>OY751444.1:1844477-7273477 GCA_963565745.1 Phengaris arion | reverse complement strand
AATGTATCCCAATGAAGAGCACGTGCCCTTAACACGATAACTGCCATGTCGGACAATGCTGCCCGCCATCAAAATTTCCTCTCAGGCCAACCAAAAAATTACAGTTCTGATAAAATTTTGCCAATTTTTTTTTTTATTAATACGTTTATTTTATGTCTTAAAGTATGTGAAAATTATTAAAAATTGATTTTGAATATTATTTAAGCAGTTATACGATGTCGGTCAGCATTGCCCGACATGGCCCCTAGCGACGTAAAAGCGAGTTTTCCGTTGCAAGGGGCCGCGCGGGTCGAGGTGTCGGTCACCCCCGCCGCGCCGCGCGGCCGCACTTGATTAGTCGAATGCAAGCGCTTGCGCATGACTGACTGTTTACGTTAAGGGCCAGTCCACACGGCGCGTTGCGTCTCCGTTGCGTCGACGCAGCGTTGCCTTTGCGTCGTTTTACATACTAATAATCGTAGTGTACACACGGTGCGCTGCGTCGACGCAACGCATACACGACGGAACTCCAGCCCCCGAGACGAAGCGGGCGGGGATGTACACATTGTGACGACGGAACGGCAGCGCTCAGTTGCTTGTGCGTTGACAGAGAGGATACATGGAAGCTCATTTCGTTTTACGTTTACTTTTTTGTATTTAGTTTTATTTGCAGGGTAAAATGAATACCATTGAAGAACTTGACATAGATTACTTGATTACATTGATACAGGAAAGGGAAATTATATGGGACAAGTCAAACGTAGATTTTAAAAATAAAAATTTAAAAACAAAAGCCTGGGAAGAAATATCAAAAGTTTTATTTCCTGATTACGAGAATTTCACAGCTGAACGAAAAAACAAAGTTGGTGAGTTCACAGTACAGATATTTATGTTTTTTTTTTTATTTAAGAGGGCTTTCAAGATTTTCTTGCACCGCCAATTCCGCGATCAGTACAAAATTAATATCTCGACACTCTAAAATTTTAAAACTAAGGGAATCTAGATTAGCGTACTATTTTATTACATAGCTCAAAACTAACCTAGACTACGCTGAGTAGGTATAAAATATTAATTTTTTACTGATCGCGGAATTGGCGGTGCAAGAAAATCTTGAAAACCCTCTTAATACAATTATACCTTATTTAGCTGCCAAGGCAGAGTTCCTCTAGTCATAAAATAGGTCGCATATTGCTGTCTTATGACATTCGGTGCTGTCTGTTCTTCATGTGCGGGTTGTATTGGGAGAAATTCATCAACACTTATAGCAAATTTATCTCTTTGTCTAAAACCATCTCGATCAGCGACAAAATTGTGTAATACACAACATGCTTTTATAATGTCAGTAGCGAAGTCATAGGACACGTCTATCGGTCTGTGAAAAATGCGCCATTTGTTAGCCATAATCCCAAAAGCGCATTCGACATATCTTCTGGCTCTGCTTAGACGGTAATTGAAAACCTTTTGTTGTAAGTCGAGATTTTGACCGCCATATGGACGCATAATATGTTTGCTCAGTCCAAAAGCTTCGTCACCCACAAATACATACGGGGTTGGTATATTGCTACCAGAGAGTGGCTGGGGTTGAGGTAGTGGTAAGTTGTTGTTAATCATTAGCTCGTACAGTTTAGAATTTTGTAATATGGTTGAATCGCATTCTTTTCCGTATGCACCGATGTCGACAAATACGAATTTGTAATTTGAATCCACAATAGCTAGCAACACAATCGAAGAAAAGGCTTTATAATTAAAAAAAAGTGAGCCACTATTTGCAGGATTACACACGCGGATGTGTTTGCCGTCGATGACACCAACACAGTGAGGAAAATTTGCCTTTACATCAAAACCCCTCGCTATTGTTTGGAAACTTTCAGTTATCAGTTCAGGGATGTTGTCTCGAAGAAGATTGGTCCATATAGCACGACAAACTCTTTGTATCATATATGCAATAGTAGATTTTCCCCGTTTGAATTTGAAATGTAAATCAGTTATTGAATTTCCACTTCCTAGATATCTGAAACGAAAATAATTATTATAATATGCATTTATGAGATAGATAGATACCCGAAAAAAAACTGACATATTCAGACATCGATAGCAAATAACTTTCTCTATGTAACCAATTAATTCTGGAATCGCGAAAAAAATAACAGCTGTTGCATACATTTTGATTCAGTAGGTATTGATTTTTGTATGTAACAGCTGTTATATTTTCACGATTCCAGAGTTGGTCACATAGTGTTTGTTAACGATATCTGAATATGTCATTAAATTTTATCGAGTAATTCACGATGTATAAATTATTAAATCATGTTTACTATTGGTTTTGCAGGTAATGATTTAATAAAGAAATGGAGAAGTGTAAAAGATAATTACTTCAGATATTCAAAAAAAATAAAAGAAGCATCAAAATCGGGCTCGGGCGCTACGAAACTGAAGAAGTATCATTTATATAATCAACTTCTTTTTTTGAGAAAAGTGGAACAAAATGCCACCGAATCTAGCTTAGACTCGCCTAGAGAAATCAACAATGAATCTACGTCTACAAATGATGAAATTACCACAGACAACACTCCGCGCTATGTTCCAGTCGCGCGCAAAAGGGCAATGCAAATGGATGAGTTTGAAAGAGAAGGACTAAAACTTCTCAAGGAGCCGGAAAATCGCCATATGTCCTTTTTCAGAGCTATATTGCCATCTATTCAAGAATTTTCCGACCGAGAAACTCTCCGTTTCCAAAGTAAAGATAACTTTACTCTATAATTTGTATAAACAAATTATAGATGAAATGCGGTATGGACAAACATCATCATCATATGTGAGTGGCCCATCAACGTCTCACCAACCATCATATGGGTATCAAACAGCAAATTTTCAAAGTACATACATTTCTGATTATAATAATTCAATTACATCTCCAGGAACATCTCAAGCAAGTGAAGAAACTGAATACGATTTTTCTAATTTGTAATTACTGGATGATATCTCTCTTAAATAATGTCTAAACGTAAAATTATGACAATTGCTGATTATTAATTGTGAGTTGATTACTAATTAAACAAACCAAAAAAACTGTTACATTTTTATTACTTAAATATATTTATGTAGTTACCTTAAAGTAATTCCCAGCATTTCTACTGGTTCCACTGGATTCCTCATATTAGTATAGTTTTTTCGTATGTGTGGTTCTAAGGACTTCAATAAACATTCGAAGCTGGATACACTCATTCTAAAAAAATTATAAAACTTCTTTTCGTCTAATAGCAACTCCCGATATTCTACCAAAAAAAACTGTCCATCACGATTTCTTAATGAAATGAAAGGACAGATCCAGTACCGTCTTGTGATCTTGCGTCGATTTCGGCGGTGACGTAGTAATAGGAGCAACGCTAGACGTCTTTTCCGATCCATGATTTGCTATAGACTGACTGCGATATTTTTTCAAAATGCTTGCCGCAACTGAGCGTCGCCGCTGCGCCGACGGAACGTTAAGACTGCGTCATAGTAACGCTGCGATGGCGCAGCGCCCGTGTGGCCGGCTATGCGTCAAAATATTTGCGTTGCGACGACGCAACGCAACGCAACGCGCCGTGTGGACTGGCTCTTATAAGCTAATTTTATTAAGGACTTCATTTTTAGGACTGAAAGGAAACATTCGTCATTGCACAAAGAAAAAACGCAATAATATTTTGGTAAACCATTTAAAAACTTTTTTTGAAAGAGATGACGTTAGTAGGATGACAGCAGGAAAAAAGGAAATTAAAACAAAGAAAAACGAAAAGAGACAAAAAAGATACTTGTTAGGAACCCTGAAAAAGCTTTATTCAAAATACAGACATGACGGTGGAAAATTGGCTCTATCCACTTTTAAGAAATATAGACCATTCCATGTAATTCCACCCACAGTTGGAAGTCGAGACATTTGTGCTTGCTAAAAACATGATAATTTACTAATGAAGGCAAAATCTAACGGAATCATCGCAACACAAGATTTAGATGAATTATTGGCTATGGTAATGTGTGATACAAAAAGAAGGTAATGTGCCTATGGAGAATGTGGGCTATGCGAAGAAAGTGCTATTGATTTTTTAATTAACGAAGTAAATGTGGACGAAAATATTTCATGGTATGAATGGACACTCCAGTCCCATGAATACAAGGACAAGAATGACAAGGATGTAACTAAAATTACCAAAAAAATGGTAAAGCAAAGAAAAACTGATACTTTGAAATCATTATGGGCCTCATTTAAAGAAGAACTATATACTAAGGCGGGTCAATAAGTCCGTGACTTTTTGAATTTCTAACCTCCTTACTGAAAAAGCAACACTACTCCTGTCAACAGGCATCTGTCAGTTGACTCCTATCAAAATTTGAACTTGCTGCGTCAGTTAGTTTGTGTTTTACAGCTATCTTTATCAGACTATCCAGTAACTTAAGGAAACAATGGAAAAAAGTGAATTTCGTGTGCTTATTAAGCATTATTTTTTGCGAAAAAAAACCATTACCGAGACCAAGGCTAAGCTTGATAAATACTATGGGGACTCTGCACCATCGATTTCAATGGTAAAAAAGTGGTTTACTGAATTTTGTTATGGCCGTACAAGCACTGAAGATGCCGAACGTCCTGGACGCCCAGTTGAGGTCTCTACACCCGAAACAATCGAAAAAATTCACGATATGGTGTTGGCCGACCGAAGATTGAAAGTGCAAGAGATTGTGGAAGCCATAGGCATCTCGCATGGCTCAGTGGTTTCAATTTTGAATGATCACTTGGGCATGAGAAAGCTTTCCGCAAGATGGGTGCCGCGTTTGCTCACAGTCGACCACAAACGCAATCGTGTAACAACTTCACAGGAAGGTTTGGCGTTGTTTAATCACAATATGGAGGAGTTTTTGCGCCGTTTTGTAACCGTGGACGAAACATGGATCCATCACAACACACCAGAGACCAAACAACAGTCAAAACAGTGGGTTTCTAAGGGTGAATCGGCGCCAAAGAAGGCCAAGGTGGGTTTGTCAGCCAATAAAGTTATGGCGACTGTTTTTTGGGATGCACGTGGGATAATCATTGACTATCTTCAAAAGGGAAGAACAATTAATGGGGAATATTATGCCAACTTATTGGACCGCTTCAATGAGGATTTGAAAAAAAACCGACCTCATTTGTCCAAGAAAAATGTTCTTTTTCACTAAGACAATGCAAGGGTGCACACATGTGCAGTTGCCATGGCAAAAATCCATGAATTGGGCTATGAATTGCTCCCACATCCACCCTATTCTCCAGATTTGGCTCCGAGTGACTACTTCTTGTTCCCAAACCTGAAAAAATGGCTCGGTGGAAAAAGATTTGATTCCAATGATGAAGTCATCTCGCAAACAAAGGCCTATTTTGAGGACCTCGACAAATCATATTTTTTGGAAGGGATAAAAAAATTGGAGAAGCGTTGGACAAAGTGTATAGAGCTCAAGGGGGACTACGTTAAAAAATAAAATGATTTATTTATCAAAAAATCTGTGTTTTATTCCAAAAGTCACGGACTTATTGACCCGCCCTCGTAATATGAAAAGGCACAGCTTCAACATCAACCACCAGTATAAAGAATATCGACGATGCATAGAAAGCTTAGATGAGCGCTCAGTTCTATTACACATTGATTTTTCTGAAAATTACATATGCAAACTTAGCAAGGAAATACAATCAATGCACTTTGGTTCTTCGAAGCAGCAAGTTACTCTTCATACGGGTCTTTTATATGCTACAAATGACAAGATACCATTTGCATCAATTTCACCAAATAATGAACATGGACCGGATGCTATCTGGGCTCATCTTCAGCCAGTTTTGGAATTGATCAGGGAGAAATTCCCGACAGCAGATTCCATACATTTTTACTCCGATGGTCCTACAACGCAATACCGACAGAAGAAAAACTTTTATTATTTTTCCAAAGTAACAAAAGAGCTCGGTTTTCCCTACTCTACATGGAATTAATACTACTCTACTAATTCAAATTCATCATACAATTCATATTCTCCGATAAGTGCAGCTTCATCAGAACACCAAACACAGACTGGATTGATTGATTTAACATCTCGCCAATTACCAAATATTTCCGGTGAACCATTTCAAAGCAATTACAGTGAAATCGACCAGAATAATTTCGATGAATTGGCAAACTTACCTTAAAGTTAGTGCTAATTTTTATTTCACTGATATTTTTCCCTTTTCTTGCATTGATTTTTTCAGTAAATTTAATACGTAATCAAACTGTGTTTTATTCAGACGAAAATACTTCCTGAATATATTGTCATCAAACATCAGGTGCTTCTTTACTAATAGCGAAAATGATCCTTCTTGACCTCTAGTTAAATATAAATCCTTTATAAGTAATCGTCTTTCAGTTTTGTATTTGTAATAATAATATAAGAGCAAATCATCGTCTTCTTCTTCCTCCAATAGCAGCTTCGTTACTTGGTTTTCCATCACGACACAAAACACCACTGACTTCATCGACAGACTCTCTTAAACTGAGCGGTCGCTCCACGACACTTGTCGCGATCTTCGGTCTCAGTCTCGACCTACAGTACATGCCTAAGAGACCGAGACATTTGTCGCTGTCTCTGGTCTCAGTCTCCTGTCTCGGTCTCCCGTCTCTGTCGCGGCGCGAACCGCCGCCTTTACGAAACAATTTTTCCAATGTCGCTGATGAAAATATTCCAAACTTTATCGTAAGTGTGCAAAAAACTTTTATTGGTCAGTTTCGTCAACGCTATACTAAATCAGGCCGCAAGAAAGAACGGTTTTTAAGATAAAATAGCGAATGGTTGAAAAACAATTTCACTGTAAATCTTACAGAACCTAGTTGCGAGATTGAGCCTTCTATTTCGACAGAGAAACGAGAACGGCCTTCTAAAACCTACTAAGATAGTGCAGAGCGAACAAAAAAACGAAAAAAACAAGGAATTACTGGAAATTTGTGGTCTTGAATTACTACTGAATTCATACGTTCAAGGGTTGAGATCTCAAGCAGAAACAGAAGAAGCCTTCATCATTGAAGTTTTACGAGCCTTGCCTATAAAAAAAAGAATGAAATACGCCGTAATCTTCTAAATGAACCTGGAGAAATAAAGGCTTTTTCAAAGGACGAAACTCTCAACATTTTCATAGAATTAGATCTCAGCACAGCACAGTATGAGAATATGCGGAATTGCTTGATAGCAAAGAATTGCAAAGAAAAATTTGTGGTCTTGAATTTCTACTGAATTCATACGTTCAAGGGTTGAGATCTCAAGGAGAAACAGAAGAAGCCTTCATCATTGAAGTTTTACGAGCCTTGCCTATAGAAAAAAAGAATGAAATACGCCGTAATCTTCTAAATGAACCTGGAGAAATAAAGGCTTTTTCAAAGGACGAAGCTCTCAACATTTTTATAGAATTAGATCTCAGCACAGCACAGTATGAGAATATGCGGAATTGCTTGATAGTAAAGAATTGCTTATTATTTCCATATTATAAATCAATCCAGGAAGCTAAACAAGGTTGCTATCCCCCAGAATCTAGCATAGAAATAACTAACATTAAAGCAAAAATTAAATTGCAAGATCTCTTAGATCACACGACAGCCAGGATTCCAAAAATAAATGGCGTTTATAAGACAGGATCATTTCATTTAAAGTTATTTTCTAAATGGGGTTGTGATGGATCAAGTGGACAAAGTGAGTGTAAACAAGTATTACCTGAAGAGAGTGACATAATTTCCGACACAAATTTATTTATATCATCAATGGTGCCTCTCATACTTGTTGATACCGATAGTAATGAAACACTGTGGGAAAATCCTGCTCCATCATCAGTCAGATTTTGTCGCCCAATTTTAATAGAATTTTCGAAGAAGACTCCAGAAAAGATAGAAAGTGTAGTTGATGAAATAAATAATCAAATAACTACTCTTAATCCTACATTACTCAACGAAAGTGGGCAAGGTATTGAAATAAAACATATTATATTTAACAATGATTGATGGAAAAGTGGCTCAGGTTTTAACAGACTTCATCAGGTGCTGTATGTACTATTTGTGGCGCAAAACCTACAGAAATGAACGATTTGGAAAAAGTACAAAACAAACCTGTTAATGAAAGTGCTTACCAATATGGTCTTTCAACTTTGCATTGTTGGATAAGATTCATGGAACTTATTTTACATCTGTCTTACAATCTAGCCTTTGAAAAATGGTCTGTCACAACAACAGAAAACAAAGAATTAAAAAAACAAAAGAAAGCTTACGTTCAAAGAAGGTTTAGAGAACAATTTGGTTTAAATATAGATAAACCTAAGTAAGTTAGCGGCAACTCCAATTATGGAAATACCGCACGAAGATTTTTCCAAAATTATCATTGCTCGTCATAAATAACTGGTGTAGATGAAGAACTAATAAAAAGATTTTATATTCTGCTCCAAGTTATGTCGAGTGGTAGAAATATAAATCCTACTAAATTTGGTCAGTACGCATTAGACACGGCACAACTTTATGTTAATAAATATAAGTGGTATTACATGCCATCTTCGGTGCATAAAATTTTAATTCACGGTGAAAGTGTTATACGACATTTTTCTGTATTGGCTCTCGGGCAACTCCGAAGATGCCCAGGAATCACGAAATAAAGATTATAAAAAGTTCAGAATTCATCACGCAAGAAAATGCTCTAGAATAGCCACTAATGAAGACCGTTCTGCACACAGTATTGTATACTTCGGACCCATATATATCGAGTTTAAGGAAGCCTATTTATAGAAAAACTCAAGAACTTCCAGAAGAAGCTGTGGAACTTTTGGGCGAATTTTAGTAGGTTACTTTTTTGGTATTTATGTCTTTAAATATTAAATAACATATAAGAATCTTAATAAATACGATGTAATTATTATAAAATACAAATATTATGGGTATCATGTTGTTTGCGTGTTGTTTCCATGGGAATACTATACTGTATTTACAAGGGCGAGCCGCGAGCAAAAGCTAGTTTTAATATAAGTTATTAGTCATTTTATATTTACGATATTGTTTAATATATTAAAATTCGTTATTTTATGTAGAATAGTATAACATATAATATAAAGATTATCAAATATTCCTTTTTAATTTTATTTTTTTTAACCAATTAAAAATATATTTATAAAAGGTGTCTCAGCGCCGATTTTAAACTTTAAACACGAATTTCTCGGCAACCTGCGGGGTTAGCGGGAGGGGAGTGGTAAAGTTCGATAGGTGACGAGTGCGGATTTTTTAGTCGCCATGGCGCAGTGGTCTGGTGCGCACCGCGCGTACGCAGTAGAAGCGTACTTATGCAATGGGTTTTCGTTGAGTGAAGCACGGCGTAAATTTTGTAGTCGCTATTTGAGTTCTGTCGAGTCGCTAATCCGCCGTTTGAGTGATGCCCCGAGTACTCAATTAACTAAGTCGTGGGTAGAGAAGTTTAGAGCGACAGGATGTTTACTAAATCATTCAATCGGACCACGAAATAGAACTGTGCGATCGATTGAAAACATAGACCGCGTCGCCGCTGCGGTCGCGGAGCATCCAAGACGCTCACTTAGAAAACATGCTGCCTCTTTAAGCCTCCATCGGTCAAGCATTCAAAGAATTTTGGCTTTAGATTTAAAATTACATCCGTATAAAATCCAAATTGTGCAAAAAATTAAATAAGAAGACTACAACAAGCGAAAAATTTTCTGTCAGAAGATGTTAGAGATTTTTTCGGAGGAAAACGGGATGGACGGAAAGTATTGCACAGCCCCAAAGTCACTGTATGGTGTGCAAGTGAGAGATAAAGGTATGAGAAAAAACGACAATCTGGGTCAGCGTTGGCTTATCGTACATGCAGGTGGTGAGAATGGAATCATAGGAGCGGAATTAATTTACAAATGTAAGAGCAAACAAGGTGATTACCATGATGAATAGGACACCGAAAATTTTGTAAAATGGTTAAATGAAAAACTTATACCCAACCTGCCGCCAAATGGCATTGTTGTGACGGACAACGCGCCATATCACAGCAAGCAAATAAATAAACCTCCAACCATGGCGGACCGGAAAGAAGAGTCGGCCGCCTAAATAATATCAAATTGATCAACTGATCCAATCACACGGACACAAAGTGCTCCGGCTTCCGCTATACCAATGTGAGTTAAACCCGATTGAGTGTATGTGTGGAACTTAATGAAGCAGAGAGTCAACCAAGAAACCAGTCTGAAAAGGAGATTGATAGATTAACCCACGAAACAATTCAGTCCATAACTGTAGATGACTGGAGAAAGTAGGGATATTCGATATATATCGATGTATTGAAAACATCGATGTTTACAATGCGATACATCGAATGGATTTGATGTTTTCAAAATCTATTGATATACTCGATGTATCGATGTTTTTAAGTTTTTAGTGTTAAAACATCGAATCAACCAATTAAAAATTCATAAAACTCAAGTCTGACCACTAAAATTTTACTCTTACCGACAGCCCCACTTTTATTTTAAAAATGTTGGCAACACTGCGTACGAGTGCAGTGAGTAGTGTCTATGTGTATACTCTATGGTAGTGTCTCTAGTGACAATAAAAAAAAACTGTTACATATGTCAATGTCGGTCGCGTCACGTGATGTCGGTTGGCGCTTTTGTATAGGTTTAAAAATATTGCAATAAAGAATATTGAATGGTGATTAATTGCATTACGTATTACATTTGCTGTTGTGGATTGAAGAAATTGAAGTGGATTTTTTATAAATATACCGTTATTGATCACTGATAAGAAAATCTCATCTCATATTTGTGTTTACTTCACATATTCGATTGGTTGGACTGAGGTAAGTAAAGTTTTCAACAATGTTGAATTTATTAACATGTCAACAAATACTAAAATTAGAAATTTACTGTATGACACATTAAATAGTAATTATTAGATTAGTAAATTATATTACCTGTAATACGAACATTAATTATTAAATAACCTACATCTTAAGTTACAGTTTACTAAACAAACTTATTCTCTAAATTGTATTCACATTTCACGCCTATATTCATTTATTAGACAAGAGGTATATTATTTGATGAAATCAATCAATGTATTCATCATCTTATTAATCTGAATCATTTTGTATTTAATTTATTTGTTGTGTGTTTGACTTTTGTAGTGATGTAACATTATCAATTGACGAATTTATCGATTTTAACTACTAATTATAAATTTTGAACTTTTGATTGAATGCACTATTTTTGTTTCAGTCTGACAACAAGTACGATGGCACCGTCTAAGAAGAGCGATGTATGGAGGTTCTTTGATAAAACTGAAGAAAATAAAAATTCTGCAAAATGTAGACTGTCAAAAATTTATAAAATCTTGTGGCAACACAACGAATTTAATTGGTCATTTAAAAAATATACATAAGGCTGCTTATCAAGAGTTCAGTAATGAATGTTCGAAAAAAAATGATATTCAGAGCAACACCGTTAAGAAAAATACACACTTATCATTAGATCCTAATATCTCTGATCCACTCCCATCAACGAGCTCCGCTGGCATAATGACAATGGAACTGACTAGTAATGCTGAAAAAAAATGTGACTCTTCAAAAGACGATGTATGTGTTTCTATTCCTCCAGCTCCAAAACGTCAGAAATCTATTGTGACAAGTTTTCAAGATATATACGCTTTTTCAGAGAGAGGCGATAAAACGTTAAGAATAAACAACGCCCTAATATATTATATGATATGTAAAGATAACCAACCATTCACAATTGTTGAAAATGAAGGCTTTGCCAGTTTGATTAAAGTTCTTGCGCCACATTATAAACTTCCTAGTGAAACAACGTTGACACGATGGGTCGATGATAAATACGCAGCATTATCAACAGTCTTCAAAGCTAAGTTGGCAAATATTGTACATGTTACTCTTACTACTGACATGTGGTCTGAAACAATGACTATGAGAAGTTTTTTAGGAATAACAGCCCACTTTGGTGAAGGTAATGATATTTTTGTAATAACTCTTGCAGTTTACGAGTCAAACGATCGTCATACTTCAGAACACATATCTGACATGCTGTTGAACACTTGTGCTGAATGGAATATAGATAATGACAAAGTTTCAGCTGTAGTCACAGACAACGCAGCTAACATAGTAAAAGCTGTTGATTTAGCTTTTGGAAAAAAGCATATACCATGTTTTGCACACACGTTGAATTTGGTTGCACAAAATGCTATACAGCAGTGTGCTGATCTGCGAAACTTAATAACCAAACTAAAAGAAATAGTGACTTGGTTCAAACAAAGCAATGTAGCTAGTAATGAGCTACGTAAAGCAACCGAGAAAGAAACAAAATTAATCCAAGAGGTCCCAACGAGATGTAATAGTACTTATTACATGATCGAGCGATTTTTGGAGCTTCGCACCATCGTCAATAATATAATAATTCGTCATAAAAATGCACCACCGATGCTAACTGCGTCAGAATTATCTGTTCTTTCTTCGGTTTTACAAATCCTGCGACCGATTGAAGCTGCAACTAAGGAAGTATCAGGTGACAAGTACTGCACTAGCAGTAAAGTAATACCCCTTATTCATTGTCTTCTTTTAAAAGTTAAACCTCTTAAAGTCGAAGAATCTCTTGCCCAAGAATTGCAGGCATTGGTCCTGAAAGAGATTGATTCTTATCAATTATTTGTCTATCCATTCTCTTGAATGGGCGCTATAGAGAGAGTAACACCTTTTGTTGTAGCCACAATCTTGGACCCCAGGTTTAAGAAAATGCATTTCACAGACCCGCTCGCTTGCTCCACAGCTGTTTCAAAAATCAAGGAAATGATGAAAAGTAGAGTACAACAAAACGAGATCGTGGAATCTCTTCAGATAATTCTGAAAAACCAGAGGAAAATTTTTCACTGTGGGATGATCAACACAAATTAGTTCATAAGAGCTGGAAAACGGTACAATCTGTCGATTTTATTTCAGATGAACTATCGATTTACTTGTGTAGCCCAGTAGCCAGATTAAGTGAAAATCCTTTAGAAATTTGGGATGATCTTAAGATTCAGCTTCCTAAACTACATTCAATTGCATACAAATACTTGACTATGGTAGGCACTTCAGTCCCATCTGAACGTTTGTTTTCTAAAGCAGCACAAGTCATCAATCAACAAAGAAATAGGCTGAAAGGCAAACGTTTAAATAAACTGTTGTTTTTGCAAAGTCTTCCAAAAGAACACTGGAAATAGGATAAAACTAACTTATAAAAATAAATGCAGATGTTTTTTTTGTTCTTACTTTAATATATAAGTAATAAAGATTTTTCTCATGTATGGCTTTTACTGTTTTTTTTAATAATACAATGCTTAAATTAGTGGATTATAAAAAATCTTTAAAAAGTACTCAATTTATACAAAACATCGATGTTTTCTTCGAATACATCGAAAGTAATCGATGTACAGTTTCTATATATCGAATCGAAAAAAACATCGATGTTTTTTCAAAGTGGACACCCCTAGGAGAAAGGAAGTCAATCATGTTGACAGATTGGCAAAGCATTATTGGGAAAGAGAAAGACTGGAAGAATTACAAGAGAGACAATTAATTATAAACATTGGTGATGACAGTCATTCAGATTTAGAAGACACAATATTTTAAGATGCCGAAATGTCTGGAATCGAAGAAATTGATATTGATGAAGACAATTTTCTTAAAATATTTTTTTCCAATATTTAATGTACATAAAGCATTTTTTTATTTTGGTATGATTGTTGTATTATTTTCTCCCGTTATCATTGTATCACATGAATAACAATGTTGATTTTTATTTCCATCCTTCGACATTTGCATCCATCAACTACCATAATTCTAGAGATTAAACCAAATATGTAAATAAATACATTGCTGAACCATATGAGTGAATTTTCATAGGTAAAAATTTTTCTTTTTTTTTTTGCTATACGTACTCGCTGTGCATGCGAATGATGTCACGTTGACATTCGTCTAGTTGGCTTGGTCTAGTAGTACTGACCTTATTTTTACATTTTAGGACTAAAACCATAGACACATAATAAAACTCGGTAAAATTTACTGCAAACCACACGTCTACAAAAGACATCTCACACCAAGTGTACAAAAGACCAAAGAGACTAAAAGATGGCAATATAATAATTAGACCAAAGGCATTAAAAGCCAGACATTAATAAGTATAATCGGAGAAAATTTTTCACAAATTTACTACAATTTGTTGGCTTTATCGAAGCCAAAGATCCCAAAAATTTAAAACCAAAAGAAAAACAACATCACTTATTGCCATTCGATATTAGTGGTTTTAAATAAAAGCATGTGCAAAAAGATGTCACACATTTTTTAAACTGGCTAAGAAGAATTTCGCCAAAAAAATTATTTGGTGACATCTACTATTAAGCAATAGGCTTGTATTACTTAGTGCTCCACAACTCTTGTACTTTTCACCACATAAAAACCCATATTGGATATTGGAATAGAGTTGGAGACGTTGTATGATCGCCGATAAACCCGATAAGCGATAGTACCGCTTTGCCATTTGGAACTTCGATTCCTGGTCTCCAAAACTCACACGTGTCGAACTCGGGAACCCTGAATAATGCAGATGTCTCACGTACATTTCTTCTCAAATAAATTGTTCATCTTAGCTAATGTATATTTCCAGTAAAACGTTATTAAACTAAAACTTGTTTTATAGTCAGTCGTCAATCACTTCACTGATGCTTGAGAGGCCTATGGAAAAGGAAATTTTTTGCTCTTCCCAACTTTCCCGCCCCTGTGCGTTGCTACATTTTACGGCATTAACGATGCCTCCCCCGATATTGTCGGTGTTTATCTGAATTTCCTGAAACTTCTCAATATAAGTATGTACAATACGGCAATATGACCCGCAACATATTATTGTCCATAGATGTTCATAGATTTTTTTTTTTTTTTATTTATATATGGCATCGGCTTATAACCATTTGCCAGTGTTAAAAAGGCGGGAAATAGAACCTATATCGTCAAGTCTAAAGTTTAGTCAAAGTCCAAATATATAATCAGTACAGTCCATGAGTCATGCTAGTCAATTCAGTAAAGTGGTAGAAGCTTTACTGACAATTCCTAGGGAGTTTTGGCGGGAAACACAAAATAACACGTTTTTAGTAATTGTACCACTTGCCCACACTTGTGCACGTTAACGAATATTTAATGGTTAATATTCTACCAATATTACACATTAAGAACAGAGATAACACAAATTTATGAAATTTTACAAATTCCACAACGTTGGACTTTGAATTGAAAATTGAACTCCCCAGCAAAACTCCTTCATAGATGTTAGATAATACTACTTGAAAATTAATGTCAATGTAGCGCATAAAGTTTTAATTATACTGTCGTAGCGTATTTGCCAATAACTGTTTTATTTATTTATTTAAATATACGGCGTCAGCTTAAATCCATTTGCCAGTGTGAAGTTAAAAAGGCGGGAAATATAATTTTCGTTTCAATTTTCCACACCGTATTCCTGAATCGTCAAGTATAAAGTCTAGTCAAAGTCCAAATAAATAGCCAGTGCAGTCAATGAGTCAAGTCAGTCGATTCAGTAAAGTGGTAAAAGCTTTCCTGAAAGTTTCTAGGGAATTTTGGAGGGACACAAAATAGCACGTTTTTTGAAGGCTATTACCTAACTTCGTTGGAATTCATGTCAATGCTTGTATTTATCATATATAAATTCTCATGTCGGGCTATTACACAACTATGTACTAATGCAACCTACCTACCTATGCAACTATGTTGGTCATTAAGAGTGAATTATTGTTGTATTGAAATTTGCATTTTCTTGTGTGTATTAGCACCGTGTAATCCACAGATATACCTATAAGAGGAAGCAGACGAACACAAATTACACAACTACATAGATAATAATAAGCAATTTCTCCATCTAGTTCTCACTCGTCTGAACTCTAAATACATCTTTCTTTGTCTTTCAATGTAGTAACACTGACACATACATAGACAAAACAGTAATTGAAGCAACCGCCATGTTGATAGATGACACATTGAGTCTTAGCAAAATCGCTCATGTGTTTTTGTTTCATTAAAATATTAAATACCTATTATAAACGTGTAAATTGTGAAAATAAGACGGATTAAATATGGTAAAGTGCAGTGTCCCACGGTGTAGTAGTGCTACATATAATAAAACACCTGACATAACATTCCATAAGTAAGGATTGTTATGCAAAATAATATCGTGAAGTTTTGTTTGTTTTGTTACTATTCATACATAAATCAGCTAAATATAAACATTATGCGTTTGTTTTACTTGCATATTTTAGAAATACGTATGTTACATAGCAAATTCATCTAAGTTCAGGTAAATAATACAAAATTTTACTTCCCTGAAATCCTGTTTGACAGTTTTGGTACTTAAGTTATTATATTATTAGTTAGAAAAAGATACTATTCCAAAGATATAAATTGAAAACGTCACTGGACGTCTTGGCCACAAAGTACTTTGTATATAACTGAAATAGAGACCTCTCTTGGCGCCCAAAAGAGGCAACTTCATACAGCGCTCCTTGCGTCATCGGCAGGCAACTTTTCTTCAATATACATATGAAGAGCACAGGGAAAGAATGATCAAAGTCATTTTTTATAAATTAGAAGATAAATGATTTCTTAACTTATAGGACTCATAAGTACTTAAAGAAATGACACAATAATAATAATTTCTGTCTTAAAATCACTGCTAATATTTTGGTTTCATTATTTACTAAAAAATAAAAATATTGTATATTTTAATGAGATTTATTTAATATTTTTCCAGTTCGGGGCCAAACCTAAAACATATAAATGATCAAAGTCTTAGCACAGATTACTAAATAGTTACCAGATACTTCACTCAATAGAAAATTTCCAATACCTACTGCTATAATAGCCTACTCCGTCGCGTCAGCCACCACTGCATGCTAAACTGTGCCTTAATGCTCAAGCTTATAGCTGTGATTGCTTCGCACCGCGCGATCACGTAGCAATCGCAGGGCTGCCTCTTTGATAAAATTAAATTAACATAACTTTTTGTGTCGATGTTATTGAGAACTGTGAATATGTTCTGACTTATATGTGGCAGTCCTAAATTAGTGCTGTACTGTGCAATCTAGATAGAACATAATTATTATAGACGTCAGTGTGTAGGTAAAATAAAATAAAAAAATTAAAGTTACATATGTTTTATTTTAATATAATTTTTTATAAATTTCTTACCCTTTCTAAATTCTCTATTATTAAATTTGAGTGTAGCAAAAATCCTGAATCTAACAAAAAGTTTTATTAGATATTGTTTTGGGAAACAAGGGCAGGGAGAATCAAAATTTATGTCATTTAAAAGCTCGTAAAGAATACTACCCGGCCTTTGTTTCATATTTTTTTCAAAATTATTAATAAACATAGTCTCAAGTTCTCTTACATAATTATGAAACGCATCGGTTGGCACTTTTAACTTTCCGTAAAAAGAAGAAGTTTTGTTGAATGATTTAAAATGTATAAATAATCTATTTGTAGATTCATTCAAATCGGGAATGTTCTGTAATTCAGCAACAAAGGCAGGACAGGTATGCTTCTTGCTACATTTAAAAAGTAAATAACCCGATATATAAGTTAAGGCGTTTTCAGTTGGCAAATCGAAGCGATAATCAACTTCACCACTTAAATTCAAAAGTGAAGGTATATTGCGGTGCGAGCTATCTGCTTGTCTCTGTGGTCTCAAAAATCCATCGTTTTTCTGCAGCAACTCGCAGATGTCTTCTTCACAGTTTGTAGACCGTGAGTTCTTCAGCATATTGCAAAGGAATAATTTTGAGAAAGCCCTCATGAACTGTATCAGTGTTGGGTCTCGACAATTACCACCTTGTTGACGGACCGTGCCAAAAAAATTTTCTAGGCAATCTTGATTTAGGCGTCTCGTAAACACAAAATTAATGTTTTCTTCCTTTAAATCCTTGAATAGCATGATTACGGATTGAATTGTAATTTGTATATTTTTAAATGTCCTGATTTTATTTGTGTTATTAACGCCTTTCGTTGAATGAATAGCCTTCAAATTCTTGAACATTATCATGGCGTCTTCTAACACATTGAGTTGGTATTTTTGCAATGAGAATGCCTTTTGAAATTTATTAGTAGATTGGACAGTACTTGAATTTAAAACGTCGAACAAATTATTGATTTTTAGCACGAATTCGGCGGTCGCTTTTGCTTCCTCTGGTAAAATTTTATTATACATCATCACATTTAATGCGGCATAGACGGAGTTACTAAAAATCTGAGTAGCGTATTTAACTCGCATTTTTTGAAAATTGTTTGGTTTTATATGAGCTTCCGTAATTTTATGAATCAATTTTAAATTTTTTTCCTGTTGTGTAGTATAAAGTGTATCTATATGTTCCCAAGAAATTTTATTTTCATCGAGTATAAAATTATTTGTTAATAAATTATTCCTGATACATTTAATTAAATGTGGGACATCGAATATGTAGTAAATTTTTTTACCATTAAATAAAAAGTAAGGCATCTCAGCTGTGACGTTTTTTACTTTTTTAGCATAGTTATCGAAGTTTGATCCCTGATCAGATACAATAGCTTTAACTTCGATCCCTATGTTTGAAAGTTTCAAAATAACTTCATCCAACCATTGTTCCAATTTCGCGTAATGTTTTGGAGATCCTAAGAAAGAATAAGCAATAGGTTGTTTCCAGTTCACAATAATGCCTCTGAGCATTATTACACAGGCATGAGAAGCTATTTCCGACGTCACTTCACCATTGATATTATGAAGACCAACAATTTCGTCTCTTCTGGTATCGTAATGTAAATGTCTCTTCAGAACCATTTCATCTAAGGCCAGAGTGCAATACTTAGCTTTTGATGGCATAGATTTTAATTTAGATGATAAGAAATCTAAAGTGCGATCATCAAATTTAGGTGGAATAACCAGTTTAAATCTTTCAAGGGTACTTTCACTAGGAAGCCCTAAAAATGTCTTCAAACTCCGATACGTCTGCGGACTAGAAAAATGTAAATTTAAGGCAAACAACTTAAATTCGGGATCATACCTGTTGCCTTTGCGCTTATTTTTTAAATTGCTCTGCCACTGAATGAGCTTACAAAATCTTTTTGTGACCTCATCTTCGGTTTGAAAAGTAAACCGCTCAAAAGATTGTGACTCTTTTGATTGAAGTTCTTGCTTTATTTTGTCCAAATCATTCTGAAGTTTTCTTCTTTTTAGTTCCGATTCTTTTAAATCTTTACTAAGTCTTCTTTTCCTTGGTGTATTAGATGAAAGTGCAGTTGACGTCTGAGTTTGTTCAGTTTGACTAATATTATAAGACGTCTGTACCGACTCCGATTTTGTGTCAGCGCCTTTGATGGTAATGGCTGATAGTACATTAACAGTCGAATATTTGGTTTGTGTCGATATTTCGTTAAATTTTGGTTCAGGTTCACCGGCACTTGAAGTAGTTGGAAGAGATGACAGCCGTATTGTAGGCAAAGCGTTAGGTAGTAATTGGGGTTTATGAATAATCGCCGACTTTTCAAAATGTAGACAACACACAAAATGACTTTTTGGCTTGATATTTGGTCTTGCTAAATCGGGCCTACCAATCAATTCAGCCCATGTTTTACGCGTGAAAAAAAAATAAGAATTATAAAATAGGACAGGTCTTACTTTTAGTTTACCCTGTATCGATATCTGTCTTTATACGAAAAGTGCAAAAAAACATATTTGTTTTAATGGAGCCCCCTTGAACATTTGTTTTATTTAGGTTTTAGTATTTTTTGTTACAGCGGCAATATAAATAATACAATTTGTGAAAATTTCGACTCTCTAGCTATCACGGTTCATGAGATACAGCCTGGTGACAGACAGATAGACGGACAGATGGACAGCGAAGTCATAGGAATAGGGTCCCGTTTTTTTACCTTTTAGTTTTAGGTAAGGAACCCTAAAAAGGCTTATCTTCGTAAATAATCCTAGAAAATTAAATTTAATAATTTACAAAATTGGTTTAAAATATATATAAGTTGGAGTGTCTGAGGTTTTACGCTTATCATTAACACGTATATTGTTTACAAATCGCATTAAAATCGAATCACCCGATAGTAAGTATCAAATTTTGTTTGTTTACATTAACAGCACGACAAGTTGAGACAAGTCCGGCCGCCGCGCGATTTGTGTTGGAAGTTTCGTATGTAGGTATTGATTTGAGCGACTGCTTATCAAATATTATTACAATTTTATTCTAATAAAAGTAGTTAAAACGTTAAAATAGTGTTTAAGATAGGTATAACGTTTCTATGTAACGAAAATATGTAAACATGTGTCTGAAAGGCAAGCTAATGCTTATTACGACAAATATAATAATATAATTTATCACTTACCTTTCGTCATTGCCAGGTAAATAGAAAAATGATAGGTGTTTATCCCTTCTTTTACTTGATTTGCACCCATCTACAGCACATAAAGTACCAGAAGGCATCGTAAGGCGCGTACGAACGAATTAAAATGTAAAAACACCCGTGCGCTTCGCTCGCGACAACCGCACTGAGCTTGGGCCGCTCGGTCGGGCGGTAGGTAATTATAGCGCGCAAGTACATGGAGTGACGGAGGCCTGGTCTTAGTGGAAATATTCAAAAATGATCAAAGTCACTGTAATTGTGGCAGATTAGTAAAATAATCTTGAGCTTTTTGGGAGCAAAATTGTTTCAAATGTTGTAAATCACTGTACAGAGCCTTTTTAATTGGAATTAGCTCACTGTAAGATATCTTAGGTCCATCAGTTTCTTGAATTCTTCTTTTTGCACGTTGGTCGACAATGACATAACTTTCCCAAGGTTCTTTAAATGATTGCCGGGAATTAACAATTTGGCAGTTATTATTGCTTTTAATACTCAATTCCGAGACTGGCCTTGTAGCAAATGGACATTGTTTTTTATAAAGGGTGCTCAAAAAAGAACTCCACTTATGGAATATTTCCTGCTTTGCTTCAATAACATGAAAAGGGCAAGGTTTAACCCGTGACTCTCTAAAAATTCTTGCCCAATCTTCTGGAAGTGCACTAAATGTTTTTTGGTTAATAAGGCCAAAATCATTATCGCATTCCAGGTAGCTGTGCCCACGTTCTGGAAAGGTCACAGTTACTTCATCAAAACGCTTCTTATTGTGAACAATGTAATGCAAATATCGGATCATTGTAAAGTTTTTATTTTGCCCTGCACAAGAATCGCAAAAAATTGCAAGCTTACGGCAGTCAGTGGGTAAAATGTTCCAAATGAAATAATTCAACATTGAAACAACTTCATCTGCACCTTTGTGGGCGATTATTTGTGGATATGTAAAAAAAATTGATTGCCCGCCTGAAAGTATGTGAATATTGAAGCTGTACACTGACAGCTGTCTACTTGGATTTCTTTCAGTGTACATTTTATAAGTCTTCTTTATGTTTAATTCTTCAGGTAAGTATGTTTTGGTTGTCTTAGTTAAGCTGTAGTGTGCTTTTCTGCCTCGTAGACTTGCAATGAAGTCATGGACTGCTTGTTTAGTTGCTTGGGATTTCATTTGTGGTCTTGTGGTGTGTTTTCCTCGATTATCAGGTTGAACTACTCCAGATGTCAATAGTTGCTTTTTAATTGTTTGAACTCTTCTGGCTGTTATTCCATGAAAGGATAAAAACGCCTTATAACAAACCTGAATGTCTGAATTAGTATCAGATGTTTCTTGTAGCACTTTGACTCTGAAACTGTATGCTGCATCTCGTAATATTGCCTCATTCTCCGGTCGTCGAGGTCGTCTTTTCATTATAGGATGAACTGTAATTAATCCCGCCAAATACTGGTTTTGCTCATTCCTATCTTTCATTGTGTTAAAGTTGTTTAGAATTTTATTTTGGTTTACCTTCGATATTGTATTGAAACAGTCGAAACGTTTACAATTACACGGATCCCCTTGCGTGTAGCAATGATTCCTTAGATAACGTGTTGTATCACTAATACGGCCACACTTTTTACGCTTTTTAGTGTTTTTATCGTCCACAACATCCTCGATAACACTTTCACAGTCAGACATGACGAAAATTCTATAAAACGAACGGTGAAAACAACAGTCAACTGACGTTTGACTAAAACTTGTAAGAACGATCAAAGTCCTCGGACTCTGATCGTTTTTAACTTTTACTGCTTAGACTATGATCACTAATAACTTTTATGTAAAAAAATAAAACATAATTTATCGTGACTTTGTATGTTTATATTCATTTCATGCTTAGTGACAGGCAAGCTTAGCGTCTTACGAACTAGATGGCGTTATTAACCTCAAAACAGTTTTAGGGTGACTTTGATCGTTCTTTCCCTGTGCTCTTCATATGTATAAACATAACACATCATGTGTTCAAACCTAGATTTAGTTTATTTTGGGATTTAAATGATGAATTACCAATCATAAGCATTGTTTTATTAATATTAATAATAATAGGTACATAAATCAAGGAATTCAAAATGCTAACAATTGGTAATTCATGCAATAACATTAAATTTAAAAAAAAGAGCGAAATGTCCTAAAAAAAACCTATTTATTTATAGACCGTTTACTACATTTTTTATAATATTTTTTCGCAATTTAAATATGCCCTCGTTGTCCTGCTGACAATCTCTCTTGCCATGTAGTATTTTATTAATTTCTTTACAATAATTATATATGAAGAAGAGGCAAGTAATATTAACTAAATATTCAATTAATTTATTTTTATGTATATCACAACTGATGAAGTCAAAATCTATAAAAATATGTGTCTTTATCAATTCTTTCAAATTTTTTTTATCTAAATATTTATTTAAAATTATATCGTTAATATCTTGTATTCCTGAAATACATTTAATAAGCGAGTCAGTGGGACTGCACAGCCATTGGCGACCTGCATATTCGCGGTAACTTATATATTCTGAACCCATGTTGGTTGTAAGACTTGTTTCACATGTAGAACAATTTTTGAATACTTTCGTTTTTGCCTTTTTGGCGAAGTATCTGGATATATAATGAAGAGAGCTCATTACTCTCGGATCATTTTTTTCCTCCAATGATTGAATAGTTATATATAGACTTGCAACGAATATTCGGTTACTATTCGGTATTCGGCCTATTCGGCTGCTTTTATTATATTCGGCCGAATACCGAATATCTACATATTATTCGGCCGAATACCGAATACTTAAATAATATATTTTGTCATAGAGAAATAATTGGTAAAATGAAAAATTAAAATCGATTGATTACGTATATATTCATATTTTCATTTCTGTTATAATCACTTAAGTAGTCATTGGTGCATAACACAGGTACATGATCATCTTCTGAATTGGAAAAATGGAGGATTCTATGTATTTGAATTATTGTGGTAATCAAAATTTAGAAGGGTAAGGTTCTCATTTCTTTTCAAACACATGGTACTTTTTTGCCTTGGGGTCATTAATATCCCATAGTTTATTAATTTCTGCACATTTTTCAAGAGTTAATTGTTTTTTTGACGTTGAAGGTTTATTACTTACATTCGTATCTTGATTTTTAGTTTCTTGCCCCTTAGGGAACGTGGGTACCAACTTATGATATTCTTCATTGTGTTTATTTTTTAAATGATTTAACATTCCCGATGTTGTCGCCTTTCTTCCAACGCCACCACGAGAAATTTTTATTTCGCACAGTTTACACACGGCACTTTTTGGGTCATTTACATCATCCTCGAAGTATATAGGCGTTTTTTTTTAAAGGCCATAATCGATTTTTTTATTATTAAAGTACGTTCGTAATTATTTAATTGTTTATTTGTTAAATTTCACACTATCACACTTACAAACAGATCAAAACTAAGAGAGCACAATAAACTGTACTTAACGTAATACGATATCCACGAAATGAACTTGTCGAAACATGCAGTGCGTTAGCAATATACCGCGCAGAGCAACAGCGGGCGCGCGGGCGATGAGTACATTAGAACAAAACAAAGGAGCGCGAAACAATCACGTCTGTACAAGTTTTTGGCGCTAAAATCCAGCCGAATACTTTTGCCTAATATTCGGCTATTCGGTCAGGGGCCTCGCCGAATATTCGGTATTCGGTATACTGCCGAATATACTATTCGTTGCAAGTCTAGTTATATAGTTGTATAATAGTTGGTAAATACTCCATGTCACAGGTCGCCGCAGTTTTAGAGTCCTCACTTGAGACAACGAAGGCATGTAAATTTTGACACAAATCTTTTTCGCAATTTGTGCCAGCAAGGGCATGGACACTCGACATGTTGTTAACTAATAAGGTGACAAACGCACTTTCAAAATTCTCTGGCGTGGGGTTGGTATTTCGGCACCCATGGCTTCTAATTGCCCCGAAATAGTTTTCGATCGGGTCCTGATTTAAATGTCTCATCCAAATTGAGGTAACATTACGAGTGTTATTATAGTGATATTGAGTAACATTATTTATTTTTCTTCAAGAGTTTTTAATAAAACTTCTACACCGTTGAGTGTCCAAACCCAATTGCTTATAGTAGGGACGTTTTCAGTTTTCCCGGTGGTTGGATTGATAAATTTCATGGTGGAAAGCATACGCTTTGCCTCCGCCCATTGTTTATGGTGGATTAACCTCGGCGTTACTGGACCAAGAAAAGGTTTTGCAAATTGTTTGTCTTTTTTTGTGTAGCTTCCATTTTGCGAGTCGAATAAATTGTCAAAAAACAAAAGAATGTCTGCGGTTTCTTTGCATTCTTGAGGAAGAATCTTCTTATCTGAAATTTGTAAATTTTAGTTGATTATTCACACCATGGACTTAGTATAACAAACAGGACCGAGCACTCGCAGCTAAAAAACGAGCCGAGCGAGATAGGTAATAAAGAGGCCGCGTGTCCCTTTCTAACAGGGTGACAATAATATTAGCTTATGTGAGACAAATTAAATATTTATAATGAAGTTTTCTATTATGATAATATTATAACTACATTTAGTAATATGTTACATGTATGCTTAAATCTTTAAAAGTATGCAATGGATTTTGATGCGTTGTGGATATTTTTAATAGATAGTGATTTAAGGCGATATATTGAAAAAACTGTCCTTTTTGACGTAATACTATAGGACCCTCAGAAATGTTACAAAATATCTGGTAATGAGATAATATACATAATATTATCTTTATACTCATAGCCATCTAGGTTTGAGAAGAACTAGAAACACGATTAATGTATTTTGCCTCGATACATTTAATTTTCGAAATGACCTCTTAAAAATACGAAATTTGAAGATAATTTTTAAACGAAAATAAATGTATTGTAGGAAATTGGTCTAATTAATAGACACCTTTGCAACTCAAACTCGTATAGAAGCATTTTGCTTAAATGCTCCTAGTTATTTTTTAAATGATTATAATTACGTTTTTTCGCATTTTTTCCGAGCGAGCCTATAGCTTCTGGCCGCAGCGTATTCACGACTTTATAGTCATACAAATTAAGTATAAAATTGCCCTTGCGGTAAAATTGCTTTCGATATAGCGCCTTAAAAGAAAGGTTGGTATTTATAAAATATGCATAATACAGTAGTTAATAATTTTAGAGTTTCATTCGATTTTTTTTGCGCTTACATAGCAAACGCTGGCTGGCTAAGATGTATCAGATGCTAGATAAATCTGACACCAGTATTAGAACACTTACACAGACCACACAGGAAACAAACATAAGCAATGATACAATTCTTGGGTTGAGGGATGGATTACAAAATAAATAATACGAATTGTACGTACATACAAGGTATTTATTTAGATATTGACCATGAACAATTATTATTTTAAACTTATTTTAATACCAAACTAGCTGTCCCGGCAAACGTTGTTTTGCCATTTAAAGTATTTCTACTTAATCAGTTGATACAAAATCTTACCCCCTCTTTTGTCCCCTAAGAGGGGGGGGGGGGAATTCTATCAACAGATGTTAAGTTGGAAAACACAGTTAATAATATTATGAAGTAAGTCCAAGAAAAAAGTTTGATACAAAATCTGACCCCCTCTTTGGTCCCCTTAGAGAGGTGGGAGGGGGGATTTTTATACACCAGATGTTAAGTTGGAAGAAGACAAATATATCTGCGAAAACCGCATTCAAATCGGATCAGTAGTTTTCGTGTGATAGTGGAACAAACATACAGACAGATAGACAGACAGACAGACAGATAGACAGTCAGACAGACAAAAAACTAACCACAGTTTTGGCTTCTATAGCGATGTAGTGAGACCCCCCGCTTATTATATTTTAAATATCTTTAATATACAGAATTTTCATTTCTAGTTTTATTATATGTATAGATTACACATTTTATTATTTTTAACGAATTTAATTTCGTTTGATGAAATATTTTTAAATTCAGATATGAATTAGCCAACGCTTTCACCAACTGTAATTCGTGTGGCTCTTCATCATTTGCAGATTGTACCGGGTGGACTGGAGAAAACAAATTATTTAATTTAGTTACAAACAGTTGCTTTACCATTGACAAAATAACGTTTTTGCTAGTGTGTCTAAATGTCTTCTTATCTACTTCTAACATAAATAACTTTTCGCTACTCTTTATAACCTCGAAAGCAAATCTCGAAGCGTACTTTAAGGATCCCCTGTCCACAAATGCCGAAAAAGACGAAAAGTTGGTAATATCCACAAAATAAGAGTGATCGAAATGATCCTTATTAATAATCAGTGCATCGCGGCAGTGTTGACATGAAATTTTATCTAACATTTTATTTACAAAATGACCTGCAATGTAATAAAGGATATTGTTTTTGTAATCACTTAAATTGTTTGATGTTATATAATTGAATAAATGTTCTATTTCATTTTTATCTTGAGAGTCATCATCATCTTGATTTTTCTCCATAATTCTTTTTTGTCTTCGAAATTCTAAAACTGGCGAAAGCTCAAAATCATCATCTGTGCAATTTGCATTTATGCTAGGTTTAACACTATTTCGATACATGAGTTTGCGCATAGCATACCTGAACTGTAGTGCATTAGGGTTGTTATTACCGCCACCCTGCAATCGAATACTGGAAAAAAACATCTCCAAATGATCTTGGGAGAATTTATACGGAAGAAAATATTCTAATTTGTTATCCAAAGCTTCCAAAAGATCTCTTGCTAAATTTGGGCAGCTGTAAGTATCAACAATCAACCCAAAAGCAGCCATCTTTCGACGATTTAATAAAATGTTTTGACTATCAATAGTTAGATTTTTCAAATATTCTCGTGTGTCGGTAAAAGCTTTCGACCAAAACATTTCATTACTTAGTCGCAACGGAGACTTAAAACCTGTGCCAATCGGGGATTTCGCGTTTAATATATCAAAAATTCTATCTATTATTTTAATATATTCACTACTTGCTTCACTGCCCTGAAAGTTTTCATTACCACTACTTCTTAAAAAGTCAATGGCATCAGCAACTGAAGAACTTAATGTCTGTGTCGCAAGTTTCACATTCATTTTTTTCCCCATAAAATTAAGATGGTTAGCATTTAATTTATTAGCGAGTTTCAAACCTTCTTCATCTTGTAATTTGTGCAATTTTTTTATAAAATTAAAATCAACATCACCGTTGGGAGAACTTAACTTAGTCTCTGCAAAAATATTCCTACATAGTTTAACCATATGAGCGGGGTCAAAAATACAGTGTATCCTGGTGTCTTGTTTGGGATGCTTAAAATTAGTGATCATATTATCTGCATCACTGAACTTACAGCCCAGATTTTCATATGTTGTAATGTTAACATTTGTCCCATCAGAGGTTAGGCTTCAAACTGTTATTCCTATTTCATGTAACATACAAATTGCTGTAAATATTAATTGTGACTGTATGGCAGCTGATATTTTACAAATAAATAAATAAGCAATAGGACATCTGAATTTTCGTTTGTATGAGACTATTTGCAAAACCAATACCTCAGTAGCTAGCCGTTCTGATTCATCGGTAATAATGCCAGCCAAATCAACATATCCCCACTTTTTATCTTTATACTTTTCGTATACCTCTTCAGATTTTATCGACATTGCATCATATATCAATGCTACATTTTGTAGATCATATTCATTGATTGATAATTTTAGAAACTCAAAAACTTCTGTTATGAAGCCAACATTACAATCATTAGTGGCAAGCATTTTTCGCAAAGTTACAGGATGGGGCAAACTAATATGATTTCTTAGAAATAAATATGCTTTTGAAGAATAAAAGTATAGAGAAAAAGCAAATTTTTTACTTCATCTGAATATCTTATACCTTTGTTGCTTTTATCCGTATTCAATAGAGTGTGAATGTTGCTAAAATTAAATTTTATATTTTGTTCCACTTCTTCAAAATTTTTACATTTTTTCTTCAATAACAATAGAAGTGATTGCAAGTTTTTTAATCGTGCGTCACGCCTATTTAGCCTTTGTGATAAAATTTTTACCTTCCTCTTTAATTCATCTTCCACAGGACTAATACATTTAAAGGGTACTGTTTGAACAGCA
The DNA here is from genome assembly GCA_963565745.1 of Phengaris arion. Lineage (NCBI taxonomy): Eukaryota > Metazoa > Arthropoda > Insecta > Lepidoptera > Lycaenidae > Phengaris > Phengaris arion. Next base: position 7,244,881 of record OY751444.1, on the reverse strand, counting down.
ACTTCTTGAATATTAAGACGGAGCTTCTTCCTTTGAGGTTCTTCTGTATCGCTTAAACTAGTTCCCGCAATAGGTGTTGATAAAGAGGTAGTAGGACTTAGGGCATTCCGAGTTGTCTGATTGTGGTTCTTGTACCAATATATTACTGAGAACTACGATTTTTTTACTTTTGGCCTGTAAAATAAACATGAAATTATATATTAGGCATATTCCAACTCGTAAAAATGTATTAATGTAGTTTGATGTATTAAGTACAAACAGTGTAAGACATATAAATAATATTAATATAGAAGCCTGTTCTAAAATTACGCCGAAACCTAGTAGGTAATAAAAGGTAATATTTATATTCTTACCACGGGAGAAATCGTAGGTACAGCATCTGCTTTTAATAATTGCCGGGAATTAGCAGTATAAAAGCAGGAAGGTTCGAAGTGACGACTGCATACGACAGAATTTTTTGTAATTCTTTGCCTGACGTATATACTGCTGATCCATTTTTGTCGCAATTCTTCATTTTTTGGGAAACTGTAATTATAGTGCAACAGTTATGAACTTTCTCAGCCACATAATTGACACATTACTGGAATTCATGGTCACCATAGTAGTCAGATTTATAGTAGGTAATGTTATTTTAGCTTACCTGTGGAACGATATATTGCAACCACTGTAAGATTCACTTGGGCAAGTAAATACGCAACACTTTTTCACCATTTTAACTGCGGGGATGGCCTAAAATTGCTAATTATAATAATGTTTAACAATGACAAGTGTAGGAACTGCTATTTCTGCGGTTGACACTGGCTCGGCAATGCACGCACACAACATACACAACGTCCACGCTCACCTGCGGCTCTCGTGATTCTGACGTCTGTACCATTGTATACATACACACGAGACATTGTACGTATGTATGTCTTTATCGGACATACACTACATCCCTCCCTTGTTTATAAATTAAACAACAGGTTTCAAACTAAAGATTAATATATTGTAAGCTTCTACAATATCATTCAATCAGATACAAATATAATGAAACAAACAAATGAATACTTAAATTAGGCTTCATTAGAAGTATCTCCAGTTCCTGGTTCTACTGCTGTCCACTCGCCATGTATCTTTTTTAAGTGTACCACGTTCCTTCTCAATACCTGTCCGGTCTCATCGTTTCTAACTGTGATATCTCCATGATCAGATCTTTCGACTGTGTGAGGAGTAGGGTTGAAATTAGGGCTGAGCTTATTGGTTTTCTCCATATTCTTAACATACACTTTATCACCTTCATTTAAACATGGATCAGCAGCTTGCCTTTTCCTGTCTCCATACTCCCTTCCTTTTTCTTTTTGGATCCTGTCTCTGTCTCGTACATCCGCCTCAACTTCCGAATTCTCTATTTTATCAAACGACGGAATCTTATCTCTGTTTTGACGTTTGAAGAACAGCTCTGAAGGGGATTTTCCAGTGGTAGTGTGGGGTGTACTGTTATACATCATAAGATATTCCCATAAACTTTATCTTTTTTTTCTATTTGGCTGATCTTCAAACGTTTTAAAATATCTCTATTCTGTCTCTCGACTTCACCATTCTGCTGTGGCCAGTACGGGATTGTATTATAAAGGACAATATTGCATTTCTTACAAAATGATCTAAATTCGTCGCTCACGAATTGCTTTCCGTTGTCTGCAGTTATTGAAATTGGATATCCTAATCTGCAAAAAATTTCCTTGAGTAGTTTTATAATCTCGTAGCTTGTAATTAATTTGGTGATCTTCACCTCTTTGTAGCGACTGTAATAGTCGACAATCACTAGTATATAGTCCTTGTTAGGCAATGGACCGAGTAAGTCCATTGCAACGTCAATCCAAGGAGCCGATGGCATTTCACGGCGCTTCATTGGTGCAGGAGGGTTCGGTAAACTTACTAAGGTGCAGCTTTTGCAAGATTTTACTAGATTCTCTGCGTCTTTGTCGATTTTAGGCCACCAAACTTTTGATCTCAAACGACCTTTCATCGCCACGATACCTGGATGGCCTTCATGTGCAGCATCAAGTACATTTTTTCGTAGTTCCTGTGGTATCACTATTCGGTTCCCTCTGAGTAAAATGTTTCCGTAAAAACAGAGCTCATTTTCAAAAAATTTATAGCTTTTTACAGCTTCGCTCCATTCTTGATTGTATAAGCCCTTTTTCACGTCGCAAATTTCTTTGTCATTCCCGGAAACTTCAATTATATCTCGCATTGCTACTGCATGTGGTCTTGATTGTTCAACTATCTGGTGAATATGAACGTCTTCTCCTTTTGGAAAGTTTTCCGAGTAGTTGCAAAGCCTGGACAAGGGATCAGCTATGTTAGTTTTTCCTGGTTTGTAAATAACTCTATATTTGTATGATTGTAATCTGAGTACCCAACGCTCTATTCGAGCACACGGTTTTGAGTTTTTTCCAAACAAAATCTCCAGAGGCTTGTGATCCGTCACTAAATCGAATTCTTTACCGAACACGAATATATTAAAATGCTCGACCGACCAAACAAGGGCTAGGGCCTCCTTTTCAGTTTGGCTATACTTCCTTTCGCATTCTGTTAACGCTCGGTTTCCATATGCGATTATTCGTGGTCCCCTTGTGTCCACTTGTACCAGAACAGCGCCAAGTCCAACTGGGCTTGCATCTGCGATGATTTGGGTCTTATCATTGACGTCATAATATCCCAATGACTGAATATCGTTTAAAACTTTCTTCAAATTCTCGAAAGCTTTGTCCTGCTGTTCAGACCAATATGGTTTGATCTCAGCATTTTTTCCGAGTTTCTTTCGTAACAACTCTTTTAAGGGCTCTGTCTTTGTAGCGAGATGTGGTATCCACTTGTTGACATAATTAATGAGGCCCAAGAAACTTTGTAACTCTTCAACAGTGGCAGGGGTTCTAAAGTTTGTAACGCTCTCGATGTATTTTGCAAGTGGTTTTACGCCTGTTGAAATTAACTCATGTCCCAAAAAATTTACCTTTTCTACTTTGTAAATGCATTTTTATTTTTTTTTACATTTAAAACCTCTTTAAGTCTTAGATCATGTTGTCCTGCGTCGTTTCCATAGACCAAAATGTCATCAATGAAGTTGACGACACCGTCACACTTAACTAAAATCTTCTCCATTACTTTTTGAAAAATTTCAGGAGCACAGCTGATCCCGAACAGTAGTCTTTTATATTGATAAAGTCCTTTCGTTGTAATAAAGGTTGTAATGTATCTGCAGTCTGGATGTAGTTCAAGCTGATGGAATGCATTTTTTATGTCCAATTTGCTAAAGTATTTAGCCTTGCCAATTTTCGGTAACAGTTGGTCCATACAAGGAAGAGGATGATTCTCTCGCATGATGGCGATGTTGGCACGTCGCATGTCAACACACAGACGTATATCGCCATTTTCTTTTAGTATTGGCACCATTGGAGATACCCATCTGGAAGGTCCATGCTCTTCTTCAATGATGTCAGAATTCAGCAGCTCCTGAATTTTGAGACCCACTTTGGCTTCCAGTGGTATAGGTATATGTCGATATGGTTGTGATACCGGCTTAACTGATTCGTCTATAGGTATTTCCACTAAAACGTCTTTCATTTTAGGAAATGGCTTACTTGGCAGAGGAATTGATATTTCTTCAATTTTGTTGATTTCCATACCTGTAGGGGACTGTATTATTCCACAGGGGTTCAACCGCCGGCTAAGATTAGACTCGAAGATAGCAAGGTTACACCGATTTGGGCAGAGCCGGGGCGATAGTAAAACACTGTATTGAGGAGAATATTTTTTTAACTTTTTCGCTTTGCTTACCTGGCTCATGGCAATGCCGTATAGAGAGCCCCGATCGTACGCCTCTTTCGGGCCGATTTTCCCTTTCGCTTTTGCCTCTCTATACGACTATTTTCCATGTTTTTCCCTATTTTTCATGAGCTAGGTGAAGCAAAACGCATTATGTGAAATTCTTTATTATTCAGACCATATTTATCAATCCTTATATATTACATATCTTATTTCCTAAAAAAGTTATTTACAGTTTAAGTGTCCGTTACATGAAATGTTATACCATTTTTACCACTATTTGTTTAATAATTTATTTACCATATGTTACACGAACCTAGACTTTACATTATACGTTATATACTATCCTTATTTACCTAAGAAAAGAGAAGCTACGTTAAAATTATCCATCGTTTAATATATATACGAGCGAAATAACACGCACTCGATAAAACACCATTTTGCACTATTTCTCACACTGATACCATATAAATCTATACATATAGTCACTCGATATTCACTGTTATGATTTTATGTACAGTTTAAATCACCTGTTTATTGTTCGCATTTAAATTCACTTAAGTTTCACTTTACGAGGCCGCTGTCCTTAACAATACCAATCTTCAAAACACCTAAACGTGTGGCTGTTTCTTTTCCTAGTAAGTCTCGAGTTCCTTCCAAAACCACGTATACTTTTGCGTGTTCTTCGCGGTCATTGATCCCAATGGTAGTTTCGAAAGAACCACTAATGCTGAGAGGAGTATTGCTACCGTAGGCAAATAGGGTCTTATCAGGGTTTCGTATTGGATTTTCAACTCTCACTTTCTCCTTTTTCAGGATATTCCAGGTGTTTTGAGTTATAAGGTTGACTCTACAGCCAGAGTCGACGAGCATGTCAAGCTTTACACCACCTACGATGCACTTGACAGTCGCATCATTGTCGACATTAAATACGTAATCCACCTCTATTCTTTTCTTTTTATTCTGTTCCGAGCTATCGTATTTCTCGTCTAGCCTCCTTTTTGAAGCTGGCTTCACTGACCTGCAATATTGGCGAAAATGTCCAATCTTGTTACATTGGTGGCATGTTTTTCCTTTTGCTGGACAGTCGTCGTCTTCGGACTGATGTTTTCTGCTCCCGCATCTACCACAACGTTTTATCTTGTTCTTAATGTACTTATCTATCTACTATCTACTACTGTCTATTCTTATTTATTTCTTCCCTCTTATTGTTAAATATTGCGTTTACTTCTTGAACTTCTTGTTTCTTATTTCCATAATTGTCCATTTGGTCATTGACAACCTCCAGCGTGTTTGCTTCAGTTACGATTTTATCAAGGGTAATGTTATCACCAATGGTCAGGATTTTTTTTCGTAAGTCTGTAGAAGTACATTTTTCGGTGATCTGATCGATAAGATGGTCATCTTTTTTATCAAAACAACACTTATCTGCTTGTTTCCGAAGCCGAAGCAAGAATCGCTCAAATTTTTCTCCTTCTTCCTGCTTCATGAGTCGAAAAACGTGACGTTCGTATACTCGATTTTGTTTTGTAAGGAGAAATTCATCCAATTTTTCGATGGCTACTTTGAAAACGTCGACATTTTCGGCGGCTTCAATATGAGCCCCAGGCAAATTATAATATATCTCCTGAAGATTAGTACCTCCGAAGTGCAACAGCGTCGCCCTTCTCTTTTGTGGTGTGCTTATATCAGAAGCATCGAGATATATAAGTAAAGCTCTTTTCCATTTCTCCCAGCGATGCCCAACTGAGGCATTATCTCCTTCCACATCTAAAGGTGGTACTAGATTAGCCATCTTTTGTCTTAAGTCCTGTTGGGGTGACCTGAAATAACGGAAACGTGGTACTAACTTTAGCTGTTCCCAATTAAATGGAGGTAGCTTAACCAAAATTCGTTAGACGTCGTCCAACGAATGTAATTCCCAATTTAATGGAGGTCGACTTAATGCCAACCAATTCCCAATTTAATGGAGGTCGACTTAATGCCAACCAATTCCCAATTTAATGGAGGTCAACTTCATGCTCACCAATTTTCCAATTTAATGGAGGTCGACTTTATGCCCACCAATTCCCAATTTAATGGAGGTCAACCTTATGCCAACCAATTCCCAATTTAATGGAGGTCAACTTTATGCTAACCAATTCCCAATTTAATGGAGGTCAACCTTATGCCAACCAATTTTCCAATTTAATGGACGTTGACTTTATGTCAACCAATTCCCAATTTAATGGAGGTCGACTCTATGCCAACCAATTTTCCAATTTAATGGAAGTTGACTTTATGCCAACCAATTCCAAATTCGATAAAGGTCTACGCCACATAAAACAGTTCCTAATGCCCAATATTATAGGCATATCTTTTCATATATCTTTTCTTAATAAGGCAGGTACAGCATTTAAAAAACCCATAGTGATAGATTTAACTTAACCAAATTCCTGCCAGCATCTCTAATATTTTAAAACTAAGTATGTGTGTTATTAATGCAGGTACACCCTCTTAGTAATATACACGTTCAAAGTTCAAACTCATATAACAACGCACAAAGTTGTTTACACAGTCTGACGATTGTAATGTTTTTAAGTTAGCCGGTGCCGGTCCCTTGTAAGTACCCTTCACGCCGCGCGCGCGCCGCAGTTCGTTCGTAAACATACAATACGTACAATAAACAATGAGTGAAGTTTCTTAGTTCTTACTTATGAGTTATGTTAATACTGATGTTGGAAATATATTTTTTATACTATTAATATTGTAAAGCTGAAACGTCGGTTTGCCCGAATCCCGGAAACAACTGGACCGATTCCCAAAAATTCCTACACTATTGTATAGCCAATAAGACATGCATGTACTATGGGCGGAACCGGGGTGCACCACTATAGTTATTAATGTTAAGTATATTATTATTATCCGTACATTTACGGTATCATAATATTGAAGTTTGAACGTTGAACAGACGACACTCCGTAAAATCGATCGATCGATAAATTGCTACGCATTTATTATCTTTTCTCCCTCTTTTCTTAAGAAAAAAGAAACTTACCTTTTAACTCGTCGCCACTTGTAGGAACTGCTATTTCTGTGGTTGACACTGGCTCGGCAATGCACGCAACAACATACACAACGTCCACGCTCACCTGCGGCTCTCGTGATTCTGACGTCTGTACCATTGTATACATACACACGAGACAATGTATGTATGTCTTTATCGGACATACACTACAACAAGCACACACGACAAGACGCTGTACATGACGCCATGACGCTTTACAGGGCTACCATTAAGAAAAATAAAATAGAGAAATAATATTTTTCACTTTTCTTTTAGACTTTATGAATATATTGAAAGTAATAAATGCACGAATAATTTGTTGATTCACAATTGTTAAACAATATTTAAAATACACGTACTTATACTGAGTTTATGATCAGGTAAGATTTTAGATCAGGAACATTTTTTATGCTGGCAAGATGAAAGAACGAGACACACGGCCTCTCACGTTGCTATCTCTGTCGGCTCGGATTAGCCTCTGTGCAAGGAGTACAGAAAATTATACTTTAATACGTGTGAATAGTGTTCATTTTCGGAAATGCAATTTTTACGAGTTATCAGTCCTGTTTGTTATACTAAGTCCATGATTCACACACACCAAGCATTTAGTCTCATTTTTAGAAATAATATTCTTTATCCTACTGTATAATATCTACTGGAGACTTTTCTTAATCCCAAATGGAGCTGACTATAAGAAACACGAATATTTTCGTATTTGTTACTGTTTCATTAAAGTGGTCAGTTATCTGTCATACATAATCTAATAAAATGAATGTAGATAAGTATTATAAAATCAATAAATTACCTGCGAGGTAGCCCATATTCGTACCAACATTTCTACTAAATAATTGAGTTGCGTATTTGACTTTCACTTTATTTCTTTCTAATTTGTCAGAAACCACGTGGTTGTCAGTTAATTTTGGTATTAATCTCACACCCTTGCATCCTGGGTTCTCTTTGTGTAGCAACAAAAGGTGGTCCCATTTAGCTTTACGTTTCTGTCCTTCCGAAAAATATTCCAAATCTTTTGTTAGAAGATTGTTCCGGATACATTTTAATATGTGTGGAGGGTCATATAATGGTATTATTTCTTCATTATTTATTAAAATAACATTTTCTTTCGGTTCTTGTCCTGCTCTGATAAATTCTCCACGGGTTTCTTATGTAAGTAATTTTATTGCCAGTCTGTTATTTGCCCCTTGGTCGCAGATGGTAGCAACCACAATAAAACCTGCTTCTTGTAGTGCTGTAACATTTTCTTTTATCTGCTTTGAAATTTCTTGGCCACTTGTTCCTGCTGCCGAAAACGTGTATGCGGTGGCCATTTTATAATTTTTTACCAGGATTAACGTAAATAGAATTGTTAAAATAAAAATATTATGTTATATTTACATGTATTTTCTTTTAAGTGCATTTTCAGGGTAATTTCGGGATAATTCTTCAAATATGGCAGGGTCCAAAGACGAATTTAAAACAAAAGTAGATTTACTTATTAACTCTTTGTTTCAGCACTTTTGGTGCAATGGTGTAAGGTAATACTGTATTTTGCCCAAATCAAATCAAATCAAATCATTTATTCACTGAATGTAGTAAGTACATAGTATTACATATGCAGATGGTAAGTTTAACAAAAAAACATACATTCTACCATGATAGCATGGTGTGTGAAATTAAAATATACAATCTCCAGAGTCTAGGTTATAATATAGTTTTAAATATAAAGTAAAAGCAATTGGTCGATCTATAGATTATACAATAAATAATTGGTTTTGACCATTATGTTAACAGAAAGTTTATTACATATATATTAAAATAATAAAGTTAAAAATCATATAAATAGTTAAAATGTTAATTTGAGAATGCATTAGGTCACAAAATATTTTAGGTCACAAGATAAATAATTAAATAAGTTCAATGTCAAATGTATTATAATTTAAAAATCACTTCAAAGTCATATAATTAAATGTCAACTTTATTTTTATTTATCAATAATATTACTTGCACTTAATTTAATGAATTTAAGATTTTTGATAATATTGACTAATTGATACAGGTCATTTTTTGTTTTGTAGTATAAATTCATTTATGTCATAGAAACTATTTTCTACAAGCCAAGATGTCAGATTTCTTTTAAATTTATAAATTAAGAAGAATGTGCGAAGGATGATGTATCACAGTGACAATTTATTTTCACCGTTCGTAAAAAAACGGAAACTATAAATTGGTGGAAGCAAAGCACCTTTTGCACCACTCATCTACAGGGTAGGTACATACATACATCACAAGTGGAAATGGAGGGACAGGAGTCAAGATGGAAGCTATCTTTGGTTATGCACAGTACAGGTGTTGTCCGAGTTTGAAAACAGATTGATTGATGTGATAGTTTTGTCATACCTATTCATTTAAAATCTTTCTGGTGAATCTCAGTAACTTAACTGTGCATAAATAAACAGAATTGTTTAATTACCTGTTGAAGATACTGATAGTGTTGCTAAATCAGGCAAGGGCGGTGGGTTGACTATTGAAACATTTTGAAGCTGTCTCATTGGTCTCCTTTCAACAAATTTAGATGTTGGTAATGTTGGTAAAGTACCTGAAATAAACAAATAATGTTTATTATGATGCAGTTCTTTGTTTCTTTTATTTGCATGTTTAATGAGAGTACTAACTTGGCATGTTTAATGTGGGTACTGCAATGTTGCTAATTCTGTTCAGACGACAGCAATACTTCTCTTCGAAATGTGCATGGCATACTCTGCGATACTTAAATATGTCATTATTGTTTAATGCCAAGATGTCACCTCCAATGGCCCAAATCCATTCATTAAAGCGTGTTCTCTCTTTAACTGGATTCGGAAACAAATGCAAAGTCCGATGTGAGTCCAGGGACCGACAAGCGGCTTAATATGAATACCCTTTAAATAGATAATCCTTTAACAAAATATCCCAAAATTAAGGAAACACTGTTTATAAGATAACCCAGCTATTAGGGTTACCCTTTTAAAGGGGATATTTAAGCAATATCGAAAAACTAACCGCTAACCTTTTCTTGAAAGGGTTACCCCTTTAAAACAGGGTAAGCGCTTAAGCGCGAAAGCGGAAAGCCAAATTTTATTTGGCTTTCCGCTTTCCTTTGAAAGGGTTACCCCTTCAAGTAAGTTAAGCGCTTAATAAACCCTATGAACTGGGAAACCCTAAAGAAAACGTAAGCGCTTCCTGGTTTGGGTTTCCGCTATTCAAGGGATTTCCTCACACACGTCCGATTTTTGGTTCTGATTTGTGATTGGTATTTCATATTAGTTGGCAATTTAGTTTCTTCGCGTCTCTCGCAGATCGCTCAACGCAGTGCTTGCTTGCGTACTGTGATCGTGTGATGTATTGTGATTAAAGTGAGCATTTTTTAATGATGTAGGCAACTGAGGAGCTAAAGGAGTGTATTCGCCGTGCTCTTGAAAGTAAGTGATTACCTCACAGAACACTAATAATTACCTATCTACTTATTGCTAAGCAAGCCGTAAAACGAGCATACAAAGCATACATAAGTAGATATTTATCTACTTATGTATGTACTTATGTATAAGTAGATATTTGTGGCATTATCAGCGTGAAGGGACCTTATTGTCGGTATTGAGTTATTTGTATCCCCATAATCTACATTTAATAAGCTATCCAACTATGTAAATAACATGCGTGTAGGCCTGCTAAATATTAAAAAAAAAAATGTTGAAACTCGAACGTCGTAAAAGGTGATATTGAGAAAATCGCATTCAAACTACGACATCCAAAAAAGTATGTTATTGTGGGAAGTTACATAGATATTATGTTTTTTGAGAAGTACATTATATGGTATTTTAGATTTTAACTTCAATTATATAATTTTATAATTGTATTCCTGTTGTTTACCACGCCAAAGTGCTTGATGTAATGAAAATGCCCAAGATGGTTTTTACTAAATATTTCATGTATAGTATGTTTTCTATTGTATTTTATAAAAGAATATTATAAAACGGGTTAGGTTGAAATAAAAACAACTTCAATATTAAACAACATTGTTTATTGTATTAAAAAAATATTTGAACTTTTTTTTTTTTCACTAATCTTCACTTAAAACATTTCACTAATCTTATTAATCAGTCAAAATCAACAAAAATATATATTTACTACGCTTAAACATAGTCAAATGAGATCAAATATATAAACTTCTATTAAAAAAGTAACTTTTTCAGTCTTAAAATTCAAGGTAAAGTTTAGTAAAAAGCTGGTACAAACACTAAACATTTTTCAAAAGGGACTTTATTGTCGGTGATACAAAAATTTTTGGAAAATTTCTCCCCCATCACAATTAAGGGGCCCATACATGGTCCGGTCTGCGTTCAGTTCGGCCTGAACGGATGCAAAATCGTGTCGTGTGTGTGCTCGAATCCGTTCAGGCCGAACTGACGTCAGTTGGGTCGGATGCGATTTTTTCCGTGTATGAGCTCGAATCCGTTCAGACGTCAGTTCTAACTGAAACGATCGGTCTCTCGTCTGTGGCTGCCTTTAGATTGATCATTGTCTTCGTTACATATAAGGGGGTCTCTTGTAGGTGAAACCACCCGCTCTTGCGGCACAGGACAAAGAACGTCTTTTGAAATTTTATTATTGCAATTTAACTTGAATTATTTTTTTTGTCTGTATTTTTTCACATCCTCAAGGATGTCACTCATGCAATCAAATAAATCAGTGGTGTTTAGTTTTGATAATTCCCTTGAAATTAATTTGGCAAAGAGATCAGCTGTGTCAGTATGCCGTAAACTGCTTAGTTGTATGTTTGAAGAATCTACAAGAAATAATAGATCAGACAGGACAACTCGAGAAATTGGCTTATAACTTGCTCAGTCTAGCATCAGTAAGTTAATGGTTAATGTATGGGGTACTGTAATGGGGTAAAACATGGTAAATGGAATATAGGTAATTAATTAAAATAAAATGTTTTTTTGTATGATTAATGTCGCCTTTATCACCAACTTACCAACTTGTACTGCAGTTGAAGAGCCACTTTCTCCTGGCATTGCCATATCCGTCTTGTCTGTCAAATTCAGAGTTCTAGTTCCGTGGCAAAACTTTTTTGGGCCTAAAAAACAATCAATCAATGTTACCCTATGATTGGTTCAGCCATGATTAATAACGATAGCTTAGACGACCTTATAGGATAATGGCTGTGGTTAAAAATGTATTAAACTATGTACCTACTAGCTTCTGCCCGCAACTTCGTGTGATGATGATTTTGATGATGGACAATAAGTATCTTTTTCCTTCCTCTTTCCATACCAATTTTCATCTGAATAGGTTCAGCGGTTTAAACGTAAAGATATAGCAGACAAAGAAATGTACACACAAACACACTTTCAAATTGATCACTAATTTTTTGCCTCAATTGTATGATGATGATGAATTAAAACAATTTTATGTCCTTCCCTAATATCAAACTATCTTCATACTGAATTACATCTAACTCGGTTTAGCAGTTTAAACGTTAACACGGAGCAGACACTTATACCTTAAAATTAAGACCGCATAATCGTACAACGCCTTTTCAACAGCTTTGCCACATGAGCAATAAACAGAAAAAAACTGTAAAAGATCGCAAATAACGTGCAAACTTCTATGGTACAGATATTTAGTATAGGCTTCTAGAGTCTCTTAGATAAAATTTAAACTAGTTAGTATGTAGATACTCACTAGACTCATAACCATCGGAATCATAATTTACAACTTGAGCATCTGTCCAGTCTTTCCTTGAAAAAAAATCCGCGTCTTCGGAATCAACTTGTTTCTTTATTTCAATACACTCTAAAACAAATACACTTTTTAAGTCGACTAAAATAAAAAAACAGTAATTTTTTTTAAATAATAGTTTTTAAATACCTATTAGAAAACTAATTACTAATACCTATTAAAATCGATATAATCATTTTATAAAAATCAAAATTGAAACGGGATGGTTGCCGATAACAAGCATAATATTCACCCTACAGCACACATACATACTACATAATAATTTCAATGTTACTTAGTAGTGTTGGTAAAAATAGCATTAGCAATAATAATAATTAATTGTTAAATGCCCATTAGCAATAACTTATTATCATTGCGATTTTAGCAAATAGCAAAGCAAAAGCACGTAGCATGCTATGATATGAAAATTAGCATGTTAATGAAATTAATCTAAAATAGCATTAATTTCCATTACTATTACTTAAGCGGGTAGCCAGTGGCTACTAGCCACAGACTATCGTATTATAAGTAAGTGTTCTCTGGCTACCCAAATTGTCAATTATCATTGTAAATTATATTGTCAATAAGCAATAAATAACATAATATTATCTTCTAATAAGAAGATAATATTATGTTATTTATTGCTTATTGACAATATAATTTACATATTATTACTGAATTCTGATGAATATAATTTGCACAGTAGCATATGCTTTCCGTTCTTAAAAAAACCCCGAAACCCCCAAACTTGTATCTATAAGAAATCAGGAGTTCCGTCAGCACCTTCGCAACCATGGTATACCTTGATGCAAAATCTAACTTTTTGGTAGCATATGCTTAGTATACTTCACATAAAATCAAAATCATCATGTTTCCATAAAAAATTTGAGGAGTTACCTCGATTACTCATGGATCCCATCATCAGGTTACCACTTTTGTGAACATGGTACCAATATATATATATATATATATATGTTGGTAATGGTGGATAAAATAATCTATATCCATCCCTCTTTTAGATGTAGGGTAACATGGTCAACAGTGGATCATTTTTTTTTGCCGCTTCATAATATTAAAACTAACAGTCAGAATTTTACGAAAAATTGCCTGAGGCATGTATGTTACTAAAGCTTTATAATATTCTTGGTCTTTGCGAACAAAAGTGTACAATAGGGAAGATGTATATTTTTTTTTTATTGTGGGTTTTGATCCACTGTGTACACCCCTAGTCCTCAGTGGATTACCCCCTGGTGAACAGTGGATCTAAGAAAATCTGAACAGGAAAGTAATAAAAGTCAATGCAAATAATCAACTGGATGTTTATTAACATAGTAAAAACTTATAAACTTAAAGGAACTTTGTACTTTTTCAGTCTTCATTCAATAATATTTTATGTATTATAACATTTACTATAATCTACTTCTTGAAAATCACTTCTTTAGCTTTTGTAATTATTAAAATGGCACATTTTGGATGTCAGTCTTAAACATTATCTTCCATTAATAATATCTTAGATTTAAAAAGAATAATAATAACAAAAAAAATACGAACTCAACGAATGTTAATGTTACTTAAATCAATAGGAAATGCATAGTATGATTGTTGCCTAGCAGTACTTCCACTGACGGTGGGCGTTGGCAATATGAGCCTTATGTCGTCATCTTTCACATATGATAAGTCTGGGACATTAGGCATAACAAATTTACCGTTTTTGTGCCTTAAAAAAGACACATACAATTCTAAGGGCCGAAACACATAACGCAAACTGCTTATTTTTGCGGCGCCGCAACGCCAAAATCGGCAGTTGCGTTGCCGCGTTGCGGCGTCGCGAAACAGGGCATTATGGTAGGGTAACCATTTTCTCGTGATTTTTGAGTGTGGATAGACGTCTCTCTGCGATGGATCGTAATAAACTTATTGCTTATTTGTTATTAAGAAGACATTATTCTATCTTAAAAATACGGCAAAGAAGATACTGGATACATCCATTAAGCTTACTTAATGGATGTATCCAGTATCTTTGGATTCATACCCTTAGGTATGAATCCAAATGGCGAGTTCTTTTCTAAAAAATACGAAGCATTAAAGATAGACGAAAAAAAATTTGTTGCCTACTTTAGAATGAGTATATCATCATTTGAAGAGCTATTAAGCGAGTTATCAAAATATATACAGAAGAAAAAAAATAAAGGAAGGAAACCAGTTACTGCTTTGGAAATGCTGGGCTTAACTTTAAGGTAAAACAAATAGGTTTCTTATTTTTTTTTATTAATGTTTATGGCACTCGGAATCAAATGTTTAGTTTTATTTGTACCCCTGGCTTTATACACCTGTGGTACTAGCGGGGTGTCGATAAAAATTTTGCATCACTAGTGTTCATGGTTTGGGGGTACCTAGTGGTACAAAGCCAAGTTCAAATGAAACAAGACAGAATCAAATTAAGCTTTTTGCATTATACAATTTTCTTACTTTAAGAATACTTTAATAGGCCTTAAAAAATGTAATGATCAATTTAAGAAAAATCAAACTCCTCATCTTGTGAAACATAGGAAGTAGCTGACGTTTCGTCCAGTAAAAATGGTGAATTTATTGGACGTTGTTGGTTTGATGATGAGGTAGTCCTCTGTTCAGTAATCGAACTTCCAGGAGTAGAAGTGTGGTAGCCACTCTGAACCGTATTATCGTATCTCATTGTTGAATATCCTTGATTATAACCCTGATGCTGATATTCTTGATTATAGCCGTGATGTGTATTTTGATGAATTGAAGGTTGAAGAATGTCCGTTAATATTTGAAGCACCCGACTTTGAAATATCAATGTTTGATTCTCATTTAACGATTGTAGAGATGGTAAAATCCCCTTGAAAAAATTCAAATGTCTATTCTCCGGTGTTTTTAATATTGCCAATAAATCTTCTTCAATATCATCCTTATCATCTGCCTTTCGTTTTCGTGGTTGACTTTTATAACGAGGCAATGCCGTTATTTCATTCTCAATATCTCCTTCCGCTACACATAAACTGGAATCAGTTGCATTTTGTGAAACCTTTTTCAAAAACTGTAATTGTTTATTCAAGTGATATTCTTTAATTTTTGCAGCTCCAGCTCCTGATCGATTGGCATCTTTTAGTTTTTTTTGATATTTAGCAAAATTATCTTTTATGGCCTTCCACTTCTTGACTAAATCATTACCTGCAACAAATAACTTCACAAGTGAAAAATAGTAATAAAGACTAAAATTCCCTAAATTCCATTTATACTACATATAAAATTACATATAAAATTTGAAATAACTTTCATAAGTACTTTCGGTCCATCCAATTTCATATAAATGGCTGGCCGCCGAAAAAGAACAATTTTCTGCTTTTTCTTGACTTAGGCAAGTTAAAAACTGATTGACCTTGCCTAGAACAACCATAATGTAAAATATTTCTTGAGTACTTCTTTGAAAAACTACCTGTCTATCTTTGAAAATCTATTCCTTTAGCAACACTATTACCTGCGCAGTTTGAGTTTGATTATACCTACCTTTGTATTATTTTATTATTTGCCTACTAATTATTATTTCATTTTAGATTTCTAGCAACCGGCAGTGACTTTAAAACCATGCATACGAATTACTTCCGAGGAGCAAGTACAATAGCAAAAATTGTAAGGACAGTTTGTCGCGCCATATGGAAACATCTATCAAGTCAAAATATACCTCCTATAACAAAACAGGTTCTAGAAGATGTCGCTATTGAGTTTGACAAGAAAGCAAATTTTCCTAACTGCATAGGAGCTCTTGATGGTAAACATGTCCGTATTACATGTCCTACGCACAGTGGATCACTGTTTTACAATTATAAGGGCTATAATTCAATAGTTCTATTAGCTCTTGTAGATTCTAGATATAGATTCATTTTTGTCGATATAGGAGCGTATGGCAAGGAAAGTGACTCCACCGTTTTCCAGAACTCTAAACTTTATGATTTGATTATGACACGCAAATTACCTATTCCTGTACCAAAGCCTTTACCAGGTTCTCAAAATGAAACTCCATTTGTTTTTGTAGGAGATGAAGCATTCTCAATTTCGAATAACGTCATGCGCCCTTACTCAGGGAAACATTTGTCGGTACAACAAAGAGTTTACAATTATCGACTGAGTCGTGCCCGAAGATATGTCGAGTGCGCTTTTGGCATCCTAGCCAATAAATGGCGCATATTTCATCGATCTATGAATGTGCAATACGAATTTGCGACAGACATTATCAAGGCATGTTGTGTAATGCACAACTTTGTTTTGAATCGAGATGGAGTACAAGCGACCGATGACATTATCTTTGATGATTCTGATCTGCAAATGTTGCATTTGCCCACAGCAAATGAAAATAATTTAAGCCCACATCTAATACGGAATGATTTTTGTAATTACTTTTCCAGTGATGTTGGCGCCCTAAGTTGGCAATTAAACAAAATATGAATGTTCGTATACCTACTCAGTTCAAAATACAAATAATACCTTAATACATTTGATTCAAACTATTTAACATGTTGTGAACTGCGAATAAACAATTTAAATGGCAATTTGGTTTTATTTATAGTATTTGTTTACCTTTTTGAATAAGAGCGCGAGAAAAAATATAATTTTAACTTAGAGAAAATCTTTTGCATAGGGCATTAAAATAAATGGTGTATTTCATATGATTAAAAAAAAAAAAGATACATGCTACGTACATTAAACTACAATTTTTACAATTTAAACCGCGGATCAGATTTTTACGTTTTTACTACAGTAAAAATTGTGGTTTTATTGTGAATAGTGATCGCGTAAACCTAAGACAATACTATGTTACTACTTACCCAGTTTTGATTTTTCGCTTGAGTTTTTTTCCTTGTAATCAACATAAACGATCTCACAAATGCTTTTCCATGCTTCTTGTTTTATAAATTTGTCTTTATAGGTTTCGTCACTAGTATCCCACAAACAACGGTGTTCCTGAACCGAAGATATAAACAGATCGACGTCAACGTCAGACATTTTAATTTTAAAACTGCTTCTCGGTTGACACGTGTTGTTTGCAAGAGTGTTAGAAACAAACTGCATCCTTGTCAACAAGTATGACGTCATAACGCTGGAATTCACGTCGTGCGTTGCGGCGCCGCACCGCTATAGCGCACTGCCGATTTCAGCGGC
Source organism: Phengaris arion (assembly GCA_963565745.1). Lineage (NCBI taxonomy): Eukaryota > Metazoa > Arthropoda > Insecta > Lepidoptera > Lycaenidae > Phengaris > Phengaris arion. The sequence goes on along the minus strand of OY751444.1, from coordinate 7,227,090 downwards.
GCGGCGCCGCAACGCGCTTATGTGTTTCGGCCCTAAAGTATCGAGATTTCGTTCCTCAAGAACTTTACTAACAAAGAAAATATTCTGGTTTTTGGAACAAAATTGTACCAATACGTATTCACCTTCCTTTGGTAATCGCACAAGTGGTTTTCTTAGTAAATCCTCTGTTATAATGGTCTCTTCACTTTCCACCCAGTCAGTGTTGCCAGATCAGATTTTCAAAAATACCGTGCTGCCTGCATTAAAATACAGTATTTACGAGAAAAATACAGTGTTTGATTGAACAAAATACAGTGTATTTTACAGTGCAATTAAATGCCATATAAAAAAGGAAATAATTATTTTATTAAGTAAAATATAGATTTATTTAAAAAAAATATCCTCACAAAGTAACTAAACATCTTAATTTTATCCACAAAATAATTTTTAATCACTGTCACTGTCATACAGTTCCATTGCTATCCCTTTGTTATACATTTCTGAATTAAAAGATTTTAGCATCTTGTCAGTTGGCAAAAAACTAACACAGTTGCCGCCATGGCGAGAAATGGCCTGCTTTGCCAACATATTCCCCTTAATTGTTTCGGTAATTAGTCTGTTCCTCTTTTTAGTCTTTGTGTCATTTATTTGGCTGAATACTCTTTCACACTCAGCGTTAGAATTTGGAAGAGCCAAAATGTTCAGCATAAACTGGGCAACCAAACTAAACTCTTCAAAATGCTTCACCTGAAATAGAAACATGAAAAAAAATGTAGATAGATATAGAAAGCTTAAAACTTGTAACTGCTAAAAATTCTTTTTACCTTGTGCCAAAATATATCGGGCTGTTGGCTTGTATCCAATTCTTGTTTTAATGTCGGCAATTTCCGCCATTGATCGTCTATTTGTTGTTGCTCAGCCAAAGAAGTTGGTGTCAGTCTTGGCAGTAAGTTGAACAGCACATGAAGAGATTCGTCTCGACGTAAATCATCCAAACAACTTTCAGGATCCAATTTGGAAATCGCACACAGGACAGGATCATTGAGCGCATATCTTTTGCGGATTCCTACGCAAGCTGTTATCAAGAAATTCCGACAATTTCTTTTTATTACTTTTTTCTTTTCAAACGATATTTCATTTGCCAAAAGTAGATTCTGAACCCCCAGTCCAAGATACATTTCGTCCAAACTTTTAAAATATTTTTCGTCAGTTGGGTCAATTTTCTCTAGATCAGTTTCCATGATATGAGTTTTTTGCACATATGTTGTTATTAGTTCGTTATATAGGTCGTTCATTTTTGTGTGTACTTTTGTAATCATAGGGGTTTCGCTTTGAAATAGTGTGTTAGCTTGGGTGAATTTCGGCAACATCCAATTCAAAAAGAAAAAGTAAGCTTTTATAGCAGGATCATTCAGCTGCTTATGGATTTCAAAGCATTCGTTATCTTCAAGCCATCTTCCGTTAAAAAATAACGAAAGTGTACTCCATTGCTCCAAAATCCTTTCCACTACTGAATTCAAAGACAACCATCTTGTTTGAGCTGGTTTTAAAATTTTGTGTACTTCAGTTTCAGTAAATTTTTGAAATTCTTTTAGCTGTGATTGTCTTTTACTGCTGGTCGCAAAATAGTTGTATATATCTCGAGTGAGTTTTTCACATTCAGCAGGTAACTGTTTGCATGCATCGCTTGCACAAAGATGCAACGAATGGCAAACACATTTTAGTACAATTATTCCCGGACATTTTTCTCTAAATCTGCTTGACACAGAGTTCCTACATCCCATCATCGAATTACACCCGTCTGAACCGAAACCTATAATATTTTTAACAGGGATTGAATTTTATTCAAATGACTTCAATACACCTTGGAAGAGATGTTCCGCTGTGGCAGTCGCAGCCATGTTCTCATCTCCATGAATTTGAATTAAGTCCCAAAATCTACTTACAATTTGGCTTTTATCTGGACAGTAATACCTAACTACGATACACATAGTTTTTACTGACCCGATATCGGTGCTCTCATCAATCATTACAGAAAATTTTTGTTGTTTTAAATCAGCACACAGTTCTTGTTTTTTCGGAAATTCCCAGTAAATTGTTAATAACTGCCTGAAGCTTTGTCCGCTTCATTTTCAATTTTTTCGCTATGTCCGAGTCGGGAAATACAGTTGGTAATAAGTCTATTAAATGGTCCATCACTCTGTGTGAGATTTTGTGTTCCGCCATGAATGCTGCTAATTTAATTTCAGCTATTATTCGTTTCTCTTCTTCCGATTTTAATGCTTTGTTTTCAAAAATTGATGAAATCGACGGCTGCGATGATGATGATGCAGGCTTAGTTTTTTTTAAGTGTTTGATTCCTTCGCCGTGCCTCTTTAGAGCAACTCTGTCAGCGGAAATTTTTGCATCACATACTACACAAATGGCACGATACGGGTCTTTAGGATCACGCTGAAGCCAAGTTTTAAAGTTCATGTCACTCAGCCATTCATCTCTAAATTTTTGTTTATAATGTTGTTTTTTCGTTTTTTTGGGAGATGATGGTCCACTCTCACTTTCAGCAGAACTATATTTTGCTTGAGACATATTTTTCACAAGAAATATAATTATTTACACTCAAAATTTAATTTAAGTAATAACATAAATATAAAACGTAATATTTAACACGGAATACTTTGACCATAATACTAAACAATTTAAACTACACATCAATAACATTAAACTACACTATTGCGTATCCAATAACATTTAGATGATAAATACTTAACTCTATACCATAGACGCCGATGGCCGATACGGGGAATACCCTACTCCTTGCTGTGTGTGGCGGGCGCATTAGCAAAACTTACCATATTTTTCATGCGTTCACTATAATATAAAATTTTGTTTTTTGTTGCCAAAAAAATACTGTGTCTCCAAACACTGTATTTATAAAAATACTGTGTCCAGTAGACGGCGTGAAAATACGGCAGATCTACTGTAATTACAGTGTATCTGGCAACACTGCACCCAGTCTCCTTCATCGTCAGTTTCGTCGTTCAATATCATGTCATCTTCATCTTCTGAATCACTTTGCAGCACTTGACGAATAGCTTTCTTTCTTATCCCTTTAGTTTTAGTTTCTTTCTTCCTTTTGGCTGCTTTCTGTTCTGCAATAGCATTTTTTTCAGGTGTGTCTGTGGCTATAAGACTTTTACCTAGTTTTCTCGGCTTTCTCTTTCCAGTTCTTGTGGGTGCTTTAAGTGGCTTCCGAAACTGATCAGGTGTAATAAGAGACTTGATTCCAGATGTATTAGTTGAATCTCTTTCAGGAACAGTAGTTGATATAATAACTGCATTTTGACTTGTAGAACCATCGAAAGAGCGAGGCGAAACATTAGATAGATCAGTTAAAACAGTTTGGGGAGTGGAAAAAACTGGCGTCGAAGGAATTGCTGAATATTCGTCCAAATTTTCCAGCACAGACGGGCTCATTGTACCTCTAGATGATTCTCCAGCAGTGCTAGTGGAGGGTCTTGGAGAGTCAGTTATTTGTAAATGCAGTGAGTTCTCTTCTAGCTCTAAAATCGGTGGTTGGTCAGTGATTGCACGTTCTTCACTGGAATCATTTACAGGTTGAGCATTTTCAGGTCTATCTGTAACACTGCTGGGTGCGAAGTCTTCGTCAGTAAAAACATGTCGATCGAAAGGAAAAATTCCTGTTTTTCTAAATGCTTGTATTATATTAGATGGTGTCATAGACTTTGCGAAAGCCTGGCCAATTAATGCTCCCACATCATAAATAGTGACAGGGCATCCAGGATTGCGTAACATCCAGGAACTCATGGCGGAATAGTAAAACGTCTTGAAAGGTCCGTGAATACCAACATCCAGTGGTTGAAGTCGCGCTGATGTATGTGGGTGCAATGTAAGCACAGTAACACCAGACTCTTTCGCGAGATCGAGGGCTTCTATGGAAAGGTGAGACTCATGGTTATCCATTATTAAAATCGATGGGTATTCTTTGGAAGTTCCCGTTCTTCGTATGAAATGTTTCATTACATCTAAAAACAGTTCGCTGTTCATCCATCCAGATGGATTTGCCAAAATCAGTGATCCAGGTGGGGTACCGACAGCCATGCGAGGGTTCGTATTTTTTCTTGGGAAGATAAGGACTGGCGGAACTGCCTGACCCCCAGCGCTTATGATGTTGCAGGTAGTGACAAGTGTCCCCTTCTCACCACTAGTAACCTTGCAGAGATTTCGTCTACCTTTTGGAGCTATAACCCGTTGGGTCTTTTGCACAGTGGTAGTACTGGTTTCATCCAAGTTATAAATCCTTGTCCCATCTGCAAATGCAGGATGGCGCTTAATCACGTCCTCCAAATTATCATAAAAATGATTGACTGTCTCCCTGTTAAAAGCCGATGCTCGTGCTAAGCTGCAGGCCTCGGGTTTACGCAGCGTCAAATCCCGATGTCGTTGGCGAAAACCCCGTAGCCAATCTATCCCAGCCAATTGATTATCTGTCCAGGACTTCGGCATTCTGATGTTATTATTTTTGGCCATTTCGTACGCCACTTGTCTACAATCCTTAATAGACAGACCATAAAACAGGGTTGCGCATTTTATGTAATATTGTTTCAATATTAACTCTTGGTCTCTTGAAAATACTTGGTTCACCGCGTAGTTGGGCGTCAACCTTGTGAGCTGGTTTTGCGCATTTTTTTCTTTAATTTGATACCTTTGAAGTGTTGTAAAAGGAATCTTATGATCAACAGCTGCTTGTCTCATACTTTTTCCATTCTTTATGGCCTGTAATGCTTCATGCATTTGCTCGTGTGTATGAGCACCTACTTTTCTTTCTTCTACTCTGTTCCTCGGCATTTCTGTAAAGATAAACTTCCATTAAGTTCCTTGTTGTGTAATTGAGGGTACACAGTGCATCATAATCCATAGTGTACACAGTGAATCAATCCACTGTAAACCATATTGCCACCACACAGTTCAAAAGTAAATTTCTCAAAAACCTCAAATAATTACGTAATTTCGTTAATGTTCAAACATACTACATTAATCTACACAAACAATTAGAATAAAATAATAGGAAGACAGCATTACTATAATGATATGTAAACAAAATTCTACTTACTTTATCGGTAGTTTTTACTCCCCGAAGACTAAAATGGCGCGCTCACGCGTCTATCGGTGAGCGCGTCCGCGCAGCGACTGCGGGAGTGAGACGGGGTTCGCAAACGAAACACGATTACATATTTCGTTTACTCTCACATTAATAAATGGTGCAGGTGTATGTGTGATCATCTGTGTACCACTGATCCATTGTTGACCATGCGACCCTACTGGTAGTAGTGACATAAAAAGATGATGATTCCCTCTGACTATGCACAAAATTTGTGCATAGATTACATAGATCACATTTAATGAGACCTATGTAGTGCCTGAGTAATGAGTATAGGTTACGCAGAGGATTTATTAGAAGTACAAGTAATAATTTACCTGATTTGTGAGTGTGAAACATATCACCCGACTGTTCTGTGTCGCATTGTGTAATGTCGTCCAACTCCGAATCAGGTACAAATACATTTGTACGCGGACCCTGGTCTATGTACAAAAAAACACAACATAGTTAACATTATAAACACTATTAAGTAAAGGATTTACCAGGAAATATTGAAAATAAATTCATGTACATAATTTACAATTCGATAATAATCGTAAAAAAGTAGAAATTCAAATTGTATACAAATCAAGTTGAATGATATTATAAAAGCAACTTCATAGTAGTATTTACATACTTAACTTACGCCTTTCATTAGAAAAATCCATTTCTTAAAGGCTCTTCGATCTGAAATAAACAGCGCCAACACTATCCGCACGTCTAAAAAAACACAAGTTCGAGCACCAACTGACGCACTGACAAGTGACGAAAAAACGAATTAACAGGCGGGTACGCAGCGAGTGAGCGAGTGGGCAGAGCCGACGCCACGAATCAGAAAGAGTCGACAAATCCTTTGATACACGCCGCCACCGCGTCTCGCCGACTAGTACCGTCAAAGTCAGCTATCCCCAACCCGCAGCCTGCGGGCCGCATGCGGCCCGCCGGGACTTTATAGTGGCCCGCGTGATGTTAAACTATTTTGAAATTCACACCCACCGGCAAAATAATGTAAAGTCGTCGTGAAAGTCGTGAAAATTTTTCGAAAAGTCGAAAATTTTTTCCACTTTTAAATCGTTAATTTTGAAGAACGTTATTTTTTAACCCTAAAAAATTTTTGTTGCGGCCCGCGACACCAAGACCAAAACATATTTGTGGCCCGTATGAAAAAAAGGTTGGGGACCACTGGTCAAAGTCTTTTAACCCGATAACGTGCCATACATATACAGGAAACAAAGTTAAACATTTTTAATTTTGGTCGAAACTACAGCCAGATTTGTGATGAAAAGTGGTAATTTCATAAAAAATTAGATTTAAAAACTTTTTTTCTGCAACCGTTGGACAAAATTGCTTAAAATAATTCTAGTATAGTATCGAATACTGCCTGGCGTGACACTTCCTAAATATTAGACCACTATTTAAGATACACCATATATATTTAAGACTCATTAGAGGTATTTCGAAAGAAAAGCATTTTGTATAGATAGACCTACGAATAATAAAAACTAAGGAAACGTAACTCCCATACTTCAACCGTTTTGAATTTGGTTCCTTTTCGCACACTAAAATATGGCAATAGCAACAAAACACTAATATTGAAATTTACGAAATAAAGCCGTTGACAATAATTGTCACTTCTATAAATACACAAAATTGAGACCCGAATACATGCTTATAGTATGCATGTATTCGAGTCTCATTTTGTAGACTCGCGGAACAAATTTTTGACACAGTTACTCTTCCTTAGTTTTTTTATTCGTAGAGATAGACATTTATTTTGATAAAAGTCAACATTAAAAAGTCACTATTATTGTGAAGACAATCATAATGTCATACGACAAAACAGTTAAATAATCTAAGGATACGAAAACATTTCAAAAATTACCATCAACAATAATGAAAATAATTGCACAATTTTACTCTTTCATTTAATGACAGAAAAACTGCTCTGAAGAGGGGTTGTTTCTATGAAAAAAGCTAGTATGTCGGTTTTTTGCTTGCAAGTGTAAATAAAGTTGGAATCAACTGTTACTAATGTTCACTTTGTGAGTTTTTTTTTAATGGTTGTCTAACATTTGCTTATTTTCTCTGATCAACATGCTCTCACGTAAAAAATAGGCATTTAAGTTGCTCCGTAGAGGATTTAAGATAAATTTTAAGGAAGAAAACAACCTTTCTACGGATACTTGGGTAGCTGGTGCTGATAAAACTGTATTAGCCACCATAGCTAGATCGCTAGAACCAACAGCAGCGTCATTATTCCATGCTTTAATTATGTTCTCGGTTAACGGTAGCCTAGGACTACCGATTAATTCATTTAGGCAGCCATCAAATGAGCTCGTTTCTTTAAATATTCCTTTTTCTCTCTCGGCTGTTGCCAGCATGTCTTCTAAAGCAGCCAAGCCACTGCTTGTGCTTGGCCTTGGTTCGTCACGTTGCACAATAACGTCATTATTTTCATTGTTGTTGATTTTTTTAATTTTTTCGTAGGTTTCCTTTAATAGTTTCTTCGCTTTTTCAATTTGCTGCTCATTTAAAATAACATTTAACCGTCTATCCATATAGAGGCATTCCAAAACTACGTCATTGCTGAGTAATTTTTTCTCTCTCGTTTCCATTCCTTGCGAAAGACTTCTGGCCAGATTATGATCTATTAATTGGATTTGGTTCTTGCAATTTAGCCAAGTGATGTAAAAATCCCCAATAGTCAAATAATGTTGCTGTAGTTGAAGAGTTGCTAGGTTTACTGGCTCTAAACATTCCAGTATTCTAGATAATTCTTCCCAGAATTCTCTTGATATTAAAATGGATACATCGGGTAATGTATCACAAATCTCTTTGAATGTCTTCAACCTATAAAAATTAATAAATTAAATTAATAACAAATAAAAAGATTTTGATAAAATTTGAATTTTTACTTGTCGACAACTCACCCAACCATAAACATAAAAACTTTGAAATTAAATATATCTATATCAAAATCGAATTTGCCCTATGAAAAGTATAACATAAGTATGACAGCTTAGCTGTCAAGTGTAACATTTCCGGGATAAACAATTGCCATACCCATAAAGTTGAAGATAAAGTATTAAAGTTATAATAAATAAAATAATGTATTTAAAATAATAATAATAAAATAATATATTTAATTTATTTAATAGTTAAAATAATTTATATTTCTCATATCAACTTCAAATGCCTATTACCTATATATCTCGGAAATGTTACACTTTACAGCTAAGCTGTCATAGTGACTTTTTTTCATAATTGGGTCCTTTATACAAGATTCGTTTGTGAGCAGCGATTTAGTAAACAACGCCAGCCGCCTAGGCTATTAGCCCATTGTTCCATACCAACCTTTTAAGCATATTGAAGGTGGACGTCCACCTTGTTAAACAATCATTAATTGGCTTGTTGAGCCCGGCTGCTTTTAGTTTATCCACATTTCTTGGTTTTCGTAGTATATTTACTATTTTTCTGGCCAAATTGACTATTGTTAGTGATTCCACATCATTATTAAAGGCATCTTTAATTGCCAATTGTAATGTGTGGGCAGCACACAACATGCCTCGAATTTGTGGGTCGCTGTATAATAAATCTTCTTCCACACCACTAACCCCCGTCCCGATAACTTCCTCATTTTCTGTTATTTCCTCATCTAATACCTCGTCATCCCTGTCTTCTCTTTCCTCTTCCATAATTATATGCTCATATTCTCCACCAATTAATTTTACCAATTTTATCATGTTTGCTCCGTTGTCGGTGCATGTGCAGTATATATTATGAAATGTAATTCTGAAATCCATTAAGATTTCTTCCAATTTTTCTTTCAGGAATGTTGCTGTTTGAGGTTGATGTACTTCTACTACTGCTAAGTTCCTGAAATATATTAGTGTAAATAAGAAATCCACACGTGACATCACGCAGGCACGCCCACGCATACACACACACACAAAGACCAACATACACACATACCAACACAAAAAACCAGTGGCGTGCACTGGATTATGACACTGGGTATGCGGCGAAGTACTCGGCCGCAAAAACTTTTTCGTTTATAGATTTTTAGCATAGCTACAGCCAAGCGACGGATCTCTAAGTCGAAACATTGCCAACAGAGCAAGTCTTAGATGTACTACTATTTATGTACATCTTCTACGGCAACGCAGACACAACAGCGACCGATCGTCGCGGCGGAAGAAATTCTAATAAGTAAAATAATAAGCATATTTTAAAATATTATAACTACTCACCAGTCAGTCAGCTTCAATTTTCACATATTCAAGGTTCCCGGTTACTTGAGATTACTATATCCCGATGTAAATTACTAAATAATATGCAAGGAAAACAATATAATTTAATCGTGTGTACACAACCACACAGCCAGTTATACGTTTCATAACTTTTGAAACATTTGAACATGAAATTTTCGAGTTAACATGAAATTTTCGAGTTACATTATTTTTTTGCTGGTTTAATTGTTGTAACTCGGGTACACACCTACCTTTAGACATAATTGGAATCTTTTCACTGAATGACAATTGTGAGAACTTTTTATTTTTAATTTTTAATAAACACACATATTCAAAACCTCACAGTCAAATAACATTTAAAAAAAATCAACTAACTCACTACTAAAAGCAAATCACTACAATTATTATAGAAACTTAGTAAAAACCGTTAAATGTACACATTTTCAAATGTTAAAATGAAAAAACTTTTAAGAAAACTATAAATAAACTGGAGCGATTAAATTGTAAACAATGCTTATCACATGAAATATGCAATATGGCCCCCGCGAAACACAAAACGTTTCTTCTATTTAAACAAATAAAACCTTACTAAACAAAAATGCATAATGTGTTTTATTAGATTTAGACAAACGTAATTTATTAGATTTCTGACTATTCTTTTTACTCGCCTGCCGCGGGACTTGCCGGTATATAATCATGTCGATATTTATGGGTGTGTGCGTTTAAGTATGAGAAATGAAGAAGTATGAAAATTACACACACATGCGATGATTTTTCCTGCAGAACTTAGCGGCATTAGTTGCTATTTATAAAATATTATTTTTAAGCTATTATATTTTTTAAATTAATTTATTTACTATTAATTAAAGTCATCTAAAACGTACGAATGTTTTATTAAAATATCTGTGAATGACAACTAAAGCACTGCATTTCTGCCTATATGGAGCGCACGCCCCTGCAAAATACAGGTTTAAAGTACATACCTTACAATGATTTCAGCATTTTTTATATATTGTATGTTGATTCCAATGAACTTCCTTTCATTGCATGTTGCTCCATCCAGTTTTAAACAAACTAATTTATTTTTTATTTCTTTCCAAATTTTTTCTCTTATTATGTTCGCTTGCTGTACGATCATGGACTTTATATTTTTTATGTTTAATTGCGACATAATTTCGCCATCTCCCGATGCTGCTATATTTAATAATTCCTGAAAGGCATCGTCCTCGATCATAGCAAGGGGTCGTCCATGTACTGTAATTAGTTTTGTACATATATGTTTTAATATTTCTGCATTTCTAGTAGTAGTTTCCTTTGCCTTATTATCTTTGTTTTTCTCTTTTTTATACTCTTGATTTATTTCATTAACTATATTATATTCAGAAACATGTTTCACCGATAAATGACTTTTCAAATTACTTGTATGTTTTCCCTACAAAAAATATTACTAATATTATTTATTTTTATTATATTTTTTTATTTCTGTTGCTGCCATAACTATAATTATTATTTTTTTCTATTTTTATTTTCTTTTTCTGATTCTAATTTCAAATTGACATATTTTTTAATTAATATTTATAATGAAAAACATAACATATCATTATATTAATGAAAATGTTAATGTTAAGTTAATTCAAAACTCAAAACATTTTTTTTTCAAGAAAAATAAAAACTTATTTTAAGCTGAACGGGATTCGAACCCGGGACCTCTGTACTCTTTCTTATAGTGTGCTTCCGTGTTACCGACACGCGACTACCGGTTATATTATAATATTATAATATAATAATAATTATATAGGTGCCAGATATATTGACTTTAATTACAGTTGTTCTGGGTAACTTTGAACATTTTGACAGTGTTTTTGATGTTACAATCTGATTTAATATTCATTACAAGTATTTTATTGACTGAATAGTGTTATTTTGATTTGGTTTATTCAGCTAACATAATAAATTTAAAGAAAAAACAACAGAACTGTCCTTAATTCCTGCCTAAACTCAAATTCAAAGTTATCATGCGTTTTGGGTAACTTTGAATATGATATTTGTCTGGATGTAAAAACCTTTTATAATCGACTATTTTAAGTTTTGGTAACATTAAATAACGTTTTTATATTAAAAAAAACCTTATCAAAATGACATCTAATTGACGTTTATTTTTATGATAGATAGCTCAGTCTTGCCATGTGAATCAAGGTGGCCAATTTGGTGGGGAAAAAAGATCGTAATTTTTTATAATTATTTATTAAATCACAATAAACTAGGAAAGTAGTGTTAAGCACAATAAAATATACGTTTATTTGGCTATCGAATGAGATCAAAATCTTAAATTCTAAGTAACATTTTCTTTAAACAATATTTCTCTTAAACAAAGTCATTCACCCCATTCCATGAACAAAATGTCATCGTCAATGTAAATATGGCTGCCTTTTCTGGATATTTGTTGTTCTTTTAGGATACTGATTATATTGGCCTCATCGATTCGACATATTTCAGTTTTAGAAGGCCAAGACCACCCCCCTAAAAAGTTTTTTTGGAGCACGGAGACTTGTAAGGGTTTAACTTTTCGTATTATTCCTGGGAACAAACTACCCTCTTCTCTAAATACACAATATCTACCCTCTTTAATTTTCGGGACTTCAACATCTTCCTTACCTAGACACTTCTCAGTCGTCACAACCTGTAACTCCAGTTGTCTCATCTACTGTATATTCTTCAATAATTTCTTCACCTATTAAAACAACTTCACTTCCTATGTCTAAGTCAGGACTTTCTTCATTTATAACTTCTAATTCCTGTTCAGCTGTGACTTGAGTTTCAAAACAGTTGCTTATTTCACCAACAGATGTTTTAGCAAGTTTTGGAGGAGGAGGTTGGTGAACTAAAGCTTCTACCACTATTACTTCTTTTTCAATTTCTTGAGACTCACCATCATCATTTTGTTCAGTAATTGTATCTTCTAATCCTCCACTTTTAACCTGGTCACTCTGAAAATATTTATTTTTTTCTTTATCATTGGTAACCTTCTTTTTTTTGTTCTTAGAACCCTGGGGTCGTCCTCTTTTTTTGATTTGCGCGCCACCTTCATCTCCCTTTTGAAGTTTACTTTTGTTTGTCTTGTCTCTTTCTTCATAATATTTTTCAACCTCCTCAGCCGAAACACTTTTTCCCGCCGTGACTGGCAATTGGAATTTCGCTCCTTTCTTTACATTTAAATCTCCTTGCCTTATTTCTTCTATGTAATTTATGAAAGTTGTACTAACCGAATCACACACTTCTGACTGAGAGGTGTACGTGGGTAGCTTATCTAAAACTGTAGATGGAGAAAATGGATACAAACCACAGCTCCGAAATCCAGCTTTAACATTATCAGAAGACGTGCCTTCAATGCTAACGAGGGATTTTTTTAGCAGCTGGGCAAAGAGAGGTTTCGGAAGTGCTTGTACCTTTTTTCCTTTACTGGTACATCGATATTCATTCAGGACTTTTCTCCAGGCAGTTTTTAAGCTCGAAAAATAACCCACATCCAGTGGTTGTAACAGATGGGTTGAATTGGGAATCAAACAAATGAATGTGATATTATGTTCGCTGCAAAGACGCAAAGCTTTTGGGGATATGTGGGCGCTGAGATTATCACACAATAACACCTTCTTTCCATCCTGTTTATCAACGTGTGGGATGAAATGTTTTTCCAACCACTCTTCAAATATTGAGGAATCTATCCATCCAGATTTGGACACTGCCATTCTCGACCCTGAAGGAGCTTGAAAAAGCCAATCTGACCACAGTTTTATTCCTTTGAATATAAAAAAGGGAGGCAAAACTTCGCCATTAGCATTCGCACAGAAGACCACAGTGTAACACGATTTACTCGTATTTTTTATGACTTCGGGATGTCGAGAATTCCTTCGAAAAAGTAATTTCTTCTTTCCAATGTCATCATGAAATCCCGACTCGTCCATGTTATATAGGTTTTCTGGTGGGACTCCTTCCAGTTCCGTTTTGATGTTTTCAAAGAAATTCTCGACCATTTCCCGTGTGATTTGAGCCCTCTTTCGAGATATGTTGTGAGCTATCTTTGCTTTTAATTCTTGGTGTCTTTCTAAAAACAAAACACCCCATTCGTATCCTGGCAGGTTATTTTTAAATTGGGGCTTAGTTATATTGTTGCTGTCTAAGTAATTTTTTACTATATATCTGAAGTCCAACATGCTTAAAGGTATGCCCAAATCGCTGAGTAGCAACAAATGTGCCTTGAAGCTACTTTCTTCGTCTTTACTAAAAGTAATAGGTTTACCAATTGGCTTATTATGTTTACTTGTCAATTTGTAAAAAAGGGTCACCGCGGGTATTTTGTAAAATTTTGAAGCAGCCAGTCTAGACATTGCACCTGATCGAATTTTACTGAGGGCTTCTTCGAGCGTTTCAGGAGTATAATTACTTTTTGTGCCATATTTCCTAACGCCGGGGTTCACTTTTTGCGTTTTTCGGGGCATATTTGCATTACAGCTATAAAAGAGGAAAATTTAATCAGAACTGAGCAACATTATGTACATATTCAAAGTAACCCAATGTGATATTTTTTATGACACGGGTAACTTTGAACCATTCAAAGTTACCCAAACTACTTCGATTTTGATCGACGTCGTAACTTTATCAATTTTACACAATTTTTACCATTAAATACGGATGACTATTTTGAAAAAAATAATAATTAAACTACATTTTATAGAGTAACACCAAAACATACCTGTTTACAATAAGTTTTGTATATTTAATTGCGATTCCAAATCACAGCAACAAACACTTGCAAAAACTTCACTAGGGAAAAGGCGGTAATTTTTTAAATTTTGAAATTGACAGTTTATTTTTTTCTTTTACATTATCTACTTAGGATTTTAACGTTCCGTTTTACACAATAACGATATTGAAACAATAAAAAGGTTAAACGAAATTAATTCATAATTCTTTTTCATAATTTTATTCAAAGTTATACAGCAATTCAAAGTTACCCAGAACAACTGTACCTATTAAGAAATTAGATTTCCGACGTAAGTTTGAATATAAAAAACAATATTTTTATTTTTATACATAGGTATAATAGGTACAAAGGCAGTTAATTATGAAATACGTCAATATTTTAATAACTAAAATACGAATATAAACAACACAGCAAGAAAGACAGGTAGGCAACTGGTATGTAATTATTACTTTACCAGAGAATGGATTACATTATTATCGTAACATTTTTTAGTACCTACATAGTTCGACAGTACCTAAATAAGCACTAAGTATATTTATTAGTAGTGAAATATGTAGGTACTTACCTTAATTTTCTTTTTACATAACCGGCACTGGCTGTGATTATTACTATTAGTCTCTTCATAATCAAAATATCTATGAACTGCATCTTTTTTTGGTGGAGGCATAGTAAAATAAAATCTGAATGAAAAACCACTAGAAATGGAAAATATTTTTCGGATTGCGCCCGCGCGGAATTAATCAAAGAATGATGCAACAAAAACAAACAACTAACAAGTGTCAACAAGTTCGCAACGTGCACAGCGAGCAGTGCACAGGGGGTGCGACGGCGGCGGGTGGCAGGCGGTTCGGCGAGCATTTCAAACAACAAAGATTGTACTACTATACTAATAAGGCATACTTTCGAATGAATAGGCGGCGCGACGTTTGATGTGCTGTGTACCACGCGCCGACGCCGCGCCTTCGTGTACAGCAAAAAGGAGTTACCGTAGTACACATAAATACGAAACTCGCTTGAGATGTGAGGCAGGAAAGCGCTTTATATGTGTAACCTCTTTGTAAAGGGTTACCCCTTCATAAGGGTATTTTTGTGAATTGGTAACAATTTGAATTGTTTGTGGGTTACCCCTTAAAAAGGTTACCATTTTAAATGGTAAGTGGAACGAATGGGACATCAAATCATAGGGTTTTTAATCAACTTAAAATATTCAGCCGTTCCAAAAACCCTGATAAAACCCTTAAAAGGGAATGCGGTTCCGGTCCCTGGATGTGACTCTGAAATTTTTTTTAATACCATGAGAACAAAAATGGGGTGTTTGCGGTTGCTTTAATTTTTTTACAAAATAGAACTAAATCTTACTTCCTTCCGTACATTCCGGGACACAGCACCTTTTAGTTGTCATAATGTAGGTTTATGTGAGTCTTTTATGTAGTATTGGTAGTAATGCACATGGGTACACAAAATCTCTAGAAGCCAAATAACAATGCTCAAAACCTCGAGTCTCTGTCTCACACAAACACTCAAAACGCACAACTGCACTATCCGGAGGAGGAAACACTCCAACTCAACGGATTACACAAGAAATGCGAAGGATATTAAGTAATTTCCGATAATTTCGTAAATATATGGTCTCAGCATATTTACGAAATTATCGGATAATGTGTCGTCAAAATAAACACCCAAATTTTTTACACATTTACTAAAATAAATGTTTACATTATTTAGGCCCTTTACACACTGCGACTTTTAGCATCGATGCAGTCGCGCGTTTTTGAAACGCGCGTTAGCATCGCGACACCAGCAATGAACAGATTTTTGCATCGATGCTGTCGCGCGTTAATATCGATGCAGTCGCGCGACTGCATCGATGCTAACGCGCGTTTGTATCGATACAGTCGCGCGACTGCATCGATGCTAAAACGCGATAGTATCGATACAGTAGCGCGTTAGCATCGATACACACGCGCGACAGCATCGATGCAGACGCGAGTTAGCTTCGATGCAGAATTGCAGACGCGGGGGTATAGTATAGTCACTCACGTCACGCCTCACGCTCTGTGTTGACGTCCGTCCGCTCGCGTATTTTTTTTTACTTTTTATTAATGGAACTGTTTGACACAGAACTTTTTATTTCTGCAATTGAAAATAGGCCAGGAATTTGGAATTCACATCTACCTGACTATTCCAATAAAGTGGAAAAAAGTAAGGCTTGGGAAGAAATATGCCACATATTTTGTGCTGGTTTTGGTGATAAAACAAGAAAAGAAAAAGCACTTGAAGGTTAGTAATTCTTTAATGGTTGTTATAAACAAATTGAAGGTTATTAATTCTTTATTTTTATAAACAAATAACATTAACGCAGTAGGTACCTTCTGTGACAAATAATAGCTATTTATTTTCATATTTTCGAATTCTGCCATGAGACTGCACCTTCATTGCTATTAAAATAATCAGTGTAGATGTTTCGAATCCTTGTTCCAATTAATTGAGAACTTCGTCCTCTCACTAATATTAAAATTTCATTATCGGGCGGGTCTTCCAATCCGTTAATACTCAATGTGTGGTGAAATTTGTAACCATCACGTTCACGTATAAAATTGTGTAAAACACAACAAGCTTTTACTATATAGACACTGAAGTCAACTGAGACGTTCAACGGTCGATTAAAAATTTTAAACTTATTACTTAATATTCCGAATGAACATTCAATAAAACGTCTTGCGCGCGTTAAACGATAGTTGTAAATTCTCTTTTCTCGTGACAAATTTCGACCAGCGTACGGTCTCTGAATATGTTCAGATAGACCAAAGCCTTCATCTCCAACAAACGAATATGGTATAGGAATTCCGTTATTACTTATTGGTGTTGGTGGTGGCATGTTATAGTTTCCCTGCCGAATTTTATTCATCCATGTACTGCACTGATGTATTGTCGAGTCTGAACTTTTCCCATAACATCCAACATCTATATCAATGAAACGGTAATTTGCATCACATATTGCTAGCAAAACAATAGAGTGGTAGTGTTTATAATTAAAATATTCTGAACCACTATGATGTGGTTTTATTATCCTTATGTGTTTCCCATCAATTGCGCCAATTAAATTTGGGAAATTTGCGTATGTCCTGAATCCTTGCGCGGTATACAAATGTGATTCTTTAGTTGGTTCTGGCATAGAAATGTCTTTTAATTTATCCCAAATCACTTTGACAGTTTCACGAACTATATTGCGTGCAGTCGAAACCCCGCATTTGAATGCCGAATCGTAATGAAGGTCTGAAAAATAACAGCCAGTTGCTAAGTACCTGAAAAAAATAATTAAACATATAATATATATATATACACAACGTGTATATTATACCTACTTAAGTATTTGTAAAACATTTTTTTAGCTGTACAGCTACAAAAGAAGTGGAAAAGCATCAAAGATTGCTACAACAGGGTAAAGGCAAAAGTCAGAAACATTTCAAGTGGATCTGGAGCTAAAGCAAGAAAACCCTATGTGTATCATAAAATTTTGTCCTTTTTAGACCCAATAAATGAAATAAGGCCACCAATTCCTACTCCTGATCGTGACGACTCTGCCGAACTTTTAACAATCAAATTATCCACCTCAAAAGGTTAAACGATGTGAAGACCCGCAAGAAAAGTTGTTTGAGGTTTTAACTGACAATCTGAAAAAAATTAATGCAGCAAAAGAAAGCAAGGATGAAAATCCAGACAAACTGTTTTTGTTATCATTGTTTCCTCACTTTACTGCAATTAAAGATGAGTATAAATTAGACGCCCAGGCAGATATGATTAATTTAATTCGAAAGTATAAAAACATGGGGCACAATTCTAGATGGAACATACCGGAATGGGACTACGATATGTCCACCTCGACTCCCTTTAATACTTATGGTTATCAAACTTACCAACCAACTACTACAACTGCAACGACATCAAATATAAGTGCTGCTAGCACTTCATCGCAATCGCAAGACTTGCATTATGATTCTCCCTCTAATAATTCCGAAATTATAATGGATATGGGTGATTATACAAAAGTTGGGTAACTCTTGAGGATATTTTGTTTACTATAGTTATTAAATCAAATTTCTACAAATTCGGGTGTATAAGATGGCTAATCTAATGAATATATTGTTCCAAATCGGGCCAGTCACTTTTTTAAGTAGATTGTGAGATATTTCAAATTTTCAGAATTTGACTGCCAAGGGACTGACGAGGGTAACATAGTACTGACAAAATACACCATTTTGTAAGAATTATAATAAAATTTAATAAAAATTGGTACAAATCTCTTAGGATTTAATAATGGCACATGTCTTTTAAGTATTAAAATCACTTAGTAACAAATAAAAATAATTATTAATATGCAATATTGGGGAAAATACTATCTTAGTTTTCAAAACAGCCTTTTGACATTTAACGTAACGTTATTCACTTAACTTTTACTACTTTGACTTAGTTTTACTTAACATTTCTAAGTAATCAACAAACAATAGAAACAAAAATCTAACAATATTTATCTTAAAAGTACTATTATCATGAAATTAAGAACAATAACAATATAATACTATGAAAGTCAACTATCCCAGTCTTCATAACAGCCTTTTGAGATTTTTATAATGTTATATTACTTAACTTTAATATTATTTTGAGGTAATTTCACTTAAAAGTACGTATTTTCTAATAAATCAAGTAAATATAATAAGCTATGCCTTAAAAGCATCAACAAAGATAGTAGTAATTAGAATAATATGAGATCTTTTTCTCCACAAAAAAACGAAAAATAAAGGATCAAAATAGTGCAAAAATAAAAAATTAATTTTCGAAAACATCAATTTTTTCCTGAAATTGGTAATAAATTCTTTTCCCTTTTGTAATGAGGTTTGGTACGGGTAGTTTTTTTATTATTTGATCCACGGGAACATCTGACACATCTCTTTCATCCAATTTAAACAGAGTGCCATTCCGGTTACAAATTTTGAGAAAAGTTACTCTTACTTCACCGTCTTCATCATCAACCGAAGAGCAGACCGCTGCATAATGATATTCTCTTCTCTTTGTGATATATTTGACCAAAACATAATCACCACTACTATAACGACTTTGATGGTGCGAATAACCGCTAGTTCCTGGTGCCGATAGATCTCTATCCAATTTAGAGCGATCGTCATTGTCTTTAACGTACGTAGATAGTGGTACATCATCTTCAGAGTCTGAGAATACGGTAGAAGTATTGAGACGTGTACTATTTATAGCACATAATTCTGTCTGATAAGTAATAGATCCTAACTTGTAATGCTTGCATCCGGAATGACAAAAACAACTTAGTGACTTCATTGTAAGACTGTTGGGAATATAAGCTGTGCCAGTCACCTGATGCACCAATAGTGTCCCCTTAAAAGCGACCATTTCGGACGACTTATCATTAATGATGGTGTTCATCTGCTCAATTTCACACTCTTCGATCACATCCATTTTTATACCTGGGCATCTTTCACGAATGACAGTAGCGAACTCATTCAGGTTAGTTATATCTCCTCCTGTAGCAATCACTTGGTCTGCTGTTCGTTTACAAGTGGCCCCTACACCATCGGGTGCCCCCTTCCCATGTCCAGCTTCATGAAAGTTCCAGGTATATTTTATAATATTAGGGAGAATATCTTGCAGTTTACAGCCTAATACATAAAACATAGATTTGTTCCTGTATTGCGTTACAGGACCGTCGCTGAGAAAGTGAATGTTTTCAATATTTGATGGCAGTGATGCCAGCACAGGTTTTAGATGGGCCCAAATTGCTCCAGCGTTGTGAGACAAATTAGTCGAGATAGTGCAGTGTGAAACAACGGAGTTTTTTAGATAAACGACAACAGTATGTAATGAAATTTGGGTTCGCGAACCGCCGAAATGGAAGGATTGAATTTCTTGGTTGTATTTAGTACAAAAATTTTCGGAAAAATCCATATGTACAATGACATCGGTTTCAGATAAAGACTCTTTCAATTGCTTAATGGCATTGTACTGATGTAATATGTTAAAAGAATGCCGGAAAAATTTAACCATATCATTTTCTAGTTTTGTAATGGCATTTCTAGGTGACATTTCCTGTGTTTCTATTTTACATTTCATCACAAATCGTTCTTTCTTCGTTTTCAGATCTGTTATGGACTCTTTCTTACTCACCCACTGTTTTATTAATATTGGTTTTGAGTTATCGAATTCTGTATAAGTCAGAGTTTTTGAGCAACAGTTATCACATGTTCTCTCTAGACATCTTTCAGAATATCGATCACAACAAAGCAGTTCCAACATACTTATTTTGATGATTACTCACTGTTGTAAGTATATTTGCCTTCTTTAGAGCAGCAAGTTGAAGGTCCATGTTTTCGTGAATCGTGCAACTACAAGTTTCACGGTTTGACAATGTAGGGGGTACCACCCAAAATGGTCGAAGTCGGGTAAATAGGGAATAACTGATTACACATGGAGTGGTTTTCAAAAATTTCTTATGAAGATTTTTCATGGTATCAAGTAAATATCTCTTCTGTTTTTTGACTTGTTTACGAGACACAAATTCTTTCTTTCCTGCAGCTTGACGGCTGTTAGAATCATCTTCGAAAAATTTCTGCACTAATCCTTGTATTCTAATTTTGCTTTTATTTATTTTTTTATTTGTCAGATTATGTCCAGTTTTTTTGTAGGTGACTGCTTTGTTTTTTATTCTCCATAGTTTGTATTTGTCTACTAAATTTCCAGATATAACTTGTTTAAATTTGCTTCTTTCTTCACGAGTCTTTAGTTTAGTGTAGTTTTCTTCCAATTGTGTTTTAATAACTTCCCCAAAAAGGGCCTTCTTCACTAATTCTTTCTTTTTAGTTATATCTTCACTCATGTCTTCAATTCTGGTATTTGGCGTTTTTTCAACAGATGTTATTACTTTTTTTAGCTGCTTTTTGACTCGTTTATACTTTTGACGTTGAGTATTTAGTTTAGTTTTAAGCTTTGAAACTATAGCCTTCATCTTTTTTATTTCCTTGTTTCTAGATTTTCTCTGTCTTTCACTTCTCTTTTTAGCTTCTTTTGCTCTTTGGTCTTCGTTAATAACAGGTCTGATTTCTTCATTAATTATGGGTTGTATTTCGTCGTCAGTTAGTGGAGGACTATTCTGGCGTATAAAATGATTAGTGGTTTGTTTCAATAGCTGTTTTCTTTGCCTGTAGTTTGATGAATAATTTTTCCATTTTTTTCTAGTTATTCGTTGCTCTCGTGGTGTCATGTCTTCAACATTTTTTCTTTGTCCTTTCTCTTTTTTCCTTAAGTACTGAAGTTTTTGTTTTTCTTTGTATTCCGCTAATTTAATGGGGTCGCTTTTAATTCTGGCTAAGCGAGCCTTTTCGGCTTCTCTCTTTTTTTTTAGTATTTCTTCCCTAGTCAATTTGCTTTTAGCGTGCCGCATGTTTTAAACTGAAATATAAAATAGAAATGCTTATACACGGTAGCAATTAAGATAAAAGTGCTCCAAAATTAAAAAAAACATCAGTACCATGGAAACACGTCAGTCCTCTGGCGCGATGCCTGACAAAGGACTGATGCCAACGGACTGACGAAAAAGACATAATTTGAGGTTATAATCAGAACTAATGTTTTTTTTGGTAATTCCGAGCATCAACAAACTACATTTTAACAAATCATAGTTAACTATGTATAAATGAAAATAAACCTGATATTAACAAGAAAATAACGACTCACCACAGGACTGAAATTTTGACTGACTCAGCACGTGTATAGACGACAAATACAACCCAAGCACTGGTACAGTTATGGCGGCCATCAAATTGTGCGGTCCGCAACTAACTTCATTACCAACATTAAAATTCAAACAGCGATTTGACTTTGAGTCGGTGATGATTTGGCGCGAATTTCAAATTTAAACAACGCACAACGACTGACGAATGAAACAAACACAAAGTTTCTTAAATTTTTTTAAATAATGTGGAGAACATTGCATTATGAAAGTTGTAGTATATATTACTATGTACATCACAGATTGTAGTAGATTAGTAAGTTTTCTTAAATCAATGATAATGTTTAATAGATAGTCACTTGATTGTTGGTTTTCGGGATTGTGACATGCCAAAGGATTGACGTTTTAAGCATTTATTGTGGTTTTTTATTAACTTGTATTTAAAATGAAGAGCTGTGATTGGGTGACCAAATAAAGGACTTTTCATTGTTTTAAAATAAATTGTAATCTCAATAAAATATAATAAGACTTTGCATATATTGACTGATGACATTGAGTTACCCAATTTTTGTATATTCACCCATATATACGATCAAATCAGTCCGAAAGATGACTAAGTAATAACCGTTTAATAATTAATGTTGATTAGTTATGTATGTATATATATGCAAAAATCTGTAATAATAATGTTAAATTAATCTTAGATAGTAATTTTGTTACATGAGAAAGAATATATAGTAAATATATTCTAAATTATATAGTAAATAAATTCTATTATATATATATTATAATTATATAGTAAATAAATTCTAGTATATAGTAAAAGAAAGAATATTAATCAATATATATTATAAATAAATTAATCAAAAATATTTGTAGTTTTTTTTTACATACCTCAAAGTTAAAAGTAAACGTTCTTCAGCTGATATGCACGGTCTCAGTTGTGTACGTTGGCGAATTAGCTCTGGTTTCACAATGGTAAGAAGTTCTTGAAATGTTGAATATGACATTCGATAACAATTTAAAAACTTATTTTTATGGTTTATTAGTTTATTAAATGTTGATAAATAATGACCACATGTTGATCTTTCACTTGTAAATGGGTGGACCCAATACTTCCTCTGTTTGCATTTACGTTTCTTTTTTAAAAGTAATAATATAGAGAGCGTGGTTAAAACAGTTTCAAACGAACTCATCGCGCTATGGCAGTCAACGAATGAATGATTAAAATACGTTTCGCGTCGTGTCTCACGTTAGCATCGATGCAGTCGCGATGCTAACGCGATATAGCATCGATGCTGCATCGCGATTGCATCGATACTGCATCACTACAATTCAATGGCCAGCTTCTGCATCGCGACTGTATCGCGATAGTATCGCGACTGTATCGATGCTAAAAGTAGCGCAAGTGTGTAAAGGTGGACCATTTGCGACTGCATCGATGCTACATCGCGATAGCATCGCGACTGCATCGCTGCTAAAAGTCGCAGTGTGTAAAGGGCCTTAAAAGAACGGGGGGCAAGCTGTTCCAGTCAATCCTCGATACCAGCCCAGGGCTTCCAATAGCAATCAACTGTGTTTTAGCTGGGTTAATAATAAAACCGTGACGCTTGCTCCAATTACAGATCGTTTCCAATTCTCTGTTAAGGGAGACAATAGCATTACGCAGATTAATCAAGGAAGATTGAGTATAGACTTGGAAGTCATCAGCGTACAAATGAAACAATGAAGTAGTAGATTTAGTAATGGAGTTTATAAAAATCGCAAAGAGAAGTGGGGACAAGACGCCACCTTGAGGGACGCCGGTAGTGATAGAGGTCCAACACGAAAAACTATCAGCCACTTTAACTCTTTGACGACGACCCACAAGGTAACTGCGGATTAAGCCAATCAGTTGGGGAGAAAGATTGATAGACCTTAGCAAACTCAGTAGTACATCATGATCGACAGTGTTAAATGAATTGCTAAAGTCTAACAAGGCTAGAATGGTAATTAGCTATATACCAAGACGAATGTCATCGGTAACCCTAATGCGTAATAATAAGTGCGGTAGTAGTACTGTGTCCACGACGAAAGCCAGATTGAAATGAGCTAAGAAGGTTATTGTCTATTACGTAGTTGGTAAGCTGATGACTGATCAGCCGTTCTAAAACTTTAGAGAGAAAAGGTAAAACTGATATAGGGCGGAAGTCAGACACCAGCCTAGGCCGCGATGTCTTTGGTAATGGAATTACGTTGGCATCCTTCAATGCACTTGGGAAGACACAGGTATCAATACAATGATTATAGATATGAACAAGTACAGGCGTAATGATGTCAAGAATCGGAATTATCATTTTGCGACTTATTCCATCAACACCTACGGCATTCGAGGAGATGGACATGACATGTCTTTTGACATCATCCCCCGTAACTTGGCTAAGAACGAAAGGCGAGGAATAGGGAATTGGTGACCTAGAAAGGTGATTAAGCGTTTCAGATTTGATATAATGGTCAAATGAGTTAGAAACGGAAGTAAAATCTTTATTTAACAAATCTTCATTTATTAAGCAAGAATTATCATCCGAGCTTTTGCCTACTCCAAGTGTCCTCAAAAACTTCCAGACTTTACATGGATCGCCATTTTCCACAGACGAGTGGATCTAACGACGCTGGGCATCCCTACACATTTTATTGCAGCGATTCCTAATTCTTATATATTTCTCTCGGTGGACTTCGCAATTAGATTGCGTATATTTGGTTTTTGCGGAATGTTTTTGTTTAATTAATAATTTTAAATCATCAGTAAGCCAAGGAGCTGGCAGCTGTTTGATTTTAACTGGTCTAATTGGTGCATGAGTGTCAAAGAGTTGAGTTAAAGTTAAAAGAATTAAAAATACTTAGTATCAACATGGTCAGCAGTAGAAACCAATGACCAGTCGATATTATTTGCATCTAATTTTAAAATATCAATATTTAAGGCTGCGAAATTCCGCTGCATCACAACCTTCTTTCTTACCTTAGGGGGGCGCAAGCTAAATGAAGTATAAATAAGATCGTGATAAGAAAATAAATCTGCTGAGCACTGTCCATGCTCTAATCAGGTCTTAAAGAGACGGCGAGCAACCGGGAAAAGTATGAGTAGGATTAAGTGGAAGCATGTGCAAATTGCAACCATCCAAAACAGAACTAAGTTTTCTAGATCTAAGATCGTTTTTAACCATGCAGGTATTAAAGTCACCCATAATTATAGCGTGTGGGTAATTAGGTGTATACAATTCAAGAGTATGTTCAAGGTCTGAAAAGTAATCCATTTGAGATGAGGGACAATAACAGACGCCCAGGAGAACTTTGTTATTAAATGATAATAGTACCTCAACAAATAAATATTCGGGCGAGTTAGGAGGCTGAGGTTGTACGGACGAACTAACAAGTGTGTACGTCAAATCAGACCTAAGATACATCGCGACGCCACCACCAACCCTACCAACGCGATCACTACGGATTAACTTAAACCCAGGCAAGCAGTAGCTTGAAGACGGAAGACATGGCTTGAGCCACGACTCCGATACAAGGATTGCATCAACATGACGAGCTCCACCAAAGGAAGTCAGTAAATCAGAGTAGTGTGCTAGAATGCTCTGGGCATTGATATGTACTACGTTAAAGTTTTTCTTGAAATTTGCAAATATTGAAACAAAATTTTCATTGATAGGAACGAATGATGCACTAAGGTAACTGTCCTCGCTGTCACTAGACGAAAACATGATATTATGTATATATAACAATACAAATATATAATATACTCAAATAAGATACCTATATAAAATATTTTTTATAACTTATAAATAGTTCAATAAATAATTAAAATAGCTACTCAAAAACACCTTATACCTACAGTGTCATGAGTTCAGTTCAAATATATTTAAACAAGCACTATTTATGCATTAAGCACTATTACAAAAAATCAGAATATAACAAACAAAAACGAAAATGATCAAATCATCACCCAAAAAGAAAAACAGAAAATAAAAACAAAAAAAAAACCATAAAATAACCAATAAGTACATAAAAAAATAATATTAACTGACATCTAGCATCTGTCATTGTTGTTATTGTCGACTCCGACAGGTGACATTGTCAAAGTCATAATTTTAAATCAAAAGGTTATAATAAAAAAATGTTCAAATAAACATCTAAAATAATTGAATAAGCGGGTATAATTACCTACATTTACACTACATAGCATAATATAAGCAAGCAGTTAAAAGACAGACATAAGAAAATAAAAACAACAAAACAGCATGTACCTAGATACAAAGTATGATTAGTTGAAAGTTGCAACATGGACTATATGAATGATGATAGCAAGAACATAATATTGTGATGATATTTAAAGCATGATTAAAGAATAAGGTAAACCAAGACACATATAACTAAAGGTAATAAGAAGAGAGAAAAAATAGAAGTGTGTTACTTTTTGGCTGATTTCTTTGTCTTTATTGCAGCTGCGTTTCTACCTCTGATTACCGGAATGGATCTTTCAGTCGTCACGGTTGGCATGTCAGAAGAAGAAGGCCCAGGAATGGCATCAAGTTCAGCCATGCTGTGGGCACGGACTTTGGAGCCATCAGGAGCATTTACAATTACTGAGCCATTGTGTGTCCAACATTTTGAAACTCCGAAATGCTGTCTGGCCGCCATAAACACGTCATGCCTCTTCTTTATAAGAAACTCTGATAGGGT
Source organism: Phengaris arion (assembly GCA_963565745.1). Classification (NCBI taxonomy): domain Eukaryota; kingdom Metazoa; phylum Arthropoda; class Insecta; order Lepidoptera; family Lycaenidae; genus Phengaris; species Phengaris arion. The sequence goes on along the minus strand of OY751444.1, from coordinate 7,200,463 downwards.
GTTGCCAGAGTTTTTCAGATTGGTTTTAGCCGTCCTAACCTTGTTACGGAGAGCAAGATCATGGAATTTGATTAAGATTGGTCGGCGCTTTGACTCATTTATACGTCCCAATCGATGACAATATTTAATAGATGATATGTCAACACTAGGAACTCTTAATTGTGTTGAAAGTAATGATGATACAAATTCAGGCTCAGCCTTTTTGGCTTCAGGAACTCCGTGAAGCAGCACTATCTTCGTCCTTCGTCTCATCTCAACTTGGTCATGTACATCCATCAGGGTTTCTATTTGAGACTGCAGTGACTTAAGTGCCTCCAAGACAAAGGATTTGAATAAGCTGAATTCCGATGCCAGTGCTGAAGTGGTACTTGATGTTTGGCAAGAATTCAACTCCTGCAGGAACTCAGTCATTTTGTTGTTGAACAATTCGTTCATTTGGTTGATGGATTGCTTCAAGGACTCCATTGTAATTTGTATAAATGACCAAGAAAAGAGATGTTTTTTTTACAGATGGTGATGGTGAAAGTGAAATATGTTTAAATACTTGTTGTTTAATATTGCCAACAAAGGAAATAGTGACACTGATAGGCACAGGTAAAAATTCTTACATGGTATTATTTATAACACTATTAAATAATTAATTATACTGGGGAGCAGTTAAAACTATGTATTTACTTTTTGCACGCCTACCCCCAAAAAATCCTTTCCATTTAACCACTTTCTGGAGTACCTTCATAAGGTTTCAATGTGTAATCATTGAGAGCAAAAGCTTTTTCGCTTAGAATAAAATAGGGCACTGCAATTTTATACGGTATTTGTAATATTTCTGGCGGAGGAATGTTAAATTCCTTCTTTTCGAGCTTTTTATATAAATTGGTGTTTTTAAACACACCACCATCTGATATACGTCCCTTGCTGCCAACGTCTACGTACAGAAATTTATAGTTAACGTCAACTAAAGCAAACAGCACTATACTTGGAAACATTTTGTAACAGTCATAATTATTGCCACTATTTATCGGCGACTGTAATATAACATGCTTTCCATCCATTGCTCCTATGACATGTGGGAAATTCCATTTGCTCTCAAACTCTTTCGCTATGGTAAGCCACTCTTCTTCGGATGATGGTATCTGTAAATAAAATAAAGTAATAATTTCTATCTTTACAGAATGCAAGTCTGGATAATACTCGAAATGATGACGGTCATAACGAAGAAACAAATGAAACTTCAAACTCAACGATAACGAAAGGACCTAAACAAAATTCAACTAGACCTAAAAAGAGATCCAAAATGAACGAAAGTGATGATCTTACTGATAACGCTTTATCTGAAGCATTAAAACTTTTACAACAGTGTGCAAGCGATAATGTATGGGAAAATAATGATCCCTATAATGTGTATGGCCAATATACTATAGGAAATGAGTTAAGAAAATATGATAAATACGTACGTAATAAATACATACGTAAAAAATGCAAAAAATAAAATTATCTTTGATGTAGACATGGCAGCATACAGTGGTTATGGTTATTATACTCCATATGGTGAACACGACAATTTAAGACATATGTCTCATCCCTCTCCCTCATCGACGTCATCTACATATTCGATGCCTGCTGCCTCACCAATGCCTGCTGCCTCACCAATGCCTTCTACCTCACTGATGCCTCCTACCTCACTGATGTCTCCTACCTCACCGATTCCTCCTGACTCACCGATGCCTCATATCTCACCAATGTCAATGCCTCCCCCTCCTCCTTCTCCAGCTGATCATTTAATATTTGTTTGTTTAATTTTCTAATATTATTTGTCCAATTTTCTAATTTGATTAATAAGTAAATAATAAAAATATGTCATTTTATTTTACCTTAACATAATCCTTTAACCCCTCAATTATAGCATCACAGACTTCAGGAACTATAACCGATATCCTTTGTTTTAATATACGAAATAGATACTGTAGACTGGTATAAGAATCTCCTGTGGCCAAAAATCTCAACGTCACTAATAATCTTTCCTTAGCGAATATTGCTTCTCGAAAATTTGTGTCAAAAAAGTAGGATCTAGAGCCTGATTTTTCTCATTCGCAAAGAGTTTCCACCCAGATTGTCTATAATCAGCGTTATCTGTCTTTGAACCGTATTTAGGCCATAATATAATACCATCACTTAAGATGGAAAAGTTCTGAGGGTCGATAACAGTGTAAGATCATGTATACGCCTTCCAGAACAAAGCAGTAAAATACAAGCCGTACGCCTAGAGCATTCATATAAGGTTAAATTAGTACTTAAGTTATTAGAAAGCCATTCTGATAAAAAATCAATGTCCTATATAGGAGGTTTTTCATTTCTTGGACATTTATTAGAAATTGATTTTAAAATGTGCTGCACAAGTGGATGAGAACTAAGTTGTCTACATTCGTTAGGGTCACACAAAGTTGACACTACAGATTTATGAAGCATAATCGTATTTCTAGAAAATTTATGTACTTGAAAAAGATATGATAAATATCTTGCAAGATCTGACCCAGTAGGCTTAACTATAGGTACATTATTATGTTGTGCCCTGACACACCAACGTCGCCATGCACACTCATAAGACCTTCTAGTAGAAGCACGCCAGCTAGATTTTAACAGGGTAATCTGATCGGGTGTCCAGCCCTTTAGTGCTTTGCTCCACCCCCACATATCCAAACTTCATCATTTCCTGTAAGGAGGTGGCTGATTGGTTGTTGTATCGATAAGGACTTTGTCCAGATCGAAAATCGTGAATGGAGCTTTTAGAGCCCGATTACGCTAGTCCGGACGCCAAAAAGCAATTCATCATCAAGATGAATTCAATCATGCAAGATTATTTGTATTTGACTCATGACAATGTCTAAAGTTGCCTGAATTTCGCGGTATGTCACATGTCGATCTTCCTTAATCAGCTTACGCACAGCATCAACGTTTTCCTGGGTGACTGCAGTTTTTGGACGACCTTGACGGGGATCATCACTGAGCTTGACACGTCCACGTTGAAATTCAGCAAACCAGCGATAAATTGTGGTTTTGGATGGCGCTTCATCACCAAATGCAGAAATCATCCGGTCAACACACTGTTTTTGTGTTAAACCTCTTCGAAAGTCATAATAAATCATCGCTCTAGAATTTTCTCGAGTCAATTCCACTTTCTCAACGACTAAACAAGTTTGACAAGACCTTGTGACAAGACCGAGAATCTTTTTTTAAATAAATAAACGGTATTCGATTTTTAAAACCAAGGAGTTTTAAATTAAAAAGATTTTAATATGACAGGAACAGTGGAAATATTCCATTCCCGATACTTTTAGTGCAGCCCTTGTATCATCCTATTCGACACACTCTCGATCTTCACTATGTTGTTGACAAGAGACTTGTGGACGATAAACCCGACACCACCTTCGGATTTACGTTCTCCTTCCCGGTAGTAGAACAAGTTGCTAGATTTAAGAATTATCGTGTCCTCGCCCTGTCTTCGGACTTCAGATAACCCTATGATATGCCATCGCAACTTGTCCACTGCTTCTTCCAGTTCAGCAATCTTCGAGTCTTCCCTCAAAGTGCGTGCGTTGTACGTTGCCAGGTCGAGTCGTCGGGGGTGGTAGCCGGAATTTCGAAGCCGGAGATTCTTCGCACCCCCTGTCCCGCCGTTCCCGTAGCCGCTACCGTAGCCAGGGATAGCGGGGCTGCCGGTATTAAACAATATTTCTTCGAAATGAACACCATGCCTTTCTCTTACGCAACTGTGAAGCACGCAGCACGCTTTTATTATTTTATTGATAAATTTACGTTTACATTTAATGGTCGTTGAAATATTCGCCATTTGTGTGCTAAAATTCCAAAACTGCATTCTATATCCCTACGTGCTCGACTCAAACGATAGTTAAATATTCGTTTTGTAGAATTCAAGTTGGCTCCTGCATATGGTCTTAAGACATGTTCAGAAATACTAAAAGTTTCATCACCTATGAAAAAATATGGAAGATCAATGGGAATTCCCGAAACTTTTGACCTTTTGGTATATTAAGATTATTTTCCATAAGTTTCTTGTAAAACATTGAATTGTTGAATACAGTACTATCGCTACATTTCCCGTATGCACAAATAATAAACAAATTTGTAATTAGCATCACAGATGGCTAATAATAATATTGAAAAATAATGTTTGTAATTGTAATACAATGACCCTGTAAGAGATGGTTTGTAAACACGGATATGTTTTCCATCGATTGCTCCAATTACGTGGGGAAAATTTGCACGTTGATTGAAACCTTCGGCTTTATTTAGCCACATTTCAGTCGTAAGCTCTGGTAAACATTCTGTTCTTATTATGTCCCAAATGGCTGTACAAACTTCGTCCACAATTTTTTAAATAGTTGGTAGTCCAAGTCTGTGGCTGTAATAAATATCAGTGGACGAGCATCCGCTTGCCAGGTACCTGAAACATAACATACTTTTAAAATTTTATTTCAGGACAATTATTGCAAAGAAGATGGAAAACGCTCCGTGACGCTTTTGTAAAACAAAGACGACAATTACCTACTGTCAAGAGTGGATCAGCGGTTTCTAATACAAAGCAATACAAATACTACAAACGACTCTTATTCCTCTTGCCGGTGATCACAACTAACACGACTCGTACTCGTACTGGACACGTATGGCATGTGAAGAAGACAACGATCCCGGTGATAGGCCCCAAGAAGACAATATTATGATGCCACCCGAATCAAAGAAGACTAAGAAAAGTGACCAAACTGAAAAGTTCGGTAGCGAACTTATAAATGTTTTAAAATCAACTATGCAAAGAAAGACTAAAGAAGAAGATCCAGATCGACAGTTTATGCTGTCATTGGTCAGCGATTTTAAAGGGTGTCTTCCAGACTGAAGCCAATGGTCAAAATAAATCTATTAAAATGTATTATGGAAGCTCAAGATGAAACGTATGATTCGTATCAAGTACAACGCGACGAACATCACCAAAACAGTAGTAACAATATGTACTCTAATCAACAATTTGGTGGTTACTATACTCAACAGCAGATAAGTGATCAGCCATCAGCATCAGTCAACACGGTACACGCTCAGCACAGCAGCAGCAGTTTTAATCAACCATAAGAAATTTCTAGCACAAGTACTCAGCAGCCGATTACACAACATGAAGATCTAATGTCTCCAAGTTCCGTAAATACGCAAAATTCTGCAGAGTCTGCACTTTTACCCATATTTGATGACTTAATCTACATTTATAAATTAACATTGCCATTGACATAAAAAATTGTGATTCTTAGATTTAATAGCTATAATTTAGTAAGTAATTAACATTTGTGATTTCAGGAATAAAAGCTGTGATTGACAGGTTATAGTAGTGATAATTCAAAGCTGTGATTTTTAGGATTGTAACAATGTAGAGATAATATTGTTTTTGTATTATAAGAGTTTAATAGAAAAGTGTTTCAAGAACTGTGATTTGCAATAATTAAGAGTATAGGTTAAGAACAATTACAGACTGATTTAAGAACTTTTTAAGATAAAAGAAAATGTATGCTTAAGACAAAAGTGATTTGAATAATTTGTTAAATAAACGCGTCATAAATCAAATTTCACTGCCTGACTGACCAGTTCAAGTATAGGTATTTTGTTCACTTACCTTAGTATAACCCAAAGCTTTTCCTCCGGCATTTGCATTACGCAAAGGCGAAAATTTGTGTCAGTTCCCGTAATGGCCGTTCGAATTTTTCCCAATAAATAATCAAACGATTCAGTTGACATTCGTGTGTAGTTGAAAAATTTATCTTCATATTTTCTTAAGTCTTTGTAATTCCGTACAAATAATCTATTTATCGATCTCGTTCGTAAAAAGGGATGTATCCAATATATTCTATGGACACGGTATCTTCTAATTTGAGTATACAAAAACCACATTGATAAAATAATTGCAGCATCCTGAATTATTTCCGTATTAACCATTTTTAAGTACTATCACCACGGCGATCGACTGTGAAGTGACGTTTTTATTTGGCGCGGGGCCGTCGTACAATGCCGCTTCGGGCGGAGACGCGGAGAAAACTGAGCGGTGAAGCAGATCTGCTCCTCCGTCGCCGCGTGCGGAATCTGCCGCTCCGCGCAACGCGGCGGGTTGCGTTGCCAGTGTGGGAATCGCCAAAAACAGAAAATTTTAACCGAACAGGTAGATGAAATGCTGCAGCTTGATGTGGTGGAACCTTGCGAAAGTGCATGGCAATCTCCAGTTCTACTAGTCACAAAGAAGAACGACCAGCCTCATTTTGGTTTGGACAGCAGAAAACTTAAATCAGTCACAAAACGTTGTTTTATTTTTTTCTCTATTAGCACCTGCACAATTTTGCTTTTGTACGCCTAAAGGTTGACTGGTAGAGAATGCCATATGGCTTTAAGTCCGCCTATGTACCTGCTTTTGTGCATTAAGTGTAAATAAATAAAATAAATAAATAAAACGGGATGTGTATAACTTGCCTTACATATCCGAAATCTTAGATAATTTACGTGACGCTAGATACTTAAGTAGCATAGATTTGTCGAAGGCGTTTTGGCAGATACCAATAGCTCCTGAGGATAAGACGGCATTTTACGTCCCGGGCCGAGGTACGTTTCGTTTTAAATCTACTCCGTTTGGATTGACTAATGAGCCGTCCACGCAGCAACGATTAGTGGACTGACTATTCGGCAACATGGACCATCAGGCCTTAGCCTATCTCGACGACATTGTACTAATAAGTCGTACATTTGAAGAGTACGTATCTCTTCTTCAACGCGTCTTTGAGAAGCGACGTCAAGCCAACCTAACAGTCAACCTGGACAAATGTGAATTCTTTCGAAGTCAGCTTAAATATCTAGGATATGTGGTTGACGCGAATGGTTTGCGGACCGACCCTGACAAAGTAGCGGCCATACTAAACTACCCAACTCCTACGTGTCGCAAGGATCTTAAACGTTTTCACGGCAACTTGGTACCGCAGGTTTGTTCCAAATTTTAGCATAATCGCTGGACCGCCCAATAAGCTGACTTCCAATAAAAAGTCTGCACCTCCTTTCTGTTACATAATGTCAAAAGTAAGTGTCAATGTCATTTTTGACATTGACAGATGCCATGAAGTAAAGCCTATTTAGATAGGTTTATTTCAGTTAGGTAAAAGGCTATTCTCAGTGTAGAGACTGTTGACCAGGGGTGGTCAACTCTATAGGGCAGATAAAAATACCTACGGGGGCAGAGTTGTGCGACCGATTAAATAATACACCCATTTTTGTGGGTAACCGAATTGTAAATTTATTTGTGTATTTGTTAATGAAGAGAAAAATTGTGGGATTTTATTTTGGATAAATATAGTTATTTACGATTTTATTCCTATTTCTGCGTTTAAACTGCAAATGAAAATAAGATATTTAGATATTTAGATAGAATTTGTAAAAAACAAATATTGTAGGTTACTTAACTTCCTTCACCTGGTATCACCATGATCTCATATTTATAAAAAAAAACGTACGTTATCGGTCAAAACAACAAAATGGCGTTTGGTTTGTTTTGCGAATAACGAACGAGGTGTTGTTTGGTGTTTTTTGATGTATTTTGTGAATAAAAGGTTGAGTTGAGCTTCCGTTCCTCCGTTCGAATAATACAAATTGCATCTACATATTTCAAAACTGTCTAGTGAGATATTGACTCGGTGTTGTGTAGTGAGATATTGACTAAATTGTTAGGTATTATAATGTAACTAGTGCAGTAATGTACATTTCGTAATAGTACTCATGCTCAGTTGCAACATAAATAAATCTGTTTTTCCTAACAAAACCCATTCTTAAAAATACCTAGATGATCAAGTTTTGTACAAACTAAAAAAGGCAACGGATATTAATTTGCTTGCAGCTATCACTGATTCATATATTATTATGTACATAATATGTCTTCAGTCTCCACCGAGGAGTGTACTCCTATGTGAATATTGAATAATAATATTTTTGAGGTATAGTTCACTTATCATTATTTATGTTGTAATTTAATGTAAGACTATTGTTTCTTCATGGGAAATGTTGTTAAATAATTTCAATAAATACATATTATTTCTTTATTAATTTGTTTTCATTTCAAATGTGGATTTTCAGTTGTAAGGAAAACTAAAAAGGTAAATAGTGCCAAAACTGCAAGTACTTACTTACCTTTTAAGTTTTTCTAACAACTGAAATAAGTGCCCTTATGAAATATAAATCCTATGAAAGTTTTAAGATTTAAATTTACAAAAAACACGCGCTTTGTTTATCCGGATATAATTGCCTGGGGCTGATAATAGATGGCAGTAGTAAACTTTTGTTGTAGGGAGTTGATATTCTTCTCCGGTAGGAGTAATAGTGTTCTGTGCTGTTGACGTGTTTGTGTTAGACATACTTGTATGATTTGTAATACGTATCTGTGTTAAGCACCACTAAAGGATAATATAAGAATTGTTGTTATTATCATCACCACTAAAACGCAAGAAGGACTTACATATCAAGAGGTCGCAGCCCGCTACATGGTGTCAGGTGTGAAAAAATAGTCAAGAAAACGAAAATTATGAACGCAAAAACATCAAAAACTCCGGAAGCTTCAAGACAATCTGAGTGTGGGAACTTAACAATGGCAGGAAACGGAGTGCAGAAGCTTGATATCTCTACAGAAATTATCAACAATAATGCTGAAAATTTCAAGAAATGGACGCAGTCATTCGAGATATTCCTACTGGCGTCGGGCATGGAGAAAACGAAAGACAAAAGAAAAATTGCAATCATGCTGCATTCCATGGGAGATAAGGGCCTAAATATCTACAATTCCTTCAATTTGGACCTAAGCACTGCTACATTCCAAGAAGTCAAGGCAAAATTCGTCGAGTATTTTGAACCCAAAAAGAATTTGACGGTGGGGCGGCACAAATTCTTTACGTTGAAACAACGTGTGAACGAATTCTTGGAAAATTTTCTAATGAAATTCGAAAATGCAAGTCATGCCTGTGAGTTGGGTTCGCTACGCGATTCCTTTGTAAAGGACATTCTCATTGTTAATATGGCCAGAAACTTATCGCTATTTCGTCAAAAGCTCCTACAAGAGCAAGATCTATCCCTAGAAAGAGCCAAACTCCTCTGTAGAACACTCACGATGGCGCAGAAAAGTGAAGAATCAATCAATGCAGCAGATGGAAGAGAAGAAGCCACAATATACAAGCTACACAAAAGTCGTTGTACAAGTTCTCCCCCATACCAGAAAAGAAAAAACGCAAGATCCCCATCACGCCAAGGTCACCCAAGGTCAGTTACACCTGGATCCAGAACAACGTCGTGTGTAAAGTGCAACACATCGCATGGTCGCCGCAACTGTCCAGCATGAAAACACAGATGCAGGTCATGTTTTAAATATGGACATTTTACTCATTTATGTTTTAAGAGAAACAGTGTCAGGACTGTCGTTTCTGGGGTAGGTAGCATAAATCTCGATGATGAATCAAGCCCCAAAAGTGCTGAGGCTGAGGCTGAGAGATTTACAATAGGGGCATTGTTCAACATTAAAAACATAAAATCACAATATACTAGTACAAATTTGATTAACACAGACAATTCCTGGCATTATTCTCTTAAAATAAACAACAAAAATGTAGATTTCCTAATTGACACTGGAGCAGACATAAATGTAATGCTTATCAAGTCTTTAAAGAATTGAATCTTAAATTTGACAAACAGAGTAAAGAAATGTGTAAAAAATATAATATCTTCGCATATGGTGGGCACAAAATTCCGATAATATCAGTGTCAAACATCTGTTGTTTAGTTGAAAACAAAACAAAACCGGAAAACATTACTTTTGTTGTAACAAAATTAAATTGTCCAACTGTAATTGGTTTACCCACTTATATAAAGCTAAATTTAATAACCAAAAAAACTTTTCTTTAAGAAATGAAAACAACAAAAATGTTGAGCAAAATGTATATTATATGTATCAAAAAACTTGTGACAAAATTGTGACCAGATATAATGATGTTTTTCAGGGTCTGGGCTGTCTCCCATATGAACACAGCATCGTGCTAAAGAAGGATGCTATTCCGTGTGTTGATCCCCCTAGAAAGATACCTTTCGCGTTGGTTGAACCGTTAAGGAAAGAGCTTCAACTCATGGAAAACATGGGAGTCATACGGAAGGTGAAAAAACCTACTCTCTGGGTGAGTACTTTAGTTATAGCCATGAAAAAGAATGGTGGATTGAGAATTTGATTAGATCCTAGAAATTTAAATAAAAATTTATTAAGATGTCATTATCCAATTAAAAACATTGATGAAGCCAGGTCTAAATTGTCCAAAGCCTCTTATTTTTCACATTTGGATGCATTTTCTGGATTTTATAATATAAAATTAACCAAAGAAAGTAGTGATCTGGGTACATTTCAAACTCCCTTTGGCAGATACAAATTTTTAAGATTACCTTCTGGAATAAACACGGCAAAAGAAATTTTCTATAAAACCATGATAGATCTTTTCGGAGACATTGACGGTATAATAATTTGGTGTGATGACATTTTAATATACGGTGAAACAATTGAAATACACAATAAAAGGTTAGAAATGTTTTTGGAAAGGGCTAGGCAAGTTAATTTAAAATTAAATAAAGCCAAGTGCAAGTTTCTTCCAGAAGAAATAGCATATTTGGGCTATATTTTTAGTAAAGAAGGTGTAAAAATTGATCCAGAGAAAGGTAAAGCCATAAAAGATATGCCCGTACTATAATATAATATTAAAGATTTGTAGAGATTTCTAGGCATGATTAATTTTTTAGCACCATTTATAGAAAATCTAGCAGAGAAAACTGATACCTTAAGAAATTTGTTAAAAAAAGATATATTATGGTTATGGGATGAAAATTGTCAAAAGTGCTTTGATTTGTTAAAAGAAGTCGTATCTAAAGCACCCGTGTTAACTAATTATAATTGCAACTTACCTGTGATTTTGTCGGTAGATTCATCAAAGAATGCACTGGGAGCGGTCTTGATGCAAAACAAACGACCCATTGCATATAGTTCAAGAACACTTACTAAGGCGGGTCAATAAGTCCGTGACTTTTTGAATTTCTAACCTCCTTACTGAAAAAGCAACACTACTCCTGTCAACAGGCATCTGTCAGTTGACTCCTATCAAAATTTGAACTTGCTGCGTCAGTTAGTTTGTGTTTTACAGCTATCTTTATCAGACTATCCAGTAACTTAAGGAAACAATGGAAAAAAGTGAATTTCGTGTGCTTATTAAGCATTATTTTTTGCGAAAAAAAACCATTACCGAGACCGAGGCTAAGCTTGATAAATACTATGGGGACTCTGCACCATCGATTTCAATGGTAAAAAAGTGGTTTACTGAATTTCGTTGTGGCCGTACAAGCACTGAAGATGCCGAACGTCCTGGACGCCCAGTTGAGGTCTCTACACCCGAAACAATCGAAAAAATTCACGATATGGTGTTGGCCGACCGAAGATTGAAAGTGCAAGAGATTGTGGAAGCCATAGGCATCTCGCATGGCTCAGTGGTTTCAATTTTGAATGATCACTTGGGCATGAGAAAGCTTTCCGCAAGATGGGTGCCGCGTTTGCTCACAGTCGACCACAAACGCAATCGTGTAACAACTTCACAGGAAGGTTTGGCGTTGTTTAATCACAATATGGAGGAGTTTTTGCGCCGTTTTGTAACCGTGGACGAAACATGGATCCATCACAACACACCAGAGACCAAACAACAGTCAAAACAGTGGGTTTCTAAGGGTGAATCGGCGCCAAAGAAGGCCAAGGTGGGTTTGTCAGCCAATAAAGTTATGGCGACTGTTTTTTGGGATGCACGTGGGATAATCCACATTGACTATCTTCAAAAGGGAAGAACAATTAATGGGGAATATTATGCCAACTTATTGGACCGCTTCAATGAGGATTTGAAAAAAAACCGACCTCATTTGGCCAAGAAAAAAGTTCTTTTTCACTAAGACAATGCAAGGGTGCACACATGTGCAGTTGCCATGGCAAAAATCCATGAATTGGGCTACGAATTGCTCCCACATCCACCCTATTCTCCAGATTTGGCTCCGAGTGACTACTTCTTTTTCCCAAACCTGAAAAAATGGCTCGGTGGAAAAAGATTTGACTCCAATGATGAAGTCATCTCGCAAACAAAGGCCTATTTTGAGGACCTCGACAAATCATATTTTTTGGAAGGGATAAAAAAATTGGAGAAGCGTTGGCCAAAGTGTATAAAGCTCAAGGGGGACTACGTTGAAAAATAAAATGATTTATTTATCAAAAAATCTGTGTTTTATTCCAAAAGTCACGGACTTATTGACCCGCCCTCGTACCTCCTCTCAACAAAACTATGCTCAGATTGAAAAGGAATTGTTTGCCATACAGTTTGGATGTAATAAATTTCACCAATATATTAATGGCAGTATAACAACTGTTCATACTGATCACAAACCTTTAATTTACCTTTTTAAAAAACCTCTTCATGAAGTACCTGCTAGACTACAAAGAATGATCGACTCGTTGCAGGGTTACAACCTAGAAGTGGTTTATGTACCTGGTAAATATATGTACATACTTTAGCAGATACTTTGTCAAGAGCCTCACTTAGTGATACATATATACCTCAGTATGAACAAGACTTACAGTCTCATGTTAATTCAATATTTTCTAATCTCTCAGTGAGTAAGCCATATTTAAAATTTATATTATTAAATCACCTGGAAAATAGAATTCTACTACAGAACCCGGTTAATATTGCCCATTTTGATTCTTCACTGTACCATACAACGTTGCCTCTCTATGCACTTGTATCTGGTATAGTTATAACTTTCCTCGTCTTTTCTCTTCGACGATACCTGCGGAAGAACCCTGATACGCCAGAAGAAGAACCAAGAAGCAACCCTATATATGCTGTTCCTGATGACTCTGAAAACCATGGAATACCAGCAACATTTTCCCTCAAGGTGCTCAAATAGTTGCTGCTCTGAGGTTGGAGGAATTACATACGGTACCCTAAAGGAGATCGCTGACGCTGCGGCACGTGTCTAGACGGTCAACGTCCCGGCTTCGAGGAATCATTCTGCTGTTCCAGCAATTTACCGCATTTTGCAATTTTAAATAATTATATTATTTCATTCATTATATTCTGATCTAGCATCGATCACGTATATAATTTTGTAATTTAATTATAAGTTAATTAATAAAGTTAAAGATAATTTTTGGTTTTTTTGGGAGTCCGGGCTGCCGAAATCGTTATTAAGGTAACTGCCATGCACACATTGTGCATAACACAGTGATATTTGCGATGAATTGTTTAACACTAGCTGTAGAAAATATAATTCTAAAAATTTATAGTCATTTTTCATCTTCAGCGGTAAGGCGGGAAGAATTTAAAAAATTTGTAGCAAGTGTGGGGAATGGCATACAATGTATGCCATTCCCCACACTTGCTACAAATTTTGTAAAATGTACATGTAGGTACAAGATGGCTATCTCTATTACCTTGTGTTGATAAAATATTGCTCAATTGTTTAGCTATCAGAGACTATTTTGTTAGTTTAGAAGATAATTGTCCGTTAATCTTGCAAAATATTCTTTTGTTAAATGAAAGAGAAGGGTAAATTATCATTGAAATTTATTTTCATTTTGTCAGTCACATTTTGCATGTATTCAACAAAACTGTGAAGCTTTTAGAAGGAAATAATATAACTATCTTAGATGTCTACACTATTATGAACAATTTAAAAAATGAATTGGAGCAGCGCAAAGCAGATCACTTCTTTCGATATGACACAAATAGAAAAATTAACCAAATCGAAGAAAAATCTCCCGAGCTTTCAAGTATGATTCACAGTAACCTATTATTATTTATTGAGAAAAGATTAATATATTTAGATAAATGGTTTGATTTTAACTCAACTAACTGGCTTAATCAGTCTCAAATTCTAAATTTAAACATAAAAATTGAATTTAAACAACTCGCGAACATATTGGATTCTTTAAATTTAGTTAATAAATTAAATATTAATGTCAATGATCTGTATTCAGAAATAGTTAGGCCAAATTATATTATTTCAAAATTAAGCAACGAACAAGTGTTTCAATCTAAAAATACTGCTGAAAAATGGCAAATTCTTTTCAAAAGTTTAGATGAAAATTTAACAAATATATTTAAAATCATTTCCTTTCTTCTCTCCATTCCTGCAACTTCCGCTTTTACAGAAATAATTTTTTCCGTCACGAATGTGAAGTGGAGAGAATAAAGGAATAGAGCATCTATTAATTTAATCAAAAATGAATTGTTAATTTACTTTAATATTGACCCAAATTGCTCAGATGCCTATAATTATTTTAAAAATAATAGAACCTTGATAGCCAAAGCAAAAAGTAATAATAAATACTCATGTAAAAATAAATAATGATTGAAAATAGATCTGTACTATTTTTTTTCCTGAATTTCCCAAAAGTACAATATTTTTTTTAATTAAAAAAAACTATTTTTCTTCAAAAAAAGGTGGCAGCCCTAGTCTTTACCTACTTACAAAATACAAACAATACCCTGACTCTTTTTATAATAATTAACAACTGCTATTATATTGATTATATTTGAAAGCCGATGATGACTTATAAAAAACTCAAACATAAAGTTCTATGACACCAAAATATGAGTCGTTTAGCTTCAAACCCGTCTAAATCGGATTTTTTTCAAAATTACACTCAGTATGCCATTCGGAAGTACTTTACATATAGAACATTTTAGAAAATTTATTTTATGTCAAACTCCGCTATAAACTATTCTAAAATGCATTTGAAGTCCAGTATCTGTTGCAAACTCCTGTAAAATTGACTTGATGTGTTTCAAATTCCTCTATAACAAATCCGACCAATGACAGCTCGCTTATTGTATCACGTGACACACTACTTAGTATGGCCGATTTCGTAAACTGTGTTGTAGTGTGCTCAGGTTTTTTATTAGTTTTGACTAAAAAAAATGGAACATTGCAACAGTTTATAAAAAAAAGTGAACCTGGGAAGGCGCGCAAGAGAACCGTCAATAAATCAAAGTGGAAACGCGAAGTATTACGGGAAAAAAGGTTGCGTTTCTTTTCTTCTATAACAGAGTTTAACGGTCATATAAATGGTTTATGCAAGATATAGATAGCCATGGATGTAATGTCAATAAGCAGGTTTTTTTTTTGTTTTAGATACAAGCCGCATTCGCTTCCGTCGTTTCCATCATGTGGACATGATCGAAAGGCGTTTAAATGTGCGACGTTGACATGCACACATATTAGAATGTTTCACGAATCATTTTATAGAAATTGTAATAAAATTTCTCAGGACAATTTTTTGATAAAATATTGTACCATCGTGAAATCTAAAACTATGAAGGTAAATAGCAAAAGAAATTTTTCCTTAAAATATTATGTACGTGGTAATGGGGGTAAAATGATACCTGTTTGTCAAAAAACATTTACTAGGGCCTTATGTATCAAAAAGATCGTATACAAGGTGTCATGAGAAGATTTTTCGAAAAAGAGGAAATGGCTCAAGAACGAAGGGGGGCGATAGAAAAAGTAAGAATTTTGCAGAGAGAAGAAGTGCAGTAGAAACTTTTATCGAATCATTTAAAGCAAGAGAAGCCCACTATTGCAGGTCAAAAAACTTGAAAAGACTATACTTGCCTTCAGAGCTAAATATCAAGAAACTTTGGCGTATGTATAACAACGATCATCCTACATTAAAAGTAAAGCAACATTTCTTTAGAAAAAATTTTGTTACATGCTATAACGTAGGTTTTGGCACTCCTAGGACTGACGTTTGTTCAACCTGCCTACAGTTGGACGAAAATATTAAAAAAGAAACAAATTCTGATGCCAAAAATAGACTAATAATAGAAAAAAGGATCCATCGTTTGAGGTATAAAGCATTTTATGACATTTTAAAGGAGCAAAGAAGTAACCTCATGACAATAAGCTTTGACTGTCAAAAAAATTTAGCGCTGCCTAAGGTACCAGACCAGTCGGCTTACTATAGCCGCCAATATAATTTTTATAACTTTACCATAGTACTTGGTAGCTCTAAGGCCAAACTGACTTTTGTCAGTTTGGCCTTAGAGCTATGAAAACATTTTTGCATATACGTGGAATGAAACCACACACCGCAAGGGAAGTAATGAAATTATTTCAGCTGTGCATCACTTTCTCGTGAATATTATGAGTATCAAAGAAGAGGTAAAAGTACTAAGAATAGTGGCGGATGGCTGTTCTGGACAAAATAAAAACACCGGTATGATCGCTATGCTAGGAAAGTGGCTGACCACAGAAGCACCAAGATATTAACTGAAAAAAATCGAAATAATATTTCCCGTTGTAGGTCATTCCTTTATTCCGCCCGACCGCATATTTGCACAAATAGAAAAGTCTCTAAAGAAAATGAGAAATTATATCATCACCAAATGAGTATCATGAAATTCTTGATCAATTCTGCAAAGTCACTGATCTAGAGTCAATTGCTGTACAAGACTGGAAATCAGCCTACCCAACTATCATAAAGTCAACAAGTAGCTGGCATGTACAATTTCAAAAGTGTAAAAGATTCTTCTTGACACGTTCCAAAACAAATAACCTACTGCTGCAAGGAGAAATGTCCTACAGAAATGATATAAATATCAAAAAACCGATAACAAAAAAAAATAAAAATGTTGGTATGTTGAATCCGGGAATCATTTCTGCAAACCAAGTCAAATTTCAAATTTGTTAAAAAAACATTATGGGGAACATTGGAAAGATATGGATATATTAGCATTTTATAAATTAGTAAAAGACAGAGTGACTAATATGCAAGAAATTCATGAAGAAGAAGAAGAATCAGGGGAATTGTCTGACAATGATCTTTGTGAGGGTGGTTTTGAAGACCTAAACCTTATAGTTTGAATTCTATATCTTATAACATTCCTTAAAATATTTGATCTCTGATATCCCTTTTGCATAGAATTGTAGTTTATTTTTCTTTGTTAATTGTTTTTGTTTTTCTGTTTATAACGTTATAAAAACGTTTAAAGTTTTGACTAATTTGTAAGTAAAATATCTTACGTAATAAAGCGATTTTAATGACCTAGTAGAATTTCTGGTAAGGAAGATGTCTACGGTAATTAAAAAAGTTATGACAATATTTTTTAATAAAACTAAGGAAAAAGTTATGACACTATATTTTAATAAAACTAAGCTGTTATGTAAACCCAATGTTTTATTTTACTACCTGGCTAACTACTGTTGTGGCTGGTGGTTGTGGCATAACAACGACCATCGCCTCTGTACAAAGTTAGTTGCAAATCCCGCCATTTCATTTTAGTCAGTTGCAAATAGCTCTATAATGTAGGAGTTAGTGTCGAAAGCCTCCATAAGAGAAATTAAAACCTGTTTATATCTGTTTCTATGGGAGTTAGTAACTTTTTTTCTCGTGGGTATTATTGGTTTTAAGGAGCACTATATACTAAATTTAATATTCTGTCCATAAGGGGAAGTGTCTATGTTTCAAATGTTTTTATTATTTTTTGTGACATTTGATAAAATCATTTTAGAGGGATTTGAAACTATACGACTCATATATTAATAAGTGTTTATATAATGTATACCAAAGTTATTTATTAATTATTTTTGGTTTCAGACAAAACAATATTAACCAAGTTTTGAAATAAGATAAGGAATGTTACAAAAAGTAGCTTGAGGAAACTATTACATATAAAACATTCTACATTAATATAAAATTCATTTTTCATTCAATTCATTCATTACAAGTCATACTGTTAAACTCAACTTTGTGTCAGCCTAATGATATAATATTTGGTATTTGGAAATGGGCTGGTTCTTCTCAATAGGTTTGGAATTAGGATTGAACTTTGTTATAGATTGTCATAAGCATTTATTTGTTAAAATTTATGTGAAATAATAATGGATGCATATGCTTTTTAATACATCTATGTGGACATGTATGAAATGTAATGAATAAAAAAATATTATACACATTTTTAAATTAATTTAAATTATTTAAAGGAAAGAAATAAATCTTGTCAAATAAATCAAAAAAAATAAATTATAATTGTTTTATAGAGACATTTTCTCTACTTTCATTTCAGCTTTATTGTGCTAATAATCTAGTCCTTGCAAATGAACATTGACACCTTCACTTGTTAAACAGTTTAACGGGCTGTAAATGATAATGAGCCTCATATATTGCTTTTCTTTTGGAACTGCTGCAACTTACCCCAAACCCTAAAACAAATATTGAATTAAGCATATAAATCCCTATTCCAAAATGTTTTTTGATGAACTTTCAAGTATCTACAAAGGAATAACACAACCTTTTGTTACTATTAGATCATCAAAACATACTAGACTTCATATTAGAGGGCAGTTATGGTATAGGTTAAAAAAAAAAAAACAGAAAAAAAACAAAGAAAAAAAAGCCTCAATACTATTAAAACAAAGCATAGGTTACCTTTTCGATTAAATCCGTTTTTTTAGTGTTGAGTACCTACTAGTTAATACGGAGAATAAACTTGCTTGATGGACACATAAAGTAGATACATTGGATCCTTATTGATAGGCAGAACTTGTCCAAAACTTCTAATAAAACAATATATGTCTTTATTTTGATTGATTATCAAGTTTTCACACAGTAATAAGAAAATAAAAAGGACACAATCGCCATTAGTTAGTTAAACACATACGTCAGCTGTCAGTGATGCCCACATCTTAAAACAGTTTTCCGTAAAAAAAAAATGCCATATTCCGTTTAAAATATGTATAGATTTTTTTAACTTATCTTAACTTTGACTGATGTAATTTGGGGTACTTAATTACTATTTATTTCTCAGATATCTCCGAGTTTTAGCTTTTAATGTTCTAGAAAATTAAAATTCGGCATACACATGGGCAAATCCGTATATTTGGCAACACTGTTTTAGTCAACCCATATGATATGCCTTTCATTCGTTCATAATTAATTACGTAGGATTGCGTCTTCTCATATTGTGTTCACGATGTGACGAGTGCCAATGGAGGAAGAAGAGGAAGAAGAAATTTCTGAAGATGAAAATCCCGAAGATAAAGATTTCATGCCAGATGGGAAAAACAAAAGACCCTGAAACATTTAGTCGAGAAGAACTAAATGATCTCATACGAGATTTAAATTTGCCTTAGGATGGAGCTGAATTCCTGGCATCAAAACTAAAAAAGAAAAATTTGTTGGCTAAAAAGGTAACGGCTCACTTTTATCGGAATAGAGAAGAGGAGTTCCGGAAGTTTTTCACAAAGGACGATGAGAACTCGGTGGTGTACTGTTCCAATGTTAAAATCTTGGTTAATGAATTAAAACCTAATATCTATAAAGACGATAAGTGGAGGAGACTCTTTATAGATTCATCAACTAGAAATCTCAAAGCTGTTCTTGCTTCACATTGGAAACATATTAGTGCCAATTCCAGTAGCCCATTCGACGAAGCTTAAAGAGACCTATGAAAATTTGGAAATTGTATTAGATAAGATAAAGTATTCAAAATACCAATGTCAAATTTGCGGGGATCTCAAAATCGCAACACTTCTTTTAGGCCAACAATCAGGATTCACAAAATATCCTTGCTATCTATGTTTTTGGGATAGCAGAGACAGAAAAAATCACTATGTGAAAAAAGAATTGCCTACGAGAGTGCAATTAAATGTCGGTACTCATAATGTAATACGAACACCATTAATTCAGCCTTCAAACTATCTGCTACCGCCACTTCACATCAAACTAGGTCTCATAAAACAATATGTCAAAGCTCTGGACTAGGATGGTGATTGTTTTCAGAACTTGAGAGAAAACTTTCCGGCGATAAGTGATGCCAAATTAAAAGAGGGAATTTTTAATGGACCCCAAATTAGAAATTTAATTCAGGATGCTAATTTTACAGGTAAAATGAATGATACGGAGAGAGCAGCTTGGGTAAGTTTCAAAAATGTGTCATAACTTTATAGGAAATAATAAAAGTGAAAATTACAGGACAATAGTCGAAGAATTAGTGACAAATTACAAAAAGGACATTGACAGGGTTTGGACCAAGTGTTGCCCAGTAATCAGACTAATTAAAGTTAGATCCTAAAATAAAATTACACACAAAAAAAAAATATAAAAAAAATCATCCCTGGAATAAGTAGAAAAATCATGATGTCTAATTAATTATTTAATGTTTGTTAATCTCGTTTTTGCTACTTTGTCTTAAATCTCAACGACAGTATTTCGACATTCACATTACAGGCTCCGCCGGCCGCCAAACCGTCAAACCAGTTTCTTGTGTTCTGCCTCCTTGATAGGTCTCGCTTGCATCAACCTGTTCCTGTATAATGCTCTCTCGCTCCCTTTCTGCTCTCTACCTGCGCGCGCGCGATGACGATGGTAGCCAACTATCTTCGTTGCAGTTTGCGTTCACTTGTGTTCCGTTGCGACTGTGCTGTGTTACTTTTTTATTGGAAAAATATTTAGACGAACCGGCTTGTTATTGGACTTTAGTATCTTCATTACCTGTTGACCTGGATTTTAATCTGGACTGTGTACTTACCTACAATGTTTCAACCACATTTAAGAGAATGTTTCATTTGTCACCGATCTGTGGAAAGAATCAGACGACCCATGAAAACTCGTGATCTTGAGAATGGATATCCACATGCGGTACAACATATCATCAAGCTGTAATTCTACGTGATGTGAGTAGATATCGTTTTTTACTATGTTTTAATGAATAACCAAGAAATGCTTTACTAAAGTTTTTGCCCGTCGATGTCAAGGCACGTCACAGCGGCCGGCTCCGCCCGGAAACCAGTTTTTTTTGTAATAATTCCAGCCAATTGTCACATATTAAGCGCACATATCTACGTGTAAAAATATTCATAACAAAAAGAGGTATCAACAAATCTGTATACAGTACTTAGCACTCGTTCAATCAGGGCGCACTTTGGAGGGAGACAGGGATAGATATAGCAATAGAGTGTAATAGATATATAGCTTGCAAGAGCCAGCCATTATCAGCGGAGTTAGTACGCGACGCGCGACAATGTGTGACAGCGTGTTTGTCGCTATATCCTCTCTTTCTTAGCGGTGTTCATAGTGACAGAAGTATTCTCACACCTTGTCGCGCGCCGTGTGCTAGCCCCTCAGACTATGCAGTACGCAGTGTCAAACGTCCTGAAGCTGGATAATCTGTCACTTTAACACTCATATTAATTTTTTTTAAACGTTTTAAAATAACCGACGGCGGTGCGTATTCATTTCACTATTTTTGTTAGTTGTAGGTAACATTCAATAATGAAGAACATCTGTGCCACAACTGTAGGACAAGGCTCGTCGAGGAATGCTTTCGCTGCCTTCAGTAGAAGTTTATCCCGTGGAAGACATGCCTGCACAGGCAATACCCGCACCGGTAGAAGAGGAAGATAACCGGTCGCAATCTTAAAATGAAGAACAAAACGTAACTTTTCGTTTGCCTGGTTATTGTCGTTCACCAAACACGTCGAATTCTTGTTTAGTGTATGGTTGTCGAAATAATACTCGACATCGCATGCCTAAAAGCATTAAAGTTAAATTGTTATTAAATAACAATTACTATGTCTCATCATATTCTCGCGTATGCCGAGAACACTTAGAAGATGATTCATGGGATGTTCTTTTAACTGCTGAAAATAGTTGTTTTGATTTTAATCCACAGCAAGTTAGTGAGATAATTGAATGGTTAAAACAACCAAGAAGTCATGTTTTAGATTTTGATAACCTACAACAGGAACAAAGTGAAGAATTGCATTAATGTACTGGTAGATCTCTGGATGAATTCGAAATAATTTGTAATCAAACACCATCATTAGCAGAAAAAGCTCCTAGGAATTATAAAACCGCTTTAGGTATACTTCTAGCAAAACTAAGGGCAGGCGAATCTAATGAACGCCTTGCGACATTTTTTTTAATGTCTCGCGCAAACCTCGAACGACTTATGAAAATCGCAAGAGAATGCCTAGAAAGCGATTATGTCCCGATTCACTTAGGTTTCGATCACATAACAAGGGAACAAATAGTAGGAAGAAATCTGTTGGTTCCTAACAGTTTTTTTTGCAAATGATGGAGAAGCAATTATAATCTGCAATGGCACTTATATGTTTATACAAAAGAGTGCTAACTTTTCATTTCAAAAAGAGACTTAAAGTCACCAAAAACATAGAAATCTTTTAAAGCCATTTTTATTGGTTACATGTGATGGCCATATAATAGATATCTCCGGTCCACACGCTGCAACTCAAAACGACGCATCGATTTTGAATAGTCATTTAACCAGTGTAGATAGCCCTCTTCACTGGTTATTACACGCCGGTGATGTATTCATTTTGGATCGATGGTTGCGTATTCCAGTGTTAGAGTCGCATAGATACGTTGGTGTAATGCCTCAATCTCGAACGGGATCTAATCAACTAACTAAAATTCAAGCAAATAAATCACGACTGTGCACTATTTGCCGGTGGCCCGTGGAAGTGGTCAATGGTAGACTGAAACGTGACTTAAAATATTTTGCCACGAATACTGCAATATATCTTTACCACACTTTTTGCTGACCTGAGGATTGCTGCGGCTCTAACTAATGCTTTCCATATTGATTTATTAAAAAATACTCATGCACGTGAATTTATAAATATCGCTCGAGAGAGGTTGCACACTCCTAACGATCTAGCGGAATATGTCGACTTTAAAAGACTTAATGTAATTAGAGTTACATTTGAAAATATTAATGTAGTGCATGGTGAGACCATGAAAGAAGATGGGAGAGATGTTGAGTGGACTGTATTGCGTAGGGCAGTTTGATGTTATAAATAAAAGAGATTTTTACGCACTGATTCACTGTATTAATAATTAAAGTAACTTGGTACAAAAAAAGTACATTTCGAGTTGACAGCAATAGTGGAGGTGACAAGGGACCGCTCGTAATATTGCCAGTATTTAAAATATACAAATTAATTTATTATTTTATGTTGTTGGCAACATAAGCTGCGACCTCGAGAAACAAATATCAATAAAAGAAATAAAAATAACAATTGGCATTTGTTGTAGCTTCGTGATTGGATCGTGGGATGTGGGGTGATGTATTTACCAAATACCAACTGAAGAAACTTTTTCAGTTTTCGCGGTTGGTTGTTGCTGCCAGACAGAGAAAGGTGATATCGTTGGTTTCTTCTTTGCTGTGCGGAGTGAAGTTTGCGCACAGTGCTTCCAACTTGGGAGTACCAATTCGTCCAATGAGTGATGATCAGAATCAGGTGAATCTTGCAGCGATTGGTTTATATATCGATCCTGTTTGCGCACGAAATTTGAATGTGAGTGAAGCGTACGATTGTTTCTCGAAAGATTCAAGAATGCAAGATCGATTGAAGATCCAATACGGCTGACTGACCTTTTCTTTCACAAAATGGATGATTTTCTTTTTTACAGTGATGATTCGACTGAATGCGAAGATTTCTTGTATTTTCTTTCTTTTTATAGTATTTTCTTTCTTCCAAACTGCTTCTTCCGCTGACTTCTTTTTGCGTGGTTTGCGTGGTAAACTCGTGGGCCTGCACTGCTGTTGTAAGTATTAGCAGCGCGTACTGTGTAGATCAGTATTCTGGCTTCCTTTTCTTGCAGAGCACAGTAGGGAGTATCTATTTGCGTGTTGGCACGGAGAGACGCGGCTTCATCTTGAGGATCGATGGACCAAATTTTTATGGTGAGACCATGAAAGAAGATGGGAGCGATGTTGAGTGGACTGTATTGCATAGGGCAGTTTGATGTTATAAATAAAAGAGATTTTTACGCACTGATTCACTGTATTAATAATTAAAGTAACTTGGTACAAAAAAAACACATTTCGCGTTGACAGCAATAGTGGAGATGACAAGAGACCGCTCGTAATATTTAAAATATACAAATTAATTTATTATTTTATGTTGTTGGCAACAGTGTAAACGAATGTCACTGCATTTCAAATACTAACAGCTGAAGAACTGACACTTTTTGCTGTTGGCACATACCAAATAAAGCTAGGTCCTAGTTATTATAGCGAGCACATACGCCAAACAGGCGCATTTATCATTCAACAGTAGAATAGAGATCTCAGCGATTTGTCGAACTTTAATATGCCGTCTAAAAAAGGTTCACCTCTTCCGAGTTAACATAAAGAGTAGACATATATCGTCAACAGTATATCGCTGTTATATATTGATTAACTCGAACTCTGCTGGACTAGATGCAATCAGAAATTATTGTCTTGTTTTACGGGTCGAAGGACAATTGGCTGTTGTGCCCATATCATGTGTATAATTTGGTTTTTAGGATGGGCTAGACATAAGGATGTGATTAGGTGTCCTGCCATTTTTCTGGACAGAATTAAATCGATGACGATGACGATGATTACTTAGTATAATTAATTAATCATAAAAAATGTTAATTTATTTCATTGTATGATCACGACATGATTTCTTAGCCCTGTTTGTGTTATATTTTAATTGTGTCACTGATTATGTCAAAAACTATTACTATTTTAAAGGATGCTTAATGAATCTAAAATTACACTTCCTAGATTCTCACATCGACCACTTTCCTGAGAATCTTGGGGAGTACAGTGAAGAACAGGGAGAACGTTTTCATCAAGACATATTAAGTGAAATGGAGACTAGGTATCAAGGAAATTGGAATATCAACATGATGGCAGACTATTGCTGGACACTCAGAAGAGATATACCAAAAGAAAATAACAAACGAAAGAGAGATCCACTCCGTAGATCTTTTGAAAATAAAAGAATTCGATACCACCGGAAAACAGTTTAAAAGTTGGGAAAATCATTCTTCTAATTTTGTTTATACGTCATTTTCATAGATTTTACATTTTTTTTGCATTTTCAGATTTTAATCTTGTATTTTGTTAATAACAAATACAAGAAATTTATTTAATTGTGTTTAAAAGATTTTTTTCCATTTTTTCAGCAGCAATTTTCTGCTATTTTATCGATTTTTTGCAATTTTATGAATGTTTGAGGGGACTATGGGCCAAATTTATTGCAGAGTCAGATCAAGCAGATTAAATTACATGAAAATCTTCGTCAATCCGGGTCCACATTTGTACCAAGATAATCCCAATTTTTCACGATTTTTGCAATTTTTAAGGATATTTTACAATTTTTTTAGAATTAAAAACGTTTATGGGTGAATTTTCCAAATGGCCTTTTTTTTTGTCTTCGTTGAAATTACTATTAAAAAAAGGGAATATTGTTGTAAATTATTTGTTTTAGTATTCAATGGGTAGCTATAGGATTGTGGATAAAATATAATATGCCTAGGGCTATTACAAAGGTAGAAATAAATAACTTAAAGATCTATTTTTATCAAATCGGTGCTGTCCCTCTACTTTTTTTACAAACAAAAACGCTTATATAGTAACAAATATGAATAAGTTAAGGGTATAACTTATATTATTTCATAGAATATTTGTTTATCTATTATTATATACCATATTTTATTATATAATTAACTATTATAGTTATTAGAGGCACAAATGTACTTGTCCTGAGAAATTTTCTCATATCGCTGGATAAAAGCAATTTAAGCCTTACTTTTCATCGACGAGTCGGACAGTCTCCCCACCCCAATTTTAATTTACTCCTAGTGTGTGCTTCCACGCAGTCAAGACGGACGTGTGTCAAAGCGCTGCATATTCACGCCAACAACGTAAGTACGCCATTAAATATGCTCTCGGACAATAATTTTATACTAACGGTGATTGAATTTTTTAAATGTAATTAATAGTTTTAAAATTGTTGTTTGGTTCTAATGAATGTAGTAAGTGATTTAGCTTCATTATCTGTAACCAAATTTATCTTAGATATAATGCATTTTTTCTAATTTCCTAAAAAGTGTGTTTTTTCTCACGTTGCTGCTCTCATATCGGTGTAATCGGTTGACATTTTAACCACCGATATGACAATTTACACCGAAATTATAAGAAAAAACCAATCGGTGTCTTTAGATTTATCTAATATCGGTGTTTGGAATCATGACCAACGCACAGTTTTGTCACATTGGTGAATTGCTTTATCATATCGGTTGATAATTTTACCATATCGGTGAATTGTTTTATCATATCGGTTGATCTAGTGGCATTTCGTTAAGTATACAAAGAAATTACAAATGCGCAAGATTGTAAAAATGTATGGATGTAAGGATGTCTGTTATCCTTCCACACAAAAATTGCGTAATGGATTTAGATGAAACTTAACAGTAATATAGCAAACCTACCTACATACTATTATAACATATTATAGGCTACAATTTATAAAGGTATGTTGATGACGCTGTGTGTACGCGGGTGGAGGAACGGGGCAAAATCTAGTTCATTGTTTTTCATTGGGTAATATTTTTTTTACTGTCTTCTTTTTATATTAATGTCTCTTTTGGGTCGAATAAATGTTCATTATTATTATTAAAGTTAAGTAATTTTCTAAGTTAGGGACAGACAATTAAAGAGAAAAATAAAAATAGATTATTTAATGACGTCTTTTTTTTCTCCATTAAACCAAGTTAAATTTACTTTTAATAGTTTTAAAATATAATACCGGCAAAATGTCGCCAAAACGGCATCGAACCGAGCGTTCCTAATAAGTATTTAAATATAAGCAGTTTTCAAAATTATAGAAAATACTCTATTGGACACACTAAAAATTTTTCTAGAAAACTTTTACTATTCAAAAATATTAGTCACATTATTCAAAATTTTTGTCACATTAAAATATTAGTCACATTATTATAGTCAATAATAAACAGATAAAAAGAAAACATCATAATAACTTTATTTTGTTTTAGAATGCCAAAACTAAAGGAGGAGGAGAAAAAAAAGAGAAAATGTTTGCTGGAAAGAATTAGAAAAGCTAAAATTAAAAGCGATCCTGTGTTAAGAGAAGAGCATTTAAGAAAAGATAGAGAACGTTTAGCTAGACGAAAGGCAGCTGGACTTATCCTAACCCGAAGCCAAATGACGGCACATGCATGACGCATTGCACGAAAAAAAAACCAAATAAGCACCCGTGCATATTATCAGAGGAAAAAAGGTAAAGAAAATGTTGCTCGAAAAAGCCAAACCAGTGTTTCAGTGACCAATTATGTAAAATTGCTACGGGAAAATCAAGATAACAAGCCTGGCAATTCTCAAGAACCAATAACACCTAATAACGGCTAATGCGACAGAATGTTCGATGTATTAGTCCTAATCTGCGCATTGATGCAATAGTAGGCAGTAGTTCTAGCTATTTAGATACAAGCAGTCCTATAGATTTGTCAATAGCATCACCTTCACGAACGCCAAGTATCAGTTCAATAAATTCAGAAGAATCAACATTATGCCCAAACAGTCCTAATTCAGAATCATCTTTTGCGACTGTTCAATTAAATCAAGACATTCAAACGAAGTTTCGTAAATATCAACGATATAAATTTCAGATAATGTGCGATTTGAAAAAAAATATTGGCAAAGGCTAATAAAGAAATAGTGATGTACAAAAAGAGATACATGCGACTACATCAAAAATTTCAAAAAATTCAAGTAAGTGATTTAGATATGAGACGATATATTTGATGGCCAAGTTCGATACCCTAAAATAAACAAAAAAGTTAGGATATTTTAAAGATGAAAATAACGGTGATATTTTAGAGGAATTTGTAGGACTCCGATCAAAAATGTATGCATTTACAGTAGGTGAAAAATTCGTTGCAAAAGCCAAAGGCGTAAACAAAAGTGTTACAAAAAAGTTAGAATTAGGAAATTACAAATCTTGTCTTTTTAATAAAAATATTCAACACCATAGTATGTATAGATTTAGATCGATTAAACACACAATATTTACCCAGGAAATCAATAAAACTTCTTTATCATACCAAGATAGCAAGCGCTACATATTACCAAATCAAATCGATACATTGGCGTGGGACCAAAACAAATTAAGAAAACCGTAAAAGGTATCTAGCTTATTTAATTTGAGGTTTATTTTTTATTTGTATACCTAGTATTTTATAATTTATGTAGTTTTATGGTAAATAACTTTTGAAATTTTTTATATCTTTAGTTTTTTTGTATTTTAATGTAATAAAATCAACCTTTTACTTATGTACATTTTGCCGTCATAAATAATATTCTCAGAATATTTTTGGGAATATTATCATTTGTAAATAAAATTATTTTAAATTGTTTTAGATGTATATACTTTGTTTTTTACTTATATTGTATTATTGTAATGTTTAGTTTAAGAACCAATAAAATAGTTTCAAAAGAATAAAAAAACTTATAGTTTTCTTGAACCTCATCTTATCCACACGTAAGGAAAAATGAAACATTTTATTCATCCATTTACTGCAATAGTTGCAGGACCTAATGGTTGTGGAAAATCAAATTTTGTTACGAAATTTATTAATAATATGAAAGAAATATGTAACACATATTTTTCCCAAATAACATGGTGTTTTGATAAGATGCAACCTTTATACACTTTGGAAAATGTCAACTACTTTCAAGGATTACCTGACTTAAGCATGTTCAATGGCAAGGAAGCCAGTTTGATCATAATAGATGATCTGATAAGAGAATCTGATGGTCGCATTGTAGATATGTTTACAAAAGATAGTCACCACAGAAATTTAAGCGTATTTTATATAACCCAAAATCTGTTTCATCAAGGAAAAGGTCAAAGAGATATTTCTTTAAATTCGAGCTATATAATTTATTTTAAGAACCCCCGTGATAAAACACAAATTCGATATTTAGCTCGTCAAGTCCCACCTGATAATGTTAAATTTGTTCAAGAAGCTTATAAAGATCCAACGATAGAAGCACATGGTTATTTGATGGTAGATCTCAAACAAGATACAAATGACATGTGTCGTTTTAAGACAAATATATTCCCAACTGACAAAAACTGTTCAGTTTATGTGCCGAAAAGAGGGTTTAAATACGACAAGATCCAACAAAGCTCTATCATTTACAAATAATGCTGGGAAGTTTAACGACGCATAAAGAGCTGCTCGTCGCATTGCACACTTTAAAACCAAAGTATCAAAAAGCTTTATTAAAGTCGTGTGATGAGGACGAAATTTATCTATTAATCTATTAAGGCTATCTTACATCAAGTGAGAATGGTCGTTAGTCACGTGCCGATGTCGCAATATCGATAAATTAACGCTCGTTAAAAAGGAAACTTTAAAAGATAAAATACTAAAAGATGTTTTTGTTCACATTAAAGAAGATTGGCCTAATAATAAGTATAGTTTACCGGAATATTTAAGTCATTTTTATTCGTTTAAGGACGAGTTGTATACTGTAGATGGTGTTATTTTTAAAAATAAACAGATCGTAATACCGAACTCAATAAAAACTAAAATGTTAAGTATTATTCATGAAGGTCATTTAGGTATAGAACGGTGCAAGAGGCGGACGCGAGAGGTTTTGTATTGGCCCGGTATGAACAAAGATATTGAAATGTATGTTAAAAGATGTAAGGTGTGTCAGGAGAATACAAACAGACCGACTAAAGAACCTATGATACCCGTACGTATACCGGACGCTCCGTGGAATAAAATAGGTACCGATTTATTTGAACATGCTGGTAAGAATTATATTATATTAGTTGATTATTATTCAGGATTTTTTGAGGTAGCCATTTTAAGAGATACCTCTTCGCGGTCGATAATTAACGCTATTAAAGAAAATTTTGCCCGATATGGTATACCCGATGTAGTGATTAGTGATAATGGGCCGCAGTACTCGAGTCGCAACTTTAAAATATTTGCTACGGAATGGGGATTCGAGCACAAAACCTCCTCACCATATTATGCACAAGCCAACGGCAAGAGTGAAAGAGCTGTGCAAACTGTAAAACGGATTTTAAAAAGTACTGCGACCAGTCAGTCTGATTTGTACCTAAATCTACTGAGCTACAGAAATACACCGCGAGAAAGTTTGGATTCTCCTGCTATTAATGGGTCGAAGGCTTAATTGTAGGCTTCCTGTGCATCCTGATTTATTAAAAACTAATATTAATAATTGTCAAAGTAAATATACAAGTGAGAATTTATTAAGAAAACAATTAAAAATTAAGTTTTATTATGCTAAACATTGTAAAAATTTGCCGCAGTTAGAAGTCGGCGACGACGTGATTATGTTAGAAAACAAGTCAAAGGATTCGAGGCACCGTTATCGCTAAGGCGCCTACACCACGGTCTTACATAATAAAAAATAAAAAAGGCATATATCGCCGTAATTGCCGACATCTAATAAAGACTGCGTTCGAGTCACCCGAGATGTTAGCAACGCCCGAGCGTGGTGCGGGCGAGGGCGGGCGGTGCTAGCACGGGGCGCGACAGTGATGGCGAGGAGTGTTATAATGACATTTCGAATGATGACGATTACAAACTGTCTTTTTAGATTTAACCCATTATGAACCGCCGCTCACTAGAAGTAAATGTAAGAAAAAGTAGTTTTTATGGACTTTGCTTCAATTTTTTTTTTTACTGGAGCTTATTAACTATCAATATTATTAATGGGGATAAAGTGTAGGTAAGCTAAGATAAAATAGTTAAGTTTTTATTTATTGTGTTTAAGTACTGTAAGTTGTCTTGTCTATAAATATTATAAGATGCTGTTATTTTAATTTAAGTTTTCTAGTTTTCTTAAAAGGGGATTATAGTAGTTATGAGAATATATTGTACAATCATTAACCTTTATAATGCACATCGGACCTAAGCGAATGACTCCGCTGCCTATCAGTACCTGTGACGTAATCCCAGCCGGGCAAATCAGCCGGACACTGCATTGTCGGCAACAGGTGTATAACCACTCGTTATCTGCTTGTAACTTTATCCAGCTCTCTTTGCAACTGGATAGCTCCGACTTGCATAGCGGTAGGTCAGTACCGCCGTCCACTATGTTGACATAACAAATTGATTGTTTAATCTTCGTAGTGTAAACAGGGCTATTAAGAAAGCATAAAACTTTCTCTGGTGATAAATGACGACACGACTGAAGTTTAAAATCTGATAAAAATACGAGCGTATCCTTGTTGATATTAAATCCAATATAAGGAAATTTCGAAATTAACTGATAATATTTCTGATTTTTCTTCTGAGGTATGCTTATGATCTTGTCAAGTTCAAAAATTTCATTGTTTAATATAGGAACCTTTACTTCAGCAATAAGAAATTTATCCGTGACTCTCGCAGCAACTCTCAGTAGCTTATACAGCTGAATGATATTAGACCCGTCCGTCGGTAGCACGACTTCCCTTTGTAAACGACCTGATATTATATTCATTTGATTTTGCAACTGTTTCGGTGATAAAAAAATTGTATTGATATGACCTTGATTTATATCAGTGAGAGTGCTAATTAGCGTTTCTTGAATACGTCTAAGGTTGCATATTATAATGTGGGCAGTCAAGGACGAAAAAGTGATATAGGTAAAACGTGATGAATACTACTTAGCCTGATATACCTCGGCAGCCAAATGGTTGATATGATTTTCGATAAGCGTAAATTGTTTTTGCATGATATTCTCGTGCCTCTTCAAGATGTTATTCCACAAGCCTCCTCTCCAAGCCAAGCCAGCCTCTATCACAAGTATTTGATTACGTAGAAGAGTACGTAAATGGTTCTCATTTTGCTGAATGTGCTCGATGTTTTGCTGATACTGCATGGCGAATCTTTCATCTAGGACACAAAATAAGGAATTTGCAATGTAACCAACGCCATTAATTAATCCTCTCTTCTGTCTTCTGTTTAAATGATTTTCCAGTAGCTGATTATAGTGATCTATTTCACCAAGTTCGTGTTCAAGCTGCAAGGTGACGGTTTGATAATCCTTTGATGAATCACTCTCCTCTATGTGCGCAACATATTTTTTAATGTTTTCAAAGCTTTGCCAATATGTAGACATGTTATAATAAATAACAAGGGTCCATTCGTCTCTGATATATTGCAGGTCCACAATTTTGTCAAAATAAATGCTTTGATTATTATTTACAGGCGTGATAATAAAATCCTTCTGAGCTTGTTGCAAGCTCGGTGATAAAAATAATGCTATGAACATAAAAAAAGTAAAAAAAAAGATTTTCAAATTGATACGTTGCGGTCGACGCGATTTCGTGCGGCTTGCGTCTGGAGCGGTAGGTATCTCCTGACTGATAGATGCCGATGCCTGGTCTTCTACCTCCCCAGATACTAAAGGTACTAATTTGATAACTGGCCTTTTTATGATATTATTTTTAGTTTTCAGTGATACTACTCTAACCTGTCCATCTCTACCGGAGTGTAGCTCTTGCACCCGGCCTATTTACCAGGAGGTAAGTTTTCATCCTTAATTAATACAATGTCATTAATACTGATATTTTTTCCTTCCTTCTTCCATTTAGATCTAACCTGCAGCTGCTGCAAATAATCTGACGACCAACATCTCCAAAATTGCTTATTGATAGACTGAACCAGCTGCCATCTCTTTGATAAACACATGAAAACTGCAATGTAGCCTTTGGTCGTTCGTACGCCTCGACCGTTATTCACTTTCAGGTCTACATGCCCGGTGAAGTCAACGCTACTATGCGTAAAAGGTCTAGAAGGAACCACTCTAGGCTGAGGTAAGTCTGCCATAATTGGTTGATACTTGTATTGACTAAATCGACGACATTGACAGACAGATGAGTGACAGCACCTTAACTCCCTCTTAACAGTAGACATTCCGCTGATGATCCAATAATTATTCCTGATATAAGTTAGTGTAAGTCGTGCTCCACCATGTAACGTAGTGATATGTGCTTGATAAATGATAAGAGAAGTAAATCTACTATGACTACTAAGTATGATAGGATGCTTCGCAGTCCAACTTATATGTGAGTTTTCCAATCGACCGCCAACTCTCAATAGTCTATTTTCGTCAATAAAAGGATTTAAACATGATAGCTTACTATTTTGATGGCCATGCCTTTTTGATCTGATAAATGATAAATTCTTCGTTTTAATGATAATATTGTAAGCATTGTTAATTTCCACGAGTGTTAACGATTTTGCTTTGTCGGATTGTTTCCGAGTTCGAGTGATGAAACGTAACACCCATGCTACTGTTCTTACAATAAAAGTAACAGAGCTATGATTATTTAATAATTCTAATATAAATTGATCCTTATGAAAATGTAAGGCTGTGTTCACACTGCGAGTGATATTTTTTATTTCTAAGTCAGGTTCTGCATATGATGGTTATGCCAGTTTAGCGAAGGTACAATTTCCTTAATTTGCTGCACCCTGTTCGCAATAAATTGCTTCCACCTTGATTGTTTATTATGAATCCACCCTAAAACTATCATCGAATCCGTCCATGCGTATATTTTAACATTTGTGCTCGGCAGTGTGCTTTTGATTTTAGTGATAATCTGTGATAAAAGTAGTGCACCTGATAATTCAAGTCGGGGTAGCGACAATTTCTTGCTAAAAGACGCTAACTTAGTTTTAGCAGCTATCAACTGCGATGTGCGCTCGCCCTTATAATCTGTTGCGACACAATACACGGCACACGCGTATGCTTTTGCTGATGCGTCGCTGAATCCGTGTATATGATACGTATATTGATAGTTACCGATGCATCGTGTTATTTTAATGTTATTGATATTTTTAAAATCTGTTCGTAATTTTGTCCACTCTTGAATGATATCACAATGATAATTTTTTATCCCATGACTCCACTGTGACCCATGCTTTTTGAAACAGCAACTTAGCCCTAATTGATAAAGGTGATACCAACCAATCGGGTCAAACAACTTTGAAATATCTGATAACAATTCCCGCTTAGTATGATGTTTAGGCTCCAATTCAAATTGATAGTCGTACGAAAATGTATCCGATGATGGGTTCCACTTAAAACCTAATGTTTTACGGGATTCTGAGCAACGGAATTCATACGGATTATTTAACTGTTCGCATGGCAAGTCCTGTAGAAGCTGTTTTTCGTTGCTCGACCATTTGCGTAGGTTCATGCCAGCTCCGCGTAAGATGTTTATCAACTGCTTCTGTGTTTCTTTCGCTGTTTCTAGATCGTTACAGCCTCCCAAATAATCGTCCACCTATTTTTCAAGGCCAAGGCACCTAAGGGATACTTTTCAGCATCATCCATGGCCAGCTGCTTCTACGTCCTCATTGCCAGGAATGGTGCTGCTTTAGTGCCGTACGTCACAGTGGTAAGTCGATAATTTTGAAGTGGTGCGTCGCAAGATCTTCTCCAGACCACAGATTGAAGATTTTGATGACATGCTTGGACCAGAATTCTTCTTAACATCTTCTCTACGTCAGCTGTGATCACATATTGATATTGGCGCCAAGATATGATAAGAGCCTGCAGGTCGGCTTGTAAATTTGGGCCTTGCTCCATCACGTCATTCAAACTCAGACCTGATGATGTCTTGGATGAGCCATTAAAGACCACCCTCAATTTGGTAGATGTGAAGGTTAAATTATGTACGCCATGATGAAAAAATATGATGGACCCTCACTAGACGTGGTATATGGCACCATGTCTCCTAATTCTTCATATTCTTTCATGAAGTTTTTGTAGCTGTCCGATAATGCTTGATTATGAGTAATTTTCCGCTCCAACTGATAAAATTGAGCAACTGCTTTTGGACGTGATGAACCAAGTTTTTCCTCAAAATTTAATATCATAGGAAGACCAATCCAAATCAATATCCACCAATCCTTTACTCTGCGTTGATCCGTAGCCTATACCCGAAACAGATGCATGATATTTATGTCATCGGAGTCCTAAGATTTGTGCCGCATTTTCTGATATCAAATAAATTTGAGACCCCTGATCTAAAAGCGCTCGAAGAGTGGTAGGAGAGCCATCAGCTGATATAACCTTCATTAAAACCGTTGTCAACAAAATTTCTTCATCTTCTCCGGCGACAAAATTATATAAACAATTCCTGCAAACTTGATATTTTGCAACTGTTTTTAACTTTAACGCTGGTATCATGTTACTGAATCGCCTGCATTGGAATAAATTAAGATTGAAATAACATAATGGACATTTTGTGGAAAAATTTCTTGCAGGATGATATGATGATAATAATGGCCTTGGGTTGGTTATATGCTTTGATGTCATGGATGGAAAAATGTCCCGCTCCTTCCTATGAAACGGTTCCAACGCAGTAAACTTCGTTTCTAAAAATGTGATAAATTCTGTCAATTCTGGCAGATCTCGCGGCGGCCTCCTTGCTTCCTTGTAATTCTTCAAAGTTTCGATGTCAAGCTTTTTTGATAGTAAATGTACAACAAAGGATCCCAGGTGTTTGTGTCCACCCCCAGGTTGTGAATGACGTGGATGCACTCGACAGACGTGTCGTGTAATTTTTTAATTTCATAGGCCGACTGCTTCGAAAGACTGGGTTGATTAAGTAGCGTCTCAACTTGATTTGTAAATAGTAATTGCTTATTGCCATAGCTATGAACTAAAATATCCCATGCTGTTGTATAATTTTCCGATGATATATGCAGGTGTTGGATCAGCCGCTCAGCTTCTCCTCTTACTTTCCCCTTTAGATGCTGCATTTTCTGCGCGTTGGTCAGTGAGCTATTATTTTGTATAGCTTCACTGAATAAATCATAGAAGGTAGGCCACTGAGAGTATTTACCGGTGAAGGTAGGCATCTCCAGCTGCGGAGTTGATTGCTGGATATGAGCCGTGGACGTTAATTTTCGATGGAGTGCGCGTTTGATATCTTTATATTCCTTCTCGTATGTGCTATATTCTTTTTCATATTCTAAGTCTGCACCCCGTAGAAAGTCATCTATTTCTAGATGCTGTGTGTCAATGATATTCCACCGACTCTTCAAGTTTCGGAGCTCATCTTCGATCTCCCACTTCTCCGTCATTTCTTCTCTTTTGATGCTGTTGATTAAGCGGCTCAATGCTCTAAAATTAGTGCGCTGCTTTGATAATAATTCCTGAATCCTTTCAGGTGGAGCCACCGTAGCTTTATCTTCTTTAGGCTAATAGGACAACAACGTGTGCTTAAGGGTATGATAAAGATCGTCCATTTTTCCAAAGTGATTTTCCTTAAAATATGGATTAGTTTTGTCTGCGCTCCCTAACAAAAGCTCGTGATTCTGCTCGAATTCTACCCACAGCTCCTCAAGCGTGTCAAGTCTCCTTTGAATATATTCCGGAGTTTTTCTACTCGCGGAATCCTTCCCGAAATTTGTGTTGATACCATCAACCGCTTTGATAATTTCATTTTGACGTTGAAATAGTACTTCCATTGTGATAAATCAGAAATATAAAAATTATAAAAAAGGAACAATCTTACTTAAGTCGGCTTCGGTCGGGATGCGAAACAGCAAACCTGCGGCGTCGCGATGATGATGGTTAGCGATGATGAGCAGACCTCCCGGCCCGCCAAATGATGATAACACCTAACAAAAAACTTCACTCACACAAAGTACACTACAGTTAAAACTTTGCGAAAAATCACTAAAACTGATACTATGATAAAGTTCTGATGAAAAGTTAAATGATAAAAGTCTTGATAAAATACTTCGAAAGTTCAAAAAAACATAAGTTCCCTGATATGTTATGATAAAAATTCCGATTAATGATAATATTTAAGTTATTCAAAGGACCAAAAAAATCTAATGCAGGGGCTACTGCTGCAGCCTCCAGTACATTAATATAATATAAAAGATGTATGATAAATATTTGATAAGTCAGATCGATCAGGGATGATAAATAAAACCGTTCCGGTTGAATGCTGAATGATAACTACTTTATTTTAAATGAAAATAAATACAATTTGTAAGCGCGCATATGACACGCGTTGACTAACAAAGAAAATGCTTACTGTGCTAAAATTATTCATGTACGGTTGGCAACAACTCGTACACCTAGTATGCCTAACTATACGACGTATAAGCACACATAAGTAAACACGGAATACAGAAAGGTCTCTTTTTGCCTTGCAGTAGATATTTCTTCTTCACCGCGTATATTTTATTGGATAAACTAAATAACTGGTAATATTTTTTGTTTAAGATGGGGCGTTATGTAAGGAAAACGAATGGTCCTTCGTATTCAAAAAACAAACTAAATGAAGCAGTCGAAGCGGTTAGATCCGGTAGGATAGTCTGGTTATGAGGCCGCTTCAACCTTCAATATTGCACTTAAGACTATTATGGACCACGTTACAGGTCGCAGAGGTCAAAAGTCATCAACTCTAGGCAGACTGCCAGCACTAGGGTATAAAAAAGAGCGATTATTAGCAGATCACTTGCATATAATGGAAAGAAATGGTTTTGGTTTGACTCGTAACGAAGTTTTAGAGCTTGTACCTGACTATGTGAAAGCAAACAAATTAAAGACACCTTTTACAGATGGTGCACCGGGCAAAGATTGGTTCGCAAAATTTAAAAAACAATATGGCTTGTCCATTACAAAGCCCCAGGCTGTAGAGATTGCTCGTAAGAAAGCAGCTGATCCATACATCATTCAAGAATTTTATGATATGCTTGAAGGAGTTTTTAATGAGTTAGACCTACATAATAAGCCTAAAAGAATTTATAATCTAGATGAGACCAGTTACTGTAATGACCCACAGAAAATAAAAGTCGTTGGGTTAAAAGGATTTCTGTCAACTCGGACAACATCATCCTCTGGAAAATCAAACACGACTGCCTTGATGGCCAGCAATGCTGCCTGAGAAAAAGGACCTCCATTTATTATTTATAAGGGGAAACACGTCTGAAGTAACTAGACTTCTGATCTAGCTTACCCTGGAACGTTGCATACAGCCACATCAAATGGTTGGATAGAGTCTGAAGCATTTGTAGAATATATTGAAAAATGTTTCATCCCGATGATTGCTGACACAACGCAACCAACGCTACTCATCTTTGACGGTCACAGTACTCATGTCCAAATTCGTACTATCGAAAAAGCCAAGCAACATAACATCACAATCATCAAATTACCGGCTCACACGAGCCACTTGCTGCAACCGCTTGACTTGGCGGTATTTAAGCCTTTCAAAGACGCTTGGGACCGGGAAATGGTCAAATGGCAACGGTCGCACAACGGAGAAAAATTGTCCAAACATGAGTTTTCAAGAATAGTCGGAAAATTTGGGAAAACCTTGACCCTAATATTATAAGAAATGGTTTTGTCAAAAGTGGGATCTACCCATTTAACAGGAATACCGTTCCTGAACACAAGTTAGACCCGGATGCTCTAAGACGTTGGAAAATGCAGGAGGTGATCTCTAATGAACAAATACTTCCTCGGTGCTCTCCTTGGACATTGCAAGATTTGTGCCTAAAGAAAGTCAACCTTTTATTTGACTTAAATACAAATCTAGTCACAATATCACCAACGGACCAAAACAGCAATGATAATATAATGACCACGACGAAAACCACCTTTGAAGATTTATTACTTGAAAAGATAAAACAAGTCCCGAACGGTAATGACAAAAAAAACAGGTGAAAATTTCTAGGAGCGCTGAAGTAATAAATCACGAGGATGTAATTCAAAGATTAAAAAGAAAGGAAGAAGACAGATTAAACAAAAAAAAAGAAAAGGAAGAAAACCGAAGGATAAGGGAAGGCAAGAAGAAGGATAAATTAAATTAAAAAATTAAAAAGAAAGACTGTAAACGGGACAAGGAAAACTATTTAAAAAGCAAACGCACAGAGTCTATAAACAAAGCGCACTCAATCGACCCTACTAATATTACAAATGCTATATCAAGCTCCACTATTGACAACTCAGACTTACTAGAACCGACAATTATATATTTTTTTTATTTATTTGACAAGATTTATTTCTTTCGTTTAAATAATTTAAATTAATTTAAAAATGTGTATAATATTGTTTTATTCATTACATTTCATACATATGCATATAGATGTATTAAAAATCATGTGCATCCATTATTATTCCACATACATTTTAACAAATAAATGCTTATGACAATCTATAACAAGTTCAATCCTAATTCCAAACCTATTGAGAAGAACCAGCCCATTTCCAAATACCAAATATTATATCATTAGGCTGACACAAAGTTGAGTTTAACAGTACTTATGACTTGTACTTTTATACTACTGCTTGCATGTACTAGTGCTTGCATTTTGCCAACTAAGAATTGATGATATTAAGTCTTGCATTTATATAAATTACATTTATAGAAGGTTTTATATATATTAGTTTCCTCAAGACACTTTTTGTAACATTCCTTATCTTATTTCAAAACTTGAAATAAGATAATAAATTTTGGTGTCATAGAACATTAGCATAAAGAAAAAATAAAAAAATAAAACTTATAAAAACTCAAACATAAAGATGTTTGAGTTTTTTATAAGCCATCATCGGCTTTCAAATATAATCAATATAATAGCAGTTGTTAATTATAAAAAGAGTCAGAGTATTGCTTGTATTTTGTAAGTAGGTAAAGACTAGGGTTGCCACCTTTTTTTTGAAGAAAAATAGTATTTTTTGCCCTATTCCTTTCTTCTCTCCACTACAATTCATGACGGAAAAAATTATTTCTATAAAAGCGGAAGTTGCAGGAATGGAAAGAAGAAAGGAATATAAATTAAATTTTAAATAGTTTTGTTAAATTTTCATCTTAACTTTTGAAAAGCGTTTGCCATTTTTCAGCAGTATTTTTAGATTGAAACACTTGTTCGTTGCTAAATTTTTAAATAATATCGTATATAAATATAATAAAATCCAATATGTTCGCGAGTTGTTGAAATTCAATTTTCATGTTTAAATTTAGAATTTGACACTGATTTATCCAGTTAGTTGAGTTAAAAACAAACCATTTATCTAAATATATTAAACTTTTCTCAATGAATAACAATAGGTGAATCATACTTAAAAGCTCGGGAGATTTGTCTTCGATTTGGTTAATTTTTCTATTTGTGTCATATCCAAAGAAGTGATCTGCTTTGCGCTGCTCCAATTATTTTTTTAAATTGTTCATAATAGTGTAGACATCTAAGATAGTTATATTATTTCCTTCTAAAAGCTTCACAGTTTTGTTGAATACATGCAAAATGTGACTAACAAAATGAAAATAAATTTCAATGATAATTTGCCCTTCTCTTTCATTTAACAAAAGAATATTTTACAAGATTAACGGACAATTATCTTCTGAACTAACAAAATAGTCTCTGATAGGTAACCAATTGAGCAATATGTTATCAACACAAGGTAATAGAGATAGCCATCTTGTACCTACATGCCTTTTTAATTCATGCCATTCCCCATTCACACTTGCTACAATTTTTTTTAATTCTTCACGCCTTACCGCTGAAGATGAAAAATGACTATAAATTTTTAGAATTATATTTCCTACAGCTTGTGTTAAACAATTAATTGCAAATTTCACTGTGTTATGCACAATGTGTGCATGGCAGTTACCTTTGATAATATCAGGAAAAAATGTTTTCATATTAGTAAATAAGGAATGGTGGATGCCAAAATTAGCATTACAATTATTATCTGCACTTAATGCTGATATATTTTTTAAAGCAATTTTTTGTTCAGTTAAGGAATTTCTAATTGCTTTAAACATTCCATCAGCTGATTCATCAGGGTTTTCATAAAAGTCTACTCTACTAGTTTATTCCGAATACCATTATCAATAGTAAAATACTGAATAACTAATGGGAAAAGTTTGATATTTTTTTCTGTTCGAAGCATCACTTTGTATACAGTAAAAGACATATTTCTTTAAATCATCTAAAACAATCTGTATGGCTTGTGGGCCCAAGACTTCCATTACAAGAGCTTCCATTTTAGTACGTTCTAAGCGAATATTAAGAGCAGTTTTAGAGTCTACATATATAATCTTATCTAGTTTAACACCAATATCCATGCTATTTTAAAACATGTTATGTTTTACTGTGTGAAATGTTAACGCTAGTTCTGCAGAAATTACAGCATCATCAATATTATTTGAGGATGTAGAAGATGATGAAGGAGAATCAAAGGACGTTCCCAGAAACTGTTGTAAAGTAGAAGTAGTCTTTTTCATTTCACTTTTTTTGTGATGTTGTTTCACCTGAAAACGAGCAACAAACAATATGCTCCAACAATTACAATAACCATACCTACCAATACCAAATAATAAAATAGTTGCCGAGAGAGAAAAATACCCAATAACACTACCAAACCTATCAATCACACATCACAAGTATAGTATCATAACACAACACAACCCACAAGAAACGTTAAAATCAATTATAAAATACTTACTTGTCCAATCCCTCTTCCGGCTATCGAAAAAGAAATCCCGCATATAGTACACTTCGCTGCATATTTATTATTAATATCTTCTTTGCACCGTTGGTAGTCAGACTCCCACTTGCTCCTATATTTTTGAAGCCTTTTTTCATTTCTTTCTTTCTTCTTGGGAGGCGTGCAAGAACCATCATCACTTTCCATGTTTTTGTTGTACTTTTAATCCGTTATTAAGTAGTCAAAAATAAAATAACGTCAATGTTCGTTCGGGCGGGTAGCATTAATTGACAAAATGACGTTGACGTTGATATTTGATAACGACAAAGGAGTTTGGTCTGTGAGTGGTGCGGTGCGGAGTGCATTATATTTGTTGTTTGTCAAAAAATTTATTAATATTTATTTCATAAAAATTCGTTTTATTGTTCGACGCACATAATCTTTGTTCTAAGCAAAACCATATGAAGGGCACAGGAAAAGTAGGAGTTCATTGACATTGCCTTTGTTTCAAGTAATCAAAGATTTAAACCTAAAATTTCAGTTTATTTACCTACACCTCAAGTGGAATTTGATTTGTACCTATACAAACAAGGAACAGTGTAAAATCAACATAATAGTTTATTTTATATCATAGGGTTGGTAAATAAAACATAGTT
Organism: Phengaris arion; assembly: GCA_963565745.1. NCBI lineage: Eukaryota > Metazoa > Arthropoda > Insecta > Lepidoptera > Lycaenidae > Phengaris > Phengaris arion. Next base: position 7,158,372 of record OY751444.1, on the reverse strand, counting down.
CGACCTTTAACTTCCTAACTCCTAAATGTTATTGGGAAGAAGGTGCTCATTGTCACAATGAACTCTTTACATTTTACATCTGAAATGGTGATCATAATCAATGTCTTATGTACTTTTATTAATTGACTACTACTAATGAAATAAAAAAACATTATTTAGCACAATAATTATTTATGGGGTAAATTGGTGTAATATTTAATACTTTCTGGGGAACAAAACTTTATCAAGTTCTGAAGGTATATTTTTCAGCAGAAATTGGCAATTTGTCTGTATACAACCTTCCAGGCAAAGTGAATTCATTGTGTTGTACAGTGTTCACCTCAGTGGTATTCTTCTTTCTTCCACTGACGCAAGCAGATTCCCAGGGCCCATTATAAGTAGAGCGGAAGCCTATTTTAGACCTGAGCTTGTCAATTTTGAGAACTTTTATAGGGCGCGAAGAAAAAGATGACTTTTTGGCGTAAATTGTGTCCAAATGGCTAGTCCATGATCTAAAATAAGATGTGTCTATCGCTATAACTTCAAATGGACTCTGCTTGCAGCGGGCATTTTGGAAAATTTCTATCCAATCTGATGGAAGTTCTGCCCTTGTCTTAGATTTCACCAAAAAAAAACTGGATGTGCTGCGGTTGATAAGAGAGAAAAACATAACAGTCATGTAAAACTTAATGATGATGTCAAAAGTTTAATAAGAGGGCATATTAATTCATTTAAAGCTAATGTATAAAATAGATCTATGTTGTTATATTTATTGTTTATTTAATTCTATAAATCATGACAACACAATTTAAATATTTTTGTTTAAGGTCGTTCCAGTCATTACAGTCTACATGATTCAAATAAAACATATTTGCCGGAAGATTTGAATGTAAAAAAAATGCATGCAATGTTCCTTCAAGATAATCAAGGTGTTACTTACACCTTGCGAAACTTACAGAAATATTTTTTGCTCTGATTTTAACATTGCTTTCGGCTATCCTCGTACAGATACATGCAGCATTTGTGACGAATTCATTGCAAAAACAAAAGCATTGGATGCTCAAAAGAAGACATGCACTGATACAATTGCCAAGTCCACACTAGACCGGGAAATTTTAAATCTGTTTAATCTAAATAAAATACATAAGCTACAAGCAAGCACTTTTTACCATAGAAAACGGATGGCAAGATTGCGAAGCAGAGAAGCAGGCAGCTCAATGGAGGCTATATGTTTTGACTATGGAAAAAATCTTTGTGCTCCTACAAACATACAAACAAATCATACATATTATAAACGACAGCTTTGCTTTCAATGTGCATGTATTATCTTCATCACAAAGCATCTTTTACCTGTATCCAGAAACAGAAGGTAAAAAAGGAAGTGATGATGTATGCTCGCTTGTCCATCACTTCATCTATAACTACATGAAGCCTACTACAACTCACCTTCAAATATTTTGTGACTCGTGCGGAGGGAAAAATAAAAATTTTACTATGTTTCGTTTCTTGCATCACTTAGTCTATCATGAGAAAAAGCTGGAAAAAATTACTATGACCTTTCCTGTGAGAGGTCACTCATATATGGAGTGTGACAAAAATATGGGTTTGGTGAAATCTAAGACAAGGGCAGAACTTCCATCAGATTGGATAGAAATTTTCCAAAATGCCCGCTGCAAGCAGAGTCCATTTGAAGTTATAGAGGTAGACACATCTTATTTTAGATCATGGACTAGCCATTTGGACACAATTTACGCCAAAAAGTCATCTTTTTCTTCGCGCCCTATAAAAGTTCTTAAAATTGACAAGCTCAGGTCTAAAATAGGCTTCCGCTCTACTTATAATGGGCCCTGGGAATCTGCTTGCGTCAGTGGAAGAAAGAAGAATACCACTGAGGTGAACACTGTACAACACAATGAATTCACTTTGCCTGGAAGGTTGTATACAGACAAATTGCCAATTTCTGCTGAAAAATATACCTTCAGGACTTGATAAAGTTTTGTTCCCCAGAAAGTATTAAATATTACACCAATTTACCCCATAAATAATTATTGTGCTAAATAATACGCTGACAATACGCTGTAGCTTACAATACGCAATTGGTGTGAACAAAACAGTCGGCTTGTATACGTACACACCATAAGCTAACGCTGAGCGGCCGACTATTTTTCACTTAAAAGAGCTCAGTGGTTCGAGTTTATCGCAGTACATATCAGTTCACGTTTGAAGACTGGTGACTGGGGTGCTAACTATAAGATATATACATAATCAATATAATACATAATGTTCGAGATACTGGCCATTCACGAAGCTCGCTAAATAGAAACATGTTTTAAAGAACACATCTTGGTTTAGTAACATTGTGCGTTCAAAACTAGAATATACCCAGGTAGTGGATACATAATAATTGATGGCACTGGCTGTATCGAATTCGAGTAGGTAAAAAGTTTTATAAACTCCCTTGCATAATTCGCTTAATATCTTCAATAGAATCTGACTCCGATTGTTCATCAGTTGTTGCTCTTTGGTGAAAAACGTTAGAATTAGATGACGATGATGCCAAGGGATCATTGGTGTCGCTTTGTAGAGGTGAGGCCTTGTTTTGATATAAGTAGTTGTGGTGGGAATGAATTTAGTTGTGGCCGGTTATCATAAGTTGATGACGTGTATCCATAACCCACCCTATTATATTCAAAATCTGGTCGAACCTCATATGCGCTAGTCGAAGGGCTCGATTCGTAACTACTGTAGTTATATCTGTATTTAATTTTTTTTTATGCTCTTCATTATCTCAAATTTGAATTCAAATAATTGCTTTTCAGACATCGTTTGCATGTCTAGTAATACAGATAAAAGAAAATTAAGATGTGGATTCATGTTATTTTCTTGTTGCTTTTTCATGGAGTTTAACAAAGTTTCCTGAAATAGTGATAACCCCTTTCCCTGTCTAGAAGATTTTGAAGCAGATGACTGCTCTAATGAGCTATCCAAAATATCAACACTGTCTTCATTGATATTGAAAGAACTGCTTTCTGGTGTATGTGATGATGGTGGTCGTACATTTGAGATCGTAGTATTCGAAGACCGTGTCGATATTAAAAACTGGAGCATGTCCAAATATGGTGTCTAACGTTTTTTTGAGGCACCACTTCCACTTCTTATGTGATTTTCTTTATTTTTTTCTCGAACAAAATAATCCCTGAGATGTTTCCATTTTTTTTTAAGTTCTTGGACTGAAATGTATAATACGATGTATTAGTGCTTAGTTACGTTAGTGTAGTTCGTTTCAGGTTCTAACTACTATTACATGCGGAAATCTCTTCTTACCCGATTATGAAGACTCTTTCTTACGAAATGTTTTTGAAGTGTATGTATGTATCTATTTATTTATAAGAAAGCTTCCACTTGTAATATAAGCCTTAATCACAAAGTTTCATAAAACAGCGCCCGGATAGATTATAAATTTAATAATTTTGTTTATAGGTTTTTAGCTACAGGGGCATCCTTTGGAACCTTAAGTGAAGATTTTCTAATGGGGAAATCAACAATATCTGCAATTGTTCGTAAAACCTGCTCGGTTTTGTGGGAAATATTAATGCCTTTGGAATTACCGCAGCCCACAGAACAAATGTGGATAAACATATCTAAGACGTTTTATAAAAAAACTGATTATCCGAATTGTCTAGGCGCTATAGACGGCAAACATATTCGAAAAAAGAAACCAGCTCATAGTGGTTCCAACTTTTTCAACTATAAAAATTCTTTTCAATCGTCCTTTGCAAATTGTTTATTCACTGTTGTTGATATTGGATCATGTGGAAGAGTAAAAGATAGTAACATATTCAAAAACAGTAACATAGGGAAAATCATAGCTCTTGGACAACTAAATATACCAAAATCTGCCAAACTGCCTAATTCCAGTGGACCTGAACAACCATATGTATTTATAGGGGACGAAGCGTTTAGTTTAAAATCAAATTTAATGAGACCTTTCCCAAATCGCAGCTTAACTACAGAACAGCGCATATATAATTTTCGTCACTGTCGAGCAAGGAGATGTGTTGAATGTGGATTCGGTATTTTGTCTAATAAGTGGGGAGTATTACATTCAAGTATAAATACTCACGTGAAAAACGCTATTAAAATAATACAAGCCACTTGCGTGCTACACAATTTTGTTCGCAGAAGAGAAGGCATCAATTTCAAAGATCAGTTAAGAACTTGTAGGCTTAGGGATGTAAGAACATCGCGACTAGTTGTGTCCACATCAGGTCAGGGGTAAGAGACTTATATAAAGAATATTTTGTTTATGAGGGTCGATTGAATTGGCAAAATAGATATATCTAAGCTACGTGTAGTATTTTATAAAAAATATATACATATAAAAAAATCATTAAGCAACAGTCATAATTAAAATACTAACTAAATATCAACATACTCTTCATTACTTTTGGTATCAATTTATTTAGCACCTTAGGATTTATATGGAGCCCTACACAACGGACCGCTTGCCGCTGCCGCTATGTCACAGAGACTCGCGGCGCCATGTTTAAGGCTTCATAATTATAACCTTTATGATAAATGCAGCGGCACCGCGGCGGCGACGGAACCGCTGCCGCCACAGTGTCATAACAAAACTGCCTAATAGTTACACTATTACGCAGATTTTAAATGCAGATAAAAAATTAAATGTAAATTAAATAGTGTCAATTTTGTTTCCATTTTGAAGTTCTTAATAAAAAAAACACTCACTAGTCTCGTTTTTTTTCTTTGTACCATACGTTCCCCAATCTTCATAGATAATAAACGGTATTTCCTCCCAAGCCAATCGTCGTAAATTTCTGTCACTGTTTTCTTTTAAATTCACATTCCATATACATTCCCGCGTATGTACTTCTGCAATAATTTTTTCTGTGACGAACATAATGAAATACGTAACGTCTGTACAGTGCAAAATTATTGACTGGAGTCCGCCGCCGGCCGGATCGTATACGCTGACGTTCTGCTACGTAGCCAATCCGCGTCCGCGGCGCGTAGTGACGCGTTATAATAATCGGCCGCCGAATGTCAGCATCTACGCGTAGCGTAATAACATATTGTCGGTTAGGTGTGAACGAAAAAGTGAATATGTATGGAAATACCATAAACTGCGTAACGCTCGCTCACTTTCGGCGGCTGACAGTCAGTTTGGTGTGAACGCAGCCATAAACGTAATTTTCATCACAATCACTATTATTTTTGTCCATTTTGAGAAAAAAAACCAAAAACTAACACACAATGTACGCGTCGTAAAATTTCTGCAAGGAAGCTTAACAGGCAGCTATGCAAGGCAGTTGTTTGTGTAACAAAGATAAAAGAGTTAGAGTCATATTTAGAACGTTTCAGAGACAAGTTCGAGATCTATTATGATGCTGCCGTTCGCATTACCGGACCACCTAAAAGAAAGCGCAACGTCGATGATGTAAAAATATATTATCGGCGAATTTTTGTTGAAATAATTGATAATGTAGTCAGTGAATTTACAAATCGCTATAAAAACATTAAAGATTTAAAGTTTATTGAGCTACTTTTTGTGCGAATTTTAAAAAATATAGTGAACGTTTCCCTGAAAATGAAATCAGAGAATTCACTAATAATTATCAGGCAAATTTTAATTTTGATAAATTGAAAAATGAATTGCGCTGTATTTATAGATCTCCTCAATTTACAAATAGTTGTGTATTTAGTATTATTCAAAATTTGTATAAGGACAATTTAAATAAAGTTTTTTCTGAAGTGTTACGATTAGCGAAATTCATTGTGACTATCCCAGTAAGCAGCGCATCGGCAGAGCGTTCATTTTCGTGTTTAAAACGTATCCACACATATTTGAGAAACACAAAATCAACAACGACTCACAGAGCTTTCCATGATTTCTATAGAAAAGGCATTAATGATAGAACGCAATCCAACTTTTTATGACGATATCATAAAATCATATCAGATAGGCGCATAGATTTAATCTATAAATGAATGAGTAGTTTGTTTTTTTTTACTAACCCGTAGTTTTATTATTATGTTTATTTATATATTTTGCGAATCACATGAAAATGGCCTTTTTAAAGGCCACATCGGATATCTTGCAAGGGACGTGTTCTGTAATTATCACTCACTTGGATAAGATATTTGAGGTGGCCGAAATCTTGCGTTTATTTACATCGGGATATAGTAATCTCAAGTAACCGGAATCTTGAATATGTGAAATATGAAGCTGACTGACTGGTGAGTAGTTACAATATTTTAAAATATGCTTATTATTTTACTTATTAGAATTTCTTTTGCCGCGACGATCGATCGCTGTTTTGTCTGCGTTGCCCTAGAAGATGTACATGAATAGTAGTACATCTAAGACTTGCTCTGTTGGCATTGTTTCGACTTAGAGATCCGTCGCTTGGCTGTAGCTATGCTAAAAATCTATAAATGAAAAATTTTTTGTGACCGAGTACTTCGCCGCATACCCAGTGTCATAATCCTGTGCACGCCACTGATATTTGGAATATAATATAATGAAATACACGTTGGAATGGGTGCGAGAAGAGGAAATCTATTTGAAAGAAGGGAAACGAATTAAAACTATAAAGAATGTAAAAAAAACTGATAGAAGACACGATACAAGATATGCTGGAGAATTTTAAAGGGGATCTGAAAACATTAAAAAAGCATATTTTGAATATGAAAACACAGAACAAGAACTTCCGGCAAAGTGTTGACGAGATTCGACCAAATGAAGCGGTAATATTGGTTGATTTTAGCGAAAACTACAACGCTAAATGTAGTGACGAAATTCAAGCGCATCATTTTGGTGGATCACGTAACCAAATAACTCTTCACACTGTTGTCGTGTATGTATATGACAGTGATGAAAAGCACAAAGTTTTGCCATTTTGCACTATATTACCGTGTAATATACATCAAATTACGGGGACATCAACACTATTCATTATTTCTCTGACGGCCCGTTTTCACAGTATCGCCAAAAGGCAAATTTTTATTTGGCTTGCACAAAGACATTTGATTATGGATTTCAAGCTTTCAGCTGGTCATTTTTAGAAGCTGGCCATGGCAAGGGTCCAGCTGATGGGATTGGAGGATATTTAAAACGAGAAGCCGACAAAAAGGTGGCTACTGGAAATGACATTATTGACGCATTTGGCTTTTACACAATTCTTCAAGAATCAAGTAAGATTAAGTTGTTTTACATCACCAAAGAAAATATTGACAACGTCCAGAGATGTATTCCGAATGATCTCATCCCTCTGCCTGGAACCAAAGATGTACACCAAATCTTTTCAAGGATTCGTGGTCAAGTAATGCACAGAAATTTGAGCTGTTTCTGCTCACGAGCATTCTGCGAATGCTTGCATCCAAAGATGTACTTACCTTCACAAGCTGCAAGAAACGCTTCATCCTCTGTCAATACTGAAGACATACCTGAAATCGACAACGTGGTACTGGATCCTGTCATACCTTTAAACTTAAATCTTTGTGAAGACGTTTCTAGCGATGATGACGTACCTCTTATCAACTTGAAATCTTCAAAACAAGGTGATTTTTCATACACCAATATGTATGACACTCGACGCGCTAGTATTAACAAGAGAGTATATGGTGAGGATTCTGATGATGAAACCAATACCACCCAGCCATCAGTTTTAGGACAAAATTGTGAATTACCTGGAATCGGAGATTCATCAGTCGATAAAAATGCATCTACTTTTCTGACCGAAAGTATGAATGATAAGAGAGGGCAATGACTGTTATGGAGTGTCATTTATGCGGCTTCTGAATAAAGCCAATATGAAGTTCCGGATGCCTTTAGAGCCAGATCTCGCAAGTGTTAAATTGAAGGAAATCAAGATGATTCTACCAGCACCTAAAATTAACGGAACAGGACGCCGAAACTCAACCTTTTGCTTCTCAGTACGAGTTGCTCCTACTATAAACTTACGTTAAGAAATTTTGTTGACTTTCTTTTTAAGCTAGATTTTAACTACGTTTTCATTTAAACAGTTTTAGCTAGAAGGATAGCATTTTTTTATATTATTGTTTTTTAAGAGTTAAAAAGTGTCTTCCTAGGTTTAAGTAAGAATTTTTATATAATCTCAAGTAAGTTAATAGAGGTTCTACTGAAAATATTGTGATTCTAGTTAGTAATTTAATGAAGCTCAAATCAAATTTTGTGATTTAAAGTACATTAATGTTAACATTTTGATCTCAAGAAAAACTTAATAGAGATTGTTTAAGACTGCAATATAATAGATAAGAGAGTAAACTATTTGACTGATTAAAAAAAGCTGTTTTATTTTGAATTCTAAATGTGGACCCTGAAAACCATATCAAATGTAAGTAAATTAGGTATTTTTATATTGTTTTTCATACAACACAATAATTACCTTCTAATAATATAATATTTCAAGGTTACATGGTGGTCGTTATCGTTTGGACAAACAAATATGTCTTCTGGACAACTAAGATGTCCCCATATGAAAATCACATTATATTTATTATTATTTCATTCATTCAGTTTTATCGAGAATCAGTTCATTTTAATTTAGTAAAATCTATAATACAATACGTAACAACCTCGCCTTAATAGTTTTTCGTAAAAAAATATCACTATTTCCGCTTTACTTAATTTTTTTTATATATGTAACATAATTTGGTTGTCCAAAAGACATCAGTCGTTTCAATTTTAATAAAAATATTTCGTATTTTGGGTGTACATAGAACAAATATCAAAATATTATTTATTATTTTTTAATATTAGAAGAATTTGTTTTAATTTTTAAGGGCATTTAACATTTAAAAAAGTACTACTGTGTAAGTTGTCCAAAGGACATTATTTCCCGTGAAAAGATCGGTTAGTGAAGTTATATCCACAAATGTATTTAATCAACATCACTGCTGCTTATATAATCTTAATCTACAAAGAATCCTCTTCTAAATGAAATAGTAAAATGCTGAAAATGAAGCAAAAAAAATAATAGGAGAAAATTATGCTCGGGACCTTTAAAAATTGATTGAACCATATACGTTTCCATGGTGGATATCGAATTGAAGTATGCTCAGAGTTTAAACATATCAGAAAACAATTTAAGAGGAAGTGCACCAACAACACTTATAAGGGGCAAAATAAAGTCGCGATATGTGTCGAGGAAGCAGTATTATGTTTACATATTAATAGAAAATAATAATTTGAGTCGATCTGGCATAGTTGAGTACTGCTGCAACTGCAAAGTTGGTCGACGAACTGTAGGATGAGGCTCACACGTTATGACGGTCGTGTGGTATCTGGGATGGGCTAGGCATGAAACAAATATATCAGCACCAGCAGAATATTTAGATGATATAGTTACACGAGAGGATGATTAATAAATACTTTGAAATATCAATGTGTTTTATTTACTTTTACTAACCATCAAAATATTTAAGCCATTATTCTTAATACAGTAAATGGTACTTACTAGCGCTAAATAAATCAGATATTTTTTGTAATATGAGATATATAGGATTTCTAAAATATAATAATACCATGCCATTTCTTCAACATAATACTTAATATAATTACTTACATGCAAAAATAGTTTTACGATTTTTTTGGCTTTTATTCTATGACATGGATATATATTATAATATATACCTGTAGGAAAAATCATAATTCGGTTTTATTGTGACCCGTGAACAATTAAAATGCGCTATCTAGTAAAACTACCACATACCTATATAGATGTATTATATTAAACGTTGTAAGTATTTAGTTTAAATTTTAATATAATATAAAATCGTATTATAAGAATATAAGCGTAAATAAGGCGGGAAGTCAACAATTAACATTATAATTATTATTTTGCAATTAGTAGTATAAATAGCATTATATACAGGCTGTCCCAAAATTAACACGTCACACTGACACCGGAGGTAGATGAACCCAAGACGCATTGAACAAGCCTAACATGCCCACAGAAAAGTTTCGTGGGTTTTGAGTTATGACCAGTTTTAGTAATTTTTTAAAAATGACCATTTTTTTGTAATGTTCGTATCAGAGACTTTTTAAAATGCACTTTATTTTACTTTTTTTATGTGTACTCCCTCAAGACTAGTTACTTATTATGAAACAAACAATACTTAGTCGATAAGTAATGTGAAATAACGACAGTTGATAGTCAATCTCAATTTTATTCTCTATTTTAAATACCTTTAAAAACTTCCCTATGCCATGCCGACACCATTTTGGAATCGATTTTCGATTCCAAAATGGTGTAACACTTGTATTGTATATTATTGATAAATTATCAAATTTTAGTTGTTTCTCATCAATGGCCTACGTAAGTGAAATTAATAAAAATAAACCAGTAAGTCCTGCAGTTGCCACGATCAAGTAGGTAGAGAATTGGTCTAGTAGGGTTTCTTTTTTTTACCTGGCTTAGTAATTGGGACTGAAAGAGATAAAAAATAATACGCTGTTAACACCGAAATGCTATCTGTTGTGGACGTGGTATTTGAATAGTGTCAGAGCAGACAACAGTTTATTGTGAATAACACAATATCTTTGCACCTCGCTCGCTGGAATGAAGTTTTTAATTTCACTTCTTCTTTCATCTCCCCGCGTTCTCCCTGACGCTAGAGCGCCAAATGACGTCATCGAGCCAGATGCAGAGATTTGTGGGCGGCGGGTGTAGGTGTTGAAAGAAAATAAAAAAAGTTTCGTATGAATTTTGCATTTATTTTGTTTACAACAAGTGTTCAAATTGTCTTCCTCCCATTCTTATGCACAAGTGACACCTTCGTATAAAATTTCGGTTGAGTGTTCTTATTAAGCTTATGTTCGATATTTCACGGGCTGCTTCAAATATCCTTTGCCTTAATTCAGCCTCAGATGTAATCGGTTTTGCGTAGACTTTATCTTTTAAACATCCCCAGTAGAAAAAATCCAAAGGATTTAAATCCGGGGAACGTGGCGGCCACAAGATCGGTCCCAGTCGCCCTATCCACCGGTTAGGGTATGCAATATCGAGGTGCTCTCGTACGGCGCGGGCGTAGTGTGCTGGGCAGCCATCGTTTTGGAGCCACATCCTTTTCCTCAATTCCTCAGGAAAGCCCTTTAGTAATACTGGAAAATCATTCTCCAAAAAACTTAAGTTATTTTCTCCATTCAGGACAGCTGGTAACTCGAATGGTCCTACTACCTGGTCATTTAATATTCCTGTCCACAAGTTAATTTTAAATTGATATTGAGAGCGAACTTCTCTTTTTTCATGAGGGTTGGTTAGACGCCAGCTATGAAGATTATGGAGATTAAGGTATCCATCTCGTTTACATGCAGATTCGTCGCTCCACAAGACATAATTAAAAAAGTTTGGATTTTTTCTCAATTAAGCAATCATTTGGCGACAAAATACAACGCGCCGTTGTACAACACTTGTAAGAAGCGTTTGGACACGTGTTATATGACAGGAATGGTATCTGTGCCGCTTTAAAATTCGATGTGCCGACGATTTTGAGATCCCAGTGCGCCGTTCAATGATCCGCACTGAAGAACCTGGCTTCTGGCGGACTTCATCCAAAACAACATCATCATCTACAGTAAGGGGTCTTCCAGGGCCTCTCGTTCCTGGTACTCGACCCTCGCGATATGCATTAACAACGCGCAAAATAATTTCGTAGTTTGTCGGCGTACGATTAGGATACCGTTCCGCATACAATCGTGCAGCCAACCTCGCATTGTAAGTTACTTTCCTGGTTTCTTTGTTGGAAACTCGCCTGGTTTCACCATAAATTAGATTCATGTCTGCGTACTCGCTATGAGGGTAAAAGACGTTGGGATTCGCCATCGTGCCCGTTTCCACAAAATTCCCAAGAAAATCAGAGTCCGGTTGAGCTCTGAGTTTCTGAGTCTGAGAACTAGTCGTTTCCACTTTACAATAGTGCAAATTCACAAGCAAAATAGAGTCCAGTAGAAAAGCCAAAAACACGTTGAAAATCACAAAACAAAATGCAGAGGCGCAGAGAACACTCGGTAGCACGAAACGCAAGGTAAAGGAACTGGCTTGACTGGCTGGGGCTGGTCTGGCTGGCTGGTCACATGGTCAAGTATCTGCTATCGCCGTCTCTTTCTTTTTAAAACTTGTTTTACAGCGTTTCTTTTAATTATTCAGAACCCGTGTTGGGCCGCCCAGGCAAATGGCAGTTAAAATGTGTATGACGTCATCTTCGCCTCAACAGCTTTATTCCCACTCTCACGTATTGTGTAAAGAATCAAAGGGCAAGTGTTACACCATTTTGGAATCGTCATGGCATATGGAAGTTTTTAAAGTTATTTGTTCATTATGTTTGAAGTAATTTTTTTTCACGGTGGCTGCTCAAAGTCGAAACTATTATTTTTATGTGAGAATAAAATTGAGATTGACTATCAACTGTCGTTATTTCGCATTACTTATCAACTTAGTATTGTTTGTTTCATAATAAGTAACTAGTCTTGAGTCCCTCAAGTACACACAAAAAAAGTAAAATAAAGTACATTTTAAAAAGTCTCTGATACGAACATTACAAAAAAATGGCGATTTTTAAAAAGTTACTAAAACTGGTCATAACTCAAAACCAACGAAACTTTTCTATGGCCATGTTAGGCTTGTTCAATGCGTCTTGGGTTCATCTACCTCCGGTGTCAGTGTGACGTGCTAATTTTGAGACACCTGTATAACCTCAAAAAACCAAAAAAAGTTTTTTTCGTGGCCTCGATAAGAAATTTTTTTTTTTGTATATGATTATGTAGTGCATTTGCTATCTTTTAGATATTATTGCAACCTTACACGCCGGAAAAAAATCCAGGTATTTCGTTGTAACATTCGATGTTAGACAACATGTTGATAAACAATCTAGAACCCATTTTCGTATCTTTTATAAAAACAATCCTAACAATAATTTAAACTTACAATAAGAAAGAGAGCGATATATCGGCCCATGATGTCACGAGTTGCTCTCGCCATACATTAGTCAATAAAAATGGCGGTAGCAGCTTGTGACGTAACAAATTGTTTTGCGAGAAAGAGATGAACAATATTTTTTATTTGCTATTATTTTTTAGATTTATGTTTCTGTATTCAACTATTTTGATTACTTAATTTGTAAAAATATTGTGTTATTCAACACTAGGCAACATAATAATATGGGCCATTATTTTAAAATTATTGTCCGAATTCTAATAATTTTCCTAAAGAGTTTTTAGCATGATTTAATAGCACGGAAACTTACTAGTTTATATCTCCTATAGTTTAGAAATGCCAAACAACTTATAAGCGACTTTGGAGGCCGATTACTCGAAAATGGTCATTTGGACTTGGAATAGAGTTAGTTAAATAGTCATGTATAAAATTTTGCTTTTATTTTAAAATATCTATTCAACCATACCCCACACGATGGGGCAGAATGAAAATATATTTTTCGTCCCCACTTCACATGTATGGAGAGCCTAAAATATAAAATATTTACTTGATGATGATTATTTAATAGTGACATATGTTTGCAGTTATATAAACGATTCTGAAATTTCCAAACATTTATCTTCATAGACTGAGGAATGCCGTTTAGCGCTTTTAGATCCAGGGTATACACAACCTTGGCACAACATTTCACTTTTTGGTGGCATATGCTAGAGTCATTTCAATAAAAGTCAAAATAACTATGGGTGGCCCTATAAATTTTGGGGACTTCTCTCGATTTCTCATGGATCCCATCACCAGGTCTACCATTTGGTGACGATGGGACCAATTTGGGAGTGAACTCTTTAAAATAAAAAAATAATTTTGAAAATCGATCCACAAACGGAGAAGTAATCGCGTAACATACACAAAAAAAACATACACAGGAATTGAGAACCTCCTTCTGCGTTTCGGAAGAATTATAAATTATTCAAAATGTACTAATACCCTTTTTTAAAATTCGTCCCTTGAGAGTGCAATCCAAGCGAACGAAATCGCGCGCAAAAGTTAGAGATAAACTGTTTTAAAAAAAATCTATGTGATTTTAAGATTTGGCAACACTAACGTGTGTTTATAAATAAAAATAATACTGGCTATTATGGCTAGTTTACACGTATTAAGTTGATATATAGTTAACTAAATTTTAACTTCATTTTAAGTTATTAATTGCATGTAAACACAAAATTTAGTAGCAAGTAGCAAGTTAAAATTTAGTTAAGTACTAAACAATATATATTCTATAATATAATAATAGTATAATTAGAATTTCGTCTATTTTTCTGTTAAGGTGGTGGGCGGGGCTTGTCACTTGACTCGTTTGGACAGGCACAATCAAAGCAAAATTTAGTTAAATTCATAAGTGTAGTGGCGCACTCGGGTTCAGTTTTCCGTCGTGTTCCTTTTTGTAGGTATAAATATTCTTCTCTTTGGTCGTGTGTTGCTTTTTGTAAAATGTCGAAGTGGACGGAAGATACTACCCTGAAGTTTGTTCAAGAATATTTAAAGAAAGAATGCTTGTGGAATGTAAGAAGCACGAATTTTAGAAATAAACAAGCCAAGCAACGAGCTATTCTCGATATAGTATCAGCTATGGCGATTACTAATTTTGGTGTGAAAGAAGTTGAACTAAAAATAAAGAGTATTAGTGGCACAAGCATAGATCTTGTAGAATTACATCAAGTAATTTTTATACAGTGACACACAGCAAACCAAGTACACAAAAAAATTTGTCAGAAAAGCTTTTGAATCCAAAACCATTTGTGAGCAAAACTACAACAAATGGACAAATTCAAGAATCTGTGGCGATTTTGAAATACACAGAATTATATGATATGCCTGTAAAATCATGTGGGATATTCATATCCGAAGCACATCCCTTTTTGGGAGCTTCGCCTGATGGCCTTCTTAGAGAAGAGACGGTTATTGAAGTTAAGTGTCCATATGTCACAAGGAACTTTGAAGTGTCTCCTGTTACCGTCCCGTACTTGGATGAAATTAATGGAGAATATGTTTTAAAAAGTAGTCATCCATATTATACCCAAATACAGGGTCAGTTATTATGTACAAATAGGAAGTATTGTAATTTACTTGTTTATACTTTCGTCAGTTTGAAAGTAGTATATGTGTATAGAGATGAATCATTTATCTCCAATATGGTCACTAAATTACAAGATTTCTATGAAAATCAATTTGAGATTTGCTTTGTTTGAAAAGGTGTTATATAAAAATTATGGAAAATTGCTGAAATAAAAAGTATTCAATGTATTTGAAATACATTTTTGTATTATAGTTTCCCTAAAATTACAACCATAAAACAAACAAAAAATATCTTAGATGCCAGCGGTATATAGCTGTGATTTAAATCATTTTTCAAGATTTTGTATGTTTTTATAAGTCCAATTATGCCTTCAAAATGAACTCTCTTACTGGCTAGCTTACGGTCCTGCAGCACAGTTAACCCAGGTATTTGGGATTTTCCTTTTAAAAATGTAGGTATATTGACAGTTACATCTTTGTCAGCAAATAAATCTTGTATGTTAAAACCACGATCAGCCAGTACACTGTCTCCAGATTCACACTTTTGCAATAAGTTGCAACGTTGGACAGTTTGCCGATCACTGACAGATCCCCCATAGGCTTCTGAACAATAGGAAAGCAAACCTCCAGGTGTTGCTCCAACCAACATTTGGTCCAACAACAAGGTGTTGGCATGCTTGTAGCTACTCCAGGAAGCTTGCTGAGACACAGGATTTTCTGGATTTTGCACTTTTATTTCTGTTCCATCTAAGATTACACGAGTATTACAGCTGTATTGTTTAAAACTCTCAGGTGTGAAGTATTGCACCAAATCCTGCTCAGGCCAAATGTTTATTTTACTCCATAGTTGATGGATAAAATTAATAAAGATTATAACAACATTGGAAACTGTGGTTTGACTAACATTGAAAAATCGGCTTACTTACACATATCTTGCCTTAACTTCATCATCGTGAGAAAAAACTGGTCTTCAGTGCTTAAATTTGTAACATTACTACCATAATACTGAATTTTGTTAATCACAGGACACAAAGTTAGGTATACAAAATGAAAATTTTTGTATGAATCAAAACCTGTGTAAAATAATATGGCTTTATCATCATTTATGAATCTTTTTATGCACCCATAAGTATGTTCAAAGTCGAATTGTGTACGTCTCTCAAAGGAAAGATTGCTACATTTTGAATCTTTAGGTTCAGATAAATTTATAGTGTCATCATTTGTGTTCACTTCAATTTCACCTACACATTCAACAATATGCCTTAGGAGACCCGAAGTGCTTGGCATTTCTGTTGATGGAAAGAGATTTCTTTTACTTCTGATCTCATATCGAGCTTGTTGTTGTTTGGCCAGTGGAGTTTCTTTGCTTTCTTGCAAAGAAAATTTACTTGGTACAGCAGTAGACCTGAGAAACTTGGACAGAGGTTGATTTCCTGAAAGAGAGATATTCTTAGTTTATAAAATATTTATCTTAAACCACAGTAATATAAATACGCAACTATTACAGTCGTTCTGGGTAACTTTGAATTGCTATATAACTTTGAATAAAATTATGAAAAAGAATTGTGAAATAATTCCATGTAACCTTTTTGTTGTTTCAATATCGTTATTGTGTAAAACGGACCGTTAAAATCCTAAGTAGCAAACGTAAAGGAAAAAAATAAACTGTCAATTTCAAAATTTAAAAAATTACCGCCTTTTTCCCTAGTGAAGTTTTTGCAAGTGTTTGTTGCTGTGATTTGAAATCGCAATTAAATACATATACAAAACTTATTGTAAAGAGGTATGTTTTGGTGTTTATCTATAAAATGTAGTTTAATTATTATTTTTTTCAAAATAGTCATCCGTATTTAATTGTAAAAATTGTGTAAAATTGATAAAGTTACGACGTCGATCAAAATCGAAGCAGTTTGGGTAACTTTGAATGGTTCAAAGTTACCCGTGTCATAAAAAATATTACATTGGGTTACTTTGAATATGTACATAATGTTGCTCAGTTCTGATTAAATTTTCCCCTTTTACAGCTGTAATGCAAATATGCCCCGAAAAACGCAAAAAGTGAAAAAGTGAACGCCGGGGCGTTAGGAGATATGGCATAAAAAGTAATTATACCCCTGAAACGCTCGAAGAAGCCCTCAGTAAAATTCGATCTGGTGCAATGTCTAGATTGGCTGCTTCAAAATTTTACAAAATACCCGCGGTGACCCTTTTTTACAAATTGACAAGTAAACATAATAAGCCAATTGGTAAACCTATTATTTTTAGTAAAGACGAAGAATCTAGCTTTAAGGCACATTTGTTGCTACTCAGCGATTTGGGCATACCTTTAAGCATGATGGACTTCAGATATGTAGTAAAAAATTACTTAGACAGCAACAATATAACTAAGCCCCAATTTAATAATAACCTGCCAGGTTACGAATGGGGTGTACCAGTGTAAGAACTTTCACCATAATAGTCATCAGAATTAAAATGATTTTTCAAAACGAGCAAACCAATAACAGGTGGTGCGTTGGTTTGTAGTGTTAGCTCCGTAAACGTCGTTGATGTTGCGTGCCACTTGTGCCGCGTTGCTTCCACGACGGTTCTCATATTCCATAATTACTCGAATTTTTAACGTAATATTATAAAAATATTTTTTGCTTGTCTAAGAATTCTATTTTCAAATTAATTTTATTTTAAAAACATGGAATTTTTTTTCCAAAAGTAGTACTAAGGCGGGTCAATAAGTCCGTGACTTTTTGAATTTCTAACCTCCTTACTGAAAAAGCAACACTACTCCTGTCAACAGGCATCTGTCAGTTGACTCCTATCAAAATTTGAACTTGCTGCGTCAGTTAGTTTGTGTTTTACAACTATCTTTATCAGACTATCCAGTAACTTAAGGAAACAATGGAAAAAAGTGAATTTCGTGTGCTTATTAAGCATTATTTTTTGCGAAAAAAAACCATTACCGAGACCAAGGCTAAGCTTGATAAATACTATGGGGACTCTGCACCATCGATTTCAATGGTAAAAAAGTGGTTTACTGAATTTCGTTGTGGCCGTACAAGCACTGAAGATGCCGAACGTCCTGGACGCCCAGTTGAGGTCTCTACACCCGAAACAATCGAAAAAATTCACGATATGGTGTTGACCGACCGAAGATTGAAAGTGCAAGAGATTGTGGAAGCCATAGGCATCTCGCATGGCTCAGTGGTTTCAATTTTGAATGATCACTTGGGCATGAGAAAGCTTTCCGCAAGTCGACCACAAACGCAATCGTGTAACAACTTCACAGGAAGGTTTGGCGTTGTTTAATCACAATATGGAGGAGTTTTTGCGCCGTTTTGTAACCCTGGACGAAACATGGATCCATCACAACACACCAGAGACCAAACAACAGTCAAAACAGTGGGTTTCTAAGGGTGAATCGGCGCCAAAGAAGGCCAAGGTGGGTTTGTCAGCCAATAAAGTTATGGCGACTGTTTTTTGGGATGCACGTGGGATAATCCACATTGACTATCTTCAAAAGGGAAGAACAATTAATGGGGAATATTATGCCAACTTATTGAACCGCTTCAATGAGGATTTGAAAAAAAACCGACCTCATTTGGCCAAGAAAAAAGTTCTTTTTCACCAAGACAATGCATGGGTGCACACATGTGCAGTTGCCATGGCAAAAATCCATGAATTGGGCTATGAATTGCTCCCACATCCACCCTATTCTCAAGATTTGGCTCCGAGTGACTACTTCTTGTTCCCAAACCTGAAAAAATGGCTCGGTGGAAAAAGATTAGACTCCAATGATGAAGTCATCTCGCAAACAAAGGCCTATTTTGAGGACCTCGACAAATCATATTTTTTGGAAGGGATAAAAAAATTGGAGAAGCGTTGGACAAAGTGTATAGAGCTCAAGGGGGACTACGTTGAAAAATAAAATGATTTATTTATCAAAAAATCTGTGTTTTATTCCAAAAGTAACGGACTTATTGACCCGCCCTCGTAATTTCTTTATTGATTAGTGTTACATTTTCATCGCATTCTCGCATCATTTTCATCGCATCGCATCGCATTCGCAAAAGATTGACTTTTTCGTCATCATGGATACGTTAAAAATTCGAGTAATTATGGAATATGAGTACCGTCGTGGAAGGAACGCGGCACAAGCGGCACGCAACATCAACGACGTTTACGGAGCTAACACTACAAACCAACGCACAGCCTGTTATTGGTTTGCTCGCTTCTGGTCTATAAATTTCGACCTGAAAAATGAACCTCGTGGTCGTCCGAAAACTTTGGTCGATAATGACGAATTAAAGGCGATTGTGGAAGCTGATGATACACAATCTACGGCTGAATTAGCAGCAGCTTTTGACGTCAGCGTCAAAACAATATTGGTCCATTTGCGTCAAATTGGCAAGGTAAAAAAGCTTGACAAATGGGTGCCCCACGAACTCAATGATCACCAGCGCGAAATACGCGTCGAGACTGCCTTACACTGCTCAACAGACACACAAATGAAGGAATTTTTAACCGCATTGTTACCTGCGATGAAAAATAGATTCTGTTTGAAAACCGCAAGCGCTCAGCAAGTTGGTTGGATCCTGGTTCAGCACCTAAACAATGCCCTAATCGAAAATTTACCCCTAGAAAAGTGATGGTCACTGTGTCATACAAAACGGAAATTTCATAGGTAAAGACCTAATATTTTGAGGTATGTCCTGTAACATCATCATTTGTGTACCATTTAAATCAAACGTTATTATTTTAGATAATGTATAAGTGTAAGGTTCAAGTTAATTACTGTTTTAATTCAAATTTAACATAAATATTAGTTAGCCAATTTAAACTGATTTATTAAATGCAAATATAATATGTTTGAATGAATTAGTTGAAATTATTAAAATATTTAAAATTTATAAAATTATTTGAAAACACTTTTTTAGTTCAATTATATTAATTATAAGTTAAACGGATATCATTTTCACTGTCAAGTGAAAGTCAACGCCACGCCTGTGAGCGCCACAGTTTAAAGTCAACTATGGGCTGTAGGGCTTAGTATAATGAATTATTTAAATTTACTATTTTAATTTGGAATAAATAAATCCTAGAAGTTATTTAAAATAGACATTAATATTATAATCAATTTAATTGAGATGTAAAATTAGAAACGGAAGTTAGTTTTTAATGCCATAGCCGGAAGTCACACTTTACGCGCTAAAATTGCTAAGAGTAGAGAGGGGACTTAGTTTCTGGGCGCTTTCTCTAGAGGCATTGGTGCAGATCCTTGCTAGATGATAGTCGATAGCAGTAAAGTGTGTGCCCAAGTGATTAAAACATTAATACCAATGCCAATATAAATATTGGCATTAAAGTCTAACAGTTATAAAGTGTGTAATATGAAGTGCTAAAATGTATTAAGAAGTGAAGTGCTTAAAAAGTGTTAAGTATGAGTGGTTATTGAAATAACGATGTATGTGGTGCTTTGATAAACAAAGTGATCTGTGTGGTTGAGTTTTATTTTACAATAAGTGTTCGGTCGTCTTACATAAGTAAATGTAACTAATTCATTTCATTTTCTACATCGTTTATTTTCCCACTCATTTATAAGAATAGCATCTTCTAAGTTGTGAATGGAGAAAATGTTTATGATATCTAAATTCAATGGTAGAAATACATGTTTTCTCTCTAATGGGCCCGAATTCCCGCACGTACTGATCAAACAATTACTAATAGAACTCGTGTTGAAATTAATGTCATTTATAATGTGTTTATAAATAAATGCGGCGTTACGGTCACAACTATATCCATTATTTTTGAAAAAATTCGAAGCAATTTTTATTCCAAGCCTGTAAGCTTCTATATAGTTATCAGAATCGCTTATGAGTTTTAAAAACGTTGTAACGTCGTTATTTCTACAACCGTCAAATATTTCACGTAAGAATTTATTTTCTTTATATCCGAGGGCCAGCAAAAAAAACGGAATCAAAAGCACATGTATTTGTTAAAGTTATATTTTCAAAAAAAATAGTATATTATATATAATTAGTATATTACTAAGGCGGGTCAATAAGTCCGTGACTTTTTGAATTTCTAACCTCCTTACTGAAAAAGCAACACTACTCCTGTCAACAGGCATCTGTCAGTTGACTCCTATCAAAATTTGAACTTGCTGCGTCAGTTAGTTTGTGTTTTACAGCTATCTTTATCAGACTATCCAGTAACTTAAGGAAACAATGGAAAAAAGTGAATTTCGTGTGCTTATTAAGCATTATTTTTTGCGAAAAAAAACCATTACCGAGACCAAGGCTAAGCTTGATAAATACTATGGGGACTCTGCACCATCGATTTCAATGGTAAAAAAGTGGTTTACTGAATTTCGTTGTGGCCTTACAAGCACTGAAGATGCCGAACGTCCTGGACGCCCAGTTGAGGTCTCTACACCCGAAACAATCGAAAAAATTCACGATATGGTGTTGGCCGACCGAAGATTGAAAGTGCAAGAGATTGTGGAAGCCATAGGCATCTCGCATGGCTCAGTGGTTTCAATTTTGAATGATCACTTGGGCATGAGAAAGCTTTCCGCAAGATGGGTGCCGCGTTTGCTCACAGTCGACCACAAACGCAATCGTGTAACAACTTCACAGGAAGGTTTGGCGTTGTTTAATCACAATATGGAGGAGTTTTTTAACCGTGGACGAAACATGGATCCATCACAATACACCAGAGACCAAACAACAGTCAAAACAGTGTGTTTCTAAGGGTGAATCGGCGCCAAAGAAGGCCAAGGTGGGTTTGTCAGCCAATAAAGTTATGGCGACTGTTTTTTGGGATGCACGTGGGATAATCCACATTGACTATCTTCAAAAGGGAAGAACAATTAATGGGGAATATTATGCCAACTTATTGGACCGCTTCAATGAGGATTTGAAAAAAAACCGACCTCATTTGGCCAAGAAAAAAGTTCTTTTTCACTAAGACAATGCAAGGTTGCACACATGTGCAGTTGCCATGGCAACTGCACACATGTGCAGTTGCCATGGCAAAAATCCATGAATTGGGCTATGAATTGCTCCCACATCCACCCTATTCTCAAGATTTGGCTCCGAGTGACTACTTCTTGTTCCCAAACCTGAAAAAATGGCTCGGTGGAAAAAGATTAGACTCCAATGATGAAGTCATCTCGCAAACAAAGGCCTATTTTGAGGACCTCGACAAATCATATTTTTTGGAAGGGATAAAAAAATTGGAGAAGCGTTGGACAAAGTGTATAAGAGCTCAAGGGGGACTACATTGAAAAATAAAATGATTTATTTATCAAAAAATCTGTGTTTTATTCCAAAAGTCACGGACTTATTGACCCGCCCTCGTATATATAATATATAATTTTGTTAAAATGCCATTTTTTTAAATCATAATATTCAGACTGTTGTCATTTTTAGTAGAAACGCCTTCGCTTCTCCAGTTTTCAATATACGAAGGTATTTCAGAGAACACTGAATCATTTGAAAACGTTTTCATTACATCAATTTTTTGTTTTTTGCTACATTTCTGTCTTGATATTAGTTTTTTCCTTTTTTTTTTTGTCCTGTTTTTGTTTCTCTCCTTTTTTTGTCAATTTCTGAGGTAATATTTAAACAGATAAAAGCAATTTTCATTTCACCTAATAAATAATCATGATGGATTTTTAGATAGTCGTCAATGCTTTATTTTTTTAATCTTGTTGCAAATAATAAATTTTTCATTGTTTTGAAATAGCTTTCTATAGCTGAGGATGTTGGTTTTTTATTTTGAGACTTATATAGTGGGCAAATAACATTACTCCAGAGGGGTAAGTGGGAGAGATGCCAACTTATTGGACCGCTTCAATGAGGATTTGAAAAAAAACCGACCTCATTTGGCCAAGAAAAAAGTTCTTTTTCACTAAGACAATGCAAGGTTGCACACATGTGCAGTTGCCATGGCAAAAATCCATGAATTGGGCTATGAATTGCTCCCACATCCACCCTATTCTCAAGATTTGGCTCCGAGTGACTACTTCTTGTTCCCAAACCTGAAAAAATGGCTCGGTGGAAAAAGATTAGACTCCAATGATGAAGTCATCTCGCAAACAAAGGCCTATTTTGAGGACCTCGACAAATCATATTTTTTGGAAGGGATAAAAAAATTGGAGAAGCGTTGGACAAAGTGTATAAGAGCTCAAGGGGGACTACATTGAAAAATAAAATGATTTATTTATCAAAAAATCTGTGTTTTATTCCAAAAGTCACGGACTTATTGACCCGCCCTCGTATATATAATATATAATTTTGTTAAAATGCCATTTTTTTAAATCATAATATTCAGACTGTTGTCATTTTTAGTAGAAACGCCTTCGCTTCTCCAGTTTTCAATATACGAAGGTATTTCAGAGAACACTGAATCATTTGAAAACGTTTTCATTACATCAATTTTTTGTTTTTTGCTACATTTCTGTCTTGATATTAGTTTTTTCCTTTTTTTTTTGTCCTGTTTTTGTTTCTCTCCTTTTTTTGTCAATTTCTGAGGTAATATTTAAACAGATAAAAGCAATTTTCATTTCACCTAATAAATAATCATGATGGATTTTTAGATAGTCGTCAATGCTTTATTTTTTTAATCTTGTTGCAAATAATAAATTTTTCATTGTTTTGAAATAGCTTTCTATAGCTGAGGATGTTGGTTTTTTATTTTGAGACTTATATAGTGGGCACATAACATTACTCCAGAGGGGTATCTTGAGAAGTAGTCGTTTAAGCGTTGTTATTAAATGAGGCATATAAAAGAAGAATTGCGCGATTCTGAAACACTTTTTTCAGTTTTATCCAGGTTTTTTTCCTTCTCAACTATTTCTTCAAACCATGAAAGTAAGCCGTCTTCGTCATCAAAGATTATATTTTCATAAATATTTTCATTTTCGTCGGTTTCTTGGTAAGTTCCTTATATTCGCTATTGCCTAATAAGCTTTTTATTTTCTTTACATAAATTTTACAAACAGGATTTTCTGTTTTGTCGTATTCAGTTAGACATATTTTGACAACATCTGTAATGAGAACTTTTATTAGTTGATAACATTCACATTCTTTTATAAATAAATGCAACGAACGTAAAACATCTTCACATTAATATCGATATTTTCAAAGCAACGTAAGTTGAAAATGGTTTTGATAAAATGACTAGTGTCAAGTCTTATAAACACTTCTGGTAATGCGTAATTGCAACTTCCTAAAACCAGAAACGATCGTTTAATATAATCTTTTACGTTGGTAAACGTTGTGAAAGCTAAAACGTTAGCTGCAATTAATGCTGAAGAGTCATCTGTAATAACTTCATGTTGTGCGCTTCTTACCTCAATTAACCATTTTTTTAACCACGCCTTAATTGAGTCTTTATCGTGGTAATCAGTAATCATTTGAAAAATAGGTGTAGATTTAATCTAATCTGAGGAAATCATAGCAATATAAATAAATAATCGTTTCGTCAGTATAGATCCATCTGGAAGCATTATAGCCCGAAAAAAAGACTCTGTTGCATCTACAGTAATGGTTACTTTAGAGAAACTACGATGATACATATCATAATAATCAATTTGTTGATCAGACCAATAATACAAATGAAAATGTGGTATCAATGTCATTTCACGAATAAAGTTTCTTTGTACAATTTGTGTCATCATAAGTATACAAAGAATTGGGTGAAAATTAAGTCTGTTGCCTTGTCTTTTGTCATACTTGATCTTTCGGAGAGCTCCTAAGCTTGGCAACACCGGTAGGCAGACATTATTTGGCTCTATTATGAATTTTGCCGCAAGTTCTTTATGTGCAGCAACTGCAGGCTTATATTGTAATTTTTTTGCTAATTGACCTCTTCTATATGGCGTTAATTTTGATTTTTGCTTAGGGTTATGTGGTACAATGACTTCGTTAGAGGAAATTATATCACATGACATAGTTACAGTTTTCTCAGTAATGGTTCAGTTCTGAGTTCTGATTATAGTTTTTCTTTCACATTGTGAGCACTTTAATCCAAATACTATTCTTGCTATCAACTTCTTTATTTTTAAAGTTCCAAGTACACGGTAGCCTAGATAATTCCCAGAGCTTTTCTCATAAGAAAGTCGCCCACTTAAACTTTAGTAGACTTTTGTATGTTTGGTGTGTTGAATGTTGATGTGGTTCTTATGTCTCTTCTAGTATAATATACCGAGATAGGTTGTATTTTTTTCCTGTATGCTCATCTATTATAAATGTAAACGTTTTTACTTGGTCTCCTTTGTCTTGACATATCAATGGTGATGAAACTATACAATGACGCGACGGTGAAGATGAACTGCTCTGAATTGGAATATCTTCATGGTTTTCATCTTCATCTTTTTTTAAATATTCGTCGTATTGTCTTTTCAACGTCTTATAAATTGCGTATGGAGACATCTGATTATCTAATTCTATAGACATAAATTTAAACACTGCATCATTGTACTTAATGTAACGGTTTTTACATAAATCTGCGTATTTCATTAATACTTTTTTAAATTTTTCACTATCCACTTTCCGCAAAGGCCTCATAATTTAATCTGAAAAAGAAATGCGTTCATTTTACAAAAAAAGTTAGTATGCCGTAAGGATATATAAAAAAAACCGTCATTTACAACTTATCAGCTACTATAATAATTAGAGATTACCAGGAGCTTAAAAGTATCGACAGATTTAGACAACAAAATGATAACTTAAACAATTTGCATATGACAGTTAAAATGACTACTCCGTAATAATGTAAGTAAATACCAAAGAATACAGAAAACCCCATCGCGCTTGAAAGTAAAGCAATCAAAAAACTTTGATATCCAGTCAGTCAGTCGCAGGCCGTCTATATAATTTATGCTTTAAAATTTCTATTTCACTCATAAAGAGATAATGTTATGTTGCGCTGTTAACCCTACGCGGGGAGGTGAAGAGCGGGCAGGGCGGTGTTTTGGACACAGTGCGCTGCGTACAATGGGGCAGAAAACTGCTTTTTTATCCCGGCAGAGGGCGGATTATCGACTATGCCTAAAAAACTGTCAATGCTGTCAAACGCCATACATTTTTTTACAGTAGACAGTACAAAAGACCCTGTTTACATCCATTTTCTTACATATTCTTTTGGAGATGTGTAACCAATATTATTATTTCTGTTATTTGATTTGTTGATTTTGTTGAATAATAACTGATTTTTTATTTTATTTTAAATGTTTCTGTAGTGGTTTTTAAATTATTTTTTGTTTGTTGATTTTTGTAACATGTCTATTTTTGTTAATTTTGCAAGCTGTGATGAATAAATATATCTAACTATTGAAATATACAAGTTTAGATTTATTTAATACTTTTGCAAATTGAGTTAGATGTTGTTCAATATAATTGTAAGTGTCCAGTTAGAGGTATTCCCAAATCAAATCAAAATTATGGTTACCCTGCTCGAATATTGTACGAGAGAACATATTTTTCGAGATTACACACGTTTATAACTGTTCTGAGAGCGAAACGATATGTCATTCTAATGTGGTTAATAATAGGTCTTTACCTATGAAATTGCCGTTCTGCAGTACTGGCCATTTTAAATCAAAATATTTTTTGCTAGTCTAAGAATTCTAATTTTATTTTAAAAACATGGAATTCTTTTCCAAAAGTAGTCATTTGTTAATGTATTAGTGTTACATTTTCATCGCATTTCAATCTTTTTCGTCATCATGGATACGTTAAAAATTCGAGTAATTATGGAATATGAGTACCGTCGTAGCAGCAACGCGGCACAAGCGGCAGGCAACATCAATGACGTTTACGGAGCTAACACTACAAACCAACGCACCACCTGTTATTGGTTTGCTCGCTTCCGTTCTCGAAATTTCGACCTGAAAAATGAACCTCGCGGTCGTCCGAAGACTGGTCGACAATGACGAATTAAAGGCGATAGTGGAAGCTGATGATACACAATCTACGGCTGAATTAGCAGCAGCTTTCAACGTTAGCGTCAAAACAATTTGCGTCAAACTGGCAAGGTAAAAAAGCTTGACAAATAGGTGCCCCACGAACTCAATGATCGCCAGCGCGAAGTACGCGCGAGACGTGCCTTGCACTGCTCAACAGACACACAAATAAAGGAATTTTGAACCGCATTGTTATTGGTTTTGTAATATTAATATTATGAGTTGTCAATTTAAAAATTATTTTAAGTTTGTGTGTATTAGTGTAAGTCTACATTGTATGATGGTATTTTCTGCTTGCCCAATATACGACGTCAGCGCATTCTTGTAGCAATAGCAATGTATTGTATTACTCGTAGCAAGTAACCGGTAATGTTTTTATTCAGTGTAATGATAGAGTAACCATGTTTTTTTTGTTTCTAAGGTTTTTTTTTTTTTGCAAATTTATATATATATTGTTAAATCGATTATGTTAATCGTGCGCGGGCAACACTAGACGCGTCGGCTCACGCGCATTCCTAGGGGTACGGGGAACAATGATTGTGACAAAATGGCAGAACGACGCTTTTAGTTTTGTATATTGTTTATTTTAGTGTTGTTTATAGTATTAATAAATCGTGCTAACTGACATTCTGTTTTAATTGATTATCAGAATCAGAAGTGGCACGAATTGACGCTCACGAGTGGATTCGCGTAATTTTGTGACAAACTGTAAAGACAGAAAATTTTCTTTGAACTTTGGACCCTGAATGTGGTTGTGTTAAACGCTACAATTATTTTATGTTTTGGTGCTGGAAACTTATTTTAATACTTAACAAGTAATGACTTTCTTTACTAAATGCTGTGAACTGTACTTTCTTGTGTTATGAAATAACTTTATTGGTGATATTGAACACTGTGAAATGGTGGTAACTTTCTTCTTGTATTTGGCTGGCATAATATTGTGTGTGGGTTGTGGTGCTTGACTGACAAAAACCTTGCTGTTGCCTGTCAGCTAATACTTATAAGCTGCCTATTGAACAAGTTTCCGGCTACTGGGTGAGATTGTTCCTTTATTGCTATAGTACAGACTGTTTTTCTTTCTTTTAAAAGACATTTTCTTTATCTTAAATAAATATAAGTGGACACTGGACAGTATTGGACAAATTAAGTGTTGTCTTTAATAATTAAAGGCAATGAAAAGTCTATGTTTCTAATGTTACACATTGAAAAGTGATAGAACTTTGGTGAAACTTAATTTTAATTACTGTGGTGAACGCCAGTACAAATAAACATTTTTGAACTTTACTTAGTGTTAAGCTTAGTGACTCGGATTATTTCCTAAATTTAAAATTGAACTTTTGTTTTCCTAACTTTTATTATATTATTTTTATTTATAACTTTTACTATTATTAAGGACTGACTGTGTGATAATTGCATTTACCACATTGTAGTTATAATTATTTGATAATAAGCATGGGTCGTCATAAGAGAAGACAAAGATCTTCTAGTTCCTCCTCCTCGAGCTCAGAAAGCAGTGGTGATAAACACTCATCAAGGAACTAAAGAGGAAGAATAGCAGGATTGAAGCATTGCAGGGATTAATATGTGAACTCAGAAAGAAAACGGACCATAATAATGATGCTTCTACCTCAAACACACAATCTGTGGTACGCTATGTGGGCAGAAACGAATTTATCCCTGAGTTCGACCCGCAGACATCCGCAGTGTCGGTCGAACACTGGATCAGGAATTTAGAAGGTGTGGCAGGCATGCATGGCTGGGACGAACGCACTCTAATTTGCAATTGCACTTCCAAGTTAGGTGGTTATGCCAAGAATTGGTACGAGCACCAAGCTAGCTATGACATTAGCTGGCCGGAGTGGAAGGAAAAATTGATTGCAGCTTTTCCGTTCACTAAAAATAAACTCTGCCAGATAAGAGAACTGGTCAATAGAGTCAAGGCCAAGGAGGAATACCCAATTAAATTTTATTATGAGAAACTAAGAATAGGCATGTCATGCAATATGAGTGATGATGTGATAGCTCAAGCTATTGTGGGCACGCTGGGGAACAAACTTCTGGAAGTAGGGGCCTTGGCAGCTGGGTGTCACGATACAAAGTCCCTGCTAAAATATTTGGCAAGTATGAAGACTTCCTCGAACAGTAGCGAAATAAGGCCTTTATCAATGTCAATTACACAAGGCAACAAACCCAATAGCGTTATTCAATGTTTCACTTGTGGCCAGATTGGTCATAAGGCAAAATTTTGTGGCAAGACAAGGCCAAAGAAGTTTGATGGGCGGAAATGTAATTATTGCAATAGGTCTGGTCACATCGAAGAAAACTGCTATAAAAAGCAAAATCAGAAAAAACATTGCTCCTTCTGTAGTATTAAAGGTCATACAATCGAAGAATGCAGTAAAAAGAAATAAAATGCAGCATATTAAGAAGATTCAAACAGATGCTAGCTCTAATACTACAGATTTGAAATACATAAAGACAGTATTAATAAATACCTCTCCAGCCAAAGCTTTCATAGATTTTGGAAGCACATGTAACACAGTGAGAAAAAGCCTGTTTGAAAAACTTCATATTGATTTTGAACCTTGCACTAATGTAATTAAAGGCTACGGGGATGGGTTGGTTCAGCCACTTGGGCTAACTACAGCTTCTCTCACTGTTGATGGAGTGGAGATGGATGCAGATTTTTATATAGTACCAGACGAGATGCAGGACTTTGACATCTTGGTGGGTCAGTCATTTACCGAGGCACCTCGTATACTAGTTTTTAAAACATCAACAAGTCTTAATGTATATGATAAGGACAATCTACTGAACATTGCACAGCTGTACGAACATTTAGAGAAAATTCGGCTTTACCCCAATGAAGACACAATATTAAGACCTGGACTCAACAAAGTTGTTGTCAGAACCGAACCTATTACTAGCGGTGTCATAAAAGTGAAACACAGTGAACAAAGAGACCCAAGATTTGAAAGAGATGTGATGAGTGAAGAAGTAGAGAGTTGCGAAGGTACCACGGTGATAAGACTTATTAGTAAGAGCAATGAGTCTGTTAAACTAAACAGTGTTAACTGTATTGCTAGAGCTGAACTTCTAGAATCGGAAACTACGGAAGCCAAAACAGGAAGTCAATTGACCAACGACCAAAGAGACGCACTTACCTCTCTCCTGAACGAGTTTGATGGTTGTTTCTCCGGAAAAAGCATGGAGTTGGGAAGTTGTGCTATTGAAATGACGATCAAATTGACAGAAAATAAAGTCATCAATTACAAACCATATCGTTTGTCCTACCATGATAGAGAGTTGGTCCGAAAAATCATTGCTGAACTACTAGAAGCCAAAATAATACAAGAGTCGACCTCACCCTATGCTAGGCCCTATCATCTTGGTCAAAAAGAAGGACGGTGGATTCCGCCTGTGTGTCGACTACCGAGCTCTAAATAAAATAACAGAAAAAGAAAGGTATCCTCTTCCACTGATACAGGATCTTCTAGATAGACTGGTCAACAAAACAGTGTTCTGCAGTTTAGATCTGGCAAACGGATACCACCAAATTAGGATAACACCAGACTCAAGACCACTCACCGCCTTCGTCACTCCGGACGGTCACTACCAGTACCGAATGATGAGTTTCGGGCTCTGTAATGCACCTGCTGTTTTTCAGAGGGCAATGAACCAAATCCTTGCTCCCGTGATACATAAATGCGCCGAGGTGTACATCGACGATGTGATTGTCTGGGGCGATAATGTAGAGGATTGTCTATATAACCTGCGAAGAGTCCTCGAATTAATTACCAACGCAGGCGTAAAATTAAAAAGAAACAAATGTTCCTTTCTCACCGAATGTGTCGAGTATTTGGGACACGAGATATCCGGAGGCGAGATTCGACCATCAGCTCATAAAATAACGGCGGTAGCTAACTTTAAAACACCAACCAATGTACATGAGCTACGTCAATTTCTTGGTCTTGCCAGCTACTTCCGCAAATTCATTCAGGGGTTTGCGACTATAGCTCGACCCCTCACATTGCTTACGAAGAAGACTGTAGAATGGAAATGGGGACCGGACCAGGAACATGCTGCTCAAAAGCTTAAGGATATACTTACCGCTGATCCAGTACTTGCGATTTATCATCCTGAAAAGGAAATACAGGTCCATACAGATGCGTCGAAGATAGGCCTTGGTGCTGTATTGCTTCAACAGCAGTCTAACGGACAGTTGAAGGCTGTCGCATATGCGAGCAGACAGACCACAGCAACCGAAGAGAAGTACCACAGCTTCGAATTAGAGGCACTAGCGGTAGTGTTTGCTATTCAACGCTTCAAGGTGTATCTGTCCGGTGTCAAGTTCCGGGTTATCACAGATTGTTCTGCTTTGCGAATGGCTTGGTTGAAAAGGGACTTATCTCCTCGCATAGCTCGATGGTGGCTCGACCTTCAAGAGTATGACTTACTTGCGATTTATCATCCTGAAAAGGAAATACAGGTCCATACAGATGCGTCGAAGATAGGCCTTGGTGCTGTATTGCTTCAACAGCAGTCTAACGGACAGTTGAAGGCTGTCGCATATGCGAGCAGACAGACCACAGCAACCGAAGAGAAGTACCACAGCTTCGAATTAGAGGCACTAGCGGTAGTGTTTGCTATTCAACGCTTCAAGGTGTATCTGTCCGGTGTCAAGTTCCGGGTTATCACAGATTGTTCTGCTTTGCGAATGGCTTGGTTGAAAAGGGACTTATCTCCTCGCATAGCTCGATGGTGGCTCGACCTTCAAGAGTATGACTTCGAAGTCGACCACAGACCCGGTTGTAGCATGGCGCACGTTGACGCCCTTAGCCGGAACCCCGAATTTATAAAACATATAGAAGAGAAGGATTTGATAGATGCGCTGCAAGAAGAAGATGAAGAAATTCAGAGGCTTATCACAAACTTAAAATTGGAGCGAGATGCTAATAAGAAAAAGAAAAACGGACTAGCGAAAGAATACAAAATTATCAATAGAAAATTGTGTCGTCTGGTAGATGATGACTATAAGCTAGTTTTACCTAAGGGTGCAAGATTTCATATCTTGAAAATATACCATGACGAGTATGGTCACATGGGGTCTGAGAAATGCTTAGAGGCCATACGGTCCAAGTATTGGTTCCCAAAAATGAGGAAATACGTGGAGAAGTATGTAGCCAGCTGCATAGGGTGCCAGTTCACAAAGAAGCCTACCGGCAAACAGCCAGGCCTCCTACACCCAATCCCAAGGGAGCCAATACCCTTTCACACGTTGCACGTTGATCATTTGGGTCCATTCTGCAAAAGCAACGGTAAGTGCTACGTTTTCGCAATAATAGATGGGTTCACGAAGTTCGTGTGGCTAGATGCAGTAGCCAGTGCGAATGCCAAAGGAGCCACTAGTGCACTTGAAAAGTTGTGTATGGTCTTTGGTTACCCTGCACGTATAATAAGCGATCGCGGCACGGCGTTCTCTAGCAAAGAATTTGAAGAATTTTGCAGTAAGAGAGGGATCAAACACATAATGAATGCCGTGGCCTCACCGAGAGCAAATGGCCAAGTCGAGAGGCTTAATAGGACCATCTTAAATTCCTTGACCGCTTACATGGGTGATGAGCAGAAAGGCTGGGAAAAGTATTTGCCTAGGGTACAGTTGGGTATCAACTCCACAGTAAGCCAAGGGACTAATAAATCCCCGCTTGAGCTTTTGTGTGCTCTAAGACCCCGACTAGCTAATGATTTAGGCGGTGGAGTAGTCGTAGGAGATGTTGGCACGCTGCGGGAAGAAGCAGCCAGTGCAATTGTAAAGAAGGCTCATATTATGAAAACCCGATATGATCGGAGCCGACGAGTTGGTGTTACTATTCCCGTCGGTCAGTTGGTGATGGTCGAGCGGAAAATCTTAAGGCCAGGACTTTCTAGTGGGAAGCTAGTACGCAAATATGCTGGGCTCTATAAAGTTACAGCTTCCCTACCGAATGACCGTTTTGAGGTGACTTCTTTGGTAAAAGGGAAACGGGCGTATAAAAATATAGTTGCCCGAGATAAAATTAAGATGTGGCATTCCAGGCGTGAAAGCTCTTCGTCTGGCGAAGAGTAAAGCATGGACTGATGGTGGAACGCTTGCTTGCCTTAGGGGCCTCAACTGCGTTCTTATTTGCATACCTGTCTGTCACCTCATTAATTTAATAACGCTTGCCTGTGGGGCTTACGCTGCGTTGAGCTGGCCTTGTTTTCCCTACGGGGACATGATCCGCCTACGGGGCCTTATTTCGCCCACGTGGCTTGCGTGCCTTCGGGGCTATATTTTGCCTACGGGGCTATGTTTTGCCTACGAGGCTATATTTTGCCTACGGGGCTATATTTTGCCTACGGGGCTATATTTTGCCTACGGGGCTATGTTTTGCCTACGGGGCTATAAATTATGTTGCCTTTGGGGCTTTGTTTTGCTATTGTCTGCCGTGTACCTGCTACGACCGCCTACGAGAACTGCTATTGGTTTTTTTTTTTTTTTTTTTTTTTTTTTCTAGTTCCCCCGACCATTAGCCAGGACAATTTTTTGCATTTTTTCATTTTTACACTTACAATTTGTTATTATTTATACATTCCTTTACATCTTGTTCTTACATCACTATTTTTCTATTTACTATTATTACATTTCCATCATTTAGCTATTCTAGTACATTTCCTTTTCTCTATTTCAGTCTATATTCGACTTCACATTAATTATTTATTCTAATTTTTTACTTTTCTGCTTACTCTACTTCTTGCTTACTCTATATTTAACTTCACATTAATTACTTATTTTCATTTTTGCTATCCTTACTACATTTCTTACTTACTTCTACAACTCTACTTCTTGCTTACATTTACTCATTCCTTTACATTGTTCACTACATTTCATTCCCTTTAATACATTCCCTTTTCATATCCTTTACATTAATTATTTGTATTCTATTCTACCTATTCAGTATTACGTTGTCTTTTTATTTTTTATGTTTTACATTTACATTCCCTGATTTATTTGCATTTATGTTCTTTACAATTTCGGCCCCAATTTCTCAATTTTAATTTCAAACTATATTATTACCATTTAGTGTCTACATGTTCCCCTCACGCTGAGCGCGAAGCGTCCGGCGGGCCTTTTTGCAAAGAATTTATTACAATATAAATTCCATCGCAAATGTCGGCGGTCTGCAAGGCATACCGTCCTACTTTCTAATTTCCCATAACAGCAGCAGCTTACATTTTACATTTAACATTTTACATTTAACATTACATTTAACATTTTACATTTTACATTCATATTTTACACTCATTCATACATCCATTCGTACACTTACTTTGCTATAGGTATATATGCTGTGCTATGCCATCGCCATAGCCATATATGCTAAGCAGGGTTACATACATTTGGGTTTATTAAAATCATTTTAATAAATTGCCAAGTACTAATTTTATTACACACACATTTACTTAACATACTCATTCATATTTTACTGCTGCTGTTAGGGGCAATCTATATTTTCTTCATCTTTGTATGCGACAGTCGACCGTGCCATTGCATCCCACCGACGCCTTACCGGGCACTCCGCACTAAACGCATTATGGTCAGTCCTATCTTGTTTCCCTGCTTGACAATTAATACAACATGCTATGCTTCCTGCTTTTAACCCCTCACACTGGGACCGGCGGTTATCCCCGGCGCAGTGGCTACACTTCACTTCGGTGTTACTATTACAATGCCGCCTTCCATGCCCGTACCCTAAGCAGTGCGAGCACTGTATCAGGGGGGACTGGTCGGCGACACGAATGCGTTGCATGTCCACGTAAATGTGGCCTGCTTTTGTAAAGCATTGCCACAACCCCGGCGAAACCGTCAGCACCACGTGTTCGGTACTGTCGTCCTTACCCTTTTTCCTATATTTAACAGATATCCTGCTTTTGGTTTCCTCAGACAGTGACTGCATGAGGTGCTTATTTTGGGTCCTTATCGCCTCTAGGACATCTTCATTGGTTTTTATATTAAGCACCCCATACAGCACTACCTGTGGGTCCTTGTTTTGCACTGTTTCTACTTCAAAATTTTTTCCGCTATTTTCAATTTTACTTTTAATTCTGTCCCTATCTTTCTTATCCCTAAATCCTAAAATAATTTTTCTTTCCTTCCCTTTCCGAATCCTATCTACTTTTATCCCTTCCTTTCTGGCTTCTATTATTTCTCCTATTCCTTCTATTATTTCCGTCCCGGACATGAGGTTCTCCTTGTCCGTTACTACTAAAGAGTGGAGGGTCATACGCTTCGGCTCCGGTGGCGTGGTTTGGGTTTCCCCTCCGCCACTGACCACACTCGCATATGTCGCGGGTTGTGGTTCTGCCGGGGCCCTGGCCCCCCACTCTTCGACGGCCCTACTTAGATTTTTCTCATTTTCCTTTGCTAATTCCTGATTGTCCTTTCTAATTTCCTCTACCCTGCAACTTCTTATGTCCTGACGTTAAGTCAGGACATAAGAGAAGAGAGTTTTCTACCCCACTCATCAGCTCAACTGCCCTATTTAAATTCTCTTTACTTTCTTTTGCCAATTCCTGGTTTATTTGTTTTATTTTCTCTACCTTATTATTTATCTCCCCTTTTATACCCTTACATTCCTTTATAATCTCTTGACTCAACTTGTTTATCTCTTTAAAACTTGTATTTTTGTTATCCATTATTTCCCTACTTAATGCTTTTACAATGTCTGTCAATTCGATTGCCCTATTTAAGTGGTTCGTACTATCCTTTGCCAATTTCTGGTTTACCAGTCTCATATTTTCTACCTTGGTGTTTATCTCATCTTTTATCTCCTTACAGTTTTTTACCACCTCTCGATTTAGCTTATTTACTTCTTTAAATTTATTATTTGTCTCCTCTCTTACTTCCTGAATTAACTCTTTTACACTGTTTATCAGTTCGGATATTTTGTTACTATTTTTCTCATTGATTTCTTTCATTACATTCTTCGTTAAATCGACCTCTCCTTTTACGTTACCACTTTGTATCATTATGTATTCTTTTATCTTGTACATCCTTTCATCCATCACCTTTTCCATTCTTTTATATAATTCTGCAGTCTCTCTCTTACACTCACAACTTTTTGGGGTTCCTTGCTCACTTCCTCTTTCACTCCGTTCCTCCGTGTTACTTATTTTCCTTTCTACTTAGTAACGCAACTCTCCCTATATGACCAGAAATCTTCGTAAGATTATTTGCCAAACCAGTCTTTAACTCGCCTCTCATGTTCCTAGTCTGGTTTAGCAAATATATACTATTCTTGACCGTATAGGAAGTTTCTGCCAGAAGGGCGTCGAGGGAGCTGTCGGGGTTTTGGGGGGTGCTGGTTTCTATTTGGTGCCGGCTACTATCTCCGCTACTACTACCGGCAGACCCCGGTCCCTCCATGGATAGTCGGTTTGGGTTCATGGGGTTTTTGTTGTGTGGGGTATGAACCATTGCCATATTTATTGTTTTTACTTAATGTGTGTATATATAGTTCTAATGTAAAAATGTAAAATGCAAATGCGTGTATATCTACTTGTATATTTAAAATAGTTGTATTGTGGAGTGGTTAAAATGTAAAACTGTGATTTACTTGGGGGAACGCGTCAGTGTAAATTTGTAAAATAAATATTTAGTATTAAATATAATTATAAAATAATAAGGTAATATATTGTATGTCTAGGATAGTTTGGACTTTTATAGTTGGCGTACTTTTGTTTTGGTGGGTGACTTCACTATGTTATTTAAGCGTTATAATACCAGGCTCCAATTTTTGTTAAGTAGGTATGTGTTTTGTGTCCTAGGTTAAAATTATTACGCCTGATAAACTTTAGTAGCAAAACCCGATCTTGTCGGTTTTTGTTGCTCTTTGTTTTTCGCAGGAGCTTTATTTTGTCACAATTATTTGCCTACAACTTTGTTGACTCCAATAATAGTCACAAGTCCGGTTGTATATCCTTAGCCTAACAACTGCACCAAAAATGATGCAGTTGGTCCTAGATGAGAGTCAAGTATAAATGTATAATCGTATAATAGTCAAAATGTAGAGTATATATTAATAATTTAAAATTTTTATATTTAAAATGTAAAAAAAATTTAAATTTAAAATGTATGATCCTATGCTATTCTATACTAAGAGCTGCCCCAATAAGGAAGCAGCTGGTCCGTCTATATATACGTAAATCCTAGGTAATCTTAAAGCTAGCAGCTGCGCCAAAAATGACACAACTGGTCCTAAATTAGTGTAGTTAGTTATAGATGAGCTAAAATATCACAGTCAATTACGCTCTATACTTGTCAGTTGCTCCAAGTGATACAACTAATCCTATAACTCAACCTACTTTGTTCCCAGATTTGATTTTTTGCAATTTCTTGACGTCTTCCGTCGGTCAAAAGTTCCTACGACTAGCCTAAGATTTTGGTCTGCTATTGTTGGAGGCTGCTCCGAGCCTTCGCAGCTGCTGGACGGCAGCGTACTATCTCGAAGAATCCTTCGAGGACGAAGGAACACATAGGATGGCCGAACTGTTAAATCGATTATGTTAATCGTGCGCGGGCAACACTAGACGCGTCGGCTCACGCGCATCCCTAGGGGTACGGGGAACAATGATTGTGACAAAATGGCAGTACGACGCTTTTAGTTTTGTATATTGTTTATTTTAGTGTTGTTTATAGTATAATTAAATCGTGCTAACTGACATTCTGTTTTAATTGATTATCAATATATATTTTTTTTTTTTAAAGGGGGAATATTGTTGGGACATAGTTACATAGGTGCTTACTTATTTCATAAAATGCTAACTTGGTAATCTTTGTAAGGCGACGTGGTGTCGGACCGCGGCTCGCCAGTTGCGTAGTTACAGGGCATTAAGGAACACGCGAACACGCAGTGTAATTCAGTCAGCGAATATGGTCAGTATAGAGACTCGGATCTTTTCTTCCCCGTGTACGCGTTTACAGATGAACAGTTGACAAGTGCCTGAACTCGAGGATAAGTATCACAGTTTACGTAGTGTACCCGTAACCACAAACTCAAAAGTGGTGACCCCGACGTGAGTGTATAAAAAATGGTAGTTATTTTTAAATAAAAATATTGAAATAAATAAAAACCTTTTTCTTCAATTAATAAATAAATATGGCAGTTCCGAGCACCTCTATGGATGTAGACGTTAACATAGACAAAACCAAGGAAATAGACAGCGAAATAGATAAAATCATGGCTATTATTGATATAATTATGCGTGAGTTGGGAGAGGAAATGTACAGCAAAGAAAGCGCCAAGATAAGAGATCTAATTATTGATGTAAACATCTCAGACGAACTGTCAGGAGTACTTATTACTGTTTTTACGTGCCTTCGCAAGGAGGAAAACGATAAAGTAGGCCATGAGAGATACAAGGCATACATAGCGAAGATAGGAGGGGTATCAATATCCATAGAGAAGGTAAAAAAATCCCGAATACAATTTAATTTTCTTGTAGCAACACCAAAAGTAGAGCTAATAACCCTTTTTAAGGCTTTTTTCGACGAAGTGCGCACAGGAGTGACAAGATTCAGGGTCAGGTCATCCGTTGCAAAGAAGGGATGAAAAGGGATGTCGCTGGGACCCCAAAACAAGGTGATAAGGAATCAACTCAAAGCATTTCTTAAAATGGGCTAATAAACCACCATACCCAGCGGGGTATGGTGGTTTATTAGCCCATTTGAAGGAGCGCCTTCAGGGAATTACTTTGGCACCTGAGAGAAGGACGGGTGTTGTGAGAAGCTTGGGTCCATTAACTCAAGCAATTTTTTTAGTCCTTGAAGATAAATATCACACTAAATTATCCAATGCTTTGTTGAATAGCTTGCAAATGCTGCCGATTGCTCAAGAGATCGTGGCTTCTTTGAGAGATGCGCGAAATCCAGGCCAGGTGCAGGGGATTTTAAAGGTATTAGGAGATATCCTTCTAATGACTACTGCTCGATCTACACAGAAAATTTATTTCCCACTGCTTCTAATTGTAACAATGTGGAAAGAGAAGGCGGGTCTAGAAAACTGGAGCTTCTCAGGGGCTCCTATGCTTAAATTTTACAACAGCTTTATTAATAAGGGGTTTAAAATTCAGAATCAAATCGGGTGCAGATGTGTTACGGACCTCCGAGGTGATCTTTATGCCACATTTGGGACGTACTTAGAAGATCTCTCCATTCTCTCCCAGATCACCACACATGTTAAATGGAGTCAACGAAAAGATCTGAGTCTCTATACTGACTATATTCGCTGACTGACTCTCAGTAAATAACAATAGTCATCCAGGCATCAGAACAACACCAAAAATGTTATCCTCTCGTTATTTTTGGCCAGGAATGAATAAAGATGTTAGGGATTGGACTAAAAACTGTATACCGTGTCAAAAGAGTAAAGTGAATCGTCATGTTATTTCGGGTTTAGGATCGTTTACACCGCGCGAAAGATTTGAACACATACACATCGATATAGTAGCCCTGTTACAAACAACACAAAGAGGTAATAGATATTGCGTTACAATTATAGATAGGTTCACATCTTGGCCAGAGGCAGTAG
Organism: Phengaris arion; assembly: GCA_963565745.1. Taxonomy (NCBI): domain Eukaryota; kingdom Metazoa; phylum Arthropoda; class Insecta; order Lepidoptera; family Lycaenidae; genus Phengaris; species Phengaris arion. The sequence continues at coordinate 7,118,773 of OY751444.1, read as the reverse complement.
CCACTAGCGACATAACAGCCGAAACGGTCGCCTAAGCGATTTATGAAAATTGGATTTGTACATTCGGATGTAGGGCATGAATCTCGGAATCTCGTGATATCATAATATCTGAATCTCGGACCGAAGGTTCCGATATGAAAATTCCGATACCGATGATGTTAATATCGTAATATCGGAATCAAAGAATTTTCTGTTAAGTAAAAAATTAAGTTTTTTTAAGCGCGTCATTGTCGGCTAGAGAGTAGAGCTGTAAAATATTCATAATAATAATTATCTGTGTAGGTACCATAAAACTTAGCTGTTGCCAGCTCGCTGAATATGCTGCACGCACACATACCCCGCCGCGCACAGTACACGATACAAGAGCTGCCATTCCTCGTAGCGTTGTATGTCTCACTCCTTGCTGTATGTTGTATGTTTCACTGCGGGCATATATCATTTATTCGCTCATTCGCATACATATCAAGCGTTTTGTGATCCTTTCAGTCATCAATGATCATATAGTGAGTGAAGACGTGTTTGTGTTTTAAGTGACTAATGTGCAATGTTGCCAGAAGATGTAGTATTCTACTTCGTTTTTAATCCTTACAAATAGGTATTTGTGTTTAGACGGTTAACTAAATACACCTAGTATTTAATTAACCGTTAAATACTTAAATAATACTTATTAGCCTTGTAAATACAGATACCTATTTGTATTTTTGAGCGTCTCTTGCCTCCAGTATGTACGACATTTAAATTTGAAATAAGACGAAAACTACAGTGTTTTATAGTGTTATTTATTTTAATTAATATATAGTGTTACGTTTACGTTTTTTGGCTGATGATTGGATTTTATTATACAGTAATATTCAGTTTTGAGTTTCCATTATGTCTTAGGTAACAATTTAATCTAAGCCAACATTAATAATTTCTACATGTTAAAGTTTTTCGTTAAATAGAAGTTCGATAATTAAGGTATGTTTGAATTATTTTATTTTAATTTGCAGGGCTTCATCGAAAAAGAAGGATATTTACAAAGAGTTTACAAAGAAACGCTCATCAAATGTATGGGATTATTTTCATCGATCCGAGATGGCCAAACCGCTAAATGCCAGATATGTTTTAAAAAATCAAAAACTACCGGTGGTTCTACTACTGGCTTGCACACACATTTACGTACGATGCACTCGAACATTGCTGCAGTTGGCGACTCTACAAATGAACCTTCTTCAACCGCGACTAGCGCCACTCCAAGCACGTCAGTACCACTCGAGCCGACGACAACACTTAAAAAACGAAAACTGACTGATTACAAGTCTTCAGATTCAATAGAAGTTGTTGTTTCTCGAATGACTGCTTTAGATGGCGCAAGTTTCCGATTTTTTTCTGAAAGCCAAGATCTTCGACAACTTTTTAAAAAAAGTGGATACGATTTACCTAAAACAGCAAACACTATTTCAAAAATGGTTTTCGAAAATGCCGAACAACTCAAATGTGAAACAGTGAAAATGATAGCGTCTATGAAAGAACACGGAGAAAGATTTACACTAACCCTAGACGAGTGGACCTCTATTAGAAACAGGAGATACATGAACATAAATGTAGGGGAGGTCCAAGATAAACACTTATTTTTGCTCGTTACAAAATTTATTTTATCACCCAAAATTACACAGCAGTTTTCGTTATGGCGTCGTGCGAGAGAGAGAGAGACATAGACAAGAATTATCCATAGATAACAGATCATATCATAGACTATACACAGACTAAATAAAGATATTTGTTCATGGATTAAGCTAAGTGCATATTACTAAAAAAATCCTACAACTCGGCCATCCTACCTGTCAGTCTGTCCCCAGACTGATTACATTTTGTATTATAATAATTACAATAAATCTAGAATGGTACAACTTGCTTACAATACATCTGCAATAAATCTACAATGGTATAACATAGCAAAATTAACTTAGTTTTAACTTAATTATCTTGTTTCCCTATATCCAAAAATCTTATACAAAAGAAAAACATCTTAACATACCTTTACAACTATAATCTTTAAACTCTATATTCTTACTAAAAGATATGTTTTTGTTATAAAGTAACAAATTAATAAGCTTAACTACTAATTAACACAATACCATACATCAACCTTTAACTTTTAGAATATCATAAAAAACATTATCTTAAAAAAACAGTTAATATCAAACTAAGGCCATCTTTTCATAAAATCTACAGCAGTAGTGGTATTAATAGGACCTTCCTTACCTCTATCAATTTTTTCAACTTCATACCTGTCCTTTCCAAGATCTTTTTTCACTCGGTATGGCCCAAAATATTTCGGTTTCAGTTTTAAGGCATTACCGAACTGAGTTCGCTGGATAGCTACAAGATCACCTTCTTTGTACTTAGCTCCTTCTTTTCGTTTTTTATTATAAGTCCTTCTGTTTTCTTCTTGAATTCTGAATATTTGAGATTTAGCTTCTTTTCTTATTTCATCTCGTTTCTGCATAAAATCTATCCTGTTTTCTTCTTCTAAATATTCTAAAATGTCCATGTCTTCTATTGACTTTATTTTTACTCCGGTTAACAATTCGAACGGAGTTGTGTTTATAGATCTCTGATAAGTACCATTGATAACACGTTGAAGCTTGCTAACATACTTGTACCAGTGGCCAGGTTCTTCAATGCACATCTTTGTTAGCGTCGAAATGATAACACGATTCAGGCGTTCAACTTGACCATTTCCTCGAGGTATTCCAGTCGTAATAGTTAAATGTTCAATTTGTTCCTCCTGGCAATATTCCTCAAACTCTTTCCCTGTAAAAGCTGTGCCTCTATCGGTTATTATTCTTCTTGGGTTACCATAGTCCTTTTGGTGCAACTTTAGTTTTTCAACAGTTTCTTTTGCTGTCACTGATTTCACTGGATATATCCACACAAATTTGGTAAAGCCATCAACAATACTAAGAATGTAATTATACATTTTCTTCGTGGCATCTAGCGGACCTAAATGATCACAGTGAAGAGTATCAAATGGCAATTCTCCTTTACAAATTGGATTTAAGAGTCCTTCTTTCTTGCCCAATTTTCTATTGGCTAGTATACAAGGTACACAGGTAGAAATTATTTTTTGTAATTTAGTTTCTAAGTTAGGAATAAAGTATTCTTTTTCAACTATATCCTTCACCTTCTTATATCCAAAATGTCCCATACCATGAGCTCTTTTAATAATTTCTAAGTCCATTATTTCAGGAACTGCTAATTTCTTTTCCACGCCTTTGTAAATTACATCATTTTCTAAAAAATAATCTTCATAATCTTTTTCTTTTAAAATTTCCTTTATGGTTCTCAATTTATCATCTTCATCTTGAGCCTTCCTAATTCTTGCGTGAAGCTCTACATTCACCAAGCATATGTTTCTACTAAGAGCATCCACATGCTGCATCTTATCACCTGCTCTATGTTCTATAGAGTAATCAAAATCCTGTAGGTAGAGTACCCAACGAGCAATTTTAGCTGGCACATCTCTCTTGTTCAAAGTTTTCTGAAATGCTTGACAATCCGTAACAATTTTAAATTTTATTCCCAAAAGATATCTTCTAAATTTTTTAACTCCTTCAATAACTGCTAAGGCTTCCAGCTCATAGCTGCTGCACTTCTGCTGAGGTTCAGTAGTTTTCCTACTCATATAATGTACTGGATGTAGCTTACCATCATAAGAATCTCTCTGCATTAACACAGCTGCATATCCATATTTTGATGCATCCGTGTGAAGTTCAGTATCTAAGTGGATATCAAAAATCTTTAAAACTGGATCACAGCACAGTCTATTTTTTAATTCTTCAAATGCCTTCATATGCTCTTCTCCAAAAATAAATTCACCAGACTTCTTTAGCAAGTCGCTTAATGGTTTTGCAATCAGTGCATAATTTTGAATAAATTTTCTGAAATATGAGGTGAGACCAATAAAACTATGTACTTCCTTAATATTCTTAGGTACTGGATAGTTCTTGACTGCCTTTATCTTTTCCGTTGAAGGTCTTACTGTTCCATTGGAAATATTGTAGCCTAAATATTCAACGGATGTTCGTAATATCTGCGATTTTTTCCAATTTATTTCCAATCCATATTCAGCTGCCACTTTCAATACTTCTTGGAGTCTTACAATACCTTCTTTTTCATTGTCGGATAAGATAATTAAGTCATCAATGAATATCAGAATTATCTCTCGTCTTATCAAATCTGAAAAAATTATATTTATATACCTGGTAAAGTACTTCGGACACACAGATAAACCAAATGGAGCTTTCAAGAACTCGTATTGTCCTTCCGGGTTGCTCGTAACAAATGCTGTGTACTTAATAGAATCTTCTTCAATTGGCAAATGGAAAAACCCATTTTTTAAATCTAAAGTGCTATAGAATTTCACATTACTTAATTTATCAATATGATCATCTATGATAGGAAGTGGATATTCATCCTTTACCATCTTTTGATTAATTTTTCTATAATCTACACACACTCGGGTTCCCCCATCTTTTTTCTTTACTAAAACCAAGGGGCTTGCATACTCGGAAAAACTTGGTCGAATAATGTTTTTTACTAACCACTCATTGATCTGTTCTTGAACAATCTTTTCTTCTGTTAAAGCCAATCTTCTTGGACGTTGCGCAATCGGTATATCATCTTTTAAAACAATTTTCAACTTAATGGGTGCATCTTTGATTTTCAGAGGTTTATATTTGTTAATAATATCTTGAACTAACGGACGCTCATCATTCAAGCTGGAAAATAAACATATATTCTGCAAATATGTGCTGTCATAGCATAATGGCCTTACTTCGACACAACCTTTATTAATTACTGTAATAGTGTTTACTAAAAATGGCTGACCCAATATTATATTGTATGGTATAGCACTAGTGGGGACAATATAAAAACAAATGTTGTAAGTGTGTTGGTCTACAACCAAATCAATGTTCAACTTTCCAATTGAAAACACTTTACAAGAACCTAAACCAGTCAGAGACATTTTTTCTGGTATATATTCACACTTTAGTTTAGAAAACAAATCATAAGTTATTAAATTTACCTCGCTGCCTGTATCGATTAAGCATTTTACCAAAGAACTACATATTTTAACATTTTTAACACAATTGTTTACTGACGACGGACATATTAAGTCTTTGTTGACATTTAGAATTCGTTGACACTGACAGATGTCAGACTGACATTGACACATCTGCGGAGTGAAGTTAGTGATGTTGACTTGCTCACTCACCGGATCCTCGGAATAACAATCGCGACTCACACGTTTCCGTTCTCGTTCACCTTCTCCGGTCACCGCCATGATGGATTGACGATTTGAAATTGCTCCGTTCCCGCTCCCGCCAAGTTTATGACCTTTGTTCTTAGGTACATTCCTGCAATCTTTTCCGATATGCCCGAACTCGTTGCACCTGAAACATTTCACGCCGTTACCACATTTATTCGATGCATGGCCCTTTTCCCCGCAGTTATAGCAGCGCAGAGACGAAGACCTCGCCGTGACTTCTTTGTCTTCTCGCCGCTGTGGAATGTTCTTGAACTCCTTGCTTGTTTTTTGCTTGAAACTCTCGTATAGGGTTAGCTTCTCTTTTAGAGTTGCGTACGTCGTAACACCGTAGAACAAAAGCTTGTTTGACTCGTAATCTTCGATACCATCGATAATGTACTGTATAGCCACGTAGTCTGGAAATTTCGCCCGTTTGCCCAATTCTTTCATCACGAGCATGTACTGGTAGTATGATTCGTTGCTTCGTTTTTTTCGCGTGCTCATTATTTCATGCATCTGCTTGCTATTAACAGATTCCGGAAATTCTCGGATGATCGCGGCTTTCAGTTCATCGTAGGTACGAAATGTTTTCTCCGTTTTCAGCCACAATTCTGCCGTTCCCGACAAACATCGACGGGCTATAATAAGTTTTTGTTGAGATGTCCACCCAAATATCTCGGCGTTGTCGTCGACATCTTGGCACCATCTTACCGATGAGTATGTCATATCGTCGCCGGTGAATTTCGGCAAGGATTCCATCAAGTTCCATGTATTACCCGTAGTGGCTCCCTCGTTATTTTTGCTGCTCTCTGCCATGATTTCGTCGTCTTCACCCTTCTTACCGCCAAAACCTCGCGTCGACGTCGTGTGGAGGTTATGCCGGCCGGTCACGTCGTGTGCCGGTGAATTAAGTCTTTTCTCGTTGCGTCGTAAATCGTCGTAATCTTCAAAAATTTATTGCTCGACACTTAGACCTCCTATCCCGGACGAGAATTATGTAGGGGAGGTCCAAGATAAACACTTATTTTTGCTCGTTACAAAATTTATTTTATCACCCAAAATTACACAGCAGTTTTCGTTATGGCGTCGTGCGAGAGAGAGAGAGACATAGACAAGAATTATCCATAGATAACAGATCATATCATAGACTATACACAGACTAAATAAAGATATTTGTTCATGGATTAAGCTAAGTGCATATTACTAAAAAAATCCTACATAAATCTTCATTGCAGAGCTTTCGGAGGTTTCGAATTGAAGAATCTTGGACTAGTTAAAATAACGGGATCTATGACAGCTACAGCAGTTCTAACTACAATGCGTGAGCACCTTGCCAAGTTCAGTATCGTCCTTGAGGAAGATATTGTTAGTTAAAACACCGACGGCGCCAGCGTCAAAAAAAAAATGGGTTCATACATACCCGGCCACCATCAAATTTGCCTCGCCCACGGAATTCAGCTCGCCGTTATAGATACCTTATATAAAACGACGGAAGCCGAAGCTGAAATAGAATCATCTCATCACCATGACTCCACAAACCGCTCAGATTCAGAAAGCGACATTGATAATGATTCGTCAACAGAGGGTTATGGATTCGAAGTAGAAAATACAAGAGCTCGTACTGCTGATCCAAGATTGTATAAAGAAGTAATTGGCAAAATTCGATGGCTCATAAGATCGATCAAAAAGTCACCTCTCAAAGCCGATGCTCTAAAAGCTTACCTCAGTAAAGAGTTTCGCGAAAACATCCAGTTGCAGTTAGACTGTCGAACAAGATGGTCCAGCATATATGACATGATAGGTTATATGTCGCAATATATTTTTTGTGGAATGCCTCTACGAGCAATAAAACGACGGAGGCATAATATAAAAGCATCTTTAGATAATTCAGAAACTGCTTCTAAATGTATACATTTATACTTAAAACAAATAAATACGCATAAATAGCATTTTGTAATCTTACAATCATGAACCTTCCGATCCGTGATCATAAATGGCCCAGCAAAGTCAGTTCCAACAACAAGGAAAGGGAAATCTGGCGTAATTCTGTCGGACGGTAAATTACCCATTATGTTTTTAGCTATTTCACCTTTAAACCTTCTACAAACATTACAATTTAAAACTGTCCGGCGCGCTAAGTCTCTACTGTTAATAGGCCAGAACCGCGATCATAGAGATGCTAAAAGAGCTTGTAAGAGCTTGAGGTGTTCGTGTTCGAATAACAGTTTAGTTAAGTGATATTTCGAGCTCAGTAACATAGGATGTTTCATATCAAAACTATAGTTAGAGTCTTGAATGCGACCACCTACTCGAATAACACCGTTATGTACAAATGGGTTAAGTGCCGCAACATTAGATTTAGGATTTAGAGATTTTCCTTTTATTAACAAGGCGAATTCTTTAGAGAACGACTCAGACTGGGAAATATGAATTAGATATAGTAGCCCTTTATTAAGTTTGAAATTATTAAAGGACCTGTAATTTTATTTTTTGAGTTTTTACAATTACTCGAAAATCTATTAATGTAAGCAAATATGTTTTGTACAGTTTTAAGTTTAGTATATTTTTCAATGTTAAAAATAGAATGATTTAAATTATTATTGTGTTCTATTAAATGAACTTTAACCTCTGGTGAATCGTTCGTCTCAATATTAGTCTGAAACTGTGACAGAGCCCATTGATTCTCCGGTGATGACAGGAACTCCGGTCCCAACCACCACAGATTACAATTAGCAACTTCCCTAGGATCTACACCGCGTGATATAAGATCTGCAGGATTCTTTTTAGGGGAGATATGATGCTATGAAGCAATTTCAGTAAGTTCCCGAATTGCGGCTACTCTATTGGCTACAAACGTTTTTAAATTTATAGACCCGTAACCGACACGTAACCAAGCTAAAACGATACTAGAATCGGTCCAGTAAGACGTTCTCGTAATTTTGCAACGTAAAGCTTGCATTACGGTAGAGCATAGCTCAGCTGCAACTAGAGCGCCCGAGAGCTCGAGACGAGGTATAGTAGTTTGAGTAGATGCAGGAGCAACGCGTGATTTAGCGCAAAGTAATTTTACGTGTAGCTGACCTTCCGCGTTTATCGAACGAAGATAAATACAGGCACCATAGGCGCGTTGTGAAGCATCACAAAAACAATGAATTTCATTGTTTACAGAGTTTGATATTAATATCGGCCTAGATATAGACAAGGATGTAATAGACTGGAGACCATCAATAAAAGTCTTCCAGAATTTGACAACTTCTTTAGGGGCTGGTTCGTCCCAATCAAGTTTTAGAGACCATAGAGTCTGTAGCAAAATTTTGGAAATGATAGTGCACAAAGATAGGAGGCCCAAGGGGTCGAACAATTTGAAAGTTGTGGAAAGTATACTCCGCTTAGTCACAGAATTAGGATGATCTATAGCGACTGGAAATTTAAGAGTATCCGACGAAGCATGATCCCAGCTCAGACCTAGAGTATTAGTTGTCTCGCTTACAATTAAATTACCGCTGGATTGCAAAGATTTAGACGGCAACAATTGAATATTGCCTCTTCGTTGGCCGAGAATGACTGGGCAAAATGGTTGGAACTTTCCAGTGACTTCGATCCGATGCTTTGTATTTGCTGAAAATCTAGAAATCTTTTTTCACGGTCGCCACTTTATGTACGATAGTACATAAGAGATAAATAAAATTCTGAATACTTTAACTAATTATATTCAGTTTTTAATAATACTATACAAAAAGCCAATTGAAATGTGAGTGTCCACGAGTAGGGTTGTAGGCGTTTTGCGTCGGGTATCGCCGCGAAAATTCCCGTGCGTGTGAGTGGGACAAAAGAGCGCCGTCGGGCGCGCTCGTATGGGATCTTGCATATGTTCGGCGCGTATGCGCGAACAACAATAGCTTGCAGCATAGCGGTGAATCTAGTCAATCTAAGTCATTATGTAACTTAGCATATGACAAGGATCGCGGTTATAATATCACCGCGTTACTGGCCACCGCCAAGATAAAGTTTATCGATAAATTTAATCGTGTGCATCATTTGAGATGTTTAATTGATCCTGGGTCTCAGAGCGACTATAGCACGGCTGAATGCTGCAAACATTTATCGTTGTCAGTTGGTAAACAAGCTCGCTATTTAGAGGTACAAGGTATAGGAGGTATTACACAAAAAATATTAAGAACGACTGAACTCAAGTTTACATCCAGGTTTAATAACGATAGTCGTCAATATGTCGCACAGCCTCTGGTAGTGGAACACATTACGTTACAACTGCCCGACTCGAAAATTGAGCGGGCCGCTATGAGTCATGTTAGATACCTACAATTGGCAGATGACGAGTTCGCACAGCTGGGACCTATAGATATGCTTTTAGGCGTAAATATTTATTGCGATATTTTATTATTTAATAAGATTAAATGTTCCAAGCCCGGTATACCGTGCGCTGTCGAAACTGCTTTAGGTTACATATTATAGGAACCGCACCAGTGGTCTCACTAAATCCCGCGTCACGCACACTGTGTGCCTTTTCTACGGAACCGCTATACAAGGTCGTCGAGAAGTTTTGGGCGACCGAGGAATTGCTCTCGCGTATGTTTTTAAGTCCCGAGGATCAAATGTGCGAAGATACTTACGCTTCTACTACTGTTCGTCGCGACGACGGCAGTTACTCGGTCGATCTCCCCTTTAAGGAAAGCCCTAGATGTTTAGTCAATTCTTATATAACCGCAAAAAATCGCTTTTTTCTTTTAGAAAAAAGGTTCGCAAGAGACCCCGAACTTAAAATAAAATACGATGACATAATTCGGGAATATCTGACTTCCGGTATTTTATCTCGTGTCGCACCCGACGAGGACTTATCTCAGGGGTTTTTTCTAGCTCATCGTCGTATTGTTCGCAACGACAAGATCACCACTAAGGTACGCCCAGTTCTAGATGGCAGCGCTAAAACGGACACCGGTTGTAAAAGATGCATACTTCCCTTAACTTTTTTAATGCATAAGATAAATAATAATTATATTTACTTATCTATTCCTCCAAGAATAGAACAAGGAACTCATTGTTTATAACAAGGGACTTTGATTAGCTATTTAATGGATTCCAAAAACTTATACAATGTCCCATAGTATCCCTTGTTATCTAGTTGCGCACATATATGATGCCACTGTACTTACAATACCCTCACAAGTAACCATACCTCTTTAATAAATACACCACGTCCGCCTAGAAACGTCGCAGTAGTCACTATAAAGCAGTAGTCTCTATAAAGCAGTAGTCTTGATAAAGTAATTATTGTCATAACTCCTTACTAGGGATCGTGTCTCATTATTTGAATAGGTTAGTAAAGAAAGGGAACAAGTCAGGTTTTTTCACATTTGGCAATATTGATGGCAAATAACTCTTTGGGCCAAGACTCATACTGTAATCAAGAAAGGAGATAAGTCAGGCCATTCTAAGACAAAAATAAATGCGGATCACAAAAAGAAAGTAGTTATGAAACCAAACATGTCACTGACTTGTACCGTTTCTTCAACAAACTTGCAACACTGATTTTTTGACAGAAATCAAGTGACTGTTATCATAACCTTGTCTTAACCTAAACAAAATATTATTGAATTATTAATTGTTTGCTGTTATTTTATACCAAAAATGTCAAGTTCTGGGAGTAAAACGACAAGAGAAGATGCTGAAAATATAAGAAAAAGAAAGGGGGTAAAAAATGAAACAAAAGCACAAAAAAGCAAAAGATGTCGAGTTAAAGGCTTACAATACGAAAACTATAAGGGGGACATAGTACAACCTAAAAGAATTGGTGAGTCTTGTAACTGTTCTTTGAAATGCTTTGAAAATGTTGATGAAGAAACAAGAGTCATGGCTTTGACAGAGTTACTCAACCTTAACACAAAAAATGAACAAGATATATTTTTGTATGGTCTGATAGTGCTTAAAAATATAAAGCAGAGACGTCCAAGAACTGCAGACCCTAAAAAATCTAGACCTAAGTGTAATAGTTTTAAGTATTTCATCAAAGTAGTTGAATCTAAAGTACTTGTATGTAAGAAAGCATTTTGCAGCATTTATGCTATAAAAAATAATGCGCTGTATAGGCTTCAACGTTTACTTCGTTTAGGCGAATTGCCATCTGATAAAAGAGGAAAGCAAATGAATCAAAAAATTATACCTGGCTCTGTAATTCAAGAAATAAAAAATCATATATCTAGTTTTCCAGTAAAACAATCACATTATGCATCAAAGGAATATGTCTATTTGCCTGCAAATTTAAATGTAAAACTTAAGTACAAAATGTACAAAGAAAAACACCCATTATCACAAGCTAAGTTATCCTTTTATTATAATGTTTTTAGAAACCACTTTGACCTGCATTTTGGCAGACCTCAAGTGGATGTTTGTTGCGAGTGTGAAAGACTTAATATAAGAATACAGTCATCAGACTTAAATCAGACTGCAATTCATACTGCTAAAGCAGAGCTAGCAGTTCATAAAAAAAGGGCTCAGAAGTTTTATGCCAGCATAAAAGAAGTTCAGAAACTGTGTGAAGAAAGGTCAGATGTTATGGGGCTTACGTTGGACTACATGCAAAATATTTCCTTGCCTTGTATACCAGTTCAGGAAATGTTTTATTATAGACAACTGTCATTATTTCCATTTTGCATTAAAAATTTAAAAACTAATGAAAGCCGTTTCTTCTTATACCATGAAGGTATTGCGCTAAAGGGCCCAAATGAAACCTGCTCTTTTTTATTAAAATACATACAGGAACAGATTCCTTCAGCAATAAAAGAACTTTACCTTTTCACAGATGGTTGTGGTGGCCAGAACCGCAATCACGTAATGATTAGCTTGTGCCAAGCACTTGTGGACACTGGCAAATTTGAAAAAAATTACCACAGATTTCCAGTTCGTGGCCATTCTTTTTTACCAAACGACAGGTCATTTGGCACTGTAAAGAAAATATTGAGAAAAAGAGATAGATATTACCATCCCATGGAAATTTGTGAAATTATTTGCAGTGCTAATAAGAATTTTACAGTGACTATGGTGAAGACAGACGATATTTTAGATTTTAAAGACTGGTGGACAAGATATTACAAAAAGAGTTCAATATCCATTGAAACACAATCAAGACAAGTGCCTCGAACTCAGAAACAGAGTTTCTTGGTATCTCGTTTTCTATAATTTGAATATTCATCACAATTGAAAGGGTGTGTTGTTACTAGGCCTTACATACAGAGTTTCGCGGGTGCCAACACTTTTGATCTAAGAAGAAATAAAGCTCAGATTCCTGTATTACCTACTAAAAAGGTTATACAAAGGTATTACCTACTATAATGGTCCAGTTCCCATCAACAAAAAGAAGATAGAAGACCTTAGAAAGACTCTGCAATATATTCCACATGAACATAAGGACTACTTTAACACAATCATTGAAAAGTGGCCTACTACAGACACTAATAATGATTAAAACCAATAAAAAATATAACTTTTAGTATGTATTTTTATAGTTTTATTTATCACTTTTCAATTTAGTCAAGAAAAGGAACATATCAACAGCTTTTTGTGATTTTTATACAAAAAACTATTGTATTTTTTTTAAGATAATAGTTTTATTACATTGTTTTTATCTTGGCTTAGTAATAAAAAAATAAAAAACATATTATGTTCTAACAATATTTTCCAAAAAACACTTTTTTGTGTCTCCTGTAAAATTAGGTTGCAGTGACATGTTCCCTTTCTTGATTAAGCGATTCATTTAATATAGACAATAAGTTAAGTCTATGTAAAGTAAAGCTAGTATTGTACTGTTTTAATAAAAGGATTTTTTTTAAGTCTTTTAAAGATCGTGCATATAACATTTTGGCGCAGTCGGTAGGATACGCAAAGTTGCAAAAAGGACATTTTGAATCGCTTCAGTAAGTCTCTTACTCTAAAACTCTCAGAGAATCATCGTCGCCGCGTGAGTCGCAGCCCAGCCGAGGAGCCATCCGAACGTTGCAGCATACGACGAGGGGCAAATAAAGACGTCGATATTGACACTGTAAGTCTTTCATATTTTCTCGTGCTTTTAGGGTGTGGATCTCCCTCGCTCTCTTTTACCGTCCTTGTATCCATTTTTAAATAAAATTTTGCTACGATCCAAAACAATCAAAAATATGTCGAGCGATCCCAAACCAGGTGCCCACGACTCTGCCAGCCATCATCAAAAGGCCCTGGACATCAAGCTAGATCCCTTGGTGCCCACAAATCAATTATTTAGTCTTATACCAAAATTTAGCGAAAATACAAATAATCTAAACATTTTTATAAGAAACTGTCGCCAAGCACAAAATTGGGCGAACAGTGTACAAAAATTATTATTATTGCCAGCAGCTATATCGCAATTAGAAGGTAAAGCAGCTAGTTTTGCTAACAGAATTTCTCTAATCTAAATCAATTTTTAGACGAATTAGACGCGCATTTTAATAAATGTCGAACCCTTATTGTAATCTTATTGGAATCTCAGCACGCAAAGCAAAGAGGATCCGTTGCGCGTTTCGTCGAATATTACGAAAATTTAAAGAATGAGCTTTTATCAAACACAGAAATTATTAATGACAAATCTGGTATTTTATGTAGTGAATATAATAAGCTTCTAATGAATAACTTCTTAGTCGGGTTAGATCCGCATTTTTATAATGTCACAAGATCCCGTAGGCCTACTACGACCGACGAAGCTTTCAAATTTGCACTAGAAGAGGAACGAGCCCTCGAATTCTACAATAAAAACAATAATATACGTAGGAATTCTAAGACGTATAATACGAATAAACAAACATCTAACTATCGTAATTCAGTCCAAAAATCTTCGAGTTACGTGCAAAATAATAAATCGAACGATAATAATAGAATATCGAATAAAAGTGACAGATTTTGTACGCATTGCAAAATGCAGGGGCATACAATCGACTTCTGTAGAAAATTGCAACCGGGCCCCAGCAACAGTAATAAACCTAAAAGTAATTTTAACGATAAAAAAACAATAAATTCTTTAAACGAGCGTTTACGGCGTAACCCTACTCCTAGAAACTCGGACATTTTAAAAGAAAAAATACACGTGGCTCAAAAGCTATTACGTAAGGCGAAATTTGATAGTTTTAAAAGTTTTTGTTCGTCGTTAGACTGCACTACTTCTGCTCACACTGTTTGGACTATAATGAAATGGATAAAGGGATATAAGCAGGTGAGACACGATGTTAACGAAAATCTTGCAAAGAAATTATATAACTTGACTCCTGACTATGTTTCCCCTGCTACTCCTAAATTTTCTTTCAGCAATGATATTCTCGATACACCCTTTTCGATGCCAGAGTTAAAGCACTGTATCCCAAAAAAAATACTTCTCCGGGAAACGATAGTATTTCTTATGTAATGATAAAACATCTTCCTAGTAATGGAAAACAAATTTTATTAGAATTATTTAATAAGTTATATATATATATATATATATATATATATATAGTTTTGTCCCCCATCAATGGAGAGATATAATTATTGTTCCTATTTCTAAGCCTGACCGAGATCCTGAATCAATTATGTAAATTATTTCATATTATTTTAAAGGTTCGAGTCGAGTGGTTTTGCGAAAAAAAGGGTGTTCTGTCTCAGAACGTTACAGGTTTTAGAAAAGGTTTTTCTTGTTATAATTATATTGGTTGTTTAGTGTCTAGAATTTTAACTGGTTTTTCAGTGAATAAATTTACGGTTGCATGTTTTGTTAATATTAACAATGCTTATAATAACGTTAACGTGTCATCTTTACTTGGAATACGAGTACTTGATAGCCTCGGATTAGGTTCAAAATTTTGCCTCTATTTATGGAATTTCCTGAGTCTCAGAATTTTAAAAATAAAATTACTAAATACAGTGTTTTCACGATACACAAATTTAGGCTTAGCGCAGGGAGATCCTTTATCGCCATTACTTTTTAATTTAGCTACATACAAAATATGTAGGTATATTCGTTCTGTTTCAGTGTCCCAGTATGCCGATGACTTTGTTTTGTATATTTCTAGTAATAATATGTTTGAGATCACTCAAAATTTTCAACTGTCTATTGATAAATTACAGTTTTTTTTGTCACAAGTTGGTTTGGAATTGTCAACTACTAAAACTAAATTATGTCTTTTTAAGAGAGGATATAAGGAGAAGAAAATAATAATTAAAATAGATAAAAATATTTTAAAAGTTGAACCAGCAATAAAATATTTAGGTATTTGGCTAGATAGCTCCTTAAAATGGACCAAACATATAAATGAAACATTAATCAGAGTACAAAAGTTAATTAATTGTCTACAAATTTTAAGAGGATCTAATTGGGGGATACACCCCACTCATTTGAGACGTCTTTATATTGCATTGATCAGAAGCAGAATTGATTATGGGTCGATGTTTTATAGTAACACTTGTCAGACAAATCTTTACAAAATTGATAAATTACAAAATCAGTGCTTGCGATTAATAGGCAATTTTACAAAATCTACTCCGATCCACGTAATGGAAAATTAATTATGTATTGCCCCGTTATTTGTTAGAAGGAACTATTTGGCATCTAAATTCTGGTTAAAGTGTAAGTTTAACAATAATGAATGTTTTAGGCTTTTTGGTCTTCTAGCAGAGGTTAGTCATAATAACCCATATTGGGGTCGTAAAAAGGTTCCTCTGTTAGTCGAAATTCATAGAAAATTAGGTAGCTTAAGCATGCATAAGAATAATAATATATTAGGAGGACTTTTTTCCTTAGATACGTGGATCAGCAATGTGGATCTTGATATAAGATGTCATGTACAGCAGGTTGATAAAAGCAAAAGTTATTATACAGCTTCATGTCTTAAAAAAAATTGCGAGAAGGCTATACATAAATTATACCTTAGTTATTATAAAATATTTACTGATGGATCGAAAGATGTAAATTTAGTCGGCGCTGCTTTTTTTGATCCCCAGGCCAACATTAACTGCCGCTTTAGAATAAATAATAATATTTCAGTTATGCGCGCTGAGTTAATCGCAATATATGAAGCACTGTCACATGTAAATTCTCTAGACGTTAATTACATAGTTATATTGTCCGACTCGAAAAGTGCGCTTCAACATATAGCACGTTGTACCTCGACTTTTCGAGGAACACCGATTGCTTATGAAATTATACAGTTGATGTTGGATCTGTATAGAGCAGAAAGGCGTGTTGTATTGCAGTGGATCCCTGCCCATATTGGTCTCGATGGTAACGAGCAAGTCGACCTTTTGGCTAAACAGGCTATTCATGATGGAATCTCCTTAGATTGTTTATACTATGATAATGAGTTAATGCATGTAGTCAGGTCAATGTGCAATGATCTATGGAGTGAATATTTTGATGAAAGGTCTCGAACCAAGGGAATCTGGTACAGGACTATCCAGCATACGTTGTGCAGATCCCTTGGTTCGAGGACATAAAATTAAGTCGAGATGAGGTCAGTATTGCCTTTAGGTTAAGATCTGGACACATTCCATTGAACGCTTTCGGTTTCCTTATGGACAAGACGCCCAGTCGTAACTGTGTGGCGTGTGACGTGGTGGAGGACGTGTATCACGTGTTGATGGAGTGTGGTCGGGCCGAGGCTGAGAGACAGGAGTTATTTTATCTGTTAAATTTTAATAGTGAAGTTGGTTTTTGTAACTCTATTTTATCGTGCCCCTATTCTACAGCTGCTAAAGCTCTTTATAAAGTATTTAAGTGTTGTGTTGGTCGACGTTAGATCATGATCGTTTATGTTTTTGATAAATTATGTTATGTTCTGTGTATTGTCTGTCTAATTGTACCATGAGGGTGATATTTTCCATTTGGAAAAAACTCCCACTAAAAATAATAAAATAAAATAAAAATAAAAAAGACATATTTTACCTCGATGGTGATAAATTTACCCTGGAGATTCACCGCCAAATCGCACCGCCAAACCGTACACAAATAGAAAGTCAAAACTCAAATAAAAAAATTATTACCACAAAAAATAATTAGACCTAGCCATAGCCCGTATAATTCACCGATTTGGATAGTCCCCAAAAAAGCCGACTCCAGCGGTAAGATAAAGTGGCGCATGATTATCGATTACCGTAAGCTCAACGCAGTTACTAAAAGCGATAAATACCCTATACCTAATATAGAAGACATTCTAGATAAATTAGGGAAAAGCAAATATTTTTCGACACTCGATTTAGGGAGCGGGTTCCATCAGATTGAAATCGACCCGGTGGACACTGAGAAAACAGCTTTTTCAACAGAAGAAGGTCATTTTGAATTCACTCGGATGCCCTTCGGTTTGAAAAATGCGCCTGCCACATTTCAAAGAGTCATGGATAATATACTTAGTGGTCTCAGTGGCGATTACTGTCTTGTCTATTTAGATGACATAATAATTTACGCATCCTCCTTAGAAGAACATGATTTAAAATTAAGAAACGTATTGAAAAAATTACACGAATACAATTTCAAATTACAACCGGATAAGTGTGAATTCCTCAGAAAGGAAGTAGCTTATCTTGGCCACATAATATCGGACGAGGGCATAAAGCCTAATCCTGATGAAATTAAAGCCGTCAAAATATTTCCTCAACCAAAAAATACTAAGTCAATTAAAGCATTTTTAGGCTTAGCAGGTTATTACAGACGTTTTATACCAAACTTCTCAAATATCACTAAACCTTTAAAGAAAAATGAAAAAATTATATGGACTCCTGAATGCGATAAAGCAATGGAAACCTGTAAACCATTATTAACGTCAGCTCCTATACTACAATACCCTGATTTTAATAAAGAATTTATATTAACAATTGACGCATCTCAATATGCTATAGGTAGTATCCTTTCACAAGGTAAATTAGGCGAAGATAAACCTGTCGCGTACACCTCTAGGACCATGAGCGACACAGAGCAACGCTATTCTACCATTGAAAGAGAACTTTTGGCTATTAAATGGTCAATAAAACATTTTAGACCACACCTATTTGGTAGAAAATTTACAATAGTTACCGATCATCAACCGTTGACTTGGCTCTTTTCAGTTAAAGACCCAAGCTCACGATTAATAAGATGGCGATTAGAATTAAAACAATACGAATATAAAATAGTTTATAAACCCGGTAAAACAAATCAAAACGCGGACGCTTTATCTCGACCGTGTATAAACCTTATCGACGATAGTGATGTCATGGAGAACTTTCGTCAACAGCTACGAGCTGGGTCTATCGAACCAATAGACATCAACGAGCTCACAAAATCTATTTTTTATAATGAACGTAAACATATTATATTATTTTTACCGTGTAATTTAAATGAACAAGATGAAACCTTTAAGTTACTTTCTACATATTTCGGATCGTCCTTAAATGACCTTAAACCCGAATTAAATAAAGTCGAATTTTTTACAGATCCTTAAACAAAAGATAGAACTTTTTATTTCTGTTATAACAGAAATAACCACACAGATTGTGAAGATATATTAAATTTTTATACAACTTTAATATATTTAAAATTTCAATTGATAGACCAAGACTTAGAGAACAATAACCTTTATATAAACATTCCCGCTACGACGCGCTACGAACGCGAGTTCGACGTAGACCTAACGAAACAATTACTGTCTTACATTTTTCATGATAAGAAATTCATATTTAATATTTGCGAACTAACAAATCAAATAATAACACCGCCTATAGATCAACGCCAGAAGATTATTTCATATTATCAAGATTCAAGGTTCACAGCCCACAAGGGTATAGATGAAACCATTAGACGTATAAAACTGAGATAAGAATGGCCGAATTCAAATAAAAAAGCTAAAAGAGGTCTTATAAATCCCTTAGGGTCAGTACCTATAATACTTTTTGGTACCATGGCTAACGACGAGCGAAGAAGAATAAATGACGTAATCAGAAACGTCGAGAAAAATGGCGAAACTGTTAAAAATCTCGTTTAAACAAATACAAGTAACAACGTCCGTTATCGCTTACTTCAATAAAACTATTAACTCAATATTATATAATGAACAATATTATATAATGAACAATATTATATAATGAACATCCCGTTAGTTCTTGAAGGGGGGACCCTATCCGACCCCCTTTCAAAGGGGGGCCCTTTGAAAGGGGGTCGGATATGGACGGTTCCAAAATTTTATAAATATAGTTGAGGGTATCCGTATTATAAATCTGCTAACCATTCCTTTTAAACCTTTTACGCCCGCACCCCTCTCAAGGAAACATATACAGGGTGGCCAAAAAGTCGTGGATCAAACGAAACAGGGAGATAAAGGAGGTAATTTCCAACAAAAAATCTTTCTCCAGCATGGCTATAACTTCATTGCACGAAAAGATATGAACTATTTTTGTTTTTTCAATGAAAGTACCGAGTTTTTTTTACAATTTAATCAGTAAAAAGTTAAAATGATTAAAAATAATTAAAAAAAAGCTGTTGTATTATGACTCGATTTTGTATCAATACTACAAAAAATGTAGTGCAAAAATGTAGTAAATGTAGTATTGCAGCTCTTGGTATCAAACTTAACGAGCAATTAATGTTTTTCCGTAAATTTTGATGCGTTTCAAAAAATTACTTCTCACTTTAAGAGCACCATTTGAAAAAAAAACGTATTACGGAAAGGTGACCCGGTATTATAAAAACTTTCCGGTTTAATGCTGATTAAAATGAGGTACAACACTTTACTTTTTGATCTTTAGTTTTGGTTTCATGATCGTTTTTTCATACCAAGGTGCAAATTTCATAAAATGATAAAGTCAAAGGAAAAATTAGATTTTTTCTCATACATATAACATAGTAATTTCAGAAGCCATTATGAAATAAAAACAACGATTGTGCCTTAGTACTTTTATTAAATACAAATTTTTACATTAAATGTTCAAAGTTCCTACCTCTGACCATAACGCACAATCTGCACCGCCTAATAAAATTTGCTCGTAATCGGCAGAATGCACCTCTGTTATTTTGAATTTGTAACTTAGCAAACTCGAGCTTTTGTCGTAGTTCTTGTTCGGTGTTATTCTCTCCATGATACACTATTTCTTTAAAATAGCCCCAAACAAAAAAGTCCATGGGATTAAGGTCGGGCGACCGGGGTGGCCATGCAATAGGTCCACCTCGACCAATCCACCGGTTAGGGAAACGCTCGCTCAAATGTTCTCGAACTGCTCTAGTGTACCTCCTTTATCTCCCTGTTTCGTTTGATCCACGACTTTTTGGCCACCCTGTATAAAAGCCGTACGCTTCGCGCCGGCCGAGGAGTGTCGTGTCCAGTTCTGTCAAAAAATAACCACCGCGCCGCGCTAGAAAATAAGAAATTTGTGTGAAGTTAACCGTTACAACCAAGGAAGATACGAAGACAGTGTGGAGGCCTACTCAACGTATCTGGACCGCAGAACAACAGTTTAGTGTTCACTGAATCCTTCCAAGTATCAAATTTCTCTTATACAGTCCATTCAGCTACGTAGATTCAAGATCTACCATTTGATATGACAAAGGCTTTTGATCACGTAAGCCATAAAATACTATTGGACAAATGTGAACATTATTGTATTCGAGGACTAGCGAATAAATGGTTAAAGTTTTGACTTCTTTGACTTTGACTTCAAAGTCAAAAATTTTTATTTAAAATAGGTATTTTTATGCATTTTCTGAACGTCGATCTACATGATGCCTACCACCGGTTCGGGAACCAGCCCGGCGAGAAGAACCGGCGTAAGAAACTCGCACGGGGCCATCTTTTATTAAAAATATGGAAAATTGTTCTTTTAAAAATATAAAAAGGCATATTTAACAATGTTATGACTAAAACTACATAACAAGAGTACAATAATATATGTAATTTAGAAGTAGCCTTGCAGAGGGTCAACTCATTCCCAAGGTGTGCTATCATTCATAAAATCATTAAATTTATAATAGGCTTTAAGCACACAAACGTTCTTTAACTACTTTTTTAAATTTATTGATTGAAAAATTTTGACAGCTTTCTGGGATCTTATTGTATAGATAGGCGTATGCACTGGCCCTTAAACGAATTCTTTACTTTACTAAGTCTAGTCACTGGTACATCAAGCTTATGCTTATTTCGGGTATTTCTATTGTGGTTGTCACTTTTCTTTTTGAATAGGTTTAATTTTTTTTAACATAATATATTTGATAGAACATACTGAGAAGCTACAGTTAAGATTCCAGTTTCTTTAAACGTCTCTCTTAATGACGTGTTGGGGTCCAGCTTGTAGATTGCCCGAACAGCTCTCTTCTGCAGCACAAGCAAAATTTATATCGGCAGCATTTCCCCACAGTAGAATGCCATAGGACATTATACTGTGGAAGTAACTAAAATATACAAGTCTTGTCGTCTGAAAATAATTGTCTTATCTTACTTACTGCAAATGCTGCTGAACTGAGTCTGTCGGCCAACCCAGCAATATGAAGGCCCCACTGTAGTTTTGCGTCTAAAGTTATACCTAAAAAGACAGCTGTATCTACTAGTTCCATACCTTTTCCATTCAATAGAACATTGGTTTTAGTCTGCCTTACATTTGGCAACGTGAACTTTATACATTTAGTTTTTTTGCTATTTAATTTGTTAAATATTAACACTAAACCAGTGTACTATTTTTGAGAGAGCATTATTTACTTCGTCATAGCCTGAGTTTTGGCGATTAATATTAAAAGTAAGTGACGTGTAATCGGCAAATAAGACTATCCCGTTTTTTTCATTAATAAGGTATGGTAGGTCATTTATATAGACCAGAAAAAGAAAGGGTCCTACAATGGATCCTTGTGGGACTCCCATCTCAATTTTGGTACCTGTTGATCTTTTTCCATTTATCTCAACCCTCTGAGTCCTATTTGATAAATAAGATTTTAAGAGGACGAGTGCTGGTCCCCTTACTCCATAGTGGCAAAAAAGTTTATAGCGTACTTGCTATAAGTCTTGTAAAATAAAAGGATAGTTAATATCTATCTAATGTATATTTACATAATTTATAATTTAAAATACCTATTATTAATGTCGATTATATTTATTTTATTGTCATATTTATTTAACAGCAGTATACATTTGGCTGTTAAGCTTATATCTAATTTTGTTTTCCCGTGGCAACCGTTTTATGTTAGGAAATGTTATTCATATAATCTTATTTATATTTTGCAGTTTGTTTAATGCTTCTATATAATATTCTAATTGGTTACTATTCGCATTTCCCCGTCTCCCCACGTTGTCTCCACGTACAACATTATTAGTGTTGTATTGGGACAGTGAGTTGTACTTAAAATCTTTTTTATTATTTGTGAAAATGTTGCACCCGGCATACAGGTGTTGTACACTGACTGTTCCTCGTACAACTTACTCAATTGCACCCCGACTCCCCGACCAAGCTCATCGCTGTATATAGTGACTATGCCAAGACCAGAGGCCAATGGTGCAATCAAATATCCACTATGGGAGGATATAGCATGAGCCTCCATACCTAAATTACAATTATTATTATTAGTTGAATTATTTACCAGATGCTGACATAATGAGTTGTGTCTCAATAAAGACTTAACTCATTTTTTCATTGTAATAGCTGTCATCCAGTAAAATATTCAACGCCAATATGTGACTAGATATTTCTGATGGATTTAAAAGTGTCATGTAAAACAGTAATTTTAGTTTGGAGACTGCAAACCTCTGCCTCATAGACACATGTAGTATTTTTCAACTCTTTAATACTGTCTAAGTATTTATTTTCAATAACGATTTTTTCTTTTGTCCGCTTGGACAGTTTTAACATATTTTTTTTGTTTTTAATAAAAATTTACTTGTTTTTTTTTTATATGTTTATTTACTTTTATGTATTTTTTTAACTTTATTTTTACTTTGAAATGTATGGGAGGGCATAGTATTGTCACCAGTCAAGTCAATTATTGGTATAGTTTTTGTGACATTTTTTTCAAGAATACCCTAGATCTCTCCCAAACTTTTCTTCGAGCAAGTTTTGTGTTTGTGAGGAATTATGCTCCTGTATTTGACTTTTCAATATATTAATTTGTGTACAGGCTTCCTCTAGTTTCTGCTTCCAAATACTAGTATTGTTCAGAGCTTCCTTGTACTCATCCCTGCAACGGTCAAAGCTATCTACAATTTCATGTAATTCTATGTTTTTTTGGTACAAATCTTCATAATTTGCATTTAACTTATTAAACTACGTTTTTAAGTTACTGTTTTTTTTTGGATAATTTTTACATTTTCTTTTTCATTATCCTCGCGTTCAGAAAGCAATAGTTCATTTTGTTTCTTATGCTGTTTAAGCTCCTGAAGGATCAGACGGAGTTGCTCAGTCTGACGAGCCAGGTTTCCTCTAGTCATCATGTTGATGTAAAAGAAGTTAAAAACTATTGAGATAATTAGTTAATTAATTGACCAATTTGTCTATCAATGAACCAACTAACTAGTTAGCAAGCAGATTTAACACTTTCTGATACCTCCAAGCAGACCCAACCACTCTATATCTATAGATGGTGAGATATTTGCTCGGTGTAAAGAGGTCACGCAAGCTGGAGTGAGGTATGTAAGATAAAGGTAAAGAAGATATCAGTCTATCCCAAACCTACAAGCCAACCTAACAATGAATTTTATTCTGCAAACCAGAAAAGGAAATAAGTTTAAAATTCGAAATAAACTACAATGGCAGTGGAATAAATAATACCCAGTCCTCCTTATATGATCCTGTCACTCGATATATTCATTAGATGTTGAGATATTTGCTCGGTGTATAGGGGTCACGCAAGCTAGAGTGAGGTGAATAAGTTGTTACAAAGGAGTAACAAGGTCCATTAATCCCACTGACCGACCTATGTAACCTATGTCTTAAGTAGTTATAAACAGCTGATTTATTGCTTTCTTACAACGTTAATTATCATAGCCTATCGTCAACCTTAATCAGCATAAAATAATTAGAGATATTAATAATCTGTTTGCAGAGATTTATTTAGAATTCTAAGCGTTTTTAATATAGAAAATTTGAATTACCTTGACAGCTGACGCCGTTGACGTAAGGCACTAACTTTAAATTGCTGATTACACAAATAAACTTGTTCACAGCACTGATACTTATTATTTGTCTTATTACTAACACTTAAAATAATATAATTATTATTAACGATTTGAGATAATAATAGTAAATTAATAAATTCTACTTCTTCTTTTGGCATAGCCTTCCTATTTTTTTTATTTTTTTTAACTCTTTAATTTAACATAGCCTTCCTTGTAATAGGAGTTGCCAGCGTCAGAGTGATGAAATTAATAAATAATTTTCAATTTTTAGTCGGGAGACTTTACAATATCATGTTAACGGTAGGGTTGCCAGCAGGAGTTAAAATTTCCGTTTCCATTATCTTATAGGAAATTAAATTCTCTACAAAAAAGTTATAATAATAATAATTATAATTTATCTTTATTGAATACACAAGGGACATAAACACAGCTGAAAAGAAAATAAACAAATCGAAAATCAGAATCAAATCCCCACACCACATGTTCAAAGGGAATCCACTCAGGCATCGACCACGGCGGTGCCGAGGCGCCTGATCTTCCGTGGTCCCCTATTAGTTTGAGATCTCACATCAGCACACTACTTTAAATTATTATTTTAGTTTGCTTAACTTTAAATAATCATGTATATATATATAACACTAAATCATTAAAGATTCTACTATTTAAAACATCAAACCAACAACTACGGTCAGACATCGCTGGTGCAGCTTTATCTCGCGATGCGGGATATTGGACCACAACTGGACATCGCACCCGCGCCGTGATCGCAGGTTCAGTCGGCGCGGTGACGCGTTCAGTGCTACAGCCACAGCACTCGACTACTATTTTATCGGTGATAATGACTTACCGATGATAAGAAACACAGGATCGTAGTAAGTTTTTAGTACTACTATTGTTTTTGCAATTTTTTTTGTTCAAGGACTGAACATCGAGCATTTTTATGGAGTTTTTTAATAAAACACGGGTATGAAAATCACCGGCAGTACACGTTAAAGTACGTAAGCAATCACAAAACAAGTAAGTCCAGTTGGGTCTCGTTAGGCCGATCTATCACAAGCGGGTCACGCCCACATCACATTTCCTCTTGTGTTTTATATTCCGTGGTTTTTGCTATACTTTTACATCTGTCTAAAACTTTTAGTAGGTATTAAAATTTGTCACAGATATTTAGAAAAAGGCCATACCCAGCAAGAGGGTGACAGCGTGCATGCACTAATAGAATGATCGCCTAAAAACAAGTTGATCTATTCGCCACAAGAGTTAACATACTTGTGTGCGCTGCGTGATAAATCAGAACGATATTTTAGATTTTAAAGCTACTCTTAATCAGCACAGATGGATTGAAAATGAAGATGGGGACAAAGTAAGGTGGAATCAAGTTCGCGAAATAATGGTGGACTCAAAAAAACCTGATAAAATATTTTATAAATATGATTTAAATGAAAAATCGGCCATGTGTATTAATTGTTTTAAAAGGAAAAGTAAAAGAACGACTATTACAGGACAGAACAGTTGTACACCTGAACTTGAGAAAGTTTATGGTGGACCTTTACCTATTAATACGGCTAAATACAATGATTTGATGTCTTTGTGTCAACAAATTTTTATTCCACCCAAGATACCATGATTTCTATAGAAATATTGTACACGGAAGTTAATTTTCATCAGTGCCGCTACAAAACCCGCAACAGTTGAAGATCCAGAATTTTTAGAATTGCTTATTGATTACAGTTAGTTTACTTGTGCCAGATTGTTAAGGTTTTGATCTCTATTTTTCAGCAAAAATTTTTGTTAAAGTAAGTTTTTATTTTTATAAAACGCTTTAAGTTTATAAGATGTTAAGTTTTTGTTCTAATAAATCATTTTAAAATAAGTTTAATATATTTTTTAAGACTGATTACAAATTGTAAAGTATTTTATTTAAAGAAGAGTTGATTATTTTGTAAAATGATAATTATGCATAAATAAATAACAAAAGAGTTAAACTTCTTCTTCTTTCGGTCTTTCATTGGAGAAATAAAATAAAAGAGTCTAATAATTTTTTTGACGCGAAATAGATAAAACTATGTGAAATACGGTAAGTATCATAAATAAAGACATCTACAATAATTTAGTATACCTACAATAGTTGAAATTTAATGAAGGGCAGTAATTTTTATTTTAAATTTCCCTAAAATTTATAACCAGAGATTATGTTAATCGATATTTAGTATTGTATTAAAAATGGGCTTTATTTTTCTCGCGTCGTAAAAACAGACGTCAGGCAGTTGTCTTTTCCTATTCAAATTAGCGTATATTCGATTCCGAGGTAGAAGTGGACATCTGTTAATTGTCTTTTTTTACGTCGAAGTTCTTACAACGTAAAAAAGTTCATCTACATTATTTCAAAAAAACAATGACGTAGCAATAAAATATGTTATACGAAAGATACTATAATCGAAACTTAAATCATTATGAAAAGTTTCATGTTAATTAAGTAATCGTTATTGATTAACGAAATGGCAGCTGTTTTCCCACTAAATGTGCTCTCCTGTAAAGTTGGTGTTTTGCAGATATCCGTGTCTACTTTGCTGCCATCGAAATGCTTGTAGTATCCCCTAACCCCTTAGTAGTCTGTGAAATGCTTTTATAATTAGGAATGACGATTATTTCTGATAAATATCGATTTTTTAAATGATTCGAATCGTAACATGATGAATCGATTTATAAAAATTTTGGTCTAAAAGATCGATTTCTAAAAAAATCGCTTATTTCAAGTTTATAAGTACAATGTAAATCCATTTTATGAAAATTAAGAAAGAAACCGTAATAAACAATCTCTGGGATCTCATATCAGTAAAATTAGGGATTTTTTAGTTCAGGAAATTTGAGAATAACAATAGCGTACTTAACATTGTTTTTATTTATATCCTAAACTCTTCTTAATTATTGTTTCATTAAACACAAAAAAATATAACATTATTTTGAAACCTAAAAACCTACAAAAAATATTAAAAAAATACACTTTTTAAAATCCGCCGTTAACACTATTCGCCATGTAGGTTGATAGATTATTTGTGCTGTGACGTCATACTAGTACTATTTGTAATCTGTGCTATAGACCGTAGTAGCAAAATGGCGGTGTTGCGTTCCGTTTGACGTTTTGACATAAATAACTTTTTATGATGTCATGAACTATATTTTATTTACAGAAACATTATTATTACATTATTTAATTTACAGAGACGTTCCGTTTCACTACTACATGTGTGTTTAGTGTGTTTGTGTCATCACATCCTTGTCGGAAGTTAATTTTCATCCGTAGAAATTAAAAACAAAAATACATATTTTTAAATAAACTTTATTTATCAATCATAAGCAGTGGCGGATTAACGTATAAGCACTACAAGCACGTGCTTGTGGCCCCTGTTCTCCAGGGGCCCCCCTCCATCCTCTGCTTGCGTTTCATTTTATACCTACATTTTATCGAGATTCATCCACAATATGTCCGAAATCACAAAGCGCGAGCAGTCCGGGAGTGACCCTTCATACACCCCCGCAGGGCCCTGCCCCCTGCGCGCCCCGCCCGTACGTCGAGACCGAGTGAGTGAGTTGTCTTTGCATTGCAAACGATAGCGCCCGCATTACCGCACGTACTTACATACCTACTTTATTTACGGAGTGGCTTTGATTGAAACTACACTTATCGTTACCCCACACAAAGTTTTCAGGTAAGTACTATATTTATGCTTTCATTATTGATTACGTACACGTATAAAGAATATGGTATTTTTCAACAATAATTCTAACTTTATGTTTCACTAGCTGTGCCCCGCGGTGTTACCCGCGATTTATGACCTATAAACTAAATTGTGTAAAAAATAAAACATTTCTTTTTTCCCAATTTTACCACCTTGGAGGTAGAATTTTCAAAATCGCTTAAATACATATCTATTAATTTTTGTTCAGTAGCCCAAAAATATAGTTTCATGTTTCTAACTTAAGAAATGACGGACTTTTATACAAACTTTCAACCCCTATTTCAACCCCTTCGAGGTAAAATTTCCAAAATTCCTTCCTTAGTGGGTATCTACTTAATAAAACAACCCTACTCACCAAATTTCGTAGTTGTAACTTTAACAGTTTTTGCTCGGCGATGATGAATCAGTCAGTCAGGGCATGTTATTTTATAAGTATAGATAACTAAACTTCGAAAAGTCCCTCAAATTTGACAAACAACTGTCACCACACTTTTCACAGCTTTTTTACATTTTTACTAAAATAACAAATTCACAAAAACGCCGTAATTCACCAAAAAAAATGAAATGGCCTGAACCTCTTAAACATACCTAAACTTGGAAGTAAGTATATGAAATGTAACTTTTTGATGTACGGGTATGAAACCTATGCCAATCCATAGAAAATATTATTTAAAACAACAATAATTAGTGTTTGAAAAACTGTCGTAAGTCTCATACTTTCTGAGACATTGCAGTTTGAAGTCGTAAAATAAAACAGCAACCAACAGTTGACAGCGCGCGCCGCGCACTTCCCGCGCCTCGCTCCGTCAGTCAGTCGCCGGCGCAATAAGTACCGACTACTACCTGCCTACCGAGTATCGTATTATTCGATTTTACAACTTCACACTGAAATATCTCGGAAATTATGAGATTTACGTCATTTTTTCAAAGAGTAAATTTTATTGTTTTAGATAATATTTTCTATCGATTGGCCTAGGTTTTGATTGACCTGTACACCAAAAAAAATACATTTCATGTACTTCCAAGTTACTGAAGTCTGGCTTCATACAGAAAGGTTCGATGTCTTTTGCACTTTGTTTATTACTTTGTAATAACCTACACTGCCTACACATACGCAATAAAAGCCCCTATTATAATATATTTTTTTAACTATAACTAATTTATTTCAGGTTCCAGAGGGCACCGTACGTATACAGAAGGTGATATTTGTTATTGATACTAATCATCTATATTAAAAATGAAACGCCATCATCTCAGTGGCGCACAAAAACGCTGTTTGCGTTTTTGTGCGGCAGAGCTGAAGAAGAAAAAAATAGATACACTCCCAAAAATGACATCGTTTTTTCCAACCAATCAGTTAGAATCTGGTAAAGATAATAATGAATGTCAAGAATCTCAATCTTTATCATCTGTTAGAACACAAATTGATAAAAACAGTACTACATGCACCTCAGTAGATCATTTTGATGACGATGAAATAAATAGCGAAATTAAAACACCTGTTCCTGTTCCCGATAAATCTGAACCTGTTATTGTTGCGATTCCTGAAGTTTTAAAAATTGAACTTGTCAATTCCAATAAAAAGACAGATGCTGGGCTGTGGACGGAATTTTCTGAGGAAGATATTTGCTATTGGATTGACCACGGTCCAGAAAATTGTCAGCACCATCAGGGCCCATTTCACGAATCGCGCCGTACATATGCTAGTGGTAAAAGTGTCCGTTTTTGCACACCACGACTATTTTTCGGTAAAAAAGCCAACGGTGCAACATATAAACGGGAATGGTTACTGTATTCAAAGCAAAAGGATCTTTGTATTGCTTTGTTTGCAAGTTGTTTGGTAACAAATCCATCGCCACAGCGCCGAGCCAATTTGCAGCTGACGGATTTAGTGATTGGCGCAACGTAATTGCAATTGAGCACCATGAAAATAGTTCAGCTCATAAGGACTTTATGCTAACTTATTTGAGTCGAAGACAAGGTCTAGGGATCACCAAAAATTTAGAGGCACAAGTGAAAGAAGAAAGAAAATATTGGCAAAATGTATTGCAACGAGTTATTGCGGTTATACAAACGCTTGCAGAACGTGGTTTGGCCTTTAGGAGACATGATGAGTCTTTTGGATCTATACATAATGGGAATTTTTTGGGTTTACTTGAACTTGTGGCTCAATTTGATCCATTTTTAGCAAGCCATGATGATAGCCAAGCCATTGCAAGATATGGAAGTAAAGGGAAAGGCAACCCATCATATCTATCGAAAACAGTATGCGACGAACTTATCGATTTAATGAGTGATAAAGTTCACAAAGTGATTGTCGAAGAAATACAATCAGCTGGGTACTTCAGCCTCTCAGTGGACTCCACGCCTGACCTATCACATACGGATCAACTAAGTATTATTTTGAGATACGTATCGCCGTCTGATGGTATGCCCGTGGAGCGATTTCTGAGGTTTTTAAATTTAAAAAGTCACACCGGAGAAGAGATGGCAAATATAGTACTCAGTTATCTAGAGGGTTGCAAAATAGATATTGCAAAGTGCAGAGGACAATCATATGACAATGCTGCTAATATGTCAGGACGATACAAAGGGATGCAGCAAAAAATTTTAGAGCATAATAAATATGCTGTATTTATACCATGCGCTGCACATACTCTAAACTTGATTGGTCGCAGTGCTGTTGATTGTTGTACGATTGCAGTGAATTTTTTTTCAAGTGTGCAGTTGTTATACAATTTTTTTTCGGCTTCTACTTATCGTTGGGCAGTTTTAAAAGAATTAATAGGCAACGATAGCGTTCTGAAGTCGCTGTCGGACACTCGTTGGGAAGCTCACGCTGTAGCTACGAGTGCAATATTACAATCCTATCCGAAAATTTTGGATGCTTTAGATGAAATTGCTGAGGACACAAGCCAAAAAGGTGAGACCAGGTTAGAATCACAAAATATTTCAAACAAAATGCAAGAGTTTGAGTTTATATTTATGCTCACTTTTTGGAATGATATTCTACAAGTTTTTCGTCGCACCAGTAAAGGACTCCAAGAAGAAGGATTAGATCTTAAGACGTGTTCCAATTTGTATCATTCTTTATCGGGTCATCTCGTTGAAATGAGGAATCAATTTGAAAAATTTGAAGGCGAGGCAAGAAAAATTTTTCCTAATGGGGAATATAAGGAAACTCTAAGACGAATTAGGAGGAAACAAGTAAATGATGGATATGCAGAGGAACTTGATTTGAATCCTAGAGACAAATTCCGCATTGAGACTTTCAATGTAATAATTGACACACTTAATGCTCAAATGCAAAGAAGAGGTGATGTATACCACGAAGTTTCACAAAAGTTTTCATTTCTTGCGGATCTAAATAAGTCATGTTCAGAATATGAAAAAGATATCCAATTGCTCTTAGAATCTTACCCAGAAGACTTCAATGAAAACTTCCTCGGCGAATTTAATCATTTTCACAAATATGTTCGAATAAAATATGAATCTTCAGAAACAAAGGTCACCCATTCCGATTTAAATGAAATGATTATTAAAGATAAAGTAAAGTGTGTTTTCCCAAATATAGAAGTGGCGTTTAGAATCTCTCACAACTTAATGATTACTAACTGCTCTGCTGAACGATCCTTCTCACAACTAAAAAGATTAAAAACCCGCAAAGAACAAAAATCCGTCCAGACAAGCTTAATTCTTTAGCATTAATGTGTATTGAGGCAGCCATACTTCGTCAGATAAATTTCGACGATGTAATCTCGGAGTTTGCTCTGATTAAGGCAAGGAAAAAAATGTTTTAAGTTTTAAATTATACCTACTACACTTTCTATTTTGATGAACTTTTATTTTATACTTTCTACCTTCCATTTCCATTTACATTTAAGCAATAGAGGGCCTACACAGGCTCTGTGCTTAGGGCCTCGGATACTCTTAATCCGCCAATGATCATAAGTTTTTAATTTATGATATCGCTAGATAGCTAGATAATATGATCTAGAAAGCGTATGTTTTCTTAAGCCAAGTACTAAAGGAAATACTCCTTCAATGTATTATATCTTCTATTATATAAAAAAAATTCTATTACCATATCAAAGAATCAGATCAGGAATAAAAGAAGATATTTATTTTCTAAATGTATTTGTTACATTAAAAAGTTAAGAAAATAGATAATATAGCTTATAGTTCCCAATGCTTAAATAATTATATCTAAGCTTTTTAAAAACAACAGGCTGTCTGTCAAGTCAGTCAAGTCTACTAGAATCCAAGCGGTTCCATTCATCACTTGCAACTTGCAATTGAAAAAAGGCGCATACAAGGAACAGATGATTCCACGATACTCATATACATCATGGCTATTGAGTGAACGTGGTGATAAATAAAGCTTTTTTGTTGTTGCCAGTTATCATACTTTAAGTGTACAACTCATAATATAAACATTTAATCATTAAACTTAATGATTACGTGTGAAACCTTACGTGTGAAATGGTGATT
The DNA here is from genome assembly GCA_963565745.1 of Phengaris arion. NCBI lineage: Eukaryota > Metazoa > Arthropoda > Insecta > Lepidoptera > Lycaenidae > Phengaris > Phengaris arion. Next base: position 7,086,140 of record OY751444.1, on the reverse strand, counting down.
CCAAGATTTTGACACCACCTTTCATCATTCTTGAGGCACGTTATACAGCGTAGCAACACATAAAAACAGTTTTTGACGTGATAACGTCTTATAATTCGATGGAGCCGGCTTCACGCACGAAAAAACATGACTCATGCGTTACCAAGTACTGTTACCAAGTACCAGCGTTACCTCGCATTTTATTATTATTATTATTATTATTATTATTGTTGTTGTTGTTGTTGTTGTTGTTGTTGTTGTTGACGTTGTCACGTTCAACTATCGTCAGTAAACCAACTTTACAGACAACCGATATTTTTTTAATTAAATAGTCCTTTAGATATTGATATATTATATTGATATAAAAATACAGAGAGCTACTGCAATATTATGACCGAATAAGTGGGTCACACCATGACAAGAAACACGCGTTTACACACCGATATAAACAGTCTCTTTCACTCGTATTGACACAGCTTTAGTAAGACAGAGCAACAAAAACCATATAGTACTAACTTTAAAAAACTATGGCTTGAGAAGTCTTTGAATTGTAAATAGTTTAGTAGGTACAACATATCGATAAAAAAATCGATTTATTTCGTCCGAGGAATCGAGTAATCGATTTCAGATCTCATGCCTATTTAGAATTTAAAGCTTGACAAATGAGCACAAATTATTAATTATTGGTGTGAGGTTATTAATATTATGTTCATTTTTACCCACGACGGAACGGTTAAGGTGAATGCGTTTTCTAAATTAAAGTTTTATAATTCAAGCAGTATGTATGAACGCATATTTCTTGTTGTATTTCAATGTTTAATTCGAGATTCCTCAGCCCTAGCTTATTTGCTACGTCCCACGCCTGTGACCAAACGTGAGTTTATTGCAAGATAATAAACAGCCATATGTGACAAGGTTTAAATAAAAAACAGTCCGTTGATGACGATTAATGTAACATCTGAGATGGTAATCTGATACGTCGTACGGAATCACAAATTCCTCCTTCGGACCTATTTTGGTTTCAGCGACTTGCTAAAACAGTGACGATCATTGGCGATTTAATGACAAGGTGACTTTTTTACAAACTACTAACTTTTTCTTTCATAAGTGTAGCCATCCATTGTGTCCTGTTTGATGCCCGTTCTTCCTATCAAGAGTGGGCTACTTTGCAACGATTCATTTTCCGAACATCCTTAAACCTGAGGTATTGGCCACCTGAATAATAATAGATCATATATTTCTCTACTCCCTCATCAGACATCTTTTTGATGTGGTCGCACCAGTGTAGCTGACGTTGCATTAGGTAGGCTTTGATGCTGTAGAGGTTTACATATTTACAGGTTGTTTACCATAACATAGGTTTACACATTGGGCTTCCTGATATAGTCTGTCCATTTTACAGATTGTATGTATTATGCTTAATATTTTTTTATTTTAGTTATCTAGAGCTAGAGATGGGCAACGGGCTTATACCCGATGGGTGGAAACGGTTTTAAACTGGGTTTTTTGGGTGAAAATAGTTTTTTTTATTATTATTACATAAGGGGGCAAACGAGCAAACGGGTCACCTGATGGTAAGCAACTACCGTCGCCCATGGACACTCGCAACATCAGAAGATCTGCAGGTGCGTTGTCGGCCTATTTAAACCAGAGTAAAAACCCAAACAGCGGGTTTAAACTCTCAAGCTTATATTTTGTATTCAAATGTTAAAAAAAAAAAATTTTTAACCCTATACTTGGCAAGAAAAAATATTTTAGAAATATTGAAAAAAAAACTTCAATATGTTTTTATGTAGTTATTGAAGGGATAAAAAAGAATAAGAAAATAATAATATATGTTTTATCATTTAACATTTATTGAGCGTATCATATTAGATACATTGCCAGACTCTTAGCAATCAACACTAAAAAGTCTACGTATCTAATTTGCTACACTGCCAGTCTTTGAGTGAAGCTAATAAATTATTTTTAAACATAATAATTGTAATAAAACAAAACCTAAAATGTCCATTCTCAAGTGAAATAACAAAAAATAAAACATAATTATTTTGTATGTCTACTATATATAAAAATAACATAAAAAACAGCCATCTTATAAATCTAAATTAATGGTAAATTGAGATCAACCATCAAAATCAAGTCAAAAATCAGTCTTACAAATAGGTTACAAATATTATTTTTTGGTATGGTATTCTTTGAAACAATTACGTTCCGGCAATAAGCACAACCTCAATTTGCATTTTTGGCAAAAAAAATTAGCCAACCCTTTTGTGCAATACATACACCTTCCTCTGCTAGCTATTACACTTGGATAATGAGCAACTTGATCATACCGAACAGCATCTGGCGGTCTTTCAGCTACTGGCTTCTGAATAGTCTTGCTTGATTTCATGCCAGGCCTGCTGATATTGCTCATATCAGTTCTTTGAAACCTCCATAGGCTTTCAAAAATTTCTTAAATGCCAACGATGGCCTCGGAATGGTGTACGATATAGAGCGATCAACAAGTCGGCGAGATCAACACCACCCATGTATGTGTTATATTTTTTTATTAAATTGGGGCAAGTCACTGGCATTTTTCTACCTTGTTCTTTCTTGTAACGAACCACAGTCTGGGTAGGTTACGCATCTACAAAGGTACTTGCAGCAGTGACACATTTATTATCAAACCATTTGACGACAGCAATCTTATTTTTATTGCTCATCCACAAGACGTATTCTTGTGGATGAGATCCTCTACCCTTTTTTTTTAGATTTTTATCAGTGGGTAGTTTTTTCTCCGCTCCTCGGAGTCTGTTTGCTCGGATTGTACCAATTGCAAAAATGCCGCATTCATTGCGTAAATATTGTAACAGCTCAATAAATGTGAAAAAGTTATCAAAACACAGGACTTTGCAAGCAGGTTGTGGAATAGATTTTGCTAACGCTAAAACTACTTTTGATCCAAGACCCATACTAATTTCTTCATCCGTAAATGAGTGAAATCTAAACGTGTCATCGCCTCCATAGACCAAGAAGTCATAAACTATCCCAGAGACACCAGCGCGAACAAATATTTTATAACCCCATTTTTTCGGTTTATTTTTTATATATTGTTTACGGCTGCCTGCTCTTGTTCCTTTATGTGGAACCATCATTTCGTCTATGCTGAAATGTGACTCTTCTTCTACTCGTAAACAATTCTCACGTAGGTATTATTTGAAGGACTGGCCTCACTTTATAATACCTATCACCATCGTCTTTCAAATTGTCATTAAAATGCAAATAACGCCTCAGTAATTGGAACTTCTTGAGGGTCATTATATCAGCTACTTTGTCGCATCGCGTTAGTTTAGCCCAATAATCTGTATAAGCTGGCAATTTATTGACACCCATATATACAAGATTTGCTAGAAAATCTTTGATATCATCTTCTGTAATATTTATTGAATTGCCCTTTAACTGTGTGCTATACAAATTTGTTTGTTGCACTATAAGAGAGATTATGTCATCAAAAAAGAACAGCCTAAAGTATTCAATTGAACTTTTCTCTTCACTTGGCTCAAACGCGATATCATCCACTTCTGCACAACCACTAAACTTGAAGCGACCCCAATTAGGTTCTAACCTTTTAGGTGGTCTTACTTTGCTTTTTACTGTAACAAGTGTCGGTCTCTTTGAACGAGTAGCTGTTGAAGGAAAATATGCAAATAATGGCGACGGAGGTGGTGACTGATGATGCCGCCTCAAGTTACTAACTCGTGGTGAAGGTACTGGTGAGGAAGCAGCCAGTACAGATGGTGATGAGGGTAGTGGTATCGGACACCAAGCCACCACTCAGTTGCTGATGGATTAGGCGATAAAATTGATGGCGAACAAGGGTTGATCAATGATGATTACTGTTGACTGTATGACTGTACCAAAGACTTTGAAGCAACCACTTGATTAACCTCAATATCGTCATCTGAGAGAATATTTAGGTTTTTTATTGAAGATGGCAATGATGGAGGTGGTGAACTGCTATCAGAGTGCGTATAGCGGGTGTAGTATTGAATTTCATCTTCAGATGATTCACTTTTATCCAAATCCGATTTGGCTCCCGGTTTCGGAACAAGAGCTACGAGTTGCCGAGCTCTTCTTTGTTGTTGCATATTATGTTGAGAAAGTACCTGCGAATGAAAATAAAAAATAATGGTAATAAAATTGTCATCTTGACACATTTTGACTTCAATAGCCAATCCAACCGTAGCCTAGTTATAATCGCGATTTGGAAAACAAACCCGGGTAGTATCTATACAAATCAGGCAATGTCACATATTTGATAAACAGCAAAAAATATCTAGAATGTTCGCCATCTGGCAATGTATCATATTTGTTACACTCGAAAAACACAAAAGATTACACGTACTTACAATTCATTTAGGTACAGGAAAATAACGTTAATAATTAGAATATATAATAAGCTTTGACAATTGGACTACTTTTGAAAATAATTTGAACAAAATATAATAAATAATGATTATTCTTACCTTGCGATGCGTAGACGCATTCGATCGGTTCGCCATCTTGCGTTCTACAGCTGATTTTGGTGTTGCAAGCTCTTAAATAGTATTATGGTAGAAATATAAGTGTATTTTCTATCATATCAAACAATAAAAGTTTTAAAAACTCGTTAGAGAAATTCTTGGGATTTTTTAAAAGTTGGACGTATCAAATCGTACACAGTACCAAGAATAGGGTTAAGTAGATGTTCTTAGGTCAATTAGGATATCTGTGTACATAAAATCAATTGTAAATAACTGAAACTGAAAATAATTATGTTTTTACGGGTGGGAAATTATTTCCCTTTGCCTGTTCATGACCAACCAAGGTGGGAAATTATTTCCCTTTGCCCGATTACGTCTATAAATTTATAAATAAATAGACTAGTTAGTTGCTCTGACTCTACTTTTGAATTTATTTTTGCCCGATTACGTCTATAAATTTATAAATAAATAGAGTAGTTAGTTGCTCTGACTCTACTTTTGAATTTATTTTCCTCAATAAATGTGCACAAAATTATTTAAAAATAAAACGAGCTTATGTATCAGTATGCGAATAAAGGATCCAATAAACAATAAAATACCTAATCTTATAAAATTATTTATTAAAAAAACATTAATCAGACAAATGAAACTGTTTGAAACGTTTTTTTGCATTATTATCATTATGTCCGCAGGAGTCTGCGGACATACTCGTAATGCCACTTTGCATGTGGAGCACAAGATATTGATGCGTTATTCTTTATTTTTTGTGATGCAGAATCGTCACCTCTTGTAGTTAGCGCCTTTTTCGGGGTGACGCACGCCAACGTTTTGGAGTCGAATTTCATTTGGAACACCAAAATTGCCCTTTCTTATTTTTAAATACTATAGAGTCCCTTTTGGTGTCACTGTAATTATTGATTAGGCCTCGCGCCAACCGTAGCCTATAATCCTTATGCGAGTCTCTTGTAATTTTATGGATTGTAGATTGTGTACGTTATGTATGAATTTATTATGGCAGCATCAAACAAGAAAAAAAAATAACCTCATCCAAAATTTCCTACTTTTGCGATTAATAGGATATGACGATCTGAAATGATCGAAACGATCGACACCTCCCATAGAGCGCGTATAATTGGTAATTGCTTTTGGACACAAGGTGTCTTGTTCTGGTGCCATCCTTTTGTGTTCTTTTTATAAAGACTACATCCTTAGGATTGTGTGCTGTGGTGAGCACAGATACTTCTCGGGTATCCACCCATTTTATTGCGGATACTGGTGATGCAGTTACAGCAGCGAATTCGTGTTTCCTTAAGCACATATTTCTGGTCTGCGTATTCTTGATTATGTCTGGTAGTTCCTTCCGGTTTGTGCGTATTGTTCCCACTGCATAAACACGTTTCATATATAAATCATCAAGTAAATTTACTCCGGTAAAAAAGTTATCAAAAGCCAATAACGTGTTTACTGGCAAGTAAGAGCATCGCCCCTTAAATTTCACCATACTTTCATCTATGGACTGAACACTCGAGTTAGTAGTTTGTTTCTGAAAAATGTTATTTAGTTCTTCTATAAATGGTCTTAACTCTTATAATTTGTCAAAGTTAGGGGAGTTTCTGGATGGCGCTAGAGAGTTGTCATTTAAATGTAAGTTTTCAGTTATTTTCTTAAATCGCAAAAAATTAACACTAAAAGTGTTAAAATTCTAGATACTAAGGCGGGTCAATAAGTCCGTGACTTTGAATTTCTAACCTCCTTACTGAAAAAGCAACACTACTCCTGTCAACAGGCATCTGTCAGTTGACTCCTATCAAAATTTGAATTTGCTGCGTCAGTTAGTTTGTGTTTTACAGCTATCTTTATCAGACTATCCAGTAACTTAAGGAAACAATGGAAAAAAGTGAATTTCGTGTGCTTATTAAGCATTATTTTTTGCGAAAAAAAACCATTACCGAGACCAAGGCTAAGCTTGATAAATACTATGGAGACTCTGCACCATCGATTTCAATGGTAAAAAAGTGGTTTACTGAATTTCGTTGTGGCCGTACAAGCACTGAGGATGCCGAACGTCCTGGACGCCCAGTTGAGGTCTCTACACCCGAAACAATCGAAAAAATTCACGATATGGTGTTGGCCGACCGAAGATTGTTTTTGCGCCGTTTTATAACCGTGGACGTAACATGGATCCATCACAACACACCAGAGACCAAACAACAGTCAAAACAGTGGGTTTCTAAGGGTGAATCGGCGCCAAAGAAGGCCAAGGTGGGTTTGTCAGCCAATAAAGTTATGGCGACTGTTTTTTGGGATGCACGTGGGATAATCCACATTGACTATCTTCAAAAGGGAAGAACAATTAATGGGGAATATTATGCCAACTTATTGGACCGCTTCAATGAGGATTTGAAAAAAAACCGACCTCATTTGGCCAAGAAAAAAGTTATTTTTCACCAAGACAATGTGCAGTTGCCATGGCAAAAATCCATGAATTGGGCTATGAATTGCTCCCACATCCACCCTATTCTCCAGATTTGGCTCCGAGTGACTACTTCTTGTTCCCAAACCTGAAAAAATGGCTCGGTGGAAAAAGATTTGACTCCAATGATGAAGTCATCTCGCAAACAAAGGCCTATTTTGAGGACCTCGACAAATCATATTTTTTGGAAGGGATAAAAAAATTGGAGAAGCGTTGGACAAAGTGTATAGAGCTCAAGGGGGACTACGTTGAAAAATAAAATGATTTAATTATCAAAAAATCTGTGTTTTATTCCAAAAGTCACGGACTTATTGACCCGCCCTCGTATCTCTGGGTTATTATAGAATGGAACTGTTGACCTGTAATATTCCATATCAGGTAATGGATTAAGTCCCATCATAATTAATATACCTAAATAGGCAGCTATATCGTCGTCTGTTACGTCAGACCAGTTTCTGCTCGCATTTTGGTATACATATTTATTGGTATCTTAGGTAATTTTCGTTATAAGGTATCTCGGAAAGAAATTGTTAAATATTTCTCTTGGTTGTGTTTTGTGGGTATAGATTGACTGGGGTATAATTTTATTCGCAAAGTCTGGAATTCTATGAATATGTTCATCAATTTTCCACTCACGAGGATTATTGTTGAGCCTTTCTATTCTCTCAATTCTAATAGCGGGTCTTGCAGGGGTGTGTTGGTCGTTAGAAACCGGTCCCGTTGGTTCATTCGACAGAAGCAAAGATGGTGAAACATGTGCAGAAGCTGTACTTGTTGGGTTAGTTGGCAAAAGCAAAGAAGACGTAGTATGTGGTGGTGAAAAGACAGAAGCACCTTGGCTGGATGTTGAAGGGTCTTGTAAAATTTCTAAGAGTGAGGCAGGCAGGCCTACATGGCATCTTCTCTTTGTTTGGAGTATCATTTAGTATGGGATCTAAACTTGGTTTACCAAAAATTTCGTCTAAACGTCTTTCTAATAAGTCTTCTGGATTTGTATGGTAAATTAAATCTGTTGGACTTATCAGGCAATCGTCATAAATATCTTCATCATCAGTATCGATGTCCGATAAATCAGAAAGAGTTTTTTTAATATATTTTCAATAGATTTGTCATTCATTATGTTTTTTTCAAAGGCATTATCTAAAATAATTGAAAATAAAAATTTAAAATAAACTAAAATAATTGACAAATCTAAAAAGATGACAAAAATAAATCCCCATTTTTTTTATATATAGTGACGCAAAATGGAGTTGCTAATGGACAATGGGAACTATTTTACCACTTGCAAGTATGTATTTCAAATGAATCAAAACCACATAAACACTACTTTTTTGCACTAAAAATCATAACAAAGCTACACAGAATATAATAAATTAGTACATAACAAATCAAATATCTACTTACAAGAATCTTTTTGAACAAACTGCAGATTTATGTCTCCACTATGTGAAAATCGCGCAATTTTTTCAAAACTGACATTTATTTGATTCTGACATTGACACTTGACTTTTGAAAGGGCTGGGTTGCTAGTAAGATAATGTTGTAATTATCTTAGATTATATTTGTGTAAAAAAAAAACATAAAAGGTTGCCATTTCAAAAATATTCGGAATTTTAGCTAGATTGAGAGGGTGGGAAAATAGTTCCCTGTGCCCGATTAAGGGTTAAGTTTGTCACAAATTGATATTTGTCGATAGATATCAAAAACGCCCAAGTCACGGTTAAACATTTTTCGGATAATGATGTTCTTTTCTAGTTGGAACTTTAAGCTCGTAAAAAACTGTGATTATTGTTTGTGCTATGCATATTATACACGGCAACACTGACAAAGTAAAAAGCGAAATAAATTCATTAAGTAAATAAACATTTTCAACGAGTTTTATTAGGACTTAGGTGCATATGATATAATACTTATGGACTTGGTCAATATTGAAAAAATAGGGCACTAGACTTGAGTGAGTTTGAAATATTGCAATAGGACTTAGGCGAGATTGATATGAGTTAATAATTAGGGTACGGACTCAGGAAACAAAATGTAATATTATCATAATATAATCATTTCTATTCGTACAACAACAAAAAACTAAACAAAATCAAATATCTCCTCAGGAATACAGTCATTTTCTTCACCGTCCGCAATTTCGCCCTCATGGCCGGGTAGAGCTAGAACATTTTTAAAATAATTTAACTCCGGAATTTCTGGCCACTGTCCTCCGAAGTGTTTTTTAAATAGTTTATTTACATCGTCAAGCTTTTCCTGTTTGATGGTGACTGTGTGGTTTATTCTGCCAGGTAAAATTTGCGATATTTTTTTACCTCTTTTTGTAATTGGTAAAAGTTGACCTATGTCATTTCTGTATGACAATTCACCCCGTACTAGAATTTTTCGGGCCACCTTTTCAATAATTATGCGCTTGCATTTACTTATTTGGAAGTGCAGGCTCTGCGTGTTTTAAGCACATTCTTGCATGGTTCTTTCCAGTCAAATACTAATACTTGATCAACAACATGATAGATGGTAGCATTAGATGACATCAATTTAATATAGTCATTTGGATTTAAACCGTTTTCTAGACGCCGAATTTTGTTTTCAGTAATAGCAAAAACTCTGTCAGGAGGAATAAAGCTATGGCCTGTAACTGGGAAAATTATCTCGACTTTGGAATTATTATTTTGCGTCTCGTTTAGCCATTTTATAACCATCCCAACCAAAATCGAGTTTTTATTTTGACCACCACAGCCATCCGCCACAAGCCTGACGATTTTTTCCCCTCCATATTTAAACTATTTAAGCAGTGATAGACGCAAGATGATATTATACAATATGATATCGTTGGAGCCTTTTGGTGCCTTATCCTCAGTCCAAACATAGGAGAAGACATTTTCACGTGTTAAATTTGTCTTAGAGTTGCCCACAACAATCGTAAAATTATAAATGTATAGCTGCCTCGAATAATAGGTTGATTGGTCTGGTACCCTAGGCATAGGTAAATTTTTTTGACAATCAAATGAAAGGATAAGTATATCCGGATCATTGTCTTTCAAAAGCTGAAAAAAACATTTTGCTCTTAACTTATGGATTCTGTACTGTGCACGTATGTTTTCCTTTTCAGCGCCGTTTTGAGATCTTTTCATTTTTTCTAAAAGTTGAAGGCAATCGGAGCAAACATCCTGTCGTGGCGTTCCAACTCCTATGTTGAAAGAGGTATTGAATACCTTTCTAAAATAAGATTTCGTTACCGAGAAACCGGGTATGGCTTGATCCTCATACATTTTGTACATCTTAGTTATGTTAAGACTTGGGTCAAGATAAATTCTCTGTTTTATCTTGCCCCTACAGTAATGAGAATCCAAAGGTTTAAATTTCATAATAAATTTCTGGACCGATTCCAATTTCGATCTAAATGCAAATTCTTTACGGTCACCGCCTCTTCTCTCTGATGCACTAGTCCCATTTTCTGCAAATCTTTTATTGACGCCTTTTATTCTTCCTTGTTTAATATTTAAAACATCACAAAAAGCTCGAAGGCAGACTGGAACAAGTTCTTTGGACTTGTGGTCGGGAATAAGAAAGAAAGAAAGAAAGAAAGAACAAAGAACTTGTTCTTTCTTTCTTCTTTCTAACAAAATCTTTACCCAAAAAGCCCACATGTAACCACAGCAAATACAAATGTGAATTTTTAACTTCTAATACTATTTTCTTTTTCCATAAGAATTTCTATAACAGTAACAAAAAATTGATCAAGATAATTTTTTACTGAAATATATATATATATATATATATATATATATATATATATATATATATATATTTCAGTAAAAAATTATCTTGATCAATTTTTTGTTACTGTTATAGAAATTCTTATGGAAAAAGAAAATAGTATTAGAAGTTAAAAATTCACATTTGTATTTGCTGTGGTTACATGTGGGCTTTTTGGGTAAAGATTTCGCCGAGTACCTGTAAGAAATAGAAATAAAATCTGATTAACACAAGATAATCGGAATATTTATCCCGTTTAAAATTCCACTATATTAATTGATTACTGTCTACAAATATGCATTAAGTATGTACTATCTCCTTATTTCACAAGGTTAATTAAAAAGTATCAATTAAAAAAACCCTGTATTAAATTTAATATTAGTCTGTGAACTAAAAGTAAGAAAGGCTAAGAAAAAATATTAATTTAATAAATACAAAAGTAACTATGTCTGTCTAGTACTCTTTTACGAGTAATGCAATGAACCCCAATGAATCGATTGACACGAAATTTTATACATATAACTCAGGGTTCGGGGACGGTTTTAAGATATAATTTTTTTGTGTCACTTTAAATAATACTAATTATAAATTAATATATTCTTGGAAATATTCAGAAGGGAATTAACAAAATGAGTACACATTGGACATAAACGCGTTTTATTTAACTACCGACAGTTTCAATATAAAATACTAAACAACTAAAATAAAAAATACATGAAATACTTAAAACTAAAGCAAAACTTAACACTAAATATTTAACAAAGAAAAGAAAATTATTATTATGCGATTGACTACTCAAACGGGCAGAGTTTCCCCGTACAAGACAACTTTACCGAAAAAGTTACTGATGTGAACATGCAACGACTTAAATAGGCGCAATCCCCACTTATCGACTCTTTGTTCCCAATGTAATTAGTGTTGCATCCTAACAGTGTGGCCATATTCTTCAACAATATATTAATTTTAAATAATAAAAACTGAGTAATAATACTTTTTGTCAACGAAGTCAGGTAAATCGTGGTCTACACGGACATAGCCGCGGGGCGCTCTTAGTTAGTAACATAATAAAATGTATATACATAAGACTCAAATCAAATCCGGCCCTGTTCACGATTATGACTTCGCTGTCCCGAGGTACGATCTTGTTATGAAAAATTCTTATATTACGCTGAAACTTACCGATCTTGTCGATTTTTCTTTATGTTATCACTTGCCTTTTTCTTCTGCTCATTTTTTGCTAACTCTGGAGGCAAAACTTTTATTATATTGTCCATAATTAAAGGAAAAGACGGAGCGCGGTACCGCCAACACGTAATATTTCAACAGGAATGGCGGCCATGACAGAGTAAAGACGACGTGTGATTGGCTGTAATGGACTTGGGCTGATATGATTTGAAACGCGTGTGTGACTTAGGTTGGATTGAAAAAATCTATCAATTTTCGCCCTTAATTTCTTTGGAAAGCCGAGGACTTTGATTGGATTGATCTAAAAAAAATCGCAATTTTTTTTTCTGAATCGTAGAAATTAATAAAACATCAAATGGCCAGTACTGGACTTGGGCGAGTTTGATATCTATCGACACATATATAATGATTGAATTGCATATATATTATGATTGAATGCATTCATTTAGTGATGCATCTAAAGTTGCTTATGGAGCATGCATTTATATGAGATCAATTAATATGACTGGGCAAATAAATGTGCATTTATTGTGTTCAAAGTCAAAAGTAGCTCTGCTTAAACCTATGACAATACCTCGTCTGTAATTGTGTGCGGCACTGCTAGCTGCTCGTTTATGTGAGGCTGTTTTAAAGTAATTGCGTTACAAACCATCTTCAATATATCATTGGTGTGATTCGAGAGTGGTTCTCGCTTGGATAAATAGTGACATTAGCAAACTAAAAACTTATGTAGCTAACCGTGTATGCGAGATACATGAATTAACTATTTCAAAGTCATGGCGTTATGTAAACACTAAATTTAATCCTGCTGATTTAATTTCACGGGGCTTTGATGTTAGTAATTTGTTAGAGTTAAGGATATGAGGGTCCGGTCCAGATTTTTTAAATAAAGATGAAACTGAATGACAGATGTTAAATTTAATGGGTCCCCGAAACGATCAAGTGCACTTGACAAGTCTACATGCTTGACGATTTCACTTGACGAGGGACTTGACGCGACTTGAAGGTGCCGTCAAGTCCACGCGCCGCAGTCGTTTACCGTCCTGTGCCCAGGAAAGTGGTCGTCGCAAAAATGAATAATGGTTTCCAACGCAGACAAGGCATTCCTTGCTATAACTCTAGCGGTATCGATCACAGAAAAAGAGAAAAGAAAGAGGCGATGGTGTAAGGAATGGTATAAAATGAGATATCGATTCACGCATGAACATTTGCAAAGAATTCTTCAAGCAACTGAGCCCGACGATTATAAAAATTTTCTACGAATGGACAACGAATCTTTTGAAACATTGTTGGAGTTGATTCGACCCAATATCGAAAAGCAAGATACTAATATGCGACAAGCTATTCCTGCCAGCCAAAGGCTCTATAACTCTAAGGTACTTGGTCACTTGTATGGACTTGGAAGATTTAAAGTTTATGTGTGCTGTCGCTCCTCGTACTTTGGATTCAATAATACAGGAGACGTGTGAGGCTATAATTCAAAAGTTAAAAGAAAATATTCGGGTATGTATGATATTCATTTATCTTAACCAAAATAATCATAACAAAAACTAAATAATTCGTCTAAGGGTTACTAAAAAGAATAGAAGTGTTGTAAGAACTTAGCCGCAGTCTGTGATTCTTCTTCTTCAATAGCTGGTATATGAACCATTACGGGCTGTTCACGAGATAGACTTGGCGCCTGCATAGGTTGAGATGGCACAATTATGAGTGATTTGGCAGTACCATGCACCGGTGTCTTGCCTATGAAATGTGAGTGTGACTGATATGGTGCGGGTTATTAGTATGTCAAAGTTGAGTGGTGCCCACTTGGTGACGGTGACTGGTATGTCAAAGTTGAGTGGTGAACATTTGGTGATGGCACAGATGATGGTGACTGATGTGGTGCGGGTGACTGGTATGAGTATGTGTATATGGGTGAGCTAGCAGGCAAGATATGAACTCCGTTTCTTGACAGTGATCCCATTTCGGCTTCGAATAAAATATAATTTATTATCTTCTCCGCATAGCGTCTTTGATCTGCTGATAAACGTTTGAGTTTAAGAGCCCAGCCCTTCGCAATTATATCCGATTCAGAGTCATCAGGTTTTTTGAAATAATGCGATGCTATATCTATCAGGTCCTGCTGCGATGTGTTTTTGCTTTTCTTTGGTTGTGGCATCTCTTTTTGATAATTGGATGTCCCGGAAGCCTGTAAAAAATTTAACCAATGTTTGTACTATTCACAGGTACCAAGAACGACCGAGGACTGGAAAAAAAGTAGCCAAAGAGTTTGAGAGACGATGGAATTTTCCCAACTGTATAGGTGCTGTTGATGGCAAGCACATCGAAATAGAAAAACCTTCAAATTCTGGATCTTACTATTGTAACTATAAAAAGACATTTAGTATTGTTCTTATGGCTGTTGTAAACGCTAATTATCAATTTATGATGGTTGATGTTGGTGCAAATGGGCGGATGTCAGATGGTGAAACTTTAAAAAATACAAAGTTTTGGCAATTGTTTTCTGAAAGTGAAAACAAACTTAATATTCTGGAGCCATGTGAGTTACTAGAAAGCGATAAAAAAATTCCGTTTGTACTGGTAGGTGACGAAGCTTTCCAACTGACTCGAAACTTTATGAAGCCATACAACAAAGCCGTCTTGACAGATGAAAGACGGATTTTCAACTATAGATTATCAAGGGTCAGGAGGGTGGTTGAAAATGCATTTGGCATCCTTTCATGGCGATTTAAAATATTTATAAAAGACATTGGACTGCATCCCGATCAAACGCGAAAAGTTGTTTTGGCTGCGTGTCACTTACACAACTATTTGTGTAAAAAAAATAAAAACAAATATATTCAACCAGGAGATATTGACATAGAAGAACCAAATGCCACAGTCACAAGAGGTGCGTGGAGACAAGGACGCCAATTGTTAAATATAGAGCGAGTACGAGGAAATTTGGCAAATGAGGCAAAAAGAGTGAGAGATGACTTTTCCGAGTACTTTAATGGTAACGGTTCAGTCCCCTGGCTAAATAATTGCCTAATTTAGTTATTAAAAAACATACTTAAAAAGTAAGATGTATCTTTGAATAGTAAATAAAAAATATTTACCTCACTGCTTAAACTGCTTTCAGTATCACTTATACACATTTGGTCTGACAGAAATAACAGTTCATTGTAATAGTAGAGTGACGGTTTTGGTACATCATCGTAAGATGCGCCAGACTGTTTTGCTTGTTCAATTTTTTTTCTTTCTTTTTTTGTTGAAGTTGGTTCTTAATGCATTAATTTTTTTCTTCAATAACTCTTCGGTGTAGGTAGGTTTATATACTCGAAGTGCTTTGACTATGCTTGTTAAAGCAAGCGACCTTTTGTTTTTATCCGCATACTCCTTACTTTTAATTTTCCACAGTGCAGGATAATCTCTGTAGAGAGATATTAATAATAACACAAAATCACGCTCGGTAATTAGATCGGCACTTGCCGCCAAAGCCACGTCTCGGTCCGGTTCGTCGTCCGCCATCTTCGATGTTCCGGCCGCAAATAAATAAAAACTTGTCAAGTCGCGCAAAATTTTTGTCAAGTATGGTCCAGCCCGTAGATGCTTGACGGGACTTGTCGAGTCAACGCCGTAAACGATCAATATTCACTTCAAGCACGTAGACTTGTCAAGTGCACTTGATCGTTTCGGGGACCCATTAGAAATTTTCTGACTTACCTGAAATTAAAGCTAATCCTGTTATTTGTACTACTTTTGAAATTGAATTTAGGAGATTTTCCAAATTTAATAAAATTATTAGATCCTTTGCATATGTATTAAGATTCATAAATAACTTGAAATTTGCAAGGAATAAAAACACAAATGAAATATTATTAACTTTAGAAGAGTTAAGCAAATCATTTAAATCTCTTTGTGCTATGGCACAGCAACAATCATTTCCTTTGGAATATGATTTATTATGTAACGGAAAGGACCTTTCTTCTAAAGCAAGGATATTGGCCCTTTCGTCTTTTTAGGCAGTTATAAACTAATAAGAGTTGGTTGTCGTTTAAGCAATTCTGATTATTTATTTGACAAAAAACATACAGTTTTATTGCATTCATCACATCATTTTACAAAATTATACTTTGAAAAGGAACATCTAAAAATATGCATGCCGGTCCACAGTTGTTGTTATCTTGTGTTAGAGAAATGGTGTGGGCTGTAGGAGGTAGGCAGTTAGCAAGGAGTACTGTTAATAAGTGTGTTGTGTGTAGGCGAGCTCGTGGTAGTACTCTACAGCCTAAAATGGGCTTGTTATCTGCACAAAGATTAAATCCTGATTATCCATTTTTGTCGGTTGGCATAGACTTTGCTGGTCCATTTTATATTATTAATAGAAACGGACGCGGCAGTAGATTGATTAAATGTTACATGTGTCTTTTTGTTTGCTTAAGATACAAATGCATACATCTAGAGGCTGTAAGCGACTTGTCTAAGGATGCTTTTCTCAAAACATTGAAAAGATTTATAAGTCATCGTGGTAAGCCAGTGGAAATATTCTGTGTAAATGGGAGAAATTTTGTAGCTGCTGCTAAAGAAATAACTAATTTTTTAAAGCATAGTGTTAGTAATTTTGCCAACCAAGAAAATATTAAATTCCATTTCACGCCCACATATGCTCCTCATTTTGGAGGCATTTGGGAGGTCGGTGTAAAGTCATCAAAATTTCACTTGAAGCGTTTGATTGGAAATAGCCACTTAACTTTTGAAGAAATCTTAACTTTATTCGCTCAGGTGGAGGCAATTGAAGACCACAGGAAAATAATGATCAAAGTTACACTTACGTTAATTGTTAGATATAACATTTCTTAACTTTAAAGACTTGTGTTTAATTAATGAGTGTGACACATTAAAATTCTATTATACAAGATGACTTGTTGTATGGGATGTTGTGTATGAAACAAATAGTACTTATATTCATTATATTTAATATTATCTTAATTAACACAAACATAAATTGAAATATATAGTATAATAGAATAAATCAAAGTCATATGGAAAATGAATAAGAATGATCAGTCTTTTATTCTAAATGAGCTAAAATATTAAAATAATTTTGAGCTCTTTGGGAGCAAAACTGCTTCAAATGTTGCAAATCAGTGTACAAAGAATTTTTGAGTGGAATCAGATTATTGTATGACATCTCAGGTTCATCTTCTTGTATTATATTTTGCTTTCCACGTTGAACTATCACATGGCTTTCCCACGGGCCGTTAAATGACTGTCGTGCATCTACAGTATTGCAGTTTTGATTTTTATTGAAATGCAATTCAGTCACATGTCTTGTGGCAAAAGGACATTGCTTCCTATAGTAACCAGTCAAAAGAGATGTCCACTTAAAAATAATAATAATAATAATAAACATCTATGGACGCTTCACACCACGTCAATCTGGCCCCGTGCTAAGTATCTGAAATATATCCTGTTTTGCATTAATTACATGAAATGGACATGGTTTTACACGTGATTCCTTAAACATCTTGATCCAATCTTCTGGAAGTTCAGCAAATGATTTTTGATTGATAAGACCAAAATCTTTATCACATTCTAGATAGCTGTGGCCACGTTCTGGAAATATAACAGTCACTTCTTCAAATCGACACTTATTATGGATAAGATTGTGTAGGTAGCGGATCATTGTGTAGTTTTTGTTTCGACCAGCACACGAGTCACAGAAAATTGCTAGTTTTTTACATTCTGCTGGTAAAATGTTGTAAATGAAATAGTTTAACATTAAAACTACATCATCAGCACCTTTGTGAGCAATTGTTTGAGGATATGAAAAAAATATTGATTGGCCGCTTGAAAGAATGTGTATATTAAAGCTGTAAATTGAGAGCTGTCTCCTATAATAAACATCATTCGTTGTGATATTTGGCACTGGCGGATTTTTTGCAAAGTCTATTGTTATACCCTCATAGTTTAAATCTTTCATAGCTTTATTCTTAGCTTGTTTTTTTCTATTATAAAATGTTGCAGCTTTCAATTTATGTAATGTATTCTTTTTCTGAAGTAGCTCTTTTTGTTTCATAAGTATTTTCTTTTTTTCTTCATTTGGCTCTTCATTAATTTTTACACTGAGACACTTCTCTTCAAGTAAAAATTGATCACACTTGCTACAGGTAATCAAATGTAATATTGAAGTTACAGTTAAAATAATTCCGGTAATATTTATATGAAACTGGATGAGTGGGATTTTTTTCACAGTATAATTTAAATAACTTCTTTATGTTTAATTCTTCTGGCAAGTAAATTTTAGTTGTTTTTTTTAAAGAGTAGTGTGCCTTTCTGCCACGTAGGGTAGCAATGTGATCATGGACTGCCTGTTGAGTTTCATGAGATTTTTTCTGTGGTCTATTTGTGTGTTTCCCTCTACCATCCTTTTGAACTACACCAGATACCAACAATTGTTTTTTAATTATTTCGCAGCGTCTGTTTGATAAGCCATGGAGGGATAAAAATGCCTTGTAGCAAACTTGAGTGTCTATATTGTTAGAAACTGACACCTTGACTCTGTAACTGTAAGCCGAGTCTCTTAATTTCGCCTCATTTTGAGGTCGTCGAGGTCGTCTCTTTGATATAGGAAGTACGGTGATTAATACTGCTAGATACTGATTTTGCTCGTTTCTATCACTCATAGAATTAAAGTTGTTTAAAATCGAGCGCTGAGATGTGGTTGATAATGTATTTAAACAATCAGAACGCTTACATTTGCATGGATCACCTTGCGTATAACAATGGTTCCGTAAATAACGCGTAGTGTCACTTATTTACACGACCACATTTTTTAACTTTTTTTTGTGTTATTACTGTCTACAACATCATCCAAATTACATTCACTATCAGACATGACGATAATCTTTTTGACGTGATAACGTCTTATAATTCGATGAAGCCGGCTGCACGCACAAAAAAACATGACTCATGCGGCGTTACCTCGCTCTGTTCCATTTCCTATGACGTTGTCACGTTCAACTATCGTCAGTAAACCGACATTACAGACAACCGATTTTTTTAAATATCTGATCGGCGTAAATTTATTCACAACACAATCGTTGAGAAAAACGCGGTATCGACGAAACGTCAACTGTCATCTTGAAGTTATTTAATTATCGAAAACTTGTCGAAAAACGAACAATGTCGTCGACTTTGATCGTTTTTGCATTTTAACGCTTGGACTGTGATCTTTAACTAACTTAAAATAACTTTTAGGCCAAAATTTTAAAGTAAATTTTTCGAGACTTAGAACGTTTTTACCCATTTCATATTTCGAGGTAAGCAAGATTAGCAAATTGCCAACAAGATGGCGTTATTATCTCAAAAATAGTTTTAGGGTGACTTTGATCATTCTTTCCCTGTGCTCTTCAATTTTAAATAGTCGTCCACTTTATGCTTTGTCCTCTTCACCTGATGACTTTTATTCCCTGACACCGGGACATTTTTTGATTGGGAGAGCATTGAACTCACTACCGTCAAGATCTTTACAAGATATTAAGGAGACTAATTTAAGGAGATATGAAAGGCTGGAGAAAATAAGATAGCATTTTTGGAATCGATGGCAAAGGGAATATATTTGCGAGTTACAACAAAGAACTAAATGGAAAACTAATTTTTCCAAATTGAAAATTGGAGATTTTGTGCTGCTTCAAGAAGACAATGTCCCTCCCTTGAACTGGCGACTTGGACGCGTTAGATCTCTGCCTCGAATTTTGCGGGCAGCGGGGCGGCGGCGGCGGCGGCGCGGCAACGGGGCGGGCAACGCATACCTGTTCTCCAAACCAGCGGGCAGATCGCGAGGCACTATAGCGGTGTATTGTTGTGTTCGTGGTTGTGTTGTCGAGATATTTGTTTTTAGTCGCGAACGAAATGTCTGAAAATCGGCGACAACATCTTTTTGATTCAAATTTATTCTTAACGCTCGATTTACTGTGGGCAAAAGAAGAAATGGATCCCTACTATAGGGCAAGGAAAATAAATGGCGAGTTTTATCGAAATTATGAAGAACAGAGACAAAATCCCGACGAATTCTACGACTACACCAGAATGAGTGTAGAAACTTTTGACTTTATCCTTAAAACTATCAAGAATGATTTAGAGACGAATTAATCCAGATCGATTTAGAGGTATATCACCAGCAGAAAAATTATACTTGACGCTTGGGTAAGTAAAGCAACGAAATTGTAATTTGTAATTGTATTTATTGATAGTTTAAAAAAGGAAATTGTGTTGCACTAATTTAGTAAATAGTTTGGAGTTGGTCTTAAGTTCGCAGATACAATCATTTTAATTAAATACCTACTACACACTAATCAGTCTTAATTATTTATCTTTGACGAAAACGTTTATTATATAAAAACGTTTCGTATGAAATAAGTAACATAACAGTTTGTCATTTATTTTTAAAATCACAGTTTTCATTTGTACGATGATTAATTATTTCTACAATCACAGTTTTCTTACTCATTGACAGTATTTTTATTATAAGTTTGATATACCTAGTGTTCAGTATTATTCCACGCATATTCTAATCTTATAACTAAAAAAATCACAGTTACCTACAGTCATTTATCTCTAAAATCATAGTTCTCATTTGTACGATGATTAGTTATTTGAATCACAGTTTTGTTATTTATTGACAGTTTTTTCATTATAATATTGATATACCTAGTGTTGAGTACTATACCCATACATATATGATTCATTAGGAGGGCACATGCTTTCATTTACACTTAACTCATCTAGAAGAGCTTGATTTATTTTTTGTCTTACTCTAAACATTTGTACTGGCGTGAATTTTTTCATTTGTGGAAGTAAACTCATAAAAAAATAGTAGTCTTCTGACTTATTCTCATGGGTAGAAGCCTCGTTTCTACTTTGATTTGATAAATCATTTTCCAGCAGTCTTATCCTTTTTTTTTCCAATTCTAAAAATTCAATTCTAATGACATTCGCTGTTTTCTTTTTCCTTGATCGTTGTGAAGTAGAAGCTTCTCTTGAAAGCGTAGAAGTTTCTTGCGATGATGTAGAAGCTTCTTGAGAAGAAACAGAAGCCTCTTGCGATGATGTAGAAGCTTCTTGAGAAGAAACAGGAGCCTCTTGTGAGGATGTAGAAGTTTGTTGTGGTTAAATAGAAGATTCTTCATCATGACCTGTTATATTTTCTTGAGAGTTTTCTTCCGAGATGTCTTCTATCTCAAAAGAATCATTACTTATCTGATTACTTACTTCATACTGCTTAAATTACCCTCAGTAACATTTGGTAAAACTTCATCTCGCAAAAACCACAATTGAGAATAATATTGCCAATGCGAAGGTTGATTAACATTTCCGGCATCACCTGATATAGGAGCAGGATTTTTTTAAATTCCTTTCTACGAGGGCGGCACTGAAAATTTCGGGAATCAAGGAAGTGACACAACATTACTATTTAAAAATGTATTTATTGCTTTTCGAAGTATTCTCCGCGAAATTTTCAATCCACCAATCATTGAAGCAACCATTCCATTCGGAAGTTGGGGTCTCCAAAATGGCCATTTTGTAGGCGTCCACAGCTTCTTCAGGTGATGAAAATCTCTGACCACGCAATTTATTCTTTATTTTAGGGAAAGTATAGAAATCATTAGGGCTTAGGTCGGGGCTGTACGGCGGATGGTCTAATAATTCTATGATTTCTTGCTCTAAAAACTTTTGTACTGTGCGCGGTGTGAGAACTCGCATTGTCGTGATGGAGGATGATGCGGCGGTTGCAGTTCTCTTTACGGAGTTCAGAAACGACCTGTGGCAAATCTTAGCATACCATTCTGCATTAACTGTTCTTTGTCCCTCAAGAGGAATAGTCGCAACATGGCCGGTTTTGGAGACAAACGTGGCCACCATTTCTTTTACAACACTCCGTGAACGATCAATTTTTGTTGGCTTTAACTCATTTTCGAACACCCAAACTCGTGACTGGTTTTTTGTTTCGGGTTCGTACGCGTATATCCAGGATTCGTCACCTGATACGATGTTGTATACAGCATTTGAGGATCCTGCGTGGAATCTTTCGAGAGTTCTGACGCACCAAGTAACGCGAGCCGCTTTTTGCTCTTCACAGAGCAAATGCGGTATCCATCGGGAAAACAACTTTTTTACACCTAATTGTTCATGCAAGATTATTTGTATTTGACTCATGCCAATGTCTAAAGTTGCCTGAATTTCGCGGTATGTCACATGTCGATCTTCCTCAATCAGCTTACGCACAGCATCAACGTTTTCTTGGGTGACTGCAGTTTTTGGACGACCTTGACGGGGATCATCACTGAGCTTGACACGTCCACGTTGAAATTCAGCAAACCAGCGATAAATTGTGGTTTTGGATGGGGCTTCATCACCAAATGCAGAAATCATCCGGTCAACACACTGTTTTTGTGTTAAACCACTTCGAAAGTCATTCTCGATACTTTTAGTGCAGCCTATGTATAGTGATCTTTTATATTTTTCCATTTTTTCTTTAAATCGGTCACTGAAACAAAAGAATGAACAGACTATTTATTACATACATAACTTAAACATATCAATGCTTTATTTTTCAGGTTTTTGGCGAGTGGGCAGCCTTTCAAAAGACTGTCGTTGTCATTCAGAATGGGAAAAACAACGGTGTCCAACATAGTTTATGGCACTTGTAGAGATATATGGAAAAATTTGGTACATTTACATATGCCAAAACCGACAGAATAATTATTGAAAAAAATAACCGAAAGATACTATGAAAAATGGCAATTTCCTAATTGCATCGGAGCTACAGATGGCAAACATTGTCGAATAAAAAATCCTAAGTTTGCTGGATCATCGCATTATAATTATAAACATTTCTTTTCGATGCACTTGCAAGCGGTCGCGGATGCTGACAAAAGATTCATTTGTATAGAAGTTGGAGGAAGAGGAAAACAAAGCGATGCAGGGACATTCCATTACTCTAATTTGAACCATTTACTTCAAAGTAATAACTTCAATATACCCCGTCCACAATATCTACCCAGATCAGATATCATTCTACCAATGGTTTTTATTGGAGGATATCCACTCAAAACCTATTTGATGCGACCTTATCCTCAAAGCGTACTTAATGCACAAAATGAGTTATTTAATAAGCTACTATCGCGGGCTTGAAAGACTATTGAGTGTGCTTTCGGAATTTTAAGATCCAAGTGGCATATTTTCAGATCACCCATAGAGACAAACAAATGTCACGTAAGATTACTCATCAAAACTTGCTGTTTGTTGCATAACATTATCCGAGATAAGGACGGTGATAATGATATTGCCTATATTACTGTCAATACGAATCAACAAACAATACAAACACGATTACAAACAAACGCCCGGACGTCTTATCAAGCACAATATATACGTGAAAAATTCAAAGAATATTTTGTAAATAATCGCATTAGTTAATAATTAATTTGTAAAACATAATAAATATTGTAGTTGACATAATAAATCATTTTTATATTTACCTTCAATATTCAGTTCGTTTTTTATTTCATCCCATAATTGGTTAATAATTCTTCTGTTTTTATGGTTCACATCTTTGCTGTTCCATATGGGTCTCCTCTCAAAGATTGCCGAAATAATTTGCTCTTGCACGTCCGAGGACATTTTGATACGTTTCAAAATAATGTACAACACTATACTACAATGCAGACGCGCAACGCGGGCGGTCACCGCTTGACTGGAGTGCACCGCTCGTTGCCCGCCCCCTCGAGGCAGAGGCCTTAAGCAATTATTTCCATGCCCATATAACATCTCCCGAGTGGCTGACGTCAACACCGCAAGAGGCTGCGTGCGTCGCCCCCTGGTTCGTCTCTGCCCACTTCCAACTGATGAAGAGCTCTCCGGTTGAAAATTAACTTTCAACGAGGGGGAGGATGTTCAGAGTTTTTTTTACCCCAAATTAATTCCCATAAAAAAAAACAAATGTCAAAATTTCATCTGTCAACCGCCCTCTTTTGTTCTCTTCCCTCCAACACGCAACAAGCGAAAATTTGTAAGCATAAATATAGCAACGAATAATATGTTTTACTAAAATATTCTGGGTGTTTTCATTGAAGACGCCCCATCTCACCAACCAAAGGCAAATGAGACAAATGCTAAGTCACATATCCATTTTGGGTCACTTAATTCAGATAGTGGTTTATCTTTTATTTTCATAAAGTCTGCTATCTAATTTCTAAGCTCGTAAAACCGTTTCAACATTTTTCTTTTGCTCAGCCATCTGACTTCACAATAATATGTTACGTCGTTATATTCAGCTTATTCAGCTGATATTTCATCCAAAAACGCCTTGAACTGACGATGGTTAAGAATTAAGAAGAATGTTAAAAAATTAAGAAGAATGTTAAAAAATTAAGAAGAATGTTATGAATGTGGTTTTTACTACCACATTCATAACATTCTGGAGTCGAATGGACTTAGAACACAAGTTCTGTTGGTGGATAATGCAATGAAGGACTATCAAATCATGTTTTTGCACATTTAATTCTGTTGCTTTTTCATTCAAAATTCCGATGAAACCTTTACGTAAGCCGACCATAGAAGGTGCACCATCAGTGCATACTCCAATTAATTTTGACCATGGTAAGCCAAAACTTGTGAATACCTTTTGAACTTCAATAAAAATATCCTCTCCTGTAGTGGTTCCTTTTAGCGGCTGTAAAGCAATAAATTCTTCAGTAACAGCGAACTCCGTATCAACACCTCGAATAAATATAGCCAGTTGAGCTGTGTCAAACAAATCGGTGATCTCGTCTAATGCTATGGAAAATGATTCAAAACCAGCCGTACGGTCAGTCAATGTTGTTTTATATCATTAGCCATCATTTCTATACGTCGAACAACAGTTTGTCTTGACAAACTAATTTTTTCAAATTCACTTTTCTTTTCAGGACACAAAATACCGCAAACTTCTAACATACACTCCTTGATAAATTCTACTTCGGCAAATGGTTTTAATGCCTTTGCCAATTTTGAGCTAACTATAAAACTAGCATTCACAACCTTATCATGTTGTGTTCTTTGTTTGTGAAACATTTGTTGCTGTTTTTCCAAATTTGCGGTAAGCTTCTGGATTTTGTCTGTTCTTAATTGTCCTGTCAATGAGTTAGTGTAGCATGCTTAGTTGAGTAATGCCTCTTTACTAGTTAGGGATTCGCTGGTTCTGCCTCATCGCCTCAGCCTCTATGTGGAGTATAATGGGTAAAATGTCATATCGCATAGGGCCACGTCCGAAAGAGTCTAAAGTATTCTCCGAAGCCATTTTCATTGATGTGTATGGCTATCCAGTGGGATCCAGGTTTACTATCAGGGTCTAAGTTGCTAATAATGTATGTAGAGGTTTGAACATATTATAGGTAGACGATTCGCGGCGTATACATTATCTTCTAAACCTTCACAAATTCTTCTCAAATAATTACGGATCACTACTACACTAGGGATACTATATTATCACAGAACCTATCTGGTCTATGGATCTTGTATTTATGTCACATATCCGTATTATGTATGGTATATGTATTTACTAAGAGGGGTATTACATATGAAAATAATGAATGAATAAATAAAAGAAACATAAATTTGGTACAATAATTTTATTACATAATACACACACATACACATACACACACACACACACACACACGCACACACTAATAGGTACACACACGTTTCACATTAGAACTTAAATAGATCATACATGTGACTTTTCTTAGCTACTATAGTCTACAGTTACATTACGGTTTTTATCTATTTGTATAACATTATCAAACACTGCATATACAATACAGTTAATCGTTTGAGAGAGACTAGAATCAAATCGAACCTCTAATCTCACACTACCATGTCTTATCAGATTCCAATGACTGTTCGTGTTTTTCAAGGGGTTAAATCAAATGCTAATAGACAATACCCATTTGCATATTTTTCTCTTGATATCCCATTTCCTTCATTAAGGAAATGTATAACAGTGCCGGAAAATAATGTATGATAGGCTGAAGTGAACATATTACCATTTAAGGATGGTTGTAGGGTTTTTGAAGATACTTGTTGTCCATCTATGTATAAACAAAATGAATTCATACCATAATTTTCAAAATTGAAAGGATTCTTACTAATGCTACCATTAAATGCTGCGTTATTTACAAATCCTATGATAAATCTTTTGGGTACTTGCCCCAGGAATATATTATCAAGCGTTTTACCCTGTACCCCCGATGGTATTGTTAACACTTTAACCTCAGCTCTAGTGATTTTAGCTGTAGTAGAAGCCAACACTCATTGATGTGCGAGTAACACTGAAGGATTAATTTTCGCTCTACGAACAATTAAGGTAGCGTCTGTAATGCATACTTTAAATTTTAAATCCGTTGAACCTATCAAATTAAAAGATTCTCTAGAATGGACTAATTTAACGGACATCTCAACACCATTGATAAGAAATTTTTCTTGATTAATTTCTTGAAATAATATATCACCATGTAAGTGACCAATCATTTCTATTTCTTTACTTTCACTCGCTATTTCTTTACGCTTAATGAACCCCTCATTTTTCTCATCAGTGGAATTCATTTCCTTAGCAGTATCTTCATACCAAAGCCCACAAGTAAGATGAGACTTTTTATCTGCTGAGGCGTAGTTCACATATGCACGATAGGCATATGTATTATTTGGTAGTGACACTAATTTTTAATTTAAATAAACATCAAGCTGGTTGAATAGTGAATGCAACCAATTATTAATCGGCGCAACTACTGTAGATGCACTCAATTTTGTTCAATCTTCATTTAGTATTTTAGCTTTTACATGTATCAATGTATGTGATAGGTCTATGTAGTCATCACCTGTTCCTGACACTTGAAACTCAATGGGTCCATCATCAGCAAGAGATGATATTGGTTTATAATGAACCCACATTCCATGTTCTATGCTTGTTTGTGTTGATGGTAAAGGAAATAAATCTAACTCCGACTTAATACACTCACAGGAATGATTATGTAGAAAAGACATTGTATATTTATGAAAAAATGTCTTTTATTTTATTCGGAGTGATTTTAGATTTTTTCAGTGCTCACACTTTTGAAGCAACAGCTGGACTGAGTGTTGATTGAAGTTTGCGTTTTTTTATATACCCTGAACCAGACATTAATTTTATCGATTTTAGAATCAGCTTTTCTTTTCAAGTTCGCACTTGCTGCTCTGAGCCGGGTTTTAATGGAGTCTTCCATGGGACGTGAACTAACCATGTCCGATAGAAGGCCGACACCTGCACTCAACGCTTCTTTACCAATGACTCGGGCACCACTAGAGAGTAGCGGTAAGACTCATCTAAATAACCCACCCAAAAAGCTACCGATACCATGTCCACGTTGATATGGTACTCCTTTATATATAACACCGATTCCTGATCCAGCCTGATGGGAATAATAATGTTCATAAGGACAAATCATTTTATGACTACCACGAGAGCTGATTATAATTTTTGGAAGTGAAGTCCGATTCGTGGCCAATGACGCACAAACGCGTCATTTGAAAATTTTGTAATACAAATTTTTATGTAATTGAAATAAAAACAACTATTATTTTATATAAAAATTAGCACCTTAGAGATACAAATAGCTGGATCCACTAGATTTTTTTTTTAAATATTAAGTTGTCAGAGGTTGTCAACCATATGAATTAATAATTGTTTACATATTATTCCTTAGTCAAAATATAAGATATAAGAAATTAAACTTTTTAAGGAGGCAAATTACATACGGCAAATTTCGACGCTTAAATCTAATGGTAAACGTTCTGGGGAGGCGCATACCGGATTACACGAGGTAGGTTTAGGTTTTTGGAAATTTCTAATTTTACGACCAGGTTATTTATACACTTAAATTTAACTATTTACCACAGAATTTTTATCTAATTAGATTAAAATACTAAGATCAATTACAAAACAAGTTAATCGTCTGATGGCCAAAAACCACTATGATGGTAAAAGTTAAGGTTTATTTTGGAATAACTTGGTCAAAGCAGTGTTTTACTACATTCCTAAAAATGGCAGCGTGGGCCAATAAGTACTCTATGGCTTTCGGTTTATGGTTTATTTTCCAAAATATAAAGGGCACAAACAACCAAAAAGTATCGTCCTATTGTTTACTGGTCGACGGCTCATTTAATAACAATACCACATGGCCGAACGGGCCTAAATAGCGCCGTATTTTGATGGGTGTAAGGTTTATTATGGCTTAAAGGACGCAAAATGCAAAAAATATGTGGTCATGTGCATCTTGTTTTTTTCTTTCATTCGCTTACGTGAACTGGACTGGTCTGGACGTGACGGGACGTGACTTTGAAACTGGACTCCGATTTTGCATTTGTGTCTATATCGTGGCTTGTGTTTACTCCGTTTCCATTTTGTGTCCATTTGTCTTGTCCACATATGGACTCCGATTTCTCTTTGTGACGACTGTAGCCTGCATACCCAGAATCCGACATGCCAGTTTTGTTACTGAAACATCTTCGTTCTACTTGCATTTCATTATAGGTATTTTTTTCTAAACATTTATTTGTTTGTTGGTTTAACATTTTTTCGGCTCCCTTTCGGGTGGGTGACCGTTTAAAAAAAGTCCGGTCAATGTGACGACTTAAATTGGACAGTGGTTTAACTATGAACAAATATAGCAAACGCATTATTATGTTGAATCGAACATTTTCTTATATACAGGGTGTAAAAAGAACGCGGGCTTTAACTTTGGGATAAGATTATACTGCCTTTTCTTGTTTTAGAAATGTATATAAAAAATTGTGTACTTTTTCGAAAATAAAATATCTTAGTCATGAAAATACACGGTTTACAGGTATTTCTTTCAGTTTAATTTAATTTTTTTACTAAACTTATTAAAAAAATAAATAAATTTAAATACATTTCTAAAACAAAAAAGGCAGTATAATCATATCCCAAAGTTTAAGCCCGCGGTCTTTTTACACCTGTATATACTATATATCTCAAATTATATTATTGTTTTCTGAATCAGTTAGCTCTATTTCGGTGGTGTGATATTTTTTTGTAGTTGCTAAAAAACCCTTAAATTCTTGCATATACACGAGTTTGCATGCAAGGATGAAGTAATTTTAACTCTTCATTCAATAATTGTGAATATATAAAATTCCATCTGTCTTGATCTGTCCCGTAAGTTTCTTTCATTGATTCACACTCTGTACATTAAATAAATAAATAAATGAGTCGCTCAGCGGAAGAGTGAGAGAGATATTTAAGTATTTTCTCTAGTTATGTAAAAATAAAACACAGACCATACAAAGTAATAATTTTATTGATAGTTTTATGCTTACAAACAAGTATACAATTTAGAAATTTAAAAAAATGTGTGTTGTGTAGGCCACTATTCTTCTAAATTAGAAGGTTATTCTTGGGTTCGGGCATCATCATAGAAGTCACCTTCAGTATCTTCTGCAGAATTATTTGTCTTCAGGTTGCGATAGAAATCATGTCGAATTGGAGAGACATATGGTAATAGCTGTAATAGATCTTCATATTTTTTCTTCTCTATGGGGCGACCATTGGGGTACAAAACATCTAAATCAATATCAATCAAAGAGAAAGAAAAACGAGTTTGCATTTTTTTAATATCAAAGTTAATATCAAAACTTAAATGGAGAAAAAGTTTCATCATTACTGTTGGTGTACTTATAATATATTTTGTGTGGATTATCATGGGTAAATCGTAACCATTGAATTTTTAGCCATTCGACTTTGGTTCTTTTACTTTTGTCAGTATTATTATCTATTTTTCTATTAGTTATTAGTTTTTCCAATTTTTCAGTGCTTTTGAAGTCTTCTGTCATCATCTTCACAATCAAAAATTTTGGACTCTTTTTCTTGGCATTTGATATAACACAATTCCAGTCTTCAGGAACAAAAATGTCCTTATTATGTTTCTTTTCCTTTTCTACTAACCCAATGTCACGGTCACAAGGTAGATAGCTATGACCAGATACAAGAAACTTGTGATATTTTTTTTTTACTGTGAACTTGTTTGAACACACTATGTGATTGCAAATTGCTGACAGAATATTTCTGTTTTGGCCTCCACATTGGTCGCTGTACATAATCAGATTCGTAGTAGTTACATATTTCTTCATATAGTCTAATAAACACGATCCAATTTCACATGGTCCACGAGAAGCCAAGCCTTCATGCCATACATACATATACATTTGGTTTGTTGTCAAGTTGTGAATACCAAGGCAGTATGTCCACAATTGCCGTTTGTAGTATGCTACGCCAGTGGCTATGTGTGGAGTAGGAAGTTTCTTCATCAAGTCAAATGCAACTACACTGATTTTTCTATACTGTGTATCATCTCTCATTCCATCTCTTGCTCAATCAGCTTTACGTAAATGAATTTCCTTCTCATTCTTTACAGCACTTTGCTCTTCTGGACTTCCATACTTCAGTTTGATATTGAATATATCACATCGTTTACATGTATCACTATGTAGTGGACGAAAGTGAAGATTGAATTTCTTATTAAAAATCTGATGGTCCGAAAGCCCTGGCTCTTTTTGCCGTCTCCTTTTTCCAGTTCCTTACGTTCCTTTTTCTTTTCCGACTCTTGCATACGCTATCGTCTGCGACAACTAAAAAGAAGGAAATATAAAATTAGTACAATAATAACTTTGTAGTTGATGTTTATTTTATCAAATATATACTACGAAACTTGAAGAACGTAAGGTACGTTCTTAGTCTCTAGCTGAAATTCCATCATTAACTTCCTCAACAGAAGATTCATCAGAACTTTCTGGAATTGCAAGGATTTGCCGAGAACGATGCCTATTACGCTGGTTTTCATTATCCGATGGAATATATTCCTAACTAGAATCCTCGGAATCTGTCCCGCATATTTCCGATATCTCCTTTTCAGACATATTTCACAAACAAAACGCTTTTTATCAGTTTTAGCCGCGGAATAAACAAAACTAAACAATGTAAAATTTACGATGACAGTGACATACGCTAGCGAAAGTGATTGACGTTTTATCTTGGTGTGGCCATATTTAAAAAACTAAAGTGGCCTTGAGTGGGTTGGGCCACTATTCTGTAGTCCTAAAATTATTAAGTGCAGAAGTTAAAGGGCCTATCAAATAATAGGCCGCTTTTCCTATGAAAGTAATCATAAAATTGAAATGGAATAAAAACATTCATCAACGCCATCTATCAAACACTACCGAAACTAAATTTTCGGCTACTATGGTTTTAAAGATGTATAGTGTATGGTTTTAAAGATGTAGATGTGTAGTATACAAATATCTACTTAACTTTGTTTCTGTAAATTTGTGGATTAGGCCACTCTTCCGCTGAGCGACTCATTTATTCTTTGAGTTTGATTTTGGTGTTGGATAATTTTCACATTGTGTTTCGCATACATAGGGTTTTCTGTCTGTAATTTTTCTTTGTATTTTTAATGCAAGGTTTGGATCAGGAATTTTGATATCCCAGTATTGAGAGTCAAACGTAATTGGATATCTGCTACGTTTTTCTGAAAAAACAAATAAGTATTAGAAATAAAAACTGTCAGCAATAATCTGGTAGTACTCGTAGAAGTGATATTCGCGTTGTAAAATGTTTGACTCTAAAATTTATTTCAATAAAAACATACAAATAAAATTATTTATTTTCTTGTTTGCTTGCTTGTTTGCTTGTTTTCTTAAACTGCCCCATACAATATTTTATTATTATTGTTATTAAAGTGTCAATAACTGCCACAACCTACCGTGGTTGTGGCAGTTATTGACACTTTAAGGGAGTAGTGAAGTTTGACCTGGTATATAACACTTATAAATGTCTATGAAATTGCCGTTCTGCAGTACTGGCCATTTCAAATTAAAATAATTTTTGTTTGGCTAAGAATTCTAATTTCAAATTAATTTTATTTTAAAAACATGGAATTCTTTTTCCAAAAGTAGTCATTTGTTTATTGATTAGTGTTACATTATCATCGCATTTCAATCTTTTTCGTCATCATGGATACGTTAAAAATTCGAGTAATTATGGAATATGAGCATCGTCGTGGCAGCAACGCGGCACAAGCGGCACGCAACATCAACGACGTATACGGAGCTAACACTACAAACCAACGCTACGCTACGCTACACTACTAAATTTACCGATATTATAATCTCGCGCTTCTTTATTAACATTGTTGTGGAGGGAATTACAAATTGAAGTTTTGATTTAATATTTTTAAATGTCATGAAAACTCTGCTTATGCAATAATCATTTCCTTGTGTTTGGGTTCAATTTTTTTTATGCTTTCTTCAGTTTTATTCCAAAAGTCTTCATTTAACAATATATTTTTTAAATCTCAGGGGAGAGTTACAGTTTCGTCTACTGCTAAAGTCTGTAAAGCAGCTTTATTATTTTTTAAACTCTTCATAGCTGTTACTATACTTCCCCAGCGTGTTTAGCAGGTAGCTTAAGTTTTTCTCCGTACCCCTTAACCTTTATAATTTTTGTAAGCTGCGCGCTAAGTATTTGACTTTTTTTAATAATTTTTATGACATTTACTGCCTCTTCTATGAATTGTTTCATATTTTCAGATTTTGCACAGTCTTGGCTTAATAAATTTAAAATATACGCACAATAACCCAGATAAGTAATAAATGGATATTTGTTTTTAATAATGTCAAAAACTTTTTGCATGTTTTTGGCATTATCACCTATGATAACTACAAATTTATTTGTACCATATGTTTTCATAACATTTTCAATTTCACCAGCGATATATTGGCTGGTATGTCGATTAGCTTCAGTATTCAAACTCTTGATGAAATCTGGTTGAGGCTTTGATATTACGAAATTTATAATGTTTCCATGCGTAAATTACTCCAACCGTCGCACTGGAGATGTAGATAATTTGCTGATTGAAATTCTTCACTTAACTCCGTTCGCATCTCATTATAAATTTTATCCAAATATTTGGTAGCCAGTGCTCTGAAATGGCATCTTAAATTGCAATTTCTCAAAAAAAATTACCCAGAGTGGGTGCTCGACCATAGATAATGGAATGGCTGTTACAAAAAGTGCTTTAGAAAATTCCACAGCAAGGTCGCTCTCATTCAAGTTGTACCTGTCGTCTTTTTGTAAGATACTCGTACTCGGGCCTGGTGTAGGGAGCTGCGATTCAGTACTAATATTACTAGCACTACCACCTTCTTGTACTGCTTGAAAGTTACCAGATGTGCCCGTCTGGCTACTCTTTAACAATAGCAATGTCTTCATTTAAGTTTTCACAACCGGTGGACTCTTCAAACAGGCAACGAGATGTTGAGTCATTTTGACTATGTTACTGTATCGGTATGACTTGTCGCAGAATTTACTACCCGTTCGCGCTAAGTTTGCCGCCGACTATATGACGTCACTCGAGGGGTAGCGTCAGCAGAAAATCAAACCTTACGCTTAAAATATTTGAAATATTTTCTCATAATTTCTGTATATAAAACAAGATTTAAATATTTTTATTTATTTATTGTATACTTTATTACACTATAAAATACAAGTACAGAAAAATACAAGGAGTATGTACGTACAACAGGTAAGTTTTTTAGTATACAGTGCAATTAGATAAAATTAAACACAATGAAAACAATGGAAGTTAGTGTTTTATTGTATTTAATCACTAACTTCCATAGCTTCAACACCAGATATTTCATTTTCACTGTCACTAGAACTTGTTTCGGCGTCACTTTCTGACTCTACCCCAACTGAAATTATAAGTTCTCTCTCGTATATTTCTTGCAAACTATCGCTTTCTCAATATTGTTGCCTTAATCTTTCAACGTGGTTGATTTCTCTCTTCCAGTCTTCTGCAGATATACTTCTTAGAGCGTCGCGCGTTGATTTTTCGATTTATTTTTCCGATTGTGACACATTTTTTTTCGGCCACGCGCTGTTTTACTAAATTCCAGATATACTCAATTGGATTTAAATCACGGCGGTAATCAAGGCGGTAGCCGCAGTACCTCATAACCATGCCTTTTAATGATTTCGTCTATCTCATATTTTTTGGGTGGCGCGTTCTGCTTTATAAGACTGTATAACTCAGGATTAGTAAGTGTTTCTTGGAACTCAATATTCCTTTCGCGCAACCAATTTTGCATAGTTTCCTATAAAGAATTTGAAGTTGACAGTTTGTCTATCTGTTTACTATGATACGGTGCGTTGTCAAGAAGAATAATTGAATTAGGTGGCAGATTTGGCAGGAGTTTCTCATTTAACCACTTGGTAAAATTTTTATTTTCCATTTCGTTATGATAATCTCCACTTTTGCTTTTGCATTTGTACAATAGCTCTGCGTTTTGTCCAAACCATTGTCACCTCCTGCGTGCACAATTATCCATCGTTGGCCTGGGTTATGATTATTTTTCACTAGCATCAATAGAGTTTTGCCAACATTTTGCTACGGTGTAGTGACTATGGATCCAAGTTTCGTCTAAGTAAAAGACCGGTTATTTTTCTGCTCCGAGTTCATCATTTTCTCGCAGGCGTCGTAAATATCTTGCCCTCCAAGCAGCAATTTCTGGTTTTTGTATCAAAAAATCGCGGCCCTTCTTACATTTTTTGAACTTATAGCCTAACTTGTCCTTTACTATTTTCCACAGCGTCGTATTTTGTCCAGGAAAATGTAATTCATCTTTTGCCGCGGCTAAAATTTTTCGCAGGGTGGGTATTTCTTTTTTTTTTTTACTGTATAAAATCAGTCCCGCGCTCACCTTCGCTGTGAGCGCGCGTCTAAAGTTGAGTCTGTGTTGCGCGTAGGTATTGTTTATCGCGGCGTACGTGTAACACTTGCGTTAAATTATTAGTATGGAAGAGGAGATTAATAGTGCACAATATATAATAGTGCAAAAATTACAGCGAAATGTTGGACGATTGTGAAAAAGAACTTGAACAGATGACGGATTACAATATACATTTACAAAATGAGCAGTGTGATATGATGACAAGTGATAAAATTTGTGAGAAAAGAATGTGAGAAAGCAGTGAAGACAGTAATGATGATGGATTTGTTAATGTGACGCGAAGAAAAAGTAAGAGGTTGTTAAGAAGCGATTCACCGGATGCTACGTTGCTAAGTAAAGAATATCAATCTACAAATTTTTCTTTATTAAACAAAAATCGTGAAGGTACTTATGAAATATGTTTGATATCATTGGAAGTCTTACCTAAACAAATCGCTTTAGCAAAATTATTACGTGATCAAAACATCAAAAATATTATTCGGATTAGGTACAAAAGTGCTTATAAAGTATTTATCCACTTTGATAATTTAGAGCAGGCGGAAAATCTTATGAAATGTTCAAAAATAAAGGATATGAATATAAGATGCCAGTTTACTGATCAATTGAATTTATGTTATGGAGTTGTTAAGGGGATCGATATAGAGATGTCTGAAAAAGAAGTGCTCGAATCCCTTGAGGGCTCGAGTGCTGAAGAAATTGTGTCTTTAAAAAGATTGAAACGTATGGATGAGCATGGTAAATGGGTTGACAGCGAGTCTGTAAGATTATGTTTTAAAAATGATAAACGTCCAGAGTTTATTACGGCTTATGGCTGCCGATTTCAGGTTGAAACATACTATTTTCCTGTTACTCAATGTTCAGCTTGCTGGAGATTCGGTCACATAAGAAAATTTTGTTCGTTAGGTAAAATTATTTGTCCCAAATGCGGTTTGGCGCATGGAAATTGTGAAATAAAGGAATTTAAATGTATAAACTGTAAAGGTGCGCACATGTCATTAGATAAATGCTGTCCATTTTTTAAAAAGGAACAAGTTATCCGGAAGATCATGAGTGAGAATAGTGTTACTTATAAAAAAGCGCTTGAAAGTTATTATGCAAATAAAAAGCAAAAGCATGGCTTATTTGGTACACACAATAATTCCAATATTACAGATTTTCCACCATTACCAACAAGAATTCACGAATCTATAATATCTACAGTAAATGAGGAACCTCAGTGTAGTGACCCCCCGGATTTAAATACTTCTATATCTAGTCCATATTATTTAAATGCGGCTTTGCGAAAAAAAAAGATAAGACCTGAAAGAATAAACAAGAATCAAAGACAAGATTTCGATTGGATTAATGACTTTGATGTTGATATTGAAATGGCAAAAGACGTAGATACTGAAGAAACGGATGGAAAGAAGAAGGAAGAATGGAAGCTTGAATGGAGAAAAATATTTCAGAGAATCAAGGATATTGTATTTTCAGAGAAAAACATGGAAATAGAAGATAGATGTATACTAATATTGAAAGTAATTTTAAGTGAAATTAAGAATTTTGTTTATAGCATGCTTATTGATGGAAATGTTTTTAAAAAAATTTTAGGTTTATGATGGGTTGTAATTCTATTAATAATTTTGACACAGATATTTTGCAATGGAATTCACAAAGCTTAAACCCAAAATTAATTAGTTTTGAGAATTTATTAGTACAGGAAAAAGTTCATATAGCTATAGTAACTGAAACTTGGTTTGCCTCACAATTTAATTATAAAATTACTGGTTATAATATTTACAGAAAAGACAGAAATGATGGTTATGGAGGTGTGGCCATTGTTACTCATAGATCAATACGTGCATACATGTGCCCAGTTAATATAGGAAATTCAGGGATAGAAGTATTACATGTAAAAATTCTTAATTGTAAGCAATTGAATAACATAATAGCTGTATATTGCCCTTCATCTATAAGAACTAGCTCTGTTGATTGGGATAACATTTTTTCCATATGCTCGCAAAAGACACTTATAGGTGGTGACTTTAATGGCCATCACACAAACTGGTCATACAAGATAGACCAGCGTGGAAATCAGCTATTGGATTCATCCTTAGACGGTGGTTTTATTACTTTAAATGACGGGACGCACACTAGAGTTAAGTTGGTGGATGGAACAGTTCAAAATTCTTCGCCTGATATAACATTCGTAAGTACTGATATTGCAATGAATTTTAAATGGAATGTGTTTAATGAGAATTTGGGGAGTGATCATTTAATTATTAAGGTCAGATATAGTTACCACGAGGAAATTCATGTATTTGAGAAAAGGAATTTTAAGAAGGCAAATTGGGATAAGTACAGTAGTGATTTAATTAACCTTTTTTCTAACTATGAATTATCTAATAATGTTCAAGATGATTATGATTGTTTCGAAAACGCAATTAATATTTCAGTGTCTAATAACGTACGCTTAATAAAATTTAATTTAGATCCAAACAAAAAATTTAAACCTAAACATTATTGGAATTCAAATTTATCGAAAGCTGTGGCAGAACGAAGGCTAGCATTGAAACACTTTAGAAAGAACCCAACTCCCGATAACATGTCTAAATTGGAAAATAAGACTACAGAAGCTAGTAAGTTGATAAAAAAAGTTAAGATAGATAGTTATAGGGAATTTTGCAGCAGTATTAACGAAGCCACATCTGTGATGGAGATGTGGAAGAAAATGCGTTGGTACAAAGGTAGAAAACAATCTTCATATTTTAACGTTTCAAATAATAAATTAAATGAATTGTTACGGTCTTTGGCACCTGATAGTGTCATAAATCAAATGCCGAGCATTAGGTCACGTAATAATGTATTAGAACTACCATTTACTCTTAGTGAACTAATGAGTTGTATGAAAAAAAAAGATACATCCCCCGGATCAGACTCTATTACTTATTCTATGATTTATTTTCTGCCACAAATTGCCAGATTATACTTACTCCGTTTATATAATAGTATTTACTCGAGTGGTAATATTCCGAAACAATGGCGTTCAATTCTTGTTATACCTATACCAAAACTTACATCTAATAATTTAAATTGCGAACAGAAAATAAGGCCAATTTCTCTTATATCATGTCTTTGTAAGATATTACATAATATGATAGGTAAAAGTCTGGACTGGTTTGTGGAAAAAAATAAGATCATATCCCCCTATAGCTCAGGATTTAGAAAAAGTCAATCGTGTTTGAATTGTTTAGCTCAACTTGTGTCAGATGTGCAGATTAGTTTAACAAATAATAAGCCTACTGTGGCTTGTTTTTTAGACATTCAGAACGCATACAATAATGTTCTTATCGATGAAGTTGTACGTATATTAGACGCATTGGGAGTCGGATACTTCTTATGCAATTATATTTGGTCGTTTTTGACAGATAGGTGTGTGATGATTAAAAGCAACAGCGGTGAAATTCTTACGAGATGGACTTGGAGGGGATTGGCTCAAGGTGACCCAATTTCACCTTTGTTGTTTAACATCACTACATACAAAATTTGTAAAGAAATAATATCAGATGTAAGCGTAGTTCAGTACGCGGATGATTTCGTTTTTTATGTTTCGGATAGCGATGTGCGGCTAGGTGAGAGGAAGATGCAGGTATCTTTGAATAGTATGGTCGAATATTTGGATTTTTTAGGCCTTGAACTTTCTTCTGATAAATCAAAATTAATTTTATTTAGTAGGGGCCGTAGAAATAATATTTTGAACATAAGTATTAATAATAAAAAGGTAAAAACAGTCGAAAACATTAGGTATTTAGGTTTATGGTTAGATCGCGCTTTGTTATGGAATGAACATATTAGTAAAGTTATAGAAGGGACCTCAAAATTTTTAAATGTACTAAAAGTGTTAACAGGATCGCAATGGGGAGTACATCCAAAACACTTACGGATGCTA
Source organism: Phengaris arion (assembly GCA_963565745.1). NCBI lineage: Eukaryota > Metazoa > Arthropoda > Insecta > Lepidoptera > Lycaenidae > Phengaris > Phengaris arion. The sequence continues at coordinate 7,047,439 of OY751444.1, read as the reverse complement.
TATCTATCTATTATACGGAGCAGAATTGACTATGGAAGTTTTCTGTATGGGAACTGTGCAAAAACTCATTTATGTAAGCTCGATCGGTTACAAAACACGGCGTTAAGGGTTATCGGGCATTTTATAAAAAGTACTCCCATACACGTTATGGAGTGTGAACTAGGAATACCGTCGTTAAACATTCGCAGGTTATATTTGGCTTTTAAATTTTGTTTGAAAAACTTTTCGTTAGCAGACAATGTGACAATACTTAAGATCGAAAAACTTAATTCTTTAATGACTAAGTCTTATTGGCAACGTAAAAGTAAACCTCTCCTTGTGCATGCATTTAATCAATGCAAACATTTGGAAATTCATACTACTGCCCCACTAGATATGTTTGTAATGGATCATTGGATATCTTATTATTATGGAAATGACCTTATTAATTTTAATCTTGAGTGTGTAACAGAACGTAAAAAGTATCTTGTACATAATAGTCTTAAAATTAAAATTTTTGACGAAATTAATGTCAAGTATAATGATTGGCACAAAATATTTACGGATGGATCTGTGAGTAATACTGCCGCCCTTATCATAAACAACGCATTTGCATGGCGGCAACTTTCGAGTAATTCGCGCCTAAAGTTTAATTCTTTTTTTTTGTTGTCCCTATGAAACTAACAGGAATATTCCAAATATTTTTGTATTGTTTGGTGCCTTTGAATGTGAACTTTGCATGTGCGATGCTATATTTATATATTTAGTTATTTTGAATATTTTTAAAGACGAAAAATTGTTTATGACTAGAAAACATGGATTGTAATAATGTTAATTTACTAAGCATAATCAACGCATGTATGACAGATGCGTTGTTTATGTCTAGGAAAATGCATTTGTGTTGTTTATATCTATCAAAGATAATGGATTTACTTACATTTAAGTTCACATTTATAACGTATATGTTGCACATCATCATCAGCTCACATGCGTTTATTTTTTTTTTGTAACCGAACAAAAAAAACAACTTAAATCATTTTAAATATTTATTAGAATAACAAAAAGAAGTCCGTCAATAAAATATTATGTGCTTAAAATAGATGCATAGCACTCAATGGACGGTGCGATAATGCTTAATTTATTAGTTGTACTTAGTTTATCACAATCATTTTCATGGCAATACTTAACTTATTATTAGTTGAACTAAAATAATTGAAATCAGGTTTTCTTTGAGTAAGTAATAATAATCTCTTTGTAAAATTATAAAACACATAATATAAAATAGAACAATGAATCTATCCAATCTGTTATTTACTACATAATTATAAGTTATAATTTATAACAGATCACGCATTTTTATGTAATGAGCAACAATTTACTACGTAAATAACAAGGATAATGGGAATTAAAAAAATTGTCCCCTGGAACCAAAAAAAAACGAACTCTTTCATTGATAAACTTAAAATAAAAAACAAAACATATCAAAATAAATTCTAAGATACTAATTTAGTAGAAAAAATCAGTGATTTTGAGTTAAATCTTTGGCATCAGAAACGAATAAACTATACCAAAAATGTTTAGTATTTTCTGGCATAAAAGGAACAAGCTTTGAAATAATGGACAGTTTTCGCTCTTCATTAATACCTCGCGGTTGTACCTTAGCAGTGACTGTAGGAAATTCTTGTGATTTTTTCACTCTAACTTGCAAAAAATCAAGATCCTGAAACTCGTCATCAGAATGACTTCTTTTATATTTCATTTCGTAGAGCCCTTTCTCAAACCTGATAGCCATCATATCCTTTACATGGCTCATTTTTTTTTAAATTTATGTTGGGAAACGTGATCTTGATAATTTAAAAAATCCGCTCATCAAAGGCTTTTTTTATTACACATCTAATTTTGGCGTCATTTTTAGCATTATATCCAAGTGTAGTTAAAAAATATGATTTACATACCTCAACTCGGTCATTTTAAATGATAAACTTTTAAACTATACTTATAGGCCAACTTTTAAATGATAAACATACGAACTCTGTCTCTGATTATTACTTGTTGTTATTCTTCTATGTAATTCTTTTTGGTCTATCATACATTTTATGAATACTCCCTGCTCTTCATAACTCATAGTAATATAAGTATCATGAATTTTCTGCCTTTGTTCATGATTTATTTTTGTGTAACATTTCTGTTTACATGTTTCATTACACGGGTTTTTTAATGAAGCTTTTGTTTCTTTTCTTCTAACTTTTTAGTTTTTTTAGTTTTAGTTTTCCTGTAATGAAAACCATAACATAAAACAAAGTATCAATAACATAACACAAATATGAAAGTGTCACACATTCTGTGAAATAATGACTTTAAGGATATTAATTTAAATCAGTAGTAAAAAGTATTAACATTTTACATATACAAGTAGAGAATAATTCTTATAAGTAAATAATACTCGTAAGTAAATACTGACGAAAAATACTACGAAAGAGATAGCGAGCGACGAATCAACTCAGCAGGAAAATAACACAGCAGAAGAGCCTATTATAAACGACCAACAGAAAAATTTAAATGTGGTAAGCAATAATAACACTAATCAGGAAGAAAGCATTACTGACGAAATGACAAAATCTGGAAATCCAAGGCAGAGGAGAAAAATTAAAGAAATTTTGAAAGACTAATCATTAAAAAAAACCGGGTAATGAAACATGTAAAAAGAAATGTTACACAAAAACAAATCATGAACCAAGGAAGAAAATTCATGATACTTATATTAATATAAGTTATGAAGAACGTATTCATAAAATGTATGATAGACCAAAAAGAAGTACATAGAAGAATAACAACAAGCAACAATCAGAGACAGAGTTTGTCCGTTTATCATTTAAAAGTTGGTAATGACCGAGTTGGTAATGACATTTTTATAAGTAGAGAATAATTATTTTATGTGAATAATTATACTCGTAAGTATTTACTTACGAACATTATTTACTTATAATAATTATTCTTTACTTATAAAAATGTTAATAAATGTTACTACTGATGGAAATTAATATCTTTGAAGTTATTATTTCACAGAATATGTGAGTATGTACCACTCACGAAACAAACGGTACGTGTAAATAATTAATTAAAATTTAGTGTAATTCAGAGCAATAATATATAAAAAAGTAACAAAAACGTAATTGGCACGTTACTAATTTCATATATTATTAATTTGTATTTAATAATCGCAAATGTAACAATTGCGTTACTTATGTTCTTGCTATCTTGTTTAAATTCTTATTAAATACTAGTCATAAAACACACAAGTGGCAGATAAAATGTAAATGAGAAATGAAATATAGATGTGAATGAAATGTTATTCCTAAGCATAAAAATCGCATGTGATTTTGTGATGTTTATGATTTGTATAAAATGGTAAAAATATGTACTTTACTAAGTATAAACGTCACAAGTACCAAATGCGTTATTTATGCTTAGTATTTCATACGTCGAAATTCTAAGTAAAATAGCCATAAACACGCATGTTTGCATATGACGTTTATTACTAGTAATAAGTTTGGAAAAGATCACATACGCTGTTTATGACTAACAATAAAATTAAAACTATGGAAGATATTAAAAAACGAGTGATTGATCCTGGTAGATCTCGTTTCAGCGATTCCGAATATACTAATAACTAAATTTCATAAAAAATGTCGATTGCGTTGTTTATGATAAGGACGGCAGAATAGTGGTAAAGGAATGGCCGTATATGATGCAGTGATAGGTAATACGAAATTGTATAAAACACAAGCTATGGTATCCATTATGTCGTTGGAGCTCATTGCAATTTCAGAAGCTATTAAGTATGCTGGTAATGTAAACAGATCTAGAATCGTAATTTTTTGTGATAGCAAAAGCGCTTTGCAACATATAGCTCGATGCGCCTCTGGTTACAGAGGTGTTTCGATAGCTTTCAAAATTATACGCGATGTAGAATCGTTAAAAGCTAAGGGCATTATTCTGAAGTTGCAATGGATTCCATCGCATGTGGGTATTCATGGTAACGGGGAGGCTAACAGATTAGCCAAATTGGCAAGTGTAGAGGGAATTCCGTACATTATTAAGCCATATTTTTCAGAACACCTACCTTATATTAAGAGACTATGCTGTGATATGTTTAATGAATATTTTGATAAAAAAAGTCAAGAGGAAGGTATTTGGTACAAAGTTATTCAGAGTCAGCCTCCTCGGATACCTTGGTTTTTAACATGCAATATGTCAAGAAGGGATACTGTTTTAGCATTTCGTTTAAGATCGGGTCATTGCCCTTGTAGTTACTATAGCTATATGATTAAAATATCTGATTCGCCTAACTGTGATGAGTGTGGTGTGGTGGAGGACATTCACCACTTGATAATGGAGTGTGTGAAAGGTGCCGATGAAAGAAAGGAGTTGTTAGAGAAATTTAAGTTTAATATTTGTGATTTAGGTTTATATATGAGCATTCTTGCTTCACCTGCGAGTGAAGCAGCAAAATTTTTGTATAAAATTCTTTATTAATATATTTAGTATAAGTTATGATGGGGCTGGCATGCCTTGTATGGCAAAAGCCTCTTAAATAAAATAAAGATAAAATAAAAAAAAAACTATAAAATCTATTTATTATATTTCTAATGCCGCAAATCATAAAATCATCAATTTCCAATGGTGGTTTCCTTTTCTTGCTTTTTCTTGGTGTCGAAAGTTTTACAACTTCTGTACTAGTACCCGCTTCAGATGATGCTGACGTTACTTTTTTGGCCTCTTGTTTTATATTTCTTAGGCTGGCAGCATACGTACGGTTTCCTCATTAGCTTTCCTGATCTGGAATCCAGATTAGGTTTTCCGTGATCCTAACGCAGACATTAGGTTTTTTGTATTCGGAATTTATGCCGCCAGTGGGTATAGTAACGCTTTAGTGAAAGCACATATCATGGACGACGAAGAATTAATTGGGATAGCACTTTTATTGGCGCTAAACAAGAAAAAAAGGAAACGTCGTTATTGGGTCCACCCATTAAATACTCAAAGAATAAAAGAGAGTCAATTTTATCTGAAAAGAGCTAAATTACGAGCACACCCCGAAGAGTTCTTCAAATTTTACAGAATGTCAATGAAATCCTTTGATGAACTTCATAATGGCATACAAAACAAAATAAAGAAGCAAAATACATGCATGAGGTTATGTTTGGATACGGAAGAAAAGTTGACCATTACATTAAGGTAAGTTTTTATTTAAAATCAAATACAATTTATAAAACCACAAAGATTACACATCATACAGGTAGGTACTTCAACTATTTAAATTTTAAATAATTGTGAATATCCTTCTCCTGGGTATTTTGATACTGGAGAGTTAAAAACTGTGCAGCCTCGATATCTTCAGTCAGTTCAGTTTGAATAATATTAGTGTTTGGTTCAGAATTCTCAGGATATTCTTGTATGGGATCTTGTTGGGTAGTTGGGTTGGAGTGGGGAGGTGCTATATTAGTAATTGAGTGTATAATCAGCTTTGGCTTAGGGGTACTGGCACTTGAGACATTTGGTTGATGAGAGAATGGATGATTTGCTGGTGGAGATGGGATATAAACATATGAATTTTGGGGCACATACATATTTTGTGGCTGTGTTGATGATGGTGTTGAAATATTGTAATATGAAGGTGAGCTTTGATGTACAGGAGTGTAGGAACTATAGATGGATTGAGGGCTTGTCGATATCACAGATAAGTCATTTGAAGATTGTGAAGATGGATAATACCCCATATTATTTTTTTTTACTAATTGCAGCATTCCTAACTGAAAATCTATTTTTTGGTTAGGATTCATTTTTTTCATTTAGCTTCTGAAACTTAATAAAAATTTAGGTTCATCATCTTCGTCAGTATTGGGTGTAGCTGTTGCTTTCTGTCTCTTTTGTAACATGTCTAATATCTGTGTGGGGACATCTTTCTTCTTTTTCTGTGCCTTCACTACAGGCGAAGTTTGTATCGGTACCTCTGTAATATTGACATCATGTTCAATACTTTCTTCTTCTTCATTTGACTGTCGTTGTGGTTGAGAACAATCTGTATCTTCATTTGAATAGTTGCCTTCAGAATTTCTTTTTGCAAATACAGGCGTAAGAAGGCATAGTAAGTCACTGTAGATATATTTTTTTGATTTTTTAGCTGCGCTGCCTGTAGGAATACTTTTTGGTTTTTGAATTTCTTTTCGGTAATAGTCCCTAATGTTGGTCCATTTTTTCTTTAGTTCAGCTCCTGTAAAAAAAATATAATTAATTTATTATCGGAATTAAAGAATCTATACATTTATTAATTAACTAGCAGTGCCCCGCGGTTTCACCCGCGTAGTTCCCATTCCCGTGGGAATACGGGAATAAAATATAGCCTATGTTACTCCCAGATATTGTAGCTTTCTACTGGCTAAATAATTTTTGAAATTGGTTTTGTAGTTTCGGAGCCTATTCGTTACAAACAAACAAATCTTTCTTCTTTATAATATTAGTGTAGATTAATTAACTATTGATAACAAATTTCTTGTTTTTTTTTGTTATTTAAATATTATAAATTAAATTACTTTTTCTTTTACAGATTCCTAGCAACTGGATGTAATTTTGAAGAATTACACTTTGATTATCTGATGGGAAGCCGAACTGTTTCTGCGGTCGTTAAAGAAACCTGTCAAGCTATTTGGGAAGTGTACCAACCCTTAGAAATGAAGCCACCGTCATCAAAGCAACGTTGGATAGAAATTTCTGAAAATTATTATAAAAACACCAACTTTCCAAACTGTTTAGGTGCAGTTGACGGAAAACATATCCGTTTGATCTCCCCCCTCCATAGTGGCTCTGCTTTTTACAACTATAAAAATTACTACTCTATTGTATTAATGGCAGTAGTAGATTCTGACTACCGATTTATAGCCGTAGATGTGTGTGCTTATGGAAAAGACAGTGATAGTTAAGTTAAGTATACACGACGACACCGACACTTGACACAAATGTCAACACTTGTGTCGCTTGTGTCTACGCGGTAAGCAATTTTTTGTGTCGACATTTGTATATACATCAAGTGTACCGGTTCAAGTGTATTTGCCATCTGCACTATTCAGTGTCGTACATTTTATCGCAATGAATAGACGTGCTGCTGCTGCGGTTATCGCAATATGTTTTTCCATTAAAATGCGTCGTCGTAAGAGGAGATCGATATGGGTTAAAGATTGGATTAAAAGAAGAGCGCAGATAGGGGCATATAGTCGATTGTTGACTGAATTGAAAAACGAAGATCCAGAATGTTATAAAAACTTTCTTCGGATGAAACACGACGATTTTCAATATTTATGTAACAAGATTTCGCCTGCGATTAAGAAGCAAGATACGAATATGAGACTAGCTATCAGTGTAGAAGAACGTTTGGCGATAACATTGAGATATTTGGCGTCAGGTAAAACATATTTTTACATCATAAAAATATCTTTAACCACTTTTTTAATGATAACATTTACCTTATTCGTTTCAGTAGATTCGTATCGATCGCTCTCATACCTATTTCGGGTACCACAACAAACTATCTCCAAAATAATACCAGAATGTTGCGATGCTATCTATAGATTTTTAAAACCGGATTACATGGAGGTAAAATTAAAAAAATAAATTTTTGTTTAATTAATAATTTCTTTACTTATTAATAGGTACAAACATTTTAAACTTGGTCAATCAACAAACTATTTACAAATTTTCGTAAGTTAGATTTATGTCTTCGGAACTTTCCCAAGTCACATTTGGTAATGAAGTAGATTGTGAAGTCGAAGGACGCGAATACTGCTCGGCTTCATCCAATTCTTCAATGTCTATAATAATACGTTGAATTTTTCTTTTTAGTTATCTTTTTCGGGATTCTGACCTCATATTGCGCATCGCAGCAGCCACAAAATCACCAAAAACGCCAGCATCATCAGATTTGTCTAACACGCTAAGCTAATTTGTCTAAGTTCGTTGAGATTGAGAGAGGGTGTTGGAGTTTTGCGAATCTGTTGATTCCAAATTTTCGCTGTTGGTAGGAGAGTTCTGAAAATAATAATAATAAATGTTTATTTCAGCCATAGATTAATTTCGTTTTTAATATTTAGTACAGGTACCTTCATCTGAAGATTGCTGGAAAAAAAAATTCAGAAGATTTCAAAAACCAATGGAATTTTCCAGATGCTCTTGGAGCACTAGATGGAAAGCACGTGGTCATAAAAGCACCCCAACATAGTGGGAGCGTGTACTATAATTATAAAGGTACATTCAGTATTGTGTTAATGGCATTAGTTGATGCTAATTACAAATTTATTTACGCAGACATAGGATGCAATGGGAGAATCTCCGATGGAGGCGTGTTTGCAAATTGTTCACTTTCAAATGCTTTAAGCGACGGCAGACTTAATATACCACCGCCAAGGCCACTTCCCGGTAGGACCAAATATGTACCCTATGTCATTATAGCCGATGATGCTTTTCCATTGAAACCTTATCTTATGAAACCTTTTCCTTTTCGTAATCAACCTGGGCCTAATCGGGTTTATAACTACAGACTGTCGAGAGCTCGACGAATAGTAGAAAATGCGTTTGGTTTACTTGCAAATTTACAGATTTTTGAATTTACAGATTAAGAATATTAATGAAACCTATAGAATTATGTCCTGAAAAAGTTATAAAACTTGTATCCGCAATCTGCGTGTTGCATAACTTTCTCTTGGAACGAAATTCAAGACATGTGTATGCACCACAAGGCACCTTCGACGAGGAAATTGATGGTATAGTAACTCCTGGCCGTTGGAGACAAGATCCCACTCCGGATAATGTATTTTTCTCAAATAGACCAGTGGGATCCAACATGTCTAATGAAAGTAAAGAAATCCGTGAAGAATATAAAGAATATTTTGTATCTCCTGGAGGCGAAGTTAGCTGGCAGTACAGATACATAAGTGGAAATTAATGAATAAACCAATAAATAATAAAGACAACTCACCAAATTTTGTTGTGTTTCATTTGCTGGTACGGTACTTGGCATTAAAAATTGTAAACTTGTTAAGTATTCCCAAGTGCTTACATAATTTTCATCTGTGCCTTGGCCACTCTTCTTTTTTTTAAGTTTTCTTAGTTCATTATTAAACTGCGTTCGTAAATTGTGTAGTTTTCTATTTATTTCTGATGCAGAAGTATTAAATTGTTCGGCCAAACTTTCTGCCGCAGCTGCTTTCTTGGCTCGATTTTTATAATCAGGATTTGATATTTGCCATAGTTCTGGCAGCGCTTCAAAATATAAAATCAATGATTTTATTTCTTCAGCTGACCACGCGCGTGACGTCATTAGTGTATCCAAAAATTTCGCGTACGTGTGAAATACTGACACTCGTATCGGACAGCGCTTCGCGTCCTGTCTCCACGGCAGCAACACAGACACTGAGCGACACCGACACTATATCTGCAACTAAGTGTCGCGACGATGTACACACACAGACATTCGATGTATACACTCAGTGTCTGGTGTCTAGTGTCGCCGTGTATGCTTACCATAATATTTTTAACAATTGGGGGCTTGGGAAAAATTAAAACAAAATACGCTTAATTTGCCCGAACCACTATCTCTGCCAGGAAGTAATCGGCCACCTCTACCGTTTGTGTTTTTAGGTGATGAAGCATTTCCACTGAATAATATTTTTTTGAAACCGTATCCAAGATGTAACCTGAATGATCAGTCGAATCTTTAACTATCGACTGAGTAGATCTTGACGTATAGTAGAATGTGCTTTTGGTATCCTTTCAAATAAGTGGAGAATTTTTCATACAAATATGACAATTTAACCAGATTTCGCTGTACTAGTAACAAAGACAGCATGTGTGTTGCATAATTTTGTACGCAGTCGAGACGGCTATAACTTCAAAGATACGCTGACGCATTACTTCGAGGATTTACCATTCAGTACACCACATCGTTCCACAAATCGAGGCAGAACTATAAGAGATAATTTCGCTGAATATTTTATGACGCCGGCAGGGGAATTGTCATATCAATATAGCGAAAGAATTATTAATCCACGTTAATAATAAAATAATAATTAACTACTTACATTTGTTTGTTTTTTCTGTGCACTTGTTCCAATCATTATAAAGATCTTTACAGATCTGCTCCCACGCCAAATCTTTTATGTCTATTATGGTAGTCTTCATGGTGAATATCCCATAAGCACGGGTATTTTTCTACTGCCATGATCAAATTTTCGGACTCGCACATAATTACGTAAAACGACAAAAAAACTAAAAATATAACACACGTACGTCCACTCAACACGAACGCGAGCCGCTTCTGAATGGAAATTTCCGTCCGTGTGCTGTCATTCGAAGCAATGCAAGCAAACGCTGCGTTCGGGATGACGTCATCCGGTTTTTTTCCATTCTGACACCCGAACGCGCGACCTGAGATTCGAACCGTACGTTAGGTTTTTTTTCCGTTCGGAAAATGTAAGAACGTTTGCGCCCAGTAGAATATTTTGTATGTAAGGTATGCATTCGTGTCTCCGAATCAGAATTCCAAATCAGGAAACCTAATGAGGAAACCGTACGTATGCTGCCAGCCTTAGTGTGCGTTCCGATACACCAGTCGCCATTGCCGCGCGTTTTATTGCTTGATCAATAGGTATTATAACACAACCGTTTTTCTTTACATTTTCAAAAAAAGTCTAACCTTTAACGCCATATTTCGTACATCACTTCGAAAAGTCTTTCCTTTACCCATACTTCTAAGTTCTAACAGAGCAAAAAACTAACTGAATATATAACGGTAAACAATAATTAGTAATTATTAATTACACGCGCACGCGTATGCGATGACGTTGTCAACGATACCACAGACTAAGTAGAGATACTACGTATCAGACCGCCGACTGTAGAAGAAAAAAAACTGGTCTTTTTAGTTTTTAGTGTCATCTGACGTTTCTTTTTTTTTCTTTTTTTTTATCGTATTTGTAAAAGAGGCGAAGACATACTTGATAATGTGCCAGTAGTACCTGGGCTACAGTACTATGACATAATATTTTCAAAATATTTTTATGTTTTAAGGTGGAGATTAAATTAAACAATAAACTATTTATTAAAAGATTTATTTTTCAGTTTCTTTTGGAATTTTTCTAAAGCTTTTTTTTGCATCATAGGTAAATCATTTCTTTTTAGCAATTGAAAAACATCTGTGCCCTTCAAAATTCTAGTCAATACATTGCACCAGTTTACAATTGTAAATTGTATTGTCGATAATATGAAATAATCTAAGATTATTTTTTGATGATTGGTACAGTCAATGAAGTCAAAAGCATACTTGGACAAAATCATATATTTTATTTGAGATGATAATTTGTGAGTGTGTGGGGTTTGTTCCAAGTATGCATTTGTTTCAGTTATGACTGTACCAAAACATCTCACTGCACCTTCGGATGGGTATTTCAGGCGATTCTTGGTTACATTATACTCTCTTTGACTTATCCAGTCATGAATACTAGTCTTTTCACTAGTAAGACTATCTTTACAAGCATTGCATGTAACTTTAAATTTTTCAATAATTTTATGAACGACCTTTCCAGCAGTGTAGGCCCGTGAATGAACATTTATTCGTTCTCGACGGGCCTGATCCACAATCATTTCAATATTATTTTTGGATGTATCCGGCTGAACATTTTCTTTGTTGAACAATGTACTTAGCTTTATTGCTTGTTCAGCCGGATCATCCTCACAATTAAAAGATTCATTATGAAATTTAATAATTCTGGTTATTAACAATGATTTAAAGGTGCATTTGAAGCTGTGGCAGTTTGGGTCATTGTTTCTGAAATTATATGCTCTAACCTGGCAAAAAAAGTTTTCAATGGGATCAGAGTTAAAGTACCTGGGTCGCATAATATCTATTTCCTGGCCTTTGAAAAACTGCCACAGCCTCATATAACTTTTCAAAGTTATTACAAAATTCTTTAAAGAGGGCACAGTCTTTTCATTACCTAATGAATCTATGTATTTCATTTTTTCTAGTTTTTGGATAGCATTTATCCAAAAACTATGGTGAGGTGACGTTTCAGTCACTGCTGTGCGCAATGGTTTTCCTTTTTTGTTTGCTCGTTTCCCTGTTGTAGCTCCATTCACACTGTCGAAAAGTTCGTCAAAGAATAGCACAATCTCGGCAGTATGTTTTAAGGTTGTGCTTACAGGTCTGCCATTTGCATAGTTAGCTGAAATTGAAATGAAAAATGTTTTATTTCCAGATAGTTTAGTAATTAAATTATGTATTATGTTTTTTATACATCAGGATAAAAAAAAAGTAATAATAATTAATAAAATAAAAAACCTAGATTTATATTATTACTATTACTTACAAAAATTTGATGTGTAGAAAAGAGCTGCGGAGACTGTTTTACTGAAAACTTTTACACAATTTTTCACCTGAAAAAAAATAATATTTATTATAGTCAGAAGCTAACAATTATGTAGTTTAGAAAGAACTTAACATTTTTGATAAATTATTAAAGAACCAACCTTCATCTTTTTTATTTTGTCTGGGATCACATGTTGATCATTTAATTTATGCAAAAGCCTGGCTTCTGCGTGATAACAATCAGCTTCATAAACATCTACGATGTCACTCCACTTTGATACTTTGCCATCAACTTTAATATTTTTATTTAAAAAATTGTTTCTTATTCCTTTGATAAGGTGAGATGGGTCATAAATAATATTTAAATGTTGTCCATTAATTAGAACTCTCCCATCTGAAATATTTGGAAAAAATTATCAAATAATACATTTTTTTACTACTCTGATATTGTATACACAAGAGCATGTTAAAAGAGGTTTTAAATTACTATAGTTTAAAAATTATTATTTATATTATGGAGATATGAGATTATTTAAAAATAGTATTAACCTGGTTCTTGATCTGAAAGTATTTGTTGGCGTCTGGTATCCTCATGGAGGCTTTTTAAAGCTGATTGGAATGCTGCTCCTTGGTCACAAATCAAAGCAACTGGCTTTAGGCCGCACCCTTCTACAGCTGTCACTACTTCTTTCAGTATTTGTTTCAACTGAACTCCTGAAGTGGCTCCTTCACAATAATAAAATGCTATTCGTTGTTGCCACTTATAAATTGTTCCTCTAACCATAAACACGAGTGCATGGTCAGCAAAATTGTTTTTTCTCTCTTGTAGCTCTACAAATCCATTTATTTCGTCTTTGTTTTTATCATAAGTTAAAGCAGTATCTAATGACATTTCGTCGAATATTATGGAGCACCACTTCTTTTTATCGTTCCATTCTGCCACCTGAAAAAAATTAACAATGTTAGGAAAATTAACAATAATTACATTACATTGTTTGCCATTGCATGCAAGATAATAATTGTTAAGCTAATAACATTGTTTATTGACTAGTGAACAACCACATTATTTAATTAATTATCTAACATCTTTTTTCAATAAATTGAAGACTTGTGGACAGATTCCAGTTTGTATATCTAGTTTCGAGACCATTTTATTTAATGTCGATCTTGATGGCAGTATAAATATTTTGTGCAAAAACTTATAGCACTTGGGGCTCTGTTTCATTATAGATAAAGCTATAAGCTTTTCTTCAGTTGTGAATCGGTAACCTTTTTTCTTTTTTGTGCATAAGTTAATTTGCATCTTCATAATTTGTTTTGCGTATGGATTCATATGCTGTGTAAGCTTTTCAAAAGACTTCTCTTTAGTAAACTTCAAAGCTTTCTTAGCTCTGCGGTGGAAGTCAGCTAGCTTTTTAGCTTTTTTATATTCCTTATAAATCATTTCACAGGTAAAACTCTTAATTTTTTTAATTAAGCGCTTTCTACAAGATGTGAGAGTCCTCACAGTCTTGTGACCTGAAACATTGCAAATGAATGTATTATAAAAGAAATTATTACCTTATTTCAATTGATAACTAATACACTTTTTTCATTTATTATTGTGTTTAGTCATTTTAGCTGTGTTTTGAAAAAAAATATATATTTTCTGACAAAATATATACTACTACTACTACTACTTCCTAAGTGTTGCATTCTTAAAAACATTTTCACTACTGTTTGAGTGTTATTAAAAGTATATCAAATAATTAAATATCAAATATAATATGTAGAATAAACACAAAATCACAATAACGAGCTACTAACCTGTTACTCCTGCCTGTGTTTGAAGCTGACTATCTATTTCGGTAGTGGTAACTGTATCGGCTATCGCTAAAAAATTCATTGAATATTAATAAAAATTCAACACTGGTTTGTTAGAAATTTAATTATTTTTACTCTTGAGCATTTGTTTGAATAGTTAAAGGTTGTGAGTTATAGTCAATTTGAGCTATTTAAATGACAATGATTGACTAATTAGTGACCCCTGGCATTGAACAATACTTTTTAAATTATTATGCTGATTGATTGTATGGGGATAAGAAACCATACCCGTACCCCCTCTACCAAGCAGGCAAAGAAAGTGCAAAAGTGTGTCTGATTGTCTGTTACCTCTTCACGCTCGAACTGCTGAATCGATTTTGCTGAAATTTGGCATGGAGATACTTTGAGTCCGGAGAAAGGACATAGGATAGTTTTTATCCCGGAAAAATGTACGGGTCCCGCGCGATAATTACACAGATATATTTTGCCTGACGACTTACCAACGTTTTCTTGAGATGGAAGTCCGCTCAAAATCTCGTCTTCAGTAAACAGAGAGGGATATGCAAGACCTAAGAGTAGGGATTTCGTTGTAAGAAATCTTCTTTCAAAGTGTTTTTCACACACAAAAAGCTTTGAAAGCTGCTCTTCTGAAATCTTCCCGATTCAAACACTTTAACCACTTAATTAGAGATGGGCAATCCACCTGGGTGGGTTTAAAGTCTGGTGGGTAAAAACCGGGTGTTTTGGGTTTATTGGGTTTAAACCCCATAAAGACCCAAATTTTTGGGTGTTTATGATTTTGTACTTCATCATCGTCATCTCAGCCGCAAGACGTCCACTATACTGGACATAGACAATATTATTATGCAGCCTACAGAATAAAAAACTTTTAATTTGATTTTGAGTTTATTAAGAAAGAGATGAAAGTAAAATGTAAAACTACAGTCAATCACTGTCAGATTCAGAGTTATTACAAGCGATGAATTGTATAGGTTCGATAGGCTCTATTTCGTCTAAACTGTTATGTTCATTTACTTGCTCAATGAAAGCTTCTAAGGTATTTTCTTCATTAAACTGAATGTCCTCGCATTCAGCTTTATGTTTAAGATTCCAGTTATAACAAATGAATGAAATTTTTTCAGTTCTTTCAGTTGTAAGTCGATTTCTTTTGTTATTATGTATGTAGCCTTGGATACTAAAGGAACGCTCAGTGGCTGCCGAAGTACAGGGAGCTGATAGAATACGAATCGCTACTTTGCTTAACTCAGTGGAACCACAAATACCTTTCCACCATATTAGGGGCTCAATGCTATCTAATGAGCTCCATACAAATCCTCTGGCCCAAAAGTTTTCTTTAGCTTTATAACACGCCAAATCTGCCATTACATTTGACAAACTTAAGTGTTGGCTTAAATTGTAGATAAACTCCATACCCTTAAGTTCTTCCTCTTGAGTAAGTTCGACTCCTAGAGTCCTGGGGTCTAGAATATATGCTGCAAAATGTATTGGCCTCATTGCCATATTGCATCTTGAAGATACTGATGTTAGAATCTGCTGTTTGCTTTCTTCGCTCAATGTCGAAATCTCATTTAATGCAAAACGTATCTTAGCTTGTACATCTCTAAATGTAATGTATGTGCGATGCAAACGATTCTGGTCGCTCTCTAAGTAAAATATGCTTTCAGTGACTGGTTCCAAAATACTTATACATTCCCCTGTCTTCGTCCAGAAATCATCACTTAGAATTAAATCTTTAATATCTCTTGAAATTACCACATCTTCTCTAACTGTTAATATTTGCAAAGCTATCTTATTTGCTTTCAAACTTTTTAACGAAGTAACATGACTTCCCCATCTTGTAGCACAAGGCAATTTTAGTGTTTGTGTAGAATCTTCACCCTGCCTTGATTTTATCAACAAGGAACTTAATCGTTGACTCCTTTTAACAGTTTTTATTATATTTATGGCTTGCATAATAAACACAGTTACTTCTTGTATCTTTACAATATCTTGGCACAACAAGTTAAGGATATGTGCACAGCAACCGAGAGGAACAACATGTGGATATTTGAGTTTTGTTAATTCGAATGCCTTTTGTATATTTCTAGCGTTATCGCCAATAAGTACAAGAAACTTATTTGCTCCATATACTTTCATTACTTTTTCAACTTCTTGGCTAAGGTATTCACTAGTGTGAGGATTACTTTCTGTATTCAAACTTTTAACGTATGCAGGTTGAGGTTTTGATATAAGAAAGTTTATTATTCCTTCATTTCTTAAATTAGACCAGCCATCGCACTGAAGGTGTAAGTAACTACAAGCATTTAGTTCCTCATTTAACTCAAAACGCATTTCTCTATATATTTTATCTAAGTATTTTGTCGCTAAAGCTTTACGTGAAGGTATTTTAAATTTTGGTTGCAATTTTTCGAAAAATTGTATCCATAAAGGATGTTGCACCATCGATAGTGGCGTCCCTGTTACAAATATAGCTCTCGCTAATTCTGTTTTTATATAATCATCGGTGTCTTGAAACTCAGCATTTATTGTAGTGTTAGCAGACGACGAGGGGCTTATAAAAGAATCATTTGTCTCTATCTCTGACAGTCCAGACATTTTGGTTTTGGACGAGCTATCTTTTATAAGTTTCATAGAGTATTTTAATGTTTCTGGAGATTTTGGACAAGTGATAAGATGTTGAAGCATTTTGGCAGCATTACTGAATTTGTAGACCTTATTACAAAGCTTGCAAGAAACAGACTTGTTTGGTAAAGTACGGTAGTGCTCCCATATGCGTAAATCTTTAGGTCTCCCCATTGAACCTAAAAAAATGAACGATGATTAGTTGGTCTGACGAAAATTCAACAATAGAGTGCCTATTTTTTTACAATGATTATTTCTTGTTATTTACAATAAATTTATTAAAAAAAATTAAAATAAATACAAAAAACCTTTGTAAAATTACATCTCCTCGGAGGATTAAACGCAGACGCTAGTTTATTATCGTATTGTTCTGTATTTTTCTCAGCAACTTCTTTAATTCGATTAGGTACTTACGCATATTATGTTAAAAATAAATATCTAGTACACATCTTAGGCTATCCACCATTATTATCCAATGACGACTCTCAGCTAACTATGCACTATCATCCAAAATAAACGTGTATGGAAAATTTTATCCCAGTCGGTTGAGGATTGAGGATAATTGCATCAACATACGAACATACCTACATACTTTTATTTACATAACGCAAGCTAAATAAAAGCTTGTAATAATACATCTAATTTTAAGTTAAAATTGTTAAGTGATCATGATATAATTGTATCATTCAAAAATCCACTTACCTTTAATTATTTCTTGTTAAGTATAAATATTATTTCAAATCTGCTCCCTTAATATGCACTTTTTTACTGCTTTTCCTACCTAACACGTTACCAGGAAGTCACGTTATCAGAGTCAGAGTAATAGTGAACACGTTTGACAGTGATTGTCGTCGCCTCATATTCAGCGTCGACGAATAGGGGAATCCCCAGTCATAATGTATTGCATGCGTGGCGGTCTTACTTCAAATCCATAAACAAAGAGATAATTACAGAACTCGATACTAGATGGCGCTGTTTTTGTTTGAAGAAAGTTTGCGGGCTAAAATACATAGAATTTCATCAATGACTTCCACAAAGAACAACATTTCTGTTTTTTCTAAGTCCGTATCTCTTCCGTATATTTCATAAGATATAAGCTTGGGCTACATTGTTATGCAACGTGATTTTGTCGCTGTCTTGCTAGCAGGGTTGACAGATATACGATTTAAATCGTACTCATACTATTATTTGTCTATTTTTTAATGTACGATCGTAAAGATTATGATCGTAATTCGCACAAAAACATACGACTTTTTGGTTACCTGGCAACATTTTTATTATGAATAATGAAACGAACATGCTCACATCATCAGTCACATGCAACAATTTATTGGGGATTTCCCCTTCACATCTGGCAGTCCTGCTTGCTAGAATATAGGTAAGTCAGCCACAGTTACTGACGATCGATATTTAAAGGGTATTGTTTTTGTGCTAAATATTTCATAAAAACGTTATTTAATACTTTGTGGATTATTAATTTAGTTGATAATCACTGGAAGTAAAATGGATGCTAATTTGAGAGATCAAGATCTTCGTATAAAACAGTTATTAAAAGAAAATCTACGTAAGTACTCTTTTTATACCTAGGTAGGTAAGGTATAATAAACACAAAAGGTACTTAGATCGCGTGAGTTCGAAACATTTATTCTAATAAATTTAATTTAAAATTGTAGAAAGAAAAAAATGTCTGCCAAGCCGTAGCCGAAGCCGATCTCCAAATATATTTGGCGATAGTGAGACCCAGTGTCCAGATGATTTACCCAGCGTCGTCGCAACAAAGAAAAAAAACGAGGATAAAGTAAAAGAAAATTTACTGAAAGAAGAAACAAACTGTTCTAAATGCTTAATTTATGGAGAAGAGGATAAAAGAAATGAGTATTTCGGACTGTTAGTGGCTCAAGAATTTAAATATATACGGCCATGTGTGCGAACGAGGTGTTATGAAGAAATTTTAAAGTATCTACGGGAAGCAAAAGGCCAACATGTTGATCAACTGCAACATGAAAACACTGAAAATTAATTACTTTCATTTTATTATATATAGATTTTTAAAATTTCCTGAAATATTATTAGTTAACGTTTTATTTAATATTGTAGAATTCATCAATACAATTTATAAAAATAATTTATTGGTATTACTTACATATTTTCAAAAAAATACGTAAAAACCTATTTTTTTGGGTGATTATGGGAGTTTATGGGTGTTTATTGGGTTTTTACCAAAGCACCGGGTTTAAACCCGGTGCTTTGCCCATCTGTACACTTAATGCGTCTTTTCGCAGTACACGGAAAATGATACAAAATAGCGTCCTGTCGCGATCTTTTGCACACACAGCACTGATAATACATCACGTATGATGATAAATCACAAAAGAGACACGGTAGGCTCAATTACATATAAAGTGGAGAGGATAAGCACAAACGACTTCACTCAATCGACACAGTACATGATACGTAGTATCTCTAATTAGTCTGTGAGTACATGTAATGAAAACAATATGGCCGCCGCCGAAGGCGATGACAATTGACAGATAATGGCCGTGTTTCCTAGCCAATCACAGCGCTTCTGAAATGTCAGTCGACACTAAAACAATATGGCGGCACCTCCAGTATTTCGTTGTCGGCGTAGAGAGAGTATAGGTATAGAGGAGCTAATAGCGTATACAACGTGAAAGAAAAAATGTCATATACATACTTTGTAGCTATGTATATTACAAATAGTATTGCTACTAGGAAAATTTTCCCGCATAATGTGGGTAAAATAATGTACTTAATACTTACAGCAGTCCGTTCAGATATTTTGCGACCTTTTATGCCGATAATATAAGTATCATGCACAGAGAAACTCTGAGATACAGCTTGGTAAAAAAGAGTATGACGCGATGACAAGTAGAACTAATAAATTTTTTGACTTCTTCTATCCATATTAGATTAAAATGGCATTATACTATATTTATTTATTATATGTATTCACATATATTTAAATGAAATATACCATTAAAATTTATTATGGCTAAAAGATGACACAGTCGAAAATGTTTTTAGTTTCTCCTGTCACCGCGTTATACTCTATTTTGCCAAATTGTAAATTATCTATGAACGGACTATATTAAGGGCCCGCGAGACGATCACACGGTTTGACTCAAACCTTACGTGTTTGATGCAACCGTTTGACGTCGGTTTGATCGGTTTATCAAACGGCACTGTTCAGTTTCACTGTCACTTCACTGTCCAACAAAAAAAAGTTAAGTAATTCCATTAAATGATCTTTAAATCCGTACATGTTTGACAAACCGTTCAAACCAGCTTTGTAAACGATAAAATTGGTTTAACTCAAACCAAAATTTACGTGTTTGAGTCAAACCGTTTGATCGTCTCGGGGGCTCTTATATATTTAGATAATTTGAGCATATGATCTATTGTTTATGTAAAGACGTTTAGGCAAAAGTATAATTAATCATAAAAAGGAATTGTACATACTATATAAAATACATTGCGTTCTTTGAGGCGCTGACGTCATTAACCTCACAGAAACAGGTGATTTCAAGAGGGAGCTGAATGTCCTTAACAGCGCCGTAAAGAGCGTAATGTTATTTCATTCAATTTTTTTTTCGAATCTTTCATTTTTTTTGGAGCCTAAACGTCTTGACATAAGTAGTAGGTTATTATGACCAAAATATTCGTACCTAATTGATTTAGAACAACCTTATATTTAGGATGTTTGACTTACCAGAAATTACCGGATCCGACTGCTGGAGCCACGCTTGCATTGTGTTTTGACGAGTTAGTGAGGATGCCGGAGCCCAAAGAGGCTTGAGGATTTTAAGGACCTGGAACGCACTTGTAACAATCTCTGGTGTTGCGGTGTAAAATTGTATAGCATCAGATTGTGCGCTGCTCGTTTACGATCGTTACATAATAATTATAAGATATTTCTTATGTTAGTTGATAGACATTCCAGCCTGAAACACTTAAAATAATAATTGCAACCAGATTATCCGTGACTGTGAAGACAATTAAAACTGGCAATCTTGACACCAGGGTTTATCTAACCCTTTATAAATTATGACGAAACAGGTAAACCCTGGTGTCAAGATTGACAGTTTCAATTATCTTCCCAATCACGAATTACCTTGTTGCATATTATATGTGATTCGGCCTGGAATGTCTATAAACTAACGTGAGAAAATTATGTGTTAAAAGGAAGGTAAAACACACCGATATATTATTTCCATATTTACTATAGTAAATATACAATAATAATATCAGATCTAAGTGAAAACAAAACCAATTTTTATTTAATAGTTTATTATCGCGCTGAGTTGCTACTGGCCTTTAAATAGAATTAGTTTATTATAGAATACTCTTACGTTATCAGTTTTTTCGGATAGTTTTCGAGTTGCGTGATGAATACGAACTTTTAAATATTTTATTATTACAGCCTTAATCAACAGCGAATAATGACAGTCGATAAACGACTTGCTAGAAAAATGAGGTTCGCGAGAGAATAATCTTAATCCCAAACAACAATTCAAACACTCTTGTGTAAGGGTAATTAAAATATTTTTCTTGTTAATGCCTCGATTTTTGCGAAATATTATTTCACAAAGTTCACAAATTTTAATCACATCAAACGTGGGATAGCAAAGTCCTCCTTTATCTTTTTTTAATTGAAGGCTTGGGTATTTTGTATTTGAAATGATAGCGGATACGCAATCTTCGCACTTAAGCTCTTCTTTCAACTTGCTTACAATAAATCCAGCAATGTATGTAATTATGTGTTTCGAAAATTCAGTCAAAATACTTGGATCGCATAAATAATCGTGATCTTTCATTAAAAAAAATTCCGTTTCTCTGGTATTGACATCTAAGTTATCTGTTAATCTACTTTTATCTGATGATCTATTTATTGCTTCCACAGGTTTTGTTAGAGTTAATATGTTAATATGTTGTAAAGGAATACAATTTCCTGACGTTATATGTTTTATTTCGCCATGTACTAACATTCTTTTGAAAGCCGATTTAAATTGTCTTGCTGAGGGGTTATTGTTGAATCCACCTTTGGCCCTAATAGAACTGAAAAAATATTCTAAATGGTCCTGACTTAATTTGTAGGTGCTCAGAAATTGAAGATTATTATTATCAACTAAAGATTCGTATAAAAAAAATATACTTTTAATGCAAATCAAAAATCCCAAGAATCCTGTTTTTCTATTACAACACATTACGTTCTTATTTCCTAATTTCAAATGTTTAAGGTATATAATCATTTCTTCTAAGAAAGGCTTTATTTCAAAAAAATTATCGTTCGAAAGGGGTTTTTTATAAGCGTATGCTTTTAAATTTCTTGAATTCATTACATCAAAGAGATTATTAATTTTTCTAATAAAATCAACAGTTCCAGCAGAGTTCTTAAAAGTGCTAATTTTGAGTTCTGTACAACAAAATTCAATAGCATTTGCAACAGAATCACTCATGACTTGTGCAGCCAACTTGACTTTCATTATCTGTTTGCAAAAATTTATATGTGCTTTATTTAATTTATTTCCTAAGTGCAACCCTTCATTATCTTGGAGCTCAACCAGAGATTTTATATGTTCCCAGGATACTATCTGACCTTGTGGATCAATAATTGGCCCCTTTTCTCCCAAAGTATTTCTTATTAATTTCAGCATATGTGATGGGTCTGGAAATATAGCTATCTTGTTATTGCCGACAGTGAAACAAGGATCAATATTTTCATCTGCCAAGTTGCAACCTAAAACTTTCGCCATGGCAAAATTTGTAGGACAACCATCAAAAGTAAGGGAAATAATATCGATTCCACAATCTTCGCATAATAAATTTATACAAGTAGTAACCAAATTAGCTTTTTGTTCTGCACTTATTCCGTCAATCAAAAAATACCCCAAAGGAATTTTCCAAGACCCATTCACACATGTTAGCATAAAAGTCAGTGCATCTTTAGCTAGTTGATCGTTATCAACATTATTGCCAAAATTAACGTATCCTATACAATTTATACCATCGAAATCTAAGCCTTTTCTGATTGCCATTTCGTCAAAACTAAGGGCACAATAAGTTTTGTGTGATTTATTTTCTTTTTTTTTAATTTCATGCAACATTTTAATTGCGTTTATGGATTCTTTGGAAAAACCGGGTTCTCCATCGATGCACTGGTACCATCGTGACAGCGTACGCGGGTGAGGCAAACAACTGTTAAAGGTTTCTCTTACAAAATGATAAGCTTTAGGACTAATATAATGCAGGCTTAAGGCAAATTTTCGTAACTCTGGCGTATATTTCCGTTGTGTTGATTCTTTACATAAAACCTTTTTTAAAAAATCCCTGTTTGTGACGTCTATTGATGATAACAAATCAGCAGTTTCTTGGTTAATCAAGGAACAAGTTTTCAATTCTTCAATAACATTAGTTAGATCAGCGGTTTTTTTCTGTAAACGCCATGTCTTGGATCTTAATGCGGCAATTTTTTTTTTTCTATTTTCGCCTATAATTGTTTTTTTCGCTAGTTTTTTTATTAGCTTTTGCTTTCGCGGCGTTATTTCACTCTTCAATGCTGATTGTGTCTCTTGAGCCTGGAATAAAAAAAGTCCTTGTTAAACTACACATAAAACCTCAAAAAGGTCACTCATTGAAGAAACATGTACAGTTATAATACACTAGTATTGTGTATACCTTGTGAAGTGAGACTCAAAAATAATTTCCCATAAACGAAGTAATTTCCCTTTAATTGTTGTTATTGTTAAACATCATACAAAAAAATCAACTTACTGAAGTGCTTTCAATTTCTATCTTCATAGCAACTTCGGCGGGAAAAGTTGTTGAGGAACCACCAAGCTGCAAAACAAAAAATATTTTTAAAAATTTATCACTTTAATGATATGTCATATTCTCGTAAAATATCATAAATAGTATTATGTTAGTACTTGTTTTAGATGTGTAATGTAAATGTAATGTAAGAACATATTGTAATAGCAAAGTTATATACCAATTGATTAAATATTATTTATAGTAAAAAAGGGGTAAATACCGATAGTTCCTTTGTTTTTATGCTCGTAGCGTAAGATTCACATTTAGAGGTACTCTCTTGATCAACAGTTTGGTTTTGTTGATGTTGAATCTGTAATGAGGAACATTTGATAAATATGGGGTGATTTAGTCTAGAATAATTGAAAACAATCAAAATCACAGAATATGACTAGTCAAAACCCTTTGTTAAAACTAACCAGGTATTACAACAAATATTGATGTCTGTTATTGTACAACATGAACATATTAATATCGGTTTTAAAGAATATTGCCTATTACGGCAACAATTTAAAGTTCCCTTCAATGATGTTATAAAAGGTTTACTATTTTATTCACTGTAGGTATAAAAAATAATATTTTAATTATCTTACTTCTATGTGAAGAGTTGGAACAGAACATGGCTTAATGTTCATATAAGTTTTAGTTGTGCTTGGTTGGAAGCAATTTGACTTAAAATGTCTTGAACACATTCGAGAGTGCATAGTTGGTTGCCAGTTAACACGACCTGTACACTCAATCCATTTACTTCTATATAGTAGTTCACGAGGAAAGCTAAAAGGAAGTATATTTTATTAGTAATTTTCCAGTAGTTCTTTTGAAGGTGCATAGATAGTGCTATACTAATGTATAGTAAGCAATTGTTGACTTTTGGCCATATGGGCTTTAAAATATAGTAATTATAATTTACAGCTAGGAACAACGTCTTTTAATGACCAAAAGAGTAGATTAAAATTTCCATGCACTGATTCCTCAATAAAATAAATATATATAAATCACATATTAAAGTAATAGATGTATCAGATAAACCAAAATAAAAGGCGTGCATTGTGTATATTTGTTATTATTTGTGGTAAAAATAGTGAGAAGCTGGTATCCCTGAATGTGTATAATCCAACCATATCAACATGTCAAAGAGTATGAATACGCTTCTATATACATCAATGTCATACGAACTTTTGTAGGATAATACCATTTATTTATTGCGATTTTATCATTTAAAACTTTAAATTTGATGAAAATGTGAATAATACTAATAGAAAATAGATGATAGTTTTATATCCTGCATGTATCTTTAGATTTACATACAGGGTCTAATCAAAAATGCAACTTACCGGTGAAAGGTTATATTTGCTTCCTTTCGCTCACTACGGCTTTTACAGCCAATAACACTGCAATTTACCATAATTACAAACTTATTTCTGCGATTACAACAATAAATATCACGATTTCAAAACGAATAGACGCGACTAAACACAAAAATATTTTCACACGAAAAGTGTCTGCCACCAACGCTTACCGGTGGCAAACAAAAATAAAACCATACGCAAAAAGAGACAAAAAACAGTTGTTTCGTCCTGCTCACACCTACATATTTCACATTCGCACTTTCTTACTCTTGTAATTATTATTATTTTAGCAGCTCGTCTATTCTATTCTCTGTCTACGGTTGTCGGAGATTATCGGCCGTGAACGATACTGAGAGGGCGATTCAGCGGTGCGGTAGGCGGTTGGGGGAGGGGACGCGCATTCCACAGACCGGCAAACTTATTGCGAACGGGTAGTACATCTAACCGATTTGTTGGTAAGCTCGAGATAATGTCGCTATACGCGCTGGTCTTTCGGCCGCCCCATTGAAACTAAAACAAACATAAGGATTTAATGGTCTTACCAAGGACGTTTAAATAATAGCCGGACGGATCGCCATCAAGAAAAAAGTGAAGCATAACAATGGCGCCGCCTACACTATGTGTGAGAGAATTGAGTGTTGCCATATTATATGTACTAAATTTCCCCGACTATATTCCGTTCCAGAATTAATTAGACGAAGTTGTTTCACGGGTCAAAATGTCTTCTGTCAAAAGCCATAAATACTCGACCTGTTAAATACTTCGTCTAATTCTGGAACAACATAATAAGTGTGAATTTATTATGCAGCAACACGGGTGATAAGGTAAATATGGTTAGGAAATGAAACAAAGTGATACAACTGGTAATTAATATTTTTATTCACACAAGTGAAATTTATAACACTCCTCCAGAGAGAGAGAGACAGACAGAGAAACACGCGCACACCGCACGGCCGAAGGCAACATAAAGTGTCGTTACAACTTTTGGTCTTAATTTTTTCCGTCTAGCCCCCTTTCGCAACGCGCGATAAGGAACTTCGTTACAAAAATCAACAAATTGTACCAATTTGTGAAAAAACTGAAAAATAATTCGTCACGCAGGCAGAAAATAATAATAAACTAAATATTAATAAAAAAATAATAAACCAAAATATACTTTTTAGTTCAGTGTTAAAAAAGCGTGTTTTTTATATTTTAAGGTATCATATTTTATTTGTTTTAAGTTTGTCCACTAAATAATTGGAAATATACAGGGTCTGTCGTAAATAATGGATAACCCGTAAACTGGAGTTGGTCCGGATGTGAAACTGTGAGAAAATCGTATTTTCTTGCCAGGGTTTCTAACCATATGAAAATGGCGTAGCATTTTATACTTTTTTCGTTCATTCCGTTGCCATTTCATCAAATTTAGGTATTTCTGTGTAATTTTTTAGTATTATACTCCTGAAGACGTGTATTATTTAATTTTAATATAATTTTATGTGTTTTTAACGTAAACAATTTTCAAAATCATCTTTTTATGCTTTTTTTAAAACTATTTTTTCTTAATGTCAACTTTGATCATTTACTGTGAAAAAAAAGTATGGCGCTATAGCTGCCCATTATCTTAATAAATTGTCTAGTATGTGTAGTTTCTAAAAAGGTATTACAATGTGTACTTTACTAGCAATATTAAGTTACAGGAGCGAGATCAATATCAAGGTCAGAATTCAAAATTTCTAAGTATTGTTATAAAAGGTTATAAAAATTCGTCATAATGATCTTATTCTACCAAAATTCTTTACACAAACGTTATTGGGCCACTTATAAGGATTTTCAGAAGAACAATAGGTTGTTTTTAGTAAAAAAAATATCATAACTCCATGGTAATAATGTAATAAAAGTGTTCAAATTTAAAATTGTTGTGCTCTAAATGTTTCATGCGATAAACATGTTGCGACAAGTTTATTCTAAAAAAGGATCATCAGGTAAAAAACTAACAAAGACAGCAATACAATGGGCCTTTATGCGTGAAAAGGACGATTGATGGTCATTGTTACTAGGCAGATGCACACTGTCCCTTTCAAACTCACGGTGTGTGAAAAGGTTAGCATGTTTTTGCCTTTAGGGCGCGCTCCTGATTGTAGAGTGTACACATCTCAGTGTGATTTTGACTATCGCATGTGCTCTTGTTTTCGTTACTTTCGTCAATTGTTACTGCTTTCTAATATCGGACTTTGATTTGCCTTGTGATTTGGACTTGTGAACCTGGTAATACTGACGACTTAGCTCTCATTTACGGATATTGTTTTGTGCTATCGATTGGATTTGTTGTTTGGAAGTTTTTGCATCATGCCTCAGCAATACACTTCGGCTGAATACACAAACATGCATTACATTTATGGTTTATGTAATGGCAACTCTACCAGAGCAGCAAGTGTTTACCGTGAAAAATATCCAAATGCTCGACATCCTGATTACCGTGTCTTCATTAGAGTGCACAATGCAGTTATGGAAGGACGATTTCCTGGGACCGGCATAGGCGGGGCCAGTGAAGGATGACCTCAACGACACAATGCAGCCGAAGTACTGGAAATAGTCGCTGAAGACCCTGGTACGTCCATAAGTGTTATTTCACGGCGTACCGGGTTACCTCAAAAATCCGTGCACAGAATTTTAAAAAGGAATGAATTATATCCCTTTCATTATCATAGGGTTCAAACACTAATGCCAAGGGACGCTGCTGCGAGACTAACATTTTGTCGCACGATGCTGCGAAAGATGAGAGAAGACCCAAGTTATTTTAATAAAATTTTATGGATTGACGAGTCAACGTGTCGAAAAGATGGTTTTTTGAACCTCCACAATTTACACAGCTGGCAACTTGAAAATTGAACCCACGATTGATACGTGAAGACAGATCGCAGTATCAGTTTAAAATAAATTTATGGACTGGCATTATTAACAGACAAATCATTGGTCCATTTGAGTTGCCGGCAATATTAAATGCGGATATGTATTTGGATTTTCTAAAAAATACTTTACCTGGATTACTGCAAGACGTTCCACAGGAGATAAGAAACGAGATGTGGGTTCAAAATGATGGGTGTCCAGCACATTACGCTGTTCGTGTAAGGGAACATTTAAATAATACATATCCAGATAGATGGATAGGGCGATTGGGTCCAATTTTATGGCCTCCACGTTCGCCAGACCTTAACCCGTTGGACTTTTTTTACTGGGGCTGCATTAAGGAAGTAGTGTACAAGGAAGCAACAAGTTCTGTGGAAGAGTTGCGTACGCGCATTCAAGTAGCAGCAAGTAAAATCGCAGAAGCCTGCTATGCGCGTCGGATTAAAAGATCTTTTATTAGGCGATGTAGAGCTTGTATTGCTGCCGGCGGAGGGCATTTCGAGCATTTTGTTTAAGTTATTGATAAAATAAATATTTTTTTTTACTAAAAACAACCTGTTTTTCTTCTAAAAATACTTATTAGTGGCCCAATAACGTTTGTGTAAAGAGTTTTGGTAGAATAAGATAATTATGACGAAGTTTTATAACCTTTTATAACAATACTTAAAAATGTTGAATTCTGACCTTGATATTGATCTCCCTCCTGTAACTTAATATTGCTAGTAAAGTACACATTGTAATACCTTTTTAGAAACTACACATACTAGCCGATTTATTAAGATAATGGGCAGCTATAGCGCCATACTTTTTTTTCGCAGTAAATGATCAAAGTTGACATTAAGAAAAAAATAGTTTAAAAAAAAGCATAAAAGATGATTTTGAAAACTGTTTACGTTAAAAACACATAAAATTGTATTAAAATTAAATAAAACACGTCTTCAGGAGTATAATACTAAAAAAATCACAAAGAAATACGTAAATTTGATGAAATGGCAACGGAATGAACGAAAAAAGTAGCGAAATTTATTAAAAAAGTATAAAATGCTACGCCATTTTCATATAGTTAGAAACCCTGGCAAGAAAATACGATTTTCTGTTTCACATCCGGACCAACTCCAGTTTACGGGTTATCCATTATTTACGACAGACTCTACATATATATATATATATATATATATATATATATATGTACAGGGTGCACTTAAACCTACCTGCCAATTTAGAGAGTCCATTAAACCAAAAAAAATAGGGTGTTAATTTTTTTACAATAACATATTTTATCCCAACCAAATTCGCTACAGAATGGATACACTACTTAGGCGCCAGTCTGTCGCGCGGAGTAAGCAAAAGACCGGCACAGGGATAAAGCGAAGGTGACGCGGGGGGTGGCGCGCGGGCGGCGGGGGTCATGTTGCATGCGCCGTTGGTATGGCGCGTGCGCTTGCATTGTGCATTGCAATGATGCGATTATTTTGTTTATCACCGCCCACCGCACTCGTGATATTAAGTGTCTGTGACAAAATCAAAAATGTACTCTAACCGCGAGTGTTACGAGATGGTGAGATGCTACATTTTAAGTGGCGAAAGTTTACGCGGAGCCCAGAGACTGTACGGATTACTACTGTGCGGATTCACGATTGCAGCTGTACCAAGTCGCGAAACAATTTTGTCTATCAATCAACGACTATTGGACTATGGACAGTTCGCAACACCTGCACACGCTCTAGGAGGAGGAAGGCCGAGTTTACCGGTTGAACTCCAAGATGACATCTTGGAGTTCTTTGAAAGAGACCCACGAGCGAGTACCCGAGATGCCGCCCGCCGCTTTAACCTGAGTCGATTTGCGGTGTGGAAGTTATTAAACACTGTGAACTTACACCCATATCATTTCCAAAAGGTCCAGGCTTTAAACGCCGACGCAGCGGCGCCTAAAAGCAGACGCCGCGCCCCGTCGCACTTTCTGCGAGTGGCTAATCGCACACCCTGATGCAGTTATTTTGTGGACAGATGAGTGCCTTTTTACTCGTGTGGGCTTGTACAACTAACACAACGGTTTAGTGTACAACTAACAATTGGTGGTCGTATCAAAACCCACACAAGATAAAAGAAAACTACCACCAAGTGCGTTTTAGTGCTAATGTGTGGGCCGGCATTGTCGGTGATGAAATACTGGGGCCTTATTACATCGAGGGGCGGCTGACCGGAATAACCTATCTGGAAATGCTAGAAAACATTATTCCGGAGTTCATGGACAACGTGCCGCTCGCACTTATTCGGCACCCGCAGTTCTACTTCCAGCAGGATGGTGCACCGCTACATTACGCCGCCGCTGTTAGAAATTATTTAAACCGCGAATATGGTGATCGCTGGATAGGTCGCGGGGGTCCCGTCCCATGGCCGCCTAGGTCACCAGGTCTCACTCCATGTGATTTTTTTTATGGGGTGAGATTAAGAGGCGAGTGTACGTAGATGAGGTCCCAAGCCTCGAAGACCTAAAATCGCGTATTGAGCGTGCCTTTGACGAAGTGAAAATTGTTGTGCCAGAGTTGTGCTTAACAAACTTAAAGACAATGTGCAAAAACGTGCTAGACTCTGCTTAGAGCGAAACGGATTGCAGTTCTAACAATTTTTTAAGTACTATTAAGTGTAGACAAAATAATTATGTAAATAAGATTTAGAGGTGGGTTGTTTTGATTTTAAATTAGTTGTACATAAGGTGATTGAATTTTTTAAATACGCCTAAATGCAAAGGATGTGGTTTAGATTTAAATTTTTAAAGTGCTTATTATTCGTAATTAAAAATTTGTAATTTTTCCATTCTTTTGATGTGTATCAATTAATTTTATTCTAAACATACCTACGTCCTTTACATTTTGACGGTCCTAAGCCCGTTAAAGTATAAAGGGAAAATTCGCAACTTATGATAATGTATGATCGTGGGAATCCTGGATTAGGTAAGAGTACACGGTTGTTGTTGTTTTTAAGTTTTTGATTTTAAGAATTACTTTTTACTAGCCATTGTCTATTGTTGCCGTGTTCTTAGAAGTAGCCGTAAGATGTAAACAGGGTCATAAATAATAAGTTATTGTTAGAAATTAGTTAAAATATTAAACCCTTTTTATTGATGTTTTTAGAATAGAGCCGACGATTTATGACGTTGTTTACTGTTTAAAATTGAGATAATAGTTATTTACCCAACATCACATTAAGTATCAACCACCATCTACACCGATACTACTATAATAACAAAAATTATTATTGTTATCAATGAAATACGCTAAAGCGGGAGGGCGGGGTGGCGCATGGCGTCCATATTTTGTGGTGTTTTCTAGGATAACTTTCGGAAGCTATTTCTCAACATTTTAGTATTGAGTGATTATAAAAGAAAAAATACGTGTATTTTTATTTTTAACAAGGATCAATATATCCAAATTTGGCAGGAAGGTTTAATTGCACCCTGTATATTACTTGATTAATAACTTTTGCCCGCGACTTCGTCCGCGTAAATACAGCATCTCACGGGAAGACTGTCCTCTTTCGGGAGAAAAAGTAGCCTATATGTGTATATTACCCAGGGCTGAGGGGCTAACTACAATACCATACCAAATTTCATTACATCTATTCAGTAGTTTTTGCGTAAAAGTACCACAAACATCATCATTAATCCATTCATCCTCGTAAACTTTTGTAGTAGGATGTTGTGTGCACTAACCGGCTTTTCCTGTGCCTCAGCGGAGGTTGAGGGCTGATTCTTCCGCCGGGGTTCATCTTCACTGCCACCGCGTCCCGGCAGACTGTCCGCTAGCTGCACAAACGTTATGTTTACAGCTTGGCAAAAAAGAGTATGACGTGGAGACAGCAGGAACTAAAAACATTTTCGAATGTTTTTAGTTCCTGCTGTCACTGCGTCATACTCTTTTTGCCAAGCTGTACTTACAAACAGACTCACTAGCTGCTAGTGTGGTTTTGAAATAATAAGAGCCTTATATTTTACATACATATTTATACACTTCCAACAGAAGTAGCTAATATGTTGTAAGACTGTTCTGATCTATTCTCCCAGGCATATATTCTCTATAAACATATGTGTAGAGATTAATCGACTAAACGACCTGAAAAGTGTTACTTAGGCTTGGGCTATAAAATCTGGAATCCGATGGGACGGGGAAAATTCAGAGCACTGAAAATAGAACTCTGTGTATTACTTTTACTTCTTCTTTTTTATAGATGGCTCCGTAGTGACTCGCCAGTGTCAGAGTAATTAACGGAAACTCTGCTATTTATTTGCTATTTTGGTTTTTGTATTGTAGTCAACATCTTCTAGGAAAATCTCACGTGACAGCCATGATTACCGTGTTGGATCTTTTCACACACCGTGAGTTTGAAAGGGACAGGGCATCTGCCTAGTAACAATGACCATCAATCGTCCTTTTCACGCATAGAGGCCCATTGTATTGCTGTCTTTGTTAGTTTTTTACCTGATGATCCTTTTTTCGAATAAACTTGTCGCAACATGTTTATCGCATGAAACATTTAGAGCACAACAATTTTAAATTTGAACACTTTTATTACATTATTACCATGGAGTTATGATATATTTTTTACTAAAAACAACCTGTTGTTCTTCTGAAAATCCTTATTAGAGGCCCAATAACGTTTGTGTGAAGAATTTTGGTAGAATAAGATCATTATGACGAAGTTTTATAACCTTTTATAACAATACTGAATTTTTTTTTTTAATTCTGACCTTGATATTTATCTCGCTCCTGTAACTTAATATTGCTAGTAAAGTACACATTGTAATACCTTTTTAGAAACTACACATACTAGACAATTTATTAAGATAATGGGCAGCTATAGCGCCATAAAATAAGCGCCATATTAAAAAAGCATAAAAAGATGATTTTGAAAATTGTTTACGTTAAAAACACCTAAAATTGTATTAAAATTAAATAATACACGTCTTCAGGAGTATAATACTAAAAAAAATCACACAGAAATACCTTTTGATGAAATGGCAACGGAATGAATGAAAAAAGTAGCGAAATTTATAAAAAAGTATGAAATGCTACGCCATTTTCATATGGTTAGAAACCCTGGCAAGAAAATACGATTTTCTTACAGTTTCACATCCGGACCAACTCCAGTTTACGGGTTATCAATTATTTACGACAGACCCTGTATAATGGATGAAAAATTGGAAAACAAAAGTTCATCGGGTGTAATAAGGAAAAAAATGACAAAATTTAACACGCCTCTCATTGTAGTTTAAGCAATAGAATGGACCAAAATCTTGTTCCCCTGTATACTGCCTGCTGAGGAAGAAACTGTTACAAAATAAAACTGTTAAAATCATTTATGTTGCGTTAGATTTTTATACAATTGTCTTTTACTTTCAAAGGTCCTTGAAATTTGTTCAAGTTTACTAATATGGTGAAATCGGATAGTCAAATATTTTTCAGCTATGTATTTGACAAGACTTATTTTATGTTCCATGCCCGCGAAGGTGTGTTCTAGTTCTAAGTTGCCGACAAAAGTATCAAGTACTTTTGTGAGTATATATTTATGTTTGTTTTCGTTGTACAATACAATATTGTCTTTCAAAATTTTTCTTATTATTATTTCACATGTACAGCAAACACCATACAAATCTTTAGACGGAAAATGTAAACCTCCTCAAGTTTTTAAATGTACCAATTTGTGAAAATGTAGTCTCTCACTGGTTGTTAAGCGCGTAGTGCATTTTTGTGTTGGCGGTATAATGAGCAATACTTCCAGCGAGGTATCCAATAATCAACCTGCGTTAATCATTCAATTTGTAACCTAACAGCCAAATCGTCATCTTCTTTGGTGATTTGATTCAAAAATTGTAGTGAATCGCAAAAACCGTCATTTTCTTAATAACGGTAAGATGGCGTGGTAAAATTTATTATTTTGTTCCAATGGAACACTGTTACCGGTTGATAAACATCTTATTTCAAGATGAGCCAAGAGTTTCTTCTGATTTCCTTTAAACTGCGTGACATTAGGATTGTCATTGAATCCTCCTTGCATCCTAATACAGGAAAAAAAGACCTCGAGATGATCTTGGCTCAACTTGTATGATGGAAAGTAAAGTAATTATCCACTTTGAATTAAGTTTTCGTAGACGTGTTTTAAACTTTTTATATTTATTAACGTGCCAAGGAAGCCTCTTTTACACTTTGATATAATTAATGGTTTGTAGTATTTGGTAATGAAATATGTATTCTTCTTTATATTCTATTCTTCCGTCTTTTTTTCACTTTTTTTTGTTGTATACTTCACTTTCAATTTCCATATATATTCTTTAAGTTCATCAAGAAAGTTGAATATTAAGTCTTTCATTTGCACATAGTGGTTTTTTAAAATCAAACTCTTTCATTGTGTGTGAGTTAAATATGTTGAACATACTATTCATATGTGAGATGAAGATTTCCGTTGCTTGCGAGTCATTAAAAATATGTAATCCGAGTTCTTCCCTACAAGTTTTAATGGCAGTTGCAACACTCTTACTGAAAATCTGAGTAGCGAGCTTAACTTTCATTTTATTATTTTGAAAATGGATGTGCTTTTTTGTTCGTTTATTTGTCAGATGCACACCTTCCTCCTCTTGTAATTTATTTAGTTGTTCAAGTACACTCCATTTTATTTTATTTTATTCGCCATCAACAAACTCTTGTTTGGACTCCAATTGATTCCTTACTAATTTTATACTATGGCTAGGTCTAGAAAAAAAAAACCGCAATTTTTGTGTCATTTAATGATTAAAGGTTGTTTTTAACGCTTCTGTATTGAAATCACAACCGAGAAGTTCAAGCGCAGTAAAGTTCGTCGCATGACCATCGCAAGTCAAAGTAACGACTTCAATATTAGATTCGAAACTAATTTGCCTTTTGTTCTCCCGATAAAGAGTTCGTTAAAAAATACCCTAGCGGAAGTTTAAAATGATGGTTAATACCAACTACTAAAAACACGAATGCCTGGGTCGCTAAAGGAGCATCGTCTTCAACACCGGTACCTATATCTTCTAGCCCTATATATTTTTTTCCGTCCCATATTTTTTGAGGCCTAATAGGTTCATCGAAAAGTAAAGAACGCAAAGGCCGATGTTGACTCACTTGCGCCTTTGCTTTTAATGCTTGAAACGATTCCTCTGTGAACCCTGGATCACCTTTTAAGTGGCCGTACCATTTTGCCATAGTCTTGCGATGAGGTATACAAGTATTAAAGCTTTGTCTTATATAGTTGTATGCTTTGGGTGAGTAATAATTTAGTGTCAAACAAATTTTTTTCATACACGGAGAGTATTTGATATGTTTTTTTAGTTTTTTTCTGTTATAATTGTTGAACAAATCCGCCGCTACAATGTCTTCACTTAGTCTATTAAATAAATCTGAATCAACTTAATTTTCTTTTTTTAATTTATGCAGGATAGCTTTTAAAGATTTATTCCTCTTGAAGTCGTCTAATTATTTGATTTAGTATTTTAATTTTTTTGGTCTGTTTTTGAACGACTTGTTCTTTTTTTATCAAACTTTCTTTTAAACGTCGCTTTATAGGAGTGTACAATACAGATAATTGTTGCTCCAGATTAATTCTTGATCCATGTAGTTCTGAATTTGACACCACATTCTCTGTCACTGCCGGTTCCAAATATGACAATGCTTTCTCTGTTACTGGTAGAACCTATAATAAAAAGTGATATGGAATAAATTATTATAGAACGAAATATCGTCATGAGTCAGTGCAGCACGTAAGTAAAACAATATTGCGGGTAGTACAAGAGGCAACATTGAAATTTTGTGCTCCTAAATTATTTCAAATAAAACTACTTAAATAACAACTATTTATTGATATACAAGTAAATAAATGTGCTAATAAATACCTTGGACACCTGGCAATAATAAATTTCAGTATATTTGCAAACCACAATTGAAAGAAATATAAACATGGATTTACATGCTCAGTTGAACAAAAACATGGAAGATATAGTAAAGCTGTATGAAGCACGGATGGAGAATTATGACAAGGCACTAGCAGAGAAAACAGCTCAGTCATCTTCGTCCACTGAGGCTATGGATTTGGTCAAGCTGACTTCGGACTTCAACGCCTTCAAATCCTTGTTCTCCTTCAACGCCTTGTTGAAACAACAAGTTGAGCTTTTAGCCACTGGATTGGATGCCCAAGAGATGAGAAGCAGGCTCAAAATTTTATTAGTTCACGGTGTTCCTGAGGACTCTCCCGCTGAGGCCGAAGAGCCAGGTTTGTGCTATCCTTAAGGATCACAAAATTTCAGACATTGATCCAGGCAGTATTGAAGTCTGTCTTCGCCTTGGTGCTAAAAATGAACGCCCAAGACCTGTGCTGGTACGCTTCACCTCAATTAGAATAAGGAACATCATCTGGTCTAGGAAAACTAATCTTAAGGGAACCGGTATCACAGTCTCTGAGTTCCTGACTAAGCCTCGACAGGTGTTATTTGTAGCTGCCAGAAAACACTTCGGAATGAGAAACTGTTGGACTGCTGATGGCAACATCCTTATTCTGCTTCCAGACCAAACCCGAAAGAAAGTAATTTCCTTGCATGAGTTGAGCACTTTAATAAGTAAATTTCCACTACAGAATACTCAGGCTGACCCAAAATATGTGAGGCCCAAAAGAGCAAAAGCTGTTAACAAGAAATAAGTAACAGTTTAATATATTCTGCAGGTACATATTATAATACCTTTTCTTGATGTCGGTAAATGACGGTAAGTCATTGGATGCATATTCAAATATTAACGGTAGGTATGTTTGCGAACCAATTTTAAAGGTAAATTTAAATTACTTATTAATTATAATTACTGTCACTATACAAATTTGTACAAATCTACTTGAATTCGACAATCGCTCAATTTTGCATGTCATGTGTCAACTGTCAATATGTCTGCTGTCACCTGATTTTTTTTTTCTCACTGTAATATGCAACCCCACACCAATTAATTAAATCGCCATAGAGCCAGTCCACACGGCGCGTTGCGTTGCGTTGCGTCGTCGCAACGCAAATATTTTGACGCATAGCCGGCCACACGGGCGCTGCGCCATCGCAGCGTTACTATGACGCAGTCTTAACGTTCCGTCGGCGCAGCGGCGACGCTCAGTTGCGGCAAGCATTTTGAAAAAATATCGCAGTCAGTCTATAGCAAATCATGGATCGGAAAAGACGTCTAGCGTTGCTCCTATTACTACGTCACCGCCGAAATCGACGCAAGATCACAAGACGGTACTGGATCTGTCCTTTCATTTCATTAAGAAATCGTGATGGACAGTTTTTTTTGGTAGAATATCGGGAGTTGCTATTAGACGAAAAGAAGTTTTATAATTTTTTTAGAATGAGTGTATCCAGCTTCGAATGTTTATTGAAGTCCTTAGAACCACACATACGAAAAAACTATACTAATATGAGGAATCCAGTGGAACCAGTAGAAATGCTGGGAATTACTTTAAGGTAACTACATAAATATATTTAAGTAATAAAAATGTAACAGTTTTTTTGGTTTGTTTAATTAGTAATCAACTCACAATTAATAATCAGCAATTGTCATAATTTTACGTTTAGACATTATTTAAGAGAGATATCATCCAGTAATTACAAATTAGAAAAATCGTATTCAGTTTCTTCACTTGCTTGAGATGTTCCTGGAGATGTAATTGAATTATTATAATCAGAAATGTATGTACTTTGAAAATTTGCTGTTTGATACCCATATGATGGTTGGTGAGACGTTGATGGGCCACTCACATATGATGATGATGTTTGTCCATACCGCATTTCATCTATAATTTGTATAACTTTACTTTGGAAACGGAGAGTTTCTCGGTCGGAAAATTCTTGAATAGATGGCAATATAGCTCTGAAAAAGGACATATGGCGATTTTCCGGCTCCTTGAGAAGTTTTAGTCCTTCTCTTTCAAACTCATCCATTTGCATTGCCCTTTTGCGCGCGACTGGAACATAGCGCGGAGTGTTGTCTGTGGTAATTTCATCATTTGTAGACGTAGATTCATTGTTGATTTCTCTAGGCGAGTCTAAGCTAGATTCGGTGGCATTTTGTTCCACTTTTCTCAAAAAAAGAAGTTGATTATATAAATGATACTTCTTCAGTTTCGTAGCGCCCGAGCCCGATTTTGATGCTTCTTTTATTTTTTTTGAATATCTGAAGTAATTATCTTTTACACTTCTCCATTTCTTTATTAAATCATTACCTGCAAAACCAATAGTAAACATGATTTAATAATTTATACATCGTGAATTACTCGATAAAATTTAATGACATATTCAGATATCGTTAACAAACACTATGTGACCAACTCTGGAATCGTGAAAATATAACAGCTGTTACATACAAAAATCAATACCTACTGAATCAAAATGTATGCAACAGCTGTTATTTTTTTCGCGATTCCAGAATTAATTGGTTACATAGAGAAAGTTATTTGCTATCGATGTCTGAATATGTCAGTTTTTTTTCGGGTATCTATCTATCTCATAAATGCATATTATAATAATTATTTTCGTTTCAGATATCTAGGAAGTGGAAATTCAATAACTGATTTACATTTCAAATTCAAACGGGGAAAATCTACTATTGCATATATGATACAAAGAGTTTGTCGTGCTATATGGAAATTGGCAAATTTTCCTCACTGTGTTGGTGCCATCGACGGCAAACACATCCGCGTGTGTAATCCTGCAAATAGTGGCTCACTTTTTTTTAATTATAAAGCCTTTTCTTCGATTGTGTTGCTAGCTATTGTGGATTCAAATTACAAATTCGTATTTGTCGACATCGGTGCATACGGAAAAGAATGCGATTCAACCATATTACAAAATTCTAAACTGTACGAGCTAATGATTAACAACAACTTACCACTACCTCAACCCCAGCCACTCTCTGGTAGCAATATACCAACCCCGTATGTATTTGTGGGTGACGAAGCTTTTGGACTGAGCAAACATATTATGCGTCCATATGGCGGTCAAAATCTCGACTTACAACAAAAGGTTTTCAATTACCGTCTAAGCAGAGCCAGAAGATATGTCGAATGCGCTTTTGGGATTATGGCTAACAAATGGCGCATTTTTCACAGACCGATAGACGTGTCCTATGACTTCGCTACTGACATTATAAAAGCATGTTGTGTATTACACAATTTTGTCGCTGATCGAGATGGTTTTAGACAAAGAGATAAATTTGCTATAAGTGTTGATGAATTTCTCACAATACAACCCGCACATGAAGAACAGACAGCACCGAATGTCATAAGACAGCAATATGCGACCTATTTTATGACTAGAGGAACTCTGCCTTGGCAGCTAAATAAGGTATAATTGTATTAAGAGGGTTTTCAAGATTTTCTTGCACCGCCAATTCCGCGATCAGTAAAAAATTAATATTTTATACCTACTCAGCGTAGTCTAGGTTAGTTTTGAGCTACGTAATAAAATAGTACGCTAATCTAGATTCCCTTAGTTTTAAAATTTTAGAGTGTCGAGATATTAATTTTGTACTGATCGCGGAATTGGCGGTGCAAGAAAATCTTGAAAGCCCTCTTAAATAAAAAAAAAAACATAAATATCTGTACTGTGAACTCACCAACTTTGTTTTTTCGTTCAGCTGTGAAATTCTCGTAATCAGGAAATAAAACTTTTGATATTTCTTCCCAGGCTTTTGTTTTTAAATTTTTATTTTTAAAATCTACGTTTGACTTGTCCCATATAATTTCCCTTTCCTGTATCAATGTAATCAAGTAATCTATGTCAAGTTCTTCAATGGTATTCATTTTACCCTGCAAATAAAACTAAATACAAAAAAGTAAACGTAAAACGAAATGAGCTTCCATGTATCCTCTCTGTCAACGCACAAGCAACTGAGCGCTGCCGTTCCGTCGTCACAATGTGTACATCCCCGCCCGCTTCGTCTCGGGTGCTGGAGTTCCGTCGTGTATGCGTTGCGTCGACGCAGCGCACCGTGTGTACACTACGATTATTAGTATGTAAAACGACGCAAAGGCAACGCTGCGTCGACGCAACGGAGACGCAACGCGCCGTGTGGACTGGCCCTTACTCACGACCCATCCAGCAAGTCCAGCACCGGTACTAATAGCCGTCAATAGTGTCAATAATTCTAAATATTTTTTGCCTACAAGTCGGCGGCCTTGGCTTGCGGGCTGGATGGTCAGTATCGAGGCCCTTTTGCTTTGTCTTTTTTTTTTTAATTATTTTTATTCTTTATTTCATTGTTTGCTTTTGTTGCCCATTTTTATTTTGTATTTATTGCTCATACAAAATTATAGTATTGGCCTGCACAAAGTATTTACTTATTGTTCACTTTGTTTACGCTTTCATTTATGTAGTTTGAATTTGTTTTAATTTTTGATTCATATAGTTTCTAAGTATTGTTTTTTATTTTTTATTTCTGTGATTTTCAACTATGTTCTTTAGTTTGCATTTATTTATATTTGTTTCTCTTTTATAATTTATTGCCAAAGTGTGCAAGGTGTATAATAATTTTAGATTTTTTTTTGTTGTTCTGAAGGTTTAATTATTGTCAGTGTGTAATTTTATTATATTATTTATTATATATATTAATAGTACAGAATATTTATATATTTATATACTTATATGTTATATTTATTTTTAAAATATTATAAGAATGTTTAATAGTGATGTTTTTGAGATTGACAATAGTTTTTTCTCGTGCTCTTCACCTTGTGAGTTTCTTAGCCTTAGTAGTGACTTACCTACTATCGACTCAACACCCTTGGATAGTTTGTTAAGTGATATTTTTTCCAATAGCTCTCTTTCCTTTAACTTAGTACACATGAACGCACAGAGTATACCGGCTCACTACTCCGACCTTCTTACATATTTTAACGGCGTCTCGGTGGACTGCATCCTAGTATCTGAATCGTGGCTTAAACCTTCTCTTCCTTCGACGTTGTATCCTCTTCAAGACTTTACTTTGATACGCAACGATCGATGCGTTGGTAGGTGTGGGGGTGTGTGCATTTTTGTTAGGAAGAACATCCCATATAAGGTAGTTTGCCAATCTCCAAATAATAATCATGGTCAGCTGGAATTCCTAATGCTTGAAATCACAATTTCCCATAATAAAGTTCTTCTAGGCGTGATGTACAGTCCCTCCTCTACAGTCAACTATTTTGAAGTACTTGATGAACTGATCAGCTGTTATTACCCCTGCTATGAACATGTAATCATCATGGGTGACTTTAACACGTGTTTAATTAAAAACGACCGCAGAGCTCTTAAGCTTCAAAATTTGATTTTCTCATTTAATATGCACGTATTACCACTATCCCCTACACATTTCCCACCTAACTCTGATCCATCTCTTCTCGACCTCATTTTAATTTCTCAACCTTCTAAAGTTATCTCTCATGGTCAATTAACTGCTCCTTTCTCCTATCATGATCTTCTTTACTTGTCATATAAACTGCGTAACCCAAAACTAAGAGCCAAAACAATCACGCAGCGTAGCCTTTCTAGCATTGATCTCAACGTCCTGAGAAAAGACTTCAGTTCAGTCAACTGGAATCCTCTCTTTGAGGCATCAACCATCGACACTAAAGTAGACAACTGAGTTAAGAAAACTCAGTTGTAACAAACATTTATGACATACATGCCCCCCTTAAACCTGTTCGTGTTAAGCGATTACCAGCGCCCTGGCTGACCACAGAAATAAAGAATTTCATGTCCAAGCGTAATAAAGCCAATACAAGGTGCAAACATTTCCCTACAGAACCGAATGTAATAGCCTACAAAAAACTACGCAATAAGTGCAACAGGCTGTGTAGGGATGCTAAACGTCGCTATATTTTTACATCGGCAGAGAACTTATCTCAAGCACAATTGTGGAAATTTCTTGGACGGCTTGGGGTGGGTAAATCAGTCATAGCTCCTGCTATTTTAGTAAATATGGACGAACTTAATAAACACTTTGCTGAACCACCTATTCTTTTATCCGACGGCAACAAATCAGCTTGCTTGAACTTTCTCTCTAATAAGATACCTCCTTCACATGATTCCTTTACTCTTACTAACATCTCTGAACATCAGGTGCTTACAAGCCTTCTCTCTATCTCTTCTAAAGCTTTTGGCTGCGATGGCCTTAGTAAGGACATGTTATTGCCTATCGCCGATCTACTGTCCCCTGTCATAGCCCATGTTCTTAATTTTTCTATTACCTCTTGTACCTTTCCGTCGACGTGGAAATATGGTCACATAATACCGCTTCCTAAAATTTCCAATCCTACTTCAAATTCCGATTACCGGCCGATCTCTATCTTACCTATCTTATCCA
The DNA here is from genome assembly GCA_963565745.1 of Phengaris arion. Taxonomy (NCBI): domain Eukaryota; kingdom Metazoa; phylum Arthropoda; class Insecta; order Lepidoptera; family Lycaenidae; genus Phengaris; species Phengaris arion. The sequence continues at coordinate 7,005,146 of OY751444.1, read as the reverse complement.
AAGTTCTTGAGCAAGCGGTATCTAAGCAATTATCTGACATTTTAAGCCACAACCAGATTTTAAGTCCATATCAATCAGGATTTAGACCAGGTCATAGTACTACCACCGTTCTGCTGAAAGTAACGGATGATATACGGCTTGCTATTGACAACAGAATGCTCACTGTTTTGATCTTACTAGATTTCAGCTGCGCCTTCAATTCGGTAGATCATGATATTTTGTTAGCCATAATTAAATCCATATGTATTTCTCCTACTGCACTCAAATGGTTTGACTCTTACCTGAGAGGACGAAAACAACGAATATTCATTCCAAACGGTTGCTCTGAATGGAGCAATACATGCGTTGGGGTCCCTCAGGGAGGGGTTTTGTCTCCGTTACTTTTCGCAATTTTTATAAACGAGATAACAAAGTCCATATCCTCTGCCTACCACCTTTATGCGGACGACCTGCAAATTTACAGGCACTCCAGTGTTAATGACATCGAGTTCGCGATTAATTCGATCAACAGTGATCTTATAAATATAAATAATTGGGCTAACACTTTTGGGCTCCTTGTTAACTCAAAAAAGTCGCAAGCACTTTTGATTGGCAGCAGGCAGCTACGTTTCAGGATTGATTTCAAATCTCTAGGTAAGATAATCTATAGCGGCAATGTGATAGAGTTTAGAAACAGCGCCAAAAACCTAGGTCTAACTTTTGACTGTCACCTTTCTTGGTCTGTACATATTAATGAAGTGAGCAAAAAACTTTATCACTCATTGCATGCTTTGAAGAGGATGCAAAATTTTCTTCCTATTCCTGCGAAAGTCCTATTGGCACAATCTTTACTATTACCTCTTTTAGATTATGCTGATGCCTGTTATTTGGATGTAACGGAAGAGCTACTGAATAAACTAGAACGCCTACAAAATTCGTGCATTCGTTTTATATATTCATTACGCAAATTCGACCATATATCTGAGGCCCGTTACAAATTGCAATGGCTGCCTATCCGCCATCATCGGAATATGCACGTTTTAACTTCACTTTTTAAAATACTAAAATTCTCTTCTTCTCCTTCTTATATATCTGACCGTTTTACTTATACGGCTCCGAGTGAAAGGCCTACCCGCACATGCAATCCAAGGAAGGTGCTAGATACTCCGTGGTATAACACCATTTTTTACGGTAACTCTTACACCGTTAGAGCAGCCCAGCTGTGGAATGCTCTGCCTGAAGACGTGCAGCAGAGCCCAACAGTGGGCACGTTCAAAACAAGGATGAAGAGACACTATATTATGTCATATCTATTAATATTAATATATAATTATTAGTATATGTAGGTTTATGTATGTATGTTTATGTATGTATTTATATTTTTATGTATTTTTATTGTAAAATATAAGTTATTAAGTATTATCATTAATTATTATTATTACTTATATAACTATTCGATGTATTGTTTTTCGTTGTTTCCTTTATTCTCTTGTGTACTATCTGTGTCCGTTTATATCTTTTATGATGTCCTGTCGTAGGTCTGCTGGCAGAGATCTCTTATAGAGATAAGCACACCTATGTACTTTCATCACTGTGTTGTCTTAGTTTCATTGTAAAATTTGTGTACATAAAGAATAAATAAATAAATAAAACACGTAGATGTATTGGATTGTGATTTTAAAAATGTTTGCTTCGAAGACACAACAGTGTCTGTCACTGATTGTCCTGATGGTATCTAAAACAGAAATTATAAGAACTGAACATACTAAATAAATAATTATTAGAAGAAAACATCGCCATTAGTATATGTATGTTGATAAGTACTTGCGAAAAACACGTAGCAGCGCTTGAATGACTGGATTGTAATTTTGAAAATGTCTGCTCCATACTTAACACGACATTCTCTGTCACTGATTGTTCCAAATAAGACATTACAATTCCTGATGCTGATAGATTCTACAACAAAAAAGAATAAACGGACATGTTTTAAAATATCAGCATTAATTTTTCTCCAAAATAATTGTCTAAAAACTATTGTAAAAATAATACATAGTTTAAAAAACTAAAAAGCACGCTACATACAGGTAAATCTAATAAATGATGGTACACCATGCTGCTTTTTAGCTCGACTTGGCGGGCGAGCTGCTGTGCCCCCAAAAAATATTATTATATTGTCACCGGTATACGAAGTTTAAATAAAATCTTTTCGTTTAAAGTGGGTCAAATTCGAGTGTCAAAGAGTCGGTTACAAACACACATTCTGTTTATTATTCTAATAAATAGATATATGCTATTTCATTCTCTGTCTCGCTCTCTTCGTGAACACACATCTAACAACAACACACATGTTAGCATGCACCTGTCTCATACTTCCTCTGATGACATACTACAGTCTTTTTGGAACCAAGAGGAAATACTACCCACTACTACACATAAGTTGCTATCCCCCAATGACAAATACTGTAAAGACTTGTTTTCTTCTACTACTACTCAAGATGACACCGGTAAATATATTGTAAACTTACCAACAAAGACAGACATACAACAGGATACCAATTACTTACCTGACACAAACAATTACTTACCTGACTCAAAAGTGGTTAATATCTGCTCCAATGTAGGTATTAATTATTATTCCTTTTTCTATGAATATTTTTGCAAACATTCAAGCTTTACTAACTTGACAAGAACAATGACTTACTTGTTTAGATTCTTACATAACTTGAAAAACAAAAACAACAAACTTACTTCTTACCTGAGTGTGACAGAACTAAAATACTCTCATGACTTCATCATACAAACTACACAATATAACACATATGCTAAAGAAATTCTAGAATTATCTAACATTCAACCAAACACTAACATAAAATCTACAAACATACACAAATTATTCATATTCACTTCTAGCCTTCTCAAAAAATTAAACCCATTCCTAGATCAAAATAACATCCTACGCGTTGGAGGTCGCATACATCACTCAGACATTCCATACAATTAAGCACACCCTATCATACTACCAAGCAAAGATCACATAACTGCTCTTATCATTCGTCACTATCATTACAAACTACTACATTCTGGTCTCCAAAATACATTATACAAAATAAGACTTACCTACTGGCCTATACATGGTAGGCGTGAAGTTAAAAAATGTATTCATTCTTGTACCAGATGTATTAGGTATCGAGGAACGGTCTGTGGACAACAAATTTCTAACCTACCAGCACCCCGGGTCACATTGACTCGAGCATTTACCCAAGTAGGGATAGATTTCAGTGGCGCCATAGCCATTAGAAGTTCTATGACTAGAAACTGTAGGTACTCTAAAGGTTAATTACTTAGAGTATACATTAGCAAGCTATAGAGCGCGCGCATCGCTCATTCCCCGTTGTGCCGATCGTAAGCAGAAGTTCTATAGATACTTGTCTATACGTATAACGCAAGTCTAGTGATGTTCCATGCGCCATCGTAAGACGCTTATAGGAAAATATCGATAGTTGCCGTATGTATAGGTTCATGGGGTTTAGTGATAGATAATAAATAAAACAAATAATTTAATAATATAATCATACTTTTATTCTACAAATTAAATAGTATTTAGCAGTTTAATATGTACAAAATATAAAATATGTTTATGTCTAAGTATATGGAAATACAAAGTGGAATTTTATCATAATTAAGTTTTGAATGTTTTTATATATGTTTTAAAATGAACCTACCCTTTTTTACATGTTTATTGAGAATACCTAACTTAACACATAGTAATAGTATGTTTGAAGATCATCTTATTATGCTTTACTGCCCCTTAAAAAGTATTAATTTATTGTACAATTGTCTTTTTGTTTCCACGATATTACTTTTGCGTACGAGATATTTTATTCTTATGTCTACATATTTTTGAATCACTGCACGTAACAAATGTACTGAGTGATTGTTGCTGGGTGACTGTTCAAATATGTGTTCATGTAGACATTTAAAAACATCTCTCCCTATAAACAATTTCATAGTTTCATTTACTACGCTGAGAGCTGTTAAATTGACATTTTTTTTTGGTGCTACAGTTTTTTTGATAACTGTTTCTGTCTGCACACAAATGTCTATGACGTCATTAGAGGGGTATTTGAGTCCACCTCTGTCTTTTAATATAATAAATTTATGATAATGACTACTGTTATCTCTAGATAACAGTGCACTCTGACATTCTTCGCAAATAATTTTTCTAAGCAAATGCCTAACCACATAGCCACTCGTATATAGGAAATAACATGCTTTGATGCTACAGACAAAAAAATCGTGGCTTGTGATTTTTCTGTCTGAAGCATTAAATATTTACAGTAATTGTGATCTGCCAAGAATTGTGAATCTTTTATTTCGCTTACATCAGTTTGGGATCTATAACCCCTTGTTGTTAAATTGATGTGGTCAGTGGACGATGAGCAGTACAACACAAGTAATTGCTTTCCTTTAGAGAACATAAATTATGTTCTCTAAAGGAAAGCAATTACCCTTCCCAGTTTGTCTTAACTCCATATGAGTAAGGAGTTTTTTATATATTGATTTGAACTGCAGAGCAGATGGGTTATTATTAAACCCACCGTGAGACCTGATTGCAGAAAACAATAATTCAATGTGATCTTGGCTAATCTTGTACATAGAGATGAATTTTAAACTTTTATCTTTTTCTATAAGTCTCTTAAAAAGCGCTTTCATGCTAGCAATACAAATGCAAAGACCTAAGAAGCCAACTTTATTTCTACTACTTATGAGTTTGTTGTCATCTAACGTAGTTAAATTTTGTATATATTCGAACGCTGAATCTAAAAACGAAAAATATTTGAATTTATTTTTTTCATTTATTGGCTGTTTGAAGTCTCTACCGGGGAATTTATGTGAGTTAAGTACATCGAATAAGTTATTCATTAAGTGTGTGAATTGAACAGTGGCCTCTGAATTTTCGAAGTTCATGATATTCAATTCTTGGTCACAGAATTCTATTGCTTTAGCTACACTGTAACTGAATAGTTGTACCGCAAGTTTAACTTTCATTTTTTGGTCCTTAAATTCTATGTGCCGTGACGTCAATTTATTAGCAAAATGAAATGTTTCCTGCTCCTGTATAGCTTGTAGGTCTGAAAAATGCTGCCATTTTATTTGACCGCTCTCGCCATCTTTAAAGACTTTTTTACTCTCCAGAGTATTACGTACAAGCTTTACCATATGACATGGATCCAAGAAAATTACAACTTCATTGCCTGTAGATGGATGTGCATATGATGTCTTAAAAATTTCCTCTTCAAAGCAGCATCCAAGCAATTTGGCCATAGCAATATTCGATGGACATCCATCAAAAGTGACTGACACAATATCAATATTTGCTTCGTAACAATTCTCTAAGCACATATTAACTAAATTTGCCTTTTGCTGTGCTGAAACTGAAACAAGGAAGTATCCTACTGGTTACTTCCAATTTTCATTTATTGCAACCAGTAAAAAGACTAAAGCCTGTGTTGCTAACTCAGTTGAGTTTTCAGAAGTTTCTCCTGCACCATAGTCAACGTAACCGTGTACACAGGTTCCATCAAATTCTTCTAGTTGCCGTATTGACATTTCATCAAAAACAAAGCTGCAAATTATTTTTCTTTCACTCTTCTGGGATTTCTCTTTTAAAATTCTAAATGCTTCTTCGGTGAAACCTGGCAAGGCATTAACAGTGCTGTACCATTTTCTGATTGTGTTGGGATGAGGGAGACATGTATTAAATGAATCTCGCACGTAAGCATATGCCTTGGGTGAATAAAAGTGCAAGGTCAAGGCAAATGCTCGCAGTTCTGGAGAATATGTTTTACCTTTGTGACGTATCCTTTGGAAAAGCTCTGCTGCACTTGCACCACATACTTCCAGGATATCATTATGCTCTTGTGTAATTAAATCCTTTTTCCGAAGCTCAGAAAGCATTCCCGTCAGGGACTCAATTTTTTTGATCAAGCGATTTCGTTGCCCGTATAATGCATTACAACGCAATCGACGTCGTTTTGCGACTTTATCTAAATAAAGGAGACGACGTTTTAGTTTTAGCTTTCGTGGTGTGTCAGTTGGGTTCGGGGTATAATCGTCAGGTAACAACATTGATGATGGTGTCTCGCCACTTGATGTAGATGGCGGTGCTTGTTGTACTAAATTTGAATTGGCCTAAAACAAACAAAATAGTAACGTCACATTCTAAAATAATACAAAAGAATAATGTAAACATTTTAGATAGACTTAAGCTTAGATTGTACAAAAGTATCATTTAATTTAGTATTTAAAATAAAATGCTACCAATACCATCTATTCTTAAATAAAAACTTACTTTGAAGTCTAAAGTGCCACCTTCAGCTACTGCCATCAATTCACCCGTAGGTGGAACCACGTTTACAGAATTATTTGCTTCGTTCTAAAATAATACAAAAGAATAATGAAATTAATGAGAACACTTTAGATTGACTCATTGTTCTTTTACAATTAAGATAAGATCATACCTCTAGGTGAAGCTCTGGTGTAGCACCTTCAACCAGCTTGCGGAGCCCATGTTTTGTTTCTGATATAAATGAAGATTTAAAATGAACGGAGCAAACGAAGCTTCGAATGTTCGGTTCCCAATTGGGCCTTTTTATGGCTTTAACCCAAGCATTTATTACATCACGGGATTTCGGAAATCTGAAACAAATATAATAATTAGGTGAATTCTTAAAAAAAAAAATATCACATTTGATAATACAACATACTAAACCTACATAGTCTTATAGGATACCCAATATATTTGTTACAATATTTTTTTTATTTAGAGAACTGAGATCCATATTTTTAAATAACTAACATTTATAATCAAATACCAACACAAATATACTACAAACATATTTTATTTATTACGCGATTGACTTTCTTGATCTGTTAAATACCTACACATATATAAAAAATCGTAATCGTAACAGATGCCTTGAAACTTATGCATGACGATTGACGATACTACCCCAACACTAGCTCATTGCGGAGAGAGCGGGGCTGGAGGGGACGTGCAGCGGCCCCCGCCGCGCGCCTCTCCCGCCACCCCGCCAGTGCCAATATACTCAGCATCATAAGTCCAAACCTGTCGATGAATTGGTGTTCCGGCAAGTTTTGCTTCACAACAAACCTCGCACGCACATTCCTAACAACGCCCCCGCACGAAGAAAAACTTCTTCAGTGAACGCTCGTTCTCATTATCTTAGAAATAGTAACCGCGCGCAGCTAACCGGTTCATAACATCAATTGATAATATATCACCGGAAGTCGCGCGCTTGAATTCCGCGGCCAAAGACACATCCAAAACATTCTGCGAAAAGGTGGAAGTATCCAAAAACTCTAACATAGAATTCTTGTACCTATTTCAAGTAGAGAAGAATCCAAAAACGCCGGAGACCGAACGAGCCCTAGATCCTCATCAGTAAGTCTGGGAAACACCGGCATAATTACCTCTTTAGAGAAAAGATAAGGCGAACGGAAGGCTCTGCCTTGCGTGTATTGATTATGTAAATACAAAATTAAATTAATATGATGATGACAGTTACTAAACTCCATTATTGCAGTCGACGTGAAGCAAGGACAATCCGGTCGCTATCACTTTGTGGACGTAACAGTCACCGCTGGATAATTTCACCAGCTGCAACAGAACATCAAGCAATCGAGGAAACTTACCGAAGATCCTTGTGGTTTCCCTAACATTTAACTTATAACCTAAAACTTCGCGAAACAACCGCAAATAGCAGTAACCGTTATGCTCACGTTTGTATGAAGCGCGCTTTCGCGTTATTTTAGCTCATACGAAAACCAAGATAAACGAGAAGTGCGAACAGAGAGCAAGCAGTGTTGTCGGTTATTGTCCTAAAACCCGCAATAAAAATTACGTATTAATTTTGACAAGCATAAAAAACAACCACGTGCAAATCTAATGCTACTTGGAAATTATTTAATAAAAGAAAAACCTTGAACCTTAAAAAAACTAATTAAATAAACCTTCAGTAATATGAGACCTAGACCATTACTACATACCTACATAGAATATCAAATATATTTTTATACCTCTCTATCAAGAAATGGGAGATCAAAATTTATTTAAAATATTTACAAACTTTAAAAGTAGGTAAGTACTAAAAAAAAAAATAACTACTACAAAACTTAAAATGAAATAAAAAATTAATAAATCAAGAAATTATACATAATTTTAAGATTACTAACTGTTAAAAGAAAATATCAGCATTTATTTACATTTAGTGTTATTCTCATTTAAGCAAGCGCGGACAAGTTATACGACATGCCAAAATCATTATCATTATGAAGCACGAAAAAGTAATGACAAAGTGCGGTCGATGCATATCGACCGCACTTTGTCATTACTTTTTCGTGCTTTGTCTTTTGACAAAAAAAATGTATAAAGTGGTTTGGATAGGAAAAAAATAAAGTATTAGGAAGAAAAAAAAGTATTTTCCAAATTTTATGGTTTTATTGGTTTTTAATGTATTTTTTTGTGCTTTTTTGGCACATGATAACAATTTTTATTATCTTTAAATGTTTTATAGCTATTTTGACAGTAAACATTTAAATTTAAATATATAAATAATTCATTTTTAATTAAATTTATAGATGCCCTATTTCTCTCTTCTCGACACTTCAGATTCATTACTGAAAAAACTCTTTCAGTGAAAGCTGAAGTGGCGGGAATGGAGAGTAGGAAGGAAATAATTTTTTTAATATTTGGTAAGATCTCAGATGAATTTTTCAGAATATATTGCCATTTTTCTACAGTACTTTTTATTGAAAATTCTTCATCATCTTTAGTGAATTTTCTTTGGATTTCTTTAAGTCTTATAGATTCGGAATACACATCGTCCATCTTAATATAAAATCTGTCTTGTAATTTGGCCTTTGTAATAACCATTTCAAAATGTTCAAATTTTACCTCATTTTTCAAAGACATGTTAGGAAGTATTGAAAGCCAGTTATCTTCGCTAAAATCAAACCATTTTATCATATATTTTAAGCTCATATCAATAAAAAGTGAAAAGTTACTGACAACTGTATTGAATGTTTCGGGTGATGACGTTTGAATTTTTTGTAATCTAGTTTTTGTTTCTTAACCAAAGTACTTATCAGTTTTTCTTTGTTCTAATTAGTTTTTTAAATTATCCATAATATTATAGACATCTAGTATAGTTACATCATTTCCTTCCAGATGTTTTATCGTTTTATTAAATATATTAAGCATGTGGCTTGTAAAGTGTAAATAAATTTCCACAACTTCCTTATCCTGTTGATCACTTAGTTTTAATAATTCTCGTATAATTATTGCACAATTATCACCTAAACTTATAAAATAATCACATATTGGTGCCCAATTAAGTAAAAGGGTGTCAACGGCTGGAAGTAGTGATAACCACCGCGTACCAATATGACGTTTGATTTCGTGAAATTCGCCATCAACCATAGAAACATTTTTTTAAAAATCATCTCGTCTACAATCAGATACCGAAAAATGACTGTATATTTTTAAAACAATATTTTCTATGTCATAAATCAAGTAGCCCATAGCATGTTTCACTGTATTATGGATTATGTGTGCATGACAGTTACCTTTTATTAGGTTTGGTACTTCTTTTTTAATATTTGTGTACAATGAGTGATGAATGCCAAAATTAGCATTGCAATTGTCTGCACTGAGACCTGATACTTGATTGAATGACAGGTTGTGGGAATCCATAGACTTCTTCATAGCTTCAAACATGCCATCAGCAGATTCATTAGAATTTTCGTAAAAATCAATCAGTTTATTTTGGATCCCTTTATTTATTGAAAAATATTGCACTACGAGAGGGAATAACTTAATATTCTTTTTATTTGATGCATCTGTTTGGAGACAGAAAAATACATCATCATGTATATCATTTATTACACTTTCCACAGAATATGGACCTAACACTTCTGTCACTAAAGCTTCCATTTTAGTTCTTGCCAAACGTATTTTACTAGCTATTTTGGAATCTACAAATACAATTTTGTTTAATTTATTTAGGCAATCCATGCTATTATAAGATAAATTATGCTTCACAGTGTGAAAAGTCAATGCTAATTCCGCTGCTATAATATTCTCATCATCACTAGATCCTTCACATTTTGATTTAGTATCTGATGTAAGGAAATTTTGTAATGCACCAGACGTTTTCTTCATTTCAGTTTTCATCTTATGCATCTGAGTATTTTGATGTTGCTTAATCTATAGAAAAAAAGAAACAAAAACTGAAACCACCACCATTTTCAAAATAATACTGAACCTTTTTAAATCTTCAAATATTTTTCCATTAAATGACAAATATTAAAATATATATTAATAAGTATAGGTAATTTTATCCGAAAACAATTATGTGAATGAGAATATAAACATTTCAGAATTCTGACAATTAGTTATTAGTATAAAAAATATATTATACTTATAATATTTTTTATTTTATTATAATAACACGTAAGTAACAAGATTGTTTTTAAAGTAACTCATAGAATTTGAAACATTGAAACTAATTTCCCTTGCTTATGCTTAAAAAATAATGTATAAATTGTTAATGCAAAATAAATTTCAAATATGCATGCAAGTCATGCATGATGCAACCATAACTGTTTTTAAAACTTTTCAATACAAAGTCCTACCATATACAAACTGGTAACTTGTTTTGTAAAGATGTAAAAAAACCTAATGAATTAAGTTTGGTGAGTAAGTTAAAAATGTAAATAAAATAACTATACGAAAGGAGAAGCAAAGCAACGTAGCTTTAACAATACATATTTGTACACATTAATAAATTTTCATACCTGTCCAATGCCAGCTGAACTGATTGTAAAAATCACGCCGCAGATAGTACATTTTGCATTACTTATATTTTGAAGATCACTTGTTATTCAGTTGTATTGTTTTTCCCATTCAGGTTTATATTTTTGTAAAACTTTGGTTATTTTAGCTTTTTTAGGAGTCACTGGTGTGTCGCTATCAGAATTACTCGTCATTTTCAAATTTTAGCATTAATATTTCCTTTAAAATGCATTCTTTACATAAATAAAAACAAAACTAACGGACCAGTTTTGTACAATTTCGTCGATAGTTATTAGTGAGAGACATCTCAGTCCTCAGATGTCAGATGTGACATTTGTCAAAGATGTGACATCTGTGACAAATGTCACAAGTCACAACTGACATCTAATATTTCGTTCAGTAATTATACATTGTTTCCATTATCAGTTTTAAACATTTCGTTCAGCAATTATAAATTATTAAGTACCCATAACGAGTATTTTGTTTTACGCATCACAGTAAAGGTTGAAAATAAAGTATTTTTGCATACTTTATTTGTATGTAAAAGTATAAAGTATAATTACCAAAAATAAAGTAGAATACGTTATTATAAAGTATGGTTGGCAACCCTAATGCCAGCTCGCTAAAATATACATAAATTTTTAAATGAACAAAATCTGTTATATCAATTTTAATGCTTTTTAAAAAATAATTAATTTTAATGCTTAACTTTTGTACAACCCTAGGTTTCATGGGAGCGCTTCAGCCCTACTGAGACTTAATTGTAATTGGGCTTCTAGTGCCACCTCTTCGTGGCTCAAGTGTGGTAATGGAGTATTAGCCCTATTGCAAATGTTATGTAATATTACACAAGCATTTACAATAGAGCCTGCTACCCTTGGTGTGTAGTGTAACACTCTGTGCACAAGTAATCAACGAAAACATGCTAAAAGAAGCCCAATTGCTCGCACCACAGTGTTCCTAGCGTACACCTTAATCATCCCCCAATATCTGGAGGAACTTATTTTTGATCTCGGACAGAGGTTGCTCCGTTGATGGCCCTCCTCCAGTCCTGCGTTGCCACAATCGCATGGCTGTCACTCTTTTTTTTAATTTTGCCTTATAATCGATCCAATACTGAAAAAATACATTATAATTTTATGGACTATGGTTAATGGTCATGTTACATAATATTGTATGAAATAAAGATTAATAATATTTCGTGGTTTCATTTTCGATACAAATTAACAGGTAGTCGTTTGACCTACAAGGCAACACTCGCACGCTTTAAGAATTTCTATATTTATTTAGTATCGATTGTTTTAACTCGTTCAAAAATCGATATCCAACCTCCTCACTATAGCTACGTAGCCATGACAGCTTATTCTTTTTCTGTGCGAGGCAGAGATCGCACGCGCTCCTACCCTCAAGTTTTTTAAGAAAGTTAAACTATCTTGATTTTCAACGTTCACGATGCCTAAAAGATCGTTCGACGAGAAGATGGATTATTATTTGCGTAAAATGGAAAAATTAAAGGATAAACATCGACGAAAACGTCGTCGTTCAAACTCGTACTCATCTTCAGATGAACAAAATATATACAAAGTTCAAGGTAAGTGGTGCATCAAAAATCATATTATCGCTAAAGAATCATACAAGTACTGTTCAATTTGAAAGTACCTTTTGTTGTGATAATTTGCCATAGATTCTAATAAGAACGCGGCAAAATTATGCTACTTATCCGCCATAGATTCAAAAATGAACACGGCGTAACTACCTATGAATGTTTTTATGTAGATTATAGATTCAAATTATGAACTATTCCTGCTTATAGTCATTTGATTTTTGACTTACGTAACCTATTGGTTGTTTTTGTTGTCCTCTAGAAGGCGAAACTTCAACTATGCACCTAACCCAGCCTGACCTAGATGGTGCGGCGCCATTACCTGATTTGGACGAAAATGCAATCGCCAACGCGTCACCCACAATGGGTGAGCGCCATACACAAAATGATTTGCCCCCGCCACCGGCATCTGCACCGACACCGGCTGCGGCGCCGTTAGACGATACCTGTCCACCACTTGACCCAGAAATTCTATCCGCCCTCGGCGAAGCAACTAATTCGGGACCAACATGAGGCCAAGATATTCATAATAATTTGACCCAGCTCTGGCTCCCATTGTTAAAAACGGGTATGGACAAGGAAGTTAGAGAAAAGGTATTAAAACAGTACCTTATTCCCAGCAATTGTACCTTATTGCAAGCTCCAAAACTCAACATTGAGATATCGGCGGCAGTTATAGAAATGGTCAGAATGCGTGACAAAAAAGTTGAAGCTATGCAACAACAGCTTGGCACAGGGATCACCGCAATCAGCCGGGCTATGTCGACATTGTTGACAAGCGACAATAAAATAGATGCGATTAAAATGCTTAGTGACGGTTGTCGTATTCTATGTGATTTGCATCATCATGAAACCCAGGCTAGGATCAAAATGATCGCACCAGGACTGGCGAAACCATTTTTGAACCTCATTCAAGAAAGTGAAAGGGATGAAACGTTGTTCGGTGTCAGTCTGCCAGAGAAAATCAAAGCTTCCAAAACTATTGAGAAGCAGGGACTGCAGATCAAAAAGTCAGAAGTCAAAGACCTCCGCCGAGGTCTAATTCTGCTGTTCCCAGCACAAGTGCGGCCCGTCAACCATTCCAGTGAAACTGGAACTCGACGAACAGTGGGGGGCGAGGAGGTCACAGGAAGTTAACTACGTCGTCGAGACGACCAGCTACAACCCCGTTGGCACAACAACCCAAGGCGTACCAGGGTAAGCCGCGTGCCCCACCGCGTCCTTAATACAGGTACATGCAGGTCGTGTTAAATTTTTCTATAATTGTTGGCTTAACATTACAGACAATGTTAATATTCTTAACTGGGTTCGGAATGGAATAACTATTCCGTTTATAACTAAACCATTTCAATTAAATGTACCGCGGATATCGTGGTCATCAAAAGAACAACATGAAAATTAATGTACATGGCTATCGATAATTTACTTAAACTAGGCGCTATTTCACAAGTCGATCAATGTTAAGATGAGTTTATTTCAAGTACTATTTTAGCCGCTAAGCCGAATAAAAATAAGCTAAGCCGCTTAGTACCCTAGAAGGTTTATTCTGAATCTAAAATTATTAAATCGTTTTATACCAAAGACCCATTTTAAAATGGAAGATTATGGAACTGCCTGCAAATTATTACAAAACAACTGGTTTATGGCAACTATTGATTTGAAGGAGTCATACTTACTCATACCTATCGATATAGAATCTCGAAAATATCTTCGTTTCCAGTACATACTAAGGCGGGTCAATAAGTCCGTGACTTTTTGAATTTCTAACCTCCTTACTGAAAAATCAACACTACTCCTGTCAACAGGCATCTGTCAGTTGACTCCTATCAAAATTTGAACTTGCTGCGTCAGTTAGTTTGTGTTTTACAGCTATCTTTATCAGACTATCCAGTAACTTAAGGAAACAATGGAAAAAAGTGAATTTCGTGTGCTTATTAAGCATTATTTTTTGCGAAAAAAAACCATTACCGAGACCAAGGCTAAGCTTGATAAATACTATGGGGACTCTGCACCATCGATTTCAATGGTAAAAAAGTGGTTTACTGAATTTCGTTGTTGCCTTACAAGCACTGAAGATGCCGAACGTCCTGGACGCCCAGTTGAGGTCTCTACACCCGAAACAATCGAAAAAATTCACGATATGGTGTTGGCCGACCAAAGATTGAAAGTGCAAGAGATTGTGGAAGCCATAGGCATCTCGCATGGCTCAGTGGTTTCAATTTTGAATGATCACTTGGGCATGAGAAAGCTTTCCGCAAGATGGGTGCCGCGTTTGCTCACAGTCGACCACAAACGCAATCGTGTAACAACTTCACAGGAAGGTTTGGCGTTGTTTAATCACAATATGGAGGAGTTTTTTAACCGTGGACGAAACATGGATCCATCACAATACACCAGAGACCAAACAACAGTCAAAACAGTGTGTTTCTAAGGGTGAATCGGCGCCAAAGAAGGCCAAGGTGGGTTTGTCAGCCAATAAAGTTATGGCGACTGTTTTTTGGGATGCACGTGGGATAATCCACATTGACTATCTTCAAAAGGGAAGAACAATTAATGGGGAATATTATGCCAACTTATTGGACCGCTTCAATGAGGATTTGAAAAAAAACCGACCTCATTTGGCCAAGAAAAAATTTATTTTTCACTAAGACAATGCAAGGGTGCACACATGTGCAGTTGCCATGGCAAAAATCCATGAATTGGGCTATGAATTGCTCCCACATCCACCCTATTCTCAAGATTTGGCTCCGAGTGACTACTTCTTGTTCCCAAACCTGAAAAAATGGCTCGGTGGAAAAAGATTTGACTCCAATGATGAAGTCATCTCGCAAACAAAGGCCTATTTTGAGGACCTCGACAAATCATATTTTTTGGAAGGGATAAAAAAATTGGAGAAGCGTTGGACAAAGTGTATAGAGCTCAAGGGGGACTACGTTGAAAAATAAAATGATTTATTTATCAAAAAATCTGTGTTTTATTCCAAAAGTCACGGACTTATTGACCCGCCCTCGTAGCACCAAATTCAATTGAAACTATAATGTACGTGTTTAATGCTTTATGTTACGGTTTAGGGATAACACCTAGATGTTTTACTAAGATAGTCAGAGAAGTCGTAGCACACCTACACAGTCGTGGTCACAAATCGGTCTGCTATCTTGATGACATTTGTTGCTTAGCTAAGAGCTATGAAGAATGCCTTCGGAATGTACAGGAAACGATAGCGTTATTTGAGTGTTTAGGTTTCGTGATAAACTACGATAAAAGTCAATTACAGCCACAACAAGTGTGGAAATTTTTAGGATTTATATATGATACCACTCCAATGACCCTTTCGTTACCCTTAGATAAACGTGATAAGATAGCCTGTATGGTTCATAAATTTGCTTAATTACCCATTGTCACCATCCGTGAGTTTTCTCAATTAATAGGCGTCCTTGTGTCAGCGTGCCCCGCAGCACGCTATGGTTGGCTCTACACAAAAATATTAGAACGACAAAAATATATATTGTTAAAACAATATGGTACATTTGAAGCTAAAGTAAAAGTACCAAAAATAATTTTAGACGACCTTAGCTGGTGGATCAACAACATTTACTTAATAGACAGGCCTATAAAAAATAGCACTTATGCAATGGAGATTTACACTGACGCGTCGCGTACTGGCTGGGGTGCCTGTTGTAATGGTTTCAGGGTAAACGGTTATTGGAAGGAGAGCGAACTTCAGTTCCACATTAATTATTTAGAACTGTTGTCTATATTCATGTCACTCAAAAGTTTCGCAAAAGATAAATCAAACTGGGCTATCTTACTCCGCGTTGACAACCCTACAGCCATTAGTTATGATAACCGTATGGGCGGTATACAATTCCAGCATTTGAACACACTGTCTCGTGATATTTGGCAATGGTGCGAGTCGAGACAGATTTGCCTCGTATATAATTACATAAGACAATGTTGAGGCTGATGAAGAGTCACGCAGAGTGAATCCTGATGCAGAGTGGGAGCTGTCAGAAGCTGCTTTTAATTGTATCATTAAAAATCTCGGAAAACCAGAGATTGACTTGTTCGCTTCTCGCACTAACGCCAAGTTTCTCGAATATGTAGCTTGGAAACAGGATCCAGACGCTATTAGTGTAGACGCATTCACAATAAGCTGGAGTGAGAAATTCTTTGAAAAATTATTTGACTTATTAGTTACCGATATAGTTATTTTAGACCCTCGGCCAAACTTAGTTCTCTCACATTCCAGACAGCAACACCCACTACACCGGACGCTTACCCTGGGTGCAGCGGTGCTCTCCGGCGCGTGTTCTCCCGCCGCGGCGTGCCGCCTACCGCCTTAGATTTAATGATTGGCTCGCTGTCGGATGACACCTTGCAACAATACGAGGTTTGTTACAAGCTGTGGTGGAAGTTCTGCCACGATAACGATTACAACGTATTTGATACCTCAATTGCCCATGTTATATCCCTTTTATCTGAACAGTTTGAAACTGGTGCGTCCTATGGTATGCTTAATAGTCACCGTTCAGCCCTGTCATTATTGCTTGGCAATAATATAGGTTCGGATGAATGTATCAAAAGGCTTATGAAAGGAATATTTAGAATGAGACCGTCTTTGCCGAAATACTCAAGTACTTGGGACCCACAACTAGTGTTAAGTCATATTTCAGACTGGGTTCCTAACAGTAAATTAAGCTTAGAAAAACTAACCAAAAAATTAGTTATTTTATTGGCTTTATGTACGGCACACAGAGTCCAAACGTTTTCTTTAATTAGAACAGAGAACATTAAAATAAAAGCTGATAGAGATGAGATTGTAATATCAGATTTGATTAAAACTTCGGGGATAGGACGATACCAGCCAGTTTTGTTTTTGCCTTTTTTCCGCGAAAATTCTTCGATTTGTCCGGCCACAACGATCGTTGACTACTTGTCTATGACTCGAGACTTAGGCCTTCGAGTACTGATCATCTCTTAATCACTGTGAAGCGGTGTTCGGCGCGCACAGCGCCCGCCACGCCGCCACGTCGGCAGCGCGCGCCACCGGCCTCAGCGTCGACGTGATCCGCAAAACTGCTGGCTGGACTGCGTCCTCACAAACTTTTGCCAAATTTTATCATAGACCCCTCGTACAAGAGTCAAATTTTGCAAAAACAGTTTGTTTGCCGCCCAATAATACTAATGATTCAGAATAAACTTAATCTAAGTTTGATGATCACTACTTAAATTATTGTTTAGTTCTTTTTTGTAATGGTTAAATACTTAAATATAAGTACCAAAAATGATTAAATAAATAAATTGTTTTTTCACTCTTACTTCGTATTTCATTTATCGAATAGTGTACAGATAGTATACTCATGATAAATACTGACAAAATTCTATCTCTAAACATCTACCTGTTAATTTGTATCGAAAATGAAACCACGAAATATTATATATGATCAAACGAACTTCTCAAGTGAAGTTCGATCAATATAATATGAGTGGTTTCATTTGAAGATACAAAGCTCCCACCCGCCCGTAACCCAATTTTGAAAAATACGGGAAGAGTGAAATTAAATTGTTACTTTAAAAGAATGAGCTGTCATGGCTACGTAGCTATAGTGAGGAGGTAGGATATCGATTTTTGAATGAGTTAAAACAATCGATACTAAATAAATATAAAATTCTTAAAGCGTGCGAGTGTTGCCTTGTAGGTCAAAGGACTACCTGTTAATTTGTATCTTCAAATGAATGAAAGGTATATTCCCAAGGTAAATAAAAGTAGCTCGTCGTAAATTAATTGTGTGAAATCTCTTAATTCGGTCTTCTTGTTGTCTTTGAGGTATTGTATAAATTATTTCATTATTTTCATCAATACTTGGCCTACATGGTATAGTTTCATAATTTTCTGAGCCAGACTCTGCTTCTGAATCTCTGTTAGCCATTTTTTCATCACCGGTACTATAACGAAGACTATGACCTGAGCTTCGTCCTCCATTTCTTGTTTTCGACGTTCGAACTCGATTATGATCTCTGAGTAGAGGTTGAATTATTGCTCGTTCAAATCGTCTTCCCAATCCATCGCTTGGAGTTTCCCATATGTCATGGAGAATCCGTCGTTTGAGGACCACTCCTCGAAAATTCCGAATCCACAATTTGTCAAGCTCTCCTTGTTGTCTTTTAGGTATTTTATATATTATTTCATTATTTTCGTCAATACTTGGCCTACATGGTATAGTTTCATAATTTTCTGAGCCAGACTCTGCTTCTGAATCTCTGTTAGCCATTTTTTCTTCACCGGTATTGTCACATCGCTTTGCCATGAATTCTCTAACCATACGAACAAAGGATTCTTCTTCATTGTCTGAATCTGTTTTTTTCTTTGACTCAGAAGTTGTTTTACTTTTGTTTTTTTTGGGGTTGTAGGCTCCTCTTCTAGTACATATTGTGTGTCCATCATTGAATTCTCGGTTGTTTCCTCCCGAGGTTCGTTCAAGGCCACAATTTGTACACAATCGTCGTTTTCTTGATGTATTTTGAAATTGGCTGCTGTCCCTTAGGGCATAAACTGCGTTAAGCGTGCCTCTCGCGTGTCCATACAAAAACGACCCGCGCGTGCCCATGCGCGTGCACACGCTCGTGAGCCCGTCGCGTGATACTTCCGTGCAATGGGGCACGCATGCACGCGACGTGATCACGCATCACGTTGGACGGGTCCACGCGCGAAGCCCGCTAGCGGGTGCACGCGCGTGCTTGTTCAGTTGAGGGCATAAACTGCGTTAAGCGTGCCTCTCGCGTGTCCATACAAAAACGACCCGCGCGTGCCCATGCGCGTGCACACGCTCGTGAGCCCGTCGCGTGATACTTCCGTGCAATGGGGCACGCATGCACGCGACGTGATCACGCATCACGTTGGACGGGTCCACGCGCGAAGCCCGCTAGCGGGTGCACGCGCGTGCTTGTTCAGTTGACAGCGCTATCTCGAACCGACCGCACGCGCGTGCCCGGCCCATAACAAAAAATGACAAATTTTGATACAGAAAGGGTAATTGTTGAAGTTCAGTGTCGTCCTGCCATATGGGACCAATCAAGCGAAATATTTAAAGACCGGGACGCTAAATCAAAAGCATGGCTAGACATTTGTAAAGTACTGTTTGAAAATTATGATGACTGGAGTGAAGCAGAAAAAAAACATACAAGGTAAGTACCTACACTCTTTATTTATTTTATAATAACGTAGGTTAGGTAAACTATTCTTTGCGCCAAATTTTTATTTTTAATAATCTATGCAATTAGTTATATATAATTAGTTATTTCAATTTTATTTGTGTCAATTAAATGTTTTCAACAATTAATCCAACTATAAAATTAAAACTGGGAATATTTACAATAATTTACCTACGTAAATATAAAATCATGCTTATATTCAAAACTAGTGCAGAGATACTGCGTATTTCTGAACATTGTGAAATTCGTGTGAACAATGTCCCATAATATTGGTATGGTTTTATATTGCTCGATAGATTCCAAAGTTCTTGCTTTCGGCCACGCGGTCGCCGCCATTTTGCGCGTCACGAGACAACCAGTATGTTCACGACTGCGAGCTTCACACTACTTTACACTATCGGTGTATTTAGGGTTCAAAATCATTTTAGGGCAGAAACAGTGGATCGGTAGGTAAATAAATAAAACAATTATCAACTAAAATATTTATTATATTGGTTTTAGAATTGGGCCAGTAACTTTGTAAAATAAGCGTGCGTTTTGTAGTTTTGTAGGTTTTTCTTTGACATCTCTCAACTTTAGTTTACAACAATCTAAGTTATTTGGTTACATCCGATGAATTTAACAAATAAAATCATTAGGTATATTATTAAAATATGCCTGCTATGTTAATAAAAAATGTGTGGTAAAAAACCGTGAAAATTCAATTATTGAATGTACATAAATTATAAAAAAGCCAACTATCTTCAATAAATACTGCGATCTTGCCATGACAGCTGTCCGTCTGCAACGAAATAATCTGCGAAGTTATCGCGTAATGTATACGAATCTCTGTGGGTATTTCCAATTAACCCCCGAACTGAACGTATATGGTCTGGTATAATGACAATATCATGAAAGTCATTAATTTGACTTCTTGATCTTATAAAATTATGCAAAATACAAATTGTTTTAAGAAAACAAATTGCTTTGTCTTTTCCAACGTTCAATGGACGATGGAGTATGCGAAATTTATTAGCCATGATACCAAATGCACACTCAATATAACGTCGCGCTCTCGTTAACCTATAATTGAATTTTTTTTTTTTGTAGTTTAAATCGAGAGCTCGAGCATATGGCCGCATGACATGGCTAGATAACCCAAATGCTTCATCTCCTACAATAATATAGGGCAAAGCTGCGGTTGCAGCAATGTTGGTTGGTTTATCATTGTGTATTACGGGCAATGCTTTGGCAGGAGGAATATCTATTAAGTTATTGTTGATTTGTTCGTACAATCGGCTTTGTGTGAAAATTGCGGAGTCAGATTCTTTACCCTGCACTCCCACGTTTATATAGGTAAACTCATAGTTGGCGTTACACATTGCAAGCAGTACAATAGAATAGTAATGCTTATAGTTGTAATAGAGGGAACCACTATGTGGAGGTCTTATAATGCGTATATGTTTTCCGTCTATTGCACCTATGCAGTTAGGAAACTGGGCTTGCGTTAAAAAACCTTTTTCAGTCTCTTCCCATAGCGCACGGGAAAATTTTGGTATACATTCTTCCTTTAACCTTTCAATTATAATTTGACAAACTTCTGTTACTATTTTTCTGACCGTGGTTAGTCCTGTATGATACGCCAGATGAATATCGACGAAGGTATGTCCACTAACTAAATATCTGTAATAAAATAAAATACCTGTGTTATTGTTTCAGTGAAAAAGCTGCAGCAAAGATGGAAAACTGCAAGAGACACTTATATAAGAGTGAGGTCTACTAAAAAAAAACTTAAATCAGGCTCCGGTTCCAGGGCAAATAAAACATACATTTACTATGACATGCTGTCATTTTTAGATTCAAACTCGAATACTCAAGGAGAAGAATCGGCAGACAATTTTAATCAGTCAGTAGAGCAAAACGCGTCACCGAGAACTTCACAAAATAATACGATTATTGAAGAAGATTTGATTAATGTACCTAGAACCAGCTCCAGCGTTACCAAAGAAACACGATCTTCCAAGAAACGTAAGTGCGAATCGCCAACTGATTTCGAATTAGAGTTGTTAAATTGCGTGAAGAATAACACTGCAGATAATATGGACGAAGACTTGAATTTTTTTAAGTCATTATTACCAACTGTAAAAAAATTGAGTTGCTTTAAAAAATTAATATTTCGTACGAAAGTATTAGAAGCTTTGATTGATATAGAAAAAGAAATGATTATTACCATTGATGACCTTTCATTAACGCAAAATACGGTAACGAATGATTTAGAATCCTTAAATGTAAGATCAGATACGAACAATGAATAAATAGGTAACAAGAAAGACTTTGAAGATTTGATTAAGACTGTTTAATTATTAAGAACAAAAGAAAGAGAAGAACATGAAGAACTATTTAAGTTAGTAAAAAGCGCAATTTTATATTTATATTTTTCTGGTCTCATGTGCAATTATTATGATATGCAAGGGCATTCGCCAAAAGTTTACAAGCCTTGAGGTGTAATGTTCATAAGGAAAGAAACGGGGTCGATTCGGACACTTTTATCTTAAACCCTATTTTGGGGTCAAATAAAAAAGTGTATCAATAGACCCCTTTTTTACTTAATGGACCTTTTTTTTGAACCTACTCATAACATTGCTCCTTCATATGTCCTCTTCTTAAATTTAATCTTTTATGTAGTAAACTGTGATTATGATTGTGATGATAAATAAGAATTTAAAATAATATTAGTACCCGATCTAGTAATAGAAGGGAATAATTAATAAGGGAAATATTCATATGTAAAAACTTGCAATCAATATGCGTCATTATAATTAATACTTTGTAAGGTAGGTATATTAATATAATTAAGACATAGACTTATTGTACTGTTTTAACTGTTATTGTGTTTTTTTATTTTAAACTTGAACCTGTGATTTTATTAGTGTATTTCAAATGATTAATCAAAAACTAATTGTAACGTAGCGTTTATGCAAGACACTGTGATGACTGTTGTGATTAAGTATATAAAAAAATTAGTGAATAAGTAGGTATAGATAAAAAAAAAACGAAAACGATAAAACTGTGTAATTTAGAAATAACAAAATATAATTAATAAATGTAAGAAACTGTGATTAATATGATGATTAATAAGTGTGCGGTTATGTGTTTCGGTCCTAAGAACAGAGTGAACCACATCAAGAAAAACATTTTAAGCCATATTCAGGTGTCACTGCCGAAACAATAAGAACTTCTTCTTCTTTCTTGCTTGATGTGGCTAAACAGTAATGTGACTTACATAAATTGGCAAAAAAATATGAGTGTTCTAAACTTTTGTTAAATAATGACTGTTTTTTTACATGAATAAAGATGATTATTAATATCGAAATGTCTTTACTTACCGCAATGTCATTGCAAATCGTTCCATTGGTGATACGATTGACGTAGATTTCAATCGTAGATTGTTAGTCTTCAAATAGGGCTCCAGTTTTGAATATAATTCATCATAGACTTGTAATGAAACTTTAAAATATTTGAAAAAAAACCTTTCATTTTCTCTTAATATACCAAACTTCACCACGAATTCCCCGCACAGTAACCTAGATTCAACGTACGGGCTTACTGGCTGGCGTCTTTTTTTGGCAATTCGTCGTCGCCGTCGTCTTGATAAATAATACAACATTAATTTATCCATAATTACTCGACTGTACACCTCCAACGTCAAAATTGTACTGAGAAAACTGCGTTACGCGGATGCACGCGCCGATGCCCGCGCATAAGCACGCGAACGTGCTCACGTGCGTGCACCAGAAGCGTGGCCCGCGACGTGCTCACGTGCGTACACACGCGTAACGCAGTTTATGCCCTTACTGAAGACTAAAAACTCATGTATTAGTCGCAGTTATTAAGATTGGCATTTAAAAACACAAACTGCTCAGCTTTTCTTCTTACGCTTCTTACGCTTAGCCTTCCTCCTGTGTAACCAGACAAACAAAGTGTAACCTGCCTTAGAGAATAGGCGTTCGCTCGGAACTGATGTTGCGACGATGTTACAATTGACCCGAAAGAGTTTGGCGAGATTAGGATATCTGTATTGATTTGATCGCCACCACTTGCACGGGTCAGACTTACTGTCTGCAAAATCTTCCTGAAGGTAGGACACCACCTCTTGTTGCGCAAGATTCGATAAATTTTGCACAGGATTTGATTTCCATTCTTTTAAAATTATATTACTTTTACGCCAAATGTTTATTTCTGTGTCATCAGTATTCGAAGACGTGTCGTCTACTGGCTGTGAAAACTGTGAATTTGATACAGTTATTATTTATTTATTTTACTTCTGCGACCAAATTAGATTTTGTGCTAGTTGCCGCGGTTTCGTCCAGAAACATGGACAATTTTTATCGCGGGTCTAAAATTGTACACATAGCCAAATTTTCTTGATACTCTATGATATAGAAACGTGCATTCAGCTGTGTTTCAATATTTTGAATTACGTCTTTCACCGCATCATAATATTCGGGCTTTTCCTTTAGTATATCCAATACATCCATCAACCCGTTAATCACAGGAATTGCTTTAAAAGCGCAAACGTATTTTTCAGCACTTAATTCCTTTGTGGCTTCATTAAATGGCTTCAAAACTTTGCAAACTTGTTTTAATGCAGTCCACTCTTCGCCTGTAATAATCGGCAAGTCAGTATCTATGTTTGGCATCTTTGCTCTAATGGAGTCTTGGAGGAGCACAAAGCGTTCAACCATAAAAAACGTGGAATTCCATCTTGTAGGTATTGAATTAATTAGGACCAAAGGTTGGCTAGACCTATGAACCTTTGTTTGGTACTCAAAAATCTTTTATTTTGCCTTGTAGCTCGATCTATAGTGACTGACTATTCTTTTTACTTTTTTAATAATTCCCTCCGTTAAATTTAATGAGTTTTACATTCAGCTTATGTGCTATATACCCACAGTGTTTCCATACTCAAATATTTATTGCTACTACTATATTTGCGGCATTGTCCGTCACACATAACTTTATTTTGTTTTTTAAGTTCCACTCTTCACTAGTTCGTTTTAAAATTGAAGCCAGGTTTTGACTTGTGTGGGACCCATTGACTTCACTACATTTCAGCACGACGGATTTGAGCTTGGAAGTCACTGTTTATAAAATAAGCAGTGATGCCGATAAAAGCATCCATTTTAATAGGCGTCCCTGTTGGGCGACGTCTGTCTTCAAACATACTGATTCAGCCTCCTGTATTTTTTTTTGATCTTCTATGTATCTGTTATATAAAAATGAAATAAGTCGCTCCGATATAACCTTTCTTCCAGGTAAAACATAATTAGGGTTAAGTGCTTCGACAAATTAAACAAAATCGGGTTCTTCCACAATTGAAAATGGTTGATACGTCTTGGCAATCAACTTTAATGGCATGGCGTCTATATGATTCTTTTCATCCGTCCGCAACGGCTTTTTTACTCTAGCAAATGTAGAAATTTTTGACTGACAAATAGTTTTACGGGTTTCTGAAAGAGTAATGACATCGCTTCTGTTTTCATTATGTGTTGATGTAGA
Organism: Phengaris arion; assembly: GCA_963565745.1. NCBI lineage: Eukaryota > Metazoa > Arthropoda > Insecta > Lepidoptera > Lycaenidae > Phengaris > Phengaris arion. The sequence goes on along the minus strand of OY751444.1, from coordinate 6,979,938 downwards.
AGGTACAACTACAATGCGATCAATCCGCGATGTGATAGGCTGACTTTCTGCTATAAAGGAATTATAATATCCTACATATTTAATTTTTAAATGCGTTTTCAAATTAGTTATGAAGGTCTTGTATGAAAATTCTTTAGAGCATTGGTTACAAATGGCTCTCATACCATCACCTTTAGAATAATAGTCCCATATCAACGTGGATCCTCGATTAGCCATATGTTCACTTAAATAAAGTATTTTCCCACCAAATGTCACGTAAGTAAAAGTTTATAATTATATTTACAAAAACAAACATTATAAACAACTAAAGAGAATAGGTATTATTTATTTACACGTTAAAATCAAAGGAGAATGCCCATTGCAGTATGGAACTCCGTTTCAAACTGTACCTTCATGTAACTTACCTCATTTTGTAGGGTTTACAATGTTAATTTAAGTATTAAAAATAATACATGTCTAATTCATCGGGATTTCTTGTAAAATATTAATGAACTAAACTAGTGTGGTTATTAATTTTGGGTTATAATTTTTTTATTTGATAAGATTCTATGCCCTCAAAACATTAATGAAAGTAATGTAATAAGGGTAATTTGTTATAATATGGAGACATATTTTTAAATAGACATAGTTATAGGAGACATAGTTTAAGTCTATGTATGTACATTGTACTTATTTTCTGAAAATGGTTGTGTACAGATGTGTCACGATTTTCACAATCTTATGTTACTTTACAAAAGTTAATAATAATCAATACCCATGTTATCCCAGCTACTTAAAGCTTTTTAAATACTGCTAGATACAGGACATAACACAGGAGGGGAAAAGAAGGTAGATGAAAATAAAAACAAACATATAGGTACATCTCAACTCAGTTTATTTATTTTATTAATCGTTTTCATAAACAAATTCACCTCAAATTCACTTCACCTCATTCCCAAGGTGTGCTATCATTCATAAAATCATTAACTTTATAATAGGCTTTAGCACACAAACGTTTTTTAGAATGCCATAGGACATTATACTGTGGAAGTAACTAAAATCTTGTAGTCTTGTCGTCTGAAAATAATTGTCTTATCTTACTTACTGCAAATGCTGCTGAACTGAGTCTGTCGGCCAACCCAGCAATATGAAGGCCCCACTGTAGTTTTGCGTCTAAAGTTATACCTAAAAAGACAGCTATATCTACTAGTTCCATACCTTTTCCATTCAACAGAACATTGGTTTTAGTTTGCCAAAAGGTGCTCCTAAACGAGCAATGTTTTCCTGCAATATGTGGCTGCAATACAGTGGTCGGCAACATTGCGAGCAATTCCAGCCATACTACGCAATATTGCAGGAATTTCCCAGACATATAGCCACATATGTTTGATGTTGCAGCGAATGGCCGATATTGTTTTGATAGGTTGCCGGACGATCGCTGGGCTGTCGATTTTACTGCAATGTTGCCCAGCCAGTTTTATTGTTGTTTCAGTCGCTCTCAATTGTTATGATATAGTGCATCCTTTTCTACACGACGTGAAGTTGACTATGAGTGGGCTGTGCGAGGTGACGCACCGTGCCGTGACTAATTGCTATATTCTGTGTAGTTATCACGTTGTTTTGTTTTGGTTTTCGGGTTATGTATGTGAATTATAATTAATAAACAAAAATGACTAATACGTGGACTAACGAGACGGTGGTTGATTTTATCAATGAAGTTCATTTACATCCTGAGTTATGGGATACGAAAAGCGGAATTTACAAAGATAGAATGGCAAAAAAAGACGGATGGAATGAAATCGCTGAAAAATTCGGCATAACCAACGACGAGGCTTATAAAAAATTTAGAAGCCTAAGAACATACGCACTTAATGAGCAGAAAAAAAATAAAAGCGGTAGCGCTGGTGGTAGAATCGTGAAATGGTTTGCTTATGATGCAATATCGTTTGTTTATAACCAAAACACCGCGAATACAGGATTAGACAGTGAAAATGCAACACCTAATGTAAGTATCTATTTAATTAAGTATTTATGACATTTATAATGTAAGAAAATATTTAACTATAATGTAAGTAGGTATGTATCATAATGGATAACGTGAACTACTTAGTTCCTTCAGAATATTTTTATCTTGATCCTCTACTAGTTAAATATTTATCTTGCCATACTACCCGCCCCTGCTGTGTCATAAAATAGTGCATAAATTCGTCTCTCACAGCTTTTGCCCTTGTGGTTGCATTCCTTCCCAATATTCTTAAATCTGTTAATCTTTGTTCATCATCTCTCCATGTACCTGGTATTACTTTACCAACATCAATATCTTCACAATCAAAGGTCCCAGGTGGTGAATATACAGATCGTGATCTTGTATTTCGTCGCAAAAAATTATGTAGATATGCACAGGCCATAACTATATCTTGTACATATTTTAATTCAACATCAATAGTTGTGTGTAAAATCCGGAAAACTGAAGCCAAGATTCCAAAAGAGTTTTCAACTATACGGCGTGCTCTAGATATTCTATAGTTACATACACGTTTAGGAGACCCTATGTTCAAATCTAACGTATAGGGCTTGCAAATATTCTCCGTTAGTGGAAATGCATCATCTGCCAGGAAAACATATGGTGTTAACATTTCACGGCCCGGGAGGGATTTAGGATGTGGTATGTTAAGAGTTTGACTCAGGAGTGCTTTCCCAAAAGCTGTATGTCTAAAAACTCCCCCATCAGATATACTTCCTTGAACACCTGCATGTACATACAAAAAATTGTAACGTGCATCTGTTACAGCAAACAGCACTATACTAAAAAACTGTTTATAATTATAATATTGACTCCCACTGTTCGGTGGACAGATAATTGCGATGTGTTTGCCATCCATTGCATCCAAACAGTGAGGAAAATTCCAACGATCCTCGAAATCTTTCGCAACTTGCTTCCACTCTTCTGTTCTTGACGGCATCTGAAAACAGTTTAAATTTATATTCACAATTTCATGTATTGATGGCCGGTGTTGTTATTTCAGGTGGAAACTGCAAACACTGACGACAGTGCTGGCCCAGAAGAAGTCGTGAATACAGATACAACTGACTCTGTAGAAATCTTAGATACTAGTCCAAAACCACGTACTAAGAGACCTAAGACTGTAGATCCATTATTAGAAAAGGCTCAAAACATTATACGTGGTGCTGGTGAAACAAAAAGAAATGAATATGCTGGTTTCGGAGAGCATATAGCAAACAAGCTAAGCAAATATGACGATTACACCCGTGCTCAAGCAGAATTAAAAATTATGCAAATTTTGTTCGAATGTGATATGTCTATGCACAGAACTCGACCTTTGTCTCGATTTACACCAAGTCCTAACAGTAGTAGAGGTGGAGCTAGCACATCACAAAGCCAATATTCTGACATTTCCATACTACCACGTCAAAATAATATCCAGTATGTTATTGTTCCTAACTCTCAAGATGTTAATACTTCAATTCAAACTCAGTCAGAGCAAAATACTTTACAGCATGTTTTGGATAATCAGTCTCAAGTTCCTCAGTCGACTACTTATGAAGAACTTGTGTCATATACTCTCCAGTATGATGAATCACAAAAGTAAAAATTATTACTACCTAAGATGTACTAAGTACCTACCTTGGTAACATAACAAGTTTCTTCGGGAAAGTTGTTCAGTTCCATGGTCTGAACTCTGAACTCATGTCGATGATGATTGATGATGATTTATTACTATTATTTTTATAATTAGAGTTAAGTAGGTATAATTAAGTACACCTTATGATTATAATAACATACCTACATAATAAACCAATGTCAACTTACCTTGATGTATTCTTTTAATCCTTCTATCAAAGCTGCACTAACATCTGGAACTATAACAGAAATCGAAGCATCTGACACTCTGAATAGATACATCAAGCTTTTAAATGAATCTCCAGTTGCCAAATAACGTAGAGTTATCGCTAATCTTGTGGTAACCGGTATTGCGTTCCTCATGTTTGTATCATTTCTTTTTATTTTCGGTCCGATTTTATTTAAAATATACTCGAAGTCACTCTTTGACATTCTAGAAAAGTTGTCAAATAATTTTTTATCAAGCATTAATTCTTGACATAAATTGTCTACTGTTTCACGCCTATTGAAGTAAGGTCGAATCCACATTCTCCGCTTTTTCTTTTTTGATTTTTCTCTTAAAACGATATAGGCTGCTGCGACGATTGTGATTTCGTCAGCCATTGTTGCCGGTTTGTGTGGCTCGTTTAGGAGTCTGCATCATGCGCAATACTATTGCAGACATATCGCAACACATGGCTCGGCCATAGATTGCTCGGCCATGTTTTGTAATGCAATATTTTTGTGATGGCCGGGCCATAGTTGCCAATAGTGCGGCCACTAATTGCTGAAAAAACATGGCTCGTTTAGGAGCACCATTACACTTGGCAACGTGAACTTTATACATTAAGTTTTTTTGCTATTTAATTTGTTAAATATTAACACTAAACCAGTGTACTATTTTTGAGAGAGCATTATTTACTTCGTCATAGCCTGAGTTTTGGCGATTAATATTAAAAGTAAGTGACTTGTCATCGGCAAATAAGACTATCCCGTTTTTTTCATTAATAAGGTATGGTAGGTCATTTATATAGACCAGAAAATGAAAGGGTCCTAAAATGGATCCTTGTGGGACCCCCATCTCAATTTTGGTACCTGTTGATCTTTTTCCATTTATCTCAACCCTCTGAGTCCTATTTGATAAATAAGATTTTAAGAGGACGAGTGCTGGTCCCCTTACTCCATAGTGGCAAAAAAGTTTATAGCGTACTTGCTATAAGTCTTGTAAAATAAAAGGATAGATAGGGTACTGGCACCAGTAGTCAGCCCCGCACCAGTACTCAGCCTTTTTCGGTTTAAAACCAATAGCAATAGCGTTCTAATAGAAATTAACCAACCAAATTGCTTCAAATTGGTTCTGTGGCTTCTCATTGGTCGATTCAATTTCAAACATACTAGCCAAGTGGCTGCAAACATATTAAATACGAGTCCATTTCGACGTCGTCAGCTGACGTGGTGACACGCGGCGCGTGCGCCATTTTCATATTAGTGGGAAGCGTTCGTAAAAAGGTAATTTATTTTCATTTTTTGTTTGTTTTAGGGCACGTTATATTAAAACTTTACATTGATTAAGAGTTTAGGTATCGTAATCAATAAAAAAGTATCGTGTTTTTCTCAAAAAATATTAAATAATGAGGCGGCCGACTACTGGGTCCCATTTTTTTGACATTATCTAGTACTCAGCCACCCCTGGCTGACTACTGGTTTTAACGCTGTTTTTTTATTCTGAGTTATATTAGTATCATTTTAAAGTTCAGATTTCCTTTTTTAATCTAGAATACCCATACCATATATGGTTTTGTCAAAAACCCAGTAGTCGGCCACTTAAATAGTTACAGTCGGTTAGATGGCTGAGTATTGGTGAAAGTAGACCCAGTGTTCAGCCGTCTATATTTAAATTGTTTCTTTGTATAGTTTCTTATTTCTAAGACTAGGTATGCGAAAACTCAGATCATTTGTTTCAGTCACGTCTAATGTCTCTTTCAAGACCCATATTACAATACCCCGAAGAAAAATTAATCCAAGCTTTAGATGCTATCAGAAATGGGATGACAATCAGGGAAGCTAGTAGAACTCATGGCGTTCCTCGAGGCACACTTCAAGATAGACTTCATCTTCGAGTTCCTGAGGGTCCTAGAAGAATGGGTCCCGAATCCATCCTCAACAAATATGAAGAAACCGAAATTGCGACCTGGCTTAAAGATCTAGCAATTTGCGGGTTTCCCCAAAAACCAGATAACCTACTGAACACTGTTCAACAAATGATGATCGAAGATGGCAGGCCGAATCCTTTCATAAATGGAAGACCAGGAAAGAAATGGATGGGTTCTTTTTTCAAACGGAACGAATAAATTTTTATGAGAACACCCGAAGCAATTTCAAAGGGAAGAGCAGTAATCACCGAAGAGAGTATTAGAAAATGGTTTGAGAAACTTAAAGACTATCTCACTCAAAATCAAGCACTCGGTGTATTAGAAGACCCTAAAAGAATTTTAAATGGTGATGAAACAAGTTTCATGCTTTGCCCTAAAACAGGAAAGGTAATAGCACCCCGAGGGTATAAAAATGTGTACCAAATAGTAAAAGGAAAAGAAAAAGAGGCAGTCACTGTTTTAGCATTTTTTTCCGCAATGGGTGATATTTTACCCCCATGTGTAGTTTTCCCGTACATCAGACCACCCAAAGATGTGGTAAATAGCATGCCAGACGATTGGTTTCTTGGTAAATCTGACACAGGTTGGATGAAAGCGGATATTTTCTATGACTATATAGCTAAATGCCTAACCAAATGGATCGAAGACAATGAAGTGAAGAAGCCGGTGCTTGTTTTCGTCGACGGTCACAAAACTCACATGACGATGAAACTCAGTCAATTTTGTCATGACAATAACATTATCTTGTACGCACTTCCACCTAATGCAACACATCTGATGCAACCAGCTGATGTAAGCGTTTTTAAACCACTAAAATCTGAATGGGCGACTACTGTCCATAACTGGTGTTCACAGCCTGAAAACGCTAATACTGTACTGACAAAATCTACGTTCTGCCCATTGCTTAATAAAGTATTAAGTAAAGAATCTCTAAAAGAGTCGATCAAAAATGGTTTTCGTAAGTGTGGCCTCTATCCGTTTGATCCAAGTGCTGTAGATTACTCTAAATGCGTGCAAAATATCTTAGAGAACAGAAAGAATAATATACCTGCTGCTAAGAAAATACCATCAAAGTCATTGAAGAAAAGAGACTTTGACATTGCATCAAAAGTTATAAAACATTTAGACGGAGATTTGACTGCAAGAGGCATTGATGTGAACATTCTACTGGAAATCGTGGAAAATGCAAAACTCACCCAAGGACTAAACGATTCAGTAAGAAGTGAAACTACAGAAAAAGAGGTTGAGAATAATGAAACAAAAATTACAGTTGAAGAAAGAACAGAACTACGTGTGGCAGATAAAGACAAATGTTGTATGATTGAAGAAATTGAAAAACATGGAGTAGAAGAAGGATTCTATGTTATTATAACTGAAGACGAAAATAATTGTCTAAGAAAGACTGACATTGAAAGTGAGCTAACTCGGCCAGAAGAAAATAATAACATTGAAATAAATTCAACACAACCTGAGATACTAGATACTAGTAACTTAAATAACCTGACACTTGGAGATCTCACCTTTGATAATAACAATTTGTTGGACGATGACATTAATCTAGGATCATTTGAAGTTAATGACAGTTCAATATTAGTACCTATAAATAACAATTATCTGAATCAAGGAAATGAACTTCATGGTGATAAAATACAAACAGATTCTATTATTCAAGTTAAATCTCCAAAAGTATCACCTTTTGTACGAAAACATCTTATAATACCATCACCAATAAAGAAATCTACCACTCCTAGAGTCATGAACAGAATGGGCGCAATTTCTTCTAAAGAATGGAGACAATTTGAAATATCTAAAGAAGAAGAGAAACAAAAAAAGAAAGATGCTATTCAGGAAAGAAAGTTACAGAGGCAAAAAAATAAAGAAGAAAAGGAGAAACAAAAAAAGGAAAAAAGGAAAAAAACAGCTCTAAATTCTACAAAACGTGAAGTGAAGAAGACTATAAAGAAAAAAAATGATGATTCAAATTCAGAATTGACAGTAAAATGCACAAAGAAACGGAAATTGGAAGATTTGAATGACATACCTGAAGAAGTAGAGAACACTGACTGTGATTTAGTGGAAATTAAACAAAACAAAATTAAAATTCTCAGTAATATAATTATATCATCTGAAACTCCTGAAACAGAAACCCGTAAGGAGGATAAGCTTCTGCAAAAAAAGAAGACTGGCTATGATTTAGTGGAACTTAAACAAAGTAAAATTAAAATTCTCAATAATATACTTCCATCATCTAAAACTCCTGAAACAGAAACCTGTAAGGAAGATAAGCTACTGCAAAAAATTGTAAAACGACGAGAAACTTTCAGAAGTGAAAAAGAGCTTGAAAACTTTTTAAATACTGATGTTAGTGAATAAATTACAGACTGATTTAGTATAAACTAGATAGGTATTTGATTGCTGTGATTGTTAGGGTACAGTTAAGTCCTATTCCGGACTATTAATTGTTTATTAATGTTCTTAATTATAAGCTTGAAACTATTGATCTCAAGAGAGGCTGACCACTGGTCACAATATGGCTGAGTACTAGATTTTGGTGGCTGAGTATTGGTGAAATGTGCCTTATTTTGTTAAAACGTAATTTTTATTTTATTACAGGATAAGTTTTTAATTTTTTTTAATTTTGTAACAAAGTTTAATAAATGAGTAAGTCAATTTATACAAAAGACTTTCAATTTTCTCTTCCAATATTTTCTTATATGAGTTTGAACCCAGATTTTCCACTAAACGGCTGACTACTGGTGCCAGTACCCTAATATCTATAATAAAACATAAACCTATCAGACAAATACTGCCTCCTGATGTTAAGTGGTGGATCCCCACACTCAACTTGGAGCACATTGACTGGTGAAGATCTCATGGCCCCAATAGTAATTCTCAAGGACTTTGACTGAATTTTGTCCAGACTCTTCAGTGGTAATTTATTGCAGGGTTCCAAAAGAAAAGAGCCGTAATCTAGGTGACTACGAACCAGCGAACTATACATCAGCTTCTGCGTGCAAGGATGTGAACCCCACCACACACCAGAGAGTGATCGGAGAATGTTAATATTTTCTCACATTTCTTCGCCACATGGTTTATGTGATGGACGCCAGCTAGTCTGGAATCCAAATATACACCTAGAAACTTCACCTTATCCTTAACCGGAAAAACCTGTTGATTCGATTGAATGGTGATGGTTGGTATAATTTTGAAACGAGTGAAAACAACAACAGAGCTTTTGGCAATAGAGATGGACAATCCATGTCTATCCATCCAGTCATTAAGATAGCCAATGGCAGAGTTGAGGCGGGCGGAGCATTGACTAAATCATCTGCGTACTGGAGGACCTCACAAAAGCTATTGACAGTAATATCAAGGTCAGAGGTATATATATTGTAGAGGAGTGGACTGAGGACATTACCTTGAGGGAGGCCTTTGTAAATAATTCTAGGGATATATTATCTAAATATAGTTGGGAGTTTTGGGAAGAGATGATTAGAGAACGGAAGGAAAGGGAATTGCAAATATAGTTTGTCATCCTCGCTGGGACACTCAGCTGTTGCAGTTTTTGCCTGAGTACCGGAAGACTGACAGTGTCGTACGCAGATGATACATCCAGGAACACCGCTACCACCTGTTCCATTTTCGAAAAAGCTATGCGAATATCGGTTACCAGGATTCCTATACTGTCCGTAGTGCAAAAGCCTTTTCGAAAACCGAACTGTGTTTTAGATAACACACCCCGACTCTCCATTAGCCATTCCTACCTGTTTTTGATCAGGTGTTCTAGAATTTTTCCTAGTGTAGCCGATAGAGCAATGGGTCTATAGCTAGATGGGTTATTAGCAGGTTTTCCCGGTTTAAGGATAGGTAAAATAATTTGAGAACGCCACTCCTCCGGAGGAACCTCCGACTGGAAGATGTCATTTAAAACTCTCAGACATAGGAGTTGTGTGTCTGGACCACTGTTGACAATGAAGGAGTATGGAATTCCATCTGCACATGGAGCGGTATCCTTTAATGACCCTAAAACCAGACGAAATTCCTCCAGAGAAAATAGGGAGTCTAAATAATTTGAAGAGGATCCCACAGAAGTGACAACGCAAAGTTCGTCGAGGGATGGAGCCGTCGGAGGTGCCAACCTTCGCGAAAATGCGTCAATCCATTCAGTAGGATCATTGGACTGACGATAATCGCTAGACGATAAGGAACCACGAATTTTTTTAATATTATTCCAAACGATCGAGGGTTTAAACGAAGGCGACAGACTTTATCAGAACTGTCGCCATCCTTCTCTCTTTTTTTCCGAAAATAATTTTGAAACCTCAGCCGAATTTTTTTTGTAATTTAGAAAATTTGCCATTGTCATGGCCCTTGCGTAAAGTTTTTCAGCATCCTTACGACGCTTATAGGCTGAAGTACATTCGTCATCCCACCAAGGAGGGGATAATCTACGATCTCCTGTGTTCTTAAGAGGGATCGACCTATCCGCAGCTTGCAGAAGGATGTTCTTTAAATTATGATACTGAGTGTGGGGATCATTTATGTTTGTATTATTAGAAACAAGACTAGCCTCAGAGTCTGTAGCTATTGCGAATTCGGCCCAATTCGCCTTTTCGAGCTTATATTTTTGTCTTGGTGGATTAGGGGCTAATGTCTGTCTAGTCGAGTAAGTTATCGTTATATGAATAGGGAAATGATCGCTACCATAGGAGCTGGAAAGGACAGACCATGAACACAAAGAAGAAATAGACGGTGAGCACAATGAGAGATCAACCACACTCCTCGGGTTTTGCAAAGGCAAGACCCTACGAGTGGGACATCCATCATTAAGTACAACCAGGTTATTATCATCTAAAATGTCCATGAATATTGACGAGTTGGAGTCATTGAAAAAGGAGCCCCAGGTTGTGTGGTGAATATTAAAATCACCCAATACAACCCGGGGAAGAGAAATGGAGGAAATAATAGATGAAAATTCGAAAGGGATGGAAGGATTAGGACTGGGGATATATACGGACATATACACAGTATTTAAAACACGGACAGCCACAATATTAAACAAACTACTATGTACAGGAAGAGGGAATAAAGAATATGTACATTGACTGGATACCAAAATGGCTACTCCAGCCTTATCATCAACTCTGACATCCCGGAAACATGAGTAGCCCGGGACACGAAACCGAGAACCGGACTTTAACCACGTCTCCTGGACGGCAATAATTGATGGCCTAAAACAACTAACTATGTTACAAATGTCCTGCTTTTTATTTCTTATGCTACGACAGTTCCACTGGATCATTGAGAACTCATCCATTGTTGAGTACAGTATTAAGAAGCTGAGTCAGGTTAGCACGAGTTTTGTTCGGTAGCCCGGAGTCACTAAACCGGGAGACTAATTGGATGAGGGTGTTTATGAGGGAGTCAATAAAGTTGTCGTTGGGAGAGATATACGAGGGGAGGTCCAAAAGTTCTCGGAATGGAGGGGATGGAGTGGGGATAGGGTAGCTCGCATAGTGTCATACTAATTGAGCACTCATAATTAGTATATATATAAAATCTCAACCCTATAGCGCCATTCGTTTACGAGTACTCGCCTGCTAAACAAGTCAATCGGGAAGCAAACTGCAACTATGGAGAAAATTGAACATTGCGCTGTGATAAAATTCCTTATTAAGCAAGGAAAAAACGTTCAAACCATTTTAAATGAAATGGAAGCCGTTTATGGAGATCAGTGCCCTAGTAAAACAATGGTTTATAAGTGGCATGGACTTTTCAAACATGGTCGAGATTCAATTGAAGACGACTCTCGCTCTGGCCGGCCAGTTGAGGCCACCACATCAGACATCGTCGAAAAAGTCGAAAAACTTGTACTGGAAGACACACGTTTAAAGAAAAAACAATTATCTGCATTTGTTGGAGTATCAGATACAACCATTTTGCCGATCCTGCACGACCACTTGGGCATGACAAAAGTCAGTGCAAGATGGGTGCCGAGAATGCTCACGCCGCTTCAAAAACAGCAGCGCATCGACGCGTCTAAGCACTTTTTGGAGGTGTGTGGAGACAACCCTGTGCAGATTTTGGAGCGGATTGTTACTGGAGATGAAACATGGATTCATCACTTTGAACCTGAATCAAAACAGGAGTCCATGCAATGGCAAAAAAAGGGTACACCACCTCCCAAGAAATTCAAAGTATCAGAATCGGCTGGAAAGTTGATGGCCACTGTTTTTTGGGATTGTGAGGGAATATTACTGATTGATTATAAAGAAAAAGGTACCACTATAATCGGAGAATACTACGCCACAATATTGGAAAAGTTAAAGGAGGCAATTAAAGAAAAACGTCGTGGAAAATTGGCCAAGGGTGTGTTGCTTTTGCAAGACAACGCGCCGGTTCACAAGAGCCGAGTTGCCATGGCTGCTCTTCACACGCATGGATTCGAACCACTTGTTCACCCACCCTACAGTCCAGACCTGGCCCCTAGCGATTTTTATTTGTTTCCAAATTTAAAAAAAGAGCTAAGGGGAAGGAAATTTTCCGAAGATAACGAAGTGAAGGAGGCAATTTCGGCGCATTTTGAGGCCAAAGACAAAAAATATTTTTTCGATGGTTTAGAAAAATTAATCCATAGATCAAATAAATGTATTACACTTAAGGGTGATTATATTGAAAAGGAAAAATAAATTTATTGTTATATTTTATTAACAACCCTTTCATTCCGCGAACTTTTGGACCTCCCCTCGTATCTACTCTGGGGGAATCCACTCCCATTCGGCAATTGAGAGGCGGGTTCCTCAATGATGTTCCTGTGTGCCTGGTGATCATAGCCAGGGGTAACAGGGGTAATAGGACGGCGGGGAGTATACACGGTTTTTCGATACGATGTTGTGACAGGGGATGTGATCTAGTGTTCAAAGTGGCAATTTCTGAGGGAGAAGTCTTGGCCGAGTCTGCAAAAGAACGTCTCACATGGGGAAATCGAGCCGAAGCTTCCATGTATGAGATGCTCTCCTGCGACATGACAAGTTTGATTTCCTTTTGCCTAGCATGCTCTGGACAGGATGAATTGTTAGCTGTATGTGATCCCGAGCAGAACAAACAAGTTAGATTTGACACCACACAAGTTTCACCCTCATGCAACTGTCCACATTTATAACACCTGGGCTGAGACCTGCATTGGGCTTTAATGTGCCCAAAACGACAACACTTATTGCACTGGATAGTTGGAAGGAGGTATGTTTCAACAGGTAATGATGTAAAATAACAATATACACGAGGAGGGAGTTTTTGTCCTGAGAAAGTCAGGACAACTGATCGGGTTGGAATCCATATAGGTTGTTGTTGGTCATTAAAAGTCTTCAGACTTAGTCTCCGGGCTTTAATAACCGCCCCATAACCTGAAGGGACATTCAAATTATCAACAAGTTCCTCCATGGACCAGTCCACAGGCACGTCGCGTACTATACCCATGCGGGATATGCTGTACGACGGAATCGAAACAACATACCGGCAGGCTGATTATGTATCTTTAGCAGATGGTTAGCAGACAGCAACCGGTCGCGCAGTTGTCGCGCGATCGGTTTCTAATCGCTAAAAAAAACGTATTATGTACGCCTGTTGCTCTGCTGTTGTCCGCTACCTATCAAATGCATTTTTAGCGATAAAAAAAGCGCCACTAGCAATCTTGTAGCAAACACTTGGAACTAATAATTATAAAATGTCATGTGTTTTGTTTACAAAACGTACAAGTGGATTCTTTACTATTTATTACAAAAAATGGGCCAGAGTGGTGAGAAAAAGTGTATTAAGTGGATCTGGAAAAGCACTCGAAGCAAACTTTCAAGAACTTATACCTACGTATGCATAGGCAACAAGTGAGTATTATAAGATTTGTTTTCATCGAGGTCGTTTCTTTTAGGTATAATCACGTACAATTTAATATAATTGCAATTATTTTAGATTAAAATGGAACACAGAGTCTCCAACTCACAGATAGAAGAACTGTTGGACCACTTGGCTGATCATTCATCATTAGCCAAAGGTGTTGGTCTCGGCGCAAGGTCGAAAGAGACCATTGACAGAGAGTGGAATGATCTTGCCCAAAAATTAAACGCTCATGGGTCAGGAGCTAATAAAAGTGGTCAACAGTGGAAACGAGTAAGTGTTCTTTACAAAACTTTGTTTTTACTTACTAAAAATTACTTGCAAGTGAGTTTACCTCATCATCATACTAATATTATATCAATATATTATTCAACACATCATTTATTAATGAATACACATCTTAATATTATCTCTTTGATAAAAAGTTGTGATAATATTCACCTATCTATATAGAACCTATATAAAAGAGTGATACATGCTGTGTTTTCACCCTGTTTCTTACAATTTTTTTCCTTTAAATTCAGTATTGGGCTGATATAAAACACAAAGCCAAGTCGAGAGCTGCAGCTAGGCGGCGTGATGCTTCTGGTACAGGCGGTGGACCATCAAAAGAAGAAGATCTGTCTGAAACAGATCGAAAGATCTTGGCAATAATTGCGGATGCTGCCGTGTATGGAGACTCTCAACACCGAGTGCCTGTTTTTGTCAGTAATCAGTATTAAATTATTATTATTTATTGCTGAACAATATATATATATTATCATCAGATTGCGTTGTTTTCAGGAAACCCAAAACGAACCTCAGCAGACAGTGATAAAGGATATTCTACTACCTGAGGAAGTTGTGCTCGTAAATATGCCAGGTATGTATAACATACTAAACACATTAATGATAATATAATAAATACAAATATTCTCTGCTTTGTAAACAAAATTATATATTTGTTTTCAGAAACAGCTTTTGCAACAGTGATGTCACCTTCAAAGACTGGGCATACAAGCACAATACGAGAGTAACAAAAACTTTGCACCTTATTAAAAACAATATTCCCAAATGCTTTTTATACAATCAAGATTGTAATTTGTACAGACACAATGAATACACCACCAGGGGACAAAAAATCAGATGTGTGTGAAGTGAAAACTGGTAAGGTTACTACTACGAGGCGGCACTGAAAATTTCGGGAATCAAGGAAGTGACACAACATTACTATTTAAAAATCTATTTATTGCTTTTCGAAGTATTCTCCGCGAAATTTGACACATTTTTCCATACGATGGAACCAATCATTGAAGCAACCATTCCATTCGGAAGTCGGGGTCTCCAAAATGGCCGTTTTGTAGGCGTCCACAGCTTCTTCAGGTGATGAAAATCTCTGACCACGCAATTTATTCTTTATTTAAGGGAAAGTATAGAAATCATTAGGGCTTAGGTCGGGGCTGTACGGCGGATGGTCCAATAATTCTATGATTTCTTGCTCTAAAAACTCTTTTGTTCTGTGCGCGATGTGAGAACTCGCATTGTCGTGATGGAGGATGATGCGGCGGTTGCAGTTCTCTTTACGGAGTTCAGAAACGACCTGTGGAAAACAAATGTTAGCATACCATTCTGTATTAACCGTTCTTTGTCCCTCAAGAGAAATAGTCGCAACATGGCCGGTTTTGGAGACAAACGTGGCCACCATTTTTTTTGCAACACTCCGTGAACGAACAATTTTTGTTGGCTTTAACTCATTTTCGAACACCCAAACTCGTGACTGGTTTTTTGTTTCGGGTTCGTACGCGTATATCCAGGATTCGTCACCTGATACGATGTTGTATACAGCATTTGAGGATCCTGCGTGGAATCTTTCGACAGTTCTGACGCACCAAGTAACGCGAGCCGCTTTTTGCTCTTCACAGAGCAAATGCGGTATCCATCGGGAAAACAACTTTCTTACACCTAATTGTTCATGCAAGATTATTTTGTATTTGACTCATGCCAATGTCTAAAGTTGCCTGAATTTCGTGGTATGTCACATGTCGATCTTCCTCAATCAGCTTACGCACAGCATCAACGTTTTCTTGGGTGACTGCAGTTTTTGGACGACCTTGACGGGGATCATCACTGAGCTTGACACGTCCACGTTGAAATTCAGCAAACCAGCGATAAATTGTGGTTTTGGATGGGGCTTCATCACCAAATGCAGAAATCATCCGGTCAACACACTGTTTTTGTGTTAAACCACTTCAAAAGTCATAATAAATCATCGCTCTAGAATTTTCTCGAGTCAATTCCATTTTCTCAACAACTAAACAAGTTTGACAAGACCTTGTGACAAGACCGAGAATCTTTTTTTAAATAAATAAACGGTATTCGATTTTTAAAACCAAGGAGTTTTAAATTAAAAAGATTTTAATATGACAGGAACAGTGGAAATATTCCATTCCCGATACTTTTAGTGCAGCCCTTGTACCTGCTACTACTTACTACTGTAAGTAATAATATGTATTTTAATTGTAATTATAACTTAAAAATGTTATTAATTTTAGCAACAGCAAGTCCCAGTACCTCCAGGCCTCTGAAGCGTTATCTGTTCCAGGACCCAAAGATTAAAAAAAAGTCCAATAAGTCAAGTATGTGTAGGAACTTTTTTCAGTATTAATGGAAAGTGACTTAACCAAATTTTAAAATTGAAGTTATGTTCTGTAAATACTATTAGATTAATTCATACTTGAAAATCACTATGTTATCCTATTTTATCGATATATCTATGCAATCTTCTCAAAGAAAAAGTGCCTAATATTGTAACTATTTAGTAATTTGTGGCAAAAATAGTTGTAATATTTAACATAAATTAATAATTGTCATGTTACAGATCGGACAAAAGTGGAACCTGCTTGGGTCGTGGAACTAGAGTCTAGGCGTGTTGCAGCAGAGGAAAAATAGGCAAATGCTGCAATGATAATATCGGAGGCCTTCCGAACAAATGCAGAGACTGCTCGCTTAAATGCAGAATGTGCCAAGATGTATTATGAACTCATGGGCAAGTTGATAGAAACTATTAAAAAGTGAAATGTGACACTATTTTATAGTTTCTTATTAGTATATAAGACTTTTGTACATGTAATAATTACAAGTACAAATGTCTTATGCTAATTGAGCATCAAACAGTTAAAATTTAGTAGAAATTTTAAAATAGTGTCTCATTCCACGTTTTTCAGTTTCTATCAACTTGGCCATGAGTTCAGAATGCATCTTAGCACATTCTGCATTTAAACTAATTCATTTATTAAGATTAACAATCATTGTGCTGCTGGTGATCCTGCTTCATTACAAGACGTGAATGATTTTATTTATTTATTTTTAAAGAGGACGCGCCCAGTGCGAATACTGGGCGCAAGACGTCCGTTTTGTGGGAAGACCCCCCGCGACAGAACGCGGGGTAAACCCGAAGTAGCTGGGAGGAAGAAAAAGCGACAGCCGAGGGCGGCCAAGACCGGCAGTCGACTCCGGCGGAGCGTGGTCCGGAGACCAAGGAAAACGCGTATGGTGCCGCTCCCACACACTCCGCATTTTGTCGGACTGTGGACACAAACCGACCTGGGAAAAAAGGGAAGGGGAAAGTTTTTCCCGAACCACGCCACGATCACGCCACGGTGTCTACAGGAGTGGCATTAGGGCTGCCACTCGTCGAGCACCGGGCGAGTATAAGAAATACGCGCCGGTATTTTATTTACCGGCGCGGGGATAGGATGCAGGGGAAAGCGATCCAGCGGTGGTCGGGGCGTAGAGCGCGCTAACGCGCCATGTCACCTCCTCTTCGGGGGCGGGGCGGCAAGCGGCGTGGCTCTGCGTGGTCCCCAGCGCTGATGGCGTCACGGGGGAGAGGTCTGCGGGCAGGCGGGCGGGCGTGCCACGGCGCCAGGTCAGCAAGCTCGACCAGATCCGAAGCGTCAGCTCGTTCAAAAAGAGTGGTGGCGAGCCTGGAAATAAAAGCTTCCACGCTCGTTATGCGGAGGTCTCTGGTAATAGTGGTATTTCTCACGTACCTCGGTGCTCGGCGCAGCACGCGATTCTGCGTATGCTGTATCTTCTTTTGGAAAGACGCAGCGAGCAGGTGGTGCCACGCAGGAGCCGCGTACGTGAGGCGTTAGCGGATGTATGTTTTAAAAAGAGCCAACCTCATATTGAGCGGGATCTGGGGAGCTGAGTAGACCGGCGACAGTTTGGCTGCTGCGGCTCTGGCGCTAGCAACCGCGGCATCGCACTGGGGGTGCATAGTCAGCCGCCGATCTATGGTGACGCCGAGGTATTTTGCGGTCTTACCCCATGGAATCTCCTTCTCTCCTATCTTCAGGGCGGGTATCTCCTCTTGCGGGTAACGGCGAGCGCCTGCGACTTACCGGCGTTTACGGAGAGTCGCCATTTGCTCAGCCATGCCGGGAGGAGGTCGAGGGTCCTCTGGAGTTTCGCGGTTGCGTGAGCTAGGTTTTGGGAGGTGCAGATGAATGCGGTGTCGTCAGCATACAACGCCGCGGTAGTGCCAGCGTCAGTGGGCACGTCGCTGGCGTAAAAGTTGTAGAGACTGGGCGACAACACACCGCCCTGCGGGACACCTGCGGTGATGGGGCGTCCCTCCGAGAGGACCCCGATATGAGGAGAGGAGTCTTACCATGTGGCTGGGGATATTTGCCTGTAGCCATTTGTGGAGGAGGCCTTCGTGCCACAGCCTGTCAAAGGCCTTCTCCATGTCCAGAAAGACGGCCACTCCAGAGGCTTTCCTGTTAGTGGGATCTGTGAGGAGGTGCACCACGCGAACCAGCTGAAGGGTTGTACTCAATTGGGAGCAGAACCCAAACTGTTCCCGCCGAGGAGGGAGAAAGGGAGAAAGGTGTTTAAGGAGCAGGATTTCAAAGGATTTAGATAAGGTAGAGAGAAGGGTTATAGCACGGTAGCCCTCCGCCAGTTGCGCTTGGCTTTGGGATGGTGATGATGAGCCCCATTTTCCAAGTATTTGGGAAGTGACTTGTCCTCACAATGCCGTTGAAGAGGCGGGTAAGGGCAGCCACTGTTGTAACCCCGTCAGCACCGGGGGCCTTGCGGGGCTTAAGACGGGCGAGGGTTTTTTTAACCTCTCTGGGAGAAAAGGAGAAATTTGGAAGTTCAGGGAGGGGGGGGGGGGGGAATCTAAGAACTTTCTCCCTCGGATACCCTCGCTACATGGTCTGTCGCCGTCGTTGCTAGGGGCGAGAACTGCCGCTCCAGTTGCTGATGTGAACATGCAACGACTTAAATAGGCGCAATCCCCACTTATCGTCTCTTTGTTCCCAATGTAATTAGTGTTGCTATCCTATCAATGTGGCCATATTCTTCAACAGTACTTATTTAATTAAATAATTAAAAAAAAATGTTTTTCAATTATTTAGGTACGATTTATTTTTAAATCAACTCGACATTTCAAAACAGTCAAGTCTGTTCGGACGCATCGGCCGATGGAGTGGAAGAGAGATAGATGCGAGTAAGACGTTATCACGTCAAAATATTTTTTTACTGCAATAATACTTATTTATTACATGTACATACCTAAATAAATTCCTAAAAATAAAAACAGTTTTAAAATAATTAAATTGTCACTTACCTCAGTGTTATAAATAGTTTTTCCTCCGGAGAAATAGATGGTCGCATATTTGTATCTGTCGTGTGCTGTGCCAGTTATATATGGTTTCAGAAGATACAATAGCTCATCAAACGAACGCACAGACATTCTTTCATGATTAAAAAATTTATAAGGATATTTTCTAACGTCTTCATAAAATATTTTAAACATTCCTATTGATCTCCGTTCTTGTAACAAAGGATGTACCCAACATTTTTTTGATTTCCTTTTATTTTTCTTTATCTTTATAATTAGTAGTGCTACTATTGCCACTTCTTCGACGTACATTCTGCACGAATGTATTGGGTTTTCCAATTTTGACAATTTTGGGACTTGACAATTTTGTATTTAATTTGTGAACGCGCCTATTCACTTAACATCGAACTGTCACTGTCAGTTTGTTCAGTAGACATAACCTTTTCATCATGGTGAAGTACACGAACGAACAACGTCTGCAAATCTTAAAAATTTAATACAGAAATTCGGAGTCGGTGGCCGCTACTTTAAGAGCGTTAACTCCGATTTTCGGTCGTAATTCTCGACCTAGTAGACAGGCAGTAACAAGTTCAGTGAAAAAGTTTGAGTCTACATATTCGTTGTGTGATGTTGCCGTGCCAGTGAGACTACGGGTTGGTCGAAGTGTCGAAAATATCGCTGCCGTTGAGACGTCCGTAGCAAATGATCCAAAAGTTCTCAAGAGTTGGGCATCACCAAGACCACTTTATGGCGAATTTTGCGTAAGGATGTTACATTACACCCATACAAGATCAGACTCACTCAAGAATTGAAGCCGATGGACCATTCGAAGCGACTTACGTTCTCCGATTGGGCTCTGGAAAAGATGCGCCAAGATTTTTTTCATCGCCAATTTCATCGCAAAATCATCTTCAGTGACGAAGCTCATTTCTGGCTCAATGGGTTTGTCAATAAACAAAATATGCGGTATTGGGCGGGTGAAAATCCACATGTGCTTAATGAAAAACCACTTCATCAACAAAAGATAACTGTTTGGTGCGGTTTTCATGCCGGCGGCGTCATAGGGCCATATTTTTTCGTCGACGATAGTGGTCGCCACGTTACTGTGAATGGTGATCGTTATCGCGCCATAATTATCGATTATTTTTGGCCCGAAATGGAATATATGGACTTGGACAGCATGTGGTTTCAACAGGACGGCGCCACAAGCCACACAGCACACGTTACAATCGATTTATTGAAGAACAAGTTTGATGAGCGTGTTATCTCAAGAAATGGACCAGTCGATTGGCCGCCTCGTTCGTGCGATTTAACGCCTCTAGATTTTTTTCTTTGGGGCTACGTCAAGTCATTGGTCTATGCTAATAAGCCGACGACGTTGGAAGAGCTCAAAGCCAACATTGAACGCGAAATAGCAGCCGTTTCGGCCGAAATGTGTGGCCGAATCATGGAAAATGGGGTCCAACAATCGACCGCTGCAAACGTGCCCGCGGCGGCCATATGAGCGAAGTCGAGTTCCATTCATAAATGTTTTGAATATACTTGAACCCGATAATAACGTTTTTAAAATATCTCAAATAGCTTTCATTTTATTTTGAAAAAAAGTTGTCAAGGCCTTATTGGAAAACCCTTTACTTGGAATACTGTCGCTCGGCTTGGTCTCCTGGCTCGAGTTACCTATGTTTTGGTCGCCGGGAGACTGAGTCGCTGGCGACCAGTCGACAGTGCGTAATAGCTCTTATATGTGAATCACATAATGTTATTGACAATCATATTTTTATGCACGGGGAAATCCCAGTCCCAGTAAGAAGAACAGCTACAGGCCTGTTGTATTGCGTACTGTGTTATAGAATATAGTCACAACAGCATTCAAACTTTGAATTGGAGAAATATATGTGATCCTGCCGTCTATATTAAAAAACAATATTTTCAACGTTTTTGATAAAATGAGTAGTGATTCATCGACTGGGAAACGTCCTCCTAAAAAAAAAAAAGTGAAATATGGACAGAAATTCGTAAATTCATGGTTAACCTCTCGCCTGTGGAGCGTCCCATTACAGGACTTTAGTAATTTCGCTGTGTCTGTGGAGCGTCCTGTCACAGGACTCGCCACAGCTGCGATCACCTTGTTTAGTTTTGAGCATATTTTGGCGTCTATACAGGGTGGTCCAATTAGTGACGTCAACAAATTTTTTTTAGATTCCTCGCACCTTGGGGTATCCGAAAATACCCTATGTACAACCCGGTCACATTATCTCGAGACCTCGCAGGAATGCGAACCCCCCGCCCCGTTCTCCTTTCACCTCCCCGCGCTCGCCACGGCGCGTCAGTACGGTTAGCACTTTCATTGCCGATACGCGTTTACTTGTTGTCGTGGTATATTTTAAACATTTCGTTGTTACGTTTAGACTTTTATTGTTATTTTGTTATTGCTGTTACGTTAAAATATTGTTTTTGTTGCAACGTAGGACATTTGAAGTGGGACAGTGAAAGTTTTTTCAAATATGGGAAAAACTATTCACAGTGAAGCAAGAAATTTAATACTGAAAGTTCTCGCTTTCTTTGAATCAGAGAAAGCTAACAAGCAATTCGTAATACCTGTAGATCAAGTTGTTAAACGAACCTGTGCTGCAACAGGAATATCAAAATGTACTTTGATGAGAAAAAAAAAGGAGGCCAAAGAATTGCGGCATGCGTCATTGCAACATGCTACACCGAGTACGAGTACTAGTCAAGGTTCTAGCAACGATACACGTGAAGAAAAATTGTCAACACCAGGTAAAAAGCGCAAGAAGTACAAAAAAAATATCGAAATTGATGAATTTGACATCTGTGCCATACGTAATATTATTAACAGTTTTTATACTGTAAGGAAAGAAATTCCAACATTAAAGAAAATCTTGGCAGTCGCTAAAAGGGATATAAATTTTAAAGGTGAAAGAAGTTACCTTAGAAAAATTTTAATTGACCATTTGGGATATAAATTCAAAAAATGTAAAAATGCCCGTACAATCTTAATACAAAAGCCAAATATTGCCGCGTGGAGGGCTCGCTACCTGCGCCGGATGAAAGAAAACAATGACCTTGGCGCAGGTAAAAAACCAGTTACGTTCTTAGACGAAACATGGATTCACTCACATTACACTGTTAATAAATGTTGGCAAAATAGTACCGACAGTAGCGTAAAAAAAAATTTTAACCCCGGCCAGAGATGGATTCTTGTGCATGCTGGGGGAGAAAACGGTTTCATACCAGGCGCAGAATTACTATATAAATGCAAACAGACAACAGGTGACTATCATCATGAGATGGACACGAATAATTTCTTGAAATGGCTCAAAGAAAAGTTGCTACCTAACTTACCACCGAATGGTATAGTCGTCATTGATAATGCACCTTATCATTCGACTCAATCAATAAAGGCACCCACGAGTGGATCTCTCAAAGGTGAGATGCAAAACTGGTTGCGTGATAATAACATTCCGTTTGACGAGAATATGACGAAAAAGGAATTGTACCCGATAATTTTAAGGACAAAGCCTCCAAAAAAATACGTCGTCGACGATTTAATGAACGAGCATGGTCAGGAAATAGTACGTCTGCCACCCTATCACTGTGACTTAAATCCGATTGAATATATCTGGAATCTAGTGAAGCAAAGGGTGGCAGACAAAAATGTTAGCCAGTCAGAAAAAGATATCGAAAAATTAACAAGAGATGCGATTAATTCCATCACACCTTCCTTCAGCGTTGAACAAAGTGTATAGAGCTCAAGGGGGACTACGTTGAAAAATAAAATGATTTATTTATCAAAAAATCTGTGTGTTATTCCAAAAGTCACGGACTTATTGACCCGCCCTCGTAGATACAATGAAAAGTCTTCACAGGGTTTTTCTAAAAGAGAGCCCTGAGATTAAATGCTCTTATTATTATTTTACACGCAACTTTTTTTTCATAAAAAAAGCTTATAAAACGTTTATAACGGATAATAGATAAAGGCTCTATAGGCTTATAAAACGTTCGATAAAATTGTCTATTCAGTATAAATTGTATAACAGTTCTATAAACCTTCTTTAACTAACAATTGTCTATAACAGGGCTTCCCTAACTGTGCGTCGCGGCAATGTCCTAGGGGCGTCGCGAGACGATCGGCAAACTTTGGCTGTGTAGATGCGACCAAGCTCTATGAGCGCTGCGCGCATTCTGTCGTGGTCGATCGTGGTCGATCGTAGTCGCGTGAGCGCCGAGCGCATGGGCCCACACTCGCTCGCCGCTCCCCACTCCGTTGACATCCCCTCTCCCGCGTATTCATTGTCGTTGCTCTGTGAGTGATCGTTCACGTTCAGTTCGTTCAATCTTTCTTTTGTTTTGAGTGTTAATTTACTGACACTGAATTTTGATATTGATTATGGATAATTATATTGAAAGAAATAGAAAACGAAATAAAATTCAGTAAAGAAACTGTAGAAAAACGGAAGAAGTATCGAAAATATGACGACCAATATTTTGATTTTGGGTTTACCTACATTACTAAAGGAAACGTAGAACAACCTCAATGTGTTGTTTGTCATCAAGTGTTGGCAGCCGAAAGTATACGAGGTAAGCCGAGAGATTTTTTTGTTCGGAAATTGCGAGAATTGAAACATCAGTTAACGGCATTACTTTCAAGGGCGTCAGTTCCTACCAAGGCATTTCTCGCCTCCTACAAGGTAGCTTACCGTGTCGCTAAATGTAAGAAACTACACACGATTGCCGAGGAACTGATTTTACCAGCTGCAGTGGATATGGTATCAGTGATGATTGGAGAATCGGCAGCTAAAGAAATAAAAAACGTAACTTGTTCAAACAATACCATTAGCCGTCGAGTTCATGACATGGCAGAAGATATTAATGAGCAAATTGTGGAAAAACTTTCTACTCTATTTGCTATTCAACTAGATGAGGCGACCGACAGTAATGACGATGCTCAATTGATATGTTACGTGCGGTATATAAAAGACAAAAATGTTTGTGAGGATTTGCTATTTTGCAGAAAAATATGTGAAAGTGGTAAAGCTACAGATTTATTCCAGATCTTAGATTCATACTTGGTCGAAAATAATATCAATTGGGAAAACTGTGTGGGTGTGTGTACGGATGGTGCTCGATCGATGTCAAGAGAGTATGGAGGACTACAAGCTCTCATAAAAACCAAGGCTCCAAATGCAAAATGGACACATTGTATCATACACAGAGAATCCTTAGCAGCAAAAAATATGACACCTGAATTAAATTCTGTGATGAACATAATTATCAAGGTAGTGAACTATATTAAAACACGACCTGTGAAGAAGAAGAAGAAGAAAAATTTTTTTCCAAAAGCTTTGTGAAGAATTGGGTGCCGCACATATATCTTTAATGTATTCTTATAACTCTCGATGGTTGTCCAGAGGCAAGGTCGCACGTGTACACAAATTACGAAATGAGATTTACACTTATCTGCAGAGAGAATCAAATAATGATGCGCAAAATTTTATTAACACCGAATTTCTAATAAAATTTCCATTTCTCTGCGACATATTTCAAAAATTAAATGATCTTAATAAGTCTATGCAGGGAAATAATACGCACATTCTTCAACAGGCAGATAAAATTACTGGATTTCAAAAGAAGTTGCTCTTATGGAAGAGAAAATTAGAAGAAGATCAAGTAAACACTGACTGTTTTCCTGCTTTACATGGCATTTTACAAGAAAATTCTATGAAAATCCTTGAACCCTCCATGAAAATAATATTTACACAGCACTTATCATCATTAAGCAAACATTTTGACAAATATTTTCCCGAAAATTTGGAGCAATATGACTGGGTTAGAAACCCTTTTTAGTCGACCTCATTATAAACACATTCGACAGTCGAAGAAGAACAACTGATAGAATTGTATTGTGACTCCAGCCTTAAGCTCCAATATGATGAAGATAAACTGCTTGAATTTTGGATCTCAGTTTCTCATGAATATCGTACCATCAGCACGGCAGCATTGAAGGTTCTGCTGCCATTTGCGACATCGTACTTGTGCGAAACAGGCTTTTCTGCAGTTGCTGTAATGAAGAACAAGTATAGATCGAAAATAAATGTTGAGAAAGAGATGAGAATAGCAATTTCCACAATTGAGCCTCGATTTCAGAAGCTATGCTCAGAAAAGCAAGCACATCCTTCTCGTTAGCATTTTTCCTTTTAGTAACCATTTAAAAAAGTGTAATAATAATTAAAATGTATTTTGAATTATTATTACACTTTTTAAATTAATTCTCATTCTTGTTTTGTTTTGTACGTATTTTGTAATAAAAATATTAAATCTATACTGGAGTTTTTGTGATAACCTGTTACTAGGCTAAAACTACAACTATTTGTACTTCCAGTACAGTAGGTAGTTTTGATTATTTTGGGGATTTGAGGGCGTCGCAAGAAAAATAACAATTCTAAAAGGCGTCATAGTGAAAATAAGTTTGGGAAGCACTGGTCTATAAGCAAAATAGTTACCATTAATAGAAAATTGGCAAACAAGTTTGACGAACATATTGAATCGATCATAGACAATATGTATCGATTGTCCAAATACGTCTGATCATAGACAACATGACGGCTTAAAACTATATTTTGTTGTCTACGCAATACGGAACGTCAAGTGCTTTCCAGTTGTCAACTGTTGTCAACGATCAATTTATCGTATTTGAATTATTTTTGTAGTACCAAACTTTATTGTAAAAGTAGTTTTAATGGCAATGCAATCGACCTCGATTGTTATAACGCAGAGAAGTGAAAACTGGTTGGAGGAAGATAAGGTTAGTACTGATACACCTAAAATCGGACCATAGTAAGGAAACATTCTTACACTTAAACTAACGCTTGCTTATGCTTCTACGAGGGCGGGTCAATAAGTCCGTGACTTTTTGAATTTCTAACCTCCTTACTGAAAAAGCAATACTACTCCTGTCAACAGGCATCTGTCAGTTGACTCCTATCAAAATTTGAACTTGCTGCGTCAGTTAGTTTGTGTTTTACAGCTATCTTTATCAGACTATCCAGTAACTTAAGGAAACAATGGAAAAAAGTGAATTTCGTGTGCTTATTAAGCATTATTTTTTGCGAAAAAAAACCATTACCGAGACCAAGGCTAAGCTTGATAAATACTATGGGGATCCTGCACCATCGATTTCAATGGTAAAAAAGTGGTTTACTGAATTTCGTTGTGGCCGTACAAGCACTGAAGTTGCCGAACGTCCTGGATGCCCAATTGAGGTCTCTACACCCGAAACAATCGAAAAAATTCACGATATGGTGTTGGCCGACCGAAGATTGAAAGTGCAAGAGATTGTGGAAGCCATAGGCATCTCGCATGGCTCAGTGGTTTCAATTTTGAATGATCACTTGGGCATGAGAAAGCTTTCCGCAAGATGGGTGCCGCGTTTGCTCACAGTCGACCACAAACGCAATCGTGTAACAACTTCACAGGAAGGTTTGGCGTTGTTTAATCACAATATGGAGGAGCTTTTGCGCCGTTTTGTAACCGTGGACGAAACATGGATCCATCACAACACACCAGAGACCAAACAACAGTCAAAACAGTGGGTTTCTAAGGGTGAATCGGCGCCAAAGAAGGCCAAGGTGGGTTTGTCAGCCAATAAAGTTATGGCGACTGTTTTTTGGGATGCACGTGGGATAATCCACATTGACTATCTTCAAAAGGGAAGAACAATTAATGGGGAATATTATGCCAACTTATTGGACCGCTTCAATGAGGATTTGAAGAAAAACCGACCTCATTTGGCCAAGAAAAAAGTTCTTTTTCACCAAGACAATGCAAGGGTGCACACATGTGCAGTTGCCATGGCAAAAATCCATGAATTTGGCTATGAATTGCTCCCACATCCACCCTATTCTCCAGATTTGGCTCCGAGTGACTACTTCTTGTTCCCAAACCTGAAAAAATGGCTCGGTGGAAAAAGATTTGACTCCAATGATGAAGTCATCTCGCGAACAAAGGCCTATTTTGAGGACCTCGATAAATCATATTTTTTGGAAGGGATAAAAAAATTGGAGAAGCGTTGGACAAAGTGTATAGAGCTCAAGGGGGACTACGTTGAAAAATAAAATGATTTATTTATCAAAAAATCTGTGTTTTATTCCAAAAGTCACGGACTTATTGACCCGCCCTCGTATTTATTAGATGATATTGAAGGAATTAATAAGGGAGGCGATTTCAATAATCGAAAATAAAAACACAGACGCAAACACGAACGCGAAAAAGGTGGCGGCTTGGAATAATTTACGTACTAGGTACCAAATTCGATATATTTTGAATAATTTAATGAAGTATTTTATGTAATTAGCTTATAACTCAGCATTTCGTGTTTCAGTTTTAACAATATGGCCCACACTCCGAGGATACTGCAACAAATTAAAATTCAGTGGGGCATAATAAAAATGACTGAAAAAAAAAGAAGTGCCTGGAACGGAAACAAATACTCCAAACAGGTGGTGGTCCACCACCTGTTACTGACCCGCCAACTGGTGATGACATATCAGTGTGGCTTCCTCATGAGTTCACTGTAGACTCAAATGACTTTGATTCAGATAGACATTAAAATAAATAAATTCATCTGCATTAAAGAAACATCTATGTCCATTAAAACATTACAATATTAATTCTTGTTTCAGACATTACCTGACAATAAAATGGAAAAACCAGAACCAGCAATACTTATTAGTCTCTGTGAGAATGGTCAACCAGAAATAGAAATGGTATGTGTGATATACAGCTGTAAATAAGTATTAGTATAATAGACCAGGGTAGAAGCCTTTAAAAATAATAAAAAGTGAAAAAAAAATAATAGTAGGATAAAACCCATTAGAAAAGGAGGAGAATATTATAAAAATGATAGGAAAAATAATTTACGAGCGATCTGAGGTCGGGAAGGGGGGGATGGGGGTGAGTTTTTAAGGGTAAAAAACGGTTTATCTCGATTTTCGGCAAAACTAAAAGTCCTATGAAAAAAAGTCAAATGGCAAAGTTGTAGGTAATGAAAAGATCTAAAACTTTTGTATTTACACTTTTTTTTTCACATTACCTCAAAATTTATGAGAAAAATTCAAAAAACCATGTTTTTGGTTTTTTATTTTTATCTTATATAATATATAAATATTTATTTTTTCACCGTATTTTGAATTAATATCGAAAAAGTATCCTAATTTTCAATCGAAAATTCCACCCGTCAAAATATCAGCTTTTTTCAAAAAGTTGGTATGCTTTCTGTTCATTGAAATCTCTACTTTCCGATGGTGAAAAAAAAAATATATGTTACTATAGTAAATCTTCTCAGAAAATGCAAAAAATCGAAAAAAACTCGAATTCGATTTTTTTTAAATTATTATATACAATTTAGAGCTATTTATTAAAGTTTACACTTTAATTACTCGAAAAACCATTTGACTTTTTTCCATAGGACTTTTAGTTTTGCCGAAAATCGAGATAAACCGTTTTTTACCCTTAAAAACTCACCCCCATCCCCTTCCCGACTTCAGATCGCCCGTAAATTATTTTTCCTTTCATTTTTATAATATTCTCCTCCTTTTCTAATGGGGTTTATCCTACTATTTTTTTTTTGGTTTTAAAAACTATCGACCCTGGTCTATAAGTATTAGTAGCCAAATGCTGTCACCAATTATATTATTTACTAGCTGTTTCCCGCGGCTCCGACCGCGTAAATACAGTATCCCTCGGGAACACTACTTTTTCGGGATAAAAAGTGGCCTATGTTATAATCCAGAGTTTAAACTACTACCATACCGAATTTCATCGAAATACGTTCAGTAGTTTTTGCGTGAAAGAGTAACAAACATCCACGCTTTCACATTTATAATATTAGTAAGGATTATGATAATAGTAATGTATAATAAATAATTTTTAACCGACTTCAAAAAAACGAGGAGGTTTCTCAATTCGTTTAATTTTTTGTTTAAATATAATAATAAATACATTATTTTAGATGTCACAACCAGGAACATCCACAAAGGCAGAACACAACACACCAACAAATAACTTATTGGTAAATATGACATGTGTTCAAACTTCATTAGCCGGGTCCACACCGGACGATCCATCGCGCTCCGATCGCGCGCGGCAGCAGCGCGATCCAAAGATGCAGGCGGTGTGGACGTGCCGCGCGCGATCCATGCGCACGTATTGGAGCGCGCGCTCCCTACCTCGCGCGATCCGTGTGCGGTCGGTTTTTGTGCCAGCCTCAAAGGTGCCTCAGTTGCGTGATGCGCGCGGTGTGGACGGTTGTGTTGGTTCGCGCGATCCACCTCGCCATGGACATCTCAGAAAGTCGCCGTTTGATATCGCTTTATAAAGAATTTAAATGTTTATGGGATCCCAAAGATTCTAATTACACCAATAGAGGTGTTAGAGATGATGCTTGGTGTCAGATTTCTCGTGAAATGGGGAATAAGTCGATCGAGAACCTAAAGAAAAAAATGCGATCTCTGGCGGGAGGCTACAGAAGGGAGAAACACAGAGAGAAGCAAAGCCGTATAACTGGATCCGGTAAGAAAACAAAGCTACTTTTTATCTGTAGGTATTAAAATTATATATTTTATTATAAGTAATTACATCATAATATTTACTGTGGATTTCACGTGATTTCGCTTTTTACATTTAAGCTGTTAGAAATACACGTGGTTATTTTAATGAGTAACTTGTTTATTTCAGGTGCTCAAGATACATATAAATCAAAGTGGTTTGCGTATGATGACTTCGACTTTATGGCGGATAAAAATGAACCCGGAACCACACGCGATACATTGGAACATGTGAGCTATTAGTTTACTGATATTCATTTTGCCAAACTATTGTATGGTTTGTAACAAAGTGTCTTGCTAAGTGGGACCGTATTGTAGTGGCATTTTCTGTTGCTCTTCTTGGTACGACGGCCATCGGTTGTAGCGATTGTGATGGCGGTTCATTTCGCCAGCTTCCAGGTATTACATCTCCATTCTCCTGTACTGTATCAAACGTTCCTGGCGATATAAAGTTAGGATTACTGCGTAAGTAGTTATATAGATGAACCGTTGCCAGCACGACTTTAGTCGCAGTTTCTGGTTCCAAAAGCATAGGTTTACGCAGGACTCTGTAGACAGAACTAAGTACTCCAAACGCGTTTTCAACTACTCTACGTGCTCTTGACAGTCGGTAGTTGAAAATTCTTTCACAAGAACCCCTTTCCCGTGTACCATCGTATGGTTTCATAGTATAATCATTAAGCTGAAAAGCTTTATCACCTAGTATATAATAGGGTACCTCAATTTTATAGGGAACTTGCAATATCTCCGGTGGAGGAATATTTAGCTCTTTTTTTTCAAGTTTTTTATATAAATTTGTGCTTTTGAACACGCCTCCATCTGATATTCTGCCTTTAGTCCCAACATTCACATACAGGAACCTATAATTTGCATCTACTAATGCAAAAAGAACAATACTAGGAAATAATTTGTAATTATCAAAGTCGTTGCCACTATTAAAAGGCGATTGTATAGCGACGTGTTTGCCGTCCATCGCTCCTATCACGTGTGGGAAATTCCACTTATTCTCGAATTGCTGAGAAACTGTACGCCATTCTTCTTTAGTTGACGGCACCTGAAAATAAAGGAGATCTTAATTATAATATAAAGCTGAAAATAAGAATAAGCAGTAAATAGTAATAATAATTGTTGTTACAGGTAGAATCTGATACGACTGAAGGGGAACTTGCAGTTAATACTACAGTGAGCGAAAACGAGAACAGTAACATTACTAGTGACACACGACCGGAGAGAGCCAACCACCACACAGATCAGAGTAGAGAGCAGAATGATCAGAATGCACAATCCAGTGTCCAAACAACAAACAAAAGAACAAAAAAAAGAAAGAAAACTACTTCTAATAATGCAGATGACATATCAGATGAAACTCTTTCAGAGGCTTTCCAACTTCTGCAACAATGTGCTCAGCCACCACAACCGGAAACTGATTCTTACATTGCTTTCGGGCAGTATATATCTACTGAATTGCGGAAATATGATGCAGTAACATTAGTTAATGTCAAAAATGCTATATGCCAAGTTATTTTTCAAGCTGACACAGGAAGATATGGGGATAGCAATTATGAATATTACACTAATTCATACCCTGGCACACCAATAGCATCCACTTCATCACACTCCCAGTCTCTACAACCTCAAAATTATCCAGCTCCAATTCCACAGACATCACCGTCTGCTCATCTAGCCTCCAATTCATCGCAGTCCCAGTTTCTGAAACCTCAGGATTATTCACTTCCACAGTCACCACCGAATTAAATAAGTACCTACCTATATCATGTTTTCAAAAAATAATTAATAATTGTAAACATGTTACTTCTTTAAATTATGATTGTAATACACTACTTTTTTATTGAGTAATAAAGTATGGTTTTACTTACCTTTACATAATCATTTAACAGGTCAATGATGGCTTCACAAACTTCAGGAATAATTATCGATATAGACTGTTTGGAAATGCGGAACAGATACTGCAAACTGACGTACGAATCTCCAGTTGCTAAAAATCTCAATGTTAGTAATAATCTTTCCTTCACAGTAATGGCATCTCTATAATTTGTATCATTCTTTCTTAGCTTGTTATTTAATAATGAACACAATATCTCAAATTGATTAGCATTCATTCTTGCAAAATTGTGTTCAACTTTATCTGACACTAACTCTGCGTACAGCTGAGTCCCAGATTCCAAGCGATTTTTGTAAATTTGTTTCACCCAAAACCGTCGTTTTCTTTTTTGTGATTTTTTGCGCAAGCATTTAAGCAAAATAAAAGTTACTGCTGCAACGGCAAGACGCCGCCGTTGTACGTGTGACTCCATATCGTACAAGAGTTAGACTGGCTGAATCACGGATCGCCTTAGGATCGCTTGGAGCGCATATTTGGGATCGCAAGTTTCCAAGAGTGGATCGGCATAACACGATCCACGATCCACGCTCCGCGATCCTGGATCGCGGATCGCGGGATCGATGGATCGTCCGGTGTGGACCCGGCTATTAGCATCCTATTGCATGCATTAAACTGGAATTGTACCTAAATAATGTCCAGAAATAATTAAAATTTTATTCTTTCAGAAGTCACAGGCAAGTACATCAGACACCACAAAACACCACCACACAAGAAAAGAAAAAACTAAAGAGTCCGAATTATAAATTTAAAAATAAAAAAGTGTTTTTTTTATCTAATTTAATAATTATTTTTTATCCTGATACATACCTATAGTAATAAATATTTATACCTGTTTTTGGAACTTCAAACGAGATTCAGTGTAGACATATTGTAATCTCAACAATTAATTTGTACAATGTACAATCTAATCAAAATTAATTTATTAAACTGATGTGGATGAAACTAGTATCAATTGTTTATGATACATAAGTTGTTGTTTGGATACATAGGCTGCACTAAAAGTATCGGGAATGGAATATTTCCACTGTTCCTGTCATATTAAAATCTTTTTAATTTAAAATTCGTTGGTTTTAAAAATCGAATACCGTTTATTTATTTAAAAAAAGATTCTCGGTCATGTCACAAGGTCTTGCCAAACTTGTTTAGTCGTTGACAAAATGGAATTGACTCGAGAAAATTCTAGAGCGATGATTTATTATGACTTTCGAAGTGGTTTAACACAAAAACAGTGTGTTGACCGGATGATTTCTGCATTTGGTGATGAAGCCCCATCCAAAACCACAATTTATCGCTGGTTTGCTGAATTTCAACATGGACGTGTCAAGCTCAGTGATGATCCCCGTCAAGGTCGTCCAAAAACTGCAGTCACCCAAGAAAACGTTGATGCTGTGCGTAAGCTGATTGAGGAAGATCGACATGTGACACACCGCGAAATTCAGGCAACTTTAGACATTGGCATGAGTCAAATACAAATAATCTTGCATGAACAATTAGGTGTAAGAAAGTTGTTTTCCCGATGGATACCGCATTTGCTCTGTGAAGAGCAAAAAGCGGCTCGCGTTACTTGGTGCGTCAGAACTCTCGAAAGATTCCACGCAGGATCCTCAAATGCTGTATACAACATCGTATCAGGTGACGAATCCTGGATATACGCGTACGAACCCGAAACAAAAAACCAGTCACGAGTTTGGGTGTTCGAAAATGAGTTAAAGCCAACAAAAATTGTTCGTTCACGGAGTGTTGCAAAAAAATGGTGGCCACGTTTGTCTCCAAAACCGGCCATGTTGCGACTATTCCTCTTGAGGGACAAAGAACGGTTAATGCAGAATGGTATGCCAACATTTGTTTGCCACAGGTCGTTTCTGAACTCCGTAAAGAGAACTGCAACCGCCGCATCATCCTCCATCACGACAATGCGAGTTCTCACACCGCACACAGAACAAAAGTGTTTTTAGAGCAAGAAATCATAAAATTATTAGACCATCCGCCGTACAGCCCCGACCTAAGCCCTAATGATTTCTATACTTTCCCTAAAATAAAGAATAAATTGGGTGGTCAGAGATTTTCATCACCTGAAGAAGCTGTGGACGCCTACAAAACGGCCATTTTGGAGACCCCAACTTTCGAATGGAATGGTTGCTTCAATGATTGGTTCCATCGTATGGAAAAATGTGTCAAATTTCGCGGAGAATACTTCGAAAAGCAATAAATACATTTTTAAATAGTAATGTTGTGTCACTTCCTTGATTCCCGAAATTTTCAGTGCCGCCCTCGTATAATTACAACATATCTTACTTCAGATCTACAATGGCAGCGCAAGTGCAGCACTGCAAATAGCTTAAACAGAAATTGCTCGCAGAAAGGAACTCCACGAGGTGCAGATGGGCAATGAAAGGCAAAAGTTTAAATAAATATTATTAAAAGAAGAAGTATTAAAAAGTAAATTGGATTATTACAAAAAAAATGATTACATTGTACAGCATTTTTTATTATTTACTACTCACTAAAATGTCTCGTAATAAACATTTGCAAAACAGCATTAGCATTAACACTACCCCTTGGAACTTCTCGAGACACTTCTCTGTTATTTTCGACGCTGCTCTCTACTTGCATGTCTCCATGGTCAACTGCAATATTGTGAAGCACAGCTTAAAGCAACTATTGTGGTCTTTACATTTTGTAAGTTGCAGGTCATGCCAAAAAGAAGGCATTGAAAGCGTTGCTTCCATACTCCAAAGCAACGTTCTACAGTATTTCTTGTAGCAATATGCGCTTCATTATATTTTTCCTCACGGAAAACGTACGGAATACGACCCTCAAATGCGGTGTGTGGGCAGAGTATGTGTATGCCTTATCCATCATTTCTTCAATGGGCAACACTGTTCAGGGTTGACATGGCTGGGACGTAGAGTATCACGGAAGGGGTTATCACTGCAAGGCTTGAGAGGCCTCACTTACTCATCGAAAGAAACAACAACTGTACGATCTCTTGGGCCGGCAGTACTTTGGACACCTATTTTCACCTAATTACCTACTGTATTCATGGATTATCAATGTGCGGTGCCTTACACCTTGTCAATGTCTATCGAGGATTGGCAATTAAACACTTCTTCCAAGGCTGATGCGCTGCCCGCCAAGGCGGGGATGATGTCTAACTTAACCTGTACAACATTGACTAATCATTACCGTCACGTCTCAGCGCCCGGCCAGGCACTGGTCATAAACAGATATGCAAGCAAACCAGGAATGGCATTGTGGAGCGTGGGGCCGTTGCAGTACCCTGATCCTCCGTCCTATTTTTTAGTGGACCAAGAGCCGAAGTCAGAAGACCTCATTACACCCCCCACCTTAATACAAGAGGCTCCGGTAGTGGAGGAGCCACAGGAGAAGGGTACGTAGGCCCATCATCCTGCGATGCCCCCCATAGGCGTGCAGGCTTCACCCGGACGTCCAACTTTCAACGACCACCCCCAAAAGAGGAGGGGGGCAACTGGGGGCATTGGTTATCCAACAGGAATCCGGGAATGCGTGACAGGAACAAGTGTATGTCAGGGATGTACTTTGACAGGGGAGCGTCTCTTTACGATCTGGAACTGGACGATGATTTGTTCAACTCTATGGAAATGGAGCAAGACTATCTACCCAACGTTCAGAACTTAGATGTGCTGGTGCGCTTCTCAGCTAGGGTTCCAAATTGGTTCCCCATTAAGAGTACGTCCTACTCATCCGGTCTATACCTGCACTATAGAATGACGCACGCTAGTGGTCAACACCTACTCGCCAATAAGATGTTGGCATTGCTTGGGTACATTAAGAGGAAATATGACTTCGGCCAGAAACCCTCGAAGGTGAATATGAATTGTATAGACGACTTCGTGAGGAAGCACCTCAAGATGGTAACAAAGTGGGCCTTTCCCCGGGTATTCTCGTGCGGGCCTGCGTACTGTTTTTAATGCACATGGAATTATTAGGGGCCAAGTCCCCTTGGACCAAGGAGATGGTTATGCAGGATATTGAGAAGTGGACTTCTGGGGGAGAAGGCGGTAACCTCGAGCTTCTTTCATAGATGACATCTTCTGCGAGTGGGGTTACGATACAAATCCTTCAAACTTCCTGACCTTCGAGGAGTGATGGTCTACTACGATGGGGCACTAGTGGTGGTGCGCAAGAAAACCACTATAGACGGAATCCCACATAGATCAAAGTGGGCTTGGGCCTCCGGGAGAATGATGAAGAATGGCACACTCACGACTGAAGGCTATGATCTATACCGAGAGGCCTGTAAGGAACCTGAGATATGTAAAGTGGCTTTGAAGGAGGAGGAAAAAAAACTAGGGAAATTATATCAATACCCATGGCATCCTACCTAAGACAGTCTTAACTCTCTTACAGGTGGAACCGTCTGCCTGGAGATTCACCACTCACTAACCCAAGCTGGCTTGGTGACTTTCAATCAACCAACTACGCATGGTACGGCTATGCGGACCCAGAAAGATTCGACCATCCAGTCACCAAAGAAATGGTCAAGTACATAGCAAGGAAGCTTGGCAGTATAGACAATAGCATTGCGAAGGTTGCTAAGGACGAAGAGGAGTCGATAGATAGGCTTTTGATTGAATGGAACGGTAAGACCTGGGAATACAGGGGGGGGGGGGGGACTGCTTTCCGGGTGGAGGATCACATCCTTGGTTGGCACAATCGTGTCCATGGCTATTGGAAGGTATATAATACGGCTGAATAACATACCTGGTACCAGATCCGTAGGTATGGGGGACGACATTATTTTGGCTTCACCTAGATACGGTCTAACACGCAAGCAGCTATTCGACAGTTTCGCTAACACAGGTTTCAACATAAACCTAAGTAAAACGGTATCCGGCTCTATAGGAGAATTTTTGCGCCAAGTCTATTCAGAAAGGGGTGTGGTTGGGTACCCATGTTCCGGTATGGGGTCAACACTGTGCCGTGTGCACGCATTGCGCTCGGTGGCTCGAAAGAAGGAACAAGAAATTTCGAAGAATTGGCTGACACTCTATAGCAGATACTTACCACATTGCCTCGACACAGCTAGATTGACAGCACTCACTCGTAAGCTCATAACATTAGACGTGCGCCAACACTTCAGGACATCCGGCTCGAAGGACTGTAGTGTTTCTACAGTTAATAGAAGGGATGATAAATGACCAAACGCAACGAGTGCTGTTTGTACACTGATTTATTAATTAATAGAATCGACAATGTGGAATGTATATGCTGACACAGCATACGGCGATCGACACGTTTAACCTAATTATATTGTACTTTGTACAGATAGGTTAATCTTAATTTGTTGATTTTTTATCTGTACTATAGTAACGCAGGGGACTCTATCTACTCTATCTCGCTGTTAATATTAGAATAAGTTCATTTAATAAATTATCCGTACGCCACTGTTATTAATAATCAGTAATTTGACAAAAAAATAATTTTAAAAACTTTTTTGAAACCTTTTTCAAATTGGCCTCGTAAAAGTTGATTCGCCCTTATATCACATTAATATCATGATGTATGGTGTGTTGATGATGGTGGTGGTGATGATGATGATGATGATGGCATCTTCGATAACCATAGGCTCTTGAATGTGGTGTCTTGTACAAAAAGATAAAGTGCCAAGATTCGTGAATTAATCATAGATGTAGACATCTCTGATGAGTTATCTGGAGTCCTTATGACAGTGTTTACTTGCCTAAGAAAAGAAGAAAACGATTAGATGGGTCATGACAGGTATAAAGCCTACATAATACAAATAAACTACATTGCTAAAATTGGCGGTGTTTCGATTTCAATACAGTCCTTCGTGGAAAAAGTAAAAATGTCCCGTATTCAATTAAATTTTCTTGTTGCTACCCCTATCGTTGAGCTTATGACCCAATTTAAGGAATTTTTTGATGAAGTGAGAACAGGTGTAACGAGATTTAGAGTGAGGGCTTCTGTAGCAAAAAAAGGTTTAAAGAGAGATGTATCACCAAATCACCAAAACAGGGGGATAGAGATTCTACGCAAAGTACATCACAATATGGGTTAATCAATCATCACATTCCTCTACTCCAGGGAATTATTCTCGCTCCAGCCACACCTCACTCAAGAACCTGTGGTTATCGAAAATGCCATCACGGTTCGAGCAGTTATGGCGGTGTGTGAAGACCAGTCTTTGGACAAGCTGGCGGCCATGGCGGATAAAATAACAGAATACACCAACGCCGGGGATGTTGCAGCAGTATCAAGCAAGAGAGAAGAAGATGGACAGCCGGACGAGCAGATGAGTAGATTGGAGCTAGAGATTGCAGCGCTGCGCGCCGAGTTGAGGGGTCGCGAGCGCGCCAGGAGCAACAACAGATCGACCGACTTTAGGAGAAGATCAACATCACGGCCTAGAAGAGTACCTGGGGACCCGGACTGGCTGTGCCGTTTTCACTTTCGGTACAGATCGAGAGCTAACCGCTGCGAGCAACCCTGCGCGTGGCGAGCCAAGCAGGCGGGAAACTAGTTAGAGTATATGCGGGCTCGGTGGACGGATGTACTCAAGGTCAGGTAAATAAAAGCCATCGTTTATTAATTAAGGATAAGTTAACAAAATGTAATTTTTTGATTGATTCAGGCGCTAACATTTCCGTCATTCCAAAGTAGTGTGTTAGAAAGCCTATTGAGAAAATAAATGCGATCTAAAGTTGTATGCCGCTAATGACAGCGAGATTAAATGTTATGGTAGATGTAATTTAGAATTATCTTTAGTCCTAAGACGGTCATTTAAATGGTCTTTTGTCATATGTGACGTAAAACAGCCTATAATAGGTGCCGATTTTTTGGAGAATTTAAAATTAAATGTGGATTTGTATAATAACAAGTTAATTGATACAGTTACCAGCTTAAATGTTTGTGGACTAAAAAGTACAAATTTTTTCGGAACTATTTAATGTATAAATAGCAACCATCCTTACGCGGATTTACTAGGATAATTCCAGGACATCACGCGACTCAAGCTCTCAGACTCGGCATTCAAGGATGTCCCAGAGCATTCCGTTTATCATCACATCGAGACAAACGGACCGCCTGTCCACGCGCGTGCCAGGAGGCACCGGCGGACAGGTACGATAGGGTTAAAAAAGAATTCCAGTTGATGCAAGAGCTAGGCATATGTAGACCTTCAAACAGTGAGTGGGCCAGTCCTTTACATGTAGTACCTAAGAAAGATGGCGGTATCCGACCTTGCGGGGACTATAGGATGTTAAATTCAATTACGAAGCCAGATCGTTATCCTATACCTAGAGTACAAGATTTTACGTATGGGTTACATAATAAGATTTTTTTTTCAAAATTAGATATTTGTAGAGCTTATCATTTTATAGGTATTAATCCAGATGACATAAAAAAACAGCCATTATTACGCCATTTGGGCTTTTTGAATTTCCAAGAATGACATTTGGCCTGCGTAACGCGGCACAAACATTACAAAGATTTGCATTCATTTTATTTTAATGTCGGCAAGGCAACAAGTTAATTATATATAATAATATCCAGCTCAATTCACAAAGTTTAAAGTTATCATCAGTTTAAAGTTGAGAGTATTAAAAGATAAATTATATTTAACAAAATGGGAAAAACATATTCTATAGAAAAGAAAGATGAAGAAATTGTTATCGCTCAGAATGGAGCAAATCATGCAACAGCCTCTAATGCTAATTATAAATTGGAAGTGTTGAGCATCACGGTGACTGTTATGGCAGTCATCCTTTTTGTGTTTTGTGCTATTGTTATATACAAAGTTTGGGTTGCAAGTGTAAGGAAGATGTTAAGGAAGGAGTTAAATTGTAATCAAGGAACTAATTTAAGTGTTTTGTCGCAAAACAAACTCCCAAATGTTAATGTTTGCTAAATTCAAAATTTTTGTTTATTGCCAATTATGTAAATCATTTTTTTTTAGAAGGGGGTGTATGTAGTATATATAATAATTCTCAGTAATCGTAGAATGTAGAGTCAGCTTACGCTGTTATGTTATGTATATGTACGTCGCAAT
Organism: Phengaris arion; assembly: GCA_963565745.1. Classification (NCBI taxonomy): domain Eukaryota; kingdom Metazoa; phylum Arthropoda; class Insecta; order Lepidoptera; family Lycaenidae; genus Phengaris; species Phengaris arion. Next base: position 6,940,102 of record OY751444.1, on the reverse strand, counting down.
AATAATAACTCCCACGAGAGTCAGTCGTCAGCCCCTCGCCAGCTTAAATGGTTGTCAAATAAAGTACATCAGATATTTAATTTGAAGACCCCAGCCATTGATCACTAAATATATAATAAATGTTTAAAAAGTGAAGTAAATGGTTTTAAAATTATAAAGAAAATAGTTGTAAAAATACATGGCTTTTGGTTGTACTTGTGACTTTGAACGTAAATATTTGTAATTGTATATAAGTATGTGCCGTAAGTAAGATCTGAGCCGACGACGTCTGATATTTCAGATTTACTGCGAGGCTTAAGGGCATAATTAAAAAATTACGTCCCTTTCCTGCTTCGCGCCATTGTAGCCCGAGAGTATTTATTTTTAAGGAATTAGGAACCTGTAGTCACGTCTTCCTTCGCGATGACACTATTCGTGGTTCACTTAGTCCTGCTTACTCCGGTCCTCACAAAGTGCTTCCCAGAGGGGACAAAGTTTTAAAAATTCTCCTCAACAATAAGAAGGTGATAGTGTCTACTGACCGGCTTAAACCAGCATTTACACTGGACAACGTCAAAGACACTCACACACACACACAGGGGGGTGTGGCCTACATACACAAATTATACATTTTATATTTATATTTACACAAGCATTAATCTAATTTTTCAATTTTTAACTTATACCTATTTTATTTTTACACATTTATATACATCAATATTATACACATACTCTTAGCTAATATTTTACTGTGGGTTATTAACATATATATTGGAACGAAGTTCCTTACCGCGCGTTACGAAAGGGGGCTAGATGGAAAAAATTAAGACCAAAAGTTGTAGCGACAATTTTTGCTATAGTTGTAAGCCGTGCGGCGTGCACGTGTTTCTGTCTGTCTAAAAAGCAAGCCGGTTATTTTCGTTTCATATTGTGTATAAGCTGGTGTGTGGTGTGTGCTCGGACAATATACGCTGAACTGTAAGTCTGCTTTTTTCATTTCCACGGACCTCTGCGGATACTGCACATTTATATCACCCCGTTTAAACCATAAATGTAAATGATGAAAATTTTGAAAATTTCGTTACGGAAAACTTTACTATTTCGGAGTCCGAGTGTCTGACGAATCTTCGGCCGATGAAAATGAGGTCCTGCCACCAGATATTGAACAGGTTGCAGAGGTTGAGGAGTCTGAAGTAGACTCTTCGTCAGATAGTGATGACAATGTTCCCTTAGCGGAACTTCTGCGTGATGCACAAAGTGAGTCCGATACCGAAGGAACTACGACGTTAGAAGAAAATATTATTATGGGAAACGAAAATGTACGAAGTGGACAACAGAACCTCCGTCTAGAAATCGGCGTATCTGCTCACAACATCGTCATACCAATGACTAATATAAACGTTCCAGCAGAAAGTGAACCAGTAAGTTTATTAAGTTTGTTTCTTACTCAAAACATAAAGAAGAAAATTATACTCCACACAAACGAAAGACTCGAGATATTGAGAGAGAAATACAAAAGGACAAACAAACCTGAATTGAAAGACATGGATGAGATTGAATTAGATGCTTTTTTGGGTTTGTTGCTGTACAGTGCGGCTTTCAAATCGAATGACGAAGATGTGAATGCCATATTTATTTTTTTCATTGCCTACTTCTTATCTTCGTTTTAATATTTGTTTTTTTTTTTTTTTATGAAATGGCGCAGCAAGTGCAAGCAGCGAGTGTTCAAGTCATCATGATGACTGTTATTATTATAAAAATTATCACGATAGGTTTAGTAGTGAATATGGTAGTATCAAGTTCACTACAGGTTGGTAATGGTGAAATGCTACGCTATGCTATGTAAACTAATGGTGAAATAACTATTACAGGTTTTAACAAATGTGATGTATGGAACAACAACAATTATTATACTTTTTATAGTAACAATAGTGCAACTCCATACATAGTTGAACCATTAATGTTTGGCCTAATTAAATGGAAATGTGATGATTCTAATGCTGGCGATGTGGTCTCACTATTTGATTGTGCTACATGTGGTGTTTATTGTGCATATAAACAATATATACTGAAATGTAGGAACAATACCCTACCTATTAGGTGCTGTGTTATCAACATTATTATTTTTCATCATACTCTCATTGTTGATAACTAAATTCAGGAAAGCAATTAATAAGCTTATTGTATCATATTTTGTTATGAGGTCTGATAGAAGGAGAGCTAAAACAGTTGCTAGGTACAACAAAACAACAGGTAATAAATTAGAAGTAAAATTCAAGCCGATTAAATATAATAATGTCTCACTAATGAATAAGGTTAAAAGGAAGAGATTAGAACTAACAGGGAACAATAAGGAGAATGAGGAAATATACGCAGAAATAATATATAATAGATCTAACGAGGGAAGGGAAGTTGATGAACTATTACTTAGATCAGAGGCAAGGGAAACATATTTAATGTTCACAGTAGAAACACACATAGGTATCAACCTACTGCCAGTATTGTTAGAGCTACTGCTATATTAACATCCATTTCACCAACAAATGTTTATAGTTGTAATCAAATGCTTTATCTTAAATGCAATGGTAGAATATGTTCTAGTTATAAATGTTATGATCTTGCTACATACTCTTTGATAATAGGTGATAGAGAAACTGTGTTTTTTAATGACCTGAACAATGAAAGACTATCTTATATACTAAGGCGGGTCAATAAGTCCGTGATTTTTTGAATTTCTAACCTCCTTACTGAAAAAGCAACACTACTCCTGTCAACAGGCATCTGTCAGTTGACTCCTATCAAAATTTGAACTTGCTGCGTCAGTTAGTTTGTGTTTTACAGCTATCTTTATCAGACTATCCAGTAACTTAAGGAAACAATGGAAAAAAGTGAATTTCGTGTGCTTATTAAGCATTATATTTTGCAAAAAAAAACCATTACCGAGACCAAGGCTAAGCTTGATAAATACTATGGGGACTCTGCACCATCGATTTCAATGGTAAAAAAGTGGTTTACTGAATTTCGTTGTTGCCGTACAAGCACTGAAGATGCCGAACGTCCTGGACGCCCAGTTGAGGTCTCTACACCCGAAACAATCGAAAAAATTCACGATATGGTGTTGGCCGACCGAAGATTGAAAGTACAAGAGATTGTGGAAGCCATAGGCATCTCGCATGGCTCAGTGGTTTAAATTTTGAATGATCACTTGGGCATGAGAAAGCTTTCCGCAAGTCGACCACAAACGCAATCGTGTAACAAACTTCACAGGAAGGTTTGGCGTTGTTTAATCACAATATGGAGGAGTTTTTGCGCCGTTTTGTAACCGTGGACGAAATATGGATCCATCACAACACACCAGAGACCAAACAACAGTCAAAACAGTGGGGATTCTAAGGGTGAATCGGCGCCAAAGAAGGCCAAGGTGGGTTTGTCAGCCAATAAAGTTATGGCGACTGTTTTTTGGGATGCACGTGGGATAATCCACATTGACTATCTTCAAAAGGGAAGAACAATTAATGGGGAATATTATGCCAACTTATTGGACCGCTTCAATGAGATTTGAAAAAAAACCGACCTCATTTGGCCAAGAAAAAAGTTCTTTTTCACCAAGACAATGCAAGGGTGCACACATGTGCAGTTGCCATGGCAAAAATCCATGAATTGGGCTATGAATTGCTCCCACATCCACCCTATTCTCCAGATTTGGCTCCGAGTGAGGTTTGGGAGACCAAACCTGAAAAAATGGCTCGGTGGAAAAAGATTTGACTCCAATGATGAAGTCATCTCGCAAACAAAGGCCTATTTTGAGGACCTCGACAAATCATATTTTTTGGAAGGGATAAAAAAATTGGAGAAGCGTTGGACAAAGTGTATAGAGCTCAAGGGGGACCACGTTGAAAAATAAAATGATTTATTTATCAAAAAATCTGTGTTTTATTCCAAAAGTCACGGACTTATTGACCCGCCCTCGTAATTCGATAAATTATACCATGTGGCTAGGTACAGTAAGGTCTATGAAACAGCTGAATACACTATTACAAATGAAATGACATGGAATTGCTATGTTTCAGCAAATGTTGGTATGAATATGTGGGAATGATTATAATCTGAATTTACTTGAGAAGAATAGTTCAAACCCACATGGTTATGGATGCCATTTTACAAGTGTGTCATGTGATGGAATGTGCACTCATGGAGTGTCATGTGTTTGGTATAGATGGTAAATAAAGCCAGATGTATCTAATAGAGCTGATGTGTATTAATCTGTTTCAGACCTATGGGATACATTTTACATTTTCACAGTAAGTTATAAAGGTATATCAAAGCAAGTACACTTAAATACAAATAACCCAAAATATGACTTAAATGATATACTGAATGGTGTGATGTCACATGTGCCCATTTATGTAAACTCATCATCATATGAAAAGCCAATGCTTAAAGGATCCATAGTTCATTAAAATGGAACATAATATGCCACAAGAAAATATGAGAGGATTAAGATTTGATAATTAAAACAATCATGTCATATTCTACAAGAAGACATTGGATTGTAGTACAGATAGCTGTGTTGTCAAGTGTGATTAATGAACCTTCTTTGAGACGCCTACAGAAAAGCAGCCCATACCTAGTTGACCATGACAAAATAAAGAGAATGACAACCTTTGGAGAGATCTGGCTAACGTATTAATACAAGAGTATCTGGACATGTATCCATAACATTTAAAAACAAGAGTTAAAGGAATTAATAGTAGAGAAGCCACATTGTGACTTCGAGATTGATATGGTATATGCATGTAAAAATTGTCTAGAGCAACCAAAAGTTGTCATATCCTCATCTAACATTGATAGAGAAGGTGCATTAGATTTTGATTCTAATTGCACATGGGATAGGCAGTCATTATCATGCAATTATGAGCTATACGAACTTACTCAGATAAGCAAGGAGAGTAGCTGCAGAATAACTATCCCATTAATAAATAAAACACTGGATATCAACTTTGAATATGAGTATAGAGGAGCATTGACAGATATTTTAACTTTTACATTAGTTTTAACTGTTTTATTTGTAATTCATACTAATTGTTTCGTTTGTTTTTGACTTGTTTTTTGTGTTTGTGTGTGATTTTTTTATTTCAAGATGCCTTCGCCATACGCGTATACCGCGCGGGATTATGGTATGATGCTGATGTGCTTAGGAGAAGCATTCGGGAATGCCGCAGAGGCATTGAGGATTTACCGGAGGCGATATCCTCATGCCCGCCATCCTTCAGATTCCCGTACCATAACAGAGGCATATCAGCGTCCGGCGGTGGGCGGCAACTGAACATTAATATCGAGGAGCAGATTTGACGTGGTTCACCCCGGAATCCTCGTCTTGGAGCCCGCAGTGAGGCTAAAATGCTAAGACGTCGGCAGGGTAGGCCAGTTGCTACGCATGCAACTGTACATAAAAGTTTACAGCGGAACAGAATGCGTCCCTATAAAATACATCGTCTGCAGGCGTTGCTTCCGGTTGATCGTGTCCCGACGCACCGAATACTGCCGATGGCTGATCGAGCAGGAAGAAGCATCACCATCATTCATCAGGCACATACTTCGGACGGACGAGTCCACATTTACGAGAAATGGAATGTGGAACAGAAGGAACGCCCATGTTTGGGCTGAGGAGAACCCACGGGCGTGTCAAGAAACTGGCCACCAAACACGTTGGTCAGTTAATGTATGGGGCGGCTATTACAATAATTTCATATTGGGGCCCATTTATTTAGCCCCACGGTTGACCGGTGCGATGTATCTGGATTTTTGAAATAACCAGCTAACAGAAAAACTGGACGACAACATACCGGTGGCCGATTATCCGCGAATGTGGTTCCAGCAGGATGGCGCGCACCTGCACACGTGTCGCGGCTTGTTCGTCAGCGTCTGAATGAAATGTTCGGCGACCGGTGGATCGGACGAATGGTACCTCACGCCTGGCCACCTCAATCCCCTGATTAGACCCCACTCGACTTTTTCCTTTGGGGTTACGTCAAGGAAAGGGTATTTAACCGGTCCTGTGACAGTTCTCGTGAAATGAAGCTTCGAATTAAAGACGTTTTTAGTGAGTTGCGTAGACATTACCGCGAAGATCCCACGTTTGCTTCTCGTCTACACGAAGAGACCAAGAGACGTGCAAAACTGTGCATTGACTTGGAAGGGGCACAGTTTGAACCCCATCTCATACGACCGCGAGCACAAATAAACTAATCAGATTAGTCACATTGTGTACACTCTAATTGATTAATCGGTGGATTTTTAATTGCTGTAAGTTCGTAAATACTTGAATATTATTAGATTTTTAAATAAGATTTACAATCTTATTTAAAAATCTATGCAATTTTCGTGGTTTACTTGCTACATACGTGATACGGCTACTTGAAAATAATCAGCTGTTTTCCGCATATTCGCGCCAGCGCGGGCGCGGACGAAGACAGTCTCTCTCCTCGCGCCCGCCCTCTCCCGCATCCGCCCATGTCGTTGTGTACGTTGTACATTGCGTGTTGAAAATTTTAACTTTTACAAAAACTGTCGATTAAAAGCAAATGTCTAGCACCATTTGATCTATCTCATGCCCTACTATAAGCCCACGAAGTTATCGGGACTAAATACACCTAATATATATATGTATAATATATATATATATATACAGGGTGGTCCAATTAGTGACGTCAACAAATTTTTTATGATTTTTTTTGTGTATTTTTAATGATTTCTGCCAGCGAGGTTTCAAAAATTCATATCTTTTTTCGTAGTAGGTATTTTGCAGTCTTTTTTGTGACATGATTTGTCTTGAATGCTGTTTTAATTTTTAAAAAAATAACTCAGCTTCCTGAAATCACTTAAAGTTACTCAAAAAAGGCTTGAAAGTCAGAAGTTTAGTTTTTAGTAGGATTTACTCAAACCTTCAACTTCAATTTAAAAATACAAAAAGTAGTTTCCATAGCTTCTGGCTAAGTTTAAAAACTCCGCATGCTTCTAAACTATAAAAATCGTAAAAAAAAAATTATACTTTATGGGCCTATTTTTGTTGTAATTGGCCTTCGAAGGCGGATAGGCTAAAAATCATTGAAACACGATTAGAGCATTAAAAATTATTTTATCTACTTTTTATCATTGTTATGGTAAATTAAACTTAAAAATGTAATTTTAATTTGAATTTCATTGAAGTTCCTGTAAAATAATTTTAGCATGTGTAATTTAATTTTACATTAATTTTGGTTTCATCACTAATCTTTCAAAATGTGATCTTTGAGAAAAGGGTTTCTGTCTGCTGACACGCCACTAAATTTCAAGGCCAGGTAACAAGGAGACTGGTTTTTACCTGCTCCATAACCCGCCCAGGTCGGTTAGAACTCCAAGTGCGAGTGAGCGCGCAATACTCCTTGGCCCTTGCATCGAGAAATTAGTCTACTGTGACGTCGTATTAATTTAGTCATTTCTTGCCATCGCGCGTGTTAAGACTGCTCTCGTTTACGTTATTTTCTCTGCCTTGAACTACTTACGCTGTGTTAACTGGACTCTGATTTACCTCACGATTACCTTTGCTTGTGTTTCGGACCCTGATTTGCCTTACGAACTACTTGTGCTTGAGATTTGGACCTTCGTTTACCTAACGAACAACCTGTGCTTGTTACTCAGTGATTTGGATTGGTCTTGTGCAGTATCATGAGTTATTCTCTAAGTCAGTACGCAGAGATGCATTATTATTATGGCGTGGCCCAAGGCAACGGTAGTGAAGCTGCGAGGCTTTATCGAGAGGCATTGGTGAGGCGAGGAGAAGTAATGGAGCATTTCCCGGACCACAGGGTTTTTATTAATACGCATAATACCCTGATGGCTGGACGTATCCCCGGGCGAAATCAACCTCACGGAGCTGTACCTCAGGATCCCGATCGAGTGGATGAAGTCTTGGAAGAAATTCAAAGAGACCCGTCTACAAGTTCGAGGAAAATAACTAGGCGAACCGGGATTCCACGGACTGCGGTTTTGAGAATTCTTAAGGAAGGTGAGTGGTATAGTCATAAAACTTTTAATTGTGTTGCAAAAAAAAGGAAGGTTTAATTTAGATTGTTTTTATGTAGGCGTCGTCGTAGTAAGCCTATCTCTGATCTAGATAAAAGTCTCTTTCTCCCAAACCCATTTTGTACAGACCGCGCTGTAACCAATTAACCTGTGTTGGGTAAGTACCCAAGTAAGTTAAGTAACTTAACAATGATTTTTGTTTCCAGAAGGGTACCATGCATACCACATCCAGCGCGTCCAGCAGCTCCAAGAAAGTGATTACCCGAGAAGAGTGGCTTTTTGTCAAACAATGTTGCAACGATCTGAAGAAGACCCTGATTTTTTTAACAAAATACTGTGGACCGACGAGTCCCGATTTGAAAAGACTGGAGTATTCAATATGCATAATTACCATACCTGGGCCATAGAAAACCCACATTTGGCAAGGGCGTCAAATTTTCAAACACGCTTTAGTGTCAACCTTTGGTCTGGGGTCCTAAATGGAGAATTAATTGGCCCCTTTGAATTGCCGGCCAGGTTGGATGGAAACAGTTACTTAAATTTTTTACAAAATAATCTCATTGGATTGTTAGAAAATGTCAATCTCCAGACCCGACAAAGGATGATTTTTCAACAAGATGGCGCGCCCTGTCACTATGCGGCACGAGTAAGAGAGCATTTGAACTCCACATATCCCGAAAGATGGATCGGGCGTGCAGGGCCGATCGAATGGCCTGCGCGTTCGCCAGACCTCAACCCCATCGATTTTTTTATTTGGGGATTTTACAAAGAGCTGGTGTACGCGAAGGAAAGCAACAGCGAACAAGAATTGAGGCAAAGACTTACAGAAGCGGAAACAAAAATAAAGCAAGAATATTCAAGTAGCTTCAGACAATTAAAACATAACTTTTTAAGACGTTGTCGATTATGTATTCAGGTTGGAGGAAGGAGTTTTGAAAATGTACTGTAATAAATAGTTATTTTTTTGTAATTTGTGCTTTTATTTGTTATCAAAAAAACAGGTAATTTCCCAACTAGCATTTTTATTCTTGCTTACATTTTAAATCATAGTGGTGAACTAAAATTGTTAAATTACACGTCATGCTACAGTTATTTTACAGGAACTTCAATGAAATTTAATTTAAAATTACATTTTTAAGTTTAATTTACCATAACAACGATAAAAAATAGATAAAATAATTTTTAATGCTTTAATCTTGTTTCAAAGATTTTTAGCCTATCCGCCTTCGAAGGCCAATTACAACAAAAATAGGCCCATAAAGTATAATTTTTTTTTTACGATTTTTATAGTTTAGAAGCATGCGGAGTTTTTAAACTTAGCCAGAAGCTATGGAAACTACTTTTTGTATTTTTAAATTGAAGTTGAAGGTTTGAGTAAATCCTACTAAAAACTAACAGCCTTACTTATAAAAATCTTCTAATCATCGTCTTAGCATTGTATTAACTAATCACTCATTAACGTCCTAAATAGTGATTAAAAATTTCTTACTTATAAACGTTGGTTAAGGGTGTCTTAACTAATGAACGGATAATGACACGAAAATTATTTTACTGTTTCAACACTGCCGCAATGTTGACAGTATAAAATATCTTTTACCGAAAACACGTTGCAAAGTGGCAACATTGCAAGCAATCAATTTGAAAATTAAAAAGTTCAGCTGTCACACGCTGTTGTCACCTAAGGTTGTCTGTACAATTATCTGTCTGTGAATCTACATTGTCGTTTTTTTTCAAAAAATTGAGTTTTAAATATGGATAAAAAAAGAGTGCGAGCCTCTAATTGGGACGAAGCAGAAAAGGTATGTAAAACCTGGTAAAACCCCCTTTTGTGAAAATCCAGCTGTACAAGCGTGTTATTTATATTTGATTAAAGTAAAAGGCAGATAAACATTCTAAAAACCTAATTTATGTCTTATTGCAGAGATTGTTAAAGCAGCTTGTTTTAGAAAGAATTGAGATCATTGAAAACAAAGATGTAACTACTAACACAAACATTTCGAAGAAAGCTGCATGGCAAGAAGTATTGTCTCGGTAAGCAGTTTTATTTTTCTCGTTATTCGACATTATTTAATCGTAATAATTCATGACCTTTTTTTTCAGCTTTAACATTCTAAACAGCAGGAGTAGGGATTTAAAAGAATTAATTACCCAGTGGCGGAATACGAAGGGGAAAGTTAAAACTAGGGAGAGCGAGTACAAACGCGCCAAACTCATGACAGGCGGAGGACCTCCACCCCCAAGTCCACCAGCAGAAGATATAGCTATCATCCAAGCCATACCCAACGAATTCGTAGTGGATAGCAACCCTTTTGATAGCGACAGTCTGCATACAAACATTGTCAATCAGGTATTATGCTTTATAGATAGACATTTCTATATTATCAGCACTATACAATTCAGTCATATAGATTGCCTTGCTATTCTATACAACTTAAGCTGATATTTCAGTTGTTTTAGATTAGGCCCCATTACGTATTAATATATATATAAAATATTTTGTCATCATTCAGCTTTGCTTAGAATGCCTAGGTAAACTTTGAATGATATTTTAAACATTGCCTGAATGTTTTGGATATTCTATAGAATAATGTTGGTGAGGTTGCTGATAGCATATAAATATATGTATTTAATAGGTATATTTTGAATTAAATTAAACTCATTGAATATTTTGATTATTGCAGCCACCACCATCTGATCCTTGGACACCATCAGTACCCTCGACTAATCAAGTTGATATCAAAGATGTAAGCAAAATAAATTATTATTAGTTTATGAAATGCTGAACATTGAATTCTTTCACCACTTCGTATTTATCATGTTACAGACATTTGAGGATAAAGAACCAGAAAAAAAATTGATTGCTACACCAGTTGCTTCTCCTAGGCTCTTACAAAAAAAGAACATAATGAAGGGACGCAGACCTCAACATAAAAAGGTATACTAGCTGGGAAAACCAATATCTACATCTTAGTTTCTCTCCTCGTGATTTAGGCTGTAAATTAATAAATCAGTCTCGGTCACGTTCTTCTATGGTGTAAGATTTTCCATGACTAGATTTTTTAATTTTTATTACTTTTGTTTACAGAATAGCAGCAACAAGGACTATGAGGAAGAACTATTTTTAATAATAAAAAGGGCTAAAGAAAGAGAAAATGAAAGGGCAGAGGAAATACATAAAAAAAGAATGGCCATTTTAGATGTAGAATATGAATATTGGAAGAAGAAATCAAACAACCTTCAGTGATTTTTTAATTTTACTGTCATTTAATTAAAATAATTTTCAATAAATATGTTTCTATTTATATTTGTTATATTATTGTGATCCTGCTCAATGTCTCCCACATCTTCTGCATCGCCATTATCATTGGAAAGAGAACCTATAAACAAAGCAAAAGGCCGAGTCTTACCACTGGCAAAATTTAAATTTGATAATAATAGATATTTGTTTATGTATTATCTTACCATTGTCAATAAAGTCATCAATCTCATCACGAAATTCAATGGCCAAATTATGCAATACTGCACATGCCACAATTGTAATTTTAATTGTGGTAAGGGATCCTCTCATCACTCCCAATAATATTCTGAATCTTTGTTTCAATAGTCCAAAACATCTCTCTATTACATTTCGAGTTCTTATATGGCTGTAGTTGTAGCGCCTCTGAGCTTCAGTTGTTGCTCGAACAGGTGTTAGTAAATAGGGGGTACATCCGTACCCACTATCACCGATGAGCTTGCCTCTGAATTCGTTATTTTCGAACCTTCTCTTTATAGCACTTTCGCGAAAAATTCGTGCATCATGAGTACTGCCCCTCCAATGGCAAACTATGTCACATATTTTCAAATCTGCATTGCAGATAACCTGTAAATAAAGAAGGTTGAAACATATTTAATGATATTAAGATTTTCTACAAAAATAATTTTAAAAATGTGCCTATTTTTTGTTGTCCCAATGAACTAATATCTTCTTAATAATAATTACTTGAGTGTTTATGGAGTAGTGTCCCTTTCTATTGACATAGTACTGACCAGCGTCTCCTCCAACTTTCCGAATTTTTATATGTGTTCCATCTATCGCTCCAATAATATGTGGGAATCCACAAATGGCTTCAAACTTTTGTATCGCCTCTGTTTCTTCTCTTAAATTTGACGGCATTTTTATATAAGTAGGGCTTTTTGACGCCAAAGCAATAGCCACTTTCTTGCATAGGCGTGACAAAGTCTGCTGGCTCATACCATGAATATCAGCACAGTCTTCTTGAATCTGAAATCAAGAAAGTGGTCCTGGTTAAGAGCCGATTTAAAAGAGAGTGTTTAAAGAGCATATCTATGTATGTACTTACATTATTATAAACTATGGCTTACCTCATGTCTGCCCCAGTACCTAATAACAGCCATGATTTGTAATTCCACAGATATACCACCGCTCCGACTATCCACACGCAAGTCATCCCTTAAAAGTTCGATTATTTTCAGCATATTTTCTTTGCTAAATCTATACCTTTTCTTAAAATCACTGTCACTCAATTCTTGCATGGGATTTATTCTTGTGTTATACACTTTTGGTCGCCTCACCATACCCGTCGCTCTTCTCAAGCTCCTTATTTCCTCGATTTCATTACGAAACGTATGTAGTATATTGTAGTCTTCAAAAAGATCCATAATTAAAAAGAAAAACACCACACACACAACAAACCAAGACTGTGATGACAGCGCTAATATCATAACACAATCAGCTGGTAAATAACCGCCATCTTGTGACTTAACGTTCTTAAACAAGGGTCCGCCGCTACTTAATTTGACGGGTTTTTAAATAATTGCTAAGCAAATGATTAAAGTTAATTAACGTTTATAAGTAACAAATATCTTTAAATAGCTTTTAAGTTTGACTTAAAATTTAAGTAACGTTTATAAGTAAGGCTGTAAACTTCTGACTTTCAAGCCTTTTTTGAGTAACTTTAAGTGATTTCAGGAAGCTGAGTTATTTTTTTTAAATTAAAACAGCATTCAAGACAAATCATGTCACAAAAAGACTGCAAAATACCTACTACGAAAAAAGATATGAATTTTTGAAACCTCGCTGGCAGAAATCATTAAAAATACACAAAAAAAATCATAACTCGAAAACTAAGCAAAATCGCTGAACATACATAGGGTATTTTCGGATACCCCAAGGTGCGAGGAATCTAAAAAAAATTTGTTGACGTCACTAATTGGACCACCCTGTATAGTTCTTACTCTTTCGCATACATTAAAAATCGTATTAGAATGAACTGCTTCTCCCTCTAAATTGAAATTTAGCGCGTCTATGGTACAAAAAAAGTTTAAATTTATTGTTTTATCTGTGGTCAGTTCAGTCAGCGATTGCCGCGGTTATACTCTTGGTCTTGCGCAGAATTTTGTGATTTTAATTAATTTCAACTGGAATTACAATGGAACAGTAAGTAATATTTAATTATATTTACTCATATTGATATATTCTTTACTTTATAAGTCAAAAACAGCCTTAAAACTAACGTCCTAGTCATTTTACAAAAGCGATGGCTCAAAAATTAACCAGAGTCGACAGAAACTTATTATATGCGGTCTGAGTTGTCTTATTGTGTACATAAATCAAAAACCTTGGGGTTTCGATTTTTATCGTTTATATTTTCTTAGTTATTTATGGACATTTGACATAAGCGTACACTCATAATCATGAAAATAGCAATGCACTAATGCGCCCGGCCGGCGCGGCGGCAGACAAAGCGCGCGGCGAGTGGCGAGCTTGCCCAACGACCGGTTTGTAGTCTAGTTGAAGCAGAAGACGCAACGCAGTCCTTCGGCCCATAGCACACGGCGTATTTTAAACGCGCTGACGACGCGCGTTTCAGGAACGCGCTTCTTCGGCGCCGTAAACGCTGATAGTTGCGTTTGCACTGATAATAGAAACGCGCGCATGAAGCGCGTATACGTGCATTTGAAGCGGTACAAACGCGCGTACAAAGGAGCGGAGTACGGGCAGAGGGGGTGGGGGTGCTCACGCCACCACTGCGCCCGCGCCTCAGTTGCAATAAGGTTTTATTGTGTGCTGCGCGTGTATTTCGTTTAAAATGGAACCCTTCGACACCGACCGCTTTATAACAGAAATAAACAATCGTCCAGCTACATGGAATTCACTACTGCCCGAATATTCAAACAAAGTGTTAAAAAGAAATGCTTGGGATGAATTGTGCCACATTTTTTATGACAATTTCAATGAAAAAACCAGTAAGGAAAAAAACCTGGCAGGTAAGATTTCTTATATTTATTTAAAAATAATGTATTATAGTTTATAGTTCGACGGTACATAGAACAGTAAAACAGTAGAAAATGTAATTAGGTAGGTACCCTAAATTTTAGAATCTTGCCATGGTACTGCACCTTCATCACTAATAAAATAGTCAGCGTACATATTTCGTATCATAGTTCCGCTTAGTTGTCCCTGTGACCGTCTTGCACCAATCGAAATCAAACTTGCATCTTCAGGAGGATCTTCAAAACCAGCTACACTCAAAGAATTATGAAAATTATAACCGTCACGTTCACGTATGAAATTATGCAGTACACAACAGGCTTTCACAATAGCCACACTGAAGTCCACGCTAACGTTCAGTGGCCGATTAAAGATTTTAAATTTGTTGCTTAATATACCAAATGTACATTCAATGTATCGTCTGGCACGTGTCAAGCGGTAATTATATATTCTTTTCTGCCGTGGCAAGATTTTTCCAGCATATGGTCTCTGTAAATGTTGAGATAATGCAAAGCCTTCATCTCCAACAAACGTAAATGGTATTGGTACCCCATTATTAGATATTGGTCTCGCATTTGGTATATTATAATTTCCTTGCCTTATCTTTTTGGTCCATTCACTAAATTCATGTATTGTTGAGTCTGCAGCTTTTCCATAGCATCCAACATCTATATCGATAAATCTGTAATTTGCGTCACATATTGCAAGCAATACGATGGAAAAATATTTTTTATAATTAAAATACTCTGATCCACTATGTTGAGGTTTTATAACTCTAATATGTTTCCCATCGATAGCCCCAAGTAGGTTGGGAAAATTTGCGTATTTCATAAATCCTTCAGCAGTTTTTAGATGTGATTCTTCGGTTGGTTCTGGCATACAGATGTTTTTTAATTTATCCCATATTATTTTCACTGTTTCACGGACTATAATGCCTGCCGTCGTTTGTCCACACTTAAAGTCATAGTGAATATCTGAGAAATAGCAACCCGTAGCTAAATACCTGAAAAGAATAACATTATTAAAAATCACTTATTATCGTAAATTTTACATATTTTAATTAAAATAAACCTACAACTACTTATTTCAAATGAATTAAAATTAACCTAAAAAACAACTAAACTATTAACATTATTTATCGTTTTCAGTCATTGAACTTCAAAGAAAATGGAAGAGTATTAAGGACGCTTATAAAAGAGACAAAGCGAAGAACAATAACTGTTCCAGTGGATCTGGAGCTAAACCTAGAAGACCCTACATATATTCCAATTTGCTAACTTTTTTAGACCCGCTTTACGAAATAAGATCTCCAAGTCAAAATGATGATGCAGCTCTGCGGAATAACCAAGACTGTGATTTTCAAAAACCACATTCACCAAAGAAGTCTAAAAAGACTCCAAAACATGAAGACCCACAAGACAAATTGTATGAAGCACTGACAGCAAATCTCAAACAGTCTAAGGAAGCAAATAATACAATTTTATCTGAAAATCCCGACAAACTGTTCTTAGTTTCGTTGGCTAAAGATTTTTCTGCTATCAAAGAGGAATTTAAGTTAGAGGCCAAAGCTGATATGATAAATTTAATTCGTAAATATAAAAATATGGGACAGTCATCGAGGACATTAAATGAAAATAGATACCAAGGTGCATTTCAATATGAACATCAGTATGGATACCAGTCTGGATATCAGTCTGGATCTGGATATCAGTCTGAATTTCAGCCACAATATCCAAGTAATCAATCAGCGCCAAGAAATGAATCTGTCAGTTCACTCCAAAATTTGGATAGCAATGAATCGGTTACAAATGACTCCGACATCATATCTGACATGTATGATGATATTGAATAAATCTTTTTCTCTTATTCATAATCTAAGTGCACTTATAACAATTTACGGTTGATTTTAAAATGTAACAGGTCAATAAATAAATAAATACATAATAAATAAATACTAGTTGTTTTCTTACCTCAATGTGATGAGCAAACGTTCTTCTGCCGATATACATGATCTCATTGCTGTATTTTGACGAGTTAACTCAGGTTTTAGAATCGAAAGAAGTTCTTGGAATGACGAATATGACATTCGATAACAATTATAAAATTTCTTCCATCTTCTATGTACTAACAATTTTTTAAAAGTTGTATGATAATGACCACCCAATCTTTTTTCACTCGTAAATGGGTCTATCCAATAAATTCGCTTTTTTTTACGTTTTTTACTTTTTAAAAGAAGTACTAAAGCCAACGTAAGCAGTGTTGTCTCAACCGACGCCATTGTACAACTGAAGAAGAGGAGTCTCTGATCAAAACGCAAAAGCTACGAGCGACTACAGCGCGTCTGTACTGCTGTATCTGCGCGTATACGCGCAGTAGAGGAACGTTTTACAATCGCCCCGTGTGCTTAATTACAAGGTTGCGATCCAATCTCGTTTGAATCGCGTATAGGCGCGTTCTCTGCGCGTCGTCAGCGCGTTTAAAATACGCCGTGTGCTATGGGCCTTCGTTTGTTACCGTTGTTATTTGTGTTTTTTGTTATTATCCGTGAATATCTTCGTTTTCTGTTTTCTGTTAGATATCGTTTGAAATGGCTAAAAATAACCGTTGTGTGACCTGTGACCGTTCGGTTCTACGAAGGTTGTTTCTGTTGTCGTTGTCCATGTTGTCTCTCGAGTTTTTAGAATCACATCGAGATTTCGTCGAGTACATATTTACCACTTTGCAAGATCAACAAGAAGTAAGTTGCATTTTTATAGATCCCTAGTTACATCTTAATATCTATACATATAAATACAGTACCATATAGTAAATAAAAATAATAATAATTAGTAGGTAGCTCATATGGCACTCTCAACGACCAGTTTCATTCCGTAGTAAGCAATACTGCTTCTTCAGTTTCGATTCCCACACAGTAGTGTGCATTAAGGTTACTTACTTACGGTTTAAGCCCTTGTAGCTCCTGATTAATAGTTTATAATGAGAATCAGGAGATCATCCTGATTATAAGGAGTAGGTTACAAAGACTTAGGAGGTACTTCCATGCGAGATGATAGTTTCAATCATTTTCGTTTTTCGTTTATTTCAGATTGCATTTATCGGATCCAGATCAATATGTCATCCACGCTGGCAACGTATTGATTACGCCTTGAGGAATCCGCCTGCACCACCGGCGCTACCAGTAGATTCGTTTACTGTATCAGGCTTGACGCGCGCGGCAAACACATCAAGACGGTGTATGATAAACAATTGTCATAACTTAGATCTTCGTTCTATATCACATACTATGAAGGCGTATCCATTGAGCTACTATCATTTGTATATACCACCTCTCGCCCCCATCTGTCAACACCATTTGAGAAACATGACTTGGGAGGATTTTTCGGAAAATGTTACCGTACGCCAAGAGTTTCTGGGGCGAGAACGTACTTAATATGATAGAAATATACACAAAAGGCCTTGAAAATAAAGGGCAGCTCGATTTTGAAAAACTGGACGAGATAAGTCCAGATACCCTTCACTTTTGGACTGGCTTTACTCATCAGCAGTTCAACTTCATATTCAATGAAACACCTTCTTTACGCGAATATTCGGTTGGAAAAACGATGTTGGGAATGTATCTATGTAAACTGAGAACCGGTGAACCTGACCGAAGACTTCCATCAGTTTTTGGTTTGTCTAAGTCAACTATTCAACGTAAAATAAAAGAAGCGAGAGAATGTTTGAAGAATGACTTTCTTCCACAATACCTCGGACTCGACCATATAACTCGCTTATGATTATATGTGGAGATGGCTACATTTTAGATGTAACTGGACCCTACAACGCTCGAACGTCAGATGCTGACATATTACGACCGATTTTGGATAATCACAATTACTACATGGAAGATGCATAGTATAGCTCCCCACACCGATTTCGGTGACGGTGGCCTATTTCATTGAAACCAGGCTAGCTACGCAGGAGTTATGTTATAGTGCCCAAGTGTGTGCGCAGTACACAAGAGCACTCTCTCCTCCTTAACTTTCGTAACCCAGTGGGACGGATAACCGACACGACTGGCGAGAGATTAGGCGCAGGTCCGACTTTTTACATGCCCATCCGACGCAAGGATCATCTTTCTTGTCAGACAATCAGGTGATCAGCCTGAATTGGACCTACTTATGCAATAAGGAACCAACCCTCAATCGTACCAAAATTGACTTAAGCATGCAGAAGGCTTTCAAAATGCACCTTCTATCGACCCAGTAAGAATCATAAAGATATGACAACATTTACACAACAAAACATTTTCATCACAAAGTTACCAATCCACAAAATAACAAGAGCATGATAAACAAACAAGACCCATGTCCCATGGTAATCTAAAATCCTAAAAAGTTTACAAGATTTTATTTTTTCATATAGGACCAAACCGCATAGTTCCTTGTATAATTTTAAAATTTTAAATAACAAATAGAACCAAGCGGGTTGGTTCTTGTTTGCGTATTGAAAAAAAATAAATCTATATTTTTACAAAGACTCACACTGCTTGGTTCCTTGTTAAAATAATTATTTTATAACATGTAAGTAATCATGTCCTTTGAATCTGTGTTGTTTAATAAATTTATTCATACAATTTTTAGCCAGTTAGTGAAACATACACAGGCGAATGTATTTATTAGTTTATTAAATTTAATTTCTTTTGTTTAAAAATACATACATAATATTGTGGGCTTTTATTATATATGGCAACTTATGCCCACTATTCGTGATTGCAAAGGCAACACTAAGGGAAAAAAACGGAATCCTGCTGTTTCTGTGTAAAGTGTGATTTTTGGCAAATATAATTAATACCTGCTATTTCGTGTCTAATCATGAAGAGAGTGAATGCTAGAATACAAAATATTATGTCTAAATTTCTGAATCAGCCTGTCAATGAAGAAAATGAAGCTCAAGGTATGTAAATATTATTTTAAGGTTATAAAAGTTTTAGTTGGATTGTAAAACTTTTTCGTCATTTCTTAAATAGCACAACGAAATTATTTATTTAAAGAACAACTACTAAGGCGGGTCAATAAGTCCGTGACTTTTTGAATTTCTAACCTCCTTACTGAAAAAGCAACACTACTCCTGTCAACAGGCATCTGTCAGTTGACTCCTATCAAAATTTGAACTTGCTGCGTCAGTTAGTTTGTGTTTTACAGCTATTTTTATCAGACTATCCAGTAACTTAAGGAAACAATGGAATTTTAATGGAAAAAAGTGAATTTCGTGTGCTTATTAAGCATTATTTTTTGCGAAAAAAAACCATTACCGAGACCAAGGCTAAGCTTGATAAATACTATGGGGACTCTGCACCATTGATTTCAATGGTAAAAAGTGGTTTACTGAATTTCGTTGTGGCCGTACAAGCACTGAAGATGCCGAACGTCCTGGACGCCCAGTTGAGGTCTCTACACCCGAAACAATCGAAAAAATTCACGGTATGGTGTTGGCCGACCGAAGATTGAAAGTGCAAGAGATTGTGGAAGCCATAGGCATCTCGCATGGCTCAGTGGTTTCAATTTTGAATGATCACTTGGGCATAAGAAAGCTTTCCGCAAGATGGGTGCCGCGTTTGCTCACAGTCGACCACAAACGCAATCGTGTAACAACTTCACAGGAAGGTTTGGCGTTGTTTAATCATAATATGGAGGAGTTTTTTAACCGTGGACGAAACATGGATCCATCACAA
This sequence comes from Phengaris arion, assembly GCA_963565745.1. Lineage (NCBI taxonomy): Eukaryota > Metazoa > Arthropoda > Insecta > Lepidoptera > Lycaenidae > Phengaris > Phengaris arion. The sequence continues at coordinate 6,920,072 of OY751444.1, read as the reverse complement.
CACACCAGAGACCAAACAACAGTCAAAACAGTGTGTTTCTAAGGGTGAATCGGCGCCAAAGAAGGCCAAGGTGGGTTTGTCAGCCAATAAAGTTATGGCGACTGTTTTTTGGGATGCATGTGGGATAATCCACATTGACTATCTTCAAAAGGAAAGAACAATTAATGGGGAATATTATGCCAACTTATTGGACCGCTTCAATGAGGATTTGAAAAAAACCGACCTCATTTGGCCAAGAAAAAAGTTCTTTTTCACCAAGACAATGCAAGGGTGCACACATGTGCAGTTGCCATGGCAAAAATCCATGAATTGGGCTATGAATTGCTCCCACATCCACCCTATTCTCAAGATTTGACTCCGAGTGACTACTTCTTGTTCCCAAACCTGAAAAAATGGCTCGGTGGAAAAAGATTTGACTCCAATGATGAAGTCATCTCGCAAACAAAGGCCTATTTTGAGGACCTCGACAAATCATATTTTTTGGAAGGGATAAAAAATTGGAGAAGCGTTGGACAAAGTGTATAGAGCTCAAGGGGGACTACGTTATAAAATAAGATGATTTATTTATCAAAAAATCTGTGTTTTATTCCAAAAGTCACGGACTTATTGACCCGCCCTCGTACCTTTATTTTGGTTTATAACAGTTTGAACATATACAGTGTGAGTCCTTATAAAGTGCACATATTAAAATCAGGGAAACTACACCCCATTTTATCGACGGGAATAATATTTAAAAAAATAAAAAAATATATTTGAATTTTTTATGATGTTTTTAAAATTTTGAGTTGCACCTGTTGACCCTATTTAGATAAAACGTCATAATTTTTAAACTAAGTGTGTTATCGCAGTGGAATAAATTTTGTGATGATGACTAATAATAAGCCGTACCCATAAAGTCAAAATATCCAAGAAAACTAACCTTATAAATTTATAATTAAGTGAAACTTGAAGAAAATCTGGATTTTTTTTCATCATTTTTGCAATTGATTTACAATTTCTCCTAAAATCATGTTATTAACCCTACCTTTTTTTTATTCCAGCATATTCTACGTATTATTAGCTTTCTAAAAATAAAAATTGCACGATTATTACTTAAAAATAACAGTTTCTATGACCGTTTGAAAAAAGCCTATGCGCATTGTTTGGCTACGCATCATTGTTTATCACAGGTAGAGACCTTTTTTTTGGTGAGTCATTGTAGAGGCACGCGGGTCGAAGTACGAAAGGGGAAGAGGGGGGCCTGTTGAAGGACAATTTGAACGTTCGTTATGCTTTGTAGCCTAGCCAGCCAGTCGCTCCGAACCTTTCGCCGCTGCTATTTGTATTTCTCCTACCAACGTTATCAGTTTTCGTATCCTACGTATCACGCGTTTGCTTTGTGGTCACCATGCCACGTATAAGTGATTTCCCTCCAGCACACATTGCCGATATCCATTATTACTATGGAATGTACCGAGGGAGTGCTAGAGCTGCTTGCGCAGCTTATCTGAGCGTTTTCAGAAAAATAGCACACCCCCCTTTTGGAGCTGTCCCTCCGTTTTAATATTTAATTGTCCTTAAACTGACAAAAGAAATGGAAAAGTGTGATATACATTCAATTTGTCATTTAAGTAGTTTAACCATATAATTTTAGTACAAATGATTCCCACAATATTATATTTTTTATAAATAATTAAAGTATTCCCAATACCTGGTTTTTGGCTGTCCCACGTGATAAGCCTTTCAGAAAAGATCATTTTATAGGATATTATTTTTTTCAATTTAAGTATCTGTTGTTTATAATGATTTTGGTACAAATTACTTCTTATTTTAATGAATAATCAAACGTTTTTTTCATGTATTATTTAATAAAAAATAATAATAAATGCAAGTCCAAATTTCTGTCTCAACCTGAGTTTTCAGTATTGTGACCGCCTTTTTAGTATTAAAACACTACTGTTGGTATCTTTCGCGGTGGCTGATGGCAACATTGTACCGACCTTTTTTAAAAAATACTGGATTTCGTACGCCAGTGCCAAGTTTAACGCAGTGAGCAACGGACGTTCGTGTGTCATTACCAGGTCGCGATTTTTACACTCAGGTAAGGTGACCATTTCCTGCTTATATTTCACGTTTTCTGTTTATCTTGTAACTAAACATTATTATACATAGGTCAAACTTTCAATTCCGTAATATTTTAGACGGCTAAGTAGAGCAGCTGATTAATTACAGAATTAATTTAAAGTCTGATAGCTGACATGTGACCTCAGAATGTGACCATCTGGGTGGTCGCATACACCCTGAGCTGCAAGTCACAACATGTTTGAGCACATAAAGAATAGTTTACATTGTACCTTATTCAACATTGAACTATATATTTACTGGTTTGGAAGTTTTTGTCTTGTTAGAACCCAAAATAGATATTAGGTGCAAAATATTAATAGATACGGCGTAAAGTAAACCAATAAATAAATTTTTATTTTTGCTTTTTAGCATTCTCTATGCAATTCTTATTGTTTTTTTAAATAACGTAATAAAAATTAATAAAATATTATTATACGTTCCGTAGCTTAGTAGTTAGAGCAGTCGCCCGGATAGCGAAAGGTCGTGGGTTCGAGTCCCATCGGAGTGGTTGTGCGGGAGCTGATTCATTTCTAATACTTTACGTTTCAACCAGTAAAATCATAAAATGACAAAAACTACATACATAAAACTTGTAAAACATTTAAATTACACAGGTACAGACATTGTATTTAATTATCAATGTGCCTAATCAAATGTCCATTACTTATTTGTACGAAAATTTATTTAAATTACTACAAAAATTAGGCGTCAATGTTTCAAAACATTTACATCGTATCTAGTAAAAAATACCTACTTTCTATTTTACGTCCTAAAAAGATAGAAATTCAGTGACCTCAGGTAAATTATAGAATTTCATTTTATACATGTAAATTAGTCAATAATTGTTGTAGTAACTTAAATAAATAATTGATATTTGATAGGCATATTGATTGATAATTAAATATAATGTCAGTACCTATATGTATAATTAAACATTTTACAAGATTCATGTAGTTTTTGTCCTGTTCCGATGTTTGTTACTTAATGGTTCGCATGTTTTTATCTTTATAAGACCTAAAATAGAAAATATGAAAAAAATATTATAAAGTACGGCCTTCGATCATATAATACCTCGAAGGATACGGGGTAAATGTTATTACTATTAAAATTTGTTTGTGTCATTATTAGATTAGAAATTCATTGTCTTATAGTGAACTATAATGCCGCTTAGTGGAGCTGAAAAAACTAGAAGATACAGAGAAAAGCTGAAGAAAGAGAGGCCAGATGAGTATAAAGCTCAATGTTCACGAAATTTGCAGAGACTGAAATCAAAAAGAAAGACAATTTCGGAAATGACTCCATCAGAAGCCGAAAAACAGCGAGAGCAATGGAGGCAAGACAAACGGAAAAGTGACGCTAAAAAAAAAAGAGAAAAATTAAGAACAGATGCCGCTGTGGAAACAAAAAACGAAGTCACAGAAAATGATAAAAAAAATGAAAGAGTTTTGAAAATGTGTAAAATATTATTAAAGAGATGCAAAACCATAACGAATATTCTTAAAAAAGTGAGAATACAAAAGGAGACTTATAGAAAACGATACCAACGGCTTAAGGAAAAAACTACAACAAAGATAGAAAAATTGGAAACTAATATATTAAAATTAAAGGCTACAGAAGAAGTGTTAGAACTATCATTGAAAAAAACTTATAGCGATAGTAAGAGCCACGATGAAAAAGTTACTTTAAAAAAAATTGTAGTAAACAGCAGGGACAAAACTTACGTATGCAAATTAATGGGACTGAAAAATAAACCAAGATCAAAAAAAAAGAGAGTGAGACGTGCAATAATACTAGAAATCAATCAGTTTTACGTAAGAGATGATAATAGCCGTAATACAGCGGGAAAAAAGGAAACAAGAACAAAACACAAGAAGAAGGAACAAATAAGATATTTGACTGATACCTTGAAGAACTTATACCAAAAATACAAAAGTGAAGGAGGCCGTTATGGCTTCACCACCTTTTATAAAAACAAACCCTTTTATGTTTTGTCACCGCACCTTAATTCGCGTAACACGTGTCTCTGTGTAAAGCACAGTAATATCGAATTTTTGCACAATACCTTGCTAAAGAATAAAGTGGTCCAGTTTGGTCTAAAGGACATATTGAAAACTGTAGCCTGTGATATAAAAAATTACCAATGCATGCACAATAAATGCAAAGATTGTAAAAATAAGACACCTAGTTTTGAGGATGTTGACAATGACAGGGAAGTCAGCTGGTTTCGCTGGGAAAGCCAGATACATAAATATACAAAGAAAGATGGAACAACAAACAAAGAAATGGTAACAAAAAAAACTACAAAAGTTATAAAGATAGGAAGGATATTGGAGCTAAAAACTTTATTTACTAAAGATCTGCTTGCATTCAAAACACATTATTTCAATATGAACCGCCAGCAAACCGAGTTCCAAAAAATTATATCAAATTTAAATGACAACGAGGTTGTTATTGTAGCAGACTTTTCCGAAAATTACGAAGCTAAATTATGCAATGAAATTCAAGCTATGCATTTTGGCGCTTCTAAGCGACAAATAACCTTGCATACAGGTATGATATACTGGAACAAGAAATGCCAATCATTTTGCTCTATTGCCAATGTCAATAATCATCAGCCAGCAGCTATATGGGCCCATTTAGCTCCTGTTATCAAGCTAATTAAAAAAGAGAGTCCAAATACGTCTATCGTTCATATGTACACTGACGGGCCGTCTTCTCAGTATAGACAAAAAAATAACTTTTACCTGCTAAGCCACTTCACTGTCGAATACGGATTTCAATATGCAACTTGGAATTACTATGAAAGTGGACACGGCAAAAGCGTAGCAGATGGGATTGGAGGTTCAATCAAACGGACACTAGACAGGAAAGTAACGCAAGGTGCCGATGTCACCAGCGCGGAAGACGCATATGATATTTTAAGAAGGTGCATGAATGCTGTAGAGATATTTTTGATCCAAGATAATGCCATCGACGAAATTGCCACAATATTGCCTTCAAATGTGCAACCTCTAAAAGGTACCCAAAAAGTTCACCAGGTAATTACCCTAGACAAGAATTTGATCAAATACCGAGATATTAGCTGTTTCTGCCAAAAAGGACTTTGCAATTGTTTCACACCTCAGACCCACATACTTCTGAAAAATCGTATTATTGCCGATTTGCGCAAGGAGGAACATATTGAAGGTATAAAAGATTGTGTGATATCACTAGATCATTGTGCCGTTGAAGATATCGATGTCGGTTCTTTATTCAATGAGCCTCTTTTACATATTTCTGAGAATGAATCTAAAATGGTCGACGAACCCCTTCTATCACAGAAGCTTCCATTTATAATTTTTGACACCCCTGAGATTTGTAAAAATACAGTCAGCGATCATTGTGACGAGATTTTAGACACCAATGTTACTATGACTCGTAATGCAAGTCATTCGTCCGAAAATGACACTGTGAGCCAACCCTTTACCGATAAGCCGTCTCTTTCTGCACAAATTGTATTGAAAAGGAAATCCACGACCAGAAAAAAAATTAATGATACCAAAAAATTCAAACCAATTGCTTTTCTAGATTGCAGAATATGTCACTCTTCTATTTTGGGTCAAAAAATTAAATGCATTGCTTGCAAAAACTGGGTGTGTGATGATTGCATGTCTATAAACGATATTGTTTTAATTGATTACATTTGCGATAAATGTATAGAAGGTATTTTTTTTATAATATATAATTTAATCTTAATTTATTTCATAGTAGTTTGCTATATTTTCATGTCTACTAACTTTGGTTTCAGGTGATTCGGAATAAAGATTCAGCATGCAAGCCGATATTGACAACATTTTGCATTTTAACGACTATGCCAAGTTTTACCTCTTCGAATTAAATTGGCCGTGGACGGAGACACATTTCATTAAGTCTCAGTTTTGTTTCCAATGCGGTACATCTACTTGTCTATTTTTCGGACCCCCGCATTTCACATCACGGATGCAGGGTAACGATATATTGATACTTCTAGTAAGTCCGTTTTTTTTTTGTTTTAATTGTGACTGCTGCATTTATGACCACTTCCCAGCCGATGAGTGCGTTGTTTGTGCAAATTGGTTACTTTGTTACAAACGTAAGTCCGAACGGAATATTGTTCGGACTTTATAAGATCGCAGTGGCATCAATATTATTTAAAATTAATTAGAATAAGGAAAAATAATTAACTCTTGTTTACTGTAATTTAAGTTAAAATTATGGATCTCATTCAAAAGTCAATTTATCTTTTAAGTATCAGATTAATATATAAAGTTGGTTCAATCTGTATTTGTTAAGCCAACTTGTTTTGTGATATTGAAGTTTAATTTGATAGTTATTAATTATTAAAGAAGATCTCGATAATAATACTTTTGATATAAAAAAAATACGTAAGTTCTTTAAAAAAAACTAAACATACGTATACGTGATATTCGTGTTTATCTTTGTTGTTATTTATAATAGTTTTTACATTAATACTACTTAATAATAATGTTATTTTTGATAAAAGAAATACTTCGTTTGTTCCCAACGAGTCACACTGTAACCTGTAACATTGTGACTGGTTGGGAAAAAATTGTAAAATAATTCCCAATTAGTCACACTATGAATCGTACCTACTCTTAGGTTTATTTTTTGTATGATCTGGGGTTATACTATCTATCTAATATAATCCATTAATGGATTTGACCTATGGATTAGAGTGGAATAGAGAAAATTAGGGCTAAGACGTAACAGTAATCAGTATAACCCCAAATCATACAAAAAATAAACCTAAGAGTAGGTACGATTCACAGTGTGACTCGTTGGGAATAATTTCGGAAAGGTCTCCCAACGTGTCACAATGTGACTGGTTGCGAATTATTTTACAATTTTTCCAAACTAGTCAATGTTACAGGTTACAGTGTGACTCGTTGGGAACAAACGAAATACTCACTTTGAGACTGTACACTTTTTTAATTATGTGCTTGAAGCACAAAATGTTGAATACATGAGTATAAGTTTTATCTCAATTTGTTTTTGTTATTTTAATATTAAAACATTAAAGTTAATATTAAATAAAATTGTATTTCATTTCTTTTAATTATATTGCTAAAATAAAATTATGTAGACGCGACTTTACTTTTGACACCCGCTCAGTATGTGACTGTCCCTATAAAAAACTCTACTTTAGTGACCATATAAAGGTACTATTTGTATGAAATAGTTAGGAATCTTGATTTAAATATCACAGCATAGGTTTGTATTAATGTGCAAATACAAATACTAAGTACATTTACTTTGTAAATTAGTGTTTATCAAGAAAAATATTCTCCGTGCAAGGACTCATTAATGACTTACATTTTTCTCAAATGTTTTCTCAGTACAAAATGAATCTTGGTAGCAACAGTTACTTTTTAAATTTAAAAGTCAACATTAACAACCTACCTGGTACAAAAAAAATATGTAAATGATAGCAAATACAAAAATAACAGGCTTTTTTGGGAAAAGGGCACAGTCACATTCTGAGGTTCGAAAACCTTAGAAATCTATTGTGTGACCAAATATTTCATGGAAAAACACAAATTAGAAGAAAAAAACCTTGTTTTTTATGAAAATTAGACTATATCAGTATACATTCATCATTAATATTACTTAAATAACATAATTGCAAAAAATATTCTAATTTCGAGGGGGTGTGCTATTTTTCTGAAAACGCTCATCTAACTGCATTTCCGAATCGACGCCCCGTGCCATCAGCCCGTAATTTCCAAGAAGTCCATAGAAGACTGGCTAGCGCTGGACTTTTTGTGCCTCGGAATCGCCGCGAACCAGGTGTTATTATCGATGTTGCTATCGAAGAAGCAATTTTGGATGATTTGTTTCGTGACCCGACTACCAGTACGAGACGTTTGGCATTACGTCATGGCGTGTCCCAGAAATCAGTTTGGCGCATCTTAAGAAAAGCAGGGTTGCATCCATACCACTATCAAAGGGTGCAGCATTTACACCAAGATGTGGATTCACGTCCAAGGTGCGTTATGTCTTCATGGGTTTTAAGAAAAACAAGAGACAATCCACAGTTCCCTAAAAATATTCTTTGGACAGACGAAGCCCAATTTACTAGAGATGGCATCGTTAATTGCCGAAATTTACATCGGTGGTGCCCGAAAGGTGAAAACCCTAGGTTGAAAAGGGCTTCTACGTTCCAAGTGAAATTTTCTTTAAATGTATGGGCCGCAATGATCGACCATTTTCTCATTGGTCCTATAATACTCCCAAGAACGTTAACTGGAGAGAGATTTCTTGTACTTCTGAGAGACGAACTGCCGTGGCTATTGGAAGATGTGCCACTTCTAACCCGTCGCAGAATGATGCTCCAAATGGATGGATGTCCCGCCCATTATGCGCTGATCGTCAGGTCATATTTAAATGACAATTATCCACGTCGCTGGATTGGTCGAGGAGGACCAGTTGGGTGGCCGGCGCGTTCCCCCGATCTCACACCTATGGATTATTTTTTATGGGGGACCATGAAACAAAGGGTGTACAGCAGTCAAATTAATACAGAAGCGGAACTTGAAGAAAGGGTTTTGCGTGTGGCCAATGAAATTAAAAATGATCCCGATATGATTCAAAGGGCAACGCAGCAAATTTTGCTTCGCGCTACAATGTGTATGCAACAACAGGGTGGTCATTTCGAACATTTGATGCATTAGGATAATTACTGATTTGATTTATTTTTAATTAGTTAAAGGTAATAAATGATTTATGCTTGAAAAATACTTTTGTTTAAATCATTCTCCAGCTCTAACTCAGATAACTGCATTTTTTAAACGCTGATTTAAGAAGTTGTATCTAAGTAATAAACTTGCAAATTTTACTTTTAGAAAGCTAATAATACGTAGAATATGCTGGAATAAAAAAAAAGTAGGGTTAATAACATGATTTTAGGAGAAATTGTAAATCAATTGCAAAAATGATGAAAAAAAATCCAGATTTTCTTCAAGTTTCACTTAATTATAAATTTATAAGGTTAGTTTTCTTGGATATTTTGACTTTATGGGTACGGCTTATTATTAGTCATCATCACAAAATTTATTCCACTGCGATAACACACTTAGTTTAAAAATTATGACGTTTTATCTAAATAGGGTCAACAGGTGCAACTCAAAATTTTAAAAACATCATAAAAAACTCAAATAATTTTTTTAATTTTTTTTAATTTTTTTCCCGTAGATAAAATGGGGTGTAGTTTCCCTGATTTTAATATGTGCACTTTATAAGGACTCACACTGTATTAAAAATGTATTCATACTTTAGGTCACTAGTTTCTTAATATTATAATATTACGTTATTTCTAGATTTTTGTGACGACTCGCGATCAAGTAGTCCAATCCAGTTTTCTGCAGGTAATTTTTATATTAGGTAATTTTAGTACGTTTTGCATGTTGTAGTTATTATGTTATGTTGTAGTTTTTAATAAAATCATTTTTTTTGTTAAAATGTGTAAAACAGTGTATCTGGTCCAGCAACTAAAGCATGAAACCTTTTTCAACATATTATATTTAAATATAGAAACAGAAAAAAGGACGCATATTTTAAGGAGTGAGAAGGTAAGTATCACTTTGGCATGCTAAAACAAAAATAATTTTTAAAAAGCCCATCCGTGGGTAAGTTGCATTTTTGACAGTTTATCTCATAAATTAGATTTTTTTTAATTGGGTTTCTAAAATACAAGATTTTAAACATACCAAAGTGATACCCTTTCACCCCTTAAAATATGTGTTCCGTTTTCTGGGGCGTATATATGAATATATATAATAATAAATCAATATATTTTAGATTTGCTGGGTAAGAAAAGAAGATTTAGCATGGGTATTGTGGCTAATAAATCTCTCAAAATGGCTTGCAAAGGGGGTGACGATGCTGTACCTCAGCTTGATATGTCTGCTAAGTTGAATGTCTTGCCTGAAGCATCTCCGTGTCCTTTTTCTCCCCTGCAATCTTTACCTACCAATTTTGTAAATGAAAATATAACTACACCAACTTCCAGCGCAGTAATTTATAATGATAACATTGAAACATCAGTTGAAAAAAGCGTGGAACCACCCCCATACTCACCACTAACACCTCGCCCAGCCATTGCTTTAAATAATGATACTTCTGGAGCTTTGGGTGCAAATACTGCTTTACTGACCAATAATGCTTTACAGACCTATTTATCATATTTTAGTAACAACGAAAATCAAGTGACTGAGATATCTGCTGAGAAAAGTATCGAATCTGTCAATCTAATTTCACCGCTTCCATTAATGTCTCCTGAGACGGCAACCTTGTTTCATATCTTAGCTGATTCAATGGACAATAATTCAAACAACGAAGACTTATCTGAGACATCATCGAAAGCAAGCTCGAGACGTGACAATGCTGAATTTTTAGTGAATGATAGCGATGATTCGGTGAAAGATCCGGACTACAATGACATTGCGGATTATGCATCCAGTGAAGATATATCTAATGATTACGTTTCTTTAATCACTAGTACCAAACATGTCACAAGTAATCAAATAAATGAGATTGCTAGTCTTCAACCAGGCCCAATAAATTTAGCAGCTCAAGCTCCACAACAAATTATTAAAGTTGATGATGAAATTACTCCTGTTTTAGAGACTGCAAACATATCTCACAATGTAAATAGTAATGATACACAAACTGTGTCTGACCTGGGAACCGAATCATTACTGTCGGAAAGATCCTATGGGCAGGCCAAAGAAAGGAAGAAAGACAAAATTTGGTGGTTTATCGCGAGAAGAAAGAAAAAAACGCAAATACACAAATTTATCCTACATAAATTCAAGAAAAAAGATTGTGTATCCTAAGAATTTTGAAGATTTTCAGTGCAGTTGCCTAAAAAAGTGCCACGAAAATGTCCCGGTAGAAAAGAGAATTGCTCAATTTCAGAAGTTTTATTCTTTGGGAACTTATGATGCGCAAAATATGTTTTTAAGTTCACTAATAAAAGAACAGCCTGTGAAACGTCACTATATTTCAACTGAAAATAAAAGCAAAGTTACAAAAAGTAAATCTTACTCCCGCCAATATTTTTTAGATGGCGTTTCAGTTTGTCGAGACATGTTTGTAAAAACATTACAGACTTCGGGAAAAAGAATAAATACGTCACTATGTAAAATACGATCAGACAACTGTATTACTGATAAACGTGGCCGGCATGGTGGGCACAATAGAGCTTCTCTTGAGAGTGAGGAGTTCGTGATAAATTTTATTAAAAGGTTGCCCACATATGTATCTCACTATTCTCGTGAAAAAACCGAAGCTAATTTTTTGAGAGCTGACATGACATTGTCAAAAATTTACCAATTATACACTGATGAAGCGAAAGCCGCAGGGATGGCAATATTATCTGCTGCAAAAGTTAATCAATTGTTTTTCACTAAGTTTAATCTGCGTACTAAGTCACTTAAAAAAGATACGTGTAATAAGTGTGACTATTTTGAAAGAGAAATCCTGAACACACATACAGAACAACATAGAGCCGATATTAAGTTGAAGCAAGCAGCGCATCATGAATTGGCAAATTCCCTGCAAAAACAATTAAAGATGGACATGAAACTAGCTAAAGACGATCCGTCAATCGAAACTCTGACCTTTGATCTCGAAAAAACATTACCTTTGCCACGTATACCGACTAATATTGTGTTTTATAAACGTCAACTTTGGGTGTACAATTTAGGCATACACACCGGGAGTAATGATGAAGCTCATTGCAATGTGTGGGTAGAGGGAGAAGCAGGCAGAGGCGCTCAAGAGGTAGCTTCATGTCTCATTAAGCATATTACAGAACGGCTCGACAGCAACGTGAAGAATCTAATTTTATGGTCTGATTCGTGCGGTGGGCAGAACCGTAATATAAAATTAACATTAATGCTTAAAGCCATGTTATCTGCTCATTCACATTTAACACAAATCAATTTAAAATTCCTTGAATCGGGACATAGCTTTCTTCCGAACGATTCCGATTTTGCGAAAATTGAATGTGCCTTAAAACGTCAACAGAGACTCTATACACCAGATGATTACATCCGGGTTATGAAAACTTGTAAAAAGAAAAATCCAATGCAGGTACATAGGATGAAAAATGAAGATTTCTTGTCATCGCTAAAGTTGGAAAAGAACATCATCAATAGGAAGAAAACAATAGATGGTGAGAAAGTTTCATGGCTAAGTACGAAAGAAATAATGATAAAGAAGGATGAAGTGTTCAAGATATTTATGAAAACTAATTTGTATGATGAAAATTTTATGGTAGTAGATATAAAAAAAAATGTTCGTGGACGACAATGTGTGTTAGCGAGAGAGTTGATGGAGCCTCTGTGGCCAAATGGAAAAACTGTCCCTGAGGCAAAACTAAATGATTTGAAGAGCCTGTTACACCTGATTCCTCAAGATTCACATCAATTTTATGTAAAACTAGTTGGAAATGCAGGCATAGAAGACGATCTCGAAGGCTTTTCGGGCAACCCGGATTTTGAAGTCGAATTTAATTAATTAGAATAAGTACATAAGTTAACTTCAGTTATTAATATTATTAAGAACAAACAAGCTACTTCTAACTACCTAAAGATTATTTACTACATTTTCTGCTTTGTTATTTTTAGCAGACTTGCGAAATATAAATAAATATATATGGTATTCTTTTATTTTTCCCAATAAATTATGCCAACGTAATAAATTAACAAGGGACCAACCCACACGCAAATCATTTTGCTAAAAGGAACCATCGAGGTTTTTGTTTAATTACTATGTAATTTAAAATTATTTTCATTAAAATGGTACTTGAATATATAAAACAAAACCTGTTTTACAATATTAAAAAAAAGCCTTTACCAAAAAACCAATATTTTTTTTTCTATACAAAATTTAAATAATAATAGCTTTTTCTCAAAACTATCAGTGTGTGGGTTGGTTCCGTTTTGCATAAGTAGGTCCAATTGTCCTAACCAAACTCGGAAACAATATATTTTTTTGTTCCAATGCGGGAATCGAACCCACGACCTCCGAGTCGAGAGCCAAGCTCTAACCATTAGACCACGGAGGCTGTTAAGCACGAAGAAATGGTAGAAAAATATAAGGCATCGAAGGAGGAAAATGATAAGTTAGCCATGAAAAATGAAAAGCTGGAAGATAATGTAAAACACGTTGGGTTAGGCATAGAATTTGCCCGTAGTTTTTTAGGACCTGGTACAAGCACCATCTGTGCAAGCCACAACGCTGGAACCCACGATGCAAAACATAGAAACCACAGCAATACCAGCCTCTACACTGCCTCCTGGTTTTGTTCGGCAAAATCTAACGAAAGTGCTGATAATGATAAACCGCTGACACAATTGGAGGATAATGCGTCAGTAGAGGCTCCAGCCACAGCCAATGCAACTTATCAAACACGAGAGAGAGTTTGATCGCACCCACTATCGGGCTAGTGATGGAGCAGACTAGATCCTATATGGAGTACTCCGGATACATTTATGTGCCTATTATTTATCACATGCCTCATTTACTTAGCAGCGATCTTAAAGGGCAAGGTGTCGAGTGTAACATCTCTGCCAATGCAGATCATCAGAACTTAATAGTCAAGCTACTAAAAGATAAGGTGGGCACTTTAATCCCCACGCATACAACAAGGAGAAACAAAAGGTTTATAGAAACAGTTCTTCTAGGAGGGGCTGTTGCTTGGAATAGGGCGTCAATATGGTCATTGCAAGATACTATGACATCCCTGGAGGAACAGATGAAAGCCATGAGAGATGGCAATCAAGTTGTGGTTAACAGCATAAATACAATTATGGACAATCAGAATGCTATTCATCATGCGGTTGACCGACAAGCGAGGATTCTTAGAGAGTTTATGGAACATAGCTCTTGTGAAGAGTTAATTACAAACTACTTTCGAGAAGTGTACTCAACATGGCTGTCCTTAGCTCCTAATGACTTTTCTCGGGTTGTTGACAGTGCCCTGGCAGGGAGAATAACTCCTGACCTTTTACCTGCCACAGATGTTATATCTGTTTTACTAAAGCATCCAGCACTAGTACAAACTGCTTACTCTAAAGATATGACGTTATTATATGAACTTGGCAAACTGTCTTTGCATCAAGTGAATTATGATCCATACCTTATGGTGTCTGGGGTGATGATATTCCCCCGTATATTAATAGATCGCTCTGCCGCCTTGATGAAGGTGTACACAACACATTTAGCAGTTGACTCAGAGTTCAGAAAACTGAATCTTCCAGATGTAGTGGCATGCAAGACAAAAGGGAATTGTTGGGAAATCTCCCCTACAGCCTGTAAGGATACACTTACATTGATCCTATGCCCTCGACAGACACAACCTGAATTCAACACTTGCCTGAAACATTTAATGGAGGATCAAACACCAACAGATATGTGTGAATGGAATCTGTCAATAAATCCCGACTTTGAAGTTCTTGTCTTTGATGGAGGTGTTATGGTTAGTGCATCTAACATATCCGGGGAAATAATGATCACCCAAGGTCGGGATCTTATAGTGCATAGACAGGCTGAAGCCAGCTTGGTTCCTTATGTTCTAACCTCTACTGATGGAGATTACCTTCACATAGGAGGACAAATATACCAACTTGCTCAGGAAACTGAGCGAACAGGTTATGAGATTGCAATAAACGTCACAAGTCCAATCCAACATGAATCTCTAAGTGGGCTTACTGTCGATGGATGGGTAAGTGAAGCAAGAGTTCCTCAACTCAGGGAAGAACCCTGGACTCCCCCGCATCATTACACATGGTGGTCAGTTGTAGCTGTTGCTATTGTTAGCATGTGCCTGATATGCACAATCATTAGGTATCGGATGGTTCTCCATAAGATGCACCAGAGAGTAAAGGAAGAAATCTCTGGATGGGTCTCTGTCCCATCAGCTCCGCCGAGCTACAACATGCAACCAGTAGTCAAGCACACGAGAACAGATTTGATGTTTGATGGAAGATGCACCAATACGATGGTTTCTTGAACCTAATGACGTGATGATCTTAGACAGAGGATTTAGAGATGCATTGGAATATACCGAAGAATGTGGATTTACGGTCTGTACGCCACAGTCGCTTGGCAGGCACGAAAGACAACTGTCCACTGAAGCTGCAAACAAATCAAGATTGGTAACTTTGGTCAGATGGGTAGTAGAAACCGTCAATGGGAGAGTGAAGCAGAGCTTTAAGATGTTCCGACACAAATATTTTCATATTGCTTTGCCCAATGCAATGACAGATTTTAAAATAGCAGTAGCGTTGATCATCGCAGCCAAAGAGATCTACGGTGATAATCCGCTGACTGAAATCTTTATAGAAAAGATAGATCGAAATATAAATAGGCCAAACCTACTGGCTGATTTCGTTGATGAACAACGTCTAAACGCACAAAGTAACGTTGCGTTTCAGAGGATGGAGGCAACATCAATAGAAGATTTTCCTAGAATGACCCACGATGAGATGCTATTTTTTCTATTGGAACATACCATGTAAAGCTGGCAAGATCTTACTGCTTCGAACATATACGAGAATGCGGCGTGTATACTATGGAAGTCTATAGACATCCCGACACAGTAAACATCAATGACGAAAAGGGAAACATGTTAATAAGCTGCCGAATTCAATCGAGACACGTTCAAGCTAGAACTTATTATTGATATATACTCTACAATCGCAATGCAATCTCAGAATATTGTTGTAGTTGCATTCATGGCCGCCGTACATTAGGTAGTTGTGCCCACATTATTTCGATAGTATATTACTTGTCCTGGGCCAGATAACAAGGCGACTTAGACGAACCTGCAGGATTTTTAGACTCGGTGTGTATTGATTTAGAAGAATATTAAAATTAAAATATTTAAAAGATATACATGCATTTTCTTTTTTCCCAACCAAACCCGTAGCATTACAACTAAACAACAATAACCCACAATTACATACATCTTTATTTTTTTATTTATAATGCATATAGCTCCTATATCCCACGGATTTTATATTTGTCTTCTTTGGTACCTTCAAATGTCTTTTATGACCACATTTACGACATTATATATACATGTATATAAATGTTTATTTTTTATAATAGCTCCTACATGCCACGGATTTCATGGTTGCCCCTGTAGTACCTTCTAAATGTCTATTATAACAACAAAAACCAACAATTACACACAATCACGACATGTAGGTTTTTTTTTTAGTTGTATGCACTTAGCTTAATCCATAAACAAATAACTTTATTTAGTCTGTGTATAGTCTATGATATGATCTGATATCTATGGATAATTCTTGTCTATGTCTCTCTCTCTCGCACGACGCTATAGCGAAAACTGCTGTGTAATTTTGGGTGATAAAATAAATTTTGTAACGAGCAAAAGTAAGTGTTTATCTTGGACCTCCCCTACATACATATATACATGTATATATATGTTTATTTTTTTATTTATAATGTATATAGCTCCTATAATGCCACGGATTTCATGGTGGTCCCTATGGTACCTTCAAGTGTCTATTATAACAACAAAAACCAACTATTACACACAATTACGACATTACTTTTATTTTTTATTGTCATGTATGTAAAGAAAAACACTAGATTAGTACTGTTTTCAAGTTTCAGGTTCAAATGTCTCATTAATTAATGCAAAATTATTGAAGATACAAAGGACAAATGATATAAGTACTACACAAACAGCAAACTTGAAAATTATTAATGGTGAGAAAAAAACAAAAGGTATGGTATCTCTAAAAATTAAAATATTTAATATGGAAAGAATTATGGATATTTTTGTCACAGTAAATGAGAATTTTCATTATAATTTTCACATTGGCTTGGATTGTATAAAAAAGTTCAGATTAATTCAAAATGAAGATTTAAATACTATACAATATGACAATCCAAATGAAGACAAGTTCCTAAATGAAGAAAATATAAAAACAATATCAATTCAAATTTAACAAAATATGTCAAAATTCCTGATGCACTAGGTGACAAAAATATAAAAGCTGATGTTTCTTCATATGCTGGGCTACTGGAACAAGGAGCTAATTATACGAACAAATGGGAAGTGAACTTTAATGTTCGATTTTTTTTTATTTATATGTTAAACATCGACAAATTTGAAATTTCAGTCAACCATTTGGATGTGTACCAACAAAGGGAAATTGATAAACTAATAGAGAAATACAAAACGGTCTTTGGTAAGGACAAATATGATGTTGGGACTGTACGTGATTATGAAGCTCACATAGATTTAATAGTAGATAAATATTGTTACAAACGTCCTTACAGGTGCACAGCTGATGATAGAAAAGAAATTGAATACCAAGTATCAAAACTACTGGAGAAGAATTTGATTGAGGAATCTTATAGCCCATTCGCTGCTCCAGTGACTTTGGCATACAAGAAAGAAGATAATAAGAAAACTAGGCTATGTATAGATTTTAGAGAGTTGACCAAAATCGTTGTTCCTCAATCACAGCCATTCCCTTTGATCGAGGATTTAGTGGTAAGGACTGTGAACAGAAAAACAATATTTTCAACGTTTTTGATAAAATGAGTAGTGATTCATCGGGAAACGTCCTCCTAAAAAAAAAAAGTGAAATATGGACAGAAATTCGTAAATTCATGGTTAACCTCTCGCCTGTGGAGCGTCCCATTACAGGACTTTAGTAATTTCGCTGTGTCTGTGGAGCGTCCTGTCACAGGACTCGCCACAGCTGCGATCACCTTGTTTAGTTTTGAGCATATTTTGGCGTCTATATAGTTCTTACTCTTTCGCATACATTAAAAATCGTATTAGAATGAACTGCTTCTCCCTCTAAATTGAAATTTAGCGCGTCTATGGTACAAAAAAAGTTTAAATTTATTGTTTTATCTGTGGTCAGTTCAGTCAGCGATTGCCGCGGTTATACTCTTGGTATATTTTAATTAATTTCAACTGGAATTACAATGGAACAGTAAGTAATATTTAATTATATTTACTCATATTGATATATTCTTTACTTTATAAGTCAAAAACAGCCTTAAAACTAACGTCCTAGTCATTTTACAAAAGCGATGGCCCAAAAATGACCCAGAGTCGACAGAAACTTATTATATGCGGTCTGAGTTGTCTTATTGTGTAAATAAATCAAAAACCTTGGGGTTTCGATTTTTATCGTTTATATTTTCTTAGTTATTTATTGACATTTGACATAAGCGTACACTCATAATCATGAAAATAGCAATGCACTAATGCGCCCGGCCGGCGCGGCGGCAGACAAAGCGCGCGGCGAGTGGCGAGCTTGCCCAACGACCGGTTTGTAGTCTAGTTGAAGCAGAAGACGCAACGCAGTCCTTCGTTTGTTACCGTTGTTATTTGTGTTTTTTGTTATTATCCGTGAATATCTTCGTTTTCTGTTTTCTGTTGGATATCGTTTGAAATGGCTAAAAATAACCGTTGTGTGACCTGTGACCGTTCGGTTCTACGAAGGTTGTTTCTGTTGTCGTTGTCCATGTTGTCTCTCGAGTTTTTAGAATCACATCGAGATTTCGTCGAGTACATATTTACCACTTTGCAAGATCAACAAGAAGTAAGTTGCATTTTTATAGATCCCTAGTTACATCTTAATATCTATACATATAAATACAGTACCATATAGTAAATAAAAATAATAATAATTAGTAGGTAGCTTATATGGCACTCTCAACGACCAGTTTCATTCCGTAGTAAGCAATACTGCTTCTTCAGTTTCGATTCCCACACAGTAGTGTGCATTAAGGCTAAACCGTACTTCCGCGCCGCGGCGCGACGCGGAAGTACGGTTTAAGGTTACTTACTTACGGTTTAAGCCCTTGTAGCTCCTGATTAATAGTTTATAATGAGAATCAGGAGATCATCCTGATTATAAGGAGTAGGTTACAAAGACTTAGGAGGTACTTCCATGCGAGATGATAGTTTCAATCATTTTCGTTTTTCGTTTATTTCAGATTGCATTTATCGGATCCAGATCAATATGTCATCCACGCTGGCAACGTATTGGTTACGCCTTGAGGAATCCGCCTGCACCACCGGCGCTACCAGTAGATTCGTTTACTGTATCAGGCTTGACGCGCGCGGCAAACACATCAAGACGGTGTATGATAAACAATTGTCATAACTTAGATCTTCGTTCTATATCACATACTATGAAGGTGTATCCATTGAGCTACTATCATTTGTATATACCACCTCTCGCCCCCATCTGTCAACACCATTTGAGAAACATGACTTGGGAGGATTTTTCGGAAAATGTTACCGTACGCCAAGAGTTTCTGGGGCGAGAACGTACTTAATATGATAGAAATATACACAAAAGGCCTTGAAAATAAAGGGCAGCTCGATTTTGAAAAACTGGACGAGATAAGTCCAGATACCCTTCACTTTTGGACTGGCTTTACTCATCAGCAGTTCAACTTCATATTCAATGAAACACCTTCTTTACGCGAATATTCGGTTGGAAAAACGATGTTGGGAATGTATCTATGTAAACTGAGAACCGGTGAACCTGACCGAAGACTTCCATCAGTTTTTGGTTTGTCTAAGTCAACTATTCAACGTAAAATAAAAGAAGCGAGAGAATGTTTGAAGAATGACTTTCTTCCACAATACCTCGGACTCGACCATATAACTCGCGCCGAAGTTATAGCGAGAAACAGGATTTTTCCCAATCATATTTATGGAACACCAGACCAAACGAGAGCAATAATTATTATAGATGGCACCTATCTATTTATCCAAAAAAGCTCAAACTTCCTGTTTCAGCGCATGAGCTACAGTCTACACAAATACGCTAATCTTGTCAAGCCATTTATGATTATATGTGGAGATGGCTACATTTTAGATGTAACTGGACCCTACAACGCTCGAACGTCAGATGCTGACATATTACGACCGATTTTGGATAATCACAATTACTACATGGAAGATGCATAGTATAGCTCCCCACACCGATTTCGGTGACGGTGGCCTATTTCATTGAAACCAGGCTAGCTACGCAGGAGTTATGTTATAGTGCCCAAGTGTGTGCGCAGTACACAAGAGCACTCTCTCCTCCTTAACTTTCGTAACCCAGTGGGACGGATAACCGACACGACTGGCGAGAGATTAGGCGCAGGTCCGACTTTTTACATGCCCATCCGACGCAAGGATCATCTTTCTTGTCAGACAATCAGGTGATCAGCCTGAATTGTCCTAACCAAACTCGGAAACAATATATTTTTTTGTTCCAATGCGGGAATCGAACCCACGACCTCCGAGTCGAGAGCCAAGCTCTAACCATTAGACCACGGAGGCTGTTAAGCACGAAGAAATGGTAGAAAAACATAAGGCATCGAAGGAGGAAAATGATAAGTTAGCCATGAAAAATGAAAAGCTGGAAGATAATGTAAAACACGTTGGGTTAGGCATAGAATTTGCCCGTAGTTTTTTAGGACCTGGTACAAGCACCATCTGTGCAAGCCACAACGCTGGAACCCACGATGCAAAACATAGAAACCACAGCAATACCAGCCTCTACACTGCCTCCTGGTTTTGTTCGGCAAAATCTAACGAAAGTGCTGATAATGATAAACCGCTGACACAATTGGAGGATAATGCGTCAGTAGAGGCTCCAGCCACAGCCAATGCAACTTATCAAACACGAGTATTGGAATCAGGGTTGATCGCACCCACTATCGGGCTACTGATGGAGCAGACTAGATCCTATATGGAGTACTCCGGATACATTTATGTGCCTATTATTTATCACATGCCTCATTTACTTAGCAGCGATCTTAAAGGGCAAGGTGTCGAGTGTAACATCTCTGCCAATGCAGATCATCAGAACTTAATAGTCAAGCTACTAAAAGATAAGGTGGGCACTTTAATCCCCACGCATACAACAAGGAGAAATAAAAGGTTTATAGAAACAGTTCTTCTAGGAGGGGCTGTTGCTTGGAATAGGGCGTCAATATGGTCATTGCAAGATACTATGACATCCCTGGAAGAACAGATGAAAGCCATGAGAGATGGCAATCAAGTTGTGGTTAACAGCATAAATACAATTATGGACAATCAGAATGCTATTCATCATGCGGTTGACCGACAAGCGAGGATTCTTAGAGAGTTTATGGAACATAGCTCTTGTGAAGAGTTAATTACAAACTACTTTCGAGAAGTGTACTCAACATGGCTGTCCTTAGCTCCTAATGACTTTTCTCGGGTTGTTGACAGTGCCCTGGCAGGGAGAATAACTCCTGACCTTTTACCTGCCACAGATGTTATATCTGTTTTACTAAAGCATCCAGCACTAGTACAAACTGCTTACTCTAAAGATATGACGTTATTATATGAACTTGGCAAACTGTCTTTGCATCAAGTGAATTATGATCCATACCTTATGGTGTCTGGGGTGATGATATTCCCCCGTATATTAATAGATCGCTCTGCCGCCTTGATGAAGGTGTACACAACACATTTAGCAGTTGACTCAGAGTTCAGAAAACTGAATCTTCCAGATGTAGTGGCATGCAAGACAAAAGGGAATTGTTGGGAAATCTCCCCTACAGCCTGTAAGGATACACTTACATTGATCCTATGCCCTCGACAGACACAACCTGAATTCAACACTTGCCTGAAACATTTAATGGAGGATCAAACACCAACAGATATGTGTGAATGGAATCTGTCAATAAATCCCGACTTTGAAGTTCTTGTCTTTGATGGAGGTGTTATGGTTAGTGCATCTAACATATCCGGGGAAATAATGATCACCCAAGGTCGGGATCTTATAGTGCATAGACAGGCTGAAGCCAGCTTGGTTCCTTATGTTCTAACCTCTACTGATGGAGATTACCTTCACATAGGAGGACAAATATACCAACTTGCTCAGGAAACTGAGCGAACAGGTTATGAGATTGCAATAAACGTCACAAGTCCAATCCAACATGAATCTCTAAGTGGGCTTACTGTCGATGGATGGGTAAGTGAAGCAAGAGTTCCTCAACTCAGGGAAGAACCCTGGACTCCCCCGCATCATTACACATGGTGGTCAGTTGTAGCTGTTGCTATTGTTAGCATGTGCCTGATATGCACAATCATTAGGTATCGGATGGTTCTCCATAAGATGCACCAGAGAGTAAAGGAAGAAATCTCTGGATGGGTCTCTGTCCCATCAGCTCCGCCGAGCTACAACATGCAACCAGTAGTCAAGTCCAAGTTATGTAAGTCCAGTTACATAACTATGTTACAGTCCTCAAATGGCATGACAAGAGAGACGTTCTCATGATTTCTACGTGTGATGACGATGAAATGGTACCTACCTATAACTGGAGAAGAGATGAGACATTGAAGCCTAGAATGACGGTTGATTACAATACAGCTAAAAAAGGAATTGACGTTTCAGATCAGCTTGGTTCCTATTATTCCCCTCTTAGAAAAAGCCTTACTTGGTATAAAAAAATCGCATATGATCTCATTTTTCAAGCCGCCATAGTAAACACGCGCGTCATATACAACGAACTTACAGGAAAAAAATGACTGTACTGCAAGTTCAAGAAAAAATTATTCGGTCTTGGCTCGGAGAAGCAGCGGCCAAAAAGCACCGCCTACGGCCTCCAACGCAAGGAACAACGTCCATCACAAGTCACCAACTAACAGAAATCCCTAGGAAAGACGGAAAACTAGTTCGGAAGCGGTGCTTTGCCTGTTATTCCAATATAAAAGCAGCTCAAGGCAATCCCCTTCGTGCCAAACAAGTAAACAAAGAATGCAAGATGTGTAGCAAAGCCTTCTGCTTGAGCTGTTTCAATGAAAACCATAAAAACTGATGTGTATTTGGACAAACAAATATAGTGATTTCAAGTTTAGTGTGTAAATTACGTAAATATAACTCTGTTATTTTGTAAACAAAAAAATCCTTTTATTGCCACCAAAATTGACTCCCATGCACAAAAAAAAAATGCCAGATTTTATTACGTTTATTTGATTTTGATGATGTGTCCTGTCACGTCCCGTACAAAAAACGAAATTAGCCCGCCACGTTCTGATACAAAAATGTATCGGAACAAGCATAAAAAATTGTGCATATATGATTCATGAGCGTAACAGACCGAGTGAAAAAGCGTTCCAATGAATCATATATTATTCATTGGACAGGGAACCTGTTAAGCACAGATAGATAAAAAAAAATCTAGGTGATACAATTAAATAGGACACGAAATAGAAAAAAAAACGCCCACCTGGCGATTGAATTTTTATGTGTGTACAGTCTATACATCCTGAAACATTCGGAAATCGAGCTATTCTGTAAAATTCTTCTTTCACTATTTGTTGTTCTTCTTCTATGTCTGGGAATTGTATAAATTCGCTTCGCAGACCCACAATGGCATTAGATCTGCTATAGATAATAATTGATTGCCTGTCGCATAAAATCGCAGATTTATTTCTGTAATAATGGCAAAAAAAGATAAGTTGGTAAATAGAAAATTTAGCAAGTACCACCATACCGTGGTGGTGGCATACACAGCATGGTATGTTATCAGATTCACTATAATGATTAGGTACTTACCTGTCATTGTGGAATTCTAATAAATGTTCGATCTTTTGCAATATAAATATAACACTCTTTTTTGACAACCTGTATCTTATGAAAAAGTCTTTATCATCATATTTTTCAAAATCTTTTGATCTATTACGGTAAATACGAGGCCGTCTAAATAAATTTCGGTTACTTATTAATTCTATATCTTCAATGGCTTCTAAATCTTCAAATAAATCGTGATCAATATCCATTTTTATATTATTCACTGTTCGGTGCAATAGATGATT
The DNA here is from genome assembly GCA_963565745.1 of Phengaris arion. NCBI lineage: Eukaryota > Metazoa > Arthropoda > Insecta > Lepidoptera > Lycaenidae > Phengaris > Phengaris arion. Next base: position 6,896,071 of record OY751444.1, on the reverse strand, counting down.
CGCAAAATAACATAAAAATATCCGTCACCTAAGCTTTACGGGGTCGTCAATTCATCCCCTAAAGTATAAGGGTCCCCTAATGGTTTAGGTGTCACTTAAACGTTGGTGAAAACAAAACTTGCGTTAGGTGCCTCTTATACTGGTTTAAGGGACACCTAAATTTGAGGTGGTGTTGGTGAAAACGGGCATTAGTTTCAGGAACTCCGAACCACCGAGCGAGCGGAAGCCACGCACCCGGCCTTCACCGACCCGCTGCCGTGGCATGCCCGCTCGCCAAACGGCACCCACCCTGCTTGCACCAGACGCAGGGAGCATCCCGGAGCTACGCTACCGAGACGCCCCAAGCGCGGTGCGCCCCCCGACTAGCACCGTTGGATCGATGCCCACCTAACCCCCCGCGTCGATTATAAAATCGGCGCAACCACCTTTCCGTGCGCCCGGAGTATGACGTGGGGCAGCCCTATCTCCCCACACGTCAGCCCCGTGGTAGCCCTTTCCCCCCCGACATCAAAAGTCAGGGGCCCGGGAACACCTTTCCCCCCTTCCTACCCCAGGTCGCTTGGTTCCGCGGTCCGGTAAAACACGGCGCGTGAGGGAGTGGACCCATACACGTTTCCCGACCCCCGGGTCGGGACCTCCACGCGCCGTTTGAAGCCGACCGTCGGTCTTGGTTGGGCCTGGATTGGCATAACGACATTCCCTTGGAACTTGTGTTGCCCCCCCACGGGTTTCCCCCGCGTTCTGCCGCGGGGGGTCTTCCCCAAAAACTGACTCTATGCGCCCAGTACTCGTACTGGGCGCGTCATCCCACCCCAATTAGAGGGGCTTAGCCCCTGGTATTGGTTTCCGCCGTAAGGCCCTTTTCAGGGGCCCGGCGTCGAGAAGAGTCTCCTTCTCGTAGTTTGAGTTCATTCCGTTTCTATTGCTTTACTGTGACAACTGTTATATCGAAGCAACAATGGCTGGACTGAGAACTTATCTCGATTTGTACAGGAAACTTCGAGTTCATGGAGATGTTAAGGACTTTGATTATTTGCACCAAGTTATACTTTCGGAAATTACCCGTGAGATATCCCAAGAAGATAGTGTAAAAATCAAAGAATTTTGCAGGCGTTTCACTCAGAGCCTAGTAACTAGGTGGAAGATGCAGGTAGAAGTGAGAAAACTTTCATGAGTCGTGAAGTGAACCGTAAGTGGCTAGAGACCGATATTCTTTGGCCTACTTGCAGCACGATTGATTTGAAGGCGCTATTTGAAGGTTCAAGTGAGAATACTATGGAGGACTTTGATTTCACACATGCTAAATTGAATCCCAATGTCTGTACTGCAGAAGCTGGCACGTCTACTGAAACTGTGATGAGAAAACCATTCGAAGACTTAAGTAATAAGCAGAAAAAAGACGTTCGAATCCTATTGTTGATGCTCATACAGAAGAAGAGCTTCAATACTTTTTTGTGTCCAAGTTGAAAGAGAATGGCAAGACAGCATTGGCGAAAATTATCGAGGACCTATGTAAGAATCCTCAGTATGTGTCTGAAGTGACCAAGGTTATTTCTAATGAACCGTTACCTGTGGCCATTACGGAAGAGGATGTCTCTGGCAATATATACATCTCTTTCTCTTTCCAAATGGAAGTACTTGACGCTAAGAAAGATCATGAAGAACGAGAATTTTGCTACTTCTCTTCCGTCTTATCAGAAACTTTTAGCCGCCAAGAAGAGGTGTTATCCGCCAGAAGAGAGCATGGAAGTCACTGAGAGTGGAGTCCGTGTAAGGTAAGTGTATTGTATTCGTGAATAATTATCGGACTTAAAACGTAATTTTTGTAAATCTAATATAGTTATTAAAATTGTATTGTTTTGTATTCTAGGTTACAAGCGCTCCTGGATCATACGGTGGGAAGAATTTTGCTTGATTTGGGACCTGTATCAAGTTCCAGTGATGAAGGGTTAAAAATGATATGGAAGTGGGGTCTTGACTGCTCCTCATCACAGAGTAACTATAAACAACGGTGGAATCTAGAGGCTTCCGAGTACAACGAATCTTCCATCGTCATGACCAGTGTCGCCCCACTTCGACTGGTAGATGGAAATGAGTTGATTGTTTGGGAGAATCCAACTCCTTGTTCAACTTATTACTGTCGACCAGTCAAATTTACCTTCTCAACGGAAACTTCAGATTTCATTAAGGCTGAAGAGTCTGATATGAAGGCAGCGATTGCAGAATTGACTCCCACGCGTTATAATAACGCGGAGATATCCCATGAACTGCATATGACGATGATTGATGGGAAAGTGGTAAACACAATAGCAGATGTTCCATCGCAAGCAACATGCCCCATTTGCTTGGCAACACCAAGTCAAATGAATAAACTAGATGTCTTGGCTCAAAAGTCACTTCGTGAAGAAATTTACGAGTATGGTCTATCCTCACTCCATATGAGAAATCGGTGTATGGAGTGTCTTCTTCACATATCGTATAATATGGACTTCAAGAAATGGAGTGCTCGTGCTGGAGACCAGACATTGAAAAAAGCCAAGAAAGAGTGTACACAACAAGAATATCGTGAGCAAACCGGATTACTAATCGATATTGTGAAACAGGTACCTACCTCATTTGCGAATTGAATGCTTTTTTTACTTGATTTGCTTTCATTTTTATAATTTAAGCCTATGATTAACTATTTTTTTCTTCAATTGACAGGGTTTTGGAACTACAAACGATGGAAACACTGCAAGGCGATTTTTTGATGACTATAAAAGGTCATCAATTCCTGTAATTGACGAAAACTTAATATTCCGATTTTCCGTGATTCTACAAGCCATATCTTCAGGAAAGTCGATAAATATTGAGGCCTTCAGATTATACTGCAGAGAAACAGCAGAAAAGTACGTCCAGCTTTACCCTTGGTATTATATGCCAACAAGCGTCCACAAACTTCTGATACATGGTGCTGATATTTGCAAACATTATTCAGTTTTACCCATAGATAAGCCAATATTAAGGTCAATGTGGGTAAAACCGTCTGGGTCTAAAGACCGTCTGGCGGCAATAACTACGACTTTTGAATAGCTATCGCCTTACTTTTATGTCGATAAAACAGCATTCGTCGAGCTAATCCGAACTAAAAATAACAGATGTCACTAGTATCATTGACGTAAGCAAAATCAGTCCGCCATTTTATTTAGACTATTTGGCGATCATTTCAGTTAGCAGTAGTGCCGGCTATTTAAGAAAAAAAAGGTGGTAAATCGAAAGAAATTGATGTGTTGTTTTGATGACGTGAGTAACCTATTAATTTATTGATTTATTCATTATATTGAATAGAGGAATATCTATTTAATTTTGTTTTTATGCCGATTTAAAAATTTTAACCTCAAAATAAAATACTTTGGTAAGACCGTCTACTTATGAAAGGGAAGTCCGTCATATGCCGATCTTGCCTCATTCCAGATATTCCCAACCTTTTCTGCTCAGCTATCTCACTTTGAAATTGCCTATTGATATTTATTTTATATACGTACCTACCTACTTATTATATTTTATATATAATAAGTAGGTAGGTACGTATTCAATTATTTTGTTTTAATAATACTAATTTTTTTTTCCAGAATAACATGTTAAGTGGGATGCCTGATTTTTTAGACGTGGACCGTTTTTTGACAAGATTTGATTTTGAATTGCTGTCTCAACAAAAGTGGCCTTGGCTAGTTACCCATTTCATACTCGCAAACAAGTGTTATAATTGCAACTGCATACCAGATAGTCATTTGCCACGTCACTTTAAAATTAATTCCGAAAATTTAACAATTTTATTACAATTTACTTTTTTTTGGTGCCGACGCTGCCGTATATTTACCGTATATGATCATTATCCAGTTGACGAATGTTATTACTGTTAATTTGGTAAGCTTAGTTTATCAATATGGTCAATAATTATAAGCGGAAAACCAATAGAGCAGCCTATCCAAAAGAAACTCTTCAAGCTGCAGTTAGTTCAGTCAGAAATGGTTTTTTAAGTGGCTACCAGGCTGCAAAAGAATTCAAAATTCCCAGAATGACAATAATGGACCATGTCCATAACAAGCGGATTACATCCAAATCATTAGGAAGATCCACAGCATTACCATTTGAGGTTGAAAAAAGATTAGCTTCATGTTTACATTTCATGGAAAGACATGGATTTGGTTTAAGCAAATCAGAAATATTACAAATCGTAGAACGGTTCGTGAAGGACAACAAAATACAAACATCATTTAAAGATGGTAAACCAGGTAACGCTTGGTTTAATGGATTCAAAAAACGGCACCACCTTACTATAAAAAAACCACAAGCCGTTGAATACACAAGAAAAAAGGCTATGAATCCATTCATCGTATACCCATATTACGACTTACTTGAAAAGACATTAAAAAACTTGAATTTATTGGAAAAACCATCAGCAATATGGAACATAGATGAGACTAGTTTTTCTAAGGATCCCTCAAAAACAAAAATTGTTGGATTAAAAGGACATGCAGCGACCAGAGTCATATCTTCAACTGGAAAAGAAAATACAACCGTTTTGTTAGGGGGAAATGCGTGCGGAGATAAACTGCCTCCGTTATTAATCTACAAAGGAAAACACATGTGGGACACGTGGATGTCCCCTGAAGCTTACCCTAACACAACTTATGCGGCAACTAGAAACGGGTGGATGGAAAGCGATGTCTTCGAAAGGTACTTTAAAAAATCATTTTTACCCGCAATTGGTGATGAGCGTCCCGTATTGTTAATTTACGATGGTCATGCCACCCATGTTGGCATAAATGTCATTGAAGCAGCTCGTGAAGCCAATGTAACTGTATTAAAACTACCAGCACATACAAGTCACGTCTTGCAGCCCTTAGACGTGGCAGTTATGAAACCCTTCAAGGATCGTTGGGACCAATTACTTGTACAATGGCAGCGATTAAATGTCGGGACAGCATTGTCAAAAAGAGTTTTCGAGGCTTATTGGGTTAGTTTGGGCACAAATCGACCCTCAAATTTTAAGGAGTGGTTTCCGCAAAGCAGGAATTTTCCCATTCAATCCAAAGATGGTTGAAGAGAACTTTGACTCATTAAAGCTAGAACACTGGAAAGATCAACAAAAAAAGTGTCAAAACAATCCTAATGAAGTTCAAAATCCAGATGTTCAAAATATAGAATTTATTTCTGATAGTATAGATACACGACACACCACTCTAACAACTTCTTCGAAAAATCCTAAATCTTTGCTCTCGTTAGCGCTTGAAATTGTTACTAATCTGACTAGCATACAAACTCATGGGAGACTAGAAGACCTACGTCCTCGACATAACTTTATGAAACGGTTACACAATCATAAAGTTACAAATACTGAAAACAGTGAAAATGAAACTGGTTCTGTAGAAAATGAATATCGTTCAAGTAACGTCAAAAAGATCCAAATATTAGATGACAGAATTATTACCTTCGAAGAACTTCTTTTGATGACAATTAAAGCTGGAAGTAACATCAAAATGAAAAGACAGAAAATGGGACCGGGTGCTGAAGTTATAACCCATGATGATGTACTTAAGCGCAAGATGGAAGAAAATATTATCAAAAATATAAAAAAGGAACCAAAACAGTTTAGGAGCAAAATACAAAAAGACCAGCACATTATAGAACCTGTGCCTGGACCCTCAGGTGTAACTAAAAATACACTATCAGATGAAGAAAAGACAATCAGAAATTATAAGAAAGTACAAAATGAAATGATAAAAAAAGAACAAAAACATCCAAAGGGTAAGGGTATTGGTAAAAAGAGTCGGACAGTTGAAAAACAAAAAACATCAACAAATTCTTTAAAGAAAAAACGCTTAAGAGTGACTTCGGAAGACTCGACAAGTATGTCAGATTGCATAAGTATTTACAGTGATTTTGATACATGTAGCGACGATGATTTACTTACAGAAATATCTAAAATTAACACACAAAGACAACTTCAAGAAACTATAGAAATTTATGAAAGCGAAAAAGACAATAGAGACAAAGAAGATAGAGACCTATACAGCAGAAAACAAGAGTATAAAGAACTAATTGACATCGAACAAGAAAGTAGAGAACACGAAATAATAGATGAATATGACGTTATTTTCAATGAAAAGGAAGTCGCCGAGTATGCTGCCAATGACAATGTACTCGTCCGATACTTTTATAGAAAAAAATGGACATACTATATAGGCTATGTAGAAGGACAAAAAACTGTTGACGATGATGAAGTATATTACTCAATAAGATTTTACAAGACTGTTAAAAACCCTTTAAGTTTTATGTTAACAAAAAAAATAGATCGTGACGATGTGCCTTACATATCTATTGTAAAAAAAAATTCCCTGATACAAGATCTGAGTAATCCAAAAAAATTTTTATTACGTAACGATAATGATACAGTCTATTTTAGTGTTTAACTACCTACTATTCTATAATATTTTTAAAAAATGTTTTTTAACATGACATGTTATAGTTGATTGGTACGCAGGGTTCAGTTACTTAAAATAAGTCAAATAACATTTTTTAATGAATAAGAAAAATAAGTACAGGTGATTTACACAGTTGATAGTACTCTAAACAGAAGCCCCTTTTTCTAAGTTAATTTGTATATTATGTTATTTTTTAAATTTATATTAAAGCTCTTTGTGGTTCACACATGACATATTATTGTCTGTTAAAGGTTATAAAATATTTTAAGTGTGTTTTGTTTCGTATTACGGGTATTTTTTTAACTTTCTTTATTTTTAGTGAAAACTGATTATGTGATCTCAAATGTTAAATATTAGTAATTAATTACTAATTAATTTCAAGACTGGTGAAAATTGATTAGACTAAGAGAATATTTGGAATATATATTTTTATAAATAATTTTTTTTATTTTACCTGGTAGTCTTAATTTTTTTTCAAAGGTTGAGAATCTATGTCTCGATAAATATGACGGTCTTGCCTTACGAAAAAGTTAGACATTGTATGTTTGTATTCAAATCTCTATTTCATAATACTTAAATTGCATATTTGAAAAGAATTCATCATTTTCCAAAAGAAATTGTTCACGTACGTAGAGAGCCACAATTTATGACTATTAGCACTCAAATTCATTACTAGACGGTCTTGCCACCCACTATATGGGAAGACCGTCTACCTGTTAAGTTTTAAAAAAACAAATTTTGATCAAAAGATTACGGTGTTTTTTGATCATTTCCTATTTCTATGTATACCCAAGTAAATAATATATCTCCTCCGATCACAATATGTGGCTTACAATATAAACCTTTTTAATAAAAGTAAGTCAAAGTCAAATTTTAGAATGCTATGCCGATCTTACCCACATTGACCTTACTTCAATTTTATTTAATATAATAATATAGTCATTTGTTATTCTTTGGCTTACTCTAATGAAATTAAATTCCTTTTCTAGGTATATTATCAGAAGAAGCATCAGAAGCTCACAATAAGGATTTCAGAAAAGTAAGAGAGGGACATACACGGAAAATAGGAAGGATCCAGACGAACGAAGATATTATTCACGGTCTTTTGATTAGCTCCGATCCACACATTTCCATTAGACCTAAATTCTTCAAATTAGCCCATCATAATTTACACCCTGAAGCAGTTCAATTACTTCACAACGATGATGTTGATGATGTTATAGAAGAAGAAGTAATGTTTATAGAGTCTCAAAACATTTCAGACCCTCTTGTTATGATATAGCATTTTCTTTAACTAAACAGACGTTTAATCCTGCTAACAAGTCCTCCAAGTAACAAATCATTCCTAAAACATTACGAAAAACATTTCATTTTTTGTAAAAAAAGCGTTTTCATAAAAAAAAATTAAACTTAATTTTCTTGCGCGGCCGCACTCTGCGAGACCAAATAAAATTATTTTTATATTCCTTGTCACCTTATCTAATACGCCTATGCCTCAAAACACCCCGCAAACTACGGCAGTTGAAGAAAAAAAATAAAATGTGTTTTTCTCCATACAATTTTTTTTATTTATTTTATATCTTGAAAAATATAAGTTTTTCAAAGAATTGTGCAAAAGTAAAAGTTGCTTGAAATGTTGTTTTCTATCACAGAAAAAAAAATCAAGTCGAAATTCCGACTTCGGGGTCTATGTCCACGAATTTTGGAATTAGAACCACTGTGCGGCGCCGTGTGTAAGCACCCTTAGTGTCGCTGGTTCTGCGGTGAAACGCCGCAGCTCCTGCGGCACCGCGGCGGACAAAAACGCTGCCGCCGCGGTGTCGTGTGAAAACACCCTTACAGAAAAGTTTTTAAAGAAAGATTCAACCTATCTTTTGGCCGGCCACAGGTTGATACCTGTCAGCAGTGTGAAGAATTAAATATAAAAATAAAAAGTAAAACCTTAAGTGATACTTCAAAGAAAGAGGCTGATACAGAGCTAAAAGTACACAAAGTAAGAGCCAAAAAATTCCATAAAAAGATGCAATCTTTGAAAAGCCAGGTAGAAACTGACCACACTACAGCTGTTATATGTATGGATTATATGCAGAATCTACAAGTACCTACCAGAAATACCTATACAAGAATTATTTTACATGCGTCAGGTTACTGTCAATGTGTTTTGCATTCAAAACATTCAGAATGAACAAGCTGTTATATTCACTTATCATGAAGGAATAGCTGGTAAGGGACCCAACGATGTTTGTAGTTTTTTAAATATTATATTGATAACAGCTACATTGCACCTGAAGTAAAAAATCTGCACATATTCGCAGATTCATGTTCAGCTCAAAATAAAAAGAATACGATTGTGAGAATGATGCTTGCCTATATAGAGATAGGAAAATTCTGTACAATAAATCAATATTTCCCTGTTAGAGGACACTCGTTTCTCAGCTGTGACAGGGATTTTGGTTTATTGAAAAGGTGTATTCGTAAAGCAGACAGAATTTATACTGTCAAAGAATATGTTGAGTTGATGGCCCAGGCCAGTGAGATTCCCTTTAAGTTCACTTTCATAATGGTTGATGAGAGTATCCCAATAGTCGATTTCAAATCCTGGTGGGTACCTTATTACAAAAAAAATGTTATGTCATTGGAGTCATATGGAAGAAACGTTGCAAAGACCAGTAAAGTATACTTTCATGTATCCAAATTTAAACAGCTCAGCTATTCTAGTGAAATGATTGGCTATGTGACTGCTAGAGAGTTTATTGATTGTCCAATAGTACACACATTTAAATTGAAAACGGTTAATACTGTTCCGCAATGGCCCTCAAATCTTGCTGTACCCAGTGGAAAAAAACCAATAAATGCTAAGAAAATAATAGATATAAAGAAATTAGAACCTTACATACCGGATGATACTCATATTAAAGAATTTTATACACAGCTCTGCAACTGGCCGACAACCGAGCTAGAGGACCCTACTGAAGACCATGAATTGATTGACCAATGATTATCACAAATTAATTTGATTAATAAAATAATTGTTTTTTTATTTGGGGTTTTTTATTTAAACAACACATCCATTCAATGTGTTTTAGGAACAACACATCTCCCATTATTTTTAAAAACACCACATCTCCACATTTTTCAAAAAATCATAACTGCTGATATTAATAATATTTTAATAATGTTCCTACTTGTAGAGCACCTCTAGAAATTCATTATTTAGATAATCTAAATATTTTACATTGCTTTCCTTAATTTTTTTTTAAGAAACAGTTTTTTGTTCTTCCTGAAAATTTCCATTTCCATCTAAACGGACACGTAAATAAACAGAATTGCAGGTATTGGAGCAGCGAAAATCCCAAATCTAAACACGAGAGGCCACTTCATTCTCCCAAGGTAACGGTATGGGCTGCAATTTCAGCAAAAGGAATCATTGGGCCCTACTTTTTCGAAAATTCTCGCGGCCGTTCGGTTACTGTGAATTCTGCTGAGTATGTGAAAATGTTACGGGAGTTCTTGGCACCGAAGCTACTGGAATTTGCTGGCTACAATAGTAACACATGATTTCAGCAAGATGGAGCCACTTGTCACACATCTAACGAGTCCCTGCCGGTGGTCAAAGAAATGTTTCCGGAAAAGCTGATTTCCAGACGAGACGACATCCCATGGCCACCCAGGAGTCCAGATTTAACCCCAGCAGACTTCTTTTTATGGGGTTATTTGAAGAGTCGTGTTTACATCCATAAACCAAAAACACTAGGTGAATTAAAGGAAAAAATTAGCGAAGAAATGTCGGCGAGATCGCCGACATTTCTTCGCTAATTCGGTGCTCGCTTAGAAGAGTGCAAAAATCGAAACGGTGGTCATTTAGATGATGTTATTTTAAAAAAATAAATTCCAAATCATTAACTTTCTTATCAATAAACAATTTTAAAAATATGTCAAATGGTTTTTTTTATATGATTTTTTAAATTGTTAACTAATTCATGGCCCACCCTGTATAAATAAAATAACCTAATAAAATCAGATAAATTGGAAGAAACTTTTCCAACCGTAGAAATTGCTACAAGAATATTCCTTTGCCTAATGGTTACCAATTGTAGTGGAGAGCGGTCATTTTCACAGCTTAAGAGAATAAAAAATGAATTGCGAACAACGATGCTAAAAGAACGTCTGAGTAATTTTGTCAATGATGTGCATAGAAAGTGATATCCTTCAAAAAATTACTTTAAGGATATAATAGAAAATTTTGCTCAACAGAAATCCCGAAAGAAACCGTTATAATTGTATCCAAAAAACCAGCAGCATTCTAATATCATTAATGACATATCATGCTGTATTTGATTACCTATAATAAATGGTCATACTTAGTAAAAAAATGTTATTATAATTCGCTTTTTTTACTTTCCAAAAGGGCCCCAAATTCTTGTGTGCCCAAGGGCCCCAGCCTAGCTTAAGACAGCCCTGTGGACAGCCCATGAAGTCATTTAAAATTATAGCTTTAAATATGAAAAGAGCCTATTTCATCCTTTTCTATTAAAACTAATTCAGTCGACCTGAAAAATCTTCTTGAAATTAAAGACATTGATTGAATAAACATATACAGCTGATTGCATAACCTCCTATGGTTTCTTTTATGGAAGTCGGCTAAAAGTATAAAGTGCTCCTTCGTGCATTTTCTAACGAGTGGTTAAAAAGTATACCTACATGTCAATCAAGTGTCACAACAAAATGAGTGTGATAATTTTGGAGCATTTGTAGTTAAAATGTTATCATCTCTACAGGTTATTATTGCTCAAGAGTATTATAGTGTATATTGTCTTGTTGGGCAAAAATGATATTTAATACACAGATTATCACTTATTTTATAGTCATAATGAAAGTTCTAGTATTATTTATTCCACAAGCATATTAATGCTGTTGCTAAAAGGATGTACAAAGGCAAACCGGCCATCTATCTCTAAAGTAGATAGCAAATGTACCAGCAATTATTTTGGGTTTCTTTGAGAAAATGTAGTATGTACCACATGAGCACATTACATGCATTTTGTCTAAAGATAGACTGACAGATTGTGTAGACAAAATGAAATTTTTCCTTTATCAATCTGTCAGTGTATATCATATCATTTTGATGACCTCTGTAGCTTGGCGTTTGAGTGAGTTGGTGCTCGAACCGGGTGTTGCAGGATTGAATCCCTCATGGGTATGTATTTAGGTGTGTATTAAATATGTGTTTATTACGATAATAATATTAAATTTATGTATAATATTATAGAAGTATTAAATATACTTCAGATTGTCTGGTCCCCGCAAAACAAGTTCTTTAAGTACTTAGCACAGGACCAGATTTACGTGGTGTTATATATGGTTGTAAGGAAGAATATTATTAACGATATTATATTCTTCCTTACAACCATTTCTATAGTGGTTATGATACACATGCTAGAAAGAACTTTCCTTCCAATTGAATAGACAGAACAGATGTGTCAAAAATGCATTTTACTTTGGTATTAGAAAATAGTTTGCTATTGATGATATTGCAAATGAAACAAGGCTGAATTTAGACCAAATAAATAACAATAATGTTCAACACAACACAAAATCAATTTATGCATTAAAAGAAAAAAGAAATAAAGTGTAAGAATAAATATGAATATTATAGCATTTAGCATGACTAGGTTAAGACATTACTGACCTTATTTTTACATTTTATATTTAAAACCATAGCCACTTAATAAAACACTGTAAATTTTACTACAAAAGACATCTCACACCAAGTGTACAAAATACATTTAACAACAAAGAGACAAAGATGGCAATAGAACAGTTAGACCAAAGGCATTAAAAGCCAGACATTATTGAGTAAAATCCGAAAAACATTTTCACAAATTTACTACAATTTGTTGGCTTTATCGAAGCCAAAGATCCCAAAAATTTAAAACCAAAAAAAAAACAACATCACTTATTGCCATTCGATATTAATGGATTTAAATAAAAGCATGTGCAAAAAGATGCCACACATTTTATAAACTGGCTAAGCAGAATTTCGCCAAAAAAAATTATTTGGCGACATCTACTATTAAGCAATAGGCTTGTATTACTTAGTGCTCCACAACTCTTGTACTTTTCACCACATAAAAAACCCATAACTTTGGATATTGGAATAGAGTTGGAGACGTTGTATGGTCGCCGATAAACCCGATAAGCGATAGTACCAGTTTGCCATTTGGAATTTCGATTCATGGTCTCCAAAACTCACACGTGTCGGACTCAGAACCCTGAATAATGCAGATGTCTCACGTTCTACACACACACACATACTTTTTTTATCAAATAAATTTCTCATCTTAGCTAATGGATATTTCCATTTTCCAGTAAAACGTTAATATCATAGATGATAAGTACTGAAATAGATATTGCACTTCACCTGTTTGACGGTTCAAAAATGAAGGTTTGATGTAGCTCCTAGCGCCACCTGGTTGAGATGCAGTTGCACTACATATATTAACCAAAACGGTAAAATATTTTATTTTCACAAATGGTAATTGAAAATTATTATTATTTAAACACGTTATACTACTTATACTCTGTTTAGATCCAATTTAATTTAAACGTAAGTAAATACTTATAAAGCTACTTATACAAATGTCACTTATTTTCCGTGCAATTAAGAAATACACATAATGATTTGGTGGAATTTTAACATTCTGCTTTCGTTTAGATTAAATGGGGTCTGAACTGAGTTTACAAATTTACGTTCTTAACACTATTGAATAAATTATATGCAATAAAATAAATTAATCCGTAAATCCTTTTGTGTTATCAGTAAATAAAAATGGCATTTTACTGCTGAGAATAAAAAAACGTACCATAAGTTAAACATGAGATGATTACGATCAATAAAGATTTAAATTTTGTAGTAAATATTTAAATTTTATATAATTTTTGAATACCCTCCAAGTTTTAAACTATCTTTAATTCATAAACATACTAAAACCATGCGACCAATGTCAAATTCCTGTAACATGTGACTAGAAAGGACATCATTCATTTTGGACCAAAAAATGAAAGTGCCGGCCAGAAAAAAAAACTACGATATTCGGATAGAATACACAATTTCTATCATTTTTTACTATGACGTCCAATCTGTGCGCACAACGGTTACGTCGTAATAACATAAAAAATAAAATATTTTTTTATTAATTCTTTGTTGTTAAAAAAAGATTGGAGTGACATTATAATATAAAAAAATATTATATTAAAACTTATTTAGGTACATAATCGCAAAATACTCAAGGTCAAAACCTAGTGGTCAAGATATAAAATCGTACTATTTAACACATTCATATTTATTCTTTATAATAAAGAATGTTGTCTGTTTAGAGTCAAACATTACAGGTTAATTTCTCTCAAAACTTCAAATGGAATTCCGAGAACTAATGAAAAGGGTTAAGGGACGGCTACCTGGGTGCGTGAGCGCATTGTTATTGGTTGCCGACCGCCCGCCCGCGCTACGCCAGCGGCCAGCCAGCGGCCAGCCAGTCAGTTATCCATGCAACTTTGGTTACATCGGACGGCTATCGTGACAATAATCTCTTGTTCTTAGAGCGATATAATATCAAGTGTATTTAGCGAAGCTTAATATCTGACATTATGAACGTACAATTGTGTATTTCGTGTCGTGTGCCTATTGGTGATCGCCGAAGTTATAGTTGGACATCCCGTGAATCACAACACATCGAAATCGCACAGTTTGTTATTGAAGATCTACTGGGTCATCAGGTGAGGATTATATTATCGCTATAACGAACGAATATGCCTAAGATATTTACTACGAACAAACATCATAACTCTTATGTACATAATGTTATAACATAAGCCGCATTTGCTGCTGTGTTTTTTAACAAACACAAGTTTTCAAATAAAGAGGGCCCCCCGCCCTCCGCAGATATATTATTTTTTTTATTTAATGATATATTACTAAGCTAATAAACTTTTTTTTTTCAGAATGAACCTACAGATGTTATATGCCGACCTTGTTGGCAAAGGGCCGAGCGGCAATATCTCCGACGTCAACGTGAAGTGCAGGAAGAACCTGACAACGAAGAACCTGATGTTGCAGACGAAGAAGTTGACGCTGTGCCTCATTCTACAGTTTTACCTGGATTTGTACGAACTAGTAATACGGCAAACTCTTGTGTATTTCAACACTGTGTAGACTCAACAAGACACAGAATACCAGAAAACATTATTCTACGTGTTCTTTGCCGATACAGTGTATTCATATCAGAAAACAGTCGTGTTTGCAGCGAACACCTCGAGCAAAATGAATGGCATTTACTTGCTATGCAAGACAATTTAATTCAAGATTTTAATTCTGCACAGATCGTTAGTGCGCTAAGGTTGTTAATAAACCACATTAAAACAGAAGTTTTAGATTTTGAGCATTATGAATTGATCAATAACAAAGAGTTCCACGATTGGACTGGTCTTACTGCTGAACAATTCTCTGATTTATTGGCCAACACTCCGAGCTTAAATCAAAGAAGAAACAAAAAAAACAATTTTAGCAGCTTTACTTGCAAAGATCCGAACTGGAGACTCAAATGCTAGGCTCGCAACGATCTTAAAACGAGCGAATCCACATTTGCGCGAATGCTTGAGACTGGCCGAGAAGCACTTTTGCGAGACTTTGTTCCAATGCATTTGGGGTTTGACCATATGACTCGGGAAGATGTCACACGTAGGAATCTTCTTATCCCAGAAAGTCTTTTTGGAAATATTGAAAGTCCTCCCGAAGAAAGAAAAGCTATTACAATTGTGGACGGCACATACATCTACATCCAAAAAAGCTCAAACTACTTTTTTCAACGAAAATCTTATAGTAGTCACAAGTTCCGGAACTTAGTAAAACCATTTTTATTTGTCTGCTGCGACGGTCACATAATAGAAGTTTCAGGTCCACACGCTGCTACTTCTTCAGATGCGCAGATAATGCAGAATATTGCTGAAAATGAAAGTGATCATGGCGATGGATTATTCCAATGGTTCTACCAAAGCGGGGACGTATTTATTTTGGACCGTGGGTTCAGAGATGCAGTTCCCATTCTTGAAGGAAATGGTTACACTGTGAAAATGCCGGAGACAAAGCATCCTGGAGCGACGCAACTAACCACGGAACAAGCAAACAAGTCACGCCTTGTTACTATTTTCCGTTGGGTTGTGGAAGTAGTAAATGGCCGATTTAAACGAGATTTCCGCCTGTTGAGAAACGTTCATATTAATATAACATTGCACTATATGTTTGAATATTTTAGAATCGCAGCAGCATTAATAAATGCTTATCACGTGTTGATAGTAGATAATGTCCATGCTTCTGATTTTTTACAAATAATCCGGGAAAGGATAAACATGCCCAATACACTGGCAGATCTTGTCGCCAGACGTAACTTGAACAGAATGAGAGCACAGTTCCAGCCCATGTCTGCAGATATGGCTGAGTTTAATGACTTTCCTACGCTGACCGAAGAAGAATTAATATTATTTAGCCTCGGTATATATCAGCTGAAACAAGCGAGAAGTTACTATGGAGAGCATGTTCAACCAGATGGAGTTTTTAGCATTGAGCTAAGTGGTGGAATTCCTCTAGAGCTTGTAAGGGAATTGGAGGGAGAGGACTTGTGGTTGATTCGAGGGCGAATACAATCCCGACACATCCGATCTAAAACATACTATGTGTATATTGCTCTGGATAGAACAGCAACCGGGCGTCGAGCAATAAAACATTACTATTGCACATGCCATATAGGAATGAGAACCATCGGATGTTGCTCCCATACTATGTGCAAAGTCTGGTACATGGGTTATGATAGACATGACCCTTACCTCAGCCCACCCGCAATAAGTTTAGATGACGTATTTGTAAGACTAGAAAATGTTTAATTGTACGTCGTTAACTTATTATTGTTATTAGCCTTTATTCAGAAGAACAATACATTTATTTTATATACATTACAAAATATTCAAATCAATAATTGATTTTTACAAAATATTCAAATCAATAATTGATTTTTCCGTTGCGCGGTCTCTGCTTCTGAGTGCCTCTTGGCAATGGCCTCCCCCAACAGCTTCCACTCACATCTCTGACATGCCACTCCACATACACTAGTCCACATTTTGCCAGCCATTTGTACCATTTCATCTTCCCATCTTTTTAGAGATCTGCCCTCTTTTCTTTTAGCCCTTCTGGGATACAAAGATGTTATTATTTTTGTCCATTTGTCTGGCCCTCTCAAAATCAAAACATGTCCGGGCCGGACATGTTTTGATTGTTTGTTGTTTCATTTCAATTTTTTAGTTTTATATGTTACATCAGTTACACGTGTCATTTTTCTCAACTCCTTGTTTTCTATTTTGTCTATCCTTTTCTTTCCAAACATACTCCTCTCCATAGCCTTCGGCCCAACTTCCAGCATACTTGTATGAGCTTTTGTTAGTGCCCAAGTTTGGCACCCTTATGTTGGAATGGGTGGAATCCATGTATTAAATAGTTTTCTTTTGGTGCTCATGTTTATACTTATGCATTTTACTATTTCTTTAAAGGACCAGAATCTTTTCCAGGCATTGCCAATTTTTTTTTTTGTATATCTTTGGTTGTTGTATCATATATATTAGTTATAACCACTGATTCTAAGCAGGAATCTTGCGGTTAATATTGTCTATTTCTCCCACCGCCATCACACCTTGCCAGAGTTGCCAGAGCGTTTTTTTCTTAGTAATGTTGTCATTACCTTGTAATATCGATCAAACAAAACAAATGCTGTTTAGTCTATTTATATTTCTTCTTCTTATATATAAAAATGCATTTTCAAATGAGTTAGTCGCGCTAAAACTCGAAAACGGCTGAACGGATTGGGCTGATTTTAGTTTTAAAATATTCGTAGAAGTCCAGGGAAGGTTCTAAAGTGACACGAAGTTCACCGGGACAGTTAGTCTTCTTCTTATATATAAAAATGGATTTTCAAATGTGTTAGTCGCGCTAAAACTCGAAAACGGCTGAACTAGTTGGGCTGATTTTAGTCTCAAAATATTCGTAGAAGTCCAGGGAAGGTTTTAAAGTGACACGAAGTTCACCGGGACAGCTAGTACTTGATACATATTTTTTATTTTTATTTTATGACTAAATATTTTTTTCCAATACTATTTATCAACCTTACCACTGTGTTTTACTATCAAGTATTATATCATAACGTAAGATATCCATGCTTTTAATAGTGACACTCCAACCTTTTTATCACAAAAGGATTATTTTTAAATTATTTTATTACGACGTAACCATTGGGCGCACAGATTGGACGTCATAGTAAAAAATGTTAGGAATTGTGTATTCTATTCGAATATATATTTTTTTCTTTCTGGCCGGCACTTTCATTTTTTGGTCCAAAAATGTATGAAACGTGAATGATGTCCTTTACATAAAGAATTGATAACATATTTAATATTGAATAAATCTTGCCAGATATAATTTCATATAAAATTATCACCAATTATTAATATATACAACGTGTTCCTTTTGATTTCCTATATTTAACTTAAATCTAAATCGAATTATGTATCAATATTTGGAGCACCACATAATATCATCACCATTATACTTAATAATTTAAATTATCTATTATCTTTAAAACTATGCATTTTAGAACCCCATGGGAAATGAAGAATCACACCATGTATAAAGAACATTAGTTTGACAAAAGGAAGAAGAATTCCGTTGTATTTCTCTATCTAAAATAAAAATCAATTTTACGGCCTAACCTGAAAAATAAAAACCTGCTCTCAGCGTGCTTCATTTTTTATTGCAGGAAAACTACGAAAAGCTGGCATGTGATTGGCTAAATCTCAAACTTTCCTTATTTCATATACATACTAAAATCATGCAACAAATGTCACATTCATGTAAGACACTATACAAAAATATACTGAGAAACGAAAAACTTTATGTTAATATTTTACTACTATAAAACAAGAAATATAATGTGACCAGGTTTTTATTTTAGGAGTTAACGATATATTTATTATTAAATAAATCCTGCCAGATATAATTTGATATAAAATTATCACCAATAGTTATTATACAAAGTGTTTCTTTTGATTTCCCATAAGTTTCGAGTATTATTATTATTTTTAAGCTGACATTTTATACACCTAATATAATTCAATCCTAAATACTTTTATTTTATTAACATATTATTCACATTTGACATTATGATTATTGTTATATTTAAGCTGATATTTTTATGTAATTTAATTTAAAATAACAATCTTTCCGTAGTGCTATTTTAACTACCATTATAATATTTAAGTATTATCCTGACATCTTGATATCACTTACTATTGTGAAAATTTAAAAAAATCTTATAACATGTAAGTAAACATAATTCTTAAATAAAGTACTAGTTATATAAATTGTTCAGGTTGTATTTTTTGATGATAATTGTGTTTTTTTGACGTGATACGTGATATTTGACGTCTTATAATTTGATGGAGC
This sequence comes from Phengaris arion, assembly GCA_963565745.1. Lineage (NCBI taxonomy): Eukaryota > Metazoa > Arthropoda > Insecta > Lepidoptera > Lycaenidae > Phengaris > Phengaris arion. Next base: position 6,877,063 of record OY751444.1, on the reverse strand, counting down.
CGGCTGCACGCACGAAAAAACATGACTCATACCGTTACCACCGCATTTGCCGTTACCTCAGCTGGCCGCGTCTTAGGTATGTGAGCGGTGGGACGGAAAGCCGGGGGCGCTTGATGTTATTACTCAGTTTGGCGCCGGACTTCGCGGCGGCAAAACGCCTACCTAAGGCGCGGCCAATTAGTTCCGCGCGCACTATAAACATGACGTTGTCACGTTCAACTATCGTCAGTAAACCGACTTTACAGACAACCGATTTTTTTTTAATTGAACAATGTTGTGCATGTCTGTAATATACATAAACACTGTAGAATTATTTATATTAACTTTAAATGTAAAATTAGGACCATATGAAAATATTAAATGTTTACAATAATATAATCTGAATCGAAATATGTATAAATATTCGACGCACCGCATCAGCTCACCACCATTATACTTAATAATTTAAGATAGCTATTATCTTTGCATGCATTTTAGAACCCCATGGGAAATGAAAAGTTATGTATTATAAAGAACATGAGTTTGACAAAAGAAGAAGGATTTCCGTCTTGATTCTCTATCTAAAATACTAATCAATAAAATAAATTAAGGGCCTAACCAGGAATATAAAAAAAAGCCTGAGCGTGTTTAATTTTTTTAATGCAGGAACACTACGATTGGCATGTGTTCGGCATAATCTCGAAGATCTGTTATTAGTGATTATATTTTTAATTTAATTTAGTGCATATGGCCAAGTTTTGTATATTCCTGCTTAAGCTACAAAAACAATACCTTATAGTTTATACATAACATTAAACAATTGTAAATATTACTAAGTAGTAGTTGTAGGCTAAGCTGGTGATGATCTCTCAAACGAGAATAATATGTCTCTTTAAGTTTTTTAAGGGGGCATCATATATGGCAAAGATAATTTCATATTTTGTGTTTAAACACAATATCGCTTGCTGTACAATTTTTATGAGCTATTACAGATGCTGAAGTTCAACTTGGCGATAACGCGCCCGCGCTACATTATATTACAGTACATTTCATATAAATCTTTAGACATCTAAAAATAAAATATCACAGTATCTTCGTCATCTGAGACACCTTTAATGCACTTAAAAATAGAATACATAATATCAATATTGATCTAAGATCAGATATATAGAATATTATAAGATTATTTTATTATTTAAAATATAGGAAATTATTATTAATAATATCCTCATCTGTTATTCATTTGCGATAAGTTTTATAAAAATTATAAAAATTAAATAATTTATAAAAAGCAAATTGACACATTGCAAATAGGCTATGTATTTAAATTACGTGCGGATAATAATAATATACATATGCAAAGCTAATTAGATTTTTATCTATCATATAAAACTTATCGTAAATAAATAACAAATAAGGGTACAAAATATTTTCCATAAAACGTAGCTCGTACCATACAGGGTATATATACAGGTTAAGTCAAAGGGATAAAGTACCCAACATTTTTTTGTATTTTCTACAAATCGAAAGATATTTTCAGAATAGCAGCATTACTAGCATTAAAAGTAATAATAAAGCTAATAAGCTAGATAAAATCTATTTAAAAAATAGAGAAGAGAGAAGAAGTTATAAATTTTTATGAAAATGAAAAACTTAAAAGTAAAAAATCTCGAAAAATATTAATTTTTGAATATAGGTTTTATTGTAGACAATATTGGAAATGATGGGAAATCCAACCTTTTAAAGGATCAACATCGACTTAACTCGTAACTCTGTACATTAATGCTTTCTATTATTGGACCAAGGCCTCCCCAATGACCTCGTTCCCGCGCCATCTCCAGCCTGATTGCAGTGCATCTTGCACAACGCGATATCTCTTTCTAGGGGCGGCCACGGCGTCTTCTCCCAAGCAATGCTTATTTTTGTCCCATATTCGGGATCCAATTCTTACTTTGGCTTTGTTGATGCTTGTTATAGTACTCAGAATTTCATAGACTGATTGACATGTTGAATTCATAATACTGAAAAATAAAAAGCAGTGGTTTAGTGTACGAACTATTAAGTAACTTTATGGTTTTATGATGATATGATTTAAAAAATTGAAAAGAAAAATGATACCTAAATCTTGACCCTTGTTCAGGGTTTCTCAAACTTATTTTAACTGTTTAAACCCAGCCTAAACTAATATTGGTATTACCTATCAAGTAGTTTTAGTTGCCATAGCCATTTAGTATACAGGTGTATGCAGAGCAATCCCGATAACTTCGTGGGCTTATAATAGGGCATGAGATATATTCATTAGTGCAGGTTAATGGTCACTTCCTTTTAATCGATTGTCATTTTAAAATTTATTTTTGTAGAACTTTGAAGCTAAAAAATATTTTTTTACATTTTTGTAATGAGAAAAGGTTACTTATCAGAGCATAGCTTCTAAGTCAAGGTTTTAGTTTAGAAATGCTACTGTGACTCTTATCTCTAAATCATCTCACGACACCCCTGGATTAGCCTGCAACGTCCCAAGGCGTGTCGCGACACACAGGTTGGGAAGCCCCGTCCTAGGTTACTGCACTTGATAAAAATTAAATATGCTGCTTACCTTTTTATTTTACTTTTAATATTTTGATGACTGTTCAGTCACAACTCACAAGTAAAAAGGGATATTTCTTCTTTAACACAGGAAAAGATTATGTATTTAAAAGATTATTATTTATTTTGATAATAATTTCAAAAATTAGGGCTCCGATTGTTTTACCCAAACGAATTACAGGCAACAGCTAATCTTTACTAGGTAACTTTAAAAGGCCAATTACAACTAATAAGTACCAATATTAAATGGCACTTGATAATTTTGAATAAAAATCATATATTTCTATTTACTTTTATTTAGTTATAACTATTCATTTTTACACTAATAGAAAACATCCTTCACACGGAAGCCATAGCAAGCAAGAGGCAAGTCCGAACATGTTCTCCTACTTCTTTTTATAGTTTAACTTTTTAATAACAAAATATAAAAGTATACATTCTAACACGCCTCCTTACTTTTATATTTTGACAACTAATAACTATATAACATTTTATTAAGTAACATAAAATTCTTAATTTTAAACAATATCTTAACTTTCTTAACAATATATATTTTTTTGTTTCCTTAGTAACAACAAACTACATAATTAACATAACATTTTGTTTTACAAAGATAAGTTTAAATTATCTCTAAATTTAACATAGCCTAAAGCTTTAGTTAACAAGTCAGCAATATTATTTTCAGACTCTATTTTAACAACTTCAATTATTCCTTCTTTTACATGTTCATGAATAAAATGGTATTGTACTTCTATATGTTTTGAGTTATTAGTAAAATTTCCATACTTAGCAATAGCTAGAGCTCCTGAATTATCCTCATATATTTTAATCGGATTACAAACATTTTTAAAAGCATCATTAACCAAACATATTAAACATTTTATTTCTGTTACAGCTTCTGAGAGCGCAACATACGAGGGCGGGTCAATAAGTCCGTGACTTTTGGAATAAAACACAGATTTTTTGATAAATAAATCATTTTATTTTTCAACGTAGTCCCCCTTGAGCTCTATACACTTTGTCCAACGCTTCTCCAATTTTTTTATCCCTTCCAAAAAATATGATTTGTCGAGGTCCTCAAAATAGGCCTTTGTTTGCGAGATGACTTCATCATTGGAGTCAAAACTTTTTCCACCGAGCCATTTTTTCAGGTTTGGGAACAAGAAGTAGTCACTCGGAGCCAAATCTTGAGAATAGGGTGGATGTGGGAGCAATTCATAGCCCAATTCATGGATTTTTGCCATGGCAACTGCACATGTGTGCACCCTTGGATTGTCTTAGTGAAAAAGAACTTTTTTCTTGGCCAAATGAGGTCGGTTTTTTTTCAAATCCTCATTGAAGCGGTCCAATAAGTTGGCATAATATTCCCCATTAATTGTTCTTCCCTTTTGAAGATAGTCAATGTGGATTATCCCACGTGCATCCCAAAAAATAGTCGCCATAACTTTATTGGCTGACAAACCCACCTTGGCCTTCTTTGGCGCCGATTCACCCTTAGAAACACACTGTTTTGACTGTTGTTTGGTCTCTGGTGTATTGTGATGGATCCATGTTTCGTCCACGGTTAAAAAACTCCTCCATATTGTGATTGAACAACGCCAAACCTTCCTGTGAAGTTGTTACACGATTGCGTTTGTGGTCGACTGTGAGCAAACGCGGCACCCATCTTGCGGAAAGCTTTCTCATGCCCAAGTGATCATTCAAAATTGAAACCACTGAGCCATGCGAGATGCCTATGGCTTCCACAATCTCTTGCACTTTCAATCTTCGGTCGGCCAGCACCATATCGTGAATTTTTTCGATTGTTTCGGGTGTAGAGACCTCAACTGGGCGTCCAGGACGTTCGGCATCTTCAGTGCTTGCAGGCCACAACGAAATTCAGTAAACCACTTTTTTACCATTGAAATCGATGGTGCAGAGTCCCCATAGTATTTATCAAGCTAAGTCTTGGTCTCGGTAATGGTTTTTTTTCGCAAAAAATAATGCTTAATAAGCACACGAAATTCACTTTTTTCCATTGTTTCCTTAAGTTACTGGATAGTCTGATAAAGATAGCTGTAAAACACAAACTAACTGACGCAGCAAGTTCAAATTTTGATAGGAGTCAACTGACAGATGCCTGTTGACAGGAGTAGTGTTGCTTTTTCAGTAAGGAGGTTAGAAATTCAAAAAGACACGGACTTATTGACCCGCCTTAGTATTCTGAAAAAGTAGAGGATTTTGTTACACTATTTTGTTTCTTTGATTTCCATAAAACAACATTACCAAACAATCTGGACTTTCTGTCCAATATATCTCCTGCCCAATCTGAATCAACATAGCAATCTAAGATATCAACATCATTCTTATAATACTTTAATTTTAAATATCTTGTTAAATACAAATATTTTAATACTCTAAGGGCATAATCAAAATGTGTTTTATTACAACAATTTTGAAAACGACTCAAGTAGTTTACACAAAATGAAATATCTGGCCTAGTAACAGAGCTAATATACAACAGTGCACCTATAATATTTCTATATTTAAGATTTTCGTTTAATTCCGATTTTTCTAACTTTAAGTTAATTCCATAGGAGTTTTATACAATTTAGAGTTTTCAATAGCATATCGCTTTGCTAAAGATTCAATGTAATGTTTCTGACTCAAAGTTAAAATTTTATCTTGTTCATAGTTATACTCAATATCAATTCCAATGTAATTTTTAACTTTTCCTAAATCTTTCATTTTGAACTTCTCAGATAATTTAGTTTTAATCTCATGAATAACATCTATATCTCTACAACATATTAATAAGTCATCTACAAATAATAAGATGTAGATAACTAAAGAATTTTCTCTTTTGAAATAAAGACAATAATCATATTTGCACCTTTAGAAATTCAAACTATCCATATATTCATTGAAACATTCATACCATGCACGTGGACTTTCTTTTAGTCCATATAACGACTTGTTTAACTTATAAACCTTTTCCGAGTCAACCTCATAACCTTCAGGCTGTTTTACATAAACTTCAGATATAACTGAACCATTTAGAAAAGCTGTTTCTACATCTATTTGTTGGATTTCTAATGAATTTTGACAACAATATGATAGTTAAATTTTCAAAGTTGGCATTTTAGCTACTGGTGAATATGTATCATCACAATAATCAATCTGCTGAAAACCTCTAACTACTAACCTTGCTTTATACTGATTTCATTTTTCTTTTTGAAGATCCACTTTACTACTATTACCTTTTTGCCTCCAGGTTTGTCCACTAGTGTCCATGTATTATTTTTATTTAAACTGTTCATTTCACGATTCATAGCCAATTTCCACTCATTTGAATCCGAACAAGTCATCGCCTCCTGAAAATTTTCTGGATTCATAGCGTCACAATAATTAACATTAATGCAGTAATATCCAAATTCATCATCATATCTTTTTGGTGCTTTAATTTGTCTCCTTGATCGAGTCTCATTTCTATTTTTTTCAACATTTAGTATATTATCGTCTTTTGTCACATTATTTTCTATATTTTTATCACTAAGCATAATATCATCTTCTATACTTTCATTCCTCTTAAGTCTTTTTTATAAAAACATGTTAGTTTAAACATTTAGTAAAAACATTAATTTTATGTTTGAGTATTTCTTAAAATTAATAGATATCTAAATAAAATAAAACAAGACTTGCGAGATTTGATGAAGCAAAAAAAAACTTGAAATTTAGTTTTAATTTGAATTATGGTAATGCATGTAAACACACCTTTACTGTTTTTTGTTTTTAGATTTCCTAAGGAATCAGACCTAAAAGTAAAATGGATTAGTTCTACAAGAAGAGAAAACTGGTTTCCAACGGAATTTAGCGTTGTTTGTTCTAGTAATTTCACAGAAGACTGTTTTCAAACTATGAAAAATCACCGTCGTTTATTTAAAACTGCTATTCCTACACGGAACTTGCCTCTAGTGGTAAGACTATATCCTATCTATAGAGTTTAATCTCATTAAACGGTTATTTCTATTAACTGACACAACTTTCGCTCTTCAAGGTAACGCAACAGAATCTACTGAACGCGGTCCAGAAAATTCAAGCCCGATTCCATCATCTTCATCTCAATTAGAGCCGATGTCAACTACACCAAAGTCAACTAAACGAAAAGCTACCGATTTTGAAACCCCTCCACAGTGTCACTCACAGACCCGAAAACGTCTTTGCCAACGAATAATGGACACAACAACTATAACTTCTGAATGCGCTACAGTAAATTCAAATCCAATACTGTCATCATTATTGCAAGGTGAACCGATATCAAATACACCAAGGTCATATAAACGAAAAGCTACCTGTTACATATAATATCAACAGTAAGATGTAACTGTCAATGTCATTATTGACATTGACAGATGTCATGAAGTAAAGCCTATCGAGTTATTTTAGTTTACCAAAAGGCTATACATAGTGTAGACGTATATCTTGTGTTAAGCATATCTCATTACATATTGTATTGTAATACGTATCTGTGGTAAGCACCAATAAAGGAGAGTATAAGAATTGCTGCTGTATTATTATTATCATCACCACTCAAGCGTGAGAAGGACTTGCATATGAAGAGGTCGCAGCCCGATAAACTACCGATACCGAAACTCAAGTTCATTCATCGATCAAAAAACGCACACGTTACTTTGCAAACGTAGCAACGTGAGCCGATATTCACCAAGGGTTAATAAACGAAAAGCTCCCGATCCGGAAACTCCTTCACAGTTTCATTCACCAACTAAAAAACGTCTTTGCCGACGTAATTTAGATTTAAAAAAGCAAGTAACACATAAAAATACAACGATAAAGGTGTTACGAGACAAAGTGCGTTACTTTAAAAAGAGAGTAGAAACTCTGAAAGGCATAATAAATGAATTAGAGAAGAAATCTCTTATAAACGCAGAAAATGCGGATGTTTAAAAAAAATTGGTGTGCTTAATAAAAAAATCGTAAAACGTCAGATTTTAAGAAGTACAACGGGTAAAGTTGTAAGGAAGAAATATTCGCCTGAACTGCGAAGTTTCTCTCTTACGTTAAATTTTTATTCGACGAAGGCATACAACTACGTCAGAAATATATTCAGCACATGTTTACCGTCCATACGAACTTTGACAAAATGGTATCAGACGGTAGATGGCAGGCCGGGATTTACGAAAGAAGCCTTTAACGCATTAAAATGCAGAGCTGAAATGTCTAAAGAAGAATTAATATACACCCTCGTATTTGACGAAATGAAGATAAGAAGCAAAATAGAATATGACCCATTTACTCAACGTACATTCGGATATGTGGATTTCGGCATCCAACTGGAAACTGACTGCAATAATGAATGCACCGACGCTTTAGTGCTTCTAGTTGTTCCAGTTAATGGCAGTTTTAAAATTCCTATTGGTTACTTCTTGTAACAGTCGTTACACAATCTTCAGTTGTTTAGCCGCAGCGTAGCTACAGCACTAAATTTCTGTGAGGAGAAGTTAAAATTAACTGACTTTAAAAATGTCGGTGCGACATCCAGAATGATCTAACTCATAAATGATCTATTCGACATTTTGGATTCCAGAGTTCACGGATACGGATTCAAACGAGCTTTGAACTTGGATAACCACGAAAAAGCCTTCAAAAAATTAGAGGAGTGTAAAAGGTTTCTGATGAACGCCACCGCAAAAATAAAACAAAAAAACCAGATTAAACGAGTTAAATTAATAGATTCGCCGCGGTTTACTGGATTTCTGTGTGGCACTTGAAAGCACTAAAGGTATGTTTAAAGATTTAATTTGTGATGCAACGTCTCCTATAAAATACTTACCAATGCATAAAATATCGCAAGATCATATCGAGCTATTTTTTGCTACCATAAGATCACACGGAGGTTCAAATGATAACCCTACTCCTCGTTTATTTGAGGCTATTTACAAGAAATGCTTGGTTCACACTGAATTGCTACAAACGTCCACTGGTAACTGCATACCGTTGGAAAAGATCCCAATTCTTAATTGCTCTTCAGCAATCGCAAGAATAAAATTGACAACATCTCCCAGATTAACCGAAGAGGCCAATAACTATAATGATCATGAAACTCAAGAAGACATAGATATCGGAATGGAATCTGTCGAGCTTTCACAATTTTCCGAAAATGTTGTAGAATACATTGCAGGATATGTGTCAAGCTCACTGATTAAACGCATAAAATGTTGCACTTGCATAAAAGCGTTGGTGTCCTTATCAGAAAACAAGAGCAGCCTTATTTTTTACAGAGATAAAGGTGGCTTAATATACCCTTCGGCTAGTGTGCAAAAAATTTGGCGTCGTTCTGAGCAATTCATAAAAAAATATTTTATTATGAGTGAAAATAAACGAAAATGTACAAGCAATTTTTTAGTCCACAAGGCACTCAGTAGTTTCGTAGAAGAACAATTATTTTCGGAATATCAGCACCATCAATATTACGCAGAAGAAACAAATCATATAACTGATTTGACTGAAAGTGTTTCGAAAAAATATATAGATACAAGGCTAGCTTTCCTTAGCAAAAGGAACACATATGATGAGAAACAAGCAGTCAAAAGAATATATACGAAACTAATTCACTTTAAAAATCAGTAAATTAATGTGCTATTATTTGATCATGTCAAATATTAATTTTTTGATACAAACTTACTACAAACCTAAATGTAATATTATTTGCGATTTTTTTTATTTCAATACAAGAAAAAGTTTTCCAAAATTTGTGTACCTATTTTTTTGAATAATATTTTTTGTATTTTACACAGGGTGTTCGGTAAAATAGAGCAGACCTTTTAAAGAAACCCATATCGAATTCTCAAAAAAATATCGGACTTTGTACGGAGATCGGTCAGCTTATTGGCATACCTAAAATACCTAGTCTTGAAAAAAAAAATATTTCAGAGGCAAGAGATGAAACATGTGCCAATCAATAGTGCATAAAACAGAAAATATGTTCTTTGGTAAAATTTCGTATGTGATACGGGATCGGAGTATTTGAGCATTGAAAAAAAAATTAAGTTTTTTTGTTTTTATAATTGTATGTTACTTTTTTGTCACTATTAAAATGACAAAAAAGTTAAGGAAAACATTTAAAACATAATTTGAAAAAAAAGTTCAACGCTCATTTAATTTTACTCTGAAACCGTATCACTTACGACATTTTACCAAAGATTATTTTCTGTTCGTATTTTTATGTTCTATGAATTGGCACATGTGTCATCTCTTGCCACTAAAATTAGTATTTTTTGTCATCGCGAATTGTAGATATGCCAGGGTTCATACTAAAATGTCCTATGCCCTTTCGGAGTATAAGGTAGTATGTCCGTCTTCAGGGTTCAAGCTATATCCACACCTGATTTAAATAAAATCAGTTCAGTTGTTTAGACGTGAAAACGGAGCAGACAGTAGATAGCTTTTCGCACTAATATGTATTATAAATGTGAAAGTATTGATATTGGTTTCTTTGCTCGTTTCACTTTTAAGTACGCGGACGAAGTCGCAGACAAAAACTTTTTTGTAGATAGAAAGGACCCTGAATGAACACAATGACTATTTAATAGTTTCCTTGGGAGCGTGATAGGTAAATTAAATGCCGTAATTCTATACAGACGAAGTTGCGGGCAACGGCTAGTTTGTAATATTAGTAATTATAATACATATTGATACTTATTTTTATATATTTTATAAGAAAACACGTAAGTATTATTCACTAATACTACTATACTGATGTATTGGTTATCGATATCAATGAACCATGCTTGCGCTCTACCCCATCTCTAGAGTATTATTTGACCTTGAGTCAGCCAATCAGAGCATAGTGAACGCAAATGTGAGTTGGCGGTATCGTTTTCAAACAAAAGAAGTAACATTTCGCCTCTATTGGGGTATGTGCTCGCTGGTGACGTCACAGTGCCGCGGTGACCGCGTTGTCAGACGCGCGCGTCAGTCACTCGGCCGCGCTTGCAGTGTCGCTGTATTTTGAGGTTACTTTTAACAAATATGGCATCTATTGAGAATTTTAACGCAGAAGAAGATGAAATTTTAATTACATTGGTGTCAGTACCAATTGCTTTATGATTTAAGCGTGAAAGAACCAGATACCAGAAAGAAAGACAAAACGTGGTCTGAAATTGGGGTAAAATTAAATAAAAATGGTTAGTACTTTTATTAATCAGTTTCACTATATTTTTTAACAATAATTGTTTTGCCAGGATACTTGACCGATTTGAGAGTTAAAGAATAGTTTTAATTCGTTTCTGACATTAATACCATCGTGTACGGTACTTGTGGTAGCTGCCAAATCAATCATGTTATCGGTCGGATTTTGGTTTTCATCGCGAATGTAGTACGGCCTGTTATTAATTTCCAAATAACCATCGCGTAACAAATTGTAAAAACAACACGCCACTAATATCAAGTCTGTGCAAGTATCCGGTGCAATCGCTATTGGTGTATAAAATACTCTGAACACTTGGCTCAGGAGCCCGAATGCGTTTTCTGCCACGCGACGAGCGCGACATAATCTATAGTTAAAAACCTCCTTTTGGCGATCAAGTCTGGATCTTCTGGAATAAGGTTTCATCATGTTCTTGTCTAAAGGGAATGCCTCATCTCCTATCAAAAATGAGGCAAATTGATGTTGGTTCCCGGCAAAACCTTAGATTCTGGAATATTAATATCGTTTCTTGCAATTTTTTTTCCAATCATCGACTTCCTATATATGTTGCTGTCGCCTACTTTTCCATAGGAACTAGCGTCAACAGCTACAAACTTGTAGTCGGTGTCAACCAAACCATCCTCACCTGCCTCAGGCTCATCATCAAGCCTTCCATCTTTTCCAAAAAGTAACAAAACACGTACAAAGAAAGATGATATTTTAACGTACCTGCAGAAACGAGAAGTATCTCGCCAGAATGTTTTAGAAAATTTAAGAAATAGTGATGATGATGATTTGTCGTCTTTTTCCGAACACGTTAAAGCAGTTTTAAGAAAACTGAAACCTTTACGGAAATTACAGGCAAAAAAAGGCGATATTTGATGTTCTCATGACATATGAGACATTAGATGTTGAGTTAGCAGATATAGAAAGTAATCGCCCAAATACATTAAGCTCATGTGTTTCATCAAATATTTCTATGAACTGTAATACACCTGAGTCACAGGATACACCAGACAATGCCACTCGACCCCAATATGTGCTGGAATCAGTCTCGAATAATAATAAATTGTCTGTCTATTCACCTATATCACAAGACAATGAAGAGGAACCTACAGACTTAACTCTCGCACAATTTATTGAAGAGTCCTACTTCGAGGAATAAATAAGAATACTTAATACTAATTACTTAAAATTTAATAAACATACCTTAAAGTTAAAAATAGTTTTTCTTCTGCACCAATACAATCCCTTTTTGTTTTTGGGTGTAAGTGTATCTTCTTTCACTATATTAAAAAAAAATTTGAATTGTTGTTTATTAAAACGACAATAATCTCTGAACATTTCATCGTCGCATTTAGGTGTCGTTGTATTAAGATCTTGAAGTACCCTTCATTATTTCGGAATTGGAACATCAAATTAGTAAAGGCTCTTTCCAAACTGAGGTAGTATTGAAGTAAAAGATCATCATCTTCTTCCTCTTCTAGCGAAACAAGTTGCAAATCCATATTGTTTTATAATAGATCAATCCGGTCGGGGCGGCGCGCGGCGAAAGTGGGATGCGACTGTGCGTCTGTTGTGGGTATCCAAAGTCACCAAAGCGTCACTGTCGCGGCGTTAGTGACGCGGCGTTGGTGACGCTATAGACGCTGCGTCTGTGACGCTTAGTTCGAAAGGCTACCTTAACCTAACAACCTTATGACTGGCGCATCAAATACGAGCGTGGGAGCAGTGTTGTAACAGCGCATAAATGGACGCGTGGACGCCGCTTGGTTACTTTTCCAAGAAAATGTCACCTACTCAAAATATATAGCACTTTTGACCGAGAATTACTAGCAATTTATATAGTCGTTAAGTATTTTAGGAATATGGTAGAAGGTCAAGATTTGGTGATCTATACAGATCATAAGCCCTTAGACAGTTACTTTTCATCAGTGTATTTACTAGGAGGATTGATGGTGATAAAGATACCGTAGCTGATGCGTTGTCTCGCGTATAGAGTCCTGTTTAGGACTTTTCGATAACGCCGCAGTTAGCCGCACGCAGAATGATGATAATGAATTAAATAAGTTAAGTCAAAATAATAAATTTACTACCCGGTAACTACATAGCCGTGTGGTGTGAAATGTCCACCGATGGAGATAGACCTTATTTACCTAGAGGATTTAGAAAAATCGTTTTTAACAATATTCACAACCTTAGGCACCCTTAAATTCGTACCTAGCGCAAGCTGTTAAAAGGAAGATTTTTCTGGGAAAACATTAGTAGTGACGTAGGTATGTGGACAAAGTTATGATAAGATAAGTGTATTTCGTGTCAAAAAACTAAAATTCATCGACATAATAAATCGGAGCAGGACATATACCGTTAGCAGAACGCTTTCCACATATTCACGTTGATAACGTAGGCCCCTTGCCGATATCCTTATATGACTACAGGTATCTCGTTACAATTGAGGACCTTGCAGCTAAAGGGAGGCAAGTCCAAATTTCAAAATTGTCGGGTATTTAATTTTTAAAAAATTAATTGATGAATTTATGTCTTATCGTTATATGGTATAATATAATATGAACATATACATATACACATTTTACTCGATATTTAAAGGCAATTAAAGAAGTTATAGAATTACTACTATTTTTTAAAGTTTGGATCTGCCTCCGTTTTGCACCAAGACGCAAGAAAAATACTACCCTATTTTGTATATTATATATTAAGGATAATAAAACGCGTAAACACGGTTATTTTTTTATTTAAAGAATTATTAAGCAGTGCACGAAGAATTAAACAATCAAAAGAAATACAAAAACGAACGACTTGCTTAACAAAATATATTTTTTAAAGGTTAACTTCAGCTTGATCATCGTCGTCTTCGCTAGAAATATCATCTGTTGATCCGACAGCTTCACACTTAAGGGCCCTGTAGAAATACAGTTTATTTGGTGGAACATAGTTCTTTACCAACTGCATTCCATCGTTGTATTTAGCCTTTTTCAACGGCAATGCATGATCATACAGCGGTTTCTGGGACAGAACTGATAGTTGGGCTTGAGCATTTCTCATTATAGGAAAATAATCAAATACAGGCGTCCCCGTTGTAACACTGACTGCAACCGTTTCAATGTGGTCTTTACTATATTCAAAAATACGATATTGAGATATTTTTAATCGTATCTTCTCTGTATTTGTTAATACTTTTCTGAAATGGCTCTCATAATGTTGGCTGAAGTTAAAGTATCATATTCTGATTTGCATTTACAACTTTAAAATTTTTAGATGCTTGCGAAATACAATCGGCATATTCAGAAGTCGTAAATATGTAATCTTTCCTTCTATTAAACTTTTCTATTACGCCTAAACACCGATCACACGGTAAGAAGCTGTGTCCTGGTTCTGGAAATCGATGAACAATCTTCTCAAAAGAAGAACACCTCATAAGCGTATATAGATACTGCACTAAAGTAGAGTTCTTATTTTGTGCTGCTGCATTATCAGAAAACAAATACAGTATTTAACTGTGCTTGGTAAGATATTATTTATGTAGTGATTTATAAAAGATATGACTTCGTTTTGTGATTTACGACCTATGATTTCGTCATATAAATAAAAGTGAGCAATCCCTGTTTTTGCTGAGTGAATACAAAAATTATATGCCGTTGACGTTAATAAAATGCTTCACCTGCTGGAATTTTAGGCAATGGCATATTCTGCTGATAATCAAATGTTAATACTTCGCATTTTTCATCACAAATTGCAAGTTGACTCTTCTCTTTTAAATCAACAAAAAAAGTGTCGGCCTTGGCTTGATGAAGACTCTTCTCTTTTTGTATTTGTTGGGTTTCATCGCTGTCCAATGTCTCATCTTTTAGTTTGTTAATCAGCATGTCGCACTTCTTGCAAGTATCTGAGCGAGGCGACCCAAAACTGTATTTAAAATTTTGTTTAAAGTATCTGTAGTAAAAATCAAATGAAACTATAGGCTTAGCAGATGCTTCAACACCAAGCTCAAACTTTTTCAAATATAACTCGTACATCCTTTTAATGTTCAACTCCGGAGACAGATAAAAACGTCAGATTTTATTTCTGCTGTAGTGTGACTCGCGACGTGGTAAACTTCTAATATGAGAGTCAACTTTAGAAACCCATTCACTTGGAATATGATTGGGTCTATTTTGATGTTTCCCACGATTAGACGGAGGTGGTGTAGTTACAGTAGGGTCCCGATACTCCTTAGCAATATTGTCTACGCGCTTTTTGGATATTCCATGGATAGATGCAAAGCCATTTCTGCAAACTTGTATATTTCTATTTCCTAATTTAATATAATATTTGTGTGAAAAACTCCGTTTCTTCCCCGTACCAGTTTTAGATCTTTCCCTTTCAACATTCTCTGTTTTAATTAAGCCGCCTAAGTATACGTTTTGCACATAGGTTTCTTCCAATTTATTAAAATTGTCCAACACTAATTTCCTATCTTCTTCATTAATTTGAACAAAACACTTATACTTCTTGCAACAACAATCCGGTCCAGTTTTTCTTTCGCCTATTTCGCGGTCTCTATAGTTTAAATATCCTTTTTCAGTAGCAATAGACTTCTTTATTACATTCCGTTTCCACTGTGAAGGATTCGCGGATTTTCTTTTCTTCGGCGGTATGACACTCGCCGATGGGCATGGATTATTTGTATAAGATTCATCGAAAATATTCATACCTTGATCGTTGGTCTCATTAGTTTGGTTTTGAAATGTCGACAAACCAAGAACGCTTCCATCATCATCTGAACTGGTTGAACATGACTCGTAGACAGGCGGCTGGTAAATATCTGACGAGCCGCTACTAAACGGTTCAGAGTCACTCATTTTAATACACACTTGACGTATTAAACGTAAAATAATTATTTAAAAGAATAATACGAACGTTCTTTCGAGCCGAACACAAAACGTGCACTGACTTGTTTACAAATGATGCAATAATTTCATTTGTTGCAAGAAGGAGGCAGGTCCGGACCTGCTCCCTTCTTGCACCAAACAGAATAAGGTAGCAGATCCAAATTGTGTTATAGCGCGCTTGTTTTTCGTCGTACTTGCCTCCTGAATGCACCAAACCATAGCTAATTTTTTTTTTAAATTGTAGGTGAAAAAAAGGATAACCGTGAAAATTTTGATCTGCCCCTCCTTTCCTGCAAGGTCCTCAATTACAGATAGAGAGACTGGATGGCCGGAAGCTTAAATACATATATATATCTGCTGAGACTATTTCAAAAGTAATATTTGAAGGTTAGAATGTTCGCTATGGCATCCCTCATCAACTTACGACTGACCAAGGGAGACAATTCGAAAGCAATATTTTTCAGCAGCTCATGAAATATTTAGAAATTTTTAAGAGTCGTACCACTCCGTATCACTACCAGAGTAATGGGATGGTAGAGAGATGGCACAGATCTCCCAAAGCCGCACTTATGGCTAGATTGAATAGTAAAACTTGGGTCGAAGAATTACCTATAGTCATGTTAGGACTTCGAGCTGCGCCTAGATCTGACACCGGTGTCAGCACAGCCGAACTTACCTTCGGTCAGTCATTAAGACTGCCTGGAGAATGTTTAGATCATAGTATTAAATATTAAATGAAAGTGAATACGTGGAAAGGTTGCGAAAGCTGATACGCGATCTCAAACCGAGTCTGATATCACATGAGGATGTGACCACGGAGTTCGAACACCCAGAGCTAATTCGCTGTACACATATTTTCGTGCGCAACGACTCAGTTTGTAAATCGCTACAACCTCCGTATGACGGACCTTTTAAAATTTTAGAAAGGGAGGATAAGACTATTGAAATGTCTGGTCTACAATAAAACATTTAGCGCTTGTCGTAAGAATAGTTAAATTAGATTTCAGCGTTGAAGATAGATTTCTGATTTTAATACCAATCGTAGATGGTACAGCAACAGCGTTGTATGGCAAAATAGTAGAATATTTTCTTGAAAAATATTCCTTACAAATCAAACGTTAAGGCTTTGCTTCTGATGGTGCTAACGTTGTTTGGAGATAAACATTAATTGGTCACTTTGTTTAAAATTGACATACCTCACCTTTTTACTAGGAAGTGCATTTGTCATTCTTTTAACCTTTGCGCATCATACGCATGTGAGAAATTTGGCAAGGGGCGGGGAAGACTTCTGTAGAGACGTATATAATCATGTACAAAATTCTCCAAAACGTATTGGAGATTTCAAACATTTCAAGCATTCACAAATATTAAACCACACAAATTCCTCCACCCTAGCCAAACCAGATAGTTGTCGCTTATTGAGGTAGTAAATAGGCTTCTGGAACAACTACCAGCGATAAAATTCTATTTTCAAGCTGCAGTTCATGTAGATAATATATTACTTTCTGCGCAATCAATTCTCTCCAAGGCTCTCGAACCGACAACTGAATTGTACCTGGAGTTTTAGAAATTTGCATTGTCTATATTTACCGATCTCAATAAATAAATGGAATCCGAGACTCAGAAATTATATTTACTATACGACAAAATACTGACCGCATACACAACTATTTTGGAATGCTTTGTACAAACTGAATATATGGATCTCACTGAACAAGAAAAACATGACACACAAATTATTTTAGACGCAAAAGAAACTAAAATATTAAACCTTGACTTTTCGAGTGAGCAGAAACATTTATCATTGCAACATATATACGTTGGTGGAATGGTGCCAAATCTGATCAGAAGAAAGAGAGAAATTGGAGAACTAGAGGAAGAACAGCTGAAAATTTTCTACATAAAGTGTAAGGAGTTTTATATCGAGGCTGCAAAACAGATATTAACAAGGTTTACTTTTGACGACAAATACCGTCAAGCATTAAAATGTCTGAAGATGCTAAATCCTAACGCAATTCTGGATCCTGGAATAAAAAAGAAATTCCTTTCCGTTGCAGATTTGTCCAAATAATATAACGGAACTGGATAGAAAATGGCGAATGTTAAGAAATGTCGATTTGTCTTTTGACCAAAACAAAATTCCCTATATTATCGACTTTTGGAAACATGTACACGAATTAAGAAATGGAGACGAATCTCAAACATTCCCCACATTGTGTGAATAGGTAAAAAAAACTTTTGTGCCTACCACATAGCAGCGCCACCGTGGAAAGGTTATTTTCTGCTATAAATATTATGAAAACTAAATTACGCAACAGAATATCGACTACAACTATTAAAGGAATATTACACACTAAATCCGAAATAACCGATTGCTATTCATTTGAAGCTACAAAAAGGCACATAAAGAAATTCAATAATAATTTTCTTTAAAATTCAGATTCAAAAATATGCATGATTTTAAAAATAATAATGAGTGTGAAAATACTGAAGATGAGGCAATTGAGAATGAAACTGAAAAATAGTTTTACTTTAATTTTTGTTTTTTGTCGTTGCGATTTAATTAATATAACAATGTATGTGAGTTCTGGTATATAACTAAGAAAATTGTTTATTGTTTAATTATATGAGCAAAAGTATGAAATCTGCCTTTTTTACTTTACCTACTGGTTTTTTTTTGGCGAGATGTTGTTTTTTAGTTTTTTGGGGTTGGCAACACTGGCCACAGCGAGTTGCCGTAAATCTCGCGACACTGTCAAACCATCGCAGACCGATATATAAGTCTGCTAGAGTGTAAAAGTGCTACATTTTTGTTCGTGTTTTTCGGTGCTTGGTGCGTGTGCAGTTATTTTTTTTAGATGTTAGTTCAAAAATAGTTCATTCGTGAAAAATATTTTTAGTGGTTGTTCATTTCTATAATGATAAAGCTTGTGTTTGAAATTATAGTTTATGTATTCTCAGAAATGCATTATATATTAATGCATCGTTATAATAATAGTAATGTTATCTTTGTTTCAAACACTTACGGATTGTGTCGCGGTGCACTTTTATTTTTCCCGACGTTTCGGCTACTTTCCAGCACCACGGCTGCTGGAAAGTAGCCGAAACGTCGGGAAAAAGAAAAGTGCACCGCGACACAATCCGTAAGTGTTTAAAACAATGAACAATATTCGCGTAAACCTAAGAAATCAATATGTAATGCTATCTTATTAACATATTGTTATTTGTTATGACTTGTGAACAAGTCATGTTTTGCACTAAACTCGGAATTATAATTCAATTCCACATTTGACATTAGCTACTGTCATTATGTAAAATAATGATACCACATATAATAGTGTAGTGATGAACAGAAAAATCGATAAACAATCGCGATTTATGTTTATGGAATCATAATATTGGTGTGCCAATTAAAGACTAAATTATTGATTTTTATTTAAATAAATACATAATTATTCATAATAATTATTTATTAATTAGTAACCACTGCTTTATTTTATAAAAAGTTAATATTTTTATTTTTATATTAAAAACAAAACTTATAATAAAAGAGCCTAGATAGATAGTTTTCTGTATTTGCAACCCGTGCGCGCTCGAGCAGCTATCGCCATTTTGTTTTGAAGCATTGAATTAAATTGAATTGTTTATCTTGTCATTCGGCTTCATTCACCCAGTCTGACTGCACGAATATCTTGTTTCATTGCGAATCGATATTTTGTTATTTTGTTGGGTTTTTGTTAAAGTTTAGTTACGTTGTGTTTGTTGTTACGTTTATAGTTTTTTGTGAACTTTGAGTGAATCTATTTGTTTTGGTTTTCCATCAAAATGGATCCTCAGCCAAGTACATTACAAAAAGACGTGGATGTCCCCAAGAAAAAAACGCACACGAAAAGCTTTCACTGTTACTGAAAAAGTAATGATCCGCAACGCCTACAAGTAAGTGAAAAATGAAACTTCTGCGCAATAAGAATATAAAAAGAAAATAAATGTATGAGCAAAGTTGCTGACATATTGGGAATAAACTCACGCTCTGTTTGTAACGTTTTGAAGGAAGTAAATAAAGGTGCGCTGCCAACGCCTCCTAAAAAACTGGACCAAAGCGAAGTTTCAAAGATAAAATTGATGAATTTACATTCTCCACAATACGAAGAATTGTTCATCACCGAAATGAACCTCCAACCATTGCAAAGGTTAGTCAATCAGTCAGACAGTATTATTTTATACCTACATCTTTTATATATACGTAATGATTCCAAACTATTATACAATTTACTATTTTAGATTTTACAAGTGATAAACGATGATCCAGAAATATCCAAGGTTTCCAAAGACACCCTCAGAAAAATTTTAAAGCTTTTTAATTTGAAATTTGTTGCACGGTCACGCAAGAGCACACTTATTGATCAAAATGATATAATAACATGGCGCCAGCGTTACTTGTGATTTTTACAGGGCCGTCTTTACCAGGGGGTGCAAGGGGTGCGGTGCACGGTGCCTGTCGAGCGCTGAATTTTTGGATATTTTTTTGAACTTAACGCCATTGCACAGTTTTATATATACTTTCGACAAATATGTATGCGCAAGCAAAAAAAAATAGTCATCAACAATAATATTTTTTTTACTTTTATTACGCTTTCGGCGCTTGTCATGTAACCGCATTACTACACTAAGTACACAAATAACAATTTTATTTAATACAACACGCGCGCGGCAAAATCTTTAATCCAAAGAGAGTGTATGTATGTACGTTTGACACGTTGCCGCCTGGTCACCCGCACTTGATGCAAAATGATCTCTAAGTCGATAGAGTATATGTATAAGTTCATTTGAAATGGGCCCGCGGCGCGGCACCTGTGCGTCTGTCATAGGCGAGTAATTGCGCCCTTTGACATTGCCGCCCGGTCGCCCGCACTTGAAGTAAAATGATCTCTAAGTTAATAAAGTGATAGTTCATTCATTTGAAATGGGCGCGAGGCGCGGCACCTGTACGTCTGTTGCGTCCTTTGACATAGCCGCCCGGGCGCTCGCACTTAAAGAGAAATGATCTCCAAATCACTACAATTAGGTGTAAGTTCATTAGCCGGATCCACACCGAACGATCCACCGCGCTCCGACCGCGCGCGACTTGAGCGCGATCCAAATGTGCAGGCGGTGAGGACGTGCCGCGCGCGATCCATGCAGCGCGCGCTCCCCGCCGCGTGCTATCCATTTGTTGTCGGTTTTTTATTCATGCTCAAAGGGGCCTCAGTCGCTTGGCGCATGCGGTGTGGACGGTTGTGTTTTTTAATTTCGTGATCCGCCGCGCGCCATGGATAATTCGCAATGTATTCGTTTAATATCCCTTTATAGGGAGAATAAATGTTTATGGGATCCTAATGATACCAATTACACAAATTGAGGTGTAAGAGAAGATTCTTGGCGGCAAATTAGTCGCGAAATGAACAATATTCCAACAGCAGAATTAAAGAAAAAAATGAGGTCTTTATCGGGTGGCTACAGACGATCACGATTCAGAGAAAAACAGAGTCGTATAACCGGATCAGGTACGAAATCATAGTTCGTTTAGCCCCGAGTATAGGGCGACTCTTATAGACTATATATATAGAAAATATATACTATAAGTTATAGTATATATTTTCTTTATACTCTCAGTCAATACCCTTACGAGGTGAGCTGAGTATATGATAATTACCCTTGCCCCTTTAATTGTGTGAAGTGTGAATTTAATAAAGTGAAGCTTTAATTTTAATTTATTAGTAATAATAATAAAATTGTATTGCGTATAACTCCACAACGTAGTAACGTAACTCAGTTTGTGATAAAAAGACATAGGGTGACTGTACCACTCCCTGACCAGGCACGACTTTTGAACTGATATCAAATAATGAAGATTGTTATGGTTTTGTTCGCAAATCCGCTTAACTGGTCAACGAGTGGTACCTTGACTTAAACTTAAATCATAAATGTTTAAAAGTTATAGGTAGGAGAGTGACTTGTTGTACATTGATATTTGCCGGTTATATTAATTTGTTGTTTATTTCAGGTGCTGGAGATACCTATAAATCAAAATGGTTTGCTTATGATGATTTTTCTTTCATGGCGGATAAGAATGACCCCGGGACAACAAGAGATACACTTCAAAAGGTGAGCTATTTTTTACTTTATAATTTTATTTTGATCAAAATATTAAAGTATAATGTACTGAACTACATTATATGCAGCTAACTTATAAAACCTATTACCACAGTAAAATTGATAAGTATTATTGGTACTCATTTTGCCAAACAATGGCACCATTTGTTATAAAGTGTCTTTTTAAGTGGGACCGAATATCTTTGGCATTTTGGGATGCTCTTCGTGGTATGGCATCTATCGGTAGTAGTGATGTTGGTGCCTGTTCCGTTCGCCAGCTTCCAGGAACTATTTCTCCATTCCCCTGTATTGTATCAAAAGATACCGGTGATCTTAAATTAGAATTACTTCGTAAATAGTTATACAAGTAAACTGTCGCTAGCACGACTTTAGTTGCTTTTTCTGGCTCCAACAGCATTGGTTTACGCAAAACTCTGTAAACTGAGCTTAGTACTCCAAACGCGTTTTCTACTACTCTGCGTGCTCTTTACAATTTGTAATTGAATACTCTTTCATTCGAACCCCTTTCCGGATCACCTTCATACATTAAATGCAGTGACATTATTATTAAAAAGCTTACAGTGAAAACAAAATACAGAATCAGTGAATGTGAATGATGATGTGGAATATACAAGCGTTGTTACGCAAAAAAAACATATTGTTTTAAACAATGTGTTTAAGACATGTTTAAAACTTATTAGGAAAAAACATTGATTTTTTCATCCTGTTTTTTAACAATGTTTTAAACAGCGTATTAAACATGTTTTAAACAACATTCTAATTGACAAATAAAACGGGTTCATGTTTAGAAAATAAGCTTTATATTATTACTTTTAATTAGAATTTTCTTATAATCTGAGTTAATAGTTTAATACAACTTAATCTAATTATCATTATCAATTATTTCTTCTCTTTCCTGCAATTGTAAATAATCATAATGTTTTGGCATTTTCTTATTGAGAGATTTAAAAACTGTAACCAATTTGGCTATTTTTTCATGGGAGAGACGGTTTCTCAATTTTGAGTGTACAATACCAAATGTGGAAAATATCCTTTCTACACCAGCTGAGGATGCTATTGCAGTGTGAACTTGGTGTGCTAGATTCATCGTTTCTGGGCAAACATTATCTTTTAGGGCTTGCCACCATATCAAAGGTTGAACTTCCACCAATGCATGTTTGGTAAACAAATAATCATTAAAGGGGAAGACCTGTGCTCTATATTTAATGATAAAGGGCATTGATGAAGGATAAAAAGAATTGATATAATTCATTGCAATATTAAGTCGATCTTCATTTAAGTCCTTCCCTCTGAATCGTGGATCAATTAAATTTGCAAAATAATGAGCTGGCATTATGGCTTTTTCAAATCGGAGCTTAAATTTTTGTATGTCACGCACTGAGTACTCGTATTGATCTTGGTCAACATCAAATTTTTTCTCTAGTTCCAGCCATGTCTGTGTAACTTCACTAATTGTACAACATTCATGTTGAGCAATATCTAATAAAATTGCTATGTTTTTTAACTTTTTTAGCAGATACTGAGCATTAACTTTCAACGTAATATCCTCAACTAGAGAAATAATGTTACTATCAATAGCAGCTCTATTTTCCAAACAAATTTTTGATAGTAGATGCTAATTTTCAAGGTAATTTTCTATACAGTTTGCCATGGAATTCCATCTGATCATTATAGGTAAGGATAAAGCTTTACCTCCAAGATGTTTGTATTTTGCGGAAGCAAAATGATTGTTTCTGAAAAATTTCACTATATTTTTAATAGAATTTCAGACAGTTGGTATATCCAAGTCTTGGGCTAAAAGGTTTAGTAAATGTGAGGAACACCCATAGGTTAATATATCTCCATGCCCCGTTAAATTCTCTGATTGAGCTAAATCTTGTCTCATTTTTGCCATATTACTGGCATTATCAGTCACAAAACTACGAACAATACACCCAAACTCTTCACATTTTTTTATAGATTCTATGGCTAAAGTTAATAAATACCCAGCAGTGTGAGAATTACCAACAGTGTCAATTGTGTCAATCAAATACACTGATCCACTCAATACATCGGTGACTGTTATACAAATTATGGAATCATTACGTATATTGCTCCACCCATCGAGTGACATGGTAACATATTTATTTTTTAAATCATCAAAGAGCTGTGTTTTCAAAGATGAATGCACTCTATCCAGTAAGTAACCACCTAACTGTTGGCGATTTGGTGCTTTATAGCCAGGACGCATTTCCTGCATTAATTTTTCAAATTCAGGATGTTCAACATGTAGAAAAGGAGTGTTGGTTGCATAAAAGAACTTTGCCAGTTGTAAATCTATCTTTTCTTTCTGAGCAGTACTGGTTTTTATAGTAAAGTAATCCATTTTTGTTTTTTTTTTGCCAGAGACTGCTTCTGCGAAGAGGTATATCTTTTTGAATCTGAAAAGAAAATGTTTGATTTTATTATTTAATACTTGGTATTGTATTAGTAATACGTTTATAGTTGCTGTAATGAATTAAAGCAGCTAGGAAGCAAAAGTAAATGGAAGTAAACTAATTAATAATGCATCTTTGTATTATATACCTAATAAGTATGTCAAATCGTCAACGGAAAAGTATGTAATCCATCATAAATATTATACATAAAAAAAATGAATTAGGAACTTACGATTACTAGTGCTAGTAGATGGAGTCAAAGACTCATCTGTGTCTGAATTATCAGATAATGTTTGTCTATTTTCAGAATTTTTGCACAGATTGTAATGTGCTTTTAGCCTTGCCACCAGCCCAACTACCTCCTTATACAGACATGGCTGGAACTAGAGAAAAAATTTGATGTTGACCAAGATCAATACGAGTACTCAGTGCGTGACATACAAAAATTTAAGCTCCGATTTGAAAAAGCCATAATGCCAGCTCATTATTTTGCAAATTTAATTGATCCACGATTCAGAGGGAAGGACTTAAATGAAGATCGACTTAATATTGCAATGAATTATATCAATTCTTTTTATCCTTCATCAATGCCCTTTATCATTAAATATAGAGCACAGGTCTTCCCCTTTAATGATTATTTGTTTACCAAACATGCATTGGTGGAAGTTCAACCTTTGATATGGTGGCAAGCCCTAAAAGATAATGTTTGCCCAGAAACGATGAATCTAGCACACCAAGTTCACACTGCAATAGCATCCTCAGCTGGTGTAGAAAGGATATTTTCCACATTTGGTATTGTACACTCAAAATTGAGAAACCGTCTCTCCCATGAAAAAATAGCCAAATTGGTTACAGTTTTTAAATCTCTCAATAAGAAAATGCCAAAACATTATGATTATTTACAATTGCAGGAAAGAGAAGAAATAATTGATAATGATAATTAGATTAAGTTGTATTAAACTATTAACTCAGATTATAAGAAAATTCTAATTAAAAGTAATAATATAAAGCTTATTTTCTAAACATGAACCCGTTTTATTTGTCAATTAGAATGTTGTTTAAAACATGTTTAATACGCTGTTTAAAACATTGTTAAAAAACAGGATGAAAAAATCAATGTTTTTTCCTAATAAGTTTTAAACATGTCTTAAACACATTGTTTAAAACAATATGTTTTTTTTGCGTAACAACGCTTGTATATTCCACATCATCATTCACATTCACTGATTCTGTATTTTGTTTTCACTGTAAGCTTTTTAATAATAATGTCACTGCATTTAATGCTCCCACTGGTTACAAAGACTGGGGGCATTTGTCGAGAAATATAGAACGACATGAAAAAAGTTTAGGGCACGTATTAGAGTTTGCTCCCGGGAATTCCCGGTACTCATTTTTCCCGGGAATTCCCGATATTCTACTCCTTTAACTAGTACCGGTACTGACGATGCAGTTCCCGAGACTTTCGGTACTTTCGGGACTTCAATAATTATTTACATAATATATAAGTTATAACAATTTTTTGATATTTGCGCCATTTTCGCGGCAGTCGACAGTACTCAGCTTGACTTCGCCATTCGCACGCCGGCCGCCAGTCGTCTCGCCAATCGCCGTCGCCGATAGATGTATCGGCGACGGCGATTGGCGCAGGCGTTACGGTCACGACTCACGTCATCATCATTCAACGTTGTGTTGCCGTGGTGTTCATATGCCGCTCGACATCGTCGGTTCACTTGTTCCCTTCATTTAACCGCTTAGTGATTTAAAGGTTTTAAGATAAGCGTACCTAGGTATATTTGGAATTACGAAAAAGTAATTCGAAGAGGAGTTAGTTATATTACGCAAAAGTGAGTACGAAATTATAATTATTTGAACCTTTTTAGTTGATAAATGCCTAAATAAGTATGTTAGTGAGCGTGATGTAATCAATTTCGATTCTCAATGTATTTAAGAATAATATGAGAACAATGTTGCTTTTGTTTAGTAAGGCAAACAGACTTTTTTCGTTACAATGAAGGTACCGCCACTGATTGGGTTGTGTGTGTAATTGTTATCTATATTATAATCCTGCTTCCTATTAATATTTTATACGCGAAAGTGTGGATGTTTGCTGGATTGCTTTATACTTTTTGGCACTGTTGGTAGTTTTTAGAAAATACTTTTATCTTAATATTTTGTTTAAATTACTGTTTGTTGCCATAAAATAAATAATTCGATAAAAATGAATTGCTTATTTGGATGTTTGTTGACAACAACATGAAAACAGCAGAATCGATTTTGATGAAATTTGGTACGTGGTTAGATTATCATAGAATTTAATAATATAGCTATTGCAATCCTGCTTCTTACTAATTTTAAGCCCTAGAACTAATTTTTTTGTGACTACTAACAAGCTAATTTTTTGTGAGTAGCTTCATTTTGATAAGACGAACAACATTTTTATTTTCGAAAAATCTTGAAAGTGGTAGCTAACAGAGATAGAAAGGATTTCATACTTTGACTTGATGGTCCTAAAACATGGATTGTTTTATTTGTAGGACAAGGTTACTCTGAAATTATATAACTATTAACCTACAAATATACAAAAAAATCATCTGGTTAGGGTTCCGTTTTAGGGTACAGTAGTCATTCAAGTTTTGTTGATTACAGAACCCTAAAAAGGAACCCTAACCAGCTGATTTTTTGTATATTTGTAGGTTAATAGTTATATAATTTCAGAGTAACCTTGTCCTACAAATAAAACAATCCATGTTTTAGGACCATCAAGTCAAAGTATGAAATCCTTTCTATCTCTGTTAGCTACCACTTTCAAGATTTTTCGAAAATAAAAATGTTGTTCGTCTTATCGAAATATAGCTACTCACAAAAAATTTACTTGTTAGTAGTGACAAAAAAATTAGTTCTAGGTCTCCCGTACTAAAAGTTACACAACTTCACAAAAAGACGTCCAGTCTTTTTGTTTATTTGTTGTTTGTTACTCAATGTCGTGAAAACAGCTGAACCGATTTCCTAGTAGTTATTTACACATTTAAAATTATTTTATTTTCTTTCAGCAATGGATTTTGAGGAAGTTCCATTTAAGAGTGAGAACACTTTATCAGTCTGGCATAATTTTTTGAGAAGCAAATGTAAAAATCACGCGCGGTGCAAAATATGCCTCAAAGTATTAAAATGTGCTGGAGGTTGCACTACTGGCTTGCAAAAGCACTTAAAAGGTGTTCATAAAAACATTTCATCCAATAACAGTGGTTCATCTACTCAGAATAATTGTCCTACTAGTGCATGTACATCAAGGGCGGAAGAGGATACTATTCTAATACCAAAGAAAAAGACTAAGCTGACTGATTTCTTCGACTCAACATCTAGACCTACGACAGAAGATACTGTCTCTCGCATGATATCTTTAGATGGCATACCTTTCAGGACATTCTGTACATCGGAAGATCTAAGACGACTTTTTAAAAACGATCATTTACCAAAGTCTCCTAATTCTATAAGGAACATGGTTTTGGAGGTAACTGCAAAAGGTAAAAAAGCTTTAGTAGAAGAAATAAAGAAAATTTTATCGGATGGTGAGAAATTCTCCATAAGCTTTGATGAGTGGACATCGAACCGAAACAGGAGATACCTCAGTCTAAATCTTCATTCAGAGCGGCTCCATGGAGATTTTAAATTCCGAAATTTAGGATTTTTGCGCATCCACGGCTCAATGACTGCCGAGAAAGCAATTGAAGAACTCAGGAATAAATTGCAGAGCTATGGACTGTTGCTCGAGAAAGACATCGTAGCTATTACCACAGATGGATGCAGTTTGATGTCGAAAATTGGAAGACTTCTCGACTCGCATCATCAGAAATGTCTTGCGCATGCAGTTCAGCTGGCAGTAGTCGACGTCTTTTATAAGAGAATACCGATTGCAGTTGACATTAATGTAATACAAGGGCAGGAAAGCGAAGATGAAGACATGACCTTAGCTGATTTAGCTCGTCTTTTAAATGAAAACGTAGGTGAGAGTATTGAAAACTCTGACAGAGAAGACGATGATGACGGAGTGGCATTTGTAATAGAGGCGGCATTGCAACAAATTGAACAGTCTGAGTTTAGATATCATGATATTTTGTCAAAAGTTAGAAAAACTGTTAAAATTTTTAAAAATTCTCCGAAAAAGAATGAAGAATACCTTCAAAAATATGTTTTATCTGAATTTGGAAAGGAGTATCAATTGATTTTAGATGTTCAAACTAGATGGAGCAGCGTCGCCAATATGTTAAGCCGATTTTTAATGCTGCGTGATTGTATCACAAAAGCTCTCATTGACTTGAAGGTCGATGCGGAGTTCACGCAAGAGGAATGGGTACTATTGAGCGAACTCCTTGAAGTATTGGATACTATGAAAACCATCGTTGAATCACTGTGTCAAAGAGATGCGACGCTATTGACTGCAGACGTAGCTATGAAATTTGCCCTTGAAACTTTAGATAACTTGAAGTCTAACTTGAGTATAGAGATGTCCACAGCCTTGAAAAAGAGATACCAAGAAAGACGTCTACTTGAATCATCTATTATGCAATATTTAGCAAATCCAATTACATATTTTTTTAACATTGACAACATGAGCGATGAATATTTGAGTATCTTTCGGCGACCTGATGGTAATGAAATGCATGACAGAATTGTAAAACTGTTACATCGTACATCTAGCGACTGTTCTGCTGATGAGGAAATTCATGATTGTGAAGTTCTTACTCAACCAGCACCTGTTGAAGCACAGGGGTCTCAAGGCCAGCAATTGAGTAAGAAAGATGTGCTTAATTTGGCAATTAAAAAGGCGTTGTCTGAACCCGGGTCTTCTAATACGACTGCGAGTAATAGAGATCATCATGATCTATCAACAGTTGTAAGAGTTGTAAGAGTTGAAATAGCATTGTGGGAAAATGGAGCTGAACGAAGTCGATATTTGTCTCTGGCTTATAAACACTTATCTACTATTCCTCCCACTAGTGTGGAACCAGAGAGAATATTCTCCTCTGCTGGTTATATTTGCAACCGTTTAAGAACTAGACTGAGCGACCAAAGTCAAGATGCCATCATCTTTTTGCGCACGTATTACCAACAAATGAAGAAATAATAATGTTCCTTATTAATAATTACGTTTATTTTAAGACCTATTTTATTTTAAGACTGATTTTATGTGGGTTTTTTTAACTCAAAGACTTATTTTTAGGTAAGTAAATAAATATCTTCTTTTGACAATACCTTACAAGCACAAAGTATCGTAAAAGGTTTAGCCAAAGATATTGTTTAATTTTATTACGATTCAACTTTTTATTACACAATCTTTTGTAAGTCGAATTCATAACTTATTTTGTCGAGTTGTTATTGTTTTGGTTGATTTATTATTAAGAAAGAACAATTGAAATAAAGAGAAAACGTTTATTTTTTGTTAACCTATTCACATTTTTTGTTTTGTCGTGTTGTTATTGTTTTGGTTGATTTATTAATAAGAAAGAACAATTGAAATAAAGAGAAAAAGTTTATTTTTTGTTAACCTATTCACATTTTTATTAAAACTGTGCACAAATAAGGTAATGTTTTTCTTTTTTTAATAACCTTTCAACTTGGGTACCGAAATTCCCGAATTTCCCGGTTTTCCCGGTACTGGCTTAGATCGGTACCGGGAATTCAGTAACACTCCTGAGTACCGGGAATTGCAAAGCCTAGCACGTATGTTCTTTAAAAAAATATTTGGATCTAAAAAATGACTTATTGAAAGGGCAAACAGTAGACTCGGTAAATCAAACTAAAATAGACCGCGAAAGAAAGAGGTGGACGGCAGTTTTGGAAAGGATAATCGAAATTATAAAATTTTTGGCAGGTCAAAATATTTTTTGGGTCTTTTACCTGCAACTTATAATACCTGACAAGGGTTGGCAACATATTTGTTAGATTTCTTAAAATCATGTGAAATTGAATTAGATGATTTGCGAAGCCAAGGATATGATAATGGGGCCAATATGAGGGGGGAAAAATATAGGCCTCTAAAAAAATTGGACATGAATCCTCATGCTTTTTACGTACCGTGTGCTGCTCACTTCCTTAATTTAGTAGTAAATGATGCCGCTAAAAGCTCATTGGAAATTACAAACTTTTTCTGTATTGTCCAAGAAATCTATGCATTTTCCAGCATCCACATCACGCTGGGATGTAATTATGAAACAGATTCCTACTTTGACATTAAAACCTCTTTCACATACGCGTTGGGAAAGTAGATTTGATGCTCTTAGAGCACTCCGTTTTAACATGTTTTAAATTTACGATGCATTATACTATATTTTTACAAATAACAAGTATGACAGCGACACAAAAAACAGCGAATTCATTAATAGCCAAATTAAAGTCTTATAGATTTATATGTTCAGTAGTTATATGGTAAAATATATTACTAAAGATTAATATTGTAAGCAAAAATTTGCAAAAATCGGACGTAATTATTTCAGAAGCTACTAAATGATTCATCTGGTCATAGATTAATGATTGGTCTCCGCTACGCTAAGACTAGATTCCGTCGGAGTACTTGAAAAATGCGGCAACAAATACGCCATATAAGGCGTAACCGCGCCAGTCACGCCGCAAGCTTCGGGTGAGGTACGAGGGGAGGTCCAAAAGTTCGCGGAATGGAGGGGATGGAGTGGGGATAGGGTAGCTCGCTTAGTGTCATACTAATTGAGCACTCATAATTAGTATATATATAAAATCTCAACCCTATAGCGCCATTCGTTTACGAGTACTCGCCTGCTAAACAAGTCAATCCGGAAGCAAACTGCAACTATGGAGAAAATTGAACATCGCGCTGTGATAAAATTCCTTACCAAGCAAGGAAAAACGTTCAAACCATTTTAAATGAAATGGAAGCCGTTTATGGAGATCAGTGCCCTGGTAAAACAATAGTTTATAAGTGGCATGGACTTTTCAAATATGGTCGAGATTCAATTGAAGACGACCCTCGCTCTGGGCGGCCAGTTGAGGCCACCACATCAGACATCGTCGAAAAAGTCGAAAAACTTGTATCGGAAGACACACGTTTAAAGAAAAAACAATTATCTGCATTTGTTGGAGTATCAGATACAACCATTTTGCGGATCCTGCACGACCACTTGGGCATGACAAAAGTCAGTGCAAGATGGGTGCCGAGAATGCTCACGCCGCTTCAAAAACAGCAGCGCATCGACGCGTCTAAGCACTTTTTGGAGGTGTGTGGAGACAACCCTGTGCAGATTTTGGAGCGGATTGTTACTGGAGATGAAACATGGGTTCATCACTTTGAACCTGAATCAAAACAGGAGTCCATGCAATGGCACAAAAAGGGTACACCACCTCCCAAGAAATTCAAAGTGTCAGATTCGGCTGGAAAGTTGATGGCCACTGTTTTTTGGGATTGTGAGGGAATATTACTGATTGATTATAAAGAAAAAGGTACCACTATAACCGGAGAATACTACGCCACAATATTGGAAAAGTTAAAGGAGGCAATTAAAGAAAAACGTCGTGGAAAATTGGCCAAGGGTGTGTTGCTTTTGCAAGACAACGCGCCGGTTCACAAGAGCCGAGTTGCCATGGCTGCTCTTCACACGCATGGATTCGAACCACTTGTTCACCCACCCTACAGTCTAGACCTGGCCCCTAGCGATTTTTATTTGTTTCCAAATTTCCAAAATTCCAGATTCCAAAAAAGAGCTAAGGGGAAGGAAATTTTCCGACGATAACGAAGTGAAGGAGGCAATTTCGGCGCATTTTGAGGCCAAAGACAAAAAATATTTTTTTGATTGTTTAGAAAAATTAATCCATAGATCAAATAAATGTATTACACTTAAGGGTGATTATATTGAAAAGGAAAAATAAATTTATTGTTATATTTTATTAACAACCCTTTCATTCCGCGAACTTTTGGACCTCCCCTCGTAGATGTGTTGATAATTTTTGAAATTTGAAGTTACGTCCGTTGCAAAATGCCAGTTTGCGTATTGAGACTATGCAATAATAACACTACAAGAAACAAGAAAGATACTGGCATCACATACCATCAGTAAGTATTATATAAATCGTCATAAACACAGAAAAATAATATAAACCAGAAAATTCGGATCGGAGTATCGCTTGATGTTCAGTGTTGCCAATTGCCATAAACTAAAAATTCCCATTTTTTTCTGAGATTGTGATTTTTATTTATTTATTTATATGTTATTTTTTATTGATATATACATAATGGCTGAGTGGATGAGCGCATTAGAATCTCTAGCTAGGGTCGCTGGTTCGAATCCCGCCGACGGAACAAAAAGTTTACAAAGTTCCTGGATCATGAATATGTATTAATAAATATGAATTATGAGTATGAGTATCATATTATAATAAAAATCTTAAATACAGTTTATATTTTATGTACACATAGAGTAACAAATGAGAAAACAAATTACAAATTTAACATCTGCTATAATTTAACATCTGCTTTTTTATGACTCATTCTTAACTTTCGTTAAACTTCCTACCATTGTTTTTGTATTGTTTTCTCAATAATATTGTACCCATTATATTTCGTTGACCTAAAAAACGTTGTTACTTTATCACATTCTTTTCGAATGGACTTACTCAGTTTATAGTTAATAATAAGTATTATCATATTTTGTTTGGTTGGTGCAGATTTCCTGCTGATCCTGTTATCTGTGACCGTTGGACTGCTGTAGTGCGACTTAATAGAGAAGAAACATGGTGGAAACCAGCAAAACGTAGTATTATATGTTCTGTTCATTTTAATGACAGCGACTTCTACTTTACAAAATGTGGTTATAAAAGATTGTTTAAGGGTGCTGTACCACAGAATGCGTTATTTTTGTCATCAAACCCGCCGGATAGTATCTGTAATCAACCTAGCACATCAACATCAGTTGTAAATTGTAATACAAGTGCAGTACCCACTGAACCCAGCACACTAGCTTCAGTCATCGAAGAAGCAATAGATAAGGAAACTCCACCATTAGACGATTTCTCCGACATCAATTATATTTTTGATACGCCAAGAAAAATAAAAAAAGATCTTGATAGGAAAACGGCTTTACAAAAAAAACATGGGAGAATAATTAAAACTTTGCGTGAAAAGACTCGTCGATTAAAAAAAGCTAATTGTAATTTAAAGAGTATAATTAAAATTTTGAAGCAGGAACGGTTTATTAACAATGATATGTATAATATTCTTAGTAAAAATGTTGTCGCAGCGGATTTATTTAATAATATATATAAAAAACATGCAAACACCAAGAAAGTTATACCAAAATATTCCAATGAACTCAAGAAATTCTGCTTAACTTTAAACTTTTATTCCCCATCGGCATATAATTACGTGAGGAGTAAATACATGCTTGCCACATGCCAAAACTTTAGGAAATTGGTATCGTAGCATCGATGGGTCTCCAGGCTTTACTGAAGAAGCGTTTGCTTTATTAAAACTAAAGTGTGATAGAGGTGATGTTGTTTGTGCACTAATTGCAGATGAAATGGCTATACGCCAGCAAAGTATGTGGGACCGCAATCAAAATTACGGCTATGTTGACATGGGCACTGGTGTAAATGATACTTCTGTATTAGCTTCAGAGGCATATGTCTTCCTATTAGTATGCTTGACTGAGCACTGGAAACTGCCGATAGGGTACTTTTTAGTGCATGGCCTTACAGGATCTCAAAAAGCTAATTTAATATCTCTATGTCTAAGTAAATGTCACGAAGTAGGCGTACGTGTCGTGTCGATTACATTTGATGGGCATCCATCAAATACGTCCGCAATGGAAATATTAGGTTGTCGCTTAAAAGATCCCAAAAAATTGAAGACTACCTTCAAACACCCCTCTTCTAATTACGACGTGGCTGTTTTTCTTGATCCAGTCCATATGTGCAAATTGATCCGAAATCATTTTGAGAGCAAAAAAACTTTTCTTGATGACGAAGAAAATGAAATTAATTGGAGTTTTTTAGAAAAATTACATGAGTTGCAAGATAAAGAAGGCCTTAATTTGGCTAACAAATTATCAAAGCGTCATTTAGAGTTTCGCAATAATATAATGAAAGTAAAATTTGCAACCCAATTGCTCAGCAGAAGCGTAGCAATTGCCCTTAAATTTTGCAGAGAAGATTTATATCTTAATGAATTTAAAAATAGTGAGGCAACTGAAAAGTTCATTTTACTTTGGAATAATTTATTTGACATATTTAATACCAGAGACTTAAAACAACATGGGTTTAATCATCCCATATTTAATGGAAATAAAGAGCAAATCCTTGGTTACTTAGAACAAGCACAACAATACATTTTAAAGTTAAATATAAAAACAACAAGAAAACGTTCTTTTAAAGAACATAAACCAACAGAAGAAAATCATTCTTAAAAGTTTTACGCCTGTTTTAAATACCCAAGCAAACACTGGATTTTTAGGAATGTTAGTGTGTATTGAAAGTCTGAAACACCTTACTACTTGCTTGGATGAAAATTTGCTTAAATTTATTTCAACTTATAAATTTACTCAAGATCATATAGAGCTATTATTTGGTGCAATAAGGATGCATGGAGGTTTCAATGATAACCCCAACACCAAACAATTTAAAGGTATATATAGAAAACTCTTATGTCACCTAGAACTCAAAACAAGCGATACAGGTAATTGTATCCCATTTCAACATATTGCTGTATTAAACTGCTCTTCATCTCTTAAATGCATAAATAGAACAACAACTTGTCAACGTTTCGAAGAAGAGGATTCGGAATTTTTATATGCTATAGAAGCTGTTAAAGATGATTTCCACGAGATAACAGAATTCTTGGATGTGCCATATATGTCTAATTTTAAAAATCATGTCGTTGCATATATTGCCGGATTTGTCGTCAAGTCTTTGTCAAAAAAATTGAAATGCTTTTATTGTATTGACAATTTAACTGCTAATAATCGTAGTTGGTTTCATAAATTTGTAACTTTAAAAGATAGAGGTGGATTACACTATGCCTCTGAAGATGTATATTTAATATGTTTGGTTGCCGAATCCGTTATTCATAAAATAGATAGTTTCCCACATAAAGTCTAATGTAATTTACAAAAAAATTGTCATAGATGTCATGAAAAAATTCATTGGTAATAGTTCTAGACAATATTTTAATTTCGACATAAGTCATGTTAATGGTGCAATACATCAAATAAATTTGATGAGACTAGTAGTTGAAAAATATATACAAATTCGGCTTCGTTATATGGCAAAGAGAAAAAATTTAGAGAGATGTGTAGGGTCAAAAAGGCAAGTGTATCGTAAACTTGTTCAAACTTGTGGAACGTAGTTCTTAATAATTCCTTTTAAAATAATATTTTATTTTTTATTCTTATTAATATTTTTTTGTCATTTTGTATTTTTGTAACAAACTGTAACGACACGATATCCCTATACCTCAATAAAAGTAATTATGATTTCATATTAAAAGACTTTTTGATTTAGGGCCGATTTTTCAATCGTCGGATAACTTTTACCTAAAGAATTAATATGACACTGACATTTTTTTCATATAAAATCTGTCAAAACGCCAAATTTATTCCACTGGTAAATTTTATCTGATGATTGAAAAATCAGCACTTACAATACAATAATAATAAATAACAAGACCACAGCAGCTAATTTTTCCCCATTGATTGGGCACCAGTCACGTATCTGGCAACCCGATTATCTACGCACACAACAATATTTGTGCATTGTTTTACACACACTACAATATTGAGTTGCCGCATTCAGGAATATGTTTTTTCTATAGAGCGCGGGATCTAGTCGTAGCGTAGCGGAGACCAATCATTAATCTAAGCATCTGGTTAAAAATGATTTAGCGAAATACCGCACCGATAGCGCGTTTGAACAGATGTTATCTAATGCAAAATTAATTGCTAAAGAATTAGAATGCGAAACAGAATTCAAAGAAACTGCTCGTCCACGTCCCCGAAAAAGACATTTTGATTACGAGGCTGCAGACGAGCCCATTTTAGACCCAACCAACAAATTTAAAGTATGTTTTTATTTTTTTTTACTGGACACTGCTATCTCGAAATTAAATGAGGAGATTCGATTTTCTGATTCGAATGCTAGAATAAATTAGAGATGCATGAAAAAAAATCTCAGTGTAATCGGCTCCAAGAAAAACAAACATTTAAAAATAGATTTGATATTAACGGGGAGGATTTATATAATAAATTAGAATTGTTGCCAATATTTTTTCCCAATGGATCAACAAGTACTCCCACTGATATTTGAAGCTATATATATTCTAATAATTTAATTTCCTCATTTCTGAGCTCTTGCGTATATATTTAACACTGCCTGTTACAGTAGCAGAAGGTGAAAGATCCTTTTCAAAATTAAAATTAATAAAAAATTATCTTCGTTCAACCATGACCCAAGACAGACTGACAAACCTAGCCATTATAAGTATAGAATCCAAAATTGATGTAATAATAAATGATTTAATTAAAATATTTGCCAATTCAAAAGCAAGAAAAATTGAGTTTGTTTGATGTACCTATGCGTATGTATATTGCACATGTAATAAATAGATATTTAGTAATCGAAGTTTTAAGTTTAATTTTGTTTTTTAGAGTAATATATAAATAAATTATCAAAATTACGTGTATTATGTTTTGTAATGAAACAGTTGCAGTTTTTAAAGATTTTAATTTGTCTAGACACTGCTCAAAAAAACATGAAAATTTTAAATATTCGCCTATGACAGAGGCAGAGAGAAAGTCCTTTGTTGAAAGGAAAAAAAAAAAAGTTACGTGGACAGCAGAACATGTTCACGAAGCAATCTGATACTCAGAAAGCTGCAACACTGGCAAGTTATGTTGTAGCTTACAAAATCGCAAAAAGCAACAGAACTTTGTCGGATGGTGAGTTTGTAAAAGATTGCATGGTGGCTGTAAGCAACATTATTTGTCCAGAAAAAAATAAAGAGTTTCAATCTTTAGCTTTATCACGGATAACGATAACTGATCGAATTGACCCCATCGCTGCACAATTATCGTCACAGCTGGAACAGAACTGTAACGAATTTGAATACTTTTCTCTAGCCATGGACGAGAGCACAGACGTGAGCGATACTGCCCAATTGCTGATTTTTATTAGAGGAATTGATTCAGAATTCAACATAACCTAAGAATTAGCATGCTTACAATCGTTGAAAGGAAAAACCACTGGAAAAAATATTTACGACTCTTGTTTTGAGGGTCTTTTAAAGTTTCACTTGCCTATGGACAAATTATGTAACATAACCACGGATGGAGCACCAAATATGGTGGGTAGCAATTTGGGGTTTATGGGTATATTTTGCAAAGAAAACCCTAATAATAATGTATTATTTCTGCACTGTTTAATACACCAAGATGTGTTGTGTAAAGCAGCTATTGACATACAACCCGTTTTGAGTGTGGTTGTTAAACTTATCAACACAATACGTTCACGGGGTTTGATCCATCGACAATTCCAAGTATTTCTAAAATACACCGAAAGCGAGTTCTCTGATCTCCTCTACCATACTAAAGTAAGATGGTCAAGCTCTGGTAATGCATTTGAGAGAGTGTGGAACTTAAGAAAGAAGATTCAAGACTTTCTGACGGTGCAAGGCAAATGGGACGACTTTAAGATCATGTCTGACGAAAATTGGCTTGCAGATTTCGCATTGTTCACAGATTTGCTGTCGCACTTAAACAAATTGAATACAAAACTTCAGGTCAAGAATCAATTTTTAGATTAGCTTTCGGGACATTTAAAAGCCTTCAAATTGCAGCTTAAATTGTTTTGCAGTTGTGTAGAGAAAAATAAACTTAACCATTTTCCCAATCTGAGCAGTATATCACCTGTCTCAAACGACAACTTAAAAAGGTTCGCTCAACAACTGAAGAAACTGCACGAAGAATTTGAGAAGAGATTTCAAGATTTTAAGAGAATTGAGCCTTCACTAAATATTTTTTCGATGCCTTTTAACGTCAACGTCGATGAAACACCCGCCAACCTCCAACTTGAACTAATTGAGATGAAATGCAATACCCATTTGAAGCAACTGTTTCTTAACACCAGCAAATTGGAATTTTATAAGTCCATATCTAGGGCACAATACCCAATATAGTTGCCCACGCACAAAAAATAATGGCTATGTTTGGTTCAAGCTATTTGTGCGAACAAACTTTTTCAATAATAAAATTAAGAAAAAATTGTCTTCGTAATAGGCTTTCGGATGACCACTTTTATTTACTACTTAAATGTTCAGCATCACAAATGGAGCCGGCTTATGATGAAATCATGCAGAAACAAAAACAGTTCCACATGTCACATGTCCCCACAAAGACCAGCGCTATAAAAGTTTAATTTAATTACAATTTCCAATTTCTTTTTTTTTTCCAATAGTTGTTTTGTAATATTGCACAATAAATTAATGTTTCAGAAAATACATATCAATATTTTTATTTCAGTAATTAACATAGCCAAAAATGCAACAACTTGGCCTGCCATATATTTCGTTAGTATTATATTGGCACGCGAAGGAAAAAGTTTCCCCATCCCTGTGCTAAAGGTTCAAACCAAATTGCTTCCGCTGTATACGATAGGCTCAACAAAACTGACCTGACTGATGTCACCGTCCGATGTCCGTTTAGAGGCAGACGGATGTGCTGGCCAAAATAAAAATTTAATAACGATTTCAATGTGTATGAGTTGGATTTTGGAAAAACGTCAAATAAAAAAATGGAACTGGTGTTTCCCGTCACAGGCCATTCTTTTATGCTTCCTGATCGAGTTTTCGGGAATATTGAAAAAAATATCCGAAAAAAGAGGACGGTTCCTCTCAGAGTCCTCAACCAGAAGATGACTCCTATGATATCAGATTTAAAAGACTCTCTGGGATAACTCTTTACATGATGTTGGTGTGTCTTAGGCGAGCAGTCAAAACATCTATACAATTTTACAAGGCATTTACCAAGCCTAGATTTTCAGTCAATTATGCATCTCTAGTTCAATACGCCGTGGAGATGAGCATACAACCCCCTACGGGGAGATTTAACCACAATCTTGGTTCTGAGCTGATAAGGGGAGATAAGGTATTCACTGCTGCTTTTGGGTTGGCACTATACAATTATAAAGAAGTGTCCTCAAAGAAATATAACGAAGATCTCCTAGCAGAATCAGGAAGCCGGAAAAACTTCACTGGACTACTTGAGGCTACCTGTCTAGTACACACAAGGGGGAATGGAATGGCTCTATATCAAATGGTCATGGCTGCAGTAGATTCAACTGGGCCTACACTCAAGGACATCTTAGAAATCTTCGCCTATACGGCAACAGAAAGGGGGATTGAGACGATCTTAGGGTTTAGAAAGGACCCGATGCAGACAAACATCAGCACAAGATTAATATATTGGAGCAGATTGATCTCCGACCACTTTCACTGCGATCTTCACCCTGACCATGACAGGATGCTCGCTTATGCCCTAGCGTACTTCCTAGATAAGATGGTTGTTCTAGAGGAAGAAACCGAAGTGCTGAATTCTCTATGGGTCCTAAAGTGTACAACAGCATAACAACGACTTATTGACCCTTAAAACATATTTTTCGGGTAATTTACGTGTCAATAGAAAAAACAATCCAAAAGAAGTCTTACAAAGAAAATTGAAATGTGGCGAATCCATAGCGAAATTTAATAGTAGTGGAATTTGTGTTCTAAAATGGAAAGACCGGCCGCCGCCGGGACGTTCTAATGATTTCATCGCAACATGGATCTGATATGTCGAATCGACGCAATCAAACAGTTTCCAAGCCTGACGTTGTAGTACACAGTATTTTTACTAAAAAACGTGTTAACGACTAAAAAAAAAGCACAATGGAAGTGTCTGTAGTAGAAGCAGTGCCAGGGAAAGGAAGAAAGCGCAAAAGACAGCCGGAGAATTGGAAGGCGAAGAAAGTAAAAATTGAGAGGTGAGCCTAGACTAGTGATGTAAGTATTAACACTTATCGCGCCAAGCACCCAGCATATGGGTCGAACAATAATTCGTACGGTGTGCCCAGAACCCGTATCCGAGTCGTCGTTATAGTTAGCTATAGACAACTTGTATTTATGCCCAGAACCCGACTAGCGAGTCCAGCTAATTACGCTTGAAGGGTTGTCGATAATATAATATATTATAAAGTCTTTTTTGTTTAAAAATATCCTACACTAGTAAAAAGCATAAAATTAGTATTATTCTATTAGTTGTAAGTGGCATCTAGTGATTAGAAACTGTACTAAAAGTGCCATTTAAAGACAAAGAGTCGAACTAAAAGTTTTAGTTCCATTAGTTTTATTGGTTCATAGTTCCATCTATTAATAATAATAGCTTGTTGTTGAACTTATGAAGTGCCATCTAGTAGTGACTAGGAGAATTACAAAATTGTTTGTGAATTTTTTATTATTATTTATCAATATAATAGAAACATACTCTTTCTTTTAAAAAATAATCGAGTGTGTATTGGAGGGACATTCCAGTATTTGGTAAGTATGTAGGTTATAGAAATCGTGTGTTACATAAAATTTGTTATGCACGCCATCTATTGAGGTTTGTTAAAACCATGATGCGCTCGTTCGTAAAGGTATTATTGTTACGTTAGTACTTAATATTATTACTTAAAATGATGATAATTATACAATATTATGTACGAAATAAAAAATATTTTATATGTATGTGTATCTTTAGTTACACATCATTTTTATTTTAAAAAGAAGCATAAATTGATAACTGAAGTGTCTGGAAACGGAAGTTCGCGGTGGCGAATCATGTATGCGACTTACTCGTAAGCTGAATAAAAGTTTATGGTAAGTTACTTTAAATTAATTATCATATAATACGTGATTAAAATATAATCAGCTACAATAAATTATTTGATTTTGTATTCCTAATTTGCAAAGATCACCTAAAGTAAGTCTACGTAATTTCTCAATTTTTTTAAAATGTCGTCACTTTCCGAATACGACAAAATGGAAGTCAAATTTGCATAATTTGCAAATTTGCACACCTGATTTTTAATATCTCTTTCATCACACAGGTTTTTATATAAATAAATA
Organism: Phengaris arion; assembly: GCA_963565745.1. NCBI lineage: Eukaryota > Metazoa > Arthropoda > Insecta > Lepidoptera > Lycaenidae > Phengaris > Phengaris arion. The sequence continues at coordinate 6,835,702 of OY751444.1, read as the reverse complement.
ATTAATTAATACACAAAAAGTATTAGTCTATCGGTAATTGGAAATAAAACAGGAAATAAACGATTATTTTTCTAAATATTTGTACCTGTCAAAAAATTTCATCAAGTCGTACAAACTACGTAGGTACGTAAGGTAAGTTTAAAATGTCCATTTTTTGAGTTTGTTATTGTTTTATTGTATTATTTTAATATTATTATTGTTTTTTTTACAGAGTTATTGAAAAAAAATAATGGGAAACATAATAAATAGGTAAGTTCATTTCCAACAATTTCAAACCATAAGTAGGTATATGCCTACATCTTTCTTAACGTAGTTCACCAAGTTTCACAAGCGGATTATATGTTTTACAGGCGGATTCACACAAGCGCATCTGATAATCACAACAGTAGGATGATATTGTTGGTTCTAGGGTACGTCTGTGAATGTTTATGTGGGGATGTATTTTACTAACATGGTGTGTACCCGGCATGTTTGAGGCTTTGGGCATAACGTGAAAGTAAATAATTACGTATTATTAAGGCACTTGCGGAAAGATTTAAAAAATAACCTAACCAAGAGCATGTCATGACATGTCTAAGGAAGTTCCGTAAATACGCGTAATAGGTTTTTTCAAATTACCTACTTCAAAAACTACTGATATCATTCAAAATTATTTTCCTGAAGAGTATTTAACATGACATAATATCAAGCTGGAAAATTGCAAGATTCTAAGTCTCATAGTTTAGAAATGCCAGGGGGACCAACTTACAAACCACTTTGCAGGCCGATTATGTACTCGAAAATAGTTCACTGTGTAAGAAAGTCATGAATGAACCTTGCCTTTATTTTAATAGACCCGATCAACGATACCCCACACGATGGGGTAGAAAGAAAAAATATTTTTCATCTCCACTTTACATGTATGGAGAGTCACACCTAAAATGTAAAAATATTATTATTTTATGATGCCAAAACTGAGATCTATACACAGCCTTTAACTTATACCATTTATATTCATAATATCTAGAATTTCATCCATTTATATTCATAAATACAGAAACTAGAAGCGCGGACAGACAGACAGATGGACGGACGGACAGAGCGAAACTATTAGGGTTCCTTGAGTATTGCAGAACCCTAAAATAATAATAATTATTATTATTAGAACCCTAAAATAAGACGTGGAAACTGTTTTAGGGTTCCGTAAAACGCAAGGAACCCTTATAGTTTCGCTCTGTCCGTCCGTCTGTCTGTCCGCGCTTCTACATTCAACTCCAGGAAATAGAATAAAAAGAAATCGGGCACAACTTTTGAAGTAATTCAAAGAAAAGCTATTGCGCGTTGATAGTTACGGAACTCTCCTTACGGTCGGTTTCAATAACCTATCTATCTATAACTACCTATTTGTTAAAAACTTCGTCATTCAATAATTTGCCGTCGTAGATTATTAGATTCACTACTTAACTAAAAGAAAACAGGATTTTTTGAAAGGTAGTTATTTAACTAGTTTTATTCCCGCCTCCTCATAAGCCGGCAGCTCATAATAATTCTAAGAATAATACGTTTTAAAAAATGATTTTTTTTATACAGCATCACCACGCCTCGCTGCTCCTCTGAGCTGCGACATGACCGGGCGCTGGTAGCAGGACGCCTGAGGCTGTACCGGCGCCTGGACTTGCCGGAACTCAGAGAGGAGCGGCAAGAAATGGGGGCCGAGGAGGTGGCGGCCATATCGACGCGGTGGTGCACCGCCGTCACCAATACAGAGTTGAGATTAGTAGAAGGATGATACCGCTCAGGTATCTTACCGTTGTATCTTCCTTCTGCTGATAGCCAAAAATCTATATTCTATAATCTATATTCTACAATATAATAATAAATAAATAATTTTTTTATTAATAGGTACAGTGAGATAAAGCAATTAGCTGTCCCACCTTTGCATAAATGGTTGAGATATTTTAGAATTGATATAATTTTATAATTTGTTTATATTTTATGTACATTTGCTCAATAAATAAAATTCAGGGTCAGTTAATTGTTATAACTTTACATAAAATATACGATTGTTTTTTTTCCTGCGACTTCGTCTCCGTGGAAATCGGTTGGCCCACAAGAAGTCGCAGAAGATTTTATTTAGATCATCATCCTGGCAGGCCCTGGGCCAATCTCAAGCTTCATTACAATATATTTAGTGGTTTTGTCAAATTTCTTTAGAAGTGTGAATGTAGGTAAATCAATAGGGTATGTAACTTTGCTTTAATTGAAACTACATAGTATCCTCAATCAGTGTTTATTATTTTAACTAACAAAATATATTAAATTATATACTAAACAAACATAGATTTATCATAAACGACGATCAAGATACCATAAATATTAAGCTTTGTTTGTCTCACTGTGTGTACCGTTCTGGCCCGGCCACGAGTCCAAACTAGGTCATGGTTATGACAATAGATTGTACCGATATGTATCTTCGGTACTGGAAAGAGAAATAATAGTACCACATTATTCAATGACACCACTACCATTCACTACTCCCAACACCACACAACCACTACAATGCACTACGCCCACAACCATTACGACCTGCAAACCTTCAAGAAGGGAGCGTATTCCCTCCTAAAAGGCCCGCAACGCACTCGAAACTCCTCTGATGTTGCGAGTGTCCATGGCCGACGGTAATCGCTTTCCATCATCATTATCCGTTTGCCCCCTAGTTCTATTAAAAAAACCCACCACCTACCCAGCACCAATGTAGCACCATACCACCAGCAAACCAGAACCACACAACCGCCAAACCAGCACCAATCCAACACTACAAGCACAATTAGTGAAAATGGTGTATAAGTCATGAATTAATGTGGTACTATTATTTCTCTTTCTACTACCAAAAGGTACATATCCAAAATCGGATATGTAATCCGAACGGTCTACTGCCATAACCGTGACCGTGTTTGGCATAGTGGTCTGGCCAGAATGGAACACACAGTAAGACAAACTAAGGTTAATATTTATGGTATGCCCGAAAACATTCTAGGCACAGGCCGAGTTTATTTTCGCATTGAGGACAATAGCAAAGGGTGTTCACCCCTTTTTTTGTGGTGTCCCAACTGTGTTTACACCTTCTTCTTTTAGTAGTGTTATTTTGGTTTCTGGGCAAGTGAACAGGCAAATGTATCGCTCCATCGGCCCGTTCACTTCCATTTTGAGCAGGTGGTGGTGGTAGCATCTTTGTTATTACACTTTCTCTAAATTCATAAAATCCTATTTTCTTTTTTAATTTAATTTGGTACAAGCAGTAGGCATTCAGCATCATCATTTGGCAGATGTGAATGCCTACTTTCTTGTTCCAACGAATGGTTTTGTGTTCGCAAGTGTAGTAGGCCAACATTTGGTCTTGCCTATCAACACCACTCATAAATGATTATATTTTACTATAATTTCTGGCTTTAGTATGCGTTGGCCCATTTTATTTATGACAGGCATCAACTCAGGTGAATGTAGGGTGCTGATAGTTGAGACGTCCCGTTGGTCACGCTACTTGCAAACACAAACACCTTGGCGATTGAATCTGAAGATGCTACCACCCTTCTGCAGTATGGTGGTAACCACTGCTGTGTTTCCTTTACGTTTGTCTCTCAGAGTTCCTGTAACATTCATTCCATTACGCAACAGGAACTCTGAGAGACCAACACTATTATAGTAGTTGTCCATGTATACATGGCGCCCGGTGCCGAAATGCTCTTCGAGCAGTTTTGCCACCACCTTCTCTGTGTGGCCTTTCCCTCCAACATCTTGGTCTTGGTTACCTCTGTAAACATGGATTTTGAGGAAAAGGCCACTCGGTGTGGCCAGCATATATAATTTGATGCCATATTTGTGGCGCTTCCCTTTTATATATTGGCGGATCCCGCTACGTCCACGGCTGTTTTTTTTTTTTTTTTTTTTTTTGTTAAATAAGGGGGCAAACGAGCAAACGGGTCACCTGATGGTAAGCAACTACCGTCGCCCATGGACACTCGCAACATCAGAAGAGCTGCAGGTGCGTTGCCGGCCTTTTAAGAGGGAATACGCTCTCTTCTTGAAGGTTTGCAGGTCGTATAGGTCCGGAAATACTGCTGGTGACAGTTCGTTCCAGAGTTTTACAGTGCGCGGCAGAAAGTTACGCGAAAAGCGCACGGTGGAAGACTGCCACTCATCAAGGTGATGAGGATGGTATGTTTTTCGCGTGGGACGATGGCGAAAAGTTGCAGGTGGTATGATTCCGAACAATTCCTCAGAGCACTCCCCGTGATACAACTGATAGAGGATGCAGAGTGAAGCTACATCTCGGCGTAATTCCAAGGGGTCCAAGCTGTTTGAAACACTATGGCACTCAACAACTCGAGCGGCCCTTCGTTGGATACGATCCAGAGGGAGCAGTTAGTATTTTGGCGCCCCTGCCCAGAGATGAGAACAATATTCCATATGAGGCCGAACCTGCGCCTTGTAGAGTTGGTCCGTTTGTAGGCGTTGGTCCGGACTGAAGTACTGTCTCGCTCTGTTAAGAACACCAAGCTTCTTCGAGGCTAATTTGGCCTTACCCTCTAGATGATATCGGAACTGGACTTCGCTCGATATGTTGACGCCAAGTATCTCAATGCTAGGGGAGATGGTTAAAGATGTGCCCTCGAAACGAGGATATACGACCATTGGTGGCTAAGTATTATGGACTACGACTATTGATAGTTCCTCGCCGGGATTATATATTTCCGCCATTCTTTTGTTGAAAAAGTCAATTAATGAGTCTAAATTATGCTGACCAATCCGTAAACATCTAAAAATAAGTAAAAACGTATTTTTCGCCATAAATTGACCTGGGAATAAATTAAATAAATAATTTTTTCTCCAGTATTCTGAGTAGCGGTTTACTTTTATATGTCCCATGTGGAACAATATTCCCAAGAATATTATTAAATTATCAATAGTTAAATGTTTCCACCTGCGAATTCTGGCCTGAGGTGCCGTCGTGGAGTTTAAAATTTGCTGTGCGCACTGATTTGTAGACTCTAAGATGTTTTTTAACAAATTGTCTGTGAACATTAGTCTAAAAAATCATATGCAGTAGTGTTAGAATTATCGACCCGTACCTCCTCACGGGAAGCAAAAACTGGACGTGGTATTGCACGTCTATGGAGGGTCCATTCGTCCCCCGGTTCTTCCGCTGTATCGTGTTCCGACTCGTTCACTTCGCTGTCTTCACTACAGCTACCACTCTGAACATCTCTAAAAATATATATCCATAATTAGATGTGTGGCCCTCTTAAAAACCTTGCGGATCGTCCTGTCTCCTAGTTCGCGTATGTCAGTGTCTCACTCCGCGTTTCGTGTCGTCTCGCTCTGACTGCGTAGTAGTGACTCGCTCACTCCGCATCAGTGCCGTCTCGCTCTAAACGCGTTGAGTGTCTCGCTCACTCCGCGATCGTGCCGATCCCGCCCTCTAGTGCAGTTTTTGTGAACTTCTTATAGCGATCGTCAATTTACACCCTACTTCGTCAGAATAGGTTGTAAATTGGCGCCTTGCTGGGAGTTGAACTGCTCTTGACCTCCCGTTGAGATTTACTCATCGCTGGGGTCACGAGGAGACAGCCTCCCTAAGTGTGTGTACCGTCTTTGTGTGCGTACACTTAGTGTTTCCCGTTCGTCCACCCTCTTGTGTGAATACCTCAGTGTTATTTTCGTGCACCCGTTACTGTTTGTGACTAGTGTGTAAATGTCGTGTCATCTAGTGTGAACATGAGTGACCACGATCCGTGGCCATCACGCCACGACCACCAAGACTCACGTGCGGATTCCGAGATCACGTACAGCCCGGCCTCATCCAGGTCCAGCTCATGTTCGATCTCGGACCCCACGCACCATCATCCGCTCGCCGAGCCTAGCTTGTGCGGACAGGACACCGCCCGCCCCGGGTCGCCCTCGGCATTCTCGCGGGGGTGTACTGGTACCCCCCCGCCCCAATGCCTTCCGATGGAGGCCCGCGACGAGTCTGGGCCCCCGCCCAGCACAGCCGATCAGGGCTCGGCCAAACCAAGGCGCTCATCGCGCCGTACTGCACAGGCGAGTGATTCCCTCCAGCCTGTTACACACCCCGGACCTGTCAACGTCCCCCAAGTGGACACACACCGCACCACCGCGGGCCCCCCCGCCCCTCGCCGGCTCCCCAGCCGCGACACCACCGTACCGCGCTGGCTGCACAGCCGCGCGGCCCACACCAGCCCAGCGCGAGCTCTCCGCGCTCGCCAGACGCTTCGCCGGCCCCACAGCCGCGCGACATACACCAACCCGCAACTACTGCGACCGCAGACAACTGCTCCCCGCCGCGTGAGTACCGCTACCGTGAGCCCACCTTTCCGCCTCCACTTATAGACCTAGACGCGCCAATACCGGCCGGGTACGCCGACCAACGGACCTACGCCGAGGTCAGTGCCCCCAGGCCACAACCAAACACCCAACGACCTCCCGCTACTGCACCGGTGACTGCTACCCAAACAGCACCACCCCCAAACAAGTCTCGCTACCCACCCCTGGTCGTCGAGAAGATCGACGACTGGGTGCGCCACTTTCGCCGTCTCCGTGACATCCTTGGGCATACCCCCTTTGCCAAACAAAACGGTCCTGGTGTTCGCTTCATGCCCCGAAGCGAACGTGAATACAGGACCGTCAAAAAATACCTGACGGACCTGGAGCAGCAGGGGAAAGCCTCCTGGTTCTCGTTTTCTCTACCACAAGATAGAGCAATCAAGGTAGGTATTAGGGGCCTACCTTCTTCCACAGCCACCGAGGACATAAAGGCCGGACTCGCCGAACTAGGATTCGTGGCGGAGCACGTGTCCGAAATTCCGGCGAGGTCTGAACCCGGTGGCAGTATCTACTTCGCCCGCATAGCCAGGGCCCCAGAAGTCGTCCCCGGCATATATAAGGTCACTGAACTTTTATACATGCCGGGAATCTGCATCGAAGCCTGGCAGGGCCGCAGCGGCCCGGCCCAATGCCACCGATGCTTCCGCTTCCAGCACTCGAGCCACAACTGCTACCACAAGGTAATCTGTGTCCGGTGTGCCGGAAATCATTCCGTGCGGGAGTGCCCCCGCCCCCTCACTGAGGCGCCCACCTGCATAAACTGTAAGGGGGCGCACCCTGCTAACAGCAGGAAATGCCCATCGTATTTAAAGGCAGCGCGGACGGTGCGGCCAAACTATGTACAGGAGTAGAGATGTACCCCGCCTCCCATTGTACAGGAGGCCCCACCGCCCCCGCCAACCTCTACTTCATTGATGGCGGAGGCCAACGACTATTCTCCTAGATACGTCGCCCCCTCAGCTCCCGACCCCTCCGTGCGGAAGGCAAAGAAGCCGAGAACCAGGAGGAGAGACGCTGCACCCCCCGTGGCCACCCCCTGTGTTGCCGCCTCTCCCACAGCCAGCAACCACGTTGAGCTGGAGCCACCCACGCTCGCTCTTCCGCAACCTGACCACACACAGGACACCCGGCGCCCGCAGCGCCCTCCGCGCTCCCCCAGTGCGACCTCCTCGGCCACTACAGCCGTGGAAATCATCGCCCCGCAGCCCGCAAACTATGCGGTCACTCCGCACACCCGGCCTACGGTGTCTCCTTCGCCGCCACAAGCGTCGGTGCAAGGCGAGGCCCCCGCATCGACTGCAGAGCTGCTGCAGTCTCTCCTCTCCCTGGCTGTGAACTGTTTCCAGAAGGTTCTAGCCGGGGAGGAAGTCCTCCCTGTCATTATGCTGGCCCTAACACAGGGTACCCCCATCGTTGCCGCTCTCGCTAAGATCTGGCTCCCCCGGCCCTAGCCCGGACCCGCGCCAGATATCTCCGGCATCCTGAAGCTCCTATTAGAGGAGCCGACCGTGATTGCCGGAGATCTGCGCCGTGCGTCTCGGGCCCGGGATACAGACGCGTGCTACGCACTGCCCCCCCCCCCGCGCTCCCTGAACGCATTAATTTTTTTAGAATTAGTTACAGGAACATCAAACGTCCTGAGCGTGCGGAAGCCACGCGCCCGGCCAAAGCCGCCCCGTTGCAATGGCATGCCCGCTCGCCAAACAGCACCCCCCTGCTGACACCAGACGCAGGGAGCATCCCGGAGCCACGCTACCGAGACGCCCCCAAGCGCGGTGCGCCCCCCGACTAGCACCGTTGGATCGATGCCCCCCCAAACCCCCTCGCGTCGGTTATAAAAACCGGCGTAACCACCCCTTCCGTGCGCCCGGAGTATGACGAGGGGCAGCCCTATTGCCCCGCACGTCAGCTCCGTGGTAGCCCTTTCCCCCCCGACATAAAAAGTCTGGGGCCCGGAAATACCTTTCCCCTCCTTCCTACCCCAGGTCGCTTGGTTCCGCGGTCCGGTAAATCACGGCGTGTGAGGGAGTGGACCCATACACGTTTTCCGACCCCCGGGTCGGGACCCCCACGCGCCGTTTGGAGCCGACCGTCGGTCTTGGTTGGGCCTGGATTGGTCGATCGACACTCTTTCGTACTGTTGGTTGCCCCCCCCCACGGGCTTACCCCGCGTTCTGCCGCGGGGTGTCTTCCCTTAAGACAAAGAGACTCATGCGCCCAGCACTAGTGCTGGGCGCGTCTTCCCACCCCAATTAGAGGGGCATATGCCCCTGGTATTGGTTAGCCCGCCGTAAGGCCCTTTTCAGGGGCCCGGCGTCGAGCCGAGAAGAGTCTCCTTCTCAAACATTTTTTTTAAAAACCTTGCTACTACGCGACTATGCTACAAAGGCAAGTAGTAGGGAATTAAGAAATAAAAATAAAAAGTTTTTAATATACATTATATTTGACCATAAAAACAATCTGGTGAATTTGTTTAATTCATCACTTCTTTTACATCATTTTTTATTGTTTTAACGCAATGTTTTATGTGAAACTAAACGCAAACTAAAATATGTGTCATACTTTTTAGTGGTGACATATCATCAATTGGACTTCTGTGTATTATCAAAAAAAATCTCTTTTTTTACTTTCGTAATAAAGTACCTACTCGACTTTTATATTAATGTTTTTCATCCCAGTGTATATCCGAGAGAATAGTTGAATAATATTTATTACATTATATATTTTTTTTGTCTGTACTCTGTCCCTAATCCCATCCCAATGTATGCTTAGATCTTTAAGACTACGCAACGGATTTTAATGCGGTTTTTTAAGGCCAGGTAACAGTGAAATAGCGCGTGGACAAGTTTTTTGATCCCGTTTCATTCCTTACACTATCGTCTAAAAATTTTGAAAAAATTACTACCTTTACTTGAGGATATAACGTATTCGGCTTCGCATTAAGTGACACAAACAGAAGAACTTCACTCGATAGAAAACGAAGCCAAAGTTACCTCTTTTTAAAATCTTTTTTCAATACTGTGCCAAGAATACTGAACTAAACGACCTAATTTTTATAGCTTTAATTAGATAAAATGATTATTTATCCATATTCGCAAAAATGGAAATTGTAGCATTTATTTATTGATGCCAGTGACAAGATACCTAGTTCGCGAACGCCGCGGCTTACCGAGCTCTGACAGTCGCGCGGTGGCGCTTAGAGACGACGGACCTGTGTTAGTTTGCTTCCTACAAAAACGAATCGGTGTATTTTGTGATAATAAGAGTGAATAGTGCCTAAATAATATGGGCAATAAAGACAATAAAAAAAGGAAGTCGTCACGGGCTAGGTCAAAAATTAACAAGATGAACGCAATCTACGGACACGCAAAAAAGTAAGTTTTTTCTGTCTACCTCATATTAAATTATTTTAATGAAATATTATTACTTTACCTACTTCTTACACTATTTACTTCATTGTACAGGTGTAACAAAAATAAGTGATAATACTTTAGGGTGTGTATGTGTTCCTTGTAGAGAGTTCACTGTGAAAGTAGCAGCGCTGAAAGACGAAAAATTTTTTTCACTTTCGTATGGGCAAGGGCCCGAGCGTCACGAGTTTCCCCATACAAAAGTGAAAAAAATTTTTGGTCTTTCAGCGCTGCTACTTTCACAGTGAACTCTCTACAAGGAACACGTACACACCCTAAAGTATTATCACTTATTTTTGTTACACTCAGTATATGAATATCGTAGTAACAATATTATAAGTTTTGATGATATTTTATATCATTTTGTGCCACAGAATAGTAAAATCAGTAAGACTACTGAAAGGAAAAGTTAGATGGATATAATTCTATGAGAATAAAATTTTATCTAGATTATGTTGATAAAAATGCGTGGTTATTATGCCATAGTACAATTAAACAGTATAACAAAAGAAAAGATAAGTAAGATCTCCAGTAATAAAACCAACTGCGAAAATTACAAAAAATATGTAAGTACATAAATACGAAATAAAACTAAATAAAAAAACCTTTTTATTGCAGGTCCGTAGAACAGCCCCAAAAAATAATTACTGGCTCCCTAGTAGCAAAAAAGTCACATGTAGTTTCGGAAAAACATATGTAAGTAAAAGATATGGTACCTATACGCATCCACATGGCAACAGATAGAACATAAAAATACAAGCCCAATGTTTTCAAACCCGCATATTTTCTAAATGCATAAGCAGTACGGAAGCCCTAGAACAATTTTTTTTTGATTACTATCAAGTATCAAACAAATTTTTTGTGAGTAGCTTCATTTTGATAAGACGAACAACATTTTTATTTTCGAAAAATCTCGAAAGTGGTAGCTAACAGAGATAGAAAGGATTTCATACTTTGACTTTATGGTCCTAAAATATGGATTGTTTTATTTGTAGGACAAGGTTACTCTTAAATTATATAACTATTAACCTACCAATGTACAAAAAATCAGCTGGTTAGGGTTCCCTTTTAGGGTACAGTAGTCAACCAAGTTTTGTTGATTACAGAACCCTAAAACGGAACACTAACCAGCTGATTTTTTGTATATTGGTAGGTTAATAGTTATATAATTTAAGAGTAACCTTGTCCTACAAATAAAACAATCCATATTTTAGGACCATCAAGTCAAAGTATGAAATCCTTTCTATCTCTGTTAGCTACCACTTTCGAGATTTTTCGAAAATAAAAATGTTTTTCGTCTTATCAAAATGTAGCTATTCACAAAAAAATAGCTTGTTAGTAATCACAAAAAATTTGTTCTAGGGCTCCCGTATTATACAGTTTACATAAAAAAAGAAAATCCTAATATTTATTATATTTTTACAGGCATTCAAATAATATTACGCCAGATGCCAGCACGCATGATATATTATCTAAGAATTCTTCGGTCTCCATTGATTCTGCTCATCTAGAACAACCTAATGAAGTTGAAGATTTATTAATAGTCGAAGAAGAAATTAAAGAACATGAATTCAAACCAGTTTCAGGACGGCGACTGGTAGACATTAATGTCTACCATAAAAATGTAATTAATTACATTTTTAAAGAATTACAGGAGAAAGCACAGCATAACGGTTTATTTAACTGTGGCTTATCTCAATTTCAATTAACTTCTGAAAAAAGACATGGCCTTTGGTCGCGGTTCCGATTTGAATGCCAATTATGCAAAGAAGTTTGCATTATAAAGTCGGAAGACCCAAATAGTGACGAACAAGTGAATATAAACATAGCTGCTGCTTCTGGGATAGTCGCTTCCGGCATAGGCTATTCTCAGTTCGAAGAATTGTGTTCTGCTATGGATGTTCCAGTATTCAGTTCAACATCGTTTTTGGAATTACAGGATGAAGTGTTTTCAAAATGGACACAGACTGCCAGTGCGTCTATGGAAGCTGCAGCAAAAATGGAAAAAGATATCGCTATCTCAGAAGGCAGAGTTAAAAATGGTTATCCTATCGTAGATGTTAAGGTTGATGGATCATGGTGTGCTAGATCGTATGGGTCTAACCAGAAGGCATCATCGGGAGCAGCAGCAATAATCGGCAGAAGAACAGGAAAAGTCCTTTTCATTGGCGTAAAAAATAAATACTGCTTTAAGAATTACGAAGGTTCTGCCAGCTCCATGGAAAAAGAAATTATCGTAGAAGGTTTTAAGGCCTCGATACTAATGTATGGCATGATATTTGGACGAATGATAGCAGATGGCGACTCTTCAACTTACGCTGATAGCAGCGTAAGTTGAATCCCTCCTTTTCATACGGCTTGGCTTTAAGAATAGTCTTAAAGCCAAGCCGTATGAAAAGGAGGGGGTTACTGTAGAAAAAATTGAGTGCAGGAATCACATACTGCGTAATTTTTGTAAAAAATTACGTACTACGACTACAGAAACCAAATATGCACTAGCTCACCGTAAAATGCTTAATGATGTTAAAATTATGACAATGCGAAAAGCAATAGTAGAAAGTATTAACCATCACAAAAATTCTGACAGTCCTCGCAATGTAGCAATATCATGTCTTCATAATGATATCACCAACTGTGTTTCCCATGCTTTTGGTGATCACAGAATGTGCCAAGAATATAATTGCACGAAGGACAAAAATGACTCTGAATCACAGCTAAAAACTATTCAAAACACTACTTTTATGTTCAGAGTCAATTCAATTGTATCAAATATTGCTGCCAAATCAAGAAGCTTGATTGAAGACGTGGACACTAACGCTGTTGAGTGTTTTAATAATGTCATCGCAAAGTTCATAGGTGGAAAGCGAGCGAATTTTGCCCTTAAAGGTAGCTATGAAGGTCGATGTAGCGCAGCTGTTGTGTCATTCAACACTCAAAATGCTATTTCCAAAGTGCAAAAAGCCTTTTTAAGCCGAAGCCCAAAAGGCAGAGTAAAATTTATTGAAAAAAGACGAGCACAAAAAAGAAAATTGAATTTAGAACATCCAATAAAAAAGAAAAGGAAATTGAATGCAGTCCACGAAAAACAACATGATTATGGTCCAGCAAGCTCAGCACCAGACATGTCTCCACAAGAGTTAGAAAAAACGAAGGAAGAGTTTATAGACAATTTAAAAACATTAACTGCTGATAGGCATGCTGTTGAGCGAGCTACAGTATTACAACGAGACAGAAGCGAATGGCTGGATATAAGAAAAAATCTGGTTACTGCATCCAATTTTGGCCAAATATGCAAAAGAAAAATTAAAATAAATACTGCTCCTTTAGTAAAGAGCATATTGTACCAAAAAAATTTGACACGTCTAGCTGGTATTGCACATGGAATCGAAAACGAGAGACAGGCTCTTCAGCAACTACAAAAACAAGAAAATATTGAATTAATCAATTGAAAAAAAAAAGAAAGAAAATTGAAAATATTATGCCTTGTGGTTTGTTTATTGATAAGACTTATCCTTTTGTGGGAGCAACTCCGGATGGATTAGTAGGAGAGGACATGGTAGTTGAAATCAAGTGCCCTTTAGTGGCAGCAAAAATGGGAATATCAAATGCAATCCAAAAAAATAAAATTCAAATACTAAAATATGACAAAAAAACGGACACCAACTCAATAAATAAGAATTCGAATTGGTATTATCAGATACAGGGTCAATTGCATATAACAGAAAGGCGTGTATGTATTTTAGGAATCTGGAGCGGAGAAAATGAACCCTTACTTCAATAAAAAATGAGAGAGACGACAATTTCTGGAAAACTTTAATGGAGCCTAAACTAGTTAATTTTTTCACTAAATGTTTACTTCCGGAAATTGTAGATAGTAGACACGCTCGTGGAATGCCAATAAGAACATTAACTTTAGAAGATGATGACGGCAAGAAAAACATGGATTCTTTAGAGGGAACATGTTTAACACCCTCTCAGCCACAGCCAGAATATGCAATAGACGATGATAACGTGGAAAACATAGATTCAATTGATTGTTCATACACATTAGCCACCAAACAACAGCCAGAAAATCCAAGCCATGTAAATTCACCTTTGGTATCCCTTGATTCACTTTTAAATTTGCAACCTGGTCCAAGTACAGGGGAAATAAATTTTAAGGAATTTTAAATAGGTACTTAAAATAATATACAAATACTACATGCAAACGACTATTTTTTTCCTATTTTTTCCTATTTATACCGACATTTATAATAAAAACTAAAGGACGCCCGCAACTCTGTTGCGCCAAAATTTGTTTATAACGCCGGAACCGTACATTTTTCCGGGATAAAAACTATCCTATGTCCTTTCCCGGGACTCAAGGTATCTCCATGCCTATGTGTTGTAGTTATTGATTTCGAGCAAATAATAGCAAAAAAATTACGTTTGTTGTATGGGAGCCCCCCTTAAATATTTAATTTATTTTGTTTTTAGTATTTGTTGTTATAGCTGCAACAGATATATTATATACACAATCTGTCAAAATTTCAGAAGTCTAGCTATAGCGGTTCTTGAGTAACAACCTGGAGACACACAGATAGAACAGACAGACAGACGGACAGACATGGAAGTCTTAGTAATAGGGCTCCGTTTTTACCCTTTTATTCTAATAGAAAATAGAATGCAAAATTTTCGCAGTTAGGTAACTGTATTTTATCATGAGTTTTTCAATTATTTTACTACAAAAGCAATTTATTTGTCATCATAAAATAATAGGTTTTCTGAACTTAGCAATGGCACGGTATAAAATAAAAATTCTAAAATAAAAACTGTAAAGTTAACCATACTGCAGGTAGTCCAGTGCTCTGTGGCATTGCCGGCCGATCGCCCGGGGATCATGTGAGTTCATTCTTGCGGCGGCCCCGCGATCTTTTGACGGAACGCGCGGAATAACGCTAAATGCCTACTTTTTGAGTGATAGATGGCCTTAAATCTATACTATACAAGCTGTCCCGGCAAACTTCGTACCGCTTTAGAAGTTAGAATTAAATTTGTTGACGCACTGACAGCAGCGCCACCTACCGGATCCAATTGTGAATCTAAACCATCCTCGAATCCACTTGAACACACACAAAAAAATTCATTTAAATCGGTTCAGCCGTTTAGGAGGAGTTCACTGTCAACACATGTACAGAAGAATTATATATATAAAGATAAAGTTTGGTAAAATCAATTACGGAAATTTAGGGCACGAGATTTACTGCTTGTGTAAAAACGTTTAGGCAAAAAAAATATTTAAAAAGTCCGCGATGGCATATGTCCATCTCTTAGGGATAACCCGCAATAATCATTTTTTATACTTTACTTTTTACGAGAAATAATAGTTTATTGACGAATCGATTTTGAGCTATACAGCACCCTGTCGAATTTCACCGCATGCCCTTTTACAGCATGTAGTTTTATTTTAATAAATATTTTCGAAGATATTACAGATTTAAAATAAATAAAAAAATGACCATTACTTTGCCAGGGTTCGTAGCGGAAATTGCAAAAGAACACTAGTGTTACTGTAGAAAACATAATGAAAAATTTTAATGGGGGCACTGCATAGGCATTCATATATTAAGTGAGACAATTTAGGGGGGGTCGACTATGTCTTATTTTTGTCTTACATAAACTATTCTACGACTTTTTTTTCTTATTTAGGGCGATACTCTAAACAGATATAATATTTATAGGAGGGGGTCAAATTACGTAAGACGAATTATGCTAGATTTCAAGTCCTTATCCCCTAAATATGAAAAAATAAAAATTGACAATTAAATGACGCAAAAATAAGACATGGTGGACCCCTAAAATGTTACAAAACTGTTGGAATAAAGCAACTTAAGTACAATATGTAGGTATATGGCAAACCCCCGCTTACTCTTTATATAAAAAATAAGAACAGGCCATGGTCTAAATAAGACAAAGAATAGGTATTTGAATTTTAAGATTTAGATTTATTACGATTCTCACGAGCAAAAATCTATGACGAATTATGGACAAAGGGTTTAGCACAGTAAATATTGTTTCTTTTAATTTTGATGTCATATTACCGCTAGAAAGTATGATACATTTTTGAGTTTGCGTTTAGTTAAAAACTTTAAACACGCAAAAAATAATTAAATAGAAGTGATAAATTCGAAAATCAAACAACTTTATCTTAAAAATTAAAAAAGTATGATTTTAATTTCTCGAATATTCCTTATTACTAAATAATATTATTATTGGAAATTCTGCTTGATTAAGGGCGGATTCGACCAAACTGGAGTAAAATTTTACTCGAGTGTAAATGTTTCCTAATCTAAGAGTAAGCTGGTTTTGCGTTTTTCCAACTTCTAATCCAAGAATAAGGTAATTACACGGGAGTAAATATTTACACGGGCGATTTTGACGGAGTAAAGTATTAAACTGAGAATAGTGGATAGTTGCACAGCTGGCTGGCAATTGTCACGATCAATGTCATTGTGAAGTGTTATAATTTGATATTGACATTTTACTGTATTACTCTACGAAATTAAATTATTATGGCGTAGTCATTCTAATACAAACAATAGTACATGATTTTTTGTCGGTTTATTCATTCGTTCATTATTCATTAAATAATAACACCGAGCATAGTATAGGGAACGGGGCCCAAAGAGGGCATAGTGCTCAAAGCGGGCACTCTATGCAGTATTGCGATTTCAAATAATGGCGCGCTCCCGGCTCGTGAGCGCTATTCCCGCGTCCCTTCCACCTCGCGTCAGTCGCTCGGTCCGCCTGCGAGCACGCGTGTACAAGCTGCTACGAATAAATCATTTTCACGGTGTTTTGAAGAATATTGCAAGGTATGTTACATGTGTTCTCTTTGTTTTGGTGTTTACAATCTAGTTATATCAACCCCTCAGCACCCTGTCATCATTATATAATGCAGCGATGACAGATTAACTGCTTATCAACAATAGTTCTAGTTAAGGTTTTGTTTATTTAAGATTTAATTCATGGAAGCATTACATTGTAATCCAGCTTGACCACCGTCTTGAGACGGGATAGGAGAGCAGTCGATCATAGCATGAGCTTCTGCTAGGTAGTCTCCGGACAGACAATAGATTGTAAAAGCTCTGCCCGTTAATTATAGTTAAGTTTTAATTAAGTATTAAATGTAACTTAAAAATAAAATTTCATCAGTTTTTAAAAAGCCTTTTCTCGCTCCCGCAAACTTGTCTGGCGCAGCCGGCGCGGATTTTTCCGAAAAATCATTTACGTCAATCGTTGCGTTTAAATCATCGATCTGATAAATCGTAAACGAGCCTGGCGCAGTGAAGGAGAGATCCGGCGATTTCAGCTGTCTTGTCAAACAAATTTGACAAGACAGCTGAAAGAAAAATGAATACGGCGTGTTGGTGAGTCGAACTATTTCACCTCCCTTGCCCACTGTTAATCCAGGAATAAATCTTCCGTTTTAACGTAATCTGGTTTCCCAGTTAGTATTTTTAAGTGTGTTATATGTGTTAAAAATTAAATAAATATTATATGAATAAGAAATTGAAAATAATTAAAATATATTAAAATCGAAAATTTAAAAGTGAATGAGAATAAATAAAAATTATAAAGAATAGTATCGAATGAATATTATATTAAAGTAAAAATTATACTGAGTCAAATAAGCATTAAAATTACAAAAATGGAGCAAATTACACTGATTCCGAGTGAATTTATAAAATTAATCCCATTATTTAATGGTGATAAAAGACAATTAAACTTATATTTAAGAAAATGTGAATATATAATTGAAAAGTTTAAGGGTAGCCAAGCCCAAAATACTTATATTATGCATTGTTTAATGAGCAGGTTAATAGACAATGCTGCTGCTCTTATTAGTGAAAGAGAGGATGTAGTATCTTGGACAGATGGTGATCAACGTAAAAAAGAGTGCATAGCCATTGAGCTAGAAAATTTAAAAATTAGAACTCACGAAACCTATTTGGATTTTTGCAATAGGATACAATCTGTCAGATCAAATTTAATTTCTAAAGTCAATAGAATAGACAACGAGGAGATTAAGAAAAGTAAAATTATAATTTATAATAATATGGCATTGAATGTATTTTTATACAACTTACCTGAGCATATGGTAAGAATAGTGAGACTAATAGTACCGAATAATTTGGAAAATGCACTTAGCATTGTATTAGAGGAAGTGAATTTTCATGAACAATATAACGCGAAAAATAAAATATATTCCCAAAATAAAAAAATTCAGACCAATAATTTTAATTATAAAAATAATTTTATGCAAAAGCCAAATACATTTAAGTTCGGAATCCCGCAACAGGCGCAATTTAATTATCAAAAACCAATGTCACAAAAATTTAAATTTAATAATTATAACAATAATAATAATAAGCAGTTCGGATATAAGCCTAATTTTAATAACAACCATCAGTTTGGTTAAAGACCAAATTTTAATAATAATTTTCAGCGAATGACACCGCAACAGTTTGGTCAAAATAATAAGTTTCAGAACCATTTCTCGAATAAAACAATTAAACCAATTACATGGCCAGAAGCCACAGTCTCAATTCGATAATAGACCTCAATTCGGTTATAGACCACCACAAAATTTAGGTTACAAACCACAGGTTCAACAACAGAATACGGATGTGTCTATGAGGACAGCCCCTAGACCAACTATAAATCATTTACAATTAAATGAGGAGAATCCTCAAGCTTCAACTTCACAGGACTATGGTCGAGATGAAGTTGATAATATAAGTTTTGATTCAGAAAATTATGTAGCGCAGCCAATTGAAAATTTTCGGGGAAAAGCCTTAAGGGGCCCCATGAAATAATCGAAATAAACTGTGATAAAAATTAGGTTAGCTTAGGTTGCCGCACATTTATATACCGGAAATAAATTCTAAATTCATGATAGATACGGGTAGTACGCGATCATTTATAAGACCTGATATAGCGCATAAATATTTTATTAACTATATGTATAATGAGTAATTTGAAGTAATCAGTACACATGCGTCGAGCATACACCATGAAGTTATCAACATTCCTTTATTACCCATATTTAAATCAAATAATTTGCATAAGTTTTATGTGTATAATGTAGATTGTAAGTACGACGGATTAATTGGTAATGACTTATTAAAACAATTAGATGCAGTAATAGATTTAAAAATAAAGAACTTAATATTAATAATGGTAAAATTCCAATTATATATAACGAAAAAAGTCATATTATTAAATTACCACCACGTTGTGAATTACGTGTTAGCTTACCGACAACATTAAAGTCAGGCGAAGCAATTTTAAATTTTGTAGAGTTTTGTGATGGCATACGTATGCCTAGTGCGTTAGTCACATGCGAAAATGGTTTTGCGAAAACCATTATACAAAATACAAGAGAGGAAGAGGTGATATTAACAATTCTAGCTTTCTCTTTTTCTTCTACTACTAAAATAAATACTACTAAAATTCTACTACTAAATATATCGGATACATGCGTAAATGCGAAATAAATAATATAAATAATTATAATAATATAGAAGTTGATAATTTGTTAGAAGAAAACTTAAAAAACAAACTAAGGTTAGAGGACATGAATGAAGAAGAAAAAAATCAAATATATAACTTATGTAGAGAATATAAAGACATATTTTACTGTGAACATTTTCCATTATCATTTACCAATGAAGTTAAGCATTACATAAGAACAAAAAATGAGGACCCTATTTATATTAAACCGTACAGACAGGGCCCAGTACAGTCAAATGAAATACAAAACCAAGTAGAAAAATTATTAAGGGATAATGTTATACAAGAGTCATTTTTTCCGTGGAGTGCACCTGTGCATTTAGTTCAAAAAAAAAATAGATGCATCGGGTGAACAAAAATATAGAATGGTAATAGATTACCGTCGCCTGAATGAATTTACGATAGATGATAAATACCCACTACCACACATTACAGATCTTTTTGATAAATTAGGCAATAGCACATATTTCTCAACCCCTTAATTTAGCTAGTGGTTACCATCAAATAGAAATCAATGAAAGTGATCGTCAGAAAACAGCTTTTAGTACACAATCAGGACATTTTGAATTCCTAAGAATGCCATTTGGTTTAAAAACTGCACCGGCAACATTTCAGAGAGCAATGGACAACGTTTTAAGAGGATTACAAGGATATCATTGTATGGTATATATAGATGATATAATAGTATTTTCAGGATCACTGCAAGATCATATAAAAAGCTTAAGAATAGTTTTTGATAGACTACGTAAAACAAATTTAAAAGTACAATTTGACAAATCAGAATTTTTAAGAAAAGAAGTACTATATTTAAGGCATACAATCACTAAGGACGGCCTTAAGCCAAATAACGATAAAATAAAAGCAGTATTAGACTACCCTATACCTAAAACTATTACCGAAATTAAAAGTTTCTTAGGATTGGTAGGATACTACATAGGCTGCACTAAAAGTATCGGGAATGGAATATTTCCACTGTTCCTGTCATATTAAAATCTTTTTAATTTAAAACTCCTTGGTTTTAAAAATCGAATACCGTTTATTTATTTAAAAAAAGATTCTCGGTCTTGTCACAAGGTCTTGTCAAACTTGTTTAGTCGTTGGAAAAATGGAATTGACTCGAGAATATTCTAGAGCGATGATTTATTATGACTTTCGAAGTGGTTTAACACAAAAACAGTGTGTTGACCGGATGATTTCTGCATTTGGTGATGAAGCCCCAACCAAAACCACAATATATCGCTGGTTTGCTGAATTTCAACGTGGACGTGTCAAGCTCAGTGATGATCCCCGTCAAGGTCGTCCAAAAACTGCAGTCACCCAAAAAAACGTTGATGCTGTGCGTAAGCTGATTGAGGAAGATCGACATGTGACATACCGCGAAACTCAGGCAACTTTAGACATTGGCATGAGTCAAATACAAATAATCTTGCATGAACAATTAGGTGTAAAAAAGTTGTTTTCCCGATGGATACCGCATTTGCTCTGTGAAGAGCAAAAAGCGGCTCGCGTTACTTGGTGCGTCAGAACTATCGAAAGATTCCACGCAGGATCCTCAAATGCTGTATACAAAATCGTATCAGGTGACGAATCCTGGATATACGCGTACGAACCCGAAACAAAAAACCAGTCACGAGTTTGGGTGTTCGAAAATGAGTTAAAGCCAACAAAAATTGTTCGTTCACGGAGTGTTGCAAAAAAATGGTGGCCACGTTTGTCTCCAAATGCCGGATTTGCGACTATTCCTCTTGAGGGACAAAGAACGGTTAATGCAGAATGGTATGCTAACATTTGTTTGCTACAGGTCGTTTCTGAACTCCGTAAAGAGAACTGCAACCGCCGCATCATCCTCCATCACGACAATGCGAGTTCTCACACCGCGCACAGAACAAAAGAGTTTTTAGAGCAAGAAATCATAGTCATCATATCAATAATCATATCAATCATATCAATTATTAGACCATCCGCCGTACAGCCCCGACCTAAGCCCTAATGATTTCTATACTTTCCCTAAAATAAAGAATAAATTGCGTGGTCAGAGATTTTTATCACCTGAAGAAGCTGTGGACGCCTACAAAATAGCCATTTTGGAGATCCCAACTTCCGAATGGAATGGTTGCTTCAATGATTGGTTCCATCGTTTGGAAAAATGTGTCAAATTTTGCGGAGAATACTTCGAAAAGCAATAAATACATTTTTAAATAGTAATGTTGTGTCACTTCTTGATTCCCGAAATTTTCAGTGCCGCCCTCGTATAGGAGATTCATAAAAGATTTTGCAAAAATCACACAGCCTATGACAGCGTGTTTAAAGAAAAGAAATAAGATAATTATTAACGAAAAATATATAGAGTCATTTCAGAAATGTAAGGAGTTACTAATAAATGCACCATTGTTGCAATACTCAGATTTTGATAAGCCATTTATTTTAACGACCGATGCTTCAAACATAGCGTTGGGTGCAGTACTCTCTCAAGGATCTCTTGGCAAAGATCATCCAATCGCATATGCAAGTAGAACTTTAAGCGATACAGAATTGCGATATAGTACAATAGAACGTGAATTGTTAGCCATAATATGGACAGTCAAACACTTTAGGCCATATTTATTTGGCAAAAGATTTAAAATTTACACAGACCATCGCCCACTGGCATGGCTTTATTCGATTAAAGAACCAAATAGTAAATTAACGAGATGGCGTTTAAGATTACAGGAGTACGATTTTGAAATAATTTATAAGAAAGGAAAACAAAATACAAACGCAGATGCATTATCTCGCGTAAAATTAAATATAATAGACGAGGATAAAAATTCATTAGTAGTTAACGTAGATGAGAAGGAAAAGAATTTACAAAAATATTTAACAAATGTTACAGGTAAAATAGCTAGATTAGCCGAAAATCAAAGAGTATCAGAAGAATCCAAAACAATAACCATTTCAGATTCATCTGCTACCATTTCAGTAAGCCCAGATGATTTAGAATTTGAGGAACAATACCCGATACCTTCAGTATCGAGCAGTAATGAAACAGTACATTCTGATGTAAATTATGACACCTCAGGTATACCAATATTAAAGAAAGCAATTGATACTAAGCCAAATCAAATTTTAGTTTTTTCATGGTTTAAAAACGAATCACATGTAAAAGATTTATCTAGACCCAAGCAAAGAATTTAAGAAGTATTTTTACCCTTAAATAATATAGAACTAGTTAAAAACTTTTTAAAGGAATATGTAAGACCAAAAATTAAATATTTTATCTTTTTTGAAGAAAAGGAACACAGGGTTGATTTTGCAAAAACTATTATAACATTATTTAAAAAGGATACAGTAAAAATGATAGAATGCACCGAACGAGTAGTGTATATAGAAGACGAAAAGGAACAAAAAGCGATAGTATTAAAATATTACGAAGGAAAAACATGCCATCGTGGAATTAAAGAAACAATGGTTAGAATTAAAAGAAATTATTATGGGGAAAATTTACAGGAAACGGTCTCAGCTATAATAAATGCGTGTGAATTATGTAGGAAAATGAAATATGAAAGAAAACCTATAAAACCCTTTCAACAACTTACGCAAAATGCGCCTTTTCAGGAAATATTTATAGATTTATTTAGCATAGAGGGTAGATATTATTTAACTTTAGTTGATGCTTTTAGTAAGTTAGGTCAAGCAATTAATATAAGTAATCGTTCAACGCCGAAAGTAGTCCGAGCATTAATTAAATATTTTTCATTTTATGGAATCCCTAGAAAAATATCATGTGACCCTGGGACTGAATTTAATATCCTGTTAATGAAGGAATTAACAGAAATGTACAAGGTGTCTCAAAAGTAAGTTCACATTTGCTTATCTTATTACGCGAAAGCAACTATTCTGAGGGGCGCGGGGGGTATGTCAGTCGGTAGTCTGGCTCTTGGGAATTTTGTCGCTATGGAGCGTTTCTCTGGTGCGGACCGTGCGTTGTGCGTACGTGAGTTTTACAAAAACGGTAATTCGGCGACTGTAGCGCGTAGAAAATTCTGCAGTATTCGACATATTCGTCACTTAAATGATGCGCCTAGCACTCGACTCATTGCAAAATGGGTTGAGAAGTTTGAAGAGACTGGGTCAACTCTGGAGAAACCAAAATCTGGGCGGCCAAGAACATCAAGAACAGCCGAAAACGTGGACAGTGTTACTCAGTCTATTCGAGATGATCCAAACCTCTCGATTCGGAAGCGTGCTGTTGCTTTAAATGTGCACAGATCTTCATTATGCCGCATTTTACACAAAGATTTAAAGCTGCACCCGTACAAAATTCAGTTAGTGCAAGAACTGAAGCCTCAAGATGCTGGTCAGAGGCTTGCCTTTGTAAATCAGATGATTGAGCGCTTTCCAACGTTCACCAACATCTTGTTTTCCGATGAAGCCCATTTTCACCTGAATGGGCATGTAAACAAGCAAAATTGTCGTTACTGGAGTCCAACCAACCCAAAACAAAAACATCAGAAACCGCTACATTCACCCAAAGTCACCGTATGGGCAGCGATGTCGGCGCGAGGAATTATCGGCCCTTACTTTTTTGAAGATGGAAGGGGACGCACACTCACAGTGAATTCAGAGCGTTATGTGGAGATGTTAGACGAGTTTTTCGTACCCCAACTGCAAAACTTTCCTGGTTACAACCAAAGAACATGGTTCCAGCAGGATGGAGCAACTTCACACACGTCCAACAGATCTCTGCCTCGAGTTCGAGAAATTTTTCCGAACAAATTAATCTCCAGGCGAGGTGACATAAATTGGCCTCCACGGAGTCCCGATTTAACGCCTATGGATTTTTTCCTGTGGGGTTATGTCAAATCAAAAGTTTACGCTAATAAACCGACTTCCCTGGCACAATTAAAAGAAAATATCCGTCATGAAATGGCAGCCATCACGGAGACTACCTGCCGAGCTGTCATAGGCAATTTTAGTGCCCGACTAAATGAATGCCGAGAGCGCAACGGTTTACATTTGGACGATGTTATTTTTAAAAAATAAATTCCCAAACAGTGTACTTCAATATAAAATAAACATTTTTTCAATAAAGCTAAGACTTTTCTTTTAAAAAAAGATTTAAATGTGAACTTTCTTTTGAGACACCTTGTATAAAGTTGAATTATATATTACCACACCAAATAACCCAAATTCTACAGGTAAAATAGAAAGATTTCATTCCACCTTTTTAGAAATTTATAGATTGGCAAAATATGAACAAAAGTTTACAGATGCAGCATCAGTAATGACATATTCAATTATGGCATACAATAATACGATTCATAGTGTAACACAACTTACACCATTTGAAGTAGTCTTTGGACACACAGATTCTAACAGTATATTTAATATTAGCTTCGAAAAAACATATATGCAACAGTTATTAAAGGATCATGCAAAAAGAACGAAATATTTATATAATTTTATTACTAATAGAATGAGAATAATGTCGAAAGAAAGAGAAATTAAAAGGAAAGGTGGAGAAACTAGTCCCGAATTAAATGAAGGAAGCACTATTTTTGCTAAAGCAGTAAATAAGCGTCAAAGTAAAGATAAACCCTTATATCAAAAGGCCCAAGTCATTGGTCCAGAGAATCGTAACACAGTACCAATAAATATAGGAGCTAGAAATAGCAACGTCCCATTAAAAAATATTAAACGTCCTCCACAGGTCGTGCATCATAGCCACGGTTCTGATGAGCCACAGCCTGGCCCTTCAACTTCAAAAGATTGATGGAAACCCAGGACTTCTTCCTGTAAGAAAAGGTTCTGCATATAAGCAAGAAAATAAATGGATAATTATAAAAGTTTGAGATTTAGTTAAAATATATGATAATTTAGAATATAATATCAATGGATATAAAGATTTTATTAAGTTAATAAATGATAATAAGACACACCATAGTGAATTTAATATTATTAGATCTCAAACAGAATTCATAAGAGACTTTACAATCTCTAAATATAGGCAGATTGTTCCCACGCAAAGATTCAAAAGAGGTTTACTAAATCCATTAGGTACAGTGATTAAATCCATCACTGGAAACCTAGACAATGAGGATGCACTCAGATATGATAGCCTAATTCAGGATATAAATAAGAATCAAAATTTATTACAAAACAAAATTACCTTAATTACCAAAATATTAGATTATCAAAGCAACAATACTGAAATTATTTAAAATAATTCTATTATTCAAAACGAACGTTTAAAGCGAATTGAATCAATGGTTAAAGATTTAAACAATAAAGAAAATAAGTGAATTTACTCTACTTATATATATGGTATGTTTACAACTTTTATAAATAGTTTCAGAACAATATATATTATTTTAGATGAAATTGAAAATGCTCTTGCCTTAAGCAAAGTTTTCTGTTTTACACCAGTCAATTGTAAATTCAACAGAATTACTTGAAATTTTGATTAATGTACAAAAATCAAATAATCATTTGCTATATCCTGTAATAGAAAGTAATCTAGTTAAAATAGAACGTATGTTAGTAGTGAAAGCTTATGTAAAAGGAAACCAGATAACGTTTATCATAGAGGTCCCATTAATAGATAATAATACTTACGACTTTTACCAAATTTATTCTTTACCAATCTATAACGAGATTAAGAACAAGACCTTTATTATAATCCCTGAATATCCCTTTCTTATGGTGAAAGGTTCGTCATACTCATCTGTAGCATCACCTTGTGAAGAAATATCAAATGAGGAATTCCTGTGCACCGATAAAGAAATTGTGTCATATAAACTACCTACCTGTGTAGAACAGCTGATGGAATATCATGAAGATACGTCGCTGTGCATCCCTTATGCTGTCTATATTGAGGATATTAAGGTCCAACGCCTTTCAACATCAGAATGGATAATATATTCAAAGGATAACATAATTATGACAGATAAATGCGGAAAGGAAATAAATAAAACACCTATTAAGGGGACGTATATTCTAAAGACGAACCCAGGTTGTGAAGTTAACTTGGGAAATTTATACCTAAAGCACTTACAAAATTCATTTGGAGAAATAACCTATAAAAGCACACCCCGCATTAAAATAAATAAAATACAGATTAAAGATACTGAAGCAACCACTATAGACATGCAGGGAATAAACTTAGATGACACAAAGTATTTGACAAATTTAGTGAAGATGCAGGAGTCTATGAGTGAACTCAGTGAAAGTGAAAATATAAAAGTCATTAAAGTGAAAAGTATAAGTGTAGCGACCATAATTTTGTATGTAATCTTTTGTGTAACCTTAATATTAAGTATTTTAAAATATAGAAATTCTATTTTTAGATTCTTGTGTTTTAAAGGACCACAAGACCCTCAAGAAGTTGAAATTCCTGAGGGTTCCGAACTTAGGGAGGGAGGAGTTATATCAACCCCTCAGCACCCTGTCATCATTATATAATGCAGCGATGACATTAACTGCTAATCAACAATAGTTCTAGTTAAGGTTTTGTTTATTTAAGATTAAATTCATGGAAGCATTACATTGTAATCCGGCTTGACCACCGTCTTGAGCCGGGATAGGAGAGCAGTCGATCATAGCATGAGCTTCTGCTAGGTAGTCTCCGGACAGACAATAGATTGTAAAAGCTCTGCCCGTTAATTATAGTTAAGTTTTAATTAAGTATTAAATGTAACTTAAAAATAAAATTTCATCAGTTTTTAAAAAGCCTTTTCTCGCTCCCGCAAACTTGTCTATCTTTTAATCAAAACTTGTTGGTTATTAAGTATTTATCTGGACGTATTTTGGTTGCATTAAAAACCTTATGTCTCAAAATTTGAAGGTTAGAATTCTTCCGGATTGTTGAAATGTCGAAAAGGGCAAAGCGGACAGGACAAAGCGGGCACGTGCCTGCTTTGCCCCGTTGGCTTAAATGTTTAGTTTAGTGTTTAGTTTATATTTTTTATTTTCAGATGGTTAACAAATATAAACGAAAAACTTCGCAGGCATCATGGCAAGTCTCAAGTATGCAACAGGCTATACGGGAAGTGCAAGAATTAGGGAAATCTGTAAAAAGCATAGCAACTAAATATGGGATCCCAAGAACGACACTGCAACGTCATCTTAAAACGGGTTCGAGTGAAATAAAGCTTGGGAGATTTACTACTGTCTTTTCCTCGGATCAAGAAACTGAGCTTTTGGAATACGTCTTCCACATGGATGCTTTGTTTTACGGGCTGTCAAAACAAGAGTTCTTAGAACTTGTTTACAGTTATGCTGAAATGAATAAAATTCCGCACCCTTTTAAAAATGGAGCAGCTGGTGTAGACTGGTACAAAGGTTTTGTAAAACGTCATCCAGACCTAATTTTACGTAAACCGGAGCCAACATCCATTGCTCGAGCCAGAGGGTTTAACAAGCCCCAAGTCTATCGATTTCGATCTACTTGAGGAGCAAATTGAAAAGCACAAAATTGATGCTACTCGTTTATATAATATGGATGAGACGGGCGTCCAAACTTCTTCAAGCAAACCGCCGAGGGTCTTAACAAAGTCCGGAAAGCGACAAGTGGGTCTCATAGCAAGCACTGAAAGAGGATAAACCACCACAGTAATTTGCTGCTGTAATGCAGCTGGATCATTTATCCCCCCATTCATGATATTCGCGAGGAAGAATATGATTCAGCGCCTCCTTGATGGAGCTCCACCCGGTACCCAAGGCACCTGTTCTGATAATGGGTGGATCAATGGACCGGTGTTTTTGGAATGGCTAAGATTTTTTGTAGAGATCGTCAGACCAACCGCAGAAAAAAATGTGATTCTGGTTCTCGATAACCACGAATCCCACAAATACTTGCCAGCATTAGAATACGCGTCAGCAAACCACATCATTTTCATTTCTTTGGCACCACATACAACACACCGTATGCAACCCTTAGATTACTGCGTGTATGGACCGCTCAAAACTCATTTTGAGCAGGTATTGTCCGCTTTCCAGAAAGCACATGCTGGACGAATAATTAATCAGTATGACGTCGCCAAACTCTTTGCAAATGCATATGTGAAAGCAGCAACAACAAACAATGCTATAAACGGGTTTAGGACGACTGGTCTGTACCCACCAAACCGGTTTATTTTTGATGAAGTTGATTTTCTGCCAGCCTCTGTTACAGAAAATCCGTTGAATCCACCTGAACCTGAACAGCAAAATGAAGCATATTTGCCACTTGAAGAAGAAGCTGATAGGGCAACACCATCACCGTCGATGCTGGAAGATATATTGAGTACCCACAATGTGTTTCCACCCGAAGATATTGATGGCTATATGACTCCTCCCCCAGCTCCAAATACTGCAACAAAAAATTTTATTACACCCCCGCAAATTGACCCAAAAATGATTTCAGAGGACCCAGTCATTCAGAGCTCGAAAGAACAAGGCCCTGGATCACTTCTACTAGAGGAAGAGGATCCTGATAGAACGCCATCTCCAGCGGAGCTTGAAAGAATTAACAACCCTGCTGGTTTTCAACAAGTGGCAACCGATGACTCAGTCATCCCAGTTTCTCCCGGCACAGAAAATGTAAATATGTCCACAGATAACCTTGCTATTCCTAGCTGTAGTACACATTTAAGTCCTATGATGATTAGACCAGTACCCAAGATGGCTCCAAATAAAACAAATCGCCGCAGAAAAACACAAAGGGCTGAGGTATTAACTAGCACACCAATTAAAGAAGAGCAAAAAGCTAAGATGGACAAAAAGAAATCTAACGTGAAACCCGTTAAACGAAATATAAAAGACGAACTTCATACTAAAAAACCAAAGTTGAAAACCAAAACTGAAAAATGGTACTTACAAGAAGATTTCTTTTTTACATTTCATTGCGGAGTATAAGATTTGTATAATTTTCAGTTAGTTACAGATGTTACTTCTAATTGTTTTCGTTTCTGTGATAAGATATTTTAGAAGAGGCTGATAATTTTTTTTTTGCTAGACTGATTATTTTTTTGCTAGATTAACCAAAAATAGTTATATTAAGTAGCTACTTACCTAGAAAGTCTAAGACTGACTAAATGTTAATAATGTTTATTTTTATTTAACAATACTTTTTCAGATTCAATCTGGATATACCCAAAAGTAAGAAGTTCCTAAGAAGTTTTGTTTTTTATTTAAATTTTTAATTACACTATTATTATGTTATTAAAATATTATATATATATATATATATATATATATATATATATATATATATATATATATATATATATATATATATATATATATATTATAGTCCGTATATGGCTATTCTATTTCAGATAATTTTGTAATCTACTGATTAAATTATACCCAACCCCTGCCCGTTTTGCCCTAAACGAGTGCCCACTTTAGGCGCCCACTTTAGGCTCCCCCTTCGGGCAAAGCGGGCAATTAGTAATTTGTTTACAAGTATTAAATATTTTGAATTTTAATAAATTTAACCATTCACCGTTCAAAGGTATTTATTAATGGACCTCATGGTAAAAAAAGAAATGGTGCAACTTATTTCTAAACTATATTTTTTTAATTTTTTTTTTTAAGATGTCCCCTTTGGGCCCCTTTCCCCTACTCTTCGAGTAACTTGGTAAAACGCAAACGAAGATATCCTAGAGTAAATTGAAGGAGTAAAATTATTCTCATTCTAGTTACACTCGTGTAACTTCAAGTTTGGTCGAATCGGGCCTAAAGCACTTATAATTAGTAAAGTTATTAAACAATGGGCCAAAAAATTAAATGTTAAGAAGGCAAATCATAATGTCACATTATCACAAAATATAATATTTTAAGGCCGTGACACTATCGAACGTATAAGGTTAGAAAACTAGAAGTTTAAATTTTTTTTTATCGACAAGCAGACGATGAAATCACTTTTAATAAGTTTCTTGAGTTTACGAGGGGCGGCTGAAAAGTTTAAAGAGCCAAAGTACCTTAAAGTACAACTAATTACTCGCGCATCATACCACTAATTGCGGGTATCCTTAGAAACATAAATGTCAAATTTCATGTCATTTCCATCATTACGCTTTTAGTAATTGAATCGTAAACGTCACAATGTCTGAGTCTTCCGCACTTTGCACGAAATTGGAGTACAGAGCTGTGATAAAATTCTTAACAAAGAAGAATAAAACACCGACGGAAATATTTGAAGAGATGACAGCTGATTATGGGGAGTCTGCACCTTCATTTGCTACCGTCAAACGTTGGAACCGACAGTTTAAACTTGGCAGGGAGTCACTCAAAGATGACCCCAGGTCAGGACGCCCAAACACCGCTGTTACCGAAGAAAACATTGAAAAAGTAAAAAAACTTGTTCTGGAAGATCGGCGAATCAAGTTGTGGCAGATAGCTGAAGCCATGGGCATTAGCAAGGAACGAATCGGAAATATTTTGCATGATCACCTGCACATGAAAAAGGTCTGCGCGCGATGGGTGCCGAAAATGCTGACGCCGCTGGACAAGCAACGTCGAGTCACAACTTCACAGGAGTTTTTGGACATCTGCGGCGATAATCCAGACGACGTTTTTTCTCGCCTTATTACTGTTGATGAAACCTGGATTCGACAGTACGATCCGGAGTCAAAACAGGAGTCAATGCAGTGTATAGAAAAGGGAGAAAAGCCGCCACGGAAGTTCAAAGTGGTAAGATCGGCGTCCAAGCTCATGGCCACTGTTTTTTGGGATTGTGAAGGTATTTTGTTTATTGATTACCTTCCGAAAAATACTACAATGAACGGAGACTACTATGGCGCCTATACTATGTCAAGTAGTTGTTGAGAAACGGAGAGGCAAACTGACAAAAGGAGTCCTGTTTTTGCAAGACAACGCGCCCGTCCATACTGCGCGAGTTGCAAGGCGTGCTCTCGCCGAGACAGGATTTGAGGAAATCAACCACCCACCCTACAGTCCTGACGTGGCTCCTAGTGACTATTACCTTTTTTCAAATTTGAAAAAAGACCTACGGGGACGGAGATTTTCCAATGACGAAGAAATGAAGATGGCCGTAGATGAACATTTTGAAGACAAAAACGGCGAATATTTTTTCATTGGGTTAAAAGCTCTTTACAATAAATGTAAAAAGTGCATTGAAATACAGGGAGACTATATTGAAAAATAAATTTTTTGTTCATTTTTATCAGCATTTTTAATACCTTAGGCTCAAAACTTTTCAGTCGCCCCTCGTAAATTAGGTACATAATATCGACGTTTGAAAGGCATAATTTACCAAGCGACATGTATGCACCTTTACACTGGAGCGTTTTAAAGTTTTTTTGCGAAATTTTTTTATAAAATTATCTATTAGTCGAAACTACTTCATTCTAACGCATTTAGAAGGTATGTTAAAGTCTTAATCAACTGTAAATACATTTATTGACAGTTAATATTGCATTCTTAATGGATAAATGTATTGATTCCACCTAAGGCAAAGCTTTTACTAAGTACAAAAAAGTAAAATCAAAAGTCGATCAAGTAAAAATAATTTGTAAAAAGATAAATTACAATCGATTGGACGCCGAAAACGGTGAAAATAAGAGGTTTTTTTAAAATACCAAGCGACAACCACACTCGTCGTCTCAGAGTACAGAACAAACCAGAAACCGTCAACGCACTTGAAAGTGAGGCAGTCACAGCAACTACAAATTGTAGTGGCTCGAGTCAGTCGATGGCCGACGCGCGCATCGGTATCTCGTGTTTGTAGTTGTCAGTTTTTAATTAATTATGCCGACTTGTGTCGTTCCCACTTGCAAAAATGCTGCTGCGACTGCGAAGAAATCGCATGGGATCACGTTCCATCTGTAAGTAGTACATTTCCAATTCATTTTATTTAAATATTGAATTTAATGTCCGTGACGTAATTGTCATAGAATTCATGCGTTCATTTTGTAAGTGTTGCCACACTAACGGAACGGAACGAACAAACGGAATTGTAACGGAATATTTTACCCAACTTTTTTGGATTTATTTTTTATTGAATAATTGTCTGAACATAATGACGAAATCGTTTCGTAAGTGTTGCCACATAATAAATAATATTTTTATTACCTTTCATTTAGAAAGGTAATTGAATAACCTACCATAAAAACACAAAAAAGGGTTTTTTATGCAAAAAGTTTAAATAAGTCATAAAGTTTCGAGAAAACACGTGCAAATTTTGCAACTATTGTATTTTTTTACAGAAACAGCCCCCATAATCCATTTTTATTGATTATTATATCCAATGAATTTGAGTTAAGCTTCAATATAACATATTAATTACACCCGTATGTCAAATACTTTTAGAGGAATTTGACATACAGATGCAAGTGATGTAATATAAATGTACTTTTACAGAATTTGGCTGTAGTTCCAGGAACGACCGAAACACCCGCGGATGTATCGGGTCTTCTAATACCCAAGATTGTAGGTATTGTTTTCTGTTTATTAATAATGTTAAAGGTATAGCATGGTTATATACAACAATACATACTCTCTACTTATTCAATAATCAATATATTATTCGATTTTTGGACGTTTGTGTTCCATTAACGGAATTATATTTTGATAACAACATGCTGGTGCTCATCTCTCTGATTCTAGGGATTCTTCAACATGTGTATTGTATAGTTGCGTAAGATTGTGCGGCTAAGGAGCTAAATATGACATCAATCTCTCTCAGCGTAGACCGCTCCCGTGCGTAATAGCTTATCCGACGCAAGACAAATCGGCGGAATTAAAATCCTCAGACGAGACCAAACAGGCATTAATGAAAGCGATCAACCCATCTGACGGCTTTCAAATCCACGGCGTCAAAAAGACATCTAATTCGGGCGTGATCCTGCGCTTAACAAGCGAGTCACAAGTCAGGAGATTAAAATCCGTTGAAGGTTTAAAATCAGCCGGTCTGCGTCTAGAAACACCGAGAGGGCGTAACCCGCGTATTCTAATTAAAGATGTCCCGCAAAATATTACGGACGAAGATTTCCTTTTATCGCTTTATAACCAAAATATTAAGGGCGAAATTAATGTGACACAAGAACAATTTATGAACTCGACAAAAATTATTAGACGGCGCATAAATAATAACTACAATCGAAAATGGATGGGCCTAGAGGTAGACCTAAAGATTCGGAAACATCTCATTGCAACTAAACAAAAACTTTTTATTGACTGGGCAATGTGTCGGTTCATCGATGACGTCGAACTTGTACGCTGCGCTAATTGTCAACAATACGGTCACATTGCTAAATTCTGCCGCGATTCAGACCCGTGCTGTTGTCACTGCGCCGATAAACATACCTCAATTAACTGTCCCAAAAAAGACTTAAGAGATTTCAAACCGGTTTGCGGAAGCTGCAGCCGGTATAAGAAACCTAACGCCCACCCCACGGGTTCCCCTGACTGCCCAACATACAAGGCAAAAATGGAGCAATTAATTTTAACAACTCGCTATGGATAAGTTAGTTATAGGACAGTTGAACCTACATAACAATAAGCATGCGACGATTGAATTAGAAAAATTGGTGTCGGATTATAATTTAGACTTAGTTCTCATACAAGAGCAATATCAATCCGCGTCGCTAAGGTCGAAAGTCGTACAAGTTAACAACCTAGCGCGCGCCGGCATTTACACACCTCAGTCTAAATTATCAATTACGGCCCTTACAAATCTGTCAACGTCTCACTGTGCGGTAGCGGAGGTTTCGTGTCTTCACTTTAGATTGTACGTAGTTAGTTGTTATTTTCAATACTCTGATCCTGTAGGTCCTCACTTACACCAACTACGTCATGTCCTACAATGTCTTGCGGGGAATAAAATTGTTATTGGTACCGACGTAAATGCTTCTTCACCCTTATGGCATGGGGAACTTAGATACACTGACCGCGACCGTCGTAGCTCAGTGGAAGACTTCATAGCAGAGTTCAACCTGCAAATTCATAACACTCCCAATGCACCACCTACATTTAGCAGCCCCTCTGGTGAATCTTCCATCGACGTCACGCTTTCCAGCGCGTACGTCCATAATAACAATATAATAAATTGGCGCGTCATTCCTGATGCGTCATGCAGCGACCATCGTTTAATTGTCTTTGAGTTTATTCGCGCACCCTCGAGTTGTCCCGTGATTGAGTCGAAAGATTATAAATATAATGTTAAAAATGGTAATTGGAATTTATTCCGGTCTCTTATGTTCGCTCATTCCAGAGATTTCACTCGTCCAGACTTAAACTCAAATGATAGTGCGGAAATAATGACCAACACCTTTGTCTACTGTGCCGACACCGCCCTGGGCCGTAGGCCGCTTAAAACAGAAAATAAGTGTAATTGGTGGCACGATAATTTATATAACTTGCGTCGGGAGTTTAGGAGAGCCAGACGGAAAATTAATTATGCACGTAGACAGGGACTCAGTCTATTGGACGATTATTACGTATCGTACCTGACCTTAGGGCTTCAAGGTCGCGTTATCGCGCCGCCGTCACCTTAGCAAAAAATAATATGTTGAGAAATGCAGCCGTTAGACTGGATAAGGAGGGACCATGGTCTTCTTTATACCATGAACTCAAACCAAATAATACCACTGCTCCACAGTATTTTTCAAATATCAAGATTAATAATTCGTATACTCATAGTTTAAGAGACACGGCGAAGGCGTACCTCGACGTACTACTTCCAGACGTCAAGCCGGACCTGGACAATGATTTTCACCGCGACATAAGGTTCAGAATGTTAGACCCCATCAATACGCCGGTATCTGACTTACCTACACTTGATGAGTTCACTTCAACAGTTAATTTGTTACCTACGAAAAAGTCAGCAGGCGAGGATAAAATATCTAATATTATGATTAAGCAGGCGTATCTAGCGGTAGGCTCATCTATATTACAGGTTTTTAATAAATGTATTGCAGAAGGCACTTTTCCAAAAATCTGGCGAATCGGCACAATAAAATTAATTCCAAAAGCCGATGATAAACCACCAGACGATCCGAAATCCTACCGTCCTATAACGCTATTATCATGCTTAGGTAAATTATTAGAACGTCTTATTGTTCCCCGATTGCTACCCGGTGGCCCGAAATTTAATAATCAGCAATTTGGATTTACCGCCGGGAAGTCAACAGTGGATGCAGCAATCGAGGTCAGAAAAACAGTAAATCTATCGGAGTGTAAATATGTAGTAGGTATATCTCTGGATATCGCGGGTGCCTTCGATAATGCCTGGTGGCCAATGCTACTACTGAAGTTAAGAAACAGAGGCTGCTATCGTAATATTTATTATTTAATTTACTCGTATTTTTGCAACGGCGTAACAAAACTCGCAACTCGGCCATTACACACATTCCAAAAACTTAACGCGCGGCTGCCCTCAAGGATCAGTACTATCGCCGCACTTGTGGAATATAAGTTTTGATGATTTATGATGTGTTCCCTTGCCTCCTCTGTGCTCTCTGATAGGTTATGCTGACGATGGTTTTCTTATTATTCAAGCCAATTCGCGATCTGAAATTGACAACAAGGCCAACAAGTGCCTCAACGTAATATCGAGTTGGGGCCACAGAAATCGATTAGAATTTGCAGCACATAAAACCTTTCAAGTACTTTTAAAAGGTTCATTAATATCAACTCCTTGCATTAAACTGAACAACATCAATGTGAAACGTAAACAGTCACTTTGTTACCTAGGACTTATTTTAGAAAATAAATTTACATTCCTCGAACATATAATACAGACCGGTGAGAAAGCTAAAAGGAATTTCTATTGTTTCACAAAAATATCAACGTCGATATGGGGCCTTTCATTTAAAACATTAAAAATAATTTATAATGCGTCGTACCTCGGCAGCATTTGCTTTGGCGCACCGGCTTGGGCAGATAGGGCTACAATAGGAGCGGCCCGTCGTAAACTTTTGCAAAGCCAACGTCTCGCCTTAATATTTTTATGTAAGGCATACCGTACCGTAAGTACTGAAGCACTCCCAGTCTTAGCCGGAGTCCTACCAGTAGATTTAGAGATACAGCGTCGTGCAGCGCTATATTATAAAAATAAAAAAATGACTAACCCTGAGTTTTTAAGCGCGAAAGAGAGTAATAAGATAACTAGATTATTCGAGCCATTAGATATTTCTATACAGAACCTAATTTCTGAGTGGCAGGAACGGTGGGACAACACTATCAAAGGGCGTCACCTATATAATTTCTTCCCTTCGGTACGCGATCGACTCTCGAAGCAATGGATAGAAATAGACCACTACGTCGCACAATTTTATACAGGACACGGAAACTTTAAAGCGAAACTATTTGGATTTACATTTGTCTCGTCTCCGCTATGCGAGTGTTCGACCGAAGGTAGCCCTTATGAACAAACTGCTCATCACATACTCTGGGAGTGTGATCTCTGGTATGACGAAAGAATCGAAATGTTGAACAGCGTCCATTGTGTTTCTAGGGTTGTGTACTATAAAGATCTCGTGGGCTGCGCGAAGAACTTCCGAGCTTTCAAACGTTTTTGTCATAAGTACTATTGGAAACAATGCAACACTTTTTTGTCATTATAAATGCATTGTAATCAATTGTCATATTAAACATTTAATTACATTCTGTCTTGTAGTCATGTAAAAAAAAAAAAAAAAAAAAAAAAAAACCACATGTTATTCCCGTGGTGCTTCCCTTTTAATTCAGAATTTTTGTCATCACAATTTTTGCTGTCTCCCGCTTTGCTTGGGGAGGGAAACTGGAATACTTCCTACTCCTCCTACAATCTTCTGATTAATTTCGTTGCGGGTTCCAAGACAGATGACAAGAAGACGGGCACCCCTGAGATCATATCAAAGGGTTTTTGCGGTTGGTTACCACTGTCAATCCTGGCTACACAGGAGTTGCAGTGGTGGGTAAGTGTGGTGGGCCAATTGCCCGTTTAAAAAAAAAACAATCTCTCTCCTCGACACTGTACCCTGCCCGGACTACAAGACCGAAAGTATCTACAACAACCTCGAAATCCAGGTTTTACAAGAGAGGGAAACATATGATCTGCACATGTATCAATGTCTCATCGAACTAGACTATCATGTCACTTACTGTGGTATGCACTCTCACGCCTCGGAGGTCAAAAACGGATGGGGAACCATTATATAGGAACTATCACCTGGTGAGTGTAAGAGAATGCATACAGAACAAATAGCTAACATATTTGGGACCAAAGTTCAAGGTCTAAAGAGAAACGCAACTCTTACAACAACCATCAATTTAGCTGGATGGGCAGATGGGGAAGGCAGATGCCTTCCCCATCTGCCCATCCATGGGGAATCACCTGTGCATCTGCACAGGAGGAGATTTGAACCTCGGTGCATATCATTGGCCAGGTGTAGTGGGAATTGCAAAGGTCACAATCAGACTAAGTGATTTTGAAGGAACTTACCGTGTTGCAGATGACAAGGCGGTATCCCGGACCGGACTTTCTTGCAAATATAGTTCGGGGTATTGTATGGATGCTTACGATGGTCTAATTACTTGGGATGTGTTATCTGAGGAACAATGTTCCAAAGACTCATACCTAGTACTTTATAGGGGAAGAGCTGCCAAGGTAACGATCAAGTCTACAGACAGACATCGTGATGCTTACACCATATATTCTGTCAAGGACGGGAAGTTTTTAGCAACTTTACTAGATAAAGGGTCAAAGACCATCTGTGGTATTACTGTGTCTGTCACTGATCATCCGAAGCTCCTAGTGCAAGAGATACATAATGGTCTTTATTACTTCCGTCAGGACCCGATATCTGCCAAGAATATGGACATTTTCCTATACGTCAACGCAAAATTCACACACATAGACAACCATATGCCCCGTGAGATGAGTACGATGTACGAGACCTTAATCAAGGAGCAATGCGAAACCCGAAGATCGTTGTTGCATACACAACTCTCTATTGCAACCATCTATCCGGTCGAGTTCGCGTACACTAATAAGCAAGAACCAGGGTACTCTGCTGTAGTGATGGGTGAGCAAGTTTATCTGATTAAGTGTAGACCTGTATATGTATCAGCCCGAGGAACACAAGGGTGTTTTAATGAGCTCCCGGTCAACTACACCGGATCATTAATGTTTATGTCACCTAGGTCTCATATAATTCAGAAGACAGGAACTCCTATATCTTGCTCTGTTTTGATGAAACCAGCGTATAAACTCTCTGGTATTTGGTTCTCATCACAAAGTGGCCTTTCCAAATCGTCCGAACCATCATTATTGTCTCCTGTGTCTGAGACTACGTGGATATACACAGACGCAGGAGCATTTACAACAGAGGGGATATACTCTTCTAAGGACCTTGATACCCTCCGAGCGCAGATAATGTACCCTTCAGAAAGACGTGCTATTACCCAAACTGTCTCTGCGATGATTAATCAAGATTCATACATCTCTGATACGTCCACCTTCAGTAAGTTACTGACCAAAGAGGCTGTAGAGGTTTCGTTCAAGGATTTCATGCATAATACATGGAACCGATTTGTTTCGTTTGGTAGCTTCTTCTCCGGGATATTCGGGATGGGTCGTTAAATGGCTCATCGACACTGTAGTGCACTCAAAAGGGTTATACGAAGTCTACGGTTGTAGCTGGCACATTCTCGCCTCAATCTGGGACGCTGCTACGACGTACCTACTGTCGCCCGTAAGGGTCTCCCGTGCCCAGAAGCCCAAGAAACAAGATCTAGACGATAACATATAAACAGTAGTCGTAGAAAACAAGCCCAAGTGTCTCTATCCAATGCTTACCAGCGACACTGCCTCGGCTCCAAACTGTGATATCTAACTTCTCTTCTAACTTCCACGTTAGATGGTTCGGGTGACGCGACTCACCATGGGGTCAGATCCTATTCACAGTTCCTATGACATTTTAACTTTTTTTTTCAGGATACACAACCAGCGTCTACTGGCTCAAGTTGCGAGATAGATTATCTTTATGATTTGGATTTGGTCCCAGGAAACTCGAAAACTAAAACTGTAAGTATTTTACAAGTGAACGTGTTTCGAACTATGTTTACTGCTAGCGTGAATACTGTGTGTGGTATGGAAGAAGATTTAGTGACCAAGTAGCAAAAGGATTGACTGTATGGATTGGGGGTTGTGGCAAGAGTGGACGATAGTAGATTGACGAAATAGATTGCCTGTATTGCTGGCTTATAATATTTTTCTATTGCATCATTGTTTACAATCTTTAATTTTGTTTCAGGATACACAGCCAGAGTCGCTTATGCCACCACAAGCAGATTCAAATATTGATGATGTTGATATTTCTGAATTGGATTATGTGTTTGACACCCCGAGAAAAGATAAACTAAAAGCACAATTGATCCGTAAACAATTGTTTATTGACCGTCATGTTCGTAAAATAAAAACCTTACATCAAAAAAACAGACGATTGGCCAAAAAAAATGAAAGTTTAAAAAGTATCTTAAGGAATTTAAAAGATAACCGCTACGTTAACACTGATGCTTATGAGCTTCTTTCGACAGGTGTAGTAGCAGCTGATATTTTTAATAATATATACAAAAAACACGTTTTGAAGAAAAAGAAAACCAAATACACGGCCAAAATAAAAAAGTTTTGTCTAACTTTAAATTTCCTTTCGCCGACTGCCTATAAATACGTGAGGGCTACTTTTGATACTTGCCTTCCGCACACAAAAACATTATCAAAATGGTATTCCAACATAAGCGGTGAGCCTGGATTCTCAGATGAATCATTTGAGGCTTTGAAAGCAAAAGCTGCCTCATCTGAGCGTAAAATTATTTGCTCTCTAATCGCTGACGAGATGTCTATCAGACAACAGAGTTTATGGGACGGGAAGAAAAATTCTGGATATGTTGACATGGGGACAGGGCCTTCAGAAATTTGCCAAACTCTTGCCTCTGAAGCATACGTACTTTTAATAATCTTTTTTATCAATGAGCATTTTAAATTACCGCTGGGATATTTTCTGGTGCATGGTTTAACTGCTGAACAGAAAGTTAACTTAATCAACCTGTGCCTCATAAAATGTCACGATGCTGGTATAAAAGTAGCTTCTTTAACATTCGACGGACATTCAACAAATTTAACGGTAATGAAATTGTTGGGATGTAAAATAGATACCAAACACGAATTGAAAACTACTTTCAAACATCCAGTAGATAAATCTGATGTGGCTATATTCTTAGATCCCGCCCATATGTTTAAACTTGTGCGAAATCACTGGGAATCTAAAAAAGTTATTTTAGACAGCAATAACAATAAAATTGACTGTGATCTCTTCTGTGAGTTAAATAAACTACAAGAAGATGAAGGCTTACATTTCGCTAATAGACTCACACGAAGGCATATTATGTTTCGTAATAATATCATGAAAGTGATGCTTGCTAGTCAAGTCTTAATTACAAGTATAGCGACGGCGTTAAAATTTTGTAGGGAGGATGCAAAACTTATCACTTTTAAGAATTCCGAACCAACTGAAAGCTTTGTAAAAAACATGAATCATCTTTTTGATATTTTTAACTCTAGAAATATGAAGCAATTTGACTACAAGCAACCCTTAAACAATCGTAACAAAGATTTCATATTCAGTTCTTCTATTATTGAGAATTAATATTCTTATATTATTGAGATTACAAATTAAAAAAACATTACACTTTTCTAATCATCTAACAGTTTGGTCAGATCAGTATTGCCAAACTCAGATTATTTAAATTTGCCGCCTTTTTCAGTTTCATTGATCGCTGGCCGAATTACCAAATCGAGCTGTAAAG
Source organism: Phengaris arion (assembly GCA_963565745.1). NCBI lineage: Eukaryota > Metazoa > Arthropoda > Insecta > Lepidoptera > Lycaenidae > Phengaris > Phengaris arion. The sequence continues at coordinate 6,794,582 of OY751444.1, read as the reverse complement.
TAGTTAAATTGGCAACATTGATTTCACTCCTGACAGGACCTCTATGCCGACGATCACTCACTATTCACTATTTAGAAACTCCGAGGTTATTGAGCTGTGAATTCCGTTTTCCAAAATCTTCGTAACCCTAATTGCGCCTTAAACAGCATACTCACGCACGGTCCGATCCAGCACCGTGACCGTAGACCGTGAGTATGCCGCTTATTTTACCGATAATTTTTTTAGAAATAAGGTAGAAATTAAGCACATATTTTTCTTGAAATAGGTGTATACAAAAACGACGGCTATTTTAGTTAAACCATTTATTTTTTGCAGTCCATAAAATTTGCTTTAACTTTAAACAATAATTGTACATATTCTATGTATATTTAAAAATATTTAGTACAAGTTTTCTGTTCGTTATTGGCTATTCACTTCATAAGTGCATGGCAAGAAAAAAAACATTCTGTAATACGTCAAATTTGACGTATCCGAATGTCACCAATTAACCAGTCATAGACGATCAAACCAGGATGAACCAGTCAGCATGAAATATCGTTGTAATACGAAAAAAGAACAAGGCACTTTAAGGCCGTATATTGAATTGCCTGGAAACAAGCTGGTTTTTTAAAAGATCATTATACGGCCCCAGATCCATAGAATCAATCTTATACGGGCAGTACTTGAAAAATATCTAGATATAAGGTTACATCATTTATCTAAATGCAAAACTCTTAAAATGATTCCCGAATCTAAAAGGCAATATTATAATAAACTTACACAACAGAAAGGTACCTAGAAGTAATACTTAAATGCAGAATTTTATCTTTATTTTTACTAATAAGGGCTAAAGTTTCTTAAGTTTTTTTGTATTGTAGTCGATTTTAGCATATGATTCATAATATTTTCACGTGTAGGTACACTTCTTTTAGTACTAATGTGTACGTAATTTTTTTTTGTCGTTTCCCCTTAAGTTAATAAATTCTGTACATAATAATAAACAGTACTATGTAAGATACCTAAATACCTAATGCTTTATTTCAGAATTTCATCTTTGTTAGTTACATAAAAGGTAGGAATTCTCAGTTATTTTTTGTATTCGATTTTTATATGAATACCTACTTAGGTATTTATACCGGGTGGCCAAAAATTCGTGGATCAAACGAAACAGGGAGATAAAGGAGGTAATTTCCAACAAAAAATCTTTCTCCAGCATGGCTATAACTTCATTGCACGAAAAGATATGAACTATTTTTGTTTTTTCAATGAAAGTACCGAGTTTTTTTACAATTTAATCAGTAAAAAGTTAAAATGATTAAAAATAATTAAAAAAAGCTGTTGTATTAAGTCTCGATTTTGTATCAATACTACAAAAAATGTATTGCAGCTCTTGGTATCAAACTTAACGAGCAATTAATGTTTTTCCGTAAATTTTGATGCGTTTCAAAAAATTACTTCTCACTTTAAGAGCACCATTTGAAAAAAAAACGTATTACGGAAAGGTGACCCTGTATTATAAAAACTTGCCGGTTTAATGCTGATTAAAATGAGGTACAACACTTTACTTTTTGATCTTTAGTTTTGGTTTTATAAAATTTTTTCATATCAAGGTGCAAATTTCATAAAATGATAAATTCAAAGGAAAAATTAGATTTTTTCTCATACATATTACATAGTAATTTCAGAAGCCATTATGAAATAAAAACAACGATTGTGCCTTAGTACTTTTATTAAAAACAAATTTTTACATTAAATGTTCAAAGTTCCTACCTCTGACCATAACGCACAATCTGCACCGCCTAATAAAATTTGCTCGTAATCGGCGGAATGCACCTCTGTTATTTTGAATTTGTAACTTAGCAAACTCGAGCTTTTGTCGTAGTTCTTGTTCGGTGTTATTCTCTCCATGATACACTATTTCCTTAAAATAGCCCCAAACAAAAAAGTCCACCTCGACCAATCCACCGGTTAGGGAAACGCTCGTTCAAATGTTCTCGAACTGCTCTAGTGTAATGAGGCGGGGCGCCGTCTTGTTGCAGCCACATTTCTGCCACTCTATCTTCAGGAATCTCAGCTTCGTTCAGTATTTGGTTCAAATTATTTTGTAAAAAATTTAAATACATAGCACCGTTCAGCCTTGGTGGCATTTCATGTAGCACAAGCTGCTGGTCAATTATTCCAACCCACATGTTTATCCCAAACAGATAATGGAATCGATCATTTCTGGAGTAATAATGTAAATTGTGGATGTTAAAAACTCCCATTCTTCTAAAATTTGACTCATCAGTCCATAACACTTTGTTGAAGAACTGCGGATCCTCTCTGTGTCTTCTAAGCATCTCTCTACAAAACCTCACTCTAGGTTCATAGTCAGCTGGCAGTAAAGCTTGCACCCTTTGCACGTGGTAAGCGTGAAATTTATTTCTTTTAATGATAAGCTGCACCGTCGATCGTGGGATTTGGCGTTGGCTAATACCAGGGTCCAATCTTAACTGTCTCAGTATTTGCTCTTCATTATCAAATCGTACTACTGGTCTTCCTGTTCTCGCAGCATGCTCCCCGGGTAAGGTTCCCTCCATGTACGCATTATGCACGCGCATAAAGACCCTGTAGTCCGGGAAACGGTCTCGGTTAGGGTAGCGTTGTCGATATTCTCTGGCAGCAGCGCGAGCATTACCGTCGCAAAAACCATAGAGGTAATGCATTTCTGCATACTCCCGTTGGGTGTATGCTCTCCTCGCAGCAGCCATTTTAGCTTATCTAGCCAATCCGAAGTGATCACAAAATCCGATTCACACAGCGCTGGTCACAGGTAGGCAATATCACAAGTCCATAAACAAAGCGTAGGTCACAGGTAGGCAATCAATCACAAGTCCAGAAACGAAGCGCGGGTCACAACTAATCACAAAAAATACCGTGCAAAATAATAAGTGTGCGTAGTCACATCCAGAAAGTGAGTGAGACACTAAACAAAGAAAGATACTCACGCGCTTCCACCCCTCCCGCTCTGCTTCGCCCGGCATTCTACTACCTGAACTAAGACGGGTATTCTGACCTTTTTCGACAAAGGATTAAATGGTTAGTGTGAAAGAGAGGCACAATTCCTTTGTATCGAGTGTTTTTACAGAGTTGTTTGTATTGTATGACCCTTTCGTTTCTTAGAAAAGATAAATCGTTAAATTTAAAAATAAGGCTCATTTAATGAAATTTGCACCTTGATATGAATAAATATAATAAAACCAAAACTAAAGATCAAAAATTATAGTGTTGTACCTCATTTTAATCAGCATTAAACCGGCAAGTTTTTATAATACAGGGTCACCTTTCCGTAATACGTTTTTTTTTCAAATGGTGCTCTTAAAGTGAGAAGTAATTTTTTGAAACGCATCAAAATTTACGGAAAAACATTAATTGCTTGTTGAGTTTGATACCAATAGCTGCAATACATTTTTTGTAGTATTAATACAAATTCGAGTCATAATACAACAGCTTTTTTTTAATTATTTTTAATCATTTTAACTTTTTACTGATTAAATTGTAAAAAAAACTCGGTACTTTCATTGAAAAAACAAAAATAGTTCATATCTTTTCGTGCAATGAAGTTATAGCCATGCTGGAGAAAGATTTTTTGTTGGAAATTACCTCCTTTATCTCCCTGTTTCGTTTGATCCACGACTTTTTGGCCACCCTGTATAAAAATCATATTATAACTTTATAATACGAGTATTTTCAAGAGCATTTCTTTAATTTATGCAGGTGTGAATAATAATGAATAAATAATTAAAAATTGCACGTGTACTTTTTCTTATCTAACCAGCCTGCCTTAGTCATACATATAACGGACTGATAAGATTAAGTTTACTTAATAAAATATAGAGAATATTTTATTTATAATTACAATAATAACACAATTTATCCCATTATAAACTGAACCATTACATGGTTCAGTTTATAATGGGATATTGTAGTTTTTTATTCCTAAAATTAATAAATTATTAATAACTATATTATATTATATTATTGATGTTTATTCAACTATTTGCAGTCGTACATAAAATTTTAATTTTACCCCATAAAGAGGCAATGTTACGTAAGCTGGTGACCCTACGCGAGTGATTGATAAAATTAAGAAACGTTAACAATTCAGAGTTAGAAGTTGAATTAAATGAAATTGATCCTAAAAACTTGATATCCCGCCATTAATCAAAATTGAAGTTGAATTAAATGACTCCTTAAAAATAAAAGGGATCTATGATTCAGGCTCGAATGTGTCCTTAATAAATTCCAAAATTTTATCATTAAAAGGTAGTCAAAATAATAAGAACGGTATAAATGCGAATCTCAAGACGATTAATGGCGTTAAAAAAAGTGTTGGTATGATAACACTCAAAATAAGGATTTTCGATATAGAGAGAAATGTCAATGTATTTGGCGTAGACGAAGGAAACTTCGATTACGATTTTTTGATTGGATTAGACATAATCAAATTTTTATATCTTGTTCAAGATGAACACTTAGAAATAAAACAAAGTATTCCGTTTATGGAGAATAAGACATATTATAAAACAAAGACATTTTATAGAACAAAAAACTTTGACAAAGCAAAAAAGGAATATGTAATTAATTTTAACGAACATCTAGAGGAAAAAGACTTTACTATTATGGTGAATCACCTTAATGTGTATCAACGGAATGAGATTGATAACCTTATAATAAATCACTTTTCGTAACAGGCAAGTACGATGTTGGCGGAGTAAAAGATTACGAAGCTCATATTGATTTATTGGTCGATAAGTACTGTGCTAAAAGACCATATAGATGTTGTATAGAAGATAAAAAAGAGACAGAAATGCAGGTGGCTAAATTATTGGAAGAAAATTTGATTGAAGAATCGTATAGTCCTTTTGCAGCACCTGTTACTCTGGCATATAAAAAAGAAGACGGACGAAAATCCAGATTATGCATTAATTTCCGAGATTTAAATAAAATTGTAATACCACAGTCACAACCGTTTCCCTTAATAGAAGACTTAGTGATGAAAACTCGAAATTGTAAATACTTTACAACACTTGATGTTAATTCGGTATTTTGGTCTATCCCGTACAAAGGAGAATGCCCATTCATGGTTTCGTTTTGTTTTAGAATTAAGGTAGTGTTAAAAATTAACACTTGTATTAAAATAAAAAACTTAAAAGTTTCGAGTTATAACTTCGCCGGATAAAAAAGTCTAAATATAAATTAGTCACTAAACGTTTCATGGTTTTTCGTTACGTCTATTTAAATATTTTTTCAGCCATATTTTGCTTAGTTGCCAGCATGAAAAAAAATAACGATTTCACTTCAAAATCGATATTATATGAACAAAATTCTTTCCTTATATTAGTATAATTTCCGTATAATTCATATTTATTAGCATTACTATTATATATTAGCTTTCGCAATTAGAATTATAATATTACTATTTCCTAGCATAATTAAAAAACAAAGTGAAATAAGAAAATGCTAGGTTCTATTGTAACGATTCAAAAGTAAAATCGATTGTTAGGGGCATATAATTACACTGTCTATCGATATGTAAATATCACGTAAATGGCAACACTTCTATGACGTTTTGACAAGTGATAAGCATTAACGTTTCTTGCGAGCGAGTTACGTTTCCGCGCATATGCCTGAGTCCTTGTCAGAAGGTGAAAATCAACTGACAACATTGCAAGCAAATAAATCTAGGTGCATTACTATGTGCAGATGGGTGGTTGAAGTAGTCAATGGCAGATTAAAAAGGGATTTTAAATTATTTCGCCAAGATTTTAACAATAGAGCTGCTAAGCATCTTATGGTAGATTTTCGCAATGGTTGTGCTATTATAAATAAATTCCATCCTCCTATTGAAAATAATCGTGAGGCATCGATTTATTTAAATATCACTAGACATCAACTACACCGACAAAATGTTTTAGCTAATGTAGTAAGATCAGATAATTTGAATAGGCGGCGTGCTACCTTTGAGGCCATTGACGCTCACCACCCTCATTTGAATCAGTTTCCTATGCTCACTATAGATGACTTAAAAAAGCTTGCTTTAGGTACATACCAAATAAAACAAGCTCGTTCATACTATGGCGAGCATGTGCGGACAAACGGCACATACACATTAGAAATAAACAACGAAATTGAAGACGATATTCCCCTTGTATTGGGTATGAACAATTATTTATTACGAGGCAGGATGAAATCCAGGCATATTGGTGGTAGAATTTATCATACCTACTTATTAATAAATCGAGATACTAGTGTTGCTAATACTCTGGATACAATCTCTGGCTTTTGCTGCAGTTGCCTTGTTGGCAACAGAACGGTGGGTTGTTGCGCCCATGTCATGGCAGTAACATGGTATTTGGGATGGGGTAGGCATGACAACAATATATCTGCACCGGCTGCGTTTCTTGACAATATATTTAATGAATTTGCTTATGAAAACGATTAAACGATAAATAAACTCAGTTGAAATGTACCCAAACATTTGTTTTTATTTTCATCTACCTACTTTTCCCCTCCTGTGTTAAGTCCTGTATATCTAACATCATGTAAAAATAGCTGAGATACCATAAGTAATAATAATTATTATTAACCTTTGTAAAGTGACATAGATTGTGAATATCGTGACGATTCTGTACACAACCATCTTCAAAAAGTAAGTATAATGTACCTACATAGATTTAAACTAACAGTCAAAAACTTACTTTTTGATCAGTAGTTATTGTACATATCATTATGTCTCCATATTAAAAAAATCAACAATTACAATATAACATACTTTTATTAATGTTTTAAGGGCGTAGAACCTTATCATTAAAAAAATAACAACCTAAAATTAATAACCTCACTAGTTAACTTCATTAGTATTTTACAAGAAATCCCGGCGAATTAGACTTGTATTATATTTAATACTTAAATTAGCATTATAAGCCCTACAAAATGAGGTAAGTTACGTTAAGGTACAAATTGAAACGGAGTTTCATACTTCAATGGGCATTCTCCTTTGAAGACAGACATAAAACAGCCTTTGTAACTCAAGATGGACATTTTCAATGGACCTGCCTACCCTTTGGATTAAAAACTTCACCAGCAATTTTTCAAAGAGTATTAAGCAATATAATAAGGAAGCACAAACTATCGAACTTTACTGTAAATTATATTGATGACATTTTGATTTTTTCTAAGACGTTTCAAGAACATATTACACATTTATCATGACTACTGGAAGCAATATCAAAAGGATTCAGATTAAAATTTTCAAAATGTAACTTTGCACAAGATTTAGTAAAGTACCTTGGTCATATAATTAAGAACAACACGATTGCTCCTTTGAAAGACAATTTAATTGCAAGAAAAGATTTTCCTGTACCAAAGACGCAAAAGAACGTACGTCAATTTTTAGGAAAAATAAATTTTTATGGTAAATACATACCAAATATAACAATTATTTTAGACCCATTACATAATTTATTGAGAAAAGGACAACAATTTGTTTGGTCAAAAAAGTGTGAAGAATATTTTCAGTTGATTAGAAACTTAATGTGCCAGAAACCTATATTAACTATTTTTGATCCTGATTTACCAATACATATTTTGATTCATCAGTTTAAATGAGAGATTAAACCAAACTATTGTAAATAAAATAAGATGTAAGATAAATGAAAATAACAATAACTTAGCCTGGACAACTATTGCTCATGAATGTATCAAAAGATATAATGAGACAGAACATACTGTTACAAAGTTTACACCTTAATATCTTCTGGAAGGCAAAAATTATTCCCTTCTACCAGCTGAATTAAAAGAAAATTCTACAGTTGAAGATTTAAAAAGGGACAGAAAATTGGCATTTGAAAATTCTATGAAGTCACATTTATACAATATGCAAAAATTTGATAGAAAGAGGAGAGATCTAGATTTGAAAGTTAGTGATTTCGTATATATTGAAAATGGAAATAAACTTAATAGAGGAAAGTAAGATGAATTAAAGATTGGGCCTTTTGAGGTTTTGGAAAAGATATCTGACTCTATATATACAGAGTAGACAGTACAGAGTAGTAGTAGTTCTTGTGACACTGGTCACAAGAAGTGTGAATCAAATTTCTATCATATTACGAAGATGGTTCCAGCTCCTACAGCTGCAGCGGTCGGAGTCTGACCTGGAGGGGGAGATGTAACCTCATTGCTTTTTAGACTGGACAATGAATGTCAACTGTCAAGGGAATGAGATTTATATTTAATTTCTTATGAATTATTTGTATAAAATATTATTTAAATTGTGAAATATTAGCATTAAATGTTGTTTCTTTAGTTGTAAAGCAACACATTGTCTTTTATTTCCATATTGTTAAATAATCTTATTATATATTGTTTACGGAACCCAACTGTAACCAATTAATAAGTATTTGCGATGGCACCTACTTTTATGTGCAACAAAGCTCTAACTATAGATTCCAAAGGCAATCCTACAGTTCCCAAAAGTACAGAAATCTAATAAAGGTCTTCCTTATAGTAAGTCCTGATGGATATATAATTGAAGCGTTTGGGCCTTACGCGGCTACCAAATCCGATGCTACTATAATGGAAGAATTAATTTCTGAAGATGAAGAAAATCCATTTCATTGGTTTTTGAAAAGACATTTTTATTCTAGATCGATGATTTCGTGACGAGAAAGATTAGTGAGGTTGGTTATGAATCATATCTTCCACAGACGAAAGATGATGACCAACGTCAGCTCACTACTCAACAGGCTAACGAGTCCCGCAAAGTGACGTTGTGCCGTTGGGTGGTGGAAACAATTCTGTTTCATGTCTCATAATGAAAAATTCTCGCTCAGTTTGTCCCTATTTATTCCTTAAAAATATTATTTGACTCATTGACGGTTAAAATACATAAAAAAATCACTAAAAAGACAAACATTTTTAAAAACACGTCATGTCAAAGTCAAAAAGTCGAAAATAAAGAAAAAATTTTTGAAATTTCAATAACCTTGTAAATATCAACTTTCGGATAATATGCCATATGCCATGAAAAATATTACTGTAAATGAGGTCTACTTTCTATCTTTCAAAGGAATGTATCGAATTTCAGGTTTGTTGAAGGTTAAGGAACTCTTGTAAAAAAGAATTAGAGAATGAGTGACTAAAATTACTAGTGAATGAGTGAGGGTGATTTTAAGCCTGTCATGATTGACATACGAACTTGTCGTCCATGAGTGGCTTAAATCATCGTAGTTGTATGAGTTGAGAGTGAAGGAAGCCCTAACCATATAACTATAATTAAGAAAGTGAGGGTGTCTTGAGCCGGGCATGAGGGGCGTACGAACTCGCCGCCCAGGAGTGGCTCATGGCATTGTGGTTGCTTTGCAATGGTGAAGGAAGTAACAGTTGCAAAGTTGGCCATATTTAAGTTCACGGTGTTATAGTAAAACAAAAATTTATTAATTAGATGAACCGAATTTTATGATAAAATTTTTATAATAATATTTAAAGATAAAGATTAAATTTATAAATAATAGTACTAATTTATGTTCAAGATGATGTCAAAATATAATAAGATACAGTTTATTTTTTTCTTCCATGATTACAGGAAGTAAAGTTTTAATTAAAATTAGATAGGTAGAAAATGTTGTGAAATGTATTCAATGAAAATAAAATTCTAGCATTATAACTAACTTAGAACGAAGAGACTCGTTCCTAAAGGATGGCCGACTGTTACACACACATTTATAATATCTTCCCCGTTTTATTTTTTAAATGATAATATTTGGGTATTAGTCATGATTTTAAATGACATCGATGCTTGTGACGTCTGTCAAATGTTTTAGACACTTGACAGACTTTATGTCATTCATGTCAGTCAATAAACTAAGGTGATTTCTTGATAACGGCCATCACTTCTGAACGAGCCGCCTTCAAGGAAAGACAGGTTAGTAAGACTTGTTGATTATTGTAACAATCCAGTTTAGGTTTAGTAACTTGGTGATGATATTGAATTAGAATTATGTATTAGTTAACTTATTTTATATGTGAAAAGTTGGTGATTGAATGTACTTAATTAGATATGTATATTAAGGTGATATATTGAAAACAACTGTCCTTTTTGACGTAATACTATAGGACCCTCAGAAATGTTACAAATCTGGTAATGAGATATACATAACTTCATAGCCTTATCTAGGTTTGAGAAGAACTAGAAACACGATTAATGTATTTTGCCTCGATACATTTAATTTTCGAAATGACCTCTTAAAAATACGAAATTTGAAGATTATTTTTAAACGAAAATAGATGTATTGTAGGAAATTAGTCTAATTAATAGACACCTTTGCAACGCAAAATCGTATAGAAGCATTTTGCTTAAATACTCCTAGTTATTTTTTTAATAAATTATTTACGTTTTGTCGCTTACGTCGAAATTTCCGAGCGAGCCGATAGCTTCTGGCCGCAGCGTATTCACGACTTTATAATCATACAAATTAAGTATAATTGCGTAGCCGCTCTCTTGCAGACTCAGTGCTAATACAGCTCTCATCGACGGTAAACCTATGTCAGTTTCTTCTCTGTGATTTAGTTAGCAAGCCAGGCGTTACCGCGATAATTTGAATGTTGTAGTTGTAAATAATACTTTTATTGCGTGTGTATAGTTAGGTTAATCATAAATAGTGAATTATTACTAATAAGTAGTTAATATTAGAGTGAAGGCTTTTCATTATCATTTTGTAAATAATTTTTGATCATGGGGAAAAAGAAAACACCAGTATTGTCTAAATTGAAAAAGAAATAACGCTATAAAGAGTTAGTTCGTGAAATGGCCAAGGCCAATAGAAATAAGTAAGTACATTTACATGTTACAATTTTAGTAGAAGACCAACAAAAGTAATAAATTGCTCCAAAAGTACCACGCGGCACATCAGACTATAATGTTTTGTTGCAAAACAGCTCCTATTACAACGGCATATTATTCATATTCATATTCTATATTATTCGGCATATTCTATTGATTGAGGGAGGATGTTATATTATTGGTAAAATGGCTTTATTATGATTATTTTATTATTTTTGTAGGAAATATAAATTTTAATTTACTACTGACGACACATCCAAAGAACAGAGACCTGTGGCATTAAAAAATTGAGCAGCAGCAAGCAGGGGTAATTTGAACTAATGTTCAATAAATATTTGATAACATTAACACAGGATACAGAAGATTATTTCTATACTTGCCAGTTAGACAATTATATAATCTATACAGTCAGTTATAAAAACTGTCCTTGTGGTGTTATATACCCTAATCCAATTGTCGATTGCAATAGCGACTCAAAAATATACCTCTTTATACCCGGTAGCAAGGTAATTGAAAATCCACAGATTATTAAAGCAGGGAAAACTAACTCATCCTTGTCAGAAGTTGAAGAATTTTTGATCCACCACCACCCAGGATCATCAGAAATAATACGTCACGAGATCAGAAGTGCCAAAGAGACTCTAAGAGAACAATATGGCAGAGAACATAACGATGGATATGCTTGCCACTAAATTAGGCATAACCATCAATGAAAGGGGGGGAAGAGGTGTACTCAGCAATGTCTGTGCTAAGTACACCTCTTCTGGCATAACCCCCCTTGCTATATCTGCAGCAGAGTTAGTAAAAAGTGCCACCATACTTGGGATTACTCCAGAGGATTTCACTACCCAGTACTCCTCTTCTGAGTTCGATTTTGAAGATTTAATGGCAAAGTTCAATACCTATTGCAAGGATTTTAATGAGAACCTAGTAGATGGAAGACAAAGCAAAGCTTTAGAGTTTTGCGCAAAAATATTGTTCGAATACGGGCCCTTTATAAGGTCAGAGAAAAAGAAGAAGGGAGATAAGGCAATCAAATTCAGATTTCCGTATTCTAAAACTGACAATATTACTCTAACAAAACGACTTGTTGTGAAGGTGGTGATAGTATCCACTTTCAAGGACATCATATATGACACAAACATAATAGATGGCAAGATGATACTGACTTTTAGACAGGCTGGGCTATTAGCCATGGTAACCTTTTCAAAGGCTATTTCATACTGCCTTGGTAAGTCCGGATCTAAATTAATGACTCCACTGTGTGGAGCAATATTTTCGAGAGAGTCGGTTCTTGAAATGGCAAAGGAATTGAACATTGAAGAAGTTCAGTGTCTCAAAATTATTAATGAGAGTTCATCTTCTGGAGGACAGTACTTGGCTAACTCGGACATTGCATGTGCCGTGGTATGCATGATCACTTCAACAAAGCGGATTACTGATAAAAATGTAAGAGAGCAGATGATTTCAAAGGTTGTAAAGCAATATATACACCAGCAAAAGGAGTACAGTGATAAAAGATTCTCTATTTATGCTAAATATGCTCTGGGTGGTGTTCCTCCTGGACTTGATGCCGGCACTCTAATAGAAAAGTACAATGATATGCAGAGTAAGCAGATAACACTTAGAGCACAGGCATCTGCAATCAACCAAAGTATATATTTGCCTACCAAATCAAGCCCAGGGTCATCATCATTGGAGGCTATTTCTGGACATATATATACCGATGCTGTAGCACAAACAAGTCTGACTAGAAAAAACAACGTTGTAAAAAAGTAGGTATAAAACATAGCCTTATAAAGAAGATAAAAAAAAAAAAAAAAAAAAAAGATGAATAGATGGCGCTTGACGTATTAACATCGGCTCCGTACACTTTTGACTCTTAAAAATCGCAAAGTTCCTTATTAGTGTTAAAAAGTAAATAAAACTGTTAATAAACTCTTGAAAATACTGTGTAAGTGTTATCTTGTGAATAAGTGACTGAATAGACAAGTTATAGGATTTAAGCTCTTTCAGTAGACAAGTGAATATTGTGAAATAGTTCAAATAATTTGTTCTCTCCAAACTATACCTTAAAACTGTATACATTTTTCAAAGATCCAATTAAAATTATATAAATAAAACAGAAAGTTGTTGTTTAAAAGTGATAAAATGAACATTAATACAAGTGTTAAATGAAGACAAAGGAAGGACAAACAAAGGACATTGCATCAAATTTAAAATAAGTAACGGACCTCAGCTGCAATCAACCAAAGGGATTTTTCGAATATACAGTTACTGACTTAGTTGGTCAGCCCAAAGTATATTAAGGTGATATATTGAAAACAACTGTCCTTTTTGACGTAATACTATAGGACCCTCAGAAATGTTACAAATCTGGTAATGAGATATACATAACTTCATAGCCTTATCTAGGTTTGAGAAGAACTAGAAACACGATTAATGTATTTTGCCTCGATACATTTAATTTTCGAAATGACCTCTTAAAAATACGAAATTTGAAGATTATTTTTAAACGAAAATAGATGTATTGTAGGAAATTAGTCTAATTAATAGACACCTTTGCAACGCAAAATCGTATAGAAGCATTTTGCTTAAATACTCCTAGTTATTTTTTTAATAAATTATTTACGTTTTGTCGCTTACGTCGAAATTTCCGAGCGAGCCGATAGCTTCTGGCCGCAGCGTATTCACGACTTTATAATCATACAAATTAAGTATAATTGCGTAGCCGCTCTCTTGCAGACTCAGTGCTAATACAGCTCTCATCGACGGTAAACCTATGTCAGTTTCTTCTCTGTGATTTAGTTAGCAAGCCAGGCGTTACCGCGATAATTTGAATGTTGTAGTTGTAAATAATACTTTTATTGCGTGTGTATAGTTAGGTTAATCATAAATAGTGAATTATTACTAATAAGTAATTAATATTAGAGTGAAGGCTTTTCATTATCATTTTGTAAATAATTTTTGATCATGGGGAAAAAGAAAACACCAGTATTGTCTAAATTGAAAAAGAAATAACGCTATAAAGAGTTAGTTCGTGAAATGGCCAAGGCCAATAGAAATAAGTAAGTACATTTACATGTTACAATTTTAGTAGAAGACCAACAAAAGTAATAAATTGCTCCAAAAGTACCACGCGGCACATCAGACTATAATGTTTTGTTGCAAAACAGCTCCTATTACAACGGCATATTATTCATATTCATATTCTATATTATTCGGCATATTCTATTGATTGAGGGAGGATGTTATATTATTGGTAAAATGGCTTTATTATGATTATTTTATTATTTTTGTAGGAAATATAAATTTTAATTTACTACTGACGACACATCCAAAGAACAGAGACCTGTGGCATTAAAAAATTGAGCAGCAGCAAGCAGGGGTAATTTGAACTAATGTTCAATAAATATTTGATAACATTAACACAGGATACAGAAGATTATTTCTATACTTGCCAGTTAGACAATTATATAATCTATACAGTCAGTTATAAAAACTGTCCTTGTGGTGTTATATACCCTAATCCAATTGTCGATTGCAATAGCGACTCAAAAATATACCTCTTTATACCCGGTAGCAAGGTAATTGAAAATCCACAGATTATTAAAGCAGGGAAAACTAACTCATCCTTGTCAGAAGTTGAAGAATTTTTGATCCACCACCACCCAGGATCATCAGAAATAATACGTCACGAGATCAGAAGTGCCAAAGAGACTCTAAGAGAACAATATGGCAGAGAACATAACGATGGATATGCTTGCCACTAAATTAGGCATAACCATCAATGAAAGGGGGGGAAGAGGTGTACTCAGCAATGTCTGTGCTGAGTACACCTCTTCTGGCATAACCCCCCTTGCTATATCTGCAGCAGAGTTAGTAAAAAGTGCCACCATACTTGGGATTACTCCAGAGGATTTCACTACCCAGTACTCCTCTTCTGAGTTCGATTTTGAAGATTTAATGGCAAAGTTCAATACCTATTGCAAGGATTTTAATGAGAACCTAGTAGATGGAAGACAAAGCAAAGCTTTAGAGTTTTGCGCAAAAATATTATTCGAATACGGGCCCTTTATAAGGTCAGAGAAAAAGAAGAAGGGAGATAAGGCAATCAAATTCAGATTTCCGTATTCTAAAACTGACAATATTACTCTAACAAAACGACTTGTTGTGAAGGTGGTGATAGTATCCACTTTCAAGGACATCATATATGACACAAACATAATAGATGGCAAGATGATACTGACTTTTAGACAGGCTGGGCTATTAGCCATGGTAACCTTTTCAAAGGCTATTTCATACTGCCTTGGTAAGTCCGGATCTAAATTAATGACTCCACTGTGTGGAGCAATATTTTCGAGAGAGTCGGTTCTTGAAATGGCAAAGGAATTGAACATTGAAGAAGTTCAGTGTCTCAAAATTATTAATGAGAGTTCATCTTCTGGAGGACAGTACTTGGCTAACTCGGACATTGCATGTGCCGTGGTATGCATGATCACTTCAACAAAGCGGATTACTGATAAAAATGTAAGAGAGCAGATGATTTCAAAGGTTGTAAAGCAATATATACACCAGCAAAAGGAGTACAGTGATAAAAGATTCTCTATTTATGCTAAATATGCTCTGGGTGGTGTTCCTCCTGGACTTGATGCCGGCACTTAGAGCACAGGCATCTGCAATCAACCAAAGTATATATTTGCCTACCAAATCAAGCCCAGGGTCATCATCATTGGAGGCTATTTCTGGACATATATATACCGATGCTGTAGCACAAACAAGTCTGACTAGAAAAAACAACGTTGTAAAAAAGTAGGTATAAAACATAGCCTTATAAAGAAGATAAAAAAAAAAAAAAAAAAAAAAAAAAAAAAAAGATGAATAGATGGCGCTTGACGTATTAACATCGGCTCCGTACACTTTTGACTCTTAAAAATCGCAAAGTTCCTTATTAGTGTTAAAAAGTAAATAAAACTGTTAATAAACTCTTGAAAATACTGTGTAAGTGTTATCTTGTGAATAAGTGACTGAATAGACAAGTTATAGGATTTAAGCTCTTTCAGTAGACAAGTGAATATTGTGAAATAGTTCAAATAATTTGTTCTCTCCAAACTATACCTTAAAACTGTATACATTTTTCAAAGATCCAATTAAAATTATATAAATAAAACAGAAAGTTGTTGTTTAAAAGTGATAAAATGAACATTAATACAAGTGTTAAATGAAGACAAAGGAAGGACAAACAAAGGACATTGCATCAAATTTAAAATAAGTAACGGACCTCAGCTGCAATCAACCAAAGGGATTTTTCGAATATACAGTTACTGACTTAGTTGGTCAGCCCAAAGTATATTAAGGTGATATATTGAAAACAACTGTCCTTTTTGACGTAATACTATAGGACCCTCAGAAATGTTACAAATCTGGTAATGAGATATATATAACTTCATAGCCTTATCTAGGTTTGAGAAGAACTAGAAACACGATTAATGTATTTTGCCTCGATACATTTAATTTTCGAAATGACCTCTTAAAAATACGAAATTTGAAGATTATTTTTAAACGAAAATAGATGTATTGTAGGAAATTAGTCTAATTAATAGACACCTTTGCAACGCAAAATCGTATAGAAGCATTTTGCTTAAATACTCCTAGTTATTTTTTTAATAAATTATTTACGTTTTGTCGCTTACGTCGAAATTTCCGAGCGAGCCGATAGCTTCTGGCCGCAGCGTATTCACGACTTTATAATCATACAAATTAAGTATAATTGCGTAGCCGCTCTCTTGCAGACTCAGTGCTAATACAGCTCTCATCGACGGTAAACCTATGTCAGTTTCTTCTCTGTGATTTAGTTAGCAAGCCAGGCGTTACCGCGATAATTTGAATGTTGTAGTTGTAAATAATACTTTTATTGCGTGTGTATAGTTAGGTTAATCATAAATAGTGAATTATTACTAATAAGTAGTTAATATTAGAGTGAAGGCTTTTCATTATCATTTTGTAAATAATTTTTGATCATGGGGAAAAAGAAAACACCAGTATTGTCTAAATTGAAAAAGAAATAACGCTATAAAGAGTTAGTTCGTGAAATGGCCAAGGCCAATAGAAATAAGTAAGTACATTTACATGTTACAATTTTAGTAGAAGACCAACAAAAGTAATAAATTGCTCCAAAAGTACCACGCGGCACATCAGACTATAATGTTTTGTTGCAAAACAGCTCCTATTACAACGGCATATTATTCATATTCATATTCTATATTATTCGGCATATTCTATTGATTGAGGGAGGATGTTATATTATTGGTAAAATGGCTTTATTATGATTATTTTATTATTTTTGTAGGAAATATAAATTTTAATTTACTACTGACGACACATCCAAAGAACAGAGACCTGTGGCATTAAAAAATTGAGCAGCAGCAAGCAGGGGTAATTTGAACTAATGTTCAATAAATATTTGATAACATTAACACAGGATACAGAAGATTATTTCTATACTTGCCAGTTAGACAATTATATAATCTATACAGTCAGTTATAAAAACTGTCCTTGTGGTGTTATATACCCTAATCCAATTGTCGATTGCAATAGCGACTCAAAAATATACCTCTTTATACCCGGTAGCAAGGTAATTGAAAATCCACAGATTATTAAAGCAGGGAAAACTAACTCATCCTTGTCAGAAGTTGAAGAATTTTTGATCCACCACCACCCAGGATCATCAGAAATAATACGTCACGAGATCAGAAGTGCCAAAGAGACTCTAAGAGAACAATATGGCAGAGAACATAACGATGGATATGCTTGCCACTAAATTAGGCATAACCATCAATGAAAGGGGGGGAAGAGGTGTACTCAGCAATGTCTGTGCTGAGTACACCTCTTCTGGCATAACCCCCCTTGCTATATCTGCAGCAGAGTTAGTAAAAAGTGCCACCATACTTGGGATTACTCCAGAGGATTTCACTACCCAGTACTCCTCTTCTGAGTTCGATTTTGAAGATTTAATGGCAAAGTTCAATACCTATTGCAAGGATTTTAATGAGAACCTAGTAGATGGAAGACAAAGCAAAGCTTTAGAGTTTTGCGCAAAAATATTGTTCGAATACGGGCCCTTTATAAGGTCAGAGAAAAAGAAGAAGGGAGATAAGGCAATCAAATTCAGATTTCCGTATTCTAAAACTGACAATATTACTCTAACAAAACGACTTGTTGTGAAGGTGGTGATAGTATCCACTTTCAAGGACATCATATATGACACAAACATAATAGATGGCAAGATGATACTGACTTTTAGACAGGCTGGGCTATTAGCCATGGTAACCTTTTCAAAGGCTATTTCATACTGCCTTGGTAAGTCCGGATCTAAATTAATGACTCCACTGTGTGGAGCAATATTTTCGAGAGAGTCGGTTCTTGAAATGGCAAAGGAATTGAACATTGAAGAAGTTCAGTGTCTCAAAATTATTAATGAGAGTTCATCTTCTGGAGGACAGTACTTGGCTAACTCGGACATTGCATGTGCCGTGGTATGCATGATCACTTCAACAAAGCGGATTACTGATAAAAATGTAAGAGAGCAGATGATTTCAAAGGTTGTAAAGCAATATATACACCAGCAAAAGGAGTACAGTGATAAAAGATTCTCTATTTATGCTAAATATGCTCTGGGTGGTGTTCCTCCTGGACTTGATGCCGGCACTCTAATAGAAAAGTACAATGATATGCAGAGTAAGCAGATAACACTTAGAGCACAGGCATCTGCAATCAACCAAAGTATATATTTGCCTACCAAATCAAGCCCAGGGTCATCATCATTGGAGGCTATTTCTGGACATATATATACCGATGCTGTAGCACAAACAAGTCTGACTAGAAAAAACAACGTTGTAAAAAAGTAGGTATAAAACATAGCCTTATAAAGAAGATAAAAAAAAAAAAAAAAAAAGATGAATAGATGGCGCTTGACGTATTAACATCGGCTCCGTACACTTTTGACTCTTAAAAATCGCAAAGTTCCTTATTAGTGTTAAAAAGTAAATAAAACTGTTAATAAACTCTTGAAAATACTGTGTAAGTGTTATCTTGTGAATAAGTGACTGAATAGACAAGTTATAGGATTTAAGCTCTTTCAGTAGACAAGTGAATATTGTGAAATAGTTCAAATAATTTGTTCTCTCCAAACTATACCTTAAAACTGTATACATTTTTCAAAGATCCAATTAAAATTATATAAATAAAACAGAAAGTTGTTGTTTAAAAGTGATAAAATGAACATTAATACAAGTGTTAAATGAAGACAAAGGAAGGACAAACAAAGGACATTGCATCAAATTTAAAATAAGTAACGGACCTCAGCTGCAATCAACCAAAGGGATTTTTCGAATATACAGTTACTGACTTAGTTGGTCAGCCCAAAGTATATTAAGGTGATATATTGAAAACAACTGTCCTTTTTGACGTAATACTATAGGACCCTCAGAAATGTTACAAATCTGGTAATGAGATATACATAACTTCATAGCCTTATCTAGGTTTGAGAAGAACTAGAAACACGATTAATGTATTTTGCCTCGATACATTTAATTTTCGAAATGACCTCTTAAAAATACGAAATTTGAAGATTATTTTTAAACGAAAATAGATGTATTGTAGGAAATTAGTCTAATTAATAGACACCTTTGCAACGCAAAATCGTATAGAAGCATTTTGCTTAAATACTCCTAGTTATTTTTTTAATAAATTATTTACGTTTTGTCGCTTACGTCGAAATTTCCGAGCGAGCCGATAGCTTCTGGCCGCAGCGTATTCACGACTTTATAATCATACAAATTAAGTATAATTGCGTAGCCGCTCTCTTGCAGACTCAGTGCTAATACAGCTCTCATCGACGGTAAACCTATGTCAGTTTCTTCTCTGTGATTTAGTTAGCAAGCCAGGCGTTACCGCGATAATTTGAATGTTGTAGTTGTAAATAATACTTTTATTGCGTGTGTATAGTTAGGTTAATCATAAATAGTGAATTATTACTAATAAGTAGTTAATATTAGAGTGAAGGCTTTTCATTATCATTTTGTAAATAATTTTTGATCATGGGGAAAAAGAAAACACCAGTATTGTCTAAATTGAAAAAGAAATAACGCTATAAAGAGTTAGTTCGTGAAATGGCCAAGGCCAATAGAAATAAGTAAGTACATTTACATGTTACAATTTTAGTAGAAGACCAACAAAAGTAATAAATTGCTCCAAAAGTACCACGCGGCACATCAGACTATAATGTTTTGTTGCAAAACAGCTCCTATTACAACGGCATATTATTCATATTCATATTCTATATTATTCGGCATATTCTATTGATTGAGGGAGGATGTTATATTATTGGTAAAATGGCTTTATTATGATTATTTTATTATTTTTGTAGGAAATATAAATTTTAATTTACTACTGACGACACATCCAAAGAACAGAGACCTGTGGCATTAAAAAATTGAGCAGCAGCAAGCAGGGGTAATTTGAACTAATGTTCAATAAATATTTGATAACATTAACACAGGATACAGAAGATTATTTCTATACTTGCCAGTTAGACAATTATATAATCTATACAGTCAGTTATAAAAACTGTCCTTGTGGTGTTATATACCCTAATCCAATTGTCGATTGCAATAGCGACTCAAAAATATACCTCTTTATACCCGGTAGCAAGGTAATTGAAAATCCACAGATTATTAAAGCAGGGAAAACTAACTCATCCTTGTCAGAAGTTGAAGAATTTTTGATCCACCACCACCCAGGATCATCAGAAATAATACGTCACGAGATCAGAAGTGCCAAAGAGACTCTAAGAGAACAATATGGCAGAGAACATAACGATGGATATGCTTGCCACTAAATTAGGCATAACCATCAATGAAAGGGGGGGAAGAGGTGTACTCAGCAATGTCTGTGCTGAGTACACCTCTTCTGGCATAACCCCCCTTGCTATATCTGCAGCAGAGTTAGTAAAAAGTGCCACCATACTTGGGATTACTCCAGAGGATTTCACTACCCAGTACTCCTCTTCTGAGTTCGATTTTGAAGATTTAATGGCAAAGTTCAATACCTATTGCAAGGATTTTAATGAGAACCTAGTAGATGGAAGACAAAGCAAAGCTTTAGAGTTTTGCGCAAAAATATTGTTCGAATACGGGCCCTTTATAAGGTCAGAGAAAAAGAAGAAGGGAGATAAGGCAATCAAATTCAGATTTCCGTATTCTAAAACTGACAATATTACTCTAACAAAACGACTTGTTGTGAAGGTGGTGATAGTATCCACTTTCAAGGACATCATATATGACACAAACATAATAGATGGCAAGATGATACTGACTTTTAGACAGGCTGGGCTATTAGCCATGGTAACCTTTTCAAAGGCTATTTCATACTGCCTTGGTAAGTCCGGATCTAAATTAATGACTCCACTGTGTGGAGCAATATTTTCGAGAGAGTCGGTTCTTGAAATGGCAAAGGAATTGAACATTGAAGAAGTTCAGTGTCTCAAAATTATTAATGAGAGTTCATCTTCTGGAGGACAGTACTTGGCTAACTCGGACATTGCATGTGCCGTGGTATGCATGATCACTTCAACAAAGCGGATTACTGATAAAAATGTAAGAGAGCAGATGATTTCAAAGGTTGTAAAGCAATATATACACCAGCAAAAGGAGTACAGTGATAAAAGATTCTCTATTTATGCTAAATATGCTCTGGGTGGTGTTCCTCCTGGACTTGATGCCGGCACTTAGAGCACAGGCATCTGCAATCAACCAAAGTATATATTTGCCTACCAAATCAAGCCCAGGGTCATCATCATTGGAGGCTATTTCTGGACATATATATACCGATGCTGTAGCACAAACAAGTCTGACTAGAAAAAACAACGTTGTAAAAAAGTAGGTATAAAACATAGCCTTATAAAGAAGATAAAAAAAAAAAAAAAAAAAAAAAAAAAAAAAAAAGATGAATAGATGGCGCTTGACGTATTAACATCGGCTCCGTACACTTTTGACTCTTAAAAATCGCAAAGTTCCTTATTAGTGTTAAAAAGTAAATAAAACTGTTAATAAACTCTTGAAAATACTGTGTAAGTGTTATCTTGTGAATAAGTGACTGAATAGACAAGTTATAGGATTTAAGCTCTTTCAGTAGACAAGTGAATATTGTGAAATAGTTCAAATAATTTGTTCTCTCCAAACTATACCTTAAAACTGTATACATTTTTCAAAGATCCAATTAAAATTATATAAATAAAACAGAAAGTTGTTGTTTAAAAGTGATAAAATGAACATTAATACAAGTGTTAAATGAAGACAAAGGAAGGACAAACAAAGGACATTGCATCAAATTTAAAATAAGTAACGGACCTCAGCTGCAATCAACCAAAGGGATTTTTCGAATATACAGTTACTGACTTAGTTGGTCAGCCCAAAGTATATTAAGGTGATATATTGAAAACAACTGTCCTTTTTGACGTAATACTATAGGACCCTCAGAAATGTTACAAATCTGGTAATGAGATATATATAACTTCATAGCCTTATCTAGGTTTGAGAAGAACTAGAAACACGATTAATGTATTTTGCCTCGATACATTTAATTTTCGAAATGACCTCTTAAAAATACGAAATTTGAAGATTATTTTTAAACGAAAATAGATGTATTGTAGGAAATTAGTCTAATTAATAGACACCTTTGCAACGCAAAATCGTATAGAAGCATTTTGCTTAAATACTCCTAGTTATTTTTTTAATAAATTATTTACGTTTTGTCGCTTACGTCGAAATTTCCGAGCGAGCCGATAGCTTCTGGCCGCAGCGTATTCACGACTTTATAATCATACAAATTAAGTATAATTGCGTAGCCGCTCTCTTGCAGACTCAGTGCTAATACAGCTCTCATCGACGGTAAACCTATGTCAGTTTCTTCTCTGTGATTTAGTTAGCAAGCCAGGCGTTACCGCGATAATTTGAATGTTGTAGTTGTAAATAATACTTTTATTGCGTGTGTATAGTTAGGTTAATCATAAATAGTGAATTATTACTAATAAGTAGTTAATATTAGAGTGAAGGCTTTTCATTATCATTTTGTAAATAATTTTTGATCATGGGGAAAAAGAAAACACCAGTATTGTCTAAATTGAAAAAGAAATAACGCTATAAAGAGTTAGTTCGTGAAATGGCCAAGGCCAATAGAAATAAGTAAGTACATTTACATGTTACAATTTTAGTAGAAGA
Organism: Phengaris arion; assembly: GCA_963565745.1. Classification (NCBI taxonomy): domain Eukaryota; kingdom Metazoa; phylum Arthropoda; class Insecta; order Lepidoptera; family Lycaenidae; genus Phengaris; species Phengaris arion. The sequence goes on along the minus strand of OY751444.1, from coordinate 6,771,443 downwards.
CCAACAAAAGTAATAAATTGCTCCAAAAGTACCACGCGGCACATCAGACTATAATGTTTTGTTGCAAAACAGCTCCTATTACAACGGCATATTATTCATATTCATATTCTATATTATTCGGCATATTCTATTGATTGAGGGAGGATGTTATATTATTGGTAAAATGGCTTTATTATGATTATTTTATTATTTTTGTAGGAAATATAAATTTTAATTTACTACTGACGACACATCCAAAGAACAGAGACCTGTGGCATTAAAAAATTGAGCAGCAGCAAGCAGGGGTAATTTGAACTAATGTTCAATAAATATTTGATAACATTAACACAGGATACAGAAGATTATTTCTATACTTGCCAGTTAGACAATTATATAATCTATACAGTCAGTTATAAAAACTGTCCTTGTGGTGTTATATACCCTAATCCAATTGTCGATTGCAATAGCGACTCAAAAATATACCTCTTTATACCCGGTAGCAAGGTAATTGAAAATCCACAGATTATTAAAGCAGGGAAAACTAACTCATCCTTGTCAGAAGTTGAAGAATTTTTGATCCACCACCACCCAGGATCATCAGAAATAATACGTCACGAGATCAGAAGTGCCAAAGAGACTCTAAGAGAACAATATGGCAGAGAACATAACGATGGATATGCTTGCCACTAAATTAGGCATAACCATCAATGAAAGGGGGGGAAGAGGTGTACTCAGCAATGTCTGTGCTGAGTACACCTCTTCTGGCATAACCCCCCTTGCTATATCTGCAGCAGAGTTAGTAAAAAGTGCCACCATACTTGGGATTACTCCAGAGGATTTCACTACCCAGTACTCCTCTTCTGAGTTCGATTTTGAAGATTTAATGGCAAAGTTCAATACCTATTGCAAGGATTTTAATGAGAACCTAGTAGATGGAAGACAAAGCAAAGCTTTAGAGTTTTGCGCAAAAATATTGTTCGAATACGGGCCCTTTATAAGGTCAGAGAAAAAGAAGAAGGGAGATAAGGCAATCAAATTCAGATTTCCGTATTCTAAAACTGACAATATTACTCTAACAAAACGACTTGTTGTGAAGGTGGTGATAGTATCCACTTTCAAGGACATCATATATGACACAAACATAATAGATGGCAAGATGATACTGACTTTTAGACAGGCTGGGCTATTAGCCATGGTAACCTTTTCAAAGGCTATTTCATACTGCCTTGGTAAGTCCGGATCTAAATTAATGACTCCACTGTGTGGAGCAATATTTTCGAGAGAGTCGGTTCTTGAAATGGCAAAGGAATTGAACATTGAAGAAGTTCAGTGTCTCAAAATTATTAATGAGAGTTCATCTTCTGGAGGACAGTACTTGGCTAACTCGGACATTGCATGTGCCGTGGTATGCATGATCACTTCAACAAAGCGGATTACTGATAAAAATGTAAGAGAGCAGATGATTTCAAAGGTTGTAAAGCAATATATACACCAGCAAAAGGAGTACAGTGATAAAAGATTCTCTATTTATGCTAAATATGCTCTGGGTGGTGTTCCTCCTGGACTTGATGCCGGCACTCTAATAGAAAAGTACAATGATATGCAGAGTAAGCAGATAACACTTAGAGCACAGGCATCTGCAATCAACCAAAGTATATATTTGCCTACCAAATCAAGCCCAGGGTCATCATCATTGGAGGCTATTTCTGGACATATATATACCGATGCTGTAGCACAAACAAGTCTGACTAGAAAAAACAACGTTGTAAAAAAGTAGGTATAAAACATAGCCTTATAAAGAAGATAAAAAAAAAAAAAAAAAAGATGAATAGATGGCGCTTGACGTATTAACATCGGCTCCGTACACTTTTGACTCTTAAAAATCGCAAAGTTCCTTATTAGTGTTAAAAAGTAAATAAAACTGTTAATAAACTCTTGAAAATACTGTGTAAGTGTTATCTTGTGAATAAGTGACTGAATAGACAAGTTATAGGATTTAAGCTCTTTCAGTAGACAAGTGAATATTGTGAAATAGTTCAAATAATTTGTTCTCTCCAAACTATACCTTAAAACTGTATACATTTTTCAAAGATCCAATTAAAATTATATAAATAAAACAGAAAGTTGTTGTTTAAAAGTGATAAAATGAACATTAATACAAGTGTTAAATGAAGACAAAGGAAGGACAAACAAAGGACATTGCATCAAATTTAAAATAAGTAACGGACCTCAGCTGCAATCAACCAAAGGGATTTTTCGAATATACAGTTACTGACTTAGTTGGTCAGCCCAAAGTATATTAAGGTGATATATTGAAAACAACTGTCCTTTTTGACGTAATACTATAGGACCCTCAGAAATGTTACAAATCTGGTAATGAGATATACATAACTTCATAGCCTTATCTAGGTTTGAGAAGAACTAGAAACACGATTAATGTATTTTGCCTCGATACATTTAATTTTCGAAATGACCTCTTAAAAATACGAAATTTGAAGATTATTTTTAAACGAAAATAGATGTATTGTAGGAAATTAGTCTAATTAATAGACACCTTTGCAACGCAAAATCGTATAGAAGCATTTTGCTTAAATACTCCTAGTTATTTTTTTAATAAATTATTTACGTTTTGTCGCTTACGTCGAAATTTCCGAGCGAGCCGATAGCTTCTGGCCGCAGCGTATTCACGACTTTATAATCATACAAATTAAGTATAATTGCGTAGCCGCTCTCTTGCAGACTCAGTGCTAATACAGCTCTCATCGACGGTAAACCTATGTCAGTTTCTTCTCTGTGATTTAGTTAGCAAGCCAGGCGTTACCGCGATAATTTGAATGTTGTAGTTGTAAATAATACTTTTATTGCGTGTGTATAGTTAGGTTAATCATAAATAGTGAATTATTACTAATAAGTAGTTAATATTAGAGTGAAGGCTTTTCATTATCATTTTGTAAATAATTTTTGATCATGGGGAAAAAGAAAACACCAGTATTGTCTAAATTGAAAAAGAAATAACGCTATAAAGAGTTAGTTCGTGAAATGGCCAAGGCCAATAGAAATAAGTAAGTACATTTACATGTTACAATTTTAGTAGAAGACCAACAAAAGTAATAAATTGCTCCAAAAGTACCACGCGGCACATCAGACTATAATGTTTTGTTGCAAAACAGCTCCTATTACAACGGCATATTATTCATATTCATATTCTATATTATTCGGCATATTCTATTGATTGAGGGAGGATGTTATATTATTGGTAAAATGGCTTTATTATGATTATTTTATTATTTTTGTAGGAAATATAAATTTTAATTTACTACTGACGACACATCCAAAGAACAGAGACCTGTGGCATTAAAAAATTGAGCAGCAGCAAGCAGGGGTAATTTGAACTAATGTTCAATAAATATTTGATAACATTAACACAGGATACAGAAGATTATTTCTATACTTGCCAGTTAGACAATTATATAATCTATACAGTCAGTTATAAAAACTGTCCTTGTGGTGTTATATACCCTAATCCAATTGTCGATTGCAATAGCGACTCAAAAATATACCTCTTTATACCCGGTAGCAAGGTAATTGAAAATCCACAGATTATTAAAGCAGGGAAAACTAACTCATCCTTGTCAGAAGTTGAAGAATTTTTGATCCACCACCACCCAGGATCATCAGAAATAATACGTCACGAGATCAGAAGTGCCAAAGAGACTCTAAGAGAACAATATGGCAGAGAACATAACGATGGATATGCTTGCCACTAAATTAGGCATAACCATCAATGAAAGGGGGGGAAGAGGTGTACTCAGCAATGTCTGTGCTGAGTACACCTCTTCTGGCATAACCCCCCTTGCTATATATGCAGCAGAGTTAGTAAAAAGTGCCACCATACTTGGGATTACTCCAGAGGATTTCACTACCCAGTACTCCTCTTCTGAGTTCGATTTTGAAGATTTAATGGCAAAGTTCAATACCTATTGCAAGGATTTTAATGAGAACCTAGTAGATGGAAGACAAAGCAAAGCTTTAGAGTTTTGCGCAAAAATATTGTTCGAATACGGGCCCTTTATAAGGTCAGAGAAAAAGAAGAAGGGAGATAAGGCAATCAAATTCAGATTTCCGTATTCTAAAACTGACAATATTACTCTAACAAAACGACTTGTTGTGAAGGTGGTGATAGTATCCACTTTCAAGGACATCATATATGACACAAACATAATAGATGGCAAGATGATACTGACTTTTAGACAGGCTGGGCTATTAGCCATGGTAACCTTTTCAAAGGCTATTTCATACTGCCTTGGTAAGTCCGGATCTAAATTAATGACTCCACTGTGTGGAGCAATATTTTCGAGAGAGTCGGTTCTTGAAATGGCAAAGGAATTGAACATTGAAGAAGTTCAGTGTCTCAAAATTATTAATGAGAGTTCATCTTCTGGAGGACAGTACTTGGCTAACTCGGACATTGCATGTGCCGTGGTATGCATGATCACTTCAACAAAGCGGATTACTGATAAAAATGTAAGAGAGCAGATGATTTCAAAGGTTGTAAAGCAATATATACACCAGCAAAAGGAGTACAGTGATAAAAGATTCTCTATTTATGCTAAATATGCTCTGGGTGGTGTTCCTCCTGGACTTGATGCCGGCACTCTAATAGAAAAGTACAATGATATGCAGAGTAAGCAGATAACACTTAGAGCACAGGCATCTGCAATCAACCAAAGTATATATTTGCCTACCAAATCAAGCCCAGGGTCATCATCATTGGAGGCTATTTCTGGACATATATATACCGATGCTGTAGCACAAACAAGTCTGACTAGAAAAAACAACGTTGTAAAAAAGTAGGTATAAAACATAGCCTTATAAAGAAGATAAAAAAAAAAAAAAAAAAAAAGATGAATAGATGGCGCTTGACGTATTAACATCGGCTCCGTACACTTTTGACTCTTAAAAATCGCAAAGTTCCTTATTAGTGTTAAAAAGTAAATAAAACTGTTAATAAACTCTTGAAAATACTGTGTAAGTGTTATCTTGTGAATAAGTGACTGAATAGACAAGTTTAGGATTTAAGCTCTTTCAGTAGACAAGTGAATATTGTGAAATAGTTCAAATAATTTGTTCTCTCCAAACTATACCTTAAAACTGTATACATTTTTCAAAGATCCAATTAAAATTATATAAATAAAACAGAAAGTTGTTGTTTAAAAGTGATAAAATGAACATTAATACAAGTGTTAAATGAAGACAAAGGAAGGACAAACAAAGGACATTGCATCAAATTTAAAATAAGTAACGAACCTCAGCTGCAATCAACCAAAGGGATTTTTCGAATATACAGTTACTGACTTAGTTGGTCAGCCCAAAGTATATTAAGGTGATATATTGAAAACAACTGTCCTTTTTGACGTAATACTATAGGACCCTCAGAAATGTTACAAATCTGGTAATGAGATATACATAACTTCATAGCCTTATCTAGGTTTGAGAAGAACTAGAAACACGATTAATGTATTTTGCCTCGATACATTTAATTTTCGAAATGACCTCTTAAAAATACGAAATTTGAAGATTATTTTTAAACGAAAATAGATGTATTGTAGGAAATTAGTCTAATTAATAGACACCTTTGCAACGCAAAATCGTATAGAAGCATTTTGCTTAAATACTCCTAGTTATTTTTTTAATAAATTATTTACGTTTTGTCGCTTACGTCGAAATTTCCGAGCGAGCCGATAGCTTCTGGCCGCAGCGTATTCACGACTTTATAATCATACAAATTAAGTATAATTGCGTAGCCGCTCTCTTGCAGACTCAGTGCTAATACAGCTCTCATCGACGGTAAACCTATGTCAGTTTCTTCTCTGTGATTTAGTTAGCAAGCCAGGCGTTACCGCGATAATTTGAATGTTGTAGTTGTAAATAATACTTTTATTGCGTGTGTATAGTTAGGTTAATCATAAATAGTGAATTATTACTAATAAGTAGTTAATATTAGAGTGAAGGCTTTTCATTATCATTTTGTAAATAATTTTTGATCATGGGGAAAAAGAAAACACCAGTATTGTCTAAATTGAAAAAGAAATAACGCTATAAAGAGTTAGTTCGTGAAATGGCCAAGGCCAATAAAAATAAGTAAGTACATTTACATGTTACAATTTTAGTAGAAGACCAACAAAAGTAATAAATTGCTCCAAAAGTACCACGCGGCACATCAGACTGTAATGTTTTGTTGCAAAACAGCTCCTATTACAACGGCATATTATTCATATTCATATTCTATATTATTCGGCATATTCTATTGATTGAGGGAGGATGTTATATTATTGGTAAAATGGCTTTATTATGATTATTTTATTATTTTTGTAGGAAATATAAATTTTAATTTACTACTGACGACACATCCAAAGAACAGAGACCTGTGGCATTAAAAAATTGAGCAGCAGCAAGCAGGGGTAATTTGAACTAATGTTCAATAAATATTTGATAACATTAACACAGGATACAGAAGATTATTTCTATACTTGCCAGTTAGACAATTATATAATCTATACAGTCAGTTATAAAAACTGTCCTTGTGGTGTTATATACCCTAATCCAATTGTCGATTGCAATAGCGACTCAAAAATATACCTCTTTATACCCGGTAGCAAGGTAATTGAAAATCCACAGATTATTAAAGCAGGGAAAACTAACTCATCCTTGTCAGAAGTTGAAGAATTTTTGATCCACCACCACCCAGGATCATCAGAAATAATACGTCACGAGATCAGAAGTGCCAAAGAGACTCTAAGAGAACAATATGGCAGAGAACATAACGATGGATATGCTTGCCACTAAATTAGGCATAACCATCAATGAAAGGGGGGGAAGAGGTGTACTCAGCAATGTCTGTGCTGAGTACACCTCTTCTGGCATAACCCCCCTTGCTATATATGCAGCAGAGTTAGTAAAAAGTGCCACCATACTTGGGATTACTCCAGAGGATTTCACTACCCAGTACTCCTCTTCTGAGTTCGATTTTGAAGATTTAATGGCAAAGTTCAATACCTATTGCAAGGATTTTAATGAGAACCTAGTAGATGGAAGACAAAGCAAAGCTTTAGAGTTTTGCGCAAAAATATTGTTCGAATACGGGCCCTTTATAAGGTCAGAGAAAAAGAAGAAGGGAGATAAGGCAATCAAATTCAGATTTCCGTATTCTAAAACTGACAATATTACTCTAACAAAACGACTTGTTGTGAAGGTGGTGATAGTATCCACTTTCAAGGACATCATATATGACACAAACATAATAGATGGCAAGATGATACTGACTTTTAGACAGGCTGGGCTATTAGCCATGGTAACCTTTTCAAAGGCTATTTCATACTGCCTTGGTAAGTCCGGATCTAAATTAATGACTCCACTGTGTGGAGCAATATTTTCGAGAGAGTCGGTTCTTGAAATGGCAAAGGAATTGAACATTGAAGAAGTTCAGTGTCTCAAAATTATTAATGAGAGTTCATCTTCTGGAGGACAGTACTTGGCTAACTCGGACATTGCATGTGCCGTGGTATGCATGATCACTTCAACAAAGCGGATTACTGATAAAAATGTAAGAGAGCAGATGATTTCAAAGGTTGTAAAGCAATATATACACCAGCAAAAGGAGTACAGTGATAAAAGATTCTCTATTTATGCTAAATATGCTCTGGGTGGTGTTCCTCCTGGACTTGATGCCGGCACTCTAATAGAAAAGTACAATGATATGCAGAGTAAGCAGATAACACTTAGAGCACAGGCATCTGCAATCAACCAAAGTATATATTTGCCTACCAAATCAAGCCCAGGGTCATCATCATTGGAGGCTATTTCTGGACATATATATACCGATGCTGTAGCACAAACAAGTCTGACTAGAAAAAACAACGTTGTAAAAAAGTAGGTATAAAACATAGCCTTATAAAGATAAAAAAAAAAAAAAAAAAGATGAATAGATGGCGCTTGACGTATTAACATCGGCTCCGTACACTTTTGACTCTTAAAAATCGCAAAGTTCCTTATTAGTGTTAAAAAGTAAATAAAACTGTTAATAAACTCTTGAAAATACTGTGTAAGTGTTATCTTGTGAATAAGTGACTGAATAGACAAGTTATAGGATTTAAGCTCTTTCAGTAGACAAGTGAATATTGTGAAATAGTTCAAATAATTTGTTCTCTCCAAACTATACCTTAAAACTGTATACATTTTTCAAAGATCCAATTAAAATTATATAAATAAAACAGAAAGTTGTTGTTTAAAAGTGATAAAATGAACATTAATACAAGTGTTAAATGAAGACAAAGGAAGGACAAACAAAGGACATTGCATCAAATTTAAAATAAGTAACGGACCTCAGCTGCAATCAACCAAAGGGATTTTTCGAATATACAGTTACTGACTTAGTTGGTCAGCCCAAAGTATATTAAGGTGATATATTGAAAACAACTGTCCTTTTTGACGTAATACTATAGGACCCTCAGAAATGTTACAAATCTGGTAATGAGATATACATAACTTCATAGCCTTATCTAGGTTTGAGAAGAACTAGAAACACGATTAATGTATTTTGCCTCGATACATTTAATTTTCGAAATGACCTCTTAAAAATACGAAATTTGAAGATTATTTTTAAACGAAAATAGATGTATTGTAGGAAATTAGTCTAATTAATAGACACCTTTGCAACGCAAAATCGTATAGAAGCATTTTGCTTAAATACTCCTAGTTATTTTTTTAATAAATTATTTACGTTTTGTCGCTTACGTCGAAATTTCCGAGCGAGCCGATAGCTTCTGGCCGCAGCGTATTCACGACTTTATAATCATACAAATTAAGTATAATTGCGTAGCCGCTCTCTTGCAGACTCAGTGCTAATACAGCTCTCATCGACGGTAAACCTATGTCAGTTTCTTCTCTGTGATTTAGTTAGCAAGCCAGGCGTTACCGCGATAATTTGAATGTTGTAGTTGTAAATAATACTTTTATTGCGTGTGTATAGTTAGGTTAATCATAAATAGTGAATTATTACTAATAAGTAGTTAATATTAGAGTGAAGGCTTTTCATTATCATTTTGTAAATAATTTTTGATCATGGGGAAAAAGAAAACACCAGTATTGTCTAAATTGAAAAAGAAATAACGCTATAAAGAGTTAGTTCGTGAAATGGCCAAGGCCAATAAAAATAAGTAAGTACATTTACATGTTACAATTTTAGTAGAAGACCAACAAAAGTAATAAATTGCTCCAAAAGTACCACGCGGCACATCAGACTGTAATGTTTTGTTGCAAAACAGCTCCTATTACAACGGCATATTATTCATATTCATATTCTATATTATTCGGCATATTCTATTGATTGAGGGAGGATGTTATATTATTGGTAAAATGGCTTTATTATGATTATTTTATTATTTTTGTAGGAAATATAAATTTTAATTTACTACTGACGACACATCCAAAGAACAGAGACCTGTGGCATTAAAAAATTGAGCAGCAGCAAGCAGGGGTAATTTGAACTAATGTTCAATAAATATTTGATAACATTAACACAGGATACAGAAGATTATTTCTATACTTGCCAGTTAGACAATTATATAATCTATACAGTCAGTTATAAAAACTGTCCTTGTGGTGTTATATACCCTAATCCAATTGTCGATTGCAATAGCGACTCAAAAATATACCTCTTTATACCCGGTAGCAAGGTAATTGAAAATCCACAGATTATTAAAGCAGGGAAAACTAACTCATCCTTGTCAGAAGTTGAAGAATTTTTGATCCACCACCACCCAGGATCATCAGAAATAATACGTCACGAGATCAGAAGTGCCAAAGAGACTCTAAGAGAACAATATGGCAGAGAACATAACGATGGATATGCTTGCCACTAAATTAGGCATAACCATCAATGAAAGGGGGGGAAGAGGTGTACTCAGCAATGTCTGTGCTGAGTACACCTCTTCTGGCATAACCCCCCTTGCTATATATGCAGCAGAGTTAGTAAAAAGTGCCACCATACTTGGGATTACTCCAGAGGATTTCACTACCCAGTACTCCTCTTCTGAGTTCGATTTTGAAGATTTAATGGCAAAGTTCAATACCTATTGCAAGGATTTTAATGAGAACCTAGTAGATGGAAGACAAAGCAAAGCTTTAGAGTTTTGCGCAAAAATATTGTTCGAATACGGGCCCTTTATAAGGTCAGAGAAAAAGAAGAAGGGAGATAAGGCAATCAAATTCAGATTTCCGTATTCTAAAACTGACAATATTACTCTAACAAAACGACTTGTTGTGAAGGTGGTGATAGTATCCACTTTCAAGGACATCATATATGACACAAACATAATAGATGGCAAGATGATACTGACTTTTAGACAGGCTGGGCTATTAGCCATGGTAACCTTTTCAAAGGCTATTTCATACTGCCTTGGTAAGTCCGGATCTAAATTAATGACTCCACTGTGTGGAGCAATATTTTCGAGAGAGTCGGTTCTTGAAATGGCAAAGGAATTGAACATTGAAGAAGTTCAGTGTCTCAAAATTATTAATGAGAGTTCATCTTCTGGAGGACAGTACTTGGCTAACTCGGACATTGCATGTGCCGTGGTATGCATGATCACTTCAACAAAGCGGATTACTGATAAAAATGTAAGAGAGCAGATGATTTCAAAGGTTGTAAAGCAATATATACACCAGCAAAAGGAGTACAGTGATAAAAGATTCTCTATTTATGCTAAATATGCTCTGGGTGGTGTTCCTCCTGGACTTGATGCCGGCACTTAGAGCACAGGCATCTGCAATCAACCAAAGTATATATTTGCCTACCAAATCAAGCCCAGGGTCATCATCATTGGAGGCTATTTCTGGACATATATATACCGATGCTGTAGCACAAACAAGTCTGACTAGAAAAAACAACGTTGTAAAAAAGTAGGTATAAAACATAGCCTTATAAAGAAGATAAAAAAAAAAAAAAAAAAAAAAAAAAAAAAAAAAAAGATGAATAGATGGCGCTTGACGTATTAACATCGGCTCCGTACACTTTTGACTCTTAAAAATCGCAAAGTTCCTTATTAGTGTTAAAAAGTAAATAAAACTGTTAATAAACTCTTGAAAATACTGTGTAAGTGTTATCTTGTGAATAAGTGACTGAATAGACAAGTTATAGGATTTAAGCTCTTTCAGTAGACAAGTGAATATTGTGAAATAGTTCAAATAATTTGTTCTCTCCAAACTATACCTTAAAACTGTATACATTTTTCAAAGATCCAATTAAAATTATATAAATAAAACAGAAAGTTGTTGTTTAAAAGTGATAAAATGAACATTAATACAAGTGTTAAATGAAGACAAAGGAAGGACAAACAAAGGACATTGCATCAAATTTAAAATAAGTAACGGACCTCAGCTGCAATCAACCAAAGGGATTTTTCGAATATACAGTTACTGACTTAGTTGGTCAGCCCAAAGTATATTAAGGTGATATATTGAAAACAACTGTCCTTTTTGACGTAATACTATAGGACCCTCAGAAATGTTACAAATCTGGTAATGAGATATATATAACTTCATAGCCTTATCTAGGTTTGAGAAGAACTAGAAACACGATTAATGTATTTTGCCTCGATACATTTAATTTTCGAAATGACCTCTTAAAAATACGAAATTTGAAGATTATTTTTAAACGAAAATAGATGTATTGTAGGAAATTAGTCTAATTAATAGACACCTTTGCAACGCAAAATCGTATAGAAGCATTTTGCTTAAATACTCCTAGTTATTTTTTTAATAAATTATTTACGTTTTGTCGCTTACGTCGAAATTTCCGAGCGAGCCGATAGCTTCTGGCCGCAGCGTATTCACGACTTTATAATCATACAAATTAAGTATAATTGCGTAGCCGCTCTCTTGCAGACTCAGTGCTAATACAGCTCTCATCGACGGTAAACCTATGTCAGTTTCTTCTCTGTGATTTAGTTAGCAAGCCAGGCGTTACCGCGATAATTTGAATGTTGTAGTTGTAAATAATACTTTTATTGCGTGTGTATAGTTAGGTTAATCATAAATAGTGAATTATTACTAATAAGTAGTTAATATTAGAGTGAAGGCTTTTCATTATCATTTTGTAAATAATTTTTGATCATGGGGAAAAAGAAAACACCAGTATTGTCTAAATTGAAAAAGAAATAACGCTATAAAGAGTTAGTTCGTGAAATGGCCAAGGCCAATAGAAATAAGTAAGTACATTTACATGTTACAATTTTAGTAGAAGACCAACAAAAGTAATAAATTGCTCCAAAAGTACCACGCGGCACATCAGACTATAATGTTTTGTTGCAAAACAGCTCCTATTACAACGGCATATTATTCATATTCATATTCTATATTATTCGGCATATTCTATTGATTGAGGGAGGATGTTATATTATTGGTAAAATGGCTTTATTATGATTATTTTATTATTTTTGTAGGAAATATAAATTTTAATTTACTACTGACGACACATCCAAAGAACAGAGACCTGTGGCATTAAAAAATTGAGCAGCAGCAAGCAGGGGTAATTTGAACTAATGTTCAATAAATATTTGATAACATTAACACAGGATACAGAAGATTATTTCTATACTTGCCAGTTAGACAATTATATAATCTATACAGTCAGTTATAAAAACTGTCCTTGTGGTGTTATATACCCTAATCCAATTGTCGATTGCAATAGCGACTCAAAAATATACCTCTTTATACCCGGTAGCAAGGTAATTGAAAATCCACAGATTATTAAAGCAGGGAAAACTAACTCATCCTTGTCAGAAGTTGAAGAATTTTTGATCCACCACCACCCAGGATCATCAGAAATAATACGTCACGAGATCAGAAGTGCCAAAGAGACTCTAAGAGAACAATATGGCAGAGAACATAACGATGGATATGCTTGCCACTAAATTAGGCATAACCATCAATGAAAGGGGGGGAAGAGGTGTACTCAGCAATGTCTGTGCTGAGTACACCTCTTCTGGCATAACCCCCCTTGCTATATCTGCAGCAGAGTTAGTAAAAAGTGCCACCATACTTGGGATTACTCCAGAGGATTTCACTACCCAGTACTCCTCTTCTGAGTTCGATTTTGAAGATTTAATGGCAAAGTTCAATACCTATTGCAAGGATTTTAATGAGAACCTAGTAGATGGAAGACAAAGCAAAGCTTTAGAGTTTTGCGCAAAAATATTGTTCGAATACGGGCCCTTTATAAGGTCAGAGAAAAAGAAGAAGGGAGATAAGGCAATCAAATTCAGATTTCCGTATTCTAAAACTGACAATATTACTCTAACAAAACGACTTGTTGTGAAGGTGGTGATAGTATCCACTTTCAAGGACATCATATATGACACAAACATAATAGATGGCAAGATGATACTGACTTTTAGACAGGCTGGGCTATTAGCCATGGTAACCTTTTCAAAGGCTATTTCATACTGCCTTGGTAAGTCCGGATCTAAATTAATGACTCCACTGTGTGGAGCAATATTTTCGAGAGAGTCGGTTCTTGAAATGGCAAAGGAATTGAACATTGAAGAAGTTCAGTGTCTCAAAATTATTAATGAGAGTTCATCTTCTGGAGGACAGTACTTGGCTAACTCGGACATTGCATGTGCCGTGGTATGCATGATCACTTCAACAAAGCGGATTACTGATAAAAATGTAAGAGAGCAGATGATTTCAAAGGTTGTAAAGCAATATATACACCAGCAAAAGGAGTACAGTGATAAAAGATTCTCTATTTATGCTAAATATGCTCTGGGTGGTGTTCCTCCTGGACTTGATGCCGGCACTCTAATAGAAAAGTACAATGATATGCAGAGTAAGCAGATAACACTTAGAGCACAGGCATCTGCAATCAACCAAAGTATATATTTGCCTACCAAATCAAGCCCAGGGTCATCATCATTGGAGGCTATTTCTGGACATATATATACCGATGCTGTAGCACAAACAAGTCTGACTAGAAAAAACAACGTTGTAAAAAAGTAGGTATAAAACATAGCCTTATAAAGAAGATAAAAAAAAAAAAAAAAAAAGATGAATAGATGGCGCTTGACGTATTAACATCGGCTCCGTACACTTTTGACTCTTAAAAATCGCAAAGTTCCTTATTAGTGTTAAAAAGTAAATAAAACTGTTAATAAACTCTTGAAAATACTGTGTAAGTGTTATCTTGTGAATAAGTGACTGAATAGACAAGTTATAGGATTTAAGCTCTTTCAGTAGACAAGTGAATATTGTGAAATAGTTCAAATAATTTGTTCTCTCCAAACTATACCTTAAAACTGTATACATTTTTCAAAGATCCAATTAAAATTATATAAATAAAACAGAAAGTTGTTGTTTAAAAGTGATAAAATGAACATTAATACAAGTGTTAAATGAAGACAAAGGAAGGACAAACAAAGGACATTGCATCAAATTTAAAATAAGTAACGAACCTCAGCTGCAATCAACCAAAGGGATTTTTCGAATATACAGTTACTGACTTAGTTGGTCAGCCCAAAGTATATTAAGGTGATATATTGAAAACAACTGTCCTTTTTGACGTAATACTATAGGACCCTCAGAAATGTTACAAATCTGGTAATGAGATATACATAACTTCATAGCCTTATCTAGGTTTGAGAAGAACTAGAAACACGATTAATGTATTTTGCCTCGATACATTTAATTTTCGAAATGACCTCTTAAAAATACGAAATTTGAAGATTATTTTTAAACGAAAATAGATGTATTGTAGGAAATTAGTCTAATTAATAGACACCTTTGCAACGCAAAATCGTATAGAAGCATTTTGCTTAAATACTCCTAGTTATTTTTTTAATAAATTATTTACGTTTTGTCGCTTACGTCGAAATTTCCGAGCGAGCCGATAGCTTCTGGCCGCAGCGTATTCACGACTTTATAATCATACAAATTAAGTATAATTGCGTAGCCGCTCTCTTGCAGACTCAGTGCTAATACAGCTCTCATCGACGGTAAACCTATGTCAGTTTCTTCTCTGTGATTTAGTTAGCAAGCCAGGCGTTACCGCGATAATTTGAATGTTGTAGTTGTAAATAATACTTTTATTGCGTGTGTATAGTTAGGTTAATCATAAATAGTGAATTATTACTAATAAGTAGTTAATATTAGAGTGAAGGCTTTTCATTATCATTTTGTAAATAATTTTTGATCATGGGGAAAAAGAAAACACCAGTATTGTCTAAATTGAAAAAGAAATAACGCTATAAAGAGTTAGTTCGTGAAATGGCCAAGGCCAATAGAAATAAGTAAGTACATTTACATGTTACAATTTTAGTAGAAGACCAACAAAAGTAATAAATTGCTCCAAAAGTACCACGCGGCACATCAGACTATAATGTTTTGTTGCAAAACAGCTCCTATTACAACGGCATATTATTCATATTCATATTCTATATTATTCGGCATATTCTATTGATTGAGGGAGGATGTTATATTATTGGTAAAATGGCTTTATTATGATTATTTTATTATTTTTGTAGGAAATATAAATTTTAATTTACTACTGACGACACATCCAAAGAACAGAGACCTGTGGCATTAAAAAATTGAGCAGCAGCAAGCAGGGGTAATTTGAACTAATGTTCAATAAATATTTGATAACATTAACACAGGATACAGAAGATTATTTCTATACTTGCCAGTTAGACAATTATATAATCTATACAGTCAGTTATAAAAACTGTCCTTGTGGTGTTATATACCCTAATCCAATTGTCGATTGCAATAGCGACTCAAAAATATACCTCTTTATACCCGGTAGCAAGGTAATTGAAAATCCACAGATTATTAAAGCAGGGAAAACTAACTCATCCTTGTCAGAAGTTGAAGAATTTTTGATCCACCACCACCCAGGATCATCAGAAATAATACGTCACGAGATCAGAAGTGCCAAAGAGACTCTAAGAGAACAATATGGCAGAGAACATAACGATGGATATGCTTGCCACTAAATTAGGCATAACCATCAATGAAAGGGGGGGAAGAGGTGTACTCAGCAATGTCTGTGCTGAGTACACCTCTTCTGGCATAACCCCCCTTGCTATATCTGCAGCAGAGTTAGTAAAAAGTGCCACCATACTTGGGATTACTCCAGAGGATTTCACTACCCAGTACTCCTCTTCTGAGTTCGATTTTGAAGATTTAATGGCAAAGTTCAATACCTATTGCAAGGATTTTAATGAGAACCTAGTAGATGGAAGACAAAGCAAAGCTTTAGAGTTTTGCGCAAAAATATTGTTCGAATACGGGCCCTTTATAAGGTCAGAGAAAAAGAAGAAGGGAGATAAGGCAATCAAATTCAGATTTCCGTATTCTAAAACTGACAATATTACTCTAACAAAACGACTTGTTGTGAAGGTGGTGATAGTATCCACTTTCAAGGACATCATATATGACACAAACATAATAGATGGCAAGATGATACTGACTTTTAGACAGGCTGGGCTATTAGCCATGGTAACCTTTTCAAAGGCTATTTCATACTGCCTTGGTAAGTCCGGATCTAAATTAATGACTCCACTGTGTGGAGCAATATTTTCGAGAGAGTCGGTTCTTGAAATGGCAAAGGAATTGAACATTGAAGAAGTTCAGTGTCTCAAAATTATTAATGAGAGTTCATCTTCTGGAGGACAGTACTTGGCTAACTCGGACATTGCATGTGCCGTGGTATGCATGATCACTTCAACAAAGCGGATTACTGATAAAAATGTAAGAGAGCAGATGATTTCAAAGGTTGTAAAGCAATATATACACCAGCAAAAGGAGTACAGTGATAAAAGATTCTCTATTTATGCTAAATATGCTCTGGGTGGTGTTCCTCCTGGACTTGATGCCGGCACTCTAATAGAAAAGTACAATGATATGCAGAGTAAGCAGATAACACTTAGAGCACAGGCATCTGCAATCAACCAAAGTATATATTTGCCTACCAAATCAAGCCCAGGGTCATCATCATTGGAGGCTATTTCTGGACATATATATACCGATGCTGTAGCACAAACAAGTCTGACTAGAAAAAACAACGTTGTAAAAAAGTAGGTATAAAACATAGCCTTATAAAGAAGATAAAAAAAAAAAAAAAAAAAAAAAAAAAGATGAATAGATGGCGCTTGACGTATTAACATCGGCTCCGTACACTTTTGACTCTTAAAAATCGCAAAGTTCCTTATTAGTGTTAAAAAGTAAATAAAACTGTTAATAAACTCTTGAAAATACTGTGTAAGTGTTATCTTGTGAATAAGTGACTGAATAGACAAGTTATAGGATTTAAGCTCTTTCAGTAGACAAGTGAATATTGTGAAATAGTTCAAATAATTTGTTCTCTCCAAACTATACCTTAAAACTGTATACATTTTTCAAAGATCCAATTAAAATTATATAAATAAAACAGAAAGTTGTTGTTTAAAAGTGATAAAATGAACATTAATACAAGTGTTAAATGAAGACAAAGGAAGGACAAACAAAGGACATTGCATCAAATTTAAAATAAGTAACGGACCTCAGCTGCAATCAACCAAAGGGATTTTTCGAATATACAGTTACTGACTTAGTTGGTCTATTGGTACGACGACGTGGAACTTACAGTCAATAAACCTAAGTTCAAATCCCCGTCCATCATCACCTTTTTTTCTGATTTGATTAATTCAATTTAGATAGTAAAAACGTAAAATACGAATTTCTTTGAGAACGTTACTCTTCGTAGAAAGCGTACTGAATCACTTACAGAATCGACAAATAATGAATATGATGATTCGCTACATTCCACACTAGATGGCGCCAGTTTACCTAACATGTCTAACGACGAAATTGACGAAATACAAAATCTTAAAGACGAGATAGTGAAACTTACTTCCGAGTTGAATTCGGCACATGAAGAGATAAATAATTTGTCAATCGAGAATACAGATTTAAAAAAGACGATAAGCGACCTAAACTTTAAATATGAATTGCTAAAAAAAGCTACAAAAAAATTATCAACCGATGTAATTTCACCAAATAAACATAATATTACAAAACTCAACTCTCCTCATAGAATATCGAAGTCAATAAGTAAAGTTAAAACGCCAACTCCACATAAATCAAAGTACGAAAAAGCACAACCTACAAAATCTAATATAATGTTTACACGTCAGGACGCAGAAGTTAGTGAAAGAAATGATCTGATTAAGCATGAACGCCAAAATAAAATATGTTTTATAAGCAGCAATAAGACTAACAATATATTGTCTATGGCAAAACAAACATTCCCAAATCAACAAATATGTCACTATCTCTCACCAGGCGGCGGAATACTACATCTCATCAGAAATCTGAGGTCGAAACTCGTCAATTACACATTAGATGATTACTGCGTCATTATGATAGGTTATGAAGATTTTGTTAAAACAAGCAATTATTTTGAAATAATTAAGAAAATACGCGAAACGTTAATACCTCTAAACCATACTAATATTATTATTTGTGCACCGACGTTTAGATGCTTCGGTTACGGTACAATGTTTAATTGGAGAATCGAAAACTTTTGTAATCTGCTCTATCTCGATGTCGATACACATAACCATGTTTTATTGTTTGATACAAATTATGACTTGTCTTACGATAGCACAATGTTTACTAAGTTTAATGGAATTTTGAACAATTATGGAATGAAAACTGTTTTTAAAAATTTACAATATTACATTGATTACTATCGCTACACTGACTACTCAATTTACGACAATAATAACGAAAGTGACCAGTTTTTTCAATAAACACTGTATAACTTTGCTACATCAAAACATAGCAGGGCTCTTGAACAAATCATATAATTTAACTATCTGCCTAGAAGAACTATATGATAACAATATTCTTGTAGATATTATCTGTATTACCGAACATTTTATTAAGGCTGGTTTAGAAGGTTCACTCCACTTAATAAACTATAACTTAGCCTCTTTTTTTGGTAGAGACGATGTAAAACGAGGTGGCTCTTGTATTCTGGTAAGGAAAGGACTCCTTTGTACAGATCTGTTAGAAGTATGTAATCTTTCTGAATCAGGCATTTTTGAATGTTGCGGCATTGAATTGGAAAACTATAATACTATTATTGTATGTGTGTACAGAGTGCCCAAAGCAAATAAAATAAACGAATTTTTTGTCAAATTTGAAATGCTATTGAAATTATTAAGTAACAAAACGGATAAATACAATATCATCATAGCTGGTGATTTTAACATTAACATTTTGAATAAAAATATTGTGACTAATGCCTTCTTCTAAATTATAATTTTAAATTTGAACTAAATAATCCGACTAGATTGCAAAGTAAAACTTGTATAGACAACTTCATACATAATGTTGCAAAATGTAAGTCTAAAATAATTGAATTGTCATTATCAAATCATACTGCGCAGATTATGCAGGTACCAGTAAAACAAAGCCCACTACAAAATTGGCGAATTAAGCAGCGTAATTTTAATAAAGAAAATATTAACAACTTTAAAAAATGTGTGTCCAGTCTGTCGTTTAATGCAGTCTATGAGATGAACGATTCTAATTTGGCGTATAATTAATTTTTTGACGATTTCAAACTTTTATACGATTTGTGTTTTCCGTTGAAGTTTGTGATTATAAGGACAATAAGCAAAGCAAAATGGGTATCTAAAGGCATTAAGATATGCAGTAAAAACAAAAGAAAACTACTCTGGAAATATAGACTAAATCCTAACACCCTAAATAAATTAAAATATCTTCGGTATACAGGGCCGTGCCTGACGGGCGTTCATTGCGTGCACCGCACGCAGGCGGCCGAAATTAAGAGGCGGCCAAATCGTTACAAATTGTTTACTGGGCAAAAATACAATCGGTTTGTTTTCATTAAGATACGAAGTAAAAACAGTTTCTCTAATCTAATCTATCTAAAAAGAGTTTCTCAGAAATAAGAAATGTATAAAAACTGATTAGGTCGTTGTAGTATTTATATACCTAGTCATGCAGCGAATCCGAATTTTTTCGAACATTGCACGAGCGACGAGCCGAAATAGTTTTTTCAATTGACCGGCGTCGCGTAAGCGGTCTTATTCGTCTTATTAGTCGTATTAGTCTATAGACTAGCGAGGATAAATCGTTATTTGTGTCCTGTGTGTGATCCGATATTATTAAAGTCTTTAATTTAACGAATAAAAATAAATTGCTTAATTCCTGAAAACTTTTAGTTGTGTGTTCGTGTGGTGAAATTTAATAAAAAGTTTATTTACTCGACAAAGACTGAAAAAGGTAATACACAAAAAATGTAAAATTTGGGTAGACTTTCACTTTTTGGGCCCTGGAAATTTTGGCGGGTCTTTTTGGAGGGAAAAGGCCTTTTGATATGAAATTCTTAAATAAATATTAAAAAATATTTAATAATATTAAAAAAAATTAAATAATAATTAAAATAAATAATAAAATAGTGCAATTTAATATTAAATTACTTAAAATCTTCCTTAATTTATACTAAAAAATGAATATCTTTCTCATTTTGAATGCATTTATATAATAATTAAAAGTTGTTTGTTTGCATACGAGATTCTCTGTTTAAATCGCTCACAACCCGCCGATGGAAAATCAAGCATTTGAACTTGTGTAGCCGAAAGCAACTCTTTAAATTAAGCTTATGATTCCTTTTTATAATAGCAATGTTATTGTTATTAAATGGAAGAAATTTACCTGACATTGAACTAGAAAACAGTTATATGTGGTTGAATTTTCCTCTCCGTTTTCATTTTCAAAATAAATCTTGATATATTTATGTTTAAAAATATGTTTTACTTAAAAAACTTTTAAATGATTTTCTTATCGTGTCATCCTATGCGCATTAAAATATACATTAATTATAGATTTTAAGTAATTTAATATTAAATTGCGCTATTTTATTATTTATTTTAATTATTATTTAATTTTTTTTTTTAATTTTTTTTATATTATTAAATATTTTTT
Source organism: Phengaris arion (assembly GCA_963565745.1). Taxonomy (NCBI): domain Eukaryota; kingdom Metazoa; phylum Arthropoda; class Insecta; order Lepidoptera; family Lycaenidae; genus Phengaris; species Phengaris arion. Next base: position 6,750,410 of record OY751444.1, on the reverse strand, counting down.
AATATTTATTTAAGAATTTCATATCAAAAGGCCTTTTCCCTCCAAAAAGACCCGCCAAAATTGAAAGTCTACCCTAAAATTTAATATCACTGCTCATTTACATTTTTAAAGGCCTACGAATGTCTGAAAGGAAAACGAAAAGATTGTCTGGAGCGCAATATAAAAGAAAGCGAGAGGAAAAGCAAAATGAAGCTAAAAAAATGTTTGGCTCATTTACAAAGTTTTTAGTAAAATCGCCAGAACCGGAAAGTAGTTGTAGTAGCCAATTAAATCCAATTGATGATTTGTTTTGCGATAAAAATGAAAATGAATTATCTGTCGAAAATGAAAAGGCTAATGACAATACTAGTAGTACCGACGAAATGGAAACAGAAGATAATAAGGATATCGATCTATACAATACCGATACCGCTGAAATTGATAAAGCATATTTTGCTATGTGTATGGATTTAAATGATCCAGCTTGCTGGCCTTTAACAATTACCACTAAAATATTGGATATATTAATCGAAAAAGGACCCATACAAAATAAACAATCTACATATCCAATTAATGAATTGGGAAGATCATTTTCATCAACTTATTTCTATAGAAAAATGCCAAATGGTGAAAAATTTAATCGTGAGTGGTTAATCTATTCTCCAAAAACGGATTCCATATTTTGCTTCTGTTGTAAATTATTTGGCAAACAAGAAATAAAATTAGTTAATGAAGGCTTCAATGATTGGCAACACACATCTGATAATTTATCTCGTCATGAAAAAACATCGCTGCATATCGGAAATTGCACCAATTGGAAAAATTTGGAATTAAATTTAAAAAACAAAGCTACAATTGATAAAAATTTGCAACGGTATTATGACGCAGAGAAAAAACGATGGTATCAAATTGTCGTACGCATGATATCTGTGGTACAATTTCTGGCAGTACAGGGTTTAGCGTTTAGAGGTAGCTCGAGCAGATTGTATGAAAACAATAATGGAAATTTTCTAAAAGCAATTGAAATGATAGGAAAATTTGATGATGTTACGGCAGATCACATAAATCGCATTCAACAATCAGTTGCTTTAAAGAACCATATGCCACATTATGCGGGAAATCGCTTCCAAAATGAAATAATTAGTATCCTTGCAGCGCAAATTCAAAAATATATTTTGTCAGCAATAAAAGACGCCAAATATTTTTCAGTAATTTTGGATTGTACGCCGGACATGGGACATGTCGAGCAAATTACAATAATTTTGAGATATGTGCATATTCAAAATGACGAAGTAGAAGTAGAGAAAATTTCGTTGGTTTTTCTCCAGCTCAAAAAAGTACTGGAGAAGCATTTTACGACTTTTTAATTGAAAAATTAAGCTCTCTTAAATTAAATATTAACGATATGAGAGGCCAGGGGTATGATAATGGATCAAATATGGCTGGAAAACATATTGGATTGCAGAAACGAATTTTGGACAATTATCCACGAGCTTTGTTTATGCCATGCAACGCGCATACATTAAATTTGGTCGTCAATGATGCAGCGAAAGTTTCTTTTTCAACTGTGGATTTTTTTAGTAATGTGTCAGCAATATACAATTACTTTTCCGGATCACCTTTTCGATGGCAAATTTTAAAAAAACATGTAAAATCGTTAACAGTAAAACAAGTTAGCGTAACCCGGTGGGAATCAAGGATTAAGGCGATTAGACCACTGCGTCATGAATTAGGTGAAATTTATGACAGCCTAATAGAACTAGCGGAAGAATGTTCAACACCAATAGGTCAACATGAAGCTAAATGTTTGGCAATGAAAATTAAATCGTACAAATTTATTTGTTCCACAGTAATATGGTACGAAATCTTAGAAAAAGTAAATATTATTAGTAAAATGATGCAGACCGTTTCTTGGAATGTTACTTCATGTGCTGAATCTATTAATAATATTTTAATTTTTTTCCAAAGTATTAGAAATGATGAAAATTTCGAAAAGTATTTGAAAATTGCTGATGAATTATGTGAATCACTTGAAATACAACCGGAATTTCCTGTTGAAATTAATCTACGTCGACGCCATAAGCGAAAACAATTTGACTATGAAGGAGATGAGGATATTCAGTTAACTGCTAAAGAAAATTTCAAAATTAATTTTTTCTATGTAATATTGGATACAGCCATTTCATCTGTTACTACCCGATTTGAAACATTATCCAATTTCGAACAGTCTTTCGGATTTTTATATAAATTTGTTGAAATAGGAGAGGACGACATAAAAAAAAGTTGCTTCGACTTTCATAATAAATTCAAGGATGGCGAATCGTGCGACATAAACGGAGCAGAATTATACGAAGAGTTAATTTCATTGAAAATAATTATAAAAGATAGGAAACAACCCGAAGAACTCCTAAAGTATTTGTACAAACACAATTTACAAAATTCATTTCCAAATGTATCTACAAGCTTAAAACTATTATTGACCATGCCTGTATCAGTTGCGTCTGGAGAACGTAGTTTTTCTAAATTGAAAATCATAAAAAATTACCTACGTACTTCCATGACGCAAGAACGTATGAGCAATCTTTCAATTATCGCGATTGAAAGTGAAATTGCTGAATCTTTAAATATTCACGAAGCAATTGACGATTTTGTCAGTAAAAAATCCCGTAGGATTAACTTTTAATATGTACTTTATTTAATAATTGCTTCGTGAAGATTCAGCAATTTCACTTTCAATCGCGATAATTGAAAGATTGAAAGATTTCCCTAATTAACCGGTAACCTAACCGAAATAATTTTATGAAACCGGTTAATTAACCAAAAACCTTTACTATTTTCAATATCAATAAATAATACGTAAGATTTGATTTTTTAAAATCAAATAATTTTAAATTGTCACTGAGCGACACCTAGGATTTTAAATTATCGTATTCCTATGTTCTTTATGTTTGATAATTTTGTCTGTGATTATAATACCAATACCATAATTACTTTTTTTCATGTTATTATTAAAGTAAGTAAATTAATTCTATTTTGTATACCTCCCAAGTTGCAAGTCAGCCCAGATCTGCCATTGGCCACTGAGCTTTGTTATCCTAATATGTTAGTATAGATTTAAGGGTTATTCCTTGTTCTTTATGTTTGATAATTTTGTGTGTGATTATAAAACCAATACCATAATTTTTTTCATGTTATTATTTTTGTTTAAATTTTAAATAAAAAAATGTTTATTTTGTGCATTTTTTTTTCTTAAATTTCATCCAAACATATAAATCTCATAAAACCGGTTTTTAGCCGGTTTTTCTTTTCAGAAACCGGTTTTGGGAACAAAACCAATATTTTTTTTCGTTCTCGATTTCGGTTAACCAAAAACTGATTTTTTTCCCGGTTTGATGCCCTGTGTATAATAATAAACATTAAAAATTAAAGTAGTTTTTTTTAATGTTATCCTGGGGGCGGCCATACAGACTGGCACGCAGGCGGCCATATACCCAGGCACGGCCCTGTCGGTATAGCTCAACACTAAAAAAAATAATCAGGCTCACTCAGCGTTCTCAATATAATTACAAAATAAAAGCATCAAAAAACATTAGTAAAACTACGTGGAAAATAATTAATAGTCATAAAAATAAACATTCTAATTATATAACAAAAATAATTCATGAATCAAAAAGTATCGTTAACCCGAAAAATATAGCCAATGCATTCAATAATTACTTTGTCGATAAAATAAAACCCTTATCCAACCATAGCAAACACATTTGTGCGAATATCATAGGACGCAGTGAATCCATGTTTATGGCGCCTTGTATTCCCTCTGACGTTATAGAAATCATAACGCAATTACCAAATAAAAATAGCGTAGGTTGCGATGACATTTCAACAAAAATAATAAAATCCATAAAAACTGCTATTGCCGAGCCCATAAGTCATATCTTAAACCTAAGTATCTCTACAGGAATTTTTCCAGACAGACTAAAGACAGCGATCATAAAACCTTTATTTAAAAAAGAAAACCGTGAGCATGTGGAATGTTACCGGCCAATTGCGATCTTACCAATATTCTCTAAAATTATGGAAAAGTACATTTATAAAAAAATATACAATTACTTTGAATACAACAATTTATTTGCTGAAGAATAAAAAGGGTTTAGGAAAAATAAAACAATAAATAGAGCCATTTACGACTTTTTAAACATTATAATAAGTAAAGTTGATAAAAAAATACCTGTATGTGCCATCTTTTGCGACATGACCCAAGCGTTCGACTATGTGGATCATGAGATAATTCTGCAAAAATTGAATGCTTATGGAATTCGAGGTAATGTACTAAAATTACTTGAATCTTATTTAAAAAACCGATTGCAATATACAGAAATTAAACGTATAAACAAAAATAAAAAAATTGAAGAAATTTTTTTTTCCGAAAAACGATTCGTAAAGTATGGGGTACCGCAAGGTAGTGTACTGGGTCCTTTATTGTTCATCATTTACATTAATGATCTGCCAAGAGCTATTAACAAACGCATGTCTCTTTTTGCGGACGATAGTACTGCTATCATTGAATGTAATGAAATAAGTCAATACGAAAATGACATAAATATGACATTGAAGTTAATTATAGAATGGATGACGAACAATAATTTAAAAATAAATTTGAATAAAACGAACATAATACAATTTTGCCAAAAACTATCGCCATTGATATTAAAAATTAGTTATAATAATATTGACATTAAAGAAGTGACAAATACAAAATTTTTAGGATTGAGTATTGACAGTACAATCAACTGGAAAGCACATATAGACCAATTATGCAAAAAAATTAGCAAATCGGTGTATGCACTCTCTAGGCTATCATCAATAACAAACAGAGATGCATTAATAATGGCGTATCATGGTTTAGCCGAGTCAAATTTACGGTACGGAATTATATACTGGGGCAACTCGACACATCGCGACGCAGTATTCAAAGCCCAAAAAAGGTGCATCAGAGCTATGTTCAAATTAAAAACTAAAGAGAGCTGTTTACCATGGTTCAAAAAGCATAAAATTCTCACGACCGCAGTTTTCGTAAAAAATAATGCTGAACTTTTTGAGACCTTCGGTTCTATACCACGTAACCGAAGGGATAACTGTAGACTAAGAAGCATAAAAGTAAATACCGAATTAATGCACAAAAGTATCTTCTGCATGGCAATTCAAATATTTAATAGAATACCTAAAGAAATTAAATTATTGGAATTAGGGTCATTTAAAAGGCGCCTAAAAGACTATTTAGCGGAAAAATGCTACTACTCGGTTAAAGACTTTCTAAATAATTCGAAATTTTGATATTATTGGTTAGGTATTATATTATGTAGTTTTAAGATTTTAATGTACTTATTTTTATAAATGAAAAGATGAACTTATTATAATTATTTTGTAATTTTCGACATTTTATGACGTATTTTAGCTTTATCTTTTGTAATTAAGTATTGACATATTATTATTATTATCTCTATTATTATTTTTACTTATGAACTGTTAAATTATGAGGTTAAATTTTTATTTATTAGTACCGTAATGAATTAATTATCTTACTTTAAATATTTGACAAGTAATTATAGGAATCTATTAGGAATTAGGAATTATATATTAGGAATTGACATCATGTCTTAATTGTAATGTAATTATTGACTGATACGTTTTAATAAATTTTTTATTTTTTGTCTTTTATGTAATTTCACAAGATATTCACACACCATTGTAATGGTAGGATGTGCATGTACTCTTATCAGCTACTGTAAACCACCATTGTAAAACCACATTCACGTGAATAAACGATTTGATTTGATTTGATTTGATTTGTGGAGTCGCTACTTGACTTAGATCTTGATAATTCTTTAGATGAGGACACGTGAGAACCTATCTATATTATTATCATTATACAATCTACGCTACATTGTCTTCTACTAATGCAATGAATGTGAATATAAGATATACATTTATACACATATTGATATTTATTTTATTGCTTTTATAGGATAAAATATAAATCAACGACTGACGACATATCCAAAGAACAGGGACCACCAGTGGAGTCGGTATTTGACTTGGATCTTGATATTTCTTTAGGTGTTGCGGACACGTAAGAACCTTTATTATTCTCATAATACAATCTACGCTACATTGTTTCCTACTAATGCAATAAATGTGAATATTAGATATACATACATGCATATAAACAACAAGTAATAAATTGTTTTAAAAGTACTACACCTAACTTATTCAACCAAATTGAACCGCTATTTTCCTCGTTTTATTGTACCTATTGTATTAATTGACATAACGAGATATTGTATTATTGGTAAAATGGTTTTACTTATGATTATTTTACTGCTTTTATAGGAAAGATAAATCAACGACTGATAACAAACCCGTAGAACAAATACCACCAGTGGAGTCGTTACTTGACTTAGATCCTAATATTTTTTTAAGTGTTGCGGACTCGTAAGTACATTTCTTTTTATTATAATACCATTGATGGTATTATAATAACATTGATAGTTGACTATCAACTCTTTTTGGCACTAGGACCTGTTTAAAAAATTGAAAATTAATGTTTTTTACCTGTGCCAAATAAAATGTATCTTATCTTATCTAACTATACTACACTGTTTTTTCTGAATCTATAAATGTGCGTATTAGATATACATATTGTAATTTATTTTAATGCTTTGTCCTCATTTACGGGATATGTAAATAGTGTGTTGTCAATGAAATGTCTCTTTTTTCAGATTTGACGAACTTGCACGCTCAGAAAAAGAAAAGAAAAGGGGATTCCCTGATAACAGTGGTTTTGTTCCACGAAAATCTCGAAAAAGCAACCCGGAGGAATTGGCATATGATTATTTTTTTGGAATTGACAATGTAAGTGGTTGTCAAATAAGTACGGTGGAGTTTAATACAGTATAGGGACTTTACGAGTACATTTAATTCGAACTCTTGTGGTGTGCGACTTGACAGCTGTGAAAAGTCCTAAGTGTATCCACTGATCTCAATGACGTTAATTCACGTATTGGCCTTGGTTTTTATGGGAGCAACTGCCTTATAAACGGCGGCACGAAATGTGGAGTTTGTGCCCCGTAACAAGTCCCTTATAATTGGCTTAATTTTAAATATATTTACTTGTTTTTTTTTTCAGGAAGATAAAGATGATGGACATCGCATTATACAAATGAATTATTGTTTAAACCAGCTTTCAAAGATATCTTGCCATAATTCATTATTTCAATGTTCTTTGAGCACAATGAAGCTTATTTGAGAAAAAAGGCATGGCCTTATATCTAAATTTTTGTTTCGATGTTTAATGTGTAAAAAGGAATTCGAAAAATTCAAAGCTGTAGAGGGTGTTATGGTAGCTGGTTGTGGTTATGCCCAATTAAATCAGATAACAGCTGCCTTAGATTTGCCAGTAGTATCCCAGTACATGTATGACAAAACGCATGACCAAGTATGTGAAGATTGGGAAGCAACAGCGTGGGAGGAAATTAAAAAAGCTGGTGACGAGGAACGAGAAGCTGTTATCAAAGAAGGAAAAGTTAACAAAGATGGTATAGCTCTCATAGATGTGATTGTTGACGGTTGCTGGTGCAAGCGCTCATATAAAACAAACTACGCCGCTCTCTCTGGAGCTGCTGCTATAATCGGAAGACGCTTTGAAAAAGTTTTGTTTATGAGCGTTAAAAACAAATACTGCTGCATTTGCGCTAGATCTGAGAAAAGAAAAGAAACAGTAAAAGATCACAAATGCTATAAAAACTATAGTGGTTCTTCTACTGGAATGGAAGCTAGCATCATATCCGAAGGATTCAAACGGTCAATTGAAATGCACCAGGTGATTTATTCGAGATTTATTGCAGATGGAGATAGCAGTACGTATTCGAAAATATTAGAAACACGGCCATACACGGACGTAACTGTTGAAAAAATCAATTGCAAGAACCATCTTCTACGAAACTTTTGCAATAAATTACAACAACTAAAAGTTGATACACGATACAACGTAAAAGAGAGGAAACAGATAACTACAGAAAAAATATTGAAGGCTAGAAAATATATCTGTGACTCCATAAACTACCACAATGAAAATAGAGAACATGACAGTGTAAAAAAATTGCACAACGACGTAAATATGTCTTTTAAACATGCATTTGGTAACCACAAAGAATGCAATGCAAAAATTTGCCAAAAACCAAAAACAAAAGAAGGTTATGAAGATATATTCAATGGTCACCTTTGGCAAAAAATTCGTTTTCTCACTGCCAACGTTGCTTCAAATGCACGAAGTTTGATTGAAAACGTTGATAGCAACATAGTAGAACGCTTTAATGGTGTCATTGCAAAATTTGTTGCAGGAAAACGAGTAAATTACGCTTTAAAACGATCTTACCAAGCTAGATGTGCAGGAGCCGTCGTTTCATTCAACAGCAAAAAAATTCACACAACAGTTTCAAAAAATATTTATAAAAAATCGCCATTGAAGAGATTGAAGAAATTCGAAGAAAAAAATTAAAAAACAAGGCAATACAATCAGAAAATTAAAAGGAAAAAAAACCGACTTTTAATGCCAAAAAAAATTGATTTTAACTACGGCGAAAATGTAGAAACTCCAGACATGGATCCAGAAACATACGAAATGGCTAAAACCACATTCTTAAAAAATTTACAAAAAACAGAAAAGGAACGTCGTGAAATTGAAGAAAGGACTATATTGCAGAGTGAGTGTGGAGAATGGATGGAGATGCGAAGAAACCTTCTAACAGCTTCAAATTTTGGAAAAGTTGTTAAAAGGAAAAAAAGCAATAGCTGTGCAAACATGGTCAAACATATGTTATACCGACCAGATATTTCACATGTCGCCTCCATAAGCCACGGTCAAAAATATGAAAAGGTTGCCATCGAACAACTGTCCAATTTGTTAAAGGTGAATATCAAGCAGTGTGGACTGTTTATAGATCGACAGTACCCGTTTTTAGGCGCTACCCCTGATGGTATAATAGATGATAATACGGTGGTAGAAATAAAGTGTCCCATGGCGCCATATAGAATAGGAATTGATGAAGCCATCAAACAAGGCAAGATGAATTTCTGGCGAATTGATAAGAAAACTGGAGAAGTGAAAATAAATAAAAATTCCGATTGGTTTATTCAAGTACAAGGACAAATGCATATTTGTGATAAAAAAAAAATGCATACTAGCGGTGTGGTATGGAGACGATAAGATCAAAATAGAAATGATCCAAAAGGATGACCAATTCTGGAAAGAACGCATGGCGCCTAAATTGCTTTCATTTTATTTTGATTGTCTTTTACCTGAGATTGTAGATCCGAGATTCACCAAAAATAAACCAATACGTGTACCAGACTATAACAAGGCAAAAGAAAAGACTACCGAAAATAAAGAAAATGAAACACAACCATCAAATCAAAATGCTGTTATTTTCAATGTCGAGTCGTTGATTAATTTCTCAAATTTTTAGATATTTAATATATCACGTCTATACATTTTACATTTATATATAACGTCTATACATTATATAATGTTTTATTTCCCCTATTTTGGTATATTCCATATTTTTTTAGTATGTTTAATATGATAATAAATTAAGAAATTTAAAAAAACCCCCGGCAAAAAACTTGAAAAAGTAATGAAATAATATTTACTGACTTTAAGTTTAAATAATTCCTAAGAGTAAAGTAATATTTTAGTCCATAAAATATGTTGTCATGGTGTGTTAATTTTATTTTATTTTATGCTTTTTAAACTTGTGCAGAATAATTCCTATCAACTGGATCATATCCCAATGAATACCATCTATAAATCGGGGGTTAAATATGTCCTCTTGGATGAGGCCGTCAATATGAGCCCAAACATTAAAGCTCCACTTTGGGTTCATACGGAGCTCGGCTTCTATAGAATCCAGGTGATGCGCAGCAGCAGCATGCAAATATTTACTGTTTATCTACATCTTACTGGTTGTCGCAATTAAAATGAGCCCAAACACAAAAACTCTGCTCTAAGTTGGTGAGGAGTTGGGTATCCTATTGATTACCAGATGATGCTGCAGCACCAGGTCAACTTTCCAATATTGTGTAATATATATTCATAAGTGTCACGAACCACAATGCACAATATAAACCCCATCAAACGACTGCAAGTTGCTAATCGTCCTATCACGAACCAGATAAACCGTGATATTTCAGCAATGAGCAGGCCGATGATGATGAACAACTATAGCTAAGAACACTCTCGGTCATGTCAGCTTTCAAACAAAAAAACTAGATCAAAATCGGTCCACCCGTTTGGATGCTACGATGCCACAGACAGACAGACAGACAGACCGACAGACAGACACGTCAAACTTATAACATTCCTCTTTTGGTCGGGGGTTAAAAAAGAAAAACATAACTTTAATTAATAACTGAAAAGAAAGTAACAAGTCCACACACAAATAGTGACTTCGTCAGTCGACCTACTAAAATCTAAGTAGTTTTTGTTGATAAATCGCAGTATATAATTCCTAAACGTTAAGGAGTTTTATGGTTTTCTTCATCACTCAACAGCCTGACATAACAAGACCAGACCCAAATACCGCCTGCAATTCCATACACACTCTTCCAACGGTCAAGAGTTGATATTAGGAGCTGAGTAAAACAATTATGTAGAAAACTTATAATACTTATGCCAATAAATTAACTACGTCCATCATATTCTACAAATGTAATTATATAAAATAATTACTAAGAATTAATAAAACTGCGACTCCATAGGTCCTTCTTCTAAAAATCAAAACTACGGTCGCGCTAGCTGCAAGCGCGCGATGTTTTTGCGCGGGGGAGCTCTCCGCGCGGGGTCGCCTATGAGCATAGGCGCCGCCCCTTGCGGTGTAATTTATTTTCGATATATCGCCTTAAGATCATAAAATGTCAAATAAATCGCATAGTGATACGTGATCTTTTGATTTTACTCCCTTCTGAGTCTTTCTTAACATTCATAATAATAATATACAAGTAGCGTAAATTTCATCACTTTTTGTGTCTTAAAATGATTTAATTGTAAAGTATGTTTGGGCGATGTAGTGATGTTGGTTTTGTTGTTTTGTTACAGCAGCAAAATGACGACCAAAAAACGGAAAGTCGATTCTGAGTGTCGAGTTTTTAAAGAAGAATGGTCATGGAAATATTTTTTCACAGAATTTTAAGACAAACCAGTTTGTCTCATTTGTAATGAAACAGTTGCAGTTTTTTAAGATTTTAATTTGTCTAGACACTTCTCAAAAAAACATGAAAATGCGAAATATTCGTCTATGACAGAGGCAGAGAGAAAGTCCTTTGTTGAAAGGCAAAAAGAGAAGTTACGTGGACAGCAGAACATGTTCACGAAGCAATCTGATACTCAGAAAGCTGCAACACTGGCAAGTTATGTTGTAGCTTACAAAATCGCAAAAAGCAACAGAACTTTGTCGGATGGTGAGTTTGTAAAAGATTGCATGGTGGCTGTAAGCAACATTATTTGTCCAGAAAAAAATAAAGAGTTTCAATCTTTCGCTTTATCACGGATAACGATAACTGATCGAATTGACCCCATCGCTGCACAATTATCGTCACAGCTGGAACAGAACTGTAACGAATTTGAATACTTTTCTCTAGCCATGGACGAGAGCACAGACGTGAGCGATACTGCCCAATTGCTGATTTTTATTAGAGGAATTGATTCAGAATTCAACATAACCGAAGAATTAGCTATAATATAAATATAAAATAATATAAAATAATATGCTTACAATCGTTGAAAGGAAAAACCACTGGAAAAAATATTTACGACTCTTGTTTTGAGAGTCTTTCAAAGTTTCACTTGCCTATGGACAAATTATGTAACATAACCACGGATGGAGCACCAAATATGGTGGGTAGCAATTTGGAGTTTATGGGTATATTTCGCAAAGAAAACCCTAATAATAATGCATTATTTCTGCACTGTTTAATACACCAAAATGTGTTGTGTAAAGCAGCTATTGACAGACAACCCGTTTTGAGTGTGGTTGTTAAACTTATCAACACAATACGTTCACGGGGTTTGATGCATCGACAATTCCAAGTATTTCTAAAATCCAGCGAAAGCGAGTTCTCTGATCTCCTCTACCATACTAAAGTAAGATGGTTAAGCTGTGGTAATGCATTTGAGAGAGTGTGGAACGTAAGTTAAGAAAGGAGATTCAAGACTTTCTGACGGTGCAAGGCAAATGGGACGACTTTAAGATCATGTCTGACGAAAATTGGCTTGCTGATTTCGCATTTTTCACAGATTTGCTGTCGCACTTAAACAAATTGAATACAAAACTTCAGGGCAAGAATCAATTCTTAGATGAGCTTTGGGGACATTTAAAAGCCTTCAAATTGCAGCTTAAATTGTTTTGCAGTCGTGTAGAGAAAAATAAACTTAACCATTTTCCCAATCTGAGCAGTATATCACCTGTCTCAAACGACAACTTAAAAATGTTCGCAAAGAAACTGCACGAAGAATTTGAGAAGAGATTTCAAGATTTTACGAGAATTGAGCCTTCACTAAATATTTTTTCGATGCCTTTTAACGTCAACGTCGATGAAACACCCGCCAACCTCCAACTTGGACTAATTGAGATGCAATGCAATACCCATTTGAAGCAACTGTTTCTTAACACCAGCAAATTGGAATTTTATAAGTCCATATCTAGGACACAATACCCAAATATAGTTGCCCACGCCCAAAAAATAATGGCTATGTTTGGTACAAATTATTTGTGCGAACAAACTTTTTCAATAATGAAATTAAGAAAAATTTGTCTTCGTAATAGGCTTTCGGATGACCACCTTTATTCACTACTTAAATGTTCAGCATCATAAATGGAGCCGGCTTATGATAAAATTATGCAGAAACAAAAACAGTTCCACATGTCACATGTCCCCCACAAAGACCAGCGCTATAAAAGTTTAATTTAATTACAATTTCCAATTTCTTTTTTATTCCAATAGTTTTGTAATATTGCACAATAAATTAGTGTTTCAGAAAATACATATCAATATTTTTATTTCAGTAATTAACATAGCCAAAAATGCAACAAGTTGGCCCGCCATATATTTCGTTAGTATTATATTGGCTCGCGAAGAAAAAAGTTTCCCCATCCCTGTGCTAAAGGTTCAAACCAAATTGCTTCCGCTGTATATGATAGGCTCAACAAAACTGACCTGACTGATGTCACCGTCCGATGTCCGTTTAGTGGCAGACGGATGTGCTGGCCAAAATAAAAATTTAATAACGATTTCAATGTGTATGAGTTGGATTTTGGAAAACGGTCAAATAAAAAAAATGGAACTGGTGTTTCCCGTCACAGGCCATTCTTTTATGCCTCCTGATCGAGTTTTCGGGAATATTGAAAAAAATATCCGAAAAAAGAGAACGGTTCCTCTCTTGAGTCCTCAACCAGAAGATGACTCCTATGATATTAGATTTAAAAGACTCTCAGGGATAACTCTTTACATGATGTTGGTGTGTCTTAGGCGAGCAGTTAAAACATCTAAACAATTTTACAAAGCATTTACCAAGCCTAGATTTTCAGTCAATTATGCATCTCTAATTCAATACGCCGTGGAGATGAGCATACAACGGGGAGATTTAACCACAATCTTGGTTCTGAGCTGATAAGGGGAGATAAGGTATTCACTGCTGCTTTTGGGTTGGCACTTTACAATTATAAAGAAGTGTCCTCAAAGAAATATAACGAAGATCTCCTAGCAGAATCAGGAAGCCGGAAAAACTTCACTGGACTACTTGAGGCTACTTGTCTAGTACACACAAGGGGGAATGGAATAGCTCTATATCAAATGGTCATGGCTGCAGTAGATTCAACTGGGGCTACACTCAAGGACATCTTAGAAATCTTCGCCTAAACGGCAACAGAAAGGGGGATTGAGGCGATCTTAGAGTTTAGAAAGGACCTGATGCAGACAAACATCAGCACAAGATTAATATATTGGAGCAGATTGATCTCCGACCACTTCCACTGCGATCTTCACCCTGACCATGACAGGATGTTCGCTTATGTCCTAGCGTACTTCCTAGATAAGATGGTTGTTCCAGAGGAAGGAACAGGAGTGCTGAATTCTCTATGGGTCCTAAAGTGTACAACAGCACAACAACATAGCGGCAGAGAGATCGCTCTACGCGCCCTTCGGATGACACCAGTATCCCTTAATGCAGAAGATCGTAAATATACAGCTTTTTGTACTAATTCAGGTCAGTACCAAATGAAACGTCTACCTATTGGTCTAAAAATTGCACCAAGTGCGTTTAGTAGAGTTATGTCGGTAGCTATGTCGGGTCTTACGTTTGAAAAGTGCTTTAGATATCTAGATGACTTAATAGTTTTTGGCAGAAATTTACAAATTCATAATAAAAATTTTATCGATATTTTTGAGAGACTTAAAAAAGTTAATTTGAAATTAAACCCAGGTAAATGCCAATTTTTGAAAAAACAAATTTTATACCTTGGACATGTAATTTCTGCTCAAGGCATATTGCCTGACCCCGACTAAGTGTCAGTGTTACAAAATTATCCAATTCCAAAAAATTCTGACGAGGTGCGACGTTTTGTAGCATTTTGTAATTATTACAGGACATTTATACCTTCTTTTGCAAATATAACAAGACCTCTCAATAAACTGCCTAGAAAAAACGCAATATTCCATTGGAGTTATGAATGTCAAAAATCATTTTATATTCTTAAAAACTATACCGGGATAGATGCCGCAGCGGGATAGATGCCTCACATTCTAAAAACCTAACTTCCCGAACTCACGACTAAAAATTAATCGCATAAGTAGGAACCGCAGTCACCCCGTACCTCAGTTACCCACGGACAGTCGTGCGGCGAGGACGTTGTTTAACTTTTTAATTAGTAATAAATTCCGTTATATTTTTTATTTCGGCAATATATTGATTCATTGAGTCTGCATCTAGGTGTAAATAGATGCTATTTTGTTTATAATTTATTTTAAAAATACGTGGGGATCTATCCCTATCACAAAGGATAGTTGCTTATTGTAGATAGTTATTTATTATATGTATTTACGTATATTTACATTTGGACTTTTTACTGATTCTAGCAGAACTATGCCACGAAAATATAAAAGAAAGGAAGGAGTACGAGCTCGAGTATGCTCTTGGACTATAGAAAACCTACAGTCAGCTTTCGATGAAATGGACAAAAAAACTATGGGGATAAATGAAATATCCCGACAATTTGGGATTCCATCAAGGACATTGCGAAGACGATAT
This sequence comes from Phengaris arion, assembly GCA_963565745.1. Lineage (NCBI taxonomy): Eukaryota > Metazoa > Arthropoda > Insecta > Lepidoptera > Lycaenidae > Phengaris > Phengaris arion. Next base: position 6,735,073 of record OY751444.1, on the reverse strand, counting down.
GCTGCTAAAAATACAACAAAGTTGACACTAGGTAGCTTTTATTTAATTAATTTCGTCTCTAGTTTCTAATAAATTTATAAACGTAAGGATTTTTTTTAGGAAAACATCCTATTTTAGATTTTGACAACGAGAAAAGGCTAGTAAAGCACATTCTCAAGCTTGGTGATGCAGGATTTCCCCCAAACAGATAAGCCATACAGATGTTAGCTTATCAATTTGCTGAAAAGCTACACTTAAAACATAATTTCGACCACGAAAACCAAATGGCTGGAGGTGCATGGTTCAGAAGTTTTATTGAACGAAATCTGGAGCTGTCTATCAGATAAGCTGAAGGTTTATCCGTGGCTAGAGCTAAAGGTCTCAATAGAGAAGAAGTAAATTGTTTCTATGAACTTTTGATTAAAGTTCTAACCGAAAATGATCTGTTGGACAAACCAGAAAGGATCTACAATATGGATGAATCTGGAATTCAATTAAATAATAAACCCGGAAAAGTCGTAGCAAAAAAAGGTGAAAAGTCGTCAATTCAGTGACATCTGCTGAGAAATGTGAGACCATGACAATCGTTGGCTGTTGCAATGCAATTGGTAATTTCCTTCCACCAACTCTTATAATAAAAGGTGTGAATAAAAAACCTGAATTTAAAGATGGACTTCCAAAAGGCTCAAGTCTTCATGAACAAAAAGTCAGCTTATATAAACGCCGAGCTTTTCTATAAATGGTTAACAGAACATTTCATACCTCTGAAGCCCCGTGGTAAGGTTCTGCTGATTTTAGACGGTCACTCGTCACACTCAACTGCACCGGACATGCTGCAAGCTGCTGCTGATAATGACATAATTTTACTATGTTTACCTAGTCACACAACTTCAGCTTTGCAGTCCTTAGACAGATCAGTATTTGGGCCATTTAAAACCTATTTCAACCATGAAACTAAACAATTTATGCGCTTGAATCCAAATAAAAAGATCAGCCGTTACAATGCTGGAACGCTTATACATAATGCTTGGATTCGCGCTGCCACCCTTGCAAACGCCCTTGGTGGCTTTAGAGGTAGTGGAATTTACCCAGTTGACCCAAATGCATTGCCAGATACTACATTTCTGATATCAGATACTGCACTGGGAAGTGAAAATCCTGGCACTTCTCGTGCGCCTGATCAAGTTGTAGGACGAACGTCAACAACCCAGCCTCAGACGTCTTATTCCTTAGATTTCCAACCAGAGCTCTCCAATGTCTCGAAAAATATAGAAGCTTGCGAGCCTATTGCGTTTAAACAAAGAAAAGAAACATCTCTACCTCAAAATTATGCTTCTTTAGTTTGTCCACTAGAGCTGAACAATCAAAAAGAAAATATTTATGAACATGAACAAAATAAGACACCACCAAATCCGATATGTACTCCAATTGACAGAGAAACTCCTAGTCTCTTGATCGATTCCGAGATTTTAGAGGATTTTAGTATTATTGACATTGGTGATTTAACAATTGCAGAGATTTTAGGAACCAATATAGAGCAAGAAACACCTTCGAAAATTCTAATAGAAGCATCACCAATTCCAAAAATCCCTTTGACCATGGCTAAGAGGGCGAAACAATCAGCAGATATTTTAAATTCAAAAGAATATATAAAACACAAGAAGGATGTGGCTGAAAGAAAGGAAATACAAATAAAAACTAAGTTAGACAAAAAAAACAAGACTGGAACTACCAAAGAACTTAAGAAAACAAATAAAGGAACGACCAATAAAAAACAAGACAGCAAAAATAAAAAAAATAAAACAAAATAAAACGAATTATTTTAGTGAAAATGACGATGACAACCTAGCTGATTTGTGTGATAAAGAAAATAATAATTATTTAAAACTATACCAAGACCGAGCATCACTAAAAAGACATTATTTACAGTTCAAGCAGCGAAGGTGAAGATGATCCACTTATCTATAAAATTAAAGGAAAGAAAACTAAAGGTTTGCCCGTAAAGAAAACGAAGAGAGATGGACAGGATAACCCTAAAGATACAAGTAAAGATAACTGCATTGAATGTTTTGAAAACTATAAAAATACGAAGTCGCAATCCGACTGGATTCAATGTGTAATGTGTCAGAACTGGCTACATGAAAGCTGTACACTTTTCAGAAATTATTGCTCAAAATGTGGAAAATTAAAAGCACTCTCCGGCTAAATTTCAATTAGCGTGCTTAAAGTAATGAAAGTTAATAATGTTTTTAAAATTTATGTGGCAATAAATGAGTTAAATTTTACCTCTATAGTTCGATAGATCAAATTCTAGGCTAGACTTTTGCAAAAGAAACATTTTTTTTTTTCTCGCACTGCAAATTTTTTAATTACTGAATGACAAATATATTTTTTCTCCTTTTCGAAGTTTAGGTAGATACATCCTTATTTCTTATGACGGCAGAATAGCAATAATATGTTTTTGAGGTGGTGACTAAGAACGAGCTCCGAGTATCCAAATATAGTTACTAAGATACATAGTATATATCTTAGTAACTTCGTATGAATCTATAGGTCTATCTTGAAGAAATTGTATATAAGTAAAAGCGATTGTATGTGTTCTAAATAACTAAATAAAAAAATATTAAGCATAATACGAGATACAATCTGTAAAATGGACTGACTATATCAGGAAGACCAATGTGTAAACCTATGTTATGGTTAACAACCTGTAAATATGTAAACCTCAATAGCATCAAAGCCTATCTAATGCAACGTCAGCTACACTGGTGCAACCACATTAACAAAATGTCTGATAAGGAAGTAGATAAATATATGATCTATTATTCAGGCGGCCAATTCCTCGGGTTTAAGGATGTTCGGAAAAGGCGCATAGCCCACCCTTGAAGTAGCCCACTCTTGATAGGAAGAACGGGCATTAAACAGGACACAAAGGATGGCTCCACTTATGAAAGAAAAAGTTAGTAGTTTGTAAAAAAGTCACCTCCCTTTCATCATGGAGGAGTTGAAGAGAGCCGTAAGGTCCTTCAACCCCAAAAAGGCCCCCGGGGCGGATGGACTCACGTCGGACATCTGCCAACATGCTGTGGAATGTGACCCGGAATGGTTCCTTGCCCTGCTGAATAGGTGCCTCACCGTCGCCTGCTTCCTCAAACAGTGGAAGCGGGCGACCGTGGTGGTGCTAAGGAAGCCGGGCAGGGAATCGTACCGGGTACCAAAAGCCTATCGACCGATCGGCCTCCTGCCTGTTCTCGGCAAAATTTTCGAGAAGATGCTGGTCGCCCGACTTAGGTTCTACCTGCTGCCCAAGATCAGCCCTAACCAGTATGGCTTTATGCCCCAAAGGAGCACCGAAGACGCCCTCTATAGGTTGGTGAACCACATCAGAAAGCAGAGGGAGGAGAAGAAACTTTCTGTTGTGGTCTCGCTGGACATAGAGGGGGCCTTCGATAGTGCTTGGTGGCCGACCATAAAGGTTAGGTTAGCTGAGGTTGGGTGTCCGGGGAACCTGAGGCGGGTGATCAGCAGCTACTTGAGTGAAAGAGGAGTGAATGTAAGGTATGCTGGTATGGAAGTGAGCAGGGAGACCAACAAGGGGTGCGTGCAGGGATCCATTGGTGGACCTATCCTGTGGGACCTCTTGTTGGACCCCCTGCTATGGATGTTAGAAGAAATGAACGTTTTTTGCCAGGCCTTCGCCGACGACATAGTGTTAGTATTTGAGGGGGACACCGCTCTCGAAATAGAGCAAAAGGCCAATGGAGTGCTGAGGAGAATGATGAGGAGAAAATAAATAAGTGGGGGGATTTAAACAAATTGAAGTTTGCCCCCCACAAAACATGCGCCTTATTGACAACGCGGCGGTTAAAATACGACGTGCCTCGACTCACTATGGGGGGTGTGTACTTACAGTATTACGACGAAATAAAGATATTAGGCTTGACGATCGACGCCGGTCTCACTTTTAATGCCCATGTAGGCAATATATGCAAAAAAGTAATAGTTAGAAGAGTAGGCTGGGGGCTTAACCCCCAGATAGTTAAACTAATATATATATGGCCGTGATAGAGCCGACTATTCTGTATGCATCGGCAGCGTGGGCACCCACCGTGGAAAAGATGGGGGTCCAGAAAAGGCTCAACTCCGTCCAACGGGGTTTTGCCCAGAAGATCTGCAGAGCATATCGGACCGTCTCCCTGAACTCTGCAATGCTGCTGGCTGGGATACTCCCTCTTGATCTCAGGATACTCGAAGCTTCGAGGCTCTATGAGATCAAGAAGGGGGTACCTCACCCGATGTTGAAGGACATGGAGCGAAATGCTCCAGCGATCGAGGACCCACATCCGGCAGAGCAGGAAGAGCTGAGGTTTGGGTTGGTAGACGAGGACTCTTATGCGGACGTGGTTAATAGCCACGTCCATAGGATCTATACAGACGGCAGCAAGATTGAGGGTCGAGTCGGAGCCGCACTCTCCGTATGGGAGGGTGAGGCCGAGACGAAGGCCGTCAAGCTTGCGTTGCCGCCGTATTGTACCGTCTACCAAGCCGAGCTTCTAGCGCTCCATAGAGCTGTAGCATAGCCTGCAAGAGCGGAATGGCGAAGGTCGGTATCCTTAGCGATTCCAGATCGGCCCTCCAGGCTGTCACCCTTAGTTCCCCTCATCCCCTGGCAGTGCAAACAAGGGCGGCCCTCCGAAAAGCTGCATCGCAGAGGCGGGAGGTCTCCCTGTTTTGGATTAAGGCGCACGCAGGGTTGAGAGGGAATGAGAGGGTCGACGAATTAGCCAAGGAGGCCGCGCTGAGATTGAAAAGGAAGCCTGACTACGATCTGTGTCCTGTTTCATTTGTCAAGCGTATCTTAAGAGAGGATACGGTTGAGGAATGGGACAGGAGATACGAAGTGGGAGGGACGGCCGGAGTCACAAAGCTCTTTTTCCCAAGCGCTGCTGCTGCATACAGGGTAGTCAACAAGATAGACATCACACACTACACCACACAGATTCTGACTGGACACGGTGGGTTCGCCTTCTACTTGAATAGATTCAAGTTGAAGGAGGACCCGTCGTGTTCATGTCAGCCAGGAGTTGAGGAGACGGTTCCTCACCTGTTACTCGAGTGCCCGATTTTTGCTAGCAGTAGATATGATACTGAGCAAAAATTGGGCATATCGATTACGGGTAAGATTGTGGGTGTAGTTTGTAAGAAGAATTGTGATATTTTAGTGTGATATTAGTTAGGCTCTATTTATAATATGTTTTTGTGATATTAGGCTAGTATTTTACCTTGTGTCGTCGTTTTATTGTTGATATTTTAAATGGTTGTGATTATTTTAGTTGAATTTTATTATTTTATTTTTATTGTATTTTATTGAATTACCATTTAATGGATTAACTTTTATGACTTAATTTTAAATTGAAAAATTTAAATTGTATTATTGTATTATTTTGGATTTTATTCATGTTTGTATCATGGATGTTCTAATTCTAAGATAAATGTGACAGAATTACTATTGTAATAAACAAGTCAATCCCTGTAAATATAATATAAGAAATTGTACAATTAGATATAAGACTATTATAAAAACAGAAAAATAACTGAAAAGAAAAAGAATTAAAACAGATAAATAAACAGCCCTGATAATGTTAGGGGGAGAAAAAAAAAAAAAAAGTCACCTTGTCATTAAAAGCGCCAATGATCGTCACTGTATTACCTGGAAGAAAGTAGCTGAAGCCAAAATCGGTCAGGAGGAATTTGTAATTCCGTACGACGTATCAGATTACCATCTCAGATGTTACATTAATCGTCATCAACCGACTGTTTTTTATTTTAAGCTTGTCACATATGAAGGGTACAGGGGAAAAGTGATGGGTGTCAATTACACTTTGATTTGAGAAAATCAGATAATTAAGTTCATAGACTTATTATGTCTGTTTAACACTGACCTCACACTAAATAAAATTCATGTTCATAGGTTTATATTTATTGTCATAGTTGGAATGAAAGTCAAAGTTATTAGAGCATCTTATGTATTTTTTTTAATTAAAAAAAACAAAGTTACATAATATTCCCGGGGAACAATGATGAATGTCAGTTAAAAATTGATGAATGTCATCATGGAAAAACTAGGTATGCTTAGTTTATTAATCATACCTATTATATTACTCATCATTATCAATTATATTACTAGCATAGGGTAGTGCAAGAAAAAAATTTTTTGCTCTCTGCGAGCAGAATTTTGCCAAATCCATGCAATCTTTGTATTTGGCTGCGGATATTGGAAGTAATGAATCATATAATTGTTGAGGATGTGTTAATTCATTTGCTTGTAGTATTGGAGCTTTGTATATAGCTGCCATAGACACCTTCATCATATTTTTACTGACATCCATCATTTTTTGCCGGTATCAGAAAACCTTCATCGTTTTTTGCCTGTGCCTCAATTTTTAACAGTATATTTTTTTGTGACAAGAAGCGTTTTTTGCCTGTATTCTGAAGAAAACATAGACTATTTTTAATGGACTTTTGAATGTTGCCAATAACAAAAAAACAAAAAAAAATTACATCTATCACTTTTCCCCTGTACCCTTCATATGATATGGCTGTTTATCATCTTGCAATAAACTCACGTTTGGTCGCAGGCGTGGGACGTAGCAAATAAGTTAGGGCTGAGGAATCTCGAACTAAACATTGAAATACAACAAGAAATATGCGTTCATACATCCTGCTTGAATTATAAAACTAATTTAGAAAACGCATACACCTTATCCACAGACTACTAAGAGGATACTACGTATCAGAATTCAGACGGGAATCTTAAAACAACCAATACAAGCAAGGCATTTCAGAGTTTGACATTTGTATTTTTTAATACTACTTCTTCTATTTTTATACTTTTCTCTACAATATAGAGCGGGAAATTCAAATTTTAGTTAATTACGAAACTAGACCACTATATTATTCATTTCTAAATCTTAAGTGTTTTCGAGAGGCTAGAGCATGTTGAAGGAAAATAGCTAAATGTAAATATCCATTTAGTCAATAACCAACACAAAATTGCATGCAAAATTGTAGAAATTGAAATACACATCTCGAAAACACTACTAGCAATAATTAAGCACAGAACAAATTAATATACCAAACCCTATTACGATAAGATAATAGAAATAAAACCAGTGCACATATTTGTTAATTTTTTTCTTTTTTTTTTCTTTTTATATTTTAATAACGCTTTTTGCTGCATATTTGGTAAGCCCCCAACTTTCAATCTAATAATATCACTGCCTTTTAAGATTTTATTTATAGCGTTGCACCAATTAATCACACATAATTTGACTGTGATGAATTGAAAATATTGTTTAAGAGACTCTTTATGCCTAGGACAATTTAAGAAATCGAATGAATATTTGGATAAACCCTTTATTATTTCTTTAGAAATGTTTTCTTTGTTTGGTTGTGATTCCAAATATTCATTCGATTCTTTTGCAATTTCAGAAAAATACCTCACTGCATTGTCTGTAGGATAGGTTAATTTATATTTATTTTTAAATTCTTTAAATTCTCTATGAGAAATCCATTTATGAACTCCAGACTCATTGATTTGGGTCAAGGAGTTCTTACAACCAGCACACTTGAATTTATTTAAACATGTCCTTATAACCCATCCCGCAGTGTATGCACAAGAGTGTACACTTGCTTATTCTTTCCTTCCTAACTGCGTCAACAATATTTTCAATCCCTTCAGGAGACATTGGACGTTCTTCAATTGGAGACAGAGTTAATGCATTTGCATGACCTCTGTCTTCGCAATTACTATCAAATAAATTTTTTAATTTTATTATTTGTTCTCCTGAAACATCTTCACAATTAAAACTGTGTGAATGGAAATTAATAAATCGCGTGATTAACAATGATCGAAATATATTTTTAAATGATTCACAGTTGGGGTTATTATTCCTGTAACAATATGCTCGAATTTGGCCAAAAAGATTTTCAATTGGGTCGGAATTTAAATATCTAGGTCGTATTATTTTTAAACCTTTTTTTCAAAGAATTGCCATATGTTTAATAAGCTTTTGATAGTTATAATAAAATTTTTTTGTGAAGGCACAATTACTTCTCGGCCTTTATTATTTATAAATCTAATGTTTTCCAATTTTGTTAATGCTTGCCGCAGAGGTTTTCCCCCATTTTTTATAGTTATATTTGCTCCATTGCATGAGTCAAAAATATCATCGAAGAATGATACTAGTTCTGCCGTATTCTTTAAGGTATCACTTACTGGCTTTCCGTCAGCATAGTGGGCTGTGGAACAAATAATTCAATGTTAACAATTCATAACATAACAAATATTTTGATATTTTTCACAAATCCAAGTTTAAATGTAATCATTAAAAATCCAATAAAATAGATATCCAGAATGTTTACAAGAGTTCAGAATTTATTCAGATTTTAGAAAAAAAAAACCACCTAAACTATTACATCAAGAATTTATAAGAGATATTTTAATAGTTGGCTTATAAATAATAACTAATTATCACATAAAGTCATCTCATTTCGAAATAAATGACGCGAAAAGTAATCTGGTTTTCCACAGGGAAGGAATTTTTAAGGAAGGAAGAAGGAAGGAAAAGCTACAGACTGATTTTTAATTATTAGTATTTATATACCAATATTCATTGTATTGGGTTTAACAACAATAAGTTTTCATTAACTTTGACATTTGAAGAAAATACTTACAAAAATTTGCTGTGTGTGCCAAAGCACTTGCAACAGTCTTACTGAGGACACGAGTACAATTTCTTACCTAAAAAAACATTTTGATTACTATATAGTATGTGATGAAAATTTAAAAAGAAGAATTAATAAGTACAACATAACACATATCTAAATATTTGTGGGAGAGTGGAGCAAGACCCATCTTCAGGTTTAGAGCATTAAATATCTGTAATCTTCTTTGACCTCAAAAATCGTAATTTGTGGCATTTTTCAGTTTTTCGAACACTAATAGAAAGTAGTAAAAAAAAAAAAATCTTTGCATATATGCAATATATGCTTTGTATAATTATGTCATGCTATAACCCCTTCTCGCTTCTTTCCAACATTAGAAATCAAATAATAGTCAGAATCTTAATTATTACCCTTCCTCCCATACATTCATATACACACAAACTGTATGGTAAACTTAAATACATAATTTATTTTACAGTTTTCTGATACTTTCGTGAACAGATTCTCTTGTTTATGTACATCATAATATTATGATTAATTTAAAACAAAAAAATATACTACAATACTTAATAGAATGTAAATAATTGTATACAGAATAAACTTACTTTCATTTTCTTAATTTTCTCTGGATTATCATGTTTGTCATTCAATTTATGTAACATGTGTATCTCTGCATGCTTGCAATCTGTATCATACACATCAACTATGTCACTCCACTTGGAAATTTTACCTTTGTATTTTATGTTTTTGGTTAAAAAATTATTTCTTATCCCTTTTATAATGTGTGGTGGATCATAGACCACATGAATAATTTGATCGCCGATTTTGATTGCATTATCTAAAATAATAATAATTAATCATTTAACATTATAACATAAAAAAAAAAAATATGTAAGTTTTTAATATAACATAATCTTTGTATAACAGCTTACCTATAGCTTCATTTGACAATATTTGCCGTCTTCTGTTTTCCTCTTTTAATTTATTGATCGCTGATTGAAATGCCGTCCCCTGGTCGCATACCAATGCGACAGGAAGTAGTCCAGTATTTGTAACAGCATTTACCACTTGTTTTATTATATTTTTTAAAATATTTGATGAAGTAGCACCTTCACAAAAATAAAACCCAATAAGTTGCTGCCATTTATGCAGAGCGCCTCGCACCATAAATGACAAGGCATGGTCAGCATAATTATTTCTTGTTGAATTAAGTTCAACAAAACAACTTATTTTGTCCTTATGATTTTCATATGAAAGTCCAGGTTCTAAGGTCACTTCATCAAAAATTATGCCACAGTATTTTTTTGATTCACACCAGTTTTGAAACTAAAAATAAAAAAGGTTACATGTACTAAACCAATTATATTACAAAGTAGATGTTGCCCACAATGTGTGTTGTGCCTATGTCCTTCCACGTGGTCTACTCTAAATGTGTGCCAAATTTCCCCTAAATCGAGCAGGTAGTTTTCAGCCTATTCAATGCAAACAAACTTTTCCTCTTCAAATTAGTATAGAAGTATAGATATACAACAACATAAATATCCCAATACAACAAAGTTATACTCACTTCCGATTTTATGGCATTAAATATAGCAGTGTTGATGCCTGAGTCAACCTTCAATTTTGTTATCATTTTATTTATTGTCCTCACTGAAGGAAGAATAAAAATCCTTCTTAAAAATTTGTATGTCCTAGGACCTTGTTTCATAATAGACAAAGCTATTAGTTTCTCGTCATCAGAAAATCTTTGTCCTTTTGTTTGTTTTGTAGCCTGACTGATCTGCATCCAAAGAATTTTTTTTGCTAGTGGATTCAGACGGGCAGTTAATTTTTCAAATAATCCTATTTTTGAGAACTTCATTGCTTTCCTAGCACGGGTTGCAAAACGTAACTGTTTCTTGGCTTTATTATATTCTGATAATAATTTCAGATACGGGACTCAACATTTTTTATTGATAAAAGGATAAGGCCTTCTGGACCCCTTCTTTACAGTTTTACACTGTAGTATATTGGTTTCTAGAAAATAAATTATTAAAATGTATTTATTATAATATACTTATGACTCATGTCCAAATAATGAATACTTATATAATTTACAAAATTATTAAAATCATTATTAATACTTTACCTGATAATATATTATTATGTTTATACCTGTCATCTGCACTTTCCATTACAGGTTTTAATGTAGATGGTTCATTCATGTCTGAAAATATTTTACATAATGAAGAAACATATTTCGTTACTATCAAATAAATGTTAAAGATTATTGTAAGTAGAATATATATACCAATCAGCTGTTTGATCTGTAAGGTTTCATCATTCAGATGGATTCCTTGAATAGCAGCCTGTGTTGTATTGGAAACTGAAACAAAATAAAAAAAAATTAAAGCAACAAATAATTTGTAACAATAAATTATATGTACTATCAGGGAACCTAATTCTTAAGCAAGTAGTCTTCTCATAATTTATATCTTAATGATAGTTAACTGTTTAATTTCGAAAAAAACCTTAAATAAATATTACTACAATAATTAAATTAACGGTCCCCCATAACACTATTTATAACCCAAGAACAGATGAACGGAGGTAGCTTAGAACCAGGAGACGGACATATGATACATTTTATCATGTTCACGTGGGACGTGACATATAGGAAAAAGGAAAAAAAATAGGAAACAATAGGAAACAGCATGTGTCAGGACAACTAGTATTTTATAACTCCTCTCTCCTATTTTTACTATAACACTATATAATAATTTATATAGTTATGCATGAGACACCGTTTATGGATTATTATTTATTGGTGACTTAATACGCGTTACAGTTTTGGTGTCCGGGACCCGACTGACTTACTAGCTAACAGCAAACTGAAATACAATACCTTATGTATATACTTATAATCTACGATGCAATACTTAAGGGTTGCCACAGATACTCCCCCTTTAACCAAAAAAAATTTTTTGACATACAAAATTTATCGCATAAAATAAATCACTGTTTAAAATGTACATTCATTCATTTGTTATGTTTGATTCTAAGTTCTAAAGTTACAATTCATAAACAACTTTTGCAGAGTGGCATATTACAACTAAACAATAAATGTAATATAATACTTTTCATAACATAGTAGACTCTACCGCAGTGTTATTCTAAGAACTGTAATGTTATACTTACATTATGTTACAACAGTTTATTTTATTCACAACAGGAAACTGGTTACAAAAATAATTTTTAGCAATATTACATTATCCTTGTCTAGGAGCTAATACTACTTGCGGTTGAGATTGAGTCTGACTGGCTGGTCTGGCTGATGTATGGCAACCACAGGAACTTCCGAGTGTACAGTTTTTACCTGATTTTGCATCCACTTTGCACTTAATACTTTACACTTCTTAAGACAAAAGTACAGGAACATGAGTGTAAATAATATGAGGACAGCCAACATAATGGACCCATATAATTTTATAGATACTTCAATATCACTGGTACTAGCACTGTTCGCTCCGTTCTGCGCGATAATTATTTCTTGGGGTTTGCTTACAGATTTACCCATTATAGAAGGTAAAGATGGTACTGTTATGATCATTTAGATATGTTATAAAAACAAATTATAATTGATAATTATATATATATATAAATATTCTTTTGATTAGTTCACAAAAATCTAACAGGTAATTTCGTAACTCGTCCGCTGCGTGTGGTGCGAGTCATAAGCTTTTCGCTTGTAGCGGATTCATTATGTTGACCAGTTTCGTTATCATCGCTAACATTATCTTTAAAAACATTACTATAAGAGTTATTTTGCCCTTCGGTTTGTTCGTCTATATTTAATAAGTAAGCGAGTTTAAGCCTGTCGATCGACACTGACGTCTGTTTACCAAAAATATCTAATATAAATGATTTGTCTCCCCTCCTTATAACCTTATATGGCCCTTCATAAGGATGTTGGATTGATTGTTTAATCATATCTTGTCTAACGAATACGTGTTGGCATGTTTTTAAATCTTTATGCACGAATATTGCTCTCGAATTCTTTTGTAAAACCGGCCTAGGCTTAAGCTCACTGATGGTGCGATGTAAATGATTCACAAATGTATCCGGATCATATATTTCTTTATTACTACTATTATAGAAATCGCCAGGTAATCTTAATTTTGTACCATACGTGCTGACTCTGCCGTGCTGACGTTTGTATCCGTACGAGGCATCGCGCGAAGTCCAAACATTACTGTATGCAATTCTTTGTACCAGTTCAAATTATTGTTAAGTCTAGCTTTTAATGCTGTTTTTAGGGTTCGGTGCCATCTTTCTATAATCCCGTTGCTTTGCGGGTGGTATGCATTAGTACGTAAATTTTGTATACCTAGTAATTTTGTAAGATGTATAAACAAAGAACTTTCGAACTGTCGTCCTTGATCGGTTGTTACTCGACAAGGACAACCAAATCGTACGATCCAATTATTATAAAAATTTTGGGCAACCGTTTCTGCAGTAATGTCTTGTAAAGGTATTGCCTCTGGCCACCCGGTGGCCCTATCTATCATAGTTAACAAATATTTATATCCTTCGGGCGTCGTAGGTAAGGGTCCGACGAGATCGAGATGCACGTGCTGGAATCTATCGCTTGGTGAAAATTGACCTAACTCTGACATAGTGTGACGATTTATTTTTGATTTTTGACAAGGAATGCAAGCTTTTGTCCACACTGAAATATCTTTATTCATTGACGGCCAATAATATTTTTCGGTTATAATTTTATTTGTAGTTCTGATGCCGGGATGACTGATATTATGTAGTGATTGAAAAATGATTTTACGATAATTATTTGGTAAATAAAGTCTACTATTTTTATCGGAAACATGACAAATTAATGATTGTTCGCAGTTCGGTAAATATATTTTCCTAAATTGCGAAGCCTCTTTTGTCTGTTGTAATAGTGATTGCAATTCGCCATCTTTATTCTGATCCTTAGCCAGTTCCTCGTAATTGATAGTTGTAGGGCAATCTATAGTCTGTACTCGCGATAAAGCGTCTGCTACTACGTTGTTTGTGCCCGATATGTGACGTATGTCTGTACTAAACTCGCTAATGTATGATAGGTGCCTTGTGCGACGCGGAATCTCTTTATCACTATTATTCTTATTAAATGCATACGTTAAGGGTTTATGATCGGTAAAGATAGTTAATGGGCGTCCCTCTATCATTTTTCGGAAATATTGAATCGATAAATAAATAGCTAGTAATTCTCTGTCATATGTTGAATAATTTTGTTGCGCGTCTGACATTTTTTTAGAATAATAACCTGAAGGTTCCCAATGTTGACCTAATTTTTGTTGCAATACGGCCCCCACACACGAGCCTGAAGCGTCGGTCATGAGCGCTATCGGCGTATCGGGTTGCGGGTGCGATAACGTCACTGCATTTCTTAAGCTACTTTTACACTGTTCGAAATCGCGTTCTGCTTTTTCCGTCCAGTTAATTTTTGTCTTATCATTCCGTTTCGCATTATGTAAATATTTATTTAATTCTGAGTGCATTTCCGCGGCTTTTGGAATATGTGACCTGTAGAAATTTATCATTCCTAGAAAACGACGTAGGTCTGCTATGGTTTCCGGTTTTGGGTAATTCATAATAGCCTCGACTTTTTCCTGCAATGGACATACTCCTTTAGGTGAAACTTCGTGACCTAAGAATTCTATTTTTTTCTGACCGAACACGGATTTAGAAATATTAATTGTTATTCCAAACTCGTCGAATTTTTTTAGAATTGCATGTAATTGTTTTTTGTGAATCTCTAAATTTTCGCTCGCGATTATAATGTCATCGAGATAAGCAAAGAAGTAATTTGATCCTAATTTATTTATGAACTTTGGAGTATTTAACTCTGATAAAACACTTTGATCTATGAAACGCTGAAACGTTTGTGCAGCGTTTCGCAGACCAAAAGGCATGCGCTGAAATTCAAAAAGGCCAAAGGGCGTAATTATTGCAGTTTTCTCAATATCTGGTTCGTGTACTGGAATGACGTGGTAGGCTCTGTTTATATCTAGACGTGAAAATACATTTTTATTTGCTAAAATATATGTAAAATCATGCAAGCGTGGAATGGGATATCTATCGGGTAAAGTTACGGAATTTAACTGTCTGTAATCGCCACACGGGCGTAGTTGACCATTTTTCTTTAAAACAACGTGTAACGGGCTGGCCCAGGGACTTTTAGAAGGGCGACAAATACCCAATTCTTGCATTAGAGAAAATTCCTCCTTAATTTTTTTATAACGATCGAGCGGCAACCGTCGGGCTTTTGTATGCACCGGCGGTCCCGACGTCTCAATAAAGTGACATACTGAATGATTTGGTACTTGTTTAAAAGATACCGGTTTTAAAACGTCCGGAAATTCTTTCAAAATATCATAAAATGGATGATTATTATTTATTGTGTTGATTGTATCGTGAGTCGAACAAACCGAAATGGCAAGTACATTCAACTTTGTTACTTGATCAATAATCTTTTTGGTACTTAAATCAACAAGTAACTTATAGTTAACTAGAAAGTCTGCGCCTAGAATAGGCTGAGACACATCTGCTACTACAAAAGTCCATCGGAAAGCACGTTTTAAGCCTAAATTTAAAACTAGTGATTTTACACCATATGTACGGATTTCGCTGCCATTTGCTGCAAATAAACGATATTTAATTGACTCACCGCACTTTTTGTCCTTAATTGAAGCAGGAATTACTGAGATGTTGGCTCCCGTGTCTACCAAAAATCGAAGATTGTTCTGGGTGTCTGTGATACATAGGCGGTTGTTGGTCGCGGGTACGTACTCGTCCGCCTCCGAGCGTACCATATTTAGTTTTCCTGCTGCTGAGCACCCCAATTACAGGGTTTTTCGCAGTAGCGCGCTGCGTTTCTAAACTTATAATGGTAGCGACATAACCACCTGGGATCCTCGGGGGTAATCCTCGCTGATGACCTCGATTTTGACCGATTGTATCGTCGAAAATAATTTCCTCTACCGCGACCACGGAAGTTTCTACGTCCTCTTTGTTCCATAATTGTTCGTAGGGAGGCGACTTCCACTGCTAATCTGTTCATTTGTGCTAATATTTCCGAGATCGGAAAACTAGAAGATGTACTCGGAGCGTTCATAGCAGCAACTTCGTTGACACTGATGTTTTCCATAATGCTATCTGCGATTTCAGTCAATTTGTCCAAATTCGTTTCCTGTGTCACCGCTAAACTCGCTCTGACCGTGGTAGGTAGTCTACTTAACCACAAATTCCTGAGTATTTCTTCGGAAATTTGCATATTTCGGCCTGCGTCTCTCATTCGTCTTAATAATTGCGAAGGTTTCTGTGACCCGAGCTCAAGCTCGCTAACTAATTTCTTAAACTGCGCATTAATCGAATCTTCGTACACCTTCAGTAGTCTATCTTTCACAAGCTCGTATCTATTTTTCAGGGAGTCATTATATAGGATATCGCTGACTTGCTGCAAAGCATCCGGTGTTAGTTTCGAGACCACTATATGAAACTTCATATCGTTACTCGCTTTTTGTGGTATCAAAGTATGTTCGATCTGGGTAAACCATAACCTTGGCATATGGGACCAAAATTCGGGAAGTCTTGAATTAATACTGATAGCGGCCATATCTTGAAAAACCGCTCCTGAGTCAGTCGGGTGAGTCGGGTCCGAACTGATGGATGCCGATGTTTGAGACAACACGTACACGGAATTTTGCACTGGATCTGTGTTAAAAAGTTCTGGAGCACTAGCCGCTGTAGGCATCAGACCGGCCAGCGTCGGTATTGACATTTTTAAAGCTAGTCCGAAAAAGTAGTCCAAATTGTTCACACACGAATTTACTGCTCACACTCGCGATCACGTCGGGGTCACCAATATTAATGAGACACCGTTTATGGATTATTATTTATTGGTGACTTAATACGCGTTACAGTTTTGGTGTCCAGGACCCGACTGACTTACTAGCTAACGGCAAACTGAAATACTATACCTTATGTATATACTTATAATCTACGATGCAATACTTAAGGGTTGCCACACTGTGTGAATGGAAATTAATAAATCGCGTGATTAACAATGATCGAAATATATTTTTAAATGATTGACAGTTGGGGTCATTATTCCTGTAACAATATGCTCGAATTTGGCCAAAAAGATTTTCAATTGGGTCGGAATTTAAATATCTAGGTCGTATTATTTTTAAACCTTTTTTTCGAAGAATTGCCATATGTTTAATAAGCTTTTGATAGTTATAATAAATTTTTTTTGTGAAGGCACAATTACTTCTCGGCCTTTATTATTTATAAATCTAATGTTTTCCAATTTTGTTAATGCTTGCCGCAGAGGTTTTCCCCCATTTTTTATAGTTATATTTGCTCCATTGCATGAGTCAAAAATATCATCGAAGAATGATACTAGTTCTGCCGTATTCTTTAAGGTATCACTTACTGGCTTTCCGTCAGCATAGTGGGCTGTGGAACAAATAATTCAATGTTAACAATTCATAACATAACAAATATTTTGATATTTTTCACAAATCCAAGTTTAAATGTAATCATTAAAAATCCAATAAAATTGGTATCCAGAATGTTTACAAGAGTTCAGAATTTATTCAGATTTTAGAAAAAAAAAACCACCTAAACTATTACATCAAGAATTTATAAGAGATATTTTAATAGTTGGCTTATAAATAATAACTAATTATCACATAAAGTCATCTCATTTCGAAATAAATGACGCGAAAAGTAATCTGGTTTGCCACAGGGAAGGAATTTTTAAGGAAGGAAGAAGGAAGGAAAAGCTACAGACTGATTTTTAATTATTAGTATTTATATACCAATATTCATTGTATTGGGTTTAACAACAATAAGTTTTCATTAACTTTGACATTTGAAGAAAATACTTACAAAAATTTGCTGTGTGTGCCAAAGCACTTGCAACAGTCTTACTGAGGACACGAGTACAATTTCTTACCTAAAAAAACATTTTGATTACTATATAGTATGTGATGAAAATTTAAAAAGAAGAATTAATAAGTACAACATAACACATATCTAAATATTTGTGGGAGAGTGGAGCAAGACCCATCTTCAGGTTTAGAGCATTAAATATCTGTAATCTTCTTTGACCTCAAAAATCGTAATTTGTGGCATTTTTCAGTTTTTCGAACACTAATAGAAAGTAGTAAAAAAAAAAAATCTTTGCATATATGCAATATATGCTTTGTATAATTATGTCATGCTATAACCCCTTCTCGCTTCTTTCCAACATTAGAAATCAAATAATAGTCAGAATCTTAATTATTACCCTTCCTCCCATACATTCATATACACACAAACTGTATGGTAAACTTAAATACATAATTTATTTTACAGTTTTCTGATACTTTCGTGAACAGATTCTCTTGTTTATGTACATCATAATATTATGATTAATTTAAAACAAAAAAATATACTACAATACTTAATAGAATGTAAATAATTGTATACAGAATAAACTTACTTTCATTTTCTTAATTTTCTCTGGATTATCATGTTTGTCATTCAATTTATGTAACATGTGTATCTCTGCATGCTTGCAATCTGTATCATACACATCAACTATGTCACTCCACTTGGAAATTTTACCTTTGTATTTTATGTTTTTGGTTAAAAAATTATTTCTTATCCCTTTTATAATGTGTGGTGGATCATAGACCACATGAATAATTTGATCGCCGATTTTGATTGCATTATCTAAAATAATAATAATTAATCATTTAACATTATAACATAAAAAAAAAACATATGTAAGTTTTTAATATAACATAATCTTTGTATAACAGCTTACCTATAGCTTCATTTGACAATATTTGCCGTCTTCTGTTTTCCTTTTTTAATTTATTGATCGTTGATTGAAATGCCGTCCCCTGGTTGCATACCAATGCGACAGGAAGTAGTCCAGTATTTGTAACAGCATTTACCACTTGTTTTATTATATTTTTTAAAATATTTGATGAAGTAGCACCTTCACAAAAATAAAACCCAATAAGTTGCTGCCATTTATGCAGAGCGCCTCGCACCATAAATGACAAGGCATGGTCAGCATAATTATTTCTTGTTGAATTAAGTTCAACAAAACAACTTATTTTGTCCTTATGCTTTTCATATGAAAGTCCAGGTTCTAAGGTCACTTCATCAAAAATTATGCCACAGTATTTTTTTGATTCACACCAGTTTTGAAACTAAAAATAAAAAAGGTTACATGTACTAAACCAATTATATTACAAAGTAGATGTTGCCCACAATGTGTGTTGTGCCTATGTCCTTCCACGTGGTCTACTCTAAATGTGTGCCAAATTTCCCCAAAATCGAGCAGGTAGTTTTGCAGCCTATTCAATGCAAACAAACTTTTCCTCTTCAAATTAGTATAGAAGTATAGATATACAACAACATAAATATCCCAATACAATAATGTTATACTCACTTCCGATTTTATGGCATTAAATATAGCAGTGTTGATGCCTGAGTCAACCTTCAATTTTGTTATCATTTTATTTATTGTCCTCACTGAAGGAAGAATAAAAATCCTTCTTAAAAATTTGTATGTCCTAGGACCTTGTTTCATAATAGACAAAGCTATTAGTTTCTCGTCATCAGAAAATCTTTGTCCTTTTGTTTGTTTTGTAGCATTGACTGATCTGCATCCAAAGAATTTTTTTTGCTAGTGGATTCAGACGGGCAGTTAATTTTTCAAATAATCCTATTTTTGAGAACTTCATTGCTTTCCTAGCACGGGTTGCAAAACGTAACTGTTTCTTGGCTTTATTATATTCTGATAATAATTTCAGATACGGGACTCAACATTTTTTATTGATAAAAGGATAAGGCCTTCTGGACACCTTCTTTACAGTTTTACACTGCAGTACTAAGGCGGGTCAATAAGTCCGTGACTTTTTGAATTTCTAACCTCCTTACTGAAAAAGCAACACTACTCCTGTCAAAAGGCATCTGTCAGTTGACTCCTATAAAAATT
This sequence comes from Phengaris arion, assembly GCA_963565745.1. Lineage (NCBI taxonomy): Eukaryota > Metazoa > Arthropoda > Insecta > Lepidoptera > Lycaenidae > Phengaris > Phengaris arion. The sequence goes on along the minus strand of OY751444.1, from coordinate 6,715,323 downwards.
TGAACTTGCTGCGTCAGTTAGTTTGTGTTTTACAGCTATCTTTATCAGACTATCCAGTAACTTAAGGAAACAATGGAAAAAAGTGAATTTCGTGTGCTTATTAAGCATTATTTTTTGCGAAAAAAAACCATTACCGAGACCAAGGCTAAGCTTGATAAATACTATGGGGACTCTGCACCATTGATTTCAATGGTAAAAAAGTGGTTTACTGAATTTCGTTGTGGCCGTACAAGCACTGAAGATGCCGAACGTCCTGGACGCCCAGTTGAGGTCTCTACACCCGAAACAATCGAAAAAATTCACTATATGGTGTTGGCCGACCGAAGATTGAAAGTGCAAGAGATTGTGGAAGCCATAGGCATCTCGCATGGCTCAGTGGTTTCAATTTTGAATGATCACTTGGGCATGAGAAAGCTTTCCGCAAGATGGGTGCCGCGTTTGCTCACAGTCGACCACAAACGCAATCGTGTAACAACTTCACAGGAAGGTTTGGCGTTGTTTAATCACAATATGGAGGAGTTTTTTAACCGTGGACGAAACATGGATCCATCACAATACACCAGAGACCAAACAACAGTCAAAACAGTGTGTTTCTAAGGGTGAATCGGCGCCAAAGAAGGCCAAGGTGGGTTTGTCAGCCAATAAAGTTATGGCGACTGTTTTTTGGGATGCACGTGCGATAATCCACATTGACTATCTTCAAAAGGGAAGAACAATTAATGGGGAATATTATGTCAACTTATTGGACCGCTTTAATGAGGATTTGAAAAAAAACCGACCTCATTTGGCCAAGAAAAAAGTTCTTTTTCACTAAGACAATGCAAGGGTGCACACATGTGCAGTTGCCATGGCAAAAATCCATGAATTGGGCTATGAATTGCTCCCACATCCACCCTATTCTCAAGATTTGGCTCCGAGTGACTACTTATTGTTCCCAAACCTGAAAAAATGGCTCGGTGGAAAAAGATTTGACTCCAATGATGAAGTCATCTCGCAAACAAAGGCCTATTTTGAGGACCTCGACAAATCATATTTTTTGGAAGGGATAAAAAAATTGGAGAAGGGTTGGACAAAGTGTATAGAGCTCAAGGGGGACTACGTTGAAAAATAAAATGATTTATTTATCAAAAAATCTGTGTTTTATTCCAAAAGTCACGGACTTATTGACCCGCCCTCGTATATTGGTTTCTAGAAAATAAATTATTAAAATGTATTTATTATAATATACTTATGACTCATGTCCAAATAATGAATACTTATATAATTTACAAAATTATTAAAATCATTATTAATACTTTACCTGATAATATATTATTATGTTTATACCTGTCATCTGCACTTTCCATTACAGGTTTTAATGTAGATGGTTCATTCATGTCTGAAAATATTTTACATAATGAAGAAACATATTTCGTTACTATCAAATAAATGTTAAAGATTATTGTAAGTAGAATATATATACCAATCAGCTGTTTGATCTGTAAGGTTTCATCATTCAGATGGATTCCTTGAATAGCAGCCTGTGTTGTATTGGAAACTGAAACAAAATTAAAAAAAATTAAAGCAACAAATAATTTGTAACAATAAATTATATGTACTATCAGGGAACCTAATTCTTAAGCAAGTAGTCTTCTCATAATTTATATCTTAATGATAGTTAACTGTTTAATTTCGAAAAAAATATTAATTAAATATTACTACAATAATTAAATTAACGGTCCCCCATAACACTATTTATAACCCAAGAACAGATGAACGGAGGTAGCTTAGAACCAGGAGACGGACATATGATACATTTTATCATGTTCACGTGGGACGTGACATATAGGAAAAAGGAAAAAAAATAGGAAACAGCATGTGTCAGGACAACTAGTATTTTATAACTCCTCTCTCCTATTTTTACTATAACACTATATAATAATTTATATAGTACATTTTAAACATTAAACAACATGCAATATTAGCAATGAAGTAAAAGTAAGTAATATAAGACCAAACACTTACGAGAAACTATATTTTCTTGTACTGGAAGTTCTTTTAATGGTGATTTTGGTTTGCAATATGAATGATAAAATGTTCATCGTACGTAAGGTACTAAAAAGTTAATTTTCTTTCTTTATTTTTCAGTCAGTCCAATTTTTAAGATAAATTAAAATAATGAAATTTAAGAGACTTTTTTAAGAATTATCATGCAATTAAATTATGCAACTTAACTTACCACTGTTGTCCTGTCCAGAAATGGGTATTCCCGAATTTATTTCTTCAAGAGAAAATAATGTGGGATACGCAGACTGACGAAGGCGAGATTTAGCAGTCACGAAACTTTTTTCAAAATGTTTATGACACACAAACATTGAATGTAGGTTCTCTAAACTAAATTTATTCAAACCCATAACCTAACCTAACCCAACCATTTATGCAATTTTGTAACCACTTATTGAGTCCTATCTCAGTCTCTCTCGAGTAATCTCTTTGGAAAACGATGTAGCTTAACATTACCACGCTTGCTTTCGCAATGCGGAACACGGCACGTATTCTTCATGTTAAAAACACACACACGGTTTTCAATATCACAATCTTGAATGCAGGAGGATAAGTACGGAGAAACAACTCGACAAACAACCACAACAAAATTGCAATGGCGGATGCAATTTTTATTTTTGAACGATGTAATTTTCCATAGAGCAGGAAAATTTTTCACTTCATGAAATGGACGAGAAGAAGTTAGTTGTCAAACACCAAAGTACCGTTAGTCTATGGACGAAAATTGGGTATATTGCGTAGAGAGAGTATAGGTATAGAGGAGCTAATAGCGTATACAACGCGAAAGAAAAAATGTCATATACATACTTTGTAGCTATGTATATAACAAATAGTATTGCTATAAGGAAAATTTTCCCGCATTATGTGGGTAAAATAATGTACTTAGTACTTACAGCAGTCCGTTCAGATATTATGCGACCTTTTATGCCTATAATATAAGGATCATGCACAGAGAAACTCTGAGATACAGCTTGGTAAAAAAGAGTATGACGCGATGACAAGTAGAACTAATAAATTTTTTGACTTCTTCTATCCATATTAGATTGAAATGGCATTATACTATATTTATTGATTATATTTGAATATATTTGAATATATTTAAATTAAATATACCATTAAAATCTATTATGGCTAAAAGATGACACAGTCGAAAATGTTTTGTTTCTCCTGTCACCGCGTTTTACCCCTTTTTTGCCAAGTTGTAAATTATCTTTGAACGGACTATATTAAGGATCCGCGAGACGATCACACGGTTTGACTCATACCTTACGTGTTTGATGCAACCGTTTGACGTCGGTTTGATCGGTTTATCAAACGGCACTGTTCAGTTTCACTGTCACTTCACTGTCCAACAAAACAAAGTTAAGTAATTCCATTAAACGAGCTTTAAATCCGTAAATGTTTGACAAACCGTTCAAACGAGCTTTGTAAACGATAAAATTGGTTTCACTCAAACCAAAATTTACGTGTTTGATTCAAACCGTTTGATCGTCTCGGGGGCTCTTAAGGTTGTTCAAAATCTATTACGGATAATTAGAGCATATTATCTATTGTTTATGTAAAGACGTTTAGGCAAAACTATAATGAATCATAAAAAGGAATTGTACATACTATATAAAATACATTACGTTCTTTAAGGCTTTGACGTCATTACTCAAAGATACAGGTGATTTCAAGAGGGAGCAGACTTTGTCTAAATATCATCGATACATCAGCTGTGTGAGCTGAATGACCTTAACAGCGCCGTAATGAGCGTAATGTTATTTCATTATGTTTTTTTTTTCGAATCTTTCAATTATTTTTCAGCCTAAACGTCTTGACATAAGTAGTAGTTTATATGACCAAAATATCCGTACCTAATTGATTTAGAACAACCTTATATTTAGGATGTTCTACTTATCAGAAAGTACCGGATCCGACTGCTGGAGACACGTTTGCATTGTGTTTTGACGAGTTAGTGAGGATGCCGGAGCCCAAAGAGGCTTGAGGATTTTTAGGACCTGGAACGCACTTATAACAATCTCTGGTGTTGCGGGTGTAAAATTGTATACCATCAGACTATGCGCTGCTCGTTTACGATCTTTACATAATTATAAGATATTTCTTAAGTTAGTTGATAGACATTCCAGCCGGAAACACTTAAAATAATAATTGCAACAAGATAATCCGTGACTGTGAAGACAATTAAAACTGTCAATCTTGACACCAGGGTTTATCTAATCCTTTCTATATTATGATCAAACAGATAAACCTTGGTGTCAAGATTGACAGTTTCAATTATCTTCCCAATCACGAATTACCTTGTTGCATATTATATGTGATTCGGCCTGGAATGTCTATAAACTAACGTGAGAAAATCTTGTGTTAAAAGGAAGGTAAAACATACTGATATATTTTTCACATATTTACTATAGTAAACATACAATAATAATATCACATCTAAGTGAAAACAAAACCAATTTTTATTTAATAGTTTATTATCGCGCTGAGTTATAAAAAAAAATAGCAGCTACCATTTAGCACAGCACATACAAAATAAGCCCAGCATCATAAATAGTGAATTTGAGATCCTTAAATTAATATTCTTATATAATTAATATAAAACTTTGTAGGCTATTCAGAATTTCCTTTGATATCCTTTGTATAAAATTGTCTTAAACTATCCTAAAATGTCGATGTGTCGATCTGACACATTCAGCATAAAAAAATCAGCATTCAGCATGTGTATGGAACATACGTGTTATGTATACAAACTTGGGGATTCTTAATTAATAATGTTATTACAGAGTACCTATACAATATAATATAACTGGACATAACATAAATGTATAATATGTAATAATAGTGATAATAGTTTGCCCTGTGTCATCACTCATCAGAATTAAAGAGGAGAGGCCTGCCTCTGAATTAAACATGGTGTGTGCGTGTTTGTGTTAGCACCATATAGCAATGTATGTAATTATGTGTTTCGAAAATTCAGTCAAAATACTTGGATCACATAAATAATCGTGATCTTTCATAATAAAAAGACCATTTCTCTGGTATTGACATCTAAGTAATCTGTTAATCTACTTTTATCTGATGATCTATTTATTGCTTCCACAGGTTTTGTTAGAGGTAATATGTTAATATGTTGTAAAGGAATACAATTTCCTGGCAGTTTTTTTATTAGCTTTTGCTTTCGCGGCGTTATTTCACTCTTCAATACTGACTGTGTCTCTTGAGCCTGGAATAAAAAAAGTCCTTGTAAAACTACACAAAAAACCTCAAAAAGGTCACTCATTGAAGAAACATGTACAGTTATAATACACTAGTATTGTGTATACCTTGTGAAATGAGACTCAAAAATAATTTCCCATAAACGAAGTAATTTCCCTTTAATTGTTGTTATTGTTAAACATCATACAAAAAAAAATCTACTTACTGAAGTGCTTTCAATTTCTATCTCCATAGCAACTTCGACGGGTAAAGTTGTTGAGGAACCACCAAGCTGAAAAACAAAAAATATTTTTAAAATTTATCACTTTAATTATATGTAATATTCTCGTAAAATATCTTAAATAATATTATGTTAGTACTTGTTTTAGATGTGTATGTAACACTGAGAATATAATTATTGTAATAGCAAAGTTATATACCAATTGATTAAATATTATTAATAGTAAAAAAGGGGTAAATACCGAAAGTTCCTTTGTTTCTATGCAACAGTTTGGTTTTGTTGATGTTGAATCTGTAATGAGGAACATTTCATAAATATGGGGTGATTTAGTCTAGAGTTTAGTCTAGTCTATTATTTGTGGTAAAAATCGTGGGAAGCTGGTATCCCTGAATGTGTATAATCCAACCATATCAACATGTCAAAGAGTATGAATACGCTTCTATATACATCAATGTCATACGCACTTTTGTAGCATAATACCAATTATTTATTGCGATTTTATCATTGTAAAAACTTTAAATTCGATGAAAATTTGAATAATACTAATAGAAAATAGATGATAGTTCTATACCCTGTATGTATCTTTAGATTTACATTCAGGGTCTAATCAAAAATGCAACTTACCGGTGAAAGGTTATATTTGCTTCCTTTCGCTCACTACGGCTTTTACAGCCAATAACACTGCAATTCACCATAATTACAAACTTATTGCTGCGATTACAACAATAAATATCACAATTTCAAAACGAATAGACAAAACTAAGCACAAAAATATTTTGGCACGAAAAGTGTCTGCCACCAACACTTACCGGTGGCAAACAAAAATAAAACCATACGCAAAAAGAGACAAAAAACAGTTGTTTCGTCCTGCTCACACCTACATATTTCACATTCGCACTTTCTTACTCTTGTAATTATTATTATTTTAGCAGCTCGTCTATTCTATTCTCTGTCTACGGTATATTGTTTTCTTTGAAGATTCTACCTAGCTTGCTAATGTATACTCTATGATTCTACCCCATGACCGGCTCACTGAATTTGGCCCCACTTTTTTTTATTTTTGATTCTTTTTTATTTTTAATTATTTGTTCGTCGTTTGTTCGTTATCGTTCGAATGTAAAAATTATTTGTTCGTTCTTTGTTTATTTATAATTAATTAAACAAATGTTTACCCTTAAGTTAGCCCCCCTCTCTAGAGATCTTCATTTTTGTCGCTCAAATTAATTAATTTTGATTAATTATCGTTTGTTCGACCACTATTGATGATTGTTCGATCATAAAAACAAATAAATCCTTAATTATTTTTTTTTTTTTCAATAAACAGCCATCACAGTACGACTGCTCTGCGCATGCACTTGTGGTATCAGTCAGCTTACAATGGCCGTATTTACTGTTTTTTTTAACGGCGGTTTTAATAAATAATTGCGGTCTTAATAAATCACGCACGGAGGCTGGATAGGCTATCCAGCTCGAGTGAAATGAAATTAAATATTGACACTTCTAGTCGTGTGACCGGAGAGTTTAGTGCATTCGCTGAATCCTTAGACTAGATTGTACTTTCAATATCATCCGAGAACTTTGTGTAGTATACAATGGCTAAATTGAAATAGCTAGTGTTCTAAAGTTTCCTTGACTCAAATAAATATTAAATAAATTTGTAAAATGAAATCAATATTGCCATTTCAATAAATATAAATTTAGTAAAGGTTAAAATTATATTATGTTAACTTGTCAATACATTCCACCGTTTTATCGTTATTAAAAATACAAATCTCTTTTGTTCATTTTAATTATTAGCAAGTTTAAGTAAACCTTCCACATTTTTTCTGGCGTTGACCAAAAAATACGTTTCCTCATTTTCTTAAGATCGTCATCATCGTTTCTAAAACAAACACGATTTGAATTAAAGTTTTAATTTAACAAAATTTCTTGAAAAGCTAAATGGTCAACGGCTTCTATTTAAGGAATATCACACTCGATGCCCTCGTTATGGATATGGATCCCAAATATTTGCAGCCAGAATGTTTAGATTAATCGGGTGGTTTAGCTTCAATACTCAGTCGTAAAAGAATCATCATTAGTAAATTATGATTTATTGATAATCATTGAAAAACACAAAATGTCTTTATTGTCTATTTACATTACGTCCAATATAAATTTCAAACTGTCACAAAGCTGCTTGCACGGTAAAAAAAAGGCTGGTTGCGTGTTGCGTGTCGAATTAAAAATAATTAATAATTAAGGATTTAATTGTTTTTATGATCGAACAATCATCAATAGTGGTCGAACAAACGATAATCAATTAAAATTAATTAATTTGAGCGACAAAAATGTCGATCTCTAGTGAGGGGGGCCAACTTAAGGGTAAACATTTGTTTAATTAATTATAAATAAACAAAGAACGAATAAATAATTTTTACATTGGAACAATAACGAACAAACGACGAACAAATAATTAAAAATAAAAAAGAATTAAAAATCAAAAAAAAGTGGGGCCAAATTCAGTGAGCTCCCATGACCTTATCCGTTCCGTCGTGGGTAAAAATGAACACAAAATTAATATTAACTAGCACCAGTAAATAATAATTTGTACTGTTTTTTATATATATATATATATATATATATATATATATATATATATATATATATATATATATATATATATATATATGTATATGTATGGCGTCGGCTTATCTTAAAACCATTTGCCAGTGTCAAGTATAAAAGGCGGGAAATAGAACTTTCGTTTCTATTTTCAACACTGTATTCCTATATCGTCAAGTCTTAAATAGTCAAAGTCCAAATAAATACTCAGTACAATCAATGATGAGTCATGTCAGTTGATTCAGTATGCTGGTAGACGCTTTACTGAAAGTTCCTAGGGAGCTTTGGCGGGAAACACAAAATAGCACGTTTTTAGAATTTGTACCACTTGCCCACACTTGTGCGCGTTAACAAATATTTAATGGTTATTAATCTACCAATATTAGACATTAAGAACCGAAATAACACAAATTTATGAAATTTTAAAAATCTCACAACGTCACCCATTGAACTCCCCGGCAAAACTCTCGTGCTGATTTGTCAAGTTTTAAATTCTAGATAGGCATGGGATCTGAAATAGATTACTCGATTCCTCGGACGAAATAAATCGATTTTTTATCGATACGTTGTACCTACTGAATCGATATTTCACCCTTGAAAATCGACATTCAATTTTTTCTGTTTTAGTAAGAACCATAAAACTAATTACAATTCAAAGACTTCTCAAGCCATAGTTTTTTAAAGTTGGTACTATGTGTTTTTTGTTGCTCTGTCTTACTAACGGTGTGTCAATACGAGTGAAAGAGACAGTTCATATCGGTGTATAAACGCGTGTTTCGTGTCATGGTGTGACCCACTTATTCGGTCATAATATTGCAGTAGCTCTGTATTTTTTATATCAATATAATATATCAATATCTAAAGAACTATTGAATTAAAAAACTGTTTTTATGTGTTGCTACGCTGCATAATGTGCCTCAAGAATGATGAAAGGAGGTGTCAAAATCTTGCAAACACCATTTGACACGTAAGGTTTCAACAATGTTTTTGAGCTAAATAATGAGTATTTTTATAATATAAACAGTTAATCATTAAGTTTAATAAATAACTGTTTATATTATGAGTTGTACACTTAAAGTATGACCCTATACTTTACTGGCAACAACAAAAAAACTTTATTTATCACCACGTTCACTCAATAACCGTGATATAATAAGTATCGTGGGATCATCTGTTCCTTGTAAGCGCCTTTTTTCAATTGCAAATGAAATGATGAACGGAACCGCTTGGATTCCAGTAGACTTGACTAGACCTGACAGATAGTCTGTTGTTTTTAAAAAGCTTAGATATAATTAAATAAGCATTGGGAACTATAAGCTATATTATCTATTTTATGTAATTTTTTAATGTTACAAATACTTTTAGAAAATAAATATCTTCTTTTATACCTGATCTGATACTTTGATATGGTAATAGAAATAATGAGCTACTTGACTCATATTTGATTTCATACATTGAAGGAGTATTTCCTTTAGTACTTGGCTTAAGAAAACATACGTTTTCTAGATCATATCTAGCTATCTAGGTATCTAGCGATATCATAAATTAATAACTTAAGATTGTTAAATAAAGTTGATTTAAAAATATGTATTTTTGTTTTTTAATTTCTACTGATGAAAATTAACTTCCGGCAAGGATGTGACGACACAAACACACTAAACACACATGTAGTAGTGAAACGGAACTTAATTACTTTCTGTAAATAAAATATAGTTCGTGACATCATAAAAAGTTATTTATGTGACAACGTCAAAACGTCAAACGGAACGAAACACCGCCATTTTGCTACTACGGACTGTAGCACAGATTACAAATAGTAAGTACTAGTATGACGTATCAGCACAAATAATCTATCAACCTACATGGCGAATAGTGTTTTCGGCGGATTTTAAAAAGTATTTTCAAAATATTGTTTGTAGGTTTTTAGGTTTCAAAATAATGTTATATTTTTTTGTGTTTAAGGAAACAATTAAGAAGCGTTTAGGACATAAATAAAAACAATGTTAAGTAGCCTATTGTTATTATCGAATTTCCTGAAATACAAAATCCCTAATTTTACTGATATGAGATCCCAGAGATTGTTTATTTCGGTTTCTATATAAACTTGAAATAATCGATTTTTTTAGAAATCCATCTTTTAGACCTAGATTTTTTATAAATCGATTCATCATGTTACGATTCGAATCATTTAAAAATCGATATTTTTCGGAAAGAATCGTCATCCTTAATTATAAAAGCATTTTATAAACAAAACATGTTGCGACTTGCGTTTCTCCGTTATAAACTATTTTTCATAAAACAATGGTTGTAAATAAACCTTTGACAAGATTTGCCGGGGAATTGAATTGGTGACGTTGTGTTCTTATATTTCTTTCATAAATTTGTGTTATTTCGGTTCTTAATGTGTAATATTGGTAGGTATTGGTATTAAATATTCGTTAACGTGCACAAGAGTAGGCAAGTTGTACAACTTCAAAAAAAACCTGCTTTTTTGTGTTCCCTTCAAAACTCCCTAGGACCTTTCAGTAAAGCTTCTACCACTTTACTGAATCGACTGACTTGACTCATTGACTGCACTGACTATTTATTTGGACTTTGACTAGACTTTAGACTTGACAATTTAGGAATACGGTGTTGAAAATTGAAACGAAAATTCTATTTCCCGCTTTTTATCTTGACACTGGCAAATGATTTTCAGCCGATGCCATATATAAAAAAAATAAAACTTTGACATTCTTAAAATGTCACAGTTTGACAGCTCGAACAGAGCAAGCGTCACAATGGGGTCGTTTTGCCGCCATAAAAATTATGCGCTATGTCAACGGCTGGACCGATTTGTCTAATTTTGGTCTTAAAATAATGGAATTTCAGTTCATAGTTAAGGCAGAACAACGTATGTCGTGACAGCTAGTACTTTATATTTTACTGAAGGTTGATCCTCATTCCTTTATAGGCCATTGATACCGCAAATAAAGCGCTTAGTATTTTAAAGTGCCTGTGAGGTGCCTGTCATATTTGAACAGCAATTTATGCGTCTATAAAAGCTTTTAAAAAATGACAGACACTAAAGTCTCCACAGAATCATCATGAAACTAAATACTTGCTTACTGGACAGCCTTGGTGGTCTAGTGGTTAGAGTTTGGCTCTCGACTCGGAGGTCGTGGGTTCGATTCCTTTCCGAAAAACAAAAAATGTTGTTTCCAAATTTGGTTAGGACAATGCAGGCTGATCACCTGATTGTCTGACGATCTCTCGCCAGTCGTGTCGGTAATACGTCACACTGGGTCACGAGGGTAAAGGAAGAGAGAGTGCTCTTGTGTACTGCCACACACTTGGGCACTATCGAATTACTCCTGCGTAACTGGCCTGGTTCTCAAAGAAACCAGCCACCGTCACCGAAATCGGTGCAGGGGAGTTATAAATAGTCCAGTATAGTAATTGCATTGTTATAAACAGCTTAGTAATTGTTGTTATCTATTGGCCATCACATGACACAGGCAGTTTTTTACCATGGCCAAGTGGGTAAGTATATATTATTAGAACATAAAAATCTTCATACAAGAAAAAGTTACGCCATCTTGATTTCAGAAGACCACGGAAAGCAAATGTCAAAATGTTACAATGACAAATGCTTAATCTAAATAGCCTCAAACAACCCCATGTTTTATTTAGGTCATTTAGGTGTAGACACTTTTTGCCTAAACATGCCTCGTCTATAATATACATATACGTCTATGAATATTTTATTCTTTGGTTGTACTGTGCACATTAAGTTGTTAAGGTTTTAGTACGAGTATGTCAATGACAGGCGATGTACGAAAGACCGGCTATTTGCAAGTCGGACTCACACAAAGGATAATGATCAAACGGCAAAAACATCACATTTATTGTATGGGAAACCCCAAAAAAAATGTACCATGTAAGAAAATTTCAACTGTCTAGCTATCCTGGTTATGAAGATACAGCCTGACGGACGGCCAGACAGACGAGACAGTGATGTCTCAGTTATAGTGTCCCGTTTATACCCTTCGGAGTTAGGATACGGAACCCTAAACACGCCGATTCCCGAAATACATTAGGAAATTGGTCTATCTGTTAGTATTATTAATCCTACTTTCTACCATCCTAATAATATTACAAATGTGAAAGTTTGTGAGGATGGATGGATGGATGTTTGTTACTCTTTCACGCAAAAACTACTGAACGGATTTCGATGAAATTTGGTATGGTAGTAATTTAAGATCTGGATTAAAACATAGGATACTTTTTATACCGAAAAAGTACAGTGTTCCCGTGGGATACAGTATTTACGCGGGCGGAGCCGCGGGCAATATAAAAAAAAGTCTTTGTGTTAGCTCTGACGATTGGAGTTTACACTAAAAAGTAAAATTTGGTGTGCAATGCAAAGCGACCGACGCATCTTCGGCTAACATCGTGTGACACCGTACCGTGTGACCGTGTGACATCGAGAATTCGATTTTACCGGCCTATAATATGAAAATCGTTTCCTATAGAGCAAACTCCAAAATATGTTTTTTTTTTAAATAAGGCGGATACTTAAGCCTAAAGAAAATGTCTAGTAATCCATTAGAATAACAAACAACCAAACTTTGCAATTATAACGATCAATGTCGTTTATGGAACTTTTCTTTTCAATTTTCACACGGGTCCGGTTGCAGTTTTTCCCGCAAGAAAAACTCGTTGTAGGTTCCCACGATACGACAGTTAGTCTATCATCATACATACTTCTAGCTAGCCATACACACAACCTTTCACCACGAGGAAAAACCGATTCTGCCTTAACTGTCCGCACTATATTATTGACAGAAAAACTTAGGCCGCTAAATTAGCGTCGAGCGGTTAGCGACTTTTGTGATAGCGGACGATTTTATAATATGTTATTTAGAATCAGATCTTATAGAACGAACGAGAAATATAACTTCGATAATATTTATATAAATTACATGCTGTAAAGGGCCATATTGATCTATATTAAATGCACAATGTATTTAAGGTACTTAATTGAATATGGATAAATGCTGTATTGCTTAAAATAGCTTCGTAAATAAGCCATTATTTCTCGTAAAAAATTAAGGAAAAAAAAGTAAAAGTTATTGTGGGTTAGACATTGTATTGATAGACAATAGACATATACCTTTTTTGTAGACCTTTATAAGGTGTACAATACTGTAGTACATTATTTTGATCTATATCGTAAGGTTCAGCCAGCGTTTGCAACGTAAGCGCCAAAAATGTGTTTATTTACGACATTTGAAACCCCTAAAATTATCAGTGTTTCTCCATTATATTATGTTTGTTATATACATGAAAACCTTCCCCTTGGATCATTCTATTAAGAAAACTCGCATCAAAATCCGTTGCGCAGTTTTAAAGATTTAGGCATACATAGGGACAGACAGAAAAAACGTTTTTTTTATACTATGTAGTGATTAGGTGTTGCCCGCGACTTCGTGCGCGCCAAAGGAGATCCCGCCGGAACGGTACAATTTGCCGAGATAAAAAGTAACCTATGTCCTTCCCCGTGGTCTACTCTATGTTTGTGCCAAATTTCATGAAAATCGCTCCAATAGTTTCGTAGCCTATTCAATTCAAACAAACAAACATGCAAACTTTATGCACATTCGCTCTTTATAATATCAAGTAGGTATAGACTAGCTTTCGCCCGAGGCTCCGTCCGCGGTCTATTGGATATTATATATACGATATCTTTATAATTGACACAAAGACACTCACAAATAATGTGCCTTTCTACTGGTAAAGGAATTTTCAAAATAAAATTCTTTATTCACACACACCCATAAAAATATATACAAAGACATTATTAATACATAATTAAATAATATGCCAGCGACGTGACACGCGATTCATTAGGGAGCTAAAACCTAACCTAAACCTTCGGTAGACCACGTCCGTCGGCCAGAATTCCTCGACCTCAATGTCGGTAGAAGAAGCGTTGGTACTCTCACCACAAAGGAACTAAAGTTAACCTTGTGGCGAGACTCCAAGCGCTCGACCCTTAAGGTGGAAAACGTCTACTTCGGCATATAGTCCACGACGTCGTCGACTTTCGTGGACCAGTGCAGGCGGGACCCGGTCCCTCACACCGCAGACGCTCCTCGGGTCCGCTAGGTGCGGTGCCGCGGTGGTTGCGAACGGCGGGCTTCCTCTTCTTTCTAGGTGGCTTCATACTGGTGGAGAGAACTCCACCAGTATGAAGCCCTCCTCATCGCACCTCCTGCACTCGTCCTTGCCGAGTCGAAGAGGTTCAGCCTTACGGCCCTCCTTCACCCGCGGGGGCAGCGTGGGGCGAGCAGCGATACTTGCATATTTTTTGCCGCTGAGTCAGTGGACTCAGTTTCGACCCGATCGCAAGCGGCGAGCTGAAGGCGGTGGTTGCTGACTCGTACGATTTCGCTGACATGCAAAACGACGAGTTAAACTGCGTTCCGCGACGCATGTTTACCGAGTCTATCAGATGCTCGGGTGACCTACATAATGAATTATTACTTTTTAGTTGTAATAATTCACTACGCAACTCACTGATGGTAGAATCCAGAAGGCATCCAATCTTCCTCGGCAGTCTGTGTAGCTCCTTAGCCACAAATACTGGCACGGCCGCTGGATTCGTCCGCTAGAGCAAGGAGATGATGTCTTGTAAGCTTCCGTCGCTCCCATCTCTCCTTCGAGACGTCATCTGCGCGGTCTTACCGAGCGCTTCGTACAGCATCAGCTTGCTCTTGCATATCTTCTCGCTGGTGTAGGTAGAGCTGCACGATGCTGTCCTCGTCCATGGCGTTGATGACGTATTGTATGAACGCCAGGATCTTTCGCTAGCTCGCTCAACGCACGACGGTTCGGTACATCCAGAATTACTGGATAATAATCCCCCAACATCCTCACAAACATTACCTGTCTATGAAATGGTATGGATATAATAAGTTTAAGATGATTGGCTAAACGATGATGAAATATGTATATTATTAATTAAACCAATTAATTATTTAGACTAAAAAAGCCTTCTTAGGCCTTTTCATCCGTTATTGGATGATTTAAATACAGTAAGAATACTGTATTTTAAGAATAAGCTCGGAGAACCTGGGACAGTTGGTTTTGAAATGTCGTATGGTTACCCAAGCACATACAGCATTCTGATAACACAGTCAGCCAGTCCAGGTTGATACTGAGCCAACCATAATAAGCGAGTCTCCTCACGATGTTTTTTTCCTTTACCGTTAGAGCGTCCGTATAATGTACTTGAATGTCTCATTGGTACACGCCACAACCTGGGAATCGAACCTGCACTCTCTAGAGTGCGAATCAAAGGGTCTACCCACTAGGCCACGGAGCTCTCTAGACTAAAGCTATGAATTAAATAAAGCATTGTCAAAGCTTAAGTTTATCCTAACGCCATCTAGCGACGACTAGAGAAAACTAAGTCTAATAAGATTCTAATAATAATAAATAAACATTAAACAATATGTATTATCCTCGGTTTCTGATATGAATTTGTCGGTAGTTTATCCATTGATTGGTGCTATTGGTACAATGACTTGTTTCTAAACAAATAAGTGACAATCTTCTGTATTCATATATGAAAGACAAAGCTGATGTATCCACGCACAGGCCAAACACTTAAGGCTAGAAATTTGAAATTTTGCACACGTATTTCTCATATATGACGAACACATCCAAATTTTTCAGAATTCAACCCCCAAGGGATTAAAATAGGGATGAATGTTAAAAATCTAATTTTACGCAGGCGAAGTCGCGGGCATTTAATGCTATATATTATAAACCAAGTTTAACCTGACCAACCAACCTCATACTGTTAAAAAAGGTTCGGATTTTGCTATTTATTGCATTATTTGTTAATATTTAAACAAAATAATACTTACAGACGGAAAGTAACGTTGTCCTTTTGTTTATCAGAAGTTTCCGATCTCTTCTTACAGTAAAAAATACAGCAATTCGGCATTTTTAGCTCCGGTTCGTCCCGCGTCGTAGTGAGGCCACTGTGATTTGCCGAATACGTCAATAACGCGCGGCGACTATATAGTTTCATATAACCGGTATGACCGGCGGTCTCGTACTTTTGGCAGCGGGGAACACCTGACAATGGATAATCCGGTCGGATTAATGCTCTAAGACACAACCACACTAAACACATACGTAGTAGTGAAACGGAACGTCACACCGCAATTTTGTATGAGCGGACTATAGCATTGCAAATAGTACTAGTATGACGTTACAGCACAGATAATCTATTACATGATAGCGAATAGTGTTTTCGGCGGTTTTAAACTTTTTCGTCTGTGTGTTGCATGTTGCGTGACGGTCGGCCGCGGAATAGGGATAAAGTGAAAGGCGCTCGTCAGAGCAGCCGAGGCCAATATGGCGGCGCCTATAGTTCGCATCAGCTGACCGTGTAGTGTATAGACTAGTACTCATTTGTGCCAGTGCTATAAAATTAAGATTGATGAAGCGATTTTTATACCCTTAATGGAATATTATTCCAATAATTTTTAGTTAAATGTCTATAGTGTGAAAAAAAGTTTCACTTTTACCGTGGTTACATAAAACCACACAATCCTTTCTTTTTTTTAGAATTGTATTTTAAAAATTTTTTTTAGGTTTTTAGGTTTCGATTAATGTATTTTTTTTGCGTAATGAAACAATTATGAAGCGTTTAGGACATAAATAAAAACAAGGTCAAGTAGCCTATTCCATAACTCGTAATTGATATAGCTACAGATAGATGGCGCTGACACAGAAATAAATTGACAAACTTTACATAGGTATTGTTTTTCTAATTTAATATAGTTTAAAGCTCCATTTTTCTTACAAAGTAAGAAATGTTTTTCATAAAACTAATTACATTGTATTGTTGTTACGAATTATAGCATAACAAAATAACTTTATCCTCGAATTTAAAAAAGATTCATATAGTGTGCACGAGATGACACTTTTTTTGGGATTCGGAAATCCATTTACTCCGTCCAAGGCGCAAACTTATTTTAAATGTAGATAAAATCTTCAGAAACCGGCCATTATTTATTATTATTACAAAGTTATTACACTCCCTGTCGCTATTTTCGCGGCCGCATCTCGCGCTGTGCTCTCGCGCGGTTTTCTCACGCTGGCCCAAGCACATCGCATTTTCTTCGGTAAGATGTCGTTTAGGGCGTGTTCCTGACACCAGTCAAACCCTTTCACCTCAAATACTTTACATTATTCAAAGACTTTCAGTAACTCAACCAACTTTCACTTAAGGCATATTATTTATTGCACTAGTTAATAATAAATCATTAAATATTAGTTTAAACTCATAGCAAAAGACAATAGCCTATTAATATTATCGACCGTAAGTCAGAAGTGCTGTGGAACTCATAACTGTAAAAAACTTCGCAGACTCAAGTTTTTACTGAATTTCTACTCATACCTATTTTTTTTTCGTATTTAAAATTATATTTTGTTCGTATAAATAGTTAATTAAGTAGGTAAAATATGTACACTTTTGGCGATCGACCGTATACTTTTTCGTGAAACAGAAATACCAAACGTTTTCGCGGCGATTTCAAGAAATCCAAGATGGACGCCAACGCCCGATGCAAATCTCTGAAAAGTAAAAACCAAATAACTCATAACAGCCGCCGGGAGTTATTGTGTTGTGTTTTTATTTAGATTCCCCAGACAACAGCTCGCTGTGTTTTTACCCAAGTCTGAGAAACTGGATGCTCCTCGCGCAAAAACGAAGCTATAACGCCGAAGGTAAAAACGCGGCATACGTATTAAATGTGTCTCTTTAATTTTCTTCAAGAAAGCGCGGGAGGAAACGGCGTAATGAGTCTTGCTACACGCAAAAACTATCTGTATAATGACGTCGCCCATTTATTGACTTCTTGTTGTAAAAAAAGTGCATGGTATTTTGAATGTACGTAGCAGCACATCGGGCTTTCGGAATGGAAAAATATTTAAAATGTTGCCATTAAAATGTTAATTTACCACTTAATAAAGGTTAATAATCAGGTTGTAGAGTTTAGGCGGAGATGATAAAGTATCATGTTGTTGTTTTTGTATTAATTCCTTGTATTTGTATTTTGTGTTATTTCGGTTCATAATAATATGTATATTGGTAGAATATAAAACCTTATGTCCTGTTGTTTCATTATCTGAACCTTCTATTATATTCCCTATGGTGCACAAAATTGGGCAAGTGCTACAACTGCAAATAAGCGTGTAATTTTGTGTTTTCTCCAAAACTTCCTAGAAAGCTTCAGTAACACGTCTACCTACCACTTGACTGAATCTTATAAGACTGGCTTCAGCCAGTAGATTCTTCAGAATCAAACTCCTTGACTCCACTGACGATTTTCTTGGACTTTGACTAGGCTTTGGTCCTGACGATTTAGAAAAAGTGTGTAAAATACTGTAGTGCCTGGGACAGTCGGTTTTAAATGCCGTGTCGTACAGTCAGCCTAGTCCAGAGGAATGACTGGTCAATACGTCTGGGGCCAACCATGTGCGTCCTCACGAAGTTTTCCTTCACCGTTTGGAGCGTCCGTATTTGTCCGTCCGTACTTGAGATCTGAAAAAGTCTCATTAGTACACGCCACAACCTGGCAATCGAACTTGCACTCTCTCGAGTGCGAATTAATCGGTCTACCCAATAGGCCACGGAGCTCACTTGGAGCATTTCTCTACCGCCATATTAATAAATAGGTTGTATTGAAGTAGAATAGTAGCGAGCCACTACTTAAGCTTACTTAGTCTACACTACGCCTCGCCGTGTAATTACACAATACATGTAACGAAACTACGCCTAACCTTGTAACTTGTAATTGTAAGGCGAGCGTCGCAGTGTTTGGTTTATCTTACCAACCAGCCTTAGTTTTTGTTTGACAATAATTTTAGATTTGGTTTTTTAATTGTTCCTGATATAATCCATGAGGCATGACTCTATCTATCTATAGTGTAAGGTTCAAAATCAACTCCGGATATTTTAGACACATTATGTAATTCTTATACCGCCTTACTAATAAATATTTAAACAGTGGATAAGCAATACAATGGTTTGTCCTTATCTGATGCGTGGGAAAAGTCGCTTGACAGACAAGGACAAAACATTGTATCGCTTATCCATTGTGTAAATATTTTTATTAGTAAGGAGGATAATATGTAAGGTCTCCAAAAATTAATTACGGATACTTCAGGCACATGATCCACTGCCTATGTATAGAAGTTTAAGCAGAAAAGTAATTGTCATACTCAAACTAAATAAAACCATTTCATGTACGGG
Source organism: Phengaris arion (assembly GCA_963565745.1). NCBI lineage: Eukaryota > Metazoa > Arthropoda > Insecta > Lepidoptera > Lycaenidae > Phengaris > Phengaris arion. The sequence goes on along the minus strand of OY751444.1, from coordinate 6,695,920 downwards.
TGGGTGACTCTCCGCAAAACGCAAACTCATATAAAGTTAATATATATATATAAAGTTTATAAAGTTTTTTTTTCCAGTGTGGCAATTATTTTTCTGCTTAAACGTCTCTATCTACTGCTTATGTAAAGACATAAGCAGTAGATAATATGCCCTGAGTGTTCGTAATTGATTTTACCAAACCTTAACTTACCGTATTTAAAGGCGTTTAGGCAGAAAAATAATTTAAGATATCGAAAAATAAAATTTATAAACTGATATCATTAACCTCACTAAACATTTTACTGGTTTCATTCGAGACGCGACGAGACGCAACGCGTTACGCGATGTGGACCGACGCGGCGCTGCATTTTTGTTTTCGCAATTCAAACTCTTGCAATGAAACGTGTATCTTATTGCGTAGTAAATAAAGTTCAATTTTGAATCGCTATCGCTATTAAAAATGTAGCGCCGTGTTGCGACTCATTTCGGTGTGAACTGACCCTAAGGATCTTTCACAATCTACTGATAAGTGTCAGGTAGCGTATGAGGCTTCTTAATTATTTGTGTGTTTTTTTCTCTGTCGCACGATATAAATTCAGCAGAAACAAAACATCCGAATAAGCTATTCGACACTTATTAGAATAGGGTTGCCAGGCGTCCGGATAAAGCCGGACACAGTTAGGCTTTTTGATTGCGTGTCCGGCCAAAATAAACGGTGTCCGGCTTATCCGGATTTTATAAGGCTTTTTAGTATTTAAAAATGTTGATAAGTGTTTATTTAGTAATTAATTTTAACTTGACTTTATAACAATAATTGGACTGATTAATAATAAAGTAATTAGATTGACTTGGCCTTCGATTTTTTTTATATTTCATTAGAATTTAAGAATATTTATGGTAAATATCATAAAGTTTGTTTTTAGTAAATATTTTACTGTCGTATTTTTATTAATACTGAGACAAAATCGTCAATAATGTTGGGTGTCCGGCCTTTTTACCCAAATGTCCGGCCAAACTAGTTCGTCTGTCCGGCTATTAGGTTTGGCGACCTGGCAACCCTATATTAGAAGATTAGGCCGTAAGTAAAAATTAAAATTCATAATATTACGTATAAAATGTTGTGTCCACGTCCCACGAGTAACACAAGTAAGGTTAATAATAATCATCATCATTAGCTCGCTTCCTACTGGAGATGCAATGCAAAATTTAAAGCAGCATCCTGGGTTTTATAGGCGCCCTGATAAGGCCATGTATTTTAAAATTTGCCAGCCACTTTTACAATTTTTCTTTCTAATTTAATTTTATTCAAATACGTTTATGTAAAAATATGATTATTAGCATTACATGTATTTTATTTTACCTATTTACGTCGTACGTCGTACGTCGTCCTGGTTTTACCAACTTCAAATCCTAGTTTATTAAATTTGGGGTTGGTTGTATGTTTACTTAAAGAATTTAAAGAAAACCTATTGCGCGTGGATAGTAACTAGGGATGCCAGACGTCCCGTATTTCCCGGGACGTCCCGTATTTAAAGTATTATTTAAAACGTCCCGCCGGGACAAGCGCTGAACCGTAAATCGTGCGATCTAGGATTAAAAACTAAAAAGTATCCCTTATAGATAGCGCCAACAATACTTCCTGGGGCCACTATTGTATCATCACGCCAACAAAGATATTGCGAATTTTAACACTTTGACCACCAGAGACGCTAAGGTTGCAGTTAACATCTGGCTTAGCAGACTTAAATACAATGAAACTGAAAATTTAATAGAAATAGTAAAATAAATTGTTAAAATTAAACACACCGCACACATAATATTTAATCATACAGAGCAAAGGATCACACACACACCCACATACACACACACACTCACACGCACACTTGCGCACACTCACATACACACACTCCCACACTCATACACACACATACCAAACACACAAAAGCTTCTAACATTATTCAATAAAATAAAATAAAATAAAATAAAAATAAAATAAAACAAAAAGATATATTAACATAATTATCTTACCTTTATTACAATCACTGTCGATGTCTTCATACTGTAACCTGCTAGTGAATGTACATTGAAGAGCAGGCAACCCCTCCAGCACAAGAGACTCTTAGTGTAGGGGTTGCGCAATAAATTTGTTACATGTGTACAATTTAGTGTATTTTTTAAAATTTGTAAAAGATGTTATGGGTAATAAACAACTTTTTACTATACATAGGCTGCACTAAAAGTATCGGGAATGGAATATTTCCACTGTTCCTGTCATATTAAAACCTTTTTAATTTAAAACTCCTCGGTTTTAAAAATCGAATACCGTTTATTTATTTAAAAAAAGATTCTCGGTCTTGTCACAAGGTCTTGTCAAACTTGTTCAGTCGTTGAGAAAATGGAATTGACTCGAGAAAATTCTAGAGCGATGATTTATTATGACTTTCGAAGTGGTTTAACACAAAAACAGTGTGTTGACCGGATGATTTCTGCATTTTGTGATGAAGCCCCATCCAAAACCACAATTTATCGCTGGTTTTCTGAATTTCAACGTGGACGTGTCAAGCTCAGTGATGATCCCCGTCAAGGTCGTCCAAAAACTGCAGTCACCCAAGAAAACGTTGATGCTGTGCGTAAGCTGATTGAGGAAGATCGACATGTGACATACCGCGAAATTCAGGCAACTTTAGACATTGGCATGAGTCAAATACAAATAATCTTGCATGAACAATTAGGTGTAAAAGAGTTGTTTTCCCGATGGATACCGCATTTGCTCTGTGAAGAGCAAAAAGCGGCTCGCGTTACTTGGTGCGTCAGAACTCTCGAAAGATTCCACGCAGGATCCTCAAATGCTGTATACAACATCGTATCAGGTGACGAATCCTGGATATACGCGTACGAACCCGAAACAAAAAACCAGTCACGAGTTTGGGTGTTCGAAAATGAGTTAAAGCCAACAAAAATTGTTCGTTCACGGAGTGTTGCAAAAAAAATGGTGGCCACGTTTGTCTCCAAAACCGGCCATGTTGCGACTATACCTCTTGAGGGACAAAGAACGGTTAATGCAGTATGGTATGCTAACATTTGTTTGCCACAGGTCGTTTCTGAACTCCGTAAAGAGAACTGCAACCGCCGCATCATCCTCCATCACGACAATGCGAGTTCTCACACCGCGCACAGAACAAAAGAGTTTTTAGAGCAAGAAATCATAGAATTATTAGACCATCCGCCGTACAGCCCCGACCTAAGCCCTAATGATTTCTATACTTTCCCTAAAATAAAGAATAAATTGCGTGGTCGGAGATTTTCATCACCTGAAGAAGCTATGGACGCCTACAAAACGGCCATTTTGGAGACCCCAACTTCCGAATGGAATGGTTGCTTCAATGATTGGTTCCATCGTATGGAAAAATGTGTCAAATTTCGCGGAGAATACTTCGAAAAGCAATAAATACATTTTTAAATAGTAATGTTGTGTCACTTCCTTGATTACCGAAATTTTCAGTGCCGCCCTCGTAGATAAATATGATCTCAGGCGTTAAAACTAATCAAAAATGCAAAAACTCGCTTGATCCTCAGGAAAATATTAAAAATTTGTCACTAATTAATTAATTTTGTTCTTTTTTTGTACCGGGTAAAAAACTGAAATCCCTTATTTTTGGCTTAAAAAGCATTTGTCCCTTATAGGTTGGAAAAAATCTGGCAATCCTAATAGTAACGGAACCCTTCTGAGGCATCCTGATTTTCTCTTCGTTTTAAGCAATGTCGGAGCTTTTACATCGTACTACCATTATAAAATATGTGAAAGTTTGTGAGGATGGATGGATGTTTGTTACTGTTTCACGCAAACACTACTAAATGGATTTGATGAAATTTGGTAGTAGTTTAAGGTCTGGAAACATTGGCTACATTTTATTCCGGAAATGTACGCGGAGCCGGAGGCAAAAGCTTACTATGTATATTCCTTTGTAAGTCCCTATTGCTGTTTCTTTAGAGCCGCTATCGTCCCCCGACCAGGCTGAGGGTCTAGATAGAAAGTCTTTGGTTGAAAAGGTTGGATACTACCTACTCACTTAGCCCCCTAAAAATTGTTATAATTTTGTTTTTAATAAAAGAAGTTACTAAATAGGCTATGTACTTGACCTTGTTTTTATTTATGTCCTAAATGCTTCATAATTGTTTTCTAAAAGTATATTACATTATTTTGAAACCTAAAAACCTACAAAAGAAATATTTTAATAATACAGTTTTTTTGGTTTATAGATTATCTGTGCTGTGACGTCATACTAGTACAATTTGTAATCTGTGTTAAAGTCCGTATTAGTAAAATGGCGGTGTTACGCGTTCCGTTTGTCGTTTTGACATAAATAACTTTTTAAGATGTAGTATAAGACATCAGATTTAATTACAGAAACACGTTCCGTTTCACTACTACGTATATTATGTTTAGTGTGTTTGTGCCGTCACATCCTAGCCGGAAGTTATTTCGATTTTAGAGGTGTTTTCATCAGTAGAAATTAACAACAAAAATACATATTTTTAAATCAACTTTATGTATCAATCTTAAGTTTTTAATTTGTAATATCGCCAGAATACGTTACTAAAGGAAATACTCCTTCAATGTATGAAATTAAATATGAGTTAAGTAGCCTATTATAAGACACCTATGTGGAAAACATAGTTCAAACCGCATTCAAACCTATACCTTATTATTTGTTTCGTAATAATTTATCACTAATATGAGACTATTAATAAAAAGAGGAAAAGTTTGTTTGTTTGCATCGAAAAGGCTCCGAAACTGCTGGACGGATTTGGATGAAACTTGGTACAGATATAGATTAGACCACGGGGAAGGACTTAGGCTACTAATTTTGTCGCGGCAAAATATACGGTTCCTGCGGGACTTCCTTTTGCGCGCACGAATTTGCGGGCAAAATCTATAACTTAATAGTCACGACTCTCAAGCACTATCATCTAAACTATTTTAAACAACAAGTATCGTTTTCATTATATTGATATTTGACAAACATACAAAATCATCATAATTTAGCAAATAATTTTCCAAGGTCTTTTAATTCATTCATAATTATTATAGTGACACATGAAATTTGGTGCCCCTATATCTTTTTTTATGTGAGGGCAGAAGCGTGGGGTCTCCGTTGGGGCGGGGCGTGCAAGCTGCACCGTGGGGGCATGGGGGCAACGAATGCGATCAGTCGCGGCGCGCGCTTTGACAGTCAGTGTCGCGTTCCATTTTCAAAATTCGCGCCAAATCGCGTATCTAATATACTTAAGTAATTTTTTTTTTTTAACGTGTGTTTTTAATTGTAATGCCATTGTGATTGGATTAATGTGTGCGAGTGAGAAGAATATGGAAACGAGCGAGGAAACGGGACGGAGCGTTCCCCACACCCCCGCTCAGCCGAACGGCTCCAATAAGATAATCGGGCGCAACGTGAATGGGACCAGTAAGTCACAATAATTATTTTAACGAGCTTTTTTAACGTCTTAAATTGCAAAGGAAAAAAATGAAGCCGTAAGTATCAACGATAATTAGCGCCAAAAATGTAGCGCGCCAGATATGTCTGGCGACAAAGTGCCGACGAGCGACGACCGGTGAAAATATTTCAATAATTGCAAAAAAGCTTTTAATTATTTTTGAGCGGGTTGAGGGCCAATTGAAAAAAAATTCTATAGCTTAATTATTAAAACAATTTCATCTTTTTATACCTCCTGTAATGAAATTTATGTAGTTTTCGGAAAAAAAACTTTTTAATTTTTTTTAATCATTAGCCCCATAAGATGTTCATTGCGTTATTATTTAATACCTAAAAATCTTGCGTTTGATAATTTCAGTTTTGTTTTCTTTTATATAGCTTCTAATATAAAATTAAAAGAATAAGTACATGTAAAAAATTAAATTTACAACACGACTATACGCGACTGCATTTTTATGATAGCTATTCAAAATTGAACTTAATTCACTACCCAAAAGATTCACGTTTCATATGACATCTCACATCACTCATTAGTCATACTCATAAGTACCTACACTGCGCATGCGCTGTGCAGCGCGATGCAACTCGACATTCGAACTCTTGCAACGAAAGGTGTATCTTAATTGTACTGTACTTAATTTAAAAAGTTCAATTATGAATAGCACTCTTGAAAATGCAGCGCCGTGTCGCGTATCGTTTAGTTTCGGTGTGAATTGACCCTGACCCCCGTCCTATAAAATCTTATAATATAAAATATAAATAGTACTGTTTAATCAACACTAATAAAAGCAAAAGGAACATTTGGTTTTTGTTTGCAATGAATACCTAGGCTCCGAAACTAATGGATCGATTTTGGTGTGTATAAATATAGATTACAACCACGAGGAAGGACATAGGCTTCCTTTTATCGCGGCAAAATGTACGGTAATCGAGTGATTTCCTTTTGCGCGTACGAGCCACGAGGTCACGGGCATCATCTGGTTACCAATATTATCAAAAAACAAAAGAATAATTTGGATTATAATAAAGCCATTAATAACAATTTAGAACTTCCTTGAAATGCCTTGAATAAAGCTAAAAAATCAGTTCTACGACTATCAAAATGCGGGGAATGTATAAAAAGTAATAAAAAAGATCCCAGGTTTTTTCGCATAAAACGACATAGTTTTATTGTGTTAATTACAGAACGAAAATTTGCTTGATTAGCATAATATTTTGTAATACTAGAACCCTGAACCATTAGCAATATATAATACATACATGTTAATCTATATTTGGCTACAATAACTGTATTATTATGCAAAACGAAATGAAGAATTTGTCAAAGAATTTAACACCTTACCTTAATTAATATTAAAAACCTGAAAAAACATATCAATAATTCATTTTGAACTTGCCGCAAAAACCATAATAAGACAAAAACTTACGTATATAGGTACGTACGTAATGTCATATCTTTTTCTTTTTTTTATTCAAATATATAGCGTCGGCTTAAAACCGTTTGTATATTTTAAATAGTTTGTATATTTGTTTGTATATTTAATACCATTTTTAAATTTGCCAGTGTAAAGTTAAAAAGGCGGGAAATAGAATTTTTGTTTCAATTTTCAACACCGTATTCCTAAATCATCAAGTCTAAAGTCTAGTCAAAGTCCAAATAGATAGTCAGTGCAGTCAATGAATCAAGTCAGTCGATTCAGTAAAGTGGTAGAAGCTTTACTGAAAGTTTCTAGGGAGTTTTGGAGGAACATAAAATAGCACGTTTTTTGAAGTTGTACCACTTGCCCACACTTGTGCACGTTAACGAATATTTAATGGTTAATATTCTACCAATATTACACATTAATAACTGAAATAACACAAATTGATGAATGAAATACAAAATCCACAACGTCACCCATTGAATTCCCCGGCAAAACTCCTGTCATATCTTAACTAATGTAAGTATGATTGGATTTTTTTTATTAAAAGTGTATACGGTAATAGTTTCATCCTCAGTTTCATCTTGTTGTGTTGCAAAAATATCGGTGTGCTTCTGGTTTGTTTTTTTTTCGACTTAAGGTTTGTATGGCTATTGGTTGACCTACTATGGTATACGAACAGTTAATTATTTTTACCCTCGCGGGTATTTTTATAATATTTTTTTTTCAAATCTATTCGGAGATCATTTTAAAATACTACAGAACAAAACAACACATAAGTAGAAATTATTCTAATGTAATATAATATTATAAAGAAATATTTAGGAATATTTCAAAAAACGTAATACTTATTTTAATGTCTGCACCTTAATTATGAATTCATTATGTAGCGTAGTTTAAAAAAGTTTATTAGGTCGTTTTACAAAAAAAAAAGACGTGTGGCACTCGGGGACTGCCGCGGTAAAGCTATTGCATAGCATTTTGTATCAACTTATGCAATTATAATTATTTATTTATTTTATTTTATTTATGCAGTATTTCTTTTTCTTTGATATTAATTCAAGTTACACTTTTTGAGCGTGGTGACCGATAAGAAACAAATTTTTCTTTTATTAAATAAATAAAAAGTTAATATTGTTTAAAATATTTTTATTATTTTACAATACATGTGGGTTTTAAATTATTATTTTTTACAATTACTTTCTCATAAACAGCTGCTTATGTATTCGTCCGATTTCGGAGCAGCTCGTCTCGATTCGTGCGAGTTTCGTAGAGTCGTACAATACGTCTAATCGCACGCACACAACGCCGTGTCGAAGACTGCCGAACTGAAACGACGTTAGACGATGCACGGAGCGTGAGGTTTTTTCGTTACGGAATTTCTGGATTCGGTCCCCGCGCTCAAGGCCCGCGATAGAAGCTATGCAATAGCTTAAAAAATATCATTATAAACTACAAAATGTCACGTACTTTATTATTTTCATACCCTTTTGCTCTCGGCCGGTTGCCGGAGCCGGGAGCGCGTTGGTTACGTAGTACTGGTAGTACTAACTATATTTTGGTATCTGTGGCGCCGCGCCGTGCCGGGCCGGTAAGTGGAAAAGCAATAATAGGCTACTTTGACAGTGTTTTTATTTATGCCCTAAACGCTTCATAATTGTTTCATTAAAAAAAAATATATATATTACATTATTTTCTTCAAACCTAAAATCCTACGAAAAAATATTTAATAAAAAAAAACTTTATAAACCGCCGAAAACAGTATTCGCCATGTTGCCAGATTTCCAGATTATCCAGATTATCTGTGCTGTGACGTCATACTAGTACTATTTGTAATTTGTGCTATAGTCCGCAGTAGTAAAATGGCGGTGTTACGTTCCGTTTGACGTAATAACTTTTTAAGATGTCATGAACTATTTATTTACAAAAACGTTTCGTTTCACTACTACATGTGTGCTTAGTGTGTTTGTGTCGTCACATCCTTGCCGGAAGTTACTTCAAGGTGTTTTCATCAATAGAAATTAAAATATAAAAATACATATTTTTAAATCAACTTTATTTATCAATCTTATGATATCGCTAGAATACGTTTTCCTTAGCCAAGTACTAAAGGAAATACTCCTTCAATGTATGAAATTAAATATGAGTCAAGTAGCCTATTAAGCTGGGAATATATTGTCCGGAATCCGGAAGGCCGGGGAAAATTCACAGCATTGAAAATAGAACTCTGCGCTAATACAATACAGCTAAAATCGAAGTGTCGAGCTGTTATAGTATATGACATTGATATTTGGCTCGACACTTGTGTGTTCGATTTTCAGCAAAAGTCTATTCTCAGTGCTCTGAATTTTCCCCGGCCTCGCGGATTCCGGACAATATTGTCCCGGCCTTAGCTACTCAACTAATTACGAAACTAATAATACTTACTTAGTGAGTAAGTACTCTTATTTTGTAGTCCTAATTTTCGTATTGAAAATGAAATTTAGCAAACAATATTGCATCAAAATAAGCTATAAAAGCTTATCTGTTATAAGGCAAATAAAATATGTATAAAAGCGATATAAAATTTTATGTAAATTCGTAATTAAATTCAATTTTAGCTGTCTCCATTTATTCTAAGAAAATAAGTAAAAACACTAAAACAATTTTACACCGAGTTATAACACCTTTTGGCCTTTGGCATAAATTGAAAATTTAAATACAGTAGCTACAATAAACTGTAAGTCTTTATTATATTTAATTACGTTTTTTTTTTTTAAGTTTAGAGCGTAACCCGTGGGTGATGTCGTAAACTTTGGTTATTTTGGAGAATTTATGGCCGCATTTTTTAACTGTAGCACTGGTTAGGGAAAATAAATGTGTTAAATAACTATTTCAAAGTGTTTTCTCTTTTTTTATTTAACCACCTGTTTAACATATTGTTGCGATAAATTATGATAGCGATTCAAAATTTTTGTAGGAGGTAATATACGTTCTGGGGGTTTAGCGCAACGTATTCGTAATTTTATCGAATGAAAATTGTATGGAGTCCAGTGGCGAAGGCTGGTTCTCCTTCATAGGGAAGCCCTAGGGATGGAGGTCTTCAAAAGGTAAGTGGTAAGTGATGTCGATCGGAATGGAGTTATAGGAACCTCACGCCACTGTAGAATATAGTCATGATTATCATTTTTCATACAATTCGCATTCGCTATCGTTACGAATAGTTGTTGTCAATTTTCGCACTAAGCCCTGACACTGAAAGTTAGATAAAGTCTAGCACCAAGCACTGTGTATCGATGTAAAATAGAATTTCTTCGGGCATTTTAAATAGTGTGGCATCGCTCAAGACGAACGGCAAGCGTTTCTCGTGTTCTGAATATGGTACATATCTATACTAATATTATAAAGAGGAAAAGTTTGTGCGATTGTTTGTTTGCATCGAATAGGTTCCGAAACTACGGGACCGATTTCGATGAAATTTAGCACAGATATAGAGTGGACCACGGGGAATGACATAGTTTTGATTGCGGCAAAATGTACGGTTCTTTTAGCGCGAAGTCGCGGCAACATCTAGTATTCTTATGATTTGTTCGTATCCTCCACGTTGTGTTCTCGTTTCTACCCATTGGGAATTAGTAACACGACCAATTTTAGAAGCTGCTTTTTATCTCCGTTACTGTAACTAAATTTTGACGATTCTCTATAGTTTTAAATTCCATTCTCACAAAAAACACGCGCACCAAAGAAAATTCACATCGCGCGGCAGCGGTTGGCGTAATTTGCGTTTTTCTGCGGCCGCGCTGCGCTGGGTCCCTTTGTCTCGGGTACGTTTTTGTACCTAGTTTCTTAATGCCCCTACTGCGCTCGAACGGTTTCGATACTTGCGTCTGTATGGCTACGATAGTTCCAACTTGATACTTTATCGCAGTAGCAAAGATTATGTAAGTTAATTTGTATTATAAAATAAAATAAAATATTTTCATAATTAATTTTATAATAATAATAATTTTAATTTTAGAACAATTTAATTTTGGCTTTTTTTATCCTCATAACACTTACTTACCATAAGTATTGGTTTATGTTCCTTTTTTAGTCTACCTATTAAGTTTTTTACTTTCCTTGTAATATTTTCAACGCTACTGTTTTTTAAATTGTTGATTTTAGTAAAACTTGTTGAATTATCTTAATTGTATTAATAAATAAATTAAACCAAAATACGTTCTTATAACTTTATTAATAAACTGGCTCATACATTAATTAAAGAAGAGGAGTAAGTAAAAAAAATATATGATTTAAGTAAATCCGATTAAAATCAAATTAATCTGATATTTTCGATTTTTTTTATCGTTATTTTTATCAACCCTGCTTGTTAGTTACACACAAAATCTGATATTTTATATTTATTACGCATTCCTTGGTGTAAATTAAACTAAATTTATTTTAATTCTTGATCATTAATATTTTTTTAAATATAAAATATGCAAATAACTTAAAAATAAAAAACTTCACACCGTAAATTATTTTGTTATGTAAGTTAAATTGAAGCTTATGAATTCTAAAAACTTATCTACCTACATATTTTTATTAATTGATCTGGACTAAAACAATAATAATCTATTTGAATTACTGGAATGGACATGGAATGGAAATGATACATATTATATAAGTACATATTATAAAATTAAATGTCGTCGTCAACACATTATGATTTATGTACAAATCTTATGTTACGTGTACTATAAACTAGGTATGTAATTGCTACTAGCTCTTAACTACCCATTAGATATTTCATATTAACCAAGTATTGTTATTTGTAACATATACCTACTTCTTTCTAATAGAAATGGTTATATTCAAAAATAATAAATCAAGTATCAAGAGCGCTCGGTCGGCTTACGGTTTTTGCGTGGCTCTAGCGTATGCGACGGAAAAACCGTGGAAAGGTCGGAAAAACTGCGCTCACATGCGGCACGCGCAAAAACACGTACACTGCACTGCGAACGCGCAAACGCGTTCGATGAGGGTTTTTTAATTCGTGACATCTGACAGCTTTTGGACACGACAAGGACCGTCGAGCTACCAAGCGCCGCCTGGTGACAGAAAAAGAATCGAAAATTCTTATTGACCGTTTTTGATACCACTTACGCCACCAGATGACGCTTTGTGTGCGTTGGTTCTGCCCCCAGCGGCAGAAAAATATCAAACACCCTCATTGGATATTTTCCAACATGTAAAAATTTAGTTTTTTTTTACTACAAGAACAAGTTACGCCATCTTGGTTTTCGCCATACCTCAAATGTCGGCCATCTTGATTTCACTATACTTCAAATTGCCCTACAAACTGCAAAGTGGGGCCTTTTAAGTGGAGACCGGTTTTTTTATTAACTAATTATTAAATGGATGATACTAATTAATAAATGGATGAATGTATGGATATTTAATGTATACTATATGTATGATCGCATTCAGAGTAATATGTCAAGAATTAGAAGATAAATTAAATAGCGGAAAATCAGAAATATATTATATCTGATTTTACGGAACGGAACTGACAAAAATATTCGCCATAAAAAACCGGCCAAGTGCAAGTCAGCCTCGCGCACGAAGAGTTGCATATAGATTCATTCATTTTAAATATTTATTATAACTATAGAACTTAGAAGGACGGACGGACAGACAGACAGACAGATAGACGTACGGACAGAGCGAAACTATAAGGGTTACTTAAATACTACGGAACCCTAATAAAAGTGAGCTGAAACAAAACTTCTGAAGGAGCTATCCGACACTAGATAATTGGCATTTATTAGGGTTCCGTATCCAAAGTGTAAGACTCCGCTGTCCATCCTTCTGTCTGTCCGTCTGTCACCAGGCTGTATCTCATAAGCCGTGACAGCTAGACAGTTGAAATTTCCACAGATGATGTATTGTTGCCGCTATAACAACAAAATATAATAAAAACAGAATAAAATATATATTTATGTTAAGCTCAAATACAACAAATGTGTTTTATGTACGTGCGTGCGTCCTACTCGCACATGGCCCGTTTTTTTTTAAATATGTGCCTGAAGCAAAAGTTATAACAAGTATCACGCCAACTGTACTTATTTCTTGTGTTCTTTTCAACGCAATCTACAATGTATGCCCAACAATATAAAAGATATTACTTTTTCATCACTCATGATTACTGTTTTCTGGTTTAAAGTGCTACGTTTGCGAGTATAATAATAAAAAATATTTTTACTCTTTGTATTAAGTATGAACGTCTGAATAAAAATAATGTAACACAATACTGATGGTGATTTTTTAATATTTGTTTTAATTTTTTAAAATTTACTTTAATTTCGACTGTAGTTGTATTAGCAGAAGGATTAAATTCGATCGAGATAATGCGTCATTGTATTTCTTTATTCATAATAAAAATATCTATGGACGTCAATCTGGTCCCGTTGTTCTAATAAGTTCTCGAAGAACTCGTGTTACGGGTACCAGACAACGGAAATATATTTAATACTTTTATATTATACACATATTTAAGATTTTTATTATATTATACACATAATTAATATACAATACACATTCATGACCCAGGAACACGGAAAAACTTTTTGTTCCTTCGGTGGGATTAGAACCCGCGACCCCCGCCTTGAGCACCAGCACGCTCAACCACTAAGCCACAGAGGTCGTCAATTGCACGGTAATTAGTTAATATGCTCGATTTTCCATCAAGAGCGGCCAAATTTCGAACATATCATGGTTTTATAGTTGTTAAAAAGTTATTATATGGAAAAAAATATATTTTTAGGTAGGTCATAACTTTTTAGTACCAAGTGGTAATAAAAAGTTATGAATCTCCGAATATCAGAGAATTCATGTGCAAAATACGGTAATAGTTGTCATCATTCTGTATAGTCTATGGTTATCATGCTGTAAAATGTCAATTTAAGGCGTAACAGCTCCATCTAGTGGCCCATTAGATAGATAGATTTATTTTTTATTGGAGTATAAAGTTATTACCTTTTTCTATAGTTCAACAGATTATTACTAGTCTTATAAAAAAAAATGTTGGGGTGTGAAATAGAACCCTCTCTATAGTCTATAGTCTATACTATTTATATTTATACCAAGAAAAGTAATTATTATTTTTTTGTTTTCGTAACGTGAAAGCGACATCTATCGTCATTTATCTGTTTAGTATAATATTGCGTTTCCAAACAAACTAGTTATTAATTTCATTACGTAATTGACTAAAAGATGTTGCTTTTCCCCAAACCGCCCGCGCCACTAGAGCAATTTATTGAACAGTAGGTTAGGTTATATTAAATCAATTATCTTTTATCCCCCGAGTTTCATGTAAAATATTGTTGTTTTTTTTGTTTCTATGATCATAAAGTACAACTTACAATAAATATTTTTTGTGTCTACGTATTTTAGTTATCAGGCAGTAAATGTATGGCGACTTGCCGATCTCCTTTACGTGGGAGAGCCTAGCTTGTGGCTAAGTGGTTGAGCGTGTTGGTGCTCAAGCCGGGGGTCGCGGGATCGAATCCCGCCGAAGGAACAAAAAGTTTTTCTGTGTACCTGGGTCATGGATGTGTATTAAATATGTGTATAATATAATAAAAATCTTAATTATATGTATAGTATAAAAAGTAATTATATTTCCGTTGTCTGGTACCCGTAACACAAGTTCTTCGAGAACTTACCACGAAACCAGATTGACGTGGTGGAAAGCGTCCATAGACATTATTATTATTATTAAATATAAAAAAATTGAACGGGGACTCGCGCACGGATGATCCCGTCCCCCGACTCCCGTACCAAACGGCAAAAAAATCGCGTTTGTTGTATGGGGTTGTATGTTGTATTTGTTTTTTTATCCTTTCTTATTTGTATTATTTATGTTTTTTTATATGATTTTTTTATTTTATTTTTTGTTTTATTTTTTATTTTCAATATGTATTTTATTCTAATTTTTTTTATATTTCGTTGTTATAGCGGCAACAGAAATACATCGTCTGTGTAAATTTCAACTGTCTAACTATCACGGTTCACGAGATACAGCCTGGTGATAGACAGACACACGGACTGACAGCGAAGTCTCAGTAATAGAGTTCCGTTTGTATCCTTTGGGTACGGAAGCCAAAAAAAATACCGCTTACGCTTGGACGAGGTTCATCGTGATAATGATGATTGATTTTAACCGACATCCAAGAAGGAGGAGGTTGTATGTTCGGCTGTGGATATTTTTTTAAAGTTTTTTTTAATATTTGGCAAATGTTCAAGTCGACGTTACGTTTAAAAATGCATAGGCCCGTAAAAACCTCACTATGTTAATGCATGTATATAAATGCGGCACAAAAACATTGCTGTATAATATACTATAACTATGTCCAAGGAAAAACAGCCCCGATGGAACAAAAGGTGGATTAAAAAAGCGGTCAAGCCCGAGCGGTCTGTAGCGTGGGTTCCCGACAATTTAGGGTAAAACAAGGAGAGTTGGTACTGTGGAGTAGGTTTTCTATTTTGTGTGTTTAGTACGTTTGTGTATAAAAATATAAATTGTAAAACCAAATGCTAACTAGTAGTAAACACGATATCAATTAATAGTATTTCCTTTTCCTATTTAGACTTTGGAAATGTACTGTCGCACAAGTTGCCTCTCGACCAGGCATGAGATGAAAATTTTGTTGCAGTCACTTCCTTTGTGATGAGCAGGTACTTTGTCGATATTGTATATTGACGATATCTCAAATAGTGCTTGGGGGGAGGGGGGTTACCTACCAAGTCATGCATGATACCTTACCTTTATTTTAAAAAAAGTAAAAGTAGTTTAAAATACCTATTCAACGATACCTCTTCACATGTATGGAGTGCTACCCCTAAAATATAAAATGATTTTTATATATACGAGGGCTGATTGATAAGTTTCCGAAACGACAAAGAAAAACTTCAAAAATCTATTTAAAATAAATTTATTTCTCAACGTAGTTTCCTTCTACCTCGATGCATTTAGTCCAGCGCTTCTCCAATGCCGTTACACCAGTTTGATAAAATTTTTTCTCCAACCCCTCAAAATACTCGTCCACGGCAACAATGACTTCTTCATTTGATGAAAATCTCTGGCCACCTAACCATTTCTTCAGGTTTGGGAATAAGTGGAAGTTGCACGGGGCCAGATCCGGGGAATAGGGTGGATGCGGTAGCATTTCGAACCGCAATTCATGGAGTTTGGCGACTGCAACCATTGACGTGTGTGCAGGTGCGTTATCATGGTGGAACAAATTTTTTTTTTTAATTTTTTTCTTGGCCAAATGTGGTTGTTTCTTCTGGATTTCTTCACTTAATTTATTTTTGCAGCAAGCTTGCGTAGTACTCTCCATTTATTGTTTTTCCTTTTTGCAGATAATCTACTAAAATAATCCCTCGAGCATCCCAAAAAACAGTCGCCATCACTTTGCCGGCAGACAAAACCGTTTTTGCTTTCTTCGGCGCAGGTTTTCCGCTCTCAATCCACTGCTTAGATTGTTCTTTTGTCTCGGCAGTATAATGATGTCTCCAGGTTTCATCGACTGTTACATAACGCCGCAAAAACTCATTAGGATCTCGGTTAAACAGCGCCAAACACTCCGATGAATCGTCCACTCGACGTTGCTTTTGGTCTACAGTGAGCAAACGCGGCACCCACATCGCGCATCGCGATCGCGCGCAAAGCTTTTTCATTCCCAAATGTTGGTGCAAAATATTAAAAACGCGTTCAGATGAAATGCTTACCATCTCTGCTATCTCTCGCAACTTTAAGCGCCGATCATTCAATACAATTTTGTGAATTTTTTTGATCATGTCCGGATTCGTGACTTCATTTGGACGGCCAGACCTGTGGGCGTCTTCGCAGCTCTGTCTTCCACGTTTAAAATCAGTTACCCAGGTGTGAATTGTACTCAATGCAGGAGCAGAATTACCTAAAATACTGTCTAGCTTGGTTTTAATCTGGGTTGTTGTTTTCTCTTTTAAAACGTAAAACTTTGTCACCGCACGAATTTCGTTTCTTTCCATTGTTAAGAAAATTTACGACAGAGAAAGTTCTACGTCCTCTCAAACAAATTCCATCAGTTCGATTAAATTCAAATTTGGCGTTCTATTTTCAAAAAGATGTCAGAATATAATGTAATATTCCTTTTTTGCGTATCATTTTTTTAAGTTCGTCGTTTCGGCCAGTTATCAATCAGCCCAGGTATATACACAATCTACAACTATAAGAAATTTCATCCATCATTTATATTCATAATTACAGAAGCTAGAAGCGTGGACAGACAGACAGACAGGCGGACGGACAGAGCGAAACTATAAGGGTTCCTTGTGTATTAACAGAACCCTAAAAACATTTGAAAACGTTAAAAAAAATTAACAGGATGAGGTAAACCTGAGTAAAATTAAATTAAAATATAATAATTAATAATTAAATTAAATTATTAAACCAATTCTCGTAATTATCTTACACTTTCATTGAACTTTTATTGAATTATAAATTAATCTCCTTGATATCATAAACTGATTTTTGGAGTTTGAACCAATTAAATCGGGTTAGATGTTGGTTTGACGCTTATGAGAATACCATTTTGCAGTTTTAACATATCGGTACTGGATTGTAACTTTATTATTGCAGCTTTTAATTAGCAGAATCGACCTTCTGTTATCAGATTTTTCTCTCACAGATCTCACCAAAATTTTGAAAAAACTATACTCCGTTCCGATTTAATTTAATCTAAATGTGCGTCTCCTCTGATGTTGCGGGCGACGGGCGGGCGGTTCATGGGCGACGGTAATCGCTTTCCATCAGGTGTTCCGTTTGCTCGTTTGCCCCCGAGTTTTATTATAAAAAAAGTAACAAAGATCAATATGGGCGGCGTTACCACAGATTACTAAATAGTTACTACGTAAGCGTCACTGCTACTAATTTTATTTAAATGTCACTTATTCACCGTGTATTAAAGAAATACATTACACATTAATTTCGTCGAATTTCATAGAGTAAGTATCTATCTGTTTGAAAATTATTAAGATACCTATCTTTAATAAGCTTGGCATAACAATTTTCCCTTCAAAAATATTCCTAAATTGTTGTGCCCAAGGATCTCCACTGGTGCCATACTTATGGGTGGTTTTTACACAGCCAGACCGACTGGAGCCGCCCGCGTTATGGCGCCTTTAGCGTTCCTAATTTAAATGTAGAGGTAATTAAAAAGTATATTGCTATCTATGGTAACATCATTGTTTAAATTATGTTATTTCATTGCTATTTTATCAGTGAAATTTTACTTAAAATAAAGTTTTATATCCTATTTTTTTTTAATTTGAATAACTAATTGCAGAAATTTTATTATATATTATATACTTCATAAAAAAATATTTGTTTTTGTTCTAGCAATTATAAATTTTGCACTAAGGATGACTTATAATTGTATTACATTATTTAAGTTTGTTTTTTTTTGCAAAAAAATTTTGAAAATAGTTTTAATATTTCTAAAAAACGACTAAGTACTTAAGTTTATTAATTCCTGAAAATAAAAAAATCAAATATTATCATTTTAAATCTTCAAGGCAATAAATAAATTAAATTATTTTGATATTTATTTTTTACTTAATATAGTGCCAAAACTATAATTAAAAAAAATCGATTTCACACAAATCACAATACAATGCTTTGCATAATATATTAGATCAAAATTATTAATTAAGAGAATTAGTTAATTGTTTATATTGTGAAATTTTTATAACACTAGAAAAAAAATACTCTAAATTTTGCCACCCTGGTCACTAGCGCTGACTGCCCCTAGTGTAAAATGTAAATCCACCGCTGTCTATAATTAATAATTATAGATCTACTAGTCCTTTACCTACTCAGTAGTCAGTATTTACCTTATAGGATTATTTTCATAGCAAATTACTATAAAACTAAAATCTCTTTGAAAATTGTACGTTTCTGTCCAGTTGCGCTATCTTGTGTTTATAAAACTTTGTAGAATATAAGAATATTAAAGTTATTTATTAATAAGGATATTTCTATGTGCTTTTGCTTCTTTTTAAAAAAAAACACAACAAAAACAATCTCTAACATCTTGTTAAACCAAATACCATTACGAAAACAAAAACGTACTTTTGATTGTCAAGATAATATTTTACGGGTAACAGACAAACACCATTGCACATTCAAGCAGTAAAAATATGCGTTCGAAATTCAAATAGAGAAGAAGCTGCGGAAAAAACAAACATTCAAACTTCAAAGGCGTTCTAAAAAATTAAAGATCCTTTTACCGCTTTGTCTGTTCATAACAATGATTGTGAATATGCAAATCGTGAGTTTCTTGGCGAGACTCCTTTTATTTTTTGATATGTCTGTACTCCACGCATCTGTCATTTTAGATATTAAAACTTACTACATTCGAGAGGAATTCAACGTACCTAACTTGTTTTTTTATATGCCGAGATAGGCTTTTTATCGTGGACTTGGGCAATGACATATTGTTTTTTTAGCGACGATAATGTTCGTTGAATTTTCATGAGGCCAATATTTATATGGCGCAATTATGTCTGTTTTTCGCCTCCATATTCTCGGGTTATGACAAAAACTGTCGCCGACATCACGAATGCCTTTATCGAATCTGTGGTTTTTTTTATCGTTAATTCCACAGATAATGGTCGGAGTCAAATGATGAAGCGGCAAGAAGTGGTGGAATTTCAGCGATGGCCGCGAAGTCTTAGCGTATTTTTTGCAGGGACGGGTTTGGGCGGTGGGTTTTTGCAAATCCCAATGAAAACCGTAATGGCATTTTATCGTGCATAAGAGCGGGATTCATTAATTATTTATAATAGACGGCTAGCGCCAAAACGCCGCATTTGCAATTTCGCGACGAATTTTTATGTGCTTGTTTTTACGGTGTATTAAAAACTAAAGCCAACTAGGGTATACAACAAATTATTTCCTGGCGATTGATCGCTTTCTATCAAGCGATTCGTCTGCTCGTTTCCCCTATCGGTTCTCTACCATACGATACATAGTAAAATACAAATACCTCCAGTATACCCATCATGTAAGAAAAATCTAAGTTAATAATATTATAAGTATACATATTTTCAAAGATCTTATAAACTTTCGCCTGACAACCGGTATCTTTCGGCGAAACACAATGCGAGAGATTTTAAGCTGTAAGGTGAAGGTACTTTAGTTGAAGTGACCTAGAATCTAGATACTTGCTTAATTTTCATAATCTAGATTACTTCAATTTCAGTTCAAATTCACTAAGAGAAAAATCAGAAAGTGCCAACTTTAAGGTGTTTTTTACCCTATTATAACATCGAAATCTATATCTAATATTATGAAGAGGAAAAGTTTGTTTGTTTGCATTGATTAGGCTTCGAAAAATACGGAACCGATTTTGATGAAATTTGGCCAAAATATAGAGTAGACTACGGGGATGGACATAGGTTACTTTTTATCGCGGAAAAATCTACGGTTTCCGCGAGATTAACTATTGCGCGCACGAAGTCGCGGCCTGCGGGCAACATAATATACATAGTTATCCTACTACCATTACAAATGTGAAAGTTTGAGAGTATGGAAGGATGGATGGATGGATGTTTGTTAATCTTTCACGTAAAAACTACTGAACGGATTTGGATGAAATAAATCAGTAGTAGTTTAGGCTCTGGATTAAAACATAGGCTACATTTTATCCCGAAAAAGTACAGTGTTCCCGTGGGATACTGTATTCACGCGGGTGGAGTCGCGGGCAAAAGCTCATATTTAGTCCCACAAAAGTATTAATTATATGAGTATTGATAATAAAAACCAGATTAAGTTTGTCCCGCTTTAAGTCCCACTTTATATTATGGCCATATTTTTTGGCATGTATTTAAACTTGCGACAAAACAATCAAATGGGTGTGAAAAAACCGAATATTTAATACTTAATTACCAAGTTGGCGAAAGAATATAAGGAACAAAAAATTTCAAATCTGGTGACTAATTAATACCAGTTTTTTTCATAGAATATTCCAAAATGGCAGACAGATATTATTTTAGCGAACAAATAACCATCTCGGCGACAATTTGAGAGTACACATTTAATTTAAGACTAGGCACATATTTTTTCCCTGATGTAGGTAATTCAAAAAACATAATAAGCAGCAAAACGAGCGCACATAAAAAAAAAACGTAAAGGCGCGTACAGAATTCCCATTTTTAATTTTTATTGGTTTCGGGGGGGCGAATATTTATTTTTCTGTGTAATATTTAATATTTAAATTCATACGGGTGTCGTTTTCAAGGTTTTTAGCACCCTGCACACACCCTGAATATAAAAGTTATATCCATTTTGAATTTCAAAGATACCGCACATTTATTTTTAATAAAATGTATCTAAGTAGGTGTTCTTTTCTAGATTTAGAGGATGTTAATCACAAAAAAAATAATGAAAACTGAAAAAATTTCCTCTCCCTTAGTAGCCCCGCAACCACATACTTTCTTCGTAATGAGAGAAAAAAAATTTTGAAAATACTGAATTTTCCAACATTTCTTTCTATATTCGCTTCTATCTCGGAAACGGTGTATCCTACTGAAAAAAAAAATCCTTCCCCTTAGTAACCCCGCCATATTTTTCTTGATGGAAGAAAAGAAATTTGAAAATCCTGAATTTCCTAAAATTTCTATAGATTACATAGCTGGTACTACATAACATACTGTGTTAATAATCATCAATCCTAATCAGCATCCGCAACAACTTTTAATTTAATACTCATGTCATTTTAAGGCCTTCCCCACATTAGGCGTCCGCGTTCCTCGGGCGTGTCAGCGATGCGGACGCTGCTCGCGCCACTCACGTCCGAGGAACGCGCACGCCTAATATTTTGCGGAATATCACGAAACTAATCAATGTCAATGCCAAATCTTCTAGATTTTAATCCTCTTTAATCGATCACATCTTTGATCCTAGTTTTAGGCTTCGAAATCCGGAACGCCCGCGGCGGTGAAAATTCAGTGCACTGAAAATAGAACTCTGCGTTTATACAATAGAGTTGAAAATAGAAGTTTCGAGTGTCAAGCTATCATAAATGACATTGGCATTTGACTCGACACTCATATGTTCGATTTTGAACTCGCGCTCGAATTGTATTAGCGCAGAGTTATATTTTCAGTCACGGATAAGATAAATGAGGTTGGATTGGCAATGTGCGCGGGGCAGACGCGCCTCAAGTATGATTGGACAATCATACTTCAACCGAACCACGCGTAAGTACGCGTGGTTCGGTTATACATACTTTTTAAGTCGCTTGTTGATTGCCTCGCAGTACGGAGCAGCGCTAAAATCCTTTGAAAATGCCGTGTTGTGCGATTGTTGTGTGCAAATTAAAGAGTCAGACATCAAATATAAAACAAGGAGGAATTTCTTTTCATCGGTAAGCATAAAAACTTTAGTTTTTTAGTATTTTTCCAAAAAAACTAGTTCGAATTATGAAATTCTAAGTAGAAACGACAATTAAGCCATGAATCACAGAAAATATACATTGCTGGTGAAGTACGCAAATATTTCGCGAGAAGACACATCTGACGCGCAATGGGTTGCGAAGCGAGCCAAATTACCGCGCCTTTCGACTCGTTCGCGACTTCGCGTCACGTCCGCTTCGGTCGCCTGGATAGTGCAGTCAGTGATCGATGATTTATCGACAAATTATTTTTCTTCAGAATGAGCTACTGTTCTCGGTAGTAAAATTTTGCTAGTCTTTTTTTTGCTACATAATATTTATCGACCATCTACTTCTTTTTTTGCTTTGATTTTCTACTTATTTTTGATTACAAATAAGGGTAATACATGTTGATATTTTTTTTCATTTTCTATCCCAATACCAATTAAATTCGCCTTTCACACAATGTTTTAGTTAGTATAAAATTACTAGTGCTCCCTTTTATTAAATTTTTTCATTCAATTACCAATAGCTACAGGACAGTTTACGATTTACGATGAGCCTTCGGCAAAAATAGTGGGGATGCACATATTGTATACGCGCAACCATACTTGCCCCGCTACTCCCCCCGCTACTCCCCCCGCCGCATTCAAAAGTTAGGGCTCATAAATCGTAAATCTAACTGAAACTAATGATTTCAAGATTCAAGTTTGACCATTTTCATTATCGAAAATGCCTATCGACCATAGCAAGCCCTAGCGTACGTGTGAATTTTGAGCATGTGGTTGTGTCGTAATGTTACCGACTCAACGTAGTGTGAGTACCAAATCGCAGCCCTCTGTTCTAGGTGTGATTTGTTAATTAGTGTGCGTAATTCGTGTATGTATTATTATTTCTTATGTAGTACATTGGTGGGAGACAGGCGGCGACGCTGGTTTTCAAGTAAAAGTGTCACGGTTGCCAATCCAACCTCATTTATCTTATCCGTGTTTTCAGTGCTCGGAAATTTCTACGGCCTTCCGGATTCCGGTTCGTTTAGTCCCAGCCTTAAAGGACCTTTCATAGTGTTGCCACAATAAATGAAAAGCCTTCAATCTGGATTTTTGTATTCCTGATCGGGCTAATATATTAATAATTATTAATCTATTATATATTAATAATATCAATGGACGCTTCACACCACGTCAATGTGGTCCCGTGATAAGTATCCGAAGAACTTGTGTAACGGGGACCAGACAACAGGAAATATATTATATACTTTTATACTATACGTATATTTAAGATTTTTGTTATATTGTAAACATATTTAATACACATCCATAACCCAGGATGCCCAAGGACATTGAAAACTTTTTGTTCCCTCGGCGGGATTCGAACCTACTACCTCCGACGCGCTAACCACTGAGCCACAGATGCCGTTAATATCACATTCTGTTAATTCTTATTTGAAAAATCTTTTTTCTACGACTTTGGAGTCTTATATTATAACCCTTTTAGGGTTCCGTAGTCTAAGTCTCGGAACCCTTTTGGTTTCGTCACGTCCGTACTCCGTCCGTCTTCGGCTTACCGTCCAAACGGTTAGCGCTAGAAAGTGCAGAAAAAATATCACGATAAATACAGGCTATATTTTTTTGGGGTCGTAAAGTGGAGATGATTTTTTGTTTTAGTGGGGTATCATTAGATAGGTATTTTAAAAACATTGAGAGGTTTCGATTTTCTGTTTTAGGTATCCGTTTGCGATATAATCAACTTGGAGCGCATTTTTATGTTGAAATATTACCCACTTCACCCCTCCTTCTAAAACCTAAACGGCTAGCTCGAAAAATCTGAAAATAATCATTAGTCCATCAAATAGGTAGTCCATCTAATTAACCTTAAAGGAAAACTATAACTGCTTACATAACTTTTTATAGGGACATAACTTGTAAAATGCGCTTACTTGGAAAACTTCATACAAACGTGACGAAATAATAAGTAAACATGTAAAATATTGGTAGGAAACCCGACGTGCGCGAGTCCGGCTGGCACTTGGTCGGTTTTTTTCTCACTCAAATTCTTATTTCATACAACCGCTCGACTTGATGGATGCCCTACATTTTTATGGTCTTTTGGATGTTTCTCCTTGAGGTGGGCATATCTACTTATCTATTCACCTGCCTATACATATAAATTATGTTTACGATGTAACCTACACTCAATATATTATTAACATCACTACAATTAAAGAGTAAAAGTATGTTAATTAAAAAAAGATATAATCAATTTTTTTTCGTATGGCAATAGTATTTTGTAAGAATTAAATATAATCTAAAATCCTTTTTTGTGATAGTAAAATCTTTGAAATTGAATCTCATATAGCTTTATATCAGGCGATGCCGCTCGTTTGCCGGCCCAACTCCTTAAAAACCGCGCACATCTTCAGACGACACCGATTAGTAATTAGCACCTTTTTTTTATTATTTTGTAACTCCTCTGGTGGTGTGGATGTCCATGGACGACAATAGAACGCTCCTTCCATCAGGCGCTCCGTTTGCTCGTTTGCATTTTTGCACCTTATTCCTTCGAAACTCACGCAGAATGCATTTTTCACGGCTCCCGAGTGCTGCTACTATAGTTTACATGTAATCTCCATACAAATTCTCTTATGTCTGAGTTGCATACTATCTAGTATCTACTTTGATTTGGACTGACAAGACCGATATTATCTACCAGCTGTCTGGCAGATGCCATGATGGACGGTCTAATGCCACACTCGAATATAAACCTACACATAATTGCAGTAGAGATCAAAGTCCTATAGCATTTCAACGTATAAAACAATACTTTTGTTACCTACATTGCGGTACATACAAAAGTGTGTTTTGACATTTTCGTATAGAGTTCGTATTTGTATGCATCTTCCGGTTTAAAGGTCAAGGACCTCTAATTTTTGACAGGTGTCAAATCGGTTTTAGCGATTATTTGGCGGTGAAATGCGTCTTTTTGTTGATTTTATGTGTTACCAAGTATCAACAAATGTGTATGTTGTCTATTCTGATAATATTGTAATCCTAATAATCTATCAAGTAATTTGGAATATTACGTATCTATTAAAATGGATTTTGTGATCATAGAATAGATTATTGTACCTTTAAACCGGCTTGTTAGAAAAAAAATGAGTGCAGAAGCAGACTTCTGTGCTGAAGACTTGTAGAATAAAAACAAAAAAGTAGCTTTTTGACAAGTCAGATGATATTACTTTTTATTGTCGCCTTTTTAATTTATATTATCTTTCTTTACACGGTTCCTTTTTTAAGAAAAAAAAATGTATCGCTTACGATTTCTTATAATTAATTAACGTTCTTAACACATGTTTATATTGTTTATTTGTCACGCTTTCACCGCAATGAGCATTAGCTTAACCCTTTGCCACCTGTTGGATTAAAAAAACAGTAACGTCAGTTGTTTTCCCGCCTTTCTTGACAGTGACGGCCAGAGATTTGTTTTATTTCTTTTTAATTGTCGTTTTCGTTTGCGGCCTGTGCTGCGGCCTGTGGGTGATCATTTTTTATCCGGTTAACCCATTAAAGAGAGTCGGAAATACCATGTGTCTTTTCAATTTATGAGTAATCATTTTATTGAGCTATGAATTTTGTTTGATTTAGTTTTTATGTTCCGCTCGAAGATGACCATTATACGACATTTAGAGACAGATGTATTTTGAATTATGAGCTTTAGGTTTTTAGTACTATATATACACAAAACAAGCCGTAACTTCTGGTTACACATTAATCAGAAGTTATTTTTTTATCACTTTGATTTACGATGTAATAATCATACATATTAATTGATTTTACCAAACCATATTATAAGGTTTGGTAAAATCAATTACGGATATTTTGGGCATATGATAGTTGAGCGTTGAGCGAGCTAGCGAATAAAATATGTATCCGTTTGTCTGATACCCGTGATTCAAGTTCTAGGTACTTAGCACGGGATTAGATCGACGTGTTTTATTCGACGATTTATGTTATTCAATTATGTATTAATAATGTTTTTGTATATATTTTGTGTGTGTATGTAAATAAAGAATTTGAATTTGATCTAATACTGCTTATGTTAAGATTTTTAGGCAGAGGAATAATTTCAAAATTTCGAAATAAGTTCTAAACAAAATTACATAACGTAGAGAAATGTAACTCATTTCACATTTGCTATTGTGGCATTGTGTGGGTGGTAGTCGCTATCCATGATGCAATCCGTCTCTATTGGCGGTGTTATTCTACAAAAAATAACAATAGTAGTAAGTATTAAGAAATTCTTAAATATATGTATAGTATAAAAGTATTAAATATACTTCCCGTTTTCTGGTACCTGTGTGGCGGAACAATAAGCGCCACAATCCTGAATCGCGCTATCAAAGTTTTCAAAGATCGCACTATATACATACGATATCTGAAGTTTATACGAGTTGGCTTCGGCCCGACCGAGCATAGCACCTCGCTCGGTCGGAGATCCTGTGGGGCATCCACTCTTCTCACATTGGTGACCCTCGACAGAACACGCCTCCTTCTGGACATCATCATTCCCCACCCCTCCGCACCTCGCCAGCCAGCTTCAGCCTCATCGGGTACCTCGACCAGCCTCAACGCACCGCGGCCTGGTCGAACCCTCATCGGCTTCAACGGGCACACTCGCTACAACGACCGCTCAGCAAGCAGAGCACATCTCTCCTGGTCAGCACGTAGCATCCACTCCACTCTTCCCACACCTGTAACACAAGTTCTTCGGATACTTAGCCAGGCGGGGCCAGATTGCCGTGGTGTGATGCGTCCATAGATATTATATTATTATTTTAATTCTCCTAGCTACCTGGGTTACATTTCAGACTTTGAAGCATTTCCTAAACAGAAGCGTGATGACTATCCTAATAGATCCCTTATCCTTGTAATAAGTGCCAAGTGAGTAGGTATATAACCGAGGTCTAAAAGATTTCCTACTAATCCTACTAATATTATAAATGTGAAAGTTTGTGAGGATGGATGGATGTTTGTTACTCTTTCGCACAAAAACTACTGAACGGATTTCAATGAAATTTGGTATGGTAATAGTTTATTTAGTCTCTGAATTAAAACATAGGCTACTTTTTATCCCGAAAAAGCACAGTGTTCTATTGGGATACTGTATTTACGCAGGCGGAGCCGCGGGCAATAGCTAGTAAAAAAAAATAAAAAGAATTACAAAAATATTCTATCGGAGTTCGAACCCACCACATTCCGAATTTCCGAACAACGCAAAAATCACACATACGCATACCAAACTGCCAATCGGACCGACATAATAGAGTCGAAATTATCGATATTTGTTGCACGACGAAAGATAACGATTATATACATATAAGGTTTATATTCATAAGCTTTGGTAAAATCATCTACGGATATTTTGGGTATATGATATACTGCTTATTGAAAAGACGTTTAGGCAAAAAATTACTGTCATACTCAAAACAAAAAAAAATCTGCTCGTGTATGGGAGAATCTCCGCTCAACGCAAACTCGAAAACATATAAAGGAAGTTTTTTTTTTTTTTGAGTATGTATGACAATTATTTTTCTGCCTAAACATCTATATACATTAGGTACTCCTTATGTATATAGACTTTCATATATGCCCATAATATCCGTAATTGTTTTTATCGAACCTTATATACAAGATTAACTCGTATAATAAAGTATAACATAAATTGAAGTTAATAAGCAGTCCTCAGCTGCTGATCAGTTCTCACGGTCACTCTGGCCCTCTGAATGCCTCCCTAGCAGGTGAAAAAATCTCCCCAACTTTTTTTGGTTGGTATTTTTTACTTGTTTTGTGGTTTGCCTTTCATTTTTGACGTTTTTTCGCCTCAGTAGGTGGGTTGATAATAATGAATCCGATGTGTCCAGAGTACAGACTGCAGATTTGAAATTGGTTACAATTTTAACCAGCGTACTAGGTTTTGCTAAGGTTTAATTTAGCAAACTAATTTCAGAATTTAGTTCCTTGACCGTGTTTGAATGTTTAAGACTTAATGTAAAACCTAACCAAGAGGAGGACAGTGTCAAGACATGTCCAAGGAGGGTTCCGTAACTATAACCGCATAATAGTTTTTTTTCAAATTACTTCAAAAGTTACTGTCCGATTTTGTTTAAAATAATTTTCCTAAAGAGTATTTAGCATAAAAAGCATGAAAAGGCATTTCTAAGTCTCATAGATTAGAAATGCCAGGGGGGGCATTTCTAATCTATGAGACTTAGAAATGCCGATTACTCAAAAATGGTTGACATTATAAAAAAGTCATGTTACATGAAACCCTTGCCTTTATTTTAGAAAAATATATTTTTCATCCCCACTTCACATGTATGGAGAGCCACCCCTAAAATGTAATTTTTTTATTATTTTACGACGCCAAAACCGAGATCTATACACAGTCTTTAACTATACCAAATTTTATCCATTTATATTCATAATTACAGACGCTAGAGGCGCGGACAGACAGATAGACGGACGGACAGAGCGAAACTATAAGGGTTCCTTGAGTATTACGGAACCCTAATAAAGGTTGAAAATGATCAAATCTACTGTAATATTATGTAGCAATGAATTTTAGAAATGTGCGCTCTATTTATTTCGCTATTCTCATATCATAATTAAATACATTTACAAATTACAATGTCGTGAAAAACAATACTTACGTAATTAGTTTAATCGCTTGTTAATTTGATCCTAAAATAGGGCTGTCGTTACATTAAAATAATTTTGTATATTGGTGTGGCGACGCGTTACTCCGCCATGCCGTATTATATTTTCCTGTGCAATCTTCTATTGCTTAGTTTTTAACTGCACGTCTTAAAATATTTTCTAATTCAACCCTCTGTTGGTCGCGACTAGCGCTGGTCCATCTTCCGGGAAATTGAAAAAATACACATGGGGTCATTTATTCCCACACATTGCACCTTACAGATAGAACTAATAATTTCAACCCTTCCTTATTTTTTAAGACCATTCATCCTCTTCCGTGAGAACGTCAAATATGACCATAGACAAAAAGGAGGAGACAAAAAACTCAGAATGAAGGCGCGACTGGACATTTGTCTTTATAAAAAGAGTATATTGCTTTTGAATGAATAATAAATCGCCGATAAAGGGCTAGATTGTGATCGTAAAGGTGGCTGAGTGAATGTTCCTTAATTATTATGTAGAATGTTTTCTTTTGAATGTCGAATACTTCAAAGGAGAATTTATTTTGTGTTCGGTATTCTATAGAGGTGTTAGCAGCTATCGATTAGTTTTTTTTTCGTCTCCACTTGGCAACCTTAAACCAACATACATACATACATATAGAACTAGCTTTTGCCAGCGGCTTGGCCCGTGTAAATACAGTATCTAACACTGTAGATACTTTTTCGGGATAAAAAGAAGCCTATGTTCAATCCAGAGCTCAAACAACTACTATACAAAATTTGATCAAAATCCGTTCTATAGTTTTTGCATGAAAGAGTAACAAACATTCATCCATCCTCACAAACTTTCGCATATATAATAGTAGTAGGATTTAAGAGAAAACTCCTTTAGCATGCATCGTTATAATTTGAAACTCCATAAAACGGAAAAGTGACATTATAACTATAATGAGTCAACTATGTACATTTTTAACGCTTTTAGTTCTTCTGCACACAATATATTTAAAAAAATAATTGAAACTTGCACACTTAAAAAGAACGTTATAAATCGTTCAAACTTAATATGTATTATAATTCATAAATATTAAAAAGCTTTTGAGTACAAAAGTATAAGTAAGTATTTTTTGACCTCGTAATGTCCAAAAGCTGAGACTTATTCAATACTCGGGCTTTTTTACCCCTCAGAACAAGTTTCCGTCAACCCGCAAACGGTGTCAGTGTGTCGACATAAAGTAAACAGGGTCGGAGGGACCCCTAACCCTTTCTGACAGATGGCCGCGCTCGGGTTGTGCCCACAATCGATAAAGTTAGCTTGATAAGTTGAATTAGAAAATTTATTTTGAAAAACCCAATTAATTGTTATGTAACTTAATCATTACTGGATATTTGTACTCGTAGTTTGTACCTATTTACTTTGATAAACCCAATTCGATATTTATTTTGTCTAAATTCTAACCTACATAATAACTTATATACAGTGGCGTAGCGAGCCTTACGGGGGCCCGTGTCAAAGAAATTTTGGGGCCCCGTATAATTTTTTTTAAAAATCTGACTCACGTTCGGGGGCCCTGTAGCCCGGGGGCCCCATACAATGAATACGGCTAATACTTACTAACTTAACTACGTAACTTTTTAAGTCCTTTACCTAATAATACTACCAACTACATTATAATACTTCATTCCATTTTGGTAGTAACTGGTAGGGCTTATTTATTTTTTTATGAAATCGACCTATTTCAATAAATAATCATAAAAAAATTAACAAGTGGACCCCTGATGGCAAGCATTTAATTTCACCCTTGGACAACCGTAATGCCAGAGGAGTTACAAGTGCGTTGACTGCTTTCCTTTGATTAAAAGCTAATTAATAACATAATTTTGATTATCAATTTGTGAAATGATCAATATTATTGTTTTAAATGTAATAATAACCCTCATCATGCATTATTAACGCTTTCATCGATAAACTTGTAAAATTGCCAGCTCTAGTTACGACGATTTTTCGATAACCACGGTACTATGGATTGTCCCAGCCCTAGCTTAACTGACCAAGCGGTAGAAACAATTTCCACTGCCGAATGTGTTGTAGGTGCTAACTAGGGGTATCAATTAGAAGCTGTAATAGGGACATGTGTTAGAACGTAAGTGGCGCCCCAGGGTACAACAGACTTTTTACTTTTTTTTATGGAAAATAAGCGGCAAACGTTCTGACGGATCGCCTGATTGTAAGCACCAACGGGCCGCAAGCAAAATTTGCTACAAGTGCGTTGCAATTTTTAAACTGTTTCCACTTTTGGGCCTTTGGTACTTATTTTTATATTCTTGAGACCCAACGAATTATCACAGCTGTTTTCTTTTAGCCCGTGATATCTCTATGGTGGTACCTATTTATTTTCGCCCAAGGAACATGCTCAAGTTGTCTTCTCTCTCTCTCTCTCTCTCTCTCAAGCTCAAGGAATCAGAAAAACCAGTCCTTCAGCGTTATTTATGTATATTTCATGATTAAAATCAAAACCAATCCATATGGACGTAAGTATTAGTAATTATAAGTACCTACAAAATATTTGAAGTGAAATGATGACTACCACCTGTTTAATTTACAACGTGATTAAAGATTCAAAAATTTCTTTATTATATTTGATTAACCCTTCAAAATATAGGTAATTACAAAACAGATGCTTTGATTAATTATTTAAAAAAATAAGCACCTGCCTCGGTGGGATCTCACTCTCGATTTTAAATCCCGCGTTTTTATGCGCCCATCGCGTATGTAAATGCTCTAGTCATCGTAAAAAATCGACGGAAGTTGACCGGCTGAGGACAACACTAGTTTTTTTTTAAGTTAATAATTTCCTTTTGTGATTTAAAGTTTATAGATCTACAAAATTATATTGAGATCCTGAAAGTTTAGATAGGCATAATGACGAATTAACTAATCTTAAATTAGGTAGGTACTGTTTATTATTCACCCCATGACAACAAGTCTATAATTAGCTATCTTGTTACCACATCGTGCATTTTCGTGCGAAAATACAGCCTCGTTCTCATATCAATGCAATTCCATAGTAATTATAGACGCAACAAAACGTCACCATAAAAAGTTTGAATAATTTTATCTGAAGACAATATCTGTGGCGGATAAACAAAAACACGCCATTGTCGCGTCGAATTTGAATTTGAAAAAAGGAACAGTGTTCCCTCGGTAAAAAAAGCGCTAATGACAGTGAAGATTCGGGATGTGACTGCGCATCCGATTAGGTATTTTTTAGCACTTGCAAGCAATGTGATTGATATGCTTAATAGTGTCTTCAAGGATGAATAAATTATATTCTTTTTACTGTTTTTTTAATCCTTTAAGTTTCATGTGAAATTCGTGCTGTGGAATTTTATACGGGGTTAGTAGGTTAATTTAGAAAGGGGTAAAAGTTATTTTAGCGTATGATTAATGAAAAGTTATATTTTTACGGAAAATTTTTACCTATTAACTGACGAAGTAAAAAGAAAAAGAATTTAATGAATCGCAATTTTATTTCATAAAACATATTTTAACTAGTTACGACTGTAATTGTTTTTTTTAAAACGTTTTTACTGAAAAAAAAGCAATTAAATAGGTACCTTATTGAAAATAATCTTAATTTGGGTTTTTGACATTAATAGGCTACTTGACTCATATTTAATTTCATACATTGAAGGAGTATTTCCTTTAGTAACGTATTCTGGCGATATTACAAACTTATAATTTTTAATATCGCCAGCTTAAGATTGATAAATAAATTTAAAAATATGTATTTTTGTTTTTTAATTTCCACTGATGAAATCACCGCGAAGTAACTTCCGGCAAGGATGTGACGACACAAACACACTAAACACATATGTTGTAGTGAAATAGAACGTTTCTGTAAATAAATAGTTCATGACATTTTAAAAAGTTATATAAGTCAAAACGTCAAACGCAACGTAACACCACCATTTTACTACTACGGACTATAGCACAGATTACAAATAGTACTAGTATGACGCCACAGCACAGATGAATAGTGTTTTCGGCGGTTTTTAAAAGTGTATTTTTAAAATATTTTTTTGTAGGTTTTTAGGTTTCTCAAAATAATGTTATATTAGGTCCTTACATATCTTACATATGAAATTGGCGTTTTTTCGTACTGGCCACGTTGATCTCAAATATATCTTCTTTGGTTAGGAATTCCAATTTCAAATTTATACCGCTATTTACCTACTCATGCAAATGTATTTCGAAAACCGTAATTAATTTGTTTTTTCCTCTTTTGGTTTTTTCTTTGCGTCACTCTGTTTATAAAATGGAAAACTTGAAATATCGTATTATTTTCGAGTATGAGTTCCACCGTGGCACCAGTGCTGCAGAAACAGCTCGAAGGATTAATGATGTGTATGCCGGCGGTGTCGCAGAAGAAAACACAGTGTGTTTTTGGTTCCAACGTTTTCGTTCTGGAAATTTTGACCTGCAGAACAAGCCCCGTGGACGGCCGGAGACCAAAGTTGATAATGAAGAATTGAAGCCTATTGTGGAAGCGGATCTATCGCAAACCACGTCAGAGTTAGCTGCAGGCTGCGGTGTTAATGATAAAACTGTTTTAATCCACTTGAATCAAATTTGGAAGGTGAAAAACCTCATAAATTGAGTGCAGCAAACCGACAAACGCGTGTCGACCGCTGCGTTACATTACTCAACCGGCACAATGATGAAAAGTGGATCCACTAGAATGTCTAAGACATCCACCGTACTCCCCGGACTCCACCCGGACTCCACCATACCACGTTGCTCCAAGAGATTACCTTTTTTTTAGAAATTTGGACAACTTCTTGCAAGGGAAAAAATTCAACTCCGATGGGGCAGTCCAAAGGGCCTTGAAAGATTGATTTCTGTCCGAATGTCTTTTTTAGTAAAGGAATCTATGAACTACCTATGAGATGGCAAAAGTGCATAGATAGCAATGGTATTTACTTTGATTAATAAATATATTATGTTTAAAAAAAATCGACTTTATGTTCCTCCTTACAAAACGCCAATTTCATATGTAATGACCTAATATTATTTTTTTGTGTGTAATGAAACAATTATGAAGCGTTTAGGACATAAATAAAAACAAGGTCAAGTAGCCTAGGTATTACTTTAATTATTAGGTACCAATACGAATTTTGGATATCCTATATATTTTATAATTTTTTTAACATCTCATACCAATGAGAGTTTTCAAATTTGTGACATCACAAGAGCTTTTTGACACGTCAAGGACCGTCGGGCTATCAACCGCCGCCTGGTGACAGAAAAAAGAATCGAAAATTCTTATTGACCGTTTTTGATACCGTGTGCGTTGGGTCTGCCCCCTAGCGGCAGAAAAGATATCAAACATCCTCATTGTTTTTTTTTAATATTTCAACAAAGTAAAACATAATTATTAAAACAACTTGTAGATACCTAGATTCAACAAAATAAAAAATAACTTCAGAATCCTTAAAGCGTTTTAGTTAATAGTGTAGAGGAGGAGATTCACTTGATCCTTATAGGACTAGGTACTAGTAGGTATATTCAATGTACATTAGATACTAAATTGAAATAAGATGTCTATGAATATAAAACGAACTACTCCTGGGACGTGTGTACACGTGGTACACTGCATTTGGGGAGACTTGATCACCCACGGATCAAGTGCCCCTCAAAATATTTTAAATATTTGATTAATTATTGAATATTTCCATAGACCTATGGTACTGTAAACAAGAAAAGGTACACAAGAAAGAGTACCAAACCATAAAAAAAAAGTTTCGTGAAAATGTTATGATGAAATTAATGCTAAAACACCATATGCGAATACAGTAATAGTAATTTTAGCTTTCAGTGGTCTAATAAAGTAAATAAGTAAAGGCAATAATTTCAACGTTTAAAAAAATGATTTTCCCTAGAAATCCTTATAGTATTGGGATCAAGTGTACTTTATGTTAGGACGACTTTATTTGTACGATTTCCCTGTCTTTATTTTTAGTAGGTAAATTAGTATTTTTTCAATAGAATATATTCTGTTGTTTGTCACAGATTCTTGTAGCCAGATAAATTCCACGTATTCCAGTGTATTTTTTTTTCAATTAGGACCTAATTTTATTAAAGGAAATTAGTTTTAAAAACAAAAGGGGGGATCAACTGTCCCTGTGATCAAATATATATATTTAATGTTAACGATTAGTCCGCCGTCTGTGGACCGATTTTAATTATTTTTTTGATTTTTCTGATGATGGGATCCATGATGAATCGAGGGAACTCTTCGAAATTTATATGGATACATATAGTGATTTCTACTTTATCAGAAGTAGTCCAAGCATATGCTATCAAAAAGTAAGCTTTTGTACATGTCAACAATTTGTTGCATATCTTTGAAGTCGGTACCAGCCAACTTGAACGTGAGTTCTATTTTAAATATTGTTTTATCAGGATGTTGTTCGGGCTGGTACCGACTATGAAGTTATGAAGATTGGGTAGAGAAATAGTTAAAATTTTAGCCGAATTTAAAAGGGGAATTATTTAGATAATTAGGTTTATTTCATGCTTTTTTGTGTATTTTTTATTTCGAAGTCGGTTTTCATTTTTTGTTTAAAAATAATAATTATAATAGTGGAATCATAAAAAGTATTCTAAGTAGGTATGTGGGTACATCAAAAATTTAATTAGGTAAAATTTGCATACAACTGCGCCTTTTGCATACGGAAAACGTTCTCAAGATTAAAAAAACGCTATAAAAAGTCAACCGTGAGAGTAATATACAATTGGTGATTAAATTATACAAAGCTACGTCACATATTTTTGGATATTAAAAAAAAAGCCACGAAAAAAACAAAAGGATAAGACATGTGGCCAACTACCCCTCAGTCAGTGCGAAATTTGCATACAAGCTTGGCCGTGGCGATTTTTTACTCGGAGATTATGTAAATTAATTTTTTGGACATCGCGCAAAGTTTTTTACGCGTCTGAGAAAGTGTTGTGGAATAGAGTTACGTAGAAAAAATGTTGAACAATTAACTTTTTTTACTATAATATTAAGTGATAAAAATATTTTTGCATCTAGTTAGTTGCTTTCTTTTGTTTTTTTTTTACTAGGTACAGAATATTGATAGCGTGTTATTCTAAGATGAGACTTAAAGACATAGGACAGTTGTGATTTTGGATTTTAGATAACTTTGTTTAGGGATAAGTTTGTCGTTTTAAATTTACGAGTTGTGAAAATGTTTGAGTGCATAGGTACTTAGCTAGGTAATCAATTTTACCGAACAAGTAATTTTCATATTTAGGTTTTCGGGCATAATTATAGGTACTAAATAAAATGATTGCATAATTTTTGTAAGTTCCAAATTTTTTTCTTTTTTCATATAACCTGTAAATTTATTTTTATATAAATATGTTAACAGTTAAAAATTATAACCAATACTAAGTAAAATCTAGTTAGTAGTAGAAGTACTGAATGGTACTAATCTATATATTTTATGTACGACTCCTTAGCCTGGCAAAAAAAATGACAATACATTTGTACATACACAAATGTATTATGTTTTTTTTTTGCCTGGCGACCCTTTTTTTACCTGCGTAGTACATGAAACCACCCCACGATTTTTTCTACGATCGAAACCCAATAGAGTGCATTTAAACAGTTTAGGGTGGCAACATTTTTTACAACCGACAACCCAGGTCGATATTTTTCCCGCGCTCTATTCGTATTGGATGTAAACTCGTTTCGATTTATAAAGGGAGCCCTTTATATAGGTCTTTATTCATAAATTTTTTCGTTCGCTAACGGTTAAGCCGATTCTTTTGGTAATTGCGAGGGGTTGCTATTAAAAGGGGTTAGTTTTTTGCCGCGCGTCTCCTCACGCGATTTTAGACGGTACAAAATTGCTTACATCACGCACAGACTTTATTAAAATATCGATTTAGAGTTCGATTTTCAAATTATAACTTGTCTGCGTTTTGTAATAATGTTCCTTGTTGGCTGTTTTTTTTTCTTTTTAATGCCCATGTTGAAAGGTTGGGAACTATAAGCCCTATAATGTTTAAAAAACAAACCCAATTGGGCCATAGTTCTCGTAATAATATGATTGAATGCAAACTTTTCGATGTGGTTTTCTTAGAAAAAAAATATTTTTTTTTAGTCGTGGTGACGTCAGCTCCCGCCAACGAAGCCGAGCTGCAGCTGTACAGAGTCATGCAGAGAGCCAGTCTCCTGGCCTACTACGACACGCTACTCGAAATGGGTGAGTGTAGTTTTTAGAATAATAGATAAATCGTCGCCCGCGACTTCGTTCGCCCGAAAGAAAGTCACGCGGAAATCCTAATTTTTTCGGAAAAATGTGAGATGCGGAACAAAGTAACCTATGTTCTTCCTTCTATATGTGGCATATTTAATCCAAATATCTCCAGTAGTTTCAGAGCCTATTAATTATAAACAAACAAACAATCACATCTTTCCTCTTTATAATATGTATTAAATAGATAGGCAAACATCGTGTTCGCCTGTAAGAAAAAAAAAAGAAAAATTACAAAAATAATTGAGTCGAAGTCGAAAGTCGAACAATTGAATCGAGACTCATGGGCACATGAGTCACGATGCAATTACAGCGATAAAAAGTATCTAAAACTGCAGACACGACGGACCTATCCTGTGCCCTAGCACCTTATCTAAATGAAATATTTAGGCTACCACAAACACTGTGATACGAGATATTTATAAAAAATATCGGTTGTCTGTAAAGTCCGTTTACTGACGATAGTTGAACGTGACAACGTCAACAACAACAACAACAACAACAATAATAATAATAATAATGAGGTAACGGCAATGCGAGGTAACGCTGGTACTTGGTAACGGTAACGGGTAACAGGCAACGCTGGTACTTGGTAACGGTAACAGGTAACAGGTAACGCATGAGTCATGTTTTTTCGTGCGTGCAGCCGGCTCCATCGATTTATAAGACGTTATGACGTCAAAAATAATCAAGACAAGAAAATCCCTAGGGCTTATAATCAGAACGATGATGCATTGGAAGAAAAAAGTTCATCATAGATTCGAAGGAACAACGTAAAAAAATATTTCTCATCGTCAGGAACTCAAGACACTAAAAAACTAATTTTGCATATGTGTAAAAAGACTAATGTGTAGTTTTTTAAATTTCTTAATTCGGCAGACGAATGCAAGGGTTCGGCTTTCGGCCGCTCATTGTTTTTTTTGCGCGGCCCCTTTGCAAAATGGTCACGTAAGATATTAGCATATTCGACTAAATTAAAACTGTGAGCGATTCTTTTTTTTAAGTATCTCACGTTTTTTGGCAGGCCGCAAATGAACTTGCTCTTATAGAAATACTAAAGATAATTTTTTTTGCAGTCGTAAATAGGTTACAGTGGCGTGGAGTTTCTTGAACTCCCATCCCGAGCGGCTTCACTTACCACTTACCTTTTGAAGACCCTCCGAAGAATCCGAAAAAAAAGGCTTCCCTATGAAGGAGAACCGGTCTTCGCCACTGATAGGTTACTCATAAAAAATATCACGCAACATACGTTTTCTGAATTTTCGAAGTATAGTTAACTGTAAACTTAAGCACAAATGAGTTTATTTAATTAGTTCAGCAAAGGACCAGACAGTTCACCTGACACACCGCCATTGGATTCATGTTACAAATTACAAGGATTTAGTTATTTCTCGTAATTCACTGGTTACAGTCTATTTTGTAACCTCTACATTGTTTTAAATAATTAATTTTCATGATTTCCTTTCTGAGGTGTCTAAAGCCAAGTATTTGAAAGACATAGTCAATTGCTTTTGCAAAAATACTCTGTGTATCTACCGGATGGAAGTTGACTCGAGAAACCAAAAAGCAAACAATAAACCATCTGGCGCCATGTTTTAATAAAAAACTAAAAGGCTATATTAAGGTCAAAACCTGGGTCAAACTGTGTAGAAAAAAACACATACATTAAACAGGCTGTTTGATAGATCACTCATCACAGTCAATCCGCAAAATTCCTCATCCGGGGGATGAAGACAAATCATTTGAACCCCTCCTTTACGTGGTCGGTATTGAACCGTTTCAGATATAATATTAACCTGATTCACACCTGATATCACTATATAAGTCCATCTATTTTATAGGTAGGTTATCCGATTGCCCTTTTTCAAATCCGTCATCCATTGTACTGTACATAAATAACAATATTATATACACTAATTTAACTAAGTATTTCTTACGGAGACTACGGAAGAAACAATATAAAACACTGCAATAATAGCGCAAGCAAGATACCTAGTAACTAGTAAGTAACTCGGCAGGCGCGGATTGTCAGCGAGCGGCGCGTTGTGTCGTGACGTCACACTCTCCTCGCGCGCCTGCTACGGACCGCGAAATTTACGAGAATTTGAAATGTCTGTAAATTCATCAATACTTGGAATTTTTCCATGAAACAAAAAAATAGTGTATTTGTATAGATACAAGCTCTACTGGGACAATAGTTTTAAGCGATTTTGTATGTACCTATTAACATTCTTCATTGTCCGGAATCCGTAAGGCCGGGAAAAATCCAGAGGACTGAACATAAAGCCTTGCGCTAATACAACAGGGCTGAAAATCGAACGTGCACAAATGTCGAGTCAAATGTCAATGTCATAAATGACAGCTCGACTCTCAACACTTCGATTTTCAAGTCTATTGTATTAATCCAAGAGTACTTATTTTGAATGCTCTGCATTTTCTCGGGCCCGCCGCATTTCGGATCACAAAGCCCCGGCCATTTTTGGGTCATAATAAAACACTGAATATAGTTTCAATAATTAAATGCAGTACGCACTGATCAGTGATCACACTGAATACTTTCTATCAAACATTCTGTACAACACAAACTACAATCTGATATCCTTGCATAGCAGCGGCGCGAGGTTCCTTTTAACTCTATTCCTATTGGCTTCACTTACAAGTTTTCCTAAACATTTTTTAGCATTATCTATCAGCATGGAAAATTGCATTGCTGTAAGCTTATAAATCACTTTGAAAGCCGATTATTCGAAAATGGTTGACTTTATAAAAAAGTAATGTACGAAATCTTGCCTTTATTTTAAAAGACCTATTCAACGATACCCCACACGATGGTGTAGAATGAAAAAATATTTTTCATCCCCACTTCACATGTATGGAGAGCCACCCCTAAAATATAAAATTATTTTATGATGCTAAATCCGAGATCTATACACAATCTATGACTATACCAAATTTCATCTATTTATATTCATAATTACCGACGCTAGAAGTGCGGACAGACAAACAGACAGACGGACTGACAGAGCGAAACTATAAGGGTTTCAGGTTGGTTGATCATTATGGAACCCTAAAAATGGATTGCAATTCTAATGCCTCGCTAAAACTCGAGAAAGGCTGGACCGATTTGACTAATTTTGGTCTTGAAGTAATTGTGGAAGTTCAGGGAAGATTTAAACGGTAAGAAATATTGGAGGTTCATACTTACGACAAAACAACGTGTGTCGGGACAACTAGTTTTTTATATGGGTGAGTTGCGTTTAGTAGAGACTGGAGAGTCATCCATATCGAGACGATTTTTTTGAGTATGACAATGAGGGTTTTTAAATTCGTGACATCTGACAGCTTTTTGACACGACAAGGACCGTCGGGCTACCAAGCGCCGCCTGGTGACAGAAAAAGAATCGTAAATTCTTATTAACCCTTTTTGATTCCACTTACGTCACCAGATGACGCTTTGTGTGCGAGTTGGGTGTGAGCGGCAGAAAAAATATCAAAATCCCTCATTATTTTTCTGCGTATACTTCTGATTGCATAAGCAGTAAATCTTATGCCCGGGTTAATCTCCAAGACAATTTATTTTGTAACGGATAACCCTTATCCTACTACTATTATAAATCTGAAAGTTTGTGAGGATGGATGAATGTTTGGTACTCTTTCATAATCAAAATTTTCATTCATCAAAACTAATAAACGGATTTCTATGAAATTTGGTATGGTAGTACTTTAGGCTCTGGATTAAAATATAGGCTACTTTTTATTCCGAAAAAGTACAGTATTCTCGTGGGATACTATAATTACGCGGGCGGAGCCGCGGGAAAAAGCTAGTTACTATATAAATAGGGCATTGTAAGTAAAAAATTGTCTGCCGGACGATAAAATTTCGTGTAGTGCTCAAAACACCTACCGTCCGTGTCATTATCCGTTAAAAATAAATTTTCTTGGAGATTGACCCGCTCGCAGTGCTGCCAACTCTAGATGTCAAAAAGTCGTTAACGTACGCTTGAAAAGTCGCTAGATGTCGCTAGCTATGGACAAAGATCAAAAGTCGGTAGAAGTCGCTAAAATGATCCCAGTAGACTGAGCGATGGAAACTTAGCGCAATTATGTTACGAACCTATAATTCTATAATATTGTTTTACGCACGGTAGAATGGGGCTCAGTTTTTGATCTGTTGGAATAAAAGAAAATAATTTTATTTACTTACACAGAATAATATTTGTAATCGGTATAAAACAATTTAAAATTTTTTAACAAACAATTATTTAACAAACGAAAAGTCAAGAAATGAATACTAAAGTGAAGTCATTTTAATAGGTAACATTTGACAATTCATCAAAATTCAACAACGTAACCTTGTAACGGCGGGTATAAAATAAAATATTTTTTTGTTTTGTTAGAACTGCACAATTGCTTAACTTTATTCATTTACGATTACATATTTATTGTAATAATGACCGAGAGAGAGAGAGATAATAATGATACGAGTAATTTTACGATTTGCTTACACTAATAAACCATTCTAAACATAATAAACAATTTCCGATCTAAAGAACTGAAGTCGTTACAATGTTGCGTCAGTTAACCCTTTTTCTTTTTAAACAATAGGGCCAAATAAACAATTTCTTTTTAAACAATTTTAAACAATTTATTTACTCTAAAAATCGAAAGCTGATAAGTAGAATCAAATGCAATGATTGCTTGTGAAGAAATATCACCATAAATTAATAATCATATAATAAAACATAATTATATTTATTATTCTTTTATTTATAAAAATACAAAAAATAAAAAAGTTAAATTATGTACTTGTCTTATTTTGTTCCTTCAATTTACGAAAGAAAAAATAATAATGGGACAGGGATTCACCTGATGATTTTTAAAATTCACATATGTTTCAAGTCCGTATCCATTCCTTCACTTTAATCGATGTTTTTAAGCAGGTCACCTCACTATGAAGATAAAACTGACAGACGTCAAATGTTACCTAATAAAATGACTCCACTGTAAAGATAAAAAATATAGGTAACATAAAATATTATTTATTGCCACCAAATGAAAAAATAATTATTTCACAAATAAAAAGTCAGAAACTTATGGCAGCGTTCCAAAATTGGATAAATAGTACTCTGACAAGAGTCTGTCTCATTTAAAGGCTACAAGTGGGAATAAGACAGATTTGTCAGGATGATATCCTATTTCGGAACGAAGTTCCGAATATAGAGAAGATAGGTTTCTGGGCTGAGATCTTGCCATATTTTATCAAGATAGTTAAAATATTTATTTATTTTTTATTTAAACTAGAAGTCGGTAGAATAGTCGCTAGATTTTTTTTGTCGCTAGACACATAATTTAAGCCGCTGTAGGAAACCAAATGTCGCTAGATCTAGCGACAAAGTCGCTAAATTGGTAACACTGCCCGCTCGATGTATTAGTAACCGATTTTTACCTGACTACGGCGAAACCACAAGGAAGGGTAATGATTTTGGCAGTCTGTGTATGTATGTTCCACATAACACCTTAACTATTGGTCCGATTTTAATGAAGGAGGTGTCAATACGTTGGTAACAATAGCTCGGGTAACTTATGCTATTTTATTTACATAGTCGGGTTATAGTTTTATATAAAAAAATCTATTTAAAGTGTTTAGAATACAATCTACTTTAAATTTTCAGGTGGTGACGACGTGCAGCAGCTTTGCGACGCGGGCGAGGAGGAATTCTTGGAGATCATGGCTCTTGTCGGCATGGCGTCAAAGCCCCTCCACGTCAGAAGACTACAAAAAGCCCTTCAGGAATGGGTGAACAACCCAGCCCTCTTCCAAATACCCATAGTCCCAAATCTCTGCCCCACCGAAAACCCCTTCATCCAATGTAACCAAAGACTACTTAATATCCCACCTGCCATCACAAGTTTACCCAGAAGCGTTGCGTCACCAGATAATAACCGTCCAATGTACAGCCCGTCTCCCGGCGCGCCA
The DNA here is from genome assembly GCA_963565745.1 of Phengaris arion. Taxonomy (NCBI): domain Eukaryota; kingdom Metazoa; phylum Arthropoda; class Insecta; order Lepidoptera; family Lycaenidae; genus Phengaris; species Phengaris arion. The sequence continues at coordinate 6,652,586 of OY751444.1, read as the reverse complement.
GAGAACAGTTGTGGATCGAATGCGTCCAGGGAAGTCAGTCAATCAGTTAGTCCTGTACACCAGAATACCTTTACCAAAATCGTCCTGCCTCCATCTCCGGCGCCGGCTGCAGCAGTAACCAGCACAGCTAGAGCCTTCTCTCCCCAGAGTGCCTGTCCTCCTGCCTCCTCAGGGTCCAGTCCAAGCTCAGTGACCTCTCCAGTCCAACTTACCCCCATCCTCCTGGACATTCATGTCCAAAAACTCGCATCGGCAGCAGAGAAACTGAGCAAGCATCTACCTCAGCTGGAGCCGAAGCCCCAGAATACCAAGAAGAAGATGTGCAAAGACCTCGAGCTGGTGATGATGATGCCGGAGTCTGATCCGCGAAGGATGGAGGAGATCAGGAAGTACGCGGCGATTTACGGCAGGTTCGATTGCAAGCGGAAGCCCGAGAAACCGCTCACGTTACATGAGGTAATATTTAAATCTTATGGGGCTATACTTACCATAATAATGAAGTTTTATCCTACTTCTATTATAAAATATGTGAAAGTTTGTGGGGTATGTATGAATAGATGGATGGGAGGATGGCTGGATGGATGTTTGTTTCTCTTTCACGCAAAAAGAAACTGAACGGATTTTGATGATTTGGACCGTATATACCTAACGGATTTGGTGTGGTAGTAGTTTAAGGTCTGGATTAATACATATAGGCTACTTTTTATCCCGAAAAAGTACAGTGTTCCTGTGGGATACTGTATTTACGCGGGCGGGGGCGCAGGCAACGCTAGTATTGTTATAATTACATCCCATTTCTATTTGTTTCTTTATGTTCAATGGTATTTGTTGACCAATGGCCATCCGGAGTCAGGATTGTGTTCGCACTTCGCAATGTTCTCGTAAACAGAAAGTAATGTCACATAGGCGAAAATAAAAGTAGTTTCATTGCCTTTGACACTTAGTAGGTACCTACCGTAATTTTAACATGTATTTCTTTAAAACTACCTTTTTTTTATACTAGCTTTTGCCCGCGGCTCCTCTCGCGGAAATAAAGTATCCCACGGGAACACTGTTCTTTTTGGGGATTAAAAGTAGCATATGTTTTAATTCAGAGCCTAAAATACCATACCAAATTTCATCAAAATCTGTTCATTAGCTTTTGCGTGAAAGAGTAACAAACATCCATACATCCTCACAAACTTTTACATTTATAATATGAGGAGCATATAAGCTAGTATTCTTTCTTAGCACTGTCTTTTCTATGACTTAGGTAATGGTGAACGAAGCGGCCGCTCAGATCTGCCGCTGCGTGCCGGCACTGCTGACGCGGCGGGACGAGTTGTTCCCGCTGGCCAGACAGCTGGTGCGTCGCGCCGGGCTACACTACTCCAAACACGGGTCAGTACTAACAACATACGAAGGCTGGTTCTCCTTCATAGGGGACCAGCCTGTATAATAAGGTAGAGATTTGGATGAGGGTCATCAAAAGGAACCCCACGCTGCTGCTACTCACAGATTAAATATTAGTTACTACGTAAATAATATAGTTGCAGATCGACGGATATTAATCAATCCGTATTCGCTCAAAACTTCAAGGTAAGTAATAAAATGATCAATCAACTATTCTTACTCTGTTGACTATAAGTACTATGTTTATATCTGACTAGCATAAATTTTTAAATTTTTTGGGATGGGAAAAAAGGGATGAAAGTTAAATTAGGTTTTAAACTTTCATCCCCTATTTCACCCCCTTGGGGGTTGAATTTCGAAAAATCCTTCCTTAGTGGATGCCTACGTCCTATGAGGAATAAGTGTGCAAAATTTCAAATTTCTAGCCTTAAGGGTTTGGCCTGTGAGTTGATACATAGGTCAATCAGCTTTGCCTTTTATATTTTACATATTTACCTTTGTATTTTATATATAAGATTTAATGTGAATTCTAAACGTAAACAAAAATAATAATGCCTGGTTTCTGAGGAGAATTTATCGTTTATCTATTATTTAGCGCTAGCGGTTCCATAACTTGTTTCTGAACAAAAAAGTAGTAATGTATAAACTAAGTCTAACTTAACTGACCAGCGTTCGTCCGTTCCGTCCGTTCGATTCCATAACTAGTAATTGACATAGCTACTGATAGATGGCGCTGTCACAGATAGAAATTTAAAACTTAACAGAAAAAGATTGCTTTTCAGTTGTTGTTGAAGTAACAATAGTTTAAGTTCCATTTCACATCCAAACTGAGAACTTTTTTTTATAAAACTGCATAGTATAACTATGTAGTTTTATAAAAACAAGTTCTTAGTAATAGTTCTCATAATAAGACAAAATAACTTAATCCTTGAATTAAAAAAAGATTCATCTAGTGACCACTGGATGACACTTCTGGGATTCGGAAATCCTGCGTCAGTTGATCCTAGCTTATTTAGAGTTTATCGGTCTTAAATTCGACTACATTAATGTCTATTATAATAGTTCTTGAAGTAAATATTAAGTAACATTTATCCAGCCTCCAAATACCAAATCCAATGTCGCGGCCTTGAAGGGGACAAAAATTATAAATTATTGACACTTAGTGCCGGCGCTGGATTTGCAGGCTGGACGGTCAATATGGATCACGCAACGCGATGTAAAGCGTCCATAGACAAACAATATTTATTTAGGTTTTTTTTTCAGGTTACCGCCAACACCATCTACCGACGAGAGGGATAGAGACGATGACGAGACTCCCTGCAAACGGCCGCGGCAGGTCACTCCCATAGACCTCACCGACTAACACTAATCACTATAACCACTATGGACCACTAACCACTAGAGTAGACCACTACTGTCTACTGTGGACCACTAACCATTAGTTTACAACTACTTTGAAATAACCTAGTTCTACCACTAACCACTAGAATATATCTCACCTAATAAACGTACCTGAAATAATAGTCGATAGGACAATAGCTTAAGTAAATAAGAGAAGTAATTAATACTAATTACTAATATGTTAAATGAAAAGAAAAAGAAGTTGATAAGAAACAAATTAAACTTCTGATTTGTATTATTTCTTTTAAGTATTTTGATTTTAAAAGTACCAAAAGTTCAAAACAGGTAATTAATTTACTTATAGTTTTGAATTAATATTCATCATTTATGGTAATCCATAAAATGGTCTATATCTAATATTAAAAATCTATCCATCAACCAATCATTTTCCAATAAGACTTGAGATTCTTATTGTAAAATATTCTTATTAGTCATTCGAAAATTAAGATCATAGTTAATTCATTCTAATGTTGTGTCAATAACCCACCCAAAAAAATAACAAAAATGCAATTTTTACATCAAAAAGTAGCGGTGAGCATGTTAGTATCAGCTTTTCTAATCGTTTATGCCTTTTATTAGCGCTTTACATGGTTTCATAGTTTATGCGGTGAGTATGGATACCTTTATTGACATTTTCTGTTGTAGATTAGGTATGTTTCTTTTGCATCTTTTTATCATCATTATCATGCACTATATTAATTTGTGATCAGCGCCATCTATTCAGTAACATTTGTAAACTTAAAAGTTTACCAATAGCGCTCAATAGATGGCGGTAAAAATCATTGTAATAAGTTCATTTTTGCTTTACTAAAATTATTTAAAAACGTCTCCTGCAATGTTTAAGTCTAAAAAACATTTTCACAGACTTTAACACTCATTCAAGAAAAGAAAAACACGAATTAAGTGCTAAAGAAGAGTAAAGATTTAAATTATTTAATTTTCTTTCTATTCTTATCGTGGATAATTTTAAAATATATAATAATATCATATGCCAGGAAAAAGCTAGAAGTTCAAATTCTGCAGCTGTTACAAATGGCGCTCCTTACAATATTGTTGCCTTGAATATTTTCTTCAAATCATATTTTTACTTGTAACGGGTATTTAAGTAATGTATTATGGTGTAGAAATGATAACACTTTTACAGGACGACGAAGGCAGCGTACGGACCAGTCCGGAAAATGCAAGAAGTTCTAGTCACAGGTAACACTTTCAACTACTTCAAACACGCCTATGGGCTGTTTCACAATCGCCTAATGAGTGACAAAATATAGCTTATCCGGAAGTTTTGTCGCTGCTTACTTTATACTGAGCGACAGAGAAAACTGCCAGTTAAGCTATTTGTCGCGTCATATTAGGCGATTGTGAAACAGGTCCTAATTCTTGTTTTAATAATAAGCCGTTCGGTAACTTTTTCAATAATTACAAGTCACCCGTTTATTTGTTAGTAACAACGGCAGATGATTATAATTTGAAACATTCACGGAATTGAGTTACGTACAACCTTTGTAAAAGTTTATAATAAATAAATATTTAAGGGTGCTCCAATACGAAAAACTTTATATTTTAGCTGTTTTCAGGCTCGATATTATTACTAATAGTTATACGAAATTCTTCGTTCGCGAATCCGTCTTGGCCGATTTTATATGAAAATATTAAGGACGTGGTTGTACTCTATATTCCTTCGACAATTTGGCGCGTATTGACTGTTACATTAGTGCGCGTGAATGGACCACCTGTCTGCATAAGGCTGGGACTATGTGATCCGGCCGGCCCGGGGTAATTTAGAGCACTGAAAATATAACTCTGGGCTATTTTCAGCTCTATTGTATTGGCGCAAAGTTTTATTTTCAATGCTCTGAATTTTCCGCGGGATTCAGATTTCCGTATCATATAGTCCCGGCCTAAATAATATAAAATGAGTTTAAGTAATAAGTAATATTTTCAGTTGGTGGGGCACGAAGGCGGAGAGCGATGATGCGGACTCGCGCTGCTCTTACTCCAGCACCAGCACCCCGCCGCCGGTAACTATCATCAGCTTTGTTTTACAGTTAATTTGATAAAGCTAAAACAAAAGTTCTATGTAATAATAATATATGAACATCGCGACAAATACATTAAATTACGTAACCGGTGCAATACTATGTGTCGAGATGCTCAACGGCGATATATCCATGCATCGGTCGAGAATGGTGATCCAGCGAAAACCTGGAAATTCCTAAAATCGCTTGGTATTGGTAAAAATTTCAATCAAAATGACCACTGCAAAATCGACATTAATGTGTTGAATAAACATTTTATTTCTTCTACTAACTTAGACCCGGCTATAAAATCCCAAACTTTAAATAAAATTTCTCTTCTGCAAACTTCAAACTCGGAATCGTTCACTTTCGTTCCATTTACTGAAGGAGAAGTTAAAAGACATGTCATGACAATAGCATCGAATTCCGTTGGTGATGATGGCATCAGTCGCAAAATGATTATTCCAATCCTAGAAATAATTGCTCCCATTCTTTTACACATTTTTAATTTTTGCTTATCGACTTGTACCTTTCCTGATACCTGGAAATCCGCCCACATAATCCCATTACCAAAATCCTACCGCCCTAAAGTCATTTCTGATTTCCGTCCAATATCTATTCTTCCTTTCTTGTCTAAAGTTCTTGAGCGACTTATACATCACCAACTTACAAGATTTATCATGCATAACAATCTCCTCAGTACATATCAATCAGGCTTCCGGACGGGACATAGTACTACCACAGCCCTGGTCAAAGTAGCAGATGATATTCGGTCCGGCATGGATAATAAGAAGCTCACAATCCTAACTTTACTTGATTTTAGTAACGCTTTCAATTCTATTGACCACGACATTCTTATCAGCCTGTTAGGGTCTTTTAACCTCTCACCTTCAGTGATTTGTTTTATTCGAAGCTACCTTGTGGGTCGACGGCAGAGAGTTAAAATTTCTGAGTCTTTTTCCGACTGGGCCAATACTACTGCCGGCGTTCCTCAAGGTGGCGTTTTATCTCCTTTACTCTTTGCCCTTTTCATTAACTTCATCACTTCATTTCGTCTCATTTTCATTTATATGCAGACGATCTACAAATTTACACTCAGTCAACTCTGGATTCATTGCCTGCGGCGGTAAGTGTTGTAAGCAAGGATTTATCGGTCATATGTAACTGAAGTAAGGAGCATGGACTTCTCATTAACCCCGTTAAGTCTCAGTTGATAATACTTGGCAGTCCGGGGCTGGTCTCCAGAATTGACTGGGATATGTTGCCTCCGGTACTCATCAACGGTACGCCGATACCATATAGTAAAGTGGTTAAGAATCTTGGCATTTATTTTGATGAGCATCTATCTTGGACACAGCAGCTGAAAGAGATTAGCAGGAAGGTGTATTCAACGTGGCACTCCTTGAAACGACTTCGGTATGTTCTCCCAGTGCCTACTAAGGTGGCCTTAGCCGAATCAATATTTCTTTCCCTTCTAGACTACGCGGATGTTTGCTTCATTAACTTGACCGAAGACCAACTTAACAAACTTGAGCTCCTTCAAAATCTGTCTATCAGGTTCATCTTTGGCTTGCGCAAATTTGAACACATATCCGAGTACCGTCACAAGCTCAAGTGGTTACCAATTCGCTTTCGCCGCAATGTTCGTGTGCTTTCGCTCCTTTATTCCATTTTATTCGATCCCAACAGCCCTCAATACCTAAAAGAAACTTTTAGTTTCCATCTCTCCGACAGGCAAGAGTTACGATCATCCACAAATCTCCTTCTCGATATTCCTATCCACCACACCTAGTATTTCCACTCCTCCTACTCCGTACAATCTTCTTGCTATGGAACTCTCTCCCTACGCGAATTAGACAATGTAAAACATTAAATACTTTTAAATCTGCCCTTAAAGACTACTACCTTAGTATGTGTCGAAAGTAGTTACGTGTGTTACCTATTTATCCATGATATGTAATTATTGTTTAACATTGTATATATAATATTTTTTTAAATATTAATTAGTTCTTATAATATTATATATGTATGTATTATTTTTATTTACGTATTTTATTTTAATGTATACTCTGTAGTTATAATTATTTTTTTTTTAGATATACTTTTAGCACAGTACCCTTCTCCAGCAATTTAATCCTTTCTTTCAAAGGTTGTCTGGAAGAAATTGCTGTTTAGTAATAAGGCCGCCTTTGTGTACTTTCGTCTTATTCTGTGTATAGTTTATATTGTATATGTATGTGTGTAACTGTTGATTGTGCACAATAAAGTATATTTCATTCATTCATAGGGTACTTGTCTATAATTTTTTTATTAGTATTTATTTTATTTTTGAAGTGAAATATAAAATATTTATGAATCGCAACTGCGGTTAATATCGAATACAGTTTATTATACAAGCTAGTCTATTGTTGACTGTATTCGATATTAAGATATTAAGTTTTTATTAGTGCTGAAGTCCATTTTGCCTGTTTCAGGATGCAGATGAATCGCGACCGCAAGTGGTCGCCGCGCGGGGCGACAGCATCATCGCCGTGGCGAACCCAGCATTACACCCCCCGCACCCGCCACCGCACCCCGCGCGTAACCACTCCAATTAGCGCCATCTGTTCATACATCTCTGGAAAATATACTCTGCTATGATCAAATTTAATCCAAAATATGTAAAAAAAAATATGGAATTCGGACAAAAATATGTTCTTAGCAGCAGCATTTGTTTAATCACATAAAGTTATCACGTATACTGATTATAGACTATAGTTTGTTCAGAGTCAAAGTGTAAATTATGTATACAGTATGATACCAAGTTTGCCTTTTAGTATTTTAACTAAAGAATTATTAAATTATTAAAACTATTTTATAAAATGGACCATTTTGTAATGGTGCATTTTCGTCTAATTTCGAGTATGATTAACAGATTGTCTGACAGAACTTGAAATTAACTTGACCAGTCTTATCACCGCCATCTGGCTTTAAGTTTAGAAAACTTTAAATTTGTTTTATGAGTGTCAACTGTCAGAAATCAGGATAATATTTATTAATGCTAGATAGTATCTGGATAATGCTCTTCACTAAAAAACAAATAAAGTAAAATATATGAAACGGACTTGATTCTACTCTATTTTTCTGTGTTGTTCGTTTCGTACAAAATAAAATACGCATTTAATATGCACCTATTTATTTATTTTATAGACATTATTGATAAATTTCTGTGTTCATTTTGATCAATAATAATACTATTGTATGAAAACTATTAAATATTTGCATTAGTTTTACATACACAATGTCGTTGTAAATATAACATTATAATTTATATTGATAATGTAAATAATAATTAATGATACATAGTTATAAAATAAGAATAAACAATTAGCTTGGATGTATAAATTTAATAAAATCGTACACTGCCTTTTATTTCTTTTTTCCATTTATGAAAGATTAAAAGAATAATCCCCTCTTTTTATTTTAATACATCTATGAATAAACCCTAAAATGCCAATAGCTACAGATAGGATTGTTTCCGATTTTGTTTGGAAAATAACACAATAATAATAACTTGGATAAATATGGTTAAATGCCTGGGTCCTATTAGTAAATAAAAGTATAAGTGTCAGTGTCATAGTAAATCAAATTGCACCTAGACACAAAATAAATTAAGTAAATATTATAAAAAACACCCCCGTTTGCGCCAGGGGTTTAACTTTAATGATAGGATAGGAAATATACGATGATATATCGCAAAATAATTTAAAATGACATAAAATCAAAGTAGTTCACTGAAGATAACCATCCCGTTAATGATTAAATGCCTCCTATGTCATCATGAAATCAAATCATGATTTATAGTTTTTCATGACCGTCCAAGAAGCTCCTAAGATTTAAGTAATGTAAATTTGGCTGGCAAAATTTGTCTCGAGTCTCATCGCTAAGCTGCAACTGTCAAACGTCGGAGTTTTGCCGGGGAAATCAATGGGTGACGCTATGGATTTTGCATTTCTTTCATAAATTTGTGTTATTTCGGTTCATAATGAGTAATATTGAGTAACCATTAAATATTCGTTAACGTGCACAAGTGTGTGCAAGTGGTACAACTTCTAAAAACCCGCTATTTTGAGTTTCCCTCCAAAACTCCCTAGGAACTTTCAGTAAAGCTTCTACCACTTTATTGAATTGACTGACATGACTCATAGACTGCACTGACTATTTATTTGATCTTTGAATAGACTTTAGACTTGTTGATTTAGGAATACGGTGTTGAAAATTGAAACGAAAGTTAAATTTCCCGCCTTTTTATCTTGACACTGGCAAATGGTTATAAGCTGATGCCATATATATTTAAAAAAAAATGTCAAACGTCAAATATGTTTCGAATTTGAATGATTCAATTTGTAACGACTAAAATCCAACGCTTGCATTGATATTGATTGTTATTGAAGTGGTTTTGTATTATTTTAGTGAAGAAAATAGTGACTGCTTCCGATTTCTCGTATTATAAGTGTTATATGTGTGTTTTATCAAGATGACGTCGGAAAAAGCTAACCGAAAGGAGAGAAAAGAAAATCAGAACATCCAAGTGTTTGTGAGGCTTAGGTAATATTAAAAACAATTGCCTTTTATGCAAAAGTTATTAGTATTAACTTTATATTTAGATACTAAACTTAATAAAATATTCTTGAAATGTCGCCAGAACTTCTGAGATATATAAACAATCTTATCAGAAATCAATCCATGGCTTACCAGATATTTTTATTCTTTATCAAAGAGATAGCCTTAATTTTATTTCGTTTACAACCCGATTCATTTATAGCCTAATTAAAATATTTGTTGATTTACAACAATTTCTACATTACATGCATTAATTCTTTCTAAATGACATGTTTTGAATTGGCAATGCATAGAAACTATACGAGTTATGTGACTGTGCAAAGGCAATCTTATTAATTATAATTATTAATCTTAAATTTGTGATTATAGATTTAGAAATAAAATTAAGGGCCTGTTTCACAATATACAGATGAGCTACAGATAGCTTGTTTTGTATAAAGTAACCGTCGCTTGATATAAAGAAAGTAGCGACAGAGTAAGTTTAAAGTAAGTAACTTCCAAATAGGCTATCCAATATTTATTAGAAGCTTGTGAAACAGTGTGTCCTAAAGGTTATAAATTTTTAATAGAAAGTTACATCTCACATAATATTGTTTTCTTGTAGCTCAAAAAGAATGTATAAAAATGTATGCCCTTTTTCAACTGGATATTTCACACTTTAATGTCTATAGCACTATATAGAATGAAAAAATATTAAATGCCAAGACTATGAATAATAGTATAAACTAAATGCACCAAGTAGGTGAACTAGTAGTATAAAATATACTATATTCTTTTGTTTTGTTTTGTTTTATTATTATAGTGATAGTTGACTTCAAATAATTAACACTTTGAGTTAATCACAACACATTACATCCAGAGTTCACAAACAAAATACACTGTCAAGTGTCCTATCCTACAAACATAATATTATACGGGTGGATCAGAAACAGCCTCCGTGGTCTAGTGGTTAGAGCTTGGCTCTCGACTCGGAGGTCGTGGGTTCGATTCCCGCATTGGAACTAAAAAAAAAATGTTGCTTCCAAGTTTGGTTAGGACAATTCAGGCTGATCACCTGATTGTCTGACAAGAAAGATGATCCATGCGTCGGATGGGCATGTAAAAAGTCGGACCTGCGCCTAATCTCTCGCCAGTCGTGTCGGTTATCCGTCCCACTGGGTTACGAGAGTAAAAGGAGGAGAGAGTGCTCTTGTGTACTGCGCACACACTTGGGCACTATAACATAACTCCTGCGTAGCTGGCCTGGTTTCAATGAAACAGGCCACCGTCACCGAAATCGGTGGGGGAGCTATTATTATTATTATACGGGTGGATCAGGCAGTATCGGAGGATTGGATATTATTAAAATATTTCTTATTAATTTGTAATTTATTTCATTTAGTATACATAATTAATTGAATAATATATTTTTAGTTTGAGTACTCTTAAGTAACAATAATATTTTGACACACTTTGTGACCATTGCAGTATCTTATAATGAAACAGATTGCAAAAGTAGAATTATATAGATGTTTGCCCCGCGTTCTTACTCCGTGTTTGCTCCTGCCTTTGCTTTTAAATATCAAACTCCCATCTTTTCCTTTGTCGTTCCTTTATCTATTTCGAGGGTACCATACAGTTACGTTGGCCCAATGGATATCTTTACATACAATTTTAATGTCCTGTTCCATTATTTTAGACCCCTTAACCAGAGGGAGAAGGATATCAAGTCTCTGGGCGTGGTTGAAGTGCTTAATGGACGGGAGGTGGTGGTGCGGCCGTCGCACCAGACGCTGCACACCAAGAAGTTTACGTTTGACCGAGCATTCCCGCCACACTCTAAACAGGTACATTGTTACTGGTAGTAGATTTAGGGTCTTATCACCTGTTGTTTAAGATGACCCTGGAAATATTGTGTAACTCCACATTTGTTTGTCTTTTTACTGTAATATCTACAGTAACAAATATTGAGTATGTTCATTATTATTTTGTTATTCAACATCAGAGATATCGTGAGACTGAAACACAAAAACTACAATTGGAAGTATCTTTGTTGCATTTCCAAGTATGTGTACAATTTTAACAATTACAAAGAAAATTAGTTGAACAACGTAAAATAAATGTGCATCTTTTTCTTAATAATAATATTTACACATTATGGTGCTATTCAATATTGCCCTTGTCTGTCTTTTGCTTGTGTGTGTGTGTGTGTGTGTGTATGTGTGTGGCTTTTTAATGTATCAGACAAAGATTGAATTACTTATCCATCCATCAAATACCTCTCCAATGTAACAAGTTTTTAGTTTTTTGCAAATAATATGGTCAAATGGCTAATGTAGTGATACATGCAACTGAGTTAAACAACTATGTTTTATGATTTTATTATAATATTAAATGTGGCAAGTGACTTTGTGTACGCAAATGGCAAACTCGCAGGAACCGTACATTTTGCCGTCATAAAAAGTAGCCTAGTTCTTCCCCATGGTCTACATTTCTGTGCTACATTTCATCAAAATCGGTCCAGTTCCAGTAGGTTCAAAGCCTATTTAATGCAAACAATCAAATATTTTATCTTTATAATATTAATGTAGATCATTTACATTACATAGTTATGTAAAGAACACTGGCGAATCCTGCCTGATTTTTTATCAAGAGCGGCCAAGTTTCTTATATGTCTTCAATATATGGTTTTATTATGCTTAAAAAGTTATCATATAAAAAAGATATATTATATTTTTAGGACTTGGGAATAAAAAGTTATGAATCTCCGATTATCAGAGAATTGATGTACAAAATACGTACTTATCTGTGGTAATCGTTGTCATCATATTATCTATAATATAGTCTATGGTTATCTGAATGCTGTAAATTGGCAATTTGAGTCGGAAAAGCTCCATCTAGTGGCCCAGTAGATAGATTTATTTTAATTGGAGTATAAAGTTATTTTCTTTTTCTATAGATCAGCAGTTTCGTACTAGTTTTATGAAAAAAATGTTACTTGGGGTGTGAAATAGATCCCTCTTTACTATTTATGTTTATGTACTAAGAAAAATAATTATTTTTTGGTTTTATAACGTGAAAGTGTATTCAACTAGTTATAAATTTTATTACGTAATTGACACTGTAAATAATAGATGTCGCTTTTCCGCAACCCGCCTTATTAGGACTTAGGTTATATTGATTCAATTATCTTTTATCTTTTAGTTTGATGTATGATATTATTGCTTTTTTCCAGCAGCAGGCAGTAAATGTATGGCGACTTGCCGATCTTTCTTATTTCCGATTTTATTCCCTTACTAATAAAAATATTTACACAATCGATAAGCTATACAATGTTTGTTCTTGACTGTTAAGCCACTTTTCCAACGTATAAAGGCGTGACTTCTGCTCATGTTTTTTCGAAACATTTCACAGAAAACATGAAACAAAAACATTTGTTTTCATACACAAGCTGTCTCCAGCGATAGAAAATGTTTTTTGATTGAAACAAAACATTTTGTGTAGGCATGATCATGAGTTCCGATGAGGAAGACGTAAGCACTCGCAGTTTTAGTGATTGCAGATGCAGAATCTAGGAGAAAACACAGCGGGTCTAAAAGGCTACTTTACGTGTTTCATATATTTTTTTCAACACATATAATGTGCGCCATTATACGCATTTCTATTGAAAACTGTCAAAATTGATATTTTCTAAATTGATTAAAATCAGATGAATCATATAGCCATTTTACCATTTCACTATTTTTGTATGAAACATAATATGAAACATTCAAAGTGGCCTTTTTAGACCCCCAGATTTCGAGTTAGGCCATATTTAATGACTCGTAATTTTAGTATTTATCAGGAGTTACGAATAGAAAACCGATTTTTGATTGATAAATAATTTCTTTCGTATTTCTACGTTTAATGGTCATGTGAGTCACCACTTACATGAACATTTGTCAACAGTTGTAATAAAATGAAATTAAACATTCCTTCCCCTCTCTACCCGCGCGGGGAATGTTTTCCGTCCGACTCGGAAGACAAAAACATTGTGTATTCCTACACAAGTGTGTATAGCCACGCCCTCATTGTTGCGATGTTTTGTGTTATGTTTCGAAAAAGCAACGCGCAGGAGACGCGCCTTTAGACAAGGACAAAACATTGTATAGCTTATACACTGTGTAAATATTTTAATTAGTAGGGGGGTTTGTATATACCAATGTCATTTCCAGGTGGAAGTGTACCAGGAGGTGGTGTCGCCTCTCATCGAGGAGGTGCTGGCGGGGTACAACTGCACGGTGTTCGCGTACGGCCAGACTGGCACGGGCAAGACGCACACCATGGTGGGGGAGGCAGCGGCGGATGAGACTACTTGGCAAAGCGTTAGTTTAGCATTGTTTTTCTTTATTTTTTTTCTAAATATATTTAATAGCCTTTGGCATGTGTTTCCACAGCTGTTGACAGCTACTCATAAATGTTATATCGTCAAATTAGAGAGCAACATTTAATACGGCGATTACAATAATAATATCTATGGACGCTTCGCATCACGTCAATCTACCCCGTGCTTGTAGTGCGTGCGTGCGTGTTGCGGGGACCAGACGACGGGAAGTATAATTATTTAATACTTTTATATTTATACATATATTTAATATTTTTATTAAATTATACACACATTTAAAACATTACCATGACACAGGGGCCAGGAACGCAGAAAAACTTTTTGTTCCTTCGGCGGGATTTGGACCCGCAATGCTCAGCTTGAGCACCATGCGCTCCACCACCGAGCCTTAGAGGTCGTCATTATGCGCTTATTATTATGAATACGATTGATTAAGCAGGCTGCCTAGACATTTCTGTCTAATCTAAATAGAATTTAGTGAGTAAAAATATAATAGAGATTCTGCCGCCGTATCTTCGCTATTCGCCTTTCTACTACGATACACCATTTTATTTAAAAGTAAAGGATCATAAGCGAGAGCTTAAATTGAGTCAATTTCCTGGACAAATGTCGATCTCGGATGATGCTCTTACATGGTGTAGTTAAAGTGATCAGTACAAAAAATAACGTCTATCCCTCGCTGCGCGGCCGATACTACGCGGCGGTCACGTGACCTTCAAAGCCAGCGCGGCGTACGCACGGCTGTGCGAGCATGTCATCACTAATTATATTGGGGCCGAATGTTGGGTATACCTAACGTGATCATACGTCCCGCTTTCTGCGGGACAGTCCCACTTTCAGGCCGTCTGTCCCGCTTTTGTCAACAGCCCAAAAAATAATTTAAAGATATACGTGAGCCTCATATACAAACGCATAACATAATATTATGTTGCAAGTCGTCAATCTTTTTCCGACTCGTTCCCTTGTCCTAGCATGTCACTGAATATTCTACGTGCTAATAGATGGCGTTTTGATTGTGGGAATTATTTTTTTTTAAAATAATTCCTTCCACTCTTCGCGCAAAATAGTACGTGTTTTTTTAGGGCGTGATTCCGCAGATGTCCCGCTTTTCTCAAGAATAATAAATGACCACGTTAGGTATACCGTATAACATATGATTAGTGTTACACCCTATGTTACAACTGCGATTGGGTAACTATGGATGAGTGTTCATAATAAAAATCCTTTTTGCTAGATCACGTTTATTACGCTAGCGACCGGAGTCACTGCGCCAGGAACACTGGGGAAATAAGTACAATATGATATCCGATACTACATGCATCGAACGTGGATACTTAATGTCACACAATACATATAGATACATAATTTCACACGGACGTACACAATATGTCCCCACATTATCATAAAATACATTCTCTATATACGTCACACTGTCAAAGCGCCGTCTCAAATTCTCTTCTCTCCCAGGACCCCCTGGCTGGCATCATACCCCGGGCCCTCAGTCAGCTGTTCGACGAGCTCCGTCTCTCCAACACCGAGTACACCGTCCGCGTGTCTTACCTAGAGCTATACAACGAGGAGCTGTTCGACCTGCTCTCCGGGTCCGATGACAACTCCAAGCTGAGGATATACGAGGATGTGACGAGGAAGGGATCGAATATTGTGAACGGACTGGAGGAGATTACAGTGAGTTTACCCACATATACTATTGACTATTGTATAAATATTTGCTATGTTTTCAATAGGCTGTTCTACAATTAGTTCAAATATATTTTAAAATGTTCGTATCTATTCGATAGTCAACTAGTATTTTTATTTCCTGGAAATAATATCTCTAGCAAAGAAAAAATGATTAAAATTTAAACGACAAATGTTTGCGCCAAAACGGCAGCCACCATTATCGTGACGTCATATGTGCGTATGTAGTGCATGAACTTTAGATTTAACTTTCGCTGTTGTTCATTCGATTTCATTAAGTTCTTATGACGTCACTTGCAAGAAAAATATGGCGGCTGGCGTTTTAGGTCACGTGACATACTAATAATAAAACTACAGTTTTATTTCAGAAATTATAAATAAATCGCATATTTATATAACAAAATAGTGTTGTATTCGTATTTCTTATGATAGAAAATATATAAATAACAAATTCATATCATTTGATTTTGATAGATGAAAGTTGAAACTAGCCTATTGTATAATTGTAATCTAGGTGACCTGTCACTTGCCAGACAGGCCAAGCTTAGTTCGAATACTAATGTAACACACAAATATCTCAGATATTTTCTCGTAATTTACTTACACTTCCATTTTAATTTTATTGAATTATAAATGAATCGTCGTGATATCGTAAACTGATTTTTGTAGTTTGGACCAATCAAAACGAGTTTTACATTGGTTTGACGTTTATGAGATTACCATATTGCAGTTTTATCATATCGGGACTGAATCGGAACTGTATTATTAAATATATTAATACTGTAATAATTGAGCTGCTTTTACTTAGAAATTAGCTGAATTTACGTAGAACATCCTGGAATGTTAGCCCTCATACATCCGAGAGTTTTTTCAGCTCTATTGTAATAGAGTTCTATTTAAGGTGCAGTTTTTTCCGTAGCGACCACAAACAAACGCTCGTGGGAACGTAGTCTTCCTCGCTAATCGTTAATTTCCCTAATATTATTTTGCCTATTATTATTTAGGTGTACAATAAAAACGAAGTGTACAAGATTATGTCACAAGGACAGGAGAGGAAGAAAGTGGCGTCGACACTCATGAACGCGCAGTCCAGGTAGAAAATGTTTTTTTTTTTTGAAAAAAAAAAAAGAAGTAAAGGGACATATTTCGTTTTTAGCTGTGGAGTAAAATCCCACTACTATTACAAATGTGAAAGTTTGTGTGGATGTATGGATGTTTATGACTCCTTCGCGCTAAACACTACGGGCTTTGATGAAATTAGGTATGGTAGTAGTTTAGGCTTTGGATTAACACATAGGCTACTTTTTTATCATGGAAAATTGTACAGTCCCCCCTAAATTTCCGATAGCACATACGAAGTCGCGGGAAGCATCTAGAATTTAACTAACTGGCCCTCTCGAAGAGGGCCAGTTAGTTAAAGACCTTGTGCCAATAAACCTGATTGCGGTTTGTTTGACTCTATAGAATAGACATAATTTTTGTCGTTTTGTGAATACTCAGATTCAATTGTTTCGTACATTACAGACAAAATGTAAACGAAAATTTTAGTTTGTAAGTTCTGTTTATTTTTTTCTTAGATATCTAGTAGTAGATTTGAAGCTAGCTATAGTTAGTGTTTGTAATATTATAAAGCATGACATTTATACTATAATAATATCAATAATAATATGTTATAACAACATTAATTAGTAATATTATTATTTGTAATTAATGGCCGGCACACTTGTAACCCCTCTGGTGTTCGTGAGCGGCGTACGTATCAGGCGATCCGGACGGATGAGCAGACGCTCATTTCATTGAACTGTTTCCCCCAGTCGCTCGCACACGGTGTTCACAATCGTCGTTCATATGAAGGAGAACAGTCCGGAGGGCGAGGAGCTGGTCAAGATCGGGAAACTGAACCTGGTCGACTTGGCCGGGTCGGAGAACATCAGTAAAGCGGGCTCGGACAATCCGGCCAAGCGCGAGCGGGCGAGAGAGTGTGTAAACATCAACCAGAGTCTGCTGACGCTGGGCAGGGTGATCACCGCGCTGGTGGAGAGACACCCGCATATACCGTACAGGTGAGATCGTCATTCAGTAGACTTTCACGAACGACAGCGCGTGGCTATGTGTGCGTGGCTTGACGTTACGAGGGCCGCGCAGCGCGTGCGGGACGTAGGTTTTTTTCATGCCAATACTTTTTTGTGCTTTGACATAATCGACAATATAATTTCATAATATGGTAAAGAAAGGTTTGTCCGACGCAACAAAATTATTTCGATGTTAACTTGCATGCTTTCTCTTAATCTCAAATATTACTTGGATGAATGCACCGACCTATGAGAGATAGGATGCAAGACATAGAAATCGAACATGAACTCAGCTATATCTTGGCTCAAACTAAACTGTTCAAAATTAGTTTACCTTAATAATAACTTAAAAATGTATACTTTTACAGAGAATCAAAACTCACCCGCATACTCCAAGAGTCTCTCGGTGGTCGTACCAAGACGTCCATCATAGCAACCATATCCCCCGGACACAAAGACCTGGAGGAGACTCTTAGCACCCTAGAGTACGCCAACCGAGCCAAGAACATCCAGAACAAGCCAGAAGTTAATCAGAAGATGACCAAGAAGGCTATACTCAAAGAGTATGCGGAGGAGATAGATAAATTGAAGAAGGACCTGCAAGCGGCTAGAGATAAGAATGGTAATTTTTCCAATTACTTAATTATTTATTTTATTTCTTTTATTTGTCAAAGCTTATAAAAAATACCAAAGTTTATTGATAAGCTATCTTACATTACATGGTAATCTTTATTGGGGAACTTCGAACATCAAATGCCCAATCATGTTACAGTGAAAATCTGTAATAACGACATTGAACAAACCAATAAATTATTGTTTATCATTTATAGTAACTGATACTAAAATGTTAATATTTTACCATTATAGACATCAAAATCACGTCGCAAAACCTGGTTTTTAGAGTTCTGTACCCAAAGGGTAAAAACAGGACGCTATTACTAAGACTGCACGGTCCATTCGACCATCTGTCTATCCGGGCTGTATCTCGTGAACAGTGCTAGACAGTTGAAATTTTTACCGATGATGTATTTCTGTTGCTGGCGCTATAACCACAAATACTAAAAACAGTATAAAATAAATATTCAAGTGATTTTTCCCCGTTTAGTGCGAGACCCACCGGGCGCGAGTCCGCCTCGCACTTGGCCGGTTTTTGGTAAAAGAGTATTATTATTATATTATATACACTGAGGTTGTGTTACTTTTTAGCTCTCATGGTTGCTAAAATATTCAGCCTGTCTAGTAGCTCGAGGCGTGGATTATTTATTTATTTGTGGTTGATTTATAATTAGATAATTATTATTAATATGTGAAGCAACAACTTTCATCGAGATTTCTTTACGAGAATTGTGCTACGAAGGAGTATGAAATTTGGCCGGTAATTTAATCATTATGTAGGAGAAGATCTTCAGAAAGCTAATATTTTTATAATGCTTTTAGAAATACATAAAATTAACAAATATAACAGCAACACACACACTACCTCAGACTATTAACACACACTCGGTGTAACAACATCAAACGCACGGTGCGTTTGATAGATACAATTTTGATTTCTTAGGTTTACGCGAATATTGTTCATTGTTTTAAACACTTACAGATTGTGTCGCGGTGCACTTTTCTTTTTCCCGACGTTTCGGCTACTTTCCAGCAGCCGTGGTCACGGGAGGACTGAGGTGTCAATTGTCCTATTTGTTGAAGTTATTCAAATTTCCCGAAGATTCTTCAATTATTATTTGTGTTCCGATCCACGCAAAACATACTAACAGTATCTTGAAATTTAAAATCTAAAATCACCGCGGTGATTTTAAATTGAAATTTAAAATCACCGCGGCTTCAAGATACTGTTAGTATGTTTTGCGTGGATCGGAACACAAATAATAATTGAAGAATCTTCGGGTAGTTTGAATAACTTCAACAAATAGGACAATTGACACCTCAGTCCTACCGTGACCACGGCTGCTGGAAAGTAGCCGAAACGTCGGGAAAAAGAAAAGTGCACCGCGACACAATCCGTCAGTGTTTAAAACAAAGATACAATTTTGTTACACGATCGCGTATGTCAGTCAGTCACGACATTTACATTTGCATTATTTTCTATCTAAGAGGCAAAAGAGCCTTTATAAAGTTGAAACTTAAAATAGGAATTATTGTGAGCAAATTTCGACAACAGGGCGACCTCTAGTATTATTAATGAGGGTTTTTAAATTGGTAACATCTGACAGCTTTTTGACACGACAAGGACCCTCGTGCTACCAAGCGCCGCCTAGTGACAGAAAAAGAATCAAAAATTCTTATTGACCGTTTTTGATACCACTTACGCCACCAGATGACGCTTTGTGTGCGTTGGGTCTGCCCCCTATCGGCAGAAAAAATATCAAACACTTGTTGGCTGTGTATTTATATACTAAACTGCAACTAATTTTCTCCATCCTACATCTAGTTTAACAAAACATTTATTGATTTAAAACTACTATACTTATATTAAATACAAATTATCATCATCCAGGTATATACTTGGCCAACGAGACATACGCTGAAATGACCTTCAAGCAAGAGGAACAGAAGAAGGAGATCCAAGAACTGCTACTCAAGAAACGAGCTATGGAGGAGGAGAGAGACAGAATGGAGTCCGTCTTCGAGGAGTTCCGGAGTAAGCTGCAGAGCTCGGAGGGTCAGCTGACTGAGACAATCAACAAATTGAATACCACACAGACTATACTGCATAAGACTACTAATGTAAGTATATTGTAACTAGATGCTGCCGCGTTTAGGGTCGCCACATATTTTTTCAGCCTATAAAGCCAAATGTATATATTTATGTGTATGTGATATTGCGAGCATTGTGTGCGTGAGAGTGGGTACTTCTTAACCATAGGGCGCTCTATTTTCGGGACATTGCTTGTCCCGGTAGAACGTTTTTAATACCTAAAATACGGGACGCCCCGGGAAATAATTGATGTTTGGCAACCCTAGCCGCGATATCGTGCGCGCAAAATAAATTTATATTCCCGTGGTCTACCTGTGTGCCAAATTTCATTAAAATTGGTCCAGTACTTTCAATGCAAACAAACAATCAATCAAAGCTTTCCTCTTTATTATATTAGACGTTAAAAGTGCTTCATTGGGCATAAATTGGAAGGAAAATTTTGAAAAGCCAATAATGAAAAAAACTATGCATGTTCCCCATTAACTTTCGTTTTGTCGACTTTAATTGATTTGGCTAATAAATGTTGTAGAAACTCGTCCGTACCGAACAGCAGTGCTCCGAGCAGCGCTACCTCGTAAACTATCGCGTGCAGAAGGAGCGCGCGCTGGCGGACGAGGCGCGACAGCTGCTGTCCGCCGCCGACGCGGCAGCGACAGACGCAGCTGCACTTCACGACGCCGTCGTCAGACGAAGGTACAGTCCTCACTTAGCGTCTCGAATTATTTGGTCCCTTAGGCCCACTTGCACAGATCTGATAAATCCCAAGAGAAAGAGAGATAACATGGAATTTAAACCAGGGTTAACATTAACCCAGATCTGCGCAAGTGGGACTTAGCTATCCAATACCAAAAGCTGGAATGCGATTAGTTAAATCTCGAAGATGTGACATTAATGACATTTCAATTAAGTTTTGTGAATTTTCCGCAGCACGGAGAGGTTTTTCTGTATTCAATATTCGGGCTTTACTTACTAACGCTTCCGTGGTCCAGTGTAGAGCTCAGCTCTCGACTCGGAAATCGTGGGTTCGATTTCCGCGTTGGAATAATAACAAAAAATGTTTTGTGAGGAAGGCTGAGGACAACGCAGGCTGATCATCATTTGTCTGACAAGAAAGATGATTTAAGCGTCGGACGGGTACGTAAAAAGTCGCAACTGCGCCGGATCTCTCGCCAGTCGTGTCGGTCATCCGTCCCACTGGGTTCCGAGACTAAAGGAAGAAAGAGTGCTCTTGTGTACTGCGCACACACTTGGGCACTATGAAATAACTCTTGCGTGGCTGGACTGGTTTCAATGAAACCGGTCACCGTCACCGAAATCGGTGTGGGGAGCTATTATATACTTACTAACACTATGTTAACAGCACAATCGAGAGCCGCAATTTGGAAACTACGCAGCGCTACCGCGGCGTGTCGGCGCAGATGCGGCGTAACATGCTCGCCGCGGCCGACGACGTCCTGCACGACGTCGCCACGCACCTCGCCACGGCAGCAGACCAGCTAGGTGTGTTAGTGTGCCGACCCGCAGGAGGCTTTTGCAGCCGTGGTGGCTCACAGGCTAACGTCATTCTTGAGAACATTCCCAGTGAATAGTAGCTTGGCCTTACTTGAGACGTGTTCAAATACATACTTTAATAGTTTAAATTTCAAATCCCAGTAAAGCGACAGTAAAAAATGTTTCTGTCTCTACTAGCTGACGAAAGAGAGAGAATTAATTTGGCTAGAACTTTGATTTTTCGGACTGACATTATATATTATATTTTATGTAATTAAGTGAGATCAAATACGATTTATTTAATTCTATTCAATTGTGTGTTGGTTTACAGAGAGCCACACTACGGACAATACCGGAATACTTTCGGACAGTAAAACAAAGATGGAAGCTTTAATAAAGGATACAGTTGACAATATGCAAATGGTATGTATAAATAACTGTATATATTTTTATCCTACTTATATCACAAATATATTTTATAATAGTTGTCTGGTAGAAACCTCTTTGAGCTGTAAGACCGCCATTTGCATTTTTTTTTAGAATATATTACTCTGTACTGTATTATTTTTGTAATTTTGTGTGCAAAAAAAATTATATGAATAAATAAATAGTAAAATTACGACGAACGTATTGTCAATGTTTCGTCAGATTTGAACTACTTATCCAGCAATATGTTTGGTTATCATGGTAAATATTTCAAAGATTCTGTGTGCAAGATCAATAATGTACATCCATGGACCAACTTTCAGATGACCCAAGCCAAAGAAAACCTGTATACAACTATGAACAGTACACTGACCGAGCAGCATTCAGCACTAACGAACATGCTACAAAACTCCCATCACACCACGAGGACAGCGTTGGCAGAGTTTACCGAGGCTGTCACTCAATGTCTCCGGAACGCTGGACAGACGGATGTGTCCACACAACTCACAGTGTTGCTCGAGGAATGGGTATGTAACAATTTACTCAATTATTGGGTAAGGTAAAATATTATGACGTAAACTACACATCTAAAAATAATAGTGGATAAAAAAATTGACAATGAAACATGCATGTCTGAGAATATCTTCGAAAGCCCATAAAGCTATCAGTAGGCTAGCGTGGTGGCCTATTGCTTAAGCCATCTCTGTTTTAGGAGAGACTCCCATTAGTATGTATGTTAGAGGTCGGTGATGACGTTCAAAAAATATAGTATTGAAGTGAATAAATCATTGAAAAAGATTTTCGTCATAGGTATCCAGCACGCGTGCGCAGCTACAGACCACTCTCAGCACGCACGGCGATACGCACCTGAGAGCCACGACCGCCGCGCAATCGCACGCCGCAGCGGCGCGCGCCATTCGCGACACCGCCGCACGCACTGCCGACACACGCGCGCGACACGTGCAGAGAGTCTTGCAGGTGCGTTTTTAATTAAGAAAAAATCGAATGACACTAACTTACCCATTTAATTCTCCAATACTGGTTTATTAATATTAACATTGGAAAATCAACTTTTAAAAAGTATAGTCGATATTCTATTGAAAATATTTTATTTGTCTATAATCCAAAGTCATGATTTTGAGATAATATGTAAGTATCGCTTGTAAAAAAAAAATTATCTGTACGAAAAGTATACTTAAATAGAATAAATCAAATATTGTTTGGTAATAATTTGTTTCAACCATTTATTTGTGTATTTGCAGGCTATCAAAGCAGACGAGGAACAAAATAAGAAAATGCTCGCCGACAACATGGCGAAAATAGAAAAGGAGAGGGTACAGCGCGAGGGGATTTTGGAACAGTGGATAGAGAGGAAAAGGATTCTTTTACAAGAAGAGATAGAGAAGAGAAAGACAGCGGTCGAAAACGAGATAGAAGAACGCATGAAGACAGAGAGGGAATTTCTAGATGTGCTAATGGAGAACCACATGAAGAGTATAGAAGAACAGAAGAAGACTTTCGAAGCGAGTACATCGAGAAATGTGCAGATGTTGATGGAACTACTGACAGACAATGAGAGAGATATGCAAATGGCGGAAGAGGAGTTCATTCAGAACCAGAGAAAGACAGAGAGATGTGTTAGCGAGTTGAATGGACTGACCGAGAAATATAGACAAGGTAAATTATTCCAGTGTAAAATACTAGCGTCTACTATAATCCGTCATCACACTGGTAGATATAAGGTTTTAATAACCCTGTCCTGTAAAAATCAAATCATTTATTTGCCAAGAATATGCTACGGTAGGTTAACATTTATATTTGTGACATATTTTTATTTTATAGATAGTGTGCAAATATTTTCAGTTTTTAATAGTTATTTAAAAGTTTAATAAAATGTATAGATTATATCGCCTATGATCATCAGCGACAATGTAGGATTCCGATGGTGAAAGAAATGTTCTAATTGTTTCAGTAGTTTCGGAGCTAATTCAATGCAAACAATCAAATCTTTCCCCTTTATAATATTTGTGTTCTTTTACCTACCTACTAGCAAGATAAGTTACAAGCAAAAATTGGGTTATTATTATATGTTAAGTTACTAAGGTTCAAAAATACGAAATAAATAAAAAATCCCTTAAAACACACACAAAGAATTTGTGTGCGCCGATTGCCCCTACAAATTTCGCCGAGCGATCTTAAACCACCGCACCGTACCTGTAAGATTATAAACGCGAAAGTTTGTATGTATGGATATGTTACTATTTCACGCAACAACTACTGAACGGATTTCGAAGAAACATGTATGTTAGTAGTTTAGACTCTTTAGACTTTACTTTACTTTAACTTTAGAATTGTTAACATAGGATACTTTTTATCGCCGCTAAATGTGCGGTTCCTTATGCGCGTACGAAGTCGCTGGTATAATCTAGTATGATAGATTATTGACGTTTTTCTTAACTACATA
Source organism: Phengaris arion (assembly GCA_963565745.1). Lineage (NCBI taxonomy): Eukaryota > Metazoa > Arthropoda > Insecta > Lepidoptera > Lycaenidae > Phengaris > Phengaris arion. Next base: position 6,627,952 of record OY751444.1, on the reverse strand, counting down.
CTAAAAGTTACATAAAAATATATTGTGCAGTAAACAGTCTCCCAAAACGCGTGAAGTCTGGCCAACCCGAAGTTGGATAGATATTATCCTTTTATATGTCCACAGAGAGTGCCGCCGTGGAGTCCAGTGTGAGCTGCCTGAGCGAAAGAGTGCTGGGGGTAGCGGAACAGCTCAAGGCGAGGCTGTTGATGGAGCTGCAAGAATCTGAACAGAGTGTCAGGGTAAGAGACTGATTTCATTAAAATATAGCATATTAAATGGGCGGGTTTTAACAGCGTTTTAAATTAAAAAAGAGAAACAGATAAACAGCTACATAGTTAGTTAGTACAATGCAGTTGTATGTGTTGTGTTTGACGAGCCGGAGGCCGAAAATACCCGAAGTCGTTTTTAAAATTATTTTGTGACTATGTTTGCAGTCCCAAACATTGCGGCTGGTGTCAACGGACGAGGCGGCGACGCGATCGCACGCGGCGGACGTGACGGCGGCATTGGAAACTGTGTCCGCGACTTGTAGACAGTCAGTGGACAGTCTAATGGGTGAAGTGAATGTGAGTAGAACATTGTTTGCAAGTAAAAACGTCAAACGGAACGTAACACCGCCATTTTACTACTACGGATTATAGCACAGATTACAAATAGTATGATGTCACAGCACAGATAATCTATTAATCATGGCGAATAGTGTTTTCGGCGGTTTTTAAGAAGTTTCAAAATAATGTAATTTATTTTTTGTGTAATGAAACAATAATTATGAAGCGTTTAGGACATAAATAACACCAAGGTCAAGTAGCCTATAGCTTATATATATATATATATATATATATATATATATATATATATATATATATACGTAATTAACAGCTCTTTATTTATTTTTACCAAAACGGACTCCTGTAAATGTTTTATTGATTCCACATGTCTTGTTTTCAACTAAAATTAGTATTTAAAAAAAAGTAAAAATAGCTGAAACTATTTTTTTTAATTCCAGCGGCAGTCATCATCCACGGCGCAGGAGTTATCCGAACTATCATCATCAGCCGGGCGCTGTGTTGAGCTGCTCGCGTCCCACCGCACCGCGCAGGACGCTACCCTGGGCACGACGAAGACCGGCATGGAACACTTCCACGCGGCTCTGGTGCAGGAGTTGAACGCTCTGCAGCAGCTGGAGGAGCGGTGCTTGCATGACGAATACACTGTCTATTCGCCGTCAGGTTAGTGTTTGAATACGTTTTAAAATTATTGCTTCTATAGATGAGGAGGAGTCAAAAAACTAATGCTTACAAAATAGGTCGTGGTGCCAAATGTGTCATCTCCATAGCAAATTATATTACAACTTAAAAACCATTTTAACGTATCGTGCCGTGTCAATTAAACTTAATACAAGTCTAAACCCCTATAAAAGGCAAAAAATCATGTGGTTTTATGTACACGGCACGCTTATTGTGATATCAACTTCTATGGAGCTAGACGCCAGTCGCCAGTCGTGCCAAAGAAAATTTGTTCGCCGCCACGACGTAAAGTTATGGACAATGGGGGCCGCATTGAAACGGTTAATGTTTATCAAAGTATCTTGTGATTCCAACGAAACATAGAATTTTAATGTTTGTCCATTGCGATGCAGGCTGCACGCCGGCCCGCGCGCGCTACACGTACCCGCGTCGGTTGACCGCGGCGTCGCCGCACGAGAAAGTTCTACGCCGGTTCCGCGACTCGCGCCCGCCGCCGCAGCCCGTGGACGAGGACGTGAGTATACTGATGATGATATTAACGCTCGTATTGGGGTCTGTCAAATAGGAACCTGGGTTGGGGCTACATGTGAATGTAGTGCATCAGACAAAATTAAAAAGGAAAGTTCTAGTCTACGTCTCGACGAGAGTCTGTTTTGTGGTCGCGACAGAAAAAACTGCACAGTATATAGAATATAATAGAAATACAATAGAGCTGAAAATCGTGTAGAGTTGCCAAATCTGACATTTGACACTTCAATTTTCAACATTATTGTATTAGCGCACAGTTCTATTTACAGTGCAGTTTTTACTGTCGCGACCACAAAATCACTCTCGTGGGTATGAGGGCTTTGACATTAAAAAAACGCTAGCTTTACAACAGTTGCTTGTGATGTGTGAAAAAGTTAATAATGCTAACTTTTATTTATATATACTTTTATTCACAAAATCACCCTCGCAAATTACATAGAGCAATGTAAAAGACGCTACACATCAAAATATCTGTTTGTAACGCTTCCGTCAAAACTGGCCACTTAATCAATTTTACGAACAGGACGTTATCATACTCGATGACGAGATGACGAACGGGCACAGCGACAGCGAGTCGTGCGCGTCCGAGGACTCCGTTCCCTCGCCCAGCGCTCCGCCCCAATGGTCGGGTGTTACGCCGCAAGGCCTCGGCGTTACGCCCCACGAGCCCTCGGCTATAGTGAAATGCACTTCAGAAACGGATATATACTTACGCAGGGTGAGTAATCAAGTGATTTGTTAAAGTAGATGAATGTCAGAAAAAGCTATCATCGGCTCGGGTGATACGACTTCTGTGGGCCTAGCAGGAACAATTGACAGTGGCGTTAACGTAACGTGAAAGAATGTGACTTGTATGGGCGCTGTCATGATTTTGACAGATTTTCGTACAATTCTCATTCGATAACGTTACGTTTACGTCGCTGTCAAGTGTTCCTGCTAGGGCTACCGTTTCGCCCAGTGTACCTACTGAGTATTTGTATTGGGTATTGTCTATGTCTGTAATCAGGGAAAATTAACTTTTGCCAGTTTGACATACGTGTGAAATGTCTTTTTCGCGTACGAAGACGCGGCTAACATCTGAACTATACTAATATTATAAAGGGTAAAGTTTGTATCTTTGTGAGTTTGTGACTTACCGAGATTGTATGGGGTAATCTCTGGATCTACTTCAACCGATTTTTAAATTATTTTACCAATAGAAAGCCACATTATTTGGTAGTGTTATAGGCTATATGTATATTAACGCGATAAATGATAAGGCTTTTCCGTAGTAGTCGGATTTGCAAAATAAATCAAAAAAAGAATGAGCGGACGAAATCATTTTGAGAAACGACGACAGATGAGATATGAATCAAACACTAAAACTTCTAGAACTCTATTACTCAATAGAGTTCTAGAAAGTTTTAGAGTTTAATAGTGCCTGCTAAAAATATAAATAGCGTTTGCCGGCGGCTTCGTCCGTGTGAAATTGGGTTTTAAACGATATCTTTATAATAATTTAATACTTTCGTCCTCTAATTTACTTTCTTAGGGGTTGAATGTTGAAAAACGCTTAAACACACTCATTATTTTCCCATATTCAATTCATACGAAATTTCAAACGAATATGTCCAAGGAATAAAAAATATATATACGAACTTTTATCCCCTATTCCACCTTTAGGGGTTTGATATTTCACCTTGAATTTTGATACATCCTTCCTTAGTGGATGCTTTCGTCAAATGAGAAATATGGCACACTTTAAAGAGATATGAGATAAGGCTGGGACTGTATGATCCGCATTCCGGAAGGCCGGAGAAAATTCTGAACGCTAAAAATAGAATACACAAGTATCGAGTCAAATGTCAATGTATATTATGACAGTTTGACACTCGCCACTTTGATTTTCAGCTCATTAGCGCAGAGTTCTGTTTTCAATGCTCGTGATTTTTTCCCGACCTACCGGATTCCGGTCAATATAGTGCCAGTCTAAGGTCGTGTTAACTAGCGTGGGCGGGTCAATACGTAAACTTTCCACTTTTGTCTAAAATTTATTATAAATGTAAGTCCCCCGCTGAGTATGTATGTCTGTCTGTATGTTCGCGATAATCTCAAAAACGACTGAAAGGATTTTCATGCAGTTTACATTTGCCGACAGAGTGGTTTCTTAGGAAGGTTTAGGTCGATAATACATTTTGTGGAAATTGTTTGATTTATGACGATAATTTTTGAAGGTGTGGAAAAAAAATCAAGGCGTCTAGGAGCTTTTATCGAATACGCTGCCTAACCTAACCCGTTGGAGATCATTTATAACAAAATATGTATGGCGGGATTGTTTCTCTTCTTAAAGGTATATAAAAAAGTTCGCGACGACATAGAATATTATGTCTATCCTTTAAGGATGGGTTACTATACCCACTCTAAGTTTAAAAAAAATCACAAAATATAATGTGGTATTTTCATAAACTAATTAGAATTAACAATATACAATATTAATCCTTATCTATGAGATTATATCTAGGGGATATATCATATATACTTTACTCTGTGCTATTACTATATTGGAGGTATATTTGCTATAGAAGTATTTTTGCCACGAACACTCATGCGGGCGAAGCCGCGGGCAAAAGCTAGTAATAAAAATAAATTTTCAATTACAATGCCTTGCTAATAAAACTCGAGAACGGCTTGGCTTATTTTGGAGTAGGCGTAGTTGTAGGTGTAGTTTAGTATTTTATATAGTTAATGTAGGTGTAGGAGTAGGCGTAGTTGTAGGTGTAGTTTAGTATTTTATATAGTTAATGTAGGTGTAGGAGTAGGCGTAGTTGTAGTTGTAGTTTAGTATTTTATATAGTTAATGTAGGTGTAGGAGTAGGCGTAGTTGTAGGTGTAGTTTAGTATTTTATATAGCTAGTATTTATTTTTCTCTAGTTCATAGTTAAGACAGAACAATGTGTGTCGGGACAGCTAGTGATAAATAATTATGAGGATAACAACTAAAAACTGCTTATTAGCAATAATAATTTTCTCCTGCAACTTTCGATCACTACATCTTTGATTGTTTTTAGTTTATATTTATTTTCTGATGTTTTTATGTAAATGCATAATTATTATGCATTTTATATATATATATATATATATATATATATATATATATATATATATATATATACGTATAACGTGTTATCTTTTAGAAACAACACGAGCAAGGCAAGGAGAACAGCCAAGTGAACAGATCCATGTCTTTCAAGAAACCTTCCAAGCTCCCCGCGCCGAGCACTGCCAAGAAAATACTTGCAGAGAGAAACGGCGAACACTGACATTAGTTTGAATTATTATATCAATGTGGCACATTGTGTTGAGAAATTGGCGCGTATACATGTTGCCGGTCGTGACTGTAGGTGTGTAGTCGAGGAAATTAAATGTTTAGCAAATTGTACTTCTGGAATTGGTTATCATAATGTTACATTTTCCGAAGGTATTATAATACATTATGAGGACGCGGACGATCAAACAGCTAAACATTAATTTCGTGAATGGTTCAGGCACGAATAGTACTATTTTGTATATTTATATGAAATACACAAGTCTGTCAACTTTAATATTATACTAAAATATTCTGACTTGGTTAACTTGTAAATAAATTATCGGATTTTCTTGCGATTCTCTAACCCTTTGAATACTTTATACGATATGGTCACAGGAGGGCTTATAGGAGAAAAATAATTAAATCTGTAAAATGCTAATATATTGTGTGAAAGTGTCCGACTAATTTCCATAAAGGAGAATTTTACTCGACTTGTCAGTCATGTTAAAATCCAAGAACAAAATATTCGTCTTTGATTGTATGCTATACAGAGGTACCAAGTAAAAAAAAATCTTGTCTGTCTAAACCCTTAACTATTATAATATATAGCTATATTATGTTTTTAAACGTATTTCTTTATAGTATAGACTTTAAAAACCTTTCTCCGCTATACTTATGCTTGTACCGAATGCACTAATATTATATAACCCTAATATCTCAGATTGTGTGTAATCTTTATTCTAATAATACTTTAAGATACAGCATAATGTGAAGGTTACATTTCAAACTCCTTGTTGGCAGTTCGATAACAACTGAAAACTAAACTACTCTCACATACTTACTTTCTGTAATTGTGTCCAAAATAATGGTACTTTTACTAGAAATAAGAAATTTAAAAATTATTAATTCACTTAAATTTTATAAAACATATATTATGAACATTAATTCTTTATTAGATTTTTTATGAACTGTTAAGGTGTTTTTGGACTAGTATAAGCTTTTGTATTTAATGTTTTAGCGTGCTTTTATTATGCCTCTTATATGGCTATTAGATTAGTTTTTTTTTTATTTAGATTTAATGTCTGAATTTAGCCTACAATACCATTGTAATAAGAATAATAGAAATGGTTTAACCGAGTGACACTGTTCTATGTTTTCTTTGACTATTTAAATGCGATATGTATATGCGATATGCGTATCTGACAAATTACTTAATTGTAAAGTCAAGAGCATATAAATTTAATTATTCTGATTTATTTGTGAAATTCAGTTATTTTCATGAATATAATTAATGCACATAATAGCATCATTTTGTTTAATTTATAAAAGAAACAAGTATATAATGTAAATATTTTATTTACATCCTTCTAAACATACATATTCTATTCGTTGTATTAGTTCAAATGAACACAATATTACGTATACAAATAATCTAAATGCATATAATATTTTATACAACTTTTGATTAAGTCTTAGAGGTTCCATATTACGTAATGTTTTTTTTTTGTGTTTCTATTCGACACTAGATGTCAGCAGGCTTAGCGTGCGCACCCTAGAAACACCGAAGAATTGACAAAATGACAGATTGTAGAAACATTAATACCATTCGGAGCAAAATAGTTCTTATTGTAAGGCAGCAAGGACGATGCATCGACATCGTCGTTATGAGAAACAACATTTCTTTTCATCCCGAGCGAGCTCACAAAATGGCCTCTTTTGACAGCTAAAGTAGAAAAGTTTTCCAATTTCAATGTCAAATGGTCTTACAATAATGTCAACTTCACATCATGGCGGTCCAAGACATTTTCTTTACGTTCAGTCGTTCACTTGGAAAATTTGATCATTTTTGACAGAAGATTTCCCGGCAGCCATTTTTAAAATATGATATTTAGAAATGTTGACCTCTATTGACGACCTTGTTACCATGGATTAGGAACTATTTTGGAACGAACTGTTTTAGATAGAATATTTCTTCTTTAGAATTATTTCTTCGGATCGCCATGTTTAGGCAATATTTCTACATTCTACTAGGGTCTCAGAAATACCGAAGAGTTCGAGTTCAATACATGAACTAAATTTTGTTTTTGTTTCTATTCGACACTAGATGTCAGGTTAGGCAATATGTCTGCTATGATCTCAGCAATACCGAGGATTGAGTTCAATACGTAAAATATTTAGTTTTAGTGTTTCTATTCGACACTAGATGTCAAATTAATACATTGGATGTAAAAGTGCAAGGGTAAAATATTCATTAAACATTTAAAAAAATTGGTGATAGGAGAAAGAAATTAGGAAAAACTAAGTGGTGGGACAGAATTGTAAATGTCATCGTTAGAGCCTAACTTATTCTATAATAAATTACTAAACTATAAATAGAATATATTTACATTTATATCGTTAAATAAAACTTAATTAATAAGTGTATTAAGGGTTTGAATGCCTCTTTTTTCGAAACGCTTGTGACAGTAAATGTTAAGATGAAATTTAAAATGACGATTACAGAAGATATATTATATTATAATAGACAATATTACATTGAAATAATGTAAAAATACAGTCAAAACTATTACTGACTTGAAAACTGTAAATGCATAGCACGAACAAAGACAGAAATCATATTTAAGAAGACAAATTAATAATATGTTGTATGTTTTGGTCAATCTTTATAATAAATAAAAAATAAATGCAGGTTCACCTTAATTATAATAATAACTAAAATAAATAGTAAATATAAACCCAGAAAATAAGCTTAAAATTTATAAAATATTACACACTGCAATGCCTATTTTTTTGGAAGATTTTTTTTTTCATGACATGTCTAAATTATTTGTCGAAAATTCTAAGTTCTTTTTATAAAGCCTCATCGACAAAAAAATAAATAAATAAATACCTATTCTAATAAATATAAAATAAGAATAGTTACATTAAGTACAATATTATCTAACATTTTATAATCAATATCTTTTAAGCGAAATTGTGTATTTTCTACTTGCTTTAATTTCATGATTAATTTTACATCGATACTTCCTTTACAAGTTCACTTATTTAACAACTAAAAGGCACTTTAGATTTATATTGCACCTTTAAATATTTTCACGGACAAGGCAACATTTTAATTTTGTTGTCATAAGTAGGTACTATCAGGGAATTGATTCATAAGCAGGTTGACCGCTTTCATAATTTGTTCGCACTATAAAAATATTATGATAACAAACTGACATGTCATTGACAATTGCATGTCGTAATTATAATACAAATAATATATTAAATAATATAATGAGAACACTCTACCTGCTTAAGAATTAGATTCCCTGTTAGTTTCTTCTTCTTCTTCAACCTTCAACTTCAAAATTTTGTAGTTTCTTTACAAGATTTTTGCAAATCAATTCCTAATAAATTATTTATTATTAAAAATAAACTTGTTTGGTTTGAATAACATGAACGGACGGATAAAATCACTGGCCGCATAGTTTTCAGGGCTAAAATAATATTGTTTTTTTTTTTTAATTGTGATTAAAATACTATGTTTAATTTGTATTCTCGCCGCCTTGCCTCTCTACTAGGGAGGTGCTCCCACTGGTTGGGAACTCCTGCTCTACTGGAAAGTATTTTTCAACATCAACATCTTAGAAATATTACAACTTTGCTACAATTTAATTAATATTACATCTAGCAATATCCCGCGACCTGCAAGCAAATGTGTGAGTGCACGCATAAGCATGCGTATAGCACCTCCCTCCTGTTTGTTTGTCAGTTTCCATTATTCCTCAGTCAGTCGATCAGAGATTATTGACAGATATGATCTGGTTAATCCACCCTATAAATGCAGACACCTTCACGTATACTCCCGGGACGTCCTTCCGCCCGCAGCCGAAGCCCCAGGAAACGAGGCCGGCCAGCTCGTAGAACCCGTCGTCCTGGCAGACGAGGGGCCCGCCACCGTCGCCCTGTAAGAATATCTACTTTACCGGAGGTCGGAAGGCGCGTTTGAAATTTTCCTCCCGAGAAATGAGGAACAGTAATGTAATATCGTAAGTTTTGTTGTTGGTATGTTTAATTACAGATAGCAGATAGCTTTCAGGGTTCCATACCCAAACCCTATTAATCCGCTGTTTTTCTGTCACCAGTATGCTGTGTGCGAGTTGTCGTCTTTACTCAACGTGAAGAAGTTAATTGTATGGCATCGAATTAGTTACCATTGTTAGCCACTAGGGGCGTTGTTTCAATGCCATACAAATTGTAGTTAACTCCTTCACTTCGAGTAGTGACACAGGCTGTTAATCTCGTGAAGCATGATAGCTAAACGAGATTGAAATTCATTCCAGGCATTGTCAGCGACGGCCATGGAAATACGGTTGCCGAGAGGCATTATGAATGTAGTTGTACTGTCTAGAACTAGTTCCTTATCCGTACCTGACAGGCGTCATTCCCCTCCTCGCCGCCCGCGCAGAAGCTGGACGCGGGCAGTATGAAGATCTTCTCGGTGACCGCGTTCACCTTGCGGATGCACTCGGCGTCGCTGACGATGGGCAGCTCCGCCTCGCGCACGCGCAGTGGTATCGGGCCCGCTGAAACATTATACAACGTGTCAGATAAATAAGTGCAAATATTTAAGTGTGAACATTGTCAAAGTAGCAGCGCTGAAAGAGTTACTTTACCGACGACGAACAGGGGTGTTTTAGGTTTGACGTGTTTGTTTGTGTGTGTGTGTGCGTCCGTGGTATCGTCGCTCCAAAACAGATACCGATTTTGATGTAGTTTTTTTTGTATGAACACTGACATGATAAGGGGGTGCTCTTAGCTATAATTCATCATCAGCAGCTCGAAATGGATGTTGAAACCAATAACACTGTAATCGTAACTAAATCTACCATATTGGGGGCCGGTACTCACTCTCGCCCATGTAGCCGTAGCCGGTGACGGTGCAGCGGTGCCCGGCGGCGTGGCTCACCCCGCGCGCCGGCAGACACACTAGGCATACTCCTGCAATAATATAACAAATTACAATGTTATGTAAATTAACACAATATGTTTGTAAAAAAGGGCAAACAGAGCTAAATACAACCAATTAACCGTAAACCCATCAATACCGTAAGATTGTAATATAACTAGCAAGATTGTAATATGTCGAAAGATCGTGAATCAAAACATACTGTTTACAATTTTACGCATTCGTTTTCTTTATATTATAATCTAACGAACTGAAACTGTTATATTACAATCTGTCGACCGTCAAATTGACAACTTAATCCGAAGTTTATCATTCAAACTGTGAACGTCTAATTGTGAAATGACATGCAACGGAACGCATCTCGCGCGGTGATTGGTTGAAAGGCATATGTCTCGCGCCGCCATATTTGTTTGTTAATTCGTTTGCTGTTAAATTTTTTGCTGGTAAATTGAATTCGTATTAAAAATAACTCATACCTTCAGAAATAATATAGGTATATAAAATTGTAATGAAAGTAAAATGAATCTGTGATTAACCAAAGAAGTGCAGTTTGAATGCTAAACTTAGGAAATATGACAATTTGAGGGGCGACAGATTGTCATATAATTAGCATTTTCAGTTCGTTAGATTATAATGTAACGAAAAATAATGCGTTAAATTGTAAGCAGTATTTTCGGGTTCACTATCCTTCGACATTTTACAATCTCGCTAGTTATATTACAAACTTACGGTATTTATAATTTTACGGTGACATATTTTTAGCTTAGATAAACGCTTACCTTCTCTAAGTTCAGCTTTCCCGTGCAATTTCAGCAGCGCGATATCGTTATCCAGCGTCTGGCTGTTGTGGTTGTGGTGTATGTAGGTGGTGGCGACGCGTAACGTCTGCGCGCCGGGCGATCCCCACTTGCGCGTGAGGTCGTGGTCGCCCACGCGCACGTAGATCGCGTCGCCGGACCGCACGATGCTGCGAATTGTAAGTAGCAGTTAGGTTAGGGTGAAAGGCTAAAATCGTCAGTCCTTTTTTGGGCTGATAACTTATTTATTTCTTGAAGGCAGCGTTATCAGTTATCATACATACCTGTCATACAATAAAAGTGGGGAATGCGTCTTTTTGAGGTCAGCTGTTGTCATGCACGACCGTCACACGTCGTGTAGATGACCTCACTTGTTAGGAAATCAGCCAGGTGTACGTATGTCATTCGGTGACATACTCACTCACTTGGTGACGGTGTCAACCACTTGGTGATGGTTTCAACCTCTTGGTGGCATTCAAGCTCTGTTTTCTTAAGATAGCTTATTCTATGTAGATAAAATGGCGCGGTTTCGTAGAAAGCGATAAATGTCACCGTTATTTACATAGAAAACGTTCATTCGTTGAATGCATCATCAATCATCACCGCTGTATTACGGCCGCTATATGACGGCAACGCTATCCTAAGAAAAACAGAGCTAAGCTTTATACTCACTTGGTGACGTGACGGTGTCAATCACTTGGTAACGCGACGGGGACACTCACTTGGTGACGTGACGGTGTCAATGACTTGGTAACGCGACGGGGACACTCACTTGGTGTCGTGACGGTGTCAATCACTTGGTAACGCGACGGGGACACTCACTTGGTGACGCGTCGGTGACACTTACTTGGTGACGCAGTGCGCTGCGGTGAGCACCCACTGCGTGCCGACTAGCGCGGCGCCGCACAGGTACTGGTTAAGCGAGTTGATGAGCGCCACGTGCCAGCACCACTCGCCGCGCGCGCCGTCTGCGCCGCCCATCACGCGCCCGGACCGCCCAGTTGAACCTGCGAACGGACACAAACATAAGAATTTACGGACGGACACACACATATATAAGCACCATTAGCACGTTTGGCCCGTCAATATAACAATTTTGCTAAAGATAATAAAACGTTGGACATTTTTAATCTTAACAGTAAATCATACAATAAAATTGTAAAAGACATCCTCCATAGCATGCTCACCTTAGAGTATTCTGAGTAACACTCACAGCAATCAAAATTATTATTATTATTAGTTGAATTATTTACCAGACGCTGACATAATGAGTTGTGTCTCAATAAAGAAACTCTTTCTTCATTGTAACAGCTGTCATCCAGTAAAATATTCAACGCAGATATTTATGTGACTAGATATTTCTAATTGGGCCAGTTCATATTTTTTTGTTATGGATTTTAAAGTGTCATGTAAATCAGTAATTTCAGTTTGAAGTCTGCACACGTCTGCCTCATAGACACATGTGGTATTTTCCAACTCGTTAATACTGTCTAAGTATTTATTTTCAATAACCCGTGGGTGGGTAATACCTGTTGTATCAAAACAAAGAGCTTGAAGTGAACATTCCAAAAATATACAACAAATACAGTAAAATGGTCAAGCATGAGTCAGGCTCTGAAAAAAATACTTTCTTACCCCTGTTCACCCCGGGTTGAATATCGAAAAATCGTGAAATACCTATTTACTTATTTTCTTTTAGGACTAAAAGTTCCAAACAGAAATGCTCATTAAATATTTTTCCCCATACAACGTTTAATACCCCTTTTTACCAATGAATAGATCGAATTTTAGAATATATTGAATTAGCGTTATAATATAATCATTCTTTTTGCACCTTTTTTGAACAACCTTTGCATCTCTTCGAGATATGAGGGGATCGCACTTTTTCGTAAAATCGGGGCCTATACGGGAGCGAACGAAAAACATTTCCAATGTCAAAATCTCCACCGAGGGTGCTTAATTTTTCATTGCAGCAACACTACGAGAAGCTGGGATTGGTTAAATATCGAAGCATGGAGACTTACCTACCTTACTTTCTTACTTAGACTTACCTTCTCTATACATGATAAAGTGTCCGTAAAAAAACGTTAATAGTCACATGGGTGTAAAGCAGCAAAATTTAAACGGAGAATTAAATCTTAGCTCTTCCTCGGTTATATTTATAAAAATATTTTCAACTATGCGAGTAATAAGAAATTTCATGACATTATGAATTTCTGAAAATTCTGAATTAACTACTAAAAACTACAAACGTCGTCAAAATTTCACTCCATCTCTTATTGCTAACATCATATCATACATCCTTCAGCCATTATAGCCAGTTTTGAAACTATTACTTAATTGTCCAACACTTTTTCCGCAACACGACGAGTCTTTATTTTTATTTTTGGTGACGATAACGAAGCGTTATATGCATTGAGAATATTAATAAGTTGACACAAACCTTTTACTCCACACACGTACTTGTTGTACTTCTCCGGCGAGCGCGTCGTGACGTAATTGGGCTCGTATTGAGCTGAAACATTAATTATTATTTATTTAGACTTTTAATAAAAGAGTGACACAAAAAATAAATATCGGTTGTCTGTAAAGTCGGTTTACTGACGATAGTTGAACGTGACAACGTCAACAACAACAACAATAACAACAACAATAATAATAATAATAAAATGCGAGGTAACGCTGGTACTTGGTAACGGTATCAGGTAACGGTACCTACTTGGTAACAGTACTTGGTAACGCATGAGTCATGTTTTTAGTGCGTGCAGCCGGCTCCATCGAATTATAAGACGTTATCACGTCAAAAAACTACGAACAAGTTGTCTTTGAAAATATTATTTCTATTTTGGCGTATTAAAATTTAAACGGCAAAATAAGTTGCTGTCTTTGCATAGCTAATCATTTGTGTAAATTATTTGATGAATATATCTCTCATCCGTGTCACTTGTCATAATTATTTTTTTGATGTCGCTTTCGATCAACTAACGTAAAAATGTAAATACGTACGCAACGGCGTCGTGTGCGGCAGCGTGTGCGCGACCGCGTGCGCGTCGGGCGTATACGAGGTGTAGGGCGTATACGAGGTGTAGGGCGTATAGGGAGTGTACGGCGTGTTATAGGGCGGATGGGGCGTGGTCAGCGGGTACGAGTCGTTTCGGTTTACGCCCATAGCCTCCAACACCTTCGACTTCGGCGCGCAACATTGAGTGCCCGCCTTTTTGCATTTGAACACGTCCGTCATTTCTGCGTTACCTGCAATTTGCCAAAAAAACTACAATTATGCATGCATGTTGACTGGGATTACATTATCGTGATTATTGCACTTTTAATTACAGGGTATTACATCTTGCTATAAAAAAAAAAGTATCGGCTATGTAAAAAAAAAAACAACTAAAAAGTAATAAAAGTAAGTAATGTCAAAAAAATAATTACTTAATAAAATTAAAATCGATAAGATAAATAATTAAACACCCGGGTCGCGGGCGTCGTGGTCGTAGTTCGAGGCGGGATCCTGTAACGAGGTCAATACTCACGGAAGCAAGTAAACGACAGTAGCGACACGATAGTCGATACACGAGCCGGGACAGTCGGGGCGCGGGCGTCATGATCGTCGTGCGCGGCGGGATCCTGCAACATGGTCAATACTCACGGAAGCACGTAAACGACAGGAGCGACACGATACACGAGCCGGGACAGTCGGGGCGCGGGTCGGCGGGCGCAGGCGTCGTGGTCGTGGTCGTAGTCGTCGTGGTCGTTGTGCGCGGCGGGATCCTGGAAAAAGGTCATAAGAGATATCTTTAAATTGGGAGATATCTTTAAATTTAAATAAAAAAAATCTAAAATAAAGGGCGGCGTAACATTAAACAGATAAAGGGCGGGCTAAGCAAGTCAGAAACAGAATAATTTATTTCCAGGAAATTGATTACATGGGTTGCAGTATTATTGTGGTCGCAATTTCCGTTTCTAGGGCATGGAAATAATAAGATCAAGCCCAACTTGCGCAGATCTAGGTAAATGCTAGCCCTGGGTTAAAATATCATGCTTTCTCTTTCATAAATACGAAGAACGAGAGAGACAAATGATATTTAACCCAGGATTAACTTTATCCCAGTCATACTGAAAACATGCGAGAATAATTCAACAAAAATCACGTTACCAGAACCCTAACACCATAGTGATAATCAATAAATATAATGATAAAAAAAATGTACTATGTATGTATGGTCCTTTAAACCAGAAGGAAGAAGAAACTGATGGTGTGTCATCAACACGTTCTCCCGCTGTTATTAACTACATTAATATGTTAACATAACGAATGACCACCGGAAAATGATTAAGATTACGTACCCAACAGTTGTTTTAGGTTGTGTACCGCGCGGTACAGAATCGTGCGGATCACCGCGCGCAGCCTATTACAAAAGCGTTGTACTAGAACGCTCACACTAAACCGCGCGGATCACGCGCAGAAATCGTGCGGTTTCCGCTGTGTCTGAACCGGGCCTTAGTGGTCGCACTAAAACAACTCTTGGGCACGTAAACAGCACTGTGAAATGTGAATAGATCTCTGCGCTAGTACAATAGAGCTGTATCGAAGTGTCAATTGTCAATGTCAGATTTGACAAGTCTGCACGATTTGCAACTCTGTTTTTTGTACTTGTTTTGTGTTTGTTTGCGACTACAAAAAACGCTCGTGGTAACGAGGGCTTAACGTCACGAAAACCTTGGCGGATTGTACCTGGTGTTGTCGCAACACACGAAGTTGCTGAGCTTGCAGTGCGTGTTGGACAGGAGCACGGCGGGCCGCTCGCAGAATCCGGCCACGATATTGGGCAGGCAGTAGCCCGGGCACTGGGGCAGCGGCGCCTAGAAATACCAAGAAAATTAAATTAATATAAAGCAACTAGACTAGAATAGGCAAGCCACATTTGACTAAAATGTGGAATGGACTTGTGATGCTTATTTTCAAAATTATACAAGCTGAAAAGCTTATATCAAGAGCAAATGGATAGTCGGCAGTGACGAAGGGTCTAAAGAACTCTTATTCTTATCGGCTTCCCTTTCAGATCACCTCATGAAGACCTCCAGCCAAAATTTATATACGGAAAACAATAATATCTTATACAAGTCAGGTAGGACAAGCGATAGCGCGATGTAGACCGACTCAAACGACATCGTTGCAACTTTGGAATATTGAAATCACAGATCTCTTTAAAACCCGATATGTTCGGAGTTATGGTCGAAGATCATAGAAACGTTATCTCGTTCGAAATAAAGTTGAAATTCAAACTTGTTTTTAATAGCCAGCTGGCCAACTAAAGAACAATATTATTAATATGATTTGTCCGATGACAGTTCAAAGTAATTAAGGGCTATTTTTCTGTGACATTAACCCGCTATTTTGTAGCTTTCACTAATAAGGAGCCGTTATTAGATAATATCACGTGCATCATGAGACGAACGAATTTTTAGCTCGGCGGTACCTCACCCGGCGCGTCCATGGATGTAAAACCATGTTATTACATTACGTTACTCATAATAATTATTGTTCAACTTTTCATTTTGAAATTATATTGAGCAGTGAGAAGTGATAAATATAACTCGTCTTAAACTACGTCTAAACTAATACGTGTTTATGTATTCATATGTGAATATTGAATGTGAGACTACTTAGTACTTGTGTTGTGTTTATTGTTGGTGATAAATCGTTTGAATAAATTGACTTTTACGGTAAGTGGAAAGTTGGATACGTACTTACTACTATCAATTGTAATTTGTAGTTATTTAATAATAGACGATCATAATATTATATATTATTATTGGATAGGCGGAAGTACCGGTACCGGTAGAGGCGGTACCGTGGAAGTATTTTAATAGTATGATTATCTTACAATAGTTATATTAATACACAGAAAAACGTTTTATTATTAAGTACCTGTTTTGTACTTTGAAATATACTTAATTGTAGGTATAAGAATACCGTACTTATATATAACTATAGGAATAGGAACCCTAGATATAACTATAAGAATAGTTACCTAAGTACTTACAATTTCTCTCGGACACGACACAACTCTACACGCTTGACCATCATACATAATATGGTGCTAAATTTACTTTCAAAAAAACTTGCACAACTCACGTCTACCCTTCGCCATTGATAGCCTGATGTGGCAATTGTCGATTATGGACTACAGGCTAGACGACTGATTTTTTTATTGCATAAAAGAAAATAGTACTCCTAAAATATGAGTAAGTTCTCTTAATATTATTAAAAATAAACATGTTCAAAGATACATCAATTTGTTTTTTAAAGGCTCGTGAAAACGTTCCATATAAAAGTCGTACCTAACTGTGACGTCACTATTATGTCAAAGTGTATGAAATATAAGTCCCCAGTTACATATATGTAAATATCTCCGAAATTAGTACGTTTAAGTTCATACTTACCATAATTAATGTTTTTGTATATGATGTAAGTAAACTAATGATGTAGGTTATTTTTACTAATTTTGCAAATAATTCTGAAACTTGCTTTTATTTTAGATGCATCTAATTACTAAACTACACATAAAATATTACAGTTTTTACCTTTATCAAATAGTAATACCTCAATATTTCTTATTAAATAAATTAAACTAAATATTTTACTCCCCTATTGGACACCCACTAAACCGGAGGAGTTACATAGCAATCTCGGTCTCTCTCTTGATTTGTTGATTATTGACGCGACATATCAATGTCGCGTCGCGTCTTCTCGCGTGTTGTTTTAAATGCTGCGTAAATAGATTTGTGAACAAATCTATCGCGTAAGCTATGTCGCGTCGCGTCTTCCCGCGCTGTGTCACTCACCGGTGTGGTCGGGCGCGTCGTGGGCGGTCTGCGCGTCGTGGTCTCCTCTATGAGGCAGCAGGTGCCCTCGTTGGGGCAGGAGGCGTCCTCGTCCACGCGGTCGCACAGCAGCGCGAACATGCCGCTGATGCAGTCGCCGCGACACTTGTGGCCCGGACGCTGTTTCGGCGCGTGGGTTGTTGTTATCTGAAATTATAGGAATATTAGAACATTAAAATAACAATAATTATGTAATTTTTAATTTGTTTTTATCTATATAAATAAATAGAAGTGTCCGTTTGTAATTTTAAATTAACAGCTTTTCACTAAATGCCTATGAAATATATAACTTTTCCGGTTCCTTGTTACGCTTCCAATAAAAATAGATTTTTAAATTTTTTGTCTGTCCGTCTGTCTCTCTGTCTGTTCGTTTGGCTAATCACTGAAACGATTGGACCGATTTACATAGTACTTTCACAGGAACATAGCTGAGGATATATGGCGTAACTTAGGCTACTTTTATCTTAGGGTTCCGTTTAAAAAAATAGGGTTCCGTTTCCGTTAGTTCTACGCAAACGTAGTTGCGGGCACCAGCTTGTTTCGATGAATATAAGGTTCATTTTTATTCAAAGCAGCCTGAGGTATACATTTTAATTTCGGCGCGCGTCGTGCATTGAACGGAAATATTCCACCACAGTTGCATGCACAGTTTTTATGTCACGAAATGAATGCTGTTTTGTTTCAGGGCCTGTTGCACAATCTACTGGACAAGTGTGATATAGCTTATTTGCCTGTTTTATCTCTGTCACTCCATATGAAGAAAGTAGCGACAACCTTCCGAAAAAGCTATCTGATACTTATTTCTAAGATCGTGAGACAGGCTCTTGGGCTGGGACTATATTATCCGGAATCCGGAAGGCTGAAGAAAATTTAGAGCATTGAAAATAGAACTTTGAACTAATACTATACAGATGAAAATCGAACACACGAGTAGCAAATTTTGACGTTGACATTTGACTTGACAATCATGTGTTCGATTTTCAGTTCTATTGTATTGGCGCAGAGTTCTATTTTCAGGGCTCTGAATTTTCCCCGGCCTTACGGATTTCAGATAATATAGTCCCAACCCACTTGCGCAGATCTGGGTTAAAGTTAACCCTGGGTTAAATATCATGTTATCTCTTTCGTTTTTCGTGTTTATGATTTTGAAGTCATGATATTTAACCCAACTTTAACTCAGCTCTGCGCAAGTAGGCCTAAGTATATTATTATTTCAAAGTGTCATATTATACAAAAGGAAAACCGACAGGAATCGTGTTCATTGTTCACGAGAGCTGGTTTCCCGCTAGTTTGTACTCACCGCAGTGGTAGGTCGCTTGGTGGCATGTTTCTTCTCATTAGGCACAACCAAACCCGGCGGGCGGCGGTCACCGTAGCTGTCCTTGGACACGCAGCATTGTCTACCCGAGACACACAGCTCGCCGGTCGTCAGGTACGCCTCGCAGTATAGAGTTAGATGGGACTCCACGCATACGCCTGGACAGCCGAGGTTACCTGAAAATAGGAGTGCTAATCTCAGGAACTGGTTCGATATAATAATAATAATATCTATGGGAGCTTCACACCGCGTCAATCTGGCCCCGTGCTTAGTACCTACTCGAAGAACTTGTGTTATGGGGATCAGACAACGGGAAGTAAGTATATTTAATACTTTTATATTATACACATATTTAATAAACATCCGTGACCCAGGAGCACAGAAAAACTTTTAGTTCCTTCGGTGGGATTTGAACCCGCGACCCACGGCTTGACCACCAACGCGCTTAACCATTGAACCACAGAAGTCATCATATATAAAAAATTATATGTTGTGTTGTCCATTTGTTGAGGAATATTTTAGAATTTAGGGTATAATATATCATCGCGCTAGGTGTTGAACGTTTTACAAATCTATGACAAGTATTGTCAGTTACACAGAAATGGTGTGAAAAGCTATGGAGCCCTATATTGTATTGATGTGAATTTAGATGTTTCTTATCTTATATTTAGAAGTCCACTTGGTGTTTTCTTCACTAGGAATATTTTCTAACCAGATCTTGATTCCTGAATTATGGCGAGAAGTCTCTACGC
Source organism: Phengaris arion (assembly GCA_963565745.1). Classification (NCBI taxonomy): domain Eukaryota; kingdom Metazoa; phylum Arthropoda; class Insecta; order Lepidoptera; family Lycaenidae; genus Phengaris; species Phengaris arion. The sequence continues at coordinate 6,608,203 of OY751444.1, read as the reverse complement.
CAGTGCGAGAAAGGAAAGGTCGAAATCACCTTTTCTCGGCAATTTTGGACGAGCTTTTAAAAGTTTGATAGTCGTTGTCTACATGAATGAACCTTCAAACAATTTCCTTTCGTCATAAAGACTTTAAAATATGATAAATCATAATAATATATGAGTCGAGACCTAAAGCATTCATAGTTTGACATCGGTTTTCTGTGAAGCCGATGTAGCACCTCTGGCAAACATACGATAAACTTTACTACCCCCCTATATATCAGTGGTGTGGAGTTCTTATAACTCCATTCCTATCGGCATCACTTACCAGTTACCACCCACCATTTAAAGACCCTCATCCAAATCCCTACCTATTATACAGGCTAGGGCTTCCCATATGAAGGAGAACCAGCCTTTGCCACTGTTATATTATATGCTCTATTGTTTCCCGTGAGGCCGCACGTCTACTTGTCTACCCTATACCACTAGTGATGTCCTAATATGCGTGTACCTAATAATTACCACTGTCTTTGTATTTGTCGGGCGGGCGCGTGGTGAAGTCGTCGTCGTCGTCGTCGTCGTCGGTGGTCGTGTAGCGGGTTGTGAACGGCCGCCGGGTCGTCGTCGTCGTGTCGTTGCCTGAAAGTTGATAGATAAACATTTACATGGGCGTATGGATAATTATTACTTATCAGTTACATGAACATATTTCAATCTTTCCACGAAAAATTACTTGCACTGACGCACTGACGGGACGCACAAAATGACACGGCATAGCAATCATTTTAAATATTATGAATTAATGTGAGCAGTCATTCCTTTAAATCGGTAGAATGATGATTCTTTACGTTATACATATATTCTTTAACTAAGGGCTTTATGTACGTCATTTGCGGGAAAAATTCTTCTTCTTTTAAATGGCCATGTGTCAGTGTACGAGAAAAAATCTTCATACAGGAAAAAGTAACGTCATCTTCAGGAGATTTTGTTAAATATGTTAAATATAAAGAAATTGTAAAATATAAAATGCGGACTGATTTATCTGCGGACAGCAAATGTTAAACCTAATCTACCCAAACTACCCCAAAAGTGAGGCAGTTTGTGTGGGCACTTTTTGCCCTGACATCGTCGTCTTACTTCTGTGATAATATATTAAGGTTACGGTTGTAAGGTTTACGTTGGCATCGCTTATTCCAGAACCTCCACTCACTCCTAGTACTCCACTACATTAAAGTAGATTCATTTTACTTTGATTGTATTATAAGTAAAGCGACTTGATATCATAAACTGATTTTGTGACGTTTGGACCAATCAGAAGCGTTTCACGTTGGTTTAACGTTTACGAGGATACAGTTTCGCAGTTTTAGCGTATCGGGACTTGATTGTAATTCCATTATTGCTGGTTTTATTTAGCAGAATTGACCCTCAGATCTCCTAGATTTTGCTATGCTTGCTGTCTTAGAACCAATATTTTTTCATTTAGAATTATAGTCGTGACGCACGTCACACAATGTGAGAAGTAGGATTTGGAGTGCAGTTGGGTCTTTTTTTACCATACCTACTACCTAATTACCTATCGGCCTTACCAATTACCTATGGGCTATGGGTATGCATCCGCGCGGCGTGTGGGGGGTCTTACCTATGGGCTCGTCGACGCAGCACTTCATGGAGGGATTGGGGCACTCCACCTCCTCCAGCACGTTGGAGCAGCACCTGCATGCCATGCGGGGTGTGGGGGAGAGGGGGTTTACCTATGGGCTCGTCGACGCAGCACTTCATGGAGGGGTTGGGGCACTCCACCTCCTCCAGCACGTTGGAGCAGATGAGCGAGGCCAGTGCGTGCATGCACACGCCGGGGCAGTTCTTCGCGTCCACTTGCGTGTCCAGCGTGTCCAGCAGACCTGGAATAATAATAATTATTATTATTTATAAACTGACGTTCACAGGGCAGTTCATTTAGAGTTGTTTTACCTCTGACAGGATCTTTATATGTATGGTTCGCTAAAATCAATTACGGATATTTTTGGCATATGATGTACTACTTATGTATAGACGTTTAGGCAGAAAAATATATATCATACCTACTTGAAAAACGCACTCGACTCTCAATTGGGGTAGAGGGGAGTCTCAGCAAATATCTCTCAATTTTTTTTTGGCAAAAATAGTCTCATAATGCAAGAAAATCAGGTTAAATTAAAAATTTTGAAAATCCAATTGTGCACGTCTCACAGGCTTATTAGAATAATCTCAAATACTCTATTTACTAGTCTTCATAAAAGTAACAAGACAAATTGTATTTTATATATAAATCTATATATTTATATACAATATAAAATTATTGAAAATCTCACGTGAGATTAGGGAGAGGTTAATCTAAAAATCCCCAAAAACGTCTCACGCAATATATGGACGCCCCCTTACTATGAGTCGACCCGTCTGCGCGTTTGCCGTTTGCGCGTCTTCTTATGGTATAAGACCTTAGTTCCATAAAGAGCCCCGCCGGTTCCTATACAATTCCGTGTCTGTCTCTCCGCACGCGACTCGCATACACAAGTCGCGGCCGCGCCGGCGCCGCGAGCGTTCTCAGCTTTCCCCGGGTCCTAGCGCTAATCAGCGGTGGGCTAGCGTCGTGGTCAACCTAATCCTCCTAAATAGGCCCAAGTGTAGGTCGGCTGATGTTGATGACTGGCGTGAGACGTTTATAACAAGAGGTCACTGATCCGACGCATTATTTTTTTAAATACGAGGGGAGGTCCAAAAGTTCGCGGAATGGAGGGGATGGAGTGGGGATAGGGTAGCTCGCTTAGTATCATACTAATTGAGCACTCATAATTAGTATATATATAAAATCTCAACCCTATAGCGCCATTCGTTTACGAGTACTCGCCTGCTAAACAAGTCAATCCGGAAGCAAACTGCAACTATGGAGAAAATTGAACATCGCGCTGTGATAAAATTCCTTACCAAGCAAGGAAAAAACGTTCAAACCATTTTAAATGAAATGGAAGCCGTTTATGGAGATCAGTGCCCTGGTAAAACAATGGTTTATAAGTGGCATGGACTTTTCAAACATGGTCGAGATTCAATTGAAGACGACCCTCGCTCTGGGCGGCCAGTTGAGGCCACCACATCAGACATCGTCGAAAAAAGTCGAAAAACTTGTACTGGAAGACACACGTTTAAAGAAAAAACAATTATCTGCATTTGTTGGAGTATCAGATACAACCATTTTGCGGATCCTGCACGACCACTTGGGCATGACAATAGTCAGTGCAAGATGGGTGCCGAGAATGCTCACGCCGCTTCAAAAACAGCAGCGCATCGACGCGTCTAAGCACTTTTTGGAGGTGTGTGGAGACAACCCTGTGCAGATTTTGGAGCGGATTGTTACTGGAGATGAAACATGGGTTCATCACTTTGAACCTGAATCAAAACAGGATGCATCCATGGTCACAGGTCCATGCAATGGCACAAAAAGGGTACACCACCTCCCAAGAAATTCAAAGTGTCAGAATCGGCTGGAAAGTTGATGGCCACTGTTTTTTGGGATTGTGAGGGAATATTACTGATTGATTATAAAGAAAAAGGTACCACTATAACCGGAGAATACTACGCCACAATATTGGAAAAGTTAAAGGAGGCAATTAAAGAAAAACGTCGTGGAAAATTGGCCAAGGGTGTGTTGCTTTTGCAAGACAACGCGCCGGTTCACAAGAGCCGAGTTGCCATGGCTGCTCTTCACACGCATGGATTCGAACCACTTGTTCACCCACCCTACAGTCCAGACCTGGCCCCTAGCGATTTTTATTTGTTTCCAAATTTAAGATTAAAGAGCTAAGGGGAAGGAAATTTTCCGACGATAACGAAGTGAAGGAGGCAATTTGGGCGCATTTTGAGGCCAAAGACAAAAAATATTTTTTCGATGGTTTAGAAAAATTAATCCATAGATCAAATAAATGTATTACACTTAAGGGTGATTATATTGAAAAGGAAAAATAAATTTATTGTTATATTTTATTAACAACCCTTTCATTCCGCGAACTTTTGGACCTCCCCTCGTATATGGCAATCCTATACTTACAGCGGTAATAATTTCCATCCTGCACTCGTAGTATGACCACCATATAAATAGTTTATTTATACGGAAGAATAGACGAAATGACAGATTGATAAAGGAAATCTGTCATTTTGTCTACACAATCTATCAGTATGTCTATTCTTGTGTAGACAAAACGCATTACTACGGCGGTCATGCTGCGTGTGTTGGTATTTTGTACAAATCATCGGTCAACACAGTCAGGGAAAATAAATATTTAGCAATTTGATGGTCAGATTCCTATCACATGGAGCCTTTATCAGACGTTTGGTGTCAGGTAATAAAAACAAGACTAATTTTAGAAATCTGTTAATCTGCAAACACTAATTTGCCCTTACCACACACTCGTGGCGACGCATCACTATACACCATCGCCACGCTAACATTTCACATCAATAACGAGTGAACACGTATGATGGACGTTGAGTCATTAGCCGGTTATTTAACTGTGCTTCTAACCCAAAAACACGCTCGTCCGACATTCCGTCCCGTTACGTCCTCCGATAAAAACGAAAGGAAAAAATATAGGCTCCGCATACTAACTCGGAGTACGATGGGAGAATAATTACTATGTTGATGAGATATTACTGTAACGAGAAAGCGAAAATACCAAGACCTACACTTTTTCAAACATTATAGTGGATTTTAGACCAATAGGCTTGTTGAATAAAAAAATATTTTTCGTCTATTTAACGTTCGACAACATGATAATTAATAATCTAAAACCCATTTTTGTAAATCTTAAAAAAAAAAACAAAGATACAAACAATTAAAATTTACAATAAGAAAAAGAGCGATGTATTGGCCTGTGACGTCACAATGAACTGTACGGTGGTAGCACATTGTGACGTCACAGTTGTGTGCACGCATGTAGCACGCAAATGTTTTGACCAGCTGCAAATCTTAAAGTTTTCTGAACAATAACAAAGAGAACGTTGATTTCCAGAAGCTGTTAGCACACAAGAAATGGGTAGTCTATTTTAAATCGATGAGTAGTCAAGATCGCTTTTCTGAATTCCTAATTAACTATATGTCAGTACAACGCAAACGTTGAAAGAGTTTTTTCCTTGATAGGTCAGCTGCAATGGTCAAAAGAACGCAACATATTGCATGTTGACACTGTAGCTAAAATGTTGGTTGTAGAATTTAATTTAAAACACTTGACGTGTAAGGATTTTTACAACTGCATTTTGAAAGAAACTGAGCTTTTAAAACAGGTTTCTGCCAACCAAAACTATGAATATTTTTTTAATTTTGTTTAACTTTAAGAGAAGAAGTTTTATTTTGTTTAGATTGTTTTTTATTTAGTTTTGCTTTGAAAAGTAATAGCAGGTAAAGAAGACTTATTTGTTCAATTGCCTTTCATTCGAATTTAACAACAGTTTAAACATGTTGATAAACATTTATCTAGAACATTTTGACTGATGACTTTATTTGACTAATTACTTCTGATTCAGACTGATTTTGCATTCGATTTTATTTATATTTCATTAGGAAATAACAAGATTTATGGTAATAATAATAAAAACTTGATTTTACATACAATTTTTTTATCGTACCTATTAATACTGAAACAAAATCGTAAATAATGTAGGGTGTCCGGCCTTTTTACCCAAATGTCCGGCCAAAATGGCTGATCTGTCCGGCTATTAGGTTTGGCGACCTGGCAACCCTAACCGTACATTGTGGCATTCGACTCTAGTTCTTCGACTAGTCAACATCCCTATTAGTTACATTTGGTCAAATTTAATATGTTTATGTTTATATTAAATCTGCACAGAGTATACAAGTGTCCATAATCTATTTATTGCATGCGCAGGCGCAGGACAATAGGTAGATACACCTGCGGACCGGCGCGCAGGGTACCGTTACAGCCTTACAGAGGTCACCCTCACCTCGCATCCCCGCCGCCCGCGCGGAGAAATCGACCGCCGAAAACGAAAGTACACTCACCCCGCGCAATTACACGCGTGTCACTATTTATTGTTATTTAGAGCTTGCCCGGAAAGGCAAAATACGTGCGTAAACCTACGCGCGTAGAGGCTTTTTCCCTAAATTTAGGGAATAAAAGTATCTGAAGGGGTTTTTAGGGGTTTTTGCTTGTTTTATTTAAATATGCAATTAATCTGCTTGTCGACAAGTAATAATTAGAATAATGAGAACCTGAAGAAAAACTGAAATATGCAATATGGCCCCCGCGAAACACAAAACGTTTCTTCTATTTAAACAAATAAAACCTTACTAAGCAAAAATGCATAATGTGAATACGTGATTCATCAGATTCGCGTCTTATTATTTTTACTCGGATTATAGGCAACGAATAATTTCCGACAAGCCAGTTCGGCGGTTTTCGGAAGCGATCGGATAGCCGAACCGAAGCTCTCGGCTCGGCTCTCGGTTCGGCCATCGCCTGCCGCATGAGTTAACGCTATATAATCATGTCGATATTCATGGGTGTGTGCGTTTGCGAAGTATGAAAATTACACACACATGCGATGATTTTTCCTGCAGAACTTAACGGCATGAGTTGCTATTTCATGAGTTCATGATTTGCGATCATTTCCACCATCAAGTGGAACTCTCGATGAAAAAAAAAAGCCTACGACTATCACAATTTTGTTGATTGCGTGATGCAAACTCTGGTAAACTAACGGTAAAAGAAATGCAAATTACTGACTTCATTGATATTTGTGACTTTACGTCGACTCGAAGAACATAGCCCAAAGTTTATCTAAAAGACAGAGTTCAGGTGAAGTTTAAGCGAAGATCTTACAACATGTTCTACAAAACTGATTATGATGGAGAATATGTTGAAACTTGTTTTCTAAAGAACTCATAACGATAGATTAGAAACAACGATGCTGTCAATGTGAAAACAAACAGAGTAAGAGAATGTGGCATAGAAAAATCCAGAAAAGATTTAATTCTGAGTAAACAACAAAAACTAATACCACCACACAAAATAAGATTCTGGCAAAACATCGCGACTGTTTAATTTTATAATTATTTTGATTATTTTTGAAATTTGATGAAAGTGAATAGTTGATCTCAACATATCTTAGATGTTCGTAAATAATAATTAAAGGACTGAATGAATAAGTTAAGTTTTAGAATATTTTTTGTTTATTTAATAAATTTAAAATTTTAAAAAATATTAGTTTCTGGTATAATGTTCCAACTTTACTGCCTTATGACTGATTACCTAGTCTAATCAATCTCAATATATCAAATATATCCGTAAGTAAGAATTATTTAAAGAACTGAGTAAATAAGTTAAGTTTTATGATTAGTTTTGTTTGTTTGTAAAACATTTAAGAATAATATTTTCTGTTATAATGTTCAAACTATACTGCAATACCTTATTAGTCTCAATAATCTCAGCATAACAAAGATATCCGTGAGTAATATTAATTTAAAGAACTGAGTAAATAAGATATGTTATAGGGATAGTTTGTTTTTAAAAGCTTTTAGGATTATTAATAATAAATATATGTTATTTTGAGTAACTGCTGATAATATGAACCTGTGAGTTGATCTCAAATATATAGCAAAGTAAGTTCTAATATGCTAATAATAAGCAATTCTCATTTTATTCTTCTCACTATTTTGATTTGATTAAATGATAATTTTGAATAAATAATACTTTTTATTTCTCACCGATTCTATATATTTAATGCTCTCAAAAGTTAGTCTTAACCGTCTTTACCGTAAATAATTAGGATTTTTCATACTATGATTACGAGGACGGCACTGAAAATTTCGGGAATCAAGGAAGTGACACAACATTACTATTTAAAAATATATTTATTGCTTTTCGAAGTATTCTCCGCGAAATTTGACACATTTTTCATACGATGGAACCAATCATTGAAGCAACCATTCTATTCGGAAGTTGGGGTCTCCAAAATTGCCGTTTTGTAGGCGTCCACAGCTTCTTCAGGTGATGAAAATCTCTGACCACGCAATTTATTCTTTATTTTAGGGAAAGTATAGAAATCATTAGGGCTTAGGTCGGGGCTGTACGGCGGATGATCTAATAATTCTATGATTTCTTGCTCTAAAAACTCTTTTGTTCTGTGCGCGGTGTGAGAACTCGCATTGTCGTGATGGAGGATGATGCGGCGGTTGCAGTTCTCTTTACGGAGTTCAGAAACGACCTGTGGCAAACAAATGTTAGCATACCATTCTGCATTAACCGTTCTTTGTCCCTCAAGAGGAATAGTCGCAACATGGCCGGTTTTGGAGACAAACGTGGCCACCATTTTTTTGCAACACTCCGTGAACGAACAATTTTTGTTGGCTTTAACTCATTTTCGAACACCCAAACTCGTGACTGGTTTTTTGTTTCCTGTTCGTACGCGTATATCCAGGATTCGTCACCTGATACGATGTTGTATACAGCATTTGAGGATCCTGCGTGGAATCTTTCGAGAGTTCTGACGCACCAAGTAACGCGAGCCGCTTTTTGCTCTTCACAGAGCAAATGCGGTATCCATCGGGAAAAAAACTTTTTTACACCTAATTGTTCATGCAAGATTATTTGCATTTGACTCATGCCAATGTCTAAAGTTGCCTGAGTCGCGGTATGTCACATGTCGATCTTCCTCAATCAGCTTACGCACAGCATCAACGTTTTCTTGTTTTTGGACGACCTTGATGGGGATCATCACTGAGCTTGACACGTCCACGTTGAAATTCAGCAAACCAGCGATAAATTGTGGTTTTGGATGGGGCTTCATCACTAAATGCAGAAATCATCCGGTCAACACACTGTTTTTGTGTTAAACCACTTCGAAAGTCATAATAAATCATCGCTCTAGAATTTTCTCGAGTCAATTCCATTTTGTCAACGACTAAACAAGTTTGACAAGACCTTGTGACAAGACCGAGAATCTTTTTTTAAATAAATAAACGGTATTCGATTTTTAAAACCAAGGAGTTTTTAATTAAAAAGAATTTAATATGACAGGAACAGTGGAAATATTCCATTCCCGATACTTTTAGTGCAGCTCTCGTACTACATAAAAAGGAGGCCCCATCAAAACATACGAAACTAACCGCCTTCTTACTTAGTTTCGTCCATGTTAAATTCTATCAGATACTACTAAAAAAGGCGACTAGTAGGGTTTAACGGCTTTATTTACATTTTATCGTTCTTAATTTGATATGATTTCGGAAGTTTAAAATCAGCTAAACAACATAACCGTTATTTGTCATATCATTAACAAAATAACTACCTATGTGAAAATAAAATTCATTAAACAATTCATACGCAAGAAGGAGGTTAAGGTACTTGTAGCGGCCTTTATATTTATTATTATTTTATAACCAATAGAGAAAAAAATAATAATAATATAAGTGAGAAAAATACATTTTAAATTGTCTTTTAAGATGTTGTTTATCGTAAAGTAATGAAAATAAATACTAGATTTTGTTTTTTTTAACAATATATGGCGTCGGCTTAAAACCATTTGCCAGTGTCAAGTAAAAAAGGCGGGAAATTTTAGAATTTAAAGAACTTTCCTTTCAACACCGTATTCCTAAATCGTCAAGTCTAAAGTCTAGTCAAAGTCCAAATAAATAGTCAGTGCAGTCTATGAGTCATGTCAGTCGATTCAATAAAGTGGTAGAAGCTTTACTGAAAGTTCATAGGGAGTTTTGGAGAGAACACAAATAGCACGTTTTTTGAAGTTGTACCACTTTCCCACACTTGTGCACGTTAACAAATATTTAATGATTAATATTCTACCAATATTACACATTAAGAACCGGAAAAACACAATTTTTTTAAAAGATATATAAAAACTACACGTCTACGTCACTACTACGTCACCCATTGAATTCCCCGGCAAAACGTTGTATGGGTTAAGTAAAAAGCTGTTTTTTTTAGTATGTTTTGTTGATATATCAGCCAAGAGTAACAGAAATATCATCTGTGAAAATTTTAACCGTCTGGCTATCAAGAATCATGATCTCATGAGACATAGCCTGGTGATAGACAGACAAACAGACAGTTTTTACTCTTTGGGTACCGAACAATCTATAAGTGTTAAGAAATCAGGCGTACAAATGTCATAAATGACCAATGAAGCATAAGCTAAGTTCACATTAATTTATCCAATAAAGTAAGTAAATAAATATTTTGCCATAGTATGTACGCATGATTCACTGCCTTCTTAACGCATGAATAGGACGCGACCGTGTCAGACAGCGTACTGCGTACAGTGCAACTACTAATTTGTTAATGCTCTCGGCAAACATCGTTTATTCTATGAAAATTACGGACGACGACTTTCGAAAGACATTAGCGACGTGGTTTTACTAATCTTTATAGGTATTAGGTATGTTTTTCTAAATAAGTAATAACTATTTGGTACCTATGTAACTTCTTTTGGGTTTTTAACAGTATAAATTTGTCGTATTATGTCACTTTATGAAGTTTCGAGGTGGCTTGAGTACTTTAATAGATATATTTGCAAGACTTCGTACGCGCAAAAAAAATCCGACGGGAACCGGACTATTTATTTTAGGGAGAAATATTTTTTTAAACTTGACAACACGATCTTACTACGCTTTCACTGCACTCTAAAATACAGGTAACGTTTTTGAATATTTCAAATCGATATTTATTATGTTTGAAGGTTTTCATATAAAATGTCTTCTGAAGAAATTGGTTTTGACAAAACATTTTGAATATTCTGTTTTGACATTTAAAAATTTGTGAACACTCCTTAAAGTAAAGTTGCTCTAGTGTGTGTACTGTGAAAATGCCAAAATTACCAGTTGCCAACCGATCTGAATGCTGTGTAACGAATGAACTGAATACTTCTATCTCTCTCTGAATTATACAATCTGAGCGAGAGAATCATATTTCTCTCGCTCCGTATCGCGCGAGTCGAGGTTGCGGCGTCATGCATGCGGATTGCCGCGCGTATTTGAATCAGGAGCGGACCACCTATACGTGTATTATGGGCATGCCCACAACTCTAATAGCCTTGTGACTACACACTTTCACGGTCTATTAATTTATAACTAAAATAGGTTTAGTAGGTGGTTGTATTGGTATTGTTAGACTTTTTGAGTCTAAGCTGGGACTTCTTACTTGATGGTTATTCTTATATCAGCGTTAAAATACTTATTTACAGTATGTGATTTAGTGTAAAGCGGACCTTTAGTCAGGCAGATTGAAGAGAGCGCCAAATTATCGGCCCTTTTTTATTTATTAATCAACAGGTTTAAGAAAAAATATTACTCTGTTTCAACCGATAGGAATTACTCCTTTCGATGTCATATAATATATATGTCGCAACCGGTCATAAGTACGGACACGAAACAAAGTGCAAGCGCGCCACCAAACGGCGTATAGGAACAAATACGTTTTGGCGCGCTTCAATAGAGCCGTAAAGCAGGAGCGCCCTTACTTTCGCTGCAATCGCCAATGAGTGAACATTAAGTGCTTACGGAACTGTCCTACGTTTTCCTATGTGCCAGTGTTCCTATTTTTTTAACTAAGTTTAGTGATTAGTAAAGTGATTAACTATAGTGAATGTGAGTGTGAAATATTGTGATTGTGAAGACGAATAAACGAGTAAATTATCTAAGTTTGTTCTCTTTTCACGACACCCAACCCATGTAAGCCCACAAAATGTCTGATGGTCCAGATATAACTTCTGACCCTCTTACATATATTATATTTTGTGTATGTTTTTTGTTCTATTTATACATATATTTTTTTATTTAATTAATTTATAATCTTAGTTGATGTTAATTTGTTATAGATATATTGAAAGCTTAAATTTTACACATTTTTTTAAAATCCATTCTTAATTGACAAATAAGCGAAAAACTTTGTCGCTCACTTCGCACGCTCGCTTATAATTAACATGTTATAAAGGAAATAAAACAATTCGTTTTTTTAAATTCTAATTTACCAGCGGCCTTAGCATGGCGATCCGAAGAAATAATTTTAAAGAAGAAATATTCTATCCAAAACAGTTCGTTGCAAAATAGTTCTTAATCCATGGTAACAAGGTCGTCAATAGAGGTCAACATTTCTTCGTCTTCTGTCAAAAATGATCAAATTTTCAAGTAAATTACTGAACGTAAAGAAACTATTTGTCTTGGACCGCCATGATGTGGAGTAGTTGACATTATTGTAAGACCACTTGACATTGAAATAAGACAACGTTTCTACTTTAGCTGTCAAAAGAGGCCATTTCGAAGGCTCGGGAAGAAAAGAAATGTTGTTTCTCATACCGACGATGCATCGACTTTGCTGCCTTACAATAAGAACTATTTTGCTCTGAATGGTATTAATGTTTCTTCAATCTGTCATTTTGTCAATTCTTCGGTGTTTCTAGGGTGCGCACGCTAAGCCTGCTGGTGTTTTTTCAGTCAGTGTCCAAACTTTCAGGAGTGATATACTCTTGAATATAAGCAACTTTTACTATGGTATCAACTTTCCTACCTGAAAAAAAAATTAGCTGTTTCCTACAAAAGGGCTACGGCATAGATAGCATTATCTAGGTAACAGCAGTGTGTTTAATAAAAAATTTTGAATTTTGAGCTTATGACGCCATTGGTCTATTTTAACATTTGCATGGCACACTTAATGAAAATTAAATTCGAGCAAATTAACTAAACTAGCATATTATTAGGGATTTGATATCAACACAGTGAAATAGTTTAGAATAGAATTGTAGATCTCAAAATTCTCAAATGTCCATACAAAAGACTTCAACGGTACCACATGCTCCTCTATCTAAACTATCTTAATAAAAATATAAGACTGTGGAGTGCCACAAGGCTCAATATTAGCACCAATCCTTTTTATTTTATACGCAGCTGATTTAATGAAAATCATAAAATATTGTAACCACCATATTATGTAAGCCTATGTAGGCTTACATATGTACCTTTATAATTTATATAAAGGTGACTTTCAACTTTAAATTTTAAAACCAAGATAAAAGCTGTCAATCTGTTAAAACTTGGTATTAAACCAAGACTTAGAAAATCCGATAAAAATGTAAAAACAACGGATATACCGCTTTTTTTCTATATATTCAATATTATTATTTATCATCTTACATCCACTAAATCAAAATTTCAAATATAAAGTACAAATACCTAATCAAATAATATAACAATACCTAATATCTTTGACGCTTTCACAACCGTCAACCTGGTCCCGTGGTAAGTTCTCGATAAACTTGTGATACGGTACCAGACAACGGAAGAATCATATATTGCTAAAACAACACAAGCAACCATTTTTTCAAATTTCACTTTTTAACGGTATTCGATTGTATGACCATAAAGCTACATTTGCTGCAAAAACCACACAAACCCTATGGGTTTACATAGTAAAAACGTGTTGCTCTTATCACAGAATTGTGCCACAACAACACACCTGAAATTGTGTTGTTTTTCTGCAAACCATCACATGGCAACACCTAATTTTCTGCCGCCAATTTCATCCGTCACTGTCAATATTGTCATTCAGTTTGTGTTGTTTGGGCTGTACCTAATTAATTTTTGAGAAATATAATTGGTTTCCCGTTATGGGACACAAAACATAAAATAAAACTGAAAAAGGGTTTCATCAGATTCCGTTCGAACGAGAAATAATAAAGAAGAAGAATTAAAAATCTTTCCCATCGAAACCACAGGAACAGATACCTGCCGGATATCGTAACCTCTCGTTGCAGGTTTGTTTTCTTTCCGTTATGTGTTTAGTTAATAAATGCCTAGGTTTTCTTCTTATATTTTAATCATACATTTGTTACAGATGTGAGAAACAATGTTCAGTTTTAATGTCTGAAGCGGACCAAGGTCAGTTATTTCAATCATTCCGTGAGTTGGCCTCAAAGAATGAACAAGATATTCATTTGCAAAATCTTATAGAAGTTGTTGCTGTAAAAATACGCAGACCTAATGAAGAAGCTGCACAGCAAAAATCCAAGCAATGTTTATTCAAATATTGGTTTAACCTTGCCTCTGGAAAGATATAAGTTTGCAAAGAAATGTTTTTAAGATCGTTTGGAGTGATCAAGGAAAGAGTTCGTAGAATGCTACTACAAGGGAAAATCCCAAATGATTTAAGAGGGAAGTGGACCCCAGCAAATTCATTCGGAAGTGACACAAACAATAAAATCATACAGCACATTACTTACAATACAAGTATTTTGATGATAAGCTAACCATAAAAAAAAATGTGGAAGATGTTCAGATCTAAGTACCCTAGCCCTGATGTGTCCTACTGGTCTTATAGAAAGATATTCAAGCAACAATTTGATCTTTGGCTGTCGTGTGTCGTTGTGCACACTTGTCAAACATGCTAAGAACTGGCGGTGAAGCTAAAAATAATCACCTTCCGGACGAGAACCATATTAAAAACTTCTATGAAGAAATTTTCAACTGGCCAACCACAGAGAAAGACGATGTAGAGGAGTCTTAGATTTTAATTACATTACTTATTACACAAGTTATGATAGTTTATAGTAATAGATTTGTGACATTTAACCTTTTCTTTTAATTATAAACAGCCACATACTTAGTGTTTTTGCAAAATAGCACATATCCAGTTCATAGAATCCTCAAAAAAAATATTCTCAATAAAACATTTTTACAGAATGTTACTCAAAATTGTAAGTAGTAGTTACGTGAATGGTTTAGTGACAAAAAAAGTATAAATACAGCAGAATTTTAATTTTAAATAATTTTTTCCTCTTCCCCGAAAATTTCGTTAAATGGATTTGAGTTGTTTTACCAGCACATGATTCATTAAAATATATTTTCAATACTTTTATACTATACACATATTTAATACACAGCCATGACCCGGGAACATAGAAAACGTTTGGTTTCTTTGGCGGGATTCGAACCCGCCACCTCCAGCTTGAGCACTGACGCGCTCAACCACCAAGCCACTTAGCTGCTGCACAGTATGATGCTAGGCATAAATACTCAAAGTATGCAGAACTTGACTGGCAGTACCTGCAAGGCAATCGCGTTATTGTTTATCGTTTGAATTCAGGTTTACTGCTCTGCAGGAACTTTGCTTTGGTTGTGATTCATATCGCACTGCTGTTCTTTAAAATTCTTCTGTGATTTTAGCATAATTGACCATCGATTTTGCTTGCGCGCTCGCACTAGTTGCTTTGTGGTCTATGGGTGTTATTTCTTTAATCATCTAGGCCACCATAATTAAAAGAAGTTTTGCCGGGGAATTCAATGTTTGACATTGTTGTTTTTGTATTTCCTCCTTAAATTTGTATTATTTCGGTTCTTAGTGTGTAATATCGGTATAATATTAACCATTAAATATTCGTTAACGTGTACAAGTGTGGGCAAGTGGTACAACTTCAATAAGCGTGCTATTTTGTGTTCCCTCCAAAACTCTCTAGGTACTTTCAGTAAGGCGTCTACCACTTTACTAAATCGACTGATTTGACTCATTGACTGTAATAACTATTTATTTGGACTTTGACTAGACTTTAGACTTGACGATTTAGGAATGCGGTGGTGATAACTTAAGCGAGAATTCTATTTTATTTTTTCGCCTTTTTAACTTGACACTGGCTAATGGTTTTAAGCCGTAACATTAAGAAAAAAGAAGATAAAAAAGTTAGAAAAAAAGAAGATAAAATATCATAATTAAGGTCTAGTAAAATCAATTACGGATATTTCGGGCACATGATTTAAGAAACGTGCATTGTAACAGTTTCAGTGGCGAAGGCTGGTTCTTCATAGGGAAGGCCTAGTCTGTATAATAGGAAGGGATTTGGATGAGGGTCTTCAGAAGGCAAGTGGTAAGTGAAGCCGATAGGAATGGAGTTATAGGAACCCTACACCACTGATCAACTTAACATTTTGTTTCGATAGCATTTGCGCTTGGGCTGCGGTCCAACTATCTGTCAAAACGTTAACGCGTAACCGAATCATTCAAAAATTCGTGTAATGTTCACGGTTCGTTTGCGGTTCAACTGAAACAACTTAGCGCGATTGCCTTGTCGTTTGTTCCTTACACCGTTAAAACCGGAAGTCCCTGGTGTGATGGGGCGAAGGATCTCGTTCGTGAGTTGGGCCAACGGCTGCGGGACAGCGGCAACGACCCCCTCTCCGGAGCGTAACTGGCTCAGCACGTTTCGCTGGCCATACAGCGGTAGAATTTACTGATCACAATTTACGCGTGGGTCAATAGCTTAGTTTAAAAAATTTTGCTATCCATTATAACTTTTATCAAAGTAAAACGCACATAACCAAATAAAATCTTAATTAATTTTTGTGAGTCAATCAGAGCACATCTTCCTGACTTCTAGTATGTCGAGTAATTATTACTATTTTGTAAAATCAAGCACTCAATTATAATTCTCACACCTGACCGTATTTTAACCGTGCCTTTTAAGTGAGCGAGAAAGTATATCTTATACTGTATAGAACATTTGTTTACTGCAATTCTAGAAAGTTAGCGTCAGCCAATACGAAAGGATCTAATCTAATAGGCCAAGATCCCACTGTAATACAATGTACACGAACTACCAATACGGCAAACCGACAATTCTTATCTATACATCAATACAAATAAATAAAATTGAAATGTCTGTTTTTAATTTTAAATTAATAGCCTTTCACTGAATGCATATGAAAGTAGGTGTATAATGCCGTTGGTAATTACAATAAAAAATGAATTTTTATAATTTTCGTCTGTTCGTCTGTCTGTCTGTCTGTTCCGGCTAATCACTGAAACGGTTGGAGCGATTCTCACGGGACTTTCATTGGCAGATAGCTGATGTTATAAGGAGTAACTTAGGCTACTTTTATCTTAGAGGTCCGTTTAAAAGATAGGATTCCGTTTCCGTTAGTTTTACGCAAATGAAGTTGCGGGCACCAGCTAGTGAGTTCCAGTAAAAATGGCTATTAAATCAACGTACAGTTTTGAAGCCGTTGCACAATGACCCGAATGACATTTATGATGCTTGCAATTAATCCTTGACAGTAAAAATGTTAATACTACAATATTTTTGTTGTTCTATAAAAGGTGAGCTACAAAAAAGCAAAAATAGAAAAAAAAAAAACAAAGAATACCATACTGGAAATCTTTCGAAGAAAAAGTTGATATATGTTACAAAGCCTGATTGTAAATATTAAGTTTAGAGCTAATTTAATTTGATCCGCTTAGCCCGGACGCTGCGTTTAGAGAATTCAGACGCTACGAATAACAAAAGTAAGTTATTCGTAGCTCAGACGTTTGAACGGGTAACACTATAAGAACTATAAATTCCGAAACTTATTGCCATGAATTTCTATTTAGTCACATTATCGGTTAGGCCTACTTCATTAGTGAGTGAATACCGTTATCACACAATGTCTGGGGCTATTCAAACACGAAATTACCTAACTTGAATCACACGCGCTCGGTCGCCCCCCCCCCACAAGGTGAAAGTCAGACGTGACGTCACCTCTTTCCAATAACCACCATCAATGATATGATGATGCAATACGTATGGGGCCTCAATCATTCATTTTTCGGAGCTTTTGTTGGTTTTAATTACTTTTTTACCTCAACACATTTAAACACTCATAATAATATGAGAATATATCTAAATGGTTATCCAATTGATATTTTTTCATTTCATATTCCACAAGGGCAAAGCCATTACTCGACTGCGCCGTTATTTCTTATTGAGTCTTTTGTATGTAATTGTTGTTTGTTTTTGTGTGGTGAAGTCACTCATTGGCCCTTGCAGAGTACCAGTGCAGCAGGCTTGCTTGCTGGGTATATCTGAGCTAGGGTCAATTTTTGGCATCAGACAACATACATAGTATAATATATAATAATGTGCCTAATTTTAGTTTACTCCTTTGTATTTCATTTTGATGTTTGTTGTGTGATGATAAAATAAACGTATTCTGTTCTAATATTCGGATCAAAAGACAATAAGAGTTCACAACTTAACTAGGAGTATAGCAAATTCGGTGGTCGATGCTTCGGCGTATGGCGCCATCCCTTGAGTAGTTTAGGAACTAAATTATACTTTTACCTATCGAGGAACCGAATTATACCGACTATTCAATTATTTTTAGTTTTTCAGTGGGTTGCTTTTTGTTAAAAAGAAAGACTCTTTTGATCCGAATATTAGAACTAGAATACGTTTATTTTATCATCACACAACAAACATCAAAATGAAATACAAAGGAGTAAACTAAAATTAGGCACATTATTATATATATATATATATATATATATATTATGTGTAGTTTTAGAATTACATGCATTTCAAAGTTACGAAAAAGTTGTTTTTTTACATAATTAGTTTACATAGATCCAGGAATAAGATAAATGAGGTTCATTTATCTTATCCGTGCTTAGATCAAATATAAAAAGATATACTATGGCAAGTATGAACATTGGCGCGCAAACTTTGGAGATATCAGAAATTTTGTGCATATTACCAAACATTTCGTAGCAACTGACTAGCGTGTGACTTCACTTCCAAGTATCCCTTTTGCATGGGGCGTTTTCGAATGCGCGCAAATGTGCTTCAACAATCCGCAGTTTCGTTGAAAATATTTAACTTTTTCTATTCCTTTTGTAAAGATTTTTTTATCATTTTTATCATTTCATTGATGAATCGTGCTTGAAAAATGCTTATTTTTCAGTGAAATGATAAAAATTACATGCAAATACCCTATTTTGTTTATATCGATATTATTACAAATTGCTATTGTCTGCGAACATCATTAATACGTTTTCAGACAAATTACTAACAGTATGAGAACGAAGTTAGGAGTCCTAGGCCTTACCAGGACACAGGATAATTGTATGAAAATCTGTCAAAATTATGACTGCGCTCATTCAAATTTCATTCGATAACGTTACGTTTACGCATGTTCTGACACATGTTCCTGCTAGGCCCCCCCCTGAAGCCCCCCCTGAAGTGATTTTCTTTCTCGCTCATCCTTGAAAACGGGGCAAAATTCCACGTTTGATTATAATTTATACAAGATCACCATGTGGCGATGCTGGCTTTCTCGGGGGTGAACGGCCGAGGAGTCGGACTGTTCGTCCGTGACGACATGACACGTACGTTCAGCCGGTCTGCTTGCGACAGTTTGCTTAAAGAAGCAGAAGAAGCCTTTATCGAACATGCTGAGCGAGAAGAGGTGGAAACTTATATAAGACGTCCGAACTACCAATTAAAAAAGATTCAAGATAAATATAAATGTTATTTTAATTTTAATGTTATTTTATTTTATTATTAATACGGAGCAATTAACAAAAAGTCGCAAGTGCGGAACAAAAGCTTCGCCTAGTTAATTTGGTAGAGGCTGACCCAGAGTTACGAAGCGGGAATTTTTCTAGCACTTTTACAAAATCTGAAGCAAGACAGAGATGGCCTGCAATAAGTGATGAACTTAATTCAATAACAGGAGCCAAAAAGGCTTGGAAAGAACGCCGCAACGCGAGTATTTAATACTTTATATTTACGTGTGATCGCTGTTTAAGCGTAGATGTTCTTCTCCATATCTGCAGAGTACCTACCATTTATTTTTTAAATCTTTTACTAAGACTTATTTTTAATAGTTAGCAGCAATAATGCTGTTGAAATTGATAAAACAGCTTATTAGCTTCATAAAAAGTATAAAAATAAATAAATCAAAAGCACAAATAAAGATTTTTTTAGAAAAACCCTTATCAGATTAACATCGACTTAACCTATAACCCTGTATACTCTTGTATTTGAAGAGATGAAAATAAAACAATATAAAACTTAACCATGAGCATGTTAGGACATGTCTAAGGAGGGTTCCGTAACTATCAACGCGTAATAGGTTTTTTTAAGATTACTTCAAAAGTTAGGTACTATCCGATTTTTTCAAAATAAATTTCCTAAAGAGTTTTTATCATGATCTATCAGCATGGACACTTACATGTTTCTATCTCAAATAGTAAATGCTAGGGGGGGGGGACCACCTTACAACAAACCACTTTGGAGGCCGATTACTCGAACATGGTTGACTTTGTAAAAAAGTCATATATGAAACCTTGCCTTTATTTAAAAAGACCTATTCAACGATACCTCACATGTATGAATGATGAAAAATATTTTTTATCACCACTTCGCATGTATGGGAGCCACCCCTAAAATATTAAATTATTATTATTTCATGATGCCAAAACCGAGATCTATCGAGTTGAACGGTGAGATGTATTGGAAACTTTACGGTTCATAGTTAAGACAATGTGTGTCGTCGTAGCTGTTTAGCTGGTACTAAATAATAACAATGCTATGTGATTTTGTGTAATTACCTATTAGCTATGTGAATTACAGCGGTGTTATTTAACAAGTTATAGTGTCAGAACTGACCCGCGGGCTATTTCACACAAGGGTCAAAACTCAACTGTAACAGTGTGGAGATCGTGGGGATAACGATTATTTATTACTAGCTGTTTCCCGCGGCTCCGCCCGCGGAAATGCAGTATCCCTCGGGAACACTACTTTTTCGGGATAAAAAGTAGCCTATGTTTTAATCCAGAGTCTAAACTACTACCATACCGAATATCATCGAAATCCGTTCAGTAGTTTTTGCGTGAAAGAGTAACAAACATCCACGCTTTCACATTTATAATATTATAGTAAGGATTAATAGAGTGCTTATTATTATACTTATTATATTAGTATAGAACTATTAACTTCTATAAATAAATATTGAAGAGCGCACTTTACTACGGATTTTTTAAATTTTTTGCTTATTAGATTGAAAGATTGACCCCGAACTTGTAGGGTGTTGTGAGGGACTTGAAGCGTGATTGGCGACAACACCTCACCTCACAGAAACTGAAGAATTTAACAGAAGTAGAAAATAGAAAAAAATATTAGAAAAAGTTATGTTAAAGAAAATAGTTTGTACGGTACACGCAACATATAAAACAGGCAATAACCTCGTCACATTCTGTCTGCTGACAATATCATTTTTCCAAGCCAAGGCTATCCTTTGATTTAAGGAGACCTTCATTACGTGACGTGACGTGTTTTATATTAGGCATATGGCGTCTGCGCGCGCAGATTTATGTAAATATCAAATTAGCATTCATGTTTCGTGAGTAAAAAAGAAAAGTAACGGTTCAACAGAAACATGATAGTATTGTAACTTTTACACGTTAAAACGGGTTTATTTCATACACCGTGTAGTAGAATTTTGATAATTATTAGAAAGTTTATGTTTTCGGTCATCAACATCAGCCTTATATGTCTGTTGTGATAAAATTAATAGAAAAGAGGAGATCTATTGGCTAATGGCTTTTTGTTGCAACATTATTATTTAAATATTTAAAATTATAAGCAGTTGGTTTCCCGATATTAATGAATAAGAATAATGTAACTTTTTATCAATAAAGTTACTTAGGTTGTAATTTAAAGATATTGTCCTCAGAATGCAACTGCAATTAGGTACTTTATGATTTTCTATAATCTCTATAAAGTGTTATTATTATAATTGTAGTCGAAAAGATGTTGTTTTTTTTTATTTGTGTAGGGACCTATCTAAGAATGTGACTTCTTTTGTTCTAGTATTTAGCACAAAAAATTGCATTTCTTCTTTCTTACTTTATATTCGAGAGATCGAGAATTAGGTAGGACAACGCAACGGGACAACGCAATTTCAAACATTTTTTGAAATCTACTTTAACCTATATTGATTTCTTATGCTTATTATGCACAAGGTCAGCTTTAAACACTTCCTACTCCTCCTATATTAGATTGTTATGAAAAGTATTGGCAATTTGGCACAGTATATTTAAACTGGTAAAAAGTATTTTTGTTAAAAAAAAACGAGTCGTTTTTTAAACACTACTACCTACCCGCATATAAACCTCATAATTAGTTTTGTTCAATCACGCTCAGTTTTCGTTAAACATAAACTAAATTGATTACGCGAATTTCGCTTACCAACGTGTGTTTCCGATAAATTAATATTAAATTATTTAAATCAAAACTGGTTTCTTTGTGATTGTCGTTTATATTATATTATTTTACCGGAAATCTGTTTAATCAGCAGGTTTATCCGCGGTGAAGTCCTCGCTTTGAAGTGTGCCTCAATGAAATCGGCAAAAACATTATGCATAGAAATCCGTTACGGGAGAACCCGTATGTAGCGGTCCGGCATTCCAATGCCAAATCGGCCTGACCGGTGACCCCGATTCGGTGAAACTCACCCGATAGGAAGGAGCTGGCGAAGGACTCATCCTGGGCCCCGATTAGGGGCAGGAGCAACACAAGTAGGGCAACACTGGTCATCGTGGCCATTTAAGCATGGCGCGACTGGTCGCGCGCGAGCGGAGAAACGGACTGGCGAAAGAAGAAAGGCATTCTACGGCATAGATTAAGCGGCGGACGTGACGCGTCTACTACGCACAGTCTCGTGTAACTGAAGTGCCTTGCCCAAAATTTCATACATAATTTTATTTTTTAGCTTTAAACGTCATTGGTTCGTGTACTCATGGATATTGCTGATCCGAGTTCGAGTAGGACAAGGGATAGTTTTTGTGGATGGACAAATAAAAAAAGAAAAAGATTCAACTGAATACATAGCTCGTGATTGAACCAAGTAAATAGACGAAAAATAATGTTAAGGTTTCTAATGTTATCTTTTTTATCTTCTAAAATAAAGCATCACAATATGAACAGAATACTATTCGAAGCTTTTTATGAACTAAAAGTCTAAAACTTTGAGTAGTTTAAAAAGAAAAGTCCAAAAATGTTGACATTGGTTTTGTTTACGAACTAAGAAATAATTTTAAATTACGTTTTCACTACTTTTCCGTAGACAAAACTCTTTTCTACGGTGGTCACGACTCATGGTACGTGCGCTTGTAGGCACAAAACAAGGTCCTCTCTATGCGCTACTCTTTGCCGCTGTTACCGGACCGACGAGTTTCGCCCGGACCACCATCAATATTCAATGGTCGTGTATGTGTGAACAGAGCGATTCGTACATCCGCGCAACACTTGTACGGTCGCCGACAGACACATTTCGTTCCTATTATTATCACAATAAGGTCTAAAAATATGGTACGCCGGGTTTGTTGACGACCGTACAGGCACGAGCTCTGACATGTATAGGTACGTGCAAAATATGTAAACAACAAGATGTCATTGATATATAACTGTAACAAAACCGGTCAAGTGCGAATGGGACTCGCGCACGTAAGGTTCTGTACAAAACGACAAAAATCACGTTTGTTGTATGGGAGCCTCCCCTTACATGTGTATTTATTCTGTTTTTTAGTATTTGTTGTCATAGCGACAATAAAAATACATTTTCTGTGAAAAAGAGACCGGCAAGTAGTTATACATTTACTGCCTGGTAATTAAAATACGCGTAACAAAAAATATTTATTGCATGTTGTACTTTATGAACATAGGAACAAAAATAAAAAAGATTATACATCAAACTCGGGGGATAAAAGTTAATTGATTAAATATAACCTGTTAAGGACAGCGGCCTCGTAAAGTGAAACTTGAGTGAATTTAAATGCGAACAATAAACAGGTGATTTAAACTGTACATAAAATCATAACAGTGAATATCGAGTGACTATATGTATAGATTTATATGGTATCAGTGTGAGCAATAGTGCAAAATGGTGTTTTATCGAGTGCGTGTTATTTCGCTCGTATATATTAAACGATGGATAATTTTAACGTAGCTTCTTTTTTCTTAGGTAAATAAGGATAGTATAATGATAGTAGTATAATGTAAAGTCTAGGTTCGTGAAACATATTATGGTAAATAAATTATCAAACAAATAGTGGTAAAAATGGTATAACGTTTCATGTACCGGACACTACAACTGTAAATAACTTTTTTAGGAAATAAGATATGTAATATATAAGGATTGATAAATATGGTCTGAATAATAAAGAATTTCACATAATGCGTTTTGCTTCACCTGGCTCATGAAAAATAGGGAAAAACATGGAAAATAGTCGTATAGAGAGGCAAAAGCGAAAGGGAAAATCGGCCCGACAGAGGCGTACGATCGGGGCTCTCTATACGGCATTGCCATGGGCCAGGTAAGCAAGACGAAAAAGTAAAAAAATGTTCTCCTCAATACAGTGTTTTATTATCGCCCCGGCTCTGCCCAAATCGGTGTAACCTTGCTATCTTCGAGTCTAATCTGAACCAGCGGTTGAACCCCTGTGGAATAATACAGTCCCCTACGTAACCTTACCTATTGTTCAATAAATTGTCCTAGTGGCGGTTTGCGGAAAAGCGACATCTATTAGTTAATTACCTAATGAAATTAATAACTAGTTTGTTTGGAAACGCAATATACCAACAGATAAATCATACATCTCGCTTTCACGTTACGAAAACCAAAAACATAATAATTTTTTTTTCGTAGTATAAATAGAATAGAGGAATCTATTTCACACCCCAAGTAACATTTCTTTTTTCATAAAACTAGTACTAAACTGTTGAACTATAGAAAAAGATAATAACTTTATATTCCAATAAAAAATAAATCTATCTAATGGGCCACTAGATGGAGCTTTTACGCCTCGAAGTGACAATTTACAGCATGATAACCATAGACTATACAGAATTATGACAGCGATTACCACAGATAAATACGTATTTTGCACATGAATTTTCTGATATTCGGGGATTCATAACTTTTTATTCCGAAGTCCTAAAAATATAATATACTTTTTTAAATAATAACTTTTTAAGTACTATTAAACCACATATGCTCAAAAACTTGGCCACTCTTGATGGAAATTCGGGCAGGATTCGCCAGTGTCCTTTCAACTGCTTTCACGATTAAGGAGATACAAATTGTGACGGACAGACGGACAATCAATGAAGTCTCAATAATAGTTAGGGAGGCGAATAGGGGAATTTTCGGCAATACTCGAGCGTGGCAGTTTAAGATATGAGAGATACCTTAGACCTAATAGAACAACCTTGTAAAGTATTTAGCTCTATATGTAGTGACGCGCGCCTAGGATAGACGATCAGATTAGTAAAAAAAAATGGATAGTCTGAAATACTCGAGCGCGTCAGATTAAGATATTGGGGGTTGATTTTAGTGCTTAAAGACTAAATTTAACTAATCTGACGATAAGTCCTTGACGCCGCCGAGTTATAGGGTCGCGAACTTGTAAAAAAAAAACGTTAATCCGGCATTCTCGAGCGCGATTTTTTATTTTGAAGAATATGATCTAAAACTTACTAAAAATACAAAATCTGCCGGTTTCCGCATGACCGGAAGTGTGGAGGAGCCATTTCGTCTTCCTAAGAACGCGTTACGGCATATAAGTCGCGAACGATACATTTTTCAAAAAAAAAGTTTAAATAAACAAAAAAGGTAATTTTATTTTACACAAAAAAGGTCTCTTTACATTTTTGTCCAAAGTTAAAACTTTTTGACTTGAAGCATCATAAAAACTCAAACTCCCGGTTTTTTGAGTATATCTCGAAAACTGAGCGGGTTAAAAAAAATTGATATGAAATAACGATGATTAAATTATGTGACTTTTATTATATCTCAAAAATTTTTTTTTTTCTAAAGCTTCTCGACAATTTTCGTGGACTCGGAAAAAGTTACGCGTATCTGTATACAAAAGTATTATTAACATGTACAGTTTCATATATTTATATTATTCAATAGCCTGTTGATCCTCAAATTGTTTTTTGGACGTACCGTAAGCAAAACGAAGTCAAGAATTGAAGCAAAAAAGAGGAATTTGCCATAAACATGTAATACAGACTGAGCGCTTCGCGGAAATATGCCGTCCTACCAGTATTTTTCCTTTATTTCGCAACATTGATGGTGGGGAAAGAAGCGGTAGAAGGGAATTAATTTTCGGTACAATATATATATATATATATATATATATATATATATATATATATGGTCCTCTAACGTGGTCTACGTTATGACGCCGATTGAAGAGAGAGAAAAGACCCGACGGTATATTTCTCGAATGTGCTGGAAACTTTCTTCCCTGTAGCCCCGCCCCGCACTCGCTGTATCTATCTTGTTCCTCGGCTATTCCTCAGTCAGCCGGCATCCGGCACACGTGTACTATACACTTGCGTATTTCGAGCTCACAGCTTATTCAATATGTTTTTGTAGTTTATCGACTTTTGTGGTAAGATTTTCGTGATGAGTGATAATCAAAGGAAGTGTTTGTTTTGTTCGGAACTATTGACTGCTAAATTTGCGACGTTTACTACAGAAACTTTGAAAAAATGTAAGACAGTGTTTGAATATCGCCAAAACAAACCGAGCGTCAGAAAATCACGTACGACGTATGACAATCTGAAACTTCCCGATGATGCATCGGGAGATGCAGCATACCATGCGCAATGCTACAAGTGGTTTACAGCGATCAAAATCCCGGCAGATTTTTCTAAAAACACTGAACAGCTTTGCGCTGTCGAGTCAAACATTGATCCGGAAATTCCTGCCTCGGTGGATTGCGCAGCTGATATTCCTACAACTTCAACCGACGCTGCTGACACATCTGTTGACGAGTAAGAACTTTTGTTGTTAACATTTTGTCGCAATAATTGTACAATTTTTTCTTATATTAACTCTATATTTTTGATTTAAAATTATACCTGGGTTCTCCTGATACGATCAATAGACATTATACAGCCTTTTTACGAAGCAGCTGCTACCTGCCCCAGTCCTTATTCTCACACGGTCATCCCTTCAACCCATATACTAACCGTTCAAAATATATATTTCGTGTCGAATTTTTTTCTTAACGTTTCAAAGCTGATAATTTTCTTTATTGAATTTACCGGAGATAGCAAAAATATAAAATAATAGTTTTTGGAAAACCACTATTAATTTATTAATTTATTTATTTAATTTTTTTTAATAACAATATATTATTATTTAATTATTAATTAATTAACAATAATAATAAAGATAATAAATAAATTTATTAATTTATTGAAGAAATTGTCTATATTCGTTTGGAAATTTTTTTTTCTTCAAACTGATGTAAAAAATCGGCCAAATAAATTGATTGTTGTATGGGAAAACATTATTTTCAGGCTTGAGGTGGCAAACCCATGGGAGGAAGGTTGTCGTGACGAAGTTCAACAAAACGAACCGAACAATGAGGATCTGCGACTGGCACAATGTTTTATATGCGAAAGACCACGGAAACGTTTTCATGGACGCGAGGTTCCGCTGGCCGTAACGAAATCTGGCACTGTCGAACAAATAAAAAGCGCGGCCACGGAATTTTTTGATCTAAAAATGTTGGAAAAAATCAGTTCCTTTGCTAACGAATCCGATATTCGTTATCATAAGTGCTGTAAAGATCAGTACTTGCGCGACATTTTAAGGAACGAGGATCGACCATTTTTCATTAAAAGGAAGGCATCAAACAGTGCCTACATGATTTTGTGCCAAACGTTGGAGCAACGCATAGTAAAAGAAAAAGAATGCTTGTTTTTTAACACTGTGAAGAAAGAGTATGACGAGTTACTAATAGAAGAAACGAAATCGCTATCACATTCTATCAAGACCACCGCACTCTCCGATCGTCACTTGGAAAACAAACTGATGGAAACTTTCCATCGCAGGATTAAGATTATTTATGCCGAAAAGAAAAAATTTCTTGCTCCGTTTGACGTCGACATTGTAACCTACCAGGATTTATTCAAAAGTATGTCGATGAAAGAAAATATTCGGTCCATTGCAAAAGACATAAGAGAGGAAATTGTGAACTACACCACGACAAAATTACCCCATGACCTTTCTGCAGAAGATTTACTGAAAGGAGAATGCAATTCCGTACCAGAGCTTTTGACTTGCTTCCTGGAGGCATTAATTTTAGGTGATGCGTCACGTATATCGAAGAAACAGCGTGAAACTCAAAAAAGTCGCAACGAACTAACGATTTTTTCTCTCGGACAAGATCTGATGTACGCTACGTACAGTCGCAGAGTTTTAACATCGAAACACGTTTCTTTGGGGTTGGCGGTGAAGAGCATGTGCAACAGCAAAAAAATTGTCGAGTTACTATCCAAGTTTGGGCATTGCTGCTCTTATACGACACTCGAAGAATTAGATACTGAATTGACATATTCAACGATAAATTCGACATACGCATGTCCGGAGGATATTGCACGCCGCCCTGATTTGAATACTGGAGTCGCGTTTGATAATTTTGATCGCTTTGTTGACACACTCGATGGCAAAGACACACTGCACGACACGGTGGGGATCATTTTTCAAGATATCATTCCTAATGAAGAGGCAATCATATCACCAGCTGTTTTCCGTGAAGACAATTCCACCACCAATGAATCTGCTCACGCAAGTACTGCAGAAACATCGCTGAGTTCTGTACGCAGGAGGAAAAGACGCAGGATGTTCGAAGAGGTCACATTTGAGTTACGACCATTTACAAAAAAAATGAAGATTTCAGGATGGAATGAGCTTGATGTTTCACAACTTAATTACCCACCTGATAATTTGACGAAATCTATCCAACTGGATACTGCGTGGATGCTGTTACACAAGCTCAACGTTAATTATGTTCCCATGTGGGTCGGCTATCAAAGCATGATTACGATTGACATTTAACCAGTCCACAAAGTCTCGTATCTCACACCGATCAATTTATCTCCAACCAATAAGTCGACAGTAGTGAAAACTCTGGAAATCAGTCAGCAAATTGCAGCTGAATGCGAAGTCTCCTACATTAAAATCACGTATGATTTGGCCATCGCTCGAACGAGTTATTGTATCCAAGCTCAAGAATGGGGGATTCTTGAGCTTGGATACAATAATTGGAAACAATTCGACAACATTTTTATTCATTTGGGGGCTTTCCATATTGAAATGGCTTTCTTTAAAGCGCTTGGAACCTTCATTGAAGAGAGTGGATTGACTAATATAATGGTTGAGACTAATCTGATTGCGAGTGGATCTGTCGGTGGGTTCATTTCCGGGAAAAATTACAATAGGTGTAAACGATTACATCCAATTATGGCTTTGGCGTTGGAGCAATTACATTTCGAGTCATTCCTTGATCGCAAACATTCGACGATTTCAAAATCGGTGATAGATTATCTCGCCGAGTTCATGCAGCACAAAGGTGTCTCTCCGCAACTCGACCACGCCGAAACTCAGCAGTTGATCCAATGGTACGAAGAATATAGAGTCGTAACTCAAATGTGACCTCTTCGAACATCCTGCGTGGATGTTCGAAGAGGTCACATTTGAGTTACGACCATTTACAAAAAAAATGAAGATTTCAGGATGGAATGAGCTTGATGTTTCACAACTTAATTACCCACCTGATAATTTGACGAAATCTATCCAACTGGATACTGCGTGGATGCTGTTACACAAGCTCAACGTTAATGATGTTCCCATGTGGGTCGGCTATCAAAGCATGATTACGATTGACATTTCACCAGTCCACAAAGTCTCGTATCTCACACCGATCAATTTATCTCCAACCAATCATTCGACAGTAGTGAAAACTCTGGAAATCAGTCAGCAAATTGCAGCTGAATGCGAAGTCTCCTTCATTCAAATCACGTATGATTTGGCCATCGCTCGAACGAGTTATTGTATCCAAGCTCAAGAATGGGGGATTCTTGAGCTTGGATACAATAATTGGAAACAATTCGACAACATTTTTATTCATTTGGGGGCTTTCCATATTGAAATGGCTTTCTTTAAAGCGCTTGGAACCTTCATTGAAGAGAGTGGATTGACTAATATAATGGTTGAGACTAATCTGATTGCGAGTGGATCTGTCGGTGGGTTCATTTCCGGGAAAAATTACAATAGGTGTAAACGATTACATACAATTGTGGCTTTGGCGTTGGAGCAATTACATTTCGAGTCATTCCTTGATCGCAAACATTCGACGATTTCAAAATCGGTGATAGATTATCTCGCCGAGTTCATGCAGCACAAAGGTGTCTCTCCGCAACTCGACCACGCCGAAACTCAGCAGTTGATCCAATGGTACGAAGAATATAGAGCAGAATCTCTTCAAGGTAAACACGGAAGAACGTGCCAATTTTACGCGATGTACAGCGATTTTGTCAATCTCTATCACTTCTTCGTTCGCAGTGTTAGAACAGGAGATTTGAATTTGTTCATTTACGCTCTTGGAAGAATCGTAATTTTATTCTTTCATTATAATCAACAAAACTATAGTCGATGGCTGACATACTACATAAATCAACTGCTGCACATCGATCAAACACATCCAGGCCTCCGATCTGAATTGGCTCGGGGATCTTTTGGGATTCGAAGGACTCCGAAAGCTTTCTCTCGAATTCCGGTTGACCTAACGCTGGAACAAACCATCAATGGAGACGCAGCACGCCGACTTACCGGAATAACAAATCTGACAAATTCAATTGGTGCTAGACAGCGCTGGGCGAAAAATCACGTAGCTCGAACTCGAATAATATCGCACGTACTAACTCAAGCAGGACTAAACAAGAACCATGATATCTCCGCTGAGCAAAATCCACAGCGTATACAGAAAGATAAGAAGCAACTTCAAGATTTTGTGGAAGGTATTCGTCAGACAATAAATCCATTTTCTTTCTCAATCGATCCTGATAAATTGTTTAACATCTCGAGTGGACAAGCTGCAACTCCTGAAGTAGCAAATAGCTTGTTGAACGCAGTATCAAAGGGAACGCAGTTACGAGACAAATTTATTGCTGAATGCAATGACAACTCTGAGAGATTTCACGCAAGAATACCAAAAAATGCAGTACTGACTTTCGCGAGCATGAAGAAGAAGAAAAAAATTCAGATCGGCCGAAAAGTACTTGAAGTTCGTCTCCAGCGTGACTTATTTGGCCGATTGTTGTCTTTATCTTTGGACGCGCAAATTGATCTTGAAAATATGCTTCGTTTTCCAATAACGCCAATTCCACTGTCTTTGTGTCACATAGATGGTTCTATAAACAAAACTGTTAAATCGGTGCTGGTGAAAGTGTTGGAACAGCAAAGTGAAGACATGGAACAACCGCCCTCTAACGTGGACATGGTAATCATCGATGGCTTCTTTCTGTTAAATACCATGACAGACATGCCTCGAACGTTTGGAGATGTATCAAAAAAACTCTTGGCAGTTTTAGTAAAAAAGGAAATGAAATTGCCATAGTTTTTGATCGGTACTTTACACCTTCCATTAAAGATTATGAGCATACTCTCCGCAACAGTGTTAATGACGATAAGGACTACCACATCAGCGGTCCTCAGCAAATCCGATTAGTAGACTTTGCGGAGGACTTGAAAAATATCAAGTTCAAAGAAGCTCTAGTCAAGTTTTTCATTGATCATTGGAATACTCAAGAGATGGCCGTTATTATTCGCAACAAAACGATCTATTTGAACCACGACTTGTGCTACGTCTTCAAAGTCGTCGATGGAACAGTGCAGAGAACAATCGATGATAAGCTCTCATGCTCAAGTCACGAAGAAGCCGACACGAAGACAGTTTTCCTTGCCTGTCAATTGCCACAAGGTTCGACAACAATCATTCGAACATCAGACACAGATATTCTGGTCATTATGTTGGCCAATGTGGAGCATTTGAACGAATCGGTTAGAGTGTGGATGGATCTCGGAGTCGGTAATGCACGTCGCTATATAGATGTTTCGGCACTGTTGTAACGTAGTTACATTCCCTTTCCATAAAATCGATTATTTCGGCGTTACTCGCGTCATCTATGATTTGTATAATTAATTATTTAGTAATTTTTAGAGGCTTAAAACGCCATCTATCGGCGCACGTGCTTACTAACGGCGTCAGCCTTGCTTTAATACTTAGTTCGTAGATCGATTTTACTTTCGTCTTAAATCTTTGAAAAATAATAATTTAGTTTTTAAAAATGAAAATACAGTAAATTTCTAATATTATATTACATAATATATTGATTATTGATATAATATCTTCTTATTTTGATTTCTGGATTTCTTATCTTTACGCTTTGGTTTATAGTTGTCAAAAGTTTAAAAAAGAGGAAGGAAATGTATATATATGGCACTTCTTCGAATGACATTTCCTTTTCGAATTAAAAAAAAAAAAAAAAATTGTTACGGGTGAAATTAAAAATTAAAATAAAAGATTTCCCGTGACAATAATATATATTTATTAACAAAAAAAATGGGGGTCGTGGGCAGAAGGCCGTACGGTCTGATCTAGCCTCTTGGTGTCTGAAGGGTATCTAAGGGGCTTTAATCCACGTTGGAACTTAGCTGAGGATCCAGGTGTCTAGCACGTGGCGGATGCGAGATAGGGCTCCAACTCCTGGAAGCTTCTCCTTCACCGCTGCGTCCGTTCGTCGTAGATAGATCGTCTCAAAAAAAATAAATCCCCGTCCAATGACTATCAGCACTCTGAACTCCAGCTAGATATAAGTCCTTTTAATTGGTGCCTCGAATGCTGTAGTTGGCGGTGTTTCGAGCCCAAAATCAAGTTCTCTGAAATATTCACGATAACGTGTCGGTAGGAGTCCGGTCCTACAGCCAGCGCGATTTCAACCCCAACGATCAAAATCACGGGCTGTGTGACCATTACAAAGAAGGTAGGCAAAATAAAAAAAGATAAGATGATATTAAGGACAACCAATATGATACCAACATCCTAACATTTTAATAGTGCTAAATTGGAAAGATGAAACTACAAATTGAGCACGTGGTATGGCTAATCAAATAATTGACAACTAATTTACCAAGATGATAGTTTACATGAAAGACTAATGCGTTTTAATACAAGCATGATTTTCCAAATATTCACAACACAGATATACTAAATTACTCACCGTGATACACGGGATTAAGAAATATAAGATACTGGAAAAACTTCAACAATAAAAATTCTTCTTCTTCTAGCAGGAGGAAAAAAAGGCCCTGTCATCTCGCGACAGCCCTTATATACTCCTACTGACATAATGTTTTTTTTTAACTGACAACTAGCAGTAATGCATAATCCAACTGCCACAATAAAGGGATATTGGAGATGAAGCTCTAGTTACAAAACCTTTGCCAATAGATGGCGTCGTCTAATATAATTTAGTTATTAAAGTTAGCAATAACAGCCAATAGATGACGCTAGGAGCGTCGTTATAAGTTATATTAATGCGTTAAAATGTAGCTATGCTACATATCCCCCCCTTGACCACCTGACCATGCACCAACCGATCATGGGTGGAATGAAAATAATAATAAATTCGAGTTCACGTGGTTTATCGGGAATCAATTGCCCGATGCGTATGAAAATGTTGTCGTATCGCCGGATATTCTGGGCAACGAGAATGACACTGAGGACAGCAATGACGAGACGCTTGATTCAGGTAAATTTTTGTACTTCTATAATATTCTTTCAACAAAATTACTGAATAAAAATGATATCATATAATATCGCCACAAGGGAGCTATTGCTCGAAGCCACCAAGCGTAAGGCATGCGTAGCATTGCTGCAAGAGCCGTACATAGGTGGGGCGCGGAGTATGAGGAGATACAACGGGGTAAGGGTCTACCAGAACGACGGGGAAGGGGGTGGTGTAGTAAAGGCGTGCGTTGTAGTACTCGACGACACATTGGATGTCGAACTACACAAACGCCTTAGCAATAACAACATTGCTGTGGCCACCCTCAGAACCAGAGCCTGCAAGATGATTGTAGTGTCCTTCTACTTCGAGCCCGATAAGTCAGTCAGGCCCTACCTGGACCATCTTATGCGGGAGTTGGGTACCGATAAGATGGTCTTGGGAGGCGATGCGAACGCAAAGAGTCCGTGGTGGGGTGGCGACGTGGAATACCCGCGAGGAAGGGAAGTCTCTGGTGTACTGGAAACAATGGGTATGCACATATTCAACACCGGGGACATACTGACTTTCGATACCGTCAGAGGGGGGAGGAAAAGGTACTCCAGCTACGTGGATGTGACAGCGTGCTCCGACGATCTGCTAAACCGAGTGGGCAACTGGAGAGTCGAGGAGAGCCTCACGAGCTTGGACCACAACGGCATATCCTTTGGCATCAGACAACAGAAATCCACAGGCACCAACATAATACGAACCACACGCATATTTAACACACAGAAGGCAAACTGGACTCAGTTTCGTGAGAAACTGGTTCAGTCGATGTCGGACAGACAACTAACTGTACAAGACATAAACACAATGCACAGCACACAACAAATAGAAGAACACAAGCACTCACACAGACATGAAAAGACACAATGCCGAAAAAAAAACAATAAAAAATTCACCCTGTCGTGGTGGAATGAAAAGTAAAATATACGTGTGATACGTGTCACAAATACACTAACAGGAAGAACGTAAAGGCTATGCAACTCACGTATCGTATAAAATACAGCTTGAAAATTATAAGCTGAAAACAAAATAGTGCCTCTGTCTTCTGATGAAAAAATTATTACAGCTACACTCGATTTCCAAAAAGTATTGAATTCCCTTTATGGAGAAAGAAGTGTATTCTACTACAAAAGGAAATTAGGAATAACTAATTTTACTGTGTTTGATTTTGCCAAGAACTTCGCCTCTTGTTATATGTGGCACGAAGGTGAAGGCAAACGAGGAGCTAATGAGATTGCCAATTGTCTCTCAAATTTCATCTCGAAAAGTGTTGGAAGCAGGTGTTGCAGAGTTTAGGTTTTGGTCTGACAAATGCACTGGCCAAAACCGTAACCGCATTATATTTGCAGCATACATGTTTATAGCTGAAAAACATAAGGTGACAGTGTTCATGCATTGCTCAAGTAGCACGTAAGCTCTATAACAATCCGTAAACTGGCCGGTTAGAAGTTCTTAATAACGACATTGCCTCCATAAACAAGTTCTATAGTAGATGTACAAGCGGCTACAGCGCCGCTGTACCCCTGAAACAGACACCGATTTATACGGCCTAAGATTCTACAATTTCTCTATAATGTTTGTAAATGAGTGTTAGTACTGAGATACAAAGGTGCTATGTGAGCGGTAGTATGCGTTTAAGTTTCTAAAATAAGTTCTCGTAACGCTAGTCGCAACGCTCGCATCTTATTTAGACCTATCTCTGAATTAGAGTTTACGAATCTGTATTAGGTATACGGTAGCGATATTTTAGGAAATCAATATAACGTAATTATTTTAACAAAGACTGTGTGCCTTTGTGAAGTGATTGATGGAAAACGCGATAAAAAATAATTAAAAATAAACAAGTGTTTATTTCTCTTTTTATGGATGCAAAAGACTAGTGTGAATACCATATGTTTTAGCTACAATTTGCATGCGCCTGCCATTTATGCAATTTTATGTATATAAAGTACATTTAATTAGAGAGTGCGAGTTATAATTCATTTAGTTTATATAACTAAACGCTATACTAAATCAGGCCGCTAGAAATAACGGTTTTTAAGAGGAAATAGCGAATGGTTGAAAAACAATTTCACTGTAAATCTTACAGAACCTAGTTGCGAGATTGAGCCTTCTATATCGACAGAGAAACGAGGACGGCCTTCTAAAGCCTACGAAGATAGTGCAGAGCGAACAAAAAAACGAAAAAACAAGGAATTACTGGAAATTTGTGGTCTTGAATTTCTACTGAATTCATATGTTCAAGAGTTGAGATCTCAAGGAGAAACAGAAGAAAAGAATCATTGAAGTTTTACGAGCCTTGCCTATAGAAAAAAAGAATGAAATACGCCGTAATCTTCTAAACGAACCTGGAGAAATAAAGGCTTTTTCAAAGGACGAAGCTCTCAACATTTTTATAGAATTAGATCTCAGCATAGCACAGTATGAGAATATGCGGAATTGCTTGATAGCAAAGAATTGCTTATTATTTCCATATTATAAATCAATCCAGGAAGCTAAACAAGGTTGCTATCCCCCAGAATCTAGCATAGAAATAACTAACATTAAAGCAAAAATTAAATTGCAAGATCTCTTAGATCACACGACAGCCAGGATTCTAAAAATAAATGGCGTTTATAAAACAGGATCATTTCATTTAAAGTTATTTTCTAAATGGGGTTGTGATGGATCAAGTGGACAAAGTGAGTATATACAAGTATTACCTGAAGAGAGTGACATAATTTCCGACACAAATTTATTTATATCATCAATAGTGCCTCTCAAACTTGTTGATACCGATAATAATGAAACACTGTGGGAAAATCCTGCTCCATTATCAGTCAGATTTTGTCGTCCAATTTTAATAGAATTATCGAAGGAGAGACTCCAGAAAAGACTCAAAGTGTAGTTGATGAAATAAATAATCAAATAACTACTCTTAATCCTACATTACTCAACGAAAGTGGGCAAGGTATTGAAATAAAACATATTTTATATTTAACAATGATTGATGGAAAAGTGGCTCAGGTTTTAACAGAGACTTCATCAGGTGCTGTATATACTATTTGTGGCGCAAAACCTACAGAAATGAACGATTTGGAAAAAGTACAAAACAAACCTGTTGATGAAAGTGCTTACCAATATGGTCTTTCAACTTTGCATTGTTGGATAAGATTTATGGAACTTATTTTACATCTGTATTACAATCTAGCATAGCCGGGCACCGTTAATCAAATAGTTAACTTCGTTAATCGTTAATCCGCTACAAAAAAAAGTTAGCTTCGTTAAGCGTTAAAGCGTTACATTTCGGAAGAATTAACGCAAGTTAACGTTAATCGTTAATCGGTCAATATGTATAAACTTGCATCTCTATATAATTGCGTTAGTGAACTAATAAAACCTATTGGTTTAGGTTCTAATTCATTCATCAATTATCAACACGCAAGTGATGACTGACTACTGTCATTTATAATAACAACAAACAAACAAACAAAACACTCGTCACTCTAAGCACCGGCGCTAAGTAATGAAATGATCAAACGAAACTATTACTATTAGACATTGGATTAACGATTAACGGACTTCTGCATATTAACGGAAGTTAACGTGTCCGTTAACATTTTTAAAAGTTAACTTAAAAGTTAATCCGTTAATCAAAATGTTAACTTCGTTAATTAACGATTAACGGATTAACGACTTAATTCCCAGCTATGCAATCTAGCCTTTGAAAAATGGTATGTTACAACAACAGAAAACAAAGAATTAAAAAAACAAAAGAAAGCTTACATTCAAAGAAGGTTTAGAGAATAACTTTGTTTAAATATAGATAAACCTAAGCATGTTAGCGGCAACTCCAATGATGGAAATACCGCACGAAGATTTTTACAAAATTATCATTGCTCGTCAGAAATAACTGGTGTAGATGAAGAACTAATAAAAAGATTTTATATTCTGCTCCAAGTTATGTCGAGTGTTAGAAATATAAATCCTACTAAATTTGGTCAGTACGCATTAGACCCGGCACAAATTTATGTTAATAAATATAAGTGGTATTACATGCCATCTTCGGTGCATAAAGTTTTAATTCACAGTGAAAGTGTTATCCGACATTTTTCTGTATTGGCTCTCGGGCAACTCTCCGAAGATGCCCAGGAATCACGAAATAAAGATTATAAAAAGTTCAGACTTCATCACGCAAGAAAATGTTCCAGAATAGCCACTAATGAAGACGTTCTGCACACGCTATTGTATACTTCGGAACCTTATGTATCGAGTTTAAGGAAGCCTATTTATAGAAAAACTCAAGAACTTCTAGAAGAAGCTGTGGAACTTTTGGGCGAATTTTAGTAGGTTACCTTTTTGGTATTTATGTCTTTAAATATTAAATAACATATAAGAATCTTAATAATTACGATGTAATTATTATAAAATACGAATATTATGGGTATCAAGTTGTTTGCGTGTTGTTCCCATGGGAATACTATACCGTATTTACAAGGGCGGAGCCGCGAGCAAAAGCTAGTTTTAATATAAGTTATTAGTCATTTTATATTTACGATATTGTTTAATATACTCAATTTCGTTATTTTATGTAGAATAGTATAACTAGTAAATATAATATAAAGATTATCAAATATTCCCTTTTTTAAGTTTTTTTTTTAACCAATTAAAAATATATTTATATAATCAAAATGTGTTTCATTTGAAAGTGTGTTTATTCAAGTATAATAAAAGAAATCATGGAGATATCTTGAAAAACAAAGAAGTTACAGATTTATGACACGAAAATGGCCTAAAGTCCACATAGTGCGCTCCCG
The DNA here is from genome assembly GCA_963565745.1 of Phengaris arion. NCBI lineage: Eukaryota > Metazoa > Arthropoda > Insecta > Lepidoptera > Lycaenidae > Phengaris > Phengaris arion. The sequence goes on along the minus strand of OY751444.1, from coordinate 6,569,936 downwards.
CGGTTCTGTATCCGGCAAACTCGAGCCTTCAAACTCGTTTTTGTTCGCTATTTAGTTTAGTTCAAGCTAAGTCAGTTACAGTGTAAAACGTGTATTAAGGAATAATATATGATAATTGATAACAAAACGACGACTACGAAGACGCGCCTCTTTAATTGTTTAAGGTGTAAAGCTACATTTAATGTATCCATAAGATGGCCCATATACGGTCCGGTTTTCCTTCAGTTCGGCCTAAACGGATGCAAAATCGTATCGTGTTTGCAATTTTGAGATGCATCAGTCGACCGGATGGACTGAAGCGATTCGTTCCAGTGTTGCCAGCTCTGTTTTTGCGAAACTACTAAACTCGCGTCGATTCCTACTAAAACCTACTAAAAGAATTATACTGAAAATCATAAAAAAGCGACAAAACTTAGGAATCCGTAAAGTCCACAAAAAACTTTACGCATTTTAGGTTTTGTTATATTAAAAAAATATTATATTGAATTTTAATATAAATTTTACCAGTAAATTAAAATATACCATAATATTTAACGGGTAGTTTAAGCAAATTACGGACGAATGTACTCGTATTATTATGATAGGGAGTCATGTTTTTTTATATGTGCCTAACCTAGACCATTTTGCATATCATTACTGCCTGTCTCTTTCCTACTAAAACACTACTAACAACTAAATTCCTACTAAGGAGGGAATAAAATACTTAGTTTAGTAGTGAAACTTTGTAAAATAATTAAGTTGGCAATATTAATTCAGGACTGAACGGACCATGTGTGGACAAATCGCTTCAGTTCTCGCCAGACCCGCGGCCGTGCGGTCGTGTATCTTGTACAAGCGTAGTGAGTTTTCGCGGTGTTTAATTATTAAACACGACCGTAGTTCGCGTCAAACCAGAATGAACTGATGCGATTTTGCCGTGTGTGTGCTAGAATCCGTTCTGGCCGAACTAACGTCAGTTGCGTCGGATGCGATTTTTTCCGTGTATGTGCTCGAACCCGTTCAGGCCGAACTGACGTCAGTTCTAACTGAAAAGATCGGCCTCTCGTTTGTGGAGGCCTTCAAATAACAAATGCTTTTATTATACTATTTATCATTGGACTTGTTTATTTTGTAATAATTTCTACATATTTAGTGACGAATATAGCCATTAATAAAATATATATAGTATATTTTTCTTTTTAGAATACCTATCAAAATTGTGAGTACAATAGAAAAGGAGAAACCAGAGTTGTCTATTGTGCCATCTCAGTGGGAAAGTGGCGGTATAGTAAAATGGCCTAAAAGAGGTGCCGCGAAGATGTATAAGAACCAGGACCCGATTCCCGGGTCCGATTGGTCGAGATAAATTGCTCAGTTAAGAGACGAAATATTGTCTCATATGAAGTGGCCGATGCAGAACTCCAAGCTATGCTAGACAATACAGATACTGAGAAAGACGACGAGCAGGTGACCTTTCGACAACCAGTGCAACACCGAGAACCAGTAAATTTAATCGTTCTTGCTGAGCAATTGGTAAGTTAATAGTACGAGTATTATGCTACTTGCTATGTGTTGACGATTCATTGTCAATTAATTTTAAATTGTAGATGTTTATTTAATTACTAAATTTTATTTGCAAGCTAGTTATGTCAACCCCTCAGCACCACGTCGTCCACATACCACACCACCACATATTATCATTGTTTAATAAATAATTTATTTCTAGGAAGTCTTAATGTCAATATCTCCGCATTATATTTTGAGCCCGATATAACATCGTTCAACTGGAGCATGAGCTTCTGCTAGGCTACAAAAGCTCTGTTCGTTAACTTAGTCTTAAGTTTTAATATAATTCGTTTATTAAAATTGTAACAAGTGTTCATTAAAAATAAACTATTTATATTTTTTTAAAAACCTTTTCTCGCTCTCGCAAACTTGTCTGGCGCAGCCGGAGCGGATTTTTCCAAAAATAAGTTTACGTCAATCGTCACGAAATAAATCATAAATTTGATTATTCGTGAACGAGCCTGGCGCAGCGACGGAGAGATCCGGAACAACCTACAAATTCGACAAGGCATAAAGCAGCTGAGAAGAGATGAATACCGGGAGTTAGTGAGTCGAACTTTTTCACCTTCCTTATCCATTGTTAATTCTGGAATGAATCTTCCATCTTAACGTAATCTAGTTTCCCAGTTAGGTATTAAGTAATTTTAAGTGTTAAAAATAATAATAATTGAATTGATATATTTAAAGCTAATAAATGAAATTAGTGATATTTTAAAAGAAAAGTATAATTATTTAAAACATGATCGAAATATAAATTATATTTAAAAAAAATATATAATTATTATTGAAAAATAATTGAAATATTATTGTGTTATAAGAATTTAAATAATTAAATTAGGAATAAAATTATAAAGGTAATCGATAGAATTAAATATTGTCAGAATTTTTATTGTGAAATTATTAATATTTAAATTTTGAAAAATGGAGCAAATTACCTTAATTCCGAATGAATTTTTAAAATTAATCCCACTATTCGGTGGCGATAAAAGACACCTTAATTTATATTTAAGAAAATGCGTATATGTTGCATAATTTTTGGGGGAGCCAAGATGCGATGAATTTTCAATACGCGAAAATGCGTAGGTATTAAAAAATTTAAGGGTAGCCAAGATCAGAATGAGTATATTATGCATTGTTTAATGAGCAGGCTTGTAGATAATGCTGCTGCTCTTATAAGTGAAAGAGATGATGTAGTTTCTTGGTCCGATTTCAAAGAAATTCTTATCCAACATTTTGATAATCAACGTAACAAAAAGTGCATCGCCATTGAGCTAGAAAACTTAAAAATTAGAAGCAATTAATCATATTTAGAATTTAGTAACAGAATCAGTTAGGTCAAACTTAATTTCTAAAGTAAATACATAGAATAGAAAACGACGAACTAAAAAAAGTGAAATTATTATTTATAACAATTAGGCGCTTAATGTATTTTTATATATTTTACCTGAGTACATGGAAAGAATTGTAAGATTAAAAGTTCTAGGAACACTTGAAAATGCTCTTATAGTGTTAGAGGAAGTGAATTTTCGTGAGTAGTATAACGCAAAAAATAAAGGACGCTCATTTAATAAGAATTTTCCAACAAATAATTTTAATTTTAAAAATAATTTTAATATACAGGGTGTCCTAAAATTAGCACGTCACACTGACACCGAAGGTAGATGAACCCAAGACGCATTGAACAAGCCTAACATGCCCATAGAAAAGTTTCGTGGGTTTTGAGTTATGACCAGTTTTAGTAATTTTTTAAAAATCACCACTTTTTTTGTAATGTTCGTATCAGAGACTTTTTAAAGTGCACTTTATTTTACTTTTTTTATGTGTACTCAACACTAGTTACTTATTATGAAACAAACAATACTTAGTCGATAAGTAATGTGAAATAACGACAGTTGATAGTCAATCTCAATTTTATTCTCACATAAAAATAATAGTTTCGACTTTGAGCAGCCACCGTGAAAAAAAATTACTTCAAACATAATGAACAAATACCTTTAAAATCTTCCCTATGCCATGCCGATTCCAAAATGGTGTAACACTTGTATTGTATATTATTGATAAATTATCAAATTTTAGTTGTTTCTTATCAATGCCCTACGTAAGTGGAATTAATAAATATAAACCAGTAAGTCCTGCAGTTGCCACGATCAAGTAGGTAGAGAATTGGTCTAGTAGGGTATTTTTTTTACCTGGCTTAGTAATTGGGACTGAAAGAGATAAAAAGTAATACGCTGTTAACACCGAAATGCTATCTGTTGTGGACGTGGACAGTATTTGAATAGTGCCAGAGCAGACAACAGTTTAGTGTGAATAACACAATATCTCTGCACCTCGCTCGCTGGAATGAAGTTTTTAATCTCACTTCTTCTTTCATCTCCCCGCGTTCTCCCTGACGCTAGAGCGCCAAATGACGTCATCGAGCCAGATGCAGAGATTTGTGGGCATTGGTATTTGGCATTTTGGTGTAGGTGTTGAAAGAAAATAAAAAAAGTTTCGTATGAATTTTGCATTTACTTCGTTTCCAACAAGTGTTCAAGTTGTCTTCCTCCCATTCTTATGCACAAGTGACACCTTCGTATAAAATTTCGGTTGAGTCTTCTTATTAAGCTTATGGTCGATATTTCACGGGCTGCTTTAAATACCCTTTGCCTTAATTCAGCCTCAGATGTAATCGGTTTTGCGTAGACTTTATCTTTTAAGCATCCCCAATAGAAAAAATCCAAAGGATCCGGGGAACGTGGCAGCCACAAGATCGGTCCCAGTCGCCCTATCCACCGGTTAGGGTATGCAATATCGAGGTGCTCTCGTGCGGCGCGGGCGTAGTGTGCTGGATAGCCATCGTTTTGGAGCCACATCCTTTCCCTCAATTCCTCAGGGAAGCCCTCTAGTAATACTGGAATATCATTCTCCAAAAAATTTAAGTAATTTTCTCCATTCAGGACAGCTGGGAACTCGAATGGTCCTACTATCTGGCCATTTAATATTCCTGTCCACAAATTAATTGTAGTCACTTGTTAGAAGCGTTTGAACACGTGTTATGTGGTAGGGATGGTATCTGTGCCGCTTTAAAATTCGATGTGCCGACGATTTTGGGATCCCAGTGCACCGTTCAATGATCCGCACTGAAGTACCTGGCTCCTGGCGGACGTCATCCAAAACAACATCATCATCTACAGTCTTCCAGCGCCTGGGCCTTTCGTGCCTGGTACTCGACCCTCGCGATATGCATTAACAACGCGCAAAATAATTTCGTAGTTTGTCGGCGTATGATTAGGATACCGTTCCGCATACAATCGTGCAGCCAACCTCGCATTGTAAGTTACGTTCCCGCGTGTCGAAACTAGCCTGGTTTCACCATAAATTAGATGCATGTCTGCGTACTCGCTATGAGAGTAAGAGACGTTGGGATTCGCCATCGTGCCCGTTTCACAAAATTCCCAAGAAAATCAGAGTCCGGTTGAGCGCTGAGTCGTCGTTTCCACTTTACAATAGTCCAAATTTACAAGCAAAACAGAGTCCAGTAGAAAAGCCAAAAACACGTTGAAAATCACAAAACAAAATGCAGAGGCGCAGAGAACACTTCGGTAGCACGAAACGCAAGGTAACGAACTGGCTTGACTGGCTGGGGCTGGTCTGGCTGGCTGGTCACTTGGTCAAGTATCTGCTATCGCCGTCTCTTTCTTTTTAAAACTTGTTTTACAGCGTTTCTTTTGTTATTCAGAACCCGTGTTGGGCCGCCCAGGCAAATGGCAGGTAAAAAGTGTATGACGTCATCTTCGCCTCAACAGCTTTATTCCCACTCTCTTGTATTGTGTAAAGAATCAAAAGGCAAGTGTTACACCATTTTGGAATCGGCATGGCATAAGGAAGTTTTTAAAGGTTGCTCAAAGTCGAAACTATTATTTTTATGTGAGAATAAAATTAGATTGACTATCAAATGTCGTTATTTCACATTACTTATCGACTAAGTATTGTTTGTTTCATAATAAGTAACTAGTCTTGAGGGAGTAAACATAAAAAAAAGTAAAATAAAGTGCATATTAAAAAGTCTCTGATACGAACAATCCAAAAAAATGGTGATTTTTAAAAAATTACTAAAACTGGTCATAACTCAAAACCCACGAAACTTTTCTATGGGCATGTTAGGCTTGTTCAATGCGTCTTGGGTTCATCTACCTCCGGTGTCAGTGTGACGTGCTAATTTTGGGACATCTGTATATAGGTGTGTATGTGTCTCTTATATATAGTTCACTGTGAAAGTAGCAGCGCTGAAAGCGAAAAAAATTTTTTGTGATTTGTATGGGCAAGCTCATGTCGCTGGAGCGCTTTCAGCGTTGTTACTTTCACATAAACTCTATGGAAGGGACACATACACACCCTAATGTATTATCACCTACTTTTTTTACACCCTGTATAAGTATATAACTTCTCGTCAGCAGGTCAAATTGCGAAAAAAAACCAGCTGTTCCAAGTATTGTGACGTGCTTGAGTAGGTATTTAACTTTACCATGGAACACCATAGTAAAGTTAAAGCTGGTTTTTTTCGCTATTTCCGTATCACGTCACAAAAGGGTTAAAAAGAAAACAAATAAATTATTTATTTATTTATTTCAGGTTAAAGCATCAATGCAATCAGGAGCTGGAACAGATGATATTCACGTTCCAAAATTATGGTACTAGTACCAATTAATATTTCTTAAAGACACGGAAACACCCCGAGCGGCTTCATCTATTGATTCGATATTGGACGATACAGAAGAGGTACTCGTTCACATTAACTAGACATTAGACTAGACCAGTGAATGATATTGAACGACTGAGGGGGAGCTTACATTGTGGCCGACTGTACAGCTACTACTACTGCATGTAGCGAGCTAAGACCTCTTGATTTGTATGTCCTTCTTGTGCTTGAGTGGTGATGATAATAATACAGCAACAATTCTTATATTCTCCTTTATTGGTGCTTACCACAGATACGTATTACATATTATGAGGGCTAAACTAAATAGGCTTTACTTCATGACATCTGTCAAGATGACATTGACAGTTACATCTTACTGTTGACATATGTAACATCTCCCTTTTCGAGTATAAAAGCAAACTAATAATATAAGTACATAACTAATAACGATACATTACTTATCTACTCATCTCATCTTACATTCCTACCAGACCTGGTTACGTAACCGGTATTTTCTAGACTCTCCATAGGAACACAGTTATCATCGATAATGCAATTTTGAACAGGACCGTATCCGAGTTGTGCCGAACTCATGGGATCTATACTCTCCTGCATGGGAGGCATATTGTCAGCGCTGCCGTCGCCATAAAAAGAAGGTGGAGGATTTTTTCTTTTAAATTCTTTTTTCTAGGTCTAATGTGTTTATTCCTTGTGTCTATTCCTCCTATACGTAACACCATTTGGATACACAACATAATAAGATCTACCACATTCTAATTTCTCTTTAATTATTCCCGGAGACCAAAAGGATTTAGGATTTTTTTTGAAGTTAATGTCATCTCCAGGCTGTAACTGGCTGTAAGATGTATACTTCGCATTCCTGTCAAAAAAAAAAGACATTTTGTCTCTGCTTTGTCGATGACATTTTTCAAACGTCGAAAATTTTACAATTTTGGGTATAAGTTTTGTGTTTAGAATTGGTAAATTTACTCGCAAGATTCTAGACATTAATAATGCGGCCGGACTGGGAAAATCTCCCTTAGCAGCATTGCGGTAGTGTAATAGCGCCAAATGTACATCCGAGCCATCTTCCTTGCATTTTCTTAATATGTTTTTGACAGTTTTAACTCCGCTTTCAGCCTGGCCATTAGACCTGGACCAATCTGGTGGTAATGTGTTCTTATAAAAGACTTGAACTTGCAGGAGTTACGAGGGCGGGTCAATAAGTCCGTGACTTTTGGAATAAAACACAGATTTTTTGATAAATAAATCATTTTATTTTTCAACGTAGTCCCCCTTGAGCTCTATACACTTTGTCCAACGCTTCTCCAATTTTTTTATCCCTTCTAAAAAATATGATTTGTCGAGGTCCTCAAAATAGGCCTTTGTTTGCGAGATGACTTCATCATTGGAGTCAAATCTTTTTCCACCGAGCCATTTTTTCAGGTTTGGGAACAAGAAGTAGTCACTCGGAGCCAAATCTTGAGAATAGGGTGGATGTGGGAGCAATTCATAGCCCAATTCATGGATTTTTGCCATGGCAACTGCACATGTGTGCACCCTTGCATTGTCTTGGTGAAAAAGAACTTTTTTCTTGGCCAAATGAGGTCGGTTTTTCTTCAAATCCTCATTGAAGCGGTCCAATAAGTTGGCATAATATTCCCCATTAATTGTTCTTCCCTTTTGAAGATAGTCAATGTGGATTATCCCACGTGCATCCCAAAAAACAGTCGCCATAACTTTATTGGCTGACAAACCCACCTTGGCCTTCTTTGGCGCCGATTCACCCTTAGAAACACACTGTTTTGACTGTTGTTTGGTCTCTGGTGTATTGTGATGGATCCATGTTTCGTCCACGGTTAAAAAACTCCTCCATATTGTGATTAAACAACGCCAAACCTTCCTGTGAAGTTGTTACACGATTGCGTTTGTGGTCGACTGTGAGCAAACGCGGCACCCATCTTGCGGAAAGCTTTCTCATGCCCAAGTGATCATTCAAAATTGAAACCACTGAGCCATGCGAGATGCCTATGGCTTTCACAATCTCTTGCACTTTCAATCTTCGGTCGGCCAGCACCATATCGTGAATTTTTTCGATTGTTTCGGGTGTAGAGACCTCAACTGGGCGTCCAGGACGTTCGGCATCTTCAGTGCTTGTAAGGCCACAACGAAATTCAGTAAACCACTTTTTTACCATTGAAATCGATGGTGCAGAGTCCCCATAGTATTTATCAAGCTTAGCCTTGGTCTCGGTAATGGTTTTTTTTCGCAAAAAATAAAGCTTAATAAGCACACGAAATTCACTTTTTTCCATTGTTTCCTTAAGTTACTGGATAGTCTGATAAAGATAGCTGTAAAGCACAAACTAACTGACGCAGCAAGTTCAAATTTTGATAGGAGTCAACTGATAGATGCCTGTTGACAGGAGTAGTGTTGCTTTTTCAGTAAGGAGGTTAGAAATTCAAAAAGTCACGGACTTATTGACCCGCCTTAGTAAATGGTGGGCCATCGTCAGACACCAATGCTTTCGGGATTCCATGTCGAGCAAAGAAGGATTTGAGGTTTTTAACAACAGTATCGACGGTGTAATTCTTATGCAAAGAAGCTAGCTCTATGTACTTGGAATTATTATCCATGCCGACAAGGAAATTTTCTCCATCAAAATATAATAAATCTATACCTACCTTCTCCCATGGAAGATATCTTATGGCATTTCAACGGTTCATTGGGTGTGTTTAATCGGAATTTTGCACACACGGAACATTGATCAATTTAATTTTTAATATCCGCGTTTATATTTGGCCAATAAACTGTTTCTCTAGCGATGTTGAGTGTTTTATTAATTCCTAAATGTCCACAGTGTATTTTATCTAAAATCGCCATGAATTTGGCTCGGCGCGACATCGAGTATCGAGCCAATGGCGCGAGAGCCATATGGATCGCTCGTGAATGCCTACCTTTAAGCCGTTCCTTGATCGGCACAGCGTAATACGCGTTGGTGGTCGTCTGTCGAATTCGGACGAACCGTACAACTATAAGCATCCTTATCTTCTACCGCGTCATGATCATGTTGTAGATTGTTACAAAACTCACTTCCGGATAATTAATTTAGTTAATTAATTAAATAAATAATTAATTAATAATATTATTTAAGTTTATGACTATTTTTGCGTAGCTTCCGGTTTATCTTAATTTGATTTTAATAATTATTAAATCATTTATTAATCATATAATAATAATATTTAAATACTAATTTTTATATAGATATTAATATTTAAAACGTATTTACTATATATAAACATTTAACTGTTTATACTCATAAGCAAACATAATCTCTATTTATATAAAAAAAAATATATTTTTAATTTGCGCGAAATCTAAAAGTAATGTTAAAGTAATACTGCTACAAGACCTCATAATACGCCTACAGATGAGGTAATTCGATTTTATTGTTTTTATAACCTATAAACAATTCGCGTGGGCGTCTGGAGCTACGGTCCTCTTTGCGCACTAGTGATGTGCATTTTACGTATATTTGAGTATGTACTTATTAACATTGCATGAATATTAAGATATATATGTGTATTATTTTGAGTAAGATACCTACATAATAGGTCTTTACCTATGAAATTGCCGTTCTGCAGTACTGGCCATTTCAAATAAAAATAATTTTTGTTTGGCTAAGAATTCTAATTTCATATTAACTTTATTTTATTTTAAAAACATGGAATTATTTTTCCAAAAGTAGTCATTTGTTTATTGATTAGTGTTACATGTTCATCGCATTTCAATCTTTTTCGTCACCTCATAATACGCCTACAGATGAGGTAATTCGATTTTATTGTTTTTATAACCTATAAACAATTCGCGTGGGCGTCCGGAGCTACGGTCCTCTTTGCGCACTAGTGATGTGCATTTTACGTATATTTGAGTATGTACTTATTAACATTGCATGAATATTAAGATATATATGTGTATTATTTTGAGTAAGATACCTACATAATAGGTCTTTACCTATGAAATTGCCGTTCTGCAGTACTGGCCATTACAAATAAAAATAATTTTTGTTTGGCTAAGAATTCTAATTTCAAATTAACTTTATTTTATTTTAAAAACATGGAATTATTTTTCCAAAAGTAGTCATTTGTTTATTGATTAGTGTTACATTTTCATCGCATTACAATCTTTTTCGTCATCGTGGATACGTTAAAAATTCGAGTAATTATGGAATATGAGTACCGTCGTGGCAGCAACGCGGCACTAGCGGCACGCAACATCAACGACGTTTACGGAGCTAACACTACAAACCAACGCACCACCTGTTAATTGGTTTGCTCGCTTCCGTTCTGGAAATTTCGACCTGAAAAATGAACCTCGCGGTCGTCCGAAGACTTTGGTCGACAATGACGAATCAAAGGCGATTGTGGAAGCTGATGATACACAATCTACGGCTGGATTAGCAGCAGCTTTCGACGTTAGCGTCAAAACAATATTGGTCCATTTGCGTCAAATTGGCAAGGTAAAAAAGCTTGACAAATGGGTGCCCCACGAACGCAATGATCGCCAGCGCGAAGTACGCGTCGAGACGTGCCTTGCACTGCTCAACAGACACACAAATGAAGGAGTTTTGAACCGCATTGTTACATACGATGAAAAATGTTTGATAACCGCAAGCGCTCAGCAAGTTAGTTGGATCCTGGTTCAGCACCTAAACAATGCCCTAAACGAAAACTTACCCTAGAAAAGTGATGGTCACTGTTTGGTGGTCTAGCGCCGGTGTGATTCATCTGCTTCTTACCAAACGGGGTGAGCATTACTGCAGATGTGTACTGTGAAGAACTGAACACAATGATGGAGAAGCTGGCACATCTCCAACCAGCAATCGCTCGTCTCCGCTGCTCCTGCACGACAACGCGCAACCTCATACTGCACAGCAGACGGTCTCCAAGTTGCAAGAACTGGGGTTGGAAGCTCTCCGTCATCCGCCCTACTTACCAGACCTTGCGCCTACAGACTACTACTTTTGCCAGAATTTGGATAACTTCTTGGCGGGAAAAAAAATCAATACCCTAGAGGCAGTACAAAATGCCTTTGAAGAATTTGTTGCGTCCCGTCCAGCTGATTTCTTTAAGAAGGGCATCAATAAACTGCCACTGCGTTGGCAAAGATTCGATTCGATTAATACAAATAAAAAATACATTAAAAAAATTCGTTTAAATTTTTTCATACAAAACGGCAATTTCATAGGTAAAGACCTAATATACAGGGTGACCTGAAATTCGATACATTCCTTTGAAATACAGAAAGTAGACCTCATTTACAGTAATATTTTTCATGGCATATCCGAAAGTTGATATTTACAAAGTTATTGAAATTTCAAAATTTTTTTCTTTATTTTCGACTTTTTGACTTTGACATGACGTATTTTTAAAAATGTTTGTCATTTTAGTGATTTTTTTATGTATTTTAACCGTCAATGAGTCAAATAATATTTTTAAGGAATAAATAGGGACAAACTAAGCGAGAATTTTTCATTATGAGACATGAAACAGAATTTTCTTTAAGGAAAAATGCACATTTTTCTTAAAAACAGGTGATTTTCTTTAAAAAGTTGTATGATACAATGCGTACAAATACCTTAAATAACTTTCTTACCTCATAAGCTTTCAAAAAAGGTACAAATATGTACATAAATATATGAACATGTAATAAACAAAGACAAAACAATCATCAGGTAACGTTATCTCAAGAATTACTCTACCTGAGGCGACCTTTTTTTTTTAATTGTTTCCTTTGTTCAAACTTCGGGATGTTTCGGCTACTGTCGTCGCGGCCCTTTGTCAATGAGTTACCGACTGGCTTAGAGAGCAAATTTAGTAGCTAATATTAGTTTTAAGTCAACTATTGCCGTGTACGGACGTATTGTTGCTTTAAACTACACCCTTACTTCTACTTGTGATTTTTTTGTATCGCGATGGCTGCTTTTGAGTACGATGAATACGCTGACATCTTGTTTTGTTACGGACTTTGTAATGGTAATGCTGCTGCTGCACTAAGAACATACGTTGAACGTTTTCCGTATCGACGAGTGCCAAACGTTAGAGTGTTTTCAACAACATTTCGACGAATTCGAGAAAGCGGCCGTGTTGATAGAAGACGTGGCGATTCAGGCAGACCTCGTTTGTATGCTCCGGAAGAAGAAGAAGAAATTTTAACACTTTTTCAAAATGATCCTTCTATTTCTACAAGAGCGGCAGCTAGAAGACTTGGATTGAGTCAATGGAAGGTGCGGTTTACAGTACACACAGCGCGTCTATATCCATTTCACTACACACCTGTCCAAGCGTTGGAAGAGGGAGACCCGGTTAGAAGAATGGAATTCTGCCGTTTTATGATAAATGCAGACATGGAGGATCGCAATTTCTTCTCAAGAATATTGTGGACGGATGAATCGAAATTTGACCGTGACGGGATAAACAACTTCCACAACACACATTACTGGGCACCAAAAGGAGAAAACCCCAGGATGAAAAAAGAAAGGGCCCATCAAACCAGATTCAGTCTAAATGTCTGGATGGGTATAATTAATAATAATTTAGTTGGACCTCATTTTTTGCCTCAAAATTTAAATGGTGAAATGTACGAACATTTCCTAAGAGAGGAGATTACTGGTTTAATGGAAGATGTGCCAATAGCAACTCGTCGTAATATGATTTTCCAGCATGATGGTTGCCCGGCCCACTTCCGCCTCGGCGTACGCCAGTGGCTAGACCAAACTTACCCACATCGCTGGATAGGTCGAGGCGGGCCAATTCCTTGGCCAGCACGGTATCCCGATTTGACCCCGTGTGATTTTTATCTTTGGGGTCATATGAAGGCTTTGGTGTATACTACACCCATAACTACTGTAGAGGAGCTCAGAAGCCGCATAAGAAATGCAGCAGAAGAAATCAAAACTAGTCTTACTACCAGAATAATCAAAACAGAGGTACGGAGAAGACTACGGGCCTGTATCAGAAACAGAGGTTCACATTTTGAACAAGACCTAAAGTAGAATATTTATTATTAAATTTAATTAAACATTGATGTTTTTTAAACACAATAAACGTAATTAAATTCAAGTTTTTCCTTTTATTTTAACCTTATCGCAAATAAATCGATTTAGACATTATTTCATTTTACTTCTAATATGTTTCCTACAACGTCATATTTTTATGTAGACATTTGCATCTTTTTGGAAAGCTAATGAGATAATAAAGTTATTTAGAATATTTGTACGCATTGTATCATAATTTTTTATAAGAAAATCACCTGTTTTTATGAAAAATGTGCATTTTTCTTAAAAGAAAATTCTGTTTCATGTCTCATAATGAAAAATTCTCGCTTAGTTTGTCCCTATTTATTCCTTAAAAATATTATTTGACTCATTGACGGTTAAAATACATAAAAAAAATCACTAAAAAGACAAACATTTTTAAAAATACGTCATGTCAAAGTCAAAAAGTCGAAAATAAAGAAAAATTTTTTGAAATTTCAATAACTTTGTAAATATCAACTTTCGGATAGGGGATGCCATGAAAAATATTACTGTAAATGAGGTCTACTTTCTATCTTTCAAAGGAATGTATCGAATTTCAGGTCACCCTGTATATGTTACGGCTAAAGGTAGGTGTGAAAATAAACTTAAGATTAGCCGGCTAAACCTAGGTTTATTTTCGAGAAGCAGCTAAAGTTCGATAACATGTTAGTTTGCGTCGTGATATTCCATCTTTAGCCGGTTAATGTGGACATTAACCGAAACGAAACGGCTAAAAATGTATTCGATGGGCGCGCCGGGCCGGCGGAGGGCTTGAGGGGGCTGTGGGGAGACAACGCGTGCACACGTGGCAATGTTTTGGTTTAGTATTGCGTCATCTTTATTTGCGGTTGATCGCACGTATTTGCAATGTCGGCGTTGCACAATCGCGAAACGCTTAAAACGAAGTTTGACAGTAAGTTTCGTGAGTTACTAACATCAACACGAACTGATAATAGTTTTTATTTGAGTGATAAACAGTACGATAATGTAATTCAAGAAGTCAGGTCAGCAAAACTCGCCGCTAAGCGTTCAACATTGCAGTATCGATGATTAAAAAGATTTGATATTTGCACTATTGGCGGCATAGAAAAGCTAATAGCACCAGTGGCAGGACAAGGCAATAGTATCTTGTATTATGTGAAAATTCATATCTGTTTGATGTGTTGCATACCATTCACATTGATACGGGTCATGGTGGGCGGAATCGCATGATAAATGAATAAAAAAAAGTACAAGAATGTGACACAAGAAGGAATATTATTGTATTTAAGTTTATGTGAATCCTGTCAAATGAAATTAAAAACTAACAAGAAAGGAATAGTCGTCAAACCAATGATATAATCCGAAATGAACAGCAGGTATCAAGTTGATTTAATTGACATGCAGAGCAGTCCAGATGGTGAATTTAAATTTATTTTAGTTTACCAGGATCATTTAACTAAATTTGTTGAAATTCGCCCTCTACGTACAAAAACGGCAGTGGAGGTGTCAAACGTGCTTCTTGACATATTTTGTATATTTGGCGCACCATCAATTCTACAATCTGATAATGGGCGCGAGTTTGCGAACAGCGTTATAGCAGAATTATGCAGTAAGTGGTCAGGCTTGAAGATGGTATACGGCAAACCTCGACATAGCCAATCGCAAGGCAGTGTTGAACGTGCCAACCAAGATATTCAAAGCATCTTGATGACGTGGATGAGTGATGAAAAATCCTCAAAATGGTCGGAGGTTCTTAAATTTGTACAATTAAAGAAAAATTCCGCCTATCACAACGGTATCAAGAGAACACACTACAAAGCGATGTTTGGAAGTGAAATAAAAGTGGGTTTAAAGTCATGGTCTTTGCCTCATGAAGTAACAAATCAACTAACAACGGAAGAAGACCTACAAGAAGTGATAGATAACTTTAAGGAAAATGATTTGAACGATGAACAACAGACCTCCGAACTTCATACCTCAGAAAATACCTGCAACCTTTGTGAAGAACATGCCTATCATGACGGTATCAAGAGAACACCCTACAAAGCGATGTTTGGAAGTGAAATAAAAGTGGGTTTAAAGTCATCGTCTTTGCCTCATGAAGTAACAAATCAACTAACAACGGAAGAAGACCTACAAGAAGTGATAGATAACTTTAAGGAAAATGATTTGAACAATGAACAACAGACCTCCGAACTTCATACCTCAGAAAATACCTGCAACCTTTGTGAAGAACATGGCATTTTAATTGACGACATGACATACCCTCTTTGTTCAAAAGATGCAGATATTGAAGATAATCGTTCAGAAGCGAAATTAAATTTAGAGTACCAAGCCATTAAAATGAAACAAAATTCCGCTGCAAAGTTTCCAGAATGTCATATAGGCGATACAGTAAGAGTAAAGATACCGGAAGTAGATCGAGGCCGAGGCGATTTTAGGAACATTTTATTGACAGTCTTAGATAAAAATGAAGACGGACTTTATAAATTGGGCAACGAAAACGGTACGATCGAACAGTTTTTTTCACGAAATCAGTTTACAGTTTGTGAACAAAAATTCGTAGATTTGGAAAAAGTGTCGTCAGTGGAAATGACTATTCGCCAGCTTGCTAATGAACAGTCAACATCAGGTGGACAAGGCTTTCAAAGATGTAATTGCAAGACAAAATGTGGTACACGCAAATGCCGCTGCCGAATAAATAATGTTTTTTGTAATTCGAAATGCCATTTTAGTTCATCATGTTTCAACAAATAGCTCCATATTATTTAACAATTGTGACTAGATATTGTTTTAAGTAATTAACACTGAAGAAGTTTTATTTTGTAATTTTAAATACGAGGGCGGGTCAATAAGTCCGTGACTTTTGGAATAAAACACAGATTTTTTGATAAATAAATCATTTTATTTTTCAATGTAGTCCCCCTTGAGCTCTATACACTTTGTCCAACGCTTCTCCAATTTTTTTATCCCTTCCAAAAAATATGATTTGTCGAGGTCCTCAAAATAGGCCTTTGTTTGCGAGATGACTTCATCATTGGAGTCAAATCTTTTTCCACCGAGCCATTTTTTCAGGTTTGGGAACAAGAAGTAGTCACTCGGAGCCAAATCTGGAGAATAGGGTGGATGTGGGAGCAATTCATAGCCCAATTCATGGATTTTTGCCATGGCAACTGCACATGTGTGCACCCTTGCATTGTCTTGGTGAAAAAGAACTTTTTTCTTGGCCAAATGAGGTCGGTTTTTTTTCAAATCCTCATTGAAGCGGTCCAATAAGTTGGCATAATATTCCCCATTAATTGTTCTTCCCTTTTGAAGATAGTCAATGTGGATTATCCCACGTGCATCCCAAAAAACAGTCGCCATAACTTTATTGGCTGACAAACCCACCTTGGCGTTCTTTGGCGCCGATTCACCCTTAGAAACCCACTGTTTTGACTGTTGTTTGGTCTCTGGTGTGTTGTGATGGATCCATGTTTCGTCCACGGTTACAAAACTACAACTACAACGCGCAAAAACTCCTCAATATTGTGATTAAACAACGCCAAACCTTCCTGTGAAGTTGTTACACGATTGCGTTTGTGGTCGACTGTGAGCAAACGCGGCACCCATCTTGCGGAAAGCTTTCTCATGCCCAAGTGATCATTCAAAATTGAAACCACTGAGCCATGCGAGATGCCTATGGCTTTCACAATCTCTTGCACTTTCAATCTTCGGTCGGCCAACACCATATCGTGAATTTTTTCGATTGTTTCGGGTGTAGAGACCTCAACTGGGCGTCCAGGACGTTCGGCATCTTCAGTGCTTGTACGGCCACAACGAAATTCAGTAAACCACTTTTTACCATTGAAATCGATGGTGCAGAGTCCCCATAGTATTTATCAAGCTTAGCCTTGGTCTCGGTAATGGTTTTTTTTCGCAAAAAATAATGCTTAATAAGCACACGAAATTCACTTTTTTCCATTGTTTCCTTAAGTTACTGGATAGTCTGATAAAGATAGCTGTAAAACACAAACTAACTGACGCAGCAAGTTCAAATTTTGATAGGAGTCAACTGACAGATGCCTGTTGACAGGAGTAGTGTTGCTTTTTCAGTAAGGAGGTTAGAAATTCAAAAAGTCACGGACTTATTGACCCGCCTTAGTACCTACAGAAGATTTTGTAATGACCAAATGGTTCCTTATTATTTTATTTTAATGATTAGGTAGATATTGTTTTAAGTAATATTTTGTAATTGTAGTAATTGTAATTTTGAATACCTACATAGGTACACAAAAGTATGTGTAATGAAAGTTGTATGGTGCAACAACCGTACAGAGCATCATCAGCATTTTTGTACATTTCACGCGTACGCTCATTTTAGATATATTTTAGGTTTAATTCAGTTTATGCAAAACCGTCGCGCATTGCGGACTTTGTAACTCGTTAGCATATAGCATTAGCAATTTATCCTGTATCTTAGCAAATATACATATTAGCAGCAGCAAATTAGTTTTACTCAGAGAACAACAGCATCTCAAGGTGTACGAACCGTACATCTTTATGGTCCTTCGTTAGAAATTAGAATCAGCGTCCTAGGATCCTCCGTGCTTACCGTAAGCGGGATCTACTTCGCGAAGTGTTTAGCAAGCAGCACCTCGAGCAGTAGAAGCCGTGACGTAAGTTCCAGCAGCAGCGGTGAGTGACCAAATTTTTTTACACTCTATCAAGAAACTAATTCATCAATCATCATGGAAGGTTTATTAGCAACTCAAAACCAGATCATCGAAGCCATGCAGCAACTTCTTACCAATTTTAAGAAAGACGGTGTCGAACGCATGACACCGGCTCATATTAGTAAGCGATTATCCACGTTAGATCTTTACTGGAATGATTTTCAAAGCAATCATATTAAATTGTGTGAATTCGATGATAAACAGTCGCATGATTATTTTATTAAGAATATGTACCAGAAAACCTCCGATTTTTACAATGATGCGCGTTCTTTTATTACAAGTTATTTACCAACGGCGGGAAAAGACCAGCCAAGTCCCATTAGGCCAGGAGTATTAGGGTTCCCGTCTACATCCGTAAGTCAGCAGCAGCAAGCAGAAGGAGAAAAGACGCCGCAAACATCATTTAATCCGGGGGTATCAACAAAAGGTACATCTAGAAAACTCGAGGAAATGTTAAGAAAAAAAATAGCAACTTTGAAGCATTTCACCGAACAATCAGTGACTTAGATCTAGAAAGTATGTCCGAAAAATGGGATTTCGAGGATGCGATGAGAATCGTGCAATCAAGATGGTCTACGATTGATTGCCTACATTGGGAAATCGACAGCGAAGCGTATGGTGAGAATAAAGAATACGATGAAGCGTTCAGCAAATATGAAAATCTCTATATCAGCATCAAGAAGCAAATCAACACCAAAATGTGGTCCGAAAGTCATCGCGAGCAGTCTACTCCTCAAATAGATGTTCCTTCCTTTTCTGGCAGCTACCACATGTGGGTCTCTTTTAAAGATTTATTTATGGAAACTATACATAAAAATTGGTGTCTTTCTAGCGCTCAGAAAATGCAAATTTTGAAGAGCAAACTCAAGGGGGAAGCCGAAAAATTAGTCCATCATCTTAACATCACCTCCGAAAATTATAATATTTGTTGAGAAATTTTAGACCACCGTTACAGCAACTAAAAATTAATTTTCAATTCCCATATGAATATTTTAACTAGCCTTCCTGTTATGCAACATCAATCATCATCAGCGATAAAACGCATACATGATACTCTGAACGAGTGCTTGAATGCTATCAGAAACTTAGGGGTCAACATAGACACCTGGGATCCTATAATTATCTACATGATTTCTCAGAAATTGGATTCCGACACACATAATGACTATATCGAGTCACTACGGAACCCCAGGGATCTACCATCATTATCTGACTTTCTTAAGTTCCTCGAGGCGAAGTTTACGGCGTTAGAGTCATCAAAACGTAAACAAGATCAACCTAAACCTAACAGCCAGCCACCTCATAGAACACCATCACCTAAGGAATTTAAGAAATCGCATATCTTTAAGTCCTTTACTAGCCATCACAACCCATCAGTTGAAACACAGAACCCTAAAAATGTTATTTCATCAACATCGTCAAAATGTCCAATCTGCAATAAATATCACGCTATTCTCTATTGCAACACTTTTGCTGATTATCGACCCGAATTAAAATTAAAAACAATTTCGAAATTGTCGCTGTGTCAAAATTGCTTATACGATCATAATGGCAATAATTGTTTTTCAAATAAAAGATGCAAAATATGCAATTTAAATCATCACACTTTAATCCATGACGCATTTTCAGTGCAGAAATTACAAAATATTTCATCAGCAAGCAGACCATCAAAACAGCATAGAAGCAGCTCAAACGTGTCCTTATAAGATACACAAGAAACTTTATTAGCAACGGCTTTAGTAATAGTCCAAGCCGCAGAGGGCAATTCGTTAATTATGCGTGCGCTTATCGACCAAGGCTCGCAAACATCTGTAATTACTGAAAACGCCGCCCAAAGATTAGGATTACCACGACAGCAATGTAAAGGAATCATTTTAGGATTAGGAGCAAAAGAGAACTCTTGCAAAGATTCTATGAATATTACCATATGTTCAAATTACAGCGATTATACTTTAAATAATGGGGTATTCATAATGAACCACGCGGTCAACAACCTGCCAAATAGCTTCAGCAGCCAGGGTCCTAGAGAAAGAATCATATATGGATGATGTCCTTAGTGGAGAGTATGACGTCACATCAGCGAAGCAGCTTCAGCATGATTTAATCGAACTTATGGAGGCGTCCCGCAACACCAGCGCGCCGGCCTGTGAGCGCCATACTGAGGCAACGCACGCACACCAGGCATATTTGTATGCACAGCCGTGCATATCTCCATCTCGCTCTAACAGGGAGCGACAAGGAGGCGTGCCGCAACACCAGCACGCTGGACGCGAGAGCCGCACTGAGGCATCGCGCATGCGCCTGGCATGCTTATATGCTCGGCTCGCGCATGCGCATAGAGCGTAGCGCTATCTCGCTCTAAGAACATGCAGTCGTGACGCAGCACCAGCCCGTTCACCAGCAAGCATCGCACTGAGGCGTCGCGCATGCGCCTGGCATATTTGTATGCTCGGCCCGCGCATGCGCATGGAGAACAGCGACTGCAGACCCACCTGACGTCAGCCGAATAAAATAAAACATAAAATTTGTATAAATATCGTGCGATTTTTGAATAAACAGACATTACCACTTTACCGTGAGTTTTAGTAACAACCTTACCTCAAGTCCGTTACAACTGGTGACCTCTCCGACGTTGAAGAAAACTCAGAACGAAGAAATGATGTCTGAAGAACAAAAGAAAGAACAAGAAATCAAAGCTCCAGCTGAAGTCAGCAGTGACGTCAGTGCAGACAGCACCTTCAATTTTTATGTTTAATTGTGTCCGTATGTGTGTTCATTCTGTGACTCATTGTGACATGTCCACGTACTTAGTACAAACAAATACATAGCCCCCCCCGCCCCAATGCCCTCCGACGGCGACCCGCCGCGAGTCCGGGCCCCAGCCCCGCTCAGCCAACAAGGGTTCGGCCTCTCCGCCGCGCCCCACGCGCCGCACTGCGGAGGCGAGCGCCCCGCGCCCTCCGCCTACACCATCATCAGTGAGCTCACAGCTCGCCCCCTCCGCCTCGCCGGCCTCGCCGCCGGAAGAAGACCGAAGAGGGGTAAGTGCTCCTGTTCCGAGGGCCCCCGTGCCGGCCCTCTCGTCGAGCAGCATGCCCCCGCCCCCTGCCCCTCCCGTGCAGGTCACCAAACGGCAGCGACAAGAGGTATCCTCCGACATCTCGCCGCCTGCCAAGCGTGCCGATCGCCCGTCTACCTACGCCGCAGCGACCACCGCCCCCTCGCCGTCCGGATCGCCCGTGGCCTCTACTTCAAGGGCCTCTACTAACTTTTGATTCCGGATCGTCCTGACTTCTGTAGTGCGCGCGCGTATCAAGTGCTCCGTATCGACTACGTCGTAGCCCTGCTCCGTAGCATACGTCGTAGCCGTGCTACGTGCCGTGCCGTCGTGCCGACCCCGCCTACTAGTGCAGTTTCAGTGAACTCTAATAGCGATCGTCAATTTACACCCTACTTCGTTAGAATAGGCTGTAAATTGGCGCCTTGCTGGGAGTTAAACTGCTCTTGACCTCCCGTTGAGACTTACTCATCGCTGGGGTCACGAGGAGTCAGCCTTCACAGTGTTGTGTTTTAACCGTGCAAGTACGTACACTTTTGTGACTGTTTAGACACTAAATACGTGTTTTGTGTTTAGTTTACCTGTGTTGTGTGAGTACTTTTTTTTTATTAACTTTTTCTTGTACATGTACATTGTATTTCTGTGCGTGTATGTAAATATGTGACTGTTTTGTGCGTCATGTCCACGTACTTATAAACATATAAACTATATAAATACATATAAACTAGTACATATAAACGAGTACATATAAACTATACTGCTACCATGGCCGACCGTGGTTCGCGGCCGCATAGCCGCGATCGCCCCAGCCATTCCCGCGCCAGCTCAGTTGCGTCGCGCAGCGGACCCTCATCACGGTCCAGCTCGCGCACGTCAGAGCGCGCGTACCACTCTGCCACCGAGCCCAGCTTGAGCGGTACGGATACCGCTCGCCCCGGGCCGCCTTCGGCATTATCGCGGGGGTGTACTGACACCCCCCCGCCACAATGCCTTCCGACGGCGCTCCGCCGCGAGTCTGGGCCCCCACCCCGCCCAGCCAAAAAGGGTCCGGCCTCACCGCCGCGCCCCGCGCGCCCTTCGACGGCCTTACCACCGCCACTTACCAGCGCCACTGCCCCTGTTTACCCCCTGCTCCACCCCGACGGGAACCTAAGGTACCGTGCAGAGGACAGAGCAGAGATTCATGCCGAGCACCTCGAGCGCCAGTTTTCACCACTGCCAACGACCGCAACGGACCACGCCCGCATGGTCTCCGAGGAGGTAAAGGTGTTCCTACTTTCCCCCTCCCCCCGTCCCTCCTTCTCCTTCTCTCCGAGGGAAGTGCAGAAGACCCTAGCACGCCTTAAACCGAAGAAGGCCCCCTGAGCAGATGGTATTCCCAACTCTGCTCTTCGACATTTACCTTTCAGGACGGTGGCCGCCCTGACCCGCCTGTTCAACGGAATCGTCAGGACCGGCCACTTTCCCACCACCTGGAAGTTGGGGATAATCATCACTATCCCCAAACCCTACAAAAATTTGAGAAGGGCAGAGGGCTACCGCCCCATAACCCTCCTCTCAACCCTCTCCAAAACCTTTGAAATCCTTCTCCTTAAGCACCTGGCTCCCCACCTCCCTCCTCGTGAGGACCAATTCGGATTCAGGTCAGAGCTCAGCACCACCCTCCAGCTGGTAAGAGTTATCCATCATCTGTCCGTTGCGGCGAACAAGAAGGAATCTTCGGTCACAGTATTCCTTGATATGGAAAAGGCGTTCGACTGTGTTTGGCATGAAGGTCTGCTCTTCAAGCTCATCCGAGCCAACGCCCCACCCCCCCTGGTAAGGCTTGTGGCATCCTTTCTCTCCGGCCGCACCTTCAAGGTAAGAGTCGACGGCGTCCTCTCCGGAGAGCGCCCCATCACCGCCGGCGTCCCTCAGGGCAGCGTGCTCTCCCCGGGCCTGTATAATTTCTATGCCAGCGACGTCCCCAAAGACCCTGGCACCACCGCAGCGTTATACGCCGACGACACGGCGTTTATAACCAGCTCGCTGACACCAGACCACGCCGCCCTGAAGCTTCAGAGGACGCTGGACCTTCTCCCTGACTGGCTGAGCAACTGGCGACTGTCTGTAAACGCAGGTAAGTCCCAGGCGCTCGCCGTCACTACGAGAACGGGGTTTCCAGCTCCTCTGAAAATCGGAGACGCTGAAATACCATGGGGGAGAACGGCGAAGTATCTAGGTGTCGTCATAGACCGCCGTCTCTCCATGGTCGCCCAGCGCCAGACAGCCGTGGCAAAGGCCAAAGCGGCTACCGCGCAACTGCGCCCCGCCTTCTCATCTCCTCAGATCCCCCTCAACATGCGGACGGCCTTGTACCAAACTTACATTAGGTCCCGCCTCACCTACGCAGCACCTGCGTGGCACCACCTGCTCTCTGCACCCCAGAAAAGGTTGCTGCAGAGAGCCCAGAACCGGGTGCTGCGCTACATCGTGGGCGCCCCCTGGTACGTCCGCAACTCCACCATTGAGAGGGATCTCAGGATGGATAGCGTTGAGGCCATTGTGACCCGGCTCGCCACCAACCTGTTCGCGCGAGCGGATGCCTCGCGCCTGGTCGAGCTGACCGACCTGGCGCCCAGGCACGCCCGCCCGCCCGACCGCCATATCCTGCCGAGGGACGCTGTCCCCCCGGCAGACCCAGCGGAGCCCCGCCACCCCCGAAGAGGAGGAGCCTTGGCACAATGATGTGCCACCCCGCCCTCGAAGAGGAGGAGCCCAGGCGCAACGATGCGCCACCATGCCCCCGAAGAGGAGGAGTCCCGGTGCATTGATGTGCGCCCCACCCGAGGCGCATGTTACAGCGCTCCAAACACCGCTGGATTGCTGCCCCCCCCCCTCTTCCCCCTGCACCGGTAGGAAATAAAACCCACCGGTATAACCTGTCTAACTCCACCCGGGGTCTGTCGGGATGGCAGCCCTCTTGCCACCCCGTCGCCCCCTTGGTGCACCTTCCCCCCCGACACACAAAGTCGGGGCCCGGAAGTTTTTCCTCTCACACTTCCCCCCCATCCCCCAGGTTGTTCGTGTCCGCGGTCCGGTAAACGCGGCGCGTGAGGGAGTGGACCCACACACGTTTCCCGGCCCCCGGGTCGGGACCCCCACGCGCCGCTTGGAGCCGACCGTTGGTCTTGGTCGGGCCTGGATTGGCATAACGTCATTCCCTCGGAATTTGTGTTGCCCCCCCACGGGTTTCCCCCGCGTTCTGCCGCGGGGGGTCTTCCCCCAAAATTGACTCTTTGCGCCCAGTATTCGTACTGGGCGTGTCACCCCAATTAGAGGGGCATAGCCCTTGATATTGGTTAGGTCCGCCGTAAGGCCCTTTTCAGGGGCCCGGCGTCGAGCCGAGAAGAGTCTCCTTCTCTAACAATGTATAAATATCGTGCGATTTTTGAATAAACAGACATTACCACTTTACCGTGAGTTTTAGTAACAACCTTACCTCAAGTCCGTTACAACTGGTGACCTCTCCGACGTTGAAGAATACTCAGAACGAAGAAATGATGTCTGAAGAACAAAAGAAAGAACAAGAAATCAAGGCTCCAGCTGAAGTCAGCAGTGACGTCAGTGCAGACAGCACCTTCAATTTTTATGTTTAATTGTGTCCGTATGTGTGTTCATTCTGTGACTCATTGTGACATGTCCACGTACTTAGTACAAACAAATACATAGCCCCCCCCGCCCCAATGCCCTCCGACGGCGACCCGCCGCGAGTCCGGGCCCCAGCCCCGCTCAGCCGACAAGGGTTCGGCCTCTACGCCGCGCCCCACGCGCCGCACTGCGGAGGCGAGCGCCCCGCGCCCTCCGCCTACACCATCATCAGTGAGCTCACAGCTCACCCCCTCCGCCTCGCCGGCCTCGCCGCCGGAAGAAGACCGAAGAGGGGTAAGTGCTCCTGTTCCGAGAGCCCCCGTGCCAGCCCCCTCGTCGAGCAGCATGCCCCCGCCCTCTGCCCCTCCCGTGCAGGTCACCAAACGGCAGCGACAAGAGGTATCCTCCGACATCTCGCCGCCTGCCAAGCGTGCCGATCGCCCGGCTACCTACGCCGCAGCGACCACCGCCCCCTCGCCGTCCGGATCGCCCGTGGCCTCTACTTCAAGGGCCCCCTCGCCGATGGACGTAAACCCGGTAATTGTTACCCCCGCAGCGAACACGTCCTCAACGCCGCCGAAAACACCCCCCCCGGTGCCCTCCAATCATCGTGGAGAAGCTAGATGATTGGATTGATCATTTTAGCCGCCTCAGGGACCTCCTGGGGCACGCCCCGCACGCGAAGACGTAAACGTGGCCAGGGGGTAAAATTCTCCCCAGAGGTCGAAAAGGAGTACCGGTGCGTGCAACCATCAGCACCATCACGCGATTAATAGATTTACCTTTTTCTAAATCCACTGTATCTAATTCCAAATCCACTGTATCGCTATCTAACAATTGTTCTAAATCCATTAATTCTAATTCCACTGCACCGTTACAAAAAAATTCTAAGCCTACTAACTCTAAAAGCACTGATTTCAAATCTACTAATCCTAAATCAAATGTTTTTGAAATTATTAATGATCCGACTAAGACACTCTTACCTTATATTCTCGTTGACTCCCCTGTTTCAGAATTCCCACTTATCTTATAAGTAGACTCTGGATCCTCTATAAGTCTAATTAAAAAGTCCTGCCTAACCAATTTCCCTAAACTCACTAAAGACTTTATTAATGTAAAAGGCATATTCCTCAGTCGATTCCATACAAACTCTGGGACATTTTAATCTTAAAATCAAGTTAGCTAAATCTGGTATTACTCATCAATTCCATGTTATTGAAAATATTAATCTACCATACGATGGCATAATAGGGTCGGACATGCTAAATTCTAATAACTGTAAAATCGATTATAATAAAAATTTATTGTTGTTCACAAAAACGTCTCTTCCACTGTATTTCCGAGATCCAACCTACATTATTCCTGCTAGAAGTGAAACTGTCGTTGAATGCTCCGTCACAAACCCTGAAATCAAAGAAGGATTAATTTTAGATCAGCACATTTCAAATAATTTATTAGTAGCAAACTGCTTAATAAAAGTCAAATCAAATAATCGCATTAATATAACAATAGTTAATACTTCCGAAGAATCAGCTACAATTAACTCAACATTAAAATTGACACCATTTGACACAGGAGACCTTGACAAAAACCCCACTGTTTCTGTGAATAAAATTGAGAGTTCACAACCTACAGATAACTTAAGACGGACAACCCGAGTTCTTAATCAACTCAGAGTATCACATTTAAATGAAGAAGAAAAATCTCTGCTTGCTCTCTTTAATCTCTGTGCTAATTTCTCTGACATTTTTCACTTACCTGACGAAAACCTGACACATACTAACGCTCTTAAACACGAAATCAAAACGACTTCCGACACACCAATACATACTAAGTCTTACCGATTCCCTGAAGTCCACAAAGCTGAAGTTCGTAAACAAATTGAAAAAATGCTAGAACAAAACATCATTGAACCCTCTGACTCACCATGGTCTTCACCCATATGGGTGGTTCCAAAAAAATTAGATGCATCCGATATACAAAAATGGAGAGTTGTTATTGACTACCGTAAACTAAATGACGTAACAATAGGAGATACTTACCCGCTTCCTCAAATTGCAGAAATCCTAGATCAACTTGGTAATAGTAAATATTTCTCTACAATGGACTTAGCTTCCGATTTTCACCAAATTCCCTTAAATGAATCAGACAAACCAAAGACTGCTTTCAACGTTCCAGAGGGACACTACCAATTTCTTAGAATGCCTTTCGGGCTGAAAAATGCGCCTGCTACTTTCCAAAGACTTATGAACACAGTATTGTCCGGTCTTCAGGGTATTCGCTGCTATGTATTCCTCGATGACATTGTTTCCTATTCATATGACCTCGACTCACACATCGAGAATTTGACTGCTATATTCCAAAGACTACGTAAATCCAATCTCAAACTTCAACCTGACAAATGCGAATTCCTGAGACGAGAAGTAGGTTACCTAGGACACATAATAACTGAAAAAGGAGTCAAACCAAATCCTGACAAGGTCAAAGCTGTTACAAACTTTCCTGTTCCCAAATGTCCAAAAGACATAAAGTCTTTCCTAGGTTTAGTCTCATATTATCGCCGTTTCGTCCCTGAATTCTCTACTATTTCCAAACCACTTACAAACTTACTAAAAAAGAATGTTCCCTTTAATTGGGAGAATCAACAGCAATTATCCTTTGAAACACTGAAATCCAAACTTACAACTGCTCCTCTCCTAGCCTATCCTAATTTCGCACAACCTTTCATACTAAGTTGTGAATTGCTAGCCATTCTTTTTGGCTGAAAAATATTTAGACCCTATCTTTTTGGACGGAAATTTCAGATAGTGACTGATCATAGACCATTAAAATGGTTATTCAATCATAAAGACCCTAGCAGTAAACTGCAAAGATGGAGATTAAAATTAGAGGAATTTGAATATGAAATTGTTTATAGAAAAGGCAAATTAAATTCAGCAGCTGACACACTCACGAGGTACCCCGTTAATCCTGTTTATCCTGAAAATAAACAACTTACCAATCCTAGCAATGACTCTCAACTGTTGTCTACTCCGCCGAATCCAACATCCCCTACTGATGCACCTGATGTACCCTTGTCTCCTATCGATTTTAATGTTGATTTTCCAGAATTCCAACATGACTTACTTGATTACTTACCTATGACCGATGAACTGGTAACAGACACTGAAAATCCTATTCCCTACACTGACTCTAATGTTGCAAATTCCAACTCTAACGCTGATTCTAACAACGAAAACATATCTACTTACCCCGAACCAGGATCTTCAATATCATTGGAATTTCCTACAACTAACTTACCTGTCACTGATGAATCTCCTAGACCTGACCTTCCTGTCGTCGATGAAAATTATTCTAAATTCTTAAAATCACCTACTAGATCTTATAACACCATAATCCATGAACATAATGAAACTCTTTTAAAATCACCGCAAAAACTTATTATTGAGCCTGCATCGATAGACTTGGATGAATCGGTACCTTATCTGCAAGATCTATTTAGTATTAGTCATGGTCCTATCCTTGAAGAATTTTTAAAACTGGAAAGAGAACTTTATACTTATAATCATTTACAAATTGAAGACAAATTTTACCTATTCTTATTCATTAAAGTAAACCATTTTGATCAATGTACTTACCCAGATTTATTTAAAGCCCTGAAATATACACGCGATAATATTATGATATCATTTCCCAAATCATATCAAGTTGCTATATCCGATTTCAAAAGTCCATTTGATAAATTTTTCTTTGTTAAAATATACAATATATTAGGGTATCTATTTGACGGCACAAATATTCAACTTCATATCTACCATAATAGTATCATGTATCCTGCTTTAAGTGAAATAAAAAAGATCTTAAAAGAAAATCATGATCTGCCTGTTTCCGGTCATTTAGGAGCAAACAGAATGTACGACAGAATAAAAGAAAAGTATTATTGGAAAGGTATGCGTGCTGACGTCGAACATTACGTTAAATCATGCACCCTTTGTCAAGAAAATAAAGCTTTCCGACTTTGCTGATCCTACATCTCTCTTATCGCCCTACGCTTCAGTCCAGACCCTTTCCGATACATTCGATCTCCGACTCCTAACCGCGACAGTTGTCTCAGTTCTAATTCTTTGTATTATTTTCTATATCAGTTTAAGTATAATAAATCTTTTTTAAAAAGGGAAATTTGAAATTCCGTACAACAGTACGGTCCCGCTTTACGTACGCGGCACCCGCGTGGCATCACTTGCTCTCTGCACCCCTCTGAAAGGGTTGCTGCAGAGAGCCCAAAACCGGGTGCTGCGCATAATCGCGGTCGCACCGTGGTACGTCCGCAACGCCACCATCTCAAGGGACCTCAGGGTGGAGAGCGTGGAGGCCTTTGTAGCCCAGCTCTCCGCGAAGCTGTTTGCGCGAGCGGATGCCTCACGCCTGGTCGAGCTGACTGACCTGGCGCCGTGGAATGCCCGCCCGCCGGACCGCCACCGCCTGCCGAGGGATGCCATCCCTCCGGAGGACCCAGCGGAGCCACGCAGCCCTGACGCACTGAAGCGCCACACCCAAGCGCAATTGATGCGTCCCAGCGCAACACCGCCCCCACCTCAACGCGGGATCGTATCCCCCTCCCCTTTTTACCTTCCCTTTAACCAGATGCCGGTGAAACTTGTCTTACCGCGTCCGGGGCCTGACGAGTGGCAGCCCTATTGCCACCCCGTCGTCCCCGGGGCGTACCTTCCCCCCCCGACACAAAAAGTCGGGGTCCGGAAGTTTTATACAATCCCACCCTTTTCCCCAGGTCGTTCGTTCCACGGTCCGGAGTGGACCCAAACACGTTTCTCGGCCCCCGGGTCGGGACCCCACGCGCCTTTTGGAGCCGACCGCCGGTCCTGGTTTTGGCGATCGACACTCTTATTGCCTTGTGGTTGCCCCTCATGGGTTTACCCCGCGTTCTGCCGCGGGGGGTCTTCCCTTAAAACCCAATGACTCATTCGCTCAGTATTCGTACTGGGCGCGTCATCTCACCCCAAGTAGAGGGGCTATGCCCCTGGGTTTGGTTTCCGCCGTAAGGCCCTTTTTAGGGGCCCGGCGTCGAGAGAGAAGAGTCTCCTTCAAGCAAGCAAGCAAGCATCGCACTGTGGCGTCGCGCATGCGCCATAGGCTGACGTTAGCCGAATAAAATAAAACATAAAATTTGTATAAATATCGTGCAATTTTTGAATAAACAGACATTACCACTTTACCGTGAGTTTTAGTAACAACCTTACCTCAAGTCCGTTACAAACTTCTAAAAGAAGGAGGATTCAATCTTAGAAAATGGTCAGCGAACGAGCCATCATTGTTAGAAAATGTGGATGTAGCCCAAAGCATACCGAACACATACGACTTCAAACATCAAGGGTCTACTAAAGCTCTCGGTCTAAGCTGGAAGGCTTTACAAGACAACTTTCGCTACATGTATAAGTTAAGTAGGTACAGAATTAGATTACAGGCCAGCAAAACGCGTCCTCTTAGGAGAAATACCCAAAGTCCGTTCCCGTCTACCCAGCCATCCGTTGGGATGGCTAGCACTAGCGGTAGTCCAACTTAGATTGCTATTCCAAAGCATATGGCTACTAAATTTAGGATGGGATGACGTCATACCGGACAGTCTGTACTCAGATTGGTGTAAATTGCGTTTGGATATAGGGAATATTAAGGACGTAGTAATCCCGCGGTGGATTGGATCTGGAAGAGACAGCAGTATAAAACTTCACGGATTTTGCGACGCATCTTTAAAAGCTTACGCCTGCGTAATTTATTCACGCATCATATGTGAAAATAAAATCCATATTACATTACTAGCAGCGAAAACTAAACTTGTACCCGTCAGCAAAACTTCTAGCTCAACGAAAAGCGACGTTTCTTTGCCACGATTGGAGTTATGCGGAGCATTCCTACTTTCGAAATTAATGACAAAATTTAAGCAAAGCCTTAGCAGTCATGATTTGAAGATATCGGTTTCAGAATTACGCAGCGCCGAATTAAAATTAATAAAAGATATTCAGCATTTTGAATTTTCTCAGGAAATACATGACTTAAAAGGCGTCGGACGTTTGGATTGTAAGAGCAAACTATTATGTCTCAGCCCGTTCTTAGATGACCAGGGTCTATTAAGAGTCGGAGGTAGACTCAAGAATAGCAATTTGCCTTATGATATGAAACATCCTTTTATTATGCCACACAGCAGCCATTTAACAAATTTATTAATAGACCTAGCGCACAAAGCAACGTATCACGGAGGAGCTAGACTGACACTATCTTGGTTACGTCAGCAATACTGGATTATCGGTGGTAATAGAGCAGTCAAAAAGCGTTTACATCAGTGTGTAAAATGTAGGAGACATAAGCCAATCAAGCAAGCACAAATGATGGGAGATTTGCCCGGAGCTAGAATAAACCCTACTAGTCCGTTTTATCATACTGGGGTGGACTTTACGGGATTTATACACGTAAAATCTAGCAAAGGTCGCGGCATCAAAACTACCAAAGTATATGTGGCTGTATTCGTATGTATGGTCACAAAAGCTGTCCATTTAGAATTGGTGTCCGAATTATCATCGTCTACATTCCTAGCAGCTTTACGTCGTTTATCAGCACGAAGAGGTAGTCCTCGTCACATTTACAGCGACAATGGAACGAACTTCGTAGGAGCTAGCAAGATCTTAGATAGAGAATTGGTCGACCTGAAATCTATCTTAACTAAGCAATTCTATAGCGACCTTAGCGAAATGCAAATTGAGTGGCATTTCAACGCTCCTTCTTGGCCGAGTGCGGGAGGATTATGGGAAGCAGCAGTTAAAAGCCTGAAGTACCACTTGCGCCGAGTTCTTGGTGAACAGAAACTCACCTATGAAGAATTCACCACCCTCCTCTCTCAATTAGAAGCTTGTCTCAATTGAAGACCACTATGTCCTTTATCGGAAAATCCTGACGATTTAGAGTACCTAACACCTTCTCACTTTTTAGCAAGCGGACCTATCCTAACGATAATTGAGACTGAGAGAGACGAGAGAACAAGATGGCAGTTAACGCAGAAAATATTCGACGATATTTGGAAACGATGGCGTACAGAATATTTAACACAACTGTCCACCAGGAGCAAGTGGAAAGCAGCTAAACTAAACCTAACATCCAAGTAAATGACATTGTCATCATTCATGACGCTTGCCTACCACCAGGAAAATGGGCACTCGGGCGTTTAATTGAATTACATCCTGGAGTTGACGGATTCGTCAGGGTCGTAAGCGTGAAAACAAAAAGCGGCATAATAAAACGACCTATAGTTAAAACTCTCTGTTTTACCAGTAAATAGCGAACATCAGCAAAATCTGCAAAACCAACCCAGGGCGTCGCCTCGGAACAGACATAAGCATGTTCCGAACAAAATATTCAACAAACAATTTTCATCTTTATTTACTTTGCTTATTTTATTGTTTACGTCAGCGGTTAACGCGACTCTAAGCAATCCCTTTAATGTTACAAGAATAAGTGACGATAAACGCATATTCTTTAATAAGCTGGGCACCATGCATTTTATAGAGAACAGATGGAAATTAATCGCCTACTACAATATAAAACCGTATTGGAAAGGTTCTAAAACGCTCGATAATTACATCGATCATTTAGAAAATATGTGCGCCTCTAACAAACAATTATATAGCCACTGTAATATCGTATTACTTCAATTACATCACGGCTGCGACGAGCTAAAGTTCTATGACCGTATGTTTCTGAATCAACATTTTGACGCGCCGCGGCGCACGCGACGAGGACTCGTCAATGAGATCGGCTACGTAGCGAATTCATTGTTTGGCGTCTTAGACGAGCGATTTGCACAACAGTATGAGCGAGATATTACTTTAGTTACAAACAATCAAAAACATTTATTAGGGCTTTGGAAAAATCAAACGTCAGTTATAGAAGCAGAAAATAGTTTACTGCAGAGAATAGAAGGAACAATGGAGAATCAGCAGAAAATGTTTAATCAGCATCTAAACAATTTAGACATAACAACATCTATTTTACGGATGGAAATAAGCGAAACACAAGCAGCCAACGATTTTATTTTAACAAGCATCATCGCTAATAATATACTCTCCAGTTTAAAAGGAATTCAAGATGCATTACTCGATACCGTTACAAATATGAAACAATTTAACGTCCATCTTCTCAGCCCTTCCCAGCTATTAAGCGAGCTCAACACAATTAGTGGGCAGCTGCCCAAGGACTTAGAGTTACCAGTCACCAACTTACAAGCCGAGCTATCGTCGATTTATAAAATAATGACAGTTAAAGTAAGAATGACACAGCAATATTTTATTTTTGAAATTGAAATTCCCCTCATCAATAAGGAAAGCTATGAAGTTTACACGATGTTTCCCCTGCCACAATTGATGGGTAATT
Source organism: Phengaris arion (assembly GCA_963565745.1). Classification (NCBI taxonomy): domain Eukaryota; kingdom Metazoa; phylum Arthropoda; class Insecta; order Lepidoptera; family Lycaenidae; genus Phengaris; species Phengaris arion. Next base: position 6,536,811 of record OY751444.1, on the reverse strand, counting down.
CTATGGTCAGCGTAATACCTATAGCCAATCACGTCGCTATGAATTTCAGAAAAGATACTTTTATACCAATATCTGACAGCGACTTTGATAAATGTTTTCTATACACATCAAGTAATGCGTACCTTTGTGCATTACAAATGCCCGTCTACCAAACACAGTCGGATGACAACCTGTGTATCAAAGATAAACAAAGCCACGCGTGTAATATATGTGTGTAGATAAACAAAGACACTTAGCGAGTGCCAGACGGCATGGACACCTATTAAAACAAATACATTCTTAATAAATTGTTGCGGTCATTGTACACTACGTTTCATATGCAAGGATCAAGTTTCCAGCGAACAGGTGACTGGCGCCAACGTCATCACTTTGTGGGACGAATGCACGATTAAGAGCGCGACTTTTACTATTAATTCACACAAACAGCTTTCTAATATAATTAATAACGAGCCGGTAGTCTATGCACCAGAAATCGCACCCTTAAATCACTTGATCAACATATCGTTGCCCCCGATTACGCGCGAAGAAAGCGGGAGCTACAACCACTCCCTGCTTGCTCTCGGGGAGCGCATCAAGCAGATGAAAGCAGCTTCGGAGCAAATGGAGACGGAGTTGTCGTCACACGACATTCACCACTACGCCGCCATATACTGTTTAGCAGCAGTAGCTTTAGCAGCAGCAGTGGGCCTGTGGTGCGCCCATAGGCAGCGATCAGCGGGGCTGGCGCTGGCGGTGCGAGCTGCGCCAGCCGCGCCGACCGCACTATCCCCGGTCGAGCCGCGGTCAGCGGGGCCGGCGCTGGCGGTGCAAGCTGCGCCAGCCGCGCCGGCACCCTCTCTGTTTGCGCAACTGCGCACCAGCATTGACCCGAGTGTTAGTGTTAGTGCCAGTGTAAGTGATAAGTGGGTGAGTGAAAGTGAAATAAACAAATCAATATCAAAGTATTGTGTTAAGTGTAATCAAGCACAGTGAACAAAAGCACATCTCCGAAACTAGAACGGTGTAGTTTTAAGAGCGATCAATAATAATACTATTGTCGGGCATCACCTGTACCTAATATATTATTGTTCCATCACCTTGTTATTAGATTAGCTCATCGACCATATCATCATCCAGCACCCACCGCTTCTGTCGCCCGGGAGCATGTACGGTGCAACAAAAGTACAGAGCATCATCAGCATTTTTGTACATTTCACGCGTACGCTCATTTTAGATATATTTTAGGTTTAATTCAGTTTACGTAAAACCGTCGCGCATTGCGGACTTTGTAACTCATTAGCATATAACATTAGCATTTTATCCTGTATCTTAGCAAATATACATATTAGCAGCAGCAAATTAGTTTTACTCAGCGAACAGCAGCATCTATAGCAGCAACAGCATCTCAAGGTGTACGAACCGTACATTCTATTTTTTAATTATTTCGACTATTTTTTAATAAAGTTTTCGTGTCAAAATAGTAAACATTATTACATTGTTTCCTTTTCCATTTCCTTCTACATTTTTAGCCAAGGGCCTGCAGTTACACTTAAGTTTAGCCGGCTAAATATAGAAGAAACTAACATTAACACCTCGTCGAAGATAAACCTAGGTTTAGCCGGCTAATCTTAAGTTTATGTTCACACCTACCTTTAGCCGTAACATATACAAATACAATAAATATCTCTATCTTACTAATATTATAAATGCGAAAGTAACTCTGTCTGTCTGTCTCACTCTCACGGTAAAACTACTGAATCGATTTAAATGAAACTTGGTACACAGATAGTCTAGAGCCTGAGAAAGGACATAGGCTACTTTTTATTCCCGTATTCCCACTGAAACGGGAACTACGCGGGTGAAACCGCGGGGCGCAGCTAGTTTACCAAAAATAGTATGTTTGATAATGTATAGAAGTTCCTGCTATTTGCGTTAGTTAGATTGTTGTTAACAAAGTTCAATATAAGAATTAATTAATCTAGACTTAAGTAGACGTTACATTACCTCATACTAAAGTTTTTTTTTGTTTTATTTGCCAGAATAGAGATCTGCATGTGTATGTGGGTGTGTGTGTATGTGTGCGTGCGTGATGTGTTAATGTATGTTTGTATGAATGTGTCTTTTTATGTTAGGTACCTCCAGTAGTACTCCTGAACCGCTGAACGGATTAAGACGTGTGAGGTGTCTTTGGAAACGTCTTTACTTTTCACCCATATAAACCCATATTTTTTTATTTTTTTTATATATACCCATTTTTTTTATTTTCAGGTACATTGCAAGTGTCATAATGATTGTAAGACATTGACTCCGGCACATAAATTAAAACTATTCCAAGAATTTTATAATCTGGCAGATAATGAAAAACAGTCGACTTTTTTAATGAATCTTATTCATTTAAGTCCAGTAAAAAGGAGAAGAAATGGAAAATATGAAAGATCTGAGCAAAGCAGAAGGCAGTGTACTATATTTTATACTGTACCCAATGGATAAGGCAATATTGTAAATGTATGTAAAGCCACATTTTGTGAAATATTTTCAGTGACTTCTAGAAAAGTGCAGATATTAGTAAAGAAGAAAAAAGAAGGTCAAACGAGTTATACGGAAACGAGAGGAAATAAGAAGAAGCGCAGAAAATTCACGGAGATTGAAGAGAGAAGTGTAAGAGATCACATAAATGCATTCCGACGACTGGAAAGCCACTATGGTCGCGCACGATCTCAAACAGAATACCTGAGCCCCGACCTTAATATTCACCGCATCTTTCAAGCTTATAAACAACTGAACCCAGAAACTCCAGTAACATATAAATATTACAGTACCGTTTTCAAAAAATACTTTTCTAATGTCAAATTTGGTCAGAAACGGACAGATACGTAAGCTACCTGTGATTTACTTGCTGCAAAAATGGTTTCAGACCCAAGTAACAGAACAATCCACAAACATCAATTACAGTTACATCAGTTAAGAGCCGAAAGAGCAACCAAGCTAATGACGTTTGATATTAAAAAGTCACAAATGCCTAGCAGCACCACATGCGCGGTTGCCATGGACTTACAACAAATAATAGTTACTCCTACCCTTACTCATGGAGCCATGTACTATTCTCGGCTGGCAAATTATAACCTTGGACTGCATATCGGAAACACAGGCGATGGTTACATGACGTTTTGGAATGAAAGTATCATAGGTAGAGGAGGAAATGAAATAGCTTCATGCATTTTTAAAATACTCAATAGCCTAATACTAAATAGAGACAATTTGATCATGTGGAGTGATAACTGCTGCGGCCAAAATAAAAATAAAATGTTTTTATTTTTATGGGCATTTTTAACTTTCAAAAAAGTTTTGAAAACTATTGAACACAAATTTTTAATAAGTGGGCATTCATATCTCTCTTGTGACAGAGACTTCGCGATACTTGAAAGACGAAAACGCGTGACAAATTGGATGGTGCCCGATGACACAAAACACCTTATTGAAAATGCACGATTCAAACAACCATTTCGGGCTGTATCAATGAATACTGAAGATTTTTATGATTTTAAATCGGCGGAAGACTCATTTCTGAATACAACGACACTTCAAATAACGAAAGCGCATCACTTAAAATTTGATAGCGAAGAACCTTTTGTAATTAGAATGAAAGAAACGCATAGTTTTACCGATAACTGGAAAGTTGTGAATCTCCTAAAGCGAGGCAAGACACTCATTGAAATTTCTGGTTACTCATTACCAAATTTAAATTGTAAAAGCAAAATAACTGAGGAGGAGAAAAAAGACCATGTAGCAATGCCACCCTATCTTAGAAATGAAGATCACCGAAAATATTACCAAACTATTTTGAACTAACTAACATTTATGATATTGCTATAATAGTACCCGCTTTTACTTCTTTATTTTTTTGTCACATCACTAGTCTTTCTTAAGATAACATACCTAAGTGCCTATATCAAAAGGGGCTTGGCACTTAAGCATTAATTTATGAAATAGTGCAAGGCATATAGATCCTTATTTAAGTTGATTATAATTAGACTTTAAGTTTTCTTTGGTTTGTTTATAAAATTGAAGTTTATTGTACTAATTAATATGGTATGTTTGCCTAATAAGAACGGGTTCCTAATAAGAGCCACCATTTCAAAAATCCTGCTCCTGATACTAAATACAAATCAAACCTCGCGCCGACGTTCCTCATTAACCAATCATTGAAACGCATTGACATTACTTCGGTTTTATGCCGCCATTTTGTCAGTCGATGCAGTTCGAGTCACAACGCGTAGGTCGTTTTATAAAATTTTATTTGTCGGTGTCCCCAAGACGACGAATCACCTTTGTGTCCGCGATCGCAACACTAACCAATGTTTCCTCGTAGACACGGGCGCAGACATCTCCGTGTTAGCCGCCATAGAAACAAGAAAAAGGAAGAGGGTCCGTACACACTATACGCCGCAAACAGCACGAAAATCAAGACATACCGCGACATACCCATACTTTTTGGGCTACGAAGTATCCGAGACCGGCATAAAACAAACAGAAGACCGAACATCTGCAATTTCGAGTTATCCAAAACCAAAGACGGTAATCGAACTACGACGCTTTTTAGGCATGATCAACTACTACCGTGATTGCCTACCACAAAAAGCGAATGTTCAACACGAACTCAACAAATATCTGCACAACGGAAAGAAAAATGACAAGACATCAATAGACATATATGGACGCCCGATGCCGAAGAGAGTTTTGAAAAATGCCACCAAAGCATTTTACAAGCTACAACACTCAGTCATCCGGTACCCAGCTGCCAGCTCGCTATCATGACCGATGCCTCCGACCATAGCATCGGCGCCGTACTACAACAACGTACGAACAACGTTTGAAGACCACTGGCCTACTTTTCAAAAGCAATGAGCGCTACACAACAACGGTACAGTGTATATGATCGCGAATTATTAGCGATATACACTGCCGTAAGACATTTTCGAAGATTAATTGAGGGCTGCGATGTAACAGTATACACGGATCACAAGCCTCTCGTGTACGCGCTTACAAAGAGTGCGAGCAGTAGCGACACACCGCGAAGAGAGAGACGGACGCATTTCATAAGTCAGTTCTGTTCAGCGATAAAATACATACCAGGAGAAGACAACACAGTCGTCGACGCGTTATCGAGAATTGAAGAAATAATTTGCCCCTCTACGATCGACTTCTATCAACTTTCCATCGACCAGAGCAGCGATAAACAATTACAGAAGCTAAGAAGTCAGGAAAACTTAAAATTCGGCGAAATAAGTCTGCCGGGACTCGAACGACAGATAACATGCGAGTTATCTACTGCGACGCCTCGCCCGGACCTGCCGTAAGTGTATCGCTACGCCGTATTTAAGTCACAACACGACTTAAGTCATCCCGGCGTACTAGCAACGAGAAGATTAATTCAATCAAAATATTTTTGGCCGTCGATGAATAAGGAAGTCACAGAATGGGCGAGAACATGCATCAGCTGTCAGCGCGCTAAAATTCAGCGACACGTCGTCACGCCGCTACAGAGTTTTCCGCAGTCGCAGCGGAACACATTTTTGACATGTACACATCGACATCGTGGGCCCGCTTCGCTTGTCTCGAGACTACCGATACTGCGTCACGATGACAGATCGATGTATGAAATGGCTTGAAGCAACACCAGTACAAGAAATCACAGCCGAAATCGTAGCCAAGGCATTCTACGTCAACTGGATCGCTCGTTTTGGTGTTCCCTTGCGTATCACTACAGACCAAGCACGTCAGTTCGAGTCGTCGCTATTCAGAACTCTACTACAGAAGTTTGGAATAACAAAAATACGAACTACGGCCTTTCATCCACAATCGAACGGTTAAATAGAGAGGTGGCACCGCACTATGAAGACAGCACTAGTGGCCCGCGGAGCATCGACGCAGTGGACAGACGAGTTGCCGACTGTACTTCTTGGCCTCCGCACGGCGCTCCGCGAAGACGCCAATGTGAGCCCTGCGCTGATGACATACGGAACTGCGCTACGAGTGCCATCCGATTTCTTCGTACCGTCAACGTCAAGAATCGAAGATGCAGAGTTTGTACGAAAACTAGCAGAAACGATGGCCATGTTAAATACGGACCAACAACGCTCCTGTAAAAAAATTCTACTTTCATTCACAAAGATCTATTAACATGCAGTCATGTTTTCGTACGAAACGACACAGTACGAGCGCCGCTGACACCGCCGTTCGATGGGCCCTACGAAGTATTGAAGCGCAACGAAAAATATTTCAAGATACAGTTGCCGCTTCGAACTACAGTCGTATCGCTCGATCGACTAAAACCGGCGTATCTACTCAACCAAGAGGTATGTGAAACGGAAAATACATCGAGTACGCCGTCGCCGACGCAGCCGCAAGTTCGAGTGACAAGGTCTCACACCACACACGTCACCCATGTTCCGTCTCAATTTTTATCTCTGTCGTTTTGTTTATGTTTTGTCTCTATCGTGTAAATATGTATCGTCTCTTTCTATTCTGTAAAATTTTTGTATATATAGCCGTAAGTTTCCTGAATAAAACGTCATTCTGCTCTCGGACACCGTCCAATGAACAGCTCCGCTCGTTCCGATCGTTCCCGCAGTATTGCGCTCTCGCGTGTAAAAGTGTACCACCTGAAGAAGGAAGACAGAAGAAAGAAGACTCAAGAGTCAAGACAGCAAGTGTGAAGAAACAAAGGCGCCACCCAACCGCCTTTGCCGCCCGACCCGTGCCGTACCGTGTCTCGCGCCGCCGCCTACCGGACGATTCGTGCGACCGCTCGCATCGTCCGTCTCGCTCTTCAGTGCGAGCCTTCTGCTCGCACACCCACCGCGTAGTTATCGCCGCGTTAGGACGAGCGCGCGACCGGTCGCATCGTCCGTCTCGTTTTTAGCGCGAGCCTTCTGCTCGCGCTCCGCCGCGTCTCGTTCGCGAACACTAGCGCCCTAGTGTTTAGCGTAACGTTTGTGAGTGAGTTCCAGCGGCCCAAGGAACAATTGGAAGTACCGTGACACGCTTAGGCATACTACACGAGGAGTTTTTTTGGTTTGTTTTTTTAGTTAGTTGCCTAAGCGTGCCTCCCTACACACCTCTCCTCCCGGTCGCCGGGAGGGGCTGTGTCCCCCAATAATAAATTAGAGAGCAGAATCCCACTCCCGGGATAAACTTTTTAATTATGTCTGACGCCATAATTAGAAAGTTCCTGAAGTTCTTAAAACTCGAAGTCTCCGATGTCGCGTCCATGTGGGAACGCTTCGTGCGCATGCATGAAGCAGACTCACCGGCGTCGCCCGATAGCGACGTAGTCGAGATACAGGTAGAAGACCAATCATCTTCCTCAGAGATGTCTTGCTCGGAGCAAGAATCCGACCGTAGTGAACAAGGCGAGTTCACTACAGTCAAATATAAGAAGACGAAGAAGAGGAAGCGTCCAGAGGGCACCTCCTCTCCAGTCTTATCTTCCCCGACCAAATCGGTCCCTAAGAATAAGAAAACCGTGCAGGCTCATGGCTCCGCGGCCCCCGTTACCCCATCGCCCCCCCCCCCCCCGGCCCCTCTGGCCTCCCAGGCCCCTCTGACCACCCAGGCCCCTCTGGCCTCCCAGGTCCCCCAAAACTCTAAGGCCCCTCCGGCTTCCCAGGCCCCTCAGGCCTCCCAGGCCTCTCAGGCCGTCCGTTCCCCTAAAATGCCTCCGCCTGTAATCATACAGGAGAAGGGCAAATGGAACCTAATCTCCGCAGCGATTAACGAGCATAACCTCCGTTACTCCTCTGCACACACGACCCCCATAGGCATCAAAGTGCAGGTTAAGACTCCGGAGGATCACCGCCTCCTCACCGCGATCCTACGTAATAAAAGCATAGGATACCACACGTACGCCCTCGAAGACGAGCGCCTTCTGCGCGTCTTCATTACTGGAGTCGATAAGACGTACTCATGGACATCCAGTCCCAGGGTTATCCCGCCTTAGAGGTACATCGTATGTACCATCCTATTAAAAACACGAGTACAATATGGTACCCGTAACCCTCCCTCTTACGCCAGAGGGCAAGGATGTCTTCAATATCCGCGCCATCTGTCACATTACGGGCATCCGCGTCGAGCCCCCCCGTAAAAGGGGCATCCCTGGCCAGTGCCGCCGATGCCAACTTTACGGGCACTCGGCACGGAATTGGCAAGCTAGGCCGCGTTGTGTAAAGTGCCTCGGTGACCACGGCACCTCTGACTGTCCCCGTAAGAGCCCAGCTGAGGAGTCCGAAACCCCCAGCTGTGTTCTCTGTAAGTCCCAAGGACACCCCGCCAATTACAGTGGGTGCAAAAAAGCACCCAAAGTAAAAAAGCGCATTGCACCACAGACGAGTTAGCGGTTTTCCCCGCTCTCCCCAGTAAGGCCATGCCCTCCGCGCCCAAAGCCACCCCCCCCCCCCCCACAACCAGCTTCACTGCAGACCTCTCTCTCGTCCAGCAGTTCTTAAGTAACATCGGGTCTATTGACCCGATGGAGCCACGATTTGTCGCTAAAATAGAAATATTTTAGCGACAAAGCTAAAAGGATCGGCTACAGACCGCATCCAAGCTTTGTCGTTTGTCAAGGAGACGTTTTTAAAACCTAGTATGAGGAGCCCTAAAATAGCTAACTACAAAATAGTCAAAAACGATAGATCTCGATCCCGACACGGAGGTACTCTTATCTACTATAAAAAATCATTACATTGTATTCCCCTAGAGCCACCGCCATTGTTAACTTTAGAGACATCTGTTTGCCACATTAGTATGTCCGGTCACGGACCCATTGTTATAGTAAGCGCGTACTTAGCGTGCAACAAAGAACTACATTCCAGCGACCTACAGGCGCTATTCAATTTAGGCAACGCTGTCATCATTGCCGGCGACTTAAATTGCAAACACACTGAGTGGGCCAATGTATATAACAATAGAAACGGCACCATCCTTTGTAGTTTATCCGACACTTTAAATTTTGCACTATTAGCTCCCACTGACCCCACTCGCTATGACACCAATGAAAACATCAACGGTGTCATACGCGATCCTAGTACGATAGACATAGCCTTAGTTAAAAATGTTTCTCTCAATATCTATATTGAGACTCTCCACGAGCTTAACTCGGACCACATACCGGTTACGATTACACTTGGTAGTCTTAACCCCAATAATTCTAGTACTAGGAAGATAGTAGATTATAAATCATTAGCGGAGAACATCAAAGTCCTCCAATCTAGCCTAGATAAAATCCCCAATATTATAGATAGTAAAGAGACAGCCATAGAGGCCGCCTCCCACTTGACCGATCACCTGGTAGCGACCATAGAGAGATCATCTAGGGAGGTGCCAACGACCCCCAAGGGCCGTTGGCCCCTCCCTGAGGACATAAGGGAGTCCATCAGACTCCGAAATGCGGCAAAGCGCACATATGATCGCTACCCGTCGGAAGAGTGGAGGAAAGCCCTCCGTCACTACGAGAGGGAAGTTAAGTTTAAAATTAAACAGCACAAAGCCGAGAGTTGGGATCGACTTCGCAGTGATTTAGAACCGTCTCACGTGACTGGCCACTCACGAAGGCCCTCAAAAACAACACGGAGAGCGATATGCCTCCGTTAGACAGGCCTAACCGTCCTCCTGCATTCGAAGACATAGACAAGGCCGAGTGCCTAGCTGATAATTTGTAACAACAGTGCCGGCCGAGTACTCTCCCGATGGTTCCCGTGCACCTTAGCTTAGTAAATAGCGAGGTCGAAGCCGACTCTCGAGGCCACCTGATGTAGATAGGGTGAGGATGGTGGACTCGGAGGAGGTCAGTGACATTATTAAGTGTATGAATGCCAAAAAGGCCCCAGGCCTCGACGGTCTTTCAAACAAAACACTTAAAATGCTACCGTCCGAGCTAATTCAACTTCTACATCTTTAACGCCCTCTTAGTAGGATGTTCATTTCCAGACATTTCGAAAGTAGCTATTGTCATAGGTATCCACAAACCGGGAAAGGTGCCTGGTAGCTACCGTCTAATAAGACTCATTAGCTCCCATGGTAAAGTCCACGAAAGAGTTATCAAAAGGCGCCTCAATGACGTCATAACCGACAAAAAACTCCTTCCAGACGAGCAGTTTGCCTTCCGCGAAATGCATAGCTGTCCCGCTCAAGTACACCGCTAAAAGGAGTACATAATAACTAGCAAAAACGACAGGAAGTTGACATGCGCCGTATTCTTTGACATTGCAAAAGCTTTTGTGATAGGCATAACGGACTGTTATACAAACTCTATCAAATGGAAATACCCGATTATATCGTTTTACTAATTAGTAACTTTTAAAAAAATCGTAAATTTCATTTCTGCGTAGAAGGTGCACTGTCGTCGCCAAGATATATGGAGGCGGGAGTACCTCAGGGATCAGTCCTCTCGCCCTCCCTATATAACCTGTATACTAGTGACATCCCTAAACACGCTAAGGTGCAATTAGCTATGTTCGCGGACGACACAGCCCTTTATTATTCCCACACACGAGCCTGTACCGCGTCTTAAGCCCTCCAGGAGTCAGTTAACGCTCTCGGTAGTTAGTTCTCCAAATGGAGAATAGAAGTCTCTCTCGACTCGACAAAAGTCACGCCATCCAATTCAATAGTAAAAGGGCAGTGAGGCGTAATTGCCCCCGTAGACTAATGAGCCCTATTAGCCTGCACGGCAACATAATCCCTGAGGTCACTCAGGTCAAATGCTTAGGCGTAGTACTAAACAAGTCGATGACGTTTTCGAGTCACATCAGTAATACATTACGTAAAGCGAAATTTGTACTTTTCAAATTATATCCGCTAATTAATTCGCGAAGCAAAATGTCCCTAAGACATAAGCTTACATTGTATAAAGTTTGCATTAGAACGATACTCACTTATGCGTGCGTCTCTTTCGCACAGATAAGCGAGTCTCAACTGGACCGTTTGCAAAGAGTCCAAAACCGGTTCCTACGCATGGCAACAGGCGCCCCCTGGTACATGCGTAACATCGACTTGCATAGGGACTGCGAGCTTGTCACTATCAAAGCCTATATCAAGGAACTCGTAGAGAGATTCTTTGATAAAGGCAAAAATCACCCAAACCCCCTTATCCAAAAGGCCCTGGACTATGATCACGACGCACAGACTTTCCAACACCCGTACAAACGGCCTAAGAATATCTTAGCCGATCCCGTTGACCCGATCACAAAATACGTAACGTACTGTGTACAGTTACGTAAACACAAAACACACGCACCCGCGAGATTAGTATCGCACCGGGGTCGACGCCGGCGCCTACCCCGAGGTCCCACATCCGACACGACAACACGTACAGACGGACAGACCGACCTAACACGGGACCGGACCCGAACCCGAGTTCGAGTTCGCATCCTAGTAGACTAGGTACACTTCCAAATAGTGTCCGCGACCGCGATATTGATATAGAGAGCTCTACCAATACCGCGAACCTCATCGACATTAGGACTTACGCGCGCGAGTCATACCGACCGTACGCGGAAGGGGAGAGGGACGGCCCTCTCAGTACCGATACCAAAAAATATGAAAAATTAAAAAATGATTTGATAACTAGATTTTCGGCTTCAGAAGAACAACGTGTGAGACGCATTATTGGGTGAAGAGCAGCTGGGAGAGCGACGACCTTCGGCTTTCCTACGACATCTCCGATCCCTGGCCGGTTCTCTAAAGGACGATAATTTGCTGCGACAGCTGTGAATGCGACGACAGCCTAATCAGGTGCAGGCATTTTGGCTGCGCAAGCCGACCTAAGCCGAGATAAAATAGCCGAGCTCGCAGACAAAATTATGGAGTTACCAACTGCCTCCACTAGTGTTTGGTGTTGAAAGCTCACCATCAGTGCTAACTACACTAAACTTGTCACCCAAGTCAAAAAGCTGACTTAGCAAGTTGCAGCTCTTACCACTGCGCAGTCACAGCACTCCCAGCGTAGCAGATTTCGTAACTGCTCTGATTCTTTTTCCAGAAGCCGTATCAGCTCGTCGTCTGAAAAACCTAAAATATGCTGGTATCACAAGAAATTCGGCACCAAAGCCAGCAAATGCATCTCCCCATCCAGCTGGACGGAAAACTCGAACAGCGGTCAGTAACGGCGGACACTGACTGCTGCTCTATAAATTCCGCTGGCCGCCGACTCTTCGTCACTGACCGAGTAACGAAACGTCAATTCCTCATCGACACTGGGTCCGACTTGTGCTGCTATCCATACCGCTGGGTCCCTGACTGGAGAAAACCTACCGACTGGGAGCTCAGCGCTGCAAATGTAAGTTGCATAAAAACCTACGGAACCATAAATCTTCGACTTGACTTGGGGCTGCAACGCGAATTTTCATGGCAATTTGTAGCTGCTGATGTCAGTACAGCCATAATCGACTCGTATTTTTTGGCATATTATCAACTTCTGCCAGATTGCCATTCAAAAACCTTAGTGGATGGTACCACTGGTTTAAGAGCCGTCGCAGCTACCGCCGCGGTCGAGCAGCCCAGCGTTAAATCCGTTGATATCCAGAACTCAACCTACGCACGAGTGCTTGGTGAGTTCCCAGATATTAGTCGTCCCCCAGTTCTTCGTCGGTTACTCAAGCACAACACTATGCATCACATTAAGACAACCGATGGACCGCCTGTTTCGTGCTGTCCTCGTCGTTTGGCGCCTCAGAAGCTGGTGGCAGCCAAGAAGGAGTTTGAAGACCTGGTACGGAACGGCATCACGAGACCATCAAAGAGCTCCTGGTCCTCGCCATTACATATGACACCCAAAAAGGACCAGTCCTGGCATCCATGTGGCGATTATCGCGCCCTGAACGCCAGAACTGTACCGGATTGTTATCCCGTCCGGCACATTAACGATTTTGCCTACAATCTCTCTGGAGCTAAGATGTTAAGCACAATTGACCTTGTGAAGGCCTACCATCAAATACCGGTTTTCGAGGAAGACATTCCCAAGACCGCCATCGTTAGCCCGTTTGGCCTCTTCGACATTTCAGAGGTTTGTCGATGAGGTCGGATGAGGATGAGGAAAACCAAAATCGAGACCCCGTGATGAAACCCTTCACAAGGAACACCTTCGGATCCTGTTTAAACGCCTCCTAAAAAGGATTACGGCGTTGTAATTAATCCGTCAAAGTGAGTTTTTGGCGCCAGAGAGGTTGTATTCCTAGGATATACCACTAGCCCAGAGTTATAACGTATAAGTTATATTAGCCTATTATAACCTGCCCCCCAAAAGACCGTGTCCAAGCTCTGCTTGATTTTCCTCCACCGGAGACCGTGCAGGGCGTGCGTCGTTTTCTTGGTATGTTTAACTACTACCGTCGGTTTGTACCTCATGCTGCGCAGTATCTATCCCCACTGATTGACACCTTAGTAGCTATTAATGGTAAAGGTGCGAAGCCATTTCAATGGACACCTGAGCTTCTGGAGCATTTTAAGGCCTGTAAGGCGAGTTTTTCTAGCGCTACATTATTACAACACCCAGTGAAAGACGCACCCCTAGCATTATTTACCGATGCATCAAGCACTTGCATAGGTGCTTGTTTGCAGCAACAAGTCGAGGGAGAGTGGCGCCCCCTGGCGTTCTTTAGTAAGAAGCTAAGACCACAGCAAACGCAGTGGCCAGCTTATTACCGGGAATTGTTAGCTGTGTACGAAAGTGTACAGCACTTTCGGCACATTCTAGAGGTCCAACACGTAACCATTTTTACTGACTACAAGCCGTTGCTGTACGCTTGCGTACAACGGCGGGAAAAGCTGCCACCTGCGCAACTCAACCAGCTGCATACCCGACCTCAGTGGCCACGCGTTTATAACATTTAGAATCAAAATGCAAAAAACAAAGACCTATGCTAAAAAAATTACCTATAGAGATTTAAAAGATATTGCGAGTAATGATTTCGAATATCTCATGAACACTATAGATTGGCACTACTTTGAACAATTAACTAGTGTTAACGACATGGTAAATATTTTTAATAATAGTATCAAGTGGGCATTTGATTTATTGGCTCCCGTCAAAACTATTTATGTTAAGGATAGGCAGCACCCGTGGGTCACATACAACATCAAACAAATGATGAAGTGTCGAGACGAGGCGCATAAACGTGCACGTACTACTAAAAACGAGTCGCATATTCGCTTTTATAAGGATCTTAAGCGCGAAGTGTCCTGCGCGCTTACTAGAGAAAAGTCAGCGTATTACGTACATTAACGCTAATATTAAGTCACCACAACTAATGTGGAAGCACATCAAGGAAAATATTAATGCACATGAACCTAAATCTGAGTTAATTTTACCTAATCACCTATTCGACCCCGACCTTATTAATACCTTTTTTTTGGACGTTCCAGGCACTAGTTCAGTGCCCCAGTCAACGATTGCCTACTTTAATAACAACTTATTTAGCTCGTCAAAATTTAATTTCTCTACGGTTAGCAACAATGACGTGCAAAAAATTATAAATACTTTAAAATCCAACGCGGTGGGTGCTGATGGCATAAACTTAGACATGCTGTCCATGGCCTGTCATTTCCCAGCTTGTCTAAGTGTTATAACTAAAATAATTAATACATCTCTTCAAACTGGCACTTTTCCTGAGTCGTGGCACTTGGCGATCGTTAAACCATTGCCAAAAAAAGTAAACGTATCTGAACTAAGGGACCTTAGACCAATAAGCATATTGTCATGTATGTCTAAAATATTAGAAAAGGTAATTCATGGCCAAATGAGTAGGTTTTTAGAAGAAAATCAAATACTACCTACAGTGCAGTCTGGTTTCCGCAGCCAACATAGCACGACAACCGCGTTGATGGATGTTGTGGATAATATCATCTCATCACAAGACACGGGCGAGGTCACTATTTTGGTGCTGCTGGATTTTTCGCGCGCTTTTGACACAATTAATATACCATTACTACTGGCAAAATTAAAATTTTACGGTGTCGAAGCAGGTGCCATCGCCTGGTTCTCGGACTACTTAAATAACCGGTCTCAAATAGTCGAGTTAAAAAAGTATAACGGGACGCTAATACGTTCCAACCCATGTAGGGTAAATAGAGGGGTTCCCCAAGGATCCGTGATTGGCCCCCGCCTCTTTGCACTGTACTGTGCCGATATCACCAGGTATATCCTGCATTGTAAATACCACATATACGCCGATGATATCCAGCTGTACATAAACTTTAAGCTGTGTAATATTAGAGAGGCTGTAGGCAAGCTGAACGATGACCTGGCGCGTATTTGTGAGTGGTCTAATACAAACTCCCTTGTGCTCAACCCTAACAAATCAAAATATATGATATTGGGTACAAAATACCAGATCCAAAAAGTAGCTATCACCCAGCCACTTATACGTATTCGGAACGATATAATTGAAAGAGTAACAGAAGCACGCAACTTAGGGGTGCTGATGGACGAAAGACTCAGATTTGAAAAGCATGTCATTACAGCTGTCAGTCGGTGCTTCTACAGAGTAAAGCTACTGTATAAGATAAGAAATTTTATACCACAATCGTTACGACGAACTCTCTGTGAATCTCTGGTGCTCTCAAACTTAAACTACGCAGACGCGGTGATAGGTCCCTGTTTGCTTGCACGGTCTAAAAGCCTCATACAAAAGGTACAGTAGGTATTGCTGCGACATCCCTCCGCGTGCTCACGTGACGCCTTATATAAACAATCTACGGTGGCTCAAAATGGATGGTCGCAGACAATTACACTTTGCTACTCTTTTATTTGGAGTCATTAAATTTAAAACACCGGCCTACCTTTATAACAAATTACAGTGGGCATGCGACAAAAACCTGACTATGACTACTAGAGGATCGGCTTATTTACTAATTACTCCACTCCATCACACTTACATGTTCAGAGGTAGCTTCAGATACCTGGCCAGTAAAATCTGGAACAACCTTCTACCGCCGGAGTTGCGTGCTCTGAAAACAATAAATTACTTTAAAATAAAATTTAAATCTCTTTTGCTACGAGAACAACTTTCCCCTATATAATATATATATATATATATATATATATATATATATATATATATATATATATATATATATATATATATATATATATATATATATATATATTTTTTTATTTAATATTATTATTATTAGTATCATTCCATTATTTATTTTTTTTATCCTTTCATTAATTAAATTCCTAATATTATTATGATATACCCTAATTTTAATATACATTATAATTATTTAATGATGTACTTAATTTACTATACTACTTAACTATGACGTTACTTACCGTTCGGGTACGAGCCGACGCATGGCGGTTTGCAGGGGCCAGGGAGCCTGTAGTCTTAAAGGTCAGGTACCTACTTCTCAATTGTCATTAACGTACGACAGCAAACGAATACTGATATAATGTACCTATGTAGAACACACCTAAAATATAAATATATGCTATTATTTTATGTAGTCTAATTATGCACAATATTGATAAGGATCACAACTAAATGTATAAAAATACTTACTATTTAATCCTTTTACAGCACTAGTATAATATGTATTATGTATTGTACATTTTATGTTCGTATTTTTCATCTCGTGATAGTTGCTATGAACAAGTATGGCGTCTAGCCACGCGGGGTCTGCCCCTTGCAACTTAACTATAGTTTATGGGACTAGGGAGGTGTGTGAGGGGAGTGCGAAGGGCGCGGGTGGCGTGATCGCTGCATTGTCCATAGCAATGACTCGCACTGTTATCTATTGTATTTTGTGACCCATAATATATATTATTATTATCGTTATCTCGTTAATCGTTTATGTATATATGTAACTGTTTATTTGCTGTTGCTGAGTGTATTAAATCTGTCCATCAAACGACAACAATATGGAACCGCATAATACCAGGCACTGTGGTGTTATGCCGCAGTGATACGCCTGAGCGGTCTCCTTTTTGACGGTTAGGCATTACACTACCTACCTTCCTATCCATAATAGTATCTCTTGCGTACCTACTCCTACTCATGGTACGTAATTTTTATGTTTTTGTTTTAAGTTGTTTTTCTGTCCTGTTCTTATGACTTGTTGTATGTATGTCTTTGTTTTATTTGTAGTGTAATGTCTCATTGTGTCAAATAAATGTTTATTATTATTATTATTAGCTGTCATTCATTGGACAGTTTACAACTGATATCCAGTATATCAGGGGTGAAGATAACGTTGTTTCGGACGCTATGTCCCGGGTGGACAACGTCGCTCAAATGGACGATCGTGAAGCCCTTGCTAAATCGCAAGAAACTGATCCGGAGCTCGCAGAGTCGCGCAGAGGCGACTCTGGCCTTCGAATGACGCAAGTCATAGTTCCGGAGTCAAATGTCTCTATTACCTGCGATGTCTCAACGGGAAAACCTCGCCCATACCTGACCCCTCCATTTCGTCGTGCGGTGTTCGACAAGTTACACAACTTGAGTCACCCCGGCGTTAAGGCAACGAGCCGTCTTTAGCTGGACTGATATACGTTTGGCCATCGATTAAAACAGCCGTTTTTGGACTCTGTCATGCCAAGCATGTCAGCGCAGCAAAATTACGCGACATGCCACCGCTCCCCTCGGTCAGTTTGATCAACCATCTGGTCGATTCACCCATGTTCATATTGACATCGTAGGCCCTCTCCCTGTCTCTAACGACTACCGTTATTGCCTTACGGCTATAGACAGAGTATCGAGGTCGCCTGATGTCTGGCCCATGTGTACTATCACTGCTGAGGAGACGGCTGACTCCTTCACTAGGGAGTGGATATCTCGCTTCGGCGTGCCGTTAATAATAACGACAGATCAGGGTACTCAATTTGAGTCCGATTTGTTTCATCGACTCACGGAAACCTTCGCCTCGAAGCGGATTAGGAAAACAGCCTACGACCCATGCGCAAACGGGATGATCGAGCGGGTGCATCGAACTCTCAAAGCAGCACTCATGTCTCCTTGTCGGTGGATCCCGGTACAAATCTCTCCCGTTTGTACTTTTAGGAATGCGTACAGCTTTCAAAGACGACCTGAAGGCTACAGTAGCCGAAATGCTGTACGGCGAGACGCTGCGTTTACCCGGTGAGTTGTTAGCTCCCGTGCCACGCGCCGATCACTTCGAAGACCCTGGTGATTTTGTTGTGCAGCTACGACGAAAGATGTCGAGTGTGCTGTTGAACGAAAGGAACGCAAAAACACCTAAAAATTATTAATAGCAACTAAATTGTGAGCACCTCAACTATTCATCTATGCTCGTCCCTTTTATATAACGATATCTGACAAGCACGTAACATGCAATTTATATTAATGTTGATCCTTTAAATAAATAGTGTTTGAGTCGAAGTCTCTATTTATTTCTTTAGGTTATGGGCCGCCCAATACCTCAGTTTATTAGTTTTGCTAGTTCGAAGTGTTTTTAAAGTTTTCAATAAAATAAAAGTTTTCATAACCTCAAAATTAACCACGCGTCGTCAAATAATTTTCAAAAGTTTATATATTTCATCCTAAATTCTAGCAAAATATAGTAATAATGGCATTAAATAGTGGTCTAATGAGCATAGAAAAGCTTTTAGCAAGAGAGAATTATGCAACTTGAAGCTTTGCTGTGAAAGCATATTTACAATTAGACGACTTATAGGACTACATCGAAGGCAACATTGCTGTCGACGAAAAAAAAGACACAAAAGCTAAGTCAAAACTAATATTACTCATCGACCCAATTATATATGTGCACATACGAGAGGCTCGTACGGCCAAAGAGGTATGGCTTAACTTGATGAGAGCTTTTGAAGACTCAGGCTTAACTAGAAATGTTGGAATACTTAAAGACTTGATTAATACAATATTGGAAAGTAGTTCAAGTATAGAAGATTATGTAAACAAAATAATGTCATCTGCTCATCGTTTGAGGAATATAGGATTCAAAGTGGATGAGGAACGGTTAGGAACCCTCATGTTAACCGGCTTGCCAGATACATATAAGCCCATGATTATGGCTATAGATAATTCGGGAGTAAAAATTTGTGCTGATTCAATAAAAACAAAATTATTGCAAGAAGTAAAAAACACAGACACAACCGCATTTTACTCATACTTCAGAAAACAACAAAGCAAAAATATTAAAAAAGGGCAAAATAAATCAAAAGGGCCAAGATGTTTTCATTGTAACAAATATAGGCATTTAAGTAAAAATTGTTGGCACAAGAAAAATAATAATAACATCGATGATAATAAAAATAATGGCTTTATTGCAGCCTTTTCAGCAACCACATCTAGTGACTCATCAAACTGGTTTGTTGACAGTGGGGCCTTGATGCACATGACATCACACAGAGAATGGCTCGAAGATATAGTAACACCACCTGTAACAAGCATCAGAATAGCAAACAACAAAATACTCAAAGCTGAAAATTGTGATAATGTAACTATTTATGTACGTGGTGCAAATGGAGGTATAAGCAAATACAGGTAAGAAATGTTATTTATGTACCTGAACTGTCTACAAACTTAATATTAGTGAGCAAAATGATAAGCAATGGTTGTAATATTCATTTTAATAATAATGGTTGTAAAATATTAAATAAAAATGGCCAGAAAGTAGCCGACGCCTGTTTAATTAATGATATGTATACGAGTAAATTAAATGTAATACATATACACAAGCTATGCACGTAGTTTCAGAAAGTGATACATACTTGCATCATGCTTGGCATCAAAGAATGGACCATTTAAATTTTGCTGATATAAAAAAATTGCCTAATTGTACAACTGGTGTCAATTTGTCTCCGATAAATGAAAGTATAACATGTACTGGCTGTATTCTAGGAAAGCAGACCAGACTGCCATTTCCAAGTGAAGTCTCCCGAGCAACTGATTTGCTAGAAGTCATCCTCTCCGATGTATGTGGACCGATGCAGACTGCATCACTTGGAGGTGCTAGATATTTTGTTACTTTCGTAGACGACATGTCACGTAAAGTGTTTGTATACACAATTAAAACTAAGGCAGAGGTATTTGACAAATTTTTGGAATATAAAAACAGAGTAGAAAACGAATTAAATAAAAAGATAAAAATATTAAGGACCGATAATAGTAGAGAATATGTAAATAAAAATTTTGATACTTATCTAAAAAAATTTGGAATATTGCATCAAACTGAAACCATATACACCAGAGCAAAATGGCCTTAGTGAACGCATGAACAGGACTCTTGTAGAAAGATCTAGTAGAATGTATGATTAAAAAAAGGGAGAAGAGGTGGAGAAGCAGTTGTTACGGCAGCACACATCATAAATCGTTCGCCAATAAGAGCACTTTCCTACATCACTCCGGCAGAAGTATGGCCAGGAAAAAACCTGATTTAAGTCACATAAAAATTTTTGGTTCTAAAGCAATTATACACATACCTAAAGAAAGACGCCAAAAACTGGATCAGAAATCTCGTGAGCTTATCTTTGTCGGTTACAGTGACTGTGTAAAAGGCTACAGTTTTATAGACCTTAAAATAAACAAACTGTAACAAGTAGAGACGTTATATTTCTCGAAAAATCAATAAAAAGAAATTTAATAAGTAATGTACCTGAAACAGAAAAAATAAGTTATGAAAACTCAAATGATATTATGGATAATAATAGTAGTAAAAAAATGAGAATTAACACAAAAGAATTAAACTTACTTAAATCTAAAATAATTTACTTACCTTCTACTGATAGCAAAGAGGAAATACACACACAGGTTGATGATGAAAATGAAATGAATACAACATTAAATCACTTATAACTTATAATACCATTCAAAATGAAATTTCACTGGATCAAAATCTATACATAAAGAAGGTACTTGATAAATTTAATATGAGTGATTGCAAACCGGTATATACACCATGTAAAGTTAACATGCATTTGTTGAAGGGTAAAAATGAAGATATTTAAAAAAAACGTACCTTACCAGGAACTAATTAGTTGTCTTTTATATTTGTTGCAAGGCACAAGACCAGACATTGCCTATATAGTAAATCAGTTGAGTCGCTTCAATAATGTACCTACAGAAAAACACTGGAGGGCAGACAAAAAGGGGTTAATATATCTAAAAGGAACTCAAAATTATAAACTTACCTTCAAGAAAAATGATGCAGATATCGAAGGATATTGTGACTCTGACTGGGCAAGCAACAGTGAAGATAGACGATCATGTTCTGGATATATATTTAGTTTTCAGGGTGCTTCTATCAGTTGGTGTTCTAAAAGGCAACTCACAATAGCCTTATCCACTACTGAGGCGGAGTATATGTCACTCTCTGCAGCGGCAAAAGAAGCAATATGGCTTAAACAACTACAGGAAGATTTTTGTCCCTCTACATTGGGTGTATCAATTGTCATATTCTGTGATAATCAGAGTGCAATTAGTATTTCAGGAGATGACATCTTCTATGCCCGAACCAAGCATATTGATGTACGCCACCATTTTGTGAGGGAGCATATATCAAAGAAACAAATCTCCGTCCAATGCAAAAGTCACAGGACATGTTGGCTAACATGTTCACGAAACGACTACAGCGGTCAAAGCACCAGGACTTCACTGGGTTTGCGTCCAGAAGGGGGTGTTGAACGAAAGGAACGCAAAAACGCCTAAAAATTATTAATAGCAACTAGTATGTAAGCACCTCAACTATTCATCTATGCTCGTCCCTTTTACATAACGATATCTGACAAGCACGTAACATGCAATTTATATTAATGTTGATCCTTTAAATAAATAGGTTTGAGTCGAAGTCTCTATTTATTTCTTTATGTGCGACCCATCCCAGCCTCTCGCCACTGCAAACCTTCTTCTTTTGTTTTTAATCAAGTTTTTAATCTGGCAACGGCAAGCCACGTTTTCCTGCGCGACGACACCGTTCGTCGTCCCTTACAACCACCCTACACTGGACCATTTCTGATTTTGGAACGTTCCAGCGATGACAAAACCCTGACTCTCGACGTAAAGGGCTAGAAGGTTGTAGTGAGCGTCGATCTAGTCAAGCCTGCCTTCGTTGAAAACGACACAAGTGACACAACAGTTCCACCCTATCAAGCTGTACCTGAACACAGAACAGCTGTTTCCAGCCCACCTCTTTTAGATTCCCCTACTCCC
The DNA here is from genome assembly GCA_963565745.1 of Phengaris arion. NCBI lineage: Eukaryota > Metazoa > Arthropoda > Insecta > Lepidoptera > Lycaenidae > Phengaris > Phengaris arion. The sequence goes on along the minus strand of OY751444.1, from coordinate 6,514,648 downwards.
CAGGCACCAGACCAACCAGTACCATACACCACTCGATCCGGCCGAGTAGTCAGATTTAAATATTGCGAAGATTTCATTTATCTTTTTCCGTGGAGGGGGTGGTGTGGCGAATGACCACCGTAAATAATATGTATTACCATAGATTACTATAAAATTAACTGAAAACACTTATGTAAAATACCTTGTCATTTCTGGTAACACTATATTCGTCAAAAAAGTTTCTAGACACTTTTTTCCCTCCGTAAAAATTGTATTGTTATTTGTTCGGAATTAGTGCAAATACTGATTATAATTGCTGTATTGTGTCGCCCGCAAAATAAAGGCCTCTTTCAACACGCATGGTTTTATTTAATGAACCAACTACGAAGATCCGCCAAAATACTATGCTACAAATAATTTTGTTACCTTTTTGTTATGTAACCTTTGTGAGATGAAATAAATCAATTTTACTATATTATTACTAACTATAAATTACAATCACATTTTTGGTTTTAGTGCAAAAAATGGAACCAATAACCAAAAAAAAGCGTGGTAGAGGATGGTCTCAAAGCGATATGGAAAATGCTTTGGAAGAAGTAAAGAATAGCCAGATGTCGGAGCGTGCGGTGGCTTTGAAATATAATATACCACGACGAACTCTTAAAAATCATATAAAGTCCGGAAGTTCAGTAAAGAGGATGAGAAGAAAAGCTATTTTCACGGAAGCACAAGAAAAGGATTTGGCGGACAGAATAAACAGGTTTTCAAAAATAGGAGTTCCCTTAACCCCAAAATTAATACGTAAACATGCTTATTTGTTTTTTAAGAAGAACAACATCCAAAACTATTTTAGTGACAAAAAATCGACAGCTGGCAGAAAATGGCTGAAAAACTTTCTAGCGAGAAATAAGGATATATCAAAACGTAAAGCACAATTTATGAACCCAGCTAGGGCTCAAAAGCTTAATAAAGCTATAGTTGAACAGCACTTCAAAGCAACTCGGGAAATATTCGACCTTAACATAGACAAAAACCCGAAACTTCTATATAATATTGGTGAAAAGGGGTGTAGGCTTACAGTTCATCGGCAACCACAAGTATTGGCTGAGAAAGGTTCACGCAGGGTCCATCTAATTGCTCAAGAGCACGCTGAAAATGTGACTGTTGCTATCTGCGTAAATACTGCTGGGATGGCTATTCGTCCAATGATCCTCTTCAAGGGCAAGAGAATGCGTGATGAGAGTTTGAAGAAAATTTACCCCCGGTGACCTTGGTCAAAATGGCCCCAAAAGGATCTATGACCACTGAATTATTCGTGGATTTTATCAACCATTTAGCAAAGTTCAAACCTCCAGGCAAGTGCCTTCTTATTTTCGACGGAGCTTCATCGCATTTAGAATGCGATATTGTTGATACAGCGGAAAAACAGGACATAGTCCTTTATTGCTTACCTTCAAACACCGCCCACGAGCTGCAACCACTCGACAAATCTATCAACAAGTCCTTCGAGCACTTTTGGGACGAACAGGTATTTTTAAAGAACAGTTTAATTACCAAAACACACAGAAAAAGCTCACTAAAGTTCGTTTCAATAAAATCTTGACAAAGGTGTGGCCAAAGTGCATGACTCAAAGCAATATTGCGAAAGGATTCAGGGCAACTGGTCTATACCCCTGGGACCCAAGTGCGATCGAAGAGCAGAAGAAGCCTTGGCGCCGTCTATACTAACTCATTTGACTGTAGCGTCCTCAGGTACTGGAATTTCAATGACGGCACCAAGTTCTATCGAATGTATGCAAGTCCAACATGACACAAGTTCTCCCGAATGTATTCAAGTTCCACATGACACCTTTGATCCAGACGTCACTTTCTATGATGAAGATAACTCAGCTCAAACATTAACTCCTGCAAAAAAATAAGTGGAACAGGCAGTTCATACTTTTCAAAAATTAGTCTATTACAGCTCTTCTACCGAATCAGCACAAGGGGAAATAGATTCGATTGCAAATAATACACCAGTGGACCATATTCGCTACGATTCTCCCATTCCTGGCCCTTCAGGATTGCATGTTCGCTACAATACTCCCGTTCCTGGCCCTTCAGGATTGCACCTTTGTCGTCCACCTACCCTTTTATCTTCTCCGTCTGAAGGTCAAAACTCGTAACTGTCACTCAACGTGTAAGTAGATACAAATTGAACTCGAAGTATTAAAAAATCTAAATTGGTTTTTATTTCGTGAATCCTGTAAAATATTTTACGTAAATATATAAACGAATCAACATAGTATCTATTGTGCTAATTATCTCCACGAATCGATCGTGTATTGTAGGATTCTATCAAAATGTGTTTCAACAAACAACAAAGGTGGGTCCACACTTGATCATTTTCGCGTATCAGATCTCCGTCGCGTAGCATCGAAGCGTATCATGTTTGCGAGTGTGGACGCAAAATGATAGCGATCATGATACACTTTGTATCATGATACACCCCGATCGATATTAAATCGCGTATCTGATACGTGTCGTATCGGATACGCGTATCATGATCGACAGAATGATCTAGTGTGGACGCATTTTGATACGGTGTCATGATACGGCTATGTCATTTGATACGTGATACGCCGCGATCCATCTCGAGGCGGTTTATCCCAGATCATCAAAAGCGATACGCCATGCCAATACACGATTAGACAAGCGCACGGCACGCTACTCCTAAGTAGGTACCTAGTTCCTGCGTGGATGCTTTTGTAATCATGGGTTGGGATAACGAAAGTGTGATACAATTGATCGAAGCATATAAACTTAAAGAAATATTGTGGAACCCTCATAACCGCAACTATTATAATAGATTATTAAAAAAAGATGCTTGGGATGAATTAGAGACCGAATTGCAACATCCGTCAGAAGAAATAAAGAAAAAAGTGGATTACTTGCTTTCGGCACTTCGTCGAGAAAAGATAGCCAAATCCAAGACAAGACAAGGTCAAGGTTAGTAGATATTACTGTCTAAATGCATGTTTGTAATTATTACAGTGACCGGAATGTTTTGGCGTAAATAGTTTTGAATAATTAAAATAATTGGCGATAATTAACCATTCATAGGTCACATATATTAGAAGGGACGTGTGTTGCTATATTATAGCTATTTTAGAATAGTTACGGTTTCTTATTTACTTGCCACTGATAGTCCGGTTTACCCACACAGAAAAACATGCAAACCCAGGACTTCGTTAAGACTGAATGAAATTCAAAGAACAAGGGCCATTTTTGTATGGAAGCCGTACCCAACCTGTAGCACATCCACACGTATATCAAATGAAAGGGCTTGAAAAGCTGAACATTTTATTGTACGACGTAAAATCTCTAAACCATGGGAGAAAAAAGTTAACGAGGGTAGAAGGTAAAAAAAAACCACAAGAAAACATCCTGTATTATTGCATCAATTTATAGTGTTGCTGGTAAGCAATCATTTCTGGAAAGTAATCGTATATGGCAAATTTGAGGAAAGTGTTGTATTTTAGTAAATTGTTTCATATTTTAAAGAAATGTATGAGAAAACAATAAAACCATAAAAATCTAACCTTTCCTGGATTTTACAGTATATTATGACCTTGAAGAAATTGTTTTTAATTAGCAATACTAGCGATTGGTGCAATCATACAGGTGTTTTATTTTTTTTTCGAAAAAGAAAAAAAAACCTGTATTATTGAATTAATTTGTAGTGTTGCTAGTAAGAAATTATTACTGGCTCTGCCTTTTTTGTATCCTGTGTTTATTTATCACAATAAAACAAGCACATGTCATTGCTACACTCTGAGCTATAACGGAGATGAGTTCTGGGTCCATGTCTGCACTCTGGGAGTGCTTGACTGAATGAATCACGAGATCGATACGAGGATCGGCTAGACGATACGCGATCAAGATACAGGTATCTATAAGTGTGGATGTGGGTTTTGGCCGAACTGTGGCTCACGTGATAAAAGATACGCTATGGTCAAAATGGGCGTCCACACTTAGAATACGCATACTCGATACGATACGCCTGATACGGATACGACTACTTGATACAAATGTGGACCCACCTCAAGATGGCGCCTACGCATTAAATGCACTGTAATATTTTGTTTTGTAATTTCGTTCATCGTTGTTGACTGAAACGCTGCGCTCGAGTTTCTGTCATTCTGTGCTGCTGCTCTTACCGGCTAATACTTCACATTAAAGGATTACAGGGGCATACCAGCAACGCAAATATGATTAGTGGCACCTCTTCAAATTATAACTTGGCGGAGGAATCTTTCACATCGCCTGATGGCAAATTGTCGCCTGATTATGTGACCCGCAGGAGAGAGAACCAGAAGAACGAATTGAACCCGCTGAGTGTGCAGCTTATGGAATTCCAAAATAACATAACGAAACAATTAGAAAAATGGTTTTCTAAACAGGAAAATACGAGTATTAGTATGATGGCTAGAGTGATCGATGAATTCGAGGAAGTTAAAAAGTCGGTAAAATTTATATCTGATAAGTATGAGGAGCTAAAGAATAAAACAGCTCACTGCACTGATGACATAGAAAAAATGAAGAAAAGATTTTTATCCCTAGAAAACCAGTACCACCAGGTGCACCATTTATAAAGTCGGATTGACTTCATGGAACAGCACTCAAGGCTAAATAATATTGAAATAAGCAACATTCCTGACAGGCGAAATGAAAACTTAGTGAAATTAGTCACCGAGATTGGGTCTGTAATAAAACAATCAATTTCAGCAAGCGACATTGTGACAGTACATCGAGTGCCTCACGCAGACCCAAAAAGTACTCATCCCAAAAATATCATTGTGAAGTTGTCATCGAGAGCACTACGTGATAATGTGCTATCTTCTACACGTAAGACCAAGGGGCTCTATACGGATTCATTGCAAATAAGTGGAGATCGCCGCAAGATCTATATAAATGAACATCTCACACTAAAGAATAAGCAGTTATTGAGATTGCTATATTGCTATCACATAATTGTACTGGTAGAGACTTGGTTAGTACCCGGTATAAGTGATACTGAATTTATTGACGATAGGTATGTGGTGTTCCGGTGTGATCGCAACCTTGCGTCCACGGGCAAGCGTAATGGGGGTGGTGTGCTCGTTGCGGTGAGATGCGACCTGCGGCGGCCAGTGCGCCGTGTGCTACCCCGCCCTGCTCCCACATCTATTGACTGTGTCACTGTTGAACTGCCTACTCGTCGTAGTCAGTGTTACATTGTTCACGGTACTTATATACCTCCTAACCAAAATACTGATACATATTCCTTATACTTGGATACAATTTGTGAATTAATGATGGATAGCTCCGTGTGTGATTACTGCATAGCGGGAGATTTTAATTTACCTAATCTGGATTGGGAATCCAAGGATAACCTTTCTATACCTATTATATATATCTTAACATTTATATTTATATATATCTTAACCGGTTGTCAACGACAGGACGGACGGTCCTGGTAAGTATTTTTTGCAGGCCCTCTCCTTGCTGGGAGCCTGTCAGTACAATATTCATCCAAACCAATCTCAAAAATGTTTCAATGAAAACATCAAGAGAGTGGAGGATGACTTAAAAGTTAATATTAAATATTTCTGGAGTTATACCTCCAGTCGCAAGGCTAAGCCAAGTGTGCCAGATAGCATGTCTTATATGGGTGAAACCTATAGTAACCCTACTGAAATCTGCAATATGTTCTCTAAATATTTTAATTCAGTATATGAACCATCTACTATTCATTTAAGTAATTGGCAACCACCTACAGTTAATAATGTTAACTCTTGTATCCACATTATGAGTGATCCACATTATGAGTGATATCCATTTTACGAAAGAGGAAATTCATAAGCAATTAAAATTATTATATATAATACCACCAAAGGACCAGGGCCAGATTTCATACCACCCTCCTTTTTGAAACTAACAGCTGGTACGATAAATATTCCACTTTTTATTATATATAACAAGTGCATTCGGCAAGGAGTATTTCCTGATGTTTGGAAAATTGCTAACATTACTCCTGTGTACAAAGATGGTAATAGACCTCTGGTAGAAAATTATCGACCAATATGTATATTATCTCCCTTGTCAAAACTCTTTGAGAGGTTGGTGTATTCTCAATTGTACCCTGTTTTCCATAACCAAATTATTGAAGAACAACATGGCTTTACTCAACGTAAATCTACAGTTACTAATTTACTACTTTACTGCAACATTTTATTCGAACATATGGATGAGAGGGTGCAGGTTGATGCAGTGTATACTGATTTTCGGAATGCATTTGACAAGGTAGATCATGAATTATTATTAAACAAAATTACATTTAATGGGATTAGAGGAAACCTTCTGAGGTGGTTTGCCTCGTATATTATTAACAGGTCCCAAAAAGTAGTTATAAATGGATTTGAGTCGGACACTTTCTCTGCGTCATCAGGCGTGGCTCAAGGATCAATCCTGGGGCCATTGCTGTTCATAATTTTTATAAATGATATTGGCCAATGTTTCAAAAACTGTAAGTTTCTGATGTATGCAGATGATTTAAAGATATACTTGGGAACTAAATCCATCTCAGATTGTGTTAAGTTGTAACTTAACTTCCTGTAGGAAGACCTTGATAGGCTCTCTACATTCTGCTGCCCTAATAAATTACAACTAAATATATCCAAGTGTAGTACAATAACGTTTACAAAGAAAAAAAATGTAATAAAACAAATCTACAACCTTCTTGGCTCACCATTAAATCATATAGTAAGTGTCCGTGACTTGGGAGTTATTTTCGATTCTAAATTGCATTTTGATGAGCATATAAACAAAATAACTAACAATGCCTTTAAAATGTATGGTTTTGTTATGAGAAATACTACAGATTTTAAAAACTCTTTAACATATATTCACCTATTTGCTAGCCTAATCAGGCCACAACTAGAATATGCTTCTCAAGTATGGAATCCCATATACAATACTTATATTGATGAAATAGAGCGTGTTTAGAAACGATACTTAAGCTCTGTTTTCTTTAGATGTTCACAAGGTCATAAGAGATCGTATACTGATAATGTCAAAGCCTACAATTTAATAACTCTTGAGGTCAGACGTAGACTTCTTGGTGTTATGGCTTTGCATAGTTTATGTAGGGGAGGCCTAGGAGATTTGTGAAAGAGGAGAGTTGTGACAGGACGATTTCCCCTACCTATAATAGGCAACGAACTGGGATTACCGCTCGTTTGTTGTTTTAGGGATACGCTACTTGACTCAGTACCCACCGGCGGCGCACGAGAAGCGGTTGTGTAATTACGACATCTGCGTGCAAAAAAATGCGAAAAGTAAGTTTTTCTTAAAAATTTTGATTGAATTTACATCATGTCTTGTTACATGTACATTGTTATGTTATTTTTTCTTAAGTTATATGGTTATTTAAGTCTCAAAGCGTTGCATTGATCTTTTGTGTTTGCATCATGTTTAGAAAATATGAATTATTATTTGGACCAAGTCGTGATTTTCAGCAGCTACAAGAGTTGTGACAGGCTGTCACAACTCTCCTATTTGAATTAATTTTTTTGCTGGGTTATTGACACTTTTTTATTAATTTGTTATGTCTGTATATATGTTTGTACATTAGTATATTAAGTTCAAATCTTGCAAGTTACAGTCCGCAATAAAAAATTGTAGCAAGAAAAATATTTGCCAAAAAAATATTAGGTCTTGTGGTGTGATGTTGCATGCTGGATGTCTACTTTTTTTGTTTCAGAATGCCTAATAAATATACACGAAAGACTAATAAGGGCACTGTTAGTGTCGAAATTTACGAACTGGCCTTTGAAGAGGTTACATTAAGAGGTAAAAGTCTAAGAGATGCCGCGTCCTCTAAACTACATGTCTTTGTAAAGATACATTAAAAAGAAAACAGCTTATCAAGCAAACCCAGATGGCGAGGCTCCATCTATGGGTTATACAAGTCCGACGATATTTACACAAGAGGAGGAGAATATATTGAGCGACTATTTGCTAACATGTGCTGCATGTAATTATGGTCTGACAACAAAAGAAACTAGACTCATCGCATATAAGTTAGCTATAAAATATAATAAAAAAATACCAAAGTCATGGGAAGAAAATGGAAAGGCAGGAGAAGTATGGCTCAAGCTATTTATGCAACGACATCCCAATTTATCTTTAAGACTGCCTCAAGCTACTAGCATAGCTCGCGCTACTAGCTTCAATAAGACAAATGTGGCAATTTTTTTCGATAACTACACTGGCGTCCTAAGCAAATATAAACTTGATGCCAAAGATATTTGGAATGTTGATGAGACCAGCATAACTACCGACCAAAAGCCGGATAGGATAATTGCACGACGAGGAGAAAAACAGGTCAGTGCGATGACATCGGCAGAAAGAGGGACCTTGGTTACACTGGCTTTAGCTGAAAACGTAATAGGTAATTACATACCACCCATGTTTATATTTCCACGAAAATGATTCCAAGATCACTTCATTCGGGACAGCCCAACTGGTTCAGTCGGAACAGCTAACGGATCAGGCTGGATGCAAGAGGATGATTTTCATGTTTTTCTGGAGCATTTTAAAAATCATGTTAGACCCTCAAAAGAGCAAAGAGCTTTGTTGCTCCTAGATAATCATGCCTCACATACAGCTCTGAAAAACATTAAATTCTGCAGAGAAAATGGCATAATTTTGCTCACATTTCCCCTGCACTGTACACACAAGCTACAGCCACTGGATCGTGCCATTTTTGGGCCCCTAAAAAAGCAATAAATACAGCTTGTGACAATTGGATGCGAAGCAATGCCGGAAAGGTCATGACAATTTATGACATCCCATCTATAACAAAGTCGGCATTTGATGTAGCAATCACTGCAAGGAATATCAGTGCTGGTTTTGCTGCAACTGGAACGTGGCCGGTTAACATAAACATATTTGGAGAAGCCGATTTCCTCCCAAGTCAAGTGACTGATCGTCCCAACCCAGAACTAGAGCAATCCGTTTCAGAAATTATGAACAATTCAGCAGAAAGGATCATTACTCCAAATCTCAACACCGGCACAGTTGATAACGTTGAAGCAAGAGCCGTTACTCCAAGTGAATTTATTGAACATATCATGCCATCTAACAATTCATCAATTGTGAACAATAATGAAAATGAACCTGTTGCCTCCACGTCTATAGCCCATACACCAATTCTAAATAATAATGTCATTGAACCTATTTCATCCACAGCTACAGCCAATAACACAATTGTGAACAATATTGCTCATGAATCTGTTGCCTCAATTTCTTCAGCCAATAGCCCAGTCCTGAACAATAACGCTAATAAATCTGATGCCTCCACATTTACAACCCATAGTCCTCTTGCGACTGTTTCTAATGTGTTCTCGCCGGAATCAGTTAGTCCGTTGCCAAAAGCTCCGCCAAGAAAAAAAACAGTCAACCGAACAGACGCAAAATCAAATCTGCTGTGCTTACTGACACACCTACTAAGGACGAAATAGCTGCTAAAGAAGCCAATAGGAAGTTGAATAATGTGAAAAAGCATATCCTAAGCGAAGATAAGAAGAGAGATAAAAAGCCAAGAAGACTAATAAGAAGAAGGGAATAGGTGATGACGAAGAAGAAGTAGAAAACGAATGTTTTTGTTTGGTTTGCATTGAAGCCTATGCAAACGCAAATGCAAAAGCAGATCGAATGAGGAGTGGGTGCAATGCAAAGGCTGGTACAATCTACAATTGTACTGGAGGCGAGCTGCAATATGTTTGTCATAATTGCCTCTCAGATTAGATTAAGATTTAACTGATTATAATATGATTGATCTTAAAGCGATGCCATAATTACTTATAAGTCATAATTACTTGTTATGGGAATATTATATGTTGTTTTTGTTGGTACTTAATGTACTAAAAGATGATTAAACTACTTTTTGCAAAAAAACATGTTTTATTTATTTATAATATGGTGCAATGATATTTTTAATATTTAATTAGTCTAAATACTAAGCTGTCACAATTTACCTCGGTACCTGTCACAACTTACCTCGGTGATAGGAGAGTTGTGAGAGAGAGTGGTCTTCCTTTTTGTTGATTTTCCGTAATACTTTAATAAATTTTGATGATAGTTTTAGAAAGAGAAGGCATGGTGTTACATTGATTTATATAGGTCATAAGTATAAAATATTATTTGAACGAGATATGTCCTCTAAACTAAAAATTGTCACAACTCTCCAAGGAGACCTTTAATTGAATTTTTGAAAATATTGGCCGAATCGGCGAAAATGTGCACGTTTACCAGCATTAGTTTGGTAACGTCTACAATCAAAAAGTGGGTATTTACAAATAGCTCGATGAGGCCTACTTGGCACCAGGAAAGACAATTGACTCAGAAGTGGAGGACAGTCAAATCTTGCATTACCCCGAGCCTAATGCAAGATTTGACTGTCCTCCACTTATTATTTACTTACAATATTTTAAAAATTCAATTAATAAAATTATAAAATCTAAATTTTTAGCCTTTTCTAAATTGCCCAAAGAAGGTAAATTTAACTCTTGTTAAGGCAAGTAATGCATAATGCAAGTATCCTAATACTTGCATTATGTATTTCTGGTTTTTAAGGGTTACTATAATGCATTGGTTTATCGAGTCACTGTATTGCCTATACTGTGATGATGATCATATAATATAAGTATTCTTAATTGTTAAACATGTAAATGTTGCTCTGTTATAGTGTATACTCTTTAAATTGCCTTAAAAACATATGTTGACTTTGTTTATAAAACATGTAAACGCTGCTCTCTTATAACCGTGCAATTAATTTATATCTCACAATGTAACTTCTCTCAGTCAACGCACATACTACAAGCGCATACACTACGTAGGCACCATAGTAGTTTGAAACTAATCCCAAGACTTCGGTCGTAGGGCTAGGGTGCTTATATGTATATACACACATGGATGCACACACACACACTCATATGATGTATGATGTAATGTAGCCTTTTGAGATTACTTTTCTAATTCATATGTGCAAGATTTTATTTTATTTTGATTTTTTATGTTAGCACTTTCCAGAATTATTGTGATTACTGTTAAAAGCAATTGGATGATTTGTATCTGATAATGTTACTTAATACTTACTAGTTTTTTCTTTCATTTCGAGTAAACAAAGATATGTAATATGTGGATAACGATGTGGGTGTCACATCTACTAATACACATATTATACTTATGCTGTGTGATGTAATGTAGCCTTTTGAGATTACTCTTCTAATTCATATGTGCATGATTTTATTTTATTTTGATTTTTTATGTTAGCACTTTCAAGAGTTATTGTGATTCCTGTTAAAAGCAATTAGCTGATTTGTATTTGATAATGTAACTTACTTATAATATGTGGATAATGATGTGGATGTCACATTTGTTATTAATATGTAACTGGATAGGATCATATCATAGGTAATGACTTTTTTGTTAAACAAATAACGATTTCGGCAGCCCGGACTCCCAAAAAAAACCAAAAATTATCTTAAACTTTATTAATTAACTTATAATTAAATTACAAAATTATATCCGTGATCGATGCTAGATCAGAATAGAATGAATAATATAATATAATTATTTAAAATTGCAAAATGCGGTAAATTGCTGGAACAGCAGAATGATTCCTCGAAGCCGGGACGTTGACCAGACACGTGCCGCAGCGTCAGCGATCTCCTTTAGGGTACCGTATGTAATTCCTCCACCCTCAGAGCAGCAACTATTTGAGCACCTTGAGGGAAAATGTTGCTGGTATTCCATGGTTTTCAGATTCATCAGGAACAGCATATATAGGGTTTCTTCTTGGTTCTTCTTCTGGCGTATCAGGGTTCTTCCGCAGGTATCGTCGAAGAGAAAAGACGAGGAAAGTTATAACTATACCAGATACAAGTGCATAAAGAGGCAACGTTGTATGGTACAGTGAAGAATCAAAATGGGCAAGATTAATCGGGTTCTGTAGTAGAATTCTATTTTCCAGGTGATGCAGGCTATCAAGATTCAAGGAATTTAGAGTGATATGTGGGATCTCGTTATTTTCAGCTTCAGTGAAGTTACTTCGTATCTCGGTGATCTTCAGAGGCTGTCCCTTCATTCATGGGGAATTGTTGCTAAGTAGCTGCCAGATAGGGATACATATTCTTGCCGTTCGCATTGGAGTTCGACTTTCGTAGGCTTTGGGAAGACAATAGTATAGTGTCTATCGTCCAGTTGTTCCATAGCTTGACTAGTGATGGAGACTTCAGTGGGGCTGCATGACTTGTCTAAAGATTGATGGATGATGATACTCTGGATGCAATCTGCTTGTTCTCGTGGCTGATAATAATTCGCGCTTTCTTCACAGAGAAGGTATTCGCCAATCTTCGGACATTCGGTTTGCAAGTACATGAAAAATTTCCCATTGGTTGCTATGAAAGGATGTATAGGTATAAAGGTCTGCTGGAATTTATTAGGAACAATGGCAAGCATAAATAAGTCGTAACTATCTTCAGATATAATAGGAATTCTAAAAATTATAACAATTCTCTTACCTATAAAATAACTACCTGGTTTTATAGGATTATAATATTCTCTTAAATCAATATCTAAGATTTCATTATTACTATATAATTCTCTAAGTCTACTTATCATATATGCTAAGTTATCTACGCTTATCATACTATGGTGCGTGCTTGCTGCACGTACAAATCCTAAAATATTCTCTATTCTAATTAATTCTAGGTATAAATCATCCGCATTTTCGGTGATAATAGCTAATAGTTGGGCGAATTTAGCAAACTTAGCTTCAAAAAGGTAGTACTTATCTACAACTAATTTCAACGTTTCATTAATTTTAATTTGGTTTTCTGCTAAATTACTAATAAGTTGCGAATATTGACTCATCCAATCTTTATTGACACTTATATGATCATTTAATTCAGACACTAATTTATTTTCATTTGCTTCTAATAACTCTATGGCTTTATTAAATCTTTCAGCATCTGCATGATCCAAATTACCTGTAATACCTTTAATAAATGATCCCAGTCCATTAATAAGTCCTCATTTTACTCTAGAAGGTTCTAAAGTTTTTAATTGAGAATCTATTTTTGACAACTTAGTATAAAGATAATCAATTTGAATTTCATAGATAGGCAAAGTAGTATTATCAAGTTTCGTTTTAAAATAATCTAACTGTTCATTTATAGAATAAATACGATTTTCTAATTCTGACAGTTCTAAATATTGTATAAAAGTATCGTATTGGGATATTAGCTTGGCTTGACCAAGTTTAAAAGGTAGAAGTCCAGGTCCACTGTCAAGAGTCTCAAGTTTTATCTCTGCTGCCTGCGTCATTGTCATTATCAGTATTAGTCGGTACCTGTAACAATTTTGATGACTTTGGTACTCGTTTCAGGCGACATTTAGCAACAGGTCCTTTTTTCCTTGAAGTGTAAATGTGTATGGGAAGGTCTGCAAGGACTGTGTCGTGAGTGTACCGTGGTGCTAGTTTCTGTCTAGTAGCTAAGGGGTTCTTAATAAAAACCTGCTGGTCGGGTACATATTCAGTTTCTGGCTCACGATTTTTATTTCTACTAGTCATTAAGTTTGTACGGTCAATAGTTGTAGCTTTACTAATCATTTCGTATACTGTCTTCATCTGATCTCTATGAGTTATAATATACTGTTGCATGAGGTGTTCAGCTAAATTAAGATCTAAAGGGTCTCTGGGGTCAAAGTGGCCTCTAATGATGTCGTGTGGTCTACATTTGGTGAAACTATGTATTGAACTGTTATAAGCTAGGATTGCATAAGGGATTTGATTTATTGTAGGTTCATTTTTATTTTTCAGGTGAAGGATACGAAGGTGTTCTAGTAAAGTGAAATGGAATCTTTCAATAATTCCGTTGTCATTAGGAGAATGAGCTAGTGTTCTATGATGATTAATTTTATGTAATCTAACAAATTCTGCGAAAAGTTGATTAGTGAACTCAGTCCCGTTATCTGTTACTATAGTCAAAGGTAGTCCATGGTGAGTACTGAAATCTAATAGTCCTTGGATAATACTTATGGCGGTACCATCTCGTAAATGGTATGCTTGGCCGTACTTGGAGAAAGAATCTACAAAGGTAAGATATTTTTCAGCTTGCGCTGTGAATAGATCCATATGAACTATTTCAATGGGCTTAGTTGCAGGGGGTACTATGTTAAACTGTGGTCTAATGGGGTTTCTGTCATATTTAGTCTGTCCGCAAATTGTACACTCGTTTATATATTTAACAACTTCTTCCCTCATTTTAGGCCAGTAATAACGACGTGATAAAGCTAAATAGCATTCGTTGATGCCTCTATGGTTAGTTTTGCCTTCATGATAGTGTTTAATTATTTCTTGCTGCCGTAAATACTCCTTTACATCTTCTAGCTCAGTTTTTGCTAAAACTAGGTGCATAGAATTACATTTAAAGTTATTTTGCAAAATTGGAATTATAGAATACATACCTAATGGTGGAGTTATTTTAATGGCTGTCTTTATTTTAGGATTTACGTATTCTTTTACTGCATTTATAACGTCCAGTTCTAATGAAGATTCTGAAACTTGTATGTGTGTGCATGTGTGGGTATCAAAAGGTTTAGTGACAGTCGGTCTTTTTTTTATGTCACCTACTATAGTCAGACAAACCTGTCTATGGAATTTATTTAGGGGTTCATCTGTAATGGGTATTTCAAGGATGGGATTTTCAGCGGATGTATGCGCTGTTACAGTAGTAGATCCTGATGGCTCAGGTCTTATTGAAACATCTATACCACATTCTTTAAGAAGTGATTCTATTTCCTCATTATTAATCTGCACACGGGATAAAGCGTCAGCATTGGTGTTATGCTTTCCTTTTTTATATATTACTGTATAGTCAAATTCACTCAGTTTCAGTCGCCATCGTGTCAGTCTCGAGTTCGGTTCTTTCAGGTTCATAATCCACTGAAGTGGTTTATGGTCAGTTATAATTTTGAATTTTCTACCAAACAAATAGGGTCTGAAATACTTAGTTGCCCATACTATTGCCAAAAGTTCTTTTTCGATTGTACTGTAATTTAATTCACTGTCACTTAATGTTCTAGAAGCATAGCAGATCGGTTTGTCGGAGCCTACTGTACCTAGTTTCCAACCGTCTGCTGACCGAGCAACAGCTTTTTCGAAACGCTCCGCAATTAAAAATCGTAAAAAGTGGTAAAAAGTTATTCGATTTTGATAAAAAAGGTGTCGCTGGATTCGTCTCGGCGCCCTCTACACGCGAGTGATTACGGCGCACCTTAAATAAGCGAAAAAAGTGTTAAAATCAGTGGAAAACTAAAAAAGAAAAAATTAAAAAACTTAAAAGTGAAATAGGATAAGTGTTTGTGTGCGGATTTTCAAAACAAAAAGTGGACTTTGTGTAGAAAGTGACCTGTATATGTGTTGTGAGTTTCGTAATTATAGCTGTATGTTTAGTGCCGTTGACCTTTATTTTTAGTTTTTGGTGTCCCCACGAGGTGGGTGAATTCGCCACTCTACGCAAGCGGACTACAGTGTTAAAGGTGGGGCACAATAGGACAAGGATAAAACTGCAAGCAGAAAAATTTTATCGATAATACGGGGTGAGTTATTCAATTATAAAAAGTGGAAACTAAACCGTCAATAACAAGAAGACCGGCTGAGACGCGTGGGATCTGAGGCGCTGAAAATTAGGCCCAGGATATCGCCTAAACCTACCAACAAAAAGGGTAAGCGCCTCCATACAAAATTTTTCCGGAAACCCGGAAAAACCACTTTTCCGGGGAAACCGCAATAAAAAAGTGCCAGAACCGACCACGCTGTTCTCAGCACCACCACAGGCTGCCGGCACTCACCCCCTACCAAACACCGAAAACCGCGTGCCTCCAGCTGCTCAGGAACCGGAATAAACCTAAAAAAGGTAAAAAACTAGGATAAAAAGGGAGCGGCTGGAGAAACCGGGAATCAGGCACCAGGAGCAGACGGCAGACACCGAGACCGAACTATCGACGCCTTGCACGTCCTTCTACGGGTACTGGAACGGGAGATACAGCTAAAAGAGTTTTTGGCCGCCATTTTGACGGCCATTTTGTAAAAATTAAAACGTCTATAACTCCCGATCCAGTTGACGTACAGAGGCGAGCAGCATATCGCTGAAGAGGGCCTGAGGAGGAGCACCCGACTAGACCAGAAAATCGGGGAATAAATTGGGAAACCAAACCCCCCCAAATTTCCCCCTCAGAAAAAGCCCAAGGTAGGGTAATCCCTAGTACAAACAAACCGCGATCCGCTACCATCTACAGGAAAGGAGCTACAACAAAAAGAAACTTGACTTTGACGTTTGTCGGCCATTTTGTAAATTTTGAAACGGCTATAACTTTGGAGGCAAACGTCATAGCAAGACGCGGATCGCGGATATCGGCAGCTGGGAAGTTAGGCTAACGATCCCGCTAGAAAAAATTCCAAAAACTGACAAAAAATTGACAAAAATTTTTTAGAGCAGAAAAGTACAGAATCAGATAGAGGGGGAAAATCCAAGACCAGCAAGCCCAAGAACCCCCCCTCTACGACGAACAGTTGCCGAGGTACAAGCCCTCAAACTTTGACATTGACAGCTCGGCAACTGTCAAACATCGCAAAAAAGTGGCAATATCTCCGCTCCCTGAAGGGCTAGGAAGACGCGGTTTCTTCCTGGGTGGAAAACACTACAAAACCTATCTCTCCACCAAATTTGAACGTGATCGGAGGCCTACGAAATTTGGCAGCTCCAAATCAAACAAGACCCAGTGCATTGTATAGAGAACCAGAAGCCGAGGAAAACAAGCCCAAACACCACCCCAATAGCTTAAGGGGTTCGGGAACAAGAACAAAAATAATTTTCTGGCGGCCATTTTGGGGGCCATCTTGAAAATTTTAAAACATAAATATCTCGGCTCCTGGAGGTCGTAGAGCCACAGGACTTTCAGTGTTGACATAGTGACATCGAGGAATATCCGGGCATCAGGGCGAGGATCTTCTGCGGGAACGCCTGGAGACCTGGAAAAGAAAAACTGATATAACATCTTCGGGAACTCGTAGAGCGGCGCGGTTTTTAGGTATCAGCACTGCAGCCAACTTCGGGACGCCGTACCTGAGACTGCACCACCTGGAAACAGCTGCAACACCTCGAACACCTGCAAGATAGAAAAACCTGGAAAAAATCACTTACCTGGAGAAGTCACCGCACCAGCAACACTGAAAAATTGTACCTGAAAAGAAAACTTAAAACTAAGGTAAAAATTGTTAATAACATAGACCAATAGCAACCCTGTCACCCTTAGTTCCCCTCATCCCCTGGCAGTGCAAACAAGGGCGGCCCTCCGAAAAACTGCATCGCAGAGGCGGGAGGTCTCCCTGTTTTGGATTAAGGCGCACGCAGGGTTGAGAGGGAATGAGAGGGTCGACGAATTAGCCAAGGAGGCCGCGCTGAGATTGAAAAGGAAGCCTGACTACGATCTGTGTCCTGTTTCATTTGTCAAGCGTATCTTAAGAGAGGATACGGTTGAGGAATGGGACAGGAGATACGAAGTGGGAGGGACGGCCGGAGTCACAAAGCTCTTTTTCCCAAGCGCTGCTGCTGCATACAGGGTAGTCAACAAGATAGACATCACACACTACACCACACAGATTCTGACTGGACACGGTGGGTTCGCCTTCTACTTGAATAGATTTAAGTTGAAGGAGGACCCGTCGTGTTCATGTCAGCCAGGAGTTGAGGAGACGGTTCCTCACCTGTTACTCGAGTGCCCGATTTTTGCTAGCAGTAGATATGATACTGAGCAAAAATTGGGCATATCGATTACGGGTGAGAGCCTGTCTTCCATCCTGGGGGGAAAAACGAGGGATATTTTCCTCGAATATTGTAAGAAGATTGTGGGTGTAGTTTGTAAGAAGAATTGTGATATTTTAGTGTGATATTAGTTAGGCTCTATTTATAATATGTTTTTGTGATATTAGGCTAGTCTTTTACCTTGTGTCGTCGTTTTATTGTTGATATTTTAAATGGTTGTGATTATTTTAGTTGAATTTTATTATTTTATTTTTATTGTATTTTATTGAATTACCATTTAATTGATTAACTTTTATGACTTAATTTTAAATTGAAAAATTTAAATTGTATTTATCGCATTATTTTGGATTTTATTTATGTTTGTATCATGGATGTTCTAATTCTAAGATAAATGTGACAGAATTACTATTGTAATAAACAAGTCAATCACTGTAAATATAATATAAGAAATTGTACAATTAGATAGAAGACTATTATAAAAACAGAAAAATAACTGAAAAGAAAAAGAATTAAAACAGATAAATAAACAGCCCTGATAATGTTAATTATTTGTAAGCTGTTCAGTCAAGTCCCCATACATTTTTTTTATGATATGTGCGATCAAACACAAAGAAAAAAAGATTTAAAAGAAAAAAACTTATTTTCGGTAGCATTTGTAAAAATAAAATAGGCAACAGCACAAAAATGACATGATACATTTAATAATACAACTATTCAAGTATAATAAATAAAAACCTGATAGAGATAATTCATGTTTTTGCGACTGTAACATTCACTGTGACAACAAAATTAGTGAGCAAGGGTAAAATTTTCATAATTTTTAAAAAATGGCCGATAACTAAAAAATCATGATACTTTTACTAAACATAAATTGTATTTTTCTGATCCGTTATGATATTCTCCAGCTGCAGGTGAAGGATTATCCAATAATTACGCCACACCCTGTATATATAATGGTAAAGTGTTGCCACCAGATGACCAGAATCAATTTAATGCGATGTCACAACTCTAAGGCCGTAGGGCCAGGGAAAATCCAGAGCAGTAAAATTTGATATCTGCGATAATACAATAGAGCTGAAAATCGAACACACGAGTGTCAGATTTGACACTGACATTTGATTTGACACTCGGGTGTTCGATTTTCAGCTCTATTGTGTTATCGCAGAGTTTTTTTTATCAGCGCTCTGAATTTTCTCCGGCCTTCTGGATTCCGGATCATATAGTTTCAGCCTTATTATTAAATTCCATGTTATTGTGTAACGTTTGTCGATAAGTATTGAGTACTGAAAAAAATATAATATAAATTCCTTTTTTTTAATTAGAATTCCGAATGTTAATAAGAAAGCTTCACCATTATTCCAGACGAAATTCCCCCTGAACCAGGTGACTGGATCGGCCAAATTTGTCAATGTGTTGCAATACTTCTTCGTGTTAATTGTTATAAAGGTATGAGATTTGTACAATGACTATAAACATGTCTGGTCAGTTTCATACATTGGAAAATGAAGTACATGCTCAGTACGTAAAGATGTCGCTACGAGTAAGCATTGTGAACCATGGAAAGTAAATCATATTAAAAGCACAATTAAACCGCCATGTAACTTGTTTTGATTTACGTCAGTGATTCATTTAGTTTTATTCTTCAAAATTTTCAATGATTACTGAATAAAATATGAATTTATAACAATATTTAATTCATACAACGCCCTCTTTTTTAAAAATTGAATTGATAAAGTACATCGGCCTATGGGGACTCTTCAAATTAAATGTCGTCAATTCACGATACATGGCTAGTTAAAACGACGACGCAACGGCAGGCGTGGGCGTTAATTTAACAATTTATCTTTATAGCACAGAGATAATAATATACTACGTTAGTATGTAGATAATAATATACTTAGTTATGTTTGGTTATGTTCGTTCTCTGAAAATAGTGTCATTTATAATTTCCACGTAAAGTGCCATCTAGTAAGTTTTCGTAATAAATAACATTATACTGACAATCATAGAACTCGTTGTAGTACCAAGCTCGCGCCACGGGCGCCCGCGCCGCGCGATTAGTGTGGGGTCAAATCGACCTATGGGATTGTCCCTCTGTTGTACGTAGTATATTATTATCTCTGTGGCTGTAGTTTTATGCAATAAGCGTCCGCGCGACCGAGGGGCTTGGCCGCTACACCGCGAAATTACAAGCAACTCTATGCAACGATGCTCCGCTATTCAAATAAATCGTTGCGTAATGCGTACAGTTGCTAGAATTTCGCGGTGGAGCGGCCAATCCGCTCGGTCGCGCGGACGCAGATAGCTACAGCCTTACCTACAACCTACACCTATCCTTCACCAATATTTCGCACCGTTTAAACCTCCTCTGAACCATTACGTTACGTAGTAAGTATGAGCAATCTGTGCCTGATCTGCCACAATTATTTCAAGACCAAAATTAGCCAAATCGGTCCAGCCGTTCTCGAGTTTTAGCGAGACGTTGGAATTGTAATCCATTTTTATTATTATCCTACTACTATCATAAATTTGAAAGTTTGTGAGGATGTATGACTAGATTGATGGATGGATGGATGTTTGTTACTCTTTCACGCAAAAACTACTGAACGGATTTCGATGAAATTTGGTATGGTAGAAGCTTAAGCTCTGCATAACAACATAGGATGCTTTTTATGCCGAAAAAGTACAGTGTTCCCGTGGGATACTGTATTAACGCGGGCGGAGCCGCGGGCAAAAGCTAGAAATAAATAAGAAGATAAGTAATAATATTCGCATAACAATATAACACAAACCTTTTCCAGCTCGATGCGTCCCGGTTCTCCGCGCCAGTGCTGAAAGAGTACTCTCGCCGGAAAGCCATGAGACATATTGTGGTGATGTGTGCGCTGGCCGCGGCGCTGTTCGCCGGGCTCTCCCTGCCGTCCTGCGACCCTGGGGCTGTGGCTGGGCTGGGGGCGGAGAACTACGAACACCCAGGTTGCAGCTTCCAGTGCGGGTAAGGGCTTGGGGAAAACCGGCGAGAAATGCGCATAGTTACGATAATTAATAATAACATCTATGGACGCTTCACTACACCTCAATCTGGTCCTTGGTATTTACATTTTTTATTATAGTAAACATATTCAATAACCTATATTCAATACACGTCAATGACCCAGGAACACAGAAAACTTTTGTTCCCTTGGCGGGATTCGAGCACGTCAAAATTTACAAATTTGGATCGCTCTATGAAAGCTGTTTCTCTGTATGTAAGTAAATATATTTTCTACTCTGTGATAATACCTAGGGCTGGGACTATATGATCCGGAATACTGCGGAATATTCTAACCTTCAATAAAAATACCTTCTTACTTCTCAAAACAAAATAGAGAATTTTTGTTTCATTATTATCGAATAAACCATTACAAAATTAAGCCGATAAAATTGATGGAAACTTGGAATCTCATAAGGAGACACTTTAAGTACGAAACTAACCTCGAAATCTCGAAAAAAATCTGCTATTTTATTTCTAATTAACGTGAATACCTACCTAACAATTTGTGAATGAACTGTTTTTGTTTTTCGCGATTTCGGTGTTGGCCTCTTAGTAAAAGTTGTTGCTTATGAGATTTTACGAAAGAAAATAGATTTTGTCGATTTAATTTTGATATCTATGAAATGTTGTTGGAGTTTAAGTCAGGTCCGCCACATGTTACTAATTTCCTCATGGGTAGATAGTGTTTGTATGTCTTAGTATAAATGAATATAACATATGAGAGAATATAATAAATCTTAAGATTTTATTTTCCTGTTGCATATTTTTTTAGGTCATCATGAAGAAATCTACTAGGAGCTCTAAAATTATGGAAATGATATGTACAAGTTCAGCAGAAACCCAAGCAGAAATTTTAGTAGAACGAAATGTTGGCAGTGTCTACCCTCAACCATCAACAAGTTATGGAAATGTAAGTGAAAATCTAAGTAATATTATTAGAGAAGATTTTGGCCAAGAATCTACTCGTAGACACAGCTCAGATTTTGATTTTGATTCGGATGACTCGGTTAAAGATAAAACATATAATCCACCAAAAACAAGGGAAAATGAAAGAATGAAGAATTTTATGAAGCTGTTGCGTCCACAAACAATCATAAAACAATTATTAAAAAAATGGATGTGGGTGACTTTTTAAAAATAAAAGATGAAACTTCAAATGCTAAACTTCAACAATCCAATCCTCGTGCCTATTTACGAGACATGAGTGAAATATGCTTTAAAAAAGGTAATTTTTTAATGTTTTACAAAACATAATTTAACGATCATCAATATACAGAATTAGATTGCTTAAAAAAACTATTTTGAAGAAAGGTATTACAAGTCCAATTCAAAAAACAGAAGCTAGAGGTATTAAAAATGTCCGTAAAAAACAGATTTTGCAAAAATTGGGACCACTCATGCCTGTAAATAGAAATTTTTTTGGGAGAATCTCCAAGTGAATGATGCTGCAAGGGCTGTTGCAAGCTGTTGATCATGAAGACTGATTACCATTAATCACAGCTAAATTCATTGCTCCTTTTTTTATTTCTTATTACTAAGAATTTGATTTTTTACTTAGTGCCGTTTCATTACTTATTATTCTTATGTGTTAAACAAGATTGTTGTATTTTTTTATCACCAAGTATTTGATTTTTTACTATGTGCCATTTCATTACCTTAAGATTCTTACTTGTTAAGCAAGATTGTTATGTTTTTTATTACCGAGTATTTGATTTTTTATTGTGCCATTTCATTACTTTAGGATTCTTACTTGTTAAGCAAGATTGTTATTAGTTGATTATTTTTATGGTAAATGTTTCTAAATAGTTTTACTTTAACTATTGCTCATTCTGACTAGGTAGCTAGAATTGTTACTTTATTTTTGATATTAGTTTGTTTTTAAACATTGTTTGTGACAGCTACATTTTTCTTTTGTAAAACATTTGGTTTGACAAATCATTTATATTGTTCAGTTACTTGTTGAAACTCTTTAAGGATATTTAATTTTTATTGTAAGTGAGAAAAGACGCCGTTTTATGATAGTTTTGTACTATCATAATACAACTTCTTAACCTTAGTTAGGATAAGAGGTTGTATTATGATAGTACTATGAGTTTACTTTAAAAACTGTTTGAAAAAGAGACTGATCAAAAAAGACTGATATACCTAATAAATACTGAGAGACTTATTAAAAAGACTTTAGAATATATTTTACTGTACCTGTGTGTTTTAATTTGTGAAAATTCAGTGAAAAGTAAAAGTGAGATACTCAGTAGGTGACATTTTCCCATCATAACCACTAAGCAGCTATTTTATATTTGCCACACTGAATTTTGAACATTACTTTGTTTATTTGAACTAAAATATCCTAATTAAAAAAAAATACCTACCTAAATCTTATTTAAAAATAATTTAGTATCCACTTATTTAGGGTACAACATCCATAGCATGAAAAGCCACAATATCGGTTTTGAACAAGAAAGGCCCTTACTTCCTTAGTTATGGCTTTTCTTTTTAGTATGAAAATATTTTTAATATTTTATTTCAGTCATAGTTGAACATCGGTAACAACCGCACGCTATTCGAGTTGTCAGTAATCGTCAACATTTTTGATTCAAGTGACTCTTATTATTCTCCAAATTACCTATAGGTACTTTACTATTAATCTTTACACTTGAGTCATGTTCACGTGCAGTAAGTGTAAGACGTCGTATAATGATGGATTTACATAAATTCTAACACTACTCGATCCCAATTGTTTAGAACCCGTGACATGCATTCCTTATCTATCTACCTCTTTTGTCCTCACTCGAGCGTCTTTTGTATTGCTTATCGCGTTGTTGCGCCTGTAGTGAATACGGCTAAATATATATATATCTGCCTCACTTTTGCACGTGTGTTTTAATTACTGTGTTAACTGGCCTGCTCGCACCTTACGCAAACGAGTTTTCCGTGCTAGTATTTATTGTTACCTTATACCTAAAATAGTCTGTTATTATTCTGTATCCTACAATTATTCTACTTTTAATTATGGATAAAAATTCACCACTAATTATGTATTAACATAATGTAAGGGGATTGCGAACTAAAGTGGACATACTCAAGCGCAATGTTTGTACGGCTAATTACGATGTTATACTTTTGACGGAGTCCTGGCTGTTGGACGGGATCACTGATAGTGAGATTTTTGACGATCGCTATGTTGTTTGGCGCCGCGATCGGGACTACTCATTCACACAGCAGAAGTATGGTGGAGGTGTACTTATAGCTACTCATAAAGGTCTACTAGTTAAATCGCAACCAAATTTCCAGTCATCCGCCGAAGATCTATGGGTAACATTGATAATTAACTCGGGTAAGCAGACTTCTGTTAAATTACATTTATGTGTTTTATACTTGTGCTCACAAAAACTAGGTAATTCTTTCTCACAACAAATAAGTTACTATTTTAATAAGATTAACGACATATTTTTGCAAAATCCTATTGATAAATACTTAATAATCGGCGATTTCAACATGAGTAAAATTAGGTGGCATTTAAATAATGATTTAAGCTATAGTCCATCTGACTATCAGTCTCCAAATAAAATTTTACATATTGTCGAGCTACACATGCACGGTCTCGCCCAATACAATGGTGTTTTAAACTCCCAGGGTAGAATACTAGACTTAGTAATTTCAAATGACGTAGTCAAGGTAGTGGAATCTCTTGACCCCCTGGTGCCAACTGACCCCCTACATAGTGCTTTATGTATTACTCTGGATTTTGTCACTTTAGATTGTTTAAAACCGGCTCCTCGTACGAAGCGTTTATTTTACAAAGGCGACTACGTTGCAGTTAACTCTGAAATATGTAAGATCGATTGGAATCTTGAATTTTTCGAATAGAACTATGGAGGATTCAGTACAATACTTTTACGATTCTATTAATAACCTTATCGATAAGTACATACCCACTAAACAGATAACGAATAAAGCTTACCCTGCCTGCTATTCTAAACCACTGATCAAACTGATTAGAGAAAAAAATAAATTTTTACGAAAATATAATATCTACGGCAATCGTACTGATCTTGAGTCATTTCAACTGCTTCGTGACAGAGTGAAGCACCTGGAAAGAGAATGTCATCAGACGTATATAAATAACGTCGAAAAGTGTATCGTTAAAAACCCTAAATACTTCTGGACCTATAATTAAATCACGGAATAGTTCTAAGTCAACTACCTTTCCGTGCAGTCTTAAGTATAACAATTTACAAGTAAACACAGGTAGTGAAATGTGTGACACTTTTTCATCTTATTTTCTTTCCAACTTTGCCCAGACACCCCCAGCTCCGGCGAGCCAACCCGGTTATATTAATCCCAGTTCGACGATTAATGTTTCAGTTTCACATATCTCTAACATTAATATTCAATGTGATGTGGTCCAAAAACTTTTGTTGGAGCTTGATACTTCTAAATCAGCCGGACCAGACAACTTGCCAGCCCATTTCTTTATATCTACTGCTACTTCGATTGCGATTCCCATAACCTTATTATTTAGTAAGTCATTAAGGGAGGGATTTGTCCCAGGTATATGAAAATCTGCGCTTATAACCCCGGTACATAAAAATGGGCCTAAAACTGATGTTACAAATTATAGACCCATCTCAAACTTGTGTATAGTAGCTAAAGTTCTCGAGCGTATAATATATAATCAATTATTTCCGGCTCTGAAGACCTCTTTTGGTTCCTTTCAACATGGATTTCTGAGTGGAAGATCCACAGTCTCCAACTTAGTGATTTTCAATGACTATCTTACGCAGGCCATGGAAACTGGTAAGCAAGTTGATGTGGTTTACACCGACTACTCTAAATATTTTGACCGTATAGACCATACTATACTTATGAAGAAGCTTGCATCCATGGGAGTCGCAGGGAATCTTCTTAGATGGTTCTCTTCCTATATTGACCGAAGGTCCCAAGCCGTAGTTGTTAAAAATTATATTTCTAGTGGGGTAGACATCCCTAGTGGAGTTCCCCAGGGATCTTTGCTTGGCCCTCTCCTTTTCAACATAATGGTTAACGATATTCAAAATTGTTCACATTCATCTCAATTACTTTGCTTCGC
This sequence comes from Phengaris arion, assembly GCA_963565745.1. Classification (NCBI taxonomy): domain Eukaryota; kingdom Metazoa; phylum Arthropoda; class Insecta; order Lepidoptera; family Lycaenidae; genus Phengaris; species Phengaris arion. Next base: position 6,488,631 of record OY751444.1, on the reverse strand, counting down.
AGATGACATGAAAATATTTTTAACTATATCGTCTCAAAATGATGCATCTATACTCCAGGCTGACATCTCGCGTCTTGAGCAGTATTGCTTTCTAAATGGTCTCGATCTCAATCCCTCCAAATGTTGTGTTGTTACCTTTTCAAGAAAACTGACCGTAATACCTACGAGTTATATGCTTAAGCAACAACCATTACAACACCTCACAACAGTTCGTAATCTCGGCATTTATCATGACTTTAAATTACTATTTGACACACACATACATAAAATAGTATCAAAAGCCTACAAAGCGCTTAGTTTTGTTCTAAGATGTGCGGCATCATTCAAGGACATCAAAACAATAAAAAAATTATACTGTACCTATGTGCGCCCTCACATGGAGTATGCCTCTCAAGTTTGGAATCCTAGGTACAAAGAATACATAGATCGCATCGAAAATATTCAAAAGAAATTTGGATTGGATTATAACTCAGAAAGTTATTTAGAACTGTGTAAGAGGCATCACCTGGTCCCGTTAAGGATCCGACGTGATGTTGCTGACTTAGTCTTCTCACTTAAGATAGCTTCCAATAAAAAGTGTCAAATTTAGCGTGTATTAGTGTACACTATGTTTAACTCTTGTTAACCTATTCAGTTTCTACATGTGAGGAACTGTAATTGGCTTTCTAATGATTATAATAGTTTTATATTGTTATTACTGATAGCTGTTGGTCTTCCTAACAAAATAAAATAAAATAAAATAGTGTAAAACAGAAAAGTTTAAATAATTAAATAACCCCCTCCATTATTACGAAAGTAAATAGACAAAAAGAAGGAAATATTTTCTTTATACATAATATAAAAGCAAGCGATATCAAAAATTTTAACCAAATAGTTTGAAATACACTTTTTACTAAAATGCAATTATCTCAAAATTGTATTTGTTGAAGTTACGCCCTTTCTTCATATCGGGGCAGTAACACGACTAGCAGATTCTGCGAGAAAAAGGATGAGACCTTCTCCTTGACCATCCAGCACTTAAACAGAACAGAAACAGGTACCTTGGACAGCACGAATACTCCACCACAGAGAAAATTCGCAGCACCAACCCCAACCATATCATTCAGTTTATAAGCAGCATTTGAGGCCGGTACTATAACGTGAAGGAGTCACAATAGATCCACTTGGATCGCAGTGAAGTCAGGACTCGATTATGGCCCGCCTTCGAGGGAAATAAAATTAAAAAGCTAAATAGTTATAATACCTTATACTTAATAAATGTAACTGTTTTTTTTTTTTTTAATTTTCATAACGAAGTATGAAAAAACAAAAAAATATATGTAAAGAAAATAGGTTTTCTTCAATGTTTGTTATTTTTAATTCGTCGCTTCTCATCACAATTCATGGCAAATGTCAAACAAAGGTTTTAGTCTGTCGTGAGTCGGCTTAGTGAAGAAGAAGAAGAGGAAGATGTACTTTGGCCGAAAAGATGACTGGCATTATGATTTTAGATTTATGAGGTGTTCATGTAAAAAACCGAGAATAATTATTGTTGGGAATACATTTTTTTGTGTGAGAGATTATAAACATTGAATGTCGTTTCTTTCAGGTAAGATTTTTTCAATAATGTCTATTTTGTGTAATATAAAGTGTTTGTCAAGAATTTAACAAAATAAAAAACTCACTTTCAGAAGCAACACATTCATTTTATTATAACCCATAAGATTTAATCTTATAAAACGACATTTTTGTTTATTGAACTACGTAAAAGAAGAAAATTATGGAGAAGTTACGTTTTGAATTTGCAATTTTGGCGGCGAGTGATGGGAAATCAAACATCTGTTGTATAACCTCAATTACAACAGAGGATGAAAAAGTGTTTGCTATTCCGGAAGAACTGCAGCCTGCTAGTCTTCACAAGGAGTTGACAAAGACAGCCGCGTATAATAAAGTGAAAAACAGTTTAAAAAAAAGACATCAGACACGAAAAGTTTGGATAACAATGACAGATGATTTAAGTAAAGTGTACATAGATGTAGACGGTAATTTACAATTTGGAGAGCAATATCTAGAAGAAATTGAACAAAAGCAAGCATCTGGAGGATTAGTAAAAGACACAGACTCATTGGAAAAAGTGTTCGCAAAATTAATTGAGAACACACAAGATTTAAAAAAACATAATTTAAAATACATCGCAGAGAAGTTTGTTATTGAAAAATTTACGAGTAAAAACTCAAATCCAAGCCAATGGATTGATATTTTTGAAAGGGAATGTTCGCGCTTTGATATTATGGAGGATGAGAAAAAAATTGAAATACTCAGACTATTCATGGATAAAACTTGTGTTGATTGGTATAGTTCAATGATAATAAAATTTACTCTAAACTCAGACTGGACAACATGGAAAAATAAGTTTTGTGAATCATTTGCAGACCAAGGTTGGAGCCAAGTGACCTATGCTTTGTTATTTAAATACAAGGATGGTTCGTTGGTAGACTATGCCATAAAAAAGGAAAAACTTATATTGGATATGAGGAGATCAATAGATACAGGTACACTTGTAGATGTTATTGCGGCAGGTTTGCCAAGGATTGTACTAGAAAAAATAAATAGAGAAGCATTGAAGGATACAGTAGATCTATTTAATGAAGTGAGAAAATATGAGCATTTGGTAAATACAAATAGGACTGGGGCCTACAGAAAATATGAAAATCAAAAGATAAATAACAAGTATGAAGAACGTACTCCATGCAAAACTTGTGAAAAGTTAAATAAGGGTACTCGTTACCATGCTGAAGCTGCATGTTGGTTTAAGGATAAAGACGATGATAAGTACACTAAAAGACCTATAAGACATGTAAACAATTCAGTAATAGAAGCAGAGTTAAATGACACGGAGAAAAAAAACTAATAGTTACATCATTAATAAAAGTCAAACTGTTATTAAATGATACTTTAGAAATATATGGAATATACGATTCAGGTTCGAATGTTTCTCTTATTAATTCTAAATTATTAAAATTAAAAACAAGGATAGTTTAAATGAAGAAGATTTAATAACTATTAATGATGTTAAAAAAACTAGTGGTTTGACAAATATAAAGATAAAAATTTTTGATAAAGAAGAAAATGTGGATGTTTACATAATTAATGACCCAAATTTCAGATATGAATTTTTAATAGGATTAGACATAATAAAGAAATACAAGCTTATACAAAACGAGGAGTTAAAGATAACACAAAAACAATACTTACATGAAGGGTCTGTAAAAAAAGAGGAAGAGACAAGTAGAGAGACAAGCGAGGGTGACAGATGTAAAAAAAATATGAAATAAATTTCAATGCGCATATAAAGGAGTTTGAAATAAAAGTGAAACATTTAGATGGAGAGAAAAAGGAAGAAATTAATGAACTAATACGAAAATATAAATCAGTATTTGCCAAAGACAAGTATGATGTAGGAAGAGTTAAAGATTATGAAGCAAGAATAAATTTATTAGTGGACAAATACTGCTGCAAAAGGCCATACAGATGTACTATGCAAGATAAGAAAGAGATAGCGGAGCAGATTGCAAAATTATTAGAGAATAAACTTATAGAAGAGTCCTACAGTCCTTTTGCGGCACCGGTAACTTTGGCATTTAAGAAGGAAGAAAATAAAAGGTCAAGACTTTGAATAGACTTCAGGGATTTAAATAAGATAATAGTGCCACAACCTCAGCCGTTCCCACTAATTGAAGATATTATGATAAAAACAAGAAATTGCAAATTTTTCACAAGCCTAGATATAAATTCAGCTTTTTGGTCAATACCTTTAAGAGTGGAAGACAGGAAAAAGACTGGATTTGTCACACAAGAAGGACACTTTCAATGGACTTGTCTCCCATTCGTTTTGAAGACTTCACCGGTAATATTTCAGCGGATATTAAGTAACATACTTCGAAAATATAATCTTACTGATTTTGCTGTAAATTACATCGATGATATTCTAGTATTTTATAAATCATTTGAAGAACACATAACTCACTTGAAACAGTTGCTAGAAGCAATTCTAAGAGAAAGATTTCGATTAAAATTCACAAAATGTACATTTGCATCAGATTCAGTCAAGTACCTAGGACATATTATTCAAAACAATTCGATAAAGCAAGTGAAGGATAACTTAGTTTCAATAAGGAATTCCCCAGTGCCAAAAACTCAAAAAAATATAAGACAGTTTTTAGGAAAAATAAATTTTTACCACGACTACATTCCAAGAGGTGTAATAATATTAGACCCACTACATAATTTACTTAGAAAGAATCAAAAATTTATTTGGTCCGAAGATTGCCAAAAAGCATTTGAAAAAATTAAGAGCCTCTTATGTTCACAACCGATACTAGAAATATTTGATCAAGATCTACCAATTAACATTTATACTGATGGGTCGCTAGAAGGTGTCGGAGCAGTATTGAAACAGATACAAACTGATGGTAAAGAAAAACCGGTGGCATATTTTCCAAGAAAACTAAATGGAGCACAAAAGAAAAAGAAGGCTATTTATTTAGTTTATTATAGTTTAGTATTTATTTAGTTAGAGTGTTTGGCCATAAAAGAGGCACTGCGATATTGGCAGTACTGGTTAATTGGGAAATCATTTACTGTTTACACAGACCACAAGCCACTAGAGAATATGAACTTAAAAGCAAGAACAGATGAAGAGTTAGGAGATCTGACTTATTACCTTTCGCAGTACGACTTTAACATTAAATATTCCCCGGGAAAAGAAAATGTACAAGCTGATTGCTTAAGCCAAAATCCTGTATTGGAACCAGAAGAAAATATAGAAGAACAATTAAAAATAGTGAACTTAATTAATTTAGAAGAAATATTAATAGATCAGAATAACAATGAAGACATACAGAGAAACATAAATAAAACAATTAGAAAACATAATGTATACTACAAAAAAATAAGAAACAGAGAGAAAATAATTATAACAGAAGAATTTAGTATTAGACTTATAAAAAAAATACACGAGGACCTGTGTCATATTGGAGTTGGGAAAATGTTAAGAACTATTAGTTCACTGTATATAACAAAGAACTTAACAAGAAATATAAAAAATGTTTGTAGAAATTGTGAAATTTGCATCAAGAATAAAACAAGAGGACAGGATAGCTAAAGAATGATGTCACATTTAGGCCCGGCGACAAGACCCTTTGAAGTGGTGTCCATTGACACAATTGGCGGTTTTGGTAGTTCAAGATCAACGAAGAAATACCTACATCTTTTAGTCGATCACTTCACTAGGTATGCATTTATTATAACATCGAAGACACAGAGTGCACACGATTTTATAAAACTAATTAATAAAGTGATCGAAACAGAAGAGATAGGAATACTTCTTACTGACCAGTATCCTGGAATAAATTCTAGAGAATTTAAAAAAATTCTTAGTGACAAGCAAATAACAATGATATTTACAGCAGTGAAAGGCCTAAACGAAAGGCTTAACCAGACACTAGTGAACAAGATTAGGTGCAGAATAAATGAACGTGGAGGTAAAAAAGCATGGACTACAATAGCACATGAATGTGCAGAAAAATACAATCAGACTACTCACTCGGTAACTGGCTATGCACCATGCTATTTGTTATATGGGACAGACGTTACAATCTTACCAAATGAGCTACGCCAAGAATGTATTTACAGTGACTGGATTAGAGATAGAGAAAGAGCACTTAATAATACTTTGAAATCATATAATTATAACAAAATGCGCTATGATAGAAGAAGAAAAAATAGAGAATTTAAAGTTGGAGATATGGTATATGTAGAGAACGGAAATAAACTGAATAGAAGAAAACTGGACGAATTGAGAATTGGGCCATACAAAATTGTTGAAAAAAAATCTAATTCAATTTATGAAGTAGATACAGGACACAGAAAGACTGAGTCAAACCTATTTCATATAACTAGTTCCAGTAGAAATAGAAGAGAAAATTCATGTTTGAATTTTTTTCTCCTGGAGGGGAGATGTAAAGAAAATAGGTTTTCTTCAATGTTTGTTTTTTTTTTAATTCGTCGCTTCTAATCACAATTCATGGCAAATGTCAAACAAAGGTTTTAGTCTGTCGTGAGTCGGCTTAATGAAGAAGAAGAAGAGGAAGATGTACTTTGGCCGAAAAGACTGGCATTATGATTTTAGATTTATGACGTGTTCATGTAAAAAACCGAGAATAATTATTCTTGGGAATACATTTTTTTGTGTTAGAGATTATAAACATTGAATGTCGTTTCTTTCAGGTAAGATTTTTTCAATAATGTGTATTTTGTGTAATATAAAGTGTTTGTCAATAATTTAACAAAATAAAAAACTCACTTTCAGAACCAACACATTCATTTTATTATAACCCATAAGATTTAATCTTATATATATATATATATATATATATATTTACATATTGCTTCTTTAGTTCGTTAAAATAAATACAGTGATGAGACAAATAACGACCACATAACAATTGAAGACTTTATTACAAAAATCACCTTTGTCAAAAATTCATCATATCGTCGGTCTAATTATCAAATTGCGTAACTCCACAAAATATCGAAATAATACTTTTAATGCCATCTAGTGGATTATTTTGTAGCCTATCTATAGCATTACTTCGTAAGTCCTACAAAAATATTACGAATTTGATATGAGAGAATAATAAAACCACCTATCTCCACGCCGCCATTTTGTAAAACGCAATGTGCGTATCTCCTAATTTCAGTACGGTTTCGCCTGTGCCGGAAGAACACGTGCAGTTTTGAGTAAAAAGGTAAGTAGTATTTTTTTTCTGTGTTAATATTAACAAATATCTTATGAGAATCAATTGTATGTTGTAATTTACCAACAACAAGATCTAAATATTAATTTTACTTTGTTAAATAGCTTTCCAAATTTTTATTGAAGTTACGAGGGTTTATTGTTTTGGTTTGACGCAAACGTGCAATTTTCTAGAAAGAAATCACTATTTTAGCCTACTAATTACATTGGTAGAAGTGTTGTTATTACACGATAAAATGAGTGTAATGTACTAAAGTTTCATGTATGTGTTATCCCACAATACATACATGTGAGTATGTATGTATTGTGGGATAAAGAAACTTGCATACGAATTTCTTTATTCCACTACTAGCGGTTTTCCCGCGACTTCTCCCGCGAAACTCCTGTAAATTATAGCCTATGTCACCCGCGTATAATGTAGCTTCCTATACGTAAAAGAATTGTAAAAAATCGGTCTTGTCCTTTTTAGGTTTATGCATTACAAAAAAAACATAATTAAATCTCTCTTCTTTATAATATAAGCACTCGTATATATAGCTTCTATCTTTTTATCGAGGCAAGGAAAATTACTTGTTATTAAGAAATTTTCCTTGCCTCGAAAAAAAGCTTATATCGAGTAGGTAGACAGTGCTTAGGTGTATATTACTATTAAAATTAGTTCATTCACCCGTTCAACAATGTAATTGCGTACCAACTAACTTCCAAAACTTATTCATACGTATCTTATTTAAGAACGCTAGTTAATTGCATTAAGTCATCCAATTTATTTATATTCCAGATAAAGTATTCAAGATGTTTAAAAATCCTCGAACATTAAAAATAATTCAAAATGTTAACTATAATGAGCCTATTACTCTAGAAAATCTGGAAAACAACACAGAATCTTGCATTTCGCACGACAGTTGTAGTTTATTTAATTAGGGGCTGGATATTAAGTATGAAGTTTTACCAAACCCGTATTACGATGCAACAAACACCGAACCAAAACTCAAAAATATCCTTCAAGAAGATCATTCCTTACTACTTGAGATGAAAGAAACTCAAGAGCCACATGTTTTTTGCGGTCGTCCAGCTGATATTATTTTAAACAATGACAAATCCCTCAGAACAACGTCGGTAGATAGTTCAACGGATAGTGTTTCCACATTTATATATTCAGAACTTATACCACCCACAGCAGACGATATTAACGATAGACAAGATTCAATCGTAATGGAAGAAGCTCAAGATCGAAAAGGAGAGGTAAAAGACAACATGGAAGAGGCACAAGGAGACATGCAAAAGAAAGAAGAAATCATGAATGATAGACGTATTGATGATGTAATTCCATCAGAAGATGACCACATCCTAAACCAATCTATAACTAAGACATCACCCCTACACCTAACGACAATAATTCGGCGCCTTGCAATGAGTCTGAAAAACATAACAAACAGTTAATTGATACAGTGGATCAAAGCTCAGTCGAAGAAAATACAACGTCTGAATTGCCATTAAGAAAGAGACAAAAAAAAGTCATCCTCAAAATTGGAGTGCCAATAAAAATAAAGAACAAAGGGAAAAAGGAAAACCATATAATAACCATATAAAGAAAGAAGAAAATAAATGGTAAGTGAAGTTTTGTTGAACCTAAAGGTGAAAGAAATATCAGACAGGTGCAACTGCAAATTAAGCTTGAAAGGCAATACAAAGTTACAATGTGACAAATTTCCGGAAGAAGAACGACAAAAATGTTTTCAGAAATTCTGGAATATGAGCTGGAGAGAAAAGAAAGTTTATGTTAGAATGTCATCTATTTGTAAAAGTAAGCAAAGAGAAAGATGTGCTGGGACAACATCAAGGCGTGCAAATTCTGTGGAATTATACCTCTCTGACAGCAAAGGTAACAGATATCGAATATGTAAGAAGATGTTTTTAAACAGTTTGGGTGTTGGGGCATGGGTAATAAAAAAATGGATTATACAAAATGATGAAATTATGCCTAAAAATGTACCAAAAATAATATCAAGGATGAACCTTGCATACAACTCCGAAGATTTTTTGACACTTTGCCGCAAATTGAATCTCATTATTGTCGCCATGATACATCCAAATTGTATTTGGAACCAATTTGGACCAAAAAATCTCAATTGTATAAAGCTAATACAGACGATTTCTGTCCACGAGAAAAAGCTGAACCCCTGAGCATTACAAGTTTCTGTAACGTCTCTGAAGAGCTTAATCTGTCATTGTATCGACCAAAAAAAGATTTGTGTGATGCCTGTGAGTCGTTCAAAACTGGAAATACTACTGAATCTGAACACCAAATGCATATTGACATGAAAAAAGAAGCTCGTCAAGAATTGAAAAAAGACAGCCTCAAACAATGAAGTGTTTACTATGGACTTGCTGTCAGTATTTTTGAGTCCACGATCAAATGTGTTAGCTCTTTATTATAAAACAAAACTCATAGTACACAATTTCACCCTGTATGATGTCAAGCGAAACAAGGGATATTGTTACATCTGGAATGAATCCGAAGGAAATCTTACAAGTAATTAATTTTCTACTATAATTGTCACTGCTCTAGGTAAGTTCATCAATCAGAATCCGATAGGTGATGATCAGGAATTGATATTGTACAGTGACGGATGTACGTACCAAAACAGGAATGCGGTATTGTCCAACGCGTTGCTTAACTTCAGCATGCTGAATAAGATAACGATTATACAAAAGTTCTTAGAGAAAGAACACACGCAAATGGAGTGTGATAGCATGCACTCTGTTATAGAAAGAGCAATTCGAAACCGAAAAATTAATGTTCCAGCAGATTATGCATATCTAGCCAAAACTGCTTGCAAGAAAAGTCCTTACGACGTCAAGTATCTTTATCATTATTTCTTCAAAGATATAGAGATAGCATTGAACTTTTGCAAGTCTATCAGGCCCGAAAAAAAGCAGGTGATCCGAAAGTAACTAATCTAAGGGCGTTGAAGTATGTACCTGATGGAAAGATGTTTACAAATTAAGACATGCAGATACTGTTTGGGAAGAGTTCCCAATCAGGATGAAAAAAATATGCGCCATTCCATGGAATAACATTCCTCAATTATATTTCTCAAGACTGAAAATAAAGAAAGAGAAATACTTGCATCTTCAGGAATTGAAAAAAAACAATGGAAAAAGATTAGGATAATCTGGGTAAGATTGTGCCAGGGTACGGTTGTGACAGTCGTCATAACAGCTAAACTATACGGTATACGGGAATCGGTGCAAGGGGAGAGGGACGCGGCATGCACGTCTGAACGCGTTCCCCAGTATTGCGTCAGCCGGCGCGCGAGGCTAACGCGAGCAGGAGGCCACATTGTTATAAAACAGTCAAAAGTAAGTTTATTTGTTTGATTTATTTTCGTATTTATTATGTTTTGGATATAGATAAATTATGTTGTATATTTTCTTGTTATAAATTGATAGTTTGTAGTTAAATACGAGTGATTACATTTTACGTAGATCTTTTGGCTGAATAATGGCGAGTTTTTGTTTTCGAAATTCAGCTTTGGGTACGGTAGTGACAAAATTTGTGGGTACGGTTGTGACAAATATTTATTTCTTATTTTTTTCTTTAGATGCCTAGAAAACGCACTCGCAAGACCGATCGAGCGCAGGTGGACTTAAATCAGTATGAAGATGCTTATATGGAAGTTAAACGTGGAACTTCCTTACGGCGAGCGGCAGAAATTCACAGAATTAATCGCATGTCTTTGTTGCGGTACCTTCGTAAACGTGATGCAGTCGATACAAATCAGGATGGAAGCCAAGTTAGCATGGGGTATGTCGCTCATAATAAAGTTTTTTCTATGGAGCAAGAACAGCAGCTATGTACGTACATCATACGTTGCGCAGATATATATTTTGGTCTTTCTACAAAGGAGGTACGGAAGCTGGCATATGAATTGACAATTAAATATAACATAAAGCGACCCGCTACTTGGGATGAGAATAAGATGGCTGGTGAGGAATGGTTTCGTTCATTTATGAATAGAAACCCGTCTTTATCTGTACGCGTAGCACAGGCAACAAGCCTGTCCAGGGCTACAAGTTTTAACAAGACTAATGTTGAAACATTTTATACTAATTTGGCAAAAGTATTAGACAGACACCCATATGAGCCACAGGATATATACAATGTTGACGAGACCAGTTTTGTTGACGTCGAGTTTTTGTTTTCGAAATTCAGCTTTGGGTACGGTAGTGACAAATATTTATTTCTTATTTTTTTCTTTAGATGCCTAGAAAACGCACTCGCAAGACCGATCGAGCGCAGGTGGACTTAAATCAGTATGAAGATGCTTATATGGAAGTTAAACGTGGAACTTCCTTACGGCGAGCGGCAGAAATTCACAGAATTAATCGCATGTCTTTGTTGCGGTGCCTTCGTAAACGTGATGCAGTCGATACAAATCAGGATGGAAGCCAAGTTAGCATGGGGTATGTCGCTCATAATAAAGTTTTTTCTATGGAGCAAGAACAGCAGCTATGTACGTACATCATACGTTGCGCAGATATATATTTTGGTCTTTCTACAAAGGAGGTACGGAAGCTGGCATATGAATTGACAATTAAATATAACATAAAGCGACCCGCTACTTGGGATGAGAATAAGATGGCTGGTGAGGAATGGTTCCGTTCATTTATGAATAGAAACCCGTCTTTATCTGTACGCGTAGCACAGGCAACAAGCCTGTCCAGGGCTACAAGTTTTAACAAGACTAATGTTGAAACATTTTATACTAATTTGGCAAAAGTATTAGACAGACACCCATATGAGCCACAGGATATATACAATGTTGACGAGACAGGTGTTACTACCGTCCAAAGACCTGATAAAGTAGTGGCAAGACGTGGCATTCGACAAGTAGGATCTGTTACTTCAGCTTAACGTGGCTCATTAATTACTGTTGTCTGTGCAGTAAATGCTTTGGGGAATGCAATTCCTCCTTTTTTATTTTTCCGAGGGTTCGTTACTACGATCATTTTCTTAGAGATGGGCCAATAGGATCTACTGGAACTGCAAATCCTTCAGGCTGGATGCAAGATTACTCATTTTTAACATTTCTCGAACATTTCAAGAAATTCTCTAACGCTTCTCTAACACATAGTCTTACTAGTGATGGACAATCATTCTTCGCATATACATATCAATACATTGGATTTTTGTAAAGAAAACGGCATCACTCTGTTGTCATTTCCTCCGCATTGTTCACACAAGCTACAGCCGTTGGACCGATCTGTCTTTGGACCATTCAAAAAGGCCATAAACACTGCTTGTGATGGATGGATGCGAAGTCACCCTGGCAAGACGATGTCCATTTATGACATACCAAGTATAATCAAGACTGCTATGCCTCAAGCTTTTACACAAGCGAATATTCAGTCTGGTTTCATGAAAACAGGAATATTCCATTCAATCGTGATATATTTCAAGAAATTGACTTCTCGCCATCTTTTGTAACAGACAGACCAAACCCCGGCTCTGAGGACAACACTCCTACAACATTATCCAATGAAAGTTGCACACGAAACCCTGAAACATCGTCACCCTCGACTCCTATTATACACTAAAGTGAGCCTACCGCATCAACCTCAACCGGACCTTCTACTATTTTGCTGGAAACTAACCAAGTTCATCAGACAGCTTTAACTTCAGATATACAACCTACTTTTTCACCTGGAATCGTCGAGCCAAGTGCATCAACCTCGGCCACAGCGTTTAATATTTTGCTTGAGGCTAACCAACTTCATGAGACTGCTTTAGCTTTAGATATGCCACCTACTTTATCACCTGAAGTAGTCCAGGCTCATCCAACTGCTTCAACTTCAACTACTCCACCACCTTCAACCTCAGGTATGGTGTTAGTTTTTTCCCCTGAAATTGTCCGACCTTTTCCGAAAGCTGCCTCAAGAAAAATAAGAGGTGCTAGAACTAAAAAGTCAACTATTTACACAGACACACCGGAGAAAGAGGCAATTAGGAAAGAGAATGAAGAAAAAGAAAAACGTCTGAAGGCTAAGCCAGTTAAGAAAAATTTAACTGAAATAAAACGCAATAGTAAAGGAAAATCGCTTGCCAAGAAAAGAAAGATTTCACAATCTTCATCTGACGAAGATGACTATTTCTGTCTAGTTTGTGTTAGCGCTTATTCTGAAAGTAGACCTGGCGAGAAATGGATCCAGTGCCAAGGAACATGCAAACTCTGGTCCCACGTAGAGTGCGCAGGTGAAAGTCGACATTACATTTGTCACAACTGTGATGATGAATATGACTAGATTTAAGTTAAAAGATGCACGTTTTTTTGTTAAAGTAAATTTTAGTAAAACTATCCAGTTACTTACTGTCAATTTAGGTTTAGTTAAACATTTGACTGATTTTAAGAAGACTGATTAATATTACTTGTGACAGTGCCTTAATAATTGTAAGAAAAAAAGTGACCTTAGATTTTAGTTTAGTTACCTACTCTATGAATGTTAATTTTGTTTAAAATGTGATTATATTTTGTTATGTTACAAGTTTATCGTTTTTTTGTTAAAGTTAATCTTAGTAAAACTATCCAGTTACCTACTGACAATTTAAGTTTAGTTAAGTATTTGACTGATTTTAAGAAGACTAATTAATATTACTTGTGACAGTACCTTAATAATTTTAAGAACAGAAGTGATCTTAGATTTCAGTTTTGTTACTCTATAAATGTTAATTTTGTTTAAAATATGATTATATTTTGTTATGTTTATGTTTAAAAGAACGTTTTGTTTTTTTTCTGTTTAATTTTTATTAAAATAAAGTAATTTGAAACTATTTTGGTGTATGATTATGCCTGTCACTACCAACCCCACCCACCGTCACAACCGCCCTTGGCATTTTTTTAAAATTTCATCCTATGACTAATACAGCACATTTAACAGCGATATATTGGTATTTTTATGTAGACTAATAACCAAATTAAGATTTGTGATATTTTTTTTCTACCTATCTGACTAATTAACAAAATTATTGACCAACAAACCAAAATTGGCACATCCGTACCCAGTCTACCCTACCACAAATTTTATGACGATTTACCCCACTTTTAAAAGTGGCCATTAAAAAAATTTTTATAACTATACTTTTTATAAGATTTGTTTATTTTTGACTGTTGATTTTTTTTATAATTTTATATTATTTCCTACTTATAAGCCAAAAATAAGTATAACTGTTCCTTATTGTATGTATACGAACTGATTGTACCTAAGATAGTACCTAGCTTACAAAACTTTGAGACTGATTTTGTGCCATACTTAATTCATCCTAAGACCCAAAACCTTATCAAAGATATCTGTTGTTTTTTATTTCGTAAGGTTACTGTTAAAAGTATTGTTATAAATTATTGTAATAAGTAAGTTTAAAACTGAAGGTTGTGCCTTAAACAAATTGTTTAATTAGACTTAAAGTTTGTAAATATTTTTTGGAAGTTTTTATTAAAACAATTCGATTGTGATACATAGTGTTGAGTTATATGAATAAAAAGTCTTTTTTTCTAATAATAACCTTGACTTTTATTATAATAACATTACCTTCTTTGTAGTCATCTGTGTAATTAATAATAAAGTAAAAAGTACTAACTCCACTTGCACTTCCTAACTCCAAGCAAGGTTGCGTACTACAGCAACGAAAAGTTCGTAAGTCCATTTTATTAATAATCTAGTTTGCAAAGCTAAGAATAAATTACAGAATTAAATTATTTGATCATTTTTACTACCAGATTAATTATTGCACTAAAGTTATTTCCGTTCGTAGTAAAAATAAACAGTTTTTACGTGCTCCTGTAAAGTTCATTCAAACGGAGTTACGCATTTTGATAATTAGGCCGACGATATGAGTTAGTTACGCCATCTCGTAGAGAAATTGAAGAGTGATATTCCAAAACGTACTAAGTCATTTTTTTTTTCAGTTTTATGTTTAGTTTTACTCTATGGCACAGCAGTTACGTGTTGAACAAAACAAATTTCACAAAACGTACTAGGTCGCGTCAGTTTTTCACTTTTAAAATACGGATTCACAATCGGTATGTACTAAGTCAATAACAGATTTATTCCAAAATGTGCTTAGTGAAACTTAGTTGATTTTGGAACGAATCACTTCCTTACTTAGCACGTTTCGGAACGCAATCTGTCACTGTCAACGTAAAAATGGACGAAAGTGAATTTAAAGAGTTTAATTGAATCGATGATTTCTAAAACAACGTAATTAACATTTTTTCCGAAATCGAGTTTAAAGCGATTTTGGATTTAGTCTATGGCCATTAATAAGTTGTGCATTAAAACAACACAATTGCTTTGCTTTTTCTGTTTAAATTGAACTACTGAAAATACCGCTTAGTGTTAAAACAACATAACTGACTGACATTTCTCTTCGGTGATTGTTAAAACAACACAAGTGCATTTAATTGTGTTGT
Organism: Phengaris arion; assembly: GCA_963565745.1. NCBI lineage: Eukaryota > Metazoa > Arthropoda > Insecta > Lepidoptera > Lycaenidae > Phengaris > Phengaris arion. Next base: position 6,473,367 of record OY751444.1, on the reverse strand, counting down.
TTTTTCACTCAACCAACCCTGGCAACACAGCCGAATGGCGCCGAAAGAAACGTCAGCTGTCAAGAATATTATTTTCGTTTGTCATTCGAAAGAGTCTGTGTTCGAAAGAAAGAAACCGTTTGTGAAACTATTCCAAATTATACCTTTTCACTGAAAGAAACTTGTAATGCTCAGGGGTTCAGCTTTTTCTCGTGGACAGAAAGCGTCTGTATAAGCTTTATACAATTGAGATTTTGAGGTCCAAATTGGTTCCAAATACAATTTGGATGTGTCATGGCGACAATAATGAGATTCAATTTGCGGCAAAGTGTCAAAAAATCTTCGGAGTTATATGCGAGGTTCATCCTTGATATTATTTTTTGGTACATTTTTAGGCATATCATCATCATTTTGTATAATCCATTTTTTTATTACCCATGCCCCAACACCCAAACTGTTTAAAAACATCTTCTTACATATTCGATATCTGTTACCTTTGCTGTCAGAGAGGTATAATTCCACAGAATTTGCACGCCTTGATGATGTCCCAGCACATCTTTATCTTTGCTTACTTTTACAAATAGATGACATTCTAACATAAACTTTCTTTTCTTTCCAGCTCATATTCCAGAATTTTTGAAAACATTTTTGTCGTTCTTCTTCCGGAAATTTGTCACATTGTAACTTTGTATTGCCTTTCAAGCTTAATTTGCAGTTGCACTTGTCTGATATTTCTTTCACCTTTAGGTTCAATAAAACTCCACTTACCATTTATTTTCTTCTTTCCTAAATGGGTAAGGCCGTAGATTTTTCCACTTTGTAACATAAAGTAACATATGCACTTTCATGTTACGGTAACATAAAAGTAACGTAATTTATAGTAAAGCGGCGAACATAGCGAAAGATTAAATGTGGGTTTTCTAAAATACTAAATTAAACAATTTTTTTATGTTCCTGTAGTAATTTTATTAATTAAGTACTTATTCATAACTAATTAAACACTTTAATCAATGTTTAACATACATAGCTTCCATTTATGTTAATTTGACTTTTAAAGCAATCTTTCTTAATCACAAACTATTATTATTTTACTTACATTTAAAAACAAGTATTTATTTAGCGTTTTTTGCTTATAAAAATTAAATATGAATTAACATAATAAACTATAATAAAAATCAAAAAAGTCGAGATCTCCGCATCTCATCATTTCCTTCAATGAACGGTTTCACACCGGACAAATGAAGTCATATCGTCGTAAGACACCGAATAGAAAAAAATAAATTGTCCACAGACTACTTTAACATAGATCGATACTCATTCAATTAAAAAAAAAAGTGAAAACCTTAAACAAAAACCTGAAAAAACTTATTTAAAATAGACAGTGTCATTATCATCATTCAAATAATATTCCTTAGAATCTGTTCCTTGAGTAATGTTGAATTGTTTAATTATCTTTACCTATCCTTTATCTAAATTTATCTATAAATAAATAATAAACAGAATTATCACTTTCTGTTTTTTCATATTTAGACGTTTTGAACGCAATAAAAATGTTCTAATCTAACACATTTTTAGAATTCCATAGTTAGGGAGAGTTGTGACAACGTTATTTCGCGCCAGGTTTTTGTGAGGCCGTGTTACAACTTTTATGTAAAATAGAGCTCTGCAAAGTTTTTTGACATAAAGCTATGGAAAACGAAACGTAAATGGCACAGAAACGTTAACATGGCCGAATTCCTATACAATTTTCGAAATTTTATTATATTTTTATCTCGAAAACTACGGATCTTATAATTTTGAAAACTTGCGAAATTACTGCGACAATAAAAGAAATTTAAGCGGTAAAATAACCATAAACCAATTAATAGTACAAATGTGGGATATTATTCTAAAGTTTAATCAACATATCTAGGGAAATGAAAATTTCCCTAGCACTCTCAAGCACACAATGCATAAAAAACCGGCGTCACTTTGTTGTTCGTAGAAGTCCGACTATACTTTTTATTTGGTCTGAGCCACAGAGCAGATAATTAATATGTAATGTTTTAAATGAACTCTTTGTGTGTGACTGTGTGGAGTGTGTAGTACGGTGCAAAGGAAATTTTTTCGTGGTTTTCTAATACTTTTATTTTTAAATCTATTGGTAAGTCCTCTTTATTGTTTTAATCGAAGAAGCTACCTATAGACCTATTTGAAAAACCAATTTTACTGATTGAAGATTCAACAAGTGCGATCTGTGTTCGGTGTACACTTCTACATTACAGTAGATTCGAGAACAGATGCATTTCAGTTTTTATATTAAATTTTGATAAACGAAAAATGTTCTAATAAAACTTATATGCATTGGAATTTGGATCAAACAAATCCTTCTTTGTCTTTTTTTGGTCTGTCCGCCCTTCTTTATCAATGTCAAACAAATGATTTTTTTTTTAATTTATTCATGACCATGGATACAAGTTCCTTCAGTCGGATCGTAGACAGATAATAGAATAGACGAGCTGCTAAAATAATAATAATTACAAGAGTAAGAAAGTGCGAATGTGAAATATGAGTAGCTTGATTTCAAAATCGACCATGTCGAACTTTTCAAATTAACGACTTCTTTATGTCCTTGGATAGAGAGTCAAAGCATATTCAACTGAATGTTATCAAAAACGGCCAAATGCTAATAGATTTCATTCAAAACAGCTTTGAAAAACAGTGTTTATTTCAAAACAAGCCAAATCCGCGGCTAACTTCATATCAAAATGCGCCAAGTCACCGTGAGCCAATCAGAGCGTTTCTTTGTTCCAAGATGGACGCCAGTCGCATCATACTTGTTGTGTTGTTAACTGTGTTGTGTCGTTGATTTATCAAATTATTTAAGAAAATTATAAGATTACAATGGAAAAAGTACCGATTGTTCCTCCGGATAAAGCAAGGAAACGTGTGATACCAAAAGATTCTACAAAACGTGAGAAACTCAAACAAAAACGGTAAGTTTCTGCAGCCCTTCTTAGTTATAAGTACATTCCTATCCAGAGCTGAACTTAGGTTACGTCTGAATCATAAACATAATGTGATTAAAAATAATGTACCTTATAAGACATTATTTTATAACATATCACATTTACAAATATTTTAGGTGAGGGACAGCTAGTGTTGATGATTACCTATTTGCAAATTTGAAATTTAGTAAACTTTGGTAGGTACCTACTTAGCTATTCCTGTTTGTCTGCTTTCAGATATTCAGCGAATTGTCTGCCGACAAAACCTTCGTGCAGGCACAACAATAAGCAGGTATATCAGTGTCAGAACCTGACGTCTAATGACATTTTTCCTTTTTACGCCAACTTCTACAAAACAAAGAATAAGGTTGATCAGGACAATTTTATTATACAGTACAGCAAAACAGCTAATATAAAAAGGAGGCGCCCAACTAACAAGGTGGAACAAACAAACAAAAGTAAAAAATATGTCTGTGCAGTACTTTATACGAAAGCACAGATCGAGGGAGAGCGTTCAAATTTGCCGGCAAGCATTTCTTGCCATATTGAGAATAAAGCCTAGTCGTCTTAAAGGGTTGCTCAAACGACACTCCGGGAGTCCGGCTGTATAGCCAAAGAAAGACGAGCTGGTAATCGCAAAGAATTTGAGTTCAGGTCAAGAAAAGAAGCAGTCATAAAATTCGTGCAGAAATTTAAACCTCTTGAACAGCATTACACTCGAGAAAAGATAAGGCAGCGCATCTACTTAGATCCTTCTCTTAATATTTCAAAGATGTTCAAGATGTACAATGATCAAGCTGGACCTGGAGTGAGTGTTACGGAATCATTTTTCCGCAAAATTTTCTGCACTAGTTTCAATATTGGATTCGGAACACCACGAAAAGATGTTTGTTCAACATGCCTGCAATTAACCGAACAAATAAAGCACGAGAAATCTACGACAGAGAAGCAAAAATTAATGATCGAACTTCGAATTCACAAATTAAGAGCTAAGGCGTTTTTTCAAAAACTTCGAGAACAAAGAGATGACATGGTAACAATCAGCTTTGATTGCCAGAAAATTTTACCCTTGCTGAAAGTTCGAGACCAGCTCACGTATTACTCCAGACAGCTTTATCTGTACAACTTCACGGCAGTAATCGGATCGTCCCATTCAAAACTAACAAAAGAAAATGTCAAATCGTATGTTTGGACCGAAGATGTCACTGCAAAGTCTGCAAATGAAATATGCAGTGCACTGCTCCACTGTCTTAATTCAATTGATATTGCGGATATAAATACGATTCGCCTAATGGCTGAAAGATGTGGAGGTCAGAATAAAAACACATTTCTGCTAAGCGTGGCAAGTAAATGGCTTTCAGAGACGCCGCAGACATTGAAAACGATTGAAATAATATTTCCAGTTACGGGTCACTCGTTTTTGCCAGCTGACCGAGTTTTTGCTTTGACAGAAGTAAAAATACGAAAAAAAGAAAACATAGTCGACCCCAAAGAATACATAGATATAATAGAAGAAATTGCAACTATTTACAAATTAGGAACAGACTGTACCTGTATATGATTTTAGTTCCGCTGTGGGAGAAACAATAAAGACCGCTAGCAACTGGCATTTTCAAGTTAGTAAAATTAAAAGAGTTATTTTGAGGAGAGGAAAAAGAACACACAAGATATTGGCGAGAGGAGAAATTTTATACCATTCTGACACAGGAGTGCCCAAATCCGTACTACGTCCCACAAAAAATTTTAGTGATATCCCAGAAAGAATTCAGTTAGGTATAGCCGTTAATGAGTTGAAACTGCGAGATGTTCAAAATTTACTGACCAAACATTATGGCCCAGAGTGGGCTGACTTGGAAGAGCTACAGTTTTATAAAAATGTTCTCGCTACCGATCACCCATACCTTCGCACTCAAGAGAATGACGAATGTTGTGAACTTGAAATTGAAGAAATGTTAAATTTTGTATGATATGATGATACAGTCCACTAAATACCACTAATACGATGTTAGATAAACTTATTTAATGTCTAGTTCAAAACATTCGTCATTAATAAAAGCATCTCTGCATTCTGTAATTTGATTACTACTTACTATTACTTTGATTATAAGATTATTAAAATTATAAAAATAAATATTTAAAAAAAATCACAAAAATGGTTAATACCTACTTTTATTTTCTACATTCCAGTTATGTGAAATAATCTCCCTTTTATACATTAATCTCTTAGTCCGGCCCTTTACAAAATCATTTTATCAAACTAAACCAAATCCAATACATGTGTTTTTCAAAATGAGCCAAATCGATTGGACTTGGCTTGTTTTGTTACAAAGGAAACAAATCCGGTCAAAATATTAATATTTTAGACAAATCGTTGCGTTTACATAAGTCAAATGTTAGACAAGGATATAGTAGGGTAGACCGGGTACGGTTGTAGCAGGGTACAGTAGTACTATCCCGAATATCTCTGAAACAAATAAACGCAGCCCCTCCCCTTTTCCCTCGAGTGGAAGCTATAACGTGTGCCGACTCGCTGTCAGTTGCCCGCGCGCGCGGCTCGACGCGGACGCTTGTGACAGTGAGGAGAAGTTACGGCGCAGTCAAAGTAAGTTTTTTCCCTCCAATTTTGTTGATCATCACAGAAAATCTAAGTGTATTTTTTCAACTAGCTTTATCTTGATAAGTTCCTAGTTCCTTATCTTTATTTTAATAATTAAACGTGTGTATTATCAGTTTATTTAGACGAGAATTCTAGGTTTTTTTTCAAAATGACCTTAAGGGGACAACTGTACCAATTTTTGGGGGACGGTTGTAGTGGTACAACTGTACCCGTGTTACAATTGTCCCCACTTCCACAAACTATTGTATTTTTTTTAGCTTATTTATTTCGTATGTAAGTCACCACTCATAGTTTTTTTTTGCATCAGATGCCAAGAACCAGAATCAGAAAAACTGATAGAGCCTCGAAAGATTGATTTCTGTACCAACAAGCGTACCAAGAAATTCTTGCCGGTAAATCCATAAGATCTGCTGCTGAAATGTTTGGTTTATGCCACGTGTCTTTGATAAGATATAAAAACAAAAAACAAATTCTGAAGTTGGGGTAACGGTGTCGATGGGTTATAATTCTACAAAAAAGGTATTTTCTGAAGACCAGGAAAATATTATTTCAAACTATTTGCAAAGATCGGCAGATATTTACTTTGGCCTGTCTCCCAAGGAAGTACGAAGATTGGAAACAGACCAGCCACTTGGGATGAAAATGGAATGGCGGGACCTGACTGGTTTTCATCTTTTATGAAGCGTAACCCAGAGTTGTCAATAAGATGCGCTCAAGCTACTAGTTTATCTAGGGCTACGAGCTTCAACAGAACAAACGTTAGTACCTTCTTTGACAATTTGGAGAAAGTGGTGGATAGACATAAATTTGAACCAAAATATATTTACAACATAGACGAAACTGGAATAACAACCGTCCAAAAACCGGATAGAATCGTAACCAGAAAGGGTATGCGTCAAGTTGGTGCAATAACATCTGCGGAACGTGGAACCTTGGTAACAATTACAGTGGCTGTAAACGCACTTGGAAATTCGATTCCCGCCATGTTTATATTTCCCCGTTTAAGATACAGCTCACACTTTGTTCGGGATGGTCCTGTAGGATGTATCGGCGCGGGTAATTCATCTGGATGGATGCAAGAAAATGAATTTTTGATATTTTTAAACCATTTTCAAAAATACTCACGTTCGTCAAAGGAGAATAAAGTGCTATTGCTCCTAGACAACCATCCGTCGCACATAACTATATCTGCACTTGACTTCTGCAAAGAACATGGAATCGCGTTATGTTATCTTTCCCACCACACTGCTCTCATAAATTGCAACCTGTAGACCGCTCAGTGAATGGTCCATTGAAAAAAGGAGTCAACTCGGCGTGTGATGCATGGATGAGAAGTCACCCTGGCCGAACAATGACCATATATGATATTCCATCAGTTGTGGCCACAGCATATCCATTGGCTTTGACCCAAAATAATATACAGGCAGGATTTAGATGCACAGGAATATATCCATACAACAGAAATATCTTCACTGAACTGGATTTCAGCCCTTCTTTTGTCACGGATAGACCCATGCCCGATTTTAATGACGTATCTGCCATCGTTGACGCAGCTCAAACAAAAGAAATGGCTCACACAAGCTCTATAGATCCACTGATGCCTATAGAATTCAATCAAAACTTATTAAATTTACGACTAGAGCAAGGCACCTCTTTTGATTTTTCCACGGAAACCAGTACCAACCCTGCAACAGAACCATTAGACCCTTTAGCAGGCACTGAAAAATCAGAAAAAATAGTACACACGACCTTCAACACCTTCGTTGGGTACAGTGCAGAAAAATCTACATCAGGCCAAAAATATGTTTTCTGAACCATCCACTAGTACAGCCACAATGACAACGTTTTCTCCCGAAGGAATAAGGCCTTTACCAAAAGCACCGCCACGGAAATCAACCACTAAAGGACCTAAGAAGAGAAAATCTGCTACATGGACTGACACACCGGAAAAAGAATCAATTACTAAGGCGGGTCAATAAGTCCGTGACTTTTTGAATTTCTAACCTCCTTACTGAAAAAGCAACACTACTCCTGTCAACAGGCATCTGTCAGTTGACTCCTATCAAAATTTGAACTTGCTGCGTCAGTTAGTTTGTGTTTTACAGCTATCTTTATCAGACTATCCAGTAACTTAAGGAAACAATGGAAAAAAGTGAATTTCGTGTGCTTATTAAGCATAATTTTTTGCGAAAAAAAACCATTACCGAGACCAAGGCTAAGCTTGATAAATACTATGGGGACTCTGCACCATCGATTTCAATGGTAAAAAAGTGGTTTACTGAATTTCGTTGTGGCCGTACAAGCACTGAAGATGCCGAACGTCCTGGACGCCCAGTTGAGGTCTCTACACCCGAAACAATCGAAAAAATTCACGATATGGTGTTGGCCGACCGAAGATTGAAAGTGCAAGAGATTGTGGAAGCCATAGGCATCTCGCATGGCTCAGTTGTTTCAATTTTGAATGATCACTTGGGCATGAGAAAGCTTTCCGCAAGATGGGTGCCGCGTTTGCTCACAGTCGACCACAAACGCAATCGTGTAACAACTTCACAGGAAGGTTTGGCGTTGTTTAATCACAATATGGAGGAGTTTTTTAACCGTGGACGAAACATGGATCCATCACAACACACCAGAGACCAAACAACAGTCAAAACAGTGGGTTTCTAAGGGTGAATCGGCGCCAAAGAAGGCCAAGGTGGGTTTGTCAGCCAATAAAGTTATGGCGACTGTTTTTTGGGATGCACGTGGGATAATCGACATTGACTATCTTCAAAAGGGAAGAACAATTAATGGGGAATATTATGCCAACTTATTGGACCGCTTCAAAGAGGATTTGAAAAAAACCGACCTCATTTGGCCAAGAAAAATGTTCTTTTTAACCAAGACAATGCAAGGGTGCACACATGTGCAGTTGCCATGGCAAAAATCCATGAATTGGGCTATGAATTGCTCCCACATCCACCCTATTCTCCAGATTTGGCTCCGAGTGACTACTTCTTGTTCCCAAACCTGAAAAAATGGCTCGGTGGAAAAAGATTTGACTCCAATGATGAAGTCATCTAGCAAACAAAGGCTTATTTTGAGGACCTCGACAAATCATATTTTTTGGAAGGGAGAAAAAAATTGGAGAAGCGTTGGGCAAAGTGTATAGAGCTCAAGGGGGACTACGTTGAAAAATAAAATGATTTATTTATCAAAAAATCTGTGTTTTATTCCAAAAGTCACGGACTTATTGACCCGCCCTCGTAGAAAAGAACACGAGGAAATAGAGCGTAAGAAAAAAGCTAAACAAATAAAGAAATACAATGTGAATACAAAACTCAAAACTAAAACTAAATCTAAAACAAGTACAAAGAAGCCAAAGACCAAGGAAAAATCTGATGATATTAATTCTAGCTCTGAAGAAGAAGATTGTTTATGCCTAGTATGTATGGAATCTTTTGGTTCTAGTAGACCAAACGAATAATGGGTACAGTGCACTTATTGCCATAACTGGGCCCACGAAGACTGTACACCACAAGAAAATTATTATATTTGTCACAATTGTGATTCAGAATGAAAACTACAAATAAGACTGATTTATTAGATATATGGTTGTTAAAGATTTTAAAATAATAAGCATTTGTTTTTATTGAAGACTGATTAATACTTCATTAAAGAATTATTTTTATGTCCTTTGTGGGTTGTACCACGGGGACAATTGTTCCACATGATTTTTCATACAAAGTTTTAATTAACAATATGGTCCATTTTTTCGATAATAATAAGCATTAGACCAAAAGAATTGTAACTTTTAAGACTTATAGAACAATGTCTTATAATCAGTATTTTAAGTTAAATTGTTGAATACTAGGAAAGTTGAATTTTATGTTTGTTGACTTAACTCATATACTTATGAGAATTTTGATTTGATTTTTTGCTAGATTATTAAATAACTTGTCTTGTAATATACTGTGATTGAAATAAATAATTTTTTTTAATTAAACCAAGGTGTTTTGTTTCATGATATAACTGGTACAACTGACCCAGGGACACTTGTACCATCTTATCCTTTTGGTTTAAATGTGAAATATCTCAACTTGTATCGTTTCTACACATTTAAAGATGATGCTTACTTATTGCCAAGGAAACTAAGTATCAATAAACAAAAACACTTTTGCCGTGAACTCATAAATGAAGCCAGAAATAAGTGTCAAAGTTAAAATGCTACAATTGTACCCGGTCTACCCTATGAATAATAAAGATCCCTATCCAAGTAACATGTGGCAACATTATTGAGCTGACAATAAAAACAAAAAAAAAAAAAACGATTTGTGGCTAGTCAACCTGTCTGGACTTGGTCGATTTTGAAATCTAGTTACTCATATGTAGGTGTGAGCAGGACGAAACAACTGTTTTTTGTCTCTTTTTGCGTATGGTTTTATTTTTGTTTGCCACCAGCGTTGGTGGCAGACACTTTTCGTGCCAAAATATTTTTGTTTAGTTTTGTCTATTCGTTTTGAAATCGTGATATTTATGTTGTAATTGCAGCAATAAGTTTGTAATTATGGTGAATTGCAGTGTTATTGGCTGTAAAAGCCGTCGTGAGCGAAATGAAGCAAATATAACCTTTCACCGGTAAGTTGCATTTTTGATTAGACCCTGTATGTAAATCTAAAGATACATACAGGGTCTAAAACTATCATCTATTTTCTATTAGTATTATTCACATTTTCATCGAATTTAAAGTTTTTACATGATAAAATCGCAATAAATAATTGGTATTATCCTACAAAAGTGCGTATGACATTGATGTATATAGAAGCGTATTCATACTCTTTGACATGTTGATATAGTTGGATTATACACATTCAGGGATACCAGCTTCCCACGATTTTTACCACAAATAATAAAAAATGTACACAATGCACGCCTTTTATTTTTTCAAAGACGTTGTTCCTAGCTGTAAAATATAATTACTATATTTAAAAACCCATATGGCCAAAAGTCAACAATTGATTACTATACATTACTATAGCACTATCTATGCACCTTCAAGAGAACTACTGGAAAATTACTAATAAAATATACTTCCTTTTAGCTTTCCTCGTGAACTACTATATAGAAGTAAATGGATTGAGTGTACAGGTCGTGTTAACTGGCAACCAACTATGCAATCTCCAATGTGTTCAAGACATTTTAAGTCAAATTCCTTCCAACCGAGCAAAAATAACTTATATGAACATTAAACCGTCGGCGGAATTAAAATCCTCAGACGAGACCAAACAGGCATTAATGAAAGCGATCAACCCATCTGACGGCTTTCAAATCCACGGCGTCAAAAAGACATCTAATTCGGGCGTGATCCTGCGCTTAACAAGCGAGTCACAAGTCAGGAGATTAAAATCCGTTGAAGGTTTAAAATCAGCCGGTCTGCGTCTAGAAACACCGAGAGGGCGTAACCCGCGTATTCTAATTAAAGATGTCCCGCAAAATATTACAGACGAAAATTTCCTTTTATCGCTTTATAACCAAAATATTAAGGGCGAAATTAATGTGACACAAGAACAATTTATGAACTCGACAAAAATTATTAGACGGCGCATAAATAATAACTACAATCGAAAATGGATGGGCCTAGAGGTAGACCCAAAGATTCGGAAACATCTCATTGAAACTAAACAAAAACTTTTTATTGACTGGGCAATGTGTCGGTTCATCGATGACGTCGAACTTGTACGCTGCGCTAATTGTCAACAATACGGTCACATTGCTAAATTCTGCCGCGATTCAGACCCGTGCTGTTGTCACTGCGCCGATAAACATACCTCAATTAACTGTCCCAAAAAAGACTTAAGAGATTTCAAACCGGTTTGCGGAAGCTGCACCCGGTATAAGAAACCTAACGCCCACCCCACGGGTTCCCCTGACTGCCCAACATACAAGGCAAAAATGGAGCAATTAATTTTAACAACTCGCTATGGATAAGTTAGTTATAGGACAGTTGAACCTACATAACAATAAGCACGCGACGATTGAATTAGAAAAATTGGTGTCGGATTATAATTTAGACTTAGTTCTCATACAAGAGCAATATCAATCCGCGTCGCTAAGGTCGAAAGTCGTACAAGTTAACAACCTAGCGCGCGCCGGCATTTACACAACTCAGTCTAAATTTTCAATTACGGCCCTTACAAATCTGTCAACGTCTCACTGTGCTGTAGCGGAGGTTTCGTGTCTTCACTTTAGATTGTACGTAGTTAGTTGTTATTTTCAATACTCCGATCCTGTAGGTCCTCACTTACACCAACTACGTCATGTCCTACAATGTCTTGCGGGGAATAAAATTGTTATTGGTGCCGACGTAAATGCTTCTTCACCCTTATGGCATAGGGAACTTAGATACACTGACCGCGACCGTCGTAGCTCAGTGGAAGACTTCATAGCAGAGTTCAACCTGCAAATTCATAACACTCCCAATGCACCACCTACATTTAGCAGCCCCTCTGGTGAATCTTCCATCGACGTCACGCTTTCCAGCGCGTACGTCCATAATAACAATATAATAAATTGGCGCGTCATTCCTGATGCGTCATGCAGCGACCATCGTTTAATTGTCTTTGAGTTTATTCGCGCACCCTCGAGTTGTCCCGTGATTGAGTCGAAAGATTATAAATATAATGTTAAAAATGGTAATTGGAATTTATTCCGGTCTCTTATGTTCGCTCATTCCAGAGATTTCACTCGTCCAGACTTAAACTCAAATGATACTGCGGAAATAATGACCAACACCTTTGTCTACTGTGCCGACACCGCCCTGGGCCGTAGGCCGCTTAAAACAGAAAATAAATGTAATTGGTGGCACGATAATTTATATAACTTGCGTCGGGAGTTTAGGAGAGCCAGACGGAAAATTAATTATGCACGTAGACAGGGACTCAGTCTATTGGACGATAATTACGTATCGTACCTAACTGACCTTAGGGCTTCAAGGTCGCGTTATCGCGCCGCCGTCACCTTAGCAAAAAATAATATGTTGAGAAATGCAGCCGTTAGACTGGATAAGGAGGGACCATGGTCTTCTTTATACCATGAACTCAAACCAAATAATACCACTGCTCCACAGTATTTTTTAAAATATCAAGATTAATAATTCGTATACTCATAGTTTAAGAGACACGGCGAAGGCGTACCTCGACGTACTAATTCCAGACGACAAGCCGGACTTGGACAATGATTTTCACCGCGAGATAAGGTTCAGAATGTTAGACCCCATCAATACGCCGGTATCTGACTTACCTACACTTGATGAGTTCACTTCAACAGTTAATTTGTTACCTACGAAAAAGTCAGCAGGCGAGGATAAAATATCTAATATTATGATTAAGCAGGCGTGTCTAGCGGTAGGCTCATCTATATTACAGGTTTTTAATAAATGTATTGCAGAAGGCACTTTTCCAAAAATCTGGCGAATCGGCACAATAAAATTAATTCCAAAAGCCGATGATAACCACCAGACGATCCGAAATCCTACCGTCCTATAACGCTATTATCATGCTTAGGTAAATTATTAGAACGTCTTATTGTTCCCCGCTTGCTACCCGGTGGCCCGAAATTTAATAATCAGCAATTTGGATTTACCGCCGGGAAGTCAACAGTGGATGCAGCAATCGAGGTCAGAAGAACAGTAAATCTATCGGAGTGTAAATATGTAGTAGGTATATCTCTGGATATCGCGGGTGCCTTCGATAATGCCTGGTGGCCAATGCTACTACTGAAGTTAAGAAACAGAGGCTGCTATCGTAATATTTATTATTTAATTTACTCGTATTTTTGCAACGGCGTAACAAAACTCCAACTCGGCCATTACACACATTCCAAAAACTTAACGCGCGGCTGCCCTCAAGGATCAGTACTATCGCCGCACTTGTGGAATATAAGTTTTGATGATTTATTATGTGTTCCCTTGCCTCCTCTGTGCTCTCTGATAGGTTATGCTGACGATGGTTTTCTTATTATTCAAGCCAATTCGCGATCTGAAATTGAAAACAAGGCCAACAAGTGCCTCAACGTAATATCGAGTTGGGGCCACAGAAATCGATTAGAATTTGCAGCACATAAAACCATTCAAGTAGTTTTAAAAGGTTCATTAATATCAACTCCTTGCATTAAACTGAACAACATCAATGTGAAACGTAAACAGTCACTTTGTTACCTAGGACTTATTTTAGAAAATAAATTTACATTCCTCGAACATATAATACAGACCGGTGAGAAAGCTAAAAGGAATTTCTATTGTTTCACAAAAATATCAACGTCGATATGGGGCCTTTCATTTAAAACATTAAAAATAATTTATAATGCGACGTACCTCGGCAGCATTTGCTTTGGCGCACCGGCTTGGGCAGATAGGGCTACAATAGGAGCGGCCCGTCGTAAACTTTTGCAAAGCCAACGTCTCGCCTTAATATTTTTATGTAAGGCATACCGTACCGTAAGTACTGAAGCACTCCCAGTCTTAGCCGGAGTCCTACCAGTAGATTTAGAGATACAGCGTCGTGCAGCGCTATATTATAAAAAATAAAAAATGACTAACCCTGAGTTTTTAAGCGCGAAAGAGAGTAATAAGATAACTAGATTATTCGAGCCATTAGATATTTCTATACAGAACCTAATTTCTGAATGGCAGGAACGGTGGGACAACACTATCAAAGGGCGTCCTACCTATATAATTTCTTCCCTTCGGTACGCGATCGACTCTCGAAGCAATGGATAGAAATAGACCACTACGTCGCACAATTTTTGACAGGACACGGAAACTTTAAAGCGAAACTGTTTGGATTTACATTAGTCTCGTCTCCGCTATGCGAGTGTTCGACCGAAGGTAGCCCTTATGAACAAACTGCTCATCACATACTCTGGGAGTGTGATCTCTGGTATGACGAAAGAATCGAAATGTTGAACAGCGTCCATTGTGTTTCTAGGGTTGTGTACTATGAAGATCTCGTGGGCTGCGCGAAAAACTTCCGAGCTTTCAAACGTTTTTGTCATAAGTACTATTGGAAACAATGCAACACTTTTTTGTCATTATAAATGCATTGTAATCAATTGTCATATTATAAATTAAAACATTTAATTACATTCTGTCTTGTAGTCATAAAAAAAAAAAAAAAACATGTTATTCCCGTGGTGCTTCCCCTTTAATTCTGAATTTTTGTCATCACAATTTTTGCTGTCTCCCGCTTTGCTTGGGGAGGGAAACTGGAATACTTCCTACTCCTCCTACAATCTTCTGATTAATTTCGTTGCGGGTTCCAAGACAGATTTAGCATGTCCCCCGGGCACCCCTGAGATCATATCAAAGGGTTTTTGCGGTTGGTTACCACTGTCGATCCTGGCTACACAGGAGTTGCAGTGGTGGGTAAGTGTGGTGGGCCAATTGCCCGTTTTATATGAACATTAAGCCATGTTCTGTTCCAACTCGTCACATAGACGTAAGATAATTAAAATATTATTTTTTATACCTACAGTGAATAAAATAGTAAACCTTTTATAACATCATTGAAGGGACCATTAAATTGTTGCCGTAATAGGCAATATTCTTTAAAACCGATATTAATATGTTCATGTTGTACAATAACAGACATCAATATTTGTTGTAATACCTGGTTAGTTTTAACAAAGGGTTTTGACTAGTTATATACTGTGATTTTGATTGTTTTCAATTATTCTAGACTAAATCACCCCATATTTATGAAATGTTCCTCATTACAGATTCAACATCAACAAAACCAAACTGTTGCATAGAAACAAAGGAACTTTCGGTATTTACCCCTTTTTTACTATTAATAATATTTAATCAATTGGTATATAACTTTGCTATTACAATATGTTTTCAGTATTACATACACATCTAAAACAAGTAGTAACATTTTACATATTTTACGAGAATATTACATATCATTAAAGTGATAAATTTTAATAATATTTTTTGTTTTTCAGCTTTGTGGTTCCTCAACAACTTTACCCGTCGAAGTTGCTATGGAGATAGAAATTGAAAGCACTTCAGTAAGTGGATTTTTTTTTGTATGATGTTTAACAATAACAACAATTAAAGGGGAATTACTTCGTTTATGGGAAATTATTTTGGAGTCTCACTTCACAAGGTATACACAATACTAGTGTATTATAACTGTACACGTTTCTTCAATGAGTGACCTTTTCGAGGTTTTATGTGTAGTTTTACAAGGATTTTTTTTATTCCAGGCTCAAGAGACACAGTCAGCATTGAAGAGTGAAATAACAAAATCTAATAAAAAAAACTGTCAGGAAATTGTATTCCTTTACAACATACGAGGGCGGCACTGAAAATTTCGGGAATCAAGGAAGTGACACAACATTACTATTTAAAAATGTATTTATTGCTTTTCGAAGTATTCTCCGCGAAATTTGACACATTTTTCCATACGATGGAACCGATCATTGAAGCAACCATTCCATTCGGAAGTTGGGGTCTCCAAAATGGCCGTTTTGTAGGCGTCCACAGCTTCTTCAGGTGATGAAAATCTCTGACCACGCAATTTATTCTTTATTTTAGGGAAAGTATAGAAATTATTAGGGCTTAGGTCCGGGCTGTACGGCGGATGATCTAATAATTCTATGATTTCTTGCTCTAAAAACTCTTTTGTTCTGTGCGCGGTGTGAGAACTCGCATTGTCGTGATGGAGGATGATGCTGCGGTTGCAGTTCTCTTTACGGAGTTCAGAAACGACCTGTGGCAAACAAATGTTAGCATACCATTCTGCATTAACCGTTCTTTGTCCCTCAAGAGGAATAGTCGCAACATGGCCGGTTTTGGAAACAAACGTGGCCACCATTTTTTTTTGCAACACTCCGTGAACGAACAATTTTTGTTGGCTTTAACTCATTTTCGAACACCCAAACTCGTGACTGGTTTTTTGTTTCGGGTTCGTACGCATATATCCAGGATTCGTCACCTGACACGATGTTGTATACAGCATTTGAGGATCCTGCGTGGAATCTTTCGAGAGTTCTAACGCACCAAGTAACGCGAGCCGCTTTTTGCTCCTCACAGAGCAAATGCGGTATCCATCGGGAAAACAACTATTTTACACCTAATTGTTCATGCAAGATTATTTGTATTTGACTCATGCCAATGTCTAAAGTTGCCTGAATTTCGCGGTATGTCACATGTCGATCTTCCTCAATCAGCTTACGCATAGCATCAACGTTTTCTTGGGTGACTGCAGTTTTTGGACGACCTTGACGGGGATCATCACTGAGCTTGACACGTCCACGTTGAAATTCAGCAAACCAGCGATAAATTGTGGTTTTGGATGGGGCTTCATCACCAAATGCAGAAATCATCCGGTCAACACACTGTTTTTGTGTTAAACCACTTCGAAAGTCATAATAAATCATCGCTCTAGAATTTTCTCGAGTCAATCCATTTTCTCAACGACTAAACAAGTTTGACAAGACCTTGTGACAAGACCGAGAATCTTTTTTTAAATAAATAAACGGTATTCGATTTTTAAAACCAAGGAGTTTTAAATTAAAAAGCTTTTAATATGACAGGACAGTGGAAATATTCCATTCCCGATACTTTTAGTGCAGCCCTCGTATTAACATATTAACTGTAACAAAACCTGTGGAAGCAATAAATAGATCATTAGATAAAAGTAGCTTAACAGATTACTTAGATGTCAATACCAGAGAAACGGATTTTTTTTTTATGAAAGATCACGATTATTTATGCGATCCAAGTATTTTGACTGAATTTTCGAAACACATAATTACATACATTGCTATATGGTGCTAACACAAACACGCACACACCACTCTTGTTATTAAATGTTTAATTCCGAGGCAGGCCTCTCCTCTTTAATTCTGATGAGTGATGACACAGGGCAAACTATTATCACTATTATTACATATTATACATTTATGTTATATCCGGTTATATTATATTGTATAGGTACTCTGTAATAACATTATTAATTAAGAATCCCCAAGTTTGTATACATAACACGTATGTTCCATACACATGCTGAATGCTGATTTTTTTATGCTGAATGTGTCAGATCGACACATCGACATTTTAGGATCATATAGTTTAGGACAATTTTATACAAAGGTTATCAAAGGAAATTCTGCATAGCCTACACAATTTTACATTAATTATATAAGAATAATAATTTAAGGATCTGAAATTCACTATTTATGATGCTGGGCTTATTTTGTATGTGCTGTGCTAAATGGTAGCTATTTTTTGTTATAACTCAGCGCGATAATAAACTATTAAATAAAAATTGGTTTTGTTTTCACTTAGATGTGATATTATTATTGTATATTTACTATAGTAAATATTTAAAAAATATATCAGTGTGTTTTACCTTCCTTTTAACACAAGATTTTCTCACGTTAGTTTAAAGACATTCCAGGCCGAATCACATATAATATGCAACAAGGTAATTCGTGATTGGGAAGATAATTGAAACTGTCAATCTTGAAACCAAGGTTTATCTGTTTGATCATAATATAGAAAGGATTAGATAAACCCTGGTGTCAAGATTGACAGTTTTAATTGTCTTTACAGTCACGGACAATCTTGAGGCAATTATTTTTTTAAGTGTTTCCGGCTGGAATATCTATCAACTAACTCAAGAAATATCTTATAATTATGTAAAGATCGTAAACGAGCAGCGCATTTTATATAGTATGTACAATTCCTTTTTATGATTCACTATAGTTTTGCCTAAACGTCTTTACATAAACAATAGATTATATGCTCAAATTATCCGTAATAGATTTTGAACAACCTTAAGAGCCCCCGAGACGATCAAACGGTTTGACTCAAAAACGTAAATTTTGTTTTGAGTGAAACCAATTTTATCGTTTACAAAGCTCGTTTGAACGGTTTGTTAAACATTTACAGATTTAAAGCTCGTTTAATGGAATTACTTAACTTTGTTTTGTTGGACAGTGAAGTGACAGTGAAACTGAACAGTGCCGTTTGATAAACCGATCAAACCGACGTCAAACGGTTGCATCAAACACGTAAGGTATGAGTCAAACCGTGTGATCGTCTCGCGGGCCCTTAATATAGTCCGTTCAAAGATAATTTACAACTTGGCAAAAAAGAGCATAACGCGGAGACAGGAGAAACTAAAACCATTTTCGACTTTGTCATCTTTTAGCCATAATAGAGTTTAATGGTATGGTAATAATTCAATCTAATATGGATAGAAGAAGTCAAAAAATTTATTAGTTCTACTTGTCACCGCATCATAATCTTTTTTACCAAGCTGTATCTCAGAGTTTCTCTGTGCATGATCCTTATATTATCGGCATAAAAGGTCGCAAAATATCTGAACGGACTGCTGTAAGTACTAAGTACATTATTTTACCCACATAATGCGGAAAAATTTTCCTTGTAGCAATACTATTTGTAATATACATAGCTACAAAGTATGTATATGACATTTTTTATTTCACGTTGTATACGCTTTTAGCTCCTCTATACCTATACTCTCTCTACGAGTCGGATACATTTTTCAAACAAATGAAAGAAGTAAAGTGTTGCCATCTTATTTTTTTTAAATGGATGTTCATTTCATCAATTTTATAGGATAGACAAATGTTATTATTTTTTATTTACTTACAGCTGCTTTTTTTCAGATTATTTTATTCATTGAGTTGGAATTCACCAATCCACTGACCTAAAAAACTTCGAAAAATCTAGGTGAGTGTTATTTTTCAGTTATTTATCACTGCTTTGTGACTTTTGCTAATGGGAAGAACTGTTTATATTAAAAGATTTTTTCTTTTTTATTTTGCATGGTTTGGCTATTAAAAATTAAAAAATTAATAGCGCCATGAAGAGATTTTTAATATCAAAATCTTCAACATCTCGACAAAACGATGACGAAGTGGTGGTGGGTTCGGAACTGCAAGAAGCTTCTTCAAAAAAAAAAAAGATTGACAACAAATCGCAGATATTCACCACAAAAACACTAACACCAGTGTCATCTACAAAAAAAACAGAACCAAACAGGTAAAAATATGGCCCACGAGTACACGCTAATTTCATTTGACCAATTAACAAAGCGACTTGCTTATATCTTATTTGGCTTATTTCTGTGGCTCAGTGGTTGAGCATGTTGGTGCTTAAGCCGGGAGTCGCGGGTTCGAATCCCGCTGAAGAAACAAAAGTTTTTCCGTGTTCCTGGGTCATAAATATGTATTAAATATGTGTATAATATAATAAAAATCTTAAATATGTATATAATATAAAAGTATTAAATATATTTCCCTTTGCTGGTATCCGTAACACAAGTTCTCCGAGAACTTACCACGGGAACAGATAGACGTGGTGTGAAGCGTCCATAGATATTATTATTATTACTGTGTATAACACCTGGTTTGCAGTTATTATTATTATCTGATATTGTCATTTTTTGCTTTTGAATGTTATGCAAATATGTTTATTGTTTCATGATTATTTTGCATGGTGTGGCTTTTTACTAACAAAAAAGAGCTATGAAAGGACTAACAGCACCAAAACCTTCAACGGGTATTCAAAGCAACAACAACTTAATTGTTTCAGAGAGAAAAATGGCGAAACGTAAACGTAACGCAGAAACGGTCACACAAAGACGAAACGTTAAACTTAGAAGAAGAACTCCAAAAGAGCAATCAAAAGGGAGCTGCTTTATGCATTAAGAATAAAAATTAGAAAGCACAATAACATATTTAAATAAAAAGGTTACCCTGTTAGACAGAATTAGAAGCATTACGGAGCGCTCAGAATATTCAAGACATGAACGAAAACACAGGATGTGTATCAGAAGAAGCGGCAACTCCTCTAAGTAAAACCAACTCTTTTGTTAATGAAGTGAAATCTATATCTGAGGAAGATCGAGAGAAAATTAAAAAACAAATATTCGAATTAAACGTGCTATCGCAATCATTAGAATCAGAGTATTTCAAAGCCAACTGCAACAAAACAAAAAAAGTTCTCAAAAAATTGCTATGAATGAAATTGCTGAAAAATACAACATGACAAGTTTCTTTAAAATTGGGTATTAAAAGAATAAGACGATTTCATCGAGGTGACAAGATTAAGACAGCATTAAAAGCCAATATGAGAGAAATCAAAAAGTTTTTTGATAGAGACGATGTGAGTCGCGCCACGGCCGGCAAACATGAAACCAGAACAAAAAACAAGATAAAACATCAAATACGATACTTACTGGATTCTATGGTAAATCTGCATCAGAAATACAAGAGTGAAGGAGGAAAGCTCTCATATGTAACTTTTGTCAGACACAAACCTTTCTACTTACTCAGACCCAACGTAAATGACAGAAACACATGTGCTTGCACAAAGCATTCTCATTTGAAGTTTAAAGTTGATAAATTGAAAACTTTAGGAATAATAAACACTTCTCACCTTTCCGATCTTGTTAAAGAAGTGGTTTGTGACAGTACTTCTAAAAATTGTATGTATTCTACCCTGCAACAAATGCAAACTAAAATCACCTATGCTAAACTCTAAATCACAAGATACATATTATGACAGTACCACAACTTGGTATATGTGGCTTCTCAAAACATTTACATATACCAAAAAAACGAAAACAGGTACAGAGCAAAAGACTAGTAAAAAAATTTCAAAAGATTTAGTCACAGGAACCGTAGCAGAGTTCATTGAAGAGTACAAAAATGATCTTCAGTCATTTAAAAAACATTATTTTAATATTGATCATCAACACCATGCTTTCAAATATTGCATTGAAACACTTAAAGTCGATGAAGTTGCCATAATTTGCGACTTTTCTGAAAATTACAACTCAAAACTGGCTCAAGAGGTTCAATCTAATCATTGGAGCAGCGACCCTTTTACTTTACATACAGGTATAATTTACACAAAAAACTACAAACCCATATCGTTTTGCAGCATTTCTCCTTCAAATGCTCATGATGCTAGTGCTATGTGCATGATGCCGTAAAACGCAAACTGGACCAACTCGTAGCCTATGGGAATGACATTCCGAACGCAGAAGTTGCCTTTAATTCATTAAAATCTTTAAAAACTAAAGTATAGTGCCTGAAGAAAACATCAATAGCATACAGAATTTGATACCTACTAATCTTGTGGCAGTCCTAGGAACATTAAAAGTGCATCAAATTATAACGAAAGATCTTAACGGTACTATATACTATATCCCCTGTCTTGTTTTTGCGAAATTCGAACGTCTAAAGGGCTTTGCGCCGGTTAAAATATAAAAAGCCATAGATTGATCCAGGAAAATAACCAGAAAAGAAAATTACAGTCCAAATGTCCACAATAAGAACAGGAAGCGCCGTAAAGCTGTAAAATCATCTGAAACTGAAACAGATAGCGACATTACATATCGATGCCTTAGTTCACAAATGTATTAACTGCAAAATTTTAATTTTTCCTATTTTTAAGTGCCAGACACATTAAATGTCATGCTCTTTCGTCTCCGCACATTGAAATAACGGAACTCCGCCTCTTTCTAGCAAAATCATGGTGACACAATTGTTATAAATATAGTTTCTGGTTACCAAATGTAATAACCGCCTTTATTTTTAGAAATCCAAAAAAAATATTGACGTAACTGATTTTAGGTTCACTAATTACTGAAAAATACAAAACACAAATGTATTATATAAATCTATAATATCTGCTCATTTATCATCGCTAGCTTTGGCAGTGTGTTATGTGTTGTTAACACATATAGACGCGTCCAGACCGGCCCACTGTGTTCGCAATTATTATATTACGAGTTACTTTAGGTACAAATTTCATTGAAATAAAAATTGATTTTATTTTGTGATTAGGGCAAATTATTATTCGTGCAATTCGTTCTCCCTCTAAACTTGCTGATTCCTAGAAATGTTCACCGCTCCGCACTGCACTAATCCCACGCGGTGAGTGTACCGGTCAGTCGCTTTTATGAGTCGGTAACGATCGCACGTATTTACGCTTTGTTCTTACAATTGTTTTCGAGTTTTGTGATTGGATTTTTGGTTCATCATGGGTACTACATCCACAGGTAAGATACACACTAATTTGTTAATCATATATAAATTCTTATTATGAGTAATTTGATAAAATATGACCTAAAAAAAATAACCTAATTTGCAAAAAGTTTAAACATTTAATAGAGTGCAACTTTTTCTCAGCCCATTCCAGCCATCCATATTTTTTTGTTAAAGTGGAGTATTTATCTAGCTTTCGAATGAATCTAGTCTCAATATTCGACTCGCCTCGATGTAATTTTTTCGTTCACCAGGTGTCACACGAGGAATAAGACGCCTTCACCTTTTCGATCTTTTATGCCGTGATAAACTGGTCAATCAAGCTAATAAAGGATCGTCTATTGCTCGGACTATGTCTCTTCAGAGATTCCAGGACTTCCAGAAGAAGCTATTAAAAATAAAATAAAGGTGTTTTCTGCTGTGTTAACTAAGAAATGGAGTGCTAGTTTGTTTTAAAATTCAACGACTGGCTGCAAGAACTGCTTTGGTCAAGACAAAATCAAGATGCCGGACAACCTGTTCCTTCTGGACAACCAAAATGTACACCTGCTCGAACTGCTGTAGTCCGACCAAGGAAGGATTTTGTTTGGCTAAGTGCATCAGGAAAGAAAAAGAGGACTAAGATGTTGGTGAAAAGTCATTCGCCGGAAGAGCTCTCCTTTGCCACTCAAACAAGTTTCGCAAAAACTGGTAAGCGCAATTTGGCTACCGTTATAAAGGCAGTAACTGTGTCGTCACCTAAATCCCTTCGGATTATTAAAAGAAGGAAAATAACGCCGCAACCTATACGTCCATATACTCCCGATGAAGCGTTAGCCCTGATGATAAATTCAAAACTGAGCGTGGACCAGTACCAACAGATTCGTAGAGGAGCTAAGGAGAGAGGTAGTGATATCTATCCATCTTATGACAGGGTTCTGAAAGCACGAAAAGATTGTTACCCGGAAGTCATGGTAATAAATGAGACGAAAGCCGAAGTTCAGCTGCAAAGTTTGCTTGACCATACAGCACAAATACTAGTTAAAGTTCAGCTAGATGTAATAACTAGTGTAGTGATCAAAGATGGAAACACCAAATTCTACCTATATATACAGGGTGTTTTGCACATGGACCGACATGATTTTTTGGGGGGTGGGGGGGGTCATGTGCTATTTTCCCCCGTGAGACCCAATATCCTAAGTCTCACGGTAGTCTAGATATGTTTTTTTTTAATTTTTTTGAAATCTACCCGAAATCTTGCCTTTAAATCGTCCTAACTTTTTTGTTTGTGGTTATAATACCACAAAACAAAGTATGCTTGTATTCTACAATGTTTTCTAATTCTAAATAAATCATTACATGTTACAATTGATATCCACAAAAAAACTTCTGAGCTTTCAAAGTGGTAAATCGGTGTAAATGTTATGAAAAGTGACAACTTATCAATTCATTTAAAAAAAAACTAAAGTTCATTTTGAATTTAGCTTTTTATTAAAAAGTTCTTTACTTATTACCCTTTCTAACGATATGCTACATGACAGAAATAATACATCAGGGGTCGACCTAAGAGATACTTTGTTGCTAGGGTCAAGATAATGAAAATACATTTTTTATGTTAAGTTGTTTTTATTAAATTAAAATTACAAAGTTTGCTCGAATTGGCCGCCTCCACACCTTATGCATGCACGACACCTTTTTCTTATTTCCGAGGTTGTAGTTAAAAGCCGCATTTCCTCTTGCATTTTTACGAATGCTGTGTTTATTCGTTCCACTAAAATTTCTTTTGTGGGCACCTCTGTTGCATACACTAACTCTTTTGCACGTCCCCATACGTAGAAATCCAGGGGTGTTAAATCTGGGGACCGTGCTGGCCATGGAATGGGGCCAGCTCTACCAATCCACGAGTTTGGAAATGCATTATTTAAATGCTCTCGTACCGTTCGTTGGTAATGTGCCGGACAGCCATCATTTTGAAAAACAATTGGCACATCTTCTAAAACTGGTAGTACCAGTTCAGGTAAATCATTTTGAAGAAACTCTAAATAATTGTTTCCATTGAGTCGTTCTGGCAAAAAATATGGGCCGACAAGATTTCGCCCAATAACACCAGCCCAAACATTTACGCTGAATTTTCGCTGAAAGGAAGTCTGCCTTTTTTTGTGCGGATTTTGGCCCCTTTTCTCCCAGTGATGCAAATTGTGCAGATTTGCTATGCCTTCATGGCTAAAATTTGACTCGTCAGTCCATAAAATTCTTTTCAAAAAGTCGCTATCTTCAACATCTGTGTGCAATAAAAATCGGCAGAACTCTAACCGTCTTGCATTGTCACCCTCTTCGAGACCTGGAACAATGAATGAAATCCGTGAGTTTGTGGTAATAACTGCATAAACGCGATATTTCTTTCTTTTAATTGAGCTCACGCAAAGAACTTCTTCAGTTGTCCGAGAAACATAGCAAGAAAGGAATTCAACGAAACAATTACAACAATAAAAAATAAAAAATAATAAGAGTAAAAGTGAACACATTAAGATTTGAAATCAAGTAAAATGTTTTAATGTCACATTTTAAATAAGTAGTAAGTACTGTAAGTTGTTACCTTGAACAGGAGTGTAATGAAATGCGTGCCTTCCATCTGCCCGAAGAACGGACCAGACTTTCCAAACTGATACGTTAAGTCCGTCAGCAACAACTCGTATGCTTGTTGTAGGATCGTCATCAAAAGCTTGAAGGATTCTCTCATCAACTTCAACATTATGTTGCCTCACATTCACTCGGGGCTCCCGAAAGTTTAAGTTTCCGGTCTCCCTCAGACGTCGATAGGTAGTTGAGAAGGTCTCGTGGTGAGGTAACCGTCGATCAGTGTAGCGTTCTTGATAAATTCTTCGCGCTTCATGCGAATTGCAATCAGCTTTACCATACGCCAACATCATGTCAGCATACTCCTCGTTACTGAAGTTCGCCATTGTAACGAATACGCAAAGATAAACAACAAAAACGTAACAGTTCAACAACAGATTTAACAAAAAAACAATAACAAGACTTTAATTTGATTACGATAGAACAACGGGAAAAGTACGGGCACTTCGAATCGCAGAGTAATCTCGACTGATTCCCGGCAAGTGACCTTCACTCACTTTCAACTCGATAGACAAAGACAACAATAACTGTACTACTAGTAAGAAAGGGACTAACTTTTTACCTGCTGCTTGATAATCCGCGTTGACTGGTTACATTGTTCAAACCAGTTACATTGTTAGAGTGCGTGTTCAGGCAAACGAAGCTTAATTTGACCACTTTAAGAATGGTTTCTTATATCATGTAGCATATCGTTAGAAAGGGTAATAAGTAAAGAACTTTTTTAAAAAAAGCTAAATTCAAAATGAGCTTTAGTTTTTTTTTAAATGAATTGATAAGTTGTCACTTTTCATAACATTTACACCGATTTACCACTTTGAAAGCTCAGAAGTTTTTTTGTGGATATCAATTGTAACATGTAATGATTTATTTAGAATTAGAAAACATTGTAAAATACAAGCATACTTTGTTTTGTGGTATTATAACCACAAACAAAAAAGTTAGGACGATTTAAAGGCAAGATTTCGGGTAGATTTCAAAAAAATTAAAAAAAAACATATCTAGACTACCGTGAGACTTAGGTTATTGGGTCTCACGGGGGAAAATAGCACATGACCCCCCCCACCCCCCAAAAAATCATGTCGGTCCATGTGCAAAACACCCTGTATATATTCTACTAAATCAAAGTGGGGATTTGATGGAAGCAGTAGCCAGTCAGAATATAAGCAGCGGTTTATAGAACATGCGGCCGCGTCAGATGCAGATATATTACTGACATCGCTGGTTCTACTACAGCTAGTGATGAAAAGAAAGAAAAAAGAGACAATTTTTTGGCAAAACCCGAGATCTTCCTCCACTCGATTTTGCCGCCCAATTCGTTACCAGATGTTGAAGGAAAGTTATACGGTTGTAAAAGATGAACACGACTACATCAACAGACAAATATCTGCTTTGAACCCTACGCAAATAGATATCGGGGATCGAACAGTCAACATAGAGCACATCTTAATGGAAACAATGCTGGATGGAAAAGCCGCCAATGCACTCTCTGACAATAAATCTTCAAGGCAACACTCAATCAATTGAATGATATTGATACGGTCATTCAAAGGCCATGCAACAAAGATTTGTATGCATATGGGTTATCAACGTTGCACGCCCATATTCGGCTGTTCGAGTGTGTGCTCCACATATCGTATAGAAAGGAGCACAAAACATGGCGTGTAACTAAGGACGTCAAAGAAGGCGTAGAAAAAATAAAACGCGACATTATAGACAAATATCGTCGTCGAACTGGACTCCTCGTCGATTCAGTAAAGCAAGGTAGCGGATCAACCAATGATGGCAATACTGCGCGTACGTTTTTTGAAGACCCTGCTCTCGCACATGAGATCACTGGAGTAGACAAGGATCTTATTAAACGATTTTCTGTTATACTTAAAGCCCTTTCGCGCTCGTACGATGTAAATCCAGAGGCGTACAAGGAGTATACACTTGACACGGCTAGACTCTTCGTCACCAAGTACCCCTGGTACAAAATGCCTTCTAGTGTGCACAAAATATTAATTCACGGAGTTGACGTAATTGAATCCCTTGTGCTTCCTATAGACCAGCTTAGCGAAGAAGCTCTAGAGTCTAGACACAAAGACTGCCGTTATTATAGGGAGCACAGCACAAGAAAAATTGGAAGGAAGCAGACTATTGAAGACCTGCTGCATGCTCTGCTTATCTCCTCCGATCCATTCATATCGAGTATCAGACCATTGCCTAAGCGAAAATCGGGTACTTCTTTGGCGCCAGAAGTGTTACAATTACTAAAAGCTCCTAAAGTTCCTGATAGAACGCACTCATCGGATGAAGTCTATATACAAACAGCGATTAGAATCATATTGTCAATC
Source organism: Phengaris arion (assembly GCA_963565745.1). Classification (NCBI taxonomy): domain Eukaryota; kingdom Metazoa; phylum Arthropoda; class Insecta; order Lepidoptera; family Lycaenidae; genus Phengaris; species Phengaris arion. The sequence continues at coordinate 6,445,762 of OY751444.1, read as the reverse complement.
TGGACGAAATACAAAAATACAAATGCGCTACAGAAATACTTTTTTTTTTTATTGAAAGACAATATTATATATTTTCGCACTGTATATATCATGTATATTCAGTGAGAAATGTATGTACCATGGAACAAGTATCGCTCGACCAGGCATACAATAAAATCATTCAACAGCTAAATAAGTAGTTCAATCACGTCTGCAGTCGTTGCGGTCACGTTATTTATGTGAAAATATTTAATGGCGTCCTAAAGCAAATAAAAATGTTTAGGAACTGGTCGAGCAGGAACTTTGTCGATGGCACACATATAACGATATGTGTTTTTCTCGTATCAGTCTACAAACTAGTATGTACCTATATAAAAAGTGAAAAAATTGCACATGAAAAATCTATAAATCGAAGTAGCTCGTAATATAATGATTGCGAACACTGTGCGGCCGAGCGCGGCCCGCGAGTCTGGCTCGCGAGCCAATAGTTCGGCCGGTGTGGACGGCGCTCGGGCTTCCTCGGGCGCACGTTGGCTCGCCCGAGCGCCGCTCGGCCCCGAGCCATGCGTTGTCCGATGCTCAAAGGCGGCTCAGACTGAGCTGCTCGCTCGGTGTAGACGGACGTAAAGACACTCACGAGCCAGTGAATGAAAAATGGATAAAGAAGACAGTATTCGCTTAATACAACTTTACGGAAGCTTCAAAATGTTATGGGATTCGAAAGATCCAGATCATTGAAATAAAAGTAAGCGAGAAGATTGCTAGAGGAAGATCTCTAATGAAATGAAGTTACCTGTACCCGAGTTGAAAAAGAAACTTGACTCATTGACAGGTTCATACCGACGCGAAAAGTCAAAGCAGAGAAAAAGTTATATCACTGGTTCAGGTAAAGATTCTTTTATTTATTTAATTATATTGAATGTTAAATTAATTAATCTCATTGTCAAATATCCATATAAACAACATTTACTATAGGACACACTAGAAAACGAAAAATACCTATAACGTCTACATATTTGTTACAGGCGCTGACGAAATTTATATATCGAAGTGGTTTGGTTTCAAATATTTTGACTTTATGTCCAATAAAGATGACACAGTAATCACAAAAGAAGGCGGAATAGATAACGTAAGTACTTTATTTATGTTTATTTTCAAAATTAGTTGAACATTAATATTGATCCTGCCATGGAATTATTCCGTTTGTTACAAAATGTGTTGCTAAATGTAGACGAATATCTTTAGCACTAACAGTGCCTCTGCGCGGAATGGCCGTTAGAGGTAATAGTGCTGTAGATGGAATATTGTTTCTCCATTGACCAGGAATAAATGAACCATCCACTTCTCTATCATAATATTCTGGTGGAATAGAATAGTTATTTCTTCGTAAGTAATTATATAAATACACTGTTGCTAAGACCACTTTTGTAGCTTTTTCTGGCTCTAGGAGGATAGGTTTCCTAATGACTCTGTAGACTGAACTTAAAATACCAAAGGCATTTTCAACGACTCTGCGAGCTCTGCTAAGTCTGTAATTAAACACTCTTTCTTTGGAACCCGCCTCTGGATTACCTTCAAATGGTTTCATAGTATATTTGTTAAGCATAAAAGCTTTGTCGCCCTATATGAAATATGGTATTTTCATTATGTACGGTATTTGTAGTATCTGCGCTTCAGGAATGTTCAGTTGACCGTTTTCTAATTTTTGATATAAAATCGTATTTTTAAAAACTCCGCCGTCGGAAATACGCCCTTTACTTCCGACATTAACAAACAAGAATTTGTAATTAGCATCCACGAGAGCGAAGAGCACTATAGGAAAATTATTGTAGTTGTCATAATCAGTATTTATATTGATGGGTCTTTGAAGAGTTACGTGTTTCCCGTCCATAGCCCCTATAACATGTGGGAAGTTCCATTTTATTTCAAATTCATTTGATACTGCTAGCCATTCTTCTTCTGTGGACGGTGTCTGCAAATAACAAAACAAACATTATTTTTACAGAGCAATCCTTCTCAAAAACCAGGACCGTCATAACAGTCTATGCCATCGCCACAACAACCCGAGCCATCCCCACAAGAACCCACGCCAACGCTACAAGAACCATCGCCATCGCCACAACAACCATTGCCATCGCCACAACAACCATTGCCATCTCCACAACAACCACTGCCATCGTCAAAACAACCATTACCATCGCCTCAACCATCGCGAAAGAAAAGACGGCTGAATACGAATGCACAAAATGATTCTATTGACAATATATTGAAGGACACTTTTGCCATAATTGAGAAAAGTTCAACTTCCATAAATGATCCATGTGTAGCATTCGGTAATCATATTGCACATGAACTCAGAAAATATGATCCTTACACTCAATCATGTGTAAAAAATGCTATTAATACTATTATTCACGAAGCGGACATGGGAAAATATCAGATGTATAGACCAGGATATTACACACAGCCACCCACTACATCTTCAACCATAACTTCCGCTGAAAATCTGCAGAACACACAATTTAGTCCTGCTACTACTACAGAAACATCAGACTTTAATTTTGGTGACAGCTCCGTCATTTAATGTATAATTTAAATATGAGGCAGATAAATAAATAATTTGATTGATTAGTTACCATGACTTTTTATTTACCTTAACGTAATCACTGAGGGCGTCTATAATTGCATCACACGTTCCTGGAACTATAGTTGATATAGTATGTATGTTTCGATATTCTAAAAAGATATTGAAGACTGGTAAAGGAGTCTCCTGTTGCCAAATATCTCAATGTTATTAGCACTCTTTCGGATACAGTTATTGCTTCTCTGTAGTTAGTGTCACATTTTTTTATTTTCATAGCCACTAAGGAGCACAAATATTCAATGTCTCCCGCAGACATGCGTGTAAAATTTGAGCCTGAATGGTCGATTGTTAGTTCCTTTAACAAACTGTTGCCGTATTGGTTTCGGTTTTGGTACAATTTTTTAATTCAGACTTTTCGTTTCTCTTTTCTTTTTTTTATTATATATCCAGACAACATAAGCGCCGTAGCACCTAATAATACGTGGTTTTCCATCGCTATACGGAGAGAAACTAAATGCTCAAACCGGCTCACCTTGGCTCGCGAGCCCGGCTCGAAACTTTTTACAAATTAGCTCGGGTGCCACGGCTCGCGAGCAGGAAGTCTGAGCGCGGCTCGCGAGCGGCGCTCAGCCGGTCTGGACGCGGCTTATGATTTAAAAAATATTGAGGGATATGGTATGTTAAATACTTTTACTATTAATGCTTTTGCAAGGAGTGAGTGCACAAATGCATTAAATTATTTTGAGACATGGTTCCATCGTACATGTAAAAATAATAGAAAATTACAATTGAACCAAATGAATTTGTATCAAGTTGAACTTAGTAATGTGAATATTCAAGCGTGCTATAAACTGTTAAGTCATTTGTGCATTGAAACATATTTTGGCGCGTAATTTTCTCAGCTCATGAACACACGCGCTACATGCTCCCAATACACCGGCCTATCGCGGACTAACCGGCGACCGCGTCCGCGCCGACTAGAGGTCTGCCGGGCGACGCAAGGGGCGAGGGGGTGATTCCGGTGCCGGTGTTGTTTATTATGGTCATTACGAGCGTAACATTCTTTGTTTTTTTTGGTAATAAGAATATTTAAATAATTAAAGCCGTAGTGAGAGTAATAATGTTTCGAAAATGACGTAAACTGGTTGATTTAGTGCATCAAAATTATAAAAATAAAACGGATTCACAAGGGTCGAGCCAAAAACCCGAGCCTAAGCAGGCTTCATCCTATGGTTCATCTTTAGACAGAAGTAAGTAAAACATTAATTGAAACACCACTAGTATTATGTAATTAGCAATACACTATTTTAAATGCCTACTTCAGTAGCCAGTTTTATGGTAAAATTATTTAGTTAGAACTATTGTGCATTAATGAATGATGTCTTATAGAGAAAAATAAACGCATTTAGTATGTTTGTGCATAACGATAACACAGTAAACAAAAGTTTTAACTACACTTATGTTCATACTAATGCATACCCATATAAGTCTATTTGTTACGCTTTTACGGCTAACCCGCTGAACCGATTTTAATTAAATGATATTAAAGAGGTATGGAGATAGTTAGTGTCTTGGGAATTGACATAAAATATCCGACAACCTAAAAAAATCTTTTTATAGGGATAAACGGTGCGGGTGACAGTAATTGTTAAGTTACACAATGAGTTTGTGATATTTAATAAATTATCAAATGCAAAAATAGCATTTGAGGATTACCGTGAAGTAGGCGGCTAGTCATTATTGATACGCGTAATAATTGCTTCGTTTTCTTTTTTATTAACAACCAGCCCCCCTAGACAAGTAGCAAAACGCTAACGCTAACGCTACAAAATGTATGCGATTTGACATAAGTCATCGCTTCGCTAGCGAATACTAATGTCAAATCCATACATTTTGTAGCGTTAGCGTTAGCGTAAGCGTTTTGCCACTTGTCTACGGGGGTTGGTATGTTTGTAAATTTGTATGTAATGGAATCTTAGAACTCGATGCCCGATGACAATACAATAATTTAAAATTAAAATTTAAAATGGTCTATTACAGATACAACATTAGCTGCATGCACAGATGGCTACAAAGCTCAGAAAGAAAGTGAAACCGGAATTTTGAAAGAGCTACCTATCCAAATATCACCAACTTCAAATAAAGTTAACATTAATGGAACACCTGATGTCAATACATCTATTGAGGACATAGAAAACAATAATGGATCTGTGCCACTTGCACTACGACCGTCTTCTGATATTTATGGCAGCACGGAAAAAATATATATTTCTAAACCACCAAGTGAACATAATCAACTAATAGATAAAATGCGGTCTCCTATAAGAATAAATACACAAGAAGATAATACTCTTGAAGATACGGCTTCTGCTTCTACAATATTTGATCCCGATCACTTAAACGAGAATAGTTCTCCGTCACTGCTAAGCAGAAACATGTTAGAACAACAAACTGTATACATGTATAACACCGGGTACATCAACAGGAATAAGTGAAGATAATAATAGCATGTTACAAAGAGATCTTTATTATTCAGATAATTCAACTGATTATGACGAGTTATCTCCTTACATCGATTCCGAATCGTCTTATTGTCCTACACCACCTAGACAATCCTGTCCATCACTTTTAAGCGAAAGTGACACAGAGGAAGCCACAACAGAAAATACATTAAAAAGAAGACAGAAAGCTATGCCTGAGACATGGAAAAGAAATGTTTTAAAAAAAATGCGGCAAACAGGAAAAGGTTACATAAGTAGAAGTGGAAAACCTGTGGAAGCAAAAAAATGCAAGCCTACGGATTGTACCAAATGCAGGTATAAATGTAATTCGTTATTTCCGGATTGTTTGAGACAAGATATCTTCGATGAGTATTGGAATTTAGGAGATTCAAAACAACAAAAGATTATGATTTCGAGTTTGATCACACATGCTGATGTCGCACGTCTTTATACGAAGGCGAAGAAAAATCGAACCATGGCACGCCAATATTGGCTTTTTCATCAATTAGTAGGTAGAAAACGAGTTTGCCAAAAGTTTTTTTGCAACACTTTTAATATTAGCTCAAGCATTATTAATAATTGTTCAAAAAATAGAGGACTGAAGAGAATATTCGGAATGTTAGGCTGTGGATATTTTTTTTTATTTTTTAAGAAGTTTTTGTTTATTGATTAAAAAAAATTGTCTAAGTAGTGGTCACTTTTTATATCAATTTTTCCTTGTATGACACACCTGATTATCATAATTATTAATTATGTAGGTATATCTTACTTACCATTAAGCTTTAAAATACCATAGCGAATTATTTTTGGGAACTATATTTTCTATCACCAAAATTTATATTTGTCATCAAGTTGTATCACCTAATAAATAGATCTATCGCCACGAAATATTTTCGTTCTCAGATAAACAAAAATTGTTCCCAGGTATGAATTATCAAATTAATGTTAATATATGTGTAAAATAAGAGATCGATAACCAATAAAATTATATTGCATTACATGAATATAAACTTCGTTCTTATAATAACAGTTTTGTTACTTAAATAATAGCTCTGTGCTCAGAATGGTAGATCTGTCACCAAATAAATCGATTATCGATCCCTGACTGCGACTCCTTTTTATTTGATATTTTGTCACCAATACAGTAGTAACATTTTATTTCGTTCAGATATTAAATTAATAGTATTCGTTACCAATTTAATACATCAATTTATAATTTTAATGAAAGGCGGAGACAAATTGGCGCGCTTTAAAAATTGACCAATCCGGCCTCAACGATGGGTAGTAGGTAACTAGGTTCGATCACACGATGCGCGACGCGGGCGGCGTGCGAGAGAGATGCAAGTTTACTTCATTCGCGATTTCACGTTCATTGTTGTAGGTGCATTTTATTATCGTTGTGGATAATTTGTTGTTTTAGTTAATTTCTTAAATGTTTATTTTTAATTATGGCATCAAGTAGTGGTGAAGGTAATGCAAGTCATTCAAAAAGTTTATCGTCGTTTGTCGAGCAATCATTCGTGGAGAAAGTGCCGATATTGGAGTCTGATGAGGAAAATGAGGAAGGTACTGACACTGATGAAGGCACCATACCAAAGAAGAAACGGTCGCAAAGCAAGGATTGGATTTTCGTTAAAAAATTTGAAGACAAACACAGTGCTGAGGAGTATATAAAGGCTGAAAAAATTTGGTATTTTCTACGAACGCATGATGTAGAGGAAGGGAGAAAAAAGTACTTTAGATGTAATAAAGTGGTGCGGAAGGGACCACAGTGTTCAGCTCAGTTGTATTTACTCATGTACTCATTCTCGGATGAAGTGTTGTTGTTTCGGACAGATTCTGATCATGACCACGATTCAAAAACGCTCGCTTGCTATGGGCTTAGTGACAGAGTAAAGGAAGAAATAAACAAATTATACGACTTACATCTCAAACCAAAAGCCATACTTGCAAATTTGACTAAAATTGATGGTATTAAAGTGCCAAAAATGTCCCAAGTAAGGACGTATTTAATTGACAGGCGCCGTTGTAAATACGGACAGCCCACGATCAGCCTAGGCGAATCGGAAGCTTGGCTAAGGTCTCATTCACCAATTCCTGACAACGAACATGAAGTTTATGTTATTGGGTATGTAATGATTGAAGAAACTAGTTCACCACGCTTTAGATTTGTACTATCAACAAAATATTTGCTGCAAAAAGCACGTGACGTAAAAGTTATTCATGCTGATGCTACATACAAGTTGGTGTGGCAAGGATTCCCCGTTCTTGTCGTTGGAAGTACAGACAAAAATAAACGATTTCATCCAATCTTTGGGCTTGGGGTTGCCACTAATGAGGAAAAAGAAGACTTTAAGTTGTTGTTCGATGCCATCAAGACTAATATCTTTAACTTGTACTTTGTGAGTACAAGTTACTTCAAACCAGAAGTTCTAGTATGTGACGCAGCGAAAGCAATACAAAATGCATTTATAGAGGTATTTGGTGAAGATGTCACAATTCGAATGTGTTGGGCACATGCTAAAAAAAAAATTCAAGCTCATGTAGAGAAAGATACGCGAAAAAATGTTCACAAAGATTTGTTGACAGATGTGGATTCTCTCCAAGCAGTGACTGATTCAGAAACGTTCGAGTTAGCTTCACAAGCATTCTTGAAGAAATGGGAGGATGAGACAACTTTCATCCAGTATTTTAAGGAGCAATGGCTCATACAAAACCGTAACTGGTATTTGGGGGCTCACATGGGTTCACCAGCGACTAATAATGCACTAGAATCACATAACCGAGTAATCAAAGATGAATACACGCTCCGTGAACGTTTGCCACTGTCTCGTTTTTTGACAGTTGCTTCAGAGTTTGTAAATGGATGGTCGTTAGCTGTCGATGAAGTATTTGCGACATTACCAACTATGACTCTGAAAGACTGGACAGAAGCCTACCAATGGGCTAAGTTGCCTAAAGAAGTAATACTGACGTATAGTGACGATGCTTTTAAACACTACGAAGTACCGGCTGGTAAGGCAAACAAAATACAAAACTTTGAAAATACATGGACTGATTTTGATGAATACAAAGTCCAATGGTTCAGCAAATGGAGAGTGGATCTACCGCACAATATTGATTGGATGCATGGGAAATGCAACTGCCCTGCGTTTTACAAGAAATATATGTGCAAACATATTATCGGATTAGCCATACGCTTAAAGCTGGCCAACCAAAAAATGTGCTTATCGGCCAGAAAAGAAAAAGAGGGCGCCCTTCGAAATCCAAACCAGCGCTGATTATTCAGTGATTATTGTTTTTTAACAATAAATATTGATTATTTTAACTTTAATTAAGTGTTTTATCTACAATTATGCTAGCCATAAGCCAGCTATTAAACCAGAGTTGATTATTCAGTGGTTATTATTTTTAAGAATAAATATTGATTATTTTAACTTTAATTAAGTGTTTTATCTACTATTCTGCTAGCCATAAGCCAGCTATTTTAAACCAGCGCTGATTGTTCAGTGGTAATTATTTTAAACAATAAATATTGATTATTTTGACTTTAATTGTTTTATTTACTACTCTGCTAAAAATTTTATTTAAATATAATTTATACTACCAGTGGAAATTTAGAACCTTGGGAGTCTAGTTAAGTAGCAGAATCTTTTGGTTGAAACCACAGATCTAGCAAGGTTCGCGCTCTGCGCTCACAAGATACATGAAGCGTGGGAGCGAGAAACTATAATCAAGTACAAACCGTGCGAGAGAAAAAGAGACAGCGAATGAAGTACCAATACGTCATTGTTTTCGCGAGTAAGAGGCCATAGCGTCCCGGTGAGTTGCACGCGGTAGTGAGATTTGTGCATTTTTATGGTGATTCTTAATTAAAACAAGCTAATATTACGTTATACAATTATGGTATCGTGCTCTGTACCTGGATGTAACGTTACAAGACGAAATAATCCGAATCAACACACTTTTCACAGGTAAATACGATTTTGTCAATGGAATTTTTCGAACCACATTCTGCTTAATTTCGTCTACTAATCGGATCAGAAAAAGATTGTATCGGTATAATTTTATTTCCCATGTATGTATTTCAGTATATATATTGTGATTTTAAGCTAAATTCGCGAAGAAAATGTGTAAGAAAGTAAATTGTTTGATTACGCTAGTGCCTGACAAAGCGGTGACGTCAGAAGTATCGATAAAAATTTATATTTCTTTTTAGTGTCATTAAGACACCAATACGAATTATTTCATCAAGTTTTGTATCGATAACATTTTGTTAACTAGGTACTTTTTATTTGGACGCTGTTTAGCATTCGTGTACTAATCCGCAAAATATACGTATTGAGTTATGAATACAGTTATGTTCTTTAGATCCTTTAGAACAAAACTGCGTTCAAAATTTCACAAAAAAATTGTGGGCTAGTACACAAATGCCTAAAGGATTTCGGATATTTGCCGCGAGCGACCGCGTCCGATAAAAATCGGCCAAGTGCGAGTCGGACTCGCGCACGAAGGGTTCCGTACCGTTATAGAGAAAAGATAGGCCAAAAATTGTGTTTTTTGTATGGGACCCCCCGTTTATTATTTATTTTATTTTAATATTATTATTAATTATTTAAGTAAAAATATATCTAAGGCCTTTGTGAAAATTTCAAGTGCCTAACTCTTATCATTATTGATTACTAGCAAAAAGGGCCAAAAAATCACGTTTGTTGTATGAGAGCCCCCCTTAAATATTAATATTATTTTGTTTTTAGTATTTGTTGTTATAGCGGCAACAGATATACACAATCTGTGAAAATTTCAGAACTCTAGCTTTAGCGGTTCTTGAGATACAGCCTGGAGACAGACAGATGGACAGACAGACATCGAAGTCTCATGAATAGGGTCCCGTTTTCACCCTTTGGGTACGGAACCCTAATTAAAATAAAATGCTACTTTATGACATACACTATAGGTATCATTTTCTCTGACATTTGTGTGGCGACCCATGCTGCTGCCGGCGGCGGCGTAAAAGCTAGTGGCGTAGAGTAAAATGAAACCTATAGCCTCTGTCATAAAGTGGTATTTTGTTTGAATTTTTGTCGGTCGTGGTCGCTTGGGGCCAAAACCCGAAAGCCACGTTAACAGCGACCATTTAAATACTAAAAGTATTCAATAGTTAGTAAATGAATAATACCAGCGTATCTTACATAAAATTTATATTTTTTTAAGGTTTCCTCGCAATTCTGCTTTAATGGAAAAATGGATGCGTACTATAAATAGACCAGATTGGTCTCCTAGTACGAACTCCACTATCTGTAGCAAACATTTCGACAGCAAATGTTTTATACAAAGAAAACATCGCCGTGTATTAATGAAAGACTCGATACCTACATTATTTGTTCCTGTAAGTATAATTCTTGCAACCTGCACCGCTAGCTAACATTAGTACCTATATTATAAGGGTGTGTAACTTGGGAGCTGTGTCACAGTTTTAACTAGTACAGCTCCCAACGCTAACTACTGAATTTGTATTGAAATTATCTTAAATATGCCTTATTTATAAGCTTTTGAATATGTATATGATTTAAAAATAAATAAATTAGTATTATGATTATATTATTATAACTTGTATCCTGTATCTTGCGGGTCGGCTACCTAATCTAGCGTGTAACTAGATATAGAATACAATTTATATAATTTGTTTATAGGTTAAACTGCCACGAAGGAGACCGGTATCTTCGTATGTCAACAGAGACATTACTCTTTCGCCGAAGCTAGTCACTTCATCCCAGCTTGCTGAATCAACGCCTGGACCCTCAAACCTAGTCCTCACTCCAAGGAAAAAGAAATTGATGGACCGTAATACACGGCTGAAACGAAAAATTTTAGAAAAAAATAGGGTATTAAGAAATTTAAAGGAAAATAATAAAAGAATGACAAAAAGAATTCTTACTTTACAAGAGGTTGTTAAAGAATTGAATAACAGACCAGGGCTTGAAAATCATCGTAATGATGTGGAAGTCGCGTGCCGCAACAATTTATTGCAAAAATTGGTAAATAGGGTAAATAGCCACCGGAAAAATCAGTCGCACGTCTGAGTATGACGAAGAGCTTAAGAAATTGGCTTTAACTATACATTTTTACAGTCCTAGGAGCTACGTTTATATTAGAGATAAATTCGATCTATGTTTACCACATGTTAATACCTTGCAAAAGTGGTATTCTCGTTTAAATTGCGAGCCAGGTTTTACTCAAGAATCGTTCAACACGATTACGGAAATTGCTAAAAAGAAACCGATTTATGTAAACTTAACTTTTGACGAAATCAAAATAAGAGAAGAAACAGAATTTTTAGGTAAAAAACACTATGGGTACGTAAATGTAGGAAACGATTTGGGAGGCGACGAGATAGAGATTGCCAAGGAAGTACTGGTTTTTATGGTAGTCGCAGTAAATGGCTACTGGAAATTGCCTGTCGGTTTTTTTCCGGCTAAAAGCTTTGCAGCTACTGAAAAATCAAGACTATTAAAAAAATGTCTTGATTTATTAAAAGAAACAAATTGTGTCGTGGTTGGAATAACATTTGACGGCATCGCATCTAATCTTACTATGGCTCAAACACTTGGTGCGTCTATACTTAAACCACCTTATAAACCATACTTTATGTACAATGGTAGAAAGTACAATATTTTGTTTGATCCATGTCACTTAATCAAACTTATAAGAAATTGTTTCGCCGACCATAAAATATTTTACGATAGTATGGGACGTAAAATTGACTTTACATTTGTGGAAAATTTGCATTATTTACAAAAAAGTGAAGGTTTACATCTCGCGAACAAACTTTCAGCGCGACACATTGATTTTCGAACTCTGAAGGTAACGAAACTGAAGGTAAGGCTAGCTTCCCAATTGCTAAGCAGATCAGTGGGTGTCGCCATTGATGTTTGTAACAAGGATCTTTGTATTGATAAATTTAGGAATTCTGAGGCAACAGTGCAGTTTCTTCTCCATGTAAATGATATTTTTGATATATTCAATTCAAAAAATTTAAACAACTACGGGTTCAAAAAGCCTCTTTGTCCGGGTAACAAAGTGGATGTCTTTAGCAAAATAGATGAAGTTTACGAGTATTTTCAATCCCTTAAATATGAAGATGGTAGATATGTAATAGATACGCAGAGACGTCTCGGTTTTTTAGGGTTTATATTGAACATTATTTCACTGAAATGGATGTATGTAAGTTATATTGAAAAAAAAGACCACTTAAAATTCCTTCCTGTATATAAATTGTCACAAGACCACCTGGAAACATTTTTCAGCGCCATCAGATCGAAAGGGGGATTCAATAATAACCCCACTGTAAAAAACTTCATTTCTGCGTATAAAAAATTATTATGCCATACAGAAATAAAAATAAGCGAGAGTGGCAACTGCTTAGAATTAGAAAAAATCACAGTATTGTCTACTAGCGCCATTTCCACAATTGATAAAATTAATAGTTCATCAAATTATAATAAAATTTTTAAAGAATTGTTGCAAGACCGTAATGATGGTAATGATCAAAATGAAGAACCTGATTTCGATGAGCAAATAGTGCTAATGGACAATACTGCATCATTGTCTCAAATATCTATGATGATTGTGTCATACGTATCAGGATTTGTAGTAAAAAAATTAACGAAGAAAATCAGATGTGACGTTTGTGTACAAAGTTTAGTGTCAACATCGTCTGAAATATTTTTCAATTCACTGATTGTAAAAAAAGACTATTCACAAACAGACAACCTATATCTCACATATCCATCTAACGACGTCGTTATGTTATGTGGTTATGCTGAAAAATTTTTCAGAGAAAATATGAAAAGAAAAGCTATGACAGAACTAACTTTTGCCAAATGTGTTTTAAAAGTTCTGCGAAATGTTCAATCACTTTTTAATACTTTGCAAAATCATATTTTTGATCAAGATCCTTTAGAGAACCATAGATATTTTCTCATGAAATCCATTATTGAAATATATTTTAATCTTAGATTTAAACATGAAAGCAAATTGTTGAAATTAAGCAGAGAAACAATACGAACACATCTTAACAAAACTGTTATATTTAGAGGACAATAAATAAAAAAATTAAAAGTATTATAAAGTGTTTTATTTCACAGTAACAGTGTTTTAATTCAACGTTTGTCACGACTGCAAAAAGTAATATGTATAATTTAAAATATATATGGACGCTGTTAGGCATTCGTGTACTGACCCACAATTGAGTTAAACAAAAAAATTGTGGATTATTACACAAATGCTTAACAGCGACCATATAATATGCTGTCGTCAGTCGTCACCCGTCGTCGTCCATAGTCGTCGTCATTGTCAGTCACCCTTTGACATTCGTCGGCCGTCGCCGTCCTCCATCATCCGTCACCTGTTACCTGTATACCTGTTGCCCGTCGCCTGTCGCATATCACCCGTTGCCCATCTCCCATTGAACGTCCTATTGTATTGTACCATCTCTATCTCCTATACCCGAGCCCAGCCGTACCAAGATTTCATAATTGTCCCAGTCACCGAAGGCTTCACCTTCACACAATTTTTCTCATTTATAATACTATATATTAACATTTACAATACTAGAAGTTAACATAAAAACATATATACATACATAAGTACATACAATAGGTATACACTTTTGAAATTTGGCACATTTATTCAGACGCTGATATAGACTAACATATACGACAACAGGGCAGTTCTAAAAATATTACATACATACGGGTCAAATTGATAACGTCCTTTTTTTGAAGTCGGTTAAAAAGTAAGTATAGTGTTATATAAAAAAAAATCGATAACATTCCCTAGTTTCATCACGATTGATCTTACAAAAAAGCCCGTCCACTGATAAATTATCGATAATGAGAAGTTTTATCGAGAACAACACTATTTCGAACTCACACATAGACATTCACTAACACAAGTACATATTTTTTTTGTCATGCCTCCAACTTGCCTTTGTGTATCTTGTACATTCTATATTTATGGTTGAAACGATGATGACAACCCTAATTTTTTATTTGAACTTAATGCAATTTTCTAGTAAAATAATATGATTTGTTGGTGATCTCTTAAAATTGGTTTGCTTAAATACTTATTACGACACACCTATTATAATACATACAAAAACATTTATTTGGTACTAGACCTTATATCTCAGGATTTTAGGTGATTTATTGTGGAACTGATTTTGCATTGTTTGGTGACTACATTTTGGTGACAGATCTACTATTTTGAGGACAAACCCTATTATTTAAGAAACACAAAACTAATTAAATTGGTGATAGCTTAAATTATACCCATTATTTTTGTCATTTCACTAAACCAATTTGGGGATTTGTTCAATTCACTAGATTTGTTTAGGGAAAAGATAAAATCATGTTGCTATTTTGCCATCCTCCGTGATTTGATCAAATCCCTTAGGGAATTGATCAAATCCCCGATTTTATCATATCCCTGCGACATATATATCGTCTGCTTACGGCGAAAACCGAATAACTCTGTAGGTTGTGGCATTGTCAGTAAATTGATTTTAAATGTTTGTGCTCATATTAAAGCAATATAATAACTCTTTAACAGACTGATGCCTGATGAAAAAAGTTAGAACAAATGTCTTTCTTATAGATGTAATCTTAATTATTTGTGTTATAATAGTAAAAAATATTTAAAATTCAATTTAACTAAGGAGGGTATGCATTTATCAGGTTTTCCCTGAAATTAGAGAATGTATTGATCTTCATGATTTACCGTCCTAGTTGTCTAAATTTAAATCAAATGCTGACCGTTTTTGTATTTGAGAGTAACATAGTATTTTAACATTATATAAAGCAAGACATACGGCTAAAATGCAATTTTTTACATTTATCACTTTTTGCTTATAGAAAATTTGTTGTTTTTTTCTATTATTACCCTTTTCCCCGTACAGAACTATACGAAAAATGCCATTAAGAAGTAAAGGTTTTTGTTTTTATGAAACTAAGACGTTAAATTATTAAAACGAAACTAAAAATTCAAAGAATTTTATTGGCTGTAATAGACAAGAATAAAAGGAATGATGAAAACGTCAACACAGAAACGTACGCAAGCCACTAACAAAATTAAGTTATTCTTCAGGCGATTCTTCAACGATTGAAGGTTCAGGTAAACATTCTTGCTTATTAGTAGTGGGCATAGAAGAATACCAACCATGATATTCGTCGGGAATAATTTTTTTAGCACAAAGCACCAGCAAATCTTTTTTTTTAGCATCGCTTATTGGTAAAAGGCTTCTGTAAAGTTGCGTCAATTCAACTTTATCTGAAAGTAATGGCTGTATCGCAATTCGTTTTTTAGCTCTTGTGGTAAGACGTGGCGGTGGGTTCGAATTACTATTCTGAGTAACATTAATACACAAAAAGTTTTCAGACATGTAGTTAAAATAAATTTTTGAAGAGTCTTCTTTGCGATACTGCATTCTCTTAATTTTTAACCACTTTACTTGATTCCCATTACAATCCTTGGAGCGGTTGAAAATGGTTTCATCTGCCAGTTTTTTTAAATCATAGAATTCGTGGTATTTGAATTCTTTGGTTTTATAGGGCAATTTAGTGTATGATTCTTTCCCAACGTGAACTTTTTTTTGTGCTCTAGCGCGCTTGAAAATAGACAGGTAGTCAGGCATGCAATAGATTTCAGAATTCTTTTTTGCTGTTTCGACGTTACTATGCATACTGTCTACCTCCATGTAGCTATGCCCAGACTCTAAAAATTTGTGCTCAATTTTTTTTAAATGATTAATATTTTGAACAGCAAATAAAAGCAAAGCAGCGACAAACTGGTTTCGGTTTTGTCCACCACATGTGTCGGAATACAGACATACTTCGTTCACTTGAGGCGGAATACAAGTCGAGAGATAATGAAATAAAATGCTTCCAATTTCGGAACTACCCCTTTTTCCGTTCACTTCAGACCAGGCGAAGCAATAGGCGTCATTTGGCAGAGCAGCTTCATAAATACAGGTATTGTACACACACAGTTTTCGACAGTAATAAAGTTGCCCTATTAGTCCAGAAGGTATCTGTAACACAGCCTGCAAGTCAAACGTAACACAGCGAAACTCTTTATCCAGCGATGCTCTCTCCTTGTCCTTCGCTTTTTCTGAATTACAGCGCTCCTTTCTTGCTATGTGTTCCTCAAACTCCATTTTTAATTCGGCTTTATTACCTTCTTGCGCTTTGTTATAGTTCGAACATACTAAACATTGATCCTTCGTTGGAACAAAGAAACTGAAATTATAGTGATTACAGAATATCCTTCGGTACGTTATTTCGCTGACTGGGGCCATGTTATTTTCAGCGCATTTTTCTTTATAAAGTTTGTGCATTTTAGTGATGGACAACGAGGCATCTAGATAAAGGCGTTTAGATGTTTGCCTTATGTAATGTGGTTCCATGCATGGAAAAGACTCTATATGTTTTCGCACAAAGTTCAAATCAGCTTCATTAGTTTTATTATGTGGATCATGTTTACCCCTGTTGTCATGACCTTTGTATACGCCTAACTCGTTGCGCTTTCTAACGGCATCATTGATTGTATGAGGAGAAATAGATAAAGTGTAGCAAAAAAACTTTTGACATACTTGTTTTTTGTGCCCATCATAATGGGCACAAAAATATATAATGGAAAAAAGAAGCATTTTTTAGTAAATTCGCGTTGTTTTTTTGGTCCACGCACAGCAAGAACTCTTTTAGGGCTATCAACAGACACGTTATTCAGTATAAAATTCTTTTTTTCAATGAAACTTAAATTCCTATAATAACGACACAAGGACTCCCTTTCTTCAGGTGAAATCTCGTTACATTTATAAAAACATTTGTCACAATTGATAGCTTTAGGAAGCTTTGCACTTCTTTGTTTCTTCCTTGCAGTGTAAGGAAGTCCTTCAGCACGCCTTTTTTTGGCAATATTGACTTTCCAGTTCTCAGGATGAGCTTTCTTCCAACGTGTCCTCGAACATGTAATATTGAATACATTTTTCAGTAAAATCTCACAAATAGAAATCATGATTTGATGTACACACTCATCTCCCTCTTTCGGCAATTGAACTGCAACTTCCCCTATGTTCAAAAGATCATCTAATATCTCTTCGTCGCCAGCAAAGAGTTGGTCATCAATATTAAATAAAATATTATCCTCTGTCCGGATCAGACTTCTTGAATCTGGGTCCGGGTCATAATTGGGATCGGCAGCAGAATCATCACTGTCAAACATGCGCTCCATTTCTGTTACTATTTTTTCTTTTGACTCGCTCAGTATGGAAGACGAACTTGAAGTAGAAGGCCCTTCATCTCGATCATCTGAAAAATAACAACTGAGTTAGATAAAGACAGACAGACCGACAGACAAACAGACGGACAGACGGACAGACAGACAGACGTACAGACACACTTTCACATTTATAATATTAGTATGGAAGTATGGATACTGTGATAGCATGATGAAAAAAGGCCCTCGTAAGAAGATTTTTTTAAAACAACTAGGTATATTCAATAAAGGGGATTTTCTAATAGATAGGTATTAAACAACTTTCAATTTTTGAATGAAATATGATTATTTATGCTTCAAGAAACGTAATTTCTTGAAAAACATTACTTCAGCACGGCATACAAACGAACAGCGGTAGATTAACGTTAATAATTGACTAATAATATGATAACTTGACTATACTTGGCAACATAATATAACATCGTACCGTATATTTTAGACAAAAACTATAACATAACCTCAAAATGGAAAAAAAAAATATTTTTAAATTACTTACCATTGTGTAGTATTTCACGTTTGTTTATCATAGATACAAGTCGTTTGCCTTTTGATTCCATGTTACACACAAAATACAATGTCTATATCACTTTAAACCACTTTTAAAACTTTTTTTCTGGAGCACATGTGCGCGGGCGCGCAGTTTCAAACCAACTAACCATTCCGGTTTTAAAATTTCTTACAAGCAAAACCGGCAAAGTGCATTTATGAGTTTTTCGCTGTAGACAAATTTTGGAAACGTCCAAAAACTTTCTACAGGTAAAACCGTTAAAATGCATTTATGAGGTTTTGGCTGTCGAAAAATGGAACAGTACATATAATCATATTACAAGTAAATACATTTAAGTACGTTTAAAATATTTTACGAGTAGAATATCACCCGAGAATGTAAAGTAAGTGTTTTTAATAGATTTTTACTGATAATGTCTAATTCATACTACTATTTTAGTCCCTATTGTAAAAACTCATAAACATGCATATCATTATTTAACTGTATATGTTTTTGCGCATTTGTATAATATGATTGTTTATTATGTTTTTCCTGTATATTTTATCCGAAATGTGTATACTTAAAATTATTTCATTCTACGTAACTTTGTAACAGTGGTGCTTATCATTTATTCGATTTTACCAGTCGAAAGAGAGTTTAGAATTACATGTAACTGTATTCTTAACTCAATTTCGTACAAAAGTGCATTTATTCGGTTTTCGCAGTAAGCAGACGATATGTAATTAGTTGTTGTGTTGTTTTTGGTTGGTTAAAGATACATCTTACGTAAGTTCATCGTGCATAAACCCATTTTTTTTCGTGACATTTCTTGACGATACAATTTATTGACAATTTCGTGACAGGACAATTTTTTGAAAAGGATGATGCAACACTTTGGTACCCACTTCCAATAGCAATATGTGATAGGGTACTGGCACCAGTAGTCAGCCGTTTAGTGGAAAATCTGGGTTCAAACTCATATAAGAAAATATTGGAAGAGAAAATTGAAAGTCTTTTGTATAAATTGACTTACTCATTTATTAAACTTTGTTACAAAATTAAAAAAAATTAAAAACTTATCCTGTAATAAAATAAAAATTACGTTTTAACAAAATAAGGCACATTTCACCAATACTCAGCCACCAAAATCTAGTACTCAGCCATATTGTGACCAGTGGTCAGCCTCTCTTGAGATCAATAGTTTCAAGCTTATAATTAAGAACATTAATAAACAATTAATAGTCCGGAATAGGACTTAACTGTTCCCCTTACAATCACAGCAATCAAATACCTATCTAGTTTATACTAAATCAGTCTGTAATTTATTCACTAACATCAGTATTTAAAAAGTTTTCAAGCTCTTTTTCACTTCTGAAAGTTTCTCGTCGTTTTACAATTTTTTGCAGTAGCTTATCTTCCTTACAGGTTTCTGTTTCAGGAGTTTTAGATGATGGAAGTATATTATTGAGAATTTTAATTTTACTTTGTTTAAGTTCCACTAAATCATAGCCAGTCTTCTTTTTTTGCAGAAGCTTATCCTCCTTACGGGTTTCTGTTTCAGGAGTTTCAGATGATATAATTATATTACTGAGAATTTTAATTTTGTTTTGTTTAATTTCCACTAAATCACAGTCAGTGTTCTCTACTTCTTCAGGTATGTCATTCAAATCTTCCAATTTCCGTTTCTTTGTGCATTTTACTGTCAATTCTGAATTTGAATCATCATTTTTTTTCTTTATAGTCTTCTTCACTTCACGTTTTGTAGAATTTAGAGCTGTTTTTTTCCTTTTTTCCTTTTTTTGTTTCTCCTTTTCTTCTTTATTTTTTTGCCTCTGTAACTTTCTTTCCTGAATAGCATCTTTCTTTTTTTGTTTCTCTTCTTCTTTAGATATTTCAAATTGTCTCCATTCTTTAGAAGAAATTGCGCCCATTCTGTTCATGACTCTAGGAGTGGTAGATTTCTTTATTGGTGATGGTATTATAAGATGTTTTCGTACAAAAGGTGATACTTTTGGAGATTTAACTTGAATAATAGAATCTGTTTGTATTTTATCACCATGAAGTTCATTTCCTTGATTCAGATAATTGTTATTTATAGGTACTAATATTGAACTGTCATTAACTTCAAATGATCCTAGATTAATGTCATCGTCCAACAAATTGTTATTATCAAAGGTGAGATCTCCAAGTGTCAGGTTATTTAAGTTACTAGTATCTAGTATCTCAGGTTGTGTTGAATTTATTTCAATGTTATTATTTTCTTCTGGCCGAGTTAGCTCACTTTCAATGTCAGTCTTTCTTAGACAATTATTTTCGTCTTCAGTTATAATAACATAGAATCCTTCTTC
The DNA here is from genome assembly GCA_963565745.1 of Phengaris arion. NCBI lineage: Eukaryota > Metazoa > Arthropoda > Insecta > Lepidoptera > Lycaenidae > Phengaris > Phengaris arion. Next base: position 6,425,527 of record OY751444.1, on the reverse strand, counting down.
TACTCCATGTTTTTCAATTTCTTCAATCATACAACATTTGTCTTTATCTGCCACACGTAGTTCTGTTCTTTCTTCAACTGTAATTTTTGTTTTATTATTCTCAACCTCTTTTTCTGTAGTTTCACTTCTTACTGAATCGTTTAGTCCTTGGGTGAGTTTTGCATTTTCCACGATTTCCAGTAGAATGTTCACATCAATGCCTCTTGCAGTCAAATCTCCGTCTAAATGTTTTATAACTTTTGATGCAATGTCAAAGTCTCTTTTCTTCAATGACTTTGATGGTATTTTCTTAGCAGCAGGTATATTATTCTTTCTGTTCTCTAAGATATTTTGCACGCATTTAGAGTAATCTACAGCACTTGGATCAAACGGATAGAGGCCACACTTACGAAAACCATTTTTGATCGACTCTTTTAGAGATTCTTTACTTAATACTTTATTAAGCAATGGGCAGAACGTAGATTTTGTCAGTACAGTATTAGCGTTTTCAGGCTGTGAACACCAGTTATGGACAGTAGTCGCCCATTCAGATTTTAGTGGTTTAAAAACGCTTACATCAGCTGGTTGCATCAGATGTGTTGCATTAGGTGGAAGTGCGTACAAGATAATGTTATTGTCATGACAAAATTGACTGAGTTTCATCGTCATGTGAGTTTTGTGACCGTCGACGAAAACAAGCACCGGCTTCTTCACTTCATTGTCTTCGATCCATTTGGTTAGGCATTTAGCTATATAGTCATAGAAAATATCCGCTTTCATCCAACCTGTGTCAGATTTACCAAGAAACCAATCGTCTGGCATGCTATTTACCACATCTTTGGGTGGTCTGATGTACGGGAAAACTACACATGGGGGTAAAATATCACCCATTGCGGAAAAAAATGCTAAAACAGTGACTGCCTCTTTTTCTTTTCCTTTTACTATTTGGTACACATTTTTATACCCTCGGGGTGCTATTACCTTTCCTGTTTTAGGGCAAAGCATGAAACTTGTTTCATCACCATTTAAAATTCTTTTAGGGTCTTCTAATACACCGAGTGCTTGATTTTGAGTGAGATAGTCTTTAAGTTTCTCAAACCATTTTCTAATACTCTCTTCGGTGATTACTGCTCTTCCCTTTGAAATTGCTTCGGGTGTTCTCATAGAAATTGATTCGTTCCGTTTGAAAAAAGAACCCATCCATTTCTTTCCTGGTCTTCCATTTATGAAAGGATTCGGCCTGCCATCTTCGATCATCATTTGTTGAACAGTGTTCAGTAGGTTATCTGGTTTTTGGGGAAACCCGCAAATTGCTAGATCTTTAAGCCAGGTCGCAATTTCGGCTTCTTCATATTTGTTGAGGATGGATTCGGGACCCATTCTTCTAGGACCCTCAGGAACTCGAAGATGAAGTCTATCTTGAAGTGTGCCTCGAGGAACGCCATGAGTTCTACTAGCTTCCCTGATTGTCATCCCATTTCTGATAGCATCTAAAGCTTGGATTAATTTTTCTTCGGGGTATTGTAATATGGGTCTTGAAAGAGACATTAGACGTGACTGAAACAAATGATCTGAGTTTTCGCATACCTAGTCTTAGAAATAAGAAACTATACAAAGAAACAATTTAAATATAGACGGCTGAACACTGGGTCTACTTTCACCAATACTCAGCCATCTAACCGACTGTAACTATTTAAGTGGCCGACTACTGGGTTTTTGACAAAACCATATATGGTATGGGTATTCTAGATTAAAAAAGGAAATCTGAACTTTAAAATGATACTAATATAACTCAGAATAAAAAAACAGCGTTAAAACCAGTAGTCAGCCAGGGGTGGCTGAGTACTAGATAATGTCAAAAAAATGGGACCCAGTAGTCGGCCGCCTCATTATTTAATATTTTTGAGAAAAACACGATACTTTTTTATTGATTACGATACCTAAACTCTTAATCAATGTAAAGTTTTAATATAACGTGCCCTAAAACAAACAAAAAATGAAAATAAATTACCTTTTTACGAACGCTTCCCACTAATATGAAAATGGCGCACGCGCCGCGTGTCACCACGTCAGCTGACGACGTCGAAATGGACTCGTATTTAATATGTTTGCAGCCACTTGGCTAGTATGTTTGAAATTGAATCGACCAATGAGAAGCCACAGAACCAATTTGAAGCAATTTGGTTGGTTAATTTCTATTAGAACGCTATTGCTATTGGTTTTAAACCGAAAAAGGCTGAGTACTGGTGCGGGGCTGACTACTGGTGCCAGTACCCTACATCGTTGGATAGCTCTTAGTAGCCCGAGTAAAAGTTCCTATGGAGCCAAGTTCCTATCGTTTGTCGGTTTAGAGTTCTATGGTACCACCAATCCGAATAAAAATATCACTTATTTTAAACGCAATATGTTGTTTTTATGATACTTTGTTTTCATTTCGGTTTCATATTTCGTCACATTTTCGGACACACAACCAGCGAGAGGTAGACGTGAAGAGGCCGAAGAGATTGCCGGCGGCGGCGGGGCGGCGGCGATAGGAGGCGGGGAGGGGGCAGTGAATGCGCGCAGGCAAGCGTCGCGTCGGTCGCGCGAGAGACATCAGTCGTTTGTTTGTTTTGTGTGTGTGACTACGCTTCCCCGTCTCCCCATTGTATTCAGCGACTATATACGACCCTGGCATTGTTTTTGGACTCCGATTACAGTTTTTTTACGTTGAACCCGGCTTTCTTTTGGACTTCTGCTGTGCACTGAAAGTTTAAATGTTTAAAGTGAACTGCTGCGAAAATGGAACCTGGCAACAACTGTGTAATGTGTCGTAGAGGGTTCTACCGTGGTAGATATCAGCGTCATCTTTTGGCTGATAATCTACCAATACTATGGCCAGAACTAGCAGCTTATATTCAAGAAAATGCAGTCTTAGAGGTAAGAGCATGAATTAATTATATTAAAAAGTATGTCATTTTTAAACATTAAAATAGTGCCTCGTTTCTAAACGTTTTGTTGTTTTTATTACATGCAAATGAATGGTTGTACCCGTCCAAGTATTTATACCTGAGCTTATGACGTCATTTGCAATAGTGCGGTGTGCGTGCGGGACGGGGTCACATTCCAGCGTAAACACACTCATTGTTTTTTTTTTTTACACCCGTTATTTTGCCGTTTTGTCTTTTAGTTGTTAGAAGTTGGTAACAAGTTTTTTTTTCAGGTTGTTTTCGACAATACGCGAAACGTATGCCACCGATGTTGGCAAAGGGCTGAAAATGCCATTAGACCGCCTCCTATTCAAGAAATACCTGTAGCACCAGTACAACAGGATGCACAAATGATTCAGGTTCCCGAGTATTCAAGAGCACCAAACACACCGAGGCATTGTATGTTCAATAACTGTCAAAACCGAACCCGTCATAGGATCCCGAATGTTATTAAGATACATACGTTTTGTGAGTATAGGCTTTACATCCCTGACGGTGCAAGAGTATGTCAAGAACACCTCGAAAATAATAACTGGGCTGAACTTCCACAGAATTGTCACGTCACTCATGATTTTAATGCAGCGTAGTTTGGTGACATTTGTGACCTGTTGAGAAATGCCGTACAACGTGGTTCCAGATTGGATTTTAGTACCAGAGGTGCGCTATCCGACGAAGAGATGAATTTTTGGACTGGACGTAATAATGAACAGTTCGACACAATTTTAGAGCAAACACCCTCTCTGGTCCAAAGATGCAGAAATCCCAGAACTGCATTGGGTATATTTTTAATAAAACTACGCACCGGCGACCCCAACGAAAGGCTTGCAACGCTATTTAATATGACAAGGCAAAACTTAGAACGCCTTATGAATAAAGCGCGTGATTGCCTTACCGAAGATTATGTGGTCCTTCATCTAGGAGTTGATCACATAACAAGAAATAATATTAAAGAAAGGAACCTCAAAATACCAAAAGCAATATATGGAGACGACCAAAACTCCAAGGCAATATTAATATGCGACGGAACATATATTTACATACATAAAAGTGCAAACTTCTTATTTCAGCGACAATCATACAGTTTGCACAAGTTTCAAAATCTGCTAAAGCCCTTTTTGATAGTCTGCACAGATGGATACATCATTGATGTAAAGGGGCCGTACGCAGCCACGAAGACAGATGCCAATATAATGAGCAGCATTATGAACGACAGTGAAAATCCAATACACGTTCTGTTGGAACCCAACGATGTTTTTATACTAGATCGTGGCTTTAGAGCTTTATTGAAGCTTGTGGGTATGAATACCACGTTCCCCCTTCAAAGAACAGAGGGGAATCTCAACTAACTACCGCACAAGCAAACGAATCTAGAAAGGTGACCATGTGCCGGTGGGTGGTGGAAGTGGTTAACGGTAGATTCAAGCGAGATTTTAAACTATTGATTTTAAACTAAAAAAATATTTTAACAATGCGTTGCCGCATTTCTTCAACGATTTTAAAATCGCTGCCGCCATTATGAACCACTTCCATGCACCCATCGATAACAACCAATACGCTGATATGTTTGTAGAAGAAATAAGGAGGAAGATTGATACACCCAATATTCTACATAATTACGTCGAAACGAAAAGATTGAACAACAGAAGAGCAGACTTTGTGCGACTAGAAGCAAATGATGTACAGTTCCCACAATACACCGAAGAACAAGTTATTTTGTTGGCATTAGGTACCTACTAAATGAAGATTGCAAGATCGTACTGCAGTGAACACCTTCAAAATGGAGTGTACACTATCGAAATATACAGGCAAAATGCTTTGGAAGACTTGCCTGATTTTGGTTTAAACGAAGACTCATGGCTCATGCGAGGCCGTATCCAATCACGACACATTCGAGCAAGAAGATACTATTGTTATATTTTGATAAATAATAATGATAATTGTATTTCACAGTATTATTGTACATGTCTGACCGGACGGCGCACTGTAGGTACCTGTGCTCACATCATATCTATCGTGTGGTACTTAGGATACGCCAGGCATGAGGGATTCGTAGCCCCTGCCTTGTTCCTTAACGATTTGTTGGTAGACGATGAATGATTCATCATCATCATCATTTCATCATCTGATCTAAACCCCATATGTTATTTTCTTTTGTACCATTTTTTTTTGTAAAACTGTGAACCTGTGTAACCTGTAATGTATTATTTGTTACCTGTAATAGAGGTATTAAAATAAACAAAGGAAAACATTATAGTATTTCGTTATTTTTAAGATTTCCTTTTATTTTTCTAATGGAAAATCCACATTACCTTGATAATATATAAGTGTGTATTTGTAGTCCGTTCTTAACACAAGAACGGACTACAAATAAAGACAAGCGCCATATCAACCATTGTTCTAGAAGATAATACCTTTCCAACAACATATCATACATCACTATTGGACCGGGTACCAGATTCCATACAAAGATTTGCATCATCCTTAGTCAAGTATCAATAAAATGCATATTTTTTTCATTGATCAGTTTAAGATTAGAGTTCCATATAAAGCATATTGGTCCATATTCACTACACATTAAATTTGGAGTGCCTAGATCTGATACTTGCACTCCTTGTGATCAATTTCGTATCAAACTTGAGAGTAGACTTGATGAATCTGAGAAGAATAAAATTATCACAGAGAAGAATCTTCATGTAGTAACAGTGATATCATTTGATTATATGCAAAATTTGCCATTACCACATATTCCCACTAATACTGTATTTTAAAACGGCTACGAAGTAAACAGATATACCTGGGTACTTAGTCTATTAAAATAAATGAGTTCACACATAAATTTAGCACACAGGTTTTATTAGCACACACGATTTTTATAAAAGTTTTATTTAGCACACAGTATATTTACACATTAGGTACCACAATTGTCTATGTTTACGACTAACTTAGTTATTGTTCTTCTATTATTATATCACTATTAATTTATGTACTACAAAACCGAAAAGTGGGTCACGTCACGACCGTAGGCGCGCGCACGGGAAGCGACTCTAAAAGAACACAAAAAGGCCCCTCTGCTGTTAATATAGTGTGGCTTTAAGGCAACCCCGGCGTGGGAGTGTACCGGTTAGTTATTGGCTAGGCATTGGCTTTGGCTTTGGCTGGCACGCTGTGATTGGCTGGCTAGGCTGGCGTGGCTTTGGCGGGCTTTGTTGGCACGCTGGGATTGGCTGGCTTGGCAGGCTGTGGCTAGTCTAGCTGCTTTGCTTTACATTCGGCCGTCCTGAAACAATGATTGCTCCCGCAATGGGGAAAAAAGTCCAATTAGCTTTCTAGTAAATCAATTAGATCCTCTGTCTCTAGTTGTTCATCAGAACTGCTGGCACTGTCAGATATAGGAACCGTACTTCTATAAGGTCTTATGGAATCAGCTGATACAAGGCCTGCAAAAGCTTTATATCCCCTCAAACCCTTGATACGCCGGATTCTATATCTGTCATTGCCTACAACTTTAGTTATTACATAGGGACCTGAGTAAATGTCGTCAAGTTTAGTATTTACTTTAGCAGCACTGCTTGTAGGTGCTTGCTTCCACAATACAAGGTCCCCTTTTTTATAGGCCTGGCTAGGTTTGCGCTTCTTATCAAAGTGGTATTTCATTTTATCACTGGCTTTCTTTAATTGGGTACTGGCTTTTTGGCGCCTGACCTCCACTGGCTCACTAGTAAGGTTATTAAGGGAGACATCACAACGTGGTCTAGACTTTCTGGCAAACATCAGATCATAGGGCTTGTAAGTTGTGCTCTCATTAGGAGTGTTATTAATTCCCCATAGGATATCTGGTAAGCTGTTGGCCCAATTATTAGCAGCCTCACTAGGGTCGGTGGTACGAAGCGCATTTAATATAGTACGGTTTGTGCGCTCCACCTGACCGTTAGCTCGTGGGCATGCAATGGCCGTTAAGATGTGCTTAAACTGTTTGTCACTGGAAAAGATTTTAAAATGCCTACTGGTAAAAGCTTTTCCATGGTCACTGATAACTCTGTTGGGGTATCCAAATAAGCTAAACATTTTTTTTAGGATTCTAATGGTTTCTACAGAGTTGACTGTATGGGTAGGCTCAGCAATCACAAATTTTGTAAAAGCATCAGTCAGAACTAGCATGTACTGATGGCCTTTCTTAGTTTTACAGAACGGACCCAAGTGGTCCACATGGACTGTGTTCATGGGATCGGTGGGCTTGGGAATGGGAAATAACATACCTTCTTTTTTACCATAGTTGCCCTTGCCATAGGCACAATGAAGGCATGAGCTGACATATTTGCGGATAAAACGAGTCATTTTAGGAAACCAATACTCAGCTTTGATCAAGCCCATACACTTCTGTAGTCCCACATGTCCTATGTCATCGTGGTGCATCTGCACTATCTTCCATCTGGCTGATGCTGGGACTACGAGGCGGTTTCCATGCAAGGTCTTTTTATACAACCTCTCATTTGAATAAACATAGTCATTAGTTATGTTAGTAGATGCCGTACCGTCCCTAAGCTGGTCGACTATGCACTTCAGTTTTTCATCTTGACACTGAACAGTATAAAACCAGTCACATACTTCTAGGCGGTTAATATTCATAGTGTCGACTGGGTTTCTACTTAATGCGTCGACGTGCTTCATACGGTCCCCAGGCCTATATTCTATACTCATATCATAGTCTTGGATTGACAGCCACCACCTAGCAATTCGTGGAATGATGTCGCGCTTTGTTAGTGTAGCTCGAACAGCTGTGCAATCTGTTACGACTTTAATATGTTTTCCTACTATGTACACTCTGAATCGTCGTAATGATTCGACAACCGCCAGTGTTTCCAGCTCGTAGCTGTGGTACATACTCTCCTCCTTACTAGTGACCCTGCTAAAATACATGACGGGGCGCAATGTCTTATCGATTTGTTGCTGTAATAATATACCTGCAATTCCTAATTTGCATGCATCCGTGTGAATCTCAGTTGGCTGGTCAGGGTCGTATAGGGCTAGAATAGGTTTGGAACATAAACACTGTTTTAATTCTTCGAAACTTTTAGACTGTTCGTTTCCCCATGTCCAAACCGCGTTTTTCTTAGTTAAGTCTGATAATGAGCGAGCTATTACTGCAAAATTCTTGATAAATTTACGAAAGTAACTACATAAACCGAGAAATTGACGTATCTCATGTACGTTACTAGGGATGGGAAACTTTGACACTGCCGTCAACTTCGACTCACCCGGTTGAATGCCGTTCGATGATATTTCGTGTCCTAGATATGTTATTTTATCTTGCAAAAATGATCATTTTTTTATATTTAGTTTTAAGTTTTCAGATCTAAATTTACTCAGAACCTTTTCTAAAATTTCTAAGCCTGATTGCACGTCTATGGATGGTAACAATATGTCGTCTAAAAAGGCCAGCACTTCGCATTCGTTTGGAAACTTGGTGTTGCCAGTTTCCGAACTGTCACTATCATTACTGTCACTAGCTTGGCTACTAGGACGCAAGGATTCAACAACTTTATTCATTAGTCGCATAAAAACTGACGGTGCATTAGCGAGACCAAAAGGAACGCGCGTATATTCAAAATGCCCCTGTGGCGTAATAAAGGCGGTTTTATGTATGTCCTCTGGGCTAATCTTAACCTGGTGATAACCATGTGCTAAATCCAGGCTAGTGAAAAAGTTTTTGCCCGCTAACTTCGAAACTTGGTCATCTATGTTAGGTAGTGGGTACCTGTCTTTTACCGTAATGGCGTTAAGAGCGCGATAATCGACGCATAGTCTATACTCGCCGTTCTTTTTCTTGACAAGGATTGTAGGAGAGGCGAAACAAGACTCTGACTCTCGAATAATACCTGCCTCTAATAATTCAGAAACTTTAGACTTAACTATCTCCTGCTCACTGTGTGATAGGCGGAAGGGCCGCCTATATACTGGCTGTTCACTCGTTAATTTTATTTTCATTTCTAATAAATTTGTGCATCCTAACTCTCGAGTACTACTCGCAAAGCAATCACTGTACTGAGACAATAAACCTAACAAACTGTCGCGCTCATCATTATTTAATGGTCCAGATTTGATCTCGTTTACTTTGACCCCCCCAATAGTGTTAATATCGGCTAGGCTTGTAAATAGAATAGACGATATGGGCTGGTTGACATTAGCATTGGCTTTGGCTATGAAAGTAGATAGCATACAATAGGCTTTTTTACCCACCTGAACATCGGCCGGCGCGGGTGGTGCGTTGCAGCTGTCTGCTCTGGTCAGTACATCCCCTTGTTTCCAGATGACATTCTGGCTGCCGGCGTTGACGACCTTGATGTATCCCATAGAACCACGTAGCAGAGTAGCAGGAATTGAATAAGGAGATGCCTTGTAGGTCATAGTGTCGTGGGGCTGTAACAACATCATTGTTCTCCTCGTTGTCAAGCACCTTCACTTCGATGATGGAAGTTCCCGGCGGTAGGCTTTCCTCACATGTTGTAATCACTTTGAACCGAATTCGTTCCTCTATCACATCCATTTGTTCCATTGGCTCAGTGAAGTCTATGTCTCGCTTAAGAACGGCTAAGCCATTGTTGACAACTAACGACATGCCCTTGCTGTTTATGATCGGTTGTCCAATGATGAGATTGATACGTCCCATGTCGACTTCTGTCAGATGAGCTTTGCAGTGAATCGATATACCTTCGACCTCTAGCTGAAAGGCTACTTGTCCGCGACTCTTCAAGTGAACACCAGAAAATCCCTTGAGCACGACGTCAGTAGGAGTGACCTCCAGATTCAGCAATTTGGAGACGTGTGTAGAGAGTACATTAACTTGACTGCCGGTATCAATATAAGATTTGACATATATGCCATTGATCTTGCTCCTTTTTTCATAAATGCTGTTAAAATTTTGTAACAATTTGATTTCTTTGACTTCACCCGTTGTCATTATTTTCGTAGTGCTAGCACAGCGTGTAGCAATATGACCTTGCCTGCCACATTTAAAACATGTGCGCATGTCTGGGTGCGGGCAATTGCGTAAAATGTGACCCGTTTTCTTACAACGCGGGCAAGGGACCACATCTGGGTTTAATGACGTCGGCGCACCTTTTTTTCGAACGGTCGAACGTTTTGTGCGCTGTCTTTAAGTGGTGCACGTGTGCCAACGGACGCCGCCGGTTGGTAATCGTCGAGAGCAGAAAGGAAGCCTTCATATAGTTCCTCTGGTCGTTCGCACTGATAAGCTCTGGCATTGGCCTGTAGTGACGACGGCAGGCCACGAATGATGCATGAAACAGCTGCGTTGTCCGACAACTTGCACCGAAAACACATCGCGATTTTGTCCTGGTAGTATTTCGTCATTGTTTCGGAGGGCATTTTTTTTCTATTTATTAACTCTTCCAACATATTTCCATAGTCACGATTTCTGGGAAATGCGCGCCTTAATAACTGCTTCCATTCTTCCCATGAGTCGTAGTCATCAAGTCGATTGTACCACTTTCTAGCCTGCCCTCTCAATTTGTCCTGCAAATGGAACGCTTTCGCTGTCTCGTTCCAACCGTGTATCTCACCCAGCTGGTCAATTTTTTTTAGCCACGCCGTTACAGTGACGCAATCTTCGTTGTCGGGGTCGAACTCAGGTATAAGGGACGCCGCCCGATGGCCCTTTGTTTCGTTGTTATGCGTGTCTGCATTTAGCTCACTCACAGCTTTCTGAACTTCATTCTGTAGCAATTTTCTTAGAATTTTTCTAGCTGGCTGTGGTGTGGCGTCGTCGTCATCTTCGCTCGACTTACTGAAGTCGTTGTCGTTCATCTCCGGTCGACGGACAAAACGTCTGGATGACGCATCAGCGGTACTGCGTTTCATCTTGTTTGTTATCCCACTTCTGAGATAAAACGGCTACGAAGTAAACAGATATACCTGGGTACTTAGTCTATTAAAATAAATGAGTTCACACATAAATTTAGCACACAGGTTTTATTAGCACACACGATTTTTATAAAAGTTTTATTTAGCACACAGTATATTTACACATTAGGTACCACAATTGTCTATGTTTACGACTAACTTAGTTATTGTTCTTCTATTATTATATCACTATTAATTTATGTACTACAAAACCGAAAAGTGGGTCACGTCACGACCGTAGGCGCGCGCACGGGAAGCGACTCAAAAGAACACAAAAAGGCCCCTCTGCTGTTAATATAGTGTGGCTTTAAGGCAACCCCGGCGTGGGATCTATACGGACGGCAGCAAGATTGAGGGTCGAGTCGGAGCCGCACTCTCCGTTTGGGAGGGTGAGGCCGAGACGAAGGCCGTCAAGCTTGCGTTGCCGCCGTATTGCACCGTCTACCAGGCTGAGCTTCTAGCGCTCCATAGAGCTGTAGACATAGCCTGCAAGAGTGGAATGGCGAAGGTCAGTATCCTTAGCGATTCCAGATCGGCCCTCCAGGCTGTCACCCTTAGTTCCCCCCATCCCCTGGCAGTGCAAACAAGGGCGGCCCTCCGAAAAACTGCATCGCAGAGGCGGGAGGTCTCCCTGTTTTGGATTAAGGCGCACGCAGGGTTGAGAGGGAATGAGAGGGTTGACGAACTAGCCAAGGAGGCCGCGCTGCGATTGAAAAGGAAACCTGACTACGATCTGTGTCCTGTTTCATTCGTCAAGCGTATCTTAAGAGAGGATACGGTTGAGGAATGGGACAGGAGATACGAAGTGGGAGGGACGGCCGGAGTCACAAAGCTCTTTTTCCCAAGCGCTGCTGCTGCATACAAGATAGTCAACAAGATAGACATTACGCACCACACGACACAGATACTGACTGGACCCACCGTGGGTTCGCCTTCTACTTGAACAGATTCAAGTTGAAGGAGGACCCGTCGTGTTCATGTCAGCCAGGAGTTGAGGAGACGGTTCCTCACCTGCTGATCGAGTGCCCGATTTTTGCTAGCAGTAGATATGATACTGAGCAAAAATTGGGCATATCGATCACGGGTGAGAGCCTGTCTTCCATCTTGGGGGGAAAATCGAGGGATATTTTCCTCGAGTTTTGCAAAAAGATTGTGGTTGCAGTATGCAAAAGAAACTGTGATATCTTGATGTGATTTAGTTAGGCTCTATTTATATATGTTTTCTGTGATATTAGGCTAGTGAGTGGCTAGTGTGATATTTTAATGGTTGAAATTGTTTTATTGAATTTATATATTGTTTTATCTTATTATTGGAATTATTTTTATTGGAATATTATTGACTGGAATTATTATTATTATTGTGCTTTTATTATTATAATGTTGACACGTACCAAATTAAATGGTACAAAAATTGTAAGACTGATTTTAAGAAAACACGTACGAATAAAAGATAAGAAAAATTGACAAAACTAGGAATAAGATTGTAAAAAAAGACAAAAAAGATTAAAAGAACAAAACAATCCCTGATAACGTTAGGGGGAGGAAAAAAAAAAAAAAAAACCCCGGCGTGGGAGTGTACCGGTTAGTTATTGGCTAGGCATTGGCTTTGGCTTTGGCTGGCACGCTGTGATTGGCTGGCTAGGCTGGCGTGGCTTTGGCGGGCTTTGTTGGCACGCTGGGATTGGCTGGCTTGGCAGGCTGTGGCTAGTCTAGCTGCTTTGCTTTACAATTTTACTGCAGACAGCTCTGGTATTATGTGTTTTTTTTTGCATGACCTCAGCAATGATGATGCTTCTTTGTATTGTTATCATGAAGGTGTTGGGAAAAAGGGACAAAATGATGTGACTTCGTTTTTGTTTCAATATTTAACACACAAAGATGTAAAACAAAAATTAGTGCTCTTTTCAGATGGATGCTCTGGACAAAATAAAAATTATGTAATGGTTCACTTTCTATATATGTTAGTTCACTGCCTTCATATATTTGACAGCATTACCTACATCTTTCCTATCAGAGGACATTCTTTTTTGCCAAATGACCAAGACTTTCCTATTATAGAAAAGAGGAAGAGAAAGGAACAGGCTGAAACACCAAGTAATTGGGATTCCATTATGAGTGGATGTGGACAGTCTCCAAGTCCATTCAATGTAATTAAGGTAGAACAAAGCATGTTGTTTGACATCAAAAAAGCAACAGAGCCATATTTCCTAAAATCCCCTAAACCAGCTGTACAGCTAAAAAAATTTAGGATGTACAAAATAAACAAAGAATCACCATTATTGTTTGTGAGAGATCATTATTCTGGTCCTTGGCCGTCTTGCATAATCAGAAATAAAAAAAAAAAATGCCCCAAGACATGATATTAAGCCCTATCTACACAAAGCCTATCCCAATAAATACTGCCAAACGAGATAATTTGCAAAAATTAGTCCCATTTTTGAAAGAGTCTAACCAACAGTTTTATTCTACTCTCAACACCACCGATGATGATGTAAGTGCTGATGTTAATAACTCTGATAACAGTAGTGGTGAGGAATAGGTGTAAACGATTATTGTTTTATATAAAGCACCAATCAATACAAAATATGCCTTGTCTTTTATTTTGAAATATTTTCTTCAAGAACTACCTATGTCACACTTTAACCTCCAGCTTCCCATCAAAAGTAACCTTTGTCACTTCCTTCTCAAGTTAAGCTCAAGATTTATATAGGAATCCAAATATTTAAAAATGTCCAAAATATCCAAAATAATAGCTAATATAGTGCAAATCATAATAAATAGCAAGTAAAATATAAATAGTTAAATAAGGAGATGTGAAAAAGTTTTTGTTTCTACTGCAAAACTAACTGATTTGACAAAGGTGGTTTTTTAAATAATGTCTTCAATTAAGCCCCGATTTCACCAACGCGTTAAGCCGACGTTTAGAGCTGAGCTACGGTTTAATATCTGTCTGTCCCGTTCTAACCTTGAATGAGAAAGGTAGAAAGAATCCGGGTTCAGTATTAAGCGCATTTCAAGAAGTTTGGTGAAATCGGGGCTTAGACCTCGCATCTGATCGTCACTTAATCCAGTTCAGTCAGTCTTAACGAGTTATAGTTGGGAAGTAAGTAGCTAGTATTATATTTTATTATTTGGGTAGATCGATGTACCAAGTGAAAAGATACAAAAAGTTAATTTTTATTGCGAACAAACAATGTTAACATTAACGTAGGTTTTTTTTTTACAATACTTAAACCAAACAGAAATGAACATAATGGCTTATAACTAGGTACAAGTAGTCTTAAAAAACAAACAAAAATAGAAATAGTGGCCTGTATTTTGCATTCATGCTTAAAAATACTTTCGTAAAATAAAGAACAAAGTTTGTATATTATAAAATTACTTTGTACCTTTTTTCTTCTTCTTACACAAGTTTTAGTTAAGTAATGTTCGAATTTGGTCGTTTTAAATTGTTAAGAATAAACGAGACGTAATTAGTCGCTTAATTTTATGTGCAACTAACTAAAATTTTACATCTCACATTGGTAATGAAAAGTCTTCCTAGTAATAAAATATTATTCTGTTTCACAATCGCCTAGCAGTGTCGAATAGCTTATCCGACAGTTTTGTCGCTGCTTACTTTATATCGAGCGACAGAGACAAAACATGCAGTTAAGCTGTCTGTCACTTTAGTGAAACAGGTCCTTAAAATAGTTACACAACTGACCTGTTACACATTCCGTATCAATTAAAAAATCACTCCCACAGATTCAAGAAAGCGGGTAGGAAGATATTACACACCAATGAAATTATCAAATACTACAACCTAAAATAATTGGTTATTACAAATTACAAAAATCTGCCTTGTGCCTAAACAAAAAAAGACTGCTAGAACATTCTTAAAATCTAAAGCAAAATTGTTCAAAGAGTATTGCATGATGTTTTTACACAAATCAGATAGCTAATAATAATCAATCCATGGACAGATTTTAGAACTTCGGCCAAGCGAAACTCAACAACTTAAGTAAACTTATAACTGTAGTGTAGTGAGATTGTCTTTGTAACTTCTGAGGTCAGCGTTTTAACAGGTTGAGTTATTATTATTATTAGGAGATGTGCGTATAATGTACATATTTACTAACTCGCAAATCTGGCCTTACAGTCTAGTTTACAGAGGGCTAGCCAAGGTGAAAAGTCTATTAAAGAGTTTGGCAAGGAAATCGAGAAATAATTATAAGTTCTAACAGCTCCTTCACAGGCAAACGGCGATGAAAATGCCTATAAGGTATTGCGTTCTCTTGACGAGAAAATATAAAATAGCTATTAAATGTTTTTCAGAGGGTTTGAGATGCTAAGTTTTATCGACAATTACTCACTACACTACAGACTAAAACGTGTACCTACGGGAGAGGGACACTTGATCCTTATAGAAGACTGGGTACACTCAAAGTACAGAGTTTGTGTAGGCAATACCTACTTTAGCAGTAGCTATGTCGGTAGTATACGATACCAGCAAACTTTTTCGAATGAGTACATCAGATATGGGCACTTTTTAAATAATGGACGAAAAAACATTTCTGTTGCAATTAACTTTCAGTTTGTAAGTTTTTATTCTGACTTAACAGTCATTTAGAAAATGTACTTAAGATGTGTATTATTATAAAACGAAACCTTATCTGTGTGTCTTTCATTTCTATTCAATAAGTGTTATCTTAATTGACCTTCATGATTAATTTACTTATAGCATAAAATTACTGCCGGGTACACACAATACACATGGTACACTTCATTCGGAGACTTGGATGTATAAATATATGTAATTTCATTTGATTATGTTTATTTACTATAACTATAAGACTGTTTAAATGACAATAATATTTTGCACACTGTAAATGTCGACATGATGTACCTATAACAATTGTTAACACCTACTATAAGTTGTAACCATATTCTGGCAAATAAATACTTATTACTTACTTTAGTTTTAGGAGTTGAAATTTTTCAGTGATATTATGTTGGTTGTCAGATTTTTGTAGCCAGATAAATTCCACGTTTTCCAGTGCCAGTATTTTTCAAATAGAATATGTATAAGAAATTAGGGTTCAATAAAAAACAAAAGAGGGGATCAAGTGTCCCCAGTCTCCCCTATTAAAAATAATTAACATTATTTAGTTTCAGCATAAAAGGGAAGTTTTTAAATGCACAAGCTTTATTACACTTGCATGCTATATTTTTTGGTTATGTATATTAAGTCAGCTTTTGTCAGATTATTATTCAATTATTAGACGTTGTACAGTCATTAAAAAGAAACTATTAATGTAACGTATGTTTTGTTATTTCTAAACGTCAAAATTTTTAACAAATCATTACAACATTCTTAAACACAAAAAAGAAATTAGTATCGTATGTTAATCTTAATATTATAACTAATATTCTTAAAACTAATAGGTAATTCACGAGGTTTAGTCATCTTCCCCTAAAATAAGTTGTGCACTTTTGTAAACAAGAAAGTGGTGAATGGAACAAACAAACAATTACTTTGTTAATAACAAAAATGTATATTATTTACAATATGATAAGATAAATTTGTAGCTAGGAAATAGGACTTTTACTGTATGGTCCGGGGAGAAAAAAATATTTTTTACACTTTCTAATCTGACATCAGTCATCAGTATTTAAACTGACTACAACTGGAAATTAAAATAACTTTATGGCCAAACTGTTTCCATCGTAGATCTCGCGCGTTAGCCCAATACAGTTTTCATACATTTTGAGTTATCGCTACCGTCTAAACATTTTGCCGGTGGCGACGACTCATGGATAATGTTTGAAAATTGTGTAACGGTAGCACAGCACGCGACAGCTATAATCTGAAGCCCACTTTAAGACGCAACTGAAACTTGAGTAAAATTGTTCACAAAAACAAAACTTTGTTAGTTCACAAATTAACATGGTTTTAATATTGACATTGTTGTTAGTCAGTTCAGTAACTGGCATGGTTGACTTGGAAAATTTCTTGTCAGATTTTTCGCAAACCAACTCATTCGAAGACTATTCCATTTCCATAGCGTTATTCATGTACGCCTCTAGCTCCTTGTCGAGAGCTGATTTAGTGCTAGCCATGTACTGGTCGAGCTGTAGGTCTAACTCCTCTTTGGAAGGCACAGGTTTCGCCTGTTGCCTAGTCACCGCTCCTGAAAATGAAATTTATTCGGCTTTTTCATTTATTCTTATTTCCTTTATCTTTACAGGTTGTTTTTTGGTCGACTTTGCGGTAAAATGAAACAAAATCCTACAAAACTGTTAGTTTTGTAGGATTTGGTTATCTGTCACAAATATTATTAATTAAAATCCCTTTTTCCCTTCTATATGTCAGTCAGTCAGTGAGGACATCTCCTTTTATCGTAATATTTTTCCAAAACCGGGCCGTTTTAAAGCCGTCAATAGATGATTTTTTCCTGCGTCGTCGACTCGACTCCGTCGTTCTGACGACATAACGAAGGAATTATGTTAATCCGGGAAAATTTGGCGAGTGACGCCTGCGCCTTGTCTCAACAAAACCAACTAGGATACGTGCAGCGCACAATGGTCGACTCAGAGAGAATAATAATGGGGTGCAGAATTTTGAATGCCTGTGGAACACGAGTCTGTAGGACTTTTATAACAGATACTACATTTCATATAGAAGATTGGAATAATTTAAGCGAAGTTGAAAAAAATTCTAAACGTAAGTACCTACTTACGATAATTTTATTTTATATTAAATTATAGGTAACTACCCTTTAGTTCTTTATATTGTGTTAATACATTTAACATAATAGACAGGACAACTTGATAAGGAGACTAGATATTTAAAATTCTAAAAACTTTATTAGCAACTAAGTACATAAATCAACAGGAAAACTTGTTAGCAGCTTCGCTGCCGAGCACGCACCGGTGCGGGGTAGGGAGTGTGGCGCGGGGTGCCGGCCACGCACCGGTGCGGGCTAGCGTCTTGGAAATTTCCTCCACTCAGTACGCTGCCGGCATAGGGCAAGAGACGTGTAGTGGCACTGTGCTTGAAATTCCGAACTTTCGTAACGTGTTTTTGGTTTTTTGATAAGTTGAACGGTTGTGTTTGTGTGGACTAAAAAAATCAATAAGAATGGATCCCGGTGAAGGAACTTCTGGTACTAATAGAAAGCGAAAACAATTGTTTACGATTTTAAGCGACAGTGATATAGAGGAAGAATTGTTCGCTGATTATTCGGAAGACGACTATCATCCTAGTGATGAGGAGTCAGCGTCTGAAAGTGAAGGTGAGGTGCAAGTTTACAATATAGAATTACGCCCTCTGGAACCTCGAACATCCTCGCCCATAGCTCAAGATCAAGACCTACAGGATAATTCGCTTTTTGTCACTTCATTACAAGACAATCAAAGCCAAGGTCAGGCATTTCAGGCCTCTACTACAGGCTCAACTTCGGTATGGACAGCTACGGGAGAACTAACTAAATTTGATTTTATGAAATCTAATGAATTTTATGGCGAAGTAATGGGAGTCGAGCCTATTGATTATTTTAATTTTTTTTCAATGACGATTTGTTTACCCTGATTTGTAGTGAAACAAATGCCCAGGCTCAAAGATTATTAGGTACTCATAAACGGCCACGAAACGAGGAGGAACCAAATAGAGGTAGAGATTACTCGAGAATCAACTCTTGGAAAGATGTGACTGTCTCTGAGATGAGAATTTTTCTAGGCCTCTTATTCCACATGGGGACTATACCTCTGAGTCGTCTCAATGATTACTGGAAAAAGGATAGACTGTTTTCTATACCGATTTTTGCTCAGCAAATGAGCAGAAATAGATTTCTTCTTATAATGAGGGGTCTACATTTTACCTCGGAGATGGAAAGTGAGGACCCGTTATTCAAGATAAGAAGTCTCATTGATTATTTCAACAATAAAATGGTTGAATGCTATTATCCGGCAGCACAATTATCTCTAGATGAAAGTATGGTGCTGTGGAGAGGGCGACTGAGCTTTCGTCAATTTATAAAAAATAAACGCCACAAATACGGCATCAAACTTTACATGCTGACAGAACCAGATGGCTTGGTTTTAAAATTTCGAGTGTATGCAGGTGGGAAAGACTCAGAAGTAGCAGGGAAGGGCCACGCAGAAAAAGTTGTCATGGATCTACTTCATGAAAAAATAAATACTGGTCATGAGTTATATATGGACAATTTTTATAACAGTTTCGGTTTAGCCAAGAAGTTACCTGATAAGAAGACGTACTGCACAGGAACTCTACGCAAAAATCTGAAAGAAATTCCTTCTGAACTTATGAATAAAAAATTGAAAAAAGGAGAAAATGATTCAATGTTTAGAGAAGGAGTTCACGTTGGCGTGTGGAAAGACAAACGTATTGTGCCCTACATTACTACACAATATGAAAACAGAATGGTTCCAGTTGCAAATAAACGTGGCCAAGTCACACAAAAGCCAGAGGCTATTGCAAAATACAATGATTATATGTCAGGAGTGGATAGGCAAGACCATCTTTTGGCATTTTATCCTTGCAAACGAAAAACTTTACGGTGGTATCTAAAGGTAGCCATCCACACTTTTCAATTACTTCTCTTGAACTCTATGAAGATGTTCAACAAATATTCAGGGCGACGTAAAATGTCTCTATACGATTACCGATTGAGTGTAATAAATGCTCTTCTCCCTCAAAATTTACCACCTGATAGAAGTCGGCATTTCCTCCGTCATCAAATAAAAAAAGCTACTGAAACTACTGCCAATGGGCGACTCAAACGTAAACCATGCCGCCAGTGCACTAAAAATAAAAAACGTACTGACTCTCCGTGGTTTTGTGACACATGTCCTGACAAACCTGGACTTTGTGTGTCATGTTTTGACAATTATCACTTAGAACTTAATGTATAACTAAAAAGTGTACTGGATATAACTGTAACGTGAACTGTGTGTAACTAACGTGAACTGAAACAAACTTATTCCTTTTTGAAAATGTTTATTTTATTGTTTATAAGTATCGTAAGAATAATGAAAGTTTTTACTTTATTTGATTTATTTCAATACCAAAATGTACCTAATGCCATTTCGAAAGTTTTATATTTCCTTTTTCCAAATGTTTCTTTTTGTAGATTATTCTAAAAATAGTGCTAGTTTTTATTATATTTGATTTATATAACAAATAACTGTGTTTTATTCCTAATAAACTATAAACCATGACAAAAACTGACAACGCACCCGTGCGTTGTTTGGTACTGGGAGACATTCCCAGTGTAAGCACGCACCAGTGCGGTGCAGTTTTTCACCTCTTCGAAATACAGTAAAATACATAAATATAATAAATAGATGTAATAATAATCATAACCAATCACTTTTAAAATCAATTAAACAAAAAACACTTTTGGCCCCGGGGGCAAAACTTCGACTTTCCATGTGGCAGCAAAGCTGTTAGGGAGACTAGATACTTCAAACATAAAAATTACGGTTTGTATTATAAAAGTATATAAAAGATGAAGAAAGATGATGAAGAAGATGATAAGTATTATAAAAGATGCTATTTACATCTATTGTTTATAGATATATTTATAGTTTATAGATATATATTTCAATAAAGGATTTATAATATTTTATAACGTTAATACAAGACATAGGGGAAAGTGGTCACCATTCGTACACGGGGCACATTCGTACAGTTAGTATAACAGAAAAACTAAACGGCACACATACACGCCTTTGCTTGTGTGCATAGACATATCGGCCGCCATGTTGCTAGCGGAGTGTCGCGCCAGTCGCACCACGGCTGACAAGACGTACAACGTAACGTGTTTTCGCGCTCGGTGAGTACCTACATTTCTTACCTAAGTTTAATTCGCAATTGTAAGACGTAGAATTGTTATGTTTTTGACAAAATAGTGATGATTATTTAATGTTAACACTGTTTATTTTGACCTTTAATTGTTATATTTCTCAAACTAAATTAGAATTTGTATTCTTATTTGTGCAAGGCATGGGGTGAACTCGGACAGCCAAACACATTCGTACTCGTACGAATGCTCCCCTTTAGATTTTATCAACCACCAGAACATCAAAATTAGATTTTTATGAAATAAAATAATAGTAACCTTTTAAAATTATCGTGTAGACAGCACAATATGTATATTAGCATAATATATTTTTCCTTATTAGTATTCTACTTCTAACAAAATTAAATATATTAAGTAAACCTTATAATTAATATTTTATTTCAGAATCATGGTGCGTCAAAAATTAAAAAAAAGGGTACCCCTTATCCAACAGCTGTTAGAAATAGAAAAATCAATAAACTAAGAAAACCAAGTAAAACTGAAAAAAAAACCGAACTAGAAGAGAGACAAAGACAGAAAGAATTAAAAAAATATAACAGTAAAGGAAAGCTAGAGCCAAAGCAGTGAAACGTAGTTTGAAGGAACTTAATTCAACAATACTAACAAAAGAAAAATATTTATTTTTCTTTTGTCTCAAATTAAGTCTTTCTTTTGTCTTGAATTAAGTTTTGTCTTCATCACTTTCTAAGCAATTAGAAAGTGATGAAGGTTCATAGGAATCTGAAGGATCGCAATTTAGTTTGCGGGAGTGTTCAACATCTCCAAACGATTTCGAAACGGACGAAGAGACTGACGAACGTAGTATCAATAATTATTTAAATGTAACACCAGAGAAAATCAAATTTGTTTTGGTAAAGTAGAAAGGTAGGATCCGTACAGCATAATTTTGTTGTTGTTTCTTTATAGAATTTGTACAACTTATTCAGGCAACTGAGCCATTTATTTTGCTATATATAAATAATTTTTAGAACTCCGCAATAATTAATAATAACAATAAGAACATTTAAATGTTTTGACGTAAATATACAGTAAAACGGAACGCAGTTATATTTTTTGGAAGTTGCCATATGTAAAATAACAAATATCAAAGTGTTAATTAATCATTTAGAAACATTTATCATCAACTATAATTAAACTCTTAACTAAAAATACAAAAATATAATATAAAAACACATTAGTTAACAATTTAATGATATGAATGTTCTTGTAATCGATATTTTTTTTATTCAGGCAATTATTTATTGACTGATAGAGAAAATCATATCTGTCAATTCAGTTCTTTGCTGTTGTTTTGAATTGTGGCTTTTGAGTACATCTGAACAATTTAGCGAATCATCTGGCTGTTTTTACGTTGAGTTGAGCTGTTGAGCACCTGTTCCTCCGTACCTACTCTTATCTCTTGATAGTGATTTCGCGAAAGGACGCTTTATTAATAATTAACTGAGTTGTTAGTGTGTACGTGCGTCTTGTGATTCAACATGGCGAGTTTGCAATGTGTTAATTGCAACGTACTTTTGTCCAGATTAAGAAGGCACGCTTTAAGCAATGAGAGTGAAGATCTCGTCAATATTATTCGACTGTGGACATATCCTAGATATGTAAGTACATAGTCTACAAATAACAATTTGCATATGTGGGCCATCAACGAACTCTATACTAAGTTTTAAATGTTGAAATGTTTTCCTTGCGATTTAAACCACACAATACTACATGTAATGTTAAACAAAACTTCTTATCACTATAATTATTTCCAGATTACACCTACTGATCATATTTGCCATGCATGCTGGCAGCTTGCTTATCATGCATCTTCTGAAAATATGCCAAGCAGACGGGTTGGCCATTAAAATATTTGTGTTGTTTGTGGGCGATCCATACTAAGAACAAATCGACGCAGGATTTTAATTGAAGGGGCAAATGCAGAACAACAAAGAGTGGCTTCTACAGTTTCTTCTTGGATTCAAGCACGATAGGTATAAAAATATATAGTACCATCACTATTATCACTTTTATTATATCGTTATTGATCTAAGAAATAAAATAATTCATTTCTTCATATTGTCATACCTGATTCAATGCAGGCTTTTCTCTAATAATTATATTTTTCATTTTAGCTTCGGTCTGAATATGAAGCTTGTGTGCTTTGTTGGTGGAGAGCTAAAAGAACTAGGATAGTTCCACTAGTTGAGGACATTCAAGGCCACCACAACTTCGGATTTAGAGTGGATCCTGAAAACATTGCTCGTTTGCTGGAGCAGCAACAGGTATTTATACTAGATTTGTATGTATTGAATGAACTTATGTCAGTGTTTAATTTGTTTTTTATCAATGTTATTTTGATATCTATGGCCATCTCATGAATTATGTACAGATGTCATCCATGAATGAAGTTTGTGGAGTTTGCTGGAACCAAGCTAGAGATGTAAGGTCACATATTCCAGAAGAATCAAATGAGAAGTCCAATATAAGAAGAGCGGCTGCAACATCAGGACATTGCATTTTTGAAGAATGCATGAATCCAGAGCGAAATATTGTACCTGAAGAAACCAGGCGAGAAGTATTAATTAGGTACCAGTATTTTATACCAAGAGGTGCTCGTGTTTGTTCTCTACATAGACAGGAGGCAGATTACAGTAATTTATACACTGCTGAGTATAGCCCCGATAATTTTACTGCAGAACACATTGAAGAGATCATTTTTATATTCATGGAAGGACTTCGTAATATCTCATATGAGAATATTCAAAACTACTCCGTTAACCAAGTGAAATATTTTGTAGGCTTGTAAACAACAACATCAACAAATATTAGAAGCAACGCCAAGGCTTAGGAATATGCATCGGGGTAGTTTTGCATTAACCGGCTTTTGTGCAAATTAAGGACTGGTGATTCTGGAGATAGACTTTCATGCTTATTTAATGTACCTAGACGGACTCTTGAAACATTAATGTCTGCAGCAAGAAATATGTGTCGGTCATTGTAATAGTGGTATAACTCCATAATATAAAAAAAAAATATTTTCCCATAGTGGGCTCACAATGTATGATATCTTTCAATATAAAAATGAAGCAACTCCACTGATACCACTAAAGTGACGTAGATGTCGCTATTTTGTTTAGTCTAGGAACAGATTTGTACTGTTATTCACTATAAAAGTGAAGTAAGTCCCAAGTCATTTTTATAATGAAGTAAGTCCGGAGTTGATTCACTTTTATTGCGACCGATTGTTGTCATCCGTTGTACGTGTTGTGATAATTATTAAAAAAGGATTTTCAAAGTCGGTGTTTTGTGGGGTTTTAATACAATATGTCTAATACAGAAGATTTTAGTGATTCTGGTTCTGAATATCAGCCTATTCCTGAAGAAATTCATACAGAATCTGGTAAGTTATATTTTTATTAGTTGTTTTTCTAACCTAAAAATATTGTGATAACTTTCAAGTTTATAGACAAGAAAATACGATATCTAAGAATATATTTTCTATTTAGTTATGTCCTAGAAATCACTATTATTTTATTAGTTTCGTTTTTATACTTGTTTCAGAAACAGATACAAGTTGTGACGAAAATATTATGATGCCGTCTAGTCTATCAGAACCTGGAACATCTAAATCTAGAAAAAGGTCAATCAACAAGGAAAATTGGACAGTTAATAAACGAAAGTTATTGCGTAATAGTGGAAAAGGTTATGTAACTAAAATGGGAGTGGAGAAAAATACCAAAATCTTCGAAAATATTGACTGTGGATGTCCTAAAAAGTGTTATACGCTTTTTACAGAAAATGAAAGGCAAGAAATGTTCGAATCATTTTGGAATTTAAAGGACTTTAATCAGCAAAATGCCTTTCTATATGCATTAGTGCAAAAAGCATCTGTTAATAGAAAACGACCTAAAGATCTGTCACGAGCAGGAAAAAACGTTTCGTTTAAGTATTTTCTCAAATCTCATATTATGACACAACTGGTATGTAAAAAATATTTTTTGAAAACATTCCAAATCAGTGATGAAAGATTATATCGCTGTCTATCAAAAGGCGATGTCTCGCAATGTAAAGATAAACGAGGCACGACTAGTACTCGAAAATTAGATGATTCTGACATTATTGTTCATATACAAAGCTTTCCCGCGTACCAAAGCCATTACACAAGAAAAAGTAATCCTAACCGGAAGTTTTTAAATCCTGGGCTAACTATTCGAAAGATGTACGATCTATATAAAGAAAAATGTTTGACTGAAATGAAAGAACCTAAAAAATTAAAATATTATAATAAAGTTTTTAACACCAAGTTTAATCTACATTTCAAGGCACCGCACCAGGATACATGTAAGACTTGCGATAGCTTGAATTTTAAAATTAGAGGCACCGATGACGAGAACGTGAAGAAAGAGAAAATCTACAAATTGATGCTAAAAAGATTAATGACGCATATGTACTAACCTTTGATTTGCAGAAAGCTTTAGCTTTCCCAAAATTAACTACTTCGGTAGCATACTATAAAAGGAATCTGTATTTGTATAATTCACGCGGTAACACAAAATCACGTCATCATGTATTCCGATTCTTGCACTGGACAAAATCGAAACATTAAGACTACCCTTTCCCTTTTAAAGCTCGTACAAGACCCGGATACTAGTATAACCACCATAGACCACAAGTTTTTAGTGTCCGGGCATTCTTATTTGCCTAATGATGGGGAATTTGGGATAATTGAGAGCGCAAGTCGCCGTCATGGACAAATTTATAGCCCGGATCAATGGATTGAGATCATAAAAACAGCCAAACGCAAAGAACCACATTTTTTTGTAACCGAAATAAAAAATTCCGAATTTATAAGCACTGCGGCATTAGAAAAATCTATTACCAACAGAAAAAAAACAATGGTATATATATATATATATATATATATATATATATATATATATATATATTAATTATATTAAAAATTTCAAAAGGATACATATTCCTTACATAAATACAGGAATTTATTGAAACCGTTTATCCTCTGTGCTTCTGATGGATATATTATAGATGTTCGCGGACCATATAGTGCCACTACAAATGATGCGACCATAATGAGTAGTTTATTAAGTGGATTCGAGTTCAATGATTTTTATAATGCAAATGATGTATTTATATTAGATAGAGGTTTTCGTGACTGCAATCTAAAGAAGACGGTATTTAAGCTATGTTCGCCATGAGGGTATGACCCGACCTGCCCCTTTCTTAGATGAAGTAGTATTAAGAATAAATTAATTATAATGTCCTTAAAAAATAAATTGTTGTTTTAATACCAACACCCAAACCAAGATTTTTTTATACTACAAAGGTAGCAAACAAATTATTATAGGTACTGCCTGGTGGTAAGAGTTTATAAACATTTGCAACACTAGAACGTTACAAATTCGTTCAATTGTACGAAGGGTAAACACCCCCAAAGACAGATTGCATTATGCAATGAACATTCAATTTACAGAGCTTGTATGGGCAATATCTAATTTTACAGTGGCTTTTCACTGTACACTTTACCACACTTCACACACAAAAATAATATATCAAGCATATTTTTATTGCTAAACAGCCATATTACAAAACCTGGTACAAGAAATTAACGGAATTTGTGACGGGGCTATAAAGGCCAATTCCTTTGGGATTATGATGATATGTTGATGCTTAGTTGTTACTTTTTATTTCTTCTTATGCTAAAATACCTTTAATTTTATCGATCCCTTCCACTAAAAGTAATCCCTTCACGCTCTAACATATACTCACAACATACTTTTCTTAATTTGATATTGTCTTTCTCTTACTATCTCTCCTGCATTGTATTTATTTTTACTTGCAGTATGAGCCGCAGTAGCAGGATTTTAAACATGATTCTACCTTAAAAAAAAGCGAGAAGAAGATTCGCATGTTCTTGAAGAAATTCAAAATTTACCAAGTCACTTGCAGAATTATGATTCCTCCACGTTATTCAGCTGTGAACCTACACCTACTAACTTACACGATGATTCGTTTGATACCAATTCTATACCAGATAGTCAGATAGGCCTTGATATCGACATCTCATTTGATGACAGCAATGAAAAAGACTTGCGACTATCTTAAGAAACCAAACATAGTTGTCGAACAAAGTAGTTCAAACTCTGATGAAGATTCTAGTTTAAGTTCAGAGAGTGATTCTAGCAGCAGCTTAGATAGTACAGACGATGATTTTTCATCAGACGACAGCGCGAAACATAATGACTACCAACATAACTTTCCAATTGAGTCAGATTCAGACAATGATTTGACAAGATCGATTAACGACTTTTCACCAAAAACTGGGACTTCTGGAGCTTGTGATAAGCAGTCATCGCGCTTCGGTAAGCAACAACGATCAGTAGATGATCATCAAAAGCGTAAAATGTATGTACACCAATATTGCAATAATTGTTTCTTTTTCCAGGTAATATTGATATGGAAGCACTCAGATCTGACAAACAACCATGCGACATAACTAAACAACTTGGTGGAATCAATAATAGAGCAGCATCCTTCGACACCCAGCTATCCAACATCGATATCCAACCACCCAGCGTGTGGTGTAGTGGCAAAGCATTTACTTCTCTGTCAAAATCCAAAAAGCTTTTTGAAGCCAAAGTAAGCCAAAGGGGCCTGTTTGTTCTGAAAAATTTAAGCTCAAATGTTCTACTAAATTCAAAGATTAAGAGTGGTCAGCGGCTGTCGATTTTTGAAGGATATTTAACGTTATAATACTCGTAAGTCCATAAGATGCCTTAATCGTCGTTTATACTTATAATAATATTAATCTATGCCTGTTGAAGTTTTTGAAGCATTTATGTTTGTTAGTTCTTTATTTTGTATGATACCGAAACAGTTTGGAAGACAATAAAGCCCAAAACATTTCGAATATAAAAGAGTTTTTCACTCCAAAAAGTCCGAGAACACCAAGTACAACTGCAAAAAAACGCGATAAGTGGGCGCTATCTCGAGATTTAGCCCTATGGTTTGCTAGATCGCTGATGCCATTTGATACTGTGGATAACGATGCAATGATCGACTTCTTTAAAAAATATAACATCATTGTCTCCGAAGCAGACTTACCTTCTAGACAAAATATAGCACGAGAAGGTCTAGAAGACGTATACAATAGCATGCTCGCGTTCATAAATAATTTCATTTCTAAGCAAAACTGTCGATTTGGTGCTTTGACTGCCTATATGTGGACCGATAAATACAGACGACGTAATTATATAACATGCACTTATCATTTTCTTGCGGAAGACATGACGCCTATAAAACTAACACTAGCAACGAAACGAGTTATGAAGAAACACACTGGCGAAACGATTAGAAATGAAATTCAGGAGGTGTTGCGCTCTTTCAGAATAGAAAATAAAAACTTTTATTTAGTTACTGATGCAGGTGGTAATATGAAGCGCGCTGTAAACTTATTAGGATTTGACAACCAACTCTGCCTTGGACATGCACTTCATAACTTAGTAAACGTAAACGGCATCGAAAAGACTAGAGAAATATTCAAAATTTTGAAAAAATGCAAAAAGATTGTAAAGCATGTTCGCTACAGAGCACCTCAGGTCGAAAACGATGCTTCTGCAGAACAGCGAGAGTTACTGTCGTTTATTGAAGACATTGGCGAACATGTAGATGATAGCGACTACGATACGAGTGAAGACGAATCAGGTTCTGAAGCAAGTGAGGAGACTACAGGACCCGCTTCAAGTTCAAGACAATATTTGCCACCACCTCCACCGACGATCAAAACGAGCACAAGTACGAGATGGCACAGTATTTTGATGATGTTACAGAGCATTTCACCCCGTGCTAATCGTCAGCCCATTAACTTGATTCTCAGCGAAATTGGTAGAAGTTACCTCATTTTAGAAGAGTCCGAATATGTAATGATTGAGGCTTTAATAAAGTTTCTTGAAAACTTTGAGAAAATGGTTGAGTTACTTAGTTCGGAAACAGCCTACAGCTATCAATCTGGCTTTAGTCTTTTGCTCAGAAATAAAAAGATTGCTAGCAGAAATGAACGATGATGAGCCTCTCGTAGTATCAAGGCTCAAAAATAACATGTTAGAGGGGTTAGAGTACCGTTTTCCTCTAACTGATGTAGTTGTCGCAGCAACGTAGCTGGATTGTCGGTTTCATGCTATTCATGAAATCGACGAATACATGCAAACTCACCAAATTACTAAAGTTTCCTTCATAGTAGATATGATCAACAGGCGATTGACAACAGAAGATCTTCAAGAAAACCAAGTAGTTGATTCTGCTAAAGCAGGACCGAGCTCTTCTGCTGATGTGTCAAATTATTTACTTGATTTGGCACGAAAACACACTACTGCTCACCGTGATTCTGATAGTGCAGTAGAAAACGAATGCTGGAAGTATTTCAGTACAGCAAGACCTGAAGATTTAGAGCCCTATGGTGGAAATATTCTACAGGTCTGGAAAGACAAAAAACTCAATGCCTGCGTTATACGCACTTGCACGCTCGATTTTGAATCTGCCGGCGACCAGCACCCCATGTGAGAGGGTGTTTTCAACGGCAGGACTGGTTATAACTGCCAAACGTTCGCGTTTGAATCCACTTAGGCTTAATAGGATAGTATTTATCCATGATAACTATGCGTTCTGTAAAGATACCGTAAATTAGTTAATGGGTCTTTAGTTTTTAAAGCATATTTTGTCCTTTAATTTCTTTCAAAGTTTCATATTAAAAGATTCAAGTGATTAGATTTGTGTTAAAATATATAATTTAAGCAATGAAGATTATATACTTAGAGAAAGTAAGATTGCTACAAGAAGGATCGTATTTTTGTTGAATTTTTAGTTACCTAATGAAGAGTTTTTTTTTTGTTAATTTATCTTATTTTTAAAAGAATTTAAACATTGAAACCAATACAATGTTACCCGCCTCCTTACTAAAGATAGTTAGAAAACCAAATAAATAGGTTAAATTGTTAATTATTAAAACTTAGGAAACAATTTATGATTAATCTCATTGCAAAGATCTCAAAATGTTTGTTCTTAAGTTTACTAAAGATTTAAAAATTAATAAATTAAAAAATATACCGTTTTTGTTCTCAAAACCAACCTTCCTTTATTGTAAGTAAAGTTATTTCTAATTACTAAAAAAAAAAACAATTCTTGGTTAAAAAATCTTAAGGCTCAAGGTCACGCCACCGACGCCGCCGTAGTAATTTTGGACCGGCGCCGCCGCCGTGGGATTGAGTGACGGCGCTCATATCTACTCCGTACACCTAGCAGTACACCTAGAGAATGGACAACGAGTGTACTTCTCAGCGGAAAAAATGCAAAATATAGCACAAAATCCACCAAAAACGACACTTACGGTGTGTTTGACCTATGCCACAGTGATGATTTTGCTAAAACACTACTCTATCACGAAGTTCCTCATTATTATACATGGGCTAACAATAAATTTTCTAGAAGGAAACGTGGCCAAGAAGTAGTTGGACATTTCGGTATAAAAAAAGATGCGGCACTGGGAAGAGTATACAGCGTTCATCCTTCCCAGTCAGAGTGTTTTTATCTCAGGATACTGCTTCATCATGTACGTGGCCCAACATCGTTCCAAGATTTAAAAACCGTTGACGGAGTTGTTAAAGAAACTTACCAAGCCGCTTGCCGAGATAGGGGTTTGCTAGAAGATGATAACCAATGGGAAACCACTTTGAGAGAAGCTTCGATTTCTCAATGTCCGTTAAGGCTGAGAGAGTTGTTTGTGGTAATATTATTATTTTGTTTTCCCTCGGAATCTCTCAAATTATGGGACACACACATATAGCCCATAGCTATATACCACAGACATATAGCCCAAGAACGAGGTTCCGATTATGATGAATATAACGAAGCTTTAATACAAATCGAAAACAAACTTTTAGAATTAAATGACAAAAGTTTGAGAGACTTTGGATTACCTTCTCCGAATCGCTCACAAAATGTAGTTGATGCCATACCGTGCCGTACATATGATGTTAACGAGTTGTCAGAATTTGTCAATTCAAATGTACCCAAGTTAGTGGCAGATCAAAAAATAGCGTACGATGCTATAATTGAAAGTGTGGAAAATAACAATGGTCAACTATTTTTTTTGGACGCGCCCGGTGGCACGGGTAAAACCTTTCTTGCCAATTTAGTATTGTCAAAAGTACGATATCCGGAAGAAAAGCACTTGCAGTGGCATCGTCAGGAATTGCTGCAATCCTATAAAATGATGGGAAAAGGCTCACTCTACATTTAAATTACCGTTGGCTGTTTCTTTAGATCAACAATCTGTATGTTCAATCCGTAAAAATGGTCCACTGGGAAAGCTCTTACAGGACACGTCGCTGATTATTTGGGATGAGTGCACCATGAGCCATAGAGCTCATGTAGAAGTAGTGGACCGCACATTAAAAGATATAAGAAACTCATGCAATATGATGGGTGGCGTAACTTTTGTTTTCGCTGGAGACTTTGGCCAAACTCTACCAGTTGTAACAAAAGGTACACGTGCCGACGTTATTAAAGCGTGCCTCAAATCATCACCTTTGTGGCTATCAATTAAAACTCTCAATTTGCGCACGAATATGAGAGCACATTTATGCAATAACCGCGGTGGTAATTCTCAGAAAATATACTTAAATTACGAGACGGAAAATTTACTACTCCAATTGCAATCAGCTCCCAAGTACTGTTGGATATTGAATTGGCTCAAACTGTTCACAGTCTAGAAATTCTTATAGACACAATCTATCACGACATCAACAATATTACAGTAAGAAATTTCCATTGGCTCTGTTCGAGAGCGATATTGTCACCCAGAAACGACTCAGTAAATGAGATAAACAAAATTATTATTGAAAAAGTACCAGGTGATTTTAAATGTTACAAATCTGTTGACACCGTGTGCAACATCGAAGATACAGTGCACTACCCACAGGAATTTTTAAATTCCCTTAATCGTGCTGGCTTGCCACCTCATGAACTAAAATTAAAAATAGGTACGCCTGTTATGCTTTTAAGAAATTTAAGCCCTCCCAATATATGTTATGGTACAAGACTATTACTATACAAGAATTAAGAGATAATGTGATTGTAGCAACTATCATTACGGGTCCCGCGGCCAGTCATCTCGCACATGTTCCGCGGATCCCGATGATACCAACTGATTTGCCCATATCTTTTAAAAGGTTACAGTTCCCTTTAAAAATATCCTTTGCCCTAACAATAAATAAATCCCAGGGACAAACTTTTTCTATAATAAGTAGGTAATTAAACACATGATGTATATTATGGTGCAAGTAAATAAAATGAATATTTTGTTTTTAGCCACACGTTCAAGAAGGGAAAGGAGAATCCGGACTCGTTCTGAGGATTCAGTAAGGAGTAGATTCTTCTGCCTCGAAGAAGAACGTGTAGCACAAGGAGCACAGTGGACCAGAGAGATTGCAGGCATAAAGGAGGCCCTCTTGGATATCAGTAATGGACTGAGGCAGGGCCTCCATGACATATGCATGATATTGCGGGAAATTCAACATTAACGCATACATTAGTGTGTGCATTGCTTAATTATGATAAAATTAAAACGATTTTTTATATTGACTTTCTTTTATTCTAAAATCTTTTCATCTCAATCTAAATAATATAAAATCTATCACGTAGCATAGCCATACATACTTGAAATACATATTTCTCACAAGATCAGAAGGTCTACTCCGAACATCAAATATCAATGTTTCGTCCGAATGATTGGACCGTTTCCTACTCCGAAATACTCACATTCGTAAGTTCGTACCGACCGAGTAACTTCAAGTCTCGCATCGGACCTTACTCTGAACTGAACGCGCGTAACTCGACCGAAGTTTCGAATTTGACAGCAGGTTTCTCGGGAGTTTAGTGTCAAAAATTACGATTACAAAAGAGTTACCTTTAGATCATCGGAAGCATTAAGAAAGTGTTAAAATTAGTAAATAAGGCAAGATATCTCATTTTAATGAAGTTTTACTCACGTGAACTACATTTAAGATAATATAAAATTGTGTTTTAGTGTAAAATGGCGAGACTGTTCTTACTTGAAGATTGTATTGAAGAAGAACACTTGGAGCGCAGAAGATACCGTCGTCGCTTACGAGAGAGTTTTGATCCGAACATAATTCCCGATATTGAGTTTGTTTCCAACTACAGACTCAGTCGGGAATTATTTCAAACTCTCTGTGAGGAGATCATTCCTCTTTTGCGCCCGAAAAGGAATACGCGGGGAATTGATCCTGTGGTAAAGGTATTTTACTATGTAAAAATGTTTTTTTTTTTTTACAAAAATTACATTAAAACCCTTTGGTGATTATTAATACTGAGTATACTGATGATAACTACATTTTCAAAGGTCCTTACAGCACTTAACTTCTATGCGCGGGGCAGTTATCAAGGTTCTGTGGCACAAAACTTGGAAGCACCAATGTCCCAACAGTCTGTGTCTAGATGTATAAGAGAAGTTACAACTGCAATCACTACAACGGCATACAAGTACATAAAGTACATAACAAAGTACATAAAGTTTCCTCAGAGCTTAGGTGAAAGAAACACTATTAAGAGGACGTAAGTTAAAATAGCTACCTACAGAATTTATAGTAAATAGATTTTTTTATATATTTTTTAAATATAACTATATTTTACAGATTTTATGAACTTCACAATATCCCAGGAGTAGTGGGTTGTATTGATTGCACTCATATTGCTATTGTTAAGCCAGGTCAAAATGAAGAACGTTACTTCAACAGAAAGCATTTCCATTCTTTGAATACTCAAGTTGTAAGTGGGTAAGGCCGTAAATTTTTCCACATTTTGGATACCCTCAGTGGTTATACTAATATCATTAACAATTAAATTTTTTATACCAGCTCCAGTATTTTTATCTTGTAGAATTGTATTTAAGGTAAAAACAACTTCTACGAATTAGCTGTAACTAGAACAGTTTTTATTTAAATTAGTTTTAATGAGTTTAAGGATTTACATTTTCATACAAAAAAAATTGTCCATAAATCAATTGGACATTAAATCAACATCGTGACGGATATTTTTTGGAATTGGGCGTATAATTTTTACTTGATGGAAAAGTGTAATGTTTGTACAATTTAATGCAATATCTCATTAAGTTTAAACGACATCTATTTATTTTTTATCCGAGTTTTAAAACGTGTCTTTATTTTCTACACTTTTATGTTACTATTTTATGTGACCAATATCGTGGGTAAATATAATCTTTGAATAATATCGGGAGAATTAGCATAATTAGATGGGCAACCCTAACCGGAACTTTAAAAAAAAAAAAAAAAAGAATTGTCGCCATATTGTTGTTTATGGATTGTGTCAAACAGTGCACGCGTTGTTTCGTCATTGAAATTGAGAAACCGGTATTGTGATTTTTCAAAGTAAGTAGACGCTTGTTTTTGTTAATTGTATTATTTGTTTGTGCGACTAAGCTTATATTTATCATAATAACATGTTTAAAAGTTCAAATCTGTTTCATGTCGAAATTATAACCTAATTACATAAAAAAAATCTGCTTTTACGATGCTTTTATGATACACTTATGATACTTTTCTGTTGTCGGTAACATAAACTTTTCGTTACGTATCATATCGTGTATGTAAAGGCGTGTGTATAATAAATATGTTGGTAGTAAATGTTAAGGTGCTCCCACATTGCCGTTAGAAAATGTTTAATAACGTTAGTAAACATTTGTTAGCAAACATTTA
The DNA here is from genome assembly GCA_963565745.1 of Phengaris arion. NCBI lineage: Eukaryota > Metazoa > Arthropoda > Insecta > Lepidoptera > Lycaenidae > Phengaris > Phengaris arion. The sequence goes on along the minus strand of OY751444.1, from coordinate 6,391,003 downwards.
ATCACAAATAAATTTTCATGTTAGAAAATGTTTAGTAATGTTAGTAAACATTTTATAACAAAACAAATTATAACAAAATAAAACATGTGTTATCTTTTGTTTGTAAACATTTTATAAGGGTGATGGCGGGATAGGCGGTGCGGTGCGGTGGGGGTTAGAGTACGCAGGTCGCTGCGCGTGGTGTCTCGCTTGTCAGTCCCTTTGTGTCAGCGTGCATCGCTGTGCGTGTGTATTAGTGGTTGCGCGTGCGCCAAGCAATAAAATATGTCCGGTAATTGGAATAACGATGATGTTTACAAACTGATTGAAATGTTTCAAGCAAGAGAAGTACTATGGAACACGATGTCAGAGAGCTACAAAGACCGAAATAAAAAACACGATGCTTGGATGGAAATTGCCAGTGAATTTAATATGGATAAAAAAGTAATTGAAAAAAAGATTCGATCACTCGTAGGTCAATTTAACCGAGAATGTAAATCTAATAAATCTGGTGCAGGAGCTAATGAGTCAAGTAAATGGTTTGCATTTAAAAAACTCATGTTCCTTAAAGGCAAAAATATTCCAAGTTTAACTGTCGATGGAGGGTTGCAGGTGAGTTTTATTTTAACGTCTTTTAATAATATTTAGATGCCCAGTCCAAAAACCCTTCATTTGAAAAATATTCTGCGAATTCTTTTCTTATTTCTTTCCCATCATCTGTCAGGGATTCACATGCTTCAAGTGGTGTTAATTGCTGCTGTTCTAATCTCCATTGTCCATCAATACGTGTACCAGTTACTATGTCATCTCCATCATAGTATTGAGATGGAGCGTAAATCGTGCTCGATTCAGTTTTTCTTATAAAATTATGCAGTAGCACGCATGTCATAATTAAAGTAGTAGTTTTTTCTGGATCTAATAATATTGTAGTTCGTAAAACTCTAAATCTGGCTGACAAAATCCCAAATGCGTTCTCTACTGTTCTCCTCGCACGACTCAGTCTATAACTGAAGATTCTTTCCTTAGAATTGCTATCCTGTGGTCCTGGAAAAGGTTTTAATAAGTGTTTTTCTAAAGGGAACGCATCATCTGTTACGAACACATAAGGAACAGGTTTGTTTCTGCCTGGTAGTGAGCTGTCACTGGGTATTTTCAAACTATTGTCGTTAATTTTATTTCGAAATTTTGTGTTTGCGAAAACTCCGCCATCACTTATGCGTCCTTGGCAGCCAATATTCACGTACAGAAAGTTGTATTCTGCGTCCACTATCGCTAAAAGTACAACGCTGTAAAATCCTTTATAGTTGTAATATTCACTGCCGCTATCAATTGGCTTTTGTATGGCTACGTGCTTTCCATCGATACTTCCTAAGCAATTTGGGAAATTCCATTTTTCTTCAAATGAATTTGCCACGTGTAGCCACTCTTGAGGTGTTGTTGGTATCTGGAACAAAAATAGAAGATTAAGAAATAGGCGCGAAAAATAAATTTATAACTCGTTATTCTAACAAATTTTATTGGATATTTTTATTAAGTATGAAATATTAATAGAATACACTATAAAAAAATATGATTTCAGTTAAGGGTTGTTAAGTAATAGAAAAAGAAAATCGCGGTTATAGATTTTTTTACAATTTTAGCTAATTTGACACGCCTATAACTTGAAATTATCGTTTAATTCTATTCTTTCAGGGTAACGAAGAAAACAGAATTGCTTCAGAAAACTCTCTCAGTTTGAACGAAACAGGAAATACTGTCACTGTAAATGAAACTACGGGCACGCCTTTCGCCACCCCAAAACCATTTCGGAAAAGAAGACGGCCTGAAGTAGAACAAGATCCAACACAACAAGAAGCTGTAAATATTTTACAAAGAATGTACGAATCTAGAAAAAGCAGGGATGAAAATGACGCATTTGGAGAGTATGTCTCGATGAAACTGAAACAAATAAAAAACAGTCATGCTAAGAATACTGCTCAACATCACATTAACAATATTTTGTACAATGCGACAATGGGACAATATGATTTTCCAACAACCTTTACAGACCCAACCGCTAGTAGTTCCTGGGGATACAACTCTGAACCAAATCTATCCACTTTTTCGGAAAATAATGCTGACTGTAGCTCGAGAGGATACTACACCGCACCGAGTCCCTCGGCTTCATTTGAAACCAGTTCTTCGGATAACTCCAGGACACCAGCGCAAGAACACAGAGTCCGTCTAATTTATCGGAATCAAGCCAAGATTCGACCCAATCATTAAACGATTTGTTGGAATCAATCAAAAATTAAAAAATACATGTTTGGTTTGTTAATTATTAAAAAAATTATTAGTAAGGTAAGGTAGGTACCTACCTAAAGTATGATTAGATTAGATCATATTAAAAGTAAATAAAAAAATAATTAAAAATGTTGTTTGACTTACCTGTATGTATTCCTTTAAAACCTCATTGAGAGCCTCGCACACTTCTGGTACGATAATAGATATCACTTGGTCTGACAACTTGAACACATTTCCAAGACTTTTATAACTGCTACCAGTTGCCAAAAATCTTAACGTTACCGCAAGTCTTTCCGTCACACTTACAGATTTTCTAAATGTAGTGTCTCGTTTGCCTATTTTTGCCCCAATTAAATTTTGTAGATATTCAAATTCGGAACTGTTCATTCTTATAAAATCTTTTAAGCAACCGTCAATACCCAAATCCTTGAGATAGTCTGTGGCACTATATTTTCCTCTAGCTTTTAGCGTTTGGCGCATCCAATAAGAGCGCTTTTTCTTCTTTTTTAAACAAAAAATAAAAGCTATTCCAATGAGCAAATCTTCTTCCATTTTCGTGTAGACGTCCTCGTCCCTCATAAGGCGAAACCAAACTGCGAGCCAATACTAGATGTTATAAAATGTTTAAACATTTTCCATCAATGTAGGAGCACTTATAACATGTAACAGTTTCTAACAAAGTGCAACAATTGTTAACATTTGTTAGTAAATGTTTTGGTGTTATAAAATGTTTACAAACATTTTATAACGGCAATGTGGGAGCGCCATAAGAAGTAAAAACAATATTGTACTACAAGTACAACAACTGCGAGTTTGATTCGCGCACTGCGGGTTTATCGTATAAACAGACCAAAATACTTACTTTTCGCCTGACCTAACACTGTAGGTACTTAATGAAATGACGCGCCTAAAAAAATAGTTATTTAAATATTAAGGAATGATATAAGTATAATGGGATAGATTGTAATTGTAATTCCCACGGCAAATTCCAATAAAATGTGGGTGCAGCTAAGTAGTATGTACTACGAATGACCATGCTAGTAGGTATATTGTATTTTTAATTTCATTGGCTTTTTTTACTTAAGTACTTTTACTTTTTGTAGATGCCAATGACACCAGCTGAAAAGCAAACAAAATATAGGGAAAAGCTAAAGACTAATCATCCAGAAAAATATGAGGAGATGAGGAAAAAGTCTTCGGAAAATGCTTTGAAGTATTACAGAAATAAAAGAAATAACAACACAACATTGATTAAAGTGTTTAATTAGTTATTAATAAGTACTTAAGTAATAAAATTACTACAGGAACATAAAAAAAATTGTTTAATTTAGTTTTTTAGAAAACCCACATTTAATCTTTCGCTATGTTCCCAGCTTTACTATAAATTACGTTACTTTTATGTTACCGTAACATAAAAGTGCATATGTTACTTTATGTTATAAAGTGGAAAAATCTACGGCCTTACCCAAGTATAGTTTTGAGTTAATAAGACTAGTGAGTACTTTGTATTTTTTCTATAATAAATATTTTTGCAGATATGTGATTCACATTGCAATATCCTAAATGTGGATGCCAGATATGGTGGAACTACACATGACTCATTTGTTTGGGCAAACAGTGAGATCAAAAGTCATTTGGAGAATCTCAATGAAGAGACTACATTTTTACTAGGTACCATTTTTACCATTTATTGTGTGTGATATTTTTATGTAATTTTGAGTGATTTGATGAATTTTTTTAGGTGATTCAGGGTATGCACTAAGGGAGTATATGATGACACCTTTTGAAAATGTATCCGAAGATTCTCCGGAAGGCCAGTTAAATGTACTCCACAAACGAGTACGCTCCACCATTGAGCGCACATTTGGGATATTGAAAGGGAGATGGAGGTGTCTCCTAGCAGCTCGGGAGCTTCGTTATGTTCCAGAAACAGCAGGAAAAATAATAATAGCCTGATATGTCTTGTACAATTTGTGCACACAGGCACAAGTTAGGAACAACAAGGAAGCTCCTGAGTTCACAGGAGATGATTTAAGAGTGGAAGCCAGCAGGCAAATTGCTTTGCATGCTGAACAGTCCTGAAGCTCTGCAACGTGGTCAAAGGGCACGGAAAATATTAATCCTGCAATTACAAAGCAGTCAAGCAAATCATAGCAATAGGTAAAAAGCATATCCTACAACTTTTGTATCTGTATTTTAATTTTTATATTATTCAATAGCATAGCATTAATAATAATACTTATAAAATATTTTATTTCAGGTAAAATGCCCGTATATTTAGAGTACTAAAGTTTTGAATTAACTTTAATTAAAAAATAAGTAGATAGCTTAATTAACCTTATAGTTGAGAAGAAAATGTATTTTAGATAAGTTAGATTTAAGGTTGTAGTTATGTTAATAAAAAAATCTAGATAATAATTTAAATATGTAATTTAAAATGTAAGTAATAAATAACTTATGTAAAACAAAAAAATAAGTTTTTTATTGATAAGCATAAATATAAAATAAAATCCTGAGGTAAAGCCTCAAAGCCCGCCAAAGATACCCAAACGCTGCTCATCATCCCGATCATCGAGTTTTTGTGAATGTGCACCGTTCACTTTCAGATGGACGATTCCCAAGCCAAGTACGCAGTGAAGGAAGAAGTCGCTTGCCTTACGACGACATCGTACTACAAGCAGTCGCAGAAGATCCAAGTACTTCAGTACGACAAATCGAAGAAAGCACAGGGGTGCCCAAAAGTGTAGCCCATCGAATCATGAAAAGTCATGAGCTCCACCCATACCACGTCACGCGAGTACAAACTTTACTACCCCGGGACTATCTCCCAAGAGTTACGTTTTGTGAAACGATGTAACAAAGACACCGGGAAGATCCACGATTCATAGACAAAATATTATGGTCCGATGAGTCCACTTTTAAAAAAGATGGGTACATGAATCTACACAACTTACACGAGTGGCATGTAGATAATCCACATTTGATGAGAGAGGATAGATCCCAGTATCGATTCAAAATAAACATGTGGACCGGGATTCTAAACGGGAGAATCATCGGACCTTTTGAACTGCCAGAGACCTTGAATGGCGACATTTATTTGGCTTTTTAAGAAATCATTTACCAAATTTATTAGAAGACGTACCTCTGCACATTTACAGAGACATGTGGTTCCAGCAAGACGGCTGCCCGGCGCACTATGCCCGTTCAGTGCGAGATTATTTACATAATGAATATCCAGAAAGGTGGATAGGGCGGTATGGTACCATTTCGTGGCCAGCCCGTTCACCTGATTTAAATCCGCTAGATTTTTTTTACTGGGGTTCTGTGAAAGAAAAAGTGTATACAAAGCCAATAGAAAATGTAGTTGAACTACGACAACAATTAACGCAAGCAGCTGAATTAGTTAATAACGGCAGATTTACCCGTCTGATAAAGCGGTTTTTTTTTTAAATATGTCGAGCTTGCATTTATGCTGGTGGGAGGCAGTTTGAACATTTGTTATAATGTAATAAAATATTTTAGACTCCAAAAATTTGTTTTAATTAAAAGATTCCTAAAAAACACCTTTCCTAAAGTTAAAAGTAATGACACACTATGGCCCCCGTGGCCCGTGATATTTCTTACTTCTTAGATTTTGTCTCTCTATTACTCGTTGAATGTTTCTCTCCGTCTCATCCAAATCAGAATATCACTTATAAGAAAGTCCTGGGTACACTTGAATCCTTTTAAGTAAGTAAGAAAAAATTGTCGAAAACTGACTTCCTTTACAAAAATCAATATTGTCAAAATTTAAGAAATAATCTAGCAAGTGTCATACTATTTTGGAATCCTTATTAGCTGCGCCAAGTTTTACAATTACCTGCTAAACAAGCGTAGTACATTTTTTTTTCAGGACAGTCAGTTAAAGTCGAGCAAACTATTAAATTCGAATCATTGTTTTGGGCAAAAAGCCTCATTTCCTTACAAGTCGGAGTCGTTTGATTTAAATTTTAGGCACCAGTTTACTAAAGCATTATTCAGGATTATATACAAAAAAAAATTACAAAAAAAAAAAATTTGTAGTGCCGGGAACTAAAAAACCACCTCAAGATGTCGATTTTTCGATTTTTTTTAAAGCTTTGTATTTTTTGAGACACATTACTTGGATTTTTTTTAAAAATTTTCTGATAACTATTGTAACTTGGCCTATCACGGTATCTACGGCTTGACGTCGATTTACGGGACACCCTGTATAATTAATAACCACATTGTAATTATAATAAAACATAATTATATTCTTTTAACTAACTATAAAAATATAAAAAAAACTAAATAGAAAAATCATTGATGTTAGGTACAATTTAGGTGGGATGGATGGATTTTTTGTTCTCTCTGTTATTTTCTTCTGACCAGGCTTTTTTATTGGACTGGTCATACTGACGACGTTTAGCTGGTTATAAATTGGACTCCAACTGCTTAAAGATTAGTAAACAAGAACAACATTACAGTCTTACCATGTCGAAACGGGGGAAAACGCTAAACAGTCAATCTCGCGAACTAGTGGTGAAATTGTACAATTATTTTGAACGTGAATCAGTTAACGATGGGCCTCTATTACCATTGAAACAACCGAGAGAACGCGTTGCCGAAGCATTGGGAATAGGAAAGAGGACAGTAACTCAAATTCTGAAAGAGAAATACGGACCATCAGGCTCAGAAGATAATACTTTAGGTACACCGAACAAAAAAGAGGGACAAGAAAATAGTTGGCATTCATAATTTTGATGCTGCTGCAATTCGCAACCACATTTATGGATATTACTCGAGAAATGAATATCCTACACGGGAAAAGATAATGTGTTCGTTAAAACGCAGGCTTATTTTTTGGCGGTAAATCGTATCTATCAAAGAGGCTAAACCAGACCGTTCGGCCTTCTGCCCACTACCCTTATTTTAAATATAATTGTTATTAAATAGCTAGCTATTGATGACTGTAGTAATGACAGTGCCAAAGCTTAAAATCAAAACCAAATCACGTACAAAGTAAAAGAGTAATCTCAGATTGGTTTTTATATTAATTGGTGTAAAATTGCAATAATCATTGTTTTGATCATTATAATGGTACGTTTGATCAGCTCATGTATGGAGGTTGGTGAGGCAAGCTGTAGTCAAACGGGAAGGCTAACAGTATTTGCTTGTGGAGAGATATACGAGCTTGTTGAAGGAAACCCATATGACAACTGTGGTGACCTCTTTTCTTGCGCTGATGACTTAAAGACCTGGAAATGCCATGATGGCCAGAAAAGTGTAATTTGTGACAAATGCTTCCACGACTCTTTCTCTTCAAAAAGAAATAGAGAGGGAGTCACACAAAGATGTTCTGGGCTTTGGAGACACATTAAAGGACATAGACTATTCATGGGAATAGTTACCATGACAACATTGTTGGTCACCGCTATATTGACCTATTGTGGAATAAGAATGAAAATAGATATATCTAAATTCATATATGCTTTGTTGTGTTTGCAAACAATATGTTATATTTTTGTGATGTTTTATTCGTAAACCATGCTTGTAATAAAACACATTATTTTTCATGTAAAATATCACCTTGGTAAAATTAGTTGTCAAAAGTACAATTTGACTGGCCATACCACGTGCTCATTTGTAGTTTCATCTTTCCGTTCTTGCATTGTTATAATATTAGGATATTTGTATCCATGCTTTAATTATTCTTGAATATCATCTTTTATTTTGCCTATCCTTTATTTTGTGATGGTCACACAGCCCGTGATTTTGATCGTTTGGGGTTAGGATCACGCTGGCTTTGGGACTCCTATTATTCCACACGTTTTTATGGATATTCCAGGGATCTATACACCGGGTTCAAGGCACCGTTTTACAAGGACTTATGGCTATCTTCACACATCCGGATTTCTGAGTGCCGCTAGTTATTCCGGACTGAGCTGACTGGTTTTGGAATCGGTCTGCACCGCCCCTTGGACGATCTACGTCGCGGTGACAGAGAGACGCAACCGGAGGTTGGAGCTTAACTCGTTCGCACCACGTGCTACACTCCTGGACCCAGCTAAGTGCCCGTGTGGTTAACACGTTCGCGCGCGGTAACGGCTATGGCCGCTTTTTTTGTATTGCAAATATCGCCAGTACGGTTATTGCCGTAAACTTTCAAATTCTCCGTATTGCCAGTACGGTATAAGCAGCTAAACGACTGTGAGTTATACATACAACACATTTCCACTGGCAATCTGTGAGAGGAATATACGATTGTACTGTCAAAATGTAATGCACAAGAGCAAATTGTATTGTTAGTCGGTTTAGGACATGTGTGTGTGCGCACACAGCTACACTACGGCTGTTGCCGTTGTGTTTGTATGCGTATTACATCGACGCACGAGTTAGTGCCGCGTGGGACGCCATCTTGTCAGAACATGTATTTGTCTAGCGCTCCGCGATCGAAAGTGAGTATAAATACTTATTTTACTTTACTGTAGGGATAAAATCTTATTGTAATATAATAATCGTTTTACTATAAAAATAGCTTTGAGCTATATATTGACGTAATTATGAACAAATTTTATCAATTGAATTTGTATAATTTAGGTATTTATATTTTTTTTAGATGGCACAAAAGCAGACAGTGAGCGTATTAGGCATTTTTTAGAGGATACATCTACTCCAGAGTTGACTCCAGACCCATAAAGTGATGATGGCGACTATGGATCGGAACAAGAATTTCAACCTAATTATGATGGTATGTCGAGCTCAGATGTGGAGTCTACAGAGACAAGAAAAATTGCAAGAAATATGATGAGAACAGAGTTCAGCGGATCTAGTGATTGATACTCTAGTGTCAGATGATGAAGTAGAGGTAAGAATCCACTCAACTTTAACTGTCTCTGTGGAGCAGCCGTGCACTTCAGATCAAATTATAAACACAACTAACGACGATATAGGGGATGATAATGCCAGGGCAAACAGTCCATCTATACTAATGTGCCATGAAAAATTCGATGATGCATCTGATGTACACGAAATATCGTGTGAAAATTCTCAAAACGACACTGACGAGTGGATGGACGTTACCGCCGAGATCCCTGTTTTTCATTTTGATTACGCATCTGAAGGACTCAAAGTAGAAATACCTGATAATATGCTCAACCTTTAGATATTTTCAAATTAATATTTTCTAACGATCTTTTGGATTTTGTTGTGTCTAGAACAAATGCTCACGGAAATAATTTGACGAATACAACCAGACCTCACACTCGACATAGTAGAAAATGTTCTTTCCGTGATGTAACCAAAGAAGAAATGTTAGCTTTCTTGGGGCTTTGTTTATTACAAGGCCAAATTAAAATTCCAAAGAGGCGAAAACTCTTCTCATATTCCGATCCTTTGAATGTCCACCCGATATTTTCTTATGTGATGTCATCTAGAAGATTTGATCAAATATTACGAGCCATTTATGTACGAGTATCAGATATTGAGGAAAAAAGCGAGAAGATGATAACTGGTTTTATTGAAGCTCTATCTGAGAACTTTCGTCGTGTATATGGTCCTGGCAAAGAATTATCGTTAGATGAATCTCTAGTTTTATACAGGGGTAGACTATATTTCAGGCAGTACATAAAATCTAAGAAGGCTCGTTATGGTACAGGGTGGGCCAAGAATTCGTTAACATTTTAACCTAACATCCCGCGCTAATACAAGCCGCGCGGGGAGCGGGGAGGAAACTTACCACTAGATCGCTTCTCGGAAATTTAGTCGCAATGGATCGCTTCACGGGGCCGCAGCGCGCTTATTGTGTGAAACAATTTTATCTAAACAACAGTTCGCTCATTACTGTGAGACGCTTATTTCGCGTTGAATACGATTTACACGATTTAAATCAGTGTCCGAGTGCTCCATTAATAAAGAAATGGGTTAAGAAGTTCGAAGAGACGGGATCTACACTAAACGTGAAGCAAACCGGACTTCTCGGAGCGAAGAGAACGTGCAGCGAGTTTCCGCATCAGTTCGGCGTGATCCACATTTATCGACGCGCAAACGTTCGGCTGAATTAGGATTATCCCGTACATCATTGCGCCGTATTTTGAAATTAGATTTGAAATTACATCCATATAAGATCCAGTTAGTGCAGGAATTAAAACCTAATGATTTAAATTTGCGCAAGTTGTATGCCGAAAAAATGTTAGATCGATTCAATAATTTTGACAACCTCTTATTTTCCGACGAAGCGCATTTCCATCTAAACGGACACGTAAATGAAAAGAATTGCAGGTATTGGAGCAGCGAAAATCCCAAATCTAAACACGAGAGGCCACTTCATTCTCCCAAGGTAACGGTATGGGCTGCAATTTCAGCAAAAGGAATCATTGGGCCCTACTTTTTCGAAGATTCTCGCGGCCGTTCGGTTACTGTGAATTCTGCTGAGTATGTGAAAATGTTACGGGAGTTCTTGGCACCAAAGCTACTGGTGCAATTTGCTACAATTTGCTGGCTACAATAGTAACACATGGTTTCAGCAAGTTGGAGCCACTTGTCACACATCTAACGAGTCCCTGCCGGTGGTCAAAGAAATGTTTCCGGAAAAGCTGATTTCCAGACGAGGCGACATCCCATGGCCACCCAGGAGTCCAGATTTAACCCCAGCAGAGTTCTTTTTATGGTGTTTACATCCATAAACCAAAAACACTAGGTGAATTAAAGAAAAAATTAGCGACGAAATGTCGGCGATCTCGCGGTCTCTTTGTCGACGAGTATTCGAAAATTTCGGTGCTTTTAGAATTTAGATAATGTTATTTTTAAAAAATAAATTCCAAATCATTAACTTTCTTATTAATAAACAATTTTAAAAATATGTCAAATGGTTTTTTTATATGATTTTTTAAATTGTTAACTAATTCATGGCCCATCCTGTATAAAATTTTATATCCTAACCAGTGCAACAGGATAAGTTCTGAATATTATTATGTATTGTGGTAAGGGCGACGATGATAATACGTATGGGAAGAAAACCGAACAAATAGTTATGAAACTGCTGAAACCATACTTGATGAAAGGTCCATCACGTATTCATGGATAATTTAGTCAGAAATTACTAGAGTTGCGTACCCACACCAATGGCACACTTCGTAAAAACAGAAAGACAAACCCTAAGGGGCTGACACAGACAAAACTAAAAAAGGATGATTTTTTTTGGTGTCGTAAAAAGCAAGTTTACGTATCAGCGTGGTATGATAAGCGTCCAGTAGAGGTTTCAGAATATAATACATATATGGGAGGAATAGATAGGAAAGACCAAATGGTTGCATATTACTCCTCGCCACAGAAAACAATTCGATGGTATAAGAAAGCATTCTTTCACCTCTTAGATATATCTGTTACTTAATTCTTTCTTTGTCTACAAAAAACACTTTAAAAACGATGTAAAATACGAATTTCTGGAATATCGCGAAGATTTAATAAAACAAATGATAAACTTAGGGAGTGGTTGTTCTGGTAGAAACATTACAAGAACTGGTAGCATATATTCAAGTCGACGAACTGCAGTTAGAGCTCCAAAAAAGGTACTTCAACAGGAAAATTTGGTAAGCATAAGTCAGGATCACTGGCCTGAAGATATTCCATGCTCAACTGATTCCAAGAGGAATTTTAAATATTTGAACTGTAGCCTCTGCACTAAAAAGAAAAAACGCAAAGAGACAAGATACAGGTGCAAGGGATGCCGAGAAAAAAACTCCCTTATGCCCTTCATGTTTTGAGGAATGGCACGCCAAATATGTCAAGAGGGGAGATACATAAAATGAAGCTATTATTCTAAGAAAATTTTGATTTATACACATACACACGCCGGCAAAATTAGAGGAACATAGGTAAAAAGGGCCATAACTTGAACTCAAGTGGGTCGGGCAGCGTGAAACCTTTTTTTATAGTTTCTAAGCCCATTTAAGAAATAAAATATTGAACATAACTGTCAAGTTGACAGATTTTTATTGCAATTATACCCTCATAAGTGTTTTTCGACGATAGACGTTGTAAGCGTTTCTGATAAGAATTGCGTTTTAACGGGGTGCAATTTATTCTCAACTCATTTTACTGTTTGGTTTTTGGAAGAATACATTGTTAAGACGCAAAATGAGCGACTTGCCTGCAACTGCTGTCGCCAGAGCTGTAACCATGATTGAGGAAGGACACACCTACCGTTCGGACAGTCAGGCCTTAGGTGTGTCGGTTTCCGTGGTCCATCGCAACGTCCAACGCTACAGGGAGACTGGATCTTACGTTCGAAGACGAGGACAAGGCAGACATCGGGCAACAACAGACCAGGATGACCGTTTTATAAGGGTACAAACCTTAAGAAATCGACGTCAAACAGCTGTGCAGACCCAAAACCTGTTGCGAAAGATCCGAGATGTTCGTGTAAGTGAACGTACAGTGAGAAGAAGAATTAAAGAACTTGGATTAAACTCACGAGTGCTAGCAAAAGCACCGAAACTGGAGGTAGGGCACCGAAGAGCCAGATTAAGATTTGCGCGTGATCATCAAAACTGGACAAGTGAATGGAATTGTGTACTGTTCACTGATGAGAGCAGATTTTGTGTTAATTTCGTTGACGGGCGAGAAAGAATGTGGAGATATCCCGGAGAACGTTATAACCCAACGAACTTTACGGAGACAGTGGCTTATGGACGGGGCTCCGTTATGGTTTGGGGTGGCATATGCTTGGGAGCCCGCACAGAGCTAGTCATTGTTGATGGTGGTGCTTTAACAGCGCAGAGGTACATAACAGATATCCTAGAACCGCATGTTGTGCCTTTTGCCCCATTTTTAGGTGATAATTTCATTTTTATGCACGATAATGCGCGTCCACACACTGCAAATATCGTGCGTAATTATCTTAACGACAACGGAATAACTCAGATGGACTGGCCAGCTCGGTCTCCAGATATGAACCCGATAGAACATGTATGGGACATCATCGGGAGAAGGGTACGAGCTAAAACTCCTGCTCCAAGAAATGTCCACGAGCTTAAGTTGGCACGAGCTACTGGAGGAGTGGGAAAATATCCATCAAGAAATGATAAACAATCAGATTGAGAGCACGGGAAGACGTATCCAGGCCCTTATTAGAGCCAGAGGAGGAAATACGCGTTATTAAAGTTGCAATTTTTTTTATAAAAGTTAAAAAATTATCATTAAAACTTACTACTGTAATTTTTAAAATCGTGTTTATTTTGATTGTTAGCAGACTTTTTCTTATTTCACAAGTTTTTATAACCTAATTTTGTATTATTCTAGTTCCTTAATCATAAATTATTAAATTAATGTAAAAAAACATGCACAATAAACAATATTTACAAAAAAAAAATTAATTTTTGCTATGTTCCTCTAATTTTGCCGGCGTTTGTATTTTTTTAATTTTTAAAGAAATATATTTTTTTTTTGTATTTAAAATAATAAGAACTGGAGTAAGTTCTTACTAATTAATAGGCTGTGATTGATTATAATAGATATTTCTGTTTTATTTTATATAAAATAATTAAGAACTGGAGTAAGTTCCTATTAATTACTAGGCTGTAATTGATTTTATAATAAATATTTCCTACGAATGCTGACTTTTATTTTTAAACTGCTATAGCCGTACTGTTATCATGCAATGCATATTCCCATATATTACACGGTACTACGGCTATATTATAACTGTAATGCCTTCAGGAATACCTTTTTTATTATGTGTTACGACAGTACGATTGTCCCTAAAATGTATAGAAAATTTTAGAGATTTTTTACAAAACTATCAGTTAAATTACCGGCCACGAAAGTTTTAAAGCCCCTCCGATTTCCACAGACACCAAGAGGCTAAACCAGACCGTTTGGCCTTCTGCCCACTACCCTTATTTTAAATATATTTGTCACGGTAATTCCTCTTTTATTTACTATTACCCGTAACAATTGGTGCCCATAAACGTGGTTTTATCTGGTTTGGCATCTGGTGTCTCTTCCTGGGTCTGTGTGTCCAGTGTTTGGTGTTTGTCTTGTGCCGTCTTTACTATAGTAACTAGTAACCTTATTGTTTGTAGTGTAAAGTTTAAAATTGTTAATAAACTTTATACAGTTTTTTCATCTCACTGTATATGGTCTGTACTATATAGTCTGTAGAACTTGTTGTTTTGTAGTTAGTTATCTTATATTGTACTGATTACAAATGATTATTTTTTTTGTGTATTTTTTAGAGAATACATCTGATAATTTTTGTATTTTCTCAACACAGATATACTCACCGTTAGGGTTGGGAATATTTTTTCTTGAATTTACTTGGTACGTAATTGAACTTTTAAAATTGAATTTAACTTCTGATAAATTCATTGACTTATTTTGGAAAAACTTAATTTCTTTTTAAACTTTTAAATTTACTTAGTTGCTTAACTTCTTAATAAATTTTACTTTTAACTGTTCATTATGCCTGAGAAAATTAAATTTTTTTCTCTTCAAAAATCGGAATTGGAGTATGAAGTTTTAGTTAGAAATGAAACACCAGCTTCCACCGTTGTGGAGTTAAGAAAGCAATTAATAGTTAAATTAGCTGAGCTTTACCCGTCTGTGGATATTTTAGACTCTTGTCTTTCTATAAAAGATGATTTGTCGGGAATTGAGGAAACCCTAATAAAAATAAAATTAGATTCTCACTCTGACGGTAACTCATTGCTTAGAGCTGAAAATAATTAAAACCACACCGAGTATAGGATTAATAGAATTTCTACTAATAATATAGAACCGTTTGCCGTACAATATAATAGTTGCATACAAAAATTTTTAAATTATTTAGGTTTATTACATCAATTAAAGGGGTCTAGTAGTTGTTCCGTGATGCCAGCTCCTGCTGTAGCACCACCTATGCCTCCTATAAATATTATAGTTCAATGTGAAAAAAACAATCTAGCTGATTTCCAAAAAATTAAATTTGATGGCAAGTCTTGTGTTCGCGCGTTTATATCTAGAGTGAATGAGTACTGTACACAGCATAACATTAGCGATTCAAAGATTCTCTCTCACGCTTTTAATCTTTTTAATGGTGATGCCTTACATTGGTATTTAATATATTTTTAATAAGATATTAAGTATATAATATAAGATTTTGATAAATACTTATTAAAAATATATTTTTAATAAGTATTTATCAAAATGTTAACAGTTGGTCAGAACTTTTAAATCTTTTGTATTGTGACTTTGACAAAACGAGTTTTGATTATCGGTTTATGTCGGAAATCCGTAGTAGAACTCAAGGCGAAGAAGAAACCATTACTATTTACATTGCTATAATGGAAGGAATGTTTAACCGTCTTGTTAGAGACCTGTCTCAGACCTGTCCTCACCTGAACCTGTCTCAGAGAGTGAGAAGCTGGAAATCTTATTACACAACATTAAACCTTGCTATGCAAACATTTTAGTGTCTTCTCCTACGGTCAACTCTATTGAACAACTAAAGTCTCTTTGTAAGAACTATGAGGATGTACAATCTCGACTAACTTTATATCATGAACCGCCTAGGATAACGTCGGATACCTTGGCACCGGACCTAGCTTATACTTGTAATATTAACCTCTCGTCTGTGGAGCGTCCCATTACAGGACTTTAGTAATTTCGCTGAATCTGTGGAGCGTCCTGTCACAGGACTCGCCACAGCTGCGATCACCTTGCTTAGTTTTGAGCATATTTTGGCGTCTATATAGTACTAACTCTTTCGCACACATTAAAAATCGTATTAGAATGAACTGCTTCTCCCTCTAAATTTAAATTTAGCGCGTCTATGGTACAAAAAAAGGTAAAATTTATTGTTTTATCTGTAGTCAGTTCAGTCAGCGATTGCCGCGTTTATACTCTTGGTCTTGCGCAGGATTTAGTGATTATAATTAATTTCATCTGGAATTACAATGGAACAGTAAGTAATCTTTAATTATATTTACTCATATTGATATATTCTTTACTTTTTAAGTCAAAAACAGCCTTAGAACTAACGTCCTAGTCATTTTACAAATTTGTACGTGGATTTCATTTTGTCATAATTGGTCGAAAAATTATTAAAACTTTAACGTATCTGCGTAATTAGGTCACTATTATATTGAACTTCAATATAATAATTACAAAATACGTGTAGTTTAGTCGAAAATGTGAAAATTTCGAGCTCAATGACATGAAGACACTCAAAAGTCCTATTCTGGGACTTGCCACAGACAGGTAATTTTGCATCACAAAATGATCGCCGCGCTGGTTGGATAATATGGATAAGGCTATTGAAATTCATACCAGATTTTTTTTACTATTTTTTTTTGTTAGTAAAATTATTATATATAAACAGTGATTGCTTAACCCATTTACCGCTGCCGTACGCAATTGGGTGCACCTACAAATTTAAGTGTAGAGTAAAATTGATCATAATTAGAGTGATTATTTACAAGTTGCTTGATAACAGGATAATGTTTTATTTAAACTTTAAGGCAGTTTCTATGACGAATTAACTTTTTATTAGTTAATTTTGATATTTATATATATTTATTATTTATATTTTTCATGATTTTGAATTGAAAACAATTTTGATAGATTTTTAAAATTGTATTTTTAAGCATTTACATTAACTGGATGGCTTTTAGCACTTTTAATGTTGTTAATATTTTTTTTAATCCTGGTAATGTTTATTTTGCACTAACACTTTGCTTTTCTTGGCATTGTTTTGCATGAAATAGTACTAACAATAACAGCAGCAACGAAACACGAAGGCGCCGTAGGGGGCTTGCAAGGGGTGGTATTGGAGTACGCGGTATGCGTTTACGTGGCAGCCTGGCAGCCCGTAACAGCGTAAGAGGAGTGAGAACGCGCGGTGGGCAACGTGGTGAAAGGCCTTCGGTTTCTGAACCGTAATAACCTCTTAATGCTAAAACATAAATATATTATATTTATTTAACTTTATTTTATATAGATTTTGATTTTTTAATCTCGTAATTTTTTATTGACTTATTTCTTTGAATATTTTCTTTATTACAATTACTATTTCAGAGTGTTCTGTGGTATATTGGAGAACCTGCCAGAGGGCCAACCTTTAGAGACGGCAATGTCAAGTAAAAGGGTGAGGGTCATCCCTGCTGCTGTGACCAAAAATCCAAGGTGATTATTTCGATGTTATTAATATAAATACTTAAATATTAATCAAAAAATATATCTACGGCTCTGTTTTCAGTTCAGAAACATTGTGGTCGTCCTTGGAAATAATCGCACCATCAACCCCATTAACCTCTCGCAGACAAGAAACCCCGCCGCCCATGCCTGATGCATCCCTTTCTCCACATAATGATCCTGCAGTAGTGCCCTCAATTGAAAATATTGACATGGTGCCATTACCTGCCCAGTAACTGTTTGCTTAATTCTTTTCCCTTTTTTTTTTTGTTATACCTACCAATTTTCATAACTTCAATTTTTTGCAGATACATTGAATGTGGTGCGAGTAGTACGGCAAACACACCAAATACTACGCGGCCTGTGTAAGAATTAATCAAACATATTTTTATAAGTTTTTGTTGAATTTGTATAGTATTAAATATTAGTTCTATTTTCTAGAAGTCGCGGTCGCCATTGGTCGAATAACAGACATCCCCTCCGTGATGATGAAATAAGTGCTATACTTAATTATGGTAAGCGCATTTTGACATCTACCTTTATTTTTCAGCAATCGCGGAAGTTAATCGAAACTGTAACTAGTAACTTTTTTCCTGTCAGGTAGTGAAGAGGAGTCAGGCGAAGAAGAAGAAAACGAAGAAGGGGTTACCCAGATGGTAATAGTGCCCCGGGTGGCAAGGATATTTATGGACGAAGAGAATGAGGAAGTTGAAGAAGGTTGTTTAAACATTTCTTTGGAGAGCCTCCTCAACCGCCTTGTCCATCGGTTTGTGACCCAACGCCCCATTTGCCGTCGCCTGCCTTACCGACGCCTTATTTAAGAATTCCCATGGAGCCGAGCGATAAATTTAAATTTGAATGGAGAGCCTTTTCAATGCCTCAAATTGAACCTCATTTGAGGCGAGAACCGTTCTCGCAAAATATTGGCCCTACGGTTTCTTTCACGAATCCATACGAAACATTTACTGCCATATGGAATCGTGAAATAATAGAAGTGATTGTCAGCGAAACCAACATTTATGCACAGCAGATGACAGCGTCCATGTTGGAGAATGGGACCATCTGTCCTAATAGCCGGATTACACGTTGGCAAGATACGAATGTAAACGAAGTTTGCAGGTATCTTGCTATCGTTCTGGCTATGGGAGTGGTGGTTAAAAGTCGAATAGAGGAGTATTGGAATACCACTAAAGATATTTTCCATACTCCTGGCTTCTCCGCAGAGATGAGTTTTGACAGGTTTCTGATACTGTCAAAATGCCTTCATTTCAATAATAATAGTGATTGTGATCCTGCATTGTTGACACGATCCCAGGCTAAACTTTTTAAACTTCAACCAATAATAGACCACCTTAATGCTAAGTTTTCAGAACTGTATAATTTGTCCCAGAACGTGGCGCTTGACGAGAGTCTGACCATGTGGAAGGGTTGGCTTGATATAAACCAATTCATCCGTAACAAAGCAGCAACAGTAGGGATCAAAACATACGAAGTATGTGAATCTCAAACTGGTTATTTGTGGCGTTTCGAAGTGCATACAGGCCATGATACCTCGGCAGTGCAAGAAGACGATCCAGTTTCTGGGAAAGTACCAGCTCTCGTGCTCAGACTTTTACATGGTCTTGAGCATAAGGGGCACACAATATGGATGGATAATTTTTATAACTCACCTGCACTAGCGCGAGAGCTTAAGGTCCGCGGATTTGACTGCGTAGGAACCCTCCGTACAAACCGCCAATTCGTACCATCTGAATTGGCGAGTATTACAAAAAGAGACATGACAGTCGGTCAAGTGTTCGGTTGCACCTCGGGAGATGTGGATCTTATGGTGTGGAGGGATAAAAACCGCGTGGCTTTTATCTCAACATACCATGGTCTTGCAACTACCAGGTGTAGCGATACATTGAAGCCGACTGTCGTGCATGACTATAATATTTGTATGGGTGGAGTAGATCGAAAAGACCAGCAGATCGCAATGTACCCCATTGAAAGAAGGCGGACTAGAGTGTGGTATAAAATTTTTTTTAAAAGACTTTTAAACGCTAGTGTCCTGAACGCTTACATTTTACTTAACAGAAAACATACATTGTCACATCGCAAATTCCGGAAGGCTTTAGTAAGTGATTTGTTGGCAGCAAATAAAGTACCTGAACCCTATGCACCCATCCTAGCACCAGTCCTACACACTCCTGCACAGTACGATTTTATCCCGGAAATCCCGGAAAGCCAGACCGACTTAAGCGCCAATGCGCCGTCTGCAAAAAGCGAACAGTTACTTACTGTAAAGCTTGCAATGTGGCAATGTGTGTTTTCACATGTTACGAGCCATACCACACTTTAGGTAGGTAGTTTTTTTTCCAGAGTTTTTAGAGTTAACAAACAGTAAAAGTCGTTTTTTTTATATGTTTTTTTTTTCATTTTATTATATTATTCATCCATATTGTTGTGAAGTACTAGATAAAATGCTGCATTATGTGTTATCGGACAATCCTAACTAAACTAAAAACAACACTACTAGAAACAGTACTAGCAGTCGCTCAAACCAGTTATTATTGAAATGAAGGCATTTGTATGTTTTTTTTTTTGTCTCTTCAGCAGGCAAAACACAAAAACAGTTTATTTTACTTGCAATTAAATAGTTAATAAAAATAAGTTTGAAAAAAATTATATCGATGGAATAAATAAGTCGTATCCATACTATTTAGCTTTCATGGAGCAGATTTATGTTCATTTTTTACTATGTTTATTAACATGGTTTTTGATATTTTTCTTCCAAACACGTATTCTTCTTTATTGTAATAAATACCTAGTTCTATGTAAATCTTGAATAATTAATAATTATAACACTTGTAAGTATATAATCTGCAAAATGTGAGTCTTTGTGAGACTATGTTTTTTGTACCAATTATGAGTCTCATTTTTGATACACTCATACTCAAGATATGTTGAATATTACAACGTGCCATTATTTGAACTAGCTTGGCAGTAAGTTAAAATTATTGTAAACAAAACATGCTTTGTCCCTGACGCCAGGAATGTATTACTATCTAATAAAATATGAGACCCAGTGAAGTGGCTTTTGAAGAGGTGCTTTTTTGGTCCAAAGTTTAAAAATAGGTTCAATGAAAAAAAATGTATGGAATGTATGCAATTTGTTTTTTAATTTAATAATATGTGTAACATTGTATATAAAAAATATAATATTACATCCAGCAATCGTTTTATTTATTATTTAAGAGAGAATAAAATTTAACTTTTAGGAGACCCATATTATTAATCCTAGAACAGTTACAATGCAATTCAAAGTCAAGTTTAAGTGATGTAAGAAATTAAAGAAATATATCTTAATTATAAAATTAATTGTAGTTTTACAAACTACAACTAGATTTAAAAAAAACATTGTTTTTCTAAACCTAGGTCTAAAAAATTAGTGCTCAAACCCTGTCTGTTGAAAGTCCTGTAATGGGATCCACAGATGGGGAAGAATTGTCATTTAGACAGCTAACAGACGAGAGGTTAATAAAATTGAGAACAAACAAACTTTTAATAAAACTTTTAGTAGACCATTTCGGAATAATAATTTTTCTAATAATCACGCTAATAATAATAATAATTTTGCTTTTAAACATTCACATAATCATGTTAATAGTTTGCAATCGAATATCCCTAAATTCTGTTTACGTTGTAAGGTTAACTCGCACTCGGATTTTTTGTTTTGGCTGTGGCAATCCTGACGTGCGCCGGCCCGATTGTACTCGTTGTCTTAGTAAACATCGTTCAAAAAACTAGTTTTGTCGGATCGTGTTATACTTAACCATACCGACCTTGATGATCGGAAACAGTGGGTTAAAACTGTAGGCACATTTTTTAAATATTACACCATTAATACGGTCCGATGTATTAACAACAATTTAGATTCTCGACCTTATGTCAACATACACATAGACGCTTTTAGCATGCGCGGTCTTTTAGACTCGGGTTCTTGCATTTCTTTGTTAGGTAATAATTCTCATTTAAACATTATTAAGCTAGGCTATCCTATCAATAATGATGATAATAATATTTAAATTTTCGCCGCGGGCGGTCAATGCTTACAGTCTATAGGTTATATAAATTTACCAATTAGTTTTGAAGATCAATTTCATATTTCAAAATTATACGTAGTACCTCAGGTTACTTCTAACCTAAGTTAAACTCTGTCCTAAAAAAGACGCTTATAATTTACCGTACATTTCTGAGATTTTAGACAGCTTACGCGACGCTCGTTACCTAAGTACTATTGGCCTTTCTAACAGCTTTTGGCAGACTGCTATTAATGAGTCTGATCGCGATAATCGCGCTTTTTATGTTCCGGGTCGTGGAATGTTTCGTTTCAAACGCATGGCTTTCGGTTTGACGAATGCACCTGCTACGCAGCAGCGTTTAGTGGATGCCTTATTTGGTAACTTTGGACATAAAACATTTTGTTATTTACACGATATAGTTATTATTAGTGAGGATTATAATGAACACGTAGCTACTCTTTTGAGGGTTCTTCAAGTCCTCAAGGAAGCTAATTTGACGGTAAAATTTGAAAAGTGTAATTTTTTTCGGCCGCAACTTAAATATTTAGGATATGTAATCGACGGCAACGGTCTTCGTACTGATCCTGATAAGGTCGCCGCGATCATAAATTTTCCTACGCCTACTTGTAGGAAAAGTGTAAAACGTTTTCTTGGTACTGCCACTTGGCACAGAAGGTTTGTGCCTAATTTTAGTACTCTGGCAGGGCCCTTAAATAAACTGACGTCTACACGAAAGAATGCCCCTCCTTTCGAGTGGACTCCTGAGGCGGACTCTGTGTTCAATAAACTTAAGGGGAGCTTGGTCTCCGCGCCAGTACTGCGCTGTCCCGATTACAATGAACTCTTTGAGGTTCATACGGACGCCAGTAGCTATGGTATTGGGGCCATACTCACCCAGAAGTTCGAAGGTAAAGAACACCCTGTCGCGTACATGAGTCGCTCCTTAACTAAACAAGAGAAGGTTCATGGGATTACTGAGCGTGAGACGTCAGCAGTTTTAGTAGCTTTAGAACACTGGCGTTGTTATTTAGAGAACGGTAAAAAGTTTACAGTTTATACTGATCACAGTGCTCTTAAATGGTTCTTGTCTTTGTCCAACCCCACTGGTAGGCTAGCTCGCTGGTGTGTCAGACTTTCCGAATTTAATTTTGAAATTAAACATAGGATAGTCTGTGATAATATTATACCCGACGCTTTGTCTCGAGCGGTTAACGTCAACGCAATTTCTACTTGGACAAACTATACCGGCGCTGATACCTGGTATCTTAATATTTTAACGGTTGCAATAATACGCCATCTTCTTTTCCAAATTTCACGATTAATAATAACAGACTATTTAGGCTTTCTAAAAATAAACAAAACTTGACTTCTGAATTTTCTTGGAAAGAGGTAGTTCCTAAAGATTTTCGCGAGGAAATTATTCGTGATAACCATGATGAGCCCACTGCTGGTCACATGGGAATTTTTAAAACTTATAGGCGGCTCGCACTTAACTACTTTTGGCCTAATATGTATCGCGATGTCGTCTCTTACATTTCTAAATGTTCTAAATGTCTACAGTATAAATCTTAAAATCATAAAGTTTTAGGTGAAATGGGTCGTCCTAAAGACTGCTCACGACAATTTCAAGTCATCTCTGTCGACATAATGGGACCATTACCTACTACTAGAAAACGTAATAATTTTATTTTAGTTGTAACTTGTTGCTTTTCAAAAGAACAATAGGACAAAACGTCCCCAGTGCTGTGGCAATTAAAGAATTAATCCTTAATATAAGGTAGGTAAAGACCTACCTTATATTAAGGATCATAATAATCTCATCATTTTATTGTATGACAGCTCAAGTGTAACTAGATTAGGGGAGCACAAAAAAAAGTACACGTTGGGAAAGAATCATACACTAAATTGCCCTATAAAACCAAAGAATTCAAATACCACGAATTCTATGATTTAAAAAAACTGGCAGATGAAACCATTTTCAACCGCTCCAAGGATTGTAATGGGAATCAAGTAAAGTGGTTAAAAATTAAGAGAATGCAGTATCGCAAAGAAGACTTCAAAAATTTATTTTAACTACGACATGTCTGAAAACTTTTTGTGTATTAATGTTACTCAGAATAGTAATTCGAACCCACCGCCACGTCTTACCACAAGAGCTAAAAAACGAATTGCGATACAGCCATTACTTTCAGATAAAGTTGAATTGACGCAACTTTACAGAAGCCTTTTACCAATAAGCGATGCTAAAAAAAAGATTTGCTGGTGCTTTGTGCTAAAAAAATTATTCCCGACGAATATCATAGTTGGTATTCTTCTTTGCCCACTACTAATAAGCAAGATTGTTTACCTGAACCTTCAATCGATGAAGAATCGCCTGAAGAATAACTTAATTTTGTTAGTGGCTTGCGTACGTTTCTGTGTTGACGTTTTCATCATTCCTTTTATTCTTGTCTATTACAGCCAATAAAATTCTTTGAATTTTTAGTTTCGTTTTAATTATTTAACGTCTCAGTTTCATAAAAACAAAAACCTTTACTTCTTAATGGCATTTTTCGTATAGTTCTGTACGGGGAAAAGGGTAATAATAGAAAAAAACAACAAATTTTCTATAAGCAAAAAGTGATAAATGTAAAAAAATTGCATTTTAGCCGTATGTCTTGCTTTATATAATGTTAAAATACTATGTTACTCTCAAATACAAAAACGGTCAGCATTTGATTTAAATTTAGACAACTAGGACGGTAAATCATGAAGATCAATACATTCTCTAATTTCAGGGAAAACCTGATAAATGCATACCCTTCTTAGTTAAATTGAATTTTAAATATTTTTTACTATTATAACACAAATAATTAAGATTACATCTGTAAGAAAGACATTTGTTCTAACTTTTTTCATCAGGTATCAGTCTGTTAAAGAGTATTATATTGCTTTAATATGAGCACAAACATTTAAAATCAATTTACTGACAATGCCACAACCTGCAGTTATTCGGTTTTCGCCGTAAGCAGACGATATATTAAAGGGAGATGAGGAGGACATAAACGCCATTAAAGGATACTATTGTTTATGTTTGACTGGGATGAGGACAGTAGGTGCATGCGCACATGTTGTAAGCATCATATGGTACTTCGGCATAGGAAGGCATTTGCAGAATTTCGTTGGGCCAGCAAGTGCTTGGGACGACGAAATAATAGATAGCTCTAACGTGGAATAATTAAATAAACAGTTTTTTTACATTATAATGAGTTGTTTTTATATCTTTCCTTTATTCTTATTCTCTTTCATTAATACCAAATCAAACGAACGTTCACTGAAGGTACGACAATAACAGAGCCGCGGTCCCATCATTTTTCATACAAAAATGATATTACTTTTTCTTGGGTTTTAAATTGATTTAATTTTTTTTTATTCATATCATAATATTCATACATACAATCATTCATTCCATCGCATTATGTGATGCTACAACAGTGGGGACGGAGTCCATATATTTTGTCCTATTGTTCTTTGCCTTATCATTCCTATGAAACGTGCTACATCCGATATCATTAAAATTTTGGAAGATAGTGTTTTCTTGGTGCATGGTGTACCACAATCTATTATAATGGACAATGGCCTTCAGTTCATTAGTAAATATAATATACCTAAAGTTTATTTAACACCGCGTTATACCCCTCAGGTAAATACGGTCGAACGCTACAATAGGACTATTATAACTTGTATTTCGACCTACATGGAAGAAGACCATAGGTCATGGGATGTACATATACCCGAAATACAATTCGCCATCAACAACTCGGTGAATGAGGCAATCGGTTTTACACCATCTTTCTTGGTCTATGGTAGGGAACTAGTGTCTTGCGGTACTCACTACCTAGATACCGACAGTATAAAAGATCTCGTGTTTTCGCCTCGTGACGCCTACGCCGAAAATTTGGGGTGTATGTCATCTTTGTTTGACAGCGTTCAGTTGCGTCTTTGGCAAGCTCATGTTAAGAGCACTGCTCAATATAATTTGAGACGAAAGACCTCTGAATTTAACATTGGTGATGTCGTTTTTAAGAGAACTTATTTCCTCAGCGACAAGGAGAAACATTTTAGTAAAAAGTTGGCTCCTAAATTTGTAAAATGTAAAATTGTAGGTAAGCATTCTCCCTAAGTTTACGTTCTGCAAGACATGCAAGGCAAAGATCTTGGCCTGGCATTTAAAAGACCTTAAGCTACCAATTTTATCTAAATAGTTGGTTAACTATTGTAGGAAGTAGGGCATGGACACCGGTAATCGGTATTACCGGAAAACCGGTAATACCGCACCATTTAGACCATTTTTAAATACCGGTGTTAAAGAGAAAAATACAGGTTTTTCGATATTTTAGCTTTAATATATTTTTGTATACGCACACGTGTTTTAAACACAATATTAGGATTTATGAAACAATTGACAGTATACCAATACACTCAAAATCAACTGCTACAACTCTTTGTCACACTTATTATTATAATAACATAATTCCTACACTCTCTCTCACTCGTGCTGTTTTGTGAGCCTATTGTTTAGAGATTAAGGTTTAGGTTTCTAAACAATTAGAGTTATTGTTTACAATATCATATTCTAAAGCTACGGCTTGCTGTTGCCATTGTTGGCGATTACTTTGTGGTGTAAAGAGCATAATTATTGTATGGTTTTGGAGACGGATACGTAAAATAAAAAAAAGTTATTTGAGACAAGATAAATGGTAAGTCAATCGATTTATATTATGTATTGTACTAATAGTTAGTTAAGTTTACTAGTTAGTAAACTTATCAATCGAGCGAAAATCGGCAAGTGAGTTTAATTAAATTTTACGTACTCATTAAATAAAAGCCACTAGAAGATTATCGCATGAAAAATAATGTGTCTTTTTAATTAGTCATGTAAAACATATTTTCTGCCTATTTGCCTTCTAAATGGAATTTGGAAATGATAACAAAAATAAAATTGGTGTGCTTTATAATATTACCGGTCATTGTTTGCACTTTATAGAACTTAATTGAACTACCTTTACTTATTTTGCTTTAACGATTTAAAATTAAAAACAACTCTGTTAAAATTTAAAACTACTGTATAAATTTGTTAAAGCAAAACAAGTAAAGGTAATCTAATAAATAAAAATTAAACAAAAACCTAATTTCATACCTTGAATTTTGGTCAATTGATGTTCGAGGAATTTCTTATAATTTTTAAAAACCCTAATTTGTTTGCAGATGAATCAAACTATTAAATATGATAAGTTTAAGAGGAAATGCGATGACAACTCATCTGCATGGTTTTACTTCCTGCGCGCTGAAGATGGCCAATCTGGGAAATGTAGCATTTGTCAAAAAATTATTAAGTCATTTGGTGGATCAACGTCGGGTATGCGCGTGCATTTAAAGTCGTCGCATCAAATTGATTTAAATAATTTGAAAGCAGACTCTGAGTTTGAGGCGGCACCTTCTTTGGATTCTGCTAGACCAGGACCATCTTCAAGTTTAACTAGATCTACAAGATTACAAGAATCAACATCTATCGATCTGGCTCAAGAAGATCAAAGGCTATCTTCGGAAGATTTATGTGGCAACCCGAAGAAAAGAAAGATTTCAGAATATTTTCCAAGAGCTTATTCAATGGAGATTACAATTAGCCGAATGGTTGCAACAGATGGATTGCCTTTTGCTAAATTTTGTACTTCCGACGACTTACGCCGATTTTTTAAAAAGGCGGGTTATGATCGGCTACCTTCTACACCAAAATCTATCAAAAATATTGTGATGACCTGACAGCAAAATTGAGAAAAATAAAATTATAACTGAGTTTAAAGAAATGCAAAGGTCTGGAAAGAAATTCTCACTCACGTTCGATGAATGGACATCAACTCGCAACCGGCGATACATGAACATCAACGTACACAGTGGAATTAGTAAATTTAAAGATAGAACAAATTGTAAAAATCTTGGCCTGATCAGTGTTCACGGTTCAATGCCAGCCATGACATGTATCTCGCTTTTGAAAAAGAAGCTTTTAGAGTTCGATCTTTCTTTAGATGGAGATATTTTGGCCATTACGACTGATGGGGCAACCGTTATGTGTAAAGTTGGAAGAGATATTAATGCTTCGCACCAGCTTTGCTTAGCCCATGGCGTGCAGCTTGCTGTCATAGACGTATTGTATGCGAAGAAAAGTACTAACACAGAATTTAATATCTCGGTCCCGAACACAGAAGAAGATAATTCTGGATCTGAATCCAGTGGCACAGAAGAATCCGAAGGATTAACTGTGACATATGACGAGTCTGCTGTAAGGTCTTACACGATTCATCCTCATTACAAGGATGTTATAACTAAAGTTCGAGCAGTAGTTAAGCTATTTTCTAAATCTCCTACCAAAAGTGATGAATATCTACAAAAATATGTAAAGCAACAAGAACACAAAGAACTAAGTTTGATTTTAGATTGTAAAACTCGTTGGTCCAGCATGGCAAATATGATAGAACGATTTAATCGCCTAAGAAGAGCTAACACTTCTTGATAGTATAAAAGCCTTACAATTATTAAATTGACTGTCAAAGCTCTATGTCGGCGTGACGCAACCCTATTGACGGCACACGCAGCTCTGAAGTTTTTGTTTAAAAAAATTGATAAACAGAATACTAACCTTAGTGCACAGCTTGCAGATTCGCTGCGTCGTCGTATTGCACAGAGAACTACACCATTGCCATCGATGTTACTATATCTTCACAATCCAGAAACTTATTTTAACGAACAAAAGTCTCCTACACAAGAAGGGCTTACTTGAAAAATGGGAAATGATGAAATGATAAGTAACTAATCAAAACTTATCAAGCGCTTTTATCCAGCTCAGATCGACCAGTCCACAACGTCGGTAGCATCAGCAGAAAGCGCCAACACAAGTAACAGCGATGATAGTGCTGGATCATCTTCAATAGAGAAGGAATTAAATAAAGCGATCGAAACATCTATGCAAAGAACAAGCTTATCTCAAAATCTATCTGAAAGAATAGAGGATGGTGATGATTTGTTGACAGTTTTACGCATCGAAATGACACGTTACGAAAACAGCGGAAAGCGAGGACGTTATTTGCAAGAACTGTATGTATATTTAATGACGGTATCTTCTACTAGCGTTGAATCAGAGAGAGCTTTTTCAGCAGCTAATTATATGTGCAATAAAATACGATCTTCATTAAATGACGATACTTTAGATGCCATATGTTTCTTGAGGACACTTTTCCAACAGCAAATAACAAAATAATATAATTACATAATATTATTACAGATTCAGAGAGGTCAGAGGATGCATGTTTTAAACTTTAGTTTACAGAAATATCTTATTTTTTGTTGTATGTTAGATACCTTTGAGTTTTTTTAAATGTTGACTAATAGATATTTTTATTTCCTTAGTTACAGAACAGATATTTTACTTATATGTAAATGATAGTCGCTTTTTTAATGTTTAAATTGTTGGTTATTTTAAGTATACCTTAGGAAGATTTTTTTTTAGTTATTTGTTTAGTGTAAGGAACAAAACACTGTTTAACTGTTAAACTTTAAATAAACAAGCTGATTTTAATGTTTTTTTTTGTTCATTCGATTAAATTATAAAGGATTTAGCGCTTTTTTTGATGAATAAAGAAATACCGCAAAAATACCGAAAACAGGAAAACCGGTTTTTGAAAAATCAATACCGGTATTATACCGGTATTGCAAAAATTCCCAATATCGCCATACCCTAGTAGGAAGGCTTGTAGTTTCACGCTTTATTCCGACGCTGTTCGTTATCTTGTTATAATAACGTTATAGCTGTGTACATTATTATCTCCGACTATCGCATGTTAGGGCGTCTCGGATCCATATTATTTGAGTTAGGGATGCAATAATGAAAGTGTGATGTGATGTATGGGATGTGTGATTATAGTGTGAAACGTAGTATGAAAGGTTGTCGGTTGTTTGCGCGTAGACACAAGACTAGCATATAACTTCCATCGTCGTAGTTTTTCTTTTTTCAATTTTTTTTTAACAAGCTAAACTTTTTTTCTTATTTTGTAGCTGTTTCAGGATTTTTCCTGAGAATAGTCAAAATCCTTCGGTAACAGGGGGGGATATGTAGCAAAGCTACATTTTTAAGGTAGTTATTATAGCTAATAACGACGCTTCTAGCGTCATCTATTAGCTGTTGTTGCTAATTATAAAAGCTAATGTATGCTAGACGACGCCATCTATTGGCAAACGTTTCTAACTGGAGCTTCATTTCCAATATTTCTTTATTGTGGCATATGGATTATGCATTACCGCTAGTTGTCAGTTAAAGAAAAAAACAATATTTAAGAGTTAAGAGATAAAACAATATTTTAACAATATTAAAAAAACAATATGTAAGAGTATATAAGGGCTGTCGCGAGATGACAGTTCCTTTCTTTTGCTGAATCCATTTGTTCAAGTTTTTCTGGATACCAGTGTATCTTATATTCTTAATCCCGTTTTCACGGTGAGTTTTCTATTTCTGTGTTGTGAAGTTTTATTCGTAAACCACGCTTGTAATAAAACACATTATTTTTCATGTAAAATATCACCTTGGTAAAATTAGTTGTCAAAAGTACAATTTGACTGGCCATACCACGTGCTCATTTGTAGTTTCATCTTTCCGTTCTTGCATTGTTATAATATTAGGATATTTGTATCCATGCTTTAATTATTCTTGTATATCATCTTTTATTTTGCCTATCCTTTATTTTGTGATGGTCACACAGCCCGTGATTTTGATCGTTTGGGGTTAAGATCACGCTGGCTTTGGGACTCCTATTCCACACGTTTTTATGGATATTCCAGGGATCTATACACCGGTTTCAAGGCACCGTTTTACAAGGACTTATGGCTATTTTCACACATCCGGATTTCTGAGTGCCGCTAGTTATTCCGGACTGAATTGACTGGTTTTGGAATCGGTCTGCACCGCCCCTTGGACGATCTACGTCGCGGTGACAGAGAGACGCTACCGGAAGTTGGAGCCCAACTCGTTCGCACCACGTGCTACACTCCTGGACCCAGCTAAGTGCCCGTGTGGTTAAAGCCCCTCCTCCTCTTTTATTTACTATTACCCGTAACAATAGAATTGGATGGTTGCCTGGAAGACATCGCTTTTTAGCGATAATGCCGCCAAAATTGTACTTTTATACATCTCTTCTATGTATTGTGATAATTGTATATTTTTGTTGTGTGCAATAAAGATTATTATTATTATTTAAAAAAAACATTACATACTGTAGATGTTTAAATTTTTGTTTCTATATTACCTAATTAAACAACTACTATTATTGTAGGTACATATTACTTTCAACTGTATCTTTGTCAAATAGCTAGCTAGGGTAGCGCTGTGACAAAATACTAAATTAGTAACTGAGCCGCGGGCTGAAAAAGATAGGGGAACCTCTGCACTATAACGATGCTTCATTTTAAGGAAGATAATGATGTTTTCGATAGTTTAATGCAAGGAAGAAAGAGAAACTACTGCAGAGAGGAACGAGGCCAATATAGTAACAAAAAATGTGTTGTTAGCAACAGCTGTTGTTAAATCTAGATCTAAGAATGGTTCTTACGTAATCAGAGCTTCTCATTGATCAAGCTCTCAAGCGTCATTTGGTTGCCAAAAAACGTGACAGACAATGAAAACGAATATGCCACTCCGAATTAGAAAAGTGATTCTAGATAAAGAAAAAATTGGGCATTGCATGCCTTCCCAAATGTTGATGCGTATCATATTTTCGAGCATATGGAATTTAATTTATAAATTACCCACATCATCGTTTGGGCTGAACTGTTTATCAGACTTGTACAATTCATCTTGTTATCCAATTCGTCTTGGGTTACAGGACTTGATAAAAAATACGAGTAATCCATTACCTCGTCCTCTCACTGCACCTCTACCTCGAATTCCCCTCTGAGCTCCCCTGGACCTGAGCCCAGTATCTCCTGTACCTCGTAATGCGCCTCTGCGAGGCCACATCCGAGCGACCAGCTGCTGACGTCCACCACGAAGCCTTCAGTGAATGGACTTAACATTAAAGTCCGTATGGGAAAATATAAAAACCTTCTCCATATTTGCCATCTTCATGCATAGCTATTACTATTTAATTATGCATTACATGCTGTAAGCCAAGTAGTGGAAGGAAGTAATAAAGGAATTGATGTAATTGTTTCAAAACTATGGCAAACCAAATAAAGGTAATAGATTAGTCTTCATTAGATAAAACTAAATTACTCTGGTATCTTTCTTTAAGTATCATAACATTTAAGAATATTTGTATAGCATACTAACACAATCTTTATTTATCAATTACATATTGTTTATTTTTTTATCTATATGAGAATACATTAAATGGAAAACCATTTATTGCATATAATTTTTCTTACCTCATTCGGCCTCTCATAAGTCCCATGCGACCACCGCGACGTCGGTAGCCTCGGCTACGCCAAAATCCTTGCGAAAGACTGCTGAAGGACGCTGAACGGCTGTTAAAAAAAAACGTTTCAGTATACGGCCTGTTTCATTAACCTATACCCCAATAACTAACGTTGTCTTTGTTTGGTATCATTTCCCGGTTTTTTTGCGTTGTAATAAATTAACTTAGTTAGGGATTCTTTATCTGTGACAGCGATCTACCAATTGGAGTGCCAACCGTTACTCATCGTTTAGAAAAAAAAACCATTTGAACGTTTCAATAACACTTTGGAGTTTACTCAGGTTATATTTCATTTTAGTTAGAATCACTTATCACGTTTAAACGCCATCTATCGGCCAACGCTTTTACTTTAATAGATTGATTCCTTTGTCTTTTAAATCTTAAAAATATATAATACAACATTTAAATGCAGGTACAATAACTGTATCGTGTTTATTTTAATGATGGGCTATAGGTTATTTTTATTGATATGCAGACTTTGTTTTACCGCTATAGTTGTCAGATTAAAAAAAAGTGTGTCAACTGTCAGCTCCGACGCACGACTGGAACTTTACACTAAAAAGTAAAAGGAGACTGAACATCGTGGTCCCAAGTGTAATGCCTTGAGATATGGTTTTAAAAAATCGACATTTTTTGTCCTTAAATATAAAAAATCAGCTCAAGTCTCCAATCTGGGAGCCGAGAAAAATAAGAAAGATGTTTAGGTTTCGTGATATCGTCCATTAACGAGGGTATAGAGCACTCATGTTCTAATTACAAAAATTGCAATTTTTACTTTTTGACTGAAAACTGTATTAATTGACGTTCTCTACCGTTTGCACTTACCCACGTATCGACATCCCATCTCTTTCTATCAAAGACAAACACCCGGTTTCTGAAAGGCTAATCAAATAGTTGATCAACTAACACGAATGTTAAGTTAACAGGCTTGTTAAATCAATTTGCGTTTCTGAAACGCTAATTAGTGAAAAATTTACTAATCAATGATCATCTTGACATGACACGAAGTTTGATTTTTAACATGGTCACACAGTGTTTGGCGTCCAATTTGTCGTTCAATATTTCGTTGAAAAGTGTGAAATTAATGTAAATTGCCTAATGCCATTTTGAAAAAAAAAAACAATTTGTCAAGCAGATAGCTGTCAAGTGTCCGGAGTAAGGTATTTTTTCATTTTCGACTTAATATGTCGTCCGGTTTTCGTTATTCCGCGAATTTCGAATTTTTCTTGACTAATAGAAGTATTTCAGAATGAGTTCTCGAGGCAAAAATTTTACCGAAAGAGAAAGATGTCAGCTTATGGAAATAATTTCCAAGTAAGTGCCTACTGAAAAGTATTACGTGATTTTAGTATTAAGTACATTACTTTTACTTGTTTGAACAAAGAAGCATCTGTTGTTGTATTTTTTTAGATATAAACACATGATAGAAAGCAAATGTACCAACTCGGGGAGCATGGTACAAAAACATGAAGCTTGGGAGTGTATTGCTGTAGAATTCAATAGTAATGCAGAGACCCCTCGCACGCTGAAACAGCTACATACGGCATATTTAAATCTTAAGAGAACCACCAGGCAGAATGTTGCTAATGAAAATGTAAGTAAACAAAGTTTTATGAATTACTTAATACCAATACCTACACATAACTCTTCAATGAGATCAATCAAGATTGAGGCATAAAGCACTAAAGAAATCTAGTTGAAATATTTATAATATATATATATATATATATATATATATATATATGTAGGTACCTACTATAGTTTATACATTTCAGATAAAAAAATATTTACAAGATAAGCAATTACAAAGCACAGTTGACTTTCAACACGGACCATCTCAGGAGGACACAGTGATTGTAAAGGACATAGTGTTGACAGAGGTATTTCTAGTACTAGTAAAAGTTTGTATTAGTTAGCTGAAATCTATTGTATATATTTATATTTTAAAAAGTGTTAACATGTTATGAATATATAAATAATCAACTTAATATACTTTTATTTACAGACAATTTCTCAAAACTCTAATGAAATAAATTATCTCTTAAAACAATTAAGGAAAGATGACATTGCTGACAAGGTTGGTTCTTTTATCTTACAATTATTATCATGAATTTTAAGAGCAACTTTCTTAATATTATAAACTTTTAATTTCAGAAGGGTATTATGGCAACTGGTGGTGGTGTATACAAACCTATACTTAGCAGTGTAGGTGCACAAGTATTAGCAGTAATGGGTGATCAAGTAAACCCACTGTCAAATAGTTTTGACAGTGCATCAAGTTACTTTAAAAATGGTATGTTATGGTTCCGAACTAGTTATTTCTAAGTAATATTATTATGTCATGATATTACTTATTTCTAATCTTGTTTATCCCTTTTTTTCAGTTGAAAATGTTTCTAAAACTCCAATCAGCAGCCAAGCAGATAAACCTACTCTCCACCCTACACGTAAACCTATAAAAAAGCTAAAGAAAAAGACCAACTGCAACAGTGAACAATTAAAAAGAAAATATTATATAACAAAGATACAATGTTCAATATTGGAGAAAAAAACTAGATTATTAGAATACAAGACAGTATTTAAGAAACAAAAGTTACTGGAGTTGGAGCTAAAAATTAAAGAAAAAGAATATGACCATTTGTTAAATCGTGGTCTTCTAACGATTTAACAAATGTTATGTAATTCTTTGATAATTTTTTAGCCATTACTTAAAAAACATAATTTATGGTTAATTTAGAGTATTCTTTAAAGTTTTTAAATAGTTGATTATACTAAAGATATTGGTTAAATTTTTAAAAGTATTGTGAAGAGTAGTTTTTTAAAGTTGAATAGTTTTAAGTATACATGGTTGTGCATTTTTTAAATTCTATCTTGTAATAATTATTATACCATGCAACATAAGACTGATTTGATATTGATAACTGATAGCTTTTAATGATGGAACATAACATACATATTTTGTTTATTTTTTTTATAATAATTGTAGGTATGTAATATGTACATAATAATTGTAATTTTCTAAATAAATGTTTATTATGTATTTTTTTTATTTTCTACAAGTGCTATGATTATAATAATATTAAAATACACAAAAAAGCCAAAGTAATATTTTAATGATAATAATTTTTACAAAAAGATTTGCTTATGAAAACATATTTAAGAGAAGTGATAAATGTATACTATCGATTAAAGTGGGTTAACAAAAGAGATGACCGGACAGATGTGTTCTCATTGTTAGCTGACACTGCAGCAGTACCTTCTGGGTGATTGACTTCCACAGCTTCAGACATTTCTTCAATCTGGTCATTATGATTTATAGCTATATTATGTAGAACTCCACAAGCAATGATTATATTCATTGTAGTTTCCAGCTTCACACGAAGTCCCATAGACAAACAAGGGAATCTTCTTTTTAAAACCCCAAAGCATCTCTCAACAGTATTCCTCGTCTTTATATGAGCCTCATTGTATGCTTCCTCGCTAGGTGTAGAAGGACATAGAAAAGGTGTCAACAAGTATGGCCGGCATGGGTAGCCACTATCCCCCAATAGGAAGTCAGTTCCATAAATACCGCTCTCGAAATCGGCCCGAATATGGGAATCATTTATAATTGTAGTGTCATGGACTGATCCAGGCCACCGACTTATGATATCCAATATTTTTAAATTTGCATCACATATGACCTGGACATTTAGTGAGAAGTATCCTTTTCTATTTCTATATAGCTCTGCTCGTGGACCTCCAGGAGACTGTATTTTAATATGCGTACAGTCTACAGCTCCAATAACACCAGGAAATGAACTTATCAAGTAAAATTCATTTTTAACCTGGTTTCGCTCTTCTTCTGTCCTGGGCATTCTTATAAATTCAGGCCTCAGTTCCGCAATGGCTGCTGACACTTTTTTTATTATTCTACTTGCTGTTGATTTATGTATCCTAATATGATCAGCCACTGTTATTTGAAAGGCCCCCGTTGCGTAGAAGCTAATTGTTAATAAAACTTGTTCCACAGCAGTTATGGACTTGTTCCTTAATGTAAAAGGTTTTATTTTATATTCAAGTTGGCTTACTAGTATAATTATCACGGCCTTTGATAAACGATAGCGATTTTTAAACTCTGCTTCATTGTAAAATTCAAAAGGGTTCATTCTGGTCTTAAAAGAACGCCAGGATCGCTCTTCATCATCACTGCTGGAAAGGCTGCTGAGATCGGATAATGACATGATAATATCTAAAACACAAATAATAATTTTGTAAAATTTTGGAAATCAATACAAGTGATAGCCATAATTATTTTTACATAAAGCTTCTAGCAAATAAGTACTAGGTACCGTATAAAAATATTACAAGCGTCAAATTAACTTAGTAAAAACACTTTACATACCTTCTGTAAACAATATCAGTGGAAAAATGGGAA
The DNA here is from genome assembly GCA_963565745.1 of Phengaris arion. Lineage (NCBI taxonomy): Eukaryota > Metazoa > Arthropoda > Insecta > Lepidoptera > Lycaenidae > Phengaris > Phengaris arion. The sequence goes on along the minus strand of OY751444.1, from coordinate 6,354,590 downwards.
AAACTAATATTTTTCGAAAGTTAATTCGCCGAAATGCATTGATCAGTTGACAATAGATTTGACATAATATGTTTAATCTATGATTACGCCTTAAATAGCTTTCCAGAAACCGAAAACAGCGTTTGACATACGTTTTGTTAACTAACATGATGATCAAATCAAACGACTGATCAAGCTTTATGCAACCCAATTTACACTTGACAAGAGATTTGACCGCTGATTAGTTAATTTTGGCGTTGATTAGCCTTTCAGAAACCGGGGGTCAGTGTCACGGTTGTATCAAGTAAGCTTCGGTTATGTCCAAAACTATTAAAATTATTTATTTTACTAATCTGCTACGAAAAGTCCAAAAGTGATTTAAATATCCCCCGGGACTAGTTAACGCACAAAAATAATAGGTATTTACCTATGAAATTTCCGTTCTGCAGTACTGGCCATTTCAAATCAAAATAATTTTTGTTTGGCTAAGAATTCTAATTTCAATTTAACTTTATTTTAAAAACATGGAATTCTTTTTCCAAAAGTAGTCATTTGTTTATTGATTAGTGTTACATTTTCATCGCATTTCAATCTTTTTCTTCATCGTGGATACGTTACAAATTCGAGTAATTATGGAATATTAGTACCGTCGTAGCAGTAACGCGGCACAAGCGGCACGCAACATCAACGACGTTTACGGAGCTAACACTACAAACCAACGCACCACCTATTATTAGTTTTCTCGCTTTGCTCAACGATTACAAATTAAAGACGATTGTGGAAGCTGATGATACACAATCTACGGCTGAATTAGCAGCAGCTTTCGACGTTAGCGTCAAAACAATATTGGTCCATTTGCGTCAAATTGGCAAGGTAAAAAAGCTTGACAAATGGGTGCCCCACGAACTCAATGATCGCCAGCGCGAAGTACGCGTCGAGACGTGGTTGGTTGGATCCTGGTTCAGCACCTAAACAATGCCCTAAACGAAAACTTACCCCTAGTGCCGGTGTGATTCATCACAGCTTCTTACCAAACGGGGTGAGCATTACTGCAGATGTGTACTGTGAAGAACTGAACATAATGATGAAGAAGCTGGCACATCTCCAACCAGCATTGGTCAATCGCTCGTCTCCGCTGCTCCTGCACGACAACGCGCGACCTCATACTGCACAGCAGACGGTCCCCAAGTTGCAAGAACTGGGGTTGAAAGCTCTCCGTCATCCGCCCTACTCACCAGACCTTGCGCCTGCAGACTACTTTTTTCAGAATTTGGATAACTTCTTGGCGGGAAAAAAAATCAATACCCGAGAGGCAGTACAAAATGCCTTTGAATAATTTGTTGCCTCCCGTCCAGCTGATTTCTTTAAGAAGGGCACCAATAAACTGCCACTGCGTTGGCAAAGATGCATTGGTTGCATGGGTGACAACTTCGATAATACAAATAAATAATACATTAAAAAAATTCGTTTAAATTTAATCATACAAAACGGCAATTTCATAGGTAAAGACCTAATATTAACTACATTTACGACATGTAATCTTACATATTGCAGACAATTCAAATGTTGTAAGTGCAGTCAATACAAAAACAAATCTTAAGGGGCCCATACATGGTCCGGTCTGGCTTCAGTTCGGCCTGAACGGATGCAAAATCGTGTCGTGTGTGTGCTCGAATCCGTTCAGACCGAACTGACGTCAGTTGGGTCGGATGCGATTTTTTCCGTGTATGGGCTCGAATCCGTTCAGGCGTCAGTTCTAACTGAAACGATCGGCCTCTCGTCTGTGGCTGCCTTAATGCTCAACTATTTTTACGTGCGTGCACAAATGTGCTAAGTCGCTATATTTATATATATTCATAGGTATATTCAAAAGTGCATTGTAATGTAACTTTTATGGAAAAACTAATACTGAAAACTAAATAAGCTGTATTTAAGTAGGTACTTTAACAAAATATTGTTGAAACCTAAAATAGGTTGTGCTTTTTTAATCAACTAATTACTACACTTTTTCAAGGACACCGCTTTCTATGACAAACGCACTTAGTGCTTCTGTGCTTATAGATATAAATTGCCAGATTCAGTATTCTAATACTAAAAGCACTTAATATATTTGTACATAGCCCTAAGTGCTGTTAATACACTTGTTTACCTACGCCCCTTTCAATTAAGAAGTTGTTTGTAATTAAAACATCCTTTTTTAAATTAAATAAAAAATACAATTTACGTACAGTTCATTAAGGAATAACACAAAATTACTTCATTTTTTCTATTGCAGAGCCAACTTCAGCAGCAGATGACTACGAATCTCAATAGGAAAACAGCAGTGTAGACACAGACACTGGTTTCTTACCAACTCCACCTCACCTGGCTATAACTAATACGATTCATCAACCGACTTTATGTAGCGTAACGTTCCCATCAGCAAAATCCAATGCTAAAAGAAGATTATTTTTGAGTCACCTCTACCACTATCTCACCAGGACCTTGCAACATCTTCTTATGAGACAGAACAGAATGAGATGACAACTAATACGGCAAAAATTCTAAAGCTAGATACACCGTTACCAGTACAATCAGTAAATGTTAATTCGAATCAAAATAATAGTTCATTTTCATCTGCATTAACGTCAAATACTAATGTATAATATGACGTCGTTGCCCCCTGGACATTTTGATTCTGGAGATCATGCAAATAAAATTGATTCTCCATCTCTGCTTGTCGAAGACGCCATTGACATGTTACCTCAGTCACCTACTCCTACTGTACCAAATAAAAATGGATATATTCAAGTCTCACCGAAACCGAGTACATCAAAAGAAAACCTTTATTTATCAGATAGCTCGAATAACAATAATTGATACCGAATCATCTTACTGTCCTACATCACCACGGTCCCGTTCTCGTCGACGAAGTGATAAAAATCACTTGATCGCGAGTTCAGCTACTTCAGCGATACTGACCCACCCGAGACCCTTGCAGAAAGCGTAAATAAAAATGAACCAAAAAGAGGAAGAAGGCAATGCCAGAAACATGGAAAAAATGTAGTAAAAAGGTTGCGTCAAACGGGACAAGGTTATATAAGCAGACGAGGGAAATATATGGAACCAAAAGCCTGCAAGCCTTCAGATTGTTCGAAATGTCGATATAAGTGTAACGTTATGTTTCTCGAGAATATAAGGCAAGACATAATATTTGAAGAATATTGGACACTTGGTAACACAAAAAAACAAAAACAAATGCTTAGTAGCTTGATCATACATGGCGATGTTTTACGTGTATGCACGGAGGCTAAGAAAAAACGGTCCATACTGGCTTTTACACCAATATGTAGGAAAACACAGTGTTTGCAAAAATTTGTTTGTAACACGTTTGTGTTAATACGCGGGCGTATACAAAATGTATATTAAAGTATCCGTAACTTGTCTATACCACTGTTGTCTTGTTTTCCTTATCGCGTTTTAAGAGGTGTTTGCGGGGAACAAGGGAAGCGATCCACGGCGCACAGTATGTCCCTGTAGAACAAGCCAGCTGGAAATAAGTAAACGAAAGAAACCGGCCTCTGACAGCTTCATTATTTTAAGCAAGTAGTTTTTTTTAGTGTTGTTCTAAACATTAGATCCTGAGAGTTATGGTGTTCGTATGTTTAAAAATATATATATGGCTGTTACTATGTATATGGAGGACCCAGTTATGTATTTATTTTTTATATATATTATATAAGATAAAAATTTAATTTATCATAGGAAGAAAAAATATAAATTTCTTGTAATTTTGATGGACATAAAGTTTATGAGTCGGGTGTTGTCGAGTTGTGAATTTGCAATTAAAATTTAGCTATGACATCTGTCATCCAAAATAACAGTGATTCTGCGAAAATTTGCGACTTATGAAGAATAGTTGAATTCCAGAATTCGTGCATTCGTTTTATATACGGACTGCGCAATTTGATCACATTACTGAATTTCGTAACAAATTGCAATGGCTTCCCATCAGACTTCGCCGGAATACTCACATCCTAACTTTACTATTTAAAATCCTTAAATTTACCTCTTCTCCATCTTACATATTTGAGCGACTTTCCTATACTGCCCCGAGCGATAGGCCTTCACGCTCTCGCAATCCAAAGAAGGTACTCGACACTCCTTGGTGTGATTCCAATTTCTGTGCCATTTCGTTTACTGCCAGAGCTGCCCTATTATGGAACGCTTTCCTGAATATGTGCGGCAGAGTCCAACAGTGGGCACGTCCAAGAATAGGCTGAAGGTTCATTTTATTTCGTCATTATAATTTTTGAGGCTTTATGTCGTATTCGTAGAAGAAAGATTTATGATATTTGGCGAAAAATACCGCAGCAGAAACGACTTATTGGCATAGTAAACTTTATATTGACTTGATTTGATGTGACAAGCACCAGTGTAAGAAAATCTTTATGGAAATTTGTAAAGCATATTTGCGAGCAGTTGAGATACAGATACAGATATTAAAAAGCAGACGTGTTGATATCTTTGAGCGTTATTATGGAGATTGGCTAGATCAACTTGTGGATCATGATGATTTTAGGAAACTCACAAAAAAAAGACAGGTAAAAATGTATACTGTACCTACCATGATATGTGCGTACTTTAAATGTAATGAGATATGGTTTTTAATTAACGATATAACTTGGTTTGTTTTAGGTCGGTTTGTGTTAGGAAAAACAAAAGGTGTGCTCAGACTCGTTCAAACTTGTCGCGCGCTCTCTCGGACATTTGTTCGCATGAGTCAGTTGCGCTCGAAATCTAACGGAGTAAATACGGTCGTTTTGTTGTTCTGTTTTAAAGTTGCAACATTTTTAGCATGGAGATGGAAGCATCAGGTATGTACTTTATGCTGTTACATTTTACTTTTATATCAAATGTAAACTACGAGTATGTGTCAATAGTATTGGTTTTCTAAAGGACTAATTCTTTTTTATTTAATGAATATATTTGTTCACGTTTCTAGAGTTTCAAAAAAAGTTCCGCAGAGTTCCCCATTTTTTTTCTATTGCTAAAATACTGTACATATTTACGATTATATGCAAGCACTTTCTCGGTCCACCCCATTCCCCTTTTCTAAACTGGAGCCCATTCTTTCAGGTAATCGAGATGTTCCTGCATTACGAGTACGGAAGATAAAGAAAAATGAACTTTTTAGTGTTAAGAAATGAACAGTTTTGCGGTTTTTCGTCATTGAAGTGTAATGAACGATTAGTAGACTATATAGTGAATAAGTTTAGTATTAGTGAAGTTTATGAACAATTGTCAAAACAGATCAAAAATGTCATCAAAGTGTTTGTAACGAAGCTTTTGACGAAATGGCGTGACTGTGATTATATGTACGAACGTTTAACAAGAAGCATGTCAAATGGTTGGATGGAGACTTGGAGTTCTCAGAAATGGATATTACATTTCCAACTCCTTCAGTACCACCATCACCTACCTTATCAGAGATAAAACAACGTGGCAGACCGAAAAAATTGTTCGCTGATAGTTCCGAACGCAGTAAACAGAGAAACGTTAAGCTTCTTGTTTCGAATCTCAGTTCAGAGCAACTGTGCTCAGCCGCACAATCAAGCCTAGTTAAATCTGGGAAAAGAACCGCAGCACAAGTGGTAAAATTAGCCGTTGACTCCACCCCAAAAAAACTAAAAAAAATGAAACAAGTGCATGATTCGTCATCTTCTGCTACTATAACTCCGTATACTCTTGATGAAGCTCTCGGTCTTATAGTGGATCTTGGTCTTACAAAAGAGGATTACAAAACGACGCGACTTGGAGCAAAAAAAGAGGAGCTGATTTATATCCATCCTATCACGTGGTAGCAGAGGCAAAGAAGAAATGTTATCCTGTAAACATTAAAATAACAGAAAATGAAGCTTCGGTACAAGATCTTTTGGATCTGACGATACAAAGACTTGTACAAGTGCAGTCAGAAGTTATCTTACAAAATACACCTACTAATTGTAATACCATAGAAGTGTTTGACAAATGGGGGATAGATGGTAGTGGTGTACATAGTATTTATAAACAGAATTCTTCCAACAATTCGGACTATGCTGATTCCAACATAATTTTGTGCACAATTGTGCCTCTGGAAATGTACATAAAGGACGGAAGCAACAAAAAAATATTATGGAAGAATATGACACCATCATCCACAAGATACAGTCGTCCAATTGCATTTAGATTGAAAAAAGAAAACAATTTTAATATAAAAGAAGAGTATGCGGAAGTGGAAAATCAAATTGTGCTATTGAAGCCTACAACATTGTGTTAGGAGATAAAGAAATAAAATTTGTACATATCCCCATATGCACTATGCTGGATGGAAAAAAAGTTAATGTTTTGACTGACACATCAAGTACGCAAGCATGCTATGTTTGTAAAGCTACTCCAAAAATTATGAACAATCTTCAAGAAATTAAGAAAAGATTTTGCAACGAAATAACATATAAATATGGTATTTCAGTGCTTCATGCATTCCTTAGATGCTATTAATATTTATTGCATATTTCTTATAAATTAGAACTTAGACAATGGCAAGCTAGAGGGGCAGAAGCGAAAGAAAAAGTCAAAGAAAGAAAAGACAAAATAAGAAACGATTTCTACAAACGAATGGGCCTTGTCGTAGATCAGCCGAAACAAGGAGGAGGAAACAGCAATGACGGCAATACCGCAAGACAATTCTTCAAGAATCATTTGTTGGTGTCCCAGATCACTGGTATTGATAAAGAATTAATAGAAAGGTTTTCTAACATTCTTTGTGTTATTTCATGTGGGCACTACGCGAATGAAGAAAGGTTTGAAGAGTATTGTTTGGAAACAGCAAAAAGGACAGTCACACTTAACGAATGGTACCACATGAGTGCGAGTGTGCACAAACTGTTCATACACGGAGCTGCCATAATAAAATCACTACCCTTGCCTGAAGGTCAATTATCACAAGACGTTCATGAAGCAGGTCACAAGACCAACAAACATTTAAGGCAATTTTACTCCCAAAAAACATCAAGAATTAACACTAATAGCGATGTATTCCACTGGATGATTGTATTCTCGGATCCGGTAGTGACAAATAGTCGAAACAAACCTTAAAAGGCAAAAGGAAATTACAATGAAACCATAATAGGCATGCTTAGATTGCCGACGATCAACATAAGTGAAGAGGTACATGATAATGATCAAGAAGAGGTACATGATGATGATGATCATGATGATGACGGCGAATAGATTTTTTAATATTTATGATTTGGGTTTCATACGAGGGGCGGCTGAAAAGTTTTGAGCCTAAGTACCTTAAAGTACAACTAATTACTCGCGCATCATACCACTAATTGCGGGTATCCTTAGAAACATAAATATCAAATTTCATGTCATTTCCATCATTACGCTTTTAGTAATTGAATCGTAAACGTCACAATGTCTGAGTCTTCCGCACTTTGCACGAAATTGAAGTACAGAGCTGTGATAAAATTCTTAACAAAGAAGAATAAAACACCGACGGAAATATTTTAAGAGATGACAGCTGTTTATGGGGAGTCTGCACCTTCATTTGCTACCGTCAAACGTTGGAACCGACAGTTTAAACTTGGCAGGGAGTCACTCGAAGATGACCCCAGGTCAGGACGCCCAAACACCGCTGTTACCGAAGAAAACATTGAAAAAGTAAAAAAACTTGTTCTGGAAGATCGGCGAATCAAGTTGTGGCAGATAGCTGAAGCCATGGGCATTAGCAAGGAACGAATCGGAAATTTGCATGATCACCTGCACATGAAAAAGGTCTGCGCGCGATGGGTGCCGAAAATGCTGACGCCGCTGGACAAGCAACGTCGAGTCACAACTTCACAGGAGTTTTTGGACATCTGTGGCGATAATCCAGACGACGTTTTTTCTCGCCTTATTACTGTTGATGAAACCTGGATTCGACAGTACGATCCGAAGTCAAAACAGGAGTCAATGCAGTGGATAGAAAAGGGAGAAAAGCCGCCACGGAAGTTCAAAGTGGAAAGATCGGCGTCCAAGCTCATGGCCACTGTTTTTTGGGATTGTGAAGGTATTTTGTTTATTGATTACCTTCCGAAAAATACTACAATGAACGGAGACTACTATGCCGCATTGCTGACCAAGTTACGTCAAGTGGTTGTTGAGAAACGGAGAGGCAAACTGACAAAAGGAGTCCTGTTTTTGCAAGACAACGCGCCCGTCCACACAGCGCGAGTTGCAAGGCGTGCCCTCGCCGAGACAGGATTTGAGGAAATCAACCACCCACCCTACAGTCCTGACCTAGCTCCTAGTGACTATTATCTTTTTTCAAATTTGAAAAAAGACCTACGGGGACGGAGATTTTCCAATGACGAAGAAATGAAGATGGCCGTAGATGAACATTTTGAAGACAAAAACGGCGAATATTTTTTCATTGGGTTAAAAGCTCTTTACAATAAATGTAAGAAGTGCATTGAAATACAGGGAGACTATATTGAAAAATAATTTTTTTGTACATTTTTATCAGCATTTTTAATACCTTAGGCTCAAAACTTTTCAGTCGCCCCTCGTATGTGTACTTATCAGCTATCGATGAAGACCAAGATATTAATATTTTGTTCGATAATATAATTGATTAAAACATAAAAAACAATTTAGATTTTGTTGAATATTAAAGATTTAAAATTAAATAACGTTTTATTTGACTTGAAAAATGTTAGTATAATTTTTTAGCATAATTTTATAGCAATTGGCATAATTTTGCAATTTAGCACATTTTGTATCAGCCGTGTTGGCAACACTGGGAAATTCAAAACAAAATCAAAAATGTCTACTCTACTCCACAAACTATAAAGAAAAATATAAAAACGCATCTCTACTCTACCGTGTTTTGAATTTTCATGCGCACAGACACATTTTGCTGCGAATTGCTTTCAGTGTTAATAAGTATTGTCGTACTTGTGTATGCTTCGAAAGTGATTTTAGTGCTATTGGCGTCGAGTTGAAATTATCCTCCGCCGTAGTTTTGCAGTGGAATTAGTGTTATTAGTACACTACTTAGAGACAGGACTCGTTTTTCGTTTTTAAGTGGCGTTGTGTGAACCTTACGTAATGTCGTTTATGACGTGTTGTGAACTGCCTAACCAGGTTTAAAGATGGTAATTATTTATAAAATACATACTTTGCCCGCATTAAATTTGTTCTTCCATACAATCAGTATGACATGTATAAGAGTAGTTCCGCCAAAATTTGCACCGTGACTATGTGGACAAAGTGGACAATTTTCAAAAATATTTTTTGGATTATAGTTTGATTCGACGCACAATTTCTTAAACTTCTTGAAATATACAAAGATTATTAGCCCCACATAAAAAGTACATAGGTACTAATAAAAATACTGTATCAAAATCGCTTTAACTATTTGAGATTTTCAATGCAAACATATAAGCCTAAATACATACTGACATACACACAGGCACAGAGTCAAGGTATGTTTTGTTTAAAACAGTGGTATAAGAAATCCCTCTTTTTTGTTCGGGCTAAAAGTTATATTAATATTTGTATCCTTTTACATTATCCTGTTAAAAATCACAGTAGATTTATCAAAATGAACATTTTACAATATTAAATAACACAACTCTTTTTCAAAATCGGATAACATTCCTTATGAACTACGCCTTATGTGTCCATTTTGTCACCGAAATCTGTCCACTAATATGTCACGAAACTAAAAGGACGTGACGAACCCTGCTTTGTCGGAGTAATTTGCAAATTGAAAATATTGTTTTCGCTTAAAAAGAACATAACGCAGTTTCAATGTACATTAAAATAAATAAAGCTTTCAATAATAATATAATTTTCATAAGCCATATAATATGTTGATTTATTGTACTGGTGATAAAATAATCCTATATTACATTATTATCATATATTAATATATACATATTACATTTCTTTAAGGTATTCCACTTCATCGCTTTCCTAATCCTGCTTTGGAGCAAGAACGGTTTCTAACCTGGATTACAAACAATGGAGGAGAAATTGTCACATTAGAACAAACAAATGTGTATAAGAACCGAAGGGTTTGTCACAAACATTTTGATCCGGTTTTTCACTGTTCAAAAAATCGTCTAATTAAAACCGCAGTACCATCACTTCATTTATCAGGTATTGTTTCATTTTAATATAAAAATGAAGAAATTTACAGTATATTTGTAATTTTCTCTTGAAACTAATAAAAAATATATAATAAACTCAAAATTTCTTAAAAGACATCATTATAAATTTAGATCATCTGTAAAAGCACAGCTATAAAAGAACTTTATTATTTATATTTTATACCATTTTTTTTATTATATTTGTGATTATATTTTTAAATTATTTGTGTATGCCTGATAAGGTAGCATTTACTTAAACACAAAGCCTGCTGTAATAAAATGAAATTGTTACTAAATGCCATTATTTCAATTTAACTTTCTTCTGTGACTCAAAAACCATTGTTATATGTCGCAAGGTATTTTAAGCTTTCTTCTTTATTCCCTGTGTTGTAAATAACCCTTATGTTATTTTTCAGATGTGATGATTGAATCACCCAATGTACAACCAGAGTCATTGGTAATAAGTGGACCTGTACCAAGCACCAGTTACATGGCAGTTGGTATGACAAAACCAGTTGCAAGTACAGGCAATGATACAGTACATTACAGTAGAGATAGTGCACCAGCCAGTTTCCTACAAAGACAGCCAGGTGAAAAATATTTTATTTTAGATGATGAATAAATCCTTATCAGTATATAATGATGTCATAATATAAAATGCATACATACAATGATAATATGCTAATTATTATACATACCTACAACATATTGTATTGTGCATGAAAATTGAACACTTTTAATTTATATTATATTTATGTTATTACAGTATTAATACCACAGGATGAAGTTAAATTGAAAAATTTAATAGTGACTTTAAAGAAGCAAGTAAGACAATATAAAATAGCAAAATGTTCTTTTAAGCAACGACTCCGTATGACAAGAAAGGCTATTAAAAATGAGGCTATGAAACACATTAGTGCGAAAATGTCATTAGCAACCAAAACATTCCTTGAAATGCAAGTAAAAGGCGCGGGTAAAAAGGCCAAAGGAAGACGTTTTACTGACAAAGAAAAAGTTCTTGCTTTATCCATATATAAACCTAGCCCAAGAGCATACAGAGTATTGAGCAGGATATGTGTTTTACCACAGCGCAAAACCCTTAACAATCTTCTGCAAAAGATTCCTCTAAAACCAGGAGTTAATGAAGCAATTTTTTTTGATATGAAGAGGAAAATTAATAAACTGCCATTGCACCATAGGTACTGCACATTAATATTTGATGAAATGTCTATTTCACCAGGGGTTTACTATGACCAGAAACATGACGAAATATTGGGATTCACTGACAATGGCATGGAAAAAAAAATGAATTTGCAGACCATGTATTAGTTTTAATGATACCTGGAGTTATAGAAAAATATAAACAGCCTGTTGCATACTCCTTCTGTAAGAGGTCAACTAAAGCATGGGATCTAGTGCACCAAATTGAAAATGTAATCACAAAAGTGCAAGGTACAGGTCTGGAAATAATAGCAGTGGTTTGTGATCAAGGTTCAACCAATATGTCTGCCATAAATATTTTAATAAATAAAACTAAAGAACAATATATAAAAAAAGGCATAGAATGGAAAGGGGATTTATTTGAAATCAACTCGAAAAAAGTTGTGCCCATTTTTGACCCACCTCATCTAATGAAAGGTGTGCGAAATAATTTATTAAACAAAAATTTAAAATATCGTCCCCGTAGTTGGAAAACTAAATAACTCGATTTTTGGCGATTTTCACTTTTCCCTATTTTTAAATCACCCAAAACACGACGCATGTTTGAGTCTAACAGGGGTCTTCCTATCTTATTTCGTTCCAAAAATATAGCTATTTTTGTCGTTCAGATGGAAAAATACACATCTTCAAACTAACTCTAATTTTTTGAAGGAAAAATAAACAACTCATTAAATAAATCAATAACTGTGGTCAATGATAAGTTGAATTTTCGATAAATTAAATAAAACAAGTTGTTGAATTTTGCCTCAATTTGCTATATCTATCACAAAACTAACAAAGTTCTAGGAAAACTAAATAACTGTATTTATTTAATTGTCCTACTCAGAATTCTGGCAAAAAAATCATTACTTTATAAATACTTGATGTTATCTATTTCTTCCACAACTAGATGATTATTAATTACGAGATGATAGGCAAATACAATTAAATAGATTAAGTTATTTATAATTGCCATAAAGATAAAATGTACGTGACAAAAGTTATTAAATTTTTAAGAGAATTTGGCGCGAAATATTGTAGTGTTTATGCAATGAATCGGAACGAGGAAGAGCGCGGGGGAAGCGCGGGGGTGAGCGCATGCGACTGCAATGCTCGCACGCGTCACTAGCACTTTATGAGCGTTTTCAGAAAAATAGCACACCCCCCTTTTGGAGCTGTCCCTCCGTTTTAATATTTAATTGTCCTTAAACTGACAAAAGAAATGGAAAAGTGTGATATACATTCAATTTGTCATTTAAGTAGTTTAACCATATAATTTTAGTACAAATGATTCCCACAATATTATATTTTTTATAAATAATTAAAGTATTCCCAATACCTGGTTTTTGGCTGTCCCACGTGATAAGCCTTTCAGAAAAGATCATTTTATAGGATATTATTTTTTTCAATTTAAGTATCTGTTGTTTATAATGATTTTGGTACAAATTACTTCTTATTTTAATGAATAATCAAACGTTTTTTTCATGTATTATTTAATAAAAAATAATAATAAATGCAAGTCCAAATTTCTGTCTCAACCTGAGTTTTCAGTATTGTGACCGCCTTTTTAGTATTAAAACACTACTGTTGGTATCTTTCGCGGTGGCTGATGGCAACATTGTACCGACCTTTTTTAAAAAATACTGGATTTCGTACGCCAGTGCCAAGTTTAACGCAGTGAGCAACGGACGTTCGTGTGTCATTACCAGGTCGCGATTTTTACACTCAGGTAAGGTGACCATTTCCTGCTTATATTTCACGTTTTCTGTTTATCTTGTAACTAAACATTATTATACATAGGTCAAACTTTCAATTCCGTAATATTTTAGACGGCTAAGTAGAGCAGCTGATTAATTACAGAATTAATTTAAAGTCTGATAGCTGACATGTGACCTCAGAATGTGACCATCTGGGTGGTCGCATACACCCTGAGCTGCAAGTCACAACATGTTTGAGCACATAAAGAATAGTTTACATTGTACCTTATTCAACATTGAACTATATATTTACTGGTTTGGAAGTTTTTGTCTTGTTAGAACCCAAAATAGATATTAGGTGCAAAATATTAATAGATACGGCGTAAAGTAAACCAATAAATAAATTTTTATTTTTGCTTTTTAGCATTCTCTATGCAATTCTTATTGTTTTTTTAAATAACGTAATAAAAATTAATAAAATATTATTATACGTTCCGTAGCTTAGTAGTTAGAGCAGTCGCCCGGATAGCGAAAGGTCGTGGGTTCGAGTCCCATCGGAGTGGTTGTGCGGGAGCTGATTCATTTCTAATACTTTACGTTTCAACCAGTAAAATCATAAAATGACAAAAACTACATACATAAAACTTGTAAACATTTAAATTACACAGGTACAGACATTGTATTTAATTATCAATGTGCCTAATCAAATGTCCATTACTTATTTGTACGAAAATTTATTTAAATTACTACAAAAATTAGGCGTCAATGTTTCAAAACATTTACATCGTATCTAGTAAAAAATACCTACTTTCTATTTTACGTCCTAAAAAGATAGAAATTCAGTGACCTCAGGTAAATTATAGAATTTCATTTTATACATGTAAATTAGTCAATAATTGTTGTAGTAACTTAAATAAATAATTGATATTTGATAGGCATATTGATTGATAATTAAATATAATGTCAGTACCTATATGTATAATTAAACATTTTACAAGATTCATGTAGTTTTTGTCCTGTTCCGATGTTTGTTACTTAATGGTTCGCATGTTTTTATCTTTATAAGACCTAAAATAGAAAATATGAAAAAAATATTATAAAGTACGGCCTTCGATCATATAATACCTCGAAGGATACGGGGTAAATGTTATTACTATTAAAATTTGTTTGTGTCATTATTAGATTAGAAATTCATTGTCTTATAGTGAACTATAATGCCGCTTAGTGGAGCTGAAAAAACTAGAAGATACAGAGAAAAGCTGAAGAAAGAGAGGCCAGATGAGTATAAAGCTCAATGTTCACGAAATTTGCAGAGACTGAAATCAAAAAGAAAGACAATTTCGGAAATGACTCCATCAGAAGCCGAAAAACAGCGAGAGCAATGGAGGCAAGACAAACGGAAAAGTGACGCTAAAAAAAAAAGAGAAAAATTAAGAACAGATGCCGCTGTGGAAACAAAAAACGAAGTCACAGAAAATGATAAAAAAAATGAAAGAGTTTTGAAAATGTGTAAAATATTATTAAAGAGATGCAAAACCATAACGAATATTCTTAAAAAAGTGAGAATACAAAAGGAGACTTATAGAAAACGATACCAACGGCTTAAGGAAAAAACTACAACAAAGATAGAAAAATTGGAAACTAATATATTAAAATTAAAGGCTAGAGAAGAAGTGTTAGAACTATCATTGAAAAAAACTTATAGCGATAGTAAGAGCCACGATGAAAAAGTTACTTTAAAAAAAATTGTAGTAAACAGCAGGGACAAAACTTACGTATGCAAATTAATGGGACTGAAAAATAAACCAAGATCAAAAAAAAAGAGAGTGAGACGTGCAATAATACTAGAAATCAATCAGTTTTACGTAAGAGATGATAATAGCCGTAATACAGCGGGAAAAAAGGAAACAAGAACAAAACACAAGAAGAAGGAACAAATAAGATATTTGACTGATACCTTGAAGAACTTATACCAAAAATACAAAAGTGAAGGAGGCCGTTATGGCTTCACCACCTTTTATAAAAACAAACCCTTTTATGTTTTGTCACCGCACCTTAATTCGCGTAACACGTGTCTCTGTGTAAAGCACAGTAATATCGAATTTTTGCACAATACCTTGCTAAAGAATAAAGTGGTCCAGTTTGGTCTAAAGGACATATTGAAAACTGTAGCCTGTGATATAAAAAATTACCAATGCATGCACAATAAATGCAAAGATTGTAAAAATAAGACACCTAGTTTTGAGGATGTTGACAATGACAGGGAAGTCAGCTGGTTTCGCTGGGAAAGCCAGATACATAAATATACAAAGAAAGATGGAACAACAAACAAAGAAATGGTAACAAAAAAAACTACAAAAGTTATAAAGATAGGAAGGATATTGGAGCTAAAAACTTTATTTACTAAAGATCTGCTTGCATTCAAAACACATTATTTCAATATGAACCGCCAGCAAACCGAGTTCCAAAAAATTATATCAAATTTAAATGACAACGAGGTTGTTATTGTAGCAGACTTTTCCGAAAATTACGAAGCTAAATTATGCAATGAAATTCAAGCTATGCATTTTGGCGCTTCTAAGCGACAAATAACCTTGCATACAGGTATGATATACTGGAACAAGAAATGCCAATCATTTTGCTCTATTGCCAATGTCAATAATCATCAGCCAGCAGCTATATGGGCCCATTTAGCTCCTGTTATCAAGCTAATTAAAAAAGAGAGTCCAAATACGTCTATCGTTCATATGTACACTGACGGGCCGTCTTCTCAGTATAGACAAAAAAATAACTTTTACCTGCTAAGCCACTTCACTGTCGAATACGGATTTCAATATGCAACTTGGAATTACTATGAAAGTGGACACGGCAAAAGCGTAGCAGATGGGATTGGAGGTTCAATCAAACGGACACTAGACAGGAAAGTAACGCAAGGTGCCGATGTCACCAGCGCGGAAGACGCATATGATATTTTAAGAAGGTGCATGAATGCTGTAGAGATATTTTTGATCCAAGATAATGCCATCGACGAAATTGCCACAATATTGCCTTCAAATGTGCAACCTCTAAAAGGTACCCAAAAAGTTCACCAGGTAATTACCCTAGACAAGAATTTGATCAAATACCGAGATATTAGCTGTTTCTGCCAAAAAGGACTTTGCAATTGTTTCACACCTCAGACCCACAACATACTTCTGAAAAATCGTATTATTGCCGATTTGCGCAAGGAGGAACATATTGAAGGTATAAAAGATTGTGTGATATCACTAGATCATTGTGCCGTTGAAGATATCGATGTCGGTTCTTTATTCAATGAGCCTCTTTTACATATTTCTGAGAATGAATCTAAAATGGTCGACGAACCCCTTCTATCACAGAAGCTTCCATTTATAATTTTTGACACCCCTGAGATTTGTAAAAATACAGTCAGCGATCATTGTGACGAGATTTTAGACACCAATGTTACTATGACTCGTAATGCAAGTCATTCGTCCGAAAATGACACTGTGAGCCAACCCTTTACCGATAAGCCGTCTCTTTCTGCACAAATTGTATTGAAAAGGAAATCCACGACCAGAAAAAAAATTAATGATACCAAAAAATTCAAACCAATTGCTTTTCTAGATTGCAGAATATGTCACTCTTCTATTTTGGGTCAAAAAATTAAATGCATTGCTTGCAAAAACTGGGTGTGTGATGATTGCATGTCTATAAACGATATTGTTTTAATTGATTACATTTGCGATAAATGTATAGAAGGTATTTTTTTTATAATATATAATTTAATCTTAATTTATTTCATAGTAGTTTGCTATATTTTCATGTCTACTAACTTTGGTTTCAGGTGATTCGGAATAAAGATTCAGCATGCAAGCCGATATTGACAACATTTTGCATTTTAACGACTATGCCAAGTTTTACCTCTTCGAATTAAATTGGCCGTGGACGGAGACACATTTCATTAAGTCTCAGTTTTGTTTCCAATGCGGTACATCTACTTGTCTATTTTTCGGACCCCCGCATTTCACATCACGAATGCAGGGTAACGATATATTGATACTTCTAGTAAGTCCGTTTTTTTTTTGTTTTAATTGTGACTGCTGCATTTATGACCACTTCCCAGCCGATGAGTGCGTTGTTTGTGCAAATTGGTTACTTTGTTACAAACGTAAGTCCGAACGGAATATTGTTCGGACTTTATAAGATCGCAGTGGCATCAATATTATTTAAAATTAATTAGAATAAGGAAAAATAATTAACTCTTGTTTACTGTAATTTAAGTTAAAATTATGGATCTCATTCAAAAGTCAATTTATCTTTTAAGTATCAGATTAATATATAAAGTTGGTTCAATCTGTATTTGTTAAGCCAACTTGTTTTGTGATATTGAAGTTTAATTTGATAGTTATTAATTATTAAAGAAGATCTCGATAATAATACTTTTGATATAAAAAAAATACGTAAGTTCTTTAAAAAAAACTAAACATACGTATACGTGATATTCGTGTTTATCTTTGTTGTTATTTATAATAGTTTTTACATTAATACTACTTAATAATAATGTTATTTTTGATAAAAGAAATACTTCGTTTGTTCCCAACGAGTCACACTGTAACCTGTAACATTGTGACTGGTTGGGAAAAAATTGTAAAATAATTCCCAATTAGTCACACTATGAATCGTACCTACTCTTAGGTTTATTTTTTGTATGATCTGGGGTTATACTATCTATCTAATATAATCCATTAATGGATTTGACCTATGGATTAGAGTGGAATAGAGAAAATTAGGGCTAAGACGTAACAGTAATCAGTATAACCCCAAATCATACAAAAAATAAACCTAAGAGTAGGTACGATTCACAGTGTGACTCGTTGGGAATAATTTCGGAAAGGTCTCCCAACGTGTCACAATGTGACTGGTTGCGAATTATTTTACAATTTTTCCAAACTAGTCAATGTTACAGGTTACAGTGTGACTCGTTGGGAACAAACGAAATACTCACTTTGAGACTGTACACTTTTTTAATTATGTGCTTGAAGCACAAAATGTTGAATACATGAGTATAAGTTTTATCTCAATTTGTTTTTGTTATTTTAATATTAAAACATTAAAGTTAATATTAAATAAAATTGTATTTCATTTCTTTTAATTATATTGCTAAAATAAAATTATGTAGACGCGACTTTACTTTTGACACCCGCTCAGTATGTGACTGTCCCTATAAAAAACTCTACTTTAGTGACCATATAAAGGTACTATTTGTATGAAATAGTTAGGAATCTTGATTTAAATATCACAGCATAGGTTTGTATTAATGTGCAAATACAAATACTAAGTACATTTACTTTGTAAATTAGTGTTTATCAAGAAAAATATTCTCCGTGCAAGGACTCATTAATGACTTACATTTTTCTCAAATGTTTTCTCAGTACAAAATGAATCTTGGTAGCAACAGTTACTTTTTAAATTTAAAAGTCAACATTAACAACCTACCTGGTACAAAAAAAATATGTTTAATGATAGCAAATACAAAAATAACAGGCTTTTTTGGGAAAAGGGCACAGTCACATTCTGAGGTTCGAAAACCTTAGAAATCTATTGTGTGACCAAATATTTCATGGAAAAACACAAATTAGAAGAAAAAAACCTTGTTTTTTATGAAAATTAGACTATATCAGTATACATTCATCATTAATATTACTTAAATAACATAATTGCAAAAAATATTCTAATTTCGAGGGGGTGTGCTATTTTTCTGAAAACGCTCTTATACGGTAATGCGTGACCTTCTAATGCGTTTACTTAGTGACCATAGTGAAAGTAAGATTTTATGCTATAATGGATTCGCGGGGTAGATTTATGGTGAAAATGTGCCGAAAGGAAGATAATTTACCTAAGGTATGTAGCTACAATAATTTAGAACCAATAAAATAGTAAGTAGAAAAACTCTTAAGTGCATCTTCTATTAAACCAAGACTGATTTATGTCATCTTATTACCGAAATTATTACTTTATTTTTTTCGCGCTTTATTAGTTAAATGAACTTTCATACTATTATGAATAATTTTAAGATGTGGGAGAAGTAAATAACTCTTCAGGCGTTATTTGAATTTTGATCTTTAAGCTTTAGGCTTAAGGCTACTTTTAACTTGTTGCATGAATTGTTTTTGCTAGGTATTTTGAACTATTTCGATTCGGTTTTGATCCACTTTACACACAATTTTATTCAAACTAAGTAGACATAGATTTGACGACCTCTGAGGCTCAGTGGGGAGCGCGTCGACGATAAACGCCGGAAGTCGCGGGTTCAAATCCCGCCGATGAAACAAAAAGTTTCCTGTGTTCCTGTCATGGATGTGTATTAAATAATATTATTATGTTTATAATATAATAAAAATCTATTATTATGTATAGTATATGTATGTATAGTATTAAATATATTATTATGTATATTGTATAGTATACAAATATTAAATATATTTCCCGTTGTCTGGTACCCGTGATACAAGTTCTTCGGATACTAAGTACGGGGCCAGACTGAAACGTCCAAGGATATTATTATTTTTATAGGGCCAAGCTACACCGGATGGCAGTGGCCGGCAGCGAGCATTTTCAGTTTTAAACTTTATTTACATGCTATCACTACGTAATCTGCATACTCTTGTCACACTATTATTGTTTTTCTTTTTTCGTAATTGAATACCTATAATACAGATTTTTTATTGTTTTAGGGTGAAAATAAGCCAGTAAAACAACAAGACCAAAGTACAGTCAGCCCAGAAAAACATAATATTATAACATGCCAGAAATCACCATCCGATATTAACAATCATGTTTGGAACGACATAAATTTCAATGTTGATAATATTACAATAGAAAAAAATCATAATAAAATCCTTCCAGGTGTTCTTAGTCTACCTGAAAATGACGAATTTAAAATTATTACATGTGAATCGGCCCCAGCATCAATAATGCCTAGCGAAAATAATACTAATAACATTAAACCACCCCAATCAGCACCTATGCCCGTAAATGTTAGTCCCATGTCTTTGTGTAGCAGTAAAATTAATTTAAGTGAAGATGACAACATAATATTATTCAACTATAAAAGTGTCAGAGGGTCAAGTCCCATTTCGGGTGTCGAAACCATGCCACCTTCAACAGATGAAGAACTTTTTTCTGATTCTGGATCGTCGTGGATTCCGGACTCAGAAGAAGAAAATAAAATAGAAAAGAAACGTAGGTCTTCAATGAATATCAATATTGCAGAAGCTAAGAAGAAAAAAAGAGTTAAGAGATTTGAAGGTATATATATTTCCTCGAGTGATTCTGAAGATGAAAGAGGTAAAATTACAACTCGCACTATTATTAAAACTCCTTTAGGCCAAGTCTCACCAGTTAGCCCCGACAGAAGAATCAATGTCACAATTGCAGAAACAACAGATACAGAAATAGAAACAGAAAATAAGAAAAAAGAAATAATATACAGATGGAAGAAAAAAAATCAATCAAATTGGAAAAGAAACAAAGAGTTGGAGAAGAAACGAAAATGTTTGCCATATAAGAGTAAAACTGGAAAGCTTTGTGCAGCTAAAATGCCTAAAAATCCTAAATGCAGTAATAATTGCCGTCAAAAATGCACAGAAAAGTTTACACAAAACGAGCGTGAAGAAATTTGCAAATCCTACTGGTCTATACAAGATTATAAGCTACAAAAAGAGTTTTTGCTTAGGCGCATCAACATCAAACCGGTGCAGACTGCTAGAAAATCTGTACCGATCGACAAACAAAGAAGTACCAGCAGAGAATATGGTTTTTATAAAAATAAGAATGTGTTTGAACGAGTGTGTAAGAACTTTTTTATGTCTACTCTGTGTATTTCTACTGGTCCTATCGAAACTGCAGTAAAACATGTGGATAATAATGGTGCATTCACAAAAATGGATAACCGTGGCAAACAACCACCTATAAACAAAACTCCTGAAGAACAGATAGAAGAAGTAAAAAATCATATTGAAAGTTTTCCTGTAATGGATTCCCATTACTGTAGAAAAAAATCTGCCAAGAAATATTTAGAGCCTACCTTGTCAATATCAAAAATGTATGATTTGTATGTGGAGAAAATGAAAAAGAACAATAAAACACCTGTTAAATTTAACATTTATAAGAGAGTATTTGGCACACAATACAATTTAGCATTTTATCATCCCAAGAAAGACCAATGTAGCACGTGTAACAATTATAATAAAGATAAAACTAATACAAATATACTTAATGAATATACTCAGCATATAGAGCGAAAAGAGGCGTCTTATAGATCTAAAGAGCTGGATAAAAAGAGGTCAGAAGAAGATGGTTCATATTTGTGTGTCACCATGGACTTGCAAAGTCTACTGCAGATTCCATCGACTGCAGATAGTTTAATGTATTATTCCAGAAAATTAAATTTATATAATTTATCTATTTATCAGTTTAAGCCCCCACAGAATGACGCTCACTGTATGATCTGGACAGAAATAAACGGAAAAAGAGGCAGTGTGGAAATAGCATCTGCTATTTATTTATGGATTAAGAATCTACCCGAGGCTGTTACGCACGTCACGATTTATTCAGACACATGCTCGGGGCAAAACCGGAACCAGTACATAGCAGCATTTTTATTGTACTTAGTACACACGCATGAGACAATAAAAGTGTTAGAACAAAAGTATCTCGAAAGTGGTCACAGCTATATGGAAGTAGATTCGATGCATAGCGCTATAGAAAAAGAAAAAAAGTACACAGACACTTATTCTATTACAGATTGGAAAGGAATTATGCAGCGGGCAAGATCAAAAAGACAAAATAAAAATGTGACTCCGTATAAAGTAACTGAATTGTCGTATCAAGACATGATTGATGTAAAATCACTTTGTTCAAAAATAATTAAAAACAAATCTATATCGGAAAACGGGGAGAAGGTGTGTTGGTTAAAAATTAAATGTCTCAGATTTGAAAAGGATTTACCTGGTTATATTAAATACAGATACAATTATGATGGACCCTATAATTTATTAAATGCTATTTGTAAACCAGGAAGATCGACTAGAAGAACTCAAAACTCTGAAATGCCAACCATAAGCGCTGAAGATCTTCCCCGGGCATATCAACAATATCTTCCTATAACCAAACAAAAGAAGAAAGACCTTTTACAGCTTTGTAAGAAAAATATCATTCCTAAAGAGCTTCACGGCTGGTACGAAGGTTTACCATGTTTAAGCGAAGGCCAGGGTACTCCAACCTGCTGCAGTGATTTATCTGAAGTCGATTATTAAACTTATTTTGGCCCACCATTTATAATTATGTCTCTTAAAACAAAAGTTTTCTCTCTCTTTACCTTTAAGCATCTAATAAGTACCGTGATTTTAATTGTTTTGAGTTGCAAATGTTTTATTTTAATATTATGTAAGATTAACAATTCTAAGAAATGTATTTTACGAGTTTGTTGATTGTTGTACTCAATGTACCTGATGACTAATGACTGAGTCATATTGTTTTTTTTTAATTTTATATCATAGACTGATCAGTCAGATAGCGCACAGTCTATTAGTTGTGTTTCAGTTACCTAATTACCAATTCAGAATTATTTTTATTTGTAAGTTTTGAGTTATTTTAAAGTTTATAATTATTGTTATACTTACCTTTGATTTGTAGTTCATTTTCTAAATAATTTCTTTTGATTTGTTACCTATTGATTTAATAAATAATTTTATGTCAAATTACAGCATTTTATTTTATATAGCACCAGCTGTAACAATAATTTAACAATAACAAAGTAATAAATAAATGATCAACTTTTACATTTAAGCGTATTTCAGGTTGGATAAATTCAATAACTACATTTATTTCGCCTTGTTTTCCTCTACCAGATGAATCTAGTTTGTGGGAAAACTAAATAAGTAGCCGAAATATATAGATAACTGCAGTAACGTTAGAAATAGTAGTTGTGGCAAAATTAAATAACTTGATTTTATATGTTTTATTTTATTATAGTTATAGATAAAGTCCACTTTGTTTAAGCATAATGTAAGAGGTAATCAGGTCCACAAAATATAAAATTATCGACAGTAAAATTGTCTCGCATTTTTTAACAAATGAGCATAAACTGAAAAAAAACCACTAAATCGCGATTATCTCAAAACTGCAAAATCGGAGTTATTTAGTTTTCCTTCTACGGGGACGATATATTTTGAATAAAAAAGAGTGTACCGCCAAATGGCAGCACATTATTGATTTTTATACAAGAGGTCCTGAATACAAGGGAAAGCGTTTAGTTCCAAAACTAACGGCTCATCATGTGCTACCTCAGTTAATCCCTAAGATGAGAGTAAAGCACTGCACTCAAGTATTTAGCACAAGTCTTGGTGTAGCACTTGGATATATGGCAGGTTAGTAAACATTACTGTCTGCCTATCATTTATTTAATATTTTACCTATTCTACCCCCAATGTCTGTTGGACATGGTACAGTTTGATTGTCATATTTATTGCTGATAGAAGGAGTTTCACTCAAAGATATATAAACTTTGCCAAGCTTCACTTGGCCTGTATGGAGGACTATCGCCTTAACCTAATACTTGCTAGTGGGCTCTGATGGGTTGAGATGACCTTCATTTCTGTCATTGATAGCAATTTTCTGTTTTTAGATGCTGGTAAACTTCCAGAAGGGAGTCAAGATACTGCAGATTTGCTGTTATTTTTTGACAATCTCTTAAATCTCTGTAAATGGCAGCTATACCAATAAAGAAGAGGGTAAAATATACAGATGTGCTGTAACACCGAAATCACCACATCATAGGCTTTGGGCAGAAATCCTGCCAGTCTTAAAATCAATGAAATTTATAAAAGACGGAAAAGTATCTACTGTACCTAGCCTTACAAGCTGGGTGAAAACTATAGAAGGGTTTAGGCTAATCCTGAAAGAATTATATAAACGGGGTCTTATATCTATATTATTAAGAAATTTTAACCAAGACCCGTTAGAGAATTTTTTTGGTGCCATAAGAGCTCATGGCTCACAAAATATAATGCCCAATGCAGGAGCATTCACAGCCGCATATAAAACATTAATGATTAATAATATGACGTCAACACATTCTGTTGGTGCAAACTGCGAAAAAGACGATAGTTATTGCTTGATGCAAACACTAGAGACATTTTTAACCAGCAGTTCTGAGTATTTAGATACAAACAAAGAAATCAGTGAAGAAATTATGGAAGAGCATTTATTTATTGCGGAAGTTGATGTCGATCAATTAATTAATAGTAGATCCACAATACACATTGAAAGATGTGCAGCCTTAGGGTACTGTAGTGGTTGGCTCGTGTTAAAGGCCAGAAAAATCTATAAAAACTGTACTGAATGCAAAAAAAATTTAGAGAGTGTGTATAAAAAGGATTTCCATGATTTTATTAAAGTATCTGAATATTCAGACAAAAGCTGGTTATGTTATCCAACAAAAGAAGCATTTAACTTTTTTGTGCAAATTGAAAATATTAGCACAGAGATTTTAAAAAAATATTGCATAAAAAGAAATATTCTACAATATATAAAATTAATATGTTCCATCCATTTAAATATGTCTTTTATAAAATGTGATTGCATAAAGAATTAATTATCAATTTCCTATTAAAAAAAAGTATCATATTTAATATATTCACATGGTGTAAGCAAATTAATAAAATACTTACCGGAAAAGAAATTAACTGTGACTGTGATGACCCCATGCAAGAGGCAGCTCGTATTTATTATGAAAAAAATAAATGCAGAGCAAGGAGAAACCAGTAGTTACTTTTCAGTCTAAAAGAAAAATAATAAATATTTGTTCATATAATGGCCTTTCATTTCCATTCCCTCATGCGTTAGATACTTTAAAGATCTTTATTGTTCATATTGATTTTTAATTTGTTTCAAATGATTCGTTTTGTTTACAGAAATAATATTTTGAAATAATGTTGGAACAAAATATTATTTTTAAGTTAGTTCGAACCATTTGATACAATACGACATTTAAGTATAAAAGGATCTCATAATCCCTGCGTTCCTTTATATGTTAAAAACGATCAAAACGCTCAAAATGTCTTCTATTTTGAGCGTTTTGATCGTTTTTAACATATAAAGGAACGCGGGGAATATTAAATAATATAATATACCTAATGTCGTATGGATGGATTCGTGTTTCAACCACGAACACCAGATGGAGCACAAATGCACTAAAAATCATTCAGGCTCTTCAACCAGCATGGAGCAAGCCATATTAGTTGAAGGTTTTAAAAATTCCATTAAAGACAGAAATTTGATTTACAACACCCTAATTGCAGATGGCGATTCAAGTACGTATAAAAGTATATTGGAGAGTCGACCATACCCAGATATGCCTATACAAAAAATTGAATGTACAAATCATTTGCTACGTAATTATAACGGAAAAAATTTGTTACTACAAAAAGATACTGCTGTTCCCCTTGTAGAACGTAAACTTTTAAATACGGAAAGACTAAGAAGGCTGCGTACTGCTGTTCGCGCTGCTATTAAAGAGAGACAACAGGACAGTGGATTAAATTGTGATAAAATTCAGAACCTGCAAAAAGATATTTTAAATAGCACACATCATATTTTTGGAGATCATTCAAACTGCCAAAGTTAAATTAGCAAACAAAATTGAAAATTTGAAAAAGACGTGAAAAATATAAAAAAAATATTTAAGAGAAAAAAATTAACCAAAATCTAAGCAGACCAAAGATGACTTAAGTACAAAACGTTGGCGAACGCCATAAAGGAAACATTAAAAAAAAAAAACAAAATCGAAAAAAGAAAGAAATACAATAAAAACAATTTTTGCGGCAGCAGCAATTCAAAATTCACGTATGAAGATAAAATTTTTGTTGGACGCGTTTGGCACAAACAAAATTGAAATGAACAAATATTGCTTTGACCGAGAAACTCCTGAAGAAAAAGATAAAATATTTTTTCCTAAGAGACGACATTACCCGAGCTTCAGCTGGAAAAAAGGAAGTATTAACAAAGAAAGGTATTAAAGTTCTTAAAAGAAATATGCTACTAAGGCGGGTCAATAAGTCCGTGACTTTTTGAATTTCTAACCTCCTTACTGAAAAAGCAACACTACTCCTGTCAACAGGCATCTGTCAGTTGACTCCTATCAAAATTTGAACTTGCTGCGTCAGTTAGTTTGTGTTTTACAGCTATCTTTATCAGACTATCCAGTAACTTAAGGAAACAATGGCAAAAAGTGAATTTCGTGTGCTTATTAAGCATTATTTTTTGCGAAAAAAAACCATTACCGAGACCAAGGCTAAGCTTGATAAATACTATGGGGACTCTGCACCATCGATTTCAATGGTAAAAAAGTAATTTACTGAATTTCGTTGTGGCCGTACAAGCACTGAAGATGCCGAACGTCCTGGACGCCCAGTTGAGGTCTCTACACCCGAAACAATCGAAAAAATTCACGATATGGTGTTGGCCGACCGAAGATTGAAAGTGCAAGAGATTGTGGAAGCCATAGGCATCTCGCATGGCTCAGTGGTTTCAATTTTGAATGATCACTTGGGCATGAGAAAGCTTTCCGCAAGATGGGTGCCGCGTTTGCTCACAGTCGACCACAAACGCAATCGTGTAACAACTTCACAGGAAGGTTTGGCGTTGTTTAATCACAATATGGAGGAGTTTTTGCGCCGTTTTGTAACCGTGGACGAAACTAGGGAATGGTCCCGGGAAATCCCGGTCCCGAAAATCCCGGGAAGTCCCGGGACTTTTGTATAGACTAAAGAACCGGGACGGTCAAACCTCGTCCCGGGACTTTCGGGACCTTCGGGACTTAGTTGAAAAGTATAAACTGAAGTTAAGAATTTGAGTTTCCCCATTCAGATATCACAATAAAAGGTTTCTTCTAAGATTTTATTTTAAACTAGAGGTTCGCCTTGAGGTTTCACCCGCTGCTGCTCGTTTTTTCGAGCGAATGAGGTCAAAAATATCCTTTGTTACTTACTACTTAAATGTTTTAGCGTTTTAGTGGTGAAAGAATTTTTAAAATATAATCAGTAGTTTTTGAGTTTATCGATTACATACCTAGAATACCTACAAATAACAAATCTTCCCTCTTTGTAATACCCAGCCTTAGTGTAGATAGTAGTTCGCTGATCGGTTTACCCGGTGCTTGCTACTGCTGCCCGTTTTCCCGTCAGAACTCAGAATAAGGCGTTTTCCCGTGATAAAATATATTTTTAGTAATCGTTTCAGAAGTTCGGAGTTTATCGATTACATACATACAAAAAATCTTTCCTCTTTATAATAAAAAAGTAGATAAACCATTAAAGTAAAAAGTAATAAAATCAAAATACGCGCGAGCGATTCGTCCACCCCTCCCGCTCCGCAACCGTGCAGCCGCGCCGCGCCACGCCGCCGTCCAGATCTCTGCTCAGTCGATTGCCGGCATTTCGTAGGTAAAATCAAAATATTATGTGTCTTAGCTGTCGTCAAATTGTCGTGTTGTGAGTGATTTTTATGTGAAAGAAAACAGGCAACTTGCATCAATATTCAATAATAAGGTAAGTTAGTTAAGTACATTTGATTGAATACTCATTAAGGCGCGAGGTTAAAACAAAGTGCCTATACCTACTTTGATGGTAAAATAAGATCCCTTCCTACCTAATTTACAATTTAACGGTTTAAATAAATAAATAAATAAACGTTTATTCGACAAACTTTGACATCACACTAAGTACTCACATACAACACTATGTGAATCATTCATGTTAAACTGATTCCATGGTAAGTACTAGTTCATACTAGGCTAAATATTAGTTTCAACACTTGCGGTTTAATAAATAACTATATGCGAATGCGTTTACCTTCATAGACGTCACCTAATACCTATCAAGCCCCGAGCGGTCGCATGCGACCGCTATAACAATAGGTAAACAATAGATTTCCAAGAATCCGAAAGAAAGAAAGAATTTATATTATACCTACCTATACCTGTAAGTAGTAAATTTAAATATTTTTGTTGTTTTAGATACCTACCTTACCTACACGGGATTTGAAGGTAACAAATATGGATTTTGAAGAAGTGGCTACAAAATCCAGCGATCAGTCCTCCGTTTGGCATTACTTTCTGCGCGCCAAAGACAAAAATAATGCTAAATGTAAATTGTGCCAAAGAGTTTTGAAGTGTGTTGGTGGTAGCACAGGTGGCTTAATAAAGCATATTAAAAACGTACATCATAAAAGTCTTGCTACAGTTACAGGGGAACCAGTTAGTCAAAGAATAGACAATGCTGTGGATAGAATACCCAAAAAGAAGCTTAAAATGACCGACTATTATGAATCGGAAGAAAATCCTTCAATGGAAGTTATGGTTTCGCGTATGACAGCTAAAGACGGATGTCCGTTTCGAACATTTGCGGAATCTAAAGATATGAGGAAGCTATTTCAAAACTACGGTCATAATTTGCCTAAGTCTGCTACGGCTATCAAAAATATTGTGATAAAACAGGCTGATAAAAAAAAGCAATCACTAATTGACGAGATTCAGAGACTGTTAAAAGACAACCACAAATTCTCAATATCCTTGGACGAATGGACGTCTATTAGAAATAGACGATACACTAGCTTAAACCTGCACTCGAAGCATTTTTCAGGCAACAATAAATTTAAAAACTTGGGGCTAATAAGAATCTACGGTTCTTTACCAGCTAAAAAGTGCGTTGAAGAAATAAGACTGAAATTAGAAAAATTTGGAGTGTCACTAGAAAAAGATATAGTAGCTGCAACAACGGACGGGTGCAGCATGATGATCAAATTTGGTAAAATGCTCAAGTCATGCCATCAGAAATGCATTGCGCATGCTCTTCAGCTGGCAATTAATGATGTCTTCTATACAAAAAATATAGAAGAGATTCCTGCAGCACCGGTAGAATCAGATGATGAAGACGACGATCTTCCCATCTCAGAATTAGCCAGAAGATATAACAACAACACAAATGATGTTAATGCTCGATCCGACAACGACACTGATGATGACGAAACCGACAGTTTGCAAGTTGAAAATCCACGTCCTTCTCCATCAGGTCACAACGAACAACAATTTGAGTACCAAAACCTTCTGAAGAAAGTTAAAACTGTGGTTAAATTATTCAGAAAGTCACCTACCAAAAATGATGATATTCTGCAAAAATATGTTGTTGCTGATTTTAACAAAGAATATTCTTTAACCAATGATTGCAAGACACGTTGGGGTAGCCTTGCGAATATGCTGGAGAGATTTCTGAAATTAAAAAATTGCATAGCAAAGGCACTCATTGATGTTAAGTCAGATATTACATTCACCGAAGATGACTGGACGACCATGAAACAACTATGCGAGGTTCTTGACATTATTAAAGCAGTATTAGAAGCACTCTGCTGCAGAAATGCTACGCTGCTAACTGCTGATGTAGCTGTCAAATTCGGGCTGAAAAAATTGTCTGCTATCAACACATTTATAAGCACAAAAATGACCACGTACCTGAAAGAGAGATATTCTGCACGCCGTGTACTAGAAACGACAGTCCTACAATATTTGCACAACCCAGACGTATATTTTACAACTGTGCAAGACGACATATTCCCAAGACCAGACAGCGATGAAATGCGCAGCCACATTGTTGAATTATTAACACGCACAAATAGCGTTTCTTCGATAGCTGTGCATCTACCTGAAGAGCCTTCATCACAAAATCCAGAACATAATGATCTGCACAGAGATGCTATATTAACCAAAAAAGATGAGCTCAATACTGAAATACTGAATACTACCAAAAATGTACGAGTTCGAAACGATCAAGAAGATTTAAACACTACAATTATAATTGAAATGGCTCTTTTTGAGAATGGTGGTGATCGTGGCCGTTTTCTGTCGTTAGCT
Organism: Phengaris arion; assembly: GCA_963565745.1. Lineage (NCBI taxonomy): Eukaryota > Metazoa > Arthropoda > Insecta > Lepidoptera > Lycaenidae > Phengaris > Phengaris arion. The sequence goes on along the minus strand of OY751444.1, from coordinate 6,324,588 downwards.
TATGATCACCTTCTGACGATCCCTCCGACCAGCGTGGAGCCCGAGAGGATATTCTCTGCAGCAGGATTACTGTGCAACAAAATAAGATCACGCTTAAGTGATAAAAGCTTAGACGCACTTATTTTTTTAAGAACCCATTATAATGAGCAAGACTGAAGAATTGATTATTGAACGTTATCATATAATTTTGTTAATTTCATTCCTTTATTACTTTTTCATATTTTATAATTTTATATTCCTTAAAGATAAGCGTCTCACTCAGTAATATGATAACTGCTGAATGCTGATGATGACTTGGTTTATATTAGAATTAAGAAAAGGATTTATGTTTTATTTTGATTTATGGAAAGTTACTATGTTTTTGTTGATTGATATTGGTATATAATTTATAATAATATCGAGCGTTAAATGCTGATTTGACTTGTTGTTTTCTTTTGTTGATTTTTTTTCAAAGAATAGTAAATAGTTATGTTTTCGTTGATTTAAAAAAATATATATCTTTAATTAATACTATGTAGTTTTCATTACCTACGTACATAGTACATAGTACATACACAAATACTAAAGACCTATAAAAATAAAAATACCAGCAGTAGGTGAAAAAAATACCCAAAAGTCCCGAAAGCCCCGGTTCTCCCGGTTCCTTCAATAAGTTATCCCGAAAATCCCGGGACTCAAGAAGAGCACCGGTTCTTCATTCCCTAGACGAAACATGGATCCATCACAACACACCAGAGACCAAACAACAGTCAATACAGTGGGTTTCTAAGGGTGAATCGGCGCCAAAGAAGACCAAGGTGGGTTTGTCAGCCAATAAAGTTATGGCGACTGTTTTTTGGGATGCACGTGGGATAATCCACATTGACTATCTTCAAAAGGGAAGAACAATTAATGGGGAATATTATGCCAACTTATTGGACCGCTTCATTGAGGATTTGAAAAAAAACCGACCTCATTTGGCCAAGAAAAAAGTTCTTTTTCACCAAGACAATGCAAGGGTGCACACATGTGCAGTTGCCATGACAAAAATCCATGAATTGGGCTATGAATTGCTCCCACATCCACCCTATTCTCCAGATTTGGCTCCGAGTGACTACTTCTTGTTCCCAAACCTGCAAAATGGCTCGGTGGAAAAAGATTTGACTCCAATGATGAAGTCATCTCGCAAACAAAGGCCTATTTTGAGGACCTCGACAAATCATATTTTTTGGAAGGGATAAAAAAATTGGAGAAGCGTTGAACAAAGTGTATAGAGCTCAAGGGGGACTACGTTGAAAAATAAAATGATTTATTTATCAAAAAATCTGTGTGTTATTCCAAAAGTCACGGACTTATTGACCCGCCCTCGTAGATACAATGAAAAGTCTTCACAGGGTTTTTCTAAGAGAGCCCTGAGATTAAATGCTCTTATTATTATTTTACACGCAACAAGCCGTTCTTTGTTGTTACACCTTCGATTGATGCCAGGGAAATGTGATTGTGCAAGCTTCATGTAAATATACGGTCTTATTCATAAAAAAAGCTTATAAAACGTTTATAACGGATAATAGATAAAGGCTCTATAGGCTTATAAAACGTTCGATAAAATTGTCTATTCAGTATAAATTGTATAACAGTTCTATAAACCTTCTTTAACTAACAATTGTCTATAACAGGGCTTCCCTAACTGTGCGTTGCGGCAATGTCCTAGGGGCGTCGCGAGACGATCGGCAAACTTTGGCTGTGTAGATGCGACCAAGCTCTATGAGCGCTGCGCGCATTCTGTCGTGGTCGATCGTGGTCGATCGTAGTCGCGTGAGCGCCGAGCGCATGGGCCCACACTCGCTCGCCGCTCCCCACTCCGTTGACATCCCCTCTCCCGCGTATTCATTGTCGTTGCTCTGTGAGTGATCGTTCACGTTCAGTTCGTTCAATCTTTCTTTTGTTTTGAGTGTTAATTTACTGACACTGAATTTTGATATTGATTATGGATAATTATATTGAAAGAAATAGAAAACGAAATAAAATTCAGTAAAGAAACTGTAGAAAAACGGAAGAAGTATCGAAAATATGACGACCAATATTTTGATTTTGGGTTTACCTACATTACTAAAGGAAACGTAGAACAACCTCAATGTGTTGTTTGTCATCAAGTGTTGGCAGCCGAAAGTATACGAGGTAAGCCGAGAGATTTTTTTGTTCGGAAATTGCGAGAATGGAAACATCAGTTAACGGCATTACTTTCAAGGGCGTCAGTTCCTACCAAGGCATTTCTCGCCTCCTACAAGGTAGCTTACCGTGTCGCTAAATGTAAGAAACTACACACGATTGCCGAGGAACTGATTTTACCAGCTGCAGTGGATATGGTATCAGTGATGATTGGAGAATCGGCAGCTAAAGAAATAAAAAACGTAACTTGTTCAAACAATACCATTAGCCGTCGAGTTCATGACATGGCAGAAGATATTAATGAGCAAATTGTGGAAAAACTTTCTACTCTATTTGCTATTCAACTAGATGAGGCGACCGACAGTAATGACGATGCTCAATTGATATGTTACGTGCGGTATATACAAGACAAAAATGTTTGTGAGGATTTGCTATTTTGCAGAAAAATATGTGAAAGTGGTAAAGCTACAGATTTATTCCAGATCTTAGATTCATACTTGGTCGAAAATAATATCAATTGGGAAAACTGTGTGGGTGTGTGTACGGATGGTGCTCGATCGATGTCAAGAGAGTATGGAGGACTACAAGCTCTCATAAAAACCAAGGCTCCAAATGCAAAATGGACACATTGTATCATACACAGAGAATCCTTAGCAGCAAAAAATATGACACCTGAATTAAATTCTGTGATGAACATAATTATCAAGGTAGTGAACTATATTAAAACACGACCTGTGAAGAAGAAGAAGAAGAAAAAATTTTTTCCAAAAGCTTTGTGAAGAATTGGGTGCCGCACATATATCTTTAATGTATTCTTATAACTCTCGATGGTTGTCCAGAGGCAAGGTCGCACGTGTACACAAATTACGAAATGAGATTTACACTTATCTGCAGAGAGAATCAAATAATGATGCGCAAAATTTTATTAACACCGAATTTCTAATAAAATTGCCATTTCTCTGCGACATATTTCAAAAATTAAATGATCTTAATAAGTCTATGCAGGGAAATAATACGCACATTCTTCAACAGGCAGATAAAATTACTGGATTTCAAAAGAAGTTGCTCTTATGGAAGAGAAAATTAGAAGAAGATCAAGTAAACACTGACTGTTTTCCTGCTTTACATGGCATTTTACAAGAAAATTCTATGAAAATCCTTGAACCCTCCATGAAAATAATATTTACACAGCACTTATCATCATTAAGCAAACATTTTGACAAATATTTTCCCGAAAATTTGGAGCAATATGACTGGGTTAGAAACCCTTTTTAGTCGACCTCATTATAAACACATTCGACAGTCGAAGAAGAACAACTGATAGAATTGTATTGTGACTCCAGCCTTAAGCTCCAATATGATGAAGATAAACTGCTTGAATTTTGGATCTCAGTTTCTCATGAATATCGTACCATCAGCACGGCAGCATTGAAGGTTCTGCTGCCATTTGCGACATCGTACTTGTGCGAAACAGGCTTTTCTGCAGTTGCTGTAATGAAGAACAAGTATAGATCGAAAATAAATGTTGAGAAAGAGATGAGAATAGCAATTTCCACAATTGAGCCTCGATTTCAGAAGCTATGCTCAGAAAAGCAAGCACATCCTTCTCGTTAGCATTTTTCCTTTTAGTAACCATTTAAAAAAGTGTAATAATAATTAAAATGTATTTTGAATTATTATTACACTTTTTAAATTAATTCTCATTCTTGTTTTGTTTTGTACGTATTTTGTAATAAAAATATTAAATCTATACTGGAGTTTTTGTGATAACCTGTTACTAGGCTAAAACTACAACTATTTGTACTTCCAGTACAGTAGGTAGTTTTGATTATTTTGGGGATTTGAGGGCGTCGCAAGAAAAATAACAATTCTAAAGGGCGTCATAGTGAAAATAAGTTTGGGAAGCACTGGTCTATAAGCAAAATAGTTACCATTAATAGAAAATTGGCAAACAAGTTTGACGAACATATTGAATCGATCATAGACAATATGTATCGATTGTCCAAATACGTCTGATCATAGACAACATGACGGCTTAAAACTATATTTTGTTGTCTACGCAATACGGAAAGTCAAGTGCTTTCCAGTTGTCAACTGTTGTCAACGATCAATTTATCGTATTTGAATTATTTTTGTAGTACCAAACTTTATTGTAAAAGTAGTTTTAATGGCAATGCAATCGACCTCATTTGTTATAACGCAGAGAAGTGAAAACTGGTTGGAGGAAGATAAGGTTAGTACTGAATACTGATACACCTAAAATCGGACCATAGTAAGGAAACATTCTTACACTTAAACTAACGCTTGCTTATGCTTCTACGAGGGCGGGTCAATAAGTCCGTGACTTTTTGAATTTCTAACCTCCTTACTGAAAAAGCAATACTACTCCTGTCAACAGGCATCTGTCAGTTGACTCCTATCAAAATTTGAACTTGCTGCGTCAGTTAGTTTGTGTTTTACAGCTATCTTTATCAGACTATCCAGTAACTTAAGGAAACAATGGAAAAAAGTGAATTTCGTGTGCTTATTAAGCATTATTTTTTGCGAAAAAAAACCATTACCGAGACCAAGGCTAAGCTTGATAAATACTATGGGGACTCTGCACCATCGATTTCAATGGTAAAAAAGTGGTTTACTGAATTTCGTTGTGGCCGTACAAGCACTGAAGTTGCCGAACGTCCTGGATGCCCAATTGAGGTCTCTACACCCGAAACAATCGAAAAAATTCACGATATGGTGTTGGCCGACCGAAGATTGAAAGTGCAAGAGATTGTGGAAGCCATAGGCATCTCGCATGGCTCAGTGGTTTCAATTTTGAATGATCACTTGGGCATGAGAAAGCTTTCCGCAAGATGGGTGCCGCGTTTGCTCACAGTCGACCACAAACGCAATCGTGTAACAACTTCACAGGAAGGTTTGGCGTTGTTTAATCACAATATGGAGGAGTTTTTGCGCCGTTTTGTAACCGTGGACGAAACATGGATCCATCACAACACACCAGAGACCAAACAACAGTCAAAACAGTGGGTTTCTAAGGGTGAATCGGCGCCAAAGAAGGCCAAGGTGGGTTTGTCAGCCAATAAAGTTATGGCGACTGTTTTTTGGGATGCACGTGGGATAATCCACATTGACTATCTTCAAAAGGGAAGAACAATTAATGGGGAATATTATGCCAACTTATTGGACCGCTTCAATGAGGATTTGAAGAAAAACCGACCTCATTTGGCCAAGAAAAAAGTTATTTTTCACCAAGACAATGCAAGGGTGCACACATGTGCAGTTGCCATGGCAAAAATCCATGAATTGGGCTATGAATTGCTCCCACATCCACCCTATTCTCCAGATTTGGCTCCGAGTGACTACTTCTTGTTCCCAAACCTGAAAAAATGGCTCGGTGGAAAAAGATTTGACTCCAATGATGAAGTCATCTCGCGAACAAAGGCCTATTTTGAGGACCTCGATAAATCATATTTTTTGGAAGGGATAAAAAAATTGGAGAAGCGTTGGACAAAGTGTATAGAGCTCAAGGGGGACTACGTTGAAAAATAAAATGATTTATTTATCAAAAAATCTGTGTTTTATTCCAAAAGTCACGGACTTATTGACCCGCCCTCGTATTTATTAGATGATATTGAAGGAATTAATAAGGGAGGCGATTTCAATAATCGAAAATAAAAACACAGACGCAAACACGAACGCGAAAAAGGTGGCGGCTTGGAATAATTTACGTACTAGGTACCAAATTCGATATATTTTGAATAATTTAATGAAGTATTTTATGTAATTAGCTTATAACTCAGCATTTCGTGTTTCAGTTTTAACAATATGGCCCACACTCCGAGGATACTGCAACAAATTAAAATTCAGTGGGGCATAATAAAAATGACTGAAAAAAAAAGAAGTGCCTGGAACGGATACAAATACTCCAAACAGGTGGTGGTCCACCACCTGTTACTGACCCGCCAACTGGTGATGACATATCAGTGTGGCTTCCTCATGAGTTCACTGTAGACTCAAATGACTTTGATTCAGATAGACATTAAAATAAATAAATTCATCTGCATTAAAGAAACATCTATGTCCATTAAAACATTACAATATTAATTCTTGTTTCAGACATTACCTGACAATAAAATGGAAAAACCAGAACCAGCAATACTTATTAGTCTCTGTGAGAATGGTCAACCAGAAATAGAAATGGTATGTGTGATATACAGCTGTAAATAAGTATTAGTATAATAGACCAGGGTAGAAGCCTTTAAAAATAATAAAAAGTGAAAAAAAAATAATAGTAGGATAAAACCCATTAGAAAAGGAGGAGAATATTATAAAAATGATAGGAAAAATCATTTACGAGCGATCTGAGGTCGGGAAGGGGGGGATGGGGGTGAGTTTTTAAGGGTAAAAAACGGTTTATCTCGATTTTCGGCAAAACTAAAAGTCCTATGAAAAAAAGTCAAATGGTTTTTCCAAAAACAACAGTCAAAAGACAACCAGGAACATCCACAAAGGCAGAACACAACACACCAACAAATAACTTATTGGTAAATATGACATGTGTTCAAACTTCATTAGCATCCTATTGCATGCATTAAACTGGAATTGTACCTAAATAATATCCAGAAATAATTAAAATTTTATTCTTTCAGAAGTCACAGGCAAGTACATCAGACACCACAAAACACCACCACACAAGAAAAGAAAAAACTAAAGAGTCCGAATTATAAATTTAAAAATAAAAAAGTGTGTTTTTTTTATCTAATTTAATAATTATTTTTTATCCTGATACATACCTATAGTAATAAATATTTATACCTGTTTTTGGAACTTCAAACGAGATTCAGTGTAGACATATTGTAATCTCAACAATTAATTTGTACAATGTACAATCTAATCAAAATTAATTTATTAAACTGATGTGGATGAAACTAGTATCAATTGTTTATGATACATAAGTTGTTGTTTGGATACATAGGCTGCACTAAAAGTATCGGGAATGGAATATTTCCACTGTTCCTGTCATATTAAAATCTTTTTAATTTAAAATTCGTTGGTTTTAAAAATCGAATACCGTTTATTTATTTAAAAAAAGATTCTCGGTCATGTCACAAGGTCTTGCCAAACTTGTTTAGTCGTTGACAAAATGGAATTGACTCGAGAAAATTCTAGAGCGATGATTTATTATGACTTTCGAAGTGGTTTAACACAAAAACAGTGTGTTGACCGGATGATTTCTGCATTTGGTGATGAAGCCCCATCCAAAACCACAATTTATCGCTGGTTTGCTGAATTTCAACATGGACGTGTCAAGCTCAGTGATGATCCCCGTCAAGGTCGTCCAAAAACTGCAGTCACCCAAGAAAACGTTGATGCTGTGCGTAAGCTGATTGAGGAAGATCGACATGTGACACACCGCGAAATTCAGGCAACTTTAGACATTGGCATGAGTCAAATACAAATAATCTTGCATGAACAATTAGGTGTAAAAAAGTTGTTTTCCCGATGGATACCGCATTTGCTCTGTGAAGAGCAAAAAGCGGCTCGCGTTACTTGGTGCGTCAGAACTCTCGAAAGATTCCACGCAGGATCCTCAAATGCTGTATACAACATCGTATCAGGTGACGAATCCTGGATATACGCGTACGAACCCGAAACAAAAAACCAGTCACGAGTTTGGGTGTTCGAAAATGAGTTAAAGCCAACAAAAATTGTTCGTTCACGGAGTGTTGCAAAAAAATGGTGGCCACGTTTGTCTCCAAAACCGGCCATGTTGCGACTATTCCTCTTGAGGGACAAAGAACGGTTAATGCAGAATGGTATGCCAACATTTGTTTGCCACAGGTCGTTTCTGAACTCCGTAAAGAGAACTGCAACCGCCGCATCATCCTCCATCACGACAATGCGAGTTCTCACACCGCACACAGAACAAAAGTGTTTTTAGAGCAAGAAATCATAAAATTATTAGACCATCCGCCGTACAGCCCCGACCTAAGCCCTAATGATTTCTATACTTTCCCTAAAATAAAGAATAAATTGGGTGGTCAGAGATTTTCATCACCTGAAGAAGCTGTGGACGCCTACAAAACGGCCATTTTGGAAACCCCAACTTTCGAATGGAATGGTTGCTTCAATGATTGGTTCCATCGTATGGAAAAATGTGTCAAATTTCGCGGAGAATACTTCGAAAAGCAATAAATACATTTTTAAATAGTAATGTTGTGTCACTTCCTTGATTCCCGAAATTTTCAGTGCCGCCCTCGTATAATTACAACATATCTTACTTCAGATCTACAATGGCAGCGCAAGTGCAGCACTGCAAATAGCTTAAACAGAAATTGCTCGCAGAAAGGAACTCCACGAGGTGCAGATGGGCAATGAAAGGCAAAAGTTTAAATAAATATTATTAAAAGAAGAAGTATTAAAAAGTAAATTGGATTATTACAAAAAAAATGATTACATTGTACAGCATTTTTTATTATTTACTACTCACTAAAATGTCTCGTAATAAACATTTGCAAAACAGCATTAGCATTAACACTACCCCTTGGAACTTCTCGAGACACTTCTCTGTTATTTTCGACGCTGCTCTCTACCTGCATGTCTCCATGGTCAACTGCAATATTGTGAAGCACAGCTTAAAGCAACTATTGTGGTCTTTACATTTTGTAAGTTGCAGGTCATGCCAAAAAGAAGGCATTGAAAGCGTTGCTTCCATACTCCAAAGCAACGTTCTACAGTATTTCTTGTAGCAATATGCGCTTCATTATATTTTTCCTCACGGAAAACGTACGGAATACGACCCTCAAATGCGGTGTGTGGGCAGAGTATGTGTATGCCTTATCCATCATTTCTTCAATGGGCAACACTGTTCAGGGTTGACATGGCTGGGACGTAGAGTATCACGGAAGGGGTTATCACTGCAAGGCTTGAGAGGCCTCACTTACTCATCGAAAGAAACAACAACTGTACGATCTCTTGGGCCGGCAGTACTTTGGACACCTATTTTCACCTATTTACCTACTGTATTCATGGATTATCAATGTGCGGTGCCTTACACCTTGTCAATGTCTATCGAGGATTGGCAATTAAACACTTCTTCCAAGGCTGATGCGCTGCCCGCCAAGGCGGGGATGATGTCTAACTTAACCTGTACAACATTGACTAATCATTACCGTCACGTCTCAGCGCCCGGCCAGGCACTGGTCATAAACAGATATGCAAGCAAACCAGGAATGGCATTGTGGAGCGTGGGGCCGTTGCAGTACCCTGATCCTCCGTCCTATTTTTTAGTGGACCAAGAGCCGAAGTCAGAAGACCTCATTACACCCCCCACCTTAATACAAGAGGCTCCGGTAGTGGAGGAGCCACAGGAGAAGGGTACGTAGGCCCATCGTCCTGCGATGCCCCCCATAGGCGTGCAGGCTTCACCCGGACGTCCAACTTTCAACGACCACCCCCAAAAGAGGAGGGGGGCAACTGGGGGCATTGGTTATCCAACAGGAATCCGGGAATGCGTGACAGGAACAAGTGTATGTCAGGGATGTACTTTGACAGGGGAGCGTCTCTTTACGATCTGGAACTGGACGATGATTTGTTCAACTCTATGGAAATGGAGCAAGACTATCTACCCAACGTTCAGAACTTAGATGTGCTGGTGCGCTTCTCAGCTAGGGTTCCAAATTGGTTCCCCATTAAGAGTACGTCCTACTCATCCGGTCTATACCTGCACTATAGAATGACGCACGCTAGTGGTCAACACCTACTCGCCAATAAGATGTTGGCATTGCTTGGGTACATTAAGAGGAAATATGACTTCGGCCAGAAACCCTCGAAGGTGAATATGAATTGTATAGACGACTTCGTGAGGAAGCACCTCAAGATGGTAACAAAGTGGGCCTTTCCCCGGGTATTCTCGTGCGGGCCTGCGTACTGTTTTTAATGCACATGGAATTATTAGGGGCCAAGTCCCCTTGGACCAAGGAGATGGTTATGCAGGATATTGAGAAGTGGACTTCTGGGGGAGAAGGCGGTAACCTCGAGCTTCTTTCATAGATGACATCTTCTGCGAGTGGGGTTACGATACAAATCCTTCAAACTTCCTGACCTTCGAGGAGTGATGGTCTACTACGATGGGGCACTAGTGGTGGTGCGCAAGAAAACCACTATAGACGGAATCCCACATAGATCAAAGTGGGCTTGGGCCTCCGGGAGAATGATGAAGAATGGCACACTCACGACTGAAGGCTATGATCTATACCGAGAGGCCTGTAAGGAACCTGAGATATGTAAAGTGGCTTTGAAGGAGGAGGAAAAAAAACTAGGGAAATTATATCAATACCCATGGCATCCTACCTAAGACAGTCTTAACTCTCTTACAGGTGGAACCGTCTGCCTGGAGATTCACCACTCACTAACCCAAGCTGGCTTGGTGACTTTCAATCAACCAACTACGCATGGTACGGCTATGCGGACCCAGAAAGATTCGACCATCCAGTCACCAAAGATATGGTCAAGTACATAGCAAGGAAGCTTGGCAGTATAGACAATAGCATTGCGAAGGTTGCTAAGGACGAAGAGGAGTCGATAGATAGGCTTTTGATGGAATGGAACGGTAAGACCTGGGAATACAGGGGGGGGGGGGACTGCTTTCCGGGTGGAGGATCACATCCTTGGTTGGCACAATCGTGTCCATGGCTATTGGAAGGTATATAATACGGCTGAATAACATACCTGGTACCAGATCCGTAGTTATGGGGGACGACATTATTTTGGCTTCACCTAGATACGGTCTAACACGCAAGCAGCTATTCGACAGTTTCGCTAACACAGGTTTCAACATAAACCTAAGTAAAACGGTATCCGGCTCTATAGGAGAATTTTTGCGCCAAGTCTATTCAGAAAGGGGTGTGGTTGGGTACCCATGTTGTTCCGGTATGGGGTCAACACTGTGCCGTGTGCACGCATTGCGCTCGGTGGCTCGAAAGATACACTCTAAAGAAGGAACAAGAAATTTCGAAGAATTGGCTGACACTCTATAGCAGATACCACATTGCCTCGACACTGCTAGATTGACAGCACTCACTCGTAAGCTCATAACATTAGACGTGCGCCAACACTTCAGGACATCCGGCTCGAAGGACTGTAGTGTTTCTACAGTTAATAGAAGGGATGATAAATGACCAAACGCAACGAGTGCTGTTTGTACACTGATTTATTAATTAATAGAATCGACAATGTGGAATGTATATGCTGACACAGCATACGGCGATCGACACGTTTAACCTAATTATATTGTACTTTGTACAGATAGGTTAATCTTAATTTGTTGATTTTTTATCTGTACTATAGTAACGCAGGGGACTCTATCTACTCTATCTCGCTGTTAATATTAGAATAAGTTCATTTAATAAATTATCCGTACGCCACTGTTATTAATAATCAGTAATTTGACAAAAAAATAATTTTAAAAACTTTTTTGAAACCTTTTTCAAATTGGCCTCGTAAAAGTTGATTCGCCCTTATATCACATTAATATCATGATGTATGGTGTGTTGATGATGGTGGTGGTGATGATGATGATGATGATGGCATCTTCGATAACCATAGGCTCTTGAATGTGGTGTCTTGTACAAAAAGATAAAGTGCCAAGATTCGTGAATTAATCATAGATGTAGACATCTCTGATGAGTTATCTGGAGTCCTTATGACAGTGTTTACTTGCCTAAGAAAAGAAGAAAACGATTAGATGGGTCATGACAGGTATAAAGCCTACATAATACAAATAAACTACATTGCTAAAATTGGCGGTATTTCGATTTCAATACAGTCCTTCGTGGAAAAAGTAAAAATGTCCCGTATTCAATTAAATTTTCTTGTTGCTACCCCTATCGTTGAGCTTATGACCCAATTTAAGGAATTTTTTGATGAAGTGAGAACAGGTGTAACGAGATTTAGAGTGAGGGCTTCTGTAGCAAAAAAAGGTTTAAAGAGAGATGTATCACCAAATCACCAAAACAGGGGGATAGAGATTCTACGCAAAGTACATCACAATATGGGTTAATCAATCATCACATTCCTCTACTCCAGGGAATTATTCTCGCTCCAGCCACACCTCACTCAAGAACCTGTGGTTATCGAAAATGCCATCACGGTTCGAGCAGTTATGGCGGTGTGTGAAGACCAGTCTTTGGACAAGCTGGCGGCCATGGCGGATAAAATAACAGAATACACCAACGCCGGGGATGTTGCAGCAGTATCAAGCAAGAGAGAAGAAGATGGACAGCCGGACGAGCAGATGAGTAGATTGGAGCTAGAGATTGCAGCGCTGCGCGCCGAGTTGAGGGGTCGCGAGCGCGCCAGGAGCAACAACAGATCGACCGACTTTAGGAGAAGATCAACATCACGGCCTAGAAGAGTACCTGGGGACCCGGACTGGCTGTGCCGTTTTCACTTTCGGTACAGATCGAGAGCTAACCGCTGCGAGCAACCCTGCGCGTGGCGAGCCAAGCAGGCGGGAAACTAGTTAGAGTATATGCGGGCTCGGTGGACGGATGTACTCAAGGTCAGGTAAATAAAAGCCATCGTTTATTAATTAAGGATAAGTTAACAAAATGTAATTTTTTGATTGATTCAGGCGCTAACATTTCCGTCATTCCAAAGTAGTGTGTTAGAAAGCCTATTGAGAAAATAAATGCGATCTAAAGTTGTATGCCGCTAATGACAGCGAGATTAAATGTTATGGTAGATGTAATTTAGAATTATCTTTAGTCCTAAGACGGTCATTTAAATGGTCTTTTGTCATATGTGACGTAAAACAGCCTATAATAGGTGCCGATTTTTTGGAGAATTTAAAATTAAATGTGGATTTGTATAATAACAAGTTAATTGATACAGTTACCAGCTTAAATGTTTGTGGACTAAAAAGTACAAATTTTTTCGGAACTATTTAATGTATAAATAGCAACCATCCTTACGCGGATTTACTAGGATAATTCCAGGACATCACGCGACTCAAGCTCTCAGACTCGGCATTCAAGGATGTCCCAGAGCATTCCGTTTATCATCACATCGAGACAACCGGACCACCTGTCCACGCGCGTGCCAGGAGGCACCGGCGGACAGGTACGATAGGGTTAAAAAAAGAATTCCAGTTGATGCAAGAGCTAGGCATATGTAGACCTTCAAACAGTGAGTGGGCCAGTCCTTTACATGTAGTACCTAAGAAAGATGGCGGTATCCGACCTTGCGGGGACTATAGGATGTTAAATTCAATTACGAAGCCAGATCGTTATCCTATACCTAGAGTACAAGATTTTACGTATGGGTTACATAATAAGATTTTTTTTTCAAAATTAGATATTTGTAGAGCTTATCATTTTATAGGTATTAATCCAGATGACATAAAAAAACAGCCATTATTACGCCATTTGGGCTTTTTGAATTTCCAAGAATGACATTTGGCCTGCGTAACGCGGCACAAACATTACAAAGATTTGCATTCATTTTATTTTAATGTCGGCAAGGCAACAAGTTAATTATATATAATAATATCCAGCTCAATTCACAAAGTTTAAAGTTATCATCAGTTTAAAGTTGAGAGTATTAAAAGATAAATTATATTTAACAAAATGGGAAAAACATATTCTATAGAAAAGAAAGATGAAGAAATTGTTATCGCTCAGAATGGAGCAAATCATGCAACAGCCTCTAATGCTAATTATAAATTGGAAGTGTTGAGCATCACGGTGACTGTTATGGCAGTCATCCTTTTTGTGTTTTGTGCTATTGTTATATACAAAGTTTGGGTTGCAAGTGTAAGGAAGATGTTAAGGAAGGAGTTAAATTGTAATCAAGGAACTAATTTAAGTGTTTTGTCGCAAAACAAACTCCCAAATGTTAATGTTTGCTAAATTCAAAATTTTTGTTTATTGCCAATTATGTAAATCATTTTTTTTTAGAAGGGGGTGTATGTAGTATATATAATAATTCTCAGTAATCGTAGAATGTAGAGTCAGCTTACGCTGTTATGTTATGTATATGTACGTCGCAATAATAATAACTCCCACGAGAGTCAGTCGTCAGCCCCTCGCCAGCTTAAATGGTTGTCAAATAAAGTACATCAGATATTTAATTTGAAGACCCCAGCCATTGATCACTAAATATATAATAAATGTTTAAAAAGTGAAGTAAATGGTTTTAAAATTATAAAGAAAATAGTTGTAAAAATACATGGCTTTTGGTTGTACTTGTGACTTTGAACGTAAATATTTGTAATTGTATATAAGTATGTGCCGTAAGTAAGATCTGAGCCGACGACGTCTGATATTTCAGATTTACTGCGAGGCTTAAGGGCATAATTAAAAAATTACGTCCCTTTCCTGCTTCGCGCCATTGTAGCCCGAGAGTATTTATTTTTAAGGAATTAGGAACCTGTAGTCACGTCTTCCTTCGCGATGACACTATTCGTGGTTCACTTAGTCCTGCTTACTCCGGTCCTCACAAAGTGCTTCCCAGAGGGGACAAAGTTTTAAAAATTCTCCTCAACAATAAGAAGGTGATAGTGTCTACTGACCGGCTTAAACCAGCATTTACACTGGACAACGTCAAAGACACTCACACACACACACAGGGGGGTGTGGCCTACATACACACATTATACATTTTATATTTATATTTACACAAGCATTAATCTAATTTTTCAATTTTTAACTTATACCTATTTTATTTTTACACATTTATATACATCAATATTATACACATACTCTTAGCTAATATTTTACTGTGGGTTATTAACATATATATTGGAACGAAGTTCCTTACCGCGCGTTACGAAAGGGGGCTAGATGGAAAAAATTAAGACCAAAAGTTGTAGCGACAATTTTTGCTATAGTTGTAAGCCGTGCGGCGTGCACGTGTTTCTGTCTGTCTAAAAAGCAAGCCGGTTATTTTCGTTTCATATTGTGTATAAGCTGGTGTGTGGTGTGTGCTCGGACAATATACGCTGAACTGTAAGTCTGCTTTTTTCATTTCCACGGACCTCTGCGGATACTGCACATTTATATCACCCCGTTTAAACCATAAATGTAAATGATGAAAATTTTGAAAATTTCGTTACGGAAAACTTTACTATTTCGGAGTCCGAGTATCTGACGAATCTTCGGCCGATGAAAATGAGGTCCTGCCACCAGATATTGAACAGGTTGCAGAGGTTGAGGAGTCTGAAGTAGACTCTTCGTCAGATAGTGATGACAATGTTCCCTTAGCGGAACTTCTGCGTGATGCACAAAGTGAGTCCGATACCGAAGGAACTACGACGTTAGAAGAAAATATTATTATGGGAAACGAAAATGTACGAAGTGGACAACAGAACCTCCGTCTAGAAATCGGCGTATCTGCTCACAACATCGTCATACCAATGACTAATATAAACGTTCCAGCAGAAAGTGAACCAGTAAGTTTATTAAGTTTGTTTCTTACTCAAAACATAAAGAAGAAAATTATACTCCACACAAACGAAAGACTCGAGATATTGAGAGAGAAATACAAAAGGACAAACAAACCTGAATTGAAAGACATGGATGAGATTGAATTAGATGCTTTTTTGGGTTTGTTGCTGTACAGTGCGGCTTTCAAATCGAATGACGAAGATGTGAATGCATATTTATTTTTTTCATTGCCTACTTCTTATCTTCGTTTTAATATTTGTTTTTTTTTTTAAGAAATGGCGCAGCAGCAGCAAGCAGCGAGTGTTCAAGTCATCATGATGACTGTTATTATTATAAAAATTATCACGATAGGTTTAGTAGTGAATATAGTAGTATCAAGTTCACTACAGGTTGGTAATGGTGAAATGCTACGCTATGCTATGTAAACTAATGGTGAAATAACTATTACAGGTTTTAACAAATGTGATGTATGGAACAACAACAATTATTATACTTTTTATAGTAACAATAGTGCAACTCCATACATAGTTGAACCATTAATGTTTGGCCTAATTAAATGGAAATGTGATGATTCTAATGCTGGCGATGTGGTCTCACTATTTGATTGTGCTACATGTGGTGTTTATTGTGCATATAAACAATATATACTGAAATGTAGGAACAATACCCTACCTATTAGGTGCTGTGTTATCAACATTATTATTTTTCATCATACTCTCATTGTTGATAACTAAATTCAGGAAAGCAATTAATAAGCTTATTGTATCATATTTTGTTATGAGGTCTGATAGAAGGAGAGCTAAAACAGTTGCTAGGTACAACAAAACAACAGGTAATAAATTAGAAGTAAAATTCAAGCCGATTAAATATAATAATGTCTCACTAATGAATGAGGTTAAAAGGAAGAGATTAGAACTAACAGGGAACAATAAGGAGAATGAGGAAATATACGCAGAAATAATATATAATAGATCTAACGAGGGAAGGGAAGTTGATGAACTATTACTTAGATCAGAGGCAAGGGAAACATATTTAATGTTCACAGTAGAAACACACATAGGTATCAACCTACTGCCAGTATTGTTAGAGCTACTGCTATATTAACATCCATTTCACCAACAAATGTTTATAGTTGTAATCAAATGCTTTATCTTAAATGCAATGGTAGAATATGTTCTAGTTATAAATGTTATGATCTTGCTACATACTCTTTGATAATAGGTGATAGAGAAACTGTGTTTTTTAATGACCTGAACAATGAAAGACTATCTTATATACTAAGGCGGGTCAATAAGTCCGTGATTTTTTGAATTTCTAACCTCCTTACTGAAAAAGCAACACTACTCCTGTCAACAGGCATCTGTCAGTTGACTCCTATCAAAATTTGAACTTGCTGCGTCAGTTAGTTTGTGTTTTACAGCTATCTTTATCAGACTATCCAGTAACTTAAGGAAACAATGGAAAAAAGTGAATTTCGTGTGCTTATTAAGCATTATATTTTGCAAAAAAAAACCATTACCGAGACCAAGGCTAAGCTTGATAAATACTATGGGGACTCTGCACCATCGATTTCAATGGTAAAAAAGTGGTTTACTGAATTTCGTTGTTGCCGTACAAGCACTGAAGATGCCGAACGTCCTGGACGCCCAGTTGAGGTCTCTACACCCGAAACAATCGAAAAAATTCACGATATGGTGTTGGCCGACCGAAGATTGAAAGTGCAAGAGATTGTGGAAGCCATAGGCATCTCGCATGGCTCAGTGGTTTAAATTTTGAATGATCACTTGGGCATGAGAAAGCTTTCCGCAAGTCGACCACAAACGCAATCGTGTAACAACTTCACAGGAAGGTTTGGCGTTGTTTAATCACAATATGGAGGAGTTTTTGCGCCGTTTTGTAACCGTGGACGAAATATGGATCCATCACAACACACCAGAGACCAAACAACAGTCAAAACAGTGGGGATTCTAAGGGTGAATCGGCGCCAAAGAAGGCCAAGGTGGGTTTGTCAGCCAATAAAGTTATGGCGACTGTTTTTTGGGATGCACGTGGGATAATCCACATTGACTATCTTCAAAAGGGAGGAACAATTAATGGGGAATATTATGCCAACTTATTGGACCGCTTCAATGAGATTTGAAAAAAAACCGACCTCATTTGGCCAAGAAAAAAGTTCTTTTTCACCAAGACAATGCAAGGGTGCACACATGTGCAGTTGCCATGGCAAAAATCCATGAATTGGGCTATGAATTGCTCCCACATCCACCCTATTCTCCAGATTTGGCTCCGAGTGAGGTTTGGGAGACCAAACCTGAAAAAATGGCTCGGTGGAAAAAGATTTGACTCCAATGATGAAGTCATCTCGCAAACAAAGGCCTATTTTGAGGACCTCGACAAATCATATTTTTTGGAAGGGATAAAAAAATTGGAGAAGCGTTGGACAAAGTGTATAGAGCTCAAGGGGGACTACGTTGAAAAATAAAATGATTTATTTATCAAAAAATCTATGTTTTATTCCAAAAGTCACGGACTTATTGACCCGCCCTCGTAATTCGATAAATTATACCATGTGGCTAGGTACAGTAAGGTCTATGAAACAGCTGAATACACTATTACAAATGAAATGACATGGAATTGCTATGTTTCAGCAAATGTTGGTATGAATATGTGGGAATGATTATAATCTGAATTTACTTGAGAAGAATAGTTCAAACCCACATGGTTATGGATGCCATTTTACAAGTGTGTCATGTGATGGAATGTGCACTCATGGAGTGTCATGTGTTTGGTATAGATGGTAAATAAAGCCAGATGTATCTAATAGAGCTGATGTGTATTAGTCTGTTTCAGACCTATGGGATACATTTTACATTTTCACAGTAAGTTATAAAGGTATATCAAAGCAAGTACACTTAAATACAAATAACCCAAAATATGACTTAAATGATATACTGAATGGTGTGATGTCACATGTGCCCATTTATGTAAACTCATCATCATATGAAAAGCCAATGCTTAAAGGATCCATAGTTCATTAAAATGGAACATAATATGCCACAAGAAAATATGAGAGGATTAAGATTTGATAATTAAAACAATCATGTCATATTCTACAAGAAGACATTGGATTGTAGTACAGATAGCTGTGTTGTCAAGTGTGATTAATGAACCTTCTTTGAGACGCCTACAGAAAAGCAGCCCATACCTAGTTGACCATGACAAAATAAAGAGAATGACAACCTTTGGAGAGATCTGGCTAACGTATTAATACAAGAGTATCTGGACATGTATCCATAACATTTAAAAACAAGAGTTAAAGGAATTAATAGTAGAGAAGCCACATTGTGACTTAGAGATTGATATGGTATATGCATGTAAAAATTGTCTAGAGCAACCAAAAGTTGTCATATCCTCATCTAACATTGATAGAGAAGGTGCATTAGATTTTGATTCTAATTGCACATGGGATAGGCAGTCATTATCATGCAATTATGAGCTATACGATCTTACTCAGATAAGCAAGGAGAGTAGCTGCAGAATAACTATCCCATTAATAAATAAAACACTGGATATCAACTTTGAATATGAGTATAGAGGAGCATTGACAGATATTTTAACTTTTACATTAGTTTTAACTGTTTTATTTGTAATTCATACTAATTGTTTCGTTTGTTTTTGACTTGTTTTTTGTGTTTGTGTGTGATTTTTTTATTTCAAGATGCCTTCGCCATACGCGTATACCGCGCGGGATTATGGTATGATGCTGATGTGCTTAGGAGAAGCATTCGGGAATGCCGCAGAGGCATTGAGGATTTACCGGAGGCGATATCCTCATGCCCGCCATCCTTCAGATTCCCGTACCATAACAGAGGCATATCAGCGTCCGGCGGTGGGCGGCAACTGAACATTAATATCGAGGAGCAGATTTGACGTGGTTCACCCCGGAATCCTCGTCTTGGAGCCCGCAGTGAGGCTAAAATGCTAAGACGTCGGCAGGGTAGGCCAGTTGCTACGCATGCAACTGTACATAAAAGTTTACAGCGGAACAGAATGCGTCCCTATAAAATACATCGTCTGCAGGCGTTGCTTCCGGTTGATCGTGTCCCGACGCACCGAATACTGCCGATGGCTGATCGAGCAGGAAGAAGCATCACCATCATTCATCAGGCACATACTTCGGACGGACGAGTCCACATTTACGAGAAATGGAATGTGGAACAGAAGGAACGCCCATGTTTGGGCTGAGGAGAACCCACGGGCGTGTCAAGAAACTGGCCACCAAACACGTTGGTCAGTTAATGTATGGGGCGGCTATTACAATAATTTCATATTGGGGCCCATTTATTTAGCCCCACGGTTGACCGGTGCGATGTATCTGGATTTTTAAAATAACCAGCTAACAGAAAAACTGGACGACAACATACCGGTGGCCGATTATCCGCGAATGTGGTTCCAGCAGGATGGCGCGCACCTGCACACGTGTCGCGGCTTGTTCGTCAGCGTCTGAATGAAATGTTCGGCGACCGGTGGATCGGACGAATGGTACCTCACGCCTGGCCACCTCAATCCCCTGATTAGACCCCACTCGACTTTTTCCTTTGGGGTTACGTCAAGGAAAGGGTATTTAACCGGTCCTGTGACAGTTCTCGTGAAATGAAGCTTCGAATTAAAGACGTTTTTAGTGAGTTGCGTAGACATTACCGCGAAGATCCCACGTTTGCTTCTCGTCTACACGAAGAGACCAAGAGACGTGCAAAACTGTGCATTGACTTGGAAGGGGCACAGTTTGAACCCCATCTCATACGACCGCGAGCACAAATAAACTAATCAGATTAGTCACATTGTGTACACTCTAATTGATTAATCGGTGGATTTTTAATTGCTGTAAGTTCGTAAATACTTGAATATTATTAGATTTTTAAATAAGATTTACAATCTTATTTAAAAATCTATGCAATTTTCGTGGTTTACTTGCTACATACGTGATACGGCTACTTGAAAATAATCAGCTGTTTTCCGCATATTCGCGCCAGCGCGGGCGCGGACGAAGACAGTCTCTCTCCTCGCGCCCGCCCTCTCCCGCATCTGCCCATGTCGTTGTGTACGTTGTACATTGCGTGTTGAAAATTCTAACTTTTACAAAAACTGTCGATTAAAAGCAAATGTCTAGCACCATTTGATCTATCTCATGCCCTACTATAAGCCCACGAAGTTATCGGGACTAAATACACCTTATATATATATGTATAATATATATATATATATATATATATATATATATATATATATATATATATATATATATATATATATATATATATATATATATATATATATATATATATATTATACATATATATATAAGGTGTATTTAGTCCCGATAACTTCGTGGGCTTATAGTAGGGCATGTAGGGTGGGCCAGTTGCTACGCATGCAACTGTACATAAAAGTTTACAGCGGAACAGAATGCGTCCCTATAAAATACATCGTCTGCAGGCGTTGCTTCCGGTTGATCGTGTCCCGACGCACCGAATACTGCCGATGGCTGATCGAGCAGGAAGAAGCATCACCATCATTCATCAGGCACATACTTCGGACGGACGAGTCCACATTTACGAGAAATGGAATGTGGAACAGAAGGAACGCCCATGTTTG
The DNA here is from genome assembly GCA_963565745.1 of Phengaris arion. Taxonomy (NCBI): domain Eukaryota; kingdom Metazoa; phylum Arthropoda; class Insecta; order Lepidoptera; family Lycaenidae; genus Phengaris; species Phengaris arion. Next base: position 6,303,340 of record OY751444.1, on the reverse strand, counting down.
GGCTGAGGAGAACCCACGGGCGTGTCAAGAAACTGGCCACCAAACACGTTGGTCAGTTAATGTATGGGGCGGCTATTACAATAATTTCATATTGGGGCCCATTTATTTAGCCCCACGGTTGACCGGTGCGATGTATCTGGATTTTTAAAATAACCAGCTAACAGAAAAACTGGACGACAACATACCGGTGGCCGATTATCCGCGAATGTGGTTCCAGCAGGATGGCGCGCACCTGCACACGTGTCGCGGCTTGTTCGTCAGCGTCTGAATGAAATGTTCGGCGACCGGTGGATCGGACGAATGGTACCTCACGCCTGGCCACCTCAATCCCCTGATTAGACCCCACTCGACTTTTTCCTTTGGGGTTACGTCAAGGAAAGGGTATTTAACCGGTCCTGTGACAGTTCTCGTGAAATGAAGCTTCGAATTAAAGACGTTTTTAGTGAGTTGCGTAGACATTACCGCGAAGATCCCACGTTTGCTTCTCGTCTACACGAAGAGACCAAGAGACGTGCAAAACTGTGCATTGACTTGGAAGGGGCACAGTTTGAACCCCATCTCATACGACCGCGAGCACAAATAAACTAATCAGATTAGTCACATTGTGTACACTCTAATTGATTAATCGGTGGATTTTTAATTGCTGTAAGTTCGTAAATACTTGAATATTATTAGATTTTTAAATAAGATTTACAATCTTATTTAAAAATCTATGCAATTTTCGTGGTTTACTTGCTACATACGTGATACGGCTACTTGAAAATAATCAGCTGTTTTCCGCATATTCGCGCCAGCGCGGGCGCGGACGAAGACAGTCTCTCTCCTCGCGCCCGCCCTCTCCCGCATCTGCCCATGTCGTTGTGTACGTTGTACATTGCGTGTTGAAAATTCTAACTTTTACAAAAACTGTCGATTAAAAGCAAATGTCTAGCACCATTTGATCTATCTCATGCCCTACTATAAGCCCACGAAGTTATCGGGACTAAATACACCTTATATATATATGTATAATATATATATATATATATATATATATATATATATATATATATATATATATATATATATATATATATATATATATATATATATATATATATGTATGTTTTACTTAACCCGGCGAGAATGTGGCAGATGTGGCAGGGTATTTTACACCCTCCATTACTTAAACTCGCGTAGTTCTTTTATTTCGCGCTTAGCAACAACGCGACGCTGATAAGCTGCAGGCAAATATTTAAGAGTGCGGGGGGTGTTATTGGCGCGATCCCAGTGTTGCACGTATCTGCGCGGGAGTTACACAGTGCTGCTAACCTGTCTCGGGTAAGTTTTACCCTGCCACATAGCTGGTGTATGTGTTTTGTTTGTTTTGTTGTAATTTATTTGGCTTTTAAATATTAATTTCACTATGTTTTTTGCAGTTTTCCTTCAAAATGAGTGACGAACGAATTGAATTTATGTTAAACGAAGTTTTGAACGATTCTTTCGACGAGTCTGACTCTGAAGTTGGGTCTGATCACTGTAGCATCCACGAAATTGTTCTGGAACGGAGCAGAGAGCCAATAGTGTCAATGATAGTACTGAGGATGAAAATAGTGGTGAGTCTGATGATGACATTCCTTTATCATTTTTGAGGAGTCAGCCATTGCCCGGACACGGAATTTTTTACACAGCCCTAGAGATCCAATGTACGTACACGTGCTGAAAATATTATAAGCCAACGCCCTGGGGTACAAGGTAGTGCGAAAGATGCAATGAGCGAATCTCAATGTTGGAATATTTATATAACTATGGACATGAGGAACCAAATAGTAATATACGCAAATGTACATATACAGGGTGTTTTGCACATGGACCGACATGATTTTTTGGGGGGTGGGGGGGGTCATGTGCTATTTTCCCCCGTGAGACCCAATAACCTAAGTCTCACGGTAGTCTAGATATGTTTTTTTTTAATTTTTTTGAAATCTACCCGAAATCTTGCCTTTAAATCGTCCTAACTTTTTTGTTTGTGGTTATAATACCACAAAACAAAGTATGCTTGTATTTTACAATGTTTTCTAATTCTAAATAAATCATTACATGTTACAATTGATATCCACAAAAAAACTTCTGAGCTTTCAAAGTGGTAAATCGGTGTAAATGTTATGAAAAGTGACAACTTATCAATTCATTTAAAAAAAAACTAAAGCTCATTTTGAATTTAGCTTTTTTTAAAAAAGTTCTTTACTTATTACCCTTTCTAACGATATGCTACATGATATAAGAAACCATTCTTAAAGTGGTCAAATTAAGCTTCGTTTGCCTGAACACGCACTCTAACAATGTAACTGGTTTGAACAATGTAACCAGTCAACGCGGATTATCAAGCAGCAGGTAAAAAGTTAGTCCCTTTCTTACTAGTAGTACAGTTATTGTTGTCTTTGTCTATCGAGTTGAAAGTGAGTGAAGGTCACTTGCCGGGAATCAGTCGAGATTACTCTGCGATTCGAAGTGCCCGTACTTTTCCCGTTGTTCTATCGTAATCAAATTAAAGTCTTGTTATTGTTTTTTTGTTAAATCTGTTGTTGAACTGTTACGTTTTTGTTGTTTATCTTTGCGTATTCGTTACAATGGCGAACTTCAGTAACGAGGAGTATGCTGACATGATGTTGGCGTATGGTAAAGCTGATTGCAATTCGCATGAAGCGCGAAGAATTTATCAAGAACGCTACACTGATCGACGGTTACCTCACCACGAGACCTTCTCAACTACCTATCGACGTCTGAGGGAGACCGGAAACTTAAACTTTCGGGAGCCCCGAGTGAATGTGAGGCAACATAATGTTGAAGTTGATGAGAGAATCCTTCAAGCTTTTGATGACGATCCTACAACAAGCATACGAGTTGTTGCTGACGGACTTAACGTATCAGTTTGGAAAGTCTGGTCCGTTCTTCGGGCAGATGGAAGGCACGCATTTCATTACACTCCTGTTCAAGGTAACAACTTACAGTACTTACTACTTATTTAAAATGTGACATTAAAACATTTTACTTGATTTCAAATCTTAATGTGTTCACTTTTACTCTTATTATTTTTTATTTTTTATTGTTGTAATTGTTTCGTTGAATTCCTTTCTTGCTATGTTTCTCGGACAACTGAAGAAGTTCTTTGCGTGAGCTCAATTAAAAGAAAGAAATATCGCGTTTATGCAGTTATTACCACAAACTCACGGATTTCATTCATTGTTCCAGGTCTCGAAGAGGGTGACAATGCAAGACGGTTAGAGTTCTGCCGATTTTTATTGCACACAGATGTTGAAGATAGCGACTTTTTGAAAAGAATTTTATGGACTGACGAGTCAAATTTTAGCCATGAAGGCATAGCAAATCTGCACAATTTGCATCACTGGGAGAAAAGGGGCCAAAATCCGCACAAAAAAAGGCAGACTTCCTTTCAGCGAAAATTCAGCGTAAATGTTTGGGCTGGTGTTATTGGGCGAAATCTTGTCGGCCCATATTTTTTGCCAGAACGACTCAATGGAAACAATTATTTAGAGTTTCTTCAAAATGATTTACCTGAACTGGTACTACCAGTTTTAGAAGATGTGCCAATTGTTTTTCAAAATGATGGCTGTCCGGCACATTACCAACGAACGGTACGAGAGCATTTAAATAATGCATTTCCAAACTCGTGGATTGGTAGAGCTGGCCCCATTCCATGGCCAGCACGGTCCCCAGATTTAACACCCCTGGATTTCTACGTATGGGGACGTGCAAAAGAGTTAGTGTATGCAACAGAGGTGCCCACAAAAGAAATTTTAGTGGAACGAATAAACACAGCATTCCTAAAAATGCAAGAGGAAATGCGGCTTTTAACTACAACCTCGGAAATAAGAAAAAGGTGTCGTGCATGCATAAGGTGTGGAGGCGGCCAATTCGAGCAAACTTTGTAATTTTAATTTAATAAAAACAACTTAACATAAAAAATGTATTTTCATTATCTTGACCCTAGCAACAAAGTATCTCTTAGGTCGACCCCTGATGTATTATTTCTGTCATGTAGCATATCGTTAGAAAGGGTAATAAGTAAAGAACTTTTTAATAAAAAGCTAAATTCAAAATGAACTTTAGTTTTTTTTTAAATGAATTGATAAGTTGTCACTTTTCATAACATTTACACCGATTTACCACTTTGAAAGCTCAGAAGTTTTTTTGTGGATATCAATTGTAACATGTAATGATTTATTTAGAATTAGAAAACATTGTAGAATACAAGCATACTTTGTTTTGTGGTATTATAACCACAAACAAAAAAGTTAGGACGATTTAAAGGCAAGATTTCGGGTAGATTTCAAAAAAATTAAAAAAAAACATATCTAGACTACCGTGAGACTTAGGATATTGGGTCTCACGGGGGAAAATAGCACATGACCCCCCCCACCCCCCAAAAAATCATGTCGGTCCATGTGCAAAACACCCTGTATATATATGCAAAATGTACAGACACTTCAAGGTTATACAGGATGGCCCGTTTACAGTGGTCCAAAAAATTTTTTCAGCTTGAGAGCATCATGAGTAATCATTTAAAATATACTTTAGTTAAGCGAAAACTTATGGTTTAGAAATGTTTTTTTTAAAATAATCCGGAGTTTCAATATTTTTGACACAAAACCACTCTGTTATGAAAACTACTGGACCGAATTGAATGAAATTTTGTATAGGTATAGCGCAATAACCTTACGCGTCCAGGTTCACGACCACGAAGGCCAGGGATAACTCCTTCTAGGAACGAATTATGCAGCCTCACGAAAACGCGATGGTCCGGAACGCGCTGCACAGCCGGGCCTGGCTGGCGTTCAGCAAATTGCCGATAAAGCCTGTCCGCTTCTCGCGCGACGCCTTGTGCGACACCATAAAAATAATGCATCGTCGCGTATTCACGCCGTGAGTAGGTTGCACGTCTAGAACGATTTCCATCCATTGTCAACAAAACCTCCAAATCACGAGCTGACTGCTACTGATTGTCAGTAAGTCTAGTTCACGTAAGCCAAGTAGTCAGATGAGCGATCAGATACGAGTCAATAAACGAAGCCAAAACGTTAAAATACACCAAACTATAGAATAGCTGCAGTGAGCGCAAGCGACAAACGACAACTGAAGATCGTACGTACTTAAGAACAATATGGTAGCGTCTGTCTCTTTTTAACAAACGCACGACATAATTAACGTTCTCTGTCGACGAATACCGGCCCGCTTTACATGCTTTTTTATGACCCTGTTTTGAATACTTGTGTGATGATTCCTTCGATCACATATTATACAAGATACACAATCCGCGGCAAAAAACGACCTCACTAAAAGAGCACCAAACGCAACATTCTGGTGGACTTTTGATTTAGTAGTGCTCGAACACTCCGCCGGGAAACATGCCTCAGTGCTCGTTCAATAATTGTAAAAATCATACGTCTAAAACGCAAAACAAGGATGGAATTTCATATTTCCGGTAAGTATTAATTTTATCCTAATATATTTCTTACAATTGTATTGTAAATATTGGTATTTCGTTAAGAAATCACCAAAAACAGTTTTAAAATTAAGTTGTAAATAAATAACCGTCTCAATTGCGAATACTCATACTAAAGGTACTTAACGTATAACATGCCCACTTGAAATGTTCGGGTTATAGGCTATGCTTCTGTTCCATTTGTTGGAGTCGCTATTAATATTTTCTTATTGAGGAATTATTTTTTTTAGGTTTCCTCGAGATCCAGTTAGATGTGGAAATTGGATATCAGTTGTAGCACGGCAAAGATGCGAAGAATTTTTCAAGCCGAATTTAGCGAGCGTTGTATGTTCTAAGCATTTTTTTGAGAGTGATGTATATGTGACTCCGAAAGGCATGAAGAGACTACACAAAACAGCTTTACCTCGAATAGTAAGTAAAATGTCAATATACAGGATGTAACAAAACTAAGTGATAATAATAAGGGTCTGTAATATGTATGAGTCTCCTGTTTAGTTTACTGTGAAAGTAGCAACGCTAAAATAGTAACTTAATAAATATGGGCAAACCTCATGAATTTGAATGAATTTGTTGACTGTGAAAGTTGCAGCATTTAGGGCTGCTACTTTCACAGTGAACTCCATATAAGGGACACATTCACCCCTAAAGTATTATCTCTCTGTTTTCTTAAACCCATTACACACCCATGTTTTGTTGAAACATCATGTGTTGTTTTGATGAATTGGGTTAATTTATTTAGTATATTACCGTTTACTATAATATTGTTTTATTATAGGAAGAAAATGTTAAAGATGTACAAGAGGCGTCTTTTGATTCAAAAGCAAATGAAAAACGATGCTCGCAACCTCAAGTAAGTACACTATTGTAAATATGACAGTATTTTATTTATTTTTCTTAATTTCATTACATTATAATTTATAATATTTTGATATAATCCAGACTCTTATATGAATTTCGAGCTTACAGACTACGTGATTTTTTTTGTGCTCTAAAAATATGTATATATATATTGAATTTTATTTCATGATTGATTAAGACGACGCCTTGATAATTTGGCTGTAGCGATATCGATTTTTCTCAGTAATGACTAAAGCTAAGAAATTAAAGTTCATCGTCAGTATTCATCATGTCTTTGTCTTTGAATTACCCATAGCATAACACGATTGGTCAACTTTCATAACACAGAATAATTAATCAAAAAGACCTCTGTAAAAAAATTTTGCCAACAGACGAGAGTGATTTAAGCTTCCAAATTTTGTACGTAGATTGGTTCAAGCATACACTTTAATTTGTCCATAGCTTATTTGAAATATATTTATCGTTTTTAAAATACGCGACAAAAACCCTTTTTTAGCTTACGCCCTTTCCATTTCTTGCTGTTCCATTGCTTGTTTTCTATGAGAGGCGGGCCGGGCCGGACTAGAAAACAAGCAATCTAAAACATACCCAACACGGTTTTATACTTTAACGCGGCGTCACCTTAATATGGTTGTTTTATTTCAGATATATGCTGAGCAGCCAGTTGGTGAAAACGTTAAAAGCCCAACTTCATCATTAAGCATTGGCTCAATCCTAGATACGCCAAAAAAAATTGTTATTAAAAAGGAACTCAGTGCTTGCAAAAGATTAATAAAAATTAAAAATAACAAAATATCAAATTTAAGAGTACAAAATAGGAGACTGAAAAAGAAATGCAGCAACTTAAAGAATGTTCTGTCTTTATTAAATAAACGCAAAAACAGTAGATCAATCACTCCTCCATGACCTATCTAAGCATATAGAAGTTACAGACACATTTAATGCCATATATTTAAAAAACATAAAAAACAAAAGACGACCGTTTTCTAAATATCCTCCAGGCGCTAGAAAATTTGCCATTACATTACACTTTTATTCACCAGCTGCGTATAAGTACATAAGAAAAATGTTTGACACTTGTCTACCTTACCCAAATACTTTATTCAACTGGTATTATAAGGTAGAAGTATTAATGCTGAACCTGGTTTTACCGGAGAAGCATTTGATAGACTGAAAGAAAAAACAGAAAAATCAAAAAAGGAAGTGCTTGGTGCTATCATTGCAGATGAAATGTCAATACGGCAACAGAAAATATGGACTGGTAAACGGTATGAGGGTTTGATTGACATGGGACTTGGCAACACAGACGATACAAATGACATTGCCAGTCAAGTATATGTCATTATGCTAGTAGGAGTTAATGATTCGTTTAAAATTCCTTTAGGTTATTTTTTTATTACTAGTCTGACAGCTGAAGTAAAAGCTAATTTACTCAAAATAGCCTTAGAAATATGTCATTCAGTTGGTGTAAAAGTGATATCCCTGACTTTTGACGGATGTAAAACAAATATTTCTTGTATGAAAATTTTAGGTTGTAATATTGACGATTATTCGAACATGAAAACTCATTTTAAGCACCCTTTAGATAAATATGAAGTAGTTGTGTTTTAGGTAAATATGAAGAAGTTGTTGTGTTTGTAGACGCATGCCATATGATAAAACTAATGCGTAACACATTTGAATCAAAAAAAGTTATCAAGGATGCCAGTCAGAAACTTATAAGATGGGATTTCATAAGTCGTCTTCATAATTTGCAAGAATGAGTAGGACTCCATCTTGCCAACAAATTGTCTCACCGGCACATCGCATTTAAAAATGAAATAATGAAAGTTAAATTAGCAACGCAACTCTTGAGTCGAAGTGTGGCTAACGCTATCGAGTTTTGTGAAAAGCAGTTAAATCTTATTGAATTTAAAGACAGTGGTGCAACAGTAAATTTCATTTTAATTTTAAATAATATTTTTGACGTTTTAAATACAAGAAATCTTAATGATCACGAATACAAAAAACCCCTCAGTCCTAGGAACGCTGAAAAAATAATGGCGTATTTAATGGAAGCAAAGGAATATTTAATTTCATTACGAGTTGATATTCGACGAAAAAAAACAATAAAAAGAAATAACGAGACAAGAGTGGTTTATACTTCAGAAAATATGCCATTATGGAAATGTCAAGCGAATACAGGTGTGATAGGTCTTTTAGTTTGCATTGATAGTTTAACGTATTTATATAAGACTCTGATTGAATCTGAAACTGTTTCTTTTATTCCTAGTTACAAATTTAGCCAAGACCACGTAGAGTTATTTTTCGGTAATTTACGTAGTCATGGTGGACATAATAATAGCCCTAATGCGGTGCAGCTAAAATCGGCTTATAAAAAAATGCTAATGCATTTAGAGCTCAGTGAAAAGTTTACAGGAAATGCTATACCACTGGAAAATATTCCAATTTTGAGTGGTAAAAATACCATTTCCACTCTTAACGTTACTTCAATAGGATATCGTGCAGAAAATGAAATTGATACAATGAACTCTAGTAATAACTTAGAAGACATAAATATTCAAGAAAACTGTGACACATTATCATTTGAGCTGAATGAACCTGAGTGTAGATCCGAGTATGTGGATCAAATCGTAGGATACATTGCTGGAAACGTAGTACGCCATTTAATAAAGAGTATAAAATGTGACGTATGCATAAATAGTTTATTAGCTGAAGAAAGCCTTTTTTTCCACAAACTTATTGATGTGAGAAACCTAGGGGGACTGTTTTATTCATCTTTAGATGTATTTATTCTTTGTAAAAAAACAGAAGTTACAATTAGGCACTACCACACATCTACTAGCAAGAATTCAGATCCTATCCTACATATTTGCGCCAAAGTGTTATCATCATTTCTTGGTGTTGACATATTTAAATCCATGTGTAAAAATCACAGAAGTATTGCAATGAAATCTATAGTCGAGATATACCTTAAAATAAGATTGCATTACATCGCAAAAAAAGACACGGAAAAAAATAAAAACCGTTCAAAAAGGCAATTATATAATAAACTCACTTTATTTCAAGGAAATTATATATTCCATATATTCCAAAACTTTTTCTGAAAACAGGAAAACAACCAACAAGTTCAATGTTCGGCTTTCAAGTAAATATTTCCTTGGTTTCATACGCCCCAAAAAGAAATAAAATTGTTTTGTTAATGTCTACACTTCATCATGATGACAATATTGATGAAACCACGGGAGATAAAAGAAAACCTGAAATGATAACATTTTACAATTCTACAAAAGCTGGAGTGGATGATAGCAGATCAAATTTTTCGCTACTAGATGTTGTCGGTGGATAACACAGTGAATTGCAGTTACCTCTGGTATAATTCTTTTAAGATGGCCTATAAACCCACGATACCGCCCGACCATGGCAGGAGCTCCATCTGTTGCCACCGAAATAACGTTTGTAAATGGATCGATGAATCGATTTTTTTTAAGTCCGTAAGCCGTAAGTAAGCCCATAGTTTAAGATAGATTGTTAAGTTCATTATCTTGCATGAGGAAATCTAAGAAATGGTATAAAAAAATAGGATTCCATATTCTTGATTTGATTTTATTAAATTCATGGGAATTTTGGCGTCTTTTAAATTACTAACTGGAAGAGGGTCATATCCGTTAGCTGATTTTTAGTTTTCTTTAATTGAACAACTCATTTTAAAGCAGAAAGGTGAAATGACAGTAGGAAGACTTATTTCTAACGATAGTTTAATTCGACTTATAGAAAGACATTTTCCCAAACCAGTGCCACCGACAAATAAACGAGAAAAACCTTTTCGAAGTTGCTACGTGTGTTCAATATCATATACACCTATCAACGAGAGGCAAGAAGATGATCAATGACGAAGTATATGTGCATAGAATGCAATATACCACTGTTTGTTCATCCGTGTTTTGAGTCTTACCATACAAAATTGCATTATTGACACTTTAATTATAAAATAGTAATTATAAACCTTTTTTTACCGAATTAAAATATGCTTAAAGGATAAAATACATTGTTATTTATTCTTTACCCCTATACTAGGTAGTTATGAAATCACAATCACGTCACAACACGTATTTATCGACCGCTGTATCGATACATGCACATCACTAGTTAGCGCCGAAAATTACAACGGTTTGATTGTTTTAAAAGTACATAGTTTTTATTTAATATTTTGGGCTAAATTAAATTTTTGTAGGCAAATGTGTTACAAGATATTGTTGTCTTGATTTCAATAGTAAATTCTCTTAAAATTAAGTGTTGTTTGAACAAAAACAATGATAACTTCTTAACTTCAATTTTTGGTTATAATGTGAAAATTAGTAAACGAATTGGAATAAAACTAATATATTAAAGGTCAGTGAAATAATAAACAAGTGTACAAAATTTTATCTGTCTAGGTCTTATAATTGAAAAGATACATCCAAATTAATACATAGCATATTACGCTCGCGCGCGAAAAATTCCCCGTATTGAGCAATGTCATTGCTTTTGAAACCCCGTATAGAAAGGGTTAAAACTTGAATTTTTCTATTTATTATTTACAGGTAGGTAATTGATACGAAACATGACCGATCTAAGACGTGTCGTCAGTACAGTGTTAAATATTTAAAATTTGGTTTTCTTCCATCACAGGCAGATAAACGATTGCCCACATGCCTTTTATGCAACAAAGTTTTGAGCAATGACTGTATGAAACCATCAAAGCTGGAAGACCACTTAAGAAGATGTCATCCTGATAAAATAGGTAAAGATTTAAAATATTTTCAAACATTAAAGGAAAAATATGAAAAGAGACCCACCGTGCACAGTATGTTCGCTTCAACGTCTGAAAGCAACGATGATGGCTTGCAGGCATCTTACAATATCTCATTACTTATAGCAAAATCTGGAACACAGCACACCATTGGAGAACAGTTAATTTTACCTGCTGTTGAAGAGGTTTTAAAAACTGTTCTGCACAAATCTTCATTTGACATACTCCATACAAAGAATTCCTTTGAGTAACAACACTGTACAAAGACGTATTGATGAAATGAGCTCTGATGTTGAAAGTTTCTTGTTTGATTATTTGTAAACACAAACACAAACTCATTTTTCTATTCATCTGGACGAGTCAACTTTACCTGGCAATGAAGCATTATTATTGGCATATGTTCGATTTGTTATGGGCGAAGAAATTCATGAGCAGCTACTATTCGCGAACTTATAAACTTTGAAGACGGACACTAAAGGTGAATCAATATTTAATGTTCTGAGTGATTTTTTTTTTAAATCGATTCCATTTACAAACGTTATTAAGGTTTTCGGTTATCCACCGACAACATCTAGTAGCGAAAAATTTGAGTGATAGATTGCACCAATCGCTTCAATTTGTGATTAATGCAGTTAACAAAATTAGAAGCAATGCATTGAATACGCGCTTATTTGCACAATTGTGCGATGAAAATGATGAAAACTTCCAACGATTGCTGTTACAGACCGAAGTACGCTGGTTGTCAAAAGGTGCATATTTACCACGATTTTATTCTCTTTTTGACTCAGTTTTAGAATTTCTGGAAAGTAAAGATCCTGATTTAAAAAAACCTAATCAATTTTAAAGCGGACATCGCGTATTTGACAGATTTGATCAAAAATTTAAAGACCTCAACTTACAATAATTACAAGGGGACAGCCTTAACCTTCCAGCGGTCGCTCGCGGTCTCTGAGTCCGCAACAAACTCATTTTAGTCAATTTACTAAAACTATAAAGAATAGACGCTTGCGCTTCCGTGATATCTTCGGTGAGGTAGCACCCGTCAGTAGCCCTGTGACATTCGTCGCATGCACACGTTCTTTCTTATTTGTGTTTGCGGTCTCAGATTCCGCGCGCGACCAATTGTGTTCCAGAACAATCCAGTGCAATTAAAGTGAAACCGGGGTAAATATTTCATGTTTTTTTTGTATCTTTTTTTTTTAATGTTTTATATTATAATATTTTAATAGTATAGTTTTAAAAATGTATTTTTGTTGTAGACAATGAATTACGAAGACTTAGACCGTCGAATATTTCGCATGCTAGAGGGGGTGGAATCAGAGGTGGAGGTGAATGATGACGTTTCGGTACAAGACACAGTACAAGAAACAGTACAAGAAATTTTGCCAGCTCAGGATGAGTGTGTTCAATCGGACGCTGAGGTTAGTGACAGCGATGACGATAACGTTCCTTAAACATCATATCGTAATTTTTTAGACCAGCAAGGAAGTACATAATATATTGGAAAAGATGGGGGACTGTTTGGACTGAAAATCTCCCAGTTTCAATGAGAACTAAGTATGTCAATATAATTAGAGAACAATTCCCTAAAGTTTTGCCACCTCTTCTTGCTTCAAGATCACCTACGGAATGTTATTACTACTTCTTTAATGATGAGTTGTTGACCATGATTGTGAATAACAACAATAAATTTATAATAAATATACAGCCTAACTATTCTCGAGAAAGAGATGCTCGTAAAGCAACACTGATAGAAATAAAGGGATTGGTTGGATTACTCTTACTGTGCGGTGTGAGGAAATGTAACCGTATGAATGCCAATGACTTGTATAGCAAGAACGGTTCATCTATGGAGATCGCCAGACTACTTATGAGTGAGCGTAGATTCTTATTTATCCTACGTTGTATGCGATTTGACGACAAAGACACTAGGGCTGAGAGAATACAGTACGATAAACTTGCACCAATTAGGGAGTTTTGGAACAAAGTCAAAAAATGCAAAGAGGGTTATGCTCCATCCTCTTTTGTGACAGTTGATGAAATGTTACCAGCGTTTCGTGGAAAATGCAATTTTCGGCAATACATACCAAGTAAGACAAACAAGTATGGTATCAAAAAACAAGCGGCCGCCGACGCAAAAACGTTTTACACGTTCAATATGGAGGTATATGTAGATATTGAACCAGATAGTCCATATCATTGCAGCAACAAGCCTACTGATGTTGTAATTCGTCTATGTAAACTTATTTCAGGATCAGGCCAAAACGTAACAACAGATAATTGATACTCTAGTTGCCAATTGACCACTTTTTATTGAAATCTTTTGAACGAACACAACTTGACGTCTGTGGGTACTTTGAGAAAAAATAAGACTCAAATACCACCTTCTTTCTGTGTAAGGAGAAATCAAGAGAAATCGAGTGTTTTTGGATTTCAAAACAAGATGACATTGGTCTCTTATGTACCAAAGAGTACCCCTCTTGTTTTATTGCTTTCTAGTATGCATCTAGATGATAAAATCAACGAATCGACAGAAAAACCTGATATTGTTCTCGACTACAATACTACAAAATCTGGAGTCGACGTAGTGGATAAACTTTGCAGCGTTTACAACGCCCAAAGAAACACGAGAAGGTGGCCAATGGAATTGTTTTACACTTTAATCAATATTGCAACTGTAAATGCACAAGTGATTTTTGAACACAACAATAGAAAAAATGTTGTAAGACGAAGGTTTATTGAAGAAATTTCTTATTCATTCATGGAAAATCAACTGAGGTACAGATATACTTCTTCCACTATTTCTCAAACTAAGAAAAAAAGAAATCCTGAATATTTCTGAAAACGAGCAAGAAGCATCGTCTTCAAACCAAGTTCTGCGTGTTGCAGGTCGTTGTTACTGTTGCTATAGGAAAAAAACCGCAAAACAAAGTATAGTTGTTTCAAATGTGGAAAACACATGTGTCTAGAAAATGTGATTGTATATAACAATGCCGAGAATGTTCATCTCAAGTAGATATTATGGATACTAATGATGAATAGTTTGTTAGTAGCTTTTTTTAGGTATGTTTTCTTCATTTTATTTTATTATAATTTAGATTATAACTAGAATTTTATGTAGAATGATCTCAAAAATAAATGTAATTTTAGAGTTCCTATTACACAGTGCCATTGACGATGAATGTGATTTATTTCTAAGATTATTATAATCAAGTTTAGAAGTTGTTAGTAGTAAAAAAGAAAATTTCGTTTTGTTTTGTTTTTGTTGATTTATAACGATAATTGAGTTTTTATGGACCTTTGTTTTATTAAGTACAAATAAAAAAATAAGCATAAATAAGTTGTTTTTATTTTATTTCACATATACAGGGTATCCCAAAATTAGCACGTCACACTGACACCGGAGGTAGATGAACCCAAGACGCATTGAACAAGCTCAACATGCCCATAGAAAAGCTTCGTGGGTTTTGTGTTATGACCATTTTGTCATTTTTTAAAAATCACCATTTTTTGTAATGTTCGTATCAGCGACTTTTTAATATGTATATAAATGTATGTAATATACTGGGTGTCCCAAAAATACCGTCTCATAGTGACATGGGAGATAGATTAGCCTTATATCTCTCGGATAAAATAAAAATGACCTTAGTAAAAGTTGCTTAGTTTTCGAGATATTTGGATTTTTTTGGTTTTATTCAAAATCTCCATTTTTAGTTAGTTTTTATTTCCGCATTAGTACAAATTCCTTTAATTTATTCATTTTAATTTTTTTTAAGTATCTCGAATAGTTGTTTGATGCATACAAAATAAACTTTTGTCAAATAGTAGTGTATTTTTTAAGAAAAAAATATTTTTGTGTTGCGTTTTAGCTCTCCCAAAATTTCGACCCAAATTTTGACAATCTGCCGTAGAAAAAAAATGTACTAAAGTAATCTGGCAAATTATTTTAAAAATTACTCAATTTATTGCAGATTTAGAAATGGTATAACACTTACATGAAAAATTTACAGAAACTTAGAAGTTGCCATTTTTATCATTAAAGTCTAATTCAAGCCGGACTCAACTATGAAGTGAATATTCAATATTCAAACACAATGAAAAGGCCACATGTTGTCCTTTGTGTTCGGCGTTTGTGATCCTGTTCTTAGGTTAAAAACTGAGTGAGATAGCTGTCAATGATCAACGGTAATGTTTGTTAAAGGCCTAATAAGTGCAAGGGAGCGCGCAATATGCGCTACTCTCTTCTCACATTTTACAACACCGTGTTCCACGAACGATCTCGTGGACTTTAGTACGTTCTCTTCCGTTTTGTGCGATACACGTGCTATTTTGTACTGCTCTCGTTTCTCTCATTTTTTTTATTACTAGGCGTTATTTTTGGACTCTGATTTGCTTTCGATTTGGACTATTGTTGAACTGATTTGGTGACAACAACGACGGTTTGCGCTCTTACAGACAGCTGGCTGGTTTTACTGTGCTAAGAATGGAAAATCCACGAGGTGCTGCTACTCAATTTACTCATCGTGAGTACGCCGACATGTACTTAATTTATGGGGAAACCAGGCGTGTTTCTAATCGAGGCGTAGTAACTTTAAATTCAAGATTAGCTGCAAGATTGTACGCGGAACGTTATCCAAACCGCACCGCCATCGTATCATGTGATTGAACGATTGGATTCTGCCTACAGAGAGGGTAGAGTCCCAGGAACTCGAGGTGGTGAAGGGAGACCGCAAACAACCGACGAAGATGTCGTGTTACAGCAAGTTACCGAAGATCCGTCAACTTCGGTTCGTTTGATTCAAAGTTGGACTGGAATACCGAAATCATCTGCTCATTGCGTTTTAAAAAGGAACAGGTATCATCCGTACCACATACAAAGAGTGCAAACTCTCCTTACGAGTGACTATGCCAGACGGGTACAATTTTGTCAACGAATGTTGGAAAAAAATAGGGAAGATCCCGACTTTTTTCATAAAGTACTGTGGAGTGACGAGTCGCAATGTAGAAGAGATGGTTATTTAAACCTTCATAATATTCATAGCTGGCAGCTAGAAAACCCACACGAGAATAGAGAAGATCGGTCGCAACACATGTTTAAAATAAATTTATGGACCGGAATCTACAACGGTACAATAGTAGGACCAGTGGAGCTGCCTCCAATATTAAATGGTCACACCTATTTGGAATTTTTAGAAAACCAATTGCCAACGCTCCTCGGGGATGTGCCACTGGAATCATTACGAACGATGTGGTTTCAAAACGACGGCTGCCCAGCACATTACGCTCGAGACGTTCGAGCACACCTGGACCGCAGGTTCCCGGGAAGGTGGATTGGGCGACTGGGGCCAATCTTATGGCCACCACGATCCCCTGATCTTAATCCCCTGGATTTTTTTTATTGGGGATGTCTTAAAGACAAAGTTTATGGTAAACCAATGCGCAACGAAAGGGAACTACGCGACAGAGTCGCCGCAGCGGCTCAAGAAATATCTCAGATAAGTTTGAGAAGATTAAAGAATAATTTTATCAGAAGATGTCGATTGTGCATTCGTGTTGGAGGTCGACAGTTCGAGCATTTACTGTAATAAATCTAAGTTCTAAAGTTTTTTCTAATTTTATTTATTATCACAGTGCCCCATAACAGCGAAGGAAAGAACGAAAAAACAAATTAGGGTTGCAATAGTACATTCAGTTTTACAAGTCTACAGATACAAAAGATAATAAAGGTCGATAGATAATAAGATTGCGATGAACATTCCTGGTACTTTTTCATCTTCTTTACTACATAAGAGTCTGGCTTGAATCAGACTTTAATGATAAAAATGGCAATTTCTAAGTTTCTGTAAATTTTTCATGTAAGTGTTATACCATTTCTAAATCTGCAATAAATTGAGTAATTTTTAAAATAATTTGCCAGATTACTTTAGTACATTTTTTTTCTACGGCAGATTGTCAAAATTTGGGTCGAAATTTTGGGAGAGCTAAAACGCAACACAAAAATATTTTTTTCTTAAAAAATACACTACTATTTGACAAAAGTTTATTTTGTATGCATCAAACAACTATTCGAGATACTTAAAAAAAATTAAAATGAATAAATTAAAGGAATTTGTACTAATGCGGAAATAAAAACTAACTAAAAATGGAGATTTTGAATAAAACCAAAAAAATCCAAATATCTCGAAAACTAAGCAACTTTTACTAAGGTCATTTTTATTTTATCCGAGAGATATAAGGCTAATCTATCTCCCATGTCACTATGAGACGGTATTTTTGGGACACCCAGTATGCGTGCCTTCCCTGCTGTGTTGCCTTATAAGCACTTAATACTAAATAAATTAAAACTAAAAAATAACATTTTGTATTTTTATATTATTCTTTACAAAAGCTTCTATTTACGATATTTTGTATAAGTAGTAAATAAAATTAGTATGCTGTTCGGTGTGTAATCTTACTATTGAGATATTGAGCAATTGAATCTTATTTTGTACAGATGCCTTCGAGCGCAGCCGAACGGCAGAAACGATACCGCGAGAGGATGAAGAATGAAAATCCAAATAAATACAAGGAAATGCAAAGAAAAAATGCCGCCAGGACAAATTTAAAAAGAAAAAGAATCGCAGATTTTGAACCAGAAGAGCAAGTTGAACTAAGAAGACAGTGGAGAGAAAATAAGAAGAAGAAAACATATGATGAAAAGAAAAGAGAAGGATCAGAGTGTTTAACAGAAAACAATGAAAAAAGAAAAAGCTATATAGATCAATTAAGAAAAACAAACAGTTACTCGATTTAATACACCAAAAAAATATTTTAATAGAAAAGTTACAACTGAAACCTAATAATTCTAATAATGAAGAAGAAGAAATACGTACTCCATGCTCTAGAGCTAATATATTTATAGAAGAAAATTTGCCAAACATTTCTCTTGAAGAAAGAGAGAAAGTAAAGAAAAGACTATTAGAACACAACGTTTTAGTAGACACAATAAAGGAACGTTATGAAAACTCTAATTTAAACAGTGAAAAAAAAGTGCTCAAGAATATAGTTTCTAGTGATATCGCCAAAAAATACAAAATGAAAACCAAAATAAGTTCATTCTTTGGTCTCAAAGGAAAAATACGCCATATTCAAGTTAAAAAAAGAAACTTTTCAATACTAAATGACTTAAAAAAACTTTTTCGAAAGAGACGATATTAGCGTTGCGACAGCAGGGAAAAAGGAAGTCAAAACATATAAGAAACAAACTAGACAAAGAAGATATTTATTGGGAACATTAAAACAATTTTATAGGAAATATAAGTCAGAAGGCGGAAAGATTTCATTTGCCACATTTAAACGCTACAGGCCATTTTATATATTGACTCCAAAAGTCAACTCTCGTAATACGTGTGCATGTAAAAGACATGAAAATTTGCTATTGAAAGCGAGTGAGCTCAAATCTATGGGCATTATTGAAACAAAATCACTTGATGATATTTTGTTAATGGTTGTGTGTGACACCAAGAAAATAGAATGTGCCTATGGCGAATGTGAAGATTGCAAGGATAAAGCTGTGGAATATAATCTTAATGGGAAAAATCTGGACGATTCTGTTTCATGGTCAGAATGGATGCAAAAAAATCATGAATATGACGACAAAAAAGATGACGCATTAAAAAAATAACTAAAAGAATGGTCAAAGATAGAAAAGTTGGTACTTTGCAAAATCTTTTGCAATCGTTTACAGACGAATTAAAACAATTTAAGACACATTCATACAATATAATACACCAATATAAAGAATATCAACGCTGTATCAAAAATCTCGATAATCAGTCAATAGCCATACATATCGACTTTTCTGAAAACTATTCGTGCAAATTAAGTACTGAAATTCAAGCCATGCACTTCGGTTCCTCCCGTCAACAATTCATGCTACATACTGGCGTTATAACAACAGCCTCCGTGGTCTAGTGGTTAGAGCTTGGCTCTCGACTCGGAGGTCGTGGGTTCGATTCCCGCATTGGAACAAAAAAATGTTGTTTCCAAGTTTGGTTAGGACAATTCAGGCTGATCTCCTGATTGTCTGACAAGAAAGATGATCCATGCGTCGGATGGGCATGTAAAAAAGTCGGACCTGCGCCTAATCTCTCGCCAGTCGTGTCGGTTATCTGTCCCACTGGGTTACGAGAGTAAAAGGAGGAGAGAGTGCTCTTGTGTACTGCGCACACACTTGGGCACTATAACATAACTCCTGCGTAGCTGGCCTGGTTTCAATAAAACAGGCCACCGTCACCGAAATCGGTGTGGGAGCTATTATTATTATTATATACAGCAAAGGGAGAGACCCAATGTCATTTACTTCCATTTCACCTTGTAACAACCACGGACCAGAAGCTATATGGGCCCACCTGTCTCCTGTTTTACAGTTAATTAGACAGGAATTCCCTAACGTACATGCATTGCACTTCTTCTCAGATGGACCCACTGTTCAATATAGACAAAAAAAGAATTTTTATTTATTCTGCAACTTTACTAAAGATCTAGGGTTCCCATTCTCAACCTGGAATTTCTTTGCGTCTGCGCATGGGAAGGGTGCTGCAGACGGCATCGGTGGTGCGATAAAAAGAAAATTGGATTCAATGGTCTCCTATGGTTCTGACATAACCGATGCAGAGTCTGCATATCAACTGTTAAGAGAAACTGAAACAAAAATAAAACTATTTTACATCCCAGAAATACTTCAAAATGTGAATGTACCACTATGTCCTGTATCTGGAACCATGGCACTCCATCAACTTAGAAATGTTGAATCTGGGAACAAAATAACTTATCGTAGTTTAAGTTGCTTTTGTGACAAAGGATTAAGTCCTGGATATTGCCAATGCTTGGATATAAAAGAACATAACTTAGAAATCATTCATAAACAAGACCAGACTGTTGCAAAAAAAATTAAACGCAACAGTGAAAATATTGAAAAGCCAAGTCGAAAGAAATATATAAAAAAAAAGTTAGAACGCCAGTTGCCCAAAAAAGCGGCAATAACAGAAACCGGGGGAGATAACGATTGGGACATCAGAAAAACTACGATACTGATACTAGTGAAGAAAGCAACTTAACTTATGCTGAATCGGATGACAGTGTGTGGGAAGATGATGAAGACATAGAATTTGATCAGACAGATACAGAAGAAAATGATTTGGCTACAATATCGATTAAAGAAGTAAAGCTGAGTGTAGTTCAAAGATAACAGTTTTATCAGAGATTAGATATACACCTCAAAATCAGGCCTATTTTGATTTACAGAAATACTTTCCAATAACACTTAATAAAGTGGACAAAGACTTTAATTTATTTTCTACCCTAAAAGATAAAGAAAATAATAGAAATACGAACGATGACCCTGTACCAAGTACATCAGGAAATTATAATAAACTAAAAGAGAGTGCTGTAGTGAAAATTAAGAAAATAACTTACAAAAAAGAAAAATAAACGATGGTATACTTGAGTTACAAAATATGGATCTGGATCTGACAGACGGAATATTAGAAGATGAGAACAAAAAGATTGATAAAAAAGTTGAAGAAAAAGAAACATCATACGAATGCGACGTAAGAGCTTTAGATAACCCTGATTTTAGTCAAATGGCAAAAAAAGAAGAAAATGAGACTGAAGAAGATGCAGAAGCACGAAGCAAAGCGATTGATGGTCAAAACATTAACAGAGATGGTGCGGAACAAGATTTGATAGAACGGCATTTAAATGAAGAAACCGGTAAAAAAACAGAAAAAAATAAAAGAGGTAGCTGTGATAATATAAACTTAAGTAACCAGACTATACACACTAGACACCTAGAAAATAATGAGACTGAGAAACCAAATGAGATAATGGAAGAAGCCATTATAAGTGTTAACGACAGCGTTCTAGTGAGATATTACGAAGAAAAGAAATGGGTTTATTATGTAGGGTTTGAAGAGTGTAGAGATTTGGAACAGAAAAGTAATAATTACAGCATTCGATTTTTAAAAACGGTCAAGAAACCAAACCTAAAATTCGTTTCTACTAAAAAATTAGACAGAGATATAGTTCCAGATGATTGTATTGTAAAAAAAAAAAAATTAAATTATGAGTCAAGGGAGTACACGCTAAGTGACAAAGGTGATCACATTTATTTTGATCAATGATTTACTTACCCACTAAGTAAAACCAAGTTGATTTTGGTTTTGTTTAATAATTTTATTGTACTTATTGATAAGTGTTTTTAATTTCAGTTTGTTGATTTGATGATTTACTTCATTATTATCAAGTTGATTTTGATTTTTTATAATTTTATTTGGGAACTATATTTTCTATCACCAAAATTTATATTTGTCATCAAGTTGTATCATCTAATAAATAGATCTATCGCCACGAAATATTTTCGTTCTCAGATAAACAAAAATTGTTCCCAGGTATGAATTATCAAATTAATGTTAATATATGTGTAAAATAAGAGATCGATAACCAATAAAATTATATTGCATTACATGAATATAAACTTCGTTCTTATAATAACAGTTTTGTTACTTAAATAATAGCTCTGTGCTCAGAATGGTAGATCTGTCACCAAATAAATCGATTATCGATCCCTGACTGCGACTCCTTTTTATTTGATATTTTGTCACCAATACAGTAGTAACATTTTATTTCGTTCAGATATTAAATTAATAGTATTCGTTACCAATTTAATACATCAATTTATAATTTTAATGAAAGGCGGAGACAAATTGGCGCGCTTTAAAAATTGACCAATCCGGCCTCAACGATGGGTAGTAGGTAACTAGGTTCGATCACACGATGCGCGACGCGGGCGGCGTGCGAGAGAGATGCAAGTTTACTTCATTCGCGATTTCACGTTCATTGTTGTAGGTGCATTTTATTATCGTTGTGGATAATTTGTTGTTTTAGTTAATTTCTTAAATGTTTATTTTTAATTATGGCATCAAGTAGTGGTGAAGGTAATGCAAGTCATTCAAAAAGTTTATCGTCGTTTGTCGAGCAATCATTCGTGGAGAAAGTGCCGATATTGGAGTCTGATGAGGAAAATGAGGAAGGTACTGACACTGATGAAGGCACCATACCAAAGAAGAAACGGTCGCAAAGCAAGGATTGGATTTTCGTTAAAAAATTTGAAGACAAACACAGTGCTGAGGAGTATATAAAGGGTGAAAAAATTTGGTATTTTCTACGAACGCATGATGTAGAGGAAGGGAGAAAAAAGTACTTTAGATGTAATAAAGTGGTGCGGAAGGGACCACAGTGTTCAGCTCAGTTGTATTTACTCATGTACTCATTCTCGGATGAAGTGTTGTTGTTTCGGACAGATTCTGATCATGACCACGATTCAAAAACGCTCGCTTGCTATGGGCTTAGTGACAGAGTAAAGGAAGAAATAAACAAATTATACGACTTACATCTCAAACCAAAAGCCATACTTGCAAATTTGACTAAAATTGATGGTATTAAAGTGCCAAAAATGTCCCAAGTAAGGACGTATTTAATTGACAGGCGCCGTTGTAAATACGGACAGCCCACGATCAGCCTAGGCGAATCGGAAGCTTGGCTAAGGTCTCATTCACCAATTCCTGACAACGAACATGAAGTTTATGTTATTGGGTATGAAGTGATTGAAGAAACTAGTTCACCACGCTTTAGATTTGTACATCAACAAAATATTTGCTGCAAAAAGCACGTGACGTAAAAGTTATTCATGCTGATGCTACATACAAGTTGGTGTGGCAAGGATTCCCCGTTCTTGTCGTTGGAAGTACAGACAAAAATAAACGATTTCATCCAATCTTTGGGCTTGGGGTTGCCACTAATGAGGAAAAAGAAGACTTTAAGTTGTTGTTCGATGCCATCAAGACTAATATCTTTAACTTGTACTTTGTGAGTACAAGTTACTTCAAACCAGAAGTTCTAGTATGTGACGCAGCGAAAGCAATACAAAATGCATTTATAGAGGTATTTGGTGAAGATGTCACAATTCGAATGTGTTGGGCACATGCTAAAAAAAAAATTCAAGCTCATGTAGAGAAAGATACGCGAAAAAATGTTCACAAAGATTTGTTGACAGATGTGGATTCTCTCCAAGCAGTGACTGATTCAGAAACGTTCGAGTTAGCTTCACAAGCATTCTTGAAGAAATGGGAGGATGAGACAACTTTTATCCAGTATTTTAAGGAGCAATGGCTCATTCAAAACCGTAACTGGTATTTGGGGGCTCACATGGGTTCACCAGCGACTAATAATGCACTAGAATCACATAACCGAGTAATCAAAGATGAATACACGCTCCGTGAACGTTTGCCACTGTCTCGTTTTTTGACAGTTGCTTCAGAGTTTGTAAATGGATGGTCGTTAGCTGTCGATGAAGTATTTGCGACATTACCAACTATGACTCTGAAAGACTGGACAGAAGCCTACCAATGGGCTAAGTTGCCTAAAGAAGTAATACTGACGTATAGTGACGATGCTTTTAAACACTACGAAGTACCGGCTGGTAAGGCAAACAAAATACAAAACTTTGAAAATACATGGACTGATTTTGATGAATACAAAGTCCAATGGTTCAGCAAATGGAGAGTGGATCTACCGCACAATATTGATTGGATGCATGGGAAATGCAACTGCCCTGCGTTTTACAAGAAATATATGTGCAAACATATTATCGGATTAGCCATACGCTTAAAGCTGGCCAACTAATAACATTATTGATGATATATATAAACGATTCATTCAAACGATTCATTATTATCACAGGGTCATCAATACTCGTAAATGTGGCAAGATTTTTTAGTCAATGTTGATACAATGTAATCCTGCCTTTACAGGGTTCCAGAGTGTTATAAAATTTCCAGTGTGTTGCAAACGAATTTGTGTTACACTTTCTAGTGCGTTATGGTACAAATTTTGTGAGCCTCACCCACCTATATTAGTGACAGTCATGGAACAAATAGTTGGCTTGAGCATTGTATTGTAACACAGGGTACTATACATACTATTGTTGATGTAAATATAAATTATAATGTATTCTGGTCCACCATTCTGGACCATTTTCCACTGGAAATACAGTGTAACCTAAATGTGTTAAGAGCACAAATTAGGCATCCCACTAAAAATATAAATTCAATCGTATGGGGTGAAAGGGATGAATCTCAAATATTTTTATACAAAGAATTTTGTAATGAAAAATTAAAAGAAATTGATTTCCCCGAGGCTCTTACAAACTGTGCCGATACTTTGTGTGATATTTCTTGTCATAAAAATGTGTTACTAGATATGTATAATAGACTCATAACCATCCTTAGTGAAGCTTCTATATATAGTGCTAAACAAAAACCTAGTAAATATAAAAATAAGTATGTATGTGGCTGGAATAAATATGTAAAGGCTGCACATAGCGAGGCTCGTTTTTGGTTTAAATATTGGATACTGTATAATAAACCAAGAACTGGATATATATATATAACAAGATGTGTGAGACTAGAAAAATTTTCAAAACAAAATTGAAATGGTGTCAAACAAATAAACAGCAGATTAAACTGGACATTTTGGCTAAGCATCACTCGAATAAAAAAAATTCTAGATTTTGGAAACAAACAAAGCACTTAAATCCTAAACTATCTATTCCAGCTAGTGTAGAAGGGTTGAGTGAACCTTCCCTAATAGCTGAAATGTTCAAAGAGCATTTTAAAATGTCGACACCTACAAACACAGCCTCAAATATTGGTTATAATAATAATAAACATTGTAATGCTATGCTAACATGCACTATGCTAACATGCAGTCAGTGATGATTAAAGCAGAGAACATAAGATATGTTTTGAAGAAAATAACTCGGGGTAAATCACCGGGGCACGATCATTTAAGTATTGAACACCTACAATATGCCGGGACCCACTTACCTCGAGTTTTAGCCATGTTATTTTCCCTCTGCTTGAATCATGGATATTTATCTGACAGCATGCTACAATCTGTAGTAGTTCCAGTAGTCAAAAATAAGACAGGAGATTCTGGCAATAAAACTATATAATTAGTTTTATTGCCAGAATCTCCTGTCTTATACCTATATCCCTGGCAACTATTGTAGCGAAGGTACTGGACTGACTGCTTGACGAGCACTTGAGAGCCCATATCAAGCTTCACGATGCTCAATTTGGTTTCAGGCCTGGTCTATCTACTGAGGCTGCTGTCCTGTGCCTCAAGCAGACTGTTCAGTATTATACGGCTAGGGACACTCCAGTTTATGCTCTATTTCTCGATATGTCTAAAGCCTTTGATTTGGTCCAATATGAAATGGTCTGGAAAAAACTTCGTGAAGATACTAATATACCATAATATGCATTTATCTCTATCTTGGAGTATTGGTATTCAAATCAAAGGAACTACGTGAAATGGGCTAGAGCGCACTCTGACATGTTCAGGCTGGAATGCGGGGTGAGGCAGGGGGAGTTAGCTCGCCAACGCTTTTCAATCTGTACGTGAACGGGTTGATTGATGAGCTCAGCAGCGCTGGTGTTGTATGCTCCATTGACGGTACCTTTGTCAACAATATTAGCTACGCGGATGACATGGTGCTGCTTTGCCCATCAATAAGTGCTCTCAAGAAGCTTGTTGACATCTGTGAGAGATTCGCGGCGGCCCATGGCCTTAGGTATAACATTACTAAAAGTGAGTTGCAGGTTCCTCCTGTGATGCTAAATGGTGCTGCGGTTGCGCAAGTAAAACGTTTTAAATACCTGGGGCACTGGGTCGTTGAAACACTCAAAGATGACGAGGACATGGAACGGGAGCGAAGGGCTCTGTGTGTTAGAGCTAATATGCTATCCCGTAGGTTTGCACGTTGTTCCAGACCAGTGAAGATAACTCTTTTCAAAGCGTATTATCACTCTCTGTACACGTGCAACCCATGGGTGAATTACACTCAAACAACTTACAGGGTCCTCCGAACCCAATATAATAATTCCCTTAGGGCATTACTGGGGCTGCCTCGTCACTGTAGTGCTACAGGGATGCTAGCTTCAGCTGAAGTTGATCTTCTCAGCTATCATTAGAAAATGTGTAGCATCTCTGATACAGCGGGTGCGTGGCAGCGCCAACAGTCTCCTGAAGACAGTAGCGGGAAGGCTAGACGTGGACAGTGCTATCATGCAGCACTGGACTCGCATCCACCTCACCAAGGATACCAATATCACGTATAATACTTATATTGTACGTGATATTGGTGCCACTCATACAACTAGATTTTAAAAACCAAGTTTTAATATAATAACATAGCTTCTAAATAAAATGTTTACTAACACTATGGCCTGTTGACCGAAATAAAAACATTTTATTTTATTTTATTTATTTATTTATTAAATTAAAACACTAGCCAATAATTGTACACTAGCCAATTCGCAAGTGTATGACTGTACTAGATGTTGCCATAATCAAAGTTCATTCAGCGCCCTCAGAGCAGGTTTTCTATTTTTTTGGCCAGGCTTTAGTAGTGTAATAATTTATATATTTTAATATATAATATATATACCTACAACACAAGGAAATATACTATATTTCTTTTTACCATTCCGAATGGGACGTTTTCTAAATAAAATTTGTGAGAATTGATTGGTCCTTGTGCTGAGTCACTGTAGATTTCAAAAAAGTAAAGTTGGATGGAGTCACTTTTTCGATTGGCCAACTTTTACATCCACTCACAACACAATGAATTAAAATTTAATTGAAAATTTGTTTAGTCTACCAGTAGGTAGACTAAACTAATTTAAAATTAAATTTTAAAATATTATTAAATAATTAACCCTATCAAGCAATCAATTCTAACCTTTTTCTTTCGAAAACTGTTAATTCGTCGTTGAAACTCGGCCACAACGCAAGTTTCCATAGATAAATCTAATCTTCACTCTTTTTTCGAGATTTAGAAATTGGTGTTAATGTAGATGCCGGGGGTCCACCGGATCCAGCAAAATTTTGAAAGTGGTCTATGAAACAAAAGTGTCTGGGAACCACTGCTCTAAGTCTAAGCTTCCGATGCGCACGCTGTTGTTAATAGAAATTCATTGTTGGTTATTTAGTTATTAACTTTCTTGTAGGTATTGCTTTAGTTTTTTCAATAATTATTTTTAATACTATTAATTTTTTTAGAAAAATTTTTAGTACTAAGGCGGGTCAATAAGTCCGTGACTTTTTGAATTTCTAACCTCCTTACTGAAAAAGCAACACTACTCCTGTCAACAGGCATCTGTCAGTTGACTCCTATCAAAATTTGAACTTGCTGCGTCAGTTAGTTTGTGTTTTACAGCTATCTTTATCAGACTATCCAGTAACTTAAGGAAACAATGGAAAAAAGTGAATTTCGTGTGCTTATTAAGCATTATTTTTTGCGAAAAAAAACCATTACCGAGACCAAGGCTAAGCTTGATAAATACTATGGGGACTCTGCACCATCGATTTCAATGGTAAAAAAGTAATTTACTGAATTTCGTTGTGGCCGTACAAGCACTGAAGATGCCGAACGTCCTGGACGCCCAGTTGAGGTCTCTACACCCGAAACAATCGAAAAAATTCACGATATGGTGTTGGCCGACCGAAGATTGAAAGTGCAAGAGATTGTGGAAGCCATAGGCATCTCGCATGGCTCAGTGGTTTCAATTTTGAATGATCACTTGGGCATGAGAAAGCTTTCCGCAAGTCGACCACAAACGCAATCGTGTAACAACTTCACAGGAAGGTTTGGCGTTGTTTAATCACAATATGGAGGAGTTTTTGCGCCGTTTTGTAACCGTGGACGAAACATGGATCCATCACAACACACCAGAGACCAAACAACAGTCAAAACAGTGGGTTTCTAAGGGTGAATCGGCGCCAAAGAAGGCGAAGGTGGGTTTGTCAGCCAATAAAGTTATGGCGACTGTTTTTTGGGATGCACGTGGGATAATCCACATTGACTATCTTCAAAAGGGAAGAACAATTAATGGGGAATATTATGCCAACTTATTGGACCGCTTCAATGAGGATTTGAAAAAAAACCGACCTCATTTGGCCAAGAAAAAAGTTCTTTTTCACCAAGACAATGCAAGGGTGCACACATGTGCAGTTGCCATGGCAAAAATCCATGAATTGGGCTATGAATTGCTCCCACATCCACCCTATTCTCCAGATTTGGCTTCGAGTGACTACTTCTTGTTCCCAAACCTGAAAAAATGGCTCGGTGGAAAAAGATTTGACTCCAATGATGAAGTCATCTCGCAAACAAAGGCCTATTTTGAGGACCTCGACAAATCATATTTTTTGGAAGGGATAAAAAAATTGGAGAAGCGTTGGACAAAGTGTATAGAGCTCAAGGGGGACTACGTTGAAAAATAAAATTATTTATTTATCAAAAAATCTGTGTTTTATTCCAAAAGTCACGGACTTATTGACCCGCCCTCGTATATCAACATTTTTGTAGTTATTTTAGTATTTTTATTGTTTCTATAATTTGTTTTTATTTTTTTTAAATACTTTAGTTTTATAGTTTAGTAATGGCTGTGGCATTAGATGCCTTTAATTTAATGTTAGATAGGATTTTTTTTAAATTCTTTATTTATTTATATTTTTTTATTTTAATTCTTTTTTATTTAGATAGGAATTTTAATATTTATAATTTTGCAAATAATATTTACAACGAGCAGTCTGCTGTGCGGGCGGCAAAAACCTGGCGGCTTTTGTTGCAGCGGACACCAAGATGTCCGTCATATCGGCATCCGATGAACCGGGAGCGTAGCACGACTTACAAGTTAGGTTTCAGATGGAGTTGCAAAGGGGCGGGCTGCAACGTAATTCGGTCCCCATTAAAGCGCACATTTTTTTAAAGCAGCAATGTATCCATTTTAAAAACCCTTCGCTTAATTTTTCACTTTTCCCGACACGACAAAGTGGTACAGGCGGCTAGAGATGTAGGAGTAACTAAGAAAACGGCTATACAAATTTTTCATTTTACCATGATTGGAGGAGACGACGACGTTGTAGAGGTAGATGAGTCCCACCTCTACACAAACAAATACCACCGTGGGCGTCTTTTGCAATGGCAAATGTGGGCATTTGGCTGCATGAGTCGTAAGACAGGAAAAATTCATAATATCGAAACAATACCAATCAAAACAAGGGAGACGATATTATTGCACATAATGTGCAACTGAATTCCTATATTATGTCCGACCTACACAGGCCATACACGGGTGTCGGTCACCGTTTAGAAATGCGCGATCACTCAAGGGTGAACCATAGCCGCGAATTTGTCGCGGGGACCGTAACCTGGCAGTGCATCCAAGTCTCGGTAGAGCCATAACAAATTTAGTCCGCTGCAAAATCCATACGAACACGTTGGTGCGACAGTGGGTGGAGCTAAAACGTAAAACGTAAGACGTTGCGCTCGCGCAGGTAGCTTATCTTACTACATCGCAGTCCTTCGTCATCCGTCGTAGCGATCTGTGTTTTACTGTGTTCCCATTGTCGTCTGAGTCAACTAATTACCTACTTCTTGTTTACTGGATTTCGTTTGCTTTCGAGTTGGATTTTGTTGTGAAATGGAACGACAAAATAGTTGTGTGTCGTGTGAGCGATCTGTTCTACGTCGTAGAAGACACCGTCTTACTCAATTTTTTTTAGAAAGATATCGTGACTATGCAGTACTATTATTACAAGAAATAATGCCACGGGAGGTGAGTTCTAATATTTATAATATGGGTGAATATATGCTATTTGAATTCCAATGGTTCATAGACAAAATTTATGTTAAACTTATTATATTATTGTTTCTGTATGCTTAAACAATAAAGAATATGGTCTTGTATTTGGCCCACATAGTGTATTCACGATAATTGTTTAAGTAAAGGCATTAATAGTCTAAAATAGTTATAAATGTATACTCCTCTGGCCTCCCCATTACTAGATTATAGTGATTTTATAGCCAGATACTTTAAATACGTATACCATTATGTTTTTTTTTAATATAATCATATGCTTTTATAAACATTAAAACATGTTTTATCAAAATACACTGTAAAAATATTTATTAATATAACAAAAAATTAACTTATTTTCATGTCATGTTACAATAATGTCACTTCATCTGGCGAAACTCAAAGAAGTAAAATTTGACTTAAAACCGCATAAGTATGTTTTGTCCTTAAACTATGCGCGTACAACGGTGTGAAGTTAGAAGCAAGCTAACGACGTCGAGCAAAACTCCATTAATATTGCGTCAGTTTGCGATTCGCTGTAGGAAAGCGTGTTTGTGCCAGTCGTCGAAGTATTTACTCTGGTATGTCTATGTTTTTGTATTTTATCGTTACGAAATTGTATATTTGCACAATGCAATGTTTATTGTGTGTAGATATCATGTAATACGTTAAACTGTGGTCAGAAAAGCGAGTGATGTTGTTTTCGTAGGTTATGTGCGGTTTTGTCACTTCTCTGGCGTCACTTCTCTGGCAGATTTCATGACAGAGAAAATACATAAGCGCCAGAGAAGTGACGATTTTTATTTTTTCGTTAATATTTAATGTTTTTAGGCTTCATTTCATTTGTTCTAGATACTCGAATATAATCAGACATGGCGAATGTTAAAAAGAAACAAACAAGGGAAGAGAAGTTAGAAAAAAAGCATCAAGCTGAAAAATTACGCTACCAAAGAATAAAAAATGATTGTTGCAAGCAAGATGTTCTTTGCAAGAAATGAAAGTTTTCATTTATACTGTGTACTGATAATTTTTAAGTTTATTTGTTTAAATATTTTTGAGACTGATAGATGTATCATTAGATAGTACTATTGTTTTGTTTTGTGAACGAAGTTTATATTTTTGTTACATATAAATTTATTCAGATTAAAGCGCCTTAAACGTGGCTTTTAAGTTTATGAACGTTTTATAATTAAAAACTATCAAACAATATGTACTGTGACTTTCATCTCAGATGAGACTGATAAGCAGATATGATTAATTCTGTTATTTGATACGGGTAATTGAAAGGACATCATTCATTTTGGACCAAAAAATGAAAGTGCCGGCCAGAAAAAAAAACTACGATATTCGGATAGAATACACAATTTCTATCATTTTTTACTATGACGTCCAATCTGTGCGCACAACGGTTACGTCGTAATAACATAAAAAATAAAATATTTTTTTATTAATTCTTTGTTGTTAAAAAAAGATTGGAGTGACATTATAATATAAAAAAATATTATATTAAAACTTATTTAGGTACATAATCGCAAAATACTCAAGGTCAAAACCTAGTGGTCAAGATATAAAATCGTACTATTTAACACATTCATATTTATTCTTTATAATAAAGAATGTCTGTTTAGAGTCAAACATTACAGGTTACATTCTCTCAAAACTTCAAATGGAATTCCGAGAACTAATGAAAAGGGTTAAGGGACGGCTACCTGGGTGCGTGAGCGCATTGTTATTGATTGCCGACCGCCCGCCCGCGCTACGCCAGCGGCCAGCCAGTCAGTTATCCATGCAACTTTGGTTACATCGGACGGCTATCGTGACAATAATCTCTTGTTCTTAGAGCGATATAATATCAAGTGTATTTAGCGAAGCTTAATATCTGACATTATGAACGTACAATTGTGTATTTCGTGTCGTGTGCCTATTGGTGATCGCCGAAGTTATAGTTGGACATCCCGTGAATCACAACACATCGAAATCGCACAGTTTGTTATTGAAGATCTACTGGGTCATCAGGTGAGGATTATATTATCGCTATAACGAACGAATATGCCTAAGATATTTACTACGAACAAACATCATAACTCTTATGTACATAATGTTATAACATAAGCCGCATTTGCTGCTGTGTTTTTTAACAAACACAAGTTTTCAAATAAAGAGGGCCCCCCGCCCACCGCAGATATATTTTTTTTTTTATTTAATGATATATTACTAAGCTAATAAACTTTTTTTTTTCAGAATGAACCTACAGATGTTATATGCCGACCTTGTTGGCAAAGGGCCGAGCGGCAATATCTCCGACGTCAACGTGAAGTGCAGGAAGAACCTGACAACGAAGAACCTGATGTTGCAGACGAAGAAGTTGACGCTGTGCCTCATTCTACAGTTTTACCTGGATTTGTACGAACTAGTAATACGGCAAACTCTTGTGTATTTCAACACTGTGTAGACTCAACAAGACACAGAATACCAGAAAACATTATTCTACGTGTTCTTTGCCGATACAGTGTATTCATATCAGAAAACAGTCGTGTTTGCAGCGAACACCTCGAGCAAAATGAATGGCATTTACTTGCTATGCAAGACAATTTAATTCAAGATTTTAATTCTGCACAGATCGTTAGTGCGCTAAGGTTGTTAATAAACCAAATTAAAACAGAAGTTTTAGATTTTGAGCATTATGAATTGATCAATAACAAAGAGTTCCACGATTGGACTGGTCTTACTGCTGAACAATTCTCTGATTTATTGGCCAACACTCCGAGCTTAAATCAAAGAAGAAACAAAAAAACAATTTTAGCAGCTTTACTTGCAAAGATCCGAACTGGAGACTCAAATGCTAGGCTCGCAACGATATTTAAAACGAGCGAATCCACATTTGCGCGAATGCTTGAGACTGGCCGAGAAGCACTTTTGCGAGACTTTGTTCCAATGCATTTGGGGTTTGACCATATGACTCGGGAAGATGTCACACGTAGGAATCTTCTTATCCCAGAAAGTCTTTTTGGAAATATTGAAAGTCCTCCCGAAGAAAGAAAAGCTATTACAATTGTGGACGGCACATACATCTACATCCAAAAAAGCTCAAACTACTTTTTTCAACGAAAATCTTATAGTAGTCACAAGTTCCGGAACTTAGTAAAACCATTTTTATTTGTCTGCTGCGACGGTCACATAATAGAAGTTTCAGGTCCACACGCTGCTACTTCTTCAGATGCGCAGATAATGCAGAATATTGCTGAAAATGAAAGTGATCATGGCGATGGATTATTCCAATGGTTCTACCAAAGCGGGGACGTATTTATTTTGGACCGTGGGTTCAGAGATGCAGTTCCCATTCTTGAAGGAAATGGTTACACTGTGAAAATGCCGGAGACAAAGCATCCTGGAGCGACGCAACTAACCACGGAACAAGCAAACAAGTCACGCCTTGTTACTATTTGCCGTTGGGTTGTGGAAGTAGTAAATGGCCGATTTAAACGAGATTTCCGCCTGTTGAGAAACGTTCATATTAATATAACATTGCACTATATGTTTGAATATTTTAGAATCGCAGCAGCATTAATAAATGCTTATCACGTGTTGATAGTAGATAATGTCCATGCTTCTGATTTTTTACAAATAATCCGGGAAAGGATAAACATGCCCAATACACTGGCAGATCTTGTCGCCAGACGTAACTTGAACAGAATGAGAGCACAGTTCCAGCCCATGTCTGCAGATATGGCTGAGTTTAATGACTTTCCTACGCTGACCGAAGAAGAATTAATATTATTTAGCCTCGGTATATATCAGCTGAAACAAGCGAGAAGTTACTATGGAGAGCATGTTCAACCAGATGGAGTTTTTAGCATTGAGCTAAGTGGTGGAATTCCTCTAGAGCTTGTAAGGGAATTGGAGGGAGAGGACTTGTGGTTGATTCGAGGGCGAATACAATCCCGACACATCCGATCTAAAACATACTATGTGTATATTGCTCTGGATAGAACAGCAACCGGGCGTCGAGCAATAAAACATTACTATTGCACATGCCATATAGGAATGAGAACCATCGGATGTTGCTCCCATACTATGTGCATAGTCTGGTACATGGGTTATGCTAGACATGACCCTTACCTCAGCCCACCCGCAATAAGTTTAGATGACGTATTTGTAAGACTAGAAAATGTTTAATTGTACGTCATTAACTTATTATTGTTATTAGCCTTTATTCAGAAGAACAATACATTTATTTTATATACATTACAAAATATTCAAATCAATAATTGATTTTTCCGTTGCGCGGTCTCTGCTTCTGAGTGCCTCTTGGCAATGGCCTCCCCCAACAGCTTCCACTCACATCTCTGACATGCCACTCCACATACACTAGTCCATATTTTGCCAGCCATTTGTACCATTTCATCTTCCCATCTTTTTAGAGATCTGCCCTCTTTTCTTTTAGCCCTTCTGGGATACAAAGATGTTATTATTTTTGTCCATTTGTCTGGCCCTCTCAAAATCAAAACATGTCCGGGCCGGACATGTTTTGATTGTTTGTTGTTTCATTTCAATTTTTTAGTTTTATATGTTACATCAGTTACACGTGTCATTTTTCTCAACTCCTTGTTTTCTATTTTGTCTATCCTTTTCTTTCCAAACATACTCCTCTCCATAGCCTTCGGCCCAACTTCCAGCATACTTGTATGAGCTTTTGTTAGTGCCCAAGTTTGGCACCCTTATGTTAGAATGGGTGGAATCCATGTATTAAATAGTTTTCTTTTGGTGCTCATGTTTATACTTATGCATTTTACTATTTCTTTAAAGGACCAGAATCTTTTCCAGGCATTGCCAATTATTTTTTTTTGTATATCTTTGGTTGTTGTATCATATATATTAGTTATAACCACTGATTCTAAGCAGGAATCTTGCGGTTAATATTGTCTATTTCTCCCAGCGCCATCACACCTTGCCAGAGTTGCCAGAGCGTTTTTTTCTTAGTAATGTTGTCATTACCTTGTAATATCGATCAAACAAAACAAATGCTGTTTAGTCTATTTATATTTCTTCTTCTTATATATAAAAATGCATTTTCAAATGTGTTAGTCGCGCTAAAACTCGAAAACGGCTGAACGGATTGGGCTGATTTTAGTTTTAAAATATTCGTAGAAGTCCAGGGAAGGTTCTAAAGTGACACGAAGTTCACCGGGACAGTTAGTCTTCTTCTTATATATAAAAATGGATTTTCAAATGTGTTAGTCGCGCTAAAACTCGAAAACGGCTGAACTAGTTGGGCTGATTTTAGTCTCAAAATATTCGTAGAAGTCCAGGGAAGGTTTTAAAGTGACACGAAGTTCACCGGGACAGCTAGTACTTGATACATATTTTTTATTTTTATTTTATGACTAAATATTTTTTTCCAATACTATTTATCAACCTTACCACTGTGTTTTACTATCAAGTATTATATCATAACGTAAGATATCCATGCTTTTAATAGTGACACTCCAACCTTTTTATCACAAAAGGATTATTTTTAAATTATTTTATTACGACGTAACCATTGGGCGCACAGATTGGACGTCATAGTAAAAAATGTTAGGAATTGTGTATTCTATTCGAATATATATTTTTTTCTTTCTGGCCGGCACTTTCATTTTTTGGTCCAAAAATGTATGAAACGTGAATGATGTCCTTTGACTTAAAACCGCACAAGTATGTTTTGTCCTTAAACTATGCGCGTACAACGGTGTGAAGTTAGAAGCAAGCTAACGACGTCGAGCAAAACTCCATTAATATTGCGTCAGTTTGCGATTCGCTGTAGGAAAGCGTGTTTGTGCCAGTCGTCGAAGTATTTACTCTGGTATGTCTATGTTTTTGTATTTTATCGTTACGAAATTGTATATTTGCACAATGCAATGTTTATTGTGTGTAGATATCATGTAATACGTTAAACTGTGGTCAGAAAAGCGAGTGATGTTGTTTTCGTAGGTTATGTGCGGTTTTGTCACTTCTCTGGCGTCACTTCTCTGGCAGATTTCATGACAGAGAAAATACATAAGCGCCAGAGAAGTGACGATTTTTATTTTTTCGTTAATATTTAATGTTTTTAGGCTTCATTTCATTTGTTCTAGATACTCGAATATAATCAGACATGGCGAATGTTAAAAAGAAACAAACAAGGGAAGAGAAGTTAGAAAAAAAGCGTCAAGCTGAAAAATTACGCTACCAAAGAATAAAAAATGATTGTTGCAAGCAAGATGTTCTTTGCAAGAAATGAAAGTTTTCATTTATACTGTGTACTGATAATTTTTAAGTTTATTTGTTTAAATATTTTTGAGACTGATAGATGTATCATTAGATAGTACTATTGTTTTGTTTTGTGAACGAAGTTTATATTTTTGTTACATATAAATTTATTCAGATTAAAGCGCCTTAAACGTGGCTTTTAAGTTTATGAACGTTTTATAATTAAAAACTATCAAACAATATGTACTGTGACTTTCATCTCAGATGAGACTGATAAGCAGAAATGATTAATTCTGTTATTTGATACGGGTAATTGAAATTTAAGCCTTAACAAACCATTAATATTAAAAATAAGGTTGCATTTAGAAACTGTGAAGACTGAATGTATCTTGTATATTAAAAAATATTCAACTACTATAATTTACATATGTTTAATTTAATATTAGTCCCCTTTCTTAGCTAATAATCAATGGCCTGTCACTTCCCTGCCTTAATTTGGCACTACTCTGCCAATAGTGTCACTCCCCTGGTAACACATTTTCCTCTGGTGCTTATAAAATTAAAAAAAGTGGAAAAATCTTCTGGCCCTCATCATTACAAATAACAAAATAAGGTCAAATAGAGAAATAATCAAAATTGAATGGAACAGATTACATTTCCTTAAGGGACACAAAAAAATCAAATAGCATATATTCACCCATATACAAGTACTAAACATTCATTATATGTAAATGCTAGGGTTTGTTCAACTTTTGCGCCGCAACGGAGCCTCTATTTATTCTCGTAGATATAGTTTTATATCATTTTATATATTTGCCGTCATATCAGTCACATCAGAGGACTCCTTTTCAACCATTGAAACTGTTCCGTTTCCTTAGTCATAGTGTATTACGTTGTGACTATTATTATGATCATCAATTAATAACAGTAAAATAAAAACTTGTTACAGATTGTTTTTGATGGTACACTATCAATATGCAACCCTTGCTGGCTGAGATTTTATCGCACATTGCAAGCCCGGCCAGTAGACGATCCATTACCCCAGCAAGTTCAAGAACCATTACCTCAGCAAGTACAAGAAGAACCATTACCCCAGCAAGTACAATAAGACGAAGTCCAAGAAATAGTAGTTAACGTTCAACAACAACAAAACATTGGCATTATGACTATTCCTGGATATTTGCGTGTATCTAAGCGAGCAGTAGCTCGACGCTGTGTTTTTCAAAACTGCGGAAATGTACCAGCAAATGCTGTGCCAAAATATATTAGGTTACATTTATTTCGTATGAATAAGCTATTCATACCAAAACTTGATCGAGTTTGCCAACCACATATGGTAAACAATGAATGGGAAGATCTACTTAATGTGCAAATACCTCTACATGAACACTTTAACAATGCTCATGTTCTCGATATTATTGAGCTGTATGAATGGAAATTGGAACGAGGAACTCAGTTGGACTTCGAAAATATTGAGGAGATAGATGACAATGAACTACATTTTTATACGGGTATGGATAAAATTCAATTCAATAGAATTTTGAATCAAACATCTCTTCATGACAGAACCAACAGTTCTGCTACTGTTTTAGGACTGTATTTAGTTAAAATAAGAACGGGCTTCTATGTTTAATATATCGAGAACATTGGAGCGAAAATTAAAAATAGCTCGAGAATGTTTATCTGAAGAGTTTGTTCCCCGACATCTGGGTCTGGATCACATGACGAGAGAAGATGTAGTAGCTCGCAACTTAACCATCCCGAGTCATATTTTTGGAGGTAACCAGAATGAACCTGCGGCCATTCTTGTGTGTGATGGGATATATATATACGTGCAAAAAAGCTCCAACTTCCTTTTTCAGAGGAAAACATATAGCCTGCACAAATTCCGCAACCTAGTAAAACCCTTTTTAATTGTATGTACAGACGGCTATATTGTAGATGTATTAGGCCCGTACTACGGATGCCGAAATAATGAGTCAAATGATGCAGGACGCCGCTCGGCATTGGTTTCTGAACGCGAACGACATTTTTATATTGGACCGCGGCTTTAGAGACTCTATCCCTACCATTGAAGAGCATGGATATGATGCGCATATGCCGCCAACAAGGGCAAGAGGAGAGCAGTTGAGCACAGTAGATGCAAATAAATCACGGCTAATTACTATGTGTCGTTGGGTGGTTGAAACGATGAATGGTCGCTTTAAAAAGGACTTTAAGATATTCCGCCATGTTTATTTTAATGTAGCGTTGACAAATATGATGACCGATTTTAAAATAACTGCAGCACTCATCAATGCCACTTATCGACCATATAGAGATAACGCTCATGCCGCACAGTTTATAAATATAATAAATAAGAACATAAATAGAGAAAACGAATTGGCTGATTACGTGATTCGAAACAACTTAAACAGACAAAGAGTTGCATTCATGCCGCTAGAGGCAAACAATCCCGAATTAAGAGATTTCCCACAATTAACTTACGACGAGCTACTTTTATTTACCTTGGGAATATACCATTTGAAACTGGCCAAATCTTATTGCCACGAACACATGCGGCCAAACGGAGTGTATATAATGGAATTATACCATCGCAGAGAGTTGGTAGAAAATAAAATATTAATACGAGGCCGAATACAGTCCCGTCACATAAGAACAAAACGCTATTATACATATATACTAATAAATCCGGCATTGCAGGGAAGACAAAGCCTCGAGGGGTATTACTGTTCCTGTATACACAATAATATACCATTGTAAACTAGATTTAATTGCCTATCCACCGGAACTAATTTTATTTTTGTTCGCCGTAGGAAGTGTCCCATAAAAAGATGCCCGATGTTCTTTTTACTTTCCATTCCGTGGGCATTCCTTTCTTCCCTGTGATAGAAGTTTCGGGTTGATTAAAAGAAAATGGAAGAGGATTGAGAGAGTATACACAGTAGATGAATATGTCCATTCAATCATTATGGAGTGTACCGACATAAAAGAAAAATTTGTTGTTTACAAGCCTCAACAAGATATTATCTATGACTTTCAGCAGTGGTTTCCAGAGTTTTATTACAAAACAAAATTATCAAAAAATTTCCAGCGTGGGGAACTTAAAGAAAAATTTATGATTTCTAAGCATCATGAATTTCAGTTCAGTACTGGACTTCCGCAGAGTGTTGTTGCGAAAGAATTTATTGATGGCTTGAGATCAGCAACTTTTGATTTGAGAAAAACAAACAAAACTGACATCACTCTCCCTTTACAAAAAAAATATTGTGGTCCAGTTCCTATTGCAAAGAAAAAAATGTTGAATTAAAGAATGTTGAAAGCGTACATTCCTGCCGAGCATAATGAATACTGGGAAACTATTTACAATTGGCCTGTAGAGTAAATTTAATTTTTTATTTGATAAATAAAAGTAAATACTTGCAATTGGTTTCTTTTATTTCTAAAATCTTATTTACGAGGGCTGCACTAAAAGTATCGGGAATGGAATATTTCCACTGTTCCTGTCATATTAAAATCAACAGGTTTAACACAAAAACAGTGTGTTGACCGGATGATTTCTGCATTTGGTGATGAAGCCCCATCCAAAACCACAATTTATCGCTGGTTTGCTGAATTTCAACGTGGACGTGTCAAGCTCAGTGATGATCCCCGTCAAGGTCGTCCAAAAACTGCAGTCACCCAAGAAAACGTTGATGCTGTGCGTAAGCTGATTGAGGAAGATCGACATGTGACATACCGCGAAATTCAGGCAACTTTAGACATTGGCATGAGTCAAATACAAATAATCTTGCATGAACAATTAGGTGTAAAAAAGTTGTTTTCCCGATGGATACCGCATTTGCTCTGTGAAGAGCAAAAAGCGGCCCGCGTTACTTGGTGCGTCAGAACTCTCGAAAGATTCCACGCAGGATCCTCAAATGCTGTATACAACATCGTATCAGGTGACGAATCCTGCATATACGCGTACGAACCCGAAACAAAAAACCAGTCACGAGTTTGGGTGTTCGAAAATGAGTTAAAGCCAACAAAAATTGTTCTTTCACGGAGTGTTGCAAAAAAAATGGTGGCCACGTTTGTCTCCAAAACCGGCCATGTTGCGACTATTTCTCTTGCCCTCAAGAAAGAACGGTTAATGCAGAATGGTATGCTAACATTTGTTTGCCACAGGTCGTTTCTGAACTCCGTAAAGAGAACTGCAACCGCCGCATCATCCTCCATCACAACAATGCGAGTTCTCACACCGCGCACAGAACAAAAGAGTTTTTAGAGCAAGAAATCATAGAATTATTAGACCATCCGCCGTACAGCCCCGACCTAAGCCTTAATGATTTCTATACTTTCCCTAAAATAAAGAATAAATTGCGTGGTCAGAGATTTTCATCACCTGAAGAAGCTGTGGACGCCTACAAAACGGCCATTTTGGAGACCCCAACTTCCGAATGGAATGGTTGCTTCAATGATTGGTTCCATCGTATGGAAAAATGTGTCAAATTTCGCGGAGAATACTTCGAAAAGCAATAAATACATTTTTAAATAGTAATGTTGTGTCACTTCCTTGATTCCCGAAATTTTCAGTGCCGCCCTCGTACATTAGGTGTTAAAAGGGCATATATCCACTAATACATCATTAAATACTAAAAGGGTACATGTCCATGTTTTTTTTTTTGGTCTTTCTGTTAATTAATAGAAATATATAAAGTTTTTTTTTGGTTAAAATATATTATTACTTATCTAGGAAACATTATATAATTAAATACTTATGTAGATTTTTTTATTTATAAAAATATTTAGTTTTTTCTGTCTTCTGTAAAATTTTTATCTTTAAAATGTAAAGGACAAGTGAGTCTACTAGAATCAAAAACCGCAATGTCCAATAAAAACAAAATTGTGTTATCTATGACATATGAATCTCTGGATTAAAACAAATAATTTCGTGTATTCCGAATCTAGCTAAAACCGCAATGTTACATAGAAATTTACGTTTAAAAATCAATGTTTGCAACAACATCAGCATTGTCCGCTTGTGTATGTATCCGAACTAGCATTGTCCATAACAGCCAATCACGATCGACCGCGGTCGTATCAACAGTATGGCGGATTGTAGTGTTTGTTGTTAAGAGTGCGCTCGGTTAATTTATTGTTTACAGTGTAAAACTGGTTTGTGAGTCGTATAATATCATTAAATATAAACTATGGAATGTTATCCACAAGTGGTTGACAATGAAAATGCAAGGAAACGAAGAATTGATAGTGCAAATTGGGAAAAAAACAAAGCAAAAAACGACCGGTAAGTATTGTTGAACTACGTAGTTTTGATACTCGTATTTACATGTACCTAAATTGAATGAAATTGATGAACTATGGAATGTTATC
Source organism: Phengaris arion (assembly GCA_963565745.1). Lineage (NCBI taxonomy): Eukaryota > Metazoa > Arthropoda > Insecta > Lepidoptera > Lycaenidae > Phengaris > Phengaris arion. The sequence continues at coordinate 6,261,840 of OY751444.1, read as the reverse complement.
CACAAGTGGTTGACAATGAAAATGCAAGGAAACGATGAATTGATAGTGCAAATTGGAAAAAAAACAAAGCAAAAAACGACCGGTAAGTATTGTTGAACTACGTAGTTTTGATACTCGTATTTACATGTACCTAAATTGAATGAAATTGATCCAGAACAGTGGGGTTGGGAGTTAAAAAATAATATACTGCAGCCAATAACAACTTAATTACCACCAGCACCCGATAATCTACTAAACACAATCTTCTGTAATTGTACAAAAGGTTGCAGCGGCAAATGTGGATGCAGAAAAATTGGATTAAGATGTTCAAAAGTTTGTGGACATTGCCGTGGCCAGTCATGCTTAAACGCAAAGTCAACCAATGATGAAAATGATGAAGATGTTGATTTAAATATAGGAATAAGTCCACTCGACGTTTTGTCAGCAACTATTGATGACACAGAAACTGAAGATATCGACAATGAATGTTAAAAAAAAATTATATACTAAAATTATTTTTTCTGTATTTTTCTGTATTCAAATAAAAAATTATTCACTCGTAAATAAAAAAAACCTCTTATTACATATTATGGATTATGCCTACGGGGGAAACCATGTAAAAAAAAACGCGCCCTGCATTCTACCTCGAAGGTGGTGAGGAAACGAGTGCATCGTTATAATATAGTCGCTTTCTTGGCGCTCTACTCCGAAAACGGTTAATTCTACAGAAAAATGCAAGAGACATTTTTTTTAGACAATTTCACGACAAACAATTTTTATAATGACCTTTATTGACCTCTGAGCAATAGATCGCGAGATATGTAAAGGGTGTCCGCCAAAGAATTTTCGACTTTGAATTTGAATAAACGGCGAGCGGGGTATCGGCGTAGGGGGGAGGCGTATTCATTACACTTACGCGTCGTGCGGATTATAGTAAGTAGCCATGGATCGTTGGTCGGCGGAGCATCGTGCGTTTGCTGTAGAGGCATATTTTAAAAATAACGATTCTCCCGTGGCGGCGCGCAGGATATTCGCAAGACATTTCAATATTCGGCGTATACGGGATTGTCCTAGTACGCAACTTATTGGCAAGTGGGTGCGAAGTTTTCGTGAACAAGGACCTGTAGTGGGACACGGGCCAGGTGTATCGCGAACTGTGAGAACTGACGAAACAATTGAAGCAGTTCGTCGTGATGTTATTGCAAATCCACGTCTTTCATTAAGAAAACGTTCTGCAGCACTGAATTTGAAAAAAACGGCTGTGCACAAAATTATTAAGAAAGATTTGAAATTTCATCCTTACAAAATTCAAATCACTCAAAAAATTAAACAAAGTGACTATGGATTGCGGTTGACATACGCTAGAACCATGCTCGGCAGATTTCCTCGTCCTCGGGGTTATGAAAACATAATCTTTTCGGATGAAGCACATTTTTTACTGGACGGGTCGGTAAATAAACAAAATTGTCGATATTGGGCCACCGAGAATCCAGAAGAATTGCATGAAAAGCCGCTGCACTCAGAAAAAGTGACCGTTTGGTGCGGAATAAGTGCAAAAGGAATTATCGGGCCTTATTTTTTTGAAGACGATAGACACCAAACAATAACCGTCAATTCCCAAACCTATTCGTCTATGTTGGAAAACTTTTTGGAAGCTGAGTTGGAGAACAATGAATGGGTAAACGGATCGACATGGTTTCAACAGGATGGTGCTACACCACACACTTCGCGAGCATCAATGAACATTGTAAGGCGCATTTTCCCCGAAAAAGTCATAAGTCGTTATGGTGATATCCCATGGCTAATCTGGGGGGCCAGATCGCCAGACTTAACACCTGCGGACTTTTTTTTATGGGGATTTCTTAAATCTAAAGTCTACGTTAACAAACCGCGAAATTTATTGCAACTGAAAAGAAATATTCGCAACGAAATCAGAGGAATTTCGCAAGAAACTTGCAAAAAAGTTTTCACAAATATGGTGTTTCGTTTAAATGAGTGTGTTCGTCTCCGTGGTAAACATTTAACTTCAATTATTTTCAAAACATAAATCCGCATTTGTATGTTTTATTTTAAAATAAAAACGATTATATAAAAACCTGTGAATCTTTTATTATTTAATTTTAAATTCTAAAATTGTTTCGCGGACAGCCTTTATGAATAGTGATTTTCGTGACCTTTTGACCTTTATAACTTTTTTACCCGCACGATATCAATGTCGATTTTTCACATCTTCATTACAATGCCGTAATAAAGGTGTATACAAAAATTCAGCTCACTAGGAATTTTTCCGCAGATAAAACCTAAAATGACTGGACTAAAAAGGTTTTCAAATTTTTCAGTTGATTATTGTGTTAATTTTATGGAAAAAGTGTTATTGTTTGATTTATGTTTATTATAATTTTATATTACGTAATAATAATTGATCTCACTTCTAGTTTTCATGATTGTAAAGACTATTCTCATTGTAATGCCAAAGTTCCTAATAAAAAAATAATTTAGACTATAAGAAATGCTTTTATTTTATCCTACACTTAGTTAACAAACTATTCTTGAAAATGGCGGTAAGCCACTATACTTAATTTCTATGCAATAGACCTTGATACGGTAGCGGCCTCTCAGACCGTTCGTCACCAGTTACGTAACGCATAATACAAGGTTAAAATACAAATTTGAGGCTCACATACAAAAACGTGATTTTTTCCGTTTTGTACGGAACTCATCTTGGCGACTTATTGCCGACCTCTATTTTACACTCAAATTTTATTACCGTTCAGTCCAATTTTATTGCCGTTCAGTCCATCCGTACAGGTCAGAATTAATGTTGCCAAATTAGTTGTTTTACAAAGTTTTACTAATAATTTTTGTATTTTATTCCCTCCTTAGTAGGAATGCCTGCTATGTCATAATAGCACATCTATTATGACACCTTATCATAATAGCACATAGTAGCACGCGTCCGTAAGTCGCTTAAAACTACGGATTTAATTTCTATATAAGTAATATTTCCTACTATATTTTTTTAATTTAACGGTTAAACAATAAATTAAAACTGAAAATGTATGTATGTTTGTAAACACAAAATCCCTAAAAAAACTTTTAGGGATTCCTTCCTAGGGATTAATTTAGTAGCTTTTTTTAATAGTTAACGATACTCTTTTAGTAGTTTTTAGTAGAAAATGATGAGAGCTTAGTAGTTTCGCAAAAACATAATTGGCAACACTGGAACGAATCGCTTCAGTCTATACGGCCGACTGATGCAATCTCGAACTTGCAAACAGACGATACGACTTTGCATCCGTTCAGGCCGAACTGAAGGAAAACCGGACCATGTCTGTCTAATGAGTAAAATTGCTCCTATTGGTAGGCCCGACATGATACAGGAATAAAAATGGAAGGTTAATACGAGATTTTTTTTCTGCAAAAAATTTTACTAAGTTCTGGCCTACATTGATATTATTATAATAATAATAATAATAATAATCCTACATCATAGCAGGGTGAAGTATTTATTACGTACTAGTACGGAAACTAGGGCCCGCATGAAAATTGTTACATGACAAAAATTATCGCCATAAGTGTGTCTACTGAATGCGCGAATAATAATTGGGAGTTACAGTTACTAGACATAGAAAATTTCAAAGAAAAAAAATTTGTGGTTTGGAATTTCAATCGAGTTTATCTCGGGAACAGGGCCACTTACTTAAAAGTCTCTAATGGGTAAAATTACTTCTATTGGTTGTCCCGACATGATGCGCGAAAAAAAAATTGGGGTTGATATGAGAAAAAATTTTTTTGAAAATTATTCCAAGTGTTTTGTAATACAATTTTTTGGGTTGGATTTTATAACGAGTCGCCTGAATTTGAGAGTATTGGTGGTGTAGGGGGTGTGGTGTAAGGGAGTTAGTCTTAATCCCCCCAAAGAAATTTTGGCTGCCGGAGTTGCGTCTAAATATTTTTAAACAATTTCCAAAAATTCTTAAATATTATTGCAATTATGCAAAACGGAACGTAATCTTTATGCTTTAGTACAGGGGGATGAGCCAAGTAGAGTTTGCTCCCGGGAATTCCCGGTACTCATTTTTCCCGGGAATTCCCGATATTCTACTCCTTTAACTAGTACCGGTACTGACGATGCAGTTCCCGAGACTTTCGGTACTTTCGGGACTTCAATAATTATTTACATAATATATAAGTTATAACAATTTTTTGATATTCGCGCCATTTTCGCGGCAGTCGACAGTACTCAGCTTGACTTCGCCATTCGCACGCCGGCCGCCAGTCGTCTCGCCAATCGCCGTCGCCGATAGATGTATCGGCGACGGCGATTGGCGCAGGCGTTACGGTCACGACTCACGTCATCATCATTCAACGTTGTGTTGCCGTGGTGTTCATATGCCGCTCGACATCGTCGGTTCACTTGTTCCCTTCATTTAACCGCTTAGTGATTTAAAGGTTTTAAGATAAGCGTACCTAGGTATATTTGGAATTACGAAAAAGTAATTCGAAGAGGAGTTAGTTATATTACGCAAAAGTGAGTACGAAATTATAATTATTTGAACCTTTTTAGTTGATAAGTGCCTAAATAAGTATGTTAGTGAGCGTGATGTAATCAATTTCGATTCTCAATGTATTTAAGAATAATATGAGAACAATGTTGCTTTTGTTTAGTAAGGCAAACAGACTTTTTTCGTTACAATGAAGGTACCGCCACTGATTGGGTTGTGTGTGTAATTGTTATCTATATTATAATCCTGCTTCCTATTAATATTTTATACGCGAAAGTGTGGATGTTTGCTGGATTGCTTTATACTTTTTGGCACTGTTGGTAGTTTTTAGAAAATACTTTTATCTTAATATTTTGTTTAAATTACTGTTTGTTGCCATAAAATAAATAATTCGATAAAAATGAATTGCTTATTTGGATGTTTGTTGACAACAACATGAAAACAGCAGAATCGATTTTGATGAAATTTGGTACGTGGTTAGATTATCATAGAATTTAATAATATAGCTATTGCAATCCTGCTTCTTACTAATTTTAAGCCCTAGAACTAATTTTTTTGTGACTACTAACAATCTAATTTTTTGTGAGTAGCTTCATTTTGATAAGACGAACAACATTTTTATTTTCGAAAAATCTTGAAAGTGGTAGCTAACAGAGATAGAAAGGATTTCATACTTTGACTTGATGGTCCTAAAACATGGATTGTTTTATTTGCAGGACAAGGTTACTCTGAAATTATATAACTATTAACCTACAAATATACAAAAAAATCATCTGGTTAGGGTTCCGTTTTAGGGTACAGTAGTCATTCAAGTTTTGTTGATTACAGAACCCTAAAAAGGAACCCTAACCAGCTGATTTTTTGTATATTTGTAGGTTAATAGTTATATAATTTCAGAGTAACCTTGTCCTACAAATAAAACAATCCATGTTTTAGGACCATCAAGTCAAAGTATGAAATCCTTTTTATCTCTGTTAGCTACCACTTTCAAGATTTTTCGAAAATAAAAATGTTGTTCGTCTTATCGAAATGTAGCTACTCACAAAAAATTTACTTGTTAGTAGTGACAAAAAAATTAGTTCTAGGTCTCCCGTACTAAAAGTTACACAACTTCACAAAAAGACGTCCAGTCTTTTTGTTTATTTGTTGTTTGTTACTCAATGTCGTGAAAACAGCTGAACCGATTTCCTAGTAGTTATTTACACATTTAAAATTATTTTATTTTCTTTCAGCAATGGATTTTGAGGAAGTTCCATTTAAGAGTGAGAACACTTTATCAGTCTGGCATAATTTTTTGAGAAGCAAATGTAAAAATCACGCGCGGTGCAAAATATGCCTCAAAGTATTAAAATGTGCTGGAGGTTGCACTACTGGCTTGCAAAAGCACTTAAAAGGTGTTCATAAAAACATTTCATCCAATAACAGTGGTTCATCTACTCAGAATAATTGTCCTACTAGTGCATGTACATCAAGGGCGGAAGAGGATACTATTCTAATACCAAAGAAAAAGACTAAGCTGACTGATTTCTTCGACTCAACATCTAGACCTACGACAGAATATACTGTCTCTCGCATGATATCTTTAGATGGCATACCTTTCAGGACATTCTGAACATCGGAAGATCTAAGACGACTTTTTAAAAACGAGGGGCATCATTTACCAAAGTCTCCTAATTCTATAAGGAACATGGTTTTGGAGGTAACTGCAAAAGGTAAAAAAGCTTTAGTAGAAGAAATAAAGAAAATTTTATCGGATGGTGAGAAATTCTCCATAAGCTTTGATGAGTGGACATCGAACCGAAACAGGAGATACCTCAGTCTAAATCTTCATTCAGAGCGGCTCCATGGAGATTTTAAATTCCGAAATTTAGGATTTTTGCGCATCCACGGCTCAATGACTGCCGAGAAAGTAATTGAAGAACTCAGGAATAAATTGCAGAGCTATGGACTGTTGCTCGAGAAAGACATCGTAGCTATTACCACAGATGGATGCAGTTTGATGTCGAAAATTGGAAGACTTCTCGACTCGCATCATCAGAAATGTCTTGCGCATGCAGTTCAGCTGGCAGTAGTCGACGTCTTTTATAAGAGAATACCGATTGCAGTTGACATTAATGTAATACAAGGGCAGGAAAGCGAAGATGAAGACATGACCTTAGCTGATTTAGCTCGTCTTTTAAATGAAAACGTAGGTGAGAGTATTGAAAACTCTGACAGAGAAGACGATGATGACGGAGTGGCATTTGTAACAGAGGCGGCATTGCAACAAATTGAACAGTCTGAGTTTAGATATCATGATATTTTGTCAAAAGTTAGAAAAACTGTTAAAAATTTTAAAAATTCTCCGAAAAAGAATGAAGAATACCTTCAAAAATATGTTTTATCTGAATTTGGAAAGGAGTATCAATTGATTTTAGATGTTCAAACTAGATGGAGCAGCGTCGCCAATATGTTAAGCCGATTTTTAATGCTGCGTGATTGTATCACAAAAGCTCTCATTGACTTGAAGGTCGATGCGGAGTTCACGCAAGAGGAATGGGTACTATTGAGCGAACTCCTTGAAGTATTGGATACTATGAAAACCATAGTTGAATCACTGTGTCAAAGAGATGCGACGCTATTGACTGCAGACGTAGCTATGAAATTTGCCCTTGAAACTTTAGATAACTTGAGTATAGAGATGTCCACAGCCTTGAAAAAGAGATACCAAGAAAGACGTCTACTTGAATCATCTATTATGCAATATTTAGCAAATCCAAATACATATTTTTTTAACATTGACAACATGAGCGATGAATATTTGAGTATCTTTCGGCGACCTGATGGTAATGAAATGCATGACAGAATTGTAAAACTGTTACATCTAGCGACTGTTCTGCTGATGAGGAAATTCATGATTGTGAAGTTCTTACTCAACCAGCACCTGTTGAAGCACAGGGGTCTCAAGGCCAGCAATTGAGTAAGAAAGATGTGCTTAATTTGGCAATTAAAAAGGCGTTGTCTGAACCCGGGTCTTCTAATACGACTGCGAGTAATAGAGATCATCATGATCTATCAACAGTTGTAAGAGTTGTAAGAGTTGAAATAGCATTGTGGGAAAATGGAGGTGAACGAGGTCGATATTTGTCTCTGGCTTATAAACACTTATCTACTATTCCTCCCACTAGTGTGGAACCAGAGAGAATATTCTCCTCTGCTGGTTATATTTGCAACCGTTTAAGAACTAGACTGAGCGACCAAAGTCTAGATGCCATCATCTTTTTGCGCACGTATTACCAACAAATGAAGAAATAATAATGTTCCTTATTAATAATTACGTTTATTTTAAGACCTATTTTATTTTAAGACTGATTTTATGTGGGTTTTTTTAACTCAAAGACTTATTTTTAGGTAAGTAAATAAATATCTTCTTTTGACAATACCTTACAAGCACAAAGTATCGTAAAAGGTTTAGCCAAAGATATTGTTTAATTTTATTACGATTCAACTTTTTATTACACAATCTTTTGTAAGTCGAATTCATAACTTATTTTGTAGAGTTGTTATTGTTTTGGTTGATTTATTATTAAGAAAGAACAATTGAAATAAAGAGAAAACGTTTATTTTTTGTTAACCTATTCACATTTTTTGTTTTGTCGTGTTGTTATTGTTTTGGTTGATTTATTAATAAGAAAGAACAATTGAAATAAAGAGAAAAAGTTTATTTTTTGTTAACCTATTCACATTTTTATTAAAACTGTGCACAAATAAGGTAATGTTTTTCTTTTTTTAATAACCTTTCAACTTGGGTACCGAAATTCCCGAATTTCCCGGTTTTCCCGGTACTGGCTTAGATCGGTACCGGGAATTCAGTAACACTCCTGAGTACCGGGAATTGCAAAGCCTAGAGCCAAGATCTTTTCTTTATCGCTTCTTTATAGAATCGCCGATCAAAATGTATGGAATTGACATAAGACGAATCGAACGTCAACGTCATATTAACGAACGCTTATGTCAATTACATACATTTTGGTTGGCGATTCTATAACGAAGCGATAACGAAAAAGTTTTGGCTTTGGCTCACCCCCCAGTTTTTCAAATGTAATTTTTAGGTTTTATGTGAAAAACGTGAAACGAAACGCAACCCGCTATCTGTGATATATCAGAACACATTGCACTCCTATGAGAATAGCCAAATCGACCAACAGGTCATTTGGTTCTTGGTGTTGCACCAAAGGCAATTGGGTGGGACATTTTTTGAGAATATAAAAATTGATTTGGTGCATGTTTTCTACCTGTTTTATGCATATCGACGATTGAAAGGCAATCCTTACTAACCGACATAAATCCGTATAATGTGTTATATATTATATACCATTCGAACCGTCAGATTTTTCTGCGTCGTTTGGTCTAGGTCTCATAGTTCTACGATGAGTTTTATTGTCGCTTAGATATTATGTGATTTTGGTCAAATCTACATTTTGTGCTTACTAAACGACCAAAATATAGTGATTTTAAGAATATCTAGCAGTTTCGACAGTCTAACAATTAGGAATATGAACTTGGTCGGTTTTTCATGTATTGACTTTTTCATTAATTTGTATTTATGTATTTTTACTTTAGAAATTTTCCTTTGAAATCACTTTGTAGATTTTACCTACACAAAGCAATTGTAATTTATGTGGTTATATATTTTAACTTGATAATATATTTTGTGACCGTGTCATTTTCACTTTATTTCAGGTATGAGTTAACCTGAAATAAAGTGGAAGAATATTAGAGCTTAGATATTTTTACTTGTATAACATAATATTTATTTTTTATCCTTAGATATTTTTATCTGATAATTGTTAACATTAAAGATGTCGGTTAGATAGACTTACTTGATTTGCTAAATGGCTAAGTACCTATGGTGCGTAGATAAATTTACCCGAACGCAAAATTTATTTTCTCGTCTTAGATGAAATAAATTACTCATATTAAATCAATTTTATTTTTCTTTGCAGCAAAAAATGAGTCGCGAGCGAAAACGACGTAGTTCATCCATAGTCGAGATGGCGTTGGTAAATGCCGGCATTGCAAGAAATGTTCGGCAGTGTCGAAGACGATTGAGTTTTGATCTAAATACAGTAGTTAAGTACCTACTTTTTTACTATTTGTTTGAGTACCTACAAGAACAATAAATCGGTAGTTATTTATCTTGTAGGTTCATTTAGTAAAAACACTCAGTTTAAAACTGACATCATCGAATTGTTTTTTTTTTTTTCCGGTTCTTGCCGATAGTTTATGCACCACAACAGGTCACACTGAAACGACTGCATTGATTACTGCTCCACGTATATCGGTTGATCACGAATTTAATATCACTGTAACTGCTGACCAGGTTGAAGAAAACACACAATTTACATCTCTTACGTCAAATCATGATGTACCGTCTACATCATCGGCTAGACCAATAAAATAATCTATAGTACCTAATCTAATTAAAAGTAAAGTCGGTAAAAGAAAATCTAAGAAAGATATTAAAACATTGATTATATGTCAGATCAAGAAGATTTTTCTACTTTTTATGGTGACATAGCTGATTCAGATAATTGGTCAGAAGGACAAGAAGGAATAACATCAGAAGATGAGTTGCTATCAGCGGAACAAAAAGTTAAAAAAATAAAAGGTACACTAAAAAGGGGTCAAAAGTCAAAGATGCCAATACCGAAGATGATGTAGTCGGAGAATCTGCGACGAAATTAAAAAAATCCAATTCAAGAAAAGAACGGTCAAAAAATAAAAATTCTGGTGTATAACAAATAAAGATGTCGTTGTACCAGCTAAAACTGTATTGGCTAATCCTTGTTTTGGCAATTAAATGGAATAAACAATTTTTGTACAAAATTCTGTTTTTTATTTTTTCTAAGGAAATGAAGTTTTTCCGGCAGGTGACAATGGTGAGGGGGGAATCCGACCCCTCCCCCGGTCCCCCTCCAAACACTCGCAACCCCTTAAAATGGCGACGTATTTTAAAATTTTTACCATTTTTTACACTTTAGGTCTTAACTTTTTAATTAGGACCCTAAAACAAAAAATTATTATAAGAAAACATGTTTGTAAAGACCATCACTACACATATATTACTATATAAAAAAACGGGGTTTATTAGACAAAAAAAAATATTGTATCTAAGTCCTCCCTCCATAGCGCCACCTAAGGTTAACTGTTATTTTTGTATACATAGAATGAGGTTATTAAAATAAATATTCATTCCTTCTCATTTTACACTTGTACTTGTACTTCATTTAATATAATATTATCCCTGATGGAAGAGAACCGCAACTGAATTATCAGTGCATGCGTCAAAATTTCACATTCACATTATCCAATTGAAGTAAGCCATTTTGACATTTGCACCGATAAGATTTTATAGAACAAGACTTACCTTAGGTTGCTATTTGACTGTCTCCATCCATGTTTTACGCTTCTCTGACTCAGGTTGCCCAAACTGTTGGAGCGCCGCAGACCTGGAAGACTGCTTGTGCTGCCGTAACGTCTGAGGCCAGGAGTGCCAATCCTCTGCTGCATTGCTCTCTGTGAACAAAAGAGTATAATCAAAACATGGATAGTTAAGTAACATAAACAGAAAAGTGTATATTTTATTATACACAACAGTAATTTTTTGACATTACAAAAATAAAGTAATTTTTAGACAGTAGGCAGTAAAGTTTTAAAATTTCGCAAGATACCTGGTAAATAAAGTGCATAAAAGTTCAAAATATACAGTGGTAGTGTGTAATAGCAATTCCTTTATGTACAATACTTCATGTTTTCTTAACGCTAAGCGTAAAATATGACACTGTTGTGAAACTTGTATGACTAGGTATTGACTGCAAGAAACTTACCCGCCTGTTTTGTTGTCCCATCCGGTACGCTAGTTGGTCGACTACATTTCTGTTGTTTATGTTGAGGTATCCCCCACGTCGGGGTCTTGTAACACGAACTACCGGTGCCGTGGCCGCCAAAATAGTAAAGCGGTCATTGAGACTAATACTCGTGGCTTGGAGACCGTGTACCCTCTCAATCAGCATATTCATAAATATAAAAATAATATTCTTAAGAGTTAATGAAGAAATTGTGCTTGATTTACATCAAAATTGGAAAATGCAAACTGCCATTTGATAAGCCGCGTTCGGATTTCTTTTTTATTTATTTATTTATATATGGCAACGGCCTATAACCATTTGCCAGTGTCAAGTTAAAAAGGCGGGAAATAGAACTTTCGTTTCAATTTTCAACACCGTATTCCTTAATCGTCAAGTCTAAAGTCTAGTCAAAGTCCAAATAAATAGTCAGTGCAGTCCATGAGTCATGTCAGTCCATTCAGTAAAGTGGTAGAAGCTTTACTGAATGTTCCTAGGGAGTTTTGGAGGGAAACTCAAAATAGCACGTTTTTAGAAGTTGTACCACTTGCTCACACTTGTGCACGTTAACGAATATTTAATGGTTAATATTCTACCAATATTACACATTAAGAACCGAAATAACACAAATTTATGAAAGAAATGCAAAATCCAAACGTCACCCATTGAATTCCCCGGCAAAACTCTTCGGATTTCGGAATTAGTAGACTTATTCAACTTTTCCTTCTTTTTTTCAAAGACAACATTAATATTATGCCAGCCGTATTTTTATTTGCTTGACGTACTAAAACTTTTAATAAAATTGTATTTAAACGGAGAAGAGTTAATGTGTAAATTAACACGATACACCTATCACAATTCATAAATTATATTTTGGTAATTACTGTTCCGAATTATGTCCGAGATAGATCTTAATTTCAAAGTTTCTGATTACTGAAAAAAAAAATTTTAATGTCAAATGCACCTGTGTCATGTGTGCTGTAAGTTTCAAAACATTTTCCCGGTCGCGAAAATATTTCAATAAAAAGTTATGAAATTATTAGAGAAAATGCTTTTGGGATGGGAAAACAAAACAACAATGGTAAAGTTCAAGATGCGGTAGTGATGCAGTAACAATTAGTATGTAATAAAGGAGCAATTTTTGCCGTTCCCAGCGAGAGACTATCACGCGGTGGTACGTTTCGTTGTTTATAAGCGAGCGCGTTTTCAGGTAGGTTTCAGTTCGATCCAACTAATGATGGAGGAGGTTGCTAACGACGCACCAGTCGAACAAACCTGTTTCCAAGACATGGACGCGTGCTACGAAACATTCGACAAAGATGGGTATGTCAACAATATCACACATTTGTGAATTAAAGCTTCGCATTTCAGTAACAAAAATTCTATGAACATGCAATTTTTTGTATCGTAAATTTATGTATTATGCAAAATTATGTACCTCTTCACGCAATATATGGCACCAAGTGTAAAAGGTTAAGCATTAAATGGAACAAAAATAACAGAACCTGTCACCCGTAGTAGAGCATAATAATTACTATAAGGGCCTGCTTCATAATCTACAGCTTATCTGTAGATTATGAAGCAGGCCTTTAGAGTAATTATGGTCTTTATTTGAATTTAAATAAAGGCCATATGTAAATACTCTATTGAAACTATGAAACTATATATACTAAAATTTGAAATTATGAAGCAGGCCCATAATCAAAACATGCAAAACATGACATAAGTGTCAGATAGCTTATTTGCATGTGTTGTCTCTGTCACTCGAAAGAAAGCTGAAACAAAAGTTTTCAAATAAGCTATCAAGCACTTACTAGAACATTGTGAAACCGAGGCTACCTCTTCTCTGAACATATTATTAGTATAGAAAACAAGTTCATTTGATTTTTCATATCAGTCTAAGTTTTACCAATTTTTGTTTTAGAAATGTAATTTAAAATTAGTTTTCTGAAATGTACAAACATATGGCAGACCAATTAGCACCACAATCCTGAATCGCGCTTTTGAAGTTCTTCCACTTCACACACACAATACAACATATTTATAAAATTTCAATATTCTTTCTTTTTCAGGGATGGGAAGCTAAACTTGGATGATTTCCGTTTGATCTGCAAAGCTCTGTTTCGTAATGACAAGGGCCATATCTACCAGCTCTCGGAGGAGAAGGCACTGCACATGTTCCAAGTGTTCGATCAGAATGATGATGGGTTTATTGATAAGGAGGAGTTCACATTCTGCTGGAATCATTGGATAAAAGTGGTAAGAAGAAAATATAATAATACTAAATTGAATTTTAAAGGACTCTTAAATCTTTTTTTTTTATTTTCCCTTTGCATATATTCAAAGAATCTACAGGTTAACAGTAATTTTTAACCACAATAAGCATAGTATGATGTGTAAAAGTATTGAACATTACAAAAAATTTGAAATAATATGTAAAGGAAATCTAAAATTGTCTGACCTTGTAAAAAATTATGTATATACTGATTAAAAAAGTGAAAATCAAATCGGGTCTTACTATTACATACTAAGATTTTTACTGCTTTTAAAAGTAAAGTTTTGAATTTTTGAAGATTGAATGACATTTTGGGTAATGTCATTCAATCAGAATTTGAAATATTCTTGACTATTTAAAAACTAATGTTTTAAAGCAGCGGTCGGCAATCTGCGACCCGCGGGCCTATGCGGCCCGAGACCTATCTCCTTGCAGCCCTCGACAGTTTTGTAAATGAAGGTCTTTGAACACCTAATAAAATATAAAAACTAAAAAAAAAATATTTCAGCCACAAAAATTGACCATATATTTCACAAACACACACCGAAATGTTATGCTATGCAAATGCAGTCTGTCAAAAGTCAAGTCAATGTCAAAAGTAGAGGCAAACACGTGTCCTACAATTGAATATCAATCTTTTTCCTACAACTAGGAATATCAATTAGGTCCAAATTATCTTACAAGTGCCTTTATCTATTTTTTTTTCACTGTGTGGCCCATGTCTGCCAAAAGGTCGCCGACCCCTGTGTTGAAGGGTTATAGTAAAGACTAGGTCGGAAGTAGGCTAGGTCGGTAAATTTTCCTCAAATTGATGAAAGATGTATGCCCTAGTAGTGGGGACTTTAATACTCAGTATTAGAGCTCGCACCCACGAGATTTTGTTGTGGTCGCGACAGAAAAAAATAGCACTGTAAATAACTCTACGCTAGTACAATAGAGCTGAAAATCGAAGTGTCAAGTGTCGCGACCACAAACAAACGGTCGTGGGAACGTAGCCTAATTATACATTTCTTAGATTGTACGTCCGGTGAGCGCATTTTTGGTGGTGGACGTACAGAATGACTTCATATCCGGCACCCTCAACATCAGCAAATGCAACGCCCAACAAGACGGCACTGAGGTATGTTTTATTTCATTACAACTTCTAAAGGTAGACATCCGATGCACGCGATGCGCGACCGCGGACCCGAGACCCAAATAGGGTCGCGGAGCAACTGTACTGTAGGAATTTATATGGAGCACTAAACTAACTCCGCGAACCCGCGTCGCGCGGACGGCGAACGAGGCCAGAGGACCTGATTTGCTGGTTTGCTGGTCTCGCGTCGCATCGCATACTTCGGAAGGCTTAGCGAAGTAAAATGCTGAAAGCATTTAATCACATTTCAACATACAACAGTATTTTGTAAGTGTCTTTTAAGTTTAGTTTAAAAATAACCATTAGATTTGTCGGCTCAGTGATCAGTCTATTTATTAAGATCGTAAATTATTATATTTAATATCGCCTTTACTTTTATACCGGACCCGTTGTTTGCTCTCGGCACCTTTATTGATTTTCGCCGAATAAATATTTATTTATTTTACCTTTTAAAGCGGCACCTTTTTCTAATATTGTCGCGTTAATGTAACTGAGCCTTAACTACAGTCACGAGTGCTTTTAAAGCCGCATGTAAACTACGAAATACGCTACGGTGGAGTTTTAATTTTCCTTCAATTCAATGCTAGGCTATAACTGCCTAGTCATTTGGTCCACCAATAAGCTTAAGGTTACGTCATTAGTACGTGGAAAGTTTTGCGGGGGAGTGGCAAAGTTGAAATTTGAAAAGAGCACATGAAATGAACCACCAAATGACCAGACAATACTGTCATGCTTTGGGTTCCCGCACATAATTGCGATTTCGCATCGCTTCGCAAATATCACTCGCTCGCACCAATGCGACGGCCTGGCCATATACACTCTGGCGGATGCGACGCGAAGCCGCAACTGTGTGTGGGAGCCCATAACTTACGTATGCTTAGAAATTGTTCTCGTTAAATTTTACAATAATACTGTGTACCACGGCCATACGTAATGCTTACAAAACTAATTTAAGTGAGCACTAAGGCCCTTTCTCAAATTAAAACTTTAAGTTAACACTACCTGGAGGCCGCAAATTCGTTTGCATAGAACTGACGGAAACGGTACCCAATTGTTTTTAACAGTCCTAAATATTACACCTTATTACATCAGCTATCTGCCATTGGAAGTCCCGTGAAAGTCCGATGGACAGACACAAGTTAAAAAATATATATACTGTAGGTACCTACCGTATATACTTTCATATGCATTAAGTGAAAAGCTGTTAATTTTTAAATTACAAACAGACACTTCAATTATATTTATTTGTATAGATTGCGTGCCGCGTAACTAATGTAACTGAGCCCCAAGATTCTCGAATTACTCCCGTTACCCGTATGCACGCCGCATTACGTCAGCCGGCAAGGGCAGTGCCGTTTGATCGATACCTACAGATATCTCTTATCAAACCCGACTTATCTATGAGTTATGACCCCTGTCCCTATCCTAAAACTTTTGTGCTCCCAAAGTTGGCAGCGACTACCGCCACAGATGTACATTAGCCGGTTGCCCAGGAGATACCATGGCCTCATAAAAACCGGCAGAAATATTGCCTATTGCTAAATGGTATTTGGGGCCTGGGTATGGGGGCTTAAAGCGATACACTTGTACACACATCTGGTGTTGCGGGTGGTCCATATGCGGGAATCGCTTGTCATCGGGCGATACGTCCGCTCGTTTGCCAGTCTTCGCAAATGCATTAGAATTGGATAATGATGGCCACGGAATAGAAAAAACTTGGATGACAGTAATTAAAAGTAGCATAGGAAAATGCTTGTTGTCATTTGTCAGCAATTAGGTACTTACTACTTGATATCGGATCATCTTTTCCTAGAGCTTACGTTATTACGAGAAATAGGGTACTGAGTACACTGAAGTTATCCTCTTTAGTCTTTAATATATGTCGACGATAAAGAAAAAGGATAACATTAAAATATGTGCTCATTGTTATGATGAGTTTTATTCAATAACCGGACAAGTGCGAGTCGGACTCGTAGTTTTCCAAGCTATCGCATTTTTTCAGATTTTTCGAGCCAGCCGTAAGCGCTTTAAAGTTGAATATCTCGCAAATGGATACCAAATTTAAAAAAAAAAACGTCTTTGCTACCTCCCAAATTCCCAATGTTTTTAAAATACCTATCTTATAATACCACATACTAGGGGGTAGATGTGAGAAAAGAAACATCCCCGCTTTACGTGTAGGGGACCACCCCTACACGTAAAGCGGGGATGTTTCTTTGTATGTAATGTACCAACATTAAAAATATTTTTACGTGATTTTACTTTTGCACTTTGTCGACGTAATAAATACACATATCCATGCAAAGTTTCATTTTTCTAGCGTAACTAACCGTATAGACGGTAAGCCGACGACGGACCGACATGGAATCCCTTAGGATCTTGCATAGTTAATTCCGTATTGAACCCTACGTAACGTCGTTATAAGCACGAGGGTTGAAAATGTACGGGTTGAACACCGAATAATATAATAAACCTCTATGGCCGGGACTGTTCGGAATCCGTAAGGCCGGGTAAAATTCATAACACTGGAAATAGAACTCTGCGCTTAAGTAATAGAGCTGAAAATCGAGCGCAGACTTCTATTTTCAGTGCTCTGAATTTTCCTGGGCCCGTCGGATCTGGACCTTATAGTCTCTGCCTAACACTTTAAGAGTTGACAATCGAACTTCATATATTTTTATGCAACTGTTACTAACTTATCAACTGACAGCTCAAACCACTGAGTAAATTAATATGACACATTTTGGTAAAAAAGAGTATGACGCAGAGACAGCAGGAGCTAAAAACACTTTCGAATGTATCATCTTTTATATACAGACATACAATCGAAAAAAAAAATAGTTTCTGGTGTCACCGCGTCGTACTCTTTTTTGCCAAGCTGTACGTGTTATGCTCAATTTATTCAGTGGTTTGAGCTGTCAGTTGAGAAGTTAGTTGCATGAAGTGAAGTGGTCAATTGAAAAAATTATACAATTCACCCTCTAAGCACATAAAATAAATATATTTGTATATTTATTTACTGTGCTGTATACGTTATAAAAGGCGTCAAAACCAACATTAAATGTTTGGTCAAACTTTACACCATTGCAATTGTTGGTAATTTTCTATGATGTTAAAACACGGTGTTGAATATTTAACTTAATAATGTACCTAGTACATACTATCAAAAGTAACATCCTCTTAATATTATGTTTTTGAAATGATATGCGAGTTTTATACATGTTTTTAGGGTTCCGTAGTTCACGTCTCGGAATCCTTATAGTTTGGTCATGTTCGTGCGTCCGCCCGTTCTCGGCTTACAGTCCAAACGGTTGGTGCTAAAAAGATGAAACTTTATATGGATATGTGTATTTACCACACCGACAAAGTGCTAAAATAAAATCACGAAAAAAATATTTTCGGGTAGGTACCTCCCCCTCTTAAAGCTAAAAGGCTGGCTCGAAAAATCTTAGTTCAGACTGTTAGTTCAGGAGGCTTAACTTTTAAAATGCGCTTACTTAGAAGACTCAGCTTGGTCGTGTAAAAATAAGGAAGTATTAAATAAGCATGTTAAGTATTCTATCTTATAGTGGTACGGTACCGGAACCCTTCGTGCGTGAGTCCGACTCGCACTTGGCCGGTTTTTTAACCTTGTAATTATTGCGCAACAGGTAATTAAAATATTATAGATGCAAATAACTAAAATGTCGTAGTCACATGCAACAACACGACGGATTCATTTTGTATGTACCATCGAAGAAGTTGCCGCTCGACTAGGGATAAAATGAAAATCGCTTAACAGCGCCGTAGTATCGTGCGTATGCACTCATACTCACGTGTTAATACGTAGTTCAACCACATCTGCAGTCGTTGCGGTCACTTCCTTTGTGCTTAAATATTTTGAGGCGTTCTAGTGAAAAGGAAAATGTTTAGTGACTGGTCGAGCAGGAACTTTGTCGATATTGTTCCCAGATTTTGCCATCTAGAAGATTCTAAATAGATGTTCATTTTTAACTTGGTTCTAACGGATCTGTTTGTTTTTGTCGCATCATTATTTTAGCTATGGTTAATGGTTATGTAATTCGAATAGATTAAATCTTAGTTTACTAACCATACTTTTAAAATCCAAAATCTTGAGTTTTAAAAGTTATATGGGCAATTAAATGTTACTGAATTAAGTCATAAGTAGGTCTTATATATCCAATTATTGTAAGTTATATCTGCAAAGCATCTGCAATACACCAATTTGCAACAATGAGAGTTGCAAGTCACGTGACTAATCGATCCAAATCACCAACTATGTTCAAAAATAGACGCCATTTTATCGATGCGGTTAATCAAAACCTGTCAAAAGGCGGGAAATCGTTTCACACCTCGCGCAATTAGGAAATCGTGCCTGGTACGACATGGTACTGCGATCGGCTGAAACTAACTTTGGAGGGTTTCCAATTTTGGGGCTATGCAGTTTGATTAATTATTAAGGTGCATAAAACTTTTGAGGGGTTTTCGGTTAGGCTGTCGAGGCACACCGCACAGTATGATTAATGGTACTATCGTCATCAAGATATATTGGTGGTTATTGTAAGGTTTGACCTTAAGTCTTGGCTTACCACATTTAAGTATGTCTTTCCTATTCCTATGTTATAAAATATACCTATATAGTATACAATTACTTAGAGATCGTATTTTTGCAATATTATCTAATTAACTTAGTGTGTAAAGCATGTGTTTACTTTTTAAAACCAAATGTTTTGATATCCTGTTCAGAATCTTGATTTTAAGAATTAAATGAGATGCAATTTTTAACTGGCCAGGGACCGACATCCGGCTGACAGGTGTCCCTTGAATTTAAAATTTATTTTAGATTTTTAATAAAATGTTTTGCATTAGTTTGCATAATTTGCTTCGCTCTTATTATTTATAATAAAAGGACCATGCTAAAAACCGTATGGCCCCACCCCTCAACAGATTTCAAACCTATCTCAGTTAATAGCTCTTGCCATGCTGATTATTGTTTGCTATGGCGATTCACCTCAGGAGTGGGGTTTTGATAGACATTGGATTTTTATTTTTATTGTTTTATATTAGCGACCTACACCAGCTTCGTATATATTAAGTCGCTCAGTTCCCTGTTCGCTTAGATATTTTAAACTAAGCAACGGATTTTAATGCAGTTTTCAGAAATGGAGAGAGTGATTCAAGAGTAAGCTTTATATGTATACAATGATTTACCATTATTATTCATGGTATGTTTCACTCTTTTCAGTTAATAAAAGAGAAACAGACAAATTCCATAATATTGTACACTTTGTAATGAATCTCACTAAAGTAATGAAATCCATCAGGTTGTGGGGCCGATCAACCGTCTTCTGGAGTCAGTGCCGTTCTCATGCGTGTTCTACTCCCTGGACTGGCACCCCCCGGACCACGTGTCCTTCATAGACAACGTACACATGCGGGAGCTGCACCCCTCCAGCCCGGTGAGTGCATATGCGAGGGAGCTGGCACCCACCGTTCCACGTGTCCTTCATTGACAACGTACACATGCGGGAGCTGCACCCCTCCAGCCTGGTAAGGGCATATGCCAGGGGGCTGGCACCCACCGTTCCATGTGTCTTGATTGACAACGTGCACATGCGGGTGCTGCACCCCTCCAGTTCGGTGAGTGCATATGCCAGGGGACTGACATCCTCCAGCCTAAGTTGTACTTCAGAGACAAAGTGCACATGCGGGAGCTGCACCCCTCCAGGCCGGTGAGTGCATATGCCAGGGGTTAACAAAGCTGCTACCCGGGGAATTACGAACTTTATTTAAATTGTTAGTTTTATCTTTTTATTAGCATACAATTAGCTTTTATATTAATTTAATAATACCCCAATAAGACAGCCTCCGTGGT
Source organism: Phengaris arion (assembly GCA_963565745.1). Classification (NCBI taxonomy): domain Eukaryota; kingdom Metazoa; phylum Arthropoda; class Insecta; order Lepidoptera; family Lycaenidae; genus Phengaris; species Phengaris arion. The sequence continues at coordinate 6,241,184 of OY751444.1, read as the reverse complement.
CTAGTGGTTTAGAGCTTGGCTCTCGACTTGGAGGTCGTGGGTTCGATTCCCGCATTGGAACAACAAAAATTGTTTCCAAGTTTGGTTAGGACAATGCAGGCTGATCACCTGATTGTCTGACAAGAAAGATGATCCATGCGTCGGATGGGCATGTAAAAAGTCGGACCTGCGCCTGATCTCTCGCCAGTCGTGTCGGTTATCCGTCCCGCTGGGTTATGAGAGTAAAGGAAGAGAGAGTGCTCTTGTGTACTGCGCACACACTTGGGCACTATAAAATAACTCCTGCGTAGCTGCCCTGGTTTCAATGAAAACTGGACATCGTCCTCGAAATCGGTGTGGGGAGCTATTATTACCCCAATACAAATAATGTCACAATTCATAGTGACTCGCTAGCAATTCGTTAATTTTCCGATAGTAAAAAGCAGTGACACGGCGTGCGCCTCACCCTATATGCTTCAATGATTTTGCACAATATTTTATACACAATAACGAATACGTTGTGTGCCTAGTATACTGAAGGTCTCTTTGAAGGTCAATAACAAAAGAATAAAGACCGAGTATTTGACAACACAATAGGAACAATTTTAAATTATCGTGATTAAATAGATTATTGTCGTTGTCCTTTCTTTATTTAAAATTACTAAGATTCTTGCCCTGTAGGGTTAGGGTTACGGATCCACGAGCAAAAGCTAAGTAACCTATTTAAGTATAAGTATCAACTATCAAGGTCAAGGATAAAGTGTAGTTTTTACATTAAAGTGTATAATAGTAAAATATTGTATGTTACTCTGTAAGGTATTTATGATATGGGCCTATGCAGCTCGAAATAAACGATATTTAATCAAGGTTAAGCCGGTGGCTAGATTTCTTTTTTTATTACCTTTGAAAAATAACTATAGCCTATTCGCGTTAAGAAGGTCGTGAATCATATGTACAAATGTCAAAATAGCTTACTTTAATTGGTTAATGTGAACACAGCTTATGCGTCATAAGTCTATTTTGACGTATGAACGCATGATCACTGTCTTCTGAATAGTCTATAAAAGTCTTATTTTAATATTTTTCAGGTGTCAGCGGACAAGGCGCAGGCGCACGACACGGTGGTGTTCGCGGGCCCGCCGCCGATGAAGCAGCGCCTGTGGCCGCGACACTGCGTGCAGGACACCTGGGGCGCCGAGTTGCACAAGGACCTCAAGGTAAGAGTACCTACTGTAGGTGGGCAGGGGATTGTCTTTAAGATGGCAAGGGGACTGTCACTAAGGTGGGTAGGAGACTCCTCAAGGTGGGCAGGAGACAGTCAAAGTGGGGACTGTTATACACATATATTTAGTGGGAGGTCGCAAAAGCCATGTCTCAAGGCATGTAAAATTATTATATAGCACCAAAAATTTTAGCATGAGGTGTCAGTCCCCTGAAGAAGTTGAGACGTAATTTTAAATAGTTACGGTATAACATAATATATTTAAATTGATATTTTGTCATATTGTGTTGATTAATTACTTTACAGAGCTATATCTGTGTATCGTAAAGTATTTTGTGATATTTTACAGGTGGTGGAGCACGGTGTGAAAGTATACAAGGGCACTAACCCCGAGGTAGACTCGTACTCGGTGTTCTGGGACAACAAGCGGCTGAGCGACACCAGCCTGTCGCACCAGCTGCGCGCGCGACAGGTCACCGACATATACATCTGCGGCATCGCGTACGACGTATGCGTCGGTGAGTCTGAGACAGGGGACTGTCACATTGTTTCTGAACAGAGTATAGCTGCATGCTCGTCACAAGGGATTGTCCTGGCATTAAAAGAGATATCAATAAATACTCTCTGATACGCCTGATTATTCTATGATATGATTTCAAACGTTGCGCGGACTATTCATACTAGATACCTTTTCATGAATCGTAAATTTTATTTTGTATATTTTTTTAGTGTTGTATTAGGTCCTTACATATGAAATTGGCGTTATGTCGTACTGGCCACTTTGATCTCAAATATTTCTTCTTTGGTTAGGAATTCCAATTTCAAATTTTGGATTCAAATATCTCGTAACTCGTACTCGAATTTTTTTTTAATTTCGAGTACGAGTTACGAGTTCCACCGTGGCACCATTGCTGCAGAAACGGCTCGAAGGATTAATGTGTATGGCGGCGGTCGCAATAGAAACACTGTGCGTTTTTGGTTCCAACGTTTTCGTTCTGGATATTTCGACCTGCAAAACAAGCCCCGTGGACGGCCGCAGGCCAAATTTGATAATGAAGAATTGAAGGCTATTGTGGAAGCGGATCCATCGCAGACCACGTCCGAGTCAGCTGCAGGCTGCGGTGTTAGTGATTTGGGAAGGTGAAAAAGCTTAAAAGGTGGGTACCTCATGAATTGAGTGCAGCAAACCGACAAACGCGCATCAACCGAGGTCGGTCATTCGCTCTAGGCCACTACTGCTTCAGGACAACGCTAGACCACACACTGCACAATATACGGTTACCAAATTAGAGGAGCTTCAATTGGAATGTCTAAAACATCCACCGTACTCCCTGGACCTTGCTCCAACAGATTACCATTTTTTTAGAAATTTAGATAACTTCTTGCAAGGGAAAAAAAATCATCTCAGTTGGGGCAGTCCAAAGCGCCTTCAAAGATTTTATTGATTCCTGTCCGAATGGTTTTTTAGTAAAGGAATCAATGAACTACCTGTGAGATGGCAAAAGTGCATAGATAGCAATGGTATATACTTGGATTAAATAAATATATTTAGTCTTGGGAAGATTCAGAAGGGAATTATCAAAATTAGTACACATTGGCCATAAACGCGTTTTATTTAACTACCGACAATTTCAATATAAAATACTAAACAACTAAAATGAAAAATACATGAAATACTTAAAGCTAAAGCAAAACTTAACACTAAATATTTAACAAAGAAAAGAAAATTATTATTATGTGATTGACTACTCAAACGGGCAGAGTTTCCTCTTACTAGACTACTTTACCGAAAAAGTTACTCATGTGAACATTGCAACGACTTAAATAGGCGCAATCCCCACTTATCGACTCTTTGTTCCCAACGTAATTAGTGTTGCTATCCTAAAAGTGTGGTCATATTCTTCAACACGGCCTCTCCTGACTGGAGGACGTCCCCGTTCTCCTGTTTCGAATGACAGCTGCTTTTATTGTACGCGAAGTACTCGGTGCAGGCTCGAATACTCTATCCGCCATCGCAATATCGCTGGCTGTTGGCTCGAGTGCAGACTCCGTTTCATCAGATTCGACACCTGTGAAACACAAACGAAAATTTGCTTTAAAATTTATAACAACATGAACTACTAATATCGTGATAACGCAACAGAACCGCTGCAGACAATTCAGTTGCGTCACCTCGATTTACGGGACGTTTTAAACTGGCCCAGAGAGGAAGCACGCCGTTAGCTATCTCTGACCAAAAGGAACATAGGCACGACGTTAGCATATTATGTACATAATATTACACACAAAACATGACATAGGCACGACGTTAGCATATCATGTACATAATCATTACACGCAAAACATGACATAGGCACGACGTTAGCATATCATGTACGTTCGTAAAAGAACGTCACTTTCGAAGAAAGTTGCACACGTATCGGGAGTCCACTCCCTTCGCTACGGCACCATGAATTCTGCCGCGGCCTGGGTTAGCTTTCCATAGGAACCAGCCAGCAGCTGCAGCAGCTGCAGCTCGTAGCGACCATGGGGTAGCGCCTTGACCACTCGACACGGTCCACGCATGCCAGGGTCAAGCTTTCCAGTTGATTGCGCCTGTTAATAACAAATACCAAGGAATTAACTTCAAGTGAGCGAGGGGGTTTGCGGTTGGCATTTGTCTAGTACTAGTCTTGTTGATGCCGATTTAATTCCAGGCGCTGCGAGGCACCACGTGTCCGTTTGCTACAGGAACTAACAACTCGTTTGCAACCATTATCGTGGACCTGAAGAAACACGGCTCCATATCCTATGGAACTTGCATCCGTGTGAATTTCCAATTTACCATTGGAATCATAAATAGTCAAAATTGGCTCGCTTGTTAACTGAGAAATTATATTCTGCCGTGCTTCTTCCTGTTCACTATCCCATACAAAAGGTACCCTTTTCTTAGTTAATTTACTTATGTTTTTATTGCAAAACCAGCAATGTAACGGCGAAAATAACTCGCTAAGCCTAGAAATTGACGCGCTTGTTTTACATTTTTCGGAATCGGCGCTTCAATTAAGGCTTTAACCTTTCCTTCGCTCGGTTGAACCTGACCTTGAGATATTGTACGTCCAAGATATTCTATTTTAGTGGACAAAAATGTGCACTTAAAATGTTTTAATAACGACTATGAAATTAGTGATATACTTGAACCGCTATCTATGAGAATATCAACAGGCACTCCTTGAATGACAGCTACCGCAATATCATTATTCTTACCATCGAGAATTTCTTGACAAAAGTTGACATTCCTTGAATTACGAGCTTCGGATTTAATTTTAGCGACGCATTTTACATTTTATGATCGGGCTTTTTACAAAATGCACAAAGATCCGATTTACCCACATTTTGATAAGAATTTTTGACATTATTGTCAATATTTTTTGTAAAAATAGGCATTAACTTTTTTATGACAATTTGATTGTTTGTGATCATGCTGCCCACATGTAAAACATCTCCTTTCTTAAAATGTTTGTTTGCGAAACTTATTATGAACTTGTAATTTTCCAAAGTTTTCATTACGCGAATTGTCAATCTTTTTATTCGAAATTAATACTTGTGTTTTAACGTAATTTGAGAAATATTCAACTTACTGATTTGGCATGATTTTTGAATTAGTAGCCGATGCCCGAATCGGTGGATCTGCGATACCCCTAATAATTATTGCTGTAATTAGCGCGACGCTTAGTCCCCGCACAATACGCGAAAATAACGATCGACGAGCATAGTCGGCATATGTGATAGTTATCGGAATTCACTTTTACTTCCTTACGATTTAATAAACATTACTTCATTTACATACGATTGGTTAAACATTATTTCATACAGAATATTCGCTATGTCTAGCTTTTTTTTGGGCACAAAGGCTTAAATTCCTCCTTAAATTTGCTCCAACTACGATCACTAGTGACCCACTCATTTAACCAAATTCTACTTTCACCTTTTAAACAATTCCCAATGCGTGATAAACACTCACTGTCGTTCCAACCATTTAAAAGCTTTAGCACGATCTACAGGAGGTACGGACGCACCAAGCGTCAATATCATTAATATTTGGGTCAAAATTAGAAATATAAAAAGATTGGTCAGATCTCACCATCGTGTTGATTAATCGTATTGCATTGACGATCCTATCCGTAGTCGTGGTATCGCCCGTAATGGGGCTCGGAGTGTAGCTCTGTGATAAGGGAACCTCAGCTCCAGCTGCAACCACCATGACGTGCCAGCAACAGGCTCAACGGGCACACCGGAGCGCGATGACGAGAAACACCGCTCCTCCAAGGACACCAATCGATCTAAAATTAATTGAATTTCTTCCTTTACTGAATGATTAGTGGGGCCTATGAGACTTGCGAGTAGTTCTAAATTGAAGAGGAGAGCAACTCGGGACTTAAATAACGGGTCTTCGATCGCGAACTACGATCTCTAGAACGTGAACGTGTTCTACTTGATCGTGAATGGTATTTGGCATGATGCTTGAAAAATTAATAAATACAAAAGAATATTTTAGAAATTTATGTAAAAAAGTAAATAATTGTCAATGCTTTTAATTTAATAAGTATTTTCTGTTTAAGCTGTCTAAATTAGCGACTAAAAAATATAAAGACAATGAACGCTAATTCGTTTAGAACAAAACTTAATATGGTGGGTAGTTATTAAAAATAAAATTTCCTTAAACACTTTAAAAAAGGAATTGGAACGTACTCACCAATGTCCGTGATACTAGGCTTGAGATATACTTTACCCCTTTTACCTGGATTGCCTGTACCGTTACTCATAACGCTTATTTTTTTTTCTTTTTCTTCTATTTTCTTTTGCGGGTAGAAAAATAATTTACTTGAATAGTCAATCGCTGTTTATTCAGGACGCAGAGCCAAAGCATGCGTGAATTAACAATCCCACGTCTGATCTTGGGAAGATTCAGAAGGGAATTATCAAAATGAGTACACATTGGCCATAAACGCGTTTTATTTAACTACCGACAATTTCAATATAAAATACTAAACAACTAAAATGAAAAATACATGAAATACTTAAAGCTAAAGCAAAACTTAACACTAAATATTTAACAAAGAAAAGAAAATTATTATTATGTGATTGACTACTCAAACGGGCAGAGTTTCCTCTTACTAGACTACTTTATCGAAAAAGTTACTGATGGAGAAGGAGACTCTTCTCGACGCCGGGCCCCTGAAAAGGGCCTTACTAAACCAATACCAGGGGCTAAGCCCCTTTAATTGGGGTGGGAAGACGCGCCCAGTACGAGTACTGGACGCATAGAGTCCGGTTTAAGGGAAGACCCCCCGCGGCAGAACGCGGGGGAAACCCATGGGGGAGCAACGTTACAAAGGGAGTGACGAATGCCACTCCAGGCACAACCATGACCGACGGTCGGCTCCAAACGGCGCGTGGGGGTCCCGACCCGGGGGTCGGGAAACGTGTATGGGTCCACTCCCTCACGCGCCGTGTTTTACCGGACCGCGGAACAAAGCGACCTGGGATAGGAAGGGGGGAAAGGTGTTCCCGGGCCCCTGACTTTTGATGTCGGGGGGGAAAAGGCTACCACGGGGCTGACGAGTGGGGCAATAGGGCTGCCCCACGTCATACTCCGGGCGCACGAAAAGGTGGTTGCGCCGGTTTTTGTGACCGACGCGGGGGGTAGGGGGGGCAACGATCAACGGTGCTGGTCGGGGGGCGCACCGCGCTTGGGGGCGTCTCGGTAGCGTAGCTCCGGGATGCTCCCTGCGTCTGGTGTCAGCAGGGTGGGTGCCGTTTGGCAAGCGGGCATGCCACGGCAGCGGGTCGGTGAAGGCCGGGTGCGTGGCTTCCGCTTGCTCAGTGGTTCGGTGGTCCTGCAACTAGAGCGGAAAGATTAATGCGTTCAAGGAGCGCGGGGGGGCGGTGAATAACACGCGTAAGTGTCCCGAGTCCGGAACGCGCGGCGCAGATCTCCGGCAGTCGACAGTCGGCTCCTCCGATAGGAGCTTCTGGATGCCGAAGATATCTGGGTGCGGGTCCGGGATAGGGCCGGGGGAGCCATATTTGTACGAGGGCGGCTGCGAGGGGGGTGCCTTCTACGAGGGCCTTCAGGATGGTCGGAAAGACTTCCTCCCCGGCCATAAGCTTCTGAACGCAGTTCACGGCCAGGGAGAGGAGAGACTGCAGAAGCTCTGCAGTCGATGCGGGGGCCTCGCTTTCCGCCAGCTCTTGGGGCGGTAGAGCGGGCGCCGGAGGCTGTGAGTACGGGGCGTCCGCATGGTTTGCAGGCTCCGGGGCGATTTCTATTGCCGCGGCTGTGGTAGCCGCGGGGGGGTCAGCAGGTCTGCGCGGGGGGCGCTGTGAGCGCCGAGTGGCCCGCGTGAGGTCCGGCTGCGGAGGGGTGAGCGCGAGCGGCTCAAGTTCCAACTGGGAGTTGGCTGGAGTAGCGGCGGCATCACAGGGGGGGGGGGCACGGGGGACGTGGCATCCTTCCTCCTGGAGCTCGGCTGCTTTTTCCTCCTGGAAGGTTGTGCAGGAGAGACGGTAGCCGAGGGGGGGACATACCTGGGCGTATGATCATTCGCCTCCGCCATCAGTGATGTAGCGGTCGGCGGAGGCGGAGGGGCCTCTTGCTCCGGGAGAGGCGAGTCGGCAAGTACGCAGGGGGGGGAAGCGCGGGCATTATCGGCTCGCGGTTTCCGTGCCGCCTTATGGTACACTGGGCACCGTTTGCTGTTGGCAGGGTGGGCCCCCCTGCAGTTTACGCAGGTGGGCGTCTCTGAGGGGGAGCGGGGGCAGTCCCGCACATAGTGTTCCTCGGCACACCGGACACAGACCACCTTCCGGTGGCAGTTGTGGCTAGAGTGCCGGAACTGGTGACATCGGCGGCATTGGGCCGGGCCGCCACGGCCCCGCCAGGCTTCGATGGTGACTCCCGGCATATTCAAGAGCTCATGTACCTCGTATATGCCGGGTACAACGTCCGAGGCCCTAGCGATAAGGGCGAGGAATAAGCAGGCGCCGGGATCAGACCTCGCCTGAATCAGGCCGACGTGCTCCGCCACGTATCCCAGTTCGGCGAGACCGGCCCTGATCTCTCCGGTGTCTCGGCGTAAGACAGCTGACGATCGGTGTGCCCGGTCGTCAGTGGTGTCGAAAAATCGATGAGCGGTGGCGGAAAGGTAGGCGCGCGGTGACGGAACCCGTGCGGCGCGCTTGTGTGGTGGCCGGCTGGTGTGGGCCGCGCGGCTGGCTAGCCGGCGCGGCGCGGTGGTGTCGCGGCTGGGTAGCCGGCGAGGGGCGGGCTGTGCCCGCGGGGGTACGGGGTGTGTGCCCTTGCTGGACGTTGTGGCGTCCAGGGTGTGCGGCAGGCTGGCGAGGGTCGCCAGGGGGCGCAGTACGGCGCGAGACGCGCGTATGGTTAGCCGAACCCTGATCGGCTGTGCGGGGCGGGGGCCCAAACTCGTCGCAGGCCGCCGTCGGGAGGCATTGGGGCGGGGGCGTACCAGTACACCCCCGCGAGAATGCCGAAGGCGACCCGGGGCGGGCGGTGTCCTGCCCGCGCAAGCTGGGCTCGGAGAGCAGGCGGTGGTGTGTGCGGTCCTGGGTCGAACGTGAGCTAGACCTCGATGAGGCCGGGCTGTACGACGACACGGAGTCCGCACATGAGAAGTCCAGGTAGTCGCGGCGTAGCCGCGAGTCATGGTCCGACATTGTTACTTTTACATAACAATGAAACACACTAATCACATATAACAGTCACACAGAACAGTTACGAACGGTACAACTAAACAGTAATGAGTGCACGTATCACAAACACAAAGGGTACTCACACTTTACGTGGATGAACGATACACTAAGTGTACATACATGAGGCGGTACACACACTTAGGGGGGCTGTCTCCTCGTGACCCAACGTTGAGTCGAAACTCAGCGGGAGGCCAGGAGCAGGGCAACTCCCCAGCAAGGCGCAAATCCACAGCTTATTCTAATGAATAAGGTGTGAGTTTACGATCGCTATATGGGAACACTTGGCACTGCTCTAGTGAAAGGGTCGGCACGATCGCGGAGTGAGCGAGACACTCCAGTTACTGATGTGAACATTGCAACGACTTAAATAGGCGCAATCCCCACTTATCGACTCTTTGTTCCCAACGTAATTAGTGTTGCTATCCTAAAAGTGTGGTCATATTCTTCAACATTACATATACAACATATTCTTCAAAAGCCAATTTCATATGTAATGACCTAATATACATTTATTTTTCTGCCTAAAAGTCTTCACAATTTACATAAGCAGTTAATCAAGTTACCGAAGCTTCTGTATTTACTTTTGCTAAACGTTATAACATGGGCCTAGGGTAAGAAAATAGAGAGTAAAATCAGACTTAAATATATGTAACTAATTGTCGTTTACCGATCCGACGATGACGTCACAGAACGACGTCAATGGTGACGTCTGTAAACTCCCGTCGTGAGTCGGAGCCGACAAGCTTTTTTCCCCTTTTTTCGATTCCTTTTCATCTCCATCGCTTTTCTTGTCTTTTTTTAATCTTTTGCATTCCCTTTTAGGTGCTACAATAGCGGACGCGCTGGCGATCGGCTACCGAGCGATACTCATAGATGACGCGAGTCGCGGCGTCAGCGTGCCGGACATACAGGCGACTAAAGACGCCGTGTTAGCCGACCACGGCGTAATAGTGGAGTCGCACGAGGTACAATAACACTCAAATCTTCGACCTCTGTAACATATCAATCAAATCTTCGACCTTTGAAATATAACAATCAAATCTTCGACCTTTGCAACATAACAATCAAATCTTCGACCTTTGCAACATAACAATCAAATTTTCGACCTTTGAAACACAACAATCAAATCTTCGATCTTTGCCACATAACAACCGAATATTTGATCTATGTAACATAGCAATCAAATCTTCATACCGTATACATACATGCACTAGAAAAACATTACCTACCCTTCTTCGGCAGTCGAGTAGAACACCTTGGTCCACCTGCAATGTGCAGGCTTGGGGAGTCCAATCAAAGATGTTGTGCTCGCGAATAACGTTTATTAACTCCTCATTTAATTCACTTACATTACAATATGTAGGGAGGTGATACACACACTACACACCTAAACAAATATATTAAACTTAGAGACGAATATACCGTCTATATATAACACAAAATCTAGATAAAAACCGGCGTGAAATATCGCTTGAAGTCTTTCAAGTGGTGATTTCCGACTTGCGATTTATACAAGTTTTTATGTTCAAGGTATTGGCTATGGTCGAGGGTCGTGACAGACGTCCAGAGTTGGGCTACAAACTGGCCATGGAACTGAAGAAGGCTATGAAAGACAGTCCGTAGATCTATCGTCAAGCTTCTTACCAGTGGTGTAGCTAACAGTGGCGAAGGCTGGTTCTCCTTCACAGGGAAGCCCTGGCCTGTATAATAGGTTGGGATTTGGATAAGGGTCTTCAAAAGTAGTAAGTGAAGCCCATAGGAATGGAGTTATAGAAACCCCACGCCACTGGTAGCTAAAACAACGTTTGGGGTATCTTCGATATTCAGTTTAATAAACGCTCGATTTTTATGGTGATAATATATGTGTGATGAGATATTAATGGTCAAATATTTAAACGCTACTTAAATTAAGAGCCTCTTAGGCCACATATCGTCCTCGTCGTTGTGTTAAGCAGGTACAGTGATAGCCTGTGATTCAAGAAGCTCTTATTTTTAAGAAGCGCTTGAGTATTCGCCCGTTAGGGTCAATTCACACGGATACGAAACAATACGCGACATGGCGCTGCATTTTTCAAAATTGAACTTTATTCATTACACAAGAAGACACTCGTTTCATTGTGAGAGTTCGAATGTCAGGTTGCACCGCGCTGCACAGCGCATGTGCAGTGTGTGACTGATGTCATATGAAACGTGCCTCTTTTTGTGTAGTGAATAAAGTTCAATTTTGAATAGCTATAGTTAAAAATGCAATGCCGCGTAGCGTCTAGTATCGTCGCGGTGTGAACTGACCCTAAGACTAACTGGTAGCCGCTTGTAGCTACACCACTGCATATTTATTTTGTACTTAAAAGTTTTCTGTTGCGATTGTTACTAGTTTATTTATTTATTTTAGCTATAACAACATTCCACAAAACACTGTTAGGTGTAAAACTATAATCTCAGTATACACCGTGGTTCCTATTAAGTGTATCTAGTAAAATAAAAATTAACAATTAAATATACAAAATTATCTAGTCTAGTCAGCTCCGACGCAATGGAGTTTCTAAAAAGTAAAATTTTGGTGGGCAATGCAAAGCGACCGACGCAGCTTCGGCTGACATCGTGTGACACCGTACCGTGTGACCGTGTGACATCGTGTGACATCGTGAATTTGATTTGTGAATCTCGAATAACATGACATTTATTTATTTATAACCTAACCAAGAGCATGTCAGGACATGTCTAGGAGGGTTCCGTAACTATAATCGCGTAATATTTTTTTTTTTTTCAAATTACTTCAAAAGTGGCTGATCATGATGGCATGATCTATTAGCATGGAAAATTGCAAGATTCTAAGTCACATAGCTGAGAAATGCCAAGGGGGGAACCAACTTACGAGGCCGATTTCTCGTAAATGGTTGACTTTGTTAAAAAGTCATGTAGGTATGAAACCTTGCCTTTATTTAAAGAGGCCTATTCAATGATACCTACACGATGGGGTAGTGTGAAAAAAAACATTTCATCCCCACTTCACATGTATGGAGAGCCGCCCCTGAAATATAGAATAATTATTTTTTTTTGATGCCGACATGCAAAACCGAGATCTATACACATTCTATAACTGTACCAAATTTCATCCATTTATATTAATAATTACAGAATTTAGCAGCGCGGACAGACAGACAGACAGACGGGCGGACAGAGCGAAACTATAAGGGTTCCTTGATTATTACGGAACCCTAAAAACAAACTGTATAAGTACAAAAGTATAGCGTAGGTTTGCTAGTTGTTACTAACGGAATACTGAAACGCGACTCTAATGGAGAATATTCACTAATTTTAAATGTTAGCTTTCTGTATTCTCCGTGGACAAAAGAAACTCGTAAAATAATTACTTAGACACGTCAACCAGTTTCCAAGATATTTATTTAACTTTAAAGTGGTCCAGACGGTAACTAGCGACTAAGCGGTGCGTAGCGCGAGCTCGGCTTTATGGACGAGGTGTAGCGTGACGTCACGCTACTGTTACCGGGAGTCGAAAATTTGAACTAACGCGTGTAAAATCATAACCACTTATTACGTAATATTACGTAATATTTTTGACTAAAACAAAAACTATTGGATCTGTATACATTATAGCTTTACTGTAACATAGTTTCAAGTGATCACCAGATCATCATCAGATTCACATTGTAATTCTGCCAAGCAGAGAATGTCTTTAATTTAGGGGGCTAACATTCAACAGCTTTTCAGTATTCGGCAACAACACCTATAACGCGTGTAACAAAATAGGTCCTTCGTGTTAACACGGCCTTATTTTAATATTATGTCAGCACAAGTGTTAGGTAATACATCAGGTCTAAAATGGCCACCTTAAGTGAAACATACAATGAAACATCGACTTTTAAAGAAAATGCTCTTACAGTAATTTTGAACAATTATATTTTCGTTTTCGATAGAAATGCGTAAAATATGTACACATATTAAGAATTGCTTAATTGTTAATTATGAGAATTATCAGAAGTTACTGTAGGAGATCTTGAAAAGTTGATGTTTCATAGTACAATCCACTCAATGTGGCCATTTACGGCTAGGAACACACGGAGCGGTTTTCCCCCGCGCCCGCCGCGGTTGCGGGGCCGCAACTTCTGTAGAATGCAGATATGTATGTAAAAAATTAAAGCACCACTCACGGCGCGTTTTACGCCCGCGGTGCGCGCGGTTGTCGCGGGTCCCGCTGCACCGGCGGGTAGCGCCCGCGCGCTCTGCGTTCTGTTTGCGGGCGAAATCCGGAAATTCTATTGTAAATATGTATTTGCCTTTTTTCAACCGCGCGTCCTGCGATCTTCGGCCGCCACGTGTGCGGGCGATAATCTCAAACGCGGCGGCTGCGTGACCGCACAAAACTCGTGAGTTTTAAAACCGCAGTTCTTAGCGTAAGACCTGAAGGTGTTAAGAAGTAATTACATAGTATATCTTTATATAAAATATAGTATATTTGTATTAATCTTTAAAATATATAAAGCGAGAACAGTTATGTTAAAGTGAAAATAAGTATGTTTATGTAAAAAGAAAATTAAGTATTACTTGAGGAAGGAAATGTTTCTTATTTTATTTATAAAAATATGTACTGAAAGGTTAATGAATGTATGTTGAAGTGTATGGTATTCAATGACATTCAACACAAAACTAGCGAAATACCTAATTAATAATAATGAATATTGTAGGAATCATTTTTCACCACTGTACCTGTAGTCTGTAGTAGGTGATGACAATACCATAATAGTATTGTTGTATTGTTAATTATATAAAGTTATTGTAGCGTTACCGGCATCTTCAACTGCCCTGGAGCAGGGCAGTCTAATAGCTATCGAAATAGCCGAACGAAACCGATGATTCACGAAGCACTACATTTCAATCTTGATTTATAAATTTGGCGATGATAAAGCACTATTTAAGACATTGACATTAATATTCGGCTATTACCGTACACATTTAGCTGCCCCGTCCCAGGGCAGTTTTATATTCCGAAAACACCAAGTGTTGTTCTGTTTGGACCAACGATGTTCTTAAAAATAGAATTATTTATTTATTTATTAAAAATACTTTTCCGTCGTAAATTTGCATATTAAATGGAGAAAAAACGATCAAATGAAACCGTTTTTGACGAACGCTGCCTTTTTGATGAGAAATGTATGATTAAGTTCTAGAGAAAAGTTTTATAGCTTGATAATGCCTGCAAAAAAAGTCGACAGCATATTATGTCTTACTTTTATATTTAAGTTGATGTTTATATTAAAATAATAATCAAAATCATTAGTTATTTTGGCAGTCAGGAAATTAATCCCAGAACTCGAACCACGCTCATAATTACATCACAAGTAAAAATGTTTTTCGCACAACAATAATTATAATATAATCATTGTTACATGTTGGTGTACATTTTCATTATTAAAGTACTAAGGAACATTATTTTGTGTTTTTTTTTAACAAAAACAAAAATAATAAAATACTTGTTTACGGAGATATGGACACTTTTATACAATTATTATTTTTTAAGTTAAGCATTAAAGTTTAAGCATCATAGGTCAATTTTGACATTTCACATTTGACTGCTAATTCACTGCAAACCGCAAATTGACTTGCGTTGTATAAAACTTTGGTGAAACAAAATAAAAAGCAATATTTATATTGATTTTATTAAACCATGATTTATTATAGCATGACAACACATTATAAACATTAATAGAGAATACTCTAGTGCAATTAAAACAACAGCAAAAGCAATGTTTGCAAAATTCTAATATTTGATGGACGGTTACTTAGCTGGCGAAATGTCAAGTTCATAACAAAATATGTTATTAGACTAACTAGCTAAAGCCCTGCTGCTATAACATATTATTATATAGATAATATGGATAGTGCTTTAGCCTATCCATATATGAATATATATTATAGGGCTTTAGCTAGTTAGTATATTAACATATCAATATAGTTTAAATATTTGTTATTTATTAGTAAATAATGCTGAATGAGCAAAATTTCATATAGGTACGATAGAGTCATTGAAATTATGTAGGTAGTTCAAATTAAACACAAACCTGTGCACAAGTAAGGACACTTGTATCAAAAATAACAATTAGAAATGTCTAATTGTTATTTTTGACACATAAATGTATTTTAAAAATTTAACAATAGGTAATTTAGTTCTGAATTTAAAACTAGTTACATCAGTTATAATGGCCTTGTCAAAAATTGATCATTTTTATGTCGTTGTAGGAAAAAAATTAAAACCACTCTAGTGTGCTCACTAGTGGCTTTTGGGCCTTGCATTTAACAAATTAAGTTTAGGTGCTTTTACATATACGATTTTCTAATGTAAAGTCTCATATCCACCAGGCAACATTTGTAGAGCGACAGATGGCATGGCATGTTGAAAGGATGTGCGGAACTTTTGTTGACAGTCTAGTGTCTACGGCATCTACTACTCATAATGTTGCACGCAAGCTTGTATGATAGCATGTTGGTTTGTGATGTTGTCGAGAATTTTGAGTGTCACATTCATACACCAATTGATGTCTAGTGGATACACAGCTTATGCTGTCATGCTTACAAAATATCATCTTTGCTTATTTCATGCTCATGTCAAACTAGAAATAACTATTCTACCAAGTTTCTCAGTTAGAAATTCTATGATTTTATTCACGAGTTCCCTCCTACTAGTTGTGCAGGCCATAATAATTTCGAATGCACGAAAACAGTCAGCTGGATCTATTCTTCTCAAATAATTGGACACTACATAAATCAAATCTTCCATATTATCTCTGATTTCGGACCATATTTCACGAAGTGACGCCAATGCTGAAAATGATTATTATATATATTTAATAGCTTATACTGATTCATGGCTGGGCACAGTCCTTCCCTATAATAATTATTACCTATGTATTTAACAACATAAAGAGAACTATATTTGTATTCGGGACAAATTATCAACATGTTAGAACCTGCTTAAGTTGGTAGTTACTCAAGCAGCAATAGGTTCTTCATACATAAAAATTACCAAATCCTATTGCGCCACCCACTGCTGCACCAAGAGCGGCATGCCACAACTTGCCCCCCGCATAGCCACCAATTAATGCACCTGCCACAGCTAACGTTCCAGTCGAAATTGCAGTATTCCCATCCCATTGCACCCTTATATGATATTTGTCACCTGAAATATTTAAATTACATTGAAAAAATACCTTAAATAAGAAACACTAAATAACGAGTTGGCACAAGTTTCAGAGAATTAGCCTTTTAATTGATCAAACTATGGTGTCAGATATACGAGGGCTGCACTAAAAGTATCGGGAATGGAATATTTCCACTGTTCCTGTCATATTAAAATCTTTTTAATTTAAAACTCCTTGGTTTTGAAAATCGAATACCGTTTATTTATTTAAAAAAAGATTCTCGGTCTTGTCACAAGGTCTTGTCTAAACTTGTTTAGTCGTTGGGAAAATGGAATTGACTCGAGAAAATTCTAGAGCGATGATTTATTATGACTTTCGAAGTGGTTTAACACAAAAACAGTGTGTCGACCGGATGATTTCTGCATTTGGTGATGAAGCCCCATCCAAAACCACAATTTATCGCTGGTTTGCTGAATTTCAACGTGGACGTGTCAAGCTCAGTGATGATCCCCGTCAAGGTCGTCCAAAAACTGCAGTCACCCAAGAAAACGTTGATGCTGTGCGTAAGCTGATTGAGGAAGATCGACATGTGACATACCGCGAAATTCAGGCAACTTTAGACATTGGCATGAGTCAAATACAAATAATCTTGCATGAACAATTAGGTGTAAAAAAGTTGTTTTCCCGATGGATACCTCATTTGCTCTGTAAAGAGCAAAAAGCGGCTCGCGTTACTTGGTGCGTCAGAACTCTCGAAAGATTCCACGCAGGATCCTCAAATGCTGTATACAACATCGTATCAGGTGACGAATCCTGGATATACGCGTACGAACCCGAAACAAAAAACCATTCACGAGTTTGGGTGTTCGAAAATGAGTTTAAGCCAACAAAAATTGTTCGTTCACGGAGTGTTGCAAAAAAAATGGTGGCCACGTTTGTCTCCAAAACCGGCCATGTTGCGACTATTCTTCTTGAGAGACAAAGAACGGTTAATGCAGAATGGTATGCTAACATTTGTTTGCCACAGGTCGTTTCTGAACTTCGTAAAGAGAACTGCAACCGCCGCATCATCCTCCATCACGACAATGCGAGTTCTCACATCGCGCACAGAACAAAAGAGTTTTTAGAGCAAGAAATCATAGAATTATTAGACCATCCGCCGTACAGCCCCGACCTAAGCCCTAATGATTTCATTACTTTCCCTAAAATAAAGAATAAATTGCGTAATCAGAGATTTTCATCACCTGAAGAAGCTGTGGACGCCTACAAAACGGCCATTTTGGAGTCAAGTCAATTCAGGATCCAGTTTATTAATAATCAAAAATTATACATTATACCTAATTATGAACATACATAAAACGAAACCGTTGCATAATAAACAAAATGCTGACCTAAAAGGTTATAAAGGTAATACACATAAAATATTTTAAAGACAATAACTCACTACACTACATCAGAATTCAGATGTTGTAAATTCACTGTGTGGATAAATGGATATAGTATTAGGCTTGTGGGAATTGTGACCTATCTAAATGCCAGTAAAAAAATTAGCATCCGGAACACCCTTACCTATATATTCTTACTTCTTAGACACCCTATAATTCAACAGTTGAAGTGCTACTTTTATGGACCACGGCTATGTAGGTACACAATAAAAAGCGGTTTTTATAGACGTACCTATAGTTATGAAATCTTAGGGTTTTAAGACAAAAAAAATCTAATAATTTTCGAAGTCCGCGCTCCATAGGTACTAGATGAGACCAATTCGGTAAGTGAAAACCATTGAAGATAATAATAATAATGTATCTATGGACGCTCCACACCACGTCAATCTGGCCCCGTGCTAAGTATCCGAAAAACTTGTGTTACAGGTACCAGAAAACGGGAAGTACCTATATTTAAAACTTTTATACTATACATATATTTAAGATTTTTATTATATTATACACTTATTTAATATTTAATACACATCTATGACCCAGGAACACAGAAAAACTTTTTGTTCCTTCGGCGGGATTCAAATCCGCGACCCCCGGCTTGAGCACCAACGCGCTGAACCACTGAGCCACAGAGGTAGTCAAGATCATACCTTCTTATCCTCTATGTTATTATAGTGATATAAATTTAGGTAAGTTTAAATACCTACTTATTACTTATGAAACTTTTTATAATATTTAAATTTGATAGTTACCGAGCTCCAGAATTACTTTTTCGATCCAATACCGATTTGGCCTGGAAAATGACATTTTTGTTGTAAAATATTATAAAAGTGAAACTGTTCGTCAATAGCAGCTGCCAGCTATTGATAAAATGACTTAACTTATCAGGGCAAGACGCCAAAGACCATAGATGATAAGTACTAAAGGATACTTTAGGTATATTTATAATACCTAACATCAATGATACTGTTCGACTTCAAACTATATGTGGTTAATTACAAAATATACACGGTCAGGGTTGCCAACTCTGTTTTTGTGAAGCTACTTAAGCCTGTCAATTTTTATTTTTGTTTACTTTTAAGAAGATCTATCACATTGTGGCGACCGTGACTAATATGCATGAACTAAAATGTTTACGCACGTCTTGTAGGAGAGAGTTCACCGCTAGCGAATAAAGCCGAAGATGCTCATGGAACGGATGAATATTATAGCATTTTCGACGCGCTGGTGGAGGCGAATTCGAATTTATTCAAAATAGATGATGAGGTTATTATACCTACAATGGTGCGCGGAGTCAAATCCAGATATGGAGGAGTATGAGGCCAACCAAGATAAGTACATTTTGTATAAATTACGTTGGCACAGTATAAAAAAAAAGGAAGTGTCCTGTGCTAGACAGATCCGGGACACTCCCCTTATAGCGGCTGATGGCAATCCGCAGGTTAAGTTTTAGTGGGTAAACCGGCGAGTCGCGCCGGGAGTCCCACATACCCCCGGGTCCCCCAACCCGGGACCCTTCCCGGGTTGGGGGACCCTTATGACCTTTCCCCTGCGAGATTAAAAAAAAAAGTATAAAAAGGAAGGCCTCACAATACCTCACTCACACAGATCATACTATTGCTAATAAAGAGCCCAAGCCCCGGCTACCGAGGTCAAACAATTTGATGGCCAAGAGACAAGCCAGATGTTAATCTGGCTTGTCTCTTGGCCTTGGTCTTGGCTGTTATTTTGGGGCGAATTTAAAATATAATAGGTAAAATATAATAGGTGAAATAGTAGGTAATCTCTACTTCAAAATTTACACTGAATAGTAGTTATGGATTCGCTGGTTCTGCCTCATCGCCTCAGCCTCTATGTGGAGTATAAAGGGTAAAATTGGTATTTCGATGACCATTCGCTAAAAAAAAAGTTTGGTGTCAAATTGGGGGTTTTTGCCAATGCCCGATCGATTGCGCTTATCCGTTTTTCAATATCTCTTGCGGTTCCAAAGTTACGTTTTGCATTTACCCCTCATCATCTGCTATCTCCGGGCTCTATTGTTCGCTAATGCTCGCCTCGGCGTCCTATTGTTCCCAATGAGGGTCCCCGAATCACTATCTGCTTATCACTAACGTCACCTCGCTTTATCACGACATGAGTAAAACAAAACAATTTTTCATTACATTTCTTTTATTTCACTCATTAAAACATGTATTGAACATACTGTATAATATTATGCCATTACATAAAGTGTTGCTACTAAATAACTTTTGATACTCTAATACTTCTAATAGACTTTTCCCATTGAACTTATAATACAAAATATATTAAACTATACTCTCCACAAACTGATGTGAAATAATTTTGTAATCTACACGTGTTAAAATCCCACCTCCTGCAGTTTCGCCCCATAAAAGCCTTGTGATATCGCATGGGGGCACGTCCAAAGGAATCAAAGTATTGTCCGAAGCCATTTTCCTTGATGTGTATGGCTATCCAGTGGGATCCAGGTTTACTATCAGGGTCCAAGTTGCTAATAATGTATGTAGGGGTTTGAACATATATAGATAGACGATTCGCGGCGTATATATTAAATCTTGTAAACCTTCACAAATTCTTCTCAAATAATTACGGATCTCTATTGTGTTCATACTGTATTATCACAGAACCGATCTGGTCTATGAATCTTGTATTTATGTCACATATCTGTATTATGTATGGTTTATGTATTTACTATGAGGGGTACCTATTACATATGAAAATAATACACACACACTAATAGGTACACACACGTTACAAATTATAACTTAAATAGATCATACATGTGACTTTTCTTAGCTACTATAGTCTACAGTTACATTACGGTTTTTATCTATTTCTATAACATTATCAAACTCTGCATATACAATACAGTTAATCGTTTGAGAGAGACTAGAATCAAATGCTCACACACACTGCCATGTCTTATCAGATTCCAATGACTGTTCGTGTTTGATGGTAAATCTCCTAGTATATTCCCGTTAAGTTTGCTATGAACCATCAGTACAAATGTCGAATTGGCCTACTTTTATTGGTTAATATGAACAAAGCTTATGCATCATAGTCAATTTTGACATTTCACTTTTGACTGATAATTCACTGCAAACCGCAAATAGACTTCCGTGTATAAAAGTTTGATGAAACAAAATAAAATAATATTTAGATTGATTTCATTAAAGCATGATTTATTATAGCATGATAACACATATACATTAATAGAGAATTACTCTAGTGCAATTAAAACTACCGTAAAAGCAATGTTTGCAAAATTCTAGTATTTAATGGACGATTACTTAGCTGCCGAAATGTCAATTCATCACAAAATATGTTATTAGACTAACTAGCTAAAGCCCTGCTATAACATACTATTACATACCTGCTATAACATATATATATTGAAATTATGTTGGTATTTCATATTGAAACACAAACCTGTGCACAAGCTGTAAGGACACTAACTGTATCAAAAATAACATTTATTAAAAAAAAATAAACAATTAGAGTCTACGGCATCTACTACTCGTCATGTTGCGCGCAAGCTTGTTTATTAGCATGTTGGTTTGTGATGTTGTCGAGAATTTTGAGTGTCACATATTACGCATCAATTGATGCCACGTGGATACACAGCTTATGCTGTCATGCTTACAAAAAGTAGGTAATCATGGCTTATTTCATGCTCATAAATAACTAGCAGTAAATTTTCTACCAAATTTCTTATTTAGAAATTTTATGATTTTAATCACGAGTTTCGTCCTCGTAGCTATGCAGTCCATAAGAATTTCGTATGCATGGACCGGGTCATGTGGATCTAGTCTTCTCAAATAATTGTACACTATGTAAAACAATTCTTCCAATTCATCTCTGCTACCGCAGGGCCATACTTCACGAAGTGACGACTCCAATACTGAAAATTATTATTATATATATTTAATAGCCTATACTGATTCATGGCTGGGCAAAGTCCTTCCCTATAAAAATTATTACCTATGTATATTCTTTAACAACTTAAAAGGAACTATATTTGTATTCAGGACAAATTGAGTCGCTCAGCGGAAGAGTGGCCCAAGCCTTGCACATTAAGTATGGAGATAATGAGCATTAATTAGCTGAGAATTACATCAGTACTGATATTTTAGTATTTTCTTTAGTTATGTAAAAATAAAACACAGACCATACAAAGTAATCATTTTATTGATAGTTTTATGCTTGCAATTGCTTGCAAACAAGTATACAATTTAGAAATTTAAAAAAATGTGTTTTGTGTAGGCCACTATTCTACTAAATTAGAAGATTATTCTTGGGTTAGGTCATCATCATAGAAGTCAGCTTCGGTATCTTGTGCAGAATTATTTGTCTTCAGGTTGCGATAGAAATCATTTCGAATTGGAGGGACATATGGTAATAGCTGTAATAGATTTTGATATTTTTTCTTCTCTCTGGGGCGACCATTGGAGTACAAAACATCTAGATCAAAATCAGTCAAAGAGGAAGAAAAACGAGTTCGTTTTTTTCAATATGAAAGCAGTTAAATGGAGAAAAAGTTACATCATTACTGTTGGTGTACCTACTTATAATATATTTTGTATGGATTATCATAGGTAAATCGTAACCACCGAATTTTTAGCCATTCGACTTGGTTCTTTGACTTTTGTCAGTATTATTATCTATTTTTCTATTAGTTATTAGTTTTTCCAATTTTTCAGTGCTTTTGAAGTCAATTTTGGACTCTTTTTCTTGGCATTTGATATAACACAATTCCAGTCTTCAGGAACAAAAATGTCCTTATTATGTTTCTTTTCCTTTTCTACTAACCCAAAGTCACGGTCACAAGGTAAAAAAGAATGTGATCAATTTTTTTTACTGTGAACTTGTTTGAACACACTATGTGATTGCAAATTGCTGACAGTTTAATATTTCTGTTTTGGCCTCCACATTGGTCGCTGTACATAATCAGATTCGTAGTAGTTACTTAGGGTTGGGCCACTATTCTCAAGTCCTAAAATTATTAAGTGCAGAAGTTAAAGGGCCTATCAAATAATAGGCCGCTTTTCCTATGAAAGTTATCATAAATTTTAAATGGAATAAGAACATTCATCAACGCCATCTATCAAACACTACCGAAACTAAATTTTAGGCCACTATGGTTTTAAAGATGTACAGTGTAGTATACAAATATCTACTTAACCCTGTTTCTGTAAATTTGTGGATTAGACCACTCTTCCGCTGAGCGACTCAATTATCAAACATGTTTGAACCTGCGAACCTGCTTGAGTACCAAAAAGGTTCTTCATACATAAAACTTACCAAATCTTGTTTCGCTACCCATTACCGCACCAACAGCGGAATGCCAAAAGTTGCCTCCCGCATGGCCACCAATTAATGCACCTGCCACACCTAACGTTCCAGTCAAAATTTCAGTAATCCTATCACATGGCACCCTTATATGATATTCGTCACCTGAAATATTTAAATTACATTGAAAAAAAATACCTTAAATAAGAAACACTATAAAGATTGAGTTGGCACAAGTTTCAGAGAAATAGCCTTTTAATTAATCAAACTATGGTGTCAGCTACATATATGTTTTCACAATTCTGATGTTGTAAATTCACTAACTGTGTGGATAAATGGATATTATAATATTAGGCTTGTGGGAATTGTGACCTAACTAAATTCTAGAAGATATTAGCATCCGGAACACCCATAGATATTCTTACTTCTTAGACACCCTATAATTCAACAGTTAAAGGGCAAATTTTATGGACCGCCGCTATGTACACAATAAAAAGGGCTTTTTCATACCTATATATAGACGTACCTATAGTTATGAAATCTTTGGGGTTTTTAGACGAAAAGAAACTCTAAACGTTCTCGAAGTCCGCGCTCCATAGGTACTAGATGAATCAGACCAATTCGGTAAGTGGTAACCATAGAAGATCATACCTACTTGTCCTCTATGTTAATATAGTGATATAAATTTAGGTAAGTTTAAATACCTACTTATTACATAAGAAATGTATTTTTTTTAATATTTCAAATTAATAGTTACCGAGCTTTAGAATTATTGATTCAATCCTATCCCGATTGAAAACTTCTTTTATCACAATTGCTCCTGAAAATGCCATTTTTGTTGTAAAATACATAAATGTATAAATATAATATAAATATATAAATGTATAAAAGTGAAACTGTTCGTCCGACTTAGTTATATATAGTATAGATAAGTTATCAGGGCAAGACGCATATCATAGACGATAAGTACTACTAGCAAGGATACTTTAGGTATATTTAAAATGCCTAACATCTAAGCCCCATATACGGTCCGGTTTTCCTTCAGTTCGGCCTGAACGGATGCAAAATCGTATCGTCTATGTGCAATTTCGAGATCTCATCAGTCGGCCGGATGGACTGAAGTGATTCGTTCCAGTGTTGCCAGCTCTGTTTTTGCGAAATTACTAAACTCGCGTCGATTTCTATTAAAAACTACTAAAATAATACTGAAAATTATAAAAAAGCTACTAAGCTTAGGAATCCGAAAAACCCCAAAACACCACGGCATTTAGGTTTTGTTATATTAAAAAATATATATATTGAATTTTATTATAAATTTTATCGTTAAATTAAAATATACTAGGAAATATTACGTATATACTAATTAAACGGATAGTTTTAAGCAAATTCCGGACGAATGTCTTATTATGATGAGGTGTATTTTTTTTTGTACCTAACCTAGACCATTTTGCATATGTTAAGACTACTGTCTGGCTCTTTCCTACTAAAACACTACTAAGAACTGAATTCCTACTAAGGAGGGAATAAAATACTTAATTTAGTAGTAAAACTTTGTAAAATAACTAAGTTGACAACATTAATTATGGACTGTACGGATGGACTGAACGGACCATGTGTGGACAAATCGCTTCAGTTCTCGCCAGAGCCGCGGCCGTGAATAGTGTACAAGCGTAGTGAGTTTTCGTGGTGTTTAATTATTACAAAATTATTAAACACGACCGTAGCTCGCAGCAAACCAAAACGAACTGATGTGATTTTGCCGTGTGTGTGCTCGAATCTGTTCAGGCCGAACTAACGTCAGTTGGGTCGGATGCGATTTTTTCCGTGTATGTGCATGTGCTCGAATCCGTTCAGGCCGAACTGACGTCAGTTCTAACAGAAACGATCGGTCTCTCGTCTGTGGAGACCTTATATGATACTGTTTAACTGTTTAAATTTATGTGGTAAATTACAAAATAGACACGGTCAGTGTTGCCAAGTCTGTTTTTGTGAAGCTACTTGAGCCTGATTAGATTTACCTATATTTATACCCAAAATCGCTATATTGCTAATTGTAATTTGTATAACACAATGATATTACCCAAAATGTATGGGATTTCCCGTTACATGTCATGAGTTTAAAATAACGTAACCAAGAGGAAAGTCAAGACGTATCATTAACATTATCTATTAACTCATAATAGGTATTTTTTCCAATTACTTCAGAAACTACTGTCCGATTTCGTTCAAAATAATTATTTTCCTAAAGAGTTATTTTGTATGATCTATCTGCAGGAAAATTGCAAGTTTCTAAGTCTCATAGTTTTGAAGTGCAGGAGGAGTGCAGTGCGACTTACAAACCACTTTGGAGGCCGATTACTCGAAAATAGTTGACTTTGTAAAATAAGTCATGTATGGAACCTTGCCTTTATTTAAAATGCCCTATTCAACGATATCCCACACATTGGGGTAGAATGAAAAAATATTTTTGATCCCCACTTCAGATGTATGGAGAGCCACCCCTAAAATATAAAATTATTATTATTAATTCATGATGCCGAAACCGAGATAAATATAAAGAAATAGATATTGCGCTACTAAATGAAACTTGGCTTAAGACTTCAAGTCCACGGGCTCATTTACCTGGATACAATTTATCTTCAAAAATGACAAAAATGAACACGGAGGAGTAGCTATAACATTAAAAAATTCTATTAAGTATAGTCAACTTCAAACTTGCCTATACTTTATAGAGTTTTTTTAATGCCCACCTTTGTTTATAGCCCACCTAAAAACAAAATTAATATTTACATCTAAATTAAAAATAATTATCAGTCTTCCTAAACCCTTCATCATAGCCTTAGGTGATTTTAACGCCTATCTTATAGAATTTGGTTGTACAATTAATAATAATAGAGGAAAAGATTTATATGACATTATAGACTAATTTTATTTATGCATTTTAAATACTGGTAGTGCAACTACGGTAGGCAGACCAAACAATAATTTTTCTGTTCAGTCCAGAACTAACTCCTTATTGTGAATGTCATGTTGGTGATGACTCATTTGGAAGCTACCACTTCCCAACATTTACTAAAATTAAAATTTCTCCTGTTCACTATGATATAAATAAAAATGTCAATAAATATGTACTATAGTAAAACTAATTGGGAAAAGTATTTAAATATGTCAAAAAGTATATTTAATGATTTTGTATATAATTTTCAAAATCCTATAGAAAGTTATAATTGATTTTGTGACCTTCTTAATACTTTAATGCAGGAATGTATACCTAAAGTGCGAGTTAACTTTAATAAAAAAATAAAAAGGACACCTGCTCCGTGGTGGAATGATACTTGTGAAAAGGCTGTAAAAGATTGTAAAAAGGCTTTGAAAATATACAGAAATATTTTAAATATGGAAAACTACAATAGATTAGATGCTCTCAATAAAAGAATTATTAGGTCCTTACCTACATATGAAATTGGCGTTTTGTCGTACTGGCCACTTTCATCTCAATTCTATCTTCTTTGGTTAGGAATTCCAATTTCAAATTTATACCGCTATTTACTCATGCATTTGTGTTTCGAAAACCGTAATTAATTTGCTTTTTCCTCTTTTGGTTTTTTCTTTGCGTCACTCTGTTTACAAAACGGAAAACTTGAAATATCGTATTATTTTCGAGTACGAGTTCCACCGTGGCACCAGTGCTGCAGAAACGGCTCGAAGGAATAATGATGTGTATGGCGGCGGTGTCGCAAAAGAAAACACAGTGAGTTTTAGGTCCAACGTTTTCGTTTTGAAAATTTCAGAACAAGCCCCGTGGACGGCCGGAGACCAAAGTTGATAATGAAGAATTGAAGGCTATTGTGGAAGCGGATCCATATCGAACCACGTCCGAGTTAGCTGCAGGCTGCGGTGTTAGTGATAAAACTGTTTTAATCCACTTGAAGCAAATTGGGAAGGTGAAAAGCTTGAAAGGTGGAAAAGGAAACCTCATGAATTGAGTGCAGCAAACCGACAAACGCGCGTCGACCGCTCCGTTACATTACTCAACCGGCACAATAATGAAGGGATTTTAAATCGAATCATTACCTGATATGAAAAGTGGATCCTGTACGATAATCGGAAATGGCTGAACCCTGGCGAACCAGCCAAAGCCTGCCCCAAGCAAAAATTGACTCAAAAAAAGTTTCTTGTGAGCGTTTGGTGGAATAGTGCCGGTGTCGTTCACTACAGATTTCTTAAATCGGCCCAGACGGTTATGGCAGATGTCTTTTGCCAGCAACTGCAAATCACGATGGAAAAGCTAACTGTTAAACAACTGAGGTTGGTCATTCGCTCTAGGCAACTGCTGCTTCAGGACAACGCTATACCACACACTGCAAAACCAATTTTGCTATGTCTAAAACATCCACCGTACTCACCGGACCTTGCTCCAACAGATTACCATTTTTTTCGAAATTTGGATAACTTCTTGCAAGGGAAAAAATTTAACTGCGATGAGGCAGTCCAAAACGCCTTTTATTGATTCCTGTCCGAATGGTTTTTTTTTAATAAAGCAATCAATGAACTGCCTATGAGATGGCAAAAGTGCATAAATAGCAATGGTATGTACTTTGAATAAATAAATATACTTATTAAGTTTTAAAAAAATCGACTTTAAGTTTCATGTTTATGGACCTAATATAAAGGGAGAGAAGAAGAAAAGTTGGCATAATTTATGTTCTTCATTCAATAGGTATACTTCAGTAACTAACATTTGAAAATTTATTAAAAAGTATAAACGCATAGATGTTAATGTTATTAGTAAATGTGATAGTTTTTATCTGAATTTTTAGAAAAGTTTACACATGATGAAGAATGTGATACCTAGTTCATTAGTAGATATTTATTAAAAGTAATAACGACAGTGTATATTTTAATTTCTGTATGAGAGTTTAGTTGGTATGAATGTTATAGTTCGTTAATGTCAAGAAGAGATTCTACTCCTGGTTTGGATAATTTTCCATATTTAAAGATTAAAAACTTACATAAAGACGCTAAATTAAATCAAATCAAGATCATAACTCTCACCGCCCAATATCTCTAACTCCATGTATAGGAAAAGTTTATGAAAATATGATAAAAGTTCGACTAGACTACTTTACAAAAATTACTTAATTGTTAGGTAAGTACCAGAATATCAGTTAGATTTCCGTAAAAGAAAAAGTACAGTTGATGGCTTTGTTTCATTCATAACAATATAAAAAATTTATTTTCGCTCTGAATGAGCAATGAATGCAATTTGTATTTTTTTAGATGTGTAAGGTGCATAATATGATAATATCAACTTGTCTATACTTATTTAATATTATATAATAATATAGTTTAAACCCAATTGGGCATTCCTGGTAGTTTGTTGAAATGGATATATATCTTTTTAAATCACCGTATTGTTTATGTAAAATTTAAAGTCTTAATGCAAGGAGTTATAATATTGTCTCCCATTTTGTATAACTTGAATAGGTACTTCCCAAATACTAAGGCGGGTCAATAAGTCCGTGACTTTTTGAATTTCTAACCTCCTTACTGAAAAAGCAACACTACTCCTGTCAACAGGCATCTGTCAGTTGACTCCTATCAAAATTTGAACTTGCTGCGTCAGTTAGTTTGTGTTTTACAGCTATCTTTATCAGACTATCCAGTAACTTAAGGAAACAATGGAAAAAAGTGAATTTCGTGTGCTTATTAAGCATTATTTTTTGCGAAAAAAAACCATTACCGAGACCAAGGCTAAGCTTGATAAATAGTATGGGGACTCTGCACCATCGATTTCAATGGTAAAAAAGTGGTTTACTGAATTTCGTTGTGGCCTTACAAGCACTGAAGATGCCGAACGTCCTGGACGCCCAGTTGAGGTCTCTACACCCGAAACAATCGAAAAAATTCACGATATGGTGTTGGCCGACCGAAGATTGAAAGTGCAAAAGATTGTGGAAGCCATAGGCATCTCGCATGGCTCAGTGGTTTCAATTTTGAATGATCACTTGGGCATGAGAAAGCTTTCCGCAAGATGGGTGCCGCGTTTGCTCACAGTCGACCACAAACGCAATCGTGTAACAACTTCACAGGAAGGTTTGGCGTTGTTTAATCACAATATGGAGGAGTTTTTTAACCGTGGACGAAACATGGATCCATCACAATACACCAGAGACCAAACAACAGTCAAAACAGTGCGTTTCTAAGGGTGAATCGGCGCCAAAGAAGGCCAAGGTGGGTTTGTCAGCCAATAAAGTTATGGCGACTGTTTTTTGGGATGCACGTGGGATAATCCACATTGACTATCTTCAAAAGGGAAGAACAATTAATGGGGAATATTATGCCAACTTATTGGACCGCTTCAATGAGGATTTGAAAAAAAACCGACCTCATTTGGCCAAGAAAAAAGTTCTTTTTCACTAAGACAATGCAAGGGTGCACACATGTGCAGTTGCCATGGCAAAAATCCATGAATTGGGCTATGAATTGCTCCCACATCTACCCTATTCTCAAGATTTGGCTCCGAGTGACTACTTCTTGTTCCCAAACCTGAGAAAATGGCTCGGTGGAAAAAGATTTGACTCCAATGATGAAGTCATCTCGCAAACAAAGGCCTATTTTGAGGACCTCGACAAATCATATTTTTTGGAAGGGATAAAAAAATTGGAGAAGCGTTGGACAAAGTGTATAGAGCTCAAGGGGGACTACGTTGAAAAATAAAATGATTTATTTATCAAAAAATCTGTGTTTTATTCCAAAAGTCACGGACTTATTGACCCGCCCTCGTATGTAAATATTTTAGGTGTTAATATTGTGCGATATGCTGATGATATACCTAGTTATTTATTGTAAAAACCAACTTTTACATATTGCCAATTGTACTATTAATTGGGATATAATTAATCTTGCGAACATTAAATAAATTGGCAACAGCACATGAGCATACTTTATTACTTAATTTTCAGCGAATTAATACATTGGCGACTAAATTACTAAACTGGCGAAAGCACTCAGGCGACAAAAATACAAAAATCGGTAGATAAAAGGTGGCGAAATTTAATCCACACTGGCACCGAAATTTGTAAGTTGGCGACTTAATTTCCGAGTTTGGCGACTATTAAACGATGTAAACAGCTATAAAACCAGATTGGGTTGATAAATTAATGGCTGCTAAAAAATCAATTTACAGGCTACGGAAAATAGCATTTTTTGATGCTGTTGGAGTTTGTTTTCCTTTGTTATGGGTGTCATTTTCATGGTTTTTGGGGTTTATGACTAATATGAAAATTAAATCTGTTTTGAAATTCCAAAATGGCGTACATTATTTATTTAAATTTAATATTGGTGCCCTTTCAAGGATTCTGGGGGTGCTCATTAAAAATTGAGTTCCAATTTCAATTTTCAAAATGGAGAATTTTCACTCTTCGTAAAAATGACAATAGTACTAATTTAAAAGTTCTTGGGGATGTGACTAGGATTGATGATTACTGTCACAGTATGTAAGTGTGTGAGTGTGAGCTATGTTAAAGCTATATAATTTTTTGGAATTATAAAAAAATATATGTGGCAATGCTCTACTTTGAGACACAAGCGACGTATAAAGCTATAGAAGTGTTGAAAAGTTCAGGATTTTCAAATTTCTTTCTCTCCCATCTTGAAGAAAATATGCGGTTGCAGAGATAATAAGCGGGAGCAAATTTTCATAATTTTTTCAGTAGGACGCACAGTTTCTGAGATAGAAGAATTTTACAGTAATTAAAATACATCCGCCATTTTGAAATTTCAAAATAAATGACTTTTTGTAATTAACATCCCCTTAAACCTAGAAAATGACACCTAGATTCATTTTATTAAAAATAAATGTCCGTTATCTTTCAAATTCAAAATAGATATTATCATTTTTGTATTCAGCACCCCTAAAACCTCGAAGACGACATCCATATCAATTTTACAGCAAAATAAATATTCGCCATTTTGAAATTACTAAATGAATAAATTTTTGTATTTGCCTACCTACAAAAGGACACCCATTTTTATGAAATGAAATATGTCCGCCATCTTGAAATTTCAAAATGAATGCTATTTTCGTATCCAGCACCTCCAAAAAATTAAACCCATATCAATTTTACGAATAAATATCCGCCATTTAGAAATTTCAATATGAATGATATTTTTGTTGTTTGTTGTGTGTAATTAAAAATAGGAATTTTGTGAGCTCTATAACGTTTTTTTATGTGCGCTCGTTTTGCTGCTTATTATGTTTTTTGAATTACTTACATCAGGGAAAATATTAAATGTGCGTTCCTGTAGGAATGTCTCACTTTCGTGGGCGGGAATTAGTAGCGGAAAAGTCTAATGAGGAGAAAAACTGCCCTTTTCTCCCTCTAGATGTCGCATGAGCGACTGTACCCTGTTGCGATGTAAGAACTGTCAAATTGTATGGTTATTTTGTAAACATTCTAATTTAGAGCTATTTTTTGACCATTTAAATCGAAAATGCCTCAATGTAGTGCTTTTAATAGGGGAACTCAATTATTTTCCAAGGATCCTAAGCAAAAAAAACTGAGTAAATGCATAATTTTATATCAAATTTTAATAATTTGTGTATCAAAAACGTATTTGTGTGTAAAAAAAGCTAGTATTCAGCGCGACTGTGTGCAATGAGGAACTGGGCTGACGTGATAGCTACTTAAAGTGTGAGCCGATGGCGAGCGCTGAGTATTACGAGGATACGCGGGACTAATTGGTCTAAAGCGTGGACTGCGCGGAGAGTGTGCGGGGGGTGTGTGTATTGACGAGAGGGCCCCGTTTGTGGTAAGTAGGTAAAACCGCGCGCTGCATTAGAATATTCGCTCGATACAGCGCGCGTGCTCCTCTAAAAAAGAAATCATATCACCTAAGGTGAGCAGTGTCCGAGGTGCTATATCTTCTTTCAAACAGTATGCGGAGCTCGCCTCGTAATTTTCTAACTACAATGGATACAAATACGTAATTACTATCCATAGGTAAACAGATGATTTAAAGCGCTTTGTGCGGAGATGAGCGGAGTTAAAAACGTCGCGCGTATGCTTGATCGAATATGAATATTAGGTAGGCTGAGTATTATATCAACAAACCCATCAATGAGAACACGGCGGTTCTCATACCTACGTGTGAGAATATCGAGCGCGACGACAGCGTCGCGCTCGATATCTCGAAAAAATAACAAATGATAATTACAGAATTATCATTTGTTATTTTTAAATGCGCAATCATGCTGAGCGCCTAGGCAAGACAAAAGATAGTGCAGCTTGACTGCATCTGTAAGTGACGTCATGTCGTCTGTAAGGCTCCTAAAGATCGTAATAAACGATGGCCAGTCCTCAACGCGTGAGGTGAATTTTGGTAGTTCAATTTTGGGCAGAACGGCAGAAGTGAGCTGACTTGACTCTGAAGTAGAACTTATATTTTCCGCTGCAGTTAAAATATCATAATATTCGGCTGTATAAATTTTTTCAATTTCATCTGTAAGACTGCCGTCGCGTCGTCTAAAATTTCGCAGTATACATTTTCTAATTTTTGTTTCAAGTTTTGTAGATCTTTAAAACGCGCATTAAACTCCGTTTTGTTAGATTTTGAGTCACCTTTGTATAATGCCAATGCGATCTCTCTGAGCCGACTAATAGATTTTATAGTTTGCCTAAATATGGCCGCTTGCGATTTTGTAGGCATGCTTAAAAATATATGCGTGTAACTAAGTTAAATATTTAGAACTAATGAGCGGAAAATACGTGCGCAATTAATTAAAACGCAGAAAATAGATGTTAATAATGTGCCGACAATGTATACAATTTAATCATAAAATGTGTACAAGTTAATGAACAAATGAGCTGATCGATCGCTGATGCTAATAAAGTATTAGTGTATGTTTGATGAGCGGAGATTAACGCGTTAGAAGCCGTCTGTAATATTATTTTAATGCCCTGAAGTTTGAATATAAACAAATCGTTAGAAACAAAATAACTTAATGAAAACAATTTAAGTAAGTATGAGCAGGTTTAATCTCAATAGTGTGCTGACTTATTTAAAACAGCTGTAACGTAACACCTATAATATATTTGTATAAGCACAGAACATAGATATAAGATTTCAATGTGAAGGTCACTATTTATTCTATGAAGAATACCTAATTGAGAATGAATGTAACAGCTGTTGTTTACGCGCGGGCGTCGCGTAGCTATTACCTACAGAATGTACAAAAATCAAGTTCTCTGTACCGAAACGAGCCGACGATGTTTGTATGGGCACTTGAGATGTTATGCAACCCGTAACTATTAGAATAATGCTAAGTTAATTAATATTGTGTTTTAAAATTTTATAATATGAAGATATAAACGTTATATATAGATAAAATACTTAGCAACGCAACGACGATTCACTATTCTGTTATGAGCCGAATGTAATTCACAATACTTAATGAGTATTGTGAATTACATTCGACTCATAACATTTTATATGCAATTCAAACATTAAAATATTTTGTAACTAATTATGACCTGAGAAAATTTTATGTGATATTATTGGTACAAATTATGTATTCGGTACCTACTAGGGAAGTTCTGGAATGTTCGAGTTCTTTGTTCGACTATGAGACGACACATTCGATTTTTTTTAATCTTGGGATTTGTCCTATGAATTTAATTTTAGGGGTTTAATGTTAAATGTGCCGAATTGATAATGGGAATGGACTGTAACTTAGTTTTAAAATGGCGGGGGGCCGCCTAGGCAGAATTACTTGGACAAAATATAGATAATCAAGCTGATTTTATGTGCAGAATTGGGCGAAGTGGAACTGTAGGTGCTGGTTCTAATGAGGCCCAACGCCGGTAATAGGGGGAAGGGCTTTACGAAGGCTCGATGGACCAAAAAGATGTGTAAGCTAGGCTAAGCTATGTGTAAAAGGTCAGTCCCTGTTGTCTCCAGCCCTCACGTTAACCTATATACCTACTTCCCTCAGCTCAAAGTCGCAGGACTGACACATGCGATTTTGACCTGAGGGAAGTAGGTATATAGGTTAACGTGAGAGCTGGAGACAACTGGGACTGACCTTTTTTGCTGAGCTGCTGGTTCTGGATCTGGGCGGAGGTTTCTTCTCACTACACTACACAGCTGTTGAGCGGATTATCGATAGATTTATCGCGGTTCACCGGCGAATCTGGTATTATAATAGGTCTTTACCTATGAAATTGCCATTCTGCAGTACTGGCCATTTCAAATCAAAATAATTTTTGTTTGGCTAACAATTCTAATTTCAAATGAATTTTATTTTAAAAACATGGAATTCTTTTTCCAAAAGTAGTCATTTGTTTATTGATTAGTGTTACATTTTCATCGCATTTCAATCTTTTTCGTCATCATGGATACGTGAAAAATTCGAGTAATTATGGAATATGAGTACCGTCGTGGCAGCAACGCGGCACAAGCGGCACGCAACATCAACGACGTTTACGGAGCTAACACTACAAACATCGCGATCGTCCGAAGACTTTGGTCAACAATGACGAATTAAAGGCGATTGTGGAAGCTGATGATACACAATCTACGACTGAATTAGCAGCAGCTTTCGAAGTTAGCGTCAAAACAATATTGGTCCATTTGCGTCAAATTGGCAAGGTAAAAAAGCTTGACAAATGTGTGCCCCACGAACTCAATGATCGCCAGCGCGAAGTACGCATCGAGACGTGCCTTGCACTGCTCACCAGACGCACAAATGAATGAATTATGAACCGCATTGTAACCTGCGATGCAAAATGGATTCTGTTTGATAACCGCAAGCGCTCAGCAAGTTGGTTGGATCCTGGTTCAGCACCTAAACAATGCCCTAAACGAAAACTTACCCTTAGAAAAGTGATGGTCACTGTTTAGTGGTCTAGCACCGGTGTGATTCACCATAGCTTCTTACCAAACGGGGTGAGCATTACTGCAGATGTGTATTGTGAAGAACTGAACACAATGATGGAGAAGCTGGCACATCTCCAACCAGCATTGGTCAATCGCTCGTCTCCGCTGCTTCTGCATGACAACGCACGACCTCATACTGCACATCAGACGGTCTCCAAGTTGCAAGAACTGGGGTTGGAAGCTCTACGTCATCCGCCCTACTCACCAGACCTTGCGCCTACAGACTGCTACTTTTTCCAGAATTTGGATAACTTTCTGGCAGGAAAAAAATTCAATACCCGAGAGGCAGTACAAAATGCCTTTGAAGAATTTGTTGCCTCCCGTGCAGCTGATTTCTTAAAGAAATCTTAAAATATACTGCCACTGCGTTGGGAAAGATGCATTGATTGTATGGGTGATTACTTCGATTAATACATACAAAAAATACATGAAAAAAATTCGTTTAAATTTTTTCATACAAAACGGCAATTTCATAGGTAATATTAGGATATTAACGAGCACAAATAAATATGCGCACACGCGTTCGCGTTCACTAAGAATTCGGGATGAGCTGAAAATGCATCCGGCACGGAAGGGGTTCCAATTGCAAGTCCTTACGTCACTCTCTCCCAGCGTCATCTAGCGTTCGGCCATGCTCGGGACGTTACGTAAACCGCTCGTGACCGGCTGATCTGAATGTTTTATAATATGACCATTCTGTACGTCGCGTTTTGGCGCGAACAGCCTTTAGTTCCCGAGAGCCTGAATCTTGGCAGGCGCGCCGGACGAGATTAGCAGATAGATTTAGAGATATAGATATTTCATATTTAGATTAAAATATTTCAGATTTATTCAATTTAAACAATAAAATGGCACAAGATCCAGATACAACATTTAAGGCCCTCCGCCTAGTGCCAGAATTTAATGGTAATCCTAATATTCTTACGCGATTTATTCAGATTAGCGATCAATTAGTAGTTAAGTACGTTAGTAATGAGCCTGGTAGTGAATTTTCTAACCTTCGCTTGTTAAATGGAATCTTAAAAAAAATAACTGGTTCCGCAGCAAATACGATTAATTCTAAAGGAATTCCAGATAGTTGGTTAGGAATTAAAAATTTACTTATGACGAGACAGCTCTTTATAGTGATCTCTCTTTAGCGACCCAGGGGAACAGGGTCACCCCAAGAATTTTATGACCATTGCCAAAATTTATTCAGCACATTAATGACTATATGTTTCATTACACGCACAATTAGTTACGACTATAGAAGCTAAGCGTGATTTATATAAAAAAATTACAATGCAGGCATATGTACGCGGTCTTAAGGAACCATTAGGTTCCCGCATACGCTGCATACGACCACCTACTATTGAAAAAGCACTTGAATATGTACAGGAAGAGCTTAACACTATGTATATGCATAATCGGTTTGAACGGCATAATCATTTAAAATTTTATCTACACCACATACATCTACACATCGTTTAAACTTAGCTCATCAAAATTTGTCTATGCCTAGTAATAATAATAATTTGCCAGTACCTGTAGGACAGAAACCTTTTACACATATTCCACAGCCTTTTAAATTTAATAATCATCATCAACACAGGAAACCTACACATACACAAAGAATGTTCTGCACCACCACCGAATTACAACCCCCGTAGTCACATGTTTAGGATACAGCCTAAAAATAGTTTTGCACAAAGACCAATTCAAAATTCTAGCTCACAGCCTCAACCTATGAGTGGTGTTAGACGTTAGCCACTTTGTGACTCGACAGTTACCACCTACACAGCATACATTGACGGGATATAATTGGTATAAGCAGGGAAACCCTCCGCCGACAAATTATTTTAAAAGCAGGGAAATGAATTTTAATGACTGTGTGACTCGACTGAAGATTACTATGGTGATGATCTTAGTTATTTTAATAATGAATATATCGTAGAATATCCGTGTGAACCTGAATATGAAAATCATGTTCAACATTCTACTACGTCACCCTTACAAAATAATACTGAAAATACATGTGATCAGGATTTCCAGAATATTTCAAAATCCGACACCTTAAAATAGAAATTAATTTGCACTCACAACGTCAACTTCCTTATATACAGATTTTATCACCACCACTAAATCTATTGATTGAAACCGGAGCTAACCAATCACTTTTAAGCCCCTCAGCTGTCAAACATTATTTTAATAATTACCCTTTAAATTATGATCGCTTGACGTAGTTAACGTACATGCCCAATCTAGATGCGACTATTCTATAACCAAACCCAGTTTTAAAGAATTTAATAATACTAGTTATATAACATTTTATGTATATAAATTTCACGACTTTTTCGATGGACTCATAGGTGCAGATTTATTAGATAAATGGGATGCGATTATAGATGATAAAAATAAAACCCTTATTACTAAAACTACTTCGAACCCCATTCATGTTTTCGATTCTCGTAACGTGAACTTATATGAAGATATACTCGTAATACCCGCTCGTACGTCAAAATTATTAAACATTTCTATAAATTTTCACGATGGAGAAGCATACATTGAGGAACAATAAAATTCAGGTTGTATAATTAGAGAATGCCTCACTACTGTTAAAAATGGTAGGGGTATAGTTGAAATAATTAATGGATAGAGCAGCCTCAGCAGAGTTAAATAATTTTGAAACTAAATTATCCGATCAGCCAAAAAGAGTCAATGAAGTTTTAGCGCGTTTACGTACAGAACACTTTAATTATGAGGAAATAAAAAATGTTGAGTTACTTTGTTCACAATATGCCGACGTATGTTACTTAGAGGGAGAACCCCTTACTTTTACAAATAGAATAAAACAGAAGTACAAGGCAGATAAATAAAATGTTACAGCAAGGAATAATAAAATCTTCGAATTCGGCATGGAGCTCGCCTATTTCGATAGTGCCAAAAAAGGTAGACGCTTCAGGTAAGAAAAAATGGCGAATAGTAGTTGATTTCCGTAAGCTTAGTGAAAAAACAATAGACGACAAATATCCGATCCCTAATATTATAATCGACGTATTTGATAAGTAAGGCAAGTGTCAGTATTTTACAACTTTAGATTTAGCCAGTGGCTTTTACCAAGTAGAAATGAACCCTAAAGACATTCATAAAACAGCTTTCAATGTAGACCATGGACATAACGAATTTCTTCGAATGCTCATGGGATTAAAAAAATATCTAGCAACTTCTCAGCGCGTAATGGACGACGTACTCAAAGGTCTTCAAAACTCTATTTGCTTGGTACGAGGGCGGCACTGAAAATTTCGGGAATCAAGGAAGTGACACAACATTACTAATAAACTGGATCCTGAATTGACTTGACGTTTCTATCAACCCTGACCAATGTGGCCTCACTAAGTCACATCTCAAAGTGTCTACTCCTAGACACATCTCACTGAAAACATGCTATACGAGGGCGGCACTGAAAATTTCGGGAATCAAGGAAGTGACACAACATTACTATTTAAAAATGTATTTATTGCTTTTCGAAGTATTCTCCGCGAAATTTGACACATTTTTCCATACGATGGAACCAATCATTGAAGCAACCATTCCATTCGGAAGTTGGGGTCTCCAAAATGGCCGTTTTGTAGGCGTCCACAGCTTCTTCAGGTGATGAAAATCTCTGATTACGCAATTTATTCTTTATTTTAGGGAAAGTAAAGAAATCATTAGGGCTTAGGTCGGGGCTGTACGGCGGATGGTCTAATAATTCTATGATTTCTTGCTCTAAAAACTCTTTTGTTCTGTGCGCGATGTGAGAACTCGCATTGTCGTGATGGAGGATGATGCGGCGGTTGCAGTTCTCTTTACCGAGTTCAGAAACGACCTGTGGCAAACAAATGTTAGCATACCATTCTGCATTAACTATTCTTTGTCCCTCAAGAGGAATAGTCGCAACATGGCCGGTTTTGGAGACAAACGTGGCCACCATTTTTTTTGCAACACTCCGTGAACGAACAATTTTTGTTGACTTTAACTCATTTTCGAACACCCAAACTCGTGACTGGTTTTTTGTTTCGGGTTCGTACGCGTATATCCAGGATTCGTCACCTGATACGATGTTGTATACAGCATTTGAGGATCCTGCGTGGAATCTTTCGAGAGTTCTGACGCACCAAGTAACGCGAGCCGCTTTTTGCTCTTCACAGAGCAAATGCGGTATCCATCGGGAAAACAACTTTTTTACACCTAAATTGTTCATGCAAAATTATTTGTATTTGACTCATGCCAATGTCTAAAGTTGCCTGAATTTCGCGGTATGTCACATGTCGATCTTCCTCAATCAGCTTACGCACAGCATCAACGTTTTCTTGGGTGACTGCAGTTTTTGGACGACCTTGACGGGGATCATCACTGAGCTTGACACGTCCACGTTAAAATTCAGCAAACCAGCGATAAATTGTGATTTTGGATGGGGCTTCATCACCAAATGCAGAAATCATCCGGTCAACACACTGTTTTTGTTCAACCACTTCGAAAGTCATAATAAATCATCGCTCTAGAATTTTATCGAGTCAATTCCATTTTCTCAACGACTAAACAAGTTTGGCAAGACCTTGTGACAAGACCGAGAATCTTTTTTTAAATAAATAAACGGAATTCGATCTTTAAAACCAAGGAGTTTTAAATTAAAAAGATTTTTAATATGACAGGAACAGTGGAAATATTCCATTCCCGATACTTTTAGTGCAGCCCTCGTATTTATCGATGACATTATCGTTTTTAGTACTTCACTTCAAGAACACAATTAATTTGCAAAATATATTTCAGAGACTCCGCGAATCTAATTTTAAAATCCAAACAAATCCGAATTTTCCAAAAAAGAAACAGCTTTTCTAGGTCACATAAGTAGTTCAGATGGTGTAAAACCTAATCCAGACAAAATTAGTGCAATTAAAAATTATCCTATACCTAAAACCACCAAAGAAATAAAGCAAATTCTTGGCTTAATTGGTTATTATCGTAAATTTATTCCAGATTTTGCAAAAGTAACAAAACCCTTAACACAGTGCTTAAAGAAAAGTAGAAAAAATATTTTAAATGACGAATAGGTAACTTTTTTCGAAAAATGTAAAGTAGTGTTAACAAATGATCCAGTTTTGCAGTATCCCGATTTTAGTAAAAATTTCAACTTAACTACAGACGCTTCTAACGTAGCCATAGGCGCTATTTTATCTCAAGGCCCAATAGGATCTGATAGTCTATCAGTCTTTATCAGATAGACCAATTTTCTATGCGTCTAGAACTCTTAATGATAGTAAGCAAAATTATAGTACCATAGAGAAAGAGCTTTTGGCAATAGTCTGGGCTACAAAATACTTTAGGCCATATTTATTCGGAAGGAAATTTAAAATGATTACAGACCATAAACGCTTACAGTGGATGATGAATTTAAAAGAACCAAATTCACGTCTTAGACGATGGAGGTTACGTTTAAGCGAATACGACTATACTGTTATTTATAAGAAAGGAAAAAATAATACAAACGCAGACGCTCTCTCTAGAATAGAAATACATGCAGAAGAAACTAATTCACTAATTCAAGAAATAGACGAATTCAATTCATTGTTAGAAAACCCATCTAATACAATACGTAGGCCATCAAATTCTTCTACGATAACTACTAGTGACAAATCAAATTCTTCAACAGTAACCGCAATAGGAAGGTCGAATTCTTCAACTATGACGGCACATAGTATTAATGAAAATCCCATCCTTAGCATACGCATTACTGATGATCCTTTTAATAAGTTCCATAGACAAATAATTTTTACATTAATAGACGGAGTAAAAAGAAAACCAGTAGTAACTAAGCCATTCGAAAATCATACAAGATTTGGTATTCAGTTAGATAGAACAAATTTAGAATTAGACTTAATTAATGCAGTTAAAGAATATATTAGTCCTAAAATTAAAACAACGACATTAGTTAACCCTCTTTCAGAAATGTATACTATTATACCAATTTTACAGAATAAGTTTAAAAGTTCTTCAATGAATCTTGTTTTAGTAAAAAAAGAAATAGAAAATGTTAAATCGGTCACTTCCTTCGCGTCATACTTCCAGCCAAAACAGCTCGGTTTTGCCTGCAAAGGTGGTTGTGAGGCCGCCGTTCACTCTTTCAGGACAGCTATCCACAATCAAGGCGATGATGTGTTTCTGAAGGTCGATGTCAAAAACGCTTTCAACTCAGTTGACCGAAGCGCCATGTTGGCCCAAATTAAATCTAAAGCACCTGCCATTTTACCATTTATGCTCCAAAGTTACAACGACCCCACCAAACTCATTTACAAAGACCACCTCATCTCATCCGAAGTGGGCTGCCAACAGGGCGACCCTTTAGGTCCAGCAATCTTCAGCCTTGCTATACACCCGGTCATCGAGCTTCTAAATTCAAAATTTAATGTTTGGTATTTGGATGATGGGACCCTTGGCAGCGATGCACCCACTGTACTATCCGACTTCCGCACTCTGATCCGCGAGTTCCAAAAAAATAGGTCTGCAGCTGAACCTAGGTAAGTGCGAGCTTTTTGTGCCAGACAGTTGTGGGGATAGAAACGCGATCATATCCAGCTTTAAAGAAATAGCTCCACAACTGTCTGTCATTAACAAGGATTCGCTCTTCCTTTTGGGCTCACCTATTTTAGACGAATCTCTCCCAGACTTCATAGATAACAAATTACAAAATTTTAATGAAACTTTAGACCGCCTCCTCCAAATTAACTGTCACATGGCCTTTACTCTAATCCGTTTTTGCATTTTCGTACCTAAATTGACATAATATGTCTTACGGTGTTGTCAACTGTGGAAGTTCCCTCAACTTCTCAAACAGTTAGATGATACCATAAGACAAACGCTCTCCACTATTTTGAATACAAATTTCGATGACCGCGCATGGACTCAGGCAACGCTTCCAGTTAGGTTCGGTGGCCTGGGTGTTCGAAAGCCCTCTGACATATCGCTTCCGGCCTTCTTGTCCGTAGTCCACGCGAACCATAGTCTTATCTCCAAAATACTACATCACCCATCCTACTCCAATACAGTTCCCATTCTGGACGAGGCCATGGACGTCTGGAGCGCAACTAGTGCTTGTAGCGAATTGCCGGACAATACTTTTTCCCAAAGGCTCTGGGACGAGCCACTCTGCAGACTGGTACGGAATAATCTTCTTAATACGTCCTCCAGTCCTGTGGAGCAGGCTCGCCTCTTAGCTGCGGAGAAGTGGGAGACGGGCCTTTGGCTACAAGCATTACCGTCACCCAATACGGGCACATTGCTGGATCGCACAGCTTTCCGGTTAGCCACTTCCCTGCGTCTTGGCACCCCCCACATTGTCCCCCATCGCTGTGTTTGTGGTGCAAACGTGGACAGCCTCGGACACCACGGGCTGTCCGGTCAACGAAGCGCCGGCCGCATCTCCCGACATCACTGCCTGAACGATCTCATCCGTCGGGCTCTTGTCACCGCCGGAGTGCCAGCTGTGCTGGAACCCTCTGGTTTGGCGCGCGACGATGGCAAGAGACCAGACGGTATGACCCTGGTCCCTTGGAGAGTGGGGCGGGCTCTTGTATGGGACGCTACTTGCGTCGATACACTTGCTCCGTCCCATGTCAAGGGCACTTCGAGTTCTGCAGGTGCGGCCGCCAATCAGGCGGAAAACCTCAAGCGGCGCAAATATGAGAACCTTAGTGGGGATCTCATATTTGAACCGTTTGGGGTTAAAACCCTAGGTACATGGGGTCTGGGTGCGCACAAACTTTTCAGAGAAATCTCCAAAAAACTCATTGAGGCCACCCGAGACCCCAGAGCCGGCACCTACCTGGCTCAGAGAATAAGTATCGCAATCCAGCGAGGAAACTCTTTGAGCCTTCTAGGTACTCTGCCTGGTGGGGACGACCTGGGAGATTTCTATGTTTTGTAGCATTTTAAGTTTTGGAGTAGTTATTATTTTTTTAGTACTTACCTGTAATAAAAAAAATATTAAAAAATAAAAAATATTACAACAATACTTACAAATTCATAAAGAACAAATGCAAAAAGTCTATGACATAGTTAATAGTTCATCTCATAGCGATAAACAGGCTTTAATAGAAAATATGAATAGAGCACGTGAACCTGAAATAGAATATGCACCCGGTTAACAGATTTTTATTAGAAATCCATCAGCCGCTAGACAGAAAACAGCCCCCCGGTATTGATGGTCTTGGAACAGTTATTATAAGTATTACGGGAAATTTAGACTATACTGATGCTTTAAAATATAACGAATCTATAAAACTTTTGGAGGAAAATCAAGATAAAATAAGTAATGAAATGAATAATCAATTAAGTATAAGTAAGGAATGGATTACGAAATATAGTTATGTAGGTACTAGCGCAATTAGTAGATAATCAAAGTAAAATTAATAGTACTTCAATGTCAATTCTAGATAGTAACATGATTAATGATTTAAGTTTAATTAAATATGCAAAGTTTGCTCGCTTTTAGTAATTTTAACAGAGAATATAGATGATTTATTAAATGAGTTATTAAGAATAGAAAATAGTTTAGCGTTTGTTCATGCATCGAGCATGCATCATTCGATGATTAGTATAGATGTTTTAGGCTTAATGCTTAATAAAGTTAAATCGATTTACGGAAAAGATAAAATTTTAAATTTAGAATTAAGAAATTACTATGACGATATGAAACCTGGTTCCTATTATTCTAATAGACAAGTAGTTATCATATTTAGATTTCCTATTATTTCTAAGGATAGTTTTACTTTATATAGATTAGCAGTGATACCAAATAGGAAGGCGCAGGCTCTCATTCCGCCCTCTCCTTTCATTGCAACTAACGAGATATCATTCGTGTACATAGAAGCTGAATGTCCGAGGTATAGTAACTGGTAGGTATCTCTGTGAAATAGAATTTAATCACCGTCTTCGAACAAAAAAAACAGATTGTATCCACGACCTTATCATCAACCAACTTCTAAGGGCATCATGCCACTTAACTACCATAAATATATTACGTGACTCTATAGAAAAATTGGACGACATGCATTATCTAGTATCATTCCCACACAAATAAAAGTACAGATTTCATACAACAACCAGGAGTTCACTAAGCTGAAAGGAAGTTACCTATTATCTGTCCCAGTTAAATGTAAAATAATAACCGAAGATTTCACCATAGTCAATGAGAATAATGAATTGAAAGGACGGCCCCTGAAACTAATGAAGATTCCAGATAACATCGCTCGCCTAGATACAACTTTAAACATTATATCTTCAGTAAATCTTCAAGGACTGGATAGAATTCAAGAAAATGTCATAATGCTTGTTGCATTATAACATTTTCTTGAATTCTATTATATTCATGATCTATTCTTCACTAAGAATAGATCATGGGCAGAATACAGCTATATACCATACCACTATACCATTATATTAGCTGTTATTAAGTACAGGTGTACTTATCATCATATTATACTTCTACAAAATGAACAAAAAGAAAGAAAAGCCGCATAAAGAAGATAAAGTTTTTTTAATTTACGTGAGAAGTAAATTGGGTCCTACTTATTGTCATGATTAATATGTTCCATCATATTTAATACTATGTTTTTCATACCTACTATAAAGATGTTTTTATAAAAATACGAAAATATCGAAAGAAATATTAAGAAGATAAAATAGAAGATGGCGATAGTGACGAAAGCCCGGAAAGTAAAAATATACCGGCAACAATTTCACTCCGCGTTCTCAAATAGTTGCCTTTCTAGGGGTGGAGGAATTACGGAACCCTAAAGTATGGAAGCAGCTGACTCCGCAACTCTCTAAGTTTCCCATCGACGGTGGCCAGCGAGTTCGCCGAATCCCTTACAATAGGTTATGCTTTTAGGTCCCCATTGTTTTATTCCCAGATATTAATTTAACATATTATTGTAACACTTCTTAATCCCACTTCGATTAGGACGTCGCTTTTAGGATAATTATATTGTATAGATAATGTTAGTAGGTATACATTT
The DNA here is from genome assembly GCA_963565745.1 of Phengaris arion. Classification (NCBI taxonomy): domain Eukaryota; kingdom Metazoa; phylum Arthropoda; class Insecta; order Lepidoptera; family Lycaenidae; genus Phengaris; species Phengaris arion. The sequence continues at coordinate 6,196,348 of OY751444.1, read as the reverse complement.
TAAACAAAATTGTTAGTTAACAAATTGTAACGAAATAAAACATTTGTTGTCTTATGTTTGTAAACATTTTAAACATGTGGCTTTTAGCGTTTGTCGCGTCCATTATGAGCGCTTTTTCTTTTTTTAAACAAAACAAACGGGCCGTTAGAACGCAAAACCAAACTGCAAGTTACTGTCAGTTTTAAAATGTTAGTAAACATTTTCCATCAATGTAGGAGCACTTATAACGCTTATAACATCTAAAAGTTCCTAAGAAAATGTAACAATTGTTAACATTTGTTAGTATGTTCGATGGAGCACCATATGTGAAAAATTGGGAACCTTTTAATCGCTCGTGGGAACGAAGCCTTTATGGATTTAACTTGCTTGTCATTAATCCTCCTTCCTTAAATAAAATAAAATCCTTCTAAAATGAAATCCTTCGTTTCTCTCCGTCCATCCGTCTCTCTGTCTGTTCGTCTGTCTGTCCACCCTCTTAACTTTGGTAATTATGTACTTATAATATATTTTTATATAAATAAAATATTTTTTCATTCTACCATTCTTATGTCGATGACATTCGTATCGACGAATAGTAATTTTTAAATAAAGTCAGGGTTTGCTACGTGACTTTTTGACAATGTCAACCATTTTCGAGTAATAGGGCTCCAAAGTGGTTTACGGAAAGAAGTTGTTCCCTCCTGGCATATTTTTTAAACAATAAACCTTGCTACAGACTCATTAGGAAAATTATTGCTAAAGTTTTAATTTCTTGGGTACATCATCTTATGCTGGGACTATATGATTCGGAATTAGGAGGGCCGGGCCTGCATACCTACAATAGAGCTGAAAATCGAACACTCAATGTCGAGTTAAAGGTCAATGTCATATAAGACACCTCGACAGACACTTCCATTTTTTTCCATTTTCAACTTTATTGTGTCAGCGCAGAGTTCTATTTTCAGTGCTCTCAATTTTCCCGGGCCGGCCGGATTCCGGATTATATAGTCCAGCCTCAGAGGTCTCACTCTCAGTTTTAACTACTACAAAGTTTTTGTTCCTTCTATGTTCAAACTTTGAACATAGAAGGAACAAAAACTTTGTAGTAGTTAAAACTGAGAGTCTTGAACTTCAAAGGTACATCAGAGCTTACGAGGATAGCCGAAAGAGGGAAATATAAAATGAAAAAACGGTACCACGGAGCGCCAACTAAAAAATATATTTATTTGTTTTCTCAATTAACTAAGTACATACTTAATAAAAAAATCATTAAAATATTTGGACCAGATAATTTTTAGAACAATAAATAAACTTACAATAGTATAAATTAAATATGTAATAAAATGTAACTAAAAAATATATTAATATTATAAAGTCATGTCATAAGAGAGTCACAAAAAGTTTAATTAACTAAATAAATATAACACGTTCCTTAAAGAGAGAGACTGAGAGAATTTAACTCTAGATTATAGAATGACTAGTTATTGTATCGTATGTGACCTTAATTAGTCCATTCATTCTCTTATTTTGGAGAAGATATAGATCAAGTACAAGAATCTGATTAGTAATGATAGATACTAATAAGATTCTTGTACTTTCAAAACAAAAGCTTAAAATACAAAAAAACATTATAATGTCCGTTAAAGACGGTTAGTTTTTAAAAAAATAAGTTACAGATAATTTTATGCTGATAAGCTGGACAGAACCTTTTTGCCTATAATTTCGGAGGTAACTTGCATTATGACGAGAGCGAGCTGCGAACTGTCCGCACTGTTCGACATGAGAAACTTGGCGGCCATTTTGTAGTCGTCGATGCCTAGGCCAGCCAGGTAATCGTAGACAATGTCGAACACTGCGCCAAGTTTCTCCCTTATGTCTTTCCATATGTCCCTCATTGATACAACTGGAAAAAAGATACATAATATTATATTGCTATTCTATGAAAAAATAAAACAGGCACAACCTTTGATCATTTAAAGTTATTGATTTAAAATATTCATGTAGGTAATTTTGTATTTTACAATGTATAATCCATGCACTATGTATACGTTTTCCAACAGAAGTAGTGCAATAAAATTACATTTAAATCCGTAAAGGCTCGGACTACATCATCCGGAATCTTTCCGGTGGGAAAAAAACAGAGCTGAAAGTCAAACACACGAGCGTCGTTTTTAAATTGCTGCCGTTGGTTCGATTTTTAACTCTATTGTATTAGCACTTATTATGATTATAACTATTTTCAGCGCTGTATTTAGTCCTGCTGGAGAGATTCCGGACGAGTAGTCCGATCCTTATTACTAGTTTTTGATACTACCTACCGTCGTTAAAATGACAATGTTACTCTTTCTGAGTTGTAGAAAAATATGAAACTTATAGTTAACCTATGAGTTTAGAGCCTTTACACAGTACACAGTCTGGAGGTAGTAGGTACTAGGTACCGTTAACATTACATTTGACATACCAACTAATCCAACGCCGCATATGCCTCCAACCGCTCCCCCGACCGCTGCGCCAACTTTGCCGCCAAAATGTTTGCCAATCAAGGATCCCGCCAATGTCAGTCCGGAGGTTACGAGTATGGCGCTCTTCATTTTATTATCTTGTAAAACGACGCGAAAGTCGAAGTGTTCGATAATTTTCAATATGATTCCTTCTAGGGAATTAATATCAAAGGGCAGCACTGATGGCACGGAGCCTCTTCTGCAACATACCTCGAATCCCTCACATAAGTTTGAATCGCACCCTTCTTCAATATCAGAGTCTTCATAATCTGAATCCATGTTTTTTTGCTTTTTGAAAAATATATTTCTTCTTTATTTGTGCACTTTCTGAGCGAATCCTTTCAGAGGCTTAGCAGCAGTCGTGAACGTATTCGCTGTGTTCGTTTGATTAATATTTTTCTATCTACCGTCATCCGAGTTAATAATAATATTTTTTTTATAGAAGAAATATGGGTCAAAGAAAAGTCAAACAGCTTAAAACTCTTGAGCGAAAAAAATAATAATTTTGTATAAATATTTTAATATACAGATGTATTTACCTAAACACCCATTAATTTAATAAATAAATGTTTCAAATCATGTAGCGGTAAAATATGTCTGTTATTTTTCAAACTAAAGAAGAAGAAGAACAACAACAACAACAATCCAAATTCCTATCACAGAGTACATGGATATTCCAATTTATTGATAGATTTGTAACCTCAAAACCAAACCAAGGTTTAAAATTAAAAATATATAGATTTTTATCGACATATTAATTCAAGTCCCAATTTGTCTTATTAATATTTTTATTATTAAAATATATTAATTACTTCTAGCTTGAGCCTTGAGTCATGACTTTTAGAAATGTACACAGAAAAATAGGAAATAAATTTGCTGAAGAAATACAACTTGTTGCCGAGGAGAAATGGATTTTAGACGCACTAAACAAGATAAAGAAACAACGGAACTGCCTCCAGGTATGTACGGTCGAAACTACGATTTGTATAAAATTTAGCATATTTATAGAGTAGATCACGGGGAAGGACATAGGCTACTTTTTATAGCGGTTCCTAGAGGATATCCTTTTTCGCGCACAAAGTCGCGGGCCTTTACCAATATAATCTGAAACCTTCCTGATCTTTTTTCTTTCAATAAACCAGATCGAAAGATTGCAACTCGAAAGTTTGAAGGCGGAATTAAATAGCTCTGCAAGTGAAGTGAAGAATCAAACAGATAACACTTCCACTTTAGATTTAATGCAAAGCAAGAGACCTACATTGAACACGGGAAAAGCTGGCCAAGAAATAGAACAGCATCATAACTTTGAAATGGATTGTAACATGGAAGAACTGAATTTACTAGTCACTACTCCAGTTTTAAGTAAGCTATTATTACTGTGAAAACTCTTTATACAACACCATTTATAACAGGTTTTCACTGTAATTATTTTAATGATCTAATATTAATTTACACCTGAGTGACATATGCACTAAAAGTATTACAAAGAAATCAAGTTTTTGGTTTAGAACTTGCAATGATTGAATGAAAAATTAAAGTGCAATTAAATTGATTGATATTATCGTATTGCTACAAACTCCTAATAAGTTTCAATTAATTTTTTTGCAGAGAGACCATCCAATATGGACTTTTGTACTGTAGAAGAAGAAAGTGATGATGATGAGAATGTGGCGATAGACATCAATATGTTGATGAATGGTATCGAAGATGGAAATATAGAGTAGATGTTGTAACAAATAGCTTCCTTTTGAGTTGAATTGCTCTTTGATGAAATCAGTCCAAGAGAATAATAATATTAAGGGAAAAGAAAACAATTTTTTTTTTATCATTTATTATCAGAAGCAGCGAGAGATGTACAATGTGATATTTTATTAGATTGGAGGGATGTAGGAGTGACAAAGAAAACTGCGATACAAATTTTTATTTTCCTTTGAAAGTGTGCCAAGGCTCGCGACAGCACAATGATCGGACAGTGTCATTCTAGAGATTGAGGAGTCCCACAGTGTACACTAACAAATACAGTGGGCGACTATAATTGCAGTGGGGAATGTGAGAAAAAATCACAGAAATATTAGGTCCTTACAAATGAAATTGGTGTTCTGTCATACTGGCTACTTTGATCTCAAATCTATCTTCTTTGGTTAGGAATTCCAATTTCAAATTTATACCGCTATTTACTCATGCATTTGTATTTCGAAAACCGTAATTCATTTGTTTTTTTCTCTTTTGGTTTTTTCTTTGCGTCACTCTGTTTACAAAATGGAAAACTTTAAATATCGTATTATTTTCGAGTACGAGTTCCACCATGGTACCAGTGCTGCAGAAAGGGCTCGAAGGATTAATGATGTGTATGGCGGCAGTGACGCAAAAGAAAACAGTGGGTTCTTGGTTCCAACGTTTTCGTTCTGGAAATGTCTACCTGAAGAATTCCATGGACGGCCGGAGACCAAAGTTGATAGTGAAGAATTGAAGGCTATTGTGGAAGTGGATCCATCGCAAACCACGTCCGAGTTAACTGCAGGCTGTGGTGTTAGTGATGAAACTGTTTTAATCCACTTGAAAGCAAATTGGGAAGATGAAAATGCTTGAAAGGTGGGTGAACGTGAATCTCATGTATTGAGTGCAGCAAACCGACAAACGCGCGTCGACTGTTGCATTACATTACTCAACCGGCACAATAATGAAGGGATTTTAAATCGAATCATTACCTGTGATGAAAAGTGGATCCTGTACGATAATCGGAAACGCTCATCGCAATGGCTGAACCCTGCCGAACCAGCCAAAGCTTGTCCCAAGCGAAAATTGACTCAAAAAACTTACTTGTGAGCGTTTGGTGGACTAGTGCCGGTGTTAGACGATTACGCCAGATTATTGCCAGCAGCTGCAAATCATGATGGAAAAGCTAGCTAAACAACCGAGGTTGGTAATTCGCTTTAGGCCACTGCTGCTTCAGGACAACGCTAGACCACACATTGAACAACAGATGGCTACCAAATTAGAGGAGCTTCAATTGGAATGTCGAAGACATCCACCATACTCTTCGGACCTTGCTCCAACAGATTACCATTTTTTTCGAAATTTGGATAACTTCTTGCAAGGGAAAAAATTCAACTCCGATGGGGCAGTCCAAAGCTCCTTCAAAGATTTTATTGATTCCTGTCCGAATGGTTTTTTTAGGAAAGGAATCAATGAACTACCTATGAGATGGCAAAAGTGCATAGATAGCAATGGTATATACTTTGATTAAATAAATATATTATGTTTTAAAAAAAATCGACTATGTTCCTCCTTTACAAAACGCCAATTTCATATGTAATGACCTAATAATTCCAAATAAAACAAGGGAGACATTAGACACCATTATTGCTAATAATGTGCAACCCAACACAACTGTCTAAGCAACAAAGGGCATACATGTGCATCAATCACCAATTAGGAAAATAATAATATATAAAAATAAAGGACCCTCGATATTAAAACATTTTGTAAATGATTTCATCTGTTTACAATCTCCAGATTGAATTATTGATGCCAGTTGCCATAGAGTAAACATGTGAAATAATAAAAAACATTATAATAACAAAGAATTTTAATAAAGTATCTTACAATCTTGCATATTAATTTACTAATATAAATATATGCTATTTACAATACTTATACACCAAAAAAAATATTCCATAATACTTAGTATGTTTCCAAACCAAATAATGGCACTTCTGACGAAGTTTTTACGTTAAATGGTCAAGTTTAAGAAAAGTTTTTTTATGTGAATGCTCAGTTGTTTCAGTGCAAAGTTTCTAGACAGTAATAATTTCTAATATTATGTTCTTATAGCTTTAGATAAATTAATAATTTACAAAGACAATATTGGTACAGTCCACATTTTTACACCATCAGTCGCCCATGGGACACACCAGAGGAGTTAAAAGTGCGTTTAATAATGTAGCACTATCGTTCCCGCCTAGACCTTTACTGACAATATAGCATTGATATTTTGCAAGATGATTTGTAGCATTAAACACAAAGTTGTTGACAGCATCTAAGTTAAGTACGAGTCGGACTCGCGCACGAAGGGTTTCGTACAAAACGGCGGAAATCACGTATTGGGGGGCCCCCCTTAAATATTTATTTTACTGTTTTTAGTTTTTGTTTTTATAGCGGCAACGAACATACATCGTCTGTGAAAATTTCAACTGTAGCTGTCACGGTCATGGAGATACGACCTGGTGACAGACGGACAGACAGCGAATTCTCAGTAATAGGATACCGTTATTACCCTTTGGGTACGGAACCCTAAAAATACGATATTTGCATTTGTTATGTAACAATCAAAGCTTTTTTATGCAACATCCATATTGAATACAATATTTGACATTTTATGGCCACAATGTGGTTGTGTACAAAATACAAAAAAAAAAAAATTATCATGACGAATGATAAAAGTAATTCTTAAATACAATAAGTACAAATGTAAATTATAAACTAAATATTGAACATTAAATAGTTTTAATCACTGGTCGTTTTTATACCAATAATAATATAGGTAATGGTTTAAATAGCTTTTATTTTTATTTTTTTATTTTATTCCATCTAGATTCTAGACTATAAACAAATCTATGACCTCGGCATTGTAATACGAATAAATTAAAAGGACGAACAATTCCCATTCGTTTTCCCCGATAGTATAGACCATGGATTTAGTAAAAAGAGGAGTCGTTGTAATGAGCTTTTAGTATGAAACAAAGCATGATAATTTGAGGGGTGAGAGTGTATCAGACTCCACCCACTTCGGTTGCTATCGACCTTACTACAGAGTTTTGCTATCTCACACTAGATGGCACTAAACACAAGATTACATATTGGTCGACAGAGGCGTAGCTATTAAGAATTTTTAAACTAGGGAGTACATAATGTTTATTAATTTTGTAAGCCATCTCGTTATGATTTTTTTAATGAAATATTATTATTTTTATAAGTGTTAAATTAAATGGCGTGGCGATTGACGACGAATGGAATTTGTTTGGTCTTACATTAAGTTATTGAAACAATATTGATCTTCTTGGAATAAGTATGATTAAAGTAAAGTTAGCCATATATGTTCATTCGTCATTTACTACATTTTTTTATTCTAACACTTTATTAATATTATATATATTAATAAAGTGTTAGAATATTTTTTAATATTTTAATTATACATAATATAAACCTGATAAAATATGTTTAAACTTGTCATTTAGGTTATAATATTTTAAAAGTTAAAAAACTAAGTGTGTCAGTTCCGAATGCCGACGCACAACATTAGTTTACTCCATAACATATTGATTAAATCTCTGTCTATATGTCCGTCGGTCCACCTGTCCGTTTATCCGGCTATTCGTCCGACCTTCCGTCAGTTTGTCCGTCCAGCCATCCATCCGACCTTCCGTTTGTCAGACCTTTCTTTGGTCCTTACGTTGTTCAGTCCGTCCGTTCGCCCGGCCGTCTGTCGATACATCCGTTCGTCCGGCCGTCTGGCCATCGGTCCGTCGGTTGGTCTATCTGGCCATTCGTCCGACTTTCCGTCGGTCCGCCCGCGTAAAATATCGGGTATCTCATGGGAGTACTCTACTTTATCCGGATAAAAAGCCTATATTTTAATCCTGAGCCAAAGCTACTAACATACCAAATTTCATCGAAATCCGTTAAGTAGTTTTTGCGTGAAAGTGTAACAAACATCCATACATCTATCCATACCTACATCTATCTATCCATCTTTTTTTCTGCCGCTAGGGGCAGACCCAACGCACACAAAGCGTCATCTGGTGGCGTAAGTGATATCAAAAACGGTAAATAAGAATTTTCGATTCTTTTTCTGTCACCAATTGGTACCAATGTTTCTGTCGCTTGGTAGCCCGACGGTCCTTGTCGTGTCAAAAAGCTGTCAGATGTCACGAATTTAATAACCCTCATTGGGAATGCAATTACATACATAGTTAAATAAATAGCTTTCCATAAACGAAACAATATGGGTTTTCGTAAAAAGAGTAGGCCAAATTAATCGAAATACGCCCCTGCTTTCGTTGTTTTATACTCGACGATAGATGGCGTTAATGATAGATCGCCCAGAGTCCTGCTAGCAGGACTTTTGGTCCTTCCGGAAGGACGCAACTTTTTTAGATCATATTTTCTTAATTATATGCAGTACAAAGTTCAAACTTGCACGAAAAAATGGAGTATATCTATCCCTTTCTTACTATAAAGAAACGATTTGCTTGGCACAACATACCTTCAGTTGAGTCGCGATGGCGCATGAGTATATACGGGGGCAGCGCGTCCGCGCTCGCGCGACCTATTTCGATGCGCCAGGCACCGACAACGCATGGAGTCGTCAACATTTTGGAGATAATTATAAAGACTGTGAATTATTCGGCGTTGTAGTCAGAAATCTAAATAATAATAAAGTTCGCGTGCGGTGGGATATTGACGAGAAGTGTTCAATAATTGGGGTTGAGATGATAAATCCTGCAAATGACGAGACTGGTATGTTTTTTTACTTAGATATTACAATTTTATTTACGATATTTTGTGGAGGTTAAACACGATGATGATAAAACATAGAATAGATATTTGACTGCCATTTTTATTGTTTGAGCAAAAATACTGATATCTTAGTTATTAGGTAACGCGTTTAGGTATGTACATACTTATAGCAGGGGGGTGTCACTACGCCGTTCCGCCGCCGAGCTACAAGTACATACCGAGACTCCCCAACGTTGGGGCGATACAGTGGTTGCCACTTGCCACGCACTGACCGGCCGCGCCGTGGCGCACGCGCGCGCCTCTTACGCAGTACGACTCACTTTACGTCGCAAACACGTGTCATATTTCAATTGGGAAAAATATGTATCCAAAAAAATACTGTATTGCAGCCGATTGTCGGAACAATGAAAAAAAAAAGCAATTGTCAGTTTTTCCCGGTTCAGGCAAGTGAGATAGATAGCGAATGGTACGATAATCATTACTCATTTATATCTACTGTTATAGTACCTAAATCTATAACAATAATTATTAAACATACACACAAAAGTTTTATATTATATGCTTATTTAAAATAGGTGGTAGGTAGCTGCATATACATACATATAATCCATACCTACATCAAAAGAAAATCACGTGTCGTGTCTGTGTAAACTGATTTATATGTTCGGTATTAATTTACCTAATAGGTACATAGGTATAACAGTTTCCGCTTGTATACCTTGCGTGGTATTTATGTTCGGTCGGTATGTTGTATGGTATCTATATAATATGTATTATATCATTATTATTATTATATATTATATCGTCGTCGAGTATAAATCTGATAGTATAATCTAAGATATTTAATTAAAGTATTGACAAGTGACAACCCTATTTTCGGAATATCTGACAAGGTGTGGAATAATGTCGACCTTCGCGCGGCGCCAGAGAGCTTAATTTCGGCTGCTCGCGTGCAGTCCGTTTGTTAATAATAATTATATAGGCACATAAAAAGGCGGCATTTGTGAAGATCAAAACAGATACTTCTGTACCTTGTACTATTATCTATTCTACTAGTACTATTATATAAGTAAGTAGCTATTAAGCTAAAATTATTAATATTTTATTAAAATTACGTATTCGAACTTTTGCTAGTTTTTGGAATCTTATAAAGCCATTAATTTGAAAAATATATCTATTATCTTTTTTCTTCATATATTTATTATGTAACAATGACCAATAAGTATTTTAAGTATAATAAAATCAGTATTTTTGCATGTAGTCAAATACCGTATTCTATTTAGATTTATGGGTTAAACATGTTGTAAAGTACACACGACCACTCATTTAAATTCCTTTATTATTTTCAGGTCGCGAAAGCGTTATACGGCTTCAGCTTGAAGACGCCGAAGCCCAGGAGCTAGAAATGTCGTCTTCGTCGTCGTCTTCTGATTCAGAGTCAGATGAAGAAACTAATACTATTGTTCCAACTCCGCCTTCTATGGAATTTAGTCAATCAATAGTGACAGTGACGTCTGGTGGTATAAATGTTGACTGGCTAATGAAAATAGATATCACCATTGATAATTACAAAGACATAAAGTACAAGCCACGACTACATATCGATCTAAACAGTGTGAATATCCGAGAAATTGATGTCTGGCTATTATTCTTCCCGTCGGACAGAATTGACGATATATTACGCTATACCAATGCAAGATTAGGACGAAACTTTACAAAAGGACAAGAACTTTTAAAATTTTTTGGGGTATTATACGCCATGTGTATTAATATTTTACCAGAAAGGCGAGACTATTGGTCTACCGATGAAACCAGAGTTTTTCCACCACCTGCATTTGGAACGAGTTTTGAAGAAATTTTAATGAATTTGTCATTTACGCACCAACATGTAGATGATGATCGATGGTTTTTGGTACGACCTCTCATTGATATGGTCAATAAACGGTGGCTTAGTGCATTGACTCCTTCGTACAAACTTACCGTCGACGAATCTATGTTCGCTTGGTATGGTCGGGGTAATTATTTTGAAAAGGGAATGCCAAGTGTCATTAAAATTAAACGTAAGCCTAAAGGAGTTGGTTGTGAGGCTAAAACTTTGGCCGACAGTAGCACTAGGATAATGTTACGTCTAGAAATCAATGAAGGCAAGGCCAGCATGGCAGAAAAAAATGGCAAAGACAGCTAGGTGCTGGCACAGCAACTACTCTGAGACTGACGGATCCCTGGCACGGTACTGGTCGTATAGTTGTTGGTGATTCATGGTTTGCGTCTGTAAAAACAGCAACCGAATTGCGTAAAAAAGGGTTGTTCTTCATTGGAATTGTTAAAACTGCCCATGCGAAATTTCCGCTTAAACAACTTCAGGAAAATTGTCCACCAGGAAAAGGATCTACCATTACTGCGAAAACAGAATTGGAGGATATTGAAGTATTTGCCACAGCCTGGAGAGATCGAAAGATTCATAATTTTGTTTCTACATGTGGTACTACATTGCCGGGAGCACCAGCGTGCAAAACACGATATGATGGATTTGGAGCCAGTACTGTTAAAGAAATACCTAGAACTCAAATCGTGGAACAGTATTTTGACGGTGCTCCTGCCATCGACATTAACAATCATGTTCGTCAAGGTGGTTTATCCATAGAGGAAGTGTGGCGAACGCAGAATTGGGTGCATCGCATATATGCTTCGATTTTTGGTATTATAGAAACTAATGCCTTCTTAGCATTTAACTATTTCTTAAAAAATAAACACGAGCAAGTAACACATAAGCAGTTCACGGAACAGTTGAGCTTGCAGCTCCTAAATAATAATTACAGATGTGATGCCAATGAACAAAAAGAGAACCAGCCTTCAAATCATCAACCAGCTTTAGGAGATGAGCATATATTGATATGCTCAAGAATTTACAAAAGGCAGCAAAAGGCTAGTTTTTATTGCATTGCATGTGGAAAAAAGTGTGTACTTTGTTCACCACAAACTGGTAGAAACTGTTTTGCATATCATATTCAACATGGCATTCCAGCATAATTAAAGTTTCTGCATTTTTTGTTTGTTACAAATATACGTGTTTAAATTATTAAAAACATAGACTTTTATTCTATTGAAAACTGGCCAAAGGTTTCTGACTTCTGATTAGTACACTAATAATGTTCAAGGTCACAGTACTGCTGGAAGGACCAATCGTAATTTCATACAAATTACGTACTGCTAGCAGGACTCATTACTATCTTCCGGCAGGACATAAACTCGTCCTTCCAGAAGAGCTTCCAGTAGGACAAATCGTCGGGCGATCTATCATTAAATAAATGATGAAATCCTAAATATTACTTTACGACTAAAAAGTCTAGGACATATTGTAAAAAAAAAACCTTAGTACGTATGATGATTTAAATGATATAGTAATATTGAAATCTAGCTATCTAGAATTTTCCAAAGTTTAAAAACGCCATCGGCAAGTAAGAATGATTTCTAATGTTACCGGCGTTAGCAGACTTTTCTAGAACAATTATAATAAATGTAGTTTTGTGTAAATGTAATGCCCTCAATAGCACCAGAACGCCGATCCGAGTAATTTTTACAAGATAAGACACAACACTTCAACCTTTTCTTCTCATAAACTCGAAGAGTACAAAAAGTTATCGTTATCACTGAATTGTGCACAGCACGAACACAGACAGTACACTGATTTAGGCCACGCCCATTGTGATGACGTTGGGGCCGAGTAAAAATCAAAGTGCACAGTTGCCTATGCACTCTCCTCTTTTTACTAACTCCATGGTATAGACATACTGGGGGACTTTTATTCCGTCTGAGTAAAAAATAGGGTATGGCATACCGTAAAATGGGAGGAATCGGGACATTTTCGAAGTTTGACATCAGTTTTTATTGTAGGTATATTTTTATTTTATTTCTGATTTATATCTAATAAAAATCTTATTCAATTGCTTTCGGTAGTCTTTATTTTTGTTTACAACACATAATATAAGTTTTAAAAAGAAAATCTACATGACGCCTTGCTATCCTACAAGGGCAAGTATCATGACATTGATGCGTCGAGCATCAACATGCCAGTAGCCAATATGATCGGCGACCTACAAGTGTCCCTTGGAAGCGACATAAGTATAGCATACACACTTCACACATACCATGCAGTGTGACTGGATGTCTAGTGACATGTCAGACAAACGAACCATCTCTCAATAGAATGTTAGAGAATTCCCCCGTATCTACTCAATGATAGAGAGGTGATACAACAGCACCAGGCTGATGACTTTTGGATATATAGGAGGATACTAATTGTAGGAACTGTAACAGTATAACTTGGAAATGTCAAATTACGGGAATTATATGTAGAGCCAGCATTATGCTCTTTTGATGTCTCAATGACATATGCCTGTCAGAGCTGTCTAGACCCACCTTATGCTGTTATATCACCAAGGGAAGTGGTGAATCAAGGAACAATTGATTATCTATCAAACTGCACATGGGATGCAACATTGTGAAGTGTTCTGACCAACCCTGAAGGGTTGGTTGGTAATAAGGCAGGCAACACAGAACAAATAATGCACAATTGAGATACCAAAGATGAATAAAACAATATATTAAGATTACATTACACATATGAATTTAGGGGTCATATGAGCAAAATGAAAGCTATTGGATCTGAAACATTTGTGGATTCAGTCACTGCACTACCCAAAGACGGTTACTTCTGGGCATCTGTGTTTGATTCAACATCATCAATGCTTGTGATCAGCATATTTAGCTCGATTGTTATAAAACTAGCCAGACTTGGGGTGATGGGTGCAGCAAAGAAAGAAGTGGATGGGACATTATTTGGGGCATATTAGCTGTTAGTGCATTTAGGATTAGCATATTAACGTCTATATTAATGTTAGTATTTTTACACATATTATCTCAGTTCTAAGATAATTAACCCCAGTTTGCTGCTTTAAAAAAAAAAGGACAAAACGTCGACAAAAAAAAATAAGTTTATTAGTTTTTAAATAAGGGGGTCTGTGGGTGGAATGGCCGATCTGATTTTGCGTGGGTCGTCGTCGTTAGCGGGAACACGTGGCAATGGCGGTTGTGCGGCGTCGTCTCACGTTAGCCGACGTTATAGGGAACCAGGGGGTCTAAAGAAACATAATATGAAACACCTAAAGTAGCATTTTTAGACTCCCAGGGCTTCGTCGATAGCGGGGACACGTGGCAATGGCGGTTGGGCCGGCGTTGTCTCACGTCAGCCGACGTTATAAGGAACCAGGGCTCCGTTATTCCCAAGTTATTATTCCAAAGGTCGGAACCCTATCCGGGTGCAAGGCGACACTTCGAAAACTTTTATAAATTTGTAACACTCTAATTTATATTTTAAAAAGAATCAATAAAGAATCTAACGTTTTAAACGCCGCGAGGCTCGCGGTAACAACGATTTAACTAACTTTAGATACAGGTCTATCTGCGACCGAGCAGCGCAACCGACTGAATGCCGCGCCTAGCGCTGACGATCGAATGAATACGTATGGAAAATTCCATGCGCGGCGGCCAGCGAGCTGACCTGTTTGTTTGTACAGCGAGCAATATAAGTGTAACGCATCCGTCCCGTCCCGTCGCCCGCGGAGTAAATTCATGGTTTTTAAAAGATTTTTCAATTTTCAACTTATTCAGCTTTAACACAAAAATGCTTTTGTGTATAGATTCTATTGTGGATACAATATAACCTGCCATTCTTTTAATCTCACATAGTAAGAGTCTCGAATTTCAATCAGATGGAATAAAAAGTCACCCCGTATATAGTAGTACATAGCGTACAACACGTTGTTACTTTTTCGTGTCATTTAATATATTTTGTATAGTGTATATACATATGTTAAAAAGCTAGTTATTTTTGTACAAAACATTTCACATTAACTATAGTATATAATGTAACGTAGCGACCAATTCTCGTAATTAAAAAAGTTCAATTCGCAGTTTGTCTCCAGTCTCGAGTGAAGCGGTCGCATTCGCACACGCATCGAATCGCGCGCGTGCTATTGAGACAAAATACACTGAGTCTGGAACCTGCATGGTTCCAAACCGAATTGAACATTTTTAATTACGAAAATTAGCCTTCTGAATCGGTTCCCCACGGCTCTCCTATGTTAATATACAAAAATATAGTCATCCATATTCACATGTCTATATGTGTGTGAGTCACGACGCGGTATAGAACAGTATGTATGCGGCACTAGATTTCACTTCGCTCGGCGGAATTTCCGTTACGAGATGATCGTCGAACTTGTGCCATCTGAAAATAAAAGATTAAAAAAACATTTAATTAATGATACAAAAGATTATCGCTGTGTCACGGACACGGGCTTAAGGTATGCCTGAATACACATTAAAATTAACTCAAAATAGTGGCGCTTAAGCGATGCGCGACGTGTGGGACTGCCCGTAGGGTCGCTGTGTCATGGACACGACATTATGTTGTGAATACGCAGAATAAACTCACAATAATATTATCTATGGACGCTTCACACCACGTCAGTTTGGCCCCGTGCTAAGTATCCGAAGAACTCGTGTTACGGAGACCAGACAACGGGAAGTATATTTGACACTTTTATACTATACATATTATAAGTAAGATTTTTATTATATTATACACATATTTAATATACATCCAAGACCCAGGAACATACAAAATCTTTTTGTTCCATCGGCGGGATTCGAATCCGCGACCTTCGCCTTGAGCACCTATGTGCTAACCACTGAGCCACAGAGGTCGTCAAATAGATATAGAATACTCACTTTCCAAATTCACTACTCTTGCAATACGCGGTATAATGACCCCCCTCCATAGACCCGTAGTGGTTCGACACAGCGTATAAGTTATAGAAAATCGGATTGCCCGACGCCTGGAGCGAGAACTGCCTCATATCCAAATCTTCTAGAGGGAAATCTATGTAGGTCTGTTTCTTTCTGTACGTATTACACATGTATTCTTTGGGATCTACGTAGAATCTCTTGAAATGGATGACCAGGACTGGAGGTAGACGCGAGATGTCCAATTTCTTCACCGCGTCTCTTTTTTCTTTACAGTTGGGACAGTTCCAGCCCGGTATCGTCTCGCCATTCAGGTAGAGTTTCAGACAATCCTGGAATAGTAAAAAAGATTTGCGCATTCTGAAAATTCCCGAGTAATAAATACTTTTTGTTGAATCGTGTTCAGATAGGTACGTGCGTGAACATTTTTTTACTCCTACAACTTATTAAGATTGGTGGCTCTTGCGAGATTATATACGTACTTTAAAAATGCAAATACGCACGTTGTACCGTGCGTGTACGCACGTTCGTAAGAGTGCGTACACGTAATTTTTATACCATGCAGGTTTCAGATGTTCGTGTACGTAAATGCGCCCGCGGGTGACCGTGTCCGTAGTACTTCGGTCTGAAAGTATTCGTGTACGCATGTTCGTGAGCGTGTGCGTTCGTTGGCGTGTGCGTACGTGCGTACATATTTTGTTAGCGTGTGTGTACGTACCGCGAGCGTGCAGCGCGGCGCGTGCGGCGGCAGCTCAAGCGACAGGTTGGAGAAGGAGTCGTATGTGACGGATGCGGCGGCGCAGACGGTGCAGCGCACGGTGGACCGCATCTGCCCGTAGAACAGCCGCAGGACGAGGCTCTCGCGAGCCCGGGTGTACTCGACCCACGCGCGCTCCGCCGCGCCTAGAGATTCCTGGAAAAGCAGAATACAGTGTTATAAATGTTATTATTTAAATTGACTTTGAACTTCTACAGCCAGTAAACAGTGCTAATATGTAGCCGCCTAAGCTATTACTAGCTGTTGCCCGCGACTCCGCCCGCGTAAATACAGTATCCCAAAGGAACACTGTACTTTTTCGGGATAAAAAGTAGCCTATGTTTTAATCCAGAGCCTAAGTAGTTTCTGCGTGAGAGTAACAAACATCCATCCATACATCCGTCCATCCTCACAAACTGTCACATTTATAATATTAGTAGAATAGTACAAAACAACGATACTTTGTTCATATTAAGCTTAGCGCCATCTATTGGGCGCGGTAGAACTAAATAAGTACGTTTTAGTTTATCCCCCGCGCGCGCACACAGAGCGCTCACACTCACAGAGCTACAGACGCCTATATGTTGACTTTATGACTTAACAAAAAATGTCATAAACTAGCACACTGAGAAAAAAGTTAACTTACTCCAAGTTACATGCATACAAACAAATGCTGCAGCTAAGTGCCGTTGCACACGTACCGGGTAGTCGGTGCCGGCTGTCCGGTCCGGCCGGTGCGTATGAATCTTTAAAAACCCAATATACACCACTGAGTCCGGCAGCCGGCAAACCGATACCCGGCGATCGGACGCACAGTGGTGGACCCGGCGGCTACCCGGCGAGCACCCGGCGCCGGACCGGCCGAATAATTATCGAAGGCTATCGTAAATGGCCATAAACCTCGCGACCGACTACCCGGCACCGGCTACCCGGCGACCTGGACGCGTGCAACGGCACTAATGATATAATCACAATGAATTGTTGTGTGTGAAGTGTGTGTGTGAGTATGTGTGTATGTGTGAGTATGTGTGTGTGAGTATGGTTGTGTGTGAGTACGAGTATGTGTATGTGTGTGTGTGAGTATGTGTATGTGTGTGAGAGTATGTGTGTGAGAGTATGTGTGTGAGAGTATGTGTGTGTGTGTGTAAGTGTGTGTGTGTGTGTGTATAGCATTTTGTCACGTGTAATAATGGTAGTTTTCCAATTATAGAGCATAATGCGACTCAGTGGCGCACAATGCCGAATTGTGCTGATGCTTAATTGAAACGTAAATTAGTTTTCACATGCACCAGCAGAGTGCGCTTAGTTCAGTGTTGAAAAAAATGTGGAATACGTAGATGTATTATTAGTTATCAATGGTGGAATATAAAAAAATAGTCAATGTTTGTACCTTCATCCATACTTATATTTATTCGTTTAACACAGTCTGAATTAACTTTTATTCTTTCCAAAAAAAAACTACGACGAAACGAAAGCTTTAATTTTTTTTCAACAATGAACAATATTACTAACAATAATATATAAATAGAATTTCGATCAGTACCAACATAAAGAAAAAAACACTAATTTTCTGCCAGTGAGTTGGTATCGATTGCACGCATCACGCGAAAGCAGTACTTTGGAGAGTGCTCGATTGTGCGAAGCGTTGCTGTAGTTGAAACATTCAACGTTGACCATTATGCCGCATAATGCGCTTTCGTGCTGCAATTGGAAAACTACATTTTGATTTACTGGTCACTGTACCTTGTTGGGCGGTTTGATGGTGAACTGCAGGTCCAGGTGCAGCCAGTCCATCAGGATGGTGAGGAACTCGTGGGAGTCCTGCTGCTCGCTGCCGCGGAACGCCCGCTGGTGCTTGCCCACCTCGTTCTGCGAATTACAACTTCACAGTTAGGGTCCATCCACATCATTCACACACATATATATATATATATATATATATATATATATATATATATATATATGTATAGTATAAAAGTATTAAATATACTTCCCGTTTTCTGGTACCTGTAACACAAGTTCTTCGGATACTTAGCACGGGGCCAGATTGACGTGGTGTGAAGCGTCCATAGATATTATTATATTATTTTATTATATTAATTAATAACAGCGTTTTACCGTGCAATAAAACACTTATTAACTACTGTACCGTAATTCAAAGCCAAATAATGAGAGTGGCAACACTATTTTTCGTACGTGTGGCGGAAACGGTACCTAAACGACTTCAACATCCTACGTCAGCTGGTTTCTGTCCCCCTATTGGCTACCGTTTAGTTCGAAGTTTCTCCGCCAGGTGGCAGAGTTGAGCTCTTTAGAGCGCAACTAATTTGGAACCATTGCGTTAAAATTCCAGGCAGAATTTGAAGTTGGCTTTGAATTAGGTAAGTAGTTAATAAGCGTTTTATTGCAGGGTAAAACGCTGTTATTAACTTACTGTACCGTAATTCAAAGCCAAATAAAGAGAGCTGTCTGATATCGCCTGGTGGAAAAGAAATGTTAAGACTTATGTATGTTCAAACCATTTGAAACCAATAAGGACCTGGCATACATAAGCTTGTACAATATCAATTATTTTAATCTTCAAATTAAAATAGATAATTATGCACAACGCTTGTATAAAACCAGCAATGTAAGAATAATTATTACTCACCGAAAATTAAAACAAATGTATATAAAAAAAAATAGTTATGGATGTTATATAATCCTAAACTAAAAAGTTGGCTATAATAAGGAATTACATAATATTCAGTTTTACAATAAACATAAAAGACAGAAGGGAAAATTATTTAAAATAAACATGTGCAAATTAAGCAAATAAGTATTCAATTTGTTATGGGAGAAAACATAGCAGATACCACATTTGTTTGGTTTTGTTTTGACTTAATTTCACGACAATAATACTTCCTAAAAGTTTCCTGTGATCGCCAATTGCCTCTAGCTAGTATTTCGTCTAAAGGACAGTTTAATACCCAGTTTTTTGATGCCACTGCGGGTCTAACACTGCCAGCACTTGCCTTGACTCCAGCCTCTTGTAGCAGCCGTCGCACCCATCCACCGACACAACGCGTGACGCTGGCTTTGGCTCGCCGCAAGCTGTGATGAATAAACTATTGCTGTTGCGTTTCGTCCTTCTTTTCGCAGATAATCTTATGACTTGTCTTACCCAATAAACTGGATCGATATTTTTATGTTGAATATTTTTATTTAGGCGCCACCCAGATTGTCTGACGACGGACTTGTCAGTCTTCGATCCGAACCTAGGCCAGAACACGATGGAATTATCTGAAGTAACATAGTGATTATTATCAATTGATAGTAGCGTTAAGTCGTGGACACGACGTCCAGAACAAAGTAGCAAAAGAGTTGCGGGTCTCTTAGAACACTGGTATAAATTATCATGATTCGTATCATTACCAAGGAGCCATGCGATCAAGTCATCCACGTCCCAGATGGGAGGTTTTGTGATCTGTTTTGGTTGTTTATTAAAAATATATAAAATAATTTTCTTTACAGGTATATGAGAACTGAGTTTTTCAGATAGGTCAGGGTTGCATAGTGTGGATATAGCTGATTTATATACTAAAATTGTATTATAATATTGAAGAGTTCAATTATACTGGCTATATATTATATATGGCTACCTAGCCAACTCTTCAATTATTCATTACCTAATGACATTGATCTTTTAAAGCTTATAGCACCGCCAGCATCTCCTTCTGGTTGGAATGCAAGATCAGCTCGTGTGGTGTTCAGGGACCGTAAGCTTCGTGATTGTCTATTCGGGCGCCCCATGCAATTCCAGAAGCGTCCGTAGAGAGGAAATGTTTGGCTGGGGGATGATGTAGGTAAGACCGAGCATTGTAATTCTTTATCCACCATTTTAGGTCGCGAAGTACTTCGTTTGGGACTGCGTAGCGACGACAGGAACGGATTTTTATAAGAAAATTGCAAAATCGACGCAGTTCTCGGAAGTTCAAACGGCCTCGAGGGACCACAAAGCTGGCAAAATTTACTAGTCCAACAAGGCTCTGGATTTCTTGTAGATGTGCAGTTTTTCTCTGCAGTATAGTTCGAGTTTTCTCGAGAATAGATTCGGTCTTCTTTAGAGGAAGCCATTAGAGGCCAAGCCATTGATTCCGGGAAATTCCAGTCCCCTTTGAGGACTTAGAATAGATTTTTTGAAGTTGATTTGCCAACCTAAGTTTTTCAGTAAGTTGATTGTATACTGGATTTGATTCGAAAGTACAGTCTGGTCTTGATTGGCAATTAGATAATCGTCCAAATAAGAAATAATCCTTTGTCTCGCAAGGTCTGGACGACCTAATTGCTTAACATTTCGAATACATGCG
Source organism: Phengaris arion (assembly GCA_963565745.1). Lineage (NCBI taxonomy): Eukaryota > Metazoa > Arthropoda > Insecta > Lepidoptera > Lycaenidae > Phengaris > Phengaris arion. The sequence continues at coordinate 6,175,436 of OY751444.1, read as the reverse complement.
GCGCTGTCGCCAGACCAAAAGGAAGGCAGATCATTTGATATAAATTTTAATTGTACACCATCCTTAGGAACCTTCTGTGAGAAACCGCAATGGGAACATGAAAATACGCATTCGATAAATCTATCTTTGCTAGGTATTCGTATAGTTGTAAGACATTGGGAACTTTAAGCATATTTATTAGTTTGAACTTGCTTACAATTACAAAGTTGTTTAATAATCGGAGATTTAATATTGGTCTTAAGCTGCCGTCGCTTTTGGATGTCAAAAACATTGGCGAGATAAAACTCGGGGAACTGGGCACTTTTTCCAAAGCACCGGTCTTTATTAAGGTATCTACAGCAACTGACATCTGAGGCGAGTTTCGAGCGTGAAATTTTTGGCAACTTGAGGAAGGTACCCACAGCGGTGGTTTTTGCTTTATTTTTGTGTATATATTTGCAGTGGGTAGTTAAAATATAGGTAATTAGGAAAATTAGGTCCCAATGGTGGTGCTTGAATCGGTTGACAAGGATATACATTATGTGCAAAAGTAGGTGTATACCTGTTAAATGAACCCCTCTATTGTGGGAGACGGGCACCCTGCGCGGGTGTTTTATAATAATTTGTACTTAAGCTAGGCTGCGCGGCGTTTCTTCGCATTAAAGGCCGTACCGGCCAAAATATTTTACTACTACCCCCCGCTTTTTCAATAGCTGACGAAAACTGTTCCTTGTTAAGTAAGTTATGACTGGCAAGAGTTATTTTACGTAAGGTTGCTCGTAAAAACTTATCTTTTACCGATCCTAAAATCGAATCGCGTCGTTGTTCTATTATGTCTGCCCTGTGCCCACAAGCGAGTTGGGACATATCACTAGAAATTTTATTGTACGTACCCTCCGCAAAAATTTCATTAATTTTGTCTTTAATAGACGACAAAGTTAAATCATTCTCAGAAAACCAACCTAAAAGCGTTTCAAAACCTGCCTGCGCGGCATCTTTTTGTTTTAATAGCTTGCGTAATAGCTGCATAAATGCGTTCGGCAAAACCCATACTTGGATATTTATCAAAAGGTTTTATTTCATCATTACATTCGAGTTCTACGAATCCGGGGGTAGAACAATATAATTTTTGAACATCTGAATAACGTACGTGGGCATCTGCTCGGGGGCATCGAAATGTTGAGCCGATTTTAGTAAATCTAAATGATCTTTAGATGACCTTGGTAACGAGGGCTCTTTTAATATAGTATTAATGGCAAAATTTATACAGCTGTGAACCGGTTAAGGGCCCGCGGATAAATCGTCATTTTCATTTTCGGAAAACAATTCACCACTAACATTTAAAACTGAAGTCATCACAGTTATTATGTAAGGGCACTTGAAGCGGTTGCCCAATGCGGCAGTTATGATACGGTTCAAAAGTTGATTGAGCCAAAAAATTTTGAATATTACTGACCTGTTCAGTGAGCTTACTTAACTTATTAGATGTCTTACGACGTTTACGCTGAAAATTACAATATTCGGATAGAATACAATATAATTTCTATCATTTTTTACTATGACGTCTAATATGTGCGCACAATGGTTACGTCGTAATAAAATAATAAAAAAATATATTTTTTTTATTAATTCTTTGGTGATAAAAAAGGTTGGAGTGTCATTATTTATAAAAAATATTGTATTAAAAGTTACTTACATGACCGCAAAATACTCAAGGTCAAAACCTAGTGGTGGTGGTGGTATTTTCTTTATATTATAGAATGTTGTCTTTTTAGAGTCAAACATTACTGATTTCTCTCTCTCTATCTCTCTCTCTCTCTCTCTCTCTCTCAAAACTTTAAATGGAATTCCGAGGGTGCGTGAACGCATTGTTGCCGACCGTTCGCGCCACGCCAGCGTCGCCAGCCAGTCAGTTATCCATGCGACTCTGGTTGCATCGGACGGCTGTCGTGACATTACTCTCTTGTTCTTAGAGTGACACAATATCAAGTGTAATAGCGAGGCTCTCTACGCAGCTCTGTGGCTTATTAACTGACATTATGAACGTACAATTGTGTATTTCGTGTCGTGTGCCTATTGGTGATCGCCGAAGTTATAGTTGGACATCCCGTGAATCACAACACATCTAAATCGCACAGTTTATTATTGAACATCTACTGGTTCATCAGGTGAGGATTATATCGCTATATTGAATGAATATACCTACGAACAAACATCATAATACTTATATAACCTAAGCCGCATGTGTTTTGTAACAAATACAAGTTTTCAAATACATGTGCCCTCGCCCGCCCTCCGCAGATATATTATTTTTTATTATTACTAAGCTGATAAATATTTTTTTCAGAATGAACTTACAGATGTTATATGCCGACCTTGTTGGCAAAGGGCCGAGCGGCAATATCTCCGACGTCAACGTGAAGTGCAGGAAGAACCTGACAACGAACAACCTGATGTTGCAGGCGAAGGAGTTGACGCTGTGCCCCATTCTACAGTTTTACCTGGATATGTCCGAACTAGTAATACGGCAAGCTCTTGTGTATTTCAACACTGTGTAAACACAACAAGACACAGAATACCAGAAAACATTATTCTACGTGTTCTTTGCCGATACAGTGTATTAATATCAGAAAACAGTCGTGTTTGCAGTGAACACCTCGAGCAAGATGAATGGCATTTACTTGCTATGCAAGACAATTTAATTCAAGATTTTAATTCTGCACAGATCGTTAGTGCGCTAAGATTGTTAATAAACCACATTGAAACAGAAGTTTCAGATTTTGAGCATTATCAATTGATCAATAACAACGAGTTCCACGACTGGACTGGTCTTACCGCTGAACAATTCTCTGATTTATTGGCCAACACTCCGAGCTTAAATCAGAGAAGAAACAAAAAAACAATTTTAGCAGCTTTACTGGCAAAGATCCGAACTGGCGACTCAAATGCTAGGCTCATAACGATATTTAAAACGAGCGAATCCACATTCGCGCGAATACTTGCGACCGGCCGATAAGCACTTTTGCGAGATTTTGACACATGACTCGGGAAGATGTCACTCGAAGTAATCTTCTTATTCCAGAAAGTCTTTTTGGAAATATTGAAAGTCCTCCCGAAGAAAGAAAAACTAATACAATTGTGGACGGCACATATATCTACATACAAAAAATCTCAAACTACTTTTTTCAACGAAAATCTTATAGTAGTCACAAGTTCCGGAACTTAGTAAAACCATTTTTATTTGTCTGCTGTGACGGTCACATAATAGAAGTTTCAGGTCCACACTCTGCTACTTCTTCAGATGCGCAGATAATGCAGAATATTGCTGAAAATGAAAGTGATCATGGCGATGGATTATTCCAATGGTTCTATCAAAGCGGGGACATATTTATTTTGGACCGTGGCTTCAGAGATGCAGTTCCCATTCTTGAAGGAAATGGTTACACTGTGAAAATGCCGGAGACAAAGCATCCAGGAGCATCGCAACTAACCACGGAACAAGCAAACAAGTCACGCCTTGTTACTATTTGCCCCTGGGTTGTGGAAATAGTGAATGGCCGATTTAAAAGAGATTTCCGCCTGCTGAGAAACGTGCATATTAATATAACATTGCACTATATGTTTGAATATTTTAGAATCGCAGCAGCATTAATTAATGCTTATCACGCGTTGATAGTGGATAATGTCCATGCATCTGATTTCTTACAAATAATCCGGGAAAGGATAAACATGCCCAATACACTGGCAGATCTTGTCGCCAGACGTAACTTGAACAGAATGAGAGCACAGTTCCAGCCCATGTCTGTGGATATGGCAGAGTTTAATGACTTTCCTACGCTGACCGACGAAGAATTAATGTTATTTAGCATCGGTATATATCAGCTGAAACAAGCGAGAAGTTACTATGGCATGTTCAATCAGATGGAGCTTTTAGCATTGAGCTCAGTGGTGGAATTCCTCTAGAGCTTGTAAGGGAATTGGAGGGAGAGGACTTGTGGTTGATTAGAGGGCGAATTCAATCCCGAAACAGCAGATCCATAACATACTATGTGTATATTGCACTGGATAGAACAGCAACCGGGCGTCGAGCAATAAAACATTACTATTGCACATGCCATATAGGAATGAGAACCATCGGATGTTGCTCCCATACTATGTGCATAGTCTGGTACATGGGTTATGCTAGACATGACCCTTACTAGAAAATGTTTAATTGTACGTCATTAACTTATTAGTTATTACCACTGATTTTAAGCAGGAATGTTAAGATTTATATTGTTTATTTCTCCTAGCGCCATCACACCTTGCCAGAGCGTTTTTTTTTTAGTAGTAATGTTGCCCTTACCTTGTAATAGCGATGAAACAAAATAAATGCTGTTTAGTACTTGATAAATATTTTTTATTTTTATTTTATGACTAACTTTTTTTGTAACCAACACTATTCATCAACCTTACCACTGTGTTTTACTATCAAGTTTATATCATAACGTAAGATATCCATGCTTTTAATAGTGACACTCCAACCATTTTATCACCAAAGGATTTTTATTATTATTATTACGACGTAACCATTGTGCGCACAGATTGGACGTCTTAGTAAAAAATGTTAGGAATTGTGTATTCTATCCGAATATAGTACTTTTTCTTTTTGGCCGGCATTTTCATTTTTTGGTCCAAAAATGTATGAAACGTGAATGATGTTCTTTGAAGATATAAAATTACACGTAAATTAATATATTCTTCCGCACAGCACGAAAAATAAACCGCCAACGATTCTCAACTCTGCCACCTGGCGGAGAAACTTCGAACTAAACGGTAGCCAATAGGGGGACAGAAACCAGCTGACGTAGGATGTTGAAGTCGTTTAGGTACCCTAATTCCGCCACACGTACGAAAAATAGTGTTGCCACTCTCATTATTTGGCTTTGAATTACGGTACAGTAAGTTAATGGGGAACATGCATTTGTTTTAAATCAGCAAAATTCTTATAGTCTCCGAAAGGCAACATAAATATGGACCGAAAAATGCGAAAAGTGCAGTAATCAGTTGCTTGTTGTTTGCTATGATTTAAAAACGAAAATCACTGTTCAAATCCTTGTTATTTGTGACATTTTTTTGTTTTGACAATAATGTATACATAAACGCAGTATTTATATTAATAAAATCAATTTTGTATTTATCTTCATACATTTTCAACTGCTGCGACGTCACTCGTGCATCATTTGTTGTATAGAGCGTTTCCAATGCTCTCCAACGATTTCACTTTTGTGATAGCTGTATTTCGTCAACGGTTGATCTCGTAGATATGCCATTGCAAGGACAATATTTCCTGGCTTATTATGTGCTTTGGGAAAAGCCAATAAAAAACTACCACCACCGTGCCACCCTCTAGCCCTACGACCATGTCTTGGGATCATTGCACAGAACTGCTAGGGTGCTTATCTAGTGTATATAAGTGGTATAGTATTAAGCCCATACATGTTTGGATATCTGTGTACGGGTGTAGTGTATTCTTTACATTCAAAAGAAAGAAAGTATTTTTTAAATAGGTTTTTAGCATTCAACTTTTGTTTTATTCTAGTCGGTACTATGTTCATAAGTAATCTGATTTGCAGTTTAAAGATGTTATTCAAAATAGTTTTATGTCATAGTCGTTAGTCAATAATAGAGGCAGCAAGCAAGTGACACTGAAATCGTTAGCATTATAGCGTGCTGTTGTATTTTTGTTTACTAAAAATATAATTGGATCTGATCGGCGCGCTACTGTTCTCTTTGCTTACGTCTCGATTATATTGGATTTGAACTGCTTGCCGATTAAGCTGCTGTTCAGTGTCGCAGGTCGGCAAAATGCCACGGGCCCCCGGTCAGACGAGTATCCCGACTCCCAACATTTATTATTATACATTAACCGTCTTCCTACTAAAAAAACTTGCACAATGGATAAGCTATACAATGTTTTGTCCTTGTCTGCCAAGCGAATTTTCCAACGTATCAGCAAACAAGGACAAAACATTGTATAGCTTATCCATTGTGTAAATATTTTTATTAGTACGGGGGTTAGTAAAAAAATAATTTGTCTTTAATTTATTTATGTTACCTAATTATATGCACACACAAGTAAAATAAATGCATTAAATGTCATTGCAAAACAAAAAAGCTGTAACCCAGTTTTAGAAAGAAAGATCAAAATCCTATTGATAATTTCGGTCTCTTTATATTCAGTTTGCCACGGGCCTCGAACGGTATAGTTACGCCACTGCTGCTGTCTACTGACCCGCAGATCCTTAGCGGCGATGAACCTGTACTGGCCGGACCACAGCGCGCGCACCACCGCCGCCAGCTCCTCGGCTATCGCGCCGCGCGTGCTGTGCGACCTTAAAACATTCGGTAAACTGTGCTAACTACAATTTTCATTTAAAAAAAAACCTGGATGTTGCTCGCGACTTCGTGCGCGCAAAAAGAAATCTCACGGGAACCGTACATTTTGCTGCGATCAAAAGTAGCCCATGCGTTAATCCAGAGTTGAGTGTCATGGTACTACCACCATAATACTCAACTTATCATCTTGGGAATGAAAGCTCCAGAAAGCTTCCTCTGCTCTCAAAGCCAGGTAAAAGGGGGTTCCCCCTCCATAAAAATGTCGTGTTGTGTATCATACGGCAAAAAATTATACACTCACCTGTTAATATTCTCCAGGTACTTCCCGTTGCAGAAGTACGCCACCAGTATGGCGGTGTTGTTGAGACACTGTATGATGGAGTTCATGTAACACGTGTTGCCGAGGTTCTTGAGACCGGTGAGGCCGCGACCCTGGGGGACAGAGGCATACTTAGATGGCAAGTTACAGCCATAAATATGAATATAAATGATAATAGTAATAATAGCTCCCCACACCGATTTCGGCGTCGGTGGCCGGATTCATTCGAACCGGGCCAGCCACGCACGAGTTATTTTGTGGTGCCCAAGTGTGTGCGCAATACACAAGAGCACTCTCTTTCTTTACACTCGAAACCTAGTGGGACGGACGGACAGACACTACTGGCGCAGGTTAGACTTTTTACACGCCCATCCGATGCATGGATCATCTTTCTTGTCAGACAATCAGCTGATCAGCCTGCATTGTCCTAACGAAACATGGAAACAACATTTTTCGTTGTACCAACGCGGGAATCGAACCCACAACCTCCGAGTCGAGAGCCACGCTCTAAACCACTGGACCACGTAGAATAAATGATAAAAAAGTTACAGCTGAACACGGGAGTTCAGAACATACTGGGTGATTTTTTTCATCTCGTACTTACGAGGGCGGGTCAATAAGTCCGTGACTTTTGAAATAAAACACAGATTTTTTGATAAATAAATCATTTTATTTTTCAACGTAGTCCCCCTTGAGCTCTATACACTTTGTCCAACGCTTCTCCAATTTTTTTATCCCTTCCAAAAAATATGATTTGTCGAGGTCCTCAAAATAGGCCTTTGTTTGCGAGATGACTTCATCATTGGAGTCAAATCTTTTTCCACCGAGCCATTTTTTCAGGTTTGGGAACAAGAAGTAGTCACTCGGAGCCAAATCTTGAGAATAGGGTGGATGTGGGAGCAATTCATATCCCAATTCATGGATTTTTGCCATGGCAACTGCACATGTGTGCACCCTTGCATTGTCTTAGTGAAAAAGAACTTTTTTCTTGGCCAAATGAGGTCAGTTTTTTTTCAAATCCTCATTGAAGCGGTCCAATAAGTTGGCATAATATTCCCCATTAATTGTTCTTCCCTTTTGAAGATAGTCAATGTGGATTATCCCACGTGCATCCCAAAAAACAGTCGCCATAACTTTATTGGCTGACAAACCCACCATGGCCTTCTTTGGCGCCGATTCACCCTTAGAAACACACTGTTTTGACTGTTGTTTGGTCTCTGGTGTATTGTGATGGATCCATGTTTCGTCCACGGTTAAAAAACTGCTCCATATTGTGATTAAACAACGCCAAACCTTCCTGTGAAGTTGTTACACGATTGCGTTTGTGGTCGACTGTGAGCAAACGCGGCACCCATCTTGCGGAAAGCTTTCTCATGCCCAAGTGATCATTCAAAATTGAAACCACTGAGCCATGCGAGATGCCTATGGCTTCCACAATCTCTTGCACTTTCAATCTTCGGTCGGCCAACACCATATCGTGAATTTTTTCGATTGTTTCGGGTGTAGAGACCTCAACTGGGCGTCCAGGACGTTCGGCATCTTCAGTGCTTGTAAGGCCACAACGAAATTCAGTAAACCACTTTTTTACCATTGAAATCGATGGTGCAGAGTCCCCATAGTATTTATCAAGCTTAGCCTTGGTCTCGGTAATGGTTTTTTTTCGCAAAAAATAATGCTTAATAAGCACACGAAATTCACTTTTTTCCATTGTTTCCTTAAGTTACTGGATAGTCTGATAAAGATAGCTGTAAAACACAAACTAACTGACGCAGCAAGTTCAAATTTTGATAGGAGTCAACTGACAGATGCCTGTTGACAGGAGTAGTGTTGCTTTTTCAGTAAGGAGGTTAGAAATTCAAAAAGTCACGGACTTATTGACCCGCCTTAGTATATCAACCCACAGTAACCACAAAGACAAAACAAATTCCAGTTACTATGAAAAAATACTGCTTTTGATTGCTAAATGAACTGTAGCTGGTCATATTTTTGAATTTTTATACAGTTCAAGGTGATAAGAATCTAAATCGCGTGCCACTTCAATTTGTTTACAATGCACAATGAGAGTTGATATGACATCAGTGTTAGGTTAGGTTAGGTTAGGTTATGTGTGGTAACTTGGCAAGACAGTGCCACTTAACAATTAAGCATATACAGCGGTAATATGAACAATTTACATACATAAACAGATAAGTAATTTATATATTATAGAGAGTGTGAATAATGAAATAATTTAATTTGAATCTAAACAATCTATGGTCTGTATAATTTTCAAGGCTATCCTGCAGTGTATTTAGCTGTGTGGTAACTGGTAGGTTCAGCCTCCGTGGTTCAGTAGTTTAGGGTTTTAGCTCTCGACTCGGAGGTCGTGGGTTCGATTCCCGCGTTGAAACAACAAAAAAGAAATTTCGTATCCAAGTTTGGTTAGGACAATGCAGGGCTGATCACCTGATTGTCTGACAAGAAAGATGATCCATACGTCGGATGGACATGGGTAAAAAGTCGGCCCTGCCCCTGATCTGTCGCCAGTCGTATTGGTCGACCGATCCGGCCCCTGGGTTACGAGAGTAAAGGAAGAGAGAATGCTCTTGTGTACTGCGCACACACTTGGTCGCTATAAAATAACTTTCACACTTTAAGATTGGGATTTAACTTAGACACTACCTACTATAGTTAGTATTATGTATGTTAAAACATAAATTCCACCTAGGCACCTACGCCTTAGGGTCAGTTCACACCGCGACAATACGCGGTACTGTATTTTTAAAATAGCTATTCAAAATTGAACTTTATTCACTACACAAAAAAAATACACGTTTCCCTTAATACGACTAAGTCATACTGCATACACTCAGGGCGGTGCAGCTTGACATTTGAACTCCTACAATGAAACGTGTATCTTCTTGTGTAATATATAAGGTTCAATTTTGAATAGCTACCTTAAAAATGCAGCGCCATGTCGCGTATCGTTTTGTTTCGGTGTGAATTGACATATAGCAAGTAACGTAGACTATATTGACATATAGTCTACGGCATATAATGGTTACCACTAAACTGTCGTGTTACAAAAAAAAATCTATAACCTTTCTAATATATCCACTATTATTCAATAATATAACAGAGTGTGGCTCATGTTTAAAATCACCGAGGCATATGTATCGAGTAATCCTGTTACTGTGATGTAATTAGTGTAACTTGTATATAACATAAAGATTAGTTTATGTGATTAGTATAGTAGGCGAAAGACGCACTTTGGCTGGGACTAAAATGTGATCCGGAATCCTTGAGGCCGGGCACTTGAGCGTTCTCAAGTGTCGTGTCAAATATCAATGTCATTTTTGACAGCTCGACACTGCACACTTCGATTTTCAACTCTATTGTAATATTGCAGAGTTCTATTTTCGGTACTATGAATTTTCCCGGGCCCGCCGGATTCCGGATCCCTATATAGTCCCAGACTACGTGCCATGATCTCGTTATCCGAGTTAGTAGCCTACCAAAATATTCGAGAATTTACAACAGTTTTGGAACGTAGTTCCTTATGGCGCGTTGCGAATTGGAGGCTAGGCGGATTAAAATTGGCACGACACTTTTTGCCACTCGAAATCACAATGTAATAACGACTATTAAGAATGATACAAAAAACGACCTTATCACCTTGATAATAATGTAGAATTTTGCAATTACACATCGTGACTGTTATGACTGTTACATATTGTGACTATCTAGCCGAGCGCTTGATGTTATTACTCAGTACGGAGCCGGACTTCGCGGCGGCAACACTGCAGCAGCAGCAAGCAAGCCGCCCCCTCACCCCTGTCCCTACCTAAGGCGCTAGTTCCGCGCGCACTATATATACTTAGTTCAACTATTTGTTTTATATAATATAATATATTATATCTATACAGATAAACAAAATTGAAGTGTCTATTTGTAATTTCAAATTAACAGCTTTTATTTTCACTTAATGCATTTAAAAGTATGATCGGTACTTACAATAAAATATAAATAGCATTTTTGTGTTGTTGTTGCATGCAAATGACAGGCCACACGACAGGCGAGAGATCCGGCGCAGGGCCTACTTTTTACATGCCCATCCGACGCATGCATCATCTTTTCTTGTCAGACAATCAGGTGATCAACCTGCATTGTCCTAACCAAACTAGGAAACAACATTTTTTGTTTGAATTGAACCCACGACCTCCGAGTCGTTTTATTAAGCAGAGACGGTGGGAGCCAGTGTTTTATTACCCAACTTAAGGGCCTAAGGCTGGGACTATAAGATCCGGAATCCATAAGGCCGGAGAAAATTTAGAGCACTGAAAATAGACCTCTGCGCTGATACTATAAGAGCTGAAAATCGAACAGACAAGTGTCGACTCAAATGTCAATGTCATATATGACAGCTCGACACTCGACACTTCGATGTTCAACTCTATTGTAATAACGCAGAGTTCTATATTCAGTGCTGCGAATTTTCTCCGGCGTTCCGGATTGCTGGACTTTCACTGGCATATAGCTGACGTTACAAGGATTAACTCAGGCTACCTATGTCTCAGTTTCGTTTAAAAAGAAATAGGTTTCCGTTTCCGTTCCACGCAAACTAAGTTACCGGCACCGGCTAGTTGATAATAAAAAAGACTTTTAAAAGTGAAATGCCAAGGATACTGTAATCCAATAATAGACTCGGTCTTGACCCCTAGCAGTTAGTGTGCGTGTGCATTGTATGTAGTATGTACCTAAATATTCATGTGATGAATATACGATGTCCCCTGGCGTTAGAAGAATAAACACTCTTCTTGTAATTTGCAAGGCCTTTACTTCCTGTACATTTTACATTTACAAAAATGCACCGTGAGATACAGAAGTCTATTCGCTTTAAATAAGGCGGTAAAACATCAATACAAAATATTTCAAATGTCAAAATAGCAAATAATATTTGTACATATATACCGGTGATCAGACTAAGTAAAGTTAGAAAATCTTTTAAAGGTCAAAACAATTAAAAAATAAAAATAGTAGATTTGCACGAAAGGTCCCATTTGTTTGGAATATTTAATTTTAATTTGCACAGAATAATATTTGCTTCATTAATTTTACATAAACTATCTAAACTAAGTTTAAACCAAAATATATATCTAGCAGTGGCGAAGGCTGGTTCTCCTTTATAGGGAAACCTTAGCCTATAAATAGGTAGGGATTTGTATGAGGGACTTCACAAGGGAAGTGGTAAGTGAAGCCGATAGGAATGGAGTTATAAGAACCCCACGCCACTGCTATCTAGTGGTAACTAGATGAATCTTTTTCAAATTCGAGGATAAAGTATTTTGTTTTGCTATAATTCAGTAATGTTCAGTATAATTCAGTTTTATGAGAAACATTTGTTACTTTGGAAGTGAAATGAAGCTTTGAACTATTATTGTTATTTACTACTAATAAAAATGATTATTTTTCGTAAAGTTTTAAATTCCTGTGTCAGCGCCATCTATCAGTAGCAGCGTCAATTACGAGTTATGGAATCGATAAACGGACCTCATCGCGTCGGCCAGATAAGTTAATCATAATTTATAATAATATATTGTTACTTTTTTGTTCAGTAACTCGTTATCGAACTATTTGCTCGATGACGCTAGTAAATATCCAAACTACCGACAAATTACCATTCAGAAACTTGCCTTAAACGATTTCATGTATAGAATTTACTTTGACGTGTGTTGTGAGTTCAAAATGTTTTTCTAAGAAAGTACCTAATATATAGTATGTATTAAAAAATATTAAAAGTCAAAAGATTGTTACTTAATTATGTAAATAAGATATTTAACTTGTAAACCTTTAGCTAAAGTGGCAAATATCTACATGCACGTTTGAACTTTCATACGTATTTTGTCTGGACAGATATCGAGTTTGCGGACTTTGTGTATGATAGTACATACTCGACATCGGGTTTCCAGACTTCCGTTTGCTAATTTATTGTGTTACTAGATGTTGCCCGCGACCTGCGTGACAAAGAAAATCCCGCGGAAACCGTACATTTTGTTGCGATGAAAAGTAGCCTATCTCCTTCCCAGTGGTCTACTCTCTATATATGAACCAAATTTCATCAAAATCGGTCTAGTAGTTTCGGAACCAATTTAATACAAACAAACAAATCTTTCCTCTATATAATATTAGTATACATTTATTTTTATACACTTACTAAAGATTTAAAGAACTTACGCGTTTGAACCAGCATAGCGGGTGTGTCGGTTTGAGCCGCACCTTCACTTTCAGCACCATCACCTCCAGCGGTATACATTTTTGCTCGTGGCGCACAATGGCTGCCTCTTATGAACCACCGGGTGTAATGGTCTACTGGGTGTAGCGATATCGAGATTCCGGGCTTTTGTCCCAAGATATCACGACCCCGAGTGGTTATTACAAGAGCGTTATAGAGACCCCGGATTTTAGGAGACACCTTGATATTACGGACTACAGCATCTCGGGTTTTCGGGCTTTGTTCCAAAAACGATATCGGATTATTTCACTTGTGCTAGCATCGGAATTTTAATTCCAGGAGGCGATAATTTATATCGAGATTCCGGGATTTCGGACTCCTTCCTGATGACGCGACGGTACTTATTTTACGACTACTCACAACTCTAGTAGTAAATTAATATATCTCTTGAATTTTGAGTTTTTCACGTGTTCTTATACTTGGACAGCGGGAAATAGAGCACGAGTATCACAAGGAGGTATAATATAAAGAAGGTAGCCACGAATGAAGGCACCGCCACATACAACATGCTATGGTAGAACTTAAAGTAACTGAGTCGCTAAATTTCAAACGCCTTAGGTGGAAAGCAAGCACCTAACAAAACTCAAAGGCACCCTTATCGCACTTACTACGTGAATAAAGACACTAAGTATTCGAATAGATAGAAGGTTCAATTTTCTCAGCTCAATCAGCTGATTGCGAAGGTTCAAACGCGCCAGCTAATCACACTTATTACCGCGCGAATATAAACTCGGTTGGTTTTAAATATACGGTCCAATTTCCTTTTAATTATTTACTGGCGGTACATATACAATGCGACGCGTTTTCGACGACGTGTAAGTTCACGTCGTACCTTTGTCGCGGCGAGAGACAGACTGGAGCTTGTTTGTGTTTTACGCGCGAGGGAGAATTATTAGGGTTGGTGACAATAGTTTTTAGATTATTTTAACAATTTTTTTTTTTACTAACGCTTTATACAGTACAAGCTTTTGCCCGCGGCTCCCCCGTATCCCACGGGAACACTGTACTTTTTGGGATAAAAAGTAGTATATGTGTTAGTCCAGATGTTAAACTACTGCCATACCAAATTTCTTTAAAAAATCAGTAGTTTTTGCGTGAAAGAGTAACAAACATCTACCTATCTATCAATCCTCACAAACTTCCACATTTATAACTATAGTATGAAATAGGATGTATAAAAATGAATTGATAAAACCTGTGTCTCGCTAAAACTCGAGAACGGCTGGACCGATTTACCTAATTTTGATCTTGAAAGAATTTGGAAGTTCAGAGATGGTTAAAACGGTGAGAAACGTTGGAAAAATTGCGAGGGAAATAATAAAAAATGACGATATATAAGAATGAACGATACGATCCCGTGGAAACATTGTTGATGCCATTGTCATTTAAAAAAAAAAAGTTTTCTTGCAATCCAATCGTAAGAAGAAGACCCAGAATTAGCATAATATTAATTGAATCTATAGTTGATTTACTTTGTTTTATATTATAAACATTGTATCATAATATGACATATTTTATAATGATGTAGGTACGTACATTTTTTTTTAATTTAATTTAGGTACAAATAACTTTTATTTATTTATAGGACTGTCCATTATTACTACATAATGTGGTCACAGTAGCGGGTCTCGGGAGGAGCCGCGGTATTTATTATGTATGTCTGTCGGCACGGACCTAATTGTCCGACTGTCTCGGACGGAATCGATACATAAGGGTTCAGTTACACTGGTCAGATAAGCAGAATTATTGAAAACCAACGTAAGCTCCATTTTCAGTATGTTTCAGAATTAAATGTCGAATATTATTGGACGAGCTTTATGCAAAAAACTTTAAAATGCTGTTTCGTTCCCTCAGTACGCTTAGCTTTCACATTTAACAGCACTGAAAATAGAACTCTATTGAAAACTCTGTTGTTATTTATTACATAACAATGGGCTCGACACAATATGTGTGTTCGATTTTCAGCTCCATTGTATTAGCGTAGAGTTCTATTTTCAATTCTCAGAATTTTCCCCGGCCTTCCGGATTCCGGATCATATTATAGTTCCACGATTACACGCGCCGCAGCTCCCGCGCGATTTGTATGATTTCGCTCCGCAGCACCGGCGCTGAAACGCCACGGCGTATAGGGATGTAAAGGCGCATAGGGTGTGAATTTTTAAAAATCCATTCTTAGCGAATATGTGTTTGAGTCTTGCCTATCTGAGTGGCATATCTCAGAGCTTGCCGTTCGGTCGCCTTAGCTATGTGTGTAGATCAGTAGTAATGTGAATGTTTATGAGGATGGATGGATGTATACATGTATGGATGGATGTTTGTTATGGTATGGTAGTAGTTTAGGCTCTGGATTAAAACATAGGCGGTATTCCCGCGGGATACCCGATATTTACGCGGACGGAGCCGCGGGTTAAAGCTAGTCAATAATAATGTGACATCCATGACCTTAGCAATTTTCGCAAAGATCACGTGGTTCGAACTAATCTTGTTACAGTTTTAACTTGTCTCGCGTGGCGAATAACGTATTCGCTTCGACACGGAGAGAGACACCACGGCCACTCAGAAAACCAGTGTGAAATTACGCGTCGTGTTGCGAATGAGGGGATTGGGATAGGTGAAACCGAAATTATTTTACACTATCGCATTTGGCCGTTACGCATTAAAGTTTCGATGTTTCATAGAATGCCAGGAGTTCCAAGCCGTCTCATTTTAAACCCCCGATGCAAAAAGCCCCTCTTTTTGCATCGGGGGTTAAAGATGAGACAGCTTATGTTATAAGTTTGAGGTGTCTATCTGTCTCTCTGTCTGTGTGGCATCGTAGCTCCCAAACGGATTAAACCGATTTTGATCGAGATTTTTTGTTTGAAAGCTGAATAATCGAGAATATTCTTAGCTATAATTCATCATCATCAGCTCGCTCCCTGCTTGACAGTCCGGGAGTTACTGAGAATGTTTAATTTATGTTTTTAACAGGCTATCTCCACAATTGCACACACATGTGAGGACACGCGGACATGCGTCGTGGACACGCGGACATGCGTCGTGGACACGCGGACATGCGTCGTGGACACGCGGACATGCGTCGTGGACACGCGGACATGCGTCGTGGATACGCGGACATGCGTCGTGGATACGCGGACATGCGTCGTGAACACGCGGACATGCGTCGTGGACACGTGAACATGCGTCGTGGACACGCGATTCGATATTTGATACCTAAGTAAGTGCTTACACGTTTCGTCTGTGACGTACAACAAGTAACTTGAAAAGGTGAAGACACTTGTGAGTACATTGTTGCGTGTGTGTTTGTGTAGTACTACATATTAGGTCTTTACCTATGAAATTGCCGTTTTGTATGAAAAAATTTAAGGGAATTTTTTAAATGTATTTTTTATTTGTATTAATCGAAGTAATCACCCATGCAATCAATGCATCTTTGCCAACGCAGTGGCAGTTTATTGATGCCCTTCTTAAAGAAATCAGCTGGACGGAAGGCAGCAAATTCTTCAAAGGCATTTTGTACTGCCTCTCGGGTATTGAATTTTTTTCCCGCCAAGAAGTTATCCAAATTCTGGAAAAAATAGTAGTCTGTAGGCGCAAGGTCTGGTGAGTAGGGCGGATGACGGAGAGCTCCCAACCCCAGTTCTTGCAACTTGGAGACCGTCTGCTGTGCAGTATGAGGTCGCGCGTTGTCGTGCAGGAGCAGCGGAGACGAGCGATTGACCAATGCTGGTTGGACATATGCCAGCTTCTCCATCATTGTGTTCAGTTCTTCACAGTACACATCTGCAGTAATGCTCACCCCGTTCGGTAAGAAGCTGTGATAAATCACACCGGCACTAGACCACCAAACAGTGACCATCACTTTTCTAGGGGTAAGATTTCGTTTAGGGCATTGTTTAGGTGCTGAACCAGGATCCAACCAACTTGATGAGCGCTTGCGGTTATCAAACAGAAACCATTTTTCATCGCAGGTAACAATGCGGTTCAAAATTCCTTCATTTGTGTGTCTGTTGAGCAGTGCAAGGCACGCCTCGACGCGTACTTCGCGCTGGCGATCATTGAGTTCGTGGGGCACCCATTTGTCAAGCTTTTTTACCTTGCCAATTTGACGCAAATGGACCAATATTGTTTTGACTTTTTTTTTGCTAACGTCGAAATCTGCTGCTAATTCAGCCGTAGATTGTGTATCATCAGCTTCCACAATCGCCTTTAATTCGTCATTGTCGACTAAAGTCTTCGGACGACCGCGAGGTTCATTTTTCAAGTCGAAATTTCCAGAACGGAAGCGAGCAAACCAATAACAGGTGGTGCGTTGGTTTGTAATGTTACCTCCGTAAATGTCGTTGATGTTGCGTGCCGCTTGTGCCGCGTTGCTGCCACGACGGTACTCATATTCCATAATTACTCGAATTTTTAACGTATCCATGATGACGAAAAAGATTGAAATGCGATGAAAATGTTTAAAACACTAATCAATAAACAAATGACTACTTTTGGAAAAAGAATTCCATGTTTTTAAAATAAAATTAATTTGAAATTGGAATTCTTAGCCAAACAAAAATTATTTTGATTTGAAATGGCCAGTACTGCAGAACGGCAATTTCATAGGTAAAGACCTATTATATAGCCGTGTATGTGTTATAGACCAGATGTTGCCCGCGACTCCGTGCGCGCAAAGTTAATTACGCAGAGAGCGTACATTTCTCCGCGATATAAAGTAGCCTGTGTCCTTCCCCGTGGTCTACTCTATGTTTGTACCAAATTTCATCAAAATCGGTTTAGTAGTTTCGGAGCCTATTCAATGCAACCTCAACATATTATGTCGAGGCAGAAAGTGTCCCCACTGAAAAGGCCCCATTACGATATTTACGTTGAAATAAATTCAACTACGTTAGGCCCAAATGTCCCATGGAGTTTATCTGGAAAGTGTAACATATAAATGAAAAAAAATATCAAAAAAAAAATTTAAGCACGGAATTGTACCTAAGGCAGGGAGCGAGCTGATGATGTTGAATTATACGAGGGCTGCACTAAAAGTATCGGGAATGGAATATTTCCACTGTTCCTGTCATATTAAAATCTTTTTAATTTAAAACTCCTTGGTTTTGAAAATCGCATACCGTTTATTTATTTAAAAAAAGATTGTCGGTCTTGTCACAAGGTCTTGTCAAACTTGTTTAGTCGTTGAGAAAATGGGATTGACTCGAGAAAATTATAGAGCGATGATTTATTATGACTTTCGAAGTGGTTTAACACAAAAACAGTGTGTTGACCGGATGATTTCTGCATTTGGTGATGAAGCCCCATCCAAAACCACAATTTATCGCTGGTTTGCTGAATTTCAACGTGGACGTGTCAAGCTCAGTGATGATCCCCGTCAAGGTCGTCCAAAAACTGCAGTCACCCAAGAAAACGTTGATGCTGTGCGTAAGCTGATTGAGGAAGATCGACATGTGACATACCGCGAAATTCAGGCAACTTTAGACATTGGCATGAGTCAAATACAAATAATCTTGCATGAACAATTAGGTGTAAAAAAGTTGTTTTCCCGATGGATACCGCATTTGCTCTGTGAAGAGCAAAAAGCGGCTCGCGTTACTTGGTGCGTCAGAACTCTCGAAAGATTCCACGCAGGATCCTCAAATGCTGTATACAATATCGTATCAGGTGACGAATCCTGGATATACGCGTACGAACCCGAAACAAAAAACCATTCACGAGGAGTTTGGGTGTTCGAAAATGAGTTAAAGCCAACAAAAATTGTTCGTTCACGGAGTGTTGCAAAAAAAATGGTGGCCACGTTTGTCTCCAAAACCGGCCATGTTGCGACTAGGTATTCCTCTTGAGGGACAAAGAAAGGTTAATGCAGTATGGTATGCTAACATTTGTTTGCCACAGCTCGTTTCTGAACTCCGTAAAGAGAACTGCAACCGCCGCATCATCCTCCATCACGACAATGCGAGTTCTCACACCGCGCACAGAACAAAAGAGTTTTTAGAGCAAGAAATCATAGAATTATTAGACCATCCGCCGTACAGCCCCGACCTAAGCCCTAATGATTTCTATACTTTCCCTAAAATAAAGAATAAATTGCGTGGTCAGAGACTTTTCATCACCTGAAGAAGCTGTGGACGCCTACAAAACGTCCATTTTGGAGACCCCAACTTCCGAATGGAATGGTTGCTTCAATGATTGGTTCCATCGTATGGAAAAATGTGTCAAATTTCGCGGAGAATACTTCAAAAACAAAAAATACATTTTTAAATAGTAATGTTGTGTCACTTCCTTGATTCCCGAAATTTTCAGTGCCGCCCTCGTAGCTAAGACACTCTCGATCAATCGATTCTATGACATTTCCAACATTCGGAAAACTTTAATAACACTAGAATGTAAACACGCTTACTCCTTGTAAGCGAAAATCAGCATTTAACCATGCTATTACTCTCATTACGAGATTTATACAATAGATACTCGATGTTGCCTTCTTCGTACTCGCAAAATCCGGAATCTCGCGGGAACCGTACGTTTTGCTGTGATATAAAAGTAGCCTATGTGTTAATCCAGACTAAACTACTACGATATCAAATTTCGTAAAAATCCGTTCAGTAGTTATATTCGTGAAAGAGTAACAAATGTATGTAATGTGTAAAGTAATGAAATGAAATGAAAATATACTTTATTGTGCACAATCAACAGTTACACACACACACACACACACACACACACACACACACACACACACACACACACACACACACACACACACACACACACACACACACACACACACACACACACACACACACACACACACACACATATACACTATAAACTATACACAGAACAAGACGAAAGTACACAAAATCGGCCTTATTACTAAACAGCAATTTCTTCCAGACAACCTTTGAATGAAAGGATTAAATTGCTAGAGAAGGGTACTGTGCTTAAAGTGTAACTAAAAAATATAAAAATAGAGTATACATTCAAATAAAATACATAAAAAAAAATAATACATACATACATACATAATATTATTTGAACTAATTAATATTTAAGTGTAATGTGAGCGTTGATTAATTGTTTTATTTATTATTATTTATGTTTCCAACCGATGAAAAATTTAAAATATGTTTTGTACCCACAATAGAATCTATACACAAAAGTATTTGTGTCAATGCTCAAGTATTTCAAAGATAACAACCTCTGTGGTCCAGTGGTTTAGGGCGTCTCTCGACTCGGTCGTGGGTTCGATTCCCGCGTTGATCAACAAAAAAAAAATGTTGTTCCCAAGTTTGGTTAGGACAATGCAGGCTGATCGCCTCATTGTCTGACAAGAAAGATGATCCATGCGTCGTATGTGCATGTAAAAAGTCGGACCTGCGCCTGATCTCTCGCCAGTCGTGTCGGTAATCCGTCCCACTGGGTTTCGAGAGTAAAGGAAGATATAGTGTTCTTGTGTACTGCGCACACACTCGGGCACTATAAAAATACCTCCCGCGTAGCTGGCCTGGTTTCAACGAATCCGGCCACCGTCACCGAAATCGGTGGAGTGCTACTATTATTGTTACTTCAAAGTTAGAAAAATATCACAAAGTACTCACCACGCCGCCCCACACGGGCTGGAAGTCCCGCTGTCGCAGCTCGCTGGACGGCGGCACCTTGCTGGGCTTGGTGCTGCGGTCGAACTGCGGCGTCGGCTCGTCCTCGTCCGAGGACACCTGCTGATGATGATGGTCAGAGTTAGATGGTACCTACTTGAACAGTGTTAGATACCTTAATGGTTAATGCTTATTTAATTTAGGTTAATTATCGTCGGAGATTAAAAAAAATAATAAATTAAGCGACTTCCAAGAGGACTAGTTTCTATTTCAAAAATTAAGGAACAAAAAAATACTCAGAATGAGATTTCCATACTGCGTTAGAAGTCAAAACGTCTACGTTAAGTTTGCGTATATCTTCGCAAAGTCTATTAATACGCAAAATATACACGTAAGCTTCTGCGATCATGCACGCAAACTTAAACATATATAAAGCAAAAAGTTGTGTGACGAAAATATTTATTATGCAAACAAACATACAAGTATAGACTACTTGTATGTTTGTTTGCATTGAATTTGCTCCGAAACTACTGGGCCGATTTTAATGAAATTTGGCACAGATATAGAGTAGTCCACGGAAAAGGACATAGGCTACTCTTTAGCGCGGCGAAATGTACGGTTCCAGCGGGATTACCTTTTGCGAACACGAGGTCGCCGGGCACATCTAGTTTTACATAAATATTTTAAATTTACCTTGGCGATGTTGGGCGAGGACTGAGATCTGTTAAGGCCGGCCGAGCCCGGAGCGTCAGGGGATCCCATATCGTCATCCTCAACCTGTAAAACATAACCTGTTATTTGTCGCATATAATGCTTTGTTACAAAAATAATAGTATTGTTATCCAACAATGATAAGGGGATAGCCCTTTTATTTCCTCGATGAGACAAAGTGTGAAGACACCAAAATTTATACAGTATTCTCCGAGCGAAGTAACCACTCTTGAAATACTGTAGTGCCTTGGACAGTTGGTTTTTAAATGTCGTATGGTTGCCCGAGCACATACGGCATTCTCACAACACAGTCAGCCTAGTCCAGAGGAATGACTGGTCAATACGTCTGGGGCCAACCATGTGCGGGTTTCCTCACGAGGTTTCCTTCACCCTTGGAGCGTCCGTATAATGTACTTGAGATATGAAATAGTCTCATTGGTACACGCCACAACCTGGGAATCGAACCTGCACTCTCTCGAGTGCGAATCAAACGGTCTACCCACTAGGCCACGGAGCTGTTTTTTAAAAGACACCATGACATAACATATTATGCCATAAAATGTACAGTCACGAGCGTAGGAGTGTGTAGTTGTGTAGTAGCCAAAGTTTCTTTGAGGTATACGAAACGACCTTGTGTTGCATTGCATACATCATACATGTCAAAGCCGTTTTGCGCACATACATTCTAGAGCTCGTTGTAGTAACTGTCGCGACGGAGTAACACGTCACCACATGCCAGAATAACACCGGTCAAGATAGAGGCGTGACCCTACCCTATGCAGCGGCGGCTTCTGTTTCCGCGCGTCCGCCAGTTTCCGCTTCCGCTCCGCTTCAAGCGCCTCTCGCTCGCGGTGCAGACGCTCGCGCTGCGCCGCCACCAGGTCCAGCCGCACCTGTGCCGTCGCCATGCTGCGCGCGCGCGCACGCTCTGCCTCCGCTTCCGCCTCCGCCGCTGTATACAAGTTGGAATATATATGGTGTCGCAGTAAACGTAAGTTTTTAATAGAAAAACACGTTTCCAAATCAGCTGTGGCAGTGTGAGATAATGAGCTTCTGAGTGACGTAGTTTCGCGTCATACTAGATTTTTTTTCTAGTTATTAGTTACGATATATATATATATATATATATGTATATATATATATATATATATATATATATATATATATATATATATATATATATATATATATATATATATATATATATATATATATATATATATATATATATATATATAATTTTTTTTTTTTTTTTTTCAGCCTAAACGTCTTGACATAAGCAGTAGATCATTTGCCCCAAGTACCCGACAGCCATAATTGATTTTGCGAAACGTTATATTACGATTTATAAGCCACTGCACATACAGAGAATATGTTGTTCCTTACAGTAAGATTGCTAATAAGGATCAGCTGACACCGAGGCGCGACGAAGGTCATTGACCTCATACATCTGATCGTATTGATGTTGTTTAGGCAAAGTCTAGTCTGCCTAAACAACATCAGCAGGGAAGCAGGGAAGCAGTCTGCTTCCCCTTTAAATCAGCTCCAATTTCTGTGTGGTAAATTGCCTCAACTCTTAGAAATCACAATGTAATTTTATTCAGTATTATAATTATTTTAGTGCCTAAACGGTTTTACATAAGCAGTAGATTATGTGCCCAAAATATCCGTAGTTGGTTTTGAACAACCTTATATTGTGTAGTGTATATTATTCATGACACGACGGACAGGTCCACACCCTTTTAATATATATTATGTATTTCGCAGTATCAAAGTGTATTGTTAGCTCATTTGATTGCAACAATATGTATGTCTATGTGTTATGTATGTACGAGGACAGAGGACACTCCTGCGAGAGCCAGTCGTCAGCCTACCGCCACCTAACGAGGGTGTCTCGATAAAGTATGAAGCCGTAATAAATATTTCATTAGAAGACCCACTCAATGCATCTATAATTAATAGTAGCAACTCATTTCTACGGTGGACAGAACCACTCACCGCTCGGATCCTGCTGCTCCCGCACGAGGGTATCGGCCAGCCGCGCCGCTTCCTCCCTCTCCCGCCGCTGGTACTCCTCCAGCTGCTCGCGGAGGGACAGGTTCTCTTGTTCCTGTAATAGTTGGAATTATAGCGCGGCCGCAGTGAGTAGAAGAAATAAAAAAGCCGGCTAAAAATCACGTTTGTTGCAATAACTTAAATATTTATTTTATTCTGTTTATAGTGCTGTGCAGTACCGTTTAATTCTGTGCTTAAATTTTTCCGCTTTACACCCTTGCGACAGTAGCGCCACCCCCTATTTAAATCTTATTTACGGACACATTTTCGTGTATTGCGATAGCATTCCTTTACTCTATACAGTTCTATGGTTTACATACATTCACCCCCATACCAATAAAACTCTTTACACAATGGATAAGCTTGTACAATGTTTTGTCCGGCGTTCGTCACTCGCTCAAGGACACGCGTTATTTGCCTAACGCTCGGCGTACCGTTTAAGGTACAATCGACAATAGGCCGCCGCACGCCCGCCAGCACCGCCCGTTTCTCGCGATTACGAGTCGAAACGGCACGTTAATTATTGTGAAGTGGATGGCTGTCAAAGCCAAACATTTTTTATTGCCGAGATACGAATCTATCTTTACAAAATGTCACCATTATTTCTTTGAACATAACAATACTATTTTATGTGGGTAGGTAGATTATATGTAAATCTGAATGACTGAACTCCATATAATATCCTCTAATAAGCCTCATTGTTCACATAAAATTTTTAATCCTATTGTTGGAATTCATAATCATAACACATTACTCATCTATACTAATATTATAAAGAGGTAAAGTTTGTGAGTTTGTGAGGTTGTAGGGGGTAATCTCTGGATCTACTGAACCGATTATGAAAATAATTTTACCACTAAAAGGCTACGTTATTTGTAAGTGTCGTAGGTTATATATTAACCCAAAAAATGAAAACTTTTTCGTGGTAGCCGGATTTGCAAAGTAAGTCGGAGAAAAAACGGTCGAACGAAAACGTTTCTTACGAACGCTGCCTTACGTTACCATTAAGTCCTAGAGAAAAGTTGTAAAGCTTGATAATGCCTACAAAAAAGTCAGCGACAGCATATGTCTTGCTATATATTTATATATATATGTCTAAAAAGTAGTTTATATTTAATACGACACGGGTATGGAACCGCGACCGTGCCGTAATCTATTGAGTGATATTTCTATTAGAAGGTTTTTTCATATACAACACGTCAATCTATTTAGAAATAAATTACTTTATCAGCAAGGATAAATACTATTTAGATTATATGTTGCCTTATCTCGGGTTGTAACTCCTGAAAGACAATATATTTTCGTACCAAATAATAACATTACATCTAATATAGTATGTAACAGAGAAGTTTTGAAAAATTAAAATGAACATAATTTGTAACATTTTAATGATTTCAGTAACTCATTTGAAACCCAAATATAGCCAATAACAAGCCAAGCCAAGCCAAATATTGTCAATATAGCCAAATTGGCATGCAAATACGCACATATAAGCAGTTAAAATATAACCCTCCCTTTGGCAGTCAGGAAATAAACCATAGCACTCGGTAAAAATGATGAAACTGAAATTATGATTATGGTATTAACCTAACCATAATCATAATTTCATCACAAGTAAAAATGTTTACCGCCCAACGTAGTGGGCATGGGTCAGCTAGTTATTCATAAATAGTGTTGTTTTTATAATAGATACCTTACCTAGTACTTATATATTACGCAAAGGTAGGTGTTTTCGTGGACCCGTTTATTTCGATTTTAAATACCTAAATACTGACATACTAATATTATAATGCGAAAGTTACACTTCTATTTTCTTTATACCTATAGTTGTCGTACCTACATGTTTTTGTTTTTTATGTTAATTTAATTATTAATTAAGGATCAAATAAGCAATAAAATATCTTTTTAGTATTTTGTAGTAACATATTTGATCACAAATAAAAATATGATTATTTCACAACATTCGTTTTATTATAATATTCCTCGTAGGTACAACCCTAGCGAATTCGTGTGATGGCGCGCGTGACTCACGTGTAACGTGAGTCGCACGGCCGGCAACACAATCTCGACTCTTTGTGCGCGTACTTACGGTACATTTTTTCTCGCTCATTTGCATGGGAATGATGTATCTGTTACGTAGTAACTATTTATTAATCTGTGCTTTTGTCCTTGTCTGATGCGTTGGAAAAGTAGCTTGACAGACAAGGACAAAACATTCTATAGGTTATCCACTGTGTAAATATTTTTATTAGCAAGGGGCTATGTGTCATGTCTATGGAATGGCGTATGGGTCACTCACCATGTCGTACTGCTTGTTCTCCAGCTGCATGAGCTGCGATATGATCTCCTGCTCCCGCAGCTCGTAAATGGACTTCAGGTCTACCCTCTGCGTCTGCTCCTGCTGCTGTCTCACCTTCTCCCAGTCCTGGACAAATTACAATTTGAAAGCTGATAATAGGGAAGATGCAAATGTAATTTATATATACTAAGGCGGCAATATATAAAATATATAATATAATATAAAAAGCAACACTACTCCTGTCAACAGGCATCTGTCAGTTGACTCGATCAAAATTTGAACTTGCTGCGTCAGTTAGTTTGTGTTTTACAGCTATCTTTATCAGACTATCCAGTAACTTAAGGAAACAATGGAAAAAAGTGAATTTCGTGTGCTTATTAAGCATTATTTTTTGCGAAAAAAAAACCATTACCGAGACCAAGGCTAAGCTTGATAAATACTATGGGGACTCTGCACCATCGATTTCAATGGTAAAAAAGTGGTTTACTGAATCTCGTTGTGGCCTTACAAGCACTGAAGATGCCGAACGTCCTGGACGCCCAGTTGAGGTCTCTACACCCGAAACAATCGAAAAAATTCACGATATGGTGTTGGCCGACCGAAGATTGAAAGTGCAAGAGATTGTGGAAGTCATAGGCATCTCGCATGGCTCAGTGGTTTCAATTTTGAATGATCACTTGGGCATGAGAAAGCTTTCCGCAAGATGGGTGCCGCGTTTGCTCACAGTCGACCACAAACGTAATCGTGTAACAACTTCACAGGAAGGTTTGGCGTTGTTTAATCACAATATGGAGGAGTTTTTGCGCCGTTTTGTAACCGTGGACGAAACATGGATCCATCACAACACACCAGAGACCAAACAACAGTCAAAACAGTGGTTTTCTAAGGGTGAATCGGCGCCAAAGAAGGCCAAGGTGGGTCTGTCAGCCAATAAAGTTATGGCGACTGTTTTTTGGGATGCACGTGGGATAATCCACATTGACTATCTTCAAAAGGGAAGAACAATTAATGGGGAATATTATGCCAACTTATTGGACCGCTTCAATGAGGATTTGAAAAAAAACCGACCTCATTTGGCCAAGAAAAAAGTTCTTTTTCACCAAGGCAATGCAAGGGTGCACACATGTGCAGTTGCCATGGCAAAAATCCATGAATTGGGCTATGAATTGCTCCCACATCCACCCTATTCTCCAGATTTGGCTCCGAGTGACTACTTCTTGTTCCCAAACCTGAAAAAATGGCTCGGTGGAAAAAGATTTGACTCCAATGATGAAGTCATCTCGCAAACAAAGGCCTATTTTGAGGACCTCGACAAATCATATTTTTTGGAAGGGATAAAAAAATTGGAGAAGCGTTGGACAAAGTGTATAGAGCTCAAGGGGGACTACGTTGAAAAATAAAATGATTTATTTATCAAAAAATCTGTGTTTTATTCCAAAAGTCACGGACTTATTGACCCGCCCTCGTACAAATTTTCTGATTAAAATGTTAAAAAAGTATAAAAGAAGGCACTGCATTGTTTTTATTTTAAATAGTATTGATTTTTAACAAAAAATATAGATTAAAAGTAACTTAAAACGAAAAGTATTTCAATACACCGATCAGCGTGTAGTGACGTCGACTCCTGTTATGTCAACTTACTTGAGGTTATAAACATGAGGCAACGCAGCTTTTTATCGGAGCATTGGTGGTATTGCTATGATAACCTGATGTTGATGGACCTGAACCTGACCTGAATTGACCTGAACGTCATCGGAACTGAAGGTCTTTTTATTCTACATGGAATTCTTTAAAATGAAAACAAATATAAAATTACTTACATCCTCCCTATTAAAAATATAATTTAGTCAAGTATTTATCTTTTTACTTTTACAGGCGTAAACGTATGCAACGCACACAATTACCTTAGAGGGGCACAACTTTCAAAAGTTCAATGTGATGGTGTAGAACTGCCAATGTGGTAGTGTCAGGGAAGTGTCTTCGACACCACAATTAGAAAGAGACGCCACTGTCTCCTGTTACCTGTTCGGCCTGTATTCTCTGCATTTCTAAGGTGAGGGAGGTATCTGCGACGCGCTGTCTCTCTTGCAAGAGGCCGGCTAAGGATTTCGCTCGTTCTGTATAGTGCTGCTCCGCTGCCATCTGTCGATTAGTTACTCTTTAGCATACCTATCTAATACCCCACACTATGGGGTAGACGCGAGGACAAAAAACCATCCCTTCTTTACGTTTTGAGACTCGCTACGCGTAAAATGGGGATGATTTTTTTTTTCTTTCCAAAAAATATATTTTCGGGACATACATTTTATTTTAGCACTTTGTCGACGTGGTTAATACACATATACATGTAAAGTTTCATCTTTTTGATTGATTGTTATCTTCCTACTACTATTATAAATGTGAAAGTGTGTGAGGATGGATGGATGGATGGATGTTTGTGACTCTTTCACGTAAAAACTACTGAACGGATTCGATAAAATATGGTATGGTAGTAGTTTAGGCTCTGGATTGAAACATCTTTAGGCTACTTACTTTTTATACCGAAAAAGTACAGTATATCCCCGTGGGATACCCGATATTATATACACGCGGGCGGAGCCGCGGGGAAAAGCTAGTGCGTCAATAAATCACGTGGTTTCTTCCATTCGTTTTAATATTTTCTAACTTCATTATTGTTCGTCCATCTGTCTACTAGTATGTCGATCATCACAATATTATTGCATAAAGAAATATCCAAACAAACATATTTTAATACCTTGCTGCTGCGGTCTACTGTTGGCTCTCCGGGCTTGGCCGGCCGTACTGCAGGTAATACTGGAGGATTGAGGTCCGCCCAGTTTGGGTACTCGATGTCGTCTGAAATTATTAAACAAAGATTCTTTAGATTAATTGAACAAATTAACAAATTCAACAAGGCGTGGGCGAGACACTGGGCGCTGATGTAGGGGAGATTGAACACTGCTGCCGGGCAGAAGGGCACTGCTGTGGGAGAGACAATATTAGTTAATAGTCTATGAAATTTGTGGTGATAATCATGTCAATGAAGCCGTAAAACAGGCAATTTTCGAAAGTACTCGGAAACAGCTACGATTGTGATCTTTTTTTTTCTCAATTTTTGTTTCTTTTTTTTCATATTATAAAAATCAGAAATATTTCAGAACGGCCAGACAGACAGATAGACACACAGACAGACGGACGGACAGAGCGAAACCATAAGGGTTCCGTGAGTATTACGGAACTGTTACTGTTTCTGAGGACTTCCGACCAAAAAGCTTTATTGACGCGGCAGTCATCAGGCAAATGTTAAAATTAGCCAGTGACGCCTAAGCTGTGTTCACATTAACCAATGAGGGTTTTTGATATTTTTTCTTCTGCTAGGGGGCACATTCGACTCGCACAAAACGTTATCTGGTGGCGGTAGTGGTGTCGAAAACTGTCGATAAGAATTTTCGATTTCTTTTAGTCACATATAGGTAGTGAAACACGGACGGCGGTTATGAAACTGGTTCATTAGTTGCACGATGCACAAACACATGCGCGCACCCAACACTTTTCTGCCGCCAGGCGGCGCTTGGTAGCACACAATTGGACCGCGACGGTCCTTGTCGTGTCAAAAAGCTGTCAGATGTGACGTTTTTAAATACCCTCAATAAAATAAGCCCTTTTTTACATTTCCACTGATGACTCACTGCAAACTTGTTTAATTATATTATAAAATATCTATGGACGCTTCACACCACGTCAATCTGCCCCCGTGCTAAGTATCCGCAGAATTTGTATTGCAGGTACCAGGGAAGTACATTTATACTATACATAATATATTTAATAATGTGTATTAAACAAACCATAACCCAGGAATACAGAAAAATATTTTGTTCTTTCAGCGGGATCCGAACACGCGACCCCTAGCTTGAGCACCAACGAGGTTAATCACTGAGGCACAGAGGTCGTCAAATCGCGAAAAGAAGTACTATAAAGTCGGGCACGTACCGAGCATATGCGCATCGTGCACGTGGTGGTGGGGCGGACGCGCACGCGGGTCGGTGGTGAGCGCGGGGTACTTCAGCAGCCAGTCCTCGTACCCACGCAGCAGTCCCACCGGCGCGTGCGCATACTGCACGCGCACGTCCCACTGGAGGAGAATGGGGTCCAATTAAATCTATACTAACGACGATAAATGTGAATGTTTAAGAGAATGGATGTATGGATGGATGGATGTTTGTTACTCTTTCAAGCAAAAACTACTGAACGGATTTCGATTAAATCTGGTATGGTAGTAGACTAGTAGTTTAGGCTCTGGATTAAAACATAGGCTACTTTTTAAAGCATAGGGTACTTTTTATCCCGAAAAGTACAGTGTTCCCATATGATACTGTATTTACGCGGGCGGAGCTGCGGGCAACAGCTAGTCTATTACTAGTGGTAATCCTTACTTAATATAATATTATGAATGTGAGTTTGTTTGTTTGGTTGTTACGCTTTCACGTAAAAACTACTTAACTGGTGATCATGAAATTTGGTACAGACATAGAGTAAACCACGAGGAAGGACATAGGCTATTACGGTATATTTATATGTACGGTTCCCGTGGGATATTGCATTTACGCGAGCGGAGCCGCGGGCAAAAGCTAGTCACCATATAAATTACTGACATCTGAAATATGTATATTATTTAGTTTACCTTGAGCAGGATGGTCTTCAGTAGGTGTAGCTTTTTTCCCGGTATGAGCGCTGTGCTGTGCCAGTCCAGCATCACTATGAGATCCATGGTGGCGCGCTGAGCCCACACCACTCGCGACTCCGGGGGAAGATTCTGTTCTAGCACGTTGGCGGATTGACTGAAAAGTGAAACTTTAATATGTAGATGTTGCCATGAATGAGGAACAACACATGAGAAACACTTGATGCCCAGCACAGAATATCCCCAAAAATGGTGGTTGTCTGCCAAAATTAAAAGTAGAAGAAGAAGTAGATGTTGCTTGTGATATGCAGTCAATTGTGAACTAAGGCGGAGACTACATGATCCGGAATCCGGAAGGCCGGGGAAAATTCAGAGCATTGAAAATAGAACTCTGCGCTAAAAAAATATGGATGAAAATAGAACACACAAGTGTCTAGTTAAATGTCAACATATTATGATCGCTCGATACTTCAATTTTCAACTCTATTGCATAATACATTAAAGTTCGATTTTTAATGCTCTGAATTTTCCCCGGCCTTGCGGATTCGGGACAACACAGTCTGGGCCTTACGGTACATTTTATCCGGATATTCGGTGTCCTGACCCCAATTCTTGTAATTAACTTACATATTCATTTTACTCTTATTGAATTATACATGAATCGTCTTGATATTTTAACTGGCTTTTGGAGTTTGGACCAGTCAAAACGGGTTTGACGTTTATGATAATATCATTTTGCAGTTTGTATATCCCATATCGGGACTGGATTGTAATTTAATAATAATATCTATGGACAAAAAGTGTAACAAACAAATTAACAAACATTCGTATTTAGAACAACAATTTGACATTGAGTGAGAGAGGTTTTTGGCTTGAGTGACAACTGTGAACTGGCTAACATATTTATCTTCTAACTCTTTTCTGTAGGGATAGCCAGAGACCACAGACTTTCATTTAAGGAAAATATAAAAAATAAAGGATTAGTCGATACCCTGGTGAAATCCTTTCTTCTGGCACGCTGATGCACGCTGGATGATTGATGTGCGAGTCCTGGTAGTCCTTCCCTGGCCTCGCGTCCAGAATCATCACCTTCAATTTGCCGCTCTTCAGGATCGAGTACAGTTGCTCGCTGCTTATCATCACCTCGTCTGGACCTGGAAACAAACACGCTTCATTTTGTACTAGAATATGAAAAGAAAACTCGCTGGAACCGTACAATTTGCCGTGATATAAAGTGGCTTGTGTCTTTTCCTCACTTTAAATGGAATAATAGTGTCACAAGCAGATGAAGCGAAATACTTGGTGTAGATGAAGTAAAATACATAAGTTGTCACAATTAACAACTTTTTTGACTAGAGCGGGGATGTTTGCCAATCTTATTAGATAATATACATTTTATATATGAAACAAAAACTTGTACTCATAAAATTATGCAATCGGAGGACTCTGAAATTTGGGACACTTAAAGTTAATATGGAAGAGGAGTAAAATGTCAAATGCTTACAGCATTTGACATTACTACCTCAGACCTCTCGAGCGTCTATATGCGGGTGCGGGTCTTTGCTTCTTACCCTAACAAGCGTCGCGCGGCGGCACCCGCCATCGAGAAGGTCGACTAATCCGTGTCGTATAATTTAAAATCATATCTATAGTAGTGTAGTCTAGTCGATAGTCTATGGATTTTATTTTTTATTTTTCTACAGGTCTTTAGGAACGTTGGAGACGTGGACGTGGAGACGGAGACGCATTTTTGTTTTTGGGTAGTACACTCAAAAAATTAAAAATAGATTCGAATCTATGAATAATTAATTATATTTGTAATCAGTTGTCATTTGCATTATTTGATGTCTAAGGTTAATTTTATTTACAGATCTCGAAACTTTTTATATAGATCGTTATTAAAACATAATATTATATTAGGTCCTTACATATGAAATTGGCGTTTTGTCGTACTGGCCACTTTGATCTCAAATATATCGTCTTTGGTAAGGAATTCCGATTTCAAATTTATACCGCTATTTACTCATGCATTTGTGTTTCGAAAACCGTAATTCATTTGTTTTTTCCTCTTTTGGTTTTTTTTTGCGTCACTCTGTTTACAAAATGGAAAACTTGAAATATCGTATTATTTTCGAGTACGAGTTCCACCGTGGCACCAGTGCTGCAGAAACGGCTCGAAGGATTAATGATGTGTATGGCGGCGGTGTCGCAAAAGAAAACACAGTGCATTTTTGGTCCGTTTTCGTTCTGGAAATTTCAAGCTGCAGAACAAGGTCCGTAGACGGCCGGAGACCAAAGTTGATAATGGTTGGTTGGTTGGTTTTTTTAGTAAAGGAATCAATGAACTACCTATGAGATGGCAAAAGTGCATAGACAGCAATGGTATATATTTTGATTAATATGGTCGATTTTTTTTAACATAATAAATATAATAATAATTATATTTAAAAAAATCGACGCCATTTGACGTATTACAAAACGCCAATTTCATATGTAATGACCTAATATTTAACTAATAAAATAAAAACTTTGGTATGTGTGTCGTAGATTTTCGTCATAAATAACTCACACTACCATGCGTTTGATACAATTTTGTCACACATTAAGAATCTGTCTTTTACAATAGACAACATTTACATTTTCTATTTCATAAATCTAAGAGGCAAAAGAACCCTTATAAAGTTCAAACTTAAAAGTTATATTTGTTATATTAGTTAAGTAATGGGCGAATTTCAACCACTGAATGACCACTAGTAAAAAGAAATTAGTGTTTCTCTGTACCTGGTAATTCACTGACAGGTGTAATTTCCATAGCTTTTTTTCTTTCATCTTCAATTTTTTGTTTGACAATTTCATTTTCCTTTATGTCGTTTAGACGTCTGGCTTTCTGCTCCTTTTCATATCTGAAAGTTTTATTTTCAAATAACACATTTGTTTGTGAGTAATAATAATCCAGTTAAAAAATTAAAAAACCAGACTGGCCCTTTACCAGCCACCAATTTACATAAGTAGGTAAATAAGTTGGGTTATATTCAGGCCACTCTTAAATTTAAGACAAATCTTAAGATAAAATCATTCACGTTAGGGGCCACTGCTAGTCTTATATGAAACATTTGAAATATGAGCCAGTTCTTATCTTATAAAGGGCAATCCCATTGTTTATCATTAAATATTTATAATCTTAGAGTAGCAAAGTATATTATTGATGCATACTGTTATACATTACTTATCAGTTATGCTCAAATTCTGAGGGTTTTGTCAGTAGTTTATCTATAATGCTTTTGATTGCATGATGCAAACACATTAAACAATCAAAAGCACTATTGAAAAGATAAACTATTGGCAAAAAACCTACGAAATTGGGCATAAGTGATGCAGTGGGCATAGAAGATTACATGTTAAAACTAAGTTTAGGAATAAATCACAATAATTTAATGAAGCAAAACGGACATTAAAAGTAATATTATGTTAAATCCTTTACAATCATTTAATGAGGTTGAAAACTGCTGAATAGGCTACTTGACTCATATTTAATTTCATACATAGGAGTATTTCCTTTAGTACTTGGCTTAGGAAAATATCTCGCGATATCATAAATTAAAAACTTAAGATTGTTAAATAAACTTAATTTAAAAATCAGTATTTTGTTTTTTAATTTCTACTAAAGAAAACACCTCGAAGTAACTTCCGGCAAGGATGTGACGACACGAACACACAAAATGAACTTTTCTGTAAATAAATAGTTCATGACATCTTAAAAAGTTATTTATGTCAAAACGTCAAACAGAACATTACACCACCATTTTACTACTACGGACTATTATAGTACTAGTGTGACGTCACAGCACAGATAATCTATCAACAAAAACATGGCAAAGTGTTTTCGGCGGTTTTTAAAACGTGTATTTTTAAAATATTTTTTTGTAGGTTTTTAGGTTTCAAAATAATGTTATACTTATCATTTTTTTGTGTGTAATGAAACAATTATGAAGCGTTTAGGACATAAATAAAAACAAGTATATAGCCTATTGTAACAAAAAATTCATATGAATTAGATAAAATGTATAGAGAAGCTTTTTAAAAAACTTTAGAAAATATACCTACACAACTTAGTTATCTGGTGGGGGCCCTCCCCCACGGTTTAGATTTTTTTCATGTAGGCTATTAATACTCCATAAAGAGGAAGCGGACGGGGTCTTGGCAGATACATATAATGGATGGTTGTTTACAAGTGTGTATGGGAGTTAAAAGTGGGGTAAAAGTTTAGTAAAAGGTGACCATGGCCATAGGGCCATCCCTTAGATCTTAAGATTAGACTTTAAAGTAAAATGGTCCATTCAATGTAGAAATTAAGATAATCTAGAGATAGTTACTAGTGATAGATTACACCTTTAAAAGTTTATATACTGTAAACTCTGTGTAACCTTCAGTACCTGTCAATCAAGCTGTTTTTTAACTTCTCAGCTGCATCCAAAGCTTTGTTTGGATTTTTGGCACCAATCATGCTGGTGAAGTATGGTTTATCCTTCTGGTACTCTTTGTCCTTAGTTATATATGTGATGACACGTAAATACTTCATATATTGGACATAGGAGAGCTCCTCGTCTCCTTTATCTTGCGCCTCCTCTGCTGCCTCTAGCAGTTTCTGGGCAGTTTTGCATAACCTACAAAATAAACTGTGTTAGGCCTTGTGAAATGATGTGTTTATATACTTTAAAAAATAAGAATACGTACACGGTAGCTCTTTTCGATTTCAAGTCATGTGCAGTGTATAATTTGTCCAAATCTTCGATGCATTTGCCTAAATGTAGCCGCATAGTCGTCATTTTTAATTTCTCACATTCACTTCCTAAGTTATATTATATATTGCTCGGGCCACTAGCACTTGAGAATTACATTTAGATTGATATTATTTTCAACTAGCTGTGATTTCCTCAAAAGAAAAATTAAGAATTGTAAATAATTAGAAACGTCAGACTTGTCAAACAATGTTTCTTTTTATTTATTTATTTATATGGCGTTCGGCTTGAAGGTATTTGCCAGTGTCAAGTTAAAAGGCGGGTAAAAGATTAATCGTCACTCGTCAGTGCAATCAATGAGTAAATTTTTACATAAGCCTAGGGACTAGGGAAACCATGCACGTTTACAAATATTTTATATTTATTAATAATAGGTCTTTACCTATGAAATTGCCGTTAGTACTGGCCATTTCAAATCAAAATCATTTTTGTTTGGCTAAGAATTCTAATTTCAAATTAATTTTATTTTAAAAACATGGAATTCTTTTTCCAAAAGTAGTCATTTGTTTATTGATAAGTGTTACATTTTAATCGCATTCAATCTTTTTCGTCATCATGGATACGTTAAAAATTCGAGTAATTATGGAATATGAGTACCGTCGTGCCAGCAACGCGGAACTAGCGACACGCAACATCAACGACGTTTACGGAGCTAACACTACAAACCAACCCATCACCTGTTAATTGGTTTGCTCGCTTCCGTTTTGGAAATTTACCGACCTGAAAAATGAACCTCGCGGTCGTCCGAAGACTTTGGTCGACAATAACGAATCAAAGGCGATTGTGGAAGCTGATGATACACAATCTACGGCTGAATTAGCTGCACCTCTCGACGTTAGCGTCAAAACTATATTGGTCCATTTGCGTCAAATTGGCAAGGTAAAAAAGCTTGACAAATTTGTGCCCCACAAACTCAATAATCGCTAGCACGAAGTACACGTCGAGACCTGCCTTGCACTGCTCAAAAGACACACAAATGAAGGAATTTTGAACTGCATTGTTACCTGCGATGAAAAATGGATTCTGTTTGATAACCGCAAGCGCTCAGCAAGTTGGTTGGATCCTGGTTCAGTACCTAAATAATGCCCTAAACCAGGGGTCTCCAAACTACGGCCCGAGGGCCACATCCGGCCCGCGGACAGATTTTGTCCGGCCCGCGGAGAGCTAGCATACTTGAAAACTCCTTTTGGAGAACATTTTTTTTATAGCAAATTAAATTTAGTTTACTGAAGTATTCTAATTTTATGTGGAATAATTATTAATATGACATCTACATTGATATGGTCATGGGCTTACTACTCATAACATTGTTGTAGGCTTATTGTTATTATTTTTGTGATAAGTTGGATAAAGAAACACAGAATTGTAATGAGTAAAGACATGTATAATATGAAGAAAATTTAACTTCAATATATAATAACTAACAAATTATTGAAATGAATCCAACTAACATTTTATACATTTTAAATAAAAACATAACTTATAACAAGCATAATGACATATGAAATACTAATGAGATTTATGTAATTGAGATTTTCCACTGACAACAGTTTGTAGTTGTGGACTAATTTTACTTGTACCAATTATTAAAAGAGATTTAAGATGCTCATCAGTTAATTTAGATCTGTAAACATTTTTTGTGTACTTCATTTTGGAGAAGGTCTTCTCACACAAATAAGTAGTACCAAAAACAGGAAACAGCCCACGAGCAAATTTATGAAAATTATCAAATTGTGTCAGTGGTAGACCCTTATAGAATTCCAACAAAGATGAGTTTTGATATTTGTTCTTAATTATATCACTGCACTGTAGATCAATCATTTCCATTTGAAGTTCCGGAGCTATGGTTTCAATGTCAGTATCAAAAGGATTCTGAAAAATCTTAATTTGATTCGCAATGTCATCAAAGTCCGAGAAACGAGTATCAAAATTTATTTTTAAAGCACTCAAAGTTTCGATTGCAAAATCGATAGAAAACTCAGTCTCAGTGGTGTGGCTGAATATTTCACATGTTTTAAAATGTGAAAAACATTTACTTCGTAGTTGTGATTGAAACAGTATCAATTTCTTCCGAAATTATTTGATATTAGTGTATAAATCAGCAAGATGCTGATTTTCTCCTTGCAATCTCAAATTCAGTTCGTTCACATGTTTTGTCAAATCAACATAGCATGCTAACTTCCACAGCCATGCGTTGTTTTGTAATTCAGTAAGAGGGCGATGCATTTCATTAAAAAAAAATTCGATCACTGCTCGAAGTTCAAAAAAGCGCTGAAGGACTTTCCCACAACTAAGCCAACGTACGGCAGTATGATAAGGTAAGTCATTTTCTCCAATCTCTTCAATAAATTGTCGGAATTGTCGGTGATTCAGCCCAAAAGATCTGATAAAATTAACAGTTGATATGACTGGTTTCAGAACTTCAGACATATCCAAACAATTTCCGCACAAAGACTGTTGATACAATATAAGACTAATGGTTTTAAACCACCGTCATTTTCTACAGCTTTTGACACAAGAGCGACCACTCCTTTATCTTTCCCACTCATGTTTTCGCTCCATCAGTTGTAATACATTTTAAGTTTTTCCATCGAAGGTTCTTTTGATTAATGGCCATTTCAACTCCTTTAAAAATATCTGTACCAGTAGTTGTGCCATGAATACTATACATATCAAGAAGTTCTTCATGCACTTCATAGCTTTTATCTACTCCTCGAATATAAATCAACACCTGAGCAGTATCTGACACATGCGTTGACTCATCCAAGGCCAAAGAAAACCACTCAACATGTCCATTTTTGTCGAACAGTTGAGAGGATATATTTTCAGCTATGTTTTCTACCCTTCGAGCCACAGTGTTTGCTGACATACTGACAGTTTTTAATAAATTTACCTTTTCAGGGCACATTTCTTCGGCTACTGCAATTATGCATTCTTTGATCATTTCTCCATCGGTAAATGGTTTTCCACGTTTTGCAATTTCGAGAGCCACACGAAAGCTGGCACGAGTTGCAGCCTCTTGTTCAGTTTTGAGTTTTGTAAATGAAGATTACTGCGATTTCAATCCGCGCTTCATAGCTTCGAATTTTTCTGTCCGCAAACTTCCTGTATATTTTGAGTAATTTTGAAAATGTTTTGTTTCATAATGACATTTAATTTTATATTCCTTGAGAACGGCTATGCTTTCATTGCAAATCAAACATAGCGCCTTGTTACTGGACTCCATTACGAAATACTGAATGTTCCACGGATCTTTGAATTTTCTGCATTCACTATCAATTTTTCGCTTCTTTTCCATACTACTAAATCACACACAAAAGCAACAATTCAAATCAAAATACTGTTACAAAGATGTCTTAAACTTAAACACGCAATAACACGTTTTACGCACTATTTTATTTCACAACAGTGTCATAGGAACTGACTTGTGGTTGCGCCACTAGCCTTCTTATATATTCCAATTACTGCCATCTAGAAGTGAGTGGAAGACACCAGAACTTTCTCGAACCAACGAGATTATTCTGTACCTACGTGCCATTAGCGCCATCTGTTAGCGATAGAAGTTACTACCTATTTCCGCTTGTGTCCACCAGATGTCGTGTCACGTTACTCCTCATGGCTCGTACTCTATGACTAATCTAGAAATTAGGTACAGATAATGACAGAAAAATTAATAATATGCAGTGTTGCTGTTTTGCGGACTTTAGTCCGATTTGCAGCCTTTTTTAAACGTTACGTACCTACTTTTTCGGACTTTTTTTTTCATCGGTGGACTATTTCACTTTTTACCACCGGCAATAATGATAATATGGTTTTGGCCCTCGGAACTTACTGGAGTAATCAGTATGGCCCTAAGGCTGGAAAGTTTGGAGACCCCTGCCCTAAACGAAAACTTATCCCTAGAAAGGTGATGGTCACTGTTTGGTGGTCTAGCGCCGCGCGCCGATGTGATTCATCACAGCTTCTTACCAAACGGGGTGAGCATTACTACAGATGTGTACTGTGAAGAACTGAACACAATGATGGAGAAGCTGGCATATCTCCAACCAGCATTGGTCAATCGCTCGTCTCCGCTGCTACTGCACGACAACGCGCGACCTCATACTGCACAGCAGACGGTCTCCAAGTTGCAAGAACTGGGGTTGGAAGCTCTCCGTCATCCGCCCTACTCACCAGACCTTGCGCCTACAGACTACTACTTTTTCCAGAATTTGGATAACTTCTTGGCGGGAAAAAAATTCAATACCCGAGCGGCAGTACAAAATGCCTTTGAAGAATTTGTTGCCTCCCGTCCAGCTGATTTCTTTAAGAAGGACATCAATAAACTGCCACTGCGTTGGCAAAGATGCATTGATTGCATGGGTGATTACATCGATTAATACAAATAAAAAATACATGAAAATAATTCGCTTAAATTTTTTCATACAAAACGGCAATTTCATAGGTAAAGTCCTAATATTAATATATCTATATTTTATTAAGAACTGTAATAAAACAAAAAACAACAAAGTAATTCTTCCACATCCTGCCAAAACTCTACTACTACTTTTTGATGCTCGACAGTCTCTGAGTTTAAAGCTAGTGAATTGTGATTTCCCTTTGATACTAGAATCTGGTATCAAAGGGAAATCACAATTCACTAGCTAGGTGAATGTGCTGCCAACTCTACCAACTTTCCGGTAGATCTACCAACTTTTAGTGTCGTAGTCAAACCTACCACTTTGTATCAAAAATCTACCAACTTTTAAGTTTTCAAAAAGTTCAAATCAAACCTCCATGATATATTTTTTTAAATATTTTAAAGAATAAAATAATAAGGCAGCTTTTTTTTTCTTACAATTTTAATTATTGTTTTAACTAAGTTTATTTTTTTTAAATTATTGTTTAATAAAAACAATCAGTTTGCAAACAGCTCAGTTTGTATATTATCCGCAATTTTTTATCGACTCAAACCAATATAACATTGAAGTACAGCTTTTATTCCGCTTCTAGAATCAAAGTTATTGAATATTATTATTTAATCATTTCTGTGATCTGAGATCTATTTTCTATTTTGAGGTTGATTTAATTGGATATTATCAATGTTTAATAAAACCTAGTTTTACAACATTAATATTAGTTACTACTATCTGTAAGTGACTTATAAACTATGCTTTGGTTGAAGTCATAGACTCATAATTATTCGTTTTTCAATTATAACTATTTTCTATTGATATTTTGAATATTAGGGGCCTGTAATTCTGTTTTATCATTGAATTTCTAATAAAAATAGTTCAAATATGTCTTATCAAAACAATGAAAAGTAAATTAAGGATGCCAGATTCTTATTGGAGGGTCTCTAAAAGACTTGAAAAGTATGGGTGGTAGATTTACCAACTTTTCATAGTAGGGTTTGTTGGAAAGTGGAAACTACCAACTTGTAGAACCCTATCTTCCACCTTGACGAATTTCGAGTTGGCAACGCTGTAATTATAAAGCATGTACTTATCTAGTTACAAGATTATTATTATAATATATAGTTTATATTATAATATAGTTAATAATAATCTAGTAACTAGATACAGGCTTTATATATACTGTATTATCTATGGATACATGGCAATGGCCAAACATTGCGACCATACTTTGTCAACCACCGTAGGTAGGTATTAAAAAAAAACGCAAAACACCAATATTCGCATTTCGCGCAAGTTGCGCAAGTCAAGTTTTCTGGTTCACCGTTCATGCGCAATGAAAACATCCTCTTTTCCTGGTCGATTACGGTGTTCCATTTAGTTTTTCAGCTGATTACGCTTTCTGCAGGCGCCTTACAGTCGTCGCGTGTGTCATGTGCGAAACTGTCGCAGCATAGTTAGACATAGTGCTTCATAGTTGTGGTATTGCTAGCTAGTGCCCGTGAAAATGTTTTCAGGACTCACAAATCAGGTCAGCTCGTGGATGGGCGCTGCTAAAGGCGAGCCCCAGGATGAGGAGGTGCCGACTCCCACCAAGGAGCCTACTGGGGAGCCCGCAGCCGAAGGGGAAAAACAAAGGTGAATTGTTTACATTAGCGTGTACGTTTTCTTTGTAGAAATTATTGATTTTTCATATGGTTTTACTATATTATGTCATGTATGACTTTCATTGTAATCATTTAC
Organism: Phengaris arion; assembly: GCA_963565745.1. Classification (NCBI taxonomy): domain Eukaryota; kingdom Metazoa; phylum Arthropoda; class Insecta; order Lepidoptera; family Lycaenidae; genus Phengaris; species Phengaris arion. The sequence goes on along the minus strand of OY751444.1, from coordinate 6,134,209 downwards.
CGTGTCTTTAATGAAAAACCTTGAAATCTTATCAACAAAGGGAAGGTGGAGACATTTCAGTCTGTCCTATATACAAATATAGACAGAAAACGCGTATTGCAAATTCAGTCTGTTGCATAATGTGTATTGATCCAGCTAAGTTATGCACAGAATAAATATTTGGGTCAAGTGCTGTAGGTGATAGAGTAATGTCTTCAGTAAATCTTTGTTATCTTCGAACATTTTATTGTACATTCTAATTTTTTTTTTGTTATACAGCCCAACAAAAGGAGGTAGCAAGCTTGAATTGATCACCAACGTCAAGTCTCAGATGACAGGGTGGCTGAGTTCCGGAATACCTATACCAGGTTTGCGGAAAAATGAAGCAGGTGCCCCCGAAGCTGAGCAGCCACCAGCAGAACCGGCTGAGCCCGAAGTGAAGCCCGAGCCGAAGGATGACGACGATAACTCGAGGTACAATAGGTATGAGGGGTCACAGAAGTAATGAGTTCTGTTTAATTGGTCTGTAGTTTTATAAAGCACATGTAAAGTACTGTTTGTGGTTTGCAACTTGCACAATAAATGGCTGCTTTTAAATGGTTCTTCATAAGAAAAACTGTTGGCAAAATAATATTGCCAACAATATTGATAATAATAAAAAGGATACTTGCAAAGTATAATGATAAAATATTCCTTTTTTAAGGCATACAATGAAATACTTTTATGTAACTGAAAGTATTTAAAAATAACTGGCAAAATTGGTAACCTTTATTTAAAAAAATAGCTAATGGACTTTTTTATGTAATATTGATTATTGCACTTTCAAAAGCCGGCTTTAAAAAACTATTTAAGCTAAGTTCCTGCTTAGGCACATGAGTTTTTATCAATTGGCACTGTTTTGAGCTTTTTCTCCAAATTCATCTACTATCTAGAATCATACTATATTCAGATTTACATCATATCATAAAATTCATACTGCAGAGCTTATGCTTAATATTATAGTCTTACTAAAGATTAGTACAACTCTTACTATAATAATGGCTGTTACTAATTCGACTAAGAATATAATGTTACAAACATAATCAAAAAGGAGTTCTGCTAAGACAAATGTAGTTTAAAAAAAAAAAAAAGATAATGGTCATGCATATATTTTTTCACCTCAATTATGTAATTCAAAATTTTAGAATATGTACTTAGTAACTCATTATTTCTGTTCAAACCCCATACTATCACTTTTCATTTATATTTCTAGAGTGTTTCATAGGCCTTCAAAATGGAGGAAAAAATTAATAAACAACACAGTACTTATGCCAGCAGGCTTAGATCACCCTAGAAACAGCGAAGAATCAACAAAATGACAGATTGAAGAAACATTCGGAGCAAAATAGTTCTTATTGTAAAGCAGCAAGGTCGATGCATCGTCGTTATGAGAAACAACATTTCTTTTCTTCCCGAGCATGAGCTCACAAAATGGCCTCTTCTGACAGCTAAAGTAGAATCGTTTTCTTATTTCAATGTCAAATAGTCTTACAATAATGTCAACTACTCCACATCATGGCGGTCCAAGACAAATAGAATCTTTACGTTTCAGTCATTTACTTGAAAATTTGATCATTTTTGACAGAAGATTTCCCAGCAGCTATTTTAAAAATATGTCTATTTAGAAATGTTGACTTCTATTGACAACCTTGTTACCATGGATAAAGAACTATTTTGGATAGAATATTTCTTCAGATCACCATGCTAAGCCCACTGGAAATAGAACACAACCTAGCTTTATCATAATATTCTATAGGCTTCTTACTTCTTACCTTTGATTCAATCTCTTAATTAATAATAGCCTGGCCATGATTTCTTTCCACAACCCACTTGCATTTTATTTCTTAATAAATTTGATAACAACAAAGTTTCATCAACTAAACAAATGGGTGAAGGATTATAATCTTAGCCAGTAAAATGATTTGACATACTTTCCTGCTTTGTAAGTATAAACAGAAGGGATTTTCCTGACATTTTACTGACTTAAGATTAAAAATAAAAGTAATCTTACATTTTATTGGCATATTTCCCCATTCTATAAAGGCCTATGATGAGGTTTTAAAGTAATATTAAATTTAGATAAATTTGTTTATTATGTTCTACCAAGTGCACGAAAACGTTTAGTCACTAGAACTAGACTGGCAAGAAAATAAAACAACAAATCCCAATCTTGAAGGTCTGTGCTATACCAGCATACCACGATTTCGATGTCACTTGCTAGAATACATGATGGATCTACGGAGTTTTCTTGTGCACAAAAATTAATTTTCAGTGATTCTGTGCATGTAATGATGAGACAAATGAAGTCCACATATAATACATCAACTGATCATAATTATTATGTACACAGTAAACATCCTTCTTTACCCGACTACGTCGAAGCCAAGTGGAAGGGTAATGATTTTGGCAGCCTGTGTATGTGTACATGTTTGTTCTACCCTAGCGCCTAAACTACTAGAGTAACTACTACTAAGATTTAAATAAAATGAGGTATCAAAAGATTCGCAATAGTGGCCCGCAATTCGCAATGTAATAATTTACGTAGTCGGGGTTATAGTTTTTATAAAAAATAGTTTTTAGTCCTCCTGTTTAAGGTAACATGAAGGATTGGTTGATGATACCCTATTTTCTTTTTTCGTTTTGCTAACTAAAACAGATCGCAGGCAAAAAAGAGTTAAAAAATATGTTATTCAAGAAAAGCTGATCGTCTTAAGTATTAAAAGTTTTCTTGTTATATAAGTCTTATAACTTTTTAATTCTTATTGTTGCCTCGTAAGAGACATTATTTTTGACCGACTTCCAATAAGTAGGAGGTTAATTTATTTATGAATTTCAAACAATAAAAGAAAAATTATTTACTGTCTTGTATAAATAGCTGAAGAATTTAAACATAGGTAATTGGACATAAAACATTTTTCATTTTTGATAAATAAGAAAATTTATTGTAAACGAATTTCATTGCTACATACTTTTGTATTTTAACCCTCTAAAGGATTTCATTAAAATTAACGCCATTTTATGAGTTTTATGCCAATGAGGGTTTTCGACGTTGCGCCACCTGGCAGCTGTTTGGATCTGAGTCGTGATGCGTGTGCGAAAAAGTGTTCGTACTAGTGAAGACAGATAAAAAAGTATAAAGTGAAGACAGAGCTTTGTCAAACAAAACTGAGGCCCGTTTTTTATGTATGCTATTTGGGGCTTAGCACTACTTAGGTTAAAAAAAAAAAAACGACACCCGACAGCTCGCTTTACAAGGTAAGGCGTAGTCTCGTTACATGTGTGGTATGACGACCTCTGTGGCTCAGTGGTTGAGCGTGTTCCCGCCGAAGGAACAAAAAGTTTTTCTGTATTCCTGGGTCATGGATGTGTATTAAATATGTGTATAATACAAAAGTATATTAAATATATTTCTGTTGTCTGGTACCCGTAACACAAGTTCTTCGAGAACTTACCACGGGACCAGATTGATGTGGTGTGAAGTGTCCATAGATATTGTTATTATTAGTTTAATACATAAATATAAAACAATTTAAAATATAAAAAGCTTATTCGAAGTGGCCTCCATTGGCTGCGATACAGTCCTTTGAACGTTGAGGCCAGTTATCAATAGAAGCACGCACTCTTTCCATGGGAAAATTCTTCACTGCCAATCGTACGAATTGTTTTAGGGACTCCAAATTATCATGGCGTTTAGAGCAAGCCGTAAATCATAATCCAGCGGATTAAGATCGGGACTAGACGACGGCCAGTCTTCAGCTCTGATGAAGTTCGTTGGAAGCGTTCGTTTCCAACCAAGACTGCGTATACCAAGCTTTATAACCCGGCGCCGAGTCTTGCTGGAAGTACCATTCTTGGTTAATGAACATGGTGTTGTTAAGGGGCTTTACTACCTTCTCAAGAATGGTTTCCAAGATACACTTGTTGATTGCCGATGTTTTGATACCTTTTTCACAAAAGTATGGCTCAGTCACTCCTTCATAGCTAATACCCCACTAAACCATCACTGATGTCGGATAGTGCCCACGTTGCACTCTGTCGACTAATTGGGAAGCTTCCTTAGAGCCTTGAGCATAAATACGGTCATTTTGTTTGTTAAAATGTTGCTCAATTGTAAAAAATGTCTCATCCGTAAACAAAAATTTTACTGTGACATCCCTTTGCGTACTGCTTTAGTAGTTGTTTCGATTTTACCACCCTATTCTTTTTTAAATTATCAGTTAAGAAATGACCAGTACGTCTCTTATAGGCTGCATGTCCTAAGTCGTCTTTTAAAATACGCGACATGGTTCTAGGTGCTATCTTCATCTCCCGAGATAAAATCTTTTGCTTTCGAAGAATTTCTGACAGAATTTCTTCGAATTTTTTCCCTTACTGCTTTGACCACCTGTTTCGTACGAACACTACGTGGACGGCCAGATCTTTTCTGTCACAAACAGAGGAGATATCATTGTACCTATTAATAGCCCGGTACACAAAATTTTTACTAATACCAAGCGTATGGGGAGTTTTAAAAATTGCATTTGGCTCCATACCTACTTTGTGTAATGCAATCACAGCGATTCGGTTCCCTTTATCACCTGGAGTGGCCATTTCAATATCGCAAAATATTGTACAATGTATTGGCGCCAAAATGAGAAAATTCAATGAACAATCATATAAAAATGACAGATTCCAAATTCAAATGAAATATTTTGTTAATTTTTATTTGTAACAATATTTATGGCCAGACTAATTATATAAAATTATTGACTTTAATGTGAAACTGTCCACAGCGCTACCGGCGGTGCGGACAGCAGGCCTGCCTCCGCAGGTGGAACCCCCACGGAGGACCAGCCAGCCGGAGTTGGAAACGGTAAGTCAAGAACAATTAAAAAAAGAATCTGAAAGGCCGGGAAAATTCAGAGCATTTGAAAATAGAACTCTGCGCTAGTACATTAAAGTATGTAGTAGTACAATAAACTTTTGACTTTTGACTCGAAACTCATATTGTGTTCGATTTTCGACTCTATTTTATTAGTCCATAGTTCTATTTGAAATGCTCTTAATTTTCTCCGGCATTCCGGATTCTAGACAATATGGTTCCGGCCTTACAATAGGTAAAACTTAACAAATATTAGGTATTTTGTACACTTGTAAGTTGTACCACAGAATTAGTAGAATTAGTACTCTGTTCAGAATTCAGATCCAATTTAAACAAAAAGAGTAAACTGAACCAAATACATGTGTCATAATATTTATTTAATGTTCAATTAATTTTGCTTACACACGTAAGGATTTGGTCAGTGCAAACCATTATGACAGCCCGATACTCGTGTTTTTGATTTTCAGCTCTATTGTATTAGAGCAGAGTAGTATTTACAGTGTATTTCGATTTTTGTGCTGTGTTCCAAGACACAAAAATATTTCTCTCTAAACTTAAATAAACTGATAAGTAAATAATAAAAAAAATATGTGGTGTCACATTAGTTTTGTCCTTTTTACATTAAAATGTACAGCGGAATCCGTTTATAATGATCATCGCAGGGAAATAACAAACAGGTCATACTAAGCGAACGTCATACAAAGCATTTTATGGAAAATAAAAAATCTGTATTTTATAGAAAACGACGAGGTTGAGATGTCATATTTTTTCATAAATCACTAATGAACAATGCGTGACCTTAAACTATCAATTATCCGGGTATCACGTAACTCTCCCGAACACTGCTACCAACACGAAGGTGTTACGAATCATGTCGGTCAATATAACCGGACTCAAACTATTTAAAATGGGTCTCAATAGGCGACATGTTACTATAAACGAAGTCATTATATCCGACATAGTTATATAGAATTTAATATGAAAATCAAACTTCGCTGTGTAATTACTTCATAATAAGCGGTTGGTCAATATAGGCGGAGTCATAATAAACGGATTATACTGTACTTACTTCCAAAAGTTTATTTTCTACAGGTTGACTTTTCAAATCGCTTGTTGATAATTAAAACAGATCAATAGCTTATTTTAATTAAAAACAAGAAAATACAAACCTCTAAAATAACCCAAAAAAATCTCCCCCCCAGAGAATTTTTTCCCAAATTTTTGGGAGAAACTCCTAAGTTGCCAACCAAATCCCTCCCTGGTTTGCTCCGGACCAAGTACGTGTGTTAATACTTTAATAAATAAGTGACATTTTAATGGATAGCATTATGCGTTCTATTGTTCTCTTTGTTTACGTTCGGATTAAATTGGACTTAATCGGAGTTGAGTCCTATTCATGAAAGAACTCTCCTAGACGCGGCGCTGAGATCGTGCGATTAAATGGGGCAAGCGTTATTTATGGGTATCAGAATATAATTATCTATATATAATACATCTATTAACTTTTCCACACCACGTCAATCTGGTCCCGTGTTAAGTTCTCGAAGAATTTGTGTTACCAGACAACGGAAATATATTTAAAACTTTTACACTATTACAAATATTTAAGATTTTTATTATATATAATAAACATATTTAATACACATCCATGACTCAGGAACACAAAACTTTTTTGTTCCCTGGCGGGATTAGAACCCGCGACCTCCGCGGCTTGAGCGCCAACGCGCTAACCACTGAGCCACAGAGGTCGTCGTATACCTTGATTCTGCTGTTCTGCTTCACAAAACTCCTTTACCTTGAGTATCATTTCTCGGGCAGCACTTTTTACAACCTCGGGCTTTGTAAATGACAATATAACATTAAGTTCCACTAATTGCCGCGGGACTTCTCTTGTGAAAGCGCTATACAGTGTGTTTACACGGTAAAACACCCAATATTGAACATTTGTGCTAGGTAAAGTACCCAGTGTTGCTATATATAGCTTTTTAAATTAGTTTTGCTTATGTAATTTAAGTAGTATGTATGTATTCACTATTATGTCGTGCTTGAGTATTGTCTTCTTTAAGTCAGAAGCTCAATTCTCGTAATTATTTCTATCGAGATTATAAACGAGAGCGATATTGCATGCTATGAAACTGGAACTACACTGCGAATTGAACAGAAATAATTACGAGAATTGCGACATTGTGTATAAAACGCGACGTCTCCAATTGGTACATAATTTTTGTAGCGTGCCGCTGGCGCTCTTGACAATAAGGAAAAAAGCAGTTAGTAAACATTTTTCACTCAAAAGGGAGACAAAGATACGCTTAAAAAGGTATTCTGTTCAGTACACAAAATATAATCCGTTTAAGTGTAATAGTTTTTTTTTTTACCACGGAGTTTCCATGTCAGTGATCCTTGTGTCGTTGGCATGAGTGATAAAGGTTTTGTCAGAGGTAAAATAACTCTGAACGGTCTGTAGTAATTTCGCTACTTTTTGTAGATAGCTAGTTTAATTTTTTTATTTTTCGTTTTGTCCACATTTTCAGATCATCACAAAAAGTTGTCAGATATCATCGATGTCCCCGACATGCAAGAGCGTTGGTATTGTTTTTTAGTTTTTTTTTTGTTTCTTTTTTTACTAATTTACGCATTTATGTATCATTACCCTTCGAACTACATAATATTACTATTATTATTATAGAACCTGTTCCACCACCCTCTGATAAGTGTCTGATAACTAAGCTGATTTTTTTTTGTCTTACTCACTTGAGATATTGTAAGAAAGTGACAGCATGCAAACATGCTATGCATACATACTCCGACACTTACTAGAAGGTGAAACAGGTCCTGAATCTCAGAATTTGTAGGGGTTATTTAAGGTAACAATTATTTCGCATTCCTTTCATGTATAACACCATCTATCTTCTGTACAAAACAACATTCCTCTCTCCTCCTAATCTCCGTCTTTTTTAATTAATCACACCCCCCAATTCGCTTAAAAGGGGAAGCAAGACCCCTAATTTTTAAATACCTGTTAATTTATTTTGATCGCTTTACACGCATTTTTAATCGACTTCCAAAAAAAGTAGGCGGTTATGCGTTCGGCTGTATATACAGGTGGCCGGGAGATTGACGTCAATAAATTTTTTACACGTTGGTCCCTTGGTTGTAAAAAATTACATAATCATCTGTGATTTATTAACAAATAGTAACTACTTCTTACTTAAAACTTTTGTAACCCAACCTCTGAAGCTACTATTTGTTAGTTAGTTTCAGTCATTAATTAAACTTTAGTAATATTAAGACTATTCCATCTCGCTGTCTTTGAACGCCGATTTTAGTCAAAATAGCTAGCTCGTTATGTTTTTTTTTTAAAATAATCATAAAAGGTGAGAGACTAGCGCATTTTTGAGGCCTATTAAGTAGCCATGAAGTCACCTATTTCGATTTTTAATTTAAAGTTGAAAATTTCATTCATAATTCACCGAAATTAAATTTTTAATTCAAACCCAACATATCAACCCAACTTTCATCGAAGTTATGAACCTGATTTTTTTAATGCATAAAAGTACAACTCATTAAGATTCAGTTGCTAAAAAAAAACTCGAAAAAGTCTTTAGAATTTTTTTAAGTCGGTGAGGTCGCAAATTTTCAAAAATTCAAAAAAAAAAATGATAACTCGAAAACTATCAAAATTTGCGGAACATACCCAATAATTATTTTCTGACGTCAGTCTCCCGGCCATCCTGTGTATAACATACAATATATATATATATTGTTCAACGATAACTCCGTCGTCTGTTGACCGATTTTCAAAATGCTTTTGTTTGATGTAAATGGTATACTCCGAAGTTGGTCCCGTTTTCACAAAAGTGGTAACCTGATGATGGTATCCATGACGAATCGAGAGAACTCCTCAGAATGTATATGGACACATATAGTGATTTCGACTTTCTGAAGTAACCCAAGCATATGCCTGGATCCAAAAGTACTGAACGGAGCTCCTGTCTCCATATAGATACATGTTTGGGGATTTCGGCGTTGCTTAAAGAACTGCAAGCATAAGCCACTATGTCAATTAAAGTAATCATCATCATCATCATCATCATCACCATCATCACACCATAGATCATGACATAATGATGATATAATAGGTACTTCTTATAGTATTTTACACCGACACGGATATCTTTGAACATTAAGTATATTCCCGTTTTTAGGCCGATTTTCAAAATTCTTTTTTTTATGTATCCGAAATTGGTCTCGTTATCACCAAAGCGGTGACCTGAAGATGGCATCTATGAGGAATCGAGGGAACTCCTTGAAATTTATATGGACACATATAGTGATTTCGGTTCGCTTTAAATTAATTCATTGTTCATCCAATGTTTAGCGAGGAAATTGCTTTTATAATAAGAGAATTGAGTTGATATTTAATTTCAATTCTGTTTTACTAATCGCTGGAAATTAATTTTTTCAGATATAACGTAAATCAATACTTTATAAACTTAATACTCGAGATAGGAACCTACCTAATTTTTGTATTATTGGTAGCTAGTACTGAATGGAACATCTTGTTTGTGATTGGCCGGTGTCGTCGCCCTGGCCAATGACATAGATATGTTTAACTCAGTAAAATAAGTAGACCGACGAACATTTTATTTTACCATTGTATCAGTCCAGAGTTCTATTTTCAATACTTGAATTTTCTACGGCCCTCCGGATTCCGGATCAAATAGTCCCAGCCTAATTCTCAAACGCTTCTTTATTTTAAGGGCTCCTTAGATCACAGTTACTGCTTGGCAGGATGTGTTTTAAGAGCTTCTAACTTAAAGAGGCGTATAAGACTTTGTACTTATAAAATCTAGTCTATAACGTTTTGCGCAATTGTTTACTTCTAATTCTACTTCTGGAACATGATTTATGCTGCTGTCACAGATTATAAAACAATAGGCAGACGGAGCGCATGCTACGAAAATTTTAAAGCCATTTCAGACATGTGTGCGTAAGACGCTTGATAAACACTGTCGGTATACGCACTGTGATACCATCATCTGTGCGCGTCTAACGATACCAGAAACAGGAAAACCTCCCTGCATCTTTGACACAGCTCGATGTAGAGATTTTGAACCGCAATTACTAAATAATGAGGGTGTTTGATATTTTTTCTGCCGTTAGGAGGCAGACCCAACGCACACAAAGCGTCATCTGGTGGCGTAAGTGGTATCAAAGACAGTCAATAAGAATTTTCAACGACGACGTCGACGGTCCTTGTCGTGTCAAAAAGCTGTCAGATGTCACGAATTAAAAACCCTCATTCATTAAACTAACAAAACAATCAATACTTAATTGCCTGTGAAATTATATTAAATATTTTTTTACTTTTATGTTTAAAATGACAAGGCAGCATTTTTAACGTATTCACTACGAATAGTTCGTGACATGTAAAAAGTACGACGCTTTGTTTATCACTAAAGCGAAATTGTATTCACTTTTATTTATTATTATTATAATTTTGTATTTGCTTTATTGGCTTCATTAAGATGCCGCCTATTGTTTTATAATATGAGGCTAATGTAAAGACGTTTAGGCAGCAAAATAATTATGAAACTCGAAAAAATACACTCTCTACGGCACTAGGAAGGTCTTTTTGACCTCATACAGCTGATTTTAATTATCAATTTTGTGAAACGTTATAGTCAAGAGTATTTAAGCCCAAATTCTTAAACATTTCTTAAAGTATATAAATTTTAAAATCGCCTGTTAGTATTAATCGTTTGTCTAAATATCGTGCCTTCTCTTTCATTAATACGAAGAACGAGAGAGATAACATGATATTTAATCAACGATTAACTTTAACAGGCGTTGGTAAATTTGGCACTAACAATACTTATGTGACCTGTAACATAATTCGGTCTCCGATCCACAGTGACGACGAAGGCGGTGGCGGGGGCGAAGTCGCTGGGAAACTTCCTGTACTCGGCCGTGAACAAGGCGGGCGCCAAGGTCAGCGAGGCCGGCGCCAAGATCAAGAAGACGGTGGAGGAGAATGTGAGTAGTAGATGTAGTCTCTAACACAGCGCGACATAACTCGCGGGTGACTCATCTCGCGCCAATAGACAATGGCGCTTAAAGTATAATTAAGTGTTCATCATGTTGAAAATATTATTTTTAACGTATTTGTCACTGACGCATCGTGTCTTATGGGGTATTTACACGGGTGACCAAAGCTGATTTTTTAGCCATGCGACAGAAATCATGCGATCGCATGGCTCAAAATCAGCCGACTCAATTGAAATCGATCCGACCGGTCGCTCGGCTAGGTCGCTAAGCAATTTCGTCAGTGAAAATGGTGAGAAGATTTATGCAGCGATTAGCCGCACGCCGAAAATCCCCATTAGAAACTCAAAACTTAATACCAATTTTCTTTATTAAAAATTGGTATTTTTTTAATACACTATTTGAACGTCGAGTATAATAATATGATGATAGATCCACCGGGAACTAAGAAAGGCCCTTATTAGCCTTTGTATAGGCCCTAGTGAAAGGTTTTTATAACTATTTTTAGTTAAAATAATTTGCAATAAAAGCAATTATAGGTTAGGTTTTCATTGCTTTTACAAAATAAACTAAATAACTTCAATTATTGTGCGAACTTTTAAAATGTGGGGATGGGGATGGGGAATCACACCGTGGGGATAATATAAAGTAAAACGTAAAAATATCGGAAAAAGAGCAATATTATGCCGCCCTACGACCTCCGGCTACATACTCGTAAGGCAGAGGTTCCCAAACATATTCCGTCTAAGGCCCACTTTGATAATCAGTTATTCTGTAGCGCCCCCCATTTTCTTACCTTAAAAACCTCAATAACATATTAGTCTCGCCTGGAGTTTAATTAAACTTACATTCTAAACGAGACTTGCTACCATAGAAAGCAATAATAATGCAACTTTACAATATTAAGAGTATCTTTTACATATTCAAAATTAACCAATAATCAACATTTGTTTTAAAAGTGATCTACTGTGAAGGATGAAGTCCTTATACTTAAAAAAAATTACGACTGCAATGCCCCGTTTTAACATTTTAACAGTCAGTTCTGAGTACCTACTACCTATACCTGAATGTAAACTTGAATTTAATGAGTTTGATTGATCGCAGAATTAGCAGAGCTGAAAATTTTACGATCTGTTTAATTTAATAAAATTATGGGCTTTTTCGTTTTATCGTCAATTTTTGACTTTGAATTGACTCAGCTGGGGGCTACCTGAGTCCGCGGGGCCCTGGGCTTAAGCCCATTAAGCCATATGGTAGATACGGCTATGGATGAATCTGATGATTTTTAACAAGTTTGTAAATATCAGTATCACAGTAGCGTAGGAAAACAAATACAAAACAAGTAACGATCGATAAACAAAGCGACACGCGCAGGTTCGTTAATGGCAAGAGGATTCCCGCTGTCCGTTTCGTCTCGCTCATGCAATCACAGATTACTAATAATATGCTGCGTTCCGATTTACGCCAAAATCACTGATAGCGCTCGGCTCACATTCCCATTCTGAAACACCCACTCTCTCGATGGGCGCGAAATTTAAAATGGTTTACAATAAATTTGTAACTTCAGATGGGCCAATAACTAAGGCCCGGCGAACCGCATGCGGCCCGCGAACCGCATGCGGCCCGCAGGCCGCAGGTTGAGTATAAGCGCTTCAGAAAATCTCTCTTCGGCGGTGGTGACGGCAGTGCGCCAGCGCGCTGACAACGCCGCCACCTCGTTGGCCTCCATTTGCCTCCGCTCCATGACCATGTAGTTAGTCACACCTTTTTAACCCGGCGAGAAAGCGGTGAAAAAAAGTTACGCGAAGTATGTGGCAGGGTAAATTATACCTTTATGTATTAATGCATACTGTGATGTAAATTATAGCTGTATTATATATTTACTATTTTACTCACTTTAAATTTATATTTATTAATTTAACCGAAAACAAAAAATATAGATTTAACAATAAACAAAAAGTATTAACTTCGAAAACCAAAAGAAAACATAAAGTAACTTCTTATTTTTTAGGTAATATCACGTTTAACGTATAACTAATGAGGTCTTCTTATAAAAAAATTAATTCAACTGTATATTAATCAGTCTTAACTTTTTTTTCCAGTCTTGAATATTAGCACAATTATAGCAAATATCGCGTGTTCCTTACATATGGGTTTGCCACAGCGTTTTCAACCACGTTTAGTCTTCCGATCTTTCTTATAGGGACAGTCACGACATCTGACAGCTCGTCCAGGAATATTTCTTGATGCTGAAGTTGAGGGTTCACCAAGTTGAAAGGAGATACGCTCACGAATATATATCGGAATGTTCATTTTATCTTTATGCTGGCGTAAATGTTCGTATACCAGCGACAAGCCCAAATTGCAAATAAACTCAGTTCTTTTTGTATTCGACTTGAGATTTTCCATATAAATTATATTGGCATTAATAGCAGATATATTTAAAACAGCGTAAAATAAAAAATAAATAAAAAATATTTTCAGCACCATTTTTGACCATTTTTGGCCGTGTAAAAAATTCCGTGTCCTGGCAATGGCTGACTCCTCAAAAATGATAAAGGAATGTCATCATCAGACTCACCACTATTTTCATCATCAGTACTATCATTGACACTACTGGCTCTCTGCTCCGTTCCAGAACTAATTTCGTGGGTGCTACAGCGATCAGACCCAACTTCAGAGTCAGACTCGTCTACGGTTACCATACGTAAATAGAGAAATGCCTGTACATGGTACCTAAAATGCCTGATTATTCAGAAAAATGCCTGTCTAGAGCAAAACGCTGTTAGAGTTATAAGTAAAAGACAACAGATAATAATAAAGAATTATATTTTTACTAATATTTGTCAGAAGACATATTTTTTTTTAATAATTCTTTTCTTTGTAAAAGATAAACGTAAAAATCTTCACAGGATACAGTTTTGTAATTTTCCCGAGTTATTAATATTGCTTTTACTGATTCAATTGTCAGCCGATTTCTTTCTTTACTCCACTGAGCGTTGATGAGAGAAAACATACGCTCTACATTCGCATTGTGCGCCAAAATAGAGAACACAAACTGGCATATTTTTGCAAATTCTGTTATGTCACCATTCACTTCCCTACTTTTGAGAAAATTTCACCACTGTGTAGTTAAGCTTTCAGAAAAAATTACGTTATCTGAACTTCTACAATATTCTTTTAGTACTTTGTATTCATTAAACAGTTTCACGTCGTCAATAGTGAACTTAGAACCCAGCTTAGAAAGAAATTCTACACATGAAGCTAAATTAGAACTTGAAAAACTTTTCATTTCTTTTTCTAAAATCATCCATCGGAAGGAAGAGAAATCTTCGATATTTTTTATCCATTTTTCCAAATAAGCTGATAAATCTACACAGAGGCCCAGAATCTCCGTTTTAAAGTTATCGGTACTAATTTCGTTGTTTTCCAGAGTGTTCAGAAGTCGAATAACTGTCAATGATTTAAAATTTTCATCTTTACGAGATTTTATAGAATTTAAAGTTGTGTTCAATATATTGTTAATTTCTACAATAGTTACATCCTCTTTCTCAATAGCTTGTATTTTGAATTGAAACAGGGGCATTAATGAGTGAATATGCCATGAATAAATCTCTGAGAACGGGTTCTCAAAAAATCGTGTGATCTCTGTTGGAGTTCCTTCGACAGATAAAAAATATTCTTTTAATGCTGGAAATAATTTCAGAATCCTTTCTATTGCTGGAAATAAACTCAGCCATCGTGTTTTGCTGTGGGATAGCAGTTGCTGGTATTGTATTTCAACAGCTTCACAAAACGAGTTTAGCTTCTGTGTGCGAACTGTACACAACAGACTGAGAAATAATTATAAATTTTCATCACTATGGACTCGATGTCTATTTCTAATTTATCTGCACCGTGTCTAACACAATTAAGCAGTATATGGGCAGGACATCCAACGCCTACAATTCGCTTTTGAAGTTCTTGTTCCCTTCGTATGCCGCGGGGCGACAACGCGCACAACAGGTGCCGTCTGCCGTCGAAATTAGAATGCGCGCGGAAATCTATGTTAATACAGTAATACCGCGGACTTACGCGATAGGTGGGTCCGAGCGATTGCCGTGTAAGTCGAATTCGCGTAAGTCGGGGTTCAACTTTGCATATAAATACATATAAAGTATGTTTAATCGGGACCAGAGTTTCAAGAAAACAATAATTTAGAAGAAAAATGTTTAATAAAGAGTAAGATAATAAAACAATTTACATTGTTATGAATAAAGTAACCTAAACTGAAGTTATTTTGATGTCGAAGGCTTCATAAATTCTAACAATGTTGCTTGACGAGTTAAGTTTTTCTTCTTCTCACGCAAAATTTCCTCGTAGCATACCAGTAATTTTTTTATTCCCCGTTTTGTAGTAGAAACGCGTTCTTCATTAGAATCTATTTTTTCTAAAATTTGTAACCTCTTTTCAATTGAATTGAGTCCTTCTGTTAAGTTTGCAATTGTCATTTGATTTACCGATTCAACTGGGTCTAGCGAATCAGTTTGTTCGATCTCTTGCTCATGCTTACGCATTTCTATAACCTCATCAATTGTTAGCTCTTGATTGTGTGAATCTAGCAATTCTTGAACGTCATTATGATCGACCTCTAAATTTAATTGTTGGGCGATATCGACCACTTCTTCTATTATGCTATCGATTTGTTCAGGATCTGAAACTGATTCTCGTTGGGTTTCAGTGGTGAAAAAAAATGAACACAGTTTTTTCCAGACACCATTCAAAGTTTTTTGTGAAACCTCATTCCAAGATTGTCCAATAATTCTTACAGCATCTAAAACATTGAATTGCTTCCAAAAGCCTTTAACAGAAAGCTCATTGTTTTGTCTCATAGCTTCATGTAGATGTGCAAATGATCGCCTTGTGTAGTAAGCTTTAAATGTTTTAATGACTCCCTGGTCCATTGGTTGAAGCAAGCTGGTAGTGTTTGGTGGCAAAAATACAACTTCCACTCGTGGATCGAAGTTAATTAGAGTTGCGGGAGGATGACCTGGTGCATTGTCAATTAGTAGCATCACTTTAAATGGGATTTCTTTCAATTGGCAGTAACGTTCGACTTCAGGAATAAAATGATGACCAAACCAGTCTTCAAAAAGAGAAGCTGTCACCCAAGCTTTCACATTAGCCTTCCAAATGACAGGCAAACCAGCTTTGGATTTATTTTTAAGGCTCTTGGATTTTCTGAGCGATAAACTAAGAGAGGTTTCAATTTACAATCTCCAGCTGCATTCGCACCAACCATCACTGTCAATCGATCCTTGGCGGCTTTAAAACCTGGAAAAGCTTTCTCTTCACGCAAAAAATTAAATTATGTTTACTGTAGTTAAATAACACACACATAATATATACCTACTGACTAATTTTATACATGTATACATGTATTTTTATGTTTACTGTAGTTAAATAACATTCGTAACATACATAAAAACCTAAGTCTAATTTTCATAGGAGAAGGTAGGTAGGTACATATCTTGTGACAAAAATTTTAAACACATGTATTAACAACTTTTGTATGGAAATTGCCAGTCAATATATAAAACTAAATCGGTCGATACTGGAAATATTTTGCTAATGTAATGGAATATTCTAATTATGATTAAACTCTTATACAATTTGATTCTAAAAAACAAAGAAAATCATGTAAAATATAATAAATATACGTCGGTTAAATTTGATTCAACCGGCGTGTTTTTTATGTGTCTATTTATTCTAAAAACTTTAGTATTTTACGCTTGACTCATATATACTATAATAGGTAATAATAAAAAACAAAAACATGCAGTAAAAACACAAGTATACTTACTTTAACAAAAAAAAAAAAAAAACACTTCCGAAAAACTGTTCGCAACCACGACGAATTCATGCGTAATTTTAAACCACCGCCACAGATAAAAAATAATTTCGAGTAAGATTAAGGTTCATTCGATCTTAATCTCAAGTTCGCAAAAAAATGTTAGTTGTCTCACAGTGGTTACCGCCGCTAACCACATTGAATAAGCTCACTTTTTACAAAAAGTACGGCAGCCGGATATTTATTTTTGCCCAACATGTATTTACATAAATATACTGCACACAATAAAACAAAAATTAGAATTTAAATGATAATATTTACTTACCAGCAAAAAAAAAAAACTCGCACTCACTATGAAAACCTGAAATACGACGATTTTGAATGAAAGTTTAGTTTCCCTTGAACGATCGTAGTACACAGCACTTCCGTAAGATGACGCCATTCTTAAATACGCGCCAAAATATAGGTGGTTAACTTTGATGACCACCGTGACGAAAAGAGATAACAGTATAACAAAAATAACCTTAAGCGAATTGATTGAAATAATCATGCACATTAAATGTTATTGTTTTGGTGCATGAAGTAAACAAATCATACCTAGTTAAAATGCTCTTATTGGCGAAATGATAGAAAACACCGACGCCCGTCTCGCTCCCGCCCACGCAACATAGCTATACCCCCTCTCATTCTCGCGCCCGCGCCGCCGCCGCTGTACGGACTACGCATGCGCTATCCGGATCGCCACGAATGACACTGAGTCATTTAAAATTCACGCCCTTTCGCGTAATAATTTGAAAATGCCTGTCTCAGACCAATGCCGGCCGCACGCCTGTCCAAACCTCAAAATGCCTGTCAAATGCGGCAAACGCCTGTCATATGGTAACCCTACCCGAGACAGGTTAGCACGCGTGTAACTCCCGCGCAGGTACGCGCAACACGGGATCGCGCCACAAACACCCCCCCCACACTCCTAAATATTTGCCTGCAGCTACTGATCGCTTTGTTGCTAAGCGCGAAATAAAAGAAATACGCGAATTTAAGTAATGGGCAGGGTAAAATACCTTGCCACATTCTCGCCGGGTTAAGGGTATTTTTCTATGTATTCTCAGATGAATTTCTAAATAATGCATATATTTTTTCCAAGAAAGTATAATTATGAGAGCACGAAAAAGGTTTTAGCGAAAATAATACGACCGAAGATCCTGGATCGCACTTGTACTGGAAAGTGGGACATAAAGTTTGAATTTGGAGATTTCTTGCCAAAAGTTCTGCGGACAAGAACTGAGGTTACTAGGGGACGAAAAGTTGTTTGTCACAGTTTGTGACACTTACGTGAATACGTGAGCCACTCTCACTTTTAATTTTTTAAGATCTTATTACAGATTACACTTATTAGATACACCGAACAGAAAATTGTAACTAATCTAGGAAAATTTCGCTTGGCGTAAGCCCTGGCTTTAGATGTGGTTTGTGTTATGTAGTAAACCTTTGAATATAATAAAATATATCTCATATGACATCCTGTCGCATCTACTCATATTAATGTTTCTGTCCTACCTTTTCTGTCAGTACTCATTTCAAGAATTTACATTCTCTGATTGTTCTTTAGGAAAAAAAAGATAATATATATATAAATAGGAGTCACATCCGGCGTAGTATTCTTGGAAAATTATATAATTATTAGTAAATGTTTGTATATCAGAATATGAATGAGCGCTTATTATTTATTAACTACTGTGTAACGGGTGAAATTAAAAATAAAATAAAAGATTTCCCGTGACAATATTTATATTATATAAACAAAGAAAAAATAGGGGTCGTGGGCAGAAGGCCGTACAGTCTGATCTAGCCTCTTGGTGTCTGAAGGGTATCTAAGGGGCTTTAATCCACGTTGGAACTTAGCTGAGGATCCAGGTGTCTAGCACGTGGCGGATGCGAGATAGGGCTCCAACTCCTGGAAGCTTCTCCGACACCGCTGCGTCCGTTCGTCGTAGATAGATCGTCTCAGAAAAAAAATAAATCCCCGTCCAATGACTATCAGCACTCTGAACTCCAGCTAGATATAAGTCCTTTTAATTGGTGCCTCGAATGCTGTAGTTGGCGGTGTTTCGTGCCCCAAATCAAGTTCCTGCAATAATCACGGTAATGTGTCGGTAGGAGTCCGGTCCTACAGCCAGCGCGATTTCAACCCCAAACGATCAAAAATCACGGGTTGTGTGACCATTACAAAGGTAGGCAAAATAAAAAAAGATAAGATGATATTTAGGACAACCAATATGATACAAACATCGTGACATTTTAATAGTGCTAGGTTGGAAAGATGAAACTACAAATTGAGCACGTGGTATGGCCAATCAAATAATTGACAACTAATTTACCAAGATGATAGTTTACATGAAAGAATAATGCATTTTAATACAAGCATGATTTTCCAAATATTCACAACACAGATACTTAAAATTACTCACCGTGGAACACGGGATTAAAATATAATAATTATAACGACTACATCTTGAGTCTTAGCGAAAATTTAATTCGAAAAGGAAATGTCATTCGAAGAAGTGCCATATATATACCTTTCCTTCCTCTTTTTTAAACTTTTGACAACTATAAACTAAAGCGTAAAGATAAGAAATCCAGAAATCAAAATAAGAAGATATTATATCAATAATCAATATATTATGTAATATAATATTAGAAATTTACTGTATTTTCATTATTAAGAACTAAATTATTATTTTTCAAAGATTTAAGACGAAAGTAAAATCGATCTACGAACTAAGTATTAAAGCAAGGCTGACGCCGTTAGTAAGGACGTGCGCCGATAGATGGCGTTTAAGCCTCTAAAAATGACTAAATAATCAATTATACAAATCATAGATGACGCGAGTAACGCCAAAATAATCGATTTTATGGAAAGGGAATGTAACTACGTTACAACTGGACTTGTCGTCGCTAGTCTAAATAAACATTTTTTGTATGAATAATAAAAGAGTGTTTGTGTCAATTTCATACTCATGATTGTGTAATAATGGTAATTTTCTTTATGACAGTGCCAGTAATAATAGTTGAAATACGTTATTTCGTTATAAGACAATTTTATCTGTTCCCCATAGGCGTAACTTTTCCAGTTTCTCGTAATACTATAAAGTCGAAAATTTGTAACGTTTTCACGTATATTCCTTCGGAGGTTTAGGTGATAAAAATAATATGTATGTTCAGACATATTAGACGAAAAGATAGAAAGTATACCGTGTTAAGTAGGATAACCGTATCAAATATTATTGTAGCATGTGCAGTGTTACATAATTATTATACAGTTATTTATGTCCATGGACCAAGGACCCGGACAACCTGGACGTGTAACGACGTCTTCTGACGTTTATAATTACTTGTAATTTGATTTTCAATACGTGTCCCCTTGATGCCACCTCTCCCCTATAATAATAAAGCCGTTCTATGTAGAAGTGTAAACGAAACGTTATTACAAGTTGAGTACGTGATCTCAATCACGGTATCAACTGTTACGTTCTTGAAATCATTATATTAATTAAAGACCATCTTGAGAAGCTAATCGTTACTTGAGATCGCCTCAGCCAAGAAAGGTCTTGAGTATGAGCTTGAGAACTATTTACTAATACGGGTCTTAGTTTTTGTAGTAACATTTCCCAAAAACACCTTATGCGTCCTTTCTACTAGTAAACTTGACTCCTCTACTGTGTTGGAATTCCATCGAGCTGTTTACGTAGCGGTTTCGCTAGCAGTGTGCCAGCGGAACCGCCCGATCATAGTTAAGTTATTCTTCAGCAAATAAAACATCTGCCTAATAACATCTTCTTTGACCGTAAACCAATTGGTCTTTTAGATTTTCTTCTACTTGTAGACCTTAGGGTGTTAGCAAAGTTGCAAGTTTTTATAACAACAAATTATTACATTTCTTAATTTCATAATTTGTAATTTGACGGCGTTTTCATAATTTGTATCTCTTCTCATGAATTGTAGGATTAGCCTGCAAATGTCCTTTCCACAACATGACCTGATATAAAAATGATGAAGGTTTTGGAAGGCTGGCTATTGTTGATAGCAGTTCATATGCTTCTTCGCCCATAATTGATATCACTGGAAACTTAAACTTTGTTGCAGTTTTGTTTAATTTAGTAAATAAAATATTTTTACACGTCGATGACTCGAATGTACGGTCGCCGACTGGTGCCGCTGGTGTACTACTTCTACACTATTACTTGGTAATAAGATTCAAAAGAAGTAGCCGGTTTGGTTTCCGTTCCTGAGGAAAGTAATTTTTTTTTTGTCAAATACTTTAAAATGAATTGCACTCAGACGTAGACGCGAGTTAGAGCTAGTTCTTTACTTAATAGCTGGCCGAGAGTCGTTTCCCTTAATGGAGTCGTGTTCGGATAATGTGCACTCCCGGGGGAAGTACTCGTTAATACGTAATAGGGACGTGCATTTAGGATTAGTTATTTCTGCGTTGACGAAACTAAGCGAGTGTGTCGTCTGTCGAGCGAGATTTTTCTGTACTCTCACTCGACTCACTCGCTTAGTTTCGCCAATTAACCCCTTAATACGTAATACGGACGTGCATTCAGGATTGGGCAGAATGCTATGAAGTAACGGTATAAAATCTAACATACTTAAATGAAAATTAAGGTGTACTAAGTATTGTAATTTAAGAATCGAGATCTTAAAAACATTAAATCGTTATGTTGTGTCACTAACGCCGTTTGCACTAAACTTAAGGATCGCCTAAGTTCTGTCCAAACTTTTTTAGGCTGCTTCTAGCAAAAAATACTATTGCACTAACCTTAGGCTATTCCTAAGTCCACTTAGGTCTTAGGAGATTCTTAACTTTATGACGACTACCCTACACATACCCTAATGGAAATACTTACTCATAGGATTATCTTTGGAAACTGCATCACAATCGTCAATATTAATTATTCCAGGACTGGCTCGACCTGTGATTTCCATCACCAGCTCCAATACAGGGTCATCGAACTTTTTAGACGGTCGTCCGCCAGTGCCGCTCATAGAACGTCGGCTGGCAGCTTTATAAATTTTAGCTTCACTTTTGAGCTTGCTCCACAGCTTTTTTAAAGTTTCTGTTGTCCTACAAAATTATAATTCACAAATTGAACTAGTAATAGATCTTCGATCGCAAAATAAATCTAATAACCACAACGGTCCTCTGCTGGACACGGGTCTCTCCTTATATACAAGGAGGAAATTCCCAATGCCCATTATGTATCCGCGTGATTTTATTTTCGTTCATGCCTGTTTTTCTCTTTATTCGTCGTGGCATCGTGAGAAGTTACTTTCGATAAGATGCACTTCGTCGCACATAAATCGCATAAACTTTAATTTTTCCTCCCTCGTAAAGTTTGCGGTTCTTTTTCTTTTTAATTTATTTTCCATAATATATCAATAACAATTCCAAAACAATCGTAACGTTTATATTTTAGTCAATTTTATTTATAATAATAATAATTAATATATTAAATATTTTCTATGGACTACATTACTTAGCCGGTTTATAAAACCATAAACAACCAATCTTTACATTCATTCAATGAATTTCTTATCTCGGCAATGCCTAAGCTACGATTTAATTAAGATAAATCTGTTAATGCTAACAAAATGTTTAGCTAGGCTGTTCTTATGTTTAAGTGTATCTTAACTAGGTCAAGCCTTACTTATGTTTAGTGCAAATGAGCCTTAAATATCTTAACATATTAAATAGGTATAAGTGTTATATTCAAAGCCCGAAGCTCAGGCGCTTCTAGGTTTAATTACTAGTCAAGGTCCTCAGGGCTTAGTCAAAGTCCGTACAAATGAAGTTTTTCGGCCTTTGACTAAATAATTTTAGTCAAAACCTAGGAGCGACGAATAAAATGGCGCTTAGGATTCATTGTAAATAAATTCTTTTTTACGTCTAGAACATCATAATAATTCGATGCATAGTGGTTTTGCTGATCTTATGAACGCGTTTACGAAATGTGTTGTTTGACAGTTGTTTTGACAGATGTGTATGAATTGACACTTCTTTAGAAAAACTTGACAGTGACCAAATAAAATAAACCTTATTGCCACGCATTAAAATTCCTGCATAATTGTAAAACACGTAAAAAATTTGAAGAGACTTTTTATGCTTTTCTCAGATTAATTTTTAATATTGTTAAATTATTTTTTAACACAAAAAGCTACATGAGAACAGAAAAGTGTTCCTAAACACGACCTCTTTTTGTAAAGTAGTAGTAGAGTAAAGATGTTCTTAAAAATTGTTTTGATATTCTTACTGGGTAAGGCCGTTAAATTGGTCTCATGTAACATAAAAGTATAAAATACCGGGTAATTTAAAAGTGACCGTTTTTCCGCCAGCCATCCATATTGCACCGGTACTATCCGATGTCAAAATACCTGGTTCTTCATTCGATTGCGTGATATGCGGCATGGATATATGTTTCGTCAAGGTAGATAACTGGGCGCTTTTCTTCCAAACGGTTTTTACGCATCCTTAAAATAAATTTAGCTCTCCAAGCTACAATATCATAACCTTCCATTATACGTTTGGACTGGCACTTTTTATATTTTTACCCCATGCTTCTCAAAATACGCCTTGAAGTTGTTTTTGAAATAATATCAGATTTCAATGCGAGCCAAAGCTTATGAATGGTCGGAATTTCTTTTTTGACAACATAAAATGAATGTATCATATGCCTTGATATAGCAATTATCAAAATCGTCAATGTCCAAAAAACTTTCTCGGTTTCTATTTTTTCCTGGAGTTACAATTTGTGAAGTCGAAGCTTCATCTTTATTACCTTCTTGAGTTATATATTTGAGTGACAGTGCGTTCAGAAATACCTGAAACGAACAGATGTATGAATATCCAACAATATACCAATAAAACATGCCCCACACGAAGGCAAAATACCAAGCAATGGTCACCCCAAAAATTACCTGTCAAGAAAGCAACCCGAGCCCGTACTTTAGAGAATGGTACATTTGGTCCCTTATTGTCCCGTTCTGCTTCACAAGAACGTTTAAACTTCAGAACAATCTCTCTGCCAGCACTTTTAACGACTTTTGGCATGATGATTACGAAATTTGATCAATAAATATGAACAAATAGAACACGCTCACTTCACCTGTCACAACCCCTATTACTTGGCCCTTCAATTGTAATCGGCCGGCCGGTTTTTGACCGGCATTGAACTACAGTTGTAGTCGTTGGTATATCGATCATATTTTCAGGAGCCTCAGAAGGTCTAGGAAGCTTAACTTCATTTGGATTCGCTGGCAGGGACGTCTAGACAGCTGCAGAAATTTGGAGTAGAGTTTGTAGAGGCGTAGTTTCGGGGTCATTTTCAAAAACTGTCAAAGATATATTTGTAGTTTCAGAAGGTTCAAATAAATGATCAGGAAAGATGTCAGGATTCAATGGCCATAAACCAGTATTTTTATTCCCGTTACAAGCGTTTTGATTAGTGGCAGTCTTGCCATAAGCCTCGTTGAACAACTGGCCTATCTGGAAAGCAGTTACCACTCTTCCAGGGTGGTTTTTAAGCCACTTTAATATCCCTTGACTATAGTAAGTTTTTAATGGCCCATAGAAACAAACATCAAGTGGTTGCATCCTATGCGTGCAATGAGGAGGCAGACATAAGATATCAATGCCATTTTCTTTCGCAAAACTCAAAGCTTAAAATGTTTTATGACTAGAATGACCGTCCACAATGAGGAGAACTCTATCATCAATCAACACTTGACATATTTTTGAAAATGTTGAATCCATTTTAGAAACACAGACGCATTCATCCATCCTGATTCTTGGGCTACGCCTTGGGTTCCTGTTGGTGCTTGGTCAATAAGTTATTGTTTCATTATTTTTCTAGGAAAAATCATAAATGGAGGAATGTACGATCCAGTTGCACTAATACAGCATACGACGGTGATGTTAGTTCCCCTCTCTGCGCTATAGTTATTGCGCCTACTTGTTTCCGCCCTGAGGTTGCAATTACTTTTTGACACTTTTGCACAGTCGATAATGCAGATTCATCAACGTTATATATTTTATCAGGTGTGTATCCCGTTTCTTCACATGTGGCCTGTTAAATGCTTGAGCCCTGGCTGCTGACGTTGGCTCTGGCTTTCGAAGTGAAATATCTTTATTACGTCGTAAAAATCCATCAAGCCAATCTTGTCTAACTCTGCCTTTATCAGCATTAAAAGTATTAGCAAACCCATTCTTTGCGGCCAACTGAAAAGCATGCTCTTGAACTGCAGTGCGCGTCAAACCAAAGAGACGAGTTTCGAGGACCATCAATTGTTCGACAAGTTGTCTTTCAACAGCTGGTGGAAAAACAAGCTCAAAATTTCCCAAACCCTTGCAAGCAGGTAGCAGTTTTTTATTAGTTTTCAGTGCATGTTCATGTTCAGTGCATTCTTAAAGTAGCTTGTGGGACGTTAAATGTTTTAGCAGCAGCCAACCAACCAATATTACCAGTTTTGACAGCTTCAATTGCCTTTTTCATAGATTCATGGTCCCAGGATTACCGGTCCGTAGTCCGCTTATAAATACGAAGCATCTTTGGATATCTGCAATAGCAAAAATAACATAATCTTAGTAAATTACTTTTATTTATTTCTAGGGGCAAAATGACATACCTATGGCAATTTGTTTACCGTTTACCATGTATGTCATTTAACCCCCACAGATACACTTTAAATTAACATGTCATGAAAGAATAACAAATAGTGTAAAATACTTACCGGAATCATAAAAAATGCACCAGGCGTAAAAAAACTTGAACGTTGTGAAAACAAGTGACGTTCTTACGTCATGACGCGCGCTACGATTGGTCTGATTTTTTCAGAGGTTGGTAACCTTGACTTCTTCTTCTTTAAACTACTTTAAAACTGACTTCAGCAATCTGATTAGCTTACTACTGACGTTTCAAAGCGCGCCAAATTTTAAATATGGCCACTGGGTCATTTTACACCAGCATGTACATAGTTCCCCTACCTATATCAGAGCCGCAGCCCGCAATATTATATTTACATCTGCCACTGATTGTACTCACAATCACATTTTCCACTTATAGGTTATTATTATAATTGGTATTGTAATAGAAAGTTTACTAATGATAACCACAAAATAAAGTCTGAAGTTTATATTCACTGGTCACAATAGTATTACACAATTAACACCACAAAAACCTATATTTAAATAGAAGCAGAGTGTGAGGGTCCACAGTAACAGAAAGTACATAAAACACAAAACAGCTGACCGTGATATCAAGGTCGCGAGGTTTTGGCGCACGGGCGTCACTATAATATAGTTTCGCGTATCAATAAAGAAATCGAACTGGCGAGCGGCCGCGCGGCGCACAGCGATAACTTCATACTGCGTAGGTACTCGCCATACAATAGAAACCGGTCGGCGCTCGAGTCTCCCATGCAGTTTAGCGTAAACATCCATTTAACTATCATATTTTAAATGAGCTGACGGGGCACCTGATGCTTTGTCAGAGTTTTATACTTTTTAGCTATAAAATAATGATGTAAATATTTTATTATTTTAAATGAAGTAAATATGTTTAATTTTTAAATTTGTAAATAGATGTATAAATAAAATTGTGTGTGCAATAATATGTAAATATAAAATGTAAAAATAAGATGTAGTTGATACACACTGGTACGAGGGCGGGTCAATAAGTCCGTGACTTTTGGAATAAAACACAGATTTTTTGATAAATAAATCATTTTATTTTTCAACGTAGTCCCCCTTGAGCTCTATACACTTTGTCCAACGCTTCTCCAATTGTTTTATCCCTTCCAAAAAATATGATTTGTCGAGGTCCTCAAAATAGGCCTTTGTTTGCGAGATGACTTCATCATTGGAGTCAAATCTTTTTCCACCGAGCCATTTTTTCAGGTTTGGGAACAAGAAGTAGTCACTCGGAGCCAAATCTTGAGAATAGGGTGGATGTGGGAGCAATTCATAGCCCAATTCATGGATTTTTGCCATGGCAACTGCACATGTGTGCACCCTTGCATTGTCTTAGTGAAAAAGAACTTTTTTCTTGGCCAAATGAGGTCGGTTTTTTTTCAAATCCTCATTGAAGCGGTCCAATAAGTTGGCATAATATTCCCCATTAATTGTTCTTCCCTTTTGAAGATAGTCAATGTGGATTATCCCACGTGCATCCCAAAAAACAGTCGCCATAACTTTATTGGCTGACAAACCCACCTTGGCCTTCTTTGGCGCCGATTCACCCTTAGAAACACACTGTTTTGACTGTTGTTTGGTCTCTGGTGTATTGTGATGGATCCATGTTTCGTCCACGGTTACAAAACGGCGCAAAAACTCCTCCATATTGTGATTAAACAACGCCAAACCTTCCTGTGAAGATGTTACACTATTGCGTTTGTGGTCGACTGTGAGCAAACGCGGCACCCATCTTGCGGAAAGCTTTCTCATGCCCAAGTGATCATTCAAAATTGAAACCACTGAGCCATGCGAGATGCCTATGGCTTCCACAATCTCTTGCACTTTCAATCTTCGGTCGGCCAACACCATATCGTGAATTTTTTCGATTGTTTCGGGTGTAGAGACCTCAACTGGGCGTCCAGGACGTTCGGCATCTTCAGTGCTTGTAAGGCCACAACGAAATTCAGTAAACCACTTTTTTACCATTGAAATCGATGGTGCAGAATCCCCATAGTATTTATCAAGCTTAGCCTTGGTCTCGGTAATGGTTTTTTTTCGCAAAAAATAATGCTTAATAAGCACACGAAATTCACTTTTTTCCATTGTTTTCTTAAGTTACTGGATAGTCTGATAAAGATAGCTGTAAAACACAAACTAACTGACGCAGCAAGTTCAAATTTTGATAGGAGTCAACTGACAGATGCCTGTTGACAGGAGTAGTGTTGCTTTTTCAGTAAGGAGGTTAGAAATTCAAAAAGTCACGGACTTATTGACCCGCCTTAGTAACATGACGACTAGAATTAGATCTGTAAAAAATAAATTATTTATTTATATTATTACATTGAAATTTATCGTAGTAGATATATGTACAGTACTCCCAAAGTAATAATGCGCATAGAAATCTTCGTCACTGTTCGGCAACGGTCGTATGTCCCGAGCGTCGGAAGACGATATATATATAGAGTGGTAAGTGCATTCATGCATAATTTAGTAGAATTATGTGTTTTGTTCTAAAAGAGATAAATATTGATTTATCAGTAACGAAATTTGATTCGATAATTCCATGTAAGTAAATAGTGAGGAAAACCACACGATTGCGAATATGCTACAATCTTTGTTGGATTGATTCACTTCGAAGATGTTATAGTACTTTTGAAGTGTCTTACTGAAGCTGGTGTAGTGATGGAAGAAAAGAAGGTTTAAATAACACAAGTTTTCAAACACAGGTTTACATTAAAATCTTAGAAATCTAATCATTAAAGTCTCAGTTCAAAAGTATTTACAGCACTGATCATTCTAGAATAATATCACAATTACAAAAAAATTAATCAGAATCAGGGAGGATCTCTATTCCTGACATCGTAGATTCATCAGAACTTTCATTATGCTCTTGTTCATTTACACTTTCCCCACTGCTATCACCTGTGTAAATAATCATTTCATCGGAAAAACCATCGATTCTTGGCTCAAATTTTCTATATTCATCTTTGCATTTAACAGCATGATCACAAACTTTTTTCCATTCTTCTGGTCCTATATTATTGATTTTTTCTAATATACCATCTTTAACTGACGTGACAGTCATTGCAATATTTTTTTTGGCTACGTGTTGCTTTATTTGGGACCAAATATTTTCAATGGGGTTAAAATCGGGATGATATGGTGGCAATCGTATAATTTTATGCCGATGTTCCTCCATTATACGGTCAATTGCAAATTCTGTGTATTTTTCTTTATGTCTTTTTATAATTTCATAGAAATCGGGTTTCAGTTTCTTTGGGTCATGCGGAATGTTGTGTTGCTGTAACCAAGCTATCATTTGTGGTTTAGGTGTGTTTGAGTTTGGTGGTTTCACAGACAGCTTATTATGATATGGGGCGTTGTCAATTACCAACACACTATTAGGAGGCAAGTCGGGAATCAATTGATTGCGTAGCCAAGTTTGATAACGTTCCGCGTTTATTTCTTTATGATAGTCACCTTCTGTGTCGACACATTTATGTAACATTAGAGCCCCTGGGACGAAGCCTTTTTCATTGCCTGCGTGTACAATAATTATTCGCTCTCCTTTGGAAATGGGTTGTTTGATACCTTTTTTGCTGCTATCTTGCCAAGTTTTACCCTTAGTATGTGATGTATGCACGTATGACTCGTCCATAAACACTATGTTTCTACCAGAATTCCTCAGCTGTTGTATTTCTCTGAGATATTTGATCCTTTTTAAACGTATATCATGCTTTTCCATAAGTAACCGTCTGTTATTATCAGTTTTCAGAATCCTAAACCCCATATCTTTCAAGATCAGCCTTAAAGACTCTGTACAGCCTTTGAAATTAATAGCTTCGATCAACATTTTTCTCAAATTATTTACAGTTGGGAGTTCTATGAGCGTCAACTGAAAATTGTATATCATATTACGAATCACACAGTAGTCGAAATCATCAAGCCCTAGCCGAAATCTACTTTTAGGTTTTCCTTTTTTCGATGTGGAAAATTTCATTGATTGATTCTGGTTTTTTCGTTTTAGATATTACTTAAAGTTCGTCGTGAAATTCCTGTAGCTTTTGTAACACGGTCCTGAACTTTTTAAAAATAATCATCATGGTCTCTTTTGAAAACATTGGCTTCATTTAAGAAATAAAGGTACATATTAAATACCATTTGTCGTGCTTGTGACTTAAGCGGCTAGCTCCACGTTTAAATTTATCCATTCTGGAAGAATTCGTCTGAAAGAAAATGGTATGGGCAGAGTTAGGCATATTTTTATTTATTTGTTGTATTATTGCATTATGTACTAATATACTTTATAATATTATTTATTCCTATATCTATTTGTTGATTTATGCATGTGTTTATTTATTTGTTTATTATTATTAATTTGAATAAAATAATTAAAGTTGAAATTAAATTTACCTTTGAAAACAAAACCAAGAAGGGTGTGTAGTAGCAGCTCTATATAATTCCACACAGAAAGAACACGTGCAGTCACCACCAATATATAAAGACGACTGACGGACCTTTAACTGACCGGCGACCGCCGCCGACCGCTCGAATTGTTTTCGATTGTGTACACATGATATTGACTCCTATTCCTTTCGAACAAAGTGGAAAATGCAAGTGCGTTGTTTAGGGCTCTTACGATTCAATGATTCGGGTGTTTACGGGAATACGACCATTAGCGAAGATCTGCATGCGCATTATTAATTTGGGAATACTGTACAGTACTACGTCGAATATTGCAAAAACAATTACATACATTAAAGGATGTTTTGTAATACAATACATCGAAGGGTACAGGGGCAAAACAAGGAATGTCACTAAAACAAGTTTGTGTAATTAACATTTTTAATGTTTGAAAGTTTATAACTTTGTCTTACATATTAATTGTTTAGAAACTACTCATAGGAACTTTAGTTTACTTTACAGAGATCAGCCTTAGATACAAATAAACTTTTGGCAAATTTTAAAAAATATGTAAAATTAGAAAAAAGAAAGTAATTAACTATAAAGTACAAATTATTAATTAAAATAAAATTATAAAGTACAAAAACTGGAAATGTCCTTTAAGGCAGCCGCAGACGAGAGGCCGACCTGAACGGATTCGAGCACACACACGACACGATTTTGCATCCGTTCAGGCCGAACTGAAGGCAGACTGGACCATGTATGGGCCCCTTTAGAACACATACAGGGAATGTCCAAATCTAGTACTATGTATGGGTAATGCTTTTAAAATAGGCTTGTGCTTCAGCAGAACAAAATCTTTTTAACTCCATAAGGTCCTTGTGCTTCTCTGCACTAATTGGCAAGTAATCTTGGTAGGAAAATCCAGGCAATTCAAATTCATTGCTACGTTCTGGTTGATTCGCTCTCTGCTTATGCAATATGGGTGACTTCTCCCATGAACCATTATAGTTGCTGCGATGAAGAATGAACCTTGGATGTTCTCGCACACTCATTATTTCTTTTTGGGCCTGGATTGAAAAAGAGCACTTTTTCATGTACTGATTCTGAAAAAAATCTGTAAATTTCCTTATAATTTCACCCTTACCCACTTTAATAACTTCAAAGGGTTTGGGTCTTTGGCGACTTATTTTTAGCAGATCATACCATTGATATGGGACTTCCATATGAGTTTTTAAATTGATCACGCCAATATTCTTGTCACATTCTAAATAGGAATGTCCTCTGATGGGGTATGTTATTTTAATGGAGTCCAAAATTTTCATTACATGGAACCACAAAATGAATGAACCTTGTAACAGTATAGTTCTTGTTTTGTCCTCCTGCAGAGTCACAAAATATTTCTAAACTCCTCCTCCTCTAACTCCTCCTTTCTAAACCTCACATGATGATCTAAATGGTTTTCTAAAAAGTGAAATAAAAATGAAACCACTTCATCTGAACCCTTGCGTCCACAAGTCTCAGGGTAAGTGAAAAAAAAAGAACTAGCATAACTTAGCACATGTATGTTAAATGAATACATTGACAACTGACGTTTATAATAAACATCATTGGTAGTGATTTTTTTCGTAGTCCATAGCAATAGCCTGAAATTCAATATTATTCTTACTTTTCATTCTAGCATTCTTCTTCCTATCATAAAACGTTTGAGCTTTTTTCTTGTGCAAATTATTAAGAATGGTTAATCTTTTTAGCTCATCCTGATTTCCTTCAGCCATCAATGCTTTTTCCTTAATTTTAAACTCATTACAGGTACTACATGTATCGGTGCGGGGATAACCAAATGATATGTTAAATTCTTATACCAAAAAAAGATAAAAAAGCGTTGTAGTATACAGATACTCCTTGTATCTGATTATCATCTTTTATTCGTAATTTGTAAATGAAATAGTTTTGGAGAAAATTGGCATCCATTTCATTTTTCCTACTACGCCTTCTTTTTACTGAACAAACATTCATAAATCCACGTAAGAATATATTTTGCTCATCTGTAGACTTGAAGCTATTAAACTCTCTTAACAATTTAATACGATTTTCTGATGAAATCCTTTCAAAACACTAAGTCTTGAACACCTACAATCCTCACCTGACTCGTGTGTAGCTAGTCTCATTTGTTTCATGACATCACGTATTCTTCCTCTCTTTTTTGGCTTTTTCGTGTCTTTTACTAAACTCTGATTAATATCTTCATCGCTTTCACTCATTTTTTTCACAAATTGACTGAAAAATGTAAATCTAAACTCGCAGTCACAAGAACAGCTGACATTGACAGTTGGACATTCCACGTTATGTTAAGTTTCACTAGGGACATTCCCACTTTTGCACCTGTACAGGGTTTTGAAATATTGAAGATAGGAAGGTCTATGATTGTTTTTATGCTTTTTACACAATTTTTTATTTTTTATTTTTTATTTAAGGCATTAGTTATAAACTATGAGCCACGAGGCAGTTATAATATACTTAACTAACTTTTAACACAAGATTGCTAACTACAATGTAACAAAATGTAACAAATCATAAACAAAACAAAATAACATTTCATATTCTTCAAAAGAAAAAATAATAATTAAAGAAAACAATTATAAAAACATTAATCATCAATTAAATTAACAAATTAAATTTCAATATTTGTGCACATTAAAAATTCATATATTAGAGAATAATGTTGAGTATGTTTTAATAAATCTTTAGTATTTTGCGGTAAATCTGAGGTTTTTAAAATATCTTGACATTCACAGATAAAAAGTAATCTTTCAATAGCAAATTTAGAACATTTAAATATTATATGATCCAAATCACAATCTTTAAGGTTACAAAATTTACATATCGAGGTTTCAGTTAATTTTAATCTATAAAGATGGGTTGGAAACCTTCCATGCCCAATCCTTAGCCTACACATTGTTGTTATAAAATGTCGATGGGTATACAATTTATATTTCTCAAACCATGCCTTTGTAGATGGATGTGTTTGTGTTTCAGCTAGCCATTTTCCTTTAGTTTTCCTAGTATTATCTAAATTGTAAAACCAACGATTTAACATATTTTGTTTTAAGTATACATGTAAATCGGAAAATGGAACTTTGTAATTAGTTTTATTTACAGTATGCGAAAATCTCGCCATTTTATCAACTAGCTCATTACCAAATATTCCTGAGTGACTAGGAACCCAAGAAAATTCTATTTTACATTTTAAATTAGAAAGATAGTAGACACAGAATTTTATTTCATAAATTAAGTAGTTTGTAGATGCTGTCATTACATTTTCTTTCAAAGCTCTTAATACACTCATGGCATCTGAAATTATTATGTACTGCTTCCTAATTAAATCTTTTGACTTTACGATGTGTTTTAATTCATACAGTATAGCGAGACATTCTGCAGAATGTCTTCACTTGCACTTTTCCAATTTTTGATCCGGTGTCGTAATAAGCGAAACTAGTCTTATCATTACATTTTGAACCATCTGTGTAAATTTTGACAAATTCCGATTTAGTTTCCAAAAATTGAAAAAATTCATATTTATTTTCATATCTAGTTATATTTATGTCTATTTTACTAAAAATACTCCAATAGGTATTACTAAAACATGGTAATAAATTTGACCAATATATTATATCTTGAAATTCTGAATTCAGGGAAGCTACAGAATGGCTCAAAGAAGTACGTGCAGATAATGTAAATAAATTATCCTTCGGATATTGAAAATTTTCTAAAAGCCTACTAACAACAACATTATCTCTGCTGGATAATTTCAGACAGTATTTGTCAATCAAATAAGACCTTCTGACGTGTAGTGGTGGTATTCCCACTTCAACTTCTAAAGAATTAATAGGAGAAGACATCATGGCACCGGATATAACTCGAAGAGCTTTATTTTGGATTATGTCTATTTTTTTTAGTAATTTCATGTCTGCTTCATTAAAAATTTGACAACAATAATCAAAGTGGGAACGAACTATGCTTGAATATATATTTTTTAATATTTTAGGATCGGATCCCCATTTCACGCCTGTTAGGCATTTTAATATATTTAAATTTAATTCAGCTTTTTTACTAATGCGCTCAATATGAAGCTTCCAACTTAACTGCGTATCCAATATTACTCCCAAATATTTAACGGATAACTTTGCAGGAATGATTTCATTATTATATTTTATTTTAGGAGATACATTTCCTCTGAAGCTTTTGGTAAAAAGTATTACTGCGCTTTTGTTTGTATTTATTTCTAATTTCATTTTTCCGTGGAAAATATTTTTCAACTTGTCTAAGCAATTGTTTAAAGTCTTTTCGCCTTCGGCAATCGTTTTACAACTGACAAAAATAACTAAATCATCAGCAAAAAATAAGTGTTTTATGGATTTACAAATATTTTGAATTAAAGGGACCATGCTAAGTATAAATAATAACGGTGATATGACAGAACCCTGTGGAGTGCCTCTAGTTGATACCCTTGGGCCGTAGAGCTTATTTTTTATCTTTAAGTACAAATTTCTATTAGACAAAAACTTTTAAAACCAATCCAACAGTTTACCCGGTAGTCCTAATTTTTCTAAACTTTTAATCAAATAATAATGGTCAATATTATCGACTGCTCCTTTGATGTCTAAGAATACAGCAATGATATTTTCTTGTTTTGCAAAGCTGTTATGAATGTCACCTACTAAACACGCTAAATTATCAATTGTACTTTTACCTTTTCTAAAACCAAACTGGGTATCGGGAATAAGTTTATTTTGCTCAACATACCATTCTAGCCTATTTTTTAACATAGTTTCAAACAATTTCGAAAAACATGAAGTTAATGCAATAGGTCTATATGATTTAAGTAAGTTTTTATCACTATTGGGTTTTAAAATGGGGACAACATGTTGTATTTTCCAATTATGCGGAATATTTCCAGCTAGCCATAATTTATTATATAAACATAAGAGTATTTCAGATACTGTTTTTGGAAAATGTTTTATTACCTTGTAAGGAATGCGATCTGGTCCGGGTATTGTGTCTTTTTTATTTGACAAAGCGGAAATAAATTCATCGTAAGAAAATTCATTTAAGAGCCAAGTTGCATTAGGGTTTCCCTTAGACAAAAGTACATTGTGCAACTTATCGAAATCTATTTTATCACTAGCTGCAGATAGTTCGGATAAATATTCATGCGCATTTACATCATTATCTAAATAAGAGGACATATTATTTTGAATATTCAGTTTAGAAAATTTTAATTTTCTTATACTTTCCCAAATATATTTTGAAGGAGTCATGCGATTAAAAGAAGAACAGAAATTGGCCCAGCTTGTACGTTTTTCTTCTAATATTGTTTTCCTTTTTATGGCGTCGAATTGTTTATATAATATATAATTTTCTAAAGTAGGGTATTTTTTATACGACGCAAGAGCTTGTTTTGCCTGAAATACTACAGACTGGCATTTTTCATTCCACCAAATTTTGGATTTACGATTTTTATTTAGATTGCAACATTTAATTTTATTGTTTATAAAATATATCTCTAAAATGTCATTCAATGTACCAACAAATCGATTGTAGTCGGCTTCTGTATTGTTTGTAAAAGTAAAATAACTAAATGTATCAGTACAATTTTTTCTAAATATTGTCCAATCTATTTTATTTAAATTAAATTTCTGCAGAGCATTAACATCTGTGTACCACTTAGTGGTGGAGCTCGTAGAACGTGACGAAATCAAATGAAACTGAACATTCAATAGTATGGGATAGTGATTGCTACTAAGAGGATCGTCTAAAATTGAAAATGTACAACTTGAACTAATGCTTGAAGACGCAAAGGCTAAATCTAGTACATTTCCTTCGCAACCGTATGGTGCTAATGTAGTTATATGGTGATTGTTGAGACAAACCAAATTTAACTTATCGATCAAAGTTTGAATGACATGCCCTCTTTTATTGTTTGTTTTAGAACCCCAACAAAAGTTATGAGCGTTGAAATCTCCTATTATTAAGTGATTTTTAGACGTTATTTTGGAAATACATTGTGAGAAATAATTAATGTTAAACTTACCATTAGGTGGTGGTGGGCAGTAAACAGCTAAAATATCTAAAATCATGTTTTTTTGATTAATAGAAATAAGTAAATTTTGACAATCATAATGGGATTCTGTATCTATTATTTTATAGTTAAATTTATTTTTTATGGCTATAGCCACTCCATCATGTGGTTTAGTTGAATTTTTCTGAATAATATTGTAACCAGAGATTTTAAGTTTATTACCATCACATAACCAAGTCTCATTTAATAAAATTATATCAATAGGATGGTCTAGGCCATGAATGTAGTTAATTAGTTGATCTACTTTAGGTAATATACTGCGTGCATTCCAATGTAGTATAAATAATTGACTCAAATTATCCATTTAAACTGAAATTGGTTATTAAGAGCTCTTTTACATTTTTAGAGGAAACATCAAAACCTTTTTGGTCAGTCTTAAGTTTAATAATGTCTACAATAGTTTTAATTAGTGAGTTTAATATCACATCTGAATTTATTACATCAGTACACAAAGATCTTTTATGAGGAGAATTAATATGTTGAGTCTTACCTGTATTTGATGAAGGTTCGGATATGGTTTTGATATTTTCTTTTATGACTGCTTTAGCATATGTAGTTTTACCTGATATTTTATTTTTTATTTTAGCGAGTTTAGCTGTCTTTAAGGGGCAAGAATAAGACACTGCAATATGTGAACCATTGCAATTAACACATTTTAACTGATCTGTATTGGCACAATTTTTATAAGAGTGATTAAGGCTACAAATGGAACAGACAACTTTGTTCTTACAAGACCTACTCCCATGGCCGAATTTATAACAGTTATAACATTGTAGGAGAGGCTTGATATATTCAGAAACAGAGAACCATATTCGATCATATGTAACATGATCAGGTCGGCTAGTTGATAAAAAAGTTAGCAATACAGTTTGTAGTGGAGCTAATACACCATCTCGCATCTTTTTATGAAAACGTTTGACTCCTATAACATTTGAAGAGATTGAAAGTTCTGTAAGAAGGTCTTCCTCAGTTAACTCTATCGGGGCTCTGATTATTCCTTGTGTCTCCAAGCGGTCATAAGGAATTTTAGCTTGCAATTTATGTTCTTTTAAAAATTTTGTATTCAATAAAAATTTATTTGCTTCATTAAGTGTTGAAAAATATTTTAAGAAACTTTTTATTTTGCGGTCTAATGTAACCAATACCAGAAGTATTTTGGAGTGTTTTATTTAGTTTCATCAAATTAATGTCATCATCATTTTCATTGCTAATAAGTATAGGATATTCTTTTCTATTGTTATCTGTATTAATAGGATGGTATTCCTTAAAGAGTCCTCTTCTATTTCTTAAAAATTTTATATTAATTTTAGCAGAATTGGCGCCATTTGCATCATCATTGATCAATTTTCTTTTCAATTTATGGGATCCACCTGACTCAATTACACCGGCACTTGTTTCGCTCATTATGATCGGGATAAGAGCCAATTAATAACTTATTTATAAAACGATAATATTTATTAAATTTAAATTTATATAAATTTACGCGCTCTCACCCACTCTCAACTTTCGCAACCTATTCGCCCTTTTTACACAATGTTACATAAAAACCCAAGTGTTGCCATACATAATTAATATTTGAATTTTTTGTGACATTCCTTGTTTTGCCCCTGTACCCTTCGTATGTCGTCCATGCTACTGACCAATTACACGAACTTCAATGATGTGGCTCATATGGTCTTCACATTTAATTTCTTTCACATCATGCACACGTTGAGCCGAATCTAATTGTTTTCCTTTTCGTAAGTCGTGTGTGATTGCTCTGAATCCCGTTTTTAAGTTTAATTTTTAGTAAAATTTTTATTCCCAAAAATATGTTTTGATATTGGACATCGTAGTTTATAAAATCGTCTTTAGAATGTCGAAAAACTATGATTTTATTGCTTGAGCCAGAATATTCTTGATTTTATAGGCCAGCTGGCAGGTGTAAAGTCTCACTAAAATATATGTACAATATTATTTTTAATAATAAATAATACCCTACTAAAATGTTAAGTTGCCTGAAAGACTTTTTTTTTTCCAATACGCTTTAGCACTTGTATGGCAAGGTTAAGTCCCCGACTAAATGGCAAAGCTTTTTTTTCGTCAACTCCTTAAACTGTAACTACAACACGTCAAAATTTCGCAATTCAAATTACCTGCTCTAAATTTGCTAGTAGCTCTCCATCTATTATTTGAAATTAAAAGATAAAATGAGAATTCAAATATTTTCATCTCTATCTCTAAAAGCCTGTTTTACAATATATAATCCTCATGATATATTCTGTCCATCCTATATTCTGTGTCTGTTCGAAATCAAAATGGAATTAAATAAATATTTCAAAGGTCTGTTGTCCCTGCCTACCCCTATGGGGAGACAGAAAAATAAATTAATTAATTAATAACATTTATTCAGGACACTTTAACATAAATAATAATATGTGAAACATACAACAATCATATATAATAATAATACGTGAAACAAAAACTGTAAGTACAGTTTCACGAGAATGGTTTGAATGGAGGAGTAAGAAATTTAGCACGGTTAAAGTTTATGGAGAAAGGTGTGCAGAAAGCTAATATATTTTTAAATGATGCTTAGAAATACATAAACATACAAAAATAAAGTAAGAACACTACTTTGACACTTACACTACCATGCGTTTGTATAATTCGAAAGGTTTGCTACAATAATTG
This sequence comes from Phengaris arion, assembly GCA_963565745.1. Classification (NCBI taxonomy): domain Eukaryota; kingdom Metazoa; phylum Arthropoda; class Insecta; order Lepidoptera; family Lycaenidae; genus Phengaris; species Phengaris arion. Next base: position 6,095,505 of record OY751444.1, on the reverse strand, counting down.
ACAATCTTCCTTTTACATTCTATAGACAACATTCACATATTTTTATTTCGTATTTAAGAGCCAAAATAACCCAAAAAAAGTTGAAACTTAAAAAATTAAATATGTATTATGGTCTACTTTAGACCACAGGTCGACCTCTGGTATGTATAAATGTATGAACCCCAGTTCCCAATCAAAATATTTCATCGAACGTGTCATCAAACATTTCATTATCACGATTGATACGTTTCATTCCAATAAGTTATCAGCTGACGAATGCGACAAAGCAGGACGGGAGCGAAAGAGACGGGTAGAACTAAAATGAAATCCTCGCCGCTGATTAGTCGGGGCTCGCGGGGGATGCGATCAATACGAAGGTTATATAACGGCGCGTATCGTGTAAACGAACCGTGGACCTCACAGGCTTTTGAAAAATACACGAGATATATTAAATAGATGTTATTTTTAGTAAGAAAAATAGAATTTGTGTCCTATTATTAAATATAAAAGTAAACTTCAACTTTCTAATATTTGTAAGTTAGATAATAGTCGACAGCAAATCAAAATACTATTAGATTGTACAATTTTCACTCACATATCGTTTCCCTCAATTATTTTTATTCAGATCCATGGAGAAGTAAAGATCAGTAAATTGATGGTAAAATTTATATTCATTTATGAATATTCGTTGAAAAGAGTTAAAATATATAATTAATATTAAATATTATACTGTATTTACCTTATCTCCGGCAGATATGCGACCTGTGCCGTTGTAATAAAGATGCAACTACGCTTACATCTAACTTAATTTTATCTTTGGTCGTCATGGATCGTTCTGCTAGGTACGTTAGGTTTATTTAAAAAAAATCGGCCGGTATCAGTAGGTTGGTAGGGTAGTTGTAGGTATAGATGTAGGGGTAGATGTAGGTATAGATGTAGGTGTAGATATAGGCGTATATTTCAGTTCATAGTTATGACATAACAACGTGTGTCATGACAGCTAGTTAATTATAAAGTTATGACAGTGTAGATGTAGGCGTAGGTTGTTAGTATTCTCAAGAAAGTACGAAAGTAAAGATGTTGTTCTTATTAATAGATTATAGTACTTAAGTACAGCCGAAGGAACGGCGTATCAAGTGAGTGCGAACGTATTAATAAACGAGACTTGTTACTCAAGTACGCTGTTATTGCTGTCAAACTGTTACTTGAGACGCGGTTTCGTGGGTACAGTCAAACCTTGACTTGAGAACGGCTTGCTTGGGAATTGGGTAACTTGGGTAACTGGGAAAATAACAGTACATTATTATTTGTTATGTTTTTGGCTGTGTTTTAAAAATATCAGTGGTTTAATTAAAAATGGAAATTATTGCTGAAATTGATCATTATGATTATCTTGACGACTACGAATAATTGTTTTGGCCGGATACCATTCGTATTCCGAAAATGTATTTAACACGTTCTCTGCCGCGTAGGTCATCAGTGATCTCACCTGAACTGGATCGAGACGCCGCGTAGGGCATCAGTGACCTCAAGGTAGATCTAAGTTTGAAGCTGATTTGTGAGCCGTAGGCCATCTTTACCGAACATTTTCCTATAGCAGGTGACCGGAATGGCGCACTAGACCAATCCTTCAGTATGGTTTGTGAGTAATCGTAAATTTGTTAAAAATGTGGGTGAAATTGCAAAGCAATTAAGAAAAAACAAAGGCATCTATTATAAATCGTGTTTATTTGTAATATCTATTAATAAAACAGTATCTGTTAGCTACTAAATTATTAAAAAACCTTTACAAATAACGATGAGATATATTGAAGCATTGTAGGAAATAATATATTTCACCAGGACAGTTCTTACAATATGTAACGACTTTTTTAGTTTTGTTTCGAGCGACTTTTGATCCATGTGTTTAACATTTTCTTTATAGCAACCAACGCAGAAACGTCTCAATTTAGCAACAGGTCCCTCTTTTTTCAGCAATTCATGCTTCATTCTTTTAGGTCTCTCTTGCTGTTCACAATTTTCTTTATCGTCTCCTGAATCCACAAGATACTCGACTAGCTGACGCCTGAATTGCACTATACTCTGATTAGTGTTTTTGTTCTCTTTATACATAATCCAAGCATTCACAAGCGCCGTGTTTAAAATAAGCTCAACTGCCAGCTTTTTGTACCACTTCACAGTTTTTCTGAGTGGTGATGAATATGAAGTCATTTGGTAACTCATATCGACTGAACTTTTTGCTTCATTGTAGGCAAATATAATTTTTGGTTTTTTAATAGGTTACCTTTCTTTAAAACCGTTCGTTTACCATTTGAGTGTTTCGTCGAAAGCACTAACACGTCGCGCTTATCCTTCCATTTGAGAACAGTAATACCCCGTTGATTCTCCATAGCTATGGATTCACCTTTACCCAGTTTGGCGTCGACTACTGCCATTGGCAAACCCCTTCTATTTTTTCTAATAGTTCCAATTAGGTGCGTGTCGTGGTCCAGTAGTTGATTTGCCAAGTCCAAATTGGTATACCAATTGTCGGTGGCAATTGTATGACCCAAATTTAATATGTCATCACAGAGAGACATTACAACGTTAGTAGGTGTTGTGTTAACAATTTCATCATTTTTACCTGCATATAGTTGTAGCTTACAGGTGTATCCGGGTAAGGTACAAAGCTTGAACAGTTTCATGCCGTATTTGTGGCGTTTGCTTTTATTATACTGGCGAAAAATTATGCGCCCTCTAAATGCTACTTGACTTTCATCGACACACACGGTTTCCTTTGGGGCGTAATATTTAAAATTTTCGTTCAAAGCATTGATGAGAGGTCGAATTTTAAAAATTCTGTCGGATTTGTCCGCTCTCTCATTATCAGTGAAGTGAATCATTCTCAAAAGCAGTTCGAATCGGTTCCTGCTCATAACAGTGGCTGGAAAATGTTGCCTGAACACCCTGTCTTTACTCCAGTATAAATTTATTTGAGGAGGTTTCACCAGTCCCATGTACGAGGGGAGGTCCAAAAGTTCGCGGAATGAAAGGGTTGTTAATAAAATATAACAATAAATTTATTTTTCCTTTTCAATATAATCACCCTTAAGTGTAATACATTTATTTGATCTATGGATTAATTTTTCTTAACTATCGAAAAAATATTTTTTGTCTTTGGCCTCAAAATGCGCCGAAATTGCCTCCTTCACTTCGTTATCGTCGGAAAATTTCCTTCCCCTTAGCTCTTTTTTTAAATTTGGAAACAAATAAAAATCGCTAGGGGCCAGGTTTGGACTGTAGGGTGGGTGAACAAGTGGTTCGAATCCATGCGTGTGAAGAGCAGCCATGGCAACTCGGCTCTTGTGAACCGGCGCGTTGTCTTGCAAAAGCAACACACCCTTGGCCAATTTTCCACGACGTTTTTCTTTAATTGCCTCCTTTAACTTTTCCAATATTGTGGCGTAATAATCTCCGGTTATAGTGGTACCTTTTTCTTTATAATCAATCAGTAATATTCCCTCACAATCCCAAAAAACAGTGGCCATGAACTTTCCAGCCGATTCTGACACTTAGAATTTCTTGGGAGGTGGTGTACCCTTTTTGTGCCATTGCATGGACTCCTGTTTTGATTCAGGTTCAAAGTGATGAACCCATGTTTCATGTTCCAGTAACAATCCGCTCCAAAATCTGCACAGGGTTGTCTCCACACACCTCCAAAAAGTGCTTAGACGCGTCGATGCGCTGCTGTTTTTGAAGCGGCGTGAGCATTCTCGGCACCCATCTTGCACTGACTTTTGTCATGCCCAAGTGGTCGTGCAGGATCCGCAAAATGGTTGTATCTGATACTCCAACAAATGCAGATAATTGTTTTTTCTTTAAACGTGTGTCTTCCAGTACAAGTTTTTCGACTTTTTCGACGATGTCTGATGTGGTGGCCTCAACTGACCGCCCAGAGCGAGGGTCGTCTTCAATTGAATCTAGACCATGTTTGAAAAGTCAATGCCACTTATAAACCATTGTTTTACCAGGGCACTGATCTCCATAAACGGCTTCCATTTCATTTAAAATGGTTTGAACGTTTTTTCCTTGCTTGGTAAGGAATTTTATCACAGCGCGATGTTCAATTTTCTCCATAGTTGCAGTTTGCTTTCGGATTGACTTGTTTAGCAGGCGAGTACTCGTAAACGAATGGCGCTATAGGGTTGAGATTTTATATATATACTAATTATGAGTGCTCAATTAGTATGACACTAAGCGAGCTACCCTATCCCCACTCCATCCCCTCCATTCTGCGAACTTTTGGACCTCCCCTCGTACAGAATTAACCAAAAAAATTGTTTAATCTCATCTTTCGATGTCGGTTTCCACTCATTCGTACGAGACTTAGGTTTTAAGGTTTTCCAAAGTGATTGCTATGCAAATAAATTTGTTTCGTTTGCAATTGTCTCGAAAAGACTATCTGGGACCAAAAGACTGAAATATTCTTCCTCTGCACTATTTTTCAATTCTCTCGCATATGGTTGCTTCATATCTGCAGACAACCGATAAATAATTAGTTTTCAAGACTTTACCTGCTGTTTTTCGCTCGATATTAATAACTGCAACCTGTTATTAATATCGAGCGAAAAACAGCAAATAAATCACGTTTGTTGTATGAGAGCCCGCCTTAAATATATATTTTATTCTGTTTTTAGTATTTTTATTATAGCGGCAACAGAAATACATTACTTGTTAAAATTTCAACTATCTAGCTATCACGGTTCATGAAATAAATTCACGTGACAGACAGACAGTGGAGTCTAGGTACCACTAAAAAAAGTAGCACTTACCAGTTGGTTCCGTGAATGCTATGACGGATGGTTGATGTCCTCGTGGTCGTGTCCATTTTTGTACAGAATTAGAGGTTTCTTTACGAGCAATTTGATAAGAGACAAAATTATCCATCGAATCCGATTCACTTTCGGAGCTACTTGCAATCAATCACGCGACGGTAACGTTTTTTTGTTGGTAGGATAGTATCGTTACTAGGTTCTTCGTCGCTATAAACTGTTTTTGAATTATGTATCTCACTAAAATACTACATTCTAGTGCTTCAATGTGCTGTAAGTCTTCTTGAGAAATATCTAAGTCAAAGTCTAGATCGGATATATCCATTTCAGTGAATAAATACGTCCACAGACACACTAACTCAACCGCTCGGCGCGAGCGCTTACGGACGACTGAGGTGTGGGGTGACCGGAGGCGTGCCCTACCCGGCGCCTCCATAACGAATATTCACTTTTAAGTATTACACCGCCTCGTAGGTCAATTATGACCTCACGAAGTTTTTTTTGAAATATCTACGGAACCCAGTTGCTGATCAAAACACTCCCATATAAAAATGTATATTTTGACCTAACGCTTATATTTCCACTAAAAAGTTTTTTTGATTTTTTTATCTATACAGATTTTCTCAGGATTCTGCTTTTCATATTACATCTTTGATAAGATCTGATCTCGAAAACTAAATAACAGAGGTTTGCCGATTATTTCGGGTTTGCGGTTTTATTTAGGGGAGGTAGGGGCGGTAGTAGTAGGGGGAGCATTGGGCACTTTTTTACATAGTTGGTAATAAAACTGTAATTTTTTATCACAATCAAAATTTTATTCCAAATATATTTAGCACACATATTTGGCAGTAATTATTGCTAAGAAAAGTTTTGGTATTATAATTAGTCTAAAAGTTACAAAAGATCTTCTGATAGATTTCCAAAGTGCCCAAACCTCCCGACCACCGGAAGGGACGTTTGGGACGACGGGACCACCCCTGTAGGGAGGTTTGGGCATTGCATTAAATACGCAACATGTTGCTTTAGTATACTACTATGCTTAAGTATTAAGTAACATTGCTATAAAAAAATTAACTATTTTTTTTTTTATCATAGACTAAAAAAATTAAACAAAGTGACTTAGAATTAATACTGCACAATGTTGGACTTAATCAAACTTATCTTAAATTTGGTGACCCAGATTTAGATGACCCAGAGAGGCTTGTCAAATTTATATTTTATGCTGCCACGTTTCACCCATGTCGTTGGTGAAGGCAATTTCGTCTTTATATCCACCAGGGGTCGCTGGCTACATCCTCAATGTCAGGAAATATAAACGTATTTCGTATCTTACTCGCTCTCATAAATTTGACAGTTGCCATGGATTGACTAACTTCTTCGATTTTTTCAACATAATGATAGACAGATTTTTTGGTGTCAAATTTAACCAACACAAAGTTATCGATCTGGAAATTTCTATCCAGAACTATCACATCGTCTTCATCAAAATGTTCTTCCGATTCTTTTTCCGTTTTTCTTATTGAAACTTGTGGCCCGTGAAAGACTGGTTGCTTCTGGTGTCCTTATTGATAGCTGAGGTTGTCGTTTAAATATTCCTCTAATCCAATCTTTGGATGAAAGTTTCTTCTCTGTCTAGTTATTTGGTAAATTTTTTTCAATGGCAATAACGTATTCGTAAGACATTTCGCGGCATGCCATGGCATAGTTTAAACGATGTTACAAGATATTCTGAAATTTTTCTTCTTCATCGTTTGTGAATATTTGAGATGAGATAAATTTAGAGGAAATATCTTTCACGACGCCACCCTGCTTTATGTAGCAGGTTAGACCTGGGTATATTATATTTAAGGGCAGTAGTTTTAATTTTCCCTCCTTTTGACACCTCTTCCAATGCGCGCAAAATAACATCTTTAGGGCTTTCGCGTCGCTTATTTTTCTTTTTAAAAAGAAATGATAACGACATTTAATGCAATGGGTATATCAAAAATGTAGAAAAGTATGACATCAAAATGCACTAAAACTGTGGGAGCATTGGGCATGCTCAAACCTCCCTCCTACTTGGGTTCCCAATGCGGGGAGCATAACCTCAATTTTCCAATAAATTTGATTTAGTTTATTTTTATCAAAGAGCTAGGGCAGCTTCCCATAGACGAATTTAGTTCATAAATAAAGTAAGGGTATATTAATAAAATATACCTTGTTTTAAAGAGCATTTTTTACGATCCTTAAGAAAAAAAATTGTGATTTTAGAAGGCCAGGTTTTTGAGTTATCATACTTAAAAGTTTTGAAGGTTATGTAATTATTTAGCTTATTATTTAATGCATGTACCATGAAACAATAATGTATTAATTATTTAATATTCAAGAAACTGATGGGGAAATGAAGGATTGCTAGGCAAAATAATTAATGAAAACACAAGTTAAGCAACCTGGGATGTGGATCCCATTTAGATTGGTGATAACTTTATTAATAACTTGAACTTAGATGAATAGTGAGAGGGAGAAATATGGATGTTGAGGGAAGATATGACATAGAGAGACATCAGTCATCGAAATGTGTCATATGCTTTTATAGCTTGAAATATCTAACAGAATAAATAATTCATGTTTTCACTTATTATAAATAAACAAATAAGAAAAGTAGTTAGTCATGCCAGGGATACCAAAGGCTTCTTAGTGTATTATAATATGTCGAAAAATGATTTTAGGAAGGTTTCTTATGAGGATTCATTAAGTCCAGTGATGCCCCATTTAAGTAAAATTATTTGAATTTATCTGGATGCAGTCTTGAATTTATTTTCCTTCAAAATTGCTTCACATTCATAATACTTTACTACAAGTAGCAGTGCATAAATGAATTGTAAGTATACTTATTTAATATTTCAAATTACATAGTACAGATTTTCTAAAAACAATTCATTTGAAGCGTCTGGATATGGTAGGATAATATAAATAAAAAAAAAAACAAGAATAATTTAATGTTATAATACTTTATTCCTCTTCATCCTCTAAAACTATGACATCGTCTAAAAAAGCTGCTGGCGCAAGGATATTTTCTTGATATCTGGCCCATCCCAAATACCAAACGATGGTCATAACATGAGCGCAACATCCAAGTGTACGTCGACCAACAAGGCAATTACAGCAATATTCACTGACTCCCATTCGTCCAGGTATATTATTATCTATTAAAACATAAACAAAATATTGTTTTCGACTAACATGCCTCGATTTTATCCTCCCTCTTATTAAACTAGCGTCATCACTGCCTCTAAAGTTGTAGTCAGTCGAGTTTATTGCCTCTGTACTCACTTCTATTCTATACCCCCCGTGAAAACGTATGTGCTCACCATAATAGGATCGGGCTTGTTTGATCTGATAAGTCCCTAATGCAAAAAGAATTAAATCTCTGTATTCCATAACTGGGAAGTATAGAACATTATTCCTATCAGCAGAAATGCTTTGAAATAAAGATGTGCGTTAATTCATATTTAATTCATCAACCATATTTGCCAGATTATTTTCTAGATTTTTTCTTTCTCTAATTATTTCTAATATTTCATTTGCGTATTCATTGTCTTGGAAGCGAACGCCAAATTTATTTAAGAGAGCCGCTGCAATTGAAAAAAAATTTAATTAATTAGGTAGGGCCAAATGAAAATATTCCTGTCTGAACAGCTTAAAATTAGTTTTAAAATGACCATTCACTGCTTCTACCACCCATCGACATAATGTTACACAGCGACTCTCATTGGCTTGAGCTGTAGTTAATTGGCGTTCGCCTTCTAAAAGTGAATCTGGCATACAGGTTCTGTACCCACATCCTTCTAATAAACTAATACTATCTCTGAAGCCACGATCTAAAATGAACACATCGTCTTCTAAAAAATATGATCTTAGAGCAGATCCTTCTGAAAAGAGGCTAGTCATAATATCAGCATCTGATGTAGTTGCCTTGTATGGACCGAAAATATCAACAATATACCCATCGCAAGCTACTATTAAAAATGGCTTCACTAAATTACGGTACTTATGTAGAGAATATGTTTGTTTTTGAAACATATAGTTGGAGCTTTTATGTATTATAAATGTATGTACCATCACAAATAACAATGGCATTATTGCCATTCCCATATAAACGTTCAGGGATTGCAAGTGAGTGTTGGCGCAAAACTGCTCTCTTGCTAAATGATTTACTCCTAAATGTAATGGTACAAAATCATGCACGAGTATTTCGCGCACTTTGTGAATAAGCGTCTCCATCGTCCGTCTTGGCAGTCCAACTAAAGATGATATTCTAGTATCGGGATCACCGGTTCTTATTTTTAATTTTTAAAAGCAATAAGGCTAAGCCTAATGTTCCTTTCCGCATTTCATTTAAACGTGGAACTACATTTAATAATGTGCGGAATTTTTCCTTCGTGTACCCGAACCAGTAGAAAAACATCCGATCATCTATTTCTAATGGATTTTCAAAATCAAAGGATGCATTAAATGCATTCACAAATGAGAAAACATGTGCTATTTGTTCGGGAGTAAAAGTCGAAATTGAGTTTTCTGCTTCATAAAGCGTATCCCACAAATTGCTATTTAAATGTTCATCACATACCCGTGCTAAATTGGGTACATAGAATCTGTAATCCTTTATTAAAGTTGCACGAAACTGATCCGATATACTTCTAAGTGTTCTTTGAGGGCAATCGGGGAAAATGTACCGTTTATTGCTTCTTGCAGCTCTTTTGTAGCCAGGTATCACAATATTTTGGGTGATGTTTTCATCTTCCACATTGTCAGGCCCTTCTTCGTTTGCTTCTAAAGGCACTTCTTGATGTATAATTTCTGGTGCAGGTTGTTGGATCCTCTCACTGCCAACCCGGTTCATTCGCCGTACTTCTCTTTGAGTTCGCAACCAACATGCATGGCATACTTTATCTGAAGCGGTTATCTGAAATATTTTTCAATTTGAATATCATATTGAAATAGGCATAAGTATATATAATGATGTTAACGGTTTATGAGAATAAAATATGATAAAATAGCCCAAGCACGCAGCTTAAACCACATTAACCATGTGAGTGAAGCTACAGGCACAATGTAATTTAACCTAAACCTATAGTCATCCTCCATAGGTAAGTGAACAGTTAATATATTAGGTATACATATTATAAGTAAATGATAACTAAGTACATTAATATCAACATGTTAGTCAATATCACCCAATATGTAAGTGTTCAAAGGTACCCATACCTCTCTGAATAGGTATGAAACATAAATGTTCTGAGTTCAGCTATGCTTTGGATGATTTGTAATGATCAAGTACTTGTGCCTCCTCCATTACCACAAATTTGATTATCACAGCCATGTATCTTCACATGTGGTGAAAATATACATCACTTAATAGGTCCAACAGCAATAAAGGAATTAATATTATTAAGCCGCTACAGGTTCAAAATTTTACTTTCTGCTCAATCAACGAGAGAAATTGTGAGGTTGAGATCACTGGATTTCAACAATTTAAACATGATGTCACCACACCTCTGCCAGTGTGGGTTGCTACTGGTTCAAAATTCAACTTTCTGGTCAATAGACGAAATAAATTGTGAGGTTGAGATCACTGGATTTCGACAATTTAAACATGATGTCACCACATCTCTGCCAGTGTGGGTTGCTACTGGTTCAAAATTCGACTGTCTGCTCAATAGACGAGAGAAATTGTGAGGTTGAGATCACTGGATTTCGACAATTTAAATTTCGCCACATCTCTGCCGTCTCAACGTCTCAACCCATACTGGGTTGCTACAGTTTCAAAATTCGACTTTGAAGGCATATATGAAGCGTCCTGTTGTTAAGATAACATATTTTATCGTATGTGAAATAAATTGTTAGCTAGAAAATATTTTGTTTTTAATAATTATTATTTGTTTAATAACATTAAATGTTGTTTTTTCATTACAGGTAGTATTTTGTTATTAAAAAAACTATACTCATATGTATCCTGGTTGCCTATCGATCCAAAACTCGTTTTACAGATTCTTTCAAATTCAACCAATTACCATGAAAAAAAGTAAAAAAAGTTGATTAATTTCCCTATTGGCTAAATAGACAAAAGTATTTACAATAAGAAATTTAGGAATGTTAAATTTTTCTTTAAACTTAGTATGAGCAGGGATATGAAGAATTAAAGTCACAAAAAATAAAGAAAAATGACGCTGTATTATTGTTGTAATTAATTATTTGATTGAAATTAAATGAATACAACAAGATATATTATCCATTTCCAGAAAAGTCCCATTTGCAATCTTATTTTTCACGATTCTAAGAGGACAAAACGTATTAAAGGCAGCTTTCAATAAAAAATTGACTTTAGTAATAATATGGCTGGCGAAGTGCCGAGACTAGATGCCAATAAGAAATCGATAAACATGTTTGAAGTTGGAAAAAGCCTGCAAATTAATCAGACCACGAAGTAAAAGAATTCGGGAGTGCCAATTCTCTTTTCCGTTCGAAATTATAAGGCTCCAAAGAACCAAAATAATTGGAGATGCATACGCGGCATTTTCAACATAATATCATATTTAAAGCGCCTGTGTCAAAACTTTGTACATTTTAACGTCATTTGAATCGCATGGGAGTTCTCACAACGACCCCAAAAATTAAATCAAAATTGCCCAACTGTATTTAGGAAAATACAAGAAGCTTTACATAAACCTAACATTAGTTCAAAAAGCATAAATCTAAATAAAACAAGCACCAAAATGTTAAAGCAATCCTCATAATAAAAGTGAAATATAGCTCAACTTCTGCAAATAAAACACAAATTACGAGGGTGCAACTAAACAAGTGAAATACGAACGATAGCGTGGCTATAAATTAACATTAAGGACTAAATTTACCCATTATGCAAGGCAACATTCTCACATTTCATCGTCAAAATAGGGTTAGAGTTCCCTGCGGCCTCTTTAAGAAGGTCGTAAGAAGCTAAACTAGTCACCGAGGGCTAGCGTGCACATTACCAACAAGATTTAACCGTTTAAGCCCCGGAAAAGAATTGGTGTAGGTCGCGTATCGGACATTTGTAAAAGCTAAATATACTGTACCTATTACAAGGCTCAAGAAAAAATTCAAGAGACTATAAATTCTTATGAAAAGTCCAAAGTATGTTTTGCGACGTAATACGCTAGGGACATACATAGGGATTGCCCTGACTTGACACCACCCGTGGTGCTGGCAAGTCTACTAGCAAACACACATTGTAGTTTACTCTAACATGTTCATTTAAAATTTTGTAATTTTAATTTGTACTCTTCTTCTTTCCATTTGCGCTCTTTTTCTTTGAACTCTGACTCCTTCTTGTGTTCATTTTCTTCAAACTCCCATACCTTCTTTTTTTCTTTTATTTCATCTTCTAAAAATGATTTTTGAAGCTGAACTAGCTCCAATTTTGCTCGAGTCAGCTGATCAAACAGCGTCCTCGTTGGTACATTCGCTGTAACAAAAACAAAGGAAATAAATAAATCAAGTAAATAAATATAGACTACCCAACACAGTACCTTTACTCTGTACCCAGTACAAAGTGAAGGTATGGTAAGAGCAGTTTTCGAGTCGACCATACATGTGATACACACAATTCTACATATTATAATGTCTTACCAATCAGTGCAGGATATTTCTTTGATTTTAAATTCCTTCTACTAGTGACATTCCATTTTCTTTTCCTCATGGGAGTCTCAAGTAAAACTTTGTCTGTAATAAAAATAATAAATTGATATCAACTTTTACAGCAGAGACAACTCCTACATACTTCAGTTGGAATATTATTGTTACTGAAGCAAAAATAATCAGATTAGGTACTGATGTCAAGTTTACAAATGAAAAGTATTATTAAAACAATTTCAATACATACCATTAATGTTTTCTATTGCATTTTTTTCTTTAGGAACTGTACTGCTTGTGGCTGGTATCGGTTCGCACTCATCAGTCACTAACAACAAAACTTCTGTAAAAAAAGGAAAGCATATGTATATAAGCATATGTATATTATATAATTTAGATTGTGCAGCACAACAGGCACATAGTATGTGTATAAATGCTTACCGTTTTGGAGTAGATTCACATTCTACAACCTCAGGTATATCCACATTCATTATAGAAGTCTCATCAATGCTGCCTGTAACAAAGCATTGAAAGTACATGATATATAATTGTATAAAAGTAAATATGACTTATTGTGTATCCCCAATACAAAACCCCATAGTTCAAGTTTTTTTACTAAACAAATAACAATCTACTTAACTCACCTACATTTTCTTGTATTTTTATGACATCTGAGTCGATGACTAAGATGCCCTGCATACCATCTGTGCTCAGGGTGATTAGTGATTTAATTTGCTCCTCTACATTATCTAGCGGAGGCGCCGTGTTAGAGCTCTGAGCGTATTACAGCCGACTTCTTTCGCACCGTATGTTTCAGGCCCTCATATTTAATTTTTAAGGTTTTTGTTCCTGTGTATACGCCTCCTGATCGAGCATTAAATTCTTTTTGAATGCTCTCCCACGCGGCTTCTTTCATCTTCCACGAGGAAGCATCGCTTTGCTTATTTTCTAAAACTGATTGGTGTTTTACTATATATACCAAATATGTCATCATAATATGTGTAAAAATGTCCCTCTCATGTAGAGAAAAGTTAGCGCTTCTATCTCTCTTCACTTTCTCCATTTTTCCTTATAAACTTAATACAACAAACGACTCAAACAACTATTATAACAAGCAACAACACACAAAAGAAAGGTATACTTCTTCTTCTTCACCGCCAATGACAAGTGACAACGACAGACGGTTGAAGTTGACGTCATTTTGAACGAATGTAATGTACGATTTGTTACGTCATTCACTTAACGGGCAAGTAGTTAATCAGAGCTTTATTTTTGCTTGTGAAATTGACAAAAGATACTTATAAGTTTTACTTGCCAATTGACGTTATTTGACAAGTAACTATTCAACACTTTACTTGGAGATGGTGAAAAAGGCCCTAATTATAATAAAACTTCAGACTAAGTTAACGTACAGAGCTTTTGTGTCTGTACGGAGACAACCTAGCAGAAGCTCATGCTCCAGTTGAATGATGTTATATCGGGCGAGAAATATAATGTGGAGTCCGATATTTACATTAATACGAGGGCGGGTCAATAAGTCCGTGACTTTTGGAATAAAACACAGATTTTTTGATAAATAAATCATTTTATTTTTCCACGTAGTCCCCCTTGAGCTCTATACACTTTGTCCAACGCTTCTCCAATTTTTTTATCCCTTCCAAAAAATATGATTTGTCGAGGTCCTCAAAATAGGCCTTTGTTTGCGAGATGACTTCATCATTGGAGTCAAATCTTTTTCCACCGAGCCATTTTTTCAGGTTTGGGAACAAGAAGTAGTCACTCGGAGCCAAATCTTGAGAATAGGGTGGATGTGGGAGCAATTCATAGCCCAATTCATGGATTTTTGCCATGGCAACTGCACATGTGTGCACCCTTGCATTGTCTTGGTGAAAAAGAACTTTTTTCTTGGCCAAATGAGGTCGGTTTTGTTTTCAAATCCTCATTGAAGCGGTCCAATAAGTTGGCATAATATTCCCCATTAATTGTTCTTCCCTTTTGAAGATAGTCAATGTGGATTATCCCACGTGCATCCCAAAAAACAGTCGCCATAACTTTATTGGCTGACAAACCCACCTTGGCCTTCTTTGGCGCCGATTCACCCTTAGAAACACACTGTTTTGACTGTTGTTTGGTCTCTGGTGTGTTGTGATGGATCCATGTTTCGTCCACGGTTAAAAAACTCCTCCATATTGTGATTAAACAACGCCAAACCTTCCTGTGAAGTTGTTACACGATTGCGTTTGTGGTCGACTGTGAGCAAACGCGGCACCCATCTTGCGGAAAGCTTTCTCATGCCCAAGTGATAATTCAAAATTGAAACCACTTAGCCATGCGAGATGCCTATGGCTTCCACAATCTCTTGCACTTTCAATCTTCGGTCGGCCAACACCATATCGTGAATTTTTTCGATTGTTTCGGGTGTAGAGACCTCAACTGGGCGTCCAGGACGTTCGGCATCTTCAGTGCTTGTACGGCCACAACGAAATTCAGTAAACCACTTTTTTACCACTGAAATCGATGGTGCAGAGTCCCCATAGTATTTATCAAGCTTAGCCTTGGTCTCGGTAATGGTTTTTTTTCGCAAAAAATAATGCTTAATAAGCACACGAAATTCACTTTTTTCCATTGTTTCCTTAAGTTACTGGATAGTCTGATAAAGATAGCTGTAAAACACAAACTAACTGACGCAGCAAGTTCAAATTTTGATAGGAGTCAACTGACAGATGCCTGTTGACAGGAGTAGTGTTGCTTTTTCAGTAAGGAGGTTAGAAATTCAAAAAGTCACGGACTTATTGACCCGCCTTAGTACTTCCTAGAAAGAAATTATTTATTAAACAATGATAATTTTTTATAAGCAATAAATATGTCATCACTGCATTATAAAGTGACGACGTGGTGCTGAGGGTTTTTTTTCCACAGACCGCGGTGGTCCGTGCCCTTGTTTTGTTTAATCTTTAAGCATTGCTTCAATACGTTTTAATCTTTCATTTTGAATAATAGGGCCACTAAATTGTGCCTTTTGATACAAGGGTTTATCTGTACTTTTACGCTTATTTACTACTTTAGCGAAGATAGTACTTTCTTCATGAAATTCTGGAGTAGTTTCGCCTCCCTTTCTTTTTATTTTCTTTTCTTTTAACTCTAACATTCTATTTATTAAGAAATATAAGTATTTAGTTCTTTTAACATGATCTTTTAATAACTTTTACATATATGTTTTTTCAAAGCTAATATTAAATATATTATTAGAATCGGCGTGTCCGAAAACTACTTCAAATGGTGTTAGTTGCGTCAAACTGTAAATAGTATTATTATATGCCATAATTGAAAAAGTCATTACTGAAGCTGCATCAGTAAACTTTTGTTCATATTTTGCTAATCTATAAATTTCTAAAATAGTGGAATGAAATCTTTCTACTATACCCGTAGAGTTCAGGTTGTTTGGTGTAGTGTAGGGTGTCCCGATAAGAGTGCCCGATTTAATTTTAAGAAAAAACATTTTTTTGAGCGAGAGGTGATATTTTTATTGCGTTATAAAGTACACATGTTCCGTTAAGTATGGAATAGAATATACTGCATATGGCCCCCACGGCCAGCGTTGCCATAATTTTTTTTTGCCAAGTCGGGATTTTGGAACTATTTGAGTGAAAAAAGCGGGATTCTTTCGTTGACAGCGGGACATAGTAAAAAAACGTATATAATCAGAAGTTTTTAAATATTTATCTTTTTATTTTAGTCCAAATTACGTTTACATGACAATAGATAGCAAGAATAGCCATAGAAAATGTATTTTAATAAAAATATGATATATTTAATCAGATTTACCTTATCGTTAAATAGTTGAATCTTATATATAACTGCCTCCGTGGCCGTACGGTTATCATGCCGGACTACCACGTAAGAGTTCCCGGGTTCGATTCATTTACTATTCATTAGAAAAATATGGCGTTTCAAACAAAAGACTGAGGAGTGAGTGTTACAAATTGCAACTTACAATAAGAGAATAATAATTATAATAATTATAATTAAATAAGTAAATCTTATAAATAATTATTATTTACAAGAATTACTTATTTAACTATAATATTTCTGTGAAGATTTAACTTCTTTTAAAGTTTCCTTTTTCTCTTTAATAAAAATGAAGAACTCTTCACAGGATAGCTGTAGATTAAACTGGACGAGTAATTCTGCTTTCATTAAATTTACGGAGCATTTATTTCTGGCATCCGACCATTTTAAATTCATCTGGGAAAGAACGCGTTCAGAAAAGCAGTTTGATGTTGGGATACTTAATATAAAAGACACTAGTTTAAACATATTCCTGGTATCTTTTTTGGAAACTGTTGAAAGAGCTGGTGCCATTTCTGTGCGGTGGTGGCAGTGGTGTCTTTGGGATTTCCCACTAATACGTCCAAGGATGATTTCAATAAGTTAAATTCTTCATACAAGTTATCTACCGAAATATCGCCTGTCAATTTTATCAAAGATACAGCATTTTCAATCATGTCAAAACTAATTTCACTTTCCAAGTTTATGAATTTTAAGCCTAGAAAAAATATTTTCGTCAGAAAAATTATAACGTTTGTCTATATATTGTTGGCAATTTGTTTAAAAAATTTTGAAGTCTTCTATGGCTTTGGTCCGTTCAGATTCAACCAATTTTTTTAAAATCTGTTTTGTCTGATAGCCGAAAAACTCATCCTTTAGCCTTTGAGTCAACCTTGAGCGGAAGAGGCATAATGACTCATGCATTTCTGTTATGGCAATATCATTTCCCTGAGACTTTCATTAATGTATTAAAAGCACTCATCACATTATGAACAAAATGCAAGTAGGCTAGAGTTTTTTCTTCCTCTACTTCAGAGTAAAAAAACTTTTCACATGATTCTTGCTTGACAAAGTAGCTTTTCAAAGCAGGCCAAACCTTAATTACTCTCTCAACAGCACGACTGAGCGACAGAAATCTTGTATTTACGTGACGTAATAATTCGACCCACTCCATATCCGTAGTTTCAAATATCTTCATCAATTCCGCACGACGTTTAACTGAATGTGAGAAATGGCCGTATATTTTTAAGACGATAGCTTCTACATCGATGTCTAATCTATCACATGCAAATTTGCTCATGTTATGCAAGATGTGAACTGAACAATTAGCTTTTAATATTTTTTCGTTTTTGGCCAAGAGATTTATGAAAACAGAATGTTTTGAACCAAAGTTTACATTTGCATTGTCAGCACCATATGATGTTACTTGCGATAATTTTAAGTTATGTTTATCCAATGTTTCACAGAGTAAATTTGTTATTTGGTCGGCAGTTTCGTGATTGCTCTCCACAAAATCTATTAATTTGTTTTGCATTCCTTTGTCCAAACTGAAATATCGCACACATACTGGAAACATTTTCCGGTTTCCTTTATTGCTGGCATCCGTAGAAATCGAAAAAAATAAATCTTCTTTTAAATTTTGAATTACGTCCTTCAAAGCTTCTTTTGCCAATACTTCACAAACTATTGCTTCACTCTTTGTCCTACCACATTTAACATTCTTAGCTATCTTAGAATCGGCGTACATGAGAGGTAATAACTTTTGAAAACAATCCATACTATTGTAGCTTAACGAATGTTTAACGGTGTGATATATAGAAGTAAGTTCTGCGGCTGACGTTTTGTACATAATATCATCGTGATCACGATCTGACGTGGCAGTACCTGGAGCCTGGAAATAGCTAGATATGTTTCTTGCAGCGCGAAAACTCGTGATTTTCGAGTGACTACTTGTTTTTGAATGCTTCACTACGTCGTTTAATCCGCCATGAGAAATAGTAAACTCTTTTTTACACAGTTTACAGTAAGCTTTATATTCCTCCGACGTCACATTACACAACCAATTATAATCATTCTGCCAATTTGTACTGTATTTCGTGAGGCGATGTTTCCCTAGTTTGACTTTCTTCTTGGGTGCAATGTTTTCCGGTTCCGAGCAATTCTAAACATCACTATCGGTTTCATTCATCTTTAAACGATCCTAATAAGTAAACACCAGTAATTCACGAACAAAAACACGTAAAAAACTTAAACTTTTGTTTGTTTAAATAATTAAACTAATTACGCACGCAACGCAACTCACTACTTCCTCACTGGTTTCTACGCACTAAAACAAATGGCCAATGGTATTCGTTATTCCTTCGTACGTAATCGTACTTTTCCGCGAAATAGAAATTTATAAACAAATGAAAGTAAGAAAAGAGCGAAAGAGAAAGAGAAGATGTCGCGGTCGTACGCACCGATTGCGTGACGCACCCGCGCACCCCTCTCTCCTGCGCGCTTATCTTTATTCATTTCACGCCGGGCGGGCGGCCGGTCTATACTTGTCTGTGCCACCCACCCGCGCTTCCTCAGCACGCTGCACGCACGGTCGAGTTATCCCCGAAAAGCGGGACTGAGCCTGTCCCGCGCGGGACATTTAATTTTAATTAAAAAATCGAGACGTCCCGCCAAAATCGGGACGTCTGGCAACGCTGCGGGCCACGGCTCTCGCGGCAGACCCTTGCTCTTTTCATGAAATTTTCGATGACTTTTTCACAGAGTGACGGCTCTATCTCACCGATGACGCGTTGGATCTCGGCCTTTAGCTCGGAAATTGTTCGTGGTTTATTCGCATTGACCTGAGATTTAACAAAACCCCAAAGGAAAAAGTAGCAAGGCGTTAAATTGCAAGATCTCGGCTTGTTCATGGTTTATTCGCATAGACCTGAGATTTAACAAAACCCCAAAGGAAAAAGTCGCAAGGCGTTAAATCTCGGCGGCCAGTTGACATCGGAATTTCGGGAGATTATTCGGTCCGGAAATTTTTCCTCCGATAAATTAATTGTTTCATGGGCGGTGTGGCAGGTCGCGCCATCCTGTTGGAACCAGATGTCGTCCAGGTCCAGTCCTTCCAATTGGAGCTACAAGAACTCTGTTATCATGGTGCGGTAACGCAAACCGTTGACAGTTGCAGCATTTCCAGCCTCATTTTCGAAGAAGTACGGCCCAATCACGCCGCCTGCGAAGAATCCGCACCAAACAGTGGCTCGCTGGGGATGCATTTGTTTCTCCTGGATCCCGTGCGGATTTTGTAAGCCCCAAATTCGACAATTTTGTTTGTTAACGAACCCGTTCAAATGAAAGTGCGCCTCATCGGTGAATATGATTTTTTTCGAAAAATCGGCATCCAGTTCATTTTGCTCCCACATCCATTCAACGAATTGTCGGCGCTGTGCATGGTCTGCTGGTTTAATCTCCTGGGTCAGTTGAATCTTGTAAGGATGAAGGTAAAGGTCCTTCGTTCGAATTCGCTGCATGGTGTTCCTCGAAATTTGGAGTTGTGGTGAACGATGTCGAATTGATGTTCCCGGGTTTTCGGCGACACTCTCGTTTACAGCAGCGATATTTTCGAGAGACCGACCGGTACGCTGAAGCACAGGAGACTTGCCTTCCATAATCGACCCAGTTTCCTCAAATTTATTGATCACTCTTCGAATTGTTGACACATTTGGTGCACTTTCACGACGGAAAATTACGCGAAGTTTGCGAGCGGTTTCAGCGTAGCTTTCCCCATTTTTGTAATGGGTTTTCACAATGATAACGCGTTGTTTTTTTGTATAACGCTCCATATTTAATAATCGGTACAATCATAGATGACAGCTGTCAAGTTTCTGAGCTGTCACTTGATCAGAAAAAAAATGGCGCCAAATTTAAATAGGGCACTCTTATTAGTACATCCTTTTATATGTAATTCTATTTTGTACATTTTAGTTAATTCTTTCATTAATAAATTATTGAATTCAGTTCCTGGGTCACAAGACATCTTTTCAGGAATTCTATAAAATGAGAAATACTTTATTAAAGCTTGATTGATTGCTTGTCCTAATTTACTGAAAGCATCTACTAATGTTAGATAATATCTACCCTCTATACTAAATAAGTCAATAAATATTTCTTGAAAAGGCGCATTTTGCGTCTGTGTAAGTTGCTGTAAGGGCTTTATAGGTTTTTTGTCGTATTTCATTTTTCTACATAATTATTCACAAGCATTTATAATTGCTGACACTGTTTCTTGTAAATTTTCCTATATAATAACTTCGCTTAATTCTAACTATTGTTTCTTTTATTCCACGATGGCATGTTTTCCCCTCGTGGCACTTAAAAACTATCGCTTTTTGCTCTTTTTCATTCCCATTGATCCCTGAGAAAGAACTGCACCTAAAGCTATATTTGAAGCGTCGGTGGTTAATATAAATGGTTTATCAAAATCTGGATACTGTAGTAATGGTGCATTAACTAATAATTCTTTACCCTTTTGAAACGCTTCTATATATTTACTATCAATTAATATTTTATTACGTTTTTTTAAACAAGCCTTCAGAGGCTACGTTATTTTCGCAAAATCTTTAATGAAACGTATATAATATCCTACTAATCCTAAGAAGCTTTTAATTTCTGTAATAGTTTTTGGAATCGGATAATCTAGGACTGCTTTTATTTTATCATTATTCGGTTTTAGGCCATCTTTTGTAATCGTATGTCCTAAATATTCCTTGTGTTTCCTTATGTCCTTTAAATTAGTCTTACGTAATCTATCAAAAACTATCCTTAAACTATTTATATGTTCACGTAATATCGTTGTAAACCTCGTAAAATATTATCTATCGTTCTTTGAAATTTTGCTGGGGCAGTTTTTAAACCAAACGGCATTCTTAAAAATTCAAAATGTCCCGACTGTGTGCTGAAGGCTGTCTTTTGACGAACGGTAATTAATTTCAATTTGATGATAACCGCTAGCTAATTTTCAGCTTTAAGCTTCCAATTTTTGATATCTATTTCGTAGCCAGATGACAAAGCCCGTAACAGTATTCCCATTTTTTTTATCAACTCACTGTCGACTCCTGTAATTTCGCTCACTTTCGTGTAGTTTTTAAAAAACCACCTTGCTGCGTTACCATCATTGATATTGCCTGCAGTTTGTTTTGGTTCATCAATGTGAAGTCCCGTTTCTTTCAAAAAGGTATCATGTACTTTTTCTTTTTGTTTTTCACTATATTTTTATGTCTCCTCTTATTTGCCACGTTTCTAATTCCAGTCTGTACGAGATATGTAAACAACATTCCATGCTACGTAGGCGTGGAGACTGAAAATTCCAAACTTCAAATTCTCTTCGATGATAGGTCGATTTGATATGTCAGTTAGGGAATTACACACTTTTGTGTCCACCATGGTCATCATTAGATTGTAGCTAATGATAATTCCTTTTTCATCAATTCTCAAGTTTGAATCTACTAGGGAACTAATTTGGTCATTCACTTTTTCGCATTCTCCTTTCTTTCAAAAGTCTAATAGTATCTTGTTGAAATTGAAGTTTTATTGGGCGATAAAAACGCGTGAATGATGGTCTTGGATTTTGCCATATTATTGTCAATGGATCGTCACTTGCTATTAAGCTATTGGGACGTTGTCTTAGACTTGTCGTCAGCACTAGCTGACGCCAAAAGATACTCGTCCGTGTTACTTTTTGATGTTTTAGAAAATCTTTGCTAGTAAAGGCTGTGTCCGCTTGATCCATCACACCCCCATTTGCAGTTCAAAAAGCTATTTCCTTGATAATAGCTTTTTGAACGATACATATTCTTGTAGCTGTATGATCTAATAAGTGTTGCAAATTGAACTCTACATATTCATCTATAATCGTGAGAGCATTTCCAGGAGGATAACATTTTTTCTTTGCTGCAAATACTTGGCTGTATGGGGGATATAAATCATATCCTCGTTCATTAGCTTCGCGCTGCATATTTTTATATTGAATAACTGTCAATTTGTTACTCACAAAGAATGCAAGAGCTTCTTCTAGGCTATGGGGACGAGCAAATGGAGGAGCAGAAGTACTTTGCATCGCGATCTTGTAGCGTCTTGGCCATTTCGGCGAAGCTAGCGACTCTTTTTTCAACATAGCGGCATATCGCTTTCCACTAGCACGAACACTAGACTCTGCAGCAAAAGTTAATTGTTCAGGGCTGTATTGATTTACTAAACCGCTAACTTTCCTTTTTTAGTTTTCTGACTGTTCTCGGAGAACTTTTTAGATGGACGACCTGGAAAAAATAAAAACATTTAACCGAAAAACGTAGATGCCTTTGGTGCTGATATAAATAGGACAATGTCAATTGCCATGTCGTGAAAGGCAACTAAAGGATACCCGTTTATACTGCGAAGTATTCGCCGATTAGCTTGCAACTTATCACTAAAAATGGGGTAACTGGACTAAGGGATATTTGTTAGCCCAAGGTTATGGATCCCCTAGTATTAGAAATTTGGTTGTGTGTGTTAGTGCAATTATAAACGTCAATGAGATGAAATCAACTAATATAAAACAGGCGTTTGGACAACACATCCACAAATGCATGAGTAAATAGCGGTATAAATTTGAAATTGGAATTCCTAACCAAAAAAAAGATCAAAGTGGCCAGTACGACAAAACCCCAATTTCATATGTAAGGACCTAATATTTTGTACCTTTCTGTAAATAGGTAATAAAGTAAAACCTTCTTTTACATGATTTATCAACTTTTTGAGTTAACAATATAAAACTTGAAAATTACAAAAACTAAAAACAACAAAAAGTTAATTGTCTCTTGACCAAAAGCAATTTTTTGCGTAAAATTTGCTCAAATTAATTAGTTTTTGTAACATAACAAAAAAACCAGCCGCTTAACATATCTTTTTTTTGCATTTATCTAATACGTTATGGTATTACCTAAATGATAACACTAAATTTGAGGTTCTATGTCTTGTAACATTTATTTGAATATGACTCTACATTATAGCCAAATATGAGACTGTGGATTGTAAATAAGATAGGAAATAAAATACACAGAAATTTTGGATTTCTGTTATATACTTTTATTATTTAAAGAAAAGAATGCGATCCTCTTGTCTGAAGGCAAGCAATTGCTCTTTAAGCCACGTGGATAGTGGCACGACGGATCATGTCAGGGTTTGCTCTTATTTCTTCTGCCACTGTCATAATTTTTTCTTTAAACTCCTCCCTTGTGTTCGGCACCGTACGATACACTCTCTGTTTGATGTGGCCCCAGATAAATAAATTTAATGGAGCGTGGCAGCTATGCCACGGTATCACCATGCCCTATCCAGGGCGAATAATTATCATTCTAATATTGTCTAACTTGACGAGCAAAGTGAGCTGGTGCACCGTCAAATTGAAGCCACATATTTTGCCGGTAAATTATGAGTAATTCATCCAGTGCGTCGAAAAACTCATTTTGAATAAATTCTAAAAATCGTGGTCCATTTAAGGAACTGGGAAGCTCGATGGGGCCAATCAATATGTCATCAATTATTGCTGCCCAAACATTCACCGAAAACTCGTGCTGAAAGGTACTTGCTCTCACAGGATTAGGGTTCACATGCATCACAAGTGATCGTTGCGGTGGTTGACGATTCCAGCTCTTGTGAATTTTGCTTCGTCTGTCCACATAATCTTTTTTTTAAATGAGGGGTTTCTTCTTATGCTTCGGTTAATGCACGAACAAAAGGTGGATCGAACAGTATAATCATCACGATATAAATTCTCCAAACTGTCCACTTCGATAATTCCAATTGAAGCGCAATTCTCCTGACACTCAGTCTGGGATCTCTCGTAATTAATAGAAGTACTTCTTCTTCAGGAGCCGCTAAACGATTTCGTTCATTTGGAAGCTCCTAAATACCGCGTTCAGCCAATCTTAAATGTATGTCCACAAACAGTTGTCGACTGGGCACTGGGCTATTCGGATAAGTTCTTCGGTACACTCGCACGGCTTCTGCTGCTTTACCATGCATGCATGGTAATGGCCATACACAAAATGCATGTCAGCAATGTAATTTCTCTAAACGGCATGTTCGTAAGCACCAGAAGGTAAGAAAACTTTCACAGTAGATTAGCGATCACAACGCAGGGCGAGGGACAACTGACTGTGAAAGAACATGACCAGTGAGCCCTATTTCATTTGACGAATCTACTGCTTGTGGAGGTTAATAACTACTGAATTCTACCAAACGAGAACGAGAAAATACATAAAACCTATTTTTTGCTGTCGTGTTAAAGTAAAAACATGAATGTTTTCTTGATTAAACGATAAAGTAATAAAAATAAAGAAACTACTATTAATTAAAGAAACCAATGTTTCTTTTTTTAAATTAAATTCTAAATAAAAATATAATTAAAAAAATAATAATAATAAAATTAAACTTAAAGTTAAGATTCTTCGTCTTTATGTTGGGTAACATCACATATACATGTGGGTAACATCATTGTCATAAAGCTGTTTTGAGTCCATTTACTTGATCATACTTCTGTCAGGATCAAATCTGCTACATCCTCCTTCCAACTGTTGTATACGTGTCGTCGTCGTCGTACGTGTTTTGCCGGGGAGTTCAATGGGTGACGTTTTGGATTTTGTATGTCTTCCTAAATGTGTGTTATTTCGGTTCTTATTATTGGTAGAATATTAACCATTAAATATTCGTTAACGTGCACAAGTGTCGGCAAGTGGTACAACTTCAAAAAACGTGCTATTTTGTATTCCCTCCAAAACTCCCTAGAAACTTTCAGTAAAGCTTCTAAGTACCACTTACAGAATCGACTGACTTGACTCATTGACTGCACTGACTATCTATTTGGACTTTGACTAGACTTTAGACTTGACGATTTAGGATAACGGTGTTGAAAATTGAAACAGAAATTCTATTTCCCGCCTTTATAACTTGACACTGGCAAATGGTTTATGCCGACGCCATATATTTAAATAAAAAAAAACTGTCGTAGCCCCTCTTTTCCATGCATTATTGCAGCAACATTCTTATTATTAAATCTATTTTGATCTTGATTTTTAATCCTTTTAATATCGGAAAATATTCTTTCTACTTTGGCGTTTGACAAAGGTAGTATCGTCATTTGCTTCACAAATCGGGATAAATTGCCATACTTTGGTTTGCTATTCGCATCACAGATTTGACTGACTTCACTCCAAAATTTATCCACCATAAAAGTTTCAGACGTCGAACTAGAAGTTAACAATAAATTAGACACGGAAACATCTAATTTTAATTCCCTATATTCATTGTCAACAATTTTCATGTTTTCTGTTGCGACTAAGTTAGGAAACCTTTGGAGTATTCTTATCAGAGTTCGAAATTCACCATACACTGGTTTTTGGACGACAAATCCTGCAAAAAAATTATCTTGTACAGACAGTCTTTGCAGAAATTGGTTACTCAGCTCGATCAAAAATGATTGACATCTTTTAAGGCAGTGGTTCCTAACCTTTATAATACTGCTACCCCCGTAATCTGTGAGGAAATCAAATACCCCAATTTTAAAATGTTATAAAAACACTCAATGCAAGTGAATTCTAATGTTTATTAATTACAAAGTTGTCATTGCGCAGCAGTTAGTCAGAAAACTGGATACATTGTGGCTACATAAAAACACAACACTAATACGATATTTTAACTATGAATTAATAATAATAATCAGTATGAGGGTTGAAATTGTTTTGCGTTTACAAGTTTTTTTATGTTAGGTTTAGTGTCACTTAAAGCACATCTCATGTCACGTTCCACATTGAGACGGTTTGCCTTTGTTTTCAATGAAACTAAAGTCGAAAAACCACTCTCGCATCTGTAAGTGGTGGCAAAAGGTACTATCATTTTTAAAGCTCTGTTAGCTATAACAGGATATTCGGCACCTGCTTTAATCCAAAATCTGCTGAGATCATACATTTGAAATTCTACTTTGAAAGTACTATTCTCGCGCAGTCCAAGAAATTCTACTTTGGCCGCTACATCTTCGTCTTTAATAATGTCATCATCAGTAGAAAATGGTCTTAATATCCAAGAGTTGGACTGACGATTATCTAAATCCGGAAAGTATTGCTTCAGTGACTCTATTACTGCAGATAAATGTTGATCCACGGCATTTCCAAATGTGATTTTGTTTTCTTCGGTATTTACCAATTGCTCACAGAGTAGTGTAAACATCGACACATCGCCAGCTTGCACTCCGCGTTGGTAAAGTTCTAATTTACGTATAAAACTAGCAACTTTATCCTGCGCTGTCAAAATATTCGTCATATTCCCTTGCAAAGAAATATTCAGATTGTTGATTTCACTGAAGAAATCAGCAAGATACGTCAGCTTTTCTACGAATGTTTTGTCTTTTATGTTTGACAGATACTCTTTTTCTTTCTGTGTTTTCTGTTTTTCAAAAAATAATGCTATTTCTTCACGGAGCTCATAAACCCGGTTCAAAACTCTGCCTCGTGATAACCAGCGTACCTCTGTGTGATACAAAAGAGAGTTATATTTGGCACCAACTTCATCATATAAAACCTTAAATACTCTCGTGTTTGTTGCACTGCCACAAACATGGTTCACAATTTTCACTATGTCACACAACGTGTTTAGTAATTCTGGTGGAAGCGTCTTAACAGCCAAAGCGTAGCGATGTATGAGACAATGATAGGATAACACTTGAGGAGCAACTTGTTTCACGAGTGCTTGAAATCCAGAACGGACACCCATCATTGAAGGCGCCCCGTCTGTACAAATGCCGACCAGCTTTGACCAGTCCAGACCATTTTCCTCAATAAACTGTTTCAGCATTTCGAATACGTCTTTTCCACGTGTAGTGGTGGACAAGAACTTACAGAACAGATATTTCTCTTTTACACAGTCATCTTTAATATAACGTGTAAATACCAGTAGCTGTGAACACGAAGCTACATCTGTGGACTCATCTAATTGCAGCGCAAACATAGAACTTCCTTTCATTTCATCAATTACGGTTGCCATAATATCGTTACTCAAGTCTGAAATGCGACTTTGAACTGTTGTATTTGAAAGTGATATTTGTTTTATCTTAGCCACATGTTGCTCGCCAATGACGAGTGATACTGCATCACACAAACAAGATTTGATGAGATCCTCTCCTATAGTGTGCGGTTTGTTGTTCACAGCAATACGATAAGAAATTTGATATGATGCTAGAAGACACGATTCATTTCCTTTTTGCATATTTCCTGTGGAATCCAATCGCGAAGACTTCAGAATACTCTCTTTTCTCTTAAAAAAATCCATATCTTTGCCTGCAAACTCTTTGTGAACTCTCTCGAAATGATCTTTTAATTTGCTCGGCTTCATGCTCTCTGTATTAAGCACTTCATTACATAGAACACACTGCAGCTTTTCTATATTCCTGTCTAGAATATTCGTAAAACCCCATTGTAAAAATGCTTCTTTATATGAGCGCTTTTTTGCGGTATTAGAAGCCATGCCACCTAAAACAATCGTAAAAAAATATATAAGGAAAAAAAAAAATACATTTTACTTGAAACAAAAACTACTTATAAATAATTATCATTATTTGTTACTACTTACCTTCAAAAACGTAAATAATGTATGTAATTACTTCAAGACTGGAAAAGCGAACGTATAAACTTGTTTGAATCTCAACCTGCCATACGGCGCAATAGGCTGAGGCAAATGCGATAATGCGCCGGATCGTGTGTGCGCCCCCTCTCAGCTCGGACAGGTTTATACATGTCGAGTATTTGTATCAGTGCGGCGGATTCCGCATGCGTGATGCGCCGTGACTCAGGATTCAGCCTTCGGTTAACAAATTGTTCTCTGTTACCCCTGAAGATTAGCGTGTTTACCCCCCGAGGGGTAATTACCCCCAGGTAGAGTTACCATACCTCCGGATTAATCCGGACATGTCCGGACTTTTAGACTCTTGTGCGGACTTCGTCCGGCCTTCTCATTTGTCCGGATTTTTAATTACTTGATGAAATATGAGAAATAAAACTAGTAAAGTTACATCGAGTGAGTCTTTAATCATCATTATATTATCATTTATCGAACAACAAAATGTTAAAATCTTTAATAAATCAACTTTAAAGGTCAAATAAAAAAAATATCCATAGAAGTTATTTTTGTTTACAAAAATCAACTTATCCTTAAAACTAAAAAACGTTAGTTTTTGGTAGGTATGTAATACTATAAAATAACTGTAGGTTTATCTTTTCACCTCTACACAAGTAAATGACTTATCTTAAAAAAACAAAATTATAAATCGTCTTTATTAATTAACAAGAGATCAAAAAAACTTCTATCAATACTAAAGTTGTTCTCGTTTTCAAACAATCAACACATAAAAACTTTGATATAAAAAATAATAAATAATCTTAGTTTTTGGTTAGTATAATACTTTATACTATGGGTTTGTACTTATCAGAACTTGATACTTGATTAAGTAACTCTTGTTCATTTAAAATTATTTTATGAAATTCCTCACAACTCATGTTTTTAAGGTTGTATTGGATCATGAGCAATGCCCTGACCGAGGGTACAGACAACCTATTTCTCTCCTTTGTCCATTGTGCTCCCATAAGAGAAAACACTCTTTCTACACTCGCGTTTTGAGCCTGGATAGAAAAAAGAAATTGGCAAATCTTTAATAGAACGGGAAGTCTTTCGATAGAAAAGTTTTTAAAAATGGTTACCCATTTTTTATGGAGCATCAAACTAAAAAACTCATCGTTTTGTTGTGACAAAAATGAATTCACTGCAGTTATTTCGTCGAACAGCCTAACGTCATCGACCACAATTCCTTTGCCTTTCATGTAAATAACAGAATCCACGAGCTTTTCGAAATCTATCAGTTCGCTCTTTTTCAACTGAATCCAGTCAAATACTTTAAAATCAGACAGCGGTCTTGTCCATTTATCAATATACTCGATACAAATTCTGTACATAGATTTCACGTCATCTCGAAAGGCCTCTTGATGTTCTGGAGTGCATTTCCCAAGCAATTCTCGTACCTTAAGTGGCATGAAATTAGTATTTGCACGAGAGCATATGAGTTCTTGGGTATCGCGTAGTATTCTGGCAACATCTAATATTGAATTGCTTTCAGTCTCTATCTCCTGGATTTTTGGTTGAAAAATTGACATAAGTGAATGAACCATAAATAGATATACTTCACTCAATTCGTCGTCTAAAAACCTCTCGATCGTTGTAGGGACACCTACAGCTGTTGCAAAGTACTCTTTTAAGGGCTGGTACATCTGAAGAATTCTCTCTATGGCCGGAAATAAGCTCAACCATCTTGTTTTGCTGTGATAGAGTAGTTGACGGTAATTAATGTCAATGTAATCGCATATTTCTTTTAGTGCTTCAGTACGGACAGTATACACCGAAAAATAGTTAAAAATCTTCATAATTGCTGACTCTATATCAATCTTTAGTATATCCGTTCCATGTTGAACGCAATTATGAAGGATATGAGCTGGACATCCGACACCAACCAAGTCTCTTTCTAAGAGTGTTTTCAGCTTGGACCATACATTTTGACCTGGTAAACGGTTCACGCCACCAAAGTTCACATTGGCGTTGTCTCCAGTGAATGAAACGCATTTAGCGAGCAAGTCATACTTTTCTAGAGTGGTTTTTAGTATCTCTAAAACTGTTTCCGCTGTTTCGTTTGGTGTTTTTAAAAATTCTATAAGTTTTGTCATAATTCCATTTTTCCAGTCAAAATATTGGATTAAAATCGGGAGAATTTTAATCGCACCATGGTTACTAGCATCGGTTGAAACGCCTACGTAGCTTACGTCTTTGATAGATGTTTGTATGTTTCGGATAACCCATGGAGTCAAGACATTATTAACAAGCGCTTCACATTTTGTACGAGCGCACGAAATAGAAATATCTACGTTGGAATCCGAAAACAAAATCTTCAATAAGTTTCCGGTGCAATCCATCGATTTAAAAGATTGGTGGTGTTTTACCGTATGAAACGCTAAAGATAGTTCTGCTGCCGACTGTTTAGAAGAGGTCGCTTTACTTTTAGGCTGAAATATTGTGTCAATTTTAGGAGTGTTTGGAGCGCTTGTACTCATCTTTAAATGTTTTCCAGTTTTAATATGCTTGTCAACATCTCCAGCCCCTTTATGTTTAATTGAAACGAAACAGTCACAAATTGTACACTTCACTTCATTGATATTTCGTCCTTCTTTCAAAAACGGAAATCTTGCTAGTAAAGTGTGATTATATGTGCACAGTCGTTTGCTAGATGAAGCCATTTTACACTAAAACATGAAAACAGTGTTGCCACCTTGAAAACATTGTTGCAAATTTTAAAAATATCGTGTCGTGCGTGGGTAAGGTGAAAAATGTTTTTTTTGTTCTTTTAACTAAGTACGACAAAAAGTCAAAAGTCCGGACTTTTATTGAAATGTCCGGCTTTTTGTCAGGACTTTTGTAATACCTAGATGGTAACCCTACCCCCAGGTTCGGAACCCCTGTTTTAAGGAGTTCTTCAATTTTAGATCTCATTCGAACATCATCTTTTAATGATTCCTATGTCATTGCTACGTTTGTAGGTACATGTTTTGTATAGGAAGGAATGCATTCTTGAACTTGGATCTATTGACTGAAGCGGAGTAGTTTTTATATAATTTATCTTCATAAAGCAAGTCAAAATGGAACTCATCATGTTTTGTATGTCTGTTTCAATTTTATCAATAAGTGTCTGATCACTTTGAAAAATAACGTTAAATTTTGTAGTTATGGGTAATATAAAATCTAAAAAGTAAAGATAAAATTTTGTCTCATCGCTGTTAAGGTGATCAAATATAAATTGACAAGTAGCATTTGCATTCTTATTCTCTAAAAACTTATTTTGAAAAAAAAGTTTTAATGCTGACTACTGCTCTATAATTCGGTGAATGCATTGATGTAGAGAAAGCCACCTGATATCATAATGACGAAGCATATGGTGAGGTGGAGTGTCAGTAAAATTTTGAAATTAGGCAAACTCTCTTTGTCGTTGGCTACTGTGACAGATGTATGAAAAAACAAACAACTCTATAGAACGAGGTAATTTATTGCATGCATAACTTACTGAAAGGTTTCTCAACAAACCTGTTCAAATGTATTTACATTTGAAAAAAAATGCAGTTTCGGTTGACTATCCTAATTTTAGATACCACGCTATTCCTTTCCCCGAACATAACATTCGTGGTATCAGCAGCAAACCCTATTAAATTGGCTATGTTAAGGTTTCTTTCAGATAAGTTGTTAGTTCAGATGTAAAACTATCAAACAAATCCTGCACAGTATCTATCACCTTTTAAGTCCCACCATACACAAAAATTTTTTTTGTGGAGATTGCATTTTTTTGGAGTAGTACTTTATTGCTGCTGCAAGTACCTTGGTAGTACTGACATCTGCTCTCGTCGATAATGAGCGAAAATACTGGGCTTCTCTCAGTTTCATTTTCCAGTATTGGACGTAATTCTGCAAGCATTTTTTCTTCGAAGTTGTTGCCTAAGACGTAGGCAATTGCGGCATATTTAGATCTTCTACAGGAAAAACGTTTTGCGATTTCGGGAGTCATGAAATGCCCTTGAAATAACTTCGCTTACATGATCCATTACGCGAAAAGGAATATTATGTTCAACTAAGGCAGCTACAATGCTGGTTTCTGCTTTTTTTACTTCTTCTAAAATGATTGATGTTTTGAAAATCGTATCAATCTGTAATCAAAGAAGTTAAAAATATATAGTATTAAAAACTAAGCAATTTTTACATAGCATTTAACATGAATAAACACACATAGTTGTATAGTAATTGTTATGTAAATACGTAGGTAATAAACGTACATAAAACAGCCAATGTTTGCTTTCGAGTGTAAATCAAATTCATAAACTTTAGAACATAATACGGGTTTACACTACTGCGTAAGTTGAAAGTATTAAAAAATGTCTTAACAAGAATAACTAACTAAGAATTACATTCCACATATTAACGTAAGTAACTTGCATACCTGAGAAATGGCGGAATATCCATTCATATTTTTTATATCCTTTGATGATTTGCCATGTGTTCCTTCAAAGACGCCACTCTACTTAGTACTTCACAGTTGCATGCTTTACAATGAGCACTCGTAGTGTTTACCTTAGATTTACATAACCAACTTTTAAATGAGGGATGTTGCTCCCATTCATCGCGATATCCTTGTGTATGTGTCCATGTATTTACGTTTAATTTTAAACTCGATTATAAAAATTCTCAATAAAGGAATTCCCACTACTCTATCACACTCTATGCTCACGGCACGAATGGTAACGAAAAGAATGAAAATTAAATACAATTACAATCCATTCGATGAAAGGGAGAATACCTTGCATTTATCCGATATGCCAAAAAAGTACTAGAATAACTGAAAAGCATGAATTCTAAAATATACCAAATAATTTTACATACTAAATTCTGTTGCCAGTACCTCAAAATCTGCAAAAAAAGTAGAAATCTACTTACTAGATTACTTTTTCTTGCGCTATTTTTTTTTCTCGCATTAT
This sequence comes from Phengaris arion, assembly GCA_963565745.1. NCBI lineage: Eukaryota > Metazoa > Arthropoda > Insecta > Lepidoptera > Lycaenidae > Phengaris > Phengaris arion. The sequence continues at coordinate 6,062,603 of OY751444.1, read as the reverse complement.
TATGGAATAAATTACATTTACTGAAGATCAAATGTTAAATGAGTTACATAGTACAACCTAACGACATTCCCCGGGAAAGGCCCTATTTTCTTTCTGACGTTAAAATGGACATCTTTTAAGGCATAAAAGTACTAGCGAATGTATTTCACATAATTTATTCTGTACGTTGTTTAAATAGGTCGTTGATATCGCTACACAAAAAGCAGCTGCTAGCGAGTAAACAGAACGTTATTAAAACTACGAGCCCGTGAGGATCGCATATATTGCCGTTTCCAATAAGTGCTTCATTCGATTGTCGAGTAATTGTGTTCCACAGCGATATAACCAAAAAGCTTTTACACTGCAATTTATTTTGTTACCAGAAATATTCTAATACTGTTATATGTTCTAACTTCTGTTAGAACATATAACAGTATTCAGTCCTTTTTGAACATAAGAACCCTAATCTTATGTTTAAATAGGAAATTATGTAGTAGTGGGTAACATATAACTTCTGGGCTTCCTGAAAAACATAGGTTGCATGTCGTTTCTCTGGGCGCTTTTTTTATTTATTAATAGCTTTTCGTGTCGAGACCATAATAACTGATTATGACATTAAAGCGGCTACATGAACAGAAACTATATGTATAATGATGCCATTAGATAGGGTTTTTACTGCAGAAGAATCTTTATACAATGAGTCCCAAATAAGAACCAGAAATCCTGTGGAAAGACTTTTTGGGATTTGGAAAAGACGCTTTCCAGTTCTGGCACTCGGCATTCGAGTTGATATAAAAAAATGATTGCCCATAATAGTTGCCACTGCTATTCTTCACAATGTGTTGCAAACAAAAGGAGAAATGTTACCAACAGATGATTCAGACCTAGAGCTACTAGCACCTTGGGAAGAATTAATTGAAAGAGGGAGAATAAGACAACAGCGATTGCAAAACACCACACCTTCTATTAATAGTAGAGACTTGAATCCTGTGAGAAGAGCCCTAATTAATAATTATTTTCAAAGCCTTCAGCTAAGTTGGTTTTTTTTCTAAAATAAATTTAAATTTTTACTTTATACTTTAACAAAATGTTAGCAACATATTGTAAAGTAAATAAAACTTGTTAAAAATATAACACATTATAATAAAAATGTTACATATAGTATGTAACATTTTTATTATAGTGTTATATTTTTAACAAGTTTTATGTACTTTTATTTATTCTTATGTAGACTAAATAAGACTAATAATTTAACAAACTTGTCTTTTTATTTAACAAATCTTTGGTATACTTTTTGGTCAAATATTTCTGATTATATTAAGAGCAAATCAAAACAGTAAAAATAATATAATTATAATAAGTACAACCTTTTCAATTAGTCTTTTCATCAGATGTTGATAATTTTTCAGTTTTAATTTGCTCTTGTTTCAATTTCTCTTTTAAAATTAATATTATCTTTCCTTCTTCTGCTGCATTTTTCTTTAATAATTGAACAAGTTCAATTTTTTCTTTTAAAAGTGTATCTGATGAGCAATCACTTTTCGGGTTTCTCCTTTTTAACCATTTATTCCCATTGTTATTTGACTGCAGGGATTCTGTGAGCGGCATTTTTAAACTTTGATTAGTCCAATTTTCCCACAACTGTATAGTAAAACACTGTATAGTATTTAACATAAAATATACGGGTATTAAAATATAAGGGCAAAAACGCCATTTTATGGTCTCATCGAATTTAAATTGATATCCCTCCGAAGGCTTCCAAATGTAATCAGCCTTCGCCGTCAGTATTACTTACATAGCGAGATTGATTTTCTTTCTGAAGGAAAGGTAAACTTAGGATTCTATGACAATTTATTGTATATATTTTTGAAGCGTTTTATTACGCTTCTTTTCATTTGAAGATTGGATAAGTGTCAAATAGATGATTTGAGATAGTGGAATTATCGAAATTATAGAAATTGGTCGAATTGTTGAATAATTTCTGGACATCTGCACTCCCCACCTTTAACCGTTTTTTCTCTCCGGAGTGATTTCAATTTCTGTTTATTGTTTTAGCCAGTTGTCACTCATTTTAGCACTTTCCTTTGCTTGTTTTTAACCTATTTTAATTGTAGCCCCCTGTCTTTATAAAATCCATGCTACCCAAACTACAGGACTGTTTTTGTCTCTTTAAATATTCAGTTATCTGTTGCTACAATAACCCATATTTATACCTCTTATATTCATACCTCTTTGGTTTAATTCAAGGCTGCCCAACCTTTTCAACAGTCGGGCAAATTGGATGATTCAAAAATCACAGGCACTCACACATTCACATTCACTGACCACTGTCAGTTCGAATTTTTGTTATTTCTTATATTATTATATTATAATAATTATAACATTGAGCTTAATTAACTTAGATTAAGGTACGGTGGGATAAAACAAAAGCAACATTCTAAAATAGTTGTTTAATTTTATAAGCTTAGTTGAAATAACAACATAAATAGCATATTTTGCCCAAATAAAAAAAATGGAACAATTAATGTGATTTCTGAAATTGTTTGTTTTAATATCTTTCCTATATTAGGCGTCACTTCAGATGTTGACAGTAACAACAAATCAGAAATATGTTGCTCAGTTAGGGATGTGCGGTATTTATTTTTTATATAATTAAGATTTGTAAAAATCTATTCACATACATATGTTGAACCGAAACTACTTAAAATTGAAAAGCCAGGTCGGTTACTGTAGGAAAATCTGCTTTTGGTACCATTTTCCAGAAATCTACATTTCTTCTGAGGAAGTTTCTGACTTTGAAGATATTTTTTCTGAAAAAAAGGGTTTTTAGTGCAGAATGATTTTGCGAGTCAGTGAGTTCTAACTGATTATTAGCAGACTAACTCATTATTTCTATCAAACTGATTGTAAACGGATTCACAAAAATTTGTAAATTTGTTTTTATACTTTTGAAGTCCTGGAATCTACTCTCAAACGACTGTAATAAGCATCTAATTTTAGATTCTCTATCAAATCTTTCAGTGTAGGAAAATGGTCAATACTTTCTTTAGCTAAATTCATTAGAAACAGATTTAATTTAGCTTTATATCCGTTTATCAAAGTAAACATAGTCGGAAGTGAACAATTTTTGCCTTGTAATTTGAGATTTAAAATATTGAGGTAACTAGTAATGTCCAGAAGAAATGAAAGATCACTCAACCAGGATTCTTTTTTCAGTAAATCAGTTTCCAAACGTAACGCCCCCTTTTCTTTCTCCTTCCACTTTTCTAAAAATTCCAACACCTGCTCTCTCAAGTTGAAAAAATGTTTTACTATGTTTCCCCTTGAACACTCGCACAGCGCAGTACAGTTGTAATTGTCCATATTCGCTGATATCCTCTTCAAATAAATCCTTGAAATTGACGTCTGTGAAGAGCTTTTGCACGTATGTAATTTATGCAACGTTACTACCGTGTCCATAATATCATCCAACTTCATGTCCTTTGCACACAACGCTTCCTGGTGGATGATGATGATACGAAAATATTTTTCGATCCAAGTACTTTTGTAACAAAGCAATGCAACCATTGTTCTTTCAGGTCATTGCACGTGCCCCATCAGTGTAAATAGACTTCATTTTGTCCCATGGTAAAGCCTTTTTTTCAACGCATTCCTTAATTTTCGCGAAAATGTCTTTCCCTCCGGTTGTAGTTTCCAGCTGACATAATTCTAGTAAATCTTGAAATACATTACAATTTTCATCAATGCAACGAACAAAAACAGCCAACTGAGCTTTATTCGCTGAATCACAAGTTTCGTCCAACGCCAACGAAAAGTATTTGCACTTTGTTACGATCTCTTGAATCTGATCGCTATTGTCAACTGACATCTCCTCCACCCGTCTTGTCACAGTACATAGGCTGCACTAAAAGTATCGGGAATGGAATATTTCCACTGTTCCTGTCATATTTTTTTTTTTTTAATTTAAAACTCCTTGGTTTTAAAAATCAAATACCGTTTATTTATTTAAAAAAAGATTCTCGGTCTTGTTACAAGGTCTTGTCAAACTTGTTTAGTCGTTGAGAAAATGGAATTGACCCGAGAAAATTCTAGAGCGATGATTTATTATGACTTTCGAAGTGGTTTAACACAAAAACAGTGTGTTGACCGGATGATTTCTGCATTTGGTGATGAAGCCCCATCCAAAACCACAATTTATCGCTGGTTTGCTGAATTTCAACGTGGACGTGTCAAGCTCAGTGATGATCCCCGTCAAGGTCGTCCAAAAACTGCAGTCACCCAAGAAAACGTTGATGCTGTGTGTAATCTGATTGAGGAAGATCGACATGTGACATACCGCGACATTCAGGCAACTTTAGACATTGGCATGAGTCAAATACAAATAATCTTGCATGAACAATTAGGTGTAAAAAAGTTGTTTTCCCGATGGATACCGCATTTGCTCTGTGAAGAGCAAAAAGCGGCTCGCGTTACTTGGTGCGTCAGAACTCTCGAAATATTCCACGCAGGATCCTTAAATGCTGTATACAACATCGTATTAGGTGACGAATCCTGGATATATGCGTACGAACCCGAAACAAAAAAGCGGGTGGGGCTGTGTCGGGGCACACGGCCGTTGGTTTTAACGTGAAACGTCTATGTTAGCGAATCGCTTTTAAAGTAAAAGATTGAAATGAAAACAAGATGGACGCTGTTTTTTTGTATAAATCAATCGGTTCAAATAAACTTGACAAACACACGAAAGAATCACCACGCTATAAAGTCGGAGTCACGAGTTACACTGAATAGAAACAAGCGTGAGCGCCGGTTTCGCACAGTTATCGCAGTATCCCTCCCCCGCCGCCCCACTTGACCCCGACACGAACTCAATGTCATAACAGCGAGCTGACTATATAAGTGACATATTTACACCACATTTTTGTTTCTAAGACTAATAGTTTTTTAATTATTAAGGTACGATGATATAGACCTTTTCGTTACGGTCCAGTTTTTAAACCTGGTACCCGTATGTTTCGGCGCGATTTTAAAGACGTTTCACGTCAAAAACCAGTCACGAGTTTGGGTGTTCGAAAATGAGTTAAAGCCAATAAAAATTGTTCGTTCACGGAGTGTTGCAAAAAAAATGGTGGCCACGTTTGTCTCCAAAACCGGCCTTGTTGCGACTATTCCTCTTGAGGGACAAAGAACGGTTAATGCAGAATGGTATGCTAACATTTGTTTACCACAGGTCGTTTCTGAACTCCGTAAAGAGAACTGCAACCGCCGCATCATCCTCCATCACGACAATGCGAGTTCTCACACCGCGCACAGAACAAAAGAGTTTTTAGAGCAAGAAATCATAGAATTATTAGACCATCCGCCGTACAGCCCCGACCTAAGCCCTAATGATTTCTATACTTTCCCTAAAATAAAGAATAAATTGCGTGGTCAGAGATTTTCATCACCTGAAGAAGCTGTGGACGCCTACAAAACGGCCATTTTGGAGACCCCAACTTCCGAATGGAATGGTTGCTTCAATGATTGGTTCCATCGTATGGAAAAATGTGTCAAATTTCGCGGAGAATACTTCGAAAAGCAATAAATACATTTTTAAATAGTAATGTTGTGTCACTTCCTTGATTCCCGAAATTTTCAGTGCCGCCCTCGTATTTCGTGAGAGTGAAAGACTCTTGGCTTTAGCTATGACGTTTTGGTCATTACAATTTTGTGCAAAGATTATCAAAGCCTCTTTAACAATTTCTCCATCAGAATAAGGCTTATTTTCTTTTTCGCTAAAAGAAAAGAAATCTCGTAAGACGTTTTATTTTTTATTTTATTTTTTTATTAAATAAGGGGGCAAACGAGCAAACGGGTCACCTGATGGTAAGCAACTACCGTCGCCCATGGACACTCGCAACACCAGAAGAGCTGCAGGTGCGTTGCCGGCCTTTTAAGAGGGAATACGCTCTCTTCTTGAAGGTTTGCAGGTCGTATAGGTCCGGAAATACTGCTGGTGACAGTTCGTTCCAGAGTTTTACAGTGCGCAGCAGAAAATTACGCGAAAAGCGCACGGTGGAAGACTGCCACTCATCAAGGTGATGAGGATGGTATGTTTTCGCGTGGGACGATGGCGAAAAGTTGCAGGTGGTATGATTCCGAACAATTCCTCAGAGCACTCCCCGTGATACAACCGATAGAGGATGCAGAGTGAAGCTACATCTCGGCGTAATTCCAAGGGGTCCAAGCTGTTTGAAACACTATGGTAGTCAACGATTCGAGCGGCCCTTCGTTGGATACGATCCATAGGGAGCAGTTGGTATTTTGGCGCCCCTGCCCAGAGATGAGAACAATATTCCATATGAGGCCGAACCTGCGCCTTGTAGAGTTGTAGGCGTTGGTCCGGACTGAAGTACTGTCTCGCTCTGTTAAGAACACCAAGCTTCTTCGAGGCTAACTTGGCCTTACCCTCTAGATGATATCGGAACTGGACTTCGCTCGATATGTTGACGCCAAGTATCTCAATGCTAGGGGAGATGGTTAAAGATGTGCCCTCGAAACGAGGATATACGACCATTGGTGACTTTTTAGTGGTGAACGTGCAGACTTGTGTCTTGGCGGGGTTGAATTGGACTAAGTTACGTCTACCCCATTCAGAGACTTTCTCCAATGAATTCTCTATTTTAGACACAAGTTCGTTTCGACTCTCAATGACATTTAGCCGAGAAATATTTAATCATAGATTCAAGCTCGTCGTGCCTTTTAAAAATATTCTGTTGGTTAAATAGTTCTCGTTTCTTTTTCTTTAAAAATTCTTCTCGGATGACACTACCAACAGGATACTCTCTTTCGAAATTGCTATGATTTTGCTTAAAATCCCTTTCTGAATTATATTTTTTTGCAACAGCCACTGTAGTCAAGCAAATTAAACATGGGTTTCTGCGCCTTGCTTTCTGTAAAACAATAAGTCTTTTCCCATTCATCATGAAAAACACGGTAAGAATCTGTCGATTTCGACGTGCTTGTTTTGATGTGAGCCATACTGAAATAAACAGCATTTTTTAGTTTACTTCCATAAGAATGAATACTAGGTAGGTATTGATTGCGATTGTGAAAACATGTGTGAAAAAATTATCGTGGGAAATTTTAACAGTTAAAATGTAATCAAATTGTATCACTTGTCTGCCGGGACTACATTTAGCATTGAATTGACGCGAAGGCGCTATAATCTCTCGCAATACTCGCGTGCAGCGCGGACGGATCCGTCACACGTTAAATTAGTTTATATTAATGAATAAGATACCTTTGAACTCCAAAGTAATCAATGTTTGATGCAGTACGTTTTTTAAAATCTCAAATTAAAACACTTAAGTAGATAACTTGTAAGAAAGATAATTAAAAACTGCAACTGTAAATAAATAGCGCGCGAACGCGAACTCGCTCAGATTACTTCTCTTCTGTATGTGATGTGTTCTCTTCTCACAGGCAGTAGCCTGTGAGAAGAGTTTGTTTCTAGTAAGAAACAAAAGAAGACAATGATCTTCCGAGCGGGACTGCCAATCGCGTGACGCGTGGCGTGACGTGTTTCTGCGGCGCGCCGTGCGCGCGACATTTTGGCGGGCAATTTTGAAACTTACTCACGCGGGCGGCCAGTTTGGGCATGCTGATTGCTTTATTGTGTTACAACAAATGTTTATAATATCATCATCTGTTACAGCTATATCTTTTTTATAATATTCATTAAGATTTTCTGCTACTGGGTAATCATAATATTTATACGAACGAAATTCGCACTTGACTATAAAAAAAAAATGTTAACAAGCTAAACAGTCTTCTTTCTCCACATTATCCAATATTTCATCTAAATCTTCTATCAATATTGTATTTAAAGTCTGCTCTGTTGCCTGTAATGTGTGTCTCAGAGATCATTCTTGCAACAATTCATCATGACTTATGTCTGTAACATATTGTGGTTCACAACATTCAGTTTCTTCATTCTTAGTTGCGTGGTGCTCAACTGCGGAGACTCAAGTAACCTACAAAAGCCTAAAAGTAATATACATACCTATACCTTACAAAACTAGCGCAACTCATGTGTATCAATTTCATTACTACGAGTTCAACGGATATGTCAATATTCGAATGATTTTTTCTAATACTGAATACGTAAATGAATTAATAGAAGCCGTACAGTAGCCTCTAGTTAATCCATCGTGAACCCTTTCAATTCATGCCTTTCATTATGTAGTGACCAACATTGCTGTATCCAGTTCAAGCCTTGAATAGGCTTGAAAGATTCTTGATTCAGTACACTCATCGTATTTTTTTTAATCTATTTTTATTTAGGGATTTGTACGAGGGCGGGTCAATAAGTCCGTGACTTTTGGAATAAAACACAGATTTTTTGATAAATAAATCATTTTATTTTTCAACGTAGTCCCCCTTGAGCTCTATAAACTTTGTCCAACGCTTCTCCAATTTTTTTATCCCTTCCAAAAAATATGATTTGTCGAGGTCCTCAAAATAGGCCTTTGTTTGCGAGATGACTTCATCATTGGAGTCAAATCTTTTTCCACCGAGCCATTTTTTCAGGTTTGGGAACAAGAAGTAGTCACTCGGAGCCAAATCTGGAGAATAGGGTGGATGTGGGAGCAATTCATAGCCCAATTCATGGATTTTTGCCATGGCAACTGCACATGTGTGCACCCTTGCATTGTCTTGGTGAAAAAGAACTTTTTTCTTGGCCAAATGAGGTCGGTTTTTTTTCAAATCCCCATTGAAGCGGTCCAATAAGTTGGCATAATATTCCCCATTAATTGTTCTTCCCTTTTGAAGATAGTCAATGTGGATTATCCCACGTGCATCCCAAAAAACAGTCGCCATAACTTTATTGGCTGACAACCAACAACAACAAGGCACCTTGGCCTTCTTTGGCGCCGATTTACCCTTAGAAACTCACTGTTTTGACTGTTGTTTGGTCTTTGGTGTGTTGTGATGGATCCATGTTTCGTCCACGGTTACAAAACGGCGCAAAAACTCCTCCATATTGTGATTAAACAACGCCAAACCTTCCTGTGAAGTTGTTACACGATTGCGTTTGTGGTCGACTGTGAGCAAACGCGGCACCCATCTTGCGGAAAGCTTTCTCATGCCCAAGTGATCATTCAAAATTGAAACCACTGAGCCATGCGAGATGCCTATGGCTTCCACAATCGCTTGCACTTTCAATCTTCGGTCGGCTAACACCATATAGTGAATTTTTTCGATTGTTTCGGGTGTAGAGACCTCAACTGGGCGTCCAGGACGTTCGGCATCTTCAGTGCTTGTACGGCCACAATGAAATTCAGTAAACCACTTTTTTACCATTGAAATCGATGGTGCAGAGTCCCCATAGTATTTATCAAGCTTAGCCTTGGTCTCGGTAATGGTTTTTTTTCGCAAAAAAACAATGCTTAATAAGCACACGAAATTCACTTTTTTCCATTGTTTCCTTAAGTTACTGGATAGTCTGATAAAGATAGCTGTAAAACACAAACTAACTGACGCAGCAAGTTCAAATTTTGATAGGAGTCAACTGACAGATGCCTGTTGACAGGAGTAGTGTTGCTTTTTCAGTAAGGAGGTTAGAAATTCAAAAAGTCACGGACTTATTGACCCGCCTTAGTATCTAAAGATAAACAGTAAAGCTGTTTTTAACTCAACCAGGTACTTGGCTAGTAAGACAACAACTGCTTCTAATTTAAAAGCAGTTTAGTCATAACAATATGACTTATTATGACACCTTGGAAAATGTTCCAAATAATAATAATTTAAATTAGCTTGTAAGACAACAGAGGAAGTCTCTAGCATTGTAGGTATAAGTAACCATGAAAATAATATTTTAATTAAAGATAATAAATTATGTAAACTTACGCCGGTGCATCAAAACATACAAGGTATGTCTAGTAAGGAATTAGAAATTGAGTTGTTTTTAAACAATAATTTAGACATTTTATGTATAACTGAACATTGGTTTAAGAAAAATGAAATTATGTTAAATCTTGGTATGCACCAGCTGGCTAGTTCTTTCTGCAGAGAAAAAGCGATAAGAGGCGGCTCACTTATATTAATTAAGAAGAATTTAAAATATAAAGAACGTAAAGACATAGACAAGACACCTTTCTACTGAACGAACAACTGAAATAGAACGAACCTGTATAGAGGTGGGACACTTTATCATTGTTAGCGTATACACGCCACTTTTAGGGTTATATGATTCATGTGAAAAAATAATGGAAACATTAACTAAGATAAGTGTGTATCACCACACAATAATATATGTATAAACATATATTATTGTGATTTTAATATAAATATTTTAGAAAGTAATTCCACCACTGTTAGATTTACTTCATTGTTAAAATCATATAACTTAACTCATTTATTCTTTGAACCAACAAGGATCAGTGACAGCTCTGCTACATGCATTGATAACATTTTACCAACATAGATCCATTAAATAAAGAAGTTATTAACATACTCAAGCTCTGATCACTGTGGGCAGCATGCCATTTTCCCAATAGATAATAATTGCAAACAATTACACAAGGACAGAAACACATGTATACCAATAAATGTCAAACATATTGAGTAGTTTAGAGGTGAAATTATAGCTAATATTGGACATTTAGAGTATCATAGTAGCCCGGATATGTCGTTTGGTAAAATGTTTAAATTAATTAAAGATAAATTTTATACTATTTTCACATCTATGACAGTGAGAACAAACAATAAAAATAAATGGAGTGAATGGGCAACGGCAGGTATATTAAAAAGTAGATTCAAATTGTATGAACTTTATAATGAAAGAACACCGAATCAAAGTGAAGAATTTAAAAATTATGTAAGGTTATATTCAAAAACATTTAAGCAAGTTTGCTCTGCAGTAAAATCTCTTCACATTAGAAATAAAATTAAGAATTCGAAAAATAAGATTAAATTAACTTGGCAAATAATTGCAAATGAAACTGTAAGAGTCACCAGCCGCATCACATATTTTAAATTGAATATAGATAATAAAATAATTAATTCCGACGGTGAAGTTGCAACTGCTTTTGGGAAATTCTTTGCAGACATTACAGTTTCAACCACCAAAAATTTGTATGCCTCTCCTGCTGATGCTGAATTACTTCTTAAAGATAATGTAACAGAGTGTGAAATCGAATTTAGATTTAAAGAAATAGGACCGCAAGACATTATTAAAAATTTTAATTTATTAAATATAAATAATACTGCAGATTTATGGGGCCTATCAATGAAAGTTATTAAATCTATAATCGATATTATTGCACCTTACTTAGCAACTATTTTTAATGATTGTATGAAAAGTGGCGTATTTCCTGATCTAATAAAACAGTAAAGTTTTACCCCTGTTTAAATCTGGTTGTAAGTCGGATCCATCTAACTTCCGACCTATATCTATTTTACCAACACTAAGTAAAAAATAGGAAAAAATAATACTTACTCAGCTACTAGCACACTTTAATATAAATAACATTTTTCATTATAAACAATTTGGTTTTACGAAGGTTCGCTCTACAACAGATGCGGGCGTTGAACTGATTATTTATATTTTTGATGCTTGGGAAGGGTCTCAGGATGCTCTAGGAGTCTTTTGTGATCTCTCTAAGGCATTTGATTGCGTGCAGCACACAACATTGATCAGGAAACTATGCACTATGGAGTAAGGGGACCAGCACTCGTCCTCTTAAAATCTCATTAATCAAATAGGACTCAGAGGGTTGAGATAAATGGAAAAAGATCCACAGGTACCAAAATTGAGATGGGGTCTCACAAGGATCCATTTTTGGACCCTTTCTTTTTCTGATCTATATAAATGACCTACCATACCTTATTAATGAAAAAAAAACCGGGATAGTCTTATTTGCCGATGACACGTCGCTAACTTTTAATATCTATTTTAATAAATTATAATAATCGCCAAAACTCAGGCTATGACGAAGTAAATGATGCTCTCTCAAAAATAGTACACTGGTTTAGTGTTAATATATTTTTTTTAAATAGCAAAAAAACTAAATTTATAAAGTTCACGTTGCCAAATGTAAGGCAAACTGAAACCAATGTACTATTGAATGGAAAAGGTATGGAGCTAGTAGATACAGCTATCTTTTTAGTTATAACTTTAGACGCAAAACTACAGTGTTTACAGCCTCATATTGTTGGGTTGGCCGACAGACTCAGTTCAGCAGCATTTGCAGTAAGGTAAGATAAGACAATTTTCAGACGAAATCACAGCAAGGCTTGTATATTTTAGTTACTTCCATAGTATAATGTCCTATGGCATTCTACTGTGGGGAAATGCTGCCGATATAAATACTATATTTGTACTGCAGAAGGGAGCTGTTCGGGCAATGTTTATAAGCTGGCCCCCAACACGTCATTAAGAGAGAAGTTTAAAGAAACTGGAATCTTAACTGTAGCTTCTCAGTATGTTCTATTAAATGTATTATATGTTAAAAAAAATTAAAACCTATACAAAAAGAAAAGTGACAACCACAATAGAAATACCCGAAATAAGCATAAGCTTGATGTACCAGTGACTAGACTTAGTAAAGTAATGAATTCGTTTAAAGGCCAATGTATACGCCTATACAATAAGATCCCAGAAAGCGTTAAAATTTTTTCAATCAATATAAAAAAGTAGTTAAAGAACGTTTGTGTGCTAAAGCCTATTATAAAGTATATAAGATAGCACACCTTGGGAACGAGGTGGCCCCCTGCAAGGCTACCTCTAAATTACATATACTATTGTACTCTTGTTATGTAGTTTTAGTCATAACATTGTTATATATACCTTTTTTATATTTTTAAAAGGACAATTTTCCATCTTTTTGATAAAAGATGGCCCCGCGCGAGTTTCTTACGCCGATTCCTCTCACCGGGCTAGTTCCCGAACCGGTGGTAGGCATCATATAGACCGACGTTCAGAAAGTGTATAAAAATACCTATTTTGAATATAAAAAATTGACTTTGTAGTGAACGACACCGGCACTAGTCCACCAAACGCTCAAGTCCACCCAAACAAGGAATTTTTTTGTCAATTTTCGCTTGGGGCAGGCTTTGGCTGGTTCGTCAGGGTTTCAGCCATTGCGATGAGCGTTTAACATTATAGTAGGTACAGGATCCACTTTTCATGATTGTGTTAAAATCGATTTCGATTAAATCGAATCGAATGCTTCGTTCGAAAAAACCAAAAGTGGAAAAAACAAATGAATTACGGTTTTCGAAACACAAATGCATGAGTAAATAGCGGTATAAAGGAGAATGCCAAAGCTCCATACAAAAAAAAACACAGCTGCAGGCATAGTGAGATGTATCTCAAAAAATCAGTAATATTATGTAATATAATAATTACCATACGGGATCGTGGTCCTTACTGGCAGACAATCGAAATTGCCTGTTTTATTATTTAGGCGGTGCATTACTTTTTAATGAATACTTTTATTGTTTATTACTCTAAGGCCTCAAAATACGATGAAAGTACGTTAAATACTTGAGAGGCCCGATAGGTCAGTTGGTAGAGTGACTCTGCAATACGGTTTAAAAGGTCGTGGGTTCGTTCCCCGCACAAGACAAATATTTGTAATCATGTTTATAAATAATTTGTTGAGTCTGGGTGTTTCTGGGGATATGTATGTTTGCATAAATTGCCTATTTTTTGCCTTTCCTATCAGATGTAAATAATTTAATATATAATATATTATTTACATAAATAAATAAATAAAGGTGTAAAATAAAAATCAAACCAGAGTGTAGCCATAATATATTTTATTTATAATTAATTAATGACTACGCTGTGTAACATGGCAGCAGGATGGTTGAAAGTTTCCTCATATCTGGCCCAACCTAAAAAATATAAAATGCTGATAACATGGGCACAGTTTCCTAACGTTCTTCGGCCGTGCAAACATGAAAAGTAATATTCTTTAATTGCGTTCCTACCTTGCTGTGTTACGTCATATAACACGTACGTGTAGTATATTCTACGTCTGGTATGCCACGACTGGATGCGGCACCGTAGTAATACGTCATTGGGATCATTTAAAACTTGTTGTGGATGACGATAGGTCTCTATTTCGCACCTGTGGCCCGTAAATGCTCGCTGCAATATGAGCGAGCTATTTTGACGTGATATGTGCCAACTAATATAAGAGTTACATCATCAAGTGACAATCTTGGGAAATCCTGAAGATGCGGATTTTGCGCGTCTAGTCGCTGAAACGATATCCTTTGACGATTCATATTTTGTTTGGCCTGCAGTTATATTTCAAGAATACTTTTAACATCATTTTTTGTAAATAAACGAAATAAATGTAATAAAAAAGTTGATTATTTTAAATCGGCGCATGAATAATAAAACAGGCAATTTTGATTGGCTGCCAGTAAGGACCATGATCCCATATGGTTTTTATTATATTGCTTATTATTACTGATTTTTTGAGATGCGTCTCACTATGCCTGCAACTGGGTTTTTTTTTGGCAATCTCCTTTGAACTTGGAATTCCTGATCAAAAAGATATATTTGAGATCAAAGTGGCCAGTCATCAACGACAAAACGCCAATTTCATATATAACACTATAACATTGAAGATTCTACTATTTAAAACATCAACCCAAAACAAACAAAACAATTACAGTCAGACGCCGCTGCGTGCAGCTTTATCTCGCGACACGGGACACTGAACCACAACTGTAACTATATAATATACAGTTGTGGTCCAGTACAACTGCACTACAACTGTATGTAAATAACCCTATGTTATCCCATTCCAGAGCATCCTGGGAGAGTTCAACAAGGAACAGGACGCGTTCATCAAGGGCCAGGACAAGGGCGGCGCTGCGGCGGTCGCGCCCTGGGTCGGCGCTCCCAACGAGGCCGGGCTCAAGGAGGAGTGCCTGTCGCTATCCACGGTGAGTAGGGCTATGGTCATGTTTGGTATAAAGGGATCAAGTGGAGGCCCCCCAACGTAGAGTGAATTTAATTGTGTGAATTGAAGAAGAAAGCCTGTCAGCTTCAAAGCGACTGATTAAAAAGTTTTGATGCTGGTTACATACGCCTTAAATTTGAGATAAGCTGATTAGTGATTTCAAAACTACGACGCATGCATTTTATATTATATACTTAGTCACCATAGACTTAGCCGTAATAACTTTCATATTGTCATATATATTGGCTTTTTCTGGATCTATGATCTATCTAGATCCATTTTAGATTCATATGATTAAACACTTCTGGAATTCGTCAGTAATTCGTCAGTAATTATTCAACATCAGGTAATCCTCCTTCAGTTTCTGAACAAAATCAGGAATATTTTTCTCTCGTATAAAACTAATGCTCTCTCGTTTGCGCCGGCGTTAGGACCGGCGGAACTTCGTGCGCGCGCCGCCGGCGGGCGTGGAGTTCGAGTTCGACTACGACAAGATGTACCCGGTTGCGGTGGCTATCATGGCCGAGGACCCCAACCTGGAGAAGATGCGCTTCGACCTAGTGCCCAAAGTGTGAGTACCCAGACTTGATCTGATGGAATAAAACTCACTATAGTTCATTCGCATTCAGAATGCAGTGTCAAAAATGAGTGCAAATGTCAAAAAATTGACCTTTTGGTCAATGGTTTTTGGCTTGTTAACCCCTATTCACAAACATCAAAAGGACACATTAATTTTGGTCGAATTAAATTTTGCGTTTGCGTTTAGATTAAAAAAGATCTCAGCAGAGTATATTAAAATTTCTCAAAAAGGTTTTCTCAAAATGACCTAATATGATGTTAGTGATATTAACCAGACGTTACGATGATGATGACTCAATTCTACTGCCTCATGTTCCAGAATCACGGAGGAGAACTTCTGGCGGAACTATTTCTACCGCGTGTCGCTAATTTGCCAGGCCAACGAGTCTGACGCCGCGCGCCCCGCCGATGACGAGCAGGGTGAGTAGTCCATCAGACCGGAGTAGCCGGTAGACTGCAGGCAACATACCAGTAGACAGGTGGACCAGTTAACTGGTAGATCACGTCGCATTAAATACTGAGTGGCCTAATACCTAGTCGAATCTATCTTCTTATCTATGTATATTAAAAAATATATTTCTTTGTAAAGTTAAACGAAGAATTAAAATTAATTTAAATGTCTAAATTCGTTAATTTGAAAAATTAAACGTTAAGGTTTTTATTTCTACGCTACCCCTTCATATGCGGTGCGAGCTACCAGTCTATATGTAAATAGCTAGTTACATTTATTTTTTTTTACATTTTCATATGCTTGTTTTTTTATAAGTTTATTTTTATTTTTTTCTGCTAAAATTAGGCGACAAATCGGCGAGTTCAAACCTCATAACCAAAGAAAAGGCATCCCAAGAGTCGATAGACGACGCAAAGAAAAGAATAAAATCGTTAAAAATCGATAGAGAAAATGATGACGGTAAGTTTTTTTAAGCTAGTTTTTTTTCAAAACTTTAAAAGCGTTTTATTTTTCTGTATTATATTTTTTATTATTTTAAGAAGTTTTGTCTTTTTATTTTTCGTTTCTTTTTCGTGTAATTTTTCTGATTTGACATTTCTGACTTGTAAACCAACTTTGCGGGATTTTTGCAGTGCTTTTTCGTCTGCAATTATTTTGTTAGGTTATTTACACTCACCAATAGATCATTTATCAAATGTATTGGCAAACAAGTACTGTCAGGGGCGTAGTCAATGCTCAATCATGCCTACTAGGGCCGAAAAATACGGCGTCGCTAATTATTTTTAAAATGTATTAATTATTTCATACAATTCACTTTCGTTTCATTATACATAAAGTAAAGTGTTTTAATTTGATAATGTTAAACATACAAACATAAGCATTAAAATCTTGTATTGATGTAGTACAATTTTCAAAAATTCGATGCACATAATGGTCAGTTTCAGTAAAAACTTATTAGCCACACTGTAGTGTTAATAAGATTTAACGTCAGTGTTTTTTCTTACTTGCTATTATTAAAACTACTACAATAACATCTACATTTTAATAACTCTGATACGTAATACTCGACAAAAAGTGATTTATTTACAATCAAAATTTTTCTGCTGCAAATTATGCCAAGTAAGGAATAACACGTGCAAAAGATGTACTTATGTAAATATGATATGTTTTTGAATTTTTCTGGAATGCAGCTTAAGCGTGAACGGATCGGGATCTGCCTTGACGACGTCGTCACGATCGCTTCATCTCACACACACCCGTATATAATTTGTGTCCCTCAACATACTGTATAAGTCAATCTGTTCTGAAAATCATAGAAAATTCCCACTTTATGAATTACAGAAGAGATTATAGCCTCGCGTTTTGTTATTCCAGTGGCGTAGCTAAGTAGATTTTCGGGTGGGGCCACTATTGTTTTTGATTTAGTAAGATCAATAATTTAAGATCTTGGTGGTGAATAACATTTGCACCCCGAAGATCTACTGTCCCCCAAAAATTATAAAAGCAAATATATACTAGTAGTGTAAAGACGTGTATATTCTATGGTAGCTACGAAACTGTATGTCGTTATTAATAATAAATATTTATTACACAATTAAATAATTTAATAGAACACCAATCACATACGTTTAAGTTAGATATTATTTTTTACTAGCGTTAAAGCGAATATATTTTTGTTATAATATTTAAATAATGTTGCAACGCTTCAGCGGGATATTATATCAATAACATAAAAGTTTTATCTAATGTCATATCTTCATCGTTGTTAAAATGTTGTGTGTCTTTGAAAATATATAATATGACAATATTTATAGCTTCGTGTCCTAAATATTGAATGTTATTGTATATAAATCAGTTTATTCTCTCTGTCATACTCTAAGGACCGCCGCACACTACGAAACCAGTGGCGCCACCAAATGGTATTGCGCATACGATTGCTTGCCTCGCTTGCCCAACTGGTTTCAGCTCGGTGTCACAAACATATCGACGCTGACCACAAAATTGGCCTATGGTGGCGCCGCTACCTCGGCGTCGTAGGGCGAGGCCACTCATATATATTTTCATAAGGGATATTAGCACATGTTTGTAATCGGTCTGTAATAGACATGTAAATGGTAGTCGCATTAAATATTTTGTCGAATCATCACCTAGGTTGTCGATCACGGGCGCAGCTAGGATACGTATGCCCCCCGGGCCCATGCACAAGGAAACCTTGCATCCGCTCCTGCTCAGTCATTCCTAGCTACGCTCAAGATCTAAATGTCGAATATTTTATGTGGAATGAATGTTGTATATTGTTTAAGAATGTTCTTCAGAGGAATTTGTATTCACTGATCGTAAATTGAAATTGTTGGAAGGAGTCAAACATATAGATATTTAAATGCTACGAATACGTTACTACAAAAAGTGTTCACGTGACAATCCAAATCAGTGATGTATTGTCCATTTAGTGACATAATGTATAAGAGAGACTGGGAAAGATTTAGTGAATGAAATTCCTCGCGCTAGGTCTCACTCTGTAAAAAGTTTTAACATTGCTAATTCTATTTGCCTATCTGCTTGTATTATGCTTGTTTTTGTATCACTCCCCATTTCTTCCCAAAAGTTGGTTTACAAGTTAGCAATGTTAAAGCTGCTATTGTGTTGTCAGATATCTCTATTCTCAAATATTTCATAACTATGTTCTAAGCAATATGGTGTTTTGTCAATAATTCGTTACTGACATCGAAGTAACTTTTAATTTTCGTATCCTACTTAGGAAACGGAATATAAGATTACGTTTTTTGATGCCGCTGCCTCGAACACGGCTACAGAACAGCGGCCTGTAGGATAACATCGATCTGCCTATAAATAGTGCCATGTCATAATATCTCTCTCATAATATAGTCTACAGCCGCTACATATCTATGTGTGACAGTCAATTACTTCATCTCCACATTAACGGCTAAATAATGCTTAGATAAATCGAACATTCGATAATATTTTTCACACTTTAAAGTTGCCAATGTGCAACAAAAGTGTGTTAAATGATCTTTTAACTTTTAAAATATATTCTATAAGGGCGATCGGATGGCGAATCTTTTGGCCAATGAAAAAAATTATATTTAAAGACTTCATTAAAATATATAATGTTTATTATTACATTAACTTTAGGTTAATACCATTAATATAGCACAGTCATGAAACTGATCATCCAATTCGTATTGTTCTAGTCCGTATTGTAAAATATTATTGCTCACAATGTGATCGTAAATGGTCATGCTCAATATTACATTGAAATAATCCAAAGGAAGTTTTTTTTCATGTTTTTGTATGTTTCATTTGGTCTAAGCATATTTTACCCGCTAGAGTCTTAACTCTGACAACACAAGAGGCGTTGTTTTATATCTATTTACAAATGTTAGTAACTCCAATCAGTATAATGTTCGTTGTGTAGATTTTAGTTCATAAGGTTTGAACAGTGATAAGTACAGGCCTAGATATGTCCGCCGTCGTCGCGTCTGTGAAGCGTATATCTGTATTGACGTTGGCATCTCGAAAACTGCAGAGAGGCTAAATGAATCCGGCTTTAGGTAGGTTGTTTCAAACCGTTTACAAAAAATAAAGGTGGGTTTTTTATGGATTTAGACCGGCTAACCGAAGTATTGGGTTGTTTATCTATGACTCAGGCTAATGTAACTATACTCGATTTTCAGATATCGCAATACGTAACTATTCAGAAGAGTTGTCTTGAGATTAATGCTCACACAGATAAAAGAGAAGTGAGCCAAAATGATAAATAACTGTCAAAATAAAGATGCTATTAATAAAATAAGCTCTTGGAATGGCAACTTCTAATTTGTCAACAAAATGGAATCTTAAATTACTCGTTAACTAACGGAATCACAGGTGACGATAATTCTAATCTAGCGTTAAAAAATGGAACTGAATGACCGCAATAATGCTATTTCAACTCGTAAGGCAAAAAAAGAAAGAAAATATGAAGTTTTCGAAAAAATGACGACGATGTTAGATATTCACTTTACAGACGTTCACATTCCTATCGCGTAGATTCTTGTAGCAATAATTGATGGATAGGATACGTGTCATCTGTTTCTCGACTGATCCTCTTCGGTACATAGAACATTGGTACGGCTGGCTAACGATTTGCCAATGTCTAGATTGGTTAAATCCATGTGTGTGTGATCTCGTATCATGTCTCGCATTGGTTCGAGACTTGTCAGCTAGTCTGGATAAGGCTTATCCCTTGATAAGAGGGAACAAGTTTTGATTCAAGTATATGGTAGTTACCTGAATTCGATCAGGCAAATCTCAAGGTCACTTATGGTGGTGCAATAGTGTGTCAGCTTGGTTGTACAATCACTAGTGACTCCAAACTTACTAGGGTAAGAACGTCTATTCCCGATGTCCCCCACTATTTGTCCAATACTGGTGGACGGTTCATAATAGGCCGGTAATTAGCCTTAGTCGTAGCCCTCGACGATTCGTTCAACTGTGCCAATCGTATCTATGTACCTGTGCCCTGGATTTCTTTGGCGCTGGAGCACTCGACTGTCGCTTTTTTCAGTTCTGACAATAAAGCTACCCTCATGTACCATCTGAAATGTCCCAGGTATCGTTTATTTGGTTGTACATGTAAAAGTGACGTTAGCTATTCTCTTTATATGCTGTACCCGGCTGAAAAGAATGCACATCTACTTTAAATATATTCGTTAGTGTTAGCTATGTAGGGCGTTTCCTCTTAAGCACATAACAGTTACAGTTCGTCTTATGCGTGCCAGCGACAAAAGACCCATTGGTGGTGGTGTTTGACCGAGATGATGCTCTACATTTTTTTTTATGGTCGTGACAAATAACTGTAAATAGAACTGTACACTAACTCAATAGAGCTGAAAATCGTGTCAAATCTGACATTTGACACTTCGATTTTCAGCTCTTTTGTACTAGCGCAGAGTTCTATTTACACTGCTGTTTATTCTGTCGCGATCACGAAAAACGCTCGTGAGAAAAATTTGTCTGCGTAATATGTTCCTTTGAAATTGCCGGCACTTCTTAATTATTCCCTTTTGTAACGTCACTTTTATAATTACAATCCGTTTTATAGTTTATATAACCTTCCTCTAAGCGTTTGTTCGTCCGTTTCTAGAGGTGGTATAGACTTCAATTTTGTCAATACTCGGATTTAAATGTTTAGTAAAAATTATATAATAGTTATTAATGGCATTTATAGTTAGTTATTATGAATTGAAATAATTATATTATTCTAAAATAAAATTGAGTTGTTATTTATTTCTCACTTATTTTCTGTTACTTATACTTTTTTACGCTTATAACTTTGGTACATATTAAATATTTAAGGCAAGTCTTTTGTTAAAAATTGTGAGGGGATTATTCAAGATTTCTGTGATATTTTAATGCTCTCCTTTACTTGTAGGAGGGTGGCGTTCTAAAGATGTAACTCCATAAAAAGGACAATTTTAAATCTTATGAGACATATCTACCTTTGTCGTTGAAACCTCTGTTACATAATTATTTTATTTATCTTCGGAAATGCTTATTGCTATTGACCCAGTATTCATCTAGAAAACACTTTTAATCAGACGACAAACTTGCTCTTAAATGTAAAGTCAAACAATAAAATAATTACATGCAGGTGTCTTCTAAACAGTAATAGATATTCAAGGACCGTAATTAGAATTCGATTCTCGTACCAAAAATATGTTGAACAGATTATCCTATAAAATATTTATAATGTTTATAATATTTATAATAGTAATCATTACCGCGCGGCATGCACTACGCGGCGGGCGCGTGGCTTTCAAAGCCGGGCACGTTGTACGACAGTGTGAGGGTGTCCGTGCGAAGTGGGAGTTGTCAAGGAATGCTGATCATGTTATTTTTCTGTAAATTACGAATTTCTTTAGTTTACAGCTATCAATACTTACGTATTATTGTAGTCTAAGGCTGGGTTCGGTAATTATTCGGTTAAAAATACACCGTGTATAAAGGATTTCCTTACTAATAATAATCTAGTTTGTAATAATGATTCTATTAACTGTAGTTCGCCAACAAAATTTAATTTTAAATAAAGAATAATAAAGAAAATAATGATAAAGTAACAAGCCAAGTATCTACTTCCAAGTAGGTATTTATCACGATGTCCAAGAGTATTACCCATTTTTTTTATAAACATATTGACAATTGACAATATTCTAAAACTTCTAGAACAATGGGAGAAGGAACTGGAAGCAGAGCTGAACGAGTACGAAGTAGTGGCCGAGAAGAACACAGACGACAAGTGGGAGAAAGAGTGCGAGGATCTTCTAGAGGATGAGGTGGACCTCAAGTAATTGCTTCTGTGAGCAGACAAGATCAAATCTCGTAATTAAAAATTCGCAGCCTGATTTCAGTCTAAAAGCGGTCACATTCGCACACGCATTGAAATCGGGCCCGTGCGACAAAATATACTGCAACTGGACTCATACTGCGAATTAAACATTTTTAATTAAGAGATAATTCTCGTATATTCTTAGTATAAGTACCCCCTGTACTTATACTAATAAAAATATTTACATAACCTTTAAGCTATTGAATGTTGTTGTCTTTGTCTGTCAAGTGACTGCCAACGTCTTAGACAGAGACAGCATCATTAAATATCTTATCCATTGTGTAATTTTTTTATTAGTATTAGCGTTAGCCGTCCTTATATATACCTATAAGGATGGTAAAAAAATTAATTTGTACAGAATAGATTTCTTATTATAAAATATATATAATATTTGTTAATAAATTATTTAAGTCTAGTATTTAATATTAAATACCTCGAACATGTTTTATTTTTGATATGGCATGGTAAAATATTGTTTTACTTAACTTCGTGGAGATAATGTTTTTATATATAAAGTAAGTTTCATAAAAAAAGTCATTAAGCGGCCTTTTACAATCTATTGCTATGTATCAGATAGCTTATGTTTGCGTCTTTTGTATCTGTCGTTCGATATAAAGTAAGCTGCGACAAAACTTCCCAATAAGTTATTCGACACTTATTTGAACATTGTAAAACATGTCCTTAATATTTTATTTCAATTCTTTATGAAATGAAATATGTGTGTGTCACAGAGGGTCAGCAAGACCCAGTGACCGTTATAGTCACTAAACATATTCTGTTTTCCTTGACTGTAATTGAGAATGTACTGTAAAAGAAAATGTTCGAATTAGGTATATGTCCTTATGATATTAATTTATGTTGAATTACTTTGTAAGATAAAAAATTACCTACTTGTGTCTAAAAATAGTTTTTTTTTAAACATTTAAATAATAGCAGCTTCTAAGGCTATATACCAAAATTTTTTTAATGCTATATTTAATCTATATTAAAGAAATACTTTATTTAAATTAGTATTGCTCATGTTCTAGAAAAAGAAACCAAAAAAAATAAAGGTGCAGCTTGGCAAAAAAGAGTATGACGCGAAGACAGCAGGAACATTTTCGTATCGTCTTTTATCTATATTACATTGGAATGACATGTTTAATTGAAATATATTATAATAACAGTTTCCGTGGTCTAGTGGTTAGAGGTTGGCTCACGACTCGGAGGTCGTGGGTTCGAATCCCGCGTTGGAACAACATAAATGTTAGCTCCAATTTTGGTTAGGACAATGCAGGCTGATCACCTGATTGTCTGGCAAGAAAGATGATACATGCGTCGGATGGGCATGTAAAAAGTCGGACCTGAGCCTGATCTCCCGCCAGTCGTGTCGGTCATCCGTCCCACTGGGTTATGAGAGTAAAGGAAGAGAGAGTGCTCTTGTGTACTGCACACACTTTGGCACTATAAAAATTACTCCTACGTAACCGGCCTGGTTTCAAAGAAACCGGCCACCCTCACCGAAATCGGTGTGGGGGAGTAATATTTATTAGAATATAACAAATAAATTTCATTCCAATCTATTGAGGTTATTAAATGACAATGACACAGTCGAAATTGTGTTTTGCCAATCTGTACCTAAATGATAAATAAAGATTTAGCTTAAAATTGTCACTACGTCGATTAAAAACATAAAACTTACTCGTTATGTTTCTACTAGGAAAGTCTTTACGTAAAGTCGAAGAAATTCAGTGTTTATCAGAAAGACATACCTACCTACTGAAATTAGTTATGTACATAGTACTTTCGGTCGCTAATGTAACCGCGTCGTTATTGTACGAATAAATTACTTTGTGCATAATATTTTAAAGCTTATAATAATAATAATAAACATATATATATATATATATATATATATATATATATATATATATATATATATATATATATATATATATATATATATATATATATATATACATATATATATATATATATATATTGAACTTTTATTATACTGTATGTGATATTTTAGGTTTTACTTCAAATGTATTTTAAGATATTCTAATTTTCTATTTGCACGTAAGCATAAAATAACGTACATCTATCTCTTTCGCTCGTGCATAAGTGTGTTGCTATTTCGTTCCCTCGAGTGAAAGAGACGGATAATAATTATTAAGGTCAACTATATTTTCTTGTGCTGTCCTGTGTAGATATGTTTATTCGTTGTAATTTTTATAATGTTCGACTTGTAATACTTTTTCCTTTGCCTTGATATTTTTTGTATTAGTCCGAGTTATGACCGGATTCTGAGACGAAATTTGTTGGGAGTTTATCTTTTCATTAGCGTTACTGGTTCGATGACTTGTTTCTGAACGAAAAGTGACAATATATAAGGTCTAGAAAATCAATTACGGATACTTCGGGCACATGATTCACTGCTTGTATACTCGAAAAAATATAATTTCTTTATATGGGCGAGTTTGCGTTTAGCGGAGAGTCACCCCCATACATGAGAAGATTTTTTACTTGGAGTATGACAAGTATGTTTTTGTCCAAACGTCCTTTACACAAGCAGTGAATCGTGTGCCCGAAGTATCCGTAATTGATTATCGGAGACGTTATATAAACTAATTTTAACTGAACTAACCAATGAGGTCCGTCAATCGTTTCCATAACTGGTAATATACACTGCTAGTGATAGTTGCGCGCGGACACAGAAATAAATTAAAAAAAACTTTACAGGAAATGATTATTTTTATTAGTTTATTTTAAAGTTCCAATTCACTCCGAAAGTCAGGAATGTTTTTCATAAAACTAGTTACATTGCCGAAAACAAAATACTTTATCCTCGAATTTGAAAAAGATTCATCTATTGAAAACTAGATGGATCTTTTTAGTCTATGCGCCAGATAAACTTAGTTTATCTGGACTTTATGTGAATTCTTCGGAAACCGGGCATAGTCATATATGTATACACATTAAACAAAACAGCTTCGAAAATGTAATGAATAATATTTGTGGGTAATAATAAACTTTTAAATAGATTTAAGTATGATAATATAATGTTTAATATCAGCCTAGACAGCTTTTACAGATTTACTTAATTTTTACATACGTTCGTATTTTAAAATGAATGGCAAAATCTTAGTACTTATATTTTATTAAGCTATCGCATTTCGTACTTCATCAACAAGCTTCGCGGTTACATTTTTCACATTTTATTAACCGACTCCAAAAAAGGAGGTTCTCAGTTTGACCTGTATGCTTGTATAATGTGGTACAGTACCCGGCCGACAAGGATGCTAAGGAAGGAGTTATTCGGCTAGTGACGGATTTGTACATCATTTTCTACCTATTCCATATTATAACATCATATACCTACCATCTTTCCTACTACTATTATAAATGTGAAAGTTTGTGAGGATGGATGGATGGATGGATGTTTGTTACTCTTTCACGCAAAGACTAGGTACTGAACGGATTTCGATGAATTTTGGTATGGTAGTAGTTTAGGCTCTAGATTAAAATATAGGCTACTTTTTATCTCGAAAAGTAGTATTCCCATGCGATACCTACTATATCAACGCGGGCGGAGGCGCGGGAAAAAGCTAGTACAAACATATATTATTGATTGTAAGTACAAACAATAACAGTAGGTTCTTAGTGAACATTGAATTCTTGCAAAATTGAATTTCCACCAAATTTGCACATTTTCCACTTTAAATTGGAAAATGTGCAAGAAGTTCAGCTGTGTATTATTCATTATTACTGTTCACTTACAAATGTCACATTAGCGGCATTCAGAAGTCTTCAAAGGTCGATGTGCAAATTGTTTTGCCGAGTATTGTACCTACACGAGATTGTCGTATTCGTAACGTACACAAAATATGAAGTGGATAACCGCTTAGTTTGTTGATAGTGAATATAAGACTTGTTTATCTTTGAATATCTTGATGTTGTCTAAAACTTGGCTAGTGTGGGACTGAAAACACATTCCTTTACCTTTACCAGATTCAATAAAATGTTTTTTTTTGTAATAAACCCTATTTTATTTATACCAACTATTGTACTGTCCTGGGGAAGGCAGTTTATACTTACTTACTACTACTACGATGGCTCAGCGACCCAAAGTGGATCTTGGCCTCCGACACGAGTTTGCGCCACTTGTCGCGGTCTTGCGCAGTTTCTTGCCACTCTGTGACTTGAAGATCGCGCAGGTCCGACTCCACGACTTCAGCCATCGGTACCGTGGACGGCCGTCAGGTCGTCGCCCGATCGGACGTCCAAGGAACGCCTTTTTAGTGGCACGATCCTCTCCCATTCTTGCAACATGACCGAGCCATCGGAGTCGCTGGGCTTTTGTTACGCCAATAATATTGGGCTCAGCCATGAGGTCTTCAACTTCAGCGTTGGTTCGGATTCTAGTTCCTCCGTCTCCTGTCTTCACCGGGCCCAAGATCAAGGCAGTTTATAAGGCAAATTATAATAAACGTTATTAGAATAGCATATTATACTTTTCAATGCGAGGCTTTGTAAGTGCGTTTTGTTGTCGCACCGTTGACGCTGCGTATTACGTCGTTTTTCATAGATACCTATTATATATGACATGCCCCATTAACGCATCGTCGAACGCGAGTTTTAACGGGACGACGGTCAGGAGACGAGGGAGGGAGGGTGGTGTGCTGCACTATCTCCCTCTTGCATTGTGATGTCCGTGCGTCGACGCAACGCAGGTGTGGCATACAACGACGTCGACGTCGACGCATTGAATGCGTTAATCCGTTGCGACGACGCAGCGCAACGCACTGCGTTTTAAAGATAGCTATTCAAAATTTAATTTAATTCACTACACAAAAAGATACACGTTTATATTATAGTCATACACTGCACTTGCGCCGTGCAGCGCGGTGCAAATTGACATTCGAACTCTTACAATGAAACGTTTATCTTCTTGTGTAATTAATAAAGTACAATTTTGAATTGCTATCTAAAAAATGTAGCGCGAGGGGACACCTGATCCTCCCCCACCAGGGTGAGTAGATGTATAAATTTTGAGGAAAGTGGATTTGAAAATTAACAAATTTTTAATATTGTTTTTTACGGACAATTTTCTTTACTATATAGTGAAATATTTATTTAATATTGAAGGGGGAGTGGGTTACTCCTACCATCTACTACTTCCCTCTAGATACCTGTAATTTAATGATTGATCATCTTCTTCTGAGCCTCTAAATAAACGAAGTCGGTCATTATATAGTCTATTTGGTCGTCAAAACTTGATCCACAGAAAATATAATTGATTGTAAAATTCTAAATACGTATAGATTGGTTATTTTATTTCAGCCTCAGTAAAATCAGAAATAATTCTTAAAGTTGCAATTGGATATTATTTAATATGATTTGATCGATTAAAAGTAATAATTCATCGCCTTCTGTTTTTCATTTTTGAATGTAATATAAATGTTCTATATTAAGAATTCCGTAAAGAAGGAAGCCTTATAGTTTCAAGTTATTTATTAAAAGTAACGGTTTATCACCTTCAAATTCCTTTTTTTTTTAATTAAAGACAACGTAATAAAAATGTTCTAACCTATTTTTAGAATTCTGTAGTAACTAAAAGGAACCCTTATAGTTTCATGTTGATCTATTAAAAGTAATAATAATGATTTATCACCTTCGGATTTTGTATATTTAAACCTAACCTGACCCATTTTTAGAATTTCTTAGTAACTGGAAGTTTCAAGTTGATATTTTATTGAAAGGAATGATTGATGATGACCCTCTGTTTTTTGCATGTTTTCAACGTATTCTAAATGTTCTGACCTAACCTAACCCATTTTTAAAAGTTCCATATTAACTAAATGTAACCTTGATATTTTTTATGTTGGTCTATTAAAATCCATGATTCTGTTTATATCACCTTCAGTTTTTTCATATTTAAAGGTGTTTTGTAACGTTTTAAAAATGTTCTAACTTAGGTTAGGTTAGACGGAACTTTTTGAATGGGTTAGGTTAGCCTAACCCATTTAAAAAGTTCCGTATTGACTAAAAGGAACCCTTATATTTTTAAGTTGATCTATAAAAAGTAACGATTATCACTCTGTGATATAGCGCTCCATTTCTTTTATATTTGTACTCTACAGATGATTCAGATGCAGAATTAATAGGTAGGTATATAATTAAGTAATTATAATATATTCAGATGCGGTTCACAAATCTCAAATATGATTAATGTACGACGCCATTTGCGATTATTATAACCGTATAAACGTCTTCCGATTGAGTGATTAATTTTGCGCCCCCAATAAAAAAAGTACCTAAATGAACTTGAAATGGGTTCTAAAAATTAAACAAAGAATATAAAACCAAGTCTTTACTTAACAATAATTACAAAGTATTTTATTAACTTATTAAGTTCGTTATAATTACACTTATTTATTATTATTATCACAGAACTTTCCAAGATAACCCTTAAAAATATTTTTATCTTTTTGTGTACCTAGTAGGTACCTGTTATGTCTTACTTTCATACGTTACGTTATTCTTTTACGTTAGGAATATAAATGCTAGTTTATGGCTTACATCAATGATTTCAAAACTAAAGAAAGGGGGTAAGAAAGGGCTTCCACGTACCTGCATTTGACAAAAAAAAATTCAAACAAGAAAAAATTACATCTTGATTTTTTCAAATAATTGCGGACTAATTAAATTGCGGAAAGAAAATGTCAAACCTCGACTGCCCTAAACAACACCAAAAGTAGGGTAGTTTAACTGTGGATACTTTTTGTCTCGACATGTCTCGTCTATTACACTTATAAAGTCCAAGACAAGTCGAATAAAATTAGCACCTCTATACATAATTAATAATAATGGCAATATTATAATATATATTAGGTCCTTACATATGAAATTGGCGTTTTGTCGTACTGACCACTTTGATCTCAAATATATCTTCTTTGGTTAGGAATTCCAATTTCAAATATATACCGCTATTTACTCATGCATTTGTGTTTCGTAAACCGTAATTCATTTGTTTTTTCCACCGTGGCACCAGTGCTGCAGAAACGGCTCGAAGGATTAATGATGTGTATGGCGGCGGTGTCGCAAAAGAAAACACAGTGACACACACAGTTTTTGGTTCCAACGTTTTCGTTCTGGACATTTCGACCTGCAGAACAAGCCCCGTGAACGGCCGGAGACTAAAGTTCTTAATGAAAAATTGATGCTATTGTGGGAGCGGATCCATTGCAAACCACGTCCGTTAGCTGCAGGTTGCGGTGTTAGTGATAAAACTGTTTTAATCCACTTGAAGCAAATTGGGAAGGTGAAAAAGCTTGAAAGGTGGGTGCTGGCAACCTCATGAATTGAGTGCAGCAAACCGACAAGCGCGCGTCGACTGCTGCGTTACATTACTCAACCGGCACAATAATGAAGGGATTTTAAATCGAATCATGAAAAGTGTGTCACCTGTGATGAAAAGAGGATTCTGTACGATAATTGGAAACGCTCATAGCAATGACTGAACCCGCCAAACCAGCCAAAGCCTGCCCCTAGCGAAAATTGATTAAAAAAGTTACTTGTGAGCATTTGGTGGACTAGTGCCGTGTCGTTCACTACAGCTTTCTTAAATCTGCCCAGACGATTACGGCAGATGTCTATTGCCAGCAACTGCAAATCATGATGGAAAAGCTAGCTGCTAAACAACCGAGGTTGGTGATTCGCTCTAGGCCACTGCTACTTCAGGACAATGCTAGACCACACACTGCACAATATACGGTTACCAAATTAGAGGAGCTTCAATTGTAATGTCTAAGACATCCACCGTACTCCCCGGACCTTGCTCCAACAGATTACCATTTTTATCGAAATTTGGATAACTTCTTGCAAGGGAAAAAATTCAACTCCAATGGGGCAGTCCAAAGCGCCTTCAAAGATTTTATTGATTCCTGTCCGAAAGGTTTTTTAGTAAAGGGTCAATGAACTATCTATGAGGAATGGTATATACTTTGATTAAATAAATATATTATGTTTAAAAATATTAGTAGGGATATATAAAACTTGAGAGGTGTCAAGGGACACCTGGATGAAACGAAGTTATATATATATATATATATATATATATATATATATATATATATATATATATTATTTCTAAAATGTTTAAATATGGTGTCAATGTTACGTTACAAAGTCACGAATATTAAATACCCTGATAAGAATGTCCTGTTTGTACAGCTAATAATGTTCATATTCAGAGTTTTAAGTCTTTCAGTCAGTTAACCCTACTATTTCTCCGGTACTTTGATATCTTCCAAACTATCAGGTAAAGAAGTCCCTTTTGTCTCCGGAAGTAGTAAGCAGACTAAACCTGAACTTATTGGAGCCAGCCCAAACACCACAGTCGGTAGCCATGGCACAGTCATTGACATACTAGATATAAATGGAGCTACCATGGATCCCACTCGCATAAATGTAGAACAAGCCCCAAGACCCATGTTTCTGACTACCGTTGGGAAGATTTCGGATGTGTATATGTATATGCAAGTAGCTACGATGGAAGCACAGCTTACTCCAAGGGAACCTAGCGTAAGGGTTATCCAGAATTTCTGAGGGACTACTCCCAAAATGATGACGCAGAGACCACCGAGAGTGAAGAAGGTGGCTGTTGTGAGTCGCCTTCCGAATTTCTTGATCAGCCAGAACGCGATGAGATTTGAAGGTATCTGAAAAATAGTAAAATGACGAAAACAGCTACAAGCTCCTGAAACATGGTTACGTATTGTACTATCTAATCGTTTAAATATTTATCTAATATATAGAAAGATATATTTTTTATTATATTAGATTTTATATATCTAATATTTTTTTATTATATAATAATATATTAATACTACGAATATAATATTTCTAATATTTTTTATTAGATTAGATCTACAAAGTTACAGAAGTATACGGGCATATTTCTGTAAGCTATTGTTTCTTTCACTTCCCTTTCCTTTCCCCCTAATTTTTTTCAGTTTTTTTAATTACCTGTATTCCCCCAGCAACGACCACCGTCACGAATGGATCTGGGCTAGTCTGGCTGATGTACTGGTTGAACCCGTAGAATGTGAGACCGCATATTGTCCACATGTAGCAGCAGCTGACGGTCTTAAGCCACAATGACCTCTTGAACAGGTCTAGATAGTTCGGTTTAACCTGAGTCGACTGGCTGCGAATATCTTCTGACATTTTCTTCAGGGTGTCTTCTATTTTAGATGTGGGTCGTCCATTCCTGTAAATAGCATTTGAATAAGTATTAAGATCTGCTTCTGCAAAGAGTAGTTTCTGCAAACCATAAGAAATACCATTTCGTTCACTTACAATTCAGCAGCTTTCTTTACAATAGCTGTTGCCTCTTCTACTCTGCCCATGCTGACCAACCATCTGGGCGACTCGGATATCACAAAGAAATATCCTAAATATATCAGGGGTGGGACAGCCAACGCCAAGGTGTATTCACTCCAACTTCTGAAGAAGTAGGCGAACAGAGGCACTGTAATGTGCCCAATGATGAAGGGAATCTGGTAGAGACAGCCGAGCAGTTCTCTGTACTTAGTCCCGACTGACTCCATAAGGATAACGAAAGAGACAACCATAGTTCCCGATGTTGCGACTCCTAAGAAGAACCTGATGATTGTGAATACGGTGTAACTGGGTGAGAAAGGGACAGCAAATCCTAATGCGATGAGGGCGACGCATGACGCCAAAAATGTGTGTCTTCTTCCGAATCTGAAACAGAAAGTATATAATAATATTATAGTTAATATAATATCATTTTATACTTTCTATATATAATATAAGATAATTATATACTTAACATGTTGTTAATTTCACAAGCCAAGGGGCAACGTCTGCTTATTTAATACTAGCTTTTTCCCGCGGCTTCGCCCGCGTAAGTACAGTATTCCAAAGGAACACTGTACACTGTACTGTTTTCTGAATAAAAAGCAGCCTATGTTTTAATCCAGAGCCTAAACTTCTACTATACCAAATTTCATCGAAATCAGCTCAGTAGTTTTTGCGTGAAAGAGTAACAAACATCTATCCATCCTCACAAACTTTCACATTTATAATAGTAGTAGGATTTATCGATCCGATGGACAGTTGAAATACACGAGGGTTGATAAACTTAGAAATCAATATAAAGAGAGAAATAAACTTATTGACGTCCTGCCAGGATTGAGCCCATTATCAGAATAGTGCTACTTGACTGACCATTCATAACTCTTGAGTTAAGATCCTAGGGTCATTAGCGTACAATTTGAAGTATTATTACACAGCTATTTTATTATATTAGAAGATGATCCCCGCGACTTCGTGCGCGAAAAAGAGATTACGAAGGAACTGTACATTTTGCCGCAATAAAGTAGCGTATGTCTGTCTCCGTGGTCTACTTTATATCTGTGCCAAATTTCATGATAATCGGTGAAGTAGTTTTTACATGAAAGAGAAACAAACAAACTCACTTTCACATTTATAATACGAGGGCTGCACTAAAAGTATCGAGAATGGAATATTTCCACTATTCCTGTCATATTAAAATCTTTTTAATTTAAAACTCCTTGGTTTTAAAAATCGAATACCGTTTATTTATTTAAAATAAGATTCTCGGTCTTGTCACAAGGTCTTGTCAAACTTGTTTAGTCGTTGAGAAAATGGAATTGACTCGAGAAAATTCTAGAGCGATGATTTATTATGACTTTCGAAGTGGTTTAACAGAAAAACAGTGTGTTGACCGGATGATTTCTGCATTTGGTGATGAAGTCCCATCCAAAACCACAATTTATCGTTGGTTTGCTGAATTTCAACGTGGACGTGTCAAGCTCAGTGATGATCCCCGTCAAGGTCGTCCAAAAACTGCAGTCACCCAAGAAAACGTTGATGCTGTGCGTAAGCTGATTGAAGAAGATCGACATGTGACATACCGCGAAATTCAGGCAACTTTAGACATTGGCATGAGTCAAATACAAATAATCTTGCATGAACAATTAGGTGTAAAAAAGTTGTTTTCCCGATGGATACCGCATTTGCTCTGTGAAGAGCAAAAAGCGGCTCGCGTTACTTGGTGCGTCAGAACTCTCGAAAGATTCCACGCAGGATCCTCAAATGCTGTATACAACATCGTATCAGGTGACGAATCCTGGATATACGCGTATGAACTCGAAACAAAAACCAGTCACGAGTTTGGGCGTTCGAAAATGAGTTAAAGCCAACAAAAATTGTTCGTTCACGGAGTGTTGCAAAAAAAATGGTGGCCACGTTTGTCTCCAAAACCGGCCATGTTGCGACTATTCCTCTTGAGGGACAAAGAACGGTTAATGCAGAATGGAATGCTAACATTTGTTTGCCACAGGTCGTTTCTGAACTCCGTAAAGAGAACTGCAACCGCCGCATCATCCTCCATCACGACAATGCGAGATCTCACACCGCGCACAGAACAAAAGAGTTTTTAGAGCAAGAAATCATAGAATTTTTAGACCATCCGCCGTACAGCCCCGACCTAAGCCCTAATGATTTCTATATTTTCCCTTAAATAAAGAATAATTTGCGTGGTCAGAGATTTTCATCACCTGAAGAAGCTGTGGACGCCTACAAAACGGCCATTTTGTAGACCCCAACACCCGAATGGAATGGTTGCTTCAATGATTGTTTCCATCGTATGGAAAAATATGTCAAATTTCGCGGAGAATACTTCGAAAAGCAATAAATACATTTTTAAATAGTAATGTTGTGTCACTTCCTTGATTCCCGAAATTTTCAGTGCCGCCCTCGTACAAGTAAGGAAGTACTCGTGGACAAGGATGAACTACATAAACATGAAATGTGTAAAATCGTAAAAAAGGATTTTGTTGGCCGTAGTATTTTATATTTTATAGTCTTACGCAGTAAGTAATTATACATTTTAATGCAAGTGCATGTTACACAGGAAAATAGTTATTAGAAGTAAGAATTGACCGGCGGAAATCCATGACATACAAACTCGATGCAAACTTGAATAAAACAGATATAAAATATTTTGTCTCTCTAAAATCTTAATCCAGGCTAGACTTCTAATTAGGCTCTAAGCTTAACTGATATCGATAAGATCGATAAAGGTACATAAGTCATATTTTATTCATATTATATATTCTACTGTTGATATGACCTTTTGATTAAAACATTACAAAAGCTATTTTTCGGCTTGTAAGTTCGAGGTTGTTCAATTTGAATGTAATCAAATGCTAAACTAAGGTAGCGAAGGATCTACGAAGGATAAGGGATATTTATTCGCGTATAATGATAAAACAACATAAGTACATAATGCTTGAAGTACTTGCGAAAATGTTTCAAGGTAAAATATAGATGTATTAAATTAGTTATCAATGAGGTAAAATATAACAAGGTGATGAAGAAAACCAAAGAGTGATAATATAGAACTAGATAAGTACATTTAAATCTTTAGATGCAAAATCTCAACAACATCTACACAAAAACTAAGAAAAAAAGGGATTTTCTTAGATAGTGTTAGTAGCTTGTGTTTAAATATAGATAAGTGTCATTATTAAAATATATAAAAAATATGCATTTGAATTAAATGTGTTGTTAATTAAAATTATTGTATCAATGATTGACGCTATCAAAAGCCTTTGTAAAATCCGTCGTTTGAATCAACTAAATTTTTCTTTGAATATTAAACGCGATAATAACTTACAATTGAATTAATTATTTTTGAAAAAAAAACTCCTTAAAATTTACCGATTATAATAAATAAATGCAAAATTATTATTATTAACACATTTGACCATTAGGGTCAATTCACACCGAAACGAAACGATACGTGACATGGCGCTGTATTTTTGAGATAGGTAGGTATCTATTTAAAATTGAACTTTATTAATTACACAAGAAGATACACGTTTCATTGTATGAGTTCCAATGTCAAGTTGCACCGCGCTGCGCAGCGAATGTGCTGTGTATGACATGAAACGTGTATCTTTTTGTTTAGTGAATAAAGTTAATTTAGGTATAGCTATCTCAAAAGCGTCGCTTTTCGTCGCCGTGTTAATTCATTTCTTACCTGTCAGAGAGGAATCCGAACAAAATACTACCTAATAATATCCCAAACTGGAGGATAGTCTGTGTAAAGCTGGCCAGCCAACCTCTTTCACATATCAGGTCCCACTCTGAGACGATCGTGTTGGCCATAGGGTGGTTGTCATATGCGTAGGACAAGCAGTTGTCGTAGCAAGTATTATTATCAGCGTCCTGCGTGGAATTGCCAAAGTCAGTGCACCTAAATGTAGTGCTCGGTGTCAGGAATAGGATCATCAATTGTACCCATCCAGAGGATAGTTTAACAATGGATATCGTCGCGAACAAGATGAACTGCCATTTTCCAAATTGTCCTATCAAGGTTGCGAGATCGTCTTCTTTCTTCTGACTCTGAAGCACTGTTTCCGCCATTTTAATTCTGCAAAATATTAAATGTTATATTAGTTACCAAAATGTCTGTACAACTTTATGAAGCCAGTTATATCCTACTAGCTTTTGCCTGCGGCTTCGTTCGCGTAAATACAGTATATCATGGGAACACTGCACTTTTTCGCCTATGTTTTAATCGGGAGCCTAAACTTCTACCATATCCAATTTCATCAAAATCCGTCCCGTAGTTTTTGCGTGAAAGAGTAACAAACATCCATCCATCCTCACAATTTCACGTTTCTAATATTAGTAGGAAGTAGGATTAAGCTTGAAATAAATTCAATTTTATTACGTTTTAGTTCTCTATTAGTACAGACAATATTAGTAATTAATATGCTTAGCTACTGCCTACTACAGCAGACTATATTTTACAACTCAGATAGTAGGTATATTACTATCTAAGTATTTAGGATTTTGATAAAATCTACCTCTGGCTTAAACTTATCAGCCACTCGGGGCTCGAGTGCATTCTATCTTGGTTTTATCTATGGTATAAAGTGACAATGTAGACATAATTAGACAGGGCTTTTATCATTTTATACTTCTTTGTGTTTTATTCTATCTTTTGTGTTTTAAATGTTAATAGTAATAAGTTTATTATTTTGATGTACCTATTAACTAAATTTGTTTATCCTATTGGTTTTATACATATTTTTAATATACTTAATACTCTATGTATTTATATTTTAGACCAGACTTATAATTTTTTTTAACTTTTTGAAAGTTAAGTAACAAATCTACATTAGATCATCTTTACAAACGACCGCGTTTGTCGCGCGTCCTAAATCAGTATCTCATAAAATATGATCCTTATAGGTAGTAGGTACTACTACACCAACGATAGCTTTAGGTGCAGTAAAATGTAAACGACCGTAAAAAAATTTGCGCGTGCGCATGTGCATGTCTTGTTTCGCAATCATATACCTACAATCATTGTTCATGAACTTTATGTTTCATCATAAAATATACAGTAATTTTATTGTTTTATGGTCATCGATATTGCCGCGATAAACTAATAATACTACTGGATAATCGTTTTATTAGTTGTAAAATTACATTTTTTTAATGAAAAAGTTGAGGAAAGAGCTTATTTTAGCATTTTATTGTTCTCCCATACATTTCTTTAAAATATGAGGCAGTTTATCTTATTCTATAATACGTTTTCCTGAATTTTGCATTATATCATTAGTCATTACTTCCCAAAAATTATTCATTACTAGCAACACTATGCCCAAGCGCGCACTGGTGGCTAAATGTAATGTATGCAAGCGGCCGCTGGCCGCTTTCGGCCAAGTGCGGCCTTAGAGCATTAATCCAGCGCACTGATGATACAATGGATAGGTTCCTACATTTCGGTGGCCGCCGTGTCCTGGCCGCCGTGGCCTGGCCGCCGTGTCCTGGCCGCCGTGTCCTGGCCGCCGTGTCCTGGCCGCCGTGTCCTGGCCGCCGTGTCCTGGCCGCCGTGTCCTGGCCGCCGTGTCCTGGCCGCCGTGTCCTGGCCGCCGTGGCCTGGCCGCCGCGCCGGTGCGCGCTTGGGCTATGAACTGGTGCAATAATATAATGATTTTTCAAACTTTTAATTACATTTTTTCTAAGATATTTTAGAGATTTTTCCTCATACAATAAAATTACATACTTTTTAAGCTCTTTTATTTGATATGTCTTGTAAGTTATAGTGTAAGGGTGGGACTATTTGCCCTTCTGGTTTGGATATTTCAAATGTTCGATGAAAAATATATTTGTTAGCTATTGAAGAAGGCTAAGTAGCAGGCTAAGCTAGTCCTGTTATAAACAAAATCTTGTATCTATCTACACATCCTTGTAAGTAGATTAGAATAACGTGATGAATTGATATTGTGTGACCTCCTAAATAGGCATATACAAGATTTACTTTAGAGGTCGTCTTTGATCTCAAATCTAAATTTGGTAAAACTAACGTCCTTCCTTCCTAACATAAGCGCTAGAGCACAAAAGTACCCAATAAAATCTCTTACAATGCAAGGTTTTTGGGGGCTCAGGATTGATGTTAGTAGGGTGCCAGATTTTTTTCCAGTCTATAGGTAAGGGGCAACTGTTTATATAAGTAAAAATAATGCCAACAAATTCTAGACATAATTTATACATGACTTATTATTATTTTAAAATATTAGTAAGTCATGTAATACCTGATCGTGAAGTTGTCATCACGAGCTTGTTCCATAAGAAACGAGGTCTGTATTCAAATTAACAGCAAAGGTAGATATGTATTAATATACATTTGCATAAGACACGTGAGTTGAATCTTATTATGACTTTCAAGTAATTCTCATTAGATTTGACCGAGGCTTTTTATACTGTAAACAGGATTTTAGCATTCTATCGTGATGCACAACAACGGCCGACATGCATAATATTTACTTAGGTATGTCAAATTTGTAAACGGGCCCATAAAAAGAACTCAACAAAACCCCACACAATGGGTGATATATTTTTTTGTATAGGAATGATGTCAATAACCTCATAATAATATTATCACCATAATATTTTCAATTTCTGCATTTCGTTAAAATTCGCCAAGGGGCGTCCATAAATTGCGTGAGACGTTTTTTTTTTCTCTCAGGAGGTTATTCATTATACAATACTGTGTAGAAACACAGGTCGCCTATTTTAGCCGAGCGCTTATTCATCCTTGTCCATAACTGTTTTGTAACATTCAACATATTAAGAAATTTGTCTTCAATACGAATACTAATTTCATAATACGCCCTATTTTGTACACTTAATACAAGTCTATAAAGAATGGCCTAATATTTCTTAAAATGAAATAATTAAGAAACAGTTTTATGGCTTTTTTCGATTGTTTTTGACGTGATAACGTCTTATAATTCGGCGGAGCCGGCTGCACGCACGTAAAAACATGACTCATACGTTATCAAGTACTGTTACCAAGTACCGTTACCTGTTATTGTTACCAAGTACCAGCGTTACCTCGCATTGCCGGTACCTCATTATTATTTTATTAGTATGGTTATTATTATTATTATTGTTGTTGTTGTTGTTGACGTTGTCACGTTCAACTATCGTCAGTAAACCGACTTTACAGACAACCGATATTTTTTCATCCACAAAAACTTCCCACAAAGTTTTTGTGGGTGTAGGTGGGGGTCGAAACCAGTAGTTCTTACTGAGAGGCTGGTTTAATGCTCTAAGCTCAGAGGGTATCAGCGTAGCGTAGCTATTAGCGTACTTTTCGTAGGCCTAGAAATAAAAACAACAAAAACACTGCAAATTGAAAGAATAATGTATAGGATTCTAAATCTAGGGTTGGTAAATCTTCAACAGCAACTTTTAAATTACCAATTCCTGTAACCGAGTTACATATCAAATAGGTGTTTGATATACCTATACTGAACTAGATTACATTCAATTAAATTACTTACCTACTTAAGTTTAGTAATTTTTAACTAATATAACTCCTCACACCGATTTAGGTGACGGTGGCTGGTTTCATTGAAACCAGGCCAGTTACGCAGGAGTAATTTTATAGTGCTCAAGTGTGTGCGCAGTACACAAGAGCACTCTCTTTTCCTTTACTCTCGGAACACAGTGGGACGGTTGACCGACACGACTGGTGAGAGATCAGGCGCAGGTGCGACATTTTACATGCCCATCCGACGCATGGATCACCATTCTTGTCAGACAATCAGGTGATTAGCCTGCATTGTCCTAACCAAACTTGGAAACATTTTTTGTTTTTCCAATGCGGGAATCGAACCCACGACCTTCGAGCCGAGAGCCAAGCTCTAACTAGACCACGTAGGCTGTTACCTGCCTATTAGGTAGGGGTAAATTGATCGCACTTAGTTAACGTTAAAGTTAACCCTAGCTTAAAATATCACGCCTCGTTCATAAATACGAAGAACGAGAGAGATTGCATAATATTTAACCCAGTGTAAACTTTAACCCACTAAACTTTTCGCAAGTGGGCTTTCAATGCAGTGTAAAGTCTGCTTATGTTTAGCGATTGAATACTTACCACTTATGGCATAATTGAAGTTATCCATTATTCTATAATGGATTTTTTAATGTGATAAAAACTATTAAAAGATCATAACAAAATAATCGGTATAAGAACTAACCACAATGTTTAGTTTTGACAACATACTGACGATAAGGAACACGTTATAAAAACGTTAGTTAGGTAAGATAAATAAAAACATGGGGAATACCTGTGTGATAATTAGTATTATTTAAGTTAGGTGTAGGTTATCTTATTTTGTTTGTACCTACTTGAATTGAAATTGTAATAATATATTTAAAAAAAATGATTTTAACAATTAAACCTATTCTTATGCTTAAAATAATTTTAACTTAGTAAGTAGGTACTAAGAGTTAGATTTTACAAGTATTTTAAACGACAACTAATTGATAAACTAATAAATATTCTTTATTATACGTTACCTAATTTAAAAACTTTAAATTTCAATAACACGATTTCATAGTTCGCGCACAGAAGTTAACAGCGGGACGCAAGAGAGCACACTGCGGAATATGTGTCTGAGGCAGAAGCGTCCTGCGTCCTCACTTGTACATTATTAATGTGAATGTTT
Source organism: Phengaris arion (assembly GCA_963565745.1). Classification (NCBI taxonomy): domain Eukaryota; kingdom Metazoa; phylum Arthropoda; class Insecta; order Lepidoptera; family Lycaenidae; genus Phengaris; species Phengaris arion. Next base: position 6,022,169 of record OY751444.1, on the reverse strand, counting down.
GTTTATCACAACTAAGATTTTAAGCATGATTTTAATTTGATTGGGTAGGGCTACTTTTAATAAAAAAATGTTGGTACAAGTAAGAAACTAAATTCAATATATTTTTCGATTAAGTGGATTCAAGATAAATATGTATTGAGTCAGAATCATACAATTTTTTTTATTATAAATGCGTAGTGCACATACCTAATAAATGTGAAAGTTTGTGAGGATGGATGGATGGATGTTTGTGACTCATTCACGACTTACCACGGGACCAGATTGACGTGGAGTGAAAGCGTCCAAAGATATCATTATTATTATTCACGCAAAAACTACTGAACGGATTTTAATGAAATTTGGTATGGTAGTAGTTTAGGCTCTGGATTAGTGAGGATAGTTTAGGCTACATTTTATCCCGAAAAGTGCACTTTCCGGTGGGATACTGTATTTACGCAGGCGAAGCCGCGGGATCAGATTTGCGTGTCTTTTTAACCCAGAGCCTTTAACTCACTATTATACCGAATTTCATCAAAATCCGTTTTAGCGTGAATTAATCACAAACATCCATACATCCATCTTCACTTGAAAAGTTGAAAGTTTCACATTTAGGTGTAATAGTAGTAGGATTATCAATTTGTAATAAAAAGGAATTTTCATCATTCACCTTCTTGGAGGAAGAAAAAAAAACGATGTAATATTGTGAATTGTGATTATACAGTATACAAGCCCGGTGTATCTACAATCTACATTAATTCGACTTTATTGTTATGCTAGTAAGGTTCATAATGGTAATTGGGTACACTCCGTTCAGATATTTAATCTAAGCGTAAACAAAGAGAACCATAGAACACAATGGTACCCAATAACCCATTCAAATGTCACTTATTTACAATATTGTATTATAGAAATATATTATAACTTTTTTTTAAATGAAATGAACCAGGAAACGAGCAGTCGGATCACCTGATGGTAAGCGATTACCGCCGCCCGTGGACACTCAACTTGCGTTCCCAGTTCTTAAAATCCCCAACCCCCCTTGGGCCTCCGGTAACCTCACTCACTCGGCAAAACACAACGCAAGCGTTATTTCACGCCGGTTTTCTGCACGGATAAGATAAATGAGGTTGTATTGGCAACCGTGATAATTTACTTGAAAACCAGCGTCGCCGCCTGTCTCCCACCAATGCACTCCACTACATAAGAAATAATAAGACATACACGAATTACGCACACTAATTAACAAATCACACCTAGAACGGAGGGCTGCGATTTGGTACTCACACTACGTTGAGTCGGTAACGTTACGACACAACTACATGCTCAAAATTCACACGCACGCTAGGGCTTGCTATGGTCGATAGGAATTTTCGATAATGAAAATGGTCAAACTTGAATCTTGAAATCATCTTAGTTTCAGTTAGATTTACGATTTATGAGCCCTAACTTTTGAATGCGGCGGGGGGAGTAGCGGGGCAAGTATGGTTGCGCGTGTACAATATGTGCATCCCCACTATTTTTGCCGAGGGCTCATCGTAAATCGTAAACCGTCCTGTAGCTATTGGTAATTGAATGAATTTTTTTAATAACGGGAGCACTAGTAATTTTATTTTTATTTATTATTTTATTTATATAAATTTTAACTAAAACATTGTGTCAAAGGCAAATTTAATTGGTATTGGGATAGAATATGAAAAAAAATATCAACATGTATTACCTTTATTTGTAATCAAAAATAATAAGAAAATCAAAGCAAAAAAAGAACTCGATGGTCGATAAATATTATGTACTTAGTAAAAAAAAGGATTGGCAAAATTTTACTACCGAGAACAGTAGTAACTCATTCTGAAGATAAATAATTTGTCGATAAATCATCGATCACTGACTGCACTATCCAGGCGACCGAAGCGGACGTGACGCGAACGAATCGAAAGGCGTGGTAATTTGGCTCGCTTCGCAACCCATTGCGCGTCAGATGTGTCTTCTCGCGAAATATTTGCGTACTGAACCAGCAATGTATATTTTCTGTGATTCTTGGCTTAATTGTCGTTTCTACTTAGAATTTCATAATTCGAACTAGTTTTTTGGGAAAAATACTAAAAAACTAAGGTTTTTAAGCTTACCGATGAAAAAAAATTCCTCCTTGTTTCATATTCGATGTCTGACTCTTTAATTTGCACATAACAATCGCACAACACGGCATTTTCAAAGGATTTTAGCGCTGCTCCGTACTGCGAGGCAATCAACAAGCGACTAAAAAGTATGAACGCGTGGTTCGATTGAAGTATGATTGTTTAATCATACTTGTGGCGCGTCTGCTTCGCGCACATTGCCAATCCAACCTCATTTATCTTATCTGTGGTTTTCTGTGAGGCCGTGGTATTTAACCGGTCGAGCCGGCCCATTCATGCCGAATCGTGGCTCTCCCACGTATAAACAACACATTAACATTTTTGTTTACGTTGAGATTAAATGATGGTTTTTGATATTTTTTCTGCCGTTAGGGGGCAGACCCAACTCGCACAAAGCGTCACCTGGTGGCGTAAGTGGTATCAAAAACGGACGATAAGAACTGTCGATTCTTTTTCTGTCAGCAGGCGGCGGTGGTAGCACGATGGTCCTTGTCGTGTCAAAAAGCTGTCAGATGTCACGATTTTAAAAACCCTCATTGCATCTGAACAGAGTATGAGGGTAACCATACACAATACTTCCTAGTTCCTATAGTCCAATCGGCATGACGCTGTCGATTGGATCATTTAGAACTGACTAACTAAAACTAAATGTAGATTAAATTACATTTGAAGTTTTGAACAGAGTAAAATATAAATATATCGATGGCAGTTTAACGATAAAGGAAAAAACATACTGCACAGCTGTTTATGTCGCGACGGCCTTCACGCATATCACACCATGGTCGATGGGCAAACGTACGGATAGAATACTATTCATATAATGTGAATTGTGATATTTTTGTTTTCGTTGTGTATATGTTGTGTTATAGTCGTAGTCTCGGAACCCTTATAGTTACGTTTCGTCACGTCCGTCCGTTCGTCTGTCTTCGGCTTACCCTCCAAATGGTTAGTGCTCGAAATATGAATATATATGCATGGATATATTTATTTATCACGCCGACAAATGTCTACCCCATATTGATATATCATTAAAAAAGTCTTTTAACAATATTTAGAGGTTGCCCGATGCCATGACTAGTTTTTGATTTAGGTATCCGTTTGCGGGGTATTCAACTTTAAAGCCATGTTTTGTTCAAATATAGCGTCCCCTCCAAAAACTATACGGCTGGCTCGAAAAATGTGAAAAAATTCATGATGTTAGTCCATAAACTTTGAAAGAAAACTATATCGGCTTATAACGGGAGTCTAGTTCAGGAATTGTAGAGTTGGGTAGGGCAAGGGATGCCGTCCCCCCAGAGGACCCAGCGGAGCCACGCAGCTTGCCCCGCCGCCCCCGAAGAGGAGGAGATCAGACGCACAAATTGCGCCTCACCCAAGCGCAATGATGCCCCCAGGCGCAGTTGCGCCCCATCCACCGCTGGATTGAAATCCCCCCCCCCCCCTCACCCCACCCATCCTTACACCGGCAAACCAAGTGCCGGTGTAATCTTCTCGACTGGCGACGAGTGGCAGCCCTAATGCCACCTGGTCGTCATCGTGGCGTACCTTCCCCCCCGACACAAAAGTCGGAGCCCGGAAGTCTATCGCCCACCCTTCCCCTGGTCGGTTGAGTCCGCGGTCCGACAAACGCGGCACGTGCGGGATTGGCTATATAGACGTTTCAAGGCCTCCGGGTCGGGCCCCCATGCGCCCTTTGGAGTCGACCGCCGGTCTAGGTCGTGCCTGGTTTGGCAAAGTATTCTCCCTTTGCTCGCCCACGGGTTTCCCCCGCGTTCTTCCGGGGGCGTCTTCTCTAAAAATCGACACTATGCGCCCAGTACCTACGAGTACTGGGCGCGTCATTCCGTCATGATCTGTAGAGAATTAACTTGTATAATTTGCATTTCTTAATTGGCGGGAGTGAATTTGTGATTTTTTGGTAAAAATAATTTGTGAGTGTATATCTTTAGCTAGTATTTTTCTAATCAGTAAGCAAGTAAAGAATTTATAAATTTGTATCATAGTTTAGCTTGCTTCTCTTGTAGACAGTTTCTGTTGGTGTTAAGTTGTCATAATTAAAAAGTGTTTTGATAATTTTAATTTGTTTTGTCTGAAGTTTTTGACGTGATAACGTCTTGTAATTCAATGGAGCCGGCTGCACGTACGAAAAAACATGACTCATGCGTCGTTACCTCGCTAAACATGACGTTGTCACGTTCAACTATCGTCAGTAAACCGACTTTACAGACAACCGATTTTTTTTTATATTTTCTTTAGTAGTAGGTAGATCCCCATACTTCAATTAAGGAGGTTAGGTTGGATTTAACGAGGGAGTTGTATACAAGATATTTAATATTTCTTGGAAAACAATATGAACTACCCTTAAGGATTCCCATTAGCGTCGACAGTTTATTACATATTTTATCTAGGTATATGTAGTTTTAAATATTGGTATAATGGTACGGATAACGGAACCCTATGTATGCGGGTCCGACTTGCACTTGGCCGGTTTTTTCTATCTTCTAATCCAATTTAAAATTAAAGTAGTAGGTATGTAAATAAAGAAACAATAGCTTGCTATAATGCTACCAATTAAAATGTTACCTACTTATTTACCGTGCAATAAAGAAATTAATATAAGCAAATAAAAAATTTGCTTGGTCGAATTTAATATGTTTGTTTACTTTTATATTCAATTGCATACGAACAGAGTATGAGGTAGCCATACACTATGGCATACTTCCTACGTCCAATCGGCATGAGTGTATGACGCTGCCGATTGGATCATTTAGAACTGACCGTCTGTGGGCGTGGGTTGGCATAACAATTTTGTAAATGGACGAACTGCAGATTGGAACAAGCCTGCAGCGTCATGCCGATTGGACGATAACTACGTGGTACTTCCTATAGAGTATGGTTAGTACCTAATTAGGATAGATCTTACTTATTTAAAAAAGGCTAAAATCATAAAATTAAAAAACTTTCCATTTACGATCGTTTACTCGGTTCTATTTTGATTCGAGTTTAGAAATATTAACCTCCTTTACAAAACCTGCTTTAGGAATATTAGTTGCAAATATTATATAAAACTTTACATAATAGAACATACATAATCTAAATAGTGCCTATGATTGAATCGTTCTACATAGTATTAGACTTTTACCAAATTAATCTATTTTGCTGCCTACACAGATACGATTCATAGGAATTCAGTAGTACTGCGAGACTACTGACTACTTTAATTTAACTTTTTAGTCATCCAACATAGGAGCTCCACTTATGAGGGTATATTGTATTCGAGGCTTTTTGAAGCGCAGATTTCTTATTTCTGACAAATGACGATGTAACGCGTCATCATATCATGAGCAAAATAAGTTCGACGTTTCGCGCTGCATTTAAATCTTGGAAGTAACTGTATTATTACAATACTTATTAAAGGTCTGATCTTAAGATAATCGCTTTGTTCTTCCGACTGTCTGAGAGACAATTCCTCAAAAATGTCGCGATAAACATACTTAATGAAAGTTGTAGGTACTTTCCTTACGAAAACTTGCCCTTGGTTTAAAAGAGTGTATAATTTCCTCAATAATTGTACAATATTATTTCTGACATTATAGCGCGGTACAATACTATCAGGGAGTCTACTTCATAAGCTTTTGGAGTGTCTCATAATTTGTTTGTATTATAATGATGTGGTGTGAAGCGTCCATAGATATTATTATATGGGATATAATTAATCTTGCGAACAAAAAATGAGTTGGCGACTGCACATGAGCATACCATATTACTGAATTTGGCAGCGAATTAATGTTGGCGACTTAATTACTAAACTGGCGAAAGCACTCAGGTGACCAAAAATAGAAAAATCGGCAGATAAAAAGTGGAGAAATTTAATCCAAATTGGCACCGAAATTTATAAGTTGGCGACTTCATTTCCGAGTTGGTGCCTATTATACGATGTAAGCAGCTATAAAACCAGATTGGGTTGATCAATTAATGGCTGCTAAAAATTCAATTTGCAGGCTACGGAAAATCGTAGTTTGTTTTCCTTTGGTATGGGTGTCGTTTTGAAAGTTTTTGGGGGTTCAGAATAATATGAAAATTAAATACATTTTGAGATTTCAAAATGGTATACATTTTTTTCATTAGAACTAATATGGGTGTCCTTTCCTAGGTTTCTGGGGATGCTGATTATAAAAGTGTCTTCCAATTTCAATTTCCAAAATGGAGAATTTTCATTCTTCGTTAAAAGGACATGAGTACTAATTTAAAAGTTGTTGCGGATGCTGATTAGGATTTATGATTATTAACACAGTATGTTATGTAGTACCAGCTATGTAAGCTACAGAAATTTTATCTTATCATAAAGAAAATACGTGGTTACGGGGTTACATACACAATTTTCAATATTTTTCAGTAGGATTACCTGTTATCGAGATAGAAGCGATTACAGAAAAAAAATATATCAATGCTTTACGCTTGAATGCTTTCAGATAAGAACGATGTATAAAGCTATAAAAATGTTGGAAAATTCTGGATTTTCAAATTTCTTTTTCTCCCATCAAGAAGAAAATATGTGGTTGCGGAGTTACTAAGGGGGAGGAAATTTTCATTATTTTTTCAGTAGGATGAACCGCTTCCAAGATACCAGCGATTATAGAAAAAAATATGGCAATGCCTACTTTGAGATACGAGCGATGTATGAAGCTATAGAAATGTTGGAAAACTTAGGATTTTCAAATTTCTTTTTCTCCCATCATGAAAAAAATATGTGGTTGCGGGGTTACTAAGGGAGAGGAAATTTTCATTTTTTTTTCAGTAGGACGCACCATTTTTGAGATAAAAGAATTTTACAGAAATTAAAATATATGCGCCATTTTGAAATTTCAAAATAAATGGTTTTTTTTTAAATTAATTTCCCCTAAACCTAGAAAAGGACACCTAGATTTATTTTACTAAAAATAAATGTCCGCTATCTTTGAAATTCATAATGGATATCATTTTTATATTCAGCACCCCTAAAAACCTCATAGACGACACCCGTATCAATTTTACAGAAAAATAAATATTCGCCATTTTGTAAATTTCAAAATGAATCTACACAATATCTACACTCCCCGAAACCGACAAGAATTAAAAATGGGAATTTTGTACGCTCCTTTACGTTTGTTTTGTGTGCGCTCGTTTTGCTGCTTATTATGTTTTTTGAATTACCTACATCAGGTAAAATATATGTGCCTATTCTTAAATTAAATGTGTGTGCACATTTAATTTAAGAATAGGCACATATATTTTCCCTGATGTAGGTAATTGTCGCCCAGATTTATTTATTCGGTAAAATAATATCTGTTTGTCAGTTTGTAATATTCAGTGAAAAAAACTAGTATTAATTAGTCACCAGATTTGAAATTTTTTGTGCCTTATATTCTTTCGCTAACTTGGTAATTTAATGTTCAATATTCGGTTTTTTCATACTCAAAATTTGATTGTTTTGTCGCAAGTTTAAATGCATGTCTTGTTATATTATTATTAATTATGACATGAAGTCACAATACAATTATCAATGGTAATATGTCAGTATGATATCATCATATTATAATACGAACAAATCATCATTCCCTAATAGTACTTACCAACAAATTCGAATGTATTACAAGTTTTCACGAGAAGATAGACTACAAGTTATTTAAAATAATGTAGTCTATCGTCCTAGATCATATTATTTCGTAATCGCCTGCCATAAGATGAGTATGTATGTCCGCAACTTTCTATAAAAGGAATGTGGGAAAATTCAAACGCCTGTTATTTTACAATAGCTATGCTTGATGTTAAAACTTCACTCACAATATTATGTAAAACATAAGGAACATACAAAAACAAGAGTCAAGACTGTAGTGTCTGTAGTTCAGTAGTCTGTTTAGTAGACACGGAAAGAAGCAGTGATAGTGATGGTAAGCGATTACCATCAGGCGATCCGACAACAATCATAAGTCAATAGTGTAAAAATCGTCATTACCTAAAATCTCTTACAATAGTCACATGAATAGCGTAGCTATTTATTATTTTAAGGTTCATTGTTTAAAACTATTCGGATGTACTGAATTTGGTAATAAAGCATGTCCGGTTGCAGAATTAGGATTAAAAATATGAATAACAAACAAACTACGAAAGATATAATGTACGGTCTACATTTATAATTTGATCATTATATAACACAAAACACAACACAACAAAACACGACAAATACGGGTTTTATTTCTTAAATATGATGTCTTCTAAATGTTGACCGTTACGTGGGACACAGTCATCTGGCTTCAGTAGGTATTCCTTGCCACCCGCTGGAGAAGTGCAGCCGAGATGACATGAACTTCGCGAATGATATTTTCTTTAATGCTGAGATAGTCTCCGGGCTTGTTTCATAGACTTTACTTTTGAGATACCCCCACAGAAAAAAGCTCATGGGTGTTAGATCCGGGGACTTGGGTGGCCAGGGGATGTCACTGAAACGGCTTATCAGTTTGTTAGGGAAGAAATCACGAAGCAGCGCCATGGTCTCCTTAGTAGTGTGGGGCCTGGCGCCATCTTGCTGAAACCATGAACCGCGAATAATGAAGCCAACGCGGCTGCCTACCCGCTCCTCCGCTCGACGTTTATGGAGAAATTAGAAATTTAAATACTGATTCTGCCACCGGACACCTGTATTTTCATATTACGTACTGTACTATGAAATATATCCAGGCATCTTAAGATAAAATATTATAGTATCTTCGCCGACACCCTTAAACGTCAAAAAGATGATATTATTATAACAACTAGTGTCGTAACGTAATAATTGTGAACCGGTGTTGTGTCGAAACTCACCGGTTTTACAATGTCAACGTACACTATTGTATTTGCACCGCTCAGGATCGTTTTGTACCAAGGTTGTAGATCGTCTGATAACTGCGGGTGACACGAGTATATCTTAATAATTGGGTTCTGTACTTGGAAATTTAAAACACTTTAATAATGAAATTAATTTGGTTACAAATATAATATATCTGCACTAACCAAAATAATTTTCCGTTATTTTCATTATTGCATTTAATTTTGTGACATTTAAATTATGCATTTTACGCAAAGATTATCTTAGAGGGCGCCACCGAACTAAAACGTGATAGTATTGGCGCGGTAGCATTCCTGATTCATAAATTTACAAGTTTAATAAAGGGCCCGATTCACAATCTTCAAACAGTGTCGAATAGCATAATCGGAAGTTTAAGGAGTATCTGTTTACTTAATATCGAGCGACAGAGACAAAACATGCAAATGATCTATCTGAGGCTTAACAGTAGTTTGTGAAACAGGCCCTGTGGTAAATATGGTACCACCAGAGAAATGTAATATTCCCCTTCAAGGTGCAGGAGTCTACAAGCTCGACTATGACTGTTGTCTCTCCTATATAGGGCAAACCAACCTTACCTATTATAATTGTATTGTAACTTCATGTCATAATTAATAATAATATATTTAGACATGCATTTAAACTTACGACAAAACAATCAAATTTTGAGTGTGAAAAAAGCGAATATTGAATATTAATTTACCAAGCTGGCGAAAGAATATAAGGTACAAAAAATTTCAAATCCGGTGACTAATTAATACTAGTTTTTTTTTTCACTGAATATTACAAACTGTCAGACAGATATTATTTTAGCGAATAAATAAATCTGGGCGACAATTTGAGAGTACACATTTAATTTAAGAATAGGCACATATATTTTCCCTGATGTAGGTAATTCAAAAAACATAATAAGCTGCAAAATGAGCGCACACAAAACAAACGTAAAGGAGCGTACAAAATTTCCATTTTTAATTTTTGTCGGTTTCGGGGAGTGTAGTTTGAAATTTACAAAATGGTGAATGTTTATTTTTCTGTAAAATTGATACGGTGTAAAATTTATAGGGATAGCCGTCGTTTTAAAGGTTTTTAGGGGTGCTGAATATAAAAATGATATCCATTTTGAATTTCAAAGATAGCGAACTTTTTAATAAAATGAATCTAGGTGTCCTTTTCTAGGTTTACGGGATATTAATTACAAAAAAAAAACATTTATTTTGAAATTTCAAAATGGTGCATATATATTTTTAATTTCTGTAAAATTCTTTTATCTCAAAAATGGTTCATCCTACTGAAAAAATAATGAAAATTTCCTCTCCCTTAGTAACCCTGCAACCACATATTTTCTTCATGATGGGAGAAAAAGAAATTTGAAAATCCTAAATTTTCCAACATTTCTATAGCTTCATACATCGCTCGTGTCTCAAAGTAGGCATTGCCATATTTTTTTCTTTAATCGCTTTATTATTATTTTCTTATGTATTTTTAGATTTTCGGTTTTAGGTATTTTCTTTATGATAAGATAAAATTTCTATAGCTTACATGGCTGGTACTACATAACATACTGTGTTGATAATCATCAATAATAATTAATCAGCATCCGCAAGAACTTCTCAATTAGTACTGATGTCATTTTAACGAAGAATGAAAATTCTCCATTTTGGAAATTGAAATTGGAAGACGCTTTTATAATCAGCACCCCCAGAAATCTAGGAAAGGACACCCATATTAGTTTGAATGAAAAAAATGTATACCATTTTGAAATCTCAAAATGGATTTAATTTTCATATTATTCTGAACCCCCAAAGACTTTCAAAACGACACCCATACCAAAGGAAAACAAACTCCAACAGTATCGAAAAATGCGATTTTCCGTAGCCTGAAAATTGAATTTTTAGCAGCCATTAATTGATCAACCCAATCTGGTTTTATAGCTGCTTACATCGTATAATAGTCACCAACTCGGAAATTAAGTCGCCAACTTATAAATTTCGGTGCCAATTTGGATTAAATTTCGCCACTTTTTATCTGACGATTTTTATATTTTTGGTCACCTGAGTGCTTTCGCCAGTTTAGTAATTAAGTCGCCAACATTAATTCGCTGCCAAATTCAGTAATATAGTACGCTCATGTGCAGTCGACAACTCATGTTTTGTTCGCAAGATTAATTATATCCCATATAATAATATCTATGGAGGCTTCACACCACGTCATTATAATACAAACAAATTATGAGACACTCCAAAAGCTTATGAAGTCGACTCCCTGATAGTATTGTACCGCTCTATAATGTCAGAAATAATATTTTACAATAATTGAGGAAATTATACACTTTTTTAAACCAAGGGCAAGTTTTCGTAAGGAAATTAGGTAACTACAATTTTCATTAAGTATTTTTATCACGACATTTTTGAAGAATTGTCTCTCAGACAGCCGGAAGAACAAAGCGATTATCTTAAGATCAGACCTTTAATAAGTATTGTAATACTACAGTTACTTCCAAGATTTAAATGCAGCGCGAAACGTCGAACTTATTTTGCTCATGATATGACGGCGCGTTACATCGTCATTTGTCAGAAATAAGAAATCTGCGCTTCAAAAAGCCTCGAATACAATATACCCTCATAAGTGGAGCTCCTATGTTGGATGACTAAAAAGTTAAATTAAAGTAGTCAGTAGTCTCGCAGTACTACTGAATTCCTATCCCGTTATCCGTTATCGGTTCCGTTATCCGTACCAATATACCAATGTTTGAAACTACATATACCTAGATAAAATATGTAATAAACTATCGACGCTAATGGGAATCCTTAAGGGTGGTTCATATTGTTTTAAAAGAAATATTAAATATCTTATACGAGTAGGTATACAACTCCCTCGTTAAATCCAACCTAACCTCCTTAATTGAAGTATGGGGATCTACTACTAAAGAAAATATAAAAAAAATCGGTTGTCTGTAAAGTCGGTTTACTGACGATAGTTGAACGTGACAACGTCATGTTTAGCGAGGTAACGACGCATGAGTCATGTTTAGCGAGGTAACGCATGAGTCATGTTTTTTCGTGCGTGCAGCCGGCTCCATCGAATTATAAGACGTTATCACGTCAAAAACTTCAAACAAAACAAATTAAAATTATCAAAACACTTTTTAATTATGACAACTTAACATCAACTGAAACTGTCTACAAGAGAACCAAGCTAATGACTATGATACAAATTTATAAATTCTTTACTTGCCTACTGATTAGAAAAATACTAGCTAAAGATAAACACTCACAAAATACTTTTACCAAAAAATCACAAATTCACTCCCGCCAATTAAGAAATGCAAATTAAATAAGTTTATATACACCGCGCTCTAATTATTGGATTAAAAATATTATGTTTGAAGGTGCTAAAATGTATAATAGCATACCAAAAGATGTAAAATAAATAAAATCACTGCCTTTATTTAAAAATAAACTAAAATTGTATCTTCTTAATACCACATATTCACATAAATGTATAACTAACATAAAAATAAAATGTTAACAGACTTACGTAACTATTTAAGTGTTTCTTAATTATTGTGCCATTTTTGTTTGTGTATCTTGTGTTGCTCGCCTTTGTTTAATAATATTGTTATGTATTATTTTTGTGAGAAATAAAGTCTAAAAACATTAATATTTTATAGGTTTCCTTAATATTTCGTAGTTTTTCTACGAAGTTTTACAAGTACAATTTTACAAGTTAATTCTCTACAGTTCATGACGGAATGACGCGCCTGCCGATTTACATTTCAATAATTACAGTAGCGAGTTCACTAGCGTCGAGTTAAGTTAAGAGGCGAGTTATGTTGTTTTTATCGTTTGAACGGCTTAAGCGAGTTAAGTTGTAAGTTGTTAATTAAGTTGACTTAAATAGATCGCCATCCTATTTTTCGGCGAGTCCAGTGCGAAGTGATCCCCCCTCTCGCGTCTCCCCCACCCCGCCAACTTAACTCGCCGGCGCGGTGTAGACGGCCGGGTTTAGTATAGTCCATAAGTTTGCGGACAGCGGCCGCGGTAGTGGTGGTCATGTGTTATTGTTTTTAGTCGTGTAAAAATGAAGTGGTCTGATAATACAACCTTTGCATTTGTAGAAGAATACCTAAAACATGAGTGCTTATTTAATTCAAAATGTAATAATTACCGCAATAAAGTAGCTAGAGATGCGGCAATTATTAAAATTTGTGAGGTTATGAACATAAGTGGTTTTGGCCCAAAAGAGGTTCTCTCTAAAATAAAAAGTATCAGGTCAACATATAGCCAAGAACTTAGAAAAATAAGCGATTCCAATAAAAGTGGAGCAGGAACAGATGATGTTTACATACCAACATTGAAATGGTTCACATTATACGATGATGTCATGAAAGATAAAAAAACACCAAAAGAAAGTCAAAGTAATTTGGTAAGTAGACTGTTTTATTATTCCGGTACATATTAATTATTTCGGTAAACATATATTTAATGTATCATTCTTAATTGCCAATTCACGGAGCCATCTCCAACAAAATAGCTAGCGTAATTATCGCGCACCATACGGGCGTCTTCTGAGGACCGATTGCTATTGCTTCTAGGTAATTGTATGAGACCATTGCTTGGCACATCTCTCCAATTACCAAGTTTTATTTGGCCAGTTTTATCATTATCATCCACATTTTTAAATACCTGAGCCAGTTATATAAAGCACAGCAAGCCTTTACAATTTTTATAACTTTGTCTGGATGAAATGGTAGAGGTTTTTCAAATATTCTAAAACGACTAACTAGAATACCGAATGCATTTTCAACTATACGACGGGCTCGAGAAAGTCTGTAGTTGAATATTTTCTGAGCAGTGGTCATATTACCGCTTTCGCCATACGGCTTCATTAAATAAGTTTTCAACAGAAAAGCATTGTCCCCCACAATACAGTGATTCGCTGGTAGCATACTTTCCAATCGATTGCTGATGCTACATCTTTGAAACACGCCTCCATCGGATACTCTGCCGTTGCAACCAACGTCGATACATAAAAATTTGTAGTAATCGTCAACCACAGCCATGAGCACTATGCTAATTTGATGTCTGTAATTATAGTAATAGCTTCCTGCTTCAATGGACGCCTTTATTACAATATGCTTTCCATCGATAGCGCCACAACATCTGGGAAAGTTTCATTTATTTTCAAAACCATCTGCATTTTTTTTCCACTGGTTTTCATCACTAGGAACCTAAAACCAAAAATTTTATTTATGTATTATTTTCAGAACTCTGCGGAGACTGCAGTGAAAGGGATAACTACACCCGTCGACGAGTCTATCAGCCAGGAAGTTCCAGAGTCTAGCAAAGATTCTCAAGATACACCCATTACACTAGAAGCTGTTAAGAAACCTGTGTATAGTCGCAAAAGAAACATCAAATATTTAGAAAACTTGGTGGAGAAAGTCAAAGCTCTTGGAGATATGGTGCAAACTCCAACGGCAAATAACGAGTTCGATATTTTTGGGAGAAGTGTCGCTGCACAATTAAATGCTATGCCTCTTTTGCTGGCATAACAAGCGCAATCACATATTCAAAATTATCTAACATCTCTTCGTATGCATATTATAGCGAATCCGTTAAACCTTTAAGCATTTTCCCCTTCTCCACCGTCATTCACGACATATATTTCTTCGCCTTCACCAACAGTAAATACCTCCGTTTCAGGAGTTTCTTTAGACAATAACAATAAAGCGAATCTCCAAGCACATCCCCCCCAGCAGCGTCACCAGCAACATATAATATACCTTCACCAGTGGGTCCAGTGGTTATAAATAGTTCAGTTTTAGAGAGTAACTATGACGAATCTATAGGTGATCAACCTCAAGATCTACAAGGCGATTAAATAGAATTGGCTATGCTATTATCAACACAATAAACAATTTACTGACTTATGTTCTAGATGCCTTAAGTTCTATTCATAGAATTGTAGTTTGTATGTTTATACCCACACAAGATATTTATTATTGAATCAATCCAAACTTTCTATAGCCAGGGTTTTTAAAATAAATATTTTAATTCGAATAATAGTTTTTTATTTCTTACCTGTATATAATCCTCGAGTGCTTTGTAAATTGCATCACACACTTCAGAAATCATGTTTTATATACTAGATTTCGATGTTCTGAACATGTGCGCTAAAGTACGCAAACTAGTTCCATTAGCAAGCATGTACAGTATAATTTCTAATTTCAATTTAGCCGGTAAAGCACATCTCATGAACGTATGCGATCTTTCTCCATTCTCAATGTGTTGTAAAAGTATTGTTACTATATCTCTTAATATAGCACGTAAATTTGTGTTGAATAATTCAACGTCCATTTTTTGGATTAAAACTACTGACTCAGAGGAGAAAAACAACCGACACGACTAATCCTAATCTCATTGCGGCAACTTATGACTACTATACTCGCCTACGAAAGGACGCAACATAAAACTTACAACTTAATACTAAACTGACTGATTTATTAACTCGCTACAGTACTTATTAAAATGTAAATCGGCCTATAGTGTCGATTTTTAGAGAAGACCCCCCGCGGCAGAACACGGGGGAAACCCGTGGGCAGCAAAGGGAGAATACTTTGCCAAACCAGACACGACCTAGACCGCGGACTCAACCGACCACGGGAAGGGTGGGCGATAGACTTCCGGGCCCCGACTTTTGTGTCGGGGGGGAAGGTACGCCACGATGAGGACGAGGTGGCATTAGGGCTGCCACTCGTCAGGCACCGGGCGAGTCGAGAAGATTACACCGGCATTTGGTTTGCCGGTGTCAGAAAGGGTGGGGGGGGGGGATTTCAATCCAGCGGTGGATGGGGCGCAACTGCGCCTGGGGGCATCATTGCGCTTGGGTGAGGCGCAATTTGTGCGTCTGCTCTCCTCCTCTTCGGGGGCGGCGGAACGAGCTGCGTGGCTCCGCTGGGTCCTCTGGAGGGACGGCATCCCTTGCCCTACCCACCTCTACAATTCCTGAACTAGACTCCCGTTATAAGCCGATATAGTTTTCCTTCAAATATTTATGGACTAACATCATGAATTTTTTCACATTTTTCGAGCCAATCGTATAGTTTTTGGAGGGGACGCTATATTTAAACAAAAAATGGCTTTAAAGTTGAATATTTACCCCGCAAACGGATACCTTAATCAAAAAATAGTCTTGGCATCGGGCAACCTCTAAATATTTTTAAAAGACTTTTTTAATGATATATCAATATGGGGTAGACATTTGTCGGCGTGATAAATACATATATCCATGCAGATATATTCATATTTCGAGCACTAACCGTTTGGAGGGTAAGCCGAAGACAGACGAACGGACGGACGTGACGTAACTATAAGGGTTCCGAGACTACGACTATAACACAACATATACACAACGTAAACAAAAATATCACAATTCACAATATATGAATAGTATTATATCCGTACGTTTGCCCATCGACCATGGTGTGACACGCGTGAAGGCCGTCGCGACATAAACTGTGCAGTATGTTTTTTCCTTTATCGTTAAACTGCCATCGATATATTTGTGTTTTACTCTGTTCAAAACTTCAAATGTAAATAATCTCCATTTAGTTTTAGTTAGTCACTTCTAACTGATCCAATCGACAGCGTCATGCCGATTGGACTATAGGAACTAGGAAGTATTGTGAATGGCTACCCTCATACTCTGTTCAGATGCAATGAGGGTTTTTAAATTCGTGACATCTGACAGCTTTTTGACACGACAAAGACCGTCGGGCTACCAAGCGCCGCCTTGTGACAGAAAAAGAATCGAAAATTCTTATCGTCCGTTTTTGATACCACTGACGCCTCCAGGTGACGCTTTGTGCGAGTTGGGTCTGCCCCCTAACGGCAGAAAAAATATCAAAAACCCTCATTTAATCACAACGTAAACAAAAATAGTTAATGTGTTTAAACGTGGGAGAGTCACGCTTCGGCATGAATGGGCCGGCTCGACCGGTTAAATACCACGGCCTCACAGAAAACCGGCGTGAAATAACGCTTGCGTTGTGTTTCGCCGAGTGAGTGAGGTTACCGGAGGCACAAGGGGGTTGGGGATTTAAAGGACTGAGAACGCAAGTTGAGTGTCCACGGGCGGCGGTAATTGCTTACCATCAGGTGATCCGACTGTTCGTTTCCTGGTTCATTTCATTAAAAAAAAAGTCATAATGTTTCTATAATACATTGTAAATAAGTGACATTTGAATGGGTTATTGGTTACCATTATATTGTGTTCTATGGTTCTCTTTGTTTACGCTTAGATTAAATATCTGAACGGAGTTTACCCAATTACCATTTTGAACTTTATTTGCATTAAAATAAAGTGGAATTAATGTAGATTGTAGATATATATATATATATATATATATATATATATATATATATATATATATATAGTAGGGCTTGTATACTGTACAATCACAATTCACAATATTACATCGTTTTTTTTTCTTCCTCCAAGAAGGAGAATGATGGAAATTCCTTTTTATTACAAATTGATAATCCTACTACTATTACACCTAAATGTGAAACTTTCAACTTTTCAAGTGAAGATGGATGTATGGATGTATGGATGTTTGTGACTCTTTCACGCTAAAACGGATTTTGATGAAATTCGGTATAATAGTGAGTTTAAGGTTCTGGGTTAAAAATACACACAAATCTGATCCCGCGGCTTCGCCCGCGTAAAGACAGTATCCCACTGGAAAGTGCACTTTTCGGGATCAAATGTAGCCTAAACTATCCCAACTAATCCAGAGCCTAAACTACTACCATACCAAATTTCATTAAAATCCGTTCAGTAGTTTCTGCGTGAATAATAATAATAATAGCTTTGGACGCTTTCACTCCACGTCAATCTGGTCCCGTGGTAAGTAGTGAAAGAGTCACAAACATCCATCCATCCTATCCACACAAACTTTCACATTTATTAGGTATGTGCACTACGCATTTATAATAAAAAAAATTGTATGATTCTGACTCAATACATATTTATCTTGAATCCACTTAATCGAAAAATATATTGAATTTAGTTTCTTACTTGTACCAACATTTTTTTATTAAAAGTAGCCCTACCCAATCAAATTTAAATCATGCCTAAAATCTTAGTTGTGATAAACAAACATTCACATTAATAAAGTACAAATGAGGACGCAGGACGCTTCTGCCTCAGACACATATTCCGCAGTGTGCTCTCTTGCGTCCCGCTGTTAACTTCTGTGCGCGAACTATGAAATCGTGTTAGTAAAATTTAAAGTTTTTTAAACTAGGTAACGTATAATAAAAAATATTTATTAGCTTATCAATTAGTTGTCGTTTAAAATACTTGTAAACTCTAACGTTTTTTACGGACAATATTCTTCACTATATAGTGAAAATATTTATTCAATATTGAAGGGGGAGTGGGTTACTCCTACCATCTACTACTTCCCTCTAGATACCTGTAATTTAATGATTGATCATCTTCTTCTGAGCCTCTAAATAAACGAAGTCGGTTTTTATATTATAGTCTATTTGGTCGTCAAAACTTGACCCACAGAAAATATAATTGATTGTAAAATTCTAAATACGTATAGATTGGTCATTTTATTTAAGCCTCAGTAAAATCTGAAATTCTAAAAGTTGCAATTGGATATTATTTAATATGATTTGATCGATTAATCGATCTATTTGATTTGATTCATCGCCTTCTGTTTTTCGTATTTATAGTCGTTTTGACCGTAATATAAATTTATTTTATTTATTTATTTACTTATTTACAACTTACAACTTCTATCATTACAGGTTTAAACCTAATACAAAACCTAAAAAAACCTGCGCCGAAGAAAGCAAAAACGGTTTTGTCGGCCGACAAAGCGATGGCGACTGTTTTTTGGGATGCTCGAGGGATTATTTTAGTGGATTATCTGCAAAAAGGAAAAACAATAAATGGAGAGTACTACGCAAGCTTGCTGCAAAAGTTAAGTGAAGAAATCCAGAAGAAACGACCACATTTGGCCAAGAAAAAAATTTTGTTCCACCATGACAACGCACCTGCACACACGTCAATGGTTGCAGTCGCCAAACTCCATGAATTGCGGTTCGAATTGCTACCGCATCCACCCTATTCCCCGGATCTGGCCTCGTGCGACTTCCACTTATTCCCAAACCTGAAGAAATGGTTAGGTGGCCAGAGATTTTCATCAAATGAAGAAGTCATTGTTGCCGTGGACGGGTATTTTGAGGGGTTGGAGAAAACATTTTATCAAACTGGTGTAACGGCATTAGAGAAGCGCTGGACTAAATGCATCGAGGTAGAAGGAAACTACGTTGAGAAATAAATTTATTTAAAATAGATTTTTGAAGTTTTTCTTTGTCGTTTCGGAAACTTATAAATCAGCCCTCGTACAGATGATTCAGATGCAGAATTAATAGGTAGGTATATAATTAAATAATTATATATTCAGATGCGGTTCACAAATCTCAAATATGATTAATGTACGACGCCATTTGCGATTATTATAACCGTATAACGTCTTCCGATTGAGTGATTAATTTTTCGCCCCCTATAAAAAAGTACCTAAATGAACTTGAAATGGGTTCTAAAAATTAAACAAAGGATATAAAACCAAGTCTTTACTTAACAATAATTACAAAGTATTTTATTAACTTATTAAGTTCGTTATAATTACACTTATTTATTATTATTATCACAGAACTTTCCAAGATAACCCTTAAAAATATTTTTATCTTTTTGTGTACCTAGTAGGTACCTGTTATGTCTTACTTTCATACGTTACGTTATTCTTTTACGTTAGGAATATAAATGCTAGTTTATGGCTTACATCAATGATTTCAAAACTAAAGAAAGGGGGTAAGAAAGGGCTTCGACGTACCTGCATTTGACAGAAAAAAAAATCAAACAGTTTAAGTGAGATACTATTTGTCTCGACATGTCTCGTCTATTACACTTATAAAGTCCAAGACAAGTCGAATAAAATTAGCACCTCTCTACATAATTAATAATAATGGCAATATTATAATATATATTAGGTCCTTACATATGAAATTGGCGTTTTGTCGTACTGACCACTTTGATGTCAAATACATCTTCTTTGGTTAGGAATTCCAATTTCAAATTTATACCGCTATTTACTCATGCATTTGTGTTTCGAAAACCGTAATTCATTTGTTTTTTCCTCTTGGTGTTTTCTTTGCGTCACTCTGTTTACAAAATGGAAAACTTGAAATACCGTATTATTTTCGAGTACGAGTTCCACCGTGGCACCAGTGCTGCAGAAACGGCTCGAAGGATTAATGATGTGTATAGCGGCGGTGTCGCAAAAGAAAACACAGGGACAACACACACAGTTTTTGGTTCCAACGTTTTCGTTCTGGACATTTCGACCTCCAGAACAAGCCCCCTGGACGGCCGGAGACCAAAGTTCTTAATGAAGAATTGAAGGCTATTGTCGAAGCGGATCCATCGCAAACCACGTCCGAGTTAGCTGCAGGCTGCGGTGTTAGTGATAAAACTGTTTTAATCCACTTGAAGCAAATTGGGAAGGTGAAAAAGCTTGAAAGGTGGGTGATGGCAACCTCATGAATTAAGTGCAGCAAACCGACAAGCGCGCGTCGACTGCTGCGTTACATTACTCAACCGGCACAATAATGAAGGAATTTTAAATCGAATCATGAAATGTGTGTCACCTGTGATGAAAAGTGGATTCTGTACGATAATCGGAAACGCTCATCGCATTGACTGAACCTTGGCGAACCAGCCAAAGCCTGCCCCTAGCTAAAATTGATTAAAAAAAGTTACTTGTGAGCATTTGGTGGACTAGTGCCGGTGTCGTTCACTACAGCTTTCTTAAATCTGCCTAGACGATTATGGCAGATGTCTATTGCCAGCAACTGCAAAACATGATGGAAAAGCTAGCTGCTAAACAACCAAGGTTGGTGATTCGCTCCAGGCCACTGCTACTTCAGGACAATGCTATACCACACACTGCACAATATACGGTTACCAAATTAGAGAAGCTTCAATTGTAATGTCTAAGACATCCACCGTACTCCCCGGACCTTGCTCCAACAGATTACCATTTTTATCGAAATTTGGATATCTTCTTGCAAGGGAAAAAATTCAACTCCGATGGGGCAGTCCAAAGCGCCTTCAAAGATTTTATTGATTCCTGTCCGAAAGGTTTTTTTAGTAAAGGATCAATGAACTACCTATGAGATGGCAAAAGTGCATAGATAGCAATGGTATATACTTTGATTAAATAAATATATTATGTTTAAAAAAAATCGACTTTATGTTCTTCCTTTACAAAACGCCAATATCATATGTAGGTAATGACCTAATACATAAACATGTTTTTAACTCTTTATATAAAAATAACGAGATTATATGTAAATTGTATATTTTATTTCTATAATGTTTAAATATGGCGTCAATGTTACGTTACAAAGTCACGAATATTAAATACCCTGATAAGAATGTCCTGTTTGTGCAGCTAATAATGTTCATATTCAAAGATTTAAGTCTTTCAGTCAGTTAACCCAACTATTTCTCCGGTACTTTGATATCTTCCAAACTATCAGGTAAAGAAGTCCCTTTTGTCTCCGGAAGTAGTAAGCAGACTAAACCTGAACTTATTGGAGCCAGCCCAAACACCACAGTCGGTAGCCATGGCACAGTTATTGACATATTAGATATAAATGGAGCTACCATGGAGCCCACTCGCATAAACGTAGAACAAGCCCCGAGGCCCATGTTTCTAACTACCGTTGGGAAGATTTCGGATGTGTATATGTATATGCAAGTGCCTACGATGGCAGCACAGCTTACTCCAAGAGAACCTAGCGTAAGGGTTATCCAGAATTTGTGGGGGAGTACTCCCAAAACGATGATGCAGAGACCACCGAGAGTAAAGAAGGTGGCTGTTGTGAGTCGCCTTCCGAATTTCTTGATCAGCCAGAACGCGATGAGATTTGAAGGTATCTGAAAAATAGTAAAATGACGAAAAAAGCTACAAGCTCCTGAAACATGGTTACGTATTGTACTATCTAATCGTTTAAATATTTATCTGATAAAAAAGCTTTTCATATAATTGGGATTATAAAACAATAAAGAGATGAACTCAAAAAAAATATTTATACGTAACCTCCGACTGAAAGCTAATTTGTTAGAAGTCTTAGTTTCTAGAAAGTTATTGGTATACGAGCATATTTCTGTAAGCTATTGTTTCTTTCACTTCCCTTTCCTATCCAAAATTGGGGATTTTTTTTCAGTTTTTTTAATTACCTCTATTCCCCCAGCAGCGACCACCGTCACGAATGGATCTGGGCTAGTTTGGCTGATGTACTGGTTGAAGCCGAAGAAGGTGAGACCGCATATTGTCCACATGTAGCAGCAGCTGACGGTCTTCAGCCACAATGACCTATTGAACAGGTCCAGATAGTTCGGTTTAACCTGAGTCGACTGGCTGCGAATATCTTCTGACATTTTCTTCAGGGTGTCTTCTATTTTAGATGTGGGTCGTCCATTCCTGTAAATAGCATTTGAATAAGTATTAAGGTCTGCTTCTGCAAAGAGTAGTTTCTGCAAACCATAAGAAATACCATTTCGTTCACTTACAATTCAGCAGCTTTCTTTACAATAGCTGTTGCCTCTTCTACTCTGCCCATGCTGACCAACCATCTGGGCGACTCGGATATCACAAAGAAATATCCCAAATATAACAGGGGTGGGACAGCCAACGCCAAGGTGTATTCACTCCAACTTCTGAAGAAGTAGGCGAACAGAGGCACTGTTATGTGCCCAATGATGAAGGGAATCTGGTAGAGACAGCCGAGCAGTTCTCTGTACTTAGTCCCGACTGACTCCATAAGGATAACGAAAGAGACAACCATAGTTCCCGATGTTGCGACTCCTAAGAAGAACCTGATGATTGTGAATACGGTGTAACTAGGTGAGAAAGGGACAGCAAATCCTAATGCGATGAGGGCGACGCATGACGCCAAAAATGTGTGTCTTCTTCCGAATCTGAAACAGAAAGTATATAATAATAGGTCTTTACCTATGAAATTGCCGTTCTGCAGTACTGGCCATTTCAAATCAAAATAATTTTTGTTTGGCTAAGAATTCTAATTTCAAATAGATTTTATTTTAAAAACATGGAATTTCTTTTTCAAAAGTAGTCATTTGTTTATTGATTAGTGTTACATTTTCATCGCATTTCAATCTTTTTCGTCATCATGGATAAGTTAAAAATTCGAGTAATTATGGAATATGAGTACCGTCGTGGCAGCAACGCGGCATAAGAGGCACGCAACATCAACGACGTTTACGGAGCTAACACTACAAACCAACGCACCACCTGTCATTGGTTTGCTCGCTTCCGTTCTGGAAATTTCGACCTGAAAAATGAACCTCGCGGTCGTCCGAAGATTTTGGTCAACAATGACGAATTAAAGGCGATTGTGGAAGCTGATGATTTACAATCTACGGCTGAATTAGCAGCAGCTTTCGACGTTAGCGTCAAAACAATATTGGTCCATTTGCGTCAAATTGGCAAGGTAAAAAAGCTTGTTAAATGGGTGCCCCACGAAGTCAATGATCGCCAGCGCGAAGTACGCGTCGAGACGTGCCTTGCACTGCTCAACAGACACAAATGAAGGAATTTTAAACCACATTGTTACCTGCGATGAAAAATGGATTCTGTTTGATAACTTACCCCTAGAAAAGTGATGGTCACTTCTTAGTGGTCTAGCGCCGGTGTGATTCATCACAGCTTCTTACCAAACGGGGTGAGCTTTACTGCAGATGTGTACTGTGAAGAACTGAACACAATGATGGCACATCTCCAACCAGCATTGGTCAATCGCTCGTCTCCGCTGCTCCTGCACGACAACGCGCGACCGCATACTGCACAGCAGACGGTCTCCAAGTTCTGTACACGGTCATCCAACTGGGGTTGGATGCTCTCCGTCATCCGCCCTACTCACCAGACCTTGCGCCTACAGACTACTACTTTTTCCAGAATTTGGATAACTTCTCGGGGGGAAAAAAATCCGTCCAGCTGATTTCTTTACGAAGGGCATCAATAAACTGCCACTGCGTTGGCAAAGATGCATTGATTGCATGGGTGATTACTTCGAAATACAAATAAAAAATACATACAAATTCGTTTAAATTTTTTCATACAAAACGGCAATTTCATAGGTATAGGACCTATAATAATATAATATTATTATATACTTTCTATAAATATAAAATAATTAAGATAATTATATAATTAACATGTCGTTAATTTCACAAGCCAAGGGGCAACGTCTACTTATTTAATACTAGCTTATTCCCGCGGCTTCGCCCGCGTAAGTACAGTATCCCAATGGAACACTGTACTTTTTCTGAATAAAAAGTAGCCTATGTTTTAATCCAGAGCCTAAACTATTACTAAACCAAATTTCATCGAAATTAGCTCAGTAGTTTTTGCGTGAAAGAGTAACAAACATCCATCCATCCACACAAACTTTCACATTTATAATAGTAGTAGGATTTATCGATGCGATGGACAGTTGAAATACACGAGGGTTGATAAACTTGGAAATCAATGTCAAGAGAGAAATAAACTTATTGACGTCCTGCCAGGATTGAGCCCATTATCAGGATAGTGCTATTACTTGACTGGCCATTCATAACTCTTGAGTTATAAACTTATTGACGTCCTGCCAGGATTGAGCCCATTATCAGGATAGTGCTATTACTTGACTGACCATTCATAACTCTTGAGATAAGATCCTAGGGTCAATGGCGTACAATTTGAAGTATTATTACTCAGCTATTTTATTATATTACAAGATGATCCCCGCGGATGATCCGGCGGAAATCCATGACAGAAAATCGATGCAAACTTTAATAAATAGATATAAAATATTTTACCTGTCTCTCTAAAATCTTAATCCAGGCTAGACTTCTAATTAGGCTCTAAGCTTAACTGATATCGATAAGAACGATAAAGGTACATAAATCATATTTTATTCATATTATATATTCTACTGTTGATATGACCTTTTGATTAAAACATTACAAAAGCTATTTTTCGGCTTGTAAGTTCGAGGTTGTTCAATTTGAATGTAATCAAATGCTAAACTAAGGTAGCGAAGGATCTACGAAGGATAAGGGATATTTGTTCGCGTATAATGATAAAACAACATAAGTACATAATGCTTGAAGTACTTGCGAAAATGTTTCAAGGTAAAATATAGATGTATTAAATTAGTTATCAATGAGGTAAAATATAACAAGGTGATGAAGAAAACCAAAGAGTGATAATATAGAACTAGATGAGTACATTTAAATCTTTAGATGCAAAATCTCAACAACATCTACACAAAAACTAAGAAAAAAAGGGATTTTCTTAGATAGTGTTAGTAGCTTGTGTTTAAGTATAGATAAGTGTCATTATTAAAATATATAAAAAATATGCATTTGAATTAAATGTGTTGTTAATTAAAATTATTGTATCAATGATTGACGCTATCAAAAGCCTTTGTAAAATCCGTCGTTTGGATCAACTAAATTTTTCTTTGAATATTAAACGCGATAATAACTTACAATTGAATTAATTATTTTTGAAAAAAAAACTCCTTAAAATTTACCGATTATAATAAATAAATGCAAAATTATTATTATTAACACATTTGACCATTAGGGTCAATTCACACCGAAACGAAACGATACGTGACATGGCGCTGTATTTTTGAGATAGGTAGGTATCTATTTAAAATTGAACTTTATTAATTACACAAGAAGATACACGTTTCATTGTATGAGTTCCAATGTCAAGTTGCACCGCGCTGCGCAGCGAATGTGCTCTGTATGACATGAAACGTGTATCTTTTTGTTTAGTGAATAAAGTTAATTTAGGTATAGCTATCTCAAAAGCGTCGC
Organism: Phengaris arion; assembly: GCA_963565745.1. Classification (NCBI taxonomy): domain Eukaryota; kingdom Metazoa; phylum Arthropoda; class Insecta; order Lepidoptera; family Lycaenidae; genus Phengaris; species Phengaris arion. Next base: position 5,996,219 of record OY751444.1, on the reverse strand, counting down.
TTTTCGTCGCCGTGTTAATTCATTTCTTACCTGTCAGAGAGGAAGCCGAACAAAATACTACCTAATAATATCCCAAACTGGAGGATAGTCTGTGTAAAGCTGGCCAGCCAACCTCTTTCACATATCAGGTTCCACTCTGAGACGATCGTGTTGGCCATAGGGTGGTTGTCATATGCGTAGGACAAGCAGTTGTCGTAGCAAGTATTATTATCAGCGTCCTGCGTGGAATTGCCAAAGTCAGTGCACCTAAATGTAGTGCTCGGTGTCAGGAATAGGATCATCAATTGTACCCATCCAGAGGATAGTTTAACAATGGATATCGTCGAGAACAAGATGAACTGCCATTTTCCGAATTGTCCTATCAAGTTCGCGAGATGGTCTTCTTTCTTTTGACTCTGAAGCACTATTTGCGCCATTTTCATTCTGCAAAATATTAAATGTTATATTAGTTACCAAAAGGTCTGTACAACTTTAAGAAGTCATTTATATCCTACTAGCTTTTGCCTGCGGCTTCGCTCGCGTAAATACAGTATATCATGGCAACACTGCACTTTTTCGCCTATGTTTTAATCGGGAGCCAAACTTCTACCATATCCAATTTCATCAAAATCCGTCCCGTAGTTTTTGCGTGAAAGAGTAACAAACATCCATCCATCCATCCATCCATCCTCACAATTTCACGTTTCTAATAATAGTAGGAAGTAGGATTAAGCTTGAAATAAATTCAATTTTATTACGTTTTAGTTCTCTATTAATACAGACAATATTAGTAATTAATATGCTTAGCTTCTGCCTATACTACGGCAGATAATATATTTTACAACTCAGATAGTATATTACTATCTAAGTATTTAGGATTTTGATAAAATCTACCACTGGCTTAAACTTATCAGCCACTCGGGGCTCGAGTGCATTCTATCTTGGTTTTATCTATGGTATAAAGTGACAATGTAGACATAATTAGGCAGAGCTTTTATCATTATCATTTTATGCTTAATCTTTGGTGTTTTAAATGTTAATAGTAATAAGTTTATTATTTTGATGTACCTATTAACTAAATTTGTTTATCCTTTTGGTTTTATACATATTTTTAATATACTTAATACTCTATGTATTTATATTTTAGACCAGACTTATAATTTTTTTTAACTTTTTGAAAGTTAAGTAACAAATCTACATTAGATCATCTTTACAAACGACCGCGTTTGTCGCGCGTCCTAAATCAGTATCTCATAAAAAATGATCCTTATAGGTAGTAGGTACTACTACACCAACGATAGCTTTAGGTGCAGTAAAATGTAAACGACCGTAAAAAAATTTGCGCGTGCGCATGTGCATGTCTTGTTTCGCAATCATATACCTACAATCATTGTTCATGAACTTTATGTTTCATCATAAAATATACAGTAATTTTATTGTTTTATGGTCATCGATATTGCCGCGATAAACTAATAATACTACTGGATAATCGTTTTATTAGTTGTAAAATTACATTTTTTTAATGAAAAAGTTGAGGAAAGTGCTTATTTTAGCATTTTATTGTTCTCCCATACATTTCTTTAAAATATGAGGCAGTTTATCTTATTCTATAATACGTTTTAATGAACTTTGCATTATATCATTAGTCATTACTTCCCAAAAATTATTCATTACTAGCAACACTATGCCCAAGCGCGCACTGGCTGCTAAATGTAATGTATGCAAGCGGCCGCTGGCCGCTTTCGGCCAAGTGCGCGCACCTTATATAGCATTAACCAGCGCGCTGATGATACAATGGATACACGTGGCCGCCGTGGCCTGGCCGCCAGTGCGTGCTTGGGTATAGTGTTGCTAGTAATGAATAATTTTTGGGAAGTAATGTTTTAATGCAAAGTTCATTAAAACGTATTATAGAATAAGATAAACTGCCTCATATTTTAAAGAAATGTATGGGAGAACAATAAAATGCTAAAATAAGCACTTTCCTCAACTTTTTTATTAAAAAAGTGTAATTTTACAACTAATAAAACGATTATCCAGTAGTATTATTAGTTTATCGCGGCAATATCGATGACCTTGCTTGAATTGGTGCAATAATATAACATAAGCGCGAGAGCACAAAAGTACCCAATAAAATCTCTTACAATGCAAGGTTTTTGGGGGCTCAGGATTGATGTTAGTAGGGTGCCAGATTTTTTTCCAGTCTATAGGTAAGGGGCAACTGTTTATATAAGTAAAAATAATGCCAACAAATTCTAGACATAATTTATACATGATTTATTATTATATTAAAATATTAGTAAGTCATGTAATACCTGATCGTGAAGTTGTCATCACGAGCTTGTTCCATAAGAAACGAGGTCTGTATTCAAATTAACAGCAAAGGTAGGTATGTATTAATATACATTTGCATAAGACACGTGAGTTGAATCTTATTATGACTCAAGTAATTCTCATTAGATTTGACCGAGGCTTTTTATACTGTAAACAGGATTTTAGCATTCTATCGTGATGCACAACAACGGCCGACATGCATAATATTTACTTAGGTATGTCAAATTTGTAAACGGGCCCATAAAAAGAACTCAACAAAACCCCACACAATGGGTGATATATTTTTTTGTATAGGAATGATGTCAATAACCTCATGATAATATTATCACCTTATTATTTTAAATTTCTGCATTTCGTTAAAATTGTCAAGAGACGTTCAAAATTGCGTGAGACGTTTTTTTTTCACTCAGGAGATTATTCATTATACAATACTGTGTAGAAACACAGGTCGCCTATTTTAGCCGAGCGCTTATTCATCCTTGTCCATAATATAACGGTTTTGTAAAGTTAAACATATTAAGAAATTTGTTTCCGTAATACGCCCTTTTTTGTACACTTAATACAAGTCTTAGATAAAGAATGACCTAATATTTCTTAAAATGAAATAATTAAGAAATTTGTGGGTGTAGGTGGGGGTCGAAACCAGTAATTCTTACTCAGAGGCTGGTTTAATGCTTTAAGCTCAGAGGGGATCAACCACATAACACTATTACTCCTACCGGAGAAGAATGACATGTTGTGACATGGCACTCATTTTATTTGTTAGAAAAACTTGAAAGGTAAGTAGGTACTTGCAGTTTTGGCACTATTTACCTTTTTAGTTTTCCTTACAACTGAAAATCCACATTTGAAATGAAAACAAATTAATAAAGAAATAATATGTATGTATTGAAATTAGTTAACAACATTTCCCACGAAGAAACAATAGTCTTAAAATTAAATTGCAACATAAATAATGATAAGTGAACTATACCTCAAAAATATTAAATTTATTTTTTATTATTATTATTCAATATTCACATAGGAGTACATTCCTCGGTGGAGACTGAAGACATAATACGAGGGCGGCACTGAAAATTTCGGGAATCAAGGAAGTGACACAACATTACTATTTAAAAATGTATTTATTGCTTTTCGAAGTATTCTCCGCGAAATTTTATACATTTTTCCATACGATGGAACCAATCATTGAAGCAACCATTCCATTCGGAAGTTGGGGTCTCCAAAATTTCCGTTTTGTAGGCGTCCACAGCTTCTTCAGGTGATGAAAATCTCTGACCACGCAATTTATTATTTATTTTAGGGAAAGTATAGAAATCATTAGGGCTTAGGTCGGGGCTGTACGGCGGATGGTCTAATAATTCTATGATTTCTTGCTCTAAAAACTCTTTTGTTCTGTGCGCGGTGTGAGAACTCGCATTTTCGTGATGGAGGATGATGCGGCGGTTGCAGTTCTCTTTACGGAGTTCAGAAACGACCTGTGGCAAACAAATGTTAGCATACCATTCTGCATTAACCGTTCTTTGTCCCTCAAGAGGAATAGTCGCAACATGGCCGGTTTTGGAGACAAACGTGGCCACCATTTTTTTTGCAACACTCCGTGAACGAACAATTTTTGTTGGCTTTAACTCATTTTCGAACACCCAAACTCGTGACTGGTTTTTTGTTTCGGGTTCGTACGCGTATATCCAGGATTCGTCATCTGATACGATGTTGTACACAGCTTTTGAGGATCCTGCGTGGAATCTTTCGAGAGTTCTGACGCACCAAGTAACGCGAGCTGCTTTTTGCTCTTCACAGAGCAAATGCGGTATCCATCGGGAAAAAAACTTTTTTACACCTAATTGTTCATGCAAGATTATTTGTATTTGACTCATGCCAATGTCTAAAGTTGCCTGAATTTCGCGGTATGTCACATGTCGATATTCCTCAATCAGCTTACGCACAGCATCAACGTTTTCTTGGGTGACTGCAGTTTTTGGACGACCTTGACGGGGATCATCACTGAGATTGACACGTCCACGTTGAAATTCAGCAAACCAGCGATAAATTGTGGTTTTGGATGGGGCTTCATCACCAAATGCAGAAATCATCCGGTCAACACACTGTTTTTGTGTTACACCACTTCTAAAGTCATAATAAATCATCGCTCTAGAATTTTCTCGAGTCAATTACATTTTCTCAACGACTAAACAAGTTTGACAAGACCTTGTGACAAGACCGAGAATCTTTTTTTAAATAAATAAACGGTATTCGATTTTTAAAACCAAGGAATTTAAATTAAAAAGATTTTAATATGACAGGAACAGTGGAAATATTCCATTCCCGATACTTTTAGTGCAGCCTATGTATTATGTACATAATGATATATGAATCAGTGATAGCTGCAAGCAAATTAATACCCGTTGCCTTTATTAGTTTGTACAAAACTTGATCATCTAGGTATTTTTAAGAATGGGTTTTGTTAGGAAAACAGATTTATTTATGTTGCAACTGAGCATGAGTACTATTACGAAATGTACATTACTGCACTATTCACAAAATACATCAAAAATACCAAAAAAACACCTTATTCGTTATGCGCAAAACAAAACGAACGCCATTTTGTTGTTTTGACCGGTGACGTACGTTTTTTTTTATAAATATGCGATCATGGTGATACCAGGTGAAGGAAATTAAGTAACCTACAATGTTTGTTTTTTACAAATCTTATTTTCATTTACAGTTTAAAGGCAGAAATAATAATAAAATCGTAAATAATTATATTTATCCAAAATAAAATCCAACAATTTTTCTCGTCATTAACAAATACACAAATAAATTTACAATTCGGTTACCCACAAAAATGGGTATATTTTTCAATCGGTCGCACAACTCTGCCCCCGTAGATATTTTTATCTGCCCTATAGAGTTGACCACCCCTGGGATCAACTATTAGCGTACTTTTCGTAGGCCTAGAATTAAAAACAACATAAACACTGCAAATTGAAAGAAAAATGTCTAGGATTCTAAATCTAGGGTAAAGCTTCAACAGCATCTTTTAAATTGCCAATTCCTGTAACCGAGTTACATATTAAATAGGTGTTTCACATACCTATACTGAACTAGATTACATTCAATTAAATTACTTACCTACTTAAGTTTAGTAATTTTTAACTAATATAACTCCTCACACCGATATCGGTGACGGTGGCTGGTTTCATTGAAACCAGGCCAGTTACGCAGGAGTAATTTTATAGTGCTCAAGTTTGTGCGCAGTACACAAGAGCACTCTCTCTTCCTTTACTCTCATCAGCCAGTGGGACGAATAACCGACACGACTGGCGAGAGATCAGGCGCAGGTCCGACTTTTTACATGCCTATCCAACGCATGGATCATCTCTCTTGTCAGATAATCAGGTGATCAGCCTGCGTTGTCCTAACTAAACATGGAAACATTTTTTGTTGTTCCAATGCGGAAATCGAACCCACGACCTCCGAGTCGAGAGCCAAGCTCTAACTAGACCACGGAGGCTGTTACCTGCCTATTAGGTAGGGGTAAATTGATCGCACTTAGTTAACGTTAAAGTTAACCTTAGCTTAAAATATCACGTCTCGTTCATAAATACGAAGAACGAGAGAGATTGCATAATATTTAACCCAGTGTAAACTTTAACCCACTAAACTTTTCGCAAGTGGGCTTCAATGCAGTGTAAAGTCTGCTTATGTTTAGCGATCATTTGAATACTTACCACTTATGACATAAAATATAAAATAAATATATAAAAAAAATGATTTTAACAATTAAACCTCTTCTTAAGTTTAAAAATCATTTTATCTTAGTAAGTAGGTACTAAGAGTTAGAGTTAACAAGTATTTTGAACGACAACTAATTGATAAACTAATAAATATTCTTTATTATACGTTACCTAATTTAAAACACTTAGTTCGCGCACAGAAGTTAACAGCGGGACGCAAGAGAGCACACTGCGGAATATGTGTCTGAGGCAGAAGCGTCCTGCGTCCTCACTTGTACATTATTAATGTGAATGTTTGTTTATCACAACTAAGATTTTAGGCATGATTTTAATTTAAAAAATGTTGGTACAAGTAAGAAACTAAATTCAATATAGTTTTCGATTAAGTGGATTCAAGGTAAATATGTATTGAGTCAGAATCATACAATTTTTTTTATTATAAATGCGTAGTGCACATACCTAATAAATGTGAAAGTTTGTGAGGATGGATGGATGGATGTTTGTGACTCTTTCACGACTTACCACGGGACCAGATTGACGTGGAGTGAAAGCGTCCAAAGATATCATTATTATTATTCACGCAAAAACTACTGAACTGAACTGAACTGATTTTAATGAAATTTGGTATGGTAGTAGTTTAGGCTCTGGATTTATTTATTATATAGACAGAAATTATTTAAATCTGAATATCCCGAATCAGTCCACACTGTACTAGAATTACTAAATAATATGCAAGGAAAACAATATAATTTAATCCTGTGTACACAACCACACAGCCAGTTATACGTTTCATAACTTTTAACATGAAATTTTCGAGTTACATTATTTTTTTGCTGGTTTAATTGTTGTAACTCGGGTACACACCTACCTTTAGACAGAATTTGAATCTTTTCATTGAATGACAATTGTGAGAACTTGTTATTTTCAATTTTTAATAAACACACATTATCAACGCAAACCCTTACAATCAAATAACATTTTAAAAAAATCAACTTAACGCACTAGTAAAAGCAAATCACTATAATTATTATAGAAACTCAGTAAGAAACTGTTAAATGTAAGTATACACTTTCAAATGTTAAAATGAAAAATCTTTTAAGAAAACTATAAATAAACAGGAGCGATTAAATTGTAAACAATGCTTATCACATGAAATATGCAATATGGCCCCCGCGAAACACAAAATGTTTCTTCTATTTAAATAAATAAAACCTTACTAAACAAAAATGCATAATGTGGATACATGATTCATTAGATTCACGTCGTATTATTTTTAGTCGGATTATAGGCAACGAATAATTTCCGACAAGCCAGTTCGGCGGTTTTCGGAAGCGATCGGATAGCCGAACCGAGCTCCCAGCTCGGCTCGGCGAGGTTCGGCCATCGCCTGCCGCATGAGTTACCGCTTATATAATCATGTCGATATTCATGCATGTGTGCGTTTGCGAAGTATGAAAATTACACACACATGCGATGATTTTTCCTGCAGAACTTAACGGCATGAGTTGCTATTTATAAAATATTAGGCGTTTTTATGTTATTATATTTTTTAAATCAATTTATTTACTATTAATTAAAGTCATCTAAAACGTACGAACGTTTTATTAAAATATCTGTGAATGACAAGTAAAGCACTGCATTTCTGCCTACAAGGAGCGCAAGCCCCTGGTGTAATAGTAGTAGAATTATCAATTTGTGATAAAAAGGAATTTCCATCATTCACCTTCTTAGGCCCGATTCGACCAAACTTGAAGTTACGCGAGTGTAACTATAATGAGAATAATTTGTACTCCTTCAATTTACTCTAGGATATCTTCGTTTGCGTTTTACCAAGTTACTCGAAGAGTATACTATGCTCGGTATTATTATTCAATGAATAATGAACGAATGTATAAACCGACAAAAAAAACATGTACTATTGTTTGTATCAGAATGACTTGTACGCCATAACAATTTAATTTCGTAGAGTAATACAGTAAAATGTCAATATCAAATTATAACACTTCACAATGACATTGATCGTGACAATTGCCAGCCAGCTGTGCGACTATCCACTATTCTCAGTTTAATACTTTACTCCGTCAAAATCGCCCGTGTAAATATTTACTCCCGTGTAATTACCTTATTCTTGGATTAGTAGTTGGAAAAACGCAAAACCAGCTTACTCTTAGATTAGGAAACATTTATACTCGAGTAAAATTTTACTCCAGTTTGGTCGAATCCGCCCTAAGAGGAAGAAAAAAAAACGATGTAATATTGTGAATTATGATTGTACAGTATACAAGCCCGGTGTACCTACAATCTACATTAATTCGACTTTATTGTTAGGCTAATAAGGATCAAAATGGTAATTGGGTACACTCCGTTCAGATATTTAATCTAAGCGTAAACAAAGAGAAACATAGAAATAGAACACATAATGGTACCCAATAACCCATTATAATGTCACTTATTTACAATGTATTATAGAAATACATTATGACTTTTTTTAAATGAAATGAACCAGGAAACGAGCAGTCGGATCACCTGATGGTAAGCGATTACCGCCGCCCGTGGACACTCAACTTGCGTTCCCAGTCCTTAAAAATCCCCAACCCCCTTCTGCCTCCGGTAACCTCACTCACTCGGCGAAACACAACGCAAGCGTTATTTCAAGCCGGTTTTCTGTGAGGCCGTGCTATTTACCCGGTCAAGCCGGCCCATTCATGCCGAAGCGTGGCTCTCCCACGTATAAACACATTAACTATTTTTGTTTACGTTGTGATTAAATGAGGGTTTTTGATATTTTTGTTTACGTTGTGTATATGTTGTGTTATAGTCGTAGTCTCGGAACCCTTATAGTTACGTTTCGTCACGTCCGTCCGTTCGTCTGTCTTCGGCTTACCCTCCAAACCATGAATATATGTATTTGTCACGCCGACCAATGTCTACCCCATATTGATATATCATTAAAAAAGTCTTTTAAAAATATTCAGGGGTTGCCCGATGCCATGACTATTTTTTTGATTTAGGTATCTATTTGCGGGGTAATCAGCTTTAAAGCCATTTTTTGTTTAAATATAGCGTCCCCTCCAAAAACTATACGGCTGGCTCGAAAAATGTGAAAAAATTAATGATGTTAGTCCATAAACTTTGAAGGAAAAATATATCGGCTTATAACAGGAGTCTAGTTCAGGAATTATAGAGTTGGGTAGGACAAGGGATGCCGTCCCCCCAGTGGACCCAGCGGAGCCACGCAGCTCGCCCCGCCGCCCCCGAAGAGGAGGAGATCAGACGCACAAATTGCGCCTGACCGAAGCGCAATGATGCCCCCAGGCGCAGTTACCCCATCCACCGCTGGATTGAAACCAAATTCCGGTGTAATCGCCCGGTGCCTGACGAGTGGCAGCCCTAATGCCACCCCGTCGTCATCGTGGCGTACCTCCCCCCGACACAAAAGTCGGGGCCCGGAAGTCTATCGCCCACACTTCCCCTGGTCGGTTGAGTCCGCGGTCTAGGTTGTGTATGGTTTGGCAAAGTATTCTCCCTTTGCTGCCCACGGGTTTCCCCCGCGTTCTGCCGCAGGGGGTCTTCTCTAAAAATCGACACTATGCGCCCAGTACGAGTACTGGGCGCGTCATTCCGTAGAGAATTGACGTCATTCCGTAAAGAACTGTAGAGAATTAACTTGTAAAATTGTACTTGTAAAACTTCGTAGAAAAACTACGAAATATTAAGGAAACCTATAAAATATTAATGTTTTTAGACTTTATTTCTCACAAAAATAATACATAACAATGTTATTAAACAAAGGCGAGCAACACAAGATACACAAACAAAAATGGCACAATAATTAAGAAACACTTAAATAGTTACGTAAGTCTGTTAACATTTTATTTTTATGTTAGTTATACATTTATGTGAATATGTGGTATTAAGAAGATACAATTTTAGTTTATTTTTGAATAAAGGCAGTGATTTTATTTCTTTTATATCTTTTGGTATGCTATTATACATTTTAGTACCTTCAAACATAGTATTTTTAATCCCATAATTAGAGCGTGGTGTATATAAACTTATATAATTTGCATTTCTTAATTGGCGGGAGTGAATTTGTGATTTTTTGGTAAAAATAATTTGTGAGTGTAAGTATATCTTTAGCTAGTACTTTTCTAATCAGTAAGCAAGTAAAGAATTTTTTAAAGTAAAGTTTTTAATTTTTTTTTAAAAAGTAAAGTTTTTTTTATTAAATATTTATAAACTTCTAATCCAGTTTAAAATTAAAGTAGTAAGTATGTAAATAAAGAAACAATAGCTTGCTATAATGCTACCAATTAAAATGTTACCTACTTATTTACCGTGCAATAAAGAAATTAATATAAGCAAATAAAAAATTAGCTTGGTCGAATTTAATATGTTTGTTTACTTTTATATTCAATTGCATATGAACAGAGTATGAGGTAGCCATACACTATGGCATACTTCCCACGTCCAATCGGCATGAGTGTATGACGCTGCCGATTGGATCATTTAGAACTGACCGTGTGTGGGCGTGGGTTGGCATAACAATTTTGTAAATGGACGAACTGCAGATTGGAACAAGCCTGCAGCGTCATGCCGATTGGACGATAACTACGTGGTACTTCCTATAGAGTATGGTTAGTAATTGGGATAGATCTTACTTACTTAAAAAAGGCTAAAATCATAAAATTAAAAAACTTTCCATTTACGATCGTTTACTCGGTTCTATTTTGATTCGAGTTTAGAAATATTAACCTCCTTTACAAAACCTGCTTTAGGAATATTAGTTGCAAATATTATATAAAACTTTACATAATAGAACATACATAATCTAAATAGTGCCTATGATTGAATCGTTCTACATAGTATTAGCCTTCTACCAAATTAATCAATTTTGCTGCCTACACAGATACGATTCATAGGAATTCAGTAGTACTACGAGACTTTTTGTATTCGAGGCTTTTTGAAGCGCAGATTTCTATTTTTTCTGACGAATGATGTAACGCGTCGTCATATCATGAGCAAAATAAGTTCAACGTTTCGCGCTGCATTTAAATCTTGGAAGTAACTGTAGTATTACAATACTTATTAAAGGTCTGATCTTAAGATAATCGCTTTGTTCTTCCGACTGTCTGAGACACAATTCTTCAAAAATGTCGCGATAAAAATACTTAATGAAAGTTGTAGATACCTAATTTCCTTACGAAAACTTGCCCTTGGTTGAATAAACTGTATAATTTCCTCAATAATTGTACAATATTATTTCTGACATTATAGAGCGGTACAATACTATCAGGGAGTCTACTTCATAAGCTTTTGGAGTGTCTCATAATTTGTTTGTATTATAATGACGTGGTGTGAAGCGTCCATAGATATTATTATATGGGATATAATTAATCTTGCGAACAAAACATGAGTTGGCGACTGCACATGAGCATACCATATTACTGAATTTGGCAGTGAAATAATATGTTGGCGACTTAATTACTAAACTGGCGTAAGCACTCAGGTGACAAAAAATAAAAAATCGGCAGATAAAATTTCTTAGGTTTCTGGGGGTGCTGATTATAAAAGTGTCTTCCAATTTCAATTTCCAAAATGGAGAATTTTCATTCTTCGTTAAAATGACATGAGTACGAATTTAAAAGTTGTTGCGAATGCTGATTAGGATTGATGATTATTAACACAGTATGTTATGTAGTACCAGCTATGTAAGCTATATAAATTTTATCTTATAAAGAAAATACGTGGTTACGGGAATACATTGGGGGAAATTTTCAATATTTTTTCAGTAGGATTACCTGTTCTTGGGATAGAAACGATTATAGAAAAAAATGTCAATGCTTTACTTTGAGATACGAGCGATGTATAAAGCTATAGAAATGTTGGAAAATTCGGAATTATTATCAAATTTCTTTTTCTCCCATCATGAAGAAAATATGTGGTTGCAGGATTACTAAGGGGGAGGAAATTTTCATCATTTTTATATTCAGCACTTTTAATTTCAATGCATCTCTTATTATATTATTATTAATTATGACATGAAGTCACAATACAATTGTCGATGGTAATATGTCAGTATGATATCATCATATTATAATACGAACAAATCATCATTCCCTAATAGTACTTACCAACAAATTCGAATGTATTACAAGTTTTCACGAGAAGATAGACTACAAGTTATTTAAAATAATGTAGTCTATCGTCCTAGATCATATTATTTCGTAATCGCCTGCCATAAGATGAGTATGTATGTCCGCAACTTTCTATAAAAGGAATGTGGGAAAATTCAAACGCCTGTTATTTTACAATAGCTATGCTTGATGTTAAAACTTCACTCACAATATTATGTAAAACATACAGGAACATACAAAAACAAGAGTCAAGACTGTAGTGTCTGTAGTTCAGTAGTCTGTTTAGTAGACACGGAAACAAGCAGTGATAGCCTGATGGTAAGTGATTACCATCAGGCGATCTGACAACAATCATAAGTCAATGGTGTAAAAATCGACGTAACCTAAACTCTCTTAAAATAGTCACATGAATCATCACATGAATAGGCTAGCTATTTAGTATTTTAAGGTTCAGTGTTTAAAACTATTAGGATGTACTGAATTTGGTAATAAAGGATGTCCGGTTGCAGAATTAGGATTAAAAATATGAATAACAAAAAAACTACGAAAGATATAGGTACATTTATAATTTAATCGTTATAAAGGACAAATACGGGTTTTATTTCTTAAAAATGATGTCTTCTAAATGTTGACCGTTACGTGGGACACAGTCATCTGGCTTCAGTAGGTATTCCTTGCCACCCGCTGGAGAAGTGCCGCCGAGATGACATGAACTTTTTTTTAATGCTGAGATAGTCTCTGGGCTTGTTTCATAGACTTTACTTTTGAGATACCCCCACAGAAAAAAGCCCATGGGTGTTAGATCCGGGGACCTGGGTGGCCAGGGGATGTCAATGAAACGGCTTATCAGTTTGTTAGGGAAGATATCACGAAGCAGCGCCATGGTCTCCTTAGTAGTGTGAGGCAGGCGCCATCTTGCTGAAACCATGAACCGCGAATAATGAAGCCAACGCGGCTGCCTACCCGCTCCTCCGCTCAACGTTTATGGAGAAATCAGAAATTTAAATACTGATTCTGCCACCGGACACTGTATTTTAATATTACTTACTGTAATTTGAAATATATCCAGGCATCTTAAGATAAAATATTATAGTATGTTCGCCGTCTGTGACACCCTTAAACGTCAAAAAGATGATATTATTATAACAACTAGTGTTGTAACGTGATAATTGTGAACCGGTGTTGTGTCGAAACTCACCGGTTTTACAATGTCAACGTACACTATTGTATTTGCACCGCTCAGGATCGTTTTGTACCAAGGTTGTAGATCGTCTGATAAGTGCGGGTGACACGAGTATATCGTAATAATTGGCTGTTGGGTTCTGTGCTTAGAAATTTTAAACACTTTAAGAATTTAATTAATTTGGTTACAAATATAATGATATCTGCACTAACCAAAATAATTTGCCGTTATTTTCATTATTGTATTTAATTATGTGACATTTAAATTATGCATTTTACGCAAAGATTATCTTAGAGGGCGCCACCGAACTAAAACGTAATAGTATTGGCGCGGTAGCATTCCTGATTCATTTTACAAGTTTAATAAAGGGCCTGATTCACAATCTTCAAACAGTGTCGAATAGCATAATCGGAAGTTTAAGGAGTATCTGCTTACTTTATATCGAGCGACGGAGACAAAACATGCAAATGAGCTATCTGACGCTTAACAGTAGATTGTGAAACAGGCCCTGTGGTAAATATGTTACCACCAGAGAAATGTAATATTCCCCTTCTAGGTGCAGGAGTCTACAAGCTCGACTGTGACTGTGGTCTCCCCTCTAAAGGGCAAACCAAAATATCAATTAAAGCCGCGTAAAGGAAAACATCGCAGATGTTAAACACCGTCGCAACATAAATCTGCAATGTTCAAACACACACTGGATGGAAAGGACCACCGTTATCGTCCAAGAATGGTACGCGACTCGCGAGACGATAGACATTAAAAAGTACCCTAATTTTAACCGAGAAGATGGCTGGGTGCTGCCATCTAGTTGGGATCCAGAATAAAAAACACCGCGGCTTCAACATACTGTTAGTACTTATGTCTTGCGTCATACGTGGATCGGAACATAAATAATAATTGAAGAATATTCGGGTAGTTTGAACAACTTTAACAAATAGAACACACCTCAGTCCTGTGACCGGCTGCTGGAAAGTAGCGGGTCAGTAGTCGGAAAAAAGAAAAGTGCGACACAATCCGTAAGTGTTTAAACAACGTTTACATTAAATTAGCTCTGAACAAAGTATAGTCATCATTTACACTCAAAGAAAAAGAGCCACAAGGCGTTTTTTTTTTAATTTGTACAAAAAAAATAATTTTAGAGTAAATCTCTTACAAATGGAATGGTATGGCATCTATACAATTGCATTAGAACAAGTAGGAACGCCAGTTACACAACCCACTCGGAGATTATTTCGCGCTGTCGGAGCTGTCAAAGCTGTCAATTCGAGCTGATGATGAAACCAACTAGTTGTCAAGGTCTATGTGGTCGTGACATCACGATGAACTTTCTGGAACGAGGTTCCGGAAAACCGGTAGTGTCGGCTTTCGTCGGAAAGGTTACCGATGGCGTTAAGGGCCATACTGACCGTCCAACCTGTTAATCCAGCGCCGGTGCTTATGGCCGTCATTAGTGTCAGTCATTTTCAGTTTACGTATGCAAAGGGTAAAAACAGGACCCTATCACAGTGACTTTACTGTCTGTCTGCCTGTTTCTCTCTCTCTGTATGATGTATGTCTGTTGCCGATAGCGGCAGCTATAATAACAAATACTAAAAACAATAAAAAAAATATTTAACCCTCTATATCTATAACGCGAACCCTCAGTGTGCGAATCCGATTCGCATTTGACCGGTTTTATAATATTTGCCTACTATTGACTGGCTGCTGAATTTCAGGCTGGACCGTCAGAATGGCCCTTTAAAGAGTAGAAATCAAATATTACAGTTAATAGTGTTAAAAGCACAGAGTACCTTTTATATGCTATAAGAAATGGGGTTCACTGCGAATAGCACGAACGTGTTGTACCTTGGAGTCGGAGCTGTTGCATAATATAGTAGTAATAAAAAGTAGAAATGTCAATGTTTATTTTAGTTAGCCAAAGGGCTATATGTAGTGTAGACGTATCCGTGTTAAGCATCTCTCTCATATGTACCAATAAAGAAGAATATCACAATTGTTGCTGTATTATTATCATCACCACTCAAGCGTAATCTGTAAGAACCGAGACGTCGCAGCCCACAACAGGAGCCAGTTACACCTTGGCCAGGTGGATTTGGTGTTCCTGAGCTTTTAAATTCCATTGCCCAGGGCGTTCGCGTCTCCACCGACCATCTCATAAGGAGTTAGTTGTTTACCGCCATTCAGCCAGACTTTGATTTTGTAGGCGTTTGATTTTTCTTTGTTACAAAATATGTTTTATTTACAAACATTATTAGTCTGTCTGATAGTTATATACGTATTATAATATTGACATTAATTTTAAATGCGCATGCATACATGCGCAGTGATAAACTTGCGCAGTATAAGTTACTCAAAAAAATTAAAATATTCAAAATCCGCCTTTTTGTTCAAGATGACACAGTGTTGACTTGCACCTTGGCCTATGGAGAATGTATGGATGAAATCAAATGGTAGTATTTTATATTTATATAAATATAAAATACTACAACTTGTTTTCATCCACATTCATCCATGTCTGTTCAAATGTTTATAGATTAACTATTTTAATGCGTTCTGTTTAATAATAATAATATTAGTAATAATAATAATTACGGACAACGGAATTATATTCAGTACTTAGTAATAGCTCCCACACCGATTTCGGTGACGGTGGCCTGTTTCATTGAAACCAGGCCAGCTACGCAGGAGTTACGTTATAGTGCCCAAGTGTGTGCGCAGTACACAAGAGCACTCTCTCCTCCTTTTACTCTCGTAACCCAGTGGGACGGATAACCGACACGACTGGCGAGAGATCAGGCGCAGGTCCGACTTTTTACATGCCCATCCGACGCATGGATCATCTTTCTTGTCAGACAATCAGGTGATCAGCCTGAATTGTCCTAACCAAACTTGGAAACAACATTTTTTTTTTGTTCCAATGCGGGAATCGAACCCACGACCTCCGAGTCGAGAGCCAAGCTCTAACCACTAGACCACGGAGGCTGTTAAATTTTTCAATACTTATATACTATATGTACATATACACATATTTAAGATTTTTATTTTACAATACATATATTTAATACACATCAAATACCCAGGAACACAGAAACAAAACAGTTGTTTTGTCCCTTGGGCGGGATTCGAACCCGCGTTCGTACCTCCGGCTTGAGCGCCGACGCGCTAACCACTGAGCCACAGAGGTCGTCAAATTAGCAGGTATTAAAAGTTTGTTGTTGTGTTTAAATGTACAACATTTTTGTTAACTATTAAAACATATTCAATTCATTTCATTAACTAAGAAATAAATAGAATAAGTACAATTTATTATAAGAATATTCTATTTATTTGGGAAAATTATTTTGAGCAAAATCTGACAGTAACTTTTGAACGACTACAACGTTTATATAAATCTATAACCCGACCACGTAAAGTATATAGCCTATGTTACCCGCGCTGTTATCACGAATTAAAGCGCTACGGTGGAACAAACATACATACTTCCTTACAGAAAAACCTACTGCGCCTGGATAGTTACAGAACCCCCCTTATCCCTTTCCTGACATGCTCTTGGTTAGATTATTAACACCTAGCCTCTCATGCCCTTATGGCCGCGATTTGTGCTAGGTGGACAGTTCATATTTTCCTCAGTGAAGTAAAGCCTTCCACTGTTTTAGAGGAGCCTTCAGTGGATGCTGCGACGTAACAACTCGGTCACCCATTACACCATTGTGCTTCCCGCAGTTGCCTAACACCATAACCTCAAACGGCTACAAAAAACTCAGGCCTTTTCATCCGCTTTTGGATGATTAGGTAACCACTCTTGAAATAAAGTAGTGCCTGGGACAGTCGGTTTGAAATGTCGTATGGTTGCCCAAGCACATACGGCATTTTTACAACACAGTCAGCCTAGTCCAGAGGAATGACTGGTCAATACGTCTGGGGCCAACCATGTGCGGGTTTCCTCACGATGTTTTCCTTCACCGTCGGAGCGTCCGTATAATGTACTTGAGATCTGAAAAAGTCTCATTGGTACACGCCACAATCTGGGAATCGAACCCGCACTCTCGAGTGCGAATCAAACGGTCTACCCACTAGGCCACGGAGCTACAATGTCTGACATTATTCTATATAAGTAAGCAGGATTTACTTTCTACATTATCTAATACCATCTCCATGTTATGATGAGATCAGACTCCTTCTTTTCGCCACCAACGCGTGGACTGGCCAGTTTAGTTCACAAGTTTAGTGAGAACACTACTGTAAGCCGTAAGTATTTAATTACATACATGTTTCACCTGGTTTTTACTTACTTAGTTACTTACTTTACAGTTTCAAAACTTTGTGGGATACCTTAGTAATTAATTAAAAAAAAAAAACCTTTTCCGGTTAATTAATAATTTACCCGATAGACTCACTTAAAATTCACTTTTAGACTGAAAAGAAATATTTTTAGTTTACTTTATAAATAAAATTAGGACACCCAATTAAATTACCCACCCATTCTGTTCAACTTTTTTCCGTTCCCATACAGATGTATGGGATACTACCGATTCTTTATGTGTTGTGTCTGCCTGCGGGTCAGGCATCAGAGAACGTTACTGGCTATGATCCATCGGAGTTACTGTCGTAAGTACCAGCCAATAATTAATTAATTAAAAATAATTTTATCAGATTAATAGGATAGACTTAGATAAAGATGGAAAAAACCGCTAAAGTTAGATCATCACCTCTCATTGCGAATGGATAGACCACACGTTTTTAAAATTATACAAAAAATATCGTCTACGCAGACATAAAATAATCAGCTAGCAATGCGCATTGGGTCATCAGTGGAACTGTGAAAATTAAATTCAATTGGTTCATTTGAACAAAGCTTAAGCGTCATTGGTTGATTTTGATATTTGCACTGATGAATCGTTGCAAAGTTAACGCGAATGGGCTATTATAGGTACCTACTTATATTTACATTTTCAGGAAAATTTTCAATTCCAACGAAACTCAGCTGCGTGGTGGATACGGCTTGATCGACTTTGACCAGAACTATCCCGATTGGGACGCTAACCCAAACCCTGTGGTATTTGGGGATGGGAATGCTGGTGGCTTTCAAGCCAACCTCAAGAGGAAACGCAGAAGGAAACCAAAGGAGACTCTGCAACAATACGTCGGCGGATATATCAATAATGGAGATAGTTTTTATTCCAGTAAGTGCTTTACTACTGAAATTGTGAACTAATCATCGTCATCAACATTCATATAAGGTTGTTCAAAAATGTGGAACATACACACATATAAATAGACTGCTAAAATCATAACTATTTTGCTTTGGCTTCGCCGTAGTCGAGTAAAAATAGATATGATTTAATGAAAAATTAACAACTCTTCTGCATGATTTTCATCACATTACATCTACCATACACGGCGACGACCTCTGTGGCTCAGTGGTTCAGCGCGTTGGTGCTCAAGACGGGGGTCGCGGGTTCGAACCACGCCGAAGGAACAAAAAGTTTGTTCCTGTGTTCCTGGGTCATGGATGTGTTTTAAATATCTGTGTAATACAATGAAAATCTTAAATATATATTATGTATAGTATAAAAGTATTAAATATATTTCCCGTTTTCTGGTACCTGTAACACAAGTTCTTCGGATACTTAGCACGGGGCCAGATTGGCGTGGTGTGAAGGGTCCATAGATACACCCTATTGATTATGTAAGAAAGAAGAAATAGATACATAGTGACTCATTCTAATCATGTGTTCCAGGACCCGTCCCTCGTCCATCGCTGGCTGTTCAAGCGCTCTCATCCATCACCGAAGCCCTCACCTCCATCGCCAAGTACGACGACTACCAGTGCGTACCGCGACTGCTGTGTGAGGCCAGTGGGGGGATGGGCAGTCAGGCCCTGCCGTCGGTGCCTGGTCTGGAGTCGCTGCTGACGTAAGCATACGGCATAAAACGCAAGCCCAATATTTTCATACCGCTTTTCTATGCGGCTGCGGTAGAAAGAAACTGTACATTTTTACCAACATGTGAATGTAGCGCTATCTCAAACCCAAATCTCGTATCAACTTGGACTTTCGATTTATGTAGGTACTTTTATTGAATTATAAACGCGTTTGACGTTATTTTGACGTTTATGATAATACAATTTAATTAATATTATGTCTAGGAGAATATCCCGTGAAAAAAATATTAATTCAATTGTATGCAAAGCAACGCCTGAATATATTAACTGTTTATGAGAATGCTATTTTGCCGTTTTAACGCATCGAGACTGCATCGAGACTAGTATTATTTTAAGACTTTGTTAGCAGAATCCGACCTACTCTGTCTACAGACTAAAAATAATTTAAATACACAACCCAACCATCCATATAATACATTCATAATTCAGGATCTGCCGATTTTTCACGCAAATTTATGTTACTGAACTGAAGCCTGACAGGGAAAATAAAAACCTGCGCCGAGGGCGATTCATTTTTAGGGTTCCGTATGCAAAGGGTAAAAACGGGTCCGTATTACTGAGACTTCGCTGTCTGTCTGGCTGACTATCTGGCTGTCGTCCGTCCGTCCGACTAACACCAGGGCAATATTTAAAGGGGACTCCCATTCAATAAAAGGGAGTTTTCCCGTTTCGTACGGAACCCTTCCTCCGCGCGTCCGACTTTGTTTGCAGCTACGAGACGCTGTGATGACTTAATGTTTACTGTACTGTAAAACTTAAGTTCAGTGATATTAAAATATTATTTCGTGCCCAAAGATTTCAAAACTAAAGGCTATGACGTACATTTGACGGAACTAATGTTCATCGAAGAAAAAGTTACGCCAGCTATATCTCACCTCAAATGACAAAATGGCCCCAAACCATCCCCAAAGGTGGGTCATTTAAGTGGAAACAGTTTTTGCCCCAATATGTCTCGTCTATAATATACGTCTATGTTCGTGCCTATTTTCAGGCTCCTAACAGCGTACACCGGTATCACCACGAATCCCCTCTTCGTCTTCGGTCGTGCGGTGTACCTGGGTATGTCGTCCCAGGGCAACCCTGCATCTTGCCGTTACGCCTACCCGCAGTGCCCTACTGACGCTGAGAAGCTGGTGCATTACCTGAACAACCATAACGGAGGGTTCTTCAGGTGAGTTAGTTACCTTTTAAATCTGGGACTGAGCGGAATCCTAAACGCTGGAGACAATTATATTATATAAACACACAATCCAGTCAAATGTCAATGTCATACATGTCAGCTCGACTCTGGACACTTCGATTTTCAGCTCTATTGTATTAGCGCCGAGTTACATTTTCAATGCTCTGATTTTTCCCGGGCCCGTCGGATTCCGGATTATATAGTCCCAGTCTAAGAACCGCGATCGAGAAGATATCTCCTAGTCAGATGCCCATGGGCGCCGCCTATCCGTCGTATTTATTGTTTATATTACCGCCTATGGCCATAGGACATCCGCAACACCAGAGGAGCCACAATCGAATTGCCGATTATTTCAATATCAGCCCTTTATTGCGGATATCAAATCACAGGAACTTAATTACTATATTTTTATCTATATAAAAACAAACTAGCTGTTTCCCGTGGCTCCGCCCGCGTAAATATACTATCGAGTGTCCCGCGGGAACACTACTTTTCCGGGATAAAATGTAGCCTATGTAAAACATCCAGAGTCTAAACTACTACCATACCAAATTTCATCAAAATCCGTTCAGTAGTTTTCGCGTGAAAGCGTAACAAACAAACTTACATTCACATTTATAATATTAGTAGGGATTAGTAGAGTGTAGTAAGCTTTATAAGCTATATAAATTTAATAGGCTAAAATTGCAAAATATCGGAATCCAGGACCAGTCAATGAATCTTCATAAAAACTTTTGGACTGTATTGTTAAAAGCTCAAATAAAAAGGTAAAAAAATTAATATTAGTCTGCTCTTTTAGAATATTTTTTCAAATTTATTAAATATTAATAGTTTAATAACTAGAAACGAAACACCAACAAACTTACTAAAAAAAATAAAAAATGAAGATCACATTTATTTTTATTTGAGCTTTCAACAATACAGTCCAACAGTTTTATGGCGATTCATTGTCTGGTCCTGGATTCCGATATTTGCAATTTTAGCCTTTAGGCCCACTAAATATGACCCAGAAATAGAAGTGGTCGTTCCATAGATTTAAACTGTCGACCATCAAGGTACTCTAGAGCTATGATCAGCAAGCCAGCGAGCCGACATTAAAAACACCTTTCCGGTTTAAAGATCTTTATTATTCTCAAAGAGACACTGTCACTTACATGAGAACATAATATATAAAGTTAAAATCTATTAATTTAGCTTTCGCTTATAAATTCCACTACTGCCAACGTGAGGAAGAATTACATTAAATTAATGAAGTTATTACATAAACACGTTAATAAGCAATTGCTCCATATTCTACTGACACAGTCATCATTTTCAAAATAATATATCCTTGTAAAGCGTATTTCGCATCAAACTTGTATATTTTTCCATCAAATTGCCACTGATTGTAATCAACATATAAAGTTGTCCAAAACCAACTACGGATATTTTGGGCACATAATCTACTGCTTACGTAAAAACGTTTAGGCAGAAAAACAATTAGAAAATTAAAAAAAAATACACTGAATAAAATTACATAGCGTTCTCTCATGCGTTGAGGTCGTTAACCTCACAGAAACAGCCGATTTAAAGGGGAAGCAAAAACTTTGCTTCCCCTTTAAATCGGCTTTAAATTTAAATCTACTTTAACAACTGTAACCGTAAAGACCGTAAAGGGGATACTTTAATTTTATTTAGTATTTTTTTCTTCACATATGCAGTAGAAAATATCTGTACGATTTTGAACAACCTTATATTAATATGAAGTTATGTACCCATCGACATAATTTGTGTTTAGATATAACTTTATAATGGAGTGTAAACTTTTTACAGATTTTTCAATTCTCCACAACAGCAACAGAATTTGAATCAGTTTTACCAGAATTATCAACAACCGCCACACGATCAAAATGTTCAACTCCACCCATACCCTCACAATGCTGGACAGTATGGACTCTACAAACCTAATCTGTATGAGAACCAACAAGGATACGGTTCAGCTTACAACTACAACCGATATAAAAGCAGTAAAATTCAAAAACGTATCCAAAATAGGCCTAATGCTAACGCAGCAGAAGATGTTATAGACGATGCAAAATGGACATTTCCAGAAGGAATTAGAGATTTTAATAATGATGAGTATTACGTAGAAAACGAAGATGTTGATAATAATTTTAAATTTCCAGAAAGTAACAAAAATGATAGAAAAACTCGTGGATTTGCCTTTCCTGGTAATTTTGTTAAAAAACCTTCCTACAGTGAACCTGAAAATAGTAAGTTCATATTTTCCAATCAAAATAATGTATATTATGATGACAGAGTGAAATATCAAGAATATTATAACGAATATGCGAAGGAACAGAAGAAATATCATGAAAATAACAATAAATATGTAAATGAACAAAATTATTATCATAAAGATGTTTTGAACGATAATTATAATTATTATAATAAAGAACTTCCAGTTTATAATTATAACAATAATAAATACGAAGATAATCTTCAAACAGTTTACGTCGTGAGAGGTAATGGAGATCCAAGCAGACCAGAAATCATCAAGTTGAAGCCAGGACAGTCTATTAAGGATTTTTAAACGAAACATACATCCAATGTGACTTGAATCTAGTGGCTAAGAGTAGGTAGGTTATTTAGATTCTTTGTGTAAGATGGCGAAGATCACAATATTAAATCTAAAATTTCAAACTTCCTAATCTCTAACTAGATGTTTAATTTTAGTTAAAGTACTTTCAGCATGTCCGTCTTAGGTCTAATATCTCGGAAGCCCAATTTAGTCCAGCAGGTCTAAAATGGCCACATTAAGTGAATCGTATTATGAAACATCATTTATTTAATTTCAATAGATGATGTTACCTAATATGTATATATTTTTACTTTGTGATAATACGATTCAATTGATGTGGCCATTTTAGACCTGCGCAGGGCATCGTTAGTCTAATTAGTTTTAGTTAACTACTTTCAGCATTTTCAGTCTTAGTAGAGCACTAGAGAATTTCAAATCAGCCTAGGCAGTCGTGAGTAAATATAATTCATCATCATCACTGGGGCTTGACCGTTGTTTGCCACGCTACCCGGATAGACTTGACGTGCCTGAACAAAAATGTCCGCTATTTTCAGTCTACTAGGCCGGGACTATATCATCCGGAACCGGAAGGCCGGGAAAAATTCAGAGCATTGAATATAGAACTTTTCGCTAGTACAATATAGCTTAAAATCGAACATACAAGTGTCGAGTCAAACGCTAATGTCATATATGACAGCTCACACTCGACACCTCCATTTTAAAATCTATGAAAGTAGTGTAGAGTTCTATTTTCAGTGTTCTGAATTGTCCCGGGACTGTTGGATTTCGGATCATACTACCCAGTCTTCGACATACTTTCAATATGTTTTTCTTGGCCGTTCCCCTTTTGGTTTGTAAAAGTAGGTATTTGCCATACATCGGGCGGCCTCATGATGATGAATAGTTTAAGAACTGGAGTTGTACGTAATTGGAAGCAGAGGCTGCGTGGAATAGTTAATGGACGGAATAAATGCAAATCTTAAACAGAATTACCGTTGATGTTCAATAAAATATAGATTGTTTCTTGTTGTTGCTACTATATTTATTTCATAAAAACTGATAAGTAATGGAATTATTCAATGTAACGATGAATATAATTATTTTGTGAACAAATAAAATCAGCTTAAAAAACGTTAATAATGTAAGTTTAATTATAAAACGCTGCGGACCAGAAGCGGAGGCTGGCTCGCCATCGAAGGGAAGCCGGAGCCTGTCAGTTGCAGAACATATTTTAATACCTATCTTAAGAAATTTAGTACCCCAGACAAAAAAGTTGTCGTGTCCGTAAATAAGTACAGGTAGGTATTCAGGATCTACAAGTCGATGTTGTGGGTTACGTAGTTACAAACTGTCCAGTCTTAGTTATTGTACCTTAATTACACGTCGCTACTGCTGAGGATCACTTATCCAGATATTCTAAGGAGAAATGTATGTTGGACGGTTCCTGAAATATTAGTTCTCATTTCATGTCACATTTTATAATAGGTTCTTGATAATCGGTTATAGCAGGACAACGCTTTCAACGCGTGACTCTTGGATTTAAAAAAAAAACTTGCATTGTGGCGTAGCCTAACCGACCGTAACCGTCATGGAAGGGAAACGCGCTAGAGATTTGCTCTGTGGTATCTACCCTTTTGGGCATTCTGCCTTCCTCTTTTGACCTTTCCGCCTGTCCCTTATGGCCTTTCTGCCTGCCCCTTTTAGCTTTTCCGTCTGCCCTTTTTGGGAAATAGGTGTAAATGTTATTTTTATCTATGCATTGTACATCAAGGCGGACCACCGGTAAACAAGGGTTATATAACAAAACGCGCGTCGAATCCCAACTAGTCGGTGCATTATAAACATTTTCCTACGCCTTATAGATATGCTAATGGGGGAACAATGTGTAGAATCTTGCAAACTCTTCCTCATGAAAAACGTTCAACACGAAGGTTGCTTGCATTTGAAAAACATTCTTACTATTAAAATGAAAAGTTTGTCACGATTCGATATATGGATGTGTGATCAGTAGATCCGTATTCATTTTGGAGTTATTAAAGTAAGAAACTTAAAAAAATATATAAACTACAAACGAGCTAATATTGTATATATAAAATCGGAATCTCAGAAACGGCTGCAAGTGTTACCATAAAATTTAGTATGCAGGGAGTTTTGGGTGAAAAAAATCGATCTAGCTAGGTCTAAATTCTAATCCACGGGAAACTTCACTTCTCCATGGATCTGAGTTGAAACAATAAGGGGAATTAATGAAATGTGACTAAGTACAACCTAATGGTAATTTGGTTGGTGGTCGCCACTTTTAAAGCAGTTTTAAAAACGTCCAATGTCTTTTCTAATCTATTCTTATTCTATTACAGTACGGCTGCTGTTTTAAAAATAAAAACAAGCTTCTCGATTCAAAGTAATATGTGTCAGGTATTTTCAATAGCTGATTACTGCACCTGAAGCTGACTCATTCCCCATATCAGGTAACGTAGGTACATGGTGGTCACGGACACCATATTGAAGTAGGACACGTAGGTAATAGATAATAGACATAACCTATAAATTTCTGTCCTAAAAGGATGAACTTAGCGTCAGTTAACACCGAGACGCGACACGACACGGCTCACAATTTCTAAAATAGCGGTTAAAAATTGAACTTTTTTTGATTGAACAAGAAGATTAACGTTTAAGGCTCTGTATAACGAATAGAATAGAATAATGTTCAATGTCAAAGGAACGACTATAAAAAGTGTTTTGGAACACAAGCCGACGCAGCTCAGCATGTGCCGGACACTTCAAATCAATTTACAAATAATATTAAAACATATACATAAACATATATATACATATACATACACAAATACATAACTTTAATTATTATCTAAAATAGGACAAACACTCATAAAACACAATAGTGGATACAGTGAATAATTCATCATGCTTAAAATGTCTTCAATATAAAATGAAAAATGTAAAAATAAATGTAAAACAATATACAGCATACTAAAACAAAAAATGTATATATAAGGTATAGAAAAATCAATTACGGATATTTCGGGCACACGATTGACTGCATAAGTGAAGACGTTTAGGCAGAAAAATAATTATCCTACTCGAAAAAAATATTATTTCTTTATATGGGCGAGTTTGCGTAAAGCGGAGAGTCTGGGTGACTCATGAGAGGATGCATGCATGGAGCATGAGATCTCGTCTACATGAGAAGATTTTTATATAGCTGGCTATAGCTATTTTTATTATAACTGGGCTGGCTGCTGGCTTTTTTTTATACTTTATTACATCAAACATGCCATATGAAGCTTACGTCGATGCTGCATTTTGAAAATTGAATTTTTAATAAGAAACGGAGTCACATGTGATCTTAACGGAATATTAAAGCAAAACCATGCGCGGGCATTCTGTACACGCTGCACTAACCCTTTGGTTTTTGCCTACAATCGCGGACCACAAACTGCATCTATACGGGTGACCTGAAATTCGATACATTCCTTTGAAAGACAGAAAGTAGACCTCATTTACAGTAATATTTTTCATGGCATCCCCTATCCGAAAGTTGATATTTACAAAGTTATTGAAATTTCAAATTTTTTTTCTTTATTTTCGACTTTTTGACTTTGACATGACGTATTTTTAAAAATGTTTGTCTTTTTAGTGATTTTTTTTATGTATTTTAACCGTCAATGAGTCAAATAATATTTTTAAGGAATAAATAGGGACAAACTAAGTGAGAATTTTTCATTATGAGACATGAAACAGAATTTTCTTTTAAGAAAAATGCACATTTTTTTTGTATCGCGATGGCTGCTTTTGAGTACGATGAATACGCTGACATCTTGTTTTGTTACGGACTTTGTAATGGTAATGCTGCTGCTGCACGAAGAACATACGTTGAACGTTTTCCGAATCGACGAGTGCCAAACGTTAGAGTGTTTTCAACAACATTTCGACGAATTCGGGAAAGCAGCCGTGTTGATAGAAGACGTGGCAATTCAAGCAGACCTCGTTTGTATGCTCCAGAAGAAGAAGAAGAAATTTTAACACTTTTTCAAAATTATCCTTCTATTCCTACAAGAGCGGCAGCTAGAAGACTTGGATTGAGTCAATGTAAGGTGTGGTTTACAGTACACACAGCGCGTCTACATCCATTTCACTACACACCTGTCCAAGCGTTGGAAGAGGGAGACCCGGTTAGAAGAATGGAATTCTGCCGTTTTATGATAAATGCAGACATGGAGGATCGCAATTTCTTCTCAAGAATATTGTGGACGGATGAATCGAAATTTGACCGTGACGGGATAAACAATTTCCACAACACACATTACTGGGCACCAAAAGGAGAAAACCCCAGGATGAAAAAAGAAAGGCCCCATCAAACCAGATTCAGTCTAAATGTCTGGATGGGTGTAATTAATAATAATTTAGTTGGACCTCATTTTTTGCCTCAAAATTTAAATGGTGAAATGTACGAAAATTTCCTAAGAGAGGAGATTACTGGCTTAATGGAAGATGTGCCAATAGCAACTCGTAGTAATATGATTTTCCAGCATGATGGTTGCCCGGCCCACTTCCACCTCGGCGTATGCCAGTGGCTAGACCAAACTTACCCACATCGCTGGATAGGTCGAGGCGTGCCAATTCCTTGGCCAGCACGGTGTCCCGATTTGACCCCGTGTGATTTTTATCTTTGGGGTCATATGAAGGCTTTGGTGTATACTACACCCATAACTACTGTAGAGGAGCTCAGAAGCCGCATAAGAAATGCAGCAGAAGAAATCAAAACTAGTCTTACTACCAGAATAATCAAAACAGAGGTAGGTACGGAGAAGACTACGGGCCTGTATCAGAAACAGAGGTTCACATTTTGAACAAGACCTAAAGTAGAATATTTATTATTAAATTTAATTAAACATTGATGTTTTTTTTTAACACAACAAACGTAATTAAATTCAAGTTTTTCCTTTTATTTTAACCTTATCGCAAATAAATCGATTTAGACATTATATTTACTTCTAATACTAGGGCGGGTCAATAAGTCCGTGACTTTTTGAATTTCTAACCTCCTTACTGAAAAAGCAACACTACTCCTGTCAACAGGCATCTGTCAGTTGACTCCTATCAAAATTTGAACTTGCTGCGTCAGTTAGTTTGTGTTTTACAGCTATCTTTATCAGACTATCCAGTAACTTAAGGAAACAATGGAAAAAAGTGAATTTCGTGTGCTTATTAAGCATTATTTTTTGCGAAAAAAAACCATTACCGAGACCAAGGCTAAGCTTGATAAATACTATGGGGATTCTGCACCATCGATTTCAATGGTAAAAAAGTGGTTTACTGAATTTCGTTGTGGCCGTACAAGCACTGAAGATGCCGAACGTCCTGGACGCCCAGTTGAGGTCTCTACACCCGAACACACATCACACACATGTGCAGTTGCCATGGCAAAAATCCATGAATTGGGCTATGAATTGCTCCCACATCCACCCTATTCTCCAGATTTGGCTCCGAGTGACTACTTCTTGTTCCCAAACCTGAAAAAATGGCTCGGTGGAAAAAGATTTGACTCCAATGATGAAGTCATCTCGCAAACAAAGGCCTATTTTGAGGACCTCGACAAATCATATTTTTTGGAAGGGATAAAAAAATTGGAGAAGCGTTGGACAAAGTGTATAGAGCTCAAGGGACTACGTTAAAAAATAAAATGATTTATTTATCAAAAAATTTGTGTTTTATTCCAAAAGTCACGGACTTATTGACCCGCCCTCGTATGTTTACTACAATGTCATATTTTTATGTAGACATTTGCACCTTTTTGGAAAGCTAATGAGATAAGGAAGTTATTTAGAATATTTGTACGCATTGTATCATACATTTTTTTAAGAAAATCACCTGTTTTTTTGAAAATCACATTTTTCTTAAAAGAAAATTCTGTTTCATGTCTCATAATGAAAAATTCTCGCTTAGTTTGTCCCTATTTATTCCTTAAAAATATTATTTGACTCGTTGACGGTTAAAATACATAAAAAAATCACTAAAAAGACAAACATTTTTAAAAATACGTCATGTCAAAGTCAAAAAGTCGAAAATAAAGAAAAATTTTTTGAAATTTCAATAACTTTGTAAATATCAACTTTCGGATAGGGGATGCCATGAAAAATATTACTGTAAATGAGGTCTACTTTCTATCTTTCAAGGGAATGTATCGAATTTCAGGTCACCCGTATAGTTAAATTTGGATAGAACAAGCGATTCTACTAACTGCACGCGAATTGGTACGCTTAGATAACGTCAGTGACATTTTGTAGGCGACAAGGGCGTATCGCGCCGACCGGAGAGTATTGAAATCGGATAAAAAATCGCTATAAATATTTGAGACAAATGTTGCAAAAACTAAAACGACCTTTCCCTGAGTCTTGTCGTACTTAAAATACTGAAATATTTTTTACACTCGTGTGCCCTTTAGAAGAAGAGAAAAAACTTAAAACAAAAATGGCGGACATAGCATATTTTTAAATCAATATTTAAATAAAAAATTCAGTTTATAAAAAGACAATCCTCGGCTCAATATAATGCAGATTGACATATATTTTTTGGGGATTTTTTAATACGACCATCACTGAGAAAAAAGGGTTTCAAAGAACTCCAATTTTCAGTTTTTCTTGAGTAGTGGATAATGTTCAATTCTAAATCGCCAACTCAAAAATGCAGCGCCGCGTCGCTTCGCGTCTCTGTGAGAGCCGACCCTTATAGTTATTGAGCAGGACACTTAGAATGTAGTTTGTGTATTTGCCCAGAAAGGATTTCATAAGATCAATACTGGACTAATTCAATTAATTATTAATAATTCTTATTTCTCTTTGTCATATTATGGCTTTTTCAACGTGTCAGACAAATACAGCAACATGGATTGCGTATCCATGGTGTAAATATTTTTATTAATAAGGGGGTCAGAGTGGAATTTATTTTCATTTGCCAAAACCAATGCTCAAAAAATTCTTGAATAAAGTTTTCTATTTATAATTTGTTAAAAAAATATTACAAGGACCAAAGCTCAAAGCATTAATCCAACTTGGATGCGCTAAGACTCAAAGAGATGCTTGGTAGAGTTTATAATATTATCTAAGTCTTAGATTCTAAGATAAACCACTAATTGTACAATTCAAAGTCCTAAAAGTTTGTTTTATTTTAAGTACCTACATAATAACTATACTATTTAATAACAAGCAAAACTAAATGACATAGGAAATATCAAAATATGTAGAGTCGGTTTCCAAACAAAGAATACTATTCCAATTCTTATTATTTTCTTATTTTAAAGTTTGAAATACTTAATTTTAATTATTTAAGCCTTAACTTAAGGGCCAGTGCACACCCTAGTGTTATCTTTGTGGAGTGAAAGCCGAAGGACAATGCGCGGCAGTAAGCCGACGACGTCTGTGCCGCGAGCACGCGTTGTGCGTTAAAGAAAAACAAAAACGCGCGAACAGTGAAAACGTACGTTCCTTTTTCAAATATTACACAATATTCGGAAGTTAGTGACCGTTTAAAATTGTGATGGCAAGTATTTATTACCTTGACTAATTTATGGTAATAACAAGTCAAGCTGGTTTTAACGTTAGTTTTTTTAAACTAGTGTTTTTAAGACAGTAAAGTTTATCTGATAAGGTTTTTATCAATAACAGCTTTATATTTACTAATTGGCTTTAGTAGATAGCGGTTATTCGATCTACTTACACTTTTTTGTGTATTTTTTTACAATAATACCAATTATGAAAAATATAATTAAAAATAATGAGCTCCACATTAATATTTATAGACAAATTAGTTAACTCAAAAAAATGTTTAATTCAGTAAAGTGCTAGAAGCTTTACTGAAAGTTCCTAGGGAGTTTTGGCGGAACACAAAATAGCACGTTTTTAGAAGTTGTACCACTTGCCCACACTTGTGCACGTTAACGAATATTTAATGGTTAATATTCTGCCAATATTAGGTACACATTAGGAACCGAAATAACACAAATTTATGAGGAAATACAAAATCCACAACGTCACCCATCGAACTCCCCGGCAGAACTCTTTTGTATCTTTAATATTTAAAATCGTTGACAGAAAAAAAAACTTTTGTCTTTGTTTTAGTTGTTGTAGCAACGTCTATTTACTAAAGCCCAAAATCTACCTATGTTCCGTTGTAGGCTCAGCTTCAAAATTCAAAGCTCTAACTTTTTTTTAATTAGGTCAGTCTTGTATTATTGCCATTAATAAGTATGTCCTGAACTTTCTTTCTTATCAGTAGGCCTTGCAAAGATTTAAGTGGCCAGATGTAATCTTATCAGCTGATAGTTGCAGTGTTTATATTCTGATAACATAATTGTAAACAACTAGTAGGTATTACTTCTAAAACTATGAACTATGAAAACCTCGGCTAATTTCATACTTTACTTATACGAAAAAAAAAGTTACATACGAAAAAATAAAAATATTTTTTAAAATATCGTATTCAAAAATTAGGACGACAGATTTTCAACATAGAACCGTCGAAATAATTTACTATTTTAGAAGGAGATGAATTTTCTCTAAATATGTTGATAATTTGAAAGGTTTTTTTTTTTTGAAAAGCTATTCTTATTGTCCCTATATAATTTTTATGAAAATGTTTGTTATCTATGTTATTGAAAATTGTCAAAATTAATTGATTTCCTATATTATCAATAAAATTGATTCATATAAACTTACATAATATGCGCACACGCACATATTTGACCCTGCCCGCCTGTATATTGTATGTATATGTAATATATACGTACGTATATCTGTTTTTGAGCTACAACTTACGAGTGAGTCACGCAGCAGCTGGCGCCGAGGTTGAGACAAGGATTTTAAGTGTTATCCTTATATGTTTTTAAATACTTTGTGTGTGCTTTAACGCCAATAAATATATTTTATTATAACTAACTGTAGTCCACGGTAAGATTCGTGTTCTAGAGGAAGGAACTAGTGAGAAGCACTTACAGTGCAAACCTTCCTCTAGAGCAGGAGTTCCCAATCAGGGGGGCGCGCCGCCCTTGGGGGGCGTAGAGAGATGACAAGTGGGGCAGACCGCAGAACACAAATTAAACATGGGAATTTTTGATCACAAATATCAATTGATAGTATTGAATTTAATAAATATTGATAAAAATGCTTTTCTTGCTTATTAAAGTTTTTACTTTTAAGCCCTCGCCCAGTAGGACAAACAGTGAACACCAATAAAGCTATATTTAGGGTCTCTTATTTGACACAAAGCCCAAATAAATATAAACATTTTCTTATTTTAGTTTTGTTAAAATCGAATAAGAAAAAATAATTATATTACCTACCTAAATAAAAAAATAATAAATTAAAGTTATTTATATAACAGTAAGTTAACTATAACGTATTGGACTTTAGTCAGTTAATAATAGTTGAACCAACGAGGAAGTTAAATGTTATAAAAACGTAAGAATAAATCAGTGGTTAATGAGAAATCTTGCGGTTTCATGAGATTTTTACCCGACTACGGCGCGCTAAACTACTGATCCGATTTTAATGAATGTGCTGTCAATAGATTCGTAATAATATTAGCTCCCAACAGCGATTTCATTGCCGGTTTCACTTAAAACCAGGCCAGCTACCATGAGTTGTTTATAGTGCCCAAGTGTGTGTGCAGTACACACGAGCACTCTCGTTCCCAGTGGGAAGGATAACCGACACGACTGGCGAGAGATCAGGCGCAGGTCCAACTTTTTACATGCCCCTCCGACGCATGGATCATCTTTCTTGTCAAACAATCAGGTGATCCTGCATTGTCCTAAACAAACTTGAAAACAACATTTTTTGTTGTTCTAATGCGGGAATCGAACCCACGACGAGTCGAGAGCCAACCTCTTAACCACTGGACCACGGAGGATTGGTAATAATAGCCTATTAACATACTTTATTGTTATACGGGCAAGTGCTAGTTAAAAATATTATCAGCATACAATATGCTTAAAGTGCCTATTCGAACCTGCTCTCCATGGAACATTTCAAATACTTTAAATGAAAACGAAAAGCCAATAACATCCGTTTCGTATAAAATATAATTAACTGAGTTAATTTAACTGGACAGTTTTAACTGGCGGGCATTTCTTCACTTTCATTATGAATATTTACAAGTTTAAAATGTTTTGGTGAAAACTTTGTCAAAATAAATCTATGGATATTGAATTAATGTGTTAGGTGAGTGGTTTTCTTATGGAAGCGGTAGTGGTCCTAACGAGAAAATGAGCTGATAGTCAGCCGCGGAACCAGAAGAGTTTCAAGTGTTGTCGGTATTTTAGACCCCCGCCCTCGATTGGACCTATTACTTCACGACGGTTTTTGCTACTATCTTCCCCATTGTTATTTCACATCAGTCTCGTGTCGTGGCGAATTTTCAAGATATTAAGTTATTATTGTCTCTACTATGCATTTTTAAAAATACTAGAGATCGCCCCGATTTTTTTAGTTATAACTTTAATTTTTCTTGTGCCTCTTAGACAGAAAATAAATGTAAATGATACCTACAGATTGACAAACGTCAACGTGCAGTGTGTGTGAATAATCTGAGGTAGTGTGTGTAATGTTGTTTTATGTTGACTTTAATTTTATGTATTTCTAAGCATCTATTAAAAAATATTAGCTTTCTGCACACCTTCCTCCGCATAAACTTTTGCCGGGCCAAATATCATACTGAAAGTTTTGCTTAACGTATTAATATACCTAATAATTTTTCTAAATTCAGCCTAAAGGGGGAAACGAGACAACGCTACATTTATAAAGGATAAAATTCTATAGTGATGCATAATTTGAACCTATGAATCCAAAGTCACTTCATAATAATCGATATACTGAGATTTTAAACCATAGTTGTGCTAACGGTTAATCTTTGAGTAAAATATTTCCGTTTGGTCTAATCGCGTCACGTCTCTGTCTAAAAATATAAATGTGTCACAAAACACCGGACCGTTTCCGGATACGACAGTTAGAAAATAACTCCAAAACTTTAACTATGGTTCATTCATCAAGTTAGCTGTAAAAAGTTCTAAGCTAAACAATAACCATTAAGGGAACTTACCCATACTACGTGACCACTTTTTACCCATTTATTATCCCTGGACAGCACCATCCTTTTCAAATAGTATTCACACAAATATGTAGGTATACTTACGTACAGAGAAA
Organism: Phengaris arion; assembly: GCA_963565745.1. NCBI lineage: Eukaryota > Metazoa > Arthropoda > Insecta > Lepidoptera > Lycaenidae > Phengaris > Phengaris arion. The sequence goes on along the minus strand of OY751444.1, from coordinate 5,961,946 downwards.
CAGCTTTCATAGGACGAGCCAAATCGATATAAATTTGAAAATTTTGACGTCCCCGTCAACGGCCCACAATTTTCCCACACAATCGTGGACACACCGTATGCTTGTAGTAGTGCAATTAAATCTAAAGCTAACAATGTAGCTGTTTATCCGTTCCTCTTTCTTCAATCTGTGGTACTATTAGCGGTCGCGCAATATTTTCCTACAAGATGTTGACTACTAAACCTAGACCCCTCCCCCCACCCGGTGACCGAGCGCAGTACTTTGAAGACCCCCCTCCCCCTAAACAGGTCACGTACTATGGGCACATATTATGTTCCCTAACCTTTTTTTTTTGTATCTCGCAGGGGAAAGTGTTTAAGCCTCCCTCGGGTCGGGTGGCCTCCCCCGGGCCGGTCGGAGGCATAAAGACGCCGATACAGGAGGCCGATACTTATATACAAGGCCGACACTTTACCCACTAAAACCACCTACGGATTGCCATCAGCCGCTGTGAAGGGGAGTGTCCCGGATCTGTCTAACACTATCTTGAATTTCACTTGGTCTTTACGACATCTCATAACTTTTTGCTAAGGAAATACTTTTTTCATTCCGGTAATAAAACCCGAAGACCAAGGAATTTGGGGTTTACCGGTGTCCCAAAGTGGGACACTGATGTATGACATACAGTGATGTAGTGAGACACAACGCAAGTGCTATTTCCCATCGGATTTCTGTGAGGCCGTCTTATTTATCCGGTCAAGTGGGCATTCGTCCCGAAGCGTCTACTGTAACCTAAAATAACCTACCACTTCTCAACTTATGAGATTTGTTTTATAAATTACTATTACAAAGTTATCAGTGAACTTGTATTCATATATTTTGTTCCTGTGAATTCGTAAAATGAAAAATTCAAAAATCATTATTATTTTCAGAATTTTTACTTTTTTTAAATTTTCACTTTATATTATGTAGCTAATAACCTAGGCTGACAGTAAATATGAAATCTCTAAGTCTGCTTGAAGTATGCTTTGAATTATGCTTATTCTCCCTACAGAATCGCGTTTTTTGCCGCTTAATATCTCCTAAACTATGAACTCGATTTTTATGAAATTTAAAACAAAACCTTTTGCCGCTAACTACTTCTCTGCAACAAAAATTTAGACCGCTAGCTTTGTTACAAACGAAAATATGGGTCGCGAAGCCGCGAAATGCTTCGAGCAAAAGATAGTTGCGGCCGCTTAATACTTGGCGATAGCGCTGCCGCGCTATCAGATCTATCATCTTTATAATATTAGTTTACATGATCTGGTTATTGCTGTTATGCATCACGTGGGTCAGGCAGACGCGTCGCCACAAATTGGATGTGTCACATAAGGTAGGCGTCTCGCGATGGCTTAGTAGCTTACTACCTGAATACGGCGAAGCCAAAGAGACGGGTAATAAATAATAATTTTGGCAGTCCATGTATGTATATAATATATATTAGGTATGTATGTTTGTTGTACCGTCCCGGCTGAACTGCTAGTCCGATTTTAATATATGAGGTGTCAAATGTCAATAGATTCGTAATAATAGCCCGGGTAACATACGGTATAATTTACGTAGTCGGGTTATAGTTTTTAATAATCAAAATGTAGTTATTGATGGCGTCTCGCAATGGCTTACTTGTTTATTTTGCATCAAAAAGACTCCATCTCCATATAATATTCCACGGATAAGACCATAAAATGAATAAAGTAATTTATTTAAATTACCTGCCTCTTATAAAATATAAAGTTATTATAATTTATACACCAACACACAAAATTTACGATTTTTTATATTTCTCGCCATTAAAATTTTACATTGGAATAAACATATTAAATTTTACATTTGAAGAGTAGGTACCTATTTTGTTTTTACAGAGATATTGGTAGTTTCAGGTTTGTTAATCCTGTAAGCTCTTTCAGTAGAAATGGAGTAAGTTATGAAACCAATAGCCATATGGGCTTTCACACCACGTCAATCTGGTCCCGTGGTAAGTTCTCGAAGAACTTGTACTTCGGCCTACGGGTAGCACACAACGGAAATATATTTAATACTTTTTAACTATACATATTATATATAAGATTTTCGTTATATAGGTAGGTGATACAAATGTTTAATACACATCCATGACCCAGGAATACATAAAAAAATTTTTGGTCCCCTGGCGGGATTCGAACCCGCGACCTCCGGCTTGAACGCCAAGGCCCTAACCACTGAGCCGCAGATGTCGTCATTTGGCGAAATAATATAGTTTCGTGTTTCCACCAGTTCCAAAAATTGTTCATAATATAGGTAGGTAGTTATTTTATTTTCTTAAATAATAAAAAAAAAACATTTTTAGATCCCCAACATTATTTTTAACAGCTGACAGACAATCTTCATAAGAATGCTTTAACAAAGGATTACTTTGTATGGTAGCAATGAATGGACTGCACCACCCTAAGAACTAGTCAAACATGAATTTTATACCCAACGTACCACAAATTAAGGTTCAAATTTCAATAACATACTCATATGCAATTGTACTCGAGTGTGAATTAATTTCGTTCTTATTTATACGCAATAAAAGTTATTTTCGTATACATATACGTATATTATATATGGGTGAGTATGTGTGTAAGTGTCAGCGGATGTGTCCGACCCACACGTGGTTTGACTTTTGATTGATTTTTTATAGTTATAGAGCACCGCACGCGACATCAAATACTTTTCGGCAAATCGTAAACTATAAGGACGTGTTGAGTGTTCTGTACTTCATTATTTTGTTGCCTTTTTTAGTATTCCGTATCGGATAAGAATATATTTTTTTGTATTAAGTTAAAATAATATAGGATGACTACTTGACTAGTATCAACAAAATAGTCATTGTGTTCCTTGTGATGCCCTAGACAGGCATTCTTATAAATTTGAATTCTAGATTTAATAAGAGAACAGCAAAACAAATTATGCGAGGCTTTTTAGAAACATGTTTCAGCATTTTCTCAACAACATGGCTGTACTATATTTCGATTCATTTAGTACGAAACAAGAAGGAGACTAGGGAATAAAAACTAAAACCCGACCACGCAAACCGTACAGTCTATGTTACCCGGGCCATTATTACGAATCTATTGACACCTCACTCAATAAAATAGGAACAGTAGTTTAGGCGCTACAATGTAACAAACATACATACTGCCAAAATCATTACCCTCCCTTTTGATTTCGCCGTAGTCTGGTATAATACTGATTTAAAGCATTCGATGGACATAAGTATACAGAACGCAACGGCACATTTTATTGGCTGGTTGTATCCATTTATTATTATCTTTGCTTTAAGATTTATAACACAGTATACTCCATCTTTAGGGACGAATTTGATTTTGGACTCCGCTTTGAAGTCCAAACACCATCGTAACCTTTACGACGATGAAATAGATGAGAAATATCTTTTTTTTGGCTCTTAAATTCTCTCATTACGCCTAATAATTATAATTATGCAAAACCCCGTCATAACTTTAAAGTTACAAACAACACTACCATGTTACGTTGGTTAAACGTTAATGCCCATATATGTTTAGCGTTTAAACTATTGAGAATTACGTAAATTAGTCAAAATTTTCTTTAGAAAGTGCAAGACAATGTTAGTTGGCGTCGTCAAGGATGCGCGTGGGCTCTAGACAGCTCACTAACTGGACAAGTTTAACCAGTTTTTTCGCTAATCCACATTTTGGTTCAGGGTTAAACTATAACATATCTATCTATGGACGCTTCCACACCACGTCAATCTGGTCCTGTACTAAGTATCCGAAGATCTTGTATCACAGGTACCAGATAACGTAAATATATTTTATACTTTTATACTATACATATATTTAAGGTAGCGTTGATTGCCCGCGGCTTTGCCCGCGTGTAATTAGGTTTTAAACTCTCATCCCCGATTTTACCCACCTAGGGGCCGAATTCACTGAAGACACTGAAACACGTAACTCATAATTTTTCCGTACTCGATTCATATGAAATATCATGCAAATACGGCCAACGAATAAAAAGTTTCAAGCAAATTTTCATCGCCAATTGATTCACCACCGCCATCACCATCATCGTCACCATTGGGGTTTGAGTTTTAAAAATCTTTCCTTAGTGAACGTACCTACTAATACCTAGAAATACATGTGCAAAATTTCAAATTTCTAGCCTTAAGGGTTTGGCCTGTGCGCCGATACATCAGTCAATCAGCTTTGCGTGATATATAAGTAGCTTTTGCCCGCAGCTTCGCCCGCGTGGGAGAGTGTTCGTGGCAAAAAACTTCTTTAGCAAATATACCTACTGCAATATACAGAGTAATAGCACAGAGTAATAATATATACTTTATAATAAATTTTCCCACGTACATTTTAATTTTAAGATATCTCCTAGATAAGGATAATTATATTGTATCCGTCTAAAGAGCTTCTGAAAATACCACATTATTTCTGATATATTTTTTAAACTTACAATGGGTATAGTAATCTATCCTTATAATACAGACATATCTATGCCATCGCGGACTTTTTTGTGGACATGTAAAAGAGACAATCCCACCACACATTTTGTTATTTGTCTCCAAATGGTCAGGTTAGGAAGCGTTTTCCCAGTTCCCCAGACGGCTTGATTATTTCCCGACATCTTCAACAATTATTGCCATAAATCAAAAAAATCCACAAAACCTTAACAGATTATTATCGACCTAAGCCTTCCTAAGGAACCACTCCGTCGGTAAATGTAAACGCCATGAAAATCCTTTCTTTAGTTTTTGAGATTATCGCTAACATACAGACAGACTCGGCAGGGCACTTAAGTATCCTACGTCCGTCTCCTGATTCTAAGCTACCACCCACCAATATATATATATATATATATATATATATATAGATTTTTTAATAAACTATACATATTACATATATTTAATGCATATTCAAGACCCAGGAACACAAAAAACTTTTTGTCCCTTTGACGGGATTCGAACCCGCGACCTCAGGCTTAAGCGCCCACTCGCTAACCAGTGATCTACAGAGGTCATCAATAAACAAAAAGGTTACTAAAAGATACTGCGTAAGTTAAACGATATAAAATTAGGGTTAAATGATGTAACGCCGCAGTTACGTAACGTGTACGCTGTTCAGAGCCAACTTAATCTGAGGCTGGGACTATATGATCCGGATTTCGGTGGACCCGGGAAAATTTAGAGCACTGAAAATTGAACTCTGCACAAATACACATTAGATGTGAAAATCGATCACACAAGTGTCGAGTCAAATGTATATGTCATATATGACAGCTCTGAATTTCAACTGTATTAGCGCAGTTTTTTTATATTAAATTTTCTATGCTGATAGATCATTCTAAATACTCTTTAGGAACATTATTTTTAACAAAATCGGACAGTAACTTTTGAAGTAATTTGAAAAAACCTATTACGCGTTGATAGTTACGGAACCCTCCTTAGACATGTCCCGACATGCTCTTGGTTAGGTTACTTTTTTTTTGTTGTATAAATTGGATCTGAACGGAGGATCTTAATGAGGTTTAATTGCATTTTATTTAATATCGTTCAAATTAATGTTGTTGTGAGCTTTACGGGCCGTTAAATAAAATATATTTTCAAAAATATGCAGAGTCATATGAGAGATCCGTAACGAAGATAAGACGAATAAGGCGTAATTATGCCTTAAATTAAATTAAAGATAAAATATTAGCATAAAATTTTAAAAATCATAAATTATCTTCCAAAAATCCTGGCACAAATATAAATTAATAACATCGAAATTCAAATCGAAACGTCAAATTTTTTCTCGCTTATTTTTTAATTTAGGTTGGTAGTTAGGTGGCATTTTAATCTAAAACCAACGTTTTAAATTTGTAATTTAAAACGTTGGTTTTAGACGTTGGTGACGTATTATATTAAAAAAGCGGGTGGGGCTGTGTCGGGGCACACGGCCGTTGGTTTTAACGTGAAACGTCTATGTTAGCGAATCGCTTTTAAAGTAAAAGATTGAAATGAAAACAAGATGGACGCTGTTTTAAGTATTTTAATAAAAAAGAACAGGTACGTAATAGAAACAACAAACACACGAAAGAATCACCACGCTATAAAGTCGGAGTCACGAGTTACACTGAATAGAAACAAGCGTGAGCGCCGGTTTCGCACAGTTATCGCAGTATCCCTCCCCCGCCGCCCCGCTTGACCCCGACACGAACTCAATGTCATAACAGCGAGCTGACTATATAAGTGAAATATTTACACCACATTTTTGTTTCTAAGACTAATAGTTTTTTAATTATTAAGGTACGATGATATAGACCTTTTCGTTACGGTCCAGTTTTTAAACCTGGTACCCGTATGTTTCGGCGCGATTTTAAAGACGTTTCACGTCAAAAGAAGAGTGCTGCTGAATATTTAGTTAGTATAAGTACGGTTATAATTTTCCAAAAATGTTACTTTTTGAAAAATGTTTCGAGGTTTTATAGAAGTTGAGATGAGACTCGAAAATGTCATGCTCAACATGTTTTATGCCCGTTCCACACTTCCTCTGCGAATCACGCGCGACACCGTGAAAGGTCCGCGAAAATGAAGTGAAATATTACGCGAAAAATGCGCGAATCGGCTCTACATTTCGTGTTTGCGGACCTTTTGCACTGTCGCGTTTCTTTCACAGAAGTGTCAAACAGAATTAAATACAACGTACTTATTGAAAAAGATTAATTATTTTTTTAACATTTTTTTTTTGTTTTAGGTCTGGACTCTGGCTGGGTTAGTGAGTGACAAGTGATGGGGTAAAGTGTCTGTGAGTGTAAACTTGTGAAGTGTGCTATTTGGTGAGTAATTTTGATATTATTGAGACTAGGCCCCATTTTCAGCGACGCGACGTACTGAAACGATGTTTAACGCTGAGCTACGGTTTTCGATCTGTCTGTCCCGTTCTAACATTGAATGAGAGAGAGAGACAGAGAGATTGGATGGATTGGATAAGAGTGTTTAAAGAAGTTCGCTAAAATCGGGGCTTATTAGTGTATGCCTACCGAGCTAAGGGCCCTACACATTTGTAAAGATCCGCAAACAAGTGTGAGCGTGTGGATGGCATTTACGGGGTTTTCACGAGCCAATTTGGTATTTTTTCCTACCGGTCGGTCGACGGTCGTACCTTTTCAGAGGTTTTCAGTTCTATTTTTCGTAAGCCGTACATATATTATATAACATACATAAGTAAAGGCCGAAGACTGAAAGATGAAACGCTGCTCAAATTAAACGGCTCTCAGGTCACATGCTATTCCTGTCATTCTACCAAACAGATATGGGACAGCCTTCGATTAAGGGACGTATATATATTATAGACAAGGCATGTCGAGGAAAAAACTGTCCCCACTTTTGGAGTTGTTTGGGGCCATTTTGACATTTGTGGCATGGTGAAATCAAGATGGCGTAACTTTTTCTTGTATGAAGATTTGTTCTGTCAAATGTACATCATAGCCTATCCTTAGTTTCTAAGTCTTGTGTTCGTGTGGACTGAAGTACCGACCTAAATTTCCCCAAAATAAGTATAGTAAATTTTAGTAGAAGTCTAAAGAAAGTTAGACAGACAAGAAGCAAAATGAGGACAGTAGCTAATATATTGTGTATGTTATACCTTATTAAATTTACATTTTGCTTGCGGTTTCACAGCTTTTCACTATTTTACGGGTTTATAGTACTACAAGCAACGCTTTACCCAATATGCCAATACCAATTGCAAATGCTAACTCCTTATATGTAATTATGTAGGTGTATAAATCGATAAAATTTGATATTTTTGTTATATTTTATTTACTTCGGTTGTTATAGATTTTTTTAAATTTCTGATGCTATCTATGTATTTGATAAATTTGTAAAAACTTTTACAAAAGTTCTACTAAAATTCTGTAGTGAAAAAAACATAATTTTCCACATACTTTTCGAGATCTGGAAAATAGCGGTGCGTGAACCGAGGGACCACACTCTGTGGGCTGTAGTTCCTATCTTTTTCACAAATTCCCAGATTTATTCTACAATTTTTTTTAGACATCTACTAAAATTTGCTATTTCAGGTCGGTCCCTCAGTCCACACGTACACGAAATCTTTGGGGGCCCTAGTTTTATGTAGCGTTTTGGTATTTGGCCGCTCGTCCAATTGCCGTGGGGCCGTGCGTAGTAACGCGGAAACTCAATATTATTGATATATTAACATTTGTCGATTATTATTATAATTATTACATGTTACACAAATATCGGTTGATGGAGTTCACCCTGACATTCAGCGGCGGCGCTAGGATGTACAAGACCATAAAACGGTGGCAACTGACATTAGCTAATAACACTTAGTTATACTTTTGTACTATAAATTCCGGTTTCTCAGTAATCTCGATCATTTGATTATATTATTATTACAAATCTAAGCTAAACTTATTTAACACTCCCGATTATTTAATTGAATATTTGGATAACCTTTATTGTGTTGGAAAGTGTAATAAACATCCGTCACAAATGTAAACTGCATGTTCTTGATTGGCCGGGAGACCGAGCTAAGCTCGGGGTCTTATTAGAACGATGCAATAATTAAAAGATATATTAAAGAAAAAGAAATAAAAAGAACCACAAAATATTCGTCTGACCGGGATTGGAACCGAGAGCGAAAGAACACGAAACCAATTTGCCAACAACGTAAAAGTTCAACGGTAACCATGGCGCCAACTGGATTTTCCATATCGAAATCACTCATGTGTATCATATTTACTCGGCGTAAAAATCATACGTAACTTAAAAATGCGCAGTTTCCTAGGGATATGACCTAGGAAGGCATGCTCAACAAGCCTATCTTTCATATATCATCCTTGTGGATGTGCGTGTAGCTTACAAACCTTGCCTAGCGTGTGTGGGCACCGTGACATGCAAAAGCTAAGATCACAGGTTTTTATACTCGCGTATCTAAAGTGAATTTGTCTGTAGTTTATCTATTCATTAGCGCTTTTGGTTCGATAACTTGCTTAAACCTTTTAACAAAAAAAAACATACCGGTTGTCTGTAAAGTCGGTTCACTGACGATAGTTGAACGTGACAACGTCAACAACAACAACAACAACAATAATAATAATGAGGTAAAGGCAATACGAGCTAATGCTGGTACTTGGTAACGGTACTTGGTAACGATAACGGGTAACGGGTAACGCATGAGTCATGTTTTTTCGTGCGTGCAGACGGCTCCATCGATTTATAAGACGTTATCACGTCAAAAACTACTAATTATGTACTACATAAGTTTAATTTAACTGACCTATGTTTATCGATATATATTATTCGACGACCTCTGTGGCTCAGTGGTTCAGCACGTTGGTGCTCAAGCCGGGGGTCGCGGGTTCGAATCCCGCCGAAGGAACTAAAAGTTTTTCTGTGTTCCTGGGTCATGGATGTGTATTAAATATGTGTATAATATAATAAAAATCTTATATATATGTATAGTATAAAAGTATTAAATATACTTCCCGTTTTCTGGTACCTGTAACACAAGTTCTTCGGATACTTAGCACGGGGCCAGATTGACGTGGTGTGAAGCGTCCATAGATATTATCGATTCCATAACTCGTAATTGACGTTGCTGGTTGCTACTGATGATGAAAATAATACAGAATCGAAAAAGTATTTTAAAACTACACAAAATGATTATTAAATAAGACTTGTGTTATGTGTATATCGACCTCAAGATGGATCTTTCGGGGTTCGGAAACTCGGCGCCAGTTAAACGTAGCTTACTAGAGTTTATGTAAAATCTTCAGAATCTGGGCAATTATGCCCAGATGCATATAAAATATTAAATGACATAAACATTCCGATGATAAATTAAAAGTTTACGTAAGAATGAAAGTTTTCTGGTAAACTATGTATGTTATTATGTTTGTTTGTCTCATTTAAGCCGTATTCCGTATTCGTACCGCTTTCTATGAGCCCACTCAGTGCTTTGTTTAGATTTTAGTAAAATATATTATCTATTGATACAGAAAATATTATGAGTGTTCATTTACAAAAACTTTATTGATTAGATAATTAGGGCTAAGCACAGGCTTTGTTTACAGCTTTTTTCACTTAGTAGTTAATGTATACCGGCACGCACATTGTGCCAGGACATTACGGGTTGTAGAGAGGGAATTTCGTATGTCAGTCAAACTTTTACGCCTAAATAGACACTGAACAGAGGTTATAGCCAACATGGCATCGTTAGTTACAATGATGATCCTAAAAATTGAATATATATGGGACTAGATGTTTTCCGCGACAAAGAGTAGCCTATGTCCTTGCCCGTGGTTTAGTCTGTGCCAAATTTCATAAGATACTGCAACTGTCAGCATCTTAGGCGTCTTCATTTGGACCTGTTCAGTCAGACCTGTGGTACCTGGGAGACCGAGCTTTGCTCGGAATGTGAGGACTAAATTTCGTGGAAATACTTGCAGCCGTTTCCGAGATTCCGGTTGTATATTATATACCTACAAGATTAGCTCGTATAAAGTATAATATCTGGGTTAATAGCAACGTAATTTTTGTATGAAACGGCTATCTTTACCCATAGACCAAATTGTCCAGGGCCGGACCGTAAGCTTAGGGGGCCCTAGGCTAATAGGTACTAATTACTGGCATACCTAATTACTCAAAGTATAAGCAAAAATAAGACAGTAAAATACTTACGATCTATTTAATTTTATAAGTTATGAATTGTTTCGCATTACAGTCTATTTTGACTTTGAATTGACTTAGCTTGCCCTGTGGATTCAAGGGGCCCCCTTCCACAGGGCCCTGGGCTGAAGCCCAAAAAGCCATATGGTAGATCCGACCTTGAAACTGTCCCATATTTTGTAAAGCGATAAAGGAACGACGTCATAACATAATATTTATCTCTACTTTGAATAAGTATCTTCATTTGTTTATAATGCTATCCAAATACAATCTAAATCATTGATTAATATAAACAGAATCATCATCGCAATCGTTCACCAAGATCATTTATCAGGATTAGCAAATCTAATATTTGGTAAGACATAATTAAATATTATCGATTTATAAAACGTTACGATTATTCGTGGCATTGACCCGGTGGAGAATTCGCTTACACAATAAGTGAATAGTGAATACGCTGTCACTTATCGCTTGTTGACCGCAAATGTTTGTGGCACTACTCATGAGCGTTAGCGATTTTTAATATTTAACTCTTACAAAACTGTTGCAATGCTGAATAGCGATAAAAGGGGTAAGATTTTAGTGTGTAAAAATGTAAACTGTAATGTACCATCGAACAAGTTGCCGCTCGACCAGGCTTAAGATGAATGGCGACGTTGAATCGTGCGCACGCACACACATCTACGTATGAAAATACGTAGTTTAACCGTGTTTGCAGTCGATGCCATCACTTCCTTTGTGTATAAATATTTTGAGGCGTCCTAGTGTATTGTATCGACAGGCCGGACACGTTGACAACTGTCACTTTATTATTTTTCTCTATATTCATACAACATGTTACCGTTTACAAAAACAAAAAAATATTCTATAAAATATTAATAAAAACACATTAAGTACTCTTAAATTACATAAAAAGGATTGTGTGGTTTTATGAAACCACGGTAAAAGTGAAACTTAATAACAAAATAGCGTGGAGCACTGGCACAAATGAGTGCTAGTCTATACACTACACGGTCAGCTGATGCGAACTATAGGCGCCGCCATATTGGCCTCGGCTGCTCTGACGAGCTCCTTTCACTTTATCCCACCCCGCGGCCGACCGTCACGCGACATGCAACACATAGACGAAAAAGTTTGAGAGGATGTAATAAAAGTTTCACTTATTCAATAAAATAGTTTCAGAAATTGCCCATATTCGTTCATAACTATTTAATACCAAATACTGTCACATCATATCCCCAACACAACGCATTTTATATTTACATTTGTGACATTGCACATGTTCATAACACTTTTTGTATTTCGCTCGCTCAGGAACACGGTTATTGCATGAATAATGATCATCACTCTAATGTTCTGAAAACCTACTGTATTTGATAGGAATTATTCGTTTCTTACAAAGCTTAATACAATTCGTGTGACAAACTTTAACTTTCTTTTGCTGTAATTCTACACCGTATACTTTTTTTACCGTACACATTTTTGCAAAGCGATCATGATTATTGCATACATAATATTGTACGCTTATGGCTGGGCCGTAGCCTCGTTTGCATCCGCCCCCACACCTGCGACAAGACCACACCATGAATGGTCGCATAGCTGCGGCGCACCTCGCCGCCACCAGCCACGCTGTCCGCCGCGATCCTTGCACGAGCCCCTGCTGCCGGCGCCGCCGCCGCCGTTGGGCCGATCCCCAAACACTCTCACCCCGTCCGCACGGGCTGGACCTGAGCTACCCGACTCGAGTACACGACCACTTTCCTGAGATATCTCTTCGATTTGACAAATGCTTATCGCTTTATCTAGCGTCAAATCCTCACACCTCAGCAAGCGATCGCGGAGTATCGTGTTTCGAATACCATAAACGATACGATCCCGTAAGAGTTCGTCTTCAAGATTTTTGAACTCGCAAGCTTTACATAATAGCCTTAAAGCAGTGACGTATTGGTCGATGTATTCGCCTCATTGTTGATTTCTACTGAAAAATTTGTGTCTCAACAAAATTATGTTTTGTTTTACGCCGAAATATTGATCATAATTTTTCGCTTCTTGCCCGATCAGATTCAGTAGTAAGCTAGTAATAAAAGGATAAATTGAGTCCTCTATCGCTTCCATGCGTCAGCCCGGCTGACGGAGTTGCCCTCTGCAGTGAGCTCAGGCGGTGGTCGAGCGTGCTCCACACTTCTACCAATACCGCAGTACACGCATATGAACACTTTCAACATAACTACGGACCGAAAAATACACTATTCATTTAATTTTGTTTAATATTTTTAGCCGCTGTCACCGTGTAATGTGTTGAAAGGCCGGACTCGTTGACAACTGTCATTTTTCTCTAATAATACAAACATTTATTATGTACAAAACTACATTATAATAATACAACGAAAGGAATGCAAAGGTAAATGCTTACAAACTGATCGAGCATGAACTTTGTCTTTAATGAACTTTATCGCCGCAAAGCTATACAAGCGAACTGAAAATATACACCATACCAACGGCCGCGCCGTACTCCGGCGCACTCTCTTTTCCTTTACTCCCGTAACCCAGTGGAACGAATGACCGACACGACTGGCGAGAGATCAGGTGCAGGTCCAACGTTTTATATGTCCATCCAACGCATGGATCATAATGTGAACAATAAGGTGATCGGCCTGCATTGTCCTAAAAAAACTTGGAAACAACATTTTTTGTTGTTCCAACGCGGGAATCGAACCCAAGACCTCCGAGTCGAGAGCAAAGCTATAAACCACTGGACCACGGAGGCTGTTCCCAGTCATAATAGCGTCATTGCCAATTTTCAGTTGTAGTCATTTTTCATTGCCTTTTATAATAAATAAAAACAATAAACAACAGCTGCTCTAAGGCTGGGACTATATGATCCGGAATCCGGCGGGCCCGGTAAAATTCAGAGCACTGAAAATAGAGCTCTGCGCTTATACAATAGAGTTGAAAATCGGAGTGTCGAGCTGTAATACATGACATTCAAATTTGACTCGACACTTGTGTGATCGATTTTTAGCTCTATTATGAGCGTAGAGTTCTATTTCAATGCTATTTTCCCTGCCTACCGGATTCCGGACAATATAACCCCAGCCTTAACTGTCACAGCGCGGCATAACATTAACAACAATTAATTGAATCTAACATTCTACAAAATCCTCAAATATTTAACAAGTCAGTTAAAATAAATTTTAAAAACAAATACGATATTTTACACCTCATTTTAGCCTCAGTCTACATAAAAGCGAAGTTCTGCCAACCACAAAGTAACGTCGGTCTAAACTACGCCTCGCCGTTTTCATGTATGTGTGTAATTATACGCACAACGCACACTACATACATACAAAACCGACCTCAGTTTTTGTTTGGCAAAGCACTCACTGTCTTTACTTTTTTATTTGGTCTCTGAGATATTAGCAGTCTGTTATTAAATAAAATCTACCCGCTACTTCTTATAACTTAACACGCAAGTTTAAGAGAAAATCATGTCACATATGTTTTGATTGTATGTTTATTTGCACATAGTAGGTGTATGTATGTAACCCATTTGTCCTGACTTTACCTCTGCCCAGTTTTAACAAAGCGGGTTCGAAACAAAGCGAATAAATTTCGTAAAACTATACTAATAATAAAGAAAGAAATATTCGTTTTGTTTGTTTGTTTGCATTAAAAAGACGGCGAAACTACTGGGCCGATTTTGATGAAATTTGGCACAGATATAGATTAGACCACGGGGAAAGATATACTCTACTTTTTATAGCGAAAAAATGTCCGATGTCACCGGAAAACATCTAATATTAGAGATATATCGTACATATAATGATTACTTATGGATTTTATTTTAACTCCGGGGCCATTGGTTAAAAACTAAAGAAGACGCTTGAAAGTAACTGTTACTGAATATCTGACAATGTAACCGGGCTCTGGCACATGCAGAGGCCACCAAATATTTGCAATAAACACTTGACTAGAATGTGACAAAACGCAAGTCCTTGGTTCACTTACACAAATTACTAACGCACGTCCCGTGATCATCATGAGTATCATTTCAATCGTCTTCTTATACAGTACTAGATGCGCGACTTAGTGCCCGATGAAGGAAATCGTGGGAACCGTACTTTTTGCTGCATTAAAAAGTAGCCTAGACGACTTAATGTCCTTCCCCGTGGTCTATTCTACATCTGTGCCAAATTACATCAAAATCGGTCCAGCAGTTTCGAAGCCTATTCGATGCAAACAAACAAACCCTTCCTCTTTATTATATTAGTAAATATATATTATATAAGTTACTAAACAGGTGTTGTAGCAATTTCCACTTATATTTCAAACCAACATTTTTGTGGTGCTTCATAATTGAACATAAAAATGATTGACAAGCAAAAATATGAGACTTATTCAAATTTGGAGTGTTATATAATTATACTACATGTACGAGCAAAAAGAAATTTCGTACGTTATGCTGCAATAACTACTCACAGTACGAAATCTCGTCAAAATCCGTTCAGTAGTTATTTGCGTGCGTAACAAAAATCCATACATACAAACTTTCTCGTTTATAATGTTAATTTTATGTATTGCTATTTGCTAAGAATTATTTAAAGAAATATAAGTTGTGCCACCTTCCACCAGTCTCCTGGTGGACACAAAAAGTTTATCCAAATTTGTGACAAATATCATACTTCTCATAAATATGTATTGAAAGTTTTTGCTTCACGTATTTAATATAATTAATAACTAATAAGTGATTATAAACAGCTAACATTCTCTTACACACAAGACGTGTTAAAGTGTATGAAAGTGGATTTTTCCTAATATGATTATTGCAAAATGGACGATTGCGCTCAGTTATTTTTTATTGTTTGTTACTGCACCAAACTCTAATGCGTCTAATGGGATGGGTGTGGTGTATTATGTTGCAAATTGTAATATTAGTAGAGAGTAGAGACCGACCGAACCTAAAGGTCGGTTCTGCGAAGTAAATTCTGCCATAATACAGTTACGAGTTACGATCCTGTCTCGATAATATGTTGAAACTGCAAAATGCTATTCTCATAAACGCCAAACCGACGTCAAACCCGTTTTGATTGGTCCAAACTCCAAATATCAGTGTATGATATCAAGACGATTCAAGTTTTGGCCTTAGAACCTCAACTCTCGTATTTAAAGTAGATTCATTTTACTTTGATTGTATTATAAGTGAAGCGACTTGATATCATAAACGGATTTTGTGACGTTTGGACCAATCGGAACGCGGTTGACGTTAATACCGGTTTGGCAGTATTAGCGTATCGCGACTGTAATTGTATTATTGCAGGTTTTGTTTAGCAGCCGGCGGAGTTGCGGTTGTATATCACATGTTTCCCGTGACTCCGCCAATAGCGGTGAGAGGAGCACCATGGGGTTTTAGTGGGTAACCCCGGGTGCGACCTCTCACCGCACCCGGGTGAGTCCCACATACCCCGGTGGCCCTCCCCAGTCCGCCGGGGATGCATAAAGCATTTCGCCATGTAAAAAAAAAAAAAAAAATTGACCCCCAGGCGATCGATGATTCCGAAACCGAACATTCGATCGGTATTTTGATATTACAACAAAAAGACGGAAAGACAGACGACGGACGGAGAGACAGACGACAGACGGAGAGACATACGACGGACGGAGAGACAGACGACGAACGGAGAGACAGACGACAGACGGAGAGACATACGACGGACGGAGAGACAGACGATGGACGGAGAGACAGACGACGGACGGAGAGATGGCCAAAAAATATTATAAAATTTTTTGTATAGGTACCGTATAAACCTACTATCATAATGTACGTTTAGTGCAAACAGACACTTCAATTTAGATTATTTGTATAAAGATGTGCTACAGCCTACACCTACACCTAACACCCCCACTCACCACCCACCCCCCACATGCCCACAATTTTGTGTATACCCTTCACTGGAAGGGTATACACAAAATTGTGGGCATGTACTCTGGAATATGTTGCTCCAGATTTAAAGATTTTTCATATTCAAATGTCGCCTTGCCGACTTCTAGGGTTCAGTGCTTCAGTCAGTGACTGGTGAGCGCTTCGGTTCATTTACCCGGTGGTCGCAGGTTCATCTGTAACAAAAACAAGGCAAGAGGAAATAGCGCCTTGTTAACAGTTCTATCGAATCTTCAAAATTGCTCTCGGCTTTGCCAGTTATTGCCCTTTATTACTAATAAAGGGCAATAACTGGCATCTAATGCCGGGTACTTGACTGACTTTTTAGGGTTAAGTAGTTTACATCGCGGAACCCTTATAAAGTCCGTCCGTCCGTCCAGCAAACAGTTGGTGTTAGAAAGACGAAACATTCGAAGAAACGTATGGGAAAATATGAAAATGCTATAAATACGCTCTTTCCTTAACGTTTCTTCCTTTCTTATTTGCCTCAAATTGGCATAATACCTATTGATCATTTTTTTTGTAAATTCACTAATTTCGACTTTTGAATGATTACTATCGCATAATGGTCCATGGTCTTGTGTCATCTCGAGCCGCAGCGGGGATCATGTAGTAGGCAGCGGTGCCCTTGCGTCTTACGTGTTTCGCAACCTCTGTATATGGCGATACGGGTCAAAGTCACAACCTCGGGACTTGTCGGGAAATGTAATCCATAGATGATAAGTACTACGACTGAGAATGTAATGAATGTGAGCATTTAGCCAAGTCGCCATCGCTAATTACGACGGCGAAGTTCGAAAACAAAAATGTATGGGATTTGACATGAGCATAGCGATTCTTAAGTCATATATAACGATTATGTTAAAATGACATTCGAATTCGAACTTCGTCGTCGTAATTAGCGATGACAGCTTGTCTAAAGGCTTCCATTCGATTATATTTTATTACATTACATTAGATTGCTTTCCAAATTGCATTAAAGTTTCAAAATGTAAACAAAAAACACGAATGGGCTATAATGCTACCAATTTAAATGTCGCTCATTTACCGTGCATTAAGGAAATGCAATTACGCATTGATTTGGTCGAATTTAAGATATACCTGTATCTGTGTGCGAAAATTTAAAATACATTCAACGATTTATCATTTAGGCAGAGAGTGTTTAAAACAGTATACGAGTACCTACCTATCTTCAAAATCGTCAGTATTAAACAGAGAGATAAGTTGAAGAGTTATTCAGAATAATAAATAATTTATTTCGTGGATCAATTGATATTTTACTAGAATTGTGATGGAAGTAAGCCGATGTTGATGATAGAGGGTCAGCTCACACCGAGACGCGACGGTGCGCGCACTTTTAAGATAGCGATTGAAAATTGAACTTTATTCACCAATCATTACACACAAAAAGACTCACGTTTCATTGCAAGCGGTCTGCAATCTTCCTGCGAAGCGAATAAAGTCCAGTTTTGAATCGCTATCTCAATAAAGAATCGTGAAGTGAAGCTGGCGCGTAAATCTGGCGCCATTTGTACGAGGAAAAAAGCTGGAATTACATTTACAGTTGCAATATGTTTTGCACTTCGATACAGTGCCACGGCCATGTTCTTTGAAACTTATTGGGCCAAGGGCAATTATATTAATTAAGTAGCAATTATATTATTAATTAAATAAATAATATAATTTTACGAGAATCGATTATTTCAATTCTGATTTTTGACTAACCTCAAATATGTGATGACATGATGTATTATTTGACAGGTTAATAATTTCTTTGTGGAATTTAAATGTTTTCATTCACACATAATATCTTCTTTATTATATAATACTAATATTATTGAGAGGAGAGATTTGATTGTTCGTTTGCATTGAATCTGGTCTGAAATTACTGAACCGATTTTAATGAATTTGGCACAGATATAGATTAGACAACGAACACGGACATATTCTACTTTTATCGCGGCAAAATGTACAGCGCCCGCAGGATTACCTCTTGCCTGCAATATCTAGTGTAAAGTCGCGGGCAGCATCTAGTTTCATAATAAATTTTAGTATTTTCAAGTTTTCAAACTACTAATGATGGTAGCTTTTTAATACCAAACCATCGGGCGATCTGTCTGCTCATTTGTATGCAACGTCTGATGATGATGAGCACTTGATGGAGGGATTAAGTGGAATGTCAAGTGAGTCAGTATCGGCGCCGGTACAGAAATAGCAATCCTGGAATCCAGCTGTCATATTTTTGTAATGGAAATAATTTTATTAGTAGGTACTAATACATAATATTAATTACTAGCTTTTCGCGGCTCCGCCCGCGTGAACAAAGTATCCGGTATCCCACGGTAATACTGTACTTTTGGGGATAAAAAGTTTTAAACCAGAGCCTACACTCCTACCATACCAAATTTCATCGAAATCCATTTAGTAGTTTTGCGTGAAAGGGTAACGAACATCCATCCATCCATCCATCCTCACAAACTCTCACATTTATAATAGTAGTAGGATCACTAGACGTCACCCTGTGGTCTGGTCAAATGCGCCCAAAATGATTTATATACTTTTAAGTTTGAACCCTTTATAAGGGTAGTTTCAATGATTTCAAAACTAAGGGGGAAATGTAAAAGTACATTTTAAAAATCTTTATACAAGAAAAAGTTTCGCCATCTTGATTTCATGAGGCTTAATAATAAAAATATCAACACCACGGATACGCTAATCCATGTTGCTTTCTTTGTCTGTCAAGACTCAAGTGGCTGTTCCAAAGTATCAGACAAAAACAGCAACATGGATTAGCGTATCCGTGGTGTAATTTTTTTTTTAATGAATCCCGGGATAAACGTATACCGCATGTAATGCTACAAATGTAAACGTCATTTATACACTGTGCTAGTAAGTATACACGGACACATTCACTCCATCCGTGGTGTAATTTTTTTTTTAATGAATCCCGGGATAAACGTATACCGCATGTAATGCTACAAATGTAAACGTCATTTATACACTGTGCTAGTAAGTATACACGGACACATTCACTCCATCCGTGGTGTAATTTTTTTTTTAATGAATCCCGGGATAAACGTATACCGCATGTAATGCTACCAATGTAAACGTCATTTATACACTGTGCTAGTAAGTATACACGGACACATTCACTCCATCCGTGGTGTAATTTTTTTTTAATGAATCCCGGGATAAACGTATACCGCATGTAATGCTACCAATGTAAACGTCATTTATACACTGTGCTAGTAAGTATACACGGACACATTCACTCCATCCGTGGTGTAATTTTTTTTTTAATGAATCCCGGGATAAACGTATACCGCATGTAATGCTACCAATGTAAACGTCATTTATACACTGTGCTAGTAAGTATACACGGACACATTCACTCCATCCGTGGTGTAATTTTTTTTTAATGAATCCCGGGATAAACGTATACCGCATGTAATGCTACCAATGTAAACGTCATTTATACACTGTGCTAGTAAGTATACACGGACACATTCACTCCATCCGTGGTGTAATTTTTTTTTTAATGAATCCCGGGATAAACGTATACCGCATGTAATGCTACCAATGTAAACGTCATTTATACACTGTGCTAGTAAGTATACACGGACACATTCACTCCATCCGTGGTGTAATTTTTTTTTAATGAATCCCGGGATAAACGTATACCGCATGTAATGCTACCAATGTAAACGTCATTTATACACTGTGCTAGTAAGTATACACGGACACATTCACTCCATCCGTGGTGTAATTTTTTTTTAATGAATCCCGGGATAAACGTATACCGCATGTAATGCTACCAATGTAAACGTCATTTATACACTGTGCTAGTAAGTATACACGGACACATTCACTCCATCCGTGGTGTAATTTTTTTTTTAATGAATCCCGGGATAAACGTATACCGCATGTAATGCTACCAATGTAAACGTCATTTATACACTGTGCTAGTAAGTATACACGGACACATTCATTTGGTCGAATGATATTCTTTTTGTTTACGCTTAGGTTAGGTGGTGGTATTACAGCCGACGATTTGTACAACATTGTTTCAGTGTTTCACTTAATATGGCATATGCAAGTACAAAGCATCCCGTTACGATTCGTTTTTAGGGTTCCGTAGTTCACGTCTGAGAACCCTTCGTCATGTCCGTCCGCGTCCGTCCGGAAAGCGGTTAGTGCTAGAAAGATCGCACTTTGCATGGATATGTGTATTTACCATGTCGACAAAGTGATAAAATGAAATCACGAAATAATTTTTTTTTGGGTACCTCCCTCCCCTGCACGTAAAGTGGGGATTTTTGGAGTTTACTCCTTAAGAATCGATTTTCATATAAGGCCCCCGGTATGAAATGGTATGGTATGGTAATAAGAATGACCACGTTACGTTTTCGTGCGCAACCTATTCTGCGCACCTGTCACTTTTTTTCACATGGCGCGAATTTTTGAACTCAAATCGATCGCTAAAGTTTTTGTTCCTTCTGAGGGACGTGTTTTACTTTTTAGAGTAAACTCCAGTCGTGCGTCGGAGCTGACACACACTTTTTTTTTTCTCGCGTCTACCCTTTCCCCTCGTGTGGGGTAAAATAGGGCTTCACCCCATCTAAAAGCTAAACGGCTGGCTCGAAAAATCTGAAAAAATCATGATGGTAAGTAGGTAACTGTAACGGCTCATATAACTCTGTTATTAGTTCAGGAGTTATAGGGGCTTAACTTGTAAAATGCGTTTCCTCGTGGAAAACTTCATACAAAAACTACTAATACGAAATAATAAGTAAACATGTAAAACATAGGTACAATGGTACGGAACCCTACGTGCGCGAGTCCGACTCGCACTTGACCGGTTTTTATTAATGTCTATTGAACTTGTCGTTAATCTCGAAGTCTCATCTTGCGCAATACCCCCAACTTACATGAGTCGCGTCGTCAACGTAAATAATATTACATGCAAACAAATATTTTAACCGTGGGATATATCATTTTCTATTACATGCAGCTATTCACATGACAAATGATGTGGAATGATAGGCACGCTGGTCTATCACGACCGCCATTATCCTACCTAAGGCTACGTTCCAACGAGGGTATTTTAGTGGCGCGACCACCACCACTGAAAAAAAAGCACGGTAAATGGAACTGTGCGCCAGTGGCTAAGGCTGGTTCTCCTTTATAAGCCCTAGCTTGTATAATAGCTAGGGATTTGGATGATGGGAACCCCACGCCACTGCTGTGCGCTGATAAAATAGAGCTGAAAATCGTGTAAAGTTTGACACTTGACACTTCGATTTTCATGTTTTTTATGTCACGAGCGGAAACATGTACCTACGCGTCAAATTGCTAGAGTCTAAACTATATACCAATGTATACTCCTCTGACCGCTCCTATTCAATGTAATCAGAAAACCTAACCAAGGGCATGTCAGGCCATATCTAAGGAGGGTTCCGCAAAGCCTATCGACGCGCGATAGGTTTTCGTTATGTTACCTCAATAGTTATTGACATAATATGTCGCTTAAAATAATTTACCTTCTAAGAGTTTCAGCACGAACTATCAACGTGGAAACTTACCCCAACAACCCCAGCCTCCCAGCCCCCCACCCCTCGCGCCGGCATACATGCATACCTACAAATAAATAAAATTGAAATGTCTGTTTGTAATTTCAAATGAACAGATTTTCACTTAATGCATACGAAAGTATATAAGTACTAAGAATAAATATCAAATTAAAAAAAAAATTGTGTGTCCGTCTGTCCCTGTCTGTTTGTTCCGGCTAATCTCTGGGACGGCTGGACCGATCAGGTACTCAGCTAGTATATTTATATAAATGATACAATGCGTCCACAAACTCACATTAGCACTTTATCTGCAAATTAGAGAAACGCAGACGGGAACAATTTGTGTAATTTTGTCGGGACTAGAACCCGCGACGACGAACCGGTAACGGACTGAAATACAGTTCTGCCAACTAAGGGGTTTCCGCCTAAATTTAGGGGGGAAATCTGCACAGGGGATTTTCTAAGGGGAAGGATTTTTTGGGTTACTTTTGCGGGTTTTTATTTTCATATTCTTTCATTAAATTAAGCTATTGAACTGTTATATAGACAAGCGATTTGAAAAGATAACCTGTGGAAAATAAACTTTTGGAAGTATATTTTAATGTATAAAGGACAAAACAGAACATTAATTGGTATAATTTGTTTATCATTATTAATTGATTTTATCGTATTTATACATATTATTCTTAATCATACAAAAAACATAGGGCGATTTCAAGTAATTGTTACGATTTTGGGGGTTCTTAACTCAACTTTGGGGAGAAATATCATTGAGATTTGGTAACACTGCGGAAATATTATGTTCTTAACATAATATTAGTTGAACGTGGGTGGTAACCACGTAAAGAGTATAATGAAAAATCTATCCAAATCACTTCATAATTAAATAAACTATTAAAATAATATTAAAAAGAGAAAAAGTTTTGTTTGTTTGCATTTTATAGGCTCCGAAACTACAGGACCGATTGTGATAAAATTTGGCAGAGATACCTATAGAATAGACCATAGACCAGGGGTATTGGCTACTTTATTCGCGGAAAAAGGTACGGTTTCCGCAAGATTAACAATATTGCACACGAAGTAGCAGGCAACATCTAATCTATTATAATTTTAACAGTAAACATAACCGTCAGTTAAATGGGCACGGTTAATATGCAGTGCAGTTAAATAACTCAAGTTAGTAAGTGTCTTCATTTAATTAAGCACCGATTACACCGATGCGGCCTGCAGGAAAACCAAGTTTAATATTTATATCTATTTGACTATGAAAGTAAGTTTTTGTAAGCATTTTCAAATCTTATCTTAGCTTTTTATATCCTATGACCTTAGCACCTGTCACATTGACAGCTGTAATCCCGAATCAGTGAAGAAGTGTGTGTGTAATGTTATTTTTATTCATTTATGCATATGTATTTTCAAGCATTATAATAAAAATATATTAGTGCAGATCACTCCTCCTCCATATAAACTTTAACTGTGTCAAATTTCGTATCGTTTTTCGTAAAAAGGATTACAATGTTTTTGCTTTGTGGATCTTGAAAAGGCCTATGATAGAGTCGTGAGGAATGAATTGTGGTCAGCATTGTCCGTGAACGGGGTGAGCAGTATCCTCATACGAGCATTGCAATCTCTTTATAGGGATTCTAGGGCTTGTGTAAGGATAAATGGGGCATACACTGAATGGTTTAATATCGAAAAAGGTGTTAGACAGGGATGTGTAGCGTCACCGTAGCTGTTCAGTCTGTTCATGGACAATTGCTTGACAGATTTAAAAGAGAATGAAAGTGGGTTGAGAATGAATGAGCTACTCGTCAAATGTTTCCTCTATGCTGATGACGAAGTATTACTTGCGTCTTCGGCTGAGGAGTTGCAGGAGATGGTAACTGCTATGAGTGGAGCTTTTGTTAGAAAGGGAATGAAGATGAAAGTAAAGAAGACAAAAGTGATGGTGTTTGAAAGAGATGAGGCAGTGACAGACTGCAATATCGTGATTGGAGATGAACAAATTGAACAGGTGATTGAGTTTGTGTATCTAGGATCAAAGTTTACAAGAGATGGAAAGTGTGAGAGTGATATTGAAAGAAGAGTGAATGCAGGAAACACAGGGTGAATGGAGCTTTGCACTCCTTTATGAGCAGTCGGAAGGTGTCTAACAGGGCTCGTTTGGCTGTGCATGAGGGGGTGTTGGTTCCGACACTCATGTATGGAAGTGAAAGTTGGGTATGGCAGAAGAAACATGAAAGCAGAATAAATGCAGTTGAAATGAGAGCGTTAAGAAGTATGATAGGAGTTAAACTGAGTGACAGGATAAGAAATAGTGAGATTAGGAAACTTTGTGGTCTGAAAGAAGATGTAGTGACAAAAATTGAGAAAGGTATGCTGAGATGGTTTGGCCATGTTGAGAGAATGAATGAAGAACGATTGACGAAAAAAGTGTATAAGGCGAGTGTGAATGGAAGTGTTGGAAGGGGTAGACCTAGGCGGACGTTTCGGGACCAAATCAGGGATGTCTTGAAAAAAGGCCAGGTCAAGAGTACCCTAAACCGAAGAGCATGTATGAAGGGAATAATGAAAGTGGACGAAGCGAAACAAGTATGTAAGGATCGTAGCAAGTGGAAAGAAGTGGTCTCTGCCTACCCCTACGGGAAAGAGGCGTGATTATATGTATGTATGTATGTATGTTTTTGCTTCACTTATAAGGAATCATAATTGTAATATATTGTAGTAGGCACTAGGCAGGTATTATTTTAATATATTAATTAGTTTTGGCTTATAGTTATCGGGCACGGCTTAACAGCCTCCGTGGTCCAGTGGTTTAGAGCTTGGCTCTCGACTCGGATATCTTGGGTTCGATTCCAGCATTGGAACAACAAAAAATGTCGTTTCCAAGTTTGGTTAGGACAATGCAGGCTGATCACCCGATTGTCTAACAAGAGAGGTGATCCATGCGTCGGAACTCGGACGGGCATGTAAAAGTCGGACCTGCGCCTGATCTCTCGCCAGTCAACCCCTTTTTTATTTGTTTTAGTGCTGATGTGTCCCCATGGCACCCAAAACCTCATGACAGAATATGCAGTGAACATTTTATTGGAGGCAAAAAGTCTGATGCAGAGGCGAGCCCCGACTACGTTCCAACAATGTTCCCCTCAATATATCGGTGTAAGACAATTATCCATTCTCAGGTTGCTGCTAGATATAATCGTCTCTTGAAACGAAGATATCTGGATCAACTACTTCTTACTAGTACAGTTTGAGGTTAGAAATTTATATGTTGTTTTATAGATTCAAATCCTGTACGTATTATATACATACATATTTTAGTTTAAGTAAGAAAATCACTTATTATAATATGCATAAACTTTTCCGATATTTTCGCTTAATTTCGCTTAAAAAACAATCCGAAAATCGTTCTTAAACCTATTCAATTGCCATAATTTGACAGATCTTAAGTCCACAATACTTGTGCAGGTTGCTGTCATCGCGCACACAGCGAATAACTCCAGTCCTATCGGCTTGACTTACCAGTAACCACCTTTTGAAGACCCTCATCCTAATCCCTACCTATTATACAGTCAAGGGCTGCCCTATGAAGGCGAACCAGCCTTCGCCACTGTTGTGCACGCAAATGGCGGCTATACTATACTGGGAGTGGGCACCATGGCTTATATCGTGCCAGACAAAATCTCTCATCTACATAACTAACCAGACGTTTTGTGTACATACTAGAATGTCCAATGTCCATCCTTACCACTACCGGCGCGCGGTATGCGAGCTCTCATCAGCTATGTAATGATTTGTGGCGCTGGCTGACGAAGTTATTGCTAGCGGGACGGCCAGGGTTGTCACCACTATATAAATAAAATAATTTCTTCATTTAATAATATCTAGTTCCAACCGATTAATCAGTTTGGAGGATTTTCTCGCACCTACTTTGTACCCGTCACACAAATTTCTAATAACACATTGTTTTTAATACAAATTGGGTAGAGTACAGAACTATAGACTATTAGCGCCGCCATTGATAATTGCACAAAAAACCGAAAATACTACGAATAATGAATGACAAAGAAATTTAAATTTATTTAAATATGTTAACAATTTTTAGCTATGTACCGTATGTGTAATGAAAATTTTAACTGTTTCGAAATCCATGAGTTTCTATTTTCTATTTATTTCAGCGAACCGGTACATAGGCGTATGTCAGTACATAGGCGTATGTCGGTACATAGGCGTCTCGTTATGATCGATACCTTACTACTTAAATATGAAAATTTGTGAGGACGGATGTATGGATGGATGGATGAACGTTTGTTACTCTTTTACGCAAAAACTACCGAGCGGATTTCGATGAAATTTGGTATGGTAGTAGTTTAGACTCTGGATTAAAACATAGACTTTTTATCCCCAAAAAGCACAGTGTTTCCGTGAAATACATTGCCGCGTGGGCGGAGCCGCGGGCAAAAGCTAGTCAATAATGAATCCTGATCTAAGGTTCAGCGTTAAGTGTCACCATCTCGACATGTCAACCCTGTTGTATGTGCCAAAAATACCCGCGCTATAACGGGGAATGCGGGATGACAGGCGGCAGCCACAGGTTAATTTAACCCGACGGTATGTGGTACAAAACGACCGCGTGTTTTAGGGTTTATTGTTTTGTTATGCCCACTACACACCTAACATTTTATTAACTGTGCAGTTTTTTCTATCGTTCCAATAATTCGCTACGATTTGCCATACGTACACGATCGATAAAACTACACAATTCGGCTTACACCGTCTCATCGTTACGATAAAACGTAAGGTGTGTAGCGGGCTTTAGACGAGGTGCTATGTTAATTCTTATAATTTCACTATACCGTATGGGTACAGCAGACACAAATAGGCATGAGGCACACAGATATAAAGTATCGACATGCTCATGCCAATTCTCCACAGACGCTGGCAGAAACCACAATTCCGTATTGGTGGGCAGATACCACTGAGCCTATGGGGGAGGCATTAGGCAGAGACCGCCGATTACTGAGCCCCATAGGAGCATAGTGTGTTCAAATCTGTATCTACAACCTAGCCAACTTCTCGCCCACTCGATAAGTCATAACTGGGTCCAAGCACACGTGCATGTGACCAGAGCCTTAGAGGGTGGCAAATACCTAAATTAAATGTAATTTGTATACTAACAATATTACGGGCTACGCTTGAAATAAACATATTTTATTTTATTTATTCTCGTATTTAACTCTGGGCCCTCGCCCACGACGACATTTTGTAGCGATGCAGTAGCGTATTCGTATCGATACAGTCGCGATGCGGTCGCTAGCTGTGTGCCCTCACCCACATAAAAACGATACAGTCGCGATCCAAACGCGATACTGTTGCGATGCAAACGCGATTCAGTAACGGTACAAAAATGCTTGCGATCGCCACAGTTGCAAGATGGACTCCGTTGAGGCAACAAACGTTGTCTTTGGTGCTGCTTTTACGTAAGCAGCCGAAGCGAAAGAAAGCAGCGTCAATATTGCATGTACACATTTACTAAAGAAAGATTACTTGGTGGACGATACTTGTGATAACGTTCAATATATAGATACAGTCGCAATGATATAGTGCGTTATTAGCTCGTTGGCATCGCTTATGTAGCGCGTTGCAAATGCGACTAACGCGCGTTAGTAGCGATGCTGTCGATCGTTTACGAAACGCGCGACAGTATCGCTACAAAAAGTCTTCGTGGGCGAGGGGCTTAAAGACTTTCGATTTACTTTCAATGAATTATAAATGAATCGTTTTGATATCATATTGCTGTTTTAACATATCGACACTGCATCGAAGCTGTATTATTGTAAGATTTAATTAATCAGAATCGACCAACAGATCGGCGTTAATAATGACGTTTATTTTTCAAACTCCATTTTGTTCCCACGAGTTGCCTACTAAACACAACTGCAGTGGATCAATTGAATACAGAACTTTCGATGCAATCTCGATATGTAAAAAAGCAAAATGGCATTCTCATAAACGTCAAACCAACGTCAAACGCGTTTTGATCCAATCTCCAAAATCAGTTTATGATACCAAGACGATTCATTTACAATTTATTGAGAGTAAATTGAAAGTTTAAGTTAAATACGAGAATTGGTGTTCTTTTGCAATTTGTTGGGACTAGCGACGCAGACCGCAGAATCCTACTTCTACTATAAATGTGCAAGTTTGTGAGGATGGATGGATGTTTGTTACTCATTCACGCAAAAACTACTGAACGGATTTTGTTGAAATTTGGTATAGTAGTGGTTTAAAGTTAGGGAATAACATGTGGGCATATGGTGGCAAGCCCCAAAGGGAGATCTCCGACCGAGCGAGGTGCTATGCTCGGTCAGGGCAAAGCCTACTTGTATGCAATTCAGATGTCATATATATAGTGCAGATCTCAGAAAACTTCGATAGCGCGATTCAGGATTGTGGCGCTTATTGTTCCGCCACAAACATATATGATACTTTTTATCCCGACAAAGTACAGCATTCCCATGGGTTACTTTATTTACGCGGACTGACACGCGGGAAACGGCTACTAATATAATAAGACTGCAGAGTAAGTGCAATATGCAAGAATAAAATAAAGAACAGTTTATATTTGTATTATAGTGTATTATAGTGAGTGAATATTAACCTCACACGATTGTTTAGACACGCGGCAAATCGCGGTAATGAATTCTGACAACAGTTCTTTGTACAAGGGGGCAACGATAACGCCCGATCGCCCGGCTGATAGGGCTGCCACATACGAGAGAATCATCGCCTGCGGCTCCCCTCGCGAAAATACAGTATCCCACGGCAACGCTGCTGCTTTTTCGGGATAAAAAGCAGCCTATGTGTTAATCCAGAGCTTGAACTACTATAATACCAAATTTCATCAAAATCCGTTCATCCATCCATCCTCACAAACTTTCAGATTCATTATAGTAGTAGGATTTATAAAAATAAAATTTCACGCACTACCTCAGATTAATAACTCATAGAAAATAAGATTTATGTAGGTATATTATATTATATGTGTTTTTGTGTATTTATTTTTTATGTTTATTTTTTTGTGTAGTATAAAATAGTGTGTGTGTATATGGTGTGTATAGTATAAAAATAACGTATGTTTTTCCAGTCATTGTCAAAACTTTCAGGAGTGAATTAACTCTTGAATATAAGCCACTTTTACTATGGGATCAACATTCCTACTTGAAAAAAAAACAGCTGTTTCTTACTTAAAATGCTATCTATCTATGCCGTACCCTAGCCCTTTTGTATGAAACAGCTGATTTGTTTTTTCAAGTTGAAAAGTTGATCCCATAGTAAACGTTGCCTATATTCAAGAGTATACTCGTGAAAGTTCGGATACTGACTGGACCCGGTACACCCGGTATATCCATTGTCTGATACCCGTCACACAAGTTCAACTTAGCACGGGATTAGACCGACGTTATTATATAATTTGAATTACTCGTCTAAAATTTGTTGTAAATCCTTTAATACATTGTACAGTGGAGAAATTAGGGGAAAAATTAAGTTTTTGCATGAACCTACCTTTTGTGGTTCTAAAATGAGACGAAAAAATCGGTTGTCTGTAAAGTCGGCTTACTGACGATAGTTGAACGTGACAATGTCATGTTTATAGTGCACGCGGAACTAATTGGCCGCGCCTTAGGTAGGCGTGTTGCCGCCACGAAGTCCGGCGCCAAACTGAGTAATAACATCAAGCGCCCCCGCCTCTCCGTCCCACCGCTCACATTCCTAAGGCGCGGCTAGCTGAGGTAACGGCAATGCGTCATATTTAGCGAGGTAACGCATGAGTCATGTTTGTTTTTTCGTGCGTGCAGCCGGCTCCATCAAATTATAAGACGTTATGACGTCAAAAAAGATCACACAGCTACTGCTTTATGATGCATTTGTGACTTTTGAACCCGAGTAACATTTCACCGGCACACGGATTGACGGAGACTATTGCTAGAACCACAAAAGGAAGCTTAATGCAAAAATCTAGCTCTCCCCTAGGGCCAACTCACACCGAATCGAAACGGTACGCGACATGGCGATTGGCGCTGCATTTTTATATGGCTACTCAAAATTGAACTTTATTCACTTCAGTAGAAGACACACGTTTCATTGTAAGAGTTCAAATGTCATGTTGCACCGCGCTGCATAGCGCATGCGCGGTGTGTGACTGATGATATATGAATATTTTTGTGTAGTGAACAAAATTCAACTTTGAATAGCTATCTTAAAAATCGCGGTGTGAACTGGCTCAAATTTTTCCGAGGCTCGGTCTTTTTTTTGTCTTTTTATTCCCTGAAGTACTTGTTGTAGCGAGTACAATTTCTAAAGCTGTAACAATTTGCATAGCCCTAGCCCCTAGGTTGAATGCGTGCGGCGCGACCGGGCGTCCTTGGTTCGATTCCTAGCCGAGACAATTGATTAATAACACCCTGCTGACACCGCGATGTGCTGCCGAGCCGCCACCACAGTACACACACACACATACACACACACACACACACACATACCTACTACTAAGTAGGTACTATATAATATGCATAATATTTACAATATTCCATTCATACAAAAACATTCATCGATAACATAATAAGCTTATGCATGTTTCTTGGTTTCGACAGTACAATCTTGAGAAAAAGTTATAGTGAGAGATACAGCTTTCATAGAACGATCCAAATCGATCCAACGGCGCAAAATTTTTCCACACAATCGTGGACACACCGTATGCTTGTAGTAGTCCAATCAAATTGAAAGCTAACTATGGAGCTGTTTATCTATTCCACTTTCTTTAATCTGTGACTGAAGTCTAATGCTAGCCATACGTAAGGGTGTACCTGACAGGTTGGCCTGTACAGTTGAGATGTACAGGCAAACCGGAGCGTGTATGTTGCACTGTGCAGGTTTCCACACTACTCAGCTCAAGCTTACCCGACAGGTGTAAGTGCCGTTGAACACGTACCGGTTGCCGGGTGTCGGTGCCGACTGTCCGGTATCAGTATGGGAGACATTCAGCTTTCACCCGGCCAGGTTTTGTTTACAGTAGCGTTCACAGTCGACGTACTGGACGACCGGCCGGCCGGTTCCATACACCACGGTGAGTCCGGCCGCCGGCTAACCGATACCCGGCGATCGGACGCACAGTGGTGGATCCGGTGGCTACCCGGCGCTGGACCGGTCGAATAATTATGCACGTGTGAAAGCTATCGTACATGGCCATACATTTGCGACTACCCGGCGACTGGGGCGTATGCAACGGCGCTAACTGTGCAGGCAAACCTGTCAGGTACACCCTTACGTGTAAAGCTAGCTTAAGTACTTAAAATATTCATGTTTTATAGGTACCTGCACCACCCGAAATGGCGCCTATGTTTAGCCTTCAATAATAATAGTCTGGTTAGGTTAGGTACAGCCTTCGGCCTACGCCAACCTGTTAGAATACGCCAAACTGTTTGACTAAAATAGATACTTGCATACCAAGCCTTAGTAGGCTAGCGCAGTGAAGACTGCAAGCCTGGGACTATATGATCCGGAATCCGGCGGGCCGGGGAAAATCCAGAGCACCGAAAATAGAACTCTGCGTCAGTAAAATAGAGCCGAAAATCGAACACACGAGTGTCAAATGTCAATGTCAAATCTGACAACTCGACACTCATGTGTTCGATTTTCAACTCTACTGTATTAGCGCAGAGTTCTATTTTCAGTGCCCTGAAAACTTTCCCGGGTGGATTCCGGATCAGCCTAATATAAAGCTCGGACTACATCGTCGGCAATATCTTCGGTCGGAAAAAAACAGCGCTGAAAATAGTACTCTGATGTAATACAATAGAGTCGAAAATAGAACACACTGCAACACACGGCGGCAATTTAAAAACCGACGCTCGATTGCGCATGATGTATTAAGAGCCTTCTTAGATATTTCCAGTTTCCCAGGAGATGTTGAGTGATTTCTGAGCGAAACGGCCATCGCAACCTAATTCTGCACCATCGGCATCACAGGTGCGGTTGCTGATGATACTTCATAATATTTGCGTTTTACGTAACAAGTCGGAAGCTTGTTTTGAGTTTTGACACACATTGTGATGGGTTCTTCAACTTTAACGGTACAGTTATGACATGCCGTTGGAGGTTTATGTGCAAAAGAAAGGAGCTTAAAGATACTAATCTTTTAAGATCCTTCCTTTATAATACAGTACCGGGGAGGCCGAGCTTTGCTCGGAGTATCAGTAGAACGATAAAATAAAATTACAGATCAAAAGTGTCTGACCGGGATTCGAACCCGAGACACCAATATGCCAACAACGCAAAAAGTCCAACGCATTTTGTGCTAACCAGATTTGACATATCTAAATCACTGATATCATATATTATTACGCGGCGTAAGGAAAAACATAATTTATAATAATAGAAAAAAAATAATCGGTTGTCTGTAAAGTCGGTTTACTGGTGATAGTTGAACGTGACAACGTCATAAGAAAATACTGATGGATCGCTCACTCAAGTAGGAGAGAGACAGATGTCGAACGCTGCCGAACGCGGAGGCCGATTGTGCCTCTTTGTCGCTCGTTCCGCGCTCTCGCTTGCACTTCAAGCCTTAAATGGAACGCCTCAGAGCGAGATAACGCCGCATGAGTCATGTTTTTTTGTGCGTGCCGGCTCCATCGAAATTAATTATAAGACGTTGTCACGTCAATAAATAAATCACGCAATAAGACCTATCTCATCCCATGGAAAATTGTGCATTTTTAAGATATATAATATGTTATTTCTTCGTCGCGTAATAAGATATGAGTGATTTTTGGGGGGAAAAAATTTTAACGGGCAAAATTGGTCTATAACCTTTGAAGTTCTTTGCTATTATAACCTTTGAAGTTTTTCATTTACACGGGAGTCGGCAACCCTTCAATAAGTCGTTTCATGACATGCTCTTGGATAAGTTATTTATTAATTTATTACACAGGTTCAAATAATGAGGTTAATGTTGAAAACTCCTGGCCTGTCCAATGCCATCTGAATCGACATTTTTGATGCTTATCTATTGGCAATTCTGAATAGCATCGTAGTTTTGTAAGACGGGGTGATCAATAATTGCGGTAATATAGATTGTAATCTTGGTTCTATTTGTTGAGTTGATTTAATTTGTGAGCTGTTTTGATGTAGAATTAAAATTATATTTGAATAATAACTAGTAATAGTCTATTCGTGTTGAGAAGTCAGTGAATCATGCCGCATTCGTATATAAATTATAATATGTCAACATGGCTTACCTCATTTGGTTAAGGCCTGTATTGTAATTTGTAAGGCATCATAGAAAAATAGAAATCTGCGCTAATACAATAGAGCCGAAAATCGAACACACAAGTGTCGAGTCAGATGTCAATGTCTTATTTGATAGCTCGACACTCCGAATTCCAACTCTATTTTATGAGCGCAGAGTTCTATTTTCAGTGCTCTGAATTTTCCCGGGCCCGCCAGATTCCGGATCATATAGTCCCAGCCTTAATGTGAACACAGCTTAAGTGTCATTGGTCAATTTTGACATTTGTACACGTGATTCACTGTCTTCTTAACGCGAATAGACTATAGTAGGTAAATAAATCAAAATGGCACTGGACAGTACAGGGAATACATAATATTGACAGCTGTTGGAACATAAAAAATGTTTATTTTTTATTATAATATCAAGTATTGAATACGCATAGTAACTTCTAGGATTCTTTGCATCTTTTTGTAGGACAAGTTGATTTTTGGGGTGTGGGGGGGTGCTAAATTGACTTCAAAAGAGGGCTTTTTAATGTAGGTTTGTAGCCTATTGCTTTTGTGTCCCATGGAGTAAGGTGGTCTCAATTTTGAGCAGAATTTAAATAGTTTAAAGTTTGTGTTTAAATAGTTTAAAAACTGTGGGAGAGCCACGCTTCGGCATAAATGAGCCGGCTCGACCGGGTAAATACCACGGCCTCACATTAAACAGGCGTGTAATAACGCTTAATACCGGAGGCCCAAGGGGTTTTGGGATTTTAAGGGCAGGGAACGAAAGTCGCAACACCAGAGTACAAATGTAACTATATATTATGTAAACTATATGTAAACTCCTCTGGTGTTGCGAGTGTCCATGGGCGGTGGTAATCGCTTACCATCAGGCGATCCGTCTGCTCGTTTCCTGGTTTATTTTATAAAAAAAAAATAGTTGTAGGTATGCATTTTGGTTCCTTACCTGTTTTTTTATGAATCCAATCGTTTATATTTCTAACTAACGTGGACATTATGTAAATGACCTATGTTTCTACACTTATGGCTCTGTTCCGGATTAATAAAATATTTATTGAATCAGATAATTATTTAAATTGTCATAAAAATGTTGCTCACTTATTGAGATTTACATAAATTGTTGCGGTTGAAAAAAAAAACGCCAAGCGTTTAGCGGAGCATAAACAATGGGTTCTGTTGTTTTCTATGAAAAGAATGCGACAGATTATACCCCCTGTACATGCAGGCGTGGTTATGTAATAATAATAGCTCCCACACCGATTTCGGTGACGGTGGCCTGTTTCATTGAAACCAGGCCAGCTACGCAGGAGTTATGTTATAGTGCCCAAGTGTGTGCGCAGTACACAAGGGCACTCTCTCCTCCTTTTACTCTCGTAACCCAGTGGGACAGATAACCGACACGACTGGCGAGAGATTAGGCGCAGGTCCGACTTTTTACATGCCCATCCGACGCATGGATCATCTTTCTTGTCGGACAATCAGGTGATCAGCCTGAATTGTCCTAACCAAACTTGGAAACAACATTTTTTTGTTCCAATGCGGGAATCGAACCCACGACCTCCGAGTCGAGAGCCAAGCTCTAACCACTAGAACACGGAGGCTGTTGTTGGAGGTTATGTAACCATTTGTTATACCAAAAATCCAAAACGCATACAACAATTACAGTATTTTGTAGAAAATAATCTCATTTTTTGCATCCTGTGATGGCTTTCGTCGTCGAAAACATGGGAATTAGAAATTTCCGTCGCTTTAAAAGAGAATAATGGTAGAAGTTAGGTCTAAGTTCGAGTTTCATAGTAAAAGGCTGGTACTATAATATGATCCGGAATCCGGTATATCGTAGAAAATTCAGTGCACTGAAAATAGAACTCTGCGCTAATACAATAGAGCTGTATGTATGTATGACACAAATGTGTCAAGCCTTGCATAAAGAAATTTGGGCAGGAAGAAAAATATTGTATGAATGAGTATTTCTCATTCATACTAGATTTTTTGTGAGCTCAATAGCTGCTTCAATTATTTGAAATTGACTGTATTCGTATTATTATGAAAATTTGTTTGAAATCAGCTGTGGTGTCAATAACCTCGCTACATGTCCATGTCGTACGTTGTTAATCAATCCCTCGACGTTTCTGTACTTGAGTTTACAAAACGTTATATATATACTAGATATTAGATAGGTAAGCTAAATTCAAATTGAAATTCAAATGCGGTGTTCAATTCAGATTAAAAATCCATAGTATGTTTATTAACAGCTGTTTGAAAAACTAATGTTAGTAAACAATTTAATTAATTAATTAATTTCAATATACATTATATTAAATATAATTAATTAATCATTAAAGCAGGAAAATCGAGCCGCCGGGGCATGGATCTACATCTAATGCCTTAACAGCTGGGAGTCCCATCGACTACTTAACACGTTCAGGTGTCCGTTTGAATGGGTCCTTATGATTGCGTAGAACAATCTGTATTCACCTCCACAAATATGGAAGGAGCACTGCCAAAACGCGACAGTCCCAACAGCATTGTGGCGGAACAATAAGCGCCACAATCCTGAATCGCGCTATCGAAGTATTCAAAGATCGGCACTATATATACGACATCTGAAATTCCTACAAGTGTCAGTAGGAGGGACTATGGACTCTCCAGACCGAAAAGTAGTTTTCTACGGATATTTAGCTATTTTAAAAAACCGGTTCGCAGAGGGGAGTAAGCCACATGGCAGTCACCAGACCGACGAAGCTAAGACGGCTGTAAGCCAATAGCGTAGACCCATTCGAAAAAAAAAATCCTACAAGTGGGCTTCGGCCTGACCGAGCATACCACCTCGCTCGGTCGGAGATCTCCCTTTGGGGCAATCACTACTCCCACAGCATCCTGAATATTATGTTTTTGTATTGCGCTCGTAGCGCGCCTCGCTAACATTCCGACATAAGCTCGCGATGTTTATGACGGAACCCTAATTTGTAACATACGTGTATGTAATGTGTATGATCACCGTAATTACATGTACTTAATACATTTACATTGAATATTTTAGCGAAACATTTATTGTAATGTATTTATTTTATTTGCTAATGGCATTTTAATCTAGTGGCGTTGTGGCACGTGGTATACTACGCCATATTATAATTAAGTAGCAGGTACTCAGATAGATATAAATAATGATTATTATAATATAATACTTAGGGCGTCTTAGGGTCTGTTTCACAATCGCCTAATAAGTGACGAATAGCTTATCCTGCAGTTTTGTCTCTGTCGCTCAGTATAATAATCAGTATAGATAAGCTATTCGTCACTTATTTGGCGATTACAGGAACAGGCCCTTAAAGTAACATTTTGTACCTTCCATAGTTTGTCAAAGTTCAAACTTCCTTCAGTTACTTTCATAAATTGAATGAATTTCCCCTAATAAGTTATGAAATGTATTCTATTGTATAATTACACCGGCACACAAAAAAAAAAATTGTCTGTACACCGGGCGCCACCTATCTACGGGCATATTTTTCGACCCGCTGAATACGAATTTCAAGTCAGTTTAGGCCGTCCCGTCCAGCCTTCAATTTCGAGTAAATTGCAAAAAACCCCAAAAAATATTGAAAATTCGATTTGGCAAGAAAAAAGGCAAGCATAATTTTCATGTTTTTTGATCTGTTAAATACTAATTTCGATCGTACTTTAATCATAAACCGTTTTAAATCTAAAAACTTGTAAAAAATCATTAAAAATTGCAAAAATTGAAAATAAAAAGTTGAAGGCTGGGCAGCCTAAACTGACTTGAAATTCGTATTCAGCGGGTCTAAAAACATGCCCGTAGGTAGGTGGCGCCCGGTGTACAGACAATTTTTTTTTGTTGTGTGCCGGTGTTATGAGTCATGATGGAGGTGAGAAATGCGGTAGTAGTATTACTACCACAGACCTATATATATTACTGTTGCCCGCATAAATATAGTACGAGGGCGGCACTGAAAATTTCGGGAATCAAGGAAGTGACACAACATTACTATTTAAAAAAGTATTTATTGCTTTTCGAAGTATTCTCCGCGAAAGTTGACACATTTTTCCATACGATGGAACCAATCATTGAAGCAACCATTCCATTCAGAAGTTGGGGTCTCCAAAATGGCCGTTTTGTAGGCGTCCACAGCTTCTTCAGATGATGAAAATCTCTGACCACGCAATTATTTCTTTATTTTAGGGAAAGTATAGAAATCATTAGGGCTTAGGTCGGGGCTGTACGGCGGATAGTCTAATAATTCTATGATTTCTTGCTCTAAAAACTCTTTTGTTCTGTACGCGGTGTGAGAACTCGCATTGCCGTGATGGAGGATGTAAAGTTGCCTGAATTTCGCGGTATGTCACATGTCGATCTTCCTCAATCAGCTTACGCACAGCATCAACGTTTTCTTGGGTGACTGCAGTTTTTGGACGACCTTGACGGGGATCATCACTGAGCTTGACACGTCCACGTTGAAATTCAGCAAACCAGCGATAAATTGTGGTTTTAGATGGGGCTTCATCACCAAATGCAGAAATCATCCGGTCAAAACACTGTTTTTGTGTTAAACCACTTCGAAAGTCATAATAAATCATCGCTCTAGAATTTTCTCGAGTCAATTCCATTTTCTCAACGACTAAACAAGTTTGACAAGACCTTGTGACAAGACCGAGAATCTTTTTTTAAATAAATAAACAGTATTCGATTCTTAAAACCAAGGAGTTTTAAATTAAAAAGATTTTAATATGACAGGAACATTGGAAATATTCCATTCCCGATACTTTTAGTGCAGCCTATGTATCCCAAAGGAATACTGTGCTTTTTCGGGGTAAAAAGTAGCCTATGTTCTAATCCAAAGCCTAAACTACTACCATACCAAATTCCATCAAAATCCGTTCAGTAGTTTTGCGTGAAAGAGTAACAAACATCCATCCATCCATCCTCGCAAACTTTCACATTTATAATATTAGTAGGATTATAGACAAGGTATGTCAAGGCTAAAAGTGTCCACAATTAAACTGCCCTACGTTTGGGGTTGTTTTGGGCAGTCGAGGTTTGATATTTGTCATTTTGACATTTGCTTTCCGCAGTCAGTTCAGTCCGCCTAATATAATTGACAAAATCTTCTGAAATCAAGATGGCGTAACTAAATGTATAAAGATTTTTTCTGTCAAATGTCATAGTCCTACGTCATAGCCCATTCTTAGTTTTAAAATCATTGATTGATACAGGAGTCTACGCATTGATTTATAAAAATGTGCTCTATATCAAGACATTACTGAGAAATTAAAAAAAAATTGTTGGTGTGTCTTAACTTTTATGCTATTTTTGTCAAGTCACCATTCACCGCTGAGAACAAAATTTATTCTGTAACATATTATATTTAAATCATTTCAAATCGACGACTACATGCGAATCAAGAAAAGTAATCAACAACAATTATTCCAGTGCCTTGGCCCTTAAAATGTCAATGGAAAAGTTAACTGCCGACCCTATGCTGTATACATTACAGAAGAAAGAAAGACCTTGTGTCTTACATAACCTGACTTTAATGCCTCCACTGACATTGAACACGTAAAGCCTAATTTTACGCTTCC
Organism: Phengaris arion; assembly: GCA_963565745.1. NCBI lineage: Eukaryota > Metazoa > Arthropoda > Insecta > Lepidoptera > Lycaenidae > Phengaris > Phengaris arion. The sequence goes on along the minus strand of OY751444.1, from coordinate 5,922,840 downwards.
GATAATGACTATTTTGACATTCATTTTATTGTTCTCAATTATTTATTTTCGGTCTTTACTTCAGAAATTGTTATAATATGTTTAAACAAATATTACCTTTTTAAATTTACACTATCGTTAGCAAATATTTAACAAGGGCAAGTGGCTTAATGGGTGGCGGGCGTTAGTCCTATATTTATCCAAAAGAAAAAAAAAGGAACGGAAATAGGGCGCCGCGTTTTGCCGCGTGCCGCACCTGTCAAACGCCATTTTGAAGGAATGTCATATTATAATTGGGCGGGAAATGTAATAATTGTTTTGCCGTTCGTCGGTGATGTCATGACTAAAAATAAAGCTATCAATAAAATTAGCCAGAGGGTCAAAATAAAGATCAATCCTTCCTTCATTATTTCTGCTTCAATGGGTAGGTACTATTTTTTGGGAGTAGGTATGGTAATTGGAAAAAAAAGGAGGTATGGTAATTGGAAAAAAGGAGGTATGGTAATTGGAAAAAAAGGAGGTATGGTAATTGGAAAAAAAGGAGGTATGGTTTATTCGCTGATTCTGTTAAAATAATAATAATAGGCCGGAACCAACTAATTTAGTGTAAAGTAATTTAACTAAGCAATTTGTATGGAATTTTAACTCAACTTTGTTGGACATTGTTGTAAAAATACAAAGGCCTGGTGTAAAATTAATTTAAATAACCAGCTAGTCTCTTAATACATATTAGATAAAAGATAACTCCCCACACCGATATGGGTGACGGTGGCCGGTTTCATTGAAAGCAGGCCAGTTGCGCAGGAGTAATTTTATAGTGCCCAAGTGTGTGCGCAGTACACAGTAGTACTCTCTCTTCCTTGACTCTCATACTCTTGTGGGACGGATGACCGACACGACTGGCGAGAGATCAGGCGCAGGTCCGACTCTTTACATGCCCATCCGACGCATGGATAATCTTTCTTGTCGGACAATCAGGTGATTAGCCAGCATTGTTCTAACCCAACTTGGAAACAGCATTTTTTGTTGTTCCAATGCGGGAATCGAACCCACGACCTCCGAGTCGAGAGCCAAGCTCTAACCACTAGACCACGGAGGCTGTTAACTCTGCTGGAACAGCCTCCATATACACATTCATAAAAATGGATTGCAATTCCAATACGAGTAAGTAAGTATCTCGCTAAAACTGGAGAACGTCTGGACTGATTTGGCTGATTTTGGTCTTGAATGTGGTAATTCAGCGAAGGAACGGTAAGAGATATTTATAGAATTGTGAGGAAAACGCTAAAAATGACGATTGAATTTTCCCACACTAATGGTTCATAGTTCCGACAGAACAGCGTGTATCACGGGCGGCCTCAGGCCTCAGGGCATCTAGTAATATATTATAAATGTAAATAAACTAAGTCATTACTGTTTTACATCGGTAGTAAATAAAACTGGTTGTTTTAACGATAAAAGTGTTTTTACATCGACTTCGGAAACTTGTTCTTCCTTACCGAAAAAGGTAAAGTCAAGGAACTTGTATTGAGAGTTGAGACTATAAAATATATTGAACATAAACAAATGTACGACGTTGATGTTTTGTTCAAAAACATACATACATACACACATACATACATACACACATACATACATACATACATACACACATACATACATACACACATACATACATACACACATACATACATACACACATACATACATACATACATACATACACACATACATACATACACACATACATACATACACACATACATACATACACACATACATACATACATACACACATACACACATACATACATACACACATACACTGCCAAAATCATTACCGTTCCGTTTAGCTCCGTCGTAGTTGGGTATGAGGTAAGGACTGAGATCCTAGACCCACTCGACTAGCCTTATATTCTTACTGATAAAATGTATACATATTATTATTTTTATGGTGTGTAGTGTATACAATGAACGATGCATAGCCGCTAGTTCGTGCTGTGGGCCAATTTTTATGGATACTGTATTTACGCGGGCGTATTAGCTAGTGAACGGGTTTCCCCTGGTCCCTTCGATAGCGTGAAGATTAAAAAACGTTATTTGTAGATGGACTGTATATTGAAGATCTAAATTGATGTAGTTATGATAAGATTTCTAGGCCCGACAATATAGCGTATCGACTTGTCGTAAGTTGGTATAAAAAGTGTTAGACACGACGCGAGCGCAACATCCCGACGATATCCGACGGAGGCCGATGGCACCCGAAGCCGCTGTCTCCTGCGGGTGGCGCGCGTCGTGCGAGTTATTGCCATTAACAGCTAGTCGTGGATTATAAACCGACTAAAATGATTTTTTTTTTATATATATATTTTTTTTATTAAATTAAATTCTTTATAATTAAAATAATCTATTTAATCGACTTCTAATTGCATTTATACTATAGTAGTTATTGCATTTATACTATAGTAGTTGACCCAGAAGACGTTATGTCATCTTTAGTTTTCATGAGTCAGTATAAAAAAAATGTTCATGAGCTACGACGACCTATACTCACCGATACTCAGACCAAATGTATTGTATTTTTATTTTTTTAATAAAAATAGCTCGAGCCGTTTCGGACGAGTTTATTTACAAATACTGGAGTTGTGGCACAAAAAAATCATACAGTAGAAGATTTAACCATGAGGCCCTTACATCCTATGGGAACAGAAGTAGGTAGTATCTAAACATTTTCCTTTGCACTTGAACGCCTCAAAACCGACGTGACCGCGTCGTCTGCATACGTGGTTGACCCACCTATTCTCACGTGAGTATGTGCCCCCTATTCAACGGCGCTTTCAAGCGATTTTCGACTCATGCCTGGTCGAGCGGCAGCTTGTTCGATAGTACATACTTAAACATTGCAATGCAGTATGCACATAATTGTAAAAGGGCAGAGATTGCCCTATGTCCGGCATTATCCAATTCCCGCTGTCAGATAAATCTCAATACGGCCCTTCAAAGGGACAGTTCATAGTATTAACTAGGTATACACAGTATAATATGACTAATGTTATAAGACTAAATGTAACTACATAAAAACTATGGGGTTAAAACAAAAAGAAAGATATATTTTTGACATTGGTCAAGAGTGAATTTAGATAATTCGTATTGACGAATTATCTAAATTCACTCTTTATAACAGCCAATCAGCACTGAAGTTTTCAATGTTCCTACATGAGTCAAGACGTGTTTTGCGAAGATCCTGAAAATTGTTGGGAAGACGGCTAGAAAAGGGCTTTTATGACCCGCTGTTTAAAAAAGTGACGACCACAAACCAAAATACTATTAGCTTGTACAATTTTCATTTACATTTCATTTCCTGTAATTATTCTAATTCAGATCCATGGAGAAGTGATCCGCGGAGAAGAGATCATCAATATATTGTAAATCATATTTCATATGAATATTCGTTGAAATGGGTTAAAAGGTATGAGAATTATTAAGAGGTGGGGCCTCTTGCGGATATGCGACCTGTGTCGTTGTAATCCAGGTGTTATTACGCTTGCATCTAGCCGAATTCTGTCTTTGGTCGCCGTAGCAAATTGTTCCATAGAAAATACCCAGTGGCCTTTTATTTTAGAATCAATTAATCCGGTTCTTTGCGAAGACCTAGGATCACCAATCACCATCCTAGCATTAGCAAAGAGCGATAGCAAAGAGTTCACGTCATATTGAAAAGATTTGAAACAAATGGAGTCTATTAGACTTTAGTTAACGTGTATGTAGACTTCATTTGTCTCAAACCCTGTCTTCGAGTGACCGCGCAATGTCGCGAGCTACTTTACCCGACGAGAACACAGATGTATCAATAAGTGTGTAATTCAAACTAATTGTGGGCAATGGTCGGCCGGCTAAATGGATGATTTATGGACGATGGGAAAAACGCAGATGTAGGGGACGGACAGACATGACTACCGTGTAGAGATAATAATTGGACAGACATGGCAATGTAGAGATTGGCTATAGACATGGCTATGTTATTGAATGACTTCTAAAATTGATAAATAGTGTGGCAATAGGAGGCATAGATAGTTTGCAATTGGCAGAGAGTAGAAAATATATAAACTTACGTTAAAAACAAGTTACGTTACTTACTTACGTTAACAAACAAGTTACGTTACTTACTTACGTTAAGAAACAGCTTTCATATAACGATCCAAATCGATCCAAATTGGAAAATTTTCACGTCCCCTTCAACGGCCCACGATTTTTAGTTTTTACACACAGTCGTGAACACACCGTATGCTTGTAGTAGTGCAATCGATCGATAACTATGTAGCTGTTTACTGTTCCTCCTTAATCTGCGGCATAGGCGAATAGCCCTATCACTATTGAAGGCGATACGAGTAAAGAGTTGAGGTTAAAAAAGTGACCAGGGGACTTAGTCAAGACATCTTCAATTACAATCACGAAGTTCGAAATCGAAAATTTATGGTATTGACGTATCGCGCGCTGTCACTTAGCGAACGTTATGTCAATTCCATATATTTTCAATTTCGAAGATCGTAATTAACGACGGCGTGTTGGCTAAGCCCTCTTGAGTCTGGACTCTGGGGGCTTAGTCGAGGTGTCATCTTTAATTACAATGACGAAGTTCGAAATCAAAAATGTATGGTACACTTGGTCGCTACACCACGGCCCTCGTGGTTTTTTCCATACATTTTATTCTTTGAGAACTTCGTAATCGCTCTGACATGACACTTTGTCTAAGGGTCCAAGGTGAATCAGTTGGTTTCATTTTCTGTTTATTTATTCATCAAATATACAAAATTAAAAAAATTACGTGACCCCCCCAATTATCAAGCAGATGATGATGAATTATAGCTGAGACCACACTCGATCATGTCGGCTTAAAAAAAGGTCAAAATCTAAATTGGGAGCTACAACGCCACGGACAAACACAAGGGTACATACACGTCGAATTTATAACAATCCTCTGTTTTCGTCGGGGCTTAAAAATACCTCATGATAGAGTTTTAGTTCTCATAGAAATCGGTTTGTATCATTGGATGAGACAATTGAAGTTTTGTTTGGTCAATCGTTCCCTATTTAAAAATTTGCCAGAGGTATAGCATTTCCGGCTACATTACAACCTTTGCTCCACCTATGTAAAGTAAGTTTTTATCTTCGATTAGATATGGTCAACAGAATATGATGATGCACATTACACAATCAAGGAGAATTGCACCGAAACGTCTACGCAATTAAGGTCACATTCGTTTACGCTAAATCGATTCGCCCCAAACATCATGCATTAATTCACTTAATATCTCCAGTTCAATGTACCAAAGAGCAGTTGATAGAAGCGACAATAGAATGCTATAGCCAACTGCAGCCAGTTTCATCAGTGCAAATGTCAAAATGAAAGTGAACACGGCTTAAGCATCATTGGTCAATTTTGACATTTGCATTGATTACACAGCAAAATTAACGCGAATGAATAGTAGAGTAATTAGTTGATTATTGTATCTTTTACGTATCAAATATAAGCCATTTAACGCTACACCTTATTCCATAAACATAATATTATTTTATAGCAGTTCACGTAAATGTGGCAAAAAAAAAAATTGAGATATTTGATGGTAACAATTATTTTTCATTTTTTTATAGCACTATCCGAATATTTTATTATTTTTACGTTGGATGTCGGTTTTTTTTTAATTTAATAATATTAAATTACTTTTATATTTATTGTCTTGCATTGTCTCAGACTTGGTCTACTAGATTCGCTCAAAAGTTCAATTTTTATCACGATATGCCACACAGAAATAGGTAGAAAACAGTCGCCTCTACGTCATTCGTCAAACAATCTCCCCCAATTCGGCTATTAGTAACGTATCGGTAATCCAACAGCCGTCTGAGTGGGCACGCATCTGTACAGCTTCCTTGTTGTGTAAAGATATCAATGCATCGAAAAGCCGTCGCGGGTTGCCTGGCTGATGTGAAGACGAAATTATTTCGAGTCGTTCAAAGCTTTGCGAACTTAGAGCGAAAACCTTTCCATCGGGGCCCCTTTTTTCAGGATAAAACAGCGGCCCAGTTGTGAGTTATCAAAGGCTCGCGGCCTCAGCCCAAATAAATAGGTGAAGACAGAGTTCAGAGACAGATAGAGAACCACATAGTGAGGCCGGTCTAAACCACAGGTTAAAGAAACACAAACAGATAAACAGCTACTTAGTTAGCTTTCGATTTAATTGCACTACAACAAGCATACGGTGTGTCCACGATTGTGTGGAAAATTTGTGGGCCGTTGAAGGGGAGGTCGAAATTTTTAAATTTGAAATCTATAAAAGCTGTTTCTTTGTACGTAATATATATTATACTATCTACTCTGTGCTGTGACAGTCTCTTCTTGGTATACCTAGTCAAAGGTTAAAAACTTTGACCCGACCACAGACTAAACCCGACTACGTAAATTATATAGCCTTAGATGTTACCCGGGCAATTATTATGGATCTACTGACACCTCGTTCATTCAAATCCGATAAGTAGTTTAGGCGTTGCGGTGGAACATACATACATACTTAGACTGTCAAAATCATTACCCTTCCTTTTGGCTTCGCCGTAGTCGGGTAAAATGACACGGGTAGCATGTAACTTCAAATTACTTTTTAAATAAATTTCAATGAGAGCCTCCCTATTTAAAAAGTAATTTACTTCATAGTATAGACATCCTACTACTATTATAAATGAGAAGGTTTGAGGATTGAGGATGGATGTATGAATGTTTGTTGCTCTTTCACGCAAAAACGACTGAACCGGATTTTGATGATATTTGACGTAGGCGCCGAAACCTGTGTGTTAATCCAGTATCCATACCGAAAAAGTACAGTGTTCCCGTGGGATGGTGTATTTACGCGAGCGGAGCCGCGTGTTTAAAGGTAGTAGTAATATAATTTTTTCACGAAATTCGATGTTTCCCCTTATTGTAACCCTCAATTTAGTTATACCTCAACCTGTACGGTTAGCCCGGTTCGATGAACTACGGGATGGTACAGCATGACACAGTGTTGTAGTCAGGGCCCTTAGTCAAGATGCATTCGATAATTTAGACGGCGAAGTTCGAAAACAAAATGTATGGAATTTGGCATACGGCATCGCAAGCGACATGCCACTTTGCAATGACTCATGTCAAATCCCATACATTTTTGATTTCGAACTTCGTCGTCGAAATTATCGAATGCATTGCTAAAGGCCCAGATCCCCTGAGTTTTGTTCGATATTTTTCAGTTGTTGCATGTTGCTAGTTTTTCCTAAACACGCTTTAATGTTGTGACCATGAGTATTTATATTTTTATCCAGTGATGGCTTTGTTTGTTAAAAATACGTACACGTAGTGTCAATTCACACCGAGAATAAACGACAAGTGACGCGGCGCTGAATTTTTAAGATAGTTATTCAAAATCGAAGTTTATTCATTACACAAGAAGACACCCTAAGATACAAGTAGCCCCAGTTACTCCTTATAACATCAGACATCAGCTTTCTGCCAGTGAAAGTCCAGTGAGAATCGGTTCAGCCGTTATAGAGATTACCCGGAACAACAACAGACAGACAGACGGACAGATAAAACTTGAAAAAAAAAAAGTTTTTTTTACTGTAAATACAGTATGTATATACTTCCATATTATGAATAGTTTCAAATAAACAGCTTCTCACTAAACGCATAATATAAATCTGCTAATTTAAAATTACAAACCGACACTTCAATTTGATTTATTTGTGTCTAGATAGCTTGTCTCTTGGCGATGGTTTATGAAATATGATTACCTGCAGTTTTTGTGTAAGCCTGATGATCGTTATACAAGGAACATGGGTGAGTATCGCATCGATGTTAATTAATCTGTGTTATTGTGACGTCACCGGTGACGTCACGAGTATTGGCAGTCATATGGAAGCTGTCAGGTACACTGAGTGCAATTTTCCGCAACTTTACCGCCTTGTAGCTAAAAATTGGCCCACGGCATAAATTAGCGGGTAACACAAACTGGTACGTTCCTTGTAATAATAGCTCCCACACCGATTTCGGTGACGGTGGCCTGTTTCATTGAAACCAGGCCAGCTACGCAGGAGTTATGTTATAGTGCCCAAGTGTGTGCGCAGTACACAAGAGCACTCTCTCCTCCTTTTACTCTCGTAACCCAGTGGGACGGATAACCGACACGACTGGCGAGAGATCAGGCGCAGGTCCGACTTTTTACATGCCCATCCGTCGCATGGATCATCTTTCTTGTCAGACAATCAGGTGATCAGCCTGAATTGTCCTAACCAAACTTGGAAACAACATTTTTTTGTTCCAATGCGGGTATCGAACCCACGACCTCCGAGTCGAGAGCCAAGCTCTACCACTAGACCACGGAGGCTGATGTTCCTTGTAATAATACAATATGAAATACATTTTAATATTAAGGGGAGTTTGGCGGGCCTTGATTTTTTTTTTCGCCTAAAATATGCGTTCCCATCGGGGTCATTGGGGGGGCATACCCGTGAGTATGCGAGACTCTGCTGCGCCCGAAAAGATGGTGAATGAGCGCAGCCCCTACTCACTAAAAACTCGGCGGCACTCCACTCAATACCACCTTTGGCAGGCCGGCAGCCGCCTGCCGCAGGCCCTTCTGGTCAGGTATTTATGGCCCCCCACGCTGAACAGAGGCCCCATCGGGGCCTGCATGGGCCATTCCTCTCTGGTGTCGCGATGCGCAGGAGTACATAACGCATCGCGACCAATAGTCTGTCGGGCCCGGGATCTCAGTCCATATTTTGGAGAGAACACACATAGAACTGTATATCTAACAAAGTATGTATGGTTATTAGTGTTATTACATAACACTATAAAGGACCTGTTTCACAATCTTCTAATATTTATCCAATAGCTTATCCGGAAGTTTTGTTGCTGCATATATCGAGCTTAGTTTATTTCGAGCGACAGAGACAAAACATTCAAATAAGGTAGCTCGCACTTATTTGTAGATTATTATCATTTGCAACAGGCCATAATTATTATATTCACTGCAGTTTGCTGCAGTTCCTCGCGAGTGACCTCTCAAATAATGTACATGACATACTTTTAAGGGCAAAGTATCTCCAATTTATTAAGAACCCATTAATCCCTATTATTCTATACAAACACATTAATATAGACAGGTCTAAATATAATGGGCATCCTAACAACTTATCCAATCTGTCTGACCTCCGTAGCTATGGTAATTGTTTGCGAAATATGTGGGAATTGGAGCTCAAATTATATTGGTTACTTTTCTTAGGGCTTGCACTGCGTTGAAGCGTCGCATCGTGAAAAATGAAATCTACGAATTCGCACATTTTTTTTTTTTTTGCGAACCCAGCATCTTCTTTTTTTGACGGATGTAACTCTTAAGAAGACTAAATATATCTTCTCAGTTTACATACGATGTTCGAATGAAGTGATCGAAAGAATGATCTAGTAAGACCCCAATTACCTGACGCATATGCATATAGCACTTAAAATATGCAGACATGTAATTAGGTTAATAGTCAGTTGAATGTTACAGTTATTTCGAACGTGTGGTATTCCGTGTGTAACTGCTAGGTGGTGTCAAGGGTCACACAAATACAAAGTAGCGTGTGTTAATGTGTTCTGTAAACAGTAAGTTTTGTCAGCAATGAAAGTCACAAAACAATGAATATTACATCTATCTTGTACATTGGTCTTTGAAACCTGCACACTTAGCGTAACCACCGTGGATTAATGACAAAATGACCACGTTTGTTCACGATCTTCCAAAGAGAATAATGTAAAAGAAATTCACCGTTCACGGTTCAGATCCTACGTAATCCAAATGTAAACAATGAGAACAATGGTACACATAACGCTACCAATTTAAATGTCACTTATTTATCGTGCAACAGAGAAATATATTGATTTAATCTTTTTGTTAACGCTTAGATTAAATTCAATCTGAACGGATAGTATCAAGCTATCCACCCAGCTTGCATCTTATGGAAGAGAGAGTAAAAGTTACAATACACTTGTAGCTCTTCTAGTCTTGCTGGTGTCCATGGGCGACAGTAATCGCGTACCATCAGGCAATCTCGCTCGTTTGCCGGTCTAATGTCATGGGACCATTACAAAGACCAATGATCCCCACGACAAGGTTCCCACGATCTCGACACATATCGACAGTCGAGTGTTTGCACTGTCACTTTCCGCGTGTTGCTTTGTGCGATTAGTTTGTTTAGTGTGAAAGCTAAACAAGCATTAGGGTCTGTGCACACCGAAACGAGACGCGCTGCATGCATAAGATAGCAATTCAAACTTGAATTTTATTTTACTACGTAAGAACATACGCGTTTCATTGCAAGAGTTCGGATTTAGATATAAAACGCCGCATCGCATCACGTCTCGGTGTGAACTGAGCCTTATCCAATAATATTAGCATAGTTATTTTTCTAAGTAATCCAGTGTCATCAAAGACTGTCCAAGTTTAAAATACTCAGGCTTCAAGAAGCTACTTTTTACATTAGTGATTTGGTCAATTATTCATTATTATTATCAATTATTTACTGTAGCGATGAAAATATTTTATTTAGTATGTACCTCACATGACATTATACATATTATGATCACACAGGCTTCCCCGCAGGCTTACCTGTGGGTAACGGTTCCAATAGTTAAGACAGATAATATTTGTCGTCACAACTAGTTCCCGAACTTCGAACCGGTCGAAAATCAATTTGGTTGAAGATCTTTTAGTTTCTTCCTGCAATCAGATACATGTATTAGACCCACTAGATCAGCTTCCATATTACATACAGATCCATGTAGCAGACGGCATTTACCGGCTGACCACTATTCTAATAATAATAATAATAATAAAACATTTATTCGACAAAATAAGACATTACATTACATACATAGATTTACGCTATAAGACACAATAACATGAAACAAACTAACATAATAAAAGAAAAAAAAAAACAAAACAGATATTACGCAATAACAAAAACAGAAATAAGTATTATATAATAGTATTTTGCTTTGTTTTTTGTTTAATGAGTAGGTACCTGCTAAAATTTAACGCACGCCAAGATGCGTGCGGATAGGAAGGTAGGCAGCGTAATGTGAAATGTCCTTTTGCCGAAATGGACATCACTCAGGCGTATCACCGCGGTGTGAACACCACAGTGCCTGGTATTATGTGATTCCATTAGCTTTGCCATTTGAAGTACAGAATTACACTCAGCAACCGCATTAGAAAGTTATATAAATACATAAACGAGCGAAAGATAAATTATATTATGGGATGATATATATATATATATATATATATATATATATATATATATATATATATATATATGTATATTAATAGTGTGTCTCACTGCTATGGACAATGCAGCGATCACGCCACCCGCGCCCTCCGCACGCCCCGCACACATTTCCCATAGTGACTACAGCTATGTTGCAAGGGGCAGACGCGCGCAACGCTAGCCAGTAGCCACAGGCCTGTCCATAGCAACTATCACGAGATAAATAATATTCAATATTGTCCCAAGTCCCACGGAGAAAGTCGCCACTCGACCCCGAGGCCCGACCTCTGTTTGTTTTTCTCTAAGTGGGAAAACGTGTGGGGACCATCGGACTGATCTTCGTGTATGCGCTTTAACAGATGAGATGCTTTTTCTAATTGCTGGCAATCATGTACATTTTACACGATAGCCTCAGTCTGAACTGAAACGGATTATTTCACTATTGACTACCATTACTTAACTATTTACTAATCTGTGGTAACGCCCACAATTCTAACTGATAATATAAAAAATTTGTTGATATTCAATAGATAATAATTGTTCTCTGCTGCAAACCAAGCAGGGAACCTCGAGCGGCGCAAATGTGAGAACCTTAGCGACGACCTCATATTTGAACCGATTGGGGTGGAAACACTAGGCGCATGGGGTCCGGGCGCACATAAGTTTTTTAGAGAGATATCAAAAAAGCTCACTGAAGCCACCCGAGACCCCAGAGCCGGGAACTACCTGACACAACGGATAACCACTGCTATCCAACGAGGCAATGCTATCTGTTTGTTAGGTACTCTACCAGATAGGGACGCCCTGGGAAATCTTTCTATTTATATATTAGGTATAGAATATAGATATATTTAAAGAGATAGTTATATTTGTATATAAGTCTTCTTTTTATTAGTATTAGTTTTCTTTTGTTTTTAGCTTTAACTTTTAGTCTTACAATAGCTTTCGTAGGTAAAGTGTTTGTAGGTAAAGTATATAATAAATCATTTAAAATTGATCACATCAAATAAATAATTGGTAATTTGTCAATGATCACTTTTTTAATATTAAAAATATACACTTATATCGGTATTTTTTTTTTCCTTCCGCGAATTTTTTCCTTATTAAATCTCCTTGTGAATTCACTCGTAACAAACCTGTCAATATGGTTTCCGAGGTAAAATTTTGAGAGCGTGTTTGGTGTTAGTTTGCGTTTTAGAAAGAACCTAATTAGATACGACAGATGTTATCGTTTTTTTATATTGATTTATCTTTATTAACCACCGGGCCATAGCTATTGATCTGTAGGACGCAGCCGTGTAACAGGCCCTTAACTACACTCGATAGTGTGAATGACACAGGGTGTGCCGTCATTGTCAGCCATCACGCGTCACTGCTCGGTGTCATTATGTCGCGTGACCACCGGTTTGCGCACGCCCTAATGTGCAGGGCTGTCACAACTAAAACGTTCACTCAATAACAGGGCTAAATATATTGAAGCGTAGGCCTGTGTTATGGAAATTGTAAAGACTTTATAATGCCAATCTAACCAATTAAATATAATACCTACTACGTTAGGTGTAAGTTGATGCGTTGTGTGTTCTTGTGATGTGAGTAGAGTTCTGTTTTGAAATGCTATCTTAAAAATGCAGTACCGCGTCGTCTCTTCTCGGTGTGAACTGATGGTTAGGGTCAATTCACATCGTTACGAAACATATAACCATAATAATAGCTAGCACAGCGCATGTGCAGTGTATGACTGATGTCATATGAAACGTGTATCTTTTGTGAATACTGTGAAGTGTCGCGCCGTTGACTGTACCGGACTAGCAGCAGCGGAAAATGCGAGTGGCGCGAAAAGTTGGTCAGTTGGTCTAATTTAGCTGTTGGCCGCCGCGTGGTTACGCCCAGTGCGGTACCTATTGATCGTAAAGCGTATCATCGTTCAGCTAATATATTGTGACAACCCTGCTTCACAGGGAGTGTCACAGTGACCGTGCGTCACAGTTGACAGTGACGTTGACGATACGTAGCTCCATTGTTCATGATTGATCGGTTTTTAATGGCAGGCGGATCTACATTAGTGCTTCAATCCGGGATGCAGGTCGCTACTTTGCGGAAATCATGCGCATGCCAGGATACGTGTCTAAATTTGTAACAATGTGATTTTTGTGTAGACTTGTATAAAAGGTTAAGTTGTGCTTAATGGCTTTACCCATGGAAGTGTTTATTTCCACCATGGCTCTACCCAGTGTAAATATTTGGCCTCAAATGGTGCAAATGTAATCGACCCCTTATTCATTTCTCGCACTTTTGTTCTGAATAAGACCAAAATATTAGACCATTTCTACCTAGTATCTAATACATAGTATCTAATATAATAAGCACAACATTATAGCAATTCGCAATATAGTATAGAGCAATTAGATCGGAGCCTTAAGCCAAGTTGCCATCTCTAATTACGACGACGAAGTTGGAAAAAAAATGTATGGCATTTTACTTAATCATCGCTCAGTGACATAACGATGGAAACTTGGCTAAAGGCTCAGCTAATTTATAATGATATTATAACGGCCGACCGCTTAATCACAATATACCCACTTATAAATAAAGATATTTTTGTACACCATGGATATGTTAATCCATGTTGCTGTCTTTGTCAGTACCTTGTAAGTGGCTTTTCGGTTTTCCACCGTATCAGACAAAGACAGAAACGTGGTGTGACATAAAAAGAGGTGTTCATAAAGTATGGTTTCTAGCCACGACTTAATTTTTTTGGTGGTCTAACTTCTAAGGGCACAAGTTTAAGAAGCGTATGGTCGGATCATAATATTGCAATGCTAATTCACGTTCCTCTGTTTACTGATATGTGAAAGTTTCCTTACGCTTTTGGGGTCAGGAAGACTGCAGTTTGGAGGCTTATCATTGCGATAAGCGGCCGTTGACCCGTGAAGTAACATCTTATCAGCTATCATATTATATTTTATAATTAATCGCTTCCCGTTTTGATAAAAAAACTTTCTCAAGTTATCGTTGCAATATGTGAAAAGCCGACAAAAGTAGTCTCAAAATGAGACAAAATTTGATTAAAAAGTCCTCAATAACGTCTCACGCAATTTATGGACGCCTCCTGAGCTATACGACACTTAAAAGTATTAGAGAATTGTGAACCAGGCCCTAAGTAATTTAAAAACTATTACTGCAGACAAAAACTAACCTATTTTGAAGTGCTGATTCTATATTGCCTAAATAAGTTAACAAAAGCCTAAACTAACCTAACCTAGATTAGAAAATACATGAAGTGTGACCTTGTTTTAACTACGTTTATGGCCTTGAACAGAAAATAGTGTTAAAAACGGCGAGGTGTGAACTGGTTGACTTGCTGGATTGGGTTCTTTAGTTACCACATTCTGGAGAAACTATGTGACGAGAAGTTAAAACTATATGAAGCCTATCAAGGCAGGATTTTGGGCATTTTGGTGAATGTAGTATAATAATTTAAATATATATAATAATTTAAAATTTCTAGTATATATATATATATATATATTATGCTAAATAAACTACATTGCGCTCTCTAAGGCGCTGAGGTCATTAAGGTCATAGAAACAAAAGCTAGTATGTGATAAGATGAACTCATTACTTTCACGAAAGGAAAACAGTGGGCCTAGCAGGAACATTCGACAGTGGCATAAACGTAACGTTGTCGAATGAGAATTGTATGAAAACCTGTCAAAATCATAACAGCAAGTTTCATTCGATAACGGTACGTTTACGCCGCTGTCAAATGTTCCTGCTAGGCCCCCTGTTCCTATATAAACACTAAACCGTGTTAATTTGTAATAATTTGATATGGGGTACCACGAAATAAAAAGTATTTGGTTGGTGTTCCGATGCCTTTAAAGTTTAGGAACACCTGATATAGAGCTATAGTAGTTTCATGGCTACTACGGAACCCTGTAAACTATTGATCTGTTTGCCAAGGCCAGTGGGTTTCCGCAGGGTTGTAGGTAACAGTGCTAGTCAATTATTAAGTAACTAGCTATTGCCCGCGGCTCCGTCCGCGTAAATACCGTATCCCACGGTAATACTGTACTTTTTCTGGATAAAAAGTAGCCTTTATGTTAATCCAGAGCTCAAACTACAATGAAATTTGGTATGATACCAAATTTCATCAAAATCCGTTCAGTGGTTTTTGCGTGAAACAGTAACAAACCAGACTATTGAATTTTAACACATACAGGAATTTTAACAAAATTGTTGGCTTCGAACAGCCAATGTTGGTCCCCTACCCCAATTATTGGCTAACCCCTTAACATAGTATAAAATTCGTTTTTTTTTTATCTTTTTATGCTACTAGTTAAGCACACGAGCTACTAGGAAATTTGGAGCAGGTGCTTGAGGCAAGCTGAAGCCTCTCCTATTGTACCCCAACATGACACTGCAGGTCTGGCTGGTCAATGTCAATATAGAAAATTTTGAAAAGTGAATTTTTGTCGCTAAAAATATGTTTGAGGTAATTTGAAATTTCGATATTGTTGGCGTTAGTTTAATGTATAAGGAGTTGGAGAAAAAATAATAAAAAATCACTTTTAAAAAACTTGTATAAAGCCAGTCCTGCAGTCCCGTGTTTTGGGGTACAATAGCAGAAGTATAGGGCATGGCTTCAGCATGCCTCAAGCGCCTGCTCCAAATTTCCTAGTAGCTCTCCATCAATTATTATGCTTTTTCTTATTTTTTGTTGTGTATTATAAATGGTGGCCAACACAGAGTATGCACTTTAAATCTTTGGGGCCAATAATTGCGAGGATGCCAACAATAGATCAACTCTCCCTACTTTATTAGCCATGGTATGTGCGGAATTCCGGCCTTCCTCAGGTTAAGTCAATACGTCTTCGGCCGCGGAAGCGATAGCGGGACCTTGGGTGATAGCGGACCGGTTTCGATACTCCTATTGAGGTGTAGGACGTAGGTATACCTCCCGGTGGCGTGGGGTTCCTATAACCCCATTCCTATCGGCTTCACTTACCACTTAACATTTGAAGCACATAACATCCGAATCCCTATTATACAGGGATTCCCTATGAAGGAGATCCGGCCTTCGCCAGTTACACCTACTCTGTTCAGATTTCAGATCCAATTTAAACTAAACAAAAACAATAAATACGGCCAGATTAACGTGTCATTGTATTCCTTTATTGCGCGGTGAATAAGTGACATTTAATTTGGTAGCATTATAGCACAGGGGCGACACTCTGTACAAATGACAGCTCGAGCACCGGTTCGCCGTCAACATGGCTGACATTCGTGTCAGCCATGTTGACGCAAGCCTAAGGTTGACACCAAAATAATATTAAACGTCGCGTCAGACAAATCTATCATAACTAATATGAAATTATATTGTCAATTATGTCAAAGAACGAATAGACTAGAAAAAGTTCCTCCCCGCCCGCCTCCGCATTCGCCCAGCCACGCACACACAGCCACGAGCTGTCATTCTTGTAAATCGGTGGAATGAAGTTTCTTTACGTTGGTTATATATATTCTTTGATTATAGTGCGAAATTATCTCTTTACGCTTAGATTAAATTCGATCAGAATGGAGTGTAGTCCATAAATTTTCCCAATTTTCTTGCGCTTATCGCGACGCGTTGTGCTAGGAAACGTGAATATTTTCATGTTGGAGGATTTTTTGTGATGATCCATAAAATCTTAAATCGCGCCCTCCACACGTAAAGTTCGGACCGCGGGAAACGGCACGCGCCGTTCCATCTCGCGCTCCGAAGTCCGAAGCGAACATGTAGAGGCCCAGCGCTGACAGTCACATCTGGCAAGCCGATGTGAGCGCATTTTCCACAGTTTTATCAGCGGATCACGTGAGAACGCAAAATAAAACAAGACGGCTTGCAGAGTCGACTTACTACTTGACAGCAAAACTTCAAAAATTTACAACGTTCCTGCAGTCTCATCTCCAGAAATCACATTTACGGGCACAGTTGGAACGTTCGTCTAAATATGGCAGGTCCGTCCACAGTTCTAACCGTGGGTGCATTTTCGATCGTTATTAGTACGAAAGTTTTATCCGCAGCCCAAACCGCACAAATCCATCCGCGGTTTGGAACGCAGTCTCAGATGCGCAGTCCGAACTGTACGGCGGGAGGGCGCTAATATATAGCTTATAATACACACAAGACGTTGCCCGCGACTGTACGTGTAAGTACAATTCCCACCAGAACCGTACATTTTGCTGCGATAGAAAGAAATCTATGTGTTAATCCGCAGTCTGCACTACTACAATACCAAATGTCGCCAAAATTCGTTCTGTAGTTAATGAGGTATCTCGCAGCTTTTTGACACGACAAGGACCGTCGGGCTACCAAGCGCAGCCTGGTGACAGAAAAAGAATAGAAAATTCTCATTGACCGTTTTTGATACCACTTACGCCACCAGATGACGCTTTGTGTGCGTTGGGTCTGCCCACTAGCGGCAGAAAAAATAAAATTGCGTGAAAGAGTAACAAACATACACGTCAATACATACAAACTTTCACGTTTATAATATTACTAGCGCTTTTGCCCGCGTAAATACGGTACGGGAACGCGCTACTTTTTCGGGATAAATTAGTGTATAGCCTATGTTTTTGTCCAGAACCTAAACTGCTGCCATATAAATTTTTTTTAAGTCTGTTCAGTAGTTTTTGCGTGAAAGAGTCACAACATGATGGATGTTTGTGAGTTGTGACTTTTTCACGCAAAAATCATCAATCAGCATCCCTCCTTACAAACTTTCACATTTATAATAATAATAGCTCCCCACACCGATTTCGGTGAGAGTGGCCGGTTACATTGAAACCTGGCCAGCAACGTAAAAGTTATTTTATAGTGCTCATGTGTGTGCGCAGTACACACAGTGGGACGGATAACCGACACGACTGGCGAGAGATCAGGCGACGACTTTTTACATGCCCATCAAACGCATGGATCGTCTTTCTTGTCAGACAATCGAGTGATCAGCCTGCATTGTCCTAACCAAACATTTTTTGTTGCTCCAACGCGGGAATCGAACCCACGACCACCGAGTTGAGAGCCAAGCTCTAAACCACTGAACCACGGAGGCTGCTACATTTATAATAGTATGAAGATTACTTAACTAACGAATCTTTGTTTGTTTCAGGTGCTCAAATGACAGGGTTATAAGTAACGTAAGTGTAATTTTCCTCAAAAGGATCATATTTCTATTTTCTGTGTTCATGGAGTAGGTACCTAAAGGGAATCTAAGTCATATTCTCAAGACTACCTTATTATATCTACCTGTAGTATGTCTGTACTGTATGTATGTACTGTACATAAACAGATTATTATACAAGGCGAAGGCTATGTATGGGTAGTGGCTACGTCCATATACAGCCTCTGACAAAAGTCTTTGTGTCATTGTCATGACTTACCTACACTCGTGTGCCGTAACAGTGATGCATACCACGTCATGTGGGTTCTAGAGTGAGTTTTCTTTATATACCTAGTGTAAGAAGCTTTTGTTCGCAGCTCAGTATCCCACGGCAATACTGTACTTTTTCGGGGTAAAGAGTAGCATATTTGTTAATCTAGAGCTTAAACTACTGACATACCATATTTCATCAAAATCCGTTCAGTATTTTTTGCGTGAAATAGTGACAAATATCCACCCATTCATCCTCACAAAATTACACATTTATATTATTTCTTATTTTATTCATAAAGACTGCAAAAATACGGAACTGATTTTACTTAAAGTTGGTTCATCGGGAGTTAAGTAATGACGGAGACATACGCTTAAAATAGTTTTCCAAAATTTTCATCTCTTGGTCTTAAGATTAGAAGAAACTTAAATATGTAATGCGCGCAAAACAACTGTCAAATGGGTCCTGAAAAGTCTAACTTCAAATGAGAGACTCACCCCGGTTTCCGAAAGGCTAATCAACGCTAAAATTAACTAATCATCGGTCAGGTGTTGATTGAGTTGCAATAAGCTTGACCAGTCGTTTGATTTGATCAACGTGTTATAAATAACAAAACTAATGTCAAACCCATGGCAACACCATGTAAAACACTGTTTTCGCTTTCTGGAAAGCTATTTAAGGCGTAAATGTGTCGTGTGAAGATGATCAATGATTAGCCAATTTTTCATTAATTAGCGTTTCAGAAACGCAAATTGATTTAACAAGCCCGTTAACTCAACATACGTGTTAGTGCATCAACTATTTGATTATCTTTTCAGAAACCGGGTGTGAATCACTAGGTTATCCGTAGCCTAACGGCTGGACCTCATTTGTTGAATGACGAACCGGAAGCGGGTACTTGGCGCGCCGCCGCACGACGCCGGATGTGACGATGACCTACGATACGTTTAGGGTTAGGTAACGGTTTAGTCTACGATAAACTGGACGGTTAATACTAATTGTGACTATGTAATATGGACTTTATGACTCATCTGTGGGCCGCAGCGTGATTTCTGAGAATTTTCGTGGTCGCCCATTATTTTGATTTTTTTTTAGCATTTTATTTCTCAAAAGACTAATAATAATATGGCTTACACCATGGATTCCCAAAATATTCCAGGTGGACGACTTTGGGAAACCCTTGGGGTCCACGTGAGACTGAGACTTGACGGAGGTTACGTTGGCGTGGCAAAAAATGGGGGTTCACAATTCGTAAGCGTATCATTATAGGGTTGCCAACCGTACTTTATAATAAATTAGTATTGCGTACGTTATTTTGGCTATCCTCTATACTTAATGTAAAAAAAAATCGGTTGTCTGTAAAGTAGGTTTACTGATGATAGCTGTTGAACGTGACAACGTCATGTTTATAATGCGCGCGGAACTAATTGGCCGCGCCTTAGGTAGGCGTGTTGCCGCCGCGAAGTCCGGCGCCGAACTGAGTAATAACATCAAGCGCCCCGCCTCTCCGTCCCACCGCTCACATACCTAAGGCGCGGCTAGCTGAGGTAAAGGCAATGCGTCATATTTAGCGAGGTAACGCTGGTAACAGGTAACGCATGAGTCATGTTTTTCGTGCGTGCAGCCGGCTCCATCGAATTATAAGGCGTTATCACGTCAAAAATAAATTACGCTAAAATATGTAGTTATACGCATAGTTTGATTTTCGTCAAGGGAACATGGCCCGGAGGCCCACCCTTAGCGGCGGGTAACTTAAATTGTTGAGAATATTTTTTATTTCAATTGACATTAATTGAAAAACGTACCTACGGCGCGGGCGTTACTCCGCGCGGCGGCGCAGTGATATATAGGGTATTTTCATATCTTTTTTTGGCACTCCATATTGTACGCCGAAAGCTGCAGCAACCACAGGAACCAGCAAAGGGACATAAAGTTTTTCTGTTAGTTCTGTTTTCTGTTGTATATTTAGCACAGGACCAGATTGACGTGGTGTGGAATCGTCCATAGATATCAGACATATTAACATCTTCGTCAGTCTTTTCTAACGTTTCATCATCATGATGTCGAAAGTATCTGGCACGATCGATCACTGGCAAGGTAATTAAATCATTAGCATACCGGTCGGATATCTGTAACCTGTCCACACTACGTAACCAAATGATTGGAATGTATACAAGTGTCTGTAATAGATAAGAGCTTAGAAGCTAATCTAGGCATATCATGAATGGAAGGATGCTTGTCGCGGTGCACGAGGACGCGGAAATATATATATGCAAACTTTATATCATTTGATATAGTAGACTAGGCAATTAAACCTTTAAATGTACCTTAAAAAAACGGTTTCCCCTATTTGAGAACAATGTATTTGGAAAATTAAGCCACTTCTATTACATACAAACACAATATCCCACTACTAGACAATTTAAGTGTTGAGATTTACCTTAAATGCACCAATCAAAAACTTTTCAACTTGTTTTATTTTAAGGGCCTCTATTTTTAGAACACCCGGCCAAAAGACAAAAGTGCATCTATGCAAGCAGATTTTTTTTTCAAGTAGGAAAGTTGATTCCATGGTAAAAGTTGCTTATATTCAGGAGTATCTATTTAAGTTTAGGCACTTACTAAAGTCAAAGAGTATCATCATAAGCATCCTGTGTTGTATTATGATGATACTTAAACCACTTACAACTAAATCCTTAAGGTCATAGCCACAGATCGCTGTGCTCAATGATCCAGTCCGTTAACAAGTGTATCGGACACCCGATCCGTCTGTCCGACAACACGGTCCGACACCCGACACGAGGTCAACGACAGAACGGACAAAAAACTGGAAGGATTAGTGACCAAGTCCTGAATTCACCAAACTTCTTAGAACGCGCCTAATCCTAAGCCCGGATTCTTCTGCGCTCATCTATCATCAATGTTAGAACGGGATACACAATTTGAAAGCTTAACTCAGCCCTAAACGTCGGTTTAACGCGTTGGTGAAATTGGGGCTAAGGCTGAGACTATAAAATCCGGAATCCAGCGGTCCCGGGAAAATTCAGAGCCCTGAAAATATAACTCCGCGCTACTAACTAACACAATAGAGTTGAAAATGGAAGAAGTCGAATGTCGAGCTGTCATATATGACATTGACATTTGACTTGAAACTTGTGTGTTTGATTTTCAGCCCTATTTTATTGTATGTAGCGCAGAGTACTACGCAATCTATTTTCAATGCGTTGAATTTTCCCTGGCCTTCTGGATTCCGAAAAGCCTTAGCGTCAGGTCACGCTGAGACGCCACGCGACGCGGCGCTGTATTTTTAAGGTTGCAATTCAAAATTGAACTTTAATCACTAGTCTCTACACCAGAAGATACACGTTTAATTGCAAGAGTTCCTATTTCGAGCTGCTCCGGCCTCCGAGCTGCTGCTGCGTAGCGCGGAGCCGCTCTTGCCATGAAACTTTGAGAAACTGATTTAATGCTTAAGTAAAGTAGCTTAGGCAGAAATAAAATAAGAAGAAAATATCTAGTATGTATGAGTTTACGGCACTCAAAAGTTCATTGATCTTACACGGCTGATTTCAATTGATTGAAATTGATATCTATTCAAATTATTTTGCAATCAGCGGTAAGGTCATTGACACAGCTTGTCAGTGTCGTAAAAAGTGCAATATTATCTTTTTAATATAATACATAATTGATATCTCGACAACGGCTACAGGTATTACCGTGAAATTTAGTATGCTGGGAGTTTTGGGGGAGAAAAATCGATCTAGTTGGGTCTTATTCCTTAGAAACTGCGCACTTTTAAGCAATAGAATAGGTTTTTTTATTTCGTCGTACAGCAATAGGTAGATATCAATAGTTTTGACTCATACGTCAGTCTGAATTGCATGTACCTACGTATAAATTTTGCATTGTTTGGAAATTCGGAATGTGGTGGGTTCGAATCCCGGTAAGATAAACATTTTTGTGATTCCTATTATTTCTTTTTCTTTTATATTTATTTTAAATTATTTTATCGTTCTACTAAAACACCGAGCGAAGCTCAGTCTCCCAGGTACTATAATTTTAAGCAAGCAATAAATTATGTACCTAATGTTTTTGTAATTGAATTTGCAAATCGTTACATAAACACAGTTCTATGAAAATATGCCACATACGAGCATGGGAGGCCACATCACTACGTTACGACGATGCATCGCATAATTCCTGTAGATCGTATTGCAACGCAACGTGTGTTGTGGGCTGTGGCCTCGCCCAGCCACATGCTATTGCTCGAGTACCTACTTATTTTACAGATGACGTACAAAATAAAAGTTCCAAGTACGTTACAGTCAGTGGCGTAACTATACCGTTCGATGCCCGTTGCAAATTCATCGGATGCACTCCCAATATAAAGAGACCGAAATTATTAATTGGATTTTGACCATTCTTTCTAAAAGTGGGTTACATTTTTTTTACATGTGTATGCAACTAAGTTGGTAACTTAAATAGATTAAAGACTGAACAATTTTTATACTAAATGTATAGTAATAAATGTTGGGAGTTGGGATTCTAGTCTGACCGGGGGGCCCCTCCCGGTCAGACGACTTGCCACCATGTAGTTACGCCACTGGTTACAGTAAAATTGGGTACTGCTGCAAACCGTGGAATCTACTTGCAATTAAGTGACCTATAAGGTCGCACGCCATCTGAGTTTCGGCCTCTGGGCAAGGTCGGTCCTAATATGGTAAGGGCACGCACTGAACGCCCTTAGTCTAGAATGTTTCCTGTGTTGTTTACTAGGCAGTAGGTAGGAGGTGTAGCGGAAATTTTCCTAAGATCTAGATTACCCGGAACTTGGAAAGTCTGGACAATTACCTGGAACTTGGAAAGTCTGGACAATTACTTTTCGTTTTACTCGTATGTAATATGTACAAGAATTATAGTCTACTAGCTCCGCCCGCTTAAATATACTATCGCCCATCGAGTATCCCGCGGGAACACTGTACTTTTCCGGGATAAAATGTAGCCTATGTTTTAATCCAGACCCTAAACTACTACCATACCAAATTGCATCAAAATCTGTTCAGTAGTTTTTGCGTGAAATAGTTACATCCATCCATCCATCTTCGTCCTCACTAACTTTCACATTGATAATATTAGCAGGACTAGCCCCCGGTTACTGAAAGGCTAATCAACGCCAAAAGTAACTAATGAACGGTCAAATCTCTTGGCAAGTATAAATTGAGTAGCAAAAAAAACATTTGCCAGTGTCATGTTAAAAAGGCGGAAAATAGAACTTTCGTTTCAATTTTCAATACCGTATTCCTATATCGTCAAGTCTAAAGTCTAGTCAAAGTCCAAATAAATAGTCAGTACAGTCCATGAGTCGTGTCAGTCGATTCAGTAAAGTGGTAGAAGCTTTACTGAAAGTGTCTAGGGAGTTTTGGCGGGAAACACAAAATAGCACGTTTCTAGAAGTTGTATCACTTGTGCTATTCAAGGCGTAAATGTGTCAAGTCGAGATGATCAATGTTTAGTAAATTTTTCCCTAATCAGCGTTTCAGAAACGCAAATTGATTTAACAGGCCCGTTAACTCAACATACGTGTTAGTTTATCGACAATTTGATTAGCCTTTCAGAAACCGGGTGTAGAAGTAGTATTTTTCTTCGGAATCAATTTCGAGCTAGTTACTTTGGCAATAAGGTCCAAAGTGGTTCCTTGGATTTGACAGCGACCGTACGTTAAAAATCTTATCGAAATACATTATTATATTGATTCTTAAAAGTTAACCATAAGGAATATTAATATTAATAATAAAATATTAACACAACTGATTAATTGTTATTCAATGTTGCTTGCTGTTTTTGTCTTTTCCAACGTATCCCGTTGGAAAAGTCACTTGACAGACAAAGACAAATCAGGGGTATCACTTTTGGACCTTATTGCCAGAGCAATAAGGTCGCAATGTGGTACACTGGATCTGTCGGCGACCGTAAACGATATTTTCCACACCTCATGAAATATTAATATAATGATGACTTCAATTTTTAATAAAAACTATAACCCAACAACGTAAATTATGTATATAGCCTATGTTAGCGGGACATTATTGCGAATCTTTTGACACCTCATTCATTATAATCGGATCAGTAGTTTAGGCGATACGGTGGAACAAACATTCATACACACATAGACTGCCAAAATCATGACCCTTCCTTTTGGCTTCGCCGTAGTCGAGTAAAATACATGACTTACAATACATACGAGCAAGTAAATAAACGTCCTTCTTAAGGTCATTCGTTTAAAAAGTTAATTAACATTCTATTTTTGGAGATGTAGACATTTACGAATTCACATTTTGTATACTGACGCTTAGGCACTATATGATCCGGAATCCGGCGGGCCCGGGAAAATTCAGAGCACTGTTGTTACAACTCTGCCCTAACACAGTAGAGTTGAAAATCTAAGTGTCGAGTGTCGCGCTGTCGATGACATTGACATTTGACTCGACAGTCGACACTTTCGTGTTCGATTTTCAGCTCCATTGTACTAGCGCAGAGTTCTATTTTAAGTGATCTGAATTTTCTACGGCGTTCCGGATTCCGGATCATATAGTCTCCGGCCTTGCCGTGTACACAGTGCACTGTGTAATATTATGTTGCTTGTTATTCATGTCTTCTTGTAACAAAATGTAAATCATGGTGAAATTGTTAAATTTTTTCGCAAAGTTTACAGGCCAACGGTAACATTACGCTTCGATTAGCTTCTCTGGGCAATGCAAGCAAATCAGTGACTTCATTGTCAATGTCGCTTTAATTGTATGTTTAAGCTTGAACATTGGAATTACTGTAATAATGATTTCAAAACTAAATAATATGGCTAAAGGCTATGAGTTATGACGTACATTTGACAGAAAAAATCCGACTCGCACTTGGCCGTTTTTTTATCAACACTCTCCAATGATCTCACTTTTGTGATGACTGTCATCGACGTTTGATCGTAGATGTGCCTTTGCAAGGAAAATATTAGGCGTGTAGTTTGAAAAAAACTATGCATATTCGCATACATTGCATCAATACAGTAAACAAGGACAATAATATCCTCCCGCTACTATCCGGGCCCGGATATCCTTGCTGTTTATCGTTATTTATCTGAGGTTCATAAAGTACTGAAGAAATCCATACTTGACATAACAATCAAAACAATTTCCCATACCAAAAATAATCGACAAACTTTCAAATTCATAATACTAGTGAGTATCGAATGATTGATTAATTTCTGTAAAATCCTACCGAGTACCGAGCCCGGGGCCGCGCGGACCTCGCGTTCGACAAAACTGGCGGTACAAGGCCGCAGGGCACTGCTCTGTGCCATAGATGAGGAATATATAGATTAACTAGCTACTTCACGCGGCTCCCGAATCACACGGAACCACTGTGATTTTTCGGAATAAAAAAAGTATCCCTAGTGTTAATTCAGGTCTTAAACTACCGCCATAACAAATTTCATCAAGATCCGTTCAGTAGTTTTTGCGTGAAAGGGTAACAAACATCCATTTATCCTCACAAACCTTCACCTTTATCACAGTTAGTAGATGTGGAAATATGGATTTGTCCAGATAAAATACTAAGTTTTTAGCCGACTTCCAAAAGGAGGAGTGATTAATTTGTCAAAATTTTATTTTAAAATTCAACTAAGTACTTACTGGTTGGTAAAAGAGGCGATATTGTACATTGAGCAATTTTTAAGGTAAGTATTTGAATATTAATCAAAATGCACCATTGTTATGCTGTTTTATAATTTCCAGACAGTACATAGCAACTAATATGTTACAATTTCATCAATTTGAATGACATATTTTAAGTTATTTGTAGCGCTCATTTTTTGATAAAATATCCAATGCCAGTCGAACGTTCTACAACTTAATTATATGTTTTGAATGTTATCGAATTAATATGTAAATTACTTTCAATTCAAAGTCAAAAACCAAGGTTGTCTCTTAAAAAACCTTTTATTGTACCGATTATTTCAAAATATAACAATTTTGAATTGCAAAAATTCTAGAAACCGTTCTAAATTCTAAACACCGCAATAAAGTCCTACCACTATTATTATACATGTGAAAGTTTGTGGGGATGGATGGATGTACGTACATACGGATGGATGGATGTTTGGTGCTCTCACGCAAAAACTACTAAACGGATTTTGATGGGTATGGTTGTAGATAAAGTTCTGGTGTAACACATAGGCTATACTTTTATCCTGAAAAAGTACAACATTCCCGCGGGATACTGTATTTACGCGGGTGGAACCGCGGGCAAAAGCTAGTTTGCAATAAAAATTGTATTTTTCAAAGGTATATTTTATAATTTGACCTGCTAGGTTTTTGGCTGTAATTTAATTGAATAATCAATTAGGTAACGTATGCATCACTATTATCATGATATTATGTATTGTAGGTTGTGATAAGTGTGCACTGCAAGAAAATAAATGATTAATAAATAATACATCAGGCTTTTAGGTCCACAGGAAAGTGTCAACTTTTCAGAGTGAAATGTCTAGTAATTTCACATCGAGGTAACAGGTACAACTAAATAATGGTTAGTGCCTATAAGGCGCTATGGTGTTGGCGGAGCGAGGCCAACAATTTTTACAGACGGACAAACTGTACGCTTTATTACATAATAATCGTGCTAAAAACCCTTCAGGGAAATTATTTTGAGCGAAATCAGAAGTAATTCAAAGAAAACCTATTGCGCGTCGATAGGTTCCCCTAGGTACGGAACCCTTCTTAGACATGTCCTGTGACATGCTCTTGGTTAGGTTATTTATGTTTTTGTACAAAAACTGTAGCTGTACTAATTAAAAAAAAAATGTTAAAAGATTTGGGTATTTGGGTATTTGATTCTGGCTGCTTGGTACCTATTTTGTTGCTTAAAAACTAAATATAATAACGGCTAAATATGTAATAACTTGGGTATCATCATTATTTATGTTAATATTACTTATCCTCGTACCCCTTGTCACGTAAATTTTGCAAACAGAGGAGTATGAATTTTGTCACAGTTTAAGTTTATGTGAAGTGAGGAGTGCAGTGAAAAAATCCTCAAAACTTGTGTACTATTTAGTCTCACGCAATTCATGGCAGGCATTGACCATTGCATTGGGTCGTGTTTAACGTGTTAGGTAGCTGCAGGGTACACAGAATAAGTTTTAAGGCTGGGAACATCATCATCATCTCTATTGTATTAGCGCAGAGTTCTATTTTCACTGCTCTGAATTTTACCCGGCCCGCCGGATTCCGGATCATATAGTCCCAGCCTGAGAATCGCAATGTTTTGACATTGGCTGGCCGCTGATGTATCGGCTGTCACCACTCAGCGGAACGACCAGCGTCGGGTTTCGTCGGGTTTCGTTCTCGGAATTAATGTTCCCAGTAGTCTGAGTGTGTGTCTGTGTTGTTTTTCTCGGGAACTACCTAAACGATGCTGTAATGCTTATAAAAGAAGGTTCTGAATCAGATCAGGCCAAATACAACTATGGCTACCTTCGTTACCTCAATCAAAAGGCACGAAGGTAGTCATAATCTATTACGCACTTGCAGATTCACTCATCAGCTACGGCATTAGCAGCTATGGACTAACATTTAAAACTCATCTAGACAAAATTAAACTACTACAAGTTAGACTAATTAAATATTTTGCAAGTAAAAAAGTTAAATTAACGTGCAAAGATAATTATGACAAATTATTCAATAAATACGAAATTTTGCCAGTTCACGCAAAAGTAGAATATTTAATAGCATTAGAACAATACAACATAGAAACTCATAAGAAATTAATAGATCATCACCAACATAACACAAGAAATATTACACAGGGTAAATATATAATACCGGCAATAAAAAACTACTATGGCAAAAGAACTAGGAGATATTTGACTCCTAGTATATACAATAAAATTGATTTTATAAGGGGTGACAGTAAAAAACTAAGTAAAACTAAGTTAAAGCAAAAATTGAAAAGTTATTTTTTGGAAAAAGGCTGTATATAGTATACTTAAATGGTAATAAATTTTCTTTTATAAGAGCACATAATTAATCATTGATTGTTGTTATTAATTTTAAGCTTACTTTATATTATGTTAAAATTATTATACTACACTATAAGGTTTTGTTTTGTTTTATAAAAGAAGAAAAATATTTTGTTATTGAATTTTTAGTTTATTAATAGTTTATTATTGTATGTTATATTGTTTAATTAGATATATATATATATATATATATATGTGTGTGTGTGTATATATATATATATATGTATATATATATATATATATGTATATATATATATATATATATGTGT
Organism: Phengaris arion; assembly: GCA_963565745.1. Lineage (NCBI taxonomy): Eukaryota > Metazoa > Arthropoda > Insecta > Lepidoptera > Lycaenidae > Phengaris > Phengaris arion. Next base: position 5,893,779 of record OY751444.1, on the reverse strand, counting down.
ATATATATATATATGTGTGTTACAAATATCGCCAACAAACTGATATGCAGTTTGGCGGTTTTTAGAATAAGAAAACAATTATGTAAAATCCTTGAATAAATACATTAAAAAAAAAATAATGTTGAATAAGACGTATACACTATGCAACGTTTAGTGAATTCAATGAAAGAAAATTTCTCTACATGATGTACTGCTTATGTTAAAATGCTTAGGAGTTTTTTTTTTTTTTTTATGTCGAATAAATATTAGTTTCACATTTATAATAGTAGTGGGATTTATGAACTTGTAAAAATGATTTCTATTTTCGATGCTCTGAATTTTTTCCTTCGGCCTTCCGGATTCCATACGATCCTATTAAATTCCGGAAAAAGTCCTCGTCCTTATGAGTCGTACATGTTAACGGTTAACTCGCGCGCGCACGCGACGACCGATGGCGCTATCCACATGCGTGGTACAATCAGATGGCGCATCAGGTAGCGCAATGCCCACTGCTGGCGTGCGCGTGGGCCGAGCCCGGCGTGGGGTATGAGTAAGGAGAGTTTCGCGGTTGAAAATACGGGAAAATCTGCAATAACCACGAACGAAACTAAGCCACGGGCAAAAACGTATACATCATTTTTACAAAGTTTAATCCTACTACTATTATAAGTGTGAAAGTTTGAGAGAATGGATGCATGTGTCGATGGATAGATGGATGTTTGTTACTCTTTTACCCAAAAACTACTGAACTGATTTCGATGAACTTTGGTATGATAGTGGCTTAGGCTCTGAGTTAAAATATAAGCTACTTTTTATCCCGAAAAAGTACAGTATTTCCGTGGGATACCCGATACTTTAATTACGCGGGTGGGAAAGAGCTTACAATACTAGCGCGGCTCCGCCCTCGTAAATACAGTATCCCACGGGAACACTACTTTTTCGGGATAAAATGTACCCTATGTGTTAATCCAGAGCTCAAGATACTACAATACCACATTTCATCAAAATCCGTTCAGTAGTTTTTGCGTGGAAGACTATCAAAAATACATCCATCCATCCTCACAAACTCACATTTCTAATAGTAGTAGGATTATCACCCGTTACGCACAGCTTAGTTCGCTTTTGGGTATAGTCAAAAATCTCTATACTTTCAGCTACTAGAACGGCGCGGCGCCTTCTCCATCGCCTATGACGCGTCACAGTCCTCGCTGAGCGTAATGAATTGTTCGCACCTTTAGCTCTCCAGTGGTGAGCCGAAGTGTCCACCGATATTGCAGCCATATTTTGTTTTTCGGTTTGCCGCCCATACCAATATGGATGCAATTTTTTTTAAAAAAATTTATTTATATATGGCGTCGGCTTATAACCATTGCAATTTTCAACACCATATTCCTATGTCGTCAAGTCTAAAGTCTAGTCAAAGTCCAAATAAATAGTCAGTGCAGTCCATGGAGTCATGTCAGTCGATTCGGTAAAGTGGTGGTACAAAATCCACAAATTTACGAAAAAATACAAAATCCTCAACGTCACCCATTGAATTCCCCGGCAAAACTCCGATGCAACTTGAAAGACGTACTTCGTACCTTCCCATTGAAGTCAAAAGATGTGTTTTCTATTATTTCATAAAAGCAAACTACAGGCTTAACTCCCGTACCCTTTTTACCCTCATATGACTGATATGACTCAGGGCATTTACATATTTCCTGCAATTATTTTATAATAAAATATATAATTGTTCACCTACAAGGTCCATCACAGTTTTGGTAGACTAAAATCAAGGTCGCCGGTCACCTTAATTTCCTCGCCCTTTTAATTCATTTGTTTATTATAGTTTTTTGCCCGTCTCGTATGGCCATTCTAACGTTACGGTCGAATACCTCGTCGACTGACGCATTCATTGCTCGCCTGACGATCTTGGCCGCGATGTCGTCCTCAAAGCAGTCGGTACAGTAAACACAGGTGCTGGTGTGTCGCGACAGTGCTACAACCGCGTGAGGTGTATGCTGTCGTGAATGCTGCCCCCTCCTGGTCCGTAAAATTATCACTCACTCAAAAGTAAGCCCGTGGGATTCATGAATGAAAAGAAATGTTTTAAAACTACATAGAAAAATCGCTTCCGCTTATACCTCGGTATCAAGCTGGTATGTCGCTCGCATTGAGCTAAGGACACCCGGCGAATTGTCGACGAAATTCGAGAAATTCTCGCCACGGGGAGACAGGAAACCAGTGGTATATTAGCATAATTAGCGCGTTGACTGTCGCAATAATGTCTACACCATGTAGTTACTTACTCAATATAAAGTTACGGACTTAATCTACGGAATCCGTACCATATGTCATAGAACCATATGCTAGGATAAAAGTGTACGATATGCTAAACCAAGGCTATGCTATAGTTTGCGCCAAACAACTTAGGTTCAGCTCACACCGACACGCGATGCGCACTTTTTATGATGGTGCTTAAAAATTAAATTTTATACACTACACAAAACGATGCACCGCGTCGCGTCTCGATGTTAACTGACGATTAGGCGTAAAAGAGTAACATCCATGTTGTACCTACCTATTAACAATAGAAGATAAAATAAATGTGTAAGCAAAAATATATTATCAAGGGCATCATCATCTCAGTTATTATATAGCGCTCGGTTTGTGAGAATTTTTACGTGTTAGTGAAATATTTTGATAACATGCGGCTTTGTTGGAAGAGTTTGTCAGACAAAGGACAAAGAAAATGTAGAATTGTCAAATAATTTGATCGTTTTCCGGTCTTTAGGGCGTAGGCCGATGCTACTACCTAACCAGACATCCTACAAGCTTCTATAGGGTCTACGTTGTTTTCCAGGGCATGGAGAGCCGCGTGGGCCTGGACTACATCGTGGAGCACGCGGAGTACGCCGGGAAACTTGCAGCCGCGCTCACCTCCCCGACTCCGGCCGTCAAGAAACAGGTAAAGTATATTCCAAAACACTTTACCTAAACACGGTAAATGGTACGAGGCACCGAAAAGGAGCCGCCTCTTCCAAGAAGATGAGGCACACAAAGATGTTTAATCTTTTTGGCATACGGATATAGGAGAGAGGAAGACTATGCATGCATATGCACGCAAGTTGCAGTGCACTGTCCGATACATGCATATATACGACGTCATAATATATTCACGTCGGTTTCCCAATGGTTAGGATACCAGAGACCTCCATTTGTGCAGTGCAACACAACTTAATAATAGCTCCCCACACCCATGTCAGTGACGGTGGCCGGTTTCATTGAAACCAGAGATGCCAAGTGTGTGCGCAGTACACAAGAGTAGACTCTCTTCCTTCACTCTCGAAACCTAGTGGGAGACGAATACCGACACGACTGGCGAGAGATCAGGCGCAGGCGGCAGGACCGACTTTTCAAGAGGCATGAATCGTCTTTCTTGTCAGACAATTAGGACTTGGAAACAATATTATTTGCTGTTCCAATGCGGGAATCGAACCCACGACCTCCGAGTCGAGAGACAAGCTCCAAACCACTGGACCACGGAGGCGGTAAACAATACAACTTATAAGCCATATAAACAGTTGAATGTCCACAATTGAGCCACGGCTGCTTGTTCTCCTATAATCTATATAATAACAGAAAATGTTATGACTTTTACTAATATAATGCTACTATTAGCTACTGTTATGTGAGTATAAGCTCTGTAAAACCGAAATTTATTTCTAAAGCAATAAAATATGTAGGTGAGGATCGTAGCAGTATAAAGTGGCTTGGCCGTTCTTTATTCCGCTAATCTGTTGAAGCGAGAAATTTTCACGTTTTATTAATTTGGGTCGAAGCAAAATAAATTTATAGACATCAAAGAACTACTTAATCCTTATAATTTTATATCTGTTTATATGGCGACCGCTACAAATCCATCGACACATTACAAACCAGAGAGAGGGATTACGATAGAATTGGGTACGCAATTAGCTATTTGTTGCAATTTGCAGCAGCATAACAATCAGCTAAAATAGGATTACACAAAATTAGAAGGTAGTAATATAGCAAAAGTTGGTATCCTATATTCTTCATGAATCTTATTTTTTTTCGATTTCCCAAAGGTCAAAAGTATTCCCAAAAATCTTCATACAAGAAAAAGTAAAACTGTATCGATTTCAGAAGATTTTCTCAATGCGGGCTTTAAGATTCGTGACAGTTTTTTGACACGACAAAGACCTTCGGGCTACCAAGCGCTGCCTGGTGACAGAAAAAGAATCGAAAATTTTTGATACCACTTACGCCATCAGGTGACGCTTTGTGTGCGTTGGTTATGCCCCCTAGCGGCAGAGAAATATCAAACACCCTCATTAAATGCGGACTGATTAAACTGCGGAAAGGAAATGTCAAAATGCCAAAGATAAAAATCTCAAACCTCGACTGCCCCGAAGAACCCCAAATGTTTAATTGTGGACACTTTTCGTCTCGACATGCCTCGTCTATAACTTATATGTATAACTTATATTTCCAGGTGTTCGAACTCCTGTCTGCGCTGTGTGTCTACAATGCTGACGGATACGCTCGGGCAGTTGACACCCTCGACAGATATAAGGTAAGAAGTCGACACGACCGTTTTGCGTGTGAAAAATACGACTATCTACCAGTGGCGTGGGGTTCCCATAACTCCATTCCCATTTCCTATCGGTTTCACTTACCCCTTATCGGTTTTGAGGACTCTCGTCCGAATCCCTACCTATTATACAGGCTAGGGCTTCCCTATGAAGTAGTCCAGCCACCAGTCAACGTCAATGCTATCTACATCTAATACATTTGGATTTATAATGCAATCGTACGAAGAGGGATACCCCAATTAAAAATCTATTTCTTACCATCGGCTTTTATTATGGAACGTTACCTAGATCTAATCATTTATTTTATTCAACTCGTTTTTAAAAGACTGATACTGCGAAAAATGACGACTACAATAGACAAAGTGGCCTTAGACAAAGTGCAATAATATTGTAACAATAACGAAGTTTGTAAAGAATAAAATATATGGAATTAGTCGCGTGAGACTTATTGATAAAATATTATGTCAATCCCGTACATTTATTTATTTTCGAACTTTGTGATTGTGAGGCCGCTGCCTCGAACTCAGCTGCGCCCTGCGACCTGCGAGCGGCGCGGCTTGACGAACTGTCGTGTGTGACGAACTGTGTTCGTTTCAACGGCCTGATTAAAGAAGTCGCCTCGACTAAGCCCCCTGTTGTCGTACCGTATGTAATCGTGTCTTTTGTCTCAGTCCCTGTCTTTATTTGAACGAGCTTACCTAACTGCTTCCTTAGGAGTTAGGATATTGTCATCAAACCCAAGTTCCACTCATTATCCATATCATATTTTTGGAACGAAGTTCCCTATGGCGCGTTGCGAAATGTATTGGGGCTGGACGGATTTTTAGGCACGACACTTTTTGCCACACGAAATCACAATGTAATAACGACTATTAAGAATGATACAAAAAACGACCTTATCACCTTGACAATAATGTAGAATTTGGCAATAATATTGTGACTAGCTAGCCGGGCCTTAGGCATGCAAGCGGTGGGACGGAAGAGCGCTTGATGTTATTACTCAGTACGGAGCCGTACTTCGCGGCGGCAACACTTTCTTTAGATCTATACAGATAAACAAAATTTGGGTGTATGTTTGTAAATTCAAATTAACAGATATCATATATATATATATATATATATATATATATATATATATATATATATATATATATATATATATATATATATATATATATATATATATATATATATATATATATATAATAACTTCGTTCCATCCGGGTGTCCCTTGACACCTCTCAAGTTTTTTAACATACTTTCTCCAGGCCCTCAAAGGCGACCGCTATCGTCTCAGCGTGGTCGTGGAAGAGCTCACCAATGCCACCACCATAGACTACAAGACCGCGCTGCTGGCCTTCATCAACTGCCTCATCATTTCCGCACCACGACTGCCTGACAGGATCCGAGTGAGGAATGAGTTTATTGGTTAGTTGACACTGGACATTTTGTGTGATATGGACTACCTAAGAACATTATGTAAAAATGTTTCTTGACAGGCCGATAGTGTGAAGTGGGATAAGATGGAATGAAAATATTATTTTTTTTATTTCTGAATAGATTAGTTGTTAATACCGGAAAGTATTGTCCTATTTGATGACCTAACACCACCTGCACCGGTTTGGGAACCAACCCGGCGAGAAGAAGAATAGTCAGAAAAAATGAGATGATTCTATACATTGTCGTAGCAACGCGTCATTCACGTGCTGTCTCCTGATAGTGGTCACTGATAGTGGCGACCACGATGGCAGACCCATCGTGGTCGCCACTATCAGTGAAACATAGAAATTATTTTTGTACTTTGTACCTTGGTTTAGGGACTCGTTATTTGCTACGCCCACCACGCGAAGACTGTTAAATATTCCCCATTGAATGATTCACATTAAACTTAAAACCTTCCCTTATAAATTTGTGAATACCTATTTAGATACGGTTAACTACACTCAGAAATCTTCACTCATATTTTATACAAAATATGTTTACTCGGAAACCGGAGGTGCAGACTTGATGATATTTTTCTTACCGGATATTTATTCGAACTTATTATTTTTCGAACCGGTGGTAGGCATCACGTAGTAACGACGTTCAAAAAGAGTATTTAAAAATACCAATTTTGAATAAAAAAAATTTGATTTTTTTTTTTTGATTTGATTGATTTATTTCAGGTCTTGGTCTTCTGCCAACATTGAGCAATTTGAGGTAAGCAATTAAGTTCTACTGTCATTTTTGTACGACTGGAGACCACAATAACCATAGGTACTATTCCACCGAATAAAGCGACTAAACAAAAAACCAAAACTGCATAAACGAAGAAATTACATAAAATAGCTATCAGATACAAAAGAAAATTAGCAAAATCCAAATGAAATCTTATAAAATCTCGATTTTTATAAATTGTTTTACTTAATAAAAATTGTTCAAAATATTAGTAAGTACCCTGATATAAACGTAATTTAAAAAAAATTGACAACTCCCGTCATAATCAAGCAGTAAACGAGCTGGTGATGATGAATTATAGCTAGGAGTACTCTCGATAGAGTCAGATTACAGCACAAAAAAACTTGATCTTAATCATTTATCCTTTTGTGAGCTACGATGGACACACATAGATAGACAAACACGCCATACTTATAACACCCCCCTATTTTCATCGGGGGTTGAAAATAGTAAATAACATATTGCTACACTCCAGAAACATGTATTTAATGAGCAAGGGATATAAATAAATAAGTGTAGCAAAGATCTTTTGAAGCTTAGTAATAATTAAAGTAATACGTGGTCATTCGTGGGCGGCGCCGCGTGCCTCCGACCATGTATGGTCACGATTATGATTAGCATCTGGTTTATATATAAGCCAGCTATTAATAGATATATGTAAATTAATAAAATATTGCTGTGAAGTGTGATTTTTATATGCGTGTGCATAATAACTTGTGCGATTCATTCAATCTTATTATGGTAATCTCTAAAGTATAGTCTATGTTTTCTTATTTTTATGCTTTAACTCGCAGAATTTAGCAATGCGCATTTGCTATATCTGATGCTGTAGTAGAATGAAATCGCAGAGAACAATTCGTGCCAGAAATATGTTCCTGGACTAGGTATTAGATTTGGCAATTCTTTATAATATTTCTTCTTCGACATTAGTAATCTATACTTATCATTCACACAATTAATTGTGTTCTTGAGGTAGCAAAATTTATAGTTACAAAACAAATTACACATTAGAATTCGATAGATTTTTCATTTCTAAAAATGACTTCCACCGGTCCAGACACGAGGCGGCCAGTCATTCGGACCTGGGCGTGCAGTTGGATGTGTTCGAGGAGCAGCGCGAGAGCGACGAGGCGCAGGGGCCCGGGGGGATCAACCTCAACTCCCACCTGGATGTGTTCTACGCCATATTGAAACAGGTAAATTGGGTGGTAGCAAGGAAACTTAGTATAGACTAGACCTGGCAGGACACAATTAAGGAAAACTTTACTGGTTAAAAGTTTGAAGAAAAAATTCACTTTGTATGGTGGTCATGATTTTATACCCATGCACAATGTGATGAAAAAGCTAGATGAATGGTAAGATAAGTACACTATAATGTATCAGATAAAGAAATAATGGTAGAAGATAGAATGTCTGCTGAAATGGCTATTTAGCTCTGTTCTTTTCAATCCAATGATAAACATTGTTAGTATGTAAATATTCTTCATTTTTTTTTCTTTATAAATTACTTACTTAAATTTTTGTATTTACCTTCAGGTTTCGGACACACCCCAAGAGATACCATTCCTAAGCATTCTCCAGCACTTGCTGCGGATAGACCCAAAGGAAGCCGTCAGTGACATAGTCTGGGACACAGCAGAAACCCTGGTCCACCGAGCCACGCTGCTGGAGACGAGGGAAGATGCTGCGAAACTGCTGCGAGCTCCCAGCGTTCAGGTACCCAGGTGATCTTAGATGGTGTTGAAACTTAGAGTGAAATATAATATGATTTCTGACTTAGCCAATATTTTCGATCTTTTTCTAAGTTACTAAGATGTGTAACTTACTCAGCATCATTCCCATGCTTGACCATGGTTGAATTGTCCTACTCAACAAAGCTGTCAATGTTTCCTAGTGTCTTCTGTACAGCTTCCGTAGGCTTTGCCATTCACCTTATCCCAAAGATTACCTACACTTACCTATACAGTTCTAAATCTTGTTAGGATATCACCTTAAAGGGCCGTACAGCATACTCACGGTCCAGCCTGCGAATCCAGCACCGCTACTTATGGCACGGATTCGCAGGCTGGACCGTGAGTAACGCCCTTTAGTCCAAGTGGTCAAGTCAGACTCAACTAATTAGAATCAAAAAGAATATCGACCTTAAGTTTTTAAAGTTATACACAAACTTCATCCTGAAAACCATTCAGGCCAAAATGGGTTGTACGTGCCAACACCGCGAGCTCGGCGGTGCTGCGAGGAAACAGAGTCTACAGAGAGCGCTGTCGCCGCCGCCGCCGCCGCCGCCCGCACCACCGCCCGCACCGACGCCTCCTGGTAAGTCATTTTTTCTTTCGGGTTACCCTGGTGTAACATGAACACACGGATCCTCTAATAGATAGCGATTATTGTCATCGCCGTGAGCTTCGTTCATGACAAGTAGAGAGACTACAACAGCTGACAACGCTCATGAAGATACGTCTGATGTGCGGCTTTTTCAAAGTAGCCGCTCCTTTGGTCCTATCGTATTTTAATTTAGTTGAATAACATTTTTTAAAAGATATAATACCTATGACTGACGCTTCCCACTACGTCAATCTGGCCCCGTAGTAAGTACCCGAAGAAACTGGTACCAGACAACGGAAAGTATTTTTAATACTTTTATACATATATTTAAGATCTTTACTATATTATAAACATATTTTGTACACATCAGTAGCCCAGGAACATTGAAAACGCTTTGTTCTCTCGGCGGGATTCGAACCCGCGACCTCCGGCTTATACGCCGACGCGCTGACTACTGAGCCACAGAGGCCGTCGTTTTTACGCTATTTGTCTTTATTCCAGCGTGTCCACCAGCCGTTCCCCCGCTACCACCAGCTCCACCTGCTCCCCCAGCCCCCCCTGCGCCGCCCCGTGTGCCCCCACCACCACTCGGCGGACCACCCCCACCCCCCAGCCCGGCACCACCGCCGGCGCCGGTGGTCAACATCAAGCTGCCTCAGCAGGAGACACCTATACCCAAGACCAAGATGAAAACTATTAACTGGAACAAGATACCGAGCAACAAAGTAAGTTGAGAATTGAGATACACCTGATGATGAGTTAATCGAAACCGGTCGTGTATAAATTACTGTAAAAACCTGTCACTTAGTTATTTATTTTTTATTGGCCGCTAATTTGCTGAGTAAAAATTAATCCACATTCTGATTTTTGTACTTGTTTTGTTGAAATCTTTGAAATTATTTGTTTTAACTTTCTTTATACAAAACAAAAGCTACACAGTTGTAATACAGCAAACAGGTTTCAATAAAATCAAATAAAAAATTCTTCCCGCGTAAATGTTCTCAATTTACGTGCTGTTATTTTTAATAACGGTGAAGGAAAACATCGCGAGGAAACCCGCACATGGTTGGACTCAGACGTATCGACCAGTTATTCCTCTGGACTAGGCTGACTATGTTGTGAGAATGCCGTATGTGCTTGGGCAACCATACGACATTTAACAACCAACTGTCCCAGGCACTACAGTATTTCAAGAGTGGAAATACTGTATAAACTATAAATCATCCAATAACGGATGAAAAGGCCTAAGTTTTTGTTTTTATATGACTCAACTGGATACATTATTGAATTGTGCATTAAAATGAGTGGTATTTTCAGGTTATCGGCCAGAATAACATTTGGTCTATAGTTGCATCCAGTCATCAGAGCTCTCCCAAAGCCGAATTGGACTGGAGCGAGATCGAAGGGTTATTCTGTCAACAGGTATGAATTCCATGGTCACTGTCCAGATGCTGTGAACATGTAACCTACGTTGCTATTTCTTCGTTAAATAGGATCTAAATGAATACCCCCTTACGAATAAAAATATTTTCACAACGGATAACTTACAACACTGCTGTCTTTGTCTGATACGTTGGAAAAGTAACTTGACAGACAAAGACGGCAACGCTGTATAAGTTAACCGTTATGCAAATATTTTTATTAGTAAGGGGGATAGTCTTTGTCCAAACTCCAAAGACTTGAGGTTTATAGCCATTCCGATATATATGGATTATCCCGTCACAATGATCACCAGGTACAACCAACTGGCTCGGCCGGATCCTCTCCCCGATTGGGTCGAAGCCCCATATGCGATAGCTCCGGAGACAGGAAGCCCAGGAAGGAACCTTCGGAAATCACACTGCTGGATGGAAAACGCAGCTTAAATGTCAATATATTCTTGAAGCAGTTTAGAAGGTAACTTTTTATTTAACTTCGATTTAGCTAGTAAAAATATATTACCTTATTTTATGTGTTATCGACCATGGTGTCTCGTTAATTTAAATAAACGGCCTTTTTTGTTTTGTTTTATCTTTTTCTTCTATTTCATAGATAGTTAAGTCTTCTCAATTATTATTATTCGTTTCTATGTTTCTATATCCTTTTGTATCCTATAAGTTTCATCGCTGAATGGCTCTTTAACTTTCTTATTTCATTGGTTTTTATTTATGTAACCTCTTTTATATGTCTATCACCAGTATTTAGCAATTCAAATCTCTCACAGTATTATTCAACTGCAATAATTACAACAGTTTCAATAAGAATATTCTCTAATACTTATTTATCAGTTATCACCCAATACTTTCTCTCCAGTTCCAACGAAGACATAATCCAGCTAATCCGCGAAGGCTCCCACGATGATATCGGCACCGAGAAGCTGCGGGGTCTCCTGAAGATTTTACCTGAGATAGATGAGTGTGAGATGCTGAAGGCCTTCGCCGGCGACGTCACCAAGCTGGGCAACGCTGAGAAGTTCCTGATGCAGCTAATACAGTTGCCCAAGTAAGTCTTGGCATTCCTTTATTATAGGTCATTTGACATAAGTCATCGCTTCGATCGCTTCGCTAGCGATACTTTATGTCAAATCCCATACATTTTGTTTCCGAAGTTCGCCGTCGAAATTATCGAACGCATCTTGACTAAAGGCCCTGGTCATAGTTGTAGTGGTTCATACTTATTTGATGCTAACTTTTGTTAGTACGTGGTGTTAATCCACAGTGAGACGCTGTGTTTATTATGTGTGGTGCCCATGGAGCAATGGTTGTATCTTTCTCCCACGGACAATTTACTCTGACTACATAAGTTATGTCAGTCAGTCAGTTTAACATAGCTTATATATTCTTAATTTATGTTCACAAACTCATTATCGAACCAAAAGTGCTTATGAATAGATAAACTACTGACAAACTTACCTCAGAAACTGGACATTAATCTATACTTAATATTATAACCAGGAATTATTCGCTTTGAATAGGCTCCGAAGCTACTGGACCGATTTTGACGAAATTTGGTACAGATACAGAGTAGACCACGAGGACATAGGCTACTTTTATCGCGGAAAAATGTACGGTTGTCGCGAGATGTTCTTTTGCGCGGACGAAGACGCGGGCAACATCTGGCCTACAATAATCTAATCCTTGCTGACATTCTAGCTACAAGCTCCGCATCGAGTGCATGCTGCTGAAGGAGGAGTGGCCGTCCACCGCCGGGTACTTGGAGAGCGCCATCAACGCCATTCTCGTGGCGGGGGATGATCTGATGTCGTCGCGGGCTATACAGGTCAATGGATGCTTCCTTTTCTGTGTCAATTCTTATTTTATAGTCCTATTTACATTTATAGTTAATATTTGGTTGTATATTCAATCTTTTGACTGTAGGATATATAATCAGTGGTGTTAGATAAGTCTTTTGCCTCTTAGACACGCAATACAAAAATGTGTTAATGTTGTTTGAAAAGAAGATTAAACCTAAAAATTTAATATGAATTAGGTATGGTCGAATTTCAACCACAGGGCGACATCTGGTCCTTAAAGATTGCCCTTTACATTAACAAAGTACCCTCACAGGAGGTGCTGTACATAGCACTGATTGCCGGCAACTTCCTCAACGCCGGGGGCTACGCGGGCGGCGCTGCAGGCGTGAAATTGTCTTCCCTGCAGAAGCTCTCAGACATCAGAGCCAATAAGCCCGGGATGAACCTGATGCATTATGTCGCCATGGTGAGTACGCCTGTACCCACCATATTATATTCTCACCAATCTTATACTTTCAAACGAACAAATCTTGTATATAAGTACATAATCGGAATCTTGGAACCGGCTGCAAGGATTTCCATGAAATTGAGTATGAAGGATGAAAAATCGACTAAGCTAGATCTTATCCCTGCGCATAGCGCATTTTTTTTTCTTTTGTCGCGTAAGATATGAGATTGCGTTGTTGGCAAATTGGTGTCTCGAGTTCGAATCCCGGTCAGACAAATATTTTTGTGATTCTTTTTATTTTATTATTTTTTATTTCATTACATTTTTTTTATCGTTCTACTAAAGCTGTCTTGGGGACGCCGGTAGCACAATATGTTATCACATCACAAAATGTTATAATTTGACATGAAAAGGCCTCCTTAATTAGAATACGGCTTCATTTCCATAGGTTTACTGACCTTTTGTAAATTTTGTAGCGTTGTTAGAGATATCCATGGGCAGTGGTTAGCGCTAACCACTAAGCCAACCATGTTCAGCTCTCTATAAAGACTAGCAACCACAGAGCTGTAAAGTTTACTCAGTTATAAATAAAAAAACAATATTTAGTTAACAAACTTTTCCAGCAAGCAGAACGCAAGAACAAAGAACTAGTACACTTCGCTGACGACATCAGAGTGTTGGAAGAAGCATCGAAGGCAAGCGTGGAGCAACTGAACAACGAAATTAAGACTCTCTCGCAACGGATCAACAACTTGAAGCGTGAGATACAGTCCAACACGCATCAGGATATTAAAGAGCAGATGGGAGACTTCTTGCAGGTTAGTTTCTGGTAGACTTTGAGCCAGGACACGATGGGTAGCGATGAAGTTTGGCTCTGGCAGATGGTTTATATGAAGAGGCAACTATGAGGATATCATAAAGATAAATAACATGACCAAAGCTGCTTGAGTCTTTTAAAAAATAAAGGCGTTTTTTAACAATTTGTAATTTTAGGTTGCGGAAAGGGAAGTGTCAGTGCTGAATAAGGATATGGAAGAAGTGGAACACATACGGAAACAACTGGCCGAGTTCTTCTGTGAAGATCCCGTCTCTTTTAAACTAGAGGAGTGTTTTAAGGTATGTCGTTTTTCAAATTGGACACAGAACAGCAGAAATCGTTATAATATCGAAACCTCTGGTCACAATTCTGATACTTTCAGTAATTATCTCCTGATCAGCAATAGTGCCTATATATACGATATCAACTCCTCATCACCTCCTCCTACTCATCGATAGCCTTGTACTTCCCGACATTTCATATTTTTCATAATCTAATTTATATTCTAGACGTTCGTAACATTCTGCACGAAGTTCCGCTCAGCGGTGTCGGACAACGAGCGGCGGCGCGCCAACGAGGAGCAGGCCGCCGCGCGCCGCCGCGCGAGGGACCAGGCCGCGGCCAATGTGGCGAGTGCTGGGAAAAGTAAAAATGGAGGTAAAAAATAAATAAAAATCATTTTTATTTCATGCAAATCTACAGACAACCCGTTTGATGACCTCACCCCGCCGAGAAGAAATGGCGTAAAAAAAAAAAGATGGAGCCACTTTTTATTATATTATGTTTTGTAATACTAGCGCTATAACACTTTTAACAACCTCAGTGGTCTAGTGGTTAGATCTTGGCTCTCGACTCGGAGGTCGTGGGTTCGATTCCCGCATTGGAACAACAAAAAATTTTTGCTTAGGACAATGCAGGCTGATCACCTGATTGTCTGACAAGAAAGATGATTCTTGGGTTGGGTACCGTAGTCGTTTCTGGCTACATAGGAGATGTTTAAGCCCCGATTTCACCAAACTTCTTAAAACGCGCTTAACGCTAAACCCGGATTCTTTCTCCCTCTCTCACTCAATATTAGAACGGGACAGACAGATATTAAACCGTAGCTCAGCCCTAAACGTGGGTTTCACGCGTTGGGGAAATTGGGGCTTAGTGGTGCGCCAAATGCCCGTTTTTATCCCGACTACGGCGAAGCCAAAAGGAATGCTAATGATTTTGGCAGTCTATGTATGTTGTATGTTTGTTCCCTCGTAGCGTCTAAATTATTTTAATAGACGAGGTGTGCGATTTTAATAAATGGAACTTCTCTAGGCCTTATGGTCAGGTATGAACCTAGACGCGTCACGCGACGCATCTCGGTGTGAACTGAAGCGTAGATGCGATTAGTGGGTGCGACCACGGCTCTACCTTGAGCATTTTTTATCTATGCATTTCTGGATTTCTATCTGAACTATTTTCTTGTTTTGGCCTTTTAAACCCTTTTTTTTAAATGAAGACGAACCATATTATGGTTAATTATGTCAGAACAACAGTAACCATAATGGTCATGAGCAGAAATAGACATGGCCTTATATTTGGTCTTCCAATACAGTAGACAATTAGTGGTAAATCAATGAAACTGAACCAAAGAATAACTATCTATTACCAACGTACTAAGGCCCACTTGCGCAGATCTGTGTTAAAGTTATCTCTGGGTTAAAACGTCATGCCTTCTCTTTCATAAATACGAAGAACGAGAGAGATAACATGATATTTAACCCAGGGCCAACTTTAACCCAGATATGTACAAGTGGGCCTAAGTCGATAAGAAAATATTTAACGCGAGCCAAGCCACGAGCAAAATCTAGTATATGGTATATTAAGTTTGACCTTGACCCAATTCCCCAGGAGGCAGCGTCTGCAGCACCCCTGTGTCGGAGTGCGAGTCGCTCATGGAGTCCCTCCTGCTGGACATCCGCAACGGGCTCGGCCGCCGCTCGCTACGGAAACACGAGACGTCGCCTTCGCCTGGTAAGTGGACCAGAGTGCCTTTGAGTAAGAGCAGTTGGAACGCCTGATAGTAAGTGATCTACTGCCGCCCACGGACATCCGCAGCACTAAAATGGTTGCGCTGCTCTGGCTATGGCATATAAGGTTGTTGCCATATAATCTACTGCGTAAAAACGTCTAGGCAGAAAAAGTAAAAATTATTTATATATTAAACTAAAAAGGATTGTATGGTTTTATGAAACCACGGTAAAAGTGAAACTTAATAACAATAAAATGCGCTTCTTGTGTCTTCGCGTGAACTACATAACAAGTTTAATACGGTCTTTATCAATATACAGACTGTTTATGCGTTAGATTTTAAGTTAATTTTCATAAGGAACTTTGGTTCTCATTAGTATGTAGTAGTTATCATTAGTTCTCATCAGTAGATCACGCTATAGGTAAAGCGAACCTATTTGCATGAGATGTTAATGAGGGCCTTACTAATGTGAAGTATTTTTGGGTTGTAAACCAATCAAGAAAAGGATTGTGTGGTTTTATGAAACCACGGTAAAAGTGAAACTTAATAACAAAATAGCGTGGAGCACTGGCACAAATGAGTACTAGTCTATACACTACACGGTCAGCTGATGCGAACTATAGGCGCCGCCATATTGGCCTCGGCTGCTCTGACGAGCGCCTTTCACTTTATCCCTACTCTGCGGCCGATCGTCACGTGACATGCAACACACAGACGAAAAAGTTTGAGACGATGTAATAAAAGTTTCACTTTAATAATAAAAGTTTCACTTTAAAAAATGCATTGCGCTCTCTAAGGTGTTGAGGTCCTTAACCTCAAAGAAACAGCTGATTAAAAGGGGAAGCAAAGTCTCTGCCTAAATAACATAAATACAATCCGCCGTGTGAGGTCAATAACCTTAACAGCGCCGTAAAGTACTGTAGTATATGTTTCTTTGAATTTTTTAATTATTTATCTGCCTAAACGTCTTGACATAAGGTATAGTGTAATAACACAGATATTCTTTTCGAAAATCATTCGGGTCGATCCCTGGGAAAGGGAAAATGATTTACCAAAAAATCTAATTATGTAGTTTTAGTTGTTAACAAATGTTCACCTATATAACACCTTTAATACCCACATGGAAAATTCGTCCCATGTATTAATTAATATGATGATCACCTACAGAAGATGCCGTGTATTTTGGTCTATTCCTTTCGCCCATGAATTAAGCCAGATCAATGATGCCTCTTAAACTGTTTCATTTCTTCACTCAAAACCCCGTCTCTACTCTTTAGATGTGACGCCCACCGGCAGTCTGCGTCGCCGCAGCCGCGCGAGTCCTGCTCATGACGACGAGGGGCTCCTGCAGTTCCTACGAGCGTCCGCACCGCCTGATGACACGGATCCCAGGGACAGAAGAGCTTGGGGTAGCCTGGGTATGGAGACGATAATAGCTAAAGAAAGGATTTCATCTGTTATTTTTTTGTTCAACTTGATGGATGTACCTTACCTCTGTGGCTTAGTGGTAGAGCGCGTCGGTGCTCAAGCCGGAGGTCGCGGCTTTGAATCCCGCAAAAGGAACAAACGTTTTCATGTGTTCCTGGGTCATAAATGTGTATTAAATATGTGTATAATATAATAAAATCTTAAATATATTATGTATAGTATAAAAGTATTAAATATATTTTTCGTTGTCTGGTCCCCGTAACACTGAACACAAACTTTTCGGGTACAGATTGACATGGTGTGAATCGTCCACAGACATTATTAAAAAATATATTATATTATGACTCCAATAATAATCAATAATTTACTCTTTATTTATGTACTTTACTAATTTCTACTCTAAAATGATCCTCAGATCGGTCGTGGTCGCGCCGCGCACCGGTCCGCGCGCGGCTGGACGTGCCCCGTGAGCGCACGCCCGCGCCTACGACGCCCACGCCCGCGCTCGAGTCGCCCACGCCGGCCACACAGGACGCGACGCCCAAACCCAAGTGAGTAGCTTGTTGTAGTAAGAACGCAGCTAGACGTGCCTTGTGAGCGCAAACCCACGACCCATGACGCCCACGCCCACATCCGAGTCGAAGTGAGCATCGACTACGATAAAGCAAAAAAAATTAGAAAACTACTTATACTCTTCTTTTTAAATCCTAACCCCCTTACTAATAAAAAGATTTACACAACGGATAACGTAAACAACGTTGCTGTCTTTGTTTGATGCGTTGGAAAAGTCACTAGACAGACAAAGACAGCAACGTTGTTTAAGCTATACATTATGTAAATCTTGCATAATTTTTGTTTTGGTTTCAATTGTTGTATTACAGTTGCACTGGCTGAAGAATAGTTTTGGTATCTTGCAATTCAACTACAAGATTTTTTTGTCTCCATATTGTACAAAAAATATTACTTATGAACATAAACAAAGCGACTAATTTTAATTTAATTCTGATATTAAACTATCTGAATAAATTTTATCTTGATAATGAACTAGCGATGCGAGTAAATATTCTAACGATTGATATAAAACTTTTGCAGAGAATGGCGCCAGAAGATCGAGTCGTGGCTGCGCGCGAACAGCGCTGAGGAGCGGCGCGACGTGCGCGAGCGGGCGAGGCGGCTGCAGAACAGGCGCTCGGCCGAGCAGGACTCCGGTGAGCGACTGCCGGGCTTCCTACTACTATTTTAAACTGGCTTTTACCGCGTATCCCACGGGAACAATGTACTTTTTCGGGATAAAATGTAGCCTATGTTTAAACATCCAGAGCCCAAACTACTATTATAAATGTGAAAGTTTGTGAGGATATGTAACTCTTTTACGCAAAAACTACGGAACGGATTTTGAAGAAATTTGGTATTAGTAGTTTAAACTCTGGATTAACACTTAGGTTACTTTTTGTCCCGGACAAGTACACTGTTCCTCTAGGCTACTGTATTTACGCGGGTGAAGCCGGAGGCAACAGCTAGTAAAAAATAAAGCTTTTTTTCCTGTAGCAACATCTAAATAAATATTTTTTTGTTTACTGGCACTTACACTTCTTTTAGAGCTCAATAGTTCCAAGGACCTCAGTTCAGAGGTTCCTTTTATAAAACAGAAAAAAGCTTAATAAAATGATAACCTCCATTCACGATCAATTTCAGAGAGCGAACGCAGTACAACATTGGACCCGTTGCCGGAGAGCCGTCCGGACTGGCGGCCGGCCGTGCTCCCCGACAGCGACGTGGTGCGCGCCATCGAGGCTGTTGAAGGTAGCAAACAACCAACCAATCCTACCGTATCCCTAAAAAAAAAAATCAAATCTACCTAGCTCATCGACAAAAAATAATAAAAACTGATTGGCATGTAACTTTGTTTACAGATGTACAACCGAAGCCAAAGGATAGGTTGCCTTGGAGAAAAACGGAGGAGAACGAAGAGATGAGAAGATTAAGACGACAGCGCTCGAGACCACAGATTGAATCCCCGCAACCCCTTGTGTCCATAACCGAAGAAGATAAAAAGAAGTTACCAGACATAAAAGTTACGGCCGCCAGAGAGAGGTTCGAAAGAGGTGATCGCGTCGAAATAGATTCTGATAACATAGAGACCCCGCCAGTGCAGAGGAAAGTTTTCAACCCACCGCCCGAGAGAGAACCTTGTCGGAAATTCCAACCACTTCCAAGAAACTCGAGTACAAACGATAGAGCCAATGCAGATATGCAAAACTTGTGTCAGGAGATATTAGGCGATGGACAATTCGACAGATTTTCTGCGGCGAGAAGAACGAGGAGGTATAAACGAAATCAGGAAGTCAGTTCCCCTGAGGAAGAAAAGAAAGTCGATAATCCTCCAGAGTTGATAGCACAGACGCAGGTAATACGGCCGTCCAAATTAGAAATTCGAGCCTCGTATGCCGTTGAAGCCCCAAAAGAGGCGACCGTAGCGAAACCTGTCGAGGAAGTCACGAAAGACGAGAAAGAGAATAGACTCAAGAGATGGCAGGACCGATTAAAAAACCAAAGCACTGAAAAATCTCCGACCAAAGAAAGACCTGGACTCCAGTCTCGGATGAGGCGGCAGACTTCAATAAACCAGGAAGACGTCCAGAAAGCGATCAGAGAGCTCAAGTCTCCCACGCAGACTCCTACGGGAGTCTGGTCTAGGAGCGCCTACAGGAGATCAGCGAACGCCAAACTCGACAGAACTCCGACGATCGAACGAACCACCTCACCTCGGACACCCAAGACCGAACACGAACTCAATGACGAAGGCTTCGAGGAAACCCAAAGTCTGAACTCAGAAAGCGCATCCCAGGGGGCTTCTTCAGGCTGCAACATCGAGTGTGATTCTCCAACGCCCAAGAAGATACCAGAAATTCCAAAGCTAACCAAAGAGAGAAGTACTCCGCCGCGAACACCGCTTAGCTCGCGTCCCTTCCAGAAGCGACCTAACTCCCTTCGAGTAGAAAGGTCTTCCTCAAGGGCTTCCCTACGCAGCTCTAGGAGTTCCCTCAACAGTTCCACCTCAGTTGCGACAGTCAAAAAGGCCCCGGCGCCTCCTAAACCCGTACCGAAAGCGGCACCGAAGCCCCCGTCTCGAATGCCCGCGTCTCGGTCATCCTCCAGCGGTAGTTCCATAGGAAACTCACGATCGATTGGAAAATTACCCAACCGGCCTTCTGGCTTTATGAGACCCACGCAGGCGTCTAAAGGACGAGGCACGGCGACACAGCCGAATGCAAGATCAGCTTTCAAGTGATCACTTCTAAGTGGGTACTTCGGTCGAATTACCGAAAATGTGGTGTTTTTGAACAAAGGTATCTCCTAAACGCTTGGGAACGAAAAATTGGTCTTAGATGTCGAACACGATAAAGATGCTATTTGAATGCGTTTCTAGTATTATTAAATATTCTTTCATCGGTCTTTTTAACTATAAGTAACGTGATTATATTGAAACCTTTAGATACTGACAATTTTACGAACCCAAGACAGAGTAATTTAAAAATCGTATGTGCAAAAAGAGCCAAGTCGAACCGACCCAGTTTTAGTTATTTGACATGAGATGGATAGAATCTCAAAAGTATCTAAAGTTTTCGATAAAAATATTTTAACAATTAGATCTGTTATTATTTTAAGCCCGTGGAATACCATTTCAAAGAATAGAATGTGCCAGATATAAGTACGGGTAACTTGTGCGAGTATTTAGAAACTAACGTGATAATTCTAAATATTTCCAATACATTATACACCGATATTTAGCTTAAATATTAAAGAAAATGTTGTCTATTAAACTAATGTAGAGATTTAGAAACCTTTTATGAAAAAGTAAAAAAAAAAATAACAATCGTACAAAAGAAAAATGTTTTACTAGATATTTTTTATTTTATGAAAACATATTTTTATGAAAATACTTCTTCAAAAATTATCAAACGTTTTGCACATTTCAAGCTTAATGTAAATTTTGTCCGTCCGTGCCTCAGTCCGTGCCGCACAACAAAGTCATTACTAATATAGTGTAGGTAGTATGTCTATTTAATATAATGATCTGATTTTTATACGTATTATTAATTAGGAAGCCACGGGTTAGACGAACAATACTACATTTATTTGTTCTCGAATAGATAAATAAATAATTACTCAATTTCTATTGCAAGAAACAAATAAATGTTTATTTAATAAATGAGAGAGTCTTGGCTACAGGTCTGTCATGCGGCTCGTTCGTCTAACTTGGTTGTAATAGTCACAAATTTGCAAACGACCATGCGTCTACATAATATATTATAACACGTTATACGAACTGTATATTTACTAAAATAAATTTATATACCACAGCAATGTGTCTTTTATTATCTTTGTTATTAATTGTATAACGTATTATATAAAGAATCATATTTATACCACGAGACTAGGAAAAATGAAAGTATCAAATGGATTCAAGTAATTTTTGTAAAAGTCAACAATAGTTATAATTTGTAATAATTTACAATATAAAATAAATTGTAATAATTATTATTTTGTTGGTCTTAATAAAAATAATTTACTTAAATAAAGTAAGAAAATGCGACATCTCTCTTTAAAAAATTGTGTCTTAAGTGACACACAGTATAACCACGGTTGATGGTATGAATAAAAACCCTGTTTTTAAAACTTAATTCTTTGCAAGTAAAAAACAATTAACCCAAAATATGCAGCCAATTACATATTAATTTTTTTCTTGGCATTTTTTAAAAATAAGTTAAATTTTCGTGTACGTACTTGACATTCAAGCATAATATATTTATTCAATATAGAAATAAGATTAAATAGCACTTAAAGTAGTCCCTCATCCACTAATTCTATCACTAAGTCAGTCATTTTCTTCCGACAGGCCTCGTTGTCCGTCCACACTGGCTTCGCCGTGTCGTGGGATGGTATGTCACTTTCCTGAAACAAATGTCAGATAGTATTGTCTCATGTTTTGTTTTCAAATTATACTGTATTGATAATTGTTAACAAATAAAATGCTTTTAAATGATTGTTGTCAAGAAAAAATTATGTCTTGGCGTCGTCACTACCGTGCCGCCAATTGGTGAAAACTAGAGTTTGGCGATGAAAGACACGTGAAGTTATTCTTTATTACTGCAAACTTTAGCGAACGTACTCATAGCTCCCCCCCCCCCCTCCCCACAGTGACTATCCGTAGTATAACCCCCTCCTCCTTTTGACGTTTTTCTAGATGTTAACTACATTGATGTGACAAAAACCTAAACCCCTCTAAACACGTTACTACGTGTTTATGGGGGTGTCTACGTGATTAGGTTCCTTTATTAATTAACTCTTTTAATAATAATAATAATAACTATGGACGCTTCACACCACGTCAATCTGGCCCCGTGCTAAGTATCCGAAGAACTTGTGTTACAGGTACCAGAAAACGGGTAGGGAAGTATATCTAATACTCTTATAATATACGTATATTTAAGATTTTTACTATATTATACACATATTTAATACACATCCTTGACCCAGGAACACAAAAAAACTTTTTGTGTTCCTGCTTGAGCACCAACGCGCTGGGCCACTAAGCCACAGAGGTCGTCAAAAATGTCTTTTAATAATATTAATGGCAACCCGTCAAACGAGTAGATGGATCATCTAAGGGACTACCGAAGCGGAACCGAGATACGAGGTACGACAGTTGGGGACCATCACTCTTCGCCTCCGATACCCCCAATCACCAGGCGAAACACATTTGCCACCAGTCTTCCATGTGGTCGCGGTACTCACTTTCTCCTGGTACAAGTTGGGAGCCTCGTTGCTGTCGCAGGTCATGATGGGGAGCATGTCAAGCGCCGTGCCCAGGCCGAAGCGGCTGATCCGACTAAACTCCTCTTGTAACCTGTAGCATAAGTGGTATACTTAATTTTTCAATTAGAGCGTCCGTGACCTTAGGGTAATTCGTTGGAATTTTACTTTAAAGATGCATGTTGTGGCATGTGTCAGTAAGAATGTGGGCATGAGTGGAAGCCCAAAGGGAGATCTCCGACCGAGCGAGTTGATATGTTCGGTCAGGCCGAAGCCCACTGGAGTAGTTTTCAGATGCTGTATATATTATAACGCCAAACTGTAAAAACTTGGATAGGGCGATTCAGGATTGTGACGCTAATTCGAACGCCACAAGAGTATTTTACCGTGAGCTAGAGCTATGCTCCAGCTTAAAGATTTTTTAGCACACACACACCAGTTTTTGTAGCACACTGGGCAGTATACTGGTAGTAATGATTTACCATCAGGCGACCCGCATATACCCGGAATATCCATTAAAATACTTACATATTTAACAAATGTTTAATCAAATAACATAATAACCTTATTAAAGAACAAAAAACGCAGTCGCGCTGCATCATTTTGATGTAGAGGTGTAAAAGTGACGAAAAAAAAAACATACCGGTTGTCTGTAAAGTCGGTTTACTGACGATAGTTGTTGTTGACAACGTCAACAACAACAACCACAACAACAACAATAATAATAATAATGAGGTAAAGGCAATGCGAGCTAACGCTGGTACTTGGTAACGATAACGGGTAACAGGTAACGCATGAGTCATGTTTTTTCGTGCGTGCAGTCGGCTCCATCGATTTATAAGACGTTATCACGTCAAAAAGCATACCCGTATATATTCGTTACTATAACAATTAGTATCGTTACGTTACTCGTTACTTGTGATACCTCATCACACGCTATGTTGTGTTAGAGCAACGAGGCAAGTCGTATTGCGTACGCTTATAGTATGATGTCGCGGTGTCGCAACATTCGCAACTTGTAGAAAACATACTTATAGGTACTCGTACACTATACCAAGCTGCGTAAGGTGCATTTGTTCACTTTTCCGTTTTTTACCCATACTAC
Source organism: Phengaris arion (assembly GCA_963565745.1). Classification (NCBI taxonomy): domain Eukaryota; kingdom Metazoa; phylum Arthropoda; class Insecta; order Lepidoptera; family Lycaenidae; genus Phengaris; species Phengaris arion. The sequence continues at coordinate 5,869,805 of OY751444.1, read as the reverse complement.
GAAAAATGCGAGTAAGGGAATGTATTCGTGTGTAACGTTTCGTTACTCGGTACTAGTTGGCGCACCCGTTACTCAGTACCGAATACATCCGGTATGCTACAGCTCTATTTTGATGTACCCAGTGTCACTCTCACGCCGAATCTAATAGTACCTCTCAAGCTCAAATGCGACATGCCGTTTAGGCTCAAGAGCGTGCCGAGGAAATATACATATATACACTCGAAAAACATGATTCTTCTTCTGGCACAGCTTCTTCTTCTATAAAGAGTGAAATACTCACATATCAGAAAGCGTCTTTTTCTCCATAATATTACTCCCATCACTCATCTCCGTCAGTCTCTTGTGGAGCTCGTCTGTGTAATACTCCAGGAGGGAGGCCTTGTGCTCCGAGCGCTGCTCCCGATCCAGGCACAGATAGATCAGGTAAGCTAGGTCTATAGCTGGCGACGCGTAACGCACTAGCTGGAAATCTACCATATACATCTGAAAACGTTGAGGAAGTTAATATGAATGTTGATGTTAGAGCTGGCAAAAATGATCGCAACAAAAATGGAGAAGAAAAGAAAAACAGAACGTTAGATTTAGTAGGTAGGTATCATGGAGAATAGAGGTAAGGAATACCATCTCCATACATGAAAAGTGTCCGTAAAATAGCGTTAAATAATGGGCGCTACAGACGCAGACGGGAGTAAAGTGGCAAAATTTAAACGGATAATTAAATCTTAGCATCTTCTGCGGTTTTATATATAAAAATATTTTCGACAATACGAGTAATTAGAATTGTCATGATTTACTGAATTAACAACTTTTAATCTACTAAAGTCGTCAAAAATTTTAAATAACTAAACTCAACTCACTTTACTTCATCTCTTATTGCTAACTTCATAGCACACACCCTTGCCACTCTAGCGCCATTATGGCCAGTTTTGGAACTATTATTTAATCACTTTTGTCGGACACTTTTTAGCTTTTCTGCCTTAAAGAGATTGTCCTCCTTACCTCTATTTTCCATGGTAGGTATATAGTTTTTTTTTTGGTTATAGATGAATAAGTATATTTATACTTAAGAGTTTAGTTTTGGCGATGTGAATGTGTGACGTTGTTGTTTTTGTATTTTTTCCATAAAGTTGCATTATTTCGGTTTTTAATATAAAATATTGGTAGAATATTAAGCACTGAATAGTAGTGGACAAGTGCGTGTAAGAAGTACAACTGCAAAAAGCGTGCTATTTTGTGATAATATCTCCAAAGCTCCCTAAGAAGTGTCATTACTGAAGCGTCTACCACTTTACCGAATGGACTGACTAGTCAAGTCAGTACATTGACTTCACTGACGATTTACTAGGACTTTGACTAGACTTTGGACGTGACGACTTAAAAAATGGTGTTGAAATCTGCAAGGAAAATTATATTTTCCCGCCTTTTTACCTTGACACTGGCAATGACTTTATTCTATGCTACCATAATTTAGAAAAATAAACAAATAAACTATGTACCCCCAATAAAACGAAAATGATAGAAAATATTTAGAAAATATAGGAAGTTGTTGATTAATATAACAAAGTTATTTTAGTAGTAAAACGCCAGTAAATTAAAATTACAACCAGATAAAAACGAAAGCAGAACATGCTGAAGGCGATTGAAATAATATTAAGGATACAGATAATATTAAGGCACAAACATAATTTTATACAAATTCTAGTGAAAGCTAAGTTAATCGTTCCAACCAGTAAGATACATGAGACAGGGACTTTATTATTATACATATTTAAACCTCTGCTATATCTCCATCAACGTATCTGAACATAATGTTGTTAGTCCAACAGTCACCGTGGCAAATAACAGCGAGTGGTTCCTTGGGCACTACCATCTCAACCATGTCTTGGAAGAAGGTCTCTTCCGAACAAAAGTTTTTCAGCTTCCCCAGGTACTTGTCTTTATCAGCTGAGTCTTTCAATTCCTCTTCCACCATATAAATTGCATTATTTATTGCTTCAGTGTAATAACTTCTGTAGTATTCTACGTTCTCCGTTACAAAAAATACTAGAACAAAAATATTGGTCTCATAAGTCTTCCGATGCACGCGACGCGCAACGCGAGACCGCGACCCGATACCGAATTAAGGTCGCGGAGCCACTGCTTAGTATGAATTTATATAGATCCCCACAACAATCCCCACGACCTGCGACCGTTGAGCGTAGCCTGAGAACCTGAACTAGTTTGCTGGTCGCGGTCGCGGGTCGCGGCGGTAACATAGATCGGATGGCTTTACCTTTAGTAAGTTTGTTTTTCGTAAGCCTTTTCCTTTTTTTATTACGTACGTCGTTATTGACAGACATAATAATAAATTTAAACACAAACACTATCTTACCTTCTGAAATTCCATCTTGCATGTTAAGTAGATCAAAAAATCCTTCAGGATCATAATATTTCATGCCCAACGATAAAGCATGGAATTGGGATAGATGTTTTAGCACATAATAGCACTGCTCTATAGTAAAACCCTGTTTTCGATCAGGCATCACGAATCCAAACTCTTTCAAATCCTTCAGAATGACCAGATCATTTCGCGCCAGGAAGCATTTGGGGATTGCTTTAAAAGGGTGGGCAATGTTCCATTGGCTTTGGAACTTGGTCATTGCTGGCCATATTTTCTTGTAGAATGCAACTTCATTGCAGAACAGTTCCTCGCTTTTGAAGGTTTCCCGAAGCAGAATACTTTCAGGCAGACATTTGTAAATGAGGGAACCTTCCCAGGGTTCGATTATTTCGCCAACATCATCTGATCTCTTACGAGATCCTTTTAACGTTAGCCTATATACCATGGAAGTGTAATTATCTCCTCTTTTTGAACTTGGAGCTCCCTGAAATAGAACTTATTTGATAACAGAAAAGCAGCATAAGTAAGTCATAAAGGTTGGGTGATAGAAAATAAAGGACTCGTTCACGACTCCTTTTGAGAAGGCACTTTTGAGGGGAACATTCCAATATTCAAAGATCTTTAAAGCATGTATGTTAGCGCGTTTTCACATTACGCGATACGATGTGAAAGCTAAACGACTGACTCAAAAATAAAAATAAAATCATGATGGTAGTCCATGTGATGAACTTTAAAGGAAAACTTTATTGTCTTATATAATTTTATAGCTTTGGGGTTATAGTTGCCCAAGTTGTAAAATGCGCTTACTTGGAAAATTTCTTATAAAAATAACGAAGGTAAACATGTAAAATATTGGTACTTATACCTAATGGTACTGAACTATCTACATGCACGAGTCCGACTAGCAATGGCCGGTTTTTTAAAAGTAACGGGCAACGGCCTTTTTTTAAGGTAAGTATTATAGGAATCTTATGTTGGTAGGTCATGGATAGCTCTTCCGTACATAGTTGTTTCAGATTGGCTATCTGACTCAGTATATTATTGTAATTGAAAAATGGACATCGCATCGGATTTACCTCTTCAGTTCTCAGAGGGGAGTTGATTGGCGGGATTTCCGGCCGGCGGCGACATCTGTGAGTGAGCCGCGGAACTAAGACTACGTGGCGTTGAAAATTATGCGGTTTGTAATAGTAGGTATGTAACTATTACATCACTATCACTATCACTAGTAGGTATGTATCACTAGATATGGTAATTTTCGTAAAAAAAAAAACTATTTTTTGAGAAGAAAGGTTTTGTTTTTGTTGGTAGCCATTACTATAGCCGTATTACATTTTATATACAAGTATTGAAACACATTTGAGTTAAAAAAATTGATAAGTTTATCTAGCTATGTAAAGTTTGCATTAGAATCAGCTCACACCTAGACGAGACGCGGCGCGCACATGTAATGATACACGTTTCATTGCATTTTCGAATTTCAAGGTGCACAGCGCAGGCCGCTTTTGTAATGAAAAAGTGTATCAGCTTTTTTTATAGTGAATAAAGTTTAATTTTAAATCGCAATCTTAAAAAGTGCGGTGCTAGGCACAAAATCATTGACGGCTATACAAGTTTCCTCTCGACGATAATCGATAGGGTTTTGAACTTGCAAAGACAATAAAAAGCATTGGTAAATGAGTGCATGACCTTTGACAACAATTGATTCAAAGAACATACATAATATATTAGAAGTCGCAGTTGACTAGTTTCACGAAATCCTTATTCATAAAAAGAGAATTACAGACCTCATATTCCGTGATAGTGACATCTTCATATTCATCCTTCAATAGGTCCTGCAAAAACTCCAACGTTATCAGTGACATGGCCAGAATGGTCTGCCTGATTGGACACCAACGTGCAAACTACACAGCAATCTGAACTCTGATCTTCAATGGTGCCTAATAGGCTTCAAGTGTCCATAATATTTTATGGATTAAGGGCAGCGCTTCAGTATATTTTTGAAACTGATTTCTCTATCGTTGTGATTTGAAACTCGATGTAATGAAAAAGCCAAGGCCGGACTTAGGGGAAGATAACCAGTACTGTGGATGCCCCGGGCTATAGCCCCGGGCATCTAGAGACTTCGGAAAAAAAACCGCTCGATTACGGGAAAGCACAAGACGCAAATCTGTCACAGTCACGCTTGACCAGCTATGCCTGGCCTGGCCAGCTATAATTATAAGATGTTTGTTCAATAATGAAAGAATCTATACTAGGTTTCAGAATAAATTATTCATTGAAAAACTCGACTCAAAAAAAAAATCCATTCTATTTCAAAATTATTCGGGGCCAGGGGCCTCCAGACTTGTATATCTGGCACTATAAAAGCGACAGTTTAATATTATTAGGACAATTACTTACCTACATACAACCTATGATTGAGCGCGCGAGAAAATATGTCAGGAGATTTAAATATTTTTGGGGGTTTGGCTTCTATCGTACTAACGTACTCAGTACTATTACTAAGTACGTAAGTGCGATATTATATGTATATGTTGCTCGCGAAATGGTGCGTGCAAAAAAACCACAACCGTACATTTTAAAGTGATAAAAATTAGCCTATGTCATTCCCCGTAGTCTACTCTACAATCTACATCTATGTCAACTTCACCAAAATCGGTCCAGTAATTTGGGAGCTTCTTATTAGATTTAGTAAGTATTGGCACTACGCTAAATACGCGCCAATACTATATTAGTATTGGCGCTAACTTATTAAAGTACCTACTGCTACTACTGCAGTAGTAGCAGTAGGTACTTTAATAAGTTAGCGCGTGTTCTTTACATTTAAACTAGGTATTTACCTAGTACTGAGCTATGATTTATGACTGATTTAAATTCTAAACGCATAAAAGAGGGCTATTTTTGGAAATATTTTCCTTTAAATTTCATAAATCACGGTGCTCCTATCGTAAAGAGTGCGTGATTGAATTGCTACAGCTAGTGGGGTCCGTTGAATTGAATAATCGGCTAGCTTTATCGGCGCGTTAATAATAAAAATATCGTAGGTTTCTTTTGTTGCACAATTCTTTCCGTTATCATATCAGGATCCGGCAATTTGGGATCTTTACAACAGGACAAAGAGAAAGTAATAAACTACGTAACATGAAGTAAATTATACATTGTATTATTTATGGCTTCAATGTTTAATTAGTGATTAAACGAACTTACCTGTAAGTGAAGTTCTATCATAATTATACGAGGGATTCGTCCTCGATATTAGTATTTTCACACTTGTAGTATCGCTTGTAAGTATTACCACATAGCACGTAAGTATAGAGAAATTAAAACCTAAAAATCAATTACACTTCCCTTTCTGATGATGATGTTCTGGAAGACTTCCCTGGCAGTTGCGAGGGCGGGTGGCGATACCGTGATAACCGTCTTTGAGGTTGACGAAGGCGTTGGTGGCGGCTGACGACTTGGTGCTGACGAGTTGGCTGCAGGCTGCCTGTTGGATCCACTCGTCGTCTTCCAGTTTAAATTTTTACCCGGGCCGTTAAACTTTTTTACCTGTTCCTTTAGTTCTGCGCCTGATTTACTAACAGCTTTAGCAGTTTTCAGTTGGGCGATACCCCAGATTATCACCAAACAAATTTTTTCCTATTGAAGTGTTTGCTAATAATTGCCCTTTTACATCTTTTTTAAGAGTAGACAACGCGAAGGACTTGCGCGCTGTCGAGTCATTATAATATAGATCACATAATAGGCGAGTAGCATCGACTAGATGCTGTAGCAGCTCGTGATCGGGTTGTGAACTATTCATTTGGTATGTGATGGTTCTGCCCAGACAAGAAATCACAGTCGCCAAGCTCTTTTGACGTGTCTCTAACGCGTTGCCACGCTTTAGTTGCGCTTCTGTTAGAACTACCTTTATATCTGCGTTTAGTTCGGGAGCTCCAATTGATTGGCAGTTTTCAGGTACAGGATAGTTTTTTATAAAATCCTTGCGTTCCTCAGCTTTCAATCCAGCCCTCAAAATACATGCCAGTCTGTTCGCTAGCTCAGGGTTTATGGCTGGTCCATATTCTACGACAGTAGTTAGGTCGTCACCGAGAATATTCAAAATTTGAGGGTTTACATCACCACCACTCACTTCTGGTTGCAGCCCTGGCTCTGTAATGCGGTTCTGCTCTTCCATCGCCGCTGCAGTGGCATGCGACGTTGATGGTTGCGGTGACCCACATTCAGGTCGCGATTCTTCCACAAGCTCATCCTCGCGACCCATTTGGGGCGGATTGTCCGCGCTAGTTTGCGGTAGAACTTCTCCTCGTTCCATCAAGGCTCGGACCAACCTAAAAGGATTGAAATACGAGGCCCATGAACAAATTGTCATAGCGGTGAAGTAGTCCTTCAGATAATTCTGAATGCTATTGACTTTATATTCTGATAAATCAGTCCTGTGAGTCCATGCGGCGAAGTAGTCCTACAGACTATTCTGAGTGCAATAGACTTTGGCAGGCAATATTCATAGTTTATGCGGCGATATAGTCCTACTGACTATTCTGAATACAATAAACTTTATCTGAGGGTACTCACCACTATTGTCTGTCTTTTCAAAGTCTCGTGAAGATACAGAGTCTGATCACTGTGATCTTGACGGTGAACCACTGGATGATGAGGTGCAAGATACCCGACGGCGCGAACGATGACGGTTACGTTTCATTTCTTCCTCTAAATACTTTAACTTTTTCACTATAAATTCCAACGACTTATCACTTTTTCTTTTAGGCATTTTTTTTATAACAAGCACCAACTTGTGTTTAAAAACCGTGCGACAATGGCAAAGCACAAAAAGCGAATGATGGTTCGAGTCGAATATGGCGGCAGGGAAGGTCTACCGGAAGTGCGTCACGTCAGAGGAAAGGGATGTGTAATTGATTTTTAGATTTTAATTTCTCTAAACTTACGTGCTATGTGGTAATACTTACAAGCGATACTACAAGTGTGAAAATACTAATATCGAGGACGAATCCCGAAGTATAATAACATTCTGCTCGTAGTTTCGTCGTCTTTGGTTTGGGGTTAGGTATTGTCCCAACTCCTTTTAAAGAGGTATTTATTTATTTATTTAACAGTTTATTGTATACTTACATACATAGGCTGCACTAAAAGTATCGGGAATGGAATATTTCCACTGTTCCTGTCATATTAAAATCTTTTTAATTTAAAACTCCTTGGTTTTAAAAATCGAATACCGTTTATTTATTTTAAAAAAGATTCTCGGTCTTTTCACAAGGTCTTGTCAAACTTGTTTAGTCGTTGAGAAAATGGGATTGACTCGAGAAAATTATAGAGCGATGATTTATTATGACTTTCGAAGTGGTTTAACACAAAAACAGTGTGTTGACCGGATGATTTCTGCATTTGGTGATGAAGCCCCATCCAAAGCCACAATTTATCGCTGGTTTGCTGAATTTCAACGTGGACGTGTCAAGCTCAGTGATGATCCCCGTCAAGGTCGTCCAAAAACTGCAGTCACCCAAGAAAACGTTGAAGCTGTGCGTAAGCTGATTGAGGAAGATCGACATGTGACATACCGCGAAATTCAGGCAACTTTAGACATTGGCATGAGTCAAATAAAAATAATCTTGCATGAACAATTAGGTGTAAAAAAGTTGTTTTCCCGATGGATACCGCATTTGCTCTGTGAAGAGCAAAAAGCGGCTCGCGTTACTTGGTGATCAGAACTCTCGAAAGATTCCACGCAGGATCCTCAAATGCTGTATACAACATCGTATCAGGTGACGAATCCTGGATATACGCGTACGAACCCGAAAAAAAAACCAGTCACGAGTTTGGGTGTTCGAAAATGAGTTAAAGCCAACAAAAATTGTTCGTTCACGGAGTGTTGCAAAAAAAATGGTGGCCACGTTTGTCTCCAAAACCGGCCATGTTGCGACTATTCCTCTTGAGGGACAAAGAACGGTTAATACAGAATGGTATGCTAACATTTGTTTGCCACAGGTCGTTTCTGAACTCCGTATAGAGAACTGCAACCGCCGCATCATCTTCCATCACGACAATGCAAGTTCTCACACCGCGCACAGAACAAAAGAGTTTTTAGAGCAAGAAATCATAGAATTATTAGACCATCCGCCGTACAGCCCCGACCTAAGCCCTAATGATTTCTATACTTTCCCTAAAATAAAGAATAAATTGCGTGGTCAGAGATTTTCATCACCTGAAGAAGCTGTGGACGCCTACAAAACGGCCATTTTGGAGACTCCAACTTCCGAATGGAATGGTTGCTTCAATGATTGGTTCCATCGTATGGAAAAATGTGTCAAATTTCAAATTTCATAATAAATTTCAATTTCAAACAATACTTAATGTACGTCATATTATTATTTCTATAAGGTACAGTTTAAACCGTAGCTTTACAATTTTCTTATGGAATAGCTGTATAACTATGAACTGGAATAAATAAATACCTACACCTACAAAAAATTTGGGGGTACTAAAATTTACACCTACATCTACACTTACAACTATATCTACACCTATAGTCTATACCTACTTAAGTACTATCTTACTGTGGCCGGCCTATTTTTTTAAATAAACCAAATAGGTAAACTGAACGCACATATAAATATTTGACAGTCAATTGACAAATTGAACATAGTGCATAGTAATTAGTACGAGAAAATTCAATCGTCGTTTTTAATATTTTCTCCACAATTTTTCCAATATTTCTCATAGTTTAAACCTTCCCTGAACTTCCGTTATAATTTCAAGCCCAAAGTTAGCCAAATAGATGTATCCGTTCTCGAGTTTTAGCGAGACATTGGAATTGCAATACATTTTATATATAACATAATATTATCAATTTGCGTATGTGCATGGCACAATATCCAAAATACCTATCTCATAATTTGTAAGAAAAAAAACAAATTTCAAATGGCGTTTCACAAGTGAAATTGACTTATGACACTTTGACAGTATAATGCGTGAATGTCAAATTTGAAAAATAACCAACATTTTGAATTTTCGATTTATTTATCAAAATTAAATACCTAAATAGTCCAATTACTTTTATAAACGTTACCAATAATCTTAGCTTTACACCAAAAACTATTATAATGCCTGTAGAACAAATACAATATTCGGAGAGATATACTGATGACGTTTATGAATACAGGTAAGAATAATTTTGAAAATTGAATAGTTTTTAGAATTAGCAATATAAAAACATCTGTTTGGGAGTGAAATAACAGCAATCTAAAATATTTTATGCTACAGTTATGTAATTCACATAACAGGCAAGATAATACAATATTTCTATAGAGTAGCTCTGGTAAACAGCTGTTTCATAAAATTCCTTCAAATTCGACTTTACTTATTGCATTTACCAAACATAAATTGTTTAAAAATATACAACCAGTTATATTTAACTTAATTCATTCTGGATCTGCATTGCCAGGTAAAAACGAATGGAAATTATAAGTTATAACAAAACCTACCATCATTATGAACATGAAAAGTATGTATTTCTTATTTATTCCAGCTACAAAATATAATAAGCATGGGTCAAAGATTGACAAAATATCTTGTATTTTGTACATCCTACAATTTTACTTCTTATCAGAATAACAAATTATCAGTTGATATGCTCTAGATACATTTGATGATAGCCTAGATATAGATTTGTTGCTAAGGTCTCCAACTTTAGAAAATTATTACTAGCCCGTGTGTTACCAATAGTACCTATAGTGATAATGATTTGACAATTTTGGATTATTTTTTTTTTTACTAGACTTTGCCTGTGATTTCGTGCGCGCCTAAGACAATCACGCTACATTTTGTCGCGACAAAAGTTTGCATATATCCTTCCCTGTGGTCTACTCTATTTCAGTGCCAAATTGCATCAAAATTGGTTCAGCACTTTGGAAGCTTCAATGCAAACAAACAAACAATTAAATCTTTCCTCTTCATAATATTAGTAGATTGGAGGTACAAAAATAAATAAGTCATGCATAATCTCACACAATCTGTGTGTCCAATGAGATACACAGAAACACTCTAAAAAATATTAAGTATATTTATTAATTTTTCAGACATGTCATTCTACCTCCGGACATTGCTAGATTAGTTCCTAAATCACATCTGATGACTGAGACGGAGTGGAGAAACCTAGGCGTCCAACAGAGTCCTGGCTGGCTACATTTCATGGTGCATAACCCAGAACCCCACGTCTTGTTGTTCCGGCGACCAAGAACTGACATACAACCACCAGTTAATGGATTAGACATAAACACCTCCTCAACGGTAAAGGTTTGACCATGAAAACTATTTATGGTATGCTGGTTATTATTTAAATTTGATTGTAAACAAGAAATGTGAAGAGCCTATAAAAAACTGCACAACATTTTTATCTATAGTGCATGTAAAAGCTGCAGCTACTTTGGACAGATTGAAGTATTCCGTTTTACACCATGCACTTACCATGGATAAAAAATGTCATCACAAAAAAATAATAGTAATTATTATTATAATAATTGTTTACAATAATTAATTTTTGTACAGTCACATTATTTTTAGTTTCATTAAAATGACGAAAAATAAATTTTCATTTATGCTTTTTATGGTGAAACGGAGCGTTAAAAGTCATAGAGATTGACACTTATGAACCAACCGTAAAACGATAACATTTTTAATAATTCAAGTACGCGTTTGTGTTGGACGGCGATGAGAAAATCGATTTGGATTCAATTATTAACTATTTTGATGCGACATTAATATTGATTATCCTTAAGGTATTACTTAAGGGTACAAGTTACAACACTGCACCTCAAATGCAATGTGTACAAAGTAGCTTTGACGACCTCTGTGGCTCAGCGGTCAGCGCGTTGGCGTCATGCCGGAGGTCGCGGGTTCGAATCCTGCCAGGAACAATAAATTTTCTGTGTTCCTGGGTCATGGATGTGTAGGTATTATATAATAAAAATCTTAAATATATGTATAGTATAAATATTTAATATACATCCATTGTCTGGTAGCCGTAACATAAGTTCTCCTAGAACTTACCACGGGACTAGATTGACGTGGTGTGAAAGTGTTCAGAGATATTGTTATATACACTAGCGGACACATAAACTACATCATAGTGCAAGATAACTTTCAATGAAATATAATTAGTAAAAGTGCAAACTATTTTGATTTATTTCAATTTTTCTCACTAAAAGAATCAAATTACTCCTTTTGCAGCTTTTTGGAATGAAACAGTGAATAGAACAAAAACGGCTTTATTATGAAAATTTTACAATACTAAGAAAAGGAAAAGTTTTTTTTGTTTTTAATAAGGTGTATTACCTCCTCTTGTCCTAATAACTGATTCAAGTCGGTTTCGCATCGACCTGATCATTGTTTTTAAAATATCTTGCTCTACTCCGTCTGGACAATATTCCGTCCCATTCTTGTGACAATGCAACTCTGAGCTCCGCAACCGTTGTTGGGACCGGATTTCTTGTAAAAACAGCTCTTTTTAGGTTGTCCCACAAGTCTTCTATCGGATTGAGGTCCGGGCTATGTGCTGGCCAATCCATGAAAGCAGACTAGCAATTAAACAATTAGTAATGATAATTCAACATGTAACAAAACAAAAAAAAAATAATCATCAATCACAACATTAACGTAACAACAAGTTAATCTTTAGTAAATTGACAAGATTTCTTCTATATAATATTTTCTTTCTTTTGTGACAGTAACATATTTAAATTTGATTTTGTTTTTGTGTTTATAAACCAGCCTTTATTTTCCAATACAAATAAATGTAAAAAGTTTGCATATTTCGTAATAAAATTTGATTGAATGTTTTCTTGCACTATGATGCAGTTTATGTGTCCGCCAGTGTATCATCATAAGCTTTAGCTTTTACATAAACTATAGTTACTGTTACCGTAAATGGTAACACAAATAATGCTATATTTGTGCGTGTCAATAACATGCTTTATCAGAAGACTTGCAAGTGTATTGCTGATATTTTCAAAAGCCCACATCTCTGATTCTAATCATCACTTAGTATCATTACACTTGCTAAAACACCAGGGAAGCATTATTCGGGCTTGTTTTCTGTAAGACTTTGGTATTAATATAATAGAGCCAGCCCATTTATGTTGAAGCATTATTTGTTGAACTTTGTTGTGCTTAAAAAGGGACATGAAGAAATTAAGCCTGTAGATTTTTGGGCCATCTACACTTATAGGCTTATTTTCTTACATAATAAGTACATAAAATATTAACATTACTTTGTTTTACAATGAAACCCCCATACTAATAAAAATGTTTACACAATGGATAAGATATACAATGGTGCTGTTTTTGTCTGTCAAGTTACTTTTCCAACATATCAGACCGAAATATTGAGTAGCTTATCCGTTGTGTAAATATTTTTATTAGTAAGGGGATATTTAATATATAACCAGCCAGTAGAATGAATTTTTACAGATAAATATAATTAATTTATAAGGATGTTATTCAACTTGAAAGAAAATATATTGTTAATATGTTAAAAACAGGCTTTTCAGCTTGTATGGATACTCCCACTAAACTTGTATAGGTCATATATAGGTCATACTTAAATGTAGAAGATAACAATAATTACAGTCAGAGAAAATGAATCTAATTAGCAGTTCGATAGTCCTCATAATTTATATGTATTATGTGGTCATTTACTGTTATGAAATAGTAAATAATTGAAACTGCTTTAATATTCGACATTTCATACATGCAAGCAATCTAAAAATTTTAATGCAGGTTACATAAAAATAAAGGTCTAAAATTTAGGATATCTCATTTAATAAATACATTCTTTAGAAATCTCATTAAAATCCTTTCAGTAGTTAATAGTTACCGCGTGAAAGAGTAACAACTAACAAACATCCACACACCCATACATTCTACAAACTTTAGCGTTTATAATATAATTAAGGATGAGCAAGTTAGACGGCAATATAAAAATATTTGACAAATGTATTTAACATGTAACTTCTACATACTGTGTGCCTTTGAATATTAAAAACCTGCCTTACTAAAGTTTGTGTTATGATAAGGTTTTGCATTTAAGTCAAAAGTTAACCTTAGACTGATAAAGTTATAAATGTGATAAATACAATTTGTATAAACTATTTAGTATTCTCAATGTAATATAAAAGATAATAAATTTATGAGTTACTTTATGGCTGTTATTTGCATATTTTTGATGGGTCCCCTAAAAGTTTTTTTATTAAATTTTTATTACTCCTTTTAATGTTTTTAATAGCAAGTTCTTCTTTCAATAGAAAAACGCTATCTATTGGCAATATTTAGAAGGTGCTGTATCAATAAATATCTCGAAAAATCATTAGTAATGACAATGGTGTTGTTTATTTAAAAACATCTACTCAGTTCATGATCTCCTAGTACTTTTAGATATCAGAGTCTATCAGAAACAATTAACAAACTACGTAAACATAACGTTATCGAAGTAGATTTGTATAAAAATTATAACAGAACCCATACAATTGATGACATTCATTTCATATTATGTTTACCCAGCTGTCAATTGTTCCTGCTAGGCCCCCAGTTTAGGCTCCTAGTACCTACTTCTAGATATCAGTTTAGTTTTTAACCTACGTAGTTAAACTCCTCTACTCGGTTCATGATCTCCTAGTACTTTTAGATATCAGTTTAGACTTTCGCCTACGTAGTTACACTTCTCTACTCGGTTCATGATCTCCTAGTACTTGTAGATATCAATTGTTTTGTAGGTAGGCATGTAGCACGTATAACAATCGTCTAAGGCTTTGCGCAGATCTGAGTTGAAGTTAAACCTGGGTTAGAATATCATGCCTTATCTTTCATAAACACGAAGAACGAGAGAGTTAACATGATATTTAACCCGGATTTGCGCAAGTCAACCTTATAGGTGCAAGAGGTAGACCGGTGGTTAAATAACACAAATTGTACTATGTAGAATGTTTATTTGGATTTAACGTCTAAAACATCATAAACACAGTAAAATATACAAATAAATGCTAGAAATACTCTATATAACTTTCGCCAATCGAATTATAGATAGAACAAAAATCACCCTCAATGTTAAAAACAATAAAATTATTAACAATATATTAGTGTAGGTACATATTTTTTATTAAGTAATCGATTAATTGTGCTTTTCGTATCTCTTAAATCTATATTAGCCCAATTAACTTAGAATAATTTGCAAAACGAAACGTATTAAAAATATTGCCACATTTAAAAAATACTGTGATGCCGTAACGAAAAATTCCATTTCATAGAAAATTTAAATTTATAAAACAATATAAATTGATATGGTAAATTGGAAGTACTTATTTGTAAGTCAGCGTCAACAGTTGCTTAACATTCGTATAAAAGTCTCTCCGATAGGTAAGTATATCTTATCTAAAAAGGTAGGCGTCATCTTATATTTAGACGATACAAAAGCCAGTACACCCGGCACGCTAGGAAGAGTTGTCTGTGAAAAAGTTAGGTTATATTTTACTAAAAGAGCTACCATCCAACCTCGATTGACTAACATGAAGCCGGTTATGTACTAAAGATACATTTTCGATAACTTGATATATGTAACATACACATATGCACATAGTAACATGCTCATATACTACGACTAATACTACTGCAAAACCGTTAACGAATTCTTTAACTACCGCCGTTTTGGCATATGGAAATAGGTAAGCTAAAAACTGGAACATCGCCCAATAATTTCAGAAATCTTACATCTCTTTCACACGTTACATGTAATATTTTCTATCTCGCGTAACAATGATGCAAAGTTAGAAAGAGATAGTGATGATCTGTAGTACGACCGACAGAGATGTAGGAATGTAAGAAATGATGATGCAGAATGTTCTCGAATAACAATATTTTCCACTAAAAGTAGGCTCATTTTATCGTTTCCTCAGGTTGCGATAATATTAAAGCTTTTTGTGATACTTAAAGCTCATCGCCTTAAAACCAACGCAAAGACTCAATGTCGACTTGCGTTCCGTTTTACGTGACTTTTATACATGTGCTCGTTTTTACATAGCATATGATATGGAAAATTTACAAGATATGACAGCATAGAGATTGTCCCTAATAGATATGTACTTTATATATGTCTATATATTAATATAAATGCTTAATAAATTGTCTTTTTCGTTGATAGATACGCTCTGACGTCATTGTTCAGAGGCTAAGACTCTCACGATACGTACTGCAACATAGCAAGCCCTTATCTATACAATAAGCGTTGCATACGAATATCGTCTCTGCGAATCCGAGCTATCATCGGCCGATCAGCTTGTGTGCTGACCGCCATATGGCTCGATCATAAGGATCAAATTCCCGCGCCAAGAAGTTAGAAGCTCGATTCGGTGTTAGTGAGTTAGCTTATGTATAGACGAAGCATTAGTGCAGTTAGTGTGGAGTCAGTTAGAAAAAAAAAAAGGAAATGTGCAACAGAAAATACGTCTGTTTAGTCTGTGGCTGTCCATAGACAATCTTTGGTTAATGAACAATGTTGCCAGAGCGAGAGGCCGCGAGCTGTCAAGTGTGACAGCGACTATTTTTCCGGTTCCTCTGGTTTGCCGTTGGTGTATTGGGGAGGCGCGTTGCTGTGGTTCTCCTCCGTCATTACGGACACTAACTCTTCGACCGCTTTGCCCAGGTCATCTGCAAAGAATGGGATTATTAGTTTATAATTTGGCAATACCTAAAGTATTAGGGCGTTTCGCACAGCTAATCACGACTATTACTGTGAAAAGTTACAATTACTACACCAGAACAACGTTTTATAGTATACCTGATAAATTATTGGTGTATTATATAGGTAGTGATTTAGTAGATCAAAATTACCTCAAGGCACGCGTCCTGTTCGTTAGCATGTAAGAATATATAAATTTATTAATATAAAGCTCATACATTAACACGGAGAACATAAAATAAACTAAGATTTTAGATATTTAATGAAAATAAGCAATGTAACGCCAAAACGATGATATTAAAGTGGTTCACTTTTTTTGTTTCAATTTAAAATGTTGTTTAATTACATACGCCAAACTAAATAAAAATATCTATTTAAAGCAAAAACAAACGAATAACACAAAAACTCATAATACGTCCATGCTGAAAAACAAAAGATATTAAACCAAAAAATTTGCAAATAATTTTTGGAAGCTGAAAACACTACAACTCTACACATCTATCGTCGCGACGGCTTCACTAGGTTAGGTCATAAAGTTTTCTTTCAAGGATCCCTGGAATAAACTGGAGGGAGAAAGAAAGGGAGGAAAGAATGGAGTCAAGGGTTTAATCACGTTAATATGGATGTTCAAGAGGGTAAGATGAATAAAGGTTTCCATAAAAAAGGAACATTCTATTGCTAATGGAATATTCCTTTTTTTATGGAAGCCGTTTTTTTATTCGTCAGGTGAGGCAGGAGTCGTCACGTGCGGCAGAAGTCAGGTGAGGCAGGAGTCATCAGGTGAGGCATGAGTCATCAGGTATAGCAGATGAGAGCCGCGTCGCGTCTGACCTGCGCAGTGCATGAGGGAGTGGACGGCGTGCGGCGGTGGCGGTGGCCGCTCCATGTCGCGCTCGCGCTCGCGACCGCCATCTTCACAATTAGTTGTCAATGTTAGATCGAGTGACACAATAGGCATCGGCAATATTGTCTGACTACTTAATTTGCTTAGATGCCCTTGTAAACTTGATTAATTTATATCATTTTATTGCCTAGTCAATAGTACGAAAATGGTAATTATTTAATTTTTATCAAGCGCCTGAACAAGGCTACTAAGTTTGTCCTGTCAACGTTCTTAATATTGTACCTACTAAGATATGCTAATAAAGTTTTGAAGTTTGAAGTTAGAAGTTTACTTTGTTTTTGAATATTTTTGAATTTTATTTAGATATTTGGTGCATGTTTGAAGTAATCGCTACTAACTGCTTTAATGTTGCTGCTGTCAATGTTGCATCTTCAATTCACCCAAGAGTGTAGCATCGCTTAAGTGCTCAAGGTCAAAATTCTCCGAATTTACTCCAAATACCAATTTTTCGACCCTGCACTCGGTAATAAAGTCCAAAAGGTACACCGGATCAGACGGAGACTACATATCCCCTCATTTGGGACCTTTCAAAGCATCAATTAACCGCGAGAGAATCTACAAAATAATAATTATACTTACTTGTATGTCCATCGTGGTACAGGCCGTTGTGCATCTTGGCAGGCGAGTCTGTGGCCAGCTGCGAGGCGGTGACGGAGCGGGTCTGGAGAGTGCCCGTGCGCCCCGGGGGAGAGCCTTGAGCGGGCTGGAAGAAGAAATTAACTTCTATCAGACCAGCAGTTCCATCAGTTTGCCACCTGTATGGTGTCCATAATCGAATCATGTTGACGTTGACGGCGGCGGAGTAATTGTTGATCATACAAAAAAATATAATTACACAGCCGAACGTATAACCGCCTCATTTTTGGAAGACGGTTAAAACATTTGCTTTCGTAGTCACCTATACCTCGCAAGGAAAAACAGAAAAATCCAAAATTATTAACAACCCTGGATAGCCAAAAAGTTCAAAGAATTTATTACGAGGAGTGAAGACTATGATGCGCTACGCATAGTGGAGGGAGAGGCGTTAGCATTTCAAGATCAAGTTGCTACGCATCAAGATTTCTATTAAGTATAAATAAGTGCTTACCTCGTCCAGCAGCGTCCTCAATCTAGTTAGCTGGGCCTCCAACTGCCTGTTATGCTCCTCCAGTATGTGCATGCGCGCCTCCAGGCGACCTTTGTGTTGGCGCAGAAGGCGAGCCTCGGCCATCATGTCCTGGAAGTGGAGTAAATATACTTATAAGGAGATTTCTTGCACGTACACCACCATAGGCCCAATTCCTATCTCATTGGTAGCTCTTTTCTTTTTTCCTCATATAACTATTCATTCAGTCTTTTAATTAAAACCTTGGTCTTCTTGCCAATGAGGGTGTTTAAATTTGTGACATCTGACAGTTTTTTGACTCGACAAGGACCGTCGGGCTACCAAGTATCGCCTGGTGACAGAAAAGGAATCGAAAATTCTTATTGACCGTTTTTGATACCATTTACGCCACCAGATGACGCTTTGTGTGCGGTAAGTCTGCCCTCTAACGGCAGAAAAAAATATCAAACACACAAAATGTCATTAGGCGCACCCCATGAGCTAGAAATAAACGCCACTAACCTGGTCCGGCGGCGCGTTCCTATCGCCATGGTCTTCAGGCGTGGAGCCCGGCGTCTTCGCCTTGAGTCGCTCGTACTCCGCCTGCAGGCTCGCGTTCTCCTCCTCCAGTTCACTGGAATTTCATAATTAATAGACATTATTGATTTCTTAGGTTTACGCGAATATTGTTCATTGTTTTAAACACTTACGGATTGTGTCGCGGTGCACTTTTCTTTTTCCCGACGCTTCGGCTACTTTCCAGCAGCCGTTGTCACGGTAGGACTGAGGTGTCAATTGTCCTATTTGTTGAAGTTGGAAAAAGAAAAGTGCACCGCGACACAATCCGTAAGTGTTTAAAACAATAATAGAAATTAGTCAGACCTATATATGTGTGCAATAGTAGGTACCGATGGAAACTTGTAACAAGAATCTTGACCGTATTATGCCCTCCTGAAATTTCCAGGACCAGCTCTCACATCTCTAGAAATCCCGGTTTAATGTAACTACTAGGGATCTCTCTTAAAACCCTGCTCCCACAAACTTTCACATTCCCAGGAAGGCTGTCCCAGGAAGTTCCCCACCTCCAGTGCTCACTGTCTCCTGCCCCTGACCCTGGGCAGCAGTTGATCACTTACCGTATCATGAGCTCCAGCTCGTGTCGCTGCTCGCGGTGTATCCCGGACACGACGTGCACAGGCGAGCGTGGCGCCTCGCCGTTCAGCGACGCACAGTACGCCGCGATGAGCGCGTGTTCCTCGTCACTGGAATATGATGACGGTTATGTAGATGGGAGACATAAACCATTACAAAATGCACCCTAATCCATCGCGGTCGCTCGGTTGTGGGGGTGCGTGAGATAATCCATTCTAAAAATGCACGCCCTGGCCCTTTCGTGGTTCTCCAACTCGGATACAGTACAACTTATACTGCAACCGCGATGGATGGGGGTGATCTTTACAAGTATTTTGTAACACAGAAAATTTAAGCAACGAAGCCGGTGTCAAATTAAAATAAATTTCTATTATCGGATCAAAGAATACATTATGCTAAGTGGCCTTCGTGACGCATTGCGTGCGGTGGAGAGATAAGTGTCACTATATCAAGGTGAATTTTTCCATAGAGTGCAACTTTGCTCCTGAAACTTGATTACATTCACGCACAGCATAAAGCCGTATCCATGACAAAGCTACTCCCCATAACACCAAATCAATACCTGTCGGGAGTATCAGCGGCTCTGGCCCCAAGCTCCACTTGGGCTAGTCTCGTGGCGTATAACTCCAGGCGCGAGTGCATGTCGTCCCCGCTGGAGCCGTGCTGCGGCGACGGCGCGGGAGACTCCAGCGCGTCACCTAGTAATGGAGATGGATGGTCAACATCTTGAAATTTATACTAGTCATCATGACGCAAGCGACAAGCGAGTCTATGCTTGATCGATGGATCAGTATAATTCAAGGTCATCATCGTTTTAAGTCGAAGATTACGGAGATATATCGAGTCTTATATAAAAAATATCATATACCTACTACGTCGCAAGTACATAATATTTAATACTTAATCAGTAAAAGAAAAATTTCAAATAAATATTCGGGCTTTAATTGCAAGTTAATTCTAATAACATATTATGGTGGCAGTTTAAAAAAAATTTGAAACGTGAATTATTCTCTATATCTTCAATATAGTTTATTGCCAACTTTAATTTTTATGCTGTCAACTATATTATAGCATACAAAAATAAAGAACATACCTTCCAGAACAGTCTGCACGGGCAAATATCCGACGCGCGGGTGCTTCTTGAAGTAGCGCGCCGATTTGAACTTGTTGCGCAGCGCGCGCGTGAAGTCGCGGACGTCCTCGCCCGACGTCGTCTGTCACATTTGAAAACAGAACGTTGATTTTTACGTTTTTTTATTATTTAAGTTTAATAAAGTTCAAACAATGTAAATGATAAATTAATAGATTTAAATAAGTATTCTATAATTATTAATAACTAATCAATCAAAATATTTATTAATAATTTTACATAATACCCAGATGGTTATCTGTAAATTTTTTATACTCTCGAAACAAACTCATATTTAGTGTTAATTTTATACAACGATTACAATAAGTTCTTAAAATTATATCTAGATTCCATTTCCCATGCCCAATTTTATTTTCATATTTTTATATGACTATTGTGTAAAAGATGTCACTAGTGAGATTGCAAAATATATTTTTGATACTCTAAAAACCTCTTAAGAATCGAACAGGTAGCGAATTGGCTTAACAGCGCTTTTATTCCTCGACCAGAGACAGTGACCAGTACCAAATATGGTAATAACTTATCAAGCAGTTTATGAAAAAAATCTTTCTTTTTATTTACTAAAATTGGTATTTATTTTAAGAATGTAGGTATTTATTTTTACGATTAAGACTCTCTGGTGTATAGAGTAGTTATAATGTACTAAGTAGTAATCATCATCACTTACCGCCGTGCAGTACTCCTGCATGGGATGCGTGAGCTTGTGGTTCTTGGCCTTGCGTCCGTTGAAGAAGCACTTCTGGCACATGTCGAAGTTGAAGCACTTCAGACAGCGGTACCTGGAACATAAGATTGGAGCTTAATTACTATGTAATATAGCAAAAGGAATCGCATTACATTAAGGGCCTGTTGCCATGGACCTATATGATATTATAGACGAGACATGTCGAGGCAAAAAGTGTCCACACTTAAACCGCCCTAATTTTGAGGTTATTTGAGCAGTCGAGGGTAGTCAAGGTTGGTCATTGGTCATCTTGAGATTTTGACATTTGCTTTGCGCAGTTTAATCAGTCCGCATTTATTTGAAAAAATCTTCTGAAATCAAAATGGCGTTACTTTTTCTATAATGAAGATTTTCTGCATCAAATGTACGTCATAAGTGCATGCCGTCATTATAATACAAATAAATTATGAGAACACTCTACCTGCTTATGAATTAGATTCTCTGTTAGTACAATTTTGTCCTCACCTGAATCCAACAATCGGGTAGTCCTTGCATATATTACACTTGGCCTGATGTCTCGCCGGCTCAGCCGCGGCCAGTCTATGTAGCACCGGCAGCCAGACCATGGACTGCGGCTCCCGCTGCAGCCACTGGAGGAAGTGGAAGGCCTCTATCAGCTGGAGCTGGCCGTCCGCATCTCGTTCTACTGGCTTCTCGGTCTCTTCTTTGTTGTTCTCTTTGTCTCCGGCTGGAATTTGTGATAGCTTGGTTTTTGTATGGCTCAGAGGAAAATAGTTAAAGCTAGACAGTTAGGAAGAGAAGTAGGACAGATGGTCATTAATGAATATGATGATCTCGTATTTAACTGGTTTTCGTCACCAAATTTACTAACGCTTCGTTTGTCTAAATATCATGCATTCTATTTCATGAATATGAAGAGCGAGAAGGAACATGATTTTTAATCAACGATTAATTTTAACAGGAGTAGGTGAAATTTGCACTAATTTTTTTAAATGGTTGGGGACAAAAAGGTAGGGCTAAATAAAAGAGATCCCTTTTAACTCGAATTCAACCGGAATGCATGGTGAAGTACACTTAAAATAAAATGATCCATTAAGCTGACATTTTGTGTTCTTTTATTAAATATTTATTCCCGTCTCGTTTAGGGAGATACCACTTCCAAAAATCATCTAATATGTAAGACCAACGCATTTTTCAATTATTATTGAAGAGTTCAAATAGATTTTTATGAATATGTAGTGTGCATGCAAGTAAGTTCCCACCAGCAGCTTTCCTATCCAGCGTGTTGCCCTTGCTGCCCTCCTTACACCCGGCGGAGGCCTGCTCGAAGCAGCTCCGCACCGATGGCTCGATGTTGGAGCCGCCGAACGCGGCGACTTCGCCCAGTTGTCGCGGAACCTCAAGTTATAAACAAGAATATAAATATATAATACTAGCTTTTCCCGCGGCTCCGCCCGTGTAAATAGTATCCCACGGGAATACTGTACTTTTTAGGGATAAATTGTAATCCAGAGCCCAAACTACTACCATACCAAATTTCATCGAAATCCCTTCAGTAGCTTTTGCGTGAAAGAGTAACAAACATCAATCTATCCATACTCATACATAAAATAGTAGTAGGACTCTTATGCACTGTATGCACTCTTACCCCAGCTGATTAGAAATTCAATGTTGCTATCTTTGTCAGACAAAGACAGCATCTAATAAGTTGTATAAATATTTTACTTGGTAAAAAGTATTGTTAATTCTAGCTTTGTCCTGTATTAGCTTGGATTTGATAAATATTGGATACCTACCTGTATACAGTCGTGCAGTAATAGGCCCAGTTTCCGCTGATCAGCGCGGCAGGATGGATCAGCGATCAGACGGAATAGGTATCTGAAAAAAAAATTATGTTAGCACATAATATTATAATATCTTTCACAATTTTACTAACGTCGTACGATCGTCTTCTTTAAAAACATGCGCTGGCTGTCACACACGTTGAGCAACCAGTTGACCGACAGATCCAGTCGGGACTCACCTGTACTTCTCCTCCAGGTGTCCCTTGCAGAGCAGCACGAGCCCGACCTTGAAGCTCAGCACTCTGATCTGGCCGGTCCGCTGGCTATCGTACACGTTGAGCAACCAGTTGATGGACAGATCCAGGCAGAGCGGCACGTTGACGAGGCTGGGGTTCTCGGCTGCTATTACCTGAAATTGATCAAGTGATTCTTAATGGTGAAGTGATTCTTAATATTAAAAATGATTAATATTTGATGGAGATAAACTTGTTATTGAGTAAATCACAAAACACTTTATGAAAAGTTAAGTCTACAATTTTAGTTCCATATATGTTCACCAGGTGGCGTCAGGAATATCAAAATAATTATGAAAATCAGACAGTAATGTACAAAAGTGATAAGTTGTTATTGAATTACGAAATGTAAGATTACTTAATGCCAATAGGGATGTTGCCTAGTGGCGAATATAACATTTTTACAAATTAAACTTTTTTTTTTTTTAATAGAGATACATAAGACTAAAAGAAATAGTAATTAAGGTTGACGCGATTAAAACTGATAAACAAATAAAAATATTGCCCCTCTCTTTCTCGCGATTGTTGTTTTTAATTGTTTGTATTTTCATCATATTTAAGATTTACAAAAATGGGTTTACGATTGTTGAATTTGTTTATTATCATGTTGTCTTTCATTGAATAGACCGTAGACAAAAATATTATATAGGTAACTATAACTAATAAGTATATTGCGTATGGATCGCGCTGTATGTCCAGACCATGTCCAGACGGTTGAAACACTAATTGTGAACTGGTCCTTATTATTAACTGAATGCCTTTAGAGAGACAGCGTTTAGTGTTTAGTTCTCGATTTCCCGATGGTAGTGGCTTCGATTCTCGTGTTGAAACAACACAAACTTTTGTTTCCAAGTTTGGTTAGGACAATGCAGGTTGATCACCTGATTGTCTGACAAGAAAAATGATCCTTGCATCGGATGGGCATGTAAAAAGTCGGACCTGCGGCTGATCTCTCGCCAGTCGTGTCGGTCGTCCCTCCCAGTGGGTTTCGAGGAGAGTAGAGGAAGAGAGAGTGCTCTTGTGTACTGTGCACACACTTGGGCACTATAAAATAACTCCTGTGTAGCTGGCCTGGTTTCAATGAAAGGAAGGAGAGCTATTATTCTTATTATTAACTGAATAAAGAGTATTTTAATTATTTTGTAATTATCTAGCACTTATTATTTACCTCATAGAGCGACGTGAGGACTGTAATCATATCCGGTATATCGATAAGTCGGTCGTTCTGCGCGCGCAGGCCGTGCGAGTCAAACGCTTCCAGCGCCGCCGGCAGCTGCAGCATGTCCACTGGAATTGAATAAATATTTGAATTTGGATATGAAATCAATCCATTTTTATTTAAAAGAAGATTTATAGTGGAATGGGGGTACAAATGATATTGTGTAATTTAATTTTTGCTATTAAATTATTCTGCACGTTTAATGTTTAAATGTGCTGTTAGATTGAGCTACCATGCTTCAGAAGCAAGCTGTTTTTTTTTAGATACAATGCTTTTTGTGTGCAGTAGACGGTGCTTTAAGTTTGAAATTATTGTAAAAGTGCCATCTATTACTATTGTGAGCGGTTTTTATAGATAATTACAACGCGACGTTGCATACAAAAAGCATCCAACACGCTACCGGCTTAGTAGTAGTAGTTGGCGCTACCACATTATGACTTATATTTTTATTACATTTTTATTACAGCTGATAGATGGCGCTTTTAGTGTTCAGGAGCAAAAAGTATTTTTTTAATGCTTATGTTCCACTATCTTTGTACGCTTAGATCATCAAAATTACGCAACGAATTTCTATTTGTGTGTGATTTAAGAGGGAGTCCAAATACTAAATACATTCCTAAAATTTTATAGACAAAACAGTACAAAATCAATGCATAACGCCTTCTAGAGTTTAGACCATCCACTGCAAGGCGCGGTAGGCGGAAAATCAATTCTCGTTGAGGACTTTTGAGCATTGTATAGATAATAAAGATGGCGCTTTTACAGATATTTATATTCTACCGATAGATGGCACTATCATGTCCCGTAAACAAACTAAACTCCTTTTCATGAAATAAGTCCTCAGATCGCAGACGCAGCGCTGAGATCGCGCACCACAAAATGTGGCCAGCATTATTTATGGGTATCAGAATACCTTGATTCTGCTGTTCTGCTTCACAAAACTCCTTCACCTCGAGTATCATTTCTCGGGCAGCGCTTTTTACAACCTCAGGCATTGTAATAACAATTTGACAAATTTAGTTCCACTAATTGCCGCGGGACTTCTTTTGTGAAAAGCACTCTACTCATAAGCCGGGTTTTAACTATGAACTTACTGCACAGCGCCTTCTGGACAGTCCGCAGCTTGAGCGCGGTGCGGTAGGCGGAGAACCGGACCTCGTTCAGGTCGGCCAGGGAGTTCATAAGCTCGATCATTTTCGGGTGGTCCCAGTGCGTGGTCTCTAGTTCGTGGCTGAAAAGTACAATTTGTTAATGAAAATATTATATGTCAGTTTGAAAATTAGTATCTATTAGTGTAACAGAGGTATTTCTGCGTTATTAACATTTAATCATTTATGTTAGCAATTAGATGGGATATCTCACACAAGGGACCATAGCTGGGCATTAACTCGTTAATCCGTTAATCGTTAATTGACGTAGTTAACATCTTGATTAACGGATTAACTTTTAAGTTAACTTTTAAAAATTTTAACGGACACATTAACATCCGTTAATATGCAGAAGTCCGTTAATCGTTAATCCAATGCCTAATAGTTACCGACGGCACCGACAAGTGCCGGGCGGCGCATGGCAGCGAGTGAAACAAAAACAAAACTAGATATATTTTGCCGGCGCGTGCGAGTGAGAAAGAAAACTGCGAAGAGATTTGTTTCGTTTGATCATTTCATTACTTAGCGCCGGTGCTTAGAGTGACGAGTGTTTTGTTTGTTTGTTTGTTGTTATTATAAATTACTGTCAGTGATCATTTGCTTGTTTATAATTGATGAATGAATTAGAACCTAAAGCAACAGGTTTTATAAGTTCACTAACGCAACGATATAAAGATGCAATTTTACACATGTTAACGGATTAATGATTAACGTTAACTTGCGTTAATTCTTCCGAAATGTAACGCTTTAACGTTTAACGAAGCTAACTTTTTTGTAGCGGATTAACGATTAACGAAGTCAACTATTTGATTAACGGTGCCCGGCTATGCAAGGGACCCAAGAAGTTAAACGGGTCATCGCACACATGATTATCTTAAATAATTTATAGATGGCGCTTATCTTCTACACAAAATGAGTCATATTGTTTTCCTATAAAACTAACAACTACTAAAACTAGTAGTACCTAACTATACTAAAAACTAAATAAACTTAATTTACCAAATTTATCAAACAAGATTCTTGACTCAGTTTTAGCTCGTTATTTATTAAATAAAATGTTATTGTCCAGTGTACGATAATTTTTAAATCACAAACTTATTCCCGGTTTCTGAACAAAGGGTCGCTCTACAACAGAGGCTGGCGTTGATCTGATTAGTTATATTTTTGGTGCTTAGGAGAGGTCGCAGGATGCTCTAGGAGTTTTTTGCGATCTCTCTAAGGCATTTGATTGCGTGCAGCACACAACATTGATCAGGAAACTATGCCACTATGGAGTAAGGGGACCAGCACTCGTCCTCTTAAAATCTTATTTATCAAATAGGACTCAGAGGGTTGAGATAAATGGAAAAAGATCCATAGGTACCAAAATTGAGATGGGGGTCCCACAAGGATCCATTTGAGGACCCTTTCTTTTTCTGGTCTATATAAATGACCTACCATACCTTATTAATGGAAAAAACGGGATAGTCTTATTTGCCGATGACACGTCACTTACTTTTAATATTAATCGCCAAAACTCAGGCTATGACGAAGTAAATAATGCTCTCTCAAAAATAGTACACTGGTTTAGTGTTAATAATCTTTTGTTAAATAGCAGAAAAACTAAATATATAAAGTTCACGTTGCCAAATGTAAGGCAAACTGAAACCAATGTTCTATTGAATGGAAAAAGTATGGAACTAGTAAATACAGCTGTCTTTTTAGGTATAACTTTAGACGCAAAACTACAGTGGTGCCCTCATATTGTTGGTTTGGCCGACAGACTCAGTTCAGCAGCATTTGCAGTGAGTAAAATAAGACAATTCTCAGACGAAAACACAGCAAGACTATTTTAGTTACTTCCACAGTATAATGTCCTATGGCATTCTACTGTGGGAAAATGCTGCCGTTATAAATAATATATTTGTGCTGCAGAAGCGAGCTGTTCGGGCAATCTAACACTTCATTAAGAGAGAAGTTTAAAGAAACTCGAATCTTAACTGTATCTTCTCAGTATGTTCTATCAAATGTATTATATGTTAAAAAAAAATTAAACCTATTCAAAAAGAAAAGTGACAACCACAATAGAAATACCCGAAATATTCATAAGCTTGATGTACCAGTGACTAGACTTAGTAAAGTAAAGAACTCGTTTAAAGGCCAGTGTATACGCCTATACAATAAGATCCCAGAAAGTGTTCAAAATTTTTCAATCAATAAATTTCAAAAAGTAGTTAGTTAAAGAACGTTTGTGTGCCTATTATAAAGTTAATGATTTTATGAATGATAGCACACCATGGGAATGAGGTGACCCCCTGCAAGGCTACTTCTAAATTACATATATTATTGTACTCTTGTTATGTAGTTTTAGTCATAACATTGTTATATATGCCTTTTTTATATTTTAAAAGAACAATTTTCCATCTTTTCAATAAAAGATGGCCCCGCGCGAGTTTCTTACGCCGGTTCTACTCGCCGGGCTAGTTCCCGAACCGGTGGTAGGCATCATGTAGATCGATGTTCAGAAAGTGTATGAAAATACCTATTTTGAATAAAAAAAATTGACTTTTTTTTAAACTTTTGAGGTATTTTATCGATAGTTTATCTATTCAATAGGTAGCGCTTTTAATTGGATGACGCAAACGCATTAACCAATCAAAAGCGCTATTAACTAGATAGAATATGGACAAAAAACCTCAGAAATCGGGCATTAATAAGAGTGATCTGAAGGACCCGGCGCGGAAGCCCTACACAGCCTCAACTCCAGCCAGCTACAAGAGCTTTAGACCACCACGTGTGTCTGCAGCTTCATGCTTATCATCATACTTACTTAATATAATAAGGTACGTTCGCGGGCGTGACCGCTCTCTCCCAGGGAGGTCTGACGGAGCCGGCGAGGAAGCCCTGAGCAGCTCCAGCGCCGCCGTCCCGCGCGACGCCAGCTAGTTGCCGCGCGCGCTCCTCACCGCCAGCGCTGAGGCCTGACACCCTTGAAGATGAAGCAAGGAAGATAAGTTTGGTTACACAGTAGCAGATATATCTACTTTTTCTTCATTTAAAAAATGGCTCTTTCGTGTGCCATGCCAGAGTGTGTTGACGAAGAATCTGCCTTATGAGTAGGTTTTATGGAGAAACAAGGGTACCGAGTACTGAAGGAATTCTGTTAAAAAATCTAGAACCTAGAACAAGCGAGAGATTATATGTACACTAATATAATAAACATAAAAGATACAAAACTACTGATGCAATTTGGCACGTGATATATTGAGCAAACCATGGGAAAGGACAAGCTACTTTTTATCGTGGCAAGATATACGGTTCCCGCGTGATTTCCCTTTGCGCGCACGAAGTCACAAACATCTATAGTCTATTCGCGTTAGGAAGACAATGAATCATGAATGTAGGTACATATGTCAAAATGCCTTACTTTATTTGGTTAATGTGAACACCGCTTATGTGTCATTGGTCAATTTTGACATTTGCACTGACTTCTTAATGGGAATATAGTAGGTACTGGGGCTTGGGTATCTCAATGGAGCAAACCTGGTATTCAAATCCTCCAGTCTTCCCAGGAGATGTTCAGGCAGCTGGATATTATCTCTCGCCATGGCCTGCGCCTGGCCTCTCAGCTCGTCCACCAGCCTCTTGAGCGGCGGCAGCTGGGCCCGCGCGCGCGACACCGCGTCGAGCTGCGCACGCGCATCCCGTGCGTCGCCGGGCGCGCGCCACGCAGCACGCGCCGCTTCGGCGGTCTGCACGCGCGAGGCGAGTTCATCGAGGGAGGTTGTGAAGGTGCGGACGCGCTGAAAAATTAATTATTTGTTTAGTACAGACAACGGTGGGTTAAGAATTTGTGCCTTAAATCTTTCAGATTCGGAAACCTAATTGCGAAGAAAGGGGTATTTTTCGTAATATGAAAGTAACTTGAGCTGATAAGAAATTATTGCATGAATCTGATAACGTCGCGCGTCAGGAAAATAAAACATAAGGCCATGAGGCCCCATTAAACCATCGTTTTTTAAGCGGTCGAGTTTGTTTTAAAGGGAGACGCAGTCTGTTGAAAAATAATAAAATATACAAACATACATATTATTATTTATTATTTTATAACTAATTTTAATAAAACTAATTTTATAATGACGGGGTCGCAAGAATTTTTAATTAACTTTTTCGCTTTTTCGTGGGTCGCGACATAAAATGGTTGAGAAACGATGCATTAAACCATGAAAATCCAAGAAAAGCTAGATTTTGCCCGCGGCTCCGCCCACGTAGATAAATACAGTATGCCACGGAAACACTGTACTAGTTCGGGACAAAAAGTATGACATATTATATTGTAAAGTCAATCCACTTCTTCCAGCTTCAACTACTGCTGTACCAAATTTGATCAAAATCCGTTCGGTAGTTTATACATCCATCCTCACAAACTTTCACATTTATAATAGTAAGTGGGGCGACGCGACGCCGCGCTGCGACAATGCACCGCGTGCCGCAGCGTCACGCGCACGGAGCCTCTCAAGTTACATTCCATAGATGCTTTATCTTAATTCTTAATATTTACTATGTAATGTTGTACTCAGTATATAGGTACCACGTGGCTGACCTAGGCAGTAGGCACAGACCTAGGCCGGTAATGCACCAGCGAGTCTCCTTATGCCTTGACCTTGGCAGCCACCTTGTGCGCTCGCTCGGGTTACACCTTGCGTGTGTTACGTGTTGTGTTACTAGATATTGTTATAAAATCATTTTTAGAAAGTCGACTTATAGAATAAAGCAATTTACAATTCCAGAAATACTAAAACTATTAGTCATATTTCAGTAACACGTGCACTACATCCATAAAAACCGGCCTCAGTTTTTGTTTGAAACAGCTATCTATGTCTTTACTTTTTATTTGGTCTGAGGTTTTAAACTTTAAGCCGCCCGAATTTGTGTGGATGTCGCCGTCGCGCAGTTGCCGCCAGCCGCCAGCGCTGCGGAAAATACATAGCTGTGGCGCGTGTGTAAGCCCTAAGCGTACCAACCTCGAGTACTCAATGGCTATAAGCGTCAGTTCACACCACACATCGAGAGACGACCGCGGCGCGGCGCGCACTTTTAAGATGGCGATTCAAAATTAAACTTTATTCACTGCAGAACATTAGCTTTCTTAAATTGGTTGTTACAGGCCCGGATTGTTGATAATGATAATATTTTACAACCCTAATATTACCTTATCTTAATATTTACTTGGACCAAGAAGAGATTTTTATCATCCAACTCAAAACGTATAATTTCCTAGATTTCCTACGTAGTGGTCAGTTATGTGGTTCCACGTGCGATCCACGACTTCAGATGACAGATCGCTTGCCAGTCACGACCTCATGAATATACAATACACTTGCTGGTCAAATTAGCTTCTGGTATTGCAGACTGTAGGCGAGATCAGGGCCGTCTTTATCCCATAAGAGGCCCTGGGCACATTAGAATAATGGGTCCCAATTTTTTTCTCTTTTACCTGTTTATAATTTAAACCCTGAAAGACTGTGGGAAAAATAAAAATAAATATCAATAGCCTAAAACAGGGATGGCGAACCTATGGAACGCGTTTTTGTAAATATACCTAACATAAAACAAAAACCTAACATAATATGTGACTTGTCATCTATTTTGCAACATCAGAAATTACACTAATTTTACTTTAATATATATTACAAAATAATTCTTTCTATGTAAGATATACTTACAAAAACGCGTTCCATAGGTTCTCCATCCCTGTTTTAGGCTAGTTATTTTATTGATTTTTTCTAATGTACAACAGTCTTTCAGCGCTTAAAGTTTAAAAATATTTTAACAGGTAAAATAGTAAAAAACATTTGCTCGCTCGCTCCATTTTAACTCGTTTAACATAAGGGGTATAATATAGTATATAATAATGTACTTAGTTATTAGTATCATCGTTCTGTTTTAGGCTGTTGATTTTTTTTAAAGATAACTAAAAAATATCATTTTTCTAATTGTATTATAATTAGATGTTAACCTATAAATAAAAAAAGAGAGTAAAAAGTCCACCACTGCTTAAATGGGGCGGCAAAATATGTAAATTGGCTCGAGGTGAAAAATTTATAAATACGCACCGCAGCCTTGAAACAAATTAATAGGTAAAAATGATGGTCATTATTGACAGTTGACACTAATGACAGCCGTTTATATGGGTGCTGGATTGGACCGTGTGGATAGGGGTATATTATATTATCTTGTTGCAAATGCCTCAGAAGAATAATACATTGACCACAATTCACAAAATAAAAATAATTCACAGACGAGTTTCATTAAAACTGTCAAATTTAAATATATGTGTATATATATATATATATATATGTATATGAAACTTTTCTATTTTAAATTATTAAACATGCTGCAAACTGTAAGCCTGATTTTCAAGTGAGCGTAGAGTAGCTATGAGTTGGGGCTAGGGGGCCCCAATTCATGGCGGGGCCCTGGGCATGTACCCAGTGTGCCTGGTAAAGAGGGGAGATGTCTACTTTGGAACGAAAGGTATGGTCATAGAGTTGAAAATATAATATATTACACTTAAGTACATAGAAACAGCTGTCATATAACGATCCAAATCGATCCAAAATTGGAAATTGGCGTCCCCTTTAACGGCCCACGACTTTTTCGAACAATCGTGGACACGCCGTATGCTTGTAGTAGTGCAATCAAATCGATAGCTAACTATGTAGCTGTTTACCTGTTCCTCTTTAATCTGTGGTATGGTGATTGGTGGTAGAAATAGGAGATACAGGATTGTTAAAAAAATGCGTTTCTTATTGCAGATGGTAGTGGGACAAAATCCTTACGACCCGGCAGACTTTTTTATTTCATAGAAAAATTAATTTGAAATAATTTATTAAAAAACATATACGTATATACACACACCGGCATATTTAGCGGAACATAAAATAAAGGTTTGATATCAGTATCATATAAGGTTGCTGGCTGGTTTATACGTCATTTAATTTAAAAAGAAATATTTTCAAATTAAGAAAACAACTGAACATCACATTTTATGCAATTGTTTTAATTTTATTCAAATACATCGTATCTGGAGCGAACTTCGAGTATTTCTTCCTTCATTAAAAATTTCATTGAAATACTGCTTTTTGTTGGTTTTTTTTAATCGCGTATCTTTTTGGAGTTGAGGACTGAATTATGCCTGACTTAGCCCCTACGGAGATTGCCAGGGCACTCGAAATGCGAAGAAATGGTCAAACCTACAGAGTGATATCCAGAGATCTTCGTCGACCAGTTTCAACGATCCATCGCAGTATCCAACGGTTCAGGGAGACCGGTACTTATGTGAGAAGAGCAGAACAAGGCAGAAAAAGACGCACTTCGAGTAGGGATGATCGTCTCATTCGGCTTCGTGTACGTAGGAACCCCCGTTTGCCGCCCTTCAAGCCCGACATGAGTTAGAAGCAGTGCGGGGTGTAACCGCAAGTGAGCGTACGATACGAAGAAGGTTCGAAGAAGCTGGTTTGGGTTCATTTGTGCCCGCCAAGGCTCCAAGGCTCGAGGTAAATCATCGTAGAAACAGGTTAACTTTTGCTCAGGAACATCGACTTTGGAACGCGGACCAATGGAGTAAGGTATTGTTTAGTGATGAGTGCAGAATTATCTTAAATCAAATTGACGGTAGGCAAAGAATATACAGACGCAAAGGAGAACGATACATTCAGACAAATTTTGAAACTACAGTTGCATACGATGGTGGATCAATAATGGTTTGGGCGGGCATTTGTTTGGGAGCTCGCACAGACTTGGTAGTGATTGACAGAGGGAGTCTGACTGCAGACCGCTATATCAGAAAAGTTTTAGAAGAAAATGTCGTAGCGTTTGCCCCATATATCGGTGACGATTTTGTTTTTATGCAGGATAATGCTCGGCCGCATACCGCTCGGGTAACTCAAGCTTATCTTAATGATACGAATATCACTGTTATGGAGTGGCCGGCGAGATCACCGGATATGAACCCAATAGAGCACGTTTGGGACTTGCTGAAAAGAAAAGTTCAGTCCAGAATTCCAGCTCCTGCCAACGTGGGTGAACTGCGAATCGCCGTAGTTGAGGAATGGCGGAGACTATCCCAGGAGACCATCGATAACATAATTCTCAGTATGCCTAGACGGCTAGAAACTTTAATGAGAGCACGTGGAGGAAATACGCGATATTAATCACCATTTTTCTAATTTAATAAATTGTTATTTTAATATTAATTTTCACTTTTCCCGGTTACATGAAAAGTTAAAAAATGTACAATTTTTCACAAATAGCCTTTACTCGCAAAATCTGTTCTTAATGTGATCTCATTTTAAGTAAAACAAATGAAACATTAAATAACAAAAGAAGTGTAGTAAGTAGATTTTAAAATAAAACCATATTTTTTTAATTATGGACCTTTTTATGTGTTCCGCTAAATAAGCCGGTGTGTATATTACAGACGCGGCATGTTGAGGCAATAACTGTCTTCATTTAAATGGCCCCTCTTTGAGTTTTTTGGGGCCATTTTGACATTTGAGCTATGGTAATATCAAGATGGCTGACATTTCAAGGTATGGTGAAAACAAGATGGCGTAAATTTTTCTTGTACATGAAGATTTGTTCTGTCAAATGTACCTACGTCAAAGCCTATCATTAATTTTGAAACCTTTGATAAAAAAAGACTAATTTTCTCATATCTATAAACTATATAGAGCTATCCAAATAAATACAATTGAAGTGTCTGTTTGTAATTTAAAATAAACAGCTTTTCTTTAAATGCATATAAAAGTACATATTATTTTTGTCGTCTGTCCGTCTGTCTGTCTGTCTGTCTGTCTGTCTGTCTGTTTGTTCCGGCTTATCTCTGAAACGGACGGACCGGCTTTGACCATACTTTTACTGGCAGATAGATAGATGACGTTATAAGGAGTAACTTGGGCCATTTTAGTGTTAGTGTTCCGTTACCGTTAGTTCTATGCAAACGAAGTTCCGGGCATCGGCTAGTTTTTACCAAAGTTTCTTACAGGTAGGCAATAGACATAATGTAGGACAATTCTATTCTTCTTTCTTCTATTTCATTCGTGTTATTTGATAGACTAGTGCCTGGGAGACCGAGCAAATCTCGGTGTTTTAGTAGAACGATAAAATAATAAAAGTAAATAAAAGAATATACTTTAAGAAAAAGAAATAATAAGAATCACAAAAATATTTATCTTACCGGGATTCGAACCCGTTCATATGTACCATACCATTACCAAGCTGCCAACGGACTGACGTAAGAGAGTCGAAGTTACTGGTATTATTGTACGACGAAATAAAAAAACATATTCTATTGCTTAAAAGTGCGCAGTTTCTAAGGAATAAGACCCAACTAGATCGATTTTTCTCCCCCCAAACCCTAACTAAACTAAATACTAAATTTCATGGTAATACTTGTAGCCGCCGTCGAGATATCGATAATATATGTATACAATATCGTCTCGTTTAAAATATAAGCCATGGAAATAATAGTCTTTTAGTTTGAGTAAAGAGTTAAATTATTGTGAGCGATATTTCTGACCTTTGGAAGTCAGAGCATGATGATTGATCAGTTTAAGTGAATCGTAAACAAAGTGAACAACTATAGCACGTATAACGCTTCGTAATTTAAATGTCACGTATTTCCCGTGTAGTAAAAAAAAACACTGACTTTTGTAATTTTCTCGAATTTCATAATTTTGTTGACGTTTTGATTTATGTTACAGTCTCCGTGGTCTAGTGGCTAGAGGCTCACTTATCCGTCCCACTGGCTTATGAGAGTAAAGGAGGACAGAGAGTGCTCTTTTGTACTGCGCACACACTTGGACACTACAAAATGACTCCTGCGTAACTGGCCTGGTTTCAATGAAACCGGCCACCGTCACCGAAATCGGCATTTTTATTGTTATGTTACAGTTAGAAAGTCTTGTGAAGGCAAGGGTGATCAAGATCTCACTTCCAAAAACCTAAGTGGCAACGACACTCCACATTATCTAAGGGTCAATTCACAGAAATCGAAACGATACGCGACATGGCGCTGCATATTTAAGATAGCTATTCAAAATTGAACTTTATTCGTTACATAAGAAGATACACATTTCATTGTGGGAGTTCGAATGTCACGTGTAGTGAATAAAGTTCAATTTTGAACAGCTATCTTAATAACCGCCTCCTTTTTTTGGATGCCGGTTAAAATGCAGCGTCGTGTATCGTCGCTACGTGACCCTAAGATTAACGTAAGAAAGTCTCTACAGTAAACTAATAGTAAATTAATTTTCCAACAACTATTTGACTTCGCGTTTGATATTTCAATAGTAGTATTTTAACTATGAGCTCAAGTTACTGAAATAACAAATGCTCGAGTAAGTAATTTTGTCTGTCTGTCTGTTACGTAATTACGGCTGAACCACTAAACGGATTTGACTTTGAGGTAGGACATATGCTACTTTTATTCGCGTCAAAATGTGTGTATGTTATAAAAACAGAATAAAATAATTATGTAATGAGGTCTCCCATACAACAAACGCGATTTTTTTGCCGTTTTGTATATATATATTGAACCCTACGTGCGCGAGTCTGACTCGTACTTGGTCGGTTCTATTACCCTTTGGGTACGGAACCCTAAACAGATAAGCTCAGTTCAGTCTTTACGCCTATCAGTCCGTGATATTACTGTATGTATCCTTGGGGCCTCGATAAGAGAAAATACAAAATAAGACTTTTGGGCGAAGAAAGTTTTATAAATTATGTAGGGGTCGGTTTTGATGCCCTGGGGGAGAAAAATAATAATATTCTGTGTGATAACCTTTTAGCGTGTGAGTTTTGACGTCATCGTTTAGGAGAATATTATGTTATACATACTAGCTTTTGCCCGCGGCTCCGCCTGCGTGTAAATACACAGTATCTTAGAGGAACCCGCGACCCGGCAAATGAGAAACGCTGGGCTGGCCGTTAACCACAAGCAAAGCGCCACAGTCTTCGCTTAGCGTTATGAATTCTTGGAGCCTCTATGAACGGATTTCGATGAAATTTGGTATGGTATTAGTTAAGGCTCTGGATTAAAACATAGGCTACTTTTTATCCCGGAAAAGTACAGTATTCCCGCGGGATAGTCGACAGTATATTTACGCGGGCGGAGCCGCGGCACACAGCTAGTAATATAATAAATTTCACGTCGAAATGAGAGAACTTGTATAGTACCAGAAACATCCCAAAATACGTCTGAGGAATGTATGTATGTATGTATGTATGTATGTATGTAGTATGTATGTATGTATGTATGTATGTATGAGCCGCTAACAACGGCTAACAACTGCATGCCATGACGCAACACCTCCACAATGCGAAAGGTCTAGATTCTAGATAGATATCTGTAGATGACCTACAATGTGGAGATTGTATCCTTACTTTTACTTTCATAAGTAGTTCATATTATAGCTACTAGCTTTTCCCCGCGTAAACATACTATCCCACGGGAACACTGTGCTATTTCGGGTCAGTCCGATCGGCAGATTCGTATGCGTATGTATAATTTTTGTTTTGTTCGAAAATTCGGAATTAGGTTCGAATCCCAGTCAGATAAATATTTTTATAACACCCAAGGTGCTGTACCTGATATGACTTACATGTTCTCAAATACTTCGCCGTTACTATCTACTCAAAAATATATAATTTCTCATGTCGTAATTTTTTTTTGTAATATTTGGTAAGTACTCATGTTGATACCCATAATTGAAATGTACGAGTCGGTGTGAATCGCCCCGCTGAGCGGTCATAACGAACAGTAATATTGAGAGCGCTGCTAATGACGGTATCGGAGCCCGGAGGTCATTCACCTGCGACTCGATAATTTTTCTAACACAGGGGACACACTGACGGAATGCAATTTTAGTATTAAAAATATAGATTCTTTTATTACGGGAGGTAACTCGCTGGTTTTTTCAAAACGTGACTTTAAAATGAACGCAAAAATATTAAAGGAAGATGTGAGAGAACTGCGTAGGTACCTTTTTTGTTTATTATATATATTTTTAATGGGCCAGGATATGAGCTGACGGTAGCCTGATGGTACGTGAGTACCGCCGCATGGGACGCTCGCAACACCAGAGGAGTTTCACTCGTAACTCATCTGGTTGTACGTATAACCAAGGTCAAATCAAAATCAAGGTCGAGCCGGCCAATTCATCTAGCCTGGCATCGGCAGCAGGCTAATGTGAGTGCACTACACGTGGGTGATAGATGTGTACGTGCCCTATTTGGAAAAAGGCAATGATTCAATGAATATTTCAATCTAAATACAGATTTTTTTGACCGTCGAGTATCTATTTTCATTTAGCAAGTGTAAAAAAGCTTTTTACAGTTATCTATCTTCAAAATACCAATTCGTGCGTCTCTTTTCTTCCATCTATTCTCCTCACTTTCCATCCGCACGTGTGTATCGGCGCGCCTTAATCGGAACTCTCAGATAAGGCATAAAGAAGTAATTATGTGGTATCCAAGGCCCGCGACTTTACGCGGTATTGATAAGATTTATAAACATAACATGGTGAATAAATAAATAGACCGTACGGCTGGGACTTGTTTATTATGATCCGGAATCCGTTAGCCCGAGGAAAATTCAGATAGCACTGAAAATAGAACTTTGCGCTAATACAATACCTAGAGCTGAAAATCCGCTCTAGGTATTGTATTAATTTATTAGCTGTAGGCGTTGTATCAACTAGGTATAACACTAGTGTCGAGTCAAATTGCAATGTCATTTATGACAGCGCAACCCCCTGGCACTTCGATTATCAACTGTATTGTATGAGCGCAGAGTTCTATTTTCGGTGCTCTGAATTTTCCCGGGCCCGCCGGATTCCGGAGCATATAGTCCCAGCCTTAGATTGTATGTTTATTTGTTAACGCGTACATACGAAATATCAAAAATATTATTCTCATTTCTTAAGCACAAAGGACCTCGGTCACACCGAAAACCGGCATAAAATACCGCTTGCTTGCCAATACAATAGCGCCCGCGTACGCTAGGCAAGCAGTTATCCATTGAGGCTCGTGGGCACCAGAGAACAAGCTTGACAAACAGCGTGTCTAGCGTGTAAAACTAACATAAAAGATAAGCTAAGCTCTTTATCTGCTCGTTAGAAGTACATAGTTCAGAACTATTCATATACCACAGTATCTTCTTGGTAGGATATGAATAGTTAATAGTTAATAGTTAATAGTTAATAGTTAATAGTTAATAGTTAATAGTTAATAGTTAATAGTTAATAGTTAATAGTTAATAGTTAATAGTTAATAGTTAATAGTTAATAGTTAATAGTTAATAGTTAATAGTTAATAGTTAATAGTTAATAGTTAATAGTTAATAGTTAATAGTTAATAGTTAATAGTTAATAGTTAATAGTTAATAGTTAATAGTTAATAGTTAATAGTTAATAGTTAATAGTTAATAGTTAATAGTTAATAGTTAATAGTTAATAGCCTTCAATACTCAAGATAATAACCCTTTATACACTATTATTCTAAATTTAAACGGAATTATTACAAATAATACACAGATATACATAGGAATGTATTGTAATTAAATACAAAAAGAGAATATTATCGTAACGAAGTTGTAACATGCAATGCAACCATGTACGGCGCTTACATGTGGTCCCACCTTATACGCACTGAATACTGTTAGACGGTCAGCAAAACCTCTACATGTTTTTTTTTTCTTTCCACAGTCAGTGACTTAATACGCAAGACAAGGATGGATGGATGAATGAATGTTTTGTTACTATTACACGCAAAAGTGAACGGATTTTAATGAAATTTGCTATGGTTGTAGTATCCCTTTTTATCCCGAAAAAGAAGTGTTCCCGTGGGATACTCCGTTTACGCGGAGCCGCGGGTAAAAGCTAGTACGTCTATAAAATTGCGTCCGTAGTTGAAAGCAAGTCAAAACAATAATCGGAATATCGGGCAAGGGACTGTGGCGCTTCGCTCACGGTAACGAGCGCTGACCGTACGCGCGTATTTTATATATAGATATTTTGAACTTCACTAAATTCCAATGTATCTATAGAGGGGACGGGGACGACGCTTACGCTACGCGTGAGCTGTCTCTGTCGTACGGCGCACCCGAAAAAATCGCGCTCGTTGTTCGAGAATCGCGAAAATTGTACGAGTGAATGAAATTTGGTAAATTAAAGTCGAGGGAGGTGTGCAGAAAGCTTATATTTTATGGTCATGACGTGACACGTCACGTTATATTCATAGAGAGCACCCAACGTAACATGTTGACGTTTTATATACATTAACATCCGCCAGCAGCATACCATCATCACCAAACCATTGATGATGATGAACAAGTAGAAATCCCATTACGTAGAAAGTGGACACTGGACGGAGTGTGGAGACACACCGGTCCTACTAATTGGCCAGTTCTGGACGAGTGGGCGGCTAGGTCTAGTGCATCTAGTATTGCCTATAATTGGGCACTACATAAAGTGGATTTGAATGTATCCATGGTTTAGGGACAACGCACTTGTAAATTCTCTGAATCATGGGCGTCAGTAATAGCTTACCATCAGGTAATAGGCTAGATGATTGACTGTTTTTTATTGCATAAATGAATAGTACTCTTAAATATGAGTAACTTCTCAGAAGAAACAATATATCAAAAGTTAATATTTTCAAAGGTACAGCGATTTGTATTCAAAATTTCGCAAGTCTAGTGAAAACGTTCCATACAAAAGTCGCACCTAGCTGTGACGTCACGCCTGATTAACGTGTATGAAGTATACGGCCGTAGGCACATATATGTAAATATCTCCGATATTTGTGCGTTTAAGTTCATACTTACCATAGTGAATGTTTTAGTATATGATGTGAGTAAACTAATTGTGTAGGTTTTGTTTACTAGTTTAGCAAAAAAAAAAAACTTTTTTGTAGTTACATTTTAGATGTACGTAGGTAATTAATAAACTTTACATACAACATTACCTATATATTTTTACATTCACCAAGTAGTGACGCCTCAATTATTCTGAGTATATAAATTAAGCTAAACATTTTAGACATACTTAGTATTATGCATTAAAAAAACCTTACGTTGTCTTTTTTACATTAGTATGTAGAATCCAATTAAATCTAAACCAAGATAAAAATCGGTTGTCTGTTAATTCGGCTTACTGACGATAGTTGAACGTGACAACGTCTTAAGAAATGGAACGCCTCAGAGCGAGGTAACGCCGCATAGCGAGGTAACGCCGCATGAGTCATGTTTTTTCGTGCGTGCAGCCGGCTCCATCGATTTATAAGACGTTGTCACGTCAAAAGATGAAATTTGACTAAATCTAATGTGTCATTGTGTTTCTTTATTGCACGGTAAATAAGTGTCCTTTAAATTGTCCCTTTGTTTACGTTAAGATTAAATAGGATCTGAACAAGCGACCTGCACGGGTGCAATTATATATGCTCTATCTTCTATATAAGGTATGGTAAAGTCAGTTACGGATATTTTGGATATATGATCTGCTGCTTATGTACAGACGTTTAGCCATAAAAATATTGTCATACTCAAAGCGAAAAAAATCATCTCGTGTATGGGTGTATCTCCACTCAACGCAAACTCGCCCATATAAAGGAAGTATTTTTGTTTCGAGTAAGTATGACAATTATTTTTCTGTCTAAACGTCTGTACATAAGCAGTAGATCATATGCCCAAAATATCCGTAATTGATTTTACCGAAACTTATATTATATATATATAAGTTTACGAATACGAAAACGCTGAGTTTTGTAAAATTCAGCCCCTAGGTGGGTAAAAAAGGGGATGAAAGTTTAAAACCTAATTTCACGCGGGTAAAGCCGCGGGCAATTAATGCTAGTTATATTTATTATATAATATTAGCAATAATAATAATAGCTACCCACACCGATTTCGGTGACGGTGGCCGGTTTCATTGAAACCAGGCCAGCTACGCAAAAGTTATTTTATAGTGCCCAAGTGCGTGCGCAGTACACAAGAGCACTCTCTCTTCCTTTACGCTCATAACCCAGTGGGACGGACAGACCGACACGACTGGCGAGAGATCAGGTGCAGGTCCGTTTTTTTACATGCCCATCCGACGCATGGATCATCTTTCTTGTCAGACAATCAGGTGATCAGCCTGCATTGTCCTAACCAAACTTGGAAACAACGTTTTTGTTGTTCCAATGCGGGAATCGAACCCACGACCTCCGAGTCGAGAGCCAAGCTTTAAACCACTGGACCACGATGGCTGTTATTATATAATATTGTTATATAAAAGGAGATGTCCCCACTGACCGACTGGCGTATAGACGCTCGCACAGCCGTAACCGCTAATCGTAGCAACAAGAAATTTTGACAGTAGTTTTAATTTACAATGTAGTCCCTTGAAGGGGTGAAATAGGATTTGAAAGTTTGTATGAAAAAAAAAATCGATCCCGATTTACATAAAATTTAATATCCGAGGGAATAATTAGAAATTATTGAGTTCGTATGTTATAGTTTTTTGAAATAAGTCCTCTAGAGGTGTGATATGGGGGTCCAAAGGTTGTATAGGGAAATATTGAATTAGTCACGCAGCTGTTATTATTAAGCAGAAATCCGTCAAAAAAAGGATTATTCGAAATATATACCGGGGGTGAAATATATACCGGGGGTGAAATGGGGAGCACCGCGGACGAAGTCGCGTGGAAATGCTAGTACATAATATAAACCTTCATCTTGAATCACTATAATAATCATCTATTGCTGAAAACTTAATTTAAATCCTTTGATTTTTGAGTAATATAAAATATCTAAATTCTAAGCGAACAGGAAAGGAAGCGACTTCATTTTATACTATGTAAAGATTTCCTTTACTATCCTTACATTGTTTGTTGTAAACAGCGAACACATTTAAGCCTCATTCTCACCAATAAACTGTGTGACGTCACAACATGGCCGCCGTATACACCGAACCGGATTTGCGCCGGATAACCGGGAATAGCCGGCTTCGCAACATATTACGGTTTATCTACGTTTGACAGTGTAAGACTTTTATGTTTCTTTTATGTTTTTCAATATCCGTAGAAACTAGAATCAGATGTCCTGTCTGTTTATATTTTTGATGGCAAAATAAATGTAGCTGTGTGTATTATAAACGCGAAAGTTTGTATGTATGGACTAGCTTTTTCACGCGGCTTCGCTTGCGTAATACAGTATTACACTCGAACACTGTACTTTTTCAGGATAAAAAGTAGCCTATGTATTAATTTAGAGCTTAAACTACTACCATACCAAATGTCATCAAAATACGATCAGTAGTTTTTGCGTGAAAGAACATGACATGACATGACATCGATTTAAACGAAATTCCATTACATGTGCAAAATGCAAATGTAAGAAAAAACCCGCTCTAGATTCTCGGTCGATATCCTGGACCACTTTACTGGACCAGTTTGTGCATAACTAACGAGGGCGCAGGGCTCACGTGTTCCGAATAATTATTTATTTTTATGTAACTGGTTTAGCTTTTCTGGATTTCATTATCATAATCAGACACAACTTAAGTTGAACTTTTAATACGTACATGGATTTTTATGCACAAAGTATTAGAGACAGTGTTTTAGCGAGACATTGGAATTGCATTCCATTTATAGCTTATATTTTATATAAGTATTTATAAGATTTGAAAATTTCCTTCCACAAATAATACAATAAGTACACCGATGATACTGCTTTTGATTAGGATTGTCAGGCGTTACAAACCTTTTGTAGAAACGTGACATTTGGGAAATGTCAAAATGATATCGCAACAGTTTCACGAGCGCGAGGCACGTCTCCAAATGTGTGTAAATAATATGGGGCTGTAGGACATGCCATTATCTATTTAACAAGAGAATACCTAATAAATATAGGTAATGGGATGTTCTCAGCGTGTTTTCTATATATTTTTGACTCAGCCGAAAACATATGCAAGCGTCGCTGCTTTCCCCGCGCCGCCCCCGCATGAAAACGAGGGGGGTGAAGGAGGGCCTCAAGGCTGAACCTCTTCGACTCGGCAAGGACGAGTTCAGGAGATGCGATCAGGAGGGCTTCACGTTGGTGGAGAGAAGATAGAAAAGGAAGCCCGCCGTCCACAACCACCGCGGCATCGCACCCAGCGGACCCGAGGAGCGTCTGCGGTGTGAGGTGCAACGCTGTACGTGTCCCGCCTGCACTGGTCCACGAATGCCGAGGACGTCGTGGACTACATCCGGAAGAAGACGTTTTTCACCTTAAGGGTCGTGCGCTTGGAGTCTCGCCACTAGGTTAACTTTAGTTCCTTTGTGGTGAGAGTACCAACGCATCTTCTACCGACCTTTGAGGTGGAGGAATTTTGGCCGACGGACGAAGGTTTAGAGGGAGGCTCCCCAAGGAAGCGCGCGTCACGTCGCCGGCTATACGTGACAAACGTGTGTGTTAGTGAGTGTGAGTGTGGGTTATAGTTTTAGAATAGTATATTAAGTATATTGTATAGTAAGTTATAATATAATAACTAATACTCGATATATCTGGTACTCGTAACACAAGTTGAACTTAGCACGGGACTAGATAGGCGTGGTGTGTATTAATATAATTATGTATAATATTATTATTTTGTACCTATAATGTTATTAGTTTATATATTATATATTATGTAATTTTATAATTATGCGTGTATTGTATAGAATATATATCCGTTGTCTGATGCCCGTAACACAAGTTCTACTCAGCACGGGATTAGATCGACGTTATTTAGGTATGTTATTTACTTATGTATTAATAATGTCTTTGTATATATATTTTGTGTGTGTGTGAATGAAGAATTTTGTAACTTTATTGGCAAATTAAAAACGGAAATTATTACAATTTACTTTTCATAATATTTATCCTTTTCTGAGTCCATTCTATGTTTAAATATTTAATTGAGTATGACGAAACACAATATTATAATATCGAATGAGTTTTTTTTTTTATATGAATAAACTCAATATAATGCTTACCGTACGAATAAAGCGGAAACATAGCTAGATCCTACTTACTTTAATAAATGTGACAGTTTGTTAGGATGGATGTATGGATGGACATCCGTCCAGGATGTTCGTTACTCTTTCACGCAAAAAGTACTGAACGGATTTCAATGAAATTTGGTATTAGTAGTTTAAGCTCTGGATTAAAACACAGGATACTTTTTATCCCAGAAAATCACAGTGTTCCGTGGGATGCTTGTATTTACGCGGACGGAGCCGAGGGCAACAGCTAGTAGGCTACAATTTAATCCTAATAAAACATTCAAAACTCGTTAATACCCGCCACAAAACATGTCCAACACGTCTCGTGTCGTCTCGACATCCAACATGTCGAGA
Organism: Phengaris arion; assembly: GCA_963565745.1. NCBI lineage: Eukaryota > Metazoa > Arthropoda > Insecta > Lepidoptera > Lycaenidae > Phengaris > Phengaris arion. The sequence continues at coordinate 5,824,858 of OY751444.1, read as the reverse complement.
TATCCACAATAAAACTATTATCCTTGAGAAGAATCCCAAGGTTTAGCATTCCTGGATAATTATATCGAAAACTTAACTTTGTATTTAATTCACTTGATGGTAGAGTTCAAAATACGCTGTCTTTCCATGTGCATAAAACTAGTGTAAGTATTTTGCATCGTTGTAAGCGATATTACATGTCATGAATACATAAATCTTTATGAATACGTAAAGCGACTTTTGGTAGTTAAAGTACAGATTAAAGAAAAAGGAACAGATAAACTACTACAAGCATACGGTGTGTTCACGAGTGTGTGGAAAAATTGTGGGCCGTTGAAGGGGACGTCAAAATATTCAAAAGATCGTTCTATGAAATCTGTTTTTCCGCACACTGAGTATATGGTCTAGTCTATGGTCAAAGTGGGCAACTATATATAGGTGTGTGTGAGAGTCCGTGCGTGGGTGTGACTGTCCGTGGCATCGTTGCTCCCAAACTTTGTTTGAAAGCTGACATGATGGAGAGTGTTTAAGAACACTTACCCATAATTCATCATCAAAGTAATAAATTTTATAATATAACTCCCCGCACTCCCCGAAACCAGGCCAGCTACGCAGGAGTAATTTTACAGTGTCAAAGTGTGTACGCAGTACACAAGAGCACTCTCTCTTCCTTACACTCGTAACCCAGTGGGACGGATAACCGACACGACTTGGGAGAGATCAGGCGACGTCTTTTTACATGCCCATCCGACGCATGGATCATATTTCTTGTCAGACAATCGGGCGATCAGCCTGCATTGTCCTAACCAAACTTGGAAACAACTTCTTTTTTGTTGTTCCAATGCGGGAATCGAACCCACGACCTCCGAGTCGAGAGCCAAGCTCTAAACCACTGGACCACAGGGGCCGGTTAAAGTATTCAAATACACTTACCAGGTGAAGTACCTTAGTACCTACTGCCGACGTGTTGGCTACTTTATACTTATGTTAGTTGCATCTCGTGTTCTTACCTGCAACAAAAAACATTTCAATTATTACAACTGATTAAAGCAAAAACAAAAACTAAATTAAGCATTTCGTATCGCTCTTTAGGCGTTCATTTTCGAAACTGCTTCTTTTGAACTCCGAATTGTTTCGTTAAACTCGCTTTGCAACTTAAATAAAAGCACCTAGAAATTATTAAACAAGTTTCATGAAAAAGTTTAAATACAAAAACGTACATTTCTGATTAAGCTATAAGGCTATTAAATTATGCTCCGACTTCTGATCCAGTTTCACGTTTTTCTCGAAGATTTCAAAACTAAGGATGGGCTATGACGTACATTTGACGGAACAAATCTTCGTACAAGAGGAAGTTACGCTATACCTCGAGTGTCGGCCATCTTGATTTTACCATACTTCAAATGTCAAAATGGCCCGAAAACTCCAAAAGTCGGGTCATTATAAGTGGAGACAGTTTTTGCCTCAACATGCCTCGTCTATAACATATACCTCTATGCTTTTTGTACACAAACAACCAATAGTACACCCTAGTACCACCTATTTAAATGTCACAACGAAATGCAAACGACACATTAATTTGGTAGGACCTAATGTTTTTTCAACTTTAACAACAATAGGCTAGATACCTAAGGTTTTTTTATGCATAAATGAATAGTACTCTTAAATATGAGTAACTTCTCAGAAGAAACATTATATCAAATATTAATATTTTCAAAGGTACAGCGATTTGTATTCAAAATTTCGCAAGTCTAGTGAAAACGTTCCATACAAAAGTCGCTGTGACGTCACGCCTAGGTTAAAGTGTATGAAGTATAAGTCCGCAGAAACATATTAGTAAATATCTCCGATATTTGTGCGTTTAAGTTCATACTTAACATAATAAATGTTTTTGTATATGACGTAAGTAAACTAATGATTGTGTTTACTATTTCACCAAAAAAAAGTCGAAATTTTTTGTACTTTTTAGATGTATCTAATTAATAAACTACACATAAAATATATTTTTTTACATTTACAAAGTAGTAATGCCTCAATGTTTCTGAGAATATTATTGAAACTAAGTATATATTTTACATGTAGTCATCTCCCCCATTAAATTGCATCTGAATTCTGAACATAGTTCTTTGAACGGTCAACGTTGACATTTTAAAAACGCAATTTCTGGCTGTGTACGTGTACATCCGTTGCCGTGACCATAGAGCACTTCAAAATTCGAACGCGTTGACAGTGACAGATGACATATTGTGTCACCGCTCCGAACTCATTAATTAACTGTGGATTTTCGTATTTTAAACGAAAGGTTAGCTTTGGAGATTATTTAAATATTATTGTTAGACGGTTTGGTTGTACGTTGTTGACGTTGAAAATGAGAATAAAATCACAGGAAATCCACGTGTTTATCAGGACAAAAAGTTAAACGATATTCAAAGGGACACCAAGCAACCCGCATGGTGTCGCTTTTGGCTAACTTTTGACTAGAGACTTACGGCCGAATACTGCTACTTAAAATTAAGAAGCACTCAAGACATATACCTTGTCATTCCAAGCAGAAACAGAGACAGTTAAGCAGTGCGCTTACTGGCAACAAAATTATCTCCTTCATTTGCATACCGATTATCGACTTTAGTACACGCTAAATAGAGTTAACTTTTTCGCAAATCGTGACCGTATAGGAAAACGAATCATGTTTTGCGGAAAAGTTAACTCTATTTTTTGCGCTAAAGTTCATAATCGGAATGCAAATGGTGCCCACCATTTGCATTCCTACAGAGACAATTTTGTTGCCAGCGCGCTTGCACTTAGCGACAGTTCACACCGAGACTCGACGCGGCGCGTTTCGGTGTGAAGTGTCAGCGGACCCTTAGGCGTGCCCTAGTTTTTCCATAAAACCAACTCCTATGACAGAGTCTTCGTCAACGCACTCCGAATTTGGCGACTCACTAAGGAGCCATTTAAAAAAAAAAAAGGAGAAGAAAGCAAATGTCAAAATGCCAAGATGACAATGTCAAACCTCGACACCCCTAAAGACAGTTTCTGCCTAATTAGACCCCTAATTTAAAATTTCCCTATAAGGAAATTGTTAGCATATCTAAAATAGAACGACTCGCCTGCTGCTGCGAGATAAGCTTTGTTTGGCCGTAAACCGTGAACTACGGGCTGGCTAAATTGAATATTATAACGTAAATAATGCGTTCTCAATATTATAATAACATCTATGGACGCGTGGCAGCATGTCAATCTGGTCCCGTGGTATGTTCTGGAAGAACTTGCGTTACGGTTACACATCCATGACTGATCCAACGCAGAAAACTTTTTGTTTCGGATCACCGGCTTGAGCGCGACGCGCTAACCACTGAGCCACAGGGGTCGTCATTATACCTGCAAATACGTTCCCAAAATTACCTTTTCTTATTTATAAGCATATTGTCCTATACCAGGAGTTCTCAAATAGTGGGGCGCGCCCTAGGGGCGTAGAAGTCGAGGGGAACAAATTTAACTTATTCTGTATCTTTTATCACAAATATCGATCGCTCAACATCAGGCGTCTGTCTGCTCGTTTCATAAAACAAAAACCTAACACATTGTGTTTCGTCATTCGCAGAATATTAACGACATGTACATACATACATTTTCAACCGACTTCCAAAAGACAGGAGGAGGTTATCAATTCGCGTGTATGATTTTTTGTATTATGATGATTTGTATTTGTATTGATGTTACGCGATTACTTACTCCGCCGTTTGTGGACCGATTTTCGAATTGTCAAAGAAATCAATATCGGTTTAAAAGCCTATTAGAAATACCTATATCAACATAATATCATGGTGTATGGTGTGATGATGGTGCCGGTGATGATGATAATTTAATAGTGACATATGCTTGCAGTTTTATGAACAATGCTGAAATTTCCAAAAGTGTATCTTCAAAGGCTGAGGGGTGCCGTTCAGTGCTTTTGGATCCAGGGTATAACTTGGCACAACAAGTCACTTTATGGTAATATATGCTCGAATAAATTAAAAAAAAAGTCAAAATGACTATAGGTATCGCTATAAATTTCGAGGATTTCTCTTGATTCCCATTCTATTATCGGTGACAATGTGCTAACTTGGGAGTCAACTCTTTAAAATTACAAAAAAAAAACATACACACGAATTGATAACCTCGTCCTGTGTTTTGAAAGTCGGTTGATTTATTAAAACACTTCGTATACAATATTATGTCGTCGTCAACTCGTCACAAGCACGATCAATATAAAATGTGCACAATATTTCTCCATGTACCCTCCGCGTCGTTAGAGTGATGATGCAGACTATAACTGACTAGTGCTTTATTCGCCGGAGTGCTTCCACCGTGGACTGTGGTGCAGGGGATAGTCTGAGTCTATACTAATATAACAAAGGGGAAAGATTGTTTGTTTGCATTGAATAGGCTCCGAAACTTCTGGATTGATTTTAATGAAATTTGGCAAAGATATTGAGCAGACCACGGAGGAGGATACTTTTACCGCGGCAGAATCTACCGTATCCGCGGGTAATTGCCTCTGATACGTCACAGGTATTTAATATTTTGATTTTCGATGCGTTGTAAATGAAAACATTTACGGATTTGATCGCGCGGTTTTATTTTAATTTGATTTTGATCGTGAATTTCCATCACAGGGGCTGACCTCCTGTAAAATCTAAAACGCTTAATTCTGCAACTTGTTCCATAACCGTCATCCCGCGAGAAAAATAAATAAAATGAAAAGCAATTACAACGTTCCACCATCATCACCACGTCAATCTGGTTCCGTGGTTCGTTTTGTTAACAGCTTTTGCCCGCGGCTTCGCCCGCGTAAATACAATATCCCACGGGAACACTACATTTTCAAGATAAAAAATAGCCTAGGTATTAATCCAAAGCTTAAACTACTATCATATCAAATTTCATCAAATTCAGTTTAGTAGTTTTCGCGTGAAAGAGAAACAAACACAAACATCCATCCATCTATCCTCACATTCACACTCATAATAAAACAAAACAAAACAAAATCTTTATTCACAAACTTAAAATACAATATAATAACAGTGTTTGAGACCCCCTTTTAAGTAAAGTTTACCTGTGTTAGGGGAGACTCGCTCTGCCGTAAACAATAAAATTTGGGAAGTATATTAAGTGAGGCTAGTAACTATTATTACAAGGAGAAATATAGAGTTTACTATATTTGGAAAGCGAGCGCGTATGTACGTCTGTAGGTGAATATGGGTGGGTGGGTGTGTGTGTGTGTGTGTTGTGTTGGGTGTGTGTGTGTGTGTGTGTGTGTGTTGTGTTGGGTGTGTGTGTGTGTTGTAGGTGTGAGTGTTGTGGGTGTGGGTGATGTGCGTGTGTGTCTGTGTTGTGTGTGACGATGTTCGGTATATTTGTATGTTAATAAATGAGCAATATTCATTCTGGGTTGAAACTATTTAGTTTTGGATAAGGAAAACCTAACATAACCTATCAAACAGTGCTTCCGTTTCGTCGTAGCTTAAGTGTAGTAGCCATTTATTTAGTATCTGTTTCAATTTATATTTTCTTAAGCCATAAATATTCTGTTTTTTATTAATTAGGTTGTAAATGTGGGTGGATTGAGATGCATATTGTCTTGCAGCAAAGTTGGATCTTACTATGACTTTATTGATAATGTTTTTATTTCTTCGCTGTGTTGTTTTGCTATTATTATAATTTAATTGTTTATGAACTTTTAGGACTGTGTGTAAGGTATATAATTTTCTGATTGTAAGCAATTTTGATTCAGTATAAAGCAGGTGAGTTGGATATCTGTATGGTTTAGAGTACATTACTTTAATGAGAGACCTTTGTGCTCTTTCCACTTCTATTAATTTACTCTTTATGGCTCCCCCCCAAACGGTTATACAGTAGCTTATAACTGATTCTGCTAAGGAAGTATAAATTTGGTTTAGTAGAGGTTTTGTAGCGGAATGTCTCAAACCTTTAAATATCCAGATAAGTTTCCTTACTCTACCCGCCAGCAGTTCTATTTGTGCATGCCATGACAATCGCTGATCAATCATTATGCCCAAGTACTTGGTTGTCTTAACTTTAGTTATTTCAGGACAGGGGCATACAGGAGCATTACGATTGCATGAGTGAATTTTTACACTGTAGTTAGTGGGGGGCTGTGTGTTATTGTACTTTGTAAAAGTCATAAAGTTGGTTTTAGTAACATTGAGGGTAAGAAAATTGTTATTGAGCCATTCAGATATTAGTCTAAGCCCAGCTTCAGCCTTTTGTTTAACTTCTTCCCATGATTTGCCAGTGAAAACAATAGCAGTATCATCTGCATAGGATCAAGATTTTGGCGTTGTTGAGTTCGAGTCGGCAGAGTTTGTCAATGTAGACGAGGAACAGGGTTGGACCGAGTACGCTGCCTTGTGGAACCCCATAGCAAATATCCTCGTCCTCACTAACGACCTCACCAATCTTTATCCTTTGCTTTCGCTCTTGAAGATAGTCAGACAACAAATCTAGGGGCCTTCCCCGTATACCTTTATTTTCTAGTTTTTTGATAAGAATGGGAATAGAGACGGTGTCGAACGCTTTCTTCAAATCAAGGAAAACGGCTAGGCATTTCTGTTTACGATCTACTTGATCAACAATGTGCTTGGTTAGAGCAGCAATAGCGTCTTCAGTTGAACGGCCATTCCTAAAACCGTATTGTGAGTTTGAGAATAAATTAAATTTTTCAAAGTAGGAGAGTAATCTAATGTTTATAAGTTTCTCTAGTATTTTAGAAATTGAAGAAAGAACTGAAATTGGCCTATAGTTATTAATGTCGTCTCTATTCCCATTCTTAAATACCGGTGTAATAATAGCCTTTTTAAGTTGTCTTGGGAATACACCTTTATTAAAACAGACATTTACTAGATGGCATAAGATTGGTGTAAGAGTATCCTTAGCAAACTTCAGGAAAGTCGTAGGTATGTTGTCAAGGCCAGGCGCACTTTCAGATTTCAGACTCATTATGACTCTCTTCACCTCAATTGGGTCTGTTTCTAGCAAGACAAATGAAGATGTTTGTTTGTGTGTTACAAATGTAGAGGTATTTCTTAACGACTGATTCGTATTGCAGTTTCCAATAGATTGAGCAAGATTTTTTCCAATATTAGCAAAAACCTTGTTTACCATGTTAACTGACTCATTAGGTGTTGGCTTAATTTCAAGGAGTTGGCTATTTGGTGTTTTTGTAGGTTTGTACTGAGTGATATCATTTATCGTTTTCCAAAGATTTTTACTATTCTTAGCATTTTTGTTTAATTGATCTCTATTATATTTACGTTTTAGTTTTTTAATTAAATTGTTGCAAAAGTTTCTATATCTTCTATATGTTATATTAAGTATTTCATCATTAGGATTGTTCCGTAGCTTTTTTTGCATATTATTTCTATTTTTAATACAGCGTAATATGCCCGGGGTAATCCATGGTTTGATCAATTGTTTACTTCTAGGTACACGGATTTTTTTTGTATGCTTAGTGAGAATTTGCTGTATAGTAGTTATTAATTTATCACATAAATAATTTGGATCATCATTTTGAAGGAAGTCTACAAAACTAAATTCTTTTAAGTCTTCGAGTGATTTTTCATAGTCTGTTTTTGTCCTATAGGTTAAAGAATTATTGATTTGTATTTTAGATATATTAATTAACACTGTTAGATGGTCCGTAATCGACGTATCAACTACAGCAATAGTTGCAGCGTTTTTATGTTTATTTAGTTTTAAGATAACATGGTCTAGGCATGCGTTTTCTCTTGTTGGAAGATTATGACCAGACAGGAGTCCATGCATTGATAGTACATTTAAGTAATTTTGTCTGTTGTTTATCTCATAAGTTATTTCAGAGTCTCTAGGTAAAGTATTTATATTGATATCCCCAACTACTAGTATGGTTTCATAATTTTTAATCGTTTCTAAATGTTGATTTAGGGAGTCCATAAAATTGTCAGCATTTTTGTTTGATGGTGAGCGGTAGATACAAAGAATTATAATATTTTGGATGAGAACTTGGAGACAAGATGCATTAATTAATATTATTTCTTCTACCCGGACGGTATGACATTTTTTAATGTATGTTGTAACTCCGTCATTTTGGTTAAGGTGAGATGTAGTTACAAAAGAGTTATAATCTGTTAATTTGGGGATATTTTTATGTTCTGATAATCTGCACTCCGTCAAAACTATAACATCAAAATTAATATTCAGTAAGGTAAGGTTAGACTCTAGATCGGGAAAATTCTTATAAATACTTCGTATATTCTGTGTAAAAATACTAATGTCGGAGTGTTTTTTAGGAAAACTGACGGGTAAGTCTTCAACCGAGCACCCAAAAGAGTGGGCTATTTCGGAACAATCTAATTCACTTATATTTTTATTTGTCATTAAGATATTTTATAGGAATTACAGTATTATCAAGATGTGTCAGGGTGCATTGAGCATTATGTAAAAATATGGATGAGTATATCGTTTTATTGTACGAGTATACAAAGTGTGGCATAGTAAACTGATAGATTGTCATTTCATGGTAATAATGTGTGATGTAGATATGTGTTATAGGTTGATTATTGTAAGTACTATGTTGTTTGAATGTGGTGTGTGTTATGTTTGCGCTTTGTATACAAAATAGGACTATTATTTTTATATTTGGTAAATAAGTTAAACATTTTCTTACAGTGTAAAATAGTCATGATGCCTGAAACAGACTTTGAACTTGATTTTCAGTTTTAATTTGTATAACCGGTGTATTGTCCGCTTGTCTTAGATAAATTTTACCGAAAGACGTCCAGCAGTATTTGTACTTTTGAGACTTAACAAGATCCCGAGCAAGGAAGAAAAGACGTGAGCCCCTTAAAGTAAGCTGCTCTGAAACAAAAATGGGAGTTTCTTCGTCCTTTTTGTGTCCCAAGTATTTGGCTCGTAGTTTATCCTTATTCTCAGAGTTGAACGACTTCGCTTTTTTCAAAATATCAGTTTTTACCATAGTGGAGGATAATTCAGCAATAATGGGAGTTCTTGTCTGACCATTACGGGTTTCGCGTACTCTATATATGTCCCTGATGTCATTCTTGCTGATGTTACAGTGAATTGTTTTGCCAAGATGCAGCATCATGTTAACGAGATCTTCCTTGTTTTCCGTGATATGTTTGGGAACATTTTTTATTTCGATGGAAGTTTTGCGACAGCTCCTCTGCATGTCCTCAAGCTTGTCCTCCATTAATGTAATGTATTCTCGATATTTTACTTGTTGTTGTTCAAGCTGCTGAACTTTTTTTAATGTATTGGAGTTTTTTTCCATACACATTTCAAAATTCAACGTGAGTGTAGACACCTGTTGTTCTAGGTCAAAGTGACATTTTTTGAGGTCCTTGATTTCCTTTTTCAGGTCACTCATATCTGATGATATTGCAGATAATTTCTTGTCCTGACTTTCTTGGAGGCTAGTAAATAGGTTAGTAATATTCTCTGTAATGTCATGTTTAAATGTGTTTAATTTAAACGTCAGTGTCGCATCCAAGTCCAATTCGGGGCTACGCATTCTCTTTAAACGGCGACGAGTTACTTTGCCCGAGTCCGATTCTTGGTCAGTTTCAGACCGACTAGCGGCGGACTGATGCTGTCTCTCTCCATCGGTTGAAGGTGGGGTGCGTTGCATGTCAATAATTTAGTGTTGACACTTGTAGCGTGGTAAGCGTAGCAAGGTATTGCTAAGTTTCAGAAGTGGCCGGTAACTACTCGTTGGTGCAACGGTTAAGTCACCCCGGCTGCAACGCCAGTGGTCCCGCGTTCAAATCTCGCCTGGCACTTTTTGTATTTCTTGTAAGTTTCTTTAACTTACATTGAAGGGGTCAGCGCGAACACCGGCGGCTCCAGGATCCACAGGGCGAAGTCCGAGGCACAGCACAACTTATTTCAATTTAAATTTAAAAATTCAAAAGCACAGGTGACACGTCCACTACGTACAAGCGCTGCGAGGCAAGAGGTATAATAGTACTCGTAGTACTTGATGGTAACGCTAAACACAAGTTTACAACCAGTTACTACGAGATCTATGCTTCGGCACGTATCTAGAAATACTACGGCCTCACAGGAAACCGGCGTGAAATAACGCTTTGCGCTCCGCCAAGTGAGAGTGCCGGGCCGAAGGGCAACGCACTTGAACCTCTCTGATGTTGCGGATGTCGATAGACAGCGATCACTTAAATTCAGGCGATCAAGCTCGTTAGTAAAAAAAACCTTCAAGCTTAGGTATTACCCTCGATTTTGAACCTGATCCTCGACCGAAGCCGAAGCAGGTGCGTTTCCAGTTTTACCACAATATTAAAAAACAGCACAATCTCCATACAGATTACAGACCTGTTACGAAGCGGATTTGCGAAATTGATTAATCTAGTGTTAGGTATTAGAGTTGCAATTACGGGAATGAAATAAAATGAAAGGGAATGAGCTAAATTATTCAGTTTAAGTATTTAGGATTGTAGTAGACTAATTGTTTTCTTAGGATATAAGGATTACTTACGCCCGAAATTAATAACGTATGTAAAATCTTAGATTGACTTCAATCTCAGATTCTCAAACAAAAATTGACGTAAACTGACGTGAAGTTAAGCCTCGGTCGTTGAAATGTATTGAAATCTTGATCTCAGATAGCTAAAATGAGATTAGGATTGATTATTAATTTCGGGCGTTAATTGATAGGGAACATACCCATGCGACGTGACCTATTTAGGGGGGGGGGGGGGACGGGGGGACTTTCAAAGTTCTACGCTTGGTCACCGGGTGGGGAGAGGGGGCTTAGGTTTATGTCACGTAGTCAACACATAGACGTAAATATTATAGACGAGGCGTGTCCAAGCAAACACTTTTAGGGTTGTTTGGGGCCATTTTGACATTTGTGGCATGGTGACATCAAGATGGAGTAACTTTTTCTTGCATGAAGATTTGTTCTGTCAAAAGTGATAGCCCATCCTTTGTTTTGAAATCGTTGACTCATCATCTTCTAGGAAAATCCCGCGTGACGGCTACTAGTACTACATGGAAAGGAGGGGAGGGGAGGGGTGGGGTCTCGGATATTCTACGGATGATCAACATGAGGGCTTGGTTAAAACAACAGGGAGGAATTACTACAGTCCGTTCAGAGTTATTTTACTTCTGACTGGACCCTCATGTTCACGACGTGTTGATCATGCTCAAACGAACTCTGTGAAAACCGTAGCTGGGCGTTACAACCATCCACAGGGATAATGCTACCAAATATGGAAGCGAATTAGTTTTACAAAAGGCCTTTTCTGGTCCGCTTGTGAAGTAATCAAATCGGCCCTTGCGAAATATGGCCGCATCTGTGATTTTCTTTGATCTCGGTACACGGCCCTTTTTAAACCGTGTGTGGAAACTGTAACCCGAGAACATCCGTCCCTCCGAAGGGCTTATGAGATTCGATATCCATGACACCTGATGGCAAGTGATATTGAATTTAATATCTATCATCGCGTCAGTACTCAGTTCACACCGTGACTCCACGCGGCGCGGCGCGCACTTTTAAAGTTAGCGATTAAAAATTATTAAACTTTTTTTACTACATAAACATTTTTCATTGCAAGAGTTCGAATTGCGATTAAACGTGTATGGTTTTGTGTATTGAATAAAGTTCAATTTAGAATCGCTAACATAAAAAGTGCGCGCACCGTCGTGTCTTGGTGCGTGCTGTCTGTTGACCCTAAAGAATTATAAAATTTAGATGTTGTATCGTTTTTAACTGGGAATGTAATCCATCTACTATGAGGTATAAATGTGAAAGTTTGTGAAGATGGATGGATGGATGGATGGATGGACGTTTGATATTGTTAGGCTTTCACACGAAAACTACCAATCGGATTTTGATGAAAAATGGAATAGGCATGTTGCCTAAAATTTTGTTTTTCCAATTCGATGTTACATAACAGATATGTTAGACAACATACTTATTAATAAACAATCTAGAACCCATGTTCGTATATCTTAAAAAATAACGAAGATATAAACCATTTAAATTTACAATATGATATACTATAGAGAGCGATATATCGGCCTGTGACGTCACGTGTTGTACCCGCCATACATTTGTCATTACAAAATGTAACAAATCGTTTTGCTAGAAAGAGATGGGCAATATTTTTTAATTTGCTTATATTTTTAATCGCGTCAATCTAAATACATATTTCTTTTAAATGTATGTATCTTTAATCAACTATTTTAAAATTTAATTTATAAAAATGTGTAATTCCACACTAGGCAACATCCCTATTGCAGTAGTTGGAGCTCTGAATTAATATATAGGCTACTTTTAACTTAGGCTACTTTTAATCCCGACACAGTAGTGTTCTCGAGGGATTACTGTATTTACGCGGGCGGAGCCGCGGGCAAAAGCTAGTATGGTATATTTAATGGTCTCTCAAGGGTCTTTCGAACGAGTAATTTAATAAAAGCCTGATGGTGAGCAGTATCCGCTGTTCATGAATACCTATCTGCAACATCAGAGGAGTCACAAGTGCGTAGTGCGTACCTTTAAATATATTTTTTTTATATTATTATTATCTATAGATAATAATATATCCCATAATATCCCATGGTAAGTTCTCAAAGACCTTGTGTTACGGATACCAGACAACGGAAATATATTTAATAATTTTATACTAATACATGTATTTAAGATTTTTGTTATAATATTCACATATTTAATACACATCCACGACCCAGAAACATAGAAGACTTTTTGTTCCTTTGGCGGGATTCGAACCCGCGACCTCCGGCTTGATTGACGACGCGCTAACCACTGAGCCACAGAGGCTGTCATTTTAATTAATCTCTTCAATTCGAGGGGCATTGTCTATTGTCTTAGGCGTGTTACGCAAACTTACTACCCAAGTGATTGGAGTTTACTTTTGACCTACATAAGGCCTCCAGGGAGATGAGGCCCTTTGCTTAAATATAATAAGGTTGCAGAAGAAACTTACTGTAACACCCTTACTAATAAAAATATTTACACAATGGATAAGCTGTACAATGTACTGTCCTTGTCTGTAAAGCTACTCTTCTAACGTATCAGACAAGAACAAAACATTGTGTATGCTGATCCATTGTGTAAATATTTTTATTAGTAAGGAAGTTAGCTGAAGTTATAATTTGCCCACAATTTTGTTTGTGTGGAAATGACAAAATATTATATTTCGTCCATGTGATAAGTCTTGTGTTTCTTTTGTGTAGAGGAAGTTTGTGAGGATGGATGGATGGATGTTTGTTTCTGGCTAAATCTACTGAACGAATATTGATGAAATTTTGTATGATAGTAGTTTAAGTTCTGGCTGACTGGCTTAACAAAGGCTACTTTTTATGCTGCAATAATGTTCCAGTGGGACACCGTATTTACGCGGGCGGAGCCGCGAGCAAAAGATAGTATAGATTATAGGTACCTACCTCGATTATAATATTTTTTGAACAAAAAATGAAAACCGATTTCCAAAGTAAAAATTTGAGACTTATATGGTTTTCTCATGGACGCCATTGTCGGAACTGGACCAAATTGAAATGGGACGGGAAGCACCAACTTTAAAATAAAATAAGAATCATCAAAATCGGTTCACCCAATCGGAAGTTCTGAGGTAACACACATAAAAAACATACAGTCGATTTGAGAGCCTCCTCCTTTTTTGAAGTCGGTTAAAAACATAAGGGAAATCCATCAGCTGCATAATATCCGTCATAATTCTAAACTTTTCCAGCTTTAGATATCAACCTCTATGCGGAACTCTACATTCCTCGACCTTATCTATAATTTTGTCGGATCATTTCTATGAGGATCTTCCACTAAAATTCATCATGATCATTACCAACCGTTTCCTCCTCCTCCAGCGCCTTCATCAGCTCGTAGTACAGCAGCTCCGCCTCCTCAGAGATCTCCACCTTCTCCTCCTCACTGTCAGAGTCACACGTGAGATCCGTCGGGAGATGCATTTCGACACTTGTAGGTGACTACACTTTCATGACACTTGTTGAATATCAAGTATTGAACACAAACTTTGATACACTTTTACGGTGTACACTTGGTTTACCTACATGACAGTAGGAATGGCACTTAATGACACATACACGTAGAATTTACACTTTTCTTGAATTTTACCTAAGTAATTTTAATTTATTAAGGAATATTGACAAGAAGGTACCTAATTATTTTATATCACTATTGTCTACAAGATAAAAATATCGGTCTAAAATTTAAATGGAAGTAAGAATTATGAAAACACTTCTTATTTTTTAATCATTTTGCACCATACTCTCTGGTCAGTGTGGTCAGATTAATTTTTGTGTTGACAAGAACACGTTTTAATTATCATAAACAAGTAATATAATAATATTATTTACTCGATACTGATTATAATATTTGCTTTAAACCGATCCTAATTTTTATAAACGAAGCCTAGTGAAATAGTAAAAGCCTGACAATATATCTCATAACTCGTTGTTAAATAAAAATGTCCTTTTATTTAAAAATATATGGAAACTAAACAGCAATTGCTTGTGCGGGAAAACTTTTCCGTGAAAATACTGTGAATGTACGTTACAATAGCGAATCTGTTACATTGTCATAATTTAATTCCAGAAAATAACGGAAAATAATAAAAAGTGTAACAAAAATAATTAAAAGTGTAAGCCGAAATAAAAAGTGTTTCATTATACACTTTTATTATGTTCTATATATGTTAAATGTTGAAACTAAAGTCGAAATAATTAAAAGTGTGTACCCAAAATAAAAGTCTAAATCAAGTGTTGAAACAAAAGTGTGGAACTAAAAATAGCGCGGAAAAGTTCATTGTTGAAATATCTCGCGAATTAATGACACCGTGAACGAATTAATTATTCATTCAGTCTCATAACTCACCGGACTTAAACCCTCTTAGGGTTCAGTGAAATTTTACATAATCTTTATTATTTTGTGGAAGTTTTTACGGTTTAGATAATTTTGCGTTTAAAACAGACGCGGTGTCGACTGATATCGATCAGTCGTTCACCTTAGGAAAACACTTTATTTCCTCGACTGTACATTGTCTTTTTAATTCTGTATACCGAGTGAGTATAATTGACTAGCTTTTCCCGCGGCTCCACCAGCGAAAATATAGTATCGGGTATCCCACGGAAATACTGTACTTTTTGGGGATGAAAAGTAGCCTGTGTTTTAATCCACAGCCTACCAAAAACTACTATACGAAATTTCAGCGAAATCCGTTCAGTAGTTTTTGCGTGAAAGAGTAATAAACATCCATCCATCCATCCATCCTCAAACTTTCACATTTATAATAGTAGTAGGATTCAAAGTCTCACTGGCACTTCGCATTAAGGGTGTGCTTAAACTAATTTTAGATTGAAATCGCAGGCATTAAAATAAGACATAGCAACCATTGCCAAGTATGAACTTAACGAAAAAGTAAACTTAAAGACATTTTAATAATAACCGACATGTTGGCAGGGACCCAGCCGTGGCGTGTGGCCACGAACTGTTGAGACGGCGGCAGCGGCTGCGGTAGCGACTACTGCGTGAGCTATATTAAGGAGTCTATTTTCGTAAAATTCATTTATTTACACGTTTTCTCGTGAATATATTAAATAGCAATCAACAAACGGTCAAAATGAAATTGACTGCTACAAACGAGATCTGATCTTTTTGGACCGTGAATAAATTTTTTTATATTACGATTTATGGTTTCGTCATTAAAAAATACTTTTGTCGGTCAATATAAAAAAAAAAAGATACGCTTATCTGTTATAGAGTTTTGATTAACAACATCTACCATCTATTTACACAACTGACTAGGAATTCCATGTTGTTGTCTTTGTCTGTCTACTGACTATTCCATCGTATCAGACAAAGGCAGCGACATTGAATAGCTTAAATCAGTTGTGTAAATATTTTATTAGTAGCGGAGCTAGTGTAGCTCAATATTTTATATTCGCGTTCGCTGTTGCGGCCGCCGGATTTCGTGGCCGCATGTAAGTGAGCATGATTTCTCGGTGTTCTAGGATTTAACCGACGCCGACGGGCTTAGTTCGCCGACATGTTGGTTTTTCGTTTTTTACAATTGAATTGTCTAGATTTTTTGGAATCTGGACTATCGTCGAGATTTATTTATTATTTATTATTATTTATTATTTATTATTTATTATTATTATTATTTATTATTTATTATTATTATTATTTATTATTTATTTATATTTTATTATTGCCCAAACTTAATTAGGTATTATGAGAATTTGTTTCCTATACTTGATGTGGTTAGCTCAATTAATAATAAAATGCACAATCCGTGATATTATCCAACATGAATCATAATTATATGTACGCCCCCTTACCTAATTATCTAGTGTAATTTTATTTAGTACTAGCTGTTTTCCGGGATAAAAAGTAGCCTATGTTTTAATCCAGAGCTTAAACTATTACCTTACCAAATTTCATCAAAATCTCTTCAGTAGTTTTTGCGTGAAAGAGTAACAAACAGCCATCCATCCATCTATACATCCTCACAAACTTTCACATTTATAATATTAGTCGGATGTTTTTAATTATTTTTCAGCCTAAGCGGAGACGAGACGAGAGGAGAGGGACTATGTTTTAAACAACCAACAGAAATTTGTTATTCACACATCTCGTCTCCGCCCAGCTTCAGTGGATACCTTCGAGCGGGGATGGTTTCGCGCGGGCATACCGCCGCTAACCACTACAGTCTAGTCAGAACGCATCTCCGCTCAGATTTGGTGGATACACCTTTGTTGAAAAACATAATATTATATTCTCGTATCCGCTTTGAACATCTCCGCACATCTCCGCCTTGGTGGAGTCCGGACCTATACGTCTTTACATAAGCGGTAGATCATATTATGACCAAAATATCCGACATCCGTAAATGATTTATAAATAGCATTTTGTAGGAAACAGCCGATTTTTTTTTTCAAGTAGAAAAGTTGATCACATAATACAAGTTGCTTATATTCAAGAGCATATCCACTCCTGAAAGTTTGGAGACTGTATGAAAAAACACCAAGTATACTTTCAAGTTTTAACTATGTAGTATCGAACAAGTGGCCGCTCAACCAGGCATAAGATGAAAATCGCTTAACGCGCACGTTCACACACTGATGTGTCAACACGTGGTTCAACCGCATCTGCAGTCGTTGCGGTCACTTCTTTATATTTAACTATTTCGAGGCGTCCTAGTGCAAAGGAAAACGTTTAGGAACTGGCCGAGTGGGTACGTTGTCGATAGTACATTCTGTAACGGAACGCGCGGTCATTTCCAGACACAACTTGTGTACAAAGTATCAGTAAGATTTATCTCAATAAATAGTGTTTAAATAAGCCCTGGAGCGATGGCTTGTTATGCCTATCCAGGAATAGATCGACCAACTCAAGAGCTGAGCTGGGCTTCCTGTTTTGTAAAAAAGATTTCCTTGCTTGCGGGATTTATTGTTTGGTGTGATGATTGTGGCTAGATATTTTTATTAACCGACCTCTGAAAGGTGGAGTTTATCAATTCGTCGGGATGTTTTTTTAAAGTGTATATATTACAAGTAAAAATCCGGCCAAGTGCGAGTCGGACTCGCGCACGTAGCGTTTGCGTCGGCTTCTCCAACGTATCAGACAAAGACAATAACATGGATTAGCGTAATGTATATTTATTAATAAGGTGGTTAGGATCGAATAATTAAAGCCTAATTAAATTAAGAGGCTCTTAAGTCGCAAGAAGATACAATACGGCTAATGATTCAGGGCGGCCCGAACTTAAGCAACATCGGAGAATTGGTTCGTTAGATATCCAATTCAGCAATTCATTCAAGACTAAGGTGTTGCCGACGACTTCTTACATGCATAAGCGTTTATTTCACCCATACATAAATAAAAGTAATATGTCCTTCCCCGAGGTCTAATCTATATCTGTGCCAAATTTCATAAAAATAGGTCCACTAGTTCCGGGGCCTGGTCAATGCAAACAAACAAAGAAATCTTTCCTCTTTATGTATTAGCATAGAAATACGAGAATTCATTCGTGTAAAAATTGCAAACGATTCTTCATTCTATTGCTCAACTAGAAATACGAGTGAATTATAATTAGCAAACATTTCAAAAGGTTATAATATTTCACACAGCTCACTGCAAAACATCAATGCGTCTATTTCTACACATCCTGTTAGCATATTGTAATAGAGATTAATTATAACAATTAAGTTTTATTAAGCTACCTAGTTAGGTAAATGTCTTCTCTTATTTACTTTACATAAATTATTTGCAATCAGAATAATATATTAAGGTTGCACAAGTCGGGTTTCTCTGTCCATACAAACGCTGCTGGTGATTTACTCTAAAGTCGTAACTGTAGACACAAATTTTAGCGTTATATCGATTGTTATAACACTCGTCTAGGTCGGTGTGTGCTTATATTTCTAAAATTTAAGTTAGTTTAGTAGATAATAGCCTCCAAACATCGGATTTTCAGCTTTTTTGACCGCAGCAACTTTGACCGTAAATAAAAAACAAACGAAGAATGAATATAAAAAAGCAAGCACACGCCGACACAGTTTGATTGTTCAGCAATTGAGATAACTTTACATCAGACAAAAATGTTACATATTTTTTTGCATAAAACACCACCAGCTGAGTGTCGATTTGCGTAATTTGAGGACGACTTTCCTAAAATACTTTACAAAGCGGCATAAATGTGTCCACTATAGCTTCTCTTCTAAGTATTACTGTTTTATTTAATATTAGGTGAAATAACAAGCATTTTCCCCGCGCGCCGCAATGAGTTCGAGCCGTTGACTAGCGCAATCTTAATAAGTATGTTACTTACAATGATGGAGAGTGGAGTAACGCGTCGTCGTCTTTTTAATGCAAATAAATTATGAGAACGCTCTACCTACTTATAATAATATTCCCTGATAGTACAATATATTAGCGAATATTCACTAATTTTAAATGTAAGCTTTCTGTATTCTCCATATATAAACAAAAATCGGTTGTATGTAAAGTCGGTTTACTGACGATAGTTGAACGTAACAACAAAGGAACGCCTCAGAGCGAGGTAACGCCGCATAGCGGGGTAACGCCGCATGAGTCATGCTTTTTCGTGCGTGCAGCCTGCTCCATCGAATTATAAGACGTTGTCACGTCGAAAAATCGTGAAATAATTATTTCAATACGTCAATTGTTTCCAAGAGTGGCGCGTGCGTGGGGCGCGGACTCCGGGCTTTATGGACGAGGTGTAGCGTGACGTCACGCTCCTGTCAGCGGGATCCAAACATTTTCGGAACTTCGACCGCGCGTAAATCATAAATACTTAATATTTTTGAATGAAACAATAACTAGTGTGTCTGTATACATAACAGTTTCAAGTGATTCTACATACGTAGTAACCTCCATTATGTTGGTGCACATTTGCCAGTTATATTTTGATACTCAACGCGCCGAATGATTGGCATAAGGTTTTTATAAAATGTTTGGATGACAATGCTGTCTAGTATCTACACAACATAATATAATGACATCAATGTCTTGATGTAACGCGTCTATGATCCAAGTAAGTTTTATTTTACGCCATTTTTCATTTCTGCGGGCGGCGACACTCCACTAATTTAATTGTTTAGAGCCCAGCTGCAAGAGTTACGTACTTTCATACTGACTGCGATTTCGTATACCAGAACCCCACTTGTAATTTATATTAGCATTTAACTTATTAGACTTTCAATTTAAATCAGTATTTAACTTAGACTTTCAATTTACTCTCAATAAACGAGCTAGCTTTTCGCAGCTCCGCCCGCGTAAATATAGTATCAGGTATCCCGCGGGGATACTGTACTTTTTCGGGATAAAAAGTAGCCTATGTTTGAATCCAGAGCCTAAACTACTACCATGCCAAATTTAATCGAAATCCGTTCGGTAGTTTTTGCGTGAAAGAGTAAGAAACATCCATCCATCCATCCTCAGAAACTCACATTTCTAATATAAAAGTAGTAGGATCTTCTAGATATCATAAACAATCAAAACACGTTAAACGTTGCTTTGACGTTTATGAGAATACCATTTTGCCGTTTTAACATATCGGGACTGCATCGGAACTCTTTTATTGTAAGATTTCATTTAAATTTTAGATCCAATTAAATTGTTTTGTAAACAAAAAGATGAAAATCGACCAAGTGAATGTGTCATTGTATTTCTTTATTACACGGTAAACGTGTCATTTAAATTGGTAGCATTATCCATAGTAGTAGTATCTATGGACGCTACACACCACGTCAAACTGGCCCCGTGCTAAATACTCTAAGAACTAGTGTTACATATATTTTACTAGCTGTTTCCCGCGGCTCCGCCCGCGTATTAGCATCTTTTTTCCGAACACACAAGTGTCAAATGTCAATGTCACACATGACGATCGACACTCGACACTTCAATTTTCAAATCTATTGTATCGGCGCAGACATATTTTCAATGCTTCGAATATTCCCCGACCTTCCGGATTCCAGATCACATAGTTTCAACCTGGGTTACTTTATATCGCGGCAAAATTCCGCGCGACTTCTGTGCAAGCTAAGTTGCGAGCACCATATAGCTTGCAATACTTAATGCACTTAGTATACACAATCCTAAATTTCTAGGCATTAGTACCTACCCAAAAAAAAAACACATTTGGTATCTATCATATAGATTCTAACCAACAGTTATGTTACTAAGGGCGGATTCGACCAAACTGGAGTAAAATTTTACTCGAGTGTAAATGTTTCCTAATCTAAGAGTAAGCTGGTTTTGCGTTTTTCCAACTTCTAATCCAATAATAAGGTAATTACACGGGAGTAAATATTTACACGGGCGATTTTGACGGAGTAAAGTATTAAACTGAGAATAGTGGATAGTCGCACAGCTGGCTGTTAATTGTCACGATCAATGTCATTGTGAAGTGTTATAATTTGATATTGATATTTTACTGTATTACTCTACGAAATTAAATTATTATGGCGTACAAGTCATTCTAATACAAACAATAGTACATGATTTTTTGTCGGTTTATACATTCGTTCATTATTCATTGAATAATAATACCGAGCATAGTATACTCTTCGAGTAACTTGGTAAAACGCAAACGAAGATATCCTAGAGTAAATTGAAGGAGTACAAATTATTCTCATTATAGTTACACTCGCGTAACTTCAAGTTTGGTCGAATCGGGCCTTAGCGCCTGTTTCATAATCTCAGATAAGTGTCAGATACCTTATTTGCATGTTATGTCTCAACTCTCAGTATAACGCAAGCAGCGACACAACTTCCGAACGAGCGATCCGACACCTATTTGAAGATCGTGAAACTGGCTCTCAGAATTGTTAGAATAAAGATGTATTGTATGTTCGTATACTCTACCTACGCCCGCAAATATATTATATTGAGTGTAATGCTGCAGTTTTATAGTGTTCTCACAAGTGGCACTAAACATTTAAATCGCGTAAAGTTTAGCGACGTAAGAGATTGCTCCTGGGGAATTGATGATGCTATTAAAAATAAGAATGGCGGGACAAAACAATATCAAGTGGATGAACATGTATGTGACCGCAATCCGTATCCCTCAGAGAATACGCAAAGATACCTACATGTTAAAATTCGGAGTTTTGTTAGTTTATTAGAGACAACATGTTGATCGCGACTTCGTGCGCGCAAAAGTTATTCTCGCAGAAACCGTACATTTTTCCGCTATAAAAAGCAGATTGTGTCCTTCCCCTGTGGTCTACTCTATATCTGTGCCAAATTTCAACAAAATCGGTCCAGTAGTTTCAGAGCCAATACAATGCAAATAAACATACAAGCAAACTTTTCCTCTTTATTATATTCGTATAGATACAGGATTTTTTTATAAGGGCCGATTTCACAATCGCCTAATAAGTGGCGAATAGCTTATCCTGCAGTTTTGTCGCCGCTTACTTTATACTGAGCGACAGAGACAAAACTGCAGGATAAGCTATTTATCACTTGTAAGGCGATTGTGAAAAACCCATAAAAAGTGAAAATAGTAAAAATCACAAGGATTTGCCTTCTAATTCATTATAATAAAACGAAAGTATTGAAATTAAATTCTTTATTTTGTCTTGAGATTAATTTTAAAAGACACCACTTTCGTTATTTCCTTTGCCGACAGGGAAATCGCTGCGTTTACGCCATCCGTCGTAAAGTTCATAAGGTGTCTTAAAAATGATACTGCACAATTTGATGCTATTTTTATTGGGGTCGACGCGCCGGGCATTGTGACGGCGGCCATTTTGGGAATTTTTATTTTTAGTATTGCAACACTCGCTAATGTCACTTTAAGTAAGATTGATAAGCTTTTTATAAGCGTGCACGTAATTATGGATTTATGTTTAAAATGTTGTTTTATTATCGGCATCATTATAAATTAAACTGTTTTTGAGCTATTTCTGTTTGTTTACCTTTGAAAATTATTGCATTGATTAGTAAAAGGCTCCGCGGAACGTAATTCGGTCATGTATATTTCATAAAACATTTCTAAATCTTTAAAAGTCGAATATCACAATGCAATCCACATTGATATTCTGGACGTCTAAATCCGTATTCCAGAATTTGTCACCGATGCAATGTGCATTGTTGCCAGCGTTAAATTCACCCCAGATTCGGGGACAGTTGGCACCGACAAGGCTGTCAGGAACTTTTATTCAGCCATTGTGCTCTGCTAAATTCGCGATTTCAATTTTTACGCGGATGCTAGGTAATGATTCCTTTGTTCTGACATATCGAGCGAGACATTTTAATTTGCAGTTTCAATGGCATGGTATGTCGTGAATTGAAACTTACAAATTGCTTTTGCCATATAAATATACTAGTCTTTGGCCGCGGCTCCTCCAGCGTGAATACAGTTAAGTATGCCACGGGAACAATGTTTTTTTTTTTTTGAATAAAAAATAGCCTACGTGTTTATCCAGAACCCCAATTCTCGTAATTAGCTTACACTTTCATTTTACTTTTATTTAATTATAAATTAATCGTCTTGATGTGAACTGTATTTTGGAGTTTCGACCAATCAAAACGTTTTTGAAGTTGGTTTGACGTTTATACACCATTTTGCAGTTTTAACGTAATATCGTGACTGGATCATAACTCTATTATCGCCGGATTTAATTAGCAGAATAGAATTGACTGATTAGTGGATAGAATTGACCTTCCGAGCCTCGATCGATTGGCGGATAGAATTGACCTTCAGAGCCTAAATTACCATACCAAAGTTCACCAAAATCCGTTCAGTATTTTTTTGAGGGAAAGCGTCGCAAACATCCATCCATCTGTCCATAGAGGCAACTCTAAAGAGAGTAAAAGAACATAAAGTCACCTTCTTTTTATTTGTAGCAACTACCCTGTGGAATCGGTCGTAAGTGGTTTGTCGGTAGTCGGTACCTGTCGTTAAGTGTGGAACAATAAAAGCTTCTGCAATTGTTAAGAGCTGCTGTAAAGCGAATTGTTTTGAAAAGGAGACGATACTAGACATAAAACATTTATTTTTGAATATAAATCATGTATCATAAATATTTACGATTCAAGCTCGGCGAACGAACAGACTTTACCATGATAGTAACATGTAAGGTGTCCAAAGGGACAACACTGCAAAATACAACGCACGCCTAATTTGAAATTTCACATTGGTTTTCTGCAACGCCCTGTTATCGATCGGCTTGTTCCAATCAAAGCATAGCTCTACAACATGGTAAATACTTAAATCCAAACGTTAAAAATCAGAAAAATTATTTGGAATGCGGATTCGTTAAGTGAACCAACAGATCTGAAAGTGAATTTAGTTGGCAACCAACAATGAAAATAAATGAGTTCGAAATTCAAATGAATAAAGATGGCGGCGATAGCAACACTGGTTCGCGCGGCAAAACTGACAGATCGCCCGTTCGAAAACTCAATACTATTTACTGGATAGTTTAATTTACGTGTTCAAAAATAGCTTATCGGTTTTATTCCTATTTAGAGTGCAGTGCTATGTTTTCTGTTCGTTCTCCATTGCTATTTATCTAAAAATAGATAAGGGAGGCAATTCTCGTAATTTTTATCGGTTAAATCTCGTTTGGATTTTCAGCCTCTAGCTGTCCCGCTCGCGAGATATATGACGCGTATGAGAATGAGTAGGCGCGTTGACCGAACCGAGACTATTCGAAAATAATGAATTGGGATTAAGACCCAATACAGACTATTTTGGTTAGATACCTAGATAAGCTAATCAGGTATATGGTTTATGAGTAAAGCGGATACATAGAGACGTAAGGACAGATAGGCAGTAGAAAAAAATATAACAACTGCTGAAACAATCGTTACAATATTATAAATATTTTAAAGTTAGATAAAATATTATCTACCATCGACTTCGTAACTTTTAGCGTATCTTTCAATCTCATTTTTTACCCTAACTGCGCCAGAAGGAGGGTTATGTTTTTCGAATATACATACTACATCTATGGCACGCTCTAGCTTTAGAGGCTTGTTGCATTTGAGCTTGAGCGGTATCATTAGATCTTGGTCGTGACAGCAGCACTGGACTGAGATCCCAGGCCCGCCAGACTACCATCATATTCTTACTGATGAAATGTATGTCATGTAGTATTAGTGTGTAGAATAAACGTTTGTATTCCCGCTAGATTGTGCCGTGGGCCAATTCTCGGGTACCTACAGGGCGCCAAAGGTACAAAAAATTGTAAGTACATACTTTTGTTACAGCCTTTGAAATGAGTCTTACGTATGCTAAAGTAGAATAATGAAAATCAAATATTATAAATTAAAATTTACACCTAGATATTTCGCTTTTATATGATTGTAGTTTTCAAAAAACAAAAATGGAAAATCATCGACATAGAAATAAAAATCATTCAACTTCTAACCTTTTTTATATCTCTGTTAATACTAAGTTTAGAGAAAATAAAAATAGGCTGTCTGTAAAGTCAGTTTACTGACGATAATTGAACGTGAGAACGTCGTGTTTATAGTGCGCGCGGAACTAATTGGCCGCGCCTTAAGTAGGCGTGTAGCCGCCGCGAAATCCGGCGCCGAACTGAGTAATAACATCAAGCGCCGCCCGCCTCTCCGTCCCACCGCTCACATACCTAAGGCGCGGCTAGCTGAGGTAACGGAAATGCGTCATATTTAGCGAGGTAACGCTGGTAACAGGTAACGCATGAGTCATGTTTTTTTGTTGCGTGCAGCCGGCTCCATCAAATTATAAGACGTTATCACGTCAAAAATTACTTTAATAAGTTTTGATACTTACATTATTATAAAACCAAAAAAAGATTAACACTTTATAAGAATTAACAGTAAAGTGAGTACAAGTTTTCGCAACTTTACACCTTGTACCTAAAAATTGGCCCACGGCACAGACTAGCGGGTATTCATCGTCCATTGTACACATGTATGTTGTATGTTGTATGTATGTTGCATAATGACAACAGCGGTTTTAAGAAATGTTATTGTCAATGTCATATTGACAGATGTCACGAGTAAAGCCTATTTACTTAGCTAATGGCTATACTCAGTGTAGACTGTAGACGTATTTGTGTTAGACATATCTCATATGTAATACGTATCTGTGTTAAGCACCAATAAAGGAGAATATAAGAATTGTTACTGTATTATTATCATCACCACTCAAGCGTAAGAAGGACTTACATAACAAGAGGTCGTAGCCCGCTACAGAATATAAGGGTAGTTTGGCGGGCCTGGGATCTTAGTCCACTCT
This sequence comes from Phengaris arion, assembly GCA_963565745.1. Lineage (NCBI taxonomy): Eukaryota > Metazoa > Arthropoda > Insecta > Lepidoptera > Lycaenidae > Phengaris > Phengaris arion. The sequence continues at coordinate 5,799,041 of OY751444.1, read as the reverse complement.
AAGTACATCAAAATGTCGCCGCCAGGGGTTTTTTTTTTAAATATTGAGATTATAACTCAAAAAGTATGGCAACACTAATTATAATGCACTATTTTGTTCCGCTTCATTCGAGATCATGTTTAACCAACGGACGTGACTCAACCATTGTTATGGTCAACGTAACAAAATCGCAGCTTTAGTTGACTACTGACATGAACTTAGCAGCTGGATACCTAATTTTAATGCAAAAGATCGAAACGATAAACGTTCTGTCGGTGATGATTTGGTGAAATAGCGGACGAGAGAGAATGAGTCGGGAATTCTACTGTCATAGTTATATTATAAAATAGCTGTCCCGACACACGTTGTTCTGTCTTAATAACTACACCTCCACCGCCGCCAATATATCATACTGTTTAACCTTCCACAATTATTTCAAGCCCAAAATTAGCCAAATCGTTCCAGCCGTTCTCGAGTTTAGCGACACTTTGGTATTGCAATCCATTTTTATATATCTTATAAGAAGAGGATGTGAAAGTTTGTGAGGATGGATGGATGGATGTTTGTTACTCTTTGACGCAAAAACTACTGAACGGATTTTGATAAAATTTGGCATTGTAGTAGTTTGAGCTCTGGATTGACACATAGGCTTCTTATCCCGAAAGAGTACAGTGTTCCCGTGGGATACTGTACCTATTTACGCGAGCGGAGCCGCGGACGAAAGCAATAATTCAGAATTTGAGTCTTATTATAAGTTAAAGCGGTAATGAAATGAGCTTTTGTAGTAAGTATATTATGTATAGCAAATATGCTCGAAATTCGCCCATAACAATTCATATTATTTTTTAGATTCAACTTTATAAGGGTTCCTTTGCCTGTTATTAATTCCGTAATACTCATGGAACCCTTATAATTTCGTTCTATTCGGATATCGGATCCGCTATATCGGATCTGTCTGTCCGCTCTTCTTGCTGTAATTATGAATATAAATGGATGAAATTTGGTACGGTTATAGGTTATATAGATCTCGGTTTTGGCATCATAAAATATATTTTTTCATTCTACGCCATCGTTAATAGTTCATAGGTCTTTTAAAATAAAGCCAAGGTTTGGTACATGATTTTTTTACAAAGTCGGCCTCCAAAGTGGTTTATAAGTTGGTCCCCACTCTGGCAACATCCATACTTCTATTTTATAGTTTAGAAAACTATAGAAAATAGAAATATGCAAGTTTCCGTGCTGGTAGATCATGCTAAAAACTCTTCACGACAATTATTTCGAGCGAAATAGGACAAGTAATTAAAAGAAAACCGTTGATAGTTACGGAACCCTCCTTAGACATGTCGTGACATGCTCGTGGTTAGGTTAAATAGAACGAAATTAAATGTTGCGACAGATTGATAAATGATAACGTGTAACAAAATCGTGTCTATTAACGCACCGTGTGTGTGCTATAATCTGAGCTCGTGTGTGTTGTTGTTTTTTTTTTATAAATTTTATGTATTTCATGGCATTATTTAAAAAAAAAATTTGCTTCCTGCACACCTTCCTCCACATAAACTTTAACTGCGCCAAACATCCTATTCCTTCGTTGGCACAATTCTCGTAAAACTGTACTGAAAGTTTTCGCTTTACGTATGATGCTATCCATGCCCTAAAATACTCGGAAACGTCACGCCAACCCGCATCAGTTTGGATTTTAGGACTTAGGAACACTTATTGTTGACCCGAATGCCCCATTGTCCTGGAACCATAGGGGTCGAACATTCGCGAATATTTACAAAGTAGACCAAAATAAGCCTATGTTTGTTATAACATCCGCTCCGAATGCACTCCAATCAATTCTGGATAATTAAAGAGGAGAAGAGGGATTTGCGAAGACATTAACAGAATTCAAAGCTTTGCGTCTTTGGATGGATTTGAATGTAATTATATCGGCAAATAGCGTTTTGGTATTGATTCGTTGCAAGATATTAGACACTTGAAAGAAGAAAATGTGAACTAGGATTGGAATAGAACACAATTTACGGGTGTTGAGAAAAAGAACTATAGTTCCTTTTCTCAACACCCGCAAATTAGTAGGATATATCCTACTACTATTATAAATGTGAAAGTTTACGAGGATGGATGGATGTTTGTTACTCTTTCATGCAAAAAGTACAGAACGGATTTCGATGAAATTTGGTATGGTGGTTAGTAGTTTAGGCTCTGGATTAAAACATACTTTCACTCTCGAAAAAGTACAGTATTCCCGTGGGATTTAGCTTTAGAGTAAGCTAGTATTTCTTATTATAATGTGTATCTTGAATAATGCTAGCCTCGACAGAGGTTAGATAAACCGTATGCGTATTATTAAATGAACGTGTGAATTTAGAAGAAAAGAGCATTAATTAATAAACACTAGCGGGCGGCCTGTGGTCGAAATTCGTCCATAATGTTTTTAAGTTTGAACTTTACAGGGGTTCTTTTGCCTCATAAACAGAGAACATTTATATTGTGACAGATTGATAAACGTCAATGTGTATAAAACGCACGGTGGTGTGTGTTAATAATCTGAGGTAGTGTGTGTTGTTATTTTTATTAATTTCATTCTGGGCATTATTTAAAAAAATATATTAGCTTTCGGCACGCGATTTTACCGACCAAATACCATACTCTTTCTGTTGCACAATTCTCGTAAAACTGTACTGAAAGTTATTAGTTCGGGTATTAATATAATAATGTATAGCATATTTCAATAGATCCAGCAGTGGCATAAAGTTCAAACAATTTCGTATTTCTATTTGATGTTCGCTCCAACGCGACGTATGACATTAATTTTATGTCGCTGATAGCAATAGACGTTCATAATTTGATTTAGTTAGGTAAATAGCATTTGCGAATCTGCAGATATTAATTAACGCCCGAAATTAATAATCAATCTTAATCTCATTTTAGCTATCTGAGATCAGGACTTCAATGCATTTGAGAATCTAAGATTGAAGTCAATCTAATGTTTTAGATAAGTTATTAATTTAGAGCGTTTGAGTGATCGTAGCTGCGCCTTATCTGACACAAATCTAATGGACACCACTATTAGGACATATATGGTGATAGTTACGATTTCCGTCGATCATTTAACATTATTAATGATCTACAGATCTGCCTCCTATTACGATACGACTAAAAAAGACGCAATTTGACTTTTTCTGATTTCATCAGTCGATTGCAATCTTTCCCACAATTATGGTTTTGCAAGTTTTATGCATGCTTAGATATTATGAGGTTGGAGCTTGCCTGAATCTACGCTAGAGCATAACCAATTGACAAACGGTTTATTGCTCCCTGTCGGTCTACAAAGCATATTTGTTACCGGAAGAGCAAAATGAATCATTTGAAGCCAAATTAGGCATTTGGAGCTTGTCTAGAATAGAGATTAAACAGTTAACTTCCATTTTGTTTCAAAATAAAGCCCTAAAACGTAGAATATTACTTGGGCAAAAGTCTCGACCACGTTTACTCTAAAGTAAACCTTATGAGAACGCGCTAAAATGTTAATAAGTTAGAAGTTATTTATAATAAAATTCATTAAATAACCACTCTCGTCCGTTGGAACTTCGAAGCACACCTGGTCGCAGTCGGGCCGTCAACAGTGATAACTCATTTGTATAATGTTATAAGTTGAGTGATTTTTTTATATTGTTAGTCCTAATTTGGGAATACAGTCAAAGAGTTTGTTATATTTCAGAAAACTAAACAGTTAGGTAATCATTTTATGTTTCCAAGTTTCCTCGGACGCCTTAAGAAATCAGGAGTAAAACCTTTGAAGCCATTTTCAATTGAAAAACATTAGGGAAACAATTTTCCTAAAACTTCCGAGAACTCCTCCTGCTAAAATAATTTTAGATGATTTTTAAATTATTCACGCTGGAGAAACATTTTGTTGAGATTATATTACGGGTCTGTTTCACAACTACAGAGAAGTGTCAGATAGCTTATTTGCATGTTTTATCTCTGCCGCTCGATATAAAGTACCCAAGCAGCGACCAAACTTCCGAATAAGATATCCTTTATTAGATGAAACAGGCCCTTGGTGTGGTGGTCAATTTTATCAAGAAATTCCATTTTTATCTTTGCCTTTATTTTTAAATACTTGAGGGTTTGGTAACCCTCATGTATTGAAAAATAAAGGCAAAGATAAAAATGGAATTTCTTGATAAAATTTAAATATTAATTTTATTTATTTGTAGGTATTCTACTGCCGTATGGCTAAAATGCCTTAAAACTATCTATAATAATAACCAGTAAATTATGTAATCATCAGATCTTGGTTCTAGAACTTTGCAAAATAAGTAATTTAACATCAAAAAAAAAATGGCAGAAAATGTCATCACAAGTGTGAATTGAAGTTATTTTAGTCGTTGTAAGTGGATAATGGTGGTGAATTGTCCCGATAGTCCAGTATTGTTCCGACGACAACTTTCTAACTGCCTTTCTCTCTGTTTTAAATTTAAAGTGTTGCAGGATTATAGTGATTGCATGTTTTCCAGTTAAATTGCATGTTTTTGACAATACGCTGTTACTTTTGACGATGATTCGCAGTTTGATTTGAATTGTAACAGCCACGTAGACAAGACGGAATGAGTTTTCAAGATTTTGGTCATATTGTTCCCTTTATTACGATACTTCATGATTAGTTTTACAATTATATTTGTACATACATGTATTTTAACTGTGACTTTCATTTGAAGAATTTGCAATAAGTTTTAAGGTTAAGTAAGATGCAATACGGTTTTAGGTTTTAAGCAATGATTTCAAAACTAAGGATGTATGATGATGATGTAAATGTACGTCACATTTGACAGAAAAAAATCATACAAGGAAAATTCCCCATCTCGATTTCAGAAGATTTTTTCAAATAAATGTGGACTGAATATACTGCAGAGAGCCAATGTCAAAATGCCAAGATGACGAAATGTCGAACCTCAACTGCCCCAAACAACCCCAAAAGTGTAGATATTTTTTGCCTCGACATGCCGCGTCTATAATATATTGGTCTATGGTTTTAGGCTTAACCACAGGGGCGACTCTCTACAAATGACAGCTCGAGCACCGGCGAATGTCAGCCATGTTAACGCCGAAATAATTTTAAACGTCGCCTCAGGCAAATCTATCATCCCTACTAATATTATAAATGTGAATGGAAGTTTCTTTGTTACGCTTTCACGCGAAAACTACTGAACGAATTTTGATGAAATTTGGTATGGTAGTAGTTTAGACTCTGGATTAACACATAGGCTACTTTTTATCCCGGAAAAGTACAGTATTCCCGCGGGATACTCGTTAGTATATTTACGCGGGCGGAGCCGCAGGAAACAGCTAGTAAATATTATAAAGTTATATCGTCAATTATGTCAAAACACTAAACGACCAGCGGCCAGCCCCGTGAACGAAAGTCCTGGCTGGAAAAACTCAGGCTCCGCTTGCCGCGCGCACCCCGCTCATACGTCTAGCCACGCACCATAGCTGCGAGCTGTCAATCGTGTAAGTCTTTCGAATGACGGTTCTTTACGTTAGTAATATATATTAATATATATTACTAACTACATATAGAGCCTCTATATGGACTCAGTGGCTTAACCTTAACTAATTACAGAGGGCCCGTTACTTCTTAGGGGGAAAGTGTTGAGATTAAGCGGTTATAGTAAGATTTAGTGAATTTGCCGTAAACTGGCCAAACGTCTACCCTCAGTGTTGCCAATTTATAATGTAAATTTATTCAAAATAAAATTAGTTATAATTAAAACTGATTCTAAGAAATATTATCCTCATTACAATATATGTTTTGGTTTACCATTTAATTTTGGGGTTATCAATTCAATCAGACTAAGCTTAGAAGCTTGGAAGGATTTCCAACTAATAAAATATTGTAATTACGACCAGGAACAACTTAAAAACGATAAGATATGTAAACAGTTAAAAAAATGTTTTCTGCCATCATCCATGTTAGAAGGGACAGAACTCACAGAAGTCATAAAACCGAACCAAGAGCACGGCAGGACATGTCTAAGGAGGGTTCCGGTTACTCGAAAATGGATGACTTTGTAAACATGTATGAAACTTTACCTTTATTTTGAAAGACCTATTCAACGATAAACCCACATGATGTGGTACAATGAAAAACTTTTTTTCATCCCCACTTCACATGTATGGAGAGCCACCCCTAAATATAAAATTATTATTATTTTATGATGCCAAAACCGAGATCTATACACAATCTATAACTGTACCAAATTTCATCCATTTACATTCATTATTACAGAGAATAATTGTATATTACGGAACCCTAAAAATGATTTTTAAGCGGTCGCTTAAAAATAAGTAACACGTAGCTTTTACTTCATATTTATAATCTTGGTATATCTGCCGAGATAAAAAGAGGAAGAATAGGTAAAGTAGACCACGGGGTAGGACATAGGCATCTTTTATCGCGGGAATATGTACGGTTCCCGCGGGATTTCCTTTCGGGCGTACTAAGTTGCGGGAAACGTCTTGTATCAAATATGTAAAAAAAGTTTATCTAGTGCCCGATGGGTGTAAGATGTGAAATTACACAGGTACAATTACAATGGGATCGTGGCATTCTTGAGATTATTTTAACACTGAGTCAGCTGATGCATTTTTATATTTTGTAGGTCAGTTATTTATCTTTGGTATGATAAGCAATTTATAGTTTTGTCATACTATGAGAGAACTAAGACGAAAAGTTCATAAAGTAGATTGAAATATGAAAAATTGAGAAAAAAATATATTTAACATTTTTTTTTATTCATAATTAACGGTAACTAAAACATCTGTAATCTGCTACAGTAACATGATCCGTGTGAATCATATTCGTTAAAAATGAGTCACTTTGCGTATATCTGTCGATTTGTTTGTAACATACACACAAGAAGTAGTAACCAGAGAGTTTAGTGTAAAACTAGAAACACTGATCCATGCACTGTATCCATCACATAAGAAAACCGCAGGCTAACGTAAAAAGACAAACAATTGTCGCGTTGACACGTTCGAGATTTGAAATTGAGAGCGAACTGTTTATGGCGCGGGGCGCATGCGCACGAGCGCCCGGCTGCCGGCCGCCATGACACTGAGGCGTCAAATGCAAACGCGCCCTGCGCCGCCGCATACATTTACATAATTATTATTGTTGGTCCTGCCATGCGTTCCTAAGTGAGGGGACGCCGATTGTTTTATGTCGATTACTTCTCGGTAAGGCTCGACCGAGATGGGTTTTTCGTTCTCGGCCGAGACCGAGACCGAGACCGAGAATAAAATAATATCTCGGCCGAGACCGAGAGCCGAGAACGAGAATAGAAAAAGCGTGAAATTTTTTTTTTATACTGTTTGCTTTTTAATACACTACTAATTGTTTAACAAAATTAATTGTTTTAATAATCAAAGTTAAATAACATTATATTATAACATAAAAAAAGCAATTTTTCGGCATTTTCGCCCTTCAAAGAATGTCGTCTCTCGTCATACAATTGTCCAGCTTTGCTAAAAAGTTGTTCACTTGCTACGCTAGTAGGCGGCGCAGATAAAAACTTATTTGCTGCGGGCTTAAGCACCTTATAAGGCGACGAAAACCAATACTCAAAAATATTAGCATTTCTTTGCAGTCTTGGCTCTCTAAGAAAGCTTTCTAGCGCTATTTCGATCACAGAGCTTGAACTGTATTCGTCATTGGTCATTGGCTCGTCTTCCAACTCTATCGAATCATGAGCTGCCCATAAGTTGGATTGACTTGTTGCAGCCATGTTTGACGAGTTAGTTGAAGATGCCCATGTCGTCTCACGAGAATCTGATCCTACATTTTCATTGAGAGTGAGAGTCTCGATAATATGAAGTTTGGCTGAGTTAACTTCGCTTTCAGTTAGATATTTAGTTTTAAACCGTGGATCGATCAGTGTTGCAGTAACTAATGGCAAACAACTTTTAACAAATGAAAACCGCTGATTAAGTGCATCCAGTAGCTTGCTCTTCATCGTCTCTGCGTGATTTCCAATTTCATTATCATCTTCCTGGTCATTAAAGGACTGAATGTTTTGTGTTGGCGCCAATTTTCCATTCAACATTGCCACCAACGGTATTACCACTGAAACACAGGACGAGTTGGAAGAGATATCCAACGTGGCTTGGTAAAAGCATTGCAAAACGTTCACTATATCTTTCATGAAATTCCATTCATCACTGTTAATTTCTAGTATGCCTCCTTTTTCAATACGGTATAGGTTCAAAGCATTTTTTTGCTCAAGCAGTCGATCCATCATTAAGTAGGTACTATTCCACCGAGTTTCGACATCTTGAAAAAGCGCATGCTCCGGTAAATTTAAGGTTTTTTGAAAGGTACTTAAATGTCTTCGAGCTTGTTCACTCCTGTGAAAATGGCCGACTACTTTATGACATTTTTTTATCAGCGTTTCAACTTCTGCAACCGAAAAAATGGCATCATGGATCGTCAACTGCAGAGTATGAGCAACACAACCCAACGATGTGAATTCAGCTACTCGAGTGGCGCGGACCATGTTGCGAGCGTTGTCTCGTACAGCCAAGTGAACTTTTTTTGCAATGTTATAAGTTTCGGCAATTTCTTTGAGTTTTTCTGCTATATAATCGCCAGTGTGGTCGTCTTCCAGAACAGTCGCAGCCAGCACCACTTTAAGGCGCTGTTCTTTCCGAACGAAATGGGCAGTAAAACTCAGCAGCGAACAAGTTTTTGTAGGATTTGACCATATATCAGTAGTAAAACTTATCCAATCAGCTTTCATTAACAGAGATACCACTTTGGCTTGAACCTTTTCATATGTGTCAGGCATTAACTGACTGCGAAAGTATTTTTCGGACTTCAATTTGTATCGTTTTGGCCCAGATGGATCAGCGAAATTCAAACGTTTAAATCCTTCACCTGACACTGTAGTATAAGGTTGCATGTCCACAATTATGTAATCCATAATTGCTTTATCAATTCGTTTGACAATCTGATGATCATCAGGCCATTTTGCTGAAGGCGGATGAGATATTAATTGTTCTATAGTAGGTTGATGCTTTTTATCATTATTATCAATATTAAGGCGCACGGGCTTTGAAATAGCCGGTTTCAAACTATTTTCGTGAGCAATTTCAGCCAGTTTATTCTCATAGTGTTCATATTCAGATGAATGATATTTCGACAGGTGCAGTTTCAAACCTTTGATAGTCTGATGTTTGGGCTGAGGACTGCCTAATGACACCGTTTTACTACACGACTTACAAGTAGCCTTTGATGGATGTAATACAATATTTTTTTCATAATATTCCCAAATAGGATTTACTTTAGGCATATTTAGTTTTCATCTGCAACAATACAATATTATACCTTCTTAGTTCTTAGTAAACATAAACATTAAACACATTAAATCGAAACAAAACTGAAAAAATAGCACCTGATAAGATTGTTGTTTAAAAAACAAATAAGTCGTTAACTTAGATCAAAACCAATTTTCGATTAATTTTACTAAGAAACGGTACCTAACCTACGTATCGTATTTGATTTTAGCAAAAAGCTTTGCAAGTGCTATAGGTACCTATTGACAAACAAACCATGTGTTTAGTTATTTTTAACTGTAGGTATTTTATTAATTATAAACCTTACGTATTTTCAGCAAAAAACATACGCATAACGTCACAAAACCCTATCAATCTGTAATATATATTTAATTTACTTATATTTATAAAAACAACTTACCCGCTTTATATTCCACCGCAAAACTATAAGTAATGATCTTGCTTTCACCAAACCAGTGTAATTAATCAATTTACATGTATCAACAACAAGTAATCACAGCAAGTAGCAACACAACACTTAAAAGAACTTATTTTAATTTACTGTGTTAAAACAAACTTCCACTCGATACTATTGTAAACATAAACAATTACAAATACTGCTCGAATGGGGCGAAAGCGGCCGGCCGCAGTTCGCCAGCCGGGACTTCAACCAATCACAATTCAGCTCTCTCACGCACTTACACCAATCGACTACGCGCTGCGGCGCGTTGCCACGCGCGGTAAAATTTGAATACCGATCCGAACAATGTTACAATCTCGGTCATGACCGAGAATCTCGGCTATAATTAGCCGAGAACCGAGACAAGTTTCTCGGTTGGATTTGTAGCCGAGAATGCCGAGACCGAGACCGAGACCGAGATCTCGGTCGAGCCTTACTTCTCGGTTTTTGCATGAACGATTTTGTTTATAAAGTTTAATGAACCGTGACCAATATTAGGGAAGTACTATAGCATAGAAAGTTAATTATTTAATGTTATTAAAAATTTAAACCTACAAGCTAGCAGCTTTAGCTAATAAGCTAGTAAGAATACAATGGATTTCACCAATTTAGGCTATATGATCCAGAAATCGGAGCGCCGGAGAAAATTCAGATCACTAAAAATAGAGCTCTGGGCTAATACAATAGAGTTGAAAACCGAACACACGAGCGTTGAGTCAAATGTCAACGTCAAATTAGACAACTCGACACTCGAGTGTTGGATTTTCTATTGTATTTATTTATCCGCAGTTCAATTTTATCACTCTGAATTTTCTCCGGCCTTCCAGATTTCGGATACAATATTACTATATTTATCAATGATAGGAGCATTTCTGTTCAATCAATTTTACGTCCGGTCTTATTATGAGGATCTTCTTTGTCAGTTGTCACCATATCGAATGTACTCGTATAAGTAGGATCTTAGGCGATGGAGGTACAAAAGCTAGCTTACTTATTCAGAGTACATTTAGATATTTAAAAATTTATAGAATTAACGAATACAATTCATATTATTACTTATATTAAAACATGCTTATACATAATTCAAATAAACAATGCAAACTTCGAAGGTCAATGTTTTTTGTTGTTGATCCAGTAAATAATTTGAATAAATTTAAAATAAATTATTATTATACTATATTATACTTACCTTAAGTAAAAAAAACAAAAAAACCGCTATGTGTCAGATAATTTTGATGTGCCCAGTGTTACCTGTCACGACAAAACGATACCTCTCTGTCTCAAGCTCAAATGCGACAGGCCCTTTTGGGCTCTAGGGCGTGCCAAAGAAATATACATATTATATACATACGAGTACACCCGAAATATAAGCCTCCTTTTAACGCAGTCGGGTAAAAAGAAGACAGATATCCGTCTTTAAACTTGAGTGAAACGAATGATTCTTCTTTTATGAATAATTGAATTTCTGCCGAATGTTTTATCGATAATAAGGCATATCTTCAATGTCCCATCCCTATTTTAAGACGTGCTAAAGACAGAAGCAGTGACTCGCAGTCAGCGACACAAATAAACTAAGCTTTTTTTTTTATTGTTAATTGGCAAAATTTTTAGCTCAAAAACAATTTAAGGATATCATAAGCCACGTTAGTATAATCTACATGGGTTAAGAAATACCACCGACCAAGTGCGAGACGGACTCGCGCACGAAGGGTTAAGTACAAAAAAGCGCAAAAAAATCACCTTTGTTGTATGGGAGCATGCTCCAAGATGGGATATTTATTATATATTTATATTTATATTATTAAATATTTATTTTATTCCGTTTTTAGTATTTGTTGTAATAGCGGCAACAGAAATACATCAGCTGTGAAAATTTCAACTGTCTAGCTATCGCGGTTAAGGAGATACAGCCTGGTGACAGACATATGGACGGACAGACAGACAGACAGCGAAGTCTCAGTAATAGCGCCTCGTTTTTACCCTTTTGGGTACGGACCCCAAAAAAGCTCTAATAAAAAAATATCGGTTGTCTGTAAAGTTGGTTTACTGACGATAGTTGAACGTGACAACGTCAACAACAACAACAACAACAACAGCAACAATAATAATAATAATAATAAAATGCGAGGTAACGCTGGTACTTGGTAACGGTAACAGGTAACGGTACTTGGTAACAGTACTTGGTAACGCATGAGTCATGTTTTTTCGTGCGTGCAGCCGGCTCCATCGAATTATTAGACGTTATCACGTCAAAACAGATTTTTCGAAAGGACTAGGATTCTAGAAACCCTTAGAAAATATTTATAAGCATCTTAAACATTAATGTACTACACTTGCGACCGAATACTGAAACGCTAATTATAATTAACAGGCTGTCGCTGTCTCTCCTAGCCGAAATGACAAGGACAGCATGTGACTTGAGCGTCACTTAATTTAACTACCGTTTCAGTATTCGGCCGTTAGAATTATTATAGTTAATCAGTTACCAGGATTCTTTCTTCGCGTTTTAAGACTTGTTTCGTTAGTACGTTTTGTATGTAGCTTTTACAAGCATCAGAAAATGGCTAACCATCATGAACTACTTGACAGATAATCTGATTTTATTCCCATTAAAATAAGAATTAACAATTCTGCCTGACCTTAGCATTCAAAGGATATTATAATTAAGATATATATTTTTTTTACACTTGAGATTATTCAAAACCGGTCAAGCCAACCTGTTATCCTTGAAGGAGCTTTCCAATGTAAAAAATACCGACACAAAAAACGTTCAAAAAGTTACGCAAATACTGTGTCTCACAGTTCACTGACAAGAATATCCATACCATCCTACTTACTATTATAAATGTGAAAGTTTGTGAGGATGGATGGATGTATAGACTAATGGATGGATGGATGTTTGTTACCCTTTCACGAAAAAACTGCTGAACGGATTTCGATGAAATTTGGTACTTAGTAGTTTAGGCTCTGGATTAAAACATAGGCTACTTTTTATCCCGAAAAAGTACAGCATTCCCGTAGGATACTATGTATGGATGTGTGGATGATTCTTGTTATAGTCTATGTACCTATGTGTGTTTGTTCCATTGTAGCGTCGTAACTACGGATCTGATTTTAATGAATGAGGTGTCAAATGTCAATAGATTCGCAACAATGGCACGGGTAAGGCTGGAACCATTGCGTAGTAACTATTAATTAATCTGTCCTGGAACTTATTATGATCCGGAATCCAACAGGCCCGGGAAAATCCAGAGCTCTGAAAATTATAGAACTCTGCGATAATACAATAGAGATGGAAACGAAGTGTCGAGTTTCGTGTCATATATTTATATCATACATTGACATTTTACTCGACACTCGTTCGTTCGATTTTCGGCTCTATTGTATTAGCACAGAGTTATATATTCAGTGCTCTAAGTGCTTCAGTTTTGATTATTAAATTTTTCGCACAAAATCTTTCTTGGAATATAACGCGTCATTAGTAATGAAAGCATTGCCGATTCCCATACAAATGCATCAGTATTCTGTACGCAGAGTCCAAGGTACGCGAATCGCATGTCATTATCGCATATTACAAGCGACTAAACACTAACCCCCTTAGGCGCATTGGCGCAGATGTGGCTTGAAGTTATTCCTGGGTTAAAATATCATGCCTTCTCATTCATAAATACGAAGAACGAGAGAGATAACATGATATTTAACCCGGGGTTAACTTTTTCTACCCCAAGGTATCGATATATATAATGCTATACAATTTTTTGTCCTTGTCTGTCAAGCAACTTTTCCAACGTATCAGACAAGGACAAAACGTATAGCGTATCCATTGTGTAAATATTTTTATTAGTAAGGGGTTAGGATCAGCTCACTAATTTAAATTAGCTTTTGAGAGTTCGCCCATCTATCTTAGTTTGTTTGCATGAGTGGGCCCGGCCGAACCAGATACCACGGCCTCACGAAAAATGGTTGTGAAATAACGTTCGCGTTGTGTTTCGCTGATTTCGGGTTAAAAATTGCCTTAAAATTGTTTGTTGCGTTTGTAGTTCCATTTAAGGTGTGGAACCTTTAAAACCAACATTTATAAATCTGGGCTGTTAGGTCACTCACGCTACGTGCAACTCCTCGACCTCGTAAGCAGCCTATCTCACGCGGGTCTTGAATAAGTTGGGAATTACGTAGTAAAAATAATAATTGTAAGTCTGTAATCTTTTTCCACAGCCGCCATGTAAATAATAATTTAAATGTATTTTTTTTCTATTTCAATAAACCGAAAATTAAATTGCACTTGAATGTGACAAATTTTCAATCTTAAGTCGTTTTAAATATGCCTCGATTTAGTAAACCAGGGTGTGTTAGGTATTTGTTAAAACAAAAAATGATACCTGGGCAAAGATAAGTAACAAGTTAGTAATTTTAAATTACCAAGCCTTTAGTCAAGATGCATTCGATAATTTCGACGGCGAAGTTCGTAATCAAAAATGTATGGGATTTGACATAGGTCATCGCTAAGTGACATGTCGCTTACGATGCCTTATGTCAAATCCCATACATTTTTGATTACGAACATGACTAAAGGTCCAGAATTACTTTAGGCACAATATGATTAACTGCTTATGTAAGGACTGGTTGATTAAGCAGAAAAAAAATTAAACTCGTTAAAACTAGAAATATTATAATATAATAACCTAGTATGAAACGAATCTACGGCGCTGAGGTCGTTGACCTAACATTGTCACACAGCTGATTTCGAAACGTCGTTTTCCGTAGAGCTTCACCAACATTGCTACTGGCCGGCACTACCTGTGGCCTGTGGGCCTAGCAGGAACATTTGACAGTGGCGTAAACGTAACATTATCGAATGAGAATTGTGTGAAGATCTGTCAAAATCGTGACAGTCCCCAAGCAAATTTCATTCGATATCTTTACGCTTATGCCGCTGTCGAATGTTCGTGCTAGGCCCGCTGAATACTACATATACTATATAGTGACTACACTATCAATTTTGTCGCAGTGGCAACTGACTCCTGCATAGTCCTATACTACAAATTCAGCGCCAGTGCCACTTCCAACCGTCCGCGTCTTAATCAACCAGAAACGCAACGAACGGGGCTAAGCTGGCGCGCATGGCCACAAGCGGAAGCGATTTGCAATACACAAAGCCTCCATTTGTTATGTTCACTGACGTTTGAAGAAGTGTTTCATTTTTTCTCTATCACCGGTAACTGGTTTCGAATTATTGTAAAATGTGCTTACTTGCGATTTAAAAGCCAATTTGTTTCGCGGTAGGTGTTGGGTATTTCGATACAAAATACGATGGATAAAAAAGCATAATTTGTAAAGTTAAAGAACAGACCCTAACCACTAAAACATACCCGACAACATTACTAAAACTCTCACGCTTACAAAATTCTATTCATACCACCGCGCTTATCGAATTTCGCCCGCTGCTCGTAAATTCATAATTAAATAACAAACTACGGCTTTATGAGAGCTTCATTATTTTTTTGCCATGGTCCCCCCCTCGCCCCTTGGGTATCCCCCAACGCCCCTTTGGTATCCGCATCGCCCCCTGTCCCTGTGGACGGGGAACAAATATAATTATCTAGATTATACGATGATAATGGAAGCCAATATATTTCAATTGCCGCTACTGAGGATAAGGACTTTACATTGAATATTTTAGACAAATTTTTACGATAGCTGCCTTTATTATTACCTTTAAGATCTCTAAATTTTTACTTTAAACATTAAATTAAAATGTTAAATATAACAAACTATTATTAAAGCTGGATCACGGTACTCACTCAGCGTGATTCTCAATTTAACTAATAGATCAGTTCTCAATTTAAAAAAGCAAAAACGAACCAAAATCTATTCATTCTCCTAAAAGCCACAATCAAAATCAAAAAAGTTTTATTTCCATGTGGGGTAATAATATCACTTATGGAATTGTCCCTACTACGTGATGCCCATCACCGGTTCGGGAACTAACCCGGCGAGAAGAATCGGCGTAAGAAACTCGCACAATATCACAGACAGACACACAGATACACAGACACGTCGTTATATTAATACCGCTCTTTTCGCGACGGGGATCTAAAAGGTTTTAAATAGTCTCAAGCATATACTTTAGGTGACAAATATCAAAATATTTTATTTCCACATTTAATTTTACTTTAAAAATGTCACAAAAATGACTTAGATAAAATAAAGGCACATTACTTGTGATTTAGATTTAACTTTTACACAAAATCCTACATTCTAGCAATTAAACAAACAACGCCATAAATTAACAATGAGGATACTAAAATTTATATTCAAAAGCTTACAACGCTGTGGCGCTAGAAATGTCTACGGCCAATAATATGTACGCGATTAATTCGGGCGAACAAATCAAATCATATCTCCATTTGGACACAGAATGTATTAAATTGTTTGAGCAAACAAATGGGGTAAGGGCGTGGTGCCAGTGACAGCGGGTCAACCAATTTTAACGCGTTCACTTTTCAGGACGGTAGATATAATTAGGGTTTTGAATACTTTATGGGGTCGAAAATAATAATATAATATTCATAAGTAGTAAGGCTCTTATAATAATTATAAAAGCCTTACTTATTAAAAATATTATTTTATATATTTCAAATTAAGAATTCTAATGTCATTTGAAATGAAATTTTAATTGTAAAATATTTTATCAAACATTGAACATAGTATTTTTGTAAATTATTTGATAGGATATATATAATAGGATCAAATAATTTACAAAAATACTATGTTCAATGTTTGACAAAATATTTTACATTTTACACTTTTTTTTTCACTTGGACATTAGAATTCTTAACGTAAAATAATTTAAAAAATAAATATATATTGTACCAATTGGCCTAAAGAGGTAACATTATTATGAAATTCAAGTTCTTATAAATCTCAACATACACATCTGTACTCCGCTCCGCTACCCGCTCCGCTACCCGCTCCGCTCATACCCCCGCCGTCAGTGACACCAAACACTAACCCGGAAGCGCTTAGTTATCGGTTTTAAAATTAAACATTTGGTGAAATTATTTGGCTAGCGCATTTGATTCGCCTGTATTTTTCACACATAAATGTGATATAAAAATAGTATTTGAACTAAGTATTTAAACGATTAATTTATAGCTAAAATATCACAGATTTACGCTAAGTGAGGCCTGTGATCCAATAGCGAGCAGTTGAAACGCTGCATCATTTTTGTGCGTATTTTTTTAAGAAGATAGTTATATCTAATTTAGCCGTATAAAATGAAGCTTAATGGTATAGTTCAAAGTTCAGACTAAACGCCATTTTGAAGTGATTTTGCTATGTATGTTATAAGTAGTACATATGTGTGTGTGTGTGCGTGTGTGTGTGTGTGTGTGTGTGTGTGTGTGTGCGTGCGTGCGAGCGTGAGTGCGTGCGTGCGTGCGTGCGTGCGTGCGTGCGTGCGTGCGTGCGTGTGTGTGTGTGTGTACTGTAGCTGGTTTCAAGCCGTGTCTATCCAATTTATATCTCTATAATGCCATATTCAACCGAAGCAGCTCTATGGTACGTTCACAGAAGTCCTGGAACTTTGTCTGTCAATCACTGTCCACATCAATTAGGGCCACGGGTTCGATTCCCGACCGAATAGTTAAAATAACTTCGCACGTGGGGAGTTTTCGGGAAAGACATTTTGAATATTTGATACGTATAAACCTCGGACTACATTATCTGGAATCTCTTCAGCCGGAAAAAAACCGTGCTGAAAATAGAACTTGGTGCTAAATTATTGCTAATACAATAGAGGTGAATATCGAACACACGAGCGACAAGTTTGTATAATGCTGCCGTGTGTTGTCAAACTTTACGCGAATTATCGAAAAGCACGGGACAGGATACACGCAGTATAAATGGTTACCATTTATCCAAATCTGATATTTAAGCGTTAGTTCAGGCCGACGCGGCGCTGCGTTTTTAGAGTTCCGTTGTGTACAAAGTGGTATGTAAGTTGGTCCCCCCCCCCCTCCCCCCTGGCATTTCTAAACTATAGGAGATAGAAACTTGTTAGTTTCCATGCTGATAGATCATGCTAAAAACTCTTAAGGAAAATTATTTTAAACGAAATCGAAGAGTAACTTTTGAAGTAATTTAAAAAAAAACCTATTACGCGGCGACAGCTACGGAAACCTCCTTAGACATGTCCCGACATGCTCTTGGTTAGGTTATTAAGATAGCAGTTCAATATTGAACTTCATTCACTAAACAAGAAGACACATGTTTCATTGCAAGAGGCCGAACTTCGAGCTGCACCGGGCTGCCGGCTGTCGCAATGAAACGTGTATATTTTTGTGTAGTGAACAAAGTTTAGAAAAGCTACCTTAAAATTGCGGCACCGTGTCCCGTCGCGTTTCGGTGTGAGCTGACCCCAATGAGAGTGCTTAAACTTCATTTAACCTTAACTTCATACTGACAATGCAACTGAGAACTTTTGTTTGTGATGGCAACTCGTAAGACACGTGCAGCGAGGCATAAGTCCAAACCAACATTGAATTGCATAGTAGTTCTCAAAGAGCCGTAGCTAATAAACATGAAGTTACTGTTTAATGATAGTCCTCAAATTGTATATGTATGACTATTTCTGTTTCTGTCTAAGGCCGGGATTATATGATCCGGAATCCGGAAGGCCGGGAAAAATTCAGAGCATTGAACGTAGGACTACAATATAGCTGAAAGTCGAACGCACAAGTGTCGAGTGTCGAGTCAAATATATGGTACACACTCGACACTTCGATTTTCAGCTCTATTATTGTATTTGCGCAGAGTTGTATTTTTAATGCTCTGAATTTTCCCCGGCCTACCGGATTCCCGACAATAAAGTCCCAGCCTAGGAAACTCGCACGGGGCCAGAATAGAATAGACCGGAGGATTGAGGATTTTATACAAAGATTTTAAAACTAAAGATAGGCTATGACGTACATTTGACAGAACAAAATTCATACAAAAAAAGGAACGCCATCTTGATTTCATCATCCTCATATTATGTCAAAATGGCGCCAAACAACCCCTAAAAGTGGGCCATTTAATTGTGGACAGTTTTTGCCTCGACGTACCTCGTCTACAATATTATTCTCACATTATTCTGATATCTTTGATTAGTTTATAGATAAAAACCTACCTCAAGTCGCTTATACTCGTGTTACTACTGTTTCAAGTTATGGTAGATTCTCTTACCTGTAACAAAAAATATACTTACATTAAACAATTTGTAACATTGTTAAAACAACAATGAAAAGAAATGGGTGCGTGTACTTGTGTACGCGCGTCAGAGGATAAACTTCTTTGGCATCATTAAAAAGCAATTTTTAATTGCATGCAAATAATGAATTACAATAAAATAATAAAGGGACTGGAGAAGGATAGTCGAACGAATCATCCGTGACTGAGATTTTTTCTATCCCGTCAACTTCAAATTCACGAAAGTCCTTATTCGTGAACTTGAAGTTGACGGTTGGTGTTGTAGCGAGCTACGACCTCTTGATATGTAAGTCCTTACGCTTAAGTGGTGATGATAATAATACAGCGACAATTCTTATATTCTCCTTTATTGGTGCTTATCACAAATACGTATTACAAATGATATAAGTATGTCTAACACAAATACGTCAACGGTCTCTACACTGAGAATAGCCTTTTACATAACTGAAATAAACCTATCTAAATAGGCTTTACTTTATGACATCTGTCAATATGACATCGACAATTACATCTCATAAACTTACTGTTCACATATGCAACATCTCCCTTTTCGAGAAAAAAGCAAACTAATAATATAAGTACATAACTAATAACAATACATTACTTATCTACTCAAATTTCTCATGCATATACAATTTAGGACGCTTTACACTTCTACCAGACCTGGTTACGTAACCGGTATTTTCTAGACTCTCCACAGGAACACAGTTATCATGGATAATGCAATTTTGAACGGGACAGTTTCCGAGTTGTGCCGAACTCATGGGATCTATACTCTCCTGCATGGGAGGCATATTGTTAGTGCTGCCGTTGCCATAAAAAGAAGGTGGAGGAATTGTTTATTTTAAATTCTCTTTCTAGGTCTAATGTGTCCCCTATTCCTCTTATACACAACACCATTTGGATCCACAACATAATAAGATCTACCACATCCTAATTTCTCTTTAATTATTCCCGGAGACCAAAAGGATTTAGGATTTTTTTTGAAGTAAATGTCTGACTGTTGACATATGCAACAGTTGTAGTGTATTGTTGACATATATATATATATATATATATATATATATATATATATATATATATATATATATATATATATATATATATATATATATATATATATATATTTATTATTCTTAAAATGTTATTTTTGATAATTATATATATATATATGTCAACAATACACTACAACTGTTGCATATGTCAACAGTCAGACATTTACATAATAATCCTAAATCCTTTTGGTCTCCGGGAATAATTAAAGAGAAATTAGGATGTGGTAGATCTTATTATGTTGTGGATCCAAATGGTGTTGTGTATAAGAGGAATAGGGGACACATTAGACCTAGAAAGAGAATTTAAAATAAACAATTCCTCCACCTTCTTTTTATGGCAACGGCAGCACTAACAATATGCCTCCCATGCAGGAGAGTATAGATCCCATGAGTTCGGCACAACTCGGAAACTGTCCCGTTCAAAATTGCATTATCCATGATAACTGTGTTCCTGTGGAGAGTCTAGAAAATACCGGTTACGTAACCAGGTCTGGTAGAAGTGTAAAGCGTCCTAAATTGTATATGCATGAGAAATTTGAGTAGATAAGTAATGTATTGTTATTAGTTATGTACTTATATTATTAGTTTGCTTTTTTCTCGAAAAGGGAGATGTTGCATATGTGAACAGTAAGTTTATGAGATGTAATTGTCGATGTCATATTGACAGATGTCATAAAGTAAAGCCTATTTAGATAGGTTTATTTCAGTTATGTAAAAGGCTATTCTCAGTGTAGAGACCGTTGACGTATTTGTGTTAGACATACTTATATCATTTGTAATACGTATTTGTGATAAGCACCAATAAAGGAGAATATAAGAATTGTCGCTGTATTATTATCATCACCACTTAAGCGTAAGGACTTACATATCAAGAGGTCGTAGCTCGCTACAACACCAACCGTCAACTTCAAGTTCACGAATAAGGACTTTCGTGAATTTGAAGTTGACGGGATAGAAAAAATCTCAGTCACGGATGATTCGTTCGACTATCCTTCTCCAGTCCCTTTATTATTTTATTGTAATTCATTATTTGCATGCAATTAAAAATTGCTTTTTAATGATGCCAAAGAAGTTTATCCTCTGACGCGCGTACACAAGTACACGCACCCATTTCTTTTCATTGTTGTTTTAACAATGTTACAAATTGTTTAATGTAAGTATATTTTTTGTTACAGGTAAGAGAATCTACCATAACTTGAAACAGTAGTAACACGAGTATAAGCGACTTGAGGTAGGTTTTTATCTGTCTCGCAAAATTCACAGTTTTTATATATTTATTATTCTTAAAATGTTATTTTTGATAATTATATATATATATATATATATATATATATATATATATATATATATATATATATAATTATCAAAAATAACATTTTAAGAATAATAAATATATAAAAACTGTGAATTTTGCGTGACAGTGATGCGCGCGCATTTTAAAATTTTCACTCTCATCATTTTTTTTTCATAACGTGCCTGAAGCAGTACAACTTCACAAATTGTAAATAATATTATACATTAAAATTATCAGTTACCTTTTATTTTTTCATAATTTTTTCATCCATCTCAGATAAAATTACTATTATCCATGCGCGTTAGGAATTAAGTGAATCATACGTATAAATGTCAAACTAGATCAATGGCGCATAAGTCGTTTTCACTTGTACCAATTAAAACAAGCCATTTTGACGTATGTACGTATGATTCACGGACTTCTTAAGTCCTAACGCGAATAGGCTAGAGTTCAAAAGTCAATGACCTTATGTAATAGAATACCTGTATTATGTAGTGATTTTCACACATTATTTTCATGTGATTTTTAACAAAGACGTATTCTTTGTTTCTGAAAATTTTGAGTCCGGAAATGTTAATGACCTTTCAGGACCATTGATACTACAAAACTAGATATGCCACTATCATAGATATTTTTTTTACTTAATTTTAATGCTGAGCCTGGAAATACTAAGGCAGGTCAATAAGTCCGTGACTGTTTAAATTTCTAACCTCCTTACTGAAAAAGCACTACTCCTGTCAACAGGCATCTGTCAGTTGACTCCTATCAAAATTTGAACTTGCTGCGTCAGTTAGTTTGTGTTTTACAGCTATCTTTATCAGACTATCCAGTAACTTAAGGAAACAATGGAAAAAAGTGAATTTCGTGTGCTTATTAAGCATTATTTTTTGCGAAAAAAAACCATTACCGAGACCAAGGCTAAGCTTGATTAATACTATGGGGACTCTGCACCATCGATTTCAATGGTAAAAAAGTGGTTTACTGAATTTCGTTGTGGCCGTACAAGCACTGAAGATGCCGAACGTCCTGGACGCCCAGTTGAGGTCTCTACACCCGAAACAATCGAAAAAATTCACGATATGGTGTTGGCCGACCGAAGATTGAAAGTGCAAGAGATTGTGGAAGCCATAGGCATCTCGCATGGCTCAGTGGTTTCAATTTTGAATGATCACTTGGGCATGAGAAAGCTTTCCGCAAGTCGACCACAAACGCAATCGTGTAACAACTTCACAGGAAGGTTTGGCGTTGTTTAATCACAATATGGAGGAGTTTTTGCGCCGTTTTGTAACCGTGGACGAAACATGGATCCATCACAACACACCAGAGACCAAACAACAGTCAAAACAGTGGGTTTCTAAGGGTGAATCGGCGCCAAAGAAGGCCAAGGCCACAGGACAAACCCTGTCAGCCAATAAAGTTATGGCGACTGTTTTTTGGGATGCACATGGGATAATCCACATTGACTATCTTCAAAAGGGAAGAACAATTAATAGGGAATATTATGCCAACTTATTGGACCGCTTCATTTGGTGCGGTCATTCAAAAACCGACCTCGTTTGGCCAAGAAAAAAGTTCTTTTTCACCAAGACAATGTGCAAACACACAAACCAAACACATGTGCAGTTGCCATGGCAAAAATCCATGAATTGGGCTATAAATTGCTCCCACATCCACCCTATTCTCCAGATTTGGCTCCGAGTGACTACTTCTTGTTCCCAAACCTGAAAAAATGGCTCGGTGGAAAAAGATTTGACTCCAATGATGAAGTCATCTCGCAAACAAAGGCCTATTTTGAGGACCTCAACAAATCATATTTTTTGGAAAGGATAAAAAAATTGGAGAAGCGTTAGACAAAGTGTATAGAGCTCAAGGGGGACTACGTTGAAAAATAAAATGATTTATTTATCAAAAAATCTGTGTTTTATTCCAAAAGTCACAGACTTATTGACCCGCCCTCGTAGGCTAGATGACTATTTTTGTTTAATGCATAAATTAATAGTTCTCTTAAGTCTGAGTTACTTCTCAGAAGAAACAGTGTATCAAAAGTCAATATTTTCAAAGGTACAGCGATTTGCATTCCAAATTTTGCAAGTCTCATGAAAACGCTCCATACAAAGTCGTACATAGCTGTGACGTCACGCCTAGGTTATACTGTATGAAGTTTACGATCGCAGGAACATATATGTAAATATCTCCGATATTTGTGCGTTTAAGTTCATACTTACCATAGTGAATGTTTTAATATATGATGTGAGTAAACTAATGGTGTAGGTTTTGTTTACTAATTTAGCAAAAAAAAATTTTAAGATGTAACTAAATACATACTAAACCACACTTAAATAATATATTTTTGACATTTACCAAGTAGTAACGTTTCAATATATCTGAGTATATTAATGAAACTAAATATTTTAGATGTAGTCATCATTTCGAACATATCTTTTAGGTTGTTCCAAAATACAAAGTACGGAAAACGCGTATTTCTAACACATTTCATGGGATTCTGCTGCCTTCGTTTAACGCGCCGAGTTTCTACGAGCCAATACGTATAATTTGACTATACGGCTTTGTCTGTCGGGAGACTTGAGTTAATATATTCGAGCGCACGCTTGTCTGTCAGTCCCATGATGTATGAAGGACTGTATGGGCTTATAGAGGAATTAGCTTTTGCCTACGGCTATGCCCGCGTACGTAAATACAGTATCCCACGGGAACACTGTACTTTTTCGGGATAAAAAGAAGCCGATGTGTTAATCCAGAGCTCAAACTATTACCATACCAAATGTCATCAAAATCCGTTCTGTAGTTTTTGTGTGAAAGAGTAACAAACACATCCATCCATCCATCCATCCTCACAAACTTTCACATTTATAATAATAGTAGGAGGAGACGAGATAGATATTGGTTTAAGTAATTAACGAGCTATAAGCTATAATCGAACGTCAATTAATTTTTAACGGATGATTAAATGTTTAAGTAACCGTATAATCTATATAGATCTCAGATATCTTCAAAATGAGTAAACAAAATTGAAAATTTTAAGAAACCCCCGAATAGTCAAGCAGTGAGCGAGCTGATGATGAAAAATTATAGCTAAGAACATTCTCGAACACATCAGCTTTCATAGAAAAAAAAAACAGATCCAAATCGGTTCATCCGTTTGGGAGTTACGATGCCATAGACAGACACACAGACAGATAGACACGTCTGCGTCACACTGCGTCGGGTGTTAAAAATAAAATAATAATATATATGGACGCTTCACACCACGTCAGTCTGGCCCCGTGCTAAGTATCCGAAGTACTTGCGTTACAGGTACCAGACAACGGGAAGTATATTTAATACTTTTATACTATAAATATATTTAAGATTTTTGTTATATTATACACATATTTAATGCACATCCATGACCCAGGAACACAGAAAAACTATTTTGTTCCTTCAGCAGGATTCGAACCCGCGACCCCCGGCTTGAGCACCAACGCGCTGAACCACTGAGCCATAGAGGTCGTCGA
This sequence comes from Phengaris arion, assembly GCA_963565745.1. Classification (NCBI taxonomy): domain Eukaryota; kingdom Metazoa; phylum Arthropoda; class Insecta; order Lepidoptera; family Lycaenidae; genus Phengaris; species Phengaris arion. The sequence continues at coordinate 5,774,144 of OY751444.1, read as the reverse complement.
AATGCTGTGATTGGTGGAACGTTTACATTACTGTAAGAATCCGTGAATCTCGATAGCTTCAAGTAAAACTATTGTTAACGACCAATAGTATTGACCTAGTACGCGCAAAAACAAATCTCACGGGAACCGTACATTTAGCTTCGATAGAAAGTACCCTATGTCTCCATGGTTTCCTCTATAAGTGTGCGAAATTTAATCAATTTCGCAGGCAACTATCGCTACAACACTCAGGCTGGTTTTATCGTTAAGCGTTTCGGCAGCGCCGTTGGAGCGCGCGCGTTCGAAGATGTATGGGGGTAGTAGTATGTAGGCTTGAGCAGCGCCGTTCAATAAGCGCGCGACTTTGAAACGCAACTACTACCCCCATACATCTTCGAACGCGCGCACTCCAACGGCGCTGCCGAAACGCTTAACGATAAAATCAGCCTCAGGGTCAGCTCACAACGAGACGCGGCGTGCACTTCATAAGACGGCGATTCTAAATTGAACTTTATTCGCTACACAAAAAGATACACGTTTCATTGCAATAGCGGCGCCACAATTCGAACTCCTGCAATGAAACTATCTCTTTGTGTAGTAGGTAAATGAAGTTCGAATGTGAATTGACGCTTACATATTGCAATAGTTACGCGTTCATTTGACCGTAGATTGACTAAGACAATGGCCAACATTCCGCGGATATTGGACCAATTGGAGCGTCAAATTAGGTCGGACTTCTAGAAGGTTCGGTTTCTCGTGAGATATGACGAGATTATTATAATCCTGCTGCGAATTGATCCCGCGGGAACACTGTACTTTTTCGGATAAAAAGTAGCCTGCTAGCTACGTTCTACGTTCAGTAGTTTTCTGAGTAACAAACATCCATCTATCCATCCTCACAAACTTTCACATGTGTAATGACAAAGTGCGGTCGCGGAACGTAAATTTCGTACATTGATGATGATGGATGCATGTTTGTGACTCATTCACGTTAAAACTAGTGAACGGATTTTTATGAAATTTAGTATAGTAATGTGGTTGGTAGTTCGCATTTATTTGACCAAATGTTCTGAAATCAAGATGGCGTAACTCTTTCTTGTATGAATATTTTATTCTTTCGAATGTACGTCATAATAGCGGAGATACCATCCTTAGTTTTGAAATCATTGAGTCTATGATTTTCAAAGATCAAATTAATAAAGTGCTTAACAGACGACGAAGATTCTATTTTATGTTAAGATAAAATATCGCTTGCTTGTATAAACTATCGGAGACGGCTAAGATACTATATATATTCACATTAAATACTTCAACATGAAAAATATCCAGACATCTTAAGACCTTAAGACATCTTACTATCTTCGCCGTCTGTGACGGCCTTAAACATATTTTATGTCACATCCAGCGCAACTCACATCTGCGATATTGAACCTTCATTGAACACGAGATATTTAGGTCGCTTGTGCAATACGGAATACCCAGTATATCGGGATATAGTGTTAAGTGTTACATACACTATGTTGATTATGAGTTAAGGCAGCCACAGACGAGAGGCCGATCGTTTCAGTTAGAACTGACGCCTGAACGGAATCGAGCCCATACACGGAAAAAATCGCATCCGACCCAACTGACGTCAGTTCGGCCTGAACGGATTCGAGCACACACACGACACGATTTTGCATCCGTTCAGGCCGAACTGAAGGCAGACCGGACCATGTATGGGCCCCTTTAAAGTGGGGTTTGACTCGGAGAGGCTCGTTCCTGGCACGTATCAGCTTATCAACTATTGTAATAAAAAAATTACAGTCAAGTTTTCATTACACTAAAGGCCAGTTTCACTATCTACTGATAAGTGATAAGTTACACATAGTTTATTTGCATGTCTTGTCTCTGTCGCTTAATATAAAGTAAGCAGCGAAAGAGCTTCCGAATACGCTATCCGACATTATGAAACAGGCTAAGTTATAAGGACCGTAACGCAGTGCTAGCGGAGGAGAAGCGCCATTGTGTATGATGTGATGAGTATTCATGTATCACCAGGCACATGCAACTTTTAGGTGCAAATATTACCTGATATGATGTATTTCCTACCAGCCATGAGCCAACTTATAAGAGTTATAAATGACATCCATTTCTATAGCCCACGTATCTTTTGTTTGTTAGTAAAAATAGTTGTGTATCATTTGTATTTACTCTTTGTAAGGACACGAGGCGTGTCAGGGCATGGACCCTTTTGTTACATTTCATTAAGTACAGGCCGGAAGACTTAGCTTAAGACGAGCATTCATGATTCATACTATTGGTTTCCAATAAGGAGCGTTATAGAGTGGGTTAACATTTTTATGTCGTAGGATAATTGGAAAATTGGGATGTTTGCGAAAGTCCTAGGATTATTGCAAAGAGCCGGATTATTTGATACTGAGATCAAATTTTGCAATGTTCCTAACAATTTTCAGGATCTTCGCAATAGCCCTAGGATAATAGCGAAAAATCTATGACGCTTTATATGTCGTGCGCGCTAATTGGCTGAATTCTATAGGACTATACCTTGCTGATTTTTGACCAATCTGAATAATGGTGCTCTAAACGCACTCTTTACAACAGCCAATAAATACTCAAGTTTTCCATATTTCTAGTTCATTCGACTTTGTTGAGCTGATCGCGAAAACTGTTGGGAAGTTGGCGAAATTTTTTCGCAAAGATCCTAATTTTCAATTATCCGACGACGTATACATAATATATTAACCCCTTAAGCATACGAATCCTTGCAAAGCTTTGAAAGTTTGTTATGTCTTTTCAAATTACTTCAATTATTGTTTTTTCGCCACCAACATTGTATCCTTATAGATAATTTCTTCGTCTACCGGAACGTATTTTTTGTTGTTTATGGTAAGTGCACTCTTTCAAAATATTGGAGATTATGTTGAAAGTACAATTTACTAGTGCTAACTTTATTAATAGGAAAGCAACAATAAATGAGTAAGTATAAAAGCGTAGAATTTTAAATCACAATGTGCACGTGTGTTACTAAGGCGGGTCAATAAGTCCGTGACTTTTTGAATTTCTAACCTCCTTACTGAAAAAGCAACACTACTCCTGTCAACAGGCATCTGTCAGTTGACTTCTATCAAAATTTGAACTTGCTGCGTCAGTTAGTTTGTGTTTTACAGCTATCTTTATCAGACTATCCAGTAACTTAAGGAAACAATGGAAAAAAGTGAATTTCGTGTGCTTATTAAGCATTATTTTTTGCGAAAAAAAACCATTACCGAGACCAAGGCTAAGCTTGATTAATACTATGGGGACTCTGCACCATCGATTTCAATGGTAAAAAAGTGGTTTACTGAATTTCGTTGTGGCCTTACAAGCACTGAAGATGCCGAACGTCCTGGACGCCCAGTTGAGGTCTCTACACCCGAAACAATCGAAAAAATTCACGATATGGTGTTGGCCGACCGAAGATTGAAAGTGCAAGAGATTGTGGAAGCCATAGGCATCTCGCATGGCTCAGTGGTTTCAATTTTGAATGATCACTTGGGCATGAGAAAGCTTTCCGCAAGATGGGTGTTCCGCGTTTGCTCACAGTCGACCACAAACGCAATCGTGTAACAACTTCACAGGAAGGTTTGGCGTTGTTTAATCACAATATGGAGGAGTTTTTTAACCGTGGACGAAACATGGATCCATCACAACACACCAGAGACCAAACAACAGTCAAAACAGTGTGTTTCTAAGGGTGAATCAGCGCCAAAGAAGGCCAAGGTGGGTTTGTCAGACAATAAAGTTATGGCGACTGTTTTTTGGGATGCACGTGGAATAATCCACATTGACTATCTTCAAAAGGGAAGAACAATTAATGGGGAATATTATGCCAACTTATTGGACCGCTTCAATGAGGATTTGAAAAAAAACCGACCTCATTTGGCCAAGAAAAAAGTTCTTTTTCACCAAGACAATGCAAGGGTGCACACATGTGCAGTTGCCATGGCAAAAATCCATGAATTGGGCTATGAATTGCTCCCACATCCACCCTATTCTCAAGATTTGGCTCCGAGTGACTACTTCTTGTTCCCAAACCTGAAAAAATGGCTCGGTGGAAAAAGATTTGACTCCAATGATGAAGTCATCTCGCAAACAAAGGCCTATTTTGAGGACCTCGACAAATCATATTTTTTGGAAGGGATAAAAAATTGGAGAAGCGTTGGACAAAGTGTATAGAGCTCAAGGGGGACTACGTTGAAAAATAAAATGATTTATTTATCAAAAAATCTGTGTTTTATTCCAAAAGTCACGGACTTATTGACCCGCCCTCGTATAATAAGATAGTATAGTTGTCGTTTCGGCATTTTTCGTGTTTTTTTGTTTGTTTTTGAGCTTTATTTTGATATTGCCATATTTGGACTCGTATGCGTTTGCGTCGAAAACATTATGGGGCATATATGGCTTCGCATGCATTCAGATGCTTTTTGTTTTCTTTGAAATTAACCCTTCTCGCTTCTATGGTACTTCAGAGCATGTAAATCTTATTCCGGGAGATGGTTTCGACGACGACGACCTGGTCTGACTCTGATCCTGAATATGAACCTTTCTCACTTAGTGCTCTTTTTCTAGTTAGTCTCACTTGGAGAAACGATATTGTTATACCTGAATCCGAATTAGTTTGCTCTGCTAATGATGATATAAACTCACAAATCTTAAACGCTCCATCGAAATCTCCATGTACCAAATAAAAAGGCACGAAAATCTCCAGTTAAACATCAATACTTACCCCTCGAGTCTGTACGATCAGACCCCGAGTGTAGGAAATGTGGGAAATGTAAAGTTAACTTAATATGTAACAACGATAAATGAAATTGTTTCATAGATTTCCAAATATAATTTCGTTTTTTCTAATAGCATACGAAGCCATTTAAGGATGGAGCACAGTTCCACTAGAATGCATACCATGTCATATAATATGGCTTAGTGTAGTAATTTCGAAAAAAAGTACAAAAAAAATGTTCATATCTATTCTGTTTATACTAGGGGGGGTCAATAAGTCCGTGACTTTTTGAATTTCTAACCTCCTTGCTGAAAAAGCAACACTACTCCTGTCAACAGGCATCTGTCAGTTGACTCCTATCAAAATTTGAACTTGCTGCGTCAGTTAGTTTGTGTTTTACAGCTATCTTTATCAGACTATCCAGTAACTTAAGGAAACAATGGAAAAAAGTGAATTTCGTGTGCTTATTAAGCATTATTTTTTGCGAAAAAAAACCATTACCGAGACCAAGGCTAAGCTTGATTAATACTATGGGGACTCTGCACCATCGATTTCAATGGTAAAAAAGTGGTTTACTGAATTTCGTTGTGGCCGTACAAGCACTGAAGATGCCGAACGTCCTGGACGCCCAGTTGAGGTCTCTACACCCGAAACAATCGAAAAAATTCACGATATGGTGTTGGCCGACCGAAGATTGAAAGTGCAAGAGATTGTGGAAGCCATAGGCATCTCGCATGGCTCAGTGGTTTCAATTTTGAATGATCACTTGGGCATGAGAAAGCTTTCCGCAAGTCGACCACAAACGCAATCGTGTAACAATTTCACAGGATGGTTTGGCGTTGTTTAATCACAATATGGAGGAGTTTTTGCGCCGTTTTGTAACCGTGGACGAAACATGGATCCATCACAACACACCAGAGACCAAACAACAGTCAAAACAGTGTGTTTCTAAGGGTGAATCGGCGCCAAAGAAGGCCAAGGTGCGTTTGTCAGCCAATAAAGTTATGGCGACTGTTTTTTGGGATGCACGTGGGATAATCCACATTGACTATCTTCAAAAGGGAAGAACAATTAATAGGGAATATTATGCCAACTTATTGGACCGCTTCATTTGGTGCGGTCATTCAAAAACCGACCTCATTTGGCCAAGAAAAAAGTTCTTTTTCACCAAGACAATGCAAGGGTGCACACATGTGCAGTTGCCATGGCAAAAATCCATGAATTGGGCTATGAATTGCTCCCACATCCACCCTATTCTCCAGATTTTGCTCCGAGTGACTACTTCTTGTTCCCAAACCTGAAAAAATGGCTCGGTGGAAAAAGATTTGACTCCAACGATGAAGTCATCTCGCAAACAAAGGCCTATTTTGAGGACCTCGACAAATCATATTTTTTGGAAGGGATAAAAAAATTGGAGAAGCGTTGGACAAAGTTTATAGAGCTCAAGGGGGACTACGTTGAAAAATAAAATGATTTATTTATCAAAAAATCTGTGTTTTATTCCAAAAGTCACGGACTTATTGACCCGCCCTCGTATATAAGAAGTAAAAGATGTTGTCAGTAAAAAAAAAAAAAACATCTGCTTCATAATTCATGCAATAAGGGGTTAAACTCCGTTCACTGTTCAGATCGAATTTAATCTAAATGTAAACAACGAAACCAACAATTGATTGTCATGTTACACAGTTTACTGATTATGTGTCACATAGATTATAATAACGAATCTGTACCTATCAAATATCTTGGAATAAAATCAGTTTAGTGGTTTAGGCCTAACTGCGTGAAATGCAGACAGACAGAGTTACTTTCGAAATTATAATATTAGTAAGGATTTTTTGGGTGATAATCAGCATGCAAATGCAGCCTAGATACACTTTAATCACCACTGGAGAAGTTATAAGTGCATTACCTATCATAGTTTTGTATTTCTTAGTATATTTTTTCCTACGTCTATATTTTACTAATCGTATATAAATGTGTTTATCCAGTGGCGTAGTCAAGAGCCCCTTTGAGGCATACGTGTCAAGTACCCAGGTCGCCGAACATCCAGGTTGAGTGCGTAATACGCCCCTGTTTTTAATTACTATGCATTTCTCAGATTTCTCAAAATCAAATGGACTTGGTCGTGTTAATTTTTTATTTACTTTTAAATTGTTTTTTAAGCGTTAACCTTTACGAATCATAAACGTATTTTTAAACCATTTTTTTTTGTTAGCAAGTTAGATTAAGCTTTTGTTTTATGTAAAAGCGCCATCTCTATTTTCTTACGCGATCTACAACAAGCTTGAATGAGGTCGATGTATCGATTGTGACTAACAGCGCTGACAGATGGCGTTGCACTACTGCTATCGAGTAAATTAGCTGTTTTATTACAGATAATGAAAATTTTAATGCACATTAAGTTCTCGGTAGACCGTTTTAATTAGCAAAATTCTTATATTTTCCGAAAGAAATTAGTACTTTTTGTATTTTTCGGTCCATATTATATGGATAATACAAAAAGTACTAATTACAAAAATCAGTTGCTAAAACTACACACTAACATTTTAAAGTTACAACTTACAAGACAAAAGGACTAAAAACAAATTTTTGTTGATGTGTTTTAATATTATATGAGTGATATACATAAACGCAGTTTAGGTTAGTAAAATCAATTTTGTATTTATCTTCATACATTTTCAACTGCTGCGACGTCACTGGTGCATAATTTTTTGTATAGAGCATTTTTGTGATTTGATGCCTGTCGTCACCGGTATATGCTATTGCAAGGACAATATTTCCTGGCTTATTATGTACTTTACGAAAAGCCAAAATAAATAAAACTATGCATGTTCCCCATTGTAAAGGAACAAGTTATTTATAAACACAGTACCTGGGAAACCAAGCTTTGCTAGGTGCTCTAGTAGGTTTAAAGAAATATGCAGAATCACATTCCGATTTTCCGAACAATGCAAAAATAACACATACGCATACCAAACTGCCTGTAGTGACATAATATAAGAGCCGAAATTGTTGGTATTATATAATGTTGCACGACGAAAGAAAAAACTTTATAAAGAAAATAATATATATAACTTAAAAATGTGCAGTTTCTCAGGGACAAGACTCCCTCCCTCCCTTTTCTCCCTCAAAACTGCCTGCATATTAAATTTATAATATAGATTACGATAAGTTATTATAATGTACAAGATTAGCTCGGTTAAAGTATAAGAAGTTTGCTAGTTTGTCTGTTCAGATCAGGTTTTTAACAGAGCAAGTGCCAGCATGAACAATCTAGTAGGAGCCCTCACCTGAACAGCGTCCTCCAGGCACCTGCCCCAGGCGTCGCTGCGGTCCACCAGCGTGTTCCACGTGTCGGCCAGCTTGGACACCTCCCGGCGGATGGAGCGCGCCAGCTCCCGGGCCTGCTCCTCAGCGGAGCGGTAGCGGGAGTCGCCGTCCTCGCGGCTCGCTGGGGTAAGAAGGTAACAAACACTTTTACAAAGTTACATTAGTCAAGTTTACTAAACTATAACAATATTATAATGAGAAAAGGTTTGTTTGTGTTTGAATAGGCTCCGAAACTGTACCGATTTTGATGAAATTTGGCACAGATATAGAGTAATCCACGGGGAAGGACATGGGCTACTTTTTATCGCGGGAAAATGCATGGTTCCCGCGGGATTTTCCTTTGCACGCACGAAGTCACTGGCAACATCTAGTCTATATCTATATATATAAAAGAAAGTGTTAGTTACACTATTTATAACTCAAGAACGGCTGAACCTACTTGGCTGAAAATTGGTTGGGAGGTAGCTTAGAACCAGGAGACGGACATGGGATCTTATCCCGTTCCCGTGTGACGTGACATAAATATCAACCATGCTGGTCAAGTGGGTTAAACGCCTTACTCACCGTCCAGGCTGCGCACCGGTACCCACTAATGGACTTCGCAATGTCAATCCTACTACTATTATAGATGTGAAAATTTGTTAGGACGGATGGATGTTTGTTATCCTTTCACGCAAAAACTACTGAAGGGATTTCGATGAAATTTGGTATGGTAGTAGTTGAAGCTCTGCATTAAAAGATAGGCTACTTTACATAGCCTAATTCCCTATAATAAGGGATACTATGTTTACGCGGGCGAGGCCGCGGGAAAAAGCTAGTTTTCTTATAAAACTAAAAACAGCCGACGGCCATCACGCCGAACTTTAATCAGGTGAACGCACAGCTCGTACACGAATTTTTAATTAATTCGCTCTCATTTACTCACGGAGTGCTGTTTGAACAGAGTTGAAAGCCGCAAAAGTTTTGTTTTCAAAGGAATTTCTTACGCAGCGGAGGCGAGGGGAGGTTTGTATGTTTAGATGTTTGTGAAACTTCAACAGTCATTCTGTTTGTTATTTAATTATTTCTGGTCCAGAGCACTTATATACACGTTAAACTTTATAAAAAACTAGCTTTTTCCCGCGCCTCCGCCCGCGTTAATATAGAATCCCGCGGCGAACACTGTACTTTTTCTGGATAAAAAGTAGCCTATGTTTTAATCCAGTGCCTAAACTACAACCATAGCAAATTTCATCGAAATATGTTTTGTAGTTTTTGCGTGAAAGAGTAACAAACAAACATCCATCCATCCTCACAAACTTTCATATTTTTAATATTAGTAGGACTAGTTCCTACTAGTCCTACTAATAGTATGTTTTAACCGCGGCTACTAGGTATAATTTTTGTGTCTCAAAGCTCTGTTTTTGTATTGTTGTATCTGTTGTTGTATTTTTTATTTGGTCTGAGCATGCGACTTTAGCCGTCGCCCCGCAAGATATCATCATTCTGTTTAACAGAACAGTTTACAATACACACCTGCCACCTAATAGTTCACATCCCTGTCCCTGTCCCGGGATGTATACCTATCCCGGGAATCCCGGGACGGAACAGCCCCAATTACCCCGGGGAGTCCCGGGGCGTAGCCGGTAATTATCAATACTCCGGCCATATGACCAATCACGGCGCTCATTCAATCGCCAGTTTATTGGACGACTCTGGGTCATCATCATCATCACGCATCTGCTGTCTCTCTCATCTGAATCTGTTTAAAGTGTTTATGTGAATGTGAGTTTGTTTGTTTCTTACGCTTTCACGTGAAAACTACTTACGGATCTACTACTACTAAGTAGTAATTACTAACGGATCGCCACGAAATTTGGCACAGATAGTGTATACCACGGGAAGGACATAGGCTACTTTTTATCGCGGGAAAATGTACGTTTCCCGTGGGATACTGTATTTACGCGGGCGGAGCCGCGGGCAAAAGCTAGCACTTAACATTATAAAGAGGAAAGACTTGTTTGTTTGCATTGAATAGGCTCCGAAAATACTGGACCGATTTTTATGAGATTTGGCACAGATGTAGATTAGACCACGGGAAAGGATATAGGCTACTTTTTATAAAGGTAAAATGTATGGTTCCCACGAGATATTTTTAAAAAAAAATTTCAAAGCAGCTCTGAGGTCACTGGTCAGTGTCATAAGGAGTGCACTGTTTTTTTTTTTCGCGTTTTATAATTATCTTTCTGCCTAAACGTCTTTACATAAGCAGGAAATCATTTGCCCTTTGTAAAACGTCATAGATAATAATGTAGCGCAAGCTTCGATTTCAACCGTGTACTAAGGGAATCTAATTCATAATCAGGTTGACATTTATCATCATTTGTTCGTATTATATCATTACTTACTAATATATCAAACTGACGTGTCATTGACGATTATATTTGTTACATAATTTATCAGTATTATGAAGTAGAACCGTCAATGTCTTATTGACAGATGGCACAAGCACAGCCCATCCAGTTAGTTTATTTCAGTTAGCCAATAGGCTATATAAAGTGTAGACGTCTCATATGTAATACGTATCTGTGTTATGCATCTCTCTCATATGTACCAATAAAGAAGAATATCACAATTGTTGCTGTATTATTATCATCACCACTCAAGCGCAAGAAGGATCAAGATTAAGAACCAAGACGTCGTAGTCCACAGCAATAACGTCGTAGTCAGCAGTTTGCATGCCGTCATAATAATACAACTAAATTATGAGAACACTCTACCTGTTTATGAATTAGATTCCCTGATAGTACAAGACAAATAACCAACACGATCTTCGAGACCGCCAACACACCAGGTCTATGCACACAAAGTGCCTTTAACAGCATTAGATCGTTTACCGATAAACCGACCCCCAACCCCTAGGTAAGGGGATGGGTAGTCTACCCCTCGTTAGTATATCGACAGGTATAGATATCGAGTTAGGGCTGAAATTGCTTATGCGTCGCAGATTGCATTAGGGCGATATGTGGACGTATTTAAGTTGATCTAAACACTAAAGCTTCAAAGTTCTTTTTTAAGCCAAAAGGAAGGGTAATAACTTTGGCAGTCTATGTATGTTATGACGTAGGTCCATCCATATATTACGTCACATCGCATGGAGCAGGGGGGGCTGCTAAATGTGACAGTACATGTTAAGTACAGGTAGGGGGTGGGGGGTGGTAGGGGGGGGGGTTTAAGGCAGTCGAATTTTGCGTGATGTAATATGGCCCCGTATGTATGTTTGTTCCACCGAAGCGCTGAAACTACAGATCTTATTTTAATGTGAGCCTTCAGTGCAAATGTCAAAATGAAACAATGACGCTTAAGCAGTGTTCACATTCTTCGATTAAAATAAGCCATTTGGACATGGGCTTGCGATGCGACTTGGTGACTGGTCGGCAATATTTTGTGAAGCGACTAGCCGCATGGTGAAACATAAGTATAATAAATTTATAACTCACTAGCTTTTGCCCGCGGCTTTGCCCGCGTAAATACAGTATCCCACGGGAACTGTACATTTTCCAAAATGTATGTGCAAAATTTCACGATGATCGCTTTAATAGTTTTTACGTGAAAGCATAACAAGTAAACAAACAAATTCACATTCACATTTATAACATTAGTAGCTCCTGCCCGCGGCTCCGCTCGCGTAAATAAAGTATCCCACTGGTACACTGTACTTTTTCGGGATAGAAAGTATCCTATATTTAATCCAGAGCCTAAACTACTACCATGCCAAATTTCATCAAAATCCGTTCAGTAGTTTTTGCGTGAAAGAGTAACAAACATCCATCTATCCATCCATCCATCCATCCATCCTCACAAACTTCCACATTTATAATAGTAGTAGGATTAGTATTAGTATAGTAAGCAATGGCGTGGGGTTCCCATAGCTCCATTCCTATCGGCTTCACTTACCGCTTACCCTTTGAAGACCCTAATCCAAATCCCTAGCTATTATACAGGCTAGGGTTTCTCTATGGAGGAGAACTAGCCTTCCCCACTGGTAGTAAGTATTTGTATTAACATGGAGGATTTTTTATTTTTATTAATTTCTTGTACTTATTGTGTACTTATACTTGTGTTTATTAATTTCTTGTGGCCATCATCAGAAGCACTACAGGGGCTTTTATGTTGATGAATTAACAAAAAGTTTTATAAGCATTGAGAAAACAGTTAAGGGAGTAATATACATTATGCATACAAGCAAATGATGCATCTAAAAATATAATCACAATCAATTGTTGAGTACGTGAGAGTATGCGAGTTTGTGTGTGTAGCACCCTAGTCCTACGACCATGTCTTGGGATCAGTGCACAGAACTACTAGGGTGCTTGTCTAGTGTATATAAGTGGTATAGTATTAAGCCCATACATGTTTGGATATCTGTGTATGGGTAAGTGTATTCTATACAATCTAAAGAAAGAAAGTAATAGGTATTTACCTATGAAATTGCCGTTCTGCAGTACTGGCCGTTTCAAATCAAAATAATTTTTGTTTGGCTAAGAATTCTAATTTCAAATTAATTTTATTTTAAAAGCATGGAATTTGACTACTTTGAACAAATAACTACTTTTTCCAAAAGTACATAGTCATTTGTTTATTGATTAGTGTTACATTTTCATTGCATTTCAATCTTTTTCGTCATCATGGATACGTTAAAAATTCGAATAATTATGGAATATGAGTACCGTCGTGGCAGCAACGCGGCACAAGCGGCACGCAACATCAACGACGTTTACGGAGCTAACACTACAAAACAACGCACCACCTGTTATTGGTTTGCTCGCTTCCGTTCTGGAAATTTCGACCTGAAAAATGAACCTCGCTGTCGTCCGAAGACTTTGGTCAACAATGACAATTAGAGGCGATTGTGGAAGCTGATGATACACAATCTACGGCTGAATTAGCAGCTGCTTTCGACGTTAGCGTCAAAACAATATTAGTCCATTTGCGTCAAATTGGTAAGGTAAAAAAGCTTGACAAATGGGTGCCCCACGAACTCAATGATCGCCAGCGCGAAGTACGCGTCGAGACGTGCCTTGCACTGCTCAACAGACACACAAATGAAGGAATTTTGAACCGCATTGTTACCTGCGATGAAAAATGGATTCTTTTTGATAACCACAAGCGCTCAGCAAGTTAGTTGGATTCTGGTTCAGCACCTAAATAATGCCCTGAACGAAAACTTACCCCTGGAAAAGTGATGGTCACTGTTTGGTGGTCTAGCGCCGGTGTGATTCATCACAGCTTCTTACCAAACGGGGTGAGCAGCACTGTAGATGTGTACTGTGTAGAACTGAACACAATGATAGAGAAGCTGGCACATCTCCAACCAGCATTGGTCAATCGCTCGTGCGTGACCTCATATTGCACAGCAGACGGTCTCCAAGTTGCAAGAACTGGGGTTGGAAGCTCTCCGTCATCCGCCCTACTCACCAGCCCTTGCGCCTACAGACTACTAATTTTTCCAGAATTTGGATAATTTCTTGGCGGGAAAAAAATTCAATACCCGAGAGGCAGTAAAAAATGCCTTTGAAGAATTTGTTGCCTCCCGTCCAGCTGATTTCTTTAAGAAGGGCATCAATAAACTGCCACTGCGTTGGCAAAGATGCATTGATTGCATGGGTGATTACTTCGATTAATTGTATAAAAAATACATAAAAAAAATCGTTTAATTTTTTTATACAAAACGGCAATTTCATAGGTATAATTACTAATATTTTTTAAACAGTTTTTTTACATTTTTAGCATTTTTCCCTTTCAGATATTGCTTCAGTATATCATTAGGCAAATTGTTCCGTAATTTAGGTACTGCATAGGTGTGATGTCTCATCCCATAAACATTATTACATATAGGGAGTGTGTATCTATTATATTTATTCAGTATTCTTAAATTAACTGGCCTATTTTTTTCTTTTAGTGCATTGTTGTTATGATGTTCTTCTTTTAAAATTGATAATTGTGTGAATGTGTGTGTGTGGTCCATGGCATTAATATAATATTAGTAAGGAATACTCACCCTCAGTGTCGCTGGCATCGGACAGCGGGGGCTCGTTGGCCACATACTGACGTCCACTCAACAGATTGCTCTCCACCACCGGCCGCTTGTCCTCCAATTGTCTGCGGAAGGCGCGGTGGTCATCCTGTAATGAAGGTTTAAAGTTAGGTTATGGCCTTGTCATTTGAGGGAAGGAAGAATGTGGGGAGCTCTACGGGATAAGATCCTACTACTATTATAAAAATGAATGTTTGTGAGGATAGATGGATGGATCTTTATTACTATTTTACGCAAAAACGACGGAACGGATTTTGATGAATATCGGTATGGCAGTAGTTTGAGGGTCTGTATAAACACATATGCTACTTTTTATCCTGAAAAAATACAGTGTTACCGTGGGATACTGTATTTGCGCGGGCCGAGCCGCAGGCGAAAGCTAGTTGATAATATGGGATACTAAATGTTGCTTGCGACTTCGTACGCACAACAAGAAATACCACAGAAACCATACATTTAACTGCGATAAAAAGTAGCCTTTGTGTTAACCCAGAGTCTAAACTATTACCATACTAAATTACATTAAAATGCATTCAGCAGTTATTGCGTGAAAGTGTAACAAACGTCATTACATGCATACATCCAGTCTTTCGCGTTTATCTCTTTTGCCAGCGGCTTTGCCCGCGTAAACACCCTCGGGAGCACCGTATTTTTTCGGGATCAAAGTAGCCTATGGCGTGTAAATCCTGAGCCTCAGCTACTAATATACCAAATTTCATTAAAAATCCTTTTAGTAGTTATAACAACAAACTAATCAGTAACAAACAGCCATACATACAAACTTTCGCGCTTATAAGTATATAATAGTAAGGAAGTAAGGTGATGGGGTTTAAGTACATAAATGTTTGGTGTTGGTGCCAGATTATCCAATAAAAGTCATGTTGCCAAAAAAAAACTGGTATTGTGGACATACTAGAATCTGGGTACAAACAAAAACGTCATATAAGTCGAGGTTTGTACGACTTTCAGTTGTATTCCAGTTTTATAATAGTTATAAGGTGACTAATAGGTCCTTAAAATATGTCATAATAAACAGGTCATAACAACGTCGGCAAGACTAAACTACACGACGTCATATTATAGTTTTAGCTAAAATGTTTGTACGCAATAGACTTTCTAATATCAACTGGCCAAATTGGGTGATTGAAAAACCTATATATGACGTTTAAATAATGAAGCCGTTGTATACACGTTTTCATAATGACGTTTGTAAAACGAACCCCATCTTGTTTCACAGCAGTCAATTTGAGACACTTGAGTGACTTGGTTGTTTATTTGCGACTTATATATTACACTAGCTGTTTCCCGCGGCTCCCCCCGCGTAATAGCACTATCGAGTATCCCGCGAGAACACTGTACTTTTCTGGGATAAAATGTAGCCTATGTTTTAATCCAGAGTCTAACCTACTACCATATCAAATTTCATCAAAATCCGTCCAGTAGTGTTCGCGTGAAAGCGTCACAAACATACTTACATTCACATGTACTAAGGCGGGTCAATAAGTCCGTGACTTTTTGAATTTCTAACCTCCTTACTGAAAAAGCAACACTACTCCTGTCAACAGGCATCTGTCAGTTGACTCCTATCAAAATTTTAACTTGCTGCGTCAGTTAGTTTGTGTTTTACAGCTATCTTTATCAGACTATCCAGTAACTTAAGGAAACAATGGAAAAAAGTAAATTTCGTGTGCTTATTAAGCATTATTTTTTGCGAAAAAAAACCATTACCGAAACCAAGGCTAAGCTTGATAAATACTATGGGGACTGCACCATCGATTTCAATGGTAAAAAAGTGGTTTACTGAATTTCGTTGTGGCCTTACAAGCACTGAAGATGCCGAACGTCCTGGACGCCCAGTTGAGGTCTCTACACCCGAAACAATCGAAAAAATTCACGATATGGTGTTGGCCGACCGAAGATTGAAAGTGCAAGAGATTGTGGAAGCCATAGGCATCTCGCATGGCTCAGTGGTTTCAATTTTGAATGATCACTTGGGCATGAGAAAGCTTTCCGCAAGATGGGTGCCGCGTTTGCTCACAGTCGGTCACAAACGCAATCGTGTAACAACTTCACAGGAAGGTTTGGCGTTGTTTAATCACAATATGGAGGAGTTTTGTAACCGTGGACGAAACATAGATCCATCACAATACACCAGAGACCAAACAACAGTCAAAACAGTGTGTTTCTAAGGGTAAATCGGCGCCAAAGAAGGCCAAGGTGGGTTTGTCAGCCAATAAAGTTATGGCGACTGTTTTTTGGGATGTACGTGGGATAATCCACATTGACTATCCTCAAAAGGGAAGAACAATTAATGGGGAATATTATGCCAACTTATTGGACCGCTTCAATGAGGATTTGAAAAAAAACCGACCTCCTTTGGCCAAGAAAAAAGTTCTTTTTCACTAAGACAATGCAAGGGTGCACACATGTGCAGTTGCCATGGCAAAAATTCATGAATTGGGCTATGAATTGCTCCCATATCCATCCTATTCTCAAGATTTGGCTCCGAGTGACTACTTCTTGTTCCCAAACCTGAAAAAATGGCTCGGTGGAAAAAGATTTGACTCCAATGATGAAGTCATCTCGCAAACAAAGGCCTATTTTGAGGACCTCGACAAATTATATTTTTTGGAAGGGATAAAAAAATTGGAGAAGCGTTGGACAAAGTGTATAGAGCTCAAGGGGGACTACGTTGAAAAATAAAATGATTTATTTATCAAAAAATCTGTGTTTTATTCCAAAAGTCACGGACTTATTGACCCGCCCTCGTATAATATTAGTATAGGTGTTGTCGATTAAATGTCATGCCCTGACTTTAACCAACGTTGTTGTCGCATTTGAATCAAATTTTTACTTTTAAACGCCATATTAATGAAAAGTTTGATATAATTTAATTCTAAAAATGATTGTGTACTTGAATATAATTTTTAAAATAAAAATTTTTTTGTAATCTGCACTGCGCTTTTACTACGATCAGCTTTTGCCTGAAATTAATTAAAATATAAAAAATAATAATCCTTTTTAATTTTTCAATATTCACACAATATCAATTATTTTTAAATTTGAAAAGATAATTGACAACACATCAAGTAACTTTAAATTTAAAGATAATTGTGTGAATATTGATAAATTAAAAAAGGATTGTTAATTTTTTGAGGAAGCCATATAGTTATGGCGGATGGCGTAGGTATTGCATGGTCTTGAAATAGCCTTAAAACAACTTACTATTTTTATAGCGTCATAAAGAGGTAAGTATGCGATATACAGAAGCAACATGTCTTCCATTTTTAGAAATAAACATATTATGAAAATTAATCTGTACGACCACAATATGACAAAACGAGTCGCTGTAAAATTATGATTAAACTACTGTGCGATGAAAGTGGTAATTTCTTAACGTTCACACGACTTTTTAATGACTTCAACGAAGACACTTGTGACTTTTGTATGACGATTGTACAACAATGTTGGTCGTATAAATGAGGCTCTTTTAGCGTTTTAAACGTCATTAAAACGTTAGTGTGACTTAGCTGTGGTAATATAATACAACGCTTACAAAACTATTGCACGACGACAAATTGCCACTTGGGTAATTAGTTCATAGACCTATCAATCAATCAATCCTAAAATCATAGACGTATAATATATTATAGTCGAGGCATGTCGAGGCAAAAGTGTCCTTAATTAAACTAACCCACTTTTGGGGTTCTTTGAGGCAGTCGAGGTTTGACATTTGTCATCTTGACATTTGACATTTGGTTTTTGCAGTAAAAGCAGTCCGCATTTAATTGACAAAATCTTCTGAAATCAAGATGGCATTACTTTTTCTTGTATGAAGATTTTTCTGAGAAATGTACATCATAGGCCATAAGCCCATCCTTAGTTTTGAAATCATTTAATTAGTTTAGCAGTTAACTACAGCTCGACTCTGCTAAATAGGATATTGAAAAACTAGTTTTAGCCAAATATTTAAAAGTAAAGATAGGCTATGACGTAC
Source organism: Phengaris arion (assembly GCA_963565745.1). Lineage (NCBI taxonomy): Eukaryota > Metazoa > Arthropoda > Insecta > Lepidoptera > Lycaenidae > Phengaris > Phengaris arion. The sequence continues at coordinate 5,756,000 of OY751444.1, read as the reverse complement.
ATTTGTCAGAATAAATCTTCATACCTACAAGACAAAGTTACGCCATCTTGATTTCATCATACCTCAAACGTCAAAATGGTACTATAAAAAATAAAACCCCAAAAGTGGGGCCATTTCAGTGGGGAATGCCTCAACATGTCTCGTCTATAATATATACGTATATGATTTTTGGATTGACTGTAAGTTATAACTTATAACGAACGGTGCCCATTTATTTTGCCAGTATATACAAAACTACACCTGTGTAAAATCATCGACCAATAAACTTCACACAACAATACGCAATTCGAAATTTAAATAAAAAATTCAAATTCGTTCCACGTGACGCCATTTTGTGGCCAAACCAACATGGCGGCGAAATTTCGGCGGCAATTTAACGTTGCGGTCCGTTTGCGATATAAAAAATAAAAGATTTATTAACCATTGTATTGAAAATTGCGATTTACACAAAATCGTTCGATAAACGAACCTCTAGATATTTTAATTTGATTTTAAACGAATGTTCACCCATTTTATTCTACACTTTTGAGCACTTACGTTACCTGTGACTTTTATGATTTTAGATTAAAGCCTATGTGCTGAAGAAAATTTACTATCTGCGCGTCTTAATGCTTGCAACCGATTGAAAGTGACAATTATTTTACTATCTACGATGATAAATCGTCTACTTCAACAATAAATGTCTTTTAATCCTACTATGATTATAAATGTGAAAGTTTGTGAGGTTGGATGGATGGATGTTTGTTACTTTTTCACGCAATAACTACTGAACGGATTTTGATGAAATTTGGTATGGTATTATCTAGTAGTTTAAGCATTGGAATAACACATAGGCCACTTTTATCCCGAAAAAGCACAGCGTTCCCGTGGGTTACTGTATTTACGCGGGTGGAGCCGCAGGCAAAAGCACTAGATTTTGTATGTACCTACTAACATAGAAATATTACTTGACTTGTGTTTAATTAGTATCTACTTGATTGACATTGGCCCAGTAGTTAAGAGCTTGCCTCTCGACTACGGAGGTCGTGCGTTCGAATCCCGCGTTGGAATAACAAAAAATTTCGTTTCCAAGTCTAGTAAAGTTAGGACGTTGCAGGCTGATCACCTGATTGTCTGACAAGAAAGATGATCTATGCGTCGGATGTGTATGTAAAAAGTCAGCCCTGCTCCTGGTCTCTCGCCAATTACGAGTAAAGGAAGAGAGAGAGAGAGAGAGGGGGCTCTTGTGTATTGCGAACACACTTGGGCACTATAAAAAAAAAATCCCGGTTTCAACGAAACCGACCACCGTCACCAAAATTGGCGTGGGGAGATATTAATATTATCTATTTAAAACAAACAAAAAAAAAACTTAATTTACTTGTTTACTTTCTGGTAAAATTAAAAAAAACTAACTACTCTACTAAACGTTAAATAGACATCTAATGTGCACAAAGAAAAATTGGTGTTGTAGAAGAAATTATCGATAATGTCCATCGACAGGAATCGCCGTTGTAAATCACAGTATATCTCTTTTGTCTGTTTTATCCGTTTTTGTCGATAACTCGAGTGGCCGTTGTGCGCTAAACTTAGAACGATTTCGCTACTCGCTGTAGTGAGGTGGAATCGAATTATCGATAGTTTTATTGCGATAGTTTTTGCACGTACGAAGTAATGGTCGATGAATTTCTCTTTTTTCTTTCTCAGACTCAACGGGAGAACAATGTGATTTATGGTGCTAATGTTTTATGAAATACGGCTTTTTTGTCATAGCTTTGATTGGTTAACGCCCAAATTTTTAAATGTTTCTTAAACTCTCTTAAGTCACTTTATGTTTTTATTAATCTAGTAAAGAAAATGCCAGCGAGGGATTTAAGAAGCCATTAATTTCAATAAGCGCTTAATAATTCGGTCGTTAATCGATTTGGATGTTACACTTTACTTTTTTATCTTTTTTAACCCGCGACGCGTAAAGGGGTCATCCTAAATAAGTCCTAAACGAAACGTCCGGTTTAGATGCGGTTGTTTTGTTTGAAATGTGACGTGATCAAGATGGTTCCAAGCTCATCATGGCTCACTCACTGCTTGGCGTTACGGGGGTCATTTAAATTATTAAATTTTGTTTTTTTACCTGTTGCTTAATCAACGCGTTAAGGTCGCCTCTAGGTGGCGCCAGCGCGTTCAGTTCAGTCTCTTTCCGTATCACCCATTCGGTCAGCTCGCGGAGAGAGAGCAGGAGAGCAGACCAGTGCTCAGCGTTGCTCTCCAGGCGATTCCTGGAACAATATGATGAAAATAATATTTTATAGAAACAAAATTGCGGCAACATTTATAACAACCCTATTTTTACGTTCCTGACACTTAAGGTTAGCTCACACCAAAAAGAGATACGCGACGCAGCTCTGCATTTTTAAAATAGTGATTCTAAATTGAAATTTATTCAGTACACAAGAAGATTCACTGCAAGATCGGCGCCGCGCTACGCAAATCCGTCTAGTTTGACATCCGAACTTGCAAAAATGAAAAATGCAGCGCCGCATCGTCTCGTTTCAGTGTGAACTGATGCTTAATGTATAGCATAAAATCTATGTAAGTTATTAGAATTCAATGTTAAATGTAATCTGAAGAATTTACTTCAAATGCAATTTTAAAATATAACTAGAGAGAAGATAATATTTGTTGGCCAGTTGAAGATGAGTGTTATCTCAAGTTCTAAGCATATCCCCAGAGTTATCAGTCCAAGTCTTAGTTTGTACAGACAATCCTGTACATTTGTACATGACCTGGGGGACGTTTTAGAGCTTGGCTCAGACATGTATGAATACAATTGTTGAAATTTGGCCGACGCTCAGCTTCTTAATATGTTAAGCCGCGGCATTAGATAAAACTAGTGTTGTGCTACAACTATCGATAGATATATCCATTGGATAGACATTAGACAGTCAATATAATAACAATTATTGTGGTATAAGGCAGGGACTATATGCTTCAGAAACCGGAAGGCCGTAGAAAATTCTGAGCTTTGAAAATGGAACTCCGCGCTAGTACAATAGAATTAAAAATGGAAGTTTCGATTGTCGAGCTGACATAAATGACATTGACATTTGACTCGACACTCGTGTGTTCGATTTTATATTTTAATGTATTAGCGCTGAGCGCATAGTTCTATTTTCAATGCTCAGAATTTTCTACGGCCTTCTGGATTCCCAGCCTAAATTATACTATTACGGAATTGCGGCAAAACTTTTTCAGTGAAGATTTTGAAATAGGAAAATAAAGGAAAGATATTTCAACTGGGAGATGGCAGTAGACATAATGTTATTTCACTCATTCCGAGTCCTGACCCTCGCACAAGTTGTACAAATCGGCCATCAGAAAGTTACAGAAGTTTTTGACACACTATTTACTGGAGATATTTTGAAAGTTTCTATTTTAGGAAGATCCAGTAGATAAAGTTATGGTGACCCGTGACATCAAACTTACAGTAATGTGGATATGGATATATGGATAAGGATAGGGACGTGGATATAGCTCAGTGTTTTTAATTCGTGACATCTGACAGCTTTTTGACACGACAAGGACCATCGGGCTACCAAGCGCCGCCTGGTGACAGAAAAAGAACCGAAAATTCTAATTGACCGTTTTTGATACCACATACGCCGCCAGATGACGCTTGGTGCGAGTCGGGTCAAATTATTCGGCTCATTATTACTTCCCTCAAGAAGCTGCGCCAAGTTCGTCGGGGGTCAGAATAAATTGCAAATCTTTTTAAATAAAATTTTTTTTGGAAATCAACGACTTCAATCTTTTTTTTTTTTTTTTTAACAAATCAGAGAGAGTATGTATCACCAAAAGTGGGATATGAATGTCGATGAGGCAAAAGAAGTCTTTCATGATCGCATCAAATTGAGGTGTGTTGTATACACCAGTGGCGCGGGGTTCCTATAACTCCATTCCTATCAGCTTCACTTACCACTTGCCTTTTCAGGACCTTCATCTAAATCCCTACCTGACTTCGCCACTGGTATACCCCCTACCTGTAACCTATCCCTATAATTCGGTAGGTAATGTGGACGTATATGTATATAATAGCTTTTGCACGCAGCCCCGCCCACGCAAATACAGTATCCCACGGGAACATTGTACTTTTTCGGGATAAAAGTAACCTATGTGTTAATCCAGAGCTCAAACTACTACCATCCCTTTAACCAAAATCCGTTCAGCACTTTGTTTTTGCGTGAAATAGTAACAAACATCCGTCCATCCATCTTCACAAACATTCACATTCATGGTAGTTTTTTTAAAATGAAATGAACCAGGAAACAAGCAGACGGATCGCCTGATGTTAAGCGATTATCGCCGCCCATGGACACTCGCTACACCAGAGGAGTTACACTTGTAACTCCTCTGGTGTTGCAACTTGAGTTCCTGGTCCTTAAAGTCCCCAATCCCCCCCTTGGGCCCCTGATAACCTCACATACTCGGCGAAACACCACGCCGGCCCATTCGTGCCGTAGCATGGCTCTCCTACAATTAATAGGATGTAAATGTGGGTTTGTTTGTTTTGTTGTTACGCTTTCACGTAAAAACTACAGAACCGATCATCACAAATTTCATCACAATCCTCACAAATGTTCATATTTCTAATATTAGTACGATATAGGTATTATCATTATGTGAACTAAATATAGCTTAATTTTTTATCGACGAGAACAAACAACATCACTAAACAACCGTATAAATCTCGACTCCGGCAAAGAATTTTATTCCGGCGTGGTATGCTTTAAACTTGTACAGACTTTGTGCAATTACAAACTAAAATATGCCGTATCGCGGTGGATTAAAGTCCTGAATCGCGCAACCGAGAGGTGATCCATGTTTTAAATCAAATAAAACCGCGTTCCGCCATAATGCACCCTATCCCTGTAGCTCAGAGTCTAGTTAAGATTGGACTAGTGGACTTGTTCTACTAGTTGAAAGCAATAAATGTATTTTTTAAATTCAAGAACCCCCGAATGATATTTCAGATATTTTAATTTGTGAATGAGAATAAGGATCGCGGTGCTTCGGCCGCGAGTTGAAACGAGATTTTTGAAAACTTCAAGCGTCCTTTTCTCGGCTTATTAGTATCTTTTGTATTTGGGCAATGGTACATTATAAAGTTCAGTAATTATTATTACTAGCTTTTGCCCGCATCCCACGAGAAGCGTACATTTTCCCGCTATAAAAAGTAGCCTGTGTCCTTCCCCGTGGTTTACTCTATGTCTGTGCCAAATTTCATGATCACCAGTTAAGTAGTTTTAACGTGAAAGCGTAACAAACAAACAAGCAAACTCATATTCACATCCTACTACCATTATAAGGCCCACTTGCGCAAATCTGGGTTATAGTTAACCCTGGGTTAAATGTCACGGTATCTCTCTCATTCTTCGTATTTAAGAAAGAGTAGGCATGATTCTTTAACCCTGGGGGGTTAACTTTAACCCAGATCTGCGCAAGTGGGCCTTAATGTGCTAGATGGATGTTTGTGACTCTTTCACGCATAAATTACTGAACGGATTGTGATGAAAGTATGTAGGTACGGCTAGCTTAGGCTCTGGATTAAATATAGGGTACATTTTATCCCGATGAAATACAGTGTTCCCGTGGGATAAAGTCCCATCCAGATCAGGGGGCCTAGCAGGAACATTTGACAGCGGCGTAAACGTAACGTTATGGAATGAAATTTGTATGAGCGCTGTCGTGATTTTGCCAGATTTTCATACAATTCTCATTCGATAACGTTATGTTGACACCGCTGTCAAATGTTCCTGCTAGGCCCCCTGATCCCATACAACAGACGTGTTTTTGGGCCGTTTTGTACGGAACAGTACGTGCGCGAGTCCAACTCACTTTATCTTTAAATATAGGCCAATGGCCTGCGAACTAACCCTCTCATTAGGGTACTAAACATCCCAAAACCACCTGCATCTTGCCACAAGAACTTCAATAGAGGACGGCTAATATTTACATGTGGACGCTAGCAATCGATACTGAACTTAACGCTGTAGGTACGATGGTTCAAATTACGATAGTACAGTGACATTCGCATTTGATAACCATGTTTGTTACCACCTTATGTTGTTAGCACGAAGGTTCAAATCACCGAAATACAGTAGCTTGCTGATTTGCCACGTCTTATCTGATTTCCGTAACTACCCTCACATGTAACATAAAAACGAATAGGATAATGTATCATTACTACTGATCCACACAAATTGTCGGTATGAAGTGTTACTATTTACTTTATATGTTGCTTTTCATAGGGAAGCCCTAGTCTGTATAATAAGTAGGGATTTGGACGAGGGTCTCCAAAAGGTAAGTGGTAAGGGAAGCCGACAGGAATGGAGTTATAGGAACCCCAAATTTCATTTAAAGATTTGCTACATTGGTCACTTCAAACTCCTAAACGGTCACAATCTCATCAGGTGATGAAAGCTTTAATGTTAAAGTGTTGCCGTTTAAAAACATAAATATGTCATAATGTTTTACGAGGCTCGCCGGGGGTCGTATTCGTGGCGGGGGGTCGTAAAGACCCCATAAACACGTAGCAATCACACATTTATTTCACAATGAAAAAGCCTTTTATGACTTTATGTATGCAGATATCGAAACGAAATAAACTTAAAAAAAAGTGGCGCACCGACAGAATTGAAAACAATAAATAAAATAAATACAAAAATAGAAGTCTAGTCTAGTCTAGTCACGCTAGTCTGGCGACAACAGTGTCGAGTGTAATCCTCAATCAATCAATATAATAGAAGTCTAGTCACGCTAGTCTGGCGACAACAGTGTCGAGTGTAATCCTCAATCAATCAATATATTGCTATCGCGATTCGCACTCTTATCGCGTACCTGTGTAAACGCGATTGCAATATTATATTGCGCGAGTGAAAAAGACAAATAATTATTATACAAACTTTTAGCTTAAAATAAATAAATAAAATATAGGTAAGTACATTTATTACTTAAGATTAATTTTGGTATGCAATAAAAATATAGTACACCATTGGGCATTGGCGAAGGCTGATTCTTCTTCATAGGGGAGCCCTAGCCTGTATAATAGCTAGGGATTTGGATGGGGGGTCCTCAGAAGGTGAGTGGTAAGGGAAGCCGATAGGAATGGAGTTATAGCGCAGTAAACAGAGAACAGTTAAGTAGAACATCTACGGCCGCTTGGCGAGTTACTTGCCTACTCGCGCGTTGACGCAATGCCTGTCAGTCCGCAGTCGTTACTTCATATTTTTAGTTAAGTACTTTTATTTCCGTATCATGGAACAGCGCTTGGTTTTTATTTTTATAATATAATCAAACGTTTTACCAATTCATAAATGAGGAACTGATAAAAGGCTTTTGAAATATTTAGATTATAAAAATGCATTTATTAAAAAAAAAAAATGTTATATTGAAAAAAGTCCCGTTGTTTCTGCACATTCGGAACGCTTTTAAGATAGCATATAAAATTAAATAAATTGTTATCCTTACATATATAAACGTTTAACGTATTAATTTAGCAAAAAGCGTTTAGATATAGACTACAATATTTTTTGCTTCTGTCCGAAGTCATTTATATCAAAATAAGTAGGTAGGTACTAATTTAACGCATACGAACGCGAGCGGTCGTATTTCAATGCGTTTGTTCACGGCACGTACGCGATCGGTCACGGCACAGCCCGCCAGGAGGGTGAAACTCTCATACATGTCCAACTTTACAGAGAACAGCGACATGTCAACACGACTATTCGGTACTAATTTAGATTGAAAATTTTCAGATAGCCACAACAGATGTCATTAAGCGGCTTCTACATCGCACTATCGAATACACCAGGCGTATGTATAAGACACTCGCGAACATCTTATATAGCGTTGACCAAATCCTACAAAATCATATGGGAACGTGTTAATTTGGAATTATTGGTAGATGTCTATGACTTTCGTTAATAACATAAATTCTGTCTATACTTCGGTTCCAATAAAAATTATCAGGCAGCACTACTTCCATCTAGCGGGCATAATAGTATCTAAAACTGTACAACGCCATCTACATACGATATACCGAAACTTAGCAAGACTCAGTTCCAATTTTAGAGTTGTGCATCTATACTAGTATATATCTGTATAATCTATGCAGTCCGCATTTAGAGCGCCTTATCATTCCTTATGCGAGGTGTGTGTCTGCGTGCGGATAGGCGCCCGGCGCGCACGCACACATTCAAACCGATCGCGGCACGTTTGTATTACACGCCCTTGTAGTACACGATTACAGTAACAAATTTTCTGTTTCCTCATACGTCAATTTCTGAAGTGGCTTCTTTAGGTTCATTTTACAATTGTTATAGTTAAGGGCATATATTTCGAATAAAACATTAATTCTATTGTAAAGAAGTGGACCTAAAAATATATAAAATTTTGCAGTAAAATCATGTTTTGTATCTGCTTTCAATGGACGAACGTTATCTTTCCGCCTTTTATTGATGAAATCCGAGCGATGTGTGCTGCTTTAGAACTACATTTAATATGAATAGTTGGGATAAATTATATTTTACAAACAACACACACTAAAATCCAACATATACCAAGAATTTTCATATTTTTCTCACTATCTTAAATGTTATACTAAGAATCCCCTATATTTTACTAGGAACTTTAGTGGCCAACGCTCTGCCGCTTTAAGGCTTTTTGGTCATATATATCAAATTGTTTTTATTGGACAGGATCTACATAGAGCCTGGGGGTCTGTTATCCCATATTGGGTAAATGGATATTTTATGTTGGGACGAAAAGACCATGAGAACTCAATGGTTGAGAAGAAGCATAGTAAAATCTATACCGACATAATAAAGAGGAAAGGTTTGTTTGTTAGCATTTGTTTGTTAGCACAAACCCGATTTTGACGAAATTTGGCACAGATATAGAGTAGACAACGGGGAAGGACATTGGCTACTTTTTATTGCGGCAGAATGTACGGTTCCCTCGAGATTTCCTTTTGAGCGCACGACGTCGTGGGCACCATCTAGTGTTATATATTTGGATAAAGAAGTTATGACTCAATGAGGAATGGAACGTAGAACAAAGACAAGCAATTAATTAAATTATATAATTATTAAAAAAATTTAAAATCCGACTACGTAAAAACTGGAAAGAAAAAAAAAAGTCCAGCAATTGAGACGTTTGCTATCGAATATTATTGAATAACTACGAGGGCGGGTCAATAAGTCCGTGACTTTTGGAATAAAACACAGATTTTTTGATAAATAAATCATTTTATTTTTCAACGTAGTCCCCCTTGAGCTCTATACACTTTGTCCAACGCTTCTCCAATTTTTTTATCCCTTCCAAAAAATATGATTTGTCGAGGTCCTCAAAATAGGCCTTTGTTTGCGAGATGACTTCATCATTGGAGTCAAATCTTTTTCCACCGAGCCATTTTTCCAGGTTTGGGAACAAGAAGTAGTCACTCGGAGCCAAATCTTGAGAATAGGGTGGATGTGGGAGCAATTCATAGCCCAATTCATGGATTTTTGCCATGGCAACTGCATATGTGTGCACCCTTGCATTGTCTTAGTGAAAAAGAACTTTTTTCTTGGCCAAATGAGGTCGGTTTTTTTTCAAATCCTCATTGGAGGGGTCCAATAAGTTGGCATAATATTCCCCATTAATTGTTCTTCCCTTTTGAAGATAGTCAATGTGGATTATCCCACGTGCATCCCAAAAAACAGTCGCCATAACTTTATTGGCTGACAAACCCACCTTGGCCTTCTTTGGCGCCGATTCACCCTTAGAAACACACTGTTTTGACTGTTGTTTGGTCTCTGGTGTATTGTGATGGATCCATATTTCGTCCACGGTTAAAAAACTCCTCCATATTGTGATTAAACAACGCCAAACCTTCCTGTGAAGTTGTTACACGATTGCGTTTGTGGTCGACTGTGAGCAAACGCGGCACCCATCTTGCGGAAAGCTTTCTCATGCCCAAGTGATCATTCAAAATTGAAACCACTAAGCCATGCGAGATGCCTATGGCTTCCACAATCTCTTGCACTTTCAATCTTCGGTCGGCCAACACCATATCGTGAATTTTTTCGATTGTTTCGGGTGTAGAGACCTCAACTGGGCGTCCAGGACGTTCGGCATCTTCAGTGCTTGTAAGGCCACAACGAAATTCAGTAAACCACTTTTTTACCATGGAAATCGATGGTGCAGAGTCCCCATAGTATTTATCAAGCTTAGCCTTGGTCTCGGTAATGGTTTTTTTTCGCAAAAAATAATGCTTAATAAGCACACGAAATTAACTTTTTTCCATTGTTTCCTTAAGTTACTGGATAGTCTGATAAAGATAGCTGTAAAACACAAACAACTGACGCAGCAAGTTCAAATTTTGATAGGAGTCAACTGACAGATGCCTGTTGACAGGAGTAGTGTTGCTTTTTCAGTAAGGAGGTTAGAAATTCAAAAAGTCACGGACTTATTGACCCGCCTTAGTATATACCTGCCATTAAAATATGAAACATTGAAAACGGAATCATTGTATTAGGAAACAAAACGACTTCAACAATCGGGACCCATTACATGGAAGTCGGATTTTTGAGGTGACTCGACTGTTGAAATCGTAATGTTCCCAGTAGAATGTTTTCGCTTTTAACCCCCGACGCAAAAAGAGGGGTGTTATAAGTTTGACGTGTCTGTCTGTCTGTGTGTCTGTCCGTGGCATCGTAGCTCCTAAACGAAAGGTCCGATTCAGGTGCGGTTATTATGCATGAAAGCTGACATGATCGAGGATGTTCTTAGCTCATCTGCTGTTCATCATCATCAGCTCGCTCACTGCCTGACAATACGTGGGTTATCTAGTTGATGACAGGTTCATCAGGTTCATCAGGATCAGACCAGTGGAAGTTAAGCAACTTCCACTGTCGCTATCACTATCGGTTCAATATATCGAATCCTGGCACTTTAACAATATTGCCTACACTTGGTTATGTTAAGCCGATGCTGCAGCATCACCTGGAATCTGTAGGATACCCAACTCCTCACAAACTTAAAGCAGTGGTATCGTGTTTGAGGCTCACTTTAGTGATTTATTTCTTGAATTAATTAGTATTTGTGATTATAGCGGCAACAGAAATATATTGTCATGTGTGAAATTTTCAACTGTCTACCTAGTAGCATCACGGTCACAGACGGACATACGGACTGACAGACAGACAGAGAAGATCTTCATATTCATCAGACCTTGAAATCGTTGTGTACCAATAACCTTCCCTGATAAATGTGCTATTCGTAGGTGAAAACCCTGTACAAATAACATCAGTAGTTTTTGAGAAAATCTCGGACAAACATACATGCATACAAACATACAGTTCAATCGGAGAACCTCCTTTTTTGCAGTCGGTTAAAAAGTTCCACAAATCACTTCCAAAGTATCAGGATATGATGAAGGTAAACAATACCTACTGTTTTCATTTCAAACAGGAATCAATCATTCTTAAGACGAGGGGTCCATAAATTTCAATTTACAAGAACGAATTTATAAGAATGAAGAAAACGTTTGATTTCTATTTTCAATCATCGGAGGATTTGTGTCAAAACGTTAAAACAACGGCGCTGGGAGTGTTGGGCCACGAGAGACGCGATAAGAGGAGACGGAAGCGTTTTGGTCTATTTTGCTTCTCAGGGTTCGTTGTTAGTTTTCTGTTGGTTCTTTTCAGGAGACTAGTTTTGAACCGGTTGTAAAATATGACTTTATATTAAAAAGAAAAAATTAAACAAAAGATACTTGGTATCTTTTGTTTTCAAAAACTTATTTTGAGGTTTCTTATTAACTGTAAAGATGTACTCGTACTTAGGACTTTTAGCAGAACAAGTCCACTTTATTCTAGCCCCGATTTCGTCACTGAACGTATATTTATTACGTTTAAGTTAAAACAACCGATGCATAACTTTAATCAAGAGAAAATGATGATTTTTGTATGTTTTAAACTAAATCTTGCGTTCCTTATTTAGTACTATGACGAAGCCAAAAGGTAGGGTAATGATCTTGACAGTATATGTGTGTATGCAATATACATTATTCATATTACACGATTGATCCAGCGTAGCGCCTAATCCGATTTAAATGAATGAATGATGTCAATAGATTGGTAAAAATTCCCCGGGTAACATTTTACATAGGATAGATAATTGACGACATCTGTGGCTCAGATGTTAGCGCGTTGGCGCTGGATGTCGAGGTTTCGAATCCCACCGAAGGAGCAACCATTTTCTGTATTCCTAGGTCATGGATGTTTATTAAATATGTATATAATATAGTAAAAATATTCAATATATGTATAGTATAAAAGTATAAAATATACTTTCCGTTGTCTGGTCCCCGTGACACAAGTCTTCGGATACCTAGCACGGGGCCAGATCGACGCAATGTGAAGCGCACTAAGCCATATTAAAATATTAAAAGATAATTTGCACATTAGGTAGTTTTTAACTTTTGATTATTCATACAGCTACATAAACTCATACATTGGGAAAACGTCTTTCAGATCGCTCTGTTCGTGGCCCCGCAGTCTGCTCGCTAAAAATGAGCTGGGTGCGGAAATTAAATTTGAGACAGATATTAATCGAGCCGTCACTGCCGCCTTCTCAATAGTCGCCTAACTTCTAATTGAAAAGTTACAAATGAGGCCATCAATACAGTACCTGATGATAGGCTTTGTTACGTTTTTTGGCGGTTATTTAAGAAACAATTGTTAGCGCAAATATTCAGTATACATTTTCTTAGTTTAATAGAATCACGCGTTACGTTGCGGAAATTCGTAGCATACAATTTAATTAATACTACAGGTCGTTCTGTGGCCGGAATTCGACCACAATTCATATTTTTCATTATAAAGTTTTATATAGTAATATGTGCCTATGGAATGTGAAAGAAAGATTGGGGAGTTTTGCCGGGGAGTTCAATGGGTGAAGTTGTGGAATTTGTATTTCCTCATAAATTTGTGTTATTTCGGTTCTTAATGTGTGATAGTGTGGTAGAATATTAATCATTAAATATTCATTAACGTGCACAAGTGTGGGCAAGTGGTACAAGTTACAACTTCAAAAAACGTGCTATTTTGTGTTCCCTCCAAAACTCCCTAGGAACTTTCAGTAAAGCTTCTACCACTTTACTGAATCGACTGACATAACTCATTGACTGCAATGACTATTTATTTAGACTTTGACTAGACTTTGGACTTGACGATTTAGGAATACGGTGTTGGAAATTGAAACGAAAGTTCTATTTCCCGCCTTTTTAACTTGACACTGGCAAATGGTTATATATAAGCCGATACATATATTATATATATATATATATATATATATATATATATATATACTAGCTGTCCCGGCAAACGTTGCTTTGCCATATGTAGTATTTCGCCCATATTATTTTATTGAAGTGACTAAATAAGTATGTCACCATGGCAACGTCAAAAGCCGTTTCGGAGGAGTACGGTAACTAACATTGTGACATGGAAATTTTATATATTAGATATATATATATATATATATATATATATATATATATATATATATATATATATATATATATATATATATATATATATATATAAAGAAAGATTGACACTCATTGACAATTATTGTGTCATTAACAATTCAAAAAGTTTTTCTGTTCCTGGGTCATGGATGTGTATTAAATATGTGTATAATATAATAAAAATGTTAAATATATGTATAGTATAAAAAGTATTATAATATTATAATAGTAATATATTTCCGTTGTCTGGTACCCGTAACACAAGTTCTTCGAGAACCTACCACGGCACCAGATTGACGTGGTGTGAACGTCGTTGTGTGACGTCCATAGATATTAAATATTAAACCTAGTGTAATAATTTTAAAAAAACATGCTATGCTAGTATAAGTGAGGTAGTGTGTTGTTATTTTTATAAATTTAATGTACTTTTAGGCGTAATTTTTAAAAATATAAGCTTTCGGCTGGTCTTCCTCCATTCAAACTTTAAATGTGTCAAATTACACACGGATCCGTATGCATAAATCTCGTCAAACCGTACTTAAAAATTTTTGTTTATGTAAAAACCTATTAATATAATTAATTTAATACATCTATGAATAATATGAGGTAATAAATCTAGCAAATTCCAGCGAAAAAATACCCACAACCTGCCAAGCAAATGTCTGAGTGAAGCACCTCGCTCCTGTACTTTTTCGGCATAAAAAGTTGCCTATGTAGCCAGAGCAAAAACCTTCAGCGTAAATGAGTAAAACACAAACATCCATCCAGCCACCCTCACAAACTTTCACATATATAAAAGATTAGGTTACCTTAGATTTTTAGATTTTTAGATTTATTATAAAAATATGAATATAAAAAAAAAAAAAATCGACTAAAAATTACAAGTTCACGCTCCACAAACTATAGCTTCCACGCATGTTAAAATTGGCTGTATCATTGTTGTATACGTCATTCAAACTGACAGACAGGATTGGCGCGAATGAGTTACGTTGACAGCTTGTTTTTTTTACAGCAAGCAGACTACGGCGTTTCGTGTAAAGTGCCGGTTTATTCACAGGCAGTTTCGCACATTAATGTTAACAGGCACACCGCACACAGCTAACAAAATGGCACCGCAAAATGCTTTTCGCAAAAAATATTTGTCATTTTAAAAATTTCGCCCGCAGCGCTAAAATGGATAATGTACCAACTATTGCAATGTTTTGATAGGGTTATCGGATTAACACTATCCGTTTTACTGTTTTACAATTCCTATGGATTTTAGGTTAAATTCAAGATTAAGGGCGTCACAGACGACGACGATTCCGACGGTTAAAAGGTAATAAACGACACTTTGTTCGAAAGTGAGTTATGAATACGATCCGACTTAAAAATTTCCGGTCTTTCAAATGAGCTCTCCCATGTCTCTATGACGACTTTTTTGTCGCTTATATCCAGGCAAAAAATTGCTAAACCCAAGGGTGACTTTGCGTAACCGACTGTATTTTGGGTCTTTTTACCATGTGGGCGCTTGCGCCTCAGTAAAAATGGCATCAATTTTGGTTTATTGTCGGTAATGCACTATTACCTTTCACTGGTGCCGAGATAACGGGCGCTTATGTCTCTTTACCAAAATCATCTGATTTGATAACTGGAGCTCATGCTCTTTTACCTTTGTCATCAAATGCATTAAGCGTCGCTTACACCCAACTAACCAAAATCAAACTTTATGTTGAACTGTCGGTTACACCCTACTACCGCGCACTATTTTAATGCGACTGTGTATTATGTAATATATGCCGTATTACTTTACAAATATTAAGTACTAGTAAAACATTATTATTTTGTAGCACAATATCTAAATGAATATTTACTTGTTTACCAAATGTAAGATTTACATTTACATATTTTCAGTAGAGAATAGTAATAAATAATGATTACTTATATCAAAATAAATCATGGTAATTATATACATCCGAATTTTGAGGAATTCTCGTCTTTATATGTATGTAATTTATTGAAGAAAAAAAAACTTACGTCTTTATTTATAGGAAAACCATATCGGTTATGACTCGGTTATTTTTAGGATGTGACTTTTATCCCACGTAATGTTTTGCGCAAATAATACTGTATGTTGCATGTTCCCTTTTTCTTCTTGGTATATAAATCTTAATTGTGGATGTACCATTTTACCTATTTTCCAAATACTGTCGCTAATGTCTAAGTATCATACAGTGTTTTGGTTATGCATTGTTGCATAATATGATGGAATACCTTTTAGTTTAGTTAGTCGCTTATCGTTCTTTACACATTGAAATTACAGTAACATTATGTGACTTATGCCTTATACCTTAAATTGAAAATAGACTCAATTGATCTAAGCGACAAAAATCGGCATAAAAATACGCCAAATCAAAAAAGGCGATTTGTGCCTTTTTTGATTTTTTGTGAAAAAAACCTTTCTGTTTGAAAAAAACCAAACTCTTTTCAAATAAAGTAGAAAATAAAATAGTAAATAAAAGATATGTCTATTTTTCTGAAATTTAAAACTGCTCTCCTGAA
Organism: Phengaris arion; assembly: GCA_963565745.1. NCBI lineage: Eukaryota > Metazoa > Arthropoda > Insecta > Lepidoptera > Lycaenidae > Phengaris > Phengaris arion. The sequence goes on along the minus strand of OY751444.1, from coordinate 5,739,910 downwards.
CAATTTGTATTTAGGCGCTTATTATTTTAGGCCCTATTAGCTTTTAACCGTCGATACTATAATATTCTATGTTACTATCTGACACTGCAACTGATAGATGTCGCTGACACAGAAAGGAGTTAAAAAAACATTACAGAAAATGATTTCTTTTTATTAGTTCAAAAAGTTTAACGCTCCATTTCGCTCCTAAAGTAACAAATGTATTTCATAAAACTATGTAGTTACATTGCTGAATTATAGCAACAACAAATAAATTACTTTATCCTCGACTTTGAGTTTCATCTAGTGACAAAATGTATCGTTTTCACTCTGCGCCAGATAAACTTAGTTTATGTGTAATCTTAAGAAACCGGGCAAGAGAAAGCTATCTATCTCTCTCCACTAGTTACCATAACTAACCCTATCACCGCCTGCAGGGATCATTTATACCCCAGACTCAATTACAGCGCTAATTGATACAGCACATCGAATGGTTAGTACTCACACAAAATGGCGGATTGTTAGTTACCTATGTCTCTAAAATCCTACTAAACTATTATGAATGTAAAAGTTTGTGAGGATCGATGGATGAATGGATGTATGGATGGATGGATGTTTGTTTCTCTTTCACGCAAAAACTACTAAACTAATTTCGATGAAATTTGGTATGATAGTAGTTAAGAGTCTGGATTAAAACATAGGTTATTTAGGCATTTTATCCCGAAAAAGTACAGTGTTCCCTTGGGATACACATTTACGCGGGCGGAGCCGCGGGAAAAGCTAGTAACTACTTTAATGTATCAAATATTTCACTTCACACCACGTCTGGCCCCGCGTTAATTATCTAAAGAACTTGTGTTATGGGGACCAGACGACAGGAAGTATATTTAATACTTTTATACTATACATATATTTAATATTTTAATTATAAGTATTATACACATTACACATATTTAAATTTTTGATTCCTCGGCGGGATTCGAACCCACGACCTCCGGCTTGAGCGCCGACGCACTAACAACTGAGCCACAGACGCCTTCAAACTTCGTAAAACGAATATAAGAATTTCTTTCTTTCTTTTTAGGGTTCCGTATCCAGAGGGTAAAAATGGGACTCTATTTCTAAGACTGCTGTCCGTCAGTACATCTGTCTGTCACCAGTCTTATATCTCCTTAACCGTGATAGCTAGACAGTTAAAATATTCACAGGTGATGTATGTCTGCTGCCGCTGTAACAACAAACACTAAAAACAGAATAAAATAAATACTAAAGTGGTGGTTATAACAACCGTGTTTTTTTGCCGTTTTGTGCGGAACCCTTCGTGCGCGAGTCCGACTCACACATTACCGGTTTTATCGCAGTACACCAATAGATGTAAAACATAGTGCTGTGTGTATACGCGTTATTTCATCTCGTGTATTTCACAGTGGTACGAAAAGCTAAAAATCCTATTTAGTAGTTTCTATAAACCATGAACCACCAAACCAACCAAAACCATCTAAACCATGTCGGTTTATTAGTTCCGATAGAGATACTTGTCATCTTCACGTACCTGATGGCCATACTCTTGGCCTTCAGATGGTGCCACCGCTGGTTCATCTCGTCCAGCCGGCGCTGCAGCATGACGGCGTCCTCCTGCGAGGACAGCGAGCCCAGCAGCCGCCGGCCGGTCCCGGTGAGGGACGCGTACACATCGCGGTGCGTCTCGATCTCCGACTGCAGGTCCTGGAACAATGGGGGGTCACCATTATTATCAAGGTTGATTGGGAGATCTTATTTAATACTAGATGTCGCCCGCGACTTCGTGCGCGCAAAAGTTAATCTCGCGGAAACCGTACATTTTTGCGCGATACAAAGTAGCCTATGTCCTTCCCCGTAGTCTACTCTATATTCGTGCTAAATTTCATCAAAATCAGTCCTGTGGTATCGAAGCCTATTCAATGCAAACAAACAAACTTTTCCTCTCTATAATATTAGTATAGATTATGGATAAAATTTTGCCACAGAGGTTTGTTTGTCACAAACTCAGAATAAATTGTTTTATAATCGCTGAACAGCGCCGTTGAATCGTGCGCACTGTTATGTAAGTGCTCAAAAATGCTTATTATGTTTAAGGCAAAAGATGTTTAAGCCACGTGCGGTTTAGTTAAATTGACTAGTTTATATTCACGTGTAACTTATTCCTTAGATAAAATTGCTGAGTTAGACTTAAGTATAAGTATAAACCCTTTTCTAATCACGTCGTTAAGAAGTTCGAGTTTTGTGAGTGAGGACTACCGCTCCTATCGGGAAATCGAAGTAAGTAATTTTACTGGTGTAATTTCAAGAGTAATAAACTGTTTTCTTGACTCTCTAAAAGACAATCTTGAAGTGGCGCCTAACAGCACGCACACATACACAAGTGTCAACACGTAGTTCAACCAAGTCTGCAGTTGTTGCGTTCAATTACTTTGTGGTAGGACGTAATATTTAATTTTGAGGCGTCCTAGTGCAAAGGAAAATATTCAGAAACTGTTCGAGCAGAAACTTTGTTGTACATCCTTATGATGATAGTTATGTAATTATATATTTTAACCCTCTAGTGCCTACGAAAGCACCGGGGTTGCTGTAAGTTTTAGTGTGTGAGTGTGTGTCCGTGGCATCGTAGCCCCCAAACGGATGAACCAATTTTGATCTAGTTTTTTATCTGTTAGCAGACATGATCGCGAGTCATTTGAGCCATCATCAGCTCGCTTACTGCTTGACAATGACGAATAACGAGTGTTACATAAAATTTATAATTTTGTGTTACACCGCTTGTGACTGTGTATACTTAAATAATTCGCAAAATATTTTCCCATAACCCGGGCACACACAATGCCATATTGACTCAACTCGGGGTGGTATTTTTATTAAACTTTCTAAGCCTTACAAACGCAGGGGATCAAAGTCAGACTTCGTTTACAGGGAAAATTAAAAATAAGGGACTTGTTGGTTTTGAAATTCTATACGCACTCTTGTGTCCGTGTGACATGATATTATGTATACATAATATACGTGAATTATTTTCAGAGACATGTAAATATGACTCCAATGACAACCTGAGTCCTGCAACGTCTGTATGGTGATATTACGAGTAATTTAAGTTACTATATTATATACAGAATGTTTTTTCAAAAGTGATATCTATGCCATAGCAGTTTTGTAGGAAACAGCTGATTTTTTTTTCTAGTAAGAAAGTTGATTCATTGTAAAAGTGAACTATTCAATATTATACACACTCTTAAAAGTTTGACTGAACAAACATCCTGTTTATTAAAAGGAGATGTCCTCACTGACTGACTGACTGAAGTATATAGTAGAAACGTGATATTTGGACAGTACTTTTAATTTTGCAATGTAGTCGCACACTAAGAAGTGATTACGAAAAATTCCACCTTCAAAAGGGTGAAATAAGGGTGGAAAATTTGTATGGAAATTACATTCTAAATTGTAGCATTAGACATTAATGTAAAAGTTATCCCGGAGTCCGATGGGTTGGTTACATTAAAACTTCCTAATCGCTACAAAACTGTGCAGATTTGTTCGTGAGTATACTTTTGTATTATATATATATGTACACATATTAATCTGGTACTGATTGGGCCAGCTAACGAGGAAAGAAATCATTCCATGTCTCCCATGGACATACATACAATACTGGGTATTTTCAAAACAAAATAGATATTCATTGAGCGAGATGAGTATTCGATTCTCGTTCCGAAAATATGTAAAACATGTGACAACAACCAGATTATCCCATAAAATACGTAACGCGGAGCCATAACCGCGTGGCTCATACTGCGCGGCGGGCGCGTTACCTTCAAAACCGCGAAGTACGATGCGAAGCACAATATTTTTGAAGTGAAAACTTCTTTTGGCGAACCGCACACGTCATTTCTTCGTAGGCTGTGAGTGAGGCTGATCCGTTACGCTATAAGATGAAAGGCTCGATCGGGTGAGCGGTTCTAATATTATTTACTTTATTTACACGTAAATTGATTACGATTGCCAGTGAAGTTTTCACTTCTGCCGTGCGGTCTTAAGCATGCACTCTATAATTTTTGTGGTTTTTTTTATCTACTTGAGCTCCGACCCAAGCTCGGTTACCCAAGTACTATCCCTTAGGTAATAATATGAGTTGTGACATAGCTATATCTAACATACACACACCGCTACTAATAAAAATAGTTACACAACTGATTAGCTATTCAATGTTGCTCTATGTTGGAAAATTCACTTGACAAACCAGCATTGCATTGAGTTGCTTATCAGTTGTTTAAATATTGGAACGTAGTTCCTTATGGCGTGTTGCGAATTGTATGGAGGCTAGACGGATTGTTCAGGCACGACACTTTTTGACACTCGAAAAACGACTATTAAGAATGATACAAAAAACGACCTTATCACCTTGACAATAATGTAGAATTTTGCAATTACACATTGTGACTGTTATAACTGTTACATATTGTGACTAGCTAGCCGAGCCTTAGGTATGCGAGCGGTAGGACGGAAGGGGCAAGCAACCCGCCCCCTCACCCCTGTCCCTACCTAAGGCGCGGCCAACTAGTTCCGCGCGCACTATATATACTTAGTTCAACTAGTTATTTTGTATAATATAATATACTATATCTATAGAGATAAACAAAATTGAAGTGTCTTTTTTTAATTTCAAATTAACAGCTTTTATTTTACTTACTGCATTTAAAAGTATGATCGGTACTTACAATAAAATATAAATTGTTAAGATTTTTCTGTCCGTCTGTCAGTCTGTGTGATTGTTCCGGCTAATCTCTGTGTGTATATATATATATATATATATATATATATATATATATATATATATATATATATATATATATATATATATATATATATTCACTATCAACTATATATTTATATTATAATATATATAGTATTATAACTTCGTTCCATCCGGGTGTCCCTTCACACCTCTCAAGTTTTTTTAATAGTAAGAGGGTGCACTTAGTACTTACTATATAGTAAAAATATACTCTGCTTTATAACATTTTAGTCAGTAAAATGACATTTCTATGCGCATCACGTCTCTTTAGAAAAGAATAGAACGATCTTTTGGCAAACTGTTTACTGGCTGTGATTATAAATCAGAGCCAAGATGATCCATGCTTCGGATGGCCAAGTGAAAAGTCGGTACTGCACCTGATCTCTCGCGAGTCGTGGCGGTTATCCGTCCCACTGAGTTATGCGAGTAGAGGAACAGACAGTGCTCTTGTGTACAGCGCACACTCATGGGCACCATAAAATTACTCCTGCGTAGCTGGCCTGGTATCAATTAAACCGGCCACCGTCACCGAAATCGGTCGGGAGTTATAAATCACAGCCAATATTAATTTGATCTCAGCCACTTTTGTTCAAATTACAATAATTTGCCTGAACTCACAGAACAAAAGAAACTACCGAATCACATCGGTTAATGCTATTAATTAATACAATAGCATCGATAAAAGCGGCGTTATGAGGCAAAATGGCGGATCCGAATTAAAATCAATTTAATTAAATCGAGGGTTTAAAGTTATTACTCTTTTGCAGAATGTAATACTATGTATTGAGAACATTATACAGAATGTTTTTTCAGTCAGTGGCCGAACATTCAAGTCTGAATATAGTGTGAATATACTTTTGAATATAAGAAAATTTTACTATGGAATCAATTTTCCTGCTTGAGAAAAAAATCAGCAGTTTCCTACGAAGGTGTTATCTATGGCACAGCACTTTTGCAGGCAACAGCTGATATTTTTATTCAAGTAGGAAAATTGATTTCATAGTAAAAGTTGCTTATATTCAAAAGTATATTCACTATTGAAAGTTTGGCCAGTGACTGAAGAAACACCCGGCATAAGTATGACTATTTGACCAAAAAAACTCAAGAACTACAGCTGTTTAAGCATAGTTTTACTAATCTTTAAATTGATTCGATGAAACAAAGAGTATTTAATTACTAAAACAATAGACTAGTTCCATCTATCAAAATCAAATAGCATAAATTTGTTATCTATATAGTTTCTATCATAAGAAATACGAATACAATACTATTTTGTTATATAAATATGCGATTTATTTATAATTTCGGAAATAAAAATGTAGTTTTATTATCAGTATGTCACGTGACCTAAAACGCCAGCCGCCATATTTTTCTTGTAATAGTATATAATAAATAATAGTAATAGTAGACGTCATAAGAACTTAATCAAACCGAATAAACAACAGCGAAAGCTAAATCTAAAATTTCACGCACTACACACGCACTTACGACATTTATTTCTGTTCTTATGACGTCACAATAATGGTGGCTGCCGTTTTGGCGCAAACATTTGTCGTTTAAATTTTAATCATTTTTTCTTTGCATAAAGAGATAATATTATTTCCAGGAAATACAAAATACTAGTTGACTATCGAATAAATACGAACATTTGATAAAAAATTAGAATAGCCTATAGTCTTAATGAGTAAGCTTTTTATTTGGATAAGGATAAATACCTTATTACTGAAGAGAGCAAAAAATATTGGTCCCAGTAATTTAATTACATTTCAGAACACAAAAGCTGTTTTACTGCCTTATCTATAGTAGTTGGATATATTTCGTGGACTTTTTTGTAGATATTAGTAAATTTTATAATGTTGTTGAAATTTTTCGTCTGTATGTTGCATGTCGCGTGACGGTCGGCCGCGGAGTAGGGATAAAGTGAAAGGCGCTCGTCAGAGCAGCCGAGGCCAATATGGCGGCGCCTATAGTTCGCATCAGCTGGCCGTGTAGTGTATAGACTAGGACTCATTTGTGCCAATGCTCCACGCTATTTTGTTATTAAGTTTCACTTTTTTTTGTTCTATCGTCAATAGTTTACGCTGAAATATATTTTACGGCAAATTTTTTTACACCTTTTGTCACATTATTGATGTTTTTGCTGGTATTCCTACTTTTTGATGTAATAAATATAGCCATTATATAATGGGAATAATGTAGCATTCCAATGGTGTATAAAGTTTTGAAATCGGTGATTCGGGAACTAACAAATAAAAATACAAACGTGTCCTCTTTGTAATATTAGTATAGATAATGTAATAATTGTTTACAAAATCCATAATGGATTTGGTAAACTAAAATCAAGGCACTGGTCCACCTTCGTTCCCTCGCCTTTTTAATAATTTTATTAATTATTGTATTGCCCGTCTCGTATTCGAAGGCCATTCGAACGTTATTCAACGTTCGAATGACCTTCGAATCGAACGTTATCCCCTTCTGTTTCCTCTTCACTGTGTTATTAGCTTAAGCAGGAACATATTTTGTAGCCACTCTGCGGAGAGTCTTCTACGAAGTCGTAGCGATGTCACGTAGCTCCGCTACGGCGTAGTAGCTACACTAGTAGATAAAACTCATTATATACATTATATATACTACTAGCTGTTTCCCGCGGCTCCGCCCGCGTAAATATACTATCGAGTATCCCGCGGGAACACTGTACTTTTCCGGGATAAAAAGTAGCCTATCTTATAACCCAGAGCCTAAACTACTACCATACCAAATATCATCGTAATCCGTTGAGTAGTTTTTGCGTGAAAGAGTAACAAACATCTATCCATTCATCGATCCATACATCAATCCATCCTCGCAAACTTTCACATTTATAATATTTTAGTAGGATGATGTGACCTGTCACAATGCTGTAAAAATTAATCCTACTATCTACTACTAATAAAAAGTTTGTTACACTTTCACGCAAAAACTACTGAACGGATTTCGATGAAATTTAGCATGGTAGTAATTTAAGCTATCGATTAACATATAAGCTACTTTTTATTAAAAAAAAGAAAAGTGTTCCCCTAGGACACTGCAGTTACATGTGCGGAGCCGTGGGTCAAAGCTAGGCATTCCTAAATTCCAATATCGTAAAACAGTGATCGTCACACTTTTCTGGTCAAGAGCCGCATAGGACAATGTGATGTATCACTGCGGGCCGCACACTTTAACCACAGATTAAAGAAAGAGGAACAGATAAACAGCTACATAGTTAGCTTTCGATTTGATCGTACTACTGTAAGCATACGGTGTGCCCACGATTGTGTGGAAAAATAATTTTGCTATTGAAGGGGACGTCAAAATTTTTAAATTTGGATCGTTCTATGAAAGCTGCTCTACGTAAGTACATAAATGACATATATATATTTGTTTTCTACTCTGCGTTTTAACGATAGGGGGATGGGTCATAAGTTCACAGCCGACGATAAACTTCACAGGGAGAGGAGAGTGTCAACGAGGGTTTTCGATATTTTTTCTGCCGCTAGGAGGCAGACCTGACTCACACAAAATGCCATCTGACGGCCGAAGTGATTTCGAAAACTGTCAATAAACATTTTCGACACTTTTTCTGCCAACAGGCGGCGCTTCGTAAAAGTCGGGTCCTAGTCGTGTCAAACAGCTGTCAGGGGGTCTAAAAAGACAACTTTAGATGTTTCATATATTTTTTCCATACAAAAATCGTGAAATGGTAAAATGGCTACATGATTCATCTGATTTCATCATATTAGAAAACATAATTTTTGACAGTTTTCAATAGAAATGCGTAAAATGGCACACACAATATGAGTTGAAAAAAATAAACACATTTTGTGTTCCACTAAATATGCCGGATATTTAGCGGAACACAAAAAAAAGGTCCATAATTAAAAAAATATGGTTTTATTTTAAAATCTACTTACTACACATCTTTGGTTATTTAAATTTTCATTTGTTTTAATTAAAATGAGATCATTATCATCATTAGATCATTATCATCATCATTAAGAACAGATTTTGCGAGTAAAGGTGAAAAATGGTACATTTTTGAACTTTTCATGTAACCGGTAAAAGTGAAAATTAATATTAAAATGACAATTAATTAAATTAGAGAAATGGTGATTAATATCGCGTATTTCCTCCACGTGCTCTTATTAAAGTTTCTACCCGTCTAGGCATACTGAGAATGATGTTATCGATGGTCTCCTGGGATAGTCTCCGTCATTCCTCAACTACGGCGATTCGCAGTTCACCCACGTTGGCAGGAGCTGGAATTCTGGACTTAACTTTTCTTTTCAGCAAGTCCCAAACGTGCTCTATTGGGTTCATATCCTGTGATCTCGCCGGCCACTCCATAACAGTGATATTCATATCATTAAGATAAGCTTGAGTTACCCGAGCGATATGCGGCCGAGCATTATCCTGCATAAAAACAAAATCTTCACCGATATATGGGGCAAACGGAACGATATTTTCTTCTAAAACTTCTCTGATATAGCGGTCTGCAGTCAGACTCCCTCTGTCAATCACTACCAAGTCTGTGCGAGCTCCCAAACAAATGCCCGCCCAAACCATTAATGATCCACCACCGTATGCAACTGTAGTTTCAAAATTTGTGTGAATGTGTCGTTCTCCTCTGCGTCTGTATATTATTTGCCTGCCGTCAATTTGATTTAAGAGATTTCTGCACTCATCACTAAACAATACCTTACTCCATTAGTCCGCGTTCCAAAGCCGATGTTCCTGAGCAAAAGTTAACCTGTTTCTACGATGATTTACCTCGAGCCTTGGAGCCTTGGCGGACACAAATGAACCCAAACCAGCTTCTTCGAACCATCTTCGTACCATACGATTACTTACGGTTACACTCCGCACTGCTTCTAACTCATGTCGGGCTTGAACGGCCGTCAAACGGGAGTTCCTACGTACACGAAGCGGAATGAAACGATCATCCCTACTCGAAGTGCGTCCGGTCCCGGTCCGTCCGGTCTCTCTGAATTGTTGGATACTGCGATGGATCGTTGAAACTGATCGACGAAGATCTCTGGATATCACTCTGTAGGTTTGACCATTTCTTCGCATTTCGAGTGCCCTGGCAATCTCCGTTGGGGCTAAGTCAGACATAATTCAGTCCTCAACTCCAAAAAGATACGCAATTAAAAAAAAAACAACAAAAAACAGTATTTCAATGAAATTTTAAATCAAACTCAGAAGGAAGAAATACTCGAAGTTCGCTCCAGATAAGGTGTATTTGAATGAAATTAAAACAATTGCGTAAAATGTGATGTTCAGTTGTTTTCTTAATTTGAAAATATTTCTTTTTAAATTAAATGACGTATAAACCAGCCACCAATCTTATATGATACTGATATCAAATCTTTATTTTATGTTCCGCTAAAATGCCGGTGTGTGTATATGAAACAATATGAAACACCTAAAGTGGCCTTTGTAGAGCCCCTGATGTCACGAACTCAAACACTCTCACTCTGACACACGCTATTCGTATGGTTTTTGAATCACAAACAATAGATTTGTATTCCAAGCCCAGGGCCTCTCAAGCACGTGCCGAGCTTAAACATTGAAATTTAAACGAACACTCAATCATAATGAAGATCGTTAATGTCGATCATTTATTATGGTAATGCCGCCGTGATCCATCTTACAGCTTCAGTGTACGAGTTTTATTATCCTACCCTCTTTGGTTGAGATTGTCATAGAGTAAATGATGTAGAACCGACAAAATTTATGAGTGTGGCTTTTGGATAAGTATTTTTTATTATAATGGATACCTTTTATCATTATTTCAGTTTTTATTTATAACTAGCACGGGTGATGCCCACTTTGTTTGGCGATGATCAATGAGGATAAAAAGTATACTAAGTTACTCCTTATAACATTAGCTATCTGCAAGTGAAAGTCCCGTGAAAATCGGTTCAGTCGTTTCAGAGCCGGAATAAATTTGACAGACAGACTGACTAACTAAAATTAATATTTTATTGTAAGTACCGTATATTATACTTTAATAAGCATTAATTTAAAAGCTGTTAATTTAGAAATTACAAACAGACACTTCAATTTTATTTTTTTGTATAGAATGGTCGTCAAAAATTATTGAGGATTCTAAATTTTTGAGACAGATAAATCGCAGTCTCAAAATAATTAATTAATAGATCGTAACAAAATTGATTACAAAATTGGTAACAAATGATGTAATTGACTTTTTACACCTTATCAAAATTGGTAACAAACTAACAAACGTAGGTAAGAATTATACTTATAGTGACAAACGTAGGCTCCAAACTTCCTTCTACACCATAATCTATGAGAGCGCAGGTGCGTTCGTCGGTATCATTAAGGGTCGAGTTAATCCGCCTCAACTTTGTTTACCTAAATAAAAGCCCCCACACTGTTTTCGGTGACGTTGCCCGGTTTCGTTGAAACCAGACCAGCAAAAGTTATTTTATAGTGCCCATGTGTGTGGACTCTCTCTTCCTTTACTCTCGTAACCCAGAGGGACGGGTAACCGACACAACTGGCGAGAGATCAGGTGCAGGACCGACTTTTTACATGCCCATCGGACGCATAGACCATCTTTCTTGTCAGACAATCAGGTGAACAGCCTGCATTGTCCTAACCAGATTTTTTTTTTTGTCTAAATAAGATTCCCGAGAGTTATATAATTTATGTAAATCATAAATGAAATCATTTAAAACGGTGATCAATTTTTAGTTTAAACTGCATCCAGATTTTAAATAAAATTTAAATTACTACAAGGACTATCTCAATTTCATCCGTTGATTAGCACCACAGTTTGTTAACTAAAATATATGATTAGCACCACAGTATAGGTAACAAACTCGTCCCCTCTGCACTATAATCTACGAGGGAGCAGGTGCATTCGTCGGTATCATTAGGAGCCGAGCTAATCCGCCTCAACTTTGTATACTTGTAGTTTATACATCGTCCATTTACATAATTTGGTGTTTAAGTTGGTGATCAACTCATAAACCACTTTGAAGGCCGATTACTCAAAAATGGTTGACTTTGTAAAAAAGTCATGTATGAAACTTGGCGTTTATTTTAAAAGACCTATTCAACGATATATATTTTTCATTCCCACTTCACATGTATGGAGAGCCACCCCTAAAATATAAAATTATTATCATTTTATGATGCCAAAACCGAAATCTATACACAGTACATAGCTTTACCAAATTGCATCAATTTATATTCATAACTAGCTGTCCCGACACATGTTGTTCTGTCTTAAATATGAACTGGAATGAATAAATAACTACACAAACAATGCAACCTACGTCCTGGTCCTACACCTACTTCTACAACCTACAACTTTTCCAATATTTCTCACCGTTTAAGCCTTCCCTGAACTTCCACAATTATTTCAAGACCAAAATTAGTCAAATCGGTCCAGCCGTTCTCGATTTTTAGCGAGACATTGGAATTGCAATCCATTTTTACGTCCCTCGGGAACAGGATAAGAAGTATCCTATGTCCATCTCCTGGTTTTAAGCTTTTTTAAGCTAATTTTTAGCCAAATCGGTTCAGCCATTCTTGAGTTATAAATAGTATAACTAACACGACTTTCTTTTATATATCGCACCTTACTACACCTTACAAAGAACGTTTGTGTACTAAAGCCCATTATATTATGTTAATGATTTTATTAATGATAGCACACCTTGGGAATGAAGTGGCCCCCTGCACGGCTACTTCAAAATTATATATAATGTATTATTGTACTCTTGTTATGTAGTTTTAGTCATAACATTGTTATATATGCCTTTTTTATATTTTTAAAAGGACAATTTTCCATCCTTTTAATGAAAGATGGCCCCGCGCGAGTTCCTTACGCCGGTTCTTCTCGCCGGGCTAGTTCCCGGACCGGTGGTAGGCATCATGTAGACCAATGTTCAGAAAGAGTATAAAAATACCTATTTTGAATAAAAAAATTGACCTTGACTTTATGTATAGATTAGAGAAGCTAGAAGAGCGGACAGACAGACAGAGAGATGGACGGACAGGGCTAAACTATAAGGGTCCCTTATAGTTTCGCCCTGTCATACGTACATAGTTATAAGTACAAAGGAACCCTAAAAATGGCGCTACACAACAACTCATGCTTCAGACTCTATATTATGGTAATCCGACACAGTGGAATTGTTATTTAGTTTCGAATAACACTTATATTACTTTTGGTTTTTTGGATTTTAAGTTTTGGAACGAAGTCCCTTATCGCGCGTTGCGAAAGGGGGCTAGACGGAAAAATTTAAGGCCAAAAGTTGTAACGACACTTTTTGCTATAGTTGTAAGCCGTGCGGCGTGCTCGTGTTTCTCTGTCTGTCTCTCTCTCTCTCTCAATTATTACTGAAATTGAGCCTACTGATTAAGTTTATATTACATAATATTTGTTAATAATAAAAAAAATATTATTATACTCGTAACTTAAAAAAAAATTAATGTTATTACAATTCCTTCACTAATTAATCGAAAGGAACTTCGTTCAATCCGGGTGTCCCTTGACACCTCTCAAGTTTTTTATTTTTTATTTGACGGCATTTTGTCAGATTTTCATTGTTTACTTAAATTATTATTTCTCCGGGTTTTTAGTATATGATTCAATTAAAGTCACCAGTATCTGATAAATATAATCGACTACTGAGTACTGACACGCACCATTGTTATGGTAGGATGTGTAACTATTTATACTTATTCCAACCATTATCACCTCCATCATCATCATCCTGTGAATAAATGATTGATTGATTCACTAACGTTTCTTACGACTGTGACAAGATCTTCTCTTTAATGTGAAGAAAATTAATATGCTGCACCATATATACTTTATAATTACCTAAATAATATTCCAACTACACGAGAAAGGCCAAGAAAGAGCTCACAAGTTAAATAGAAATTATTACATACAAAAAACATGTTTGGACTAAGAGCCAGTGAACCTCAAATCTTCGTCATTTGGTAAGGATGATTATTTGTCAGCGCATGCTCCCAGGACAGGTTAGGCCGGGACTATATTGTTCGGAATCCGGAAGGCCGGATAAAATTAAGAGCTTTACAATAGAACACTGGACTAATGAAAATCAAAAACATGAGTATCGAGTTGTCAGATTTGACATTTGACAACAAATGTGTTATTTTTGCCGTTTTGTACGGAACTCTTCGAAGTCTGACTTGGCCAAACTTGGCCGCATTAATAGCTTAGATTCTGATGCTGTTTAATCTATTACAGCCTAAACGAATTCATGAAAAACTGAAACTTAAATTCGGAATCGAAGCGAACAATCATATAAATCAAAAACCGAGCCGAAAAACAATTGTCTGCCGCAATAAAGTCACAGAATAAATCAAGTAGACGGAAAATGTATAAGGCACATTACACACTAGGCGTTTTTGCTGTGTTTTAAACACGCATTATAATGACGCACGACAATCTAAAATGTAACTTTGAGCAGCTCGTGTCAATTAAAGGTGTTTGCGACTGTATTTATGCTCTTAACTTCGACTATTTGTAATATAAGAACAGTAAACGAGCAGATGGATCGCCTGATGGTAAACGCCACCTTTGACTCTCGGAATACCTTAGAGATAAGTGCATTGTTGTTAAGCCATTTGGGACGTCTGTACCCTTATTCTTACATAAGAAGTGCGTTATTTCCCGCCGACTTTTTAGCCGTCGTAATACGTTCGAACCCTCTTGTACCGAAGCATGACTCGCGTATAAGGCCGCTTACCGCGTAATTCGAAGCAGCGGCCTAATTGCTACAAAAAGTCGCAAGTTTACCCCTAACCGAGCAGTAATCCCGGTCGCTGTAACTGGATTTAGCTCGCGGTAGCCGCTTGTAACTGGATTTAGCCGGCCATAACCCGTTTGAGCCGGTGCGGCACCTGCGATAACGAGACCTAGGGCTGCTAAATTGAGTCGATTTGCTGAGACGGCGATTCGGCGATTGAATTGAGGGTTGTCACAATTGGTTTTTTGTTCTCAATTGCTTTAAATAGGGTTGATGTCTTTCGGCTTTGAATACATAATATGTTTGGAAGTCACTTTGCTATTATTTTTAAATAGTTCTTGTTTTAAATGTAAAAATACCTTTTATTTTTTACTAGTTTTAGGCATTAGATTTAGACACGCCAGATTTATGCATCATCAATCCACAGGGATCGAAACCACGATCAATGTTTATAACCGCCGAGCTACGAATAACGTATTCATAAATGCAAAGTGACATCGCGAAGCAGTCGCTAATGAAATTAATTTGCACCCGACATCATACTTCATGCATATTCAAACATATTCATACAACCCTCACGCCTCGCCGGTCCACACATGATTGGCAAGGTGTTACATTTGTTGATCTAGGTCTACATATCTGGTTCTCCTTCATATAAAAACCTGTATAATAGGTAGGGATTTGGATGAGGGTCTTCAAAAGGTAAGTGGTAATTGAAGCCGATAGGAATGGGGTTATAGGAACCCCACGCCACTGCTAGATACTATCCTAGAAAACAAGGTTGGATTTCTGTTATTCTTTATGTGGAAACTTTGTAACAGATATCGAAAGTTACATTTTGTAAGTAGGATAGTATATTGTTTTAAGCACTTACGGATTGTGTCGCAAAGCACTTTTCCTTTTCCGAAGAAAAAGAAAAATTTTGTGAAATTATTATTTTATTATTTATACTTATTTCGGAACAAAATCGCAATTTCACAGAATCTTTCGGCACACTTATTTCGATACATTCCCACATGGCATAACAAACCATCCCGTTTTGTCTGTTTGTGCCCAAATTGACGTACGCTTTGAGATGCCGTTCACTATGGAGTTTTACCGCCCTTCTCTCACATTTAGATCTCACTTTGAAAGACACACTGGTCAATATTTTGAACTGCAACATCTCCGACACCTCATGGTCCCAAGCAGCTCTACCCATTCGGTTTTTTTGGTCATCTGCTCATAGCATCCACCCACTTTTCACCCAAATCATTACGAATTCATTTGGCTGCGTGAGTATTGACTCATTAGCGGAAGCTGTTAATACTTGGCGTGGAGTCTGCCCAGGTGAAATTCCAGTCCATCCCAACATTCAAAAGAATCGGGATGAACCCCTTCTTAATTTGGCGCAATCAGACCTGTTAAATTGCTCCTCTCCTGCTGATCACGCCCATCTCTTAGCGTACACTGAGCCAGAATCGGGGTACTGGCTCCACTCTGGCTGCCGTCATTTAATATCGGAACTCTGTTGGATAACACCTTCACACTATCAGTCAGTCTGCGTTTAGAAACCGCCACTAACATAAATGACGTCATCCGCAGGGCTCTTGCCACCGTCAACGTTCCGGTCACACTTGAGCCGAACGGTTTCGCTCGTGACGGCGGCAGGAGACCCGATGGCATGACCCTGATTCCGTGAAGCAGGGGGAGGCCGCTGGTGTGGGACGCGTCACACGTAGCGGCCACTGCAAGGGTGGCGGGGGCGGCAGCTGTACTCGCAAAGCAACCGAACAAAGGGTGGAAATATGAATCCATCTGCGATGGTTACATTTTTCTGCCTTTTGGAGTCGAAACTATGGGTCCTTGGAGCCCCAGTGCCAAGCATCTTTTTAGGGATTTGGTCAAATGACTAGTCGACAAAACTAATGATCCTAAGGCTGACGCTTACCTCGACCAACGTATCAGTTTGGCCATACAGCGAGGCAATGTTGCCAGCCTCTTATAGGTACTCCACCCGACCTAGATTCAGTTTTTTACCTTTAGCCCTTTTTATTTTTCTTTTAGACAATAACTTATAATTAATAATAATAAAGTTATTTTAATTCATTCATTATAATGTAATATCTTAGTACTCGTAATACGTACAAAATCAATTATTATTACTAAAGATCCGTAAGTATTTAAAACAATGAACAGTATTCGCGTTCATCAATATAAGATACTATAAATTTTTAAACAATGTAATTTTTAAAATTTAATAGTATCTTATATAATTTTCCAATTCATTTATTATAATACAGACAAAATGAACTATTGTATATTTATATAGTATATTGTATATTGTATATTTTTTTTAGATCCACGATAGAAATGTTCATATTACGCTAGCCATACTAGCGGCTATACACGTAAGGGTGTCTGACAGGTTTGCCTGTACAGGTAAACCTGAGGCCTGAGCGTGTATGTTGCACAGCTGTGCTGGTTTCTATACTACTCAGCTCAGGCATACCTGACAGGTGCATTGCACTGTGCAGGTTTCCACACACTGTGCAGGCAAACCTGTCAGATACACCCTTACGTGTATAGCCGCTAGCCTAATGCATAGATCTATAAAAAATGTTAGTAGTTTATTTCGTCTGAATGAAAATTAAAAAAATGCAATTTAGACTTGTGACATACTCCTCACAATTCTGAATTGCCTTCTAATATATTTTTAGGATTTGCTAGGATTTCTAAGACACTTACAGTTGACAGGGGGTTTTAGGATTTCTAAGACACTTACAGTTGACAGGGGGTTCTAGGATTTCTAAGACACTTACAAGTTGACAGGGGGTTCTAGGATTTCTAAGACACTTACAAGTTGACAGGGGGTTCTAGGATTTCTAAGACACTTACAAGTTGACAGGGGGTTCTAGGATTTCTAAGACACTTACAAGTTGACAGGGGGTTCTAGGATTTCTAAGACACTTACAAGTTGACAGGGGGTTCTAGGATTTCTAAGACACTTAGGAGTTGACAGGGGGTTCTAGGATTTCTAAGACACTTAGAACTTGACAGGGGTTCTTGGATTTCTAAGACACTTAGAAGTTGACAGGGGGTTCTAGGATTTCTAAAACACTTACAAGTTGACAGGGGGTTCTAGGATTTCTAAGACACTTACAAGTTGACAGGGGGTTCTAGGATTTCTAAGACACTTAGGAGTTGACAGGGGGTTCTAGGATTTCTAAGACACTTAGAACTTGACAGGGGTTCTTGGATTTCTAAGACACTTAGAAGTTGACAGGGGGTTCTAGGATTTCTAAAACACTTACAAGTTGACAGGGGGTTCTAGGATTTCTAAGACACTTACAAGTTGACAGGGGGTTCTAGGATTTCTAAGACACTTACAAGTTGACAGGGGGTTCTAGGATTTCTAAGACACTTACAAGTTGACAGGGGGTTCTAGGATTTCTAAGACACTTACAAGTTGACAGGGGGTTCTAGGATTTCTAAGACACTTAGGAGTTGACAGGGGGTTCTAGGATTTCTAAGACACTTAGAACTTGACAGGGGTTCTTGGATTTCTAAGACACTTAGAAGTTGACAGGGGGTTCTAGGATTTCTAAAACACTTACAAGTTGACAGGGGGTTCTAGGATTTCTAAGACACTTACAAGTTGACAGGGGGTTCTAGGATTTCTAAGACACTTACAAGTTGACAGGGGGTTCTAGGATTTCTAAGACACTTACAAGTTGACAGGGGGTTCTAGGATTTCTAAGACACTTACAAGTTGACAGGGGGTTCTAGGATTTCTAAGACACTTAGGAGTTGACAGGGGGTTCTAGGATTTCTAAGACACTTAGAACTTGACAGGGGTTCTTGGATTTCTAAGACACTTAGAAGTTGACAGGGGGTTCTAGGATTTCTAAAACACTTACAAGTTGACAGGGGGTTCTAGGATTTCTAAGACACTTACAAGTTGACAGGGGGTTCTAGGATTTCTAAGACACTTACAAGTTGACAGGGGGTTCTAGGATTTCTAAGACACTTACAAGTTGACAGGGGGTTCTAGGATTTCTAAGACACTTACAAGTTGACAGGGGGTTCTAGGATTTCTAAGACACTTAGGAGTTGACAGGGGGTTCTAGGATTTCTAAGACACTTAGAACTTGACAGGGGTTCTTGGATTTCTAAGACACTTAGAAGTTGACAGGGGGTTCTAGGATTTCTAAAACACTTACAAGTTGACAGGGGGTTCTAGGATTTCTAAGACACTTACAAGTTGACAGGGGGTTCTAGGATTTCTAAGACACTTACAAGTTGACAGGGGGTTCTAGGATTTCTAAGACACTTACAAGTTGACAGGGGGTTCTAGGATTTCTAAGACACTTAGGAGTTGACAGGGGGTTCTAGGATTTCTAAGACACTTAGAACTTGACAGGGGTTCTTGGATTTCTAAGACACTTAGAAGTTGACAGGGGGTTCTAGGATTTCTAAAACACTTACAAGTTGACAGGGGGTTCTAGGATTTCTAAGACACTTACAAGTTGACAGGGGGTTCTAGGATTTCTAAGACACTTAAGAGTACTAAGGGGCTTACCTAAAATATGTGGTTGTTCGAAATTAATGACGGATATTTTGGGCATATGGGCATATTGGGCACTTATGTCAAAATTTTCTAAAAAAAAATTTTACTATTTATTATACTAAAATTACATAACGTTATTTGGGCAAATTCTTTGCTCCCTCTTTAAGTCTCCTGTTTCGGTGAGGTCAAAGACCTCAGCACCTTAGAAAGCGCAATGTAATAATTTTATTTTTTATTTATAAATATTTTCTCGAAATTATTAATTATTTTTCAACCTAAACGTTTTGACATGAGCAGTAGATCATATGCAAAATATCCTTAATTGATTTTAAACAACCTTAAAAAAACTTAGGCCTTTTCATCCGATATTGGATGATCAATACAGTATTCTCCGAGCGAAGTAACCACTCTTGAAATACTGTAGTATATAGAACCGACAACAGGACCGCCTGGGACAGTTGGTTTTTAAATGTCGTTGTCGGTTGCCCAAGAACATACGGTATTCTCACAACATAGTCAGCCCAGTCCAGAGGAATGACTGGTCAATACGTCTGGGGCCAACCATGTGCAGGTTTCCTCACGATGTTTTTCTTCACCGTTGGAGCGTCCGTATAATGTACTTGAGATGTGAAAAAGTCGCATTGGTACACGCCACAACCAGGGAATCGAACCTGCACTCTCTCGAGTGCGAATCAAGCGGTCTACCCACTACGCCACGGAGCTCTTAAGCAACCTTATAATATAAACCTTTAAACTAAAGCTTAAGCTTTAATTCAGAATGTTAAATACAA
Organism: Phengaris arion; assembly: GCA_963565745.1. Taxonomy (NCBI): domain Eukaryota; kingdom Metazoa; phylum Arthropoda; class Insecta; order Lepidoptera; family Lycaenidae; genus Phengaris; species Phengaris arion. The sequence goes on along the minus strand of OY751444.1, from coordinate 5,719,993 downwards.
ACCCAACTTTGAAGTTAGGCGTGAGTGTTATCATAAACACTGAAAGTTCCGGCGAGTTTTATTTTTAAAAGCTAAAAGCTGAAAGCTGGGCTTTCTGTATGGATTAAACTTCGAGGGACATTAAGACAGCACAAACATTTTTGTCATGAAATATTTTCTAAGTGTGTAGAAGTCGTTTTATTTCTTTGATTAGTTGGAAAGGGAAGGGAAGAGAATTTCGCGGAAGTTCTTTGCTTATACGAATCTAATATAATTTTCTGTGTAGCGAAACCGAGTCGTAAAAATTATGAATTGTACGTTTATACTTTTACTAATATTATAAAGAGAGGTTTGTGTGTTTGCCTGTAGGCCCTGAAATTACTGGACTGTAGTTGATGAAACATTTCACAGATATAGACCACGGGGAACGACATAGGCTACTTTTTATTGCGGCAAAATGTACGGTTCTCTCGATATTTTCTTTTGCGCGTACAAAGTCGCGCGCAACGTCTAGTAAGTTATAAGCCTGTGTAACCTTTGTAGAACACTTTTCTCCATCCAAGCCCCACATTAACTAGTTTATTCACCACGCTAACTTCTAGGACTTACCTTCTCAAAATGTCGTATTTCAGCCAACAGCACGTAGTTGATATGTATAAACCTCGCGTCCTCGCAAGATCGAGTCCTGAGCCGGTACCCTGGTTTATTGTAGAAGTATTTGTAACCCGTATACTCCGAACTATCTATGTGGACCTTCAAGGCACCTCTATACGAATAGTCCCCTCCGCAGCCTTGACAGAGGCCTGCTGTCACGTATTTCTCAAGAGGCCAGGCCTGGGCCGCCTGCCGACGGCCCGGCCGAGGCCATGTACCCGGGCCCTTCTCTGGCCTGAGCCCTATGGAAGCCCTTGGCAACTTCCACTCCTGGATGCTCCTATCAGCTGTCTCGGGCCTCCAGCGCCATTTGGATATCACTTATCCTGATTGTGGCCGCGTCTCACTTGTCCATACCCGTAGTATCACTAGCTGAGATGTCAATGGTGCGCGCGCGCATAATAGTTTAGTTTTTTAATTATTCCTGTATTCATTATTTTGTTATAAATAAAAAAAGTGTTAGTTTTTTATCACTGTACCTATATACGAGTTATTGCTTAAAATTTAAAAGAATACGTTAAGTTTTTTTTATTTTCACTATTTAAGGTCGCTTTAAAATTAAGTCATTACCGACCCCACATTACACGTTTAAAAATATTATGTGATATTAGGATAGTAGAAATCACTAGATAATATGTCATGGGAGTAGGTTTACCCAGCGACCTGTTTACGTTTTTGTACCATTGTTGCATAAATCGTTGTAAATAAATAAAATCAATTACAGAAAATTTGAAACATCTTTTTTATCTGCTGTGATGTGTGATTCAGCTGATAGTGTGAGGTCAATGGCCTCAATGGCGAACATTCGTTTGATTACTAGTTTTTTTTTTAATTTTTGTTCGTCTGTACTTATGCAGTAAATCGTGTGCCCTAATTTTCTGTAATATAACATCATTATATTACAGAAAATTCGGCCATCCAATATCATACATGTGCATATTACGTTTTACAATAAGTGATGTGTACATGTATGAGATAAAATTGTATAAAATTGCCAGTGTATGTTTTATACTTAGTGTTCTTCAGATATACACACAACTTAATTAATTAAATTTACCCCGGTCCCAGTCGCTCACCACCAAAGCTCACAAACAGATAATGAATACGAACTGGCAGTTAAAAAACACAGTTAAATCTTCTGGCAGCACTCCAGACATAATTAGCTACAAAACAATCGTCTGTCTGTCTGTACTAATTAGTAATTTGGTTTTTTAATAAATAGAACCAGGAAACAAGCAGACGTGTAGCCTGATGACCGCCACCCGTGAACACTCGCAACCCCAGAGGAGTTACACTTGCGTTCCTGGTCCTTAAAATCCCCAACCCCATGTTTCGATCATGTCAGCTTTCAGACAAAAATAAACTAGATCAAAATCTGTTCATCCGTTTACGAGCTACGATGCCACGGATACACAGACACACACGTCAAATTTATAAGACCTGTCTATTTTCGTCGGGGGGTTAAAATACGTTTTATAATGATGAAAGCATTATTCACGAACGGTGTTATTAGAACCTCCTTGATTTTCATCCCGCCCACCCAGAGGTGCTAAAACCTCTCCCCAAAATCACTCCCTCATTAATCAAGTCATAGGGGGTCTATTAATTACAAGATCGCTAATTATAAGGCGCCTTTGAAAACTTGAGTAATGGATGTTTCAAAATGAACTGTATTGTGCGAAAAATTCACAAGATGATTTTAAGTATACGTCGGTAATTTTATCATTATTATATTAATACGTGAAGCAAACCGTTAGTACCGTTTGACGAGAATTGTGCCGACGGAGGAGTATGATATTTGGCGTAGTTAATGTTTATGTGGAGGAAGATGTGAAGAATGCTATTTTTTTTTTTTTTAATTGTCAATCTGTGATCTGTCACATTTTAATTTTTTTTCTATCTAAGAGGCAAAGTAGTATTGGGTTCAAACTAAATAATTATATGAATTAGTATGGGCGATTTCCAACCACAGGGCGATCTTTAATTTATAAATAATGGCAATTCATTTCACGCCTGTTTTCTGTGAGGCCGTGGTATTTATCCGGTCGAGCCGGCCCATCCGTGCCGAAGCATGGCTATCCCACGTTATCGTGTAGTTGCCGTTTGTCACACTTTACTTCCTGCTATCCTACTTACTATCATAAATGTGAAAGTTTGGATGGATGGATGTTTGTTACTCTTTCACGCAAAAACTACTGTACGGATTTCGATGAAATTTGGTATGGTAGTAGTTTAGGCTCTGCATTAAAATATAGGCTACTCTTAATCCTAAAAAGTACAGTATTCCTGCGGGATACTCGATACTATATTAACACGGGCGCAGCCGCGGGAAACAGCTAGTCATTTATACGGGTAAAAGTAAGTAACGTAGAAACCATTGTAGCGAAATTCAAACACAAGAAAATCATTTTTTCGTTTCGTCACAATCCAATTATATTTCGAATCCTATAGAAAAATATCCAAAGTCAAACATCTTACAAATAAGTCTGTGTATTTTATGAAGGATAACACTCACTCCCGGCCCGGACGTTTTAATTTCCGGGTTCGAACCTAGACCCGTCTTTCCGGGTTACGATAGTATTGACAGAGCTAACGAACGAGTATTTTTCTTAGATTTAATGGACTAGAACTTTCACTAGACAGTGAAATTGGAAATGATTATTTTCATTACTAATATACTATTATGTTTATATTAACTTTTTAATTTAGTCGTTTAAATACTTTGAATTATTCTGGAAACACCTGTAGTAATAATAAATATGCAATACAAGACGATGCTCCCTGAATAATTCAGAGTGTTAAAGAAGAAGGGGCAAAACGTCCCCACCCTTGTAGCAATACAAGACATATTAATTGAAATGAAAGGGCTTAAAAAGTGTATCATTTTATTGTATAACGAAAAATCTCTAAATCATGGGGGGAAAAAATTAAAGAGGGTTAAAAGTTTAAAAAATCATTCTGGATTATTGCACCATTTCATAGTGTAGCTAATAAGGAATAATTTTTAGAAAGTAATGGATATACTGCAGACTTCAGAAAAGTGTTATATTTTGATAAACTGCCTCATATTTTGAAGAAATGTAGGTATGGAAGAATAATAAAATTCTAAAAATAAGCTCTTTCCTCAATTTTTTCGCAAATAACTTATATCTGCAAATTGTTTCTTACTAGCGACGAATCGCTTATTTTAAATTATCGAATGGTGCAATAATACAGCATGTTTTTTTTTCCTAATCCGCGGGTTCGGATCCTGGCCTGGAAAATTGGTTTATGTAAAATCTAATAATGCAGATAAAACAATTACATTAAAATACATACAATTAAAGAGCAAAAATAATTTTAAAACTATTATGTATAGTAAAGAAAAAGTAAAAAAAGATATATATAGTACATGGTGAATTATTCTTATGGCCGCTGTAAGAGAAGTCTAAAACAAATTAGGAATAGCAATTAAGCGCAACGGAATGTCGATTCCGACTTGGTGAAAACTTTAACTACATCATTAGATTTTTGATAACTCAATTTGCCTAGCCAGGAACCGAACCCATAGATTGGGAAAAAAAAACATGAGGGTGTCAAGGGACACCCGGATGGAACGAAGTTGTAATATATATATATTATAATATAAATATATAGTTGATAATGAAGAATTGCCTATTTTGGAAGATATATATATCAGACGGACACAAAAATGTTAACAATTTATATTTACAAACAGACACTTCAATTTTGTTTATCTGTATAGATATAATATATTATATTATACAAAACAAATAGTTGAACTAAGTATATATAGTGCGCGCGGAACTAGTTGGCCGCGCCTTAGTTAGGGACAGGGGTGAAGGGGCGGGTTGCTTGCCCCTTCCGTCCCACCGCTCGCCTACCTAAGGCCCGGCTAGCTAGTCACAATATGTAACGGTCATAACAGTCACAATGTGTAATTGCAAAATTCTACATTATTGTCAAGGTGATAAGGTCGTTTTTTGTATCATTCTTAATAGTCGTTATTACATTGTGATTTCGAGTGGCAAAAAGTGTCGTGCCTAATAATCCGTCTAGCCACAATACAATAACTTCGTTCCAAAAATACATTCTGTATTATTGCACCATTCGGTAGTATAGCTAGTACGAAACAACTTCTGGGAAGTAATTGTCAGACAAAAACTTGAGAATATTGCTTATTTTTAGCATTTTGTTTTTTTCCCACACATTTCATCAAAAATATAAGGTATTTTAGGAAATACAACTTTTCCTGAAGTTTGCCGTATACCATTACTTGCCAGATATTGTTCCTTACTAGCAACACTATGACATGGTGCAATAATACAGGATTTTTTTTTTACTTTTTTTCTAACCTTTAACCCTCATTAAATTTTTTCTGCCATAGTTTAGAGATTTTTCGTCATACAATAAAATTACTCATTTTTCAAGCCCGTTCACTCGATATATGTCTTGTAGTGCTACAGTGGTGGGGACGAGCTCCATAGAAAAATGCCCCTTCTTCTTTCTATTTAAGTTTTTAAAACAGAATAAAAATTGTCCGATTCTCACTTGGCCAGTTTTTGTTTACATTTAGATTAAATCGAATCGGAACGATCTTGTCTTTCGTTAAAATCAATTTAGTGGTTAAGGCATAATAACTTAACAGACAGACAAAGACACAGAGGGACTTTCGTATTTATAATATTAGTAGACTAGATGTTGCTCGCGACCTCAAAAGATAATCCGCAGGAACCGTACATATTGCCGAGGAACAAGTGGCCGATTCCCCATTCTACTCTATATTTGTGCCAAATTTAATTATGTATGCAATCGAGCTGGCTATTTAATATCAAGTTTAATCTCGCGCCCTGACAAATAGAGTTACTTTGACATTAATAACTGTCATAATTGTTATTTGTGTAGGGGAGAGCGAGAACCCTCGACGCCATCTTTGATGTGTTTAACTTGAATTATAAACATGAAAACTATTGTGATGATCTGTTTAAATTATAATAGACTAGTTATCCTGTTTTTTTTTGCATAAATGAATAGTGCTCTAAAATATAAGCAAGTTCTCAAAAGAAACATTGTTCGCGCCAAAACGCGATGCATATAATGAACATATAGAACATTAAGATCGGCCGCTCACGAGCGGTTCGCTCCCGTTTCATGTGCTCATCATCCGAATTGTGAAATATGTGGTCTTACCGAGGATGGTCATCATAATGTTTGTGGAGTGTGTTGGGTATGAAGCCCTTAGAGTAGAATTGTTTAAGTTTTTAGGCTTCCGTAATTTTTAAGGAACCCTTATAATTTCGCTCTGTCCGTCCGTCTGTCTGTCTGTCTGTCCGCGCCTTTAGCTTCTGTAGTTATAAATAAAAACTTATGAAATTTGGTATACTTAAAGACTGTGTATTGTAGGAATCTAGAATTATTTGCTTTAGATATACCTACATATCTGAGGATACATCCGGTGCATCCGGTATAGCATAATTATTAATTATTTATTTTGTTTAAATAATTTGTAATTGTTTATGTAATGAATTATAAATTATTAAATAATTTTTGTATTTTTATATTAGAATGATTTATTCTTTTTTACAACTTCCGGTAAAATTGGCGCCACTGATTATGGTATCAAGCCCAGTGTCGCCAATATGGGCGCGCAAAGTACTAAGTTTTAATAGTTAATTGCTAAGTGACTAGTGATAGTGACAAATAAAGAAATATATTTTGATGAAAAAGCATTTTAAAATCCCGAAATCCTTCTGTTAGTTAATAGTATAGATCTTGACTTTGGCATCATAAAATAATAATAATTTCATATTTTAGGGGTGGCTCTCCATAAATATGAAGTGGGGTTAAAATTTTTTTTTATTTTATACGACCCATTCAAGGATACCCCGCACGGGTATCCTTAAATGGGTCTTTTAAAATAAAGGCAAGGACAAAAGACATGACTTTTTTATAAAGTCAACCATTTTCGAGTAATGAGCCTCCAAAGTGGTTTATGAGTTGAACCCCCCTTCCCCTTGGCATTTCTAAACTATGAGACTTAGAAACTTGCAATTTTACAGGCTCATAGATCATGCTAAAAACTATTTAGGAAAATTAATTACATTTTGAAGTAATTCAAAGAAAACCTATTTGCCCATTGATAGCTACGGAACCCTAAAGACATGTCCTGACGAGCTCTTGGTTACGTTTTTTATAGCTAGCCAAGCAAAATGTTTCCTTCAAACATCGCTACACTATACCTGCGAGGTAAACAGACGTCGATTCTCAATCTGACTACAGTAGCGATATTACCTATTCCGTGATCTGGGGTTAGCAGTTTGTTTGTTTGTTGGCCTTGTTAGATTAGTTTGTACAGTTCGAGATGTACCTGTCAGGGTGGCTATACACTATACTGCATATCGTCCAATCGCGTATCGGCGTGGATCGGCATGACAGTGGTAAATAAACAATAATAACCGATTTTGTCGGCGGCCGTTTCACTCTCTCCTCCTTCACTCTCTCCTCCTTCACTCTCTCCTCCTTCACTCTCTCCTCCTTCACTCTCTCCTCCTTCACTCTCGAAACCCAGTGGGACGGATGACCGACACGATTGGCGGGAGATCAGGCGCAGGTCCGACTTTTTACCAATCCGACGCATGGATCATCTCTCTTGTCAGACAATCGGGTGATCAGCCTGCATTGTCCTAACCAAACTTGGAAACAACATTTTTTTGTTGTGCCAACTTCCAATGCGGCGATAACCCACGACCTAAGCCTAGACGCTATATTCCTTAATTAGCTTTTGTCCGCTGCTCTGCCCGCATAATTACAGTATCCCACTGGAACACTGTACTTTGAAAAATACCTGGTAGCCTAAGGTAGGTAGGTCAGTCCTGTAAGTATCTGGATTAATATCCAGATCCTAAACTACCTACTACTCTCGCAATTTTTATAAAAATCCGTTCAGTAGTTTATATGCGAAAGAGTCACAATCATCCATTCATCCATCCGGGCATCCTTGAGAGGATGGCTTGATGAAATAAATGGCTTGAAAAGTTTCACATTTATAATAGTAATAATAAATTCAATTTTTAACCGACATTCAAAACGGCTATATTTCACAAACGATATTGCTAGCATCTGTTGCAATCAAAGCCCACAAACTAATCGCCATGTTGAGGTCATTCCTGTCAGCACACCTTTGAACTAATAACGGTCAAAGGGCCCGCATCGCGTTTGATAACTTTGAACCGTTCGGTCGGGTTTAACTGTCAGTGAAATGTAGTTACATTCAGTATTTGTGTTTGTATGAATGACTATGTAACGTGCCTACTATCACCGCACAATAGGTTTTATTCAAATTACTTGAAAAGGATTTTCTTTATCAAATTCGTGAGTACTGTCAACTCGTTTAAATTACGATTCAAACGGCACAATTCGGCATTAGTTCAGTTTGTTGTTAAAATAATAGTTCTATTATCTTTACTTATCATAGTTATAATAATATAATGTTTATTTATAGAGATCTATGTAAGTATTGTTTATGTGTGTGTATTGTATATTGCATATTTAATTAATTAGGAAGAAGGCGTCTTCCTTCGCCGGGCCCCTGAAAAGGGCCTTACAGCGACAAACATGACCAGGGGCTATGCCCCTCTACACGTGGTCTTCTTATTATTATTTTTTTTTTTTAAAGAGAACGCGCCCAGTACGAGTACTGGGCGCAGGACGTTCGTTTTAGGGGAAGACCCCCCGCGACAGAACGCGGGGTAAACCCAAGGTGCTAGGAGAACAAAAAAGGCGACGGCCGAGGGCGGCCAAGACCGGCAGTCGACCCGGCGGAGCGTGGGGTCCCGGTCCGGAGACCAAGGAAACGCGTATGGTGCCGCTCCCACACACTCCGCATTTTGTCGGACTGCGGACACAACCAACCTGGGAAAGGGAGGGGGGAAAATTTATCCCGAACCCCAGACTTTTGTTGTCGGGGGGAAAGACAACGCCACGGTGTCTACAAGAGTGGCATTAGGGCACCGGGCGAGTATTAGAAATACGCGCCGGTATTTAATTTACCGGCGCAGGGATAGGATGCGGGGGAAAGCGATCCAACGGTGGACGGGGCGTAGAGCGCGCTAACGCGCCGAAGCGCCTCCTCTTCGGGGGCGAGGCGGCAGGCGGCGTGGCTCTGCGGAGTCTCCAGCACTGATGGCGTCACGGGGCAGAAGTCTGCGGTCAGGCGGGCGGGCGTGCCACGGCGCCAAGTCGGCAAGCTCAACCAGGTCCGAGGCATCAGCTCGCTGGAACAAAGTAGTGGTGAGCCTGGAGCAGAAGGCTTCCACGCTCGTTATTTGAAGGTCCCTGGTTATTGTGGAGGTCCTCACGTACCGCGGTGCTCCAACGATGCGGCGTAGCACTCGGTTCTGCATATGCTGCATCTTTTTCTAGTAAGTCTCAGCGAGCAGGTGGTGCCACGCAGGAGCCGCGTACGTGAGGCGTGAGCGGATGTAAGTTTTATACAGGGCCAACCTCATATTGAGCGGGACCTGGGGAGCTGAGTAGACCGGCGACAGCTTGGCTGCTGCGGCTCTGGCGCTAGCAACCGCGGCTTCACACTGGGGGTGCATGGTCAGCCGCCGATCTATAATAACGCCGAGGTATTTGGCAGTCTTACCCCATGGAATCTCTCTCTCTCCTATCTTGAGGGCGGGCGGGTATCCCCTCTTGCGGGTAACGGCGAGCGCCTGGGACTTACCGGGGTTCACGGAGAGTCGCCATTTGCTCAGCCATGCCGGAAGAAGGTCGAGGGTCCTCTGGAGCTTCACGGATGCGTGGGCTAAATTCTGGGAAGTGCAGATGAAGGCGGTGTCGTCAGCATACAAGGCCGCGGTAGTGCCAGCGTCAGCGGGCACATCGCTGGCGTAAAAATTGTAGAGGCTGGGCGACAGCACACCCCCCTGCGGGACGCCTGCGGTAATGGGGCGTTCCTCCGAGAGGACCCCGTCGACCTTGACCCTGAAGGTCCGGCCCGAGAGATAAGAAGAGAGGAGTCTTACCAGGTGGCTGGGGACATTCGCCTGCCGGAGTTTATGGATTAGGCCTTCGTGCCACACGGTGTCAAAGGCCTTCTCCATATCCAAAAAGACAGCCACTCCAGAGGCTTTCCTATTGGTCGCATCTGTGAGGAGGTGCACCACGCGGACCAGCTGCAGGGTTGTGCTCAGTTGGGAGCGGAACCCGAACTGTTCCCGCCGAGGAGGGAGGAAGGGAGAGAGGTGTTTGAGGAGCAGGATTTCAAATGATTTAGATAAAGTGGAGAGAAGGGTTATAGGGCGGTAGCCCTCCGCCCGTCTCAAGTTCTTATGGGGCTTGGGGATGGTGATGATGAGCCCCGTCTTCCAGGTGTTGGGGAAGTGGCTTGTCCTCACGATGCCGTTGAAAAGGCGGGTGAGGGCGGCCACTGTCCTAAAAGGCAGGTGGTGGTGGTGCATATTTAAGTTATGGAACGAAGTTTTGGAACGAAGTTCCTTATCGCGCGTTGCGAAAGGGGACTAGACGGAAAAAATTAAGACTGAAAGTTGTAACGACACTTTTTGCTATAGTTGTAAGCCGTGCGGCGTGCGCGTGTTTCTCTGTCTGTCTCTCTCTCTCTCTCAATTATTACTAGAATTTAGCCTACTGATTAAGTTTATATTACATTATATTTGTTAATAATAAAAAAAATTATAACTTAAAAAAAAAATATAACAATTCCTTCACTAATTAATCGAAAGGAACTTCGTTCCATCCGGGTGTCCCTTGACACCTCTCAAGCTTTTTAATAATAGGCATGTATTTTAGTTAAAGGTTGCCAGTAGAAGTTTAATGTGTCTTTAGTGTACACAGCCCTATCTCCACAACCAACATCCACGTATCATTATGGTTTGCTGGAAGAGATCTCTCAAAGATTATGTACGCGATTGTATTAATTTAACTTTAAAATGTGTTTTTGTTACTTTTGTACATAAAGAATAAAACAAATATAAATTATTGTCCGATTCCGCTCAAACTATTAAATTAAAGAGTTTTTAGCATGATCTATCAGCATGCAAACTTACAAGTTTCTATCCCCTATAGTTTGGAAATGCCAGGGGGGGGGGCCAACTTATACACCACTTTGGAGGCCGATAACTCGAAAATGGTTGACACACACCCGGTTTCTGAAAGGCTAATCAAATAGTTGATGAACTAACAATTTGTGCAGTTAACGGGCTTGTTAATTCAATTTGCGTTTCTGAAACGCTAATTAGTGTAAAATTTACTAATCATTGATCATCTTGCCTTAACACATTTACGCCTTAAATAGCTTTCCAGAAATCGAAAACAGCGTTTGACATGTGGTTTGACCATGGGTTTGACATTAGTTTTGTTAACTAACACGTTGATCAAATCAAACGACTGATCAAGCTTTATGCAACTCAATTTACACCTGACAAGAGATTTGACCGCTGATTAGTTAATTTTGGCGTTGATTAGCCTTTCAGAAACCGGGGGTTTGTAATTAATTATAAAAAAATGCACCTTTTAGTGTAGTAAATAAAATAATGAAAATAATAAAAAAGCTATTCGGGAGTGCCGGCAGAAGTGAAAACAATAGCGCACAGGCAAGCATGCGGCGTGCGACCCGCCCATCCTGCCGTACCTCATACTGCACCGGTGTCGGTAACAGCGACGCGAGTTCAATGGTCTTTTCCATTTCAAAAATGCCCAACGCGCCTAAAGGCGCGTTGGGCATTTTTGAAATGGTTGTTTTTTTGTTTGCAATTGTTTAGTTTACAATTCAAAAATTCAAAATTAGCAAAGATAACTATTAAGTATTGCTAATTTTGACAAAGGGCACTAAATAGCAATAATATAACCATTTTTATGTAGAACCGTTGAGTCTCGGCCATACTGGGAGTCTAAAAAGGACACTTTAGGTGTTTCATGTTATGTTTCATATATTTTTTTCCATACAAACATCGTGAAATGGTAAAATAGCTACACGATTCATCTGATTTCATCATATTTAAATATTAGAGAACATCAATTTTCACAGTTTTCAATAGAAATGCGTAAAATGGCGCACATAATATGAGTTTAAAAATATGTATAAAACATAATATGAAACATCTAAAGTGGCCTTTTCAGACCCCCAGGTCATTGTAAAAAGTGTACAAATGGCCGGTCATTATATTTTATGACCTATCGGAACAAGGTGTTTTCAGAATAACGCGATTAATTATAACAATCAGACGTATGGCAGATGTAAAACATTGTACAATCGATGGTATTAATGTGGCGACAGGTTACATCACCACATACCATTAAACAAAGCTTGATGCTTAAATGCGTGAGAGAAACACAAGAAATAGTTTACAGTTAAAATATTTTACCGAACGTTTTTTTATACTACTTATATAATTATAATTGAGTGATTGAAGAGGAATGACTGGTCAATACCCAGTCATTCCTCTGGACTAGGCTGACTATGTTGTGAGAATGCCGCATGTGCTTCGGCAACCATACGACATTTAAAAACCAACTGTCCTTCCTGTGAGTGGTCACTTCGCTCGGAGAATACTGTATAAGTCATCCAGTAAGACCCACTTGCGCAGATCTGGGTCAAAGTTAACCCTGGGTTAAAATATCGTTATATTTCTATTATCTCTTTCATTAACGAAGAACGAGAGATAAAACGTTATATTTAACCTAGGGCTAACTGTAACCCAGGCAAACACAGGTCTGCGCAAGTGGGCCTTAAGGATATAAAGGCCTAAGTTTTTAATATATAATTATTATACCTAGATACTAATATTAAAAAGAGAAAAGGTTTGTTTGCATTGAATAAGCTCCGAAACTGCTAGCGGGCGTACTAACGGGGAAGGACAGACGATACTTCTTATCACGGAAAAATGAACAGTTCCTGTGTAATTATCTTTTGCGCTTATGAAGTCGAGGGCGTCATTTATTATTGTACAAAAATACTAGCTAACCCAGCAAACGTTGTTTTGGCATTGTATGTATTTTAATGCCACATCATATTATAAAAATAAAAAATTATGTCAAAAAAATAAAAAAATATATTTAGGGGTGAGGTCACCCATATCATTTAAGGGGTTGAAACCGATTACGACAGATTCTCAGACCTACCGAATATGCAAAACTATTCTCATAAGAATCGATTAAGCCGTTTCGGAGGAGGATTAAGCCGTTTCGAAGGAGTGTGTCCCTTAACACTAGGACACGACAATTTGATATATTAGATAAGCCAAATTATTTTAATGCTGCAAATAAATATTTCTTATTCTTACACCTATCTACTGATAAAAATATTTAAGTACTCAATTGATTAGCTATTTAAGTCTGTTACGTGACGTTCCAACGTAGCAGACAAAGACAACGACATTGAATAGGTAATCAGTAGTCTGGTGTCTATATGCTCCGGAATCCGGAACGCCGGTAAAGAATCGGAGCAATAAAATCAATACTCTTGACATTGTTTGAAAATCGAACGCATGATTGTCGTGTCATATGTCAATGTCATATAATAGGACAGTCGCGAGTCTCTTGCGCCGGTTCTTCTCGCCAGGCTAGCTCCCGAACCGGTGGTAGGCACCGTGTAGGACAATTAAATAGGTGTTATTTAATGACCTATATGGACATAGAATTAATGTCGAGTTTGACAACTCGACACTCGACACTTTGATTTTCAACTTTTTTGTAGTAGCGCTGAGTTCTATTGTCGGTGCTCTGAATTTTCTCGAGCCCGCCGGATTCCGGATCATATAGCACCAGCCCAGCCTAATAAGTGTATTTATTGTTAAAGTTACCAAAAACTGTTCTCGTCAGTAGCCGCATTTGGATTTATATTGTACCTGTAACAAGGAAAAATGATCATTAAATTTTGAAATATTTTGTTATTGGTCATAGACGTATATGTATAATAAAGACGAGGCAAAAAGTGTCCACACTTTAACTACCCCACTTTTCGGATTGTTTGGGGCAGTTCAGGTTTGACATTTTCAATTTTGTTTACCGCAGTTCGATCCGCATATTGACAAAATCTGAAGGAACGAAAAGATGGCGTAATTTTTCCTTGTATGAATATATTTTCCGTCAAATGCAAAGATTTCAAAACTAAAGATAGGCTATGACGAAAAATAAAAAGAATCGAAAATTCTTATTTACCGTTTTGATACCACTTAAGCCACCAGATGACGCTTGGTGTGCGTTGGGTCTGCCCCCTAGCGACACAAAAAATATCAAACACAATGACATTTAGTCGAATCTAACCTTTTTGTTTAGTACAAATGATTCCTATCACCCCCAAGACACCTGTAACACAACTTTATAAAAAGAAGTTTATTATTTGACGACCTCTGTGGCTCAGTGGTAACCGCGATGGCGCTCAAGCCGGTGGTCGCGACTTCGAATCCCGCCGAGGGAACGAAAAGAGTTTTCTGGGTCATGGATGTGTATTAAATATAATAAAAATCTTAAAGGTATGTACAGTATTAAATATACTTCCTGTAGTCCAGTACCTGTATACAAGTTCTTCAGATACTCAGCACAGGGCCAGATTGACGTGGTGTGAAGCGTCTATTTTTGTTTAAAAAAAAACTAAATCAAAAACTGTTTGGGAGCTACGAAGCCACGGGCAAACACACAGTCACACACGTCAAACATATACCACTCCTCTGTTTTCGCCGGGGGTTAAAAATAATCTGTCACTTATCAGACTCCAAGGTCCAGTTCCACAATCTACTGATAACTGTCGGATAGCTTATTTGCATGTTTTGTCTCTGTCGCTCGATATAAAGATAGCAGCGACAACACGCTAACAACTAAAAACAAATATTCAACACTCACCAGCAGATTGTGGAACAGGCCCGTAAGATAATAATAATATATTTTATAGACGCTTCACACCACGTCAATCTGGCCCTGTGCTGAGTATCTGAAGAACTTGTATACAGGTACTCGACTACAGGAAGTATATTTACGGTGACATGATTAAGAGTGTTCTTAGCTATAATTCACCATCATCAGCTGGCTCACTGCTTGACAATTCGAGGGTTACCTAAAAATTTTAATTAATTTTTTTCATGTATTGTCTCCGTCGCTAAGAACTTCCGAACAAGCTTTTCGACACCTATTAGATCGGGTAACAGCTGCTCTAAGTTTTTTGTTAGTACATGCATATAATTTTACTTTGACGTCGATTTACAAAATCGATATTATCCACCTAATGTATTGACGATATTTCCCTCAACAGCAATTCTCAATCCGTGTATTTGTCGTGAAGAGCCCAGGCGAACCTGGGCGCACTGCTTAGTCTTCAGTGCTCACTTCCTCTGCCGCTAGCGTGTGCGGTGTGAGGGATAAGATGTAGCGATTTTGAAAGGAAACGGGATCTTTTACCTAATATGACAATATGCAAACACTTGGAATTACAGCAAATATAATTATTGTTAACTAGAGGCTGCCCTGTGGAGGAAATTCGCTCATAATAATTCATATAGTTTGAACTTTGTACGTTCTTTGGCTTCTAAAAGTAGAAATAAATTCACATGACAATAAAATTCTGGAATGAACTGTCGCCAGCGGTATTTCCGGACTACTGTCCACTACGATATTCACACCTTCAGGAAAGCTGGAGCGTAATTAAAGAGCGTATTTCTTTTTGAAAGTCCGGCAATGCACTCGTGTGGTATATATACACTGTACTCCATGCTGCTAATTACTTAATTATTAATTTAATTTTTCATAAAACAATCCTTATCGATCTTAGCTTTAAAAAAAATCCGCTTCCGCCTTTCACTTGCGCTACATCCGGCCATTTCCCACCGGAACAGTCTTTCACCACCACGTTCACCCCCTGCGGATGAGGGGGGGTTGAGGGATTCATGTGCACTAGTCTAAATAATTACCCACAGGAAAAATTTACACCTTACACTTTTTATTTTTTCCCCGTTAAGTCTTGATTAAAAACGGTTTGTACCCTTGGGGGTTGAATTTTTAAATTTATCGCTCGTTTATGTTGATGCTTTGAAATAAACATTTAAGCGTAGTAACACAAATTAAATAATCACTGCGTAACTAAGTATTTTAGTTTGATTTTAATGATGAGAAAAATATCCAAAATTATTTTATCATGATTGAGAAATAGTTACGATTTACGAACCTATATTAAGGCATAATATTCTCTTGATTTTTATGTGAGACACATAAAAAAAAAAATAAAAAAAAAAATAAAAAAAAAAATACTAGGGACCTCTAATATTTATTATTATTATTAATTACTTTTTAGTACTATTTGTAGGAAGTATTAATATCTACACTAGAAAATAATCTTAGATATGTAATACCTATACAATGAATATAGTTGAAGCGTCTGTTTGTAATTTCAAATTGACAGCTTCGCATATTATGATACCCACACGAAAAAAAAACGTTTTTTTTTCTTTTTTTTTTGCCTGTCTATCCGTGTCAGTCTGTCTATCTGTTTTCCGGCTAATCTCTGAAACGGCTGGACCAATTTTGACAGTTCCTTCACTGGTAGACAGCTGATGTTATAAGGAATAACTTAGGCTAGCTAGCTAGCTACTTCTATCTTAAGGTTCCGTCCATCCGTTCCATTAATAAATAGTTCCACGCAAACGTCGCGAGCATCGGCTAGTTAAAAATACAATCAATCAAACTAAACCAACTGAAATAGCAGAGAAAATGTATTGCGTTGCTAAAAATCCACGTATTCATTTCACGAAAAGCAGTGGAAACTATTTTGGAATACGACTAGATTGTATAGAGGTCGTATAGAGGTCGTATATACGCTGTGTTTAGTGTTATAGGTTGTATAAATGTATAGGGCTTAGGCCGGACGGTCTCCAATGGACCTCCACGTCAAAGGCAAAGCGAAAATCATTTTAGCGCTGTATTTTTTAAATATCACACATTTCATGGCGGCTGATTTACGCTTTTTATATTTTGCTATTTCATTTTTGACTTTTACTATAAATAAATCCGGTAAAAAATACGAGGAAACCAAAGTGAAGTTGGATTATAAAGTGTGTCAATTAGATTTTCCTACGTTTGATTACAGCTGATAATAATCATGAAATGAATGTATATACAATTATTTATTTTACACAAGCTGGTGCCCGCAACTTGGAACGAGTTTAAAGTAGTTTAAACGGAATCTTATTTTCCTTATGTCAACGGAACCTTAAGTTCTCCATCAGCTATCTGCCAATGAAAGTCCGGTCAAAATCGTCCCAGCCGCTCTGAAATGGCACAGATTAGCCAGAACAAACGAACTGACAGTCAGGATAGATTAGATAGACGGACAGAAGGACAAAAGTTTCAAAAACAGCTTATTTAGTGCAGGTAGGTATTATATATATATTATATTAAAATAATATTTATCATATGCATTTAGTGCAAATCTGTTAATTTGAAATTACAAACAGACACTCCCAGAGGAATGACAGACATACTTCTGTTTGTTTGCATTGTATAGATTAAAGAACTTGCAAAAATTATGTACGTTCTTTCCCGCAGCTTAGGTTCGGACATCGTTATTTCAGATTTTACATCTAACTAATATATTTCCAAGCTATTATACTCAGTAAATAAACGTCTGGAAGACAAATAGACGCGGTAATGGATCCCCAGACGGTACAGCTCGAGCAACCGCGGTGCCTCGCGTTGCCTGTCATATTTTGTCAGGCGCATAAGCCGTATGGACTGTTTCAGATTGCTGCACGAGTCTGGACAATTATTTTCTAGTATTAGGGTAGCCATATGCCGATCGTACGACGTGTCGCTGCTGATTCAGAAGGTCGATTCTGCTGATTAAATGCTGCATTAAGCAGGATTTAATCAGCAGAATCGAGAATCGTACAGTTACGATCCTGTCCCGATACGTTAAAACTGCAAAATGGTATTCTCATAAACGTCAAACCAACGTCAAAACCATTTGGTTGGTCCAAACTCCAGAAATGATTTTATGATATAGGTAAATATAGTTTAGTTGGCACGTCTACACATAGATGGTTACATTTGTTCGTATCACACACACACTCTGTCGCACTCTCGCCCGCGTATAAGCTTTTGAGTATGAAGGAGACAAATATTTTTTTCTTTTTGCTCAGCTTAGAGTTCTGTTTACAAAAGTATTTTTTTTTAATTGTCAGTTAATGACTGTCACTTGTCAAATCGATACATTTTATGTGAAGGTTTGCATATCGTCCTGCGATTTTGTACGATATAATTCCAAATTTCTATTAAAACGGCAGATGATCTACAGGATATGTAGATCATCCGGATCTGGAAACGATTACGTTCCGCCGTGTAAGGATAATACAAAGCCGGGATTCGAATCCGCGAATCATTGGAGCGTGGATATCACATTATGCCTTACGAGTTACGTGACAGGGTAAGGCAGGTATTTTAGTATTATCATCAAGTCAAAGACCAATCATTGTTTTGAAGTGCGTAGGCATTGGCTGTTGATGAAAAGCATTGAAACCCTAGTATTATAGATTTAGAAAACAAAATTTCGTGTACAAACACCCCGTTATTTGTATTACCCCAAACCACCCTGTACGTTCTATCCGTTATATGACCCGGATATCCTCTATCCCGCCGTCTCAGTTCCATTTTCGAACCCCGCGTTATATTCTCGAAAGTTTCATTTTTCAAAACTATTTGATGTGTTCCATTATTTCGCTACAGAAGCTTGGACGTCGGAGAGATTCGATGGAAAATCTAAAAATCTAAACAAACCTTTAGAATATAGAATCCAATCTATGATTTCATTCCTTCTTCCTCAAATGTCCAGTTTGTTATGGAGAATACTCCGATTATTTTTAATCTCAGCCAGTGAAATAAAAAAAAAATAAAAAAATTAAGTAAAACCCCCGAACTATCAAGCTGTGATCGAGCTGATGATAATGTATTGTAGCTAACTCAACACACTCGATCATGCCAGCTTCCAGACAAAAGAACTAGATCAAAATCGGTTCTTCCGTTTGGGAGCTAAGATGCCACGGACAGACACACACACACAGCCAGATACGTCAAACCTATAACAACCCTCTGTTTTCGTCGCGGGTTGATGACAGAAATAATCAGTAGATTCACTATTAAATAACATAACATACAGTTCCGATTCCCACTCGCTTGGCATGGCCAAAATAGAAATGCGTTTTGTCTACACAATAATAGACACACTGACAGTTATTATGGAAAAAATGACAGCTCTCCTTTGTCAATCTGTCATTTTCTCTATTCTTCCTTATAAAAAAACCGTTTCTACGGCGCTAATGCTAAAGCGTAGCCTTCCGATGCCCGCGACCCGAGGCCGAAATCGGGTCGCGGGGCCACTGCTTGGTATGAATTAATATGGAGCACTAAACAATCCCCGAGACCCGCGTCGCGCGACCGGTGAGCGTAGCCGGAGAAGCTGATTGATGATTCGCTGGTAGCGGTCGCGGGTCGCGGTCCCGCTTTGCGGTCGCGTCGATCAGAAGGCTTTTTGGAACGTAGTTCCTTATGGCGCGTTGCGAATTGGAGGCTAGGCGGATTAAAATTGGCATGACACTTTTTGCCACTCGAAATCACAATGTAATAACGACTATTAAGAATGATACAAAAAACGACCTTATCATCTAGACAATAATGTAGAATTTTGCAATTACACATTGTGACTGTTATGACTGTTACATATTGTGACTAGCTAGCCGAGCGCTTGATGTTATTAATAGCTCCCCACACCGATTTCGGTGACGGTGGCCTGTTTCATTGAAACCAGGCCAGCTACGCAGGAGTTATGTTATAGTGCCCAAGTGTGTGCGCAGTACACAAGAGCACTCTCTCTCCTCCTTTACTCTCGTAACCCAGTGGGACGGATAACCGACACGACTGGCGAGAGATTAGGCGCAGGTCCGACTTTTTACATGCCCATCCGACGCATGGATCATCTTTCTTGTCAGACAATTAGGTGATCAGCCTGAATTGTCCTAACCAATCTCGGAAACAACTTTTTTTTTTGTTCCGATGCGGGAATCGAACCCACGACCTCCGAGTCGAGAGCCACGCTCTAACCACTAGACCACGGAGGCTGTCAATACGCCACTAAACCATCACTGAAGTCGGATAGTGCCCACGTTGCACTCTTTCCACTAATTGGGAAGCTTCCTTAGAGCTTTTAGCATAAATACGATCTTTTTTTTGTTAAAATGTTGCTCAATTGTAAAAAAATTCTCATCCGTAAACAAAATTTTTCTGTGACCTCCCTTTGCGTACCGCTTCAGTAGTTGTTTCAATTTTACCACCCGTTTTACCACCAGTTAAGAAATGACCAGTACGTCTCTTATAGGCTGCAAGTCTTAAGTCATCTTTTAAAATACGCGACAAGGTTTTAGGTGCTATTTTTAGGAGGAGTCATGCAGGAGTTATGTTATAGTACCCAAGTGTGTGCGCAGTACACAAGAGCACTCTCTCCTCCTTTACTCTCGTAACCCAGTGGGACGGATAACCGACACGACTGGCGAGAGATTAGGCGCAGGTCCGACTTTTTACATGCCCATCCGACGCATGGATCATCTTTCTTGTCAGACAATCAGGTGATCAGCCTGAATTGTCCTAACCAAACTTGGAAACAACATTTTTTTGTTCCATTGCGGGAATCGAACCCACGACCTCCGAGTCGAGAGCCAAGCTCTAACCACTAGACCACGGTGACTGTTATTTTATGTTATTACTCAGTATGGAGCCGGACTTCGCGGCGGCAACACCTGTCCCTACCTAAGGCGCTAGTTCCGCGCTCACTATATACACTTAGTTCAACTATTTGTTTTGTATAATATAATATATTATATCTATACATATAAACAAAATTGAAGTGTCTGTTTGTAATTTCAAATTAACAGCTTTTATTTTCACTTAATGCATTTAAAAGTATGATCGGTACTTACAATAAAATATAAATTGTGAATATATATACAGGGTGTTTTGCACATGGACCGACATGATTTTTTGGGGGGTGGGGGGGGTCATGTGCTATTTTCCCCCGTGAGACCCAATAACCTAAGTCTCACGGTAGTCTAGATATGTTTTTTTTTTAATTTTTTTGAAATCTACCCGAAATCTTGCCTTTAAATCGTCCTAACTTTTTTGTTTGTGGTTATAATACCACAAAACAAAGTATGCTTGTATTTTACAATGTTTTCTAATTCTAAATAAATCATTACATGTTACAATTGATATCCACAAAAAAACTTCTGAGCTTTCAAAGTGGTAAATCGGTGTAAATGTTATGAAAAGTGACAACTTATCAATTCATTTAAAAAAAAACTAAAGCTCATTTTGAATTTAGCTTTTTTTAAAAAAGTTCTTTACTTATTACCCTTTCTAACGATATGCTACATGATATAAGAAACCATTCTTAAAGTGGTCAAATTAAGCTTCGTTTGCCTGAACACGCACTCTAACAATGTAACTGGTTTGAACAATGTAACCAGTCAACGCGGATTATCAAGCAGCAGGTAAAAAGTTAGTCCCTTTCTTACTAGTAGTACAGTTATTGTTGTCTTTGTCTATCGAGTTGAAAGTGAGTGAAGGTCACTTGCCGGGAATCAGTCGAGATTACTCTGCGATTCGAAGTGCCCGTACTTTTCCCGTTGTTCTATCGTAATCAAATTAAAGTCTTGTTATTGTTTTTTTGTTAAATCTGTTGTTGAACTGTTACGTTTTTGTTGTTTATCTTTGCGTATTCGTTACAATGGCGAACTTCAGTAACGAGGAGTATGCTGACATGATGTTGGCGTATGGTAAAGCTGATTGCAATTCGCATGAAGCGCGAAGAATTTATCAAGAACGCTACACTGATCGACGGTTACCTCACCACGAGACCTTCTCAACTACCTATCGACGTCTGAGGGAGACCGGAAACTTAAACTTTCGGGAGCCCCGAGTGAATGTGAGGCAACATAATGTTGAAGTTGATGAGAGAATCCTTCAAGCTTTTGATGACGATCCTACAACAAGCATACGAGTTGTTGCTGACGGACTTAACGTATCAGTTTGGAAAGTCTGGTCCGTTCTTCGGGCAGATGGAAGGCACGCATTTCATTACACTCCTGTTCAAGGTAACAACTTACAGTACTTACTACTTATTTAAAATGTGACATTAAAACATTTTACTTGATTTCAAATCTTAATGTGTTCACTTTTACTCTTATTATTTTTTATTTTTTATTGTTGTAATTGTTTCGTTGAATTCCTTTCTTGCTATGTTTCTCGGACAACTGAAGAAGTTCTTTGCGTGAGCTCAATTAAAAGAAAGAAATATCGCGTTTATGCAGTTATTACCACAAACTCACGGATTTCATTCATTGTTCCAGGTCTCGAAGAGGGTGACAATGCAAGACGGTTAGAGTTCTGCCGATTTTTATTGCACACAGATGTTGAAGATAGCGACTTTTTGAAAAGAATTTTATGGACTGACGAGTCAAATTTTAGCCATGAAGGCATAGCAAATCTGCACAATTTGCATCACTGGGAGAAAAGGGGCCAAAATCCGCACAAAAAAAGGCAGACTTCCTTTCAGCGAAAATTCAGCGTAAATGTTTGGGCTGGTGTTATTGGGCGAAATCTTGTCGGCCCATATTTTTTGCCAGAACGACTCAATGGAAACAATTATTTAGAGTTTCTTCAAAATGATTTACCTGAACTGGTACTACCAGTTTTAGAAGATGTGCCAATTGTTTTTCAAAATGATGGCTGTCCGGCACATTACCAACGAACGGTACGAGAGCATTTAAATAATGCATTTCCAAACTCGTGGATTGGTAGAGCTGGCCCCATTCCATGGCCAGCACGGTCCCCAGATTTAACACCCCTGGATTTCTACGTATGGGGACGTGCAAAAGAGTTAGTGTATGCAACAGAGGTGCCCACAAAAGAAATTTTAGTGGAACGAATAAACACAGCATTCGTAAAAATGCAAGAGGAAATGCGGCTTTTAACTACAACCTCGGAAATAAGAAAAAGGTGTCGTGCATGCATAAGGTGTGGAGGCGGCCAATTCGAGCAAACTTTGTAATTTTAATTTAATAAAAACAACTTAACATAAAAAATGTATTTTCATTATCTTGACCCTAGCAACAAAGTATCTCTTAGGTCGACCCCTGATGTATTATTTCTGTCATGTAGCATATCGTTAGAAAGGGTAATAAGTAAAGAACTTTTTAATAAAAAGCTAAATTCAAAATGAACTTTAGTTTTTTTTTAAATGAATTGATAAGTTGTCACTTTTCATAACATTTACACCGATTTACCACTTTGAAAGCTCAGAAGTTTTTTTGTGGATATCAATTGTAACATGTAATGATTTATTTAGAATTAGAAAACATTGTAGAATACAAGCATACTTTGTTTTGTGGTATTATAACCACAAACAAAAAAGTTAGGACGATTTAAAGGCAAGATTTCGGGTAGATTTCAAAAAAATTAAAAAAAAACATATCTAGACTACCGTGAGACTTAGGATATTGGGTCTCACGGGGGAAAATAGCACATGACCCCCCCCACCCCCCAAAAAATCATGTCGGTCCATGTGCAAAACACCCTATATATATATATATATATATATATATAATATATGTATGTATGTGTATTGTTCCAAAATAGGCTTCAATTCTTCATTATCAACTATATATTTATATTATAATATATATATTATAACTTCGTTCCATTCGGGTGTCCCTTGACACCTCTCAAGTTTTTTTTAAATTATTATTTTGGGTAAAGAGGTTCTGGAAAATTGTTTTTATTTTACTAAAAATCATATTTTTTAATAGTATTTTAGATATAGAGATGTCACGTCACGTGTATTCACTGCTGCTGCCTGCTACAATTTTTTGTGTATCCCTGTCCCCACATTACTGTAGTTCACAATAGTGGACTATGCTGTACGTGGCCACCGGCTATCGACTAGAGATCTTACTAATAAAAATATTTATACAGTGTACAATGCTATACAGTGTTTTGTCCTTGTCTGATACGTCGGAAAAGTCGCTTGACAGACAAGGACAAAACATTGTCAGCTTATACACTGTATAAATATATTTCTTAGTAAGGGGGGTAATTGATCGAAAATATCAGATCTACGCTTTCTAGTGATGGGAAATATATAGGTAGTAATGGTCGATAAAATCGGTGGTTCATTTTAACTTTTTATGACTATTTATACTTTATGTATAATGCTCTTATAAGTATAAAGTAATTTCTAACTTTTTTATTATTTAATATATTTTGTAATTAGTATACTGAGTAGAACCAACAACAGTTGTTTATCAATTAAATTAAAAAACAATGCATTTTACATTTAAAATTATTTTACAAAAGTAAATAAAACCGCCTACATTATGTATTAAAGTGGAGCAGTAGTAGCAGTTTTAACTGATGTGCACAAATGGTGCGCAAACTTTTAATGGGCAGACGTTTCAGTCGCGTGACGTCACATTTTATCAAATTATTGTTCAAATTTCATTTTGCATACTCTAGAATTCATTTTAATGTTACGGTCTACGGAGGTATTGGTATAAGGCTACGCTCTGTGCTCTGCTTCTGCGAAAGTAGTCGATAGTGATGATAAAAATAGTAATAGGTTAAAATGACCGCTTATAGTACAATCTGTAATCGTGATCTATTACGGGTTCACAGATTTCACATTTTTAGTCTTATATCTTTGCAGTTCATTCATATTTTAGGATCGCGTTTTTCGATAAAAATATAATACTCCAATGATTATTTTCATCGATAAACGCACCTCACTAGTCCACATACCACAACGGAACGCAGCCATTACGCTAACCGCCAACAGTCGTGCCTGCGTTGCACAAATATCGAGCGATTCCCATCACTAGCATTAGCACTGTATTATCACGGCTAGCTGTTACCAAAAACGGGGCCATTTTGAACCCCGGGGCCATTTTGCAACGGGGCCAATCCGGCGGCTCCAAGATCAGCCGGATTTTCATTGCAATACGTTCTTCAATAAGACATAGTAATATTATGATCGACTTCAATATCTGTGCAAGTAAGGTAAAGACAAAAGGAAGGGTAATGATTTTGGCAGTCTATGTATGTAGGTTTGTTCCACCGTAGCGCCTAAACTACTGGTCCGATTTGAATAAATAGGTGTCAATAGATTCGTAATAATAGCTCGGACAACATAAGCTATATAATTTACGCAGTCGGGTTAGAGATATTAAAAAATATAGTTATTTGGTTACATTAAAATTATATTTGATTTGAACGGACGGGGTTTAATTTGCAATATAGGTTCATTCATAAAAAAAACTTTTATAAAAAAAATACCATTAGTGCGTTGACGTTGCGTCGTTTTTTATAGATTCTTTTTATGACATGCGACATGTCCCATTCGCGCGAACGAGACATTTCAACGGAATGACGGACAGGTGGCAAAGTGGGGGGGGGGGATGGCTGATGCCCTGCGCTATCACCCTTCGTTATATCGTGCGACGATGCAACGCAGGTGTGGCATACAATGCGCTAATCCGTTGCGACAACGCAACGCACTTAAGAGGAAACATCAAGGGCTAGAGGAATGAAAAATAGGTATTTCTAAAATCTATTGCTGTCCCGCAGTGCCCGAACAAGCTAGCTATCCATGTGTGAACTGAAAATACCTATTAAAAGAACAAAACATCAACGACTCGTAGTCCCCTGATTCCTTCTCCAAAACTTAACCGACTTAAGTACTTTTTTCATTATCAATTCAAAAAAGGCTTGAACTGTGTTCCTTTGTTTTCATTTTTATATAATTTTGTCAAATTTGTTTTCTGGATGTTTGAACACAGCGGAACATCTGGCCATTTTTTAATATATAATAGATATTCAGGAAAAAAAATGTTACTCTACCGGCATCGCCCAGGGAGGAAACAGGGGACTACGTTTGTATGCTTTTCCATACATTGCATGGCCCTTCTGTTTCCTCTTAAGGATCCTTACAGAGCAGCAGCTAACAATTGGTACATGTAAACCTACCTTTATATGGACTAAGTACTATAGTATCTAAACCACTCTAACCATGTATATTCGGCGGAGTCCATCGGTGATTTAGTGGGTGGCAAATTGCGTCGTACGTTTCTGAGCCAGCCGTGGACATGATAGTATTAAAACGTTAGTCTGTGGAAAACGGATGAAGTTTACGGTTCGAAATTACTTCAATGGTAGGGGAGGACGGATCGACTGACTGAAAAACAAATTTTATGACGACCTCTGTGGCTCAGTGGTTCAGCGCGTTGGTGCTCAAGCCGGGAGTCGCGGGTTCGAATCGCGCCGAATGAACAAAAAGTATTTCTGTGTCCCTGGGTCATGGATGTGTATTAAATGTGTGTATAATATAATAAAAACCTTAAATATATGTATAGTATAAAAGTATTAAATATACTTCCCGTTTTCTGGTACCTGTAACACAAGTTCTTCGGATACTTAGCACGGGACCAGATCGACGTGATGTGAAGCGTCCATAGATATTTACTATTGATTATTATTATATTTTATGGATTTCATCGCGGTTTATTCTCAATAGCTTTTGTCCGCAGCTTCGCCCGCGTGAAGTGTTCGTGGCAAAAAACTTCTTTAGCAAATATACCTAGTGCAAAGTAGAAGAACAGAGTAAAAATATATACTTACGTAATAGTCCCGTCCGTCTCGTTGGTGGGAGACCGCTTGAATAGATTTTCACGCGTACTTTTTAATTTTAAGTTATCTCCTAAGATATTAATTTTAGCTGTATTGTATTCAGGGCAATTATAATGTGTATGAAATGTTCAAATTCACTAACATATTTAATTTCATAAGGATTAATATTGTATCCGTCTATAAAACATCTGAAAGTACTACATTATTTGTGATCTTTTTTTAAACTCAGAATGGGTGTAGTAACCTATCCATAAAATATAGACATACGAGTATGTATGCCATCGCGGACTTTTTTGTAGACCTATAAATGAGAAATAATCCCACCGGACACTGTTTTGTTGTGTCTCCAACGGATTAGGCGGCATTTATGGACCCACTCTGTCGATAAATGAAAACTGCATGAAAATAAAACCAGTGGTATTTGAGATTAACGAGTTAACACGACCTTATCTCCTTAACCATTCGTCTAAGTTATGTGCAGTTTAAGATAAAGGTGTTCTGTTTAAGCACTTGAGACGATAAGTTATCTAATTTTGATAAGAATTCATAATTGCGAATAATATGACCAATAAACATCACCTAACCGATTTTAATAATTTTGAAATATAAAAGCCATATTTTTGTTTTTTAAATATATTAGGTCCTTACATATGAAATTGGCGTTTTGTCGTACTGGTCACTTTTATCTCAAATATATCTTCTTTGGTTAGGAATTCCAATTTCAAATTTATACCGCTATTTACCCATGCATTTGTGTTTCGATAACCGTAATTCATTTGTATTTTCCTCTTTTGGTTTTTTCTTTGCGTCACTCTGTTTGCAAACCGGACCGGACCGTGCTCCAACAGATTACCATTTTTTTTTTCGAAATTTAGATAACTTCTTGCAAAGGAAAAATTCACCTCCGATGGTGCAGTCCAAAGCGGCTTCAAAGATTTTTTTGATTCCTGTCCGAATGGTATAGTTATATAATTTTAGTAAAGGAATCATAGATAGCAATGGTATATACTTTGATTAAATAAATATATTATGTTAAAAAAATCGACTTTATGTTCCTCCTTTACAAAACGCCAATTTCATATGTAATGACCTAATACTGTCGCTGAATTTTTTGCATTCTCTATCAAACTCTAAAACTTTTCTCCAGAACTCAATAATAAATATCTCATCGATAAGGCAGCGTTTCTCAAAAACGATTCGGTTCGTCCGTTTGTTTTGACGATTTATTTTGCAAATCCGACTACCACAGAAAAGGCTTATCATTTTTCGGACCGAAAAAACCGAAGACACACAAAGCCACAAATAATGTGGCTTCCTATTGGTAAAAGAATTTGTTTACTTAAATCGGTTGTTGTAGATCCGGAGATTACCCCTTGCAATCTCGATACGTCCCAAACTCCCAAAGAAACAAAATTTACCTCTTTATAATATTAGTATAGTCCAGATGTTAGCCGCGACTTCGTACGCGCGAAAAGAAATCTCGGGGGAACCGTACATTTTGCTGCGATAAAAAGTAGCCTATCTGTTAATCCACAGCCTAAACTGCTACCATATCAAATTTCATCAAAATCCGTTAAGTGGTTATAACGTGAAAGAGTAACAAACAATCATACATAAAACTTTCGCGTTTATAAATATTATAAATAAGTAAAGATTTCTTCGACGTCATGTTTTAATGATTTCGAAAATCTTTTCAATGGGAAAATGACATAATTTTTTATTTATGAACCGATTGAAATGAAACAAAATAAAAAAACGCTAAATTTCAAGTGAAGCAAACCAAAGCGCATTAGTAAAAACCGCATTCAAATCGGTTAAGCTGTTGACTTCGTACGCGAATAAAGAAATTTTGCAGAAGCCGTACATTTTTCCGTGACAAAAAGTAGCCTATGTGTTAATCCAGAGCTTAAACTACTATCATACCAAATTTCATCAAAATCATTCATCGTTTTCATCATTCAGTAGTTACCGCGTACAAACGTACAGACAAACAGACAAAAATTCTAAAAATCATTGATTTGAGTTCTATTTCGTTCATAAAGTCCCCGGTGATAGATTTTCTTATAACTTTCATGTACAGACAGAGACCAGTTACGATTTTATTATATGAATACAGTATAGATAGAGAGTACAGTGTAGATAGAGAGTACAGTGTAGATAGAGAGTACAGTGTAGATAGAGAGTACAGTGTAGATAGAGAGTACAGTGTATATAGAGAGTACAGTGTAGATAGAGAGTACAGTGTAGATAGAGAGTACAGTGTAGATAGAGAGTACAGTGTAGATAGAGAGTACAGTGTAGATATAGACTAGATGTTCGTGCGTGGAAACCGTTAATTTTACCGCGATAAAAAGTAGTCCATGTCTTTCCCCGTGGTCTACTCTATATCTTTGTCAAAATATGTCATAAAATCGGCCCAGTAATTACGAAGCCTATTCCAAACATACTGACAAAATTTTAAAGATACACGTTTCATTGCAAGTTCGATCGACAAGAGCATCTTTTTGTGTAGCTAATAAAGTTTAACGTTTTAACAAGTGCGCGCCGCGTCGCGTCTCGATGTGAACTGTCCCTAACACAAATCACAAAGACATTACCACTTGAACCAGTCAGCGGTAATTATAAGAAAAACATCACTCGCTCGACTTATCGCGTCTCACAAGACAAATCACGGCACCCCCGACGCCCCACCTCCAACACCCCCCGGTGATTGATGGAACCGGACCCTCACTGTTTACTCTTAAGGTAATCCCGGAAGCCAATAACTCATAGAAAACGATTTGGTCATTTTTAACAAGCCAAACTTACCCTTGGGGTAAGGATAGCTTGCGTGGCAATTTTTGACTTTATATATATATATACTATAATACTAATCCTTACTATAATACATATTATAATTGTGAATGTGAGTTTGTTTGTTACGCTTTCACTTAAAAACTACTTAACCGATGGTCATGAAATTTGGCACGAATATGTAGTAGGCGATGGGGAAGGACATGGACTACTTTATTACGCAGCACAATGTGCGGTTCCGGCGGGATTTCCTTTTGTGCACACGAAACCTTTAAAAGCAAAATATTTTGCGGGAAAGTGATGGACAATATTAATAAGACGATAAAAGTTTGTATATTAAATTTATATCGTTAAAATGTGTAACGTATGACACATTGATTATTGAATAGTTTTAAATCAGCAAAATGATTATATTTTCCGAAAGGCAACATAAATATTATCGGCCGGAACATGCAAAAAGTAGTATTCAGTCGCTAAATTAAAAAGTTACGGGATTAAAAATGACTTAAAAAACGTCGATTTTTTAACATAATTTTTGGAAACAACAAGCAACAACAACAACAATAATAATAATAATAATAATAATAATGAGGTGAAGACAATGCGAGCTATCGCTGGTACTTGGTAACGGTACTTGGTAACGATAACGGGTAACAGGTAACGCATGAGTCATGTTTTTTCGTGCGTGCAGCCGGCTCCATCGATTTATAAGACGTTGTCACGTCAAAAAACTATGCATGTTGCCAATTATTGTTACTATGAATTCTCCCCAATCTAATCCACTAGAAGAAAATGTTTTCAAATACAATTTCATTTTCCATTAGCCCGTTCCTTGGATTCACAAAAGATCTTAAGTATTCAATTTGGAGCTGCAAATCTGAGCCAACATCCTACAGCTGAAATTATGAATAAGTGCCTCCCCGACAGAACCATTCGATTGAAAAGCTGTAGGTTTTCATGAATTGTCACATTCCAAGTTCTAGTTTAATATTTTGATCCGAACATTTCTGTATTATAATGGGAAATTTATAATGTTGATTAAAAGAAAACGACATCAAAGGTCGTGTTCTCTGACGATGCAAGATTGTAGGCTCGAGGGAGCAAGGTCCACTCCATATTGTCCACTGTGATTGTTAATCTGTCAGTAAATGACAGATAAATCATTCTGTCTCCATTAACTGACAAAGAATAAAAGAGATGTGGATAGAAATAAAATCTCGCTGAGATCATAAATCAGAGTATAAAAACTCGAAGGAGTGTCTTACGAACAAGAGCGGCGCCCGCTCGCAATTCGAACTCAATGAATCAAACTCAAAACTCAAATATATTGTATGTATTTGTAGGTATTCAATTTGGAATCGCTACAAGTGTGAGCTGATCCTTAAAAATCTGTCCACAAACTTTTATACTGAAATAGCGTGATTAAAATATTTAATTAACGAAATAATTAATTATATGCCATGTTCGAGCTACGTTTGACAGCCGAAACTCGTTTCACGCGGCCATTTTGATTCATTTTGATTTTGGAACGAAGGTTTTATGTTTTGTTATAATTAAACCTTTTTTTATTAGACGTTGGACGTTGATATCAATGTTTGCGGTTAAAAACAAAACAGATCATAATACTTTTACCCCCAGCTCTGCCCGCGTTAAATTCAGTTTATCGACTATAAAACGCACGTATTACCTATTCATAATAAATTTTCCTCTTGAAATGATAGACGCATAGACAAAAATCGCGTTAAAATCCTTAGTTAAAAGATGTATGACGTTTAAAATACTATACTAGTATACAGTGATAAAATATATAAAAGCTTCATCATGATTTTGGAGAAAAATCATATCCCACATTCTATAAACAGTTGAAGACGTGTCTGTATTATTGAAGTTTTGTATCGCTATTCGATAGCTTCTAGCTTTTTATTACAGTATAGAGTTCATATTTCTATTCTGTCCGCGTTGGGCATTCAACAGGGACTGACAGTCTTTCTGGGCCTTATTGGATCTTGCAGAGTCCAATCACATAGCGAGTGCGAACACTGTATGCTCAGAAATGAGCACATACTGGCGTACAGCTTGGCAAAAAAGAGTATGCCGCGGTGACAGCAGGAACTAAAAACAGTTTTCGACTGTATCATCTTTTATCCTTATTAGATTGGAATGACATATTTAATTTAAATATTATTTTAATATAACCAATGAGTATAATGAGTTTAATTCCAATATAATAATGATAAAATAATAATATGATGCATTCGAAATGATGTTTTTAGTTCCTGCTGTGTGCGTCATATTCTTTTTTGCCAAGCTTTACGTTCACAGTTCACTCACACACGCGCACGGTTTGTGTGGCGATGCATGTTTGATGTTTGCATGACCTCAACTGGCGGCTCTGTCCTATGTTCAGATCCGATTTAACCTTTTTGAAATCAAAAACATTAAACTCCACATACCAAATATTGTGTCGTTGTATTTCTTTATTAGCTAATGCTGTATAATGTATAATATTAGTATAATTACTATTGTCTTTTTGTTTACAAAAATAATAAATTGCATTCGCTTGTTCCAATCTATACTGATATTATAAAAAGGAAACGTTTGTTTGTTTGTATGTTTGTTGGAATTGAATAGGCACCGAAATCACTGGACCGATTCTGATGTTTGGCAGAGATACAGAGTAGACCACGGGGAAGGACATAAGCTACTTTTTATCGCGGAAAAATGTACGGTTACCGCAAGATTAACTCCTGAGCGTACGAAGTCGCTGCCAACTTCCAGTCTCTTATATTAATAAATCTGAGGCCCTTCAGTGGATTGACATGTGAATGCCTCCCTTCAACCTTTACTTAGTTTCCAAGGGTCAAATTCCCTAGTAAGTCACATTAGATCAATATCACATTTATTATAAAGGTCCATGGTCACGTTTCGCGCCATTTTCTTAATTTTGTTATGTTTGAAAAGGGATAATTGATTAACCGACTACTAAAAGAGGGAATGAGGGGCCGTCCGCATATTACGTCACACAAGATTTATACTTTTTTTAACCCCCTATGATGTGCGCTCCCATCGCGTATATATTGCATATTCTTCCGCGAGTGAGAGTTTACTTTAATATATAATAAAGAAATGTGTAAAAAGTTTTTTTTACACATTTCGTATATCCGCAACAATGTCGCTTACATTTAAACGTTGTATACACGTCCCCCCCCCCTCCTTTACCTCCCCCCTAACGAGCGGTGTGCGTGCCGTATCTCGCGGCCATCTCTGCGTGCTACACAATATCTACACAATATTGTTCTTCAAACAAATACCTCGGACGAGAGAAGATATTTTGACGTTAATCCGGCAATATCCGGATATCGGATCGGTCTCATCTGTCTTATATTTGAAATGAAATGAGGCGATTCTGTAGTTTAAAAATTGTGCTCGAAAACTAAGATTTTCCATCCGTATGTAGCCAAGCGAGTAGCATTTTCACCGCATGCGTGTCATACCATAATGAGCGTTGGTGCTCAAGCGGTCGCAGGTTCGAAGCCCGCCGAAGGGACGAAAACTTTTTATATTTTTCTGGGCCATATACTTCCTGTTGTCTGGTCCCCGTAACACAAGTTATTCGAGTATCAGTACGGAGCCAGATTGACGTGGTGTGAAGCGTCCGTATAGATATTATTATTATGAAGCATAATATTCAATCCTCAATGGGTTATCAGCAAAACCAAATGTGCGGTAAGTAGTAGCAACTTCAATGCTGCTTTCTTTGTCTGATACATTGGAAAAGTCACAGACAGACAAAGACAACAGCATTGAATACAGTTGTGTAAATGTTTTAACTAGGTCGTCCTTTGCTGTTGCCCACATAATATCGTTGGCGTCTAACCTTACGAGGTTACCTTTTGAGTCTTCTGATAGTTAAATAAAGTCTGCGGTTATTCTTTTAACTAGATGCAGGCTTAGTATGCGCACTGCGCACCCTAGAAACACCGTAGAATAGACAAAATGACAGATTGAAGAAACATTAATATAATAATGTAAAAATTACCATTCGGAGCAAAATAGTTCTTATTGTAAGGCAGCAAGGTCGATGCATCGTCGCTATGAGAAACAATATTTTTCTTCCCGAGCATGAGCTCACAAAATGCCTCTTTTGACAGCTAAAGTGAAGCTTATTCTTATTTCAATGTCAAATAGTCTTTCAATAATGTCAACTACTCCACATCATGGCGGTCCAAGACAAATGGTTTCTTTACGTTCAGTCATTTACTTGAAAATTTGATCATTTTTGACAGAAGATTTCCCGGCAGCCATTTTGAAATATGGCTATTTAGAAATGTTGACTTATTTCGACGCCCTTCTTACCATGTATTAGGAACTATTTTGCAACGAACTGTTTCAAATAGAATATTTCTTCTTTATAATTATTTCTTCGGATCGCCATGCTAAGCCCGCTGGACGTTATAGCATTTATACAAAGTGGTCAGTGAAATCACGTATCGTTGGCGCCAAACCTTAGCGGTAAGCCGGACGTGTGCGCCTGCCCTAAGCGGTTAACCGATGCGGTAACTGTCCGGATTACCGGTAATGAGCTGATGACCATATTCAATTACAAAGCGCGCGGCTTAACGGCGGTTTAACGCGCGTTAACGGCCCGTTAAAATTATCCACGAGGTGCGGTGCAACAATTAATCGACGTTTAAACTATGTTTACATGACGTCAGTTTTGATTTGCGACGTATGAAAATAAAGTCATACTTTATCATATTTACTAATTAGAAAATTAAATCGCTCCCGCAGTAAATTTAATATTTGATTTATTCAAAGGTACTCGTATAAAAGCGATTATTTTCACAAGTTGCTCAAATGTTTCTCTATTCAAATAAACTTTAAATAGAAACTCGCTAGATTCGTAGAAAATCTTTTATAAATGTATAAATTGTAAATTATTTTAAACTATTATAGTTTGGCTTTCAATACATATTTTTGTAAAAATATATTTTTATGATGTCGCTAAGGACTATAATATAATAACATAACCACAAAATTCGGTAAAAAATAATAACAACCGAGATAGACAAAACGACATTTAAAACGTGGAAGTGCCAGCTCAGCCGGATCAATACCACGTCCTCACAAAAAACCGGAGTGAAATAACGCTTGCGTTGTTTCGCCGAGTGAGGTTTCGCGTAGGGAGTGCGCCCTGTCCGTTCCTGGTCATTAAAATCCTTATTTTTAATGACCAGGGACACATGGGCGCAACACCAGAGGAGTTACAAGTGTAGCTCCTCTGGAGTTGCGACTGTCCATGAGCGGCAGCAATCATTTACCATCAGGCGATCTGTCTGCTCGTTTCCTGGTCCATTTCATAAAAAGTATTCTAGCACAACATCCAAACTTTGTAACATCTACGCGCGCAATAAATAACACGCGATTATCCTTGACTTTACTCGAAACATGAAAAAACTGGGGGTAGATTGGGATACACTTGTCCAGATATCCCGTCGGCCAGCCGGGATAATCCGCTGCGGACAGCTTGAGCCTCCCGAGTCCCGGACAAGCTCTATTAGGGATAATTTATAATGTACTCTTTTTTCAACATGCGCCCTAGATTCTAAATAATATATGGCGGTAAGATTTTTTTTCGTTGAGCGTAACAAGGGTTGATAAAAGAAAACATTTCAGATTTTTCAGAGACTTGAGTATATTTACAGCAATTTAAATGTATATTTTTAAATTGCTGTTAACGTAGCCCAATTCTCCTAACTGTTTTCGATATAATCTCGGTTCGGTTAACGCGCTGACTCGTTTGCATACGCGTGATATCGTGTGCGCGCGAGCGGGACAGTCTGAAAGTCTAAACGAGATTTATACGAGATAGAATTAGGGAGATTGGTTAATAAAAGGATTTCGTTACTAGTATATTATGACTAGAGGTCGCTCTGTTACCGAAATTCGCCCATCATAATTCATATAATTATTAAGTTTGAACTTTATAAGGGTATTTAACCTGTTAGATAGAAAAATATAATAAAAAATAAATATTGTGACAGAATGTGACAACATGTAACAACATTGTGTTTATCAAACGCGCGGTAGTGTGTGTAAATAATAATTTGATGTAGTGTGTGTTATTGTTATTAATTTAATGTACTTTTAAGCGTTATTTAAAAAAATATTAGCTTTCTACACACTTTCCTCCACATAACTTCAGTTGTGCCAAATATCAGACGTCTCCGTTCGCGCAATTTCCGTAAAACTGTACAAATTCCTCACGATCTATCTTTTGTTTTGAGTACCTATATTATCCATTACCTACAGATTCAAATTTTGATTTTAAACATGATTCTCATGTATTATCTGACCCTTATTTGTGTTAAACAGATAAAAATAATCGAAACAACTACACAAAATCTGCCATTGAACAGAGATTACCGGCAATTGTTAAACGCGACCGCGGATCTGTTAACGAGCGACCGGCGATTAAACCCCGATTACCGCGGTGCAATCGGCTTATTGATTTACGGTATAGCTATTCTGTTAATTAGTACACGTGTAAAAAAAATACGAGGATGGAGATAAAGTACGACAACATACGATAGGTCAACTGATCTAGCATGGGATAGTACTTTTCGGGCGTGTTTCACAGTGATAAGTGTTAGATAGCTTATTAACATGTTGTGTCTCTGTCGCGCGAAATAAATTGAGCTAGATATATATATAAGCAGCAAAAAAACTTCCGAAAAAGCTATCCGACCTTTATTAGAAGACTAGCTTTTGCCCGCGGCTTCGCCTGCGTAAATACAGTACCCTAAAGGGAACACTGTACTTTTTCGGGATAAAATCGGTTGTCTGTAAAGTCGGTTTACTGACGATAGTTGAACGGTAACTGACACTCAAGTAGGAGAGAGACAGATTCCGCGCTCTCGATTGCACTTCAAGCCTTAAATGGAACGCCTCAGAGCGAGGTAACGCCACATGAGTCATGTTTTTTCGTGCGTGCAGCCGGCTCCATCGAATTATAAGACGTTATCACGTCAGTCAAGTAGCCTATGTTAATCCAGAGCTTAAACTACTACCATACTAAATTTCATCAAAATTCGTTAAGTAGTTTTTGAGTGAAAGAATAACAAACATCCATCCATCCTCACAAACCTTTTACATTTATAATAGTACCTAGAAGGATTATGAATCAGACTCTTACTTATTCATAAAAATATTTACAACACGGATACGCTAATCCATGTTGCTGTCTTTGTCTGTCAAGTGGCTTTTCCAACGTATCAGACATCAACATGGATTAGAATCCGTCAAAGTTTTCAAAACTAAGGATGGGCTATGACGTACATTTGACAGAAGAAATATTCATACAAGGAAAAGTTACGCCATCTTGGTTTTTACCTCATTTTCACCACACCTCGAATGTCAGCCATCTGGACTTCACCATACTTCAAATGTCAAAATGGCCCCAAAAACTTCAATAGTGGGGTCATTTAAGTGGGGACAGTTTTTGCCTCAACATGCCTCGTCTATAATATATACGTCTGTCGTCTACGGTGTCAGTGATGTAAATATTTTTATTAATAGGGGGGTAACAGTTTTGTACCAACGCAAACTCACAGAAGACGAGTATGTGTGTTCTTCAGCTTCAGAGTGGTGTCCTCCTTATACTGAAGAGTATTGTAGTGGGGACACCGGCGGTCGGTGATGAACTGATGATAATATAATATGCTAGCTATCTACTGTTTATATTTTACTATAATTTCAAAACAGTGTTAAAATTCTATATAATAGTATAATATCTATGGACACTGTTAAGTTCTCGAAGAGCTTGTGTTAACGGGTACTGGACAACGGAAACATATTTAATACTTTTTATACTATACATATATTTAATACACACTTTTTGTCCCTTTGGTCCACTCGCCTGTCCGGTTTCATACAATTCTCATTTGGTAACGCTACGACTACGTCGCCGTTGATGGTTCCTGCTAGGAACTGAAAAGCTGCTGAAAGGGGCATTTGTAACAAAGTGAATCGTCGAATGCAATTGAACCAACTCATTCCACGTGCGAACCGTCCATTCAATTACATCGTTCAACTATCATTCGTTCAGTTACCGAGTTACTGACCGGATAATTAATACAATTACCGAAAAATGGTTGCATTATAAAGTGAATCGCGAAAAGCGAATGTATTATAAATGCGCATAATTTTGGGTAGACATTGTGTTTGACAATTCTTTCACGCAAAAATCGCTGATCACCAGATTTTAATGTGGACATGTTATATTATAGCTTGTATTTAACTTTGAATAGCTTCTTGTCTGATGCGTTGGAAAAGTCACATGATGGAAAAAGATAGCAACGTTGTTTATGTTATCCGTTGTGTAAGTGTTAAGACAGCAATTCAAAATTGCACTTTATTGTGTACACAAGAAGATAGACGTTTTGTTGCAACAGTTCGAATGTCAAGTCATTCAAAGTCAATGTCTTGTGTAGTGAATAAAGTTCAATTTTGAATAGCTATGTAAAAAATGCAGCGCCCCGTCGCGTCGCGTATCGTCGTGTGTGAAATATGTGGATTGACCCTTAGTGTGGTAAAACGGAAATTTAATATTCACTAAACCATTCGAATCAGAACTCGCTTCGTCGGCGTTCGACAGAACATCTGTGTTCAAACGGACCAGTGAGCTCGGGAAACTGTGAACTTGGCTGAAACGGCTGGAATATTTAGAATCAATTTTATCCTTCTTATTAAAAATGGGTAGTCTGAGATATCAGGGACTCGCAAAAACCGGTGTGAATCAGTAAGTTGCGTTTTGTCGAATTAGTTATCATAATAAACGGTCGAGACATAATCAGTAGATCATTTGCCCAAAATATTCGTAACTTATTTTGAACGACCTTATATAGACGTATTTTAAACTTTATATTAAGAATGATAAGCATTAAATTCCAATGGTTCTAAGGATTGGGCGATTTTGACGCGACACGCGCGCTGTGTCGCGCCGAAGAAACTCGCACGCTCTAACAGTTTTCTTATCGTGTGGTGGCATTAAGGCGATGTGGCCATTACCATTACCATTAGGTTTAGAGGTTTTTGGAATTCAGCTTTAAGAATATAAGAATTCCAATTTTTTTTAGAAATTGTTTGTGCTACTGCGTTCCAGTAACTTGAAAAATAACTAAATTTTCGTTATTTTCGTTCACTTTCCTATTTCTTTAGCGCTTCTATGATCATTCGTAACTGTATTCACACTAATTGTTCACACGAGCAACGAATACTGTTTAAAAAACTGTTAAAAACGCTAAGAATGACAAGCCGTTTTGCAAATTTTTACCTAGCTCATAAGCTGCAATGAAAAATGCGATCTTGACGTTTTATTTTTAGGTTATCATAGAGTAAAATGGGTTTTAATATGTTATTTTAATTTGTTGCTGTTATTTTTAATTTGAAATATAAATAGAATACAGTAAAGCTAGTTCTTAATGTCCTTCGGGAATCGTAGTTTTTCATGCATCGTCTGTCACTTCTATTTAAAAAAAAACGAAGATTGCCGAGAGACTTTATGAAGTTAGTTGTAAATACAATAGGTACAACTACATTTTAATGTCACTCGGCAATCATCGTTTTTTTATCGAAGTGACAGACAATGAATAAAAATCGACTCCCAAAAAACACAATGTCATGTTACACTTACGTTAAAATTAATAAATGACTTTGTGCAAAAAAATTACAGTGAATGGAACACGCTATACTGAAGGTAAGAATTATATATATATAGTTATACCGAAAAACATAAAAGTGTGAAAACTTTTAAATGATAATAATGAAAAGATTAAAATTATTTTGGTAGATAATAAGAGTCTGTATTATATGTTATCTATTTTAAGGTAAGAGCACAGAATACATAATAGTACAAGTGTAAGAGTCAAAAATAAAAAGCACGTATTGAATAGAACACAAAAGTGAAGGCGAAAATTTGCCATATAGTTTTTCCTTTAATTCCGAGATGTAACGTAGAGTAATGTTTTTACGTAGAGTTGTCGAAGGATTAGGTATTGCCGCGCGCGCCCCCGCACAAACATTCTCAGCGCGGCGACGGCCAACACACACATTTACATAATCTGTTGTTATTAGGGAATCAGTTTAAATTGCCCCGTACCAAGTTACAAGAGTTTAGACCACGCGGTTCGCGCTGCTATAGGTTAAAAACGATTCTGTAGAATCTATACTAATATTATGAAGTGGGAAAATTTGTTTTTTTGTTTGCATTGAACAGTCTCCGAAACTACTAGACCGATGTTGATAAAATTTGGCACAGATATAGAGTAGATCACGGAGAAGAATATAGGCTACTTTTTATTGTGGCAAATTGTACGGTTTTCAGTGGGATAACTATTGAGCGCACAAAGGCGCGGGCAACACCTGGTGTATGGTATTTTTAGAATAGCTAAATTACTTTTTTATATGATTTGTTGCTATATTTAAACTGTTCACTAGTTTTATCCTGAAATCTAGACAAAACTGAGGCGCGATGTAGTTGAACTATTAGGCCATTACATATGAAATTGGCGTTTTGTAAACGAGGAACATAAAGTCGATTTTTTCTAAACATAATATATATATTTAATCAAAGTATATACCATTGCTATCTATGCACTTTTGCCATCTTATAGGTAGTTGATTGATAAATTTACTAAAAAAACGATTCGGACACGAATCAATAAAATATTTGAAGGCGCTTTGGATTGCCCCATCGGAGTTGAATTTTGTCTTTTGCAAGAAGTTATCCAAATTTCGAAAAAAAAATAAGGTAATCTGTTGGAGCAAGGTCCGGGGAGTACGGTGGATGTCACATTCCAGTTGAAGCTTCTCTAATTTGGTAGCCGTCTGTTGTGCAGTGTGTGGTCTAGCGGTATCCTGAAGCAGCAGTGGCCTAGAGCGAATGACCAACCTCGGTTCTTTTGCAGCTAGATTTCTCATAATGATTTGCATTTGAGTTGCTGACAATAGACATCTGCCGTAATTGTCTGGCCAGACTTAAGAAAACTTTAGTGAACGACACCAAACGCTCACAAGTAACTTTTTTTGAGTGAATTTTCGCTTTTGCGAAGCCATTGCGATGAGCATTTCCGATTATCGTACAGGATCCACTTTTCATCACAGGTAATGATTCCATTTAAAATCTCTTCATTATTGTGTCGGTTGAGTAATGTAATGCAGCAGTCGACGCGCGTTTGTCGGTTTGCTGCACTCAATTCATGCGGTACCTTTCACGCTTTTCACCTTCCCAATTTGCTTCAAGTGGATTAAAATAGTTTTTTATCACTAACACTGAAGCCTGTAGCTAACTCGGACGTGGTTTGCGATGGATCCGCTTAAACAATAGCCTTCAATTCTTCATTATCAACTTTGGTCTCCGGCCGTCCACGGGGCTTGTTCTGCAAGTCGCAATTTCCAGAACGTAAACGTTGGAACCAAAAACGCACTGTGTTTTCTTTTGCGACACCGCCGCCATTTTTTTATTTATTGATCCTTCATTAATCTGCCATTAATCCTTCGAGCCGTTTCTGCAGCACTGGTGTCACGGTGGAACTCGTACTCGAAAATAATACGATATTTCAAGTTTTCCATTTTCTAAACACAGTGACGCAAAGAAAAAAACCAAAAGAGGAAAAAACAAATGAATTATGGTTATCGAAACACAAATGAATGAGTAAATAGTGGTATAAATTTGAAATTGGAATTCCTAACCAAAGAAGATACGACAAAACGCCAATTTCATATGTAAGTAATATTTGAGATCAAAGTGGCCAGTACGACAAAACGCCAAATTTATATGTAAGGACCTAATATATTCCGCCTCAGTTTTGTCGTGACGCCTAATGCTAAATGTAAATAAACATAGATTTTTTATTTTATTTTTATGTTTATTCTGACTTTGTTCTTACATTTTTTCCTGTATCTCAATAGTATCCGCTGCTGCTGTAATTCTAATTGACGTAGTATTATTAAGTATTACCTATCCACTGTGGAAATAACATTTCGGGTGCTGAAAACAAAAAACAAAACTAGCTTAGTCGACATTAATTAACTTGTAATTTTGCAGTTATAATATAAAATACTATGAAATTACCTTTGTTGTATGCACCACGGGAAAAATAATCTAGTGTTTGAATAATGGGACTTTGACTCGCCCATAATCCACGTCTTTATCCGTCGAATCGATCGGCGAGTTTATGCTAACATAA
Source organism: Phengaris arion (assembly GCA_963565745.1). Classification (NCBI taxonomy): domain Eukaryota; kingdom Metazoa; phylum Arthropoda; class Insecta; order Lepidoptera; family Lycaenidae; genus Phengaris; species Phengaris arion. Next base: position 5,678,588 of record OY751444.1, on the reverse strand, counting down.
ATATTGTATTTCTTGACTGTTAAATTCTTCTTTCTTAGCTTTTATCTTAACAATATTAAATTGTTCACATGCCTGATAAAATGCCACGTTTCTAGGCCCAATGTTTTCTTTTTTTTCTTTTCTTGGCACTGATACGTGGGATTTGTGTACTTTGCCATAGAAATAAAAACTTTATCATGTTTATGTTAAACTTTATTATCCTCTCATAAGATTTGACAGGAGTTTTGCCGGTAATTCAATGGGTGACGTTGTGGACATTGTATTTCCTTCATAAATTTTCTTTTATTTAATGTTTAATATTCTACCAATATTACACATTAAGAACCGAATTCTTAATGTGTAATATTGGTAGAATATTAACCATTAAATATTCGTTAACGTGCACAAGTGTGGGCAAGTGTTACAACTTCTAAAAACGTGCTATTTTGTGTTCCGCCAAAACTCCCTAGAAACTTTCAGTAAAGCTTCTACCACTTTACTGAATCGACTGACATGACTCATGGACTGTACTGCTGTACTGACTATTTATTTGGACTTTGACTAGACTTTAGGCTTGACGATATAGGAATACTATAGGATGTTAAAAATTGAAACAAAAGTTCTATTTCCCGCCTTTTTAACTTGACACTGGGAAATAGTTATTTATAAGCCGATGCCATATATGAATAAAAAAAAAAGATTTGACAGTTGACACGTTATATACTGATAGTTTTTTTTTAAATTAGTGATACATTCGGACTATGTGTTATATTTATGATTATTTTGTTTGTAATTGTGAATAATAATACCTTGAAAATGTTGACATAAGTAATATAAATAAGTACTTAATTTAAAATAATTGAATTAGATTTAAGTAAATCAAGCTTTGTTTTTTGGTAGTAATAATTTTTCATTCTTTTAATTGTGAAATGTTTGCATGCCGTAAGGTGGAATGTACAAGGCTCCATAAACATTGTTACATCTAATCGTATTACCTACATTCTATGCAAATATAATCTATCTGTCAAAAGGTTTCGCAGCATTTCAATAATCGCCAACTCCTGTGGTTTTAACCACACCTTGCTGTTTAAACTAATTAATTTAATTATGTTATGTAAACTTTACCCGTAGGATTAATTTAATCTTACATAATTGCTGTCAAATTTTAATTACACCAAATTGTGGACGGTTTACAGGGCCAAGTGTGAGCGTAGCACAGTGTCCTATCGAGGAAGGGCCCGGCCGTCGAGCCTATATTGGATAAGGGCTGGATGGGACACTACGGTTGCACCACCAGAAACTTTTTGGTGTCGAATTGGTGGCGTCAACGCAGACTCCAGAGCGACCGTCCATATAGCTAAATACATTATCTTTTAAATGTGCACCAGCATTATGGCGTCTTATTCTGGCACTATATGATCCGGAATCCAGCGGGCCTGGGAAAATTCAGACCACTGAAAAGAGAACTCTGCGCTAATTAATACAATAGAGTTGAAAATCGAAGTGTCGAGCTGTCATATATGACATTGACATTTGACTCGACGCTCGTGTGTTCGTTTCTCAGCTCTATTGTTTAAGCGCAGAGTTCTATTTACAGCGCTCTAAATTTTCTCCGGCCTTCAGGATTCCGGATCATATACTCCCAGCCTGAGGGTAGTTCGTCTTGTTAGTTGTTCAGTAAAAGTGCAAACAGTATTACTTTCTTAATACTAGTGTGAAGTGTCACTTACTCAGTTGCATTTACGAGTACCTTATGATGATAATTTACGTTACTATTATTTACGAACATTTACCTGTGACAAAATAATAAATATTATTAGCATACAAATGGGAGACACAATTACCTACTTATACAGTGTATAAGCTGTTAAGCGACTTTTCCGACGTATCAGACAAGGAGAAATTGTATAGATTAAACACTTAAAAAAAAATTCTTACTAATAAAAAGATTTACACAACTTTAAACAATGTTGCTGTCTTTGTCTGATGCGTTGGAAAATTCACTTGACAGACAAGGACGTTGTATAAGTTATCCATTGTGTAAATATTTTTATTAGTAAGGGGGTATATAAATATTTTTCATTGTAAGGGGGTTGATGTATAAATAAAAAATTAGGGGACCTGTACAAGAAATAAATATTGTATTAACATATTTTCACCACGCAACGCCTTAATACGGTATGTCGTATTTACCAAAATGTTGTTTCAATCAAGCTATCTGACTGTTTAAACGAGCACACAGATAGCCTGATGAATGATTTTTGTTTGTAAATAAACAAAAATTTATTCATGCACTCCACAATAATAATAATTTTGTCAAATTCAATTGAACTAATACCATACTCACAGATTTAGTTACAGTTCACGATTGTTGTAGGTAGCCTTTCAGTTACTGCAGCAGTTAAACTAACCGCTTAAGTATTTATTGTAACTAAACCGCGCCGTCCAACTTTTTAATTAACTAAAAAAGCTTTTTGTTCACCGCTTTCGGTAAGCTTCTAGAAAATGATGATGAATGCATGACGTGTGTAATAGAAAATATTGCTGTAGGTATTGAAATTATTATTAGGTGCCTACTGAAAGGAAAATAAAAACCCCTTTTTTGAAGTTTCAGTAAACATTAAAATGAAATCAAACCAGATAAAAAAACGGAGGGTCAATTCACACTGAAACGAAACAATACGCGACATGGCGTTGCATTTTTAAGATGGCTATTCAAAATTGAACTTTATTCATCACACAAGAAGATACACGTTTCATTGTCGACCTCTGCGGCTCAGTGGTTAGCGCATTGGCGCTCAAGCCGGAGGTCGCGGGTTCGAATCTCTCCCGGGAACAAAAAAGTTTTCTGTGTTGTGGATCCTGGGTTGTGGATGTGTATTAAATGTAGGTATGTATAATATAATAAAAATCTTAAATAATATTAGTATAGTATAAAAAAGTATTAAATATATTTCCGTTGTCTGGTACCCGTAACACAAGTTCCCGGGACGAGATTGGCGTGGTGTGTCCATAGATAGATAGATAGATAGATTAAACTTGAGAGGTGTCAAGGGACACCCGAATGGACCGAAGTTATAATATATATATATATATATATATATATATATATATATATATATATATATATATATATATATATATATATATATAAATATATAGTTGATAGACAGACGCACAGAAAAATGTTAACAATTTATATTTTATTGTAAGTACCGATCATACTTTTAAATGCATTAAGTGAAAATAAAAGCTGTTAATTTGAAATTACAAACAGACTCTTCAATTTTGTTTATCTGTATAGATATAATATATTATATTATACAAAACAAATAGTTGAACTAAGTGTATATAGTGAGCGCGGAACTAGTTGGCCGCGCCTTAGGTAGGGACAGGGGTGAGGGTGCAGGTTGCTTGCTGCTCGCAGTGTTGCCGCCGCGAAGTCTGGCTCCGTATGAGTAATAACATCAAGCGCAATAACATCAAGGCCCGGCTAGCTAGTTCCAATATGTAACAGTCATAACAGACAATGTGTAATTGCAAAATTCTACATTATTGTCAAGGTGATGAGGTCGTTTTTTTTTGTATCATTCTTAATAGTCGTTATTACATTGTGATTTCGAGTGGCAGTGTCGTGCCTATGATCCGTCCAGCCCCAATACAATTCGCAACGCACCATAAGGAACTGCGTTCCAATAAGAGTTCGAATGTCCGGTTGCATCGCGCTGCACGGCGCATGTGCAGTGTATGACTGATATCATATGAAACGTGTATCTTTTTGTGTAGTAAATAAAGATCATTTTTGAATAACTATCTTAAAAATTCAGCCCAGAGTAACGTCGCGGTGTAAACAAATCCTTATAGTCTGTCTTTATAATATTCGGTGTTCTGAAAGCCACGACTACTCCGATGCATAGAGCCGGCCCGTTCATGCCGAAGCATCGCTATTACAGAGTTAAAAACAACATCTACTCAATTTTGTTAAAGCCGAAACGACCTGAAAATCATAAATTGCGCAAAAATATTAAGCACACTGCTCCTGAAAAAATTACCTTACGAACTCATAATTTCACGTCCATTTTGTCGATGTATTTATAAAATGGCGGGTGAGATTTAATAACGTTGTTTTAAAAACAATTTATTAACAAGTCAAACGCCGTAACGTGAAAAAATACGCCGCGAACTTTACAATTTCCATATTTTATCTTCGTAACCGACTTCCAAAAGGAGGGGGAAACTGATAATTATGATCGACCTTTCACGTTTATAATATTACAGTAGGATAGGTCTACATCCTATCCTTTGTATGTCGTTTCCAAGTTTGGTTAGGACAATGCACAGGCTGATCACCCGATTGTCTGACAAGAAAGATGATACATGCATCCGATGGGCATGTAAAAAGTCGGACCTGCGCCTGATCTCCCGCCAGTCGTGTCGGTTATCCGTGCCACTGGGTTATGAGAGTAAAGTAAAGGAGAGAGTGCTCTTGTATACTGCGCACACACTTGGGCACTATAATATTACTCCTGCGTAACTGGCCTGGTTTCAATGAAACCGGCCACCGTCATCGACATCGGCGTGGGGGAGATATCCTACTATAAAATTATAAATGTGAAAATTTGTTAGGACGGATGTATGGATGGATGGATGTTTGTTACTCTGTTACGCAATAACTACTGAACAGATTTCGATGATATTTGGTGCAGTAGTAGTTTAGGCTCTGGATTAAGACAAAGACTAATTTTTATCCCGAAAAAGTACAGCGTCCTCGTGGGACACTTTATTTAAGCGAGCGGAGCCGCGGGCAAAATCTAGTTGTATCTATTTACTAAAATCGCTTAGTCGGCACAGCTTATGAGCAATCTAATGGCAGACCTGAGCATCCTTCAGCTTGACTTCCATCTCCATTACCAGGATCCTCCGTGATTAATCCATTCCCACAGGAAGCGGTCCCCGGGATTACTCCAATTTTTGTAATTGGCGGAGTGCGGCGGGATTTTTCCCAAATTCTTCCTACTTTGCTCCAAATATCCCTCGGGACTTTTGTGAAATAATAAGCGAATAACAGCGTCTTTCTCGGGATGGGATTGTTTTAGTATAATAAATTATTTGCCGACGGGAATAAACGCCATTTCTAACTTAGCTTTACGAAAATCTGATTTATAAACTGTACCGATGTCTAATATTTTATCGCAAATGACCTACACTATTATGTGGAAACCAGCAAGACGAATTTGATGAAGCCGCAAATTACACAAAAACTAGGCTTTTGGAGGGATGTTTCGTCGCAGCCCACAACAATTTTAAGGCTCTGTTTCACAGACCTGCCACCCACCCTAGTGGTAGGCACAATAGTTCCTACCGAACCCAAGACCTGCTCGTAATATATTTATATATAATATTTATTTTATATCAATAGAGCTGAAATTCGTGTAGAGCTGTCAAATCTGACATTTGACACTTCGATTTTCAGCTCGATTGCACTAGCGCACAGTTCTATTTACAGTGCTGTTTTTTTCTGTGGCGCCTACAAAAAACGCTCGTGGGAACGCAGTCTTAAGGCTAACATAACTTTGTACAACGTCTGCAAGTTAATAAGGAAATACATTATTTACTGGCATTTTTAGCGTCCCTCACGTCAACCCTTAAAGGGCTCATAGCCAGCCCTGCTGACACTGACAAATCGCCAGGGCCCGTCAGGTACGAGTTAATACAAGTCGGGTTATGATGTATAGTCGGAGATACATTACGTACTTGGATATGGTAAGTAAACATTACGAAACACTGGCGCTTGCATCTGACTTTACTCGGGCTGCCTAGAGATTTTCGGGATAAAAAGTATATTGTGTCTTTTTACCCGGCTACGGCGAAGCCAAAAGCAAGGGTAATAATTTTGACAGCCTATGTATGTATGTATCTTCCACCGTAGCGCCTAAACTACCGGTCCGATTGTTATGAATGAGGTGTTAATAGATTCGCATTAATAGCCCGGGAAACATAGGCTATATAATTTACGTAATGGGGCTATAGTTTTTTATAGAAATTGTAGTAATTTTGTACATACAGGGTGTGGCGTAATTAATGGATAATCCTTCACCTGCAGCTGGAGAATATCATAACGAATCAGAAAAATAGAATTCATGTTTAGTAAAAGTATCATGGTTTATTGATTTCTTAGGTTTACGCGAATATTGTTCATTGTTTCAAACACTTACGGATTGTGTCGCGGTGCACTTTTCTTTTCCCGACGTTTCGGCTACCTACGGTAAATTCACCGCGGCTTCATGATACTGTTAGTATATTTTGCGTGGATGGGAACACAAATAATAATTGAAGAATCTTCAGGTAGTTTGAATAACTTCAACAAATAGGACAATTGACACCTCAGTCCTCCCGTGACCACGGCTGCTGGAAAGTAGCCGAAACTTCGGGAAAAAGAAAAGTGCACCGCGACACAATCCGTAAGTGTTTAAAACAAAGTATCATGGTTTTTTAGTTATCGGCCATTTTTTAAAAATTATAAAAATGACACCCTTGCTCACTAATTTTGTTGTCACAGTCGCAAAAACATGAATTATCGCTATCAGATTTTTATTTATTATACTTGAATAGTTGTATTATCAAATGTTGATACTTTTGATCATACAACTATTCAAGTATAATAAATAAATGTCACTTTTGTGCTGTTGCCTAATTTTTTTTTACAAATGCAACCGAAACAAAATTTTTTTCTTTCAAATCATTTTTTCTTCTTGTTTGATCGCTCATATCGTAAGAAAAATCTATGGGGACTTGACTGACCAACTTACAAATAATTAGCCTATTCAATTGAAATTGTAAAAAGGTATAACAGATGGTATTTGATCATTCGGTTTCAAAGAATTTTCATTATTTTTTAAAAAAGAGCCCTATTGTTGTCTTAATGACAGGTTTCATTAAAATTTTATTTTCAAATTATTTTATTCATTTATGAATTAAATTTAAAGGAGTTGAAAGAAAATAAGGTTATCTTTGCACAGTTTATTATTCACTTTTATAACGTCTCTCTGATCCGTTATGATATTCTCCAGCAGCAGGTGAAGGATTATACATTAATTACGCCACACCCGTATATTAATGTGTATGTTTTGTAGTAATCTGTGAATATGTTACTAAGTAAGATCGTGACAATCGGACAAACAAATATTTTATAATGCCTTATGACTTATCTTATGTATCTTATCTTCTTTTCTTGTGTCATTAATATTAATTAGAAAACAAATAACATACACAGCCCGAATAAAAAAAAAAAACTCTATTACCAGATGATACAAAACATTTCCTCTCATTCATACCCTTGGAATTCTCAGAAAATAAAGTATCATCCGACCGCAAACAGATAGGCTACATATACGGTCACCGGCCGCATGCCATTCCCGATCGGGATCGATTACACCGGGAACCGAACCCGCTACCTTTGGTTTGTATAACCGTTATACAGATACCATAACTCGCATGTAATATAAATATTGTTCCGCATTGCTTAGTTTCTATGGAATTCCAAATAGTCTATTCTCTGTAGTCTGTTCAGATATAAGCGCCTGGGAGACCGAGCTTCGCTCCGAGTTCTACTAGAACCGTAAAAATTAACAGATGGTGATTAAAGAAATGAATCACAAAAATATTAGTCTGACCGAGACTCGAACCCGAGACACCGATTTGCCAATTAGGGTCATTTAACACCGCGACGATTCGCGACGCTACATTTTTTAAATAGCTATTCAAAATTGTACTGTATTCACTCGACAAAAAGATACACGTTTCATATGACATGTGTGTGCAGCGCGGTGCAACTTGACATTCGAACTCTTACAATGAAACGTGTATCTTCTTGCGTAATGAATAAAGTTCCATTTTGAATAGCTATCTTAAATATGCAGAGCCATATCGCGTATCGTTTCGTTTTGGTGTGAATTCCAACGCACAGTATGTGTCTGGGCCAGGCGCTTTATCACGCAACGACAGAAAAATATCTATAAGAACTCAAAATTAACATCTTTACAGCAGTTTTGATATGAAACAATATAAACATACATTTTGATAATTTCTTCAAAAGGATTTTATTTCAATTGATTTTTTTATCAAATTAAGAACCAGTCTTAGCATTATCATTGAAACAAATCAAAATAGTTTGCACTTTCACTAATTATATTTCATTGAAAGTTATCTTGCATTACGATGCAGTTTATGTGTCCGCCAGTGTATATCTCTAAGCTTTGTTTCAAAATATGTATTCCATGCTCAAAATACATATTACGTTACTTAGATAAAACATCCTACATTCTTCCTTTAAAAATCTCAAGAAATATGTTATGAAAATAGCGACGACGGCCATCAGTTGTCTTGTCTGATGTATGCTCATAATATATCCAGTGCATCACCCCCATACATCACGGGGACAGTGTCCAGGGGGTGAAACCAGGGGGAGATCCCATTGTGAGGGACGGTGGTGAAAAATGCTCAATATTGTATTCATGAGGATATCATGGATTGTGCAGATATTGACTTGTAAGATTTTATATAATGTTGCATTATATTTAATTCATAACGCCTACTTGGAAATGTCTATTTATTAGTTAACTAGATGTTTCCCATGACTTCGTGTGCGCAAAAGGAGGAAAAAGTAGCCTTCCCCGTGGTTTACTCTATATCTGTGCCAAATTTCATTAAAATCTGTCCAATAGTTCGGAGCCTAATGAAAACAAAAAAAAAATCCCCTTTTATAATTTTAGGCAATATGCTTCACTACTAGAATTTTTATTTAAACTATAATATAATCTATGTTACCCGGGCCATTATTATGAATCTTAAAATAAAATTGGATCAGTAGTTTAGGCGCTACGGTGGAACATACATAATATAGTCTGGCAAAATCCCTTCCCTTTGGCTTCGCTGTAGTCGGGTATATTTCGGATCATCAAAGCATTCTTAGATTGTGGGTCTACTCATAACATAACATTTCTAACCATAACCGTTCGCGGGAACGCGACGCCATATTATTAAGTCGGCCATCTTGATTGAGATTCCTGACCATATGCGGGGCTATTGTCAACTGTATGGTTAGATATTCCAAGAGGCAAGACATACAATCATAGAAATATCTGAGGCTGTTAATTTAAGAGGAAACAAAAGGGCCACGCAATGTATGGAAAAGCATACAAACGTAGTAACCTGTTTCCTCCCTGGATAATACCGGTACAGTAACCTAATTTTTTTCCTGAATATTTACGGATACTATTAGCATGTCCCTATGGTTTCCTTTTTTCCATAAATTAATTATTAAAAGAGATGTGGATGTTTAAAAACTTAAAAAAATGACCAAAGGACATCATTCATTTTGGACCAAAAAATGAAAGTGCCGGCCAGAAAAAAAAAAACTACGATATTCGGATAGAATACACAATTTCTATCATTTTTTACTATGACGTCCAATCTGTGCGCACAACGGTTACGTCGTAATAACATAAAAAATAAAATATTTTTTTATTAATTCTTTGTTGTTAAAAAAAGATTGGAGTGACATTATAATATAAAAAAATATTATATTAAAACTTATTTAGGTACATAATCGCAAAATACTCAAGGTCAAAACCTAGTGGTCAAGATATAAAATCGTACTATTTAACACATTCATATTTATTCTTTATAATAAAGAATGTTGTCTGTTTAGAGTCAAACATTACAGGTTACTTTCTCTCAAAACTTCAAATGGAATTCCGAGAACTAATGAAAAGGGTTAAGGGACGGCTACCTGGGTGCGTGAGCGCATTGTTATTGGTTGCCGACCGCCCGCCCGCGCTACGCCAGCGGCCAGCCAGCGTCCAGCCAGTCAGTTATCCATGCAACTTTGGTTACATCGGACGGCTATCGTGACAATAATCTCTTGTTCTTAGAGCGATATAATATCAAGTGTATTTAGCGAAGCTTAATATCTGACATTATGAACGTACAATTGTGTATTTCGTGCCGTGTGCCTATTGGTGATCGCCGAAGTTATAGTTGGACATCCCGTGAATCACAACACATCGAAATCACACAGTTTGTTATTGAAGATCTACTGGGTCATCAGGTGAGGATTATATTATCGCTATAACGAACGAATATGCCTAAGATATTTACTACGAACAAACATCATAACTCTTATGTACATAATGTTATAACATAAGCCGCATTTGCTGCTGTGTTTTTTAACAAACACAAGTTTTCAAATAAAGAGGGCCCCCCGCCCTCCGCAGATATATTATTTTTTTTATTTAATGATATATTACTAAGCTAATAAACTTTTTTTTTTCAGAATGAACCTACAGATGTTATATGCCGACCTTGTTGGCAAAGGGCCGAGCGGCAATATCTCCGACGTCAACGTGAAGTGCAGGAAGAACCTGACAACGAAGAACCTGATGTTGCAGAGGAAGAAGTTGACGCTGTGCCTCATTCTACAGTTTTACCTGGATTTGTACGAACTAGTAATACGGCAAACTCTTGTGTATTTCAACACTGTGTAGACTCAACAAGACACAGAATACCAGAAAACATTATTCTACGTGTTCTTTGCCGATACAGTGTATTCATATGAAAGAGTAAAACCCAAATCAGAGTATTCAACACTTTAATGATAATTTATAATTAGACTTGTCTCTTCGGTGCTTGTAACAGTAATGAATCCGTCAATATGGCCGACATCTAATTTATACCTTACAGGAATAAAAGCTTAATAACATAAATCTCACTAAACCTATTTAAAGACTATCTTATAATTCTAATAATAAATTTACAATAATTTTAAAATAAGGAATTGATTTTATAATAGATTTTATAAAAAGACAATAGTATAATAAAACTATTAACTAAACTTGACATTTCATTTGACAGTTTGACAAATAAACATGACGTGATTAACATTAAACTTATAACATTAATTGTAAATTTAATTTAATAATATGTTTTAGAATAATAACCTGTATAAAGTATAAAAATTAACAATAATAATTAACAAATTTCTAACAGTCGGCCATCCTGAATTTTAAGCCTGTCCTCAGGCGATCAAATTTGTTAATAGCTACTGTTTTTTATTAACACACTAACAATTAGGTAATAATATATCAAGCTAAGAAATTAATAAATTAAATAATTCGCCTGATTAAGATTAATGCATAATATTCCACATTGTTTTTATTTTACAATTTTCGGCCATCCTTTTGTAATTATTGAATGTCCCCATTCAATTAGCTTTTCATAAAAAGTATTCACTTTGCACTACACTATTAATATTTCTTCACTTCACTATTTCACTCGCACACACACTAAAATCGGGGAATTCACTACAGCACGCGCCCGGCGCCACGTGGGGTGTATCGGCCTCGGAGATATTATATGCGCACAGGGTGTATCGAACTCGTGAGCCACACTACCGCGTACGCGTACAGGGTGTATCGGCCTTGCAGCTCATGTTATATACACGCACAGGGTGTATCGAAGTCGTGAGCCACACAACCGCGTACACGCACAGGGTGTACCGGCCTTGCAGCTGATGTAAGTATTATACACGCACAGGGTGTATCAAAGTCGTGAGCCACACTACCGAGTACACGCACAGGGTGTATCGGCCTTGCAGCTGATGTAAGTATTTTACACGCACAGGGTGTATCGAAGTCGTGAGCAACACTACCGCGTACACGCACAGGGTGTATCGGCCTTGCAGCTGATGTAAGTATTATACACGCACAGGGTGTTTAAACTGCGAAGCTGCGATTGTATCAAGTGTAACCTCTCTCGCAATTACGTGCGATTCAAGCCTCATATCTAGGTTCGCTCAACACTAGTTATAGTAACACGTCATTAAAACCGGTTTATAAATAATCAGCAAATTTAAACAGTAAACATATTGTTGGTAATTCATTAATTGATGTTTAATATAATTATTTCATAATGTTATATAATTAAAGATAAAAATGCAATGTAGAATAATTCACAAAAATATTAACGTAAAAGTATGTATTAAATAAATCTTAAAACGTCATTCAGCACTTGATTCGTCGTTTAAATCATCATTATCATCATCAGAGCTTCCGATGGGTCCCAACCTTATCCACGGCTTCATTTTATCCGCCGAGTATACATTTTTATATTTCCTGCTCGAAAAACCGTCTATACTGCAGACTTCGTAACGATCATTACCTAGTATAGCAGATACCTTATAAGGTCCGCTGTATGGAGGGATAAGTTTATTACTATTGCCGACATTATTTACATTCTTTAAAACCATTACCAAATCTCCTACTTTATACACATGGGCAGCACAGCGCTTTTTGTCAAATCGGGCTTTCATCGCGTTCTGCCTTCGTTGAACCGAATGAGACTTTTGTCGACGTAAAGGCGTTAGTGAATATACGCGTGACCTACGATCCGTATACCGCGAACGAGAACGATACAAAGATGTTCCGTGCGAGTCTGATTGTGAACTATGGTGTGTTGACGAAGACCTACTAACTCGGGATCTATGATGAGCTCGTCGTGTACGTGTGCGACTGCCGCGACGTCTTACATGCCGGCGATGGCGATCACGACGTCCCGAACTACTATAACGCGAACGCGAAGAGGAACTGCCACTAGTTGGGCTACGATGTCGCTTACGGCTTTTTCGAGTCGATTTAGTTCCATTATTTTTAGTAGCAGGACGTTTCGTAGAACAAGGTGTAGGACCCCTCGGAGTACCTTCACGGTCTGCCATATTTAACCCTCAAGTAATGTATAGACTGTACGAATGAATAGCTTTACCGATAATAATATCACAGATTAACCAAGTGATTGTGGGTATTTAGAAAAATAAAAAACAATCTGTACCAAAAAAAGAACCATGAGTTTTTGTAATATACTAATGGTTGAGTTAAACCGGCGAAATGAGATAAATAACAGTTAAAAGCGACCCGAGACAACTAGAAACAATCGCAAAACATCTAAAAATATTCACTTTGTTAATGCTTTTAAAATATTCTAAATTTAACGAACATCCGTTAATACGTATTAATTTTCAATATACCAAATACACATATTCAAAAATTATATAATAGAACAGTTTCTCAAAAAGTAACCTTTGTTTTACTAACTTCTGCCTACTAATACTCAATTGTAGGGTATTATAGAATTTTATTTTATTTTATTCATACTTTGCGTAAGGATTATTACAGTGTAATAATAATAGGTGAAATCATTTATGCACTGTACAAGCTATAATAATCGCAATTCACTTTTAATTTCGACCGTATAAAACAGTTATTATCACTTACCGATTTTCGCGCGTCTTTCTATACATTACCAAATGTAGGCCGTAGGCACTCTTTATCCACCACTTCTGATTTGAAAGAGTAAAACCCAAATCAGAGTATTCAACACTTTAATGATAATTTATAATTAGACTTGTCTCTTCGGTGCTTGTAACAGTAATGAATCCGTCAATATGGCCGACATCTAATTTATACCTTACAGGAATAAAAGCTTAATAACATAAATCTCACTAAACCTATTTAAAGACTATCTTATAATTCTAATAATAAATTTACAATAATTTTAAAATAAGGAATTGATTTTATAATAGATTTTATAAAAAGACAATAGTATAATAAAACTATTAACTAAACTTGACATTTCATTTGACAGTTTGACAAATAAACATGACGTGATTAACATTAAACTTATAACATTAATTGTAAATTTAATTTAATAATATGTTTTAGAATAATAACCTGTTTAAAGTATAAAAATTAACAATAATAATTAACAAATTTCTAACACATATCAGAAAACAGTCGTGTTTGCAGCGAACACCTCGAGCAAAATGAATGGCATTTACTTGCTATGCAAAACAATTTAATTCAAGATTTTAATTCTGCACAGATCGTTAGTGCGCTAAGGTTGTTAATAAACCACATTAAAACAGAAGTTTTAGATTTTGAGCATTATGAATTGATCAATAACAAAGAGTTCCACGATTGGACTGGTCTTACTGCTGAACAATTCTCTGATTTATTGGCCAACACTCCGAGCTTAAATCAAAGAAGAAACAAAAAAACAATTTTAGCAGCTTTACTTGCAAAGATCCGAACTGGAGACTCAAATGCTAGGCTCGCAACGATATTTAAAACGAGCGAATCCACATTTGCGCGAATGCTTGAGACTGGCCGAGAAGCACTTTTGCGAGACTTTGTTCCAATGCATTTGGGGTTTGACCATATGACTCGGGAAGATGTCACACGTAGGAATCTTCTTATCCCAGAAAGTCTTTTTGGAAATATTGAAAGTCCTCCCGAAGAAAGAAAAGCTATTACAATTGTGGACGGCACATACATCTACATCCAAAAAAGCTCAAACTACTTTTTTCAACGAAAATCTTATAGTAGTCACAAGTTCCGGAACTTAGTAAAACCAATTTTATTTGTCTGCTGCGACGGTCACATAATAGAAGTTTCAGGTCCACACGCTGCTACTTCTTCAGATGCGCAGATAATGCAGAATATTGCTGAAAATGAAAGTGATCATGGCGATGGATTATTCCAATGGTTCTACCAAAGCGGGGACGTATTTATTTTGGACCGTGGGTTCAGAGATGCAGTTCCCATTCTTGAAGGAAATGGTTACACTGTGAAAATGCCGGAGACAAAGCATCCTGGAGCGACGCAACTAACCACGGAACAAGCAAACAAGTCACGCCTTGTTACTATTTGCCGTTGGGTTGTGGAAGTAGTAAATGGCCGATTTAAACGAGATTTCCGCCTGTTGAGAAACGTTCATATTAATATAACATTGCACTATATGTTTGAATATTTTAGAATCGCAGCAGCATTAATAAATGCTTATCACGTGTTGATAGTAGATAATGTCCATGCTTCTGATTTTTTACAAATAATCCGGAAAAGGATAAACATGCCCAATACACTGGCAGATCTTGTCGCCAGACGTAACTTGAACAGAATGAGAGCACAGTTCCAGCCCATGTCTGCAGATATGGCTGAGTTTAATGACTTTCCTACGCTGACCGAAGAAGAATTAATATTATTTAGCCTCGGTATATATCAGCTGAAACAAGCGAGAAGTTACTATGGAGAGCATGTTTAACCAGATGGAGTTTTTAGCATTGAGCTAAGTGGTGGAATTCCTCTAGAGCTTGTAAGGGAATTGGAGGGAGAGGACTTGTGGTTGATTCGAGGGCGAATACAATCCCGACACATCCGATCTAAAACATACTATGTGTATATTGCTCTGGATAGAACAGCAACCGGGCGTCGAGCAATAAAACATTACTATTGCACATGCCATATAGGAATGAGAACCATCGGATGTTGCTCCCATACTATGTGCATAGTCTGGTACATGGGTTATGCTAGACATGACCCTTACCTCAGCCCACCCGCAATAAGTTTAGATGACGTATTTGTAAGACTACAAAATGTTTAATTGTACGTCATTAACTTATTATTGTTATTAGCCTTTATTCAGAAGAACAATACATTTATTTTATATACATTACAAAATATTCAAATCAATAATTGATTTTTCCGTTGCGCGGTCTCTGCTTCTGAGTGCCTCTTGGCAATGGCCTCCCCCAACAGCTTCCACTCACATCTCTGACATGCCACTCCACATACACTAGTCCACATTTTGCCAGCCATTTGTACCATTTCATCTTCCCATCTTTTTAGAGATCTGCCCTCTTTTCTTTTAGCCCTTCTGGGATACAAAGATGTTATTATTTTTGTCCATTTGTCTGGCCCTCTCAAAATCAAAACATGTCCGGGCCGGACATGTTTTGATTGTTTGTTGTTTCATTTCAATTTTTTAGTTTTATATGTTACATCAGTTACACGTGTCATTTTTCTCAACTCCTTGTTTTCTATTTTGTCTATCCTTTTCTTTCCAAACATACTCCTCTCCATAGCCTTCGGCCCAACTTCCAGCATACTTGTATGAGCTTTTGTTAGTGCCCAAGTTTGGCACCCTTATGTTAGAATGGGTGGAATCCATGTATTAAATAGTTTTCTTTTGGTGCTCATGTTTATACTTATGCATTTTACTATTTCTTTAAAGGACCAGAATCTTTTCCAGGCATTGCCAATTTTTTTTTTTGTATATCTTTGGTTGTTGTATCATATATATTAGTTATAACCACTGATTCTAAGCAGGAATCTTGCGGTTAATATTGTCTATTTCTCCCAGCGCCATCACACCTTGCCAGAGTTGCCAGAGCGTTTTTTTCTTAGTAATGTTGTCATTACCTTGTAATATCGATCAAACAAAACAAATGCTGTTTAGTCTATTTATATTTCTTCTTCTTATATATAAAAATGCATTTTCAAATGTGTTAGTCGCGCTAAAACTCGAAAACGGCTGAACGGATTGGGCTGATTTTAGTTTTAAAATATTTGTAGAAGTCCAGGGAAGGTTCTAAAGTGACACGAAGTTCACCGGGACAGTTAGTCTTCTTCTTATATATAAAAATGGATTTTCAAATGTGTTAGTCGCGCTAAAACTCGAAAACGGCTGAACTAGTTGGGCTGATTTTAGTCTCAAAATATTCGTAGAAGTCCAGGGAAGGTTTTAAAGTGACACAAAGTTCACCTGGACAGCTAGTACTTGATACATATTTTTTATTTTTATTTTATGATTAAATATTTTTTTCCAATACTATTTATCAACCTTACCACTGTGTTTTACTATCAAGTATTATATCATAACGTAAGATATCCATGCTTTTAATAGTGACACTCCAACCTTTTTATCACAAAAGGATTATTTTTAAATTATTTTATTACGACGTAACCATTGGGCGCACAGATTGGACGTCATAGTAAAAAATGTTAGGAATTGTGTATTCTATTCGAATATATATTTTTTTCTTTCTGGCCGGCACTTTCATTTTTTGGTCCAAAAATGTATGAAACGTGAATGATGTCCTTTTCCGCTGTGTTCAAACGTCCAGAAAACAAATTTGACTAAATTGTACATTGTTTTAATATACTCAATATCGTTGATGGTACATAAATCGGTCAAGTTTCGGAGAATGAATCAGGGGACTACGAATCGTTGATTTTTTGTACTTTTAATAGGTATTTTCCGTTCAAGTTACAGTTGTCTCTATCGCACACTCACACATGGATAGCTAACTTGTTCGGGCACTGCGGGACAGCAGTAGAATTTACAAATACCTATTTTTCATTTCTCTAGACCATGATGTTTCCTCTTACGAGCGGCAACGAGTAAACGAATGCATGGTAAGTTTGGTAAGCGATTGTTCTCGGACATTCAGAGTACCTACAGTATCGCCAGAGTTTTATGTGTTTGTGGGAATGCGGAAGCCCCAAAGGGAGATCTCAGCGAGCGGATCAGAGCGAGATAGATGGTATGCTTGGTCAGGCCGAAGCCCTGTAAGCATTTCAGGTGTTGTATATGTAGCGCCGAACTATGAAAACTTCGATTGCGCGATTCAGGATCGTGGCGCTAATTGGTCCGCCACATCACACATGCTGACCTCATACCCCTTAGATCAAGAATACCGCCTTACACCTTTTGGGCCTTACAGCGCAGCGTTGTTAAACGCCGGTTTTCTACGCCGATGTTCTTCACTTTACTTTTTTCATCAACTCGAAAACAAACATTGACATAATATTTCACACAAATCGCCAAACTGTATGTGTAAAGGTCGATTTTGTTAATTAATTTCTGCATTAATACAGTTAGGTACTATATCCCGTCCCGGTAACCGCAAAATGGTAAGGCAAAATGGTATTCTCATAAATGTCAAATCATCGTCAAACCCATTTTGATTGGTCCAAACTCCAAGAATCAGTTGGCGATATCAAGACGATTTATTTATAATTTAATTGTTGATTGAGACATTATTTCACCAGATATTACAAAATAAAGTTAATTTGAAAACAAAACATATCAATGAACTCAGAGTTCTATTTTAACTGCACGTTATAAGCAATTAAACCGGGGCCCGTTTTATGCAGCTGTAAACCTTAATTTGGGGAAATGGCGAAATCCATCGGTTCCTGGGCTTTGGTACTTGGCAACTGTTCAACTAGATTCATTGTTTGATCTTATAAGTGGCCTGCCTTTGGGCCTGCCAAGATGGAGCGCCAGGTATCATCACACTGTGACACCCAAGTTTCCAACCATCACCAAGTACCATCAGGCGATCTGTTTGTTCATTCCTCGTTTTCCGATGAAAAACCTTAACGTGTTGAAGTTTTAAACAAAGGACATTGGGATAATTGCCCGCCACAGAAAAAATCAGGTTAGATGTAAGCGTAATTTCATCTGTCGCATTACGCATATCTGCAGGAGGCGATGGTGAATACTGTGATTTCGACTTATATTCATTTAACAATTTAAACCAATTTTTACATTTTTATCTCTACTTCTCCATGAATCTGAACTAAAATAATCAAGTTAAACGAGATGTAAACGAAAACTGTACAATCTAAAAGCATTTTGATTTGTGGCCGCGAGTCCTATTTTTAGAAGCGGTTAAAAAAAAACTCTCAATGTCTTTTCAATAATTAGCGATTATGTCTGTGATTTTTGAAAGTGTGCGGCCCGCAGTTGACGACAGACAGACCACATGTCTGGTGCTTCAAGTTCTAGTATACTTCTAGATATATCAGTACGAGGAACCGCATCATTCGTGATGATTATGTCCGTGTTAGTGTTACCAGTACAAATGCTATACGACTTAAAAAAAACTACGTACCAGTTGTTATAGAGATTGCCGCGTGCATACAAAAAACCGACCGAGTGCGAGTTGGACTCGCGCACGAACGGTTCCGTACCAAACGGCAAAAAACACGTCAATAAAACCCCATTTAAATATCAAAAAACTTTCAGTACTGTTTAACGACAATTGCGCATCTTTTTTCAAATTATGTTTATAAATACATAAAATCAGCAAAAACTTAACTACGTTACACACTACCTCAGATTAGTAACCCCACTACCGGGCGTTTGTAACAATATTAGACCGTGCAGGTTAACCAATTTGTTTCATTTGACACAATTCTCAATATTTCACATTCCATAGACAACATTTATTTTCCATATTCTTATTGCGTATCTAATAGGCAAAAGGATCGTAATAAAGTTCAAAAGACCGCAGGGCGTACTCTAGATTATTTTCTGTATATTTGTCGTTACAGCGGCAACAGAATACATAGTCTGTGAGAATTTCAACTGTCTAGCTATCACGGTTCACGAGCCTTGTGACGGACAGACGGACAGCGGAGTCTTGCCTTCGGTTTCTGAAAGGCTATTTAACGCCTAAATTAACTAATCATCGGTCAAATCCCTTGTAAGGTGTAAATTGAGTTGCAAAAAGCTTGATCAGTCGTTTGATTTGATCAACGTGTTAGTTGACAAAACTAATGTCAAACCCACGGTCAAACGACATGTCAAACGCTGTTTTCGGTTTCTGGAAAGCTACATAGGGCGTAAATGTGTCATGTCAAGATGATCAATGATTATCGACTTTTTAATAATCGACGTTTCAGAAACGCAATTGATTTAACAAGCCTGTTAACTCAACAACGTGTTAGTTCATCAACTATTTGATAAGCCTTTCAGAAACCGGGTATAGGCTACCCGGTTTTACCACTTCGGGTACGGACTCCTAAAAATTAATCAATAAAACATCAATAGCTGTGCAGTTATGTGTATGTAATAAAAACTGTACGTGTCTATCAGTCGTAAATAATACATGTGTACAACAATTATTACCTACCTGTGCTGTTACAAGCTGTGTATAATGCATCATGATGTTTTTCCCGACTTTTTTATTGCAGTAAACGAGAAAGATATTGGTATGACACTTTCATTTACAGAAAGTGTTTTGGTTTTTGTTCATTTACCTAATAAAAAAAAAAACCGGCCAAGTGCTTGTCAGGCCACGTATAGAGTAGGGTTTCATAGTCACTTAATTATGATTTTACTATTAATATTTTGCATGTTTACTTATTATTTCGTTATTTTTGTAATATTCTAAGTAACAGCCTCCGTGGTCCAGTGGTTTAGAGCTTGGCTCTCGACTCGGAGGTCGTGGGTTCGATTCCCGCGTTGGAACAACAAAAAATGTTGTCTCCAAGTTTGGTTAGGACAATGCAGGCTGAACACCTTATTGTCTGAAAGATGATCCATGCGTCGGATGGGCATGTAAAAAGTCGGACCTGCGCCTGATCTCCTGCCAGTCGTGTCGGTTATCCGTCCCGCTGGGTTACGAGAGTAAAGGAAGAGAGAGTGCTCCTGTGTACTGCGCATAAACTCGGGCACTATAAAATAACTCCTGCGTAGCTGGCTGGGTTTCAATGAAACCGGCCACTGTCACCGAAATCGGTCTGGGTAACTATTTTATATAATTTTCTAAAGTGAGCGCATTTTACAAGCGAGGCCTCTATAACATATGAACCAACAAAGTTACATACTATGGGTTAGACGAAAGAAAAGAACCTCCCCTCTGGTGTAGGGAGGGTAAGCCGAGGACGGACGGACATGACGAAACTATAAGGGTTACGAAACATGATCTACGGAACCATAAAAAACAAATCTTAGAACACAAAGCTTAAAAACTGCGAAAAAGCGAAATGGTATGTCGAGGCAAAACTGTCTCCACTTAGATGGCCCCACTTTTGGAGTTTTTGAGGCCATTTTTAAATTTAAGGTATGGTGAAATCAAGATGGCGTAACTTTTTCTCGTATGAAGATTTGTTCCGTCAAATGTACTAACGTCATAGGGTCATAGTCCATCCTTAGATTTGAAATCTTTGGTTTCTTGCTTAAAGTAGAAACAAATTCTCTCCGGGATTTTCTACCCCGGAATACCTCGTTTACACCGAGTATCTATCTCCAAACCCAAAAGTCCCGGATTACCATAAATCAGATTTAATTAGCTTCACTAATTTTACGATTCTCCGATAAGAGTTACTCATAGGAGGCCCATCTCAATAATCGTAAACTGACTCATTTATTTTTCTGAACGTTTCTCAGAAAGCGACTCATCATTTGTTAGTTACAGCAGTAACAAATAGTTATTGGTAGATAAAAGGTGAACTTATGGGAAACTATTTGTGGGTTATAATTTGACCGCGTCTCCTATCGTATATTTTATATAATACTAGCTTTTGCCCGTGTAAATACAGTATCCAACGAGAACCGTACATTTTCCACGACAAAAAGTAGCCTATGTCCTTCCCTTGGTCTACTCTATGTCTGATCAAGATCACCAGTTTCGTAGTTTTTACGTGAAAGCGTAACAACCAAACAAATTCACATTCAAATTTATAATATTAGTATGGATAAACTTAACATTAAATAGACCACTATAAAGAGATATCACAAACGCGTTTTGTAGCGAATAAAAAAAAACAACTGACACAAAGTGCCATCTGGTGGCAGAAGTGATTTCAAAAACTGTCAATAATAATTTTCGACGCTTGTTCTACCACCAGGCGGCACTTCGTACGTCGGGCCCTAGTCGTGTCGAACAGCTGTCAGATGTCACGAAATTAAAAACCCCCATTCCCGAATTTTCCCGACAGTTTGACTGGGACTATATTATCCGGAATCCGGAAGGCCGGGGAAAATTGACAGCATTGAAAATAGAACACTGCGCTAATACTATTAATAATAAAGAGCTGAAATCGAACACCGAGTGTTGAGTCAAATGTCAATGTCAAATATGACAACTCCACACTGGACACTTCGATTTTCAGCTCTATTGTATGAGCACAGAGTTCTATTTTCAGCGCTGTGAATTTTCACCGAACCTCCGGAGTCCGAGCCTTAGCGCCATCTTTCATATTTTCATTGATTGTTCTATCAGCTTTTAAACTATTTGGTTTCACGGGGCGTGAAGTGGTTTAATTAGTTATTTAGGGTCAGTTTAACTGTCAGTTAAAACTGTTACTCGTGTAATCTTTTAACATTTTTAGTAACTGCTTGAAGCTTTTAAAACATTGATTAAGGTTAGAAGCCATAAAAAATATCTTCAGACATGGGGCAATCCATACTAATTATTGTTCTTGGATTTATAAATGTTTTACAATATACTAAACGAGGTTAGATTTGCGACATCACCATTTTGCCCGACTATGGCGAAGCCAAAGAGAATAGAAATGATTTTCGCAGTCTATGTATGTACTATGTATGTATGTTTGTTCCACCGTAGCGCCTAAGCTACTGATCTGAAGACCGCTTGCGTTGTGTTTCGCCGAGCGAGGTTACCGGAGGCCCAAGGGGGGTTGGGGATTTTAAGGACTGGGTGCGTACCCACTCCAGTCGCAACACTAGAGGAGTTACAAGTGTAACTCTGGTGTTGCGAGTGTCTATGGGCGGCGAGTGTCTACCAGCAGACGATCCGTCTGCTCGTTTCCTGGTTCATTACATAAAAAAATAAGGGCCCGGGTAACATAATTTGCGTAGTCGGGTAATAGTTTTTAACTTTTGATTATTATTAACCCCTGGCGAAAAAAGAGGGGCATTATAAGTTTGGCGTGTATGTCTGTGTGTCCGTGGCGTTAAAGCACCTAAACGGATGATTCGATTTTGATCTAGATTTTTTTTGTTTGAAAGCTGACATAATCGACAGTGTTCTTAGGTATATTAATTCATCATCATCAGCTCGCTCACCCCTTGATAATCCGGGGGTTACTTAATTTTTTAATTTTGCATATAGAAAATTCATATTAAATCTAATTTCTTGACTCTTACTAATCTCCGATTTTTTATTTTTTATTTCATCTTACGTCTTTATAGAATAGATAGTCTTTATAGAAGATGTTGCAGGACCTGTACATTTTGTCGCTATAAAATAATATTTGCCCCCGTGGTATGTGTATTGGAAAACAGAATCGAAAACAAAGCGCACAGGCAAGCAAGCGGCGCGCGACCAGCCCTACCTCATACCGCACCGGTGCGCGGTGCAGTGACGCCAGTTCTATGATTTTGTCCCATCTTAAAAAATGACGAACACGCCTAAAGCAGTTTTCACTTAACAAAAATTTACGGTTTCACGGCACAGAGTGTTAAGCAAACATTCTTAAAGTAGTTAAACTGATAATTTTCGTCTCGCCCGCGGGAACTCATCAACTTAACCGAGTTAGTCACGGCCCCGAAGGTTAACCGACGAATTGACAATTACATTTAATGAAAATTTGTGACCTACTTAAATTGGGTGGATGATTAAAAAGTGTCTTACTGACTTTTTTGTCAAATAAAGTCACTGAGATATTTTTTAAATAAAAGGCAAACGAGCAAACGTATCTCCTGATGGAAAGTCACCATCGCTTCACAACACCTGCAACAGCATAGGATCTACAAACGCGTCGCCAGCCTCTGCAATTTAAGATCGCACAGTAACATAAAATATACAATATTTATAAAAAACTATAGACCATCTACGTAAATTATATAGCTTATGTTAGCCCGGCTATTATTACGAATCTATTGACACCTCATTTATTAAAATCGGACCAGTGGTTTAGGCGCTTCGGCGGAACAAACATACATACATACATAGACTGCCAAAATCATTACCCTTTTAGCTTCGCCGTGGTCGGGTAAAAAAATCGGTTGCCTGTAAAGTCGGTTTACTGACGATAGTTGAACGTGACAACGTCATAATAATAAATGGAACGCCTCAGAGCGAGGTAACGCCGCATGAGTCATGTTTTTTCGTGCGTGCAGCCGGCTCCATCGAATTATAAGACGTTGTCACGTCAAAAATTACAAATTGAACCCCGATACTTTGCCTGCAAAACGTATGAGTGTAATCGGCGATTAAACCGACAAGTATACACACAAACCTATCGATTCACAGGCGCATCCTGAGATGAATTGTCTGATGGCTCCCATACACAGGATGTCCCAAATAGTGCGGATGTCGAGTGTCAAAATCCCGCTTCACTCCCAGGCGGATGGGCTATTATTTAATTGAAATGTGTCAAAGTAACCTGTCCGTAGTCTGGGGAAAGGGGGAGGGGGGCAATTATTATATTAACACGTGAAGCTAAAACTTTATGTAGAGTTTTACGAGAATTGTGCTATCGGAGGAATAAAAGTGAAAGGTTCAGAAAGAACAGAAAGCTAATACTTTTCCAAATAATTCTTTATGCTTAGAAAATAGAAAGAAGTGCATAAAATTAATAAAAATAATAACAACACACACCACCACAGAATATAAACATACACCACTACAGATTATAAACACACACCACCACAGAATATGAACACACACCACTACAGATTATAAACACACACCACCACAGATTATAAAAACACGCCGTGCGTGTGATAGAAACATTTTTGTTACAAGTTGTCAATCTATCATAGCATTTACATTTTTTCCTACCTGAGAGGCAAAACAACCCTGAAAAAGTTGAAACATAAAAAAAGGATTGTGTGGTTTTATGAAACCACGGTAAAAGTGAAACTTAATAACAAAATAGTGTGGAGCACTGGCACAAATGAGTACTAGTCTATACACTACACGGTCAGCTGATGCGAACTATAGGCGCCGCCATATTGGCCTCGGCTGCTCTAACGAGCGTCTTTCACTTTATCCCTACTCCGCGGCCGACCGTCACGCGACATGCAACACAACACAAGTTTGAGACGATGTAATAAAAGTTTCACTTTAAAATAATATTATTACGGGCGAATTTCGATCACGGGACGACCTCATTATTCCTATTCAATTGGCAGTTGGGTTTGAGTGTCAGAGCATTCTATGGCTATTGTTCACGCTCGATGTGACGCGTGTGAGGGTGACAGAATGCGCTGACACTGGAACCCTACCGCGAGTTGACGGATTATAGTTACGCGATTCCGGCTTCTGAATTCCGATACTCAATACATTGTCACTGTGACGTGTCGAACAAACGGGATCACCTATATATGTTATACGTACAGAACATTATATACATACATATTTGTACAGCGTGTTATGGATAAGTCAATAGTTCGGCGATAATTAGTGTCAGCACACATGACATGACGTGCCGCGCGCGCGACATTTTTAAGATAGCGATTCAAATTTGAACTTTGTTCACTACACAAGAAGATACACGTTTGATTGCGAGAGCGGCGTCCCCGGTGCGACTTGAAATTCGATCGCTTGCAATGAAACGTGTGTCTTATTTATAGTGAATAAAGTACAATTTTGAATCGCTACCTTCGTGTCGCGTCGCGTTATTGATCAGTCAATGATTAGTGTCAGCTAACATCAAGATGCGACGCGGCGCGCTATTTTTAAGATAGCGCGATTCAAAATTGAACTTTATTTACTACTCAACAAGACACATATTTCATTGTAAGAGCTGCACCGCGCTGCGGATAGCGATGTCGTGAATGAAGTTCAATTTTGAGTCGCTTTAAAAATGCCGCGCCGCGCCGCGTCTCGATGTGAACACTGAATTGACGCCAGAAGTTCATCTATGACTATTAATATTATTTAAAAACATCCTTTATAGCGTATAATAATATACTTACAGCATGTTCAGTTTACTTAATGCATACAATTTTCGGACATTCTGTAAGGGTTTCTAGAAAACTCTGATTAGGAATCTACATAAGTCTTAAACTAAGCCCAAAAAGCACCAAATAACCGATGACTAGAATCCAGCTAAATCCTGCTCGGTAAAAACAGTAATGGATCTCGAAACTAATGATCGTGGCTTACGCGGGCCTTTACGGAAATTCCGCCCCAATTCCCGTTACATAAAGCATGGTATCCCAATGACGTGCCCAGGAATTTGAAATGCATGCCTTTGACAGATGTATTATAACCCGGTAATATTCACGATGATGGCCAAGCGAAATTGAGCTTATACATAATGGATTAAGGTCGGAATTGATTTGACTGAGTCGAATTAATGCAGGCAATTCGCGCGCTTATGGTATTATCGACTTGTATAGATTTTATGTGCGCCTGGTATCCATTGTATATTCAGGAATAATTCTTTTGCGAAATAGTTGTTTCTATCCTACTAAGTGTGGTCGCGGAGCACATAGAAATTCGTACATTGACTCATCGGCCATCGCTACTTATCTCTTTCACTCGCGCACAATATATTGCTATCGTGTTTACAAAGGCATGCGAGAGTAGCGCGATTGCAATATATTCGTGCGCAAGTGAAAGAGACAAGTAGCGATAAGTCAAAGTTTACTAAATTCTACGTGCTCCGCGACCGCACTTTACTATTATAAATATAAAAGTTTGTTAAGATGGACGGATGTTTGTTATTCTTTGACGCAAAAAGTACTGAACGTATTTTAATAAAAGTTCGCGTGTTAGTAGTTTAGCCTCTATATCAACACATAGGCTACTTTTTATTCAGAAGCACAGTGTTCCCGTGGCATACTGTATTTGCGCGGGCGGTGCCGCAGGAAACAGCTAGTTCTAAATAATTAGTTTATCTAATCACTCTTCGAAACCAGTCAATGTTGACTGAATGAAATAACTAAACAATTAATTAAAATTAACCAAATAAATGTTAATTAGCTTGTGTTTAACTCTGGAAGGCTGGGAGTTGGGACTATTTGATCCGGAATCCGTAAGGCTGGGGAGAATTCAGAGCACTGAAAATAGAACTCTGCGCCAATACAATGTAGCTGAAAATCGAACACGCGAATGTCGAGTCAAATGTCAATGTCATTAATGAAAGCTCGACACTCGACACTTCGATTTTCAACTCTATTGCATTAGCGCAGAGTTCTATTTTCAGTTCTCTGAATTTTCCTCGGCCACAAGATTCCGGATCATGTAGTCCCAGCGTAACTATAACTATGAAATCCGATTTTACTGTAATGTAAAAATAAGGTTAATATGGAACATAGTGACACAATAATTATATAAATACCATCTAGTACTAAACTGACAAATTTTTTTACTAGTTTTTGCCCGCGGCTCTTCCCGCGGAAATACGGTATCCCGCGGGCGCACTGTATCTTTTCGGGATGAAAAGTAGCCTGTGTGTTAATCCAGAGCTTAATCTATAATCATATTATCAAGATCCGTTCAGTAGTTTTTGCGTGAAAGAGTAACAAGCATCCATGTATCAATCCATGCCCGCAGACTTTCACATCCTACCACTATTATAAGTGTGAAAGTTTGTGTGGATGGATGGATGAATGTTTGTTACTCTTTCACGCAAAAACTACTGAACGGATTTCGATTGATATTATTGTAGGTATATATCTCGTGGGATATTGTATTTACGCGGCCGGAACCGTGGGCAGAAGCTAGTATATAATAATAATAGGTTTTGTGGTTCGGCAGCTAATAATACTTCCTTTACCGTTTTCCACATTTTCTTTTCCGGGTTTCGCATTCAATATTCTTCTTAGACACGTGACGACACGTCAAATCGCGACACGTCGGGTGGCGTCACGTGTGTGTCCGGGTTCGTTAGCCCCGTTTGTGCAAGTTTTTGCCCCGGAACGGTGCAACCGGACAATGGCAGGGTTGGCAAAATTGCAAAGAGTAGATTGGCCTCCAAAGTGGTTATAAGATGTTATGGCATTTTTAAACTATAAGAGATATAAACTTGCAAGTTTCAATGCTGAAATATCATGCTATAAAAATAATATAAACTTCTTTTGAGTTTTTTTGAATTATTTTGAGTGAAATCGGATCATAACTTTTGAAGTAATTGAAAGAAAACCTATAGCGCATTGATAGTTACGGAACCCTCCTATCGAATCCGCTGATAGTGTGAGATCGATGGCGGTGAAGATTCGTTTCATTGGTAGATATATTTTTTTGCTTGCTTTATCGTCTTAACCAAGCAATAAATCATGTGCCGAAATTTTCTGTAATTGATTTTACTAAAAGTTATATAGAAGTATTATTATTATTATTAGTGTCAATTTTATAGATTTATCCCCATGGGGTGAAACTTGAAACCATAGATATATGATTGGCAGCAGGGCTCGGCTCGCTTGACAAGAAACCGCTGGCGGGCTTAAAAAAAAAAATTGTACGCCGAAGTCGGCGTGCCCGTGCCCGTCACATTGAAATATTCGTGTCAGATATACGAACCTAATTCACGGACACCAGAAATTGTCTTACACACAATGATATTATAAAAGCACACTACAACAATGAGTTGCCGCATTCACGGAGCTGTTGTTGTTAAATAGTGCGGTATCTAGTCGAACGCCGAGACTAATCATTTATCTATGCTTGAAACATAAGTTTGTATTTATACACGAAAGCGTATGATGGGTAAAAGTTGTCAATCAAGTTGATAGCTATTTTAAAATGCATTCGTGCATATTCGCTTTCAAACGTGCGTAAAATTACTTTAATGAGTTACTGGTTGATAATTGGTTAATTTAGTTTGATTTACTTACGGTAGGTATACGATTAATTCTTTCTTTTAACTTCAGATGCAACGATTATCTTACCTGCAACAAGAAAAATAATAATTAGAGAAACAAAGTTTATTTTCACATAAAAAAATTACCAAAAATAAATTTAGGCCACTTCACAGTTCACACTTGCCATTTATCATACAATTGTTAATCAATTTTGTCTACAATAGCAAAGTAGTAGCAAAATCTATACATCTTCGATACATACATACGGACCCATTTTGAACGGACTTTCACTGGCAGATTAGCTGATGTTATAAGAAGTAACTCAGGTTACTTGTATTGTAACATACATGGGTTATGTTTAAAAAAATTGGGTTCCATTTCAAACTAGTTCTATGCATACGAAGTTGCAGACACCAGCTAGTATCCATTAAGATGTTGGTGTAACGCATCGCCAACCTAATGATATAATTTCTACTTACAAATATTATATTTGGTGTATCAAGTCTGCCAGGAAGCCTAAGACGGTTTTAATTGATCAACAAAATCGATGCGATATAAATTACAATTATATTTTGTATGAAGCGACAGCCCTAGTATCGGTAGGGCCGCATACTCGAAGTTAATTAGCAGTTACGAATGTCAAAATATTTCAAGTGCCACGTGAGAAAGTACTTGGCCAACTTGTGAGTCATTTCACAAACACATAACATTATTGTTGATTATAGTAGCGTGCACATTTTTCAAAGAATGTATACATTGCGATTTGCGACATTAATTATAGGTATATAGACAAAGAAAGACACATTCGAGAAAACCCATAGATATATTCAATTCGATATTTTTGTGAACAAAGTGACAATTCGGAACCGCCAATTGATACCAATTTAAATTTCACTTCTTTAACGTGCAATGCAGGAATGTCAGTTAATATCGAGACGCGACGCGGCGCACACTTTTTAAGATAGGTATTCAAAATTGAACTTTATTCACTACACAAACAGGTACACGTTTCGTTGCAAGCGCGGTGCAGTTTTTGGATAGTATTTTTTTGTGTAGTAAATAAGTTCAATTTTGAATCGCTATATTTAAAATTGCGCGCCGCGTCGCGCTCCTCGGTGTAAACGCTTACTTAAATTGTCAATGATCATAACGGTACAGCCCTGATTACATTACATATTGATGAGTGATCATACAATAAATTATATATTCTTTATGTAAAACATGGTAGCCTATGTATTACATGAAGCAAACAGTATTTATGTTATACATAGGCTACCATTTATAACATAAATAATGTTTTCTTTATGTAATATATAGGCTACCGTGTAGGTACTATATAAATAATGTTTTCTTAAAGTAATACATAGGCTACATAAAGAAAACATTATTTATGTAATAAATGGTAGCCTATGTATAACATAAATAAGGTTTGCTTCATGTAATACATAGGCAACCATTTATTACATAAATAATGTTTTCTTTATGTAATATATAGACTACCATGTATTACATAAGGAAAATATTATTTATGTTATACATAGGCTATCATTTATTACATAAATAATGTTTGCTTTATGTAATAAATAGGCTACCATTTTTAGGTAAATAATGTTTTCTTTATATTATACATAGGCTACCATGTTTTACATAAATTATGTAATACATGGTAGCCTATGTATTACATAAAGAAAACATTATTTATGTTATACATAGGCTACCATGTATTACATAAATAATGTTTTCTTTATTTATTGCATGTTAGCATAATATGTATTAGACAAATTATGTTTTCTTTAAGTAATACATAGGCTACATAAAGAAAACATATTTTACACAACATAATTTATGTAAAATATAGGCTCCCGTATATTACATAAATAATGTTTTCTTCATGTAATACATAGGCGTTCATGTATTTCATAAATAATGTTTTCATCGTGTAATACACAGGCTACCATGTATTACTTATGTAAAACATAAGGAAAACATAGTTTATGTAATACATGGTAGCCTATGTATTATATTTAGGGTAGCCTACGTATTATATAAGGAAAATATTATTAATGTAATATACGGTAACCTATGTATTACATGAAGCAAACATTATTTATGTTTGCTTCATGTAATACACACTGCATGACATTAATGCATTGCATGTAATACACATGCACATTATTTATGTAATACATGATAGCTTATGTATTACAAAAAGAAAACATTTGTTATACATAGGCTACATAAATTACATAATTACATTTATTACATAAATAATGTTTTCTTTATGTAATACATAAGCTACCATGTATAACATAAATAATGTTTTCCTTATGTAATACATGGTAGCCTATGTATTACATTAAAAAAAACATTTATGTAATACATAAGCTACCATGTATTACATAAATAATGTTTTCCTAGTGTAATACATGGTAGCCTATGTATAACATCAATAATGTTTTCCTTATGTAATACATGGTAGTCTATATAATACATAAAGAAAACATTATTTATGTAATAAATTGTTGCCTATGTATTAAATGAAGCAAACATTATTAATGTTATACAGAGGCTACCATTTAGTACATAAGTTATGTTTTCTTTATGTAATTAAATAAATAAAAACATTATTTGTGAAATACATGAACGGCTATGTATTACATGAAGAAAACATTATTTATGTTATATACGGGAGCCTATATTTTACATAAAGAATACATAATTTATGTAATACATGGTAGCCTATGTATTACATAAAGGAAACATTTATGTAATATATGGTGGTCTATGTATTACATAAAGAAAACATTATTTATGTAATACATGGTCGCCTATGTATTACATGAAGCAAACATTATTTATGTAATATACGGGAGCCTATATTTTACATAAAGAATACATAATTTATGTAATACATGGTAGCCTTTTTTACATAGGTGAAAATTTATTACATAAATAATGTTTTCCTTATGTAATACATGGTAGCCTATGTATTACATAAAGAAAACATTTTTTATGTAATACATAGGCTACCGTGTATTATATAAGGAAAACATTAATTATGTAAAAAATGGTAGCCTATGTATAACATCAGTAATGTTTTCCTTATGTAATACATGGTAGTCTATATATTACATAAAGAAAACATTATTTATGTAAAAAATGGTAGCTTACGTATTATATAAGGAAAACATTATTTATGTTATAAATAACTATAAAATACAATAAATGGGTTATTTATAACATTATTTATGTTATAAATAACCCATAAATGTAAACACTTATTACATAACACGAATACAACGATATTCATAACTGTGTGTTTGTCTTGTACCTCGTTAACTCAGGAACTAGATTATACTACATTCCATCAAGTTAGCAGTTTTCGACCTGGACTCTTACTTTAAACAGAAATTACTAGCTAAGTTAGGTTAGGTTAGGTTAGGTTAGGTTAGGTTAGGTTGGCAGCTACTCTGCAGGCGGCTGTACTCCGGAGTCTGTCGGAGTATGGCCCTGTACGGAGCCCCAATTTGGGCGGATGCCCTCACCGTGCGTAATGTGGCCCAGCTGCACAAAATGCAGCGGGTCATAGCGGTGAGGGTCATCAGGGGCTACCGTACAGTCTCCTAGGCGGCAGCTACTGCCTTGGCGGGGGAACCGCCGTGGGAGCTCACGGCAAGGGTCCTTGCCGAGACGAACCTCCTCATGTCAGAGGGGAGGTCACGTGGCGAGGTCCCCCCGTGGGAGGAACTCAGGCGGTTCCAAAGGCTGGGAGAGCAGTGGCTGCTGAGGAGGTGGGGTGAGGCCCTGGCGCAGTCGCCGTATGGCCAACATACGGCCGCGGCACTGCGTCCAGTCCTTGCGGCGTGGATGCGCCGCAAGCGAAAACCCCTCACCTTCCGCCTTACACAGGTGCTCACCGGGCATGGATGCTTCGGTGCGTACCTGTGTAAGGTCGCCAGGAGGGAGCCAACGCCAGCCTGCCATGAGTGTGGCGCTGCGGAGGACACGGCCCAGCACACCCTAGAGGTGTGCGACCGATGGGCCGTGCAGCGCCACGATCCGTGGCAGTGATTGGTTGGGATTGGGATAAGGCCTGGCAGGCGGCGGTCTCTTTCTGCGAATCCGTAATTTCGCAGAAAGAGACCGCGGAGCGGAACAGAGAGATCGATCCATCCTCTGTTCCGCTCCGCCGGCGTAGGACGGGAGTGCGGAGGCGTCGCTATGCGAACCTCCAAACTTCCGTCTAACGGGGCTACGGGAGAGGATGGGAACCTCCCCGGCTTAGCTAGTCCCGGCGCCGAGGGGGACGCTTCAGGTTGTCGGAGCGGCCCCTAATTGTGGTGGAAGTCCGGTCCCTATAGAGGTAGACCGGCCGGTCGCGGGGGGTGTCCTGTGCTAGACAGATCCGCGACACTCCCCATATAGCGGCTGATGGCAATCCGCAGGTTAGTTTTAGTGGGTAAACCGGCGAGTCGCGCCGGGAGTCCCACATACCCCCGGGTCCCCCAACCCGGGAAGGGCGTAATGAACTTTCCCCTGCAACAATTTAACAGTATCGTATTGAATACACAGGAAAAATTCTGATTTGACACCATGCACAGTCGGAGAAAATGAATATTTATCAGTTTCTTACATCCAATTTTCAAAGAGGAGTCCGTATTTGATATCGTGTATAGTCGAGATAATATTATAATATAAAGTTTACGAAATACTTTTATAGTACATACAATAATAATTAAAATCCCAAATATTGCGCATATTCAGGATATTTTGACACATAATTTTTTTTTGTTTGTTTGTCGGGATTCGATCCCATGACGTCCGGCTTTAGCATCGACCCGGTCAACCACTGAGCCACATAGGCCGTCGAGATGATTAGTTTGATCGGCCTCGTAATTTGTTCGAATTATCATAACGACGTGTCGTTCTCAGTCGCTTGCCGTCGAGAAATTGTAACACGACCAGCTTCAGAAGTGATCAGCTAAACACTTAGTTTCTTAGACTGTGCGACGCATGAAAAAAATCAACACAAAATATCGTGTTTTCGTTCGCAAATTGTCGAATTTACTAACGAAAACACGAATGTGCGGATGTTGTTTATTTTGTGACGAGTACACACATAAGAATTCACTCAAGTGCCTGAGAATTTTAAGTTACTCTTAAATATTGAATAAGCGTCGACAGCAATGAAATGTTATCTATCCGGTATATCACTTTTTGACCTTTATACCTATACTCTATAGGTACTATCAGGAAATCTGATTCATTAGCTCGCGACCAGCGCCAACGCGCTAACCACTGGGCCATAGAGGTCGTCAAATTAATCAATCATGGATTTCCACTGTCAAATGAACCCAAAAATTGACCTCATCTTTCATATTGTCTCTATAGACCATAATATACCTGCGGAACCAATTCACGGGTCAACTGTGAACATTAAATAGAAAGTTTGACACAAATCGTATTGTTCCATTTCCAACATGGCGGCTGTGACGTCACATCTATTAGGTACAGGCGCAGGCAAACCCGGTGTAGCACATTTCGACCTTATCACTAAGGCAATAAGGTTGAAATCGTACAACAGTCTTGTCGCCGACCGTAATTATGTTCTCACGAGAAATCGTTTTGTCATTTTTCGAACAATTCGTGGCGATGATCAAGAAAAATCGAAAACTATCTTAAATATTGCGTTTTAGCAGTAGAAGAGCTATGCCTTGGCACGAATGTCGCACAGAAAACCGGCGTGAAATAACGTCTTTAACAAGCTAATAACGCACATGTTACTTCCTCAGTTAAAACCGCTAAAAAGTTTTGTATACAATTCATAGTCCTTGGCGAGTTTCCAGTGCAAATGTCAAAATTGACCAATGACGCTTAAGCCGTGTTTATATCAACCAATTTAAGTAAACCATTTGGCCATTTGCACTCATGACTCACAGCAAACTTAACGCGAAGATTATTAGTTCCTACTTTAATCTTTACATCTACTAGGGCAACATAGGTACCTGATAACCCAAAAACCAGTCCTCCCACACAAAACGCGGTCAGTCTTATCATTGCTAGCACCTGAGAGGCCTTGCCCTATTCTCCACACCATGAGATGTTAGAATTCCTAAAGGGCATTCATAACTCCTAAACAAACCTTCGCTTGTGATAATTATAAGATACTAAATATTACCCGCGTCTTCGTGCGCGCTGAAATAAATCTAGCGGGAACCGTACATTTTTCCGCAATAAAAAGTAGCCGTTCCCGTGATCTGCTTTATATCTGTTCCAAATTTCATCAAAATTGGTCCAGTGGTTTCGGAGCTTATTCGATGCAAACAAAACCAAACCTTTTCTCTCTATTATATTATATTAATATAGACGTGAAGCAAAGGTTCGAGTACAGTTTTACTAGAATTGTACGAACGGAGGAATATGATATTAGGCACAGTTAAAGTTTTTGTGGAGGAAGGTGTGCAGAAACCTCATGTTTTTTTTTTTAAATACTACATAGAAATACAAAAAAAATGAAAATAACATGGATAGATGGATGGATGTTTGTGACTCTTTCACGCAAAAACTACTGAACGGATTTTATTGAAATTTGGTATGGTAGTAGTTTAGGCTCTGGATTAAAACATCGGCTACATTTTATCCCAAAAAAGTACAGTGTTCCCGTGGGATATTATATTAACTCAGACGGAGAAGCGAACAAAAGCTAACGATTTATATTACTATATAGTACATACTACATAGAATGACCTTCAAAGAATTTAGCGGCTAGTAGCCCTCAAAATACATAGCTGATATCTTTGAGGCTGAATCCTGTAATCCCTGTCAGTTAAACTGACAGGCGTATCACTGTCAATGCATTAATTATTTACTTCTTGACAATTTTGCTATTAAAATGCTGATCTGTGAAGCTGATAGCTGGGCAATTTAGGTATAAGATTTCATCTTCGTTGATGCTAAGAGTCAGTTTACACCGCGACGCGACGCGAAGCTTCTTCAAGATAGCCATTAAACAATTGAACTTTATTTACTACACAATAAGATACACGTTTCTTTGCAAGAGCGGCGCCGCGCTACGCATCTAAGTACAGATCGAAATTAAAACTCTTACAATGAGGGTGTTTGATATTTTTTCCGCCGCTAGGGGGTAGACCCAACGCACACAAAGCGTCATCATGGCGTCGTAAGTGGTATCAAAAACGGGCAATAAGAATTTTCGATTCTTTTTCTGTCACCAGGCGGCGCTTGGTAGCCGGACAGTCCTTGTCGTGTCAAAAAGCTGTCAGATGTCACGAATTTAAAAACCCTCATTAAACGTGCTCAATGTTAAATCGCTATATATTAATGTTTTAGGCTAAAATTCCATTACGTTACTTGATAGCTAAAGAATCAAATAATCGATTACGCTAAGTGAGGACTGAGCATTGCACGGTATAGAAGAAGGTGCTGATTTTGAAGTCATTATGCTTAATTATATTAATTGAATTTTAGTTTAAATCATAAGTTTATATATTTGTATCTGTATTCCCCGATCGTGTTTATTGTTTTTTGACATTCCACATGCTATGGAAGCTCTAAGATATTGAAGACGTATTCACGTCAAAAGTAGACATAAATCCATGACCTACTTCATTAATATTTACGTTGATGTCACCTATAGAGCAGGCCGCTCCTAGACCTACAGACTGATCTCATCATGTCCATTCAGAGTTGATTTACCTCCGAGTCTCTATGACAGTGATTCTTATGTCGTCGGAATAGAGGTCCTGTCAACTCTGTACAAGGTATCTTGTACAGAGACGGCCTGTACAAGGTATCTGATATCATCATGCAGTACAATTCTGTTACAATACAACAAAACTCAGAAGGCTTTTGGTTACGTCACCTCAAGGTAACAGATATTTTGACAGCTCGATATCCGCATGTCAAGTACCGATAACACGCATCCTGCCTGCAGGATTGCCGATATCAATTTCATGATATCAAAGCTTGGCAAAAAAGAGCTGGTGGCGTCTACAGATGCAACTAAAAACTTTTTCTGGTGTATCAGCTTTTATGCATAACATTAGAATTAGGTTTTAGTGTAATTTATATTAAAATATAATAAATACGAAATAAGTACTTCTACACGGCATGGCAAGTCAAAAGAAGGTCCATTTTTTAAACGGAACCCTAAGATCAAAGTACACTAAGTTACTCCTTATAACATCAGCTATCTGCCCGTGAAAGTCCGGTCAAAATCAGTCCGGCACAAACAGACAGACAGACAGACGGACAGACATAAATTTAATAAATGTATTTATTTATGTGGACGTACCGTATAAACTGTCATAATTGCATTAGTTCAAAGCTGTTAATTTGAAATTACCAACAGACACGTCAATTTTATTTACTTGTATAGTTTAGCAGTTGTAACTTGTAAGCGACTTCCAAAATTGTCATCACGTGCCTTCTTCAACGGGCTGCGTAAAGGTAAATAATTTTGCAAGAATTTTTGAGGTAAGCGCGTTTTAAAAACAAATCGACGAAATAAATGTTTTAAAAATAGAATGAATCAATTGAAATAAAATGATTTCAAAACTATGGAAAAATCTACATAGTTACAAGAAAAAGTTACGCTATCTTGACTTCAGAAGATTTTGTCAATTATATGCGTACTGATTACATGAGCTACTTTTTATCGCGGAAAAATGTATGGTTTCCGCAAGATTCACTTTTACGCGCACGAAGTCGCGGGTTACAAGATAAACAACGTACAAACAAACTCTTTAGATGTTAGCTCTTAAATATAATAGATAGCACGTGTTCAATATGGCACAGAAATCGGAACGCGGAAGTAGAACTCATTCATTGCAATCGGTTTGGACAAACTTACCTAGCAAGATTTTATGAATGGACATGCGCATACGCACGCGCGCATCGCACCATTGACACATCTCATTCGAGAAAACCAAAACACAACACACTCATAAAAAAAACCTTTTAAAGACACAACAAAAAAATATCACAGCACTTCACTCGCGACAGTTATCCAACGCGCCGATTTTACGGCTGCGATGTTTTGTTTTTTTTAATTTTTCGTGGGTACGCACAGCGCGCGCGGTCCGCACAGAGTAACTGTCCGTCCGTCTGTCCCTCGCCGGTTGCGTAACTCTAACGGGTCATAGAGTAATGGCTGTGTACAGAACGGTATACCCATATTTGCTATCCGCCTACCGCGGAGGCGTATCGCGTACCGTACTTAATTGATATTAGTTTTGAAGAATATTCAGATAGTTATCTGATAACACATTAAAACATGGCAATATGTAGTTTTATTACGTTAGCTGCAGTGTATGGCAAAAAAGTTTAATAAGATCTTTAATATTCTTAAAGTTGTATTTTATTTAGCAAGATATTATAAAAACAGATAAAAAGTGACCAGGGGGTCTAAAAGGTGTTAAGGTGTTTCATTATATTATATTTCATATATTTTTTTCCCTACAAAAATCGTGAAATTGTAAAATGGCTACATGATTCATCTGATTTCATTAAATAACATCAATTTTGACAGTTTTCAATAGAAGTGCGTAAAATGGCGCACACAATATGAGAGACTCCCAGTAGTTTAATTAATGAAACTATAGAAAAATACAAACCAAAATTAGCCCTCGTTCCCACGAGCGTTTTATAGTGGTTGCGACTGAAAGAACAGCACTGTAAATAGAACTGCACTAATCCAATAGAGCTCAAAATCGTATAGAGTTGTCAAATCTGACATTTGACACTTGACACTTCTATTCCGAGTCGCGAACACTTAAAAGCTCTTTAAGTTTAGAGGAAATAACTTGTAGCCAAAAAGTTGTTGGAGTTATGCCGGGGAATTCCCCGGGGAATTTCCCAATGGGTGACGTTGTGGGTTTTGTATTTTTTTCATAAATTTGTGTTATTTCGGTTCTTAATGTGTAATATTGGTAGAATATTAACCATTCAATATTCGTTACCGTGCACAAGTGTGGGCAAGTGGTACAAGTTACAACTTCAAAAAACGTGCTATTTTGTGTTCCCTCCAAAACTCCCTAGGAACTTTCAGTAAAGCTTCTACCACTTTACTGAATCGACTGACTTGACTCATTGACTGCACTGACTATTTATTTGGACTTTGACTAGACTTTAGACTTGACGATTTAGGAATAATTGATACGAAAATTCTATTTCCCGCCCTTTTAACTTGACACTTGCAAATCATTTTAAGTCGACGCCTTATATTAAAAAAAAAGTTGTTGACTTAATTTTTTTCACAAAAGAACTAAATGTCAAACAGAAGCGTGTCAC
This sequence comes from Phengaris arion, assembly GCA_963565745.1. Taxonomy (NCBI): domain Eukaryota; kingdom Metazoa; phylum Arthropoda; class Insecta; order Lepidoptera; family Lycaenidae; genus Phengaris; species Phengaris arion. The sequence continues at coordinate 5,639,897 of OY751444.1, read as the reverse complement.
ACAACACTCGTCATTAACGCGCCTTATGCAGTGAGCATGCTTACTATAAATGTGAAAGTTTGTAAGGATGGATGTTTGTGAGTTTTTCACGCCAAAACTACTGAACGGATTTTTATGAAATGTGCTACCTATGGTAGTAGTTTACGCTATGGATTACCACATTACGTACTTTTTAACCCGTAAAAGTATGAAGCGTTTCCGTGGGATACTGTATTTACATTTATTTACCTTATAAGCCTAACTTAGGTCTAGCCCAGGTGTCTGCAACCTTTTGAGTTGTAAGAGTCTAAAATTACAATTTACAAAATTTCTAAGTTTTTGAAGAGCTACAAAATTTTTTCTTGCCAACAATACGTAAATAAATTCTAGCATAAATAACCTTTTTTTTTTATAAAAAACAAATCTATTTGTTCATAAGAACTTGTGAGACACTAAACTGTCTTGGGTTGGAAGCACATTAAAAACTATATCCTACTTTTAATTACAATGCGAGCGAGCGGAACGAGCGAGGAATTTTTTGTCTATTTTACAGGCTAAACTTTAAACAACGAAAGACTGTATGTATTGGGAAAATACAATAAAATCAACAGCCTAAAACAGAACGTCGGTACAAAATAATATAGTACATAATATGTTGTATGAATTTATTGTATCCGAATTCCAAGTTATGCGTAATAGGAGGTCCACGTCGCGTCGCCCACGCCTTACGCCGCCTACGGCTGCGGGGAAAAGCGATTTTCTCCGCAACGATTCAGAACGATTTTCAATTATTTTTTTTATAAAAAAACAATATTTGCGTATCGTAATAGCCGCAGCTCCACATTCAAAGAGCCGCAGGTTGCCGACCCCTGCTCTAGCCTAGTGTCTAAACTTATGATGACATTTCATATAGCGTACATTAATTAGGTAAGAAAAAGATTCTTGCCAATTTTATTCTTTGATAAAAATATAAATTTACTAGCTTTCGCCCACGGCTCCGCCCGCGTAAATACAGTATCCCACGGAAACATTATACATATTCAGGATGAAGTGTTGCCTACATATTTGGGTTAATCCAGAGCTCAAACTACCATACTAAATTACATCAAAATCCGTTTATTTGTTTTTGCGAGAAAGAGCAACATCTATCCATCCGTCCATCCTTACAAACATTCACATTTATAATAGTAGTAGGATCCTAATTCTCGTCCATCTAATATAACATTTTATAAGATCCTATTTTTTTGTCAAAAAAGCCTGACAAGAAAGTAGAAAATAAAAAGCTTGTTTTTGCCGTAGCTGACAGATACAGCGGACCACACAAACACGGTATTCCCCTGTGAATAAATGAATAATTTAAACATCTTCATTCGAGAACAAACAATAAAAAAAATTGCTCTCTTTGGCGCCAAAACTTATTAAAACGTCACGCCTACACGAGCGCGCCTTTTTTTAAGTCAAAGTCAAGGCGCCAACTATCGAACCCGTTCAGTACCTACCAGTTTATATTATCTATGCATATTTTGACAAGTAGGCGTTTGCATAGGTTAAAAATAATTATGGCCGATTGTAACCGGCCAGGCCTGACGTTCTGGCACATTGTAAACAGGTATTTAAATTCTATAATTACCAATTATTATGTACCACTATAAAATATTATCAAATTCGATCCCTTTTAAATGTAGATCCTGCTCAGTGTGATTTATACCTTTTCGTAATATTACAATAATGATACCCATACCATACGGTATTTTTCTGTATTTTTTTTGAAGCTATTGCATAGCTTTTATCGCGGGCTTTGAGCGCGGCGGCCGAATCAAGAAATTCCGTAACGAAAGTAAACCTAACACCCCCCACTCCGACCGGCACAGCGCGGCGGTGCGGCGTTGAAAGCCGTGCATCGTCTAACGTCGTTTCAGTTCGGCAGACTTCGGCACGGTGTTTGTGTGCGTGCGACTAGACGTATGCGTGTAGGCTTAGTATGCAATAGCTTTACGGCGGCAGTCCCCGAGTGCCACACGTATTTTATTACACAAATTAAATGAATAGTGCCGTGACAAAGAAGAAAAGGAATCGTATGCTAAAAATCTATATTTTCAATGAAACTGCGGATTATTTGAAGCACTTTTGTTCCTCTTATGAAAACCGCCCATACAAAAGTCGTACAAACATGTGACGTCACACGCTTACAAGTAACTTTCTTCGGAATGTATGGGTCTATACACAAAATTTCTGATATCTCCGAAGTTTGTGCATTCATGTTCATACTTTCCATAGTAAATCTTTTTGTATTTGATGTAAGTAAACTAATTATGTTGGTTTTTCACACTAATGTTGTAAAAAAAATATCTCAACTTTTTTGGTGACTTAGAAATGGATCTAATTACAAAACTACCTACACATAATTGTTTCGTAATGTAAAGAAATCTATTTTTTACATGTAGGCAAATAGCCAACTAGAAATAAGTTGAAATTAAGTTTTTTTTTTGATGATTATAATTTTCCACCTTTTAAGCCTGTCTAATAGCAAGCACAGACACAAATCTCCGTTGCTTGTTAGAATTCGAGTCCGCGACCACAAGTCGTCACCGTCACCAGCGTCCACAAGCTATGATATCTCCGCATACCACTACAAAGTTAAGTAGGTACCAGTGTCAATCAATAGCCTTAACTATAATGTTACCTTCGCATCTATCAAAATAACCAGTATAATCCTACTCCGAGGTCAAATTTCGACCTCGAAATGAATTACCATTAGCAGAAAAACTAGTTGTTCATCATTGATTATAAACTAAACATAAAAATAAACATTATCTATAAGGCCTAACATAGTATCTTATAGATTTTTGGGCATCTAAACCTACACTGGGGCAGGGCGGTCGAATAGCTACGGAATTAGTCGAACGAAACCGATGATTCACGAAGCTCCACATTTCCATTTTCTTCTTAAATATATCTGTCAATGTTAAAGCACCAATTTAGATATTGCCATTGGTATTCGGCTACTTGCATACGAATTCGGCTTCCCTGTCCCGGTGTCCTAAACTTTAGAGGACATTTTCACTGTTAACTTGTGACAGCTGTCAAAATGACATTTAATAAGGTAAATATTACGCTCAATGAAAGTGTCGAATCCTCTACGGTAATAATTGGGGGGCGTTAAACATAATTTTAGATAATAATATATGATATGATATGAATAATTACAAAGTTAGATGAAACGTAATAAAAGACACACAGGACACAGACAGGACAGGTTAAGAAAATAAACTTGACAGTTGACAAGCTGTTTTCGGGTTCCGTAATACACAAGGAACCCTTATAGTTTCGCTCTGTCGCTTCTAGCTTCTGTAATTATAAATATAAATGGATGAAATTTGGTACAGTTATAGATTGTGTATAGATCTCTGTTTTGGCATCATAAAATAATAATTATTCTATATTTTAGGGGTGGCTCTCCATACATGTGAAGAGGGGGTGAAAAATATTTTTTCGTTCTACCCCATCGTTAAATAGGTCTTTCAAAATAAAGGCAAGGTTTCATACATGACTTTTTTAGAAAGTCGACTATTTTCAAGTAATCGGCCTCCAAAGTGGTTTGTAAGTTGGTCGCTCTCCTTCGGACAGAAATCGGACGGTAACTTTTGCAGTAATTTGAAAAAACCTATTACGCGTTTATAGTTACGGAACCCACCTTAGACATGTCCTGATACTCTTGGTTAGGCTAGTCAAAGTCAAAGTAAAAAATTTTTATTCAAAATAGGTATTTTTATACACTTTCTGAACGAATTTATTAAAAACTGGTGTAGGCTGTAGTCTATATACTATATTCATACATACATACATATTGTGTCTAGAAACATGTAAGCACTAAGCATTAGGAATTAGCATCTGGGACATTTTCACCCGCCGAAAAACCCCTAAGGGGTTCTCAAGTCAACGCGTAAGTACTAAGGCGGGTCAATAAGTCCGTGACTTTTTGAATTTCTAACCTCCTTACTGAAAAAGCAACACTACTCCTGTCAACAGGCATCTGTCAGTTGACTCCTATCAAAATTTGAACTTGCTGCGTCAGTCAGTTTGTGTTTTACAGCTATCTTTATCAGACTATCCAGTAACTTAAGGAAACAATGGAAAAAAGTGAATTTCGTGTGCTTATTAAGCATTATTTTTTGCGAAAAAAAACCATTACCGAGACCAAGGCTAAGCTTGATAAATACTATGGGGACTCTGCACCATCGATTTCAATGGTAAAAAAGTGGTTTACTGAATTTCGTTGTGGCCGTACAAGCACTGAAGATGCCGAACGTCCTGGACGCCCAGTTGAGGTCTCTACACCCGAAACAATCGAAAAAATTCACGATATGGTGTTGGCCGACCGAAGATTGAAAGTGCAAGAGATTGTGGAAGCCATAGGCATCTCGCATGGCTCAGTGGTTTCAATTTTGAATGATCACTTGGGCATGAGAAAGCTTTCCGCAAGTCGACCACAAACGCAATCGTGTAACAACTTCACAGGAAGATTTGGCGTTGTTTAATCACAATATGGAGGAGTTTTTTAACCGTGGACGAAACATGGATCCATCACAATACACCAGAGACCAAACAACAGTCAAAACAGGGTGTTTCTAAGGGTGAATCGGCGCCAAAGAAGGCCAAGGTGGGTTTGTCAGCCAATAAAGTTATGGCGACTGTTTTTTGGGATGCACGTGGGATAATCCACATTGACTATCTTCAAAAGGGAAGAACAATTAATGGGGAATATTATGCCAACTTATTGAACCGCTTCAATGAGGATTTGAAAAAAACCGACCTCATTTGGCCAAGAAAAAAGTTCTTTTTCACTAAGACAATGCAAGGGTGCACACATGTGCAGTTGCCATGGCAAAAATCCATGAATTGGGCTATGAATTGCTCCCACATCCACCCTATTCTCCAGATTTGGCTCCGAGTGACTACTTCTTGTTCCCAAACCTGAAAAAATGGCTCGGTGGAAAAAGATTTGACTCCAATGATGAAGTCATCTCGCAAACAAAGGCCTATTTTGAGGACCTCGACAAATCATATTTTTTGGAAGGGATAAAAAAATTGGAGAAGCGTTGGACAAAGTGTATAGAGCTCAAGGGGGACTACGTTGAAAAATAAAATGATTTATTTACCAAAAAATCTGTGTTTTATTCCAAAAGTCACGGACTTATTGACCCGCCCTCGTATATTTTCATGTATGACAGATGACCACGCATACCTTTTTACAGAGTAGTCCGATTATGTTTATTTTTTTGGATAATTTCTTCTTTTATTCTTCAAAGATAATTGCAGAATTTGAAAACTTTGAATTTACAGCCACTGAGAGTGTTTGATATTTTTTCTGCCGCTAGGGGACAGACCCAACGTACACAAAGCGTCGTCTGGTGGCGTAAGTGGTATCAAAAACGGTCAATAAGCATGTTCGATTGTGTTTCTGTCACCAGGCGGCGCTTGGTAGCCCGACGGTCCTTGTCGTGTCAAAAAGCTGTCAGATGACACGAATTTAAAATCCCTCGTTGTTAACAAACTAATTAAAATGAAATAAATGTAATCCCTATGGAATCAGACTTTTAAAACCTCCAGGTATATTAATTAAGCGGAATGAATGTAGTGGTTTCGATGTGACCTTCGGAGCGCTCTGGATTAAGGTCAAGGGTTAGGTGAACATTCCAAATGACCTCTTGACGATGTTTCACGGTATTTCGACGGGAAATGCTGTGATTATTACGGCGTATGTTTATTATACTAAGTCACTAGATCCTGCGGGAACCGTACAGTTTCCCCGAGATATCAAGGTCGGTCCAGCAGTTTCGTAGCCAATTCAATGCAAACAAACAAAACATTCCTTTTCACAATATATACAAGTGTAGATAAATTACAGCAGGATTTTAATGCGAGCGTTGTCTGATTTGTGTTTGTTTTAGTGGTAATTTAATTAAATATTATCACATATTTATGTACAAAAGGACAAGTTTAACGGATTTTATCGCAATTTTCGCATTATGAAATCGGAAAAACCGGATCGTAACATTGTGTTGTGAAAATAAACCGTAAAAAATCCCTTGAAAGTAAATTTGTTATGATAAGATTCATATATTTTTTTGGTTTCCGATTTAAAACAACAACTGTATCCGATTACCATTAAAATGTGAAAGTTTGTGAAAATGGATGAATGGATGTTTACTGAAGTGATTTTAAAGAAATTTGGCATGGTAGTGCCTAGTTAAGTCTCTGGAATCTGGATTAGTACGTAGGTCTCCTTTTTTACTGAAGCAAAATGTACGGTGTCGCGGGGTTTTTGCGCGTACGAAGTCTCGGACAACATCCAGTATACCTTATTTAAAGGCAAAGTTCAAATGTGACAAAGTAATATTATACTTTATACACAGTCGGACAATATCCCTGACACTGCCCGGGCGTCGAACCCGTTACCCGGAACCGCGCGTTCGCAATGCGCACTATTTCATACATTATATTAAATGTAAATAGGGCGATGTTAATACTTTGGCTAATAAGTAATTACTGTGTAAGACACCTGAATTCTGGTCCTCTAATAGTTCCGTAATACATAAGGAACCCCTTATAGTTTCGCTCTGTACGTCCGTTTGTCTGTCTGTCTGTCTGTCCGTGCTTCTAGCTTCTGTAATTATGAATATAAATTGATGAAATTTGGTACAGTTATAGATTGTGTATAGATCTCGGTTTTGGCATCATAAAATAATAATAATTTTATATTTCAAGGGTTGCTTCCCCCATACATGTGAAGTGGGGATGAAAAATATTTTTTGGGGGTATCGTTGAATAGGTATTTTAAGGCTTTTTTACAAAGTCAACCATTTACGATAAATCGGCCTCCAAAGTGTTTTATGGGTTAATCCCCCCCCTTTTTCTAAACTATGAGACTTACAAACTTGCAATTTTCCATGCTAATAGCTCATGCTAAAAACTCTTTAGGAAAATTATTTTGAACGAAATCAGACAGTAACTTTTGAAGTAATTTAAAAAAACTTTTACGCGGTTATAGTTACGGAACCCTCCTTAGATTATACATGTCCTGACATGCTCTTGGTTAGGTTAGGTTATATCATGCTTCGGCTCGAATGGGCCGTCGAGCCGAAGACGGGCCCACGACTTCATGCGCGCAAAAGTTAATCTTGCGGAAACCGTACATTTTTTCCTTGATAAAAAGCCTATGTCCTTCCCCGTGGTCTAATCTATATCACTGCCAATTTCATCAAAAACGGTCCAGTAGTTCGGAGCATATTCAATGCAAACAAACAAACAAACGTACAAATACACAAACTTTTCCTATTTATAAAGTATATATATCTTAGTATAGAACTATAAGACTAGCGCCCCGCTCTGGCTTAGCACGGGTGCAATGTGTGGCATTTTCCTTGTAACACATGCATTTAGTGGAAATCTGGTAATTTATTATCGTTGAACATACAAAAAAAATATACAGCCGAATATTTGCGTCCCCTTTTTTTTTGTAAGTCGGCTATTTAAAACAGACATTTTTTTTAAAGATTACCAAAGTTAACTACGGATGAGGACGGACAGAGCGAAACAATAAAGCTTCCCTGTAGCTAACGGAACCCTAAAAACGAAGCTTCCTTAAAATACGTGACAGTAGATATTTCGCACCGATAGAATAACTGTCATAAATAATTTATTGGCAACGAACAAAATAACTGACATTATTTATGTAACAAAATATTTTTCATCAAACGCGGCGTCGATTTCATCAAGATTTCATTAACTTGATGACGACCCGCTTTCGGCGCCATTTTTAATTATGTATTTTATTATAAATTCAAAATATGATCGGAATTTCAATTTACTACACTCTGTTCAGATCCAATTTATTCTAAACGTAAACAAAACGACAATATTACACTTCAATTATACCCATTTAAATCGCACTCAACCGTGCCGTGGGGGGTTGGGGGGGGGGGGGGGGGGATGGGATGAAAAATGATTAAAACGTGTTCACATACTATGGGTACGTTCCGTGCCCTTATTTCAAGCCCCTAAGCATCGGCCCATCGGCCCTAATGACAAAACCTTTCTTAGTAAACGAAGGTATATGCCACTGTCGTAATACGCATTTTACGCTTTTTTCTATAAATAAATACTGTTTACGAAAACTTGCTGTTGCATAATATCAACAGTAGTTAGAAGAAATATAATTGTCAATGTCACATTGACAGATGTCACAGGTAAAGCATATTTAGGTTTATTTGAGTTAGCAAAAAGGCTATACTCAGTGTAGACTGTAGACGTATTTGTGTTAGACATATTATGTAATACGTGTCTGTGTTAAGCACCAATAAAGGAGAATATAAGAATTGTTGCTGTATTATTATCATCACCACTCAAGCGTAAAGGGCATGTAAAACCAAGACGTCGTAGCCCGCTACAGTTGCATTATTTGTCAAAAATTCAATAGAAGTTTACATAATATGTCCCGCAACTTAATTGATTATCAAGTCTAAAAAAGCCCTCTTCTGCTGACATGCTAGGTGATGATGACGAGGCATTTCTCTGACATGTTGACGTGTATATTAGAGGAATTTCATTAACGAATAAGCGCCAGTTCACTCCGAGACGCGACGCGAAGCAGCATTTTTAAGGTAGCGATTCAAATTTTAACCTTTTTCGCCATACAAGATGATACACATTTCATTGCATGAGCGGCGCCGCGCTACGCAGCTCGGTGCAGTTCGAAATTCGAACTCTTATAAAGTTAAGTTTGAATCACTATTTTTAAAATATCCCGCCGCTTGTCGGTGTGAGCTGAGGGCCAACAGTTGCACTAAAAAATTAAAGGTGGTTAATGTATAGGAAGCTATAAGATGTAGAAGCTAGTTTTATGCTAAAAGTTACCGTCACTTATATGTCTTTTGCGATAATTTTCTGTTGCATAATATAGTAGGAATAAAAAGTAGAAATATCAATGTCTTATTGACAGATGTCACAAACACAGCCTATCTAGTTAGATTATTTTAATTAGCCAATAGGCTATATATAGTGTAGACATCTCATATGTAATACGTATGTGTTAAGCATCTCTCTCAAATGTACCAATAAAGAAGAATATCACAATTGTTGCTTTATTATAATTATCACCACTCAAGCGTAAGAAGGATCTGTAAGAACCAAGACGTCGCAGCCCACAACATTTTCTAGAAAAACCTGCGTCCTCCAGTAATAAACACTACTATATAGAAGTAAATAGTAGTAATCAGTCGTACTTTCCTTTTTTTCCTTTCGTGTTCCTAACATGCCCCTCAGGCATATGGCACATCTGAGATCATAATAATAGCTCCCCACATCGCTTACGGTGGCCGGTTTCATTGACCAAGCCAACCAACCTGACCAGCTACAAGGAGTTATTTTCATAGTGACCAAGTGTTTGCGCAGTACACAAGAACACTCTCTCTTTCTTTTACTCTCGTAATCCAGTGGGACAGATGGCCGACACGACGGAGCAGGACTGACTTTTTACATGCCCATCCGACGCATGTGATCAGCCTGCATTGACCCAACCAGAACTGAAAACACCATTTATTTGTTGATCCAACGCGGGGACCGAACCCACGATCTCCGGAGTCGAGAGCCAGGCTCCCAAAGACTACACTACGGGGCCGTAAAATCATAATATCGAAATCCACTCTTTGAGTGGTAGCAGTCAATCATAGCTAAAGAGTTGAACATGTAGTGGACCAATGTCCGTATAAAATTTTTTTGGAATGCTAAAATAATATAGTATAGCTTCGCTGTGCCTCGGGCTTTAAGTGTGAGACTGACGGATGATCGGGCACTTGACACAGACATTCCGGTGATGCAAACGACTTGATGTTTCGACGTGCATTGCCATGGTAACTAGTGGAGCTATATAGTATAGCTTCGCTGTGCCTCGGGCTTTAAGCGTGGGACTGACGGATGATCGGGCACTTGACACAGACATTCCGGTGATGCAACCGACTTGATTCTAATGGGGTTTCGACGTGCGTCGCCATGGTAACAAATGGAGCTATATAGTATAGCTTCGCTGTGCCTCGGGCTTTAAGCGTGGGACTGACGGATGATCGGGCACTTGACACAGACATTCCGGTGATGCAACCGACTTGATTCTAATGGGGTTTCGACGTGCGTCGCCATGGTAACAAATGGAGCTATATAGTATAGCTTCGCTGTGCCTCGGGCTTTAAGCGTGGGACTGACGGATGATCGGGCACTTGACACAGACATTCCGGTGATGCAACCGACTTGATTCTAATGGAGTTCCGACGTGCGTTGTTTCAGTAACACTTTAAAGAATACCGACATATAAAATGTAGTCGCGGCACGTTTATTCTGCGAATAGTAGAGAGTATAATATTACAAATACGCGCTTATATAGAAATACCGGCCAAGTGCGAGTCGAACTCGCGCACGAAGGGTTCCGTACAAAACGGCAAAAAAGCCCCCTTAAATACTTATTTTATTCTGTTTTTAGTATTTGTTGGTATACCGGCAACAGACACACATCATATGTGAAAATTTCATATGTGTCTGTTGCCGGCCCATTTCACGGCTCATGAGATACAGCCTGATAGACGAACAGCGAAGTATCAGTAATAAGGTCCTGTTTTTATGCTTTGAATACGGAACCATCTCGATGTACGGAGGTTTGATCCACCACTCTATCCCACTGCGAGACGACAAAGGCGTGCCCTTAATTAACATTGTTTCACTTACCATCAGGTGGTCCGTTAGCTTCTCCCACGCGACACCTACGGGCTACGAGCGTGGGGTTTCGATTAATTTCACGGTGTTCGGTGTTTGAATGTAAGTTGATCAATCTTCTATTAGCTGTCTCAAATCAGTTACATATTGTGATAAGTCAAAAATAATTTCACCTGTTTAAATCACACCTGGCCTGTTTACGCTGTAGGTGATCGATAACTAAAAAATAAACAGATGATGTATATCTGTTGCCGCTGTAAATACAAATACTAGAAACAGAAAACAATAAATATTCAGGGGGGGGGGGGGGGGGCTCCTATACAACGAGCATTTTTTTTTGCCGTTGAACTCTTCGTGCGCGAGTCCAACTCACACTTGCCTGGTTCATTATAAGTATGTTTGTATATCCAACGGATAAACGGATACGGATGTGTAGATGTTTGATGAAATTTGGTATGGTAGTAGTTTACGACTCTGGTCTAACACAATATATTATGCTACTTTTTATCGCATCAAAGTGTGCGGTTGCCGGGGGATTTCTTTTTGGGCGTACAAAGTCGCGGGCAACATTTAGTTTAGTATATACGTACAAACAAACATTTCCTCTTTATAATATTAGTATAGGAACTATAAGACTAGCGCCCCGCCCCGGCTTAGCACGGGTGCAATGCAATGTGTGGCATTTTCCTCGTAACACATGCATTTAGTTGAAATCTGTTAATTTATTATCGTTGAACATACAAAAAAAATATACAGCCAAATATATAAGCGTCCCCTTTTTTTTGGAAGTCGGATATTTAAAACAGACATTTTTTTTAAAGATTGCCAAAGTTAACTACGGAGGAGGACGGACAGAGCGAAACAATAAGGCTTCCCTGTAGCTAACGGAACCCTAAAAACGAAGCTTCCCTAAAATACGTCACAGTAGAAAAAAGATTAAACTCGACTGAAATGAGTCATTGTGTTTCTCTATTAAACGGGAACGGGTAAATAAGTGACATTTAAATATGGGAAATGATTACATCTGAAATATTTTATACTCAGAAATATTGAGGCATTACTACTCGGTAAATGTAAAAAATACAATGTTTTATGTGTAGTTTATTAATTACCTACATAAATCCAAAAAGTACAAAAAATATTTTTTTTTGCTAAACTAGTAAACAAAACCTACATCATTAGTTTACTCACATCATATACAAAAACATTCACTATGGTAAGTACGAACCTAAACGCACAAATATCGGAGATATTTACTAATATGTTCCTGCGGCCGTATACTTCATACACTTTAACCTAGGCGTGACGTCACAGCTAGGTACGAATTTAGTATGGAGCGGTTTTCACGAGACTTGCGAAATTTTGTAGACAAATCACTGTACCTTTGAAAATATTAATTTTTAATACACTTGCGCTGTTTCTTCTGAGAAGTTCTCATATAATATTTAAGAGCAACTCGTTAAAAAATTCGTTTATGCAATATAACAAAATCAGTCATCTAGCCTATTATGTCAATTATAGTGCTATGGTTTCTTTGTTAACGTTTAAATTAAATTAAATCTGAATAAAGAATAATATGTAACCCCCGAATTGTCAAGCAAAGAACTTTCTGATGATGATGAATTATAGCTAAGAACACTCTCGATCATGTCAGCTTTCAAACAAAATAAACTAGATCAAATTCGGATCATCCATTTGGGAGCTACGATCCGACGATCGACACATTTAAGAGGAACAGATAAACAGCTACATACTTAGCTATCGATTTGATTGCACTCCTACAAGCAAACGGTGTGTCCACGTATGTGTGGAAAAGCTAGGCTAGCTAGGGAAACGGCCCATAGGGCCGTTGAACGGGACGCCAAATTTTTCAAATTTGGTTCGATTTGGATTCTACTATGAAAGTTGTTTTTCTGTACGTAAGTATATAATATATTTTCTACACGATGCTACAATGCCACGGACACATACACACACACAGACAGACACGTCAAATTTATAACACCTCTCTCTTCGTCGGGGCTTATAAAAACGTTAGAGGTGATGATGATGATCAAATTATAAATAAATTTAAGGCTCTGTATAACGCCAGTGACCTTGATCGACAAGTCCCATACTAATTTTGAAGGCAACAAGGGCGTATGCGCCGCCCGGTGAGTATTGAAATCAAATAAAAATCGCTATAAATATGTGAGAGAAAATTTGAAAAAACTAAAACGACCTTCCCCTGAGTCTTGTCCTACTTAAAATACTGAAATAATTTTCACACTCGTGTGACTTATGGAAGAAGATAAAAAGATTTTTAACTTAAAAAAAATGGTTGAATTAAGCATATTTTTAAATTAATATTTAAATTAAATCTCCAATTCATAAAAACACCGTCCTCGGCTAAATATGATCCAAATGAACATATTATATTTTATGGAATTTTTCAATACGACCATGACTGAGAAAAAGGTTTCAAAGAACTCCAATTTTCAGTTCTATTCCAGCGGACAACTTCCTAAAGAACAAAATCTTTCAGCCAAAAAGATGTCGCGCTTACAAAGAAATTTTTACTTAACTAAAGATGACTTTTCTCATTACATTAAAGAATTGCTTTCACGATTGTTAACTCGCCACTGGACAGAGGACACTTATACTTATTACTCAGACGCATCCACGAACACTAACGTTAATGTGAAAGTTTGTGAGAATGGATGGATGGATGTTTGTTACTCTTTCACGCATAAACTATCGCACGGAATTTGATATTTTTTTTATTGCAGCTACACTATGAAAAGCTGTATGGTTACATCTCGAAGACTTGACATTAATGACATTTCAATTAAGGCTCTGTATAACGCCAGTGACCTACATCGTCAAGTCCCATACTAATTTTGTAGGCGACAAGGGCGTATCGCGCCGACCGGAGAGTATTGAAATCTGATAAAAAATCGCTATAAATATTTGTGACAGAATTTGCAAAAATTGAAACGGCGTTCCATCGAGTCTTGTCTTACTTAAAATACTGAAATAATAGTCACACTCGTGTGACTTGTAGAAGACGAGAAAAAATGTTTTAACTTTTTAAAAAAGGGTGGACTTAGCATGCGTTTTAATCTATATTTAAATAAAAATTCAATTTATAAAAAGACAATACTCGGCTGAATATAATTCAGATTAACATAATTTTTTTTTGGGATTTTTCAGTATTTTTCTCAGTCATGGTAGATGACTGAGAAAAAAGGTTTCAAAGAACTCCAAATTTCAGTTCTATCAAGCGCAGAACCCCTTAAACTGAGCAGTTCGCGCACTGGCAACAAAATTGTCACCATTTGCATTCCGATTATGGACTTTAGCGCACGCAAAATAGAGTAAACTTTTCCGCAAAATATGATCACGTCTTACTATACGGTCAACAAGTCAAGGAGGCAATTTCGTTGTCAGTGCGCGCACTGCTTTACGTGAATTTTGAGCAATGTGGCGAAGTCTTCTATATTCGGGATCAGGGGGTCTAAAAAGGCCACTTTAGGTGTTTCATAAACATATTTTTTTAAATTAATATTATGTGCGCCATTTTACGCATTTCCATGGAAAACTACCAAAATTAATGTTTTCTAATATGATGAAATCAGATGAATCATATAGCCATTTTACCATTTCACGATTTTTGTATGGAAAAAATATATGAAACATAATATTATGAAACACCTAAAGTGGCCTGTTTAGACCCCCTGGCTATAGCATGCTGATGATGATGGCAATGAAATCAGGGCAGCATACTATGATCCGTGTGCTGAGTGCGAGTTTTTGTCACTGCTCGCGGTGAAGAAGTTAACTACAATTTGTGTGGCATCGAAACAACGCCTCTAGTGCCAAAAAATGGTAACTAATTCTATGCCATACAATTTGTAGTTACCTTCTTCACGACGAGTAGTGACAAGAACTCGAACTCAGCACACAGTGCAGAGTTATACTACCTAAAGGTATTTAACATGACGGTTCTGTCAGAGGTAAAATAACTCTGAACGGACTGTTGTCCGATCGATGTTTTCAGTGTCGGATACCACCAACAGCGGCTACACTGTGGCCATGAGTCAGATTTTTTGAAGAAATGTAGAACATACTGTAGGAGAGCCACGCTTCGCCATAAATGGGCCGGCTCGACGGACTGAATACTACGGCCTCACAGATAACGCTTGCGTTGTGTTTCGCCGAGTGAGGTTACCCAAGGGGGGTTGGGGATTTCAAGGACTGGGAACGCAAGTCGCAACACCAGAGGAGTACACTTGTAACAGTTGTGTTTATAGTGTCCATGGGCGGCGATAATCGCTTACCATCAGCCGTTAATATCCTGGTCTGCTCGTTTCCTGGTTTATTTTATTAAAAAAAAACCATTTTTCATACGTTTTTTTCTAGCAACGGAACGGAGACGTTATATGCGTTTGGCATGAGAGGCTATCAGTTTTTTGTTTTTCATGTTTCACATGACATCAAATGCGGTGTGTAAGACTTTTTACTACAGGATTTACAGGCGATTGACATCAATGTAGACCGTATGATTTACCGTTAAAATATGATGAAGTGTTGATTAATTAACTACAAAAACGAATATTAATAAATACGAAAATGAAAATAATGAAAAGGTACCAAGTACGACCTGGTGGTACTGAGCACTTAGGGTAGTACCTACAGCTAAGTACCTATTTATGAACCAATATTTTTTATATTTCGTTTTGTAAAAACAATCAGAGAAACTTTTGGGGAAATTATTTACTACCTATGTAAAGAAGTTTAAGCAGAAAAAATATATAAATTCGAACAAATATCTAGTATGTATGAGTCTACGCCACTGAAGAGGTCATTGATCTCACACAGCTGAATCCAATTGATTGTTTATATTATTAAAATTATTTTGAAATCAGCTGTGAGGTCATTGACGTAAAAAGTGCAATGTAATTTTATTATCTGTTAATAAGAACTTATTTTATAATTATTTCCTGTCAAAACGTCTTGACATAAGCAGGAAATCCTGTGCCCAAAGTTTTTGTAATTAATTTTGCAATCGTTATAATATAGCGAGCGTCAATTAACGCAAAAACATTGATTTAATAATCATAAAACGCAAGAATAAATACGCTGTTTCACTAAAATCTCAATACAATCCCAATTTCTTGTTGCCTACCCCCATAAAAAGAGTGTATGTGTGTAATCGTATATGCTCAATACGCAGCCTTACCGCCATACATCAGGCGGGACGTGTCCATTAATATCAGTCTTCATGGTCACCCCAGCTAAGCACTTACGTCGAAATCTTTGTATCGCATTTCCGTCTTCCGAACTATTAGTATATAGACGACTTTATTTATTAATATTTTATGTCCCTAGTTCGACCCTATTCTGTCGCAGTGTCCATGTTAAGTAATCTATGTGGGATATAAATATATTACGAACAAAAGGCGTCAACATAACATAATTTAATATCCGACCTTTTAGTTCTGGAAGAAACATGCATCTATATTCATTCTTGTGGTTATAATTTATGTAAGCAATGATCGTCGTTAGAAAACTGTCAACACAGTATTTGACGAGCGCTGTGGCTCAATTCGACATTTATTAGGCGATTGCGAAACAGGCCCTTAGGCAAATATTCTGTCGATACTTTCTAGGGTGTAACAATGAAGCTCGTATTCTGGTCCCTGCAGTTAGATCCTACAACCAATAATGGAACAAAAACTTTGTATACCTACATTCAATTCTGCTATTAAATGTATCTGATATTTGGCTTGACTCCAGGATCGTAAATTCGACCCCCGCCAGCGGTTAATATCAATATGCGAACGACAAATTTATGGCCACGTGTGAATTATTTTATACAAAAATCTATACTTTTGTTTCAATGCTGTTCTGTGTGTAATGTACTTATAATGATGCATCCTTTCCAGGGTTCCGTACCCGAAGAATAAAAACAGGACCTTATTACTAATACGTACGTTACGTTTACGGCGCTGTCAAATGCTCCGGCTAGACCTCCTTATGTTGCGCAGACGACGGCAGGAAATGCTCAACATCAGATGATCCGGCTTCTACTTTAACGGTGTTATTAAACAAAAGTTTACATAAGATTAGCCCTCATTAGACCATAAATACAAAAATACATTTCGTACAAATGGATGGAACAAATGAACCTCACCCAAAGGCTCACCCGGAACCGGATGACCGGTATACCGCACCCGTATCACATTCAATTGCGGATACGGACCCCTAAATTGGTCCCGTGATTAATACGTTTGAAGGTTAAGAACTGTAACTAACTATTTGAGATGAGATATTTGAGGGTTAAAAGGTACTTAATATGCTTACTTGTTTTTTTTTTCTTTTCATATATGTTTTTGTTATCACTATATGACAATAAATAAAAAAGTTATGTCTATCTTGCTGAAATTTAAAATTTGGTTTTTGGCGCTTATGCCCCACAACCTCTTAACCGTCGATATGTATTTTTTACAAAACGTTATAATATATAAAGTTAATCAAATATGGGTCAGTTCTCAGAGATGTGACGCGGCGCGCAATTGTTAAGATAGCGATTCAAAATTTAACTTTAATTACTACTATAAAGTAAAAATATATCAAGTAATGATACGATTCTTCGCCGTTGAGGCCATTGACCTTACACTTTCAATTGATTCACCTCACAGCCGATTCAAAACGTCTTTTTTACTGAAAACAAAAAATGAAGTGAATCGTGTGACGAACATGT
The DNA here is from genome assembly GCA_963565745.1 of Phengaris arion. Classification (NCBI taxonomy): domain Eukaryota; kingdom Metazoa; phylum Arthropoda; class Insecta; order Lepidoptera; family Lycaenidae; genus Phengaris; species Phengaris arion. Next base: position 5,622,412 of record OY751444.1, on the reverse strand, counting down.
TCTGTTATTAATTTGAATATAAAAATAAATAAAGAAAAGTTTGATGAATGATGAAAATTGTTACACGTAGACGTTTGTCAATCTGTCACAACTTTAACATTTTTGACGTAACAACGTCTTGTAATTTGATGGAGCCGGCTGCACGCACGAAAAAACATGACTCATGCGGCGTTACCTCGTGCAAGCGAGAGCGCGGAATCTGTCTCTCTCCTACTTGAGTGAGCGATCCATCAGTATTGTCACGTTCAACTATCGTCAGTAAACCGACTTTACAGACAACCGATTTTTTATATCTGTTAAATAATTTAAATCTAACAAACACCATGATAATTATTTCACTTCACATAATCTAAAGATTATGTGAAGTGAAATAATTATCATGGTGTAATCTGTATAACCATACCATAGTGTAATCTGTTAAACTAAAATAGAGGTTGAATTAGATTTTAGTACTGTGATTTTACACTCTTGTTTCAGTCTTTTTAGTGCGTTAGGTATCTTAGGTATATTAGGTTTTTTTTTGCAGTCGGGTTTTTTTATTTTTCTAATTATTTATTTTATTTTAGACTTTTTAGTATTCTGTCCGGCACATTTCTATGAACTAGTGTGTGTTCTATTATGACTTTTGTAAATTGGACAAAACTTATTATTATTATAGCGTGTGAAACAAAATAAAATGAAAATTATAATTGACGTAAGCGGTTCAATTCCTCAAATGAGTTTTGGTCGTGTGGTTGTTGTAGCAATTTTCTAGGATCTAGCGAACTAACCGCTAGACCTGAAAGTGATCTGACTCTGCTCAAAGCCACGTACGCCTGACCTCTCGCGAAAATATTACTGCTTAAATCAACAACAGCTCGGTCTTAAGTTGTGCCCTATAATTTATGAACTGTTACCGCCCAGTTCAAAATTAATGGAAGCATACGTCGCTCGATCTTTCCTTTACCACGCAAAGCATCAAATTCAGTAGTAAACGGCTCTATACGAACACCAATGCCTGGTAAATTGCCAGTTATACTAGAATCATCAAACTCTAGAAATACAGCTTGAGGCAGTTCTTCTACTTCCAGCTGGTCTCTGCGTAAAGCAGGCCATTCTATACTCATCACTCCCATAGCGGTCTACGCTAATGACTTTTGGCCGTCTTAGCTTAATCGGTCTAGTTAGTAGTAGTTATTAGTCTAGTGATTGCCATTTAGCTAGTCGTTTGGTGGGGAATTATAGGCTTTTTTTTTTTTTCGAAAGGGTCTATGCTAAGGGTCGGGTTAAGACCGCTGTAGCTAAATCGGACTACAACTAGCCTGGTGGCTAGTTTATTTGGTAAAAGTCGATGGGAGGGTTTGACCCTCCCTAACATCACCCGGGTGATGTTCAGACCGGATATTGTGGACAGCTACGGATTGTGAGCTATTATTATGACAGGGGAGACGCGGGTCTCTCCTGCTAAGGGGTCCAACCCCTTCCTCGCTCGCTGATGAGTGAGGTTGCTCGCGCGCGGTAGCATAAGCTAGCGGCGTGCGAGTTATCGCGATAGAGGAGCTCTCGTTTTGTATGGTATCGGTACTGACAGGGCCGTCCCTCTCCCCTTCCGCGTACGGTCGGGATGACTCGCGCGCGTAAGCAGTGTTGGCATTGTTGGCCGACAGGATTATGTGTTCAGGGCCGTAAAATTATCGTTTTTTTTTCAGTTTATCGTACAAACAGATTTATCAACAGACAATATTTAATTACAAAACAATATTTTTTTTTCTAAAATAATTTAATTTTTCAATAAATTAGAAAGGCTTAGACGTCTCACTTACAATAACAACAATAACCATGAACTAAGCATTAAAGAGTATCTAAAATATTAAAATTTTTAGTCAGATTGGGACTGTACTTTGTATAAAGTATACACAAAATCCATTGACCTTATATTATTATCAAGCGAAAGTAGATGATTAGAAACTCAGAAAGTTAATACGAGAGGGCAGCATAGTGAAATTTCAATTTTGGTGGGAACATTTGAACAGAAAAAAATTATCGCATAATGATGTTGCATACGTTGGATTATCGTACAATTTCGTCACATAACGACACCTCTATGTTTGATCGTACGAAGTGTTAAATGATGTGATGTGTACGATAATTATGTGACGAATGCTAACGCTGCGCGTAAGTCCTATTGTCGATGAGGTTCGCGGTATTGGTAGAGCTGTCTATATCAATATCGCGGTCGCGGACACTATTTAGAAGTGTATCTAGTCTACTAGGATGCGAACTCGAACGCGGGTTCGGGTCCGGGTCGATCTGTACGTCTGTAAGTGTTGTCACTTGTCGTGTCGGATGTGGGATAATTATAGGCGACACTATGGTCATACATATTGATTGAAATTTGAACATGTGATAGCGCGTTACAACATACAGCGCCATCTATCAGTGAGTAGCGGAATTATTTTCTCAAAATAAACATACTTTAGGCAACACTATGGTCATTGATATTGATTGAACATGTGATAGCGCGTTTTAAACGACATACATCGCCATCTAGCAGTGAGTAGCGGAATAAACATTTTTTAAACTGATTTGGTGAGCGTCGTAAATACAAAATATGATTAACTTTACCGGGTATAACAAAAATGCGCAATAGGGTCCAACATTTTTATATATTTAAAGCTAAATACGACTATTTGAATCCATTGATTACAAATTTATTCGATAGATTTCATTAAAATGATTGTAATTATTCCTGATTAAATTTAAATACATGACATATGTATATTTTTGAAATCTCCATTAAATTTCCTTAATTTAAATACCAATGTCGATAAGTTTGGTTTAAAAAAAAAATTGAACTACTCACAATTTGGCACTAAAATCCGCCATTTTGTAATTTTAAAAAAAAAAGCTATCTAAGGACACTTGGGTTATTGAGACAAATCTAACGATACCTTAATTGTCGAAATCCATCCAGCCATTTGGAAGATACGTGGGAATAAAGGAATTTACATACATACATACAAGATACGCGCGAAAAACATAACCCTTCCTGACAGTCGGGTAAAAATGATATGAATTATTTCACTAAGTAGATTCTATTAGAGCGACCTCTAGTTATTGTGATTATCACGGTACTAAATCAGCATTACACAGGCATTTAAACAATTTGTTTGAATCATATCCGCTTATTTACTTTCAATATAATCGCAATGATCTCAAATCCCTTCATCAAAATATCAAAGTTAACTAATATTGTTAACACAATTTATATAAAAACTATAACCCGACCACGTAAATTATGTTACCCGGGCTGTTATTACGAATCTATTGACACCTCATTTATGCAAATCGGACCAGTAGTTTAGGCGCTACGGTGGAACATACATGCATATACTACCATAGAATAGAATACGTTAATGTTTTCATCACACAACACACAATACAAGGGAATAAACTAAAATTGGGCACATTGTTATAAAATACCATGTATGCAGTTGTGGGATGTCAAAAATTGACCCTAGCTCAGCTATACGCAGCAAGCAAGCCTGCTGCACTGGTATTCTGCAAGGGCCGATGAGTGACTTCACCACACAAAAACAAACAACAATTACGTACAGCTACACAAGACACAGAAAAGAAAATTACAGCGCAATCGTGTGTCTTTGCACCTTACACAACCAATAGAAAAAAAAAAGGAAAAGAAATAAAAAAGCAATAGGTCTATAGTCTAAGAATATTAACCATTAAATATTCGTTAACGTGCACAAGTGTGGGCAAGTGGTACAACTTCTAAAAACGTGCTATCTGTGTGTTTCCCGCCAAAACTCCCTAGGAACTTTCCTTAAACTGTCTACCACTTTACTGAATCGACTGACATGACTCATTGACTGTACTGACTATTTATTTGGACTTTGACTAGACTTTAGACTTGACGATATATGAATACAGTGTTGAAAATTGAAACGAAAGTTCTATTTCCCGCCTTTTTTACTTGACACTGGCAAATGGTTTTGAGATAAGCCGACGCCATATTATATATTTAAAAAAAACATTCTACAATAGGCTATTCTACATTTTTTTCAAATAAATATTTTTAAAATGTTCGTATCGATACGATAGTCAACTATTATAGTATTTTTATTTCCAGGAAATAATGTGTCTATAAGCAAAGAAAAAATGATTAAAATTTAAACGATAAATGTTTGCGCCAAAACGGCAGCCACCATTATCGTGACGTCATATGAACAGAAACTATTATTTTCGAAATTATAAATAAATCGCATATTTATAGTAACAAAATATTGTTGTATTCGTATTTTGATTGATAGACTAAATAAATAAAAAACTATATAAATAACAAATTTGTATCATTTGATTTTGATAGATGAAACTAGCCTATTACAATTCACATTTTACAATTATTGTCGTGGTCTGTGACGTGGCATGTGGGCATCTAAAACTTATTTACTATCGACATTAATTTAATAACAACAAAAAAGTGTGAAATTTTATAGTGCTTAATTTTATAAATTCGACGGACATGTGACACAGCACACAGGGCAACGACAAACAGAAGAAAAAAAATGAGAAGGAAAAACAATGGACGAATGCGTTCACCTCGCCGCTTGATTATAACCTTCATTAATCATTACACTCCGGTGCGCATCATAATCATTATATATTATCATTATCGTTAATCATTACAATCTCAGGTATTTACTACTTTCTTTAAAAATGTTAAGTAAGTGAATCCTGTCATGGCGATTAAACGAATTTTTTGATTTCAGCACCCGTAGAGGAGGTGGAAGGTTATTCCAACAGCGGGAGGCCGCGTACTCAAATGATCCACGGAATGCTGCCATCCTGTGCAGCTGTGGCGTTAAAATCTGATACTGGGAGGCTCTGGTTTGCGTGTTAACATGTTAACATGACTTGCCCAAGATAATTTCTCATACAAGTAAGATGGCGTGTGGGTGAGAATTATGTCAAAAAGAAGTACGGCAAAATGAAGCCTCCTGCGTTCCTTTATCTTAAGAAGGTTAGCATTATTGATAAATGGTGTAACATGAGCACGTGGTGGAACTGTGAAACAGAAATGCACACAGGCATTCTGGACTCTTTGCACAAGTTTCCCTGTTCTTGTAAGTAAGTTTTGACTAATATAGTATCCGCATAGTTCAACTTCGACAGTACTAGTGTCTCACAAAGCCTGATCCTAAGGTCCTCACTAAGATATATCCGATACTTGTATAAAGTTTTGAGTCATTATCCTTCCTTTTGGCTTCACGGCAAGCCGGGTAATTAATATTTTACGAACATTTAGCATCAAATCAAATTTTCATCTCTAATATCTCAAGGCGAGGCAAGATAAAACCGTCAAGGTATATAATTATCTTGAGGCACCCGCGCAAAAGCCTCGAATAAGCTCTATCACTGTCCGACACGTCCCATCAAATTCGCCAGAAATACGACAAATTATTATATTTAAACGCCTTGTAACGCTAACATAGCCCTTATGTTTATAGCTATAAGAGCTATGGTAACTGGGCAACGTACATAGGAATTTGTATCTTAATACATAGTTGTAGAGTGGGAAATTGATGCAGTGTCTCTATAGCCATATTAGAGTTATACAAAATCATATAGGACTACAAAGGAATTTGTATCGTAATAAGTGTGTGGAAAGTAGAAAATGCAGCGTAATATTTTATAAAAATGCGCTGCACTGTTCTTTGTCGTGACAAAATGTGTATTTTCCACAGTTATAGTCTAAAATCTTGCTTACTTCATATTTACTTTCGTATTTATTTATATTTATCGTGTTCTTACTATGTTCATAACGAACACTTTTCGAATGATATTATACACTTTGTCAGTGGATTTTTACATTTCATTCGTCATTATTTAATCAGACTATGCAAATTATAGCTTATGTTACGTAGAATCTACAGTAACCTGATTCGTCGAAATTGGATCAGTAGTTTATGCGCTACGATGGAACAAACATAAATACATACATATTCTGCCAAAATCGCCCTTCGTTTTGGCTTCACCGTAGTCGGTAAACAATACTCGTGACTGACTCAGAAAACACAAATGCAGCTTACTGAGATTCTGAAAACGATTATAAGAAAGGGGGTAAAAAAGTATAGGGGTTGAACATGGAATACACCCTCTTAATACATATAATATGTAACATGAATCATTTGAAATCTATGTAATATATAAATAATATATAATATGGACGCTTTCACACCACGTTAATATGGTCCAGTGGTAAGCTCTCGCAGAACTTGTGTTACGGGAACCAGACAACGGAAATATATTTAATGATTTTATACTATACATAATATATTAATGAGTTTTGATATATCATACATATATTTAATACACATCGGCAGGATTCGATACCTCCGGCTTGAGCGCTAACGCTCTAACCACTGAGCCAAGGAGGTCGTCGAGTATGTCCGTCCCAATTTACAAAACCATTCCCACAGATTCAATAAACTGAGATGATTACATCAAATACTAGTTCAAGTAGGTATTAACACTATCTCAAAATAGCGTTATTATATAAAAAGAGAATATTTATTACTGTAATTTTTAAGTTAAGTCGGGTACTATATTTTTTTTAGATAACAAAATTAATCTTTGGTAAATACTGATAAATAATACCTATATTTAAATTGATTTTGCACGCACGAAAAAACATGACTCATGCGTTACCTGTTACCCGTTATCGTTACCAAGTACCAGCGTTAGCTCGCATTGCCTTTACCTTATCATTATTATTGTTGTTGTTATAGTATAAGTATAAATTGTTACCTACTTTTCAACCGATCCGTAATTTAACAGATTTTATTTTTACTGAATAAATTATTATTACTGTTTTAAAAGTCGAAGATAACTCACTCGTAATTCGATTGTAATAAAAAGTCTCGTAGCAGGGCCATAAAATTCCTCAATGAAGACTCACGTGCGCGCTCTCTGCACCCATTACCAGTACACGAGAAACCAATCCAACATACCCGACCTTATTTCTATTAAATTAAAGTTCGTTTTTCAAATACAAAATATAAATGTTACGGCAAATTAAATATGGACTGTATTTTTAGTTGCTTAAAGTTTATTTTGGAATGTTCAGTATCTTGCGGGTAGAAATTGAATAAAGCCCGTCCGGTTACAGCGTGCGGTTTTCGGTTTAGTAAATACGATTATCTCGAATATTTAAATAGGATTAGTGGTTTTAGAGGCGGCAGTTAGAGGTTTTAGTGACTTGGACTGTCACGTATGAAGTTTATCTGTATTATCAGGGAATCTAATTCATATGCTGGTGGAGTGTTACTACAATTTATTTGTATTATAACGACGACATGCAGTCATAATGCGATTGTCATGTCAGTATTTTTGGAGTTTACTCCTTAAGAATCGATTTTCATATAAGGTATGAAAAAGGTCGGTATGAAAAAAGTATGAGATGTAAAATCTACTGAACGAATGACCTCGTTACGTTTTCGTGCGCAACCTATTCTGCGCACCTGTCACTTTTTTTCACATGGCGCGAATTTTTGAACTCAAATCGATCGCTAAAGTTTTTGTTCCTTCTGAGGGACGTGTTTTACTTTTTAGAGTAAACTCCAGTCGTGCGTCGGAGCTGACACACTTTTTTTTTAATTGTAATGAGATGTCAGTTTGGTATCATATTAATAATCCTACTACTGTTATAAATATGAAAGTTTGTGAGGATGGATGGATGGACGAATGTATAGATGGATGGATGTTTGTTACTCTTTCACGCAAAAACTATTGAACGGATTTTGTTGAAATTTGGCATGGTAGTAGTTTAGACTCTGGATTAAAACATAGGCTACTTTTTATCCCGGAAAAGTGCAGTATACCTGCGGGATACCCGATAGTATATTTACGCGAGCGGAGCCGCGGGATATAGCTAGTTATAAATATGAAAGTTTTTAAGGAAGGATGGATTTTTGTTACTCTTTCACGCCAAAACGACTAAAGGAATTTCGATGAAATATTTTGGTATGGTATTAGTTAAGGCTCTGGATTAAAACATAGGCTAATTTATAAACCGAAAAAAAAAATTCAATATTCTCGTGGCATATTGTGTTTACCCGGTAACCTGGGTCCAGTGTCAGAGCATATCGCTGTCCTGCACACTCTATGTGTTGCGTGTGTGAGTGTGACAGCATGCGCTGCCACTGGAGTCATACTCGTACTGCGAATTGAACAGAAATGATTATGTACTGATTTTAAGTTGATACACAATCTGATCGGATTGCGCTTAAAAATACATTGATAGCTACTATGTTGAAACCATCCTCAAGCACAATATTTACTATCAACTTTTAGTGTCAGTTTACACCGCGTCGAGACGCGACGCGGCGCTGCATTTTTAAGATAGAAATTAATAAAGTTCATCTTTGAATAGCTATCTTAACATGCAGCGTCGCGTCGCGTCCCGTATCGTCGCGGTGAGTTTTGACCCTTAAGTATTATTATTATTGTTCAAGACGACGATGAAACGGGCCTCAAAAAGAGAGAGAAGAAGCCACGGGAAACAACAAAATATGTCTTGTCGCTTTTCTAAACAGGAGGGGTATTGTAAGTTTGACGTGTCTTTGGTGTGTGTACGCGTCTGTCCGTGGCGTTGTTGCTCCCAAACGGATGAACCGATTTTGAGTTAGTTAGTTTTTTAGTTTGAAAGCTGACGTGATAGAGTGTTCTTACCTATTAGCTATCATTCATCATCATCAGCTCATTATTTGCTTGACAAATGACGCGTGGTACTTAAAAAAAATATTTTGTACTTTACATCACCACATATCCTGAATTAAGCACCACTTTAGCGCACCAAACAATATACATCAACTACCCACAATATCAACTGTTACAGAGTTAATCATATTCCGACACGTCCCTGGACAGATGTACACATTAGTTATATGTGCGGAGTCCCGCAGGACTCGTGTAGAATGCAAAAGCGCATAGATAAGTAATAGATACATAGGCTGCACTAAAAGTATCGGGAATGGAATACTTCCACTGTTCCTGTCATATTAAAATCTTTTTAATTTAAAACTCCTTCGTTTTAAAAATCGAATACCGTTTATTTATTTAAAAAAAGATTCTCGGTCTTGTCACAAGGTCTTGTCAAACTTGTTTAGTCGTTGAGAAAATGGAATTGACTCGAGAAAATTCTAGAGCGATGATTTATTATGACTTTCGAAGTGGTTTAACACAAAAACAGTGTGTCGACCGGATGATTTCTGCATTTGGTGATGAAGCCCCATCCAAAACCACAATTTATCGCTGGTTTGCTGAATTTCAACGTGGACGTGTCAAGCTCAGTGATGATCCCCGTCAAGGTCGTCCAAAAACTGCAGTCACCCAAGAAAACGTTGATGCTGTGCGTAAGCTGATTGAGGAAGATCTACATGTGACATACCGCGAAATTCAGGCAACTTTAGACATTGGCATGAGTCAAATACAAATAATCTTGAATGAACAATTAGGTTTAAAAAAGTTGTTTTCCCGATGGATACCGCATTTGCTCTGTGAAGAGCAAAAAGCGGCTCGCGTTACTTGGTGCGTCAGAACTCTCGAAAGATTCCACGCAGGATCCTCAAATGCTGTATACAACATCGTATCAGGTGACGAATCCTGGATATACGCGTACGAACCCAAAACAAAAAACCAGTCACGAGTTTGGGTGTTCGAAAATTAGTTAAAGTCAACAAAAATTGTTCGTTCACGGAGTGTTGCAAAAAAAATGGTGGCCACGTTTGTCTCCAAAACCGGCCATGTTGCGACTATTCCTCTTGAGGGACAAAGAACGGTTAATGCAGAATGGTATGCTAACATTTGTTTGCCACAGGTCGTTTCTGAACTCCGTAAAGAGAACTGCAACCGCCGCATCATCCTCCTTCACGACAATGCGAGTTCTCACACCGCGCACAGAACAAAAGAGTTTTTAGAGCAAGAAATCATAGAATTATAAGACCATCCGCCGTACAGCCCCGACCTAAGCCCTAATGATTTCTATACTTTTCCTAAAATAAAGAATAAATTGCGTGGTCAGAGATTTTCATCACCTGAAGAAGCTGTGGACGCCTACAAAACGGCTATTTTGGAGACCCCAACTTCCGAATGGAATGGTTGCTTCAATGATTGGTTCCATCGTATGGAAAAATGTGTCAAATTTCGCGGAGAATACTTCGAAAAGCAATAAATACATTTTTAAATAGTAATGTTGTGTCACTTCCTTGATTCCCGAAATTTTCAGTGCCGCCCTCGTAGGCGGCGAATTTTCAAATGAATGCCCTAAGGACGCGTTTACAAAAAGTTGTCTGACAGATTTCCGAGTATGAAGAGCAAAGACATTAGAAATGTTGTGTGTGTCAAAGCCAGTAATCAACTAAAATGAACCGTATTGCCGCTTATAAAGCTTCATGCATAGTAGCAAATCAAGTGAAAATTTAGCGGATGCTTTTCCAAATCAATATTTTATATTGTTAGATTATTTGCTAGCCAATTCTAAGGTGATTATATCCGCTATAATTGGATACTTTTAAATAAACAAAATAAGCGACATAAGAGCAGAGAAATTATCCTAAACACGACCTCTCTTTGTTAATTTTGGATGAAGAGGTTTTAGAAAATCGTTTTTATAATGCTAGAAATCATATTTTTTTTGTAATATTTCTTATCCAATTTATAGATAAAGAAGCCCTCTATTTGTGATACTTAATAGTTTTGTAGGATTGAGTTTCACTTCGTCGCAAAATGTTCTGGGAAATAGCCAATTTGTGTCAAATTCGTAGACGCGCCCTTATACAAAGTAATGTACTTACCAGAACAACACAAGACTGTAGAGAGTTGGTTAGTGATTTCATCGGAAATGATACTGATAATGATGTGAAGTTAATATACTTCTTTCAAAACCCTTCTTACTCCAAGATGTCTTGTAACTCGTAAGACACGAAACTTGGTATATACCACTGTTACATAACAGGCTGACAAAAGTTTAACAGTTTGATGGTTTTACATATGAGCTATTTTGTCAAAAACTACACAAAATATAGAACCAAAATAAATAAATACACATTTCTTATGTTTTTCTAGTTATTAAAAATTGTTTGAAAAATTGACAAAATATCCCAGTTATGTGGAAACTTACGAACAAAAAATATTTGGAGTCGTCTTTAGTCAATTTTTTTAAATGTTTTTGTGAGACAAAAATTTTACATAAAAATATTAGTCGTCTTTAGTAATTTCTTTTAAATGTTTTTGTGACATAAAAATTAACTGAATTGACTATTATACACAAAAATATTAGTCGTCTTTAGTCAATTTTTTTAAATGTTTTTGTGAGACATAAAAATTAACTAAATAGACTATTTTACATAAAAATATTAGTACGTCAGATTATAGATTTTAAATAAAAAGTATATATTTTATTTATTTACGGTTATATCTATCATACAGTTTTTATGTTTTTATACGAAAATAAAAAAGTGGGTTGTATGTAGAAAATAAAACCGACTTTAGGCGACTCCACGAGTCTATGATCATTAGTAATTTGAATTTTCGCCGCCATTTTGTTTTGAAAATGCCAGGCGTCCCGTACAACGGGGAATAGCAAACATCGTCTTATTTATATTTTTATTTTCTGATTTGCTTATAACACTTAACTAGTTATTTTATTATAGTAAAACAATCGTTAATAATATTTTATATTATTAAAAGTTAAATATTACCAGAAATATTCATAGATTATTAAAATACTAAACTGTTTTGTAACGGTAATTATTTGCGTTGGTATGTGGACGCAAGTAAATTACAAAAAACAAATTCCTAATAGCAAAACTATCACACTAAGGGCGGATTCGACCAAACTGGAGTAAAATTTTACTCGAGTGTAAACGTTTCCTAATCTAAGAGTAAGCTGGTTTTGCGTTTTTCCAACTTCTAATCCAAGAATAAGGTAATTACACGGGAGTAAATATTTACACGGGCGTTTTTGACGGAGTAAAGCATTTAACTGAGAATAGTGGATAGTCGCACAGCTGGCTGTCAATTGTCACGATCAATGTCATTGTGAAGTGTTATAATTTGATATTGACATTTTACTGTATTACTCTACGAAATTAAATTGTTATGGCGTACAAGTCATTCTAATACAAACAATAGTACATGATTTTTTGTCGGTTTATACATTCGTTCATTATTCATTGAATAATAATACCGAGCATAGTATACTCTTCGAGTAACTCGGTGAAACGCAAACGAAGATATCCTAGAGTAAATTGAAGGAGTACAAATTATTCTCATTATAGTTACACTCGCGTAACTTCAAGTTTGGTCGAATCGGGCCTTAAGGTAGTACGATTATCGTTCGTGGAGCACATAGCACAGATTAAAGAAGACGAACAGGTAAACAGCTACATAGTTAGCTTCCGATGTAATTGCACTACTACAAGCATACGGTGTGTCCACGATTGTGTGGAAAAATAGTGGGTCGTTAAACGGGTCGTCAACATTTTCAAATTTGGATCGTTTTGGATCGTTCTATGTAGGCCGTTTCTTTGTACGTAAGTATGTATATTTTCTACTCGGTCCTCATAGTACCGAGACGGACTTATATAATATTATCCTTTCAAAATCGTACAAGCGATACCGAGATTCAAACCTCGCATAGCGCCATCTAGTTATTTTTACTGAAAACCTTCTGTTGAAAATGTCAGACAATATTATACGTGACCATTCCATGATGATGACAAATTTTGTTATGACATAACCAGCTATCGAGCAAACGTAATGACTGATGGTAAGCGCTAGCCGCAGCCAGCAACACCAGAGGAGTTACGCGGTTTAAGAGCCCTATTACAAATCTGCACTCTGCGAGGTTAGGTATTTGAAGCGTTCCCAACATTTCGCATTTTGTAGTAATTTTGCAGTTGTATTTATCGTTTTTATTGAAATAGGTTAATAAATTCATGCTTTAAAATAATAAAATCTTTATTCCTCATGAAGTAACAATAATTATTGTAGTATAAATTTTGCGTAATAATATTATCATAGATAGGAGTAATTCACAGTTAACTTAAAGCGATTTTCGATTTTTTTTTGGCTTAGAATAAGATTTTTTTCTATATTTAATCAAAGATATTTCAAAATTCTAAGCCCGCTACGAACTATACGACTATATAGGAGATAACATTCTCATTTTATTATTTCATTTGCTTAGAACAGTAGTTCAATCCAGGAGCTCAAAAAAGTGCCCTCGCGTATTTTATGAAAATCTTTCTCTGCAATTTTGGGTTTAATTAAAAAGTTAAGCAAAATTTACAAAAAGCGAGGCCGATACGAACTAGGCCAATAGCTATTTTGCACTATTCAATATGTCAAAATTGTTATAATGTATCTTTGTTATTATTGAGATCAAGAACGCCATAATTTGCCATTTTACACAAAAATCAAAGTCGCAAAGTAATATGCCTCTTAACTCTGTAGGTAAGCTTTAAATTTTTCTCATGTGTTTCCTCATTTCTGTCCCTATCAATATTGAGGTATTGCTACTTGATAAACGTAAAAAGGTATAATATTTTATGTGTAGGTACTTTAGAAATTTTATAAATGTAAAAAATTTAAAAAAAAAATGGAGCGTTTTCACGACACGAAATTTTGTCAACAAATCGCTGTACCTTTGAAAGTATTAGTAAGTTTTAATATATTATTGTTCCTTCTGAGAGCTTGCTCATATTTAAGAGTACTATTCATTTGTGCAATAAAACACATTCCGTCGTCTAGCATAATAGAGGTTTTCTTTTCATGCCTTTTTTTAAATAGCGTGGAAGAGCCATAAGCTAACTGGTAAGTGTTACCACTTAGCAAGATTTATTTTGAAAGCAATTGTTTACCTGAAACAAAAAACAATGTTGTCAGAAACTTATCTACAAACGGATGTTGCCCGCGACTTCGTGCGCGACATAGAAATCCGGCAGAAATCGTACATTTTACAGCAATAAAAAGTAGCCTACGTCCTTCCCCGTGGTCTTCTCTATATTTGTGCCAAATTTCATCAAAATCACAGAAGGTTCGGAGCCAATTCAATGCAAACAAACAAACATTTTCTCTTTATAATTTTATTACAGTATAGATAAATATAGCTCCCCACAGCGATTTCGGTGACGGTGGCCAGTTTCATTGAAACCGGGCCAGCTACGCAGGAGTTATTTTATAATGACCAAGTTTGTGCGCAGTACACAAGACGGACGGGTAACCAACACGACTGGCGAGAGATCAGGCGCAGGTCCGACTTTTTGACATGCCCATCCGACGCATGGATCATCTTTCTTGTCAGACAATCAGGTGATCAGCCTGCATTACTCTAAGCAAGCTTGGAAACAACATTTTTTTTGTTCCAATGCGGGAATCGCACCCACGACCTCCGAGTCAAGAGCCGAGCTCTAAACCACTGGACCACGGAGACTGTTATACACAGTATAGATAAAACAATGATAATAATATTATATGATTATGTGGAGACATTCAAATCGGTGGAGACCCGTTACCGTGCCACGTCATCATACTCAAACGATTTTTTTAAGGTTCCTTTCGCTTCCATATTATTAATGCAAATGATATAAAAATGCATAACAATGATGATGCTGGTCAAATATAACCCAGAATGAACGGTGTCTTTACGCCTCCACCAGGGAGGTGTCGGGGGGTAATCCGCCCCTCATCTCCCGGATCTGATGGAATGTTGTTTACGTAAGTATCAACCTCGATCACGTATCTATAGTCTACTCTCGTTAAGAAGGCAGTGAATCATGCGTACAAATGTGAAAATTGACCAGTCACGCGTAAGCTGTGTTCACATTAACCAATTCAAGTACCTAAGCCATTTTGAAAATGATTTATTTTTTATTCCTAAATGAAACTTAACAAGCCTTTTCCGGAAAATCAACTGAAAATAATATGACATATGTACGCACGATTCACTGTCTTCTTAACGCGAGGACTACACTAACTCATGACGTACAAGCAGTAAGATTTACATTTCACTGCACATAAAATGATATCATCATTTATTCTGGAATCGTGATTCTAGAGCAAGGTCCAGAACAGGGTTCTGGAACAAACGCACTATAGCGCCCCGCAGGCAACGGAACTCGGGGAACGCCTAACGACAGATACCTTATATACAGCTAAAGTGAGAAAATAAAGAAGAAAATAGGACGGATATCTCACTATCGATATTCTATGACACCGTCAATAAACAGACATACGGCGACAAATGAAGTTTATGTACGATACGTCAACTAATAAATCATTAACTTTAAACGAGACGACCCTACTACTATTATAAATGTGAATGTTTGTGAGGATGGATGGATAGATGTTTGTTACTCTTTCATGCAATAACTACTGAACGGATTTCGATGAAATTTTATATGGTAGTAGTTTATTTTCGGGATTAAAACATGAGCTACTTTTGTATCCCGAAAAAGCATAGTGTTCCAATGGGATACTGTACAATGTGTCTGGGATACCTTCAGCGTTATTTTAAGGGCATGTTGTACATACAATCTCATAATCAAAAACACCCCTTTTTGGGGGTCTACACCCCCTGCCCTTGGAATGCGAGTCATTTTAATTTTAATTTTTGATGAGACCTTTCAAAAAAAAGTTTTTCTTAGTTTCTGAACATCCTTCGGATATCACAATTATTGTGTCATTTTAAAGTTTAAATAAAGCCACCTATCAGTTATAATACAATTTAAGGCAATATTATAACCACTGATGTTGAAAAATATAATTACTTAAAAGCAATTTTTTGCGAAAAAATTGCTGAAATTAATTAGTTTTTGTAACATTAAAAAACAAGAAAACCAGCCGATTTTAATTTGCACAATTAATATGAGCAAATTTTCGCAAAAAATTGCATTTTAATATTTTTTATGACTTGTTTGAATATAATGTTGCCGAAAATTATTTTATTACTAGGTGGCTTTATTAACTTTAAAATGAGACAATTGTGATATCCGTAGGACGTTCAAAAACGAAGTAAGTAATACATTTTTTTTTAAATGTCTTATCGAAAATTAAAATTAAAAATCAAAATGGCTGCCATTCCAAGGGCAGAGGGTGTAGACCCCCAAAAGGGGGTGTTTTTGATGATGAAATTGTATGTACAACATGCCCTTAAAATAACGCTGAAGGTATCCCAGACACACTGGATATTTACGCGGGCGGGGTCGTGGGAAAAGCTAGTCTTGTTTATATATAACGAGACGAACTTGTATGTATAAGGTTTGGTAAAATCATAAACTATTATATTTTGGGCATATGATCTACTGCTTATGTAGAGACGTTTAGGCAGAATAAAAAAAATAAAAATGGAATAAAATATATTACAATAAATAAAATTACATTGCGCTCTCTGAGGCGCTGAGGACATTAACCTCACAAAAACAACTGACTTCAAAGCGAAAGCGAAATCTTTACCTAAATAATATCAACTCAATCAGCTGTGTGTGGTCAATGACCTCCGTAGCGCCGTAAAGAAAGTAATGTAATTTTACTAAGACAACGCCTTTACATAAGCAGTAGTGTGCCCAAAATATCCGTACCTAATTGATTTTACTAAACCTTATTTATATACATGGCTGCGGGCTAGTATTTAAGTATTTTATAGGATAAACTGGTCATGATTTGAGGTCAGTGGTCACATATTTATATACTTTTGGAAAAAGGATCAGTCTTACTGATTACGGTCCTTGAATATCTATTGTTATTTTGAAGACATTCTGTAAAATTGCTACAGTTTATCCCAAAGGTATTTAATTATATTTCGACGTACTTAGCAGCAAATATGATTGGATATTTTAATCACCACGCCACATTTAGAGTCATAATGAAATATTTTAATATGCGAATCGATTCGCGCCGGTTTTCAGCGTGGCCCTTATATTCCGCGGTGGGCGGTGGTGGTAGTCAGTGGTCAGGATGATGTGGTGGATACTCCTGTGTGCCGCAGTCGTGCATGGACGGCCGGATGGTGAGAATCATACAAAGAATTTCGATATAATGTATCTTGGAATTGTCAATATGGATGATGACCACATCTAAACTATTTGTTTTCATTAATATACTCAGATATATTGAGGCGTTACTACTTGGTAAATTTAAAAAAGAGTTATATTTTATATGTAGTTTAGTAATTAGATACGTTATCTAAAAAGTACAACCTACATCATTAGTTTACTTACATCATATAAAGAATATTCACTATGGTATGTATGAACTTAAACGCACAAATATCGGAGATATTTACTAATATGTTCGGCGGCCTTATATTTCATACACTTTAACCTAGGCGTGACGTCACAGCTAGGTACGACTTTAGCATGAGCGTTTTCACGAGACTTGCGAAATTTTGTATACAAATCGCTGTACCTTTGAAAATATTGACTTTTGATATAATGTTTCTTCTGTGAAGTTACTCATATTTAAGAGTACTATTCATTTATGCAATAAAAAAAATAGTCATCAAGCCTATTGTTACAGAAATTACTTAAGTAACACTCAGGGTCAATTCGCACAGAATCGAAACGACTCGTGACGGGGCGTTGCGTTTTCTAGACAGCTATTCAAAATCGAACTCTCTTAACTACACAGGCAGATACACGTTTCAACGACGACCTCTGTGGCTTAGTGGTTGAACGCTCCGGTGATCAAGCCAGAGATTGCGGGCTCGAATCCCGCCGAGAAACAAAAAGATTTCTGTGTTTCTGGGCCATGGATATGTCTTACACATATTATAATAAAGTATAATATAATAAAGATCTTAGATATATAAGATACGTATAGGATAGAAGTATTAAATTGACGTGGTGCGAAGTTTCCATAGATATATGTTATCACATAGTAGTATTAACGAAAACATTCTTCACAGAAGACGAAAGATTGGGCTTCTCAGAGGCGTTAGCGTCGGCTTCGGCCTCAGCCGGCGGCTGGCCTGCACTTGGACTGCCAAGCCCGAACCCTGTGCCAATTGATGGTAAGATAGTGCCTAAAAATACTAAAAGAAATCCCATGCGCTCAGGAGATATGATAGCCCAGATAGACACAGATGTACTCGTCAAACTTATAACACTCTTACACTCACAACTTATATTTTTTGGTCGTAGTTAATTAGCAAAGGGAATACCTAAAAGTGGTTTTAGGCACACACTTTAAAAACGCATTCGTACCGCTGCTACTAACAACGTTCCAAATGGTATTTTAAAACCGTTCCGTTAAAAAATATAGACCTTTTCATTTCATTCAATGTGGTATATGCTATAACTATACTATGAGAGACCAAAAATTTGCCATCCATGGGTGACAACCAACTACATCAGGCGATCTGCGTTGTCGGTCCTACGAGTTAAATCCGAAAAGCTAGATTACATAGGGCTGAGACACCACTAGTGCGTTGCTTTGCGTCGCGTCATCACAGCGGATTAACGCATTGTATGCCTTACATGCGTTGCGTCGACCCCCGATATCACAATGCGAGAAGTCGCATTATCTACCCTCCATTTTCATCGTTCGTACTGTCCGTTACGTCATTCCGTTGAAATATCGCGTACGACGCTACGCAGTTTTGGGGCATGTCATAAATAATCTAAGAAAAACGACGCAGCGTCGAGTCTGTGACAACGCAACGCACCAATGGAGCTCCGCTCTATAGGGACTCCCTTATAAACATGCTGTCACTGTCACTTGGCAGAAAAACAAAGACAGCATGTAACTTGAGTGCCATTTGGGTAGCGTTACCAGTATTCGGTCGTTATTGCATAAGGTAACCATCCCCAGGTGTAGGATGCGTACAGCCGGGAGACATGTACAACGCGCTACTGGAGAACGAGTGTTACGTCTGCGCGTGCTTCTACAACGAGCATGGGTACCTCAAGGCCAAATGCGCTCCGTGCAATCGCTGCTGGAACCGTAAGTGTTTTCATCTACTATAGATAATTGTTTGAAGATCAAAATCCTGATTATTACATACCAAGCAGAAAGACTGAATGACGTTAGTAAAGAAGAAATTAATTTGAAATTGCCAAGAAAAGTCGGAAAAGTAGATTGACAGACAAGGATGAAAATATTTATACATTGTACACTGTATGAATATTTTTATTAGTAACTTTCAACAGTTTTTAGGGTCAACAATTTTTCTTCATGAATAGTATAAACACATAATATTATTAAACTAACAAATAAGACTCAGATTTTATAAGAAACTATCTTAACACAAACGATTTAAAGGGGAAAATTAAAGTAGAGGACGCGGAACACGATAAACAAAATAAATAGCAATACGCTGTTGCTCGTAATTTGAAAAAGAAACCGCCTAGGTATTCCTGGTTTATAAAATATCACAAGCCATCTCTTAACTTTATTATGCCGAGACGTTTAGCTATTTTAAACGTGTTCTACGGAAATGCTGAAGAACGTTAGACTGTAGGTAAAATATTCTCTGAATACATAATATTAAATATTAGCGGTTTCGTGCTTTATATTGCAGCTATGTATTTTATTTATAAATATTTTGCACATCTTTTATTTTCCGTTCATCTTTAGATTATAAATATGTTCGTTCTAAATTGCATTTAGGGAAAGTTTTAAAGCGTTTGCTTTACCATAAATGCCTTGCAGTTAAAAATAATAATTATTATTATCTTATACTAAATAATTATAAATAATCACTTTTTAAGGATTATGATATTCTATTTCAGGTGAAATACCTTTGCCAATACCAGTACCTGACGTAATACCACTACCACCAGCGCCGGAGCCGGAGCCACTACCAGACATCATCCCAATGCCCGAGCCCATCCCAATACCGGGGCCGTACCCAGTACCAGAGCCCATCCCGGTTCCGGAACCCATCCCTGTACCAGCTCCGATCTGCCCACCCCCAACAATAATCCCTGGACCGCCAAGACCCTACCCAGTCCCAATACCAGTCCCTGGCAAGAAGGTATTTGTTCCCGTGCCAGTGCCCGTGCCCTCTCCACCAGAGAAGATCTACGTACCAGGGCCACCAGTCCCAGTACCCGTGGAAGTGATCAAGCGGGTGCCGGTACCGTATCCAGTTGATAAGCCGTACCCTGTACCATCCCGGTCCCAGGTCATCAGAGTTCCAGTTCCGGAACCTATTCCAGTGCCAGGGCCAATCCGGGACGTGCCAGTCCCCGTGCCTTCTCCGACAGTGGACGTGCCTATTCCGTACCCAGTGAACAATTACGTGCCAGTACCTGGCAGAGACAGAGTGGTGGTGCCAAATACTCGTAAGTATTTAAAAAAAGTGAAAAATAAATCAGGAAACTAAAAGCTTGCACGGTAGATTTAACATTCAGACCGGCATCCGAAAATATCATTCATTATTATAGTTTCTAGAAATATTTCAGCCTAAAGTTTTCTAGATATAAATTGACCTACATTCTGGAATTCTGGAACGGCGCGGTGCAACATTGTAAAGACTTCAGGAAAAGATTATTTAATATAAAATGTCAATTTTATTGAATTGAACTATGCTATTGTATTTCATTCAATATACAAAACAGTGGATGCCAAATATTTTGTAAATTATAATAAAAGTAACACTCAAATTAGATACTTATCCAAGTTTTATATCCAGTAAACAGTACGACCACAATAGATTTAGGGAATCGTCTTTTTATCGTACATTTTATGTTATTTCCGTAGAAAAACGACAATAGCCGAGCGCAATACAATATATATATACAATATACAATACGAGTACAATAAAACCATCTTCCGAATGGAAGATGGTTTTATTGTATTTAATCTAACCAGTAGGGTAATTCTCGTAATATTATTAACGGGTTAATCTCGTTTGGATTTTCAGGATGCCGTTCACGCGTATGCGAATGAGTCAACGCGTTGACCGAGCCGAGAATAAATCGAAAATAGTTAAGAGAATTGGTTTTCTGATTTGTTCGCTTACAGAAGTTTTTTGTTCACAGATACTAAGTATTATTCGGTGACAAAAATAATCTACGTTGGTAAGACTACTTATATTTAAAATTAATGTGATAACTAGGTACTACTATAATAAATGTGAAAGTTGGTGAGGATGGATGGATGTTTGTGACGCTTTCACGCAAAAACTACTGAACGGATTTTAATGAAATTTGGTATGGTAGTAGCTTAAGGTCTGGGTTAATACATAGGCTATTGGAACGAAGTTCCTTATCGCGCGTTGCGAAAGGGGGCTAGACGGAAAAAAATTAAGACTGTAACGACACTTTTTGCTATACCTAGTTGTAAGCCGTGCGGCGTGCGCGTGTTTCTCTGTCTGTCTCTCTCTCAATTATTACTAAAATTAAGCCTACTGATTAAGTTTATATTACATTATATTTGTTAATAATAAAAAAAGTATAATTATACCTTTAAAAAAATAAAATTTTATTACAATTCCTTCACTAATTAATCGAAAGAAACTTCGTTCCATCCGGGTGTCCCTTGACACCTCTCAAGTTTTTTTTTTATCCCCAAAAAGTACAGTGTTCCCGTGGGATACTGTATTTACGCGGGCGGAGTCGGGAGCAAAAGCTAGTTATATCATAATTTTAATTATTGGAAGAGCAATTAGGAGAAAAGAGTATTTTTAACGGGTCAACCACAATTTCTGTGAATACCAAAAGAACCTTATGATTTTCGATATATCTTATGATGCCCATTACAATGAAAGTTATAAGAATAAAAGCTTCTATCAGAATATGTTCTCAAGTTGCTGATGATATCTTTTTCAGCGGAACATTGCAGACACCAGGAGCCACTAGTTCCGTTCCGTCTTCCAACAGACCCATGCCGCATCCACATCTGCAAGATCCAGTACAACTATGTCTACGATGAAGTTCAGCCTGACAGCTTATGCCCGGGTAATATTTGATATGATATAATAAAAAAATTACAAATGTATTTGTTAATATTTTTTTTTATCATAGCGTAAGGACTTTTGGCAAAATAATTTTTTTTTTTAAATAGAAATAGTATACATTTATTTGTATTTAGTTGATAAATGAAATAAGCGCCATAGAAATAGTGAAGTAAATCTGCCAAAGTATAAATAATTCAAAACCTGTTAAAATTTTGACGGTCAAAGTACAGTTGATACTCACAAATTAAATCTCTTATTTCAGTCTACCCTGGAACCGAAGTCGTTCCCTATGGATACAATATTGGTGGCCGATCAGCATATGTTCAGGCTGATGCGTCCGCGAGTGCAACTGGTTCTGGAGCATCAGCAGATGCTTCAGCCGAAGCTTCAGAAAATTCAGGCTCGGGATATTATGGATGGGGTGGCAGTGAAGCTCAAGCCCATTCCGACGCCTCAGGAAGTTCAGGGGGCTGGGGTGGAGATGCTTCTGCCCATACTGATTCTCAGGCTAATATAGGTGGTTATGGTGGATGGGGTCAGTCTTCCGCCCTATCTGATGCTTTAGCTCATGCTGATCTTGGAGGATATGGTTTGGGCAGATGGGGAAACAGCCAAGCTTCGGCCTACGCGGATGCTTTAGCGCAAGGTTTCGGTCAAGGAGGATACGGAGGTTTGGGTGGATGGGAAGTTAGCAGGGCTGATGCGTTAGCTAATGAAGGTCTCGATGGATACGGTGGACTTGGCGGTTGGGCTGATAGTCAAACTCAAGCAGGCGCTTCAGCTAATTCTGGTGGGTGGGGAAGTAATGCACATGCCGACGCTTTGGCAAATGCAGCTTCAGGAGGCTATGGGATAGCGGATGCTTTAGCACATGCCTATGCTAACGCTGTGAGTGACAAAAGTGATCACCATGTTGAGCGCCGAAGCGTTTCCTTATCTGACTACGAGGAAACAGAGAGAAGAGGGCTTGCTCCTTTAATTTCACCTAATCCCAACCCAGCCTTGATGGGTGGTTTATGGAAAAGGTTTCCCGTATGGAAAAATAGTGAAGCATGGGGTAAAGTACTAGCTCAAGCAGAGGCTAACGCTGGCTTAGGAGGTTACAGTAAAGCACAGGCGGACGCAATTGCACATGCAGGATTAGGAGGATGGGATAACAGAGGACGTCCAGGAATAAATAATGGACTACGACTGAATTATCGTCCTATTCCGAATGGAAATAGCGAAGCGTCAGCCCATGCAGAGGCTCAAGCATCAGGCTTAGAAGGTTATAGTAATGTACAAGCAAATGCACTTGCACGTGCAGAATTAGGAGAATGGGGAAACCTAGGACCTGCCCTACCAGGAAAATATAATGGACTAGAACTAAAGTATCTTCCTAATCCGATTGGACATAGCGAAGCGTCAGCTCATGCGGAAGCTATATCACGTGCAGACAAACTGGAATCTGACGAAGAGCAATCAGACGAGGAATCTAGTGAGGTCTCAGAAAAGTGCAGCTGTGGCTTAAATGAAAAGTGTGGCTCATGTAGACTGGAAACTGCGGGCATTGTCAATAACCCATAAATACAATAGCATTCATAATTTACAAAATATTATGTAAGTATGACAGTCATATAATAATACGTTCATATAATACTATAAAGCATAGAAATGTGTAAGTTTGTGAGGATGTATGGATAAGTCGACGGATGTTTGAGACTATTTCACGCATAAACTAATTAACTGATTTTGATGAAATTTAGAATGGTAGTAGTTTCAAGCTCTGGATTAACACAGGCTTTCTTTTCATCCCGAAAAAGTACAGTGTTCCCGTTGGCTACTGTATTTATGTCGGTATGTTTGACTGTCTTTCATGGGTGAACCGGTTTAAATGAAAATTGGTATGGTATTGATTTAGGGTTTATATTTACAAATTCATTTTCGGCTGGCCCGGGATTTCTTTCTGGTTTTTGTGCGTACGAAGTCGCAGCGAAGGATACATTATATGTATAGATTTTATTTTTATTGTTGGGCGAGGTGACCAGGGTTCCAGGGTGCTCACGGAGTAGATTAGTGGATGATCATGAAACGACAATACTTATCGTAGATAGACTTTTATTATTTACTTGACTTTGACTACTATTCATTGAATACCTGGAAAACTTATTCTGCTGATATGGACGTTGACTTGACTATACACGACTCTGACCTTGCCTTAGCTGTCGATTTACTTTATTTATGACTGACATACCACTATTAGTAACCGTAATAGCTCTCATTTGGTTTATAACCGCCTCTTTTTGCAAAAATATTGACTTTGCTTTTTCGTAGCTTAAATTTGTAACACTCAGCAGCTTATTCCTAATATTTTCATCTCTGATTCTACAGATTAATTGATTCCGACAAGCATTTTCTCCATGAGCCCCAAAATTACACTTTCCGCACCAGACTCAGTATCCCCTTAAAATTTCCGCTAGTTCTGCGATAGACAGACACCAAAAAAACCTGTCAAAAAAGAAGCACCTGTCTATGTGCTTCTTAACAACTCGTAATGGCGGACACCAATATGTACGAGAAACAAATGGTCGCTGGCAACATCTAGTTGAGAATGATGTTCTAAGGTTTACTGAAAGGATAAAGATTATTCAAGAAATAACGTCGCCAATAGTTTAATTTCTATATCACCATCATTTATAACCACCATTCCTATCTTTATGAATACAAGTATGAAAATAAATACGATATTTAGGTCCTCTTTCACAGTCGCCGACGAATAGCCTATCCGCATGTTTTGTCGCTGCTTATTTTATACTGAGCGACAGAGACAAAAAAAGCTATTTGTCACTTATTATGCGATTGTGAAACAAGCCTTTATAGATATAAATAAATAAAAATTGTTAGTTTCTTCAAGAGTTAAAAATAATTAATTTTTTATTCAATTTTCAGACACGACGACTTTAAGCAACGTTACTGGAGATGATTTTTGTAATTTCTCATTTATTTGAAGCATCACAAAACAAGACTGACAGCACGCTGACATCAATAAACTAGTGGAATTTAATCATTGGTTTTATTTACCTAAGTATATAAAAATTATAAAATGATGTATTTCTGTTGCCGCTATAACAAACAATTCTAAAAACATTATAAATTAATATTTAAGTGGGGCTCCTATTTAACAAACTTGTTTTTTTGCTGTTTTGTACGAAACTCTTGATCCGATTCGCAATTGGCCGATTTTTAAAAATTTTATTTCTATTCTTGAGACACAGTTTCGTCAAATCTAGGTCCTCGCTACAAAATATACCATACATATCCATTAGGTACAATATTATCTTACAATCTATTATTTTCACTGTGGCTTTTGTCTGCAAAAAGGTTGCCGACTACTGGTTTACACCTTTAAATTAAAGCGAACTGTGCAGTTTTATCTTTACGTGTGTACCTGCATTAGTGAATGCCGAATGTTCACACTTTTTTTACTTTTCCTTGACTATTGGCATATAGGTATTTTCATCCGTTATTGGACGATTTATACAGTATTCTCCGAGCGAAGTAACCACTCTTGAAATACTGTAGTGCCTGGGACAGTTGGTTTTTAAATGTCGTATGGTTGCCCAAGCACATGCGGCATTCTCACAACATAGTCAGCCTGTCCAGTCCAAAGGAATGACTGGTCAATACGTCTGGGGCCAACCATGTGCGGGTTTCCTCACGATGTTTTCCTTCACCGTTGGAGCGTCCGTATAATGTACTTGAGATCTGAAAAAGTCTCATTGTTACACGACGCATCAGCCTGAGCATATGCAGATCCACCACCAATATTGTATCCATAGGGAGCGACTTCGGTTCCAGCGTAGACTGAAATAAGAGATCTCGTGGGTGAAACTGTACTTTGACCGTCAAAATTTTAACGTGTTTTGAATTATTTACACTTTGGCACATTTACTTTACTAATAGTTATTTGTAAATAGGTTATTCAATCTACAATCGAGCTTCGATAAAATAATAATTGCATCGCTGGGAAATTCGTCGTTTGACGTTTGTTTGAAGTTAAGTAGAATACGATTGTGCTGTTTGATCGTGTATGATTTGACCCATCGTACGAAATACCCCTTGTATTGGTTCGTCAGCAGAGCATCACCCCCGCCAGATCCAACGGCTACATGATTACTAACTGACGTCTAATGTCACTGTCATCTGTGACGTCAATAAATATAAATAAATAAATAAATATTTATGGACGCTTCACGCCATTTCAATCTGACCCCGTGCTACTTCGGATACTTATATCCGAAGAACTTGTGTTACAGGTACCAGAAAACGGGAAGTATATTTAATACTTTTATACTATACATATATTTAATATTTTTATTATATTATACACGTATTTTATACACATCTATGACCCAGGAACACAGAAAAACTTTTTGTTCCTTTGGCGGGATTCGAACCCGCGACCCCCGGCTTGAGCACCAACGCGCTGATCCACTGAGCCACAGAGGTCGTCAATGCACGAGATAATACAAATACCCACATACACTACAGATCGTATCTCGCCAGACTGTATCGAACAAGTATAGAAGCTGCATTATTGTTGGGTTAAAATAGCAAAATCGACCTTCAGGTGTAAGATATTGATCGATTTGTGATGTTTGATTACTTGATAAATTTTGTGCGACTACTTTTCTACCATTATATAATAGTGTTTTTAAAAATAAATAAATGAGTTTTGATGAGATTTCTGAAATTAAATTAGAAAATTACAACGGTTATGGATGACCAGTGAACGCCATAATTGTTTTGGTGACTACTAACGCAGCAATGGAAACACTGAACTAAATTTGTATCACATGACTGAGATTTAAAAAGGCAAAGAGTTGACTTTCAATACGCCAAGTTGTTAAACATTCAGCGATTCTAGTTCAACTAATTATGGCTCTGGCATTAACTTGGATGCCGGTGCTTAATAAACGGACTAGTCGTACAATTACCCGACGATCATTTATCGAGATGGCAGCGACACATACATTTGTAACTAAGTCAAACAATACCTATACGATCTTTTGAATGTTGTCGGTAGCAGCATGCAATATTATTATACAAGCACTACCTGACTATAGAATACACAAGTTTCACAAACTCATATCAAATTCAAAAGTGGCTAAAAGCTAAAAACTATTTTGCACTTAGCGTAAAATGTCAAGTAACAAATTTTTCCTTCCGAACTTTAAAGTTACTAAAATGTGTCTCCATAAAGTAGATGTAAGTTTGCTTGGTTAAATATTGAAAATTTAGGATTTCATTAAATCTACATATAAAAAAGGGCATGTCTGAGAAGGCGTCCTAGAAATATGATTTCGAGTAGGCAAGAAAGTTTAATTCCACGACAAAACTAATAGAATGAATCGAAACTTACGAGGTCTATTGTGATAATTCTAAGGACGCTAATGACTGTATCGAATTACTTATTCACGGGATATTCTAAAGCGACATTTACGAGTGGATTTTACAAATTAAAAATATCCGATTCGAATGCGAAAATCGATTCGTAACCGATGTCAAACCAAATGACTGTATTTATAGGTGAGCGGATCGGAAAAATTGTCGCAGTTAGAAATTTTGAGGCAAGCAACATCGGAGGAAAAAAAAATTGGAATTCACCGTAAGATGCAAAGGAACACGTTGGGGAGCCTTTGCTTCCTGGCGATCCTCGTTTGCGTGGTTTGTAAAGATGGCGACCTGAAACCATTTTCTGGTAAGTTATAAAAATTAACTTTATCATATGCTTTAAATGCATTATAAAACGACCTTTGTGGCTCAGCGCGTCTGCGCTCAAGCCAGAGGTCGCGGGTTCCAATACCGCCGAGGGAACGAAAAGTTTTCAATGTTCCTGCGTCAACCCATAACACAAGTTCTTCGGGTACTTAGCACGGGTCCAGATTGACGTGATGTGAAGCGTCCATACATATTATAAAATATATTCATCTGATTTCTCAAAAGATACTCATAACTGAGACAATATATTAGCGTTTCCTATAATAATATTCCTAGGATTGGTGTACAAAATTACCTTTAATCACTTTATACATAATTAATAAATATATAATAATAATAAATAATCATGAGATTAGTTTAGTAAGCTACCCATATTTTTTGTAGGTAATCGAGAATTCCCAAGATCTCATAGCGTAAGAGTGCGAAGAGCAGATGAACAAGAATCACCTCACATCTCTGTTGATGACATTGGTAGATCTGGATATCCTATTTATGATTCATGGGAAGATTTCCCAACTTATGGATTAGGTGGTTTTGGATCTCCAGTCTACACTCATGGCCAAGCTAGCGCTCAAGCCCACAGCAATGCATTTGCTGATGCTGCAGCAAAAGCAGAAAACTATTATGATCTGGGTGATACAGGATATGGAGATGCGCAAGGCATTACCTATGGTCAGTCTAATGCACAAAGTCTAACTGAGAGTGATGCATATGCATATGCAGAGAGCAATGCACAAACAATCGCACAGAGTAATGCACAAGTACTGGAACAGAGTAATGCATATGCCCTTGCAGAAGGTAAGTCACAAGCGGTAGCACGAAGTAAGACACAAGGGCTATCACAAAGTAACGCATACGCACTTGCCGATGGTAATACAGAAGCAATAGCACAAAGTAATGCACAAGGACTATCACAAAATGATGCATATGTACTTGCAGAAGGAAATTCACAAGCGGTCGCACAGAGTAATGTAAAAGGGCTGGGACAGAGTATGGCATACGCACTTGCAGAGAATAATGCACAAGCAGTAGCACAGAGTAATGCAAAAGGACTAGCACAGAGTGATACAAATGCATTTGTAGAGAATAATGCACATGCAGTGGCACAGAGTAATGCTCAAGACTTTGGAAGTAACTATCAAGCTCACTATAGCGAACCGATTTTAGAAATACCTATGTACTATCAATACGGACCATATGGTAGCATTCAAACAGATCTACTTTCAGAGCCTCAGGACCTTACAAAATCTGAGGGACTGAGAGCTTTAGGGTGAGTTTTTTTATTTATTTTTCTTAAATAGAAAGCAAAATAAGGATGACCTAACTATGTGTAATTATCTTTTTATAATCAGCGAGAATTATTTAATGTCCAACGAAATAGTAAAGACTTACACCATAATAATTTTTAAGTTTAAAAGATAAATTATTATTAACATGAATTAAAAATACAGGAATATTACTATTATATTTTCTATCCAATAAAATTTAATTATAATTCAATTCATGAAAACAATAGGAGCACTTCAAAACCTTCTCCGCAATTACAAGTCGCTAATAATTTAGGACGCTTCAATCCACGCGCACCAACTAGATGCTTCATACAACATTCACCCAACAGCTCTTATTCCGAATTACTGTCGCTCCACGCGTCCCTGTATCAAATTACCATTTCAGACGGGCAAAATATACTTAATTTTTCATTAGATTAGTTATAACTAATGGTTTGAAGCAAGTTTGGAACTTAGTTTCCTTGGAGTTCAGTAATAAACTTTGATTGCAATATCAGTTTCTAAACTCAGCGGGGAATCATCTCTAGATTTTATGCAAGTTCCTTACTTACTTGAACAGTATTATTTAGAGAAACATGAAGTTATTAGAAATACTTAAACATTCTATTTTGTTTTAAGTTTTGACTTTACTTTTTTTTTACGTCCATCAGGTCTGTTGTAGAAGGATCGTTAAATAATGCTGAACAAGATGACGATGACTCAAAATTTGGTTTTGGTATGAAATTTAAGAATTTTTCTCTACTACTTATTATTATTTACCATGTTATCTAGTAATAATAATATAGACTAGAACCGATCCTATCTAGCTAGTCATTTTATCGGTTTTCCTCAGCACGGGAAACTTTAGTCTAATTGTTTTATAATTTATAAAATCTGTTTCAGAACAAAGCTTGGCTCATGCTTTTGCAGGTAATTCTTGATAAATATATAATCAAGCATTAAAAGTTAAAAGAGGGTTTGATGCACACACAAAAGTAATCTGCTAATGCATTACTTTGTTGGAAATTTTTACTTCAATAGTTAAAATTTTACAGGAGCCTACTCGAGAGTTATTCCACGTGGACAGCACATCATGCCGCATTTAATGCCAGGTGAGTTTATTATTTACACAACGTTCTAACACAAAATCGGCGTGAAATACTTACTAGGGGATCGTTTAAAAGATTAACAACGCACTTGTGACTTTGGTGCTGCGGATGGACATAGCATGCGGTAATCGCCTACCATTGTATATGCACCGGTATTATTGCACAAAATACCTATTGTCATCATGAAGAATACCATTAACATCTCACCTTTCAGGAGGAGACAATGTTATACGCTGTTCAGAAGAAGGAGAGATTCATAACTTCTGGAGTCCCGCCTTCGACTGCATGGTCTGTGTTTGTCTGAGGGAAGGTTACAGTTTGGTGCCAGTGTGTGTGAAGTGTGATTGTGCACGACCAGAGCATGTAGCACCTGTGATCGAAGAACCAGTAGCTATGCAACCTTTTGTGCCTACACCGCTACCCCGGCCGGAATCACAAGGTATGTCCTCAGTATCTAAATTTTGCAATTTACTTCACACCCTTAATGAACATAAACAAGTCTCTCGCGCGGCAATGAAGAACCGAAGTCTGCGACACCCCTTCAGACCGATAATTTTGATTTGCAAGCAAAGTAGAGTAGAAATCAAAATTCTGCCTGGGCCAAAATATTTTCGTTTGCAGAAAATCAGCAAACTGAGCAACATTACAAACACTTTAACTAAACATACACTTTAACGGGTCCGATAAATAATAATTAAATAAAATTTATGGCCCAGCTCTAATCGTCGAACGTTGCAACTATCTGATAACCATTATCGTGAGCATGTTATTCTTTGTTACAGTATCATGTGACCCCCTACCAACGGACACTCCGTTCGAGAACCCCACGAACCCGTGCCAAATCTGCGTCTGCCAGAGATCCATCAACAGCTTGGGACAGCCAGATATCCAGATCACGTGCAAGGAGAACCCAGAATGCTGTAAGTGTACTTACAACACTTCGTTTAAATGCAATTTATATATATTATAATATATATATATATATATATATATATATATATATATATATATATATATATATATATATATATATATAATTATATAATTAAATTAACAGACACCTACCAGCCGAGCTCGCAGTGAGTACGACGTCAGGCGCGCATGCTATACGTCTCGACAGTCTCAATACTCGAGACACTTTGATATGCTGCGCTTGCGCAGCCGATAGTCTTACGCACCGCTCGCCCGTATTTTAACTATACAGGATGCTACGCTATAGTTTTATCTGAGAAATGATTCATCAGTACAGTTTTTATATTGAGAGGTGTTATTTTGTCTCGTACTTCAAATGGTAAAGTGTTAATTAGAGTAGGATTTATATAATTTGAAGTACGTGTGCCATAAAAGTTAGAATGCTTTGGTATTAATATTTTCTTACTAGAAACACTTCTTGTTACAATTGATGGTACTTTTTCGTATTTTGAGTTATATTTGAAGAATTCATCGCATAAAAGAACGTAATCACGTTTATGATACACCGTCAAAACCTTACAATACTGAAACAATCCTGAATGGTCATTTTTAAATTTCTCTTTTATTTTCTCCGGCACTATCATTTTAAGAAGCCTATACTGCAACTTAAAGTAATTTATTGTTATTTATTAGTTAATTAATCTTAAGTTAAAAAAATATGTAAATTCGACTCAACTATTGTGTCAATGTATATTAGTAAGATTACGTATTCTATCGTTCTCTTTGTTTACGTTGACATTAAATTGGATCTAAACATAGTTTATGAGCTTAAATTAGGCCATCCGAGTAGTATTTGATTTACAAGAACTTTATCATTTAAAAACTTCATGCTTTGTGGCTCACACGTGAATTTAATTTATCTAATTCAATAACTGCTGATGTGAGTGGTCCAAAATATGTAGCCCATTCAACTACTCGTTGGTGAGCGTGGGGTGTTTGTCACAGTAACCCTCCAAGAGAGATAACGAAAAAACAAAAACGAAACGAAAAAAAAAACTAAAAAAAAAACAAACGAAAAACGAAAAAAAACGAAAGCAAACGAACGTAACGAATCAAAACAGTTTTTTTCTTCAATCGCATCTACGGTATTCTTACTTGAAGCGTTGTTTTAATTTTAATCAAACTAATTATTAAACGTGTTCCTCATAGGGTTCTCCCTTATTCACGGATTTGTATGAAATTGTATGAAGAGCAATTTATTACGTCTTTATTACTTTAACCGAGATGAAACGTGTTATCCTTATGAACTTACGAACTCTGTGTTGATACTTATACCCTTTCTTGAGTCAAATAAAATAAGCTTTTACTCACGACTCCGCGTTAAATTTGGCATCTCCTAATTCACTATTAGTGAAAACCGTATTAAAATACATTGCACAATCCCTCTAATCAATTAAATGTTCATGTTTGTGAGTATGCGTGGATGTACTGAACAGAATTTGATGAAATTTGGTATGGTAGTAAACTACTACCATACCAAATTAATTCAAACAACTTTTTATCATGAAAAAGTACAGTCGCGGGCCGCGGGCAAAAGTTAGTTAATATTTGTATCGACTAGATGCTTCCCGTGACTTCGTTCACGCAAATAGAATACCCGCGCTAGCCGTACAGTAACCGTTCAAATTTAATTAAAAATCTGTTTAGTAGTTATTTCCTGAAAGAGTGACAAACATCCAATCATCCATACAACTAAACTTTCGCCTTTATAATACTAGTAAGGATTTGAGACTTTCTATATGTATGTATATAATATAAAATTGTATTTGTTGTTTAACTCAGTAATTTGTTAGCTTCCATATCTCATATTTATTGCCAAAATCCGCCATTTTGATTACATTGGACGGGTCCATTTTATCTTCGTGTCTGTGGAATATCACAACTATATTTCGTGTTAAATTGGGTGAAAGCATCTAACGCTTTACATATACTATAGACTCAACCAATAATGCCTGAACGAGATTAATGCACACGATTTATCTCACGATAGATGGATCCCCAAAACAAGGGTTCCGATTCGAACGTGCGAGATCCTTTATTCATACTTTTCACGTTTCATTACTTACATCAATTATTCAAAAACGGGATTTTAAGGGTCGAGTGGTATTATATATTCAGATTTTTTTTCTTTGGCGTAGAATCTAGGGACGTTTTGATACTTTAAATAGGATAAGGAGCAAATCACACCGAAACCGAACGATACGCTACGCGGCGCTGCATTTATATGATAGGTATTCAAAATTGAACTTATTTCATTTCACAAGAATTTACACTTTTTATTGTAAGAGTTCGAATGTCAAGTTGCACCGCGCTACACAGCGCATGTGCAGTGTGTGTCTGGTGTCATATGAAACGTGTATCTCTTTGTGTAGTGATTAAATTTTCAATAGCTATCTTAAAATTGAGAACCGCGTCACGTATCGTCGCAGTGTGAACTGAATCGTACATAAAAACTTTCTTTTCGTACATAAAATCTAATTTCTTTTTTTTCACGGACTGCTCATTTATAATGGATGGATTAGATTGTATATTATGAAATGTTGGTTCTAGTGGTACCTCCACAACTTCAACCACAGCCGCTACCACAACCATCACCGATTCCTATGCGTAAGTTCTCTTAGTCTTATCAATAAACAAAATTTAACAAAATTAAGTAACCCCCGAATTGCTTATGATGATGAATTATAGGTAAGAACACACTTCAAACAAAAAAACTAGATCAAAATCGTTTCATCCGTTTGAAAGCTTTGGCCACGGACAGACACACAGGCATCTGTTTCCTGTCAACCCCTCTGTTTTAGTCAGGGCTTAAAAATTCTGAAGAAAATGTCAGGCAAAAACTCGTGAATATTTTTAATCATGTGAAGCAAATGTCTGATATTGAATCTAAATGATTTTAGTTTAAATCAACCTTATTCGATGTAAAAAACCCTAAATACCCGAATCTCGCTAGAGTTAACATTTTCATTAAAACCCTTTAAAATACTGAACATTGGTCAGCCATTTTTATTAAAAACTAAATCCAAACAGAAACATGCCGAAGCGGCTATGAAAAATACTCACTTTCTCTAAAAATTTCACTTTACAGCCGAGCCAGAAATAGTTCCAATAGTTCCGGGGCCTGCAGGTATTGCTTTTTGTTTCGCTTAAAATATAGAGACAGGGATTGGGACAAATCAAATACAAACGATACTTCAACTGATCATAAGTAGACTTCATTTGTCGCTTGTGAATTGGAATTTGGTCAAGTGTGTCTATGTACCTTTAAATTTTCCAAAGGGTTGAGCAAGTTCAAGCGATTAAAACAGAACTGGTACAATCATCGTATACGATGCTTAAGCTCCTTAACGACCAACATAATCGCCCACAAACTGGTCAGCAAAAAGCTAGTGCACATCTGAGAATAGATTCCACTTAAAGACTATACTCCGGCTCAAAATATTCGCATTGTTGATTCTTGTTAATGCTGTATTTGTTTGTTACATATGAATATTGTACTCACGATGTACCCATATAAGTAGATGACAGATCTAAACATAGATAACATTATATGTAATAGGTTATCTTACCTATCTTTAGATATAAAGTTTTTAATTTTGGGCTACTTTTTGTCCAAGCAAAGTATAAAGTTTTTGGGATAGATAGAATGTCGTTCGACGTAAATGTAGCGTACAAGCTATCATAATATTTGCCTGTAAAATACGTTTTGGTGGGCTGAGAAGTATTTTTTGGCCTTTATTTACGTCGAGTAACCTTTATTTGATTGTATTTTGTTTTTCAGACCTGATATGCCACGATTACCCCGCCAAAGTACCTTTCCAACATCCTACTGACGCATGCAGCATATGCATTTGTGTTTTGAGGGACTTTGATCACAATATGGTATGCCAGCCCGACCCTGAATGCGGTAGGTGCTTGCTAAGGATATTCTAATAGTTTGCCTTAATGACATTTTTATTATTGGTATACAGAAAAATATAATCTATACTAATATAAGAAAGAGGAAAGGTTTGTTTGTTGGCATCGGATAGGCTCCGAAACTACCGGACCAATTTTGATGAAATTTAGCACAGATATAGAGTAGACCACGGGGAAGGACATAGGCTACTTTATCGGTATCGGCAATTTACGGTTCCCGCGAGATTTCCTTTAGCGCGCACAACATCTAGTACATCATCTTATTTAAATTCACAATGTGAGCTTACTTTTGTAAAAGTAAGATTAATTATTTAAATGCTATTAAAACGTACTTAAACATATATTATGATTGTCATATTTCAGAAGTGAAACCAATGATCATGCCAGAACTAATACACCCTACAGAACCTTTGCCAGCACCGACACCGATCCATGAACCACTGCCGCCAAGTCCTATACCAGAACAGCCTCAACCTGTCCCAATACCATATCCCAAACCAGTGTCCGAGGTGAATCCCGAATCATTGCCAGTATATCCTGAGCCCGAAGCGTATCCTGAAGCAATACCAGCTATCTATGAGCCTGAACCTTATCCAGAAATTATTGGCGAGACTATACCACTTGTATACCCCGAACCGGCCCCTCAAGTATTTCACCCATTTGAACCGATTCCAGAACCTAAACCACAACCATACCCAGAACTATACCCCGAACCATATCCAGAACCGGTACGAAACCAGGAATCCGAGATTATTGTTCCAGAAGTACTGCCTGCTCCTAAACCAAAACCGGATGTGGCACCAATACCTGAAGATCTGCCAGAACCAGGCAAGTTTTATCAAAATATTCACGAGCAAAAACACTTTTACGTAGACTAATGGATATTGCATAAAATGAAGCTTTCTTAAATGGGTCACTTGAAGAGAACTAAGTTAGTGGACATTAAATAAATAATTTCGATATATTTTTAACTCTTGAGTATTTTTATATACTCCTTTTGTCAGCTGATAAGGATCATTTATTCAAACTTAGTTCAGTTTATTGTTAGTCATATTTAATATTGTGTTTCAGTCCCATGGCCACCAGCTGTACCAAGTCCGCTACCTGGACCACCGCCACGTAAGAAATATTGTTATTAATATGCCAGAGAAATGCTGGCGTTAAAAATTATAATTATATTAGTATATATCAAGTGCATGTAGTCATGCACTTTGTAAACAACAAACATTTTAGTGTTTTACTAATTTATTTTATAATCATTATAAGAATGTTGTGACTTAAAGCCACATTTTAATTTTTCTGGCATAGACCAGAATCTCTACTATAAATTTAAATCGAACTGTGATTCTTTTTTTGGTATTGTTTTTTTTTTAAATATAAAGTTTTGCTTCCTTCCAATAGACGAGTCCTGCCATCCGTACCCACCTAACACGCCCTTCCAGCACCCATGGGACGTCTGCCAGATCTGCGTGTGCGCAGAGATGGTATCCGCCAACATCATCAACATCGAGGTCAACTGTTACACCAGCAAGTTGTGCTGTAAGTTGATTTTCAACCCCTGACGTAAACAGAGGGGTGTTATAATTTTGACGTGTTAGTCTGTCTCTGTCCTTGGCATCGTACCTCCTAAACGGATGAGCCGATTTTGATCCAGTTTTTTTATTTGAAAGCTAATAGAGAGTGTTCTTAGATATATTTTATCATCATTTCTTAAGCAATTTACAATGATGAAGGTTACTTAATAAATTATTCTTAGGTATTAATTAGCAAGTATTTTAGAATTCTTTAAATGTTTCAATTGTTTAAGCTTTCAAAGTTATTAGCCCTTTTTAGCCCATTTTAACAACCTTTCCGTTGAATATTAGATAGCTAAGAAACTTTTATAAAATATTAGGTATAAAACTTCTACTAGAAGTCTTTTGTTATTTAAAGAAGTTATTTGTTTTGCCCTTAGAGCATATAGGTTACCTACAGGCAGTATCTTTTTTTTATATTTTTAATGTTAATTAGTCATGTTTTCTTTTCTAATTTGCATTTTTATAATGTTTAAATTATTATTTATAATAATGATATACAGTTATCTATTCTATTGTTTCAGGCATCGAACCACCATTTTCAGGTAAAAATTCACTTAGCTTAATCAACATTTAAATCGATTTAAGCCCGTATTGGAAATATTTGTCAGCTGAAATGACGCAGTTCGCAAATGCGGGATAGTGCGGAATTTAAATGATTTTAATGATTGTGTTGTGTCGAAAGGGTTATTAAATAGTGATTATGGACTTTTGAAAAATTGGTATGATTTGTATTGAAATATTAAACAGGTATATCATGGAAGAGATTTAAATATTATCTTCTATAGAACATACCGTGGAGAGCCTTGTTTGGATACGAATGGCTTGGTTCAACGGACTGAGATAATGACCTTACAGAAGGTCCGCGTTAAAATATAACGCTTGCGTTGTATAATACCGAAGTTTTAATTGCGGCTGGATTGAAAAGATCCTCCACGCAGTTGTAATATTTCTGGTGGTGCGGTGTCCATCAGGCGATGCTTATGATGTGTGATGGTCTAATATAATTCCATTAAATATGGTGCTAAAACTGTGAATACAAAACTATGAAATTCATAAGATTAATCTGACTGAAAAAAAATATTTTTCATTTTATGATGTGAATTTTTGTACCGTTATTAATGCCCGTATTTAATCCGTTATATATTGATTACTGGTTTTTTCGTGTGTTGGTCGCTAAAAGTTTTATTCCTACGATGCTATAAAATTTTCCTCTTTAAAAATAAATTTGCTAATTTCCTCTAGGACCTGTATTACAGCCTCTAGGAATTTCCGGACCACCAACATCTCATTCAGGTAAGCAGTTATCTATTTTAGGTAATAGATATGCAATTCCTCGTGTTTTCAGTGCGCTCACTAATAGAACTAACAACAAAGAATCAATAAAAGGTATTTCATAAATTGCTTCAAATGTACATTTTGAATAATATTGTTTTTTTTCAGAATACTGAGTTTATATATTGTTAGAATTAGTGTTGAAGTTTTAAAGAACCATGGGTTAATATGTATCTATAATACATATTAATCCATGGTTCTTTAAAACTTAAGCTTATGATAAAATCATCAACGTACAGATAAAAGTATTATAATTGAACATACTTACTATAATTGAAATTAACTGTGATTTTGATGCATATTAAACTTTTACATACCTGAAACAAAAAAGAAACATAAATTAATTAAGAAGTTGTAATATGTATATTGTATAAAGCTTATTATATAAATATATTTATAATATTATATTGTATAAAGTACCTATCATAGATATTAATATTATTATTTATTAAAAAATAATTACTACAGATTGCTACAGAATATGTAGTTAAAATCCTTAAGTTTTGAAGTAATACGAATTGTAGATAGTGAAAGTTTATTTTTTTGTATTCCTGAACAGAATAAGGCTTATAATGATGATGTTGATTAACTTCTTCAATAAACGCCAACCCCAAAAATTATAGACAAAATCTGAACCCAAATTAAGTCGGCGTAAAACATCGGTCCTAATGAAGATATGTTATTAGCTTAAGACTCGCTATATTAGGAAAAAAACAGAAATCTCTCTATCCCCAGAAATCTAAGTTTCAAGATGATTTGTCCTGAAATTTTGTAACTCATATTCTACTAAGAAATAAAACTCGATTAGAAATTATCTTCTTGTAGATCTCTTTTAATATTATCTAGGAAAGTCTTATGTATTTGTCTGAATAAAAGTCTAAAGCTACATCACATACCTAATAACATAAATATTATCAAACAATAGAATTGTTGCTTAGTGTCGAACATCACATTTCAAAAATCGTTGAAAAGAGATACATAAATCGAAAAGAAAAAGTTATTTTTATGAAATTTAGACACTTTTCT
Source organism: Phengaris arion (assembly GCA_963565745.1). NCBI lineage: Eukaryota > Metazoa > Arthropoda > Insecta > Lepidoptera > Lycaenidae > Phengaris > Phengaris arion. The sequence goes on along the minus strand of OY751444.1, from coordinate 5,583,492 downwards.
GTTTGATCTACATTGAAAGAATGTGATGAAATCTATTCTTGATTTCATTACATTGAATGGTCGACTCAGGTAATAAATAATAGTTAATTATGGTTTTCATACCTATTAATAATACGGTTTCCTTAAGACACCCAAGATAATATTATTAAATGATTCAACAAAATTGCACGAAATAGATACTAAATATTATATAACTTTGCAGCACCGCCAGCCCACATAAAATTTATAGGTAAGTGGAACTTCTGAATGAAGCTCGAAATTTCAAACTTAACCCTTTGGAGGATAATAATAATCCTAATTGATAAAACCCTTCAAGTAATAAAGTTTTATAGGACGTTCCAACGCGCGGCCTACAAGAATTAGCGAATATAAAGAAGATTCAAGGATTATTGAGGACAATTTAAACTGATTTAGTAGTAGAAGTTGCATAAAATTTAAACAAAGTAATTGATACTAAGAATACCGCTAAGAGTGTTAATTTCTAAATATAAAATGAATAGGCAACGAAATAAAAAGGGAAAACCATTAAAAGTAACTAAAGTAAAATAATTATTTCAGTAATAACAATTTTAGAGGGGTTTAGCATACATTATTTATTACATCTTCATATAAGATCGGCATTCAAATTATTAATAAAATTCAAACAACAAATAGAACTTTGGATTTGAAAACGAAAACCGAGGGATAACACATAAATACAACAAACAGAAATACAACAAACAAAAATCTACAGGCTTCGAATATAATTGAAGTTTTCGAAAGTTTCAAAGTTGCTTTGTGTGAGGATTTAAAAGTTCTTTTATTAAATCGACAGAGTTATGAATTTTGATATCGTTTTACAATAACCTTTGAGAGTTTACAAATGCAGAAATGTAAACGAAACTGGTTAAATTGGCTTTAATTAAAAACGAAAATGTACAGCCAACAAAATTGTAGAGCATTATTGAAATGAAATTATTATGAATTCCAAAATGATTTACCGACGAGAAGAAATCGATATTACGGCTCATTTACACATAATATTTTTCAAAATAGCCTTTATATTATTTTAATTAAGACATAATGTAGAATTTATAACAATTTCAAGCATTATTTCTACAGCCCATATTGTTTGGACTGACTGTACCTACATTATAATCGACGAACTGTTAAAAACTCCTTGATACTACTTTAATTTTGGAGAGAAAAATTGTACAATGCATATTAAATGAAAATGCACATTATTTTTGTAGGGCCGACAGCAATTCCTGTAGGATAGAAGCGATGCAATATGCCTTCAAAAATCGGTTCCTGATTATTGGTTATATGGGGCGCTTGTGAATCTTTAAACGCATGGAAAATTCGCAATCTGATTTTTACTACCAAAAAATTTGATAAGGGCATTCGATTTGAATAAGCTTAATAAGATTTTTCCTATTTTCAGACAAAATATGTGAGCACAGAAGCTTGGAAGTTGATTTTGTGAATCCAAACGACGCTTGCAGGACCTGCAAGTGTGAGGTATATGGAAACCTGGTGGCACCTGTCTGTAAGCGTGCTCCTCAGCCTGGATGTAAGTGTATTTGCTTAATTAATTATGTATTTAAATGTTACATATTGTTCTACATGTTTATCACTCGTACTTTGTTACTTGCTCAAATCTTTTGTCTTTATACAACCTTCGGATCGCTGTTTAATCCTTTTGGATTGTAATGTTGATAGATATAATATACTTTCCTCAAATGAATATTTGTATGTCAAATTTTAGCGCGAAACTGAGATTAGATTAGATATTAATAATTATTTATTTATTTACAACATAAAATAAATTAAGGAGATTCATCGAATTGTTTTGTTAGCCCTAACTTCTACGTAAATGGCTAATGTAATGGAAACTTTATAAATAGTCTAATATTAGTTGTCGTTCTAATACAGTTCAACGGCTTTCAAGCCTTATAAAGCTAATTTGTTGTTTTGCGAAAATAAATCACTATATTATTTAAACACTCACCTATATTATGCTTGAAAATATTTCTGCACTACTATTATAAAGAGGACAGATTTTATTGTTTGTTTGCATTGAATAAGCTCTAAAACTACCTACTGAACCAATTGTAATAAAATTTGGCACATACATAGAATAGGTTCCCACAGGATTTTCTTTTGCACGCACTCATGCGCACACACACACACAATTCGCGGGCAACAGCTGGTATAAAATAAAACAGCAACACTAGCCCCCTTAAAAATACTAATATTGACACAACTGATAAGCTATACAATATTAATATCTTTATCTCTCAAGTAACTTATCCAATGTATACGACAAAGACAAAAACATTGGATCGTTTATCCGTTGTGTATATATTTTTATTAGTAAGCCCCCTTTAATAGCGCTTAAAATCACAAATAAAATGTTGAAAGTCAACGATCTCACAGAAAAATAAACAGCTTATCGGAGCGGCTGTTTTAAAACAAAACAAATAAAATTTTACGGCTCAACCCGCCGTCAAATATGACGAACGAGTGGAAAAAGCGCAACGCAGGTGGTGTTAAAGGCAACTGTTTGGCAGGGGTCGTGTCGGCCAATAACGGGAAAATGGCTCGGCTCATATCGCAAATAATAGCTCCACTCGATGTCCAATCATCGTAACAAACGTCCGATGATTGACCGCGAGCTAAGTGTATTGGTTTTCTCAATTTATCTACGCCCCATGGCCCGAAATAACCTTTCCATTGTTGTTCCAGGTGTCGTCACCCCCGGTAAGGCGCGTGAGGTATAAATTATATTTTATCACTCTTGTTCTGTATTTTGATGACTCTTTTATTTTAGTTTCGCAGAGCGGAGACGTGGTCTACATCGGTGAGTATAAAAGAATATAAATTATTCCACTCGTAATAACTTTCTTTGTTATATTTAAAATTTTATCTTTTTTTCATATCTTCGCAGCTATTTATTACACTTTGCATTTCTTTGCTCCTCACATACAAAGTATTTTACTACAAACTTTATGTTTTGCTCGCGTCGTGACAAAGTCGATTTAATAATTCTCGCTATGGTCAAGAGCATTTACAAGCATGTTTTAAAATTGTTTTAGCTTCGAATTCTTTTAGTTTCAAAAAGATTCCTGTTCGAATTCTCATTTTGAACTGTAAATTGCAAAGAAATTAAACATTCATTTAAAGATACACTATGTTAACAGAGCCAAGATGTCGGCACCGAGTTCCTAGCCAGTACTTCCGTGTAGAGGGTAGCATCTGCGTTTGCGAACCAATTTACAGATACGTCATTGCAAAATGTGTTGAGCTCCGACTCAATGCGGGTGATTACTAATAAATTATTTATTACAATTAAGTACATAAACCCTGGGCCAGAATTTCGATTAAGTACAGCGTGGCAATTAAGTACCTTAATTAAGCATTAAATATTCAAACATTATTAACAATTTAAGAGGCATCTTAATTTTGTAACGTTGACGTTTCCATAATTTTGTTTGCTAACAAAAATAATACTCACGAAAATGATGTAATACTTATTTAATTCATAGTAAATTTAATATTTACAGGCATTCCACATCCAGAAGGTGGGGCAAGTAAAGTTATACCACCATCATATAGTACTGCTCAATTAAACGCTGTGGACTCATGGCAACGACCAATTACTCCATCGTATCCTTCAACAAACTCGCCAGCTGCCTCCTACCCGTTAATCATACCAGCACACGGCTATGATTCCAGTATATCACCATATTATTGGGCTCAAAATTATCCTGGAATGATTCCTGATGCCAAACCACAAAATAGTGGATTATTGAAATCCTCAGAACCACAAATATTTGGCCCAAGCAACGAATTTTACCTTGATCAATTGAATTATGACATCCCATCTGATGCATTTTATCCATCTTATCTTGGACCTTTGAATAGTGAACCAGCACATGCGGCCGCTCACACTGTTGCGCAAATTATTCATGGCCCTAATGCCCATGGTGAACCAAGCGAGGATTATACATCTGCATTACCTAAACCTGACAAACTTCGTGATCACGAAGTATTTACCAAACCTAATATCCAACCAGTGGCTTCTAATTTATACGACGACACGTTTGTTCAATATCCGTATTATATTCTACCAACCAATGCTCCTGTCAATATTGGGAAACCTCATTTGAATATCGGTAACTTGGATGGTTGGAATCCATATGCTCATCTACAAATTCAGGGTAGCAGTCAACCTCACATCCTAAATGATGTAAATAACTTACATTTAAATGAATTGTCAAATGCAGCAGCTGATGCACAAACAGAGTCAACTATTAATTCATATTATAATCTACTGAAAAATATCTACAATTCTAACTATATAAGTCAAAATAATGGACAACCTCATGCTATACCCTTTAATTATTATAATTATGGTGATGTACTAAGAAACAAGCACTCAAATCTGTATAATCCCTATTATATTAGCCAAAATAATGTTCCAATGAATGTACAAGCAACTTCTCAATCTGTTAGTGGAATTGGCCAATCAGATGCTCACGCAGTAGCAGGGGCTAACGCACAGGTAAACGGTGCACAGTCCAATGCGCAAAGTAACACAAATATTCTATCACATGAAGAAGGTTTCCTAGAAGAAGATACATTGGTAAATACTTTAGCGAATGCACAAGCTACACAAGGTCATATTTTAGCAAATCATCATCATTATCCATATAATGATGTATTGTTACCAGTTCTAGGCTATTCACAAACTAAAACTCAAGCTAATGCTGATACCTACTCACAATCTGATGCACTGAGCAACGCCCTGGCTAACGCACAAGCTAATGTCCTAACAGTTGACCAACTGACGAATGCTCTGGCTAAATCACAGGCAAACTCACAACATAGCACTACAGCCAATGCGCAATATTTCTCACATGCCAATGCTCATGCCAATTCCCTAACTGATGCACAAGCGATATCTCAAGCAAGCAAGCAAGCAAAAGTAAAAGCCCACGAAGGGGATTCACAAGCCTTCGCCCAAGCCAACTCAATAAGTAATGCACAGAACTATCCTCCTATTTACAGAAATGTACATCCATCTAACTTAGCAATGCATCCTCGTCTATTTAGTTATCCATGGCGCTACGTCGACAAGAGTGGGAACCCGGATGACGCTAAATCTGCTGATGACGAATTACCGTATTCTAGCCTCTTCTCTGCCGAGAACGATAGAGCAGTGTCTTCTGACAACGATAGATTAACTTCACCTGAACAATCGAATCTCCCAAACATATTAACACCGATCAGTATAACAATAAAACCAGGAGATAAAGCCGATGAAAAAACCTTGACTACGCGACTCGAGCGCCAGGATGCTTCTGAAGTATTCGACCATCATCTTTCCAATACTCAACTAGTGAAAAGACATGAAAGCACACGTAAGTATAATGTATTTTTTTTTAAAGTAGCTCTGTAATATCTAAGATTCAACAAACTCGTTTTTTTCATATTATAATTATAATAAGCATATTATATTTTATGTTTAGCTTTATACAATTAATCTTTATCGTCATTAGTTGCCTGCAATCGGGAAATGATAAAAATAAATTACTAATTTCAAAGTATCTGCACCATAAACAAACTAAACATCAGAATCACTAGACCGTATATAACTCGGTTTTTCAAACAAAATCACTGTCATTTCACACACAATAAATGTAATTCGATATATTATACCATGTCTTCAGTGATTTACACGGAACATTAAGGGAAATTAGAAATCATGGACCAAAAGTGATATTTAATATTCTGTAATAGACTGCGCAGATATGTGAACGCTGTTTCCCATTAACTGAACATGGTCATAATGACAATAATTCACAGCTAGACGACATACAAATATATGGGTGTATGGCGTATTACTCATTAACGAGAGTTTCCTTTTCACATTTTGTTGGTAAAGAATCGGATTTCAGTGTTTATTATTCTTGACACGATTGAAATAAACAATATTTTAGACAATAACGTAGGTGGAGCATTGATTTGCATCGTTATGACTTAAGAATAAGTTTATTCATTTTCCGTTTTAAATTACTTGGCTGAGAAAAAAGGCCCTAACTACCAATATGAGATAGTAGCATCTGGAAAAATAAATCATCTGAATGATCTTTTGAGCGTTTGCCCCCTTTCTGATTTTTTCCATTAGCATCATACTCGTTTAGAAGGTAGTCCGCGTCTGTTTTGGCCATTGTGCAGTTGGTCACTTGACTCTGGCAACTCTTTTGTAGTGGATAGACTGCCGCTCATAGTTTTCCAAATATATATGAACCGTGAGAGTTAAAAGTGTTTGTTTTATTTTCCATAAAATATACAAAAGATGCACAATATGTACAAAAAATCATGACAAAATAACTACTACTGCTGACATTTTAGGTTTGTCTACAACGCTGCCTGTTTTTACGTCTCCAGCATTGCAACAAGCTACTAGATCAGGAAATCCAGAGGGATCTAGTATGTGTACATTATTTTAAAACGGCTTTCAGACAACACTATATAATATAATAGCATATAGTATATAGCTCATAGCATAACAATATCGCGCACCATACATTGTTATGGACACGTTCACACTGTACTGTACCATATATTTTTGGCTTACTATACGCTATAAAATAGTGCGGTAGGCTGAGTTCATGCTGTGCTATATCGCGCGCCGCCCTCTTCCTCCTCCCAACGAGTGACACAACCATATTGAGCTTGCTATTACTATAAATCCTTGCGATAATATCCCGTAATGTGCACGCTATGCTATATAGTATAGCATTAGGTTCTTCTCTGCCATACTATATAGCAAAATAGTATAGCGTAGTCTGAAATTAGCTTTATAATACCTTTTACATTTCAGTCACTGCTTTTTCACTTTACGAAACATTGTAAGCGTTATTGCGCTTACATTAAAAAAAACTATCGTTGCCTTTTATAAAACATATACAAAAGTGCATTTTAATTTCATAAACTTTTGATGTAAATTAATTTACAAGTTACTTAATAACATAGCGTTACTTATAAACATAGCGTTATTTATCTGTATACAATAAATTAATGTATTTCTATCTTATTATTTAGTTGTGCACACAACTGCAGTCACGATGCCTCCGATACATCCCGGCTCCACCGTGTCGGGAAAATCAGATGAAACTAGTAAGCATCATTTTTACTTGTCATACATTTCATCAGATTAATAATTATCAATCTGTTACCTAAATTCAGACCTAATGTATCTTAAAGATCAAAAGTTTATGAGGAAATATGTCGAAAGAATTATTAAGGATTAAAAAATACAGTTGTGTTTTTGCTTTGTAAGAACCTCATGTTTCATAATGTCATTTATTCGTTTTAGGTTCGCCTACAACGCCTGCAGTATCAACAATCCCCGTGTTGCATTTAAACAGAAGATCAGGAAATTCAGAGGGATTTAGTAAGTTTTATGTATTGCTTTTATAATTTTTCGTGTCTACATTTTTCTTTACAAACATCATTATTTTACTCACTCCAAGTTAATAATCTGTCACATACATTCATACTAATGGCCGGTTTCAATAACTTAATTAAAAGCTTAGTTTACAATGCATGTAAAGAATTTATAAAGAAATAATTAATTATTCTTATTATATAATATTTTTGTTACTATAATATTATTGTGTTTTAGGTTCGCCCACGACGCCTGTTGCTACGTCTCCGGCATTGCAATTAGACAGTAGATCAGAAAATACAGAGGCATCTAGTAAGAGAAAATTATTAATTACTATTGTAAATTGTCCTACATTTTAGACTTTATAATTTATAATTATTTTCAGCTTTCCATCACATGGAGCATGAAATAGATGAGATGCATAATTAGTTTATGTACGTTATGTTAATCATGGTATTTCTTTGTTTCAGCTCTGCCTCCAGAAGTATTTTCTTTTGGTACCACCAAATCAGAAAAGTCAGAGGAAACTAGTAAGTTTATGCATATTAATAATAATAATAATAGGCCTTTACCTATGAAATTGCCGTTCTGCAGTACTGGCCATTTCAAATCAAAATAATTTTTGTTTGACTGAATTCTAATTTCAAATTAATTTTATTTTAAAAACATGGAATTCTTTTTCCAAAAGTAGTCATTTGTTTATTGATTAGTGTTACATTTTCATCGCATTTCAATCTTTTTCGTCATCATGGATTCGTTGAAAATTCTAATATCTATGGACGCTTCACAAATCACACCACGTGAATGTGGCCCCGTGCTAAGTATCCGAAGAACTTGTGTTACGGGGACCTGACAACGGTAAGTATAATATACTATACATATATTTAAGATTTTTATTATATTGTACACATATTTATACACATCGATGACCCAGGAACACATAAAACTTGTTGCTCCCTCGGCGGGATTCGAACCCGCGCCCGGCTTGAGCGCCAACGCGCTATTCACTGGGCCACGGAGACTATTATTACAATATTTTCGAAGCTGAAACTACGAATATGGTTATAATCGAAATCGCTATACATAATAGGAAAAGTTAAATTTAAAACGCGTTAAATGATTTCAAAGGCCGACCTACGATACGTTTGCAAGAATTAAGTTTTTAATGCGGATATTCTTTAATTTTAGCTGTGACAACATCGCCTCCGACATTAGATACTACGAGATTAGTAAACCTAAGGGATTCTAGTAAGTTTATAATACTAATCTAGTATTTTTGAAATAGATAACACCTAATAATCGTAAGTCCTACTAATATTATAAAAGTGAATGTTTGTGAGGATGGATGGATGGATGTTTGTTACTCTTTCACCCAAAAACTACTGAATGTATTGCGATGAAATTTGGTACGGTAGTAGTTTAGGCTTTGGATTAAAGCATATGCTACTTATTATCCCGAAAAAATACAGTGTTCCTTTGGGATATTGTATTTACGCGGGCGGAGCCGCGGGCTGGTGGATGTTTGTCTGTCAAACTGAACAGAACTATCAGATTATTTTTCTACACTAATATTAAAGAGCTGAAAGATTTGTTTACTTGTTTGCTAAAAGCTCCGGACCGATTTTGATGAAATTTAGCACATTTATAGAGTCGACCGGACATTGGGTATTTATTACTGTGGCGAAATGTACAGTTCCTGCGAGATCTACTTTTGCCAGCAAAGATTCACGGTCAATATTTATTATCCCATAAAAATGTACGACGCGCGCGGCGCTATAGATAACATGCGAACTAACATAGACTGCTCGTATAGTCTCTAACAAATGAATAATTCCAAAAACTCGCAGATTTTTGTGCAGTAAATATATGCACAAAGTTTTTGGGTTCCGCACAAGTTTAATTAAATATTAGCATCACACTCGCCATCTGTCGTAAAATTCATAATGTTAGGGGCTCTGTTTTGAAATTTTATGTTTTGTACCCACTCAATTTTTCATGAAACTATGGAATACTGCAAAATGTTGTTCTCGTATATATTAGATCCTTACATATGAAATTGGCGTTTTGTCGTACTGGTCACATTGATCTCAAATATATCTTCATTGATTAGGAATTCCAATTTCAAATTTATACCGCTATTTACGCATGCTTTTGTTTTGAAAACCGTAATTCATTCGTTTTTCCTCTTTTCGTTTTTTCCTTGCGTCACTCTATTTAACTGAGAACTTGAAATATCGTATTATTTTCGAGTACGAGTTCCACCGTGGCACCAGTGCTTCAGAAACGGCTCTAAGGATTAGTGATGTATATGGTGGCGGTGTCGCAAAAGAAAACACAGTGTATTTTTGGTTCCAACGTTTTCGTTCTGGACATTTCGACCTGCAGAACAAGTCCCGTGGACGGTCGGAGACGAAAGTTGATAATGAAGAATTGAAGGCTATTGTGGAAGCGGATCCATCGCAAACCACGTCCGAGTTAGCTGCAGGCTGCGGTGTTAGTGATAAAACGTTAAAGTGATAAAGTGTATTAATCCACTTGGAAGCAAATTGGGAATGTGAAAAAGCTTGCAAGGTTTACATTACTCAACCGGCACAATAATGATGGGATTTTAAATCGAATCATCACCTGTGATGAAAAGTGAATCCTGTACTATAATCGGCAACCCTCATCGCAATGGCTGAACCCTGGCGAACCAGCTAAAGCCTGCCCCTAGCGAAAATTGACTCAAAAAATGTTACTTGTGAGCGTTTGGTGGACTAGTGCCGGTGACGTTGACTACAACTTTATTAAATCTAGCCAGACGATTACGGCAGATGTCTATTGCTAGCTACTACAAATCATGATGGAAAATGTAGCTGCTAAACAACAGAGGTTGGTCCACCACTGCTGCTTCAGGACAACGCTAGACCACACACTGCACGGCAGACGGCTACCAAATTAGAGGAGCTTCAATTGGAATGTCTAAGACATCCACCGTACTCCCCGGACCTTGCTCCAACAGATTACCATTTTTTTTCGAAACTTGGATAACTTCTTGCAAGGGAAAAAATTCACTTCGATGGGGCAGTCCAAAGTGCCTTCAAAGATTTTATTGATTCCTGTCCGAATGGTTTTTTTTAGTAAAGGAATCAATGAACTACCTATGAGATGGAAAAAGTGCATAGATAGCAATGGTATATACTGTGATTAAAAAAATATATTATGTAAAAAAAAATCGACTTTATGTTCCTCCTTTACAAAACGTCAATTTCATATGTAATGACCACTGCTGCTTCAGGACAACGCTAGACCACACACTGCACGGCAGACGGCTACCAAATTAGAGGAGCTTCAATTGGAATGTCTAAGACATCCACCGTACTCCCCGGACCTTGCTCCAACAGATTACCATTTTTTTTCGAAACTTGGATAACTTCTTGCAAGGGAAAAAATTCACTTCGATGGGGCAGTCCAAAGTGCCTTCAAAGATTTTATTGATTCCTGTCCGAATGGTTTTTTTTAGTAAAGGAATCAATGAACTACCTATGAGATGGAAAAAGTGCATAGATAGCAATGGTATATACTGTGATTAAAAAAATATATTATGTAAAAAAAAATCGACTTTATGTTCCTCCTTTACAAAACGTCAATTTCATATTAATACTTATGTACTGTAATATGTATGTACTATTGTATGCTTATACAATATATTAATATGTTTGACTTCATTGCTTTTTATTTGTCATGTTAATATATAAATGAGAAGCTAATGTAGATAAAGAGATTTCAATAAGTTTTCACTTTCAACATGAACGATGCGCTCTAAAAGTTTTATATTATTATTTATATTTTGATACTTCACTTCGTTCGTGTGTCTTTATCAGATGTATATAAACTATTAACAATATATTTATTTACAGATTCCCAGGAAGGAACGAAGATGAAACCACAGACATAGATGAAAACGGCGAGAAAAACGATCTTCGATTTATGTATGTGTGAAATGCAAATAGACAATACACGCTTCATATAGAAAAGTTTTAATTCTACCCAATACATGAATGCTCAAAACACCTCGTACTTTGTACGATGTTGAATCCTACTACTATTATGAACGTGAAAGTGAGGATGTATGGATGGATGTTTGTAACTCTGTCACGCAAAAACTACTGAATATATTTTGATGAAATTTGGTATGTATACCATACCAAATTTCATCAAAATATATAGTTATAGTTTCTCGAAAACGGCTGCAAGTATTGCCATGAAATTTTGTATGCAGGAAGTTTTGGGGGAGAAAAATCAATCTAGCTAGGTCTTATCCCTGGGAAACTGTGCAGTTTAAGCTATATATGTTTTTTTTATTTCGTCGTGCAAATTGCGTGTCCGATTGGCAGTTTGGTTTGCGTAAGTATAATTTTTGCTTTGTTCGAAAATTCGAAAAGTGTTGGGATCGAATACCGGTCAGAAAAACATTTTTGTGATTATTTTTATTGACGTGATAACGTCTTATAATTTGATGGAGCCGGCTGCACGCACGAAAAAACATGACTCATGCGTTACCTCAGCTAGCCGCGCCGTAGGTATGTGAGCGGTGGGACGGAGAGCGGGGGCGCTTGATGTTATTACTCAGTTCGGCGCCGGACTTCGCAGCGGCAACACGCCTACCTAAGGCGCGGCCAATTAGTTCCGCGCGCACTATTAACATGACGTTGTCACGTCTATCTATCATAACTATCGTCAGTAAACCGACATTACAGACAATCGATTTTTTTTAAATAAATCAGAAATCCGAACAAAGCTCGGTTACCCAGGTACTATGATTTAATAGCTATGTTCTATTCAACGCTGCAGCCAACTGTTACGAATGGCCAAACTTTATATAAATGCATAACCAATGCTTGATTGGAGATTGGAACACAGGACTTAGCTTTTTAAATACTAGATGTGACCCGCGAGTTCTCTTGCGCAAAGGAAAATCCCGTGGAAACCGTAGATTTTACTGCGATTATAAGTAGCATATGTCCTTCCCCGTGGTCTATATCTCCATATCTTAAATGGGTGAAATAGGGGTTCAAAGTTTGAATGGAAAATCTTAAATTCTTCACCGATTTCAATGGAAATTGGGATTTGTGCTCTTAAACAGGGTTTGTTAGAATTCACCCCCTGAGGATGTAAAATAGGGGTTGAAAGTTTGTATGAAAAAAAAAATGAGATAAGATGAAAATGAATGAGATGAGATAAGATGAAATTTAATATCCGAGCTAACAAATAAAACATATTGAGTACCTACGTATTTTATAGTTTTTTTTTAATTCGTCCCCTAAAGGGGTCACATTGGGGGTCCAAAGTTTGTATAGTGAAGTTTCAACAGCTGGTCGGATTACTTTAATTTTGCCACACAGATAGCTATATTATGATGTTTCTACATCGGATTTCTATCCGTTAAAAAGGGTTTTCTGAAAAACATACCCCACGGGGGTGAAATGGCGATTCACGCGGACGAAGTCGCGTAGAAGCTAGTATAGACTTAGAAGATATCTTAAGACTGTTGTCTCCCACAATAGCCTACTGCGGGTTAAATATATAGAACTATCGTTCTAATTTTAATCACAATACGACCACGATATCAAAGACTCTTTTTCATAGAAAAACTCTGCTGCCGAAGGACTTTAGCAACAATTTTTTGTGTACATGGTAAAGATGGAAATGAAACCCATTTCTGGTAGGTATATCACTAAAATTAAGTCACAATGCTGCCGCACTAATAAGACACCACGCCTTCCTTGAAAAGCAGCGTATAGGCTTGCTCTTTGTGACGCCGAGTGTGGTCTTGAGTAGAGCGCAAATAATTTAAACGGTTCGCATCTGCCAGACATTTTGCGACATTCATTCACCGCGGAATAGCACGTGCTATCTTAAACTGGAGTTTTAACATATCAAATTAGAAGGTTATTTTAACTTTCATCGTATGGTTACGTAACATTACAGTTAAACTAACTGAATAGTTAAACCGCAGCCGATAAAATGGATTTATAGTTATTTTTTATCGGAACGATACCATGTGCGTTCGTTTAAAAATATTGGTGTTGCTAGCGATTGGTACGTATTTTATGTAGACAAATATCTATATTTTGGTGTAAAAATGGGCTTATTTATACATTCTAGAGGGCGCCAGGTGACCTCGCCAAATTAGATTATAATTATTCATTTTCTTTAGTTAATAGACTCAGGCGATACTTTGTAAATTGTATTAATTTTATTGTTAAGTTTGGACTTTATAAACCTTTTGCCTCTTGGATTAGAAATGAAAAATGTAAATGTTGTTTTGAAAGTGAAGGCCAGATTGACAAACGTCAACTGTAACAAAATCATATGCATACGCGGCAAGTGGCTCAGTGGTTAAGAGCGTCAGTGATCAAGCCGGAGGTCGCAGGTCGCAGGTTCGAATCCCACCAAAGGAAAAAAAAGTATTCTATGTTCCTGCATAATTGAAGTGTATTAAATATGTGCATAATATAATAATAATCATAAATGTGTGTATAGTATATTATTATTAGATATAATATTTCCGTTGTCTGGTACATCTTCTTCGAGAACTTACCACGGGACCAGATTTACGTGGTGCGGAAGCTAAGATTATATTCCTATTTTTGATTGTTAATCGAACACTTAATGTTAGCACTTGCTTATAACAGCTAAGGTATGCATTTATTTCAAGTTACGTTTATTGCGCCTGGTAAAAAGTAATAGCAAAATATGTTTATACGTCTGCAACATTAAATCCACAACACGAAGCTTCAAGCAAACTCCGATTTATTTTAGGATTTGAATACAAAATTAATAAAATAAACATTTTACGATGCGTCTCTACCGGTTCGAGTTACGATAAAATTTGCATATTGGTATATTTACCACAGTATTCTGTGGTTTTAGTTATTGTGTTTAAATTAGGCATATTGGTTTGGTTATTTTATTCGCTGCCAAATAGTTACGTTTCGGTTAAGTTAACAGAGTAAATAAAATATATTAGGTATATAGTTATTATAGCGTTGTGGTAAGAATAATAAGATGTTTTATTACGTTTGAACTAATAAAATCGAACTTTCAATCGTCAAGGTAATTCAATATATCAAAAGACAACATTGACTTCTGAACGAACGAAAAATATTCTGATTTCTGTATACCTAATTAAAAAAATTACGTTTAGTTTGACTCGGAGGACTCGCACAAAACGTCATGATAAAAATAATTTCAATTCCATGAGTTTATGTATTTCATTATTCATATTTTAAACATATTTTATTCCTTCCTAAGAGCCCTATTACAAATCTGCACTCTGCGAGATTAGGTATTTGAAGCGTTCCCGACATTTCGCATTTTGTAGTAATTTTGCAGTTGTATTTATCGTTTTTATTGAAATAGGTTAATAAATTCATGCTTTAAGTTTAAGTAATAAAATCTTTATTCGTCATGAAGTAACAATTGTTCTGGTATACATTTTGCTTAATAATATTATCGTACATAGGAGTAATTCACAGTTAACTTAAAGCGATTTTCAAATTTTTTTTGGCTTAGAATAAGATTTTTTTCTATATTAAATCAAAGATATTTCAAAATTCTAAGGCCGCTACGAACTATACGACTATATAGGCGATAACATTCTCATTTTATTATTTCATTTTCTTAGAAACAGTAGTTCAATCCAGGAGCTCAAAAAAGTGCCTTTGCGCATTTTATGAAAATCTTTCTCTGCAATTTTGGGTTTAATTAAAAAGTTAAGCATAATTTACAAAAAGCGAGGCCGATACGAACTAGACCAATAGATATTCTGCACTATTCAATATGTCAAAATTGTTAATGTATCTTTGTTTCTGAGATCAAGATCGCCATAATTGGCCATTTTACGCAAAAATTACAGTCGAGATGTAATATGCCCCTTAAGAAGTTCGAAGAACATCCCTGATAAACAATACTTTACAGAACTCACGTTCAAGTTGGATGGTACCGACTTAAAAATTTTGAAGATCGAGTAGAGAAATGGTTAAAATTTTAGCCGAATTTAAAAGGGGAATTATTTAGAAAATAAGTTTTATTTCATACTATTTTGTGTATTTTTACTTTGGAAGTCGGCTTAAGTAATTAAAGTATTAACAGCCCTCCTGTAGGGCTACATATGATGTCAGGCTGCTTGGTATGCGTAGGTACCTACGTATAATTTTGGCCGCTGCTATTATCGCCTCAGGCGGGTCCGGCGGCCCAGCAGCATAGCGGAGGAGGAGACACCGATGGGTTTTAGTGCGGTAACCCCGGGTGCGCTCCTCACCCCGCACCTGGGCGAGTCCCACATACCCTGGCGGTCCCCCCAGTCCGCTGGGGATTCATAAAGAACTTCCCATTGATTAAAAAAAAAAAAGGGCTACATAATATGATGACTATCGTTCTAAAAAAAATAGATGTAAATTTTTGTCTTGGATAATAAAAAAAACCTAGTCACAACTCACAAATCCTCTTCCCTTAATATATAAATCCCTATAAGAAAGATAAATTAAATTTTTAACAATTTTTAGTCGAAGCAGAAAATTCACTAACAAATGCGTCAGTCGCGGGGATTGACAGTCATTTATTGGCGAACGGCAGGAGTCGAGCGAATAGACACAAAGGTAGATCCACTTCCTCATCATCTGGTGAAAGAGGATCCAGAAGTAAGTTAAATTCTTAATTATACTACTGTTAGACTACTATTATAAATGAAAGTTTGTGAGGATGGATGGATGGATGTAAGTTTGTTACTCTTTCACACGTTTGTGTGACTTCGAAATGCATAAATAATTACAAAACTGCACAAAAAATTGTATTCTTTTTACTTTTATCCAGTTGTAACACCTAATTACTTCTTAATAAAAAAAAAAACTAATTTTTTTGATCGAATAAATTATTTTTGTTTACGTTGGAATTAAATTGGATCATAAGTCTGAACATAGCGTAAATGTGAATGTGACCGCAACTCTTGTCTGTCTGTTACGCGATCACGCCTGACAGACAGACAGAGTTCACATACGTCTGGTCACGCACACGTAGCTCGCAGCTGTGTGCGTGGCTAGACGTATGCGGAGGCTGCGCGCGGCGAACGGGGCGTGAGTTTTTTCCAGCCAGGACTTTCGTTCACGGGGCTGGCCGCTGGTCGTTTCGTGCTTTGACATAATTGACAATATCATTTCATAATATTTATGATAGATTTGTCTGACGCGACGTTTAAAATTATTTCGGCGTCAACCTTAGGCTCACGTCAACATGGCTGACATTCGCCGGTGGTCGAGCTGTCATATGTGGGGAGTGTCACCCCTGTGATCACGTCTAAATCACAGAAAAGATTTAAATAAAAATAGGGGATAGACATAAGCTACTATTATCGCGACAAAATGTGCGGTCCCCGCGCGATAAGCGGATTTCTGCGCGAACGAAGTTGGGGCTACATACACTAAAACTAGTGTAGATACTGTAATTAGCAAAAATATATATTTTTAATTCAATTTCGTAGTTATAATTATAAGGCTGGGGCTATATTACTGCCTATAGGCACTGAAAATAGAACTTTGCGCTTATACAATAGAGTTGAAATCGAATACACAAGTGTCGAGTCACATGTCAATGACAGCTCGACACTTGTGTGTTCGATTTTCAGTTCTATTGTATTAGTGCAGAGTTACATTTTCAGTGCTCATAATTTTTCCCGGCCTTACGGAAACTAAATTTTCGCAGCCAATATCTACCTTTTTATCGGGATGTTTATATTTAGGCTGGTTTTATCGTTAAGCGTTTCGGCAGCGCCGTTGGAGCGCGCGCGTTCGAAGATGTATGGGGGCAGTAGTTGCGTTTCAAAGTCGCGCGCTTGAGCAGCGCCGTTCAATAAGCGGGCGATGCTCGCTAGCGCTGCCAAAGCACCGTGCTGTTAACAGCGCGCTGCCCAGCGGCGCGTCTAGCGGCCTGACGATAAAACCAGCCTAACATTTATAATATTACATATATTATAAATGTAATATATTATATGTCATATATATAATATATTACATTATTCACCTTTTTGTTACAAATATGCGTAAAATGTTTGTAATTATGTAAATGTAGGTGATTTTTTAATATTCCATCGCACGAAATTAAAACTGTTACGTTCTCCTGCTGGCCGGTACAAAAATTTGAATTCAGAATGTTTTCAACTAATAATTCCAATTTTCCAAATTTCCAAAACTAATTCCATTTCATTTTAAATTTGAATACTAGCTTTAGTTTTTTTACGTTTATCACGGAAGTAGCAAAATGTTTACAAAATTATAATATTTTTATTCGTTGTTGATGATTATTATGTTAATTAAATTAAGCAAAACTTTCTGTGCTGTTTTTTGTGCAACCCCCGGTATTCAATTTGGCCGATAAATTAAAGTGGAGATAAATATGTGGAGGAAGGTGTGTGCAGAAGTGGGGATGATTTTATCTCGCGTCTACCCCATTGTGTTGGGTATATATAGTTATTTAAAAAACATTGAGAGGTTGATAGGACTATTTTTTGATTTAGGTATCCGTTTGCGAGACTTTCCCCCCCCCCCCCCCCCCCCGAGTTCCGTCGTCAAGCAAAACGGCTGGCTCGAAAAATCTGAAAAAATTCATGTGCATATTGTTATGAACTTTGAGGGAAAACTTTAACTGTTTAGTTAACTTTGTCAGTTTAAGAGTTATAGAGGCCTAACTTGTAAAATACTTGGAATACATCGTACAATAACGAAATTGTTGAAATTGAAAAAATATGTTGACTACGTAACCCTATTCTATACGTGGCCGGTTTTCTGAAAGATTTTTTATGTTATTCATAATAGACACCAATAGACACCACGTAGGTTAAATAGCTAAAGTCTAGAATAATTCTAGGTTCTAGAGAGAGTGCTGATGACAGTCTGGAGATATCCATTGAGAAGGTATCATCATCGGGGAGCAGCGGAGAGCCAGAAGAGAAGATAACTGAATGGTAGATCAACGGTTAATCAAGGTTATGGTGCACGGAGCAATCCAGTTAAACGATTGTCGCTTTGCGTTTACCAACCTCAATGTATAAAACGTAGTCTTATACTGTGATGTTACCTTTGCTAATAGAGCAAAATATATTAAGTATCTTATTTAACTAGCCGTGAACAAATTCATAATGACAAACATAAAGACGCGCGAAAACACTTAAAAGTATAAACTATATAATGCGCCATGAAAGTGAGAACTTCTGATCCCTTTTTACGAAAAAAAATTTTATGCAATCGGAGGAGTATGCAATTTGACACAGTTTAAATTTTGTGGAGAAAGGTGTGCAGGAAGCTAATTTTTTCTATTATTTATAATCCGACCAATTTGTATGTTTCACAAAGTAAAATATTTATAAAGTACTTTGTGAAACATAAAAATTGGTCGGATTTCGACCTGCCACTATACCTTTCTCATTAATAAGTATACAAATCCGTTACATAAGGTAAATATAGAAAATTAATGTACTGTAATAATATTTGACGATCTCTGTGGCTCAGTGGATAGCGCGTTGGCGCTAGGAGGTCCCGCCGCATTTGAATCCCGCCAGAGCACGTAAAAGTTTTCTGTGTTCTACTTCCTGGGTCATTGAATATGACGTGTATTATATAATAAAAATCTTAAATATATGTATAGTATAAAAAGTATTAAATATATTTCCGTGATACCCGTATCACAAGTCCGTCGAGAACTTACCATTGAAACCAGACTGACGAAGTGCGAAAGCGTCCATAGATATTATTAAAAATATATATGATACAATGTGTTGTATCTACTTATAAATTACATTTCTTTGGAATTTCATGCGTGTCTTTGTAAGTGTTCGTGACTGTACCCCACTCCTGATTCCAGGAGGAAATACCACCGCGTCTGTCCTCCGTGTCCAGAAGACATGGCGAAGAAGCCCACAGACAAGAGCATTATTTGGATCTGCGGCGGCTATCAACGCGCACGGAGGACTTTCAAGAGCGTTTGCATGATGCGGCTGAGGAACTGCCAGGATGGGACCAGTAAGTAACGAACACGCCTGATGGTAACATGAGATTAATATAGGAGCTGGAAAATGAAGTCCGCGCGTCATTTTTGGGTTTCGCGCGCGGCGTTGCGAATCATCGCATATTATTATAAGATTTATTAAAGTAGTAAATATTATTTAATTATTTATTTATCACACAATAAATATTATATGCTACTTGCTCATTTTCAACGCCGGGCGCGTATTCAAGTATGACACGCAGACACGTATTTTCAGCGCTCAGTTAAAAGTTATAAATAAATGAGATACAGTTCCGAAAGTAAGGAGACTATTATTATAATTTTTCTGCTCCTTTATAATATATATTACAAATTTATAGAATAATGAATACTTTAAAACTATGAATTAAAAACCAAAAGCTATTTACTGTATATATTATAATTGACAGTAGCGCGCACACTTGGGCACTATAAACGTTACTCCTGCGTAGCTGGCCTGGTCTCAATGGAACCGGCCACCGTCAACGAAATCGGTGTGGGGAGCTATTATTTATTGACAGTTCTAAAAAAAATCTTCGCAAAAAAAGTTTAACCTTTTTTATTCGAGCTTTTCGCTGAACCTTCAAAAAATTTTATGAAGATTCATTCAGATGACTAGCCGTGGATTTCAAGGTTTTACTTTTTTTTAATCTGACGATACTTGACTAAACTGTTTATATTTTGTCTATTGTTATTTGTCTATTGTCGATTTGTCTAAGTATAACTCCTATTTTCCAGTGTTCGTGAAACTATACGACGGTCTCTGCAAAGCCCCTAAAGATGGCAGTCCGCTGGGAGACCACTTCTTCTATGACTACAAACAGAAGGAATCAGAAGATGAGCCTTCAGACATAAGTGGAAGTCGTGAAAGTAGTAATAAAGATGAATAAAAAATATTTACTACAGATTAGATAAAAGGTATACAATGTCCATTGTTTTATTTAATTTAGGTGTTCAAATATGGGGACATTTCATAATGGAGTCGTAATAGCGTCGTAATGAATAAATAAATAAATAAATACAGTAAAAACCTTTTATTACGATATGACATAAAACGATAAAACGGGTATTGCGACCAAATGTTAAGGTATGTCATATTAAAATATGCACGTTTTATCATCGGTAATTACGACTACCGGCTATTACGACAGTAATTTAACGGACCCTTCAATGTCTTTATAATCGGTTTTTACTGTAGCACTTATGTGTGTGTGTAAAATCTATTAAAACGTATTTTGATTTTAATTGTAAAAGTGCAGTGCAAGTGAAGTGTATTTTTATTGGAATGTAATATTTAACCCAACTTTAATATAAGCTGCGTAAGTAATGACAGATCGCATAACTAAAAATATTTGTAATTCACAGAAAAATAACACGATAAGCATTTTCTGACAACTGTAAGTATGGTCACTCTCGCACTGCCATACGCCGCGCCTTGAAGGTCACGCGACAGCCGTGCAGTATCCGCCGCGCTACGTTAATTTTAAAGGTTAATCTGGACAAAATTGAAAGGCACACATTTTTGAACGAGAATCGAATATCGATCACACCTTTAGAACCTTGAATGTCTATTTTTGTTTTGAACAGACATTTATATATATTCTTATATTATATTATATTCTTTTATATTCTTCAGTAGTATTACAATTTCGAAAATTGTATTTTTTTGGCTTTAGGTTTACGCTTAATACTAGGTACATGTATATATATATATATATATATATATATATATATATATATATATATATATATATATATATATATATATATATATATATATATATATATATATATATATATATATATATATATGTCTGTATATGTAATGTAGGATATTTTTTTAGATTAGTTGCATTAAGTTTGTCTAAATGTCACATTACTTGCAAGAAATCCAGTAGAATATTTAATAAAATGAACAGAACATGAAACATATTAAACAAAATTTAAAAAAGACGAACCCTTTAAAAGAGCAACGAACAAATCGATTCAAAACATTGTCCAAATCCTTTTAGGACTATGTGTTAAACAGCAAATACGAGCCCTAACATCTATGTTCAAAGTTCGAATTGCATATGCACAAAACAAACGATCTTTCAATCCTGCCTGTAAGTGCTACGCTAAGACATGTGTCTGCGTGACAAATAGCTACACACTATGATTAATATAGTGTGTTTGATTAATGGTCGCGTTATATAATATGTTTTCATAGAGAACACGGCATAGTAATGTTGTACACGTAATATTATTCTCACGTGGAAAGATATGCAGGGTCTCCATAAAACTCGACGAAGGCTTGAGCTAAATGTTTTTGCTTTGATTGAAATGGTTTCACAAAATATTATATAAATAAAAATATAGGCAAATAAACCATAAGTAGAGAAACATAGAGAGTGCGAGTCGGGCTCGCGCATGAACGGTTCCGTACAAAAGGGCAAAAGAATCACGTTTGTTGTATGGGAGCGCCACTTAAATGTGAGAAATGTGAGAATGTGGTGTGTGCTAGGGTAACCATATGACATTCAAAACAGCCTGTTCCAGACACTACAGTATTGCAAGAGTGGTTAATTCGCTCGGACAATTACTGTATGTATATAATCATCCAGTGACTACTAAAAAGGCGTAAGTTTCACCCTTTGGGTACGGAACCCTAAAAACAAATATTTTCAAAGCACAAAAAGCACATACACGTATAAATGTAACATACGCACTATTTGTGTAACTTAACCCAAGCTTAAGCCAAGTGGAAAATAAATACTATTTGATTACACCTCCCAAAAACAATATTATTTTTCCTCCCACCATCCTAACTAATGATATTTCCCCATGTCTTACCCCATACTCGGGGCGTTTTCAGTAGATGTATCCTTCAATGGGGTGTGTTTAGATAAAGGGAGACCCCCTTGAAAAATGATTCAGTATTGTTTAGTAATTTAACTGAATACTCATGAAATGAAGGGATATTCTTTGTATATGACCAGCATACAAGATGCCTCATTTTTAACCCGCGACGAAAATAGAAGGGAGTTATAAGTTAGACGTGTCTGTCTGTCTGTGTGTGTGTGTGTGTCTGTGGTATCATAGCTCCTAAACGGATAAAGCGTTTTCATCTAGTTTTTTTGTTTGAAAGTTGACACGATCGAGAGTGGTCTCAGCTATAATTAACCATCATCAGCTCGCTCACTGCTCGACAATTCGGGGGTTACTTATTTTTTTAAATGTTGTTTATTAAGCTGTTATCGCAGCCCGTTTACCGCGACATTGGAGGGGTTATAGGTGCGTTGACGATTTTCTTAGAACGTTGATCTCCGATACTTTCGCTTACGTCGAGTGCGTAACGTTTCATGTTCTTTTACACCGGTTTCTTCACACAATATGATCTCACAAAAATTTATCCAATATTCTGACAGTACTTAATTTTACTTACGGAAATCGGTATATTAGCATCACAAAGAAAATAAATATTAAGTGGGGGATCCCATACAACTGCAGACGTGTTTTTTTGTCGTTTTGCACGGAACCCTTCGTGCACGAGTCCGACTCGCACTTGGCCGGGTTTTGTCATAATACAAGGGTTCTTTATTTAATATTTACTGACAATTATAAAGGAGTATACCCATTCAAAGTTTCGTCGATGTTCAGAAAGTTTTCTTAGGTTTAAGATCCACTTTTAACTCTTCCGAGTCCTCAGGGGCGGCAATAATCGCTTCTCGTCAGGCAATCTGTCCGCTCGTTTGCCGATCTTACTCCATAAAATCGTGTGCGGTAATAGTTGTACCGCGTACTAGCATTTTTAGTTTCTACCGATGGCAACCAACCATCTGGGGATCCGAACGCTCGTTCACTCCATAAAATGGCTAACATTTTTATAATAATAAACTCCCCTCAAAGACGCAAAGCAATTAACGTGCGTCTGAATTACAAAACGCGCATTACTGCGTCGCGTTGGCACTTGTGTGGAGTGCCTTTTTGTAAGAGGATACCGAGTTTTAATATTATGACGTACTAAATGTACATTTTGCTGCAACAAAAAGTAGCCTATGTGTTAATCCTAAACTACTACCATACCAAATTACATCGAAATCAGTTTAGTAGTTTTTCATTATTTTTTTACCCAAACGTCTTGACAGAAGCAGTAGATCATATGCCCAAAATATCCGTCCGATTATGATCAACCATATACAATAACACACCTGCAAAGCATTGCGTATGGCCACAGGGGCGACACTCTCTACAAATGACAGCTTGAGCACCGGCGAATGTCAGCCATGTTGACGCCGAAATAATTTTGAACGTAGCGTCAGACAAATCTATGGTAAATATTATGACATGATTCTGTCAATTATGTCAAAGCACAAAACGACCAGCGCTGGTCGTTTCGTCGACGAAAGTCCTGGCTGGAAAAATCTCACCGCCCGCTCGCCGCGCGCACCCACCCTACCGCATACGTCTAGCCACGCACACATAGCTGCGAGCTGTCAATCGCGTAAGCCTATCGAATGGCGGTTATTTACGTCAGTAATTTAATATATTCTTTGGTATGGCGGATATCAACCTGAATTCGCGAATTTCTTTACATTTCTTATTGCGTGTAAATAATATAAGTAACAATTGTGTCTCTGCGGACACAGGGGGAAAATTCGTTCCTGTTGTCACCCGACATTTTTTCTCAACAAAGCGTATTGTACTCTTTATTTTCTCGCTGGTACTTAGGTTGATTTACGTGTAAGTTAGGTTAGGTTAGTAGTGTTCTTTAAGGTGTATTATACTCACTATAATTATAAGTTAAGTATGCAGGGTATATCAGTGCAAAAGTTCAAATGGCTAACTTGGTGAATTTGAACACGGCATAAGCGTTTTTGGTTAAATTATAAATTCTCGTTTAATATATCACAATATTAATACAACCATGTCTCCTTTACAAAAAACTATACTCACTAGTGAGGATGGAAGCGATGATGATGAGCTCAAAATTTTCATCCGCAAAATGTCCTAAACCCTAAACTCCTGCTACAACGCGGCTAAATTTGACCCTCCACTAAATAATTCATGGGCAGTTAGCTCCGACGTGACAATCAGGTGTCCACACCGCTTGTTTATTGAGGACATGTCGTGGGAAAGTGGCCTAGGAGATAACAAAACCGTGGCGGGGTAGACTTGGCGAACGACGTAAAGTGTCGCCATGACGATGTTACCTACGTAATTATTTAAATATATATTTTTGATCACCATAAAATTGATAACCACCACAAATATAAAATTACGCGCTTACTTACGCGTGTTAATTTAGTTGCAACAGGTAGACATATAATGTTGCACATACCTGTAAATAAAGAAAAAAATATTTAATAGAAGTTTCCAATTACAATAAAGAATCATTTATACACATAAAAACTGACTGATTTAAATAATATTAGAATACTACACAAATTTAAGATTAAATACGGAGAGAATTTATTTTAATTAAAAGACGATACGAAACGATGCGTTAACTTATTTGTATCTAGACTTAATTTAATTTATTATTATTATTAATATTAGTTTCATAATACTTGCAACTTAGCTTCATAAAACATGCAAGTTGCAACACAGCGCTTTCAGTAGAGTATTGTCGCGTGATTTCCGGGACGTAATCCGGACTAGTCTCGGTACAAGGCACGGGACATGGTCACCCCACAGTTTTATGTGATTAACGATTAACATTCTCACCCCTCTGACATTATTGATAAGGAAGCAAACTTTAGAAAATCATTTACGATTTTTATTGTTGTGTAGCGATTTTTACCCGACTACGGCGGCGCCAAAATGAAGGGTAATGATTTTGGCAGTTACGAGTATGTATGTATGTATATTTATTTGTCCCACTGTGCCGTAGCGTCTCAACTACTGATCCGATTTTAATGATTGAGGCGTCAATAGATTCGTAATGACGGTCCGGGTAACGTAGGCTATATAATTTACATAGTCGTGTTATAGTTATTAACTTTTAATCATTTACTTTGCGATTTTTGCCGATTCGCCAAACGCCACTTGAAATTTGGTGCCCCCTTAATCACAGGGTGAGATAGCGAGTAATTTGAGAGCTTCTTAATTTCCTACTTGAGTGCAAAGCGTATTCAATGCTAACTCTTGTATGCTAAACGTAGTCTAGAAGCCCACACAATGTTTTCCCACTAACTTGAACCTAGTGCAAGAGCCCACAAACTAATCCTTCTCTAAACTTGAACGTAGTGCAGAAGCTCACAAACGAATTTATCTTCTAACTTGAGCCTAGCACAGGAGTCCAAACACTGATTTCTATCTAGACTAAAAAACCTGGTAAAGGATTCCACACACATTCCTCTCGTAACTTGAGCCTAGTACAGGAACACACTGATCCTCTCTTAACTTGAGCCCAGTACTGGAGCTCATGAATATTGGATGCGATCTAAGAGCTCGGTTTTTGTCCCGGTTGCCGTGACAACATGTCACTTGTATCGTTTTCACAAAAACTTTATCGCTTTTCCCAAAGTTTTAAACGCTGATTTAAAGGTTTTTGTGGCATGCCTTGTATTAAATTACCTAAAGATTATAAAAACATAAAAAAAATCTACTATCAGATGTCACTTGTTAATTGTGTAATAATTTGGTTGAATTTAATATTTTAACCCCCAACTAAACAGAGAGTTATTTTTTTCTTTTTAGATTTTATGCAGTCTATGTATGTATGACGTTTGTTCCACCGTAGCTCCTAAGCTGCTGGTACGATGTTAATAAATGAGGTTTCAATAGATTCGTAATAATACCCCGGGTAACATGCATACATAATTTACATAGTCGGTTTATAGTTTTTCATAAAAATTCTAGTTAAAGTGAAACTTTTTTTACATCGTCTCAAACTTTTTCGTCTGTGTGTTGCATGTCGCGTGACGGTCGGCCGCGGAGTAGGGATAAAGTGAAAGGCGCTCGTCAGAGCAGCCGAGGCCAATATGGCGGCGCCTATAGTTCGCATCAGCTGACCGTGTAGTGTATAGACTAGTACTCATTTGTGCCAGTGCTCCACGCTATTTTGTTATTAAGTTTCACTTTTACCGTGGTTTCATAAAACCACACGATCCTTTTCTTTTAATGTTCTTTTATAATTTAAATGTTAGTGAATTAGGTATACTAATTACTGGGAACACATCATCATATTTTCAGTACTTTATATTATCGGTTAACACTAAAGCAGTAACTATAGCAAATTACCATATTATCTCCACATTCGTCTGTATGAAACGGTCTACGAAGTTGGACGTGTGGCCTTTGGGTGCGAATTGAACGAATTCGTGGGACAGAGTCGTGTGAAGTTGTATGAAGTTACGGTTGTATGAGGCTCGTTAGGGTAATACAACGACCGTTATGTTGTATCAATGATTTCAAAATTCTGGCAAAAGTGAGCTATAAGTTATGACGTAGGTGAAATATCGACAAAAATCCTGCCTGTCCTGCGACCAGTTACTAGACATTTTGATTTGCACTAGGACGCCTCGAAATATTTAAACACAAAAGAAGTGACCGCGACGACTGCAGACGTGGTTGAACTACGTACATGCACGTGTGTGACTAGCGTGCGTGTGCACGGTTCAACGGCGCTTTTAAGCGTGTTCATGTTATGCCTGCTCTGTTACTAGACAAAGATTTCAAAACTAGATATTTTAGGTAAGACGTACATTTCACAGAACAAATATTCATGCAAGAAAAAGTTACGCCATCTTGGTTTCTTCTTCTTCTTTATAATGGCCTCCCTTGAGGAATAGCCAGTGTCAGTGGTTTTAGAAGATTTTTTCAATTAAATGCGGACTACGGGTAAAATGTCAAGATGACAAATGTCAAACCTCGACTGCCCCAAACAACACCAAAAGTAAGGAAGTTTAAGTGTGGACACTTTTCGTATCTAGGAGGCAAAGGAACTCTAAAAACTTATAAATTAAAATATTTACCTCTATCAACATAGACGTATATATTATAGACGAGGCATGTCAAGGCAAGAACTGCCTCCACTGAAATGGCCCCACTTTTGAAGTTTTTGGGGGAATTTCGACATTTGAAGTATGGTGACATCAAGATGGCTGACATTTGAGGTATAGTGAAAACAGAGATGTACATCACTCTGACGTTGACAACTCCTATTACAGGGGAGGCTATGCCAAAAGAAGATGAAGAAGAAGAAGAACCGAGATGTACCAACTTTTTCTTGTATGAAGATTTGTTTGAGTTTTGCCGGGGAATTCAATGGGTGACGTTTGGATTTTGCATTTCTTTCTTAAATTTGTGTTATTTCGCTTCTTGATGTGTAATATTGGTGGAATATTAACCATTGAATATTCGTTAATGTGCACAAGTGTGGGCAAGTGGTACAACTTCTAAAAGCGTGCTATTTTGTGTTTCCCGCCAAAACTCCCTTGGAACTTTTAGTAAGGCTTCTGCCACTTTGCTGAATCGACTGACATGACTCATGGACTGCACTGACTATTTGTTTGGACTTTGTCTAGACTTTGGACTTGACGATTTGGGAATACGGTGTTGAAGGTTGAAACGAGGGTTCTGTTTCTCGCCTTTTTAACTTGACACTGGCAAATGGTTATAAGCCGATGCCATATATAAATAAATAAATAAAAAATATTTGTTCTGTCAAATGTACGTCATAGCTTATCTCTAGTTTTGAAATCTTTCTCCGGTATCTATGAATGCAATTATATTTTTCTACAACGGGAATATTATATTTGAATTGAATTTTAATTAAATTTGAATTAAATTCAGCGAGTTTTGTATGCACAAATAGCAGAAAACGCACCTTTATTATTTTATGTGGGTAGAATAATATTACGAAAGTAATGATGATTTATTTTTTTAACGTAACGGCTTATGGGGTAAAACCTACCCCACAGTCCATACTCGTGTTGAGTGGCTACGTGACTCCGGCCCCCACTAAACCCTAGGGGGAATAAATTATGTACCTAGACGTGATTCTTTACACGCATTACTCTATATTATGATCCACTCCAGTTATTTATTAACCCCTTAAATTGTTATGTAAATGTCGAATGAAAATATTATGAGGTGGCGTCAATAGAAGATGGCGTCGAACCTAACCCTTATTGAATCGAGAATGACACTTCTGTTTATGATTAAATCTCGTAACGTTAACGTATTTCCTGGCAAATATAAATAATCTTGAACCCCTATTATTATTGTATTGATACGCGAAGCAGAAATTGTAACGTTGTTACGGAAATTGTGCAACGGGAGGAGTGTGAAATTTGGTAGGTAAATAAAAGTTTATGCGGAGGGAAGGTATGCCGAAAGCTAATATTTTTTAAATAATTCATGGAAATACATAAAACTTATAATAAGATACAATATTGTTACATGTCAATCTGTCACAACATTTTCATTTTTCATTTTTTCTATCTTAGAGACAAAGGAACCGCCAACGTCACTATATAATATAATAATATGAATTATTATGGGCGAATTTCAGCCGCAGCTCGACCTCTAGGCTTATAAATTCATTACATTAGTGCTTAAATCCAATTCTGAAACAAACTATCTAGCGTTTTTTCACCAAAAACTCAACACTTAAAACATAAATGCGAAAGGCCGAGAAACCATTGACCTAAAACGTAATCCTGTAAACTACCTGAAAGCGGTGGGCTACAAACAAAAGCTGAAACTGGGACGGCAACTTCACAGGATCAAGACGCAGTTCACAAATATTTTCGCTGGCTTTAAAATGTTGAACAATTTGTGACATTATGTGTGATGTTTGTTGTTGAATATTAGGGTCAATTCACACCGAAGGCACCGGCAGCGGCCCGCGGCAGCTCTGTCATATAATTTTAAACATTATCTGCTTTACTACGATACATGTGAAGACGTCCCGCGGCCGTCATGTTGTTCACTGCAACTATTTTCTTAATGGCCGTCGACAGTCATAGTTTTCTATGAAAACGACAGATTATTAAAACCCAAAATGGTCGGACTCGCGCACGAATTTTTCCGTACCGTTACCGTAACAAAATCAAGCTTGTCACATCACCCCTTTAATATATATTTTATTTTTATTCTTTTTTGTTATAAGGGAACACATCGTCTGTGAAAGTTTCAACTGTCTAACTATCACTGTTCATGAGATACAGCCTGGTGACAGACGGACAGCGGTGTCTTTGTAATAGGGTACAGAACCCGAAAAACGACGATTACCGAAAATCATGAAATAAGAATGCGACATCTAAGTATAGTAAACGCATAAGTTTGTAAGGGTGAGTGGATGTGTGTCTGTTACCCATTTACGCAAAACGACAGAACGGATTTGAATGAATTTGATATACAGATAGTTCATAGCTTAGTTTTACACACAGTATATCTTGTGTGTGTTGATTAGATATATGATTAAAGTGAAACTTTTTTTACATCGTCTCAAACTATTTCGTCTGTGTGTTGCATGTCGCGTGACGGTCGGCCGCGGAGTAGGGATAAAGTGAAAGGCGCTCGTCAGAGCAGCCGAGGCCAATATGGCGGCGCCTATAGTTCGCATCAGCTGACCGTGTAGTGTATAGACTAGTACTCATTTGTGCCAGTGCCATAAAATTAAGATTGATGAAGCGATTTTTATACCCTTAATGGAATATTATTCCGAAAATTTTTAGTTAAATGTCTATAATGTGAAAAAAAGTTTCACTTTTACCGTGGTTTCATAAAACCACACAATTCTTCTTTTTTTTATATTTAATTAGTCATCCCGAAAATATGTACGGTTCCCGCTAGATTTTCTTTCCAAACGATCTTGTAAGCTACAATACAAATTCACTTTCGTATTATTTGTCATTCCTAAGCATTTGAAATGCGAAACACGTAACAAATAAAAAATACCTCGTCCTAAATCCGCTTATCCGGATCAAACGGTAGCCGGATTCGAATCCCGGCGTTGGATTTGATCCTTCTGACATTTTCTGATGTGAGGATGATTAAAAATTGATTCGCAACTCTTCGCAAATTCGCAAACTCAAATGCTACTCTTATTATTATTATAAATGTGAAAGTTAAATAGGATGGATGGACGTTTGTGACTATTTCACGTAGTAGTTTAGGCTTTAGATTACTGGTTTGGGCTACTTTTTACCCAAAAAAGTGCAGTGTTCCCGTGTGTTACTTGTATTTACGCGGGCAAAGCCACGAGCTAAAGCTTGTGTACAATTAAATATGTTTTTGATGATAAAATGTTTAAAAAACCGTGTGGTATAGACTCTATACCATACAGCTTACTATAGAAAAACAAACAGTTGAATCGCCTGATGCTAAGCAATTACCGCCACCCATGGGTCCATGGACCAGACCTACACCGGAGGAGTTACAAGTGTGCGACCTTTAAAACTCCCAAAGTAACAATGGTTAAAATACATCTCAAAGTATACTTAAAACCAGGAGACAGAATAATTTACCTATACCCAAAACCAGGACGGAGAACAATTTTGTCAACAACAAAAACAATGTTCAAATGATCATCTGTCGAAATGCTGCCAAATGAAAATAATTCTAAATTCAAACAACCCTAAGTAACATAATCGTACGTGTTATTCGATACTAATAAAATTAAACAGTTCCACTTGGTCGGATTGTAACACAATTGTTTAAATCATTTTGACAGATTTTTTATTTAAACGAGCAACTATTTTATTTTTCAATTTGACCCAAAGTTTCCGAACCCCGGAGCGTCCAGTTACGCCGAGAACTCACGGAGCGAGCCTTCAGTCGCGCCCGTCGCGATCGTGGAACTGCGATTTTATGTCAAAACTTACGAGACCGGATATTTGCGCGATTGCAAGTCGCCGCGGTTGCGATTTTCGCCCGCAAACGTGGCGGGGCGAAAATCGCAAGACGGGCGACTGCAAATCTAAACATGAGAATTCCGCCCGCCAATCAATCGCACAGCGCGATGCAAATCGCCGAGGCTGCGGGTGATCGCGGCCCGCGCGATTCTACTAGTCGCCCGCCGGTGCAGCGACACCCGCGGACGGTCGCGCACGCCGCGGGCGTCAATCGCGTCGCGAGTTTGGCTTTAATTTTTTACACATAAATTTGCATTCCACAGAAGCTGCGTAGCGTCTACGTGGCTGGGCTGCATCTAAGTAGTCTACGTAAAAATCGCTCCGTGAGTTCTTAGCCTTAGACGTGGAGCGCGGTCGCCGCGAATTGAGCTTTATTGCCTAGGCCATAAAGTACAACCTAGTGAAAATTTCATATTTTTTATCTTTTCTCGTGAACTTGACTGTATGTTAGTGATCGTGTATATTCCTCAGTCCTGTAAGCCCTGCATTTGTAATTATAATGACTATTTGCACCACAAAGTCATGCCACGTCAGGATGACGCTATTGAATAATTATTCGATTCTGAATAATTATTCGATTATGAATAACACATTTATTATTCGATTCGCGATTGTGAATAGCTCTCAGATCTTAATTGGAAAGCGACGGATCAGCACCTACGTGAGACTTTGGATGTGTTAGCCACAAGCTTGGTGTGGTTTTTTTATGGAATACACCGGGAAACGAGCAAACAGACCGCCTGATGGAAAGCTGACGTATTATTTTAGGACTAGACACCCCTATACAGTGTCGACAATTTTTTTTTAATTTAAATATATTTATTTTTCCAATAATTCGTATTCTAATTGCGGGTGATTTATGCCAGAAATAAAGACTTTCTAAGAGTACTTACTGCCTCCTATGGACACCTGCAACACGGTGTTGCTATTTAGAGTAACAAGTAACTAAATTTAGGCATTTTTATCCGATATTGGATGATGTATACAGTGTTCTCCGAGCGAAGTAACCACTCTTGAAATACTGTAGTGCCTGGGACAGTTGGTTTTTTAATGTGGTATGGTTGCCCGAGAACATACGACATTCTTACAACACAGTCAGCCTAGTCCAGAGGAATGACTGGCCAATACGTCTGGAGCCAGCCAAGTGCGAGTTACCTCACGATGTTTTCCTTCACCGTTGGAGCGTCCGTATATTGTTCTTGAGATCTGGAAAAAGTCTCGTTGCTACAAGCCACAACCTGGGAATCGAACCTGCATTCTTTCGAGTGCGAATCAAACGGTCTACCCACTAGGCCACGGAGCTCTTCAAAACAACAACAAGTAACTAAGACTACCTATAAACCCTGTGATATCCTTACGCACTCTGCAAACCACGTAAACGTTGATTCATGGCTTTTTTTTAGGGTTCCGTATCTAGGGGTCTAAAGGCAAATATTTCATTATTATATTGTATTTTATTTAAACATATTATTTGATTATGAAATAGTCTAATTATGGACAGTAATTTAAACTAATTGCGCAAATGCGCTCTAGATTTGCTTTTCGATTTCCATTCATTTCATAATTACTTATTATAGTTAATAGTACTAAATATTATATGCAAAATCATAAATGCTGCATCACATGCATGTTATAGTAAACCCACAGATTATAGAAAGAGGAACATATAAACAGCGACATAGTTAGCTTTCGATTGAATTGCACTACTACAAGCGTACGGTGCGTCCACAATTGTGTGGAAAAATTGTGGGCCGTTGAAGGGGACGTCAAAGTTTTGGAACGAAGTTCCTTATGGCGCGTTGCGAATTGTATTGGGGCTAAACGGAATATTAGGCACGACACTTTTTGCTACTCGAAATCGCAATGTAATAACGACTATTAAGAATGATACAAAAAACGACCTTATCACCTTGACAATAATGTAGAATTTTGCAATTACACATTGTGACTGTTATAACTGTTACATATTGTGACTAGCTAAGCTAGCCTTAGGTATGCGAGCAGTAGGACGGAAGGGGCAAGCAACCCGCCCCCTCACCCCTGTCCCTACCTAAGGCGCGGCCAACTAGTTCCGCGCTCACTATATATACTTAGTTCAACTATTTGTTTTGTATAATATAATATATTATATCTATACAGATAAACAAAATTGAAGTGTCTGTTTGTAATTTCAAATTAACAGCTTTTATTTTCACTTAATGCATTTAAAAATATGATAGGTACTTACAATAAAATATAAATTGTTAACATTTTTCTGTCCGTCTGTAAATCTGTGTGTTTGTTCCGGCTAATCTCTGTATATATATATTTCTTCCAAAATAGGCTTCAATTCTTCATTATACGAGTATATATTATAACTTCGTTCCATCCGGGTGTCCCTTGACACCTCTCAAGTTTTTTAAATTTGGATCGATTTGGATCGTTCTACGAAATCAGTTTCTCAGTACGTAAGTAATATATTTTCTACTTTGCGGTAAAACCAACTAATGGTTTTGACAACCATCGTTTTTCTATAGACGATGATACCAGACGATGATACCGGACGAAGATAACAGACGAAGTATGAAAACACTTGAAACATAGTCGCACTGTATCTATACTGGGTGATTTTATATTCCGTTTCGAGAGAAACAGGCCATATAAGTACATGAAATAGAGCATTATGCCATGGCATACTTAGTTTGAAATTTAAATATAATATATTCATTCGATTATAACAAAATAATCCGTGGTTCAGTGGTTTAGGGCTTGGCTCTCGAATCTAAGGTCGTGGGTTCGATTCCCGCGTTGGAACAACAAAATTATTGTTTCCAAGTTTGGTTAGGACAATGTGGGCTGATCACACGATTGTCTGACTGGAAAGATGATCCATGCGTCGGATTGGTAAAAAGTCGGACCTGCGCCTGATCTCTCGCTAGTCGTGTCGGTCCGTAGGTCCCACTGGGCCTCGAGAGTAAAGGAAGAGAGAGTGCTGTTGTGTACTGCGCACTTTTTATAAAATAACTCCTGCGTAGCTGGTCTGGTTTCAATGAAACCGGCCACCGTCATCGAAATCGGTGTGAGGAGCTATATTATATTATATTCTATAGTTAGATAAAAAAAATGCCCTGTTGCCCTCGAAACGGAATAAAAAATCACCCAGTGTAATGTTTTGCTAAATCAATTGCAGAAACTTTCGGTAAATAATTAACTGTCGATGTAAAGAAAATGCGGAAAAAAACATTCAAAATCGAGTAAAGCGCCGAAAAGATGATTAACCTTTTCACACAGCTGATTTCAATTGATTAAAATTGATGTAATTAAAATTATTTTGAAATCGTCGTCTGTGAGGTCAGTGACATGATGAATCATAAAGAGTGCAATGTATTTTATTTTTAATCAATTTTTTTTTTCAGCCATAGGACGTCCACTGCTGGACATAGGCCTCCCCCAAAGATTTCCACAACGAACGGTCCTGGGCCACCTGCAACCAACGGCGGCCCGCGACCTTCATAAGGTCATCGGTTCACCTAGAGGGAGGCCGTCCTACGCTGCGCTTTCCAGTTCGTGGTCTCCACTTTAGGACCTTTACTCCCTAGCGGTTATCAGTTCTACGAGCGATGTGGCCTGCCCATTGCCACTTCAACTTGCTGATTCTGCGAGCTATGTCGGTTACTCCAGTTCGTCTGCGAATCTCCTCATTGCGGATTCTGTCACGCAGAGAAACCCCGAGCATAGCTCTCTCCATCGCTCTTTGAGCGACTTTAAGCTTATTTAAGACAACAGTGAGGCCAACAGTGAGGGAGGCCAATATTTTTTTAGCGTTTTACAATTATTTTCCTGCCTAAACGTCTTTTCATAAGCAGGAAATCATGTGCTCATAGTTTTCAGACCATGATTATGACGTTACAATGGTATGGTAGTAATTTGAGGTCTCGATTAACAGACATCACTGGCAACATAGGCTACTTTTTAACCCGGAAAAGTACAGTCTTCCCGTGGGATACTGTATTTACGCGGGCGGAGCCACGGGCAAAAGCTAGTAAAAAAATAAAAGCCTGAAACCGAACAGTAATAAAGTATAAAATCTGTTACTTTTGTAATGTATTTTGATTAAATTCTTATCATATTTTTTTCTAATCTACCGTGGACTATCTATCGCAATGTTTTTTTTTTTTTGTAGAACCGTTTTATAAGTAAGAATAGACTACTAAGGATAAAGACAACACTATACCAATATTCCTAAACCTCCTAAACATTACCTTCTATATCGTGGTATACCTAGTTATAATCCCATTCGTGGAATATCAGCTGCCCGGAGTCGGAATATTAAAAAATAACTCAACTTATTGTACCCGAGAATCCAAAATGGCGGACGGTGAATATTCGCAAATGATATTGTGTTATGTTATTATATTGCACTGAAGCAGGTATTATATTTGCGTATTTAGGAATTTAGATAGACAAGAGACAAGTGGTACGGACCACTTATCCGCAATTTCTTTAAAAATTTTGATTTATAGTATGTTATTTCCTTTGTAAAATTAACAAAAATTTTTTAAAATGTATTCTACTTAACCTACTAAATATTATAAATGTGAAAGTTTGTGATGGGTGAAGAGGGTGGATGGATGGATGTTTGTTACTCTTTCACGCAAAAACTACTGAACGGATTTTGATGAATTTGATTCGGTATTAGATTATTATAATATTATTATATATTATTCGGCTCTGGATAAACACATAGGCTACATTTTATCCCGGAAAAGTGCAGTTATTATATTTACACGGGCAGAGCCGCGGGAAACAGCTAGTTATTAATAAGAATATTTTTTTATTTGTTTTAAATTAGTTTATTATTTAAATAATTATGTTCATTTCTATTTCCTTCCTTCGTTTTTCTGTTCCGGCTATATATCTGAAATGGCTGGACCGATTTATACGGGACTTTCACAGGCAGGTAGCTGGATACGATGGATAGAGGATATACGGTGTAACTTAGGCTACTTTTATCTTAGGATCCCATTTTAAAAAAGGGTCCAGTTTCCGTTCGTTCTACGCAAACTAATTTGCGGGCACTAGCTAGTCAAAGCAATAAAAAAATTACAGGCAAATACCCTTTTATTATTACCACACCTATGCATCACAAATATCCATCTCCAGTAAATCTCATCAAAAACTATTGAAAGACAATCTTCGGGTATTTCATTTTTCCCAGACAATCACATTTTCACTATCGGCACCCCCTCACCTAGCTGTGTAATATCACTACAAAAACATAGCGTATATTGGATCTTAGCTCACCCCACGCTTTACGGGTTTGATGTTATTTGCTATATTTCATGTGGGTTTAAAATTTTGCTATTATTTTGTGGTTTATCTTAGCTGCTGCGAGATGCAATTTGGTGAGAGGCGGTTGGGAGCTGATATAATATTATTATAGTAAGGGGCACAAATCCTAATACCTTAGAATTATGCACTATCAGGGAATCTAATTTATCTCGCAGCAGCTAAGATAAACCACAAATTACGTGGGTAACACTGAAAATGTTTAGAACTGGCCAGTTAGAAACATTGCTAATGAAAACTTTTTTGAATTTCAATTTTAGAACTCTTTGGTAACCTAATGTAGTATATTGCATTCATTTGTCATTTGTTTTTGTGAATTGGCGGCAAATCTCAAAACTCTTGTTACACGTGAAAATGAACCTAACGCGAGAAAATTTTCGGTCAATGATTTATTATGACTTTCGTTGTGGGCTTACTCAACAACAAAGCTATGATAGGCTGCGATTAGCATTTCTTAATGAAGCCCCATCTCGTGCCACTATTTACAATTGGTTTAACGAGTTTAAGCGTGGACGTGGCAATCTCAATGATGATCCGCCTGAGGGACGTCCTTTAACAGCGACTACTGAAGATAACATCAGTGCTGTGCGACGCATGATAGAGGCAGATAAGAGAGTGACCTATCAGCAGATACGGGCAAGCCTAGGCATTGGGATGAGTTACGTTCAAAAAATATTACACGAACATTTAGGCGTCAGGAAGCTTTGTACCAGATGGATTCCCTATACTTTAACCGACGACCAGAAACACCTTCGCATGGACTGGTGTCGCCAAATGTTAGATAAGTTCAACGGCGGTGACTCAAATGCTGTATTTGACATCGTCACAGGTGATGAAAGCTATATATATTGCTACGAACCCGAAACCAAAAGACAATCAGCTCAGTGGGTGTTTCCTTTCGAGGATCGGCCAACTAAGGTAAAGAAAGGAAGAAGTCAAGGAAAAAAGATGATTGCCTCATTCTTTGGTCGGAAAGGTAATTTCGCGACAGTTGTGCTAAAAGATGGAAGGACAGTTACTGCAGACTGGTATGTCAATCGCTGTTTGCCTGTTGTCTTGGAAAAAATTCGACAGCAGCGCCCTCGAAGCAGGATCCTCCTTCACCACGACAATGCTTCAGCGCACTCCGCAAAACGGACTGTTGAATATTTGACAATAGCAGGTGTCGAGATAATGAGTAATCCGCCATACAGTCCTGACCTGGCGCCCTGCTAATTTCATTTATTCCCAAGAACTAAAGATAAAATTCGAGGTATTCGCTTTACGAGCCCTGAAGATGCGGTGAAAGCGTACGAAAATGCCATAGAAGAGGCCCATAAGGAAGAATGGGCCCACTGCTTTTCTCAGGGGTTCCATCGAATGCGACGATGTGTAGAGAGGAACGGAGATTACTTCGAAAAACAATAAAAGTATTGGCAACTTTCTACATAAAGCAGTTTTTCATTTTCTAAACATTTTCAGTCTTACCTAGGTATTAACAAAATTTTACTATGTAGAATGGGAAATGTGACTTCGCAACCAATAGTAAAATCGTGAGCAGTTTTTTATTTATTAACACATATATACTATCTAGTAATTGTTACGAGGGCGGGTCAATAAGTCCGTGACTTTTGGAATAAACGAAGATTTTTTGATAAATAAATCATTTTATTTTTCAACGTAGTCCCCCTTGAGCTCTATACACTTTGTCCAACGCTTCTCCAATTTTTTTATCCCTTCCAAAAAATATGATTTGTCGAGGTCCTCAATTTTGAGGACCTCGACAAATCATATTTTTTGGCCTATTTAGGCCTTTGTTTGCGAGATGACTTCATCATTGGAGTCAAATCTTTTTCCACCGAGCCATTTTTTCAGGTTTGGGAAAAAGAAGTAGTCACTCGGAGCCAAATCTGGAGAATAGGGTGGATGTGGGAGCAATTCATAGCCCAATTCATGGATTTTTGCCATGGCAACTGCACATGTGTGCACCCTTGCATTGTCTTGGTGAAAAAGAACTTTTTTCTTGGCCAAATGAGGTCGGTTTTGTTTTCAAATCCTCATTGAAGCGGTCCAATAAGTTGGCATAATATTCCCCATTAATTGTTCTTCCCTTTTGAAGATAGTCAATGTGGATTATCCCACGTGCATCCCAAAAAACAGTCGCCATAACTTTATTGGCTGACAAACCCACCTTGGCCTTCTTTGGCGCCGATTCACCCTTAGAAACACACTGTTTTGACTGTTGTTTGGTCTCTGGTGTGTTGTGATGGATCCATATTTCGTCCACGGTTAAAAAACTCCTCAATATTGTGATTAAACAACGCCAAACCTTCCTGTGAAGTTGTTACACGATTGCGTTTGTGGTCGACTGTGAGCAAACGCGGCACCCATCTTGCGGAAAGCTTTCTCATGCCCAAGTGATCATTCAAAATTGAAACCACTGAGCCATCCGAGATGCCTATGGCTTCCACAATCTCTTGCACTTTTAATCTTCGGTCGGCCAACACCATATCGTGAATTTTTTCGATTGTTTCGGGTGTAGAGACCTCAACTGGGCGTCCAGGACGTTCGGCATCTTCAGTGCTTGTACGGCTACAACGAAATTCAGTAACCACTTTTTTACCATTGAAATCGATGGTGCAGAG
Source organism: Phengaris arion (assembly GCA_963565745.1). Taxonomy (NCBI): domain Eukaryota; kingdom Metazoa; phylum Arthropoda; class Insecta; order Lepidoptera; family Lycaenidae; genus Phengaris; species Phengaris arion. Next base: position 5,544,199 of record OY751444.1, on the reverse strand, counting down.
TCCCCATAGTATTTATCAAGCTTAGCCTTGGTCTCGGTAATGGTTTTTTTTCGCAAAAAATAATGCTTAATAAGCACACGAAATTCACTTTTTTCCATTGTTTCCTTAAGTTACTGGATAGTCTGATAAAGATAGCTGTAAAACACAAACTAACTGACGCAGCAAGTTCAAATTTTGATAGGAGTCAACTGACAGATGCCTGTTGACAGGAGTAGTGTTGCTTTTTCTGTAAGGAGGTTAGAAATTCAAAAAGTCACGGACTTATTGACCCGCCTTAGTATCTAACACTAACCCTTTCTCGCGGCTCCGCCCGCGTAAATACAGTATTCCGCGGTAGTACTGTACTTTTCGGGGATAAAAAGTAATCTATGGTTTAATCCAGAGTCTAAACTACTACCATACCAAATTTCATCGAAATCTGTTCAGTACGGGTAAATGAGTAACAAACATCCATCCACCCATTCATCCATCCTCACAAACTTTCACATAATAAAAGGAAGTAGGATATATATGTTACTTTTTACTGCAAAGTGTATATTTTGTAGGCCATAATAGGCCAGGAAAAGCAAAAACAAAATAAGAAGTTCTAGCAATTGTCTCTTACAATGCATTCGATTGATTTGCGCATAACATTGTGTGCCTCAGGGACGCCTCCTGGGCCCGCTGATTTACATCTATGAATAACGTGTTACAGAATCAACGCCTCTCAATCCCACTGGATAAAGGCAATCAATTCCCTTTTTTCCCTCAATAAATATGGAAACGGTAATTTTACAATGCATATTGAATTGATGAAAATGTAACATACAATTGGTATGCGATAATACTCAATTGGTACGCGACAAAACTTTTTTTATGACATGATATGGACCAGGAAACGAGCACACGGTTCGCCTGATGGTAAGCGATTCCCGCCACCCATGGAAACTCACAACACCAGAGGAGTTACAAGTATAACTTACGAACTTGTGTTCCTGAATTAAAATTCCCAACCGCCCTTGGGCCTCTGGTAACCTCACTCACTCGACGAAACGCAACACAAGCGTTATTTCACGCTGCTTTTCTGTGAGGCTGTGGTATTTATCCGGTCGAGCCGGCCCATTCGTGCCGAAGCACGGCTCTTCCCCGTCTCAAACTCGTTTCAGATCATGATTTTACACATTTTACATTGCGTTGTGGAGCCTATGGGATTCAGAAGATACTCCCAGTAGTGAAGTTTTATGTACTTAAGTCTATGACAGGGATTACCAAAGTGGGTTTCGTAAAAAATCAGCAGGCTTTTGCCAAAATTATTTATTACAACATACTACATATAAATTGTCTTTTACATGAAAGTCTGAGGTAGTGTGTGTAACATATTTTTTATTTATTTATTTTATAAAAAAATTGTAAAGATTTGATATGGGGTTTGATAAAATAAAAGGTATTTGGTTGGTATTCCGTTATCTTTAAAGTTGAGTACAGAAAAGGACATAAGTAATCTTATAGAGAAATCTTTTTTTGGACAAAAACGGACGAAATAGAGACAAAAATAGTAGGTGTAAACATTGAACACATCAATAAAGGTTTCAAAAATACCAATCATAAGCTTATATCAATAACAAATATCAAAAACTCCAATCATCGATGGAATTGCAAAAGAGTAATCCAAGTGATTGATGAATTTAAAACATCGGTGACTGTTAAAAATAATATACCTCATCCATGGCTGTGGAAAATGTATTTTTTGTAGAGGAAAGATTTGTTTGTTTGTTTGCATTGAATGGGCTCCGAACCAATTGGACCGATTTTGATGAAATTCGGTATAGATATAGAGTAGACTACAGGAAATAATAAAGAGCCACAAAAATTGTGGCAAGTGAGTAGTGGAATGCCTAAAACCGAATACCACTAGCACTTAGTTATATCACATGTGTAGCTGGTCTTTTGTGGCACCAAACCGTATGACAAACGGCACACCCAGTAAATAAATATTACAGGAATTGAAATGTTACTGTTAATACTATAATGAAACATATTCATTATAGGTCATTCACATTAGGACTTATCCATAAGCTCCGTGTCACTCAAAGAGCTGTGGAGAGGGCTATGCTCGCAGTCTCTCCACTTGATAGAATCAGAAATGAGGAAACACGTAACAGAAATTTACCGACATAGCCCAGCGTATTAGCAAGAGGCACATTTAGCCCGTAGAACCGATGGGCGCTGGGGCGGAAAGGTTTTCGAGTGGAGACCACAAGCTGGACGTCCGCGTCGAAGCGTAGGTCGGCCTCCCACCAGGTTGACAGCTACGACCCGAGTGAAGTCGCAGGGCGCGAGCGACCGGTCGCACTAGAAATCTATGTGGGAGGTCTATGTCCAGCAGTAGACGTCTCCAGGCTGTAACGACTATAATTAAATAAATTGTGGGTTAATTTAATTAAAAAAGATAGTAAGTTAACTCAATATTATTTAAGTGCCATCACATCAACAAATATCTGAACTTTTCTGTTGCATCTGCTTGTACTATTTCAAAGTTGCTCCTGAAATCTTGATTCGGTTCGGCAAATGTAACCGGGCTTCGACGTTGTCGGACCGAAGTTGCCGAAGTTGTTCTTATCGGAACTTCGTCCGATTGAAACACTATGGATTGGATTCTACCGAAGATTACGTTCCGCAGGTCAAGTTTTGTAGATTTATTCATTTCTTTCAGTATTTCTTGTCTAGGATTTTCGTATTTATATAAATGAGGTTTTGTTTTTGCTTTTATTAATCTTCTTCTTCTTAAAAAAAAAATGGATTACAAATTCAATGACTAAAACTTGAGAACGGCTGGACCGATCTGGCTATTTTTGGTCTTGAAATAATTGTTGAATCTCAGGAAAAGGTTTAAACGGTAGTAATATTTCTCATATTGGAAAAATTACAGGGAGAACGCTAGGAACGTCGATTGCATTTTCTCATACTAACTGTCCAATGTGTTTTGTGACTTGACTGTCCAATATTTGTAGGTGCGTTCAGTTTAACTGTTTGGTTTGTTAAAAAAAATTGGCCAGTAGGTTTGTAGGTTTAGTTGTATGTTATAGGTGTAGAAGAAATTATTTACTTATTCCAGTTCATAGTAAAGAAGGGGACAGCTAGTGTTAGGATATTCTTTATACAAAAAAAACTAAAGTATGAATAAATGTGGGAAGAATAAGGCTCCCCCCACGCACTAGGAAGCCAGGGGGTAGATTATGTTAACTAAATACTGTAATCATACAGTTACATTCCAGTTCCGATATGTTAAAACTGCAAAACGGTATTTTCATAAACGTCAAACCAACGTCAAACCGGTTTTTATTGATCCAAACTCCAAAAATCATGTTATTATAATACCAAGACAATAAATTTCTAATTAAATAAAAGTAAAATGAAAATATATGTTAATAACTGAAACTGGGGTTCTGGCTGCGGCAGCCAGTTAAAAATTTGACGGTGTAAGAAAGCCGTAATAAATAAATAAAAGTAATTAAGAACATGAAAACAATGAACACATTAATTTGGATGAATTTAATCGTAACAGAGTATAGTGGTTCGCATGACTTATAAATCTGATGAGAGAATACCACAAGACGCGTCCATGTTTCAACAAAATTCCCTGGTGTTAGGAATGTTATCGCAGCTCGAATAAATCAGTCAGCCGAAGCCGCGGCTCGGCGTATATCATCTGATCGACGGACGGAAATAGTCCTGTCCGTAACGATCACGGGGTTTGCACTCAAAGTGTATAGGTTCTATCATGGGCACTAATCCTACTAGTATTATAAATGTGAAAGTTTGTGAGGGTGTTTGGATGTTTGTAAGTCATTCACGCAAAAACTACTGAACGGATTTCGATGAAATTTAATATGGTAGTAGTTTAGCCTCTGGATTAAGTTACATAGGCTACTTTTTATCCCGAAAAAGTACAGTATTCCCGTGGGATAATGTATTTACGCGGGCGTAACCGCGGGCAAAAGCTAGTATGTATATAAGGCTGTACAAATTCAATTACAGATATTTTGGGCATAATATGATCTTCTTGATATGTCAAGACGTTAAGGCTGAAAAATAATTAAAATGTTCGAGAAAAAAAAATTGTTAATAAAATTACATTGCTCTCTCCAAGGCGCCGAGGTTATTAAATTCACAGAAACGAGTGATTTAAAGAGTGAAAAAGACTTTGCCTAAATAATATCAATACAATCAGCTGTGTGAGGCCAATTGATATTGTTGTCTTATATGAAGTGCTGTCACACATTAAATACTCACATAGAATTTTTGTGACCAATATTGGCATCACACTTCGAATATTATATGATGCCAATGTTTTATTTCAATTTCTACGTGTTGTAAGATGTGATGTATTGTATTCAAATCTACGTTTTGTTAAAAAAAATCTCCCATTCTATTTACATTCATAATAATGAAGTTGAATCTTTAAAAGGCCTTTCACAGTTAGCGACACCAGGTGACGTCATTACTTGGTAAATCGTTCCACCGGTGACAAATAATTTACGCAAAATGGGGTCACTGCATGGGGGCCTTGTCCCCTAATGGGACAACTCTACAGTGAGATGAATAGTGTAATATAATGGCAGCTCTGAGTGTGTTAAAATAATATAAAATGCTAGAGGTCGCCGCGTAGTCGAAATTTGGCCAATTTTTAAGTTTGAACTTTATTATGGTTCTTTTACCTCTTAGATGCGAAACAAAAAATATGTTTTTCATGGAATGTAAAAGATAGATTGAAAACTGTCCTCTAGTACTATACAATCAAATTAAAGATAATAATTTCTAAAATCTGACATCTAACGTTGATAATAAAATACGATCACTATAATAGTTGCAAACGGACATCTGTAACCTGACTCACTGTTACACTGTGGAAGTGTGTAACAGTGAGTCAGGTTACAGATATATAAAGTAGATATATAGATACTTAAAACTCATTATTTAAATCGTAAAAAATACTTAGATCAAGCGAAACCTTCGATTAGAAAATCTTCGTTTTTCTATAGAAATTGACAGACGATGTATGAAAAATTACAACTGTCGAAAACGATTAGAAATATGTTCGCACTGTACAAGCGTAGCTGAACTGAGTAACGGGGACATTATTGCAATGGTTAAAATAAACGAAACAAACTAAGTACATACATGCTGCGATAATCCAAATAGTTTGGGGAGCAATTCCCCAACTTGCTAATACTCTTCTAACCGCGAATGTCGAGTATGGAAATTTTCAGATTCCTGTAGATCTACCGCATTCGACTTCGGACTTTAAGCTTTGTGGCGACAGGATTGGGACTCGAGTGCGCCGAATTGTTAATCTAATCCTACGAAAGTTTGTCACTCAAACGTATGGCAAATTAAATTGAATTCGCTTCTGCGATCTGTCACATTACTGAAATAGCGATGCTTGAACAGTGACAGAACAAGACAAGTCTCGATTGGATATTTTACTGTTCCCTTTTTAAAAACGATAATATTCTTTGTGTAAAATCAATGACAATAGCACTGGGGCGACACTAATTGACAGCTCGAGCACCGGCGGATGTCAGCAATGTTGATGTAAGCCTAAGGTTGGCAGCAAAACAATTTTAAACGTCGCGTCAGACAAATCTATCGTAAATATTATGAATTTATACTGTGAATTACGTCAAAGCACGAAACGACCAGCAGTCAGACGCGTGAATGAAACTCCTGGCTGGAAAAACCTCACGCCCCACCCGCCTCCGCATTCGCCCAGTTACGCACACACAGCCGCGAGCTTTCATTCGTGTAAATCAGTAAAATGACGATTCTTAACGTAAGTAATATATATTCTTTGACAATAGCGAATACATGACAAAAATTAACAGAAAACAATTCCTCCAAATTGCACAGTAATAACACACAGGATTTCTTGCACTATTTCCACTTCAATAAGTATGTTTCATTAATTTTAATATATTACACGACCGGTTTCGACAAAGTCAACATCAGGTGTCTTCCAAATTGGGCCTCGCTCGGCATGTGTTAAAGTCGCAACGCTTCCTTGTAATCAAATTTGGTGGTATTTTCTAATATATTATATGATAATATATTTATATATAGATCTTTATAGATAATATAGAAGAAGCTAAAAATCGTAGTCCCAGACCTTTCTCAGTCCAACCAAACTCTTCAAGTCCAACGAAAGTCCATCTCAAGCCACATGCAAACTCAACATTTACCTCAAATATGTAAGCATTTTCAATTTAATTACAGACGAGATTTTCCATTGAGAAGGTACAGCAAATTCTTAAGCACGAAATGGTCTACAAAAGGACCCCGTACCTTCATTAAAAGCCTTTTCGTGGGCCATTGTTCGAAATCACGAGAATGTGAAACGTTTATGGGCGTGTAAACAGAACTTATGGGGATTTACAAATTCAGGAATGTTGAACTTACGGTATTTACATTCTGGAATCTTTCATTGTCACTTAATGGTAACTCATTGTAATTTCGCGGTTGTCCGATTTCGTGAATTTAATGTGTTACATAATGTTTATCCCTTAGTTTTAATTGTGAAGATGGTAATTTATTTACAGATTCAGTTACATTAGGCCAGAGAGACGAGACTGAATCTTTTATGGCTTTATATTTGTATTTTGTAACCTAAACATCACCGTCTACTTTAGTGGTTTCAACCCGGTTTTGGATACACGAAACCAATGTATCAGTCCTTGTATTAGTTATGATGTTATGATTATCACTGTCTGTCGCTGTCATATGAATTTAAATCACACAATTAGATGAATCTAAAACAACATGTCGTGTCTAGAGCCAAGGGGTTTGTAAACGAACATCAGATTTATTTGCTTGAACATGATTAAACAACATCTATAACAAAACGAATTACAAACTCCTAACATTGACAGCCTCTTGGCGAAGTTATAATAAAATTCGAGGGAAAAAATTTAAAGTTTTAATAAAAGGAGCGGTTCAGCTGAACTTTACGAGCCGATTTGTTTTGCATAATCTTAAATACAAGTTTAAACATTCAACGTTTTAAACATTTTCCCTGAATGACGGTTTACTTTGAAAAATATATGAGCATTCATGACAGTATTGATGTTACTAATAAGGGTATTACTAGCTGACCCGAGCCCACTTTGTTGGGCGTTAAACATTTTTACTTATAACGTGAGCTATCTGCCAGTGAAAGTCCCGTCAAAACACGTGCAGCCGTTTCAGAGATTAACCAGAAGAAACAGACAGATAGACGGACAGACACACAAATTAAAAAAAAAACCCTTTTAGTGTAGGTACTTTATTATATGCATTTAGTGTAAGGCTGTTTATTTGAAATTACAAACAGACAAACAGACACTTAAATTTTATTTGTTTGTATAGATGTATAGAAGATAATATTATTTCTTGAATTTGTCTGTCAACAAGTGACATTTAAATTAGTAGCACTATAGCCGCCCATATTGAGATTAAGTTTTTAACAGTTCATCCGTTTGCTCGTTAATAGTGAAAACGCTAATGTCGTTTCGATACCTCCTACCCAAGTTGTCGTATCTTCAAAATAGCAGTTTTACAGGAGAGCGTTTGGAAGTTTTAAAATGGTATAAGAACTTCATTTATCGTTGTATATTAGTGAAATTTGGCACATAAATAAAACTTATAGTATCTATTATTGAGTACATTGAAAGATAATTTAAAAAAATTAAGTTTTTCCTGAGATATGGTTCTTACAACAGTTTATTGGGAAATACAGACTGTGCTAGCTAGTGTATCTTATACTTTAAACATTTTACCGCGAAGTTTCGGAAACGTTATTTGTTGTATATGGTATATACCACAATGTACACTGGAAAATGCAAGTGTGTATAATTATGAATAAGTTATTAGTTAAAAAACAAAACATTATTATTATGTATTTATTTTAATTTTCTCAGTTTTCATCCGGCAAAGATTTGTACGATCCAAAGCCGATCCAAACACACAGGTAAGTATTTTATCTGTTATTATGTTTTATCTGTTATTATATATTATGTGAGATGTGTGTGTGTGATGTGTGGAAAAGAATGATGTATGTTGTGTGAATTTGATTGTGTATGTGGTGTATGCAGAGTAGGAGCTTCCTCATCTGTTTGTAAAAACTTTCTTACTATTATATGGTAGGTATGGCAGGTATTTAGATAATTCTAAATATCTTTTTGGTTTAAATATACTAAATTTGCGGGTAACTGGAGGGGTGATTAGGGATTTATATAAAATTTATATAATTTATATATCAACTTCAGGTGGATGACACCTGTAGTTGATAAGACTATTGGTACTATGGTCACATTTGCAGATGCCAGAAGTGGGCTCTTTAGTCTTTAAGTTCGATATATTTGGTAAGTTTCTTTGCTAGTGTACTACGATCTACTACTACTATCACGAACCCTTCAGTCTCCGGGAAGATGCTTTCTCAGCCATGTATTCGACGCTACTTTGTCGACATTTGTCTGGTATAAGTCATGCAGATGTCTTCCATGAAGAGCCGTTTTAGTCCATTGGGACAGTTCAGTTTTTGGGGTGTAAATTTAATATCATTTTTACCTATTACTTTGTGGATTATTGAGAATTCGGATCTAGTAAAAAATACTGTCTTCTGTCTGTTATGTAGGTTGCTTACGTCAATAATACCTCTTCCACCTCCTTTTCTTGGTAATGTCAGTTTTTGAGTGTAGAATAAGCCAGTATTGGGATTTCGAATGTATTTATTGCTAGCGCATTTCGAATGTATAGTGTTTCGGGCGTATAATTTTGGTTTCATAATTGCATTGAGCCGGTGTTGGAATCTTCTTAATTTGTATTTTGTGTCCTTTGTTGTTTTGTATTTGGTGTGATTGATTATAATCTAGATATTTATATGTTTCTCCCTCATCAAGAGGCTCTATGCGCTCACCGGATTGTAGTGTGTTGAAATGTATGCCTGCTGCCTGCTTTTATAGAATTAATTTTAGTTTTGTCCACCCCAAATTTCATTTTAATATCACTTGTAAATTGTTCCGTCAATTCAGTCAGTTGGTATAGGTCAAACTCGTTGTCAGCAAAGAGTTTTATGTCATCCATGTAAAGTAAATGGTTTATAGTCTGTATCTGTCGTTAAAATGTAGGCGATATCCTGCCGCTCTAGAGTTTAAGATGTTGGAAAGTGGATTTAACGGTAAGCAGAATCAGAGTGGACAGTCGCCTTCGAAAATCCCCTTCGATTTTTTTTTCTTTTTTCTCAAAGATTTTTGTTTTGGTTGGGTCACTATCAGGTTAGGTTAGAAGTATTGAATTTAAGTTTAGTTTTCTGTAATGTCATAGTGGTTTTTAATAGGTCTATAATTTTTTGGTGTTTTTTATATATATTTTAGAACATGCAATAACCCAGAGTGAGGGTCAGAATCATATCTCACATTATTATTATTATTATATCAAATAATAGTGCCTTTATTTATTAGGTATTGTATGTATTAGGTACTGTAGCGAACACTGTAGTTAATCAATCAGGAAACAGCATTTCAAATTCTCTTTAAAATACAAAACATTTAATATACAACAGTGATTTGAATATCGAACTCCGAAATAAATCGTTGAATTTATTACATACAACATTTAGTTTTATTTTAATGTCAAAACAATGTTTTACATGCAACATTTTGTTTTGCACGAATAACAACGTAAAATGTTGTATGTATTAAATAGAACATTTTTAACAAATTCTTCCGTCCACCCCGTGCCCAGCGTAAGTTGTTGTAAAGGACTATACAACATTTTAGTATGTTCTCGTTCAAAAATTACAACCATCTACGTCTACAGAATACTCGAAAAAATTGTGTTTTCTTTGTTTTTTTTTTTTTATTATAAAGTATGTATTACTAAGTTTTAAGCTGTTTTATAGTCTAAATGCAAAATTGCATTTTTGTGGGTTACAACAACTTAGGTAGGAGGAATCGGTTTGTCCTCGCGATATTTTGATATTATATTTTTTTATTGCCCTACAAGTTTTAGAGCATTGTCAAGGAATTATTAACAAAAAACAAACACACAACAATACTTGTCCTATGTTTTATAACATGTAAAGACCTCATCTTAAGCAATACTAGAGCGTTACAATGTAACAATTAAAAATTATCACCCAACTAGCGCCATTACAAGTGTATCAAACTATTCTCGGAAAACTGCTTAATCAAACAATTCACTCAACTTAAAGTAACCACTACGCAACCGTGTTAGGGTCTGCTTTAGCTGAGCAAGGCTTAGAGGCGTTAGCGTCACCTGTTGCTCCCAGGACTCTAATGGGTCAATAAAAATGATACAGCAGTACCCCAGCGAGGTGCGATACTTCTAAAACGACCCGAGGTAATTCCCCGCTTGTAGAATATGATTTTAAATGGGCGGTGATTCCCCCGTCTTCTTGGGTATGATTCGAAATGGTTGGTAATGTCCCTGTCTAGAGAATGCGATTAGAAATTACGGTTATTTTGTCGAATTCGATTTTTGAAGTGAAAACTATAGCCGCGTTGGGCACTTTTTGGTAGGGGAAAAACTTATGGGTTCGTAAGTAGAGAAGTCGTACTTGTTGAAAGTCCGTTCAAAATTATTTTACCTCCGACTTGATCTTTATGCCGACGACATAAAGATCTTAGTTTGTCATGTTTTTTCTTTCATCGTGTAATACAACTAAGATATGAGTCAATTCGCGAAGTAATGTCAGATACGCATAGCGCAGTTATGTAAACGCTTGGAATTTGCTTGGGTTCGAATCTCGCTCTGACGAAATATTTTTATTCTTTTTATTTCTTTTTCTTTTATAATTTTTATTTTTTTTACTTCTATCGTCCATAAAAGTGCCTTTTTTATTGTTCTACTTGCGTTCCCGATACACTTTGTGTTGTCTTTACTTTCTTCAATCGTCATTACACCTTTAGTATTACACCTTACCTTACAACGTTACCTTCAGGTAAGATTTAAACGGTAACTTTTAACGGTTCTACAGTTATTTGAAGACCAAAATTAGCCAAATCGGTCCAGCCGTTCTCGAGTTTTAGCGAAATACAGGTTTTTCAATTCATTTTTATGTATAGTAAAGAAGATTTGCTGAGCTTTTACGTAGACATGGCGACGTATCTCTCGCCACCCTAGCAGACGATCCACCAGCATGTTCCAAATCTGTTATATCCATGCTCGATATACAATTCACTTCTAAACCCATTTAAACCTACAATGAAGTGTTTCACATAATTCTAAAGATATAGCGCACACGATGGAGCTCACCACTTTACTAAAAGTGATACTAAAGTCAAATATACGTACATACTGAATACAAGTTCTCCGTAATAACTTATCTGATGCTAGTAACTGGTTCATGCCAGCTACTGGATTAAAGCTTGGAAAAAATACTAGACCTAAATCTCACTTAAGTTGTAGACGCTCATTTTACATTCTAGTAATTAAATTAATGTCGAGAATTTTTGTCGATTTCAATAATAATGCTGTTACTATTATTGTACCCTGGATAGGGAATCGACTCTATGGTATCCGCCTCGAAGGAACACATTCCAGTGACAGCTGTAATCGAGTTACTGGAATCACGAACAACCTCAGCAGTCCTCCATTACGGCGCGGAATAATATTTTTTAAAAATTCAAAGCAATATTCATAGTGCTTCACACGTATCAACGTGAAATGTGCTCTATGTGAAGGATAGAGAGTTTGTTTTCGTGTGTTTTTGCAGCAAGGGCTTGTAATTAAAACTGTCGGTTGTGGCGTATGAGTGGTAATCGTTTGGGATTCTAGTTTTTTAGGAAAATAAAATTAACATGGCGTCCGACAATGGACAGGGTACTGTAATATTTAAGTTTTTGAGCTCTGATAGGTTGAGTTTGCACAGGGAATAGTTAACAGAGTACCAACATTAGCAGGCAACAATTGACATGGGACTATAACAGACTATAGCGTAAATATAATATCGATAATCACGCAGGAACGCTGTATTTTTTCGGGATAAAAATACAGCCTTTGCGTTAATCTAGACCCCAACTAAACTAAAATAACAAATTCAATCAATAAATCCTCACTAACTAGAATAGTAACTAGTAGAATTATTATATCTCGTGGTCTTCACTTTATCGGCCAGTAATCGCGTCACATATTTATGCCCATAAATAATTCACAGTGTAGCATAGCACCGCACATCTAGGGAGCTAACAAATGGGTCGTCATCAAGCAAGTGTTATTTTTTGTTGGGCTCATAAAGGTCTTATAAATGGACGCGGAAAAATTGGGGGCAGCGGTGGGATGTATTAACTGACTCGCAAGACGTTATAAATAGCGACGAAAATTTGGATTTTCCTGGTCATTTGTTTGATTGTAATAAATGTTTGTCGCTGTGCATTTCCGGGTGCACACTGAGAGAAAACGTCGTCGTTCGCAACTCGTAATATATGACGTATGTGTGTGTAATATTTCTTTTTAATTTAGATGTAGCTATGAGCGTTCAAAACACCAACTTCATGAACATCTAGACCAACATCAACATCTAGACTTTTAAAGTTGAGAAACTGACCCTCAGTTCACACCGAGAAACTCCCACGTTTTAAGATAGGCTTTAAAAATTGAACTTTTTTCACTACACAATAAGACACACGTCTCATTGCAAGACCGGCTTCGAAATTCGAACTCTTACAATGACATGTGTATCTTCTTGTGTAGTGAATAAAGTTCAATTTTGAATCGCCATCTTAAAAATACCACACCGCGTCTCGTCTTGTGTGAACTGACGCTTAAGGTCTAGTGTAACCTCTAAAAGTCTTTTAGCCTGTTAGTAACTCCCCCACACCGATTTCGGTGACGGTGTCCTGTTTCATTGAAACCAGGCCAGTTACGCAGGAGTAATTTTATAGTGCCCAAGTGTGTGCGCAGTACACAAGAGCACTCTCTCTTCCTTTACTCTCATAACTCAGACGGATAACAGACACGACTGGCGAGAGATAAGGCGCAGGTCCGACCTTTTTACATGTCCATCCGACGCATGGATCATCTTTCTTGTCAGACAATCAGGTGATCAGCCTGCATTGTCCTAACTAAACTTGGAAGCAACATTTTTTCTGTTGTTCCAATGCGGGAATCGAACCCACGACCTCCAAATCGAGAGCTAAGCTCTAACCACTAGACCACAGAGGCTGTTAGCATGTTATAAAACGAAGGAAAAGCGTTAATGTACTTTCTTAGCAAGACAAAAACAGCAGTTATCATTAAGACTAACCATTGCTGCATTTTATGTGCTGTGCAAAAGTGAAACTTATTTGCTCTACGAGAAGCTTATTTTTGGGAAAAGACCTGGAAACGTGAAAAATCTATCGCTTGATGGTTTATAAAACAGTTATTAGTAAAAAAAAAAAATTCAAAACTATTTATTACGATATCATTTATAACAACGAACTGGATATTACAGCGAATAGTTGCGACCGTCGAGTAAAAGTTCATCTTTTACCATCGGCTATTACGACCATAAATTATTGGTCCCTTGTATTATCGCCACCGAATCGGGGGCAAGCACAAGTAACAACATAGCGTATTATTATCAACTTGATCGTGTGTGTCAGGCATTACGTTGAAGAAACGCATCAATTAACGTCTAATGAAATATATTTAAAGGGACTACAACTGAATTTAATAATACATTTACCCAACTTGTCCTCCGACCAGTCGCAGGAAGGATTGAGTGGGCGCTATCAGATGTAATACAGACTCAGTAAGATCTGGAGACTAGTCCGATTTGTCGCTGGAAAATTAGACGGTAAACCAATTACATTTAGGTTAATTGAATAGATTAATATTATGTGTTTTGATTTGACGATTATTATTATCGGGGAAATGATACTTTTGTTATATCGATATCCAACCCGAATCAGCTGATTAAAATTTACTTTAATGTAGAATCCGCAGGCTTAGACGTATTATACTTAGGTTCACTTATCGAAACGAAACGATCCGCTAGATGGCGGTGCATTTTCAAGAATGCCTGGCAGCACACACACATCCGCGAGCTGCCTTTACAGCCACAAAGACACACGTTTCATATGACATGCACATGCACACTGCACATGCGCTGTGCGGCGGCGGTGCATCCTGACATTCGAACTCTCACAATGAAACGAGTATCTTCTTGTGTAGTGCAAAAATAATAATTTTGAATCGCCGTTTTAAAACTGCTGCACCGCTTCTCGTTCCGGTGTGAGCTGACCCTTATAGGGTGACAAGTTTTACAACTGATATGTCACATTTACCGTTTACGATAGAGTCTAAATTGGCAGTTTCCTATGACTTTTAGTAAATTTTGATTTTTAATTTGGCTAAAAGACAAAATAATGTAAATTTCGCGGTAAGAGGTTACTGAAATTTTGAACTATGATACTATTCATCTTCTTCTTCTTGTACGTTTTTGTATATAAATATGGATTGCAATTCCATTGTTTTGCTAAAACAGGAGAACGGTTGGACCGATTTGGCTAATTTCCATTCAGAAATGATTGTAGTAGTTCAGGGAAGGTTTTAACGGTGATAACTATTCGGAATATTTAGGGGAAGACACTTAAAACGTCGATTGTATTGGCCCGTACTATATAACTGTCCACTGTGTTCAATTTGTCAGTAGGAGTCAATAACTGACTAAACGGGGTCTATAGTTATTGAAAATGGCCAAACACAGCTTCAGTTAACTTACTGATTTAGTTATACTGGAATTTCAACTGCAAGTTCCTGCAAATCCGCCGACTACAGTCTGTTGCTCCAACTGTTAACGGGCTAAACTTAAGACTTAACAGTTGGTTTTGGCTTCAAAATTTAACTAATTATCTAGTACCTACCTTCTTAGAACTAAGGTCCTAGGTATTCGGCCTCTGTTCTTCAGTGGATAGGGTTCGAATCCCGCCGAGGGAACAAAATGTTTTCTGTGTTCCTGGGTCAGATGGGTCTTGGGTCCTGATGTTTTTTAAATATGTGTATAATATACAAAAAATCTTAAATATTATATGAATAATATAAAAAGTATTGAAAATACAGGGTGTGTTTTCAGTCAGTGTCCAAACTTTCAGGAGTGAATATACTCTTGAATATAAACAACTTTTACTATGGAATCAACTGTCATACTTGAAAATAAAATCAGCTGTTTTCTACAAAATGCTATCCTTGCCGTAGCCCTTTTGCTTAAAGCTTTAAAGAACTGATTTTTTTTTCAAGTAGGAAAGTTGATCCCATAGTAAAAGTTGGTTATATTCAAGAGTATATTCACACCTGAAAGTTTGGACACTGACTGAAAACACACCCAGTATATTTCCGTCTTCTAAACGTTGTAACGCAAATTCTTCGAGAACTTGCCATGGGGCTTCTATTTTTGGGTAATGTTTGACATGATGTCCATAGGATCAGTTTCCTCCACGACGATACGCGACGCTACGCGGCGCTGCATTTTTCAGATAGCTATTTAAAAATGAACTTAATTCACTGTATAAAAAGATACACGTTTCATATGACATCAATCATGCGCACTACATGCACATGCGCTGTGTAGCGCACGCGCGCTGCCACTTGACATTCGAACTCTTACAAGGAAACGGTGTATCTTATACTACAATTTTGAATAGCTATCTTAAAAATGCAGCGCCATATCGCCTATCGTTTCGTTTCAGTGTGAATTGACCCTAAGTATAATACGTCTATGCCTGCGGATTCTGAAAATTAAAGTAAAAGATAAGTCAATATTATAGCTCACAAAAACCAAGAGTCCAATTATATTACTTTTAGTGGAACAAGAGACTTCGGCTAATTGATAAAGGTCCAGTGTCGATTGGGTGAAGTTGGGTGCACCCCGTTTCGCCCGTTTCACCCACCCGGTTCACCCGTTTTCACCCATTCACAATCACCCGATTCACACCCACTTTATTGTAATAGAATTTTGTTGGCTTCAATTTAATTTAAATCGGCTTCTATATTTCGAGTTTGAATCATTAGTTTATATATTTAAGGCAAAGTTGATTGACTGATGTATCAACGATCAGGACAAACCCTTTGAAGAAGTTTGAAATTTCGCACACGTATTAATCATATGACGTAGGCATCCGCTAAGGAAGGGTTTTCAAAATTCAATCCCCAAAGGGTTAAAATAGGGGATACAAGGTTTGTATGAAACTTTTCATTCGTTGGACATATTTGCACGAAATTTCATATAAATTGAGCACGGAAAAAATAATGAGTTATGAATTTCAGCGTTTTCTAAAATTCAGCCCCTAGATGGGTAAAATAGGGGATGACAGTTTAAAACCTTATTTCACGCGGGCGAAGCCGCGGGCAAATAATGCTAGTTAGTTTATATTTAAACAGGTTATTTGTGTGTTTAAACGATGGAATCCTAAAATACTCTTTTACATTATATTGTTGCCAGCAGAAAACGTGCGAGAACCGTGTCACCAAGGTCTAGACCTTGGTGACACGGTTCTCGCACGTTTTCTAGAATCTAGATTCTAGTCTATACGTGTAACAAATTTCATCAAAATCAGCTCATTTGTTTAGGCGTGATCGCGTGACAGACTTTACTTTAGTTTTGCATTTATCAAGTTACAAGGTATGTTAATAGCAAATATCTAATCAAACATAGAAGAAAAATGTTGTCTTATACTTTAAACGAGACCAACTTGTATATATATATATTGTATATATATAATCAGTTGCTCGAAAATGGCCGCATGTATTACCATGAAATTTAGTAGGTACCTACCTAAAGCTTTTTAGCGATAAGGCCGCCGATATTGCACTTTTATATATCTATTGTAGGTGTGTATGTGTTGTGATAATTGAGGCGTTTTGGGGGAGAAAAATCGATCTAGCTAGGGTCTTATCCCTGAAAATTGCACATCTTTAAGCTTTACATGTTTTTCTTTCGTCGTATAACAATATATCAATAATTTCGTCACTGTTATGTCAGTCCGATTGGCAGTTTGGTATGCGTTTTCTGCTGTGTTTGGAAATTCGGAATGTGGTGGTTTCGAATCTCGGTCATACAAATATTTTTGTGATTCTTTTTATTTTCTTTATTTATCATAGCTCCGAGCAAAGCTCGGTTACCCGGATACTTAGAAGTTAAACCAGAATCCCGGTTCTCACAATTATTTATATTCAATACGCAGTCTAGTTTCAGTGTCAGAGCATGCTATCTCACTCATACGTCGAATATAATGGGCGCGATGGGCAGAGAGCGATAGCATGCTCTGACACAGGAACTGAACTGCGAATTGACATAATTACGATAATTCCCCCCCAGGTTAACAGTAAAATGTGACCAACACTTAAGAAAATAAACATTTTGCTCCACAGACGCCTAACTTTACTAATTTAGACAGTAATTAAACCTAGATACGGTTTAAAGTTGTGTGTACTGAGGTAGTTTATGTAGTTAGAGTCCAATCCACGATTGACTTGCGAATTTTACTCAGAGACTATTTATTCTAAATGGACTGAATTCAAGTTCTTCATTTAGTTCCGAATTAGGTGAAGTTGGAAATTGACAGTATTTTGCAATCATAGGTGCAATCAATCAAGGTGCCGCTCGATGCATAAGGGTCTTAAGATGCATAAAAAGTTGTTTCCAATTAGTGTGGTTAGCACATTGCAGGCTGATCACCTGACTGTCTCACTAGAAAGATGATCCATGCGTCGGATGGGCACGTAGAAAGTCGGACCTGCGCCTGATCTCTCGAGTGGTGTCGGCTATCCGTCCCACTAGGTTTCGAGAGTAAAGGAAGGGAGAGTGCGTCTTGTAACTCTTGCGTAGCTGGTCTGGTTTCAATGAAACCGGCCACCGTCATCGAAATATATATATGTAGTTTTGTAATTAGACGCATTTCAACATTCAAATGGGTATGGGTAAAGTGTCACACATATTATATATTATAACTCGAGTCAAAAAAGAATGTTGAAAGTCGATTAAAAAGAAAAAAGATGTGGACCACTTACTCAAAGGCTTCAAATCGATATGTTCTATAGAGCTTACCTGAAAAGATAGAAAAATACATATTTTATTAGTCTGTACGTCACTTAAGTAAGGTTAATATAACACAAAAAAAGTTGGTAATATTCTTTAGCTTTTGACCTGCAAATTTATTGCTTAATATTTGTATTCTGTACTATATATTTTACTTTAAACGAGACAATCTTGTATATATACAATCGTAATCTCGACAACGGCTGCAAGTATTTACATGAAATTTAGTATGTAGGGAGTTTTGGGGGAGAAAAATCGTTCTAGCTAGGTTTTATCCCTAAAACTGCGCATTTTTACGTATATATGTTTTTTCTTCGTCGTGCAACAATATATCAATAATTTCGACTCTACAATGTCGGTTCGATAGGCAGTTTGGTTAATTTTTCCGTTGTTCGGAAATTCGAAATGTGGTGGGTTCGAACACCGGTAAAATATTTTTGTGATTATATTTTTTTCACGTGATAACGTCTTATATTTATAATATTTTTTTATATATGCAGTATGTATAGCACGCATAGTATGCGTGCAGCCGGCTCCATCGAAATCGATGGAGCCGGCTGCACGCACGAAAAAACATGACTCATGCGTTACCTGTTACCCGTTATCGTTACCAAGTACCGTTACCAAGTACCAGCGTTAGCTCGTATTGGATTTACCTCATTATTATTATTATTGTTGTTGTTGTTGTTGTTGACGTTGTCACGTTCAACTATCGTCAGTAAACCGACTTTACAGACAACCGGTATGTTTTTTTAATCTACTAGAGCTCCGAGCAAAGCGCGGTTACCCAGATACTTATAATATTATATAGTACAGATTTCCTTTCCCGCGGGATTTCCTTTTACGCGCACGGAGTCGCGAGCAACACTTAGTAGAAAACTAAATTTAAAATCACGTATTTTGTGACGTCAGAGCCCAATTATGGAACATTTTAAATAGCCATGAAAAACCATTTGCGAAACCTATTACAAGAAGATTACAGGGGAGTCACTCGGTTGCCATGGCAACGGATAATCGACCGTTTATCATCCGCGGTGGGCGAGCGTGCGGGCCGCCGGATAGTACACCTGAGACAGCTTCAAACTGACAAAAATTAATTATTGGAGTCACGAACGCTGATATAGATACAAGTTAAATTGTCAAACACATGTAAACGAGTGCCTACAGAAACTGTATAGATAACAATGCTTTTACCCGACCACGCCGAAGCCAAAAGGAAGGGTAATGATTTTGGCAGAGTATAATATATGTATGATATACATTTGTTCTATCGTAGCGCCTAAACTACTGATCCAATTTTGATGGATGGATGTTTGTTACTCTTTTAAACATAAACTACTGAACGGATTTTGATAAAATTTGGTATGGTAGTAGTAGCTTGAGCTCTGGATTAAAACCCAGCCTACTTTTGATCCCGAAAAAGTACAGTGTTCCCGTGGGATACTGTATCGGGCGGATCCGCGGGCAACAGCTAGGCTAGCTGGCTAGTGGGCACAATATAATTATTGTATACTTAAAATTATTCAAATTAAGAACCGTTATGTCAGAATTTTTCACTGAGTGAGTTTTACCGATGAATTCAATGTGTGACGTTGTTGTTTTTGTATTTCCTCCATAAATTTGTGTTACTTCGGTTCTTAATGTGTAATATTGGTAGAATATTACACATTGAATATTCGATAACGTGCACAAGTGCGGGCAAGTGGTATACCACTTGCCCGCACACGCTTTTTGAAATTATAATTTCAAAAAGCGTGCTATTTTGTGTGTTCCCTCCAAAACGCCCTAGGAACTTTCAGTAAAGCTTCTACCACTTTACTGAATGAACTGACTAGCCTCATTGACCGCACTGACTATTTAATTGGAATTTTGACTAGACTTTGGACTTGATGATTTAGGAATACGGTGTTGAAAACTTAAACGAGAATTCTTTTTTACCGCCTTTTTTTAAGCAACGATTTACACTGACTAATGGTTTTTTTTTAATCTATTTTTATTTAGGGATTTGTATCTAAAGATATTATGTCAATCCCATTGTACCCTATACATAATACATTTTACACTATACTATCTTCGATACTGGCAAAAATTCTATAGAGCATAATAGCTTGTTCCGAAGCTGGGTCGGAAAGTATTACCTGTATAAGCCCTACTTCATACAGAATTCAATATTTGGAATAGTAGTTGTCTTCTATTCCGATACTTGTCACATTCCATCATAATATGCTGTACACCACCGATCCGATCACACGTCTGACAATTACGTTCGTTAACTTTTCTCATCAAAAAAGCATACTTTCTCGATGGGATGTGTCCTGATAGGAGTCTAAACGTTAATTCAACAATATTCCGATCCAACTGCGGCGTTACAAGTATACGAGGAGGTTCCGATTGCATTGTTTTGTACCAAACACCTTTAAATTTCGATTGTTCATTAAAATATTGTCGCCAATTCAAAAGTTCGTAGTTACTTTTTTTAAACAAAATTAAAATCTCAGAATTCGGCTTAAAATTAATAAAGCTGCTATTTAAAATGCTTAATTTTTTGCTAATTGGTCAGCCTCCTCGTTACCTTTGATACCAATATATCCAGGAACCCACTGCATTCTCAGAATGCAGTTGCTCTTAATGGTTACTTATGAGCAATGATTTCAAAACTAAAGATGACGTACATTTGACTGAACTAATCATCATACAAGAAAAATTTACGCCATCTTGGTTTTCACCATACTCCAAATGTCTTAATGACCCCAAAATCTCTAAAAGTGGGGCCATTTAAGTGGGGTCAGTTTTCACCTCAACATTCCCCATCTATAACATCCGTATCCGTATCCGTAATGACATATAAATTAAAAATATATATATTTCTATGTGAGTCAACATGTAAATTGTAATAATTTAATATGTAGAACTTCAACTAATTTTAATATAAAGACCTTCAGTCCCAAAGACATGCGGGCTAAAGCTATTTTACAATATGCTCAGCATTTGCATAAAAAGTCATCAGTCAAATCATAATATTATCTGAATAAGAAAATGTAATTTTCCCAACCCTTGCCAATTTTAATTCACTATCAAAGGGCAAGGGTTATATTAATATTCCCTTTACCCAAAAACCTTATTGGTTCACTTCGAAGGTACTTCAATGATAATCAATTTATAAGGGACTCGATAAAATAAATACTTTTGTTACGTCAAAAGCTAGAGGAAAGCATTAGGGCACATACAGACATACGCTACATACGCTAGATAAGCTACATATCGCTACTAGATGTAGCCGCGACTTCGTACGCGCCTTAAAATGGGAACGTACTGCGATTTAAAGTAACCTATGTGTTAATCCGAAGTCTAAACTACTACCATACTAAATTTCATCAAAATCTGTTCAGTAGTTATTGCGTGTAAGAGTGACAAACACCCACACAACATTACTTACAAACTTTCACGTTTATAATCAAAGATTTCAAAACTCAATCATCAAGGCTATGACGTAAATTTGACAGAACAAAAGTTCATACATAAAAAAGTTACGCCATCTTGGTTTTCACCATACTTCAAATGTCAGCCATCTTTTTTCACCATACATCAAATGTCAAAACGGCCCCAAAAATCTTAAAAGTGAGGCCATTTAACTAGAGACACTTTTTGCCTAAACATGCCTCGTCTATAATATACGTCTATATTTATAATACTAGCTTTTACCCACGGCTCCGCCCGCGTAAATACAGTATCCCACGGGAACACTAGGTACTTTTTCGGGATAAAAAGTAGGCTGTGTTTTAATCCAGAGCTCAAGCTACTACCATACCAAATTTCATCAAAATCCGTTCAGTAGTTTTTGTGTAAAAGAGTAACAAACCATCATCCACATCCATCCATCCTCACAAACTTTCACATTTGCAATATTAGTAGGATGTTACCCAAACCATGATAACTTGACATTTGACACCTCATTATATATATTAATCCAGAGCCTTATCTGCTAACATACCAAATTTCATCAAAATCCGTTCTGTACTTTTTGCGTGAAAGAGTAACAAACATCCATCCATCCATCCGTCTTTACAAACTATCACATTTATAATAGTAGTAGGATAACTATACAGTTAAGTTTTAACACGTTTTCAACTCCTATCTTTTTTTCTAATTAATTTTGCTGCGGTCCCAAAACACATTTAGCATGTCCCTTCAATCAAAGGGTTCTCGTGGTTGGTTACCGCATGCGATACTGACCACACAGGGGTTGCAGTGGTGGGGATGTGTGGTGGACCAATTGCCAAAATCAGTCTAAGTAAGTTTTAACCGGCTATATTTAACCACATACAGCAGCAGACGGATCGATATGATGATATTTTTATCGCTGTTTGTATGTTTGTGTGCCAGAGCAGAACAAATTACGAATTACCAGAGCCCGCATTATATACTTATATGAAGCTTTTTATCTCAGTGTTTTTAGTTTGAAAAGCGATAGGTTTTTTAAAATCTATTGTATTCAATGACGCATCTATAAGACACCTGTTATAGCAGATATTTAAATGCACTATATCTAAACTGAATACAATAAGTGCTACTTTTAATGAATAGAAAATAGGCGACTTTATCACCTGATTACAAGTGTGTCAACATTACTGACTCGTGTCCTGGCCTCCCCCGAAAAAGTGAAACCCTAATTGTGTTGTAAGATAATGTACCGCCATTGTGACGGAAACGGGCCCGAGAGTAGGGTGACCACGATCACCGGGATTGTACGGGCATGTCCTGTTTGGTGTGATACAAATAATGGACATATTTTTGGAAGTAAATGAAACTCTTATTATTTAAAATAGTGAATCTTGACATAACCATAGCGAACATTAGGGGTGTGTTTGCTTACTACTCCTTCATACAAAGTGTAGACAGGTTTAACAATGACGCTTTATTGGATGAACGGATTCTTTTTTATAGTAATTTATGTGAAATATATATGAAAATATATATTTAATATAATAATATATATGAAATTATAATTTTTTGGAAGCTTATATAATTATTTGACGATTTTTTCTCCCAAAATATTTAAAATTTTCGACGTATTTCTGCTGTAGCGTTGTCCTGATTTTGCCGTAAGGTGTGGTTACTCTAAACGTTATAGAGTCGAACCTAATTACAAGGGTCTCGGCAATAGAATGCTGATGATTAATATTATGATGATGGAGAATGTTCTCCAGTTCTTTATATGATGTGGGGATCTTTGGGAGATGTTTGAGATACAGAAGTGAATGGATCATTATTGTTAGTTAACTTATTGAGTGGCTGCTACAGTTAAGACAAATTTATAACCTCCTCCTTTTAAAGTCGGTTAAAAGATGGCGGACATTTGCACTAAATGTCCGCCACACACAGAACGAAAATTCATTTTTTTTTTTTATTTGTCTGCCTGTTTGTTTGTTTGTTGGTGCTGGCTAATCTCTGAAACGGCAGGACCGTTTTTGACCGGAGTTTCACTGGAAGATCGCTATACAAGATAGACGCAAACGATATTGCGGGCTCCAGCTAGTTTTACAAAATATAAAAATCAATTTAGCAAATATTCTGCAAACTCTTAACCCTAGTCTGCTCTGCGGTCTCTCAGGGCGCGTAATTTGAATGTCAAAACAGTTTCACAATACAAAGTCTCGAATATTTCACTAATTAAAGCGAACAAAGCCGCTTAATTGGCAAGTGAGTTTTTCAATTTATATTAAAGTCTAGATATAGATACATTTTGGGAAGAGTCTGATATATTATCTATAAGCATGGACTAGAGGACCTGTGGTCGAAATCCGCCCATAACAATTCATGTTTGAACTTAATAAGGGTTTTTGTGCCTCTTTTGTAAAAAAAAAATACAATTTTATGACAGACTGACAAACGTCTACGTGTATCAAAATTGTTTCTATCAAAGGCACGGTAGTGTGTGTTAATAATTTGACATAGTGTGTTGTTATTTTTATTGCTTTTATGTATTTTTAAGCATTATTTAAAAAGATATTAGCTTTCTGCACACCTTCCAAATTTCATACACCTACGACTGCACAATTCTCGTCAATTGCACTGAAAGTTTTTGTTTCACGTAATATAATATATAATGACAAAACCAAGTCTCCGATATTTCTCAAATTAAAGCGAACAAAACCGCTTAATTAGCAATTGAAAAAAAATTCTATAAATACTTTGGTAATAGTCTGATATCTGAAGGGGATTCTGTTTATGTGTATAGATGTTTTGCTATTAAACAATGGAAAATAATTGCATCTTGGAATATGAAAGCACAGATTACTTAATAGCTACTTAATGGTGAATTCACACAGAAACGAAACGTTACGCGACATGGCGCTGCATTTTTAAGATATATTATAAGCTATTTTAAATTGAACTTTATTCGTTACACAAGAAGATACATGTTTCATAGAGTAACACGCAAGAGTTCGAATGTCAGATTGCACCGCGCTGCACAGCGTACCTTCGTGCGCGAGTCCCACTAACACTTGGCCGGTTTTCTTTCACTTACATAATATTTAAAGTAATGTTTGAGAAAATATTGTAAAAATATTGAAATTATAAATAATGGTCACACTATTGACCCCTGTTGACCCCTACGCCGTAGCCGTCGATGGCACGTAGCCGAGTGATTGGATCTTACAGTGCAGCGGCGTGCGGCGCCCCGTCGCCCGCGCAGTGACCTTGATGCATGATAATTTTAAGACTTTCCAACTTTTGAATACTTGAGCTTCGACACAAATGCTTTTTTATATAGATTCTTTTTTTGATACAATTATGCCCCGTGTCTCCTGAAACGGCATAAAAAATCACCCAGTACAAACAAACCAACACAAAACATTGAACTCAAAATCATTTGACCACTTGAGCTATTTCCGGCTGCGGTTAAGAGCAGCCGGCCAGTCGCGCTATTGTTTATCGTTTGTATTCAGGTTCAACTCTGCTTTGGTTATGATTGTGCGTGTTCGATTCCGGTGCGGCTGAACAAGGTCCAGTATCGCACTATCCTTCCTATAGAAACTAAATTTCACTTTTGTTTCACAAGTCATATTTACCTCGAATTCTCAACAATTTAACGCAACGCTTGGGCTGCGATGCGATTGCGTTCCATCTACGCGATACCGAATCATTCAAAAAGCCGAGTAACGTTCACGGTTCGTTTACGATTCAACTGAAACAACTTAGCGCGATTGCCCAGCTGGGCTATTCCTGATGAAACCCGGGACTCGATGTTGATAAAAAGTCAGCGTAAAGTTTGACAGCGGCCGAGTACCGAATGACATTTCTTTCGAAATGTTTTGTGAAATAAATGAAAACAGTGGCCAATTAAAGTAGATCTTAATGCCACGAATTAAGATTCATGCATAATATGTTTTGTACGTGTTTGTTACACGTGAAAATATTGGGGAGATTTTTATGCTTTTTCCAAATAAGTTTTTAATAATGTTGGATTTTTTGTTAGGTATTTCTAAACAAAAAGTAAGCTACATATGAGCAGAAAAATTATCCTAAGCACATTTTGTAAATTTTGGGCGAAGATGATCCGGGAATTTGTTTTTGCTATACTATAAAAATCATATTTTTTATATTATATTTTCACCATTTTGCAGGTAAAGAAGTATAAAATTTGTGACAATTTCGTAGGATTCGATTTCATTTGGTCGCCTATATCCTATTTCATTTATCTAACCTAGTCATTATGATTCTACCCATGGAACTAAATGACTATACATGTCACACGCAATGTCACACGATGTAAGTTTTGCACGACGTAAACGTAAATTCAGATTGAGATAATTTCTTGTAAATGTTAAGAATTTTTAAAAATTCCAACGGAATATCATTGTAATGGCATAAAGCTACGTAAAATTTATAAATGGCATTTTTAGACGCCTCCAATATGATCCTAATTTAATACTTATATATATATATAACTTTGTAGTGACGCCACTACAAAGTTATGTCGTGAGATTAACCCTATGACAATATAGGGATCAAGGTTCGCCGCGCCGAGTATAAGTAATGTGTAATCGAACTATTGACGGGTGGAATAGACACTTTATATTATATACTATTTTTAATAATAATTTGTAAATATTACAATATGTAAATAAAAAAAGAGACCTAATCATTTATATATATACCTACCATTTTTCTGAAGAAGTATGCGCATAAGAGTAATATATTGATACATTCGCTTTTAATTAATTGTTAATTCTACTGTGCTACTTCTTTAATTATAAATGTGAAAATTAAAAGTACAGTGTTCCTATGGGATACCTACTGTATTTACGAGGGCAGAGCCGCGGGCAAAAGCTAGTTTTTAAGTATTTTCTTAGCTACATATATAATCAATAACTTAACTAATAGACCACAGCATAAGATATTTTTCCCATTAAATCGGGCAAAAGTTGAGTAGCCTGGCATCACAATTTTTCACGCACGCTAGAATTTGTCACATGTAAGTCAATTGCCACACACTACAATAATGAGTTGCCGCATTTACGAAGCTCTTGTTGTTAGGTAACGCGTCATCTAGTCGAGCGCCAGTGAGACCAATCATTTATCTACGATTGATATTACGATTTAAACTATATTATGTGATGGATTTTTTAAACAATTAATTATGTAATCTCTAAATAATTTTAATTTAAAATATGCCACCATTAAAAGTCCCCAGGGAAATAATTTTCATTAAAACATAATTTAACTCAAACTTATTTCGACTTGTGAATAAATGAACGAGCTCAAGAATTAATGATGAATCTAATGTTAATTATTTTGAGAGTTACGTTAAGTGCTGTGATATTAAATTTTATAGCTTGGTGCACCTGATAGGAAACCTGCAGAAACGGTGCATTTTTTCGAGATAAAAAGTAGCCTATGTCCTACCCCATTGTCTACTCTATATCTGTGCAAAATTTCATCAAAATTTTCGTTTCGCAGCCTATTCGATGCAAACAAACAAATCTTTCCTCTTTATAATATTAGTATTGATTGATTGACAAGCGGGACCGCAATGTGCATATTAATATGTATGCTATAAATCGTCGCCCATACATCGGGTGCGCAGTACACAATTACGAAACTCAATATGCTACCATAATATATTACCATATTTGCAAACTCGAAAATACGCTCCGAGTTTTTACCCGGAAAAATCGTAATTTACACTACTATATTTTCTTTGCTACTGTTTTTCGCATGTTATTTTTTTAAATGTATAAAATATGTAAGTAAATGTCCATAATAAACTAGTTTAAACGTTTGAAATAAGAAAATTTCAGGTACACAGCTCATAGCGTCGTACAATAAGCTTAAAAAAAAAAAGACGTGTGGCACTCGGGGACTGCCGCGGTAAAGCTATTGCATAGCATTTTGTATCAACTTATGCAATTATAATTATTTATTTATTTTATTTTATTTATGCAGTATTTCTTTTTCTTTGATATTAAATCAAGTTACACTTTTTGAGCGTGGTGACCGATAAGAAAACAAATTTTTCTTTTATTAAATAAATAATAAAGCCTCTGAATAAATAAAAATTATTAAATAAAAAATAATAAATAAAAAATATTGAAAAAAAGCGGGTAGAAGCTCGAAATCGTCAAAATCATTTCCGCAGTTTAATTCCGATTAAAAATACAAAAAATCCTTATATAATTTAAAAAAAGTGATTAACACAAGTGTAAGTAAGTGATTCTACTATACAAGTGTTTGTGGTGAATTTCATCTGTGAAAAATGGCAAATAATCTAAAACAACTATATGACTCTCAAAACTTTATATCAACTTATTATTAATACTTAAGTGCATTAAATACTGTTTAGTATCGTCAGTGTCCTTATATGTTCAAAAAACAAAACTCTAAAAAGTGGAAAAGTGCAAAAAAAATTATAATCGAACATTTCGCGCAAAATATTAACGGCCGTCAGTTTTCTTTGTCTCATATAAAACGTGGACTTTGGACTAATATTCGTTATTCGTCATCAATCCAGGAACCTACCATTTAAATACAACTTTTTAAGTGCCGCGTCATAGAGTCGGTAGCCGTGTACATTACATGTCATGGCTGTGTAAGCAAAGTAACCCAAGTTCGATTCCCACATTTCTTAGGACACCTTTTGTGCTTCCAAAATCTAGTGAAAATCATACTACGTACATGAATTACAAGCTGGGAACGCCATCTATTAGTAAATTATTGAAGCAAAAGAATAGATAGATAGGCGCATCGTCCTTACTAAAACGGCGTTAGCCTTGCTTTAATATTTGGTTCAGAGATAGATTTTACTTCCGTCTTAAATCTTAAAAATAAAACGCCGTGTCGAAGACTGCCGAACTGAAACGACGTTAGACGATGCGGGAGCGTGAGGTTTTTTCGTTACGGAATTTCTGGATTCGGTCCCCGCGCTCAAGGCCCGCGATAGAAGCTATGCAATAGCTTAAAATCATATTTACGCTTTAACATTATCCCCTTATTAAATGCTAACATATTAAAATATGTACAACTATATAATGCACACTTATCTTACTGTAAAATGAAGCCTATGTCTTTATATATATCTATAGTTAGCACACTGGAACACTGTACTACTTTTCGAGACAAAATGTAGCCTATGTTTTGCCGAATTTCATCAAAATCCGCTCAGTAGTTTTTGCGTGAACGAGTCACAAACATCCATCCATCCGTCTCACAATTTTACCTTCATAATAGTTTAATATGTATACAGTTATAATACTGAAAAATATAGCGTATGTGTTAGTTGGGATAGCATTTACACAACTTTACACAAGAATTCATTTCAATCATGAAACAAAGGAATCTCTATATGAGGTTCCGGCCTCATATCACTACGAACAACAAATAGAATGATAGGTTAGTAGGGCAGAAAATTAAAAATAAAACTATTTCTGTCTAGAAAAACAGTCATAGTTGTATGGAATCATATCAATCTTTTTCTTTATATAAATATGAATTGTAATTCCAATGTCTCGCTAAACCTCGAGAAGAGCCGAACCGATTTGTGTAATGAAAATAATGATTTTGGTCTTGAAATAATTGTACAAGTTCAGTGATGGTTAGAAATGTGAGAAATATTGGAACAATTGTGGGGAAAATACTAAAAACTACGGTTGAATTTTCACATACTTTTTTATTTGATAAACATATGAATGGCGTAACTGCTTAAAATAATTCGCCAGTGTCAAGTTGACAAGGCGGGTAAATAGAATTTTAGTTCAAGTTTTCAACACCGTATTTCTAAATCGTCAAGTCGAAAGTCTAGTCAAAGCCAAATAAATAGTCAGTGACGTCAATGAGTAAAGTCAGCCGATTCAGAAAAGTGGTAGAAGCTTTACTGAAAGTACCTAGGAAGTTTTGGAGGAACACAAAATATCACGATTTTTGTAATTGTACCACTTGCCCACACTTATGTACGTCAACGAATATCTAATGGATAATATTATACCAATACTACACATTAAAAACCGAAATAACACAAATTTTGGAACGAATACAAAAACAAAAACGTCGCACATTGTCATCCCGGCAAAAATTCATTCATTCACTGTGTTTAATTTGTCACTTGACTGTCAAATATTTGTAGGAGCGTTCAGTTTACCCGTTTGATTATATTACATTTATTCCAGTTCATAGTTAAGGCAGAACAGCGAGTGTCGGGACAGCTAGTAGTGTTATAATATTAGGTTTTCAATAAATAAGTATGTAATAAATGGTTCTTGAAAAAAATATGAAGCGCCTATGAAAAAAGAATAGCAAATCACAATGGAAACAATTCGAAATTTTACACGCCCTTGTAAACTATCTATATCCCCACTAATATTATAAATGTGAATGTAAGTTTGTTTGTTACGCTTTCACGCGAAAACTACTGAACGGATTTTGATGAAATTTGGTATGGTAGTAGTTTAGACTCTGGATTAGAACATAGGCTACTTTTTATCCCGAAAAAGTACAGTGTTCCCGAGGGATATTTACGCGGGCGGAGCTGCGGGCATATAATGCTAGTTTGCGTTAAGTGACAACAAGTGAAGTAGTTAAGGAAACTATTTTAAAAAGTGTAGTTGACATTAAAAAGTAGCATTGATAATAATATGTAATAACGTTTCTACGTAAAACAAAAACTTTCAGTACAGATTTACGAGAATTGTGCGAACGGAGGAGTATAATCTTTGGCGTACATTTCATCATCGGCGAGAATTTCGACCACAGGGCGACATACTCGTAGTATTAATAATTGTCAGATAGGTTACATGTTTTACGATTTGTAATCTAGAGTTTAACACTGAGTGATAAGTTCTGAATTACACTGACGCAATAACAGCAAGGAAAGCCACAGTATACACATCATTCATTTGTATCGATCTTCTGTGAATACAATTAAACTGGAGCAGCGATACAAACCATGCCGTAGACTTGTGGAGTGTAGATATGCCACTTGTGAGAATGATAACAAAAAACTCGCAATTTTACGCAACCATTGTTTGGATTTTTTATGTTTAATGTTTGGTTTATTTCATTAGGCATAACCAACATTGTTAGAATGGAATTAAAACGTGGCAGAAATGAAACTTCCTTCATCATTTCACATCCAATGATACCTGCTTAAGGAACATTACTTCAAAAAGAACCGGAACTTTTTTTACACATAGCGCCATCTGTGTATTAAGATGTACTTGAGAAGGTCATATTGTTGTATTCAAATATATCCAAAATCGTGTCGTGACGCGTGTAGTGGCGTGACGCAAGCTTGAAATTTCACTCTCCCAGAAGTGTCACTTCAAAAATACTAAGATTTATCGGGATAAAATGAAGCCTATATTAAGTTCATCAATCCAAAATAATAAGGAGGTTAAAAACAAAAATATGTTTAGTAATAGAATAAATGATTTTTTTTTCAATCAGTGTAGTTTTGTAATTACTACCTATAGGAAAGCAAGATAAATGATTAGCTTTTGCCCGCATCTCCACCCGCGCAAAGACAGTATCCCACGGGAACAATGTACTTTTTCAGAATATCATGTAGCTTTTGTTTTAATGCAGAGCCTAAACTACTACCATACTAAATTCCAATCCGTCCAGTAGTTATTGGGTGAAAGAGACACAAACGTCCATCAATCCATCTATCCATCCATCCTCACAAACTTTCACATTTCTAATAGTAGTAGGATCTAAGTACATTTTTAAATATTTTGATTTACTCGATAATTATCACCTGCCACATCTGCAGTATTTAATCTCCGTGGACTCTCGGATTGGACAAAGTATTTCGCATCAAAGGATCTCACATAAACGTCTGCACGTAAAAGAATGTACCTTAAGAGCTTTCAGTACATTTTTACTGCTAGCAATTATACCCATGTTAACCGACTTGTTAAAAAGTAGCCCATCGGGGAACGTTTGGTGTCTAATTTTTCCCCGACTGGCGAAGAAGGGTGATGTTTAACGAGCGTATGTATGTATGTATTATTTGTATGTAAGACCACAGAATAATATTAATATGGAGGCTTCACACCACGTCATCTGGTCCCGTGGTAAGTTCTCGAAGACCTTGTGTCACGGCTACCAGACAACGGAAATATTACATTTAATACTTTTATATTATACACATTACATAATATATTTAAGATTTTGTCGTACTGGCAACTTTGATCTCAAATATTTTGGTTAGGAATTCCAATTTCAAATTTATACCGCTATTTACTCGTGCATTTGTGTTTCGAAAATAGTAATTCATTTGTTTTTTTCCTCTTTTGGTTTTTTCTTTGCGTCACTCTGTTTACAAAATGGAAAACTTGAAATATCGTATTATTTTCGAGTACGAGTGCCACCGTGGCACCAGTGCTGCAGAAACGGCTCGAAGGAATAATGATGTGTATGGCGGCGGTGTCGCAAAAGAAAACACAGTGCGTTTTTGGTTCCAACGTTCTTGTTCTAGAAATTTCGACCTACAGAACAAGCCCCGTGGACGGCCGGGAACCAAAGTTGATAATGAAGAATTGAAGGCTATTGTGGAAGCGGATCCATCGCAAACCACATCCGAGTTAGCTGCAGGCTGCGGTGTTAGTGATAAAACTGTTTTAATCAACTTGAAGCAAATTGGGAAGGTGAAAAAGCTTCAAAGGTTCATGAATTGAGTGCAGCAAACCGACAAACGCGCGTCGACTGCTGCGTTACATTACTCAACCGGCACAATAATGAAAGGATTTTAAATCGAATCATTACCTATGATGAAAAGTGGATCCTTTACGATTAGACTTTCCGATTATCGAATCGGAAACGCTCATCGCAATGGCTGAACTCTGGCGAACCAGCCGAAGCCTGCCCCAAGCGAAAATTGACTCAAAAAAAGTTACTTGTGAGCGTTTGGTGGACTAGTGCCGGTGTACTTCACTACAGCTTTAGTAAATCTGGCCGGATAATTACGGCAGATGTCTATTGCCAGCAACTGCAAATCATGATAGAAAAGCTAGCTGCTAAACAACCGAGGTTGGTGGTCATTCGCTCTAGGCCACTATTGCTTCAAGACAAAGCTAGACCACACACTGCACAACAGACGGCTACCAAATTAGAGGAGCTTCCATTGGAATGACAAAGACATCCACCGTACTCCCCGGACTTTGTTCCAACAGATTACATTTTTTTCGAAATTTGGATAACTTCTTGAAAGGGAAAAAATTCAATTCCAATGGGGCAGTCCAAAGCGCCTTCAAAGATTTTATTAATTCCTGTCCGAATGGTTTTTTTAGTAAAGGAATCAATGAACTACCTATGAGGTGGCAAAAGTGCATAGATAGCAATGGTTTAACAAAAATTTTACAAAGATAGTAAAACTTTGATTAAATAAATATATTATGTTTAAAAAAAATCGACTTTATGTTCCTCCTTCACAAAACGCCAATTTCATATGTAATGACTTAATATTTCACATATTTAATACACATCCATGACCCAGGACCACGAAAAACTTTTTGTTTCTTCGGCGGGATTCGCACCCGCGACCCCCGGCTTGAGCACCAACACGCTCAACCACTGAGCCACAGAGGTCGTCAAAAAATATAAATGTAAAAGTTTGTGAGGATGGGTGGATGGATGTCTGTTACTCTTTCTCACAAAAACTACTGAACGGATTTTAATGCAATTTAGTATGGTAGTAGTTTAAGCTTTTAATTAACAATTATGCTACTTGTTAAAAAGAAATAGGTATTTGGATTGACGCGATGAAAAATTATAAGCAAAAAAAAATATTGCCCATCTCCTTCTCGCAAAACGATTTGTTACGTCACAAGTTGCTACCGCCATACAATATGTATGGCGGATGCAACTCGTGACGTCACAGGCCGATATATCGCTCTCTTTCGTATTGTACATTTTAAATTGTTTATAACTTTGTAATTTTTTAAGATATATGAAAATCGGTTCTAGATTGTTTATTATTATGTTGTCTAATATCGAATAGACGAAAAAAATAATTTTCGGCAACGTGCCTATTGTAAACCTCCTCCTTGTTTGTAAGTCAGATAAAAAAAGGAAATTTACTATAATAATGTCAATGCGTTGACGACTATACTTGTCTCAAATCCTGTCAGACAGACAGACGGACAGACAAAAAATTAAAAAATTGTTTTTTTATTTTCGGTACCGTATATACTTTTATATGCATTATGTTTAAAGCTGTTAATTTAAAATTACAAACAGACACTTGGATTTTATTTATTTGTATAGACGACTACACCTATATCTAGTCAAGTGACGAATTGAACACAGGGCAGGGCACACAACTGCAGTTACTATGGAAGCATTCAGTCGTCGTTTTTAGTATTTTCCCCGCAATTTTTCCAATATTTCTCACCGTTCAGGCCTTCTCTGAACTTCCACAATTATTTCAATACCAAAATCAGCCAAATCGGTCGAGGCGTTCTCGAGTTTTAGCGAGACATTAAAAACTGCAATCCATTTTTATATATACGAAGAAGATTAATTTTATTTCTATCTAAACTAGCTGACAATTCACTCATTTGGGTACACTTCAACAGAGGAGTGATTAATTTTGCATCTGCAGCCTAACGATGCTGCGATTCTGTTAACTCACTGAGGGGGCGCGGGTTCGAATGACGAATCCCTCCCCGTGACCCATAAAGGTCAATTCATACTAGCGTGGAGTCGAAGCACAGTGAAGCGAAATCCTATCTATACTTATTATGTAGCCTATGTTCCCCGGGCTATTAATACGAATCTATTGACACCTCATTTATTAAAATCAGACCAGTAGTTTAGGCGCTACGGTGGAACAAACATACATACATAGACTGCCAAAATCATTACCCTTCCGTTTTGCTTCGCCGTAGTCGGGTGAAAAGAGGAAGTATTAGAAAAAAAGAAGAAGAAAAAAGAAAGAAGAAAAGAAGAAGAATAGTTAGTTTGTTTGCATTGAATAGGCTCCGAAACAAATGGACATATCATGATGAAATTTGGCACGGATACGGGGAAGGACATGGGCTACATTTCATCGCGGCATAATGTACGGTTCCCGCGAGTTTTCCTTTAGCGTGCACGAATTTGCGGGCACTATCTGGTATTTAATAGAGCAAATTCACTCTTCTGTCCACAACGTAACGCACACATTTGTTCTGAGATAAAACGCGCGAATTCGCGTGAACGAGCGCGTCAGTTCGCGGCCAACGCTTCTCTTTTTTTATTTGAGAAGGAATATGTACATTACGTTATTTGACATAGGAGTGAATTTAATTTGCTACATAACGTTCTCAGAATTTCGTTTCGCAGCGCCAGTGTGACCTGACCCTAATACCTCTGAAGCGCTCCATAATACATCAATCAAAAGACGGTAAATAATTTGAAATTAATTATAATTTGTTACAGCAAAGCTTTGAGTTGGAGCGACCGTTTTTGTTAACTTTGCTCGCTGTATTATTTAAAGCAATATCAAAATATGTTTAGGCAAACGATTTGGTCGCTACTAGCTTGTATTAGGCGGGCATCTCGAATTGAATGTGAATTCTTATGCGAAAATCAGGCGACTTTATTCAATTTTGAATGTACAGTAAAACCATTTTGCTTATGACAGACGCTGTATGAAAAACGACTCCCGAAAGCCATTGAGATATTGGTCGTACTGTAAATAAATAATAATGTGTTCAATATCAGAAACCTTATCTCGTATTCAACTTAGACTTTCATTTTACTTTCAATATATTATAAATTAATCGTCTCGATATCATAAACAGATTTTGGACAACGCTTTTGACGTTGGATTGACGAGACTGTATTATTGTAAGATTTAATTAGCAAAATCCGACCTGGCTTAAGCCAAAGTTTTTGTAGTTTTATGTATAAAATCATTTCGCGAAAAATATGAACTATAGTAAAGTTTGCAGTGAATCGATCAGTGCCATTTTGACATTCGAACTGACGACTCACTCCGAACTCAAAGCGAATACATTATAGAATCCAAATTATTAAATCTCACGCAACATAAAGCGTGTTGAATCTAAAACAATTTTTAATTTGGATCCATATTCTCAGTCATCGGAATTAAGTCAGATATTTTACTGGAAAAACAGATAGTAAAAAACGAAAAAAGGACGTTATAGTGTTGTCAAAATACCTTAAACGAACATCAGGATTCGAACCAGGAGTAAGTGGCTCAGGCGTATATTGAGATGTCGCAGCAATGTGCTTAGAAGAAAAGGTTTTTCACGTATTTCATAGAAAAGCTAGTTACGTCGAAAGGGGAAAAGAAATCAAGAAAATACTATCAGTTTCATCTATACTTTAATATTCTAAAGAGGAAATATTTGTTCGTTTGTATTGAATAAGGTTCGAAAGTACTCGCCGAAATTCTTTCGTTCCGTCACATTTTTCTTTTTAATATTTTTAAATTGTGATGGATTTTTTGAAAGATTATGGACTTAAAATCCGTGTCCGTAATGTACACTATGGTATGTATAATATATTGTACAATCGCGTGCACTTATATACATATTCACAAAGTTTCTATAGTGTATCAAAATTAAACATTACCATAACATATTTCATGAGATTGTATTCTAAATATTGTATTCAAAGTGTATATAGCCTACAAAGTGGTTAAAAATTATGCCCGCATTTTTTTCCGTAGTAAACTTAGGTTAAGTTAGTATAGTTCTTACATTACATGTGGTTATAGGATATAAGATGGATAAACACATTTAAAATTAAACAAAATGTGATGTCCAATATAATATTAAGTAACTTCGCTTTACGCATTAATTAATAATAATTACAAATTGTGTCGTGTTCAATGTTAATTTATTAATCGTGTCTTATCCATGTTGTTCATGATTGGTAGGGTTGGCACAATTTACAAGTTAATTAAAAATAACAATGTAATTAGGTGTAACAATCCCTTCAGACAGGCTGTAGCAGCCGCGGGGCGATCCCTTTGTAAGGGGTATTTAAACCTTTTAAACCCTAGGGTTCCGAGATTACTGACGTGAAATATTACATGTTATTCTCTGTTCATATGCAATTTAATCTGCACGTATGCAAAAATACGATAGCGTAATTAAATGGCACAATCTTTTTGTTTACGTATCTAGATTAAGTTGGATTTGTATATAAAGGGTAGGGTATATAAAGTTGTGTGGCGAAAATGAATATGATGATGCTGACGTTATCTTTCCCTGTCTAAATTCCCTCTTTGTAAATCTAGACTTAAGGTTGTTTTCCGGTGCACGCGACGCGCGACCGCGACCCGAGACCGAAATATCGTCGCGGAGACCCAACTTAGTATGAATTTATATGGAGCACTAAACAATCCTCGCGACCCGCGACGCGCGACCTGTGAGCGTGGCCAGAGAACCTGATCGGCTGGTTTGCTGGTCGCGGTCTCGCATAGATTACAAGGCTACCTTAACTTAAATAGGAACGCCAACCCGTTTAAAGGCTTTCAAGTTTTTAGTTTTTTTTTTTGTTTAGGAGCTACTCAATCCTCCGAACAACCATTAATATTTAAGTGACGTTTCATTCTGCTATTACAACTCCCCTTTTTTATCACAGCAGCCATACACCATACTATCTATCGCCCAATCGGAATGACGCTGCAGACTACACAAAAACTAAACACGGTCGCTTTTAACGATACGCAGCATAGTGTACGCTACTCTTAGGGGAATTATTGAAAAATTTCATTTAGAAATACCGCTCCGATCAGTCAGTAACCTCTTATGAAGATTATAAAACTGCAAACCACATTCGCTGTGGCGTTCGACCTACATCTGTGAGTGACTCGCATTGTACAATTTTAATTACATTTGACTTGTTTTTATTTTATTCCGTCATTATGTGGCACTTCAATCAAGCGTAACTTCGTTTGTACAAAACAAAATATACGACAGTATATACGCTAATATTTTAACTAGATGTCGTAAATGAAATCTCGCAGAAACTGTACATTTTGGCAAAAAAAATATAGTCTATGTCCTTTCCCGTGGTCTACTCAATATCAGTGCTAAATTTCATCAAGTTCAGTAAGTAGTTTAGGAGCTTATTCACTGCAAATAAACATACAAACAAACAAATCTTTTCCCTTTGTTGTTATGTTTAAAGTAAAAGGTGTCGTCAACACAACAAAACGCAGGTAAAAACTTTTCAAATATATTTTCCGATTAAAATAAATCTTTGATATCAAATACTCGAACCTCAATTGACAAAGTTAAGTATAGACTCGACCGGATGAATACCACGGCCTCAAAGAAAAGCAGCGTGAAATAACGCTTGCGTTGTTTTACCGAGTGTGTGAAGTCACCGGAGGACCAAGGGGGTTGGGGATTTTAAGGACCAGGAACATCTGGCGGCACCAGAGGAGTTACGAGTGTAACTCCTCTGGTGGTACGAGTGTCCATGGGCGGCGGTAATCGCTTACCATCAGGCGATAAAAGTTGCCTAAGTTACTCTTTAAAATATCAGGTATCTGCCAGTTAAAGTCCGGTCAGAGCCGGTCCGGCCGTTTCAGAGATTAGCCGGAATAAACAGACAGACAGCAGACATACAGATGTGCAGACCGATATAAAAATTAAAATTTAATTATTTGGTGTAGGAATCTATAATATGAACCTATAGTATGTAATGTTTGCACTAATGCTGTTAAGTTGAAATTACACACAGACACTTCAATTTTAGATATATGGATCTATCATACAAAGTGCATATTACGCAGAAAGCTTATGTAACACAAACGGAGCTACTGTATATTCATTTAACATTACGAAAACCGAGGGATGTTAAAAGGTTGACGTGTGTATCTGTGTGTCTGTCCGTGGCATCGTAGCTCCCAAACGGATAAACCGATTGTGTAGTTTTTTTTTTTGTTTGAAAGCTGACATGATCGAGAGTGTTCTTAGCTATAATTCATCATCATCAGCTCGCACACTGCCTGACAATTCGGCGGTTTACTATTTTTTTTTTTTTTCACAATCGTCTATTAAGTTTCAAATAGCTTATTCGTATGCTTTGTCGCTGCTCACTTTAAACTGAGCGACACAGACGAAACACGCAAGTGAGCAATCTAAAGCTTATCGGTAGATTGTGAAACAGACCCCAAATAAACTGTAACAGGCACCTTGGGTTTTTTTTACATTTATACCGTACTTAGAAAAAACCCAATCCGTAAGTACACCTTTTGGTCAACATATCTCACCGTTAATATTTAATCCCGGTCGATTTTCCCCGAGCAGATTTCATTCCGTAGAAGTACCAAGCGCGCAGGGGTAATATTTCAGGCGATGGGGGTATTCAACATTAAGGGGAAGGCTTTCATTAAATTTAAATCTCTTTAGTTCGCTGACACCCTAGTAAATGGAAAGTGCATATTAAATTTTGCACTCAACTTGCAAGCTTTTTGTATTCATTTAAGAGTTTTATCGAACGAAATCAGATGGAGAAGACAGTGTTGCAATATGTATTAAAGATACATTAAGGGTCAGTTCACATCGCGACGTTACGTGACGCGACGCGCGAATTTATAAGATATCTATTAAAAATGTAACTTTATTCATTACACTCGAACTCTGACAGTGAAACGTGTAGCCTCTTGTGTGATGTATAAAGTTCATCTTAAAAGGCATCTTAAAAGTGTAACACCATGACGAGTATCGTTTCGTTTCGGTGGGTATTGACCCTTAGTTATTGAATATTTTGTAACAAACATTTCAGTATTATCTATAGTAATATTGTTACGATGAAAGCTTTGTTTGTTTGCGTTCAATACGCTCAGAAATAAATTATAGTTTAAAAAAACTAAAAAATCACGCTTTTATAGAAAATCTAACAAAAAATATAAAATAAAATGTAATAAATTTAGATTAAGAATAAGTAGTGTAAATGAAAAATAAATGTTTATTATTGTAAAAAAGCGTGGGGTGCAGTGTCTTCACCTGTATGTTTGTTTGTATGTAACCGACTCCAGTGGATTTTATTTTGATCCACTTCAAACGGTCAGATTTCGTTTAAAGTGATTTTTAAGATATTATCAAAGTGAAGATCCTTCTCACATCTGCCAATAAAATGTTTATAACTATTGACACTATGCACTCCACGCTTTTTTACAATAATAAACATTTATTTTTCATTTACACTATTCTTAATCCAAATTTATTAAATTTTATTTTATATTTTTTGTTAGATTTTCTATAAAAGCGTGATTTTTTAGTTTTTTTTAAACTATACTTTATTTTTTGTTTTTTACTACGATTTGCCAAAGAGTAAGCCTGGAACTGCACGCATGATTATTTATTATAATAATTTATAATTGAAATTTTTAAAATTGATTTTTTTTTTATTATTAATATTAATTTTTTTTTTATTATTAAAATTAAATTAAATCGAATTATTGCATTGTCATCGGTCTTTGACAGGTGTGCAAAGTTTGAATTAAATCTGATCGTTCAAAGTAGGACAAAATCGAGCCCAAAGGAGTCGGTTACAAACAAACAAGCAAGCAAGCAAGCAAGCAAACATACAGGTGAAACTAATAAAAGCGTTATAAAAACTGGATCGATTTTGATGAAATTTAGCACAGATAGAGAGCAGACCACGAGGAAGGACATATGCTACATTTTATCGCAGCACAATGTACGGTAAACGGTTCTAGCAGAATTTTATTTAGCGCGGACGAAGTCGCTGGCAACATCTAGTCTAGATATAAATGAATCAAAGTATTGTTTACATTTCTGCGATTCAATTCGAACGTACCAATATTTGTGCTCGTACTAGTATACGAAATTACACTAACAGTAACAAAACAAACAAAAACTTCTTTCAAAAACCTGTCATTTTAAAAACTTCTCAGACCTCAGAAAGCTTGACAATGGCCAATACAGGTGACCCACGTCAGGGCTGACACAATATTGTGACGTCACGTGACGTGACAGAGGCCCTGAATTCTTTCGCAATGATAAAGGTGAGGTGTTGCGGACATTTATTGATCATCATCAGATTTATATATTGTAAGAATAGGTACTGGCTTTACAATGGCAGCAAAGGATCAGACGAGTTGCGTCATGGAAAGCGATTCCTGTCGATCGTGGATATAGAATAGGGAGGGACTTAAAAGTACGTTGCGAGCCTTTAATTTATCATAAGCCTGCTGACTTAACAATGTCGACAAGACCACACAAATGTCGGGTCAAATGTCAACATCGTATATGACAGCTCGACATTTGACACTTCGATTTTCAACTCTATTGTATTAACGCAGAGTTTTTCAGTGTTCGGCGCACTGAATTTTTTCCGGCCTTCGGGATCCCGAATCAAATAATCCCAGTCTTACGTTTTCGCGTCTAAAACTGAGGCCCGCTGCGTCGCGATTAAGGCAGTGTATGCCACACCTGCGTTTCGTCGATGCACGGCATCATAATGCAACACGACGACGTAACGAATTAATGGGGGATGTCATCAAGAATAAGAAATGACGCATCGTCGACGTTGCGACAACGGAACGCAGCGCAACGCACTAATGAATCCTCGCTCGAAGTCGTTGAAAATATTTGAGTATTTGACACACATTACAGCCCGGATTGACATTTAGCCTTTTTTCCTGCAAAATATACGGTTCCCTTAAAAAAGGTTTATATTCCAGTGTAAGTGCCGGGAATAAGTATGTTATCAATTAAAGAGCCAATTAAAGAACTGTCGTAACACAAAAACTATTAATTCCAGGAAAGTAACAAAACTATAAAATTCTCCCAACGCTGCCACCAAATTGAGTCTTGGATAAACCAACATTAGCGTTCACCGCGAAACTGGAGTTGAGTTCTTGGGGATAAGGTTCAAATTGGAAGAATGCGGCATATGTAGCAATTTAAGAGCGAAAAATGTGTGGGTTTTAGAGCAATGGAATTAGACGACACGATGCGATATATAAATTAGTCGGAATGTTTTAAAATAGTTTAAAGTGCCCAAGTGTGGGTAAAGTCCACTTTTACAATGCGGGGTTTTTCGACAATAATATTATAGATGTGATTTAAACAGGACTAGCTTTTTTCCGCGGCTCCGCCCGCGTAAACATAGTATCGGGTATCCCACGGGTATACTGTTATTTTTTCGGAATAAAAGTAGCCTATGTTTTAATCCAGAGCCTAAACTACTACCACACAAGATTTCATCGAAATGCGTTCAGCAGTTTCTGCGATAAAGAGTAACAAACATCCATCATGCATCCATCCATTCATCCTCACAAACTTTCACATTTATAATAGTAGAAGGATGTCTTCAGAACAAAAACAGAAATTCTAGGAGCGTAATTCGAGCGTTTATCACATTATTTTTCTGTAAATTACGTATTTTTTTGTATTAGTGTCATATAGTTTGTGCGTGAAAGAGTAACGAACATCCACAGATCCATTCATTAATACAAACATTCCCGTTTACAATATAAGGATATCTGGGACATCCTGGTCACATGTGTACTGACGTGGATCGTAAAATGTGTCATTATTCAGGTTGTAAAATCTGACAATAAGGGACGTGGGTAGAATTGAAATCTCATATTATACTCAATTGTAGAGCCCAAGAACCTATTTTTACATTCATTTTTACGTCAACTTAAAAACCATTAGAACATACAACGGTACAGCTTAAACGCAGAAAATACACTACACAGTTCTGTTATTAGCTTATAATTTTAATACATTTTTAAAAAGCATTACAAATGATAAACTAACAGTGGCGAGGGGTTCCCATAACTACCATTCTACCATTCAACATTCAACCATTCCTATCGGCTTCACTTGCCGCTTACCTTCTGAAGACCCTCAACCAAATCCCTGCCTATTATACAGGCTAGGGCTTCCCTATGAAGGAGAATCAGCCTTCCCCACTTAGTTTAAAGCTAATGATAGCACGCGTACGGGAGCGCGTTGTGTGTATGAGAATCGCCTTACAGAGTTTTTAATGTAATTAACCAGAACCCCAATTCTCGTATATAACTTAGACTTCCAATTTACTTTCAATGAATTACAAATGAATCATCTTGATATCATAAACTGATTTTTGGAGTGTTTACCAATCAAAACGCGTTTCATATTTGTTTGACGTTTATGAGAATACAGTTTTGATGTTTGAACATAATTATCGAGCAACAGCCTCCGTGCTCTAGTGGTAAGAGCTTGTCGAGAGCCAAGCTCTTACCGGGGCTCGGGGGTCGAGGGTTCGATTCCCACATTGGAACAACAAAAAATGTTGTTTCCATGTTTCGTTAGGACAACGCAGCCTGCATTGTCCTAACCAAACATGGAATCATCTGATTGTCTTCTGGCAAGAAAGATGATCCATGGTGAGATGTCGGACGGGCAAGTAAAAAGACGGACCTGCGCCTGATCTCTCGCCAGTTGTGTCGGTCATCCGTCCCACTGGATTATGAGAGGAAAGAAAGAAAGAGTGCTCTTGTGTACTTGGACACTTCAAAATTACTCCTGCTGTAACTAACTAACTAACGTAACTGGCCTGGTTTCAATAAAAACGGACA
This sequence comes from Phengaris arion, assembly GCA_963565745.1. Lineage (NCBI taxonomy): Eukaryota > Metazoa > Arthropoda > Insecta > Lepidoptera > Lycaenidae > Phengaris > Phengaris arion. The sequence goes on along the minus strand of OY751444.1, from coordinate 5,501,087 downwards.
CCATCACCAAAATCGGTGTGGGGAGTTGAGAGTAATATCGAGACTGTATCGAAACCGTTTAAATATTGTAAGATTTAGTGTTAAGAGAGAGAGAGTTAGAGTAATCGACCTACTGAAAACAAACAGACGGATCGCCTGATGGTAATCGCTTATGCGCCCATGGACACTCGTAACACGAGAGGAGTAACACTTGTAACTCCTCTGGTGTTGCGCACTTGCGTTCCTGTTCCTTTAAATGCCCAACCCTGAGTCTCCGACAACCTCACTCACTCGGCGTTATTTTACGCCGGTTATCTGTGAGATCGTGATTATTATCCGGTCGAGCTACCCCATGTTTTTTTTTTAATTTGCCTAGCCTAAATAATGAAGTTTAAGCTCTGAAAAGCGTGTTTTTATGTGTTTTGATGATGATGATACAATGTCATCTAAAAAAGATCTAGCTGATCATGCGTCAGTATCACGAGTAGGAGAAACCCCGCCCGAATATATTTATAGACTGGGTTATATGGGTGACTTTCGGAGCAGCTCATCTAGATTCGTGCGAGTTTCGTAGAGTCGTACAATACGTCTAATCGCACGCACACAACGCCGTGTCGAAGACTGCCGAACTGAAACAACGTTAGACGATGCACGGAGCGTGAGGTTTTTTCGTTACGGAATTTCTGGATTCGGTCCCCGCGCTCAAGGCCCGCGATAGAAGCTATGCAATAGCTTAAAAGTTAAAAGTATCGAGTAATTTCATCGAGATGGTCCAGCAGATTTGGTTTCAAGTTTTCTCATCAAACAGCATTAAGTTCAGCGACAACGTTCTTACTGTCCATCGGTAATCAACGTTTGCCTATGAAAATAACATGTACGTGTATTTTGGAAACTATATTTTATTAAAAACATTTTTTTAAAACTATGGACATGCTACGACCTTCTACGATGTAGCTACGACGTAGTCTCTACGCCGTAGCACTGTCGTAGCACGACGTAACTATGCTAATTCGTAGCACGTCTACGCCGTAGCAACGTGAGGCAGTGTTATTTTTATTGAATGGGGCCGGATCATCTGCGATTACCGTCGCCATGGACACCCGGTACATCAGAGGAGTCGCAAGTGCGTCGGCCCTTTAGAAAGCGCCTTTTTAGAATTTAGACGGTTTGAAGGTCGTAGTCCTTAAATTCCGCTGGTTCATTTTAGAGTTTGTACGCGAAGCGTGTTTTTAACGTAGCTCTCGTCATAACATCAAACTAAATTCGTATGTTCGCCTTCAACTTCAGATTTAGTGATAAACCAGATGTTTTACGCGCAGAAAGAGATCGCGCGGTAACCGTACATTTTGCTGCGATAAAAAGTGGCTATGTGTTACTCCAAAGTCTAAACTACTACCATGTAAATTTTATCAAAATCCGTATAGTAGTTTTTGCGTAAGCGAGTACCAACATCCATACCTACAAACTTTCGCGAATGGATGTTTATGACGCTTTCACGGAAAACCTACTGAACGGATGTCGATAGGATTTAGTAAGATAGTATTTTAGGCTCTGGATTACGTTATAGGCTCTTTTTTATCCCGATAAAGTTATTCCCGTGGGATACTGTATTTACGCGGGCGGAGCCGCGGGCAAAAGCTAGTATAAACATAAACAAAACTTCTCCATCTCACGCACTTTTCTCGCCTGTACCTCTGACTGTACAGCCACCGATGTGCCACACTTCGATCTTATTACTATGGCAATAAGGTTCAAGTTCGTAACCCCGGACGGAACAAAGGCCGCGGTGGGCGCGCGTGGGGGAGGCGAGGTCAAGAGGGTTGCCGACCCGCACTGTGTCAGTGGAGAATTGTACCACGTTAATGTGGTACAGTGGTGAGAATACACTAATATTTTCTCTCCTACTATTATAAATGTGAAAGTTAGTGAGGATCGATGGAAGTATCTTTCTCTTTCAGGCTAAAACTACTGAACAGATTTTAATAAAATTTGGTATGGTAGTAGTTTCAGCTCTGGATTAACACATAGGCTACTTTTTATACCGAAATAGTACAGTGTTCCCGTGGGATACTGTATTTAGTAGTACAAAACCTTTGAAATTGTGTAGATTCCTATTAAAGAAGAAAAGAATTTCGATTATTTTTCTTTAAAAATAGGCCAAGAGCGAGTCGGATGAAGGTACGGAAGTACCTACCATTATCTATATAAACGGCAAAAAAGCACGCTTGTTGTTATGGGAGCCCCTTCAATTTATTTTATTTTGTTTACAGTATATTGTTATGGCGGCAACAGAAATGCATCATCTGTGAATATTTCAACTGTCTCACTATCACGGCTCATGAGATACAGCCTATTGACAGACGGACGGATAGCGGAGTCTCAGTAATAGGGTCCCGTTTTCCCCTTTTGGGACGGAACCCTAAAAAGCTACGCCCGTTTTGGGATACCTATCCTGTGATACCCTACAACAAAAATAAACATTTAATTATTTGATGTATCGAACAGTAGCCATAACAAGTTTCTTGTGTTTTATGCCACAGGATGTTAAAGGAATCGCGCACCTGTTGGTAAGTGGTGTGTAATATATTTACTTGGGCCCGTAGCGTAAAAGATCATACAGTTTTGTAAAGAGACCGCTCGTATTACAATTTTATAGAGCCTTAAACGTCAAATCTCTGGTATTTATACAAATTATGATCAGCGGTTTCGTAGGACTTTGGATACAGTTATTTTTAACCCTCCTACTTTTTTTTTCACCAAGAATGAAACTAAAGCGCCTTTACTCGCCGTCCAGCCTGCAAATCCAATATCGCGGCCTTGAAGCGGACTTGTAGGCAAAGATTATAAATTGACACTGATGACGGCTGTTAGTACCGATAATGGATTTGCAGGCTTGACCGTGAGTAAGTCGCACAAGTATACGCACACAATATCATGTAAATCCTACTTGAATGTAGCCTATGTGCTTCAAATCGTTTTGGGATAAGTGACAAACTGATTATTTGAACTGATTTTGACTTATACTGATTCATTAATAATTTAATTAAATACTATTAATTCATGCATCTTTGTTGAATAAAGCAATAACTATAGATTGAAACTTCAGAAACGGCGCGAGTTGCTGAACTATGCGCAAGTTTCAGCAACGCTTACTGAACCTGCTCAGTAAAACACTATTTCAATTATTCTGTAATGGTTTAAGTTCTTATAGCTTAGTATGTCCTGATTTTGATGCTAAAATAAATATTTGTTTATGCCTTTGTAATTTTATCGTTTCTAACCTCCAAAAAGGTTTATAAGTTAGAAGCGTACAAGTAACCTAAGTCCTTTCTCATAGTTTGTGCTTTTGTTCTGTGGAAAATTTCATGACGATCGGTTATGTAGTTGATATGTGAAAGTATAACTTAACTTTTATTTTGTAAATCACACAACATATAAACCCAACAAGTACAAGAATAATCTTAATTACATCTACATTTTAAAGCCTATAATGTTGTGTGATGCCAAAAATTTGCCTCAGCTCAGCATTTCGCAGCAAGCAATCCCGCTGCACTGATATTCTGCCAGGACCAACCATCAATCAAACTTACATTCACATTTATAACATTAGTAAGGGTATATAGATATTAATAAGTTACCAACCCGCAGTAGGTTAACGTGGTAGAAATAACCCACACATCGGTTCTCTGTAAACGGGTATTTTAGTGTTCAAGGATGATGTTTAAAGCACTTACCATTAGATGCTAACGTAACACAGTTATGACGTCACTTCGCATTTAACTAAACAAGTTAGTAAGTTACGTATGAGTTAAAGCTTATTGTTCGGTAACTATGGTTTGTTCAACTGTTTACGTGAGTTCATCATGATCAGCGTCAATCTCGCCTCAATTCAAGTATTTTAATCCAGCTTATACCCGCTGCTTCGCCTACGTTAAATGGCTATTACACGCTTTCTTTGTAGTTTATATTAGATATTCGATATTCAATATTCTAATGTTTAAGCTATATTACTGTTAAGTTTCCATACATCATCCGTTCGCAAAATCTAATATTTTTCGTAAAAGATTCAGACGAGGAACAGAAGAGACAAACTTTCACATTTTAGTAAAGTTGGTTTTAGGACAGAGATAATTATGTACGCGAATCGGTTCTGTCGTCGGTGATTCAGTCTCTGGGCGACCAAAATATAGGTTGAGTCGAATAGATGACCGGCTACCAAGTGCGTACATATCTATTTAAACTATAGTTAGTCAAAGTACGGAACCGAACCGTGGACACTCTCCGCAGGGCTGGTTCACAACTTCAAGGTTGCTCAGCGTGCGACGGAAATAGCAATAGGTATCCATAGCTCTTTCCGTCGCACGTCTGGTGGATAAAATTCGTAACTATATCATTCGCCAGAGAACTAAGTCACCGACATTGCTCATAGAATTAACACTCTGAAGTGGAAGTGGGCCGGCCATGTCTGCAGACGGACAGACGGTAAATGGAGCAAGTGTTAGAGTGGATACCACGCTTTGGCAAACGTAGTGTAGGATGATCTGCGGCACGATGGACCGACGATTTGAAGAAGGTCGCTGGCAGCGGATGGATCGTCCGAGGCGAGGCCTATGCTTGGACGGCGACTAGTGAAAGTAGCCAGACAGTGCGTAACAGTTCTAAAATAGCTCTAAAGGATTTATAGACTAGGATTACACTTGCAACTTTTCTGTCGAGTGTAAATGGGCGGCAGTAAACGCATACCATAAGGCGATCTGTCTCCTCATTTCCCGATATAAATGTAATAAATATTATGCTAGCCTGTTGTATCTCACTGCTGGGCAAAGGCCTCCCCTCTTTTCCTCAATAAGTCGCGATCCTTCCATGTGGTCGGCCAGTCCTTATCAAAGGATTTTATTCGTCGCGCCACCTTTTTTTGGGTCTGCCTCTGTTCCGCCGACCAGCCGGCAGCCACTCCGAAATAAGACGTGTCCATCTATCTGGGTGCATGCGAGACACATGCCCCGCCCAACACCATTTTAAGCTGGCAGCTTTCTTTCCCATGTCAGTCAGTCCCGTTTTGGAATAAATAACAGGACATAACAGTAGGGTAGGCAGTAACCGTATAATGTGCAGTTAAAGCCTTAAACGTTACAAAAGTGCTAAACGCCGCCGTTCGACGCCTAATTTCCAAAACTAGCGGCACTAACAATGCCACGTTAAAAATAGGGTTGGCAAGCGGAGTTTTGTGATAAGTAACTTTTTTAAAGATAATAGTTTTTTTTTTCAGTCATCATTTATATAATTATATACATCGTTGGTTTTAAAATTAATTGATCGGGTTAAAAGACTTAGATATGTTCATTAATAATTTTAAAAAAAATATTTAAATATTAATAAAAATATATTTGTCGAAAAAGGTTTTAAAAAATCTCGATTTTGATACTTGCAATTATTTTCGACGACCTCTGTGGCCCGGTGGTTGAGCGTGTTGATGCTCAATCCCTGAAGGAACAAAAAGTTTTTCTGTGCTGCTGGGGCATGGATGTGTATTGATATGTGTATAATATAATAAAAATCTTGAATGTATGTTAAATATAAAAGTGATAAATATTAAATATACATCCCGTTGTCTGGTCCCCGTAACACAAGTTCTTAGAGTACTTAGCACGGGGCCAGATCGACGTGGTGTGAAGCGTCTATAGATATTATTATTATTATAACGTTTAAAAAAAACTAACGTAAAGATTAAAATAAATCATCTTACTAATAATATAAAGCATATATTACAAAATAATAAAAAATAAATAAATATGTTATGAAACTCATTCCTCCCTCGTATATTCTATTTCACTTAAAAAAGACAATAAAGTTGCGCTGAATTAAAAAAAGGATTGTGTGGTTTTATGAAACCACGGTAAAAGTGAAACTTAATAACAAAATAGCGTGGAGCACTGGCACAAATGAGTACTAGTTTATACACTACACGGTCAGCTGATGCGAACTATAGGCGCCGCCATATTGGCCTCGGCTGCTCTGACGAGCGCCTTTCAATTTATCCCTACTCCGCGGCCGACCGTCACGTGACATGCAACACACAGACTAAAAACTTTGAGACGATGTAATAAAAGTTTCACTTTAAAAAGTATTGTCGCAATAAAACTTGTGGCAGCCCTTGCCAGGGTTGGCAATCTGCATTGTTTGTCAGTAAATCTATCAGTAAACTTGACAACTTCATCATCGTCACACCGGACTAGATCGCGAGCAAAATGCACGGTCACTGCGAGACTCCCTCAACATCTACACGATACACGTAGGTTGCTTACCAAAGCTAGATTGAAGCCAAATTTTAGTTTCTGACTGTATATTCGAAGTCTCGTAAAAACTACGAATCGGCCTGTGAAACGCAATATTTGGAATATTTGGTGTTTATTTGCTGGTCAATACACTGCCCAAAAGTCATGATCGAAAGAAGAGTTTTTCATAATAGGTAACGGAGATTTTCATATAGCTGACAGCTGATAGAGTTGATAATATATTAATCGTACTACTACATCCTAATGTGAAATTTTGTGAGGACGGATGGATGGATGGATGGATGGACAATATGAGATGTGGATAGAATTGAAAATACATATCTTACTCAATTGTGGAGCCCAAAACCTATTGTTGCAACAAGTTTAACGTCAGCTACGGTACTTCCTAAAGCGTAAAAGTACACTGCACCGTTTTGTCAACCCACTACTGTTATAAATGTGACAGTTTGTGAGGGTGGATGTTTGTTTTTTTTTTTTTTTTTTTTTTTTATATATGGAAATAGTTTATGTTTTAGATTAGCACATTAGCTACTTTTTATCCCAAAAAGTTGTGTTCCCGTGGGATATTGTAATTACGCGGTCAGAAGCTAGTATTAATAATCTATGGACGCGTTCACGTCAATCTGGTCCCGTGCTAAGAACTTGTGTTCCGGGTACCAGACAACGGAAACATGTATTAAATACTTTTATAATATACACATATTTAGGATGTTTCTTATAATATAATGTTAAATACACATGTTTAATTGTTAGGAGCGAAGGTGAGTAAACAAAATATAACTCTAAGTATTTCTCGTAACCTAAAAACCAACTGCATAAACTGCTAAAATTTACCTATATTATGTAAACTTTAAATCTATATAGTAAATTTAATTTTATTCGATATTACCTTATAAATAAAAAAAAGTCGTTCGCATTTTTGTCTTAATCAGGAGACCTATAAAATGCCGCATTTTGTAAGGACTTTACTAGAAGAATATAATTATAAAGTCTTTATGCGAAGTAGACTTTTTTCTCCCAAGTTTTTACACAGCTTTTCATAGATTGAAATTAATTTATGAACAATGTACATAAACACAACATAGCTTACGAGGTTTCTTGCGAAAAATTGCTGTTTATTTTCTGCTGTTTAGCTAGTCAATTTAACTTTATGGAATTTATATTCACATAGTTTTGTAGTGTCACTGTTTAGTGTTTAGTATTTATTTATCGTATGTTTATAACACGCAATTATGTTACAGATAACTAACTAACGTGTGTAACGATTCAGAAATCAGCACAATAAGTGAAAATATCGTTAGTTTTCTTTGAAAACACACCGACGTTCAGAAAGTGTTTAAAAATATCAATTTTGAATTAAAAAAAAAAAAACAATTTCTATTCTCTAAGGAAATTCTCTTCGTAGCATCTCTTATAACTTGTAGTTTTGCCTTATACGTCGTGTCATCGTACATACTAATTACATATATTTGGTGTGTCGTGTACCTGCGAGAACCTCTCCTGCGCGTCCAGTATGTCGATAAACAGGGACAGCTTATGGTCCATGATTGGAAATCCATTGCGGGGCTGCTGCAGCAGGTGGAGGACCGCCTCGCGAACCGCGGCCGGCGTGCTGGGCGTCAGCAGGCCCCCCGGCGTCGGCTCCGGGGGGCCGAACAGGCCCGCCAGGCCGTGGAACGTCGCCGACAGTTTCGGGGGATTGCTCGGGCCGCCCGGCAGGGACAACCGGCGCGATGTCGCCGGCGGCACCGCGCCGTACCCGTTCGTCATAATAGCCGGACGCTGCAGCTGATAGTCGCTCCGGGATGCCGGTAGGGGACGGGTAGGAATCGGCCGACGCGGCACCGGCTGCAGTGGCATCGGCCAGTCGTCGAACGCGCCCACGGACCGCGGCCGTCGCGGCGCCGGCGGCGGCGGCCGCTGTGCCGCGCTGTGCGGCCGGCGCTGCAGCGTGGCCGGCGGTGTGTACGGTTTAAAACCTCCAAAGTCATCGTGGAGGGACGCGACGCGGGACTCGGGCGCGGGCGGCGGCGGGTCGTCGCGGGGCCAGGCCAGGGCCAGCGAGTCGGGCTTGCGGGGCGGCGCGGGCTTGGGCCGGCCCGCCCCGTCTGTCATGGCGTGCGCGGGCAGGGTCACATAGCGCACGTACGTCGCGCGCGGCGTCCGCCGCCCGACTGCCGCCATCCCCCGCCGCCCGCGTGTTTTGCCGCGAACAAAACTGAAAATCTTCGGATGCAATTTCCACCTATAAAACTAAGGTCTCCGCACCGCGGTTCTTATTTCGCAAATCTGTAACACATGGCAGCATCTACACCACTAGTAGTAAAAAAATTATTGACCCGACCGCACGGCGGTTTTTTATCGCGCGATTTCTACTCTCGCGGATTATACTATTCTGCGATCGCGTATCTTCCCCTATAATCGGTATCTAATCCATAGATGTAATCACAGATTTTTATCCGAGCGATTTTTTACGGCTGGTCAATGTACATTAACATCCAATGTGTTGCGAAAAAAAGCGAAAAAAAAAAACCACGTGGTGAAAAACTGCTGGACAGGTATTTGGGTAGATATTGCATCCGAAGATTTTCAGTTTCGCGGATTCTGGATTGACTCTAAAAAAAATACTGCATCGATCCCTGAAAGCCAGAACCTCAATTCTCGTATTTAAATTAGATTCATTTTACTTTGATTGTATTACAAATGAAGCGACTTGTTATCATAAACTGATTTTGTGACGTTTGGACTAATCAGAAGGCGTTAACCGCTGCTTTAACTTTACGAGAATACTCTCCCTCAGTTCTAATGCCGGCACTTGAAATGGCTATTTGGCTAACACGCACCTTGTGTAGTTGATTGGCATTAAAAAGTTGGCCATATTTTGACCCAGTAGATCGATTTTGCTAATTAAATCTTATGATAATACAATTTCAAAGCAGTCTCAAAATATAATGTTTACACAGCAAAATGGTATTCTCATAAACGTCAAACCAACGTTTAACGATTTTTGAGTGGTCTAAACTCCGAATATCAGTTTATGATATCAAGACGATTCATTTATAATTAATTGAATATACATTGAAAGTGTCAGTTAAATACGAGAATCGGGGTACTGTCTGCCCCCTGGCAACATGCATGTATTATATATAATCAGTGTAGATATATATATATATATATATATATATATATATATATATATATATATATATATATATATATATATATATATATATATATATATATATATATATATATATATATATATATATATATATATATATATATATATATATATATATATATATATATATATATATATAAATGAAAGTCGTGTGAGTTATACTATTTATAACTAACGGCCATACCGTTTTAGCTGAAAATTGGTGGGGACTGGGGAGGTAGCTTAGAACCCGGACGTAGGATACTTAAGTGCCCCGCCGAGTCTGTCTTTATGTTCGCGATAATCTCAAAAACTACTGAAAGGATTGTCATGCCGTTTACATTTACCGACAGAGTGGTTCCTTAGGAAGGCTTAGGCCGATAATAATTTGTTAAGGTTTTGTGGTTTTTTTTTTGATTTATGACGATAATCGTTGAAGGTGTCGGCAAAAATCAAGCCGTCTGGGAACTTTTATCGAAAACGCTTCCTAACCTGACCCGTTGGAGATAAATAACAAAACAATGTATGATTGATTGTGACTTTTATTGGTCTACAAAAAAGTCCGCGATGGCATAGATATGTCTATCTTTTAAGGTTAGGTTACTATACCCATGCTAAGTTTAAAAAAATGATCAAAAATGATGTGATATTTTCAGAAGCTATTTAGACGGATACAATTTAATTGTCCTTATCTAGGAGATTATATTTAGGAGATATCTTAAAATTAAAAAGTATGTGTGAAAATTGATTATAAAGTATAAATTTTTACTCTGTGCTATATTGCAAAAATTTGCTAAACAAGTTTTTTGCCACGATCACTCTCCCACGCGGGCAAAGCGGCGGGCAAAAGCTAGTCCATACTAATATTATAAAGAGGAAATATTTCTTAATCGTCTACCAATATACCGATAATATGTTAAGAACCGAAATAATACAAATATATGGAATAAATACAAGAACAACAACGTCACTCGCCACATCTCCGCCAAAACCTCTACGGCCTACTTCACTTACTTGCATGTTTGCCGAGCGTCATCATTTTTGCCGAATACCATAGACGTTTATACTATCTCTGCGTCAACACAATAGAGTTGAAAATAGAAATGTCGAGTGTCGAGCTGTCATATAATAAGACACTGACATTTGACTCGACACTTGTGTTCGATTTTCGGCTCTACCTATTGTATAAGCGCAGAGTTCTATTTTCCATAGTCTGAAATAACCCCGGCCTTCCGGATTCCGGATCATATAGTCCCCGCCTTATTCCTAAAACGGCAATTACGAATCACCTTTCTCCCCTTAAATTCCCCCGAAACCAGCCGGGCGGGTTATTAAAAATGATCCTTTTAAATTAATTGAGTTACCGGGGCATAGCAGTTACGTTTAACTGAATTTTTAATTATTAGACGTAACGATATTACTTTGTAAGTTATAGAGAACTACTAGTTACGTGTTGAGTTTGCAGTGAGTCATCGGTGCAAATGTCGAAATTGCCTACTTCAACTGGTGAAAGTGAACACGGCTTAAGCATCATTGGTCATTTTTGACATTTGCAGTGATGACAGTGAGTCATAGATACTGTCAAATTGTACTCGACACTTGGAAACTCAAATTGACCTGTAGGTCAATTCTGCTAACGATCTTATAATAATACAGTTTTGATGCAGTCTCGATATTATGTTAAAACAGCAAAATTGTATTCTCATAAACGTGTAACCAACGTCAATTTACGCGTTTTGATTGGTCCAAACTACAAAGTCAGTTAGTGATATCAAGACGATTTATTGAAAGTCTAAGGTCCTGTTTGTATTTTTAATACCTAGTTTCAAACCCGGCCCTGTTATTAGCGCTAAAGTCAGAAGGGTGTGAGATATGAAGTTAGCAACCAGATGGTGCGAAGTCAGGAGTGAAGTGAGTTGAGTATAGCTAATAAAATTTTTTAGACGAATTTTTTAGTATACGTCTGTATGTATTTTTACAAATACAACCGAAGAAGATGTTATGGCCCTAAACGCGCCCTATCTTACGCCCTATTTACCGCGCCTTTTCGGACATCTCCCTACTCCCACACTGCTCATTTGCTTGCTTGGGTATTTTTCCGCGGGATATTGCTAATACGAGTATTATAAAATTAATTCAATTGTATGCTATGGATTTCCGCAAAGTAATACCTGATTATATTAACTAAGCTACTCTTGTTACCTTAATCCTTAAGCCGGAGCAATAATGAAAAGTGACGTACCTGCAACAAGAAAACAATATTATTAGAAATATTAGCATAGTAATTTGAATGATTACTATTTAATACTAACTAATGTCTGCGACCCCAACTTTTGGCCCTTAGGTATATCTTAGTAGATTTTCCTAGTAAGTTTTGAGGTTTTTTTTAATTTATTTATTTAACGGACAACACAAGCTATTAACTTACGCACTCGGGCTATAGTTGTTAACTTTCGATTACAGCCCAACCATATTTTAACCCTTCGTACCGCGATGTGACTTAAAATAACCACATCGGTTGAAACGTTGTTATATTTAGGTAATGCAGCACTTAAACCACGTGTGTGTTGCAGTTATTTTCAACAGTTACGATTGCATCTAATTTTAGTTAAAGGAAAAATTGGTTATGTTACAAGATTGTGTTATCAAGGGATCCGAAACAGACTTCCTTCTTGATGTTAAGTGTTTTACAATTTTAGCTTTTCTTATGAGAAGTAATAGGGATGAGTACATCTAAAATATTAAGTTTCATTAATATACTCAGAAATGTTGAGGCGTTGCTGCTTGGTAAATGTTAAAAATATAATATTTTATGTGCAGTTTAGTATTTAGATACGTCTAAAAAGTACAAAAAAATTTTTTTTTTTTTGCTAAATTAGTAAACAAACCCTACATCATTAGTTTACTCACGTCATATACAAAAACATTCACTATGGTAAGTGTGAACTTAAACGCACAAATATCGGAGATATTTACATATATTATGTTCGTACGGCCGTATACTTCATACACTTTAACCTAGGCGTGACGTCACAGCTAGGTGCGACTTTAGTATGGTGCGTTCTCACGAGACTTGAGAAATTGTGTATACAAACCTGTACCTTTGAAAATATTGACTTTTGGTATACTGTTTCGTTATTCAATGAAACAAATTCTGTCGTCTAGCCGATTACTTGTAATAATTTCGAACTTATTTATTTTATCTTAACATAATACTATATTAAATATATTAAACACGTGATGCGCGACGCCGCGGGCAAAAGCGAGTCTGTAATATTATCAAGAGGAAAGACTGTTTGTTTGTTTGCATTGAATAGGCTCCGAAACAACTAAACCGATTGATTAAATAATGTACACAGAAAAAGGGTAGATAGACCACGGGGAAGGATATAGGCTACTTTTATCGCGGAAAATGTACCGGGATTTCCTTCCGCGCGAACTAAGTCACGGGCGATATCCAGTAAGCGATGATCGTATCGTATAGGCGTAATAGGCGAATAAGGTTAAGCTAATTCACCTATGTATTTTAATTCGCCTATGTATTCGAAAACGTACATAGTCGAATTAAGTTTCATACTAATATTATATAGATTTATTAAGGAAAAATCAACGTAGGTATACATTTCTATAAAAAATATCATGTAGGTATCTATGTTCTTAAAGCCATACGCCTACGTGTAAACATAATATTGACTGTGGGATAAACAATCGCGGTTGGAAAAGCGTTCATATTTTATAATGAAATTCACGACGATGAATCTCCTTTTGTGATGTTATTTAGAACAATATAGGACGCCAGGGCTGGCGACTCGTGGAAAATTGATAGATTAAAAACAAAAATTACAAGTGACTTAACAGAATATTTTTTGAAATTAATGTGTTCGTGTCAAACCCACATTAAAAGGGCGAATTTTTAAAGAAATACGTATAATTAGTGTTAATCCACATCGAAGCGAATCGAAACGCGACGTAGCGCTGCATTTTAAAGATATCATTACACAAGATGATACACGTTTTATTGTAAAAGTTCGAATAGCAAGTTGCACCGCGCTACACAGCGCATGTGCAGTGTATGACAGATGTCGTATGAGACGTGTATCTTTTTGTATAGCTATAGATATCACCAGGCGACTACAAACACGTCTCAACCGGGATTGGCTTATCATAACGTACAGGATTTAATAGCAGCGTTTTACCCTGAAATAAAACGCTTAATCAATGATTACCTTATGATAAGCCAGTATTTGAATCCTGTCTGGTTTTCGGCAATGACATTGACAAGTGACATATGATAGCCGCTAGAAGACTCCTCCATCTTCTCTTTTTTTTATTTTATTTATATATGGCATCGGCTTATAACCATTTGCCAGTGTCAAGTTAAAAAGGCGGGAAATAGAACTTTCGTTTCAATTTTCAACACCGTATTCCTATATCGTCAAGTCTAAAGTCTAGTCAAAGTCCAAATATATAGTCAGTACAGTCCATGAGTCATGTGAATCGATTCAGTAAAGTGGTAGAAGCTTTACTGAAAGTGTCTAGAGAGTTTTGACGGGAAACACAAAATAGCACGTTTTTAGAAGTTGTACCACTTGCCCACACTTGTGCACGTTAACGAATATTTAATAGTTATTATTCTACCAATATTACACATTAAGAACCGAAATAATACAAATTTATGAAAAAATACGAATTCCACAACGTCACCCATTGAACTCCCCGGCAAAACTCCTCCATCTTCTCATAAAAAAGTTGCAACTTTGTGAATTGGAGCTTATTTTTAAGACATTCCACTTTGTGACAAATAGGTAGTTATTAGATTAAAGAGGTCTAACCTCGTCGCGCAAAAGAGGTCGCTCTTGTGCCAAAACATAACTTCGATGGTTATTTTAATAATCCATGTTAGTAATGTTTACTTATTAGATTTTTGTCAACAATAATTCAATCTGACGAATCAAGGTGACCTCGCGTTAAGCCATTAAGCAGATCTTAAATAGTTCAATAGCCGTTTGAATATTAGCGACGACTCAACTTATCGATTTTGACAACCCTGCGTCATGAATTCCATCTGACCGGCAAAATTTTTGAGGAATGACGTTTCCACTCGAGTAGCGGCCATCTTGTTTCAGCTGTCAAACGTCTTTGTTTTCGCGTTTTAATCAAGAAAATTGTGATTGTCTCGACGCATTTCACGAATCCACTTGGGCTTAAGATTTTTCAGCGGGACGAAAATTGTGTATTTCTGAGGGTAATCTTGAATCTTTTGTCTAAATGCAGCGTCAAGTTGGCCCACTTTGTCAGGGCCGGAGGCATGTTTTTATCATTATTAAAAAGATGGGTATAAGAAAATTTAAACCGAATCATCTTTGTTAAACCTTATAAATGTCTTGAAGGCTTAAGATGGCGTAACTATATTAAACTAACTACCCACTATTTTAAATTGTACTTTCATTAATTCATTACAAGGCACCTAATTATATTTTTATCAATGTATTTTCGGTCGCGGAGCTCGTAGAATTTCGTACATTGGCTTGCCGCTACTTGTCTCTTTCCCTCGCAAATAGGTGGCATCGTAGCTCCCAAACAGATGAACCGTTAAATATCTAGTTTTTTTTTTGTTTGTTATCCGACATGATCGAGAGTGTTCTTAGCTATATATACTGCTATCACGCTCTATTGCGTATATGTGTAAACGCGATAGCAATATATTCAACTGAGTCAACTCGTTGACTCATCCAGATGAGTCTTCTACTTCTGTAGTTTTAGGCTTATTCCCCAATCGTTCTAGTAAGTACTATATATGTGGGTAGCAAAATGGGGCATATAATAGTGTACTTGCCTACAGGGTTGTTGTCCGCCCATTTGCCGTTTCCACACGACTGCCGACGACGCACTGATCGGCTAGTGATGGGACAGATTTATTTTGTCGATGTCGATATTATTTTGTTTTAGTAATTAGTTTCAATTTGATATCTATTTGAAATGATTTTATTACAATAAACAGCTTTCCAACTTAGTATTGTAAATTAATAAGTTACCTTTTAACCTTTATATCGCTATAAAAAAAATGTTTTTTTTTTCGAATAATAATTTGCCTTACATTAGTTTTTACGTTTAAATGAGGATAAATCATTTTGCAAGTATTGTCTTTAATTCGAAAAACAATTCAAACAGAATTGCTTCACCGCCTAAATTAGAATTTTATGGTGTACTTGCTTGGTTTGGAAAATAAACCATATTATTATCTATTCATCTTCACAATTAGCAATGAATCACAGTATAAAATAGATTTAGTGTAACATAAAACCAGAAGTCGAACGTTATCTGGGAGTTCACGAGCCGTCACACGACCTATAAACCACGCCAATAAATCCGAGGAAATTTTACACCGGAGGCCCACGAAGCTAATAAACATATGGCGCATATGATCATGGCGTCATGTATTTTCGTTTTTCTTATAAAAAGGCGTATCCTGAAAAACCGGCAACGTGCGAGTCGGACTCGGGCACGAAGGGTTCCGAACAAAGCGACAAAAAATCGCGTCTGTTGTTAAGGAGCTCCACATAAATATTTATTTTACTATGTTTTTAGTGTTTGTTATTTATTATAGCGGCAACAGAAATACGTCGTCTGTGAAAATTTCAACTGTCTAAATGACACGGTTCACGAGATACAGCCTGGCGGTGGCGACAGACGGACAAACGGACAGATGAACAGACGGACGGACAGCGCGGAGTCTTGGTGATTGGGTCCTGCTTATGCTCCTGCAGTTGCATAAAACATATAGGTCACAAGATCATACTTGCTGTAATATCTCCGGAATATTTGCGATTATGTATATAATTACAATAATTATGTATGTTTTTATATTTCTTATAAGCAAACTTATTTTATGTAAGGTTGCATTTTCACATAAAAGTATTATATTTGACGACGCCTGTGGTTTAATGGTTAGCGCGTTGGTAAGTCGCGGGTTCAAATCCCGCCAGGGAACAAAAAGTTTTCTGTGTTCTTGGGTCATGGATGTGTATTAAATATGTGTATAATATAATAAAAATCTTAAATATATGTATAGTATAAAAGTATTAAATTTATTTTCGTAGTCTGGTACCCGCAACACAAGTTCTTCGAGAACTTACCACGGGGCCAGATTGACGTGGTGTAAAAGCGTCCATAAGATATTAAGATATTAAAATTGTATGTTTTTTACATTTATCAATAAATAAATAATACCTCAATATATCAGAATTTTAACCCTTTTGGTTGTCATTATCTGATTGAGATTACAAATCATAGAATTTTTTTTCTTCATCATCGGAATCCCTTCTACTTAGAAACCACAGGAAAATATCGATAACGTACGTAAAGGGTTGCATCCCTAAGCAAATTTCCTGATCTAGTCCCAGTCCCTTTAAGGACGAATTGATTTAAACTCTGTATGAATACCCCGCATTCCGGCCCAATATTGCTCACGAGGTGGGTGGCCATAAGACCGCATAACGCCGGACACAGGCTGAGTGTCCGGTTTGTCCGGCTTAAATAAAGTTACAAAACGTAACCACGGTAACCTTGCGACTCAGAGTCTCATAGCTCTTCAAATTTCTGTACCATATTCGTGGCACGTAAGCAATTCATAAGTAATTTCAATAATTGATTGACAAGCTGGTGCCCGAAAACTCGAAACTCATGTGTTCGATTTCCAACTTCATTGTCTACAGTTCTGCTTTCAATGCTCTGAATTTCCTCCGGCCTTCCGGATTCCGGACAAACGTCTCAACCTTACTAAATTAGCTTTTTTACCCAAATGTCCGTCTAAAGGCAGGTCTGTCCGACTGTTTGATAAGCCCTGGTGACTCTGAGCTACGTACAGTATTGCTTCCGAGCCTTTTGGCCCTTTGATCTGCATTTTTCTATTTCCTCTGTTATGATATGATCGATAGGGAACATTTTTCTACACCCTTTCAAGAAAGGTATTAAGTTGGTCCCTATGTATGGTATTCGAAAACAATATTGCAGGAAATTGGAACCTTTTGCAGTCCTAAATTGTTTTTTTATTTATTTATCAATAGTTGGCAAATGTGAAAACTTATCACCCGTTGGTTACACCCGCAATACCTTTGGTGTTACGAGTGCGTTGCCTTTAAATTGATCTATTTTTGTTAAAACTTACTTAACCGGAGAGTTACAGGCAGCACAGTAAACTCTATAAAGTTATATTTTAACTTAGATTTCGTAGCTATTAGCAACTTTTCTGACAATAGGTTCTCGGTGGCCTGGTGGTGGGGTTTTAACTTTTACTAACTTTAATTAGGTTTTCAAGCGTTGCTTATTGCATTCATGAATATAGTGTTTTGCCTAAGTTGTTCAGTGTTTTTTGGTTATTTTGTTTTACAGAACAAAATTTTATACCTATAAGTATTACCATGAAATTTAGTATGCAGGGAGTTTTGGGGGAGAAAAATCGATCTAGCTAGGTCTTATTCCTTCGCAACTCCGCATTTTTAAGCAATATATGTTATTTTCTTTCGTCGTGCAACAATATATCAATAATTTCGACTTTATCATCAGTCTGATTGGCAGCTTGGTATGCGTACCTAGGTATAATTTCTGCATTGTTTGGAAATTCGGAATGTGGTGGGTTCGAATCCCGGTAAGGTAAAAATATTTTTGTGATTACTTTTTCTTTTTTTATTTATTTTTAATTATTTTATCGTTCTACTAAAACTCCGAAAAAAGATTGGTCTTATTATTATTCATAATACATTTGACATTTTTAGACTCTTACAGTTTATACAATTATTTATTGATGTAGTTACTTGACGCGATGCGGCGCAGCATTATTAATTTAGGGATTTAAAAATGAACTTTATTCACACACAATATATATACACGTTTCATTGCAAGAGCGGTGCCGCGATACGCTAATCAGCTCGGTGCAGCGCACGCAATGAAACGTATATCTTCTTGTGTAGAGAATAAAGTTTAATTTTTAATCGCGTCTCGGTGAGAACTGACGCTTATAAGTGTGAGTACTCTGAAAGCGCCAAGTGTAATATTATTACCATAATATCAGACACCAAGCAAATGATTCTCATTAAAATCGATTTATTCTTTAAGGAGTTACGATAGCACAAACTTTTTTTATAAGTTTGTTTGTGGTATCTTGCCTCTATTTTTAACCCCCGACGAAAGATGAGGGGTGATATAAGTTTGACATGTCTGTGTGTGTCTGACCGTGGCATCGTAGCTCCCAAACGGATGGAACGATTTCAATCTAGTTTTTTTTTATAGCTGACATGACCTAGAGTGTTTTTAGCTATTGTTCATCATCAACAGCCCTCTCGCTGCTTAACAATTCGGGGGTTAATTACATATATATATATATATATATATATATATATATATATATATATAATAAATTCACTCTGATAGGCTGTATTTAGATTTCAGGTGGCATGTTACTTCATGCATTATGCGCATACTTATCAGATTCGGCTTGTCAAATATCAAAAAACTTACACCCGGTACACTCTGTGATCCTGGTACACCGGATTTTGAATATTTGCCTTTCACAGGAGGAAAAGTGGAGAAAAATACCTGCCAAGTGCGCGTCCGATTCGCGCACAAAGTGTTCCGTGCCGAACGGCAAAAAGATCACGTTTGTTGTATGGGAGCCCACCACTTTGATATTTATTTTATTCTGATTTTCGTGTTCGTTATTATAGCGACATTTATACATATCTGTGGAAAATTTCAGATATCTAGCTATCACGGTTCATGAGATACTGCCTGGTGACAGACAGACTGATGGCTGGACAGAAAAACGGGTATTAGTAATAGGGTCCCGTTTTTACCCCTTGCTTACGGAACCCTATAAAACAAAAGTCACACGCGAAAGCAGTGAAATTATTGTTTTAATTTAATTCACTTATGCCCTAGGGTGAATTTGTCGGTAGTTTATACATTCATCAGCACTATTGATTCGATAACTTGTTTTTGAACAGACTATCGAAAATATACAAAGAAACTTGATTTCAGAAGTTTGGTTTTGATATGCGGTCTGATTAAACTGCGGTAAGTAACTGCCAAAACGTCAAGATGACAAATGTCAAACCTCGATTGCGAACAACCCCACAAGTGGGGCAGTTTAAGTGGGGACACTTTTTGCCTCTACACGCCTCGTATACAATTTTTAGGTCTATGATACAGAGTAATATTGGTATTTTAATATAAAGCTCTAAGTTCCAACGTCTTGTTTTGTACTTTATTATCTATACTGATCTATATGTACAGAATATAGTCGTGTTAGTTACACTATTTATAACTCAAGAACGGCTGAACCGATTTGGCAAAAAATTGGTGGGGAGGTAGCTTGGAACCAGGAGACGGAAATAGGATACTCTTTATCTCGTTTCCGGGGGACGTAAAAATGGATTGCAATTCCAATGTCTCGCTAGAACTCGTGAACGGCGGGACCGATTTGGCTAATTTTGGTCTTGAAGTAATTGTGGAAGTTCAGGGAAGGTTTAAACGGTGAGAAATATTGGAAAAGCTGTAGGTTGTAGGAGTAGGTGTGGTTATTTATTCATTCCAGTACATATTTAAGAAGGTACGGTAGAACAACGTGTGTCGGGACAGCTAATAAATATATAAAATTGAAGTGTCTGTTTGTAATTTTAAATTAAAAGCTTTTCACTAAATGTATATTTTTTATTTATTTTTATATTTTTTTATTTTTTTTAATCACTATGGCTCGCATGTGCACGAATCTATGTCGGTTTATCTAATAAACAATTATATCTGCAATACAAGAGGACACGCAAGTGGGGTTGCAGGAAAATGCAAAGTCACAAGTGTATTCGGAAACACAAATTAGAACGACATCTCCTAACAAAGTTCACACAACGTTATAATTCCATGTTTTGACCCGCAATTTTAAGTTACTGCGCACCACGATAGATGGCGCTTCCTTTAAAAGCTTTGCGCCAGACTAAAGTCCGTTCAGATTTATTTTACCTCGGAGTTACTATGAAAGATATCGTTGCCATGAAGGTCCAGTCAGAGGTAAAATAAATCTGAAG
Organism: Phengaris arion; assembly: GCA_963565745.1. NCBI lineage: Eukaryota > Metazoa > Arthropoda > Insecta > Lepidoptera > Lycaenidae > Phengaris > Phengaris arion. The sequence continues at coordinate 5,480,574 of OY751444.1, read as the reverse complement.
AGACAGCATGAAATAAAATCTCGAATGTTTTTATTGCAGCATGAAGTTCCACGACTGTAGAAGAGACGGCGCTTTACTTTAATTTTTACTATCGTATCATCTAGTTCTTAACATCCATATCAGATGGCGCATATACAAAAATACATTTGGCCGAAACTATTTAACGTTCACAAAAGGATCCAAACGTTTATCTACCCTACGACAGAGGGTGTTGTCATGTCATGTCATAAAAAATAATTCTTATGAAATCAATAAACTTTCTTTTCAGGTAAGTATCTGAATTCATAACTATATAAGCTATTTAATATAATGTTCATAAATCATTTGCGACAACAGGAAAACCTCTGTTTTAGAATTTGGACCCTATTGAAAAGAGCCATCTAACGGTACTATTTACATTACTAAGTTTCTCAGAAAACAAGCGGCCGGTTTACCTGATCGTAAGAGATTATGGAAAGTTAGCTCGATTTGATGAATGAAACTGGCAAGCTATCATATAATATAATATATCACCTGATGGTTTGACCCCCGCCAAAGGCATCACAAGTGCCAAGTTGCTGTTGCAACTATCTATTCTAATGACGACCTCTGTGGCTCAGTGGTTAGCGCATTGGCGATTAAGCCGGAGGTCGCGGGTTCTAATCCCGCCGAAGCATTAAATCATATTATGGCCTAAAATATCCTTTATTAATTGTACCAAATCTTATATGTATAGAATATTAAAAATCTTAAATATGTGTAAAGTATAAAAGTGATAAATATATTTCCGTTGTCTGGTACCTGTGATACAAGTTCTTCATATTAGTACAGGACCAGATCGACGTGGTGTGGAAGCGTCCATAGATATTATTATAATATTATTATTCTACCTTGAGCAGATGTGGGTCTCTCTCCGCAGCATCCAGCAGCGACTCCGCCTCACTGAGCCAAGCCACAAACTTCTCCAGGGAACGGTCGAAGTTCTGCAGAGAAGATACTGCAGAGTGGAGAGCTTTGCCACGGGCCACGATGCTGGAAAATTATGTCAGGTTAATATAACGAAATTAAAATACAGAAAAATACAACTTACTATAAATTAGTAAATACCTAGATGACTTTCTTATACGACTATTAAGAAACTCATGTCAATGTTGTTGGTAAAATTAATTTCATATAAAGTAACAGTTTTAAGTGGTAATGCTAACATTACCACCAAACTTTTTAAAGTTTTTGTAAGCCTAAGCTTACAAAAACTTTAAAAAGTTTAATATGTTAGTTTTAATTCCTTAAAAGCGCCATCTCTTAGAAAACGCTGAAACCATTAAGGTTTCCGGCATAGATGTTGAAAGTGCTCCATCTATTGGTTTTTCTTGTTAATATTTCGCAAAAGAAAAAGGATTGTGTCGAAAACGTTTGTGATAGCTGTAATATTTATAAACTTTATTTGATACTTTTGAAAATAATACATTAATATCATCATAATAATTATATCCTGTAATTGGTTTAAGTATTTTATAACTAAGATATTGTTTCCCAATAGTTTTAGTTTGCTGTGAAGTTGATTTAGCGCCATACAGCGGTGCTCTCATGAACCCCTAGCACATACGTTCAAAAAGCAAAAGGTTCGTGTCGAAAACATACATAATTTATCCATCTCACATATTCATCAGTATTTAATCGTGTTTTACTTATGTTTCACCACCAAGAGTTGTTTGGCTCGATCACAAGAAGATTTTTGATATTATAAAAGCTTTCTTACCTGTTATTAAGCTCGTTGTATCTGTGGTTGATGGCCTCAGTCGCGCGTTTGATGCGCGTGGTGTCATCGTTACGATACACCGCTATGAGGCGCTGCGTGAGCTGACCGAACAGCTCGATCTGGTGCTTGTACTGGTGCACTTCTGCGTGGAACGACTGCGGAAGAGTGAATAAGAATGTTAGCTATACTGATTACTGGATAAAATAAAAGAGAAAATGAAATGTGTTAGAATAAGAATAAGTTTATTCCAGTTTTTAAAAGGGATTTAATGCTGCACGTTAGTATCAAAATAACCTGGACTTTGGCCGGGGCTATATTGTCCGGTAAGACCTGAGAAAATTCAGAGCACTAAAAATAGAACTCTGCGCTAATACAATACAGCTGAAAATCGGACACACAAGTGTCGAGTCAAATGTCAATGTCTTATATGACAGCTCGACACTCGACACTAAGATTTTCAACTATATTGTATTAGAGCAGAGTTCCATATTTACAGTAATCTGAATTTTTCCGGGCCCGCCGGATTCCGGATCATAATATTATAGTGCCAGACGTGTCTCTGTCGTTCAATTTCTCACTTACTCGACAAAAATTACGCAAGCGTTATTCTACTGCGGTTTTTTAAAGGCCGTGGAATCTCTCCGGTCGTTTGGTTAATCGTGTGACTGCTCTTGCACAGTGCACCAACCCTTGCTTGGTATAGCGTCTAGCGCATCATTACAGCGTGCCTTGCTTGTCATAGCGCCTTGCCTCGCGTTGTATTATGTGACCAAATTTATAGTTTATTACCTTTTGCTCTCTCAGCTGCATCTCCAGCACGTCAGCCGTATGGCCGGGCGTCGTCATGGCGGCGAGACGCGTCTCCATGCGAGTCAGCCACGCGTCCGCGTCGCGCCGCCTCGCCTCGTACCGCTGCGAGTCGCCCAGCATCGCGTCGAGTTGCGCCTTGCGCTGTAACACGCGCGCGTTCGCCTCATCCCAGTGCTCGCGCAGGGCTGTCACTGTAACAAATAAATATTCATAGGTAAATGAGCGGATCGATTGTCTGCTGGGAAGCGTTGGTGGACACCTGTTTACACATGTTTTCCTTCTTTTGGTCTTCGAAACCAAAGCCTACGTATCAGTTGCAACTGCAATATCCTTTTTTCAAAATATCCAATTCTTATCAGTTATTAAAGATTATAATTTATAATATAATGTATACATTATAGGTAAATTTATGGCAAGTTGTTAGTTAAAACTATATATCATTAATGGTTTAAAAGAAACATTATATGATACCTACCGATATCACAATAGGCTTCCTATCTCTACGCCTTTCCATTCAATATTTTACCTAGGAATACCTAGGAATTTAGGTCCAGACATTTTTGTAAGCTCGAAATATAACAAGTATTTGTATAAGCTTGAAATAAAACAGGTATTTTTGTTTTTATGATGCTTGGAGAGTTGAAATTAATTAAAAGTTAGCGTTTCGGCTTTGAAGCCACTGAAATGTTCAGACTTGTTTATTTTCAAACTTTTGTGCCGAAAATCGAAATCACTGGTACAATTTTCGGCTTGGTTATATCGGTCAAAGGTAATAATAATATTTGTGATTCTTGTACATATTAATCAGAACTTCTATTCTCATAATAATATTACACAACTTTCTTATACACTTTTCCACTTTATATACTTAGTAGTATTATTATAATAAAGTGCAAAAGTGTGTAAAAAAGTTGTGTGATATTATTAAGAACATGAATTTCCACCAAGAGCCGTATATAATAGTAACAGAATCAGTTGTACTCATATTTAAAGAGTTTATTTAACTTGTTACATAACTTGCTTGTTTGAATTTAGAGTCGACCACGGGGAAGGACATAGGCTACTTTTTGTAGGCATGATTGTATTACAAAGTTATAATTAATCCGAGGGGACTAAGTCATGACCAGGAATAAGAAAACCCGCGCCGAGGACGCTTCATTTTTAGGGTTCGGTGCCTCTAAGGGAAAAACGGAACCCGGTGATCATTTGTTGTAGAAACAATACGCAAAAGCTGGGATGTGATTGGAGATTTATCATAAAGAGTTTAAGTTAAGAGTTTTAACATAAATTATTTTTCAATTTAGTTCCGTCATTTTCCGCAACATCAGGTTCCGGTCAGGCCAGAAATTCTGGTTACATATTATTTATATACGATAAAGGTTAGGTTTTACACGATATCCTTATAATTTATAGCCTATGAGATATTCTGATTTCTGATGTCTATTTTATTGTAAACTTTCAACGAAATCCGTTCGGTACCCAGTTCTTGCGCGAAAGAGTCACATACATCCTCACAAACTGTCACATTTATAATAATAATATCTATGGACGCTTCACACCACGTCAATCTGGCCCCACGCTAAGTACTCGAAGAGCTTGTATTACGAGGGCCAGACAACGGGAAGTATATTTAATAATATTATTATACATCGCATAAATATTTTATTTCAGATTTTTAATTTATATTATACGCATATTTAATACACATCCATAACATAGGGACACAGAAATTTTTTTTGTTCCTTCGGTGGGATTCGAGCCCTCGGCTTGAGCACCGCGCTCAACCACTGAGTTACCAGAGGTCATCAAAATGGTTGTACGATTTGCCGTCTAGGTATCTTTGTCTATCTTTTTCTCGTGTATAATCTCTCTACAGGCCACTAGACATAATACCTTAGTGCTAAACTGTGTAATCATTAGCTGTTTAGCCTCAAGGTTTTTAGGTCAAATATGGCAGGGTTGAGGGCTTCTCAAACTTTTGGCTCCACGAACCCCTGTCAAAGTTTCCTGATGACAACGATCCTCTAACTTACCAACCCTCCCCCCAAATAGTAGAATTTACTGTTGAAGAAGTCAAAGTTATTATTTCAATAAAAGGAAACAAAGGCAATGACAAGAGAAATATATTTGTGATGTGCAACATCATTCCTCTTGCTTCCCTGCAATTTGTGGGAGTGATTTCGTGAAATAGGAAAGTGTGTAGTAAAGTGTGTAACAGGAAGTCGCGAAAGCGCGCGTTATTTGATTTCACGAATGAGCGCGCGGTGGTAGAGTTGGCCGTTAGATTCGAATAAAATGTTATAAATTTTGCCGTTGATTTCTGTCACTGCTTAATGTTGCCGTATTTTTTATCATATTAGAAAATTGAACGAAGCATTGTGTTTTTTTTTATACATTTTCATAAAATGTTACACATCATATGCGACTACTGTAAAGTGATTACGCTCGTTTTTTTTTAAACAATATTAACGTGATTGGTTGGGCTTGTTTCTTGAAACAAATAGAGGACTAATTTTGGCCAATTTTAACTCGATTCAGACTCAGCGTCAATGCCGCGTGTGCCTGCTAGTTATCAAGCATTACGTAAATTTTGTCGCGAACCGTCAAATACCGTCATGTCGCACCCCCTGGTTCGCGTACCCCACTTTGAGAAACCCTGAAATATGACGTCAAAATCACAATTACTAACAGAATATGCTATGAAGTAAGGAGTGCCTACGGCGAAGCCAAATTGAAGGGTTATGGTTTTGGCATTCCTACTACTATTATAAATGTGAAAGTTTGTAAGGATGGATGGATGGATGTTTGTTACTCTTTCACGCAAAAACTACTCAAGGGATTTCGATGAAATTTGCTATGGTAGTAGTTGGGCTCTGGATTACAACAAAGGCTACATTTTAACCCAAAATACAGTGTTTCCGTGGGATACTATTTTTACGCGGGTAAAAGCTACTTAAAAATAAATCAAAAGGTATATTCTTATTAAGTTTAGTTAAGAATTCGTCGTATCGTATAATGATCGTATCAGAATATTTTAATATAGGTTTATGTTTTAAAACTTTACATTAAATATAGTTTGGTAAGATCAACTACAGAAAAGTTGGGCACGCCATAATTTACTGCTTATGTAAAGACGTTAGGCATGAAAAATAAACGTCGGAAGAAATCTACTAATGGAATTGACCTCGCCCTATCAACTGATTCACCTCACGGCTGATTTCAAACCTCTTTTTAACCGACTTCCAAAAAAAGTAGGCGGTTATACGTTCGGGTGTATATGTATTATTTTTTTTTGCTTAAAACTTACGTTTGTCATCAATCAGCTGATAGTCTAAGGCCTAAGGTCAATGACCTAAGCGGCGAAGATTCGTTTCACTTCTAGATTTGTTTCTGTCTAAATGTTAATCGTGTGCTCAAATTTTCTGTCATTGATTTTGCAAAACGTTATACACAGGATTAGTACTTTTGGATCCAGGGTCCAGGATTTGCATGCTTGGTGCAAAATCTTACTTTTTTGTAGCAAATGCTCGGACTACTTAAGAAAAGGTCAAAATCACTATATGTGTCCATATAAATCTCGAGGAGTTCCCTCGATTCCTCATTGATCCCATCATTAGGTCAACACTTTTATGTCAAAAAGACCAATTTGGGATTATACCATATACATCAAAAATAGAATTTTGAAAATCGGTCCACAGACGGCGGAGTAATCGTTGGACATACAAAAAAAATAAAAACATACATACAGCCGAACGTATAACCGCCTACTTTTTTAGGAAGTCGGTTAAAAATAGAGAACAGAATGAATTTATTATGATATTTGTATATCAAAGCTATACCAGCTTAGAGACACAAATCTTATTTCTTTGATGTGATCTTGTAGATTTATATTACTTGAAGATTAATTCTTGAGACAACATTTTTGTAAAAAACAATGAATTTCTTTTACAAGCTATGAAAAGTTCTTAAAAATTGTCATCATACTGCACAGTGCACACTCACGAATGACAAAACTCTTATGTACGGAACGGAATGAACGGAACGGAACGGAAATGTCAACGGTTTCGAAAATCATTATTTGTTATTTCTTTCTGAATTAAAATACTAGTTTTTGTCCGCGGGTTCGCTCGCGAAAATAAAGAATTCCACTGTAATTTTTCGGGATAAAAGCCTATGCGTTAATACAAAGCTTAAACTAGTACCATACAAAATTTTCATCATAATCTGTGAAATGGTTTTTGTGTGAAAGAGCAACAGACATCCATCCGACCCATCCAAACATACATCCATCCTCACAAGCTTTAACATTTTTATTAGAAGTAGGATGATATACATTCGGTAGGGCCTCGCTAATTCGGATAGGGGAAAAAACATGCCGAACTGTCGGAATTCCGGATTATAATATGCAATATGTATTTTATATTAGGAATAAAACACATTTTCGTTTTTACAATGTCGAATTTTTACGCAGCGGTGCCATTTTTTCAGCGAACGCGCGTTAAACTGGCTAATTTTTGTTTTTTTACATAGGTTAGGGGATGGCTGAGAAAATTAATAGTTAGTTTTTTTGGTAACAAATGCAGTTAACGGATTATGTGGAACCACTTTTCTACTTTATTACTTGGCAATAAGGTTCAAAAGTGTCACACCGCGCACATGTCGATAACTGTACCTACATACTGCGCACATAATATGATGTGATTTCATTTTGACAAGGCCCAAGGGTGTAAAAAAGATTTTTGGAAAAATCATTCTTTTTAACAAGGAAACTTTGCTCTTTTTACCTAAGCAAAGTAATTTGAAAATCAAAAAGCAAACATTTAAAGTAATTACATTTAAATTTTCACAAAATTAAAACTAACGAACGCTACGCAAATCTGGCTAAAACCACTTCAATCGGCTTCGAACTGGTTTAATCCGCATGAGAACTGTTTGAGCACACTGCTCGGCGAAAGGGCTGCGTTGTAGGGCGTAAGGGCTACATATTAAGTCTAAAGCAGGGCTGTCTCCACAAGGATGGCCTTGATGATGAAATAATCATCATCGCTTTAAGGCTCGGGTCTTTTCTCAATGCAACTTAGTCCACCACAATAGCTTGAATAATACGAATACTTCATGAGTATTTTAAATGTTAGTATTTTCAGGCACACGTTTCTTTCATCTTTACATTTTGAACGTCCGTGAAATGTACTTGAGAAAAAAATCACCAATAGCTGGTGCCCGCAACTGCGTCCGCGTAGAACTATTAATGGAAACGGAACCCTATTTTTTTAAACGAAGCCTTAAGATAAAAGGCGCCTTAGTTACTCCTTACAAGCTATCTGCCAGTGAAAGTCGGGTCAAAATCGGTCTAGCCGTCTCAGAGATTAGCCGGAACAAACAGACAGAAAGACGGACAGATAAAAATTTACAAATTTGATTTTTTGGCGTAGGTACCGCATAAACTGTTAATTTGAAAATACAAACAGACACTTCAATTTTATTTATTTGTATATAGTATAGATCTTGTATCTATACTATATACAAATAATCTATAGTATATATCCATGATCCGGGATCGAACTTGCACCCTCTCGAATGCTCAAACTATCTACAGCGCCATTGACGCTTAGAAAACAATTTTTTAGTATGCGAAGCTAGTTTTTAGGACATCGAGTGTGAGACAACCCTGGGCGCAAGGGCTACAATAGGGACGTATCGACCTACGTGAAGTGATGGAGGGTCATCTGCCCAGTGAGGTCAAATCGGTTAGGTGACAAACACGTCGGTTTTACACTTTGTTAGTCCAGCGACAAATAAACGGGTCACCGATGGTAAGCGAATAACAGAAATGTAAATAACATTTTGTAAATATAACATAATACTGTTTTTCTTTTTCTTTTATATGCAAGGCGATTAACGTCGCCCATGGATATGCATAACACTCGGGGAGTCGCAAGTGTCTTTTTTTTATTGTAGCTTAATCGTTTACTTAAGAAAGAGTGAAAAATTGACATATTATCAGGGCAGAATTAAAATAGCACATAATATAGTTGCGAAGATAGGCTACTTTTAGTCGAATAAATGGGCTACTATTTAACTATTCTTATGTGATACATTGTTCTTCCTGATAACAGCTCCCACACCAATTTCGGCGACGGTGGACGGTTTCATTGAAACCAGACCAAACCAGCTACGCAGGAATTATTTTTATAGTGCCCAAGATAACGTGGGTTTTTTCAAGCCAGGACTTTCATTGACGGCGCTGGCTCGTTTCGTGTTTTGAGATAATTTACAATATAACTTCATAATATAAATGATAAATTCTTCTTTATAACGGCCTCCCTTGAGGAATAGCCAGTTTTCTGACGCGACATTAAAAACAATTTCGGTGTCAGCCCTAGGCTTATGTCAACATGGCTGACATTCGCCGGCATGCTGTCATTTGTAGAGTATCGCCCCTGTGCCAGAGAGGCGTCTAACGGCCGATTTCAATAACCTATCTACCAATAACTATTTGTTAAATCGCTGTCACACAGAAAGATTCCTGTTTCTAAGTTTACGGAAACGCAAATAACCGGCAAATGATACCAAAGGTGACGTTTTCAACAAGCAGTTATTGGTAGATAGGTTATTGAAACCGGCCGTAAAACGCTACGCATAACTATACAACGTAGTTTAAATATGATTAATGAACTCAGAAAATATCTTCTAATAGGGGTCGTCCCTCAGGGCTAAAGGGGTTTGTTTGTTGTAATTATAACAGCCAAAACAGGTTTTAGTTGCAGAGTATTATAGGAATTCCTCGTTATTTAAAATTTTATTAACATTTTCTTCTCTTACATAAATGAATGGATTGCAGTTCCTATGTGTAGTGTTGTTGTTCCTATGTGTAGCGCACTCTTGTTATGGATGAAGGTGGGAAACTAGCGGTGGCGAGGGCAGACGGCCTGTGACCACTGACCACTGTGGAGGACGGACGCGGACGTGTATACAAGTGTGACGTCAGGAGCTGACATATACACAATCATATAGGACAATGTGTCTGTGTGTCAATGAGTGTAGAGTCCACACTATCCCCCGGTTTCTGAAAGGCTAATCAACGACTAAATTAACTAATCAGCGGTCAAATCTCTTGTCAGGTGTAAATTGAGTTGCATAAAGCTTGATCAGTCATTTGATTTGAACAACGTGTTAGTTAACAAGACTAATGACAAACCCAATGACGTAAATGTGTCATGTCAAGATGATCATGAGTAAATTTTTCACTAATCAGCGTTTCAGAAACGCAAATCGACTTAACAAGCCTGTTAACTCAACAACGTGTTAGTTCATCGACTATTTGATTAGCCTTTCAGAAACCGGGTGTAAGTCTCGCTAAAACTCGACAACGGCTGGACCGATTCGACAAATTTTAACCGTCAATTAATTGTGGAAGTTCGAGAAAAACTACTTTCATCTGTTGAAAGCTGATTCAGTTACGATGTCTGCAATCTAACTACGCGTTGTAAGTACGATGGCCTCCATAACAGGATAACATTTTAAAATAATTTTAAATACCCTATGCACTTTTATTACAATAAATAATATTGTGCTTTATTTACATAATAAAATACTTATAATAATATATCTCGTCCATCTTTATCCATCTTTTTTACACACTTTACAAAATTTACACACACACACTTTACACTTACAAAATTTGTAGCCTTTAACAGCGCAAAACTGACGTCTATATTGTCGAATGTAAAACTCGAGTGCCGCAATGTGCAACACTGGAAATATGGACGTTCTAGCCCCGACATGCCCCATCCCTTGTACACACACCGGCATATTTAGCGGAACATAAAGTAAAGGTTTGATATCAGTATCATATAAGGTTGCTGGCTGGTTTATACGTCATTTCATTTAAAAAGAAATATTTTCAAATTAAGAAAACAACTGAACATCACATTTTATGCAATTGTTTTAATTTTATTCAAATACACCTTATCCGGAAAGAACTTCGAGAATTTCTTCCTTCTGAGTTTGATATAAAATTTCATTGAAATACTGTTTTTTGTTAGATTTTTTTTAATCGCGTATCTTTTTGGAGTTGAGGACTGAATTATGCCTGACTTAGCCCCAACGGAGATTGCCAGGGCACTCGAAACACGAAGAAATGGTCAAACCTACAGAGTGATATCCAGAGATCTTCGTCGACCAGTTTCATCCATCTATCCATCGCAGTATCCAACGGTTCAGGGAGACCGGTACTTATGTGAGAAGAGCAGGACAAGGCAGAAAAAGACGCACTTCGAGTAGGGATGATCGTTTCATTCGGCTTCGTGTACGTAGGAACCCCCGTTTTACGGCCGTCCAAGCCCGACATGAGTTAGAAGCAGTGCGGGGTGAAACCGTAAGTGAGCGTACGGTACGAAGAAGGTTCGAAAAAGCTGGTTTGGGTTCATTTGTGCCCGCAAGGCTCCAAAGGCTCGAGGTTAATCATCGTAGAAACAGATTAACTTTTGCTCAGGAACATCGACTTTGGAACGCGGACCAATGGAGTACGGTATTGTTCAGTGATGAGAATATACAGACGCAAAGGAGAACGATACATTCAGACCAATTTTGAAACTACAGTTGCATACGGTGGTGGATCAATAATGGTTTGGGCGGGCATTTGTTTGGGAGCTCGCACAGACTTGGTAGTGATTGACAGAGGGAGTCTGACTGCAGACCGCTATATCAGGGAAGTTTTAGAAGAAAATGTCGTACCGTTTGCCCCATATATCGGTGACGATTTTGTTTTTATGCAGGATAATGCTCGGCCGCATACCACTGGGGTAACTCAAGCTTATCTTAATGATATGAATATCACTGTTATGGAGTGGCCGGCGAGATCACCGGATATGAACCCAATAGAGCACGTTTGGGACTTGCTGAAAAGAAAAGTTAAGTCCAGAATTCCAGCTCCTGCCAACGTGGGTGAACTGCGAATCGCCGTAGTTGAGGAATGGCGGAGACTATCCCAGGAGACCATCGATAACATCATTCTCAGTATGCCTAGACGGGTAGAAACTTTAATAAGAGCACGTGGAGGAAATACGCTATATTAATCACCATTTTTCTAATTTAATTAATTGTTATTTTAATATTAATCTTCACTTTTCCCGGTTACATGAAAAGTTCGAAAATGTACCATTTTTCACAAATAGCCTTTACTCACAAAATCTGTTCTTAATGTGATCTCATTTTAAGTAAAACAAATGAAACTTTAAATAACAAAAGAAGTGTAGTAAGTAGATTTTAAAATAAAACCATATTTTTTTAATTATGGACCTTTTTTTTGTGTTCCGCTAAATATGCCGGTGTGTTTATATAATACGTCTATGATTTTCGCACATAAAGTTATTAATTAGGATATTACTATTAAAACTATATTGTATTAATACTGAGAGAGAGACGTGCTTCGGCACGACTGGGCCGGCTTGTCTGGAGAAACACGGCCTTAAATAAATCCTTATAATACCGCTTGAGAGAGGGGTCGTACTTTAAAAGATCAGGAACGCATTTGTAACACCTTTGGTGTTGCGGATGTTCATGGACGCCCGTTACCACCAGGCGATCCGTGTGCGCGTTACCCGGGCTGTTCCGTAAAAAACCAAACAAAATAACAATACATCCCTCATGTTACTCTAATAAACACCAGTGTCCTTAAATTCTTACAATTGGGTTAAAAAACACGGTCAGAGAAATGGGGTGAACAGTGGGGGTAATTAGCCAGGGGGTGTTGGAGGTGGGAGGTGGGGGGTAAAGCGTTTAGGGTCTTTTGTGTCTGACAACAAAACGCTTGTATTCATTGTAAGTCTCAAAGTAACAGTTAAGACAGAACTGAGAACTTTTCCCTTGACCCTTTTTTGTGCTGTTTATTAAACTTTTACTGCTAAGTTTTATAAACGGTTGTTTTTGTGAGAAGTGCGTGGCCTTACGGAAAACCGGTGGCAAAAGTTGAAGTTAATTTAGAATACCGCACGTTGTTTCGCCGAATGAGCATAGGTACTGCATATGTGAAGTAAGTAACCTATAAGTCTCGCGGTAATAATATACCTTATTATAAATAGTATTGATAATATAAATAGTTAATACTTTTAAAACGTTATACAATATACATATATAGGTACCGCCACTACAAGATATACATAAATGTTATATTTAACTATTGTTATTGCGTATTTATAAGGCAAACTTAAAAACAATGATAATAATTGATATCATTTCTATGGAGTATGGCCGCTTCGACACCACGGTAATCTGGTCCTGTACTAAGCATCCGAAGATATTGTATCACAGTTACCAGACAACGAAAATATAATATTATACTATACATAATATTATATTTTCGTTGTCTTGTTTGACACATGCAAGACCCAGGAACACAGAAAAACTTTTTGTCCCTTCAGCGTGGTTCGAACCCGCGACCTCCGGCTCAAGCGCCGACGCGCTAACCACTGAGCCACAGAGGTCGTCAAATATGCATAAATCTGGATTTTGTTTTTAATGAAATGGACTTGCGTTCTCACTCCTTAAAATCGCCAACCCTTGGGCCTGGTAATCTCACGTCGGCGAAACACGACGCAAGCGTTATTTAATGCCGATTTTCTGTGAGGCCGTGGTACTCATCCGCTCGATCCGGCCTATTCGCACCGAGACATGGCTACATTTCAAACTATGTATAAATTTCCTCATCTGTAGGTGCCATAACTTAGAGCTTTTCATCCGATATTGGATGATGTACCTACACAGTATTCTCCGAGCGAAGTAACCACTCTTGAAATACTGTAGTGCCTGGGACAGTCGGTTTTTAAATGTCGTATGGTTGCTGAAGCACATACGGCTCTCTCACAATACAGTCTAGTCCAGAGGGACGACTGGTCGACACGTCTGGGGCCAACCGTGTGCGTTTCCTTCGCCGTTAGAGCGTCCGCACCTGGGAATCGAACCTGCACTCTCTCGAGTGCGAATCAAACGGTCTACCCACTAGGCCACGGAGCTCTTTTTTAGGTAATATAAGAAACATTATTTTGTCTGTACCAAAAGATAGGAATACAGAATATAATTTACGTGACGCGGGTTCGGCGTCTGCCGATTACATCGTAATAAAACGTTGTCTCTACGTTTTCACAATTTATGACAAATAAGGCCTTATCATAAATCCGTATATATTTAAATGTATCCAGGTCTAGATACCATTTTTAGGTTTCCGTACCCAAAGGGTAATCCGGGACCGTCTATTACTAAGACTCCGATGTCTGTCCGTCTGTCACCAGGATGCGTCTCACAGTTGAAATCTTCACAGCTGATGTATTTCTGTTGCCGCTATAACAGCAAATACAAAAAAGTTGAATAAAATAAATATTTAAGGCGGGCTCCCACACAACAGACGTGATTTTTTTGATGTTATATAAGGAACCCTTCGTGCGCGAGTCCAACTCGCACATTTTTTAATGCACCGCCAAAAATGGATCCGTACATTTTGCACGCAAGAAACGCTGTTCACCAAATGCACTCTTCAATCTTTAAACTACGCAACACATTTCAATATGTACTTTTATTTATTTATTTATTCTTCATGTACACAACAAAAAGAACACAGAATATTACAAAATACACAAAAGAGATGGTGCAAAGGCATGCTTATCACTAGAAAGAGATCTCTGCCAGCAGACCTTAGACAGAGTTTAGGAAAAATAAAATAAGTAGGACACAGGTAGTACAGCAAAGAATAATATCAGATTGGAAAAGAGACAATTACTTACAACTGATTTATAATGATAGTAAACTTTATTTGAAAGAGCAATTCAAGAGTAAGGCTTGTATACGTATCTAGTACTCTTATTTATGTATTACTAGATGTCGCCCCCGACTTCGCCCATGGAAATAATTTCCACGCAAAACAAATCCCACGGGAACAGTATATTTTCGCGCGATAAAAAGTAGCACATGTCCTTTCCAGTAGTCTACTCTATATCTGAGCCATGCTGCCAGCTGAGCTGAACTCCATGATGATCGATTGAGTAGTGTTTACACAGTGAAAGCGTAGATACTGTATCCCACGGGAACCCTTACTTTTTGCGCGATAAAAAGTAGCCTATGTCCTTCCCAGTTGTCTACTCTATGTCTGAGCCAAATTCCATGACGATCGGTTAAGTTGTTTTAAAGAAAAACAATCAAATAAACAAACGCGCTTTCACATTTACCATCCAATTTAATACAAATGTAAATAAAAATATTAAATTTGAGCAAATTAAAATGTCCCTGCATTACTTTATTGCACGGTAACTGAATGACGAATGGTATTCAAATTGGTAGCATAATAGCCTCGTATTGTTCTCTTTGTTCCTGAACAGCGTACACAATATCCATAACCTTACTAATATTATAAATGTGAATGTGACTTTGTTTGTTTGTTACGCTTTCACGTAAAAACTACTTAACTGGTGATCATCAAATTTGGCACAGACATAGGGTAGACCACAGGGAATGACATAGGCTACTTTTTATCGATGGAAAATGTACGGTTCTTGTGGGATACTGCATTTACGCGGGCAGAGCTGCGCACAAAATCTAGTACACAGTAACTGCTTATATAGTAAATACAATGTTATAGCTATGCATAAATAGACTATATTTAGTCTGAAACTAAATCTTAGATTTACTAGATTTTATTCCAACCCACGACCGCTGCGTGATCGGCCGAAAACAAAATGGCGTGAGATCTGTCAGCTGCTCCATCCCGCCTTTTCTTTAATTCGAATTTCGAAAATCGAATAATTGTTCAAACGGCTTTTAAATGGCTTCAACCGTTACAGATTTAGCGATAAAACATTTTTGCTGTTATGTTCTATAAATGTAAAAATATTTCTCTATAAATTAATAAAACAAAATGATGCGACCGATGCATACAACTTATTTAATTCTATAATCTATGGATACAATCATTCTAGCGAGTATTACTATTATTACAGTTAGGTATTGTATAAGCAATGCTTGTTATAAGTAATTATAACTACCTTTTGCCCGCGGCTTCGCCCGCCTAAAAACAGTATCCCACGGGAACACTGTACTTTTTAGGGATAAAAAGTAGCCTATGTGTTAATGCAGAGCTCAAACTACTACCATACCAAATTTCATCAAAATGCGCTCAGTAGTTTTTGCGTGAAAGAGTAACAAACATCCATCCAGCCACCCATACATCCATCCATCTATCCATCCATCCATCCTCACATATTTTCACATTTATAATAATAGTAGTAGGATAATAAGTTAGTAGTGATTTTAAATAATAATTAAATTATACAAAAAAACTTACAGATTTCTCACATGACTGTCGAGCACATTGGAAACTAATCTACGGAATTGGATAAAATATCGTCGCAAAAAGGTTAGGCTACAGGGCAAACCCTTAAGCCGATAGTCTTTGTTTTAGGCTCAAATTGTAGCTGACTAAATTGTCCAGAGGAGCTTTTCTCAAATTTTTGATATCATTCTTCGTTTCCAAAATATCGAGCGCAAAAATCAAATATTCGGAAAAACGGATTTTTTTTACTATTTCGGCCATAACTTTTTCCGTTTTTAACTTTCTCGAATAATTCTTTTTGCATCTTACAGCTCTCGTGAATATGCGTCTTTTGAGCCTTTTTTGAATATCACATCTCCACAACTCTTTTTTGAGATATAAGGGGATCGCACTTTTTCGTGAAATCGGAGCCTATCTGGAGCACTGGAGCGAAAGAAAAGAAATTTCCAATGTCAAAAATATTTTTGCTTCTCACGGCCTAACCTTAAAAAACTACTTAAAGTTAGCCCTCTAAGCCACAGACTGACACTGACTTTTTATGAACCCGTCGAAATGCGTTTTGCCTCCACAAAATAGAAATACTGACAGATTGAAAGAACAAAACGACAGCATTCCTTTATCAATATGTCAGCATTTTGTCTATTCTTCCGTAAAAAGAATCCTTTTCTACAGTACATACTAAGCGTGCTGGTCCTTAAAAAAGACAGCACGAGACTTAATAGTCTCTCAACATAAGCAGCGTTTGAGTATCCGGCCGTCAGAATTCCAATTCACCGAATTGAAATTGGGTAATTGACAGAATTCGAGAACAAACTGCCGTTGGTTGATGTTTCAGAACGCCTCACTAAACGCTGATGTGCGTGGAGCATGAAACAACTGGGACAACTACAGTAATCAGCCGGCCGGGGCCCAACTCGAGACATTACGGGGCCCAATAAAAGTGCCCCTCCTCATTATGGGGCCCATCTTGAAAATTCACAATGGAAGTAGTTATGCGCTCGACTTGTCGATAGTTCAGTTTTCCCATTTTTACAAGCGAGTCAAAGTAAAACCGGCCATGGCAGCTCCACCTAAATATACAGACAACGGCAAGAGAATTACATCATCTGTGAAAATTTCAACTGTCTAACTATCGCGGTTCACGTGATACGTCGTACGCCTGGTGACAGACACACCGACGGATAGATAGAAGTCTCAATAATAGGGTTTTTACCCCTTGGGGTTCGAAACACAAAAAAAGTCTCTGAGATGAGTATGAATGTTTGGATGGTTGACGTTATCGCAATCAAAACTCTATAACACCTAGTAGGTAGGTATTATTGCAATAGTACTTCTGTGTACTACGCGGAACTCATATAAATACAGTCGCTAGTAGTAAAATTACTTTATATTCAAAACGAAACAGAGATATAGGAATACTTAATTAAGTTTTAAATGTATTGAAAAGAACAATTAGAAAATAAATCAGCGCGCGCGGAGACCTTACAGTTCACATGCTATATCCCCAATTGTGTATTCAAAAAACACGAAAAACTTCTTCTCTTTCATTTAGGCAATGAAAATATATTCAAAGATACAGTAATAAGACGAAATAAATAAATAAAGTAGGTCAGCAAAGCTATAAAATAGGCTATTCTTATTATATTAAATGATAAATTATAGCCTTACTCTATGTAGGTACACTCTCTTATTATTATATAGTGCTGAAAAATATTATGTAAAGATGATAAAAGTAACGAGAAGCACTCTGATTAGCATCTAACTAGTTACTATAGATCACTTGATTTTAATGTTTAAGCTAACTGCAATATATAGCGATATTCGATCCGATTTATCGATGTTTTTCTCCCATCCCTATTCGTAAATTGAATTTGCTCCGTCATTCTTTTTTCGTATGAGGTTAAAGTTTTTGTTAGCGCGTTAATGTACAGTCAATATCCTTCTACTAATATAAATGTGAAAGTTAAAAAACGTGAGGATGGATGTATGGATGGATTCTGATGAACTTTGGTGTGGTAGTAATTTAAGCTCTGGATTAAAAAATAGGACGCTTTTTATCCCAAAAGAGAACAGTGTTCTCATGGGATACGTATTTACGCGGGGCCGCGGGCAATAGCTAGTATTTAATAATATGTATTTGGATTGGTGACATAATATGTTTAACAAGACAAAAGATCTAACAAGAGAAAAGAATTATCATACGAATAAACTATTATAAGCTTTCTTTTAAAGCTAACGGGAAGGGGCGATCGTCGCGCCCCACCCTTGTATAGATTTTTGATAAGTCAGTATCACTAGCGTGGATTCGAATCTGTAGATTTTGAAAGGAATACTTCCTGTATTTTGGCATTATGGCTCCGTGGCCAAGTGGGCAGACCGTTTGATTCGCACTCGAGAGAGTGCAGGTTCGATTCCCAGGTTGTGGCGTGTACCAATGAGACTTTTTCGGATCTCAAGTACACTATACGGACGCTCCAACGGTGAAGGAAAACATCGTGAGAAAACCCGCGCATGGTTGGCCCCAGACGTGTTGACCAGTCATTCCTCTGGACTGTGTTGTGAGAATGCCGTTTGTGCTTGGGCAACCATACGACAAAACCACCTGTCCCAGGTATTTCAAGAGTGGTTACTTCGCTCGGAGAACACTGTGTACATCATCCAATAACGGATGTAAAGGCCTAAGTTTTTAATGCCACCAATTTATAGTATCGCTAGTAAAAAACAATTTCTGGAAAGTAATTGCGTGTTAGAAAATTAGGGAAAGAGCTTATTTTTAGCATTTCTATTATTATCCCCTACATTTCTTCAAAATATGAGATAGTTTATGAAAACACAACACTTTTAAGTTTGCCATATACCTTTACTTCAGAAAAATTATTCCTGACTAGCAACTCTATCAAATGGTGCAATAATAAAGACAGATATTTTTTTTTACATTTCTTTAACGTTTAACCCTTATTAACTTTTTTCTCCCATGGTTTAGAGATTTTTCGTCATACAACAAAATGATACACTTTTCGAGCCATTTTGTTTGATACATGTCTGATAGTGCTACAACGGTGGGGGATGGGCTCGATACAAAAATGCCCCTGTCCTTTTCCTTTCAAGCTACGCATATTTTTGTAGACATATGGTCGTGCCGACTGTACATGATCTCGTGTACGATATTATGTATAGAAGTAGGGTCATCCGTCAAACCCAATACATCCATCATTCATTGATACGCGAAAAACCGAATTAAACCATACGTACATATCTCGTCATAAACTGATTTTAAGTATCGCTGACTGTAAATTTTGCCAGTTTGTAGGTGAAGATTATTAAACTTATATAAATAATAAAACATTTGTGCAAAAGGAACAAATTTTAATGAAATTTGGTACAGGGGTGGATAACAGGGGCGTGCGCTCCATATAGGCAGAAATGCTTTACTTGTCATTCACAGATATTTTAATAAAACGTTCGTACGTTTTAGATGACTTTAACTAATAGTAAATAAATTAATTAAAAAAATATAATAACTTAAAAACGCCTAATATTTTATAAATAGCAACTCATTCTGGTAAGTTCTGCAGGAAAAATCATCGCATGTATGTGTAATTTTCATACTTCGCAAACGCACACACCCATAAATATCGACATGATTATATACCGGTAACTCATGCGGCAGGCTCTCGGGCCTCGGCTATCCGATCGCTCTCGAAAACCGCCGAACTGGCTTGTCGGAAATTATTCGTTGCCTATAATCCGACTAAAAACAATATGACTTGAATCTAATGAATTATCTATACACATTATGCATTTTTGTTTAGTACGGTTTTATTTGTTTAAATAGAAGAAATGTTCTGTGTTTGTGGGGGCCATATTGCATATTTCATGTGATAAGCATTGTTTACAATTTAATCGCTCCTGTTTATTTATAGTTTTCTTAAAAGGTTTTTCATTTTAACATTTGAAAGTGTGTACATTTGATTGTGAGGTTTGAGTTGATAATGTGTGTTTATTAAAAATTAAAAATAACAAGTTCTCACAATTGTCATTCAGTGAAAAGATTCAAATTCTGTCTAAAGATAGGTGTGTACCCGAGTTACAACAATTAAACCAGCAAAAAAATAATGTAACTCGAAAATTTCATGTTAAAAGTTATGAAACGTATAACTGGCTGTGTGGTTGTGTACACACGATTAAATTATATTGTTTTCCTTGCATATTATTTAGTAATTTACATCGGGATATAGTAATCTCAAGTAACCGGAATCTTGAATATGTAAAATTGATGCTGACTGACTGGTGAGTAGTTATAATATTTTAAAATATGCTTGTTATTTTAGTTATTAGAATTTCTTCCGCCGCAACGATCGATCGCTGTTTTGTCTGCGTTGCTGTAGAAGATGCACATGAATAGTAGTACATCTAAGACTTGCTCTGTTGGCATGGTTTCGACTTAGAGATCCGTCGCTTGGCTGTAGCTATGCTAAAAATCTATAAACGAAAAAGTTTTTGTGACCGAGTACTTCGCCGCATACCCAGTGCCATAATCCTGTGCACGCCACTGGTAGATAAGACCTTGAGGTAGGAGATATTATACTATTATCGCAGCAAAATGGTACGGTTCCTGGGATTTTTTTTTGAATGAATTACCATAAGGGGTAATGCTTTTACCCCTACCAATGCGATCCTGGTTCATAAAATCCCCAACCCCCTTTGGGCCTCCGGTAACCGCACTCCGGTTACTCGGTGAAACACAACGCAAGCGTTATTTCACGCCGGTTTCCTGTGAGTCCGTGGTATTTATCCGGTCGAGCCCGCCCATTCGTACCCGGTTACCCTGAAAACCTTAGAATGAGCTATCATGTGATCCGGATATATATATATATATATACCTAGTCTTGCCATAAATACTGAAAAAAAATCTATCGCAAAAACTGACTATAAATCATAATACAGCGGATTAAGATCGGGACTAGACGACGGCCAGTCTTCAGCTCTGATGAAGTCCGAAACGTTCGTTTCCAACCAAGACTCCGTAGACCGAGCTTTATGACCCGGCGCTGAGTCTTGCTGGAAGGACCATTCTTGGTTATTGAACATGCTATTGTTAAGGGGCTTCACTACTCAAGAATGGTATCTTGATACACATGTGCCTATGTTTTGATACATTTTTCACAAAAGTATGGCTCAGTCACTCCTTAACACCTAATACCCCACCAAACCATCACTGAAGTCGGATAGTGCCCACGTTGCACTCTGTCGACTAATTGGGAAGCTTCCTTAGAGCTTTGAGCATAAATACGGTCATTTTGTTTGTTCAAATGTTACTCAATTGTAAAAAAATTCTCATCCATAAACAAAAATTTTCTGTGACCTCCCTTTGCGTACCGCTTCAGTAGTTGTTTCGATTTTACCACCCTATTCTTTTTTAAATTATCAGTTAAGAAATGACCAGTACGTCTCTTAGAGGCTGCAAGTACCAAGTCATCTTTTAAAATACGTGACATGGCTCTAGGGCTATCTTCATCTCCCAAGACAAAATCTTTTGCTTTCGGACAGTATTTCTTCAAATTCTTTCCCTTACTGCTTTGACCACCTTTTTCGTACGAACACTTCATGGACGGCCAGATCTTTTTCTGTCACAAACAGAGGAGGTCTCATTGTACCTATTAATAGCCCGGTACACGAATATTTTACTAATACCAAGCGTATGGAGTGTTTTAAAAATTGCATTTGGCTCCATACCTACTTTGTGTAATGCAATCACTCGATTCGATTTTCGATCACGATTCGGTTCTCTTTATCACCACACTCCATTTTAATATCGAAAAATATTGTACAATGTATTGGCGCCAAAATGAGAAAACCAATGAAAAATCATATAAAAATGACAGATTCCAAATTCAAATGTAATATTTTGTTTATTTTTAATTGTAATGTTAAAAGTATTTATGGCCAGACTAAGTATATATACTCATCCTACTACTATTATAAATGACAACGTTTGTGAGGACGGATGGATGTATGGATGGATGAATGTTTGTTACTCTTTCAGGAATAAAACTACAGAACGGATTTTGATGAAATTTGGTATAGTAGTAGTTTAAGCTCTGGATTAACACATAGGCTTTTTATCCTGAAAAAGTACAGTGTTCCCGTGGGATTTACGCGGGCGGAGTCGCGGACAAAACCTAGTACATATCTACATCTAATTATATACTTACTGCTTATATACGAGTAACTTATTTTTATTTTCTTTAACTTACATGAATGAAACAGAAAAAAATTCTTGCCTATTTACGCTTGAATCTTCTAAGCTACGCAACGGATCATACAGAAAACCTGTGAAATCCTCACAGAAACCTGCGTGAAATACCGCTTGCGTTGTGTTTCGCCGATTAAGTGAGGTCACCAGAGACCCTGCTCGTTTTCCTGGTTCATTAAAAGGAACAGTCTTCATCAATAGATAGAGAAGCATTCAAAGGATTCAAAGAGAAGGTTTGTATGTTTGTATGTAAAGCGGACAGAGACGCGGGCAAAAGCTAGTATCAAAAATATCCGGCTCAATGTTAATATTTTTGATCACTTTAAATGGTTCAAATAATATCTTTCCGGAATCCGGAAGACCGGAGAAATTTCAGAGCATTGAAAACAGAACTCAGCGCTAATACAATAAACTTGAAAATCGAACACACAAGTGCCGAGTCAAATGTCAATTTTATATAGGACAGGTCGACACACGAAAGTTCGATTTTCAACTCTATTGTGTTAGCGCAGAGTTCTATTCTCAGTGCTCTGAATTTTCCTCGGCCTTACGGATTCCGGATCATATAGTCCCGTCCTTAATCTACACGCCCTTTGACACGTACGAGATTCCTGGAATTGTTTTGAAAAAGACCCCAAAAACCACGTTCCTTTGAAGTGGTTGGATATTGAAGCCATATTTCACCCCCACCCCCTGGGGGTAGCGGGTTCACGTCTTCACGCTCTCATCGGAATAGTAATGGGGTATAACGAACGCAGCCGCGTACTTATATAAGGTTGGTTTGTTTATATTTAAATTCGCTTTGTACTAGTTAATTAATAAAATAGAATCTTTAAAAATTAAAATGAATTACCGAAATGGTTTTTGTTTTTGTTGGAATAAATGGTTTGAATCGTATCTAAAAGACAGAAAGCAATGTACTGAAATAACAAATATTATAAACAATAGAAAAATTTCTTATAGATCTGAATACAGAATCAATAGTTGCGGTGTATCACAAGGGAGTATTTTGGGTCCAAACTTATTTATAATATAATATAATTTGCAAAAAAATTTAAAACATGAGGGCATCATGTTCGCTGACGATACAACATTGCTAATAAAATCCTGCAAACAATATTTAAATGACGAGATTGAAAATTAAATTAAAAATGTGACGAAATGTAATTGTAATAATTTACAGGTCAATCTAGAAAAAACTAAAATAATAAAATTTTATAAATCGACTAATAGTAATGATAAACATTTAGAAATAAAAGTAAGCCCTATTAAATGCGTACCTTCTACTAAATTTCTAGGATTTATTTTAGATAGTAACTTAAATTGGAAAGATCACGTAGATAATGTTTGTAATAAACTTAATAGGTTTGTATTTGCTCTGAGGAGGATAAAAAATATTGTTTCACTAGATGCCGCTGTAACAGCCTATCATGGATACGTTTCTTCAACATTAAGATATGGGCTAGTATTGTGGGAAAATTCAGTAGATTTAAACAAAGCATTCTTAATACAAAAAAATGTATCAGAGCTATGGCAGGAGCTGATAGACTAGCACATTGTAGACCTCTTTTTAGAAAGTTTAAAATACTTCCTCTTGCTAATCTATATATATTAGAATCGTGCCTATTATAAAAAAATATACTGCGTTATTTGAAGATCAGAATGATAAACAAAATGTCAGATGTAAAAGAAGTAGTAGTAAAAATATTACTATTCCAACACAGCGGTTAACAATTCATAGCAAGAACGCATATTGCATGACTATTAAAATATACAATAATATACCCAATAGAATTAAAAATAATAATACTACATGCAATAAATTTAAAAACGAACAATTCACCTGGTTATTAGATAAAAGCTACTACACAACACAAGAGTTCTTTAATGATGTTATAGTTACCAAAAAATTCAAAAATATGTTTTAAATATTTATTTTATTCTGTTTTACATTCTTTTATTTTATTTTCTATATCTACATATTACAAATAAAATGACATAAATAATAATAATTGATTTGACATTGCTATAATTTTATGATTTTGACATATTATAAATATTATTTTGATTTAATGGTGATTAAGACAGATTTTAACTTTTGACTTATGAAAGGTTTTGGTGATATGATATTATTATTACAATTATTGTTTAAAAGTTTTTAATTTGCGTGATCTCTATTTATATTGTAAATATTTCCACGCCCTAGAGGCAGAAACTGTGACCTATATTATATAACAACATCCTTGTTACTACCAATTTCTTGTAAAATAAAATTATTCAAAATTCAAAATTCGAAATGTTTGAACGAGCATAACTTCCAAACGACGTTACCAAGTTGGATATTTTTTTATATTATGTGTTCGTTATTGTCAGGAGGATGTTTGTATGAAAAAAATAATTGAAAAAAATTAGAAAAAAATATCGGTTGTCTGTAAAGTCGGTTTACTGACGATAGTTGAACGTGACAACGTCAACAACAACAACAACAATAACAACAACGACGACAACAACAACAACAACAACAATAACAACAACGACGACGACGACAACAACAACAACGACAACAATAACAATAATAATGAGGTAACGGCAATGCGAGGTAACGCTGGTACTTGGTAACGGTAACAGGTAACGCATGAGTCATGTTTTTTCGTGCGTGCAGCCGGCTCCATCGATTTATAAGACGTTATCACGTCAAAAATATGTCGGCACGAAGTTAGCTAGTTTATAATATAATCTCTCCTGACGACCTCTCAGGCTCAGTGGTTAGCGCGTCGTAGTAGTTTAAGCTCTGGATTAACACATGGGCTACTTTTTTTCCCGAAAAACAAAGTGTTCCCATGGGATTCTGTATTTATGCGGGCGCATAAGCTAGGCAATTGTAAATTGTTTGAGAACTTAACGTTCAGTTGATAATTCCACTTTATACCCCCAGTATACAAAGGCTGTATGTAACAATGCTCTACGACTGCCCGAGAATGGTTTTTCCATTGCACAGTAAAAGAATTGTGAAAACGTTCTGAATTTAAAAGTAATTTCCGACTCGATAGCATTTGAGGAGGTTGATAGCAACATCACTGGTTTAATATATTTAATATTTAATCGAATACAGTGAAATACAAAATATTATAATAATTTTGTGTTTTTAACTGCATTATTATTATTCCTACGAATTTTATAAATTTGAAAGTTTGTGAGGATGGATGGATGGATGGATGAATGTTTGTTACTGTTTCACGCAAAAACTACTAAAATGATTTCGATGAAATTTGGTATTGTAGTAGTTTAGGCTCAGGGTCCAAAACATAGGCCTACTAATTAGTAATTACAAAATTAAATGTAAAAAGTAAATTGTGTTGATAATTACAGCTGTCTTACCACCATAGTCTACAAAATGTTTGGTTTACCTGAAACAAAAACAATCTTCAATTAGTATTAATTTAATATAATATCAGTTCTATTCTCAGTTTAAAAATCATCCTTTAGATTCACGAAAAAGAATCACTTATTATTATACAACTCTCATCCCGTTCACATCTCTTCTACAAAAACAAATTTAAAATTTTCCAGTAACCCATAATTGTCAAACAGAGAGCGAGCTCATGACGATGAATAGCTAAGCACACTCTCGATCATGTCAACATTCAAACAAAAAAAACTAGACCCAAATCGGTCCAACCGTTTGGGAGCTACAATGCCACGGACAGACTCACACACAAAGACAGACACACGTCAAACGTTACAACACCCATCTGTTTTCGTCTGGGGTTAAAAATGGCACAACGCTAGCCCTAGTTTAATAGAACATTTTCTTAGGCTGGCCCGTATGTCAATGTCATATATGACATCTCGACACTCGACACTTCGATTTTCAACTCTATTGTATTAGCGCAGAGTTCTATTATCAGTGCTCTGAATTTTCCCTGGCCCGTCGGATTCCGGATCGTATAGTCCCAGCCTTATCCAGAACTCTGTTTAAAAATAAAGGTGCTCACACAATTACTAGTGTTTCTAGATGTTAGCTCAGTGTCTTGTGTCCGAGTACCTACAATTCTAGACTTTCTGTTAGAACTGTTGTTAAGTTCCATTACTTTAAAAAGTGTTATTTGTCTAATAAGGAACTAAGGAACGCTATTTTATTCACACTTAAGTCTGCTACACACGTAACGATAGAACTGTTCAGTTCGGTTGAACGATCAGCTACTTAACTAAAGACAAGTACGGCATTTTTAAGATAACCATTCAAATTTAACTTTATTCAAAGTTCAATTTTGAATTGAAGAAACTTGTATCTTCTTGTGCAGCGAATAAAGTTCAATTTTGTTAAAAAAGCAGCGCCGCGTCGCGTCTCGGTGTGTACTGACGCTAACCCCTAGTTACGTGCAGTAGCAGTCATAAGTAGATTCTTAATGCGTCTTAAATTCTAGATATTTTATGTAATACGAGTGGATGAGCGGACGCAACGCCTGATGATTGCAAATCACCTCCGCACATGCAAAACATCATATTAATATGTTGTATTTAATTCTGAAAGATTTTACCCCGTACCGTCCGAAGACCGTCGCAAACGTAACAAGTTCACGCCGGCTTTCTGGCCGTCAAGGAGACGAAGCATGTAGCTCTCTCACAGTTTGTTCAAAGACTTAAATTTTCAATCAAAACGTCTGTCCTACAAAGTCTCTCGGATTTCTCCCTTTCTCTTATTATATTACCGTAGGGTTTTAGGGACGCTTTTTGCATATTGATAGCCTATTACAAAGTTCTTTGGAAAATTATTTCTTAGGCTGGGACTATATTGTCCGGATCCGGAAGGCCGGAGAAAATCCAGAGCATTGAAAATACAACTCTGGTATAATACAATAGAGTTATTTAAATCAAACACATGAACTTCGAGTTGTTAGATTTGACATTGACATTTGACTTGACACTCGTGTGTTTGATTTTCAGCTCTATTGTATTAGCGCAGAGTTCTATTTTTAGTGCTCTGAATTTTGCCTGGCCTTACGGATTCCGGTCATTATAGTCCAGCCTTATTGCTAATTATGATAGCCTTTTTGCTAACTTTGCCCAAGGCTTCTCCCGCCTAAATACAGTATCCCACGGGGACATTGCACTTTTTTGGGCTAATAAGTAGCCTATATGTTTATTCAGAGCTTGAACTATTAATATACCAAATTTCATCAAAATCAGTTCAGTAGTTTTTGCGTGAAAGAGTAATAAACTCTCACAACAACTAGCGTGACACTTTTAATGGAAACGGAACCCTGTGTTTTTAAACGTAGCCCAAGTTACTCCTTATATCAACCGGAAAGCTCAAAGGTCCGTGACCCCGAACTTCGACATGACGTGTATATAGCGCTAATGGACAGGGAACAGGGTCACTTAACACATTTGATTCTGCCCCTATTAACTATCAAAGCAAAATATTTAATACTAACACAAAACAAAAATAGTATATCCAACCTCGAACTTCACCTACATTGGATAAATTTAAATAAAAAAAAAGGAAAAGTGCTAGTAGGACCCGCGCACGAAGTGTTCCGTACAAAACGGCAAAGAAACACGTTTGTTGTATGGGAGCTCTACATAAATATTTATTTTAGTATGTTTTTAATATTTGTTATTTTAGTGGCAACAGAAATTTCAACAATCAATCAATCAATCTGTGAAAATTTCAATCTGTCTGGCTATCGCGGTTTACTTGTTACAGCCTGGTGACAGACAGACGGACAGCGGAGTCATCGAAATAGGGTCCCATCTTTATCCTACGTTGCGGAACCCCTTATTATTCTTTTCGTATTTATATTTAAATCAATCAATGTAATAAACCACTTTTATTTGTATTTTTATACTAATATTATAAAGAGGAAAGATTTTGTTTGTTTGTATGTTTGTTTGCATTGAATAAGCTCCGAAACTACTGGATCCATTTTGATGACATTTGGCACAGAGTGCTACACTCCATAGAGTAAACCGCGGGGAAGGACGTAGGCTACTTTTTTTACGAGATTTCCTTCAGCGCGCACAAAGTCGCGGGTGACATTTAGTAGTTAAACGAACTCGTTTAAACTCGTCCTGTTAACAGACAGACAAACTGACGAACCGACGCAAAAATAAGCACCAAGTATTAAGCGCCACTTTAAGTTAGGAGCCTCTTAAGTGTGCTGTGATTAGAGCAAGAGACTTGAGTGTATTTGAATTTCAGTAGCGTTTTAGAAATCACCCATTTGGGTCAATTCACACCGAAACGAAACGATATACGACGTGGCGCTGCATTTTCAAGATGGCTATTCAAAATTGAAATTTGTTAATCACACAAGAAGAGCTGCCAAGCGCATGTGCAGTGTATAACTGATGTCAAATGGAACGTGTATCTTTTTGTATAGTGAATAAAGTTCAATTTCGAATAGCTATCTTAAAAATGTAGCGCCGCGTAGCGTCGCGTATCGTTGCGGTGTGAAGAGACCCTTAGAGTCGGCTCCACAACAAAATCGTTGCGTGTGGACTATCGCCCGACAATATTGAGATAGGGTTATTTGTGACCCCATTGACCTATTTATTGAGGTCATGTGGTCATTATGGTCCGAAAGACGTTTCTCGGTATAGGGCAGATTGGCAGATCGCCTGATGGCAAGCGTTTTCGCCCGCGAATACGGAAGCGCAAGATTTTTGACCAGAATTCGATTCAGTATCGATATGTTCAAACTGCAGAATGGTATTCTCATGAAAGTCAATTGCATGAATCTACCGCGAGGCTAACATTTACATCGAAACTTAACCTTAGCCTGATTCATGCATAGTAATTACAGTTTGTTCCCGGTATTTGAAATCCCAAACTTATTGGCTTCATGTACCCATCGAAACACAACCCACGGTTTTCTGTGAGGCTGCGGTATATGACCGTTTTGGAATTTGAACTCGGTATACTCCGATCCAATCTTAACGTCAACAAAGATACAATATCGAACTATAATGTCACGATTTAAATGTCACTTAATTTGCCTTGCAAAAAAAAATACAATGAATTACTAATACGCTAAATAAAACGTAATTAAGCTTACAATAAAAAAAAATATTTTTTCGAATGTCGAGTTTTGTCGAAAACCGACGATTTGAAGAAGACTGGCAGCGGATGGATGAGGGCTGCTCAAGATCGGGATGGTTGGCGCTCATTGGGGGAGTCCTACGTTCAGCAGTGGCCAGCGATAGGCTGATGATGGTGAGTCGAATAATTTAGTATGTTTGTCTACGTTCAAGAATAATATTCGTTCAATTGTATATGAAGTTTAAACGGTTTTTCCTTTTCACTTGAAGGTAATGAAAGCCCTCTCAGGCTAGCAAGGCGAATTCAGCAAAATTGCAAAAAAAAAAAATACCTGAATTTGTAGCTAAATAGTTGCTAATTAGTTGCCAATGGCGATTTTTTTGCTCAAGCCGATCGCGAAAAATCGCGAATAATGCTACCTTGATATCAAGGTAGCAAAGTAACTCTACAAATTACACATGTTTCCTTTGACCATTACAGAAGATTTACTTGCTAATTTGTTGCTATAAGTGCGATATGACGAAACCTATGAAAATATATTTTTTTTTTCTATTATTCGTGTTTTTGCTATCTTGAAACTGGTTTTTCTTGTAATAAAAAGCATTCCTAATTTGTTGCTCAACAGGCGGGTGCTTAAAAATGCTCAAGAAACCAGCAACAAAATAGTTGGAACCGATCGGCCGATTTTTAAATTTTTTTCGTATTTCTGCTATCTTGAAACTGGTTTGTCTTGTAATAAAAAGCGTTTCCAATTTGTTGCTCAACAGGAGAGTACTAGAATACACATACCCTTAAGAAGAGCCTAAATATATTGTCTTACCTTTCACGAAAAAGAGATAGGACTGTCGCTGCTACAGGTTTTGCTCTAACCGATTTATAAGGTCTTTCACTTTACTGTAATATTGATCTTGGATTAAAAGATGTGATTGTATGTATTTGGACTTTTAAAAAATTGTTTAAAAAACGATCAATAAATATTAATGGTCACAGTAATAAACAATTAAAACATTAATAGGGGAAGGGGTGTTGCAAATGGGGTGGGGGGGGGGGGCAAAATGGAATATCCGAAAAATGTCGTAAAAAAAATTTGTATGTCGGTTCACCCTTCAGGCTATGCTTGTAACTTCCCGTTAAGTCTATACTTAAGCGCTCAAAATTTACACATAATTTATAACATAATCATATCATGACTAAGCGATGCCGTAACTTTCGAATAAATGAACTGATTTTCACGCAGTTTGTGGCAATCGGTGCATTATTTCAAGCCCTATAGAAAAATCGACAACAAAAATTTATCAGATAAAAAATTTCAAAGAAATCGGCAAAAAACCGTTTTTCGCAATACTACAAGAAGCATCTGGAAGCTTCAAAACTGTAGCTGTGAACGACGATTGTAAATTCGACGGATTAGCACGAAGAAAAAGTTTTCCGAATTTTTACCTGTCTTTTTTTGCTACACAGGCTCAGATTTTTTTTTTTTCTGTCTTAACCAGCTCCTCCAGAATATGTCTTCCAATCTCCGCAACTGTTTTTCACATCGTCCAAGTCATGACGAAGTTCGTCATGGTTTGATTGCTGAGACATGAAGAGTTATGAAGAAAGGGTATGAAGACTAGATCTTTTCGTTCAATTTCGAATGTTTTCGCGAAAAAGAGCTATCTGGTCCATACGGTCATCTTACCGGAAAAAAGGGTCCGTGGAACCAGAAAGATGAAAGTGAAAATTAAAAAAATTTTTTCTTCAAGTCGGATTTCATCGGATTAATCGGATCGGACAAGTTTAATAATTGCTATGTTGTAACAGCTGAATGCTATCAAGTGGTGATTTACAATCGAATGGAATCGATTGTTAATGATCGATGTTGGCAATCGATTACTACGCTCTACTGAGGGCGCGGAATATTTAAATGTATAATATTCAAATGTCATTTGACTCAAGTTTTGGAAATTCGGTTTTTTTACTCTCAATAGTAGTATATAATTTACATATCATATTTTATGTAGCTTTGTAAAATCTTAGATAATTATCCTATATATAGTATTATATATGTATGGAAATTCTAATTGATTACATTACATGAAGAGAAATTTTAAGAAACAAATTTGTAAAACTCAAAAACGTATTTCTCGCGCTTTTACTTCATTACAAATATAAAAAAGGGCAAAAAAAAAAGTTTTAAATAAGGAAACTAAGAAACAACGAAAATTGTAATCTCTTTCTACGTTATCCACAGATAAATTTACGTGATTGATTTTTCTATCGTAGCATTGCTTGAGAAGAGTCCATAAAACAAACTCAAACTGACAAAGATTTTTGAAGAAATCTAGCCTATTTCTTTGCATTTTTTTTTTTTTGATGATGAAGATTTTTTGATTCTCTGACGCATAGTCAAGTAGACAGAATTATGACAAATTTCAATCCCATAAGTGGAGCCATTTAAGTGTCAACAGTTTTTGCCCCGATATGCCGTCAATAATTTATACGTCTATGATCAGAATGCTAATAAATACCAGGACAGAACTCAAAATGTCGTTGTAAAACCCGCTTATAGAGGGTTTTCACTGTACTGTATCAGAATTTTACGATCTATCTAAACAGCATTTGCCCGCTTTGCCCGCCCCGTGTAAAATACGGTATCCCTCGGGAACACTGTCCTTTTTCGGGATAAAAAGTAGCCTATCTGTTAATCCGGAACTTAAACCAGTATCGTACCAAATTTCATCAAGATCCGTTATGTAGTTTTTGCATGAAAATTTTTACCTAAAAATGATGGAAAAAATCTGTTAACCCTAACTCATCAGTCAACTGCGTCAGTTAAAATGCATGCCAATTAGTTTTAACTACCGCACCTAAACTAAACGGTTCAGGTGCTTCATAAGTTTCATTGTGCAACTTTTAACATTTAACTCCTGCAATTTTATATATGATTGCAGTTAATTCGTAGTTTTAGTAACTTTCAAATCCTACTACTATTATAAATGTTGAAGTTTGTGAGGATGGATGGATACATGAATAAACAATGTTCATTACTTTTCACGCAAAAACTACTGAAAGGATTTCGATGAAATTTGTTATAGTAGTAGTATAAACTCTGGTTTACAACATAGTATACATTTTATCCCGAAAAAGTGCAGTATTTCCGTGGGATACCCGATGTATGTATAGTATATTTAACGTTTTCCAGTATGCTTAAATTACTTAGGTCCTGTTTCACAATCTACTGACGAGTGTTACATAGCTTATTTGCATGTTTTGTCTTTATCGCTCGATATGAAGCAAGCGGCGACAAAACTTCCGAATAAGCTATCTGACACTTATTAGAATTTTGTGAAACAGGCCCTCAATAATATACCTATTGTAAACTAGCTGGTTTGAAACACAATAAATTTTAAATGAAAACGGAACCCAATTTTTAAATGGAACCCTAATATAAAAGTACCTAAATACCAGTGTGAAAGTTTGGTCAAGATCGGTTCGGCCGTTTCCGAGATTAGCCGGAACAAACAAATATACAGACAGACAAAAATACATTTTTTTGGTGTAGGTACAATATAGACCATCATACGCATTTATTGCAAAGCTGTTCATTTGAAATTACCAACAGACATAACAATTTCATTTATTTGTATAGACTTACTACCTTACTAACAAAAATATTTATACAGTGGATAAACTATACAATGTTTTTTCTTATACATTGGAAAAGTAGCTTGACAGAAATCAGAAAGATTGTATTGTTTATCCATTATGGAGGAAAATAAATCCTCCACACTGATTTCGGTGACGGTGGCCGGTTTCATTGAAACCAGGCCAGTTACGCAGGAGTCATTTTATAGTACCTAAGTGTGTGCGCAGTACACAAGAGCACTCTCTCCTCCTTTACTCTTATAACCCGGGACGGATAACAGACACGACTGGCGAGAGATCAGGCGCAGGTCCGACTTTTTACATGCCCATCCGACGCATGGATCATCTTTCTTGTCAGACAATCAGGTGATCAGCCAGCATTGTCCTAACCAAACTTGGAACCAACATTTTTGTTGTTCCAATGCGGGAATCGAACCCACGACCTCCGAGTCGAGAGCGAGAGCCAAGCTCTAACTACTAGACCACGGAGGCTGCTAAATATTTTTTATTAGCAAGGGTGTAAGAATCTAGAATGTCCAATCACAAACTGAGCCCTAAATTGACCTGCAGAAGATCTAAAAACACCGCATATGGAGCATGATATAGAGTCACCATTTTAACCCTTACCAATTATTAATAATAAAGGAGGCAAATGCCCTTCCTCTGTACGGGCTTGTGTATGTTTGTTAACATTGAAGTTGACGGGTTTATTTTTAACCAGCTAAATATAGACTCCATTTATGTGTTTATTGTCCAGTGAGTCTGTATTTAGAAACAACGTAAAGGTCTTCTAAATCACTTGTGCTACGTTCCCACGAGCGTTTTTTATGTTGACCTCAAGAAAACTCTCGTGGGTGCGAGCTCTTACTTAGAGAAACGTAACGCAAGCGTTATTTCACTATGTTTTTCTGTGAGGTATTTCTCCGGTCATGGCCCTCCCACAGTACGCGCAAATATGTAAAAAGTTAAAAATTACACAATAAGCGGAATAACTTTAAAAAAGCAGAAAAAAATTAAACTTGAAAAAAAACCAAGTTAAGAAACGAATCTTCGCCGCTGAGGCATTTGACCTCACACTGTGAGGTGATTCTCCTCTCAGCTGATTTCAAAACGTGAATCAACTGATAGTGCGATTGGCCTCAGTGGCGAAGATTTGTTTCATTACTGAATATATTATATTTTTTTAACTTTTTAAATATATTTTCTGCCTAAACGTCTTTACATAAGGAGTAAATCATGTCCGTTATGTGATTGATTTTACATAACGTTATAGAAGTGTGCAAACGAACAATATCTTTTATTACGAATTACCTACTAAATGCTTCCCGCGACTTCGTTCGCTCTGAAGGAACCGTACATTTTGCCGCAATAAAAAGTAGCCTATGTCCTTCCCCGTGGTCTAATCCATATCCGTGTCAAATTTAATCAAAATCGGTCGAGTAGTTTCTAAGCCTATTCAATGCAAACAAACAAATCTTTCCTCTGTATTATATTAGTATAGATACGATTAGTAAGTAGATCCCACATAAGGTAGTTGCTAGGCAAATAACTAATTAACCAAACGCACGTTCTATTATATATTATATATATTTATTGTTGTGAGCTAGTGTTGTAATTGGAACCTAGATTCTAGACGTACGAATTACGTCTTGGATAACCTAATGTGTATGCCTGATAACAAATATTGAAACAAAATAAATGAAACAAAACACGACGTGTTCAAGTGAAACTTCATTCGGACACCGGTAGGTGTACAAATTTGAATTAACTTTCTAAAGTACGGCTCCAATACATAGACGGTGGTAACTCTATGTATTGGAGCCGTACTTTAGAAAGTTGAGTTGTCATGTAAGAAGTATGAGTAGCCTCCGCCAGATGTCGTTATATCCAAAATCGTGAAATTTCACTCTCTACGCCGCTAAAGTTTCATCTTAAAAAACAGAGACACAGACACGCCAAACTTGCGCCCTGTTTTTGCGTGGGGATAAAAACTAGTTCCCGCCCATTGGAAAATTCAGATTTCAAGATATCTTGCAAATTGATGAACACACACCGACCTTACAGGGCAGGGTTGCCGGAACACTATATTTACAGGCTATATTAGCTTTAGCCCGCTGCTCTGCTCGCGTAAATACATTATCTCATGGGTAGATTGTAATTTTTTCGGGCTATGCTATGCTATATCCAGAGCTTAAACACTACAACCATACCAAATTTCATCGTCCATACATAAAAACTTTGGGCGTTTATTTGAACTGGTGACTCACTGCAAACTTGACGCGAGTATAATTTTTGCCGTTGTATTTTGTGCTGATATACCTGCAATCTGCATCCCACTACTATTATAAATGTGAAATTCTGTGAGGATGGTTGGACGGATGGATGTTTGTTACTCTTCACGCAAAATTACCAAACGGATTTTGATGAAATTTCGTATGGTAGTAGTTTAAGCTCTAAATTAACACATAGGCTACTTTTAATCCCGAAAAATACAGTGTCCCCGTGGGATACTGTTATTACGCGGAGCGGACAAAATATAGTAGATATTAATAAGGTACAGTTTCAACTTTTGTTCATAAGTTTTGCGCATATCCAAATATCTATGCTAGTTTGTGATTGTGCTTCAAAAACAGTGGCACTCCGGAAGCGCGCACAACAAGCATGCGGCGCGCGACACGCCCAACCCGCCCTACCTCATACCTCACCGGTAACAGTCTCGCGACGTAAATGGTGTTTTCCCGTTTCAATAAATGCCCAACGCGACTAAAGCAGTTTCTACTTTAACAATTAAGGTGTCAACCCTGCAGGGCTGGGCAGAGGCGATTAGCATACAGTTTGCTTTTCGGTAAAACAGCAGACCTAACATGCGCACCCTAGAAACACCGTAGAATCGACAAAATGACAGATTGTAGAAACATTAATACCATTCGGCGCAAAATAGTTTTTATAGTAAGGCAGCAAGGTCGATGCATCGTCGTTATGAGAAACAATATTTTTCTTCCCGAGCATGAGCTCACAAAATGGCCTATTTTGACAGATAAAGTAGAAACGTTTTCTTATTTCAATGTCAAATAGTCTTTCAATAATGTCAACTACTCCACATCGTGGCGGTCCAAGACAGATAGTTTCTTTACGTTCAGTCATTTACTTGAAAATTTGATCATTTTTGACAATATATTTCACGGCAGCCATTTTAAAAATATGGCTATCTAGGAATGTCGACCTTCTATTGACGAACTTGTTAATGGTAACAAGGTCGTCAATAGAAGGTCGACAATTATAATCCATGGGGATTAAGAACTATTTTGCAACGAACTGTTTTGGATATAATGATTTTTCTTTAAAATTATTTCTTCGGATCGCCATGCTGAGCCCGCTGGTGAGCAAACAGCGGGAAATGGTTCTGTCAATGTTTCCGTGTTAATGGTGTTGTCTTAAAGTTGATATAACGAGAACGGGTCTGAAACAAATGAAGTCTACATACATTCAGTTGACGTAACGTATGTGGTATTTATTTATATCAAATCTATTATTTTATTATATTAATACTTGACGAGCTCTGTGACGGCTCAGTGGTTGAGAGCGTTGGTGCTCAATCCAGGGGTTGTGGGTACGAACCCTGCCGAAGGAACAATAAGCTTTTCTGTGTTACTGGGTCATGGATGTTGGGTTAAATATGTGTATTATATAATAAAATCATTACATAAATCATACAAGTTCTTCGTATACTTAGCTCGTGCTAAGTATACGAAGAACTTGTATGATTTACGAGGTCAGGTTGACGTGGTGTGAAACGTATATACATAGGCTGCACTAAAAGTATCGGGAATGGAATATTTCCACTGTTCCTGTCATATTAAAATCTTTTTAATTTAAAACTCCTTGGTTTTAAAAATCGAATACCGTTTATTTATTTAAAAAAAGATTCTCGGTCTTGTCACAAGGTCTTGTCAAACTTGTTTAGTCGTTGAGAAAATGGAATTGACTCGAGAAAATTCTAGAGCGATGATTTATTATGACTTTCGAAGTGGTTTAACACAAAAACAGTGTGTTGACCGGATGATTTCTGCATTTGGTGATGAAGCCCCATCCAAAACCACAATTTATCGCTGGTTTGCTGAATTTCAACGTGGACGTGTCAAGCTCAGTGATGATCCCCGTCAAGGTCGTCCAAAAACTGCAGTCACCCAAGAAAACGTTGATGCTGTGCGTAAGCTGATTGACGAAGATCGACATGTGACCTACCGCGAAATTCAGGCAACTTTAGACATTAGCATGAGTCAAATACAAATAATCTTGAATGAACAATTAGGTGTAAAAAAGTTGTTTTTCCGATGGATACCGCATTTGCTCTGTGAAGAGCAAAAAGCGGCTCGCGTTACTTGGTGCGTCAGAACTCTCGAAAGATTCCACGCAGGATCCTCAAATGCTGTATACAACATCGTATCAGGTGACGAATCCTGGATATACGCGTACGAACCCGAAACAAAAAACCAGTCACGAGTTTGGGTGTTCGAAAATGAGTTAAAGCCAACAAAAATTGTTCGTTCACGGAGTGTTGCAAAAAAAATGGTGGCCACGTTTGTCTCCAAAACCGGCCATGTTGCGACTATTCCTCTTGAGGGACAAAGAACGGTTAATGCAGAATGGTATGCTAACATTTGTTTGCCACAGGTCGTTTCTGAACTCCGTAAAGAGAACTGCAACCGCCGCATCATCCTCCATCACGACAATGCGAGTTCTCACACCGCGCACAGAACAAAAGAGTTTTTAGAGCAAGAAATCATAGAATTATTAGACCATCCGCCGTACAGCCCCGACCTAAGCCCTAATGATTTCTATACTTTCCCTAAAATAAAGAATAAATTGCGTGGTCAGAGATTTTCATCACCTGAAGAAGCTGTGGACGCCTACAAAACGGCCATTTTGGAGACCCCAACTTCCGAATGGAATGGTCGCTTCAATGATTGGTTCCATCGTATGGAAAAATGTGTCAAATTTCGCGGAGAATACTTCGAAAAGCAATAAATACATTTTTAAATAGTAATGTTGTGTCACTTCCTTGATTCCCGAAATTTTCAGCGCCGCCCTCGTAGATTATAATAGGAGAGAACAAAAATTATCAGTACAGTTTTACGAGAATTTTGCAACCGGAGGAGTATGGAAGAAGGTGTACAGAAAGCTAGTATTTCTTATAATAATGCTGAGAAATACATATAATAACAACACCTCGCAAGACAAACACACCTAGTTCATACTATAAATAATAATATATTATTATACGTATATTATATAAATATTAAATACTATATTATATATAAATAATAACGGTAAATATATAGATTCAGATTTGAGGCAATGCTTTTTCAAGCGTGAGACTCTCGCGAATTCTCGTGCGACGGTATAAATATAATACTTTTAGTAATGGCGAAATTTATTCCCGTTACAGTTATTTGCCAAATATCATTAAAGACAATGATGTTCAGAATTTGTTTGTTATTCACAGTGAACAGATATTTTAATCGTTCAATTAATTTTCAGCTTGGCCAGTGTTGTTTTTTCGCACGAACATTGAGCACATACAATAAAATACATACATAGTAACTTTTATTAAAAATAAATAAAAAATGTTGTTCCAATGAAAAAATACTACATGCCCTGTATACCTACCAAATTAATCATTTTTAGACGTCAAGATAAAAAATCTACAATTAACTTAATAAATCACCGAAAAAACTCACATAGTAAAATCTAGCGAAATCGTAGCGAAAATATACTTTTAATAACCAAGTGGCGTTGAATGGGCGAGGAGGCGCGTGGGATCGATAGGTCAACGACCTCGCCTGATACACCGTACTACCCTCACAAATATACGATAATTATTATAAATTAACCTACTTCACCCTGGGAGACACCGCGGCCTCATAGAAAACCGGCTTGCGCGTTGTATTTTTCTTGTAGAAATGTTTTATGATAATTTTGTTGACCACTACATATATACATTTTTTGGAATATAAACAGCTAGATGTTGCACACGACTTCGTGCGCGCAATTGCAGAAACCGTACATTTTTTCGAGATAAAAATAGCCTATGTCCTTTCCCGTTGTCTGCTCTATATCTCTGTACCTTCCTGAAAATATCAGGCACCAAAAAAAACACATTTTTCCACATCCCGCGGCATTCCAATTACAACAAATAACAACATCAATGCCGAATTCTTTCCCCCGCGTCACCACTCACCACTCAAGCGCGGAGCGAGCCAGTCACCTGAATCACTCGCGAGATTGAGTGTCACCTCTGGGCTCTGACGGTTCCGAGACTTGTAGAGGGTTAAGTGTGCGACGAATGTAAGTGTATAATGCGTAAGAGTTAAAATTAATAAGAGGTATTGGGTTACCATTCTCTCCATGTCTATTAGTTTCTGAAATTTCTTATTTCCCTTTCTTTCTAAAATTTCTTAATGGTAATGATCCAGCCTGCAAGTCCTGCAGCCAGTCAATTGTGTCAAATTGAAGCGGACTCACTAGTACGCAAATGGGCGACACTCTCTACAAATGGCGCGAGCACCGGCGAATGACAGCCATGTTGACGTAAGCCTAATCAGCCTTGACATCGAAATAATTCAAAAGGTCGCGACAGACAAATCTATTCAAAGTTCTGGATTGAAAAAAGCTCACGTCCCACTCGCCGCGCGCACCCCCCGCATACGTCTAGCCACGCAAACATGCGCGCGAGCTGTCATTCGTGTAAGTCTATTGAATGACGTTTTTTTTACGTTACTAATACATATTATTTGCCTTTAGTGTTTTAAATTCATTGTTCAATCATATATTGTTGGTCAATCATAAAAAGTTTAAAGCCTGGTCTCCCTGAATACAAACTAAAATGTCACAACGAGCTGCTAGATACAAATAAATAAATACAAATCTACTAAGGCGTTTTACTCACCCAGCCTGCAGGTCCAATAGCGCGGCCTTGAAACGGACTTGTAGGCAGAAATCTTAGATGTTTGACACTAATGACGGCTATTTGTACTGGTGCTGGATTTATAGGCTGGACCGTGAGTACTTACAATTACTGCTTATGAAAACCACAAGCAAAATGTAACGTTACTTTAAATACATTTTTCTTCAGTTAGAGTAACCTAGCTTCGTGAATCGTACAATTAAATTGTATTCCATAATTCAACAGTAAAATTAACCAACGCTCGAATATAATTAATGGATTCATCATTAATTTCATTATGAAATAAGTTTCGCCGTCGTCACGTGCGCGCTTTAATAAGATTAGCGAAAGAAAAGCGTTTCGCAAAACGCTATCTGTTGGAAATTAAATTTCACAGACCTGCGTGGAAAATTTGGGACATTTTTCAGTTGCTACACCACGCTACTTGCATATACTCCGTAGCGCTACTACGCGCTACGGTTCGGTAGCGCGTATGCGACGCGACGCGGCGTGGCTATATTAAGAGGAAACAGAAGGGCCACGCAATGTATGAAAAAGCATACAAACGTAGACCCGTTTCCTCCCCGGGCGATGCCGGTAGAGTGACAATTTTTTCCTGAATATTTATGGATACTATTAGCATGTCCCTATAGTTTTCTTTTTTTTTCATAAATTAATTATTAAAAGAGATATGGACGTTCAAAAACATTAAAAAAATGGCCAGATTTTCCGCTGTGTTCCAGAATCCAGAAAACAAATTTGACTAGATTATATATAAAAAGTAGAAACATAGGAACACAGTTCAAGCCGTTTTTGAATTTCAAATGATAAAAGTACTTAAATCGGTTAAGTTTTGGGGAAAGAATCAGGGGACTAAGTATGTATGCTTTTCCATACATTGCGTGACCCTTCTGTTTCCTCTTAAGGTTAATGTAAACGTGTACCTACCTGTGTAGTGAATAAAGTAAAATTTTGAATAGCTATCTTAAAAATGCAGCGCCACGTCGCGTCTCGGTGTGAACTGACGCTTACATAAATATTATATCTTACTAATAGTACAAAGAGAAAATATTATTGTTTGTTTGTTCGTTTGTACTGAATAGGCTCCGAAAGTACTGGGTCTATTTTGATAAAATTTGGCACAGATATAGAGGAGACTGTGGAAAGGCCGTACGCTACTTTTTATCGCGGCAAAATGAACGGTTCCCACGCGCATGAAGTCGCGGCCAACATCTTGTTTTGAAGAAAAAAGTTATTGTACAAAAAAAAACACTAAAAGCAAACATTACATATTATTATAAACACTGCTCGCCGTTAAAAATGAAAATCGTAGCAAAAGGAAGTTTGTCTTCCTTTATTATTTTTATCACACCAACATGAAAATGGGGCTTCCCTTCACATAGTAATTTCAATTATATAATAATCGTTTAGACGTTCATTTGCGGCTCGTTTATATGCACGCGGTGTACAGGGCCAATCGGCGTCTATTCACGTGCGTATGTAAGGAGCGCTCAACGACTTTGTGGAACCATCCAAACACATTCTCACATGAAATAAGGCCTGAGTGCTTAAGGGCTTATTGCTTGTTTGTGTTTTAGGTAAGGAGGTTTTATGCCTCAAAGAATTTATTCGTCAAACTTTATAATATTGATATCGTTGGTAAAATTTTATTCGTAACAAGATGTCGCTCGCAACTTCGTGCGCGCTAAATCTCTCTGGAACCGTACATTTTGCTGAGATAAAACTAGCCTATGTCCTTTTCCGTTGTCTACTCTGTGTATCTGCCAAGTTTCATCAACATCGGTCCAGTAGTTTCAGACCCTATTCAAACAAACAAGTCAATACTCTTTATATTATAGTAGCTTCGCAAGTCATTAATGTTTTTGACTATTCTGTAACTATTCGTGACAGATAAAAACAGATAGGGAATCCGGATAGCCGGGGAAAATTCAGAGCATTGTAAATAGAACTCCGCGCTAAACAATAGAGCTGAAAATCGAACACACACAGTGTCGAGTCAAATGTCAATGTCATATATGACAGCTCGAAACTCGACTTCCATTTTCAACTCTACAGTATTAGCGCAGAGCTCTATTGTCAATGCTCTGAATTTAACCCGGTGTACAGGATTCCGGAGAATATAGTCCCAGCACTCCCAGGCTGCGGCCGCTGCCTCGCTCGCGGCGGCGGCGCGGCGGCGGGCATTGACAGCAGCGGCGACGCGAGCACTCAGCGGCCACACTCACCGCTCGATAGGAGTGTATTTATACTGTATGTGTACTGACAAGCGGTAACTATGGCGCCGTCTGTGCCAACGCAATGACCACTGAGCCACAGAGGTCGTCAAAATTATACACACGCCACATTCTACAGAGTAAAGCTACTAGCTTACCTGACTCCGGGCTATGTTCCATAGAATGAAGGTCCTGCTGCGACCTTCTGCGCTGCCTATAGTCCTGCCTATAGTCCGGCCATCGTCCATACTGGGCTGGGTTATTCAGGTACTCCTGGGACGAGAATCTGGACGCCCTGGGCGGAGACATTCCAACTTGCCCATAGTACTCCTGACGAAAGACCACGTCCGGATGGTTGATCCCCCCAGGAGCGATCTGGCTGCCGTAGTGGTTTCGGCCATACTCCTTCACGGGCCCATCGGTAAGCTCGTGGCCATGGATCGAGGAAGATCTCTGGGCTCCGTACAGCCGGTTGGAAAAATCCAAGCCCATTCGATGGGGGGAGTAGTCCAGGCCTCGCGGTCCCATTTCGAAGTGACCTTGAGGTCTGTTCCTGTAGAAGTGAGGAGAAAATGGGTTCTTGTCTTGGTTCGCGTCTTTGGATTTAGGGTTCGCATCCTCCTTATCGGTGGGTTTCTCATCTTCTTTCTTGGGTTCCGTCGGTTCGGACGGTTTATGAGGTTTGTCGGTTTGGGACATCTCTACAAAAAGCTCATCAAAAACACTAATACCACTTATAAATCACTAGGTATATTTAGGAAAAGTTCACAACCGTTAACATGCTGAAAATGAAATAGGCTCCGCTCTATTGTGTGTTTTGAATAAAACACGGCTTTGTGTTTAGAAAAATATGTAGGGCTAGCTTTTGCCCGCGGCCTCGCCCGCTTGAATACAGTATCCCACGGGATTATTGGGCTTTTTCGGGATAAAATGTTACTATTATACAAAATTTCTTCAAAGTCCTTTCAGTACATTTTACGTGAAATAGTCACACAAAATTCATACATCCTCACAAACTTGCACATGTATAATGATTGTGGTGGGGTACACCGGTTCGTGTTGTATTTGAGTTGCTGGGATTCATCATCATTATCATATACTCAACAAAAGAATCTAAAAGAAACTCTTATGAAAATAAACTATAAATACCTAACGATATTTCTCTTTTATAAATAATCTGAAAATATTAAACGTTTCATAAAGATGTTTTAAAAGGTTTTATTAAATTGCGAAAAACCGTCCCCCCGAAATTGTTCTTCCCACGGGAGTACAAGTTTAAACAACAAAAAAGCGGGTAATTTTTTTTATTTTTCATATTTTTATACTTTACATTAAGTTACACGTTGACGTTTGTCAATCTGTGACAACTTTTTTTTTTTTTCATCCCCACTTCACATGTATGGAGAGCCACCCCTAAAATATAAAATTATTATGATTTTATGATGCCAAAACCGAGATCTATACACAGTCTATAACTATACCAAATTTTATTAATTTATTTTCTCGTAATGTTATTTTAATAAACACATCTTAAATACACCCACACAGAAAAATTTTGTTCCCTCCGAGGTATTCGAACCCGCGACCACCGGCTCGAGCTCGGTGCTCAACAACTGAGCCACAGAGGTCATCAAAAAAAAGTCAAACCTTTTATTTCCATAAATTTTCTCTCATTTTCCGCATCAAAAAGCGAATCGTGAAAAACCAGGCAATTACGTAACTGCGTTTGAGCGAAAGTTAATCGCCTACGCTTTAGAAAAGTTGAATTGCATTCGAAAGTTTGAGAACGCCATTCTCCACCAAAACGAGAGGGTATTGTTTTTATATGACATAGGGCAAACGAGCAGACGGATCACCTGATGGAAAGTGCCCATGGACACCTGCAACATGAGAGGACTCGCAAGTGAGACCTTTTAAAAAAGATCCAGTTAATACAGTGCAACGTTCTCAATGTCCCTCGGCAATCATGGTTTTCTATGGAAATAACAGACTTTTATTTTATTAATATTATTTTCCAAAAAATCGAATAAATATTTATTTATTTATGAAAACAACGATCCCAAAGACATTAGAATGCGGTTGTACTGCACCTTTATACAACTTTGGTTGTGTAAACCTAACCGTAGAGAAAACTACGGGAACCGTACATTTTGCTGATTCTATAAAAAGATGCATTGCACTTGCAACTCTGCTGGTATAGCGTCTATTGATTTGCTAGTCTTTTTGAATAGAACATTTCTTATGGAACTTCGAATGTATTTGTGCTTATCATTCAAGCAATATTTCACCTTAATGGGTAATCCATCATTTTGCTAACTGTACGTAAGTTAAGATTACTTCCCAAACAATTATTATTCATAAGCTTTTTCTACGTTTTGTAAGGTTAAATTAGACTCTAACCCTCAGGCATTATGTTTCAATTTGCTCTGCATGTTTATACCTTGTTAAATTCAAATTGAGTCGTATGCCGTTGATTTAAGATTAAATTTGCCTTACACTTGTGCCAGGAAATTCCACCCTCATGCAAACATGTTTCTTGTTATTATGTAATTAAAGTTTAAATTTATATGCGAGCGAATCTACATCATCT
Source organism: Phengaris arion (assembly GCA_963565745.1). Classification (NCBI taxonomy): domain Eukaryota; kingdom Metazoa; phylum Arthropoda; class Insecta; order Lepidoptera; family Lycaenidae; genus Phengaris; species Phengaris arion. The sequence continues at coordinate 5,436,010 of OY751444.1, read as the reverse complement.
GCCGTAAACGGTGGTAAAGAAATATGTATATGTTAGTTTTAACTTCGCTATTTTGCTCGTGTGGAACTAAAACTCGGAAAAATTTTAATTATGATAATATCTTTGAATACTAAGATAAAATATAGCTGCTCACTAGCTTTTGCCCGCGGCTCGGCCCGCGTGAATACAGTATCCCACGGGAGCACTGAATTTATCGGAATAAAAAGTAGTCTATGTGTTAATCCAGAGCTTTAACTACTACCATACCAAATTTCATATATATATAATTCTCATGGACTAAGAGAGGTCTATGCATTTCGAGCATTTTCATCGGGGGAGGTCAATGACTCAACTGTATGAAAATTAAACCGTTAAACTGTTTTGCGAAAATGAAAAACATTAAAAGGCGTGAAGAACACAATTATTATTTTTGTTACGAAAAAATACACTTGAACTTCGCAAGCATTTTAATTCAAAGTCCTATTTTTATTCAGACGTCCTATTTTTATTCAGACGTCCTATTTTCATTCAAAGTCCTATTTTCATTCAAAGTCCTATTGGAAATCGAAGTCTTATTTGAAATAGAAGTCTATTTTGTCACACTCAATAATATTTATAACAGTTGCAGAGCGAAAACCCATAGATTTGATGGCTTTTTACCCGACTATTGCAACGAAGCAGTAGTCGGGTAAAAAGCAGTCTGTTTATGTATTTATGTTTGTTCTATCGTAACGCCTAAGCGACTGATTTAATTTTAATTAATGACGTATCAATAGATTCGTAATAATGGCCGGGTAACATACTAGGCTATATAATTTGCGTAGCGGGGTTAAAGTTTTTTACTTTGGATATTTTTACAAGAATTTTCATATTTGCTTTCTATAAAAGTAATACATTAACAAGTTTCACTTGAAAGCCTTTCAAAGTTTTAATACGAATATATAGCGAGCGTAATAGCACAGCAGTTAAAGGGTCACGTTTGTCATTTTACCCATTTTTTGTCATAAATATGGCTTCGAAAATAGGGGGATTTTCGAAGCCTTCCCCGCCCGGGAGTTTGGAATAAACCGAGTCATAAAGGCGAAAAACGCAACATTATGTCATGACATCTTATAGTTGTGGTGTGGCCATACGTGAAAGGATACATTAGGTAAGTAGGACAGACGAAACATGTTAATGTATTACTTTTATAGAAAGCAAAAACGAAAATTCTTGTAAAAATAACCAAAGTAAAAAACTTCAACCCCGCTACGCAAATTATATAGCCTAGTATGTTGCCCGGCTATTATTACGAATCTATTGATACGTCATTAATTAAAATTAAATCAGTCGTTTAGGCGTTACGATAGAACAAACATAAATACATAAACATAGACTGCTTTTTACCCGACTACTGCTTCGTTGCAGTAGTCGGGTAAAAAGCCATCAATACTGCTTTTACATAAAAAAATCAATTTTATAGTCATTATAACACGCAATATGTAAGTTTTACCAATTTTCTATCTGATTTTTTTAAGTTATGGTTTTAAATGTGATTTTTATGCAACCATGAACTTATTTTAGTGGTATGTGTAAATAGTTAGTGGTTATAAATCTTAAACTTTTCAGTGCGCTCTTTCAATACGCTTACACTGTGAAATGTTATTTACTTTTTAAGGACGTGTCCCGAAAAACTAGTACAATATGGTGACTCTATCTAATATGGAGCACGTCTCCCGCAGGAATGACACCTCGACGGATCCGTGAATAAATCATACCTCATCCAACATCATGCATCAACATAAAACACACATACGTCTTACACTATCATAAAACCTACAATTTAAAGACCGGCAACGCACTTGCGACTTCAACGTATTGCGGGTGTTCATGGGCGACGTAAATCACATTCCATCAGGCAATCCGTCGTCTCGCTAACCCCCTATTTTATTAAAAACTTCGTTTGCATAGAACTAACGAAAACGGAACCCTAAGATAAAGTAGCCTATGTTAAACCTTATAACGGCAGCTATCTGCCAGTGAAAGTCCCGTGAAAATCGGCCCAGCCCATTCAGAAATTAGCTGGAATAAACAGACAGACAGACAGACAGACAGACAGACAGACTGACGGACAGAACCCTAAGATAAAGCAGCCTATGTTACACCTTATAACGGCAGCTATCTGCCAGTGAAAGTCCCGTGAAAATCGGCCCCGCCCTTTCAGAGATTAGCTGGAACAGACAGACAGACTGACGGACGGACAAAAATTTTAAAAATTTTATTGTAAGCATCGTATAGTATATACTTTTATATTAATTTAGTGAAAAGCTCTTAATTTTTAAATAACAAACAGACAATTCAATTTTATTTATTTGCATAGAATATTTATATAGAAAATAATCCAATTTATTGTGTAGCGAGCTAGAATATATTTTAATAGTTATATCGGTAACATTATGTGTTCTACTGTTCCTAAAGTTTACTTTTGAACAGAACAGAGAAGACTTCTCTACGATTCTCACATGAGATTGTAGATATTCGTCTTCTTCGCTCTTCCCATGGGAAATACCTATGTCGTTACCATGATTCAGGTAAATCGAATGACATCTGTCTAGTCCTAGGTTTGTAAGATTAGATTTTAAGGGTTCCGTTATACTCAAGGAACCCTTATAGTTTTGCTCTGTCCGTCCGTCTGTCTGTCTGTCTGCCTGTCTGTCCGTCCGTCTGACCGACCTTATAGCTTCTGTAATTATGAATATAAATGGATGAAATTTGGTATAGTTTAAATATAACGTCTGGAAAAATCAATGACGGATATATTGAGGCAGAAAAATAATTGACATACAAGAATTTTTTTTTTTGAGTTTGCGTTTAGCAGAGATTCATTTATAAATAAGATGATTTTTACTTTGAGTATGACAATTATTTTTTACCTAAACATCTTTACATAACCAGTGAATCATGTGCCAGAAGTATCCTTATTTGATTTTTGGAGACCTTATATAGTGTACAGATCTCGCATCGCAACGCGTCGATCTTTTGGCATCATAAAATAACAATTTTACATTTTAGGGGTGGCTCTCCATACATGTGAAGTGGGGATGAAAAATTATTTTTTCATTCTACTCGATCGTGTGGGGTATCGTTGAATAAGTGTTTCAAAATAAAGGCAAGGTTTCATAAATGTCTCTTTTACAAGGTCACTATCTTGGAGTAATCGGCCTCCAAAGAGGTTTATATATAAGTTGGTATTTCTAAACTATAACATATAAAAATTTGTAAGTTTCCATGCTGATAGATCATGCTAAAAACTCTTTAGAAACGCTTTTTTGAGCGAAATCGGACAGTAACTTTTGAAGTCATTGAAAGAAAACCTATGGCGCGTTGATAGTTACGGAACCCTTAGACATGTCCTGACTTCTGACATGCTCTGGGTTAGGTTACTCATTCTAGTGCGGACTTAACTATCCACAGTACGTAGCGTGGTTACATTCAGAGTGACTAATCCTCAGTATTCAGAAGGAACTCAATTCCTACAGTCGGAATTGAATCCAGGGGTTTATTTCATGTTCAACCCCTAGATTTTCAACCTCTGTCCTTATTACGACGTTACGTATAAACGGGTGTTAAAAATATGGCGATTGAAATTTGAACACGGAATAAACCAATCTGCGCCGCGCTATGCAGCTCTTGTAAGATATTCGAACTCTTGCAATTAAACGTGTATCTTCTTGAGTAGTGAATAAAGTTCAATTTTAGTCGCTATGTTAAAAATGCACCGCCGCGTCGCGTCTTGGTGTGAGCTAACACTAACAAGCTATAACAAATCTTTCCCGTTGTACTGCGAGCCTAGTACAAATCGCACGCCTCAGTATCTCACAGTCGCAGCTGGCGAGCTTCCAGCGTTTCTGCTAGCCTGGTAGTTTAGAGCGGTTGTAAATTTTTTGCTGTAATACAAACTAGACTAGATCGTTATTTTAACCGCCACACAAGTGAGGACTAGGCATAAACTCTTACTCAGTTCATTGGGTTAGGGCAAACGTAAACAGAATGATACAATTAGATCATTATCATTGTACGGTGAATACGGCCTTTATTTCACAGTAAAATACTTTTTACGGTAAACACTCTTGTCTTTGCACGGTAAACACACTTGTCTTTGCACAATAAATACTCTTGTCTTTGTACGGTAAGCACTCTTGTCTTTTCACGGTAAATACTCTTATATTAGCACAGTAAATACTCTTGTCTTTGCACAGTAAATACTCCTGTCTTTGTACGGTAAACACTCTTGTCTTTGCACGGTAAATACTCTTATACTAGCACAGTAAATACTCTTGTCTTTGCACGGTGACCTCTCTTGTCTCTGTACGGTAAATACTCTTGTCTTTGCACGGTGACCACTCTTCTTTGCACGGTAAATACTATTGTCTTTGCACGGTCACCACTCCTGTCTTTGCACGGTGACCACTCTTGTCTTTGCACGGTAAATACTCTTATCTTTGCACGGTAAATACTCTTGTCTTTGAACGGTAAATACTCTTGTCTTTTTGTATACAAATAGAATAAATTTGATCTGTTGTTATTCTAGCTTAAAAGCTAGTCTATAATGTTAGAGTCATCATTTAATCTTGCCAATACTACTGATAGCCAGATGTAACGCTGCATCTTTTCAGGGCAATTTGCCAGACTTAAATATTTGTACATCATCGTCATCATCAGCTAATAAGAGTCTCAGAGAGATTATATTGAAATCAAAAAGCATGTTTATCTCGATCTTAAAAACGAGGAAAATTTGTTTTATAGGTTCCCGAGTATGGAATGACATATATTTAGAAATGTTTTGTGCAATAAATCCTGACGGTGACCAAATAAAATAAACTTTATTACTACGCAATAGGATTCATGCATATTAGCAAAACACGTGAAAATTTTGAAGACAATTTTTATGATTTTTTCCAATTTTTTATTTTACTTTGTTGGATTATTATTTAACTAATTTAAAGATGACTATATGGGCTATCTTCAGGTATTTTTAAACAAACAAAATGAGCTACGTAAGAGCAGAAAAATGATCCTAAACTCGAAGAGGTTCTGGAAAATAGTTTTGATACAAGAAAATTAATGTATTTTAATTTTTTATCATTTTGCAGATAAAGAAGTACTCTGTTTTTTTTTTAATTTTTTGGTTTGCATGATTTGGTTTTATTTAGTCGCAAAGTTGACCAATAAAAAAACAATTTTTGTCAAATTTGTAAACGCGCCCTTAAATGATAATGCAGTTACCCAACCTAACCCAACCCAGGGGTTCTAACCATGGATGACTATGTAGTTATGACGGTGGCAACAGCCACTGTCATAACTATTTATTTATTTATGTTTGTACCAACTATGTACACTATGATAATAACATAATATATTGTGTTTACGACTTGCGTTGAATAGCTAAGTGACAGATTGACAAACAAACCGACATTCGCGTTAATATAACTATATGTAACATACCACGAGCGAAGACGGGTCATAAATTAGTTTGTAAGATCTAAAAATACTTGTTTCAACATCGAAACCAGTGCATATGATCACAACGATGTGTTATTAATAATAGATTTAGCAAATATTATTCGAAACAATTTTTGACGTGATAACGTCTTATAATTCGATGGAGCCGGCTGCACGCACGAAAAAACATGACATTTATTATTATTGTTGTTGTTGTTGTTGTTGTTGTTGTTGACGTTGTCACGTTCAACTATCGTCAGTAAACCGACTTTACAGACAACCGATATTTTTATGATTCTTTATTTACCCGACTACGGCGAAGCCAAAAGGAAGGGTAATGATTTTCGTAGTCTATGTATGTATGTATTTTTCCACCTTAGCACCTAAACAACTGGTTCGATTTTAATAAATGAGGTGTCAATAGATTCGTAATATATAATAATATCCTGGGTAACATAGGCTATGATATAATTCACGTATTCGGGTTACAGTTTTTTTATAAAAATTGTAGTCATTTTTTAAGTTGTTTGAATTTCTAATCAATGTTGTATCTTTGTATGGACGAATGTATGTCTATTGTATAGTGCCTAATCAGCTAAGCTAATTTTAATGAAACTTAACATAAGATTTATAACGACAAATTATCGCCTACATACGCCTAGGCCATAGGCGTGAAATGTTTACGGTACACTTCAACACCTGAGCCTTTAGCTAAGTTGCCATCGCTAATTTCGACAACAAAAATGCATGGGATTTGACTTACGCATCGCTTAGTGGCATATGCATTGCTATACATAAAATGTTTAATATATAATCGATCTGTAAGAGAGTTAAAAAAATTCTATCAAAAGAAGAGATACTATAGTGTAAAAGAATTCTTACAGTTGTAAATTTACTTATTAGTTAATAGGTAAGTACTGTAGTAAGTACAGGATTATATATGGACATTGGTCATATTGCATGATATCGTATGAATCGAGTACGGAAAAATAATGAGTTACGTATTTCAGTATTTTCTAAAATTCAGCCCCTAGGTGGAAAAATCGGGAATGAAAGTTTGAAACCTAATTTCACGCGGGCGAAGCAGCGGCCAATTAATGCTAGTCTAGAAATCAAAGAAATCTATTACGTTCATAATTGGTGTCAGACCAACGAATGAAACAATCCGAGTGGCCTTTTTATTTTGTTTTGTTTTGTTTTTTTTTATTTTTTTATTTACTTTGCTTTGTTTTTTATTTAATTAGGTCTTATTTACGTCTTCGTTTTAGTTTTATTTTTATGTTGTGTTTTTTGTTTTCTATCTGTGCAATTTGTTTTTCTCGTTGTGAAGTGTGATGTGTCAGGAAGGTCGAATAAATGTTTATTTATTTCATTTGGACCTCCACTTTCATGTGAAATAATTGAACGAGTGAATACAAACGAAGCCAGACCACTACAAAGCGTAGTTTATCCGGCCGAAGGACCGCATCAGCTCAGTGAATACAGGTCGATTGTGAGGATACTGTGCTTAATATTATCCCTTTATTTCATCCCTCGGGATACCCGGTTACTTGAGCGTTGAAACAAAATCTTCGTTACTTTCCAATGAAATATTATTATGTGTAAAATGTTGTTAATAACTTGATGTTGCCCGCGACTTTGTGCGCTCAAAAGGGACCTACCATTGGGACCGTACATTTTGCTGCGATAAAAAGTAGCCTATGTCCTTCCCCATGGTGTAATCTATATCTGAGCCAAATTTCATGAAATTCGGCCCAGTAGTTTCGGAGCCTATTCAATGCAAACAAACAAACAAACCTTTCCTCTTCATATATTAATAGTAGTATATAATTAAAGTACATATTCAAAATAATTTGTGAAAAATTATTGGATATATTCCACGTAAATCATCGGAGAGATATTTGATAAAATTAAATAATAATATTATAATGAAGTATTTAGTAGATATTGTCAAAATTAATTACAAGTTACGTTAAAAATACAAACACTTACCTAGTGCGAAATATCTATTTTTTTATTCTTCATCAATGCAATGCCGGAAACATAATGTTTTGTAAATTTGGACATAGCCGTAAAGTATTCTTGTTTGATATTCAACCTTCGCGCTCTACATTTAGAGTTCGTATTACTTTCACTGTGTGGCTTACGATATTTTTGACCGACTGCAAAAAGATGTCAAATGTTACAAGATCCTCGTCGGTTTACAGCTATACAGTTGTGAACCAACGAGTAACATACTATTAATGTAAATGTTTATTTGTGTATGTATGTATCTTCTAAACTTGTATGTTTTAAATAGATAGTGCTAGCAACTACGTTTGCGTGGAACTAATAGAATATACATACATAGAATATAGTGAAACATTTCATAAAAATAGCTTAAGTTACACCGTATATCCTCAGCTATCTATCGGTGAAAGTCCGGTCAAAATCGGTCCGGCCGGTCGGTCAGGCAGACGGACAGTCAAACAAACATTTTTAAATTATTTTTTTTGGTGTAGGTACCGTTATACTATTTACGTGCAAAGCTGTTCATTTAAAATTACAAACAGACACTTCAATCTTATAGTTTAAACGAGACAATCTTGTATATATTCGGTTATATCGGTTTATCGAAAACGGCTACAAGTATTGCCATGAAATTTAGGACGCGGGGTGTTTTGGGGGAGAAAAATCGATCTAGCTAGGTCTTATCCCTGGAAAACTGCGCATTTTTAAGCTATATTTGTTATCTCTTTAGTCATGCAACAACCTATTAATAAACTCTACTCTATTATATCAGTCCGATTGGCAGATTGATAAGCGTATGTATTGTGGACAATCCCGGTCAGATATTTTTTATTTTAATTTATCAGAACTCCGGGCAAATCTCGGCCATCCGGGTACTTTTATTTTATTTGTATGGATTATTTAAAATAATCTTCGTGAAATAAGCTTCAATTGATGATTTCAAAGCTAAGGATGGGATATGACAAAGAATGAAATATTCAGAAACTAGTACCAATAGTAGTAGTAGAAACCAACACTGGCTATTAAAGGGATTAAAGCAGTTAACTGTAAAACAGAGCGTTACACTCAGACAATCTAATCACAGGAGGTAATAATCGCTAACCTTTGTACTGACAACAGAAAAAGTATGTAGCGAATGTCTGGGTGATTTTATTCCGTTTCGATAGAAACAATGTATGTTTTGTATCAAAAACAGAATATTATATACATATGAGCTCAGTAAATTATATGAAAGTTGGAAAATCTTAAAAAAGAACATCTTGTATTTTGGTGCGGGGGCGACGGACACCTCGCCTCCGCCTCACGCACCGCTTGCTTTTGTACGATTCAATCAAGCCCAATGTCATTGGGTGACAATTATTTATAATTTCAATATTTTTATCATGTTTTCTGAATTGTATAGTTTACTCGTAGTAAAATAATGGTTTAAAATCAGTAGAGCTATGTTGCAAAACACATTTTCACAAAGTTCAAAAAATTAAAAAATAAGTTAACTAAGCCATAGTACGATATCTCATTGTATTCATCAATATCATGTACATATTACAATACCCTGTTTCTGATGAAACGGAATAAAAAATCACCCAGTATGAACTTCCTATGTTGTTGATATTTTGAATTTAAAAAAAAGTAGGTGTTTTTTTCAGCTCTATATTTTTCAGGCTAATCTATGGGATATTTTTCGGATAACGTAGGACAAATACGGTACCCAGTGTCCAACTTTCTTTCTTTCTTTCTTTCTAACTAAGATTCGAACCCGAGACCAATTGGTAAAAAAAATCAAAGTGCCTACGTAACTGCGCTACGCGTATTTGACATTAGAATGTGAAATTACTCATATCCCATTTGTATTGCACGACGAAAGAAAACAATATGACGCGTAACCGAAAATCGTGACTTTTTTTCTGTAAAATTTTTCTCATACGTCGATAAAGTAGTTTCACTACAATACATGTGCATTTAGAATAGTAAAATACTAGTGGTCCAATTTTAATGGAGGTTATAATCTCGTTATCAAACAATGGAAAAATCTATGCTCTTAGTATAATCACAATTATTGGAAGTAATTATGTCACATGGGCATAAAAATGTTTTAATTATTTTTTGGGCCTGTTTCACAATTTTTTTTGTAACCCCTACCCAACCCCCGTGTCGGCGCGCCGCACCTACAGCGCCCCCATTATCGCAGATCTGTGCAGTTCACGCGAGCGTTCTTCCATTTTAATGATACATCGCTAGATAGCAAAAATGCAATTTATTTTATAAATAGAAATAGAATCTCAGACACATACTCGTATGTAAGTCGAAATTAAAAATGAGTTGCTGAATGACAAACTTCAGAAGTTGGGCCATACTAATTTACCTTAGGGTCAGTTCACACCGCGACGATACGCGCCGCTGCATTTTTAAGATAGCTATTCAAAATTTGACTTTATTTACCGCACAAAAAGATACACATTTCATAATGACATCAGGTCACACACTGCACACGCTCCTTGCAGCGCGGTCCAACTTGACATTCGAACTCTTACAACGAAACGTCCGTACCTCCTTGCGTAACGAATAATCGTTTCGTTTCGGTGTGAACTGACCCTTAGGGCACACAGCACCAGCCACGAGCACCGACATTGAGTATGCCACGGGGAAGGACATATGACCATGCAGTGCTCCCGTGGGATACTCTATTTACGCGGCCGGAGCCACGGGCAACTCCAATACGTGAATATAAATGTTTTATATAGTAGAATCTTAGACCATTCGTTGGTTAAATGTTCTAAAGGTAGAATAGGATATAGGATAACATAATATTTTCAGGCAAAATTATTGTAATTTGTAAATTGTATTGTGTAAATTGTGTGTCCCTTCCTTCATTTCGCTATCGTTTTTATATTTTACTTAGTCTAAGGGCATTTGGCCTTATCTTTTATACGATTTCGCATGGCTCCGCGCTGATCATGATGCGTTATTTAAATCGCACCGTCCGTGGCGCCAATTTCCTCTTTCCGGGGTTTAAATACGTTATTATCCAAAACCTGCCCATGTGCACCGAATACTGATGCATTTTATAATAGCCTATCTCTTATATGGCCTGTCTCCACGCAGTATATAATCCCAACCATGTTAGTATAAAATAAAATTCTAGTATTTTTGCAGATGATGTATGTACAATTCAAATTCATAATAGGAAAATAATCGATCTCTATATTGGAAGAAAAGGAAGATTTTTTATATATATATATATATGAATGAATATGAAACCGGTATATATATATATATATATATATATATATATATATATATATATATATATATATATATAAAATCTTCCTTTTCTTAATTTTTATTTGCTAATTCATCAATTTTGATGGCATATGCTTACGTTACTTCATAAAAAGTCAAAATCACTATATTATTATGTGTCGATATAAATTTCGAAGAGTTTTCTCATGGATCCCATCATCCGGTCATCACATTGGTGGCAAAAGGACCAATTTGGGATTATAACCTTTACAGCAAAAAAATAATTTTGAAAATCTGTTCACAGATGGTGCAGTAATCGTCGAACATTCAAAAAAGGAAAATCAACATATTACCGCCTCCTTTTTCGAAGTCGGTTAAAAATATATCGAATACGTCAAGATCAGTAAAAGAATTATTTTATAAACAAACAGACGCACGTGTTTTATATATAGATAAACGATCTGTCTTATTGACATGTCTAAACAGTTGTTGATAGAACGGAAATCCTACGAGCGTCATACATTTTGCCATAATAAACAAGCACGCCTTTTAGGTATACCAAATCGTATACCAGAACCGTCGTAAGCGCCCGTCACACGTACAGTTTTGACGGTGTGAAATAGCACCCGCGCGCCGAAACGAACGTGTAAACGCGCAGGGCCGACATTTTCAACTGGCATGTCGATCACAGCGCATTTTTTACAGTTAAAACCGCGCGCTATGAGTTATTTTGAAGCCGAAACGTGAGACGCCGGCAGTCCAAACCGTGACGCATTTTAGTCGTAAGCCGCACAGATCTCTCCGCGGGTGTGCAGGGCGCTATTGAGGTTTCGATGGTCGTGGTTATGGCCCCTGGGTCGAAACATCCCACACAAGCATCATCTCACGCCGGTTTATTCAGCGAGTCAGTGGTATCTCTCAGGTCGGGCCAGCCCACGTGTTCTGAAGCATATAATATAAACCGTGTCTTACGTCACACGATTCGGGCGTCGCGGCTCAGCCACAATAAATTAATTATGTTTAGCGTGGGCGTAATTAACTTAAGCGGGATCGATGGGTGTGAAATCTGACCGCACGCCGCCAGGGGCGGGACACGTCGATGTCGATAATCGATATCGGCGGGACACGTCGATGTCGATAATCGATATCGTTAGTAACAGGCACGCGATTAACACCGCCAACAGAAAAGGTTAACACCAGTATATCTTAAATGGCCTTATTCAATTGACTTACACATTAGAGACGGCATATCGAGACTCAAAATGTCCTTACTTTGAGTGAGTGTCCCTTCGAGTGTCATATAGGCAAAAATAGAATAATATCAATTGTTGTAACTAAAGCACATTAAAGGCATTTCTTAATCATTTCAAAATTAAAGTCACAGGGTAAGGAAGCCATTACTAGCCTTAGCTCCATCGCTTAGATCGTAGTCAGATCGATAAGCCTAGTAATAACCTTTCCCGTGGTCTAGGTAATCTATGTCTGTACCCAATTTCATCAACATCGGTGCAGCTGTTTCAGAGAATATACAATACAAAGAAACAAACAAATTTTTCCTCTTTATAAGATCCGTATAGATTTAAAACAACATCGATTGACGACGGCTTACTCGTCAAAATATTATGATTATTATTTATATTATTGATTTGTTAAATATTAGAACAGATTCCAAAAATGTCTAGCCAAGCCCATATCATTATGTTTAACGTTATCGACATTAACGAATATTGATAACCCATCTCCTAAGTTGGAGAGGTTCCAGGCCAGGTATTTTATGTTGCATCTTCTATTGATCTGTATACGTTGCCTTATATATTGGCTGCATCTTATAGTACACTCGCGATAAGGCAGCCTTCCGATCTAAGCGACCAGCAAACCAGCCAATCGGATTCTCTGGCCACGCTCACTGCGTCGCGGGGATTGTCAATATTGTTTCACTGCAAACTTAACTACGAGTATTATACTCTGTTCATACCCAATTTAATTTAAATGTTAGCAAAATATCATCAGTACACAATAATGGCGAAGGACACTGGGCCTTTAGTCAAGAGGCATCGCAAGCGACATGTCACTTGGCGATGACTTATTACAAATCCCATACATTTATGTTTTCGAACACATTTGATTTTAGCGAGACATTGGAATTGCAATCCATTTTTATATATGAAGAAGAAGATTCTATCAAAGTTTAAAATTATCATTAAATAAAGATAGAAAGCATTCATAGCCCCAAAGTCTAGAAAAACTCAGACCTAAGTCTAACCGAATGAACTGGCCTAGACCTCACATAACAGCTAGTACTATAAATACCGTTCTAGTCTAGACAAATGAGCGTCTGCAGCACCTGTTGAATGGCACCTAATTAAATAATCGTTATGAAGCTACGAGACTTGTATGCTCACGTGGGCGTGGGTGAGTCTGGCTTAAATCCCCTAGATCTAAGCCTTATTTTATCTAGATTCTAGACTTGTATTCCCTTATCAATAAAGAAACATATTTACAACACGGATACGCTAATTCATGTTGCTTTCTTTGTCTGATACGTTGTGTAATATACTTTAAACGAGCTAATCTGGTATATACAGGGTGTTTTTCCAAACAGTATCCAAACTTTAAGGAGTGAATATACTCTTGAATATAAGCAACTTTTACTATGGGATCAACTTTAATACTTGAAAAAAAAGCATATGTTTCCTACAAATTTACCTATGCCGTAGCCCTTTTGGAGGAAACAGCTAAATTTTTTTTTCATGTAGGAAAGTTGATCCCATAGTAAGAGTTGCAATATATTCAAGAGTATATTCACTCCTGAAAGTTTGGACACTGACTGAAGGAGCCGGTATATAATCGGAATCTCGGAAACGGCTGCAAGTATTTGCACGAAATTTAGTATGCAGGGAGATTTGGAGTAGAGAAATCGATCGAGCTACGGGTTGTCCCTGGGAAGCTGAGCATTTTAAATTAAATATTATGTTTTTCTTTCGTCGTTCCACAGTTCCATAGTATCTACTAAATTATGTCATTCCGATTGGCAGTTTGGCAAAAATTGTACGTCCTGTACCTATGTATAATTTTTGCGTTGTTCGGAAAGCCGAAATGTTGTGGGTTCAAATCCCAGTCAGATAAATGTTTTTCGTGATTCTTTTTAGTTTTATTTGGATCTACTAGATTTCCGAGCAAAGCTCGATTATCTAGGCACTTATTATATTACGATCAAAACAATATGACAATAGTCAACCTGCTTATGAATAGGATTCCCTGATTACATTGGAATTTATTAAATAATGTTTTGATATTTTTTTAAAGGAAATTATTTTAGGTTTTTTTTTTACCAGGACGATATTAATATTTGTTTTACAAAAGGACCAGGAAACGTGCAGACGGATCACCTGATACACTTGTAACTCCTCTCATGCACGCACATGCGTTCCCGGTCATCAAAACCCCCGAGCCTCCTTGAGCCTCCGGTAACCTCGCTCGGCGGGGCACAACTCGAACGTTATTTCACACCGGTTTTGCTGTGACGCCGTGACATTTATCCGGTCGAACCGACCCATTCGCGCCGAAGCATTGTCCTGCCACGTTTTGTTGAAATAAAAACCAGTCAGGTATACCTGTATGCTTAATATTCAGAAACTAGTAAAAATTATATACCTAGCCTATGTTACCCGCGGTATCATTACGAATCTATTGACAGTTTATTTATTAAAATCGGACCAGTAAGTAAGACGCTACGGTGGAACATACATTCATACATACATACATACATTACCCTTCCTTTTGGCTTCGCCGCAGTCGGGTAATAAATTGTAATAAGATACCGAGTAATTTCATATTCTAACTATGGAGCCTCAAATTATACGTAATTAGTATCGACTTTCAGTAACATTTAAATACACCTGTTACTTTGTATGAATGTAATAATGTAGTAATTGATTAATTTTTATATGGAACAATGTAATCATTGTATTACTGATTTGTATTATAACAAAAGACCGTATCTTGTTAAAGGTAAATCGTATTTCTTACTATATAGCTCGATTCTGGGCGTTACCTAAGTGCATGGATAGGCGCTTTTCTTTTACTTTTCCACCTTGTTGCCTAGACTTAGTTCAAAATAACTTGAAAACCGTATACCATTTCTTATTCTGTTGATATTAAATAGAATTTTTATGACAAAACCATACGTAAATTATATAGCCTATGTTATGCGGGCTGATATTGCGAATCTATTCACACCTCATTCAGTAAAATCGGACCAGTAGTTTAGGCGCTGTGGTGGAACAGACGTACATACATGGACTGTCAAAGTCATTACCCTTCCTTTTAGCTTCGCCGTAGTCGGGTAAAAATCGTATTTCCTACACGTGTCATAACATCGTAATAAATTATTCTTCCAGACGTCAATTCACAGAAACAGCTCCATCGTTTTTCAGGACTTTTCCACTTGTTGGCTACATTTATGGTAATGTGATTTCTAGATACATATAGTTAATTTAAGCAGTCCCTCATCAACATTATTCCTATTCATGTTTAGAAAGAGACCGCAAGTAAGGCCCCGGAAAAGGACCTCGCCAAAGCCGGTGTTAAAAAAACGGGAATCCTGTGAGATATTAATGTGGCAAGCTATTTTTTAGGTAATTTATGTCAAAAATGGCAGCTAAAGATATTCGATTCACCCGAAACGTCGAAACCGAGCACGTCTTGCAACCCCCCTCCCGAAAATACAACACGAAAACCGGTGAAAACACACACAAAACACACTCGGATGTAACACCAATTTACCGTAAGCACACAATAGAGCCGCACACGTTATAACCCGGTAAATATCCACAAAAACACGGTAAAATACGTTAAAATTGATATGTAGTTAGGGCACTGAGTACTGCGTCGGCGGGCGCTGGCTCCCGACTGCCGCGCGGCGCTAACGATCAACACCCGTCGTCTCCGGTAAAATTAACCGGCGGAATAACCGGTAGGGTAAAACCAAAGTTCCGGTAAGAGTTTATGGCTCATTTTTTTTTATATTTGGAATAATTTCGAATATTGTTTTTTTTTTAATAAAAGCCTCATTTCCCTTAAATAACGGAAGATACCTCTTTTCATTTTTTTTTTCTATCTCTTTTTACTACATAAAAGATTAATAATTTACCGTAATTTGGAATATTGCGGAGATTTCCTTTTAATTTTACGTATATTTTTATCAGAATCATTATCAAGCCACGCCAGCTATTCAAAGTTGTCGAATTCCACGAAACATGTATACTCGTATTTCAAATATTAACTTAAAAAATATTATTGAGTAATATATAATATACAACAATGTTAGTGTATTTCGGGAATCTTCGTATTTCTTACATCGTCTGTCTTTGTCATACAAAAACGACAGTGGCATCAAACACCCGAAAAGAAAAAGCAAAATTTTGAAAACGGTTCAAGTCACCCCTAAACTTCCCTTGAGTTTAGGGGAGCTAATGTATTCCAATCCGGAAAGTGTTGGGGCTCCCGCGGGAACCGGCATCAGTAGAGATGGTTCTGGATGGGGTTCTCAAGAGTGGAAACTGGAAACTAATACATATAATATGAAAATGAAAATTTTATTTCCATAAAAATGCACCACGTGTTAATAAAAATTAAAAGTTTAGACTCTGGAGACTCCAAAGTATGTACTAGGTTTAAAGATTTTTCATTCTCATTATGACATAGGTACAATGTCACTTACATGAGAAACGGATATAAAAGGTATGTTTTGGGTTCCGTTCGTCAGTTCGCAACTAATATCCACTCAGCGTTTTTTAAACAAATTAACAATACTTTACTGAAGACGGAAATGACAATATACAAAGAGATATTGTATGTTAAAATTCAATAAGAATTATTAGCGATGATAAAGTTTCGTAGCTGGGATTTAAAAAACATTGAGTGAACGTATATTTCGTATGTTCGAGCGTATTTTATTGTACAACTGTGCTCCTTCGAATGTAATTAAATTTTTTTCCATAGTTTGTCCGACATTTCGGTAGTACCAGAACAGCTGCGTTTACGTTCCATGCGGTGGACAAATGTAAGATAAGTCTATATTTTCCTGTCAATACACTTCCACACAAAGACGCAACTAGTGACAATATATAATTGTCTAATGTGCATTATTTTTGTGTCATCGTAGACATTTCTAGTGGCAGCAAGGCGTGGCGGTGAAGATAACATTTTGATGCTTTTGTTTTGCAGAATTTGAATATCTGATAGCTACCATATAAATTTGAATAAAATCCGTTCAGTTCAGTTAAAGTTGAACTCGATTTGTGTCTTTTTTGTTTGTTCAGAAGCCAGCCATCGAACCAATAGTACTAATGAATAGATAAACTACCGACAAATTCACCTCAGAAACCAGTCTCCAACCGTCCCAATCGTAGAATGCCAAAATAATAAATAATCGTAAAACTAAAGTTTTTAGGGTTATGTAATATTCAAGGAACCCTTATAGTTTCACTCTGTCGGTCCGTCTGTCTGTCAGTCTGTCTGTCTCTCTGTCCGCCCTTTTAGCTTCCGTAATTACGAATATAACTGGATGAAATTTTGTATATAGATCTCCGTTTTGGCATCATAAAATAATACTAATTTTATATTTCAGGGGTTGCTCCCCCCCATACATTTGAAGTGGGGATGAAAAATATTTTTTGCGGGGTATCGTTGAATAGGTATTTTAAAATAAAAGTAAATACATGACTTTTTTACAAAGTCAACCATTTTCGCTTATAAGTTTTATAAGTATAAGGTTTATAAGTTGGTCCACATGCCCCCCCCCCCCCTCCCCGGAATTTCTGAACTATAGGAGATTGAATAATTGATTACACTACTACAAGCGTACGGCGTGTCCGCAATTGTGTGGAAAAATCGTGGTCCGTTGAAGGGGACGTCAAAATTATCAGATTTGGATCGTAGATTGGAAATTATCAGACTATGACAGCTGTTTCTCTGTACGTAAGTATATATATTTTCCACTCTGTGGTAGTGACAACTGATAGTGCGTCATAAGTGTAAATGTCAAAATGGCTTACTATGATTGGTTAATGTGAAAACGGCTAAAGTTTCCTTGGTCAATTTCGGCATTTGTACCGATGTGTCACTGCTAACTTAACGCGTACAGACTGTATTGTAAGAGAATTGCTGGTACTATTTGTAACTGCTGCACGTTTTTGCAGTCTCAGTAAACATTCCGAATCGCTTTTCACATCTAAATCGATACAATTCAACGAACAAACAGACAGACATAGCGAAAACTCCCAAGAAAATCTATTAAATGAGAAAAGTACACCGATATATCAAAATAAAGTATTCAATAGGAGAGCAAAACTTACACACTTAAAAGTCACCCGTGTTTGTATAAACTTAAGGTTGAAAATAACTTTTGCAAGCGATCGCATGTATGTCGCTCGATTTTGAACTCTATGCGTATAGGAATATGGAGGTGTTGGGAGTATGTGATACAGTATGGTATAATAGAAGCTGGTGGACAGTCACCACTGTCCGCTGTTCATATTGACACTACGCCTGTAAGAGTAGGGATGGGAAACGAACGTATCGATATTGATTAAAACACATGTCGATATTTATAACTATCGATGATAATAATTTTAATCGATATCGAGTCAATCTCGCACTCGCACAGAGAACTAGAGCAGAACTGGATTATAATTTAAAAAACCTACTGTTATATCAAAAAATACTAAAAAAGCTCTTGATATTCTATGCTTAAAAGGGGGTAGTTTACTAATGGACAGTTATTAGCAGAAAAAAAGAAACACGGACAAAAAAATACGGGGGTAAAATGTAATTGATATCTCTGATCTTTTCAGAGGAAATTTCTCATTATGGCTCATAATATCCTGTGATATTTTTCCTTGTAAAAGCCGGGCCGCATTTCTCTTATATTTCCTGGACACTCAGCTTTAAGTGTGTAAACATAAGGACGACCATTAATTTATATATTTTCTAAACCATAGAGCAAACATCTCATAGAGTAATGTGAGGAGAGGTTGTAATATTATATACTCGCCAACACAAAAGAAAGAACTACACTTTAAAATTTCCAAATATTCAAAACTTTAGTAGTTAAGAGATTTTAAATAAAAAAACATTCTAGGGATAATTTTATCGGCTTTCTACTAGTTTTAGAATGCAGTTAAAAAAAAATTAAAAAGGTTTTCTTTAAATATCTCCTACTTATATAGTTATGAAAATATTGAGATTTTAAGCTCTCTTTTGTTTGCCAATGTATTTTGTTCATATTACAAACATTAAAAAAAAAATCAATCAAACTGACAGCCAATAATATTATGATACTAAAATTCGAATTACTTTTTAAATTCGAATAAAAATTGACTTTCCTTTTACAAAATTAAAACCACTACGCTACACACCACACAATTTATCGACTGCACCCCCCCGTCCCATCCCTACAGCCCTCGCCGCTCCCGCTAGGGGCGTCCTAACCGCCGTACTTTTCTTTACAACACTTGTAACAGACAGACTAACCTATTAGAAAATATAACAAAAATTTATAAAAAATATTATTGGATTATAATGCTAATGCTATTGTATATTGATCATATTGTTGTATTTTATTGTGATCCTATCATAGAAAGACATTTAAATACTTTTTTTTTCATTACGAACAAGAAACATACTTTTAAGACATTCCAATTTAATCCATATGCCATATTGTTCCATCTTCTTCTCTTATATATGAAAATAAACTGCAATTCCAATGTTTCGTTAAAACAAAGTAATTGTGCGAGTTCAGAGTAGGTCCAAATTGTGGGAAATATTGGAAATACCTGTTACAATTTATATCCTACGACTAACAAATAATTTGGCTTTCTATTGGTAAAACAATTTCCATAGATCCAATTCCAAATCAAAAGATCCGGAGATTGCCCGCAACATACCCACAGACTTACAGTATTAGTTTAGATTTTACATAAGTATTTTTAAATGAAACACATTATAAGTTTTATCATGAGGATGGTTAATAATTTACTGGAAGACTTACTAATTTAGTTTAAATCGTAGCTCAAACTCTCAACAAAGGGTTAGTTATCTTCAAACGGATTCCAGTTAACGAGATTTCAAGTTACATTTCTACAACATAGAATATAACTACACTTGAACAATTCCGCAACATCTAAACATCTACAAATTCTTTAAGCGTACTTTAATATTATAAATGTGAAATTTTGTGAGGATGTATGGATGGATATATCTGATACTGAACGGATATTGGTAAACGGATGGATGTATGGATGGATACTGAACGAATTTTGTTGCAATTTGGTATGGTAGTCGTGTAAGCTCTGGAGTAACACATAGGATACTTTTATCCAGAAATTGTACAGTGTTCCCATGGGATATATTATTTTGGCAAAAGCTAGTAGTATACAACTACACCTCAAGAAATATTCAACATCTATACAAATTCTTTAATCTTTAATAATAGCAAAATATTGGGTTACAAAGTTTTTACAAGGTGAAGAATATTGTTAAACTAGCTGAGTGCTAAGTGTGAGCTTTTCTTTTCGCATTCGATCGTGAGCGCGTTTGGCGTTTACTAGGAATTTGTATGTGATTTGACCCAGTTGTCGCGTTTACAACCAGGTGGCGCTGTACAAATCACATACTGTTACATATATCAACAGTAAGATGTAACTGTCAATGTCATTATTGACATTGACAGATGTCATAAGTAAAGCCTATCGAGTTGGCCAAAAGGCTATACATAGTGTAGACGTATATATTGTGTTAAGCATATCTCATTACATATTGTATTACGTATCTGTGGTAAGCACCAATAAAGGAGAGTATAAGAATTGCTGCTGTATTATTATCATCACCACACGAGCGCAAGAAGGACTTACAATCAAGAGGTCATAGACCGATACACATACAAATTCCTAGTAAACGCCAAACGAACTCACGACACAACCTCGTTTGCTAAGAACTAACGAAAACGGAACCATATTTTTAAACGGGACCCTAAGATAAAGTAGCCTATGTTACACTTTATAACGTCAGCTATCGTCCAGTGTAAATCCTGTGAAAATTGGTCCAGCCGTTTCAGAGATAAGCCGGAACAAACAGAGAGACAAACGGACAGACAAAAAATTTAAAAATTGATGATTCATATGAAATATATGTATCAAAATTTCAAAATATATGAAATATACTTTCATATTATGCATTAAATGAAAATCGGTTACAATTACAAACAGACAATTCGATCTTATTTATTTGTACATATATCTGAGGTACACATGTAAAATCTGAGCTTAAAACATCAAGAACTACACAGAAAATAATTATTATGGGGAAAGAACTAGCTTGTATATTGTAGGTACCTAGATTGTTTAATATGTTTAGTATGATGTCAATAGAGGAAGGGAATTTGACACAAAATGCTTTCAAAAATAAAGTTAAAAATATGCTGTTACAGGCCTATGAAGAAAAGCTAAACCTGTGACATTGATTATAAAAATGATTGAAAATAAAAATATAACTATTATGCACATTGTAAGGACTGTAGGACTGTAAGCTTTGAGATAGGGTTAAATACAGTACAGACCTGGCATCCCAGTGGTAGGCACAATAGTTCCTATCGAACCCAAGACCTGCTCGAAGGGCGTAGGGCACTTTGAACATAATATTTATTTTATATATTGGCAAACAAACAAAAAAAAAAAAAAGTTTGGCGAAATAATAATAAATGATAAAAAAGAAACTTATATACAAAACGTAACATCAATGCCTTGTCTTGCCCAATTGTTGCCTAGGCAAATTACTAAGTTACTTATCTCTGAGTTCATTGTTAAACATTCTAACGTTATCTTAAGATGTGGTAGACGTGATAAGTATAAATAATTCGAAAGACATTTCGTGAATTTTAAGTTAAAATGACTAAATTAAACTTTCGTCAAGGGAAATATCCTACGACCGTGCTAATTGTCCACTAAACGGACGAATGTCATCAAATTCGTGGACCGTGATAGTCTTACGCTAAGTGGAAAAATATAATCTTATACTTGAAACGAGCAAATCTTGTACATTTTGGTCTAGATAGGTCTTATCCCCGGAAACCACACATTTTAAGCTATTATGTTTTCCTTTAGTCGTACAACAATACTTTGTGGCGGACCAATTAGCGCCACAATCCTGAATCGCGCTATCGAAGTTTTCTAAGATCGGCGGTATATATACAAAAGCTGAAAATAGCTGCAAGTGGGCTTCGGCCTGACCAAGCATACCACCTTCCCACAACTTCAATAATTTCGACTACATAATTGTCAGTCTGGATGGGGCAAATTGGTATATTGGACCACTAAAAAACCATTTATTCGTCCATATAAAATATACCATAATATAATCACTTATATAGTACTGTCTGGTCTGGTTAGTATCAAAATATTTTAACTAAAAACGTTTCCAATACCCCCAGGATATATCCACTATCCAGGTACAACGATGGACGTAAATCAACGGATACATTTCTGTGCCCTCTGGGACACACACGCAGTACACATAGACACACAGACAAATAGACGAACAAACACTCTGTATAAACTGGAAGTCCAGCTGTATTGTATTAACAGTTTACTACTAAATGTTCTAGATTATCTGCCTAACCTATCCAGCTTTATCTTATCTTATACTTCAAACGAGATAATCTTGTATATATATAATCGGTTTCTCGAAACCGGCTCCAAGTATTACCATGAAATTCAGTATGCAGGGAGTTTTGGGGGAGAAAATCTTATGCTTTAAACGAGACCATCTAGTATACATATAATCGGTTTCTTGAAAACGGCTGCAAGTATCACTATGAAAAACGGTATGCGGGAAGTATTATGGAGAAAAATCAATCTAGGTAGGCCTTAGCGTTGGGAAACTGCGCTGGTATGCGTATATATAATTTTTGCTTTGTTCGTTAATTCGAAATGTGGTGGGTTCGAATCCCGGTCAGATAAATATTTTTGTAATTATTTTTTTATTTTATTTATCGGAACTCCGAGCAAAGAGCTGTTACCCAGGTGCCTTTACTGTAACCATTTAAGTAAAGACAGGAGTTTTTACATATAAAGTCTACATACGATATTATGTCCTCCGATTAAATATAGGCTTCATTTATTTTAACCATCCTTTTATATTCCGGAGGTCGTGGGTTCGATCTCAGCGTTGGATCAAAAAATATGTTGTTTTCAAGCCTGGTAAGATTAATTCACCGGATTGTCTGACAAGAAAGATGATTCATGCGTCGGATGGGCACGTAAAATGTGGAACCTGCGCCTGATCTCTCAGCAGTCGTGTCGGTCGTCGAGGTTTTTCACCGGGTTACGAGAGTAACGGAAGAGAGAGTGCTCTTGTGTATTGCGCACACACTTGGTCACTATAAAAATAATTCCTGGTTTCAATGACACCGGCCATCAGTCGGCCGGTCAGTGTGAGAAGCTTTTATACAGTTTAAACTTCTTTAAATATCTTGAATTTTCCCCAAGGACTTTAGTGTTCAAACTCTACACTAAGCAGTATAGCATACACGGAATATACTCCTAGTATACTTTGGTTTACTTATGTCTACTGGTCTCCTAGTATGCTATGGAGTATGGTTTACTTATGTCTACTGGTCTCCTAGTATGCTATGGAGTATGGTTTACTTATGTCTACTGGTCTCCTATGATGCTATGGAGTATGGTCTACTTATGGCTACTGGTCTCCTAGTATGCTATGGAGTATGGTTTACTTATATCTACTGGTCTCCTAGTATGCTATGGAGTATGGTTTATTTATATCTACTGGTCTCCTAGTATGCCATGGAGTATGGTCTACTTATGTCTACAGGTCTACCGTTCCACCTACCTTTTCCATGCAGCTGCTGTCTGTTCTCAGTGCCCTTGAGGCTCTCGGCGGTGTGCAGGAGCTCGTCCAGCTGAGGCTTCTTCTGCTCAAGCTCGCGGAGTACACCCTGGGGAAATGGGAATATTATCACTTATGTCAAAATACTATATAATGATGGGTGTTTCTAGTTGGGGTGCCAAAATTCATTATTATTTTAAGTTTCTGACTTTCAAATACTTAAGCTTTAACACAAATGCTTTTGTATATACAAATCAGATTAATTTTATTATATACAAACATTTTGTATATACAGATCCTGCTATATAAATGTGAAAGTTTGTGAGGATGGATGGATGTATGGATGGATGGACGTTTGTTCCTCTTTCACGCAATAACTACCGAACGGATTTTAATGATGATTTGGTATGGTAGTAGCTTGGACTCTGGATTATACATAGGCTACTCTTTATCGCAGTAAATTGTACGGTTCCCGCGGGATTTATATTTGCACGTACCAAGTCACGGGCACCGTCTAGTAGACACATAACGCCATGATCGATATCAATAGATGATTATCTCTCTGGACCAGCCGGCCTATTTGTTTCCAGGCTTTGAAGTCAACGTCAAGTCAAAAGAACTCAAGAGAATATGGTTGACATGAGTCCTTCCATTCACCATATTAAAAACTACTTAGCGTTGAAGACAATGCCTTATATTATGGGGGTTATTCCCCTTACTTATATTTTGTTTTACACAACGGATAACTCACACAAAGTTGCTGTCTTTATCTGGCTAGTGACTTTACCAACGTATCAGACAAATACAACAAAGTCTAAGTAGATAAAACTTGATCAATGATCATTAATCATTACCTATCTATCATGAATCTATCTACCATGAATGTCACTCCATGAGGAACATTCCCCCTGGTCCGTTCTAGAGCAGTCCTCTGTGAAACTGTCCTCTGCGGGTCGCGACAACAATGTTACTGTCTGTCAAGTTTATTTTCCAACGTAAAGACCAAAGACAGCAATATTGTAAAAGTTATGCGTTGTGTTAATATTTTTATTATTAAGGGGGGAAAGGGTTTAAATAGCCAAAACTAGATCATTAATTATTACCTATCTTCCATGAATGCCACTCATAATGACTCCGAATGCGAAACTGGGCGAACTATAATATATAACAAAGGTTTTCTTCGAGGTTTTTTCTTCTGGGAATTAAAGGATTTTTGGACAAAGTTTATCTTAGTATATCTGTGGCGCAGTGGTTCTGTGGCAGCGCTTATGGCAGAGGTCGCGGGTTCAAAAAGTATTCTGTGTTCCTGAGTCATGGATGTTATATTTGAGTATCTAATAGCTCCCCACACCGATTTCGGTGATGGTGACCAGTTTCATTGAAACCGGTCCAGCTACGCTGGAGTGGTTTTATAGTGCCCATGTGTGTGCGCAGTATACAAGAGCACTATGTCTTTTTTTGCTCTCATAACCCAATGGGACGGATAACCGACACGACTGGCAAGGGATCAGGCGCAGGGCGACTTTTTACATGCCCATCAAACGCATGGATCATCTTTCTTGTCAGAAAATCAGGTGATCAGCCTGCATTGTCCTAATCAAACTTGGAAACAACAATTTTTGTTGTCCCAATGCGGGAATCGAACCCACGACCTTCGAGTCGAGAGTCAAGCTCTTACCACTAGACCACGGAGGCTGCATGCCCATACTAGAGAACGAATAAAGTGACATATCCCTCGTCCCTACCAGAGCAGTTTTCCGTGAAACTGTCCACTACGCTAGCCCACTGAGGGACGCGATAACATCATAAGGGTGAGTTCACACCGCGACGATACGCGATGTTACGCGGCTCTGCATTTTCAAGATAGCTATTCAAAATTGAACTTTATTCACTACACGAAAAGATACAAATGTTATATGACATCACCTGTCGTACACTGCACATGCGCTGTGCAACTTGACTTTTGAACTCTTTCGATGAAACGTATATATTCTTGTGTAATTAATAAAGTTCAATTTTGAATAGCTATCTTAAAATGCAGCGCCGCGTCACATATCGCTTCGTTTCAGTGTGAATTGACCCTAACGACACATACTAACGTCAGCCCGGCGATCGATGAAGCGATATTAATAGACGGCCCAGCGTTTATAATGACCTGCTTCAAATAATTAGATATTTCTTATAAATGTTGTCAAGATATAAGCGAGCGGTAGACCGCCTAATGGTTATTGATTCCTACCGCCCAATGACTACAGGGCGTTTATAATTGGAGATGCTCCAAATCCTACTACTATTATAAATGTGAAAGTTTGTGAGGATGGATGTATGCATGGTTGTTTGTTACACTTTCACCCAAAAACTCGGAACGGAGAACGGATTTTCATTAAATTTTGTACGGTAGCAGTCTGAGCTCTGCTTAGCAAGCTCAAACCCGTAATTTTTCGCGATAAAAAGTATGCCTATGTCCTTCCCCGTGGTCTACTCTACATCTGTGCCAAATTTCATGATCACCAGTTAAGTGGTTTCTACATGAAAGCGTAACAACCAAACAAACAAGCTCACATTCACATTAATATTATTAATAAAGAAGTTTGTTCTCTAAGAGCTCTGCTACTGAGACGCCATCGCGAGGTCGCCGGCTACCGCATCCAAGAAGTTAATATTAAGAGGTATGATATCTAGCTCACTTGGCGACCGTTTGGCCACCAAACATTTCAACTGCTTGGATACGTAGCCGGCGACGTCACCATGGCATCTTAAGGATGGATGGATGGATTGATGGATGGATGTTAGTTACTCTTTCACGCAAAAACTACTGAACGGATTTTGATTAAATTTGGTATGGTAGTAGTTTAGGCTCTGGATTAGAACACTTTTTATCCGGAAAAAGTAGGTACAGTGTTCCTTTGGAATACTGTATTTACGCGGGCGGAGCCGCGGGCAACAGCTAGTAACAATAATATTCATGGACGCTTCACACCACGTCAATCTGGCCCCGTGCTATGTATCCGAAGAACTTGTGTAACAAGTTACCAGACATCGGGAAGTAAATTTAATACTGGTGCACCGTTTGATTTTTAACATATTACTAGCTTTTTCCCGGGGAGTCGCCCGCGTAAATATGGTATCGGGTGTTCCACGGGAGTTCTGTACTTTTCTGGATAAAAAGTAGCGTATGTTTTAATCCAGAGCCATTTCATCGAAATCCGTTCAGTCGTTTTTGCGTGAAAAGGTAACAAACATCCATTCGTCCATCCACACAAACATTCACATTTATAATAGTATAGTAGGATACACATTTACATATTCCGTGGTACAGTCGTTAGAGCTTGTCTCTCGTAGGTCGTGGGTTCGATTCCCGCATTGGAACAATAAAAAATGTTGTTTCCATGTTTGGTTAGGGCAATGCAGGCTGATCGCCTGATTGTCTGACAAGAACGATGATCCTGCGCCTGATCTCTCGCAAGTTGTGCCGGTCCGCCCGTCCAACTGTGCTTCGAGATTAAAGGAAGAGAGAGTGCTCTTGTGTACTGCGCACACACCTGGGCACTATAAAACCACTCCTGCGTAGCTGGACCGGTTTCAATAAAACCGGCCACCATCACCGAAATCGATGTGGGAAGCTATAAGATACTCATATATAACATCCATGACTCAGGAACACAAAACTTTTTGAACCCGCGACCTCCGGCATGAGCGCTAACCAGCTAACCACTGCGCCACAAAGATTGTACTAAGGTGTAAAATTTGTCCAAAAATCCTTTAATTCCCAGAAGCAAATAAACTTCGAAGAAAACCTTTGTTATATATTATAGTTCGCCCAGTTTCGAATGATAAGCAGACATTTGTGAAATCCGATCGTCAAAAATATAAGATCGTAAAGTTAGACGTGCTATGCGAATACATGAACATAGTTTTCCGTGTTTATAAAATTATTATTATTATTTGACGGCCTCTGTGGCTCAGCGCGTTGGCGCTCAAGCCGGAGGACGCGGGAATCCCGCCAGGGAACAAAAAGTTTTCTGTGTTCCTGGGTCATGGATGTGTATTGAATAAGTGTATTGTATAAAAAAAATCTTCAATATACGTATAGTATAAAAGTATTAAATATATTTCCGTTGTCTGGTGCCCGTAACACAAATTCTTCGAGAGCTTACCACGGTGTGGTGTAAAAGCGTCCATAGATATTGAAATGAAACTATTTGAGCCTACGTTCCCACGAGTTTTTATTGTTCGCGACAGAAAAAAACAGCACTGTAAATAGAACTCTTCGCTAATACAATAGAGCTGATATAATCAAAGTGTCAAGTGTCAAATGTCAGATTTGACAACTGGAAACTTGACACTTCGATTTTCAGCTCTATTGTAACAGCGAAGAATTCTATTTACAGTGCTACTTTTACTGTTGCGACAGGCCGCGACCACTAAGAAACTCTCATGGGAACTGTTGCATAATATGGTAGTAATAAAAAGTAGATATATCAATGTCTTATTGACAGATGTCACAAGCACAGCCTATTCTGTGTTAGGCATCTCTCATATGTAATACGTATCTGTGTTAAGAATCTCTCTCATAAGCACCAATAAAGGAGAATATAACAATTGTTGCTGCATTATTATTATCACCACTCAAGCGTAAGAAGGATCTGTAAGAACCGAGACGTCGCAGCCCACAACAGGAGGGCTTGGGCGCGTTGAAAGTGAAATGTCTCAGTCGCGTCACGGCCCAAGTATCACGGCACGAGCGTCACGGTTTTAGATAAGTAAACGCCATCTGTCAGAAACCACTCTTTTTACTTTATAACAACTTATTAAGATGTACCATGCAATTAATTTTATTATTAAATTTAGACCTAAATCTATATATATAAAAGGCAAAGCTGATTGACAGATGTATCAACGCACAAGTCAAACCCTTAAGGCCAGAAATTTGAAATTTTGCACCTGTATTTTTCATATTATGACGTAGGCATCCAATTGGACATATTTGCATGATATTTCATATCAATTGAGTACGGAAAAAATAATGAGGTACGTATTTCAGCGTTTTCTAAAATTCAGCATCTAGGCCTAGGTGGGTAAAACGGGGGAAAGGCAATTGATGCTAGTTATCTTACAAAATTAAGGACGATTCATAACTATTATGTCAGATCAATGGTGTTACAGTAAAGTAAATAGACCGTAAAAATGTAGTACAAATAACATTTTAATTGGCATTCTGTGCCACAGAACTCCAGTATGGAGAGAAAGCAGAACGTTTCGTCAAATCGAACAAAACATAGTTCAGACAAAGGACCAATTATTTTTAACATCCCTTGTTATTTAACTTTTATTTTATAGCGGTTTTTCCATTATTAATTTCGAAAAATGTATACAGTTTAAATCAGAAATATAAAGTTAATTTATTGGTAAAATAATGAAACCGATCATGTGTGAGTCGAACTCGCGAACGAAGGGTTCGTGCAAAACGGCAAAAAATATACGTTCCTATAAAACAAACTGTCTCTGTCACTCGATATGAAGTAAGCAGCGACAAAACATCCGAATAAGCTATCCGACACTTGTTAGAGGATGGTGATTTTTCACCATCGTGAGTGTCGGCCCTAAGTATAAAAGATAGTATAATAAATCGGAGCAGCTCTGTTATACCTATTTTAAAATTCAACTCCTATTGGAGTGAAAGTGTTCAAAAGGGGTTTGACGGGGGTAGGGAGGGGGTTCATATCCGCAATCGAATCGACGCGGGGAACGCCGAGACGGGAGCTGATGCTATGTTGTAACATCTGCTTACGACTCACAGTATAAGCGTCAGTTCACACCGAGACGCGATCCGACGCGGCGCTGCATTTTTTAAGAAAACGATTCAAAGTTAACTTTATTCACTATACAACTAGATACTTGTTTCATTGTAACAGCGGCGCCGCGCAGCAGCTCGAAGTTCGAATACTTGCAATGAAGCGTGTATCATCTTGTGTAGTTAATAAAATTTAAGTTCTCGAAGAATTTAAGATTTTCACTGTATAATACACATATTTAATACACATCCATGACCCAGGTACAGAGAAAACTTTTTGTTCCCTGGCGGGCTTCGAACCCGCGACCTTCGGCTTGAGCGCCAACGCGCTAACCACTGAGCCACAGAGGTCGTGTTTATAATAAGCTAATAAACATTTATTCAACAAACACGCTCACATTACACTACGTTATCAACTAAGAATCGACATTCATTTGCCTAACCACATAATATACGAGTATATATATATATCCATGATCCATTAGAATATGATTTATTACTGCACCATCAATATAAGACATTACACACTTTATATACTGACTCACACACTCTTACATTACTATACCTATACATACTACACACACACCACTAAGTATTTGTTTAACTTTTGATCCAAACACAACGAAAAATTACGACTATAATTTAAAAAATCATTTGTCTCAATTCCTATTCAAACATGTTATTTACAAGTTTCTAAAAAGCGAGCAGGTACTACTAATATTATAAATGAGAAAGTTTCTGAGGATACATCCATCCATACATCCAGTACGGATGGATGTTTGTTACTCTTTCACGCAAAAACTAATGAACGGATTTTTATGAAATGAAATGGTATGGTAGTAGCTTGAGCTCTGGATTAAAACATAGGTTATTTTTTATCCCGAAAAAGTACCGTGTTCCCGTGGGATTCTGTATTCACGCGGACGGAGCCGCGGGAAACAGCTAGTGAAAAAATAGTCGGTCCCACAAAGTGACGTCATATCGCTACGATCTCCGTAGCCGGTCTGGCTACAAAGTGCTACGACGTAGCGTAACGTAGCCGTAACGTTGCCAAGCAACCGCCGCGCCACGCTACGTACACGCGTGCGCAGTAGGGGGTGCAAATAGTGTTGCGCCCATAGAGTTGTCGATGTTGATTTATCGAATCGATTAAATGATACGGAATTCTTGGTTTTAGATTTGTTGGATTCTTTACTATTTAAGTATTTTACATTAATCAACAGTGGGAGAGTGGTTTTGATTTCTATTAGGTCATTAAATATGAAATTGGCGTTTTGTAAAGGAGGAACATAAAGTCGATTTTTTTTAACATAATATATTTATTTAATCAAATTATATACCATTGCTATCTATGCGCTTTTGCCATCTCATAGGTAGTTTGATTCCTTTACTAAAAAACCATTCGGACTTTGGACTGCCCCATCGGAGTTAAATTTTTTCCCTTGCAAGATGTTATCGAAATTTCGAAAAACATGG
Source organism: Phengaris arion (assembly GCA_963565745.1). Lineage (NCBI taxonomy): Eukaryota > Metazoa > Arthropoda > Insecta > Lepidoptera > Lycaenidae > Phengaris > Phengaris arion. Next base: position 5,405,127 of record OY751444.1, on the reverse strand, counting down.
TAATCTGTTTCAGCAAAGTCCGGGGAGTACGGTGGATGTCTTAGACATTCCAATTGAAGCTCCTCTAATTTGGTAGTCGTCTGTTGTGCAGTGTGTGGTCTAGCGTTGTCCTGAAGCAGCAGTGGCCTAGAGCGAATGACTAACCTCGGTTGTTTAGCAGCTAGCTTTTCCATGATTTGCAGTTGCTGGCAATAGACATCTGCCGTAATCGTCTGGCTAGATATAAGAAAGCTGTAGTGAACGACACAGAAACTAGTCCACCAAACGCTCACAAGTAACTTTTTTGAGTCAATTTTCGCTTAGGTCAGGCTTTGACTGGTTCGCCAGGTTCAGCCATTGCGATGAGCATTTCTGATTATCGTACAGGATCCACTTTTTATCACAGGTAATGATTCGATTTTAAATCCCTTCATTATTGTGCCGGTTGAGTAATGTAACGCAGAAGTTGACGCACGTTTGTCGGTTTGCTGCACTCAATTCATGAACCTTTCAAGCTTTTTCACCTTCCCAATTTGCTTCAAGTGGATTAAAACAGTTTTATCACTAACACCGCAGCCTTCAGCTAACTCGAACGTGGTTTGTGATGGATCCGCTTCCACAATAGCCTTCAATTCTTCATTATCAACTTTGGTCTCCGGCCGTCCACGGGGCCTTGTTCTGCAAGTCGCAATTTCCAGAACGTAAACGTTGGAACCAAAAACGCACTGTGTTTTCTTTTGCGACACCGCCGCCATTTTTTAATTTATTAATCCTTCATTAATCCGCCATTAATCCTTCGAGCCGTTTCTGCAGCACTGGTGTCACGGTGGAACTCGTACTCGAAAATAATACGATATTTCAAGTTTTCTGTTTTGAAAAACAGAGTGACGCAAAAAAAATACCATTAGAGGAAAAAACAAATGAATTACGGTTTTCGAAGCACAAATGCATGAGAAAATAGCGGTATTTTTTTAATTGGCCAGTATGACAAAACGCCAATTTCATATGTAAGGACCTAATATAAGTAATATTCGTATAAATATAAAAATATGCTGTTATCGTTAGAAAATATTTGTAAAGGTAGTTATTTTAAGTCATCAACATATTATAAAATTGATTTTTTAACAATCATCATACAGAAAGAATCTCATAAGCAAAACGTTTTATCTTAAAACGTCTAACATTTCAAAGTTGTTTCAATATTTTTAAGCATTCAAGAATGAAAATTGAAACAAAATTGTTTTACATTTCTTTATGCAACCCTTTTAGAAGAATTTTGGATAAAATAAAAAATACTTTTTGAGGAAATCTTTAAAATCAAGCCGTAACAGCAGTTTCAAACGTACAAATACCAAAAAGTCGATGAAATTTATCGACATATGCACCTCACTATATTTAGCGCATGCGTGCCTACTTTTTGGAGCTGCATATAAGCGAAGAAAACAGAGATAAAAATATAAATAATAGCATAAAATCGCGTGCGAATGATACAAAATATATTGAGACTGGGACCATGCAGCGAATTGAACATTTTTAATTATAAGAAGAATTAGTTTCTCAACTTAACTTCCAATCCAATTTAATTTTTATGTAAACAAAAAGATAATAGTATACTATAATCCAACTAATTTCAATTGGTGAAGAAATACAATGACGAATTTTGTCGAATTATGTTTATGTTTACAAAAAAACAGCCAAGAGCCAGTTTCGCGAGAGCACTCGCGTACGAACGGTTCCATACAAAACAGCTAAAAACTAATGCAGTTTGTTGCAAGAGAACCCCATTCAAATATTTATTTTATTCTGTTTTTTTAGTATTCGTCATTATAGCGGCAACAGAAATACATAATCTGTAAAAATTTCACTATCACGGTTCATTTCGTATTTACTATATTGAGATCTAACGTAATCAAAATAAAAATAAACTAATACAATGACACAATTATTTGGTCGAATGTTATGTTTTTGTTTACAAAAACATTATATTGAACCTGAACCGAGTTTAAACTCGGTTTTAAAGTTTAAAAAAGTTAGTAAGTAAAAAAGTTTTATTAAATACTTTCCTCAGTCTTATAAAGCCAGTAAAAAAATAATAATTTCTCCAAGTTTATAAGTCAGTAGTAAAAATGTTGCAGCTTAAAAACTCGTATTCAAATATTAATATGTTCGTGGCCATAAGAAATACGTAACTGTGGGTTATGGCTTTGCGTTTTACGAGATTATTTATTATTCAGAAAAACATTCTTGGCTATAATAAGTACATCCTACTAATATTATGAATGTGAAAGTTTGTTAGGATGGATGGATGGATGTTTGTTACTTTGTCACGCAAAAACTACTGAACGAATTTCGATGAAATTCGGTACGGTAGTATTTTAGGCTTTGTATTATGTTGTTGTACATAGGCTACTTTTTATAACGGAAAAGTACAGTGTTCCCGTGCGATACCCGATAGTATGTTTACGCGGGCGGAGCCGTGGGAAGCTAGTACTAAATAAACCGTTAAAATTATAGATTACATTTATTTAGGTAATTCTACCATAATCCGTGAGATTCAGTTTAATGTTAACGTAAGCAAAGAGAACAATAAACAATGCTGCCAATTTTTATTTCGCTTTTTTTAAATTGCAAGAAATACAACAACAGATTGATTTGGTCGAATCTTTTCGTTGACGTCAAGATTGATTGATTATCGACTTGAAAATAATAAAACAGAAAACTTTTTTAAAGCTATCTTTTAACGCAATAGACTAGAAAGGAGCAGTCAGATCGCCTGATAGTAAGCGATTGCCGCCGAGCGCCGCACATGGACGCTCGCAACGCCAGAGAAAGGACATTTTTGTAACTCATCTATATTTTTTCAAACAATCAATGGCCCGATTGTCCCGCATACATTTTTATTAAAATGAGATGTCGAAATTCGCCCATAATTCATTTTTTTTTTCAAGTTTGAACTTATTTGGAAAAGGTTTTTAGAAACCTTGCCTCTTAGATACGAAATAAAACGTCCGATTGCGTAATTTTCGTAAAATGGAGTACAATCATTTTGCTTCTCGTATTATATAGATTGGCGTGTTAGATACAGATAAACTGATCATATATATACATACTAACCCCCTTACTAATCAAAATGTTTACACAATGGATAAGCTATACAATGTTAGTCCTCGTCTGTCATACATTATCTTACGTATCAGACAAGTACAGGTCAGGGTACATATCTAAGATATTATACAAAGCAAGTACATGACTATACATTTTTAGCGCGTCTACATTATGCTAGCGCGTGAGACGTGAGTCCTCCCACAAAACCCCACTACACTATTTCATACACTAGCGCCCTCGGCCCCCAGCCCTTAGAAGGGAAGGAAACCCTTAATATATCATCGCTTTGTGACAAACTTTCTGAATTCATCATATTTAGACTATTCAAGACAACAAAAACTCCAAATGACGAAGGATTTTTACCCGGTTGTAGAAACTCAGATACTATTCCATAGTTTTAGGGAGTCTTAAGATATTAAGCTTGCGGTATGAAATAATAAAAGTTTTTTGTCATAACTCATTGCTGTGAGCTTACTCACAAATAGTCCTTTAGAAGATTCCAGTATCCCACAGGAACACTGTACTTTTTCGAGATATATCCATCCATCCATCGTAGGTTTAGAGTAAACTAATATGTAGGGGAACATGTTTTACATAGGCCAGTTTTTCATTTATCCGGTATTTATTACATTTTGACTTACTGTACATAAGCCATGTTTGCATATTTTTAAAAGTTATATGGGTATACTAGCATTAATCGTTCGCGGCTTCGCCCGCGTGAAATTAGGTTTCAAACTTTCATCCCCTATTTTACCCACCTAGAGGCTGAATTTTAGAAAACGCTGAAACACATAACCCATTATTTTTTCCGTACTCAATTCATACGAAATATCATGCAAATATGTACAAGGAATAAAAAGTTTTTTACAAACTTTTTACACCTATTTTACCCCTTTGGGGGTTGAATTTTGAAAAACCTTCCTTCCTGGATGCCGACGTCATATAAGAAATACGCGTGCAAAATTTCAACTTTCTAACCTTAAGGGTTTGGCCTGTGCGTTGATACATCAGTCAATCAGCTTTGCCTTTTATATATATTTAGATTTTACAAAAATGGTAAAAAAGTATATCATTTTTTAACGAGTAATTCATCGTCTTTTTTATTGTAAACATTCTGTTCGGATAATGGAGACTCGTATATAATTGGCAATCCAAATTGAGGTGTAATAACCACATTCCTCCGCGGAGCCCTACGTGACGATATGTCCCTGCAGAAGTACCTCCGCCCGGTACGTACTCCGCGACGCGACGGATAGGCGTCAGTTGGCAGGTCACAACGAGACGCGACGCGACGCGGCATTTTAAAGTTTTCGAAGTCGGCTATTCAAAACTGAACTTTATTTACTACACAGGAAGATACACGTTTCATTACAAGAGTTCAAATTTGGAGCTTGTGTTACAGGGACCAACGGGAGGTATATATAATACTTTTATACTATAAACATATTTAAGATTTTTACTATATTAAACGCATATTTAATACACCTCCATGACCCAGGAACATTGAAAAATTGTTCCCTCGACGGGACTCGAACCCGTGACTTCCGCTTAGGCGCCAACGCTTTAGCCACCAAGGCACAAAGATCGTCAAAAAGCAATTTGAAAAAGTACAAAGATACGAGTACAAAAGTAAACTTTTTTAAATTTTAATGCAGTTTTTTTTACTTTACGATGGAAACAATCCGAAAGTAATCGTTAAAAACCGGAACCAGAAAAAAAGTTGATTTTTATCAAGCTGTGATTATTTCACTCCAGTTTTCTTTGAGACCGAGGTGTCTAATCGGACGATCCGGTTTCCTAAATAATATTTCGTCGGCGCATCGCGTAGTGCGTACGTAGATTTAGTGTACGTGACAGGTGAACAGAAAATAATCGGAGTAGTGTGTGTTGCTGTTATTTTTATTAATTTTATGTATTTCTAAGCATTATTAAATACCGGTTGTCTGTAAAGTCGGTTTACTGACGATAGTTGAACGTGACGTCAACAACAACAACAATAACAACAACAACAACAACAATAATAATTATAATGAGGTAAAGGCAATGCGAGCTAACGCTGGTACTTAGTAACAATAACGGGTAACAGGTAACGCATGAGTCATGTTTTTTCGTGCGTGCAGCCGGCTCCATCGATTTATAAGACGTTGTCACGTCAAAAACTTTGCACGATTCGTAGCGAAATACGAGGGGGGTATAATACGTTTCTTATTTAGGATTTTATTTCATCCACAGACACGAACACTATCGTAGATACCAGATGAATTTTCTAAAAATATAATTTTGTATTCGTGTGAAAACATGCATACAAATTGTACTTTTCTCTCTACACAGTTGTACGCCTGTGTATTTTTAATACATATATTTATATATTATTATTTTGTTATATATTTTATTTTGTTTGATGAAAATTGTTTGAAATAGAATTGTAATTATTTTATTTGGAATACTTCAACCTGTTGGTAAAATAGAGTCTGTCGAAGGAAAGTTGATCCTGGGGTTATTTGCAAACTTTTGACACGGCAAATTGCAACGCCTGAAATTAATAATCAACATCAGTCTCATTTTAGCTATCTGAGATCAAGATTTCAATACACCGTTCCTAGGATTGACTTCACGTCAATTTGCGTGATATTTTGATTGAGAATCTGAGATTGAAGTCAATGTAAGATTTTAGATACGTTATTAATTTCGGACGTAAGACTTGTCTCCAGATCTATTAAAAATAGTTAATTAAAAAAAAAAGTAAATTTGACCAACTAAAATTTGACAAAAATTCAGCGGTTTTTGCATGAAAGAGTAATAAACATTCATTGCACATTTTATAAGTTTATCATTATATTTCTTAGCACCTACTGATAGAATGTGACAACTTTGCAGTAGAGCCAATTTAAACATTCATTACAGCAACAGAAGGCAAAATTATAAAACAGGAATTATAAAACTTGAAACGTTTAAGTGGAACGGTAATCCGCCATTTTTATTGTGACGTCTTTGACTTACGATATCTGAGAGAGAACTGCCTGGCTGAAGAGGTACTACGGTCTAACAGAAAATCGGCTTGAAATAACGCTAGCGTTGTGTTTTACCGAGTGAGGGCAACAGCAAATAAGTTAAAAATCAATGCACTTATTACTGTGGCGTTGTGGCGGTCCATCGGCGGTGGTAGTAACTTTACATCAGGCCAATCCTTCTCGTTTGCTTGAATTTTATTTAAGAAATTATTTTATTGAAAATTAAATTAATTTTCTTTCTTTCTATATTGACCGCGACTTCATACTCGCTAAAATAAATCCCGCTGGAACCGTTCATTTTGCCGCAATAAAAGGTAGCATATGTCCTTCCCCGTGGTCTAATCTGTGCCGAATTACATCAAAATGGATCCAGTAGTTCCAGAGCCTGTTCAATGCAAACAAGCAAATCTTTCTTCTTTACAATATTTCTATAGAAAAACCGAACCCCATTACTGGGACTTCGCCGTCCATCCGCCCGTCCGTCTGGCACGTCAGGCTGAACAGTTGAAATTTTCACAGAATTACTCGTACGCCACTACAACGAAAAATACTTAAAACAGAATAAAATAAATTAGTGAGCGAGCTCAACAACCGTGAATTTTTAGCCGTTTCGTACGAAACCCTTCGTGCGCGAGTCCGACTCGCACTTGGCCGGATTTATATGCAACGTCTCTGTTATACGTATATTGAACGTCAACGGCTGCACAAATGCTGAGTGAAGTATATGCAGGGATGGAATTCCCTTCCCTTCCCATCCATCCCCTTCAGGAATGCAACACCGTGATACTTTCAGGATAATACTTTGATGTTTTGTTGGTTGTTCTGAAGCGTTTGTTAAGTCTAGAGAATAGAACTCACTGGGAGTTTTATTCGTGTTTGTAAAGTTAGGGACTTTTTTTCCATTTTTGGATAAGATAATAGAAATATTTAGTACGAGAAAGGTAGCCTTAATTAACAGACAGGTTAATTTTTTCTCCCAAAAACATGTGCGGTTCCGGTGGAACTTGTAGATGTCATTTATTATATTAGTATCATACGCCACAGCCTAGCGTGGCGTTTTTACAGATTAGAAACATTTTTTACGTGTATTTCCATGTGTCTTACGGGAGGCGGAAAATCATAATTAACACGTAGAGGAAAAACGTTGAGTACAGTTCTGAGAGAATTGTGCGATCGGAGGAATATGAAATTTGGCACAGTTGAAGTCCATGCGGACGAAGGGGTGGGGAAAGAAATTTTTTGAAAATATTGCTCAGAAATACATAAAATTAATAAAAACAAAGTCACACACACTACCTCACTCACACTACCACGCGTTTGTATAATAGCAGTAGGCGTTGGTTTGACACAATTGTCAATCTTTCTTTCACATTCAACAGACAACGATCTTTAGATGCGCAATATTTTATTGCGCATCTAAAGATCCACCGAAACGATCAAACGGTTTGACTCAAACATGTAAATTTTGATTTGAGTCAAACCAGTTTGATCGTTTACAAAGCACGTTTGAACGGGTTGTCGAATATTTACGGGTTTAGTAGCTCGTTTGATGGAATTACATATTTTTGTTTTATTTGATAGTGAAATTACCGTGAAACTGAACAGGGCGGTTTGACAAACCGATGAAACCAACGTCAAACGGTTGCATCAAACACGTAAGGTTTGAGTCAAACCTTTTGAACGTCTCGGGGGCTCTTAAGAGGCAAAAGAACCATACATTTTTTTAAAATGTAATAATTTTAATATAAATTATGGTCGAAACGACGTGTGTGGGCGGGTTGAAAACATTTTGCGGTAGACATTGCCCGTTCTTACTAAGTTATATAAGTTACTAGCTGACCCGACACACGTTGTTCTGTCCTTAATATGAACTGGAATTAATAAATAACTACACCTACTCCTACAACCTACAGCTTTTCCAATATTTCTCACCGTTTAAACCTTCCCTGAACTTCCACAATTATTTCTAGATCAAAATTAGCCAAATCGGTCCAGCCGTCCTCGAGTTTTGGCGAGACATTAGAATTACAATCCATTTTTACGTCTCTCGGGAACGGAACCAAAAGTATCCTATGTCCGTCTCCTGGTTCTGAGCTACCTCCCCACCAATTTTTGGCCAAATCGGTGCAGCCATTCTTGAGTTATATAGATGACTCAGATCTGCGTTCAATTTAATTTTTTTTGTTATTATCAAAGTGTTTTCATAGCAAAAACTATAACATACGTAAACATATGAACCATATTAATAAAAGCTACAATCAGGCGGAAAACCTCAAGCGGCACAAATATGAGAACCTTAGTGGCGATCTCATATTTGAATCATTTGGGGTTGAAACCCTAGGTACATGGGGTCTGGGTGCGCACAAACTTTTCAGAGAAATCTCCAAAAAACTCATTGAGGCCACCCGAGACCCCAGAGCCGGCACCTACCTGGCCCAGAGAATAAGTATTGCAATCCAGCGAGGAAATTCTTTGAGCCTTCTAGATACTCTGCCTGGTGAGGACGACCTGGGAGATTTCTTTTTTTTTGTAGCACTTTAATTTTTGGAGTAGTTATAATTTTTTTTAGTACTTACCTATAAATATTTTAAATAGATTTTAGATACTATTGTGAATTGTAAAACAAATAAAAGCATATTCGAATTTCATACACTTTGTTTATATCATGGACTGTACAATTTCTGTCCACTGGCGCTTGTGTCATATTGAGAATACATCCTATTGAGAGTATGTCCTTTGGCGCCGGAGAGCGAATTTCAAACCCACCGGGCGACCTCTAATACATTTGAAAAGTTCTAAACCAAGAAAATCGACGATGGTTTAAAGTTCAAACCCCCAATCGCTATAAATAGCGAGGAAATTTCTATTCCACACACGCTCGTGAGGTAGTTTGAAACTATTTAATTTATAGGCTGTCTCTCTGCTATGTGACGGAAATGTCTAAAGAGCTTTTTTCCGCGAATTCGCGTTCTAAGTAAAGTGTGTAGTTTTCAAGCAAGCAAGTTTTGAGTAGGTACTTTTCCTTAATACAAATGAAAAATATAATATATATAAAATATAATATAATTCAGTTTGGCCATACAGCAAGCAATGCTGCCAGCCTCCTAGGTACTCTACCCGCAGCCTCCGACCTAGATTAAGTTTTTTACCTATAGCCCTTTTTTATTTTGCCCTTTTAGACAATATCTTATATATATATATATATATATATATATATACTAGCTGTCCCGGCAAACATTATTATTTTATTGAAGTGACTAAATAAGTATGTAACCATGGCAACGTCGATCGCTATCCCGTCACACAAATAATATGGCCGCCGTCAGTCTCGAGTTGTACCCAATACCCAGTAGCCGATTCTCAGACTATGCATATAAAATTTGGTAAAAATCAGTAAAGCCGTTTCGAAGGAGTACGGTAACTAACATTGTGACATGGAAATTTTATATATTAGAATATATATAGTTTAGATAATAATTTAGTTATTGTATGTAGTTTTTAAATAGGCTTTTTTTTCATATTCCAATGTTTCCAAATTTTATTGCTTAAATAAATTAGAACAATAATATAAATGAATAGTGCTCTGAAAAATAGCGCAGTTTAAAATAGGAATAGTATACTAATAAAAATCAATATTTTCAATGAAACCGCAACTTGGTTGAAGCACTTTTGTTAGTGCTGTGAACACGCTCAATACAAAAGTCGTACAGGCAGGTGACGTCACACGCCTGTAAGTTGCTAGGAAATGTATGGTCACGTGCACAAACATTTTGATATCACCGAAGTTTGCGCGTGTATACCCATACTTACCATAGTAAATTGTCTTGTATACGAGTATGATGTAAGTAAACTAATTATGTAGGTTTTTTGCACTAATGTTGTATACATTTTTTTGTTACTTTGAATTGCGTCTAGCTACAAAACTACACATAAAATCTCAATTCTTTTTACTTTAATCAAATTGTTATACCTAATTATTTCTGAATGTTATAATAACTTTTGACATGCAGGCAATGCCGCCGCCGTGAGTAGAAGCCACGAGCAACACGCATATGCCACGCATGGCCATCGTATAAATGCGTTTTCTATACACAAGATAGATAGGTATATCTATTGTATATAAATGCGTTTTATATACAATAGACATACTGATAGATAATATGGCCAGCTTTCATTTGTCTCTGTCATTTAGTATACTGTTCCGTAGCCACAGCACGGCTTGAGCTATCCATGCAAGCGTTTTGAATGCACCAACGTGGATTAGGTGGATATATCTCAGATATCCAATACGCCATGTAACTTAAAGCTACAGAATATACGATCAAAGCCATACATTGCGAAACCATGCATGCATGCATCAAGTATTTGCATAATACTAGTCGCTCAGATGTCGAAATTCGACCATACTTCATCCGATTTTTATTTTAAGCTTGAACTTTTCGAAAGCGTTCTTTTGCCTCTTAGATACATAAGTAACTGGCTAACCGAGCTTTTCTCGGTGAACTAGTAAATTACAGAACAACACAAAAATTATACATTGGCATACCAAACTTAAGTGGAAATTAGAGACAACAAAATTTCTCTCGCTCCCAACATTTTGTAAGCTCTGGTACTCCGAATAAATTAACTATAATATGATCTTCATTGTCAGTCTGTCCGTCGCGTCGCGCAGTCCGTATTGGAACACGTGGTCACGTGGACACAGCAGTTGACACAGTTTTCCACCGGTACTGGTTTACACTAGTTCACCCCAGTTGTAACCAGTGTGCACCACTTTAAACCGCTTCAAACCGGTTCACTCACCTTCTGCTTGTCGAGCTGGCTGAGGATCTCGTCCACATCGCCGACGGTGACGGGCTGCGCGCGCAGCATCGTCGAATACGCGGACAGCCAGTCTCGGATCTGCACAAGAGATGGGGTTAGAATGATCTTGAAGTAGATAGATAATGTTCTAGAAATCTACAATAGAGACACGGACAGCCAGTCTCGGATCTGCACAAGAGACGGGGTTAGAATGTTCTAGAAGTAGGCAGAGAATGTTATATAAATCTACAGCAGAGACATGGGGTGCCAGTCTCGGATCCCCAGAAGAGATGGGGTTAGAATTTTCTAGAAGTAAATAGAGAATGTTCTATAAATCTACAGTAGAGACCCGGACAGTCAGTATTGTATCTGGAGAAGAGAAGCGGTATGTTCTATAATCTAGAAGTAGATAAATGTGCTTTACAGGTAAGATATAGCAAATCATGGATGTCTCAACGGACAGACAGTCTCGGATCTGCAGAAAAGAGAGAATATTCTAGAAGTAAATTGAACTTAGAAGTAAGGGTCAATTCACACCGAAACAAAATTATATGTGACATGGCGCTGCATTTTTAAGATAGCTATTTAAATCAAAACTTTATTTATTATACAAGAAGATACATGTTTCATAAGTTTGAATGTCATGTTGCACTGCGCTGCACAGCGCGTGTGCTCAGAGAGAAACTCAATGTCGCGTCAGAGTTACTAAAATAAGAATAAGAACTAGAGTAAGAACAAAATTTTAAGCTACATTTTACTAAACAGTATAACAGGTACTAGGTAATATGTTCATGATTTTGCAAAACTTATAATTTCCAGAAGTAACAGTAAGCGAAAACTACTCCAATGTTCATTTATATTCTGCTATTTCCCATATCGCTGGAAGGTTATGGTTCGTAACAATAAGTAAAAATCTATCAACATTTTCCGATCCTACCGTCTGCGCCAAACGGCGGGACGGATATAGATGTAACATTACGCGCGGACATTTTACCGCTCGCCATAAGGTCGGACCAAAACTGATTTACACAAACACGATTAATGAAAACACACGGTAACGTAATTTATTTCAAAACGCTGCGGATTACCAATATTTGATGAAAGATATAAATATACACTAACTAGATGTAGTCCACAACTTTGTACGCGCAAAAAAAAAACCCGGAGAAACCGTACATTCTGCCGCGATAAAAATAGCCTATGTTTTAATGTAACGAAGTGTCTATAAAGTACGTGAGGTATTTTATAAAAAAAAACACAAAAACTTACGGACACTCCCAAACATCCATACATCTATGCATTCAAACTTTCGCGTTTATAATATTACTAAAGAAGTAAGGCTACGTCTACAATACTATAAGTAAATTATACCCTTGCAACGCTTGCATTTTTTAATGTTTTATTTAAGTTGACTAAACCTAAGGCCAAATATTTAAAAAAATCTATTTAACAGTCTATTTACATCACTATATTATAAAGGCTTTTATAATTAGAATTTTAAACACTTAAGGGACACGTCCGAATAAGTTTTTTACGTGTCAGTGAGGACCAAACACGAAGGACAAAGGAATTACACCTGCAGTCGGTATATATATTATGTAATGATAATTACCTGTCTAACGCAGACGACCTTAAGCCCTAATAAAGCTCTTAATAGCATAGGGATGTATAGAATGAATTTCAAAGATAAAGGTCTCCGCATTTCCATTTGGCCCCCTTTTATGATTTAAATTCAATTTATTCGGTGGAAATCCGGGCACTCGATATTCAATTATATTCTGCATACGGACTAAATCGATACGAACGATAGATATCCCGCATAGAATGTGTACATTTTTACTCAGCTTTCAATAAAAACAAGTAAAAGATACTAACTAGATAAGTTTAAAGGTGTTTATTGGGAGATAAATTATTAAAAGGTTTGTATATCGCGTGTACACAGGTGCCGGCAGGGCAACATACAGATACTAATTAACAACTGTCCTTACTGAACTAACTCTTGAGACTAACTAGGGGTAACATACATACATGTTACATAACTCATGTATACAGCACGTTACCAACTAGAGTAATAAACACATACTAATAAGTAATATGGTACAGGGGTTTACTTTTCGTCAAAAAAAGGGTTATTTCCTTCTTAATTTATTTTTAGGTTTTCGTACCCAAAGGGTAAAAACGGGACTATTACTAAGACTCCGCTGTCCACCCGTCTGTCTGTCTGTCACCAATCTTATGAACCGTGATAGCTAGACAGATGAAATTGACATAAATGATGTATTTCTGTTGTTGTTGTCAAATACTAAAAACAGAAAAAATATTTCCCACACAACAAACGTATTTTTTGGCGGTGTGTACGAAACCCTTCGTGCGCGAGTCTGACTCGCACTTGGTCGGTCTTCACATATTTTTATATTCAGAATATTCACCTTCTTCTCCACTTTTAACTTCCAATCAAAATCTTAAATTCTAAAGACATGTACCTAAAAACTCAGAGAGGTATTCTGCGCTTTCAGTACTATAGCCGTCCGTGTTTTTCAAAATAAATCGGTGGTGAGGCGGAAAGGTTTCCACTTCCCGAAGGTTCGGCGAATAGAACCTTCTAGATTAGCTCCAGTGAAAACATGGAATAAATTAACTCAACAATACCCAAAAATGTTGTATGAGTAGAATATTTATATGATGATGTAAGAAAAAATTTGCCATTTTGACATTTAAGGTATGTTGAAATCAAGATGGCGTAACTTTTTCTTGTATGAAGATATTTTCAGTCGAATGTCGAAAAACCACAGAATTTTGACTGGCTTGTCAAATTGACTTTGGTGAAAAGTTTGCCAATAACCCAGATTCAACTTTCGTTTGCCAGACTCTAGGAGATAATATTGTAATATGAGGAGAAGTCAGCAGAGTTATAATTTATGTGACAGTCAGACGTATATATTATAGACGAGGATGATTGAGGCAAAGAGTGTCTCCACTTAAATGACCCACTTTTTTTAGTGTTTTGGGGCTATTTTGACATTTTTTGAGGTACGGTGAAATCAAGATGGCTGACATTTGAGGTATGGTAAAATCAAGATGGCGTAACTTTTTCTTGCATGAAGATTTGTTCTGTCAAATGTACGTCATAGCCTATGTTTAGTTGTGAAATCTTTGTTGACATTCATATTATTTTCAGTCTAATTGGATATAAGTAATACTAAAATCCTACTACTACGTAGATGGATGGATCGATTGATGGATGTTCTTTCTCGCAAAAACTACATAACATATTTTGATGAAATTTGGTTTGGTAGTGGCTTGGGCTCTAGATTACAGCATATGCTACTTTTCATCCCGGAAAAGTACAGTGTTCCCGTGGAATCGAGATATGCGGTGCTGCATTTTTAGGATAGCTATTCAAAATTGAACTTTATTCACGACACAAAAACATATACGTTGCATATGACATCAATCTGCACATGCGCTGTGTAGCGCGGTGCAACATGACATTCGAACTCTTACAATGAAACGTGTATCTTCTTGTGCCATAAAGTTAAAATTTGAATAGCTATCTTAAAAATGCAGCACCGCGTCGTGCTTCGATTCGTTTCGGTGTGAATTGACCCTAAGGTTGAGACTATAATATGATCCGGAATCTGTAAGGCCGGGCAAAATTCAGAGCATTGAAAATAGAACTCTGTACTAACACAATACAGTTGAAAATCGAAGTGTCAAGCTGTCATTTATGACATTGACATTTGACTCGACACTTGTCTGTTCGATTTTCAGCTCTATTGTATTGTGGCGCAAAGCTATATTTTCAGTGCTCTGAATTTTCCTCGGCGTTACGGTTCCGGACAATATTATATATATTGTAATATATATAATATTGGAGCAATACCTGGAGCGCGCTGGTGTCAAATTTGGCGAGCAGCGCCGCGGGGGGCGTCCGCTGCGAGCCCGGCTTCCACTCTGTAATATAAGGCTTGCATCAGACGGACGACAGTAGCAGGTCATACGTGCGACGGAAAAGTCACAATAACAATTCGTAACAAAATAATCGCATTGCAATATTTTTTTTTTTAAATAAATAATAATGTGTATTGAGTTATTCAACATTTTTCAATTACTTAGCTATCAAAAACATACATACTATAACTAGTACTACATTACTATAAAAAGTTTTACAAAACTCAATTACGAATATTTTGTGCATTATATGACCTACTGCTTATGTCAAGATGTTTAGGCACAAAAATAATATTAAAAAATCGTTAAGAAAATAATTAAGTAAATAAAATTACTCTGCGATCTCTAAGGCGCTGAGGACATCAACCCCACAGTAACAGATAATTTAGAGAGGAAGCAAAGACTTTGCCTAAATAGCCCCAATGCATCAGTTGTGTGAGGTCAATGACTGTAACAGCGCCCTAAAGAGCGAATTTCTTTGTCGAAATTTTGAATTATTTTCTACGCCTTGACATAAGCAGTAGACTATATGCCCAAAATATCCGAAATTGATTTTAAACAACCTTATATGTAGGTCTAGTCTGGTCTAGTCAAAGAAGCAGTTGAAGCAAGCAGCGTTAGTAAAGCTTATGTAATATAACCACCTCCTTTTTTTGGAAGTCGGTTAAAATATACTACAGCAGTGCAAAGTCTTATCCATAAAAATGCATCATAAGAAACCACATAAAATAACAAGGGTACTTAGACTGACACACGCATAATTAAAACCGACTCACGCTTGCCACAACCATAAACCGCGAAGCCACAAGCTGGTTAAAAGTGATGTCGTGTCAAAAGGTTTCCGATACGGGCTCCCTGGGATTGGGGGATTAGGAGGATTAGTGGTGTTATGGGATTAGCGAGCACTCGGTATTAACGGGCGATTTCCATGCCTTCGGCTAATACCCTGGCGTTTTAGTTCGGGAGTGTACCGCTAGATGGCGATTTTTAATTGTTATTTTTAATGTCCCTTTCCTTTGTAAAAGTATTATCACAGAGATAATAATATACTAGGTATTATTATTATAATTTGCTACGTATATGAAAAGAGCAAATTGTATTTAGTTTCAATAAGTTCGATAAAAGGCGCATTTATTAATAATATAATGAAGCAACATTTAAAATGATTAATCAACTTTCACAAGTTAAAATATCAGTTTTACACTGAGTAGATGTAAAAATATCTTAAAGCGTTGGTATAATGCTCTAAGAAAAATATGCACGGCCGTAGACTTAAAAAATCGCCTGATTACAAAACCTGGAGCAAAGCAAATGAATAAAAATTAACACACGTACGGACATTTCCAACATCGTCCCGAATGTCCGGACTAAATCGATACGAACGACAGGTATCCCGAATAAAATGTGTACAATTTTAAACGCCTTTCAATAAAAACAAACTTTAAGATCCTAACTAGATGTTCGTTAATCTACTATGGTAAGTTACTTTCGTCCAAAAAAGGGATAACTCTTCGTTTATCTTTTTTAGTTCAATTGACTTTTTTTCTAGTTTCAATAATGCGAACAAAATCACTTGCGAATAACAAAGACTAACCAGAACATTGGAAAGTTACTGACGAAATATTTAAATATAAGGCCGGGACTATATTGTCGGGAACCCAAAAGGCCTGGGAAAATTCAGAGCAGTAAAATTAGAACTCCGCGCTAATACAATATAGCTGAAAATCGAACACACGAGACTTGACAAGTCAAATGTCAGTGTCAAATCTGACAACTCGACACAAAAAGTTGTTAACGAAAGCAAATACGATCCGTGGGGAATGAAGGTGGATTTTTTTTTTGAAAAGTGCCAAATATATTACAAAATACCATACAAACAAATATGTTATAATCTTATTATACTCAGTAAAGGGAATCAATATACAAGGAATTCTAATGGAAAAAGGGGTGATTGCAAAGAGCAGCGCGGGATCGGGGTGCGACTTCAATATCTCTTCGGGGGGGTACCCGACACCCATTTGGTTAGGTATAAAATATACATAACCCCCCACACCGATTTGGGTGACGGTGGCCGGTTTCATTGAAAACAGTTAGGCAGGAGTCATTTTATAGTGCCTAAGTGTGTGTGCAGTACACAAGAGCACTCTCTCTTCCTTTACTCTCGTAACCCAGTGGAACGGATAACGGACTCGACTAGCGCGAGATCAGATGCAGGTCCGACTTTTTACATGCCATCCGACGCATGAATCATCTTTCTCGTCAGAGAATCAGGTGATCAGCATGCATGGTCCTAACCAAACTTGGACCCAACATTTTTGTTGTTCCAATGCGGGAAGTGAACCCACAACCTCCGAGTCGAGAGCCAAGCACTAACCACTAGACCACGTAGGCTGTTACTTATTAGGCGTGGCTAGGTATAGGCAAATTATATCATAAACATGGATAGAGCGGGAAAATTTAAAAGAAATGTGAAATACACCAATAAACGAAATAAGCACGAGAAAAAACATACGCAATATTTCATTTATTTTACATACAGAAAGATTTTTACAAATAATCGCAATTCTAAAATAATTCATTTTTATAACCCCCGATCCAAGAAGAGTGTTGCTTAATGACAACAGTAGTTTTAAGAGATGTAATTGTCAATGTCATATTGACAGATGTCACGAGTAAAGCCTATTTACTTAGGTTTATTTTAGATAACTAAAAGGCCATACTCAGTGTAGACTGTAGACGTATTTGTGTTAGACATATTATGTAATACGTGTCTGTGTTAAGCACCAATAAAGGAGAATATAACAATTGTTGCTATATTATTATTTTCACCACTCAAGCGTAAGAAGGACAAGCAAATTCAAGAGGTCGTAGCCCGCTACAGATACAATTACGAATTATAGCTAAGAACACTATATCAAAGTCGGTTCGTGTGTCGGACGTGTCTGTCTGTCTATGTGTCTGTCCGTGCCATCGTAGCTCCCAAACGGATGAACCGACTTTGATATAGTGTTCTTAGCTATAATTCGTCATCATCAGCTCGCTCACTGCTTGACAATTCAGAGGTAACTTAAAAATTTTAATTTTGTTTCTATTCTTCATATAGCTCTTTCACCTCTTAGATACGAAAAAAAATGTATTTAAAAATGTTGTCCATTGAATGTGAAAGATATATTGACAAACTCAACGTGTTACCAAATTGTATCAAACACATAGTAGTGAGAGTTAATAAGCTGAGGTTGTGTGTGTAACATTTTTTTTATTTAAATATATGGAGTCGGCTTAAAACCATTTGCCAGTGTCAAGTTAGAAAAGCGGGAAATAGAATTTTCGTGTCAATTTTTAACACCGTATTTTTAAATCGTCACGTCCAAAGTCTAGTCAAAGTCCAAACAAATAGTCAGTGCAGTCAATGAGTCAAGTCAGTCGATTCAGTAAAGTGACAGAAGCTTTACTGAAAGTCCCTAGAGAGTTTTGGAGGGAACACAAAATAGCAAGTTTTTTGAAGTTGTAACTTGTACCACTTGCCCACACTTGTGCACGTTAACGAATATTTAATGGTTAATAATCTAACAATATTACACATCAAGAACCGAAATAACACAAATTTATGAAAGAAATATTTGTATTGTAACCACAACGTCACCCATTGAATTCCCCGGCAAAACTCTAACATTAATTTAATGTATTTGAGTTAAGCATAAGCACTACAACTTCCATTAGTGACTTAATGTTGTCAGGAATTTTGTGCGCGATCAAAAGGAATCTTGCGGTAACCGTACATTTGGACATGTCAAACTGCCTCGCTCTGCATAGTGCGGCGCCGCTCTTGCAACTAAACGTGTATTTTATGTACCGAATTAGAGTTCAAGTTTGAATCAATATTTAAAAAATGCTGCGCCGCGTCGCGTCTCATTTCGTCGCGGTGTGAACTGACCCTAAAGCTGATTTAATCAAACCCGATAAGTACCTTCTGCATAGCAAAACCAACGGAAGTCGCAATCTTGCAGAATACATATAAGCCTCATTTACTTTGTACCTACGTAATATCAGTAAGTGGTAAAGAGGCTGGTCGTATGTCGCCCGCCATGTTCTTAATAACATAATTCAATAAACATACATGCAACCTACGCCTCCAGAGCGAGAAATTTAATGAGCCAGATAGCGAGGTCACGAAGCGAACCGGCGTAAAACGCGCGTGTTTCGCCAAGGGAAGATAGGATTTAAAAGACGTGGCCCTGGGTGGCAGTTATCTCCTACCATCAGTCAATCCGTCTGTTCGTATGCCAGTTTTCAATTAAAAACTAGACATGGGCATTGGGCATATCTATGCCCACATCTAGATATTTTAAGTCATCTAAGTAGTCACCGAAAAAATTATCTAGCTACGCGTAATAAAAGTTTTGACATTAAGTATATCGAAATTGAGATCTCATCTTACTTAAATGTGTAAGTTTGTGAGGATCGATGTACGGATGGATGGATGGATATTGTTGTCTTGTTGTCACTCTTTCACGGAAAAAGTACTATACAGATTTTGACAAAAATTTAGTATGGTAGTATTTTAGGCTCTGGATTAAAACACAGACTACTTTTTATTCCGAAAAAGTAGTGTTCCCATGGGACACTTTATTTACGCGAGCGAAGCCGCGGGTAAAATCTAGTATTGCCATATGGAGTGGAGATTCATCATAGAGAGAGAGAGAGAGAAAGTCATCAGTGCAAATGTTAAGCGTCATTGGTCAATTTTGACATTTGCACTGATGACTCACTGCAAACTCAACCCGAATTGACTATTGTGTCATATGCGCATCCTGCCCCAACTAACCTTTTGTTAAGAATTAAATATTAAGGGTCAGTTCACAACGAAACGCAACGAGACGCGACGCTGCATTTTTAAGATAGCAATTCGAAATCGAACTTTATTCAGTACACAAGAAGATATACATTGCAAGACTCGGCGCAGCTCGAAATTAGAACTCTTGCAATGAAACATGTATCATCTTGTGTAGCGAATATGGGTCAGTTTTGAATCGCAATCTTAAAAATACAGCGCCGCGTCTCATCTCGGTGTGAACTGCCGCTAAGCTACTATAAGTAATGTCGACATAATGAAACTCTTTGTTGCCCCCTGACCCGGTAACTGGCGCGTCACAATATTTACTCTGAAATGAGGGTATGTAGGTTTTTGTCTTGACGACTCGGCTTGACAACATTTTTAACTTTCATATAATCATCGACACGTCGACATCTAAAGCGGTGCGCGCACTGGCAACACACAGATTAAAGAATGAGGAACAGATAAACAGCTACATAGTAAGCTTTAGATTTGATTGAACAAGCATACGGTGTGTCCACGATTGTGTGGAAAAATTGTGCGTTAGTTTGGGTTAGGGGCGAAACGCGCGTCGAGTTTTGTAACCTGAGTGCATGGTGGCGTGGGACCTTGCACGATCTTGCTGACATTGTTGCTTGTGTGCTGGTGGTGTTTGCACGATCTTGTTTCTGAGTACGCATAAGCAGTGTGGGAGGAGGGAGGTACTTTGCGCATTTTTTCGCGGGATATTGCTAGATATAACATTAAGTAAATTGTATGTATCCAAGAGCATAAATCCCAAGTTTCATCGAAATCGGTGCAGATTTAAAGATTTTCCATAAAAACTTTCAACCCCTATTTCACCCTTTTAAGGGTGTCTTCTTAGTGCGCGTCTCCAAATATCACGTTTCTACTATAAACGGTTACGGATGTGCGAGCGTCTATACGTCAGTGAGTCAGTCTGTGGAGAGGAGATCTCAAGGAGATGTACTCCTTGATATGTATAAATGTAAGATTAACCATTCGTGTTTGGTCTAGCAACTAAATCGGTGCATAGGCCGTCTCACTATTGGGTCATGCTCATCGTTCCAAGTGGCCACCCCGTGTGTTCCAGTTCAGCATTTACTAGTTAAGTAGTTCTCGACTTCTTTTGTGTCATAAGGGGCAAACGAGCAGACGATTGCCCGACAGTAGTGTCTCTAAGGCTGGGACTTCATGATCCGGAATCCGGCGAACCCGGTAAAACTCAGAGCATTGAAAATAGAACTCTGCGCTAATACAGTACAGCTGAAAATCGAACACACGAGCAACGAGACAAATGTCAATGCTATGACAGCTCGACATTCGACACTTCGATTTTCAACTCTATTTTATTATTGGGATTCGATGATAATCCGACGGGATTGCGGATTATAACACAGTCCCAGACTGACTCGTTGCCAAGCTTTTACAACTTATATAAGACGTTAAAGGCGCGTTTACGAAATGTGTTGTTTGACAGTTGTTTTGACACAACTGTGAAACAACACATTGAAAGATTGGCAACGAGTAAGTGTGAGTTGATTCTGCGAGCTATGTGGACATAGCTCAGTAAGTTGAAGTGGCAATGGGCAGGCCACATCGCTCGTAGAACTGATAACTGCTGGGGAGTAAATGTTCTAGAGTGGAGACCACGAACTGGAAAGCGCAGCGTTGGACGGCCTCCCTCTAGGTGGACCGATGACCTTATGAAGGTCGCGGGCCGCCGTTGGTTGCGGGTGACCCGGGACCGTTCGTTGTGGAAATCTTTGGGGGAGGCCTATGTCCAGCAGTGGACGTCCTATGGCTGTTAATGATGATGAATGAATGAAGTGTGAGTTTGGACTGACACTTCTGTGGAAATGTCTTGTGCAGTAAATCCAGACAGTGATCGAATAAAATAAACTGTATTGCTACGCGGTAAGATTAATGCATAACAGCAAAACACGTGAAAATTTTGAGGAGACTTTTTAAGCTTTTTCCAAAATATCATCAAAATCGGTCCGGCAGTTTGAGAGCCTATTCGATGCAAACAAACAAACCTTTCCTCTTTATTATATTAGTATAGATAGTTGTATCCTAGGGATACATTACAACCGCTAGTCCCGTTATTACAGTACACGATGACGTCACGGGAGGGGGTGGAGGCGAGCCGGAATGTAATTACAGCTGGCCGCCAGACGGCGCTGATTTATAGTCGTGAAAAATGTGTTAACAAGTGTACCTGGTAAGTTATATCAATTAGTTTTATGGTACATATTATGTATATAATGGCGAATTTAAAAAAATTAAATATAATGTAGCTACCGCCTCCGTGGTCCACTCCATGCATACAGAACCCCAATTCTCGTGTTTAAAGTAGACTTTAATTTTGATTGTATTATAAGTGAAGCGACTTGTTATCATAAACTGATTTCGTGAAGTCTCGACCAATCTAAATGCTAAGTGTGAGTTTTTCTTTTCGCATTCGATTGTGAGCGCGTTTGGCGTTTACTAGGAATTTGTATGTGATTTGACCCAGTTGTCGCGTTTACAACTAGGTGGCGCTGTACAAATCACATACAAAATCCAAGTAAACTCCAGTGGTTTTTGGAGGCTTAAGGGATTCCTAAATTGAGTAGCTTTTTTGATAGCTTTCAGTATTCTTTTAATATTTTTTAGTAGAAATCGACGCGAGTTTAGTAGTTTCGCAAGAACAGAGCTGGCTACACAGGAATGAATCGCTTCAGTCCATCCGGTCGACTGATGCGATCTCGAAATTGCATACAGACGAAATTTACAGGTGTTTTATAGAATAGGTTCTAAGCTATTTTTCATGCCCCTAAGTGATTTTTTTGAAGTGAAAACTTGTTTGAAGTAAAAAGTTGTGCAAATATTCGTAGATGTGCTACGAAGATGTTCAAACTTTATTAGATGTGCTACGTAGTTGTTCTACCATTTGTGGAAGTGCTACGTAGTTGTTCTACCATTTGTAGAAGTGGTACGTAGTTGTTCTACCACTTGTAGAAGTGGTACGTAGTTGTTCTACCATTTGTAGAAGTGGTACGTAGTAGTTCTACCACTTGTAGAAGTGCTACGTAGTTGTTCTACCATTTGTAGAAGTGCTACGTAGTTGTTCTACCATTTGTAGAAGTGCTACGTAGTTGTTCTACCATTTGTAGTTGTGTAAAAAATTGTGTACGTTACTACGCTCTTACTAGGGCATAAGATCCTCATAATGCGATAGTATAAATTGATAGTATCAGTCTGTAATTAATAAAAATAATTTATATTACTACTGGTATTAATTGTAAAAGTGTTTAGTGTCTAATTATTTTGACTTATACAAATTGTGAAAATGTAACGTGAAATACGGCAAATGTTTGTTGTTATAGCGGCAACAGAAATACAATTTGTCTAGCTATCACGGTTCATGAGATACAGCCCGGTGACGGACAGACGGACGGACAGTGGAGTCTTAGTAATAGGGTCCCGTTTTTCCCCTTTGTGTACGGAGCCCTAAAAAGTAAATATGTTAAAAATAATTAAAACGAACCACATAAAGCGTTGAGCTTCACCATTCCACATTCATATCATTTATACAAAGTAAAAACATTTCAAAGCAGTCTTTTTCATAAGTTCAGCTTATGTTCCCCACTAGTCGTGTATGTAATATCATTGTAGATACGTCTGCACCCCACAAGATATTAGTAAGGTAGCTGTTGATTTGGTGGATTTCCACACGAAATGACTAGGATTTAATATTTACACTAGAAGGTACCCCGACGTCGTGCGCCCAGAAAGTACACCCGGAACCGCACATTTTGCCGCAGTAAAAAGGAGCCTATGTCTTTCTCCGTGGTCTACTCTATATCCGTGGCAAATTTTATCAAAAACGGTCTGCTAGTTATGGAGCTAATTACTGCTAGTTGTTCAATGTAAACAGAAAAAAACAAATCTTACCACTTTACAATTTTCAAAACATTATTTGAGTTTTTGAGGATTTGGTGTCAAAAAACTGAAGCCCGAAAAGGTTTTCTCTAGGTTCACGAAGATATTGAAGTTTTTAAGTTTCAATATCGGAAACGTAAAAAAAAAGGTTCGATGTCTGCTGTCAAAAAACTAAAGCCCTCAAAAGTGCCTGAAACCCATCTGGCGTCAGTCACAGATTCAATTGGTTGGTTCAAAACGTTTTCAAAAAATTCGTTAGAATTGGCATGAACGTATGTACGGAAAATAAACGAAGAAGTAGTAAAAGATCACTAACGAACTTTTGCCCACAGCTCCGCTCGCGTTAACAAAGTATCCCACGGAAACACTGTACATTTTCGGGAAATAAAGAAGCCTATGTTTTCATCTAGAGCATAAACTACTTCCATACAAAATTTCATCAAAATCTGTTCAGTAGTTTCGGAGCCCACTCAATGCAAACAAACATACAAAAAAAATCAAATTTTTCACTCTATTATATTAATAGTAAGAAAAAAATCTTTCACCACCAACTTCCTACATAGTAAAGATGCGTATTTATTAATGTTCTAGGACATCTAATTATTATCCTAGGGACAATTTAGATCTCTCGACTAGACGGTAAAGTGTCCCTCTCGAGTAATTGCAACTTTCTCACTCCTGTCTTGTTCCCTGTTCTTCATGTCGCGCTAGATTAAATTCTAATTTAATTTTGTAGTATAAGTTGCTCGAAAAAATAAAATTAATATTTTTGCTTGATATTAAAAAAAATCTTAAATATAATTATATAAAGTACTAGCTTTTGCCCGCGGCTTCGCCCGCGTAGTATAATGTTCTTGGAGAAAAAACTACTTCGGCGTATAACTCTCTATTTACAGCAATATACCTACTTCTGATACAATATTGAAAATGTTTATAGGTTTACCCAATGCAAATGGTTAAAAATGGGACCCTATCACCTCGACGCGACATGCGCGACCGCTTGATATACATTATATTATTATATCTATCGCGCTTGAGTATAAAAAGACTATTTAAAAAAACCGCATCAAAATCCGTTGCGTAGATTTAAAGATCTAAGCATACAATATAGGTACATAGGGAAAAACAGATAAAGTGACTTGTTTTATACTACGTAGTGAATAATCATTTAATTTGCCATTCCAACAAAACTGGCCAACTACCTCTATGGATATTCCATAAGAACTGCAGCACAGATATTCGTTGAGCGAGCACCGAGTCGCGACTCGCGAGTGCCGCCGAGACATGTCCTTGCATTTTAAATCTGTAATATCTTCGAAAATATTCATTTAAATTACATGCTATACAGGGCCATATTGATCTATATTAAATGCACAATGTATTTAAGGTACTAAATTGGATAAGGATTAATGCTGTATTGCTTAAAATCGCTTCGTAAATAAGCTATTAAATTTAAATCAAAGTAAAGGATAAAAAATGGTTATTGTGGGTTATCCCTAAGAGATAGATATATGCTAGGACTTTTTTGTAGGCTTTTTTATGATGAACAAAATTGTAGTACATTATTTTGATCTATCTCGTAGAGTTCAGCCACCGTTTGCAATGTAAGCGGAAAAAAAGTAATTATTTACAACATCACATTAGAAACCTCAAAAATAACAGTATTTCTCCACTATTTAATGAATGTTATTATACATATAAACCTTCCTCTTCAATCACTCTATCTATTAAAAAAAACCGCATCAAAATCCGTTGCGTAGTTTTAATGATTGAAGCATACATAGGGATATAGGGACAGAGAAAGCGACTTTGTTTTATACTATGTAGTGATTAAATATACTTTCCGTTGTCTGGTCCCCGTAAGACAAGTTCTTCGAGTACCTAGCACGGGGCCAGATTGACGTGGTGTGAAGCGTCCATAGATATTATTTATTTCTAGAAGAAAAGAGGAAAGAAACGCAAGCAAAAGCTAATAAACTGAAGTTTTACCACAATTACACAATTCACTTCAACAATTCGAAAGTTATAAGTACCTTTCATATAATTTTAATATGAAAGTACTTATAACTTCGAATTGTTCTTTATATTAAGGCTCCACAATAAGTTACAGTAGCAATTAACAGTTGTCGCCCGTCGCCCTAGCCCGCCCTAGCCCGCCCTAACCTTATAATTACTAGGGCGGGAGAGTAATGTGGCTAACAGCTAGGCTAAAAGGTATCATCAGCAAAAAGTTAGTCTGACATAGGTTTTAAATAATATTGAACAAGTATTTCTAGCAACATATAAAATGTTTAATAATATTTTTTTATACATAAACACTTAAACAGCCTTGCTATAAATAATAATTATGACTTATTTAAATATATACTTACACAGGAAGATATAAATATTTTTTTTGGATTAGATACAGCTGTTGGTATATTTATCTTATTCAGCATTCTTAAAAATATTTGTAAAAGTGTTTTAGCTTAATAGGTAGCGGCAAAATGTACCTATTTATATTTTGAAATTTTTTTGGCGTTTTGTTTCGATATTATTAACTCACTAGAGGTCGTTACCATAATCAAACATATACATTTTAAGGTTTAAAAACTTGTTAAAGGTTCTTCATATCAATTTTTAAGTTTTAAAAACTTGATAAGGGTTCTTTTGCCTCTTAGATAGAAAAAAAATTGTCAAATGTCAACGTGTAACAAAATTGTATCTGTCAAACGCACGGTTGTGTGTGTTAGTAATCTGAGGTAGTGTGTGTTGTCATTTTAATTATTATTTATTTCTGTTTTTTTTTTTTTTAAATATTAATTTGCTTTCTACATAAACTTTAACTGTGCCAAATGTTCGCACGATTCTCGTAAAACTGTACTGAAAGTTTTTGCTTCATGTAATACATAATAATTATACCTATACTAGCTTTTACGCGCTGCTCCACCCGCGTAAATACCGTATCCCACGAGAACACTGTACTTTTTCGGTACAAAAAGTAGCCTACGTGTTAATCCAGAGCTCAAACTACAAATCCATTCGGTAATTTTTGTGTGAAAGAGTAACAAACATCCATCCATCCATCCTCACAAACTTTCACATTTATAATAGTAGTAGAATTATGATTAACTGTCGAATATCTTATACCGAATAACTAATTAGAAACAGTCGTGTCAGCCCCGTCGCGTATTCTATCACAGGTGCCCTAGGGGCCACTATAAGCCCTAGGACACCTATTTATCTGTCCCCGGACTAGTTAATTAACTCAAATGACATTCCAGTTATTGTGACTGGATTTTCATAACAATAGATGCAAATTGAATTTACTGTACCTTTATAGTAAATCCAATTTGCTAACAGTTCTCGATGATCTTCGTGTTATTATAGAAATAGCAGACGATTGATTAATAACCTAACCAAGAGCATGTCAGTGCTGTTTTAATGTCTAAAGAGAATTTTGAATTACTTCAAAAGTTACTGTCCGATTTCGCTCAAAACAATTTTCCTATATTGTTTTCAGCACGATCCATCAGCATGGAAAGTTACAAATTTCTATCTCCTATAGTTGAGAAATGCCAGAAGGGGCCAACTTATAAACCACTTTGGAGGCCGATTACTCGGAAATGGTTGACTTTGTAAAAAAAGTCACATGAGAAACCTTGTCTTTATTTTGAAAGATCTTTTCAACGTTGTGGGGTATGGGTTACCACACGATGGGGTAGAATAGAAAAAACATTCATTCCTAGAGCCGCCACCCCTTGAATATAAAATTATTATTATTGCCAAAACTGAGATATATACACATTCTTTGACTGTACCAAATATCATCCATTTATACTCAAAATTACAGAGGCTAGAACGGCACGAAAGACAGACAGACAGACGGACAGACGGACGGACGGACAGAGTTCCTTGAGTATTATGGAACGACGTAGAAACGCCGATTCCCGAAAACCAATGTTGCCGTGCTCGTAACACGTACTATACTTTATAGTTTGCGACTGAGGGTCCGTTCACACCGCGACGATACGCGACGCTATGCGGAGCTGCATTTTTAAGATAGCTATTGAAAATTGAACTTTAAATGACTAAAATTGAACAAGTTAAGCTACACTCTATACGTTTAATAAATTTTAATTCAAATGCGCTTATGAACATAAAAAAGTCGAATCTTTTTAAACTTCATAACCGCACAACCTTACAAACTTCATAATACTCTAGATAATGCCAGCGACTTCGTGCGCGCGTAAGGAAATCCGCCTCGACAAAATGAAGCCTTCCCCGTGGTCAGCTCTATATCTGGGCTAAATTTCATAAAAATGGGTCCAACGGTTTCGGAATTTATTCAATGCAAACACATATTAAAAACTCTTTATTCTTTAAAAGTTGAATTCTTGTCTAATCTATACTAATATTATAAAGAGGAAAGGTTTGTTTGTATGTTTGTTTGCACTGAATAGGCTCCGAAACTACCGGACCGATTTTGATGAAATATGGCTCAGATATAGATTATACCACGACGAAGGACATAGGCTACTTTTTATCGCATAAAAATGTACGGTTCCCGTGAGATTTCCTTTTGCGCGCAAGAAGTGGCGTACAACATCTTGTAATAAATAATTTTCGATCTAAAACATCGTAAATTATATTAAAGTAGATAATGTAGTTACTTCGACGGCGCCTACGTAAAAAAATGTATCTGAAAAATGCAACTTTTTCAGGTGAGCGATTTTAAGTGTATTTTTCGTATAACTTTGTCTTTATTGTTTAGATCCTTATGAAAATTTGCATAAACAGTATTGTTAGGATAAAGGAGCCATGGGAACTTTTAGAATATGAAAATCCATCTTAAGCAATCGGTTCTGCCCGATTCAATACTTATTTATTTATTTATTCATGTTTATTAGATACACTAATAAACTAATTAATACATTATTCAAAAACATTTTCAATTCAAGAAAAAAACAATAAGAATGCCAATTTGTACAACAAATTTAAGTAAGCAACACTTAAAATAAAAAACAAATGACGCGCGTTTATTGCGGCGAAAACTCACGTTAGTGGCAGTTACAGCCTTGTCGCACACTCAGGTGGGCAACGTTAACTCGAGTAAGTTAACATTACGTTGGTATTGGTCGGACCGACTTATATGTTACGATAAAACGCACATGCAATGGATTTTTTTTAATGTAGTGTTAAAGATAAGGTATATAATATAGACTCCAAAACAGTAGGAAAAAAATTGCCACTTTGCAGTTACACTTTGTTACGTAGGCGCCGCCGACTTCTTAGATACAATAAATTACTCGTATCAGATATTCCTATACTTTCTTGCAGACTACCCAATTCATCTAAGTTTACATTTGGGTGGAAGTATGCGGGGTTGCACGAAGAATTATAATTTATTAGCATAACTCACGGTGTTCCTTTGAGGGCTTGTCTTTGCCGAATTCCTACACAATAGCAGGAATTTCGCGTATTTTGTAATGCCGTTACATATTAAATGTTACCATTTCTATGGTAAAGAGGCCGACAATCCTTGAACTTTTATAATGCAGAATAGAAAGATATATTTGCAGAAATTTTGGACACAGGATTTAATTGCCTTTGTAAAGACGTGTAAAAAATTATACAAAATATAAGTGACTTAGTTGATGATGAATGATTTTCCGGATGTCAAAGAGAGTCCAATGTAATTTCATTTTTTTGAATACTTTTTTTTATTACATAATCTTTTCCTGCCTACACGTCTTTACATAACCAGTGCATGTACCCTAAACTTCTGTTATCGCTACTGTAAAAAAAGTTAAATTTTCGATGTACATATGTTTTTTTCTAAATTATTATTTACTGTAGAGTATTTTATACATTTGTTACTTATGAATTTTATTAAATATATCAGGCATCCGTGTCGAACAGCTAACTAATAAATCAATTAAGGTCGGAAACCGATCTGGCGCATTGCAGGTTAAGTCTGTCAAAACCCCACGCTACGTCAGCTTTGAGTACATGACTGTACACCACTATACTTACTTGTACATCTTACACTTTAAACGAGACAATCTTGTATGTATATATAATCGTAATCTCGGAAACCGCTTCAAGTATTTACATGAAATTTAGTATGGAGGTAGTTTGGGCGGAGAAAAATCGATATAGCTAGGTTTTATCCCTGGAAAACTGGGCATTTTTAAATTTAAAAAAACCGCAACGCTGGTTGTCAATGAGCAAGTAGATTGTATAAAGTGTCTAGTATAGTGAAAATGTTCTTTAAAAATATTGGTGCAAAGTTCTGACCAAAGACAGAATTAGGCTAGATGCAAGCGTAATTACAGCTGGATTACAACGACACAGGTCGCATATCCGCAAAAGGTGGGCTAAATTCTAATACTTTGGAACAAATTTCAATTAATATTCATATAAAATATGATTTATAGTATATTGATTATCTCCACTTCTCTATGGATCTGAATTAAAATAATTACAAGAAATTAAATGTACCTATTTTGGTTTGTGGTCGACACTTTTTTAAACAGCGGGTCATAAAGTCCCAAAATGCCAATGAATATAGACTAGACTGATTCGTCTATGTAGTTCCTGACACTGGGGGCCACAATAATCACAGAGGGCAGTTTTGTCGCTGCTTACTTTACTTATCCAGCGACAGAGACAAAACATGCAAATAAGCTATCTGACTCTCTGACTATTTCTGAATCTCTGAGTCTGTTCTGGCTCATCTGTGAAACGGCAGAACCGATTTTCACTGGACTTTCACTGACATATAGCAGATGTTTTAAGAAGTAACTAAGGTTATTTTTATCTTAGGGTCCGTTTAAATAAATAAGGTTCTATGCAAATGAAGTTGCGGGCACCAGATAGTTTAAATATAATAGAAGCCAGTTTAACCTTTCATCCATAAACCCACACTTTGCTTAAAAACATAAAAATGTACCCCGTTGGTGTACCATACCTGGCACTTTGCCAAGCAACTGTTGCCGGAATTGGCATCGAACCCGGGACGCTATAAATCTGAGCTGAACTATAACGGTTTTTATGTCAGTGACATATTGCAGAAGAGACATTGGCTAGACTTTTAATTCAATCACCTGGAGACAAAGCTGATGTTTCTATACTGTAAATGGGCAGACAGACCGCCTGTTGGTTATTAGAATAAGTGCGTTGCTCGCCAATTGATTTAACTATTAGGGTGCATAATAGGAGTTAGCTTAAAAAATAATAGTTATTAGATAACTGCACTGGTCAACAAAATTAAACCTTACTTTTATGGAGTGTTTTTATTGTTATGTTGTTGTTATGCTGTAAAAACGGGACCCTATTACTGAGACTTCGCTGTCTGTCCGTAAGTCTGTCGGTCACCAGACTGTATCTTATGAACATGAAAATTTCATCTGTAATAGTCAGATAATTAATCAGTCAATTTTCACAGAAAATGTATTATTATATAAAAAATACATATTTATTTGGGGGGTTATACGTCAAACGTGAATTTCACCGTTTTGTTTTCACTAACTCAAGACCACTGATTTGAGATCTGTGCTCAGTTTCTTGATAGCAGCTTTAGTTTTTAAGTTATCAAGTAATAATCCCATACATTTTGTTTGCGAACTTCGCCATCAAAATTATCGAATGCATTTTGAGTAAAGGCCCTGGTCAGACGAATATTTTTGTGATTCTTTTTATTTCTTTTTTAATTTTAAATATATTTTAAACTAGCTTTTGCGCGCATAAATAGAGACCCGCCCGACCCGAAAACAAAATTTTTCTGTGACCTCCCTTTGCGTACCGCTTCAGTAGTTGTTTCGATTTTACCACCCTATTCTTTTTTAAATTATCAGTTAAGAAATGACCAGTACGTCTCTTATAGGCTGCAAGTTCTAAGTTTTTACAATACGCGACATGGTTCTAGGTGCTATTTTCATCTTCCGAGATAAAATCTTTTGCTTACTGCTTTGATCACCTTTTTCGTACGAACACTACGTGAACGGCCAGATCTTTTTCTGTCATAAACAGAGGAGGTCTCATTGTACCTATTAATAGGTACACAAACATTTTACAAATACCAAAATGCGTTTTTAAAAATTGCATATGGCTTCATACCTACTTTATGTAATGCAATCACTGCGAATCGGTTCTCTTTATCACCCCACTCCATTTCAATATCGCAATATATTGTACAATGTACTGGCGCCAAAATGAGAAAACCCAATGAACAATCATATAAAAATTACAGATTCTAAATTCAAATGTAATATTTTGTTTATTTTTAATTGTAACAGTATTTATGGCCAGACTATATTAATTTATTTGTATATTTATTTGTATAATTAATTTATTTGTATATAATATGTTTGAATTATTAAAACTACATTGTAATTATTATTAGACATTCAATTCATATGGGGTTTAATTGATTATATATACGGAATGATATCTACTGTTCTCAATGAATGCTGTACACGCCTATAATTGGCTTACACATAAGTGCATGTTTTAGTTTAAGTATATTTTTAATGTATTTCTGTGTTTTGCTGTTGGCGAGTCTAATAAAGAAATAAATAAATAAATAAGACTAAGTATACAGTTTAACAAGCTCTACAACTTTTAGACTTAGGGCGGATTCGACCAAACTGGAGTAAAATTTTACTCGAGTATAAACGTTTCCTAATCTAAGCGTTTTGCGTTTTTCCAACTTCTAATCCAAGAATAAGGTAATTACACGGGAGTAAATATTTACACGGGCGATTTTGACGGAGTAAAGTATTAAACTGAGAATAGTGAATAGTCGCACAGCTGGCTGTCAATTGTCACGATCAATGTCATTGTGAAGTGTTATAATTTGATATTGACATTTTACTGTATTACTCTACGAAATTAAATTATTACGGCGTACAAGTCATTCTAATACAAACAATAGTACATGATTTTCTGTCGGTTCATACATTCGTTCATTATTCATTGAATAATAATACCGAGCATAGTATACTCTTCGAGTAACTTGGTAAAACGCAAACGAAGATATCCTAGAGTAAATTGAAGGAGTACAAATTATTCTCATTATAGTTACACTCGCGTAACTTCAAGTTTGGTCGAATCGGGCCTTAATCATATATCTCCTATCGGTAAGGCAGCGTACGTAAGAAACGTTTTCGACTGACCGTTTTTTCTCCGAGTTACTTTGCCAATCCGGCCACCACGAAAAGTTTTTTCACTTTTCGAGTTAATATAATAGTATAGATCAGTGTTTCCCAAACATTGTTCTGCCGTAGCCCGGTAATTTTCACACTGCACCTTCGTTACCTACCTAATACCTTCAAACCCAAGCTTTAAGGTAAAATAATACACATTTAATAATAACTAGCTTTTTCCCGCGGCTTCGCCCGCGCGCCCACGGGAACGCTGTACTTTTTCTGAATAAAAAGTAACCTATGTTTTTACACAGAGCCGAAATTACTAACATACCGAATTTCATCGAAATTCGTTCAGTGGTTTTTGCTCAAAAGAGTAACAAACATCCATTCATCCTATCAATCTTTCACATTTATAATGGTAGTAGGATAAAAAAGTTTTATACTCGTAATTATATAATAATATTACTGTTTTATGTATTATCTATGTACTGAAAATGTGCGTCGATCGGTAGTAGGTATTGTTTTTAAAACGAGGCGGGAATGTTGCGACCCGGTATTTTGTTTTAATGGCCCGGTTCCGGATCGCGACCCGGCAAATGGGAAACGTCGGTATAGATTATTTTATTCCTACCTAAAGGTCTTATATCTTAATTAGAGGCCCTAAAGTACACCCTGAACACTCGCAGCGAGCCACGCGTGAAATGTCATCAGGTCGATCCGACCCCACGGTCCGATTCACCTGAAAAGGGTTGGGTGATAAATATCCCAGCCCTTGAAGGTCGAACGATTTGGTTATTTTCGGGTTTTGGGTACCACTGCACAGGTATATATAACTTTGGGTGTTCGTGTCTGAAATATTGAGCTGCTTCTCCAATCTCTCCAATTTTAATATTTTATTGTTTTAAAAGTTACATATAATATATATACTGAAGTTC
This sequence comes from Phengaris arion, assembly GCA_963565745.1. Classification (NCBI taxonomy): domain Eukaryota; kingdom Metazoa; phylum Arthropoda; class Insecta; order Lepidoptera; family Lycaenidae; genus Phengaris; species Phengaris arion. The sequence goes on along the minus strand of OY751444.1, from coordinate 5,371,451 downwards.
ATACCTCTGGTCTCCACAATAGAACTCCGTGTCTTGGAGACCAGTGTCTCTCATCATGCACAATATACATATATAACAACTATTCCTAAATCTACTTACCAGCGGGAACCGTACATTTTGCCGTCTAATTAGCGTGTGTTTTAGATTATTTGTGTACGAAATTTCGTGAAAATCGTTTAACGCCCGAAATTAATAACGTATCTAAAATCTTAGATTGACTTCAATCTCAGATTCTCAAACAAAATATGACGTAAATTGACGTGAAGTAAATCCAAGGATCGTTGAAATGTATTGAAATCTTGATCTCAGATAGCTAAAGTGAGATTAGGATTGATTATTTATTTCGGGTGTTAGGGACATAGGCGTGATAACGTAACATACATAACGTAGTACCTCGTAGTAATTTTGCGACTGCGTTGGCGACTATCCGCCCACTATCATAGTCGGCGACTAGTTGGCGACTATCCGGCCACTTAGATAGTCGGTTACTAGTAGACGACCAATCAGTCACTTTCATAGTCGGCGACTAGTTGGCGACTATCCGGCCACTTTCATAGTCGGCGACTAAACGGCAAAAAGCGTTTTCATTAGATACATGCAGTTTTTAAGGCCTAAGGGTCAATTTACACCGAAACGAAATTATACGCGACAGGGCGCAACGTTTTTAAGATAGCTATTCAAAATTGAACTTTATTCATTACATAAGAAGATAAACGTTTCATTGTAAGAGTTAGAATGTCAGGTTGCACCGCGCTGCACAGCGCATGCGCATGTGTATGACTGATTTCATATGAAACGTGTATCTTTTTGTATAAATGAATAAAAGTTATTTTGAATAGCTATCTTAAAAATACAGTGCCGCGTCGCGTCGCGTCAACAAGACGCGACGCGACGCGGCACTCACTTTCAAAGGTAGCGATATAAAATGCAATTACATTTACAAGCGTGCTAAATCGCGCGCGGACTTGCGCAACGCAGCGCTGCATAATATTACAGCATCATCAACCATCGTCATCGCGTCACGTCTCGGTGTGAACTGACCTTGAGTCGTTCAAGAATCTGTATAATTTACTTATCTCTCAGCGATATCACACTTGTCCAAACGCTGTCGACCTTGCAGTAATCAGTTACATTACCGAGAGCTCCCGAGGGAGGACAAACCGACGAGTGTGTCTGATATCTCTTCTGCCGCTAGGGGGCAGACCCAACGCACACAAAGCGTCATCTGGTGGCGGAAGTGTTATCAAAAACGGTCAATAAGAATTTTCGATTCCTTTTCTGTCACCAGGCGGCGCTTGGTAGCACGACGGTCCTTGTGTCAAAAAGCTGTCAGATGTCACGAATTCAAAAACCCACATTGAACTGGATCAACAAGACGTGTTACGCGCGGTTGATGTTCAATGTTTCGTTAAGTTTGATGGAGGAAAAGTTCGTGTGTTCGAGCACTTACCCGTATTTACTACTATCGGAACGTCCCTAGTTCGAAGGATAGATAGCAAATAATACAAGCCCGTGTGCAACTCACCTCTTGTATTTAAAGTCAAAGTCAAGTCGAAGTCATTTTTTTTATTCAAAGTTGGTATTATTGTACACTTTCCGAATGTTTACTTGTTTTTTAATCCGCATAATACAATACGATATTACATTTTCTATTAGAAACTCATTCTTTCTTACACGAGTAAGATATAACCTAACCAAGAGCATGTCGGGACATGTCTAAGGAGGGCTCCGTAACTATCACCGCGTAATAGGTTTTTTTAAATTATATATCCTCCTATAGTTACTACTCCTATAGTTTAGAAATATTGGGGGGGGAATGCATGTAAATGATTAACTTACAAACCACTTTGGAGGCCGATTACTCAAAAATGGTCGACTTTGTAAAAAAGTCATGTATAAACCTTGCCTTTATTTTAAATGACATATTCAACAATACCCCACACGATGGGGTAGAATGAAAAAAAAATGTTCATCCCCACTTCACATGTATGGAGAGCCACCCCTAAAATGTACAATTATTCTTATTTTATGATGCCGAAACCGAGAATTATATACAATCTATAACTATACCAAATTTCATCCATTTATATTCATAATTTCAGAAGCTAGAAGCGCAGACAGACAGACAGACGGACGGACGGACAGAGCGAAACTATAAGGGTTCCTTGTGTATTACGGAACCCTACAAACGTCAGTCGTTCTGTAGGAGCTTACTCCCATCATGGCATAACACGCATCTATTACTGATATTATAAAGAGGAAACTTTTGTTTGCATTGAACGGGCTTCAAAACTACTAGAACAATTTTGAGGAAATTTGGCACAGATATAGATTAAACCATGGGGAAGGACATAGGCTACTTTTTATCGCGGTAAAATGTACCGTTCATTTTCCCGCGAGTTTCCTTTTAGAGCGCACGAAGTCGTGGAAAACATGACTCATGCGTTACCTGTTACCAGCGTTACCTCGATAAATATGACGCATTGCCGTTACCTCAGCTAGCCGCGCCTTAGGTATGTGAGTCCGTCCCACCGGGACGGAGAGGCGGGGGCGCTTGATGTTATTACTCAGTTCGGCGCCGGACTTCGCGGCGGCAACACGCCTACCTAAGGCGCGGCCAATTAGTTACGCGCGCACTATAAACATGACGTTGTCACGTTCAACCGTCGTCAGTAAACCGACTTTACAGACAATCGATTTTTTTTTTGCCTCTTAGATAGAAAAATAATGTAAATGTTGTGAGAGATTGACAAACGTTAACGTGTAGCAAAATTGTATCTATCTAACGCACGGTAGTGTGTGTTAAAAATCTGAGGTAGTGTGTGTTAAAAATCTGAGGTAGTGTGTGTTAAAAATCTGAGGTAGTGTGTGTTAAAAATCTGAGGTAGTGTGTGTTAAAAATCTGAGGTAGTGTGTGTTAAAAATCTGAGGTAGTGTGTGTTAAAAATCTGAGGTAGTGTGTGTTAAAAATCTGAGGTAGTGTGTGTTAAAAATCTGAGGTAGTGTGTGTTAAAAATCTGAGGTAGTGTGAGTTAAAAATCTGAGGTAGTGTGTGTTAAAAATCTGAGATAGTGTGTGTTAAAAATCTGAGGTAGTGTGTGTTAAAAATCTGAGGTAGTGTGTGTTAAAAATCTGAGGTAGTGTGCCATGTGTGTTGTTATTTTCAATAATGTTATATATTTCTAAGCATTATTAAAAATGTATTAGCTTTCTGCACACCTTCCTCCACATAAACATTGAATGTGCCAAATATCATACTCCTCCGTTCGCAAAATTCCCCTAGAACTGTACTGAAAGTTTATCCTTCACGTAATAATGCATAAATAATTCGTCATTCGTGGCAAGTTTGCTGAAAACTGTCGCATTCGCGTCTCAAAATAAGTAGATATTTATTATATAAGAGCGCGAAAGTCACACTCCACGTACGACAGGAAATTAGACAAGTTTTATTCCCAGTTTCGCTCGAATTTCATAATACAGTTATGTGAGATTCCTCCTTGGGAACACTTTCAGTTGGATTACCGAAGTTTCAGGTATTACAATGAAGACTATCTTGTTACAGACCTAAATGCGGTAAATAGTTAGTGCCTTCTTCTTATATATAAAATTTTGATTGCAATTCCAATGCTACAACTCGAGAATGGCTGGACCGATTTGGCTAATTTTAGTCTTGTAATGATTGTGGTATTTCAGAGAAGGTTTAAACGGTTAGGTTAGGTTAGGATATTGGAACAATTTCGGGAAAAGCACTAAAAACGACGATTGTATTTTTCCATACTAACTGTTTACTGTGTTCAATTTGTCACTTGTCTGTAAAAACAATAACAAAGACATAAAATTTCGCTCTATCCATCCGTCTGTCTGACTGTCTGCTGTCCGTATTAGAATCAATACATGTAACATTATTTTTTCATTCTACCCCATCGTGTGGGCATCGGCGAATAGGTCTTTTTAGTCATGACTACATGACTTTTGTACAAAGTTTTATAAGTTGACAGGGCATTTAAAACCTATAAGAGATAAAGACTTGTAAATTTCCATGCTGATATATAATAATAAAAACTCAAACAAACATTTTTGAAGTAATAATAGTTACGGAACCTCTTAGACATGTCCTGACGTGCCCCTGGTTCGGTTCTTTAACTATTCTTCTGGCGTCATCAGAGAATTCATTTTGTAAATTAAATGGACAAACATAAAAAATTTACAGCAATATTCTTTTGCTCTCCGACTTTTCCCGAACGTTTAATACACTAATGCGTTCTTAGAAGCCACCATCGTAATTAAAAGGTAAATTTTGTGGGAGACATGAAAATTATATCGCGAAAAACGTACGAATAGGCCGGCTTACTATTGAAATGCTGCGGCCTCACAGAAATCCAACGTGAAGGAATGTATCATATCTCTTCTAATTGAGGTACAGTATATAATATGTGTCTATGCCGTCCGAAATATGGATTTATTAAAGTGAAACTTTTATTACATCGTCTCAAACTTTTTCGTCTGTGTGTTGCATGTCGCGTGACGGTCAGCCGCGGAGTAGGGATAAAGTGAAAGGCGCTCGTCAGAGCAGCCGAGGCTAATATGGCGGCGCCTATAGTTCGCATCAGCTGACCGTGTAGTGTCAATAGCTAGTATAATATACGTCTAGTACATATTGTGTTCACGCTACGGTCGGCAAAAGCTTTCAATACCAATTAGTTTCATTCGGACGTGGAAAATACATCAGATAATGTGACGTGCATTTTCAACGGTCATTAACCTCTGGCCGACGCGATGCACTGATATTAAAATATAGCCTCTGTCAAAAATCGAAGGATTCTAAAATATTATGTACTGCTACTTTGAAAAAGGACATTGGAATTTTTACTATGGAACTATTACCCATGGCGATTAAAGATAAAATAAGGTGTATGTAAGTGTAATTGCATCTGGATTACAACAGCATATCTACAGGAGGTGGGGTAAATACTGTGGTGAAATTAATGAAAATTTTACAATCTAATAGAATTTTTGATAACTACATTTTTTTATAAAAAAACTATAACCCGACTACGTAAATTATATAGCCTATGTTAAACGGGCTGTTATTACGAATCTATTGACACCTCGTTTGTGCAAATCGGACTAGTAGTTTAGGCGCATCAGTGGAACATGACACACATACACACACTGCCAAAAACATTACCTTTTCTCGGCTTCGCCGTAGTCGGGTAAAAAGCGGGTAATTTGTTGTGAAAGCAAGATTCTAAGTAAACAAACAAATAATTTCTCTTTATTATATTAGTTTAGATAATTTATTGCTGTTTTCGTACCTAGCTGAAAACTTCTCATGTGAAAATAAAACTTTTCGAAAGAAGCCAAATAACGTAAATTTTTCATAAAATGAATTTTCTGAGAAAATGATCTTGTTATTTGTTACATTCATTTATGTGAAAATGTAAAAAATACAAATAATTTGATTACATTTAAGTGTATGATATATGTGTAGTATAGTATATGATCATAATGTTTCCAGAACTAGAAAGTTAATTCTAGCTCTAAAAACTCTAGGTTTTGTCAGAAATATGTTACGAACGAACGCGCAAAAAAGGATTTTTGCAACCCCATAAAGGGGTGAAATTCATGCGGGAGACAGTAGAATTTCAACCACACAGAAACCAACCTGCTACATCTACTACATACAATCTCCTACAAACAACAAAACATGTTTTCATTAAAATGTACCTCTTTCACTGTCAAGAGCACATCACAACACAAGGTCACATAACACGCGGTCACACGCGTTCCTGCCCCAAGCGCGTGTCGTCGCTGGGGTAAACCGGCGGGTACTGCCGCCAAACGAGAGGGAAATTCACCCCTACACCCCATCCCTCTCCCACTCGGGGTGTACTATGCGTCTGTCTCTTTCCACTTTTCCTGCTTTTCAATGCGTGCAGTTTCATTGACTGACGAAATTAACTGGATGTTTTTCTTTATGCGTTTTCGACCGATTAGATTTTACTGCAGTTAATCGACAGTTAAAAGTAAGCTACTGTTAATAGTAAGCTACTGTTAAAAGTAAGCTACTGTTAAAAGTAAGCTACTGTTAAAAGTAAACTACTGTTAAAAGTAAGCTACTGTTAAAAGTAAGCTACTCTTAAAAGTAAGCTACTGTTAAAAGTAAGCTACTGTTAAAAGTTACTTACTGTAATCACTTTAAGATATTTTAAAAGCCTCAATAAGTTTAGTGTTTTTTAGTAGTTTTAAGAATTGTTTAATTCGTTTTTTTACAATATGTATGTGGATTCCCCTTTGTCGTGGAGACCATATTCTCTCCAGTATTGTCAGTATATTTAAGGATGTTCCTTAAATATACTGACAATGCTGTATTACTCAAGAAGGGCTGTTTCGATCTGAAGTTTGATTCTGCTAATTATGCAACTGCATAATCCTGCAATAATACAATTGAAATCCAGTCCCGATATGTTAAAACTGCAAATTGGTATTCTCAAATACGTCAAACCAACCCGTTTTGATTGGTCCAAACTCCAAAAATCAGTTTATGATATCAGGACGATTCATTCATAATTCAATAAATGTAAAATGAAACTGTCAGTCAATTTAGCTTACTGAAATTTTACAGGCTTCACATATGTGTTTCCTTCTAAAATCTAGAAGAACGCGAACAAAACCACAGGCATCAATAAGTACTAACCTAACCTAAACAAGACAGTTCGTCAAAGCGTTTCATACCCCCATGGGTTCACTTAACAGTGCTGCCCCTCGTCAATGTCAAATTTGTATAAATTATCGTCAATTTACTGCTGTTGTCGACAGTTCTATGTCGAGGTGTTGGCGCGGTTGTTGACAACCTATTAACCCAAAACGTTCTACCCTTAAAGTGTTTTGAAGAGGTAAATTGTATTTGTTTACTTTCGTATTTTACCTCGATACCAAGTTAAAGTGACGTATGCTCAACCTTACCTGAAGGTTTTGGGGTGTAATATCGATCAAGGGTCAGCTTACGCCGAGACGGGACGCGCACTTTTCAAAATAACGATTCAAAATTGAAATTTTTTTCAGTATACAAAAATATACACGTTTCTGCGGCTCGCATTTCAAATTCTTGCAAACGTGTATCTTTTTACGTAGTACTAGCTTTTGCTCGCGGCTCCGCCCGCGTAAATACAGTATCCCACAGGAACACTGTACTTTTACGGGATGAAAAGTAGCCTATGTGTTAAACCAGATCTTAAAATACTACCATACGAAATTTCATCGAAATCCGTTTAGCTTTTGCGTCAAACATCCATCCATCCATTTCACACAAACTTTCACATTTTTAATAGTAGTAGGAAATCTTGTTTGTCTTCGTAGACACTTTTCTCAAAGTAAGGGGGCTGTCTACCACTATCCTCCTGCGGGTTAGAAACAGAGTGGATTTTTTATGACACAGGCAAACGAGCAAACAGATTAACAGATTTTCTAACGATGTTAAACAAACTCTTTTCCCTATTCATCTGCACTTCCTTACCCAGTGACAATGTTGTCGTGGTGTCCCTATATCGGAGGGCTAGAAGCACCCTTCATGAGCTGACGAACCGTCTGAGGGCTGCGGTGTCGTCACCCTTATCTTCTTAACAATGGGACCAACACTAGATCAATTGATAGAGGTGTAGGTTTTTTGGGTTACGTAGTACCACAAGGAACCCTTTTAGCTTCGCTCTGTCCCGTCTGTCTGTCTGTCCGACATTCTAGCTTCTGTTAAATTTATGAAATTCGGTATACTTATAGATATAGGTTTTGGCATCGTAAAATAACGATAATTTTATATTTTAGGGGTTGCTGCTTACTCCATGCCTGAGGAGTAAGGATGGAAAATATTTTTTATTTTTATCCCATCACCCCACACGATATAGACGAATAAGGTCTTTTTACAAAGTCCCAATCCATTTTGGAGTAATCAACCTCCAAATTGGTTTATATGTTGGTCTCACTGGCCCTTGCATTTCTAAACTATAAGAGATAGAAACATTATGAGTTTCCATGCTGCTATGGTGCTAAAAACATTTCAGGAAACATATTTAAGCCAAATCGGACAATAACTTTTGAAGTTATTAAAAAAAACTATTGCGGGTTTATAGTTACGGTACCCTCCTTAGACATGGCCTGACATGCTCTTGGTTATTAAAGTAGATATCCTGTAATTATTTTCTATTTCATGTCGCATTTATATTCATTAGTCGGGATTTTTAAAAGGGGCAAACGACACCAAAGGGGTGTTGAAGTGAGTTCTCTCTCTGGAGAGAGGTTTCTGACCACCTTAGCCATCCGGTACCCCTACTTACTGGGCGGAATACAACGCAAGAGCTATTTGATGCCGGTTTTCCAAGAGGCCATGGTATCGTGCCGTTACACGGGTCTCCCTCGGTAAAAGGATACATAAGTAGTTCTAGATTTCGTAAGTATCTAATAATAACTGATTGAGTGTAGTGTTGGTTTTTTGTGGAAATTCATGTTATAATATTATCACAAAGGTTTATATCCATTATATTTTCATAAGTATAGCCATTCTAACATCGTAGGTAAACAAAAACGCTTGTTACGCATTCACGCATGAATTGCTTGACGAATTTTAATGTCATTTTTTACAAAGATAGATGGGACTTTGGATAATGTTTTATTCCCGTGGGGTAGATAGATTTTCGTTTGCAAATGAAGCCGCAAAATTATGGCTATCTACAGTATTACATAATGTACATTAGAACCACGCTTCGAACGTCTTTTAGGAATCGTCATGTATGGATTACCTAATAAAGCATGGATTATCTAACGTTTTCATAGAAAGACAATGTTTTTTTACTATTTTTTTTAAATGATATACATACAGATGTTTACAGATTATGAAATATTATTAGTAAGATTTATGTAACTATTCAGTAGTCAGCGGTGGGAGCTGTACTAGTATAAACTGTGACACAGCCCCCAACGTCCTACATTCTGGTACAATATAATATAACACATGAAATTAAAAGGAAAGCGAAAAGCACTTAAGTTAGCATTACTTCACAGTTGTTTTACTAATATAATTTTCAATAGAAACTCAACATTACAATGCTTAATTTGATTGCCGAGGACGGCATCAGCCTCCGTGGTCCCGTGGTATAGAGTTTGGCTCTCGACTCGGATGTCGTGGGTTCGATTTCAGCATGAACACCAGATGTTGTTTCCAAGTTTTGTAAGGACAATGCAGGATGATCACCTGATTGTCTGACAAGAAAGATGATACATACATCGGATTGCCATGTAAAAAGTCGGACCTGAGTCTTATCTCCCGGCAGTCGTCTATATCAGTCGCCAGGTGGCCCGGTTACAATGAAACCGGCCACCGTTACCGAAATCGGTTTGGACGGTGGGCAGCTATTACTTTGATTGCCGAGGGACATTAAGAAAGTGATTGTATAGTAATTATTATGCGCATGAAAATCTAAGGCTACATGTTACGCTAATACGTTATGAGTAGGATTGCAACAAGTAAAGTAATAATAATAATAATATCTATGGACGCTCCACACCACGTCAGTCTGGCCCCGTGGTAATTATCCGAAGAACTTGTGTTACAGGTACCAGAAAACGGGAAGTATATTTAATACTTTTATACTATACATATATTTAAGGTTTTTATTATATTATACACATATTCAATACAAGTCCATGACCCAGGAACGCAGAATAACTTTTTGCTCCTTCGGCGGGATTCGAGCCTGCAACCCCCGGCTTGAGCACCAACTCGCTGAACCACTGAGCCACAGAGGTCGTAATTCAGAAGTCAACAAACACTACGTTAACTGCTCATACGTAGACACAATTTGTCTCAGTCCCTGTCCTTACAACGAGTTACACAAGCCAACATCCCCTAATTTCGACGTATCTTAACGGTAACGGCAATATACGAGTCCAATATGTTGTAATATGTCGGATATTCGCGACTCGTCAGTATGTAATTAAACGGGGACGACATTATACGACGAGTGGCAGCCAGGAATTAAACGGGGACTGCGTTATGCTACGAGTCAGCCACGAATTAAACGGGGACTGCGTTATGCGACAAGTGTCAACTGTCAGCCAAGGCGCAGAATAAGGCAAATGTCGTGTTCTTCCCTGCCAGTGTAAGGGCTCGTTTATGTGACCACATTAATCACAAGGCGTTTAGATTAAACAGCACTGAAAATAGAACTCTGCGCTAATAGAATAGAGCAGAATTTCGAAAACAAGGCAGCGCTTTAATAAAAAACCAGCCAAGTGCGAGTCGGACTCGCGAACGATGGGTGCCGTACAAAACAGCAAAAAAGATCACGTTTGTTGTATTGGAGCCCCCGTAAATACTTATTTTATTATATTTTTAGTATTTGTTGTATTTCTATAGCCGTTATAGGCAATAGAAATACAATAAACTGTGAAAATTTAAATTTTCTAACCATCACGGTTAAGGAGATACAGCCTGGTGACATACGGACAGACAGAAGTGTCAGGTACCTCTCGGTAATAAGGTCCCAATTTTTTACCCTATAGGTGCGGTACCATAAAAAACGATGCTCGTGTGAACAGCTACATGGACATTGATAATATTTGATCATTTATAACGCTTTTTTATCGTGCAAAAAATGCGCGACCAAGGGACCGTCGAGACCGACAGCTTTTATTACAGTTTGCCAACGTTAAAAAATTCCCAAGAGCTTAGCTAGTTCATAAAGTGTCCCATTTATTGTTGGTTTGCCTATGTAAGTTATGGAATATTTAATTTTATTAACTCTGTACACGACTACGGCGAAACCAAAAAGAAGGAAGATTTTGCCAGTCTGTGTGTGTATGTAGGTATGTATGTATGTTCCACCGTAGCGCCCTAACTACTGATCCGATTTTATTTAATTAGGGGTTCAATAGATTCGTAATAATAGCCCGGGTAACAAACGTTATAGAACTTACGTTACGGGTTATAGTTTTTATAAAAAAAAAGTTATTGTTTTTCATCATCTTTATCTTCGCTGTTTCCATCGTAATTTATTTTTGGTTCTCTATCGCATGCACCGTGCGAGCGATATCCCGCTCCCCGGATCATTTGCACAACATGACTCACCGGTTAGGGAGGGTGCACACACCAGCCATGTTGACTAACACTAGTTTGTGAGCACATTAACTGAAAGTTGTGTAAATAATTAGGAATGTTACAAGGTATGTAAAACTTATTGAAACTTCGTAATGATGTACAGTGATTAATGTGTGCATATTATAATTATGTAGGAGGATATTTGGAAAACTGGGATCTTTGCGAAAATCCTAGGATGCAACAGCCAATTACCTACTCGAGTTTCCTAAATTCACAGTACAGTACAGTCGGGTTTTGGGAAGATCCTGAAAATTGTTAAGAAGATGGCGAAATTTCCAATCCAATAATTATCCTACGACATATACAGACACTAGTTTTTGTCTCATTAAAAATACCCAGTAGTGATCTGTCGCCAAGTCACGTGACTGCGTGTGACGTCACAATTTGGCTATCTCTAAGCCCAGTCCCACTCGTTTGTACCGCAGCCATGCAGCATATAATGAATATGACGACCGCTGTGGCTCAGTGGTTCAGCGCGTTGGTGCTCAAGCCGGGGGTCCCGCCGAAGGAACAAAAAGTTTTTCTGTGTTACTGCGGTCATGGATGTGTGTTAAATATGTGTATAATGTATTAAATATACTTCGCGTTTTCTGGTACCTGCAACACAAGTTCTTCGGATACTTAGCACGGGGCCAGATTGACGTGGTGTGAAGCGTCCATAGATATTACTATATTATTATCATTAATAATTGATAAACTTAGCAGGTAGGTATTATATTTTGTGTTCAGATCCATGCAGAGGGTTGTGTGCGACGGTCCTTACTCAAATTAATATCGTTCGCTTCCGACACACGAGTTTCGTCTCTTGTGTCATATCAACAATCAACATGTAGCTAAAATGTCTTGAGGAATTTTCTTCTATCTTTCTTCTTTTTTTTCTCTGTCTCAGAATCTTTCCATTTTTATCTCTCTTTCTCTCCAATTTCTTGTATTCTCTTCTCTATATGTAGTATTATAAATGTGAAAGTTTGTGGGGATGGTTAGTTTGATGGATGGATGTATCCAAGATGGATGTTAGAACTACAGAACGGATTTTCATGAAATTTGGTATGGTTAGTATTTGGGTAGTTAACACATAGGCTACTTTTTCTCCCGAATAGTACACTGTTACCGTAGGCGGAGCCGCGGGCAAAAGCCAGTCCTCTATATTATTATGCGGTACTATTCCCCGCACCTGGCGGCCACATCTGTCATCGTAATGGCGGGATCTATTCCGACCTATTCCACAAAACATGTCTATTGAAATATCATTAGACGCTACAAAATTCAAGGTAAGAAATATGAAAGAAATATAATATAAGAGCGAGTCGGACACGCGCACGATGGGTTCTGTAAAAAACGTCAAAGACAGACCAGAGAGCAAAGTCTCAGTAATTGGGTCCCGTTTTCACCCTTTGGGTACAGAACCCTAAATAAGATTAGATCAAAATCGGTTCATCCGTTTGGTAGCTACAATGCCACGTACAAACACACGTCAAACTTATAACACCCCTCTGTGTTTGTCACGGGTTAAAAATACTTGCAAACCCCAAATATCTTATCCTACGTTAAGCCAGAAACGCATCTTGTATTAATATCACACCTACACCTAAAAATGAACTTTGACTTGTGTGTATAAGGTTGATTTTGGATATTTTAGAATAGTTTGCAGAGGCTGTAAAGTGTCTACGGGCCCCGAAACAATTTACAGATGGGCCCCGTGCCCCTCCCTTACTTCCCCCTCCATTCCCCCTTAGTGCCACAGGCAACTTTATGACGCCTTGGCTTCAAATATCCTTATATCTATATCTCGCTATACATATAATAAAATCGTAAATGATCGCTGTCTGCACATGGGAGATATATAAAAAAAACTATTACATGGCTTTATGAGCGACATAGAATCCAAAACAATGATTTTTAGAATTTTTTCTGTTTAACTGTACGTTTGTAGGCGCTAATCTCAGAATCGACTGAACGGATTTTAATGAAGTTTGGTATGGTAGTAGTTTAGACTCTGGATTAACACATAGGCTACTTTTTATTGCGGAAAAATTAACGGTACCCGCGATATTTGTTTTGCGCGTACGAAGTCAACGGCTTAACCGATTTCAATGCGGTTTTCACTAATGCGTTTTGTAACCAAAACTCTACTCCACTCCACTTAAAATTTAATTAACCGACTTCCAAAAAGGGAGGCGGTTATACATTCGGCAGTTTATGTAAATTTTTTTGTATGTTAAACGATTACTCCACCGCCTGTGGACATATTTACAAAAATATTTTTTTGCTGTAAAGCGTAAAATCCCCAATTGGTATTTTTGACACAGTAGTGGTGACCTGATGATGGGATCCAGAGGGATCGAGGAAATCCCTCGAAATTTATACGGACACATATAACTATTTTCACTTTTTCTGAAGTTGTTCAGGCATAATGCTGTCAAAAATAAAGATTTTGCACCAAGGTATACACCCTGGATCCAAAAGTACTGAACAGAATAATACATTATAGATACATGTTTGGGGATTTCGGCGTTGTTTAAAGAACTGAAAGCATATGCCACTATGTCAAAAAATTATCATCATCAATCACCGCCTTCATCACACCACACATCATTACATTATGATGATAATAGGTACATCTCATAGTTTTGCACACCGATATCAATGTATTTGAAATTTTGCTATCGCCAAAATTGTATTGTATTGAACATCATCGTCATCACTATAATACATATTATATTTAATGCTGACTGCTACATTTTTTCCACCGACTACAATAGATGATAAAAGTGTCTAATCATTATCATTTATTTATTTATTTCTTTATTCTTCATGTACACAACAAAAATAACACAAAATATTACAAAATACACAAAAGATATGGTACAAAGGCGTGCTTATCTCTAAAAAGAGATCTCTGCCAGCAGACCTTAGACAGAGTTTAGGAAAAATAAAATAAGTAGGACACAGGTAGTACAGCAAAGAATAATATCAGATTGAAAAAGAGACAATTACTTACAACTGATTTATAATGATAATAAACTAATAAATACAATATACTAATACATATAAATATAATGATACCTACATAAAAGAATAATAAACAAAAATTAATGAACCTAATAAATAATAATAATATGATTAAACAAACCTACATAAACTATTTTGTTGCTGATGACAATAAGAAATGATTCTTCAGCCTAGTCTTGAACGTGTCCATTGTTGGACCCTGCCGCACATGTTCAGGCAAAGCATTCCACAGCTGGGCAGCTCGGACCGTGAACGAGTTGGCGTAGAAATTTGATTTACACCAAGGGGTGTCGAGTACCTTTTTTGGGTTACAAGTACGCAGAGGCCTATCGCTCGGGGCAGTATATGAAAATCGTTCAAATAGGTAAGAAGGAGAGTTGGACAATTTAAGAATTTTAAACAACTGGGTTAAAATATGAAAATTCCGACGAAGGCTGATGGGAAGCCATTGTAATTTGTTGCGAAACTCGGTAACATGGTCAAATTTGCGCAGTCCAAAAATAAAACGTATGCACAAATTCTGGAGACGTTCAAGTTTACACAAGAGCTCCTCAGTTACATCCAAAAAACAGGAGTCAGCGTAATCTATCAGTGGCAAAAACAAGGATTGTGCTAGAAGAATTTTAGTGGATAGAGGAAGGAAATTCTGTAGTCTTTTTAATGTATGCAAAGAATGATGTAACTTTTTGCTTATACAATTAATATGAGCAGACCACGAGAGGTTGCAATCAATAATTAGACCTAAATTTTTGGCATTGTCGCTAAACTCCAATACATCACTACCGTAAATTATTTTCATCACTGGTGATTGTTTATTTGGTCCGCAGATCGGTTATATGGAGAAATACCTCTCAGAAAACCGGCATGAAAAAAACCTTCCAAAGTAAAAATGCACAAAAAAGTATAAAATAAAACTTATTTTCTAATTAATTCCCCGTTTAAATTCGACTAAAATTTTAACTATTTCTCTACTCAATCTTCATATTTTCCTATGTGATCTACTGCTCATATAATGACGTTTAGGAAAAAAAATTTGTCATACTCAAAAAAAATATTGTCAACGCAATCACGCCCATATAAAGGAAGTATTTTTTTCGAGTATTAGAGTTATTTTTCTGTCTAAACGTCTGTACATAAGCAGTAGAACATATGCCCAAAATATCCGTAATTGATTTTACCGAACCTTATATATACCTCTGTTAGATTATATTATAGCTATAAATGATAGTTGTAAACACAGGTAGTTTATAGCTTGATGTAGAACGTAGGTTTATATACAGGCAAAATGCACGGTTCCCATTAAATTTAGCACAGGGCTGGATTTTCATGGTATGAAAGCGTCCATAGATATTATTATTCCTACCACTATTATAAATGTGAAAGTTTGTGAGGATGGATGAATGGATGTTTTTAACTCTTTCACACAAAAACTACTGAACGGATTTGAATGAAATTTGGTATGATAGTAGTTTAACCTCTGGATTAACACATAGGATACTCTTATCCCGAAAAAATACAGTGTTCCCGTGGGGGATACTATATTTACGCGGGCAGGGGCGGGCGCGATAGATAGTAATATTATATTGAACACTCTACCTGTAATAGATTCCCTGATAGTGCATTGTTTATTATGCAATCTGCTTATGAATAAGATTCCCTGATAGTACAATACCTGTTATTTTACCGCAATTGCACCATCGAGTAGCCAGTAATAATATAAACTAGCCCTTTCCCGCGGCTCCCTCCGCGTAAATATAGTATTGGTTAACCCACGAAAATACTGTACTTTTTCGGGATAAAAAGTAGCCTATATTTTAATCCAGACTCCAGAGCCTAAACTATGTACTAACGTACCAAATTTCAAACTCAACTCCGTTCAGTAGTTTTTGCGTGAAAGAGAAACAAACTTCCATCCATACATTCGTCCTCACAAACATTCACATTTATAATAGTATCTATTATTACTAGTAATTCAAGAGCTCCGTGGCCTAGTGGGTAGACCGTTTGATTCGCACTCGAGAGAGTACAGGTTCGATTCCCAGGTTGTGGCGTGTACCAATGAGACTTTTTCAGATCTCAAGTACACTATACGGACACTCCAACGGTGAAGGAAAACATCGTGAGGAAACCCGCACATGATTGCCCCAGACGTATCGACCAGTCATTCCTCTGGACTAGGCTGACTGTGTTGTGAGAATGTCGTATGTGCTCGGGCAACCATACCACATTAAAAAACCAACTGTCCCAGGCACTACAGTATTTCAAGAGTGGTTAACCACTTCGCTCGGAGAATACTGTATAAATCATCCAATAACGGATGAAAGAGGCCTACGATAGTAATTATACTTTTAATAAACCCAAAAATGTCTTTCAGTCGGAGTACGGCTGGCGCGGCGCGGCTTAAAAAGCAAAGAGAGCATCGTTATCGCAGCGCCGCGCTGACAAAGGCCCGACCTACTCGCTGACTTACTGTGGAGTACGGACAACAATGCACATAGCCTGCAGAGCGAGGTTATGGGCAGATAGGGCACTAGGCAGTTAATAGAATAAGGCGTTACTTTGTGGAAATCCATAGCATACAATTTAATTAATTATGGTTTCTAGCAATATCCATAAGTATATCGTATAAGCAGTATTGCATTGTTGGGAACTAGGCGTTGTTCGTCATCATCGTTACCGAATAGCGCCCGTCAGGCAGGTACAGTTCTGACCGCGAGACAGCACGCGCCGTTCCACCACAGATTAAAGACAAGATAAACAGCCACAGTTAGCATTCGATTTGATAGCACTACTACAAGCATTCGGTGTGTCCACGATTGTGTGGGAGAATCGTGGACCGTTGAAGGGGTCGTCAAAATGTTCACATTTTGATCGTTTTGGATTGTTCTATGAAAGCTGTTGCTTTGTACGTAAGTATATACATTGTCTACTCTGTGGTTCCACGGCGCTCCAAATCAAACGTGTAATTGCGCGGGAGCCACAGTCCAATGCCATAGAATATATATTACCAACGTAAAGAAACTTCATTCTTCCACCGATTCCTTCCACTTCCACCGTTCTCTTCCACCGATTTACACGAATGACAGCTCGCGGCTGTGTGTGCGTGGCTGTGTGTGCGAATGCGGAGACGGGCGGGGAGGAAATTTTTCCCAGCCCGGACTACGGCTCACGGGGCTGGCCGCTGGTCATTTTGTACTTTGACATAATTGACAACCTTATTCGGAGTCAACCTTAGGCTTACATCAACTAGGCTGACATTTGTAGAGAGTGTCGCCCCTGGGCCTATGCGGTAAGCATTATATTCGTAACGTTATCTAATGTCAAGGACCTTCGTGCTACCAAACGCCGCCTGGTGACAGAAAAAGAATTGACCGTTTTCGATACCACTTACGTCACCAGATACCGCTTTGTGTGTTGGGTCTGCCCTTACGGCAGAAAAAATATCATAAACCCCCATTGTATAGGCGCTGTTATCATTTTTATGCAGACAAACAAGGAGACATAATCGAGTGTTCCTAGTTTTCATCATCATACGCACGCTCACATTAACATTTCGGGAGTTACTTAAATTTATTAAATTTGTTTTGATGCTTGAAGGAACTTTCCTCCACCTTGTCACCGTCCGTAAAATGTAGTTGAGAAATTAGCGACTACGAAAATTATATTGTAGCATATGTTACCCGGGCTATTTTTTTCGAATATATTCACATCTCATTATCAATAATATCGGATCAGTAGTTTGTGCGCTACGGTGGAACAAGCATACATACATAGACTGCCAAAATCATTACCCTACGTCCCTTCCATGTGGCTTCGCCGTATTCGGGTTAAAACCGCATTAGTTCTCGCTATTCGTCACATCCAAGGGAACCTGCACCCTCGCGAGTGCAATCCTAGCCATCTTCCCCTAGGCTCCCGACGCTCTGTGAGTCCCTTTCTGCTTTGGCGACCAATTCGTGTCGAAGCATAGCTCAGACTGAAATTATGGCATATCTACATCTCACTTTGGTGTGTACGCTAGATATTGGCAGGTCTGAGTAATTGTGGAAATGTGTCAGCGTTGCTTTGTGTATCATACCCATCACGAAATGGTGCTGGAGTCATTTTTGATGGGAACATCAAATACGGATCATGATTCGTAATAGACAGGTTGATCTATTTGCTGGCGATATTGTGGTCTAATTAGTAATTACAGTTTATGATTAACGAGTTGATACGACCGAACACAATTTATACGATTTCAACGATCATATTTTGTTTGAATTGCCTGTTTTAGGGTGTGTTTTTCTTCCCTTGGATGTAAATTTTGGAGATAACAGATATATAGGTTTTTATGTGTGTAGGAAATTTCATGATGATAAACAATCACACATTATTTATTAATTATTCTTATCATGAGTTAGTTAATTTCAGAGCGTAAGTAGTTACGCCATCGTTAATTACAATGACGATCTTCGTAATCGAAAATGTATGGGATTAACATACCGCTCGATACGTCAATACCATACATTTTTTATTTGTAACTTCGTAATCGTAATTAGCGATGGCGTGTTGGCTAAACGCCTCCGAGTCGAACTGTCATTATGAAGCAGGGCGCTCAGAGTTCATCTCATTCATACATACCTAGTTGCATGAGGAAATATGACATTGTGATAATATTTACATTACAAGAAGAATACATAGAAAATTGCAATACTGCAAGTCCACACCCAGTGCGCAAGCGATTAGGTAAGCAATGAAACGCCGTGTTAGTGTCAAACGATTTATTTACTGAGTATTTACAGGAGATAGGGTAAAGCTATGAAGGACATTTTTAGTACATAATATTAAAGGCCTTTCACAATCACCTGGCAAGAGTCGGATAGCTTACTCATTAGTTTTGTCACACTCACACTTAATATTACATACAAAACTTGTGACTAAGCTGTCTGTCCGGCGGTCCACGGAAAAAATCAGATCACTGAAAATAGAACTCCGCTACAGTAGAGTTGAAAATCGAGGTGTCGAGTGTCGAGCTGTCAAATATGACATTGATATTTGACTCGACACCTGTGTGTTCGATTTTCAGCTCTATGTATCATCGCAAAGTTCTATTTTAAGTGCCCTGAATTTTCCCCGGCCTTAAGGATTCCGGACAATATAGTCCCGGCTTAACGCTTAGAAGAATGTGAAACAGGCCCTTAAAGAATTAGTTAGGGATTCCTCATGCATAACATCTACTTGTAATATTAAATCTACAAAACCACTTCATGGTTCATAACATGCTATGACAAAAGTACTTAATACTCATAGATAAATGATTGGTCACGGCGCTCGACTAGATACCGCGCTATCTGACAACAACAGTTCCGTGAATGCGGCAACTGATTCTTGTAGTGTGGGTTTATAATATCATTGTGTGTAAGACAATTTCTGGTGTGCGTGAATTCGGTACGTA
This sequence comes from Phengaris arion, assembly GCA_963565745.1. Taxonomy (NCBI): domain Eukaryota; kingdom Metazoa; phylum Arthropoda; class Insecta; order Lepidoptera; family Lycaenidae; genus Phengaris; species Phengaris arion. The sequence goes on along the minus strand of OY751444.1, from coordinate 5,351,853 downwards.
CATCTGACACGCACGCCGACTTCGGCGTACTATTTGCTGCCGCATTTTTCAATTACGTCAGCGGTATCTTGTCGAGCACCGCGACCAATCATTTATTTATGTTATTACTGTATAAGTTGAAGATTAAAATTTACTCATAAGTTCATTTTACTTTCGACATTTTTTTTAAATAAATAACATTTGTACTTGTTAGACACATACTGAACATATTGCAGAAATTGGAGTCAGAACTTTTCTAGAAATCACAACCAAAATCCCTGTAAAATACAATGAGAAATTGCCTAATAATAAAGAACTGCAACGCTAGAAGAGTCACAGATGCGTTGCCGGTCATTATTTTTTTTCGATTTTATTTTAACGACCTTTCTAAAAATTTACATGACGGTCCATTTATTTTTTTAAGACTTTAATACTGAATATACTCCGGCTGATACACCGACGCCTGCACCACGGCTTTGGCGACTGACTCCAGTTTCCGTCTCGCGTTAGTCCAAAGCACAACAAACCCGCACTCACCGCTCACGTCCGAAGACTTCCTCTCGGAGGACTGGCGTTCATCCGATCCGATCCGACTCCGATCGCGGGCGGGACTAGACACCGCGCGGACGTCCCGCTCCGAGTTCGGACTTTCGCGTACCGAGTTCGATAGCTCCCGATCCGAGTTCGTACTCTCCCGAAGCGAGTTCGAACTTTCGCGTACCGAGTTCGAACTTTCGCGTTCCGAGTTCGATAGCTCCCGTTCCGCGTTCGAGCTTTCGCGTTCCGAGTTCGATAGCTCCCGTTCGTGATTCGATTTCTCCGATTCCGACTCGCGTATCGCCTGCTCCGCCCCGGGGGCTCGCGGCGCGTGCGCGCGTATGAACGCCCAGTCCTCCTTGAGCTTGACGACGCGCTCCCGCACTTCAGGGGAGACCGTCTGCTTGGCGGCGACACACTCGCGCTCGATGTTGTTGTAATTCTCTATCACTTCGCGTATCTCGGCCTCCTTGTCGTTGACGCTCGTCTGTAAGAAAACGTTTACACTTTTATTAAACACCTTATCATTTAATATATTACAAGGTTGATCAAAATCATATTACCATACCACTGTATGTGTAAAACCGTTTACGTCAAACAGCCAACTTGAACGTGAGTTCTATAAAATAGTGTTTTGTCAGGATATTGTATGGGCTGGTACCGACTTCAAAATTATGATGATCGAGTAGCGAAATAGTTAAAAATTTTGCGGAATTTATAAGGGAAATAATTTAGAAAATAAATAGAATTATTTCATAATTTTTGTGCGTTTTTACTTTAAAAGGCGGTTTTAATTATTTTTTTTAAATATTTTTTGTTGCTTATCACGCACCTGCAACTCCTCCCTGTCCACGGGCACGCTGGGCGCTATGGCCAGGCGGGCCCTGGTCTCCATGGCCCAGGGCAGCGCGGAGTCCAGGCGGGCGGTGTACTTGGTGAGGGAGGCCAGCTTCCCGCGCACGTACTCCTCGTGGTCGGAGAGACTGGACTGGGCCTGATGATGATTAAGTTAGGTAAAGGACAAGTGGGGAACTCACTAGATGGACATGAAATATTGGAAACCCGTGTGTCCAGTTAGTGAAACTGAAATGACAGTAAAGCTACGTCCTTAATATCTTACGGGAGCTTCGTTTTCCATATAATACCGACGTTTGCCGTGGGACATTATGAAAGTGTTTGCACTGTACAGAAGTTAGGCCCACTTGCTCAGATCTTGGTTTAAGTTACCCCTGAAGTTATCTCTCTCGTTCTTCGTATTTATGGAAGATAAGGCATGATATTTTAACCCCGGGTTATCTTTAACCCACATCAGCACAAGTGAGCCTTAGAAGGGCAAGTGGTTTGTTCACCAATTGAACACGAAACTCTTCCAACTACTAGAGTAATTATGGACTACCGATTTGTGGGTCGACCGTTTGATTTGCACTCGAGAGAGTGCAGGTTCGATTCCCAGGTTGTGGCGTGTACCAATGAGACTTTTCCAGATCTCAAGTACATTATACGGACGCTCCAACGGTGAAGGAAAAACATCGTGAGGAAACCCGCACATGGTTGGCCCCAGACGTATTTACCAGTCATTCCTCTGGACTAGGCTGACTGTGTTGTGAGAAAGCCGTATGTGCTCGGGCAACCATACCACATTAAAAAACCAACTGTCTGTCAACAGTATTTCAAGAGTGTACCTTGTTTTTGAATAGCGAACGATCTAGCTGCGCCTATGTTATTACCGATTTCTTAAAAATAGATAAAAATATATTTTGAAAAATGACAAGACAATTTGGGCAAGTGATTTATTGCTTATGTAAAGACGGTTAGGCAGAAAAAACAAACGAAACTCCAAAACTGACTAGTAATGAAACGAATCTTCGCCGCTGACGCCGCTTGACCTCACACTGTCCGCTGATTCACCGCTCAGCTGATTTCAAAAGAAAACTTTAGAGGAGAAAAATTACGTTTTGAAATCAGCTGTGACCTGTGAGATTTTTTAGTAGATTGTGCAACAGGCCCTTAAGCTGTTTACTTCTTCAGCTACTATTTTCAATACAAATATCCATACATTTCCAGCTGACGGCATGTAAACACATAAACTATACGACGCGGTAAAACTTTACTCCCGTTGAGTGTCCAAATAAAGTTAATAAATGGCGACGTGTGTATTTTTAGTTGGGTAATGTGCGCATTGTGAACATCAAAAGATTCCATTTTAGTGTTTTGTAGTTACACGCTGTTGTTAGTTGAAGTTAAATGGAAATGCTTTTATTTAATGTGTAAATCTGTTTGTAGTTTGTACACGCAAGTAGTAAAATACAGTTATAGTTGCTACAAAATCTTTAGTTGAAAATATTTTATACTATAATCTAAGCTTTAAATATTATAAATGGGAAAGTTTGTGAAGATGGATGGCGAGAACTACTGAACGGATATTGATGGAATTTGGTACACGGTAGTAGGTTAAGCTATGGATTAACACATATTATGCTACTTTTTATCCCGAGATGGGGTTCCCGTAAATACAGTTACGCGGGCGGAGCCGCGGGTAACAATTATTTTAAAAAAGGTAAATAATAATAACTAGTATTATGATTTACATTTTTTAAAATAAGTAAAACGAAAGAGAAAAATTTAACGAGATATTATTTAAATCGTGTCATCATCACTAGATGCCATCCTTCGGCACGAATGGGTCGACCCGACCGGATAAATACCACGACCTCACAGAAACCGGCGTGGGTGAGGTTACCGGAGGGCCAAGGGGGGTTGGGGATTTTAAGGACTGGAAAGGCCAGTGCGCAACACCAGAGGAGTTGTAAGTGTATCTTGTCTAGTGTTGCTAGTGTCGGTAGACGCTTACCATCCACCAGGCGACCCGTCTGCTCGTTTCCTGGTCCATTGCATTCAGAAAAAATCTCTTACAAATGGAATGTGATAAGTAACGCTTTCTAACTTACCTTAGAAATTAATTTCTTAGAAATAAATAAATTCTATTCTATTCTACATAATATAACAATAAAAATATTATGCTGTTTACCTCCTTGAGTTCTGCTTTCAGTTTCTCGTCCTCAGTTTCCTTTTCAGCTGCAGCGAGTTCCTCCTCTCTGGCCTGGAAATAAATATTATCTATAATTCTATACTAATATTATAAAGGGGTAAGATTTGTTTGTTTACATTAAATAGGTTCCGAAAATGCTGGGCCGATTTTGATGAAATTTGGCCCCGATATAGAGTTGGCCACAGGGAAGGACACAGGCAAAATTCACGGCTCCCGCGCCACTTCCACGCGAATTAATAAACTAAAATTATCACATTAATTAAACTTCTTTTTACATTTTTAATGAGTTACGGCCAATTCACACCGAAAAAGATAGCTATTCAAAATTGAACTTTATTCATTACACAAGATGATACATGTTTCATTGTAAGAGTTCAAATGTCAGGTCGCACCGCGCTGCACCGCGCATGTGCAGTGTATGACTGATGTCAGATGAAACGTGTATCTTTTTGTGTAGTGAATAAAGTTCAATTTTAATAGCAATCTTAAAAAAAATGCAGCGCCGCGTCGCGTAGCGTCTCGTTACGGTGTGACCTGATCCTTAAGCAAGGTTCACATTTTAAGTTGTCACTAGTTAATAAAAGTGTAAAAAACTAACTTTATTTAGCATATTTTATTGCGTGGTTTACAAACTTGCATCTGTATGCACACAAAAACACTCGACGAAACACAGCGCTACCCGTATTTCACACCGTGTTTCTGTGAAGCTGTGGCATCTCTCTACAAGACGTATCTCTCCCCTTTATAAGTTCATATATAGATATTTATCCAGCTGTATGCTACTCACAAATTGATATACCATTCGGACAGCCGTGGATTCTAGTGCTCTCAGCCGAGTATTTATGTCGCTTTCAGGCTGAAATTTGTTCTATCTGGCTAGACCTTTCTGACTGGCTAAACCAGAGTGCATGACACGACTACAGGTTAATCTTACATGCGCGGTAATTATTATTCCGCGAATTGTGTGCTCGTTCAAAATATAAGGGTATGAAAAATCAACTTCCGTAGTTGATTTTTCATTATCATCATACACATATGATGTGATGTGATGTGATATGATATACACACCTCATATTTAGAACATATGAGGGTGGCATCTAGTTTTAACAAAATCGTCTCACATAAGCTACAAATTGACGTGTTTAGGTTGTACGAAACCAATGACGGATATTTTGGGTATACTATGATCTACTGCTTATGTCAAGACGTTTAGGCTGAAAAAAATAATTAAAAATTGCGAAATAAAACATACTAAATAAAATTGCATTGCGCTCTTTACGGCGATATTAAGGTCATTGAACTCACATCGCTGATTCTATTGATGTTATTAAGGCAAAGGCTTCCACTTTAAATCGCCTGTTTCTGTGGTGTTAATGACCTCAGCGCCCTAGAGAGTGCAATGTAATTTCATTTAGTATAATTATTATTTTTTCCAAAACTTTTACCTATTTTTCAGCCCAAACGTCTTGACATAAACATAAGATCGTGTGCCCAAAATATCCGTCATTGATTTCGTACAACCTAAACGCGTCAATTTTCAGCTTATGTGGGACGATTTTGTTAAAACTAGATGGTCGCCCTGACGTAATTCACCCATAATAATTCATATCATTTTTAAATTTGTACTTGTTAAAAAAAAGGTAGGTAGTGTCTTGACAGATTGACACACGTCAACGTGTGACATAATTGAATCTATCGAACGCACGGTGGTGTGTGTTAATAGTCTGAGGTAGTGTGTGTGTGTGTTGTTATTTTTACTAATTTTAGGTACTTACTGCTAAGCATTAGTTAAAAATAAATTAGCATTTTGCACATCTTCCTCAACATAAACTTTAATTCAACCGGTCAAAATTCATACTCCTCCGGTTGCACAATTCTCGTAAAATTGTACAGAAAGCTTTTGCTTCACGTATCAATACAATAATAATTATTATTTCAAAGCTATTTGCCGTCTCGAAACATTTTTCCTTGCCTAAGGAATACTTAAAATGAAACATACATACCGAAATCAAAAAAACACTAGTTTCATAAGATCGTTAAAGTCGTTTCAACTATTTCAACGCTAAAACACTTCTCTATAACGAGCCGACATCAAAACATAGACAATATTGTTCCTCAAAGTTTAATATTCATATTTTAAATACAACATACTACACTGTAGTCCTTCAAGAAAGCCCACTACTTTTTTTACCGCCAAAAAAGTCCAATCTTCGCATCAAAAAGTACTTTCGTGTCCACAGTACAGACCACTAATACAACATATTGAAAACAAAAGTGAATCTCTAATCCCGCCACGACGCTGTCTATTCCCAAACACCACCAGCGAGACACATCCCACCGAAATTGGGACTTTAAATCGGGGGTAAGGAGTTGAATATACCTCGTGGATCATCCATCCAGGAATATAAGAATATTTTCCATGAGAATTGGGACTTTAATTCCAAGGTATAGAGTTGAAACTCGCTTTTGTGTGGACGATACAGGAATACTGTCACAGAAATAGACTGTACGCTATATTTATCAGCCATATACAGTGAAATCGTTTTGGTGAAAACGGGAGTAAACTAAAATTGAACTCCTCTAATAGGTATCGGATAGCTTATTCGGAATTGTTGTCGCCGCTTACTTTATATCGAGCGACACAGACAAGACGTGCAAATAATCTATCTGACACTTATCGCGTTGCATAGCTTTTAACGTTTAAGGGTCAGTTCACACCGCAACGATATGCGATTCTGCTTTTAACGTGTATCTTCTTGTGTAATGCATAAAGTTCAATTTGAATAGCTATCCTAAAAATGCAGCGCCATGTTGCGTATCGTATTTTTTCGGTGACAATTGACCCTTACCCTATACTTGTTAGTTTTTACACTTCATATACCTAATAATAATAATAATGTCCATGGACGCTTCCACACCACGTCAATCCGGCCCCGTGCTAGGTATCCGAAGAACTTGTGTTACGGGGACCAGACAACGGGAAGTATAATTAATATCCATCCATGACCCATCGAACATCGAAAACTTTTTGGTTCTCTCGACGAGCTTCGAACCATTCAACGCGTCGCTGGCTCGAGCGCCGACGCGCTAACCACTGAGCCACAGAGGTTGTCATAATATACGAGCATTTTTAATATTAGGATGTGTTTTTCAATGCGATGCGCAGTGCGCCACATACCTACTTCGCACGTCGGCATTGTGACCCGTATTACTTGCGAGTTGCGACCTCGATGTTAGCTCGTATCTAGTGTATGTAGCATCTAGACTCATCTGGGGTGATAAGCTGTCGGTGATGCATATTCATGCGAGCACTTAACCGACTTGGATGTTTTAAGCTTCAGAGATTTATAATATTTCCAGCTTTAATCCATGTTGCGCCACAAAACTCACACGCGCCTCACAGAAAATCGGCGGCAAATATTCAAAGCGATGACGATGGTTAGTAATAATAAATGAAACACGTTACACGACAAACAAATAATGTTTTTTTTAAAAGAAACATTTGCAACAATTACACATACGGCATGGGTACCTAATGCGGAAACACAATGGGCTAACCAAGAGCATGTCGGGACATGTCTAAGGAGGGTTCCGTAACTATCAACGCGTAATACGTTTTTTCAATTACTTCAAATTAACTGTAATTAGCTCTAAATATTTTTCCTACAGGGTAGGATAGTATCATTACCTAACAACATGGAAAATTACAAGTTTAAAATGTAGCTCTTACAGTTTAAAAACCCTGGCAGGTTCAAAACCAACTTGTAAACCACTAAGCGCCAGTTCACACCGAGACGTGACGCGATGCGACGTGTACCTTCTTGTGTAGTGAATAAACTTCAATTTTGAATCGCCGCTATCTTACAAATGCAGCGCCGCGTCAGGTCGGGTTACGGTGTGAGCTGACCCATAGTAGACCGATCCCTCGAAAACGTTTAACTTTGTAAATATTTTGTAATGAAAACTCGCCTTTAGGTATTTTAAAAGTCTCCCCACACGATGGGGTAATATGAGAAAATATATTTCATCTCCATGTCACATCTATGGAGAGCCAAAATATATATAAAAAATATAATATATAATATATATATATGCTGAAATATATAATTATATTTATTATAAGGTGCCAAAAATAAACAATTTACACAATCGTTAACTGTACCAAATTATATTCATTTACTAGCTTTTTCGTTGTACAGTATCCCACGGGAACACTGTACTTTTTGGGGATAAAATGTCGCCTATTTGTTAACGAAGAGCCGAAACTACTATCATACCAAATTTCATTAAAATCCTTTGAGTAGTTTTTGCGTGAAAGTGTCACAACTTTCACATTAATAATAGTAGGAAAATATTCATTACCGCAGAAGTTTGAAGGGCGGACCAGACAGATCGACAAAGTGAAACTTCAAGGGTTCCTTTTAGAGCTACGGAATAATAAAAATCGACAGTAACTACTCAAAAACTGGGAAATCACACAAAAACACACTCTGAATCTAATAAGTTAAGGCACATTCCGGATTGGCAGCGAAAAAACGCCGGATTTCCGGTCAATTTGAGTCCTTCCGCCGGCGCCACTTGATTTTCCCAATAACTCGGGCTGCTTTCGTTTCAGCCTGCGTTTCCTGACAAATATCCTTGCCGAATAACTTCCAATTCTCGTTTTCCATAAAAATGACTGTATAATCGGTTTAAATCCAACTTCTTCTAACCGTAAACAAAAAAAAACAGCACTGGAAATAATATCGAATGTATACAATAAGAGCTGAAAATCGGGTAAAGTTGTCAAATCTGAAATTTGACACTTGACACTTTGATTGACCTTTAAAATAGGCTAGATGACAATTTTTTTATTGCATAAAGGAATAGTACTCCTAAATATGAGTAAACGCTCCATACTAAAGTACCCAGCTGTGACGTCACGCCTAGGTAAAGTGTATGAAGTATACGGCTGCAGGAACATATTAGTAAATATCTCCGATATATGTGCGTTTAAGTTCATACTTACCATAGTGAATGTTTTTGTATATGATGTGAGTAAACTAATGATGTAGGGTTTGTTTACTAATTTAGCAAAAAAAAATGTTTTTTGTACTTTTTAAATATATCTAATTACTAAACTACACATAAAATATTATTTAAACATTTACCAAGCAGTAATGCCTCAATATATCTGAGTATATTAATGAAACTAAATAGTTCAGATGTAGTCATCAAACCACGCCTGGCTAACAAACAGGTGTTGGTGAAATTGGTACTTAGGACAGATAATATAATATGTATTACTAACGAAAAGAACCGTCATGCCACGATTTACACGAATGACAGCTCGCGGCTAGACGCGTGCGGGGTGCGGGGTGCAGTGTAGTGGGCCGCGGGACGGAGTTTCAATCCAGGACTAAGCATTCACAAGTTTCATGCTTTGACATAATTGACAGTATAACTTCATAATCTATGACAGATTTGTGTGACGCGACGTTTGAAATAATTTCGGTGTCAACCTTAGGCTTACGTCACCGCGGCTGACATTCGCCGGTGCTCGACTGTCGAGCTGTCATTTGTAGTGTCGCGCTCCGTGCTCAGGTGCTATTCTTTGTTTGTTTACGTTTCGATTAAATTGAATCTGAGCAGAGTATAATATATCTATTGCATGTGTGTGTGTGTGTGTGTGTGTGTGTGTGTGTGTGTGTGTGTGTGTGTGTGTGTGTGTGCATGTGTGTGTGTGCATGTGTGTGTGTGCGTGTGTGTGTGTGCATGTGTGTGTGTGTGTGCATGTATGTGTACTGCAGTGCTGGCGCGGCGCCAGCGGTACATCTCACGGCAAGCCGCACGCCGATTACTGAATATTATTCACAGATTCCATTCAACGCTGAATCGAACGTTTATATTAAAGCTATTTAATATTAGTGTGTGAATCAGCACTCAACATTAATTATTTTACGGCTAATTTACCATTGGAACTCTATTCATAGTATTTCATAAATTGATTTTTTCTATTTCAATGTTGTTATTATTTATTATTAACCAGCTATTGCCCGCGGCGCCGCCCGTGTAAATACAGTATCCCACGGGAACACTGTACTTTTTCGGGATAAAAAGTATCCTATGTTTTAATCCAGAGCTTAAGCTTAAACTACTACCATACCAAATTTCATCGAAATCCCTTCAGTAGTTTTTGCGTGAAAGAGTAACAAACATCCATCCATCCATCTATCTATCCTCACAAACTTTCACATTTATAATATAAGTAGGATAATTAATCGCGGCGCTGGAATTTTCACATTTAATCGACCTCGAAAATAATGTAATCGGCTTCCAAACTGATTTAGAATTTGGTCCCCTCCTGGCATTTCTAAACTATAGGAGACAGAAACTTACTCCATTTTTACTTTATTATTAATAACCGAGTTGGATTTTTATTTTATTTATTTACGCCCGTTTTCTGTGACCTCGTGGTATCTCATCGGTCGGTAATTCGCGCCGATGCATGACTCCCCGATTCAAATAAAATAGATTACCACTCTACACAATAACTATCGCGGTCTAACATCGCGAAAACTTTCCGTTTTCCGTAACTGTAGCCCAAACACTACGCAGTCAACTCGCATTCTTCAAGGTCATGATTTTAGTTTCCAGTGTTTGTGTATTACAAACACTGGAAACATATATATATATATATATATATATATATATATATATATATATATATATATATATATATATATATATATATATATATATATATATATATATATATATATATATACGTTCTTTATATAGACTCGTTAGTAACCCTTCTTTCTATTCCTTATTCGAGATAAGCTAAGGCCCAGTAAATATACTATTTGTTAAATAACATATTTTTTTGTAAACTATAACCTGACTACGTGATTATATAGCCTATGTGCCTATGTTACCCGGGCTGTCATTACGAATCTATTGACACCTCATTTATTAAAATCGAATCGGTGTCGTATGGGAGTGTACAAGCGGAGTCGTACACCGAGATGCAACGCGACGGGGCATTTTCGAGATAGCAATTCAAAATTGAACTTTATTCACTAATCAAGAACATCCAATAATATTAAAAATTGATTTTGAAAAAGCATTAATAGTCTACTCAGCATTTTCACGTGTTTCGCTATTATGCATGAATCTTAATGAGTGGAAATAAGGCTTGTTTTATTTGGTCACTCTCTGGATTTATTGCACAAAACATTTCTAAAGAAATGTCAGTCCGAACTAGGCTGCAATCAAACAACACATTTTGTGAACGCGCCCTTTACTCGCTATCGTTTTTCCCGAATACGGCGAAGCGGAAGGGTAATTATTGTGGCAGCCTATGTATGTATGTAAGTTTGTTCCACCGTAGCGCCCGAACTACTGATCCGATCTTAATAAATTAGGTATCAATAGATTCGTTATAGTAGCCCGGGTAATAAAAGCTATATAAATATAAGTCGCGGGTTATATTGTTTATAGAAAAAATATATATCTGCTGTCACTGGCGCCTCCGATTATTTTCCTAGTCCCAACTCCTAACACTTACCTTGACGAGGCTCAGTCGTATGGCGAGGCTGGTGCGGTCGGACGGGTTGGCACTTGTAGTTAACAGAAGCGCGTGCACGCCACGCAGCACGGCCTCCGCTGCGCCCGTCGCTCCGCTGCCCGCCCCGCTGCTCGCGGCCGCGGCGCGGTCGGCGGCGGCGCGGGCGCGTTGCCGCAGTGCGTCCAGCTGCTCGGCGACAAGTCGCGCGAGACGACCCGAGCAGGCCGCGGTCACGGCGCCGCCGCGCGCGCACGCCGCCTCCGCGCCCGCTACACGCTCCGCGGCCTGAGAACAAAAATATATGACATGACCTGTTAAAAAATAATTGATGACACTAGACGGTCTGAGCAGAGAGCACAGCGATATGATACACAAAAATTTTGGTGCATCATATCGCTGTGGATTCACATACTAGATATTATGTTATACCAGAAGTTTGGTTTTATTTATTTATTTACCTTAGCCACCAGATATTATTATTATTATTATTAAATCGACTGTATTCTGTGGAATATAACATACTACATGTTCCCCGCGACTTCGTGCGCGCGAAAGGGAGACTCGAATCGTACATCCTGCCGCTATAAAAAGTAGCATAATATGCCCATTCCCGAGGACTTTTTATCAGTGCCAAATTTCATCAAAATCGGTCGTGTAGTTCCGGAGACTATTTAATCCGAACAAACAAATCTTTCCCCTTTATAATATAAGTGTATACTATAGTAGATAATGACGTGCTAAATGATAACTAAGAAGGAAGAAAGAAAAAAATATTTATTTATGAATATATTTCAAACAAATGTTTTCGGAATTGTCCTTCTTGATGACCTACCACCGGTTCGGGGACCCAAGCGGGCCACCTCTTAGCAACAAATAGTAACGACTTATTTAAATGTCACTTATTCATCGTGCAATTTAAAAAATACAATGACATTAGTTTACGTTAAATTGATTGGATCTGAACAATATTTATAATGAATGAATGAATGAATGAATGAATTATTTATTTATTAAAGTTACACAGACTCATAATGGTTAGTATAATCTGTAAGTAATATACATAAAGATAATAAACAATGTGACAATACATTATTATTATTATTATTAATTATGTATCACTTCTGCACCATGCCGTTAGATATGGCGCAGCAGTGACGAACGTAAGGGCAGTCAAGCCGACCCGCAATCATATTCATATATATATATTTATCATTTTTGTTTTGATCCTTTTGCTTACGTGTATATGAATTCGATCTGGGGGCCTAGCAGGAACATTTGACAGCGGCGTAATCGTAACGTTGTCGAATGAGCGCGGAGTGCGAGTTTTTGTCCCTGCTCGCCGTGAAGAAGTTAGGTAACAACGCCCCTAGCGGCAAACAATGGTAACTAAATTCGATGCCATACAAATTGCCGTTGAGTACTTCACGGCGAGCAGTGACAAAAACTCGCACTCCGCGCTCACAGAACAGCACACAGATGTTCCTGCTAGGCCCACTGAACGAAGTATAACGATATCATAGCGCTGTTTAACCTGTGCCCGCAGACCCGCGATGTCCGCCGCGCCATTGGTGGCGGCGTCTAGAGCACTCTCCAACTCGTCCAGCGCTTCGCCCTCTTGCTCCAGCGCCGCGTATAACGCCGCCCATTCCGTTTGACACTCGCTCCATCTACAACACACACATTATGACGACCTCCAGCTTGAACCACTGTGTCACACAGTGGTTCAAGCTGGAAGGCGCGGGTTCGAATCACGCCGAAAGAACAAAAACTTTACTGTGTTCCAGGGTTCTATTAATAGTCATGTATAAACCTTGCCTTTATATAAAAATACCTATTCGACGACACTCCACATGATGGGATGGAATGAAGAAATAATACAGCCCCACCACTCCCCACCCTATCCCCACATATTCTTGTCTGATGAATAAAGGTTAGTTTTGAATGGCTATCTTATAAATGCAGCGCCGGTCGCGCATCGTTTCGTTTCGATGTAAAGTGACCCTTGATGTTTGTTTACATTTTTTTATCGACTATAGTTTTCCTTTCGAGTACATGACACTCACTTGGCCCGTCGGCTGTCGTATCTCGCGCGCAGCTCGGCCAGCTCGGCGCGCAGCTTGTCCTGCAGCCGACGCGCCTGCTCGCCGCCGCCCGCCTGCAGCTGGCTCGACACCTCCTCTATGCTCTGTTTTATCCTCTGTAACACGAATATTTAGAATCAAATAAGTGTTATCAGATGCTAGTGGCGGTCCGACCCTCCAGTGGCCACTACCAAAAATAGTTTGATTATGTCTTGATACGAGAGACTTTTCTACCGTTTAAAATAAAAAATGACATGTAATGAGCAAACAACTGAAACTATATACAAAAGTATGTGCGCCAAAGCTGAAGTATTTGTAAATACTAAAAAAGAATACGTTCATTAAGTATTTTTCTAATATATTTTAAAATGTTTGTATCGATTCGATAGTCTAGTTAGATAGACTAGTATTTTTATTTCCTGGAAATAATATCTCTAGCAAAGAAAAAAATATTAAAATTTAAACCACAAATGTTTGCGCCTATACGACAGCCACCATTATCATGACGTCATAAGAACAGAAACAAATAAATGTCATATGTGCGTGTGTAGTGCATGAACTTTAGATTTGACTTTCGCTGATGTTTATACGATTTCATTAAGTTCTTATGACGTCACTTACAGGAAAAATATGGCGGCTGGCGTTTTAGGTCCCGTGACATACAGGTAATAAAACTACAGTTTTATTTTCGAAATTATAAATAAATCGCATATTTATATAACAAAATATTGTTGTATTCGTATTTCTTATGATAGAAACTATATAAATAACAAATTTATATAATTTGATTTTAATAGATGAAGCTAGCCTATTTGTGTATAAATAAGTGTTCGAATCACACGCATTGCCAATTCATTAAAATACTGTTACATAAACAGGGTGACAATATATTTAATTTCAACATTTTTTTTTCTAAATCCTTTTAATGGTTAAATTTATAAATAATTAACGTTGTAAAATAATATTTTACTTAGTTAAAAAAATTAAAAACAAAAGTAAAAAATTAGTTTGCCATTGCACTCTATTTCACGTAGATTGTAGATACCTTTTAGGCTGGGACTATATTGTTCGGCGGGGAATGTTTAGAGCACTGAAAATAGAACTCTGCTCTAATACAATAGAAAATCGAAGTGTTGCATGTCATCGACATGCGACTGGACACTCGCGTGTTCCATTTTCAACTGTATCGTATTATTTCGACATTCCGAAATCCGGAGCATAATATAGTTCCAGCCTTCTAATCTGTTTTTCCTGAAACGGACTAAAAATCATTCGTAATAATTTAGTAGCCAAGCATGGCGCAATGTGTGTACTATCCAACAAGTTGCCGCTCGACCAGGCATGAGATGAAAATCGCTCAACAACGCCGTTGAATGGTGGGCTCGCACACATACTCACGTGTAAATACGTAGTTCAACCACGTCTCCAGTCGTTGCGGTCACTTCTTCTGTGTTTAAATATTTCGAGGCGTCCTAGTGCAAAGGAAAATCAGTAGGAACTGGTCGAGCAAGAACTTTGTCGACCCTGTACCTCTAAGGCATCCTCCTGCAGCGGGAAGTCGTCGTAGCCCAGGCCGGCGAGCGGCGGGGCGCGGAGAGCGCGCGCGGCGGCAGCCACGGCCTCGCGGGCGAGGTTCAACCGCCGCACCTGCTCCGCCTCCCCGCCCTCCTGTAGTGTAGGTATTAGATAGTGTACATACATAGACATGTCTCCTGACTCTCTCTGTTCACTTCAACTTCTCATGTTTATCTTAAACTAAATTGGGTAAGTCCTGTACGCGCGTTAGCGCCGAACATATGCGAGATTCCGACCGTCTACGATACGATCATCTACGAGCGCGCCCGACGGCGCTCTTTTGTCCCACTCACACGCACGGGATTCGCGGCGATACCGGACGCAAAACCACTACGCCTACAACCCTACTCGTGGACACTCATATTTTGATTGGCCTTTTTATATACTATTATTTTGATGTTGTAAAACCTGAATATAATTAGTCTAAAGTATTCAGAATTTCATTTATCTCTTATGTACTATCGTACATAAAGTGGCGACCGTGACAGGACTACCATTATTAACCCGTAAGATACTGTATTTACCCAGGCGAAACCGAGGGCAAAAGCTAGTTATTTATATAGATGATAAAAAGAAATGGGCCTAAAATGTATAGCTTCTGGTACACCAAACTATGCTGTCTCAGTTGACCTTTTACTATTTACCTCTAACGTTTGAGTCGTATTTTTAAGGTAAGAACTTTTAGATGGTCGAGTACTGTGTCCCTTATGCTATAATGGTGTCATATTCAATGGTAGCATGCTCAATACAATCAAAGGCCTTGGAGAAATCGCCAAGAAAATTTAATGCGTCCTGTGACGCCCCTCAGGCTTAATTTTACCGCTGTGTCTATCGAACCCTTACCATCTTCTTTCTGTCCTTTTTCGGCATCGCGTCGTACACCTGCTTGAATCTGTTGTACGCAGTCGTGACGTCACTCGCCGCACGCTCGGGGTACGCGACGCGTTGCGTGCGCAACTCGCGACATAGTTCCGATAGACGCTCTATTTCTGTCTCTTTTTCCACTAGTTCGGCGTAGTTCTCGGGACGCGGCTCGAAGCCTTTACACCATGTCTGTGAAGAAAAGGAAATAGTAAATCACTTACATTCGAGGTGGGGCGCTTATGGTGCAAAAAAAGTTATGGTGCTAAATCTTTTGGCGCGTCTTGGCAGCAATCGACTGAAATGACATCTCTCTGTATTCCTATACTCTTTTCAGATCCAATTTGAAGTAAACATAAATAAGAAGATTAAATTCACTAACCACTATTAATGTACTTACACAAAACCAAATTAATGTGTCATTGTATCACTTATTTCACTATAAATAAGTGTCATAATATAAAAAGTAGTGTTGTATTCTATTGTTCTTTCTGTTCATTCTATATAGATTAAATTCAATCAGAACGGAGTAAAGGTAAAGGTCTAATCGGCCGGACGCCTTACGACGCGACGGCTCATTAGACTGTGTTGCCCACCTGAAGCTGCGCCAGGAGCGTATTCAGCTCGGTCGCTATATCCTCGGCGCGGAGGGCCGCGCGACGTTTGCTGTCGAGTTCCGCCATGACGCGGGCCCACTCGGCCCGAAGCCGCGCCTGAGTCTGCTGCAGGCGCGTAGCTAAGGCTGGACAATCCCGGTGCTTGTCGTACACAAGCGAGTCGCCACGGGAGATGAGAGCTGCGGCATCGGGCGCCACGCTGCCCAGCTGGTTCTTGAGAATCTACAAAATAAGAACAGATATAAAAACATATATTTTTTTCATTTTCAATATCAAATACACATAAATAAAGAATCAGCGTGTCACAAAGTGACTAATAAATGTTACATATGGCTGGATGCATGGATAATATACTGGCCTGCAAAACTTATTTTATAAACTAATTTTATGTTTTTCTAAGTGTTAGAAAGCTGATGACATTTACTATAAAATGTTTTCAATTTAAAATATCTAACTTCTGTAGTAGTTCATGGAAAAAAAATTAAGTGTAGTACTAAGGTTAGGTTACATGGCATTTAGTTAAGATATTAATTATCAACATCACTAAAACAACATTAGAAATAATTGCATACCTCTAGTCGTTTAGCTGGGTCACGCTCGCTAGGAACGGCCGCTACCGTCAAAAGCACCTGAAAGTAAAAAAATACTTGTTTAGATATACGAAAGTTAATACCAAGTACATGAAAGCTACAATAGCATTTAAGAAAAAACTCCGTTTCCTTTTAGCGCAAACTGCTCAGTGGTTCGAGCTGTGCTATTACTCGAGTCAGTACACAGTCTTTACACTGTTTAGGGGGCCTAGCATGAACATTTGACAGCGGCGTAAGCGTAACGTTATCGAATGATAATTGTATGATCTGTCAAAATCACGTCAGCACCCATTTACATTGATAGTATTATGTGTTCTATTCCTCTCTTTGTCTATTGAATCTGAGCGGCTATTCACAATTTACGTTCGACACGATTTCGAAAACATACCGTGCAGTGATTGGTGAACGCCTAGCGCGACAAGCGTTAATTGGTGGTTAATTCTTCGAATCCGAGTCGAATTACGCATTGTGAATATCCGGGCTGAACACAGTATACTCACCACGTGCAGCCGGCGCGCCATCTTCTCAGCTTCCCGCACGAACTCGAGCACCGCGTCGTCCGCACCGTGCGGGAAGCGCGCGCGCACCGCCGCCGCCGCCGCCTCCGCTTCCGCCTCCGCCTCTACAGTACTGTCGGCTGAGCATACCTGAAACGTTTATGCCGTGAACCAATTATATAGCAATATAGAAACAATTCGTTCCCAAAATTCTATTAGATTTCCGTTACACTTATATGACCCTGCTACGACAAAATACAAATGAAAATGAAATCTACAAAGATTTGTAAATCATTATATTCTTCTATTTTAGCATTTATTACTACATTAATACATTAATATCTTTTAAATAAAGATTTATTATTGACAGTTTGCCAAAAAAATTAAAGAGTTTTCATTTACCTCAACGTACTCGTCAGTGCGTTGATACTTCTCATGGGCCCTCCTCTCTTTGCTGATAGGTATATGGGACTTGTGCGCCAGTATGGGGCTGGGCGACTGCTTGCGGAAACCTTCCCTCTCGTCGTCCTGGATCTTGGGCGACATGGCGACCACTTGCACCTGTTTCCTATCCTCTTTGATAGGTGTGGACGTTGATAGAGGTTCCTTTTCATCGAAATCGGATGCCGAGAGACGTGCCTAAAAGTATACATAGTTTTTGGTGGCAAGCAAAGCAAAGGCAGACTATTTAAGAAATTAGTAAACACAGACTAAAAGATAGTCAACATTTTAAAGAGTAAGTGTAGCTATACACCATACCTACTGCCTATCTTCCAATTGCCATGACGCTACTGATTGGAAACGCAAGTGCATGCGCGCTTGCAATAAAATTGCCGTCGCCCACCATTTGCAATCCGATTATGAACTTAAGCGCACGCGAAATAGAGTCAACTTTTCCGCAAAACATGACCGTATAGGAAAACGATCATGTTTTGCGAAAAAGTTATCTCTATTTTGTGTGCGCTTAAGTCGATCGGATTAAGTAATCGGGATGCAAACTGTGGAGGAAGGAGACAATGTTGTTGCCAGTGCGCGCACTGCTTTTAAACTGACCGTGTATAGGCGTGGATTGGCGTGACAGTTTATGGTTTATACTGTTTATGTCAAGTTTGAACTGATCCAATCAACATCGGCATCTTGATTGGACAATAATAGGCAGTAAGGTGTATTGACACTGCAACATCAGATTTGTGCGTTGAATCATTCAATATTAGATTTCACAAATATTAACGACGACAGAAAAAGTTACGACATAACAACACAAGAAATAGATATAGATCATATCAATAGCTCCTATCAAGATTCAGAACTGAAAATATATACCTGAGGTGTATCGTCTACTTCGGAATAAATCACCTCTTCTTCCGTTTTGTTGGCAGATTTTCTTCTCAATCTCTCCAATGTATTTCCAGATATACTTACACCACTCTTTTTCATTGGCTTATCATCTCTCAACTCCACGGTATCACTAGATAAAGTTTCAGTGGCGGACGGCTCTGGTAAAGCCGCTTGGTTTTTGGGTACTTCGTCTAGTATCAAATATTCATTCACTTCATCTCTCATCAGATTTTTTTGAGCTTCAATCTGTCTTACTGCTAAATCGTATAGCAGCGGAGACTCTGTGGTACCAGCAAAAGGCGTAGGCGGTGGAGTCTTCATTGATATGTCTTCTGAATCTGGAATAATATCGGGAACTTCTGATACAGTGACCACTTTACTTTTATCCCTTTCGGCGTCTTTGCGTTTGAGTATACCAAGAGTCGGTTTCATGCGTTGCTCTACAGTTTTTACTTCAACTACGAATGTTTGTGGTTCAGTCCCTAAGTCAACGGGTTTGCTCTCTTCATCAGAATCACATAGTGACTCTCCTTCTGTATCGTCAATAATTTCTACTGTCTCAACATTCTGAGGTATGAATTCCACAACAGTTTCTACAGTATCAGTTGTAATTTCCATCGGTTCTACTGGACTAACTGTAGATTTGACGATCTCATGTTCCTTCACAGCTACTACATGAAATGGGTCTGATTCTCTCTTCTGAATTGATTTATCTTCTTTTTCAGGAATAGGAGCACAATCGATTTTATTTTTTGATATTTGCGTGAATAAATCGCTGTCTTTTAGTAGGTTGAATGTGCTGCTGTCTTTTCTCGGTGTATCAGGAGTCGTTGGTAAGGAAGTTAATGATACTGAACCTTCCATTGAATCAATGGACATCGTACTGGTCATGCTATCGCTCATAGGACTCGTGTCTTTCCTCTGTCGCCTCTCTAAAGAAGATCCCCTACTTCTGATCCCACCCTCTTTAATTTCTTTCTTTATAGGAGCCGGGCTGTGTAAAGCTAGAGGTATTTTGGATCTTTTAAACTCCGGTTTCTCCGTATCTGGAGAATTGACCGGGCTCTCCAGTCGTCTTTTGATAGTGTCCGTAACGTTTTCGTATTCAACGCTTATCTCTCTTTCGATGCGTTCCGACGCCTGCAACCACAGACAGTCTTAGTTCGTGAATGTTAGTTCCCCAATATATGATCCCAAAGCGTCGGTGAATGAAAGCATGAAACCAGTGAGTCCAAGCCGTGTCGATGAGTGATTTACGTATTTACGTGATTAAGTGTCCACACACCCCACACCATATTTACACAGTTATTTACAAAACACTTTACACGCCATATTAAACTTATTTATTTTATACCTATTAAATAGATATGTTTGTCCGAAAAGCGTATGTGCGTTTATAAACAGTGTCCGTAGCAAAACGACGAGAATTTACAACGACATTAATTTAAAAAAGCGTAGTATGATAAAGTCACTTACCGTTATCTTTTCCAATATCCTCTCCCACTGCTTCGTCAGAGCTTTGTTGTCCATCGTTTCCACTTCATTTCCTTTGGATTTCACTTCTGTTTTCAACAGTTTTAGTTTAGCTGCCGACATTGTGTCATGATTGTCCAACTCTTTATCAATATCGTTTAAGTACCTTTGCAGTGCTTCTGCTTCAGTTTCCTTCTTTTCTTCTTTCTTACCTAGACCATGTTTCTTCAGACTATCCCATCTGATATTTATATCGTCTAATTGCTCTTTAAGGTTTTCTAAGTATACAGGATCACAGTTCTTAGCGAATTCCAAGTAGCTAGCATTTAGTTTGTCTTTAATCGCTTCCATTCTGGACATTTCTAGTTCCAACGTTTGTTTTCCAACATTACCTAGCCCTTGGAGCCAGGAAGTCAAGCTCTGGACATCGTTCTGAATTTCTCTTGCTGTAAGTAGCGCTGTTTCCAATTTGGCCTTCGACTCAGTGACGTGAGCGCCCAATCTGTTGTATAATTCTTTGAGCTCGTCGATCTTTTTGGAGAAGTCTTGTGGATCTGGGACTGATTTCTCTTCAACCATCTTACGTCCAGTTTTGATGATAGACTCGACCTCCCCTTTGATCTCGCTCAGCGTACGGTAGAACCTCTGAAAATAAACGAAACACGTAAGACAACTCTCATCACCGACCACATACGATGCCACTGCTGGGGCTCGCGTCTCTTTCCAATGTGAGGAGGGTTAGACTACAGCCAACTTTCATTATTTACGCAAAAAAATTTTAAACATTGTTGAAAATATTTCTTCAGTTTAACACTTTTACGAGATTTCCACACCAATTTAGAGATAGTTTAAATACATAAACTGACAATTCTTACATGGCACTTATAAATGGTCATGGTGAAAGAGAACGCGAAGTAGACCGAGTCCCAGCTCATGTCGCGACTTCAATCGTTGTGGTCAAACTGATTAAAACATCGAGCTACGAATACGTATTCATTTATTTTGCATTTTTAACACACAATTTTTTATAAATACAAAGTACAAGACTCGTTGTTATAGAGACTGATATTTATCATTCACTGCAATATTATGTTGTAACTTTTATAGGTAGTAACTATATTAACTTTCTTTGATCGTAGAAAAATAATAAGATTTCTAGGTATTTAATTCGTCTTATGTTTTTTTTTTTCATAATAATTATAATAATATCTATGGACGCTTCACACCACGTCAATCTGGGCCCGTGCTAAGTACTCGAAGAACTTGTGTTACGGGGACCAGACAACGGGAAGTATATATATATTTGAATATTTTTATTTTATACATATATGTCTAAGATTTTGATTATATTATCCACACATTTAATACACATCCATGACCCAGGAACACAGAAAAACTTTTTGTTCCTTCGGCGCGATTCGAACCCGCGTGCTCCCCATTCGAACGCGCTAACCACTGAGCCACAGAGGTCGTATAAGTAGTATAAAAAATCCCAGAAAAATGTACGGTTAGTCTGAAATATATCCCTTTTGCGTCAACAGTATTGCGATTTAGATACACATTTTTATGATTGTCAAATGACAATACTCGACACTGGCTAGTTTATTAAATACTGTTCCATTACGAGTAAATCGAGTAAACTATTTTATCACATAGCAATAAAAATGCCACATCCTAGCTTTGCAGCTCCAGTCGGCGGAATCCTTTCAACTACACGATGGTTTATTGAACCGCTCAACTCATCACGCGCGCCCATTCACAAATAACTGTACATACACACATGTTTACATACTACACAATTTTATTGCGACATTGTGCACATTTTTGACGTGACAACGTCTTATAAATCGATGGAGCCGGCTGCACGCACGGAAAAACATGACTCATGCGTTACCTGTTACCCGTTATCGTTACTTGTTACCCGTTATCGTTTCCAAGTACCAGCGTTACCTCGCATTGCCGGTACCTTATTATTATTATTATTATTGTTGTTGTTGTTGTTGTTGTTGTTGTTGTTGTTGTTGACGTTGTCACGTTAAACTATCGTCAATAAACCGACTTTACAGACACCGATGTTTTTTTGGTTACGGTTGCTGGCTACAGTCTGACTATGCTTATTGCTGTTCAGATCAAAGAACATAAGGAAAGGACAAGACAACAATAGGCTACTTGACTCATATTCAATTTAGTACTTGGCTTAGGAAAACGTATTCTAGCGATATCATAAATTAAAAAAACTTAAGATTGATAAATAAAGTTGATTTAAAAATATGTATTTTCGTTTTTTAATTTCTACTGATGAAAACACCTCGGAGTAACTTCCGGCAAGGATGTGACGACACAAACACACTAAACACATAATATGTAGTAGCCTGTGTGTCATTACTGTGACATATGTAGTAGTGAAACGGAACGTTTCTAAATAAATAGTTCTGTAAAAAAACGTAACACCGCCATTTTTGCTACTTGACCTTGTTTTTATTTATGTTCTAAACGCTTCATAATTGTTTTATTACACAAAATAAAATACATTATTTTAAAACCTAAAAACCTACAAAAAATATTTAAAAAATACACTTTCTAAAAACCGCCGTTGATAGATTATCTGTGCTGTGACGTCATACTAGTACTATTTGTAATCTGTGCTATAGTCCGTTGTAGCAAAAATGGCGGTGTTACGTTTTTTTACAGAACTATTTATTTAGAAACGTTCCGTTTCACTACTACATATGTCACAGTAATGACACACAGGCTACTACATATTATGTGTTTAGTGTGTTTGTGCGTGACATCCTTGCCGGAAGTTACCTCGAGCTGTTTTCATCTGTGGAAATTAAAAAACAAAAATACATATTTTTAAATCAACTTTATTTACCAATCTTGAGTTTTTAATTTATGATATCGCTACAATACGTTTTCCTAAGCCGAGTACTAAAGGAAATACTCGTACTCCTTCAATGTATGAAATTATATTATATTAGTCAAGTAGCCTATTGTACAATCGAATATTTAAGTAAAAAAATAAAAGTAAAATATTTAAGTTTGTGGTCGCGACTTCTTTAAAAAGCGGATAAAAATCGGCCAACATTTTCTAATCTAAACGTAAGCAAAAATATCAAATTACACCGAGTTAATGTACCATTGTATTTCTTTATTGTTGTGTAAATTAGTCATTTAATCCACCGATTTTTGGTTACGATGGCTGGCAACGCTAAATCTAAACGCGGGGGAGCCATGCTTCGGCACGAAGGGGTCGAATAAATACCACGGCCTCACAGAAAACCGGCGTGAAATAACGCTTGCGTTTGTATTTCGCCGAGTGAGTGAGGTTACCGGGGGGCCCAAGGTGCACAACACCCGAGGAATTACAAGTGTGACGACTCTTATGCACGCGTAGAATGACCGCCATAGAAATTGGTTTCTTTCTGTTGTGAGCTGCGACGTCTCGGTTCTTACAGATCCTTCTTACGCTCGAGTGGTGATAACAATAATACAGCAATAATTGTTATATTCTCCTTTATTGGTACATGTGAGAGATGCTTAACAGAAAAACTACGAAGGAATTTCTACGAGAAACTAATTAACAGACTTCCTTGTTTTTTTTTTTTTATATGTTATGTCAAACCACCACAAACATAGGTGCGTGTTATCACTTACCAATATGTAAACTGCTACACACCTCCGGCAATATAGTTAGCGTGACCTAGATTGATTTCATGTTTACTATGAATCAATTTTCGAATCGAGTCCGCTCAGCTACAGTATGTCGTTATGAAAATATTATCACGCTTCGTTTCATACAGTTTGATTAATTTTTGGAGCTACCACCCAACCCAACAGGTAAAAACGGGACCCTGTTACTAAGACTCCGCTGTCCGTCCGTCTGTCTGTCACTATATTTCGCGAAACGTGATAGCTAGACAGTTAACATTTTCACAGTTAATGTATTTCCGTTACCGCTATAACAAAAAATACTAAAAACGGATAAAATAATGTAAGGGGGGTGCTCTAATAGAACGTATATTATTTATTTTTCCGTTTTGTACGGAACCCTTCGTGCGCGAGACCGACTGAGTATACGGAATAAAACATCTTCAAGTGTATGTACTCACCAGACAGCGGCGCAGTTGCGGCCGCACGTGATCGGGGTGCGCGGCGTGCAGCGCGAGCGCGCCCGCGTCCGTCGCCAGTGCCTGCAGGGACGCCCGCGCGCGCGCCAGCCGCCCGCTCAGCGCCGCGCCCGCGTCTCCGCGTAGCGACTCCACCTCCTCCAGCTTGCTCTGTTATTCATAAATTATTTATTTTTACGTTTATGGAGAAATTTTAATGATAATAATATCTATGGACGCTTTCACACCACGTCAATCTGATCCCGTGGTAAGGTCTCAAAGAACTTGTATTTCGGGTACCAGACAACGGAAATATATTTAATACTTTTATACTATAATATATGTATATATTTAAGATTTTTATTATATGATACACTTTTTAATACACATCCATGACCCAGGCACACAGAATTTTTTTTTGTTTTCTATTGGGATTCGAACCCACGACCTCAGGCTTGAGCCCCAATGCGCTAACCACTGAGCCACAGAGGTCGTCAAAGAAATTATGCTTTAATCTAATCAGTTAATCATACCTGCGCGAGCTTGAGCCGGTCTGCCAGCCTCGCGGCTGCAGGCGCGCGGCCAGCGGCGCGGTGGGCGTCCACCTGCGCCGCGACGCGCGCGAGCCCCGCCCGCGCCGCTTCTACCTCGCTCCACACCTGATGACGTCAGAAATGTTAGTTTCATCTATCAGCAAAATTGACGTGCATAAGTCCTGGAATTGTTTCTATATAATACGGTTTAAAAGCTAAGAAATTAATGATATCAAAGTCGAATGATACTATTTGTAGTGTGTGGTTGCGGAGCGCGTAGATTTTCTTTTACTCGTGCACAAATTTATTGCTTAGCGTTACATTGGTACGCGATGGCAATATATTCGTGCGCGAGTGAAAGTAAGTCAATGCACGAAATTCTACGTGCTCCGCAACCGTACTTTAGTCACATAATATCTAATATCTAAAATTAAATTACACCACAAAATAGCTAAAGAACCAATAATAATTAACTACGGTTTGCAAGCCCACCGCGCGCTGTATTTACGGATCTCTTTTTCACTATCGGAGCACTGACCAAATCCGTGCACTGCGCTCTGGACATAGTAGGAAACTTCATGCCATTTACAGTGGAATTTATGTGGAATGACCTACCACGTGACATTCGAGAGTCAAAGTCACTTGCTATCTTCAAATCGAAACTGCTCAACTATCTTCTGAACACAGACGCACGCTAAATTAAATATAAGTACCTATTTATTATTTGAATAATTGTCTTATATATTACTTGTATAGCATATAGATTATATTTCTTATGTAAGTATTGATTAACATTCTAGATAGTTATGCTTGACTTTTCGTATTAATAGCTCCCACACCGATTTCGGTGACGGTGGCCTGTTTCATTGAAACCAGGCCAGCTACGCAGGAGTTATGTTATAGTGCCCAAGTGTGTGCGCAGTACACAAGAGCACTCTCTCCTCCTTTTACTCTCGTAACCCAGTGGGACAGATAACCGACACGACTGGCGAGAGATTAGGCGCAGGTCCGACTTTTTACATGCCCATCCGACGCATGGATCATCTTTCTTGTCAGACAATCAGGTGATCAGCCTGAATTGTCCTAACCAAACTTGGAAACAACATTTTTTTGTTCCAATGCGGGAATCGAACCCACGACCTCCGAGTCGAGAGCCAAGCTCTAACCACTAGACCACGGAGGCACTTTTCGTATTACCCCGCTTATTTAGTTATTTTACCTCTCCTGTGCTGCAGGGTTGCCTGGAAGAGATCGCTTATAGCGATAAGGCCGCCCTTGCCCCTACTTAGATTATAAGTTTAGTTTTTGTCTACTGATTGTATTATTTAATTTCAGCAATAAATAATTTATATATCTATCTATCTCGCGGAAATTTTAAGGTAATTTTGCCTGGATTTTCACATAAATTACAAAACACAATACATTCGTGTTCTTACACAAAGTTGTCTCGGTTACCTGATCCGCGGGCTCCGGGTGCTCCTTCAGCTCGTCCAGTCTCCGTAGCAGCGCGTCTAAAGCCAGCTCCCCAGCCGCCGCCTCCTGTGCGGCCGCCTCGAGCGCCTTACAGCGTTCCGCCGCCTGCGTACACGAGACATAAATTTATTTAGCCATCACTTACAAGCATGGTGTAGGACTGATGATTAATGGATGACGAATATGTTCAAGTAAATCGTGATTGTCCCAAGCAAACAACGAAGTTAATCTTATCACTCACTTTGTCAGCAGTGTGCTGAGTGCGAGTTTTGTCACTACTCGCCGTGAAGATGTTAACAATTTGTATGGCATCGAATTAGTTACCATTGTTTGCCACTAGTGACTTTACTTAACTTATTTATACTTATTATAGTTATGTTACTTAACTTCTTCACGGCGAGCAGTGAGAAAAACTAGCACTCGACACACTGATCTACGACAACCTCACTTGGGCCTGCAGCAGTGAATAAGGCCAGGCCAGGCCTACATGATTCAGGGGTCAAGGAGAGGTCAGACCTCCGCGCTCACCTGCGCCTGCAGCGTCTGCCAGCGCTCGTGCAGCGCTTGCAGCTCGTCGCGGATGCTGTCCCGCATGATGTCGGCGTCCGCGAGCTGCCGGCCGACCGCCTCGATGCGCTCTAGCTGCGAGTCGCTGCGCTGCGCCAGGTAGTTCTCCAGCTCCTATACAGGCAATGTCTTTACTATATCACTTCGAATATAATTGAATTTCACACCACAAATGGTCGAGTTTTGCAGCAAATTTCATCATACATTAAAACAACTTAGCACCAGCGCTAACACGAATAACACATTTCAACAGCAACTAACACGCAATGTTGTTCGCGCAGTAATCTGTATACCTGACGACAGCCGATCATAGCCGACAGCACAGCCGACAACATAGCACCGCGCTCTGCTGTACGTCCCGCTCGCACACCACGTCACCTATTCACGAAGACTTTGGCACGCACAGCAGTGCATCAGTGCGTCTCTATCTAGTCTTGAAGTGTGTAGAGCGAACGCGGTGCTATGCAGTTATTTTATTTTTATTTTCAAGGAAAACTTACAGCTAAAAGGTGTAAGAGTTGCAGCTACAAGTAGTCTATGTTCTTTCCCAGGGTCCAATCCATCCCTGTACCGAGTTTTGTCGAGGTCCATCAGCGGCTTAGGCATTAGGGTAGTAGACAGACGAACAGAGTACTCACGTAGAGCTCGTCGGCGATCTCCTCAGCGTCGGCGGGCGCGGCAGGGCGCAGTCGGCGCTGCAGGCCGTCCAGCCACGCGCCGCGCAGCGCCAGCCACGACCGCAGCTCGCCGGACTCATGCCACGCCTCCGTCAACACCCTGGGGTAGCAAACGTTTTGCAAAATCAATAACAGAAGCTTTGGCCACGTCATGATTTACTGCTTATGTAAAGACGTCTAGTATCAGCTCACGCCGAAATGCGATGCGACGACACGTTTTTAAGATAGCGACTTAAAATTGAACTTTATTCACTACACAATAAGATAAATGTTTCATTGTAAGAGCGGCGCCGCGCTACGCAGTTCGGTGCAGCTCTAAATTCGAACTCCTGCAATTAAATGTGTAGGTGTACCGTGTAGTAAATAAAGTTCAATTTTGAATCGCAAATTATATGTAGTAATGAAACGAATCTACGACGCTGAGTTGATTGACCTCACACTGTCCCACAGCTGATTTAAAATCTCTTTTTTACTTAGAACTTACATGCACGTACAAACGATGTTTGATTAGTAAATTACAGAATTCTGTCACGAATATGTTGCAGTCACGTTACTGTGTATATAAAACGCTTGCACATACCGAGTACAAGTGTATGACGTCACTCACTTGTACCGCTCGTACACGCAGTGCGTGCGGCGCGTCCACAGCGCGCTCAGCTGCGTCAGCCGCCGCGCCAGCGCCGCGCGCTCGCCTGCTTCCAGTAGCTCATTACCTGAAACATCATCACTATCGTTATCACTCTAGTTTTATGTGATATTCAGAATATAGAACTCACCAGCGCTTGCGTTATGATTTGTGTTGTGATGTTGCCCTGCAAACTGAATATCGCTTTTCAGAAGCGATGTGTATTCTTTTTGGCCTATAACTTTTTAAGAAAGGCATAGTAAAAAATGTTGCTCAGAGCATCAAAAAAGCTTTAATTTTACATATTAATTTTACAGTCAAATTCTGTAAAATTAATTACGTAATTAATTTGACTGTGCTTTACTAGTTTTAAAACTTACCCTCCTCGCTGAGAGATCTAAATTCAACGGTCTTCTCCTCACACTTGTCCTTCAGCGTCTGGAACCTCGTCTTCATCTGGTACAGCTGACCCGAGTCCGTGATGGTGCACTCTTCATCTTTAGGTATTTCCTCTTGAAGCAGCTCGAGCCACTTCTCCATGTCCCCTATACGGTTGAACACATTCTCTGTTCGTTCTAAACCTCTACGCAGTGCTTCGTTGTGCTCGAAGAGACTTTTCGTGATTGTTTCAAACTGATTCTTCAGGTCTTTGGTATTTTCTGTGATGGATTTAGCGAGAGCCTCCTCGCAGTCTTCTATTATTTGGTCTTTAGTCGTCACTATGTTGTCTAATTTCGATTTGTATGTCGGCTTTTCTTCTTCGAATTTCTGAAAACAAAAGCGAATAATTAATTTATTATTTATTTATTTAATTCTCTATCATACTGCGCATTGGGAAACGTTCTGATTTAGACGACAATCACTATGATTTTGTTTTTAACGCCCGCCGAAAACGGAAAGAAGTGTTACAAGTTCGGCATGTCTGGCTTTATGTATGTGTATGCGTGTGTGAATCTGTGTGTGTGCCTGTCCGTAACATAGTTGCTTCCAAACTGATGAACCGATTTTGATCTAGTTTTGTTTTGTTTGAAAGCTGACATGATCGAGAGTGCTCTTAGCTATAATTCATCATCATCAGCTCGTTCACTACTTCACAATTCTTGGGCAACTTATTTTTTTTTTAATTTCATTTGTTTACCTTGTAAATTGAAAAAAGGGGACTCCAATTTTAAATTAATGCTGCTAACAGAAGCGTAATAGCATCTACGACTTTCATAAAGACGAACGACTAGGTGTTTCATGTTATTTAAATGTAGCAGTTTTTAAGCAAGTTAAATTTTCTTTAGTAAATATCTAAGATCTACGGTCGAAGAAACTACAAAAAGCTAGTGAAAAAGATAGCCGTTGACGCGCTCGAGCCACGCCCGCACCTCGCCGGAGCACACTCGACAACTCACGTTACTGCCGCCCAACAGCCGCGTCAACTCCTCCACATCGCCGAGCGGCACGGCGGCGGCGCCGACCGAGCCGTTGACGCGCTCCAGCCACGCCCGCACCTCGCCGCCCTCCGCCTCCAGCTGGGTTAGTAGCTCGATACCTGAGAACGGGCAATATTGACAATCAATGATAGGACAATGATAGGACGACCTCACAGAAAACTGGGATGAAGTCATACTTGCGTTGCGTTTCAAGGATGTGTAAGAGGTGGAAATACTCGTTTTTCAGTTTTGTTTAGTAAAAATATTTATTTCAATTGATACAAACCTTTCTGCAATTTATTAATCTTCCCTTCCAAAATAGTTTTAGAGTCTGAAAACTTTATCACCAGATTTTCGAGACTACTTCTCATATTCAGCTCCTTGACACTGCCTTTCTCGTATTTCTCTCTCTTTTCCTTCACTACGCTGTCGTATGCCGACTGCATATCGTCAAACTGTAGTCTAAGTCTCTTTAACTCCTGCAATCTCTTTTCCATATCAACTTTCGAGGAAACTATAGCATGTTCCGACATGATTTGAGCTTCCATCTCTTGTATTTTGCTCTGGACATTCTTGTAGTCATCGTTTTGGACAACAGCCGGTTTCTTATTTAGAGCCAGTTTAATGTCAACTTCTCGTTTACCTAGATGAGTGATCAGCTCCTCAAAAGCTTCGTTAATTCGTTTAGAGTCCGCCTCTATTTCGTCTTTGTGAGATTTCGATATCGATTTCGTCAGTAATATAATAGACTGTGCATTTAGTTCCTTCAATCGTACCTCTAGTTGCTTCATCATTCTTATCCGGTTCCGTAAATGAATAAGTTGGTTGTTCGATGGTGGATCGGTGAGCATTCTGTCTTTCCACGAGTTTATATCTTCTAGCTCCTTCTGGAACGCTTCTAAGCCCTTGTAGAAGTTCTCCTTGTCTTCTAGAAGGTTCAGTGTGTTTCGTAATTCGAGCAGGGACTTCTGTATTCCGTCCCAACGTATTTTCACTTCTTCAATGCTTTTTGCATGTAATTTTGCCTCCTCTGAAAATTATATCATGAAAATATAGTAATGTGTAAAGCACACATAAAAAATATTATCTCAAATCGGCGTTACGCCACAATCCTCACTTATCGCAATGAATTTTTTGTCTCTTTATTTATTCATGAACTTGGGATCAACAAAAAAAACAGTTTCCTAATTTTTTTTGTTTTATGACTCTACCCTACCATCTAACTCTAAAGGCGTGTTAATAACGTCATTTTTTGTACCTCTGAGCGCGGGGTCGGCCGCCAGCCGGCGCTGTATCTCGTGCACGTGCGCCAAGTTGGCGTTCTTTTCCTCGCTTTCCCGCTGCACGCGCCGTAGCAGCGCCTGCGCAGCATCGCGCCGCGTGCCGTCGCAGCGCTGCTGCAGCGAGCGCCCGCACTGACCGACAGATAGAAAATAAATACGTCAACACACACGTTTTCACATACATTTTCACATACGACGCACACGTGCTCTCGCAATATCGTTAGATCAAAAGGGATCTATGTCAGACGAACCGAATATTTTTGTGACTATTATTCTGTTTTTAGTAGCCTATTTGTTAGGCTATAAACTATCTGCGTGGCAATTTTCATCCAAAACCTTTCAGTGGATAATGCGTATAAGAGTAGTAAATAAACATTGATAACCTTTCATTATATTTGATTTATTTACTTATGCCAAATGTATTCTTCAGTACTTCAACATATATGAAAGTACGATGGATCCCAATTCCAGCAAGTTTACCTCGTCGAGTTCCTTCTCGGTCTTCTCAGCCCAGTCTTCGAACACCTTGTATCCGGCTTGGAAGTCTGCCGCGGTCTCTGACAGACGCGGCTTCTTGGCGCCGTGGTCGCTGCGGCCGACGCTGCGGTCTACGCTGCCGCTACGGTCGACGCTGCGGTCGACGTCCACCGTCATGGTGGTAGTGATAGTGGCGCCGTCTATGTTGCTCGAGCTCTCCTCTTCAGTGGTGTTGATGTCGAACTCGAAACCCAGCTCCTTTATCTGAAAATGATTTTTGAATGTTTTAGCATACAGCTAAAATCAACAATGGATATTCGCTTCGCACGCTAGATTGTGTGAAAGTGCTATGAATATAAACTGACCAGCAAAAGAACGTACTACGAAAACGTAGGAGATTTTAAATTAAAAAGTTTTCTAGCAAATTGTATCTGCTTTCTAAAACTAGTAGGAAGCGATAAAATTTCCCTTAAAACGATTTTTAATAAGAATTGACGCTAATTTTGGTTTCAATTAAGACAAAAAAGGAAACTAGTGACGATTCAGTTTCGACACTGACAGTAGTTACGATTGCGTTTCGATTTATGTTACAAGCGTGGAAAGTTACATGAATCTTTTTTTTTTTTTTTTCCTGCAAAGAGTTAATAGACACATGAGAAGAAATCATTTTTTTTTTTATTTACACAAAATAACTTAATTTATAATATGCATGTAACACCAAAATGCATAAAATATTTTTATTTGTAATCTTTATCGCTTAAAAAAATATACCTGTACAAATGATTTAAAAATTTATAGTGAATTAATAGTGAAATTTAATCATCATGTGTTTTTTTTTTAAATCCCGCGCAAATTTCAAAAAAGGATATATACTGGCGGAACGAAACGTGACGTCATCGTACAGACGAACGTGTATCAATTACTTTCAAAACTCTTTTTTTTTATATTGGCAGTGTCAATTTTTATTGTGTCAAGTGAAACAGAATTTTCGTATAAGGCTGGGACTATGTTATGATCCGGAATCCGGAAGGCCGTAGAAAATTCTGAGCATTGGAAATAGAACACACATAGTTGAGACAAATGGCAATGTCATATATGACAGCTCGACACTCGTAACTTCCATTTTCAACTCTATTGTATTAGCGCAGAGTTCTATTTTCAGTGCACTGAATTTTCCAGGGCCAGGCGGATTCCGGGTGATATAGTCCCAGCGTAATAAATCATTGAGTAGAGAAATCTCGATCCTCGAAATTTCTGTTTTTTTTTATAATTCGTATAATGATAATGTAGGTAAATAAATAAAATCGAAAAAAAAAAACTACAAATTCTCGACACTGGCAGAATGGTGCAAATTCATGTTTTCTATGGTTTGTTGTTATAAAATATTAATATTTTTAATATTTTATAATTTATTAGATTTATTTAGTACTTATATCACTAGAATATTAAGTACATAAAAATGAATGAATTAAATATGTTTACGAACTTTTCGTTAACGAGGTTGTTTTCGTGGAGGTTTGTAAATAAAACAAGTATGCGTAGGAAATCTATTTCAATGTACTGACTGATCTTCACGACAGTATAAAATGCTTGAACAAGATACACTGTCTCTTTTCATCGCCTTGCACCACTTTTTCTTACATACTCACACCTTTCGGCATACGAAAATATACATAACATGGGTTGCTGTGCTTTTCCATGGTAACAAGTTGATTATAACACTTATTTTTATAACTTTGTGAACTAACCACTTCGTTGCTTGTTTACATCGAACTTGTGTACGACTGTATGTTAAAGTCAAACAATGACTTTAACTGTCAACTGTCTATTTTAGGTGCGATAACGTTGTGACGTCATCGCACACAACTCAAGCGCGCGAAAATGGCGTTTTTAAATCGCCCAAAAATTATTGTGATTTTAAAACATTTTTTCCAGCCTAATGGTTATTATTTTGGGTGTGTTATATATACAATATTTAGTTATGTTGTAAACAGTAGAAACGTAAAAAAAATACATGCATATTCCCTATTAGAAAGACATTTCGGCCTCGCGCGGAAAACCGGCGCAAAAACATTCATTTTTCCAACAATTCCTATCAAGCATTCATCTTACCCTGTCCCCCTGCACGTCCAGCATCAGCTGCAGCGCGTCCAGCGTGTCATGTAACGCCTCCGCGTCGTCTGCGACACGCCCCGCCTCCGCGCCGCCCACCGCCGAAACCTGTATACGGGGGGTATTTTTATACGAATGAAATATTTAACCCAACATTAGGCGACAGTATCACGTAAGTAATGATAGTTTCCACAACTAAACATTTATAGAGAAATAACATGATGTACGATGTACGCATGGACCATCTCGCACTGCCGTAGAAGGCACCGGCTTTGAAGCTCACGCGCCCGGCGTGGTGTATCGTGGTGGTCGTGCGTTATGCATAGAATTTAGGTGTTTATAGGATAATCTGGTCCAAATTAAAGGTCACATGTTATGCATATATTTGTAACGAGAATGAAATACTGATTACACTCCTTGAATAAATTCTAATACCACAGAGATAATAATATACTACGTACAACAGAGGGACAATCCCATTGGTCGATTTGACCCCACACTAAGTCGCGCGACGCGGACGCCCGTGGCGCGAATTTGGTACTACAACGAGTTCTATGATTGTAAGTATAAAGTTATTTACTAAGAAAACTTACTAGATAGGAAATTATAAATGAATTGTTTGAATGGCGAGATTAGTTTTAATTTATAAGTCACGATAACATATACTACGATACTATTATACTATTTGTACGTAGTATATTATAATCTCTGTGCTATAAAGATAAATTGTTAAATTAGCGCCCATAGCGCCGCCTGCGCGTTGCGTCGTCGTTTTAACTAGGCCATCTATCGTGAATTGACGATATTTAATTTGAAGAGTAACCTCCCGTAGTGCCGATGTACTTTATCAATTCAATTTTTAAAAAAGAGGGCGTTGTATGAATTAAATATTGTTATAAATTCATATTTTATCAGTAATCATTGAAAATGTTGAAGAATAAAACTAAATAAATCACTGACGACGACTGTGAAACAAAACGAGTTACATGGCGGTTTAATTGTGCTTTTAATATGATTTGCTTTTCCATGGTTCACAATGCTTACTCGTAGCGACATCTTTACGTACTGAGCATGTACTTCATTTTCCAATGTATGAAACTGTCCAGGCATGCTAATACACTCACCATATCCGCAATTCCTTATGTATATAAATCTAACTAGGGATTCATAGCATTACTGTCTTTTTTATGGAATTTGTTTTTTATGAAATAAACAATTTTTAATATTATTACGACCTGTTGCCCGCGGCTCCGCTCGCGTATAACAGTATCCCAAAGGAACTCTGTACTTTTCGGGATAATAAGTAGTATGTGTTTTAATCCAGAGCCTAAACTACTACCATGCAAAATTTCATCGAATCAGTTCAGTAGTTTTTGTCTAAAAACGTAACAAGCATCCATACATCCATCCATCCAGCCATCAATCCTCACAAACTTTCACATTTATAATATTAGTAGGATTATTATTTGGGCGACCCAGAACACAATAAATACAAAATGAAGCCCACCTGCGGTATCAAAGCCGTGAGCTCTCGTCGCAGCACGCGGAGGGAGTGCGCCGCGCGCTGCAGCCCGGATATCCGCTCCAGCACCTCGCCTATCTCACTCGCCGGGTACGCTTCCATCTGTCGGGCAAAACATACGTGCAGTGTATATTATTAATGATAGACGGACAAATCCACACCCTTTTAATATATATGTATTTCGCAGTATCAAAGTGTATATAAGTGTAATAGTTTTATACCTGATCAAATGTAAAAATAAATAAAATAATTCCTTCAGTCACATCAGTTTACTGATCGTATATTTCACAAATTACACATATTTATACGACACATCATAGACCTGAATAATAAAATTACGTTGCAATTACGATAACTACGTAGATAGTATTATATATTTATTAGGTAAAAAATTCTTTAACAAGTGCTGCGGGCCCGGCTTTATCTATTTTGTCACTATGTGGGCCCATGTCTGCCAAAAGGTCGCCAACCCCTGGTTTAACGAATTACAATGCATCTACCTCACTCTGTCTCACTTACCGCCTCTGTGCTAATTTTGTGTATAAAGTAATATTTAAAAAAAAAATCGAAATTACGTGTAACCCCCGACATCGTCAAGCGGTAAGCGATGATGCCGATGATGACGAGCTGTACCTAAGAACACTCTCGATCAAATTACATTTAAAACAAAAAACCCTACATCAAGTTCATCCGTTTTTGATTTACAATGCCACAGTCAGACACACGGATACTGAGTGTATCGGATACACGTCAAACTTACAACTTCCCTGTGTTTACGTCGGGATAAAAAAGACATAAAATGCTTTTCACTAGTACGTTCAGATCCAAAAGGATCTAAACATAAACAAAGGGAGTAGGGTGTTATAATGCTGCTAATGGGGATGATGACATGTAAAATATTGATTTGAATAGATATATTCAGAAATATTGAGTATTACAACTTGATGAATGTAAAAAAAATATAACATTTTATGTGTAGTTTAGTAATTGTTTAGTAAAAAGAAGAAAAAAATTGGTTTTTTTTTTGCTTAATTAGTAAACAAACCCTACATCATTAGTTTACTCACATCATATACAAAAACATTCACTATGGTAAGTATGAACTTAAACGCACAAATATCGGAGATATTTACAAATATGTGCCTACGGCCGTATACTTCATACACTTTAACCTAGGCGTGACGTCACAGCTAGGTACTTTAATATGGAGCGTTTTCACGACACTTGAGAAATTGTGTACACAAATCGCTGTACCTATGAAAATATTGACTTTTGATGTACTGTTTCTTCTGAGAAGTTACTTATATTTAAGATTTTATTTATTATTTTAAGATCCATTTATGCAATAAAAAAAAGTCAGTCATCTAGCCTATTTCAATGTCGTATTAATCGTGAAATAAAGAAATACATTAATTTGGTCCAACGCGCAAAAGAAACATCTATCTCGCGGAAATCCCACATTTTCCGGGTTAATTAGTTTATGTGCCAATGGGTTAATCAATGCTGCAAGTACCATCTGTGTGCGAAATTTTATTCTAATCCTTTCAGCTATTTATGCGTGAGAGACTAGCAAACAAACACACACTTTTGCTTTTAATTTTATACTATTAAGAAGTGGATATACATATTATAGGTATACTAGATGTATCCCGTGCATTCGTGCGCGCAAAATCAAAAACTGCGGGAGCCGTACAATTTTCCGTGATCAAAAGTAGCCTATGTCCTTACTCGTGGTCTGCTCTATGTCTGTGCTAAATTTCATCAATATCGACCCAGCACTTTCAGAGCCTATTCTATGCAAACAAACAATCCAACTTTTTTTTTTATCCCCCTTACTTATAAAAATATTTACACAACGGATAACTTAAACAACGTTGCTGTCTTTGTCTGATGTGTTAAAAAAGTCGCTTGAGAGACAAAGACAGCAACGTCGTTTAAGTTATCCGTTGTGTAAATCTTTTTATTAGTGAGGCGGGTATAAGTATAAGGATAAAGAACATTATCCCTTTCAAAAATAATTTTATTGGTCCATCGAGCCTATCAATAAGGATACTCGTGTACCTTATATTTAACCCGTGAAATGTCAGCCGTATATATAAAGCGTGATGAGTATCAGTCCATATGCATGTATCGCTTTGACAAGTGATAGCGCGATCCAGATTGCTCTTAGCGCCATCTAGTAATAAATATATGAATTATTATACATATAAATAATCCGTCAAATACCATAGGTAGTTTTCCAATAATTGCAGCACGAAAGCGCACTATGCGGCATAATGCTCAACGTTGAATGTTTCAACTACAGCAACGCTTCGCACAATCGAGCACTCTCCAAAGTACTGCTTTCTCATGATGCGTGCAATCTATACCAACTCATTTGTTTTTTCTTTAAGTTGGCATTGATCGAAAATTATTTATACTTTCGTATACTATATATAACTTAATAATACTATAACTTTCGTTTCGTTGTAGTTTTTTTGGAAAGAATAAAATTAATTCCGACTGTGTTAAAAGAATAAATATAAGTATGGGTGAAAGTACAAACATTGACTATTTTTTTTATATTCCACCATCAATGGTGGAACATAAAAAAAATAAACTAACTACCCCAATACATCTACGTATTTCACATTTTTTTCAACACTGAACTTAGCGCACTCTGCTGGTGCATGTGAAAACTAATTCACGTTTCAATTAAGCATCAGCACAATTCGGCATTGTGCGTCACTGAGTCGCATAATGCTCTATAATTGGAAAACTACCCCAATATAATCTAAAAGCAAACAGAGTGGATAATAGCGCGCATAATGATACCAATTTAAATTTGACTTATTTACCGTGCAATACTGAAATACATTAGCACATTTTACGTCGATATGTAACCGTAAAATTGTAAAAACCGTTAGATTTTAATATAACTAACGAGATTGTAAAAATATGTCGAAAGATTCTTTACTATATATTTATAATCTAACGAAAAATAATGTGTTAAATTATAAGCAGAATATTCGCGTCCGCAGTCTGACATTTTACAATTTCAGTTTCAATTGACAGATACATTTAATATAATTTTTCCGAAACCTTTCATTATAGTCATTGAGATAGCAACACACAATTTTTCATAAATTTTAATATTGTCTGTGGTAAGGCTGGGACTATAATTAGCTTATTCCAGTAAACGCTATTTTTGCCCAAAGCGCTAAGATATTTTTTACCACAAAATGGTGTTTCTTTAGCGAAGTAACGAAACCATTGAAAATTTCGAAAATTTATTTTTTAGCATTTTCTGTGACTAGTGGAACAACTTTTACAACGTTAAAATTTGACATTTCTCGTATAGGTAATCATCATTTTCTTTTATCAATGGTAATCATAGTCCATGTCAGTCGACTGAACGGACATGTACCATAACTTAAACTTAGAATCAGATGTATTTTACCTCGATTAGAATAAATGTTCTTAATGTCTTTCGGGCCTCGTCTTTCAGTCATCGTCTGTCGCTTCGACAATAACTATATATAAATGTTCGAGAAACAGAATGTGAATGAAAATAATGAAAAATTTGTTTTGACTGTGCTACTGGAACGCAGCTTATATGATCCGGATTCCGGAAGTCCGGGGAAAATTCAGAGCATTAAAAATAGATCTCTGCGCTAATACAATACAGTTGAAAATCGAACACATGAGTGTCGAGTCAAATGTCAATGTCATATATGACAGCTCGAAACTCGACACTTCCATTTTCAACTCTACTGTATTAGCGTAGAGTTCTTCCTGTTCTACTTTCAGTGCACTGAATTTTCCCCGGCGTACCGGTTTCCGGGGCATATAGTCCTATGATTCTCCCTTCCGTCCGAAAATGTCCGGCATTGCCTATGGTGTAAAATATTGTTACAAAGTTTTAATTAATATAGAACAGTAACGTGACGGTTATAATTATTAGTTGAGCTCAGCTAACATTTAAATTTCAATATAATCGATTAGTTTCAAATTTTACTATACTCTGTTCAGATCAAATTTAATCTGAACGCAAACAAAAAGATTTAATTCGACCTGACTGATTAATTTGTCATTGTATTCATTTATTGCACGATGTAAATTTTGAAAGGGCGAGAAATAAAAATACGAGAAATAGAATTACGTATAGCTCCAATCAGAACATGTATTCGACATAGATAAAACTATTGACAGTAAAATTCGAAGTACTAGATTCTCTTTTTAAACATTGTTACATAATACAGTACAGCTTTAGTGAGAGTTTTGTAGATGCCAATAAAAAAACTCATTAATATTAGTAGCATTATGTGTTCTTTTGATGTCCTCGTGTATTGTGTACTATGTGTACTATGTGTACTATGTGTACTATGTGTACTATGTGTTTGGATTGTATTGTATCTGAATATACACAGCTGTATACCTGCTTGAGGTGCGGCTCCAGCGCGGTGGCGCGCGCTTGCAGTTCGCGCAGTCTGCTGTCGAGCGGCAGCAGCGCGCGCAGCCGCCGCAGCCGCGCCAGCGTCCACGCCGCCGCGTGCGACCAGCGCTCGCCGAGCGCGCGGAGACGGTCCTCCAGCTCGAGCTCGTCGCCTGACTCGTCCACCTGGAAAACGATAAAGATATACTATGCCGCCGGTCAAATAAATAAATAGATAATTTCTATGGACGCTTCCACGCCACGTCAATCCGGTCCTGTACTGAGTATCCGTAGAACTTGTATCACTGGGACCACACCACGGAAATATATTTGATATTTTTATACTGTACACATATTAAAGATTTTTGTTAGACTATAATGCATTTTTATACATATCATACAATTACAATTTAATACACATCCAATACCCAGGAACACAGGAAACTTTTTGTCCCTTCGGCGGGATTCGAACACGCGACCTCCGGCTTAAGCACCGACAGCCTTTTACAGCTTAAGCGGAAACAACATTTTTTGTTGCTGTAACACGGGCATCGAACCCACGGCCTCCGAGTCATGACCCATGAGCCAAGCTCTTAGAGCACTGGCCCACGGAGACTGTTAGCGTGCAATATGCGTGCTCTGTGACGTCACAGCTGTCCACGCACCACGAGCACAGCGTCGGACAGCGCGTCCACCAGCGGCTGCTGTCGCCGCAGCTCGGCGTGCAGCTGCTCGGCCGCCGCCAGCGCAGCCACCGGCTCGCTAGCCTCTTCCATACGGGACATGCGGTCCTCGGTCGCCGTCAGCCATTCACTGAAAGAAAGAGAGAAACATTAGCATCCCTTTGCTTGATCTGTCATATTATAAAGTCCTATAAATGTAGACTATACTTGATGTACTTTACTACGGCCAAAATCTTAAAGGAATGCGGCATTTCGGTCGGTTTTGGCCGTACGGCGAGTGGCTTGACAAATCGCCTTGTCATTTTTGTTGGCAAAATTGCCTTGCGACCTAGCCGAATTGTCATTCGATTGTACTGACTGTGTACACTAGCGATTGTGTCATCTTGAGAATACGTCCTGAGAGTATGTCCATTTGCTATGTCTTGAGAGTGTGTCCATTTGCGGCGTAGGGTTCACTGTGAGATGCCCAAGTGTGTACACAAGCAAAATCTCTCTTCCTTTATTATCGAAACCCAATGGGACGTATGACCTACACGACTGGCGAGAGATCAGGCGCAGGTCCGACTTTTTAAATGCCCATTTGCTGACATTGTCCTAACAAAACTTGGAAACAACATTTTTTGTTGTTCCAACGCGGGGAACGATCCCACGACCTCCGAGTCGAGAGACAAGCTCGAAACCACTGGACCACGGAGTACTATTATTTCAGAACACAAATTATATTATTAAGCCGTAGGCTACCATAAGCAAAGCTTACCCGAACTCATTGAGCTGATCCGCCTGCTCCTTCATCAGGTCGCGGTGGACTCTCGTCTGCTTATCCATCGCGCCCAGCCGCAGCGTCTCCCAGCGCTGGTTGAGTAGACGCATTTGGAGGCGGATCTGGAAATTTACAAAATAATTTTATAAGACTTCCGTCTTAATCTGAGATCCTATTAAATCTAAACCTATTTAATACATGATTCTACTACTAATTCTAATTTAAATATCACTTAAGTAAAGTAAGTGTGGGCGACCAATTAGCGCCACAATCCTGAATCGCGCTATCGAATCTATGTTTTCTACGATCGGCGCTATATATACAATATCCGAAAACTACTACATCGGGCTTCGGCCTGACCGAGCATAGCACCTCGCTCGGTCGGAGATCTCCCTTTGAGGCTTCCACTATTTCCACATAAGTACGACTATTTTCTAAGTATCCCTCGGCCTCGGTTCTGTACAAAAGTACTTGAAATGCCAAATACGTATAAGCGATAATCAAAATTCTAAGCCCAAGCGCGCTTGGTCTAAGTCAAAAGCGACTGAACTTTCTTGACTTGAGTGGGAGTGTTCTTCATCTCAGTAGTCTGTCTCTCTCTCGTCTCGTACCTCGTTAACCTCGTCGCGGGTGAGCGCGGCGTCGCGTATGAGCCGCGCGCCCTCCTCCAGCACGCAACCCACGCGCCCCTGCTGCTCCGACAACTCCAGCAGGAATTTCTGGAAATGTAACAAAAATCATCATGATTCTTAATATTTCAATTGTCACAAAATTCGAAACGTCCAATGTCTCAAAAACGGTCGAATATCGGCCATAAATATTGAGGTGCAGGCGACGCACTACGAATTAGTTTTCGATTGGGTACAAGTTATTTGTTATTACGTGTTAGGACAATTAATTTAAAAAGTTTTTGATATGTTGTCCTTATGTGCAATTTTGTATATGTATATTGTATGTTATGTAATATACATAAATATACATGTCCATATGTAATGTAGGGTTTAGATAACTTTTAAAAGATTAAAAGTCGTAGCCGCTGGGTCGTTAAAATGTCTGATGCTTTGCCCGCCACCCGGGAGCAACGCTCGCACCGCACGCTCACACGTTTGAACGCTCCAGCGGCACATGAGTATCCAAACTAAAGTATAATTAATAATTATAATGATTTGTCTTAATTCTCCTCCATTTCACGGATTTACTACGTTCTATCAAACGCCCCGTATGACTTTAAACACTCACCTCGTGCGCGTGGAACCGCGCCTTCAGCTGGTGCAGGCGCTCGTGCGGCGGCGCGGCGAGCGGCGGGTCCGGCGCGCCGAGCCGCTCCTCGCCGCCGAGCAGCGCCGCGAGCGCGTCCTCCAGCGCGCAGCCGTACGCGCCGAGCTCGCCCGTGCCCGCCGACGCGGCCGATAGGGGCCGGGACCGGGTCTGTAAGTCACACGAGCAATACATGACGACCTCTGTGGCTCAGTGGTTCGCGGGTTCGTATCCCGCCCGGAATTAAAAAAAGTTTTCTGTGTTCTGTGTGTGTGTGTGTGTGTATAGAGGTGTATTAAATATGTGTATTATATAATAAAAATCTTAAATATAAGTATAGTATGTATAAATTGTATTAAATATATTTCCATTGTCTGGTAATATAAAATACAAGTTCTTCGAGAGCTTACCACGGGACCAGATTGACGTGATGTGAAAGCGTCCATAGATATTTTTATTAGTATAAAAAAATTGAATAACATAACAGTACATTATTGTATGCTACTGCGGGTAATTCTCGTAATTGAGAATATTCAATTCGCATTTATTTATAATATTCGTAATATAGCTTCAGTCTCGAGTATCCGTCAATTCCTACATGCACCAAATCGGCGCGTGCGAGTGAGACAAAATATACTGAGACTGGAGCGTTACTGAGAATTGAACATTTTTTATTACGAGAGATAGCCTTCGGGAAACAGACCTCACCAAGACGCTCGGCGCTCTCGCTCGGCTCGCCAACTGTGTTTGCATCGTTAGTTTGCGATTGAAACAAGCACATCCTGCTATTATTATAAATCTGAAAGTTTGTAAGGATGGATGGATGGATGTATTTGTTACTCATTCGCGCAAAAACTACTGACCGGATTTTGATAAAATTTGGTATGGTAGTTGTTTGAGCTTTGTTTTAGCACATAGGCTTCTTTTTGTGCCGAAAAAGTACAGTGTTCCCGTGGGATACTTTATTTACAGTAAGCTATGCTAACAGGCGCAGAAATAAACACGTAATGTACACGTACCAAAGTCCGTGTCATTTTTTACGACACGTATACAAAATGACTTACATCGGCGCTGACGTCGAGCGTGGCCATCTCCTCGTCGTGCTCGCCAACATGCTCGGCGCCGTGCTCGCCGGCGTTGGTTTGCGATTGGAACAGGCACATGAGATACATCATAATCGATTTCTTGTCCGGGTTCGGTGTGTTCACATCTATAGGAATAATATAGTCAAAAGTTAAAAACTATAACCCGACAACGCAATTAATACAGGCTATGTTACCCGGGCGATTATTGCGAATCTATGGACACCTCATTCATTAAAATCGGAGTAGTAGTTTAGGCACTACAGTGGAACAAACATACATTCATAAATACAGAGACTGCCAAAATCATCTTTTGGCGTCTTAGTCGGGTAATAAGTATATTGGTATACATTTCTTTAAATAAGTTCTCTGATTTTTCCCGGGCCCACCGTATTCCGGATCACATAGTCCCAGTCTTAGATCACATTGAATCGGAACGGAGTATATAGTACAGGAGCCCACTCACCTTCGGGATCCAGCAGGCGCGCTATGCCCAGGTGTTTGTGGGCGATGGTGAAGGCGTGCTCCAGCCTCTGCGGCGGCGTGCGGGCTCTCTGAGTGTTATAGTCCATGAGCCGCGGACGCAGGCGGTGCAGCAGCGCGCACAGAGCCAAACCGTCTGCCCAGGAGGACGTAAGGTTTTCTACGGTGACGCCTTCGTAGCCCTGCAAACGTTAAATAAATAATCATCATAAACCAATCCATTAATACATATAACAGGCAAGATATATATGAAAAACTATTACAGGCGGGCTTTAACGAACGAAATAGAACCCAAAACAATGATTTCTAGGATTTTAGTCTTTTTGTCTGGGCGTTTTTACGCGCTAACCTTACGAAACTACTGAACGGATTCGATGAAATTTGGTATGGTAGCAGTTGAGGCTCTGAATTAGCACATACGCTCATTTTTATCGCAGCAAAAAGTACGGTTCCACGGGATTTCTTTTTGCGCGTACGAAGTCGCGGGAAACGTCAAGTAAACAGTATTCCAAATGATACAGACTACATTGACTTAGTTTAACATGAGCAGCTCACTAGTTACTACAATCTCAACTAGTTACAATTTCATTTCTGGGTACTATAAATTAAGTTGCTAAGTACTTAGAAATTACATTCTTTTTTCTGTTTTTTTATTCTCTATACTTTTTAGTCATTTTGTAGAAATAAAATAATAGAATAATGTATTATAGTAGATATAAATCAAACAAAAAATTAAATAAATAAAATATTTGTCGTTTGACTGATATTAAAAATCAAAACTGCGGCTCTATTCTTATTGTTAGAGAAGAAATACCTCCGTCTGCGTCCTACACCACTCCAGCAGCGCTTTCTCCAGGTTCGTCTGCTGGAGGTCAGACATGAGCTCGCGGAGGTGGCAGTGCACCTGCCAGTGCAGGATGATGCTCCAGACTAAACCTGAAAGGTGATTACAGCATGTGAATATCGCTGTACTCTCTCTACACTCACTACGGTTATAGTGAAAGGTTGTTTGTGTGCTGCAATGATTTTATTGATGATTGCACACCTTCCGAATAAGAGGGCCACCTGCAATGCTGTTTCTATGCACTATATCATAACTTCTGTTATTACTATATAGATTACTTTGTAAAAATATATATACTTATAAGCTTTGGTAAAAACAATTACGGATATTTTGGCCATATGAT
The DNA here is from genome assembly GCA_963565745.1 of Phengaris arion. Taxonomy (NCBI): domain Eukaryota; kingdom Metazoa; phylum Arthropoda; class Insecta; order Lepidoptera; family Lycaenidae; genus Phengaris; species Phengaris arion. The sequence goes on along the minus strand of OY751444.1, from coordinate 5,307,045 downwards.
CTACTGATTATGTAAAGACGTTTAGGCAGAAAAATTATTTTAGAAAAATCTTATATTACATTCTTTACGGCTCTACGGAGGTCATTGACCTCACACATCTGCATGAATTCATATTATTTAGGTTAAGTATTTGCTTTCGTTTTAACAAATCTTATATATGAAAAAAAGGAACAATTTTCTATCCTTTTTGCCCCGTGCGAGTTTCTTACCCCGGTTCTTCTCGCCGGGTGAGGTTTCACATTAACCAAATAAAGTAAGCCATTTTGATATATGTACGCACGTTTCACTGACTTCTTAACGCGACTAGACCATATATTCTTTAGCTATCTATAGCTGTAAATCGTCTGATGTTGACTATACATAGACACTCGGTCTATGTGCGGTAATTCGCTAATAATTGCGTTTTGATTTTAAAACCCCATCCAGAATTGCAAACCCTTCGGATCCCCCTGGAAATGTAAGCCGCCTGGTGCTGCGGACATCCGTGGGCCGCAATCGCCGTCAACAGGCGACCCGGCAGCCCGTTCACTCACCGAGCACGAGCTTGGGGTTGCCGTCGACGATGTCGCCGGAGCTGATGTTGACGAGCCGCACGCCGGCCGCCGCCAGCGCCCGCAGCGCGCAGTTCACGTTGTTCAGCTGGTGCACGCGCATGCGCCCGCGCTCGCGCTTCTGTAACGTCCGTTACAGCTGATTATCCTACTAATATTATAAATGTGAAAGTTTGTATGGATGGATGGACGTTTGTTACTCTTTCACGCAAAAACTACTGAACTGATTTCGACGAAATTTGGTATGGTAGTAGTTTAAGCTCTGGATTAATACTTTTTAGGATAGAATACTTTTTATCGCGAAAAAGTGCAGTATTCCCGTGGGATACTGTATTTACTAGGGCGGGGCAACTGCTAGTAAACTATATGATCCGGAATCCGGAAGGCCGGGGAAAATTCATAGCATTCATAATAGAACTCGGCGTTAATACAATAGAGCTGAATATCGAACACATATCTGTCAAGTCAAATGTCAATGTCGATTTTCAAATATTCCCGGGCCCGACGGATTCCGGTTTATATAGTCCCAGCCATAGTAGCATAAATACCCGGCTATTAGCAGGAGAAGATGACTTATTTGGTTCCATATTCTCCTAACGACATACTAATGAGGAAGATCTTTTGTTGAAGCTTTCCGTACACAAATGACATTTATTTTGCTATCAATGTAAGATGTGACTTATTTCGTATGTCATGTTAACATTACAACCAAAAAAACCTATTGAATTTTGACAAACTGAACATCTGCACCATCACTCTGACGTTGGCAACTCCTATTACAGGAGAGGCTATGCCAAAAGAAGAAAAAGAACGCAAAATGAACAGCACTCACGAACTGCTGCTGCGTCAGTATCTCCAGCAGCGACAGCAGCACCTCCCCGTCTCGCAGGTCCTGGCACAGGTCCGACACGGGCGGCTTGCCGTGCTGTAATTAGGTAAGATGTCAATATTACATACCGCTCGCATAGTGATATTGAGTGCCGGCGAAAGATAATATAAAACCAAGGTTCACAATATAAATAATATATTATACAGTAGACTATCTTCATACTAGACCGCCCGAATCGGCGCACGCACACACACGCGTCATTTACACGGCCGCTAATGAAACCTCAAAAAGCAGAAGCATGGAGTGTCACGCCGCAAGCCGCCAAGACTTGTCGCTGCATTGAATGACTAACGAGTTTAAGCCCCAATTTCACCAACGTATTGAAAGACGCTTAACGATGAGCATCGGCTTAAGATGTGTCTGTCCCGTTCTAACATTGAATGAGAGAGAGAGATCAAATCCGAGTTTAGTGATAAGCGCGTTTAAAGAAGTTTGGTGAAATCAGGGCTTAGTTAGTTGTGCCGCGGCGCTTGCGCACTGTCAACACCTTCTCTGTAGGCGTACCAGCCCTAGCGCTCAGCGCACTGCACTACGCAAACGCTACTGCACATTATTGATATTGTGCAAGGATGCTCCACGAACGCTAGAAATGTATCCTGACTAGTGATTAAAAGCGAGAAAGCACGCCTGGGCTCGCAGTCGCGCGCGATTAATACGATCCGAAGGGCTCAGTAAAAAAGTGTAAAATCTACACATTATTCACTACACAAAAAGATACACGTTTCATATGAGACCAGTCATACACTGCACTTGCTCTGTGTGGCAGTGTGCATTCTTGTAGAATTCAAATTTCATTTTTGTTCAATTTTGAATAGCTATCATAAAAATGCAGCGCCGCATCGCATATCGCTTCTTTTCGGTGTGAATTATCCCTTGAGCTAAGATTAATTTCGGATTGCTAAAATAAATATACTATAGACGACACGCCACATCGTTCTGTATGTTTGAACTTTTCTCGATACCAGTTGGCTTGACCCAGTTTTAACTTACTGCCCGGAGCTGGCACTTAATTGTTACAAATTGAATTGCGACGCTGCCACTTTTATTGCCTGCATCTATGTGAATCATCTTTTAGCCTGGGACTATATGAGCCGGAATCCGGCAGGCCCGGAAAAAATACAGAGCACTGAAAATAGAACTCTGCGCTAATACAATACAGTTGGAAAAAAAGTGTCGAGTATCGAACTGTCATTTTGTGTTAAATTTTCGGCTCTATTGTATTAGCGCCGAGTTCTATCTCCGATGCTCTGAATTTTCCCCGGCCCTCCGGATTCCGGATCAAATAGTGATCTGAAATCTCAGCCTTAACGGGTAAAAAAATGTGAGGCAAATCTTTCATCGAATGAGTTTACATATATTATTTATATACATATTTAAACAATATTCGAAACAGCTTTCAAAAGGTTTAGAACTTGGTCCGCCTTTAAACTCGTCGCGCGTGGCAAAGTATATTATAAAATATGTTTCTAATAAAATAATAACCTAACAGGTTTATTTTTTCAAATTATTTCAAAAGCTGCTGTCCGATTTTTTTCAATTCATTCAAAATCATTTTCTTAAAGACTTATTAGCATATCTATCAGCATAAAAAATTGCAATTTTCTAAGTCTCATAGTTTAGAAATGCCATTGGGGCAACTCATAAACCACTTTGGAGGCTTGGATTACTCGAAAATGGTTGACTTTGTAAGGAAATCATGTATAAACCTTGCCTTCATTTTAAAAGTCCTATACAACGATACCCCACACACGATGGGGTAGAATGAAAAAATATTTTTCATCCCCACTTCACATGTAGTGTATGTACCACTAGTATGGAGAGCCACCTCTGAAATGTAAAATTATTATTATTTTATGATGCCAATACCGAGATCTATGCACAGTCTTTGACTATACCAAATTTCATCTATTTATATTGATAATTACAGAAGCTAGAGGCGCGGACAGACAGACAGATAGACAGACAGATATACAGATAGACAGACAGACAGACAGACGGACAGAGTGAAACTATAAGGGTTCCTTGAGTATTACGGAACCCTAACAATCTTAAATATATGTATAGTATAAAAGTATTAAATTATATTTCCCGTTGTCTGGACACCGGAACAAAGTTCTTCGGACCATTAGCGTGGTGTAAAGCGTCCATAGATATATTATTGCTACTTCTACTAGATATATTATTGGCTACGGGAAAATACTAAGATAATTCGGTATTTACCTTCGCCAGTTGTGAGTTTATCCATTTCGCGAACGTCTTTTTCTGCACGTCCTCTCGTTCGTCTGAAAATTGAAAATACACAAATTATACAAAAGTAAAAAGTCTTAATACTGTACATAGTCTCGGAATATATAATTATTTATATAATCTGAGACTGTGTTATTATATATTATTAATGACAGGCGGACGGATATTGTATTTCGGAATATCAAAGTGTATTCATTTGATTATAACAATATTATGTATACGTCACAGTAAAATTGTAAATACCGTTAGATTGTAATATAACTAGTGATTTCGTGTTTAAAACAACTCACAGTTTTAGAATTAGGTATATAAAATTGTCGTGGAAGTAAATGAAATCTGTGATTAGCCAAAGAAGTGCAGTTTAAATGATAAATTAGTGTTAGCCACCGAACATTGTAAATTGTAATATATTTCCCGGGTTCTAATATTTTTTTATGTGATTTAACCTATGCGATTTTGATGTTATAATAGTAACAACATTCGATATCAAATGATAAAGCAAACAAATATGGCAGCACGGGGCATATGCAGTTAAACCAATCAGCGCGCGAGTTGCAATTTAACGAGTTTCAGTTTCATATTAAAATATAACGAAAAATAATGTGTAAAAATGAATGCAGAACGTTTATTTGACAATCTTTCGACATTTTATAATCTCGCTAGTTATATTACAATCTAACGGTATTTACAATTTTACAGTGAAATATAAAAGTGTTGTGTATGTAGATTGTAGGAGGACAGACGACACTCCTGCAGCAAGAGCCAGTCGTCTGCCTACGAGGGTGTATCAGTAAAGTATGAAGCCGTAATAAGTGTTTCATTTTTCAGGTCTTCTACCTTTCTTAAAATAAAATATTTCTTATAAAATATTATAATTACTTACTTTTTATTAAAAATAATATTATACTAATGGAAACCTTTGAAAATATTATTATTATTTTATCTTCGCAAGTTTCACGGATTTCATAGCGTAGCGGTTTATACCGTCACGGAAGGATACCCATGACCACGATCGCTGTAATATATCCGAAACAGGAATGCGAAAATTATATTCGCCGCGATTATATTCGTCATTTTGACTACATGTAACATACCTTGATAAGGTTACAAGTTACATTTTTCCTAAGAGGATCGCGCATCTGATAAGTCTATTACATGATCATGAAAAAAATACGTAAACGATTAATTACTTCCAACATTCGCGTTAAGAAGATAATATTATGTTTATTAATATTTTAATATGGAGTATTTCTAGAACAGAAAATTTATTTAAAACATAATTCATAGTTTGAAAGAAGATTGAAAATAAATTAAATGGCGAAAAAATCGCCAATGTCTATTGAAAAATGAGTAATAAATGAGCGGTGAAAGTTTTAAATATATTTATTTCTAGCAAAACGATATTAATTTAGTATGAACTTTCTATGCATGGAGAATAGAGGTAAGGAGGACCATCTCTCTAAGGCAGAAAAGCTAAAAGTGTCCGACAAAAGTAATTAAATAATAGTTCCAAAGCTGGCCATAATGGCGCTAGAGTGGCAAGGGTGCTATGAAGTTAGACTTTTTGATGACTATGACTAGTTGTTAGTAGTTAATTCAGTAAATCATGAATATTCTAATTACTCGTATATTCGAAAATATTTATATATATAAAACCGAAGAAGATCCCAAGATTTAATTATCCGTTTGAATTTTGCCGCTTTACACCCTTGCGTCTGTAGCGCCCCCTATTTAACGCTATTTTACGGACACTTTTCATGTATGGAGATGGTACTCCTTACCTCTATTCTCCATGTTTCTATGCAAGTCGTGTAAATCTGTCATGTTACACATCGGATCTCTCTGTCTAATTGACTGCTATAAACATGCATATCTTTGTTATTTTCAATGATAGCCAAAAACTGATTTTACTTCACGGTCTATGAAACAAGATAGATCTATTTAGATAAATTAAAAAAAAAACGCGCATATTCCCTATCGGTTATGCGAGTACTACACGCGCATCTTGTGCGTCATTGGTCAATTTTGACATTTGGACGCATGGCTTCATAACGCCAAATGCCAATAGACGTGTAATCAATGTATGTGTTAGTGCATAATAACAACATCAGAAGCACCTTCATCAACAGAAGACACCGGGTTCACCAACACTTCAAGAGACTTCAAAATAGTCAACATAGTTTAAAACTAGCTGGTGCCCATAATTTAGTTTGCGTACAACCAACGGAAACGGAACCCTATTATTTAACCGAAACATAAGATAAAGTAGCCTAAGTTACTCCATATAGCATCACCTATCCGCCAGTAAAGGCCCAGAGAAGAAAAATTAAAAAAATGGATTCTATAGTACCGTATATTATTATATATGCATTATTGTGTGAAAAGCTAAGTAATTTAAAATTACAATCAGACACTTCAATTTAAATTTATTTGTATCGATGTATTTGTATAGGTGCCTTTTCTAGGTAAACTACTTATTTTCATTTATTTATTATTAAGCTATTGCATAGCTTCTATCGCGGGCCTTGAGCGCGGGGACCGAATCCAGAAATTCCGTAACGAAAAAACCTCACGCTCCCCACTCCGACGGGCACGGAGGTGTGGCTTGAAGGCCGTGCATCGTCTAACGTCGTTTCAGTTCGGCAGTCTTCGACACGGCGTTGTGTGCGTGCGATAATGCTATGCAATAGCTTTACCGCGGCAGTCCCCGAGTGCCACACGTCTTTTTATTTATTTATTAACTTATTATAGAAAATGTTATTTTAAATATTGTAGTCTGTTTACTCTACTTCCAATGATGTGTACACCTATAATTAGGTATAAACATCACATCAAAATTATGCGTCTATCAGTCAAATACTGGAACTATATTTAAACTAAGTGACGCTCAAGTCACATGCTGTCCCTGTCATTTCGGCCAGCAGAGGCAGCGACAGCCTGTGAATAGGAGGGCTCTTAATTAATCATTTTTTATATATAAAGTAAGTGACGCTCAAGTCACCTGCTGTCCTTGTCGTTTCGGCCGGCAGAGGCAGCGACAGCCTGTGAATAGGAGGGCTCTTAATTAATAATTTTATATATAAAGTAAGTGACACTCAAGTCACCTGCTGTCCTTGTCGTTTCGGCTGGCAGAGGCAGCGACAGCCTGTAAATAGGAGGGCTCTTAATTTAAATTAGCGTTCCAGTATTCGGCTGTCAGTTATTTAAGCTAAGTGTATACTGTAACCCAAAATAAAATCACAAGCACGCCAGTAAAATTGATAATATTTTTCAAATACATTGACTGCATTATAATTTCTTATGGTGCAATGTCATTAATGCACAAATACAATGAAAAACAAGTATTTCTGGCAATAAATTAAAACAGATCGAGGTCATTAAACTGAAGTTTAAATGCCTATTCTGTTTTAATATTTAATATCTACCAAAATTAAAATAATTTTAAGTATCTGTTATTAATTTTTGAACGATTTTGTGGGGATTTTCTCACATGACTAACAATAATTATTAATATTCATTCTTTCATTGTTTACTACACGGCTTTAGTTAAATAGCTTTAGTGACATTTCAATTGTTTAACAATAATTAATTGAAATTTTAAAATTTCAACTAAGTAGGTTTGTAAGAATTCCTATTATGTATATCCTAACAAGCAAACCGTGTTTTTGAGGTACGGAGTACGGACACACACACACACACACTAAATGGGTAATTCTCATTTTTCCAAAAAAAGCGTGTGATCATCATTTTTCCCAGTGATGGTACATAAGTATCAACTTTTATTTTTATTTTCCTTAAATATTAATAAAATACTATATATTCCATAAAGAAGCATTTTCAATTTACAGTAGCCTTATAAATTTTTTGATCATGAAATAGTCAAAAATGTCCCTTCCATGTGTGTGATCACTCCATTTTTATATACGGTTTTAAATTGATAACTAAATATATCACTAGAATAACAAAATTTTCCCAATGCCATCATAAACCAGGTTAAATAAACTATATAAATAAAAAAAAACTACGGTCAAAACCTTAATATACTCATATGTAATACTTTTAAAAACATTGTGATCGATTTTTTTAGTCACCTCCATGGATGATGTCACGATAGTTTTTTAAATGGCAAATAATTCGCGTAGAAAGAAACTTCGCACGGCTAAAAAAAAAAACACCCGCGCCATTTTACTTCAGTTGTCAGATTTTACCGGCGACGTAAGCGTTATCAGAAAATTGTATCTTTAGTTGTTATTCTCACAACTCGTCGAGCATAAGTAGTCACTACTGTGGTTACTGTCAAAGGTATGTACAGTTAAATTATAAACTTTAGTCTTGTGTTTCGAATGTGTTTTTGTATCGAAAAACGCTTGGCAAAATTTGTATAACCATGCTTGATTTGGAGGTTATGTTTGAACATTTAAGTAACGAAAAGTCACTTCCATGGGCGTCACATCCATGGATCCGTGGATAAAAAATCACCCATGGAAGTGACCATGGATCCATGGAAGTGAGTTTTACTTACGAATGGCTGTGGTTTGCGGGTATTTTGCATTGTTATTATTATTTTGTTTTAGATGGTCAAACCAAAGAAAGTCCGAAAGACTGCGGAAGAGATACGTCTGCAAAAACGTGAATGCGAACGAAAACGGAGAGCACGTATTAAAGCTGACGCTGCTTTATATGAGGCCTCTAAAGCTAAAGATAGAGCTCGATACTCTGAAAAAAAACAAAAGCAGCAAATAAAACTTGTCAGTGATATGACACCCAGAGAGCACCGGAACCAGCGCAAAGCGTGGAAAGAGCGTAAAGCTAGAAGTAGATTGAAACAGAAACGTAACAAAACTTTATTGGCACACCTCAGGGAAAACACACCTGACACAACAGATGACGAAGCACATAGTCTTAGCAGATCTCCCTCGATATTAATGAATTTATCTAAAGAAAATGAAGCTGGTTTGCGAGAAATTACAACCCCAACACGGTCACCTAGATCTGCACCTGTATCTGTTGCTGGAGAGGATGGATCAAGCTCTTCACGTGCTGTTTGTCAAAGTCGACAAAAGATGACAGGTCTTAAACTCGCAAGGCAAACTCGTGAGCAAGCAAGTTTGATCATTAGTAAACAAAAGAAACAGCTACAGGTGTTGAAACAGAAAGTACATACTTTACAAGTTAAACTACTGAGAGAAGGCGCCAAAAAACGTAAAAATATCACTAAAAAGAAGAGCCCGCTTTATATAAATAAAACATCAAAGGTGAAAATGATTCGCACAGCTGTAACGGACTTCCTAGAAAGAGATGACAACAGTAAAATGTGTCCAGGAAAAAAGGATTGCGTGGTCAAAAACAAACTCAAGAAGCAGAAGAGATATTTGGCTGATACCATGGTAAACCTTTATAAGAAATACCAATCTGAACAGGAGTCAATAAAAATTAGTCTTGCTACTTTTTGTAGATTAAGACCCTTTTGGGTTGTACCAAGAAAAATTTCTGAAAGGGATACATGTTTATGCGTCGTTCATGAAAATATACAGCTAATGTTCGACAAACTAAAATGCCTAGATATTATTTCTGGTCAGAACTTAAGGGAACTCTGCAAAACAATAGTTTGCGACATGAATAAAAAAGCTTGTATGCTACGAAAATGCGAGATATGTAAGAATAGAGTACCAATGATAAGAGAATTTGATGATTCAACTGAAACTACATACAAGTTATGGACAGTGATAAAAGAAAAGAGACTTATACAGGGCAAAGAAAAGGAAATACGCAGAACTGTGAAGGCTGAATTTAATATTCAGAAAAAGAAATTGATATTAAAGTTTCTTGATGCTTTAGAAAAGTTTTTGGTTCACGAATATAATATAACCCATCAATATAAGGCTACTACCGCATTGAAGTCCAATCTTAATATAGGAGACATTTTTATGCAAGTGGACTTTTCGGAAAATTACTGCTGTAAATATGCAAACGAAATACAAGCTGTTCATTTTGGAGCGTCAAGGCAGCAGATAAATCTACATACCGGTGTCTATTACTACAAATGTCCAGATAATCAAATGATAAAATGTGTATCTTTTTGTACATTTTCAGAATGTTTGCGTCACGATGCCAGTGCAGTTTTTGCTCACATGCAAAAAATTCTTGACCACATACGCACCTTACATTCTATGGACTCATTACACGTCTTAAGTGACGGACCAACAGCTCAGTACAGAAATAAGAAGGCGTTTTATTTGTTTACACAACACATAACGCAGCTGTATCGACTCAAAACTGCAACATGGAGTTTTAGTGAGGCTGGACATGGCAAGGGGCCTATGGATGGCGTAGGAGCAGTTATAAAACGTACAGCAGATCGCATAGTTGCTCAAGGCGAAGACATCCCAGATTTTGTTAGCTTCGTTAAATCCCTGGAAAAAAATGTAAACAACGTTACAATGTTTGTCGTGAATGAAACACAGATAGATGCAATGGATAAATTATTGCCGGAACCAGGAAAGAGCATCTCTGGAACTATGAAAATTCATCAGATTACATGGGACTTATCGCATAGTAACAGAGTCTTCTTGCGAACGTTGACATGCCTTACTTGCAGACCTGGAGAAGTTTGCATTCATCATAAGTTGGGGACTGGATTCTACGATTTCACCAATGATCCCCCTATTACTATCCAGGAAAATGGTATGGCATCTGAAGCCACCAATAATAGTGGTTCCAGTTACGAGACCGATTTGTCCACAGTTCCGGAGTCTATAACTGAAGAACAACAATCTGGCAATGCACATTCCGCAGCTCTTCTAAAGGAAGGAATGTGGGTAGTTACAAGATTTTTGTCAAAGAAGACGGAGCAGCATTTTGTTGGTCAAATAATTGGATTCGAAGGCATAGAACCTAAAGTCAAGTTCACGAAAAAAATAAGGGTTATAAGCAAACACACTATTTTTTGTTGGATAGAACCTGAGGATATATTTCCTGTTCCGTGTAATGACGTTGTTGCAATTTTGATCGAACCTACACCTGGTAGGCGAGGTGAATTGCTTTTTAATAATGTCGACATTGAAAAATATAGTAATGTACTCTAGAAACCGTTTTTAGCTCAAGCTAAAGTCAATATTGTTGATTTTATATCTAAGTACAAATGTTTTCTTCTAATTACGATAAGAAATTACTAAGACTGCAATAATTATTAAGAATAGGTTTAGACCTAAGAACGCTTGGTAGACAAAGTGATTTGTTATTTAAGCTCGGGCTGAAGCCAAAAAATTTTTATTTTGTTATTTTGTTTTTTTAGTGTAAGAATATTTTGTTATTGAAACCAGTAAGACTTTTTTGAGACTGTGATAATTAAGATATCAAGCTACCTGTGTAAAAGTAAATTTTATAAAAATAAATAAGTTTCTTTTTTAAGTAATTACACAAATTCTTTTAAATAGAAGTAAATTTGTGATATTAGTTTACATATTTTAGTCAGTAATGACAATAAAGTTGATTTTTTAAATAAAAATTGCATTTTACTTTTAAGAAAAGTCACCTCCTTGTTTTATGTCACAGCCATGGATTCACTTATTATATGGAATGTCATTTCCATGGAACTTAAGTCACTACCATGGAGGGCACTTTTTTTAAAACCCTTATTTTTCTATATATAGGAGGCTGCAAGCTCGGAGAATATTTTTCTGATCTAGAACAAGACTAAAACTAATAGAATCAACCATCAAATTGCTCAAAAAGACGTTTAGGATTTTTTACAACTTTTTTGTGTCAAAAATGAGAATTACCCAAATACACTTTGATAACTGGATGAATTGTGCTAAATACTATGCACAAAACCTCTGGGACTATTATTGTCACTTTCCTGTGATGAATATTAATTTGTGGAAAACATTCCAATCATCCTATACAATACGTATAGAGAGATAGTAGAATGCTTATTAATTATTTATTATAATACGAAGAAGTATTTCCAATATTCTGTTTCAAAGAGCAGTTACTTTTGTACTTTTAACAAATACGACTAAAACATTTAACAGCCTATTAAAATGTTATGCTATGAAATGGAAAAATTGTCAATGATGACTTCTAGACTCTAACAAACCACAGCAAGTACTAGAGCCTAGAACTAACCGAGAAGGGTGACATACTATTAACTGCATGCTAATTGTTTGAACATTTTGCAGCTACATTAGATCCTGGCTTTGCTCGAACACAATGTTTTAATAGGTAATCTTTGAAGTTTTTTTTTTTTTAAGGAAATAAAGATTTCAACAAGAATCTTTGAAGTATCCTAAATAAACCTTCCCTCAAACAGCTTCTATACAAGGCGATATGCCTTGTATAGAAGAAAATAGCACACAATAAAGCGCAAAGAACACAATGTTATGCCAGTTTACAAAAGATTTGAAACAAGCCAAAGGGTAGCACGTACAGTTTTCACACACGCGCATTAGAAGTGAAACCTTTAAATACGCCCCGTATCAGATTTAAAAATGCAACTTAAGTTGAATAATGAACAAGCAAATATAATATGATTGATTGATAACTCTTGTCCCTGTCCCTTTACGTTTTATCGAGCTTCAAATCACAATGTTGCACAAATTTGTAGCACTGAAGAGTGTGTAGTCTGTAAACCAGTAGCAATGTTAAGGCAAACTCTTGCACTTATTAGTAGAATACTGAACACTGAAAAAATGTCAACCAACATTCGATCGCGGTAGGAAACTGAACGGTGTAATTTCTCGCTTCACTGGTACCACACCTTCGAATCTACTCAGAGTAGTCACACGAAGGAGACTTTATGACAGATGGTAACAGTGGCAATATATTTTTTATAAAAAACTACACACCGACTACGTAAATTATAAGTATAGCCTATGTTACCCGGGCTATTGTTACGAGTCCAATATCTATTGACACCTCATTCATTAAAATCGAACCAGTGTTGAGGGGCTACGGTGGAACAAACATACATACAAAGACTGCCAAAATCATTACGATTCCTTTTGGCTTCGCCGTTGTCGGGTAAAAATATATAATTTAATTTCGACCACGACCTCAATATCTTTCGACAATCGATTCTAACACATCATGTCACGTCCATGGAAAAATACCTGCCAAGTGCGAGTCACACTCGCGCAAAAAAGGTTCCGTGCAAAACGTTTGTATGGGGGTTCCAGTTTAATATGTTTATTCTGGTTTTACCCGACTGCGGCGAAGCCAAAATGAAGGGTAATGATTTTGGTAGTCTATGTATGTATTTATGTATGTTTGTTCCCTCGTAACGTCTAAACTACCCTGACGATTTCAATAGAATACGTTATGATGCCGCGGGTAACATAGGATATATTATATTTTTTTTCAAAATTTTGTATTTCGAAAATTGGACCCCAGATTCTAACATCTAAAAAAATTTAACCGAAACAATCTTCACGTGTTTGGTATCAAAAGAAAAGTCTTGGCGAGCACATCACAAATATGTATAATATATATTTTACATAATTTGTCATGTGCTTGCACAAATATGTCAAAATACACGTTTAAAATGCGGCCGTACAATTCGTACTAACCCAGTCGTCCAATTTTCGAACATTACGTCACATAATACTATAAATATATCAATTAATATATATTAAGTATATATATATATATATACAATATCATTTTCATTTCATTCATAAAACATAAATATAATTTATTAAAAGACAATACATACCAAAATAAAAATTTAAATAACCCCCGAATGGTCAAGCAGTGAACGAGCTGATGATGATGAATTATAGCTAAAACACTCTCGATCATGTTAGCTTTCAAACAAAAAAAACTAGATTAAAATTGGTTAATCGGTTCAACCGCTTTTATTTAGATAATGCAGATGAAATGAATTATTAGCATTTTTATTACTTATTCGTTCGATAGATGTCACTATACGGGTGGTGCGGGACTGCGGATCTTAGATATTTCTGTATCGCAGTATACATTTATTATACGGTGAATTGGTGAATTCATGTTGACTGCGGAAAACTCTCAATTGCGTTTCTTGATTATAATAATATAATTATATATAATAAAAATTAATTATAATATAATAATAAATCGTTATTTAAATCTAGAAAAAAAATTGTCTCGCTCCGCGCTCGTGAAGAAGATGTTTTTTACGAGTGTTTGATTAGGTACTTATTAATATTATTACAAATAATACGTTCGATTGGGAAACGGAAAAATACGAAATAAAAAAATAAGTTAAAAAAACAGCTATAACCCGAAACAAGAAAACAGTTCAGATAGAAATCTAGAAATGCATAGGTACAAGAATGGTTAAGGTAGAGCCGCGCTTACTTCATAAGGTTCACCACAGTCAATGTCAAATCGCAGCCGTCTGTATCTATCTTGGGGTATAATTCTAGAAACTTCTCTAGGCCTCAGGGACAGCTCATACCTACCAGACAGTTCGTTGTGAACTAACGCTTAGTTGCCATTGGTGAGTGCGACCACGGCTCTAGCTTGACCATTCTTGTACATATGCATTTCTGGATTTCTAGCTGAATTATTTTCGTGTTTCGGCCTTTTTAGACCCCTCTTTTTACGTAGTCGGGTTATAGTTTTTTTTTTAAACTAATTTTTTATTTGTTCATACAGCGGCAACAGAAACACATCATCTGTAAAAATTTCTAGCTCTAGCTCTAGCCTGGTGAGTGGTGACAGACAGACAGGTCGCGTCCCGTTTTAACCCCTCGGGTACGGAACCCTAAGAACGAAGATTGCAGAGGGAGAAGGCAAGATAGTTTTAATCTCGGTAATGTTTTGCGGGAAGTCAACACGTGTTCTGTTTGGTGTCGCAAATCGCCTAGTGGCGCGCGTTACATCACGTACGCTGACGGTATTTTAGACCCAAACCCCCTTTGAGCTCCCGATACCTTCATACACTTAGCGCTACACATGGGTCTTCTACGAGGCCTTGGTGTCTCGCCTATATAAATAAATAAATACAGCGAGTAGTGACAGCACTTGGCGGAGGTGAAACACGCAATCTCGTTATTGATAACCATGGAGGAATTATGGGTTTTATTGGTCCATGTTGTGAACCGAGACAGTATCATCATCATCGTTTAGGAAACCGAAAATTACAGGGTAGACTGATTAATAATAAAAATACGCCTTCACACCACGTCCATCTGGTCCCGTGGTGAGTTCTCGAAGAACTTGTGTTACGGGTGCGGGTGCCAGACAACGGAAAATTATTGAATACTTTTTATACTATATGTACTTATACTAATATTCAATCCCGCGACTTGCGATTTGATCTTGGGAAACATTTGTTTTGGCACGAACGGGCCGGCTGTAACAGAAAGTAAACACGGCCTCACAGAATACCGGCGTGAACGTGGCGTAACGGTAGCGTTTCGCCAAGCGTTTGTACTACAGGCCAGATTGAGGGTTAGGGATTCAATTCCAGCAACACATTTATATCTCTGGAGTATATACAGATCCTAAACTCTGCCATATCAAATTTCATCGAAATCCGTTCAGTAGTTTTTGCGTGAAAGAGTAACAAACATCCATCCATCCATACATCCATCCTAGTAAACTTTTCACATTTATTACAATAGTTGGATTTGACCTCCTGGTATGCTTGCTATTGTAATGCGTGTTTAGTATGCAGTTCGTGTTCGGGCATTAGCCGCGACAGACAGACAGACAGGTGACAAGTGTTTCCGCATAGCTTTTTAACTTAAGTAGAAATAATATTCTAAAAATATTTGTGTTACTTTATGGAAAGTAACTTTTGTACCGGAGTGCCATGATAGACATAATATGGGTCAGAAAACAAAATTAAAAATTGTAAGTAACCCCCGAATCGTCAAGCAGTGAGCGAGCTGGTGATGATACTGATGATGGCTAAGAACACTCTATAGCTGATGATGATGAATTATAGCTAGGAGCACTCTCGATCATGTCAGCTTTCAAACAAAAAAAAAAACTAGATCAAAATCGGTTCATCCGTTTGGGATATGCGATGCCACGGACAAACACACTGATAGACAGACATCTACGTCAAACTTATAAGACTCCTGTTTTCGTCGGTTGTTTAAAATAGGGGTGAAATATCGTTATTTCGTTGAGTAGGTAAGTGGCGATCTGTCCCAAATCCCAATTTGCGCGTTTCGAAGACCGCCGACACACTTGTCGCTCTCCTCTGAATCTAATTCAGTGCACTGAAAATGGAACTCTCCGCTAATACAACAGAGCTGAATGAAAGTCGAGTAGTTAGATTTGACATTGACACTCGTGTGTTCGATTTTCAGCTTTGTATTAATTAGCACAAAGCTCCATTTTCAGTACACTGAAAATATTTTTCACCGGACCTCCGGATCCCGGACAGTATAGTTCCAACCTAAGACGGCAGTGTACCCTTAGCACCAGGCGAACTGTCTGATCGTTTGCTAGTTTCCATAAAAAAGGTGCTTATACTTTAGATAAATAGCGATCGGTACGTTATGCTTGGATGAGATGCAGGGAATTGTGGAAACTCGGCAGTCGTTTAAATGCTTCATTTATTTGTTTATGTTACATATATCAACAGTAAGATGTAACTGTCAATGTCATTATTGAATGTCGTAAAGCCAATCGAGTTTATTTCAGTTGGCCAAAATACTATACATAGTGTAGACGTATATATTGTGTTAAGCATATCTCATTACATATTGTAATACGTATCTGTGGTAAGCACCAATAAAGGAGAGTATGAGAATTGCTGCTGTATTATTATCATCACCACACGAGCGCAAGAAGGACTTACAATCAAGAGGTCGTAGCCCGTTACAGTTTACACTTTTGCTTTATTTATTGCATTTATTGCTTTTATAATATTATCTATATATCTGCATTGCCATGCCTAAAAGTCAAAATTATTTTTAAAAATATCAAAATTAAGCTATTTTAGCTAAAAAACAAAATAGCCGACTAGACTCTCTTGTTAACTTACTTTAGGAGCTAACATCCCTAGCGGGGATCGAACCTGCGCTCTTTTAAATGCAGCTGTATTGTACTAGGAATGTTGTATGTGATTTGTACAGCGCCACCTAGTTGTAAACGCGACAACTGGGTCAAATCACATACAAATTCCTAGTGAACGCTAAACGCGCTCACGATCGAATGCGAAAAGAAAAACTCACACTTAGCACTCGGAAGTAAATTTACCACTAGGCCAAACTGCCAAAGCATAATAATTAATCAACTCAAAAAAGGAGGTTCTCATTTTTAGACTCAAAAGACAAAATTTGGCTGGGACATTATTAACCGAAATCTCTCCGGCCGAAAAAAAACATCGCTTTAAATAGAACTCTGCGCTAATACAACAGAGTTGAAAATCGAACACACGAGCCACGGCAACATATTTTCAAAAACTCGAATCGAACACACGAGCGGTGTTCGATTTCCAACTACATAGTATTGGCGCAGAGTTCTATTATCAGCGCTGTTTTTTTCCGGCCGGAAAGATTCCAGATAAAATAGCCCCAGCCCTATTCTTCTGAAAATAGGTATTAAGCTGGGGCTATATGGTATGGAATCAGGAAGGCCGAAGAAAATTTAAAGCATAATAGAGAACTCTGCGCTAATACAATAGAGCTGAAAATCGAACACACAGTGTCGAGTCAAATGTCGATGATATGACAGCTCGTCCCTTCCATTTTCAACTTTAATGTATTAACGCAGAGTACTATTTTCGGTGCTCTGGATTTTCCCAAGACTGCCGGATTCCGGATCATACAGTCCCCCGGCCTTGGGTTCATATTATGTTTGTTAGTAGGAACTGTTTGCCGTGAGAATTAGTGAGTCATCGCGCTCAATGAGCAACTTTTTGCGCAGTTTCGTCGGTTTTGTGCACATTTAATGCGTCCTGTTGTACAATGTAGGTTTCGTCTTTAGCTTTTCCGTTGTCTAATAAAGGTTAGAAACTAAATACTAATATTGATATTATCAAAGCTAAAGTTTGCGAGGATGGACAAAATGATGATTCTACTTATTATGTTGGAACTACTAAAACTGATTTACATACAAAATAACAGTTTAGATCTTTTCATCCGTTATTGGATGATTTATACAGTATTCTCCGAGCGAAGTAACCACTCTTGAAATACTGTAGTGCCTGGGACAGTTGGTGACTAGGGCAGTTGGTTTTTAAATCTCGTATGGTTGCCCGAGCACATACGGCATTCTCACAACACAGTCGGCCCAGTCCAGGGGAATGACTGATCGATACGTCTGGGGCAATCATGTGCGGGTTTCCTCACGATGTTTTCCTTCACCGTTGGAGCGTCCGTATAATGTACTTGAGATCTGGAAAAGTCTCATTGGTACACGCCGCAACCCGGGTATCGAACCTGCACTCTCTCGAGTGCGAATCAAACGGTCTACCCACTAGGCCACGGAGCTATCATGGCACATACTAAAGAACGCTTAGTGTACACACTAGATTAGAGCGAAGGCTATTACGATGTAAAGAAACAACCAAATATTTCCTCTACGTTTAGGATAGATCGCGTAAGTCGTGTAGTTCGCTCGGTTTTCAACAGACCGCAGTAGTATTTTTAACCGACTTCCAAAAGGAGGCGGTTACACGTTTGGCTGTACGTATTTTTATTTGGAATGTTCAACGATAACTCCGCCGGCTGTTGACCGATTTTCAAAATTAATTTTTTTGATGTAAAGGGTATATTTCGAAGTTGGTCGCTTTTCACAAAAGGGAATCGAGGGATCTCCTTAAAATTTATATGGACACATATAGTGATTTCAACGTTTTCTGAAATAACCCAATCATATTATTATGCTACCACCAAAAAGTAAGATTTTGCACCAAGGTATACCCTGGATCTAAAAGTACTGAACAGAACTCCTGTTCAGTGCTCAGTCTTTAAAGATACGCGTTTCGAAATTTGGACATTGTTTGAAGAACTGCAAGAATATGACATTATGTAACTTACAGTAATCATCATCATTGTCTTATATACAATACCCAATGGAAGCTTGGCGCGTATTCAATTATACAGTCGATCGTTATATTTTAAACGTTCTTAAAATGTGTTAATAACAATTTAACAAATATCACTAAAAAGGGAAAAAATATTATTATTTTTAAACAAAAAATTAAACCGACTTCCAAAGTAAAAATGCACAAAAAAGTTTGAAATAAAACTTATTTTCTAGATGATTTCCCTTTTAATATTTCTTCTCCACTCAATCTTCAAAATTTTGAAGTCGGTATAATACCGGCCAACTTGAACGTGTGTTCTATTTTATATATTGTTTTATCAGGATTTTGTTGGGGCTGGTACAGACTTCAAAGTTATGAAAATTGAGTAGAGAAATAGTTAAAATTTAAGCCAAATTTAAAAGGGGAATCATTTAGAAAACAAGTATTATATTTTCATACTTTTTGGACATTGTTATCTTGTATCAATATTTTGGCTAATGTTTGACATTCTCTGTCTTTACTATTATAACACGTCTATGCGTCTATCATAGATACTGTTCTTCCCATAGAAGACTTACGGAAGCAATCCACTAATATGCATCAACCTCATTTTTGTGAAATCTCGTGATCTCGTGGGCAGTGCCGAGTACGGTGAAAAGTGAAATGATGACCAAATTAGGAGGCTGGAAACCCGAAACGCCTTAATAGGAATCGCACACAAAGGTGCAATAGATACGACAGTAGTCAGTACATTCATCAGTTTTGCTCCGTGGCCTAGTGGGTAGACCGTTTGATTCGCACTCGAGAGAGTGCAGGTTCGATTCCCGGCTGGAGGTTTGATTCGGCCCGATTAGAGGTTTAATGAGACTTTTTCAGATCTCAAGTACATAATACGGACGCTCTAACGGTGAAGGAAAACATCACATGGTTGGGCCCAGACGTATTGACCAGTCATTCCTCTGGACTAGGCTGACTGTGTTGTGAGAATGCCGTATGTGCTTGGGCAACCATACGACATTTAACAACCAACTGTCCCAGGCACTACAGTATTTAAAGAGTGGTTACTTCGCTCGGAGAATACTGTATAAATCATCCAATATCGGATGAAAAGGCCTAAGTTTAAGTCAGTACATTGACTAGCAGTGGCGAAGACTGGTTCTCCTTCATAGGGAAGCTCTAGGCTGTATAATACGTAGGGATTTGGATGAGGGTATTTAAAAGGTAAGTGTGACCTCGCCGTCTTGGTTCTTGCATATACTTCTAGTGGTGACACCAATGATACAGCACACATTTATTAACTGTTCTTTATTTATGTATTACATTATACATATGAGAGATGCTTAACACAGATGCGTCTACAGTCTACACTATACATAGCCTTTTGGCTAACTAAATTAATATATTATATCTCGATAGGCTTCGCATGTGACATCTGTGAATAAGACATTGACATTATATACTTTTTATAACTACTTTAATATGTAACAGTAAGTAAAGCCGGTAGGAATGGAGTTATAAGGAAACCCACGCTGCTGTTGACTAGGATTCCCAACCCTCCGGGATCGCCCGGGAGACTCCGGAAATAATGGTTCATCTCATATGTGCTGTGTGCGAGTTTTTGTCACTGCTGGCGGTGAAGAAGTTAACTACAATTTGTATGGCACCGGAACAACGCCGCTAGTGGCAAACAATGGTAACTAATTCGATGCCACAAAAATTGTATTTGACTTCTTAACGGCGAGTAGTGACTTAGCACACTGACCTTCCGGGGAACAATAATTTCTCCGGTTTTTGGAACGAAGTTCCTTATGGCGCCTTGCGAATTGGAGGCTATGCGGATTAAATTGGCACGACACTTTTTGCCACTCAAAATCACAATGTTATAACGACTATTAAGAATGATACAAAAAACGACCTTATCACCTTGACAATAATGTAGAATTTTGCAATTACTGTTATGACTGTTACATATTGTGACTAGCTAGCCGGGCCTGTTGATGCCCCGGGATGTTATTACTCAGTAATAACATTAATTAAATTAATCTCTATATCTAATATATATATACACAGAGATCCCTTGACACCTCCCAAGTTTTTTAAATATATTATGAGTATTATGTATTACCCCAATATACCGTAAGAGAAGCCAAAAGGATTCGAGTTATACGGACGCCGGACACGCTACTGGAAGTTAAAGAATTCTTCACCCCTACACCATGTTTGTTTATTTAAATTTTAAAGCACACTTCCCTCGCACGCATCTGTTTCCTTTTTAGAGTTCCGTACACAAACGGTAAAACGGGTTACGAGACCCTTTAACTGAGGCTTCGCTGTCTCTCTCTCTCGTAGATAGTTGAAATTTCACAGATTTATTTATTTTCTTTACCAAGCCATTAAGTAGATAAATAGACAGTTTACAATCATAATAATTTTAGTGTCGCGTGCAATGTTACATAAACCATTAAAGCGTACATGATAGTCCTCATTGAGTAATGTTATTTAATTACAATTTATAGCGGTGGACTCCAAACTAGGCATAGCCTGTGTCTTGGAGGTCCGGGTTTTACTTATCTATCAGTTTTACTTGTGGTTGGAAATTAGCGCGCTTGCGTGTCACAGGAAATACTTAGATTAATAATTCAGTATGGAAACAAAATTAATAAAACAATATAATATCAGCTGCAGCTAGTTAATTTAGTTATGCAATTCACTATCCCGCTTGAATATAAAGTCAGGTCAGAACAAATAATACCATAATGAAATTTAAATTTTAGATTTAGCGTTAAGTGAAACCAAATAAAATATTAGAAATAAAAATAGGTTACAATATTTGGGCAATTCACTTTTGCGCTGCGTTCAACGGCAAGTCAGAGCAAATAATAAAATAAAATTTAAGACTAAGACGAACCAAATAAGATTAACATACATTTTTGATAGGATTAGATTACAATACTCGTATTGATGCTATTCATTGCATTTGGTAAGTAACATCAATACAAATTCGTTAAGGGGGACAGATGTTTGGGGGATAATGGAATTTTACATGATATTTTGACTGTTTTGTCAGTGACTGCGCGTGCGTGCGTGTTGTGTATGTGTGTGAATGAGTGTGTGTGTATATTTGCGTGAATGAGTGTGTGTTGATTTATTTGATTTTTTTCCCCTCTTAGTGTTACAAACATCCACAAGTCGTTCAATATCTGCACAACTTTATGATTTAAGCCAGCTTTTCATCTCAGAAGGTGTGGTATTTTTTTGAGACTGCTTCATTGTGATCTTTCGATCTCTTGCTACATATGATGATGTAAGTATTTCTGTGGCCGGCTAGCGATATAACAACAAATACTAAAAACAGAATAAAATAAATATTTAAGGCGGGCTCCTTTTATTGCAGTTTTGTACGGAACTCTTCGTGCACGAGTCCGACTTGCACTTGGCCGGTTATTATTATGGAATAAGACAGGCAAACGTGCGGGTGGAATGCCTGATGGAGACCGGTCAAACCAGTGGAGTAGCAAGTGCGTTACGCTTTAAAGTTTCAACCCTCTCTTGGACAATACAAGTGTTATTACAAGTAGATTTTTTTGAGTCCGTGGTATTTGTCGAGTCAGTCCATTCGTGCCGAAGCATAACTCATATGTTTATTTCATGCCAACTTCCTCACTCGCATGCATCTGTTTCGATTTACGTCGCGCCGAACATTCCTCGCCACGCTGCGCTGATCCGGTTTCTCCGCACGCGGATCTTCCTAAATTCATATATGATAACGTGGATCAGATGATATCTATCTAATAAGACAAACTATTATATCATAAAGACCCGGCTATAGGTAAGAGAAGAATCATATATGGTTCCTTATCTCACATGGTAACACATATTATGAGATCCTTAAAGTCGAGTATCCATGGGCGGCCGCGGCGGTAGTCGCTTACAATAAGGCGATCCGTCAACTCAATTCCTACACGCGCTTCAAATTTATACGTAAGTTAATATCTAATTCATAAGCAAGTTGAGCGTGTCATAATTTTTGTTTGTATTATAAATTATCAATATGTTAACAAAATGAGTGCTGTCATGTCCATGACAAACGTATTGTAATTTGTGAGAATGCAGTCAGCATTATACCGTCATTATAATACAAAACAAATAAATAATAAATTTAAACATAAAATATAATATTACGAGAACACTCTACCTTATATTTTCATAAATGACGTGTCAATAGATTCGCTATAATATCCCAACATTGGGTAAGGGGTAACATAGGCTATATATTACATAATTTACAGAGTCGGGTAATAGAGTGTTTTATGAAAATTTTAGTTATCCAGACTACAATAATTACAAAAATGAAGATGAGACTTCTAAAATGGAACAATGATACTAAATAGTCATCACATGTATGAAATGACATCATGTCCATAAAATTCTCTGAGCTCTAGAATCTACGCCAAAGTCATAATATTAATTGATGGAAGTAGACAAAAAATATATATATTGTCTGAGGAAAGGTTTGTTTGTTCGCATTGAATAGGCTCCGATACATTTTGATGAAATTTGGCATGGATATTATAGTAGACCATAGGGAAGGACTTTACTACTACTACTTTATATTGCATGAAATTGTACAGTTTATGGAGATATACTTTAGGAAGTAGCGGGAAATATCTAGTCTTGAATAAATGTAAATAATTTGTGGGAATAGTGGAAAGTCTCCAACCGATCGAGGTGGTATGCTCAGGAAGCTCACTTGTATGCATTTCATATGTTGTATATATAGCGCCGATCTTAGGACAGTTCGATAGTGCAATTCAGGATTGTGGTGCTAATTGGTCCGCTACAAATTTATTTATAATTTTTCTACTTTCTTACATCTCATTTTATTAACGGCCCAGAAATTTTGAATAAACTTCAAGCCTCTGTCTACAAAACTAATCGGAATATCATTACTAAAACTTACCAACCTTATTTAGTTTTAAAACCATATAATTAAAAACTTTCTAACTTGATTAAGACCTCTGTGGCTCAGCGCACCAATGCTAAAGCGGGTGGTCGCAGTTTCAATTCCCACCCAAGGAACAAAAACATTTTTATTGTGCCTGGGTTCCAGGGATGTGTATTAAATATGTGTATAATATAATAAAAATCTTTGAAATATTTAAGTTGTCTGACCCATAGCAGAAGTTCATTGATAAATAGTTGCCACAACCATATGCAAAGGTAGTGTAATATGATATTGTTAAATATTGATAGTAAAGAACATGATCTGTAGAAACTTGTCTCTGATTTCTTAGCTTTCTTTATTCTATAACATTCCAAGCAAAGTGAACATAAAACAAGTACTGGCAGAGTGAAGTAACAATTTCAGGAGTTAATTTATTAGTAAGATTTATTAAGGGTCAAAAGTCAAAACCGAGTCAGTATTTGGTAATTTTTATAGAATACTTTTTCAAGTTGCTTCACCCGCGTAAATATAGTATCGGGTATCCCACGGGAATACTGTACTTTTTCGAAATAAAAAGTAGCCTATGTTTTAATCCAGAGCCTAAACTACTTCCATAACAAATTTCTTTGAAATCCTATCTGTAGTTTTGGTGTGAAAGAGAAATAAACATCCATTCATCCATCCGCACAAACTTTCACATTTATAATAGTAGTAGGATTATAATCATATTTTGGAGCATATTAATGACCAAGAGTACATGGAACAAGTACAATTTTCATTGGTCAATAGATTAGTTAAGGACTTAATCAATATTAATTAAAAGTAAAGAATGCAAGTATGTACAGTAAACTGATTTGGTACCAGTGGCGTGGGGTTCCTACAACTCCATTCCTATCGGCTTCACTTACCACTTACCTTCTGAAGACCCTCATCCAACCTACCTGTTATACAGGCTAGGGCTTTCCTATGAAGGACAACCGGCCTTCGCCACCATTTGGTACATGATACTTCATACAAATTAGGTTTCTAAGTTTAACGCCGGAAAGCAGTCTGCCTGCAGATAGTCTAATCAGATAAAAATATAATTTGAAAAAATAAACAGTTTTTCGAAGAAGCCACTTAATAAGTTAAAATATTAAAAAAGTATAACTTGTGGGAAGGTTATATTGTTAATAACTTTTATCTACAGTTTCATGTTAGTATTTTATAAGTATTTTATTACTTGTATAGGTTTATAGGACAGGCGTTATTTATTTCCATTTTTGTATGTGAAATAGTAAGTGGAATAATACATGAAAACATATATTTAATAGATCTTGTATACCAAATGCGCTTAAAATATTTGCTTAGCTAGAGCGCAAAGGATAATTTAGAGTTTATGTCAGATTTTATAACAATTATTTTTAAATAGGTCACGCATTACCTCTGTAAGAAAGTTATCCATAGCGATAGGAAATACGAAAGTTAGAGCTACTTATCAAATTTACTTAAACTGATAAGATAAGGAAACAAACTCTTTAAAAGTAACCAAAATCGTCGAATATAACGTGTATTGAGTGGCAGCCTCACTAATTGCATCATAGCTTGGATATGTTCTCAAGTCAAGGCCCCTATAAGTATGCAAGAATATTACCTTAGAACGTTGCGATCATTTATGCGCCGCCTACGTAAGTATTCTACTAAAAAACTACTCACCCACGGTACTAGGGCTACTAGGCTCCATTTTCGAGCGCCTTCAACACTTCGAACAAACTTTTTCAAACAGTTTCAGTGATAATATGCACTTTAATGGACATGACCACACAGCCGCTCCCTAATTAAACTTCTCAAACTTTTTACGCGCACTCAAAACTTTTTCAAACTATCCCACAGGATAGAACACACAATGTAGAGAAAGTTTGCAAACTTTTACACACTTTTTCACGTCAGAAACAACAGAAAGTCGTATAAAAACACCACCACCATTATCACGGACACCAGCGATACGCAGAAACTTCAAACTACAAACAACATCGTTCATACGAGATAGTGCGACAACGCGATGACTCAAATCTCCCCAGTCCCCAGTTCCCCACTACCAATAATTAACAACTGGTAGTTGTTAATTATTAGTTTAATAATAAATTAATTACGCGTAATTAATGCATTTTTTTATAATTAAAAAAATTGTCGCCGCAGCTACTTACGTTATATTACTGTGTAACATACCTGCCGTGTATTTTTTGGTATAATATTTCACTTGTTTATCCTCTCGGGCGCCCCAAGCGATAAACGACATATGACGTCAGGCTAATCCTCCCCTTCAAATCTGACGTATGACCTAGGTTACCTAGGTACGCTAAAATGCAGATTTCGACGAAAATTCGTATGAGTGCACTAGCTTATATTAGTATATTCGGAATTTACGTAAAATTTGCTTTAAGAAGTATATAATATAATCTAAAAAAAGAACAAGTGGAATTATTCTAATAAGAATATCGCACAAGTTTGTAAAATCACACCTTTGTTATTGTCACTCAATTGTTTTTGTCGTTGTCGCAAAAAGCATTTAATGCTTTTTGCGACAACGACAAAAACAATTTAAGACGCTAGACACATTATAAATAGCCTAATTATATTAAAAACAAGTTATTTTATTATTATAAATTAGACACAATATCCTCTGCTTAGTAAAATTGCAAAAAAATATAGTAGTAAAAGACGCGACTTCAAAAGCCTGTTTGGACCTGATTATCCACATAAAATGTATTTTTTGTGGTCTCATATTAAACCTTACCTAATATAGAGTTTCTTGTTAAAAAAATCATGTATATTAAGTTGCCCGATCATTATAAATCTTAAAATAAAAAAAAACGGTAAAAATTCCACTGTTACATAACAGGCTGATAACAGTTTAACGGTTTGATGTTTTTACATATGAGCTGTTTTGTCAAAAACTACACAAAATATAGAACCAAAATAAATAAATACACATTTCTTAGGCTTTTCTAGAGTTATTAAAAATTGTTTGAAAAATTGATCAAATTTCATAGTTTTGTAATAATTTACGAAAAAAAAATCTTTGGAGTCGTCTTTCGTCAAATTTATTTTAATGTTTTTGTAAGACAAAAATTAACTTAATTGACTATTTTACATAAAAATATTAGTCGTCTTTCGTCAATTTTTTTTAATGTTTTTGTTAGGCATAAAAATTAACTTAATTGAGTATTTTACATAAAAATATTAGTACGTTATATTATACATTTCATATTAAAAGTATATATTTTATTTATTTATAGTTATATCTATTATATAGTTATTATGTTTGAGTATGTTTTTTATACGAAAATAAAAAATTGGGTTGTATGTAGAAAATAAAACAGGCTTTTAGGCAACTCCGCAGTTGTATGTTTATTAGTAATAAAAATTTTTGGCAGCCATTTTGCTTTGAAAATGCCGGGCGTCCCGACACCGTACAACGGTTACTAGCAAACATCGTATTTTTATTTTTTTTTTCTGATTTATTTATAACACTAACTAGTTCTTTTATTATAGTAAAACAATCGTTAATAATATTTTCTATTATAAGAAGTTAAATATTACCAGAAATATTCATAGTTTATTATAATACAAAACTGTTTTTGTAACTGTTATTATTTGGGTTGGTATATGGACGCAAGTAAATTATAAAATACAAGTTCATAATAGCAAAACTATGACAAAAATTGATATTACCTTTGTTTTAGATAAAATTAGCTACTTACCAAAACATTCTTAACAAAATTTCACTTCACAACATCTGTAATCCAGTCGCGAAGTATACTAAACAATGAAAGCAATTTGACACCACTTAAGTTGTCTTCAAGTGGCTATATCTTTTTATATTTGTTAGGATTATAAATGTGTGTATCATAGATTTGTCATCCTTTTCATTAGCTTCAATATTAAATACATTTAAAAGAGACCACCATATATATTTTTTCGTAATTTACTTGGTTTTTGGTATTACCCAACTGACGAAACGACCGTACAACGGTGGCCGGGCTTTGTGGGTGTAAAGCGGGCGTCCCATCACCGTTGTCGTAATACACATGTTGCATAAATTATTTATTTTCATCTATTCGATGTTAGACAACATGTTAATAAATAATCTAGATCCCATTTTCGGATATCTTAAAAAACATTGCCACTATTATTACGGATACTAGCGATACGCAGAAATACCCAGAAAAATACCTTTTTTTATTGCTAAAAAAATATTGTAAAATTGCGCTGAAAATAATTTTCCTTAAGAGTAGTTAACATACTCACTTACTCTCACTTTAAAATTAAATATCTTGGTAACTAATCGTAAAAACGTATCGAAATAATTCTTATACGAGTATTTTTTATTTTCAACGGAGAATACAGTTTATAATATTATGAAAAATAGGTTAATGAGCATTCGCAATTACCACCATTTAGTGGAAATACTTGTATCTGGCAACACTAATGCAAGATGTCAAAAAGTGGCCGACAAAGGCGAGCGATGCATCATGCAGTGAAGCGTACCTAGCCTAGGTCTTAGCCGTGTCTTAGCCATAGATAAAAAAGTTATGTTTAAAATAACATAAAAACTATGTACAGCTTGGCAAAAAAGAGTGCAACGCCGTGACAACAGGAACTAAAGACATTTTCAATTGTATCGTATTTTTTATTTTTGCCAAGCTGTACTTAGGTACATAATAAGTAGGTAGGTACCTAATAAAGTAATAAATAATAAAACATTAATTAAGTAACAATAATAATTGAAATTGTTTATTCATTTTCTTTCTAATTTCAATTAAACAATTTCCTAACTTGCGTATAAAACTACTTAGCTTATTATTATTTTTTATAATAAATAAATCATATGATTTGATAATTTAAATTATATTGTACCTAGTTTTATAAAGTCGACTATTAGTTTAAAGCTGGCCACAGACGTGCTCAATTTCTTCCTGAATTTAAGAATCTAAATCCATAGACAACATTCAGACACCATGTC
Organism: Phengaris arion; assembly: GCA_963565745.1. Classification (NCBI taxonomy): domain Eukaryota; kingdom Metazoa; phylum Arthropoda; class Insecta; order Lepidoptera; family Lycaenidae; genus Phengaris; species Phengaris arion. The sequence goes on along the minus strand of OY751444.1, from coordinate 5,278,437 downwards.
ACACACGACTTATCTTAAAATTCAAATTAGCGCGGCCATAAACTACTGAACGGATTTTGATGAAACTAGATATGGTAGTAACACTAGTAACTAGTAAAAGCATCGAATTAAAATATAATTCTATCGTGATATTCCATAATAGAAGTATCCCATATACATGGATGGTTTTCAACACATAAATTAAATTTTCTGTTTCAGACACATTTTGCATCAGTATTAAAACAACAACAAAAACAGATTTATTCTTTTATTTAAAAAAAGCGGTAACATAGAAATTATGTGTCAAATTTAAAAGAAAAAAAAGTATTTAATTTAAAATCTGTGCACAATCTTCATTTAAGTACGTGTGTCTCAATAACGAAAATACAAAAAATTGTATTTACAATATGAAAGAGAGCTATATATCGGCCTGTGACGTCACGTGTTGCACCCGCCATACACTTGTCATTACAAATTGTATGGCGGTATCAACGTGTCACGTAACAAATCGTTTTGCGAGAAGAGATGAATTTTTTATTTGTTATAATTTTAATCGCGTCAATCTAAATACCTATTTCTTTTAGATATATGTATCATTAATCAACAATTTTAAAATTTAGTTTATAAAATTCTATAGAAATATGTGGAAAACTGTGCGTTCTTTTCTTAATTCTGTGAGTTTGATCTTAATATTCAGCTTCCTGATTAAGGACGCACGTCAGCATCATTCTTAAAGTTCGAGCTGACACAATCTGAAAGATTAAGCACGTGTGCAGGCTATGCGTGTTTTGTATGGAAACTTTGCCTACGACCCGAATTTGACGTTCTTAAAGAATGTCAAATTAAGAACGTCTGTGGCGTCAGGCGTCTGTGGTTCAGGATCTTGAAAACTAATAGTTAACTAACTACCGACTACAATAATAATTAGGATGGGTCACTTTTAAGATAGGTATTCAAAATTGAACTTTATTCACTACTATTAAAGATACACGTTTCATTGTAAGAGTTCGAATTGCGAGCTGCACCGCGCTGCGCAGCGCGACGGAGCTCGGCGCTTAATGTTGGAATCGCTAATTTAACAAATTTTGCGCCGCGTCGCATCTTAGCGTGAACTATGAACTGACGTTCTAAAACTGCTCCAGGTTCAACCTTTTCCCAAATCTAGCTCTGGATGTCTTCTCAATGCGAGGCACTTATTACTTTTTTATATGTATGCACTATAAACTGCGAAGATCAAGTAGGCTAACAAGCTAGCTTACTGCGGGTCGGATCCAGTATTTTTTTAAAAATAAAAGGTTACTCATTTATGTTTTTTAAAATACTTACACTTGCTATTGTTGAGATGAAACTCGTAGGATTCCGTTTTGTAAGCCGGCACCTCTCCTAGCTCAACGATCCAAGTTATCTTCCTCTGGTGCAGCGGGGAAGGCAGCGCCATCTTGTAGGCATTACATGTCCTATTCGTTTAGTTCACTTAGCACTCACTAGATGGCACTTTTACAATACACCAAAATTAAATTCAACTGTATGCATATTTTAATTTAATAGTCACTACGAATAGGAATAAGATTTAAATTAATTAAAAAAGAAAAAATATAAGGATGCAATAAAATATAAATAATAATATAACAGTCACTGCGAATAGGAATTAGATTTAAATTAATAAAAAAAGAAAAAATATCAGGATGCAATTAAATATAAAGAATAATATAACAGTCACTCCGAATAGGAATTAGATTTAAATTAATCAAAAAAGAAAAAATATCAGGAAGCATTAAAATATAATAGTTTGTATCTTTTTCTAACCTTTATATAAAATAAAATAAGTGTAGGTCCTTATATGGAGACCATTTCTCGACATTTGAATCTTTGAAATATTGGGCTTTATTATTTCAAAGATGATTTAAACTTCAAAGCTATATTGAATATCTAGAGGACAAGAAATGCAAGCAGCATAAATAAAGCAATTTACCTATCCCAGTCTTAGATAAGGAACCGGTAAAGTTCGTTGCATATAACCTAGGCAGGCACTATATGTAGTTAGGTACAGGTATATCCTAGGCACGCGAGCCAAGCTCAAGGTGAACAAGCTGAATACCTGATATCAAAAATAGGACCAAAACCTAAGGAGTAAGGACCGAGATACTCCAAGTGAAAGTAACGTTTAGCTTCGGTCAAAATGTAAGAATCCCATCTTATTAGATTTTAGCATCAGTCGCTGTATTTTTAGGTTTCCGTAGTAACTACAAGGAACCTTTGTAGTTTCGCTCTGTCCATCCGTCCGTCTGTCCTCCTTTGATTACATCGGTAATTATGAATATAGATAGACATTTTTTAGTAGTTACAGATTGCATATAAACTTTATTTTTGGCATCATAATATTATAATAATTTTAATTTTGTAGTTCAGGTATGCATGTGAAGTGGGAATTTTTTTTTTTTCATTCTATCCCATCATGTGAGGTCGAATAGGTCTTTTTAAAAAAAGGCAAGGTTTCGTAGATTACTTTAAACCAAAAACCATTTTCGTATAATCGACCTCCAAAGTGTTGTTGAACAAGTCGGAAAACAACTCGCTGGCATTTTTAAACTATGAGACTTGAAACTTGCAACATTCCATGCTGATAGATCATGCTAAATACTCTTACGGAAAATTATTTTGATGCATCCGTAAGGCCTTTGCGCTTATAATTAGGTCCTTGCATATTATGAAATTAGCGTTTTGTCGTACTGGCCACTTTGATCTCAAATATATCTTCTTTGGTTGGTTTGGAATTCCAATTTCAAATTTATACCTATTTACTCATGCATTTGTGTTTCGAAAACCGTAACTCATTTGTTTTTTCCTCTTTTCGTTTTTTCTTTGCGTCATTCTGTTTACAAAATGGAAAACTTGAAATATCGTATTATTTTCGAGTACGAGTTCCACCGTGGCACCAGTGCTGCAGAAACGGCTCGAAGGATTAATGATGTGTATGGCGTCGGTGTCGCAAAAGAAAACAGTGCGTTTTTGGTTCCAACGTTTTCGTTCTGGAAATTTCGACCTGCAGAACGGAAACGGAACGGAACGGAATGCCCCGTGGACGGTCGGAGACCAAAGTTGATAATGAAGAATTGAAGGCTATTGTGGAAGCGGATCCATAGCAAACCACGACCGAGTTAACTGCAGGCTGCGGTGTTAGTGATAATAATGTTTAATTCCACTTGAAGCAAATTGGGAAGGTGAAAAAGCTTGAAAGGTGGGTGATGGCAACCTCATGAATTGAGTGCAGCAAACCGACAAGCGCGCGTCGACTGCTGCGTTAACATTACTCAACCGGCACAATAATGAAGGGATTTTAAATCATTACCTGTGATGAAAAGTGGATCCTGTACGATAATCAGACACGCTCATCGCAATGGCTGAACCCTGGCGAACCAGCCAAAGCCTGGGCAGGCTTCCGATCAAATTCGATCAAGTAAATCGTTAACGATCTTAACATACACAATCGAGTCGTCGTTTCGATTCGATCTGATGCGACGGATCGTACAGACAAATCGTACCGTGAGTCAAGCGAAAATTGACTCAAAAAAAGTTACTTGTTAGCGTTCGGTGGACTAGTGCCGGTGTCGTTCACTCCAGCTTTCTTAATCTGGCCAGACGATTACGGCAGATGTCTACTGCCAGCAACTGCAAATCATGATGGAAAAGCTAGCTGCTAAACAACCGAGGTTGGTCATTCGCTCTAGGCCACTGCTGCTTCAGGACAACGCTAGACACCAAATTAGAGGAGCTTCAATTGGAATGTCTAAGAAATCCACGTACTCCGAGGACTTTGCTCCAACAGATTACCATTTTTTTTCGAAATTTGGATAACTTCTTGCAAGGGAAAAAATTCAACTCCGATGGGACAGTCCAAAGCACCTTCAAATATTTTAATGATTCCTGTCCGAATGGTTTTTTTAGTAAAGGAATCAATGCAATGGTAGGTATATCATTGTATGCTTTTATTAAATAAATAATAGGTCTTTACCTATGAAATTGCTGTTCCGCAGTACTGGCCATTTCAAATCGAAATAATTTTTGTTAGGCTAAGAATTCTAATTTCAAATTAATTTTATTTTAAAAACATGGAATTCTTTTTCCAAAAGTAGTCATTTGTTTATTGATTAGTGTTACATTTTTATCGCATTTCAATCTTTTTCGTCATCATGGATACGTTAAAAATTCGAGTAATTATGGAATATGAGTACCGTCGTGGCAGCAACGCGGCACAAGCGGCACGCAACATCAACGACGTTTACGGAGCTAACACTACAAACCATCGCACCACCTGTTATTGGTTTTCTCGCTTCCGTTCTGGAAATTTCGACCTGAAAAATGAACCTCGCGGTCGTCCGAAGACTTTGGTCGACAATGACGAATTAAAGGCAATTGTGGAAGCTGATGATACACAATTTACGGCTGAATTAGCAGCAGCTTTCGACGTTAGCGTCAAAACAATATTGGTCCATTTGCGTCAAATTGGAAAGGTAAAAAAGCTAGACAAATGGGTGCCCCACGAACTCAATGATCGCCAGCGCGAAGTACGCGTCGAGACGTGCCTTGCACTGCTCAACAGACACACAAATGAATGAACTTTGAACCGCATTGTTACCTACGAAGAAAAAATGGATTCTGTTTGATAACCGCAAGCGCTCAGCGAGTTGGTTGGATCCTGGTTCAGCACCTAAACAATGCCCTAAACGAAAACTTACCCCTAGAAATGTGATGGTCACTGTTTGGTGATCTAGCGCCGGTGTGATTCATCACAGCTTCTTAAAAAACGGGGTGAGCATTACTGCAGATGTGTACTGTGAAGAACTGAACACAATGATGGAGAAGCTGGCACATTTCCAACCAGCATTGGTCAATCGCTCGTCTCCGCTGCTCCTGAACGACAACGCGCGACCTCATACTGCACAGCAGACGGTCTCCAAGTTGCAAGAACTGGGGTTGGAAGCTCTCATTCATCCGCCCTACTCACCAGACCTTGCGCCTACAGACTACTACTTTTTCCAGAATTTGGATAACTTCTTGGCGGGAAAAAAATTCAATACCCGAGAGGCAGTACAAAATGCCTTTGAAGAATTTGTTGCCTCCCGTCCAGCTGATTTCTTTAAGAAGGGCATCAATAAACTGCCACTGCGTTGGCAAAGATGTATTGATTGCATGGAAGATTACTTCGATTAATACAAATAAAAAAAATCATTTAAATTTTTTCATACAAAACGGCAATTTCATAGGTTAAGACCTAATATATTATATTAAAAAAAAATCGACTTTACGTTCCTCCTTTACAAAAAGCCAATTTAATATATTGTAATGACCCAATACAATAGAGCTGAAAAGTGAGAATCGAACACACAAGTGTCATATATGACAGCTCGACAACCGAAGCTTAGATTTTCAACTCTATTGTAATAGAACAGAGTTTTATTTTCAGTGCTCCGAATTTTTCCGGGCCCGCCGGATTCCGGATCATATAGTCTCAGCCTAACCTGAAAAAAACTTATACGCGTTAATAGTTACGGAACGTCTTGGTTAGGTTATTTAAATTTATTAATAGATAGGGTTTGAACGTTTAAATCAAGTAAAATGCCCACTGCCCGGCAGTGGCGAAAGCTGGTTCTCCTTCATAGGGAAGCCCTAGTCTGTATAATAGGTAGGCATTTGGATAAGGGTCTAAGTAAGTAAGTTAAGCCGATAGGAATGGAGTTATAAGAGCCCCACACCACTCCTGCCCAGCGTTTAGGCAACTCACACACACTAATCTGCGGCAATACCTGGGTTTATTCGATATAAACAGCGATAATGCCACCCAAATGTGCACTCGTGTGTCACACGTGTCATGTGTAACATTTCATGCACTAAAATTACTACGGCTGGGACTATACGATCCGGAATTTGGCCGGCCCGGGAAAATCCAGACCACGGAAAATAGAACTCTGCGCTAATACAGTAGAGTTGAAAATCAAAGTGTCGAGCTGTAACAAATGACATTGACATTTGACTCGACACTTGTGTGTCGAATCAGTTTTCAACTCTATTGTATAAGCGTAAAAGTTCTATTTTCATATTATAGTCCCAGCATAAGCTAAACATTTTAGTGTTCAACTGTCGGGCATTTACAAAAGAAAATAAATATGCTTCATTTTTATCCGACTACGGCGAAACCAAAAGGAAGGCCGAAGGGTGATGATTTTTGCAGTCTAGGTATATAATACGATTGTTTGTATAATTGTTCCATCGTAGCGCAGAAACTTATGATCCGATTTTAATAAATGTGGTGTCAAATGTCAATAGATTCGTAATAATAGCTCGGGTAAATTAGTTTTTAACTTTCTGATTTGATTAGAGCACTTTCGACAGTCGTAGCACAAATCTGAGGTAGTGTGTATTGTTGTTATTTGTATTAATTTTATGTATTTCTAACCATTTAAAATAAATAAATTAGCTTTCTGCACACATTCCTCCACATAAACATAAATTTACCGGCCAAAATTCTCCTCCGGTTGCACAATTCTCGTAAACTGTATGAAAGTTTTTGTTTCACGTACTAATATAATGATGATGATCGACATCGCGGTGCGAGCACTAGGTCTATCGGTGTCCGGTGACGATCATCGCTTACCATTAGACAGAATATCTGTCTCGTTTTCCTCCTATAGGTATAAAGTAAGTACAAAAGCAAAAGTGGTTAAAATCGTTGCAGATGTCAGTTATTCCTGTAAGTTCAATGCTAACGCGTTTTGACCGCCCAAAGCGAAAATAACTCAAACATTCCGAAGACCGGCAAACGAGCAGACGGATCGACTGATGGCAAGAGATTACCAGAATGTCCCTTTCCCCGATCTCGTGTTGTGTCCTTAAAATAAATTTAAATGTATGCCTCGTATCGTGCCGCAATGAAAATAAGCACAAAATGTCAGTTATACATAGCACAATCGGGGCGCTGTCCCAATATTAAAAGAACAGCTTTAATGTTTGTTGTTTTACTGTGCTTCTGCACGAATGGGCTGGCTCCGACCTGAGAGATACTACGGCCACGACGAAAGCGAGCGACATATAACGTTTCCGTTGTGTTTCGCCGAGTGTATGGTGTGGGCACAGACTACTAAATGGTATGGGTATCAGGGGACCTAGCAGGAACATTTGACAGTTGTTCATACAAATCTCATTCGATAACGTTACATTTACACCGTTGCCAGTTGTTCCAGCTAGGCCCACAGAACTCAAATGTCCTAGACCCTAACGAAAGACATTGCTGGCGGTAATCGCATACCATCGAGAGATCTGTCTGCGGAATTTACGGACTTCTTCAATAATTAAAACCGGCCAAGTGCGAGTCGGACTCACGGAACAGTTCCGTACCATTATACCAATATTTCACAAATGTTCACTATTACTATTACGTTATTTTTATTTTTCGTTGTCCAAGTAAGCGCATTTTACTAGATATCTTACAAACGGATGTACCTAAATCAAAAAATCGTGCTAGCAGCCTCTCAATGTTCTCAAAAGTCGTATCTAATGACACCATACACTGGGGTATAGGGTAGACGCGAGTGAATACACATATCCATGCAAAGTTTCATCTTTCTAGCGCTAACCGTTTGGACGGTAGGCCGTAGACGGACGGACTATAAGGCTGGGACTGTATGCTCCGGAATCCGGATAGCCGGTGAAAATTCAGATCACTCAAAATGGAACTCTGCGCTAATACAATAGAGTTAAAAATCGAACACATGAGTGTCGAGTCAAATGTCAATGTCATATTTGACAGCTCGACACCTGACACTGATTTTCAACTCTTTTGTTTTAGCGCAAAGTTCTAGTAACTTCCCACTTCCGAGACGTGAACTACGGAACCCTAAAAAGAATTGCGACCAGCAGTAGTTTGCAAACTGTCCCTGATTAGGATGCTAAACTAAATAGCATGTCATTCACTGAGTCACAGTCCACAGAAATAGCAATTAAATAGACTCTGCTCTCATTACTGTACAAGTGTACACAGTTTGCTGCCTAGCTATTGACTGCGACCTTTTACCCGACTACGGCGAAGTGAAGGAGGAAGGGTAATGATTTTGGCAGTATATGTATGTATGTTTGTTCCACTGCACCGTAGCGGCGGGTCTGGTGTCAATAGATTCGTAATAATGGCCCGGGTAACATATAGGTTAAGTAATTTACGTACCTATTTGGGTTATAATTCAATTAAAATTCAATATAATAAATTTTCAAAAAAAATATTGTTTGCGTTTTTTATGGAATAGACTGGGAGACGAGCAAGCGGATTGCCTGATTGTAAATGTACACGGACACGTTCAACACCGGAGAAGTTACAAACTCCTAACCCCCTTAAAACTCGGTTTAAAAAGCTACTTCCCATGCGACCCCTCTAAAAGCTTTCTTTCAGAGTCCATCACATGGACTATAATCACTAACATCATGAATTTTACCATATTTTTTGCTCATATTGGATTAAATTGAAGTCCGAACAGTGATCAGAGACAGAACTACTTATCGCATTTGGCACACTTGTGAATTGAACATTGACACATCACTATTCACTATTCACATGTTGACGACCTCTGTGGCTCAGTGGTTCAGCGCGTTGGTGCTCAAGCCGGGGGTCGTGAGTGCGAATCCCGCCGAAGGAACAAAAAGATTTTCCGTGTTCCTGGGTCATGGATGTTTATTAAATATGTGTATAATATAATAAAAACCTTAAATATATGTATAGTATAAAAGTATTAAATATACTTCCCGTTTTCTGGTACCTGTAACACAAGTTCTTCGGATAATTACCACGGGGCTAGACTGACGTGGTGTGAAGCGTCCATAGATATTATTATTATTATATTGTCTTAGCATAATATTGTAGACCTAATCGGTAGATGATTTAGTAGGAAACCAGGAAAAACTACAAAAAAAATACATTCAAATTCATTCCACGAACATTTGCAATACCAGGATACTCGCAGGTGTGATATGCACTAGCCTGTACATTTTGTCCTTGTGACAACAATATATGACGTATCTCCATAGTTTGTTTACATTTGATAAAAATAATCGCACTTTCCTTTTATGTCCTTTTAACCAAAATGTCATATTTAATTATATTATCGTTAAGCCCATTCTAATATCCACAAATATTGATAAGCCACTTGCGTGGCGCTGGCGAATAACTAACGCGTCACGTCAATGTACGAAATAATTTATTATGTACATTTTTTTTTTAAACTATAACCCGGCTACGTAAATTATATAGCCTATGTCACCCGGGCTATAATAGCGAATGTATTGACACCTCACTTATTAAAATCGGACCAGCAGTTTAGGCGCTACGGTGGAACATACATACCTACATACAAAGACTGCCAAAATCTTACCCTTCCTATTGCCTTCGCCGTAGTCGGGTAAAAATACAAGACAATTTCGCTGTTATACTGTGCCAGGCGTCCCGACTTCTATCACAGTTTAATCAGACTTCAGATAATCAACTGTAATTAATAGACTATAAAATTTTCTCATTCCAATAAACACTACTTTTGAGTCTTTGATATAGGTAATTCCTTGCGGTTTAGTTTAATTTTTAAAAGCAACCGCGCTCTCATGTTGAGGTTCTGAAACCTCTGTGCGTAATGTGATAAACTTAATTATTAATTCTAATACCAGTCTAACTTGAATGAGTATGTAATCAGCAATTATAATTTTTTTATTTTTTATTTTCTATTCAATGTCGCCGGTATATTGCCGGTTCGGTAGTATAAATTAGATTTTATGTACTTATCTTAATTAAAAAATAAAATTAAAAAATTAATACGCTAAGCTGCTCTATTATAATATATTACATAGTCTAACTGCTAACATACCAATTATCAAAAGATTCAGTTCAATTTGAATTTATGATAATATACAATAAATCGATACACTATCTTATCACAGTCGAGTATGTGGAACAAATGTAAATTAATTCACTGCACAAACACTTTATCGATAATAATTTGTCTTACGGAACTAATTAATGAAATCGCGAACGAAATGACACGCTTCACGACGCGTGCATTCGTACGACCGCGCGCCGGCAAACTGTCAAAATTGGCGGGAACCGTTGGAACTGGAAATGTTTAATATGTTGAACAAGAAATACTTTTTCATTGTTGTTTTTTGACTGACTTCCAAAAAGGAGGCGGTTATGCCTGCGGCTGCATATTTTTGTTTTTTTTTTCATGTAAAAAGTTGCCAAGACGAGACGATGACTCGCGCTGTGAACGTTTATGACTTAAGAGAGATGTCTAGGAGGGCAAACCACAAATTCAGCAAAGGTATTTTTTTATTAAAAACTATTATTCGAAGCCTCGTCAGTCGCTATTCAATAGACAAGTTTCGGCAATTTACAAGATTTCGTGCAGAGCTTTTCGATAGCGCAGAAGTAAACTGGGGGGTTTTAAGTGGATTCCCAAAAAATCCCAGTCTCTGTTCTCCATTAGAGTCCAGACTCCAGGAAGATCTCAGACGTTGGATACGTGACCACTTTTTACCCATTTTTTACCCATTTTTTACCCCCCTCCCCTCACGGTGAATATCCGTTGTATATGCCAAGACCCCGTCTCCTCCTTTTCACGACGTACTCATGGCGTCGCCGAAGAATTTCGTAGAAGATGTTGACTATGTGAGTCGTGAGTAAAACAGTAAACAAGTCACGTAGAATGGGTATGTTTCCTATGTATTATTAGTAATCTTTCATATGTTATATTTTGATGCGAGGGTTAAGGTAATAAAAGACAAATTTTCAAAATATATTTATTATTTTATACTTGTATCTAAACTCACTTTAACCTGTTGACATTTTCAAATTTTATCCCATAAGCTTGCAGTACACGAACTGATTTATTCGAACACTGTCAAAAAGTCCGTCAAGCCGTCTCGTCAAGCAAAAAATATAAAATCAATCAAGCGCAAAACAAGCATGTAATGCTTATCTCAAAATGCTTGCTTGTAAATGTAGACGGTCAAAATGCTTGATGCCAGCAAAAACTTACGTGCTTGCCGGCAAGCTGCTTGATCGTCTCAGAACACCTTTTCTGCTTTCTACGGAAACGCTACATAAAGTTATTCAATACGTCATAAAACATTAAACAAGTAAGAGAACATAATCTTTATTTATCAGCTACATAAACTTTCTAGTGCTTAAAGTTAATAAACACAGAAATATTAAAACTGCTTACATGAAATAAAAAATATAATATAATAGTTTATCTACTTTATTGTGCTCATCATATCTAATATATATGCCAGGTTTAGATTTTACCAGAACATTTAAATTTTATTTTTATCATCTGCATGAACGGAACATAGCACGATGTTTTAAAGAAGTTGTCTTAGGGCCTGTTTCACAATCTATATATTAATAACAAATAGCTTATTTGCACGTTTTGTCTTTGTCGCTCGATATAAAGTAAGCACAAAACTTACGTTTATGCTAACCGACACTTATTAGAAGATTATGAAATAGGCCCTTAAAGTTACTTCTTAGTCATCATATTATTATCTCATCGCTGATGATATTGGAATTTGGAAGCCCGAGAAAATCGGTCCAGCCGTTTCAGAGATTAGCCGGAATAAACAGACAGTCAGACAGACAGGTGGTCAAACAAAAAAAATAAAAAAAAATAGATTTATATTGTAAGTGCCGTATATAATTTCATATGCATTAAGTGAAAAGCTTCTAACTTAAAATTCAATTATATTATACCTAGATGTTGATCGATTTCAATCTTGTACCTTGTACCAGAGATTTCTAAATAGTTACGTTGCTACGTTGCGCGTACTACTGACGAATCTAACGATACACAAACACACTGTGTTACACACTTGCGATACACAATGTACATGTTTATGTAGTGTGGTGCTGGGTACAACAAGACAATTGGATCTAATGGCGGGGTGATTGAACTAAGATAACATCTGCGGCGCACGCGTTTATCACAACTATGTAATTAAAGATTGAACTTCGAAGGAACCACCGTACTCTTGAATTTCGACGAGAAAAATCTAAATGCCGTGGGTAATACTTGGATTGGCGAGATACTCAAATAAACATAACCAAGAGCATACCTGGACATGTCTAAGGAGAAAAAGGTTTTTTTTTTCTTCAAATTACTTCAAAAGTTATTGTCCGATTTCGTTTGAAATAATTTTTCCAAAGAGTATTTAGAATGACCTGTCAGCATGGAAAGTTACTATATTCTATCTCTTACAGTTCATACACATGACTTGATACTGATTCACTTTTTTTAAATAAAGGGGGTTATAAATATATATTTTTTAATAAACAAAAAATTAAAACCGACTTCCAAAGTAAAAATGCACAAAAAAGTACACATGAAATAAACCTTATTTCCTAAATATTTCTCCTTTTAAATTCGGGTAAAATTTTAACTATTTCTAATCAATCTTCATAATTTTGAAATCGGTACCAGCCAACCAGATTAAACTTCGATCCAATTTAATCTAAACGTAAACAAAAAACAACAACCTATCAATGTACCGACTCAGGCTATCGATTTAAATGTCACCATAACCTAGGGCAGTGGTTCCCAGACTTTTTTGTTTCATAGACCACTTTCAAAATTTTGCTGGATCCGGTGGACCCCTGCAACTACATTCTACATTACTACCAATTTCTAAATCTCGAAAAAAAAAGTGAAGATTAGATCTATCTATCTATGGAAACTTGCGTTGTGGCTAAGTTTCAACGACGAATTAACAGTTTTCGAAAAAAATGGTTAGAATTGATTGCTTGATAGGGTTAATTATTTGATAATAAAGTAGGTGGGTACGCGATATTATATTATATAGGCAGGTAGGTAGGTATACAAATAGGCAGGTAGGTACTTACTTTTCTGACACTGGTAATCACTAATATCGATTCACTTTTCTTTATGAAATTTCGGAAACAAATGAGTAACGTTTATCCTTGACATTCGTATTTATATGGGTGAATAATTAAACACGTTTATACAAGATTGCAAGTACATACACCACAAGTCGTATTAATTTTCACGTTTGAACACGCATTGCGGACGGGACGGCGGCGGCCGCCGCGGCAACAAGTCTCGACGCGTTGTACTGAATAAGGAATAATTATGCAAGTTTTTACAAGTAACAGTCGCTGAGCTTCTTAATATATTATCTGCCAATATTGATAGGAGATAATCCTCTTATTGAGAAGGTGTAATTTAGGTGTCATATTGTTTGTGTTGTTGTATTACCGTATGATGGACGGTGTGGCCCAATAAGTTATAAATAAAAAGAAAAAGTAAAATGGCATAGGACCGGATAGCTCAACAGGTAGAGCACTCGGCGCGATACCGACATGGTCTGGGTTCCACTCCCAGTTCGGAACTATCTATTTTTTTCTCAATTTATTTATAAATTGTCTTATTGAGAAGGTTTAATTTAGGTATCATATTATTTAAAATAACTAGCCAGCATTTTAGTTTACTATCGAAACCAAATTAATTTTCATGCACTCCTGCTTACGATTGTAGACCCCCATTTTTTGTCACGTCCAACGTTGGGTCTACGTCGAGCTCCGTGGACCCCTGGGGGTCCACCTGGACCACTTTGGAAATTACTGATTTAGGGGCACAGCAGTACCCCCATCAAATCGACCAAAAAAAAAACTATATTTATTTTGCAATAAAGAAATATTATGACATAATTTGGTCGAAAATAATCTTTTTGGGTTTTGCTTACTTTTAGATTCAATTAGAAACAGTTTTATTACCGGAGTCTTTTACTGAATATAATTTTTCATCTCCTTACTGTAAGGACATAGTAGAAAATATACATACTTACGTACTCTTAAGTAGAAGTTTCGTAACGAGTAAATAGCATAGTCAATAATAAATGCATGTCGCATTGTGTCGTAGTTAAATTGATTGGATCACGAAGGGCGCGCAATTATTTAAATACTGACTAGAAGACTTCAGAACACATTCCAAGAACTCATTATTATAATATGTCTCCAGTGAGCTGTGGCCCTAGCAGGAACATATGCGGTGTAAACGCAACACGAATGAGAATTGTATGTAAATCTCTCAAAATCATGACAGCGCCCTATGGAGCAATTAATTAAAGTGCATGCATGCACACCGCTGTCAAATGTTCCTGCTAGGCCCCTAGATACTAAAATCTTTACATAGTATAAAATGTCACGTCCTTCCCTGTTCGCTTGGGGCCTTATTATATCTTACAAACTATTCGAGACATCTGACAGCTTTTTGACACGACAAGGATCGTCAGCTACTTAGCGCCGCCTGGTGACAGAAAATTGCACCTGTGTGAAGCCGGGGCGGGTCGCTAGTCGCTACTCGCTAGTAATTTATTAACCTACTAGCTTTTGCTCGCGGCTTCGCCCGCGTGGAATAGTGTTCTTGTAGCAAATAACTTGTGAGTCCGGTAGCGCCGCGCATTGTACTATGTCCCTGCATTTTAAATCTGTAATATCTTCGAAAATATTTATATAAATTACATTCTATAAAGGGTCATATTGATCTATATTAAATGCACAATGTATTTAAGGTACCTAATTGGATAAGTATTAATGTTGTATTGCTTTAGAATAGCTTCGTAAATAATCCATTATTTCTCGTAAAAAGTAAAGGATAAAAATGGTTATTGTGGGTTATCCCTAAGAGATAGATATATACCATAGCAGACTTTTTTGTAGACCTTTTTATGGCGTACAATACTGTAGTACATTATTTTGATCTATCTCGTAGGGTTAAGCCGCTGGTTTGCAATGTAAGCGCAAAAAAGTGTCTATTTACGACATTAGAAACCTTTAAAATTATCAGTGTTTCTCTAGTATATTATGCATGTTATATACAAATAAACCTTCGTCTTGAATCGTTTCTCTTGAATCACTATCTATTCAAAAAACCCGCATCAAAATCCGTTGCGTAGTTTTAAAGATTTATGCGTATATAGGGACACACAGAAAAAGCGACTTTGTTTTATACGGGATATAATTAATCTTGCGAACAAAAAATAAGTTGACGACTGCACATGAGCATACTGTATTACTGAATTTGGCAGCGAACTATATGTTGGCAATTAAATTACTAAACTGGCGAAAGCGCTCAGATGACAAAAAATATAAAAATCGACATTAAAAAAGTGGAGAAATTTAACCCAAATTGGTACCGAAATTTATAAGTGTTGGTGACTATTATACGATGTAAGCAGCTATAAAACCGGATGAGGTTGATAAATTAATGGCTGCTAAAAATTAAATTTGCATGCTACAGAAAATCGCATTTTTCAATACTGTTGGAGTTTGTTTTTCTTTGGTATTGGTGTCGTTTTCAAGGTTTGGAGGTGGAGAATAATATAAAAATTAAAACCATTTTTAAATTTCAAAATGGCGTACATATTATCATTAAAATTAATATGGGTGTCCTTTTCCAGCTTTCTGGGGGTGCTGATTATAAAATTGTCTTCCAATTTTAATTTCCAAAATGGAATATTTTCATTCTTTGTACAATTTACATGAGTATTAATTAAAAAGTTGTTGCGGCTGCTGATTAGGATTGATGATTATTAACACAGTATATTATGAAGTACCAGTTATGTAAGCTATAAAAATGTTGGGAAATTCAGGATTTTCAAATTTCTTTGTCTCCCATCACGAAGAAAATTTGTGGTTGCGGAGTTACTAAGGGGGAAGACATTTTCATTATTTTTCAGTAGGATGTACCGTTTCCGAGATAGAAGCGATTATAGAAAAAAAATATGGCAATGCCTACTTTGAGATACGAGCGATGCATAAAGCTATATAAATGTTGGAAAATTCTGGATTTTCAATTTTTTTTTTCTCCTATCATGAAGAAAATATGTGGTTGCAGGGTAACCCTGCAACCACATATTTTCTTATATTAAGGGGGAATTATTTTTTCAGTAGGATGTATCGTTTCCGAGATAGAATCGATTAAAGAAAGAAAAATGGCAATGCCTATTTTAAGATACGAGCGATGTATAAAGCTATAGAAATGTTGGAATATTCAGGATTTTCAAATTTCGTTTTCTCCCATAATGAATAAAATATGTGGTTGAAGGATTACTAATGGGGAGGAAAACTTCATTATTGTTTCAGTAGGTACTGTAAAATCCCATAAATCCCATAAATCTTAAAAAAGGACACTTAGATTCATTTTATTAAAAATAAATGTCCGCTATCTTTAAAATTCAAAATAGGTATCATTTTTGTATTCAGCACCCTTATAAACCTCGAAGACGACACCTGTATCCATTTTACAGAAAAAAATAATATTCATCATTTTGAAATTTCAAAATGAATGTCATTTTTGCATCCAGCACCCCCAAAAACCATATCAATTTTACGAAATATAAATATCTGCCATTTTTTAATTTCAAAATGAATCTACATAATATCTACACCCCCCGAAACCGAGAAAAATTTAAAATGGGAATATTGTATATAAAAAAAACGTAAAGGAGCGCCTTTACGTTTTTTTTATGTGCACTCGTTTTGCTGCTTATTATGTTTTTTTAATTAGCGAAAATATATGTGCCTATTCTCAAATAATGTGTATTTATTCGCTAAAATAATATCTGTCTGCCAGCCTGGAATATTCAGTGAAAAAACTGGTATTAATTCGTCACCAGACTTGAAATTTTTTGTTCCTTATATTCTTTCGACAACTTGGTTATTTAGTATTCATTTATCGGTTTTTTCCACACTCAAAATTGGATTGTTTTGTCGCAAGTTTAAATACATGCATGCCCAATCAAAATGCATTTAAATGATTTTCACAGGTAGAGCAGAGACATCTTGTAAATTATTTAAGTACATATTATAGTTGTTTCATGAAAAAGAAAATAGATGGCGGGCACATTGAATAAGTGACATCTATTATTCAATATTGTCAGCTGTACTATATATTGGTTCCTCATATTCTAAACAAGGTGGCGCTATAAAAGAAAATAGTTCATTTGTTCCAATTCCATGTCGAAAAAATAAATTTTACATAACGCAAAATATCTTATAACTTGCTGCGTATAAATTACCAAAAAGTTATTTGATAACTTAATTCCAGACTAACTAATATGTAATACGTGATTGTTTAGAACAATCTCTAATAGATGACGCTTTGTAGGCATAATGCACAAAAGCTACAGCATAAAATATTAATAAAAAAATATTAAAACGAAGACAAAATTCAAACAAAAATCAATGCAAATAAAACTAAAATGAAATATAAAAATGTTTATTAAAAATATAAGTATTACAAAAGCGACAGTGGTACAAAATTAAAAAGAATACTCGCTGCGCCGATTCTTTTTACCCGACTGTCAGGAAGGGTTATGTTTTTCGCGCGTATCTTGTTACTTTTATTATAGGTAGGTACACTATTTAGTCCGGGGCCGTATATGCCATCTCGGCTTCGTAGGCTTGCTTCCTCGGCCACCTTCGAGTATACCTATACGGCTTGCAGATCTTCATGCTTCTCAAAGTTAAAGTCCACCAACAGCACTTGCTGTTGGTAGTTACGATGGAGCGTTTCGTTGGCCAACACGAAGTCATTGACTTTCACAGCTTCCGCCGTAAGGTTGTTTTTGTACATCACAAGTATAAGTTTAAATGCAGACTAAACGGAGTACCGGGCCCGCTCCAATTAGACAACCAGTCTCGTTTAGCTCGAAACGGCGCCCAACTCTGCATGTCGCGCATGGTTTCGTATTGTTCCCATTCGTCGTGACCAAGACCGCGCGCTTTGGCGTGAAGCATCTTGTTGGCCGCCGATGTCGTGTAAAAAGCCTTTAGTGGGGCAGCTTGTCATCCGCTATCAAGGTAGAGAGTATGCGCTCATGATCCCATCGCCGACCGCCAAGAAAGCTAAGACGCGCTTGTACATCTCTCTGACGTTCAGTGTCAAACGATCGAGCCACACGTCACGGCACTCACCTTGAGCTGGGAAATCGCAATGTCTGCGGTCCGATGCATCCGATGTATGTGCAAAAGGTATAGTGCATTTGTATCGAAATATCCACTGCTGCGTGTTTCCGGAAAGAACCTCGATGCCAATGATTGAAGACGACGTTGTCGGGTTGTCGGCGTCTCGACGTCTCAATGAAAAATATTTTACATAGTTGCGACTGTACACTGCGCACTTTGCCAAATAATCTAACGCCGCTATCCATGCGGTTCTCGTTGACTTGCACACGTAGTACCACCACACGCAAAAATAAAAAGATTATTAGTTTTAAAATGTTACTAAAGGGTACAATTCTCCGGTAGAGTATTAGTGTTGTGTGGTACAATGTAGTATTGTAGTATCGTACTGACTGATGGTGGACGGAATTATCTCTGTGTATTTATACGGGTAGGTGGGGGCAATGAGCCTATCCAGACTGGAATCGAATGGTATGGTAGGTGCGATCAATAAGGCCTGTCGTGTAATAAGGCCTAAGTATCAGAAACACAACTTAAAATAATCGCCCGAAGTCACAGTCACAGGTAGCTAACAATAAGAGATGGTGCCTCAAACATATTATGACGCCTCGCTCGCGCACTCGCTGCTATCATTTCGGCTGCTAAAAATTCAAATCC
This sequence comes from Phengaris arion, assembly GCA_963565745.1. Taxonomy (NCBI): domain Eukaryota; kingdom Metazoa; phylum Arthropoda; class Insecta; order Lepidoptera; family Lycaenidae; genus Phengaris; species Phengaris arion. The sequence continues at coordinate 5,259,794 of OY751444.1, read as the reverse complement.
GGATGTTCGGTTTCTTTTCACAAAAGTTCGAAAAAATTTTTAACTTGGATGTGTTTTGTACTTCGATGTTTTAGCAAAACCTACACTCATTAATAATAAAAATCTGTTACTTTTTTATAATTTAATTTAAATAAATTTCCGATTTTAGGTTGTTAGTACCTACTTAAAAGTACCTACAATCTGAAAAAATAAAAACACAATCTTATTATATCAAAATTATATAAATATATTGCTTTTTTACTTTTAGAAATATTTTTAATGACATTAAGTATTATATTTGGAACAACGTACCTACACACTCGTATCTATTAAAAATATTCATTTTATATGCGTAGCTGATAGCATAATTGGTGCGGAAAAAACAATTAATTATGTACTCAGTTATTATTATTATAACTGAGTACATAATTAATTTAAAATCTTAAAAATAAAAATTATTGGAAATAAGGTACTGGAAATTATAAGGTACTAGCTTACTGTTCTTTAAAATTCGTGATCTTGAAAAACATTAAATCGTCAAGTCTTTGTTCACTAAGGTGAGATCTTGTTAGATACTAAATGTTCCAGTAAAGAAATATAAAAAAGTGGAGTAGCCCGTGATTTTATCAAAGCCTTTTTTAAATATCTCCACCACCACAACCAAAGTTTTCGTAAAGTGCAATTTCTATGTGAAACTAACGTAGGCAAATTAGTACAGTTTAGTAAAACGCAGGAAAATAAAAATCCTTTAAATTGAGATCCGGGGGGTGAAGGCAAATCATTTGAAGCCCAGTTAAAATTGGACTAGTTTTGAGTTATCAAAAGTAAAAAACAACATTTTACTTACAAATCAACAGTAATATCGTACTCGTCATTGCACTTTGAGGTTTCCGCGACCATAGGGTGAAAACTACATAACTAAAAAAAATATCACTGGTTTACACAAACCGTTAGTGCTATTTTTGACACCTACATCTTATGTCTATTATATTATCTAAAAAATAATTACTTCTACGCAAAAACAGGACCGGTGATTTGCATTCGGTTTTTCTACTGACCGGTTAGGTTAGGTTAGTTTAATTGAATTAATTAATTTATAAAGAAAGTATATTGTTATTATCTCTATTCATTCGGAGAAACTCTCTCTAACCAGCCAGTCAGTAATCATCGACTCCAAAACTACTTCCCAAAATTTTTAGAGGATTTATTCAGATATCATAGAGATGAGATTCAAGTATTAGAACTTAAGCATACATTATTTAGAAGTTAATTAAATGTCGTTGAACCACTACATTTCTTTTTAAGTGGTCATATTAATTTGGCATTCTATGATTATAGAAGCTTAAAAGTGCAATAGTATGTTTCGTAAGTAAGAATTCAATAAATATAAAAAAAATACAGGTTTAAATTGTGTTCAGATTTGCTTATTGTACTTCTTACTACTTGAGCAATTGAAAACATATTCAGTGTTTTTATAAAGTGGGTCACCTACTACTTACTGAACTGGTGGGTTACTGAAAAAATATGAAATAGTGAATATCTTACAAACAGTCCGATATCGGCCATACATATTATAGCAGATCTTCATCCCTCGTATCTCCATTTAACGGATTGACCGTTACGTTACGTTCTACCAAATAACCTGTATAATATGGAATTTCAGCAGTACTACAAATAATGTCGAATTATTCAAATATTGTACGTCTAGAGTACCTAATTATATTAAAAATATGTATTTTTTCATAATAAAAAACCAAGATTCGAAAAATCCGGATTTTATTTAACGTCGGAAAATCCGAATTTTTCAAATTTTGAAGTATCCGGATTGCAACCGCTAATTATAAATTAGACCGAATAATATATTTTTTTAATTTTCTTTATAAAGTGGTCGGCGGGTATTAAGGTCTACAAAACTCGACCTTATTAACAGTCCTTTTTTAGTATTTACAAGTGACTGTTTTACTGTTTATTTTATGCCTTTAGAAATTATAAACATTTAATTACAACTATTTTTTAAATTGGTTTATTGTTTTTAGGGACTATTTCTAACCACAATACCCCTAATCGATCACTGTGGTCGATGGTGATGGTGATCACACGACCTAGTGGTGGCAGTCCGATATTGTACCCCTCACATAAGTTAAAAGAACAGCATTTAAGCAGCTCATGCGTTCTTTCAATGAGGGACTCGGTTGTCCCGTGTGTGTTGTTTAATAAAAAAATTATATGTTGTAAGAAATAACGTCCGTAATTTCAAGCCATATACTTCAACATTTTTTTTGGGTCTTCATATTATAATGGGTACCCTGAGGATTCCTCGTATTCGTTTGTATTAGGATTCCAGTTTAGATATTAAATTATTTTTAGAGAATATGGTCAGAGATTGATTTCTTCAGATGAGAAACAATTAGCATGTAATTGATAACAATTCTATTCCACAAAATAAAACTGACCGTCTTATCAAGGTACGAAATGTCTAGAACTAAACTTAGAGCAAATATTGAGCGTTGATGAACAGATTGTACCCTTCCGAGGAAAACTTGATATCAAGCAATATGCCAAAAGAAAACCAGAGCCAACAATTTTATCATTTATCAAAGTGCAGCAACAAATCTAGACAGTGATAACGTTTTGAAATATGGCGCATTTGCTGCTTATGTAAATGTCTTGTGAAAAAGAATAAATGATTCTGGTCATTACCTATTTTTTGACCATTATTTTTCCAAATTACATTTTGCTGAAGGATCTTCGCGAGAGGGAAATTTATGCATATAGTATGCATTTATACATCACCATAGACATAAGTCCATTCAAGTGGACACGAAAATTTCAAAAAATCGAAAAATGCAAAATTACACTTTCTTATAAAATTCGCTTAACTATACCTCTAACAGGCAGAAAAACTTTAAAAATATGTTTATTATTGCTTTATGTAAATTTAGATCCGATGGGGTTAATAACCTAGTAAAATAAGTTTAATTCCTTTAATATGGTAGTTTAAAGTCTTAGTATTATACCATATAATTTAATTAGGCCTAAAGACAGTGTTTTAAAAATGTTTTATTTTGACTATGTTTACGGCAAAAGTTGCCGTTTTTTATTAATAATTGTTAGTAAATAATATAAATATTTAATAACATTAAAATTTCTTAATTCGTATAAATAGTTATTGATTTATTTTAATCCCCGCTTAGCTAGGCCAAGCCTTATTTGCCGCATCTACCTTACTTGTCGAACTCCGCGTTCCCCCCGAAGCGCGGAAGGTATAGCGGTACGGCATGGGCACGTACAGAATCCTAACGGTTGTATGTCTATGTAAACCTGTAGAGGGTCGTGTTCCAGACGGCGCTGATCAACAACACGGACTCGTGTCCTATCTTGAAAAGAGACGTTGTTGTGATTCGTGTGCTATTGAAACTCGAAAACCTGTCCTGAATAAAAAAAACTTGAAAGGTGTCAAGGGACACCCGGATGGAACGAAGTTATAATATATATATATATATATATATATATATATATATATATATATATATATATATATATATATATATATATATATATATATATATATATAATAGCCGGAACAATCACACAGACTGACAGACGGACAGAAAAATGTTAACAATTTATATTTTATTGTAATTACCGATCATACTTTTAAATGCATTAAGTGAAAATAAAAGCTGTTAATTTGAAATTACAAACAGACACTTCAATTTTGTTTATCTGTATAGATATAATATATTATATCATACAAAATAACTAGTTGAACTAAGTATATATATTGCGCGCGGAACTAGTTGGCCGCGCCTTAGGTAGGGACAGGGGTGAGGGGGCGGGTTGCTTGCCCCTTCCGTCCTACCGCTCGCATTCCTAAGGCTAGTCTAGCTAGTCACAATATGTAACAGTTATAACAGTCACAATGTGTAATTGCAAAATTCTACATTATTGTCAAGGTGATAAGGTCGTTTTTTGTATCATTCTTAAGAGTCGTTATTACATTGTGATTTCGAGTGGCAAAAAGTGTCGTGCCTAATATTCCGTCTAGCCCCAATACAATTCGCAACGCGCCATAAGGAACTTCGTTCCAAAAAACTACAATTAAAAGAAACAGTTCATATACGAGTAGGTACGCATGTCGTCACGTCATTCGAACCTTAAAAATATTGTACCTATCTATAATTAATTCCTAAATAAGACTAGCGTTTATTAAAGTACGTGAAAAAATTGTGTGCGTTTTATTTTTTCACGTACTTTAATAAACGCTAGTCTTATTTAGGAATTAATTAATGATAAGATCTGCTGCAGTACTAAACGTGCCCCACATTTCGCCAGCTAACATTGTTTTAGTTTTCATTATGTTTAAAATAAATATTCTTATGTTAGCTAAGTAATATCTTATTTTGCCTATCGACCTGAGACCAGGGTTGGGTCCCGGGATGTCTCGTGTCCCGAAGACTCAGGACTTCAAAGTGGTCCTTATCTAGTATCTAGAACCACTTTGGAAGTCTTGACAACAATTGTATATAGAAATTAGTAATGTTTTCGTATTAAGATACAAGGAAGATGTCTTAAAAACTTTATTTCTGTAATATGATTTACTTTAGAGTAGGCAGTGACGTCGCAGGCCCACACCGTGTTGATATGGTCTCATCACGCTCATCCAAAGGGGATGGAATCCAAGCTAAAGCCTATGGCAAAAGAGCAGACGCATCGCCTAATGGTAACCAGTTAACCACCACTTTCCTCTCGCTTTCTTGCAATTTGTGGGAGTGATTGGGACGAAATGGGACGGAAGTGTGTAGCAGGAAGTCGCGGAAGCGCGCACTATTTTATTTGACGAATGAGCGCACGATGGTAGAGTTGGCTGTCAGATTCGAATAAAATATTTCAGTATTTAGCTTTTTTAAATTTTAATGTTGATTACTATCACTGATTAATGGAAAAGATTTCGTTATAATTATAGTAAGTATTATACTGTATATTACACTGGGTTTTTTTTTCATATTTTTTCTTAAAATGTTACACAGATTACACAAAATATGAGACTTTCTGTAAGGCTCGCTCGTTCTTTTTATTTAGCATACACTTTAAGCCTCTGTATAACGGCAGTGACCTTGCGCGTCAAGTCCCATACTAATTTTGTAGGCGACAAGGGGGTATCACGCCGACGGGAGAATATTGAAATCTGATAAATAATCGCTATAAATATTCTAGACCAAAATTTGCAAAAACTGACGTTTCAGGTTTTGCAAATTTTGTCTCCGATTATTTAGCGTTTCCCTGAGTCTTGTCTTACTTAAAATACTGAAATAATTTTCACACTCGTGTGACTTACAGAAGAAGAGAAGAAAGGTTTTAAATTAAAAAAAAAGGGTGGACTTAGCCTATTTTTTTATCAATATTTAAATAAAAAATCCATTTATAAAATTACAATCCTCGACTAAATAATATAATGCAGATGAACATATATTTTTTGGGATTTTTCAATTTGACCATGACTGAGAAAAAAGTTTTCAAAGAACTCCAATTTTCAGTTCTATCGAGCTCACAGTTTAAAGTGAAATGCGCGCTCAGCGCGGCGCGATAGATCAAATCATTCATCATCAGGGAGCCTACATCTTGTTATATTAATAATTATTTAGGGCCTGTTTCAATCTTCTTAAAGTGTCGGATGGCATAATGGGAAATTTTGTTTCAACTTACTATATATTGAGCGACAGAGACAAAACATGAGAATAAGCTATTTGTCATTTAACAGTAGAATGTGAAACAAGCCCTAAATGTATTCCTGGTATAAAAACAGATATTGGCCATTTTTACCTTCGTGAAATAATACATTACTGAAATTCTATCCCTGAAGTTTATTGCGTGTATTCAACTGAATCCGTCTCTGCGCACCGTTGCTGGACAACCAGCGCTGAATCGATAGTGGTGGTATAGTGGTTACTGTGTGCTGTGGGGACTGGTGGTAGTGGTGACGATGAGGAGCAGCTCCGACGCGTCTACCTCCACTGATGATGTGAAGGTAAACTTTTTTTTGTTTTAGGAATACATTCACAATTCTGTAGTTCGTTTGTTTCTCTCTCGCGAAAAATATTCAGTAAATTGTCTTAAATTAGCATAACTTATGTGCAACATCGACAAAGTTCCTGCTCGACCAGTTTCTAAATATTCGCTTTTACACTATACGACTTACGTGGCATCTAGGTAGTAATCTGTGTCAGGACTCAGGACGCGTCAAAATATTTCAACATATTTAGCTGTAGACCGCGCTTCGTGCGCGTACTAAATCAGGCAGGAAGCGTACATTTTGCTATCATTGCTGCAGACGTGGTTGAACTACATGAGTGTGTGTGTGTGCGATTTTTATCCTATGCGATATGACCGGTATGTCTGGCCAACGCAACATGTTCGATACTACAATTCGAATGGAAAGGGAATAATTGAATAAAAATAAAATAAAAATGTAAGTTAATATAACTATTTCCCGACTACGTAAATTGATTGATAAATCAGTATAGATCAGTAGTTTAGGCGCTACAATGCAACAAGCATACATACATATACATACATAGATTGTCAAAATCATTACCCTTCCTTGTGGCTTCGCCGTAGTCGGGTAAAAAGTACGAACCAAAAGCTTTAACAATGACTTTCCGAATTCCAGGGTCGTCCGCTCTGCTTATTCTACTTCACTCATCCCTTCGGGGTGCTGTCTCCGGAGCCCCCGACCCTCGCAGCCGCGCCCGCCAACGTCAGGACATTCATCAACATGCACCCGGTACCCTGGTCTTCATCACAATACGGCACAACATCACCTAGCGAATACCAGAATCTGCTATCCTTCGACTTCCGAAGAGACTTTGAGTACCGGAGAGATTCTGTGTCCTCTCTATTCTCAAGCGACTGGTTTTCCAATGGATCCAGAAGACCCGTGCAGTACAGGCTCCCGCCGCTGCACATGCCGATGTCCAGGGATATATTCGAAGACAGCTCCGATGATTACTGGCCTAAGGTGCATAGAGAGAGGTTTTCGTTGCCGCCCATCGAACTGCCTTCTGGTGAGGATGAGTGTGTGGACTGTGTACGGAAAACTAGAGTGGTTGGAGTGCGGAAGTTTAGAAGACGAATGCGGCGGAGTGGACTCAGGAGGATCATGACTAATCTCATGAGGAGGACTGTCAGAGGTAAGTTTAGTGTTTAAGATTAACATGGATTAGGGTATCTCATTATGAGCATTTAGTATTAATTGAAAAAAAAATGCGTAAAAAGTGGTCAAGTAATATGGGTATTAGGTACGTTCCATAATTGGAGTTTATCTTCGATAGCACCTACCAAATACCAATGCATAATGAGGCTGGGAGTTGGGACTTTGGACTATATTATGGTCCGGAATACAGAAGGCCGGGGAAAGTTCAGAACTCTGAGCCACAGATTACTAAATACTCGTAGTTACCGGAGCTAATACAATAGAGCTGAAAATCGAACACACATATGACAATAGGCTACTTGACGTTGACTCATATTTAATTTCATACATTGAATGAGCTTTTCCTTTAATACTTGGCGTAAGAAAACGTATTCTAGCGATATCATAAAGTAAAAACTTAAGATTGATAAATAAAGTTGATTTAAAAATATGTATTTTTGTTTTTTAATTTCTACTGACTTCCCGCAAGGATGTGACGACACAAACACACTTAACATACATGTAGTAGTGAAACGAAACGTTTCTGTAAATAAATAGTTCATGACATCTTAAAAAGTTATTTATGTCAAATCGTTAAACGGAACGTAACACCGCCATTTTACTACTACGGACTATAACCAAGGTAGACTGTAGCACATAATATTACAAATAATACTAGTATGACGTCACAGCACAGATAATTACACTGGTCTGCAACGAAATCCTCCTTCTAAAATTTATGTTTTAAATAGGAAGATTTTATTGCTCTGAATCTGTTCCTGTTGACCAATTTTTTTTATCACATCTAGATTTTGTGACATTGTGATTTTTATTTCCAAAATATCACTAATTAAGGGTTTTTGTAATGCTTCTACAATTTACATATTTTAATTCGTTTTATGCATTAAAATGATAAACAGTCTCTATAGTTAGATACAAAATAAATTTAGGCGAGTCGTTAGAGAAAGAGGGAAAGTGTCTTAAGAGATTTTTATTGTTGTACTTAAATGAGCTTGAGTATTCGCTGTAACTACAACAGTTAAATGAAAACTTTTCTTTCAATTGCTTAAAATGTTTATTTCAATGGTTCTTTATTTCTAAATATTTTTGGAAGTTGTGCACAAAGTTCATATTGGTTAAGTATATATTTTTGATTAAGATTTTAGATGTATAGTATACGTTTTTTTGTATTAAAAGATATAACAGAATGTTTCGCGGCGGTAAATTGTATTAAAGTGAATGCGATAGTAAGTGTGTGGTCCGCGCTCAACCAATGAGAGCGCGGTTGTTAGGGGCGGTTGCTAGGAAAAAAAAATGTAAAGAAGTTAGACATTTTTGAATGGGATAAGAAGTTTTAACCGGGACTCTTGTGATTTAGTTTTTATGTGCAGTTTTTTTGTATTGTGAACACTGTTATGTGTGTTGTTTTGCTAAAATAACAATAGAGTGTTACATACTCACGTCGGCCTTTTTAATTTACTTGTATTAGAATTACAAAGAGCAAATAGATTTGTATGTTCGTAAATCGACGGAACTGATGAAACGAAGTGAGCTTGATTTTAAAAATACATGTGCTGTATATGTATATTTGATTGTTAAATTCCGGGGCTCCAACACCTACTACCATGTTATCACGCATAAAAACATAAAGGAGAGAAAAATTTTTTTGCAGACCAGTGTAATCTATCAAGCAACATGACGAATAGTGTTTTCGGCGGTTTTAAAAAGTGTATTTTTAAAATATTTTCAAAGTGAAACTTTTATTACATCGTCTCAAACTTTTTCGTCTGTGTGTTGTGCATGTCGCGTGACGGTCGGCCGCGGAGTAGGGATAAAGTGAAAGGCGCTCGACAGAGCAGCCGAGGCCAATATAGCGGCGCCTATAGTTCGCATCAGCTGACCGTGTAGTGTATAGACTAGTACTCATTTGTGCCAGTGCTCCACGCTATTTTGTTATTAAGTTTCACTTTTACCGTGGTTTCATAAAACCACACAATCCTTTTTTTTGTACTTGTTTCTTTTTGTGTAATGAAACAATTATGAAGCGTTTTAGGACATAAATAAAAACAAGGTCGAGTAGCCTATTGACACCTCGACTATTTTATTAGCGCAGAGTTCTATTTTCAGTGCTCTGAATTTTCCCGGGACCGCCGGATTCCGGATCATATAGTCCCAACTCCGAGCATAATATTATGTGCACACTGCAGGACATTGTAACTTTGTAGGTCGAAGCACTTATTTACTACTTACTGTAAGAAAACAAGTTTTCTAGCTGTAATTCAGCACCGCATAAACAGGTTTTGTATTTTACAGGTGCAAGGTAAAGTTTCAAATTTCATGTCTATGATGTTTCATTAAAACAAAAACACAGTAGGTTACCTACCTACACAAAGTAGAAATTATTATTTACACAAGAGTTAACGTAATAAATAACAATAATTACTTTCTTCTAAGTGCAGTCACACATAAACAAAAACTGTTTTAAAAAAGCTTATAAACTATTTAATTATTTAAACTAAAATAAACGATTTATTTATTTTTTAAACTGTACATTATACACAATACATATTTTGTACTTTCCCCCACATACACCCAACGCGCAAATCCATGTTGCTGTCTTTGTCTCTGAAAAGTGACTTTGCACTGTATAGTCCCATGCAACTTTTATGCTACTCGCTAATCGCTATCGTCGTCTTCCAAGTATTCACATTTTAAATTATCCGTGGCATTTTCATCCATAAACATTATTTGGCTATCACTATTCTGGCTGGACCTTTTGCTGCTATCCCGCAGTACCTTCAGTATCTCCATTTTGGTTGTCAGTTTATCCTCGTCTGACAGTTTCTTCAATGTCGGTATTAGGGATAAAACGAAGTGACGGTCTTCATCAACTTCTTCGTGTGCTGAAATAATAATTATATCGTTATTTAAAAAAAACCCGATTGCGTCAAATAATTTTGATGTACCCAGTGTCACTATCACAGTAAATACGAATCCAAGGCGGGAACTACGAGTATATGCTCCGGAATCCGGAATGCCGGTGAAAATGAGCACTGAAAATTAGCGGTGAAAATTAGCGCAGAGTCTACTACTCTGCGCTAATATACAAAAGAGTTAAAAATGGAAGTTTCGAGCTGTCATTTAAACACTGTCCGGTAGACGTGTGTCGTTCAATCGGACTAGTTCACTTGAGTCATGTCGTTCATTCATTCATTTAGTTTTAATACAGACATATCCTTAGTTCACGATAATCGCCCGGCCCCGCACGCGCAGAAAACGACATAAAGCACGACGCAGCATTTACCATAAAACATTTTGTTAGATGAACGACACAAAAACGAAAACAAACAAGAACTAACTATTTTGACGAAGAATAAGAAAGAAGAATACTAAGATATATTTTGTTAGGTGAACGAGTAAAACAAATAAAAACTAACTATTTTGACGAAGAGAATAGTGAGATATGACTTGAGCTGTAACTGAACTAAAAGAGTTATATAGTTCGCCGTGATCAAAATATATTATATGTTATCTTTTTTGTGACACATTTTGCGCACCGTATCCGGTGACTATGTCTTACGTAGTGTGGAAATAAGTGGAAGCCCCAAAGGGAGATCTCCGACCGGGCGAGATGGTATGCTCGATCAGGCCGAAGCCCGTTTGTATGCATTTCGGATGTTGTATATATAGCGCCGATCTTAGAAAATTTCGATAGCGCGATTCAGGATTGTGGCGCTAATTGGTCCGCCACATCACTCCCCCCCAAAGACCGGAGGTCGACTGGCGTGGTGAGGAAGGGTGGGGGGTGATGATGATGTCCAGAAGGAGGCGTGTTTTGTCGAGGGTCACCAATGTGGGAATAAGTGGAAGCCCCAAAGGGAGATCTCTGACCGAGCGTGATGATATGCTCGGCCAGGCCGAAGCCCATTTGCATGTATTTCTGATGTTGTATATTATATACCGCCGATCTTAGAAAACTTCGATAGCGCGATTCAGGATTGTGGCGCTAGTTTGTCCGCCAAAGTAGTATGGCTGGGACTATGTGATCCGAAATACGGAAGGCCGTACAAAATTCTCAGCATTTCAAATAGAATTCTGCGCTAATACTAAAGAGCTGAAAATCGAACACATCGTCGAGTCAAATGTCAATGTCATCTACGACAGCTCGACACTAGAAACTTCCATTTTCAAGTCTATTGTCGAGTTTGGATCATATATTTTTATATTGCCCAAGAAACCATCCCTCCCTATATAACTTTCTTCCCAATTATATTCCTCGCTCTATCAATTTTAAATTAGTGTTATGATATGTAAATACTACATTTATTGAAATTTTATATACATTTCATATATATTCGTTCTAAGAAGATAAGATTGTGTCATTTTTCCTAACACTTATATGTTTGTTTTAGGTGATTCAATAGATGTTTAGATTTTTAGGTAACTGTGCCCTTGTTGTTTCTTGCCACCAGACCTACAATTTATAGAGCAAAGTCTACTTAAAAACACTCTGACATTGACAATCACTAAGGCCACCATAATTAAAGAAGAAGAAGAGGTCTATTGGATTACCACAGAGTTTTATTTTCAGTGCTCTGAATTTTCACCACCGTTCTGGATTCCGGAGCATATAGTCCCAGGCTTAATCTGTGGCTATGGCGTTTACCACCGCGACGCCCGTTGCCGTCGCCCCTCGCAGCGCCGCTGCTAGGTTGAACGTTCGACTTTCTTTCAAGGCAGTCCCAAATCCCAATATGACAGTCAGCGAGTCACCTCCATACAAAATTACTTTGCACTGTGACAGTCGCCACGCGCCATGCGAAAGCAGACTACAATTTACCACGCGACGGTATCATGATATTATTGACTACTAGATGTTGCGAGTTCGTGCGGGAGAAAGGAAGTCTCGTAAGAACCGTACAAATTGCCGCGATAAAAAATTTTACGTCTTTTCCTGTGGAATGAGGAAATCTGTGCCAAATTTCATCAGAATCGGTATAGTAGTTTCGGTACCCATTCGATGCAAATAAACAAACAATTTACATTATTACCCCCTTACTAATAAAAGTAATTATGCAATGCATAAACTATAAGCTACACAATGTTTTGTCCTTCTGATACGTTGGGAAAGTCGCTTGACAGACAAGGACAAACATTGTACAGCTTATCCATTGTGTAAATATTTTTATTAGTATTTATATTATATATTTATACACCTTGGTATGTGTAGATGTAATATTTTATAATATTCCCACTGACTGGTAACAATACAGACAGTAAAAACCTACCACAAGTAAGCAGCTGCGCTTTTGGAGCGCTAACCGGCACCGAAACTTTTTCTGGCATGTGTTCTAATCTTCTCTTGATTGGCCCTTCTAAAGAAATTCTTTCAGTTAAAGCTGGCGTTTCATCTTCTTCCGAAGTCATGTGGGGTAGAAGAAACTCCATGTCTTTGAAATAAATATACTGTTTTTTCTTTGTTTCGAGTCCATCTTTAACTTTCTTGTCTGTTTCCAATTGACGTTTGAATGTATCTCGAAGATTTCGCCATCTTTTCATCACATCGTTTACTGCAATATTAATAGGAACTTTAAAACAAGAAACCTTTCATATCGTGTGACAGCTATGTCTAAAATACAGGGCCCAAAAGAAATCTGCCGTGAGAAGTAAGGGTAACAGAGGGGGGAAAGAGCCTTTAAAGACCAGCTTTACAGTTTGCAAAGCATTTGCGACACCTATGAACCCCAATTCTCGTAATAAAATTACACTTTTTTATTGTACTTTTATTTAATCATACACGAATGGGCTTGATATCATAAACTGATTTCTGGAGTTTGGGTCAATCAAAACGGGTGTGACGTTTATGAGAATTCCATTATGCAGTTTTAACATATCGGGACTGGATTGCAACTGTATTATTGCAGGATTTAATTAGCAGAGTCGACCTTCAGATGTTGGCGATAATCGCTTTCCAGTTTGCCGCTCTTATTCAATAAAATGACATTTATATCTGCATATTTACGCGAATAACAATTATTGGTTACCTTTATTATCTTTTCCTTTATCATCAAAAGTGTTCCAACCTTCGAATAGAACTTCTGACACTTCTCTCCACACTCTGAATTTTAATGCCTTGTTCCCTCTGTCTCGGCCATCCCTTGTGTACAAGACTGGCCACTTCTGTACTTCTCTTATAATTGCTAGTGGATGAACATCTTCTAGTATCTTCTGTTTTGTTGTCATTGTAAGGCTGTCCCAGCCTATATGGTCCGGAATCTGGAAAGCCAAGAAAATTCAGAGCATTGAAAAAAGAACTCTGCGCTAATACGCATTACGAAAAAATATTTATGTTATATTATATTTCATGTACGGCTATATACCCTGTTTCTCTCAAAACGGAATAAAAAATCATCCAATAGGTTGAGGCGGACAAATTAGCGCCACAATCCTGAATCGCGCTATCGAAGTTTCTGTAGTTCGGCGCTATATATACAACATCCGAAATGCATACAAGTGGGCTTCGGCCTGACCGAGCATACCATCTCGCTCGGTCGGAGATCTTCCTTTGGGGCTTCCACTCATAACTCACAAGCTATACATATTATGTTACTAACGCGACAATAGTTGTTAATTAGAGGGCCATGGAATTATTATATGAATTTATCAGTTTGAATTTGTTAGATTATTATGTAACGAAAAAAAGTGTGTGTGTCACCTCTGACATATTATCTGGACTCTAGGCATGTATAGTTCGCGAATGAGTCGTTCAATTGGTTCACCTGCGTCAGACAGTTCATTCATTCATTCAGTTTCAATACAGATATATCTTTAGTTCACAAACATCGCCCGGCCCCACACGCTCGACAATGCACAAAACGACATAAACTCATTCACAGCAAGTAACATTAAACATTTTGTCAAACGAACGAGAAAAACTAACAAAAACTATTTTGAGGGAGGGAATATTGAGATATGACTTGAGCTGTTGCACATTGAAAATAGTGCCCAGTGACTAGTAACTGAACTACTGAACTGAAAGAGTGATATAGTTCGCCATGATCAAAAGATATACAGATATGTTATCTTTTTATTAGTGACACATTTTGCGCCCCGCTACAGCTGGACTCTGGAGTTTACTCTAAATAGTAAAATTTGGTGTGCAATTCAAAGCGCGGTCGCGATGTTCATGACATCGTGTGACACTGTAGCGTGTGACCGTGTGAGTTCGTGAATTCGATTTGACTTCTATTTGGTACTTACCCATAGATTTTCATACACCGGGCTTATATATTAAAACTCCAATAATGCATAAAGTTGTAAGTTTTCGTTTCGGTTCACAATCTTTCGACTGTTTACAATCTCGCTAGATACCTATAGTATAATCTTTAATATTTCTTTGACCGAACGCTGCCGACTGGATGCAAACAAATTCATTCTCCAACACAATTTGTCACTATTTTGTACATTTTCAACACTTATTATTACGAATTATCGAATAAAATACAGATAATAAACGCAAAATCCACTGTCAAGTGTTTAGATAGTAGCAATTATTGTGTTTTTGCTTTGTAACTTGTAATTCGGTCCTCGAACATGAGCGTTTTAATGCGAAACGATGCGTACTGCGTAGCGACTGGCGATGGCCTTACTCGGTATAACTACTCCCCTTACCGCTTACGTCTTCCCTCTCGTGTCTCCTCGGCTATGATCGTTGCGATTCGCTCCGATCACGATTAACCCGATAGTAGATAACTATCCGATTTAAGCTTATATTTTATTATAAGCTTATATTATAAGCTAGTGCCCGTGTCTCCACCCGCTTAAATACTGTATTCCACGGGAACACTATCCTTTTTATAACGCTTTTATTAGTTTCACCTGTATGTTTGCTTGCTTGTTTGTAACGACTCCTTTTGGCTCGATTTTGTCCTACTTTGAACGATCAGATTTAATTCAAACTTATTGTTTGAATTAACTTATTGTCCTGTCAAAGACCGATGACAATGCAATAATTCGCTTTAATTTAATCTTAATAATTAAAAAAAAAATTAATAATTAAAAAGATTTATTTTATTTATATATAATTTAATTTATAATTTTAATTTTAAAAATTAAATAATAAATAATCATGCATGCAGTTCCTGGCTTACTCTTTTGCAAATAGTACCTACTAAAAAGCAAAAATAAATTATAGTTTAAAAAAAATAAAAAATCACGCTTTTATAGAAAATCTAACTAAAAACTAAAAAATAAAATTTAATTTTGGATTAAGAATAGTGTAAATTAAAAATAAATGTTTATTATTGTAAAAAAGCGTGGGGTGCATAGTGTTATAAACATTTTATTGGCAGATATGAGTAGGATCTTCACTTTGATAATATCTTAAAAATCACTTTAAACGAAATCTGACCGTTTGAAGTGGATCGAAATCAAATCAAATCCAATCAAATCCACTGTAGTCGGTTACATACAAACAAACGTACAGGTGAAGACACTGCACCCCACGCTTTTTTACAATAATACCTAAACATTTATTTTTCATTTATAGGTACACAATTCTTTAGTTAGATTTTCTATAAAAGCGTGAATTTTTAGTTTTTTTTAAACTATAATTTATTCGAGATAAAAAGTAGCCTATGTGCATTCTAGAGCTTTAACTACTAGGTACCTACCATACGAAATTTCATCAAAATCCGTTCAATAGTTTGCTTGGAAGAGTAACTAACATCCATCCATACAGCCATCCATCCATCCTCACAAACTTTTACATTTATAATAGTAGTAGGATAACAGAGGCAATAAGGCTTAAAAGCGTACTTCGAATGTTTTCGACTGTCATGAGTAGAGTAATTTAAATTTTTGAGTTTTTTCTTTTTCTTTGAAACTTTGTGAATAATAAAGATATGTTAGTTTAGTGCATGTTGTTGTTAAGGTCTTATTTCATTACATTACATGTTTCATTACAGATTATATTTTTTAGGTCTTAAAATGGTTTCTTAAAAAATACGTATCCTGCATAACCTTCAGCTTAGGCTGGTCATGTACGTACTTAGAAGTTTTGATTGTTGCACGAATTTTAACCACATTCTGAATAACCTTATCCATATTTATTTAATGGAAGCTTTTGGAAATCAATCAGAAGGCATAATCTACTATACTCTGAAGAGGACGATAACTGATAAGAGAAATCACCGTAAATGAACGAAGATACATTGGCTGGCAAGGATTGCTATTATATTTGAACAGGAGTTAATATATTTCAAACTTAAAATGGATCTACAATAATACGTGTTTTTTGATTATGTAATTGCTAAAATACCGTCCACTGTATATTATAGTTTTTATTTTTTAGACTGAACAAAACAATAAATTTTTAGTACCTATTCTGGCGTCCTTTAAAAGTAGGTCTTAACTTTAATTAGCTTTAAGTTCTATACTAGTTGTTCAAACTTCAAATTTTACAACTACCAGGCATGGTTTAATGTGTTTTCTAAAAAGTAAGTTAAAGTAGTAAGTAGGTAGACAATGGAAACATTGATTGACCCGATTTGAAACGTTGAGAGTTGGTTTAGTTATATTAGAACTCTGGACTAATATAATAGAGTTGAAAATCGAACACATGAGTGTCGAGTCAAATGTCAATGTCATATATGACAGCTCGACACTCGAAACTTCCATTTTCAGCTCTATTGTAATAGCACAAATTTCTATTGTCAGTGCTCTGAATTTTCACAGGCGTTCCGGATTCCGTAGCATATATACATAGTGATAGTGCATAGCCCAGCCGATAATGTTTTACAAATGGCATATCGCAATCAAAAATGCTATCAATCATTGCAGGTTGCTTTTTTTCAGATTTGTCGAGCTAGTCGTTCAGATTTTAGAGAGTCAGAGCCTTTTTAAAAAAAAGTCCCCAAAAAATATGTTTTTCGTGATTTTATATTAGCACTTTGTCGACGTGGTAAATAAATACACATACTCATCCATGCAAAGTTTGATCTTTCTAGCACTACTCGTTTGGACGGTAAGCCAAAGACGGACAGACGGACGGACGGACATGAAGAAACCATAATGGTTCCGAGACGTGAACTACGGGATCCTAAAAAACATTCTGAAATCAAGATTAGTATTTTTTTTTATTATGATGATTTTTTTGGCAAATGTACGCCCGCACCATAGCCGTAGCCCACTGCCAATTCCTAGTTTTAAAAATCATGCATGGCCCAAACCCCAATAATATATTCCAGAAAAACAATTCGGGAGTTTTGCCGGGGAGTTCAATGGGTGACGTTGTGAATTTGTAATATTTCATTTTGTGTTATCTCGGTTCTTAATGTGTAATATTGGTAGAATATTAACCATTAAATATTCGTTAACGTGCACAAGTGTGGGTAAGTAGTGGTACAACTTCTTAAAACGTGCTATTTGTGTGTTTCCTATGCTATCGGTTGTATATGGTAGGTACCTAATCGCACTATCAGGCGACCCGTCTGCTCGTTTATTATGAAGTGTTCGACAGGTAGTTTTAGGTAGTAGTCTAATTATGTCGACTTCCTCGGCGGAGACCTCGGGGCCAAGGCCGACCGGTATTTGCTTACCAACTGCCCGCTGTCAAGTGTCTTATCGTCTTCACAGATATTATAGTTCATCATATACAACACTAGCTGACCAGGCAAACATTGTTTTGCCGTATACATTATCTTTATCATTTAGGGGTTAAACAATAGATAACTACTGATTCTCAGACCTACCGAGTACCGAATATGCAAAAAAATAATTCATAAGATCATCATCGGTCAAGCCGTTTCGGAGTAGTATGTCCCGAAGCCGAACACTATCACGGGAATTTTATATAATACTAGCTGTTGCCCGCGGCTCCGCCCGCGTAAATATACAATCGGTTATCCCGCGGGAACACTGTACTTTTCCAGGATAAAAAGTAGCCTGTTTTTATCCAGAGAACCCAGGGTTATTTAACCTGGTTTTATCCCACAGGAAATCTGTACTTTTTCGGGATTAAAAGTACCCTATGTTTTAATCCAGAAATATATATATATATATATATATATAAAATTATAAATGTGAAAGTAAGTTTGTTTGTTACTCTTTCACGCAAAAGCTACTGAACGGATTTTGATGAAATTTTGTATGGTAGTATACTACTACCATACGAAAACCAGGTTAAATAACCGTGGGTTCAAATATCATGTCTTCTCTTGTTACTTAACCCAGGGTTAACATTCTGTAGTCTGTCATAAGGTAGTTCAGTTTTCCGCTGAAACTAGGCTGGATGTATAGTGTATAGCGCTAAGAGCGCAGGCATTATATTATAGCTATCGATCGTAGGGCTACAGGTAGGAAATTGCAATCCGAACTAGTAGACGCTTTAGTCTTTGAAATATGAATTACTAGTTTAGACCATAGGTTTACCAGGACAATAGGACCATAGGATCTGAGATTACAGATGTATACTAGATTAGGCATTACTTAACAGAAGCTTGTTGGTTTTAAGCTGTTAAACTAGACTTTAAAATAAACGAAATAAAAAAGTTTCATGTTGTTAGTCCGTCCCGATGCATAACAAATTAGTACAAATTGATGCATTGGTCTATCGTAACTTTTTAGGCCAACCCGCTGCATAACAAATTTACAATTGAATGTTTCACATTAAAAAAGCTTAGACACTGTGTATAAAAGTAAAATTAATTACAGTTAGTCTCGTAGTTTGATGAGAGTGTTTTCGGCGTAAAGGTCCTGTCAGAGGTAAAATAACTGTGAACAGTGAACGGACTATAAATATATCCACACGTTTCTTTGAAATTTCGAAGACAAGACTCAAGTTCGGAATCAGATTTCAGATTCATGTTTCGAACTTCAAAAGACTTTATTCAGATAAAAGAAACGCAACCGAGTAGCCAGGGTTGCCATGTTGGAAGTTTTCCCCAAATTAGGTAGTTAACATGTAATTTTTAGCGTATATAAGGATTTTTGTAAATTCTTCTCTTTTTTAATTGAAAAATGATTAATATGCACGTATCACATGAATACATCTGAATTTAGACATTTAATTTTTTCTGCTTTCGATAAAAAAACATAGACTAAAACCACTTTCTATTTAAAAATCGAATTAGACATTATATTAATAAATATTATATTAATATATTATTGTAACATTTTCAGGAGTTTTTTTTTATTGCCAGTAATAAAATTGTCTCTCGTCGACCATTTGTGCTTTGCATTCCGATTATGAACTTTAGCACACGCAAAATAGAGTTAACTTTTTAGCAAACATGATTGTTTTCCCATACGGTCATGTTTTCCGTATGGGAAAGTGTGGAAAAAATAATGTTCTAAAGCCGATTATCGGAATGCAAATTGTGGAGGAAGGAGACAATTTTGTTCCCAGTTCGCGCGCTGCTTAACAAGATTTCATGGAAATTATTTTCGTGTTTTGGTAACACTGCTGTCTGCTACCAAACAGCAAACTTCAGTTTCCCTAGGCCGCTCGCCGCGTCGCACGCGTGCCTTTGTTAGAGCCCACTGGGTTGAACGAGGCAAAATAATAATCCGTGTTAAAAATCCCACAGGGAGAACAACACGGCATAAAAATTCCGTAAAACGAATCTCAATAGTGTTTTCAGTTTTGTGCTACGTACGAGTCAAGTTAGTATTGATTTACAGACCGTTTTTATAGACCTAATATTCGTGTGTTTCATATTCAAATTGATTTCGAAATTCGAAGGAATGAAGGTAAATGGGGAGTAATTTTCAAAATGGTACTACAAATCATTATTACCTACTTATTTCTAATAAGAAACAATAAGTTGTCCTTATTGTTTTTAAATTATTTTAGTGATTGAACAATAAAAATATATATATGCATAAGGACCTAGGTAATATCTCTCTCTTGCTTCATTCTGCAACGAAAATCATATTTTGTCTCAAATCAATTAAAATTGTTTCAAGTGTTTTAAAATTTTTAATTTGGATTTAATATTGAATAATGATCAGGTTCAGTATATTTTAATCTAGTTCAGGCATTTAATTAAACGCTAAGTACTTATTAACGCTAGGATACCGTTTCTGCGACGGCCAAAAATCATAACATTTACTAATACCTACTAGGTACCGAATTGAAATTTAATATATAAGTTACTGATAGGCATACGTAGTAGGTCAACCTTAAAAGCGAAAAAGAATTAAACTTTTTTGCGTTAAGTTTGGTGTGAGGCGTCAGTATAAATGTCAAACTGCCTTATGTCCGTTGCAGACGATGCGCAGAAGCTTGCGCAAATACTTATCGCCTTACTTGCGCCAGTGTTCAAACGTAGGCGGTAGAGTGCCAGTGCAATGTGCATAGTAGTAGACAATTATGCGACAAGCGTATGGTTTTTCGTTAACTGTTAAAATGCATAATTCAAGAGAAATGATGTGTTAGCTGTGGAACTGATGGAGGAAATGCAAAAATTAAATAAAGGAAAACAATTGTGGGTCAGGAAATGGATTGAAAGAAGGGAATTACTTGGTGGGTCAAAGTTTTTAAATGCGGGAACTAGCATTAAACCCTAAAAGTTTAGAGGATGCAGAAGAATATCAGAAAATAATACGCGTGTCGGTAGAAAATTACAATGTTTTTATTGGAAAGAATATACAATTGTACCTATAAACTGAATAGTCTGTTCTGTGTACTCCACTATAGTTTTTTCTCTGTACTCCACTTATTATTCATTTTGAACTTTGTAGGTGCAAAAAATAACAGAAGAAGCAGCTCAAACAACAACAAATAGAATGAACTGGCGCTAGTACTGGTCGCGTTGACGTTCAGACAATAAACAGTGCTAGTAGCGCGGAGTGAACTAGTAAGTCCGGAGGCAAAATGAATGACACTCGCGCGAAGACCTGGGGGTCTAAAAAGGCCACTTTAAGTGCTTCATATTATGTTTCATATATTTTTTTCATACAAAAATCGTGAAATGGTAAAATGGCTACATGATTCATCTAATTTTCAATAGAAATGCGTAAAATGGTGCACATAATATGAATTGAAAAAAATATATGGAACATAATAATATGAAACACCTAAAGTGGCCTTTTTAGATCCCCAGAGCGAGTGCTACTAAGCAACTTGCACACGCACTTGCACTAAAAAAAATATTATGTTTACACGACGAAAATATTATAATATGCTCAGTATTAGTACTTGCGCAAGCCACCGCGCATCGTCTGCAACGGGCATTACTTTAATTGGACACGGCGCGAATTCATTACAGTTAGTCACTCGCATAGTCTGCAAAAGAAATATGTTTCTCATCACAAAAGTTCCCACTAGCAGTGTTTTTATGAGAAATATAAAATATTAATCTGCCGCGAAGTTTTCAGGCGTGTTGCCAGCTTTGTATTAAAGTCGGTCACATTTTTAATTTAGAAGCGCTGCTAAGCCCGTTCAGACTTATTTTACCTCGGGAGTTTTCACCCGACTACGGCGAAGCCAGAAGGAAGGGTAATGAATGAATTTGGCAGTCTAAGTCTAGTCTAGTCTAATACGTCTGTATGCTCCAACTTCCACCGTATCGCCTAAACTACTGATCCGATTTTTATATCGGGTGTCAATAGATTCGTAACAATAGCCCGGGTAACATAGGTTCATTTAAATAAATAAATAAACAGTTATTTGACACAATGATACATTACACCACAAATAAAACAAATACTTACATACAAACATCATAAAAACAGGACAGAAAAAGTACTCAAACAAAATTACATACATGATTTACGTAGTCGGGTTATAGTTTGTTTATTAATTATGAGGGTAATCCCATAGGAGTACCATCTCCATACATGAAAAGTGTCCGTAAAATAGCGTTAATTAGGGGGCGCTACAGACGCAAGGGAAGAAAATATTTTTATATATAAAAATATTTTCTATTCATGATTTACTGAATTAACTACTAAAAACTAGTCAAAGTCATCAAAAATTCTAACTTCATAACACACACCCTTGCCACTCTAGCGCCATTATGGCCAGTTTTGGAACTATTATTTAATTACTTTTGTCGGACACTTTTTAGCTTTTCTGCCTTAGAGAGATGGTACTCCTTACCTCTATTCTCCATGGGTAATCCTATAAAGGTCCTATCAGGGATAAAGTAACTCTGGACTAGTGTCCGAATGAAACAGGTGTTTATGACCGAAACCGAAAGCTAATTTCGGCAGCGCTGTTTCGACTCGACCGAAACCGAACTTTCGGTCGGACACTAGTACTCGGGTCTCGGACCGACTGTAAGCCTACGTTCCCACGTGAGTTATTTTGTGATGGCGATAGAAAAAACAGCTCCTGTAAATAGAACTCTGCCTTAATACAATAGAGCTGAAATCCGTACTCACGAGTGTAGATGATGTCAAATTGGACACTTGTGTTCGGTTCAAGAACAGCCAGTAGCCCAAGCCGGAACAATGCGGTGTTTTTAAGCTATTGCATAGCTTCTATCGCGGGCCTTGAGCGCGGGGACCGAATCCAGAAATTCCGTAACGAAAAAACCTCACGCTCCCCACTTCGTCTAACGTCGTTTCAGTTCGGCAGTCTTCGACACGGCGTTGTGTGCGTGCGATTAGACGTATTGTACGACTCTACGAAACTCGCACGAATCGAGATGAGCTGCTCCGAAATCGGTTATCATAAACCTATAGTTTCAATGATAAATATTCCTGAATAACCAACAGCTACTGTAAGATAATAAAACCCACATGTATTGTAAAATAATAAAATATTTTAAACAATATTAACTTTTTATTTATTTAATAAAAGAAAAAAGTTTTCTTATCGGTCACCACGATCAAAAAGTGTAACTTGAATTAATATCAAAGAAAAAGAAATACTGCATAAATAAAATAAATAAATAATTATAATTGCATAAGTTGATACAAAATGCTATGCAATAGCTTTACCGCGGCAGTCCCCGAGTGCCACACGTCTTTTTTTTTTATATTTTTGTTACATAAATGAATAGTGCTCTGAAAAATAAGACGAATGTAACTAAAAATCAAAATTTTCAAAGATATTGCGGATTGTTTGAAGCACTTAGAAAAGTCGTACTAGTAAGTGACGTCACATGCTAGTAAGTTGGTACGAAATGTATGGCCATATGCACAAAATTTCTGATATCTCGGTAATCTTGCGCGTTTATGTTGATACTGTATACCATAGTTAATATTTGTGTATTTGATGTAAGTAAACTAATTATGTAGGTTTAATGTGTATTTAACATTAGTGTTAGTGTTTTAAAGAATTTTTTTTTTTTGTGACTGAAATGCATTACAAAAGTACACATATAATCCTAATTTTACTTTTATCAAGTTGTAATACCTAATTATTGCTTAATTTATTTAAAAAAAAACTGATATTTTACATATAGGAAAATACCCAATTGACAACATAATTTTCATACAATTAATTATCTTCCGACAACATTACGAATACGTAGTTGGCAATTGTTCCTGCTAACCCCACAGGTGACCCGCGGCGTCTCCTTGTTATCGTGTAATGACATCGGCCATAAATTAAAATGGCAATTGCAAAGTAATACAATAGAAACATATCTGTTTAACCAATTAACATAGAAATGCTTGAAAAGTGTTCGAATGTGTGTGTACCGCTATATCAACTCTTGGCGATTCATTAAAACCATGCGAGATATACCTAACTCTGATAACGGAAAATAGAATTTTATAGTCCATTAATGTTTATTTATAATTCTAGGCTGTTTATGATCAATCCCTATAGTTTTTTCCCGCGTAAATAGAGTGTCCCACAGGAATACTGTACTTGTTCGGAATTAATAGTAGTCGATGTTTTATTACAGAGCCACAGATTTTTTGATAAATAAATCATTTTATTTTTCAACGTAGTCCCCCTTGAGCTCTATACACTTTGTCCAACGCTTCTCCAATTTTTTTATCCCTTCCAAAAAATATGATTTGTCGAGGTCCTCAAAATAGGCCTTTGTTTGCGAGATGACTTCATCATTGGAGTCAAATCTTTTTCCACCGAGCCATTTTTTCAGGTTTGGGAACAAGAAGTAGTCACTCGGAGCCAAATCTGGAGAATAGGGTGGATGTGGGAGCAATACATAGCCCAATTCATGGATTTTTGCCATGGCAACTGCACATGTGTGCACCCTTGCATTGTCTTGGTGAAAAAGAACTTTTTTCTTGGCCAAATGAGGTCGTTTTTTTTTCAAATCCTCATTGAAGCGGTCCAATAAGTTGGCATAATATTCCCCATTAATTGTTCTTCCCTTTTGAAGATAGTCAATGTGGATTATCCCACGTGCATCCCAAAAAACAGTCGCCATAACTTTATTGGCTGACAAACCCACCTCGGCCTTCTTTGGCGCCGATTCACCCTTAGAAACCCACTGTTTTGACTGTTGTTTGGTCTCTGGTGTGTTGTGATGGATCCATGTTTCGTCCACGGTTACAAAACGGCGCAAAAACTCCTCCATATTGTGATTAAACAACGCCAAACCTTCCTGTGAAGTTGTTACACGATTGCGTTTGTGGTCGACTTGCGGAAAGCTTTCTCATGCCCAAGTGATCATTCAAAATTGAAACCACTGAGCCATGCGAGATGACTATGGCTTCTACAATCTCTTGCACTTTCAATCTTCGGTCGGCCAACACCATATCGTGAATTTTTTCGATTGTTTCGGGTGTAGAGACCTCAACTGGGCGTCCAGGACGTTCGGCATCTTCAGTGCTTGTACGGCCACAACGAAATTCAGTAAACCACTTTTTTACCATTGAAATCGATGGTGCAGAGTCCCCATAGTATTTATCAAGCTTAGCCTTGGTCTCGGTAATGGTTTTTTTTCGCAAAAAATAATGCTTAATAAGCACACGAAATTCACTTTTTTCCATTGTTTCCTTAAGTTACTGGATAGTCTGATAAAGATAGCTGTAAAACACAAACTAACTGACGCAACAAGTTCAAATTTTGATAGGAGTCAACTGACAGATGCCTGTTGACAGGAGTAGTGTTGCTTTTTCAGTAAGGAGGTCAGAAATTCAAAAAGTCACAGACTTATTGACCCGCCTTAGTACTACCATACCAAATTTCATCGAAATCTGTTACAAGTAGTTTTTGCATGAAATAGTAACAAACATCCATCCATCCATCCATAAATCTATCCGTCCATCCATCCTCACAAACTCGCACTTTTTTAATAACAGTAGGAGACGCGATAACAAGGCAATGAATCATGCGTAATAATAATAAATGTCAAATTTGACCAATGGGCAATGACGCCTATGCTGTGTTCGCATCAACCAATTAAATTAAGACTTGACATATTATTATGTACGTATGTTTCATTACCCTCTTAACGCGAATAGAATAAATGTGAAAGTGTGTTTGTACGTTAACTGTCGAGACAAAACGGTTAGGCCGATTTTGGGAAATAGCCTAGCGTAAAATATTATTATTATTAGTGCATAAAGCCGTAGGCAACTAGAATCTGTGCTAAAATACTTAGGCTCGGAGTTGGACTATATTATGCTCCGGAATCCGGAACTCCGCCGGTGAAAATTCGGAGCGCTGAATATACTCTGCCTCCGGAATTCGGAACTCTGTCGGTGAAAATTCAGAGCACTGAATATACTGCAATTTGCAGGCTTGGGGAGTCCAATCAAAGATGTTGTGCTCGCGAATAACGTATATTAACTCCTCATTTAATACACTTGCATTACAATATATAGGGAGGTGATACACACTACAATACTCCGCGCTAAATGCTAATACAATAGAGTTGAAGATGGAACACATGAGTGTCGGGTCAAAAGTCAATGTCATGTATGACAGCTTGACACTAGACACTTCTATTTTCAACTCTATTCTCTAATAGAGAATATTAGGCCTTACTTATATTACTTACATTACTTATTCTCTAATAGAGAATATTAGGCCTTATTAGGCCTTACGGCCGAATACAGAAACGTTAGTTAAAGTAAGTGCCGCTCAAGTCACATGCCGTCCTTGCCATTTCGGCTAGGAGAGAGAGCGACAGGCTGTGGGAGGCTAGGAGAGAGGCAATGGGAGGGCTCTTGATTTTGATTAGCGTTTCAGTATTCGGCAAGTCAAGTCAAGTAAAATTTTTTTATTCAAAGTTGGTATCATACACTTTCTGAACGTCGCGTCGGTATACGTGATGCCTACCACCGGTTCGGGAACTAGCCCGGCGAGTAGAACCGGCGTAAGAAACTCGCGCAGGGCCATCTTTTACCAAGAAGATGAAAAATTGTTCATAGTAATAATGTATTTATATAAATAAATAGTACATAGAAGTAGTCTTGCAGGTGGCCATCCTATTCCCATGGCGTGCGATCGTCAATAATATCATTGACCCTATAATAAGCTTTAGCACACAAATGTTCTTTATCTACTTTTTTATATTTATTTATAGACATATTTTGAATGTTTTCTGGGATTCTATTGTACCTTTAAAATATTTATTAACTTTACTTAGTTTTATCACCGGTATATCTAGTTGGTGTTTATTTCTAGTGTTCATACAGTGATTATTGATTTTCGTATGAACATACTTAAATTTTTTCTAACACACAACACATTGTCAAAAATATATTGAAAAGCGACGGTCAGAATTTCTATTTCTTTAAATTTGCCTCACAGAGATTCAAAGCAGGACATTTTCTAAATCGAACGTATTGCTCGTTTCTGCAGCACAAATATTGTATTAATGTCGGTGGCATTTCCTCATAAAAGAATGCCGTAAGACATTCTACTGTGAAAATAAAATAAACTAATCGCGCCGCATCTTCGTCAGAAATTTTCCAAATTTTTCTGACTGCATATGCTGCTATAACTGAGCCCATCTGCAAGATTACAGATTACAGACATTACAGACATATTTTTGCCACTGCTTACTTTATGTCAAACACAAAAAAATGTACAAAGACAAAACATGCGACTAAGCTAACACTTATTAGAAGGTCGTGAAACATGTCCTTAGTATTAATTGTTATATGATATAATTATTAAACATATAATGCGTCAATGGCGTTATCGTATCGCCATTAGAATGGCTTTTACCATGAGCTGACCTTGTCCAGATTTCACGGTGAAGTGTCGATAAAGCCGATAAAATATTAGTGCGGGCGTGACGCGGCGATTATATTGAAGGAAGACTAAACGCATCTGGAGCTACCATAGTGGTGCGTCGATGGGCGGCGGTCGTCGCTGTACATCTGTAGATCCAATCATTTAACGATTGAACCTTTTTAATTTTTTAGGTCAAATTTAAACCTAAGGCTGGGGGGACTATATGCTCCGGAATCCGGATCGCCGCGCCGGTGAAAATTCAGAGCACTGAAAATAGAACTCGGCGCTAATAAAATAGAGATGAAAATCGAACACACGAGTGTCCAGTCAAATGTCAATGTCATATTTTATGACAACTCGACGCTCGAAACTTCCATTTTCATCTCTATTCTATTAGCGTAGAGTTCAATTTTCAGTTCTCTGAATTTTCACCGGCGTTCCGGATTCCGAAGCATATAGTGCCAGCCTAAAGGTATAATAATAGCTCCCCACACTGATTTCGGTGACGGTGGTCGATTTCAATGAAACCAGGCCAGCTACGCAGGAGTTATTTTATAGTGCCCAAGTGTGTGCGCAGTACACATGAGCACTCTCTCTTCCTTTACTCTCGAAACGCAGTGGGATGGAGAGGCCGACACGACTGGCTAGACATCAGGCGCAGGTCCGACTTTTTACACGCCCATCCGACGCATGGATCATCTCTCGTCAGACAATCAAGTGATAAGCCTGCATTGTCCTAACCAACCTATGAAACAACATTTTTTGTTGTTCCAATGCGGGAATCGAACCCACGACCTCCGAGTCAAGAGCTAAGCTCTAAACCACTGGACCACGGAGGCTGTTATTTACTAATACTTCATAAAAATTATAATAAAAAAATATTAAACCGACCAGTTTATTTCTTTATTGCATGTATTCAGTAAATATGATACATTTAAAATGGTAGCATTATAGTGCGCTATTGTCTCTCCTTGTTTACGCTTACATTATATATTCTGAATTCTGAACGGTCATTAGTTATTACGGAAGAACTATGTAGTTTTGAGAATTTTATCATTTTAAACAGTTTATCCCGGGGTTCGGCCACAGAGTAATAAATATATAGAGAAACGGCTTTCATAAAATGATCCAAATTTGGTCAGGGTTGTCACAGAAGATAGGGGGTGAAGTAAAGTATCTTTCTTTAATCTGTGGTTCGGCTACCTAACACGTTAAAGCTATTTACTAGGTTCAATAACTTATTTATTCTCAACATCTCAGTTACACAGTGCGTCAGAGACTCATTTGAAGTGAGAAATGCTCACATCTTAAGTTATATCATAGCGTCCAGGATGCATGACTCAGACTAACACATGCGCTAAAATATCTGTTTGTATGTCACAAAGAAACACTGTATTATTTTTACCGGAGGAAAGCCACACTTCGGAACGATCAGCGAAAGACGGTCTTTATTATAAATATTATTGTAAAAGTTTGTGGGGATGGATAGATGAATGGATGTTGATGGATGTTTGTTACTCTTTTACGCAAAAACTACTGAACGGACTTTGATGGATTTTTGTATAGTAGTAGTTTAAGCCCTCGATTAACACATATGATACCTTTTTTGCCCAAAAATTATAGTGTTCCCGTGGGAATCTGCACAAAGCTAATAAGGGAGGGAACTGGAGTGACTCCTCTGAAGGCAATTGTGACGCTGCAGCCTGTAACGTCTCGCACACACATCAAGCCAGGGGGGTGAAAAGGCATCCAGGCAGATACATATTACATATACAACTTCACAGAGAACAGCGACATCTCAGAACTGATAGCTGGTACTAACAGCACAGAGTAGAAAATATATATACTTACGTACAAAGAAACAGCATAGAATGATCCAAATCTTTTTTGAAAAAAAAAAAATTGACGAGCCCTTCGGCGGCCCACGTATTTTTCACACAGTCGTGGACGCACCGTATGCTCGTAGTAGTGTAATCAAATCGAAAGCTTACTATGTAGCTGTTTATCTGCTGTTTCTCTTTCTTTAATCTGTGCTAACAGTTTCTTATATCCACCACAGATGTTAGGTTAGGTTAGTCAGTTCACACCAAAACGAGCAAATGCTACGTGCGCGAGTTGCGACATCATGATGTTGAGACTGGAGCGTCTGCTCGTTTACCGATCTCATTCTTATCTATATCTTGCATGTTTCTCACGAGAGGAATGGCTAACTCACGCAATTACTACCATCGCATCGCGGTCCAAAGCGACGGAACAACATGGTTAGCGGCCATGTTGGATGGATTAGCAGCTGATGGGAAGTGTTTACGTTTGTACAAGTTATGTAATACATATCACCTAATTATGGACTCGCAAGACTATCTATAGACAGTATTCGATGCTATTGGTCTGAGATCCCAAGCCCGCCAGACTCTCCTTACATTCTTAATGATAAAATTTATTATGTAGTATTAGTTGTGTATAATGAACTTTTGTATACCCGCCAGATTGTGCGGTGGGCCAATAGGGATGATGACTACATGTAAACTATTTAGTTTCATTAATATACTCAGATATATTGATGCATTACTACTTGGTTTTAAAAAAGAATAATATTTTATATGTAGCTTGTACATAGGTACATCTAAAAAGTACAAAAAAAAGTTAAATTTTTTTTTGCTAAATTAGTAAACAAAACCTACATCATTCGTTTACTTACATAATATACGAAAACATTAAATATGGTAAGTATGAACTTAAATGCACAAATATCGGAGATATTTATAAATATGTATACTTTATACACTTTAACCTAGGCGTGACGTCACAGCTAGGTAGTAGGTACGACTTTAGTATGGAGCGTTTTCACGAGACTTGCGAAAATTTGTATACAAGTCGCTGTCTATACCTTTGTAAATATTGACTTTTGATATACTGTTCCTTCTGAGAAGTTACTCATATTTAAGAGCAGGTATTATAATTCATTTATGCAATTTTTTTTTGTTATCTAGCCTATTCTCAGGTACAAGGCGCCAAAGGTACAAAACAATTGTACTAACTTTCCTTACAGCCTTTGAAATGATTCTAACTTCAAATTATTCTACAATAACTAGAATAATTTGAAGACATTTGAATATCACAAAGTAAAATTGACACTGATAACTTATTTTCTAAAAATTAAAACTGAAAATCATCCACGTAGAGATAAAAACCATTAAACACCTAACCTTTATATCGCGGTTCGTTCTAAGTTTAGAGAAAGATGTCTTGAGTAAGTTACTTTTGTTCCTTACGTTATTCTAAAACCAAAAACTAAGATTGATACTTTATCAAAATATAACAATAAAGTGATTACAATGTTCCGCAACATTAGCGCCTTGTACATAAAAATTGGCCCACGGCACAAAAACAACAGTTATGCAATGTACACTAATACAATAATATTATTTACATTTAATCAGTCAGAACATAAGAGTAGTCTGGAGGGCCAGGGATCTCGGTCTATATGGGAATGGTACCTACTCCAAAGAAAGGAGTCTAAAATGAAGTTTCTATTTTTATGATAAAGCATTAATGACATTAACATTTTGACACTCTTGAAATAATTAAATAAAGGTCTTAAATACAATTTTATTATTTTTGTTCCTAGGTTATATTTTAAACCATATTGACTAAGATAAATGATTTTCAGTTTATTTCCGTAGTCACTACTGCACCAAGCTTTATATTACCTTAGAGTCCTAAGACGTATCTAAATTATGGTAAATGGTACATAAAAGTACCTACAAAATTCCCCAATACCACGTCCCAGTCGGAGAATCTTCAAATAGCGCTAAAAGCCAATAGGTACTTAATGTATTAAAATTCTCTGAATGCTTGAAGAAAAAATATGTCAACGCAAGTAGGGCGGCTCTATTTATAGCTGACCTAGACGCTAGATATGCGAGGGGTTTAAAAAGTGGATTGCATCTTAAATAACATCATGCCTCGGCACGAATGGGTGCTGAGAGAGGAGCACGGCCTCACAGAAATCGGGCGTGAGCCGTGAAGTTTACGTTGTGTTTTATTAGGCTGGCAGTTGGGACTATATTATGTTCCGGAATCCGGAAAGTCGGATAAAATTTAGAGCTCTGAAAATAGAACTCTGCACCAATAAAATAGAGTTGAAAATCGAAGTGGCGAGTGTCATGCATATATGATATTGACATTTGACCTGACACTCGTGTGTTCGATTTTCAATAGTCTGAATTTCTCCCGGCCTACCGGATTCCTGATAATGTAGTCCCAACCTAAGAGTAAAAACGGGACCCTATTACTAAGATTTCGCTATCCGCCTGTCACCAGCAGGTACTTATCATTACATTACAGCACTTAGCATGCGCACCCTAGAAACACCGAAGAATCGACAATATGACTGATTGAAGAAACATTATCATTATTTGGAGCAAAATAGGTCTTATTGTAAGGCAGCAAGGTCCATGCATCGTCGTTATGAGAAACATTTCTTTTCTTCCCGAGCATGAACTCAAAAAATGGCCTCTTTTGACAGCTAAAGTAGAAACGTTTTCTTATTTCAATGTCAAATAGTCTTACAATAATGTCAACTACTCCACATCACGGCGGTCCAAGACAAATAGTTTCTTTACGTTCCGTCATTTACTTGAAAATTTGATAATTTTTGACAGATTGCCCTCCCGGGAATTTAATAATATGGATATTTAGAAATGTTGACTTCTATTGACGACCTTGTTGACCATGGATTAAGAACTATTTTGCAACGATCTGTTTTGGATAGAATATTTCTTCTTTAAAATTATTTCTTCGGATCGCCATGCTAAGCCCGCAGGCTGTATCACGTGGACCGCGATAGCTAGACAGTTGAAATTTTCACAGATCATGTATATCTGTTGGTGCTATAACAACAAATATATAATAAATATTACTAAAAATGGACGTAATATTATTTTTGAACAAAAAATTAAACCGACTTCCAAAGTAAAAATGACCAAAGAAGTATGAAATAAATGTTATTTTCCAAATTATTCCCCTTTTAAATTCGGTTAAATCTTACTTGTTGGTAGCATATGCTTGGGTTACTTCAGAAAAAGTCGGAATTACCATATGTCTCCACTCTCCATATAAATTTCGAGGATTTCCCTCGATTCCTCATGGATCCCATCATCAGGTCACTTTGGAGAAAACGGGTCCAACTTCGGATTATGCCCTTTACATCAAAAAAAGAATTTTGGAAATCGGTACACAGATAACAGAATTATCGTTGAACATACTAAATAACGTACACCGCCGCATGTATAACCGCCTCCTTTTTTTAAGTCGGTTAAAAAACAGAACAAAATAAATATTAAGTGTGGCTCCCATTCAACAAACGTGATTTTTAAGCCATTTTGTACGGAACACTTCGTGAATCGTCGACTCAGACTCGCCAGTTTTTTGAGTTAAATTCGGACTTTTTCGCTTAACAAGATACCTACACCTACACTACATCATAAAATCATAACTCATCAAACCATCTGCATTCTGAATGCCAATTTTAGCGCCATGTGTAGGTTTTGCTCGTACTAAATATGAAAGAAAATGGCGCATTGCGTAGTTCACATTAATTCATTGAATATCGCGTATATCTACGCGAAGAGTTTCAATATGCATTATATTCGTCGGGGCAGTGTCCAATGTCCGTATTAAGTATTTAGTTCTCCAGTCTGGCCGTCTGTGTTGAGTATAGACATTTAAATGTGAGGAAGTGAGGTCAGGTGAAGGCCCCTATCTGCCATCTCGGGCACAACTCACTTGCTAGGGCTGCTAGCACTTTATAATTTGCATATTTCAGACATTAAAAACGGGTCCTATAGGGTCACATAATAGACTGGCTCCGGCCGCGTAAATACAGTATATACGGGAACAATGTACTTTTCGGTATAAAAAGTAGTATATATTGTGTTAATCCAGATCTCTAACTACCACCATACCTCATCAAAATCAGTTCAGTAGTGAAAGAGTAACAAACCACCCATCGATTCCATCCTCACAAACATTCACATTTATAATATTAGTAGGATAGTTCAACTCATTTGTGCGCGCGGCGCTATGTTTGCGTGCGTTTGGACAGCTTGAATTTTTACTACCCGCACGTAAATCTTATGAAACGTACGATAGAACTTATAATGTATATAATGTTACCCACACATGGCGCCGCGCGCATAAACGAACGCGTAGAAACGAACTGCACTATGCACTAATGCAGCGGTTCTCATACTTTTTTGGTGACGGAACCCTTTTGAAAAACAAAATACTTGACGGAACCCTACAATAAAACAATCGTTTTTAAAAGTGTATTCTTTATTAATAAACATAATAAAAGTACAATGTAACAGTTACTGATTATTACTTACTTTAACATGCCACATGGCAAGTACATTATTACAAGATATTAAAAAAGAAAAAATCTAACTATTGGGTGGTATGAAACTGTTTTTTTAGTTTTCGTTAATTGGTTGATGTCAGGTTTGATAGAAGACAGTTGCAGTCTCATATCAGGTTCGGCGTCCAGTCTATTGCGATATTTTGTTTTCGTGGCTGCATACGTTTGAGATTTGATTGAGAATCCTGTTTCGCACAAATATGTTGTTGGGAACGGGAGAAGAATATTCAGAGCCATTTTGCACAGCATTGGATATTCATTACGAATTATGCACCAAAAATCGTTGAGAGGCATCGTCTTGAACAGTGACTCCATACTTGTGTCTGATGACATTTTTAAAAGAGATTCATATATCTCGTTTGACATACTTTCGGGCTTTTGCAAGTTGGGTAAAAAAGGATTATGAATCCATGAATTCAGTTTTATTTTTGTATTTTGATCTTCGAGAAAATACTTTTCAAAAGATGCGCGCATCCAAGTGAGATATTGGACCAATTCTTCAAACATATTATCTTGAAACATTTCTGAGTCGTTATCGCTAACAAACTCACTGTGTGACGTAAAGCTTTCTATTTCTCTCTTATCAACGCAAACAATCCAAAAATCTAATTTTCTTTTGAAGGCAGTTATTTTGTTATAGGCCTGGAACACTGTTGTCTGTTTACCTTCCAATGATAAATTCAATTCGTTTAGTTTTTGAAAGATATCCTCCATAAAAGACAATCAGAACAACCAAGTTCAATCAGAACAAACCATACAAACGGTCTTTCAAATTAAAAGAAGTATCAGTCGAAAGAAACATTTGTAACTCCGCTATAAGTTCAAATAGCCTTGTTAAAGTTTTACCCCGAGACAGCCATCGCATTTCTGTATGGAGCAGCAGTGTTTTATGTTTACTGCCATAATCTTCACACAATAATGAGAACAATCGGGATTGTAGTGGTCGTGATTTGATAAAATTAATTATTTTTACCGCTTCATCCATAACTAATTTTAGATTTGACGGCATTTGCTTCATCGCAAGTGCTTGTCTATGCAGAATAAAATGGCTGGAACTACAATTAGGTGCTTTATTTTTTATGCGTGACACTGCTCCTGCTGTTTTACCTGTCATCGCCTTGGCCCCATCTGTACAAATGTCAATGCAATCGTTCCAACTGAGATTATTTTCTTCAAAAAATATGTTTATTTTATTAAAAATTTCTTCCCCGGTAGTGTTTGTGGGCAGCGGTGAACACATAAGCATGTCTTCTTCAAAAGAACTTTCCTATGGATATCTCACGATAACCAGCAAGATAGCCAGACCAGCGACATCAGTTGACTCATCCATTTGCAAGGCGAATCATGTTTTTTGTAGACGTGTAACTAGTTCTTGTTTGACGTAGCTTGCCAGATCATGGATTCGCCGTGAAACAGTATCGTTTAATAATAATAATAATAATAATAGACATTTATTTGACACAATGAACATTACACTACAAATAAAACAAAGACATACATACAACAAGTCATAAGAATAGGACAGAAAAACAACTTAAAACAAAAACATAAAAATTACGTACCATGAGTAGGAGTAGGTACGCAAGAGATACTATTATGGATAGGAAGGTAGGTAGTGTAATGCCTAACCGTCAAAAAGGAGACCGCTCAGGCGTATCAAAGAGCAAAGAGGTGAGCCGTTGGAATCAACAAATCCGAAACTGATATATGATTCATCATACTTCCTTTTTTTCGTCTTTGAAACCGTGAAGCTTGACGTTGTGGCATCATCGTCTGGATCGGATATTGCTGCATTCTTCGCGCGTACTGCTTTTGAACATTCAGCGTCATTAGAAGATGTTGTTGCAACACGTTTAACGCCTTTAAGCCAACGTTCCATTCTTCTTTATTAATAATGTTACACGTCAGGATGGTGGGGTCAAAATAATGCACAATCGTTACTGCTTATAAGAGACTAAGCTTAGTCCAAAGAAGAAATGTACAAATCTGATACAATCAGAATACAGCAGGCAGTAGAACAATAAACACTAGTTACATATCACGTTTAAACTCCGCAATTCGCTAACCAGCTTGTAAGTAGGTAGGTAGGAACTTATCGCTCCGAACGCAAATCGTCAACTGACTGACGAGGCGCGACGCGCGATCGCCGCTTTTATACTTAGTCCTAGACTCGATCTCGAACATTGTCAAAAATACTCGAGTCGGCGCCTTTGATAAACAAAAAGCGGAAATAAAAATAGAAATACAATAAATGCGTTGTAAACAATCTCGACTTTATGTTTTGAAGTTAGAGCCGAAAGTAGCTTGTTCACAACAGCTATAGTGTCTAATTCAGAGGCGGCTTTTATCAAAGGGACTGCGCGCTCACAAGTATACGCGCGGCGGCGGCGCGGCGGGCGGAGTCAAAACGTTCGACCAGAGAGAGGTGTTTTGATTTTTTTTTCTAAATTCTTGCGGAACCCTAGGGTTCCGCGGAACACACTAAGAGTATAGCTGCACTAATGTATTTTGGAAATGTGCATTATCTCGGAAACATGCACAAGCCTTCAGTTACTATTAAGTTTTAACTTTTAACCCATGCTTACCGGCTAGGGATACCAGACGTCCCGTATTTCCCGGGACGTCCCGTATTTTAGGTATATAATTCCTCTATGATATAAGTAATACGATCCGTCGCGTTGGATCTTGGGACAAGCGCTGTCCCGTAAATCGAACGATCGAAGGTTAAAAAGTGCTCAGAACTCACGCACACAATGCTCGCAATATCACATGCACATAAATATGAGTTCAGGCGCGCTAATACTGATCAAAATATTATGCTTAAACTCGCTCGATCCTTAGAAAAATATTTAAAAAAATTGGGTCTCCAATTTCTTTTTGACCCGGCTAAAAAACTGAAATCCCGTATTTTTAGACTATATAATGTTCCTAGTACTTACTACTTTTAAAGAAAGAAAGAAAGAAAGACAAAATTATTTTCAATTTGTGAATTGATCTTATTGTGATAAGAATAATTCGTTTTGGTAATTTTTAAAGTAAAACCATATAAACTATCTCCTATGTTGAATATATTTCTAAATACAATGTATTTACAATTCAAAAATATTACTTCTTTAGTTAAAAGATATTAAAAAAAAAACTATGTATGTACAACCCTAACTGGGCGCCATAACACGTTGAAATAACCTCTGACTCACTTTACACTACTTATCTTAAGTTTAACGCCGAAGAATTTTGAACCCTCCATATCAAGGATTAGGTTTAAATTCGTTGCCGTACAATCGGGGCTACTAAGGTACATCTTATGTTTACCGCGAAAGGATTATGAACACTCGACTCTTAAGAATAAGGTTTAATTTTGTGTGCTGTTCATGAGGGTTACTAGGGTACATTATTTAATGTCCTTAGGTCATTTCGGCTGAGGAAACTCGTAAAAAGAAATATTTTACGAATAAACTAGAACATTTGCCAAAAGACCCGACAAAACGATAAAATTAGGTCCATGTACTTTGTACAGTCAGGGAAAATATATAGCAGTTCAAACATTCAAGTTCTTCGGACCTTGTCTATTATATACATGCCTACAACATAATATTATTATGTTGTAGGCATCTGGTTAAATTAACCAGCCACCTAAACCGGTCGGCGTATGACGAACGGCCTAGGCGTCGCATTGTCTGGCGGTAATAACTAGATGGCAGCACAAATATATATTTTGATCATGGTGAACAATACCTATCACTCTTCTAGTTCATTAGATCCTTTATTTGTCCACTGGGCACTGTCCAATGAGCAATGGCTGAAGTCATATCTCCCAACTTAGTCACTGTTGGGACTCCTCCGAATAGTTTTTGGTTTTTCTCGTCCATTTCACAAATTGTTTAATGTTTCGTGCATAATGAACAAGCTTTGGAAGTGAACTAAAATATTTGTCTGTATTTAAACTCCATGAATGAACGAAATGTAAGCACGCAAGTGAACTAGTCCAATTGAACGACTCATTCGCGAACTACGCACGTGTAAAGTCAACAATTTCAAAGGAATCCGTCCTTTCCCGTCCGTCCCGGAAAGGAACGGAACGGAAAGGAAAGGAACCCGTCCATCGTTATTCACTGAATATCTACAAGTTACAACTTGGTAGGTGCTAGGACCTAGGTAACCTACGGCCAAGGGGCTAGCCTGTATTTTCGTAGTCCGCATTATTATGATCTCTTTAGAGGGGAGTTTCCCCATCGAAGCCATACAATTGGATTAGCATTAGCTTTGAGATTACTGCATTATAAACATAATACTATCTGTGACATTAGGTATACAATATACATAATACTGTCCCGTTCCCCCATAGGTTCACTATTTACTCGACTACGGCGAAGCCAAAAAGAATTAATCGTGGTAGAGCCACGATTCGGCATAAATGGGCCGGCTCTACCGGGTAAATCCCACGACCTCACCGACCGGCGTGAAATAACGCTTGCGTTGTGCTTCGCCGAGTGAGTGAGGTTACCGGAGGCCCAAGGGGGGTTGGGGATTTCAAGGACAGGGAACGCAAGTAGCAACACACAATTACAAGTGTAACTCCTCTGGTGTTGCGAGTGTCCATAGGCGGCGGTAATCGCTCACCATCAGGCGATCCGTCTGTTCGTTTCCTGGTTAAATTCATAAAAATATAAAAACGAAGGGTAATGATTTTGGCAGTCTATGCTGTCTATGTATGTATGTATTATGTATATGTTTGTTTCACCGTAGCGCCTAAACTACCGAGTCGAGGTCTGATTTTAATTATATGAGGTGTCAATAGATTCTTAATAGCCAGGGTAACATAGGCTATATTATAATTTACGTGGTCGGGTTATAGTTTTTTTTATATAAAAATTGTAGTTGTTAATGTCACTGAAAAATCCTATAATTCTGTTTAGGCTAACCCCGGGTCAATGCCCTGTAATATAGGCTTAGCATGGCGATCCGAAGAAATAATTTTAAAGATGAAATATTAAATCCAAAACAGTTCGTTGCAAAATAGTTCTTAATCCATGGTAACAAGGTCGTCAATAGAAGTCAACATTTCTAAATAGCCATATTTTTTAATTCCCGGGAGGGAAATCTTCTGTCAAAAATGATCAAATTTTCAAGTGAATTACTGAACGTAAAGAAACTATTTGTCTCGGACCGCCACGATGTGGAGTAGTTGACATTATTGTAAGACTATTTGACGTTGAAATAAGAAAACGATTCTACTTTATCTGTCAAAAGAGGCCATTTTGTGAGCTCATGCTCGGGAAGAAATGAAATGTTTCTCATAACGACGATCCATGGACCTTGCTACCATACAATAAGATTTATTTTGCTCAGAATGGTATGTTTCTTCAATCTGTCATTTTGTCGATTCTACGGTGTTTATAGGGTGCGCATGCTAGGCCTGCTGGAGGCTACCGGCTACGGGCAGGAATAATTAATATTATAACTAGGTCACTTTGTGGAAAGGTAAACTCTAGAGCGCTTGAGCGCAATTTCTGCTTAAAAACGCTTATCGGGCTTGTAATTTTGTGTAAGTTGAATTTATTAAAAATTCCAACTTTAAAGCGAAAATTACTATGGACTGAGATGCCTGACCCGCCAGACTTCCCTTATATTCTTACTGATGAAATGTGTATCTTAATGTAGTATTAGTGTGTACATTTTTACAATGCACGTGCATACGTGTATGCATGCACACGCTAGATTGTGCCGTGGGACAATTTTTAGGGGCAAGGCGCTAAAGTTGCGCAAAATTGTACTCACTTTACTTACATTCTGATAAAGTCTCAGTATATTTTAACAGTGTTTCTCAAAGTGAGGTATGCGCACCCCTAGGCCCTAGGGGCTCGCTATTCATCGGTAGGCGGTTTGCGGCAAGATTTACGTAATACGATAAAAAGGAAATACAGAAATCGACTTGATGCCGAGTCAGAATTAAGGTTAAAACTGTTCAAAATTACTCCTAAAATTTACTCAATTTGCGAACAGAAACACTACAACATCACAGTAATATTAAAAATATATTTGATATTGACACTCTTAATAGTGCTAACAGACACTCGAACTTGGTCCGCGGACCATATTAGTGATGTAACGAATATTCGCATATTTCTTGACATCCGTATTCGCATTCGCATTCGCAAATTTTATGCGAATACGAATGACTACTACACTACTACAAAAATATATAAGAAACGTAAATTAAACAAAGAAATATGAATTTCTTGTAATATTTATTGGAAAACGTTAAACCTTCTTATTTACCTACGCAGTCTTTATATTATAATTATCAATTTTTTATTATTTTATTAGTAACCAAACTTCACTTTAATACTTGGTATGGGTTTTGTATTGTAAATAATCAACTTTCCATTAGAATTTACCAAACAAAAAATATATAATGTATGTATACATCAAACTAAAAGATATAGATAGGTTCCT
Organism: Phengaris arion; assembly: GCA_963565745.1. Classification (NCBI taxonomy): domain Eukaryota; kingdom Metazoa; phylum Arthropoda; class Insecta; order Lepidoptera; family Lycaenidae; genus Phengaris; species Phengaris arion. Next base: position 5,219,633 of record OY751444.1, on the reverse strand, counting down.
TTAACAGTCTTTACAAAAATTGTCTACTTTTTCATTTGCATTTAGCATTTGGGTCTTTCAGCATCACAAAGCGTAAAATAAGTCCATATTTCACTTGTAACTGACTTACTCATCTTAAAAAATTACAAAACACACTCTAACCTCACAATTCGCATGTTTTTGCTAACGAATATCGATCTTTCGATAAGTAAACAAACAAAACCAATCGGCCTTTTTTGGAACGGCGCACTGCTCGGAATTAGATGCAAACAATACTGTCTAAGCTGTGTAAGCTGTCAAAATGACGACATATATAAATGGCGCCAAATTCAAAAGGAATATTCGCATTCGCGAATATCCATGGAAGACATTCGCATCTACATTCGCGTTCTCGAATGCTTATAAATTAATATTCGTTACATCACTAGACCATATCCGCGAACCGAATCAGTTTTTTTTTAAACCGAATTTTCAATTCGGTCTGCCGGACCAAATCTACACACGCACAGATTTGGTCCGGCAGACCGAATTGAAAATTCGACACTCGTGTGTTCGATTTTCACTTCTATTGTATTAGTACAGAGTTCTATTTACAGTGCTGTTTTTCGACGACGACGTTGATGATTCCCGCAATCCATTGAAATCGTGCAGTGATACCAACTCTCAAAAATATTTCTCCCCAAACTTAATCCTTAATTCGACCCTGATTAGTTAAACTATTTACAGGTATAAAGAGATAATAATCTAGAAAAAAGGTTATGTATTTAACGTAAAAACTTACGCGTAAATAACATAAAACTAACGTGTTTTAATCTGATTTCACTCCCTATAAATTTTCATACCCCGGGGTATTGCTTTATACGAGGGCGGCACTGAAAATTTCGGGAATCAACGAAGTGACACAACATTACTATTTAAAAATGTATTTATTGCTTTTCGAAGTATTCTCCGCGAAATTTGACACATTTTTCCATACGATGGAACCAATCATTGAAGCAACCATTCCATTCGGAAGTTGGGGTCTCCAAAATGGCCGTTTTGTAGGTGTCCACAGCTTCTTCAGGTGACGAAAATCTCTGACCACGCAATTTATTCTTTATTTTAGGGAAAGTATAGAAATCATTGGGGCTTAGGTCGGGGCTGTACGGCGGATGGTCTAATAATTCTATGATTTCTTGCTCTAAAAACTCTTTTGTCCTGTGCGCGGTGTGAGAACTCGCATTGTCGTGATAGAGGATGATGCGGCGGTTGCAGTTCTCTTTACGGAGTTCAAAAGCGACCTGTGGCAAACAAATGTTAGCATACCATTCTCCATTAACCGTTCTTTGTCCCTCAAGAGGAATAGTCGCAATATGGCCGGTTTTGGAGACAAACGTGGCCACCATTTTTTTTGCAACACTCCGTGAACGAACAATTTTTGTTGGCTTTAATTCATTTTCGAACACCCAAACTCGTGACTGGTTTTTTGTTTCGGGTTCGTACGCGTATATCCAGGATTCGTCACTTGATACGATGTTGTATACAGCATTTGAGGATCCTGCGTGGAATCTTTCGAGAGTTCTGACGCACCAAGTAACGCGAGCCGCTTTTTGCTCTTCACAGAGCAAATGCGGTATCCATCGGAAAAACAACGTTTTTTACACCTAATTGTTCATGCAAGATCATTTGTATTTGACTCATGCCAATGTCTAAAGTTGCCTGAATTTCGCGGTATGTCACATGTCGATCTTCCTCAATCAGTTTACGCACAGCATCAACGTTTTCTTGGGTGACTACAGTTTTTGGACGACCTTGACGGGGATCATCACTGAGCTTGACACGTCCACGTTGAAATTCAGCAAACCAGCGATAAATTGTGGTTTTGGATGGGGCTTCATCACCAAATGCAGAAATCATCCGGTCAACACACTGTTTTTGTGTTAAACCACTTCGAAAGTCATAATAAATCATCGCTCTAGAATTTTCTCGAGTCAATTCCATTTTCTCAACGACTAAACAAGTTTGACAATACCTTGTGACAAGAACGAGAATCTTTTTTTAAATAAATAAACGGTATTCTATTTTTAAAACCAAGGAGTTTTAAATTAAAAATATTTTAATATGACAGGAACAGTGGAAATATTCCATTCCCGATACTTTTAGTGCAGCCTATGTACACAATATAATTTATATTACTATTATAAACAATAAATTAATTCTTAAGGAGTAAACTCTAACAATCCTGCCCCCTAGTAAACCCCTGCAGAATTTTTTCTCTAATTGTGGGGGAAAATGCCTAAGTCGGCAACACTGACATCGTTGTCCGGCCCAATCGCACGGCTACTCTACACACGTACGGATTTGGTACGGAGCGAATCATATCCGCTACGGACCGCGGCGGACTAAATTAATAATAATTATGTTCGCCGGACTACTCTACACACGGTCGGATTTGGTACGGAGTGTAATCGGATCCGTACGTGTGTAAACACTTTATTTGGTACTTTATTGAATTATAAACCATTTTTCTTCAACAGTCAACTTTATTATTTTCTAATTTCTATACGGGGGGGATTTCATTGCTTAGTCAAGACTAAGGGGTTCGCTGTTATTTGGATACTTAAACAGGGGTTCGTGCTGCCAAAAGTTTGAGAAACCCTGGTATATAAGATATAAAGGTTAGAATTTTAATGATTTTGATTTCTATGTGGATGATTTTTCATTTTTATGAAAACAACAAAAATAGGTTATCGCTTAAATTACCACCATATCAAAATTCACCAAAATCCGTTAATTCATTTTTGCGTGAAAAAGTAACAAACATCCATACAGATTCCAGCCATCCATCCTAAAAAATTCGCATTTACAACAGTTTAAATGGATTTTTTGTCTGTCCGTAGGTCGTCATCGCCACGCGTCGCCAGCCCTTCGCGAAGCCCTGCAGGTGTTGAGAGAGGCCTGGGCCGAGCCGAGAACCCTTAGGGAACGTTGGTGAGTATCATCATCATCATCTGCAAATGTGACCCCCAACTGTATATATCTACTGTTGGGGATGGCACAGATTACTTAATAGTTATGGATATACAGGTCACCGAAAATTGTAAATACCGTTAGATTGTAATATTATATAACTAGCGAGATTATAAAATGTCGACAGATTGTAAAATAAACATTCTACTTACAATTTCACGCCTTATTTTGTAATGTGAACAAATAGTGTTTTGGTGATTTTTAATTGATTTTGTGTTAAAAACAACTCAGTTTTACAATTAGCCGTAGCAGTGTATATTAGCCATAGCAGTGTTTGTTAGTCACCGAACACAGCCTAAATTGTATAATATATTCCTGTGTTGCCGTTCAACCAATTAGCGCGCGAGTTTTAAAAAGTAACGTAATATAACCAGAAATAATGCGCAAAGTTGCGTACACTTTATAATCTCGCTAGTTATATTACAATGTAACGGTATAAAATATGATTTCACGGTGACATACATACATCGTTATTCGGAAGCAAGGCAACGGAAGCATCGTTATTAAATTTTTTGCAAATTGATAGGAAGTACTTGTAAACCACCGTGCCATGGCCAGCCAGGAGGCTCGCAGGAAAGAGTTGCCTATTCTTCTTTGTAATTTCGTTCCTAATTTTTAATTTTGTTTATTCCTAGTCTTCTTGGACGTTCAATCATAATTCATAAGTATCGCGACCTCGTAAGGGAACGTCTACTACATGACACTTCGCGCGTTTTATCTGAAGGCCGGGACTATATGATCCGGAATCCGGTGGTGACGGGTAAATTTGACTCTAATACAGAGCAGTTCTATTTTCAATGCTCTGAATTTTCCCCGGCCTTACGAATTTCGGACAATATAGTCGTAGCCGAAGATGTTGAGTACGTGAAGAAAGTCTAAAAAGTCTAAACCCCTCCCCCCGGTCGGCGACCAAGCGTAGCTCCCCCCGTAACTTAACGTAACGTAACTTTTTATTGCCAAGTCCTAGAAAAAACTTCCTTCAAAACTTCGCGGCTCTTGATGAAAAATCAGGCATGAATCGCCATTGTCCTTTTTCAAAACAATATTATGTAAATTGTAAACACTGAACACCAATCTGTATAAAGTAAGTGTTACGGCCATGTTACGGCTATTGCTTGATACCTATTCAAAGTCTAGAATTTAGACTTGAATGTTTATTTATTTCTAGCCTAGAAATGGTATACAAAAAGACAAGTGATTAGACTGATCAAATCAAACGAATCTGACCTCTATTGCAATAGTATTAAGTCTAATATCCTACTATAATAACGATAGTTATGTAAATTCCGCGGCGCCGTCGTTAGCCGTTGCCATGGCAACTGTTCAACAAACAAACTCACAAACAAAGTAATATTACATACACATGCATAAGCGTGTCGAATCATGGCAGTCAAAGAAATGGGGAAGGAATAAGGGTCAGCTCACACCGAGACGCGACGCGACGCTGCACTTTAAGATAGCGATTCAAAATTGAACTTTATTCACTCCTCAAGAAGATACACATTACACGTTTCATTTTACAGTGTCGGAAAGCCCTAAGGTATTAGAAATCCAAAAGATTCGTCTGTAAGGAAAAAAATAGGTGGACCACGCCACTTTACAAGAAAGGATAAAACAGGACATTTTGAATAAACCGTTTTTGCATTCTCGTCATTTTATTCTCATTTTTCATTCGTCGTCTTATATAGGGCTGGAGGGCAACGAGGAAGCGGATAGGTTGGCCAATGAAGCGGTTATGGATGGCATATCTTACAATATTGTTCCCTTTTATACTGATGTAATGCCGAAGTTGAAAGACAATGTACATAACTCATAAGCTTTGGTCTGAATATTTTGAATACATGTCTGTAACCAAAGGTATCCAGTATAGAACGTTACGATCGGCACCTTGTCGATTTCCGTGGTTTAGTTCACGTAGGCTAAGTAATAGGAATATTTTAGTTATTGCATTTAGAATACGATCTGACACATTCCACTTAATAAGTTTGCATTGTTAATGGGGAAGGCTACTTCCTCAAATTGCGCCGTGTGTGAGACTATTGAAGATGTCTCCATCCATTCCATCTCCATTGTGATGTCCACATCTTGGTGGAATGTGTCCGGAATGCATCATTTAGAAATTGTATACCTAATAAATATATGTTTAATAGTGTGAGAGGATGTAATATTGCGTTATCGGACCCTATGTCTAGTGACGCAATAATTTTGTATAAATTGGTTAAGTTTGGGCTCGATGTAAGAACTTTGTAATACTAATTTGTTAAGACTATCTAATGTTGTAGCACTTGTAGTCTTATGAGGAAGACATGGTCGCTCTCTGTTTGTGAACCAAGTCCTTAATAAAGATTAAAAAAAAAAATTGCTCAATTTGCACATTTACAAATCATTATAAATAAATGTTTATAAAACACGTAACAGTTTACGTAAAAACCGCTAGTATTTTTAATATACGGTTTGCTCTTTTACTTTATTTTTCGACTCAACTATAACAAAATATTTTTTTACATTTTTTATGTTATATTAAACATAAATCATGTATTAACTTATTATAAAATGTATAGTACAAACATAGTATTTTAATTGTTACCTTGACATTACTGCCAAATAATTCTAGTCTATTTATAGTTTTAACAAAATAACAGTCAAATTCGATATTCCGAATATAGTTACAACTTACAAGCACATGGGTAGAACTTTAAGGGACCACCAGTGTTATTTAAAAATAGCCCATTGAAGCTTATTATTCATTCTGTTTTCAGTAATTCATGAATCCAAGTCACTCTAAAAATATAGCCTAACTAGCTTTTTCCCGCGGCTTTGCCAGCATTAATATAGTAATGGTAGTAAAGAGTAACAAACATCCATTCATCCACACAAACTCACGATTTTAGTAGACTCCATTTTGGGGTTAACATTCTGAATTCTGATTCAGTATTTAGTGGTTAATTAGCTTAACCGTTATATAACGCATAATCGTTTCGGGTTTTAGTCTGAGGGTGGTATCACATACATCAAAGATACTTGTCGAATGTGCAGTCGAAGACACGTTCGGTGTAGGTACAACTTTTCGGGCTTATTACTCGGCAGTAAGGTTTCTAAAACGGTGGCGTGGATCTACCGTCAAATGTATCCTTCATGTATCCTTCATCCAAGAAGTTGGATATAGTTTATATATTACTAGCTGTTGTCCGCGGCTCCGCCCGCGTAAATACAGTATCCCAAGGGCAAACTGTAATTTTAACGGGATAAAAAGTAGCCTATGATTTAATCCAGAGCTCAAGCTACTTACTTAAATATACCACTTATATTTTTTATATAGGTACATATGTATATAGTATTGTAAAAAGGTAGTTAATTTTTTAATTTTGGTAAAAATATAAGTGTTATATTTAATGCAAATGATATAACAACAAATACGTGTTTAGTGTTTACATTTAGAAAACCCGAGCATAGTAACAATGTCAACATACGACTTTTTATAATTATATTTTATCGACTTTGTTTAATCAAAGACAGATTGAGACAAACGAACTCTTCATATGGTACGTTAATATAGATCATATTATGTAGACTTCATTTGTCTCAGTCCCTGTCTTAAGTGAAAATATAATAAATGAACTAGCGGCCAAATGTGCAAACAAATGCGTAAAGGTTTTAAATGACTTTACACAGAACGCTGATATCACTTCAGTGAGTCGGTATCTTCATATGAGTAGTTAAATCTGCGACTCATACGTAAAATAAATTATTTTTAAGGCGATAATTGCATCGAAATTCCTCATAATCCATGTCCATTGCTAATGTCTTGAAGTTGGTGAATCTTAGTAAATTTTGCATTTCCTGAACGCGTATTCTATTAGCTCCTTCAATAACATTAAATACTCGTAATGCTGCAATACAACAATAAAATCACGTAATTTAATTGAAATACACTAAAACAAGCTATCTCGATACTGTAAATGAGACCTCTTTAGCTATCGTGTAATTTGACGTTTATTTTCAATCCTGCCATTCGATTCTCACTTCTCAGTCGATTGATTTCGTCGGGAGTACCGAAAGTTACGATCTAACGAACTTCTCGATCCAGGTTATTTACAAATTAAGCCACCGCACGATCGTGCGCTAGTGTAGGTGTCGGGAGTATCAAAAGCTATTGAGATCCAACTGATTCGATTCTCGATTGTGTCGGGAGTAAGGGGGCAGACTCGTAAATCGAAACTTTATCAGTTTCGGGAGTAAGGCCCCAGGTGTATTTGCGGTCCTGGTCCTTAAAATCCCCAACCCATACTGGGCCTTCGGTTACCTCACTCGGCGAAACACAACGCAATCGTTACTCCACGCCGGTTTTCTGCGAGGTCATGGTATTTATCCGGTCGAGCCGGCTTGTTATTGCCGAAGCATGGCTCTCTCTCGTTGACAATTGCACGACTGTGTCGAGGACCGACGTGTACATAATAACATCTATTTCCTAGTGCTGTTTGTTACTATTTCACGCAAAAACTACTGAATGGATTTTGATGAATTTTGGCATTGTAGTAGTTTATGCCCTGGATTAACACATAGGCTACTTTTTATCCCGAAAAAGTGCAGTGTTACCGTGGGACACAGTATTTACGCGGGTGGAGACGCGGGCAAAAGCTAGTTTGTTATAATGAGGAACATGATAATAATGTATGTCCGAGTTATCCATCCACGAGTCTAACAAACAGTTTGCTTACAATTCGCGCGGGAAGTGCTCGCCGCGCGCGCAGTTGCACTGCCGCAGAACACAATTTTGAGTTCTCACAACAGTTAGTAACAGTTAACAGTTCGCGGATTAAATGTTTTCTGTAAGGTAAGATCGATTTGTTAAGTAACTGATATTACAGGGTTATCTGCATATTTTATTTTTATTTTAGTTGTCGCTGAAAAAATGAGTTTTTTTTTATATGGTGCTCAACTTATATGCAACTTACATGTATTTTTAGGTTCCGTAATACATAAGAAACCCTTCTAGTTTCGCTCTGTCCGTCCGTCTGTCTGTCTGTCCGCGCTTCTAGCTGCTGTAATTATGAATATAAATGGATAAAATTTGGTATAGTCATAGATTATATATAGATTTCGGTTTTGGTATCATTATTGGCTCTTTGATGACTTTTACAAAGTCGACCATTTTTGAGTAATCGGCCACCAAAGTGGTTTGTAAGTTGGTCCCCCCCCCAGCATTTCTAAACTATTGGAGATAGAAACTTGTGAGTCACCATGCTGACAGATCACGCTAGAAACTCTTTAGGAAAATTATTTTGAACGACATCGGACGGTAACTTTTGAAGTATTTTGAAAAAACCTATTACGCGTTGATAGTTACGGAACCCTCCTTAGACATATTGGTTAGGTTAATTGAAATAGCTTTTACCCGCAATGTTGTAGTAGTCAATAGAGATATTGTACAAGGTATTTTTAAATAATATCAGATTGTGTCAAAGTTAACAAATATAATTACTCAGTACTCAACAAGTTTGTTCTTAGGATAAGTTAGAAGTTATAACAAAAAAAAAATGTACTACTACTACCTACCTACCTACTTCCTATTCCTAGTATCTTAAAATAAAAAGTTTTTAGGTAAAATTAAATTATAAAGTTATATGCGATTCAAATAAAATATGGTTTGTGTTATTTAATGTTGAAAGTCCGATATTTATTATTTATAATATGGAATATTATATTATTTTATTTATACACTTTCGTAATAAATTTCCTTTTATATAATAAATGTACAATAAAAAAGTAACTTTTGTTAGAAATTACTCGATATTTATGCCAAAGAAAAAAAATTACTTATTTAATATTTTATTTAAGTAGATAATTTGATGATGAATATAAAACTTAGTTACTTTAATTGTTATTTAAGGTACAAGCTAAAGTTTCCATGACGTATGCGGTACGTTAGGTAACATTTTCAAAATTCACCCCCACAGAGAACAAAATCGTTTTGTATGGAGCGAGCAAATCCGCAAGCAAAAGTATAGAAAGTGATCACTTATTTTATCAGAATAACCGCACGCTCGTTTACAAATAAACAATCCGCATTCACTACTCATTCCGTTTTATTTGCCTTCGCTCAAGTGCGGGCAATGGACTTGGGGTGTCCTAATAATATCTTCAAGCATTTTCCCATCTTAAATAATGTAATACCATTTTTTTGCGAATTTTTTTGTGGTTAAATATTGAATGATTGAAAACCGATTTGTGTTTGTAATCGTAATAATTTGGGTCCAGAGGCGTGTTTAAAGATTTGGCGCCCGCTTTTTTATAATAATTACGCGTTAAAATATAATTATATTTATATCCCATCTGAAATACTTAAACTTGAAAAATAACTAAACATTTTGTAATCTATTAGAGTTCGAAATTTGAAGCGTACGTTAATTGCTTTTTATTAGAGTGTCAATTAAAATGAAAACTCGACAATATTAATGGCCATGGTCCCATTGACCCTGGGGTAAATACGTCACTGACTTGGAATAGTATTCTTAGGTAAATAAAAATGTTACTTATTTAATAAGAAGTTACCGCCTACCACTTACCGCAAGTGTTTTGGCAGCCCGACAAGACTTCAATTTTGAACAAAATATACTTAATTATTATTTTTTTATTTATTTTTAGATGTCTAAGCACGATAATAAGGAAATCAAATTCTTTTGATTCTGTTTAATATAACGATTTAAATTTCTCTTTGTAGGTTTTTTGTAGGCAACGTTTGTATCCCAAAAGGGATACAAACGTTGTCACCCTAGTCGTTTCTTATCTTCTTATTGGCTAGTTTTCTATTCCGGGGCTGAGAAAACTTACATCTGTCTGTGTCCTATGGACTGATCTTCATCGTCATGGTCATCACACTATTATAATCACCATTCTTACGTTTTAAATAATTCCTGGAGTTCCGTGCCCAAAGGGTAAAAACGCCTATCACTGAGACTTCGCTGTCTGTCTGTCACCAATGACCAGGCTGTATCTCGTGAACAGATGCCGTATTTCTGTTGCCGCTATTGATTGCATTATAATAAAATAAAAATAAAATAATTATTTAATAAAAATTACCATAAAAAATACTTGATTATTTTTAAGATATTAGTACTAAATTACTAACTAATAGTTATTGTATTAGGCCGTTGTCTTGAATTTCGCGGCGGGCTAGTTTTCCGGACAATATAGTCCCAGCATGGGACTATATTGTCCGGAATCCGTAAGGGCGGGGAAAATTCAGAGCACTAAAAGTCGAACACTCAAGTGTCGAGACAAATGTCAATGTCATATATCTATGACAGCTCGACACTGACACACTTTTCAGCTCTATTGTATCAGCGCAGAGTTCTATTTCCAGTGCTGTGAATTTTCCCCGGCCCGCCGAATTCCGGATCATATAGTCCCTTGCCCAAGCCTTAGATACATTACAAGTACGGAATCGGGATTGTCATTTTACTCGTACTATATCGGATGTAAAAGTTAATGTAAAGTTAAAAAAGTTTAATGTAAAAACGCTCTTACGTAAAACATCTCTATGCTCCGATGATGATGATGATGACTATCGATCATAGGTGGGAGTTTCTATATGTAAATAGACGAACGGATCCACATACCCGCCATGCTCCGTTTGCTCAATAATTATGCCAGGGAAACCATCGCGTGCTATGTTAGTTTTAACATGTAACATGCGCAAGCGCATGCATATTCCACATGATTTATACCCACAGTTTTATACCTATCCCCCCTATATCCCTGCTGAGCGGTGAAAATTTAGGCAAAGTTTGCAAAGCTAAGGATGGGCTATGACGTACATTTGAAAGAACAAATCTTCATACAAGAAAAAGTTACGCCATCTTGATTTCACCCTACCTCAAATGTCAAAATGGCCGCAAACAAGCTCAAAAGTGGGGCCATTTAAGTTGGAACAGATTTTGCCTCGACATGCCTTTTCTATAATATGTATGGGAGTTGAGACTATATGATCCGGAATCCGGCGGGCCCGGGATAATTCGGAGCACTGAAAATAGAACTCTGCGCTAATACAATAGGGTTGAAAATCATGGTGTCGACTGTGGAGGTGTCGTAAATGACATTGACATTTGACTCGACACGTCTTGTATGTTCGATTTTTAGGTCTATTGTATTAGCGCAGAGTTCTATTTTCGGTGCTCTGAATGTTCCCCGGACCGCCGTAATCGACGATTTTACTATTCTATTCACAAATCACAGGCGGTATAAGCGCAAGTTCAATATTTAAAATCAATCAAGAAATGGCTATTTGATAATGGAATTTCTAGTGAGGATTGATATTGTGAAAAGTTAAAATCAGTTACGGCTGTTAATGCCTAGGGTTTAATTTATAGCAGAGTGGTCATCCCTTAATTCAGATGCTTTGCTCGTAGATAAGAAGCGTTTAAGTAAGTGTTGGGCCGTATATATATACATTGTTGAGCAATCTCTGATGGAGCATACAAGTGTTGGAGTGGCGGCCACGCTCCGGCAAACGTAGTATAGGACGTCCTGCGGCACGATGGACCGACGATTTGAAGAAGAAGGATGATGGCTGCCCAAGATCGGGATGGTTGGCGCTCAGTGGCCTACGTTCATCAATGGACGGCGATAGCCTGATGTTGATGAATATGATAAATATCTGACTCTCAGATCGAACTCAGACTAAATAATAACTTTATTAAGAAGACAAGAGTTGCTAAACAAAAACTGAGGCCAGTTTTATGGATGTAGCGCGCGTGTAGATACGCATTATATACATAAAAAACCACACACCGCGACAGCTCGCCTTTCAAGAGAAGGCGTAGTTTCATTATATATGTGTGCGTGACGCTATTTAATTACCTACACGGCGCGGGCGAGGCGTAGTTTAGACCGGTCTCACTGTGTGAACTCTCTCTGCTTCTTTATTTGGTCTGAGATTAAACTAGATATGTTATGACGTTCCAAATACAAATGCGAGTATTTGACACCGAGTTAAACATAGTCATCACTCATCAGTTGTCTTACGCCCGAAATTAATAATCAATCTCAATCTAATTTTAGCTATCTGAGATCAAGATTTCAATGAATTTCAGCGATCCTAGGATGAAATTTACGTCAATTTTTGTTTGAGAATCTGAGATTTTACATACGTTATTATTTTCGGACGTAAGTAGTTAATTTAACGACTCAATTAATAAGTATTATATCTCGTACCTAACGATTACTATCAAGTGGTAAGCACTTGTATACTGTAATTAAACATATTGATTCTATTTATTTTGAGACGTAAGTATTTTGGCCTATATTGAAAGGCGGAAATTAAGACCATAATAATAATAGTATCTATGGAAGCGTCCACACCACGTCAATCTGGTCTTGTACTAAGTATCCGAAGAACTTATCACAGGTACCAGACAAAGGAAATATTGAATTCTTTTATACTGTACACATATTTAAGATTTTTGTTATACTATACATATATTTAATACACACCCCGGAACACATAACAACTTTTGTCCCTTCGGCGGAATTTCAACCCGCGACCTCCGGCGGTCCGAAGGCCTTAAGCGCCGACGCGCGACGCGCTAACCACTGAGCCACAGAGGTCGTCAAACCACGTAAACCTGTAGGGAGTGGTAGTTAAACTATTTCATAGTTGGGCACTGGTAAATAGGTATAGTCTGTGAGGATATCTAATTTAATCCACGGTAAAGCAAGAACATTAGGTCATCTGAGGTCGGGACTATATGATCCGGAATCCGGCGGGCCGGGGAAAATTCAGAGCACTGAAAATAGAACTCTGCGCTAATACAATAGAGCTGAAAAGCGAACACAAGTTTAGTGTCGATATCATATATGACAGCTCGACGACACTTGACACCTCGATTTTCAAGTCTATTGTATTAGCGCAGAGTTCTATTTTCAGTGTTCTGAATTTTCTCCGGCATTCCGGGTTCCGGATTATATAGTACCAGCCTAAGGCAGCCCGGCGAGTTATTTGCCTAATATTGCATTGGCTCAAGGGCTGTCTTTCGTCACTTCATATTTATTGTTAAAAAATAACATTATTTGCATGAGAAGCACTAGGTTTTTACTGATATAGTTAATACTGTCTTTAGAAAAAAAAAACATAATTAGTGGTTCTGTATGGACTAAATTAAAATCATATTGATAACTAAGTAAAGCCTTTGAGGCTAGGGTATGCTATATTAATCTTCTTAATCTACAACCAGGCTCCAGCACTGCACGACAATTTCCATCAGGCGATCCGTTTGCTCGCTTGCCACCTTTGTATTATATTTTATCAAAACCTTCCAGGCCAGCGGAAGAGTCGATCGGGTCCTGCGAGAACAGGATGTGGAGCGATACCGGCAGCCCTAGGGCTTCGCCCGGCCTGCTGCGCCGCCGTTACTCCATGCCCGAAACCGTCATGAGGAAGTAAGTTGCATGTTGAATTAAAATAATGAAAAAATCTAACATCGTGTATGAAAAACAAAAATACCTACTTGAAACGGCTATTTACATTTTGTCTATGGCATGTAAAAAACTTACAGATTTAGTTGACCAATGACCATTTCGTAGCAATTTACGAGCTACGTCACAATCGCTGTGACTTCTGTGGGGCTGGGGCGAAATCACAAGTCACAATAGTGCTTCAATCAATCCGCAGTTTCTTTGAAACTATTGATTTTTAGTATACTATTCCTTTTGTAGGTTTCCTTATTTTCTACAGCACTATAAATTTAAGTAATAAAACATTTACTGTCGAGTACCAAATTTTGTACAAATCCGTTGAGCTGTTTTGAGTTTTGACCTGATGATTGGATTTACATAAACAATAATATTTAGACAAATACTTTTAACTGTAAAACTCTTACGGTCGAATATACTGAAACGCTAACCAAAATTAAGAACCCTCCTATTTACAGGCTGCTGCAAGACGAAATGACAAGGACAGCATGTGACTTAGCGTCACTTGATTTAGTAGTTCATAACACACCGTTCCAGTATTCGGCCGTAAATCTATATCAATCTGAAATCCTAAATGGATTGGAGTAGCTATTTTGGCATGATAGTTCAATATCGCCTCATAGATATTGTATATAAGTAAATCTCACCTACATCTTTGGCAAAATTGACCTACTAATTGTTGGTTGTATAGCAAGTACTTAAACTATTACAGATATCGCCTAGCTCAGCAGCGGTCCGACGGTGATGAAGGGAGATCCAGCGCATCACCCGTCTCCTCCCCAGCACGCGGCTGCACCTGGTGTCTTCGGAGACGGGCAGATCCCATGCGGAAATCCGCCCTCCTCCGCTCCTGGGGCAGAGCATCTCCAGCAAAAACCTGCGCTTGCGCTGGCACACGATCCCTGGACGGATCCCATACGGAGCTCCACTCCCGATGCTCGAGGCGCATAGAGTCAGATGCGTACGAATCGCATCGACCAACGTCAAGCTATTCGGAGAGCAAAGATAGAAGAACGTCGCCTGTTGTTGTGCCTTCCACAGATAGATCAACTGATTCCTCTGATACGTACTCAACCTCTATGCCGACGACCAAAGAGGTGACTATAAAGAATCAGCTTTCCGTTGCAGATTACATTGATGGTCGTATTAGCGAACGCTCTGCTAGTGCTGAGAATGAAAACAGCAATGTGTTACCATACGACAGACCGCTCGTACTAGAAAACCCAACGTATGATGTATTAGAGGTAGTCGTATCAGAAACAGTTGACACTCGAGCAACGATGGCTGTAAAAAACGGAACACCAGAGAAAACAGTTTCTAAAAGTATTGTAACTAAAAACGATAGGAACCAAATAGATATAGATGAGTACGTTTCGAATATTTTAGTAGAAAGCTTGAATTCTCTCACTGACCAATTAGAATCTATGAACGCGTCTATATGTAGCGATAGAAAATTGAGTATCGTTGAGAAAGAAATTAAGGTAAAGTTACAGAATACAGGAGTAAATACTATAGTTCATTTAAGTCCAACGTCCAATAATCAAATAATATTTGGTAACAAAGAGTTATATGATATTGATAGATGTAATCGAAACGATACATGCAGTAGTAACATTCGTGAGGAACTCTTTGTGGAGACAAATAATAATTTTACATCAGCAGACAGCTTGAGAGACGTTGAGAACAATGATCCACATACATCAATGACTGATCATTTCATTAACGCCACACCAGAGAGCGTTAATAAAGCTGTGTTGCAACAAATACAGAAACTATTCCAGGAAGACTTAATAAGTATCGAGCCAGAAATGAATTCGCCAATTGGTCCTTTACCTGGAATTTCACATATAGAAATATCAAATGTCGATGTGTTCATAGATAATAATACAAATTCGTTTTCCAATCTAAAAGTAGAAGACAGCTCCGAAAACGTAGAAGTTATTGGAGGAATCGGTACAGGAAATTATTTCCCTGATCTCGAAAACGATCCTATCGTGCCTAGATTCTCCGCCTTCCCTCATACAGAATCTATGGAAGTTAACACGTCGTCTTCAGAAGATGCAGAAATCTTCGGTTCAGATTGTGCTAGTCTTGTAGATAGTCTTGATGACCCGAACTCTCCTAGATCAATATTATTACGAAAATCATATAGTAATCATAAAAGAAACGAACTCGTTAGATCTGCAATAGACGTATTAGACTTATTACCTGAGAACCTAAGTCGTCAACAGCATTCACCGAAAGAAAAAGGCGAATCTTTCTTTATTAAAATTAAAGACAATCAGTGTGAGTGCGAAGATAAAGAAAACGTGGTGGTAGCAGACTATATGCCGGAAGAGATAAAGCAAAGATTGTATACACGACACAGAAAAAGAGAGATGAGAATGGAGTGCGCTAGGCGAAGTAGAGTTAAACAAATGAAAAAAGATTACAGTCGATCGAATAAAGAAGATTATAGATCGAAAAGAGAAGCGGAGAAAGATTGTGTGGCTATTATAAATGCGCTAATAGATGAGGTTATAGCTAAGATAGCTCAAGAGGAATACAAATGTATGCGGATAAAACAACGGTCCAACAAAACAGTCACAAAATCAGAGGATCATTTAAAACGAAGTACGAAGAAAGACAGTGAAAATAATAACAGAGATCGTCGCAACACAATAAGAAATGGATTATCCCAATCTTGTTCAAACGATCTTGATAAGCAACAACGAAAAACTGAAAAATCAGCGCCAAGAAAACCGTCACTATCTTCGAGCACTCCCGCATCGCCAGAAAACAATAAACCAAAGAGAATTTACCAAAAATCGGAGTTCCATGATGGGAATAAGAGAATCGAGATACTAGAAATACTAGAATACGTCACCTCCCAGAGTTCCTCCGAAACCACGTCTGATGAAAACCACAATGCAGGCGTGAAGAAGAAATCCCGAATCCCCATACCGGTGTCAGAAAAAGTTCAAAAGGCTAAGGATAAGCATGGAAACGGACGCACTCCTCCGAAACTCTCGCGCGAGAGTCAAGACAAGTCGAGCTCGTCTATTTCCAATGATGAAGATGTATACGAACCTATTCGTAGAGCATCAGTGCCTTGTGAGACTCGCTCCAGATCCAATTCTTTAAGATTTCGAAACGTATTCGACATCATACCCGAGGAACGGAGCAGTTTAAGCCTAGAATCGATGGACGACGGACGGCGCGCGTCCGCTCCCAGTCTCAACGAGATGAAAGAGAAGAGAGATAAGTCCCATAAGAAGGAAAGAGACACGCGAAGTACAGGCACGTCTCCTATGCCTGATGTATACAGGATCAGTGTGGGGGCTATGACGTCACCAATTCGTAAGTCAGCAGCGACCAGTCCCATTAGGGTTGCCAGCGGTGCCAACCTGACGAAAAGACCCCAAAGAGACGAAGGTATCGTCCGTTTTGCTCTGCCGCTCGTGAACGCACCGCTTCCACAGTACTCGTAGTAACGCACTTGGGACTCCTCTAGCGTTGCGGGTGTCTGCTCGTTTGCCCAATAGAAAGTCACGAGCTAAATACATGTGCGATTTTTATTTTCTTGCCAATATTTATTAAAAGTATTTATAAAATTGCGGCCAATGAAAGAATTGTATATTAAACATCTGTGTAAGGTCAGTGACCTTCTCATATTTTCGAGTTTAATTTTTTTTCTACCCAAAAGTCTACATAAGCAGATAGTTAATCATGTGCCGATATTTACTGATATTTTGTAATTGGACTTAATTTGTCACATTTACATGTAAACGCGTCATAGGCCATAGATAAATCTAATTCCATGAGAAAACAGAAATACAATATCTTATATTTCAACGATGTTATATTTTATTTATACGATTTTAAGCTTTCTTTCATTGGCCGCTCTGTATAATTTATTTTTATTTAGGTAATTCAATATCGCACAATATTAATTAAGTTAAGTGATATTGACACATGCCTTATTATGTAAACACTAGTATACACAAGCACAGTATTATTAGGTTTCATGAATTAATAAACTATATGAGAAAACGATTAGTTTTATTTATCAAAGGTTACAATGACAAAAACGAAGGAAAGTGGGAAGAGGATTCTATTCCAGCGATATTCCGTTTCAAAAGAGAGAGAAAAGAACGCCCACTAAAATCCATGTCAGAGCACACGGAAGAAAAAAAGTACGTCAGAGAGAGAGACAAGATGAAAAGGCGTCTGAAAGACAAGAACATGTGCCTTGACGAGTCCAGCTCGAGCGAGTCCAGTGGCAGCCTGCTGTGTGCGCTTGCGCCAGCGTGGTTGAACGCGCGGCGGAGGCGGCGAAAGGCTTCGAATGCCTCCGGTTAGTATACATTTGACGACCTCTGTGGCTCAGTGGTTCAGCGCGTCGGTGTTCAAGCCGGGGGTCGCGGGTTCGAATCCCGCCGAAGGAACAATAAGTTTTTCTGTGTTCCTGGGCCATGGATGTGTATAATATAATAAAAATCTTAAATATGTGTATAGTATAAAAGTATTAAATTGCTTCCCGTTTTCTGGTACCTGTAACACAAGTTCTTCGGATACTTAGCATGGGGGCAGATTGACGTTGTAAGAAGCGTCCATAGATATTTATTTATTTATTACATTTACTATGGCATCGAATTAGTTACCATTGTTTGCCGCCAGGGGCGTTGTTGCGATGCCATTCAAATTGAAGTTAACATCTTCACGGCG
Source organism: Phengaris arion (assembly GCA_963565745.1). Lineage (NCBI taxonomy): Eukaryota > Metazoa > Arthropoda > Insecta > Lepidoptera > Lycaenidae > Phengaris > Phengaris arion. The sequence goes on along the minus strand of OY751444.1, from coordinate 5,201,468 downwards.
TGTAGTGACAAAAACTCGTATGCAGCACACTGATTAGCTATCCAATGTTGATGTCTTCTTCGTTCTTTGTCTGATACGTTGGAAATGTCACAGACAACAGCAACATGAAAAATGCATAAAAGTTAGGAACAGAATTTAATAACATGTTAGTACTGAATTCTTATCGAACTAAACGGTTAACCGCTGAGTTAACATTATGGGTATGTTTAAATAAACAATTTGTAAGAAATAACGTAAGTTTTATTGACGTTTAGATTTTACAACATTGAATAGCTTATTCGTAAATTTGTTTGGTTTAATGCTATAGATTCATTTAGTTATAACATTTCGTATAAAAAAACACTACAATTACTTTCTTAATGCCAATTAATCACCGTATTTACAAATAATATATATTAATAACGTAATGTAAGTGGAACCACGCTTCATACTATCAATCTGTCCATTTATTTTTCAGGCGAGTGGGCGGTGACAGTCGCGGGCTCCTGCGCGGCCGCGTTGCCTAACGACGTGGAGATGCGCCTGCGCTTCCCGGACCCCTGTCGCCCACGTCCAGCACACACTCATGCCCACAGTCATGCCCACGCCCACAATCGAGCTGTAAGTATTATTAATTGTCCACGACTTTCGACGCCTCCGTGGTCTTGGTTAGGAGCTTGGCTCTCAACTCCCGGGTCATGGGTTCGATCCCCGCGTTGGAACAAAAAAAAGTGTTGTTTTCAAGTCTGGTTTTAGACAATGCAGGATGATCACCTGATTTTGTGACAAGAAAGACGATCCATGCGTGGGATGGGCATGTAAAAAGTCGGTCCTGCGCCAGATCTCTGGCCAGGCGTGTCGGTCATCCGTCCCACTGGGTTCGTGTAGTAAAGGAATCAATCGAACTGATCAAGTCGATTGGACGATTGACAGTATGTTGTACAGCTACTATTCGATTTGTCACATGATGTAGAATGAAACTTTGCTTTCAGTTGGAGGGTGCTGCGGAGTCTCGCGGCCCGAGCCGCTGTCGCCGGGTCTCGGAAGACGGCCGCCTCGCGTTCAGCGTGAAAAAGGAAGCCTCAGGTAATTAAAACGCACCTTTTGTTTTGTGTATTTTATATGTACGTGTATGCTATTTCATTTATAGCATCTTATTAGAATTTTTGACGTGATAACGTCTTATAAATCGATGAACGCCGAAACGAAGCTGCACGTACGAAAATTTATCACGTTCCGCCTTATTCTCACCGCGCTTCCCCAGTTTGGTGTCCAGGCCAGAAAAACCGCCTCGACTTAGGACGTCAAGGAGTGGTTCAGACCGGGACAGAGGCCTGACAATGATCAGGCCGGAGCGAAGCTTTCAACCGTGTTGCCAAGGTGTTGTACTCGGAGCGAGGCACAAGTCCAAGCAAAACGGCGCGATGAACCTGAGTATAGCTCCCTGGAAAAATCCATTCCAGCGTGTGAAGGGTTTGGTCCCACAGCCGCATGGTTTTATCCACCACTGATCAAAACAATGGATTGTGTGCCCATTAACATGAAAGAATAAGCAGATTAAAACCGCATTTACAAACGGCATTTACAAAACGACAGTTGCCTGAAATGTCAGTGCAAAATCAAACAGGATAAAATTTGTAATGAGCAACGTGTTGGGCCAATCCAATCATGAAAATAATTTTTACAAACGGATGAAATCATCCATAAATACATCATGTAAATACATGAAAAAGATTACATGATTTGATACAAGCGTCATTGATTTATTTAATAAAACTCAACACTCAACACAGATATACTTACATATAAAGAAAACTCACCGTAAAACGGGCTAAGAGCGTTATTATTACTACATCTTGGTTTTTATCAGAAACAATTAGTTTTAAAAGAAAAAGGAAATGTTATTCGGCGAAAGCTCTTTTATACTATTGTTTTTTTTTCCTCAACTGACAACTAGCGGTATGAGATATAATTTTATTTTGACTCCGCATGTCAAAATAAAAATATATTAAATAACTAATCATTTGGTTAGACAACAACGTAATTTCACTAAGCTTTAATTAGTATTCAAGTTTACTAAGTTTAAATGTTTCATTTATTATGATTTAAAACGAAAGATAAAGTCAATAAAATAATGAACGTTTTAATAAAAGCGTTGCTGATAGATTTTGGCGCTTAAACCCCTAGAACGACTAACAATTAAGCTAATAGATCATAGATGACGCTAGTAACGCCGAAACATGTAATTTTAACTTAACAGAAATGTAGCTTTGCTAAACCGTGTGATGACGTTACCACGTAAAACTGACTTACGGCTACATTCCCACGAGTTTTGTGGTCGTGAAAGAAAAAAATGAGCTGTAAAATATAGAACTGTGTGTTATTCTTCTTTTGGCATAGCCTCCCCTGTAATAGGAGTTGCCAACGTCAGAGTGATGGAGCAGATGTTAAGTGAAAAGCTGATGGCGTACAGTGCAGGGAATGACTCATGCAATGACCTCATACAGATACAAGTTATAATTACTAGTATAAAAACAGAATAATATACAAAGACAATGTTTCTTAGCCATTTTTATTTTTTATTAAGCCCTAAATAATATACAGAACATATATAAATAAAATAAAAATGAATAAAAATTAGTTATACTTTAATTAAATATACATAATCAAAGTTTTATGTGATTTCAAGCTATAAATGAACATAGAGTGTCTACAAATGGAGTAAAGACGTAGGATAAAATAGTCTTAAGATTAATGAGTCGAGGAATGTGTGTAGGAAGGAAGTCGTATAAAGAAAGATTTATAGGACAGTTAAAGAAGATATGATCAGAGTAGCCCTCACCTAAGCCGCAGTCGGACAATGAGCTATCCTTGACTCTTATTTTGGCCAAAAATACATTATTACACGAATGACCAAGGCGAAGTCGACAAATAGTAGAACAAAAAGATTTGCTAGCTTTAGAGTATTTAAAAGCCAGGGCCTACTAGGTATAGATACTTGTATTTCGGCATAAAATCGTCCCTTAGTTCTACTCGAATCAGTCCAAATATTATTCCACTCAGAGTTCATATGTGTCTTAGCCAGTGATAGAAGATCTTGGCAATAAACTTTAAAATTACTTAAACCACCAGACTTGGAAGCCTCTTTAGCATATAGGTCAGTGTTGCCAGATACAAATTTTATTTTCCGGGAAGTATACCTATAAAAATCCGGGAGTCATAAGGGAAGATTACAAAAAAAATCGGGAGATTTTTAATACATATTTTTATTATGTTTCTGTAAAATTTGGTCTTTAATTTCGAAACTGAAGCAATTAGAATTTTTCAAAATGTTTTTGGTATGCAGGACTCCCGATATTACCGAGGTAGAGAGTTGGTTCCGTAACTTTGTTTTCGTTAAATTTATTTGGGAAAACAGCCTTTCCACAGATGCACTTGAGTGTGGCAAGCACATAAAACTAAAAACTGTTGAAGTTAAATTTGGAAACATTTTGCTGCCATCACCCAAATGCATCTGGGCTATCTTTTTCCAGAAAGCTCCTACTTCTAAATTTTCATCTTCAGTGTTTAACTTCGTATTCCGAAGAAGCCGCCATTCGGTGTCAATCTGTTGGATAACATTTGAAGGAGCTATATTTGGGAACCTTCCCAATATGTCGGCGATGGATAGTATTTTGCCACTACAAACTTTTTTTGGATCCATAAACTCCATTTTTTTTTAAATTTCCATATCGTCTTCAAACGGAAATCGCTGTAATAGTTGTTTAATTGCCTCAATGTAAAACTCCAAACAGCGGAACTTGAATTTTTTTATCTCTTCGGGACTGATTGTTAATGTTGGTGAAGATAATGTCGCCCCTACTTCAGCGCCTAAATACCAATCTTTTATATCCATGTACTTTCTAGGATTTTTATAGTCGATGTTTTTGTGATCATTTCTTGAAATGTATTCATCTTTCACATAACATCCCAAAATTGTGTAGATTACGGTCATGACCCTGTTGTAAATTATGTGTACATTTGTATTTTCTGATTGCATGGTTCTGTTTAGTTCGTTGAATATACCTAAGGCATACGCCATAAATTGCAGATATAGCTTGTTCACTGGATTTTCTATCATTTTCAATATGTTTTCTGCAGCTTTAATACGGTCACTGAAAATAGCGTCTCTAAAGTACAACTTTAAGGCTTCGTATTGTTCTAGCAGCCTCTTTACTACTGCCTCTAAAGAGAGCCACCTTGTTTGGGAAGGTTGCAGCAATTTGTGTGGTTTTAGTTCCAAAAAATCCTGGAATTCTTTCAACAAGCCGGTACGTTTTGGGCTACCATTCAAATAGTTATACACATCCCGTGCTAGATCTTCGGGTTCTCGAGGCAATTTTAAGCAAGCGTTAGACGCTACAAGATGTACAGAATGGCATACACATTTCATAACGAAAAGGTGTGGTATGTCTTGTTTGAACTTCGTGGCAAGAGAATTGTTCTTTCCCATCATTACGTTGGCACCATCTGCGGCCAGCCCTATCATATTTTTTTTATATGGAATCCCCAATTCAGTCATTTTTTTTGTAATTATTTCATGCAATTTTTCGGCGTTACCTTCAAGAATTTCAAATAATTCAAAGAAATAATCTTCTACCTGAAAAACAATATGGTTTAATAAGTAAGTATACAAAAGTAACATATTTGAAATGTAAACTTTACATTATAAACATAATATTTACCTTCAGATTACTTCGAGCAATCCTCACAATTACTGCCAAATGCTTTTTTGTACTTTTATCAGTACTTTCATCAGCTGTTAATGAAAATTTATTTGTCTGCATTGCTTCAACCATGATGTCAACGTCACTTCTTCCCAACACCTCCGAAATAATTTTTGTTGTTTTAGTACGTCCACAGGTAATCTTTTTTGCGACTTCAGAATCTGGGCATACTGCTCTTATTAAATCTGGGAAATGTTCCATCACATTGATCGGAATATTATGTTCAACTATGAATGCGGCAATTCTAATTTCTGACTGTTTAACTAGTTTTTCTAACGATGTAGATTTTTTTGTTATCATCTGGTCTAGACTCTGTTGACCTCGAATTTTCAGCTTATTGCTTTCATGTTTTTTTGTCTCTTTATGTCTTTTAATATCATTTTTACCCCCTCTCGTTATATTTATATCGCAAGAGCACACTTTACAATAAGCGAAATCTGGACCTGAAAAGTATATTGTTTAATATAGCCTAAATATTCCAACAAAAATGCGTTAATTTCTCAAGACGACAAAACTGCCGTACTTTAAGAATACTATTTTAAACTGGCAACATTTTATTAGGCCGCCCGCGCCATCAAGAAGCTAGCCGCCGCGCCAAGTACATTATGAAGTTGACAGTCAGCTGTCAAATTGCGAAAAAAGCCGCGTAGTTGAAAAATGAAACGAACACGGCTAATACGAATGAATAGGTTTTTGTAATCAATAAGTTTTTATCAGCATCTAAGAAAGGCTTTTATATCGCTTACCTTTATTACTTTTTGATAACCATCCCTCAAACAGATCATCTTTTTCCCAATCCGGCTTATAGCTGACACTGTATTTCTTTTTCTTTGGGGGTGTATTTTGCACCTCTATATCGCTCTCAGAACTAGACATTCTAAATTCTGACAATTACAGCTTAAAAACTTGTTTAAAATACTTAAAAACAATGATATTTAGTCCGAGACAACAAAATCACAAAAGCAAAGTGGTTGCAAATGCAAGCGAACAAAACTTTGCTCACTTCACATGACGCAATCTAATGCTGTTCATTTAAAATACCTTACTTATCCTTACAATTACTAGACTGAACTATGTCTCCTAATTTGATCGTATAATAATGAGAAATACCGGTTTGTCTGGTGTTATCTGAATTCCAAAGTTTTGCTATTTAATATTCAACTTTATTCCATTCTGTCAAGGCATACTTTACTACATACTTTACAAACTTATTACTTTTGTTGAGTATTGCAACTTGTGTAGGTTATTTCGTTTCACGCACTTAGACGCAGTGTTTTTAGTAACTGTTCAAGATGTGGAAAAAATCGGGAGGTTTGACTGAGGATCCGGGATATCGGGAGACATTTACTAAAATCGGGAGAACTCCCGGAAAATCGGGAGACCTGGCAGCACTGATATAGGTCTACACAAACTAGAACTCAGAACTGTGTGTTATTTTTTTTTATACATATATATGGCGTCGGATTATCTCAAAACCATTTGCCAGTGTCAAGTAAAAAAGGCGGGAAATAGAACTTTCGTTTGAATTTTCAACACTGTATTCCATTAACGTCAAGTCTAAAGTCTAGTCAAAGTCCAAATAAATAGTCAGTACAGTCAATGAGTCATGTCAGTCGATTCAGTAAAGTGGTAGATGCTTTACTGAAAGTTCCTAGGGAGTTTTGGCGGGAAACACAAAATAGCACGTTTTTAGAAGTTGTACCACTTGCCCACACTTGTGCACGTTAACTAATATTTAATGGTTAATATTCTACCAATATTTTCACATTAAGAACCGATATAACACACATGTATGAAAAAAATGCGAAATCCAAACGTCACCCATTGAATTCCCCGGCAAAACTCAAACTGTGTGTTATTACAATGGAGCTGAATTTTTAGCTTTCGTCAAAGGTAGGTACAAAAAATTGTACTCGTTTTACAGATTCTGACAAAGTATCAATCTTATTTTTTGGATTCAGAATAACGTATGGAACAAAACTTATTAAATACTTTTTCTCTAAGCATAATATGTATATAAAGGTTAGAAGTTACATGATTTTTATTTCTAAGTACGTGGATGATTTTCCATATTTTATTGTTATGAAAACTACAACACAATAATACCTAAGCAATCCGTGTAAATTTCACTTTAAAACATTCAAATGTCCATTATTATACTATAATATACGTTAGAATCATTTCAAAGGCTGTAAGAAATGTGAGTACAAATTATTTGTACCTTTGGCGCCCTGTACCTGCGAATTGGCCCACCGCACAAGGCGACTACACAAACGTATGTATGACATACATTTTATCAGTAAGAATATAAGGGGCGTCTGGCGGGGCTGGGATCTCAGTCCACCTGTGTCGTTGTAATCCAGGTGTAATATAATTACGCTTGCATCTAGCCTAATTCTGTCTTTGGTCGCCGTAGCAAATTGTTCCATAGAAAATACCCCGTGCGCCTTTAAAAAAAGAAACATACTATATAGATCGATGGACGCCTTAAGTCCAACCGCTGAGCATTCTATTTGTATGTTTCAGATTCTTCAATTCTTGCGTCCAAGAGTGTGAAGAAGTCTAATGAGCTTCTGCCGAACTTGGAAATGTTTCGAGCATCGCGGAGCAAGACACGAAGTTCTATGAAGGTTCTTTTAATTTAATTTAACATTTTAAATAAGCGCTGATGATGATTACACAGTACTATGCCACAGGAACACTGTACTTTTTGGGATTAAAAGTACTTACTCTATGTTTTAATCCAGAGCCTCAACTACTACAACACCAAATTTCATCGAAATCCGTCCAGTAGTTTTTGGCGTGAAAGAATAACGAACATCCATACATCCATCCATCCTCACAAACCTTCGCATTTATAATAGTAGTAGGATGAGATATGAGCGCGAATTTTAGCACGAGCGTAAAATGAACGCGCCTAACATAACATCGCTTTGTAAACGAATAATGCGACACAAGATGACATCTGTGGCTCAGTGGTTAGTGTGTTGGCTTCTCAAGCCGGAGGTCGCGGGTTCGAATTCCGCCATAGGAACAAAAAAATCTGTGTTCCTGGGTCATTGATGTGTTTTAAATATGCGTATAAAATAATAAAAAGCTTAAATATGTTATGTATAATTTAAAAGTAAGCATTAAATATACTTCCTGTTGTCTGGTACATAACACGTAACACAAGTTCTTGTACTTACCACGGGGCCAGATGGACGTGGTGTGAAGCGTATGGACGCGATAATATTATTAAACCTATTATTATAAGGTTTTGCAAAATAGTAAAAGAGATTATACATTTTTATATCCGGAGCGAGTTTGCGTTTATCGGCTTTAGCTCGTTACAGAAGGCAACATTCGTATGTATAGGCCCTATACATATGAATGTTGCCTTGTATTACTTAAAGAAACGAGCTTACTTAAAGAAAGTGTTAGAGACAAATGAGTCAGGATGTCTTAAACCATTTCTATAAGCAGCTTAAGCACCATATTGAACTAGGAGGCTGGATGGTGAGCCCAGCCTGCAAATCCAATGCAGCGGCATTAATGAGGATTTGTAGGCAAAAAATATAAATGATTGACAATATTATGACAGCTATTAGTACTGTTGCTGGATTTGCCGGCTGGACGGTGAGTAACAGCTTCCGTGGTCTAGTGGTGAGAGCTTGGCTCTCGACTCGCAGGTTGTGGGTTCGATTCCCGAATTGATACAACAAAAACGTTTGTTCCAAGTTTGGTTAGGACAATGCAGGCTGATTGTAGACAATCATAATTGTCAGAACAAGAGAGATGATCCATGCGTCGGATGGACATGTCAAAAAGTCGGACCTGCGCCTGATCTCTCGCCAGTCGTGTCGGTTATCCGTCCCACTGGGTTACTAGAGTAAAGGAAGAGAGAGTGCTCTTGTGTACTGCGCACACACTTGAGCACTATAAAAATTACTCCCGCGCCGCCGTCACCGAAATCGGTGTGGGGGAGTTTCTTTTATATAAGGCGCTATAGTCGTTTACATTTTTTTGACAATTTGGCGTAAAATTATGTAAAGTGCCTTACTCACGGTCCAGTCCATTACCGGTTCTAACAGCCGTCATTAGTGTCAATCATTTATAATTTTTGCCTACAAGTCCGCTTCAAGGTCGCTTTATTGGATTTGTAGGCTGGATGGTGAGAATGGTGCTTAAATTTACATCTTGAAGGCCGTTGTTTCAGACGCAGGGTTGCTCCCTACACTGCTGGCTGCCGGCAGAGACGCCGCTCGCCAGGTACATACAGACAAATGATTTTACCATTTGTGACAACCAGAGAAAATATAGCCTATAATATACTCTGTTCAGACCCAGTTTAATAACAGACACCAATATGTCATTATATTTCTTTGTTATACGGCAAATACGTGACATTTAAATTGGTAGCATTAGGTATAATAAAACGATAATGTTTCTTTGTTTACGTTGAGATTAACTTCGATCGGAGTATAAGACAAAGTACCCCAAGAGCTGCTAGGAAATTTAGAGCACGTGTTTGAGGCAAGCTGAAACCTTGTCCTATACTTCTCCTATTGTAGCCAGTCCTGCGGTTCTCGTGTAGGGGTCTACACGAGAACCGCAGGACTGGCTGGTTAGATGCGGGGCTAAGTCTTCTTCGTTTTGTAAATGGCTCATTATCGAGTTGCCAATGTCAGAGTAGGAGAAGATAACTCGACCGTTGAAGAAAGTCTTATGACAAAACAAGTGTACGGTTTAATAATTAATTAACGAGATCTGTTGCGAGAACCTAGAACAAACACAAACATTTACTGGTTTGTAACTAATTACAATTTTATGTTATAAGTAGAAATATATGCACATAAGATTTTAATAAATTTAAAGTTTATAGGGCGAGGAATAGTAGGACGAAGGAGATCGTAAAGGGAACACTGATTTTTAGGACAAGAGAAAAATATATGGTCCAAGGTACCCTCATCCAGTCCACACTCACAAAGAGGACTGTCCCTTACCCTAATTTTTGCAAAGAATACAGGCGAGCAACAATGTCCGAGTCTGACTCGACAGATTGTTGAGCACACTGTTTTACCTGCATTTTTATATTTGAAAAACCATGGCCTAACTGGAATGCCATCTTGGATTTCAAAATAATGCTTGCCTTTACTCTCACTTGTTCTGGCCCGTTCTCGTTCCGTTCCCAGTAGGTACCTGATGTTCATGTGACTTTTAGATAGTGGAGTTAAATCCTGACAATAAACTTCATACTGCCTGAGACACTTTCATTGTCTATTATTCCACTATGAAGGGGCTAAGTCAAAGGGGCGACACTCTTTACAAATGACAGCTCGACTGTCAAGCACTGGCGAATGTCAGTCTTGTTGACGTAAGTCTAAGGTTGACACCGAAATAATTTTAAACGTCGCGTCAGACAAATCTATCATAAATATTATGAAATTATATTGTCAATTATGTCAATGCACGAAACGACCAGCAGCCAGCCCCGTAAACGAAAGTCCTGGGCTGGGAAAAACTCACGACCTCTCGCCGCGCGCACACCCTGCATATGTCTAGCCACGCCGCACACATAGCTGCAAGCTGTCAATCGTGTAAGTCTCTCGAATGACGGTTCTTTACGTTAGTAATATATATTCTTTGGCTGAGTCAATACACAAATTTTTCCCAAAAATATGTTTGAGGCTATTATTGAGGTATAATTTGATATGGAATAGGAGGAGTATAGAATAAGGTTTTAGCTTGCCTCAAACACCTGCTCTTCATTTCCTAGTAGCTCTCCTGGCCCTCTCCATCTAAAGGATACTTAATATTGATATAGTTCCCGATCCGGTGGTAGGCGTCACGTAGGTACAATTCCATGGAAATAATTTTTATTTTGATTTTGATTTTTTGCCAAACAATGTACGGTTCCTGCGATACTTTCCTCATGCATATTATACAGACTTTTAAGCGAACAAATTTGATGGTTACATCTAAAAGCATATAACTAACAAATAACTTTCGTATAGTCAGTTCAGAGTTATTTTACCTCGGAAGTTCCTATGAGAGTGATCCTTATGTCCTTGTGTCAGCATAATGGTCCTGTAAGAGGTAAAATAACTCTGAACGGACTGTACATTTTTTTTATGACTAGCTGTCCCGACATATGTTGTTCTGTCTTTTCCCCTCAATTTTTACAATATTTCTCACCGTTTAAACCTTGCCTGAACTTTCACAAATATTTCAAGACCAAAATTAGCCAAACCGGTCCAGCCGTTCTCGAGTTTTAGCGGGACATTAAAATTGCAAGATATTTTTATAGAAGATATTACCTATTCGTGTCATATAGTTGGGTTAAGTTTAGCTAACACTTAAGCACCGTCTCCAGGTCTCGTGACGGACTGTCGGTGTCGGGCAGCGCGATCGTGCCGGAGCGCAAGCCGCGCGCGCCCACTATGAGCGAGCGGGATCTCACGCGCCGTAACGACCGCTACCGACTCTACCAGTAAGCGCCATACTCGGCCAACGCCAGCCAGGTTGAAGCTGAGTAATAAAGGGCGGACATACTGACCGTCTAGAGTCTAGCCTGCAAATCCCGCGTCATTAATGTCAATTGTGTTAATAATTTTATTATTTGCCTACTAGTCTGCTTCAATTTGACACTATTCATTGGCTGCTGGACTTGTAGGATTGACTGTCAGGATAGTTTTTTAAGCGCCATACTCACGGTCCTTTCTAATCTGTCTGCAAATCTAGCGCCGTAGCCTCAGAGTAGTAGGCAAAATTTTAAATGATTGACACTTCACACTATTGACAGCTATAATGAGAACCGGCTGCTGGACTTGCAGGCTGGACCGTAAGTAGGACCGCTTAGATAAAGCCATTTGACAGACTCCCCTACGCACAAGAAGCGCTGTCTGGTGGCTGAAATTATATTGCGGGAAAATCATAACTTAGAAAAACTTTACAAACCGCAAAAATCTTTTATGGATATTTCTAAAGTTGTTAAAGTAATAACAGTACGTTTGGCATACCATAATTGTTAAGTTTGTAGTTTGAAATAAAGGAAATTTAATGAAAAAGTTGTGTGGTTTTTTTTAATAATCATAATTTCTATAACATATCTTTACAACAAAAGGCGCTCTCGACTCGCGAAACGGACGTCAATATTTAATGGTACAATATAAGCGGCCTTCCACTTATGTACAACAGGGCTGGATGGAGAGTCGAGCGCATTTGAAGTTGCATAGGTACGCCAACCTAAAATTATCAATTCATAGAGATTATTCTAGTTAAACGAGCCACGAGAATTGAACTTGAATCGTTCTAAGTATCCGAGAAACGTGTATTCCAGCTATGAGCTACCACACATCGTTTTTTTTATACCAAAAGGGTCATACTGACCGTCCAGCCTAGAAATCCATAGGTATCCAATCCATCTAGTAGGTAAAATTTAAAATGATTGACACTACTATCAGTGACAAACTGATAGTATTAAAGTTTTAGGATTCGGATTTGGTGGGGGAGTTTTTTTATTAGGGTTATTTTTAGAGGTTTGTATTTTCTGTTTTTAATTAAATCCACATGCGATTTGAAGTCAACTTGTAGAAAATATTTTTGAGAGTTGGGCCACTGGAAAAAAATCAGAATGCAATGTAAATAAAACTCTGTGCTAATACAATATAGCTGAAAATCAAACACACGAGTGTCGTTCTGTCATAATAGTTTGCTCCAGACCAAATCGGTAGCGTAAGCATTCTAACGACGGCCATGAGTACTGGTGCTGAATTTCCAGGCTGGACGGTCATTAAGGCGCTTTTCTTCTAGGGACATAGGAGATGCAGCTTTATTTCATAGAGCACAAAAGTGTTTGTAACCTATGTTTTAGTCTATGTCTTATGTCAAGACAAATATCAAAAAAACAAGCCACCATACCCTGCACCTAGGACCAAGTATCAAATACTTATACTTGTATCTTACTACTTGTATCAAATACTTATACTATTTGATCTTGGTCCTAGCCCTGCACTTCCGGTGCGCTCTGAAGTTCGCCCGGCCCCTGCTCTTGCTAAAAACAAGAACAAGGGGAAGGGATCTAAACCGGCGGAGTGGACCAACGTTGGCCCATCCATTTCAAAGGAGGTGCCTGATGCAAGAAGAAGGGAGTTTTGCCGGAAAATTCAATGGGTGACGTTGTGGTTTTGAATTTTTTTCATAAATTTGTGTAATTTCGGTTCTTAATGTGTAATATTGGTAAAATGTTAACTATTATATATTCGTTAACGTGCACAAGTGTGGGCAAGTGGTACAACTTCACGTGCTATTTTGTGTTTACCTACAAAACTTCCTAGAAACTTTCAGTAATGCTTCTAAGACTCATTGACTGCACTGACTATTTATTTGGACTTTGACTAGGCTTTAGACTTGACGATTTAGGAATACGGTGTTGAAAATTGAAACAAAATTTTTATTTGCCGCTTTTTTAACTTGACACTGGCAAATGGTTTTAAGTCGATGCCATATATTTGAATATAAAAAATAAAAAAAGATGAAGAAGAGCGGCGAAATAAATAGTCTCAAGAGAATGTAAGGAGTTTTGCCGGGGAGTTCAATGGGTGGCGTTGTGAATTTTGTATATTTTCATTAATTTGTGTTATTTCGGTTCTTAATATATAATATTGGTAGAATATTAACCATTAATTAATATTAAGTGGTACAACTTCTAAAACGTGCTATTTTGTGTTCTCGCCAAAACTCCCTAGGAACGTTCAGTAAAGCGTCTACCACTTTACTGAATCGACTGACATGACTCATTGACTGTACTGACTATTTATTTGGACTTAGACTAGACTTTAGACTTGACGATACAGGAATACAGTGTTTAAAATTGAAACGAAAGTTCTATTTCCCGCCTTTTTAACGACACTGGCAAATGGTTTTAAGATAAGCCGACGCCATATATAAAAAAAAAAGGAAGCATTAAGCCACTTCAAAACCTTGAGGTGTTAGACTTATATTTCTAATTTCTATATCCATGGCTTCTAATGGCCCCGAAAAAGTTTTAATGAAGGGTCTTTGCTGTAATGTTGTAACCATATACCTAGATTTAATTTGATATTTTTGGAACAAAATATCTCTTATATGTTCGAAGTTACTTATGGTATGTAACCAGTTATTTATTGTTGGAATCTTCACTTCTTTTCCATTCTTTAAAATGTCATGCTGTCTAATATTTTTTTTGCATCAGACCATACTTTTTCATGGCAAGAAGTAGGTACGTAGTATCCCCTTAGTAGTTCGTGGAAGTGGGCTTTAGAGCTCTCAAAAGCGGTTTATTTCCTCTTTTCTTACAATTTTGCTGGCTCCCGTTGACGGAGTTAAAAATTTCATAAAAAATTTGAGGACATCTGCAGTCTTCACATTCTGGAGGTAATTTTTTTCCTGATAAACATAAGGTCCTTTAAGTGGATATGATAATGTAAAAACATTTTAGGTTTTTCCTAACATTTACCTGCAGGAGTTGGTAAATGTAAGGATTTATAAATAAGGGTTGATTTATTACCACTAGAATTTGGTACATGTCATGTTTTACCACTAACTGCTGGTAAATTTACTAAGTGAATGGTGGTAAAAGTTAGAACTGCTTAACTGTTTTATTATTGACAGTTGGTAAGTAGTAAATACATAATAAATTTTACTGGTAAATCATAGGATTTATCATAGTTCGGGCTCTTAAAGTAACAGATAATATATTTTAACATAAAACAAATCTCCAGAGCCAGCTATTAAATATCAGCACTTCATGTTTCAAATGAAACCAATTGAAGGGTGTTTTGGAAAAACAACCAATGTCAAATTGATTAAACTTTACAGGGATTAAGTAAAACTTGTAAAAATGAAAATATGTGAATAAAAAGATCTTTTGAAGTTTATGTTAGTTAAAATTTATAATAACACATAATATTATGATAAATTAGATAGTTATTTTTTCTAATTAAATCATATAGAAGTTAGAAAAAAATCAATACCTACATATTTTTTCCAGCAAAAATAGCCAAAGTCCTGGACATTGGCTGTTCTTCTTATGAAAATTTGTAAAGTTTGGAATATTACGAGGGAAGTGGATGGTTCATAAAATAAATTCTTACTCAAAATTTTTACTAATTCTTTATTGGACACTTTAAATTTTTTAGGGCGTTTTCCTGAAAATATGTACAAGTAAAATATGTACTGGAAATTACCGGAACTTTTTGACATTTTTTCGTTGTTTTATTATTTCAGCTCATCATAAATATAATCAAAATTATGTTAACACGTTAAACGCTTTAAGAAAAATCGAGTATTTCCATTCAGGCCACAAGGCTCATCGGTGAGCCTTATCATACCGGACCGTTCGAGCCATGGTGGTCACCCGTGAGCCGCGTGACAGGTCCAACGTAAACGCTATGCCAAGCCACAGACTGCAGCTATGAAACAAAACGCGTATGGAAGTGAGCCGCGAGGCCCAGTAGCCGGTACGGACTGCGTGGTTTTCAAATCCGATGGAAACTTACTAGTTTTATCCGGGTTTTTGTAAGAATGCTAGGGTTGTTGTTAACGATATGGTAGAAAATATTATTTAGATTTAATTAAGACAATAAAACATATAATAATAATCAAATATTTATTGAAATAAAACACATAATGAAAATACGACACTCTTATTCTAAATTTACGACGAAAAAAAATTATTTGTGGTTCTTGTTAAAACAAGGCAAACAAAGGAATGGTTTAGTTGGGCAGCTTTGGCAATAAGTGGAGACCTTTATCGACTTTGTTTTAGCCTGTTTGCTACCCATGACTGGTACGTTATCTGCATAACATTGGCGACATGTCCTTCTGACTTTTCTAGCCAAACCCTCTTTTTTTTCCAAGCAGTGTTTCTCTCTCTTTGGTCTTTGGTTAGGCTCAGCCACAGGATTTTCTTGGGCTTTGCAAAGATTCATCATTATGGATCTCCGGAAGTCTACCATTTCTAAGTTTTTTTTAGTCACTGACTTGTACAGAGTCAAAGCATTTACCATCGCAGTATTTAGTAATAAATCAACAGCCAATTTCTTGTACCACTTTACAGATTTTCGCAACGGGGAGGAGTATGCTGCCATTTGATCCGATAAGTCGACTGCTCCTTTGGCTTTGTTGTAATCAATTATGATCTGCGGTTTCATGACCATAGTGCCCTGACGTTTTTTTATCATTCCAAATTGATCTGAATGTTTGGTTGACAATACCAACACGTCCCTTTTGTCTCTCCATTTCATGGCAGTAATACCATCTCGACTCTCCCTGGCAATAAATTCTCCTTTCTTGAGTTTAGTACTCACGACTTTCTTGGGTAGGTTCCTCCTATTCTTTCGAATTGTTCCCACCAAATGGGTTTCATTATCTAGCAAAGCCCTGGCCAATTTAATGCTGGTATACCAGTTATCGGTATAAAGAGTATGGCCTTTATTAAGAAGATTGCCAAGCAAATCCATTACAACATTATACGGAGTGGTATTTGTGACTTCGTTGTTTTTTCCTGCGTAAATACTTATCTTATAAGTATATCCCGGCACACAGCACAACTTAAATTCTTTAATTCCATATTTATGGCGCTTTTGTTTATTGTACTGTCGGAAGACAATTCTGCCACGAAACGGAACAACACTTTCGTCTATACATAGGTCTTCGCCAGGTGTGTAATGCATCTGGAATTGGTTATTTAATACCTGCAAAAGGTATCTAATACGATGGAGACGGTCTTCTGTATTTGCCTCATCGTTTTGAGAGAAATGAAGCATTTGTAGTAGCAATTCGAAGCGATTTCGTGGCATTACTGAGCGTGGAAATGGATGACCTATAATAATATTTGTTGACCAATACTCCGCCAATCTAGGAAGCCTTGTGATGCCCATAAAGATGATAAGCCCAAAAAACTTTTTTATTTCCTCTAGATTTGTTGGAGCCCATTTCCGAAGCCTTGCAAAGCGTGAACTTTCTTCGGAAACAGCGATTTTTTTTATTGCGAATTGGTTTGTAAGGTCAGCAATCTCTTGGAAAAGACTATCAGGCACCATCAATTGGAAGAAATCAGCTGGATATTTATTGCGCATGCTATAGCATAGGTTAGTGGAAAGGCCAGGATGTTCAGTGAAAGGTATTATATGGCGTTGGTTACCTTTAGGTCTTGACCAGGTTGTCGATGGCGATGTATTACCTGAACCAAAAAATGTATTGTAACTAGTGAACCTACTCATAAACAGTTTTATTATTATATTATTATTATTATTTAGTGTTGTTAATAAGCTGTTAATGCTGTTAACAAACAGACACTTCAATTTTATATATTGGTATAGATAAGTAGGTAAATAAAATCATGTCTGCAATGTTATAATAACAACTTCATACTGAATGTAAATATGTTAAATTAATTGTCATGAGAACCAAACAAACGCGGTTGTAGATAGGTATGTATAATGTATATGTATGTGAAATGAATATAAAGCAAGTAAAGCCGTGAGCAGTAGCTCATTTAAGATTTAAAATGACTTACCAACAGTATCAGCAATAATCCTTGCAACTTCTGTGTCGCTGTCATCGCTCTCTGACAATATAATTCGGCGGCATCTTCTATTTGTTCGTTGAACTTCATATTCATCATCATCAGAATCTATTTGTAAACTTTGGTTGAGAAGATTTATCTCGATGCTTTCTAACTGCGTTAGCTCCTCTTGAGTTAGTTCAAAATCATCAAAATCATCCATTTTTGAAGAAAAAAGCGTAACCGATCCTCACTACTCGACGTAGCGCACGGAAGTGTCGCGCGTGAGCGTGCGGCGCCGTGGGCCGTGCGGTGACCCCGCGGCCCCCCGCCAACGGAAAATACAAAATCCTTTGCATGAGGCCACGGGACTCACCCGTGAGCCTTTTACAATATCTTAAAAACTAGACGGTAAAAGTCGCTAGTTTTGATTTATCATACGAATTACTTAATTTTATGAACATTGGGATTAAAATTTTAAGTTGATGAAAATTACCGATTATCTGATTACGGCTTGGCTCGAATGGAAAAGTAAGCTGGGCTCACCGGTGGGTCGTAAAGCGTGCAACGTGTTAAAAACTAAAAATCAGCAGAACTTACGATAATAGTTTTATTCGCGTAACTTTTCTACAAAGGCGCACAAAAATTCGTTCCGGTGCATCACAATGAAAAATAATCAAAAATTGTAAATATGAGTCATTATATCAATTTGTCTTTATTAACCATTAAAACACTGATAAAAATCTTTCAGAAACGACATCTAAACACTGTTAACAAACAAAAATCAACGCGTAACAAACATATATCGTCACGGTACATGCAATAGGTCGAATGTGAGTTAGGTACCACTTTACAGGAAAGACTAAAAACTGATTATTTTATGTTATGTTAGATAAATAAGATTTGTGATGATTCATTTTGTATTAAAATTGGGTATGAAATCATAACATAATACAATAGTGGTTATTGACTTTACAGTTTTTGTGAAAAGTTGACATAGGACATATTGCGTCTGTATCAAAAACCATTCTGATGACATAGGTAAAATTGATATCAAAACAGAAAAAAAGAAAATCATGTAAATGTTAGTTTTTATTTATTATGTAAGAATAAATTTATTTGTGAAGTAAAGTCGCATAGAATTGACGATAATCTTGTGGAATCAATTGTTTTAGTTGTCTTGCAAATGCGTAAATTTCGAAGTTTCAATTGGAATTGATCCTGTGTACAGTTTGGGATGATCTGGCAGTGATTCCAGACGCTTTGGTCGTACAGGTAATTCAGCCCATTCGTCTTGGAAGCACAGTTTGTAACGAATAATGCCATTAGGGGTATACTGAAAAGCAACCACATCATTAACACAGGGATCGCCAACTTTGTTGCCAGGGCGAATACTTTTGTAGTATACTGGCTGAAATGTATAAAAATCTTCACTACAACAGTAAATTGTTTCATAAGGCCGTGGACGTTGTCTTGCAGCTTGAATTATTGGAATGTAGTCTGCTGGTGTGTAGACTTCTCTTCGTTTGCGCAATTTCTGCTCAATAGTAGAATGAATGGAGTCCACTTCCATGAAGGTGTGTCCAACTTCCAAGTATTTTTGTTCTATTATTACGTTTGTTTTAATGCTCAATTCTAGCAATGCATTAGAAAGCTTGATATTTCGGTTCTGATATCCACATCCATCACTCCAAATCGTAATTTTTTCGGGGTGTCTTTTTTCTATATTGCCTTTTGTAAAAAGTCTGTATAAATTGATGCAAATACATCACTTTCAATCCCTGCCACAGCTTCGTGCCAAACATAGCATACGGCATCTTTAGTACTTAAGTTAAGGAAGGTCTCATTGTGGACCTTCAATTTAGTCTTGTAGTAATTTGCACTTGCATTTAGTCTTGGAGCCAATAGCACAGCCTGTAGATCTACTGTATAGGTTTCCGTATTAGGACAATTAATGGATTGTTCTTTGTCTCTTTCTCTTCTCGTGCTGATTGTTTCTTTTGCTCATGTTTCCGGAATATTTCCTCATCGCATGTTCCTGTCTTATACTGTGTACATGTATTACATTGATCCTTTTTGGGAATATAAAGATCTAAGTTCATAGCTTTCAAAGTATTGTAGAAGGTTTTCCAGGATGATGCAATTTTGTTTTGTGTTTGGCATTCATCTTTATAAAAGCGGTACATCTCTCTTAGACTAGACCACAAGACAATAATGGCTTTCTACTTTGGGCAGTGAATTCAGGAATTCCTCTAGATTCTTAACGATGTTTGATCTTTGTCGTGGTTTCTGAGCTTGATGTTCTTCGTTTTCTTGGCTTGTACTGGGTTGGTCTGATAAAATCCACGTGCGCACAGTTTCTTACCAATATTTAAAGTGTTTAAACATATTTCGGCATACACGTTTCTTCACATCATCTCCATTTTCTTTTACAGTCAAGTAGAATGTAAATCCAGTGTTTTTTTCTTGAAGTGGTAACATCAGTAGTCTTTCTTCTATACTTTGGACGTGCCTGCAATACACATCCAGTGACGTAAACCATTTTAGCCTCCCAAGATGTCAGATTCCCAAAAGTGTGAATGTATTGACTTTCGATCATCCTCACTCATCGTATCGCATTTAAAATCTTGTCTTGGGCCTCCTTTAACTGTTGTCGGCTGTGGATGCCCATTACATCGTGGACCTAGGCATTTAGCTTCTTTAATTTTATTTTGCTTGTATTTCCCACTTTCCTGTTTTTCAAATCCAAGATAAGACTTCCCCTCTAATCTTAACTTTGCATTTTTCAATCTCTTCCACTCATTTATGTTAACTTGACCTTTACGCTTTCTTGGTTTTGGTTGTTCTTGATCTAGAAAAATATTTTGGTCCGTGTCCGATATCGATAACGGCTGTTGTTGTGTCGTTTCATTAGCCACCGAGCCATCTTGAGTTGAAGTTTCAACCACTGATCCAACACAATCATCTGCTTGTACATCAGTGTCATACAGTGAGTATGCACATACAGGTGGGGCATACAATTCATCCGATCCTGAACTAAAATCAGTATCTAATTGATTTTGCGTGACTTCATCGTGTCTTTCAATTTCTACAGGTGAGTCTGTGTTGTGTACTCCATTATACCATGAAACTCATTGGGCGTAATCGCCCTAATCTCGGGCGTTAGTTCGTCTTCCGATGGACGTGTAAGCCATTGTTGCTCTCTAATATTATGCTGTTCTACGACGGGTTCTGCTGTCGCTGATTGTACCTGAGCACCTGCCGCATCAACGACTTTTTTCGTAGAGTCCCCCTGACTTAAGCTGGGCTGACTAACTGAGCTGGCTTGTTCTTCGCTGAATTCACCGGTACTAGTACTAATAGCTAGCTTCACCAAGCGGTGGCTTCTAGCTCCTGACATAATAGGTAAGTTCTGTTTTCTGTTACTCCTGCAACAAATAACGTAGTCATTTGTCAAATGCAATAGCTCCTATGTCAATTATACCCAACTATGATTATTGCAAAATCTCCTTTGTCAACAAAAGTATAAAAAAAAGCTTGATTGTTTCATACAAAAAAAGGTTAATTAACTCCTATCTTAAGTAATTTAAACTAAGTAATAAATTGAAAAAAATTTATAATCACAATTATTCAAGTATGAACTCGAAAAGAAAAAAAAATTGAGGTTAGCATTAAGTTAGAAATTTACATCTTTGATATGATTAAAATATAACGTAATATTACTGTCTGTTAGATTAAATTATATAAAAAAAAAGAGTTGATTACTTACAAAACAAATCAATAACGTTTAATTTCGTAAATTCACCAAACAACACAAGAAAACAACAAAAGACGGTTCGCATCACGGGAATACAATGACATACGACAATTTGCAGGAACCAAAACAAAGCCGTCTGTCATTGGTCATATTGCAACTAGTTTAAATGCCCGCTTCTGATTGGTCGGTAGACATAGGAGTCTTTGCAAACGTCGTGGAAGCATGTTTTGGATACTTGCATGCCAAAAAGGAAAATTGCATTTTTTTTCACATTCGACCTATTGCATGTACCGCGACGATATGTTTTGAGATCTATAAAATTGGCACTTTTGTACTTAGAAAATCAACAATTTTTTGTATTTCTTAAAGAAATTGACTTTGAGACTCCGAAATTTAACAATCTCCTTTAATTTTTATGATATTTGTAGTTGGTAAATGAAAAAAAATTAAGTATTTATTTAATTAGACTAGTTTTTCTTGAGGTAATTTTATGGGACAGTGATGACACTGAAGTCTGAGTGAGGCACAGGAAAATTTTAAGCAATGGTTACATGGTATCAATATTATGAATGCAAAAATTATTATCTTAGATGACATAATACTGTTAAACCCTACTTTTATTATTATTGGTGAAAGAGAAAGACAAATTAAAGAGATGGAGTCAAAAAAATTAGAAAGTAAAAGTAAAAATAAAAGAAAGACAAAGGACAATATTGATATACCAAGCAAACACAGCAAAAAAAATAAAAAGGCGGATAAGAAAAACAAAAACAGGAAAGTGAAAGGTTCGGATTCAGATTCTTTAACTAGTATTTCTGATGAAATGAGTATTTACAGCGACTTTGATGACTATGGGACACTTATGGATGAAATCTGGGTAGAAGATTTTGATATGGAAATTAATAATACTGACACCGATATGTGCCATGACATTCTGGCAATTTCAGATTTACAAGAAATATGTGAACAAAATACAAGCAATTTGGCATCTAACAATGAATATGGAACACTCTCACCAAAACTAAAAATAAAGGCGTCGGAAAAAAGAGCAAAGGAAAAGAAAACAGTAAATACTTAGCTTCAAAGGACATAAACAAGACTGATGATAATAAGTTTATTTCAAAACAGCATAACTTAAAAGAAAATGATATTAAAACTGAAAAAGAAAAAGTAATGAAAAGGAGAGAACAAGAAGTAGCATATAATATTGAAAGTATTGTACCAAATATTAGTGAAAATAAGGCTGAAGCTGCAAAAGAAACTTACAGTTTTCGAAATTACCCATGAAAAGTAAAAAAAGGATTATATTTTAAAGGGGTAGTTATTCCAGAATCCGTAAATACTTTTGAATTAAAAAATATACAATTCACATGGAAATATGTTTATTATAACTAAAATGTTAGCAGTTATAGGTAACAATATACAAATTCGTCTTCTAAAGTTGAAACAATGACACAATAACTCACTCTTCCAAAAAGTTTACGAGATTACCCCAATGCACCTTATACGAATTTTCTGTTGAAGTGGTAGTGGTAGAAATTTAAACAGCCTTTAAATATTTGAGTAACGTTCCAGTATTCGGCCGTTAGTCTTTGCAATTTGCAACCTTTGTTTGCAACAAACAATCGACACAACGCACTTTCAAGCCTGAGTTTACTTTAGTTTATCTATTTGTCATTGTTGATTTCTTGTGGGAAAATGAACACTATCGAAAGAAGTGATGGCGTGGTAGAATGGCCGCCAAAGATATCCAAAAGAACGTTAATCAAAGAGCATAAAATTAGAGGAGAATCACATACAAATCACGTCGGAAGCCCTGTTCTAGAAGCTTATATAGGACCAGATTGCAGGTTTGTAGGTTTTCTAAAACTTATGAAGGTACCTAGTGCCCACTTGGGCTAAAAAGTATATTTAATTTTTGTTGTATTTTCTTCAGATGCAAGCGACTCCAATGTTTTGAAAATGTTACTGAAGATGAGAGAAAATACATTTTCCAACAATTTTACGCCCTAGATTCTAAGGATAAGCAAGATGCATTCATATTTTCCTGCATTTCCTTTTCTCCAGTGCAACGAAAACGTCCTAGGCGACAAGTTTCTGATGATTGCAATCAGATATTCGATCATAATGTGGCTTTTGAGTATAAACAGCGAGTCGGACAACAAGAAAATAAGGTCTGTCATACAGCTTTTTTAAGTATTCTTTCTATAACAAGATCAAGACTTCGCCGCATACAAGATATTGCTGTCAAAAAAGGAACTCTCCCTATAGATGCTAGAGGCACTCATTTGAACAGACCAAATAAATTCCCTGCTGAATTAGCTGAAATTGTAAGTTTACATATAAAATAAGGCGGCCAACCGTCCCGCATTCTGCGGGACCGTCCCGTAATGCTAGACGAAATCCCGCTTTGAAATTATTAGTATGTCGCGCATGTCCCGCATTCCTATTTTTCTACCACACTTCTACACAACACCCACACAACAGCGCAGAAACACAGATTATTATAATAGCGACAAGCGTATCGCGCTTAATCTCGTTCTCTTTCTCTCTACTGAACTCATGAGGCGTAAGAGCGGGAAAGGGGCGCACGAGTAATAGAAGTGTTTTGATTTTAAAAGTTAGTGCACGCCGTGACACGATATTGATAGTTTATATTATTGCTTTTTGCTTAAGGTTTTTATTTTATAAGTTCCGTCCGATAATTTTCCAATGCCGCCGACGGTGAAAAAGCGAACTTGTAAATTCACTGAAGATTTACAAAAAGAATTTCCTTTCTTGCAAAAGTATTTAACTCCTTCGGAAGTGCGGTGTAACAAATGCAATGGAACCTTTCTGTTGCTCACGGCGGCAAAAATGATATACAAAGGCATTTGACTTCGGAAAAGCATAAAAATCCCTTACTGCTGCAAGTTCGTTGTCATCACTTACAACTTACTTCCGTCATGAAAAATATGGTGACAAAGAAGCAGAGCTGGCAAAAGCTAAAGGTTTGTGGGCTTTCCATACTGTATGTCACAATCACAGTTTTCGATCGATGGATTGCACTTCCAAATTAATTCAGAAACTTTTTGATAAGAAGTTTAGCTGTGGGAAAACCAAGTGCGAAGCTATTGCAACGAATGTGATCGCGCCGTATTCTGCGGATATTCTTAAGATAGAACTAAATGATGTCCCATTTATCTGCATATATACTGATGCTTCAAACCATAAAGATATCAAAATATTTCCATCGTTAGTGAGATATTTTCATCCCACAACCGGCATTAACGTCAAAATATTAGATCTCGCGAATTTACCTGGTGAAACCGCAGAAATGATTTACGTTTCTTTAATGGGCATCCTTGAAAAGCACAACCTTAAAGATTAGAAGGAAGAAAGGTTCTTTTCGGACGTCCACAGACCATTCATCAAAGAAAATACTCTTTCGGTAGGCGCGTTCGTTCCTGGTAAGCAAAGCAGATACTGGACAATGAGCAAGCAGTTCTTTATCGGTATTCCAGTTTTTTGCAAATTTTCAAATACCTTCAACCATCGTTTTCAGTGCTGTACTTGTTCTCCTACCAGCCCTTTAGGATATCACTGTTTACGTAATTAGACACATAATTTACTTCGTCAAACAAGTTATCTTCGTTTAAAGTCGTAGCCAAACTAGGTATCTGCACTAATAACTGCTGATACGTCAGCTGTACGTCATTCCATTTCAGGCTTTGTTTTAGTTGAATCCAGGTAGACGTTTTGAACTCGTCATATTGATGCACATACTTTTCCAAATACTGGATACAATTGTTATAAAAGTTCCGAATATGTCCCATAAAATAATCTCTGTCGATATCGCCGCTCTCTACAAGATTTGTCAACTCATTTCTTATTGTCAGTGGAATATACTCATTTTCTAATCGGTTTGAATATTTCTTTTTTAAATCAACTAAGAAGTGGGAAACTCCCGTAATGCTAGTCTTGTCTCCTTCCATCATTTTCACATAATCGGTAAATATTGATGCCTGCACATGGACAAATTTCAACCACAGTTCTGAGCATTTATTTGAGAAAAAATTATACAGTGCAGCAGGGCATTTTTCTTGAGATAAAAAGTAAGATTTTAATGGCGAATACATCTGTAAAATTCTCTCAACTGAAGAAGATAGTGCTAGCCATCTTGTTTTACTGTATCCCAACATTTTTTTATATTGCATCTCTGCTTCTTCGCAAAATTCCTTAAGGTTTTCTACACGCACAGTATACATATAAAAGTACGAATAAATCTTCGTAACTATATGTTCTACGTCCACTGGTAATAAATCTGCTGCTGTTTGAATAGCGTTGTGAGCGATATGCGCTGCGCAGCCCACTCCAACTATTTGTCTGCCTAAACCTTCTTGAAGTTTTCTAAAAACGTTACATTGACCTGAACGTTCAACCCCGCCAAAATTAGTGTTAGCATTATCGGCACAAAATCCAATCACATTATCTTTAAGGTTGTGCTTTTCAAGGATGCCCATTAAAGAAACGTAAATCATTTCTGCGGTTTCACCAGGTAAATTCGCGAGATCTAATATTTTGACGTTAATGCCGGTTGTGGGATGAAAATATCTCACTAACGATGGAAATATTTTGATATCTTTATGGTTTGAAGCATCAGTATATATGCAGATAAATGGGACATCATTTAGTTCTATCTTAAGAATATCCGCAGAATACGGCGCGATCACATTCGTTGCAATAGCTTCGCACTTGGTTTTCCCACAGCTAAACTTCTTATCAAAAAGTTTCTGAATTAATTTGGAAGTGCAATCCATCGATCGAAAACTGTGATTGTGACATACAGTATGGAAAGCCCACAAACCTTTAGCTTTTGCCAGCTCTGCTTCTTTGTCACCATATTTTTCATGACGGAAGTAAGTTGTAAGTGATGACAACGAACTTGCAGCAGTAAGGGATTTTTATGCTTTTCCGAAGTCAAATGCCTTTGTATATCATTTTTGCCGCCGTGAGCAACAGAAAGGTTCCATTGCATTTGTTACACCGCACTTCCGAAGGAGTTAAATACTTTTGCAAGAAAGGAAATTCTTTTTGTAAATCTTCAGTGAATTTACAAGTTCGCTTTTTCACCGTCGGCGGCATTGGAAAATTATCGGACGGAACTTATAAAATAAAAACCTTAAGCAAAAAGCAATAATATAAACTATCAATATCGTGTCACGGCGTGCACTAACTTTTAAAATCAAAACACTTCTATTACTCGTGCGCCCCTTTCCCGCTCTTACGCCTCATGAGTTCAGTAGAGAGAAAGAGAACGAGATTAAGCGCGATACGCTTGTCGCTATTATAATAATCTGTGTTTCTGCGCTGTTGTGTGGGTGTTGTGTAGAAGTGTGGTAGAAAAATAGGAATGCGGGACATGCGCGACATACTAATAATTTCAAAGCGGGATTTCGTCTAGCATTACGGGACGGTCCCGCAGAATGCGGGACGGTTGGCCGCCTTATTTTATATGTAAACTTACAATTTCAGCTAATTCAGCAGGGAATTTATTTGGTCTGTTCAAATGAGTGCCTCTAGCATCTATAGGGAGAGTTCCTTTTTTGACAGCAATATCTTGTATGCGGCGAAGTCTTGATCTTGTTATAGAAAGAATACTTAAAAAAGCTGTATGACAGACCTTATTTTCTTGTTGTCCGACTCGCAGTTTATACTCAAAAGCCACATTATGATCGAATATCTGATTGCAATCATCAGAAACTTGTCGCCTAGGACGTTTTCGTTGCACTGGAGAAAAGGAAATGCAGGAAAATATGAATGCATCTTGCTTATCCTTAGAATCTAGGGCGTAAAATTGTTGGAAAATGTATTTTCTCTCATCTTCAGTAACATTTTCAAAACATTGGAGTCGCTTGCATCTGAAGAAAATACAACAAAAATTAAATATACTTTTTAGCCCAAGTGGGCACTAGGTACCTTCATAAGTTTTAGAAAACCTACAAACCTGCAATCTGGTCCTATATAAGCTTCTAGAACAGGGCTTCCGACGTGATTTGTATGTGATTCTCCTCTAATTTTATGCTCTTTGATTAACGTTCTTTTGGATATCTTTGGCGGCCATTCTACCACGCCATCACTTCTTTCGATAGTGTTCATTTTCCCACAAGAAATCAACAATGACAAATAGATAAACTAGAGTAAACTCAGGCTTGAAAGTGCGTTGTGTCGATTGTTTGTTGCAAACAAAGGTTGCAAATTGCAAAGACTAACGGCCGAATACTGGAACGTTACTCAAATATTTAAAGGCTGTTTAAATTTCTACCACTACCACTTCAACAGAAAATTCGTATAAGGTGCATTGGGGTAATCTCGTAAACTTTTTGGAAGAGTGAGTTATTGTGTCATTGTTTCAACTTTAGAAGACGAATTTGTATATTGTTACCTATAACTGCTAACATTTTAGTTATAATAAACATATTTCCATGTGAATTGTATATTTTTTAATTCAAAAGTATTTACGGATTCTGGAATAACTACCCCTTTAAAATATAATCCTTTTTTTACTTTTCATGGGTAATTTCGAAAACTGTAAGTTTCTTTTGCAGCTTCAGCCTTATTTTCACTAATATTTGGTACAATACTTTCAATATTATATGCTACTTCTTGTTCTCTCCTTTTCATTACTTTTTCTTTTTCAGTTTTAATATCATTTTCTTTTAAGTTATGCTGTTTTGAAATAAACTTATTATCATCAGTCTTGTTTATGTCCTTTGAAGCTAAGTATTTACTGTTTTCTTTTCCTTTGCTCTTTTTTCCGACGCCTTTATTTTTAGTTTTGGTGAGAGTGTTCCATATTCATTGTTAGATGCCAAATTGCTTGTATTTTGTTCACATATTTCTTGTAAATCTGAAATTGCCAGAATGTCATGGCACATATCGGTGTCAGTATTATTAATTTCCATATCAAAATCTTCTACCCAGATTTCATCCATAAGTGTCCCATAGTCATCAAAGTCGCTGTAAATACTCATTTCATCAGAAGTACTAGTTAAAGAATCTGAATCCGAACCTTTCACTTTCCTGTTTTTGTTTTTCTTATCCGCCTTTTTATTTTTTTTGCTGTGTTTGCTTGGTATATCAATATTGTCCTTTGTCTTTCTTTTATTTTTACTTTTACTTTCTAATTTTTTTGACTCCATCTCTTTAATTTGTCTTTCTCTTTCTTCTACTACTTTCCTTGCAGTTATGACTTCGCAACCCTTGGCCACTCGTTTTTTCTTATCTGTTTAGTTAATATCTTTTTTATCTTGTCTTATTTTGTCAAGTAATAGTTCTTCAAAACTTACTTTAACGTTAGAAATTATTTTTATTTTAGGCTCACATTTTTCAGTTCCTCTTACTTGTAGACATGCTGGTAAATCTGAAGTGGTTTTAGCCATAAATTTTTGATTTTGTACGTCTGTTCTGGAAAGTTTTGTTACAAAGATTTCCTCTCTAAATCCAGAATCAACTTGTTCGGTTGGAGTTCTTTGTTTGTCGGAATCAGGAGCAGAACAATATTGAGAATTTTGTTGGTTTAGAGTTTCTTGTTCTTCATCTTGTTGGTCTGGTGTATCTTTATTTTTGGAGCAATGGGCAATAGCATGATATTGATTTGTGGTACTTTGTTCTTTGTGAGTCAGTTGGAGAATTATATTGAAAACGTCAACACAAATTGTTTTTAGAGACTTTGGATTTTTAAGACCTTTATGACATTGTTCTGCTTTGTATCGATTTAAGGCGTCTCGATCGTATTTATCTTCAGAGATTACTTGAGCATCGAACGGATAAATGCCAGTTTTTTTGAATCCGTTTTTGATTATTTCTGGACTTGATTCTTGCCACGTTTGGGCAAAAGTTTGCGCAAAAACATTTTTTGGCATTTTGGATCCGATATTGTGCCGCTGCCGTTCTACCAACTTGGAGTCCCACTTGCATTTAAATGATTTGAAGACTGCCACATCCAAAGGCTGTAACAAGTGGGACGTGTGGGGGGGGCAACTTTATGATTGTGATTCCATGTTGTATGGCCAAGTGTACAACTTCCAGAGTCACGTGTGTAGAATGGCCATCGAAAATAATTAACACTGGACGTTCGTCGCCAAACGCCGGAAATAAGACGTTTTTCAAATAATTTAGAAATATTGGTCCCTCCATCCACCCCTTCTTGCTAGCGGCATAAGCTAGTTCAAAATCAAAATCATCTGTGTTTGCCATCCATTGGTTCCATACATTACTCCCTTTAAAAACAATTAAGGGTGATAACTTTTGACCAGCAGCACTTGCTGCGGCTAACACTGTTATATTCTCTTTTCCACTGACAAAAGTGGTTCTCGAACAAGCCTTGTTTATCGCGCCCACTACTTTTGTCTTCGTTGGGTCCAGGCAAAGTGAGGTTTCATCCATGTTCCAAATCAAATGTGGTTTATCAAATAAATTCAAATTAGTCAGGGTGGTTTCTAGCATTTCATAGTACTCATAAATAACGAAAGGGTCCGTCATTTTTTTTCTTACGTACTCCACGGGTTGAGGTTTTTTGATCGACAGTCGGTGTCTCTTTCGAAAATTGATAAACCAGTCTGGTCCTGGTTTATTGTTTAAAAATAGGGTTTTTAAGATATTTTTTTTACATATTCGGCCACTAATTCCAACGTTTCATTTCTAGAAAGACCGAAACCCCATTTCTCTAATATTCGAAGACCGTCTGCTAATATCAACTCTTGATGCAATGGGATCGCTTGTGGCCTACCTACTTTCATGTTGTGCCTTTCTTTAACTTTGTCAAATAACGTGGTTGTAGGTATGCCATATTTTTTAGCAGCAGCGTTGATTGAATTTTGGTTGTTTTGTATTTAATTTATCGCGTTCTCCATATCTTCCTGCGAATATTTTTGGACTATCTTTCGGGTATACGTTCGGGGCATATTCAACCTAAAAAAATCATACTAATATTATAAATGTGAAAGTCCGACAGTTTATTATGATTTCACGCAAAACTACTAAATGGGTTTTAATCAAATTTGTTGGGGTAGTAGTTAAGGCTGTGCATTGAAACATAGGCTACATTTTATTCCAAAAAAGTAGTGTTCCCGCGGGATACTGTATTTAAGCGGGCGGAGTCGCGGGCAACAGCTAGTACTTTATAAAT
The DNA here is from genome assembly GCA_963565745.1 of Phengaris arion. NCBI lineage: Eukaryota > Metazoa > Arthropoda > Insecta > Lepidoptera > Lycaenidae > Phengaris > Phengaris arion. Next base: position 5,171,268 of record OY751444.1, on the reverse strand, counting down.
GACGATAATGTGATTAAAATTTCAATAACTAGAATTCATGTTTACTTACCCTTTGCATCGGACAGCCTCTGACTGTAATATTAAAAGCGAGCAGTTGACACCTGCAAATAGTAAAAGTGGCTTCTTCACTCAAACCATTTTTATATAGGTAATCTTTAACCCTGTTTTTTTTTAAATTAACAACAATAAAAATTGATTCTACACTATTCAAAAATACGTTTTGAAACTCTTAGTCGGAACTCGACTCTGTATTTTCATTCGTTTATGTTTGTTGGTATAGGCAGGTAAATATTTTATATGTTGCGCACCCCTGACAACAGACTATGAAAAAATTGTTGGGGAAATTTACCCCACCCCCGTTAGCAAATTTACCCCACTGGGGTTATTTCGAATGTTTATTAAAAATCATAGAGCAACATAACCTATTCTTAAGAGAGCAAAAAACGTCAAAGCTTTTTTAAAACAAACAAAATATTACGTAACATACCTAATTTCTGTGTAAAACAATACGAGGTAATTTCAATAATCCCAAAAAAATGATAAAATTGCACTTGGCGCGAAAAAATTAACTTAGCGCACACGCACTCCCAGCTGACGGCTCGAGCGAACTGAAGCGGGAATGGCGATTAAAATGACGTCTCGGTGAATGTTGCCAGAGCACAAAATTACTTTCTGTTTGGTAGTTATTTGCCATTTTCGGAATACCCCATATTTTTTTTCCGAAGTTACCCCAATGCACCTTACTCAAACGCAAATTTTAAGCTATAGTTAGATTTAAGTGCACCATAAAATAAGTTGCACTCAAGCGCCACATGAGCGGCACTCAGTGAAAAATTCGTATATTGGAACGCCACTCAATCATAATTAGCTGTCAAATTATCTGTCAAACTGATTTGAGCGTCGCTTACATTTGAGAGTAGTCGAGAGGTCTCTTAAATCTTTAATTGCGGTTAAAAAGTCTTTGTATAAAGTTAAAATAATGTCTTTATCGTCGTTATCTTCTATTTCTGATCATGAAAGACCGACCGTGAGTCGCCGAAATGTTGAAAAACTGAATGCGTTTCAAAAGTATAACGATGTGGAGTTTCGTGCGGGGGTCCGTGTTTCCAAAGAGACTGTTTTGTATTTGGACTCCGTATTCGGGAACTCAATAAAAGCGCCAACGAGAAGGAGTAAAGCAATACAGCCGGTGGACCAAATATTAATAACTTTGCGGTTTTATGCTACCGGCAGTTATCAACGTGTAATTGGGGATATTTTTCACGTTGAACAGCCTACCGTCCATCGTATTGTGCACCGGGTGACGGCTAAAATAGCGAATATGAAGTCGCTTTACATAAATATGCCAACACGTCAGGAATGTCTGGATGTTGCCCGTGATTTTTACGGTATAGCAAACTTTCCAAGAGTTGTGGGGGCAGTAGACCGCACACATATAAAAATTAAGTCTCCAGGTCTGTATGCTATGTGTAATAATTAATAACTTTCTAAATAAATTATAATCAAAATCTGATCTCAATATTTAATTAATGTTATGATTGTTTCAGGAGGAGCTCAATCTTAACTGTACCGAAATAGGAAAGGGTCGCTTTACATAAATATGCCAACACGTCAGGAATGTCTGGATGTTGCCCGTGATTTTTACGGTATAGCAAACTTTCCAAGAGTTGTGGGGGCAGTAGACCGCACACATATAAAAATTAAGTCTCCAGGTCTGTATGCTATGTGTAATAATTAATAACTTTCTAAATAAATTATAATCAAAATCTGATCTCAATATTTAATTAATGTTATGATTGTTTCAGGAGGAGCTCAATCTTAACTGTACCGAAATAGGAAAGGGTACTTTTCCTTAAATGTTCAAATGATGTGTGATTCACAACTACGCGTCAGAAATGTTGTTGCAAGATGGCCTGGATCAGTACACGATAGTACTATATTTATTGATTCACCATTGTGTGCCATATTAGAGCGGGGTGATTTTAATAATTATGTTATTCTTGGTGATAGTGGTTATCCATGTCGGCCCTACTTACTGACTCCATTACTACAGCCTCAGACAGCTGCAGAAGTCGGTTGTCCCATTTCAAAACCTAGTAACGGTTCTAAAGGAAATTTTACAGGAGAGTGCGTAAACGAAAAAATGGCCAGCCATTGAAAAGTTTTCATATTAAGTAAAAAAAAATCTATTGATTGCATGAAGCACTAGATGCTTAACAAGATTTGTGTCGTTCATTGTAATAGTGAATTATCTCCATGTAATGAAGTTTTGAGAAATTAAGAGTTTTGTTAATTAACGCGTAGAAAAAAAACTACAAATTTTTATTCAATGCTTTATATTTTTTATTGTAGTTAACAAATGAAATATTATAATAATATATAGTTACTTAAAAATAAGACGAAGTTATTTTAATGAAACGAATTATAATTTTTTTTTGTGGATTTACTTCACTGTTAAAGTGACGAGTTATACTTATTGTGATTTCGTTAAGTGGTTAATCGTAGGTTATTTCGTCATCAGACGAACGTTCATCAGCATTACGTGTGCTTGACCGTGTTGGAATGTCTACAGTAAGGTTTTTGTAAAATTGATGGTAAATTGGTGGAATGTATGGGAGAAGATCAAGCATATCCTTCTTCTTAGCAATAGTGACTGGTCTTCTTGAAGGATAGAGTGGGCCTTGTTGAATATTGTACAAGTAAGCTAGTCGTCCTTGTTGCTTTTTTGATAGATCTACTTTGTAGAAGGGCATGTCAGCGTTGAGCGTTTCTTTAAATTGAAATTGTAAAGGATGATTCCTCTCAAACCTCAGCCATCTAATATTCAGCCAGTTGAAGTCGTAACCACAGGTTGTTTTTTTTCTGTTGGTAATAGATTTTTCTAATGCCGCAGTGCTTATGAATTCGGAATTTTTTATTTCGGTTACAACAAAATGTGGTTCTTTGCGTTTGGCTGTTTTTATGATCTCAATCCATTGATCCGGGCTATAAATTTGTCCATGACGGCGACTTGCGCTCTCAATTATCCCAAATTCCCCATCAATAGGCAAATAAGAATGCCCGGACACTAAAAACTTGTGGTCTATGGTGGTTATACTAGTATCCGGGTCTTGTACGAGTTTTAAAAGGGAAAGGGTAGTCTTAATGTTTCGATTTTGTCCAGTGCAAGAATCGGAATACATGATGACGTGATTTTGTGTTACCGCGTGAGTTTTTAAATGTTTCACGAGACAGACTGCAATGTCTTGAGACCCTCGCCCTCCTTCTATCTCATTCCAGACGTTCATGTACCCTGTGTTGTTATTAAAACAATGTATTCCCAAATTATACAAATACAGATTCCTTTTATAGTATGCTACCGAAGTAGTTAATTTTGGGAAAGCTAAAGCTTTCTGCAAATCAAAGGTTAGTACATATGCGTCATTAATCTTTTTAGAATCAATTTGTAGATTTTCTCTTGCCGAATCTGCCTTTCTTTGATGAAGTTCCTTTTGAACTTCAAACTCTTTCTTCACGTTCTCGTCATCGGTGCCTCTAATTTTAAAATTCATGCTATCGCAAGTCTTACATGTATCCTGGTGCGGTGCCTTGAAATGTAGATTAAACTTGGTGTTAAAAACTTTATTATAATATTTAAATTTTTTAGGTTCTGTCATTTCAGTCAAACATTTTTCTTTATATAGATCGTAGGTAAGGATGCCTATTATGAGATACCATTTCTATTTTTGACTATAAAAACAAAACTGTTACATTTGAAGCTTTCTAAGATATAGTTTTAGATAGTAAATTTAATGTACTTTCAATGTGTAATAGCTATTTAGTGCTAAATATAATATTTTTCTGGCTGTGCTGTAAAAAGTGAAAAATATCAGAAAAACAGTCTAAGGCAAAGGGTCTCCTAATATGAGATATTAGGGGTTCCTAATATAAGATAGTATCTCATGTTAGGTTACCTTAAAGTTTTAGGGGTAAACAAATAAAAACAATATTAATGTCATTATAATCGCGTTTTTATTGTAACTTATTAATTAATAATATTATAGACAACCATCAGTCTTAATTTTTTGGTACTTTAATAAATAAAAAACGAGATTATAATAATTATTGTTTATACTTAAGTTACACTTAACAAAGATTTGAGCAATGCTAACTTATCATAATCATAATTAGCATTCTGTATAAAAATATCAACAGAATAGTTATAAACACGTATTCGATAGTAACAAAAATAAAAATCTCTTCTAAAATATTGTAAGTCTTACCATTACATATCGATGCCTTAGTTCACAAATGCACTAACTACATGAATGTCAACTTTACAGGGGAACGTTTTCAAGTTTCGGAATATTGAGATCTGGATTGCATGAAAGTAGCATATCTTAATTAAATAATTTTGCATGTATTCCAAAGACTAATCCTTTAGCTACATTACATCTCAATATTTTGTTATTATCATAACAATAACATTACTAAAAGAGCCAAATAAACCTATAAACCCCTATATAATACATTTGTGCACTATGTAAAATTACTTTTTACAGGTATTAAGTAAAAAACACAATAAAACTTTCATAATTTACCAGGCCAAAATAAAGTAAAAGGTCCATAATATAAAAGGACAAAGGTAAGTTAAAAGGTCTAAAAAGTTTAATAAAACAGAATAATGAAACAACCAGTAATTTGTTATCATAATGTTTAATTTTAGGTTAAAAAAACAGTTTAAATTACTGAATATAAAGTAAGCCCTAACTATGGGGCATTCATCAATGATAATAAAAAACTTTTAAATTAGTCTTTTCTTCCTGAAGGACTATTATAAAATTTCGCTAGTACAAACAAACGTTGTTATACTAGTGAAATTGTTTTTTTAAAACACTTCAAAGGAAAAGTCCTCAAGTCCTCAAGGACAATAAATTCGTTAATTTAAAAAATAAAACAAAAGGATTAAGCCATAGTGGCCATATCTATAAGACTCATTAGACTAAAATGATAATCACACATGATATTTATCAGTCTTTAATTAGACGGTCACAAACAATAACTTTTTGAATAAAGAGGAATTATGTAATCATAAGAAACTTTCAAATAAAAAAAAAACAATTAACATTCAGTCTTTAATTAGACGGTCACAAGCAATTACTTTTTGAATAAAGAGGAATTATGTACTTATAAGAAACTTTCAAAAAAAAAAAAAAACAATAAACATTTGAATTTAAATAAGCCCTAATCCTTGGCCATTCTACGTCAAGAAATTTGACTAAACAAAAGAAATCTTAGTCATCAAAAAATATTATAGGCATTAGTAATCATTTAATTAATAAAAAAAAAAATTATCAAAAATTTAAGTTTCTGCAATATTGAACTCCTCGTCATCATCCGAAGATTCTTCAATATCACTTACAATATTATTTATTTGCTCTGCTGTGCATGGAATATCTTGATAGTATGACGCGTAATCTGACGGAATAACTCCGTCTTTTAAAAGTGTCAACAGATCTTTTTTTTTGGTTTGAGATATTGCAATCTGCGACGTATATGCTTCTTTAAGAGGCGTTTTTAATTTATTTTTACATTGGTATTTGGTCTTCTTTTGTCTATATTTGCAAATATCAATTTCTTTAAAATCTGGATCAGTTAAGTCATATTTATTAAAAAATCGAAGTAGGAGATTGTTTTTGTTTGTACCCGCAGCCATTTAATTTTCAGCCACTGTACTACCTCATTGTTAGTATTCTTTGTTGTATTGGAATTCAATGTTTTACAAAGTCCTTTTAAGTCATAGAATTCTCCATATTTCATAACAACAACATCATAAGGTTTCGGCTTAATTCTAGCAGACCCAATTACCAATGCATATTCACGTAAAGTAAATATGTCTTTATGTTTTCGCGCTCTTTCAATTGTGGCGTGTATTGAATCCACTTCTAAATATGAATGTCCCGATTCCATAAATTTTAAATCAACTATCTCTAAATGAGCTATGTTATTAACAGCATATAAAGCCGCTAGTGTAACAAATTTGTTACGATTTTGACCGCCAGCTGTATCAGAAAACGATGCGACATGAGTAACATTTTCGGGCAAACTATAAAGATATTTAATTAATATCGATCCAATTTCAGTGGAGCCTTTTTTGCCATTACATTCATCCCTTAAATATCAATAACCAGTGTTCTCGTGACAATCCAATATAGTAAAATTATACAATGATAATTTACGTAAATAAAATATTTTGCAATCTCCTGTAAATGGTATAGATAAAATAGCACGCTTTATAGCACGCTTGAATATTCACATTACTAAGTTCAACTTGATACAAATTCATTTGGTTCAATTGTAATTTTCTGTTATTTTTACATGTACGATGGAACCATGTCTCAAAATAATTTAATGCATTTGTGCACTCACTCCTTGCAAAAGCATTAATAGTAAAAGTATTTAACATACCATATCCCTCAATATTTTTTAAATCATATGTGTTAACAACACATAACACACTGCCAAAGCTAGCGATGATAAATGAGCAGATATTATAAATTTATATAATACATTTGTGTTTTGTATTTTTCAGTAATTAGTGAACCTAAAATCAGTTACGTCAATATTTTTTTTGGATTTCTAAAAATAAAGGCGGTTATTACATTTGGTAACCAGAAACTATATTTATAACAATTGTGTCACTATGATTTTGCTAGAAAGAGACGGAGTTCCGTTATTTCAATGTGCGGAGACGAAAGAGCATGACATTTAATGTGTCTGGCACTTAAAAACTAAAAAATTAAAATTTTGCAGTTAATACATTTGTGAACTAAGGCATCGATATCAGTCATACATATCTAAACATAAAGAACACAAAAATTGATTCGATGCTACATCTCCACAATCCTCATGAGCCCATTTAAAACACACTTGACATTTAGCCCATTTTTCTCCTCTTGTATCTTGTGAAAAGTTTCCGCTGCAGTAGGGACATTCAGCATCATATTCATCACCACTGTCATCTGCGAGTTCAGGCATATCATCGTCTTCAACGTCTATCAACTTTTTCTTTTTAAAAGCTTTTTTTTTCTTTGTCTGCTGTTTTTTATTTGATTGTTTCTTCTGTCCTTTCTTATTTTCTTTTTCGTGCTTTTTATTTAGGGATTCTACTAGAGAATTCTTATACGGAGAACCCGTAATTATAGAAGCTGCTCCAGTTCCAGTTTTCTTGGAAGAAGAATTGTTCTTAGGGAGCCTGGGCACTGGGTTAAGTGCAAAGGGGGAGACACAAGACGATGTACTAGGTACTGGATTATCATAAACACTAGCTCTTGATGATGCCCATCCTTGACGCTCATCAGGAGGATTTTCATTTTCTAAACCGCTTTTCTCTCTCTGATTTTGATTTGAAATTTCGCTATTGCATAACACTTCAGTTGGCCCTAATCGGTTTTCAATCGAAGGAGGCACACAGCTTGTGTTCCCCGGATTTGCGTTCTCGTCATTTATCTGTGCATTTAATAACTCTTGCTCTTGATCCTCTTCATCAAAGATTGAAAACTCTTCGTCTGTAAAAATATGTCGATTGCAGGGAAACAATCCAGTTTTGCGAAAACCATTTACGGAGTTGGTCATAGTAGCAGCTTTTTCATAAGCGGTGCCAAACAATCGTGCTACATATTTGTTTGTTAGTGTACGTCCTGGATTATTACGCAGCTAAGATTCAATTTCTTGGGAATAATAAGCTTTTAGTGGCTTCATAAATGCCACATCCATTGGCTGTATTTTATGCGTGCAATGTGGTGGCAAGCAAACAATTATCACGTTGTTGTCTCTAGCTAAATTAATCACATCGATGTTTCGTGTATGTGTGTAGTGGCCATCTAAAACCAATAAAATTGGATCATCTTTACTTGGCTTTGTAAAGTTGATAAAATGCTGAAACTTAGTGAATAAGTGCGTCTGGATCCAGCCTGAGGGATGACAATCGCCAATTGAACCTGCTGGTGCACCATCCATTAGCTCTTGAGCCATATTTTTCCTTGGAAAAACGATTAATGGAGGCACGTAGGTACCACAAGCATTCATACAGGTCACTATGGTCATGAGCTTTCCTCTTTCCAGGGATGTCAACGCACCGACCTGTTTTTTGCCTTTCATACTGACAATTTTGGAACGTTTATGTTGAACTACTGTTATTCCTGTTTCGTCAACGTTGTAGACCCTGTGTGGAGCGGATTTTATCTTATCAAGTTCAGGCTCATATAAATCAAAAAAGTTGGCGACTGCAACTGGATTAAATCCCTTTACTCTGGCGGCAGATACTGCTTCAGGTGTCCTGATTGATAATACAGGGTGGTCCAATTAGTGACGTCAACAAATTTTTTTTAGATTCCTCGCACCTTGGGGTATCCGAAAATACCCTATGTATGTTCAGCGATTTTGCTTAGTTTTCGAGTTATGATTTTTTTTGTGTATTTTTAATGATTTCTGCCAGCGAGGTTTCAAAAATTCATATCTTTTTTCGTAGTAGGTATTTTGCAGTCTTTTTTGTGACATGATTTGTCTTGAATGCTGTTTTAATTTTAAAAAAATAACTCAGCTTCCTGAAATCACTTAAAGTTACTCAAAAAAGGCTTGAAAGTCAGAAGTTTAGTTTTTAGTAGGATTTACTCAAACCTTCAACTTCAATTTAAAAATACAAAAAGTAGTTTCCATAGCTTCTGGCTAAGTTTAAAAACTCCGCATGCTTCTAAACTATAAAAATCGTAAAAAAAAAATTATACTTTATGGGCCTATTTTTGTTGTAATTGGCCTTCGAAGGCGGATAGGCTAAAAATCATTGAAACACGATTAGAGCATTAAAAATTATTTTATCTACTTTTTATCATTGTTATGGTAAATTAAACTTAAAAATTTAATTTTAATTTGAATTTCATTGAAGTTCCTGTAAAATAATTTTAGCATGTGTAATTTAATTTTACATTAATTTTGGTTTCATCACTAATCTTTCAAAATGTGATCTTTGAGAAAAGGGTTTCTGTCTGCTGACACGCCAATAAATTTCAAGGCCAGGTAACAAGGAGACTGGTTTTTACCTGCTCCATAACCCGCCCAGGTCGGTTAGAACTCCAAGTGCGAGTGAGCGCGCAATACTCCTTGGCCCTTGCATCGAGAAATTAGTCTACTGTGACGTCGTATTAATTTAGTCATTTCTTGCCATCGCGCGTGTTAAGACTGCTCTCGTTTACGTTATTTTCTCTGCCTTGAACTACTTACGCTGTGTTAACTGGACTCTGATTTACCTCACGATTACCTTTGCTTGTGTTTCGGACCCTGATTTGCCTTACGAACTACTTGTGCTTGAGATTTGGACCTTCGTTTACCTAACGAACAACCTGTGCTTGTTACTCAGTGATTTGGATTGGTCTTGTGCAGTATCATGAGTTATTCTCTAAGTCAGTACGCAGAGATGCATTATTATTATGGCGTGGCCCAAGGCAACGGTAGTGAAGCTGCGAGGCTTTATCGAGAGGCATTGGTGAGGCGAGGAGAAGTAATGGAGCATTTCCCGGACCACAGGGTTTTTATTAATACGCATAATACCCTGATGGCTGGACGTATCCCCGGGCGAAATCAACCTCACGGAGCTGTACCTCAGGATCCCGATCGAGTGGATGAAGTCTTGGAAGAAATTCAAAGAGACCCGTCTACAAGTTCGAGGAAAATAACTAGGCGAACCGGGATTCCACGGACTGCGGTTTTGAGAATTCTTAAGGAAGGTGAGTGGTATAGTCATAAAACTTTTAATTGTGTTGCAAAAAAAAGGAAGGTTTAATTTAGATTGTTTTTATGTAGGCGTCGTCGTAGTAAGCCTATCTCTGATCTAGATAAAAGTCTCTTTCTCCCAAACCCATTTTGTACAGACCGCGCTGTAACCAATTAACCTGTGTTGGGTAAGTACCCAAGTAAGTTAAGTAACTTAACAATGATTTTTGTTTCCAGAAGGGTACCATGCATACCACATCCAGCGCGTCCAGCAGCTCCAAGAAAGTGATTACCCGAGAAGAGTGGCTTTTTGTCAAACAATGTTGCAACGATCTGAAGAAGACCCTGATTTTTTTAACAAAATACTGTGGACCGACGAGTCCCGATTTGAAAGGACTGGAGTATTCAATATGCATAATTACCATACCTGGGCCATAGAAAACCCACATTTGGCAAGGGCGTCAAATTTTCAAACACGCTTTAGTGTCAACCTTTGGTCTGGGGTCCTAAATGGAGAATTAATTGGCCCCTTTGAATTGCCGGCCAGGTTGGATGGAAACAGTTACTTAAATTTTTTACAAAATAATCTCATTGGATTGTTAGAAAATGTCAATCTCCAGACCCGACAAAGAATGATTTTTCAACAAGATGGCGCGCCCTGTCACTATGCGGCACGAGTAAGAGAGCATTTGAACTCCACATATCCCGAAAGATGGATCGGGCGTGCAGGGCCGATCGAATGGCCTGCGCGTTCGCCAGACCTCAACCCCTTCGATTTTTTTATTTGGGGATTTTACAAAGAGCTGGTGTACGCGAAGGAAAGCAACAGCGAACAAGAATTGAGGCAAAGACTTACAGAAGCGGAAACAAAAATAAAGCAAGAATATTCAAGTAGCTTCAGACAATTAAAACATAACTTTTTAAGACGTTGTCGATTATGTATTCAGGTTGGAGGAAGGAGTTTTGAAAATGTACTGTAATAAATAGTTATTTTTTTGTAATTTGTGCTTTTATTTGTTATCAAAAAAACAGGTAATTTCCCAACTAGCATTTTTATTCTTGCTTACATTTTAAATCATAGTGGTGAACTAAAATTGTTAAATTACACGTCATGCTACAGTTATTTTACAGGAACTTCAATGAAATTTAATTTAAAATTACATTTTTAAGTTTAATTTACCATAACAACGATAAAAAATAGATAAAATAATTTTTAATGCTTTAATCTTGTTTCAAAGATTTTTAGCCTATCCGCCTTCGAAGGCCAATTACAACAAAAATAGGCCCATAAAGTATAATTTTTTTTTTACGATTTTTATAGTTTAGAAGCATGCGGAGTTTTTAAACTTAGCCAGAAGCTATGGAAACTACTTTTTGTATTTTTAAATTGAAGTTGAAGGTTTGAGTAAATCCTACTAAAAACTAAACTTCTGACTTTCAAGCCTTTTTTGAGTAACTTTAAGTGATTTCAGGAAGCTGAGTTATTTTTTTTAAATTAAAACAGCATTCAAGACAAATCATGTCACAAAAAGACTGCAAAATACCTACTACGAAAAAAGATATGAATTTTTGAAACCTCGCTGGCAGAAATCATTAAAAATACACAAAAAAAATCATAACTCGAAAACTAAGCAAAATCGCTGAACATACATAGGGTATTTTCGGATACCCCAAGGTGCGAGGAATCTAAAAAAAATTTGTTGACGTCACTAATTGGACCACCCTGTATAGGATGTCTCCTCAAAAATCCGCGTAGCCATTTTTTACCAGCAGAGGCTTTAGTCACACTAAAAGGATGCCTTAGATTGTTCTTAATAGCCAATTGAAACGCCATGTATTTGATATCCTGCAGACGTAAGCCATAAAATCGTCTATCCATATCTTTGCAATATCTTTCCAGCTCGGCTTCTAAACCAATAGATAAAGCTGGTCGTCTCCCCATACAAACCTGGACAAGATCTTCTGCAAGGACATCCTTTTTCACATAACGCTCAAGGGTACCCTTAGGAACACCAAATTGTTTTGCAGCTCTTAAGTAACCCATTTCATTTCTTCGCACTGCATTCACAGCCCGTATCATGGCAGCGTGGTCCCAGGTCTTTCTTTTGATGGGAGGCATCTAAAATAAAAAATATAGGGTTAAAACAAACACCTTTAATAATTGCTATTTTTGTGTACCATAATATGAGATATCTCATTTTAGGAACCCCAGCATATCTCATATTAGGAAAACAACAGTTTTACAAAATAGATACCTCTTTTTTTGTTTCAAAAAGAAAACATAATAAAATTGCATTTGCATCTTAAAATTGATCATATAGGTTACATATAATATATATATTAAAAGCTTTTAACGTTATAATAAAGTTGTTACATACCTCGTAAACATTTGATGAAAAATATTTGGTTTTACGATAATGTAATAACCTGCACGCACACGTTCTTAGATCGCCGGTGGCCGGCGCGCACTGGCAGACGTTTAGCGCTGTTGCTGTGTCGATTCGAGCGACACTAGCGCCAAATGGCTCAAGTGAATAGTTTGACCAATACCTAGCTATCTCATATTTGGCGCCTATCTCATATTAGGCATCCTTACCCTACATCTTTCGAATAGTTAGCCCAGGATTTAAAAACTTCCGGTTAGGATTACTTTTTCTTGTGTAATGGCTTTGGTACGCGGGAAAGCTTTGTATATGAACAATAATGTCAGAATCATCTAATTTTTGAGTACTAGTCGTGCCTCGTTTATCTTTTTGCACTAATGCATATAGAAAGGCATTTTGCTGATTAAAGTCCTTTAAATTCCAAAATGATTCGAACATTTCTTGCCTTTCATTTTCTGTAAAAAGCGTATAACACTTTTTAGGACATCCACAGTCAATATTTTCGAAGATTTTGGTATTTTTCTCCACTCCCATTTTAGTTACATAACCTTGTAGCATAGCTACATTTTAACGCATTAATATAACTTATAACGACGCTCCTAGCGTCATCTATTGGCTGTTATTGCTAACTTTAATAACTAAATTATGTTAGACGACGCCATCTATTGGCAAAGGTTTTGTAACTAGAGCTTCATCTCCAATATCCCTTTATTGTGGCAGTTGGATTATGCATTACCGCTAGTTGTCAGTTAAAAAAAAAAACATTATGTCAGTAGGAGTATATAAGGGCTGTCGCGAGATGACAGGGCCTTTTTCCTCCTGCTAGAAGAAGAAGAATTTTTATTGTTGAAGTTTTTCCAGTATCTTTTATTTCTTAATCCCGTGTATCACGGTGAGTATTTTAAGTATCTGTGTTGTGAATATTTAGAAAATCATGCTTGTATTAAAACGCATTATTCTTTCATGTAAACTATCATCTTGGTAAATTAGTTGTCAATTATTTGATTGGCCATACCACGTGCTCAATTTGTAGTATCATCTTTCCCATCTAGCACTATTAAAATGTTACGATGTTTGTATTATATTGGTTGTCCTTAATATCAACTTATCTTTTTTTTTATTTTGCCTACCTTCTTTGTAATGGTCACACAGCCCGTGATTTTGATCGTTGGGGTTAAGATCACACAGGCTGTAGGACCGGACTCCTACCGACACGTTATCGTGAATATTTCAGGGAACTTGGTTTCGGGCAAAAAAACTCCGCCAACTACAGCATTCGAGGTACCGACTAAAAAGGACTTATATCTAGCTGGAGTTCAGAGTGCTGATAGACATTGGACGGGGATTTATTTTTTTGAGACGATCTATCTACAACGAACGGACGCAGCGGTGACGGAGAAGCTTCCAGAAGTTGGAGCCCTATCTCGCATCCGCCACGTGCTAGACACCTGGATTCTAAGCTAAGTTCCCACGTGGTTTAAAGCCTCTTCGATACCCACAGACGCCAAGAGGCTAGACCAGACCGTACGGCCTTCTGCCCACGACCCCTATTTAAAAAAAAAAAAAATATATTGTCACGGAGATCTTCTTTTATTTTAATTTTTAATTTCACCCGTAACAACCTTTTCTACTATTACGCAATAACTTTCTTTTATTAACTGTCCAATTTTCCTTGTTGATTGACCTTTTTCTAGATTTAGATGTTCCAGGTTCTGATAGACTAGACGGCATCATAATATTTTCGTCACAACTTGTATCTGTTTCTGAAACAAGTATATAACATATAACAAGTATAAAACGAAACCAATAAAATAATAGTGATTTCTAGGACATAACTAAATAGAAAATATATTCTTAGATATCGTATTTTCTTGTCTATAAACTTGAAAGTTATCACAATATTTTTAGGTTAGAAAAACAACTAATAAAAATATAACTTACCAGATTCTGTATAAATTTCTTCAGGAATAGGCTGATATTCAGAACCAGAATCACTAAAATCTTCTGTATTAGACATATTGTATTAAAACCCCACAAAAACACCGACTTTGAAAATCCTTTTTTAATAATTATCACAACACGTACAACGGATGACAACAATCGGTCGCAATAAAAGTGAATCAACTCCGGACTTACTTCATTATAAAAGTGACTTGGGACTTACTTCACTTTTATAGTGAATAACAGTACAAATCTGTTCCTAGACTAAACAAAATAGCGACATCTACGTCACTTTAGTGGTATCAGTGGAGTTGCTTCATTTTTATATTGAAAGATATGATACATTGTGAGCCCACTATGGGAAAATAACATTTTTTTTATATTATGGAGTTACACCACTATTACAATGACCGACACATGTGTTACTCATATTTTAATATCTATGTAAATTACATATTTTAAACCCCTTTCTAACTTTGAAAACTGACAGGTGATTTAAAAGACCATGTAAAAACCTGATTCAATACATAGTATGAGCACTTGCTAGGTTTTGGTATGGTTTTCGGTATGATGTATTTTTAAATCCCAAAAATTAAATTCTAGTAAGTAAAGTTCTCTTCTTCCTCTCATCTAGGCATTTTCCATTATTATGACTATTAACTGTTATATGATTTGGCGAAGTTTTACAGCGGCCTGACCTCTTTTATTTAGCTATACTAAGGATATGTAATTAAAATCATATTTAAATTTTAACAAAAGTTTATTGAGTAAAAAAGAGTTACAAATTTAAATTTAAATAAAAAAGAAAAAAGTTATTCCGATGACATTTGTTCTTGATTTGTCAAATCCTCTGGTGAGTCATTGACAGGTATATTAATCCAAAAGGTTTTTCTTGACTCTGGCATCAAAGGCACCAATTTTGTAATAATTTCTTCTTTTTTAGTTTGCTTATTCCCCTTGGTGTGGTAATGCTTTTAGGAAGTACAGCGCAATCAAATTTTTTTATTAAGAAGTCCAGTTCTTGGAGAGGTTCATCAAATCTGAAAGAAATAGAGTGTTGGTATTAAAAAGGCAATCAAAATTAAAAACAGGTTGATGTGGGTGTTAAATAAATAAGTTATAATGACACCTCGTTTTATAGAAAAGATTCCTGGATCCAGCCATAAATACGACTTCTACAACAGAATTTAAACTAAATTGTTTTAATGGCTCGCTAAGACGTGCGGCTCTCTTTTTTTTCGGCCATTCGTACTTGTCATTTATTTCAAGAACTCTTATATTTTTCCTTGATTTCATCACAACATCTCTCAAGTCTTGGAAATCGTATATACTTCTTTGTCTCTTCATTTTCATTTCCATATTTCCATGAACAACATCGGCTGACATGTGGGTATGGCCCTTTGTTAAATATTTAATATTTATCGATCTCAGATTATTTGTTGAGTTGTTGACTATTATAACCATAGAAGTGTAAATAGTCCAATTTTTGTTTTGGGCTGTACAATTGTCAGCCCATATGTACAAGTGCTTCATATCCCTATTGGTCATTATAAAAGCATATATAGCGTTAACTATATCACTGGCCTCTCGTCCTGCTTGACCTTCGTGCCAAAGAACACACGTTGCAGGATCACTTGACATTTTTTCAATAGGAGCAAAAGTTAAATTAAAATTAATCAAACGACTCATGAAAAACGCATCTTTAATATCAGGCATCTCGGGCAAAATAATAACTTTTTGTAAATCCATTGATACATATTTAACTCTGTCTGAGTTTTTGCTTGTTCCATCCAATCTGTATCTTTGTAAAGCAGAGTTAGCTTTCAGCTTATGATTTTCATGTTTAGTTTTAATTTCCTCAAGCATCAAATGAACATCGCTATATTTCTTAACATCTTCTTCGTAAATCGCGCAATCTACACATTTATCACCTTTAGGCATGTGAAATGATATTTTTAATTCTTTTATTTTTTGCCTGTATAATTCAATCCCACACTTAAAATTTGAATATTTTTGCTTGAAATCTACATTTGTTTCAATGTTAAATGTATCGGCAAATATTTAGCCATTGGTGCATTGTGACGGCGATAATGAGAGACAGTAGGATGAAAACTCATGATATGTTCAGTAGTTATGCTCTTATCAACTCTTCTTCGACTGCCACCTCTGTTTTCTTTACATAAATATGTATTCAATATCCCCTTTTTCATAGCTTTACTTAACTCCGTTATAACTCCATCAGTTTTATAGCCTAACGTTGACAAAAAGAATTTTCGACACACGGGAACAAACTCGTTATCTTTGTTTGGCAAAGAAAAATAACGACTTTCAGTTTTAATAAAAGTTTCATTAGAATTGGATTCTTGGATCTTTCGACGCTTAATTGAAGAAATAGTTATGCATTTACTAAGAAAATTACGCCTGGTAATAAAATTTTGATTCCAATATTTATCCCAAATTTCTTTTCGACTATCAAGCGTAAAATCAGCACATTTTCTCTTACATTTGCCTTCACAGCTTTTTTTTTATCATCGGGTGCTTTATTTTATTTTATTTTCTTTCGTAATTTTTGATGTTGATTCTTTTACAGATTGCAAGTTGATATTTTGATCCATATTCATGTTAAGTGCATTGTATTCACTGTAAATGTATACTGGACTGGGATATGCAGCCACAAAATGAATTTCCGGTTGTTTGTTTTGCTGAAAGGAGTCATTGTTAGATTGTAAACCCATCAGGTAGTCCCGAAACGATAAATCGATATCAGAAGAGCTGTTCTTTGCAGAATCGGGGACTTCAAAATCGGGATCTTCAACAGAGTCATCCAAGTCGTTTAATGTAATTAAATCTTCATGCTCAATCTCATCTGACATGTTAGTAACTAAATCGGTTTTACTATGAAAAGCTGAAGTGGATGGTTCACTAAGGTGAATTGAGCTGTCATTCTCAAGCACACTGAAGCAAAACAGAAAAACGAATAATGCACACAATCAAAACAATCAATTTTAAAGTATTATGCCTATACATAGCAGGATTAATTTATTGCTATTTCGGGCTAGCTATTCCGGCAATCCCACAACCATTTATTTGACCCTTACTAAAGCATACTTATAATACCTAGCGTGCAATTATTGTCGGCAGAAATTATACGATGACAGTAACGAAAAAGACTCAAACGTAGACATACATTAATAGAATCTTGTAATAAACAAAAAATAATGCACTTACCAATTTTCTGAAGTTGGATCGTCTTTATCTCTATTTTGGTTATTGGTGGCAGCCAATATAGAAGCGGAAGTAGATGGTTCACTAAGGTGAATTGAGCAGTCATTCTCAAGCACACTGAAGCAAAACAGAAAAACAAATAATGCACACAATCAAAACAATCAATTTTAAAGTATTATGCCTATACATAGCAGAATTAATTTATTGCTATTTCGGGATAGCTATTCCGGCAATCCCACAACCATTTAGTCGACCCTTACCATACATACTACATACAGCATACTTATAATACCTAGCGTGCAATTATTGTGTGATTATACGATGACGGTAACGAAAAAGACTCAGACGTAGACATACATTAAAAGAATCTTGTAATAAACAAAAAATAATGCACTTACCAATTTTCTGAATTGGATCGTCTTTATCTCTATTTTGGTTATTGGTGGCAGCCAATATCTTTTTAGATCGGTAAAATTGCAATCGTCGACTCATTTTTATAACGAAAATCTCATCAACACAATATACACACAAGTTACCTTAGCCGCGCGTCGCCGGCAACAGCTGAACTGAGACCAGCAGCTGAAAGCGTGCCGCCTCTTGTTGTGACTTGCTGTGTCCCTTTCTAACACATCGCATGCGTCCTTGATTTTCAAAACACAGTAAGGCGCATCGACCACATGAATACCTAGTAAGTCGCAAAGAGTAACTGGGTTTTGAAATGGTTAATGTAACTTATTAGATTTTGAAGTGGTCAGGGGCCTGTGAATAGTGTACTTACTAGGTATGGACTGTTATAAATCTCCTATTTTTTGTGAGATATCAACGCTGGTGTTTTTGTATATTGTAAGGAGAATAAAGGCAGACATGATTTTGTAGTAAGATGATTTTTTTTAAAAATGTCCCTTACTAGGTATTGAAATGGGACAGCCGAAGTGGCATACAACAGATCCCAAGTAAGCACCCGAAATCCAGTGGAACGGCTTTTTGGTGTGTTGAAAAGGAGATTTCCTTGCCTGCAAAATGGTCTAGGGCTCAAGATAGAAAACATTCCTCCCATTATAGTAGCATGTGCAGTGCTCCACAATATAGCCTTGTCTAGACAGGATGAATTAATAGAAGAAGAACCAACCCTTCTTAATGTTGAGGAGGAGGAACGTATGGCACAACCCATAGGGCTTAATGTAAATCTAATTTTTTTTATAAGAACGATGTTAATTAATACACATTTTACAAATTAAACAGCATTAATTTTTTTATAAATCCTTTATTAAAAATATATTTTTTACTTTATAAATCAACAACTGGACGTAGTTAAGCAGAGAGGATCCATTCCACATCAAACTAGTTTTGAGATATTTGACTTTGAAGTTTACATCGTATTTCTTCTTGAATGCGGTACAGCAAACCTGCTGATTTAATGGCAGACGAAGGGCATTTTCTAGTATTTTAATATTTGAGTTGTGGAAGCCCATCACTTATATTAGCAAACTTGTCCAGACTAATACTGCCCATAAAAATAGTTGGATTAATAAAAGCCCATTACCAATAGCAACAAAAGTTTGCTGATATTGGTGATGGTCTTTTATTAATCCAACTATTTTGTACAAGTGTCTAGACTAGTATTATTCGGGAAGAGTCTAAAAGAACTTAGAAAGTTAGTCGATAAGTGATTTTAAAAACCTCACGATATTTTTAAAATATCTGTCCCATGACATGCAAAATTATGAGAAAAATAACAATTTACTATTTTTCAAGGCTCTTGTTATCTTATACTAGACTCGGCTCGGCGACACCAGTCTAGACCGTCATTATAAAACACAGGGAATTATTATTTCTTATTGTATACAATAGTCGCGAAAAAAAATGCTTGGTTGAAAATGCAAGCCATCACCAAATTACACATTAACATCAAATCTTAAACAACTTACAATTATTACGAAAATCAATACGATTAATTTTGTCGTTGCATTCTTCTGCCTCAAGTGTAACAGGGTATACCATTTCAGCTGAAAATTAAAACACTCTCTGTAAAGCCTGTAATGTTATTTTAGCTTATAATAATAATAACATCAAAACTTACCATTATCCTCTTTACTGTTTTCGTTTTTCAAATCGCCTAAAGCATTATTGATAATTCGGTCTATTCTCTTCATGACTACTTAAGAGCTTCGAACTACACAAACGAGAGTAATTAACTTCACGTAAACTCCACGTATTAAGTGATGCGTGTGCTAGTGAATAAAGCAAAGAGAATACTGAATACAATACTCAAACAATACTACTGACATGATTACATGACTGGTAATCAATGTTGCTAGAAAATTTTAATTATTCTACAATAAACATTAATTTATTGTTTTTTATAAATCAATCTTTAATTCAACTTCAATATATTTATTCAACGCCACCGAAAATATGTAATAATAAAAAAAATAGATTGAATCATTTTTGTTATTTTAATAACATTTAAAAAATTACAAGAATATATATCAGAAATGATCCACATGCATTGGATCCTTTCTGCGATTGTCGATATTTTTTCAGAATTAATCATAGTATTTAACAGAAAGGGTCCAAGTGCTTTAAGTCCTTTTCGTGATAATTATATTGAATGATTTTCGAATAAAATAAATTGTCAGAAACGACACAGGTGAATTGGATCTCTTTTGTGATATAAATTTTAGCCTAAGATCTTTAAACATGTATATCTCAGAAAAGGTTCTAACATGTTGGATTGTTTCTGTTAATATGAAACTTCGAAATGCAAAAGTAGAAAATAAGTTTTTAATAAATAAGAATAAAATGGAAATAAACAAATACAAAATGGAAATGCAAATTTTAAAATTAAGATTAAAGAAGTTGCAATCATCTAAAAAAAATTAGTAGTTAAGTAATATTTAGGTTAAACTTTAATATTGATCTCACTTACAAATATTACTTATATAGTTGGACGTAGTTAAGCAGAAAGGACCCAACCCACACCAACACCAAAATTGAGTTAGACATACTAAAGAGGTCGTGAAGGTTGATACTTTCGTTCAGCAAAAAGATACCACGGATAAAAAAAGCTATGGCATTAATATAAGCACTAGATACCAACCCACATGTATGGCGAGTATAAATTATAATTTAAAATATTGATCCTTGATGTTGGATTTATGTTTTTCTTGCTCTGAAAAACATAATTAATTACTTACTTATAAACATTTCATTTAATTAATTCCAAGATATTAACAACAATTTTCAGTAATGTAAAATAATTGTTATTAAAAAATGTTCTCTTGTTACCGGTTGGTTTGGAGGCAGACATTGACAGCTTACGCTTTTGACGAATGTTGGAAGTGGTGGTCTTTATAACCTTTGGGCCATCTATTAAAACAATGGCAGGTTAATTAAATAATATTTCATATGTTGATATTTTTAAGTTCATAAAAAACTAAATTTTATTGTAACAATATAAAATATTATAATAATTACCAGCTGGATTGGATGTAACTGTGCATGGCTCTCTATTTTCTGACAAGGTAATGTTGTTTGTTATATCTTGATCATCTAAAATTAATAAACAAAAAAAAATTAAATAACGCCCAAATTGTCAAGATGTGAAGCGAGCTGATGATGATGAATTATAACTAAGAACAAATCACATCAGCTTTCAAACATAAAAACGCATCTAAATCGGATCGTTTGTTTAGAAGCTATAGTGCCACGGCCAGACAGACATGTCAAACGTATAACACCCCTCTTTTTGCGTCGGGGGTTAAAAAGAAATAGAAATAAATTCACTCATGAATATACTTTGAATATAGTATAATTATGGGAATAAAAAATATTGTTTACCAATATCAACAGTTTCATATAATATTATATCAGAGGGCGGCTCGACTTCATCTATCATATTATTATTGTCTGTGTCACCTAAAATATTGTTTACCAATATCAACAGTTTCATATAATATTATATCAGAGGGCGGCTCGACTTCATCTATCATATTATTATTGTCTGTGTCACCTAAAATATTGTTTACCAATATCAACAGTTTCATATAATATTATATCAGAGGGCGGCTCGACTTCATCTATCATATTATTATTGTCTGTGTCACCTAAAATATTGTTTACCAATATCAACAGTTTCATATAATATTATATCAGAGGGCGGCTCGACTTCATCTATCATATTATTATTGTCTGTGTCACCTAAAATATTGTTTACCAATATCAACAGTTTCATATAATATTATATCAGAGGGCGGCTCGACTTCATCTATCATATTATTATTGTCTGTGTCACCTAAAATATTGTTTACCAATATCAACAGTTTCATATAATATTATATCAGAGGGCGGCTCGACTTCATCTATCATATTATTATTGTCTGTGTCACCTAAAATATTGTTTACCAATATCAACAGTTTCATATAATATTATATCAGAGGGCGGCTCGACTTCATCTATCATATTATTATTGTCTGTGTCACCTAAAATATTGTTTACCAATATCAACAGTTTCATATAATATTATATCAGAGGGCGGCTCGAATTCATCTATCATATTATTATTGTCTGTGTCACCTAAAATAAACAATCTATTTATATGTGTATGTAAAAATAGAATTAGAAACATATTTTATTAATGATTTAAAATTGAACTAACCAAAATACAGTGCAGCATCATCGTATGGTTGCACTTGAGGTGCCACCATTGCTAATATTTGTGCATCATGGTCACTAAGAGTGCTTCGATAAGATCCACCACCAGTGCGATTAGTTTCTTTCTATAAAATGGTAAAACACAAAATATATTGTGAAATATAAGTTACTATAATTAGGTAGGGCATCCAAACAAATTTTCCCAATATGAAAATTACCAACCTTATCTACTGATGCTTTTGTTTGAACCTCTTTTATATCCTTTGTTTTTTCATAAAACTGAAGTCGCTAAAAGTAAGAACATAGTTTTAGAAATAGATCAAATTATATTCATGTGAGTGGTATATATATGTAGGTAACAATTTTATGTAATAGTATAAAAGTTATTACATTCGCTTTAGCAATATTCTTCTTGTTTCGCTGTTTCTGGTTCTTCGCTGGTTGAGGTTTTCATATAGGTGCCGAAGTTGTTGCCAATTTCGAAACCCACTAGCAGCAACAGCATTATATTGATTGCAAACAGTACTCCAAGCCTCCCGCTTCTTTATAATCCTAGTGGCATTTGTTTCCTTATTTTCTATTATATATTTTAGAAAACTTTTTTAACTTGTTTATAAATCGCGGGTTCTCAGATGTCACTCAAGAGAACGTTTCATTCTACGACAATTTAGTTTCGTAATATTTACATTCAATTTCGGATATTGTTTATGTTATTTACCACAAAATAATGTTTTAATTAATTACATTGAATAAAATTTTATGCATAAATGCGTACGAAATAAAAAAATTATGACTTTATAGTATTTTAACTAAACTATGAAGGACGGTAAATATTGTACAGTTAGACGATGTTGCGTAAAATTAAACATTATGAATGTTGCCATGACGTAAATATTTAAAGGCTACTTACAGGGCCACTTAGCTGAGTATTCGAAGAAATCGTTTAAGTAGCGTTTGCGTATATCAGTTAAATTTGGGAGATGCTTAAATTTAAAAGCCCTTCAGCTGATTGATGTATTTGAGTAACGTTCCAGTATTCGGCCGAAAGAAAAATTAAATTTCTTGATTGACATGCTTGACAGTTGACACTGACAACTGCATTACTTTTTTTTTAAAACCGCCAATGTCCGTGGACCTTGGCTATTTTTGCCACATACATTATGGACTTGGGTTGTTTTTCCAGAAACACCGAAACTTCGGCGCTTTATTTCTCCCGGACGTTGGCTGCTTTTGCGTTAACTGTAATAAGCAAGTTTTAGTATATAACATGGAGAATCCAAAGAGCACAAAAAATATATTTTTTTGAAATGTGACTGGTTGTTTTTCCAAAACACCCTTCAATTGTGAAACCAACAGAAAAAGTGGAGAGGCTCTAAGTGAGGCTAAAACTACACCACAATCTAAATATCATCCTCTTTTTCAAACATGTGAAGGAATAGTAAAAAAAAAGAACTAACTTGCTAAATATCCCATAGTAGCATGTACCTTCTCACTAAATACTTGGGTGGCAAATTTTACATTTTTCGGGATTTATTTTCTGTGAACTTTTTTAATAATCTAATACCTTTATATTCAGGATTTTCCTGATCACTGACATTTGATGCCCCCTGGTCACATACAGTCGCTACCACGCGTAACACTATATTATGTAGGGCTCTAATTATCTCTGTAATCATTGCACATAGTGTATTCTGTTTTGTGCTACCTGCACAAAATGTATATGATACTGGTTGTTTATAATTCTTAACAACGCCTCTTAATATAAAAACAAGGGCATGATTGCATATTTTATGTTCTTTTGTTTTACCATCTGTGACAAAACCTGTTACATTGTCTTTTGTTTAGTTATAATCGAAGTGTGGTGTTAAAGCTATTTCTCCAAATACATAGTAAAATACACAACTTCTCATCAATTTTCATATTTTTAACCTTTTTCTTCATTACATTAAACAATTTTTCATTGATATCAGGCTTAATATCAGCGCACCTACTTAATCTGCTGAGTGTGCGGGGTGATGGCAGTACAAAAATGTCACTTAAAATCGATAGCACCGAGGTCCTTGCTTGTAGATGCTCAAGGCTAAAAGTTTTTCTTTTTCAGTTAATCTCCTTCCCATCTTCTTTTTAGGTATTTCTCTTAATTGCAAAGCAAAGTAAATCTGTGCAAGGGTGGTAACCTTTTGCATTACTTTCTGGAACGTCTTGTTTTCTGACAATACTAATGGTATTTTAAGGCGAGATGAATATTTTTCTTTTTTTTTGTGACTTTTATTAACATTTTTCTTAAATTGTCCTTCACTGTTCATCTCTGAAATCAAAAATTTTATTGTTATTTTTTACTGTTCATAATTTACATGGTTATATGCTGCTTATTAATTTTTGATATTTATTCAACTAATCTTTATTTTTGCGTGTTATTCTGTGAAAACACATTCTAGTTTTAACCCGCCACTGGTGACGTGTATTAGACTTACATCGTTGGTGACCCCGGTCTCACGCATGACGCACCGGGTTTTTGACTACGAGTTTTTCTATAATTTACTGTTTATGCGGAATTTATTAAGGTTATAAAATTAGATATTTGTTTGGTCAATAAAACATGGGTATTACACAAATCAAATCTCTTTTAATAACATTGGACAATATCTTTGGTAGCATTCAAATTATAACGTATTTTAACTATATTTTTTTAAACTAAAAATGTCGCAAAAAACTTTAATATTTAACGATGAAATCAGTCTTAATAAGTCTTATGACAATAGAAATATAAAATAAAGAAACATAAATGGTAATACTTCAACCAAAACAAAATATAGGGGAGACCTAGGAGAGTTGTAACAATTTTTAGTTTAGAGGACATATATCGTTGAAATAATATTTTATACTTATGAGTATATAAATCAATCAATATAGAGTATATAAATCAACCTATATAAATCAATGTAACACCATGCCATCTCTTTCTAAAACTATCTTCAAAATTTATTAAAGTATTACGGTTTCCGTGAAAATCAACAAAAAGGAAGACCACTCCCTCTGGCACAACTCTCCTATCACCGAGGTAAGTTGTGACAGGTACCGAGGTAAATTGTGACAGCTTAGTATTTAGACTAATTAAATATTAAAAATATCATTGCACCATATTATAAATAAATAAAACATGTTTTTTTGCAAAAAGTAGTTTAATCATCTTTTAGTACATTAAGTACCAACAAAAACAACATATAATATTCCCATAACAAGTAATTATAACTTATAAGTAATTATGGAATCGCTTTGAGATCAATCATATTATAATCAGTTAAATCTTATACTAATCTCAGAGGCAATTATGACAAACATATTGCAGCTCGCCTCCAGTACAATCTACATGTGACCAGCCTTTGCATTTTATGCATTGCACCCACTCCTCATTCGATCTGTTGTTTGCATAGGCTTAAAGGCAAACCAAACAAAAACATTCGTTTTCTACTTCTTCTTCGTCATCACCTATTCCCTTCTTATTAGTCTTCTAGGCTTTTTAGGTCTCTTCTTATCTTCGCTTAGGATATGCTTTTTCACATTCATCAACTTCCTATTGGCTTCTATAGCAGCTATTTCGTCATTAGTAGGTGCGTCTGTTCGGTTGACTGTTTTTTCTTGGCGGAGCTTTTGGCAACGGCCTAACTGATTCCGGCGAGAACACATTAGAAACAGTCGCAAGAGGTCTATCGGTTGTAAACGTGGAGGCATCAGATTTATTAGCGTTATTGTTCAGGACTGGGCTATGGGCTGAAGAAATTAAGGCAACAGATTCATGAGCAATATTGTTCACAATTGTGTTATAGGCTGCTGCTATAGCTGTGGATGAAATTGGTTCAATGACATTATTATTTAGAATTGGGGTATGGGCTATAGACGTGGAGGCAACAGGTTCATTTTCATTATTTGATTTGATCAATTGTTAGATGGCATGAAATGTTCAATAAATTCACTTGGAGTAACGGCTCTTGCTTCAACGTTATCAACTGTGCCGGTGTTGAGATTTGGAGTAATGATACTTTCTGCTGAATTGTTCACAATTTCTGAAACGGATTGCTCTAGTTCTGGGTTGGGACGATCAGTCACTTGACTTGGGAGGAAATCGGCTTCTCCAAATATGTTTATGTTAACCGGCCACGTTCCAGTTGCAGCAAAACCAGCACTGATATTCCTTGCAGTGATTGCTACATCAAATTCCGACTTTGTTATAGATGGGATGTCATAGATTGTCATGACCTTTCCGGCATTGCTTCGCATCCAATTGTCACAAGGTGTACTTATTGCTTTTTTTAGGGGCCCAAAAATGGCACGATCCAGTGGCTAAAGCTTGTGTGTACAGTGCGGGGGAAATGTGAGCAAAATTATGTTATTTTCTCTGCAGAATTCAATGTTTTTCAGAGCTGTATGTGAGGCATGATTATCTAGGAGCAACAAAGCTCTTTGCTCTTTTGAGGGTCTAACATGATTTTTAAAATGCTCCAGAAAAACATGAAAATCATCCTCTTGCATCCAGCCTGATCCGTTAGCTGTTCCGACTGAACCAGTTGGGCCGTCCCGTATGAAATGATCTTGGAATCGTTTACGTGGAAATATAAACATGGGTGGTATGTAATTACCTATTGCGTTTCCAGCTAAAGCCAGTGTAACCAAGGTCCCTCTTTCTGCCGATGTCATCGCACTGACCTGTTTTTCTCCTCGTCGTGCAATTATCCTATCCGGTTTTTGGACGGTAGTTATGCCGGTCTTATCAACATTCCAAATATCTTTGGCATCAAGTTTATATTTGCTTAAGAAGCCTGTGTAGTTATCGAAAAAAATTGCCACATAACTAACTTATATGCAATGAATCTAGTTTCTTTTGTTGTCAGACCTTAATTACATGCTGCACATGTTAGCAAATAGTCGCTCAATATATTCTCCTCCTCTTGTGTAAATATCGTTGGACTTGTATAACCCATAGATGGAGCCTCGCCATCTGGGTTTGCTTGATAAGCTGTTTTCTTCTTAATGTATCTTGACAAAGACATTTAGTTTAGACCGTAAGAGGACGCGGCATCTCTTAGACTTTTACCTCTTAATGTAACCTCTTCAAAGGGCAGTTCGTATATTTCGACACTAGCAGTGCCCTTATTAGTCTTTCGTGTATATTTATTAGGCATTCTGAAACAAAAAAAAGTAGACATCCAGCATGCAACATCACACCACAAGACCTAATATTTTTTTGGAAATATTTTTCTTGCTACAATTTTTTATTGCGGACTGTAACTTGCAAGATTTGAACTTAATATACTATTGTACAAACATACATACAGACATCACAAATGAATAAAAAAGTGTCGAATAACCCAGCAAAAAAATAAAGTCAAATAGGAGAGTTGTGACAGCCTGTCACAACTCTCCTAGCTGCTCAAAATCTCGACTTGTTCCGAATAATAATTCATATTTTCTAAGCATGATGCAAACACAAAAGATTTGCATGATGATTTGAAAGAGAAGAAGAAAATAACATAACAATGTACATATGTAACAAGACATGATGTAAATTCAATTATCCCTAAAACAACAAACGAGCGGTAATGCCAGCTCGCTGCCTATTATAGGTAGGGAGAAATTGTCTCTGTCACAACTCTCCTCTGTCACAAATCTCCTAGGTCTCCCCTATATATAATACAAAATCACTCATCTTCGAAAGCCAAACAATTGGAGCAAGTATGTACTAGCTCTAGTGCTCAAGGCATATATATTTTTTACATTTATGGCAAGAAAACCTGGTTTTTCGGTTTGTTTGCCATCCACATTCAAGGCACCGACCATTCCTCGAAGGACCAGCTACCACAGGAACATGATCGATCTTCAAAACTTCTGAAAGTCTTTGTCGCAATGATCGCGGTAAGTTCAACTGTGTCTGTCGTTCTCTTATATGCGGTTCAATCAGACTCATAGCCAAATTCTCAATGAAGTGACGGCGTAGAAGTTTTGAGTTTTGATTATTAGCTGTATGTATCACTTGACTGTTTATAGTACTGACGTTCAACATAGCGTAGAAGACCACCATAGGCCAACGTCTTGTTGCTCGAGCACAGTTGTAGTTTGCGCACAGACGATCTACGACATCGACCCCACACTTCGTGTCATTGTAGCTCAATATTATGTCGGGTTTTTGAGTTTCGGCGTCAACTTTATTATCATTATGCATAGTACTAATCAGAAGAACGTTTTTTCCTGCTTTTAGAACATGAGAAACCAAAATCATGTTGTCACGAAAATCAAACATACTAGACTTCACACTTCGACCACGTAATACATTGAAGTCCGGAGGAATTTCCTTTTTGTTCTTCCTGATTGTTTCAACCATCGTTAGACCGTTCTGAAGTAACGCATTAGCCAACGGTAAACTGGTGTACCAATTATCAGTTGTAACATTTCGACCAGTATTGAAAATCGGTTCGCCTAATCTTTGGACAACAGCTAGACCAGAATTATCAATATTGAATGGACCTTCCGTTGGTTGTTTTTCGGGATAAATTTCCATACTGAACGTGTAAAACATTTTAGAGTCTCAGAGCGCGTGAATTTTGATACCATAGGGTTTTGGTTTATTTGGAATATATTGACGAAATGAGCATCTTCCACGAAAAGCTTCCAATTTTTCATCAACTGTTACAAAAGCAGATAAAGTATAATTATCCTTGCAATTTTGGACGATAGTAAATATTTCTCTGATATGGCAAATCTTGTCAATAGGTTTTCTTTGCTGCCTCGTTGTGCTATCATCAAATCTCAAAACTCGCAGCAGAAATTTAAACCTCGCAGCAGACATAGAAAGTCGAAATATTTCTACAGCACCGCCATCAGTCCGAAACAACTCTTCAATATTCAGATGATTCGATTTTTTCACTCCGGCTAATAGATTCAAACCCATAAAGCATTGTATCTCTTTGATGTTAGTCAGTCTCGCATACGTATCTCTTTTATATCTATGTTTCACTGTGTCAATATATTGGTCAGTATGCTTTACAATAATATCGATTATATTGTTGTCAAAGAAGTGTTTCCAAAATCCAAGAGGTTCTTTCTCACCGGAAATAACCCGTTTCGGTCCTGGTAACTGAGTTACAATATTGAATCTTCTAGTACGGACAGATTGGCGATGAGGCTCTTTACTCTATCTCGTTGATTTGTCCTTTCCCAAATAAAATGAAGAGTTTTCATTACCTGAAGATTCTCGGTCACTCAAATCCTCTTCGCTAATTGAATTTTGTATTTGATCTGGTTCGAAATTTTCCGGTTCAAAGTCACTTTCAGAGTCACTTTCTGATGACGTTTGTAATATGTCCTCATCAGGCATTGCGTCTTGCAGAAGAGCCTCGAGACGTCGCTGATTACTTTCGTAAGTCATGCTAAAACAAAGTTCACAATTTGAATGACAAGCGCGTAAATATTTCTTGTAAAATATCGAACAAATGGGGCAAAAAGCTTACTTATCATAATATTATATAATTACACAGTAAATAGCAAAAATAGTCTCATCAAAATAAGCAAAACAAAAATATACACAATAATCATTTGACTTACTTAGTTGGTGACGCCGGTCTCACGCACCGGGTTGGCGCCAAAATACGGTAATGTGCGCCCGCGTCGCTGTCGCGGGGTAAACTGTCGATAGGTCGTGTGGAATAAGGCAGCTACTCGAAACCGCAATGTAATTCAATGGACGGTGAGAAAAATATTAGAATTTATCGAACAACCCGGTCTCACCCCGGACATATACGTCACCAATGGCGGGTTAAGGTTACTTCTTACAAATTAATTAACATGATTACAATTTCAGTCTTATTTAGACACAAAATAAAATAAAATTAGCAGTCTTAAAAGGTGTAAAGAGAGCATAATTAATTAAAAAAAGTAATTAAAGGCGGCCCCTGGCAACTGTTTTTAAATCTAAGAGCATAATACAATACATTCATCTTTTGGATAATGATCGTAAATGGATGCATTACAATGATCGTACCAAAATTTTGGATTATCAAGCAGCATCTTTATTAGTCATGTCATTATATTATTAGTCATGGATAGAGAAAAAAATATAGGGTCGAATCCCTTTAGCTGTGTTTTGCGATACGTTCTGATAGCACGTCAAACATTGATAGGAAAGGATGAAATGTATCTCGAGCCATGGCCATTTCAATTCGTAATAATAATACTGCAGAAAATCTTCTTGTGTTAAGAGATCATCATCATGTTCATGTCCACGACGATTGTCATTTTTGCCTTCGTTGAAGTTTTTTTCCTTTAAAAGGTTGCAGAGATGTTGCAAAAGTCATTCATTCGATCTGAAACGTAATAAAAATACGTTTAAAACGTAGAGAGAGTATAGGTATAGAGGAGCTAATAGCGTATACAACGTGAAAGAAAAAATGTCATATACATACTTTGTAGCTATGTACATTACAAATAGTATTGCTACAAGGAAAATTTTCCCGCATTATGTGGGTAAAATAATGTACTCAGTACTTACAGCAGTCCGTTCAGATATTTTGCGACCTATATTGCGACCAGAATTATGCTGATAATTTAAGGATCATGCACAGTGAAACTCTGAGATACAGCTTGGTAAAAAAATGTATGACGCGGTGACAAGTAGAACTAATAAATTTTTTGACTTCTTCTATCCATATTAGATTGAAATGGCATTATAATATATATTTTATTTTGTTATATTTGAATATATTTAAATTAAATATACCTTTAAAATTTATTATGTCTAAAAGATGACACAGTCGAAAATGTTTTTAGTTTCTCCTGTCACCGCGTTATACTCTTTTTGCCTAGTTGTAAATTATCTTTGAACGGATTATATTAAAGGGTCCGCGAGACGATCACACGGTCTGACTCATACCTTACGTGTTTGATGCAACCGTTTGACGTCGGTTTGATCGGTTTATCAAACGGCACTGTTCAGTTTCACTGTCACTTCACTGTCCAACAAAACCAAGTTAAGTAATTCCATAAACGAGCTTTAAATCCGTAAATGTTTGACAAACCGTTCAAACGAGCTTTGTAAACGATAAAATTAGTTTCACTCAAACCAAAATTTACGTGTGAGTCAAACCGTTTGATCGTCTCGGGGGCTCTTAAGGTTGTTCAAAATCTATTACGGTTAATTTGAGCATATAATCTATTGTTTACGTAAAGACGTTTAGGCAAAACTATAATGAATCATAAAAGTACATACTATATAAAATATATTGCGTTCTTTAAGGCGCTGACGTCATTAACCTCAAAGAAACAGGTGATTTCAAGAGGGAGCAGACTTTGTCTAAATATCATCGATACATACAACAGCTGTGTGAGCTGAATGACCTTAACAGCACCGTAATGAGCGTAATGTTATTTCATTATGTTTTTTTTTTCGAATCTTTCAATTATTTTTCAGCCAAAACGTCTTGACATAAGTAGTAGGTTATATGACCAA
Source organism: Phengaris arion (assembly GCA_963565745.1). Lineage (NCBI taxonomy): Eukaryota > Metazoa > Arthropoda > Insecta > Lepidoptera > Lycaenidae > Phengaris > Phengaris arion. Next base: position 5,139,821 of record OY751444.1, on the reverse strand, counting down.
AATATCCGTATCTAAATTGATTTAGAACACCTTATATTTAGGATGTTCTACTTATCAGAAAGTACCGGATCCGACTGCTGGAGACACGTTTGCACTGTTTTGACGAGTTAGTGAGGATGCCGGAGCCCAAAGAGGCTTGAGGATTTTTTGGACCTGCCATCAGACTATGCGCTGCTTGTTTACGATCTTTACATAATTATAAGATATTTCTTAAGTTAGATTATCCGTGACTGTGAAGACAATTAAAACTGTCAATCTTGACACCAGGGTTTATCTAATCCTTTCTATATTATGATTAAACATATAAACCTTGGTGTCAAGATTGACAGTTTCAATTATCTTCCCAATCACGAATTACCTTGTTGCATATTATATGTGATTCGGCCTAGAATTTCTATAAACTAACGTGAGAAAATCTTGTGTTAAAAGGAAGGTAAAACACACTGATATATTATTTACATATTTACTATAGTAAATAAACAATAATAATATCACATCTAAGTGAAAACAAAACCAATTTTTATTTAATAGTTTATTATCGCGCTGAGTTATAACAAAAAATAGCTACCATTTAGCACAGCACATACAAAATAAGCCCAGGATAATAAATAGTCAATTTGAGATCCTTAAATTAATATTCTTATATAATTAATATAAAATTGTGTAGGCTATGCAGAATTTCCTTTGATATCCTTTGTATAAAATTGTCCTAAACTATATGATCCTAAAATGTCGATGTGTCGATCTGACACATTCAGCATAAAAATATCAGCATTCAGCATGTGTATGGAACATACGTGTTATGTGTACAAACTTGGAGATTCTTAATTAATATATACAATATAATATAACCGGATATAACATAAATGTATAATATGTAATAATAGTGATAATAGTTTGCCCTGTGTCATCACTCATCAGAATTAAAGAGGAGAGGCCTGCCTCGGAATTAAACATTTAATAACAAGAGTGGTGTGTGCGTGTTTGTGTTAGCACCATTTTGACCGTTTGTTGCTACTGTCCTTTAAATAGAATTAGTTTATTATAGAATACTCTTACGTTATCAGTTTTTTCGGATAGTTTTCGAGTTGCGTGATGAATACGAACTTTTAAATATTTTATTATTACAGCCTTCATCAACAGCGAATAATGACAGTCGATAAACGATTGGCTAGAAAAATGAGGTACGCGAGAGAATAATCTTAATCCCAAACAACAATTCAAACACTCTTGTGTAAGGATAGTTAAAATATTTTTCTTGTTAATGCCTCGATTTTTGCAAAATATTATTTCACAAAGTTCATTAATTTTAATCACATCAAACGTGGGATAGCAAAGTCCTCCTTTATCTTTTTTTAATTGCAGGCTTGGGTATTTTGTGTTTGAAATGATAGCGGATATGCATTCTTCACACTTAAGCTCTTTTTTCAACTTGCTTACAATAAATCCAGCAATGAATGTAATTATGTATTTCGAAAATTCAGTCAAAATACTTGAATCGCATAAATAATCGTGATATTTCATTAAAAAAAACCGTTTCTCTGGTATTGACATCTAAGTAATCTGTTAATCTACTTTTATCTAATGATCTATTTATTGCTTCCACAGGTTTTGTTAGAGTTAATATGTTAATATGTTTGTAAAGGAATACAATTTCCTGACAGTTTTTTTATTAGCTTTTGCTTTCGCGGCGTTATTTCACTCTTCAATGATGACTGTGTCTCTTGAGCCTGGAATAAAAAAAGTCCTTGTAAAACTACACATAAAACCTCAAAAAGGTCACTCATTGAAGAAACGTACAGTTATAATACACTAGTATTGTGTATACCTTGTGAAGTGAGACTCAAAAATAATTTCCCATAAACGAAGTAATTTCCCTTTAATTGTTGTTATTGTTAAACATCATACAAAAAAATCTACTTACTGAAGTGCTTTCAATTTCTATCTCCATAGCAACTTCGACGGGTAAAGTTGTTGAGGAACCACCAAGCTGAAAAACAAAAAATATTTTTTAAATTTATCACTTTAATGATATGTAATATTCTCGTAAAATATCTTAAATAATATTATGTTAGTACTTGTTTTAGATGTGTATGTAACACTGAGAACATATTGTAATAGCAAAGTTATATACCAATTGATTAAATATTATTAATTAATAGTAAAAAAGGGGTAAATACCGAAAGTTCCTTTGTTTCTATCCAACAGTTTGGTTTTGTTGATTTTGAATCTGTAATGAGGAACATTTCATAAATATGGGGTGATTAAGTCTAGAATAATTGAAAACAATCAAAATCACAGTATATAACTAGTCAAAACCCTTTGTTAAAACTAACCAGGTATTACAACAAATATTGATGTCTGTTATTGTACAACATGAACACATTAATATCGGTTTTAAAGAATATTGCCTATTACGGCAACAATTTAATGGTCCCTTCAATGATGTTATAAAAGGTTTACTATTTTATTTACTGTAGGTATAAAAGATAATATTTTAATTATCTTACTTCTATGTGATGAGTTGGAACAGAACATGGCTTAATGTTCATATAAGTTTTATTTTTGCTCTGTTGTAAGGAATTTGACTTAAAATGTCTTGAACACATTGGAGAGTGCAGAGTTGGTTGCCAGTTAACACGACCTGTACACTCAATCCATTTACTTCTATATAGTAGTTCACGAGGAAAGCTAAAAGGAAGTATATTTTATTAGTAATTTCCAGTAGTTCTCTTGAAAGTGCATTGATAGTGCTATAGTAATGTATAGTAAGCAATTGTTGACTTTTGGCCATATGGGTTTTAAAATATAGTAATTATAATTTACAGCTAGGAACGTCTTTGAAAAAATAAAAGGCGTGCATTGTGTACATTTTTTATTATTTGTGGTAAAAATCGTGGGAAGCTGGTATCCCTGAATGTGTATAATCCAACCATATCAACATGTCAAAGAGTATGAATACGCTTCTATATACATCAATGTCATACGCACTTTTGTAGGATAATACCCAATTATTTATTGCGATTTTATCATGTAAAAACTTTAAATTGTGATGAAAATGTGAATAATACTAATAGAAAATAGATGATAGTTTTATACCCTGTATGTATCTTTAGATTTACATACAGGGTCTAATCAAAAATGCAACTTACCGGTGAAAGGTTATATTGCTTCCTTTCGCTCACTACGGCTTTTACAGCCAATAACACTGCAATTCACCATAATTACGAACTTATTGCTGCGATTACAACAATAAATATCACGATTTCAAAACGAATAGACAAAACTAAACACAAAAATATTTTGGCACGAAAAGTGTCTGCCACCAACGCTTACCGGTGGCAAACAAAAATAAGACCATACGCAAAAAGAGACAAAAAACAGTTGTTTCGTCCTGCTCACACCTACATATTTCACATTCGCACTTTCTTACTCTTGTAATTATTATTATTTTAGCAGCTCGTCTATTCTATTCTCTGTCTACGGTTTAAAATGACCAATGACAATAATGAAAACGCATTTACCTGCAATAGTAGTTTTAGGACGAAATTATGTGACGGGGTTGGAATAGATAATCAGAATACGTAGATGAAAGTCAATCTGTAAAAAAGTAGAATTTTACACTGTGAAAGTATATATTTTAAACACACAAAAATATCAAAAATGTGATTACTTTAGTCACTGATTTGTAAGCAGTCATCACATATTATGTGATCAAAATATCGATACCTCCCACGTAAGTTGTTGTATCTCTAGAACTGCAATTTTACAGGAGAGCGTAATTGAGGATTCAACCTGGCCTATAACTGTTTATTAATGTAGCTTTGTAAAACTTGGTATATGAATATAATGTATGGTACTCTTGACTATGTTGAAAGATAATTAAGGGCAACTTATTTGGTGTCGGGGGTAAATTGTGACCCCCCGGATAAATTAACTAAAAATTAACTAAATTCTTTTTAGAATCATTTATTTTTGGGTTAATTGTGTACTTTTATTAAGTCAAACAACTTTAATCTAAGTAAAAAACAACTTTTATTATACTTTTAACCAAAAAATTAACATATTTATAAACAATTTTCAAATACTTATTTTTTTAAGTTTGTTGTTGTTGAGTTAAGTTTAGGTATCCTAAATTCTATAAAAATCTAACAAACATGGAACAATAATTATTAGTACTATATTCTTATATAATCCTTATAACAAATATAGGAACATTGTATGAGATCAACATAAAACTAAAAAAATGACAACATAAACAGAATCACTACAAAGCGAGATAGTTTTACACTACATAATACTTAGCATTTGGTACATGTAATGACTAGGGTTGCCAGCTCAGTTGATCAGAAATCCGGGAGGTAAAAAAAGTAATGAAAATCAAAAATCTTTTTTTTAAAGTTGTATTTTTTTTACATACGTAATCATCATATAATTTGTCCTCATTTATTGGTACATTCAGAGAATCACCCAGCTCTTTTAATTTCTTCGTCCATTGTCAAAATATTCATTTTCTTGTAAATAGAGTCATCAAAGTCGTACCACTTATTCAAATAAGTCAAACATCGGTCCAAATATTTGTTTGCATCTTCTTTAAATATATTTTGGTCACTCTCCGTCAACTTCATTAGACATTGCCTCGCTGACTGTCCGTAGAACATATCATTCTTTCTGTTAGTAATGTTGGTTCGCAATTCCGTCATAATCGTGTGTAGTTCAGTGCATGTAATATAGTCACTTTCCAGTTTTTTGATGTAATTATCAAAAATTTGCATTATGTTGTGAATAAAATAGCAGTAGCATAATGGAAGACAATGCTCATCTTTAAAGGCCATCCATATTATTGCTGCACATTCACCTTCACCTTCATTAAGAAAGTATTCTCTCAAAGCCGGCCAATTCAAAATAAGTCTGTGTAAAGCTGGAAGCAATGAGAGCCATCGAGTAGGCACATGCCGGATAGTAGATTTGTACTCTAAATGAGTGAAATCGAAGAATTCCTTAAGCTTCGCAGTTCGCTTGGCGAACGCTGTAAATTTTCAATACCAAAGATTCCACATCAAACTGCAATGCTTTTAATGCATATTTGTTACAATTGTGTAAAATGTGACAACAAACGAGGCTAATGTCTTGTCATTTGTAAATCCAAATATTGATAACTTTCAAATTTTGCAGATTCCAGTCTTTAGGAAATTGAACTTTTGCATCATTGTCAAACAAAAACATATTGTTGTGATCGATCACGTCAACTTCCAAATTCTTTCGACTTATTTTTATTTTACTTATAAAATCTTTAAAATCGTATACTTCTCCGGAAGAAGCTAGCTTTTTTGCTATAGCAGCGTGTACAGCAGTGTGTCCAGGCTCAAAGTATTCTAAGACGATTTTATCAATGGTCGTGCTTTAATCATTAATGGGTAATGCCCTTTTTCGAGAAAGGTGTGTTTTATACTAATATTAAGCATCTGAGCAACATACACATAAAATGCAAACACTATAAGATTGCGGTTCTGGCCTGCACAATTGTCGGACCAGAACCTAAAGTCCCTGGCACCTCGTTCATACATGTTTTGTATAAAATATGAAAGACAACTTGATACTTCGTTTGAGCCCCGCTTGGCTTCACCCTCGTGCCACATAATTATAACAATAGCCTTCTTTATTAGCCATATCAAACAACGTAAAATTAAAAACAGATAACTGACGCTTGTTATATAAAATACTTAATTGGCCATGAGGTGCATTAAGAATCTTTTGAAAATCAAATGTAGCGCTAATAATTTTCTCTTGAGAAGTTATCCTTTCATTTTTGTCAGACTTCATGAGTTGTCGGCATAACTTGTTATTTGAGACATGGTTTTCGTTATCTACAATCTGTTGTTCAGTTGGACTATGGATATTTTTAAAAATGTGACATTGATCGCACTGATCCTTCTTAGGGATATAAAAACTTAGTTTAAAATTTTCATTTGCAATATCTCGATATTGGCGTTCGGTTTCAGCTTTATTTTCATATGTATGAAATTGAAGCCACTCATTATACATTTCAAACAACTTATGAAAATTTAATTCTCCATCTAAATACAGTTTGTTTGACCTTTGCACGAGGCAAATAATGAGACTCAACTGGCTGCAAACTCTTGATATGGTCACACACACTGTTTTTAAGAGCATCAGTTAGCTTTACTGAATGGTTTGAGTGTTTCCCTCTTTGATCTGGGACTAATTCTCCCGTTGTCTTATCTATCTTTTCCAAAGCCTTATGAATAACCTGATCACTGACGGACAAAGTGCTTAAAAAATGTTTTTACACACATCTACATAGCTAATGCCATCTTCATTATGTCCCAATGGTAACGTATATTGCAATGTATACTTAGTTCGTCTCTACGTTTATTTTTCTTCTTTACTAAGTTAGCCACATACATCCACTGTTTTTCCCAATTCCCTAAATTCCAAAAACTTTCAAAAATCTTCTTTCTATTTTCTCCGCTTAATTTATCGAAACATTTCTTCCGGCAGCTACATGGTGGGCCCCTCTTTCTACTTGGTTGTATTAAACCATTCCTTGACACGTATTATTTTCCTAAATTACGTAAAAACTTTCTTTTGTTATCGATCCATTTATTATAATGGTTTTTTCTTATATTACCTTTATATTTCCTTGATTGACCACGGCGGTTGGCGGTTGACGTGCTAGGACTATTTGAAATATTTGATAATGGACTATTGTTCACTGTTGTATACGTTGAGCAGCTAGAAAGTACTGGTAAGGGCTGAGGTGAAATGTCCAACGCCGATATATTTTCCTTTTGTATATAATAGGGGCAAAAATCACAGTCGTAATCCAGATGATTGATACTACAAGAAGGTGAAGGGTGCGGTGTCTCATTTGTTTTTGTACTTGACTCTGATTCTTCTTCTGATTTATAATCAAAAGTGTCGCTATCTATCATATTTGCTAACGCATTCATTTCTAATTCATTAAAACTAAATGGAAGTGGAGACTCTAAAACGAAAATATAAGAAGAAATTTTATTGTTAGTAAATAAGCAAGCATATTTTTTAGTTAGTAAGCGAGCAAAGTAGTGGTCCATTTAAGGCTCTATGCAGTCACACAAGTAGGAAATAGCGCTTTAAATAGTTTCACATAGTATAAGACAACATTCAAAACAAGCTTTATTGAATGTTGCTTTAATAAGTATTGAGCTAAACCAAAGAAAGTAATATGCAATTAAAATATAGCAAGTCACGATACGAGGTAAAAAGTTATTTTTACTACATGCCACATTTAATTTTATTTTTATTCCAACGTAAAATATTCTATCTATATAATACAACATTTTATTTTGCACCCTCAACAACGTAAACTATTCTAAGTACGACATACAACATTTTTAATGTAAACTTAACGACGTATACTGTTGTAAGTAATCTTTACAACATTTTAGGTTGTTATCACCAAAAAATAAGATATTATAGTCATTAATGTGTACGAAATAATACAAAAAGGAACTTACCAGTGATATTTCGAAGGCTTAAGTCGGGAATAATGTTTTGTTCAAATTCATTGCTTGTAACATTGTTATTTTCGCCAGGTGTCCTCTATTATTGACCAAATCACACAATCTTCGCCCTCTTGCAATAATACCAGTTCGATGCATTTGTTATATTGTTTGAAATCATTCAATTATGTGAAATTTTTAAATAGCGCTCACGACACGCGTGCGTCCACCTCGATTTCCAGCGTGGTCTGTTGCACAGATTAATATATGTAGCAAGCTACAGATAAGACAGCTTGTTTGCGTAGTTCCTTTAAAAGTAGTTTTGGCGCTGCGATCGCCGTTTATTATCAAAGGTGTCAAAATGAGACGCACAGATAAAAAATAAGTAGAGCATAGATAAATTTAAAAAAGTGGGGCCATGAAATCGATATTTATGGATATATTCAGAATCGATAGATTTTGATATTTTCAATCAAGTTTCAAAAAATAATAAAACAACATATTTTTAATAAATCATTTATTTAACTTAGCTTTTCTTAACCTAATTTTTTTATATTTTTGTTGGGCTTTTAATTGCATTGCACCTTCTACATATTTTTCATTAATTTTACCTTCTAATATATTATTTATAATTTTGCACCAATTGTGACATTGGAGCCTCAAAATTAATGGAATCATTAATTTTGTATAACTCGTTTGTGTTCTTTGCATCCCAGCCATGTAATATTTTTTTGTTTTTTTATTATATTTATTAATTTCTTTTTTAATTCTAAATGGTGGCTATTTTCATTTAAAAAATTATGAGTAATTTGGGAAATTTCTCTATAAAGAAGTAGCAATTGTGGTTTGGGATATGCCAAATTACTGTTTTTTTATCTTTTATACTCTCTATATTGAATATATTTATGGATCCCCTGGCTTTCATTTGTTGTATATGTTTTTGTACATTTGTGACAATTAACTTTTTTTGTAGTTTTCCTACATATATAGCCAGCAGTATATGCGGATATTTGAACCCTGACCTTTTCAGAAATTACATTACAAATATTTAATGTTTTAGAAGACAATGGTGACGGAGCGATAGATATATTTGGTGCGATATTTTCTTTATCGACGCCAATATTTTCTTCTGAAAATAAATGTTTGATATCGATGATTGAGTCACCATTGTCTTCTTCACAATTTGCGAATGCCGAATGTGGATAATCAAGGATTTGAATGCATATCCAAATGTATTCACGTCAGGGTTCACATTTCTATAATATATAGCCCTTATACGCCCAAAAAAATTTTCAAGGGGATCCTGATTTATGTATCTGGGGTAAAAATAATTAATCTACCCCATATTGTATATATAAACAGTAATTCGGATAAACCCAAGAAACTCTCCAATGTCACAATCCAGCCGTCTAAAGATGGCACTCGCACATTTCTGGGCGCCCCCGATTGTATAGCATGTTTGCTTTTCGCGTCTAATTAAAATAAAATAAATTGGATATTTTGTAATACTCGTATTGAGGTGCGCCAGGATTCTCGGTGAACTGAGTTGGGTTTCACAGCACACCTCAACTTGCCTTTTGTCCCTCCTGACGACCCGTTCACGCTGTCAAACAGGTCGTCAAAAAACTCTACTGCCTCTGCAGTATTTTTCATTGTTTCATGCTTTGATGAGCTATCAAGGTGTTTATCTGAAATAAAATAAAAAACAACTTCAAGTAAAATGTCTTCCTACATGTAAATATTTTGTACGAATAATAAAAACTAAGGAAGAGTAACTGGACGTAAAAAATATGTTGTTGTATGGTTTGTCAAAAGTGTATACCTAGGTACACATTTTCAATACATATTTAAAATATAGGTGACCTTCAGTGGTATTGGGCTTGTAGGGCTGCAGCTGATATTCAATAACACTTCAAAGAGGAACCAAATTCAAAACAATAATAGTATAGGAGTTACATTTCCTTAGTTTTTATTATTTGTAGGTAAATAATAATATTTATAGTTTATGATTTAATAAAAAATATAAACTCATGTATTTCAATGCAGTGATTTTCAAATCACTTTTTTAGTACCAATTATTTTAAAAACTGTGATCTAGTGTTGTGTGAAAATAAATGGTTAGCAAAAATTCTATTGTATCATCGAGGAAATTGATGCCTAGGCCAGGGGTTCCCAATCTTTTGTATCCCGCGGCGCAGTTACAAGTTTAATATTTTTTCACGGCGCCCTGTCCTAGTTATCTATTTGAGGAAAATTGTTGAAAGAAATAGGTACCTACAATAATAGTAGTTAGGTTAGGTTGATCGTAGCGAAAATTAAAACACCACAATATAAAATAGACTTTTTTATTATAAAGGAATTTAAACGGAAAACAACAAGAAAGACTTAAGAAAAAACAAAAATTAAGTACGACATTTACTCAGTCAAATCAATGTGAAGGGTGAGCTTGGTGATCTCCGCACAGTTTTTCAAAGCGGGGAATAAGACTTGACACTGCTACTCTCATTTCTTGCTCCACATTGATCTTTGAGCGATATTTATTCTTTATCGCAGCTACAGCTGAAAATCCAGCTTCACATAGATAAGATGTTGCAAATGGAATGAAAATGTTTAGTGTTTTGCAAGTCAAATTTGGATACTCATTTTGAATTGATAACCAAAACTCCACCAAATCGACACTCGCGAATCTAGTTTTTAGGCTGCTGTCGCAAGAGAGTTCAATGAGACTCTCTTCATCTTGTGATGTAAATCCTTGTGGACTTTGTGCATGGAAAGGGTCTTGGATCCACGCAAATTTTTCAACATCATCATCTGCAAAGTACTTCGAAAAGTATTCGGTGAGCTTCGCTAGGTGTTCCGTGAAAAGGGCAATCAGGTCTTGTGAAACAACCAGTTCATTGGATGCCGCATAATTATACAATTGCGGGAAGCAATCTTGACCGCCGCCTTCTTTCAACTTTGTTATCCACAACTGCAGTTTCTTTCTAAACGCCGCAATCTTCTCCGAAAGCTTCAGAATGTGCGTGTTGTTGCCTTGCAAAGACAGATTTAAATTGTTTAATTTCTCAAACACATCGCATAAATATGCTAGCTTTAGCAAAAAATCAGGTTCAGTAAAATATTTGGCATTTTCTTGACGTTCTTGCTGTAAAAAAGTGCAAATTTCTTCGCGTAATTCAAACACACGAAATAAAACATTTCCACGTGAAAGCCATCGTGAATTACAGTAGTACAGCAGAGCTGTATGTTCAGCTCCCATATTTATGCATAGTTTTTTAAAAAGTCTGGCTTTTAGAGGCCTAGTTTTTATGTAGTTTACCGAACTAATTACACATTCCAGTACTTGGTTCAGTTCAGAGCTCATTTTTTGATGCAAGAGCTTCCCTATGGATGATGCAATGGGTCCACATAGCATTCGGTGCTTTTTTACGAATAAGCGCTTGTAATCCCCCATACTTGCCAGACATCGATCGAGCACCATCAGTACATACACCGATACACTTTTTCCAATCCAAACAATTTTCTGTAAAAAACTTGTCTAAAATTTCATACAAGTCTTGGGCTTTCGCACTTCCCGTAATGCTTTTGCAGAATAAAAGGTCTTCGACGATGATATTGTCAGCCAGAAAGCGTACGTAGCAAATAAGATGTGCATCATCATTACTGTCAGTGGCCTCGTCAAGTTGCAAACCAAAATCCCTGCTTTTAATTTTTTCTATTAATTGGTGATTGAGATCCTCGGCAATGTCATGGATTCTTCGACTGATGGTATTGTTAGATAAGGGTATCTTGGAAATTAATTTTTCAGCTGATTCTCCCATCATAATATTCACCATGTCGCGAGCAGCCGGTAAAATAAGCTCTTCTGCAATAGTATGAAGTTTTTTTGCATTTTGCCACCCTGTATGCCACCTTGAATGATGCTAACAGTGCGTTTTTTTGTACTGAGGCCTGCTGAGTGAATACGTTTTTCGTCTTATTTAAATTTTGTAATTTCCGGTGAAAAAAATCGCGCGATTTATCAGCCATAGTCGGATGAATTGTCTCGAGATGTCGCTTTAACTTACTTGGAAGCATACATTCGGATGATAGTATTTTCAAACAAAGCACACACTGCGGTTTTTCTTCATTGTTTACTTCTATTGAAGTAAAACCAAAGTCCAAATAACTATCATCGTATTTACGATATTTCCGCTTCTTTGCTTCCCCACCGCCACTAGTAGATGCTTTATCACTACCATTAGAACTACCAACTTGTTTACTTAACAAAAATATGTTCATTTTGCGTGAGATATTTGAAGAAAAATAAAGGAAAACAAAACAACAACAAACAAAACGTCCGTCGCGCGGCACACTTGTAGGTAAATAAACGGGCATTGCGTTGCGATGCGAGCGAGCGAGCGCGGGCGGGTGAAGACGTGGGAGGGGTATGGCATCAACGGTTTCAAGCGAGTAGGCACTTTAGCGAGCGAACGAACGCAACGCGACGACGAAAAAAAATTCTACGACGCTATGTTCGTTTCCTATGCGAACACTCAAAAAGGTACCCGCCAATATTTTTGGTGTCCAATAATAAGAGGATCGACTCACGGCGCCCCTCTTTACTTTCTACGGCGCACCACGGCGCCGCGGCGCACACTTAGGTTGGATCATGTCAAATCAATGTATATTGCGTAGACAGAGGAACAAAGTATATTGTGATCTTTCAGCTGGGTTTGACGTAACGCGACCAAACTACGTTGATCACCCATCTGCCTAGGAATCAACTTCTCTGATAGTACAAGATATCTAGTAGATAAAGCTATCAGAGGATTTCATTATTTATACATCATAAGCAACACAACAAATCTGTTTAAAGTTCAAGGACCATTAGTCCTTGAACTACCTATTGTTGCAAGATCAAGCAATCAACAAAAAAAAATGTATATATCATAATCATTCTACTACTAATTATTATGCTACTCTGTATGTATATTTTACAATATGAATGATTTTCTTATTATTAATACTTACGAACAGCATGAGTGTAATTCAGCATTGCTGCAGTGCGAGCACTCAAAACCTGGGCGGCTGTTTTCACTTTCATTTTTTTTATTTTCTGTACATCAACATGTTCAGCTGTTAACTTTGGCAGGGCTCTAGTGTGACCTGTGATACAAGATTATGAATTATCATTGTGACGGTTGTCAAGACAGCCTGTTTGCCTACTACTTTACAGTTAATATTTAAAAAAAAATCTAAGACAAAAGATTTACTAACCTGATTTGTTATCCAAATCATATATATACAAGATATCCTTCCATGATGCCCTTTTCCCTCTAAACAACATATCTTTGTCCATAAAGTTGTTCCTGATACCCTTCAATAAATGTGGAGGATCATAGAAGGGGTTAGTTATATCCAGCAATGTGTACTGTATTATCTACAAATAAGAAATCGCACATATCGTCTGCTTACTGGTCAAACATGATAAGTGCACATTCTGCCAAAATGAGATATTGAGGTTTGAAAGTTCAGATTGATTTTTTAGTATAATTTAATTTAAATATATATTAAATGACCAAGGGTATGCACTTAACTGATTTTACCTGTAATTGAAAAAAAGTTGAAATAATACCTTTATTTGCCACTAAATTTAAGTAATTTTAATGAAAATGTGAAGTTATTGGTAATATTCGAATATTAACTATTAAAATAATGTGCATATAGAATGAATTTAGGGAATAATCGAAGAAAGCTCTGTATTTACTTGATTTTACCTGTAAGATTTAAAAGAAACTATGTACTTGTTATAAAATTATTCATACAGTTAAGTTTAAATCCTTTAAAGTGTTTGTGAAATAAAAAAACAACTTCCAAGTATCTGAATAGACAACATTTATTACCGTGTCGATATCAAAACTAAAAAGGTAAGTAATAATGGTAAGTAGGTACAACATTATGACTTTTTTATTCTTCTGCAGACTCTTCATCAACTGCGGGTTCTGGCAGTCTCTCAGGCCTATCAATATCAGATAGAGATGAAAACCAACCATGGTATTCTTCAGGGATAACACCTTTCTGACACAGCGTCATGAGGTCGCTTTTCTTCTGTTTAGTTATGGGCAAGGTCTTAGAATAAAGCTTTTTAAGCTGTACTTGGGGTGGGAATTCATGCAATTGTTCATTGTTTTTACGCCTTTTTGGTCTGTTACTTGACTTGTTTGCAACCTGTGCATTGCCTGAAACATCTATAAAAAGAAATTCGTCTGACATAATAATATCATAAGAAAAAAATACTTTTGAAGGTTCTGCCTTCAGGTATCTCATCTTCTTTATTTTTAGACACTTGACCTGTTGTCCGTTACAGTCTTTCGACTTATTGTTCATCGTATCTTCAGCAAATTTTTTAAGGTCATAAAAATCGTTGTATTTTAACTCTTTCGTTTGATACGCTAATTTTGTGTATTTAACGCCATCAACATTAAGGGCCGAAACACATAACGCAAACTGCTTATTTTTGCGGCGCCGCAACGCCAAAATCGGCAGTTGCGTTGCCGCGTTGCGGCGTCGCGAAACAGGGCATTATGGTAGGGTAACCATTTTCTCGTGATTTTTGAGTGTGGATAGACGTCTCTCTGCGATGGATCGTAATAAACTTATTGCTTATTTGTTATTAAGAAGACATTATTCTATCTTAAAAATACGGCAAAGAAGATACTGGATACATCCATTAAGTAAGGGTATGAATCCAAATGGCGAGTTCTTTTCTAAAAAATACGAAGCATTAAAGATAGACGAAAAAAAATTTGTTGCCTACTTTAGAATGAGTATATCATCATTTGAAGAGCTATTAAGCGAGTTATCAAAATATATACAGAAGAAAAAAAATAAAGGAAGGAAACCAGTTACTGCTTTGGAAATGCTGGGCTTAACTTTAAGGTAAAACAAATAGGTTTCTTATTTTTTTTTATTAATGTTTATGGCACTCGGAATCAAATGTTTAGTTTTATTTGTACCCCTGGCTTTATACACCTGTGGTACTAGCGGGGTGTCGATAAAAATTTTGCATCACTAGTGTTCATGGTTTGGGGGTACCTAGTGGTACAAAGCCAAGTTCAAATGAAACAAGACAGAATCAAATTAAGCTTTTTGCATTATACAATTTTCTTACTTTAAGAATACTTTAATAGGCCTTAAAAAATGTAATGATCAATTTAAGAAAAATCAAACTCCTCATCTTGTGAAACATAGGAAGTAGCTGACGTTTCGTCCAGTAAAAATGGTGAATTTATTGGACGTTGTTGGTTTGATGATGAGGTAGTCCTCTGTTCAGTAATCGAACTTCCAGGAGTAGAAGTGTGGTAGCCACTCTGAACCGTATTATCGTATCTCATTGTTGAATATCCTTGATTATAACCCTGATGCTGATATTCTTGATTATAGCCGTGATGTGTATTTTGATGAATTGAAGGTTGAAGAATGTCCGTTAATATTTGAAGCACCCGACTTTGAAATATCAATGTTTGATTCTCATTTAACGATTGTAGAGATGGTAAAATCCCCTTGAAAAAATTCAAATGTCTATTCTCCGGTGTTTTTAATATTGCCAATAAATCTTCTTCAATATCATCCTTATCATCTGCCTTTCGTTTTCGTGGTTGACTTTTATAACGAGGCAATGCCGTTATTTCATTCTCAATATCTCCTTCCGCTACACATAAACTGGAATCAGTTGCATTTTGTGAAACCTTTTTCAAAAACTGTAATTGTTTATTCAAGTGATATTCTTTAATTTTTGCAGCTCCAGCTCCTGATCGATTGGCATCTTTTAGTTTTTTTTGATATTTAGCAAAATTATCTTTTATGGCCTTCCACTTCTTGACTAAATCATTACCTGCAACAAATAACTTCACAAGTGAAAAATAGTAATAAAGACTAAAATTCCCTAAATTCCATTTATACTACATATAAAATTACATATAAAATTTGATATAACTTTCATAAGTACTTTCGGTCCATCCAATTTCATATAAATGGCTGGCCGCCGAAAAAGAACAATTTTCTGCTTTTTCTTGACTTAGGCAAGTTAAAAACTGATTGACCTTGCCTAGAACAACCATAATGTAAAATATTTCTTGAGTACTTCTTTGAAAAACTACCTGTCTATCTTTGAAAATCTATTCCTTTAGCAACACTATTACCTGCGCAGTTTGAGTTTGATTATACCTACATTTGTATTATTTTATTATTTGCCTACTAATTATTATTTCATTTTAGATTTCTAGCAACCGGCAGTGACTTTAAAACCATGCATACGAATTACTTCCGAGGAGCAAGTACAATAGCAAAAATTGTAAGGACAGTTTGTCGCGCCATATGGAAACATCTATCAAGTCAAAATATACCTCCTATAACAAAACAGGTTCTAGAAGATGTCGCTATTGAGTTTGACAAGAAAGCAAATTTTCCTAACTGCATAGGGGCTCTTGATGGTAAACATGTCAGTATTACATGTCCTGCGCACAGTGGATCACTGTTTTACAATTATAAGGGCTATAATTCAATAGTTCTATTAGCTCTTGTAGATTCTAGATATAGATTCATTTTTGTCGATATAGGAGCGTATGGCAAGGAAAGTGACTCCACCGTTTTCCAGAACTCTAAACTTTATGATTTGATTATGACACGCAAATTACCTATTCCTGTACCAAAGCCTTTACCAGGTTCTCAAAATGAAACTCCATTTGTTTTTGTAGGAGATGAAGCATTCTCAATTTCGAATAACGTCATGCGCCCTTACTCAGGGAAACATTTGTCGGTACAACAAAGAGTTTACAATTATCGACTGAGTCGTGCCCGAAGATATGTCGAGTGCGCTTTTGGCATCCTAGCCAATAAATGGCGCATATATCATCGATCTATGAATGTGCAATACGAATTTGCGACAGACATGTTGCCACAACATTGCACAAACATGTTGCATGACAGATCAAGGCATGTTGTGTAATGCACAACTTTGTTTTGAATCGAGATGGAGTACAAGCGACCGATGACATTATCTTTGATGATTCTGATCTGCAAATGTTGCATTTGCCCACAGCAAATGAAAATAATTTAAGCCCACATCTAATACGGAATGATTTTTGTAATTACTTTTCCAGTGATGTTGGCGCCCTAAGATGGCAATTAAACAAAATATGAATGTTCGTATACCTACTCAGTTCAAAATACAAATAATACCTTAATACATTTGATTCAAACTATTTAACATGTTGTGAACTGCGAATAAACAATTTAAATGGCAATTTGGTTTTATTTATAGTATTTGTTTACCTTTTTGAATAAGAGCGCGAGAAAAAATATAATTTTAACTTAGAGAAAATCTTTTGCATAGGGCATTAAAATAAATGGTGTATTTCATATGATTAAAAAAAAAAAAGATACATGCTACTTACATTAAACTACAATTTTTACAATTTAAACCGCGGATCAGATTTTTACGTTTTTACTACAGTAAAAATTGTGGTTTTATTGTGAATAGTGATCGCGTAAACCTAAGACAATACTATGTTACTACTTACCCAGTTTTGATTTTTCGCTTGAGTTTTTTTCCTTGTAATCAACATAAACGATCTCACAAATGCTTTTCCATGCTTCTTGTTTTATAAATTTGTCTTTATAGGTTTCGTCACTAGTATCCCACAAACAACGGTGTTCCTGAACCGAAGATATAAACAGATCGACGTCAACGTCAGACATTTTAATTTTAAAACTGCTTCTCGGTTGACACGTGTTGTTTGCGAGAGTGTTAGAAACAAACTGCATCCTTGTCAACAAGTATGACGTCATAACGCTGGAATTCACGTCGTGCGTTGCGGCGCCGCACCGCTATAGCGCACTGCCGATTTCAGCGGCGCGGCGCCGCAACGCGCTTATGTGTTTCGGCCCTAACTGTTTTAGTAGCTCGAGTGCGTTTAAAAATGGAAATGAAATCAGGCATGCAGAAAATTTCTACGTTCTTTTTGGCAGTCTCGTTACTACTGTGCATACTATCTACTTCCATGTAGCTATGACCGGATTCTAAAAACTTGTGATCAATTTGTTTCAAGTGTTCTATGTTTTGAACGGCGAAAAGCAATAAGGCTGTAACAAATTGATTTCTATTCTGCCCTCCGCATGTGTCAGAGTAAAAGCACACTTCAGATACCTCGTGTGGCACTTGTTTTGACAAGAAGTGATATAATATACTCCCGATTTCAGAGCTTCCACGTTTACCATTTATTTCAGACCAAGTAAAACAATAAGCGTTATTCGGTAGAGCAGCTTCATACATACACAAGTTGTAGACGTACAACTTTCGGCTGTAGTACAACTGACCCACTAGGCCGCTTGGAATCTGTAATACTGCTTGAAGATCAAAGGTAAGACAGTTAAAACCTCTCTGTTTTGTGACTCTTTCTTTGTCCCTCTTTTTTTCAGCGCTGCAAGCATCTTTCCGTGCCATATGATCATCATACTCTTTCTTGATTTTAAGTTGTTCTTCAGGTGTAGCTTTCTTGTATTTTGAACACGTCAGACACTGGTCTTTTTTTGGCACAAAAAAGCTATAGTTGTAATTGTTACAAAAAATTCTTCTGTACGTTATCTCTGAAACTGGAGTGACACTTTGTTCATTGCGTTTAGTCTTATACAGCTGATACATTTTCGTAATAGACAAAGAAGCGTCTAGGTACAAACGTTTTGATGATTTTCGTATGTAATGTGGCTCCATAGTAGGAAAAGACTCAATATGCCTCTTGACAAAATTGACATCTGCTTCATTAGTTTTGTTCGGAGGTGCTTTTCTTCCCCGTAAATCTTCACCATCGAACAATCCACACTGGTTCCTTTTTCCAATGGCACTATTAATGACGCTAGGGGAAATTGCTAAAGTGTAGCAAAAATATTTCTGACATATTTGGTATCTGGATCCTTCATGATAGAAGAAACATTTCGTTGTAAATTTCCGTTGTTTTTTATTACTAGCCTTTACTACGAGAACTCTTTTTGGCGGCTCAACCTGTATATTGCTTAATAAGAAATTCTTCTTTTCAACGTAACTTAAATTCCAATAGTGTCGGCATAACATTTCTCTTGCTTCTTTTGGTAAGCTACATTTATAAAAACATTTGCTGCAGTCGATGTTCTTCGGAACCTTCGCTTTCCTCTCCTGGTTTTTAAGTTTATAAGGTAAACCATCAGAACGCCTTTTTTTGGCCACATTTATTTTCCAGTTACATGGATCAGCTTTCTTCCAGCGTTGTCTAGCTTTAGAAGCATCGAACACATTTTTAAACAGTAGGTCCAAAATACTAAGAGCAATAGCCCGTGAATCTAAACCCACGTCTCTTTGTATTACGTCATCGTCTTCATTGTCTTCATTCAAATCACTCAGCAACCTCAAGAAGCTGTTGTCTTGGACAGTACTGGAACTGGCGGCTGGTCCACCCATTAAATCATTCAGTTTGATTAGATCTGTGTCTGGACTATAGTGAGGATCTTTATCAGAATCGTCGCTATCGAACATTCGTTCCATATCTTTTCTCAAATCAACATCATCCTCACTCAAAACAAAAGTGGAAATAGATGAACAAGGCATATCAACGTCGTCGAAATATAAAAAAAAAATATATAACGTATAAGCAAGGTAGCTAGTACCTCAAGTTTTAGGCCTATGTTATACTTCCATAAGCAAACCTACAAGCATAGACTTGCTTTAAGTTAAAAACATCTATTATAATACATCATTCGTAAATTTTCTTAATTAAATACTACTACCTACTTAATTCATTCACAACATTTGCCTGGAGAAGAAATCGGCTAATAAGCCACAGGTATTTAGTATTCCGACTATATATTCCGAATAAATAGGTATTTATTCTCTTAATATTAAAAAAATATTTAAATATTACCAACCCTACGTATTTTATGCGCATTAGCAAAAAATAACCTCAAAGTTGAATAATTCGGTGGAATATTACTTACCTTGAGTTACCGGAGCTTTAGTCACCATTGATACTAATCTTTTGCCTCTAAAATTCATGTTTTCAGATTCAAATAAAGTCGAAATCACTATAATTAACTATAAAGTTTTTAATTCCCGCAAGCGCGTACGCACGGGTCACTGCAGATTACCATAATAAACACGGAAGCTAAGTCAAGTTCCTACAGGTCAAAAGATTTAAATGCATTTATTACTCTTAGCAATACGTCTATTTGCAGGAAATGCGTGTTTTGAAGTACTAGGAAAGAATGATATGTGCATATATCATATTATACCAGTAAATAATAAATACTTTTTTCTATAATGAAGTTTTAAAATAATATGTTAAATACATTTATATCTCTTTACCTGTAACTTTTACCGAAGAATATGAAATAAATAAGTTTATAATATTTGACCTTACCACAAACTTCATACTTAAATAAATACCCAACTTCAAATAAAAAATAATAAGATTACATATCTTTTCTCACTTGTATCTGTTCAGCTCGAATTCAGTAATAAGTTTATTTACTTTTGTTGAATAGAATTATTTTAGATTATATTGCCATTTAGCGTATTTTTAATTTCAGATTCTATGCGTTATAACAGTCCTAGCACTTATTTGATTTTACCAGTAGATAGAGCGTCAAAAATTACGTATATCTGCATTTATAACTCATTTTTGACAAAATGTGCACTTATCATGTTTGACCAGTAAGCAGACGATATAAATAAGTAGGTATATATATTAATTTTGCCATATTTATATTTTTTTATCTTTTTTTTGGCAAGAATAGTATATTAATTAATGAACAATAGTTATCATTTTACATATTCAGCTGAAATCAATATTGTTATGTTTAATAGCATGTCAAATTGTAGCAGAGTTTATTATTTTTAATAGATTTTAAAAACTTACCAGAGTTTTTGCCCTCAATGCTTTGTTGTCTACATGTGTCTTGTTTTAATGTTCTAAAACAAGACCTAAATGTTGACCCTTGATCACAAACCATTGCTACTGGTAACAGGCCAGCTTCATGCAGTTGTGGTACAATCTGCTTCAATATTTTTTGAAGTTCAGCACTTGAGACTGTTTCCTCACAAAAATAATACGCAATACTTTGCCTCCATGATGAACAAATTCCTCTGACCATGAAAACTAATGCATGATTTTTGCTTCCGCTCTCCTGCTATATCAACAAAACCATTTATTTTTTCTTTGTTTTCATTATATATCAGTCGTGGCGTTAGAGCGACCTCATCAAATACTAATGAACACAGTTTCTTCTTTGTGTCCCATGACTTGGTTATATACTTGATGTGGTTGAATATGTTTTTATTTAGACCACATTCAAAATTTATTTTTTGAGAGATATGAGTTAATGTTCTTTTTGATGACAGGGCAAACATGGTCTTAAGGAATTTATACCCAGTCTGCTTACACTGTTTCAGAAGTGTTAGGGCAAACAGCTTCTCATCTAAAGAAAACCTTCTTTCCATCTTCTTTTTTCTCATAAGTCGCATTTGCATTAACAAGAAGGCTTGACATTTCTTAGTCAAGGAGTTAAAACCTTCCATTATATTACAGTTGCTTGCAATATTTTGTTCTTTTTCAATGCAATTCAATTTTTCAATGCCTGAGGTGCCCAAACTTTTATTCATAATATCAGTGCATTTCTTCATGAATCTGCGACTTTTAGAATGAAGTTGTTTTTCCACAGATTTGCCTGAAATTAATAATACAACTTATTAACTCAAACATTATGTATATACAGAGATACAAAGATGTGCAAAGATTTTAATGCTGCTTTTTATTATGTCTGTCAAAACAATCAAAAAGATATTAAAGGTACCATTAATTAAACATATACCCTCACAAGATCATAACATCCTATAATATGATGTACACGGAAGTAAAAAAATACCTGTTTAAATTTGAGCAAAATTCAAATTTGGAGTATTATTTGACCCCTCTGGGACTGCCAAAATATCACATCCTTATAGGCTTGTTGATGGAAGTGAAGATGTAAGTTCTAGAAATGAAAACAATATTATTATTGTATACTCAAGTTGGATTAAAATTCATCATGACTTACATTAGGTATATAATATACTAACCTTCACATTGGATTATTGAACAAGCTTCTTGGTTAGTTTTTATGTATTGGTGGTCTACCAATGATGCATTAGCTGCAAAAAAAAATCGAAGATATAAATTAACATACATAATGGAATCAAACATTTATGGCATTTAATAATTCTCACAGGCTTATTCATGAAGAAAAAAACTTTTTTTCTTGTAGTTACCTTGCATGCCCTTTACCATTACAACATCTTGTGCATTCACTTCTGGCTCTTGTTCATTGGTAGATGAACAATAATTATGTTCATTTTCAACTTTGTACTCTCAAAAATAAAAATTTGTTTTAATAATAGTCAGTAGCAAAACTACTCATTCATTATTAAGAGGAAAGTTGAATTATCTTCATATTATTACTAGGTGATACCCACAACTCCTTTTTGCTAAAATTTTGTTTATTGCGCAAGAACCGTATATTTTTCTGGTATAAAAAGTATCCTATGTCCTTTCCCGGAACTCTAAGTATCTCCATACCAAATATTAGCAAAATCGGTTCAGTGGTTTGACCATGAAGAGGTAATAGACAGACAGACCTTTGCATAGCTGACCCGACAATTGCTGTTCTACGATATAAATTATTTCTAAGGTAGCAACATTGTGACAAGAGAATTTTACAAGAGAAGTAAGAATTAGTACTAGTTAAAAGTAAGAAAGTATGGATTTATTACATCCTATGGAAGTAATAATTATATATCACTACCAATACACAAGCCACACATTCAGGGTTACCAGATGACAGGAATTTTCCTGACATGTCAGGAATTTCAGCTGTCTGTCAGGGAAACAGGGAAAGCTGGAAATTGTCAGGATTTTTTTTAAAAAAAAGAGAAAAATATAAGAAATTAAATTTTAATCAAATAATAATAATTAGCAACCAATTAATTAATTATTAAGTATTCATCTGATCCTCATATTTTGTATTGCTGGATATAGATTTCAGCAACTGCTGATCTTTCATGACAATTTTATGAAAGTCTTCGCATGATGTGTTCTTCAAATTGAACTGTGTCAAAAGTAGAGCCTTAACAGAAGCTATGGACAGTCTATTTCTCTCCTTTGTCCACTGCGCACCCATTAATGAAAACACTCTTTCGACGTTAGCATTTTGTGCTTGAATAGCAAACACAAAGCCGCAAATTTTGTTGAGTTCTTCCAATCTTTCACAGCTGACGGATTTTAAAATAATTTCCCATTGTTTAACAAGCCCCATTTCAATAAAGTCATTGCTTTGCTGCCTTAAAAAAGAATTTAACGCAGTAATTTCATCGAAAAGTTTAACGTCATTTATACATACTCCGTATCCATTCAAAAACTGCAAAGAAGAAACAACTTTCTCGTAGTCAATATCAATACCTTTAAGTATCATCCAGTCAAAGATTTTAAATTCGTCTAGAGGCTGCAACCATTTCCCCAAATATTCAAGTCAAGTCATGTAGGCATTTTTCACGTCTGACATAAACATTTCTTTGGCGTCTTCAGTACAATTCGACAGCAATTCTCGTACTTTTAATGGAACAAACATAGCCCCTAATCGTGCTTTCAACTTTTCAGAGGTCGAATTTAATATTCCTAGAATATCCATAATAGAGTTATTTTCCCGTTCTATTTTTTCGATTTGTGACTGAAAGACCGACATAAGAGAATGCACAAAAAATAAATAACTTTCGGCGAGTTCATTTTCGAAGAAAGATTTAATTGTTGTCGGCACTTGCGGAGTTGTCGAAAAGTATTCTTTTAGAGGCAGATACATTTTCAAAATTCTTTCAATGGCAGGAAAAAGGCTCAGCCACCTAGTTTTACTGTGATACAGCAACTTTTGGTAATTTATACCAATGTATTCACAAAGTGCTTTTAAGTTTTCAGTGCGCACAGTATATACTGAGAAGAAATTAAAGAGCTTCATCACCAGCGATTCGATATCTATTTTCAGTACATCAGTACCATGTTGGATACAATTATGCAAAATATGTGCTGGACAACCAATTCCAACAATCTCCTTATTGAGTTTATTCTTAAGATTTGTCAACACATTTCTTCCTGCTTGCCTGTTGATCCCTCCAAAATTTACGTTGGCATTATCCGCTGTTAGAGAGATACATTTTTCAGTTAAGTCGTACCATTCCAACGACTTCATAATAATATCTGATATTGTTTCTGCTGTCTCATTTGGCGTGTTAATGACATCCAGTAACTTTGACTGCATTCCATCTTCAGAATCGAAAAACTGGATCATAATCGGAAATATTTTGTCCGAGCCATGATTGCTCGCATCGGTTGATACCCCAATGTATGTTATTTTTTGTAATGAGGACTTGATATTTTGAATTATCCATGGAGCTATCACACCGTTTACGATAGCTTCGGTTTTAGTTCTTTGGCAAGTAATATCCTTGGCAGTATCGGAATCAGCAAAGATTACCTTCATCAAACGCCCAGTGCAGTCCATGGAGTTGTAAGACTGGTGGTGCTTAACGGTGTGAAACGCAAGTGTAGCTTCAGCAGCAGATTTCTTTTTACTTTGAGACGATGAAGACTGGAAAATAGTATCTATTTTGCAGTTTTTATTAACCACCAACAATCGATTCTGGTGTTTTTTGCTTTTAATGTGTGTGTCGATATCGAATGCACCTTTGTACTTTATGGAAATGTAACAATCACACACTGTACAGAAAACTTCAGACGGCTCTCGTCCTTGTGTTATTAAAGGATATCTTTCACGTAAAATGTCTGTAAATGTACATTGACGTTTACTACTTGAAGCCATTATAGAAATCTCAATTACTGCCTTTTCGTTATAAAATAAATACTTGCCGCACAAATACGGACAACACTAGTAAACTTAGCACCGTTTGCAAGAGTACTGAAGTCTGAAACTCTGAACTACTAACTGACTCGCACAGCCGCGCCGCGCCCCCCGCAGTCCGCACGGCGCACCGCATGGTGCGGGAGGCGCGGGGCTGCACCCCGCATCCCGCCACAAGGCATCTAACACTCATACTCAGACTACCACGCGCCGCGCGCGAGTTTGTAAAATAATATATTTTCTGCAAAAATGTCAGGAAATTTTTGCTGAAACAGGGATTTTTTCAGGAAAACTTATGTTTCGGATCTGGTAACCCTACATACATTAGACAACTTAATTTGATATGGCTTTTCAATAGATACACACACATGAACTGAATACTTTTTTAGTTAAAGTGAGAAGGAAACTTACCTTCATTATTAAGTGGCACCCCATGTGCTATCTCCGATGCGGTAAACAAGCAAGGATACGAATACCGGATCCTAGAACCAGCTTCATCAAATTGTGTACGGTCAAAATGTTTGGCACAAACACGGTAGTTTAACAACTGGCTCTTTTTGAGTCCAAGCAAAGCCGGATTAGTCGGAACTAAAAACGACATCCACAAATTTCGAAGACTGTCTTTCACGGGCATGCAAAATAGTTTTTCATTGTGATTCGTTGAATCACAACCACCAACACAACACTTTAGTTGTAACGCCATGGTACGCGACACACGTATCACAGATTACACGTTGATTATTGCACTGAGGACAGAGGAGGATTGCTTCACAAGTATCTCTACTCAACCCGAAGGGAGGAGAACACAAGATCAACCGGCACTCAACTCGAAATCACACAGCACAATAACAAATTACAAAACAACAAATGGCGGCGCCTTTAATGACATTGACAAAAACTACATTGACAGATTATTCCACAGATAAAAAACAATAACGTACCGACACTAGCGCCAAAACTATTTAGGGGGAACTAAAGATGTCACCCCCCTGGTCTGTTGTAACCGATACAAAGCGCGAGCGCACGAATCTCCCCGCCCCGCACCCCGCGTAAACCATTGCCAAGACCCATACAACGTTCTAGTTTGTTCCCGATCAAAAGCTACAACGGTTTACGTCTTTGATCTGCCTTAAAAAATTTCGTTTCCGATATTTTTTCCTTCTGAATACGTTAAGTCCATTAAAATAAACCTCTTTTTTAGTAAAAACGCTAAATGGCATTTTGTGGGATACGACATTATACGTGGGATGTATCGATATGTCGGACCAATAGTGCAATCCTCGCAGAAGAATTGTTTGCAAGCCATACATTTGGCTTTTTGACCTAGTATTGAACAATCTGAACATTTACTGCACATTAAGAATTTGGTCTCATTTTTCTTTGATTTGATTGCAGTGTTCCTCTTCAATATCTTAAGCCTTGTAACCCCTTGAGCCGCTCATTCGCCTGAGCATGCTCAGAGGAACAAAATGAATGTTTTGGTCAAACGAGCCTCAGCATTGAAAAAGCTGTGCTCAGGCTGCTCATTATATGCTCGGCTCCGTCATGTCTTCACGTGTCCGTGTAGCTGCTGCTGCCTTTATAATCATTCACTGTGCCATAAAGAAGAAGAGAAAACCACCAAGGTAGTGGATGAGAGAAATGTATCGTCATCGAAGAAACAACTCGGCTAATATAATTCGTGAATTGACTTTCGAAGGAGATAACGAACCAACAACATTAACAACTTTACAAGAATGTCAAGGATTGATTTTGAATATTTACTGTCATTGATCGGACCGCAAATTAAAAAAAAAGATACACATATGCGTGAGGCCATATCACCGGAGGATAAGTTACTGATAACTTTAAGATTTTTAGCTACAGGAGATTCCTATACTAGCTTGCAATACATGTTCAAAGTATCTAAACAAAGTATAAGCCGTTTTGTTCCGGTAGTGTGTGAAGCTATTATACAGGCACTCAAAGATTACATTTAGGTAAGCTATTTCGATTATTTATAGTTATATGTTTTTTTTAAACTAAGTAGGTAGGTAATGCCCGTTTTCACCAACACCACCTAAAATTTAGGTGTATATAGCCATATATAGCCAGTATAAGGTGCACCTAAAGCAGAGTTTACACGAAGCCAGTAATGCTGGCGCCAGTCTGCAGACAAGCCAGCGTTGGCCTGGCCCTTGTTGTTTAGACGCGGCCAATCATTCACGGATTTTTTCTTCTGGTGTGCACACGTTTGGAAAAAATAATGAATACGCGGCAAAGGCTGTTGAAAAAGAAATGTTTAAGGAATATCTCTGCACTATTCTGCAGTCGTAACGAAAAAGGGCATAATTAGCAATTTGTAAATATTGAGAAAATGGCCTTTGAAATATTTTTTAGTTTTTGTTATAAATATCCTACTGCGTCATATTTTTAAGATATTGTGTTGATGTTAATAATTGTATTTTTGTATTATAAATATAATACACTGGCAATATAATAATTATTTTTAATTATTTCTTAAATAATTAGCTTTTTTATTTTCAACTTAACACTAAAAATATATTGCAAACGGTATTATTACACTAAAAAAGCATATGTAACCAAATATGCCTTTACAATGTAACATTGTAGTAAAATATTTTAAATGTTACAGTAAAAAGGCACACTTGTCCATTTATGCCTTTTTATTGTATAATTATTACAATAAAAAGGTAATATTGTTATAATACAACCGTTCATATTTTTATGAATTAAAATATTAAAATGAAATATTAAAATTATTATTTTAGAGAATCTAAACAATTATTATTCTTTTGTTATGACAATGAATTAAATGAAACAAATAAATTATTTAGTTTGTAAATAAAGTTTTATCATCAATTTAAAAAACACATAACAAATAATATTTTCTTCCAAAAATGAAAAGGTATAACACACACACAACCTGTAACAAACTTAAGCAACATTTCTAGAAAATAGGATAGAAACTATATTCTTTTAAAAAACAAACCTTATGAATACAAAGGAACTCTTTATATTTCTAACATTTAGAAATTTTTAGTTTGTACTAGTATCACAAATTGGAATATAAACGTTATTAAGTAGTTAAAAATATTATATTTTGTAATAAATCTGACTTGCAGTTCTAATTATATCTACTTAATTAAAATCAGTCAACCCGTATATTTTGTAAGTATACAAAAAATAAAAAGTTATAAAAAGTAAAAAAAACTTATTTGGTAAATGAGATTAATTTAGGCACTTAGTAAAATAATTCTTATACTACTAAAATCTCGAATGGACAAAGTAGATTTATAAATCAGTCTTCTTATACTTAAATATTAATCTTCATAGTTTTGAATGAAATCGGTTGATCGATCATTTATTGGTAAAGTGTCCCGAAACACCTTTCTGTTAGCGGGCATAAGTGGACCAAGTTTTGTAAGAATTGTAGTTTTTCTTTCATTTGTGATACCCCTTGGAGCAATCTTCTGTCTTGGAGGAGGTATCCCTCGTTTTATATGTCTTATCTTCAAAAATTCTAGCTCTACGTGTTCGTCAGTACCATGACTGATTTTATAATAAAGTAAATTGGAACCTCTTCGAAAATTTGCCTCACAAATATTATTCATGTAAGCTCGTGGTGTGGTTTTTTTTATTTTATGTGTCGAACAGCAGTCCCCAAAATCATAAAAAACATTGAACTTCCATCTTTTTTACAAAGGTGCGAGACCCAGTATCAGATACAGCTCTACTGAAGTCTTCAAAATCGTAGACACGTTTTTTCGTTTTGAGAGATCGTTCTACTCTGTGATGAAATTTATCTGCAGCCATGAATGTGTGACCGGTTTCTAAGTAGCGTAAAGTAATTGTTTGAAAATTAACTTCTACAGAGTTAACTAAATATACAAGATAAGAATATAGAGTCCAGTTTTTATTTTGTGCTGCACAGTTATCTAGCCAAAAAATTACATGTTTAAGGTCCCGATATTGTATGAAATATTGCTTCATGCCATAGGGCTGCAAACGTTAAACCCATTTCATGAACATTTTTATCGCCAATTGGCACAAAACTTTGGTTAAAAACAATAAGCCTTGGGCAGAAGAGCACAGTTTTGAATTCTTCCATACGGGGTAACATCATATCTTTTTCTAGGTCTACAGCAAAAATTAGGGTTCCAGTATCATTCTTTTTCTGCGTCTGATTATCTGCATCAGCTTCATATCTACTGCGAGCCAAAATGTATCTTTCATGGTGTTCTTCATAATCTTTACACTCCTTGAAATTTCTGTGCCTAACCATATCTCGTTGAGGATTGTGAAATATAAATTTTTCACAAAGCTCACACTCCTCTTGACCTAATTTTGTAAATGAAATATTAAGTTGTTTTACAACGTTTCTATAATACCCATAAGACACTTTCGTTTCGGGATTTGTATTATTGTAGTTATCGAACATTATACGAACATTAAGGTCTGAAGGCAAATACTTTTTATTGGGCGCGTGCTCCCGTCTGTAATGACTAATGAGAAACGGAGGGGTTAAATGACATTATATGTTCTTTGATTTTAGTACTATCGATTTTTTTTGGATTTGGGTTACGACCGCGGCCATCAATTAGCATTTCAGGCTTAGAATAATTATAACTCGAAAGAGCATTTCTTACTGCTTTACAGTTATTTGGGTTGTAGCCAAGGGTAGTTAAAAAAAAAGCCTTGCAAACCGGAAATCTGTCACCATTTTCATCAGTTAAAAAATATGTTATAGTTTTTGATCGCGTTAAACGTTTTCTATTGGTATCATCAGTTTCTTTATTTTTCGGTCTATCTGGTTTTTTTGTGGTGGTGTTACATAAAAAAAAACTTTTATTCAAGCCATGTCAATTTCCAAAAAATTTCATTTATTTTCTTGCGAAACTCTTCTAAAAAGCGCTGTGTACACTTTTTTTGCAAACGTTTTCACGACAACCAGGCTTTACGGAATATTTGGTAGTTATTTTTTTTTCATTCTTTAGTATTTTTCTATTTCTCAAGCTGATGTCAAACCTTTTACGCTTCCTTACATTTCCTTTCTTAGTTAGCAGCTGTTGATCGTTATTTGTTTCTCCGTCTGATTGTTCTGGTGATACTAATATCATTCTTTGTTGTATAGGTTGTGAACAAGGTATAAAGTCAGTTTCTGAATCTCTGCTAATAAGATTTTGATTGTATGTAGTATTATTATAGTTGAATGCAGTAGGTAACTCGTAATCTTTGTCCAATACTGAATCATCTGAATCAATTAAATCTGACCAAATATTCTCACTAGATAGTTGAAAAGAATTTGGAATCTCATTGCATGTTGATAGGTAGGTATTGACGGGATAGGTATATTTTGTTCCTTTTCAGTTTCCGTTTCGTAAAGCAGCGTTTATTAATCTTGCGCTTCGCGATGACATATTGCTAAAAAAAACATAAGTTATAAAAAAGTACTCTCTAAAGAAAAGGGACACTGTTTTTACTATCATGCATTACATAATTATACATTTCTATAAAATACATTGTAGGTTGTAGGTTTAGTTAGGCTTGTAGGTTTCTATAACACTCGTTAAAGTTATAAATATACTTAATATCTAATCACATACATAGAATAAATGTTATGTTCAATCAAATTTTGTGTGTTATATTCTAACACAAAATTTTTTATAATTAATATTAATTCGTTATATTCATAAAAAAATGAGGTAAAAATAAAAGGCACAAGTAAGTAACAAAAACTTACGCAGCGCCCGCGCCGCGGCGGACTAAGCAGCGTGGATTCGCCTCGACACGTCAGACACAACTGACGAATTCTCGGTGTACCTCGCCTCCCCCACTTCACTTTTGCTGTCTGATGTTTAGTAGCAGGGGCACATCGGCCATTGTCACTTTTTTCATTAAAAAAATTTACGCGTGCATTAAGTAGTAAAGACACAAAATGCTAGTTGTGACTTTTCTTCTACAATCATGGCTAAGGTGTTCATGTGATAAAAAACACAATTGCCATTTAGGTCTTTTATATTTAACATTAGCTAACTAGGCCTTTGCATTTAAACATATTAAATTTATAACAGTAATATAAAAGACATATGATTCAATGTGCCTTTTTGAGAGTAATAAGGTCTAATAGTGGAACATTTGTGCCCTTTATGCTTATGCTATCTCTTTAGATTTGAATGCTAAAAGTATACAAAAAATCAGGCAGATAGGCCTTTTTTCCTGATTTCGAATATGTATATAACTCAATTTTGGAAAAAATGTTAGTTGTGCCCTTTTTCCTTACGACGGCAGTATTAAGAGAAGAGTTGATTGCTATATTACAAAAAAAGGGAGCGAAACGACTTTGGATAAGAAAATGGTTAAGCGATAGACCTGTAACTGGAGCTTCTGCCTTGTTGCTGAAACAACTAAGATTAGAAGATCCTTCTGAGTACAGGTTGGCGTTGCGGGTTACTGCTGAAAACTTTGATGAGTTGCTTTCGCTTATACAGAGCTCGATTCAGCGCCAAGACACTCTGATGAGAGATGCATTACCAGCAAAAATAAAATTAGTAGTAACGTTATCGTTCTTAGCATCTGGAATGAGTTATCGAAGCTTGAGTCATTTTTACCGCGTTTCTCAACCATCTATATCACAATTCATACCAGAAGTTTGTCGAACAATTTATGAAGTATTAAAACAGTTTATTAAGGTAAGTGTTTATTTATTTACTTAAAATTGAAATAATAAGGCACACATTATTACAAAATACAACAAACATATATATTAATATTAAGCGTTATTGAAGGCTTGTTGAATGGCATCACTGTTGTCTACGCTTTCGCCGTAACTGTCATAATTATATGACATTAGTAGTAAACTGGGAACACGAAGAAGAACATGTCGATGGACTGGACTCTGGAGGAGGGCAGATTGTAGGTGTTGTCAGAGAGTATTGGGGTACTATGTAGGACGGAAGAACTTGTGTAGAATTCCAATTAGTAGGTAGCGTATTTTGCGATTGCTGAACCGATTGTTGCACTTGATACGCATTCTTGGCTCGTATATCTGTGAGCATGCATTGAGTCAATATACTCTGTATTTTTTCCTTAGCAATGACTGCCTGTTCCTCTGTCAATTTTTTTAATTGTGCCGAGACGCCTTTTCCAAATAGGTCAAGATCTGTTTCTTCGCAGCGTGTGTTGTCGTTAATTTCCCTTAAGTCATTTATCATGTTAGATATCTGTGATAACTTGCTCCGCTTAGGTTTTGTGGGTGGGGTAAATCGAGGTGTCTCTTCTGCAGACTCATTTTCTAACCCATTTTCAGAGCGTGGAACCAACGATGGTCCTGGTTCATTGCTATTCGATAATCCTGATTCATTGCTATTTAGGGTATCCATGTTATCCTGCAATTAAACAAAATAAATTAATGTAATTGTAATGTTATAGATTTTTTGTTGTGACTAAAAATGGTATTAAGGTCTTCGCACATTATAACAACTCCACGCCAACGCGGCAGTAACTCTACTCACACTCTCGATGAGTAGTCAACTAGTTGATCCACCCAATGGTCACTAGTGGACAACGCGGTGTCAAGGAGTGGCCAACGCGGTGCCAACGAGTGGGTTATTCAACAGACAACTCGTCTAACCTCAGTTTTCGGTTAAATTTTGTCCAAAGAAGTCGTGTTGCTTATGAAATGTCGAACTTTACATTCAGTGAACTGGCGATTATAGCTATTATATTTGATAATGAAAATGAACGAAACAGCAGGAAAAGAAGATATTGGGTACATGATATGTTGCGACAAAGGAAATCAGAAGGGGAATATTGGAATATCCGGAAACGTCTGCTAGATGACGAAGAAAAATTCTATATCTATTTCCGTATGCCGAGATACTTGTTTTATTATATACTTAATATTATTGAGGACGACATCTACAAAAGAAACACGCGATTTAGAGAAGCTGTATCACCGGAAGAAAAGCTGGCAGTGACATTAAGGTAAGCAATAAGAAACTTTTTTATAATTTATATGTATTTATTTATATATCAAGTTAAAGGATAAATCAAAGCAAAGCAATTTTACTTTAATTGTGTTAAGAAGAACCATCAACCCTCGATTCTTCCATAGGCGTTGTATTTTGCTGTTGGGTGCTAGCGGTGCTACTACCGATAGTACCTGCATTTAGGTTTTGAGTTGTGTAGCCAGAAGTTCCTGGTGCAAAAAAATCATCATAGTAACAGTTTCGATTATTTTGCAGTTCTTGTATTTCAGCTTCCGAAACTAAATTAAAAATTCTTGACTTTAAAAGTGCTTGATTATAGGTAGATAATTTTTTTACTGTGCTAGAAATACTTAAAAAAAATTTATCCATTTCGTCATTCTGCTTTCCATCTTCATCGTTTTTTTTTTTAAATAAATATTCCATTAAAACCGCCGATGCACTTGTTTCTTGCAATTTCTTTCGTTTTGTCGTTTTTGGAATGTCAGGAAACACTGATCTAGATGAATCGTACATAGACACCGAAGATTCAGGACGCTCCGAGATAATTGACGAGTCTTGAGATTCTTCATTATTAGTCACATTGGCAAGAATTTCCGCAGCAGATAAGCTATTTTCATCATCACCATCATCTGTGTTGTCCACTGACGTCACTGTAGACCGTTCTTTATAATGTGGTAATAAAAAAGACATTTCAGTTTCATATTGCCATTTTTTATTAGTATTAGCACTCTGACCACTTTTAGTTGCTTTCTTTTTAATGGCTCTTCTATGATATTCCCTTAAGTTTTGCCATATCTTCTTACATTCTGACGCTGTAACAAAATAATATAAATATAAAGAAAAATTGGTTGTTTCAGGTACTTGATTAGTGGCTGTTCATTTAGGACTATGAGTTCAAGCTTTCGGTTAGGCGAAAGTACCATCCGGTCGATATTAAAAGATGTGTGCAATGCGATTATAAATACAATGAAGGGGAAGTTCATGCCCACACCTACTACCGAAGACTGGAAAAGAATCGCAGATGGTTTCAATAAAAAATGGAATTTTCCAAACTGTATAGGTGCCATCGACAGCAAACATGTAAACATAATTGCCCCTCCTAGCAGCGGCTCGCTATTTTTTAATTATAAAAAAACACTTCTCTATCGTCCTCATGGCTGTCGTCGATGATAAATACAGATTTATAGCTGTCGATATAGGGGCCTATGGCAAGAATAGTGATGGCGGAATTTTGGCATCGTCAAGATTAGGAAGAGCGATTGAAATGAATACATTTAATATTCCAACTGACACACCATTACCTGGTACTGAAATAATAATGCCACATGTTTTTGTAGCCGACGAAGCGTTTCCTTTAAAAAGGAATTTATTGCGACCATATCCACGTTCAAGTGGCATTTCAGAAAAGGAAAGAATATACAATAATCACTTATCGCGAGCTCGCAGAGTAGTTGAAAACGCGTTCGGCATCTTATATCAAAAATTTGGAATTTATAATAAGAATTTGCATTTACACCCAAAATATGTTGATATTGTGGTCTTTGCGACGTGTATTTTACACAATGTCATGCGGTGTTATAATATAACATCCGATGATGAAGTCAACACAAGGCAGAGTTCGGCCAATAATGATGATGAACAGAGATTACTAAGTAATCTAAGTACAATTCCAGAAGATATAAGTGAATCTTCGGCATCTGCTTTTGAAACTCGTGATATGTTTGCAACTTATTTTCAATCTCCCGAAGGACGAGTTCCGTGGCAGCATTTAATATAGATCATGTATAATTAATATGTAATAATCGTAAGAAGTTGGTTATAAGTATGGCTTATTAAGAATATTAAACAAGTTTCTATACTAAGCTGGGATTTTATTACTGATTACCTATATTAAATAAACGTAAGGCACTTTATTATAACATACAGAAACCCAAACTAAAAATAAAATATATATGACGTAGATTTAATATTTTATATCAGTAAATTCTGGGATTTTATATTACTGTATGTGAAAAAACTAATTTTTACGATAAACCAAGATTTTTCGAGTGTCCAAGTAGAAAATCGTAGGTACTGTTAACTGTACAATAACATACCTACTTTTTGGATGTAACAGGTTGAATTAAATTTTCTCAACAATGTACTTTAATGAAATGACTTATAAGTTTTAACATTATTTTTAATATCTATTAGAATCACACATATTTATTTGTTCGATAGCTGAATTTCTGTAGATTATGGCAAAATCAATAACTCAAAAAAAAAAAATTCTTACCTGGTTGCGACAATACAATAGCGATTTCATTCCATGCCTTTTCCTTCTTATGTACGTCACTATATTTCGGATCACGAAGGTCGTATAGTAGCGGATATTTTCGCACTTCTTCTATCAACTTTTCTTTCTGCATGATTTTCGAAAAATTATCACCGTGTACCGCCAACGTGCACTCCGTCCTTCGATTCTATAGTGAATGATGGCGGGCGGGGGGAAGGCACGGGGCGGACGGGTGGGCTGGCAAATGGTTGCCCGTCACGCGTCAGTCGCAAACGCATAGTCGTTACGTGGACAACGTTTGGTCGTTGCGTGGACGACGTATGGTCATTGCGTGACAAACGTGTCGGGGTTGACCTCTAGTGTACGATGCGTAGGCCACTCGTTGTACACTACTTTATAATCATTTTTTGAAATTGAACCTTGAACATATGATACAGGGCTTAAATTTCAATGTCTAGCATAGAGTCGAGTCGCCGGTGAGTTGTTATAATGTGCGAAAACCTTTAAATAGTCCGCTTTAATTACTACCCTTTTTTACAGGTACCAAACGCAGAAGAATGGAAAAACATCGAAAGGGGATTTAAAACACGATGGAATTTCCCCTTATGTTATGGTTCTATAGACGGAAAACATGTGACAATTAAAGCTCCTCCTAAAAGTGGAAGTTTATACTTCAATTATAAAAAAACAAGCAGCGTCGTATTGTTAGCTATTGCCGATCACGACTACTGTTTTTCGTACATAGATGTCGGCGCGTGTGGTAGCGCATCTGATGGAGGAGTTTTTAAGAATTGTTCTATATACCAAGACCTGGAAAATAACTTATTACCTGACAACGGAGTCATCGTAGGAGATGCGGCATTTCCACTAAAGACTTATTTAATGAAGCCGTATCCAGGTGTAAACCTCAGTACAGAAGAAAAAGTTTTTAACTACAGGTTATCTCGGGCAAGACGGATAATCGAAAATGTATTTGGAATCTTAGATAGTAGATTCCGGGTATTAGAAAAGCCAATACTAACTAACTTGGAAACAGTAGATGCAATCGTTTGTGCTTGTTGTGCCCTTCATAATTGGCTACGAAAGAAATCAAATTCATACATCACCGCTACTTGTGTTGATAGGGAAGATGAACAGGGAAATATTCAGCCCGGTTCATGGAGGAGCCAAATACATGCCCTACAGAGTATTGGCAATCAAGGTAGCAATCATTCAGCAGAAATAGCAAGAGAGAAAAGAGAAGTTTAAAAAATTTGTTTAATAACGAAGGAAGAGTTCCTTGGCAATTAAATAGCATACATTAACAATAGACTTCGAAAATCAACATTGAAACGGACAAATACACGAGCTTCTTTTGTTGTAGTATGCGTGTGTCTTTAAGTGGCTTTATAATTTTGCTTAAATGTAATTTTCGTTTAAAATAAATAATAATGTGATTTTACTTACTATGGTTTTTCTCCTCATAGAAACCGGCTTTACAAACGAATCATATTCATCAAACCATTTTGCCTTTGGCTTATAAACGCTCCCCCCAGCCCCAGATCTTGTAGATTTTTCGATTTTGTCGAGTTCCAAATAGTACGTATTTCGAATACTTTTGATTTTTGATTTAACTTCATCGAGAGTCAGTTCTTCTATATTCATTCCTACACGAAGTTGTTCTAGTGCCGAAGCGCGCATTTCTTTATTTTTGTATGCATCGCAACGCTTATCCCACAAGCATTCGTGCTCTCTATAAAGTTGTATGAATTTCAAAGTATCCTCTTCGTTGAATTTTCTCGGCATTTTGTCGCAGAAATTCCAAATAAAACAACAAAGAACACACACCGTACGGACGTTCGCCAGTGACTGGCGAGACTCGTCTACACGTGTCCGCAACGCTGGCGCGGGGGTCGAAGGGTATGCGGGCGGAGGTCACTGGCTAGAAAAATAGACGGTCGCTCTATTCTCGCCAGCGTTGGCAGCCAGCGCTGGCTTGGCTTGAAAAACTGTTTACACAAGGCCAATACCAAGCCAGCACTGGCTGCCAGTCTTATTGGCAGCCAGTGTTGGCTCCGTGTAAACTATGCTTAACGCAAGTTTTGTTTTCACCAACGTTTAAGTGACACCTTAAACCATTAGGGGACCCTTATAATTTAGGGGATGAATTGACGACTCCGTAAAGCTTAGGTGACGGATATTTTTATGTTATTTTGCGAATCATCTATTGCACCGAACAGTGAAATAAGATAAAAATGGATATTGATCACGATTTATTTGAAGATTTAGAAGCCATTGAAGATATAGAATTAATAAGTAACCGAAATTTATTTAGACGGCCTCGTATTTACCGTAATAGATCAAAAGATTTTAAAAAATTTGATGAAAAAGACTTTTTCATAAGATACAGGTTGTCAAAAAAGAGTGTTATATTTATATTGCAAAAGATCGAACATTTATTAGAATTCCACAATGACAGGTAAGTACCTAATCATTATAGTGAATCTGATAACATACCATGCTGTGTATACCACCACCATGGTATATATTTATATTTACCTGTACTTGCTAAATTTTCTATTTACCAACTTATCTTTTTTTTTGCCATTATTACAGAAATAAATCTGTGGCTCCGATTAATCATCTCTTGTGTGCCCTGAGATTTTACGCGACAGGCAATCAATTATTATCTATAGCAGATCTAAATGGCATCAGTATTTCTACTTGCAGTAGAATTATAAAGAGAATGTCTAATGCCATTGTGGGTCTGCGAAGCGAATTTATACAATAATTCCAGACATAGAAGAAGAACAACAAATAGTGAAAGAAGAATTTTACAGAATAGCTCGATTTCCGAATGTTTTAGGATGTATAGACTGTACACACATAAAAATTCAATCGCCAGGTGGGGGTTTTCTTTTCTATTTCGTGTCCTATTTAATTGTATAACCTAGATTTTTTTAAATCTATCTGTGCTTAGTTATAGGAGGAGATGATGCCGAACTATTCCGAAATAGAAAAGGCTACATGTCCATTAATATGCAAACAATAAGTACTGCAAAATTATTGATGACTGATGTGGTGGCACGCTGGCCTGGATCAACACATGATGTTACCATATACCAAAGTAGTCAGAGATATTCAAAGTTTGAAGTAGGTGACTACAGAGGAAATTATTTGTTAGGAGACAGTGGATATCCATTAAAGGTAAAAATAAAACTATGACTTTTTGTAAATAATAGTAAAATTTTAATCATTACTTTTTTCATTTTGCACTCCTCCAAATAAATTATTTAATGAAAAACCTCCACCTGAAACAAATAAAGGTTTTATTAGGTAATTTATTATAACTGATAAAAATATAAAAAAAGCCAGCAATATTACTGAGCCATAAATAAATTTATGAAGATATGATTATATATTTTATAGAGCCATCTTTTGACTCCTTATCTAAATCCTGTTACACGTGGTCAACAAAAGTATAATGATGCTCACATTAAAACAAGAAATGTAGTCGAACGGCAATATGGAGTCCTGAAAAGAAGATTTCCAGTGCTAGCAGTGGGTATCAGACTACGATTGGAAACAGCTATCCGTGTTATGCTGGCTTGTTGTGTTTTACATAACATATGTATAATTCGAAAGGAAGGTGATCCAATAAATGACGGTTCGATTCCAAATTTAGAACGTCTAATTAATGATGATCAAATTCCCCGTCCACCGATTGCCATTAATGATCCTGTCTATGGCTTTAAAGAAGTCAGATGACTCAATACTTTGATACTCTCTAACTGTATAATTATAATATTAATAACAATAAAAATAAGCATTTACCTCTAATTTGTTCCAAAATCGCAGTTTTAATTTCCACCTCTCTTGTTGCTGCTTGTAATTGTAACTGGTACAATTTTTTCTTAAATTCTAATTCCTCCCTTAATAATTGTTCCTTAAGGTCCTCCACAGTTTGCCTTTTCTTATACACATTTTGAATGCTATGGGAAACTGTAGCAGCGAGCTACGTTCATTATTATTTGGTATCTGAGGCGGCCTTCGTGACCACAGTGGAGTTTTATTTATTAAAATCTGCTTTTCTTGGGCACCCTAAGAAATAAAAGAATAGCATCATTCCAAATCTTGTGGATGTTGTAAAAGGCGAGTAACGGAGTACCTAATCAAAGCATATTCACCTGACCTTTCCAACCCGTCGATGGACGGGTGGAGGGAGAATGTAGGCCAAGTATTACTCTGGTAGTATAGAGAGGATGGTGATGAAAATCAATATTTTTTGGTAGAGTAGCCTATGTACTATTTGATGCAAGTGATGCCACGGGCAAAAGCTAGTAATAATTACTAATTTCCTACAACAGAACTAATTATTTACAAAATGTATATACAAAGTTTCTATCTACTTACATCACCCTCAGGTTCTACAGTTAAGTTTTCATCAATATTGATGATGCCCTCTATAATATTCGGCTGGGTCTTACAAAAAGTTTCTTCTCGTGTCTGAAAAATATATTTTTTTTCATTAAGTTTGTAAAATTAAGAGTATTTCGTTATCATCTGTTTAAGAGTTATTTCGAAGAACGCAAATTAATATACCTCAAGGAATTTTGTTCGACAATTGTTTGCACTTTTAGTACTTCGACTGCAGGTTCCAAATGCTCATTTTGGGTGCAAATGATTTTAGCGAGTGTCTGTTCTTGTCCAGATTCAGCATCGCAGTCTGGAACTCCCAACACACCTGTGCATCCTCGCCCAAGTATAGCACAAACCTGTTCCAGTACAGGGTCAATTTTTAAAATTAATAGGCCACCCCCTGTTTGACTTGTACTGTTTTTTATTTGAGCATAATATTTTTTGCTCTCACTTTTTAACTTCTCCCACATTTTCATCAATGATTCCTTTTTTCTAAAACAAACAGAAATTTATACATTTCAGTTTTATTATATCTGGATTTTTAGGTTAGAATGGTACATATATAAATGTTTACTTCTATCAAATAATAAATAGGTAGGTACATAAGGAATGTATAAAATGAATAACTCATACCTGTATGTGTTTATTTTTTATAAATAAGTACTAATATGAGTAAAATTAAGAAAACTTAAACAATTACTTACCACACAAGCATAATAAAATACATTAAATTATAAAATCGTATAGTACTTATCAATACCTCACACCAAACTAATTGATCTCAGATTAGACAAATCTTATAATATTATTGGTTTTATATATCTAGGTTTTAGTTACTTATAATGTTATATCTAATTGTTATTATCCTCGCTATTCCTAACTAAAATTACTTCCATTCCGGTGTAAATGTAGGATCACCTTCAGGTACCACCTTCAAAAGACTTAGTACCTCTTCATCAAGATCCTTCACATTTCTCACATAAGGTTTTCTTAAACTTGAAATGTATGGATCTGAAGTATATAGAAGCGTTTTAAATACGTCTTCATTTGTAGCTATACGGGAACATTTTCTGGCATGGTGCAGGCGCATATTTCTGAAGTCTTTATTGCGCGACTCTTGTGCATCTTCCGACAGTTGCCCAATAGGAAGAACAGAAAAATGTTTGATCACGTTTTCTCCGTGTATAAGTAATTTGTGCAACGGAGGATGGCATGTAGTACCAATCATAGTTACTAACATAAATTCGCGCAGTTTCTAAGGCATAAACTCCAAATTTTTCGGGATCGATCATCATTCCAGAAGATAGAGCTTGTAAAATAATATACAAGCGTTTAATCAATGTTTTATCAACACCTGTTATGTTCGCCGAGCAAGTGTAATTGTAAAAGAACCTTCGTGCTGTATTTCCATCACTTGAGTTTCCACTTACTTGACGAGGTTTGTCGATAATTAATCCTAGCTCTTCCCTGAAACGTTTTTGAACAAATTCCTTCTTTTCTTTCTTCAATTTCTTTTTTTCTTCTGTTGTAGCAGACCAAGTCTTAAAGTCAAGATTGTAGCAAATGTGTAATACCATTTCCATGCTGCGAATCCAGGCATGCAATGTGGATAATCCATATTGGTAAACACTTTCATTTTCAGGTCTAGCAGTCACTTTTAATAGGTCATTCATAAGTCGAGGAGTAGCCCCACATATCGTGCACGTAGAACCCGATGGAGTTTCTGTTAGGACCTGAGCCACCTTACCATCAATCATTGTTAGAAAAAGTTCGTGCTTCACATTTACTGCAACACCATCTTTGTTTATTAATGACAGGCGTAAAGATTCAATTTGTCTGGTAATTTCGTCTACAACTGCCTCAGTTTTTTCAGGAGTTTCTTTACAAAATTCAATAGAAATGGGTCTACAATAACGAACAGATGAAGGTACTGGATTTTGCCAAATAATGGCCTTTGAGAGGTCATCAATTAATCTAATGGGAACTAATGAAGTGACGAACAGATTGGCATCTGAAATAGTTTCCGATTCTTCTGGCAGTTTCAGATTGTATTGACTTTGGCCAGATGAACCATCACATCCCCATTTACAGTAAAGGATTAAATTTCTGTGGTGTTCTTGGAAAACTGAATCAATTTTTAAAATTCTGGCAACTGTGTGGTCCAGTAAGTCTTGTATATTAATCACTTTAGCATAAGTATTTGTGATTTCGATTGTAGAAGATGGTGGATAGTAAGTTTGTTTTATTTCTTGTATTTTGTAATATGGGGGAAACATTGTACACTTTCTTTCGTTAGTTAAATTTCTTAGGTACATATATTGTGCTTTAGTTAGATCCAAATCAATAAAAGCACTCAATGCTTCTGTATCAGATAAAATCTTCATTTGGTTTGACTCTTTCCACATAGTTGAGAAAACATTTTTCTTTTAGCTCTCAGAGTTTCTTAGCTCTTCAACAAGATGAGTCTCTACATACTCACCTAAGGCCTGCAGTCCTTGCAAAAATGCGTTACAAATGTGTTCAAACCCATATTCTTCTAGTAAAAGAGTGTTTTTTCTTTGTTGATTCTGATGAGTCTCCATAAGCAATGCACGGTCTTCCTCGTTCACCAGAAGTTGATGGCAGTGAATGTGCTTCAGACTCCGGAAACTGTACTGAATATCCTGACTCCAGCCAGTTTGTATTATTCCGAA
The DNA here is from genome assembly GCA_963565745.1 of Phengaris arion. Lineage (NCBI taxonomy): Eukaryota > Metazoa > Arthropoda > Insecta > Lepidoptera > Lycaenidae > Phengaris > Phengaris arion. The sequence goes on along the minus strand of OY751444.1, from coordinate 5,098,009 downwards.
TAAATTTGTCCTTTTTCCGTGATGCTTGAGCCCAGCGCTTATTGAAAGAAGGCAGAATATGTCTTTGAATGTCACCAATTACAAAACACAAGTTGTTTTCAGAAACATTTAATGTTTGCTGTAGAACTATGGACAACGATTCCAAGGTTCTGCCACGCTCGATATAGGGAATGATGAAATCGCCCTTAGTACAGTTGAAAGTTGACATTTTAATGGAAATAACCAATTTAAATAAGTGTCACTTAATATGAAATACACGCTGAAGTGTGCAATTTGAAGATATTTGCTTCCCCTTATATACTGGATTTTTAGATATGAAATACGTACTAATATCAATGTTATGCATATTTACTCACGCAGGACGAGTGCAAAATAGAGGATAAGCTATTGCTATTAAAATATTGTGGTTAATATTGTTTTTGTAAACTATGTCAGCAGTAACCGCAAAAGATACCGAATTATCTACTCCGACCTCTATCACATTTTTTCCCATAACTTCCAGGGCCGCAAACTTCCGCAGCTGATTTTTTAAATTTTTCATTTATGAATAGTTAGGCTATCAAATGACACATAAAGTTGCGCGTGGGGAGACGTGGGTAAATGTGAAAACCTTCGACGAAAAAAAAAAGTGAAAAATAGCGTATGTCAATTTTTAAGTACTTACTCAAAAATAAAAAGCATATTAAAAAAAGTTAATAGCTCATTATTAAGAACATAAAATATCCTTTTTAAAAATGTATAAAACCGCATGCATGTGCTAAATACTTTATTCACAATATTCATTTGAATTATGTGTATGCAAACATTTGAATGAGCCATCCGCAACTTCAACTTACTTCAACCTATAAAAAATAATATTTATGCAGTTTTAGTACAAAAAAATGTCTGATTAGGATTATTTGGTTATTAGAGTATTGAATGCAATAAAATATATTTCATTCAAATTGTGATATTTTTTAAAACCATTTATGATATGCTCTAGTTCTACCATTTTCCATAGTGCGCTCCCACTACACCGCACCCCCGTCGACACATTTCACAGCTTCGCAACGCATCTTCGCACCACACATTTGCGCATTTTCACAGCTCCGCTACACATCCTCGTATGAGTCATTTTCCTCGCACAGCTTTGGTGGAAACGCCCACACAATTCCACAGCACAGCTTCACATCCTCTTACGACACATTTCCCTCGCACATCTCTGGTGGAAACGCAGCCCAATACTCTTCGGCATTTCCTGTTTCACAATCAACAGAGTCCAACAGCGCATGGCTCGTCCATTCCGTGTGCAAATCTTGAATATTTATCTGAGCTGATAAGTTTGGAAAGCGTGTAATAACATCATACAAAACTTCATGATCGTTCGCCTGAGCTTTTCGTGGATCTACGATTTTTTCGATCACATCAAAAAGTGGGTCTGTGAAATCAAATCTTTTAAGATTTTGACCAACCAGCTCAATATAAAATGATAAGCAACTTTTTTGGAATGTCTGGATTTGTTCCATTGGTGGTTGGGCTACTTGTTTCAGTTCGTTTATTGAACTTTGTGCAGCTACTCCCAAGTATACTTTTTCCAAAGTGACAAAATTTCCAGGATTCGAATATTCAATGTTCAAAGGGTTGATGGATTTGCAATAATTGATTTTTATGTAATTGCTTGCCACAGTTTTGATAAGTTTTTGTAATTCCGGTTTAAGAATGTGCAAAAGAGGTCTCTCACATTGAAATAGAATGTTAAAATCTGTGAGCAGTCCCAAAACATACGACATGAATTCGAGATATATGCGTGTAAATTTATTGTTTAACGCTGATAGGATGTCGTCGGTCACTTTACTGGGGTCTTCGAGAACCTCTACTCTAAAATATGCAGCAAGAACATCATATTGTTCTAAGACCCTATCTACGCAGGCCTTTAATGATAACCATCTAATGGTTGCTGGGCTCAAAATTTTGTGGATGTCTACTTTGAAATAATCTTGAAACTCTTTCAATTTATTCTGCCTCAATGAGCTACGGCTGAAATGTGCGCCAACGCTCCTTAGCATATCTTCAATTGATTTTGGCAGTTGCAAACATGCTTTTGATGCCGCAAGATGAATCATGTGACACGAACACTTTGCACAGACAATATGCGGAATCTCTTTTTTTAAATTACTAAACACAGAATTGTGCGCGCCTACCATGCTGTTTCTCGTTTCTGAAGCAAATCCAACGAAGTTTGTCAGAGGAATTTGTCTTTGTTTAAGCCAGTCAAGCAGGCACATAGTCAAAACTTCCACTTTTCCTGACTTCACCTCGTATATATCAAGAAAATTCGTATCAACAGCATCAGTTTCATCATCAAAATAGATCACTGCCAAAGCACATTGTTTAAAGACACTGATGTCAGTGGTCTCATCCATTATGATGCTGAAAAATGAGTTTTTCAACTTATTCACGAGATGTTCAGTGGATATTGGTCCTAATACATTTGTAATGACTGCTGTGGTTTTGGTTCGGCCTAACTTTAATGCATTAGCTATTTTCGAACCGAAAATGTATTGGCCAAAAAAGGCACTAAGCTGTCAGTTAGGGACAATGGCAAGTTATTCTTCGCAATAAATGCTGATATTTTTAGTTCTGCTCCTTTCTCAGCACCTCTTCATTAGTGGGCTTCAATAATTCGGCGATAGGTTTATTGCTGCTTACGAGTCTGATCTGGGCAATGTGTCTTTGTGATTCCATGTGCTTGACAATGGCGAATTTTCGGTTAACCAACAAACAATCGCAAATGGTGCAGTATGGTTTTTCTTGACCATTCTGCACTTTCTTTGAGATCCAGTTTTTAAATATTATATCAGTTAGCCATTTTTCTCAAAATGATCTCGGTTTAACTGATGTGCTTGAAGACTTCGAAGAGGAGGCAACTAGTATTAGTGAGGTGATTGAAGGAGAAGCAACAGGTGTTGTTGTCATGATAGTGGTCGTGGCTGTTATTAATTTTGTTGCATGCTCAATGTTATGAGTTTTTTTAGAAACACACACTTGAGGGTCAGTAACAGAAGAAACAATTAAGTTGTTGTTGCTTTGAATACCCGTTGAAGGTTTTGGTGTTGTTAGTCCTTTCATAGCTCTTTTTTGTTAGTAAAAAGCCACACCATGCAAAATAATCATGAAACAAAAAACATATTTGCATAACATTCAAAAGCAAAAAATGTAATAATAATAATATCTATGGACGCTTCACACCACGTCTATCTGTTCCCGTGGTAAGTTCTCAAAGAACTTTTGTTACGGATATACCTATATACTAATATATCTACCAGCAAACGGAAGTATATTTATTACTTTTATATTTTATACATATTTCAGATTTTTATTATATTATACACATATTTAATACATATTCATGACCCAGGAACACGGAAAAACTTTTTGTTCCTTCAGCGGGATTCGAACCCGCGACGCCCGGCTTGAGCACCAACATGCTCAACCACTGAGCCACAGAAATAAGTCAAATAAGATGTAAGCAAGTCGCTTTGTTAATTGGTCAAATGAAATTAGCGTGTACTAGTGGGCCATATTTTTACCTGTTTGGTTCTGTTTTTTTGTAGATGACACTGGTGTTAGTGTTTTTGTGGTGAATATCTCCGATTTTTTGTCAATCTTTTTTTTTTTTGAAGAAGCTTCATGCAGTTCCGAACCCACCACCACTTCGTCATCGTTTTGTCGAGATGTTGAAGATTTTGATATTAAAAATCTCTTCATGGAGATATTAATTTTTTAATTTTTATAAGCCAAACCATGAAAAATAAAAAATAAAAAATCTTTTAATATAAACAGTTCTTCCCATTAGCAAAAGTCACAAAGCAGTGATAAATAACTGAAAAATAACACTCACCTAGATTTTTCGAAGTTTTTTAAGTCAGTGGATTGGTGAATTCCAACTCAATGAAAAAAATAATCTGAAAAAAGCAGCTGTAAGTAAATAAAAAATAATAACCTTTGTCTATCCTATAAAATGGATAAAATGAACATCCATTTAAAAATAATAAGATGGCAACACTTCATTCATTTGTTTGAAAAATGTATCCGACTGATTGTATCCATGGTCATGAATAAATTAAAAAAAAAAAACATTTGTTTGACATTGACAAAGAAGGGCGGACAGACCAAAAAAAGACAAAGAAGAATTTGTTTGATCCAAATTCCAATGCATATAAGTTTTATTACAGCATTTTTTGTTTATCAAAATATAATATAAAAACTGAAATGCATCTGTTCTCGAACCTACTGTAATGTAGACGTGTACACCGAAAGCGCAATACACATTGAGCCCGCCGGGCCGCCGACATATGTCGGCAACTTTTTGTCGGCGGTCTAGTTGGCGGCTTCACTTATTATGGGCGCTCCACATTCTCAAGAGACATTCACGCGAGAATCTCCGGAGATTCTCAGCGAGAACTTTGGGTACACACTCTCACAAAGTTCTCACTACAGTTCTCGCGCTCGATGACGATGGACGCAGAAGCCGCTGCGACAAGTTTATTGTTATGCGCATTCGCATATTATAATTATGCGTATGCTAAAGAGAAAAAAGTTATTAAAAAGAAGTGGCGAAAAAGAAGATGGTGGATGACAAGTATTCATCGTAATAGAACAAGGTAAGTACTTTTTGAACGACTATGTAGGTTGTTATAATTTTTATGTCTCATGATTATTTAAAAAAAAAACCTTGATCAAGTTGATGATTTATTAATGCATAAACCAAAAATGATCAACACTTTATAATAATCATGCTAATGAAATAACTTTCTCTGTTTACAGCCTAACTATGGATCAGCAGTTGCATGAACTAGTGGCCGAACTATCAAAAGAATTTAAAAAGTTTACTCGAATGTCTTCAGTGGATTTTGAATATTTATTGAATAAAGTGTCAACACAGATTTCTAAGCAAAATACTCAATTAAGGGAAGCCATTCCAGCTCGGACACGTCTTGCAGTAACACTACGATACTTGGCCACAGGAGATGACTACCAAAGTCTCCATTTTTTATTTAAAATATCCCCACAAGTGATTTCGCAGATAATACCAAAAGTTTGTCAAGCCCTAAATGAAGCTTTAAAGGAACATATAAAGGTATGTGTGAATGGCTGTTGTCACCTGTAAAAAATACAATATGACATTTTATGATTTTTTATTAAAAAAAAACTTATTAAGTACCTACCTATTACAACATTTTTAAATTACAACGTAATTTGAAATAAAATTAAAAGTATTACAACAATTTTTAAATTACCAACGGATGCGTACTTACTTACGACCGAATTACAATTTTTTAGTGAGATAATTTGCGTGATAGAATAAATTGACTGGCATGTTGTGACTGTGGTGACGGTGTCGGTACTGGTGAGTAATGCATGATCGGCTCGTAATGTGAAGATGACGAGGTTCCAGGTCTCTGTTGATATTGATCGTGAGATGATTTGCGTGATAGAATAAATTGACTGGCATGTTGTGACTGTGGTGACGGTGTTGGTACTGGTGAGTAATGCATGATCGGCTCGGAATGTGAATATGACGAGGTTCCAGGTCTCTGTTGATATTGATCGTGAGATGATTTGCGTGATAGAATAAATTGACTGGCATGTTGTGACTGTGGTGACGGTGTTGGTACAGGTAATGAGGATTCAGAATGTACTGCATATTGCATATACAATTGCATATACATGCCATCTATATCATGCATAAATCTTAATCTTTTTCCTTCCGATAATTTTCTCAACTTTGTAGCCAAAAGCTTTGCATACAAGTCACAATCATCGTCTTCTTTTGGAATTGGTTGAGGTGTATTTCTTTTAACAGTTGCATTAAACGTAGACAAGGCTTCCTTCATAAATTTTTCTGCTTCAAAGAGTTCGGTGGGGTGTTTTCGCCGACGAATTGTTGATACTGCTGTTGCATTTGTATTAACTGTTTGACTTTGATGATCAGCTTGCGGATTTTAATTACTCTGAATTTCTTTAAGTTCTTCATTTCCTCCGCTACTAGTAGACTGCTCCTCCTAAAATAGAAATAAATTAAAATGATTATTTTTATTGTTGCAGTTACCATCGTGCCCCGAAGAATGTCTACAAATCGAAAAAGATTTTGCATTGAAATTCCCGCGTGCTGTTGGATATTGATCCAACAGCACGCGGGAATTTCCATACCACACGGAAAACATATTGTCTACAACTTCTTTAAACATTCATGCTTGTAACATTCTGTAACAGAATGTCCCATAAATTCCGGATCGGAATATTATAACTATAAAAGAACATTCAGTATAGTTTTGATGGCGTTGGTTGATAGTCAAACAATTTTATTTTCGCAGACATTGGCTGTCAAGGCAGAATTAGTGATGGCGGAGTTTGCACTAACACAGTTTTATGGTCAAAAATGCAGACAAATAATTTAAATTTACCACAACCACATCCGCTGCCTGGTTCAAACATCGACGTGCCGTACATTTTTTTGGGAGACGGCGTTTTTGCCCTTTCGGAAAACATTATGAAACCCTATTCGGGAAATCACAACTTGGGATCCCCAAAACGAAAGTTTAATCAGATTTTGTCTGGAGCACGAGTAGTAGTTGAAAATACTTTCGGCATTTTGGTAACAAAATTTTGAATTTTCAAGAAACCAATAAATTTACAACCTGAAAAAGCCGCCTTGATAACGTTGACATGCATACTCTTACATAATTTCTTGATACGAAGCACTACATCATCACACATCTATACACCTTCCGGAACTATAGATACTTATGACAACAATAATTTATTAATAGAGCCCGGCTCTTGGAGAGAAGAAGTGGAGAGCACCTATGCTATTCGAAATTCGCGACATATTCCACGCCGAGCGGCTCATCACGCAACAGAAATAAGAGACGAATTCGCTAAATATTTCAGTAGATAGGTTATGTACTGGTTGTCAACAGACATAAGTTGATTGTGTAATAAAGGAAAACTTGCTGTGTCGTCGAATAAGGCGCTTTCGTACTTTCCTATACGTAATAATAATTATAAGTAATAAAACTTGCTGCTTACCGTATTTATTGTCTTCTTACATTTCATAGTATCCCCAAAAAAAGAGTCTATTATTTCGTATGCAAACCATATCGGCTTGTAAGCATCGTCGACACCTGCTCCAGAGTTTTCTGATTTCTTAACTTTATTTTTGTACCCTCTGTAGCTTGCAAATAACGAAGTTTTTTTGTTTTTTAAGACATCAATGGGTACTCCCATCAATTCACTTAGACGACACCACGCATCATGATTTTTTAGTTTATTTTTGTAGTCTTTTAAATTTGTATTCCATAGCACGGGTTCCGCTTGGAAATATTCTAAAAATTTCAACTCAAGTTCGTTTTTCCAAGTTACGCTCATATTGACGCCACGCGGTACACAATATACAACCGTTCAAGTCCGCGGCTCGCGCGCTACTGAGAAACATGCGAGTGTGGAGTCAATACACGTTCTCGACTGTTCTCACGTCCTCGCGCTCCTTTGTCTCGCGTCAAAAAACCGACAAAAAGTGGAGAAATGCCGGAGAACAACGCGAGAACTTGAGAAGAATACTTCCACATTCACGTTTTTCGCATGTTTCTTGCGTTCTCGCGAGATTCTCTTGAGAATGTGGAGCGCCCTTCACAAGTCAGAAAATTTGGTCGGCGGCATGTCGGCGGCTTGAGATGAGAAATTTATTTGGCAGTCAGTGATTGCCGCGTGTCGATAAGGTTGTGTGGTTGTGTCATATAATTTTGGTGGTGTATCTTCGATAATTCAGTAAATAGAAATAATCTTAAAAATGGACGATGGCAGTGATCTTTTGATAGCAGCTTGTGGAATGTTTATTGCTGGATCGCTCCAAAGGGAACGAAGCTATTAGGTTAGACCTAGTTTACTGAGTCGCAATTGTTATAGCAATCATGACAGATTAAGAGATTTGAAAGCAGATGACTTAATAGTTGATTGTGCAAAATCCCATACATTTTAAAACACTCATGAAATTAACCAATACCGACTTTGAATATTTATTGAATATTGTTGGGCCGAGAATAGTTAAAAAAGATACAAATTGCAGAATTGCAATTTCGCCACAAGACAGATTAGCAATAACATTAAAATACCTGAGTACGGGCGAATCATTCATTAGCCTTTGTGACGTGTTCAAAGTATCTCCTCAAATTATTTCATACATTATCCCAGAAGTATGCCAAGCTATAGTCGATGGCCTTTCGGAGTATGTAAAGGTAAAATTAAATGTTTATTTTTTTAAAATAAATCTAAATGTTAATAAATATAAATGTAAATTTTAAATAGATGTATATTTTTTGTGCTGTTTGATTTAGTTCGAAGTATAATTGAAGAGTGACAGAACAAAACATGATAATTCCATGATGTCTAACTTTCCACAAAAGGTCAAAATCCTGCAACTACTTTGGTTTTGTGCAATTAAAAAAAAAGAGATATATTGAATAAATAACTATAAACACTTTATAAATATGTTTTTATTTTATTTTTTTATTTTGAAATTGTGTATCTATTCTTATGTAAAATATGGAAATATAATTTTCTGATCAGATCAAATGAAAATATCATTATTTGTACCAAACTGTTTGGAAATATCATGTTTTGAAAAAGTATGGTTAGGAAATAACATTTTATGTTCTGGCTTTATTATATATTTAATAATGAAAATATGTGACAAATACACAATTAATAATGAAAAATTAAATTCTTATGTCTTCTACATTCATTTCAGTACAAATACACGCTTCATAATCATCTATTTCTTCATTTTGTTCTGCAAACGAATAATTTAATATTTGCTTGTACCATTCTAATGCCGGAAGGTTATCCCAATCGGCACCAAACTGTTTTGTTAATAGGCTGGTCACATCATTTTTCTTTGCAGCACTCAATCCTCGTTCTTCTTGAATTTGTTCTATATTTCTGGGGTGACGTTTGCCCCTTTTCAGTAGTGATATAAACTGTTCCGCGGACTCAAATCTATAGTTTGGTGAAGCTTTAATACACAGTTCAATTGTCTGCCCTGTGAAGATTTGTACTTCTTGATTATAATTTTTTTCATGGATTGTATGCCCACAAGTTTTTTATAATCACTTTCTAAACCTTTTACATCATACAGACACCATTCTTTACCAAGCTCGCACACTCTACCGTGTTTAGAAAATATTTCAAAATATTCTTGCCTCGTAGTAATCACTGGTATTTTTCTTACATTTTTCTCAATTCTAACAAATAACCGGTCTGCTGTCATGAAACTATGCCCTCGGACTGGGAAAAATAGTTGTATTTCCTTAACCTGTGTAGGGGACTTATTTTGAAGCCAAAATAGCAGCATATGCAACACATGGCTGTTTTTGTTTTGGCCCCCGCAACCATCCCAAAAAAGTCTTATTAACTTCACATTAGCTGGTATTGTTTGAGTATTCAAGAAGCAGTATAACGCAGATCCAATTGACACAGCACCCTTGCCAGATTCTGTTTCATCCCAATTATACAGGCAAGCATTATTTTGTTCTGACAGATCCATCACACATAAATTCTAATCTGGCGGGAATAAAAAGCCTCCTGAATTGGTGTCCTAGGTAGAGGACAGGAGAAATACCTGCTGGAGATCAAAACAAATAGTGATACTGTCATCAACCTTTTCTTTGTGAAAATGTGAACACTTCGTAAAACATTGTTATCTTGATTTTCAGGTCATTTGGGACACTATTATTGTAAATCATTCTCAATTTTTTCATATTAAAAGCAGCATCCAAATACACCCTCTTGCTTTTCGCTCTATTGTACTGGCTTTCACTGCAAGGAAGGTTTCGGAGGAAATTACGTAAATGTTCTTTTTTCTCATGAAATTTGGCTGATCGTCTGTCACCACCTCTTTCTTCCTTTGGAACTTTGCCATCCATCACACATTTAATAATAGTTGATAACCTCTGTCTTTTGATAGAAAACACTGCCATGAAAAATGATTTGCAAACCCTTTTCATTACTTTCTTTTTCCATAAAGGAAGAATGAAATAACTAACTTTCGAAGTCTCGTGTTACCAGAAGGACGTGGTGTGCCTATGCCTCTGCGTTGGGGTTCAAATGCACTAATAAGGCGACATAAATACACGTCTTGGTGAACTTTTTTGGATGTCGAATAAAAGTTTTTTCGGTTTCGAACGATATCTCGTTGCAATATTTGTTTACATTTATAATTGCTTTTTGGTCCATGATTACACGTACATTGTAGTCTTAAGGACGGCGGGTCATTGTCTACGTATCTAAAACAAAATAATGCATATAATGTAATCTTGTACAGATAGTTCAACTCATCTTTGCGCGCGGAATTATGTGTGCGTTAACCTTGTATATGCACAGTGACTTTGTGTGCGTGACAAGAGGTACAGTGAAGTACAAAATACAGAAACATTTATTACAACTAAAATAAAAACTTAATGTGTAAAATGTATTTTTATTGAACATACAGCTATATCAATCTGTATCACTAGAAGAATAAAATGAGGAATTTTCGGATTCGCTGCTCTCTCCCAGGTTAATTATAAATTCAGATTCCATATCAAAATGTCGATAGTATTCTTCCTCTTTCTTTTTGACGTGTCGACAAGTATTACGCCACATCTCCTCATCAATTTGACTTAAAAGTTCGTTTATTAAGTTCATTATTCCCATCACATTTTGTTCAATATTATGCGAAGCAATATAATTTTTTAAAATTCCCCATACATTTTCTATCGGGTTTAGTTCAGGATGATCCGGTGGTAGCCGAAGAACTTTTATCCCATATGGCTGAAGTATGTCATCAATCCTATAACTAATTTGATCTTCTTTATTTTTTTTTTGCATTAGAATTTGGAGCTCTATCATTTTGAACATTGTGGTATGATGCATTATCAAGCACAAGCACAGAGTTCGGTGGAAGATTGGGTACCAGACGTTCTTTTAGCCACTTTTCATAGTTTTCTGCATTCATGTTAGAGTGGTAATCACCGGAAACACTACTGGCTTTGTATGTCAATAGTGCGTTAGGGACGAACCCTTGTTCTGAACCAGTATGGACAATGATAATTCTTTGTCCTTTTGATAGGTTTTTTTTTAACGGTGGCCCATCTTTCGTACCCCATCCTTTGTTTTGCACATGATTGGTCAAGATATAGCTCTCATCTGTATACACAATATGAAATTTCTTGACGACATTGGAGTAATTTTTTCAGGTAATTGAACCGTAGCTTTTGAATATCATGCCTCTCTATAATTACACGTCTGTTATCCACCGTTTTTCGCCATTTGTATCCCAACTTTAGCAATTCTGTACGCAGAGTCGAAATACTTCCGTCATAGTTAAGTTTCTCGAAATATTCTTTTAACTTAAGCAACGTAGGGAACTGTTGATGTTCTAAATGATAATTCTGAATAGTTGAACGTATAACATCAACGTTAAAATTGTCTAATTCCAACTTCTTTTCACGTTTTTTGCGGTCTTTATACGGGGATTTAAATTTAGAGCCAGTTTCTTTTCCTTCACCCAATATATTAGTTATTGTTCGCTCAGATACCCCTACCGCCATTGCTGTTCTCTTTCGCACACTATTTAAATGTTCCTCAATTTTGATATTAAAATTAGACTTGCGCTGCAAACTAGATCATTTACTAGTTGCAAAAGATCTTTCGCATCCTTTTTCATAAATTCATATACCTTGGCAATAGTTTCACGAGTCTAAAACAATAACAATACGTTAACTTTAAAAATATTATTTTTTAAAGATTCATACATTATTGAATCATGACAAATATTAATTATATCGAAAGTGACACATAAAAATATTTACCTGACTCCTTAAATATTTTCTCCGTGAAGAGCTAGACATTTTCTTAATGACTACCCACGCAAAAAAACGATAAGAACACGTGTTGCTTGGACGACGGCGGTTGCGTCACTGCCACACAAATTAAAGCTGTATAATTACAAGCGCACGCACACAGCGTCACGCGCAAAGATGAGTTGAACTATCTGTAATAGATTGAACATTCTACATGCTACACGAACATAATTGAACGAACTTACTTGTTGTTTCTTTCGGTTAAAGCTTTCCTTTCTCGACGTTTTTTTTTCTTCCTTCCACTATTGAGTGCATAAACAGTATTTGACTGCTCAGACATGCTTGTAAATCACTTGAAAAAACTATATTTAATTCAATTCAGATATTTTCTGACACGCAGTTCTCAATTTACAAAAAAACGACCAACGAACGTTGGGTATTGCAACCTGCCACAAATATTTTGACATTGATTTGAATGTATAGTCATGTGACATAAGTCAAACAAACAGCTTAACCATAGACAAATAATGTACTTTTTTACGGCTTTGGCACACTAGTAGCGTTCAATCGAATAATTATTTTTACATGGAAATATCCTGTGGAAATATCCTATTCTGTGCCAACTTTCAATCTGCGTATAGAAAGTGTATGAAATATATCATGTTTTGTTCCGATTTTGTTTATTAATGTTTTTAAACATGGAAATATCATGATTTGCATCAAACTTTCAACTTCAGAGGCTATTTATTATAGGAATAAGCACGATTTGAACCACATCAGCTTATCGGACGACGTAATTTATGGTATTCTGTCGAATGTCATTGCTAACTTTTTTTTTACAAAAAGTGGAATTATCATGTTTTGTTCCGTCATCAATTTAATTTCCTTCGTCCGTCCTCAATTTAGTTAATGTTCTTATTTTAGATTTCGAGAACTTCAAACGAATGGGAAAAAGTTGCAGATAGATATCTCGATAGATGGAATGTTCCTAATTGCGAAAACGGACGGAAAACACGTAAAAATTCAATGTCCACCAAGAAGTGGAAGTGAATTTTTAACTATAAAACTTATTTGAGTATTGTACTATTTGCATTAGTGGATGCAGATTACAAGTTTTTATACGCTAATGTGGGATGTCAGGATTGCATTTCAGATGGCGGTGTTTTTAATAACTCTGCGTTATGCAGAATGTTAAATAACAATTCTTTAAATTTGCCGAACTACAAACCTCTACCTGGGAGAAATGTACCAGTGCCATATTTTTTTTTGGGTGATGATGCTTTTGCATTACAAACCCACATTATAAAACCTTACGATGGTAATCACAATTTTCAATTATCGTATATGTCGAGGATGTTAACCAGCAAATTTCAAATATTCAAGAGACCTATCCGGCTATGTCCATAATTTATATGTCAATTCTGAAAATGGATAACGGAGAAATCATACCAGGTGAATGGCACACAGTAACTCCTGAAAATAATTGTTTTGTTGCCTTGCCAAGAGAGGTCAATACAAATCTGTGTCCTGAAGATACAAGGAACGAGTTGGTTGAATATTTTCTCTCCGATGTCGGAAGCTTAGAATGGCAGTATGATCAATGATCAATTTAATCAAAATCTAAATTTAAAGATTTAATAAAAAACATAATAATGATAGTTGAGGAGCTGGCGAACAAAACCCGTTAATTACATAAAATCAAATTTTACAGGAGCAGTAAAAAACTGAATGACATACTTACAGTGAGCTTTTGGCGTGGTTTTTAATTTATCCGTATGAAGTTTCAGACTTTATTTGACATATGTTAAATCCAGATTGCTATGTCTAAAAAAACGGAAGATATTTAATTTAAAAAAAAATGCAGTTATGCCGTTTTGTTCGCAATCGGTGCAATTATTACGTTTTGATTGCCACGAGGGTGCAATTAATCCCTTTTGATTGCTAACAATAAGTTTTTTGTGTTAGGTTAGGTCAATCTAAACAAAAGTCAGTTTAATTAGGTTTATTTACTACTAGCTACTATTATTGCACAAAAAAAATCTTCTTAAAAAAAATCTTGGGTACTTAATAATTTATTTTTCATTAATCATTTCACATCTTCGTAAAATGGATCTATGTTCTTTTCTACTCTTTAATAAAGTAATGACAGGTTCCTGTTCAATATCGTCATTGTTAAATTTTGAGGTTCTTATGCCACATGGATCTTTTTCAGCATTGTTGATGTGACAACTTTTTTACCTTTCTTTGTGTTTTCTTCTGCAACTCCCCAACTACAGCCTGTTTATATATTTTTAAACGCTTGAGCTCTCTTATCCCTGTCAAAGTATTGTATACATCACACAATCCTTTGATGTCGTACAGTACCCAGTCTTCTCCCAACAATTTTACATTTCCAAATTTTCTGTATAAATTAAAGTATTTTTCTTTGGTAAACAGCAATGAGTGTTTGCGTATTTCTTTTTCCACTCTGCCGAAAACTCGATCTTCCGGCAAGTAGCTATGTCCTCGAACGGGAAAAGTGATAGTCACATCCTTCAGGCTTGTGGAGGTTTGGTTTCGCAACCAAAACATTATTGCGTGAATAATGTGCGAATTTTTATTTTGGCCTCCACAGCCGTCTGCGAAAAGACGCAAATTCGTTATGTCCGTAAAGTCCAAAGAGTTCAAGTAATTAATCAAAGCCTATCCTACTTCCGTTGCACCTTTGCGTGCTTGATTTTCAGTCCATAAATAAAATGTCGGCGATTTACCATCCATGTCCACAAAGCAAAGATTGTACACCGCAATCTGTCGTAAGTAATAAGCCTATTGGATGGGAGTTTTTGGAAGAGGCTGAATTTGTTATATGTCGAAGCAGATAGATAAAGATTTGTCTGGCCTCTGCTTTGTCAGTTCGGAAAACGCTTTAGAGTGTAACTTGTGGATTTTAAGCTCTATCTTGGCATTCTCTTTTTCTTCTGAGGTCACTTGTACTCTTAGCTTATTTTCCATAAAAGTACAAGTGCTGCAGACGTCTGTGGCCGGAGACGAAAATCCAATGTTGAAGTCTGAATCAAGTACTCGCCTAAACATCATTGTATTAACGCGTTTATCTGTATCACACGTATTATTGTACATCTCTGCAATTTTTTGACATTGAGTTCGTGGCTTAAGTAAACCCGCTTAGATTTTGCCCTGTAATAATGAGATTCCTTTGCAGGTAACGCAGCAATAAAACGCCGTACACTCTCTTTTTGTAGAGCAAATTTGTTACTCTTACGGTCACCCCGCACCGCTGTCAATGGTTTTGGCTATGTTGTTAAGGCGGCTACTAGTGATTGACAAGGCTTGGCAAAAAAAACGTTTACAGGTTGGTACTATACTCTTCCCGGTACTCACTACTTACTACGATGGCTCAGCGACCCAAAGTGGATCTTGGTCTCCGACACGAGTTTGCGCCACTTGTCGCGGTCTTGCACAGTTTCTTGCCGCTCTGTGACTTGAAGATCGCGCAGGTCCGACTCCACGACATCTAGCCATCGGTACCGTGGACGGCCGACAGGTCGTCGCCCGATCGGACGTCAAAGGAACGCCTTTTTAGTGGCACGATCCTCTCCCATTCTTGCAACATGACCGAGCCATCGGAGTCGCTGGGCTTTTGTTACGCCAATAATATTGGGCTCAGCCAAGAGGTCTTTAATTCGGCGTTGGTACGGATTCTAGTTCCTCCGTCTCCTGTTTTCACCGGGCCCAAGATCTTGCGGAGGATTTTTCTTTCGGCCACCAGTAGTTTATTCTCTTCGTCGAGTGTAAGCGTCCAGGTCTCGCATCGCACATAGTGGCAACCATTATCATATCAACTAGTTTTTTAGGGATGTTGAAGTTACTTAAGATCGTGTATAATGAATTACGGTCAATGCTGTCATAGGCTTTTTTAAAATCGACAAATAACGCGTGTATGCTTTGGGCGCATTCCCAACGTTTTTCCATTAGTTGTTTCAGAAGGAAGATCTGATCGATTGTGCTGCGGTTTTGCCGAAATCCACACTGATAATCGCTGATGATTCGTTCCGCATGAGGTTCTAGCCTTTTAAGCAGCCGTACGCCGTTGGTAAAAGCGCTATTCCGCGCTAATTTGTGCACCTCTTCTTACATCCCTTTTTATGGATTGGACATATAACGCCTATGTTCCACTCTTCTGGTTGTTTTCCATCTTGCCAGATCTTACATAAGATGTGAAATAATCTTAGTTGTATGGTATCTCCCCCATACTTCCATATTTCGGATGGTATGCCGTCTATACCGGGAGCCTTGTTATTTTTGAGCTTCATAATTGCTTGTCGGACTTCCCTAAAAGATAAAGGCTCCAATTCGGCGTGGTTGTTACTGGTTGTGCGTGGTAATACAATATGAGGTGGAGGACAATTCAGCAGATGTTTAAAATAGTTGCTCCAAGCATTTTTGGTGTCCGTGTTATCTGTTATAAGATTGCCACTGTCATCTAAGAGCATTTGAGAGCTAGGTTGGTAGCCCCTCTTAAAGGATCTCAGCTCCTGGTAAAATTTCCGTGATTCGTTTGCTCGCCAAAGAGTATTTATATTTCTAACTTTACTATCTAGGTGATTTCTTTTTGATCTTCTTATTATTGTTCTTGATTCTGATTTTAATTCTTTAAAATTGTCTAAAAATTTACTATTCTGTTCTGCTAAAATTTTATATTTCCTTTTTTCTTCAATAATTCTTTCGCAATCTTCGTTCCACCAAGCTTTACTTTTTTTCCTGGTCTTACGTCCAAGCGTTTTTAGTGCAACTTCTTTGATGGTATCTCTTATTGTTGTCCAAATATTATCTATATTTGTGTCCTCATCAATATCCTCTACAGCTAAATCGTTAAATGTATTTTTTAATTCAATTTGAAAAGTTTCTCTTGTGGCATCATTCTTAAGACTGTCTGTGTTTATTCCTAAGTTGTTGTGTGATTTTTATTTTTAAATGTCGTAATTTTAGCTTTAATTTTAATACCCAGCATGTAATGGTCGCTATCACAGTCGGCACCACGGTAGGCTCTTACAACTTGGATCGTATTTTTGCGTCTTCCTTCTATAAGAACGTGATCGATTTAGTTGACAGTTTTTCCATCTGATCTCCAAGTGCCCTTATATATATCTTTATGTGGGAACATAGTGCTCTTTATTACAATATTTTTGGATGTTGCAAAACTTATGAGTCGTAGGCCATTGTCGTTAGATTGTTCGTGTTTGCTATGCATCCCAATGGTCGGTCCAAAAATGTCCTCGCGTCCAATCTTAGCGTTAAAGTCGCCCATCATAATTTTTGTATCACACCTTGGTAGCTGATCGTAAACTAAGTCGAGGAGTTCATAAAATTCATCCGTTTCGTTCTCGTCAGCTACTTCGGTAGGGGCATACACGTTGATTAAAGAGATGTTAAAGAATTTGCTTCTAATACGTAGAGTTGAGATTCTGTCAGATAATACTTCAAAACGAATCACGTTCCCTAATAGCCTATTTGCAACTATAAAGCCCGTGCCGCGTGTGTGACGTCCTGATTCACTGCCGCCGTAAAACAAAGTTGAGGTGTTATCTATGTTACATTCACCTTTACCAGGCCATCTTACTTCTTGAAGGGCTGCTATACCTACGCCATATCTATTTAACTCTTTATTTACTTGATAGATAGCACCGGATCTAAACAGAGAACGTACATTCCATGAGGCCAATCGAAAGTCCGTATTTCTTCGCCATGGGTCATTGGTATTTGGATCAGATCGTTTATTTCTCTTAGTCGGTTTCTGAACTTGTTATTTTTCCGTGGGCGGGGTGTTAACCCGCCGCATAACCCCCAAAATGCTGGAGGACCGCATCCTACGTTGGTCGGCGAGTCCATATGACTTAGCCGGGTAGCTAGCTAGGCTGTTTTACCGACCTCCCCCCATCCGCTACCCGGGGGACGCCCCCCTACGCTGTGTAGGCCCAGCGCGGGACTCTTCCCGGTACTCAATAAAAAAAAAGCGCTAGAAAACTGGCGCCGTTTAGTTGTATTCTCTTTAGATCGTTTAATAGGCATTGTAGAAATTAGCCGCGATAGATAAATCTCTTGCTCAATTTTTCCTTTTTTTGAGTATAACAAGTTTCTGTTTCGCATTATGTCATTTTCCGTTAAAGA
The DNA here is from genome assembly GCA_963565745.1 of Phengaris arion. Classification (NCBI taxonomy): domain Eukaryota; kingdom Metazoa; phylum Arthropoda; class Insecta; order Lepidoptera; family Lycaenidae; genus Phengaris; species Phengaris arion. The sequence continues at coordinate 5,079,965 of OY751444.1, read as the reverse complement.
GCCACATTTAAACCTCTTGTTATTATGTTCACACGGTAACCGAAAATTGAGCAGCAACGGATCCTTATCTTGATATCTAGTAACAATAACAAACATAAGTTGGTAACAGAAAAAATATTTTGTTTAAAAGTGAGGTTATTAAGTAAAATAATCTGATATAGGCAGCTTACCTTAAGTGACGATCATTCTGTGACTTTCGCCCAACCTTATTCCTTTTTCTTGACCCCGAATAGGGAATATGCGTAATTTTTTTTATGACTTAAATTAATCCTTTACATCTTTATAAACTAGAAAAAAATATAAATTGGCTTGAAAATATTCAAATTAATTTTCGAAATGAAATTCAAAACATTGATTAAATTTGAGCCGTTCAAATGCCATCATTTAGCGCGCGAAACGCCGCCATTACGATGACGTCACATGACATCTCTTGTGTTTGTTTACTAGCGTTTCAGTTGTTCATTTATTTATATTTTCAGTTTTAATCAAGGTTTTAATCGTTTTTAAGATCATGGAAGAAGCTAAAAAACCTGCTTACAAATATTGTATGGTACCGATGTGCAAAAATAACATCAAAAATACACCCGGTAAAGTGTTTTTTCGTCTTCCAAATGATGCGAAAGTACGAAAACAATGGTGTAAGATGATGAGAAGGGATAATGTATCTCCATTATCGTGTTTATATTGTTGTGAAGATCATTTTAACGTAAGTATGTTATATTTATATACAGCTTTATATGTGAATTAGAAGTAAGTTTTGGGTTAGGGTGCAGTTATGGAGGCAGCCATACAAAAATAAAACTTTGCCCCCATAAGTGCACCCCAACCAAGTATTGTATTAGCTATTATACAGTAAAGATTCGGTTTAAAACTAACCTAACCTAGTTTACAAAAGTTCAGTAAAACTTTCTTATTCCTGTTGTGGTTTTTTGATGATTGATGATTTATTTCAGGTTAAAGAAGATACGGCGAATTATATTGAATATGACATAATGAAACAGCAGGGAGAAAAATGTAATCTGCGGTTAAAGAAAGGAATTGTGCCTCATATACTTTTGTGTCAAAAACGGAATATGCCACCACTAGTTGAAAGAATGGTCGTAGTTAAAAGGCAAAGATTAGCACTAGTAAATGAAGCCCTATCACAGTTTGCTTTAAAAACTACTGAAATTGGTGAATCTCCACAAAGAAGTGATAACGAAGCAAATCCTAGTACTTCCTATACAAATGTCTGTGATATTAACAATGCAGGACCTAGTACTTCCCGTATTGAAGTATGTGATGATCGTCAAGCAGAGCCCTGCACTTCTCATATTGAAGATAAATTACAGAGTGACAAAGCTGTGCAAGTCAATATGAAACCAAAGTACAGAAGTAAAAGTGTCAATGTAAATTTACAGACTAAAAAGAAAAATGTAGGACTGTCACCGGTTCCTGTTTCATCACACAATATTGGAACTTCACCTATAAAACTATCTGTTTTAAAAAGAAAATTGTTCTCAGATAACCCATCTGACAGCACTTCTATATCATCTTATTCTTCTGTGACATCCCGTGATTATGAACCAAGTAGTTCATTTGAGTTCAGTTCAGAGCAAGATGATTCAGAGGACGAGAAACATTTTAAAAATGTAATGTGTAGTAGCATGCTAACTGCTATTCAAAAAGAGCCAAAAATGTTACTAGGATTACCTAAACAATCATATCATTTAATAAAACTTTTAAGTGAAAATATCCCACTTCCTACTATATATATATATATACTAATAACCCTCAAGAAAATTAAATTAAATGAGTCCTTCAGCATATTGGCATTACAATTTGGTTATTCACAAAGCACTATTACTAGAGTCTTCTCTAAAAGCATACCTCTTATTGCAGAAAAACTGAAAGACTTGATTGTGTGGCCAACACCATCAGACATTTACAAAAATTTACCCATATCTTTTAGGAGTAAGTATGCGGATGTCGTTTCCATCATTGATTGCCTAGAAATTCAGATTGAAAAGCCATCAGACCCAGTCCACCAATCACTTACTTGGTCACAGTATAAAAAATGTAACACCTTAAAGTATTTAATTTCGTGTACGCCTGATGGCTTGGTCAATTTTATCTCTGATGGATATGGTGGCAGGGCTACTGATGTTATGATTGTACAAGATTGTAATTACTTACAGTGTTTACCTCCTAACAAAGCAGTGATGGCTGACAGAGGATTTAAAGACTTGTCACGTTTGCTAGAAGCTAAAAAATGTAGGTACCCTCCAGGGCCGTCTTTAAACTATTTGAGGCCCTGGGCACATTAGGATCATGGGGACCCTATGACCTTGAGAAAACTTTATTTAGTTATAATATATAAAGAAAATAGACAAACAAGGTTCTAAATTTATTTTTATTTAGTTACTAACTATAAAAAAATAGGATATATAAAAAATAATCTACAAAAGTAACTCGCTTAGCATAAAATCCTTAGATTAATTCTATGTTGATTGCAAAGGTACCCTTCTAGATTTAAGATAAGCAAAATCGTTAATCACTTCTTCAAAATCTATGGTATTGAGAACATCACATTCTATGGACATCAGCGACAAACTAGTTAATCTCTCTTGAAGCATTGTACTTCTTAATTCATTTTTTATTCGTTTCAATTTGGAGAAGGAGCGTTCTCCGCTGCAGTTAGTTATCATCATGCTTAAAAATATTCTCAATGCAATTTCTACGTTAGGAAATGTGTCTTCAATTTTGTTTTGCTTTAATAGATTATATACTTCCTGTACACTGTTAGGTGCTTCATTTTCACTCTGAACATTTTTTAAGTATTCTTTTAAATGTTGACATTCTATTCTAACTCTTTTTCATTTACATCTTCGTGATAGATTTCAGAAAATTCTTTGCATCCTTGTCGTATCTCTTCGGAATTCAGAGTTTTTAAGTGAAAAAATAAACTAAAACGTTGACTAACGGTCTCATATGAACTTAGTCGCTGTTTTAGATGAACACTCAAGGTATCGATTATTGGGAGAAAGGTTTCTACGTTGAATCGCTCTTTTCCATTCAATTGGACTGATGGCGCAGAGCCATCAAAAAAACTCTGCCGAGAGCTTCTACGTCTTTTTCTTTGAGATAGATCCTTGTAGTCAGATTCTGGGTTCTTTTCTTTGGCAGATGATTCGAAGTTATCAAATTTATCCCTGAGGTTAGTAATAAAATCATAATGTGAAGTGAACAAAATGGTTGCAACGTCCAGTGTTATTGTTTCTTTCTGAAGATAATTACTTGTTTTGTCTATTCTTTCCAATATACAACTCCAGATTTCCGTCAGTATAATAAATTCTAGATTTCCCATTTTTCTAGACAGACTAAGGGCTTCGTCTCTAGTTTCTCGTGCCTGTTTAGTATCGTTTGCGATGGTGATTAAAGCTTCTATTATTCGTTTATAACCCCCATGCAAAGCGCTTACTGCATCAGCTCGGGCTGACCATCTGGTTTGTGAAAGACTTTTAACACCTTTTTTTGAACCTAAATGTTCTGTTAACATATTCCATCTGTGGGTAGAACCCGAAAAAAAGGTGTACACTTTCTGAACTACTTCAAAAAACTGTGATGCCTCCGGTACACACCCAGCAGCATGGACACCTACCAAGTTTAGTGAATGTCCCGCACATGGTATAAAGGTGGCAAATTCACATTTTTCCTTGATTCTTGTTTGTAGACCACTATACTTTCCCGACATATTTGAAGCATTGTCGTAGCTTTGTCCTCTGCAATCTTTTATGGGAATATCATGTATCTCTAAAAAATGTAAGATGGTCTCCGCTAAATACTTAGATTTATGCTCTTTAATAGGTATAAATTTCAAAAACCTTTCAACAGGAACACAGTCTTTTACGTATCGAATGATGAAAGTTAGTTGGTCAATATGAGACAGATCGGGCGTACTGTCAACGCTAATGGAAAAATATTTTGCTGATTTAACTTCATTTATATTTTTTTTTAGAACCTGTTTTCCCATTACTTCAATAAACTCATTACAGATATTTGCTGATAAATAAGAAATGTTACCCTTTCCAGGATTCCCAAATTTTTTTAAGTGATCTGCAAGAAATGGATCAAATTCACTCAATAATTCCACACAACCCAAATAATTTCCATTGTTTGGAGATCCTAGGATTTCATTGTCGCCGCGGAATGGAAGCCTCTCGATGCCAAAAATTTTACAACAGCTACAATCCGTTTAAGTACGCTTCTCCAGTAATCCACTTCCTTTTGATGTTGAGATAATAACGCCCGTATTCACAAACATTACTATGAGGTCTCACAGTACGCGCGGACGCATAGTATCCCAAAAGCCTATTCATAGACAATACTTCAGTGGCGTTCATCACTATGCGTCCTTTCCAAGGAACGCACAGATAAAGTAGCCAGCTATAGCTATATTACGCAACGCATAGTGTCGAGCTCACGTCAAAAAGTTAGGTTATATTTATATTATTTCTCTCTCTAGATAATATTATTGTTTTGTGTTAAAGTTCTTTTCACAATGGATTATAGCAGCGAAGAGGAATTTGATAATTATATTAATGGTATCATGGACAACAGAAGAAGTATTAAAAAAGTGATACGAGATTTCCAAGATCCTTTTGATTATTATAGTTGTGATGAATTTAGACGACGTTACAGGTTTTCTAAAGATGTGGTACTTTCTATACTTTTACCACAGATACGTGAAAATTTGGAAAAATTAACTGCAAGAGGTCTTCCAGTGCCACCAATTTACCAATTGCTTGTCGCTTTAAGATTTTATTCTTCTGGCAGTTTTCAGGTAAGGTATTTATTAATAGGTAGGAAGGATTAATTTTTATATTCGACTGTTTATTGCATACATCCCATTGATAATGATCAACATAATTATCTTAGCTATTCTTTTTATTTATTTAGTAAATATAAACAAATTAGGTCCCACATATAATATTTGTTTCTTTCACAGATGGTTACAGGAGATCTAATACGTGTAAGCCAACCAACTGTATCAAGGATTGTTAAAAGGGTTTCCAAATTATTTTGTTTGAAATTACAGCATTTTGTTAAATTTCCAAACAACATTGAAAGGGTTAAAGAAAACTTCTGTACAATATCCCGTTTTCCTGGAATAGTAGGAGCGGTAGATGGAACCCATATTCCTATTCAGAATCCTGGTGGAGCTTATGCTGAAGTGTTAAGAAATCGAAAAAAATTCTTTTCCCTTAATGTCTAAATTGTGTGTGGACCTGATCTAGCGATTTATGATATTGTTGCCAATCGGCCCGGCTCTGTACATGACAACAGAATATTCCAAGCATCTATGCTCAAAAGAAAAATGGAACAAAATATCATAGATGGCATACTTTTGGGTGATAGTGGGTATGGCTGTCTAAAATATTTATTAACACCAGTGGCGCGACCAGAAAATATTTCAGAAGAAAATTATAATAAAGCACACATCAAAACACGAAATACTGTAGAAAGAACTATCGGTGTCTGGAAGAGGATATTTCCTTGCCTATCTAAAAAGATGGCAACAAATCTGACGACAACATGCCATGTTATAGTTGCTACTGCAGTGTTATACAACATTTGTAGGGCTCATGGCATTATAGAAAATGTTGAAAATGAGGAAGCTAGAAACACACAGCGAACAGCTACTAGAAATGTACAACAATCAAGCAGGGAAGGTCTTCTTTTTAGAAGAATGTTTATGTCTCGGCATTTTTAAATAAAGTTATTAAATAAAACATAATATGTATTTATTAATTAGTTTAATTTTCTTTCTGTTGCTTTAACATGTCAATTTCTAATTTATTTTTTTCAATTTGTAAATTATGAAATTGTTTTTGAAATGCTAAATAATTCTTTTCCCTTTCAATGAGAATCTGCTCCCTCTGCAGCCTGAGTTCGTGCAGCGCCTGGTCTTGTTCAGTATTTAATGTGCTGCGTTTAATTCTTGCTTCTGTCTCACTTATGAATTTAAATGAATTATATATTATATATAAATAAAAAAATAACTGAAAAGCAAATAAAGTGATAAATCAATAAGTATTGAATGATAGTACTATTGAGTACATATTATATTGATATGATTTTATCTTCTATATGTATAAAAAAGAACCTGACTGACTTATACAATATTCATATTATTCATTATTTCTTATATTGAGAATAATAAAGAACTTATTTCTTTAATTCTACAATATATTCTCTATTAAAAAGATCTATTATTCTTACCTGGGGTAGTGGATATATTTTCTGTAAATCTTTTTTTTTTTGATGAAATATCACTATCAGTATCATCATTTAGTAATTTTCGCTTTGGACATTTTTTGTTTGCTCCATCTAAAATGCTCAAATCAATAACTGAAATAATATAAAATTATTGTAGGTATCACAATTATACATGAATAATTTTTTTTCATAAAGACAAAAATATGTTAACTTTTTTGCATGTATTTTCTTTATTTTCATCGATTACTCCTGGAACTTCCAAATTAATATATGGACATATTGTGTCAATTATGTTATTGGAGGACACACTGGAGCCACCTTCCGGAGGACCACCACCTGTGCGTATCATGCTTCTTGACTCCTGCGAAAGCTCCTTCTTCCTCAAAGTTTTTATATTCTCCCAACATCTTTTTAATTGATGGCTGACTCTTTGGGAGACATAGGGTTGAGAATTGAAGACTTGTGTGAGATCTTCCCAGGCCTGCTTCTTCAACTCTATATTTTTGGCGTGAGTCCTTTTGTCTTCTATAACAGGCCGTTCTCGCACTAATGCTACAATTAGCTCTCTCTCGGCAGAAGTAAATGGTAGCTTCTTCCCACTGCAAAAAATTAGACCACGCATTTTTATAATCGAAATCAGTTATTATATGGTTTCCCATTTTATTGCAAACAGCAAAACAAAGTATTGTACTAACCTGAAAGTTCTGTTTGCAGAACTGTCATCCATTCTTACAAATAAATCGACGCAACTATTCTTCAAAAACAAATTCTCGGAAAACAAATAAATATTTAATAACACGATACATGAAATTACATATGACAATTGACAAATATGAAATAATAGATGTCAAATGAAGTGTCATTTCAACGAAGTGAACTACGCAACAAAAACGGACCAATCAGAAAGCTCTATACGACGCTATGCGTACGCATAGCGAAGTATCGTTTGAGTATCGTTTATGAATTGAAAGCCTTGTCAAAAGGAACGCACTGAGAAATCCCTTACTTCGCATAGCAATGGTAATTAACTTAGGGAAGTATTGTTTGTGAATTTTTTGAAAACCAACCGCTTTACTTCGTGCCAGATAAGTCATCATAGATTGCTTATGCGCTTGGCTATTTTCATGTGATAAAATTATGTTATTAATATGCTTCCAATCATTACATCCATTCCGAGAGCAAAGATTAACATCAGTTGGGTTAAATAAGCAGCATGAAAAACAAAATACAGAGCATTTGGAAGGCGAATACAGCAACCATTTTCTTTCGACGCTTTCATCGTTCTTTAATTTGCGAATAAATAATGCTTTGTTAAAATATCTCTTTACTAATTTATTACCATCTTTGTAGGTTCTAGATGCCTCGGAAAAGTCAGAATCTTTATTATGAAAATATACAGGTCCCTTACGAATTAAAATTTCGCGATTTATTTCAATAAACTTTTCGTGAAAGTAATCGGCGGGGTCGTGTGATATTAATTCTTCTGTGTTGGAAAACTGCTGTTCAATTGACACAGTTGTCGGTTTTAGTGAAGTCACTGAAGTTGTTGCACTTTCGTCGTAGGAATATTCGCTTTCTGATTCAATCTCTTTTTCAAAATTGGAACATGAAGGTTTACAAATTCCCGCAATTTGTGATTGACCTGACTCATCATGTGGAACATATATTAGTTGATTACTTACAGAAGTTTCTCCAGTAGTAGTAGTAAAATATGATGTTAATTTTGGTAACTTTTCAATTACTTCTTTCTGATGTAGAGCTTTTTTCCTTTTTTCAGATCCACTAGGATATGACCGTTTCGACATTTTATATAATAATTCAGTATTTAATTAATTTTATAACGAAAATATTCGCTAACACAAAACAGACAAACGACGATTTAATCAAACAATACTATTTTTTATCAGAGCTCGAGCACAGACAGTAACAACTACAAGCAAAACAAACTCCACAACACAAAATGTATGGGATTTGACAGCTCTAATGTCAAAGTTGGGTACAGTCGACGATGCGACGCCTATCGGGATAAAAAGTTAGTTTTGCTCCTCATAGGTTTCTTTATGACATAAACCACACCGCATCAAATTGTATTCTTATACCTACATATAGTATAGGTATTTAATTAAGTGGAGTATTTATACCCTGTTTATAGTTGCATTTAATAGTTTGATCTTTTTGACGGATGTCAAATCTGAAATCGATGTAACTTGGCAACGACGAACAATATTTTCATGACACACTACAAAAAAGTACCTGTTAAAGACTCAAGCATTTTCCGAAGGTCTTAAGTGGTTTTTATTGCTTCAAAGTAAAATTTAAATAGAAAAACTGAAAACAATGGTCTCTTACCTACCCAATGTTTTTATGTCCAGTGCAATAAAATTGATTGATGAATGAATTAATTTATTTTGAATAGTTTAAAACATACATACAGCCACATATTTTTTACACCAATAGATATTTTCTGTTTCCCATCACTGACCCATCTGTCAAAAAGTTCAAGCTATGTTGTACAAGGTATAGCTATGCGCATGCGGCAAACTAAAGCTAATAAGCGTAGGTATTGTAGTAGGTCATTATCATCAGATTTTTCAAACTTAATGTTTTTCGGTAATACCTAAATATCGGTTTTCATTTGGTAATCTGGCAGGAACTAGGGGGCCCCATTCGATCGCGGGGCCCTGGGCACGTGCCCAGTGGAGAAGAGGGGCCTGGTACCCTCATACGTCCACCTTCTGTCTCAAAGTCTACCCCCAGCACTAAAGATGAAGTAAAACTATTTCTATTTATATATTATATTTTTTATTCTAGTTGAAAGGGTTATAAATAGGTTAAGAGAGTTTCACATGTTACTTCCGCATGCTTGTGTAGACCATAATTTAATTCCTATCATAGATCATGTAATATAGTAGCTTGTGGATTGGTAAATATGCAGGATGTTTTAATAAAAAAATGAAATATGTATTTACATTTGTTTTATTGAAGCTCATTCATAATTTCCATAGGACAAAGAAAACAGATAATTATAATTAGAAAGACATAAATCAAAATAATGAAGTACCTCTATAGTAAACAAAAAAGAAATAACATTTCAATTGAATTTTCTACATAATTTAGGAAAGATGGCTTTATTCCAAAAAATGTTGCATTTTTCCAACAAATTTTCACACAGTTGCCTATCATTATCCACTTCTAAGATTGTTACTTTTTTTGTTGTTTCAAAGTCAGTGTGAGCAACACAAAACAGAGCTTTTTCTTTTTTAGAAAAATGCATCTGTAGTTGCACTTGTGCTATGTATTTTGCAGTCACTTTATTTCCTGAGCTGACATATCGTCCCATGGCTTTTTTTGATGTTGGGCATTTTATTTCAATACTGTACACACTACTTTCACCATCTGGAGAAGCACCCATAATTGGATATGTACTATTTAACTTCAATCCACATTTATTTATTTTTATCTTATTTATCTTTTCTACTTCCTTTAAAACCTGACTTTCCAAGAATCTACCCCTTTTCATAGCCTCCGTGTCCCTCAATTTACTTGCTCCCAATATGGTCTGAGTTAATGTTCCATCAAGAATATTGCAATGTGCAGCATCATAAGCTTTGGAAGCTGTGATCCTTCCATACCTTAGCTCGTGCCACAATGGACAGTCATTTTGTTCCAGAGTTGCTAATGCAGCTTCTTCGCATGCATCTACAGTCATTACAAGTTTACAATATTTGATCAAATGATTGCTTGTGTCACCAACCTCTGTACAATGATTTTTTACCACTGTGAGAAAACTTTTAGTATTCAATGATTTTGGCACAAGCTGACGTGTAGGTGCTCTAGAAATTTCCTTGGCTTTTATAAACTTCAGGCTAGTACCAATTGATGATAATTTTGATTTTTTCCAATAACACTCAACGCTAGTTGTTGCTGGATCTTCACTACGCCGGTGTAGCCACGCTAAAAAAAAGCTATAGAATGCTTACATCCACCTTAAACAAAACAAATGTTAAATTCATTGATGTTTCTGTTATGTAAATAATACCTACTTAAAAATAATAAACAAGTTCCTCCATAAATTGACTTGAAAAATAGAAAATTCCAAATCAAAATTAGTATGTATGTTTCTTTTTAAATAAAAACAGCATTTAGTGATCTCGCTAAATCCTGTTTTTAATTAAAATTGCCTTCTTCCGTTTCATTGCAAGTGCAAGTAACAGCATAACATTTCTGTCGGACATTATGCTCAGGTGTAATCCGAGCTTTAACCACACATATGTCTCCATCTCGTTTCAATTGGACATAGCCAACTGCTGAATCACCGTAAGATTCTCGTTCAGATCTGAAACAAACAATTACCTACTTAAGTACTCAAAGAAAATTGTTCATGTAAATTGGAATATCAGTTTAGAATTACATGAAGTCTTTACATATTTATCTAATATTTACAAAAATAGAATAACATTATCATACTTGAGTGAACTTCAATGATATTACTTTAAATTATTATGATATAAACGTTAAATAGGAGTTTAATAGCAGTTTTAATGACAAATTGTTAGGTATAGGTTATGTTTGGTATATTATAAACATCTATGAAAAAAAATCTATGTTATATTGACTAAAATATACCATGTGACATAATAATTACCTTGCAGCTTTCACTCCTTTGATCTCTGCGCTCGTAAAATCGAGATTTGATGCAAAATATGCTGTCATCATAAATGCATCTATTTTCGGTAAATTGTCTGATTGTGCTTTGACAAAACCAGCTTCAGTCATCGTCCTAGATTTATTATAAATAGAGATTCACTAGAAATCACCACAGGAACACAGTCTTAAACTATTTTTCTCACAAACACTACTAACACAGCAGTGGTCTCGAACATCAAAGAGCGAAATCGGTAATTTGCCATCTAAAATCGGTATAATTGTACCAAAAATCGGTATATGAAAAAAAATCGTTTATTATTATTATTATGTAATCTAACCTTAGATTACGGGAGATGTATATAATTGGGATCACCTAAGCATTAATTCAAATGAAACCATGTTTATTAATAAATCGTTTATAATTTTTGTTTATTTGCATACTTTGGCTTTGGTACTATTAATTGAGATCACTGTAAATCACATATAATACTTATTTTCGGAACAGTAGTAATTTAAAAAAAAAACAGTATTGATCACCATTGTCAACATCGGTTTGCAATGGTGATCAGCATGTTTACAATGGGGATCAACACATGTCACACACATAATTACGGGCAGATTCCCACCCAGTGTACTCTGAATGTGCCCAAAGCCCACAAGAAGTACAACGATACCAAATTTCGTTATCTCTTCCGAATTCACCACATATGAGACACTGATTTCCAGGGTCTTCTACATCATCGTTTATGTCATCTTGACATAAATCATCTGTTTTAACTTCAGACGACGATGATGAGTCATTAGATTCCCGTAGAATTCTTTTCTTTACTTTAGCAGCAGCAGTAGCCTTCGGTATCGCCGTTGGCTTGCTTTTCTTTCCTATACCTTTTTCCTTTACTTTTTCATTCTTAGCTTTCTTCTTGTTTTCTTTTTCAATCAAGAAATCTTTAATTGGTGTTGAAGTGAGAATGGTTGCATGTTGTTTCTTTCTTGAGTTTTTTTGGGCATCTGGATGAAATCTTGTATTTTTGTCGTGATAGGTAATGGCAGCTCAGGTGCAGACGTTGACGCTGTAGTATAGTATGTTCAAGTGTAAATAGATTAAAGTCCCTTGATGTACTAGGAATAGTAGGACTATGTTGTTCAAAGTCAGCAGCAGATGGTTGTACTGCTGTAGGATCAACATCTTCAACTATGTTGAGCTCAGATTGCAGGACTTCAGCAGCTACAAAATCTTCATCTGTAAAGACGTTTGGGTTTAGTGGAAATATACCCGTAGCTTTGAATCCTGCTTCGCCTTTGCTTACAGTGGCGACATCGGAGAATGCCTTTTTAACCAACGACGCTATATCATATGGTGTTATTCTTTCAGCTAAATGACTCTTCATAAAAAAATCACATTCTCTTTTGTAAGCTGCCTTAAATGGTCCAAAAAAAGAAACATCTAGTGGTTGCATGCGATGAGAGGTGTGCGGTGGCAAAGAAAGCATGTGAATATGATTAGTTTTGCAGTATTCGTGGATGGCTAGGGAAATATGGCTTGCGTGGTTGTCTAAAATCAACAAAACTGGTTCATTTTCAGAAGGTTTTGCATGATTGTTGAAGTGCTCAAGCCACCCCAGAAAAAGATCCTCATTAATCCACCCACTATCTGAACATCTATAAATTGCTCCGGCTAGGCCATCTTTTTCGAGAGTTGGTGTCATTCTTTTCCGTGGGAAAATAAACATTGGCAGAACGTATCCGCCAGTAGCGCTCCCCCCTTTCCCAACTTGTGATTGAGCCCACCCTCTTCTGTCCTTTGGCGGCCAACACTTTGCCTGGCTCTTGGACAGTTGAAATTCCTGTTTCATCACAGTTATAGATGTTTTTAGGTTGAAATTTAAATCTAGCTATAATTTCTTCCAACAGTTGATAGAACCGGTGAACCTCCATCTTATTAAAAGCTGTGATCCTGTGAATGCTCGTTGCCTCAGGCTTTCGTATGGATATGTTATTCCTGCTAGTAAATCCTTCGAACCAAACACGACCAGCCATTTTGGATTGCTTATTAAAATTATGCTTCAAGTTAAGGGATTCCGCATAATCGAATGCCGCTTTTCGTACTTGCGTTGCGGTGCATCCATAAAAAAGATTTGACATATTTTTAACAGTGGACGCAAATTCTTGTTCAATCTCAGTCGTGAAAACAGTAGTTAGTCCGAGGCGAGGTTTCTTATTTGTTTTTTTGTATCTCTTATGTAAACTTGAAAATGGAATGTTCATTGCAAGTGCAGCTCTCCTCATTTTATATCCCTCTTCATCGATTAGCTTGATAGCCTTCGTCAGCTGGTCCATGGTCCAGTTGGCTTTGGTTGTCTTTCTTGGACGTACTTTCACCATCTGAAACCAATAACATAACAATTCCATTAATAAACTACTTTGTGTCGACAATGGTGATCACTGGTAGGCAATGGTGATCACCTGATTCCAATTGCCTACATTGAGAACATCGGGAAAAAATACCTAAGCACAAACACAACACTTGTTAATAGAAATTTACATTGATAAATTAAGAAGTTTAATACTACGGCTCAAATAAAATACCATGGTCACAGTAAAAACTCAAATATTTCGTTACTTACCTTTAAAACAATGAAGACGAAAAATTACATCAAAACCGGTCGAAACGTGTTCACGTATATCACTGACAAGCGCGTGGCGGGAACTGGCCGCCGCCGTCGCCGACGCACACTATTGGTCCTCGGCTGGCATGTAGGTATATTACAATCGCTCACTCGCGTTTGGTTTTTGTTTTATTACGTGATCATGATTGTCAACTGATCCCGATTGCCTACATCTCCTCTACATATTACAAACGATTATTATTAAAATTCGACTTTCAGGCTTAATATATTTTGTTTCTTTAGAGCGCGTCTTTTCTTGATGTTATGATAATATTCTTATTGCAACTTTTGTAATAGGCATAGTTGACGCCTTAACGAATATCTTGCAGCCAACCTGAAAATTCTCCTTCCCATTATTTTTTATAACTGTTGATATTTTTTTTGTTTAGCGCACAAACTCGGTTCTTCGTCAGACGCCATTTTACTGATTAATATATATTCTGTAGACAGACATTTTCTCTTCGGGGTCCAATTTATTATTATTATTATTTGGAGTCCAAGTGAGTACTCGTGCGGGAATCCACTTATCGTCGAGTTATAGGAGTCAATGGTATTCCCCAAAATATTTGGAATATTCTGCAATATTTATCCATACTTAGGTAACATTGGGGGATTCCCAGCAACGTTTATTTGAACTGGCTATATCAGACATTTATTATCTATGAAAAGGGTTGCCAATTTAAAAAGTGTTAAAACTCCAAATCGGTAGAAAAAAGTGTGTGTCAGCTCCGACGCACGACTGGACTCTAAAAAGTAAAACACGTCCCTCAGAAGGAACAAAAACTTTAGCGATCGATTTGAGTTCAAAAATTCGCGCCATGTGAAAAAAAGTGACAGATGCGCAGAATAGGTTGCGCACGAAAACGTAACGAGGTCATTAGTTCAGTAGATGTTACACCTCATATTTTTTTCATACCGGGGGCCTTATATGAAAATCGATTCGTAAGGAGTAAACTCCAAAACGGGAAAATTTCCATATATTCTCGGAAATTGTGGAAAAATCGCTGCATTTCGGTATTTCGGTAGAGCAGAACTCATATCGGTAGAAATACCGAAAAATCGGTAGGTTCGAGACCACTATAACACAGTATGAATATCGACGCCGATAAATCCAATTTGTGTCAAATGACGTCACATTTCGTTTCGACCAATGGTGACGCGTTTAGAAATTTAGAAATTCCCTCCCTTAATTTTCACTTTTTATACGATGTTTTATGGGTTTAAATAATAACTAAATAAAAAAAATACCTTTTAATTATAATGTGACGATAATAAAGATTGGAAAAAAAGATATTTGAGACCAAATTAGATTTTGTGCATATTCCCTATTAATAACACCAACAGTTTCAGACTTTTTTTACCGTTTTTCACAATATTCGTACAATCTAAACAATTACAGCTCGACAAGGCTTAAATGAACGTGGGTGATATTGACAGGAGCGCTGCTGGTAAAGGAGAACTGTCAAACACATGTCAAAAATGACGTTTTTGTATGATAGAAGCGTTTAGTTCCTTTTCTCGCCACGTTCATATAAAGCCTTGTCGAACTGTACACAAACAGCTGACTAGCACAGATACACTCTTAGACCACACAATATATTTTTTTATTTATTAAAAAGATTAACGGCTTTGGCATAAAGCAACACTTACTAGAAAGACATAAGCTAAAGTTGCCTACAATAAAAAAAGTTGTCACTTAATCCATTTTGATTGACATCTTCTAAATTTGTATGAAAGTTATTCCGTTTTGAATGAAAACGCGCTCGCTTATTCAATGCTGTTGAAACTTTATTGTAATTATGCCGTTATGTTCGAAACCATGAACTTTGGATGCAATTTTAACACTGTTTTAGGCAGTTTCGATTGAAAATGAGTTGAGATTCGAATTCAGCGGGCCCAAAACCTCCGGAATGTACAAAAAAAAGTATTTTGACCAGATGGTAATTAACGCGTTTTGTTCGCCAGCTCCTCAGTTATATTTTAATTTGTGTTTACAATTAGTGACTCTTACTTAATCATAACATTTCAAAAGACAGATTTATTTCGTGATTACTTTTCTCATGCTAAGCTATATTTATTTCAAATTATAACAATATAATAAAGATCTTAAAGAAAGAAAATTATTTTTCATTTAGGGATTTAAAAACGTTCTCTATATCTTGGCTGCTTATACGTTCACTATTAGAACTTTCATCAAGCGCTACTGGTACCGAAGATTCAACTCCAGGAAGTTGCGGATGAGGGCTTATGTTGATGGGATATAGAGATGAAGGGTTTGTATTTGGCTGATTATCAGGATTTGTGGTGGTAGAATGCTGATGATCCGGGCTCGTAATAGTAGAATATATAGATGATGAGCGGTTAGAAGGATATGCATTTGGCTGATCATTGTGAGAACCTGTATAGTACCCTGGATGACTACGGGAGCTTGAGGGTCTTGCGTAATCTGCATACATATCTGTCTGATATCCAATTTCGGTTTCAAAAATTATATATTCTCCAAACATCTTTTCTTGTGTTTGATTATGTCGATAGGAGACAGATTTCATAATATTCAGAGTTTGTGAAATCATTTCATTGTTTATATTTTTTCTGGGACGTTTAATCGTGTCACCGGCAAATGAATGAGATGATTCATTTTGCTGGGGTTGTACAACACTGCTCTCGTTTGATGTCTCCTGAAATTAAAATATTTTTAATCTGTTGTATTGTGTTACATAGAAAGTAAAGATAAATAATTTAGTCAAGATTTAAATCGGATGTATAAATGCATTTTTACTTACAGAATCGATCGTGGCAGTAGGAGTATTCTTGTTTTGCAAAAAATTAAATGATTTATATGCAAACCACTTGGTCTGATAAACACAATCTGTACCGATACCCGACTTTTGGGTTAGTCACTTTTTTTTTCTCTCTATAATACTGACTTGTCAAGTTTTTAATTTTTTTTTCTATTTCTGATACATTTGTATTAAAATGGTTTGCTATTTCATTCAATGAGTCGAAACGCTTTGGTCGACTTTTATGATCTGGGTGTTTTGGATTCCACAATACCTCCTTCTCATGATAAAGATTAATTAACGTAAGACATTTTTCGTCGTCCCACTCCATGTCGTAAAAAATACAATCACGTCACGTCACGACATGATTCTTTTCATACAGGCCGCCGGGTTGTGTCGCCGGGCTTTGTCGGCGGCCCGGCGGTCTTAGTGTGTATTGCGCTGAACACAGATCGCACTTGTTGAGTCTTCAATCAGTAAAATTGGTTTTTCAAATAGGTCTATAGGTAGCTTCTTCGATTAAAACAATAAAGGGGACTTACCAATAGAGTTAAAAACAAAAGTATTAGAAAACCACGAAAAAATTTCCTTTGTACCGCACTACACACTGCACACAGTCACACACAAAGAGTTTATTTAAAACACTACGTATTAATTATCTGTTCTGTGGTCATAAACTTTCTTCCATTTTTGTTTACATAAAATTACTTTTATCTCTAGCTTCACCAAAATAGACCTTTTGTTGGTAGAAATATGGGTACAATATGTTTGTCTATTATATACGTATTGTTTTCAATAGCTGGGTCCACACCGGACGATCCGTCTTGGAGCGGCGATCCCGCGATCCGCGATCCAGGATCGTGGAGCGTGGATCGCGGATCGCGTTAGACCGATCCAGGAACTTGGAAACTGCGATCCTAAGGCGATCCGTTATTCAGTCAGTCAGTATCTTGCACGATATGGAGTCACAGGTACAGCGTCGGCGAATTGCCGTTGCAGCAGTAACCTTTATTTTGCTTAAATTATAGCGCAAAATATTACAAAAACGAAAAAGACGGTTCTGGGTAAAAAAATATACAAAATCGCTTCGCTTGGAATCTGGGGCTCAGCTTTACGCAGAGTTAGTATCAGATAAAGTGGAACACAATTTTTTAAACAAGTTAATCAATTTCAGATATTGATCTACGAAAGAATGATACAAATTATAGAGATCCCATTACTGTGAAGAAAAGATTACTACTAACATTGAGATTTGTAGCGACTGGAGATTCGTACGTCAGTTTGCAGTATCTCTTCCGCATTTCCAAACAGTCTATATCGAAAATTATCCCCGAAGTTTGTGAAGCAATCATTGACCTGTTAAAGGATTATGTGAAGGTAAGTAAAACCATACTTTATTACTCGATAAAAAAGTAGTGTATTATAATTGTAACTTAAACAAGTAACATGTTTACAATTAATCAACATTCTTTGAAAACAAAAAAAAAAGAAATGATATAGGTACTAATTTATTAGGTGATGACTGTGGAAGTGAATAATCCTGAGGTTGTTGAGACTGGGACTGCGGTGAAATGGCGGCTAGATGAGAAGATGGTGGTGCCTGTGGATGTGGAACTGAATAATTCTGAGGTTGTTGAGACTGGGACTGCGATGAAGTGGAGGCTAGATGAGCAGTTGATGATGAATGTGGAGATGGAGGTGGAAAATCCTGAGGATGAGGAGACTGAGTATGCGATGAAGTGGAGGCTGAAGGTGTGCCAGGATATAAATTAGTGTAATATCCATAATTGCTATCCCCGTATCTTCCTGTGTCAGCTTGAAAAATAACTTGGCATATAGCATTTTTGACATAAGCCAATGTTACAGCATTATATTTCCGCAATTCAGTAGCTATAATGTCCGAAAGTGATGTAGTGATCTGTGTCTGGTTGTGATGGCTGTGCACATTGTTGCAGAAGTTGAAAAGTTTCTGAAATAGTTTCGTCTGAAATCTCTTCTGCATTATTAGAAGTAGTTTTCTTTCTTTTTTTCGTTCGTTTGCCTGTTGTTTGGACATTCGATTGTACACTCTGCTCACTATTCTGATCTGTGTGGTAGTTGTTACATATATCAACAGTAAGATGTAACAGATGTCATAAGTAAAGCCTATCGAGTTTATTTCAGTTGGCCAAAAGGCTATACATAGTGTAGACGTATACATTGTGTTAAGCATATCTCATTACATATTGTAATACGTATTTGTGGTAAGCACCAATAAAGGAGAGTATAAGAATTGCTGCTGTATTATTATCATCACCACACGAGCGCACGAAGGACTTACAATCAAGAGGTCATAGACCGATACATAGTGTCAGGTGTGAAAATTTAAAAGAAAACGAAAATTATGAACAAAAAAGAGGGTACGTCGAAAACTCCGGAAGCTTCGAGACAATCTGAGTGTGGGAACTTAACAATGGCAGGCAACGGAGTACAGAAGCTTGAGATCTCTACAGAAATTATCAACAATAATGCTGAAAATTTCAAGAAATGGTCGCAGTCATTCGAGATATTTCTACTGGCGTCGGGCATGGAGAAAACGGAAGACAAAAGAAAAATTGCAATCATGCTGCATTCCATGGGAGAAAAGGGTTTAAACATATACAATTCCTTCAATTTGGACCTAAGCACTGCTACTTTCCAAGAAGTCAAGGCATAATTCGTCGAGTATTTTGAACCCAAAAAGAATTTGACGGTGGCGCGACACAAATTCTTTACGTTGAAACAGCGTGTGAACGAATCCTTGGAAAATTTTCTAACGGAATTAGAAAACGCAAGTCATGCCTGTGAGTTTGGTTCGCTACGTGAGTCCCTTGTAAAGGACATTCTCATTGCTAATATGGCCACAAACTTCTCGCAATTTCGTCAAAAGCTACTACAAGAACAAGACCTATCCCTAGAAAGAGCCAAACTCCTCTGTAGAACACTGACGATGGCGCAGAAAAGTGAAGAATCAATCAATGCAGCAGATGGAAGAGAAGCCACAATATACAAGCTACACAAAAGTCGTCGGGCCAGTTCCCCCTTATACCAGAAAAGAAAAAACGCAAGATCTCCATCATGCCAAGGTCACCCAAAGTCAGCTACACCTGGATCAAGAACAACGTCGTGTGTAAAGTGCAACACATCGCATGGTCGCCGCAACTGTCCAGCTTGGAAACACAGATGCAGGTCATGTTTTAATATGGACATTTTACTCATTTATGTTTCAAGAAAAATAGTGTCAGGACTGTTGTTACTGGGGTAGGTAGCTCGATGATGAATCAAGCCCCAAAAGTGCTGAGGCTGAGGCTGAGAGATTTACAATAGGGGCATTGTTCAACATTAAAAACATAAAATCACAGAATGCTAGTACAAATTTGATAAGCACAACAGACAAGTCCTGGTACTATTCTCTTAATATAAACAACAAAAATGTAGATTGCCTAATTGACACTGGCACAGACATAAATGTGATGTCTTATCAAGTATTTAAAGAATTGAATCTTAAATTTGACAAACAGAGTAAAGAAATGTGTAAAAAATATAATATATTTGCCTACAGTGGGCACAGAATACCGATAATTTCAGTGTTAAACATTTGTTGTTTAGTTGAAAACAAAACAAAACCAGAAAACATTACTTTTGTTGTAACAAAATTAAATTGTCTAACTGTGATTGGTTTATCCACTTGTATAAAGCTAAATTTAATAACAAAAAACTTTTCTCTATCAATGGAAAAAAAAAAATGTTAAGCAAAATGTATATAATATGTATCAAAAAACTTGTGACAAAATTGTGACCAGATATAATGATGTGTTTCAGGGTCTAGGCTGCCTCCCATACGAACACAGCATCGTGCTAAAAAAGGATGCTATTCCGTGCGTTGATCCCCCTAGAAAGGTACCCTTCGCGTTGGTTGAACCGTTAAGGAAAGAGCTTCAACTCATGGAGAACATGGGAGTCATACGGAAGGTGAACAAACCTACTCTCTGGGTGAGTAGTTTAGTTATAGCCATGAAAAAGAATGGTGGATTGAGAATTTGCTTAGATCAGAATAGAATTTAAATAAAAATTTATTGAGATGTCATTATCCAATTAAAAATATAGATGAAGTCAGGTCTAAATTGTCCAAAGCCTCTTATTTTTCACATTAAGATGCGTTTTCTGGGTTCTATAACATAAAATTAACTAAAGAAAGTAGTGATCTATGTACATTTCAAACTCCATTTGGCAGATACAAATTTTTAAGATTACCTTTTGGAATAAACACGGCTACAGAAATTTTCTATAAAACCATGATAGATCTTTTCGGAGACATAGAAGGTATAATAATTTGGTGTGATGACATTTTATATACGGTGAAACAATTGAAATACACAATAAAAGGTGAGAAATGTTTTTGGACAGGGCTAGGCGAGTAAATTTAAAATTAAATAAAGCCAAGTGCAAGTTTCTTCTAGAAGAAATAGCATATTTGGGCTATATTTTCAGTAAAGAAGGTGTAAAAATCGATCCAGAAAAAGTTAAAGCGATAAAAAATATGCCGATACCTAAAAATATTCAGGATTTGCAGAGATTTTTAGGCATGATTAATTTTTTAGCACCGTTTATAGAAAATCTAGCAGAAAAAACTAATACCCTAAGAAATTTGTTAAAAAAAGATATGTTATGGTTATGGGATGAAAATTGTCAAAAGTGCTTTGATTTATTAAAAGAAGTCATATCTAAAGCACCTGTGTTAACTAATTATAATTGCAACTTACCTGTGATTTTGTCGGTAGATTCATCAAAGAATGCACTGGGAGCGGTCTTGATGCAAGACAAACGACCCATTGCATATAGTTCAAGAACACTTACCCCCTCTCAACAAAACTACGCCCAGATTGAAAAAGAATTGTTTGCCATACAGTTTGGATGTAATAAATATCACCAATATATTTATGGCAGTAAAACAACTGTTCATACTGATCACAAACCTTTAATTTACCTTTTTAAAAAACCTCTTCATGAAGTTACCCTAGGCTACAAAGAATGATGTTATCGTTGCAGGGTTATGACCTAGAAGTAGTTTATGTACCTGGTAAATATACGAGGGCGGGTCAATAAGTCCGTGACTTTTGGAATAAAACACAGATTTTTTGATAAATAAATCATTTTATTTTTCAACGTAGTCCCCCTTGAGCTCTATACACTTTGTCCAACGCTTCTCCAATTTTTTTATCCCTTCCAAAAATATGATTTGTCGAGGTCCTCAAAATAGGCCTTCGTTTGCGAGATGACTTCATCATTGGAGTCAAATCTTTTTCCACCGAGCCATTTTTTCAGGTTTGGGAACAAGAAGTAGTCACTCGGAGCCAAATCTGGAGAATAGGGTGGATGTGGGAGCAATTCATAGCCCAATTCATGGATTTTTGCCATGGCAATTGCACATGTGTGCACCCTTGCATTGTCTTGGTGAAAAATAACTTTTTTCTTGGCCAAATGAGGTCGGTTTTGTTTTCAAATCCTCATTGAAGCGGTCCAATAAGTTGGCATAATATTCCCCATTAATTGTTCTTCCCTTTTGAAGATAGTCAATGTGGATTATCCCACGTGCATCCCAAAAAACAGTCGCCATAACTTTATTGGCTGACAAACCCACCTTGGC
Organism: Phengaris arion; assembly: GCA_963565745.1. Classification (NCBI taxonomy): domain Eukaryota; kingdom Metazoa; phylum Arthropoda; class Insecta; order Lepidoptera; family Lycaenidae; genus Phengaris; species Phengaris arion. The sequence continues at coordinate 5,057,949 of OY751444.1, read as the reverse complement.
CTTCTTTGGCGCCGATTCACCCTTAGAAACACACTGTTTTGACTGTTGTTTGGTCTCTGGTGTGTTGTGATGGATCCATGTTTCGTCCACGATTAAAAAACTTCTCCATATTGTGATTAAACAACGCCAAACCTTCCTGTGAAGTTGTTACACGATTGCGTTTGTGGTCGACTGTGAGCAAACGCGGCACCCATCTTGCGGAAAGCTTTCTCATGCCCAAGTGATCATTCAAAATTGAAACCACTGAGCCATGCGAGATGCCTATGGCTTCCACAATCTCTTGCACTTTTAATCTTCCGTCGGCCAACACCATATCGTGAATTTTTTCGATTGTTTCGGGTGTAGAGACCTCAACTGGGCGTCCAGGACGTTCGGCATCTTCAGTGCTTGTACGGCCACAACGAAATTCAGTAACCACTTTTTTACCATTGAAATCGATGGTGCAGAGTCCCCATAGTATTTATCAAGCTTAGCCTTGGTCTCGGTAATGGTTTTTTTTCGCAAAAAATAATGCTTAATAAGCACATGAAATTCACTTTTTTCCATTGTTTCCTTAAGTTACTGGATAGTCTGATAAAGATAGCTGTAAAACACAAACTAACTGACGCAGCAAGTTCAAATTTTGATAGGAGTCAACTGACTGATGCCTGTTGACAGGAGTAGTGTTGCTTTTTCAGTAAGGAGGTTAGAAATTCAAAAAGTCACGGACTTATTGACCCGCCTTAGTATGTATATAGCAGATACTTTGTCAAGAGCCTCACTTAGTGATACATACATACCTCAGTATGAGCAAGACTTACAGTATCATGTTAATTCAGTATTCTCTAATCTCTCAGTAAGTAAGCCTTATTTAAAATTTATATTATTAGAAAGCAAAAATGATGAATCTTTAAATCTGCTCAAGTCTTATATTCAGAATGGTTGGCCAAGAAGCAAAAATAATGTAAGCTCTCTTGTGAAACCATATTGGAACATTCAAAATGAAATACATATAATGAATGACTTAATATTTAAAGGCAATAGGCTTATTGTTCCAAAGTCCTTGCAAAGACAGATTTTAGATAAAATACACTGTGGTCATTTAGGTATTAATAAGACACTAAACATCGCTAGAGAAACAGTTTATTGGCCAAATATAAACGCGGATATTAAGAACTTAATTGATCAATGTTCCGTCTGTGCCAAATACAGATCAAATCCACCCCGTGAACCGTTGAAATGCACTGAGATATCTTATCTTCCATGGGAGAAGGTAGGTATAGATTTATTATATTTTGATGGAGAAAATTTCCTTATCTGCATGGATTATTATTCCAAGTACATAGAGTTAGCTTCTTTGCATAAGAATTACACTGTCGATAATGTTGTTAAAAGTCTAAAATCGTTTTTCGCTCGGCATGGTATACCTAAGGCATTGGTGTCTGATAATGGTCCACCATTTAACTCCTGCAAATTCAAGTCTTTTCTTGTTGATTGGGATGTAGAACACATAACCACTAGTCCGTACTGGTCGAGGTCTAATGGTCAAGCTGAAACAGGAGTTAAAATTGTCAAAAACATATTAAGAAAATGCAAAGAAGATGGCTCGGATATACATTTGGCATTATTACAATATCGCAACGCTGCGAAGGGAGATTTTCCCAGTCCGGCCGCATTATTAATGTCTAGAAACTTGCGAGTAAATTTACCAATTCACAAAAAATTTAAACCTAAAATTGTAAAATTTTCGACATTTGAAAGATGTCATAGATATAGCAGAGACAAGATGTCATTTTATTTTGACAGGAATGCGAAGCATACACCTTATGATTTTCAGCCGGGAATGACATTTACTTCAAAAAAAATCCTAAATCGTTCTGGTCTCCGGGAATAATTAAAGAGAAATTAGGATGTGGTAGATCGTATTATGTTGCGGATCCAAACGGTGTTGTGTATAGGAGGAATAGGGGACACATTAGACCTAGAAAAAGAATTTAAAAGAAATAAATTCTCCACCTTCTTTTTATGGCGATGGCAGCACAATCAATATGCCTCCCATGCAGGAGAGTATAGATCCCATGAGTTTAACACAACGCGGAAACGGTCCCGTTCAAAATTGCATTAACGATGATAACTGTGTTCCTATGGAGAGTCTAGAAAATACCGGCTACGTAACCAGGTCTGGTAGAAGTGTAAAGCGTCCTAAATTGTACATGCATGAGAAATTTGAGTAGATAAGTAATGTATTTGTTATTAGTTATGTACCTATATTTTTAGTTTGCTTTTATACTCGAAAAGGGAGGTGTTACATATATCAACAGTAAGATGTAACTGTCAATGTCATTATTGACATTGACAGATGTCATAAGTAAAGCCTATCGAGTAAGGCTATACATAGTGTAGACGTATATATTGTGTTAAGCATATCTCATTACATATTGTAATACGTATTTGTGGTAAGCACTAATAAAGGAGAGTATAAGAATTGTATTATTATCATCACCACACGAGCGCACGAAGGACTTACAATCAAGAGGTCATAGACCGATACAATGGCTTTTTCCGGTTGGGTGTCACTACTAACAATGTTATTGTTCTCGTTTTCGCTCACCATAGCATTTATTTCAGGTTCCCGTCCAGTCTTATCAGATTCTTCCTGTAACAACATTATTATTACTACTTATTCTTATTTTCAGCTTTATAATATTGTTGAGGATCTCACGGCATCTTTATTTTCAGATGCCGTCAACTGAAGAAGAGTGGCGTACGGCCACATGCGATAGGAGCGATGGACGGCAAACATGTTCATTTGCAATCGCCTTTTAATAGTGGCAACGAATTTGATAATTACAAATCATTTCTTAGTATTGTACTTTTTGCATTAGTAGATGCAAATTATAAGTTCCTGTATGTAAATGTTGGGACTAAAGGCAGAATATCAGATGGAGGCGTGTTCAAAAGCACAAATTTATATAAAAAACTTGAAAAAAAAGAACTAAACATTCCAGCACCGGAAATATTGCAAGTACCCTATAAAATTGAGATACCCTATTGTATTCTAGGTGATAAAGCTTTTCAGCTGAATGATTATACAATGAAACCATAGGATGGTACTTGGGAAAGGGGTTCGTGTGAAAGAATTTTCAACTACCGACTGTCAAGAGCACGTAGGGTAGTAGAAAACGCGTTTGGAGTACTTAGTTCGGTGTACAGAGTTCTGCGTAAACCTATGCTTTTGGAACCAGAAACTGCTACTAAAGTCGTGCTGGCGACGGTTCATCTATATAACTACTTACGCAGTAATTCCAACTTTACATCGCCAGGAACGTTTGATACAGTGCAGGAGAATGGAGATGTAATACCTGGAAGTTGGCGAAATGAACCGCCATCACAATCACTAGGTACAACTAATAGCCGTTATACCAAGAAGAGCAACAGAAAATGCCAATACAATACGGTCCCACTTAACAAGACACTTTGTTACAAACCATACAATAATTTGGCAAAATGAATATCAGTAAACTTTATAAAATTAAATTAATAAATATATAATAAATAATATGCACTTAATAAAATAAAATTCAAAAGTATCGCAAGTGGTTCCGGGTTTATTTTTATCCGCCATAAAGTCGAAGTCATCATACGCAAACCACTTTGATTTAGATGTATCTTGAGCACCTGAAATAATCAAGTAACTCAATAAATAACCACGTGTATTTATATTCTATAAGTTTATTTACTACTTGTATGATTATCACACATTAAGGTGCAACATCAGTACCGCGGCGCGTAATAAAAATTTTTGGGTAAACTCTGTTACTTTGAGGTGTTTAAATTGACGGAAATAAAACGTTAATTTCTACATGCTTACACGCTTTTTTTACTAATAGATTGCTGTTAAAATACATTTGTGTAAAAACTTTTAAAAATATTTCATTTTTCCATACTACAAATATAGCTTACCAACTGACTAATCATAAAAATAGATACATAAAACTGACACAGTTTAACCAAAAATAGCTAAAAACTACCAAAAATTTGAATTTCGTACGGCGGTACTGATATTGCACCTTAAAGTTACTAATTATTAAAAAATAAATATTCCTTAATTTTACTGCATAAGTAGATTTGTTTTCTTACCTGATCCAGTAATACGGCTTTGTTTCTCTATGCATATCTCCCTTCTGTAGCCTCCCACCAGAGACCGCATTTTTTTCTTTAGATCTTCTATTGGCTTGTTCCCCATTTTGCGAGAAAACTGAGCCCAAGCATCGTCTCATACACCTCTATTCGTAAAATTAACATCTTTTGGGTCCCATAAACATTTAAATTCCTTATGAAGCGATATCAGACAGCGACTTTGCGAAATATCCATGGTGTGATGGATCGCGCGAATCACACACAACCGTCCACACCGCGCGCAACACGCAACTGAGGCATCTTTGAAGCTGGCAAAAAAACCGACAACATACGGATCGCGAGCACCAGGGAGCGCGAGCTCCAAAACATGCGCATGGATCGCGCGCGGCACATCCACATCAAACGCTCCGTGGAGCGCGCTTCATGCCGCGCGCGATCGGAGCGCGTTGGATCGTTTGGTGTGGACCGGGCTATTTGGGAATAAAAATGCGTTAAGATTTTGATTTTGTTCAATTCGACTTTAGTTAGGTACTTAGTTTGTCTAAGGACGATTTAGGTTTTGATTTTAATTTTTTTAGTTTTTTGTCTTCCGTTGTTTCACTCTTTAAATTATTATCAGCTGCGGTGGCAGAACACATATCTTCAGTCCGCCCTTGTGGGACGCCCTTTCCATATCCTGATGACGTTGCCTACTTATTCTTTTTTCTTTTCTCCACTCCTCTATTTTAGCTTCTGCATCATCTGGATTCAGCTCCGATATCTTTTTCTTTGTTGATTTAATCCTAGCTAAATTTTTCTTGCGCTGTTCTTCATACTTCTCTGGATTTTCACTTTTTAACCTCTCCCTATACCTACGCATTTTTTCTCCAGCTGTTAGTGGCATTATTCTAAAAGTAAAAAATTAATTATTCATATGTGATTCACATGTTTTGCATCCTCAAAAATTATAACAGTAAAATAATCATTTTTGCTAACTAAAGAGAGTGACGATGTGTGACTATTTGAGTTGGCACTAAAACTTTATTTATACAGATAGTTAACTGATTTCATAATTAGATATTTGTCATAATTCATAAACAATCAAGATATCGTTAAATATTTTGAATCATAGAAGTTATTAAATCACATACAGATAAACTCTGTATGCGACAAAATATCGGCAACTTCATAGGTAAATGCCTATTATTGTAATTCCTTATTTGTGAAACAAATTTTTAAACAAACTATCTATCTTTAACTTTGCAAGGATTATAATCTCAGATAAATTAATTACTATGTCAATCCACAGTGTAAAACTTTATGCTTTCGGTTTTGTTACTTTGACGATCCGTCTATATGTTACCCTAGTAGCAGTAACAAAACCGAAGTAACATAATGCGTCTACCTTACATTCAACAACATGTTATAACTATTTCTGTTTACTGTTGACAGTAAATTAAACTACATACATTAGCGTGGCCAGGGTTCAACTAGTGTGGGTGCCAATTTAAAATTTTCTGCCCAGCTTGTATATATTTAAACTTTGATGAGTACAATTTTTTTTAATTTTTATTGATAATTATAAGTAATGTAAGTTTAGAAAAAGGGGTACAAAAAAGAGATACTTAAATAAAATTACAAATTTGATAAAAATATAATTTATTTTACAATACCATGCGTCTATCAAAAGGAACAATTTTTTTAAATTCTTCAATTACATGAATAGGATTAATATTTACAGCCAAGTGTTGTTCAATAAATGGAACCATTAAATTTTCCAAACGATCTTGCAACATTGTCGAGCGTAGCTTTGATTTTATAATGCTAAGTTTAGAGAAACTACGCTCACAAGTACAACTGGTGACAGGAATTGACGCAAACGTAGATACTAATTTATAAAAAGCGGGGTAACAAAGTTTTCTATTTTGTACAGATAACCAACTAAGCCATTCAATTACTGTGCATGGAAATGATTCTGCATCTTTTTTCGTTCGAAGTAATCTGACTTCTGCTTGAAGTTCAGCATTGTCGATGCCAAATTTTTTGGTTGTAGAGTGTGCATCGTTTTCTTGGTCAAAATTCAAGTCCAATTTCAGTAATTTTCCCATAAAGTAAATTACTGATTTTGTTTCTTGATCAAATTTTTCATTTATAGACTGTACCAATTGATCTAAAACTGGATAAAATACCGATTTTCTGGTTTCTTCTTCTGTGCTCTTAAATTGGTATTCATTACAAGGATTTGAATCTATTTTCGCAGGAACTTTTCGTTTTCTTGGAACGGGTATTTGAATTTCTAAATCATTTAGTGTATTTTCTATCCTGCTATATAAATTATCAAAAATGGATTCATCGATTCTCAACTCCTGTAGAGCAAGTACTAAACTTGTAATTTCTTCAACTGCCTGGCAAAGATCTAGCTCGGGTGATTGCTGGGTTTTCGAAACTTTAACAACCAGCTGAAGAATTGGATTCATAATTTCTAAGCCAACAATGAAATCAAATGATTGAATTTGATACAGAATTCCATTGCCTTTTGCTCTAATTATCGGATCAGTCGCTTCGCTTACCACCTTATCAATAGCTTGAATAATAGCTTTTAATTGTACTTGAATTACTGCGACAGCTTCAGCACCTCAAGCCCAACGTGTCTGAGATAAAGACTTTAAAGTCTTCAGTTTCATATCAGTTAATTTAACGATATCTTCAAACACAGCATGCCTTTTTGGACTGCCTTCGATGAAATTGTAAATTAATTGTATAACACAAAAAAATCGAGAATCTTGGGGTTTTCGAGACGATTAGAACAAGCAGCCACAAGTGACAAATTAAGGCAGTGAGCGTGGCAGTGTACGTACATAATTGACGCGTTCATCTCCTTACATCTGGTTTGTACACCGGTTGACTGTCCCGACATAGTTGAAGCCCCGTCAAAGCAGACACCAATGGTATTGTCCCATGAAGCACCTAGATCTTGAATCGTACTATTAATCGTTCCAAAAATTGTTTCTGCGTCCGTTGACTTCAAGCGTTTTAAGGCTATAAATCGTTCAATCGGTAAAATACTTCCAATCGGAACGTATCTCAAAACGATGGCTATTTGTTCGTGATGACTTACATGAAGATTTTCATTTTAAATGATGCAAGTTTTAAAACGGCCTTGAAAATTTCACTTTTTATTTTATGGCAAAAAAACTATGTATTATTTTAAATAATGTTATAATTTATGTAATTTTCATAAAAGTTCTATAAATAAATGCGTATTTTTACTTTTAATTTAGTTTTTTCGTAGCGGCATAGAAAAAAGTTGTCTTGTTAGTAACAAAATTGGAATCGCGATGAAAAAGAAACTATTAAAATAAAAATTAATAAATTTCTGGGCACTGGCTTCTGAGTTAATATTTAATTAAATTAGGAATTAATACCTAGAAATAACATTTTTTATATTATTTAAAATTCAACATTTTTGTCAGTTTCGTAACATATTGTCCAAATGCAATGTTAACTTTTGGAATAACATTTCAATCGGGTAAAATATTTATAAAATTATATCATTAAGATGATTTTAGATTATTTTCCTTTATCTATGAATATAAATATTAATATTTACCTTAAATATTCAACATGTTTTTAAAGAAATAAAGTCAAAAATATTGAGGAACTGTTACTAACTAGACATGTGATGTGACGAAACAGAATTATTAGGAATAGTATTCACTACTCGACAAAATTCTTACTTTTTTGTGTGAATAGGTTTTAAATATAAATATATTACACAATACGAATGTATTAAAATAAAACGTAAAAGTATGATCTTTAAAGTATTTATTTGGTACAAATAGTATCTCTAAAAAAAAAAACAATCATAGGTTGTATCGTTTCAACTGTTTTAATTTAATATTATAAAGTAACAAAAACAAAATTCTGATAAACTAACAACTATTCTTTCCATTGGGAAACAAGTATAATAAAATCAAAACAAAATCAACTTTTAATTAGTATAATCTCTTAAAATTAAATCTCTCAATTAAGGTGGAATACGAAGCAAAACCTGTCAAAACTAAAAAAAAATGTGTTCAAGAAAACGAAGATGTTATTTACAATTTGATTTAAAATTTGGAAAAGGTGGTCCCCTAGATAAGGTACAATATTGAAGTACAATTTATCAGACTAGTTATATAGTTTCAGTTGGCAGTTACGCCAAAACTGGCCGTTTTTAGCAGAACACTGACTAAAACTAAACGGTTAATACTAATATGATAATTTGTGCTTCAAAAAACTATATTGAAATCTATCTAAGGGACCACTTTTTCCAAATTTTAAAATAATATAATCTCATTTTCCTGAAAACATTGTTTTTTCTTTGAGTGCAGCAATTTCGCGTCGTATACTGCCTTAAATTTTTAACTCTTAATTCTAGTTTTATTTTTAATATTTTCAACAAATTACTGCCCCCACTAGACATACATTTAAAGAAAAACGGAGATGTATTTAAAAATTCTGGCTGGTTAAAAACAAGTGTTTAAACAATTTTTTGACATGTAATTTGTAGTTTTACATAATATCCGTCTAGCTTTTCTCAACGCTAACAACATAAGTGGCGGTTTTTGGGATTAACGTCGAGAAAAGCTAGACGGATATTATATTATACAAAACAAAAAGATAGGTGTTAAAAAATAGTTTGAACACTTGTCCAAAGTTTTAACCGGTCGGAATTTTTAAATGCATATCCAATTTTCATATCATTATTTATTTCGGAAGTGGCAGCACTTTCGCGCAGAATATTAATATAATCCTATAAATGTTATTTGAATAAAAAATAATATTTTAACTCACTATCTGCATACCAGCCTCAAATTTTTTAAATTATCAGTTACATAAAAATAAATTATCATTCAGTTACTAACACTTAAAGTCCTCAGTCTTTCTTTATATAAGTCTTAATATTTTTGGCAATACAAGTAAAATGTTAATTATATTCTATGGACCGACGTAATACAAAAAATATTTATAATGCAGTAAGCTTACAGTTAAATACAACAGCCTTTCTTTATTCAAATCTTAATATTTAAGGTAATACAAGTAAAATATTAAAGCTGACATTGTATTCTATGGACCGACGTAATTATTTAAACAATTATCGCAAATTAAATCTATTGCGATCTGGCTTCCTGAGCATTTCGGGCAATACCATAATTTACAAATTATACATTTCGCTATCTGATTTGATTGGCTGTCACAGGCAGAACATTTCAAACCCCGTTCAGAGTGCTTAGGCTTATTGTTTCTTAGAAATTTGGCTTGTCTAGTTAGGTTATCTCTTCTTTCTTCTAGTTTTCTTTTTAACGGAATCTTAATTTCATTTTCTTCATCCAATTCTTCACCAGTAATGCTCTTCCCTTTTTCAATATTCTCTTTTTCGTTTTCTAGATTAGTGTTAGACAAAATTGGGTCGTCCAAATAAAAAGTCTCAAGACATACCACAGATTGTTGTGACACGGTACTTTGAACAGATTGAGTCAAATCTATAAATTCAATAATTGGACTGGGAGTTTTCAAATTTTCAGGTGTTGGACTGGGAGTCTTTAGATTTTCAGTTGGAAAAGTTATAGAGTTCGTATCGTCATTTTCTGATAAAGCTAGCTGTTTGGGAGTACCACAATCTACGACGCCCTCCATATTCATACAGGAAATTGAAGTTTGCTTCTGTTGGTGTATCACTTCCTCGACATTGTTTGGATAAATAGTTTTTTCAAAAGGTAAGTTCTTCGTTGAATAAGATTCTGGTTTTGATGCTCTATAATTTTTTGATTCTTTGGGTCTATAACGGCGAATGGAATGAAGATTAGTAGGTTGATGAACACGTGTATTATTTATTAATGAATGAAATCGCGGTGAAAAACATAAACACTGCCCTTTTAGAGCACCACAATAACAACTTAAGTCTCTATATTTTATTTCATTTGACCAATTACCCTTTAATGTGATTATTTGATGAACATTTAAAGTGCCGGGCAATGGTTTCAAATTTTGTAGTTTTTCTGTATAGTCTTCGATATAACTGTCGTCTACAAGAAAAAACTTTGTAGTCTTAAAACATTGGGTAAGAAGGTGATATATTTGAGATGCATTTGTCGCATCAACGCCATAAGCAACGTGTTTATCAATAGTACGTTTCACCGATCCTCCAATGCCATCTGCAATACTCTTCCCATGTCCGCTTTCAGAAAACGACCATGTGCAGTATTCGAATCCTTTTTCTTTTGGTAAAGTATTGAGTAAATGAAAGTTTCCCTTTTGTCGGTATTGTGATGTGGGCCCATCAGAGTAAAAGTGCAGAATTTTGACATTATGATTATTTGATTTTATTTCATTCAAAATGGGATTTAAATGTGTCCATATATTTTCAGGCCTATGGCTGGTGTTATCGGAGATTGTGCAAAATGATTGCATATAATCTTTATAAAAAATGGCTCCAGTATGTAAACACACTTGATTCTGAGACGCTCCAAAGTGAAGAGCTTGCACCTCTTCTCTCATTTTACATTGGTAATTTTCACTAAAGTCACATATGACTACAGCTTCATTTTCTTGTAAATCGTTAACGATAGTTTGATACTGATGGTGTTGGTGCTTCATGACAAACACATGCTTTTTAAATTTTATAACCGCAAGATCGAATTCACGCTTCAGTTCTTCAATCGATGTTCTTTTTAAAGCTTTAACTGTCTTTTTCGTCTTAATTGTCTTTGTTTCAGTTCCTTCTTTTTTTACATATTCATGATCAACACATTCCCACTGCCACCAGGTTGCATTTTGTTTATCATCATGACAACTTTCGTTATATTGTACTTTGTAATTTTTACATTGACTACATAGATTGGCCGCGCAAGAGTAAGATTGTCTGTCACAAGTAATGTTATTAATTATTTCATCCATAGATTTTTCTTTTAATGGTCCATATAATTGCAAGGCTTTATACTTTAGATGAATATTAGCGTGTTTGATGCATAAACATGTATCCCTGGAACTAAGTTTTGGATAGATGACGTAAAATGGCTTATACTTCCACAGCGTTGTAATTCCATATTTCCCTCCCAATTCTTTATATTTTTTGTATAAATTTTGTAACGTGTCGACTGTATACCTTATTTGACGTTTTTCTTTACCGCGAACCCTGCACTCCTTTTTACCTGCTGTTGGCCTGCTAACGTCTTCTCTTAACCAAAACGTTTCAATTTCTACTGAACACCTGAACCTTACTTTTTTCTGTTTTGCTCGCGTCGTTCTTTGAAGTCCCAATAGTCTTGCGACATAGGTTTTACTTCCGGTTTTGCAGTTAGTAATTATGCGTTTCAAGATTTCCTTTTCAATTCTCTTCTCACAATTTTCATATGTCTTCTTCATCGTAAATTCCAAAAATTCTTCTCTGGCTTTATATTTATTTATTATATTTTGTTGTTTTTCTATCTTTTCGTTACATTTCTGCTGCATTCTATAGCAACGTTTTCGTTGTGTATTGATTTGTCTCTTCAACAGTACAATCTTATCCTGCTTTTCTTGAAGTTGTTTACTAAGATTTCTAAATATCCGCCTTCGTTTAAGAGCTAACGTAATTTTAGTCACTTCTTTGTTTGGTGTTTCATTAATTGGGGCTGTTTTCTTTGATGTATTAGCTCTCTGTTTTATTTTTTCTTGTTTCCATTTATTTCTATGACTAATCTTTTCCTCTTCGCTCATTTCAGATACTTTTTTTCTTTTGGCTTTCATTCGCGCTAGTTGCTTTCTTCTCACTTCTTCGGCCTTGTCAGGGTTTTCTTTTAATTTATTTCTATACCTTTTGGCCCTTTCAGCGGCTGATAACGCCATTGTTATCTAAATGACAAAATTAGTTTTTATATTAAAAATGATAAAATTAATTTTTATTACCAAATTTTAATTAAGATTTTGTAAATCATAAAAAATATGGTTAAATGAACTCTGCAAGAAATCGAAAAAGATAGCGAAATTTTAAGAAAGAACAATCATGACAAATTAATCGCTGAGTACAGAACAGACACGTCTTCTTAGAAAAATATATTTAACTAAAGAGCTAACGAAATGTAAACATAGCATAGCCTAAAACAATAACTACCGTTAGTCATAGACTTTATTCAAATAAAAAACTCAAACCGTCTTTGATATGATAAATTGAAGTATCATGTAATTAAACGTTAAAATGATGTATAACAAAAACATGTTTCTAATTTATTAAGTACAATAGAAACACTCATCTAGTGGATAATGATCATATACAGCAAACAAATTGCATAAATGACACCAGAAAAATGGACTATCTAACAACAATCTTATATCTCCTCCAGTCATGGGCATTACAAAATGCAATAGATTGTTTTGTAAAATATTCATATAACCGCAGCCATGGCAGCGGTCTGATACTATGAAATGAGTTGATTGCCAGGGCCAGTTGAGATTGTCATGCAGACAATCATAAAAATCGTTTTTCGTCAAAAATTTATCTATGTCAAAATATACCACCATTTTGAAAAATGATTTCACCATTACCTGTAATTTAATATAGAATTAAAAATATGAACACCAGTTTTCGGAATGCATTTACCCGTTATATAAGTTAACTTAAAAAAATAACTTTTTACTTCATAAAAAATAAGTTAAATCAGTTCCTTTGTTGCTTAAATATTGCTCCATGCGTGTTAAGAAAAAAACCTGTAAGTACCATATTGTGTAAAAACCTGGTCCAAACAGTTTTCTATCTAAACGGTCACAGGGTATAAATAAATTCCTTTGCATATGTACCAAGCTTTAGAAGTCTGTTTCGTAACATTGTTGGTCCATCCTATAGAAACGGTTGCTAACAGGACGTGACGAATGTTCTTTCATATACAATAAAATTAAAATACTAAATAAATATGACTCAATCTTTCTAAATGTTTCTTGGTATGTTTTATACAGGGTTTTATTTATTCAGAGATCAAGGAGAAAATACCTACAAACTTTACTTTTACAGCAAAAATCGTTACTAACCTCAATAGATATTTTCTATCCACACTTTTCGCGAAGACAGCGTGACTCACAATCCGAATCTCTTTTGCGAGTAACTTCAAGATGGCGTTTCAAACTCTGACATATGAACTTAGGGTTGCCATTAAAAACAGATATCTGGCAAAATTGGATATTTTAACGGGAAAACTTGCGTGACTATCCAGACATGTCCGTGAGTAGCGAATTCGTGAGACAAGTTTTTTATTAGTTTATTTAATAAACCTATTCAATTATCGAAATTAAATACTCACTAAATGCAAACACAATTATCTAGCAATAAAAGTAAATCATCGCAATGTGAGCCGCCATATATTTTTTTTATAAACATCCGTGTGCAATTTGGCGGACTATCATTGGGTCAGTATAAATTGCCACATTTTCGAATCATTTTTAGTAAAAATAAATTTGTAGATATCTTTTTCTAAAGCAACAATATAAAATCCATGCAGGTTTATAAATAAACTATCCATATAATAAGCTCCGTATTATTAAATATGATTCTTACTATTTTTTTCTTCAGTTTGTTTCCATGCGACAAGCCAAAAAGAGCCTGCACCATTTAAAGTGAAAATGCCCACATCTGAAGTTTCATCAGCGATAATAGAGAATGGTTGTCCACTGAGTTCATTTCGAATATTTCTTAAAATAACATTTTTAATGGAGAGCAAAATATCATTTTGGATATAATTACTCAAGTACGTGCAATTTTTCGGAGCCGAATTTATATATGATTCAAAATCACGATCATATTTTTTAAGTAGTTGTACTATTTCAAGAAATAATCCCTTTTCACAACTTTCTTCCTTCTCGTTATGACCGCGTAATGGTTTTCCACCTTTTGCTAAAATAATGATAATGTCGATCAATTTTTTCATATATTCTATGTTTTTAAGTCTCTGATCTTCTCTCATTTTTACTTCGGCCTTTTTTTTTCATTTATTAAAAGATCGACTGCTTTTTCGGGATTGAAATTCTGCCAAGACTGACACTTGATGCGTGACACTTTGATTGCTGGTGAAGTTTAAACCGGTGGGTAGCTTTATTCCAAGATGTAAACCCCTTTTCAGTAAATGCGTCCTCATTCTGTCCTTGTGTAATACCGCCGCGGTTCCCACGGCACCCATACTGGCCACGCCAATGGTTAAGTCTTGTGCTTGTGGTGGAGACGTTGGTGATAAGTTTGTAACTGTGGCTCTGTCCTTATAATTTTTATTTAAAAATGAAAGAATGTTTTCATATTTTATAGGACGAGTCACTGTTGCCGCAGAGCCACTCCTGGGAGTTTTCTTTTTTTTAAAGCCTTCCTATAGTTTTCTCTAATTCTGGTCCACATTTTTTTGCAATCTTCAACTGAAAATAAGAAAATAAAATTGTAGGCAAGTAGGCACATTTATATGATTGTTAAGACACTCTAATTTTCTTGCAGGTATTTATTTTATGGAAACAGTCTGAAATCAATAGCATATGATTATCGAATGGGGAAGGAAACAACTCGTCAAATTGTATTGGAAACAAGTCATGCATTATGGGATATATTATCGCCGATAGGAGTACAGGCAGCGTATTGCCAAACTGTATACTGACCCAGACGCCCATAGTCTGTACTGAACTACGTCGCGCTCATTGAAAATTGGAGCAAAGTATATACGAGCTCAGACCAATCTGAGTAGGTATGCACTTTGCTCGCTTGTATGTAAAGCAAACTGTGACATGCGAATATCTGTAACTACCTATACAATGTGTTTAATAATTTCCCGTATATTTTTGTTATGTTGTTGTGTGTGGTTGTTATACCTATCCGTGAAACTGAACAACTTTCCCTAAAACATACCTATTGTGAATTATTTTGGGTTATAACGAAAGAAAACCCGTTGTACGAGTAAGTATTTTGAAAAATTTGAACTGTAAAAATTTGAACTGTAACAATTATAGGTACAGGCTGTTAAAAAAAATGTAAGTGTTTCCAATGACAGTATTTATTAATTTTTCATAAGAAAGATGTACTGACTGACACAATAAATTGTACCTATTTGTAATCGATGTTCACTGAAAATAATAAAGGGTCCTTCAATCAACAACAAACAAATAAATTAATAAATCAAGAACAGAAAAATGTCATAATTACTATTTTTGTTTTTTGCCTGTATTGTAACATCGAATTTTGGCTTTTACTACATTTCTTACTAAAGGGGTCACAGAAAGGGGTCGATATTGAAAAATAAAGTGTCTTTAATACATAAATTTGTGTAATCATGTATAATCATAATTAAAGTAAATGTAATCATTAATCAACTACAACTACCACATTAACCATCAATCTTTTTCAATGTTTCTTTGCATTCGGCTGATTTTTATTAATATTTTCTGATAAATTATGTTTTCGTTTTTTAGTTACGTCTCTGCCACTCTGTATACGTCCTTTTCCTTTAGTTATTCCTCTGTCTTTTCTCCTTGCAATAGAAGTTGGCTGAACACCAATTTTTTTTGATCTACAATATTTAACTCTTTGTGCAAAGAAGTTTTTGGCTTGTTCCGAGGTTTCAATATCACTTAAAACTTTGTTTAATTTTCTAAGTAACATTAAGTTGCTGGGAGATGAGTCAGTTTGTAGTATATCAGCCAAGCGATCACATTGTTGTTTCATTGTATTTATTTCCTTTCTTATGTTTCTCTCATTTTGTTGAGAATTTTCTACTGGTATAATAACGATGTCAGACGAATTCATTAGTGTGGGTTGGACTGAAGAGCTGGCTACAACCTCCTCGAAAGAATTGTTACCACTGTTTAAGTCGACGCTAGAATAGAAGTCCCCTGATGGTGTTTCATTTCCTAACGCCAGTTCTGCAAAGCTTTTCCTATCTTGCGATGTTATACGTGGTGATGTTTTGAAAATAATATTTAGTTTGTTTTCCATGAAACACAAATGTTTACAGTATCTTCCACTGGAGCCTTCAGGGCATTCACAACATGCAATGTCTACAGATACCGTGTAAGATTGTTTAGGGTCCTTTTCCGATTGCACTTTGTATTCGTTTTCATTTATCTGGTAGTATTCGTTGAGTCCCTCTACTTTTTTGAAATATTTCATGTAAATCATATTTTTGTCACGTCGGGAGTGTGCAAAATCTAAAAGACGTAACTTGTGGTAGTTCTCAAAACTTTCCGTCATAAACTTTACCAGTGCGCAACTGTTGAAAACCTTCGACCTTTGCAACACTACATCCTTGAATATTCGAATAGAGGCTTCCACATAATTGTTTGTGTTGTTACCTCTAGTCATCAAGTCATTTCTGTAACATAGGCACCATTCTTTTCGTCTGGCCCATATATTGGTAAAATATTCAGTCAGCATAGTATTTGCTTTAACAATATGGTTCGATAACAATTTAGCAAAGTTTTCGGACGCCGATTCTTCACTTTCAGCATAAAGTACATCTTGAAAAGCTTTCATCACAACTTTTCTATTTTCTTTTGCAACTTTATGTTCAGAAAGCCATAGCCATCGCCAAACTGCTTGACAGATATGGAAGTGACAGAGTAATAAATTCGCTTGAGGGAAAACACATTTTAGAGCATTACGTTCCGCTTCGCTGTCGTCGGTCATTATAATAAGTGGTTGAAATTTTCTTGCTGAATCGTTTTCTAAAGCTTCTTTAACAGACATAAAGGCAAGAGTATAATTGGCTTCTGTATCAGCGGTGTGTAAAACACAACCAATGGGAACTGCACCAATTTTTAGAGATGCAAATATGAATGTCACTCGCGTTGATGTCTGGTCACAGGAACCGCTGGAATCTATGTACACCATTTCATCGGAAAATCCTTTTAAAAATAATCTCTTCATAATTGGAGTTATTATGACGATCACCATAGGATCTTCTTTAATCAGTACATGAATTCCTTTATCAGTAAAGGAAGCCAATTGGTTTTTCAAGACGGTAATAACATCGCGATCTGAACGTCCACCTAAATTTGTTTTACGCCATTTATCGTATAAATATCTAATATGACGATATGTAGGATTTTTTTGAGCATTAGCGACAGTTTGACTACCTTCAGAATTTAACACGATCATCTCATGATAGTGCTTCGCAATGGTGGGGGTCATACCTTGCTCGAAGTATTCATGGAACTGTCTTTGCACGGCTGGATCGCATCGTAAATACTTGTAAGCAGACGCAACGTGGATTTTATGCGAATGGTTAAAACAAATGTCAATAATAGTGTTTAATCCTTGTTTCAAAAAGGCGTCGTTTTTAATTGTATTTCTGTTAGTTTTCTTAAATAGGAAGTTTACTGAAGCTTTGCATTGAAAATTTCTTGATTTACCATGTTTTTTATTGAATGATGAATGCTGACAACCATACTGTTTACGGAATTCATATCGCTTCACAGTAGGACTTCGCTTGACAATCCAATTTGTGTTCGAAAACTTGGAGAATTGTTGAACAAAACGCTTGCACTGTTCGCGCGGCGAATCGTTCTGCAGTGATGGCAGTTTGCACTGAATTTTTGCGTTAAATGTCTCATTATTCACATAATTGCTTTGTAAAATCGTAAATTCTATACACTGCTTCGCTAAGAATGTTTTTAACTTCACTTCACACGTGTTTGAACACTCGATTGGCAAGTAATTGTTTTATTTGTGAAAGAATAACCTTGACACGTGCGTAATTGCTAATTAGGTCACGAACACTGACAAAAAGGCGTCAAGGTCGCAAGCGGCGCAAGTTTTAGAAGACAAGGCAGGCAAGATAGCGCGCCGCGCGGGAATAAAAGAGATAAGATATGTCTGCACTCGCATGCATTTTGCTCTAAATTATCGATGCCATATTACATACTACACCAGACGCCGAAAAGTATGGACGTTTGGACTCGTATGTATTTTGCTCAAGTATTTCAAAGCAAAATGTATTTCGATTCAGACACGCTCTGAATAGGTATACAGTTTGCTCTTCAACTATAAAGGCAAACTGCGATCGAACTCAGAGCAACCCCGGTCTGGGTCAGTATACAGTTTGGCAATACGCGTACAGGCACCAACTACAGAAAATTGGAAAGCAATAGAAGACAAATTTGCAACAATTTGGAACTTTCCTAATTGCGTCGGCGCAATCGATGGGAAACATGTTGTGTGCCAAGCACCTCAAAATAGTGGTAGCATGTTTTTTAATTACAAAAAAACTTTCAGTGTAGTACTACTAGCAGTTGTAGATGCAGAAAATAATTTTGTTATTGTGGATGTTGGTTCCTACGGTAAAAATAGTGATGCAGGAATTTTCTCAAACTCTCAATTTGGGAGAAAGTTTATGAATGGTACACTGAACATACCCCCAGTAAAATGTTTACCTGGTACTGCTGATTCTATGCCACATGTATTCGTAGGTGATGAGACGTTTCCCTTGGATTACAATCTCATGCGCCCTTATCCAGCTGAGCAAGCACGCTATAACGATGAAATCAAAATATATAATTATAGACTTAGCCGTGCTAGAAGGATAGTGGAGTGTGCTTTAGGAATTTTGACGCAGAGGTTCTATATATATTCCAGAAGAATTCGTTTAGAGCCTAACCAATTAATAAAAGTAGTTTTAGCTACCATTAGTTTACATAACTTTTTGAACAAAAGAGGACGTCAACCTAGAACATCACATAATAATGCGTCAACACCTAATGTAGAACGGGCTCTGCAGAATTTAATGCCAATCGTAGGAAATGATAATAACATGAGTGCGATTGTGGTTAGAGAAAATTTTAAAATATATTTTAATACCGATATTGGAAGTCTAACTTGGCAGTACGAGAGGGTACATAGGACATGATAAACTAAAAATTACGCGTTTATCAGTATTGCAGTAATAGATTGGACTATCAATTACTATATCTTGACCTAGGGAAATAAATAGTCTTACGACTGCGTCTAGCATAAATAATATGTATCTATTAGAATAATAAATACGTTTCTCTTTAATATGTGTGTTTACCTACAAATTTTAAAAAATACATCGAATTCATAAAAATACTTACCCCTGAGATTTATTATTTTCCCTATTTCTTCCCAAGCATTCTATTTACGGTGTTGGTCACTGTATTCCGCCGACTCCATGTCATAAAGACAAGGATATTTCTGCACTAAAACTCTCAAATTTTCGTCAGTCATTGTTATTTCCATCCGTACGGCATGAATGAACAGGCTGCACTGAGCTGACGAGCGGCCGCGTGCGCCATTGTACGATAGAGTGAGACAGCATGCGATAGCAAGTGATCGGCGGATGCGGATCGGAAAGGATGCGTTAGCATGCTATCGCGCGCTTCAGCGTTCCGGAGTCTCCCTGCCGACCATTGCATTTTGTCCGTGATGCCGATCGCCTCGAGGATTCCGCCGCGTGCTATCGCATTAAGCTTTCTGTCTCGGTCTAGCAAATGGCAGTTCTAAGCGACAGAAAGAGAAAGGGCGACGGGAAAAGGCGATTCCGTGCTGCCAGATGAGGTCCAACACTTATACTCATGAGCAATAATAACCTAGTAGAGATGATAACATTTTAACTACATATCTCCAAAATTATCACACTCATTTTGTTGTGACACTTGATCGACATGTAGGTATACTTTTTAACCACTTGTTAGAAAATGCACGAAGGAGCACTTGATATTTTTAGCCGACTTCCATAAAAGAAACGATAGGAGGTTATGCATTCAGCTGTATATGTTTATTCCATCAATGTCTTTAATTTCAAGAAGATTTCTCAGGTCGACTGAATTAGTTTTAATAGAAAAGGATGAAATAGGCTCTTTTCATATTTAAAGCTATAATTTTAAAAATATTCATGGGCTGTCCACAGGGCAGGGCATTACATAACGGTTTCTTTCGGGATTTCTGTTGAGCAAAATCTTCTATTATATCCTTAAAGTAATTTTTTTGAAGGATATCACTTTCTATGCACATAATTGACAAAATTACTCAGACGTTCTTGTAACATTGTTGTTCGCAATTCATTTTTTATTCTCTTAAGCTGTGAAAATGACCGCTCTCCACTACAATTGGTAACCATTAGGCAAAGGAATATTCTTGTAGCAATTTCTACGTTTGGAAAAGTTTCTTCCAATTTATCTCATTTTATTAGGTTATGTAAGGTTGAGATATTTATATCCGCTGATTGCTTTGCTATGTTTTTTAAATATTGGCTTAAATGAAAACATTCTGTTTTGAGCTCATCTGCATTAATGTCTTCATGATAAAATTCTGCAAATTCTTTGCATTTTTTGGTCAACTCACCAGATTCGATTGTTGTTAACTATCAATTTCTTGGTATGCTGCTAAACGTTTTTTTTAAATGTGTATTTAATGTGTCAATTATGGGATTGAAACTATCTACACGAAACTTTTGCCTCTCAACTGTGCAGTCTCTGATGATCCTTCAAAAAAAGTGATGCGTGTGCTGCGAAATCGTTTTCTTTCAAATGTATCTTTGTAGTCAACATATGGATTTTTTTCTTTAGCAGCTGTTTCGTACTGATCAAAATTATTGCGTGCGGTATTGACATAACTGATCAGAGATTCGTAAAGTTGGGATACAACGTGGTCACAGTGCTATTGTGTAAACGTAGACTTGTTTTATTCATAACTCCCAAAATATCATTCCATATTTCCGTTAGAAGAGCAGTCTCTCCCATTTTTTTTGCTATAGTGCGCGCGGAAGTAGTTGGCCGCGCCTTAGGTAGGTACAGGGGTGAGTTGCTTGCTGCTCGCAACGCACATGAGATTAGACAGTGACGACCAATCTCGAGATATAGTGAATAATAATTATTTAATTATTGAAAAGAATAAATTAAAGACAATTGAACTTTTACAAGTTTATATTATGCCTATCTAATTATTAAGTACATTGCAATTAAAAGTAAAATAAACCAAAAACAAACAACATGGCATTCTTTCGACATATTTGAATCATTTATGAAATTACTATTTATGAAATGATTATTAATTAATTAGTGTAACTAACACGACTTTCTTTTATATACAATAGATATGAAATTACTCTGACATATCCTCTGAATCACTTGATTTTGAATTCTCTGAACTTGAGTCGGAATCATCTTGTAAATTTATAATGAATTCATCCATCACAGTATCATATCTCATATCATGATTCCAGTATTCGTTTTTTTGTACGTGGTCGCCGCATTTTTGCCATTGTTCGGCAGAAAATTCAGAAAATAGTCTTGTTAGTATTGTAATTTTCTCGTCCAATGTAGCATTAATGTGATCTCTGGCCAGGCAATTTTTAATATTTGCCCACACAAGCTCGATTTGGTTGAGATCTGGATGATATGGAGGTAGTCTTAGAACAGTATGACCGGCACCTTTCAGAAGTTCATCATTCGTGTATATTTTTTCTGATTGGGTCATATTAATCAAGCCCAAGAGTTCGGCTTTGATCATCGTGGGAGAAAAAGGCACGTTATGATTTTGCAACCAGTTTTGCATATTAAATTTCAAACAGGACATAGTCGGTTTCTGCTCAACTTGCACACAGTGGTAAGCTGCATTGTCCATAACTATGACTGAGTTAGGTGGAAGTTTAGGCATTAACTTTCGATCAACCCAGTTGTAAAAATTTGTAGAGTCTCCATGATAGTCTCATGTTTTTGAATCTGATTTAAAAATTAACAAAGCATCGTAAACTAACCCGTTCCGACTACCAGCGTAAACTATTATTAAACGCCATCCTTTGCCTATATCTGCATAAATACCAGGCTCCGACGAAGATTGCCAACATTTTTGGACAATATGACTTTGGTTAACGTAAGTTTCGTCCAAAAAGAATATATTTCGTTTGTCTTCTCTGAATTTTCTAATGGCCCTCAAATATTTCACTCGCTGTTCAACAATGTTCGATTTACATTTTTTAAATGAATATCCCAGTTTGTACAAAAGTTCTCTTAAATAAGTTAATACGCAATCTAAAATATTATTCTCTTTTAATACAGCATTCAGTTTTCGTAGACTTGATTTTTTTTCTGTACCGTATAAAACTGATTTATTTTTCTTCTTATCACTTCTAAATCAAAATCATCAACTTGTATTTTCTTTTTTATTTCTTTTGGTCTCCGCGGAGAAAATTTTGCTTCCCCTGTATTTTGCAAGGATGTTTTACTTTCAGCAATCACTCTCCTTACACTTCATTCTGATATCCCGGTTGCTTCTGCCAGTAATTTATGAATATTCGCATCAGTTTTATATTCTAAACTAATGACATCGGCTTTCCGTTTTTTAAAAAACGTATGCACTTTAAATAAAATTTCCTTAGATTGTCTTTTTATCGGCGGACTCATCTTGCTATTGCAATCTCTTGTGCGTTTTGTCTAAGCTAGCCAGAACTATCAACGCGTATTGCCGCCGCGAAGTCCGGCGCCGAACTGAGTTATAACATCAAGTGCCCCTACCTTTCCGTCCCACCGCTCACATATCTAAGGCGCGGCCAACTAGTTCCGCGCGACCTATAGGCTTTGGGCTTCCTTTCTAGTGTCTCCTGGTTGATTGATGTCACTTGCGATTGAAGACAATGCTTCAGAAATATTTAAATTATCATTTTGCAAAGCATTAATAGCATTGGCGCGTGCAGACCATCTAGTTTCCGAAAGGGACTTCAGGACTCTATTCGCACCTAAATGCTCTCAAAATTTTCCATCGTTTTGTCGAAGCCGAGAAAAAATTGAACAATTTTTGTACAAATTGAAAGAATGTTACTGCTTCAGTAACACACTCAACAGCCTGAACACACACTAAATTTAGCGAATGTGCCGCACGTGGAACGTAAATCGCATATTCGCAAACTTCTTTTATTCTTGACTGAACACCAGACACACTTTCCAGACTTATTTGATATTTTGTCGTAGCTCTGCCCGCGACAATCTTTTATAGGAATATCAAGGCTTTCAAAAAGTTTAAAATGGTATCTGTTATATATTGCGCATTATGTTTATCCATAGGCAAAAATTGCAAAAATCTCTCAACAGGCTGTCCGTCTTTTACGTATCTAACTATGAAAGTCAGTTGGTCAACGTGGACAGATCTGGTGTAGAATTTACGCTAATAGAGTAGTATTTTGCTGATTTAAATTAGCAAAATACTACTTCTTTGACAATGGTTTTCAAAACTTGCTGTTCCATTAAATTTATAAATTCATTACAAATATTTGCCGATAAATATGATGTACTTCCTTTTCCACGATTTCTGCAGTTTTGTATGTGATTAGCAAGAAAGGATCAAATTCACTAATCAGTTCTAAGCATCCCAAATAATTCTCATTATTTTGCGATCCTAATGTCTCATTATCACCACGAAAAGCAAGACCTCTTGAAGCCAAAAATTTCACTACTGCAACAATCCTCCTAAGCACATTCTTCCAATAGTTAATTTCTGTATTATATTGGGACAGCAACTCAGTATCAATTCGTCCAGTAGTTTTCATTCTTGCAACATAATTCATTATAAATTCCCTGTGCTGTAAACTGTTCTCATGCTCTATCAATAAGTTACTTATATGCTTCCAATCTTTATATCCATTAGGAGAACTTAAATTATGTCTAATACCAGTAGTGGTATTGCCATTTTCTTTCTAGAGACTCACCATTCGTCAATTTACAAATAAAAATATTTTTAGTCAAGTATCTAGTTTTCGTTTTACCATTTGTATCTGGAAACCTTGTAGAAGTTTCGGAGAAGTACTATTTTTATTTTGGAAAATCTCTGACCCTTTCCGAATCCATATATCACGGACTTCTTCCGGTAAAATATCGTCACAGTAAGTACCAGGGTCAGGAGACGGATACATTCTCTAAGCTTACAGTTATTAATTCACAGTAGCTTGAAGTCGATGGTTCAGCATCTAATGTGTGTTTGTCATTTTCGTCACACGTAACATCTTTTTCCTGGTGACATTCAGAGGTACTTTTGTCTTGCGGTGATGAGAATGAATAATACCTCTGCTTATTTGTCTCTTCAACCGTAAAAAACGAAGTGAGCTTTGGATGTTTTTCCGTTATTTCTTTTTGAGCTATAATTTTCTTCTTTTTTGTGAACCACTTAAATATGTTCTTTTCGACATAATGAAATAATGTTTAAACGAACAAATCAAAACTTCTGTTTATCTTACTCAATTTTATATATCAAAGGAAACAAAATAACGCCACTCACTCCTATCAGACTGAAAGTTTAATATATCATTCGGGGATTCTCCCAACCATAGACAATGTCGACATTTATGTTAGGCTTTGTTTAGACGGTCCACCTTGACTTTGGAATCGGAGGGATTGCTTGAGTGATCGCTAGATGGTGTACTTAGTAAATTAGGTAGGATGCGTTCGGAAATATTATGAATTAGTGCAGTAGGAATAGGCGAAGTCATCGATATAATGGAGTAGTATATGCCTTGTAAATACCTTCTGATAAGATTATTGATTTGTAAAAAAAGTGTAATGTGCCCTACAAAAATGTTTTAAGAATAAATGTGTGAGAGAAATTGTCGGTCGCCGAAATTTTTACGAAATCCTTCCATAATGGTGGAAAGCATTTCTTTAAACTTGTTAAATTTGTGTTCTATCTATCAACTTTTTATATTTTATTTACAGTAGGTATGAAGTAATTTGCAGTCTTTTGTGTGCTGCCATCCTACTAATATTATACTACTACTTAGTAGGATACTACTATTATAAATGTGAAAATTTGTGATAATGGATGGATGGATGAATGTTTGTTACGCTTTCACGCAAAAACTACTTAACGGATTTCGATAAAAATTTGGTATGGTAGTAGTTTAAGCTCGGAATTTAAACATAGAAAGTATTTTATCCCGAAAAAGTACCATTTTCCAGTGGGATACGCGATACTATAATTTGGTTGAGTCGTTTTCAAAAAATGTGTAGGTCACAAAATTGTCAGTAAATTGTTTTGTTAGGAAATATCAGGAAATTGTAAAAGTAAGGCCGCATTCACTCAAATAAATTAATAGGTATTTTTTAACCGACTAAGAACGGAGGAGATTATAGAACATATAATATTTATTTTCAGATAATTTGAAAGTAGCATCTTTATAAAATTAACCATTACATACGTAGAAATGAAATAAAAAATTAATTGAAAATTAAGCACTCTTTCATTAAATACAAAAGCTGCATTGCTATGGTAAACTGAAATTATTTATTAAGCTGAAAAATACATAAATAAAAATGAAATATGTTTTGTCTTCCTCGTTGGCTAATACCAGCGAGCACATACCCCAATAGAGGCGAAATGTTACTTCTTTTGTTTGAAAACGATTCCGCTCACTCACTCATTCAGAACTCACATTTGCGTTCACTATGCTACGATTGGCTGACTCAAGGTCAAATAACACTCTAGAGATTGGGGTAGTGCGCAAGCATGGTTCATTGATATCGATAACCAATACATCAGTATAGTAGTATTAGTGAATAATACTTACGTGTTTTCTTATAAAATATATAAAAATAAGTATCAATATGTATTATAATTACTAATATTACAAACTAGCTGTTGCCCGCAACTTCGTCTGTATAGAATTACGGCATTTAATTTACCTATCACGCTCCCAACGAAACTATTAAATAGTCATTGTGTTCATTCAGGGTCCTTTCTATCTACAAAAAAGTTTTTGTCTGCGACTTCGTCCGCGTAATTAAAAGTGAAACGAGCAAAGAAACCAACATCAATACTTTCACATTTATAATACATATTAGTGCGAAAAGCTATCTGCTGTCTGCTCAGTTTTCACTTCTAAACAACTGAACTGATTTTATTTAAATCAGGTGTGGATATAGCTTGAACCCTGAAGACGGACATACAACCTTTTACTCCGAAAGGGCATAGGACATTTTAGTATGAACCCTGGCATATCTACAATTCGCGATGACAAAAAAATACTAATTTTAGTGGCAAGAGATGACACATGTGCCAATTGATAGAACATAAAAATACGAACAGAAAATAATCTTTGGTAAAATGTCGTAAGTGATACGGTTTCAGAGTAAAATTAAATGAGCGTTGAACTTTTTTTCAAATTATGTTTTAAATGTTTGCTTTAACATTAGAGTGACAAAAAAGTAACATATAATTATAAAAACAAAAAAACTTAATTTTTTTTCAATGCTCATTTACTCCGATCCCGTATCACATACTAAATTTTACCAAAGAACATAATATTTTCTGTTTTATGCACTATTGATTGGCACATGTTTCATCTCTTGACTCTGAAATATATTTTTTTCAAGACTTTTTTTTATATTATTTTATAGGTATTTTTATTTATAGGTATTTTAGGTATGCCAATAAGCTGACCGATCTCTGTACAAAGTCCGATATTTTTTTGAGAATTCGATATGGGTTTCTTTAAAAGGTCTGCTCTATTTTACCGAACACCCTGTGTAAAATACAAACAATATTAAATTCAAAAAAATACACAAATTTTGGAAAACTTTTTCTTGTATTGAAATAAAAAAAATCGCAAATATTATCTATATTACATTTAGGTTTGTAGTAAGTTTGTATCAAAAAATTAATATTTGACATAATCAAATAATAGCACATTGATTTACTGATTTTTAAAGTGAATTAGTTTCGTATATATTTTTCTGACTGCTTGTTTCTCATCATATGTGTTCCTTTTGCTAAGGAAAGCTAGCCTTGTATCTATATATTTTTTCGAAACACTTTCAGTCAAATCAGTTACATGATTTGTTTCGTCTGCGTAATATTGATGGTGCTGATATTCCGAAAATAATTGTTCTACGAAACTACTGAGTGCCTTGTGGACTAAAAAATTTCTTGTACATTTTCGTTTATTTTCACTCATAATAAAATATTTTTTTATTAATTACTCAGAACGACGACAAATTTTTTGCACACTAGCCGAAGGGTATATTAAGCCACCTTTATCTCTGTAAATAATAAGGCTGCTCTTGTTTTCTGATAACTGACTGACTGACACCAACGCTTTCATGCAAGTGCATGCAAACATTTTATGCGTTTAATCAGTGAGCTTGACACATATCCTGCAATGTATTCTACAACATTTTCGGAAAATTATGAAAGCTCGACAGATTCCATTCCGATATCTATGTCTTCTTGAGTTTCATGATCATTATAGTTATTGGCCTCTTCGGTTAATCTGGGAGTTGTTGTCAAATTTATTCTTGCGATTGCTGAAGAGCAATTAAGAATTGGGATTTTTTCCAACGGTATGCAGTTACCAGTGGACGTTTGTAGCAATTGAGTGTGAACCAAGCATTTCTTGTAAATAGCCTCAAATAAACGAGGAGTAGGGTTATCATTTGAACCTCCATGTGATCTTATGGTAGCAAATAATAGCTCGATATGATCTTGCGATATTTTATGCATTGGTAAGTATTTATAGGAGACGTTGCATCACAAATTAAATCTTTAAACATCCCTTTAATGCTTTCAATTGCCACACAGAAACCAAAAAATCTAGTAAACCGCGGCGAATCTATTAATTTAACTCGTTTAATCTGGTGTTTTTGTTTTATTTTTGCGGTGGCGTTCATCAGAAACCTTTTACACTCCTCTAATTTTTCGAAGGCTTTTTTGTGGTTATCGAAGTTCAAAGCTCGTTTGAATCCGTATCCGTGAACTCTGGAATCCAAAATGTCGAATAGATCATTTATGAGTTGGATCGTTCTGGATGTCGCACATCCAGAACGATCATTTTTAAAGTTAGTTAATTTTAACTGCTCCTCACAGAAATTTAGTACTGTAGCTACGCTGCGGCTAAACAACTGGCTAGCTAGTTTAACCTTCATTACGTTTTTTTTTTAATTGTATGTGTTCAGCGCGTAACTTATTCGCTAAATGAAAATTCTCTTTCTCTTGGAGCTCTTGCAACAATATAACATAGTCCCAGCGTATGGAGTTGCCGTTTTCATCTTCGAACTCTCGATACTGTTAAAAAGTATTTCTGAGCAACTTAAGCATATGGACAGGATCTAAATAGATGTATTAGCGCCCGTCACAGGATGTTTAAAATGGGTTTTCAGTTGGTCCTTTTGTAACTTGCACCCCAAATGCTTGGCCATGGCCAGGTTTGCTGGACACCCATCGAAAGTCAATGCTTTAATTGTTATTTTGTATTCATGGCATAGTTCAAGTGCTATATTTACAATATTTGCTTTTTGCTCTCCACTGGTTTTATCGACCAAGAAGTAACCAATAGGAACTTTAAAACTGCCATTAACTGGAACAACTAGAAGCACTAAAGCGTCGGTGCATTCATTATTGCAGTCAGTTTCCAGTTGGGTGCCGAAATCCACGTATCCGAATGTACGTTGA
Source organism: Phengaris arion (assembly GCA_963565745.1). Taxonomy (NCBI): domain Eukaryota; kingdom Metazoa; phylum Arthropoda; class Insecta; order Lepidoptera; family Lycaenidae; genus Phengaris; species Phengaris arion. The sequence continues at coordinate 5,029,424 of OY751444.1, read as the reverse complement.
GTAGATGTGTCATATTTTATTTTGCTTTTTATCTTCATTTCGTCAAATACGAGGGTGAATATTAATTCTTCTTTAGACATTTCAGCTCTGCATTTTAATGCGTTAAAGGCTTCTTTCGTAAATCCCGGCCTGCCATCTACCGTCTGATACCATTTTGTCAAAGTTCGTATGGACGGTAACAAGCGAAACTTCGCAGTTCAGGCTAATATTTCTTCCTTACAACTTTACCCGTTGTAGTTCTTAAAATCTGACGTTTTACGATTTCTTTATTAAGCACACCAATTTTTTTTAAAACATCCGCGTTTTCTGCGTTTATAAGAGATTTCTTCTCTAATTCATTTATTATGCCTTTCAGAGTTTCTACTCTCTTTTTAAAGTAACGCACTTTGTCTCGTAACACCTTTATCGTTGTATTTTTATGTGTTACTTGCTTTTTAAAATCTAAAATACGTCGGCAAAGACGTTTTTTAGTTGGTGAATGAAACTGTGAAGGAGTTTCCGGATCGGGAGCTTTTCGTTTATTAACCCTTGGTGAAGTTGATATCGGCTCACGTATTGAACTTGCATTTACTGGAGTGCGTTCAGATGTTGTGTCTATACTACGTTTGCAAAGGCGTTTTTTGATCGATGAATGAACCTGAGTTTCGGTATCGGTAGCTTTTCGTTTATTTGACCTTGGTGTATTTGATATCGGTTCACCTTGCAATAATGATGACAGTATTGAATTTGAATTTACTGTAGCGCATTCAGAAGTTATAGTTGTTGTGTCCATTATTCGTTGGCAAAGACGTTTTCGGGTCTGTGAATGACACTGTGGAGGAGTTTCAAAATCGGTAGCTTTTCGTTTAGTTGACTTTGGTGTAGTTGACATCGGCTCTAATTGAGATGAAGAGGATGGAATCGGGCTTGAATTTTCTGGACCGCGTTCAGTAGATTCTGTGGCGTTACCCTGAAGAGCGAAAGTTGTGTCAGTTAATATAAATAACCGTTAAATGAGATTAAACTCTATAGATAGGATATAGTCTTACCACTAGAAGCAAGTTCCGTGTAGGAATAGCAGTTTTAAATAAACGACGGCGATTTTTCATAGTTTGAAAACAGTCTTCTGTGAAATGACTGGAACAAACGACGCTAAATTATGTTGGAAAACAGTTTTCTCTTGTAGAACTAATCCGTTTTACTTTTAGGTCTGATTCCTTAGGAAATCTAAAAACAAGAAACAGTAAAGGTGTGTTTACATGCATTACCATAATTCAAATTAAAACTAAATTTCAAGTTTTTTTTGCTTCATCAAATCTCGCAAGTCTTGTTTTATTTTATTTAGATATCTATTAATTTTAAGAAATACTCAAACATAAAATTCATGTTTTTTTCTATTTAAGTTTAAAATATTTATGCAATATTAGCTATGCTTAATTATTTACATATACAGGGTGTTAGGTAAAATAGGGCAAATCTCTTAATGGGTGCTTCTACTCTTGAAACTAAACAACTTTTCCGAAGGAACCCATATCGAATTCTCAAAAAATTTTTTGAACTTTGTATGGAAATCGGTCAGCTGATTGGCCAAGTCTCCATGCAAAGTCCAAATTTTTTTTGAGATTTCAATATAGGTTCCTTGGGAAAAGTTGTTCAGTTTCATGAGTAGAAGCACCCCTTAAGAGATTTGCCCTATTTTACCTAACACCCTGTATAACCATTAAAGAGCATGAAACCTAACTGGCATACCTAAAGTAGATCTTGAAATCTTGAAAACAAAAAATGTTTGCGGCAAGAGATAAAACAAGTGCCAATCGATAGTACATAAAAATACAAACAAGAAAATATTCTTTGGTAAAGTGATACGGTTTCGGAGTAAATGAGCGTCGAAAAAACTTTTTTATTTATTGTATGTTACTTTTTTGTAAGGCAAGTATTGTATAAAACATAATTTCAAAAAAATTTATACGCTCATTTACTCCGAAACCGTATCACGACATTCTAACAAAAAATATTTTCTGTTTGTATTTTTATGTTCTATCGATTGGCACATGTTTCATCTCTTGCCACCAGAATAAATATATTTTTTTGGCATCGCGAATTGTAAGTATGCCAAGCTTCATACTAAAATGTCCTATGCTCTTTATTTACTCTCCATAAAATACAAACGAAAGTAATCTTTATTATCACCTATAAATCTGCAAGCGACATTCCATCTTAGGGACGTAAACCAAATTTTTAGTCGACAGTACCTTCAGTAATATTCTTACTCTCACGTCACTATCGATACACTACTTGATTCTTTATGTACAACACTAGTGATAAGAGCGTAGACTAGGAAAGAGATGGCATAATACGGAATGCGTTATGTGCATATGCAAGCAAGACGCATAGATATACGTCAACCGGTGCCACTTCAACTGTACCAGTTTTACTTGACCCGTAAGAAAATTTTATAAAAAGTACTTTTAAACTGAAAACTTACCGATGAAAGGTTATTCCATCTGTTTTATAATTTGATGTTCTGCTGTTTTTACCACACCACCGAATGGAACAGCACGCCATTATGAAACCATTTACCGAAATTTTATTTCAGAATATAACGCAACGTACGCACAGATCCAATACTGGTTTTGTACTGTTTTAGTGAGAGCGAGCGCTAATATTTATAAGTGACAAATCACTTAACAGTTTCGGAGGCGGATGGTCCGACATTTCGCCTCTATTGGGGTATGTGCTCGCTGGCTAATACAAACTCTTGAGGTTTTTTCGATACTCGTAACAATTTAACATGTTTCACTATACAATCTTGTGGTACTATATCAATGGCTTTGGTAACTTTTGACTTTGTAAATTTTAAATTGCCTTTTTGTCGGATAGTTTTGAAGTAATACATTTTATAATGTTCGTTAGTAATATCAGGTCTTTACCTATGAAATTGCCGGTTTGCCGTTCAGTTTCAACTTCTTTGACGGGTATTATTTGTATATTGCCTTTTACTCATTTAATTTCATCTTTACTACGTCTTGAGTAAATATTTTCACCGGTATTGTAGCTACTTGGCGTGAGTTATTAATGCTAGTTCTTGCACATGGAGGTACGTTCTCTTTTTGATTTATTAGATCTATCATCATCTCATCAGCCATTTCCGTTTTTCGTCGACATTCATCTTCTTCACCTTTTGCCATCAACTGTGTACATTTAGATTTCTTCTATAACTTGAGTCACTGGTTTCTACTCCCAGCTTTTTTGCATGACTGTCCATCATTTGGGTATCGCACATTTGCCCTTCATTGGGATTTTGTTTCTCTTTTCTTGTTGTCTTCAGGTCATTATCTAAAATCTGATCGAATTTATCAATGTTATTTATTTCCAGTTCCTTCTGTATTAATAAAAGCTTCAATCTCCTCAGTTTTGATTTCTTCAATGTTCTCAACACTGCACATACGGCAAAATAGCAACTCTAGAGGCCAAAACAGCTACAGTTAGCTTTAAAACGTATTTTTTAGTTAATTCAGGCACACAAAATTAAGTTATCTTTATCTTACTGGCTGGGTATAGTGGTCTTAATCCGGCAGACAGGTAGTTTTCGTTACTCTTAAAAATCATTAAAAATACTTTTAGATATTATACAATTATTCATATTTATTCTATGTTAGATAATTACACATTAACATTGAGGTCAATCTTATTATGATACAGATGTAATGTAAGTTACCTAAATTTATTCACTTGTTACGGGTAAGTGTTAATGAAAGGAGGAATAACCATGACAAATATATATTTAAAAAAATAGTGGTCGTGGTCGGAGGCCGAACGATCTGGTTTAGCCTCTAGTGTCTTTAAGGATTGGTGGGGCTCTTAAGCCACACGGCACTTAGCTGGAACTGTAGACGGTAAGGTGTGACAACACGTGGCGCGGGAACCCAACTTCCGGTGGCGCTTTCGGGTTTTGTGTTGGGGTCAGGAACTCGTCACGACGTTGGTCATCTAGGAGCGGGCAGTCCGTGGCAGAGGCCAGACAGTCCTCCGTCCATAGCATAGGACTCAGAGGGCGAAGTGAAAGCCAAGCAGTGCAGTAACCAGGATATAGCTAGCGGTGCGTTGAACTCGTACCGTAGTTCCCTGGAAATATTCCATACCAGCGTGTGAAAAGTGTGGACCACAGCTGCCATGGTTCTAGCCTCTAACGATCCAAACCATGAGCTGTGTGACCATCACAAAATAAAGGGTAAGCAAAATAAAAGATGATATACAAGAATAATTAAAGCATGGATACAAATATCCTAATATTATAACAATGCAAGAACGGAAAGAATGAGCATGTGGGTTGGCCAATCAAATTTTGACAACTAATTTTACAATGTGATAATTTACATGAAAGAATAATGTGTTTTAATACAAGCGTGATTTATCAAATATTCACAACACATATGTAAAAAAAACTCACCGTAAAAACGGGATTAAGAAATATAACGACTACATGTTGAGTCTATAGAAATTTTTATTCTAAAAGGAAAACGTCAATCGAAGAAGTGCCATATATACCCTTCTCCGTCCTCTTTTTTTAAACTTTTGACAAGTAAAAAACTAAAGCGTAAAGAGAAAAATTCCACAAATCAAAATAAAATATATTATATTAATAATTAATATATTATGTAATAAACATAATAATACAAATCTACTGATTTTCATTATTAATCAAAATTAAATTATTATTTTTTAAGATTTAAGATGGAAGTAAAATCGATCTATGAATCAAATATTAAAGCAAGGCTAACGCCGTTTTAGTAAGGACGTGCGCCGATAGATGGCGCTAAAGCCTCTGATGAATAAAATAATTAAGTATACAAATCATAGATGACGCGAGTAACGCCGAAATAATTGATTTTACGGAGAGGAAATGTAACTACGTTACACACTGTCTTCGTGTATGTCATCGTTATTAAGAGGATGTTCCAAGGATGCAGAAATTAACATTTCAGTAACCACTTTTGTATGGTTTTCCCTTTTTTATTGTCCGTCTGTGGTATACAATGACTGGATCTGAAGCCACCAGCATCCAGTGCACAATATCGTTTTTTGCGCATGGCCTAGTCGCAAACTCTTGTAATCTTTTTGGTTCGCTTCCAAAACGTCCTCGGAGAATTGTCCTACTGGTAAAGGTAAAGACTATAATATCAGCCCCGTGTATCAAGAGCTTATGGACTGAGGCACTCATCTTATACCAGTCATATAAGCGAACACACAATTGTGCTGTCTCAAAACAATATTCTTTAAATTTTGGTACATTGACGTAGTGACCACAAGAAATCACACTCAAAATGTTTGAAAAAATCTCAATGACAGCTTTATCTACTCCAGTGATTTCCGAAGATTTGACAGGGTTATCAAAAATTTCCGGGCAGTATTGCCAACATTGGAGTTTCCTCGTTACGTTACTATCTCTTTTCATCTGTTTACATATTTTTCTTTGGCATCTTTACTTCTCGCCTGCCATTCTCTTATGTCCATTCTGTAAACAAAGTGCAGTAAATATTCGAAACATCGTGACGTAGGAGTTCAGTAGTGAAATTCATAATTTGTAGCTGGCCACGGCACATGGTTTCTTTATGACAATGTCTAATTGGTTCATCTCATTTGGTGTGACATGACAGACATTGCATGTTTGTGAAGAGGCAGTATCAGTCAAAACATTACAGGTTTTTCGGTCGATCATAGTACAAACAGCAGTATGCATGAAAATGTATCGTTGATCACCTAGTGTATCTGTTATTGGTTGTAAGTTAGAAATTTCTTCTTCGATTTCCCGATGTAGTGATTTTACAGACTCCTTTGTTTCTCTTGCTATGAGAAGTCTGATAACTGCTATATTTAGGCGAGGAAGGACCGGGGTTTCTCCAATATATTTTTAAACCTTCACAATTTTTGTTGGACATCTCAAGGGGAACAATAGTGCACAATAATATTAGGTCATTACATCGCTGGCCCCGGGCAATAAAGCGGTAATATCAAAAATCTTTTTTTACAGGAGAAAATATAAAAGAAGCCTATTTGTTTATAGCGCAGCGTAGAGTTTAAAGTATCAAATGAAAGCTGTAGGGATGTTTGAAGTGAAACACCGGTAATTTGATACTGTCGTATATTACACAACACTGCCCTAATTTCATAACGTAACGTAACGTAACATTCACGCTTTCGGTTAGCTCTTAATCTCTTACTGTCTAGCATTTCTTCGACGTTTATGTTAGCAAAATCTAAGTCTTTTGCTAACTTTTCCAAATGTGGTGTTATTTCGGGAATAAATTTTTCAGTTACTATGGGATGTTCTTTGGATCCCTCCCCCTGGACCAAAGCTGCTGCAATAGCATAATTACTGGCTTCAGTTTTGATAATAAATGATGCTTCGTAAACGGCTTGCTTTAATACTGGTGCTGTGGTTAATGCAGTTTTTAATTCCTCATATGCTTTTTAATAGGCCATAAATCAGGTCTAGCTGAACATCTTCTTTATGCCTCTTGCTATTAAGCGTGGCTAGCAGTTGTCTTTTCCTGCACAAGAACGTATCTATTGGTTCCTTTATACCCTGTGAGTCACCAAAAATCTCCATATATACTTCGTGCGGCTGTTTTTTTGGTGCAAATGCTGAGCGGATACTAGATACTGCTGCTGACCAACTTTTTATTTCATCTCGAACTCCGGCCCACCATGAACTAGCATTGTCCTTTAATAGAAGTGGTAATCCAGCCATCATCGTCCGAAATATTTTCGATTTTCTTGTAAATTGATATGGCATTTATAAATTCTTCCACTTTGTCGTGGTTTCGCTCGCCATAATAACGGTAACTACAACGAGTGAAGTTTTTGTTCGTTGTTGTAGATGACGGGATGCGGGACAGTAGCTCCGTGAATTGCGACTTCGTCAAAATTACCTGTGCTGAACCCATTGTTTCATCAGCTTCTTCTTCCCCAGGTTTTATTTTAACTCCAACTTCTTGTGGCATCTTGTGGGAAAAATACGTTTGGCACCACTTGTAGGGATGTTTGAAGTGAAACACCGGTAATTTGATACTGTCGTATATTACACAACACTGCCCTTATTTCCTAACAGGCGTCGGAGTGGACTGCAGGGGCTATCGCACTCCTAGCCTATAAGGTAGCTAATTTCCTAGCTAGTAGAGAGGCGGACTGCAGGGACTATCGCACCTCCTACTAACTTCGGCACGATACTAGGGGACTGCAGGTGGCTATCGCCCTAGCACGGTCGCTAGCTGAATGTGTCCTCCTTGTTAGAGAAGGAGACTCTTCTCAGCTCGACGCCGGGCCCCTGAAAAGGGCCTTACGGCGGACCTAACCGAATACCAGGGGCTAAGCCCCTCTAATTGGGGTGGGGAAGACGCGCCCAGTACTAGTACTGGGCGCATGAGTCTCTAGGTCTTTAGGGAAGACACCCCGCGGCAGAACGCGGGGTAAACCCATGGGAGGGCAACAACCATGACAAAGGAGTGACGATGTGCCAATCCAGGCCCGACCAAGACCGACGGTCGGCTCCAAACGGCGCGTGGGGGCCCCGACCCGGGGGTCGGGAAACGTGTATGGGTCCACTCCCTCACACGCCGTGCTTTACCGGACCGCGGAACCAAGCGACCTGGGGAAAAGGGAAAGGGTAAAACTTCCGGGCCCCGACTTTTTATGTCGGGGGGGGAAGGTACGCCCCGGGGACGACGGGGTGGCAATAGGGCTGCCACTCGTCAGGCCCCGGACGCGTTTTAGACAGGTTTCGCCGGCATCTGGTTTGCCGGCGAAAAAGGGGGGGTGGGGGGGGAAACAATCCCGCAGTGGTGGTGGCGCGGTTGCGCCAGAGCGCATCAATGCGCTAGGTGCGGCGCATCATTACGCCTGGGCTCCTCCTCTTCGGGGGCGGCGAGGCGGGCTGTGTGGCTCCGCTGGGTCCTCCGGAGGGACGGCATCCCTCGGCAGGCGGTGGCGGTCCGGCGGGCGGGCATGCCACGGCGCCAGGTCGGTCAACTCGACCAGGCGCGAGGCATCCGCCCGCGCAAACAGCTTCGCAGAGAGCTGGGCCACAAAGGCCTCCACGCTCTCCACCCTGAGGTCCCTCGCGATGGTGGTGGGTGCCGCGTATGTCAGGCGGGACCGTACGTACGTCCGATAGAGGGCTATGCGCATTTTCAGGGGGATCTGCGGGGACGCGTAGGCCGGACGCAGCTGGGCTACTGCCGAGTTCGCCTTCGACACCGCCGCTGAGCACTGGGGGGCCATGGATAGTCGGCGGTCAATAATGACCCCGAGATATTTCGCCGTCTTACCCCACGGAATTGCGGCGTCTCCGATCTTCAGAGGAGCCGGAAAACCTGTTCTCGTCGAGACGGCGAGCGCCTGGGACTTGCCTGCGTTGACAGATAGTCGCCATTTGCTCAGCCAGTCCGGGAGTAGGTCCAGCGTCCTCTGAAGCTTTGTAACGGCGTGGTCCCTGTTTAGGGAACTGGCGATGTAGGCCGTGTCATCGGCGTAGAGCGCCGCGATGGTGCCAGGGTGTGTGGGCACGTCGCTGGCGTACAGGTTGTACAGCGCTGGGGAGAGCACGCTACCTTGGGGCACGCCAGCGGTGATGGGGCGCTCGGCGGAGAGGACTCCGTCCACGCGCACCTTAAAGGACCTGCCGGAGAGGAAAGAGGCCACAAGCCTTACCATGGGGGGAGGTACGTTGGCTCGGATGAGCTTGCAGAGCAGGCCCTCATGCCAAACACTATCGAACGCCTTTTCCATATCCAGGAAAACGGCGACCGAAGCTTCCTTCTTGTTTGCCGCAACGGAGAGATGGTGGATCACGCGTACCAGCTGGAGGGTGGTACTCAGCTGGGACCTGAAACCAAATTGCTCCACGCGAGGAGGGAGGTGGGGGGAAAGGTGTTTGAGGAACAGGATCTCAAAGACCTTGGATAGGGTAGATAGGAGGGTTATAGGCCGGTAGCCCTCGGCCAGCCTCAGGTTTTTATGGGGCTTGGGGACGGTTATAATCAGTCCCATCTTCCAAGTGGAGGGGAAGTGGCCGGTCCTAACAATGCCGTTGTACAGGCACCCGCCTGTACAACGGCACTGAGGGCGGCCACCGTCCTAAAGGGTAGGTGACGGAGGGCGGAATTTGGAATTCCGTCTGCACCGGGGGCCTTTCTGGGTTTCAGGTGGGAGAGGGTCCTTTGGACCACCCTCGGAGAGAAGGAGAAATTTGGGGGGGGGAGGGGGGGGAAAGTAGGAAAGCCTTTACCTCCTCGGTTACCATTTGGGCGTGTTCCGTTGCGGTCGTGGGCAGCGGCGAGAATTGGCGTTCTAAGTGTTCGGCATGGATGTCTGCTCTGTCCTCTGCACGGTACCTGTGGTTGCCGTCCGGGTGGAGCAGGGGGCGGACGGGCGCAGTGGCACCAATAAGGGTGCGGCAGAACCGGTGGAGGGAGGGCCAGTCCTCTCCGGCCTCCTGTATCCGACGAGTCCATTGAATGGCGTGTAGGTCCTCGATCGCGGCTTTTACCTGTGCAGTAAGGCGATTGAGCTGCACCTTCTGCGTGGGGCAGCGTGTGCGTTGCCATGTCTTACGCAGACGCTTTTTCTCCGCCAAGAGGTCTGCGATGTGGCGAGGGAGCGGGGGCCGCTTGAATTGGCGGCGGGTGGGCAGCTGGGTTGCCGCGTTCATTGCAGCTGTTATCGCCTCGGTGATCTGCAGCGTCATAGACTCGACGGTCTCTGCAGAGTCAACCGGAAAGTTAGGCGTGGACTCGTGCAGCTGCAATGAAAAAGCGTCCCAGTCGCGGACTGGGTAGGGGGGAAGGGGAGGAACGCTAGCGGGAGTAGCGCGTATAATGGCTAAGACCGGTAGATGGTCAGAGCCATGGGCCACATCGAGGACCTCCTGGTGGAGGTCACCCGGGAGTTGGTGGGTGATAGCAACGTCGAGGACATCAGGTGTATAGCGGGGGTTTTCGGGATAGTGGGTGGGGGAGTATGTTCCCACCACCGAGTACCCGACTCGCTCTGAGTCGGCGAGCAGCCGGTTCCCGTCCGAGTTGGGAGCACGAGATCCCCATCCGGGGTGCTGCAGTTCAGATCTCCGGCAATCACAGTCGGCTCTTCTGATAGGAGCCTGTGGATGTCGGAGATGTCTAAACGCGACCCCGGAGGTTTGTAGCAAGCATAAATGTGCGTGCGGCGCGACCCGAGGAGTACCTCCACTCCAAGGGCATGCAGTGATGAGACTGAGGGGGGGGGGGTAGGAGTTGGTGCAGAAGTTTTCTGCCGACCAGAACGGCTAGGCCTCTGCTGGCTCGCTCACCCCCCAGGAAGTCCTGGCGGTATACAAAGTAGCCGGGGGCACTGAAGCGGTCCTGAGGGGACAGGAGGGTCTCACTCAGCAAGGCGACATCCACCTCGTACTCCCGAAGGAGGTGGCGAATCGGGGCCACCTTGCCGCGGACCCCCCGGACGTTCCAGTGGACAACTTTTAGTGAAACTGGGGCGTGGGAAGCCATTGGGATATCAAGGATGCAAAGAGGGAGGCCCCCTCAGGGAGGGCCTTAAGGAGGGTCTGAAAAATATCATCCCCGGCCAGGATTTTGTTAAACACATCTAGGGCCAGGGAGAGCAAAGCTTGTAAAAGCTGGGCCGTGGTCCTGGGGGACTCACGGCGACGAGAAGAAGGGGGGACACGAGGGGGCAAAATGGCGGTAGTGATCGCCGGGTTTGCAGGCTCAGTGGCGAGCTCGGTCACCTCAGGTTTGGTGACCGGCTGGACAGCACGTTTGGTACGCGAAGGGCGCGGGGGGCGCGGGATACGCTGCGGTAGAGGGGGGGCCGATAGGATGGCCTCGACCACCGGTGGTGCTGCTACAACAGGGGGGAGGGGGAGGGCGAGGGGCTCGTACTCCGAGTCCGTGGCGGCGGTTGAGGTCGCACCGGATTTGGCCCTCTTCTTGGTCCTAGTCCTAGTCCGTTTCCGCTGCTTCCGGGCCGAGGGGGGGGCGGCGGATGCGGCGGGACGGGGGGTGGGGTCATTTGCTTCCGCCATTAGAGAAGTGGCGGAGGGCGGCGGAGGGGGAACCTCTCTCTCAGAGATGGTGGGGGCGTCACTTACCCGATTTGTTCGTACCCGGTTTGTGGTCCGGGTAGTGCGGGCGATGGGGCCCGCGTGGCGGTTCCTGGCCTCCCTATGGAAGACCGGGCAGTTACGACTGTTCGCAGGGTGGGGCCCCTTGCAATTTATGCAAGTGGGCTGGTCAGTTGTAGGTCGGGGGCAGTCAGAGGCGGCGTGCTCCTCGCCGCATCTGACGCACGCCATCTTGCGGTGACAGTTTGCACTCGAGTGCCGGAACTGTTGGCATCTGTGGCATTGGGCGGGGCCACTCTTCCCACGCCAGGCCTCCACCTTGATGTCCGGCATATTTAGAATCTCAGTTACCTGGTAGATGCCTGGTACCAGGTTCGGGGTGCGTCTTAGCAGGACGAAGTAGGAGCACCCGGGATGGTCCCTTCTGGCCAGGATCCGGAACACGTGCTCGACTACGAAGCCCTTGGTGGGGAGATCCGCTGCAATCTCCTCGGTGGGCGTATAAAAAGGTAGGCCGTGTATAACCTACCTTTAATCCTCGGTCCTGTGGTAGCGCGTATGAGTACCAGCTGACCTGAGTGGACTTGCTCAGGTCAGACAGGTACCGCTGCACGCACCTGTACTCGTTCTCGCTGCGTGGGGAGAACTTAACCCCCAGACCTAGCGGCCTCGCGTGGGGGGGGGTGCCCCAGGAGGTCCCTGAGGCGGCGGAAGTGGCCGATCCAGTCCTCCAGTTTCTCCACTATAAGTGGGGGACATCTGGGGGGTGCTTTCGGCGGCGGAGAGGTCACGTTCGCTGTGGGAGGGGCGGTGGTTACCGTGGTTGCCTCCATCGGCGAGGGGGCCCTCGATGTGGGGGCCGCGGGAGATCCGGACGGTGCGGGGGCGGTGGTCGCTGCGGCGTAGGTGGCCGGGCGATCGGCACGCTTGGCAGGCGGCGAGATGTCTGAGGACACCTCTTGCCGCTGCCGTTTGGTTACCTGCGCTGGAGGGGCAGGGGGCGGGGGCATGCTGCTCGACGAGGGGGCCGGTACGGGGGCCCTCGGAACAGGAGCACTTACCCCTCTACGATCTTCTTCCGGCGGCGAGGCCGGCGAAGACGGGGGAGCGGGCTGTGAGCTCACTGGCGGTGGTGTATGCGGTGGGCGCGGGGCGCTCAGCTCCGCAGTGCGGCGCGTGGGGCGCGGCGGAGAGGCCGAACCCTTGTCGGCTGAGCGGGGCTGGGGCCCAGACTCGCGGCGGGTCGCTGTCGGAGGGCATTGGGGCGGGGGGGTGTCAGTACACCCCCGCGAGAATGCCGAGGACGGCCCGGGGCGAGCGGTATCCGTGGCGGACAGGTACGCGCGCTCAGACGTGCGCGAGCTGGACCTCGACGAAGGTCCGCTGCGCGACGCAACTGAACTGGCGCGGGAATGGCTGGGGCGGTCGCGGCTATGCGGCCGCGAACCACGGTCGGCCATGGTAACGGGGCACTATTTAGTGTCCACCGTGTAAAGTGGGGGACATGTTTAAAATATCACCAAAGACACTGTTATAACATGTACACGAACAGAAACAGTAATAAGGTACTCACACAACACAGGTAAAACACAAAACACGAACACGTATTAAGTGTCAAAGTAGTCACATAAGTGTACGTACTTGCACGGTATTTAAAACTTTGAGGAGGCTGGCTCCCCGTGACCCAACGCTGGAACGAGTTCCAACGGGAGGCCAAGGGCAGGGCAACTCCTCAGCAAGGCGACAATCCACTCGTTATTCTTACGAATAAGGAGTGAATTGACGATCGCTATGTGGAGTTTATCGGCACTGCACTGGGACGGGTCGGCACGGGCGTGGAGTGAGTGCGGCTACTCGACACGTTTGGGGCGGGGCGACACTACCGCGGAGTGAGCGAGACACTACGACGCGGGCAGAGCGAGACGGCACGAAACGCGGAGTAAGCGGGAACGCACTAACACGCACGGGAGACAGGACGATCCTGTGTCCTCCGGTTGCGCACTAGGACTTATATATGCTGCCGCCGTTGGAGCCGTGTGCAAAACATCGTAGTGGGGATGGTGGGGGTGCTCGGCGAGATAGATAGTCGGTGTGTGAGCGGGAACGCACTAGGATCCGCGCGCTGCACGCTTATCATTAATTCATCGTGTTACAAAGCTAATTTTTTTTCTAATTTAACCTTGTAAAAATAATAGTAATAGTGTAAATATTTATTGAAATAATTGAAAAAATGTATAATACAAATAATAAGCGATGTTGTTTTAATTGCAACATTGTTAATGACTTTATAAACACACGAAACTTTTTTTTTTCACTTCAATTCACGACTGTTAGAATATTATACGACGTATTTTCCGCTTTAGATTTCGAGCGTACCAGCCGATTACAACCATCTTCTGGGAAATTTTACAGCCAAAGCTTAGCTGTACCATTCTCTAATCGCTATTTTAGAATCATATCAATGAGTCATATTTTTATGTAGTCATTGTAACATACTGAGTTTTTAATGATTTTTTTAACGACTGACGAATTTCTATGAAATTAATATATATATTTAGGTGTGATTAACTTAATTTTTGTTTAATTTAATTTTATAATATAATAATCACTTGAAAAAAAATCTTTCAAATGTAATACTTTTTATTAAATATTTTTGGAAAAGAACACAAAACACTTAGAAAAGAAAATAAACACAAAACCTTGATTGAAATAAACTCACATAAATTTTATGAGCCTTATAATTACTTAAAAACAAAAATAAAATGGTCAAAACCTTAAAACAATTATACACAATATTATTATGCTATTTTAAATTGAATTATCGCTCTCAATATCAACTTCTTCTTCCGAGTTCCCAACACAGTGCAAATTATTATAAAATGTGTGATAATGTTTCGGGATTGCTTCGGTTTTGCAGAGACTCATCAAATCATCATAAAGGGGTTTTGGTAAGGCGATTGGCCCTCTGTACATATTTTTCAATTCATCTCCTGAAACGTCAGTCATTTGTGTCTTTTTGGGTCTTCCTCTTGAAGATCTGGTGTTTGGTGTAATGTTTAAAGAAATATATTCAACATCAAAGTTGTATTTTAAATAAATAACATCTGGATGCGTTCGAGTAATCTTAATTTCGTGAATCTTTGTCCACATAACTTTTTCATTAGTTTGAACTGCTCGCAACCAGTGTCTTTTATCCATCATCTCCTTTAAATTGAAGAAGTCATGTTGTTCCATTTCCTTAAGAAGAAAATTTTCACCATTTATCTTGGCATTCATGATTATGCCGTACATTTGGTCAGGAGTATAAATCGTGTGGTTCTTTTTTGCACGTCCGATAAGAGAATGCATCGAATCTCCTTCAGACTGGCCAGTTTCAAAATATCTATGTATTATGTCAACTCCATATTTTTTGGACAAATATAAATAAAGAGCAAAGATAATTCTATTTTTATTCTGCCCAGCTTGTGCAGCTTGTGCAGAAAATTTGTAATACCACGTTGGCTCTCAGTTTCGATACCTCCTGCCTGCCTCCTACGAAGGGCCTAGTAAGAACTCTGGGAAAAACTACAATTTTAATATAAACTTGGTGCATCAAAATTTACATACAAATTTACATTTGTAGATACAAGACTAGCATTTAACCTCCATCGTCGTAGTTTTTTCTTTTTTCAAATTTATTTTTAACAAGTTTACTTCTTTTGTAGTTGTTTCTGGATTTTTTCCTGTGATCAGTCAAAATCCTTCGGTAACAGGGGGGGATATGTAGCATAGCTACATTTTAACGCATTAATATAACTTATAACGACGCTCCTAGCGTCATCTATTGACTGTTATTCCTAACTTTAATAACTAAATTATGTTAGATGACGCCATCTATTGGCAAAGGTTTTGTAACTAGAGCTTCATCTCCAATATTTCTTTATTGTGGCGGTTGGATTATGCATTACCGCTAGTTGTCAGTTAAAAAAAAAACATTGTCAGTAGGAGTATATAAGGGCTGTCGCGAGATGACAGGGCCTTTTTTTTCCTCCTGCTAGAAGACGAAGTAGAATTTTTATTGTTGAAGTTTTTCCAGTTTCTTTTAACTCTTAATCCCGTGTATCACGGAACTTGGTTTGGGGCACGAAACACCGCCAACTACAGCATTCGAGACACCAATTAAAAGGACTTATATCTAGCTGGAGTTCAGAGTGCTGATAGTCGTTGGACGGGGATTTTTTTTCTGAGACGATCTACGACGAACGGACGCAGCGGTGACGGAGAAGCTTCCAGGAGTTGTAGCCCTAGCTCGCATCCGCCACGTGCTAGACAGCTGGATCCTCAGCTAAGTTCCCACTTGGATTAAAGCCCCTTACCACTACCTTGACACCAAGAGGCTAGTCCAGACCATACGGCCTTCTGCCCACGACCCCTATTTGTTCTTTTTTTTTAAATATATATATTGTCACGGAGAATCTTATTTTATTTTTAACAACACCCGTAACAGAGTGATTGTAAGATTAAAACTAAAATAAGTATAGTCTCTTTGCATTGATCTGGTAGTACTAAACCTTATTCCTCCAGATCAATAGAGACATAAGCACCTATAATTTTCTTTATAAGGCTACATCTACTACCTACTTTTTTGATGTAGTAGGCCTCCTAGTTAAGCTCGTTTGAGCCATAGTATCAGTATATATTTGGCCTGAGCTGGCTTCTAAGGTAGGTGAGCCTAAGCTGGATCTAGTAGGCATATATACACTTTGATTTATAGCAGAAGCTTGTGCTCTTAATGTTATTTGTTTATTCTGCATGTCATTATACTTCTCTATCAGTGTACCAGCATCTAGGCCAGGAGGCACACCTCCTAGAGCATACTTTGCAAAGATTGAAAACCTTGTATCACTATATTCTTTCTGTTGATGTATTGACATTTGACAAGCTTTGAGATTTTTGAGAGCAAATGCTCTCACATTTTTGTCTGTAACTCTTTTAGTAGAGGTTATCATACAGACTACAGCACATGCTATATCTGAGTTGGCTAGGTATTGACCTCCTGAGGAAGAGCTTTCATTTATAATTTTAAGGCACTGTACTTCTTCTATATTTAGTTCTTTAGCCATTTCTAAGACTGATTCCCTAGAGAATATTGCACCGCATAATGGAGTCATTAACTTAGACCCTGTTTTCCCAATACAATAAGCAATGGCTTTTGAGAATGTGACCATAGCAAGCAATCCAGCTTGCCTAAATGTCAATATCATCTTTCCATCAATTATATTTGTATCATAAATTATATCTTTAAATGTAGATACAATCACAACTTTAACTACAAGTTTCTTTGTTAAGGTGGTGCTGTCAGTCCTTGCATATGGGAACCTAAACTTTATTGCTTTGTCCCCCTTCTTCTTCTTTTCAGATCTTATGAAAGGCCCATATTCAAAAAGTATCTTTGCACAGAATTCCAATGCTCTACTATGCCTACCATCAACTAAATTTTCATTAAAGTCTTTGCAGTAATTGTTAAATTTAGACATTAAGTCATTGAAGTCAAATTCTGATGAAGAGTATTGAGTGGTAAAATCCTCAGGTGTTATTCCTATTATTGCAGCACTTTTGACCATCTCAGCTGTTGATATGGCCAAAGGTGTTATTCCAGATGTAGTATATTCAGCTACATCTGCTTCACTTATTGTTATTCCCAACTTAGTGGCAATTGTATCCATTGTCATATTCTCTGCCATATTGCTCTTTGAGTGCTTCCTTTGCACTTCTAAGTTCGTGGCGTATTATTTCAGATGATCCTGGATGTGAATGGATTAAGAAATCCTCTACCTCTGATAAAGATGAGTTAGTCTTTCCTACTTTGACTATTTGTGGCTTCTCTATCACTCTACTACCTGGTATGAAAAGATATATCTTTGAATCACTATTACAACTGACAATAGGACTAGGGTATATGTTGCCACAAGGGCAGTTCTTATAACTGACAGTATAGATTATGAAATTGTCCAACTGACAAGTAAAGAAATAATCCTCTGTATCTTGTGTTAATGTTATCAAATATTTATTGAACATTAGTTCAAATTACCCCTGCTTGCTGCTGCTGACAGAGAAAAAAAGCCTTTATAAAGACTATTAAATTTATTCTTTATTATTAAATATATTTATTATTATTCTACTTTTTGGTCCTGTCTTTTTGGCAGGATATTGTAATATTTTTATATTGTATATTATTTATTTTATCATACATATTATTTATTTTACACATACCCACACTATACATGCACACACATCAACATCATCTTAAATGATGTTTATGTGATCTTTTGGCCTTAACCTTGTTTTAATTAAACTTTAATTTAACTTTTTACTTCAACATAAATATTTACATATAACCTTTAATTCTTATTCTAAATTATTTTGCTACTATCTTATCACTTTAAACTTTAATTTATCTTTAATTTAATCTTAACTTACTATGAGCGTTGGATATACTTAGTGTAGTAACTAATTATTACCTTATTGTTGTTGTGTAAAGTTTAAAATTGTTAATAAACTTTATACTGTTTGTTTTTTCATTTTACTGTATTAGTCTGTAGAAGTTGTTGTTTTTTGTAGTTAGTTATATAGTACTGATTACAATTTTTTTTTTTTTTTTGTGTATTTTTAGAGAATACATCTGATTATTTTTGTATTTTCTCAACACAGATATACTCACCGATAGGGTCGTGAATATTTTTTCTTGAATTTACTTGATAACTTAACTTATAAAATTGAATTTAACTTCTGATAAATTCATTGAATTAGTTTGGAAAAACTTAATTTCTTTTTAAACTTTTGAATTTACTTAGTTACTTAACTTCTTAATAAATTTTAAAAAAATATTAATGTAATCTAATAAAAAACAATTTTTAAATCGGGAGATACAATTCTACGTAATGTCTCAAATGTTGCCACACGAGAAAAAAAAAGGAAAAAAAAATAATAATAATAATTCATCATTAAAAGGATTGAAGTGTAATTGGGGCGTAATTGACATTTCGTCGAAAATCAATGAACAAAGACGATCTTCAGGAGCAGAAAGATTGGATTTCTTTTTTAAATTTTTAAATAGGATATGATTTTTCGTGCCAGGATATAGTTTTTGAGCGAGAAGCCTTTTCAAAGATTTTGGAGAAGGCAAAGTAAATAGTAACCAACAACTGATACATAACTACAAGAAAACCAAATCTCAAATCTACATAATTCTAACTAATTCTAACCAAATAAATGCCGCATTTTAGAATCCCGTTTTTAGCCTTTAGGTACGGAACCCTAAAAAGCACATTTTGTTAAAAATTTGCCCCGATTAAACTAATATATATTACTAGCATTATTTGAACGCGGCTTCGCCAGCGTGAAATTGGGTTTTAAACGATATCATTATAATAATTTAAAACTTTCATCGTCCATTTTACTCTCATAGGGTTTGAATATTAGAAAACGCTGAAATATGAAACTCATTATTTTTTCGTACTCAATTCATACGAAATTTCATGCAAATATGTCCAAGGAATAAAAAGTTTCATACAAACTTTTATCCCCTAATTCACCACCTGAATTTGAAAAATCCTTCCTAAGTGGATGCCTTCGTCATATGAGGAATACTTGTCATGGGTATTTTACTCGGGCATTTGTAATTAAGTACTCTTTCGAATGGACCAATAAAAAAACGATAACCGATTTTACTTTTTTGATTACAACCAAAGAAATATTCATTCGTACATACCTACACTCGAAGATTCTGGCGCAATGGGTTAAATATGTATTAAAATAGATACAAAATAAATACACTACAGTCTACACTATGTACAAAATAAAAACTAAAATTTGTTAAACGGTGAACTAAGAAAGGATTAAATAGGACAGTAATATGAAGAATGGAACTATTTTGTTTTTAGTTCACTGTTAATGAACTATTACCCGTTTGTTTCGAGAATGCCCTCGCTGACCGTTACAAATGACGTCACAGTGACAACAACTAGTACTGGTAGCAAAAAAGGTGATTGTCCGATTATTTGAAACTTGTGGTTGGAATAGTCTAAAGGTTAATGTAATTTTTGAATAAACCATTTTTGACTCCCAACAGATATATATAGAGATAAATTAGACAATGTCTGTCGGGGTTTGTTTTTGTGTGTGTGTGTGTCTGTGGCATCTTAAAATGTATCATTTAGTAGTTGTTATAGGCTATGCGACTAGAAATCACGATTTTGATTCCGCATTCCACCCATACGCCCACTAACATGCTACTTTAGCCTCTGTCTACCCCATAGGGGATACAAACGTGATAATGTCTGAGATGAAAAGAATAACATAGACGGAACGTATTGAGCAAAATAGTGAAGCCGAATAACGCTGTCAATGTGTGCGTGTGACAGTAACATCGAACGTCGGCTCTCGCCTGTGACTGACGGAAAGTATGAGCGAAATGGTATTACTTTGCTATTTGGTATTACTTTTTTCGGCTTCACCCGGTAGTACTAAACGTTCCGTCTATATTATTCTTTTCGTCTGAGGATAACATGTATACAGGATGTGGCGTAATTAATGAATAATCCTTCACCTGCAGCTGGAGAACATCATAACGGATCAGAAAAATACAATTCATGTTTAGTAAAAGTATCATGGTTTTTTAGTTATCGGCCATTTTTTTTAAATTATAAAAATGACACCCTTGCTCACTAATTTTGTTGTCACAGTCGCAAAAAAATGAATTATCGCTATCAGATTTTTATTTATTATACTTGAATAGTTGTATTATCAAATGTTGATACTTTTGATCATACAACTATTCAAGTATAATAAATAAATGTCACTTTTGTGCTGTTGCCTAATTTTTTTTACAAATGCAACCGAAAAATTTTTTTTTTTTTTCAAATCATTTTTTCTTCTTGTTTGATCGCTCATATCGTAAGAAAAATGTATGGGGACTTGACTGACCAACTTACAAATAATTAGCCTATTCAATTGAGATTGTAAAAAGGTATAACAGATGATATTTGATCTTTCGTTTTCAAAGAATTTTCATAATTTATAAAAAAAGTGCCCATTTATTGTCTTAATGACAGGTTTCATTAAAATTTTATTTTAAAATTATTTTATTCATTTATGAATTAAATTTAAAGGAGTTGAAAAAAAGAAGGTTATCTTTGCACAGTTTATTATTCACTTTTATAACATGTGTTCAAAATGACCACCCCGAGCTCTAATGCAGGCCCTGCACCTTCTAATAAACGATTGTTTTATTCGTTGCGCGTGACCTGCCTCCTTAGTTTCTCGAGCAGCGGCAAATATTCTTTCGCGTAAATCTTCCACTGATGTGACTAGTTTTTTGTACACCTTCTCCTTTATACAACCCCAATAAAAAAAATCCAGAGGGTTAAGGTCTGGTGATCTTGGAGGCCAAAGAAACCAAACGGCCAATCCATCTTTGGGGGAATGTCGCGTCTAAATATTCGCGAACGTTACGGGCATAATGTGCAGAACAGCCATCGTGCTGCAGCCACATGTCCCTTCTATTCTCCAAGGTCACGTCCTCCAAAAGTCCAGGGAGATCATTTTGTAAAAAATTTAGATATCTTTCGGCGGTTAACGTGTCTGGCAGCTCGAACGGGCCGATGACATCACCATTAAGGATACCAGACCACAGATTTATTTTAAATTGGTACTGGGATCTATCTTCTCTAACTAAATGTGGGTTAGTCAGCTGCCAACAGTGCAAATTATGCATATTAAAATAGCCGTATTAAAATAGCATTAGGAAACCTTGCTCGATAGAGTTCTGCGGCTTGACTTGCATTACCACCACACTGACCGTAAATAAAATGCATTTCTGCATATTCCGCGGGTGTGTATCACTCGATGCGCGGTATGTCCAGGTTAAAAATCCAAATCACTAGCAATAAACAAGTCCGGGGTTAGAGCACAAGATCAATATTTGTATCACGGGATTACCAACTCCATGTCACTGAGCAAAATCAAGTCCGAGGTCACAGCACTTTATCAATAATACTAACAAAACGTATCTCTTGGAAGTAGTATGGTAGCACACTGACTTTTTTGATTGACGGATTGAAAGAGTGGGACAACTTTTCCCTCTTTTGTTTTTCGTCGTCGGAGCAGGTAATAAAGCGGGTACAAAAAGTTGGGTCTGTGTCTTTCGGTGGGAATTTTTCTACGAGTTGAATAGCTTTGCTTTGTCCTTATTATAAAATGTATAATGTGATAGTGAAAAAGATATTATAAATATATAAAAAAGAAATAATTAAAATATTTTCTGAGACGTATGTTTTTAGGAAAATAGGCCTTCATCAAAGTCATTAGGTAATCACTTTGAAATCTAAGGGTTAAATACCATGTGTTATACCTCAGACCTCATTTTAAAAATATAAATAATGCATGGTTTATCCATTATTTAAACAATGGATTAACGCCTGCCTATCTCAAATATAATATAAAAAAAACTATTCATCCATAAATTCAACACCCGACATTTTTCCGGCATCACTCTTGTCCGTATTATAATCATCACTCGATTCAGCTGTATTGTCTTCACTGTCAGCTCCTACCGAAATAATAAGCTCATTTTTAATAGTTTCTTGCAATCTATCTCTCTCCCAATATTGTTAACGTAGACGGTCAACATGGTTAATTTCCTTTTTCCAGTCCTCCGCAGTGATACTGGATATGGCGGTACGAGTTAGATTTTCTATTTCCTTTTCTGATTGAGTTACGTTTTTTTGGGCAACTCTTTGTTTTACCAAATTCCATATGTACTCAATGGGATTAAGATCGCATTGGTACGGAGGTAACCGTAAAGGCCGATTTACATTTCAATCAGTACAGTAGCGAGTTAATAAATCAGTCATTTAAGTATTAAGTTAAGTCCTTTCGTAGGCGAGTATAGTAGTCATAAGTTGCCGCAATGAGAATAAGATTAGTCGTGTCGGTTGTTTTTCTCCTCTTGAGTCAGTAGTTTTAATCCAAAAAATGGACGTTGAATTATTCAACACAAATTTACGTGCTATATTAAGAGATATAGTAACAATACATTTACAACACATTGAGAATGAAATAGTAATAGAAATGAATAGACCCACACGAATGTGGGAAAGAAAGTGGATTGCTCGAAAGGAACGTGGTGTCAGCAGTAACCTTCTAAAAGAATTGTCTGAAGAAGACACAGTTGAATACAGATATGCTCTACGAATGCCTGAGCCTTCATTTCTTTTTTTATTAGATAAAATTATACCTACGATTCAGAGATCGGATATGTTCATGAGATGTGCTTTACCGGCTAAATTGAAATTAGAAATTATACTGTACATGCTTGCTAATGGAACTAGTTTGCGTACTTTAGCGCACATGTTCAGAACATCGAAATCTAGTATATCAAACATGATTTCTGAAGTGTGTGATGCAATTTACGAAGCACTCGAGGATTATATACAGGTAAAGAATAAAAAACTATTATTCGAATTAAAATATTTATTTTAAAAACCCTGGCTATAGAAAGTTTGGATTGATTCAATAATAAATATCTTGTGTGGGTATAAACATACAAACTACAATTGTATGAATAGACCTTAAGGCATCTAGAACATAAGTCAGTCAATTGTTTATTGTGTTGATAATAGCCAATTCTATTAAATCGCCTTGAATATCTCGAGGTTGATCACCTATAGATTCGTCATAGTTACTCTCTAAAATTGAACTATTTATAACCACTGGACACATTGGTGAAGGTATATTATATGTTGCTGGTGACGCTGCTGGGGGAGGATGTGCTTGGAGATTCGCTTTAGTGTTATTGTTTAAAGAAACTCCTGAAACGGAGCTATTTACTGTTGGTGAAGGCGAAGAAATATATGTCGTGAATGACGGTGGAGAAGGGGAAAAAGCTTGAAGGTTTAACGGATTCGCTATAATATGCATACGAAGAGATGTTAGATAATTTTGAATATGTGATTGCGCTTGTAATGCCTTCTCACTTCTCCCAAAAATATCGAACTCGTTATTTGCCGTTGGAGTTTGCACCATATCTCCAACAGCTTTGACTTTCTCCACCAAGTTTTCTAAATATTTGATGTTTCTTTTGCGACTATACACAGGTTTCTTAGCAGCTTCTTGTGTAATGGGTGTATCTTGAGAATCTTTGCTAGACTCTGGAACTTCCTGGCTGATAGACTCGTCGACGGGTGTAGTTATCCCTTTCACTGCAGTCTCCGCAGAGTTCTGAAAATAATACATAAATAAAATTTTTGGTTTCAGATTCCTAGTGATGAAAACCAGGGAAAAAAAATTGCAGATGGTTTTGAAAATAAATGGAACTTTCCCAGATGTTGTGGCGCTATCGATGGAAACCATATTGTAATAAAGGCGCCCATTGAAGCAGGAAGCTATTACTATAATTACAAACATGAAAATAGCATAGTACTCATGGCTGTGGTTGACGATGACTACAAATTTTTATATATCGACGTTGGTTGCAACGGCAGAGTATCCGATGGAGGCGTGTTTCAAAGATGTAGCATCAGCAATCGATTGGAAAGTATGCTACCAGCGAATCACTGTATTGTGGGGGACAATGCTTTTCCGTTGAAATCTTATTTAATGAAGCCTTATGGCGAAAGCGGTAATATGACCACTGCTCAGAAAGTATTCAACTACAGACTTTCTCGAGCCCGTCGTATAGTTGAAAATGCATTCGGTATTCTAGTTAGTAGTTTTAGAATATTTGAAAAACCTCTACCATTTCATCCAGACAAAGTTATAAAAATTGTAAAGGCTTGCTGTGCTTTACATAACTGGCTCAAGTATTTAAAAAATGTGGATGACTCTGTAACAATCGACGAAGAAGATATCGACACTGGCCAAATAAAACTTGGTAATTGGAGAGATGTGCCAAGCAATGGTCTCATACAATAACCTAGAAGCAATAGCAATCGGTCCTCAGAGGACGCCCGTATGGTGCGCGATAATTACGCTAGCTATTTTGTGGAGATGGCTCCGTGAATTGGCAATTAAGTTAAGGCAACTATTTCGGTAAACATATATTTAATGTAAT
Organism: Phengaris arion; assembly: GCA_963565745.1. Lineage (NCBI taxonomy): Eukaryota > Metazoa > Arthropoda > Insecta > Lepidoptera > Lycaenidae > Phengaris > Phengaris arion. Next base: position 5,005,239 of record OY751444.1, on the reverse strand, counting down.
TAAATATATGTTTACCGTTACCGTTATGTTTTACAATAAATATGTACCCGAAATAATAAAACAGTCTACTTACCAAATTACTTTGACTTTCTTTTGGTGTTAAATGTTTATCTTTCATGACATCATCGTATAATGTGAACCATTTCAATGTTGGTATGTAAACATCATCTGTTCCTACTCCACTTTTATTGGAATCGCTTATTTTTCTAAGTTCTTGGCTATATGTCTACCTGATACTTTTTATTTTAGAGAGAACCTCTTTTGGGCCAAAACCACTTATGTTCATAACCCCACAAATTTTAATAATTGCCGCATCTCTAGCTACTTTATTGCGGTAATTATTACATTTTGAATTAAATAAGCACTCATGTTTTAGGTATTCTTCTACAAATGCAAAGTTATATAATGTAATTATCAGACCACTTCATTTTTACACGACTAAAAACAATAACACATGACCACTACCGCGGCCGCTGTCCGCAAACTTATGGACTGTACTAAACCCGGCCGTCTACACGCCGGCGAGTTATGTTGGCGGGGTGGGGGAGACGCGAGAGGGGGGGTCACTTCGCACTGGACTCGCCAAAAAATAGGATGGCGATCTATTTAAGTCAACTTAATTAACAACTTACAACTTAACTCGCTTTTGCCGTTCAAACGATAATAACAACTTAACTCGCCGATGACGCAAGTTAACTCGCTACTGTACTTATTGAAATATAAATCGGCCTTAATACTTCATGACCATTGCTTCTAATGAGTTCATCAATTTCATATTTTTTTAAGGGCTTTGATTGACATATTAAAGAATATAACTCGCGTTTTATCATCTTTGGGTCATAGGATATACCATTTTCATGCAGCCAATTTTGCATCACTTCTTTGCGAGCTACTGAAATGGGTGGTTTATCAATTTGTTTGTTGTGGTATGGAGCATTGTCTAGTACAAGAATACTGTTGCTAGGCATGTTTGGTAAGAGTTTCTCTCGCATATATTTGATAAAATTATCCGAATTCATCTCGTCATGGTAGTCCCCTTTCCTACTATTGCATTTATAAACGAGATCTGCACCTTCGATAAACCCGTTGTCGTTCCCAGCATGGACCACTTTGCCCAACGTTGCCCAGGATTGAAATTTTTTTTGACGCTGGTGTCTGTTGAATTTTGCCAACATTTTGATACAGTATAATGACTGTGAATCCATGTTTCATCAAGATAGATTACGGGCTTTTTATTAACACCTAGTTCATAATTTTCACGCAAGCTACGTAAATAGTGAGCCATCCATGCCGCTATTTCGGGTTTTGAATTAAATATTGTCTGATATTTTGCATTTTTTAAATTTATATCCGAGCTTGTTCGTAATTATCTTCCAAAGAGTATCTTTTTGACCAGGAAAATTAAATCTTTCTTTGCTTCTTCTAAAACTTTGCGTAGGGTAGGAACCTCCTTTATTTACGGTGTAGTATCTTTCAACGATATTACTAATTGAACAGACAATAAAATCGTCTATGTCTAATCTTTTCTTAGGAGGTTTTGTTTTCTTTGGTGTAGACAACTTTATTGTTCTCGGCATGCTCGAAGTAGTACCAGGTTCAGGTGAGGCTGCCATTTGTTTCCTTGCTTCGAGTTTTATATTTTTTAAAGCACTTTCAGAAACTCCAGTAGCTACGGCGGTACGTTTCACAACATTATCAAATGTTTATAATAATGCTTGATATTTTTTTTTCATTTTTTCTAATAGCTTCAATTCTATTTCTGTAGGTACATCCGCATCTGTGTTGGATTTTTTAGTCTGGCAATACTTTTCATTGCCTTGATGTCTTCAATGCTGTAGGGCGTGATTGAAATTTTTTTTCGTTTCTCCTCTTCAAAAAATGACATCAACTTCAATAATATATTGCGTTCCGCGCTATGCAACACTTTCCCTTTTTTACTCATAATGTCGTAAAACACAGTTAGGTAATTTAACAAATGAAAACGTAAAATCAACACGTGATACAAGAGCGCGTACCTCACGGGCACGGGCGTACTCGCTTGCGATGCCTATAGGCGGGTCCACACCAAGCGAGCAGCCTCGGGCGAGGCCCGCCGCGCGCGGCAATCGGGCGAGTCATGCTCGCCGAGGGCGAGGCGGATAATTGTACACAGAGAGGCAGCCTCGCTCGAACATCCCGAGCCATTTTGGCTCAGTTGAGCACAAAGACACGATGGCACCGCACGTACGCACAGCCGTGGCAGCTTATGCTTTTATTTTGCTATACACAACTATAAAAAATAGGAGAAGAAGAAATAATATGAAAAAAAGAAGATATTGGATCAAGACGATATTCAAAAACAGACTTTGTTATGGGAATAGACTTTACGAAGAATTGTGTAGCGATGGAGATGAAAACAATTTCGGACGCATTGATGTAGAAGAGTTTGATATTTTATGTTCGCAGTTGCAAACGAAACTACGAAAAAATGATACAAATTTTCGTGAAGCAATAACTGTGAGGGAAAAATTACTTTTAACATTTCGGTTTTTAGCCACAGGAGATTCATTTACTAGTCTACAGTATCTCTTTCGCATATCAAAACAATCTATTTCAAAAATTATCCCTGAAGTTTGTGATGCTATCATTGAACATTTAAAGGATTATGTTAAGGTAAGTAAAACAAATAACCATTATTTAACTGAATTTTAATCAAACCCTTTAAGTGAAACAATTAACAATTAACAATATTTAAAAAAGACTTTAAATCAAATGCTTCAAAACAATGGCTCCTCGGTCGGAGGTGAATTTATTGGAGAGAAGGGGGGAGGAGGATGAGGGGGAGGTATAGGAATTTGGCGAGGCTGTTCAGATGACTGGGGAGGCAATGGTGAAGGAGTTGGAACTGGAGTGTAAGAATATGAGGAACTGCTAGGACGTGGATTAGAATAGGAACTATTAGAAAGTACATCATAATTGGAGTAACTCTTTGTAAAAGATCCATATCGCTCTCCTGTATCAGCTCGAAAAATGATTTGACAAATATAATTTTTAACATGTGCCAACGTAAGTGGGTCATACTTCCTCAATTCGTTGGCTATATATAGTCCAAATGATGAATAGGTATCGAATTGTGTTTGTGTTGTTGACTGACATGATTCGCTAGCTGCGCAGTGCTGCAGGAGTTTGTAAGCTTCATTGATAGTATCATCCGATATATCATCTAATTCCTTAGCAGTTCTTTTCTTGCTTCGTTTTTGAGTTGTTTGAGGTTGGGGGTTTTCAGTTCTATTGTCTGATCCAGCTTGTGTATCATGTTGTTGGGTAGGTTGTGTTCCTTTAGATTGTGTACCAGTGGTGTGATCCACTACACGTATATCATCGCTGTCAGTCGGTAAGGGGCTCTGATTGTGCACTGTTATGACGTTTGTATCAGTTTCATCCTGTAAAAGTAAATAAAATATACTCGTATTTAATTTTCAGATGCCGACAACTGAAGAAGAGTGGCTCGCAATTACATATGGTTTCGAAAATAGATGGAATTTACCACATACTATTGGGGCGATGGATGGGAAACATATTGTTTTACAATCTCCCATAAACAGTGGCAACGACTACGATTGCTATAAAAATTTTCCAAGTATAGTTTTATTCGCATTAGTTGACGAAAATTGCAAGTTCCTGTATGTGAATGTTGGGAGTAAGGGAAGAATTTCTGATGGAGGCGTATTCCAAAAAACACGATTATACGAAAAACTTGAAAAAGGAGAGCTTGGAATCCCGCCACCTAATATTTTGCAAATACCTTACAAAATTGAAGTACCGTATTTTATAGTAAGTGATAAAGCTTTTCAGCTAAATAATTACACAATGAAACCTTACTTAGGTAGTCATGAAAGAGGCTCAAAGGAACGAATTTTTAATTATAGACTTTCTAGAGCACGGAGAGTTGTAGAAAACGCTTTTGGAGTGTTAAGTTCTGTTTATAGAGTTTTACGGAAACCAATGTTATTGGAACCAGAGCAAGCAACGAAAGTTGTCTTAGCAACAATTCATTTATACAACTATTTAAGAAGAAATTCAACAAATTGCCAACGCTTCGCACCACCAGGAACTTTTGACACGGTGAGAAATGATGGGGAGATAGCCCAAGGCAGTTGGCGAAATGAGCCAGCACCAACTTCATTACTACCACTTACAGCAATACCAAGAAGGGCAACAATTGATGATAAAGAAGTTCGTGATCACTTAGCAAGACATTTTATCACAAATGGAGCTATCGCGTGGCAGAATAATTACCAATAAAATGAACTTAATAAAAATAAAGATTTTTTAAGACTAGCTTTAATTTTTCAACTTACCCTTACTGTCCCACAAGTTTCTTTAATGCAATAATATAATATAATATTTTGTTGAAGTCGGAAAAAAACGAATGTACTAAAACAATTTACAAGCCAGTACAAAAGTTCAAAAAGTTGTACTTTTAAAAATAATACTTACATTATTCAAAGTTTCTCGGGTGCCTCCTGGATCATGCCTATCCCCCAGGAATGCAAAACAATCGTAGGCATACCAATTTGATCGGTAAACATCGTCGCGACCTGCAAAACAACAGTTTTATGTATAAACAGTTTAAGAATTTGATGTAAATATTACAGAAAGAAATAGTTTGTTTTTGAGACTGGCTTTTATTACGAATTATAAAAAAACTACGTGACAATACAATTATTTTAGATTAAAATTATTTTAAACATTACTCAGGTACCTACTTATAGGTTATGTAGAAATGAGTAGGTAATTTTGAAAAATAGGTAATTTTTAAAGGTTACATACAATCAAATTAGTTTTGAAAAAAATAAGTATAGATTTCTTACCTGATCCCGTTATTATACTTTTCTTCACTCGAGATTTTTCTCGTCTGTATGATCCTAACAAAGACTCCATTTTTTTTTTGATCCTTAACAGGAATATTCATTTTTCGGCTGATTTCTTTCCAAGAATCTTCCCTCATCCCCCTGTTAGTGTAATTGGGATCCCTGGCATCCCAAAGCCATACATTTGCGGCGTACAAACTTATTAGTTGTCGACACTGATCTTTATTCATTTTTGAACGCGGCACAAACCAAAACACGTGACGTCCACACTGCGCGAGGCAAACGACTGAGGCACCTTTGAGCAAATCAAAAAACCGACACCGGCTGGCTCGGCCGCGCGCGCGCTCGCCCGAGCCTGAGCATGCGCCCGCCGCGGGCGAGCAACGTCTACACCAAGCGAGCGGTACGGCGCGTGCCGCGCGCGGCGGGCCTCGCCCGAGGCTGCTCGCTTGGTGTGGACCCGCCTGTTACTTAGCGGGACGCGCGACGGAAGGTAAGGGGGCATTCACGAAGCAAACGGGTAGTACCTATACAAGTTTTTTTTACAAATCACTACTTTTTTATTTAAATTAAATTTAATCTTACTCTTGCTTCTTTTTCTATTTACTTCCTGGGAGCCAGAAAGGAAATAGTTATGCTCTAAGTCAATACGTCGAGCGGGTGTTAAAGCAGCTGTAATAAATGTGATGCTAGATGTTAGCTGTACAAAATTGTAATAGACAGTAATCATTTACAGGACTAAAAGGACTAAAAAAACGACGATTTTTTTGCTATAATTGAGTAACCTCACCAAGAGCATGTGCATTATTATTACATACTAGCTGACCGGTGCCATCTTCGTTGGGGGTAAAAAAATTGATGATGATGATGATGATGAGAATAAAAATTATCCTAAGTTACTCCTTATAACATCAGCTATCTGCCAGTAAAACTCCCGTGAAAATCGGTCTGGCCGTTTCAGAGATTAGCCGAAACAAACAGACAGACGGACAAAAATTTTAAAAATTGATTTTTTATTGTTAGTACCGCGTATACTTCCATATTCAATAAGTGAAAAGCAGTTAATTTAAAATTATAAACACACTTCAATTTTATTTATTTGTATAGATTGGGATATAAATAATCATGCGATAAAAAAAATAAGTTGACGACTGCTCATGAGCATACTATATCGAATGTAATAGTTTTATTATATTATATGTAAAAAAGATACTTACACAACAACTCGTGGTTCACTTCTTCTTCCAGTTCCTTAGTCCCATCAAAAGATTGTACAATGCACACTTATCCAGGTGAACGTAATTGAGATGTTTCTCCAATACAGTCTGAAAAAATGGATTATTAAATTTAGATTAAAAACTTAATCACAAGAGAAGAGAGAAATTTTATTGCGCATATGGACTCGCATAAATACTGTTTCATAACTATGAACATAGAATATGCTTTTAAAATTCTTTAATGTCATGGCCTAATTTTACCTCCTCCTCGAGTGTTTTAAGCATGATATATAAGCATGAAAGTTACAAACTAGTATCTCTTATGCTAGGGAGATAAAAAATTTATCATTTTATAAAAAATTATAAAATGAAAAATTTCACATCTAATAAAACTCGCCTTTATTTATATATCTAAGCCTATTCGACAAAACCCCACATAATAGGGTAGAATGACAAAACATCACCACTTTACAAGTCACAACTAAAATATAAAATTATTATTATGTTATGATTCCAAAACTTCAATTGTATACATAACAATGTATCGTTACAGCGTAAAACTATAAGGGTTCCTACTTCCTAGTAGTAAAGATACTTACCAGAAGCATAATAAACTTCTCCGCTGTATGGTATGGATATATCATGAACAAGCCTACCCCAAGTACCTGATAGAAAAATATTTGCTTTTAAATAATTATAATCTTTGTATTATCCACTCAATACTAATTTCACTTACAATAACAATGATAAACATATCTAGTGTATCTCTTCATCACTATTATCTATACATGGTATAAAATTATTTCGCTTCCTTTTATGTTTGCTTACATTTTTAAACTACTCAATGGATTTTATTGCCGTTTTTAGCAATAGATAGAGTGATTCAAGGTTAAGGTTATGTGTATAATATATTGGACCCATGCAAATCTAGCTAGCAAAGGGTTGCTAGTTTATAATAATAAAAATCCCATATTCCAGTAGTTTTTAAAAAGTTCGGCACGGTCTGCCTCGGAAATATTAAGAGAACACTTTAATCTGCAACGACAATTACAAGGATTCCCAATTTTTCTTTCAGGAATAACTATGTTTGGATGATGACGATATATACTGCAACCCCATATTTCGCAATGTTTTTGCTAGAGCTTTTTTACTACCTCGCTTTCGTTTTCGAGTTTCTGTATTAGAAATATTGTTTAGGCTCTCGATTTCAGGCTCCACCGCCGGAATCTCTCTTTGGGATGTGCAATTCAAAGTTTCTAGCGCAATACTTACCAAAGATGGTAGATTATTGAGATGTGAATTTAGTTCTTGAGCAAACTCAAAGTCAATCAGGTCTGAATATATTGTATTATCAGGTAAAAGAGATGGGCTTGCTGAATTTATTTGTTCATATCTTAAGTCAGAATCCGTAATAGTCTCAGCGATTTGACCATGGTGGTCAGTATTCGAATGGGTGTCATCAAGTGTATGCATTTTATATGAATCATTACTGAATTCAAAATTGTTTTTATTGTTATCACACACACACACACTTCACACGAGGAAACATTGCCGTATTCTAAAGATATTTGTTGTAAACCAGTCAAAGATTTATTAGACTCCTTGAGGATAAATTGTCAAGAGAAGTAGGTTTATACTCTCGATTAAAATCCGAAGCAGGTGAGTAATCTCGAACAGAATGATGGCTAGAAGAAGACGAGTCTGACAGACTTCTAACATGTTGCTTTTTTTGTATTCCAGGAGCATTGGAGCTTGGGCCTGCTGTTGGTTCAAAATTATTTTCATTCGTTCTTTCCAATTCTACAAAATCATTAGCATTAACTGTTAAAATGTTATTACTATATTTTGAATAATAATTTTAATTTTCTAGTTCTTAGGTTAACAGGAGACATAATTAACGGCTGCAATAAAAAAAAATCGTTTGTAGATACTAGGGTTTTTCAAATAATATAATACACGGTCTACAATAATTTATGAGTACAAATAAGAATAATGTTATGGTAATAGCTAGTAACATACAATTTGAAGTGAATCGCAATAGCAGAATTCCTATTACGCAATGTTTTCATAGTTAATGCCTCAAAATACTAAACAACAGGTAGCAATCGGAACAAAAACTATTATTATTACTTAGGGGCATTAACTCAAAATATGCAAAACGATCATGGGATAAAATGGCACTTTTTCGTTAATGTCAATAATATAATACGATTATAATATATTAAAATCATTAATTTTATTGATTTTTATTATTTTTTTAAGATTTATATTGATTGATGATTTGAATAATGTCACAATGCTTAAAGCGACACTAAACATTTTAATATATTTTGTGAACATACTAGCTAAACGTAACAGTAAAACTGACACTTTCCTATTAAATACATTATTCTTTACAACAGTAATCTTTTAAAGAAGTAAAAATATTATTCAAAACCGTCACTTTATGCATAACGACATTATTCGTTAAACTAACAGTCAAACACGTACATATTAATAGACAACGTTTTCCCCACAAAGGGAAGAAAACTATATATTTCATGTCTTGCCTAGGCTTGACCATGTGAGATTACACCTTCATTCTAGTCCTCGGAAACCTATAGATCCAGGCGTGTAAATACCTTCTGCGTCTGTCTAGTCGCGGCCGCTGTGCTTCCCCGTTCCGCGCGGGGTGTGTCGGGAGCGCGCAGGTGGCCGCGTCGCCAGTACCTCTCAGTAAAGTCGTCAAGAGCTTATTCTGGTCAAGCCTAGGCAAGACATGAAATATATCGTTTTCTTCCCTTTGTGGGGAAAACGTTGTCTATTTCATGGTCTGTGCCGTCGGCTTGACCATGTGAGAGGTTTTTAGTTTCTGACGACGCAAGAGGAAAAGCGTACTGTGAATAACTAGGTAGATTGTATATAGAAATAAAAGTAAAGTGTAGGAAAGGTATTACGTTTATTAGATATAAACAAAATTATACAGGCTTGTAACTAGTATTAATTAAATCTTTTACAGGCTGAGAAGTAGAAGATTGTTTTATTATTTCTTTAAAATAAAATTTAAAAACATTTTTATCAGATCTCCAGTTACCCTGTCTTAAAATCTCGTCAAGAGGGACGTCATTCTCCTTTCTTGATGAAGCAACCGCGGACCCTATACTCCCAGGGGAAAAATAATTTATCCCTAAAGCCACTAGTGCGGTTCGTACCCAACCAGCTACTACTGCTCTCGAAGCAGGTTTTACGATTCCTCGGGTAGAAATAAACAGAGAGTCTAAGCCGGGCTTCCTTCTTGTGGAAGACACGGTAATTAGCTTTTTAATCCAAAACACAGGATCTAGATTTCTTTCTGAAGATCTAGATAATAACCAACCCGATTGTCTGTGACTGCTACTGTCTGTTTTCGAGCCGTAAACTGGCCAGAGGGTCACTGATTCTTCTTCCATTCTTAGATGATTTTCATCTACTCTTAGCAGTGTAAGATCGTGTATTCTTCGCCCAGAGGCTAATAGTAGGATGAGGGAAGTATGCCGTGATACTTCGAATAAGCTGTTCTCGTTTATTACTTTGCTCCTCAACCAGAGCACCATCTGTTCTGTATCCCAAATACATCTCCTTATGGACGTAGGTCTGGAGATCTCAATGGCCTTGATCATATGTTTCACTAATGGGTGACCAGAAATCTCCTCTCTTTTTAAAGGGTTAGCTAAGGTAGATATCACAGATTTATGTAATTTAATTATTCCTGGAGAAAGCTGTTTCAATCTATACAAGTAACTAAGGTGCTGTGCTACCCTCGCTGGATCAGGGTCATTCGGGTCCAAATGTAGCTGTCTACATCTCGCTACCCATGTCTTCCAAGGAGCAGCGTAAGTCTTCAAAGAAGATTTTCTCTATGAACTTTCTAATAGCTCAAGGTCCTCCTTGGGCCAAGAAGCTGTTATACGGGTCCACCCCGTACCCTCCAGGCCTCCAAGCGTAAGTTTCGAGCATTTGGTAGAGGCACATTCCTCGTTGCATCCCTCAGATGATGATGAAGATTGCGAATTTGAAATGGCTGGTCCAGAGACCTCCGTTTCAAGTCGGCCCTCCAGAACACCCGCTCCCACCGGGGGGTGATCAAGATGTATGTTCCGCGAGCTTTGTTCAAATGTGATAGCACCCGCGGGATCAGCGCCGGGGGAGGGAATACCCAGGCTAGTTCGAAGACCCATGTTCTGCTGAACGCATCTGTGAAAGCCGCCTCTTTGTCTCTCGCGTCTCGGGCCACATAAGTCGGAACAACTCTTGAGAGAGGGGTTGCAAAAAGGTCTATTTGGGGGGTTCCCCACTTTTTGAACAGTAAGCTTGTCACCTGGTCCGATAGGTGCCAGTCTGCAAGCGATTTGTGACGTGATAGACTGTCGGCAATCTCGTTGTAAACACCCGGAATGTAGTAAGCAAATGTCTCTATTCTGTTAATGTAAGCAAGTTCTAAAATATTCACTACTAGATCTGTTAAAATACTCGTCGTACTCGAAATCGTGTTCCCCCCTGATTTCGTATGTAAGACACAACAGTCTTGTTGTCGGACTGAATTATGATTCGTCGGTCCTGCAGTTGAGGTAGCTCTATCTGGAAAGCTTGATACACCGCAAATAGTTCTTTGCGATTTATATGCCACGAAATCTGGTTTTCTGCCCATAATCCGCTGAGCAGCGAACCGTTGACTTGAGCACCCCAACCGTTTTCTGAGGCATCTGTTGTAATGAATACTGTCTCCTGTCGTGTAAAAATTTCCGTCCCTTCTGAAGATTCTTCAACCACCAAGCGCACCCTTGTAGAGCTTTTGACGGCAGTAGAAACTTTCGAGTATTTTGATGTTGAGGAAGACAATTGGCTGCGCGTTGAAGATGTCTTGTGTGTAGTCTTCCCAGAGGGACCGTAAACGAAGCAAAGTTGAGCTTTCCTACGAGACTCTTTCCCGTGACCCAGTTCCAGCTTCGTGTCTTGGTTATTTTCAGAAGAATGCCTTTTAAATCGACGATCTTTCTGTCTGGTAAGGAGGCTCTGTTTCCTTCTGTATCCCACATTATTCCTAAGTAATCTATGTGATGAGTTGGTGGGCTTAGAGATTTTTCCTTGTTTATTTTCCATCCCTGATCCTCTAGGAAATCTACAGCGCGTGATGTGTCTTGTATTAAGCCGATCTCCTGCTGATTGGCTATGAGGAAGTCGTCGAGGTACACAATGACTCTTATTCCCATCTGTCTTAGCTGCGCTGCTATCCAGTTTGACACTCTTGCGAACGTCAGTGGAGCGGTCGATAGGCCAAACGGAAGGCAAGTAAATTGAAGTTTCCTTTGCTGATATGCTATTGCTAAGAATTTTCTGTGCCCTGGCCTCACGGGTATGTGAAAATATGCCTGAGAGATATCTATTTTTGCTAGGAAATCCGATTCTTGAAGGAAATCTGGTACTTTGTGATGATTCAGGAGGCGAAACTTCTTTGGGCATAGATAATTGTTTAGTCCTCGTAGATTTATAATAGGGCGAAACCCCCCGTCGGACTTCAGAACTGGGAACATCTTTGACAGATAACCGACCGGGGAATGGCAATCCTCCAAAATTCCCTGAGATATCAGTTGCTCTATCTCTGAGTCCATTCCTATAGTTTGAAATGTGGACAGGCGGTTGCTCGTTATAGGAACAAGAGGGGGTTTGATTGTGAACGGAATGGAATACCCTTTTATGATCTTTAAGATTCCAGGAGGAGCCCCGTAAAGCCGCCATATGTTCACATAATTGCCTAGTCTCCCCCCTCTGAAGTCCTGTAAGTCAAGATCTCCTGGGCTTTTTAGCATCAGATTCTCTGTGGAATTTGTCCCTGGAGCTGGTGAACTGGTTACGCTTTGTCGCCTTTCTGGGGTAGGGCTTTCCCGACTCGGCATTCGTAGCTTTGAGGGTATGGGGTTTTGGTCGATAAGAAGATTGGGGCGTTTTAGAGACTTTCTTTCTTTGTTCAAAGTTTGTTGAAGTTCTTGGTTGAGGTCTCGGTTTGTAGGAATTCGAAGAGTATCCCCGAAAAAATCCTTGTAGTGAAGGTTGCTTCAACAATTCTGAGACCTGCTGCTCATCAAAAAGATGTGTCGAAGAAGGAGGAATGGCATTAAGCAGTGTTGCGTAGTACTCATCTTTTGGTAGAATCGCATTCCTTCGAAGTTCTATTAATTCCACTTTACGACCACAAACATATTGCAAGATGTCATCGGAAACCGTCTTAAAAGCAGAGTTTGGTCCAGACAGCGCTTCTTTAATATCCGATTTTAGAAAGTGATGCTTGGTTGAGAGCTCCTTAATAGCGTTGGTAAGAGCCTCGCGTTGCAGCAGCAACCCATGCAAGATCGTCCCAAAAGAGGATTCCTGCTTGGATCTATCCAATCTGATTCTCTAGAATCAGATGAAGTATTTGCCGAATTAATTTTCATAAGAGAAGGGTTAACTTTCAAGGCGTGAAATACTGGAAACGCCTGTAGCTTTTTCTGGACCTCAGCATACCGGATCTGTTTGTATCCCAAGTCACCCAGTCTCATGCATTTAATACCCTGCTCCTCGATATGTGCCTTTGGTGTTGGAATTGGAGGTTCCTGTTGTTTAGTCTGGGGGGAGAGGCCAAAATCATCGTCATCATCCTCTGGTGTTAGGGCTGGGGCCTTCCAGTCTGAGGATTCTATTGTCTTTTCATTCTGTCTTGGATATTCTTCCTGTGGCTCATCGTCAGAGGAAGGGTAAGCTGCCTCTCCTTCGGATTCATCATCAACATTGTTACTAAGCCTTCCTATGATGTTGGAGAGCATTTCCTTCATCTCGCTAAAATTTTGTTCTAGCTTATCTATCCTTGTTAGTTTTCCAGACTTGGCTGATGCAGAACGAAGCGTTGATGAGTCATCTACATCCTCACTATCTGCAAGCTCCCTCGACGCCTCTTTTCTGCTTAAGAGTAGAGGTTTTAATTCTGTTAGTGATGCTACGATCAGTTCATTTTGAACGGCGGAACCTCTAATTCTAGATCCGATGGACGGAGGGCCAATTATAAGCCCCACACAGAAAGGCCACCCAAGCATCCTAATCTTCATCTCCTTGTAGGTCTTTTCAGAGAGGGAGGTGCATTCTGGGCAGAAGGCTCTAGCGAGTTCGACAGTCGGGAGGGCGAAGCGGATTTTATTCAGCATAAGAGGGTCCAGGTGCGAGCCCAAAAGATCCTCTTTGGTATGAGGTATAATCTTCCATTGAAGCCATCCATCAGGTAGGTAGGTGGAAGCCAACTTCTTTATTCTTTCCAAAATAAGACTGTCATCTGGGTCATCTGCTTCCCACTCTAAGAGGGCCTCAAGTGACGTTGGCTCTTTCGGCACCGCCATCTGTGACAAAAGGTTGACAAAAATTAGAGTTGAGCTTCATAGAAAAGAATTTACTATGCGGCTCCTCAAATCGGGCCGTGCGGCTCCTCGAATCAGGCCGTAAGGCTCCTCGAATCGGGCCGTGCGGCTCTTCGAATCGGGCCGTGCGGCTCCTCGAATCGGGCCGTAAGGCTCCTCGAATCGGGCCGTGCGGCTCTTCGAATCGGGCCGTGCGGCTCCTCGAATCGGGCCGTGCGGCTCGTCAAATCGGGCCGTGCGGCTCGTCAAATCGGGCCGTTTGGCTTCTTAGACTAAACCGTGTGGGCCGTAGCGCGCAGCACAGTGTCCCATAAACCATTACACAATTGTATAGAACGAATCGTGTGATAAAATAAAATAAAAAATTTGAAGCTAAGTGCCGCTGTGAACTTACTGACACTAACAAAATGACTGGAATTGGTTCCGAGTCATCCGCTCAGATATCTTAATTACGTATATCATGAATACATACCCCTTCCCTCCGCAACAAAACATTTACTCATCGGTAGCAAAATACCTAAGAAGGAGTTGTGATCGTCCCACAACTCTGTCTACTCTAAACAATCTATTAAAATAAGTAGGTATATCCTGTTAGTTGCGGAAGGAGCATAGGTAAGTAAGTAGGTTTTTTACATATAAGTTATTATAATGAAAATATAAAGACGTACCTTTAACGATATCAATCCACAGTACTTATTCCACTTAGACACAAAATTAAGTAGGTAAAAACTAATGAGCGACCTAAATATCGGTCTCGAACGACACACGTCGTTTGTAAACAAAATTTTGTTTGCGCACGGAAGTACATGCACTCCGCAGGAGAAATGAAAGCGTACTGGCGACGCGGCCACCTGCGCGCTCCCGACACACCCCGCGCGGAACGGGGAAGCACAGCGGCCGCGACTAGACAGACGCAGAAGGTATTTACACGCATGGATCTATAGGTTTCCGAGGACTAGAATGAAGGTGTAATCTCACATGGTCAAGCCGACGGCACAGACCATGAAATAACAGGAATACTGTCAGATTAAGTTTAAGTGCAGTATTCGTGCAAATAATGGTCTTACATACCTTGAAATTTCACAGCAATTTGTCTTTAAATAAAAAATGACACTATTCCGCACAGAGTTCACGTGTAAGCCACGGCGTCCATGTCACTAATGAAAAAATGTCAATGTCATTGTCACTGGCTGTTGCCAGCCCCACCAAAACGCATAACGACACTTACGACATCTATGATTGTATTAGGGCTAAAACTATTGGTGTTTTTGCATTATGTATTTCTGACAAAGTGTCACTAGATGGCGGCAATAGTTCAAACTTCGCATATTTTGTTTAGTGACGGTTTGATTTTCAACGTGCGATATGTACATATAGTTAAGAGTACTGAAAAATAGTACTCACTTCGGAGAGCTGTAAAACCTTAGCTATTGACTTAATGAAAAAATGTTGCTTATAAAAGTTGTTCCTCAAAAAACGATCTACAAAAACGGTCTGATATCATTTTTTCGAAAAATGATAAAAAAAAGTTATATCCAAAAATATAAATTTTTTCTCGAATTTCTGAACATTTTCGCTTAATTTTTTTTTATTTATAGTTCTACGACAAAAAGTTACTGGACCAAAGTTGTAGAGAATTTAATTTGCAACAAAAAGTGTTAATATTTTTTTTTATCAGATAAATAGTTTAAGAGATATATCGTAAAAACCATTTCAACCTCTATTTTCAAGATGGCGGCCGTGGGACAAGGGTGGCGACCCCACAAACTTAGTTTTAGCTTTACACTGACCTACGCATCAAAAAAATAAAATTGCATCCTCTTAAAAAACGCAAGGTAAGGCGTAAAAATGTAACATTTCAATGGACTATATGGCGATAACACTCGCCAAGTCCTTATCCAAGATATGATGACCCGCTAGCGTCTTGTTTTTTTTTTGCCATTCTTATTAATCAACATGTCCGTGACGGGATTGTAAATGCGGGAACGAATCAGGGCTGCCTTGTTCGCTTGGGCTAGTACGTGCGACTCTATTGATTCTGGAACCAAACGACGAGCAGATCGAGAGCCTCTTTGGTTATACGGAATGGTGGCGTTTCCAACAAAAATTCGCGCAAATAGGAGTGAATATCTTTCAAAATCTCTAAACATTCGCACTTTAGTCGTCCAGTGGATCTGTATCACTTCGTCGTCCTCCGTCGTCGTCCGTCTCTTCACAGACACTATGTGTTATATGCACAATCTTTAAAAGACATTAAAAAAAATCCTTTTATTAAAACACTACTATTCTTTCTATAATCCTTTTATTAAAACAATACTAGCTTTACTTTACATAGACTTTACTTATTGTTTATAAATAATAAGGAGACACGATCCCTAGCACGGAGTTATGACAATAACTACTTTATCAAGACAACTGCATCCTTTTTAGGCGAACATTAGGTGTATTTATCAAAAAGGTATGGTTACTTGTGCGGGTGCCGTAAGTACAGTGGCATCATATGTGTGCGCAACTAGATAACAAGGGATACTATGGGACATTGTATAAGTTTTTGGAATCCATTAAATAGCTAATCAATGTCCCTTGTTCTATTCTTGAAGAAATAGATAAGTAAATGTAATTATTATTTATCTTATCCAATTAAAAAGTTAAGGGAAGTATGAATCTTTTACACCCCCTGTCTTAGATTGGAAATAATACTCAAAAAAGACCTGAGTATTTTCTAACAACAATTACTTTAAAGGCAAGTATATGAAAATTCAAAAAGTAATTTATATTTTCAATTATATATAAAAAAAAATAGGGATTTCGTGGTTCCTTTACATGAGGTATTAGTAATTTTTTTTAATTAAAAGAAAAAAGAATATTAACTATGAGTACACAATTATTAAAAATTTAAAGGATATTTAATCAATTATTTGCCGTTACGAAAAGAAATAATTAAATAACAAATATTTATAAAATTACTATTATTCAGAATAATTGATTATATATTATTTTTTATTCTTAAAAATAATGGTTAAATGAGTTAATATTTAAATTATTATTAAATTTATTTATTAAATTAATTTAAATTAATAAATTAATTTATTAAATTTTAATTAAATCTAATATTACATAATATAAAAATAAACATTTTAGTATGTCATATTATTTCTTATTTACTAAATAAAACAGAACTTTTTATTTTTGTGCAAATATTGAACATTTAATCATTTGATTAAATATAAATTATGTAAAATAAAAGAAAATTTATTAATAATTGTTTGCAACTAAATTTAAGAAATTAAAATGTTTTAATTTTTAAAGCGTGACACTACTGTTTACAGGTTTTCAGGGATTCTATGAGTGACAGTAGAATAATGGGGTTCACAGGGAGCTTCTCTGCTTTCTTGGTGTTGCTGCATCTCGATGTCTTTGCTGCGATGACGTCGTCTACCAGGACATCTCAAGGAGTGACGAAATCCAGGTACAAATTCTTCTTGGGCTATGCAGCAGCAGCGATATATTACGTAGCCAATTACACAAACGGCAATTATATATAATAATATAGAGTTTTGTTGCAACTCGGTTTTGTAAGACACTCGGTTTAATTCTTGTTTTATGTTCAGCATTTGCTGGGCTTCCACTTTGAGGTCGTCTAATTTTGCATGGTTGTAGTTTACTGGTTTTATTTCGACCTCAGGTAATTTATTCACAAGAGGATGCTTGTACAATTCTTCTATTATATCTATTTTTATTTCAGGTAATTCCAATTGCGTTTTTACTACGCCTTCGCCGTGGAGTTTGGTGCTTTGCAGAGTAGCGGTGCAGTATTAATTTAAGGTGAGAATACCGGCGCCTTGGAAGTTGATTGTAGTAAAGTTCGATTGACATCCCTCGACAATATTGATAGGCTTTGTGAATAGTAATAACCATTTGTTTTTCGCTAGCCGATGTATAATTTTAAAGTTTGCTTTTGTTGACATGATATTACATAATTCGCTGTTTTTTGATTTATCTTGATGTAAAATACTCGTTTCGCAAATTGGATCAGCATTTTCGTCTTGAATGATTGCAAACGTATTTATTCTCGTTGTAATGTTTGCACGTCGATAGTTCATCTAGGGTTACATTAGAACCTTCTATCTCTGGTAAAGCCTACATACTTGCTCTGAACTAATAGAGTGTGATATAAGGAGGATTGGTTATCTTTTTTGGGGAGGGATAGTACTTGGTAACCCACAAAACAATCCTCGTCTACAAGAGGTATTTCTAGAATTGAAACTAAAGTTAAATCTTCTAAATACGCGTTAAGATTACTTATTTTAATTAAATTATGAATATTGCTAAAACTTGGTATTTATATGAATTTGCCAGAATCAGGACTTTCCTTTACTAAATTACTGTAATTTATTATATTTGCAGGTAATGTTCCAGACAAAGCTTTAGAATTAATTAACATTAAATTATATATGAATGCCTAAATACTAAAAGGGCACTTGTCACACATGAATTTGCTGGTGAAAATTTTACAGGAGAAGGTAAAAACTAAATATTTCGTAACTGATAAGGTTTTACAATCTAGTTATTTTATATGTGTATATATGTATATTTAGCTATCATTTGGTAGAGAATCTTATTATTTGTTACAGCAGATTTCCCAGAAAAAAACACAAAAAAATATGGACATATGCCCTTTTAACATTTTTTGAAAATTTAATTTTAAATAAAAAACAGGTTTTTTACATTAATTATATTGCGAACTTTATTAAAATTATATTGCACTCATAAACATGTTTAAATGAACTAATCTACTGTACGCCAATTGTAAATTCTTGTCCAAAACTCCAAAAATTCTTGTGGTATGTACTGTTCTAGTTTTTTCAAGTCAATCATTTTATTTTTATTAATTGGTACTACATCTTTGTATATTCGCTTGTCAGGAAAAGCAACCTTTTCATGCACATTTGTTTTACGCAGCTTAAATTTGTATTTTACTACACCATTAATGTATTCACTTGTTGTGACTAAATCCATTTCTGTGCAATCAAATTTAAATTCATGATATTTTGAAATTTGAAATTTTTCTTTCAGACTGCCTGGCACACTATTTAGTAATTCAATTTTAGTTTTGTAGTAGTATTTAGAGTACCAGTTTTGAAAATCAAGGATAATGTCTTTATCCACATTAAAAACTGTAAACTTCTCTGGAATCTCACAGCAATTCAATATGACATCCTGAATATATTGGTCTACAGTATACAGCCTGTCAGTTTTTTTCAGTTTCCTTTTTATCAGGCCAAAACTGCGATCACATGGCAAAAAAGAGTGGCCACGAAATGGGTATATCAATTTAATTTTTTTTAACACTTTATTTTCTATAAGCGCCATTAAAAATCTTACCATTGCATGATTTTTATTCTGCCCGGCGCAGTTGTCACAGAATAAATGTAGTTCCTCATATTCTTGGTAAACAAAATTATTCAGGTAGTGATAGAGAAATGAGCAAACATCATCTGGTGTCTTCCGTGCAATCCCTTCATGGTAAACGTAGGTGACTACTTGATCAGTTCCCAAATTATAGATACCGAATGTGTTGACAGACAGCTGTCTATAGTAATAAATGTCTTGAACTGGGATTCGTGGAAGGTCAACAACAGCCATGTAATCAAAGCAAATCGCTAAGATTTTGTTCTCTTTACCCAAAGCAGCGCTTTGTTGAATTTCTTTATAAAACTTCTTGCTTCTGCTTTGATGAACCATTAATTCTGCTGCATATGCTCGTTTAGCATTGTCATTTAAAGATTTATCTTTTAATTTAGTTTTGAGATTTTCACAATTTGAGCAAGTATCCACCGCTGGACGGCCAAAAGAAAGACTAAAATTAGTCTTGAAGTATGACCAGTAAAATTGATATTTTACGTCTTTAGTCTCAAGTTCTGGATACTTTTGGAGAAAAAGCCTGTACATTTTCTTCACTGACAGTTCTGAAGAGTAAAGGCGACACTCTGAAGAATAATGACATTCTTTTGTTGGAAAAGAAGAAATGTGTTCGTGTATCTGTTGACAGACTTCACTGGAAATGGCATTTGCACATGGATGTTTTCCTCTCAAGTCTTGGGGTGTGATATCAGATTCGAGTAGATTAGCAATTCTTCTTATTCTCTTAGCAGTTACGTTGTGAGCGTTCATAAACGCTTTTTTGCAAACTTTTACCCTTTCACGGTTCACTAGTAGAAAATACTCAACAAACTTAGTTTTAGGCTTCCTTTCTGTTGGTAGTGTTGGGCTTCGGCCTCTTCTTCTTTGGACTCCTTTAATTTCCATAAGCCTCTGAAGATGTATGTCCTGTTCGTTTTTGGAAGTCATGCTGTAAAATGAAGCTAGTATATTTTCGACCTCTTCTGATGGGGTTATAATTTCGAGGCACTTTTTGTGACAGCTGAAAAAAATAATTACTTATGAGCAACGACTTTTCAATGTAAAGAAAGAAGAAGAAATAAGATAAGAATAAGAAGCCGCGAGCTTACATACCACTCTAGATTAATGCTTTCAGGAGTATTTTTTGCTGGAACATATCGACCACGATAGTTGTAGTGACCTTCACCAAGCACTTTTGCCTTCTTTATTTTCCAGAATCCAGATAATTTTAATTCTTTCCTACAGAACTCTATAGCATTGACGACGCTTCGGCTTAGTAGCTGTGTCGCTAATTTAACATTCATAATGGAGTTTCTAAAATCGATATGTTTTTTGTTAAGCTTTCGCGAGGTGGATACCAACATCTTCTTGCAACTCTACCAAGTTTTTTACAAACTCCCACTTAATGATACCGCCATTATGCATAAAAATCTCATTTTTTTTGGAAATAGTTTCGCACCAACTTCAACATGTGGCAGAAATCTAAAAAAACTGCAATTTCATCGTTGGAGCAGGGATGTTTAAATGTAGTTTTTAATTGTCTCGGGTTATCAAGTTTACAGCCTAATTCTTTGATGACTGACAGGTTTGATTGATGCCCGTCGAGAGTTAAGGATACGATATCCACTCCAACTTCGTGGCATTTTGTGAGAATAATTTTGATGATATTGGCCTTCTGAGATCCTCTCATGCCATTTATTAAAAAATATGCTAATGGCAACTTCCACGGTTCATTAAGACACACAAGCATGAACACATAAGCCTCAGATGCTTTAGTATTGTTATCGTCTGTGGGTCCATTACCAAAATCTACCAGTCCCTCATCTTGATGTATTTTTTGATTATAACATTTTTGTCGCCTTATGAACATTTCGTCAGCAATTAATGCACAGGTCAATTTTTTTTCCGATTGTTGCCTTTTTGCCTCCAAAATGTTAAACGCTTTCTGTGTAATTCCTGGAGAACCGTCAATCTAAGAGTACCATTTTGCAATTGTTTTAGGATGAGGAAGGCATGTATCAAATTTTCTTCCCACGTAGCTATATACCTTTGGTGACATAAAATGAAGAGTTAAACAAAATTTTCTGAAGTCCGGTGCATATTGTGATGCGGGCCTTTTGGATTTTCCTTGTCTTTTTTTTATCAAAAAGCATATAAATCTGCAGCAAATACATTACTACTTAAAATACTATGTGTGTCACTGTCTATATATCTTTCTGTTGTTAGAGTTTGAAGCACCTGTTTGAACGAAGCTACTTTTTTTTTGAGTCGAAGATTTTTTCTTCTCAGTGACTGTATTTTTAGAGTATGCTTCTTTTGAAATAAGGATTTTCTTACGTAACATTGCACGCAACTTTTCTTTTCTCGGAGTGTCGAAAATAGAAGCATCATCGCAATTTTGTGTAGCCGAAGTTGAAGGCAGGACATCTCTTGACAATGAAGCTATCGAAGAGGCTTCTACAGATGCAGCAGTTTTCTAAAAACAAAAAGAAATATAACGAAAGATATAGAAGTATATTAATGTAGAAAATTGTAGGCAAAGCACAAAATATGTATAAGTACCTCGCTCGAGAGACACCTTTGTTTCTTTATTTCTGCTTCTTTATCAGAGATTTCACTTTTGTCAGACTTATTTTTTGTCTGATGATATAAACAATACCTGCAACATAAAAAAAATATTATCAAGCAAAATCAAAAACAATAAAAATCAATAGAATCAACACCGTAGAATACTGTAGGTAAAAAATGTAGTAGTTTTCTAAAAACAAAAAAATATACAGGGTTAAAGGTAACTAACGCAAAACCCCTTAAAGGCGGATTAGGTACGTCAATACAAACAACTTTTGTATGGGACCAACCCAAAATCTGCTGTTTCATACACATTTACCTACTCGGACATTTTGTCCGAGTAGGAATGACACAATTTGTTTGTATTGATGTACCTAAAACCCCTTTAAAAGGTTATGCGTTAGTTACCTATAACCCTGTATAATATTATGAAAGTATAAAAGAACATTAATGTAGAAAACTGCAGTACCTCGCGCGACAGTCTCCTTTTTTTCTTTAATTCAACTTCTTCGTCAGAGCTTTCACTTTTGTCAGACTGTACAGATGATATAAATAACGCCTGCAATATTAAAAAAATGTTTTATCAAAATCATAAATAATGTAATAGATTTAACACTTAAGAAATACCGTTTTAAATTAAATATCGTAAGTAAAATTGATTTATAATAATTAATTACTTTGCGCGGTACCGCGCCTCTCTTTAATCTTCGCCGTCCTTGATTATTTACAAAATACAAGACATTTTTTTTTAAATGATCAGAACAAATGACTGTATTTTTTGCAGGTTTCCAAAGATCTTCTTTGCGACTTTGTCTTATTATATTCACCCACTGACTTCTTATGACAGGATCTTTAGGTATTCTGAAAAAATATAACATATTACAATTAAATATAAATGTACAGTAGTAGTATAATAAACACTTTCATAAAAATTATTAAACCAAGTAAGCACAATCTATGTAGTTTTAACCATATCGATCCAACCACTACTCATATTATGGTGGGAAATTTTCAATAAAAACCGACAACACTGGCAAAAAAGTCAAGTAAGAGTTGAGAAAAATTAAAATTAACTCTACTCGTATTATGGTGGAAATGGTCGGAAATTTTCAATAAAAAACTGACAACACTGGCAAAAAAGTCAAGTAAGAATTGTGAAAAATAACCTATAAAAATAAATATTTTGCTACGAAATAAATGACTTCAGGATTACTTACTGATGATAGGTGACTTTGTTATTCGTTTTTAAGCGTCCTTTGTAATTTCTGCACACTTTTATGGCGCAAATCGTCATTTTCAATCACTTTTTTTACCAACTTTTATCAAGCGCGTGACGTGCGTATCCAGTGATGTCACAAGTAGCACTGACGGGCGAATCGCGGCTTTGAGTCCAACAGTTGGCCCTTATTTTTTTCGACGGAATCGCGCGGTCTAAGGCTCTATCTAGTGTAGTATATAATCAAAGGAGAACCAGTTTAAACGTGTCAAGATGCGTGTCGCGATATGTCGCGCATACCTACACGACGTTTTTTAAACTCGCGAAGTACCTTAGCGACGAGAAAATAAATTTTGCGTACGGGTAAATTTATCTACGCACCATACTTAGCTATTTAGCAAATCAAGTAAGTCTATCTAACCGACATCTTTAATATTAACAATTATCAGATAAAAATATCTAAGGATAAAAAATAAATATTATGTTATACAAGTAAAAATATCTAAGCTCTTCCACTTTATTTCAGGTTAACTCATACAAATGACACTGTCACAAAATATATTATCAAGTTAAAATATATAACCACATAAATTACAATTGCTTTGTGTAGGTAAAATCTACAAAGTGATTTCAAAGGAAAATTTCTAAACAAGTAAAAATACATAAATACAAATTAATGTCGAAACTGCCAGGAAATTCTTAAAATCACTATTTTTTGGTCGTTTAGTAAGCACAAAATGTAGATTTGACCAAAATCACGTAATATCTAAGCGACAATAAAACTCGTCGTAGAACTATGAGACCTAGACCAAACGACGCAGAAAAATCTGACGGTTCGAATGGTATATATAACTCATTTTACGGATTTATGTCGGTTAGTAAGGATTGCCTTTCAAGCGTCGATATATATATATATATATATATATACTAGTCAAAACAAAATAAGGGCCACCACGTTTTTTAAGTGCCTTCAAGAATTTATGCGATTACAGGATAAATTAATGAATAAATTAGATACATTAATTAATTTTAAATTATTTAATCTTAAAATAATGAAAAAAAAATATTTAAAAAAATGTTTTAAAACATCTTATACCGAAAAATCAAATATTGAGGGAAAATTATAGAGAAAGAAATAACTAAAAAAATAAAAAGGTGTTCATTTATTTTATTTTTTTTAATATCTGGTATGGCCTCCTCGTTTTCTAATGCACTCTTCCAGTCTGGTAGGTACACTCTCCACAAGGTGAACAATTGTTTCTTGCGGAATTTCTTCCCAGCTTCTTTTCAGCGCGTCGATCAGCTGTCTCTCATTGTGGACGGGTTGATCTGTGCTTCTGACCTTTGGTTTTAAGATGTCCCACATGTGCTCGATGGGATTCAGGTCCGGACTGTTCGCAGGCCAGAGCAAGACCTGTATACCAGCGGACTCTAGGGCTCCCCTGGTGACTCTAGCTGTGTGTGCGCGAGCATTGTCGTGCATCAGGTGGAATCCTGCGCCAACTCTGTTTGCATATGGGGCCACGTGGGGTCCTATGACCTCGATGTATCGCTGAGCCGTTATCGTACCTCCACTGAGAATGACTAGCTCGGTTCTGCCAGACATAGAGATTCCTCCCCACACCATAACGTTAGGACCCCCAAATCTATCACTTTCATGTATGCAGGCATCGGAAAATCGCTCTCCTTCACGTCTCCAGACTCTAATGCGACGATCATCACTACAAAATTTCACTTTGCACTCGTCAGTGAACAATACTCTGCTCCAATACTCTGGCAAACGATAATCGGTTTGCCCGATGAGTACTCGTTAAGGGAATTCGTACTAATCGTCTTCTGGAGAACTGCTGGTCCTCGTGTAACCGATTTCTAATCGTTTGGTCACTGACGCTGGTTCCCGTCGCCTGCCGCAGACGGTTTTGTATAGAGCGGGCTGTGGTGGCGCGCTCTCTACGGGCCATCAAGCGCACATAGCGGTCCTGCTGTGCGGTGGTTGCTCGTACTCTACCAGATCCCCGTCTTCTGGTTAGTGCCCCAGTCTCTTGAAATCGATTCCAAGCATTTTGAATCGCTCGCCGAGAAAAACCGAGCTGCAACGCCACAGAACGCTGTGAATGGCCTTCTTGCAGTAATGTTACGGCCCTAGATACGGTTGCTAAGTCCATATGTCGTCGAATTCTCTGCATGATGTCCTGAAAATGATAATTAAGGCACTAGTAAAACAAAACTTTAACTGCTCCTGACGAAATCTTTATTTGAAATGAGTTTAAAATCTGTCTTAAAATCAGGTAGAGTCATGTGGTTACAATAAAGTGTCCAAAACTATCCACTTTGGATGTACTGGTAGTAGTGAAGTAACAAGATGATGATTCCCTCTGACTATGTGACTATGCACAAAATTTGTACATAGATTACATAGATCTCATTTAATGACACCTATGTAGTGCCTGAGTAATGAGTATAGGTTACGCAGAGGATTTATTTGGAGTACAAGTAATAATTTACCTGATTTGTCAGTGCGAAACATATCACCCGGCTGTTCTGTGTCGCATTGTGTAATGTCGTCCAACTCCGAATCAGGTACAAATACATTTGTACGCGGACTCTGGTCTATGTACAAAAAAACATAACATAGTTATAAACACTGTTAGCGTTGTGGTAGGTATCCGGGCTTTTACTTGAATGAATGCGTTTATTTATCGAGACGAATACTTTATTTTGACGTTTAAACAAATTAAAATAATACTTGGTACGTAATAACAGAAAATGTATGTGGAGATGACGAAGCTGTCGATCACAGAGTACTTTATTATATACGGGAATAGAGACCTCACTCTCTTTATTTTGTGGAAACCGCAATAAAGCGCCATTTGTAACTGTACGACGGTACTAGTACTATGGATTCTAGTATTACTATAGGTACCTAGTTAAAGATATAATTAAGTGTAGTTTAGATGTACATTTAAAATTAAAATAAAACAACAGAATTTACTCTTTATAAATTTTATTTATTACAATAACATTATTTTCTTTCAAAACATTTCAAGAACTTTTTCTTTGCCTTTAATTGGTTGGTGTCCTCGTCATCATCACAATCCTTTTTACCGCTTAAAATTTTATTAATATTTTTACAGTAATGATGTATGAAAAATCTGGATGACAAATTTATTAAAAAGGCTATTAAAGTTTCTTTATGGGTTTCACAGTTAATAAATTGAAAATCAATATTTACAAAAATTAATGTTTTAATGAATTTTTTATATTGTTAATTTTTAAATTTGATTTATGTATTTAATTATAAATGTCTTGAAATTCAGAAATGCATTTTACTAATGAGTAACTCGGACTGCAAAGCCAGTTCCTACCAGCATACTCCCGACATTTAATAAATTCTACTTCGCTTGTACAAAACAAATCTTCTTTACATTTTTGGCAGTTTTTAAAGACTGTTTTTTTTTTGCCTACCTTAAAAAGTAACCACTTACATATTGCAGTGATGCTATTTGTTGTTTATTTTTAATTTCTATTGGTATTAGATTTATGTTTGGGATTTCTATTATGCTGGTTGGTACACTGTCTTTGTAGTCATCAGTGATGACGAGGGCATGCAAAGTTTCACAAAAATCTTTTTCACAATTTCTTCCTGGGGCATGGACACTAGTTAAATTGTTTACTAACAGAGTAGAATATGCGGACTCAAATTTATACTAATATTAATAAAAATATACTAATATTAATTTGTGATAAACAGTAGAAAATAGAATAAGTTGGTATGAAAATTTAAATTACGTTGCACAAAATTGTAAAAAATTCATGATGCTGGCAACCCTTTGCACAATGTTTACAAATTTTTAATCTACCTACACCTGATGATGACTTTGTCGAAACCGGTCGTGTAATATAGTAAAATTATTGTAAAATACTTATTAAAGTGGAAATAGTGCAAGAAGTCCTGTGTGTTATTACTGCGTAATTTTTAACCCTAAAAAACTTTTGTTGCGGCCCGCGACACCAAGACCAAAACATATTTGTGGCCCGTATGAAAAAAAGGTTGGGGACCACTTGTCAAAGTCTTTTAACCCGATACCGTGCCATACATATACAGGAAACAAAGTTAAACATTTTTAATTTTGGTCGAAACTACAGCCAGATTTGTGATGAAAAGTGGTAATTTCATAAAAAATGAGATTTAAAAACTTTTTTTCTGCAACCGTTGGACAAAATTGCTTAAAATAATTCTAGTATAGTATCGAATACTGGCTTACGTGACACTTCCTAAATATTAGACCACTATTTAAGATACACCACGTATATTTAAGACTCATTAGAGGTATTTCGAAAGAAAAGCATTGTGTATAGATAGACCTACGAATAATAAAAACTAAGGAAACGTAACTCCCATACTTCAACCGTTTTGAATTTGGTTCCTTTTCGTACACTAAAATATGGCAATAGCAATGAAACACTAACATTCAAATTTACGAAATAAAGCCGTTGACAATAATTGTCACTTCTATAAATACACAAAATTGAGACCCGAATACATGGATAAAGTATGCATGTATTCGGGTCTCATTTTGTAGACTCACGGAACAAATTTTTGGCACAGTTACTCTTCCTTAGTTTTTATTATTCGTAGAGATAGACATTTATTTTGATAAAAATCAACATTAAAAAGTCAGTATTATTGTGAAGACAATCATAATGTCATAAGACAAAACAGTTAAATAATCTAAGGATACAAAAAAATTTAAAAAATTACCATCAACAATAATGAAAATAATTGCACAATTTTACTCTTTCATTTAATGACAGAAAAACTGCCCTGAAGAGGGGTTGTTTGTATGAAAAAAGCTAGTATGTCGGTTTTTTGCTTGCAAGTGTAAA
The DNA here is from genome assembly GCA_963565745.1 of Phengaris arion. Lineage (NCBI taxonomy): Eukaryota > Metazoa > Arthropoda > Insecta > Lepidoptera > Lycaenidae > Phengaris > Phengaris arion. The sequence continues at coordinate 4,977,695 of OY751444.1, read as the reverse complement.
TAAATTTGTAAACAACTGTTACTAATGTTCACTTTGTGAGTATTTTTTTAAATGGTTGTCTAACATTTGCTTATTTTCTCTGATCAACATTAAATCACGTAAAAAATAGGCATTTAAGTTGCTCCGTAGAGGATTTAAGATAAATTTTAAGGAAGAAAACAACCTTTCTACGGACACTTGGGTAGCTGGTGCTGATAAAACTGTATTAGCCACCATAGCTAGATCGCTAGAACCAACAGCAGCGTCATTATTCCATGCTTTAATTATGTTCCATCAAATGAGCTTGTTTCTTTAAATATTCCTTTTTCTCTCTCGACTGTTGCCAGCATGTCTTCTAAAGCAGCCAAGCCAGTGCTTGTGCTTGGCCTTGGTTCGTCACGTTGCACAATAACGTCATTATTTTTATTGTTGTTGATTTTTAAAATTTTTTCGTAGGTTTCCTTTGATAGTTTCTTCGCTTTTTCAATTTGCTGCTCATTTAAAATAACATTTAACCGTCTACCCATAAAGAGGCATTCCAAAACTACGTTATTGCTGAGTAATTTGGTCTCTCTCGTTTCCATTGCTTGCGAAAGACTTCTGGCCATATTATGATCTATTAATTGGATTTGGTTCTTGCAATTTAGCCAAGTGATGTAAAAATCCCCAAGAGTCAAATTATGTTGCTGTAGTTGAAGAGTTGCTAGGTTTACTGGCTCTAAACATTCCAGTATTCTAGATAATTCTTCCCAGAATTCTCTTGATATTAAAATGGATACATCGGGTAATGTATCACAAATCCCTTTTAATGTCTTCAACCTATAAAAATAAATGAATTAAATTAATAATAAATAAAAAGATTTTGATAAAATTTGAATTTTTACTTGTCGACAACTCATCCAACCATAAACATAAAAACTTTGAAATTAAATATATCTAGATCGAATTTGCCCTATGAAAAGTATAACATATGTAACTGTTCATATGTATGTAACAAAGTATGACAGCTTAGCTGTCAAGTGTAACATTTTCGAGATAAACAATTGCCATACCAATAAAGTTGAAGTTAAAGTATTAAAGTTAGAATAAATAAAATAATGTATTTAAAATAATAATAATAAAATAATATATTTAATTTATTTAATAGTTAAAATAATTTATATTTCTCATATCAACTTCAAATGCCTATACCTATATATCTCGGAAATGTTACACTTTACAGCTAAGCTGTCATACTGACTTTTTTTCATAATTGGGTCCTCTATACAAGTTTCGTTTGTGAGCAGCGATTTAGTAAACAACGCCAGCCGCCTAAGCTATTAGCCCATTGTTCCATACCAACATTTTAAGCATATTGAAGGTGGACGTCCACCTTGTCAAACAATCATTAAATGGCTTGTTGAGCCCGGATGCTTTTAGTTTATCCACATTTATTGGTTTTCGTAGTATATTTACTATTTTTCTGTTTCAAATTGACTGTTGTTAGTGATTCCACATCATTATTAAAGGCATCTTTAATTGCCAATTATTGTAATGTGTGGGCAGCACACAACATGCCTGGAATTTGTGGGTCGCTGTATAATAAATCTTCTTCCACACCACTAACCCGGTAACTTCCTCATTTTCTGTTATTTCCTCATCTAATACCTCGTCATCCCTGTCTTCTCTTTCCTCTTCCATAATTATATTCTCATATTCTCCACCAATTAATTTTACCAATTTTATCATGTTTGCCCCGTTGTCGGTGCATGTGCAGTTATATATATTATGAAATGTAATTCTGAAATCCATTAATATTTCTTCCAATTTTTCTTTTAGGAATGTTGCTGTTTGAGGTTGATGTACTTCTACTACTGCTAAGTTCCTGAAATATATTAGTGTAAATAAGAAATCCACACGTGACATCACGCAGGCACGCGCACGCATACACACACACACAAAGACCAACATACACACATCCCAACACAAAATACATGTTTAAAGTACATACCTTACAACGATTTCAGCATTTTTTATATATTTGCGAAACCAGATGGTCTGCAAAGTACAAAAGTATTCGAATTTTCGCTCAAAATTTCACCAAAATTGTAGAAGCATTACAAGACCTCTCAGAAGATCAAGCCACTAATTCTAAGACAAAGGTTAGAGCTTACCAACTGCACACTGCTTTGACTACCACAATTTTTATTTTGGCATTGCATATTATTGCTACTTACTCGGCAAATTTGGACATTAGTTCAGTGAATGACCACATTTGCAAACTCACTAAAATAATAGAGGGTCACAGACAAAACGCATCGCAGGAATTTACTGCTATATTTGGAGAAGCCAAAAAAAATTTGCGAAGACCTTAATATTGAGATTTAAATGCCAACGAGTTACGAAACGACAGGCTCATCGATCCAACCACCCGTCTGAAAACGTTGAAGAATTTTACAGAAGAGCTTTGTACATCCCTTACCTGGATTCGATCATTTCTTCTTTAAAAGACAGATTTTCTGAAACACATAAAAAAAAAATTTCTCTGTTACAACTACACCCAAAAATAATAAAAGGCCTCAGTAAAGAAGAATTTCTTAGAGCTGCAAAAGACATTGAAAATTTGTATGGCGATCTTTTACCTAATTTTACTTCAGAAATCACGACTTGGTTTGAAATGTGGAAATATCCACAGCCAGCAGCAAATGATATCAGTGGAGTTGATCGATATGAAAAACATCTTATAGACTACATCGACGAGGCAAAAGATTTCTTTCCTTCGGTAGCAGAAGCGATCAATATTGGCCTAAGTCTACCCGTCACAACGTGCACAATAGAAAGATCTTTTAGCACACTGAGAAGAGTTAAAACTCGGAATAGATCCACAACAGGTGACGAGCGACTGTCTGGATTATGCTTGTTAAGTGTCCACCGAGGCAAGATAACCAAGGATAATAAAGATAACTTTATAGAAAACGTCATTAATAAGTTCGGTCAAAAACCCCGCCGGCTGCAGTTGTTATTTAGATGAGAAGTGTGTAATTACTGCCTACTAATTATTGTGATGTGAATAAAAAAATGATTTCCAATAAACGGTTTTTTATTTCAATAATTCCTGTTGATCCCGAGATTCCCAAGGGGTGCAAGTGCACCACCTGGCACCCCCCTGCCGGCGCCCATGCATGGTAGTTGTAATGGACGTTGATCGTCATATGAACAAAGATGACTATATCTTATGCCTATATGAATGCAAATAGCCATGGAACATAACTCATTTCATCAAGCTAAATAAATGTCTCCAATGCAACATGAAGCCCACAGTGAATGCACTACCTCATTTTACGATAAATACTGCCAGCATTCAAAATATACAACTATTGCTAGGCATTAGTTGGTTTTGGTGTAAATATTGTAATTTCGCAATATACGATCACTACATAAGTGACGAGTGTGACTTTTGTTTATAATTTATTTTGTTTTTAAGTTCCCTTTTTAAAAATAGTTATAATTTAAAATGGATCGCAACATAAATAATTCAAAAATATGGTTAACTGCAACAAATAAATAAAATTGGTAATTTTTCATACCTATTTTTTTGTACTCGTAGATGGAACCAAATGATCATAATATTATTACAGCGCTATTAGTAAACAAATCTACCGGTGGAAAAATACAAGTGCTGTCGAATGAAAGAGTTGTTTTAAAAAGGACAGAATCTGGAAGGTTACAGTTCTTGCAATCTACGAGCGCGCGTAGCCTTTATTTGTGGTTGTAATTGTAAATATACATTTTCGTTAGTGTGCGTACCTGACGAGCGGTCAGTAGCAAGCGAGCCATCGTTCGAGTCACTTGTGCTTATTGTTTTCACGTTACGAAGTACGGTCAGCATGTCAAATCTCAAAAGTGAAAGAAAGCGCAAAGTAATTCATAGCGAGATAAGTTTTTATTATTTATTAAAATCAACTCAATATATTTTTCTTGTTATGACATGTCATGAGCTCGGTCACCCAGGTACTAAAGATATTATGTAGGTAATTAGTCTAACAGTCTCGATATTGTTTCCAGGGAAGCGCCATTATTGCCTGCGTGTATCACTTTCTTTCACTTTTCTCTTTGTCATTTTGTCATTAAATGGAATATTGTGTTCACGTAGCCAAATTTGCATGTCTGCTTTAAGAGCAGCACTAGTGGGCGCTTTCACCGACTGCGTCGAATGGTAGGGTGCATTGTCTATGACAACTATACCGTTCGGCGGTAAATTTGGTATAAGCTTTTCACGGAGCCATTTTAAAAAATTGTTTGTGTCCATCTCGTTATGATAATCGCCGATTTTACTTTTACATTTATAAAGTAATTCTGCACCTTCAATAAATCCATTTTCTCCTCCAGCGTCTACAAGAATCCAACGTTGACCCGGATTTAAATTTTTCTTCACACTGCTGTCTGTATTATTTTGCCAGCATTTACTGACCGTATAGTGGGAATGGATCCACGTCTCGTCCAGGTAGGTAACCGGTTTTTTATCAGCGCCAAGGTCATTATTCTCTTTCATACAGCGTAGGTAGCGAGCCCTCCATGCGGCGATGTCCGGCTTTTGTGTCAATACACAACGGATATTTTTACACTTTTTGAACTTGTAGCCCAATTTGTTAATTAAAATATTTCTTAGATATGTTCTCCCACCTTGAAAATTTAGGTCTCTCTTAACTGCTGCCAGAATTTTCTTCAAAGTTGGGATTTCTTTTTTTACAGCATAAAAACTATTGATGATATTTCGTATTGCGCAAATTACAAAATCATCTACTTCGATGCGTTTTTTGTACTGTTGGTAAGAAGCGTTTACCCGGTGTCGATAATTTTGGTTCTGGGTGGGTTTCTAAATTATTACTAGTACTTGGAGTCGGACTAGCGCCCGGCGAAGTAGGTGGTTGTACTTTGGCTTCATTTTTAATTTTCATTAGAGTCCTCTTTGATATCCCAGTTGCAGCACAGGTTCGTTTCACCACTTGGTCTACAGGTATGGTGTACTGTTTGTTTGCTTTCTCCGATTCAAAAAACTTGAGCACTTTCAAGATTAAATTTCTTGATTCGCTGTGTATTGTTTTTCCCATGACTTCAGTTTAACAGCTACAACAATTTTAATAACAAACAAACCAGTCCAAACTTAACAGTAAACAGTCTAAACTTAACAATAAACATTAAAAAACAAAACAACAATAAAGCGAAAATATCAAAGTTATCGGGACGTGTAGCGGCAACGAAGATGCTCACCGTACTGTCGCACCGGGGAGTGCGCGGAGAGGTGACAGGGGAAGCGGGAGAGGCGCCACATTCCAGCGAGGTGCACAGATATTGTGACCGGGTTGTAGCTGCACTAGTCTTCTTCCTCGATCACCTATCTTGTGTTTGATACAAATAAACAGCACTAAGGGCGCTTTTAGTGTCACGCGGATTTGCTCACGCACGCGGGATTGGACCGCATGCGTAAAATTTCACGCTGCGGATCATACGCAGCATGAGTTTCAGTTTTCTACGGGCTGCGTAACGGTATAGACGTGTTCAAAAATGATCAATGTCAGAAGAATATCTGTCGCTTACATACTTTACAAACGACGAAACAAGAAGACAAGAGTACATGTTGATCCCTTTCTTGAAAATAGGCTTCTTGCTGGGGCGTTTGTTACACACTTCGGAAAACTACAAAATAATGAACGTAAATTTAAAAATTACTTTCGAATGTCCATTCGTTCTTTTGATGAACTGTTGTGTAAAATTGAGAATAAGCTACAAAAAAGCAGTTTACGAAGGATTACAATACAACCGATTGAGAGGCTCGCTATTACATTAAGGTAAGTTTAAAATTTTAAATATTTAATTTCCTGCTATGATTTAGTGGAAAGGGATTTGAACAGGTAGGATAAACGTACCAATCCCAAACCAGTAAAGGACTTTTTTGACTTCAAATTACTGTCATGTGTAAATTTACATGTGCAAAAAAAAAAATTTGTCATGTACTCTGGTCAACTGCAAAAATGTTAAACAAAAATCAAATCAATGATTTTTTCGGTAGTTGACCATCGTGGTCAACTATTGAGACATCATACAACACATGTTCTAGTAATTATCCAGTCTAAATAAACGGTATAATAATGATTTTTTGTTTGAAATATCGTAAAGTAACGCGTCATTGGTTATTAATTGTTGAAATTTCATAAAATAAGATTATTTCACTCATAAAATGTCACCATTAAAGTGGAATCATTCCTACCTTTCATCACACGCTACTTATTATAATATAGATAAAAGTTATAGGTTTGCACATGACAGTAATTTAAAGTCAAAAAAAGTCCTTAATTGGTTTGGGATTGGTCCGTTCAACCTACATACACAATCCTTTTTTTTATCTGATAAAGTACACATGGCCACAGATCAAGTTACCCAAAACCAGCATAAATGGAACTCGCGCCTTGCGTATTATCATACTTAGGTAACCCGTCGGAGTCCCGCTTATACTGGATTTGAGTAACTTGATCTGTGCCGTGTGTACAACCGCACTCATATGACTAAACAAACAATTAGAGAGAAACTGGAGAAAAAAAGTTAATCGTACTCATTTTAATAAAAAGAGTTTTATTCATAAATTAAAAAATCAAATTTTACATCATTCATTTCTTTGTAAATTTGTATCCTGAGCGTTGACATTTCTTTCGCCTGTAGATGATGTTGTTGCTGGGGTATAAATTACGTCATAAGACGTGATATTAAACAAGCCGCTTTCAGTCGAAATAAGAGTTTCATTGTCATTCACTGCAGCAGAACTAATAGCATTGTCGTTAAGACTCGAAGTATCCTGGATTATACTATTGGTTTGGTAATCTTGATTTATCGGTGACAAACTGTCAAGCTCAGTAAAAGCACTAGAACTTGTTGTAGGTATGGGACTGTAGTATGCAGGTTGTGTTTGACTTTCCATTTCCATAACTATATTTAACACTTTTGTTCTGAACATTAGTTTTTGATATCTAGTGAATCTTTTTAATGAAGGCTGCAGAGACTGAAAGAAAGCCAAATCCTCACTTTCTAGCTCCAGTTGATTAGACTTTAAGCATTCTAATAACTGTGCCTCAAATTCAGATGGTGCTTGCTTTTTAGATTTTACTTGTTTTTGTTTTGATGTTGGGTGAGAACTTTCTTGACGTGAAGTATCTGGTTGCGTGGACTCATTACGTGTTTCTAAATTACGTTGTGATGTTAGTTGAGAACTTTCTTGACGTGAAGTACCTGGTTGCGTGGACTCATTAGGTGTTTCTAAATTACTTTGTTCAGACATTTCTTCACAGAGTGACTCTTCTCCAGCAGTTTCCGTTGTACTGTCTAAGAAAGTCAAAATGTCATAGTAAGAATATTTCTTCTTCTTCTTACTCCCAGAGCCGGATGGCTGATTTTTTTCAGATATCTTGTCTTTCTGGTAAGTGTCCCTTGCTGTTCGCCAGCGTTGTTGTATTTTCTTGTCTGAAATGACAAAATATAATAAGTAAGTGGCAAAAGTACACACAGTTTCAGATCAAGTTACCCAAAACCAGTACCAATAAACGGAACTTGCTAGGGCCTCGCCGGGCGGCGAGTCGTCTACGATAATAAACAACGCATGAGTCCTGTTTATACTGGTTTTGGGAAGCTTGATCTGTGGCCGTGTGTACAAATCTGATATTAGTTGGAAATTTAACTGCATTTGATTAAAGGCCCTCATTAATTCACACATGTTGTCAACTTTACACTGTCTCATGAAGCATTAGATAAATCAAGCAATATATATATACCTATACAGAGTGGAAAAATAAGGCCGCAGTTGAAGGAAAAGTACCCATAATATTGATGATGGCAAATTTTACTGAATGGAAATAATTCATTTTTTACAAAAATAATTAGAACTTCATTTAAGGATTTTTGGAAAAACACCGGATTGAATCGGGAAATTTGTTTATTTGTTACAGTAAAATTTGCCATCATCAAAATTAAGGTGAAAACTTCCGGAAGTCACTAGCGCTGTAAGTTTTTAATTGTTTTAACAAAAATTTTCTTTATTTGCATCTGTCAACCTTCATGAAGGAGGACTTCTGGCCGCAGGGTGTCGTGTTTCGGAAGTTCCGAGGGCGGCTGCCCGCTGACACCGTGCACACGTCGGCGACATTACGTGTGAAATAATTAAAATAGTTTTTGTATATAAAATAATATGTATGTTAGTCTGTAAGGTATATATCTATGGGCCTCTGTTTACATTACCATCTTGTAATGTAAATATTGCCTGAAATAAACGATATTTTATTATATTATATTATATATATTTATTAGATTCCTTTCATTTGCCGGAAATTTTACCATAGGGGTTAATTTATACAAAGAAGATTTCTTATAAAATATTTACAGCATAGTTATGTGTCTCAAATCTGCTAAAAGTGGCCACTTTTAGCAGATATGAGATACATAACTATACTTCGAACTTTTCATATGAAATCATAACTGCATAAATACCCCCCTATGATAACATTTTCGGCAAATCATAGAAATCTAACGTAGCTATAGTACTGTAGTTAAAACGAATTAAAAACTTCTAGCGCTAGCTACTTCCGTGCCCTTTCACCTTAAGGGTATTTATTTTTCTTCTGAAGTAAAATTCGAGCGGTGCATGCTGTCTTATGTCTGATGTCAGCATTATTAATATATTATGTTATCATATTATTAATATATTGTTTTTGTTTTCAGATATTTGGCAACTGGTAATACATTCACTGATCTACACTATTCCTATGTGATTGGAATTGCAACAATTAGCGAAATAGTAAGACAAGTTTGTTACATAATATGGATTGAACTAAAGTCTGAATGTATTCCACAGCTTAATGGGATCAAATGGAAAGAAATCGCAGAGGGATTTCTCACATATACAAATTTTCCTAATTGCTTGGGTGCTATTGATGGAAAACATATAAGAGTGATTCGGCCGCCGCACAGTGGATCACTATATTTTAATTATAAGAAATATTATTCTGTAGTGTTCCTCGCAATGTGTGATGCTGATTATAATTTTACATATATTAATGTCGGTACCAGTGGAAGCAACGCCGATTCAACCATCTTTAGAAGGAGTCAATTGTATACGAAACTGGAAAGTAACACGTTGGGTATCCCTGACCCGCAAGAGTTGCCTATTATTTGCCCCGAAGTAGCTTATCCATCTAGTGTAAGAGCAAAGTTGCCGTTCGTGATAGTGGGAGATGAGGCATTTGGTTTATCATCACATGTGATGCGGCCTTATGCTCGTGATAATTTACCTTACAAAAAGAAAATATTTAATTACCGTCTGTCCAGAGCTAGAAGGTACATAGAATGCACTTTTGGAATTATGTCAAATAAATTTAGAATATTTCACAGATCCATGACTGTCAAGTTAGATCTAGCACAATTAATAGTCAAGGCGGCATGTGTACTTCACAATTTCATAAGGAAACGGGATGGCTACATGGTCAGCCATACATTTGTCACAAATGGTTTTACGGGACCACTACCCAGGCAGCAGACTGAAAGTAGTAATACGTCGGCAAGTAATATCAGAGATATATTTGCAGATTACTTTATCAATGAAGGAAAAGTCTCCTGGCAACACCGATATATAATTAATTAACTAAACTCAAAAGGTTTTAGAAGGTTTTTGATGTTATTTGTGAATTAAATAATTATGCTTATATTAATAAAGTAATGATGCTTGTATAAATAAAATAATGAACCAAACACATACCCGCCACTTTTCTTTCCTCTTCGCTCAAATTTTCGTAGTTAGGTGCCAATTCCTTCAAAATATCTCTCCATGCAGCCTCCCTCGCGTCCCTGTTTTTGTATAATTCATTGCGTTTATCCCACAAAACGGGCCCCAGATGAACTTCAATGATTACTCGTTCTGTATCGATTTTCATTTCGGTAGTACAATACGGCGCGTGCGCCCCGCTCGACTCTAAAATGGGCACTGAAGTTGTAGGCAGCGCTTACGCATGCGGATACCCCGCACCGGGGTGACGCCCCGCACAGCGCCCCGCGTCCCGCGTGCGTTTATCACGCTTTACAATAGATACCTATATGAAATTGTTCTTTGCGGATGCTACGCATGCGGGCCAATCCCGCGTGCGTGAGCAAATCCGCGTGACACTAAAAGCGCCCTTACACAATACTTTTAAGAAATATTCGCGCGTCACGTGCCCGTGTACGATGCTCGTTGCAAACTGTCAACACTTGCGCGTGTATTGTAGATCAAACCGAATTTATTGGGTTCTTCCTCAAACAAGATTTAAAGAAAGTCGGTTGACGAAGCGAGCAAAAACCGTATAACTAAATATTAACTGTTAATTTCTAAATATAATTAAACAGTAATTTTTTTTTTGGTTTGTGTGTTGTCTTATTTATTTAACTAAAGGTAAAATCCAATAAATACGAATAATGGTTATTACCATAAGCCTTTAAGTAATTCTAATTGAAATATGTAAATACTAAATACAGATAAATCATATTTTGTGGTTTTAGCTTAAAGGAAAAAAAGGACTTAGAAAGTTAACACGCTTTATAGTTTTTTAGTTTTTCAGTCATGGCGTAACAAGAGCAATTTATTGGGTTTTTACCTCAACTAACTTTCTTTACACTGTGAATTCTGCTTATTTGATTACACTACTAGAAAGAGCGCAAAAAAACATATCAAGATAGACTAAAAAAGCATTTTTTGATTTTTTGACACTTATTGGGTTTTAGCACTATAACCTCGATTTGTGAATTTCTCTATTACATTTTCAGTGAACTCTAGTTTGGTCATTTTCGTCTCACTATTAAGGTTATAGACAATCAATGCATTTACTAGAGCAGTCCCAAATATCATTTCCATCATAACCTTGCGATACCATTTTAGACCTTTTTTTAATGTAGTGTAATATGAGGACATTTGGTCGCTGTAATCTATACCCTTTTTATATTTATTATAATTCAAGACACATTCTGGTTTCATTGTATTTTCATTAGTACCTCTTCTTTTTTTTCCAGTATCTTTAATGCTTACATCATGATTTCTGCATGTGCTCATCAATAAAACAGGACGCTTATCAACATTTCAGAACTCTTACTCCCTTGCTGTTCATTTTGCCTTGTATCTGTCCTTTTTTCAATTTCAGACTCACAACTTTTTTAGGCAAACCTCTTCTATTAGCTCGTAGTGTACCGCAAATAAAACTTTTCTTTGCAATTAACGTTTCTGCTAGTCCAATAGACGTGTAAAAATTGTCCGCTATAACAGTCCTTCCTTCATTCTCCAAACCATTAAGAAGTTTTAACACAACATTTTGTGTGTGATTAATATCACGGCCACTCTCTTCTTTCCCAGTGTAAACCAATATATTAGATGTATATCCTTCCGGGGTGCACAATTTGTATAGTTTTACTCCATATCTGTGTGATTTATTTTTTATGTATTGACGAAATCGCAGCCGGCCACGCCACGGAACCATCGACTCATCAACATCTACAACTTTTCCGGGCTCTAAAATTTTTTTGAAGTTTTGTAGAATCATGTCATAAATTTCTCGAATTTTGCTCAATTTATCAGACTGAGTGTTTGCGCTATCAAAAAAAAATGCCAGAATTTTAGTAACAATAAGAATCGGTCTCTGCTCATTAACGATGCAATGTATTATTTCTGTACATCTTTTTCTTGGACCAATAGCATTTTAAATTAGGAACTTTTACAAGACCCATTACCAATAGAATCCCAAAAAATTTTAACATTTCCTCTCTAGTAGTTGGTTTCCACAGCTTTGCACGAGATTTATTCTTAAGTTGGCCGGATTCTATACATTTAGTTGCAAATTTATTCGTTTCAAGAACAATTTTATCAATTATTTCATCAGTTAAGAATAATCTGTAGTACTCATCTGGGCTCTTAACATCAGAAGGGACAAATATCTGACTTTCACCAACGTATTCTTCAAATGCGGGTGTATCATTGGAAATATCCTGCCACTCGTCTTCGTTATTATTAATACTAGAAGTAGTAGAAGGCTCTTGGATGACATTCGTGCCTTCGTCTTCGTCATCTTTCACCAACTTCGACTTTCACCAACGTATTCTTCAAATGCGGGTGTATCATTGGAAATATCCTGCCACTCGTCTTCGTTATTATTAATACTAGAAGTAGTAGAAGGCTCTTGGATGACATTCGTGCCTTCGTCTTCGTCATCTTCGTCGTCTTCGCCGTCTTCGTACTCTTCGGAAGTATCAGATTCACTACTAGGAACATACGACGTATCAGAACTAGATTCATCATACTCAACAGTATTCAGATTCTCCTCAGTATGAGGGCTTTGTCTACAAACATTTGATGCTGATGTTCCGGTTTGTGTCGAATTCATGTTCAAATCTGGACAAGGTTCAGGTTCAATAGTGTCGTGTTCGGTTTTCTCATGTTTAGAAGACGGTGTGCCGGGAATCATATTAAGAAATTGCTCCTCATTAAAAGAAGAATTAAGCGAAACTAAGTTCGAAACTGACAAGTCATTCAGAGATCCACACATGCTCATTGACGTCGTGGAAAATGCATCTCTTTCGGAAGTAGGACTTATGCAAGTTGAAGAAAGTTTGGGTATCTTACGGCTTTTTGGAGTAGAAAAACAATCTTGCTGAATCAGTTCGGTGTTAATTACAGGTATGCTATTTTGCTTAGAGCACCTAGGTTTAATAGTGATATCCTCTAGAATGTTTATACGTTTATTTTTATTGGATGTTGATGGTAATTTATTCTCCGGAGACAGTGGTACATTTTGGAGTACACTCATTGTATGGCCACTTGTTGGACTAGTAAAAATCATAGAACTCACATTACTTCGCCGTATTAAAACATTGCGCCAGTGTTTTGGCGATTTCCCATCCTTTTCCTCCGAATTTTTCTCAGTTTTTTCACTGTCACTGCCACACATGTCCAACATTCTCCTTGAACGCTTCATTTTTCACTTAATTGACAAAACTCACACAAATAGTAATACGTAATTATCGAGACGTCATCAATCAATGCACATCACTGTTATACTGACACGCCAATTAGGTGCGGTTATCAGGTCATCGGGCATCGGGTCCAAAACTCGGGTAATTATCGAGACGTCATCAATCAATGCACATCACTGTTATACTGACACGCCAATTAGGTGCGGTTATCAGGTCATCGGGCATCGGGTCCAAAACACCCGATAAACGCACCTAAGGGATACGATTTCCTTCCAGGCCTAATCGGGTCTGAAGGATCCGATGCATTTTTATTGTTTCAATTTCTAGTATTTGACGACCCAAGACCAATGAGTATATTTGTCACTTCCCCACTGCAAGAAATCCTATATATAAGTAGCCCGTCCCATGAGATAGCAATAGATTCATGCGCCCGCACCGTAGGTTAGTTACGCAGCGGTTATTTTATGCCCGATGCAGCACCGAAGGTGTTAATGCCTTTGATCTAACTTTTCTATTGCCATCTTTTAGTCTCTTTTTTGTACACTTGGTGTGAGATGTCTTTTGTAGAGTTTGTGGTTTGCAGTAAATTTTAGTGTTTTATTATGTGTCTATGGTTTTAGTCATAAAATGTAAAAATAAGGTTCGTAATGTCTTAACCTAGTCATGCTAAATGTTATTATATTCATATTTATTCTTACACTCTATTTCTTTTTTCTTTTAACACTTACTGCCAGCAATATATAGCATGGTTACAATTTAGCAAGCCGAGTCCGCCTGCGGGTCCCAACGATTCTGCTGCGGTAGGCCGTCACTCAAAATGAAAAAATATTGCAGCAGGCTGTGGGGTCCCCCTGCGTCTAGTTAAGAATGCTTTTAGCACGCCGTGGGATCCGCTGTGACCCCCTAAATTCAAACAGATATTTGTACTACAGGCCTGCTATATAAGAAAAAGATATGTATAGTATTGGCTTGCGCATACAGTAAGCTACATGTAGAAAAAAAAACATGTCAATCGGAGCAAAAATTATATTTCTGTATGGCGGGGAAAAAATGAAAAACAAATAAAAATTAAATTGACAAATCTTTATCATTTTAGTACAAAAACAAGAAAAAAACATGTACTGAGGAAAAAAATTACTTTTTGCTGTGTTTATTGGCAAAACAAGACGCGCAAACACTGGGATTCGATGGGCAAAAAAACAAGTACAGTATGCCTCATACTGTACTTGTTTTTTTTGTGAGTTTCTTGGCCTCTACGCTTGTTTTGCCTTCTTGTCGTAAACTTTCGTAGCAGTGTATACACTTGCGACGTATAAGTCGATTGCGATGGTCAGTCAAAGGGTTCTTTCCGAACTCATGTGTGGTTACCAGGATCGGTAGCACGGCGCTGCTGTAAATTCATCAACTGTATACAAAGGTTCTCACGAAATTTCGTAATTGTATAAGTTTTTGTTGTAAGTCTTTTGCGAGACTTGTATATCAAGTAGGCATTTACGACAGACGTAGTTAGCAGTAATTCAATTGCCAGTTTTTGAAACCAACGTACGTTTCTTCTTGACGGATTTCAATAACTACCCATCTGATCAGAAAAATCAATCGTGCTTTTGTGTTTGTTGTATTCGGCAATTAGGTACTAATGGTTTCAAAGTAGTTTTTCGCCTATTTCGCTTGCTTCCGACTGTTACGAATCCAACTGAATGTTTTGTTGATAACGCGAGAACGTCCCTCTTGTTTTTCCACTTTAAAACTAAAATTCCGTCATCATTTTCTTTTGCTATCATCTCACCTTTTTGCAACTTTGTGGAAACAATGTCTTTTGGCAACCCTCTTCGATTTTTTCAAACTGTGCCAAGCAAATGGGTAGACCGATTTAAAAGACACTTAGCTAAGTCCACGCTTGTATAAAAATTATCGGTTACAATTTCGGCCCGCATCTAAGTATTTCTCACTCAGTTTGATAACCACATCTTTAGATAAATTTTGGCCAGGCGTCGTTTTCTTACCTTATATATACTATCAGAACATTTACATTACCATTTTTATCGCATATTTTAAACAGTTTTATCCCATATTTATGCTTCTTTCCGGGGATATATTGCATGAAAACAATCCTGCCACGGAAATCAACTATTGTCTCATCCACTGTTAGATATTCGCCAGGTGTGTTAAAATTCTGTTTTTTTTTTTTTTGTGATCAAGTCAACCAGACGTTTCACTCGGAGAAGTCTATCACCGCCAGGTGACAAATGATATTATGTATCCTCAAAGTGTCAGCACCGCAGCAGCAATTCAAAGCGATTTCTGCTCATTACTGAACTAGCTACGGGATTTTTGTATAATATATTTTGACTCCAGTAATCAGATATCTTAGGCAGTTTTTTTATACCCATCCATATTAGCAGACCAAGGAATTTCTTCATTTCATTATGATCACAATCCTTCCAATCAACTAGTCTACTTGACCGTCTCAAAACTGTAACTAACATCGTTTTATTTGCGTAACATTTAGTCATGGTTACCATCAGGTTAATTATTTCTTCATCCACAAACAAACTATAGTAATCCAGCTCGGTCTTACACGTGTCGGGAATATTTTTTACACCAGATGTAAAAGCCAAAGGGAATTGTTTTTGACGAGAGCCAGTTGGTGTGTTCCTATGACCACTATCTACCGATTGTTGTACGCGGCGGTTTTGTTGATGTAAACTCTGCGCAGTGACATTTTCGTCGGTGTTTTCGCTATCGGTATATCCATCAATATCGGTATTACAACTAGAATCCGATGAAGGCACGTAATCGGGATCATAGTCCGAGTCGTCCGACATGTTTTAGACACTATAAAACAATATTCTTCGCAAAAAAATCCCGAAAGTAGCAAAAGCGCGGGAAAAACATGCACGCAGCAAGCCGAGGCTGGCGGCCAACTAACAATTACTTTAGCTGGATAGCTAGTTAAATTATAGAAAATTACAAGCGGCGTAACGGACAAAATGTTTTGGGGGCCGGCGACCCCCACGGCCTGCTGGTTGATGTTTCTCTAAAATAAGACCGGCCCCTTGCACTCACAAACTTGGGGCCCGCCAGCGGATCCCATGGCAGAGAGAGCGTTAATGCATAAATTGATTTTGTGTTGTGTTGAACATTATTGTTATTTATTCGGTCTAAATTAGCCTTGTTTCATTTTTCAATATCATCAATAGCAAACTATTTTCTAATACCAAAGTAAAATGCATTTTTGACACATCTCCTAAACTGTTCTGTCTAGCATGTGTATCATAACCACTATAGAAATGGTTGTAAGGAAGAATAATATAATATCTTTAATAATATTCTTCCTTACAACCATATATAACACCACGTAAATCTGGTCCTGTGCTAAGTACTTAAAGAACTTGTTTTGCGGGGACCAGACAATCTGAAGTATATTTAATTCTTTTATAATATTAAACATATATTTGGGTCATTCCACAAAAATTGCGATACTTTTGAAGCTCATTTGTCCTAAACTTTTTTAAGGTGCTTTTGGATACTTCATTAGTGTGTATTAAAGGTAATTCATTAATTAAGTTATATCTAAAAGGGCCAGTCATTTTATGCTTTATTTCAGAAGAAATGTATAGTTTTGCAAATTTACGAATCTAGGGACTGACAGCTCTGGTTAGGAACTGATGATTGGACATCTAGGGGGTGATAGGTATTGTTAGGAACTGATAAATATAATAATATTGCAATTAAACAAGTTTGCTATGCATTCAGTATCATATTTATTATAAGACAAAAAATATCGCTTGTAACACATCTTAACAGCAATAATTAATAATTAATTACAATACACTACTAATTCTATTTATTATCACAATAACAATTAGTAATGGGGCTTTTCTTATACTTAATCAGTCATTATATGCACATAAAACCTATGCATTTTTTACTACCTACTAGATATGAGCGCCGTCACTCAATCCCACGGCGGCGGCGCCGCACAGTGGAAAATTTGGGTCCGTATCGGATCAAAAATCTGTAACTTCAAGGTTTTTCATCGTATTGTATTGAGATTTGGCACATGTATACAGTGATATACAAAGATTTTAAAAATAATCAATTTTTGTATTTTTTTTCAATGTATACATATTTATTTTAGGTTAAAACAAAAGAAAAGAGAAAAAAGTAATACGAGTAGTTATATGTTTATTTTTTATAAATAAGTACTAATATAAGTAAAATTAAGAAAACTTAAACAATTACTTATCACACAAGCATAATAAAATACATAAAATCATAAAATCGTATAGTACCTATCTATACCTCACACCAAACTAATTGATCTCAGATTAGACAAATCTTATAATATTATTGGTTTTATATAACTAGGTTTTAGTTACTTATAATGTTATATCTAATTGTTATTATCCTCGCTATTCCTAACTAAAATTACTTCCGGTGTAAATGTAGGATCACCTTCAGGTACCACCTTCAAAAGACTCAGTGCCTCTTCATCAAGATCCTTCACATTTCTCACTTAAACTTGAAATATATGGATCTGAAGTATATAGAAGCGTTTTAAATACGTCTTCATTTGTAGCTATACGGGAACATTTTCTGGCATGGTGCAGGCGCATATTTCTGTAGTCTTTATTGCGCGACTCTTGTGCATCTTCCGACAGTTGCCCAATAGGAAGAACAGAAAAATGTTTGATCACGTTTTCTCCGTGTATAAGTAATTTGTGCATGGAGGATGGCATGTAGTACCAATCATAGTTACTAACATAAATTCGCGCAGTTTCTAAGGCATAAACTCCAAATTTTTCGGGATCGATCATCATTCCAGAAGATAGAGCTTGTAAAATAATATACAAGCGTTTAATTAATGTTTCATCAACACCTGTTACGTTCGCCGAGCAAGTGTAATTGTAAAAGAACCTTCGTGCTGTATTTCCATCACTTGAGTTTCCACTTACTTGACGAGGTTTGTCGATAATTAATCCTAGCTCTTCCCTGAAACGTTTTTGAACAAATTCCTTCTTTTCTTTCTTCAATTTCTTTTTTTCTTCTGTTGTAGCAGACCAAGTCTTAAAGTCAAGATTGTAGCAAATGTGTAATACCATTTCCATGCTGCGAATCCAGGCATGCAATGTGGATAATCCATATTGGTAAGCATTTTCATTTTCAGGTCTAGCAGTCACTTTTAATAGGTCATTCATAAGTCGAGGAGTAGCCCCACATATCGTGCACGTAGAACCCGATGGAGTTTCTGTTAGGACCTGAGCCACCTTACCATCAATCATTGTTAGAAAAAGTTCGTGCTTCACATTTACTGCAACACCATCTTTGTTTATTAATGACGGGCGTAAAGATTCAATTTGTCTGGTAATTTCGTCTACAACGGCTTTAGTTTTTTCAGGAGTTTCTTTACAAAATTCAATAGAAATGGGTCTACAATAACGAACAGATGAAGGTACTGGATTTTGCCAAATAATGGCCTTTGAGAGGTTATCAATTAATCTAATGGGAACTAATGATGTGACGAACAGATTGGCATCTGAAATAGTTTCCGATTCTTCTGGCAGTTTCTGCTTGTATTGACTTTGGCCAGATGAACCATCACATCCCCATTTACAGTAAAGGATTAAATTTCTGTGTTGTTCTTGGAAAACTGAATCAATTTTTAAAATTCTGGCAACTGTGTGGTCCAGTAAGTCTTGTATATTAATCACTTTAGCATAAGTATTTGTAATTTTTCTCTTGTAGAAGATGGTGGATAGCAAGTTTGTTTTATTTCTTGTATTTTGTAATATGGGGGAAACATTGTACACTTTCTTTCGTTGGTTAAATTTCTTAGGTACATATATTGTGCTTTAGTTAGATCCAAATCAATAAAAGCACTCAATGCTTCTGTATCAGATAAAATCTTCATTTGGTTTGACTCTTTCCACATAGTCTAGATAACTTTTTTCTTTTCGCTCTCAGAGTTTCTTAGCTCTTCAACAAGATGAGCCTCTGCATACTCACCTAAGGCCCGCAGTCCTTGCAAAAATGCGTTACAAATGTGTTTTTCCTTTTCTTTGTTGATTCTGAGGAGTCTCCATAAGCAATGCACGGTCTTTCTCGTTCACCAGAAGTTGATGGCAGTGAATGTGCTTCAGACTCCGGGAACTGTACTGAATATCCTGACTCCAGCCAGCTTGTATTATTCCGAATAAATTTGTCCTTTTTCCGTGATGCTTGAGCCCAGCGCTTATTGAAAGAAGGCAGAATATGTCTTTGAATGTCACCAATTACAAAACACAAGTTGTTTTCAGAAACATTTAATGTTTGCTGTAGAACTATGGACAACGATTCCAAGGTTCTGCTACGCTCGATATAGGGAATGATGAAATCGCCCTTAGTACAGTTGAATGTTGACATTTTAATGGAAATAACCAATTTAAATAAGTGTCACTTAATATGAAATATACGCTGAAGTGTGCAATTTGAAGATATTTGCTTCCCCTTATATACTGGTTTTTTAGATATGAAATACGTACTAATATCAATGTTATGCATATTTACTCACGCAGGACGAGTGCAAAATAGATGATAAGCTATTGCTATCAAAATATTGTGGTGAATATTGTTTTATATTTATAAAAGAAAATTAAAACTAATCAACACAAAAGAAAAAGAATTTATTAAAATTACTACAAACTTAACAAAGAAAAAGGCAACACGGACAGAGTTTTAAACGTAACGAGCACGCAAAAATGTGAGGAGAAAATGGACGAGTCGTCGATTGTTAGAGAAGGAGACTCTTCTCTCGACGCCGGGCCCCTGAAAAGGCCCTTACGGCGGTAACCAACATCAGGGGTAAGCCCCTCTAATTAGGATGACGCGCCCAGTACGAATACTGGGCGCAAAGAGTCAAGTTTTAGGGAAGACCCCCGCGGCAGAACGCGGGGTACCCGTGGGGGGGCAACACGAAAACAAGGGAATGTCGATGTGCCAATCCAGGCCCAACCGCGACCGGCGGTCGGCTCCAAACGGCGCGTGGGGGTCCCGACCCGGAGGCCGAGAAACGTGTTTAGGTCCACTCCCTCACGCGCCGTGTTAACCGGACCGTGGAACGAACGAACCTGGGGAAAGGGGAGGAAATATAAAACTTCCGGGCCCCGACTTTTGGTGTCGGGGGGGAAGGTGCACCTAGGGGGCGACGGGGTGGCAAGAGGGCTGCCACTCCGACGGCCTCGGGTGTGGTTAGAATGGTTGTACCGGTAGGTTTTGTTTCCTACCGGTGCAGGGAGAGGAGGGGGGGCAGCGATCCAGCGGTGAATGGAGCGCTGTAACATGCGCCTCGGTGGGGCGCACATCAATTCACCAGGGCTCCTCCTCTTCGGGGGCATAGTGGCGCGTCATTGCGCCTGGGCTTCTCCTCTTCGAGGGCGGGGTGGCGCATCATTGCGCCTAGGCTCCTCCTCTTCGGCTCGGCTTCGGCGGGGCTCCGCTGGGTCTGCCGGAGGGACAGCGTCCCTCGGCAGAATGTGGCAGTCGGGCGGGCGGGCGTGCCAGGGCGCCAGGTCGGTCAGCTCGACCAGGCGCGAGGCATCCGCTCGCGCGAACAAGTTAGTGGCGAGCCGGGCCACAAAGGCCTCCACACTCTCCATCCTAAGATCCCTCTCGATGGTGGAGTTGCGGACGTACCAGGGGGCGCCCACAATGTAGCGCAGCACCCGGTTCTGGGCTCTCTGCAGCGACCTTTTCTGGGGTGCAGAGAGCAGGTGGTGCCACGCAGGTGCTGCGTAGGTGAGGCGGGACCTAATGTAGGTTTGGTACAAGACCGTCCGCATGTTGAGGGGGATCTGAGGAGATGAGAAGGTGGGGCGCAGTTGCGCGGTAGCCGCTTTGGCCTTTGCCACGGCTGTCTGGCGCTGGGCGACCATGGAGAGACGGCGGTCTATGACGACACCTAGATACTTCGCCGTTTTCCCCCATGGTATTTCAGCGTCTCCGATTTTCAGAGGAGCTGGAAACCCCCTTCTCGTGGTGACGGCGAGCGCCTGGGACTTACCTGCGTACAGACAGTCGCCAGTTGCTCAGCCAGTCAGGGAGAAGGACCAGCGTCCTCTGAAGCTTCAAGGCGGCGTGGTCTGGTGTCAGCGAGCTGGTTATGGACGAGTCGACGGGCGCGTTCGGCTTATATAGCCCGATCGTCTCGTGGCGGAAATCTGGCGTCTTCTTTGTCTTGATCGGTAGAGGGCGCAGGCGGCGCAGCTAACAATTGTTTTTGTAAACTATGTCAGCAGTAACCGCAAAAGATACCGAATTATCTACTCCGACCTCTATCACATTTTTTCCCATAACTTCCAGAGCCGCAAACTTCCGCAGCTGATTTTTTTAATTTTTCATTTATGAATAGTTAGGCTATCAAATAACACATAAAGTTGCGCGTGGGGAGACGTGGGTAAATGTGAAAACCTTCGACGAAAAAAAAAGTGAAAAATAGGGTATGTCAACTTTTAAGTACTTATTCAAAAATAAAAAGCACATTAAAAAAGTTAATAGCTCATTATTAAGAACATAAAATATCCTTTTTAAAAATGTATAAAACCGCATGCATGTGCTAAATACTTTTTTCACAATATTCATTTGAATTATGTGTATGCAAACATTTGAATGAGCCATCCACTACTTCAACTTACTTCAACCTATGAAAAAAAAAATATTTATGCAGTTTTAGTACAAAAAAAAATTCTGATTAGGATTATTTGGTTATTAGAGTATCGAATGCAATAAATATTTCATTCAAATTGTGATATTTTTAAAAACCATTTATGATATGCTCTAGTTCTACCATTTTCCATAGTGCGGGGTAGTAAAGTTTGTACTCGCGTGACGTGGTACTCGTGTGACGTGGTACTCGTATGGGTGGAGCTCATGACTTTTCATGATTCGATGGGCTACACTTTTGGGCACTCCTGTGCTTTCTTCGATTTGTCGTACTGAAGTACTTGGATCTTCTGCGACTGCTTGTAGTACGATGTCATCGTAAGGCAAGCGACTTCTTCCTTCACTGTGTACTTGGCTTGGGAATCGTCCCTCTGAGAGTGAACGGTGCACATTTACAAAAACTCGATGATCGGGATGACGAGCAGCGTTTGGGTATCTTTGGCGGTAAAGCCTAGCTGCAGCACTAGCATTGCATCGGCATTCAGCATAAATGAGATGCATGTTGGCATATTCCTGTGCGGTGTACACCGACATGGTGGTACTACACAATCACACGATCAACGATAGTCCAGGAGAAAGCAAAGGTCGTTGAAAGAGAAACTAAACAGTCGAAATCCAAATCACAAGCAATCGAGTCCAATAAACAAACAAAAAGTGGTATGTACGAAATCAAGACGAACGAATACAGTGTGCGCAGTAAACGAATTAGAGTAACGTACTGATCTATTGTATTTTGTGTGCTGTACGTCGGGAACATGGACAATAGCGACATTTTCTCGCTCACACTAGTAGCATTGTATCTACCCGTCTCGCGTACTTGTGGCGTCACTATCTGTCTCGTTCACACTAGTAACATTGTGTCTACCCGTCTCGCGTACTTGTGGCGTCAATATCTGTCTCTCTTACACTTATTGAATGTTTCTCTCCGTCTCATCCATATCAGAATATCGATTAGAAGAAAGTCCTGGGTACACTTGAATCATTTTAAGTAAGTGAGAAAAAATTGTCGAAAACTGACTTCCTTTACAAAAATCAATATTGTCCAAAATTTAAGAAACAATCTAGCAAGTGTCATACCATTTTGGAATCCTTATTAACTGCGCCAACTTTTAAAATTACCTGCCAAACAAGCGTAGTACATTTTTTTTTCCAGTACAGTCGGTTAAAGTCGAGTAAACTATTTAATTCGAATCATTGTTTTGAGCAAAAGGTCTTCAAAAAGTCTTCTCCAAAAAAGAAAGGAAATGTCCTTTCAAGTCGGAGTCGTTTGATTTAAATCTTAGGCACCAGTTTACTAAAGCATTATTCAGGATTACATACAAAAAAAAATTACAAAAGAAGTAGAAATATGTAGTGCCGGGAACTAAAAAACCACCACAAGATGTCGATTTTTCGTTTTTTTTAAAGCTTTATATTTATTGAGACACATTACTTGTTTTTTTTTTTAATTTTTCTGATAACTATTGTAACTTGGCCTATCACGGGTTTACGGCTTGACGTCGATTTACGGGACATTCTGTATAGATCAGCCATTGAGCGAAAAGATGGTTCTAAATATAACTTGGTTGTCTCCTTACGTCGGTAATGCGACGGTAGCTTGGACATATCATCCAAAAAACAGTTAAGTTAGCAACTTTCTTTCCTCCCCACGCCTGACAGATACAGCTCTTCTTGAATTTTGAACCTCCTGAGAAGGTATCATGCCAAATGTTGACTTTTTTTACCCAAGTTTGTACCGTAAAAGATCCCAAACAAAATGTATTTAAAAACATATTTCTGCATACTTGCACGTTAGTGTTTGAATTTGGATCAAGTGGAAGAAAGTAGTGCAATGTAGCCCCACGCCTAGAATGGTTTGTTAAAGTTTTTCGAGATACATTAGAGCGTTTGACTAAACTTGCAATGTAAAGTTTTCTTTGGTCCCAATTGAGATTATCCCAAAAATGTTTAAAAATAAGCTGACGAGATTCATCGCTAACATCCATACATTTCCTATTCTGGCTCCTTTCACAGAATTTTGATTTGCATCTATCTCTTATTTGTCTTGGGGGTCTAATTTTATTGTGTTCCAATTTGCTGTTGGCCGCTTTTGTGTAGCCCAAGTATTCTTTACCTTCCATTCTGAGTTTTTTATTCTTTAACTTCTTCCGTTCATTACAATTTTTATTTTTTCGTCGTTTCCTACCTTCACTTAAATCACCATGCATACATATTGCGAATTAGTAGATGATTCTTGAACAGCTACTACGTTTTC
Organism: Phengaris arion; assembly: GCA_963565745.1. Classification (NCBI taxonomy): domain Eukaryota; kingdom Metazoa; phylum Arthropoda; class Insecta; order Lepidoptera; family Lycaenidae; genus Phengaris; species Phengaris arion. The sequence continues at coordinate 4,953,754 of OY751444.1, read as the reverse complement.
ATCATCTTCATCATTACTTGAAGAAGACTACGGCTTATAAGAACTAGAGGAGGAAGTGGCATAAACATCAACTTCGTCTTCACTATTTTGTCTGGTTCACAAGTGCCATTTCCCTCGAAACCTGTTCTCCACAACCGAAAATTATGATTTTGGGCTCATTCAATTCGGAATGGCGTCTAGAATATTCTATCAAAGTGCCATGAGGGGCCAAAAAAATGCAAAAGTTATAAACAATAAAGTAAAATAAAAAATAAGGGTTTGGTTTTTTTGAAATATTTCAAAAACTATTTGAGATAATCGAAATTTGAAAAAAGATCCTTAAAGAGCAGAAAATTTCCTAAAAATAAGTCCTACTTCTCGGAACTGTACCGACAATCCTTATAATTTTAATTTAGCGGCGAAAATAACGGTAAGAACGCGTGGTTCGGCTGCCACGTGCATCGCCCCAATCTGACACATGAACTAAAAAAATATTTTAACTGATTAAATATCTATATTAAGGAATAAAACAAATGGGTACTACGAGTATGTAGACATATCAATAAACAATAATCCGTCAAGAAAAAAATTTTATCACAATTTTTTTATTATTTATGCTTTTGTTAATTAGTTAATTTTCACCATTTTAATGTTAACATAAAAACGCTGATTATTTCAAAACTAGAAGTCTAGATTTTTTTTTATTTTCTGGAGCTAATCTTCAAAAGGTTTAGAAAAGATCCCCGATTCAAAAATTTTGTTTTTTCACTTTTTTATTAACAATCAAAGGCATTAAAAAGTTAATTATATAAATAAAGCCATCAGGATTTTTTTTTCAATTATTGTTAATATTTTGTTTTCTTATTGATGAAAGCCATATAAAATGTTTTTTTTTATTTATTTTTAACTTTATTTAAATAATTGTTATAAACAAATGCATTGTTTACAAGATTTTCGAATTTTTTTTTTTTTGGAATTTCATTGAAAAAAAAATCGTTTGTTAAAAAAAAAAATATTAACAAAAAACGCACTTTTAATTAACATTTTTTTTTTTTTGTTACTAAATATTAATATTAAACCATTTTTTTTTAAATCATTATTTATTATGTTCTTTCGTATTATAAAAAAAAAATTTTTTGTTAACTTTTCATCTGTTTATTAAACAAACAATTTGTTATAAACAAATGCATTTTTACGCAATATTTTTTTATTTGAATTTTTTTTTTCTTTTTTATATAATTTTTAAAATATTGTACTTTTGGACTTGTAGTTTTGTTTCTGTTTTTACTCATTGTTATTAAAATAACTTATAAACTATTAAAGATACGACAAAAACACTTCAAGACTTTTTTGTTCGTTATTAATTATTAAACAAATTCAGCTCTGAAACGAACCTCTAACTCAATTGTTTATTAACTTTTTTTATTATTTATTAAATTCACCCGAATTTTACGTTTTTTTTTAATTTTCAATTCAAATATCTTATAAACTAATGAAAATATGATAAGAACATTTCAAGACTTTTTTGTTCTTCGTTAATAAATGAACAAATTGAGCTTTAAAACCAAGCTTTAAGGTGGTTCGTCTCGGTTGCCGACCTCTCTTTTCTCGCTAGATGACGCCACTTATGCAAAACAAGGGTTTTATTTATTTTACAAATAGACCTTTGCATTTAGATGCTTAAAATTTATATTCGCGAACTATTTGTCAATTAGGCTTAATATATTTTATAAAATATTTTAGTTTATCAAAGGGAAATCATTCAAGAATGTCGGTTGAAAGTTGGTGTATAATATTTTGAACCACACACTCACACTAACATATTGTATTCTTATGATTATTCTAACCGCTTATTTCATCAAAATAATATCATAAGTAATGGACTAACGTGTAAATGCCACGAACGTGCAATCACTAGGTACGTGGTTCAAATCTCCTCCAGTCAAGTTATGTTTCTTTTTGTTTTTCAATTTTATAATAATTATTTTTTTGTTTATTTTATATTATTTATAAATTGTATAGCTATGCCATTTTATTATCTTTATAAAATATGTGGTATTTTTGAATAAAACAATATTTTTACACATGTCTTTTAATTTTTTTCACTAAATACATAGGTATTCAATTTTATCACCCTTCTTGAGCTTCAAGCAAGACCACCGACAGGCGCAGATCCTAAAAAAAAAGGAAATCATATGTATGAAGATATTTCCAATTACTTCCAATTCCAATGAAAAAATAATGCTATGCAAATTTACTTGTCTCGAACAGTTCAAATTTACTTACTATTCAAGATCTATGCATTTGGCTCCCTTTGGAACCCGCCTCAGAACAATTTCTGGCATAATTGATTTCATGTAGAAATCTACAAGCTTTGGTACCATAATTTTAATGAATTCTTCATTTCTTGGTACTTCAAGAACAGTTATTGGCATTGATGGGCTTATGAATACTTATTTATTATATAATATTTTAATTAACATATAAAATAACATTTTTTCATTTTTGTAACTCTCAGCTGCCCTTGAACCTAAAAAAACAAAAATTTTGTAGTAGGTAACACAAATTCAGCAAAAAAATATATTTTTATTTTAAAAATATGTTTTACTTGGTAGTAATAACTGTGTTTTTCATTCATTACAAGAACTCCAGATTTTTCAATGACAGGAAAATTTTTCCTTTCCTTTACAGCAGTAAGAAGGTCTTGATTATTTCTAGACAACGAAGGAAAGCATTTTATTTCCAGAATAGCATCTTCATTGCACACAACACCTAAAAAAAAAAGAAATTATGATTCACAAACTGACTGTGAAAAGTGTCAGTAGACAATACTCAATGATTTGTTACTTACCATCAGTGCTAGCTCCGAGAAAACCATATTCTTCATCAATGAAGAGTCCAGCTTGGCGAACCGATTTCTGATAATTTTCAATAAAATAAGTCCTTGCAACTGATTCATTCTGCTGTCCATAAAGCATGTCATTAGTCAAGATATTATTTTTATATAACACTAACTTGACATGGTTATGGCATGGTGTGGATTTTCTTCGTTTACATATCTAAAAAACAGTAAAAAAATTATTGATAATAAACCAAGTCCATGCATATTTTTTATTTCAATGCTAAAACCACAGCAACCACCTAAAATGTTTGTGCCATGATAAAGTTTATTTACCATGAACACTGCCACATCTTCACACATCTAATACTTACCAATCCAAATTGACTTGCTGTCAACCTGTCACTTCTATGTATATTGTACAAGTCATTTTCGTGTTGACCTATAGTGCCTTCTTCAATTGATTTTATCTCTTCAGCAGTTTTCTGAAATTCAAGTAACTTGTCCGAAATCATCTTCCTGAGGTTGTCAATGTCGATTGGGTCAGTATCAATAGTGTCTTGAGCTTGAGGACCATAGTTATTGTCAGTTCGAGTCTGAATTGGCTTTGCAAAAAATAGTTTTCTACGGGTATAGCATTTTCTATGCACTTTTGTATTTTCACTCTGTGTAATATATTTTTTGAAAGTTTTCCCTGGAGAACTTGCTGTACATTTTCGCCATGCTGGACGATGCCATAATAATCCACTCATCTGTGACAGTCCTGTAATATAAAACAATATGTCGTGTACTACCTATATGGTAGAAAAATAACAAATAAGCAATTTGTGAATATTTATTTTATAATGACCTGCAACTAGTACCCTCCGTTGGTAAGAGCCTGCTTTATTGAGATTGAGCCGCTTACCACAATTGAACTTGCTAATTATGCTCATAAAATTTTCTACATGATTTGTAGTTTCTGATGACAATCGATTTGTTTTTGCCATAACAAGTTCATTTGCAGCACAAATAAGGGCCCAAACAGCAGAGGCTTGCTTTTTCATATTTTCCACAAAATTTTCATCCTTTTCACCAGACTCTAAATATTTACAATAGTAAGATTTACACTTGTCATGCTGGCCAAATACATGACCATGTTGCAGGTCACTTCTCATAGCAACTTTGTCATTTTTGTTGTGCATTATTATCTTTCTCGATATTATTGTTAGTTTTGACAATCTTGATTTGAGTAGCTTTCTGATAAAGGCAATTTTGTATTAGCCAGTATTTAAAATAAAATCAAAATAAACATATCACACACACACAGAACACAACAATTACACTAATTTACAAGTAATAAAGTGTTAGGTACTCAAATGCCTATTCACACACCTTGTAGAGTGCACTTGTGTAATTTTTAATAACATGATTTTTACACTCTGTTTTTCTTATTTTTGCCCCATAAGACACCTTTTCTTTTAAATTAGCAAAGACAGATGAGTCTCCATCACCAACAAATGATAAATATTGCACACCATGCATTCCCTCAGATTTTTGAAAGCCCTCGACTAAAATATCAGATTCCATGCTCGTTGACGAGCCAATATAGTTTTTAAAACACTTATGTGTTGGAACATCTTTATGACTCTTTTCATATAATTCGCAAAAGTAACAATACTTGTTTTTTATACCCAAAAATAAGCCTTTCTTTGTGTTTTTTCCAATAATGCATGCCTAAAACATAAAAAAGAAATGTTTTGCACAACCAACCTCAAACAAATTATAAATAAATACAAATTAAAGAAAAACCATTTACCATCCCTGATGCAGAGTTATAATCATGGCCATATGATCTCTTAGCCCAGCCACCATCAACATAAACTTCTATGTATGGTATTCCATCGCTACTGATTTGACCTTTTTCAATGGCAATTTTTCTCTCATGCTCTCCTACTTTCTTTATATCTTCTATTAGCTGATATTGCCACAAGTCTCCCAATGAACAACAATTTTCCTGTACTTATTTGCACTGATGGTAGGGATGTCCATCACATTTGTCATGTGCAGCTTGTGTATAATATCCTCCACCTGTGACTGTTCCCCATCCAAATGCTTTATTTAGTTTGTCTTCTTTTTCATTTGTTTCTCGAAATTCTATGTCACACATACTACATTTGAATGTAAATATACTTTTTAATCCATCCTGCAGCTCACTGACAAACTCAATTACACTGTTTTCACAAAATTTTCTATGATTTTCAAGGCCAAAGGCCCAGCGAAGCACATGTTGTATTTCAATAATTCTATTGCCTGTTAGACCCTTCAATTTGTCATCGACTGTTTTCTTAACTGTCAGTTGGAGACATGATACAGTTGGATCAATCACTGGCCAATTTATATCTAAAGCTTCAGTTTCAGAGCTAACTATAGTTGATGATGGGGGGCATTTTTGTGCGTCAAAAGTAGCTTCTTTATGGTAAATTGGTACTTGTCTCTCATAAGTTTTGTTACACTGTATTTTAAAAATAATAAGAAGATTAAAATATTTACGTAAAAGGAATAACAATTATTTTAGGTAGGTATCTAAGGAAATTATAATATAACCTAGGAGTTTTTGCATTATCACTTTGAAACGTTTCATTCTTCTTTGATTTTTTACGCCATACATCTTCACGACTGAAAATTATGCAACTTTTGTAATACAAACGAAATTCGGTCAGAGCCTCAGAGGGAGGCAATAATTATTGAATTCCTAATGCATTAAATATTATTTTAACTTACGACGTTGAAACACTATTATGGCGCTTTAGTTGAGCCGTAACTCTTTTTCTTGGACCTGAATACTTATGTTTTTTGTAACTCGCAATTGATGTCGGATTCATGGTGCTGGTGCACGCTATTTTCACAAGCTTTTGTATAAGGTTTCTCCGCGAACTCTAGCTACTCGAAACTAAAATAGGTCAAAACCCAAATAATACAAGTTTTTGTTTATATTATATTTCAAAACCACAATTAATTACGTATGTAAAGTAAATAAACAAAACCGGGAACGACAAATTAGATTTTTTAGACATTTGTTTAATAGCCACCAGCAATAATCATAGGTGTGTCGTGTGAGTGTTGCCACTTTCCTGGGTACATTTTTCACTAATTTCGCCACTGCTCTACAATACAATATTCAGAAAACAATAATTATGCTTTTTGTAAAGACAAGTTTAATGCCGCTCTTATCTGTTTTAAATATAACTAGAATAAATAAGACAGCCAAGCATAGGCCGTCAACAAGGTATAGAATAAAGAAGACAAATTATCGAGTTATCTTTCAGCACGTTCATAATTAGTAATTACCCATGAATATTAGATTTGTTTTACTGTTTTTTTATATTATTTTACAAAGTTAAAAATAAAATTTAATATAAAAATCAAAATGCACAAAAATGCTACAATTATTTATAAAGCGTATTACTATATACACAATTATTTTACAGATTACCAAAGTATAATGTATGATAATTGAAAAAATAATGTGATTTCGATATTACTAAAGTTTACTCAGTAGTTTTGAAAAAATCTCGATTTTTAGGGGAAATACCCTCATCTGGCAATACTTTTGACAAAACTGCAAAGTATAAAAATAAGGTCTCTGATCGCGAGAATACGCGAGCATAAGATCGGCAACGTCGCATGCAGCTCTTGATCAAGTCGGCAACGTCGCAAATTCGTGTATAGTTACACGCTAGAGACTACACACACATGCGTAATTTATAAGATTTTTCATCGTCTGATATAATATCTCTGACATTATAAATATGAAATTTTATTGATTTTGCGAAAATAAGTATCCCAAAGTAATTCCCTACGCAAATATCGAGGCATATCTACTAATATTTAGCTTGTGAATGCCGATTTATTTTTGTATGAAAAACGAACCACCTTAACTTTATTATTTAAAAAATTATGAATAATTATATTTAAAAAAAAAATCCTTATGTTATTTTCTTATTCTACGCCTGATTACCTTCTATTCAAGTAATTAGCAATCATTGAAAACTCATTGAATTATAATTAGCATGGATGCTTACGAAGACTATTTTAAAATTTTGGAAGGTGACTGATAATGTAAATTATATTTTAATGAGCCTCCTTCTTATGTCTATTCTTAATATTGTACAATTTTTAAATGACCTTCGAATTCCGGTCTCAACCTATAACAATGGTTCTTTGTTGCTTTGTGGAAACATCTGCTCTGGGAATTCAAGGGTCTTGCTCCTTTTTCGTTATACCTGAACTTTAAATCATTCAATTAGCAGTCACGTCTTCTATATAAGTATTTCAGCTCTTAGTCGACAGTCATACAGTACAGAGGCAACATTCAGTATAGTGTTTTAATTTTGTGAGTTTTGATACTGAAGTTACGAATTTTGAAGAAATGGATACATCTGTTAATTGTTTTATTTGTGAGAAGCCATTTGGGGTTTCGTCGACCGTTGTAATGAAGGAAAAAGCTATCAATACGATTACTGGCCATAGTAAAATATTACAAGATAATAAGTATACGATTTTAACGGGTAAAAGTGAAATCAGTGTTCATCAAAAATGTCGTTCTGATTATCAGAATTCTGTAAGACGTGTTTCCACCCTAACTCAACCATCAACATCTCGTTCCTCGTCACGTGGTATTTGATTTCGATTTTGAAAATTTGTGTTTGTTTTGTGACAGATCGTGGCAAACAAAAAAAGCGGATGACAAATTGATAATTAGATCTGAGGATATGAAATCTCAATTAATCAACTTTGCAGAGCGTAAAAATGATGATTTTACTGAGAAGATTCAAAACCGTGTATCTGGTGTTGACTCGTTGGTCGAAGTTGGTGCTCGTTATCATAAAAACTGTTATTTAGATTTTGTTTATATACCAAGAGTTGGTGTTAGTGGAATAAAGAAAGAATTGCTCGATTCTCTGAAGTCTGTTTATAATTATATTGAAAGTAGCAGTGATTGCCAATTTACTGTAAATCAATTACTCAACATCATGAGTTATAAGCCAACGAAAGTAACACTATTAAAAAATCTGAAAGAAAACTGGCGATAACATCATTTATGATTCTCCGAACACAGATACAACAATTTGCTATTGTGGTAACGATATTAACACGCTTTCTGATACGTGGTATATGCATCGTGAAGCAGAAATTGACGCCGAAAATATTCGTATCATAAAGACAGCTGCGACATTAGTCCGAAAACAGATAAAAGGTACTAAATATAACAATAAGAGTTATCCATCTGCAGTAAATTTTCTTGATTCTGTTAGTGATGATATACCTAAATATCTCAATTTTTTTTGGATGAAGTTATATTGTTCGATGCAACTCAAAAACAAAAAAAAAAGAATATCAAAAGCTAATAGAAAGTCGAAGGGATCTCGTGATAGTGTTACCACTGAAGACTGTAATTTTGACGATGCATCTTCCATTAATACAGCTTCAACCTCGCAATCTTGTGGAAGTATATCTGCAGATCATGACACTGTTATTAAAGATGTAAAAATAAAAATAGACCAAAAAGGATCATCAATAGTACAAGCTATCCGTCCAAAATAATGTTAACTGTAGTAACTGTCAGGTACCTTTCACATTGGGGATCAACCCAATAGTCTTTTTGTCTTCTACGTCTTCACACGTAGAGTAATAAAGCAAGCAACTGCCGACGTTCCAAGAAACTCATCGTGTGCGTGGCGTGTAGTTTAAAAGTAGAGCCAACTTAACTGTGCCGCACCGATTTTTTTTGTTGTTTGTTTGTAACTCTTGTGTCTTTACTCATGGCACAAAGATTAATGTTAATTAATTATACCTAAGCTACGCGTCTTCCAAAATAAGAGTTAAAATCTGTTATTGTTTCTGTACTTTATTTTCGACACTGTAGGTTTATTGTAAAAAATTAATATTTACTGTACCTTCTATAACTGTATATGACTGTTTGTTGCCAGAATAAAATAAATAAATAAAAAAAAAAAAGTAACTTCTGGGAACTCTTCTACACCAGCTTTTGAAACGTCCAAAGAGGCTAGCACCACATATCTTGAGCCGGCACCGACAACTCCACCACTTGAAGGTGCTAGTTCTATACAAAAATGTCCTAAAACGCATGAGCAAAAAAGTGAAGCGTCAGCATCAGCACAAGCACGATCAACCAAAATTTCAGACAGTGGAGCAAAAAGTTTTGTGAATCCTTTTATTTTTCGAGGACTCCCAAAAGCTGCGCCTAGGAAAATCGATAGGAGTTCCACATTGCAAAGGTAAATCAATGATTGCTACAGATACACCTAATAAATAAGAAATTGACAAACATCAACGAGAGAAAAAACAAAAACAACGCAAACAAGAAAACAACAGTGTTAAAGAAAAACTTTTGCAATCTGAGTCAAGTGAAGACGATAATAAACCAGAAAGTAAGAAAAAGAAGCTTGAAAAAAGCCAAGACAGCGACTTGATACACCGACTCTGATACAAATGGAGAGGACAGTAACTTGAGCCTATATTCTGAAGAAGAATATGGCGACGAAGAAGAAACAGACGAAATTGATCCAGACAACCTCTTTCCTTCTTTCCTCTTTCCTGCTCTTGAAACTACCCCCAGAGAATATATATATATATATATATATATATATATATATATATATATATATATATATATATATATATATATATATATATATATATATATATATATATATATATATATATATGATGTCCTCCCAGACGTATCCGTCGACGGCGACACCCTTAGCTCGTATGAGCGCAAATGATGACATGACTCGCAAAACCAAAATTTGTTTTGAAGGTCCTATTGCAAGAAGCGCAATAAAGAGACCAACTTGAATTGCGAGTATAGTTGTAGGAGGGCTTGGGTCGAGTTTTTCGGATCAGGCGTTTGGCGTCAAGGTCTTCAAGACGGGAACGCTCAAAGTTTTCTATACCCGTGTTGACAGCAGTTCGCCACTCCGACTTCTGCGTTGCAAGCTCCTCCCATGACTCACTCGACATGCCAATTACAGTCAAGTGGCGTTTTAAGACATCCCTGTAACGCAGAAACTGTCCTCCAAGCTTTCGTTTACCTGATCTAAGCTCAGAGTAAAATACCTTTTTTGGTAATCTGCAAGACTCCATGCGTACAAGGTGTCCACACCAGCGTAGTTTGCCTTTCATTAGCATACACTCCATTCCAGCGAGCTTAGCTCGACGTAGAACCTCCGAGTTTGGCACACGATCCTGCCATCTCACCCGAAGACACTTCATGTGGAAGGTATCAAGGCGTCTGATATCTCCCTTGTAAAGACACCAGGTCTCCGAGGCATAGAGTAACAATGGTAAGATTATGGCCCTCTAGGCAGCGAGTTTTGTGTGGAGTTTCAGGTCATGTGATTTCCAAACTCGTTGGTTAAGACCACCGAAAGCTGCAGCTGCTTTGGCGACTCGCGCAGAGATCTCAGACTCGAGACGATTATCACTGCTCAAAATAGTGCCAAGGTACCGGAAGGTACCTACTTCTGGCAGTGGTTTTCCTCGTAGGTAAACAACACCATCGTCTGCAAATTTACCTTTCGCAGGTTGTTTTAGAATCTGGGTCTTAGAAGCACTGATTACTAAGCCGAATTTACGACAGGACTCATCTAATTTGTCCAACAAACTCTGTAGGTCGTCCAAACTGTCAGTCATAAGGCAGACATCGTCGGCATACAGAACATCTATTACTGAAACAGAGTCTATTTTGCGTTTTGCTCTGAGACGTGCGAGGTCGAAAACGCTTTTGTCCATTCGGACATTTATGGTAATCTTGTCATTACAGCTCTTAAGAGCGTCATTCATTACTGAAGCGAAGTAGATAGCGAAAAGGGTCGGAGCCATTACACAGCCTTGCTTGACACCGATAGTGACCGGGAACTGGTCTGTAAAGTTGTTTTCGTGACGCGCACGGTCTGTCATGCCTTCGTGGAACTGGCGCACTAAATTGACGAACTTTGCAGGACAGCCACATTTTTCTAGGACAATCCAGAGGGCGGTCCTAGAAACACGGTCAAAGGCCTTTTCCAGGTCCACAAAACATAAATAGAGGTCGCGGTGTTGTTCAAAACTTTTTTCTTGAAGTTGCTTGACTACAAAGATGGCATCAACCGTACCTCTTTTAGGTCTGAACCCACACTGGGTCTCCGGAAGGAAGCTTTCAGCTAAATTACTAAGGCGACTATTGATGATGTGCGCCAGAATTTTGCCAGCTGTGGAAAGCAATGCAATGCCTCTAAACGAGCCACAATCAGAGAGATCCCCTTTGCCTTTATATAGCTTGCTAATAGAAGCATCCTTCCAGTCCTGTGAAACCATCTCAACATCCTAAATCAGTTTGATAAGTTCAAAAAGTCTGGACCTGATACTCGGTCCACCGTATTTGAAAATTTCAGGAGACAGACTGTCCGAACCAGGTGATTTACTATTTTTTAAACGGTTGATCGCAGTAACGAACTCGGCGTACGAAGGCGGGTCATCCAAGCCCGAAGCAGATGGCAGGCTCTCAAGTGAATTAATGTAAGACAGATCTGCTCCTTGACTACCGGGATTGAGCACTTCATTAAAGTGTTCAGCCCAACGAAGAAGAACCTCTTTTGGATCTGTCAACTTCTTAGCTTTATCTCGCGAGTAAACAGGGGCAGTCTTTTTAGCGCGGGGTCCGTAAACGGATTTTAGCCCTTCGAAAAATTTTGCTGTTTGGCTAGTGTCAACTAACCATTGCAGTTTTTCGGCTTTACGGCGCCACCAACTATCCTTTTGTTCTCGGATCTTTGCTTTAAGATCCTGCTGAAGAGACTTGCGCTGCCCTGCACTGATGACTCCTCTTAGAGCGAGACGATAGTTTTCAACAAGCTGCCGTATTTCCACATCATCGAACCAGTCTTGATGTTTTTTATGTGGTGTGCCAATAACTCGCTGAGAAACACCATAGAGAGCCTTGGAATATGTACGCCACCTGGCATCTACTGAGGTATTGTCATCAGTGCTGGGCATTGCTGCCTCAAATTCCGCATCTAGCTCACGACACAGTCCCTCATCACGCACCAAACGCGTACAAGCAAGTCGAGCTGGAATCCTGTGTTCTGCTCTACGCGAAGGCTTGTAGTAAAGCCTCATCCTGGATCTAATAAGACGATGGTCAGTCCAGCCTTGGGCACCACGCATTGCTCTTGTAATAAGTACATCTCTCAGGTCTCGCCTGCGTACAATGATGTAATCAAGAAGATGCCAGTGCCCAGAGCGTGGGTGCATCCAAAATGTCTTGTATTTATCGGGTAGCCTGAAGAATGTGTTTGTTATGCTGAGGTGGAATCCGGAGCATAACGTCAGGAGAGCAACACCGTTGGTGTTGCACTTACCTACTCCATGTCTCCCCAGTACGTTCTTCCAGGCAGTATATTCTGTGCCAACACGCGCATTAAATTCACCCAGCAGAATCAACTTGTCATAATCTGGAATCCCCAGCAAAACATCACGCAGATTCTCATAAAATTGAAGTTTGTCCTCATCAGGTGTTGTCATAGTAGGCGCATAAACGCTTACAAGATGTAGGTATTTCCTGGGAGCCATGTGGAGTCGTAGTGTCATGAGCCTGTCATTGATCCCTTTTGGAGGCTCCACTAGCGATCTAGCGATGTTGTTTCGGATCGCAAATCCAACACCATTTGCGGCTCGTTCACTTGCAGGTTTACCCTCCCAGTAATACGTATATCCACCCAATTCCTCACAGATCTCACCGCTATCCGCTAAATGTGCCTCGCTGATTGCGGCTATGTCGATGTTATAGCGGGACAATTCACGCGCTATGAGTGCAGTTTTCCTCTCAGGACAGAGGTTGTTTCCTTGATGCCCAATTTACCAACTAATTCCGTCGTGGTAGTCTACAACGCGTCCTATCACAATAAACAGTGGGATCGCGCACCAAGCTCAAATTCCAAGAAAGCTGACATGCAGGCTTGGCTGCCCGAAAAAGGCATACATTACGATGAAACGCTACTGAAACCTCAGTTATACAATTTGATCACGGCAAACAAGGAAAGATTCAAAACATTTTCGATTGACAGAATCCTAGCCGAACAAGGCCATGAAGTTCTGAGATTACCACCATACCACCCAGATCTCAATCCAATCGAGATGGCATGGTCTGATATAAAACAATATGTAGCCAGCAAAAATGTGAAATGGAATGTTACTCAATGTATTGACCTAATTCAAGAAAAAGTTTTACTGATGGGTGCATGGGATTGGCAAAAGTTATGCAAAAAAGTGAAGGATATAGAAGAGGAATATGCAAAAAGTGACCATGTGGATATGGTAACAGAAGAGTTCATTATTCGCGTTGACGCAGATAGCTCAGAGGATGACCTTGGAGATTCTGATGATGATGACGCTGCTAGTGACGATGACCGGAGCAGCCCTGAGTCCGGGCCTTCAAGGAGCAAAAGGCTCTGTCGAGACAGCTCCATTGTGACACACGATGATTTAATGGAAGGCGTGACACCATTATCTGATTCAGACTAAAGATGGGCAGCATAAACAAATGTGTATAAATTTTGTTGTCTTGTTCAGAAAACTTGTTTTATTAATTATTATATTAAATAAAAATTGACAAATTCGATTACATATTTTTTCTACTCCCCGTAAACTTAATCACTCGGTAGTGTACAAAGAGGTACATTAAAATATGTTCTTAAAATTATTTTATTAAAGTTATAATTGTATTGCGTGCGCGACTGTACCCATGCGCAGCTCTCAGCCCTCTACATTTCACTCAGCACTAAACTTACGTGCCGCTACTTGTAGGGGAGAGTGGGGGACAGTGGGTCACTTTTTTTTTAAAGACATTTTGAAGTAATAAAAAGACCATTAGTAACACAGTTTTATATTTTAATTGATAGCCTGATATGTTGGCTACCTACGTACATGTGGACACAATGAACCAAGACATGAAACCGTCATACTATTTTACCGGGGCAACAATGGACTGATGATATATTTTATGAAATGGAAAATTTTTTCGAGTAATTAAAGTAGTTTTATTGAATAAAAATACCATAATCTTTATGTTTGGTACAATTTTACCAGCCTTAATTAAATTATTGTCTAAAATCACAATATTAGGCACTTTTAAACCAGTCTTATAATATTACAAAATGGCACGTTAAGTATTCTATACTTAACTTCCAACTACCAAAACAGTGTTATAATTATAAAAATCAAAATAAAAATAATCTTCTACTATCATATTCTTCGTATGTACTTAACACAAAATTACTTCTTTGTATTAAAAATAAGCTAAAACAACAAAAACAAACGAAAGTCTAATAAACGAAAACTAAAATAATATATTATTATAAATACAGGGTGTCCCAAGAAATAGTGTCAAGCGTAATTCCAGAGTTAGAGCACCTCTTGGAGTACCCGAATCACCCCCATGTATGTTCCGCGAATATTCGTAGTTTTCGAGTTATAATTTTTTTTCTGACTTTTTGAAAAATTTCGATCTAAAAAACTTAAAAATTTAAATAAAAAAAAGTAGAACACATTTTAATGTTTTTCTTTTTGCTACTGAATTATCTTAAATGGTACTTTTATGTCTAAAATAATCAGCTTCGTAACTTTGGTGAAAATTTAGAAAACAGTAGTGTAAAGTCAAAATTTTAATGTTAGTGAATAATTACTTAAAAATTCAACTTTAGATTAAAAATCTAAACAGGCGAATTCATGGTTTCTAAGTATGTGTAAAAACTTCTCTTGACTCTTTGCTTTCATAATAATTTTAAAAAAAAGTACTTAATAGGGCTACTTTGGCTTAAATCGGCCATCAAAGACAGCGAGGTGAAAATTTCATAAAACTCGACATCTGAATATTTTTTTTTTAAATTCCAATTATTTATTAATAAACCAAAAATGATTGTAGAAAAGCTAAAAATGAATTATTTGAAGGTCAAAAATAACTGTTCCTGCTGCCATCTTTAATAACCTTTGAAGGTTTATTATAACTAAGAATAAATTAAACAAAACGTTATTTTCAAAGTATTTATTATTCGATCGCTTAAAGAAAGTTTTCAAAATGACGACCTTCGTGCTCAATACATATTCTACATCGTCTAAAAAAGTTTTCTTTTAAATTTATAAATGCAATTCTGTTGTTTTTTATTTTTTCTTCTGCTTAATGTCTTAATTATCTTAGATACTTGAATGCGCGTACGCAACTCTTCCACAGAACTTATTGCTTCCTTGTACACTACTTCCTTAATGCAGCCCCAGTAAAAAAAAGTCCAACGGGTTAAGGTCTGGCGAATGTGGAGGCCATAAAATTGGACCCAATCGCCCTATCCATCTATCTGGATATGTATAATTTAAATGTTCCCTTACACGAACAGCGTAATGTGCTGGACACCCATTATTTTGAAGCCACATCTCGTTTCTTATCTCCTGTGGACGTCTTGCAGTAATCCAGGTAAAGTATTTATTAGAAAATCCAAACACATATCCGCATTTAATATTGCCGGCAACTCAAATGGACCAATGATTTGTCCGTTGATATTGCCAGTCCATAAATTTATTTTAAACTGATACTGCGATCTGTCTTCACGTATTAATCTTGGGTTTTCAAGTTGCCAGCTGTGTAAATTGTGGAGGTTCAAAAAACCATCTTTTCGACATGTTGACTCGTCACTCCATAAAATTTTATTAAAATAACTTCTGTGCACGGATTTTTGAGGTATCCCGGTACGCCGTGAAATAACACTTATGGACGTACCAGGGTCTTCAGCGACTATTTCCAGTACTTCGGCTGCATTGTGTCGTTGAGGTCGTCCTTCACTGGCCCCACCTATGCCGGTCCCAGGAAATCGTCCTTCCATAAATGCATTGTGCACTCTAATGATTCGCTGATCTGAAGGATTCGCTAGATGGCGCTCGACCTGATAGCACGTAGTTAAGCTGAGCTCTTGACAAAAAAACGAATTAATTAGTTATTTCTTGAATTATTTAGTAGAAAGTGAAGATAAAGTTATAATAAATATGATATATTGTTATCTATGTTCTTAAAATAACCAAGAACTAATAAATATTAAGTGATATAAAAAAGTACAGACCCAAAAGTGAATAAATATTAATTTATTAACAATAAATCAGTGCTAAATAACCCAAAATTAACTCAATCAAGAAAAACATAGTGACATAATATACAAGTTTAAATCGAAAGTGAAATAAACAGTGAAACAAAGAACATTCGAACAAGGACACATAAAGGACATTTCAAATTTAAATAAAATCCGTCAACTGAACATTTCTGAAACATAAGATGAATATATTCGCCCAAAGAACTTAAGTCTGATTAGCATAGTGTGACCGATACCGGGCTGACAGTTACAAAGTCCTGGGTTCGAATCCAAGTATATTAGTACACTTTTTGTGCTTACATCCAAATGTTCAAGTGACCCTCCATCTGCGGAGGACTAATCATCATGAACAAGCCGGAGGTCCCCCGAAGTCCCTACCTCCCTACAAGCTCATGTGCCAGAGGCATTGTGCGGATTAGGTGTTCAAAGGCGGTACTAGGGCTGTTCGAATAGCGGGATTCAGTACTCTAAAGGGGCTAGTACCCCGCTAGGCTCCGCAGCGGCTTACCCCACAGGATCTCCCTCCACGTCAAGGTTTAACCCCTCTCCTTGACCGTCGTCATCTGATTAAAACGGGTCCAGTTCTTGTGTGACCCTATCAACACCAACTCCGGAATTAGACAAAACAGGGAAGGTCCGAGCCCCAGAAGCCGGCGCTGCTCGTTTAACGACGCCCGACTCCAGATACCACGCCAGGAGAGCGTACAAGATGTGGCCTGGACGCTGCCTATCGGAAGTCCTAGTTTATCTGCAACTTTCTCAACTAGCTCTTTGTGCGTCCCGTACTTACTACGTTTCGCACGCTGTGCATCATCAAGAGGTCGCTGACCCGAGACTATCTGGGCGTCCCAAATCTCTCCGTCCCCTCCTTTAACCGCGATGATATCGGGCTTTCTGACCCCCAGTGCGGTTACTTACTTTGGCTCAACCTCCACATGCCACCCTTGGCGGGCCATCTCTTCCGAAACGACCCGCACGACAAGATTATGGCGTTCAATCCGACCGCCGTGTGTCCTGTGACACTGCTGGATGACATGAGCCGTTGTCTCCCTAACCGTGCAACCTGCACGGCAGTTCAACTTCGACTTTATGCCCTCCCTTCGCCCTCTCGTCGTCCGAACCCTGGAAGGGAGCGCGTTAATATGCGTGTGCACAAACTGCACGAAGTCCCGGCCGGTGTATCTCCCACTTCGCTCACGTAACCATTTGGTTGACGCTGCGGTATTAGAGGATTCTCTCAATTCGAACCCATCGACTGAGCGAAACAAACTTTCACGCCAGTAATCTGCCGGAGGGGAGGCCTCGCTAGCGCTAATACCCCTTCTGGTAACAATGGTGAACTTTCTCAATTGCTTTTTTGCCCAGCTAAGTTTATTACGGATCTTATCAGATCTGGCGGCGGCCCGGGCTGCTTCCCACGTCGAGCGATCGAGCGCCCCGTATCTCTTAACAACGAGATCCGGAACAATCGCCCTCAGTGATGGCAAACCCAGACTCCCGTCCTTAACCTCCCCATGGAAGTAACCAATGGGAATGTCCTTAGGGAGCCTAAGCCATTTCCTCACTGCACTCCGGATCTGAACGTCGAGCTTTCTCAATCTATCGTCCGAGATTTTGCCCAGGACAAACCCGTGCATAAACCTTTGGACGAGATGCCCTCTCACCATTTCCAGCCTCTGCTGTGGTTTGTGCCCTTGTGATGTTATTCAGGGCTTTTGTAATGTCATGCTCTAACGTTGCGCATCCAGTGGCCTGGTAATCAACTCCCATGTAACGCCATCTCTCCACACAAGTTGCTTGGCGAAGTTTCCTCCACCCTACCGCGAAGGATTTCTCCGTTGCGTAGTGCAACTTTTTCCTGTGTCCGTCTGGCACCATTGAGAGTACAGAGCTCTTGTTGTGGTTGATGCGCAATCCTAACTGTGTGGCACACCGCTCTACTCTGCTCAAGACCTCTTGCGTCCCCCCCTTTGAGCCCGTCACTAGGACTACATCGTCAGCATAGGCCAGAGCGGAGATTAATTCCCCTGCCAGCCTGTAGCCGACGTACGAAGGTAGAGAATCAAGGATACTGTCCATCACAATGTTGAACAGCATGGGCGACAGTGGATCGCCTTGGCGGACTCCTTTGCCCACTCTTACAGGTTCACTCGTGTTTCCGTGTGCGGCTAAGATGGTAGTTGACGAATTGTACAAACGAGCTACATAGTTAATGAATGCCTTGGGCAACCCTCTCGCCCTAAGCAGCTCTATCAGTGCCTTGTGGGACACTGTGTCGAACGCCTTCGAGAAATCAAGCGTCGCAATATGACACTCCTTTAACCTTTTCCTGCAATCCCCCATCACCGCATCGAGCACGGCTGTGTTCTCGAGCGTGCCATCTGCACGAATAAAGCCGCGCTGATCCAGTGGGCAGCAAGCCAGAAGCCTCCGCGCCAGGATCGCGTGCAGTTGCCTCAGAGGTATCGACGCGATCGAGATCGGTCGATAGTCACCCGGGCCCCCAGGCGAATCCATTTTCGGCACGAAGATCGTCCGACATTGCCGCAGTGGCTCCGGTCTCTCACCTGTGTTCATCCAACAGTTGAATATTTCCGCCTTCCGGTCCGCAGGAACTTTTCCCCACTCCTCGGCCCGAATACCATCCGGTCCTGGAGCGGTTCCGGGGTCTAACCGCGTGTCCCTCACTCGTTATGGGATCCCACAGATGTGATCGCTCCGCTATACCCCCGTACTGCCCTTTCCGCCTTGCAGCTTCCAGGACTTCCGGTGTGGGTCCTTGGGCACCGGACACAGCTTCGAATATCGGTCGCCAGTAGGCTTCCAAGTCATCTAGGCTATGCCCGACTACCCTGCATTGTCCATCTATCACTTCTGCGGCCGCGCGCCCTCGGTTCTTTTTGTAGAGTTCCTGCACCCTTGCGTACTCTACTCTTCTGAGCATCCGTTTGGATACCTTGGCACTACGTGCCCTTCCGTCAAATCCGGTTTTGGGAAGCCAGTAAACATTCACACTACAGCAGCTGACAGTTTATCCTCTTGCACGGAGACTCAAATTTAAACACACCAGAGACATGATGTCCCGGAGAGCTCTAGCCCGTGAGGAAGACAAGTTGCAACGTGTTCTCTTGAACTAAGGCATAGGTTACACAGCGCGAGCAGCTGATATGACTGTAGACAGCTACTGTGCCTGTGTACTCGTATGACAGTAGCTCGACTCGCCTCGCTCGGTCACACTATGCGAACTGCTGGCGTCGCAGGAAGACAGCTACTGCACCAGTGTACTCGCATAGTTCGTCTGTATCATGTCTCGTGCAATGTTGTCACAAAATACTCGTTTAATCACAGTGCATACCATTATAAAAGCAGTTACGAAAATACTTTGTGTTGAAATTGAAAGAGCTATAAAAAAAAGAAAAACAATAGTATATACTGTTGTCGGTATTTTTCAGAGTTTCAAAAGCATCTATCATTAAAATAATACCAGAAGTGTGTGCTGCTATCAATGAAAGTCTTATATCAAAGTAAGTAATTTTTATTATTCATAATCAAATTCACAATGGTTTTGTTAAAGTTTTGTACATATTAAACGTGAACTTTACATAGTAATACTTAATAACTACAGTACAGTACTACATAGCTTAGTTCGTTATTTTTTAATATTAGCGATTGATATTGCTGCAGCAAGTACATCATTAGATTGGAGTATAGATTCAGATTGATCCAGCAGTGGTGCAGAGAGTGCAGATGTTGTAGGTTCAACAGGTTGATAATTACAGACATTGTTTGCGAAGGATTTACAAGCTGGTAGGTTACAGGCTGTGGTGATAGCGTACATTCATTATGGAGTATATATTGTGAAGATTGTTCCACTTGCATAGAGAGCGCAGACATTGTAGGTTCAACAATTTCATAATTTACTGTAGGCTGTGGTAATGGCGTACATTCGGAACTGTAATTATTAGGTGTATACACAATTCTATCACGGAGGGCTCTCTTACGGTATCTAGAGAGTATCGCCTGTATTTCATCTGTCGCATCAATTCTATCAATCGAAGATAACTGTTTGAGCTGATGTGCTACATGTCTTCCAATAACATCACATTCATCGTCTGATTCTCTTGTAATCGGGGCAGACACGTTTACTAAACTGTTATTTAGCTCTTTGAGTTCATTCACGGCTGCTTGAATGTCAGACCGTTCTGATGATAATTTATATATAGTATATGGTTCCTGAAATTAACATTACTCTTTTATTTTTCAGATACCGAATGTAGAAGAATGGCAAGATATACAAATAGGATTCGCTTCGCGGTGGAATTTCCCTAATTGTTGTGGCTCTATAAATGGGAAGCATATAACAATTCAAGCACCACCAAATTGTGGCAGTGAATATTATAACTACAAAGGAACAAATAGTATAGTGCTCATGGCCGTCGTGGATCACGATTATACTTTCAGATATGTAGATATAGGCTCATATGGTCGTAACCCAGGTGGTGGGGTATTCCAAAACTGCTCTTTGTATCCTTATCTAGAAAACAATTTATTGTTGCCTGAAAATGGTATTCTAGTTGAAGATGATGCCTTCCCATTAAAACCGTATTTATTAAAGCCCTACAAAAATATATTGTCTACCGCAGAAAAGATTTTTAATTATAGGTTGAGCAGAGCAAGAAGGATTGTGGAGAATGGGTTCGGCATTCTAGCATTTGATGGCTTTTGGATCTCTATCTCAAGGCAATCTATGATGCAACTAACCTCATAATATTTATGTCTGAAAGACATAGGTAAAGTTTTTATAATCTGTTGAGGATCCAGATTAACAACAAAAGGGCACATTACACTGGCTATTTTAGGTATAGTTTTTAAAAATACTTTGCTGGAGTCATACAAAAATCATCAGCCAACTCTTTGAATTTATTGTCTAATCTGATTTTTTTAAAACATAATAATATGATGTGTTTCTTTACTTTTATTTCACTCTCGATTTTCTCGACTATATATAATAACAACTTTTGGGAATACCGATATAAAACCTAGGATTACTCTCAATCTTTTTAATTGTGTTTTGTAATGTTAAAATGGCATCAAGTTTATTTGCATTTTCCAGGAACCCTTTGCAGTCAGAAGTAGTTAATGTTTGAGAAGAAAGATTTGATGGCGAAGATGGTGTATAATCACTGTCCTAGTTTTCTTGTTATATCTTCCTGGAAGTTTCCCCAGCATCTGTTGTAATATTTAGCCTTGATTTAACATTATTATCAACTTTGAAAGGGGATGTAGAAACATGTATCGCTGTTGGTTTTATTGGGGACACTGCTTTATTAACTAAACTTGTGTTGACTTGAACAGCTTTGCTGCGGTATTTGTGTGTGATTAATGCTTGGACCGATTTATCTGCTGTTTTACGAGTGTCTTCTATAATGGGGAAATCTGAAAACAATAAAAAGTAATTATGGTTACAGGTGAAATATAATAAATCTAATGTGTAGGTAATGTAGGGTTGCCAACATTTCTCCGGCGAAATATAGTATTTTTCAAAATAAACTATAAAAAAATATAGTACACTTCTAAAAAATATAGTATTTTATGGAAAATTAAAAAAAATGCAATGAAATATTATTTATTTATTTATTTTTATAAAAACTATATTTTTTTGAACTTCTTGCATTTTTTAACAATAATTTATCTGAAATAAAAGTGTCATATGCTTTATTACATTCAATTTTAAGATTAATATAAATTAAAAGCTCATTTTTTATTAATGAGATACTACTTCTGTTTCTCTCTTCCCGCCATTTCAAATTCATAACCGAAAATACCCTTCCTGTGAATGCCGAAGTGGCGGGAATACGAGTAGAGAGCAGGAATGAGATAATTTTAAATAAATTGGGTGAGTTATTCTCAGTAGTTTTAAAAATATACTGCCACTTTTGCCCTGTATTTTTGTCATTAAACTCACTACAATCTTTTAATTTTGCTAAAATTTCATTTAATATTGTTATTTCAGAGTAAAGGTCATCCATTTCGATACTCAATTTTTCTCGAAAAATTTAGAATTTCTAATATTGTCTCACAGTCATTAATTGTAACCTCTTGTTTTAAACTAAAGTTTTGGATTTTGCATAGCCAATTGCTTTCATTGAAATCAAACCATTTATTTAGATAGTCTAAACACTTATCAATGAAAATCAGAAAATTCTTTTGAATTTCATTACTTTCTGTAGGAGATTTTAATTCCAAAGACTGCAACATTTTTTTGGTTTCATAACCAAAAAACTTATCTCTTTTACGTTGTTCTAGCACCGATTTTAAAGCTGACATAATATTATACACATCAAAGACTGTAATGTTATTGCCTTCTAATTGTTAAACAGCTTTATTAAAGTTATGTAAAAAATGGCTTGCAAAATTCAAAAAGATTTGATCTTTACTATTCCCATTGATTTCATTCATCATCAAAATATTTTGAATATGTATAGGACAGTCCTCTAAACTAAGAAAATAATCATTCAAAGCCTTCCAATTCAAAAGTATGTTGTCCACACAAGGTAGCAATGAAAGCTATCTAGTACCAACATGTCGTTTCAATTCATGCCATTCACCTTCAACAGCAGCAACAAATGTTTGAAGTTGTTCTCTACGAACTGCGGAAACTGAAAAATTGCTGTAGATTTTTAAAATAATATTTTCGATATCAACTCTTAAAAAATTCATCGCATGCTTTACCGTGTTATGCACTATATGTGCATGACAATTGCCCTTTAACACATTAGGAGCCACTTGTTTAATATTTTTATAAAGAGAATGGTGAATACCAAAATTTGCATTGGTGTTGTCTGCACTCAGACCGGACACTCTATCAAAGGAAAGGTTGTGGTTAGATAGTGAACTGTTAAGGCGGCGGTTCGCGCCGCGACAGAGACGGGAGACCGAGACAGGAGACTGAGACCAGAGACAGCGACTGAGACCAGAGACAGCGACAAATGTCTCGGTCTCTTCGGCATGTACTGTAGGTCGAGACTGAGACCGAAGATCGCGACAAGTGTCGTGGAGCGACCGCTCAGTTCAAGAGAGTCTGTCGATGAAGTCAGTGGTGTTTTGTGTCATGATGGAAAATCAAGTAACGAAGCTGCTATTGGAGGAAGAAGAAGACGATGATTTGCTCTTATATCGCACTCTTAGTTAAACACTGACCAAATTCAACATTGCTAATTGTTGAGAATGAACGAAACAATTTTATTGAGTAAACAATAAATAAGTTAAATTGCTGTAGAATCAAAAATATACGTACTATAATTTTTTTTTTTTTTACAAGAATGTGATCTTTTAGATATAATGAAAAATATTTATGATTTTGATTATTTAGTTTTTAAAAAAGAGTAAAAAATCTTCCTGAATTAGGTCATTATTCTACAAATAACATTAAAGAAGTGGTTGACTTTACTACAAATAGGTCTGTGTTTTACTAATCAATTCTATTATATATCTGATTTCTTACTTAAGTTACTATTTGATTAATTAAATGTAAAATAATATGACATATTTATGAATAAGCCTTTTTTCGACAAAATATTAAATTTTTTAGAATGACTCATTTAAAAAAAATTATTATGAAAAATAGAGTAGGAACACAGTTAAAAAAAAGTCGGCTTGAATCAAGTGTTATTTATTTTTCTACGCCTCTTATGAAAACCGATATCAAAAATCACGTTTTTAATAAAAAAAATAAGTCAAAACAAGAAAAATCTAATTATTACGCAACGTCAAGGACTATACTAAAGTATATTATTTATAGTCTTTGGTAACATGCAATCAGTAAACGTTTTCAGAAACATAACATTAAAAATAAAGTAGGTTAGTGATGTAGTAATGAACCTATATCTATTGTGTAGGTACATAACAAGCTTTCCTTATAGCTTAACATAGTATAATAATTATTATTATTAGCCTATGAAGATAATTTTTGTATTATGTTCACTGAGCACACATATAAAAATCACTCGTATATCTACTCTATCTAATTAAAGTCTAAACCTATACAATTCAGTCTGCTAAAATCAGTCTTATTAGACGATAAGTTTAACTAATAAAATAGGATGGAAGTAATAAATTCTTATAAAATTACAAGGCAGGAACTGAGTAAATTGTTTTACAAAAGGTGATGCTTAAATAGACTAGTAATCTTATTTTTATTTGGCACAATTTTGATATCTTAACCTATTGTGATAGTTGTACTTTAAGTAAGCATCGTTTATGTAAAGGGTAGACTAGCAAAGTACCGTACTATAATTAATAAAGTAAAAAAATAAACATTTCTTAAACTAAGCACCTTTAAATCACATCATTGTAATAAGTAGCATAATAAGGCGGTATAACTTTTTTAGATATTAAACTCTTCAGATCTTTTTTTGATTCTCTTTCAGTTGGAATCTTTCATTATATGCCTTTCCCAAGACAATGTCTTGAATCATAGGTAAGTTTTTTCGCAAACCTGTCCGTACGTTTAATTCCCGATACTCTTCGTCCTTATATGAAGTCTTGAAATAAAATTTGAAGGGTTCTTTCTTACAGAACATCAATATTTTTACGTCATTCCAAGTAAGTGGGTTTCTGTTTACATCTTTGGTAAAATTCAAACCCCACTGAGTTTGTAGATTCTTTACGTCTACAAAATCTTAATAAGTTAATGTTTGTACTTGGAACTTTTTGCCAGTTTTTTGGCACTCTTGATGAGAGAAATATATTGGATTGGAGTAGGTATAGATAGTGTCTGCTTTTAAAAACTTTTGTATTTCTTTCTCAATTAAACTGTGCGCGTTATCATTTTCATTTTGTGTGTGTCCTTTTATTAAATATTTATGCATAATACAGTTTATATTTTCGAATTGAGTCAACGCATACATATAGAGGGTTGCAATGAATTTATTTTTATTTTGCCCGCAGCAATTATCAGAATAAAATATGACTTTTACAGATTTACTTGTACTCCGTTCGTTTACTAACTTTAGAAATTTAAGACACAAGTTTCAATTTCGACAGAACCTTTTTGTCCTTGAATCTCGTCCCAGAAATAACTATAAACATCTGTATAAGCTTTATTGCTTTCCTCTTCATTTGTGTTCTTTTTGGCTAATTCAGCAATAGTGAAATTATAACAATTCATTTTTGTTTTATAATAGAAACTGCTAGATTTTCCAAGTGATGCCTGCAGTATTGCTTCCAGGTCATAAACAGCACAAATGTTATTTTCGTCTATTTCATATCTATCTTTTCTTTTTTCTATTCTTGACAATTCCTTCTCTTCTAAATGTTTTTCATACTCTTCCTTTAATTCCTCGTTTGATGTTAACTTGTAGTCTCTACATAGATCACAAAGATATTTTTTAGGCTGGTGAATCTTTATGCCTGTGTCCTTAAAATTTCATAAAATTTGCAAAATTTGCCCGATGGACGTCCGTTCTTTTGTTGCAGTTCTGCAAAATCTTGATAAATTTCAGTCAAAGTTCTTCCAGGACATATGTATTCACATGACGATGAAGCTGTAGTGTAATGGGACTCAACTCGAGGAATAGAATCAATGAAGCTCTTCATGTCGTTGACCAATGTTTCGTCAACTTTCTTATGGTGTCCGTGCTTTCCACATTTGTCTTCAGCCAAAAAGTTCTGTTCATCACATTTTTCTTTCACTGTACGTATCATCCTGTCTGTAATATCAAAAGTATGCAAAAAAAATGTTTTGCACACCCTTTGTTTCATATCCCCTTGTTGTAAATAAAATGCAATGTTTGACTTCCTTGGATTTGGTCTTACTGTATTTGTACTAAGATTTAACTTCAATCATACAACTTTTGATAAATGCTCTTTGGATATCTATATTTTTCAAACTCCAGAACTTGTCAAAAAATATTTTCCTAACTTGTTCAGAAATTGTCTGTGAACATTTTAAACGGCATTTTTCAGTACACGGTGGCTTAACTGAACGCGTATTGACTACTTTATTGGTTCTCACTGTCATATATGTCTGGCCGGTATTTCTTAAACGTTATACGTTATTTCTTGCATTGTTAAATTTCTAACTTTCAGGGTCTCGCTTTCGCTTTCTCGTTTTGCGTTCTGGTGTTTTTGAGAGATTGTCACTTTTAGATGACGTACCAGAACTGCTTGATGGCGTACTAGAACTGCTTGATGACGACGACGATGAAGATGAAAGACTTCTGCTTCTGCGAGAAGGGAATCTTAACGAAGATGGTGGACGTTTATTTTCCATCTCAGTATCATATGTTGGATCTGAGTCACTTAGGTCCGGATCACTCTCACCAGAATTAATGGGGGATATTTGATAAGATTTTTATTTTTTCTCAAAGATTTTCCTGCGGATTTTTCATTGGTTTCAGTTGTTGTGGTGCTAGTTGAAGGCAGAGCATTTTGATAACTTACAGACGGTCCATCACACTCCACTCCACTTTCAACTGCTTGTTCTTTGTGAGGTGATACTAAAGTATTAAGCCTTGATAACTCAATTTTGCAGACATATGATGTTTGGGTCTTAGATGGTGTAATATTAATAAAAGTTCTGGTTTCAGCAGTAGCTTGATTTTTAGATGTTGAGTTATGAACGGTTATTGCAGCTGGAATACACGGAGCATTATTTATTTCGTGTTCAGGTAATGTAATTTTTTCTGAATTTACAGGAGATGACTGCAGAGTTGAAGGGCTCATATTCTGAGGTAGTATTGTATTCGTTATGATTGTAGGTGCAGTTCCCAAATAACCTTCTTGAAGATCTTTTTCAGGTATATCAGTATGAGTCGTCATGTCAGTGGTAAGTTTTTGCGTAAAACGTTGTAGATTATTGCTTTCGGACAATATCACACTGTCAGCGTACGTAGTTAGCAAAGAATTTTCTTCATAATTTTCAAATGGAGATGAATGAGATGAATCTGTGTCGAAAACTAACTTACGGCAAACTCTTCTTTTAGGTGCAAAATAAACACATTTTTTGCTTCTTATCTTTCAGAAATACTCGTGATTTTATTGTTGTATCTCTGTTCACGTACATCAATATTCAGGTTATTGAAAATTTGCTTCATACGCTGTTTATCCATGATGAATAGTATAATCTACAACAAAATAATAAATTTCAGTGGTAAAATTATATTTTGATTTATCTATTAAAAAAAGTTTTGAAAATATGTGACACAAAGACGTATTTTTAGATATAACGCAGATAAACTCATAATTTTCATCATAAAACGACTTAACAACGAATGTGTCAAAGAATTCTGAATTGATTTTGCAAAAAAGAGACCGAATTCAATTACGGACAAATACTTTTTAAAATTATCAAAACAACACAGACTCAATTCGAAAACGGTCAATGAACTTATTAAAATTTTTTGTAAAATACTAATCCTCAATAAAAAGAAACAACCAGACCACTTAGGTATTTACTAAAACAAAGACCTAGTATAAAATTGGTCATTTATAAAACAAAATTCACTAAACTTACCTTAATTTTTGATGAAATAACGACTCCTTTCAAAATCGGTCGACGTTCAACACTACCACCACATACCGCCGCCGACGCGAGACTGAATCGGTCGCTATTCGACTGAGGTGGGAGGTGCGCGGGGAAAATAAAATACAGACTCGTCTGATTTTGCACCCTAACGTGTGAGGAAAAGGGTTGTTTTTTTTTATACCAGATTGCCTGCTCTTTTAGGTCAATATTTTACCGTAACCCATTTTGGCCAAATTTTGAATTCGGTCGACGTTTTACTAAGAGTGCGATATTATTATTACAAATACAAAACTGAAAGACCTACCTTAGACTTACCTTACCTAGACTTACCTATTAAGGATTTATATTTAACTAGAGGTCAAGAAGGATCATTTTCGCTATTAGTAAAGAAACACCTGATGTTTGATGACAATATATTCAGGAAGTATTTTCGGCTGAATAAAACACAGTTTGATTACGTATTAAATTTACTGAAAAAATCAATGCAAGAAAAAGGAAAAATATCAGTGAAAGAAAAATTAGCACTAACTTTAAGGTAAGTTTGCCAATTCATCGAAATTATTCTGGTCGATTTCACTGTAATTACTTTGAAATGGTTCACCGGAAATATTTGGTAATTGGCGAGATGTTAAATCAATCAATCCAGTCTGTGTTTGGTGTTCTGATGAAGCTGCACTTATCGGAGAATATGAATTGTATGATGAATTTGAATTATATGATAACTGGCGTGATGAATCACTCTGTGCTTGAAGTCCTGATAAAGCCGCTATTCTTGGAAAATATGAATTGTAAGGTGAACTTGTATAGGGGCGTTCAGTTTGACTCTCGATATCTGTGATCTCATACTTCGAGACGATATTAAAAATTTCAGTTTTTGCCATTGCTCTTGAACGTGCGCTCAATTTTCTTAACATTATTTCAATATGTTTTGTAAATGTCGATATATCATCAACTGATTCTTGAGATTTTAATGACTCCAGCTGTCTATTTCGGTTTGCCTGTCTGTCCTTCATAAATTTTATAAATTCATCTTCTTTTTGTCTCTTTCTCTTTGTATTCTTGGCAGAACTGTTACTCGGTATATTAGATTTCTCTTGTGTAGATTTAGAAGTGCCTGGTAACTCCTTTGAATGAGTGTTATATACTGACGTGTCTGCGGCTTCGTGAGGAGTATCTGCATGTTCTACTCCTGGGGAGGTATTAGTAACTTCTTTTTCTACACTGGCGGAGCTTTGCTATTCTTGTTCTACACCTGTAACCTGTACCAGTGTACAGGTTAGCCGTTCTGATGGTGTGTTTTCTAAAAATCTTAAGCGTTCATAAAACTGCCACTTTGAATTTTTTGCTGGTGCTGCAGATCCCGTCGATTGTTTTTGTTTGCGCTTATATCTGTTGTAAGAGTCCCTGATCAAACTGATCATTTTTTACGGCATTCCGAATCTGTAATAAATAATAATATTATTTTTTTTATTTTCAGATTCCTGGCGACTGGAGAAACATATCGACCCTTCTGGGTAGAAACGTCGTAAAAGCCAAATGGCCATTTTACAGTACGGCCAAAAAACAAAAATCGTAATTTTGTTTCACGCATATTTTTTTATTCTTTGTAGTTATAATAAACCACTATAGCTCATTAAGCTTAGATTTTCGGGTAGTTTACTAAATAGAAACTCAAAATATTCTACATTCAATAGTTTCAGAGATCGCATGGCTTTTACTACAAAAAATCTAGTTGTAAATGGCTTTTACAACATTATTTTTTGCTTCGCGACTATAACCATTTATTCATTTTGTAGTATAAGACTTAATACATCGTTTTTTAGAAGGTATTTTTGAATTAAAGGACAATTGTAATAATAAGAAAGTGTAATTTTGTGTATTAAATGCGACAAACATTATTGACAAATAACAAATTATTTTATAGTTTTTCATTATTTTAACGTAAAATTGTACTTTTCGTATTGTAATTGTATTGTAAGTATTTAACAATAATAGCTTTAGACAATCAGTTCTTCGTATTTTAGTCTAGGTAATAAGTCTTTTGGTGGAAAACTTTCTTGAAATATTTTCTCAACTTGCAAATTAAACAATCTTAGATTCTAAATCTAAAAAAACATGAAAGTTATTAAAGATATCTTTGGAAATAACAGGAAGTTGTATAAAAACTTAACAACAAAAAACAAATTTGTTATTCAATCAACTCACTCATCACTGCAGTAATATTATCAAAATAAAATCAACACAATCTCTTAACTATGCAAAAATAGTAAGCATTTAACAATAATAACATTATCTTAATAAAATCATTTCTTTGTAATGTATTCGTAATGTCTACCTATAAATCTTTTTGAGGAAAACTGCTCAGGTACATTTTGCTCAACTTACACGAAACAATCTTAGCTTCTTAAACTAAAGTAAACATTAAAGATATTTTTATCTTTGGAATAATAGTGAATGGCAAATAATAAAACTATGCTTACAGTACAATAAAAAACGTAGTTTTATACTTAATCTAAAACAATAAGAAACAACATAATAAAATTTAGTCATCATTCAGTCACGTCGTCATCATCATCTTCTTCATCAGTCTCAGAAGAAACAACATAATAAAATTTAGTCATCATTCAGTCACGTCGTCATCATCATCTTCTTCGTCAGTCTCAATTAATGTGTTATTTTTATTAGCACTGTGCTGCATCTCTAAATAATCTCTGTGGAACCGTCTAGGAATCGATCCATCTGTTCATATTCATATTTTTTTCATATTTTTTTCAAATCTTTCATATTTTTTTTCAAATCTTTATACTTTTGTGCTGAAATAGGAAGTTTATCTTTATAATATTGTTGCAAGTTTATGTCATAAAGTTCTCGTAAATAATCTGCATCTTGTGTTTGACGGATTTGAGGTTCATCTTCTTTCTTGCCTTTTCCTTTTCCCTTTCCTTTCCTGTAATCTTCCCTTCTCCTTTGTTTTTTGTTTTTTCAAATAGTGTAATTTTCTCGCTTACTGCAGCTTCTTTCATTGAATATTTTATTTCCATCTTGTTTAGGTTCTTTTTCTTGAAGGTAGCTGTGCGAATGCTCTTGAATTTTATGTTTTTTGACGTTTCTTTTGTGAAAGTTTTAGCCGTTAAGTCGTCCCAGTTGATAAAATCTGTATGTTCTATTACATTGACTTTATACGGCTAAGGTTGCTTCCTTGCAGTCTGAAAGTAGGAAGGCCACTCAGTACGACTCCATACGATGATTTTTTTTACTT
This sequence comes from Phengaris arion, assembly GCA_963565745.1. Classification (NCBI taxonomy): domain Eukaryota; kingdom Metazoa; phylum Arthropoda; class Insecta; order Lepidoptera; family Lycaenidae; genus Phengaris; species Phengaris arion. Next base: position 4,922,972 of record OY751444.1, on the reverse strand, counting down.
CCGATTCAATTGTAGCGTGAACAGAATCGGCAGGCATGTAAGTATGGCCTGGGAGTAGATAATTTATTTGGATTACTCGCAGATTATCAGATTTCAGTAAAAAGTAATTCAATACGGATAAAACGACTCTATTTTTGTTTTGGCCTGTACACGAATCACAGTACAAAATCATTGTTTCAATTCCTTGACGGTCCAATTCTTTGAGATAGAAATACAAACAAGTAGCTATCTCGTTGCTATCTCTCTTTCCATCACACTCGCCCCATGCATAGCAGTAGACATTCTGCGTTCCACTGTCATACACTGTAAAATTAAATACGCCGTACTTTCTTGCATAGTATAATAACATGCTCTCACCATACGGAGTATTAAGAACTTTTTGAAGATCAAAACTGCTGCACACAGTTTTAGCCTCTTTCAAAGTTTGGTGAGCTTTGAATCTTTTATATGACGCCTCTTTTTCTTCTTTGTGTTCTTACAGTATTTGTTTCTCTTCCTCTGTCGTTTCCTCGAACGAATTTTCAGCTTTTGTACACAAGACGCATTTATCTTTTTTAGGACAATGAAATCCTAAATCGTACTCTTTGTTAAATATTTCTCTGAACATAGATTCACTGAGAAATTCTTCGTTCTTAATTTTACAACTTTCGCGGTAAATTCGATATAAATTCGTCAAGTTACGCAAATCCTGAGAGAGATACATACGTTTACTTTTCTGGAGATTTTCAATAAATTTCCGCGCAATATCTTTCACAGGCTCTGAATATTTGCTATCAGCAGTTCTCGTTCTTAAATCTACTTGTGACATGCCCTCCAATGCATTCAATATAACGTTATTCAAGTATCTTTGTGTTACTTCCAAAGTACAAAGCAACAATTTTTGGCATACTTTTTTATGGTCTTCATTGTAATTTATAAAATAATCAATTGTTATTTTCCGTCTATTCGACTCCACTCTTTTTCTTCTAATGCCATCAACACGTGCACAGTGAACTAACCAATCTCGACGACGCTTAACATCTAGACTCCAATAAAATGTAAAAATTCTTTTCCTACGATCCTCGCTTATTTCGTAACAAACTCTCTTACATTTTCCAGGTGCGCATGGATTATTTTTCATGGACTTAGCTGCGACTACTTTTCCTTTTGGTGTTACATATTCTTTGCCTTCGTTCTTCAGACTCTGGTTTCTTTTGCGTGCATTAACTTTAGTCTGTCTTTTAGTAATGGTAACTTCAGCGTCTTTAAAAGGTTCTGCAGATTGTCCATTTTCACCTTTCTTGTCCTGAATTTTCCTGTTCTTCTTTTTTCTTTTACTCTTTTTATCATGACTAGACGTGCTTGTATCGCTGCAAGTCCTCAAATCAGAGCTTCCTGCAGAAAAATCTCCCTGGTCTTCATCAGACAGAAAATCCATACATGATTTTTTAAACGAATTTGTGGCTCTGCGTCTTTTTCTTGTTTGCTCGGCAGATGAGTGGTCAGCTACAACGGGGCTTTTACCTCTAAGTTCCGGTGCAGTGCCGGGAAAATGGCGGTAATCGTCATCTATTACGACGTGTGCAATGGCAGGTGAGTCGTCAACTGGTGCTGCATTTTCAGATCCAGCGTCGGGACCATGGTGGTGAGTATCGTCCGCTGCGGTATGGGCATCAATAGGTAAGTGTTTCAGGGGTGTTGCGCTTTCAGAACCAGCGTCGGAGCCATGGTGGTAAGTATCGTCCGCTGCGGTAAAAAAATTTTTTGGCCAATGACGATGACTTTGCGCAAAAGTGGGGCTTTGTGAAAGAACAAGGGAAAAAATTGTTAAAATCTCGTAATAAAATCAATTTACAACATAATAAATCTCCTTATTACCTGGAACAATAAGACAAATACAAAATGTTAGTTTATTAGTAAAGACGCACACAACTACAATTAAATGTTATTATTGTTGATAAAATTACACAGAACATCAACAAAGGGGGTATGAACTAGGGACAAAAGGGATTGGAAGTTAGAAGGACGAGGGACATTAGGGGGAAGTGAATCATATAGTGAGGAGAGACGATTTGGACAACTGAAAAAAATATGTTCAAGAGTGCCTTCATCTAGTCCACATTCACATAGAGACGAATCTCTAACCCTAATTTTGTGAAGGAAGACTGGAGTACAACAGTGACCCAAACGCAGGCGGCAGACTGTAGAGGTGACAATTTTTTTAGCTTTCCTATATTTGAAGAACCAAGGTTTCACCAACACCTGACTCTGAAGAGAATAGTAGAATTTACCCTTCAAATTTCCCGATACATCCCAACTTGCATTCCAGTCGGAAATTAAATGCTCTATAGCCAATGGTATTAGATCACTACAGTAAATTGGTCAAGGCCACCTGAGTGAGTGGCCTGTTTTGCGTAGAGATCTGCGCTCTCATTACCTGAGATACCACTGTGGCCTGGTATCCAAACTAGTTCGACCTGAATGTTCTGGGAAAGGCATTTTAGAAGCAGATGTCTAATTTTTGAGATATAAGGAAATTTAAATTTAGCACGGAAGGGGTTAGCAAGAATAGCCTGAAGACAAGTACGAGAATCAGAAAAAATAACTGAATTGTTCAGACGATGGGACTCAATAAATGATAAAGCCTCGAGCACAGCAATTGCTTCCCCGGTAAAAACAGACGACTAAGAAGGTAATTTAGAGTTTAACACCACATTTACCTTAGGTATCCAAACTGCTAGACCAACAAAGCCTTGCTGACTTAATTTTGAGGCGTCTGTATAAATATGATACCAGTTCTTATACTTGGTATTAACTATTTCCAAAAATTGTTGTTTAGCTGATTAGGAACCTTTTATAATGCCGGAATCAAGGGAAATACATGGAACCTTAACTAGAGCCTCATATGGAATTTCAAATATAGGGAGCATTTTACTTTGATACACTGGACAGGGCATGTTAGTAAATTTAAGGAAACTTTTAAAAAAACAGGGTGGGTTTTTATGGGACCAGTAGGATGAGGAATGGACTAATTGGGAAAGAATATGTAATTTTGGAATAAGAGGATGATCTGAGAGTTGCAAGGCTTTAAAAAGAAATCTGTCAGAGAGAAGCTGACGTCGAAAATGTAAAGGCGGATCTGCACACTCTATCTGGAGGGCATTGTTGGAGGTGGACTTCATAGCGCCTATTACTAAACGGAGACACTTGGATTGGATTTTGTCCAATTCTTGAAGTGCAGATTTATGACAGGGCTCAAGAATAAAGGACCCATAATATTGAATAAGTTAAAGTTGAATTTGTTATGTTTATCAGCTGAGTTAAGTTATTACGGAGAGTGTTGGATATACCCATACCGGAGTCGCTGAAACGGGATATTAAATTTAGTAAAAGAGAGGAAAGAAGTTCAGGAAAACTATCATTAATGGACAAGGAATTGGTATTTGAAAAAGCTACACCATTAGGTGTTTCCAAAATAAGGTCTTGGACAATGGTTTGATGGGAAAGACGGTTGTAACCAGGTTTGGGTGTAGGGATTGTACGACGAGGGGTGAGAACAGTTTTTCTGTAGGAGGTAGTACGAGGAGGAGAAGGAGTGGATTGGCGGGAACGTGAGAAAGTGGCTGTAGGAGTGGCTACAACGTCAGTGAAAGCCCTGCGCACACTAGGGAACCTAGCGGAAGCTTCTGCATATGAAATATTTTTTTCCGACATAACAGCCTTAATTTCCTTCTGTCTAATAAATTCAGGGCAACTGGAGTTGTTAGCCATATGAGATCCAGAGCAAAAGAGACAAGTAGCCACCTGAGTATTACAATTGTCACCCTCATGTGGTTGTGAACACTTGTAACACCTAGGTTCCGACCTACAGATTGTCTTGACGTGTCCAAACCTACAGCACCGGTTGCACTGGATGATAGGAAGTTTATACAACTCTACAGGAAGAGATGTATAAAAAAGGTAAGTATGAGGAGGTAGTTTTTGACCATTAAAAGTCACAACAACGGTTTGAGTGGGTATCCATGTTACATTTCCATTAGCTTCTGTTGACTTACGGCACATACGACGTGCCTTTATAACTTCACCATATCCAATAGGCACTACGCAATGAAGATCAAACTCCTCCATTCCAATATCTAAAGCGACATTTTTAACTATTCCCATCCGCGACACATTATATGACGGGATGGAAGCGGCGAAACCTGCATTAACCAGTATTGAAGAATCCAGAAAGGTGTTAGCGTCATCTGCATTCTTAAATTCTACATATACTCGGTTCCTACCTATACGCTTTACGCCACCGAGGGAAACTGAAGTAAAGTTATTTTTAAAGAGAAAACGGCCAAATTCCATAGGACGGATTATACTATTATTAGAGTCTGCTTTGGACACATGTACAACAAATGGTGAGCAATCAGTAACGGAATATTTACGCTTATTCAAAAATTCCGGTTTTGCGTAGGATAATTGGTCATTTTGTGAGGAAACCGAGTTATTGCCATTTTGCGTAGGATAAATGTGTCTGGGACGCTTATTTGGGATATTCTCCATATCCACATCTGGAACGGCACTTAGGCCGTTCGGCGGGGTAACACAAACATTACCTCTTCGCGTTCCGCCGGGATCCGGCGGATCATTATCCATTATAAAACTAAACTACGCTACTTACGTAAATCAAAACAAACACAAACAACACAGTAACACAGTAGGTAAACAAACAAGGAGATGAAACCACGAACAAGTACGAAAATCTATAAAAAAAACACAAAAACAGCCAAACACTTGTTGCAAGCACTCAACCGAATCGCAAAGTCCAAGGTTTGGGTTTTCACTTGGCTTTTGGGTTGTCACTTGTCAATATCATGTTATGTCATATGTCAATTGTCAACGTCAATTTGTACAATTTGTCAAGTGTCAACTTATTTTTTAATTATTAAGTCTATTTTATTTTTTATTTTATTTTATTCAAAAGATACACCAACAACATATTGTGACAACATTCAAAACTTAAAACTAATACATTTTTGTTTTATACTAACACAATAGTTAATTACAGGCGTATGCAACTGTTTTAAAGGTATTTTGCTCCTTACATTAAAAATAAGTTTAGTTAAGATGTGTCATAAGAAATGCTTAACTTACTATATTTAAAATAATTAATATAAACGAACTTGCAATTAATTAGAAGAACTAATATTTAACTTTTTTTTTCATTATAATTAAGAAAGAAAAAAATAATACAATTAAATTTTTGTCAGAATAACTACAAGTTTAGTAACGAGATGTCATAGGTAAAAACAAATTTATACATTAGCAATAATAATAATACAATCAAATTTTGTTAGAATAGTTATTACAAGCAACGAGATGTCATAGGTAAAAAACAAAATACATTAGCAATAATAATAATACCATAAAATTTTTGTCAGAATAATTACAAGCGAGATGTCATAGTTAAAAACAAAATACATTAGGAATAATAATAAAAATAATAAACTGGTATGTCAAAATCATAATAATTATCAATTTACAAATTTTATTGGTATTTTACATTTTTAAGTCTAAACAATATCGTACAACGTTTTCTTGAAATTGACAAGAGAGTCGTGGAAGATGTCGATGTCGTGATGGGCTACTTTGTTGTAAGAGTCTAAGAGTCGGTTCATAGTAGAGTATTTTCCCAGGTTCGTTTTAGCAGAACTGTGTATAAATGTTTTTGTGGGGTGCCTGGGAACACATCGGGGTACATATAAGTTGACGAGACATAGTAAATTTGTTGAGTCCAGTGTACTGTTGACAATTTTGTGGAGAACACAGAGATCAGCAATCAGCCTACGCTGCTCTAGGGAGTGGATTTTGAAATGTTTAATGCGTCTGTCGTAGTTGGCTCTGTATGGACATGATTTGTCTTTATAGGAAAGGTAGCGTGTGAAAGATTTTTGAACTCGCTCTAGTCTTTGGATATGCGTTCCATAATGAGGATTCCAAACCACCGATGCGTATTCAAGTGTAGAGCGTACTAGGGCGTTGTATAATGTAATAATGCAGTCTGGGTTTTTGAATTCCTTGGTGTTTCGTTTGATAAATCCTAACAGTGACCATGATTTAGCAAGAACTTGGTTTTGGTGTTCCAGGAATGACAATTTGCTATCGAGCATGATGCCCAGATCTCTAATTACAGAGGTTTCTTGAAGCTGCTGACCTTCGATAGAATAACACGTGTTGAGTTTAATTCTTTTGCGGGAAAATTTTATATGAGCACATTTGAGAACATTGAGGGACATTTTATTGTCGCTGCACCATTTCTGGATAGAGTCGAGGTCTTTTTGCAATAGGGCGCTGTCTTCGATCGATTTTATTACCCGGTATATTTTAAGATCATCGGCGAACAAGGAGCATTTACTGAAACGAATTTTTAAAGTGATATCGTTAATAAAGACCAGAAAGAGTATTGGGCCAAGGTGGGAGCCTTGAGGCACTCCTGACGTGGCGAAAAAAGGTTCAGAGGAATATCCATTAACCGTAACTGTCAAAACTCGTTTTTCTAGGTAGGATCTAAACCAGGAGAGTAAGGGATCGTGAATGCCGTATGCTTGTAGTTTTTCTATTAGTATTTTGTGGTCTACCCTATCGAAAGCACTGCTGAAGTCTGTGTATATCGCATCAACTTCCTGTCGGCTGTCTACGCTTTTTATTACATCGTTTAAGTAACTTAGTAAGTTTGTAACTGTAGAGCGTCCTTGGCAAAAACCATGTTGATCTTTGGTGATTATACCTTTGAAGTAGCGAGTAAGAGTTGGGCAGATCAGGCTCTCAAATACCTTCGCTAGCACACAGAGCATTGATATAGGTCGATAATTACATACGCTGTGTCTCGAGCCCTTTTTGTGTATTGGGAATATATTTGCCGATTTCCATGTGTTGGGGAAAGTTGAGGTTTCTAAAGATTTATTAAATATAATCTTCAGGGGTAGCGTAAGGTATTTATACGTTTTTTTAATAAAGATGGGTGGGATACCGTCAGGCCCGGCGCCTTTACTAGCATCGAGTCTTTTTAGGGTTTTGCATATTTCTCGTTCAGAAATGTATAGTAAAGAAAGACAGGTCTGTGGGTAATTTTGTGTCGTAATTGATACGGTACTCTGGTTAGGAGTTGGCTCTGAAAACAGAGCAGAAAATTGTTTAGCGAACAAGTTACTTATGTCTCTACCTGATTTGGCCACTCTATCATTGAGAGTCATTTCAGAAGGAATTGAGGAAAGCGATGCTCGTCTCTCTTTTATATAGGCCCAGAACTTCTTCGGTTCACGTTGAATAGCATATTCCGTGTTAGATATGTATTCTAAGTAGCAAGATTTCATAAGAGCCTCAACCCTAGATCTAGCCATTTTGAATTCGATCTTGTCTCTGGGATTATTTTGTGCTTTTAGACGTCTCCTTATTTTTTCTTTCTCCGTGATCAGCCTAATTAAATTATTTGTGAACCAAATCGGGTATTTCCTAATTTTTGGCTTGACTTTGGGAATGCATGTATCAATAATATTTTTTATAATTTGGTAGAAAGCAGTAATCATGTCGTTCGCGTCATTGTATTTTTGTAACTCGTGACTCCAGTCTATAAGCCGGAGCTTAGCGTTAACAAGATTGTAGTCCGCTTTTCTAAAGTTATGGGTAGCGAAGGTTTTGTTGCATAGTGGTTTTTCTAAATCGAATGAGAGTTCGATGTCTAACGGAGGGTGGTGTGGGTCCAATTTGCTTAATTGTTCACAGGATTTTTTTACAGTGATATTAGAGGAATTAGATAACACCAAGTCTAGGATGCGCCCATTGTGGTTGGTTATACTGTTATATTGTACGAGATTATTTAGAGACATAAAATCTATTAGTGAGAAACCTAGCGTACAATTGTAGTTATTCGGAGTAGTTTGTGACGTGTTGTAATGTGTTGTGGTATTGTCTGGTGTCCAGTTTATAAAACCCAAGTTGAAATCTCCGAGTAATAAGAAATCACCCTGATAAGACTGTAAAGTATTGCTAATGTTATCTAGAACAGAATTTAATGTAATATTGTTTACTGGCGGAGGTAGATAGAGCACACAGATTAATAAATTCTTATTTCCTAACTTAACGTTAATCCAAAGGTCTTCCAGTTCACTTTCATACTGTTCTATTCGACGAGATTCATATTTATTTTTAACAGCGAGCAGAACGCCTCCACCTGATTTGGAGCATGATGAGGTTGTTCCTCGATCTCGCCTATATGTGGTGTAATCACTGGTAAAGAGTTCGTTGTCAAGTACGTTTTTATCGAGCCATGTTTCAGTCGCTGCTATAATGTCGAGTTCGCATTGTAGAGTAGCTAGTCGAATATCTTTGAGTTTAGAGTTCATACCGCGAAAGTTTTGGTAGTAGATATTAGCCATTTAGATAGATTTGTAGGAGTCAAGGTCTCGGTCTGACATTTTGAGGCTTAAATATTATTAAGGGACTCGTAACATTTAATTTGTTTGGCTGGAGATTGGTCGTCTTTTCTGATATATATGCGGCCGTTTCTAATCCAAACGTATTTAATACCTTTTTCTTTTGCTAGTCAAGTCATATGTCGAAGCGCGTTTATAAATTTAAAAAATAAGAATTATTTATTTCAAGTTAGATTTCAGTGTTGAAATTGTAGTATTTTTGCGTACTTTATAATTGTTCAACAGTATATAGTACGCAGGCTCGAAATATAGTACAATACTATATATTATAGTACGGTTGGCAACCCTAAGGTAATGTCAGATTTTAAAAAATAAATTATGGTAGGCACCACAGATTAAGAATTAGTTACTACGTAACAGATGCGACAGTAAATTTTTCCCTAGTTTTCAGTTGCTCCGTTTTGGCGCTGCTGTGGCCTTTGTCATTTTGACAGCATCATCATTTTGACACGTCGTATAGAGCTTGACACGATCGATAATCCAGTTGTCAATGCTTAAGTGATGTGCCTATTTATCGATAAAAATGTTTTGTAGGTACGTAGGTTACTGCAGCTATTTTGATTTGATTATGTATTATAAAAATAAAAACAGTTTAAGTTTTATCATTTTTTTATTGCCTGTTTTCTTAATTTATTGGTTTTATATTTAGCCAAAGCAATTTTATGGATGGGTGACATTTTAGAAGCATAGTTTTCTTCAATGTCACCCTTTAAAATTTTATTTAATATATTGCTCCAGTTATGGACATGGAGCCTAATCATATATTTTATAAAAATGTTTTTTTAGCGAATTTGTATGCACATTGTTCTGACACCCCAACCAGGAAAACTTTAAATTTTCTAAATTTTTTCTAAGACTTTCTCCTATTCTCTTTTTACAAGCATTTTCATTTAAATAAAAATGAATATATGAGCTAGCATCTCTATACAACATGAAAAGTTTACGACTAGGATATACTAAATTATTATTTTTCAACAGTTTAAATTCTCTATGCCGTATATATGAATAAATATTATCCTCCGTAGAAATACAAGTGTATGTTTCCAAACATCTTCGACATTTTGGGTAGTTTTCAAAAAATTGACGTTTTTGACAAAAAGTGAAAAAATGTTGGGATGGAGTTTATATGATATTATATTCGATTTGTTTAGTAAAAATGATTACGTTGCATTGTAAGGGAACTAGAAATTGCCAGTTTTTTAGCAGGTAAGAGACAGGTTAATATTTTTTTTAAATTAACAACCATATATCTTATACATCAGTCTTATTTGTAGTTTTCATTCTGAATCACAATTGTGGTAAATATAATAATTTTCTTGTGGTGTACAGTCTTCGTGGGCCCAGTTATGGCAATAAGTGCACTGTACCCATTGTTCGTTTGGTCTACTAGAACCAAAAGATTCCATACATACTAGGCATAAACAATCTTCTTCTTCAGAGCTAGAAAGATTTTTCCTTGGTCTTTGGCTTCTTTGTACTTGTTTTAGATTTAGTTTTAGTTTTGAGTTTTGTATTCACATTGTATTTCTTTATTTGTTTAGCTTTTTTCTTACGCTCTATTTCTTCGTGTTCTTTTCTAATTGATTCTTTTTCCGGTGTGTCAGTCCATATAGCAGATTTTCTCTTCTTACGTCCTTTAGTGGTTGATTTCCGTGGCGGTGCTTTTGGTAAAGGTCTTATTCCTTCCGGAGAAAACGTTATCATTGTGGATGTACTAGTGGATGGTTCAGAAAACATATTTTTGGCCTGATGTATATTTTTCTGCACTGTACCAAACGAAGATGTTGAAGGTGGTGTCGTGTGTACTATTTCTTCTGATTTTTCAGTGCCTGCTAAAGGGTCTAATGGTTCTGTTGCAGGGTTGGTACTGGTTTCCGTGGAAAAATCAAAAGAGGTGCCTTGCTCTAGTCGTAAATTTAATAAGTTTTGATTGAATTCTGTAGGCATCAGTGGATCTATAGAGCTTGTGTGAGCCATTTCTTTTGTTTGAGCTGCGTCAACGATGGCAGATACGTCATTAAAATCGGGCATGGGTCTATCCGTGACAAAAGAAGGGCTGAAATTCAGTTCAGTGAAGATATTTCTGTTGTATGGATATATTCCTGTGCATCTAAATCCTGCCTGTATATTATTTTGGGTCAAATCCAATGGATATGCTGTGGCCACAACTGATGGAATATCATATATGGTCATTGTCGGCCAGGGTGACTTCTCATCCATGCATCACACGCCGAGTTGACTGCTTTTTTTAATGGACCATTCACTGAGCGGTCTACAGGTTGCAATTTATGAGAGCAGTGTGGTGGGAAAGATAACATAACGATTCCATGTTCTTTGCAGAAGTCAAGTGCAGATATAGTTATGTGCGACGGATGGTTGTCTAGGAGCAATAGCACTTTATTCTCCTTTGACGAACGTGAGTATTTTTGAAAATGGTTTAAAAATATCAAAAATTCATTTTCTTGCATCCATCCAGATGAATGACCCGCGCCGATACATCCTACAGGACCATCCCGAACAAAGTGTGAGCTGTATCTTAAACGGGGGAATATAAACATGGCGGAAATCGAATTTCCAAGTGCGTTTACAGCCACTGTAATTGTTACCAAGGTTCCACGTTCCGCAGATGTTATTGCACCAACTTGACGCATACCCTTTCTGGTTACGATTCTATCCGGTTTTTGGACGGTTGTTATTCCAGTTTCGTCTATGTTGTAAATATCTTTTGGTTCAAATTTATGTCTATCCACCACTTTCTCCAAATTGTCAAAGAAGATACTAACGTTTGTTCTGTTGAAGCTCGTAGCCCTAGATAGACTAGTAGCTTGAGCGCATCTTAGTGACAACTCTGGGTTACGCTTCATAAAAGATGAAAACCAGTCAGGTCCCGCCATTCCATTTTCATCCCAAGTGGCTGGTCGAATTAAATTGTAAGATACAGCTAATTCATATGCCAATCTTCGTACTTCCTTGGGCGACAGGCCAAAGTAAATATCTGCCGATCTTTGCAAATAGTTTGAAATAATATTTTCCTGGTCTTCAGAAAAAACCTTTTTTGCAGAATTATAACCCATCGACACCGTTACCCCAACTTCAGAATTTTGTTTTTTGTTTTTATATCTTATTAAAGACACGTGGCATAAGCCAAACATTGCAGCAGCAGATCTTATGGATTTACCGGCAAGAATTTCTTGGTACGCTTGTTGGTACAGAAATACATATTTCGAGGCTCTATCAGTTTTTCTGATTCTGGTTCTCGGCATCTGATGCAAAAAAAAAAAACTATGAGTAATAGGAGGTGACTTACATACGAAATAAATAAGCTAAAAAAATATACAATAGTTTGTGGAAGTGGGGACAATTGTAACACGGGTACAGTTGTACCACTACAACCGTCCCCCAAAAATTGGTAGAAAAAAATTAACAACTGTAGTTGTCCCATTAAGGTCATTTTGAAAAAAAACCTAGAATTCTCGTCTAAATAAACTGATAATACACACGTTTAATTATTAAAATAAAGATAAGGAACTTATCAAGATAAAGCTAGTTGAAAAAATACACTTAGATTTTCTGTGATGATCAACAAAATTGGAGGGAAAAAACTTACTTTGACTGCGCCGAAACTTCTCCTCACTGTCACAAGCGTCCGCGTCGAGCCGCGCGCGCGGGCAACTGACAGCGAGTCGGCACACGTTATAGCTTCCACTCGAGGGGAAAGGGGAGGGGCTGCGTTTATTTGTTTCAGAGATATTCGGGATGGTACTACTGTACCCTGCTACAACCGTACCCGGTCTACCCTACTACTTTAAGATTTAGCTAAATATTAAATGAAACTCTTACCATCTTTTTCATTTTATTTTGTATGCTTTTGGATGGTCATCTCTTTTAGTTGTTTAATAGCAGATCTAAAAGTTGTGCCTTGGTCACAGACTAGACCTACGGGAATCAATCCAGACAATACCACCTGCTCTACAAGTTGTTTTAAAATATTTTGCAGTGAAGCTGATGACACCGTCCCTTCACAAAAATAAAATGCGACAGTTTGGCGCAACGACGAGCACACTCCTCTGATCATAAACACTAGAGCGTGGTCGCAAAATCGCATTTTTCTGTCTCCAGCTACATTAACAAACCCATTAATTTCATCATTTTTTTCATTATATGTTAAATGTGGTGTTAATGCAATTTCGTCAAAAACTAGAGTGCACAATTTCTGTTGTGGCTTCCAATTTCTGATTTTGTTTTCAACATATTTAAAAACTCTAGAACTGATTCCTGGTTCTATAGTTATTTTTTCTGTGAGTCGATTTAAAGTTCTTTTATTTGGCAAAGCAAACATATTTTCTAATAGTCTGTATGATTTTGGGCTTTGTTTCCACAATATGTACCAAGGCAGGCAACTTTTCGTCTAAAGTAAATCTTCTTGCCATTTTATTTTTGCTACATAGCTTCAGCTGCATCAATAAAAATGTTTTAGCCTGTTTGCTTAAAAAGCCAAAATTTTTTAATAATGATTCTATTTTTCCATGTGAAACAGCTTGCACAATCCTTTGTGTGGTTGTTTGATTTAAACTATTTGAAGTAATTTCTTTTACACGGTTGACAAATTTAGTTTTCCTTAAGTTGTTTGTTTTCAATGCCAAATCTGTAAAAATAATAGTACTATTATATATTATGTTACGGGCATATAATATATTATAATGTTTTTTATGTACAATTTGTCATTGGATTAAACAACAAACGAGGGTCATGTAAAATACATAAATTTAAGTATTATATATCATACTTTCATAGAATATTTAACAGTAAAAAGAAGTTAAAAAGTCGTGACGTCAACTTAATAAATGTTTTTACACCCTCCTGTAAACTTAGTAAAAATGACTTGGATGGTGTTGTTAGATAAACAACAATTATTATATGCATTAAGTTACCTTTAAAGCTTTTCATTATACATCTTCTTTCACGACTGTTTTTTCTTTCTGTTACAATTTCATTTTCTGAAAATAAAAAATGGTTGTTTGCTCCATAATGCTTATTTAACTTTTATATGATATTCTTTTATATAATGTTATCACATTGCTGATATCCTATTATTTTAATAAATTTTAGGGTAAATTATTATGGTTGACCAGCAAAAAAAAGTTTACTAACTTGCATGTTCAGAAAGAGTAGGGAATTCTATATCTTTGCTAAAGGAGCATGAAGGTTGGTTTGTCACGTCTGTTAATTAATAACACATTAATTAACATTAAATAAAACACACAAAGTTAGAAGAAATTTTAGAAGTTAGGAGATCATAGGTAGTTGATTTGATGCTGTTAGAATGTTACATACCTCCTTGTCTTTTAACAGCCATATTAACTTCATGTATGCATAATGGATGCCCATGAATATCATCACCTATGACAACATAAAGATAATTTGTTAATAAAGTCATGACAAAAATGCCCAAAAATTAATAATAGCTCCTTATTTTGTAGTATGTACAAGAAAAGCACTCTGTCTAATTTTACTCTGTCATATATTGCGGTAGCTATGCCCCGTAGACAGAGGAATCTTATTCTTTGCTATGCCCTAGCTCATAACCCAGTAGAATGGATGACTGAAACAACTAGCAAAAGATATGTTGGCTTCTGACATAATATCTGATGTATGGATTTTCTTGTCAGTACGCCGGCATTGTGCCAAACTTGAAAGCAACTTTTTTTGTTATTACAATGAGGCATCAAACTCATAACCTTTAGGAGAGCAAAGTTTTAACTAGCTCCTGGACCATGAAGGCTTTTAACAAAAACAATATATCAGTATCTTTTTGATATGTTAAGCATCCACCAGGCCAGAATCAGAGCATATGGTGCAGACAGAAAGTCATCACGCAAAGAATGAAAATTCAGTGCATGCAGTGCTATAGTAATCAATACAAAGCAACAAATCCGTCTGCTCTGATTCTGATGTAGTGGACCTTTAAAGACCATATAGATTCTATTATATCGCTGCTTTGGAGGGAGACTGTCGTAACTCAAATTGAGTGAATTTTTCAGTAGAGCACTTTAAAGTTTTTTCAAATTTTCAAATGCTGTATTTATTTTATTTACTGCGCTAATGTTGATAAAACTTGAATAAAAACAGGGTAAATATATTGCAGTTTATGTTTATTAAATGTTTTAAGAAAATAATCCTTATTTAGTAACTTAAATATTGAAAATGACTACTCGGTCTCAGACTCAGGCATAGACGAACTTATGAAGATTACTGGCTCATTACAAAAAATACGAGAAAAAAACAAGGTTATTTTTAATAACAGTGGTGTATTTAGAAATAATACAAAATATTCATTATATTTTTCTTAGTGATACTGACACATTTTGAGTTCTGACATCTTAGCACTCTTCATTTTAAATCAGTAGTGTAACAGTACCAATTCGGTCGTTCTTATAATATATATAATAAAATACACAACTTTTACTCTCAAATATATACAACATGCGCAGAACACGTGTCATTTATAACTAAAAAGTAGCTAGAAAAATGTCGTTTAGTTTTGGAGCAGCTGGCGTTGCCGTTTTCTCCTCTCCACGTTCTACTACCTGTCCAAGGTCGTTATGACCCTTCATACGCTCCAACATTTTAAAAAAATATTCATTTATGTCTATTTAGGTATTATTCAACGTATAGATACGAAAAAAAAATTTACTTCAAATAAAATTACATGCTCAAGTATTAATTTTTTATAGTTTTTGTTTAAATAATAAAAAAATCAAAAGCACAAAAAAATTTTGGGTAAACTTTACACTTCATAGTATAAAAAAGAAAACCCCCCCTCGACCATTTAAATTCATTCACTGTACAAAAGTCTGAGGTCAAAACCCCCAGACACTCCACTATTTAGCTTTTTTCCTCTGATAATATGCACGGGCACTTATTTAGCTTTTTTTTCGTGCATTGCGTCGTACATGTGCCGTCATTTGGCTTCGGGTTAGGATAAGTCCAGCTGCCTTTCGTCTAGCTAAACGTTCTCTATCTTTGCTTAAATGCTCTTCTCTTATCACAGGATCGCTTTTAATTTTAGCTTTTCTTATTCTTTCCAGCAAACATTTTCTCTTTTTTTTCTCCTCCTCATTTAGTTTTCTTTTTATCTGTTTATTATTGACTAATATTTTAATGTGAATAAAATTTTGAATAATGTGACTAATATTTTTGAATAGAAAAAGTTTTCTAGAAAAATTTTTAGTGTGTCCAATAGAGTATTTTCTATAATTTTGAAAACTGCTTAGGTATATTTAAATACTTATTAAGAAACGCTCGGTTCGATGCCGTTTTGGCGACATTTTGGCGGTATTATATTTTAAAATTATTAATTTAACTTGGTTTAATGGAGAAAAAAGACGTCATTAAATAATCTATTTTTATTTTTCTCTTTAATTGTGTCCCTAACTTGGAAAACACTTGCTTCACTTTAATAATAATAATGAACATTTATTCGACCCGAAAAGACACAATTAATACAAAAAGAAGACAGTAAAAAACATTATAAAAAATGAAATAAAAAATATTACCCAATGAAAAACAATGCTGCCCTGTGCCTCCACCCGCGTACACACAGCGTCATGAACATACCTTTATTTAATTTTAATTATAGCCTAAGCCTTAATTGTAGTAGTTGTCTATAATATATTATAATAGTATGTAGGTAGGTTTGCTATATTACTGTTAAGTTTCATCAAAATCCATTACGTTTTTGTGTGGAAGGGTAACAGATATCCTTACATCCATACATTTTTACAATCTTGCGCATTTGTAATTTCTTTGTATACTTGATGAAATGCCACTAGATCAACCGATATGATTAAACAATTCACCGATATGGTAAAATTATCAACCGATATGATAAAGCAATCCACCGATGTGACAAAACTGTGCGTTGGTCATGATTCCAAACACCGATATTAGATTTAAGACACCGATTGGTTTTTTCTTATAATTTCGGTGTAAATTATCATACCGGTGGTTAAAATGACCACCGATTACACCGATATGAGAGCAGCGATGTGAGAAAAAACACACTTTTTAGGAAATTAGAAAAAATGCATTATATCTAAGATAAATTTGGTTACAGATAATGAAGCTTAATCACTTACTACATTCATTAGAACCTGTTATAAATAGATTGTAACTTATTAACAAAATATCATAATACCAGAGCCATCTATTGGTATATGAGTGTAAATCTGCCTACCCTTTTTGTTGCTGTCTATAAATAAAAGTCAGTCTGTAGCAAACCATCAAGCGAGTTTTATTATTTCATCAGGTTATGGGCCCAGTCGAAAAGTAAAAAGTAATCAGTGTTTGTGACCATGGGTGTTCTCCTTTTTTATTGGACTGTCAGTGCTAAAATGTCGTCAGGTAATTACTCAGTAAACGTTCCTAAACTAAAAGGACGCGAGAACTACGACGACTGGGCGTTTGCCGCTGAAAACTTCATGATCCTGGAAGGCATAGATGTAACCAGCACCACGGGGCTAACGGAAGCTGAAAATAAGAAGGCGAGGGCAAAAATAATAATGACAATAGATCCATCGTTGTTTGTACATGTAAAAACCGAACACACGATACAAGCTTTGTGGGCCAAACTGAAATCATTGTTCGATGATTCTGGTTTTACACGCAAGATTACTCTCCTAAGAAGCCTAATATCAATACGTTTGGAGAGTTGTGATAGTATGACCAGCTACGTTAATCAGATTGTGGAAACAGCTCAGCGATTGAAGGGCACCGGATTCGAAATAAACGACGAGTGGATCGGCTCTCTGTTGCTGGCAGGACTGCCAGAAAGATTTAGCCCAATGATAATGGCAATCGAACATTCAGGATTGAAGATAAGTGCTGATGCTATAAAAACGAAATTGTTGGACATGAGTTCGGAATTTGAGGTTAAGTCAGAAGGCGCGCTAATTGCACAAGTACAGAAACGCCACCTACAGGCGCATAGTGGCAGTAGCAAAAATGAAGTGAATCCGTCACCTGTCAGTAGAAATGTCAATGTCAATACAACCCAGAAAAAACAAATTCGTTGCTACCATTGCAAAAAGATCGGACATTTCAAGAGCCAGTGCCGCCTATTAAATAAAGACAAACAGAAATCAACTTCGAACGTGCTGTTATACCCTTACTATGTAAGCAATTGTGCTTACACTTAATTTTCCTAAGTCAGCATAAAATAGGAGAGACGCTGCTCGAGCGCCGGACGCAGGCCAGTTCTAATCCAATCTCCGAATCGGTCGGTCGAATTTTAATTAACCGATTTACTATTTCCTAATTCCATTTCTTTGTAATTAATTGTAATCTTAATTTTAGCTAATAAAAGTTTTTTTTAAAAAGGCTTTCGCTAAGTCTCCTATAATAAATGGTGGCAGCGGTGGGATTCGAGAATCCCGAAATTAGTAAAACCCGAATACGCCCCGAAACAACTGTAAGTGAAGTAACCTACGAGTTTCCCAAAGTGTGAACTATCGTGAAAACACATAAACAATCGAGTGAATTCCGCGGGACTATAACGAGTGCTATCGAGCTCATTAGCAGCACCCGTCGCCGGCAGCACCCGCCATCGGCAGCACCCTTATCGGCAATACCAGTCATCGGCAGCCCGCACCAGCAGTGCCCGTCATCGGCAACACCCGCAACGGCAACAGCTACATTCCGCTACCAGGAGTCCTAGAGGCTCAACGATGGTTCCAGCAACGACTTCCCTGATCCTGATATTCCTGTGAGTGAACTTTACTAACTCTTGCTAAATAACTCAGAACCGTTAGTAGGAAATAATTATATTAGTAGTTATGTTTACATTGTATGCATAGGATAAGACCGCGCTGTGACCGGATGAGATTGTTTATATAAGGAATTCTTTGACCGTTCAATAAGGCAAAGCGTACACTGTGTCCGTTTAATTATTTTTTTTTAGTACTTGTATTTAATAGCATATTATTCTATATTCTGACATTAATCAACACGGTAAGTAAATCAAAATGACTAGCAAAACGAGAAGTTCAAGTACTTCCAGATTATCTACAAAAGATGAATCAGAGACTCTCGAAATTAAGATCCCAGAAAGAATCGAGTTAAGTGTGCTTCTAAAATTTATTAAGCCTTTCGACGGTAGTCGAGAAAAACTAAACTCTTTTATATCAAATTGCCAAAATGCATATAATTTTGCGGATATTTCACAAAAACCAATTATTTTTAGATACATTCTTAGTCAACTTGAGGGTAAAGCACAATCCACGTGCGACATAAGGGAATTCGAAACATTCGACCAATTTACCCAATTCATTAAGAATCAGTTCGGCGAAAAGAAGCATTATTCACACCTTCTCTCCGAATTGCAGGAGTGCAAACAAAACCCGTCAGAATCCGTCAGCCAATTCGCGTTAAATATAGAGACACTTCTTTCTAAATTAATAACAGAAATAAATATATCCAATCCCACAAAGAGGAAAACTGACTTATCCGGACGAATTGCTACCATACAGGATATAGCTACACATACATTTATCATGGGATCACACCCAAGAATTTCCCAAATGGTTAGGTGTCGTAACCCTGAATCGCTAAACTCAGCGTTAAATTTTGCCATCGCTGAAGAAAAAATTATGTCAAGCATGACGAAAAGATTTACACAGGTCACCGAGAGACCAAGGGTCCAACCCCGTCGCGAGTTCAATGTACAAACCCCTCGATTTCAGACAACCCAAAGGTCTCAACCTAACCAGTTCAGGAGACCAGTTAATACAAGCGAGCTGATCTGCCGGTATTGTAAAAATATCGGCCATTCTATTGAAGCATGTAGAAAGCGCCAATACAACAATAATGTATTCAACAATTCCAATAACGCTAATAGATTTAGACAAAATCCTAGGGACCCACAAACAGGGACAAATTCGAAACCAACCCCGGGACCCTATCGAGCAGTCTTCACTGCCAACAGAGTCCATAGAGAAGAACACATAGCAGACGACGAGTCTGAATATTTAAACGAGTAAAATTTCCTGATAAGTATCGGTCGGGAAATTGCCCAATTAAGTTAGAAAACGATACTAAACTCACTGAATCATCTGCTAATTCCACTGTATCATATTATAATAATAGGCCTCGCCGCCCTACTACTTCCACTGTTTCATTTAATGTACCACGCCTAACTTCTAATTCCGCTGTTTCAAATAATAAATCGTGCCTAGCTCCTAGTTCCACTGTATCGTATATTAGGCCACGTCAATTTACTAGTTCCACTGTATCGTATAACGAACCGTGCCTAAATTCTAGTTCCACTGTGTCGTATAATAGGCCGCGTCAACCTACTAGTTCCACTGTATCGTATAATAAATCGCGCCTAGCTCCTAGTTCCACTGTATCGTATATTAGGCCGCGTCAATTTACTAGTTCCACTGTATCGTATAACCAACCGTGCCTAAATTCTAGTTCCACTGTGTCGTATAATAGGCCGCGTCAATCTACTAATTCCACTGTATCATATAATAAATCGCGCCTAGCTCCTAGTTCCACTGTATCGTATATTAGGCCGCGTCAATCTACTAGTTCCACTGTATCGTATAACCAACCGTGCCTAAATTCTAGTTCCACTGTGTCGTATAATAGGCCGCGTCAATTTACTAGTTCCACTGTATTGTATAATGCACCACACAAATCTACTATATCTACTACACCATTTTACGCATCACGTTTACCTTCTAGTTCCACTGTATCGCCCAATAGACACACTATATCAAATTACTCATTATATCCAAACCCAGGTTCACATGCCTCAGTCAAAACTGACTACCCGCATTCTATATCTACTAAATCTTGTACGTCTCCTATATCTTCTAAATCTACTACATCTGCTATATCTACTAAACCTTCTATACCTCCTATATCTACTAAATCTCCTATATCTCCTACATCTTCTACATCTCCTATATCTACTAAATCTTCTACGTCTCCTATATCTTCTAAATCTACTACATCTGCTATATCTACTAAATCTTCTATACCTCCTACATCTACTAAATCTCCTATATCTCCTACATCTACTAAATGTTCTACATCTACTATATCTACTAAATCTTCTACGTCTCCTATATCTTCTAAATCTACTACATCTACTAAATCTCCTATATCTCCTACATCTACTAAATGTTCTACATCTCCTATATCTATTAAACCTTCTACGTCTCCTATATCTACTAAATCTTCTACGCCTCCTACATCTACTAAATTTTCTACATCTCCTATACCTACCAAATCTTCTATGTCTACTAAATCTTCTATTTCTTTTATACCCACCGAATCTACTAGTCCTCCTAAATCTATTATTCCTACTTCATCTGCTATACCCACTACAACTTTCACTTCTACCAAACCTTCTACCTCCCTTGAATCTAGCCCTACTACACCTACTAGTCCTCGTGCGTCACAGTCCGAAGAAATCAATCACAAAATCTATAAAATTAACAATAATATTAAGGAAAGGTACTTACCTCATGTTATAATCCAAACTTCAGTTGCTCCAAAACCACTATCTCTCCTAGTCGACACTGGATCTTCGATATCACTAATTAAACTTAAATCTATTTCAAAAATTCCACCTCTAAGTGACAACGTCATATCACTTAAGGGAATCGACGCCGGTGAAGGAATCACACCCACACTAGGTAGCTTCTATATGTCAATTTTCAGAAAAAACAATGAACCATACGTTCACGAATTCCATGTCGTAAAGGAAATTAGCCTCGCTCATGACGGAATCATCGGTAACGATCTATTGGAAAATCTAAAATGCCAGATTGATTATAACAAAAACGTCTTACACATCGGAGACGAATCAATAAATCTTATATTCTCGGCTCCAATTTATACTATACCTCCTCGTACAGAATCTGTAATAGAATGTACGGTCAAAAATCCTGATATATCCGAAGGTATAATTCTAGATCAACACATCTCCGGTAAAATACTAATAGCAAACAGCATAGTCAAAGTCAAAGAAAATGGTCGTATCAATATAACGGTAGTCAATACAACTGATAAACCATTTACCATCAACTCTTACTTAAACCTTAACGTTGAACCTTTCAAACAGCAAAATCATATCCAATATCCCCATTCGCAAACAAGCGTTTCAGGCAGAACCCAACAAGTACTAAATTCACTCCGGACAGATCATTTAAACGAAGAAGAAAAAGAAGCCCTATTCAACATTTGCGCTGGCTACTCCGATATCTTCCATCTCCCAAATGACTCCCTCTCTTTTACCACAGCCGTCGAACATAGAATCAGAACAAATACCGACATACCCATACATACTAAATCCTACCGTTTCCCAGAGTGCCACAAAAAGGAAGTGGAAAATCAAATCATAAAAATGCTAGATCAGAAAATTATCAAACCCTCAAATTCACCTTGGTCCTCACCAATTTGGGTGGTACCTAAAAAACTAGATTCCTCAGGCCAACGCAAATGGAGGGTAGTGATAGATTATAGAAAGTTAAATGACGTCACCATCGGGGAAACCTACCCAATTCCTCAAATCACGGAAATTCTAGATCAATTAGGTAAAAGCCAGTACTTCACAACGTTACACCTTGCCTCAGGATTCCACCAAATTAAAATTTCCCCGGAAGATGCTCCCAAGACAGCTTTTACAGTACCACAGGGCCACTTTGAATTTGAAAGAATGCCATTCGGGCTAAAAAACGCCCCTGCCACTTTCCAAAAAGTAATGAATACATGTCTCTCTGGCCTTCAAGGATATAGATGCTTTGTATACTTAGATGACATAGTCTCCTACTCACCCGATCTCCCGTCTCACGTCCAAAATCTTATTGCAATATTCGATAGACTCAGATCATTCAATTTAAAACTCCAACCAGACAAATGTGAGTTCATGTGCAAGGAAGTAGCATATTTAGGTCATCTCATAAACAATGATGGGGTCAAACCCAATCCTGAAAAGGTCAAAGCAGTCGCCGAATTTCCAGTCCCTGGATCACCTAAAGATATTAAAAGTTTCCTTGGTCTCGTTTCATACTACAGAAGATTCATTCCAGATTTCTCCAAACTCGCCAAACCACTAACCTCACTCCTAAAAAAGGACATACCCTTCTCCTGGTGTAACGAACAACAACTCGCTTTCGAAACATTAAAGAATAAATTAACTACAGCTCCAGTTTTAGCATACCCAGATTTTTCTAAACCTTTCATACTTACTTGCGACGCCTCTAATTACGCAGTATCCGCAATACTTTCCCAAGGTCAAATAGGGAAAGATCGACCTATAGCATATTCATCCAGAACGCTCAATAAAGCAGAATGTAACTACAGCGTAACAGAAAAAGAATGCTTAGCAATTGTCTTTGGTACTAAAGCTTTCCGCCCATATTTATACGGGCGCCAATTTACTATTGTAACAGATCACAAACCATTGCAATGGCTTTTTAATTGTAAAGACCCTGGTTCTCGCCTAGTCAGATGGCGACTCAAATTAGAGGAATTTAAGTATACAATAGTTCATAAAAAAGGAAAGACCAACACGAATGCCGACGCCCTATCCCGGTTTCCTGTAAATCCTGTTCAAAACCCATTACTAAATCCCGTACTCCATGACAATGAAGATAATATTATAAATCCCTTAGAAGACCCTTTGTTACAGCTACCATCTCACATACCATTTTCCTTCGACGCAGAAGATTTCCTAAATCCCAATATTATAATGAACCCCGAGAGGAGACAAGATCTCACACCAACCCAGGATCAAAACCCTGCAACTCCTGACTTCGACCTCATTGACTTGAACGACCTTAACATAAGTCCTAAAAGCATAGACATTGATCTAGACTTCGACAATATACCTTTGCCTAGTCCCATACCTGAAAAACCAAT
The DNA here is from genome assembly GCA_963565745.1 of Phengaris arion. Lineage (NCBI taxonomy): Eukaryota > Metazoa > Arthropoda > Insecta > Lepidoptera > Lycaenidae > Phengaris > Phengaris arion. The sequence goes on along the minus strand of OY751444.1, from coordinate 4,899,582 downwards.
TGCAAATCCTACATCTGACGACAACTCCTATTCTAAATTCTTAAAAGATAGTTCCAACAAAGACAAAATTTTCAATACCACCATGAATGAACACAATGAAACTTTACTGAAAACAAAATGTAATACAATAATTATTCCTACATCTATAGATTTAGACGAATCTAACCCTTACGTTTCCGAAATCCTGTCAAACCTTGAAAATAAAGAGGAAATAATCAATGAAGAAAAGGAACTATACTCATTTTTAAAAGTTAATTATCTAGATAAAATTATATATTTTATGTTTACCAAAGTACATTATTTTGACGAATCACCGTATCCATCTATATACAAATGCCTTCAGAATATCAAAGAAGAAATAACAAAGCTAAATACAACAGACATTGCTATATCCGATTTTAGAAACCCATTCGAGCAACATGCTTATACGAAAATATATAATATGTTAACCTATATTTTCCATGATTCCAAAATCACAGTACACATTTATTTCAATAAAATAAATTATCCAACGTTAAGCGAAAGAATCAAAATTATGCGCGAGAATCACGACATTCCAATTGCCGGTCACTTAGGATCATCACGAATGTATAACCGAATCCAAGAACAATATTACTGGAAAGGAAGAACAATATTACTGGAAAGGAATGAGAAGTGATATAGAAGACTTTGTAAAGAAATGTAGACTCTGTCAAGAAAATAAGGCGTTAAGGAAAGTTAATAGAGCACCCATGGAAATTACCACAACGTCGACAACTCCCTTTCAACGCATAGCGTTAGACATAGTAGGACCTTTACCAGAATCGGGACCAGCTAACCTTAAATATATCCTAACTCTACAGGACGACCTTACTAAATTCTCAGTAGCATATCCGTTAAGAAGTACAACAGCAGAAGAAACCAGTGATTGTCTCATTCATTTCATATCCCTCTTTGGCATTCCTAAATCCATCCTTACCGATCAAGGTACCAATTTCACCTCCGACCTTTTCAAAACCACGTGCCAATTCCTAAAAATTAAACAAATATGGTCCTCACCGTATCATCCACAATCCCAAGGCGCGTTAGAGCGAAGCCACTCTACCCTTAAGGAATACCTAAAATCATTTGTCAATGACAATCAAGACAACTGGGCAAAATACGTCTATACAGGCATACTTACGTATAACACAACAATACATACAACAACGAAATTCACTCCATACGAGTTAGTCTTCGGCAACAAGCCCTATATTCCAAATTCACTATACGATTGCGACCTCGGTACAACATACACCGACTATATTAGAAAACTACAGCATAAACTTAAGTACACAAGGGAAAAAGCATTAGAAAACATTCTCAGGTCCAAAGAAACGTCTAAAACTTATTACGATACTCGAGCAAAAGCTCCACCGAAATATAAAACTGGCGATTACGTTTACATCAAAAATCATTTGAGACTCAGGAAGACACTATCCCCGATCTGGAAGGGACCTTACAAGATCATAAGAGTTAATAATAACCATACAGCTACCCTGTTGATTAATAGAAGGCATGTTACTCACCATTTTGATCAGCTTAAACCAGCTGAAACACAATAACCTGAAAGAAATTGTAATTAAGATAAATGTTAGATTAAGTATATTAGAATTTAAGTAGGATAGTAATTGATGTTCACTTACCTTATTTCAGCGGTATGCTGATCGGTGTACGGCCAGATGTTATACAGCCATTCAACTATTCTACCGGCATCTTCTTTGATGGACAGGGAAAATTAAAAGTCGTAAATGGACAATTAAATGTTATAAACTATATAGATATCTCCTATATGCAATCTCACCTTGTAAATTTAAAAGAAATTATGAACACAATCACCTTCACTTGTAAACAATCATTACTCCAACAATGTCTAGAAACACTGTCTCCTTTAGCGGTTCGATATGAAGAACTTGTTGAAGAATATGAATCTATATCTCATCTTATATCTAAACGTAATAAGAGATCCGCATGGTTCGGTGCAGTAGGAACAATATTTAAACATATCTTTGGTACTCTAGATGAAGACGATGCGGTAAAATACGATTCCGCAATTAACGAATTACAAAACGATGAAAAAACTATTGCACAATTAGTAAAAGAAAATATTTTAGTTACAAATTCGTCATTAGAAAGATTTAAGTATTCTATAGCCAAACTGAATGAAAACGAAAAGCGCCTAAATGATAAAATTAAAGATTTGCTGAATATAACGAATCGTATTCATAACACCACTGAATCACTTAAATTATATTCAAAAGTCCTTTCTATATTAACTTACCTAGAGAGCGCTCTCATGACTCTATCCTTCGAATTGGAAGACTTAACCGATGCCGTCATCCTAACAAAACAAAATATTCTACACCCCACAGTTATTACGCCAATGCAGCTTTTCAATGAATTAATTAATAACGATAGATACTTACCCAAAAATTCGAGAATCCCGACTATCATGAGTATAGACAAAATTCATTTAATCTTAAGCATATCTGATGTTGCATGCTACTATTTTAGAAATAAGCTTGTATTCGTTTTACAAATTCCACTTGTTTTAAATGACGATTTCAGCCTATATCATAGTTTGGCGCTACCTACGCCACATGGCTTAGACAAGCCTAATGTATTGAGTATGATTCAACCTCATAACAAGTACATCGCTATATCATATGATAAAATTAATTATTGTATACTAGATAGTCTAGAATTATGTAAGACAGTTAATTCTGAGTTATTCCTTTGCAAGATCTCAATGATAATGTTGACGAACAACAATCCCACGTGTGAAAGTGAACTACTAACTAAGACAACTAGTGACATTCCTGAACAGTGTAAAACAAAGACAATTAAAGGTGACGCAAACATATGGCAACCACTCAAGAACAATCGGTGGCTATACGTGCAAAGTGTTCCCAGTAAAATACATTTGGACTGCAGTACAACGGGACCCAGTGAATTAAAAGTGTTCGGAATAGGAATACTAAATATTCCTGAAAAGTGTATCGTCTATACGAAAAGTGCGAAACTAATAACCTCAGACATTATATCGAACATTACGGTGCTAATTCCTAAGTTAGATTTTAGTATTATTAATAATCCTTGTTGTAAGATAGATAAATCAGAAAATTATACTTCATCTGAAGAAGTAAATATCAGTAATCTCGACGAACTAAAATTTGATAAAGAAAATAATAAGATTATTTCAGAACTTGATAAGGTTATTAATAAGGAACCTGTATTGATTAAATACGAAAAGCATTATCTTGTCCTCAATGGTATTTTTATTGTCATTGTTATTATTGTAATTGTAATTACTTTCTTAAAAATTTATAACGTTGTTTTTAGTATTCCTAGCTTTAAAAAATTTAATAGAACTAAGAAAACCTCAACCGATAACGAGATTGAACTAGACGATATTAATATAGAATCTAAAAAGGATCTGGGTAATCTTACAAAAGAACCAGAATTAAAATGTTTCCGCTGAAATTCGGTTCAACCCCGAATTTCCGTCTTCAGCGGGGGGTTGTTATACCCTTACTATGTAAGCAATTGTGCTTACACTTAATTTTCCTAAGTCAGCATAAAATAGGAGAGACGCTGCTCGAGCGCCGGACGCAGGCCAGTTCTAATCCAATCTCCGAATCGGTCGGTCGAATTTTAATTAACCGATTTACTATTTCCTAATTCCATTTCTTTGTAATTAATTGTAATCTTAATTTTAGCTAATAAAAGTTTTTTTTTAAAAAGGCTTTCGCTAAGTCTCCTATAATAGTGCTGAGTGCAGTATTTCTAGCGCGAGAGTTCAATCAAGACGACTGGTACGTCGACTCTGGCGCAAGTGCTCACATGGTGTCAAACAAGAACATGTTGACAAACATATCTTATGAACCGAAAGTGAAAGAAATAATTGTCGCTGATCGCACGAAAGTTTCAGTGTTGTGCTCCGGAGATCTTCGGCTTACTACGCGAGTGAAAACAATCACACATGAAGTAGAAATAAAGAATGTTTTGTGCATACCAACACTCACCACAAATTTGCTTTCAGTCAGTAGAATGATCGCAAATGGTAACAGAGTATCCTTCAACAAAGACGGATGTTACATTTACAACACTCAGAATGTTTGTATTGGTGAAGCGACCTTGGAAAATGAAGTGTACAGATTAAACATTGAAAAGTCGAAGCAGCTTTTAGCAGCAGTTGCACAGACCTCATGCAACATTTGGCACAGACGATTGGGTCATATAAATATGAATGACCTTGAAAAAATGAAAAAAGGAGCAGTTGAAGGTGTAACTTACCAGGAAAAACAGAATATAAACAAATCAAGTTGTGTAGTCTGCTGCGAAGGAAAACAAAGCAGGCTGCCTTTCTCTGCTAGTACCAGCACGAGCAGCAGCGTCCTAGAAGTGGTTCATACAGATCTGTGTGGCCCCATGGAGAAGAAATCACTTGGTTTGGCTAGATACTATCTGTTGTTTATTGACGATTACAGCCGGATGTGTTTTGTTTACTTTCTAAAGGAAAAGAATGAGACTTTTAAGTACTTTCGTGAATTCCAAGAGCAGGTTGAAAATCAGCGGTCAGAAAAGATTAAGATATTGTGGTCCGATAACGGTGGGGAATTCTGCTCAGTGGAGATGGAAAATTACTTAAAGCGACATGGGATAATTCATCAAAAGACAGTTCCCTATACACCGGAACAAAATGGTTTAAGTGAAAGATACAATAGGTCAATTGTAGAAAAAGCACGCTGTCTTCTGTATGATGCTTCATTCGACAAACAACTATGGGCGGAGGCCGTGAATACGGCAGTATATCTGAAAAACCGATCACCAGCAGCAGTTTTGGACAATAATCTTACCCCATATGAGATGTGGACTGGCAGAAAACCCGATCTACAACATATTAGAGTGTTTGGGAGTCCAGTTATGGCCCACATTCCAAAAGTGAGACGTAACAAATGGGACAAAAAATCGCAAATGTTACATTTGGTTGGGTATTCAGAAAATACCAAAGGCTACAGATTATATGACCAGAAAACAAATAAAATAACTGTGGCACGGGATGTTGTGGTTATGCAGAGTCATATGAATGACACAGTAGAGGTTTTGGTTGAAGAGAGGGCACCAGACAAAGATATAGAAATGAATACAGGTGTTGAAGAGGAAAGTTCAATAAGCATTGAAGACAATGAGAGATCAGACAGAGAAGATCCAACATATATTGCAAGCGATTCGTCAAGTGATCAGGATGACGAATATAGTGAGTGCTTAATAACAGATGACAGTTTGGTTGCTACTCAGAGTGATGCTGTCATTCAAGAAGAGAGGCGCGTTCGTCGTGTACCAGAGAGGTACGGTTTTTCCAACATGTGTGTTGAAGACTTTACTAGTGAACAAATATCTCTACAGGACGCCCTCACGGGACCCAAAAGGGAGCATTGGTGCACGGCTATGCAAGAAGAACTGAAATCTTTTAGGGACAATGATGCGTGGGTTTTAGTGGATAGGCCAAGTGAGGGCATAGTAGTGAAAAACAAGTGGGTATTCAAGGAGAAATGTGACAGTAGTGGTAATGTGCGCTATAGAGCCCGACTTGTGGCTAAGGGCTTCACTCAAATCAAAGGTGTGGACTATAATGAAACATTTTCTCCTGTTGTGCGTTATTCTACCTTAAGACTACTTTTTGCCTTGAGTGTTCAACTAGACTTAAAAATGAACCATTTAGATGTACCAACGGCTTTCCTAAATGGTAACATTGATGAATGTGTATTTATGGAAATACCAGAAAATTCTAATTTTAAAAATTGTGAGAATAAAGTGTTAAGGTTAAAAAAGGCCATATATGGGTTAAAACAATCAGCTAGGGCCTGGTACATAAAAGTGGAATCCAGTTTGTTAGAGTTAGGTTTCAAGAAATCTAAATATGAACCTTGTCTATTCATGAAATGTCATAATAATTTAAAAGTATATGTAGCTGTATTTGTCGATGATTTTTTTGTGTTTTATAACTGCGATAATACTTACAAAGGGTTGATAGGTGTATTACAGTCAGATTTCAAAATTAAAGATTTGGGTCAAACAAAAAATTGCCTTGGCATGAATGTAAATGTTCAAAAGAATTATGTAACCTTGGACCAAGAGAAATTCATTGACAATATTTTGAAAAGATTTAATATGGTCGATTGCAAAACTTCAGATACCCCAATGGAAGTAAATTTAAAATTAGAAAAGGCTGATTATGACCAATGCAGTAAGACTTATCCTTATCAACAATTGGTTGGATTACTGATGTATCTTTCAGTTCTCAAAAGGCCAGATATTTCTTATAGCGTAAGTTTCCTGAGCCAATATAACACATGTTATAACGAAACACATTGGAAACATTTGAAAAGATTGTTAAGATATTTGCAAAAAACTAAACATTTTGACTTAATTTTCAAGAAAAATAGTACTGATTTATATGGTTTTGTTGATGCCGACTGGGCATCTTGTAACATTGATAGAAGGTCTTATACAGGTTATTGTTATATATTGTCAGGTTGTGTAATAAGTTATGAGTCCCGAAAGCAAAGAACAGTTGCACTGTCTAGTACTGAGGCCGAGTATATGGCGCTTGCAGAGGCTTGTAAAGAAGCAATTTATTTGAAAAATTTAATGTCAGAACTTGGAATGTATGATAAACATGAACCTTTAAGCTTGTACAGTGACAGTCAAAGTTCTTTAAAATTGGCTTCTAATCCGATGTTCCACAAACGTACTAAGCATATTGATGTACGCCATCATTTTACTAGAGAATGTGTGCTGAATAATAAAATCAAGATTAGTTATGTGCCAACCTCGTCTATGCCAGCAGATATATTTACTAAAGCACTTTGTGCAAATAAACATTATAAATTTATAGATCTGATGGGAATAGGGGAAGTAAATTAAAATAAGTATGTAGTTTATAGAATTGTTTTTATTGTTAAAATAATTATAACTGTTTGTAAACTGAATTCTTAAAACTTATGCAATTATTGGGATATTTTGTTAAGAGAGGTTGTTATAAATAGATTGTAACTTATTAACAAAATATCATACTACCAGAGCCATCTATTGGTATATGAGTGTAAATCTGCCTACCCTTTTTGTTGCTGTCTATAAATAAAAGCCAGTCTGTAGCAAACCACTAAGCGAGTTTTATTATTTCATCAGAACCAAACAACAATTTTAAAACTATTCATTACATTTAAAAAAATTAATCACCGATAGTATAAAATTAATGTCCGAGAGCATATTTAATGGCGTACTTACGTTGTTGGCGGGAATATGCAGCGCTTTGACACACGTCCGTCTTGACTGCGTGGAAACACACACTAAGGAGTAAATTAAAATGGGGGTGGGGAGACTGTCCGACTCGTCGATGAAAAGTAAGGCTTAAATTGCTTTTTTTTTGTTGTTGGCAGTTGCTGGCAGTAGACATCTGCCGTAATCGTCTGACCAGATTTAAGAAATCTGTAGTGAACCGGCACCGGCACTAGTTCATCAAACACTCACAAGAAACTTTTTTTGGGTCAATTGTCGCAGGGTTCAGCCATTAAGATGAGCGTTTCCGATTAACGTACAGGATCCACTTTTCATCACAGGTAATGATTCGATTTAAAATCTCTTCATTATTGTGCCGGTTGAGTTCTGTAACGCAGCAGTCGACGCGCGTTTGTCGGTTTGCTGCACTCAATTCATGAAGTACCCACCTTTCAAGCTTTATCACTGTCCCAATTTGCTTCAAGTGGGTTAAAACAGTTTTATCACTAACACCGCAGCCTGCAGGTAATTCGCACATGGTTTGCGATGGATCCGCTTCCACAGTAGCCTTCAATTCTTCATTCTCAACTTATGTCTCCGGCCGTCCACGGGGCTTGTTCTGCAGGTCGAAATTTCCAGAACGAAAACGTTGGAACCAAAGACGCACTGTATTTTCTTTAGCGACACCGCCGCCATACACATCACTAATCCTTCGAGCCGATTCTGCATCACTAGTGCCACGGTGGAACTCGTACTCGAAAATAATACGATATTTCAAGTTTATAATCTTCATATTTATTATCAAAGTTGTTAAAACTTAAATCTCCAATTATAAATTCGTCGTTGGCCAAATTGTCGAAGAAAATTATAGGCAACGAAATGATATCAGTCGTTGATTGTTCTTTCTCATGACTTCCAATTTCGTTTCTTTGTAGATTATCTGGATTATCTGTTTGTAAGACATCCAGTCTATTAATTGCTAATTTTCCTTTTTCTATATATTGAGTTTTCATAGATTTTTTTCCTTGTAGTTTAGAATATGTTTATTCCATTCCTTCAAGCACGATTTGCAGACATAAATCTTGATGAAGACAACATTGTTACTTTATCTTCTACTGACCTCTTGGTTCTCGTGTCTTGTCTTCTTCCTTTTTAGATGAGTCCTGAAAATTAAATTTTAATTACTAATAGCATATTTTAATTAAAACGTGTTCTGAAAAATATTTATTGATATTTACTTTACCTGTTCTTTCTCTTTAATTATAAAATCTTGTTTAAAATTATATTTTGCTACTAAGCATTCAAAACTTCCTTTGGCATACTTTGTTTTATTTATTTGTAAATTGTTGTCTTCATTTTCTGACCCTGACTCTGAACCGCGACAAGAAGTTATGCTGACGTTACTTTCAGTTGTAGTCGAACTACAGGGTGTCTCACGGCAGACTTAGGATTTTGAAATGAAATAAAAGTCAATTTGCATATTTTTGTGAAAACATTTTTATTGAAAATCATTCAACTATTTATAATGCGGATTTTATTTTTTAAAGAATACATCTTCCAGATGTCTTCCATTTCGTAGCACGCACTCACGGAATCGATTCATCGCATTTTGCATAATGCGCCTAAGCATAGCCGGCGCGATGTCGCGTATTTCTCGTTGGATTTGTTTGCTTAAAGAACTTTGCTTATTAATCACATTTATAATCACAGTTCTTTACTCTTATTATTACAAATTATCATTATTTCTTCATGAATCACATTAATTATCACACTTCTTTAATCATACATGCTCATTATGTATTGTTACTAATTATGTTATTAATTCTTTTTTGCTCATGATAAATTTAGTAACATACATTAAGAGCCATTTCACTGCCCACTAGCGCCACCAATCGTTTTTATTAAGTGTCGTTTATTTAAGATATTTAAACAAAAACTGTCTTATTAAGATAATAAAATAAGATATTATCTCTAAATAAGAAATTATCTCTGTGTAAATAAACCAATTTGTGAGTTATGCTAAAAGTGGCCAATTTAAGCATAAATCACAACTGGAATAGTTTTACAGAAATAATATATTCTATTGACACCCTAAAATATCGTGAATATCCTTTATTAAGACAGTTTTGTAAATGTCTTAAATTCACAATAATCATAAAAAAACTGTTGGTGACGCTAGTGAACAGCGAAATGGCTCTTAACTAATAGTTCTCTAAAAACTCTTAATAATTGTAAGAATGTACGAACATTCTTACAACTATTATAACATTATAACTAATTATCGATTTTTTTGTTGTTATATTTTTGTCATGGAGTCTTATTAATATTATTGAAGTCTTCATTCTCATATACATAATAAGAATACTTTGCACCAGTAATTAATCTTGTATTGTATCTGTGTTTTGTGTTTCCGATCTTATATTTAATGATGTTTAATAAATCATACTAGATGTATTTTGCGTTTCTGTTACATTAAGTGATGGTAAATCATCCAGTGAAATAACGGTTTCTTTTTGCTAGCTTCTAAAACTTTGGTTCGGAATAATAATTTTTTGAAAGTACTAAATTTTTGGACAGTTGGTAAAAAAGATTGAAAAAATTCAAATCTTCGTCATTATTGGCAACATTGTTTTCTTTTACACATTGCAACAATTCTTTTTCAAAAGCAGTTGGTGATGGTGCTCGTTTACATTTTCGAGATGTATTTCGCGATTCAGTTCCTATTTCTTCATGATTTGAATTTTGGACACTGGTGCTAGCAATATTATAATTTATTTATGAGTTATAATTCTGCACTTGGTCCATCAATAGATTCATCTGGTTCATTACATGAATTTGAATCTAAAAAAATTAAAATATCATAAAAAAATATTTCTTTCCTGCTTTAGCACCTGAACCAGATTTTTTTTTTGCTTGCTTTCACTTTCATGTAGGTATATACCTCTTACAGTTTTCCAACGAGATTGCACTCTTGAGACTGAAACAATAAAATAAATATTATATTTAAGGTACTTGACAAGCGGACACACTTTCGTCGACCTACATTTGGCGTATCAAGCCGGATTAACCACAATCAGAAAAATAGTAAAAGAAGTCTGTCAAATTATAAATGAAAAGTTGAAGCAAGATTGTATTCCAACATTTTCACGTGAGCGATGGGAAGAGATAGCAGACATGTTTTTGAGACAAGCTAATTTGCTCAACTGTATTGGTGCAATAGACGGAAAACATATACGCATTATAAAACCTCCTCACAGTGGTTCACTTTACTACAATTATAAACATTATTATTCTATTGTCCTACTAGCAATGTGTAAACAAAATATGTAGAAGGTACTCACCAATTTTTAAAAGTTAAACTGCAGCAACTTCGACCTCAAGAATTTCCAGACCACAGGCAAGCCCTCTAGAGTGTTGCTCAAAACTTGCTAATGACGTCACCTGTAATAATCCAATGGGAACAACGTAATATTGTAATGTGCATTCCTGGCGTGGGCCTTACACTTAGCCTAGCCAATCCGAGCTTCGCAAAAACAATGTTATCAGTTCTTTTGTTCCATAGACACAACATCGCGGGCACCTATGTATCTTTTTAAAGGTAGGTATTTGTTTTATTGCAGTGAACTATGTAATTCGAAAACGGATAACTTATATAAATACCAATTAACTGGATGTTTCTTGTTTGTCCTTATATATTATATGTATATTTAAATATAGGTACCTACCTGTTTAAGTATCAGTTATGATATTATATTAACATAGTTAGGTAATCGGTTTATTTTAACCCGGCGAGAGGCGAGAGAAAAAATGTAACAATGAGGTGGGCTGTGACATACCCCATCACAAAATTGGCTGTAAAACTTAATTCTTACCTAGATTTAAGTTTTTATGTATGTGTAATGTGTAGATATGTTGTGTACGATAAAAGTGTTCATTCATTAAGACAAAGCATTATATGTTTTTATCGGAGGAAATTGCTTTTAAATACTTCAAATTCTTTTCCTTCAGGTGGCGTTAAAAACTCATTTAATATATCGGAATATTTTTTGGACTTTTCGCAACTACAAATGTTCATTGACTAAAGCTAAGCATTGGCTATGAATGAAATTGGTTCCATTGATGTCTTTGTATTTGCCCGCGGCATCGTGGATTTTAATAAAAAATAAAATAAATATGGAAAATGGAAAAATGGAAAATTATGTTTATTTTACCCACAGAAACTTAAAAACTACAGTAAATTCTCATCTTGGATTTAAAAATTAGTGGTATTTTCGTATTCAGCACCCCCATGAACCCAGAAATTGTTACCCATGTCGGTATTTTTTACCAACTCGGGCCCGCATCTTGGATTAAAAACGAGTGTTAATTCCGTAATCAGCACGCCTATAGAAACCTTGAAATTGACACCCATGTCGGTAATTTACAAAAACTCGCGTCCGCCATCTTGGTTTCAATAATGAGTCTTAATTTTGTAATCAGCACCCCCATAAACCTTGAAAATTGTACCCATGTCGGTATTTAAAAAAAAATCGTGTCCGCCATTTTGAATTAAAACATATTTAGTGCTTTTTTCGTAATTTAATATCCTTACCTACTTCTATTCTCGCCTAATTTATAAGAATAACCTATGTTCCAAATTTCACGATTTTTAGATCCAGTAGTTTCGGCGTTTCATTGATAGATCAGTCAGCCAGTCAATCAGTCACAGCCCGGGCGTTACCTCTTATATGTAGGTACTCGTATATAGTATAGAATATAGATAATAATATTATTATTATAGATGTTTATGGTTTGTATGGTTGGCTGAAAAGTTGAATAAAAATTTATTAAAACCAAAGGTTGTCAATAGCTGGAAAACGCCTTTAGGCGTCTTCCGTTTTAAACCGCCGGGTTTGCCACCGGCTTTCAGACTACCTTGCCGGCGAATCTTGCAGATGCAGTTGTAATTTTCGCAGTAGTGTTGTGCGTACGAGTATCGTCGAAGTTAGTGTACGTAGGATTGGAAGATGTTGGACTACTCGTATAATATGATTGCGAATATCGCAAGTGTAGTGTTGTACTTTATTATTCATAAAAAGAACCGCAAAATGAAACGAAGACATTGGGTCAGACCAAGTCTACGAAATAGGTCTAATGTGTCCCCGATACTTGAAGATTTAAGAATGGACGACATAAACCGAAGAAATATTCGTTCGAAATTTAACACCTTTCTAAGGATCTCTAGTGAAGAATTTGAAATGTTACTGAATTTAATTGGACCCATGATATCAAAAACTGACACCCGCTGAAGAAATGCTGTGTCAGGTACCGATCGACTAGCGATTACTTTGAGATACCTGGCTACAGCAGACTCTTATTTTTCACTCGGTACACTGTTTAAAGTGTCTCCACAAGTTATTTCTTTACTAATTCCAGATGTTTGTCAAGCTTTGGTATTATCCAATTATGTAAGGGTAAGTAAAAATACCCTTAACACATTAGATAAAAACTGAACGCCTATATTAGAAAACAGATTGCATACATACACACAGATATGCCATGTACTAGACACAAACATTTTAAACTGTACCTGAAAGTACACAAATAAATATCACAAACATTTTTGTTACCGATGCCGTATTCGGCATCTGTAAAAAAAATACACAGGGAGACTGGCTGTCAGTGGCTCAGAGTTTCATGCTGAAATGGAATGTACCTAATTGCGTAGGTGCCCTCGATGGGAAACATACGTATTCTATGTCCAACTAATAGCGGTTCTGAGTTTTTTAATTATAAGTCATATTTCAGTATTGTTTTGCTGGCTTTAGTCGATGCCAATTATAACTATACGTATATACTATACGTTATACGTGGACATTGGATGTCAGGGCAGAATATCTGATGGTGGAGTTCTATTTAATTCAACTTTATATAATATGATACGAGATGGAACTTTAAGTCTGCCACAACCGATTACATTACAAGGGAGAAATACACCTGTTCCTTTTTATTTCATCGGTGACGATGCTTACCCCATCTCACAAAATATAATAAAACCATTTTCTGGATACCATGCAAAAGGATCACCTGAAAGGGTTTTTAATTATAGAATTAGTCGCGGGCGCATGGTTGTAGAAGACGCGTTTGGCATTTTATCTAATATATTCAGAGTCTTGCATTTTTAACGTAGTTACATTTCCATAAAATCCATTATTTCGGCGTTACTCGCGTCATCTATGATTTGTATAATTAATTATTTAGTCATTTTTAGAGGCTTCAAGCGCCATCTATCGGTGCACGTCCTTACTAAAACGGCGTCAGCCTTGCTATAATACTTAATTCGTAGATCTATTTTTCCGTCTTAAATCTTAAAAAATACTAATTTAATTTTGAATAATAATGAAAATACAGTGGATGTGTAATTTTATATTACATAAATATTGATTACTGATATAATATCTTTTTATTTTGATTTATGGATTTTTTATCTTTATGCTTTAGTTTATAGTTGTCAAAAGTTTAAAAAAGAGGAAGGAAGGGTATATATATGGCACTCCTTCGAATGACATTTCCTTTTTTGAATAAAATTTTCTAGACTCAAGATGTAGTCGTTATAATAATTATATTTTAATCCCGTGTTCCACGGTGAGTATTTTAAGTATCTGTGTTGTGCATATTTGGAAAATTACGCTTGTATTAAAATGCATTATTCTTTCATGTAAACTATCATCTTGGTAAAATTATTTGTCAATTATTTGATTGGCCATACCACGTGCTCAATTTGTAGTTTCATCTTTCCAATGTAGCACTATTAAAATGTTAGGATGTTTGTATCATATTGGTTGTCCTTAATATCATCTTATCTTTTTTTTATTTTGCCTACCTTCTTTGTAATGGTCACACAGCCCGTAATTTTGATCGTTTGGGGTTAAGATCACACAGGCTGTGGGACCGGACTCCTACCCACCTGTCGTGAATATTTCAGGAACTTGGTTTCGGGCACAAACTCCGCCAACTACAGCATTCGAGGTACCGATTAAAAAGGACTTATACCTAGCTGTAGTACTGAGTGCTGATAGATATTGGACTGGGACTTTTTTGGACGATCTACCGACGTCGATCGGACGCAGCGGTGTTGTATTAAAATGCATTATTCTTTCATGTAAACTATCATCTTGGTAAAATTATTTGTCAATTATTTGATTGGCCATACCACGTGCTCAATTTGTAGTTTCATCTTTCCAATGTAGCACTATTAAAATGTTAGGATGTTTGTATCATATTGGTTGTCCTTAATATCATCTTATCTTTTTTTTATTTTGCCTACCTTCTTTGTAATGGTCACACAGCCCGTAATTTTGATCGTTTGGGGTTAAGATCACACAGGCTGTGGGACCGGACTCCTACCCACCTGTCGTGAATATTTCAGGAACTTGGTTTCGGGCACAAACTCCGCCAACTACAGCATTCGAGGTACCGATTAAAAAGGACTTATACCTAGCTGTAGTACTGAGTGCTGATAGATATTGGACTGGGACTTTTTTGGACGATCTACCGACGTCGATCGGACGCAGCGGTGTTAAGTGAAGCTACCAGAAGTTGGAGCCCCATCTCGAGAGAGCGAGAGTTAATACTTTGATATTGTTAATTTTTATACGTCTTAGCAGATGATTAGTTTGTAAGACAAGTGTTGATTGTTGATTAATTATTACCTTTATAATGAAAGTTTATTTAAAGTATAAGAAGTCCCAGTATTTCGTTATTCTTGTAATAAGAAATCTTTATATCTTTGTGTTATTTTAACAGTAGTAACAATATACTGTGATTGATTCTTTGAAGAATTATATAAAATAATTAACATGTTTCCTATAAATTTTTAAGCAACTTACACTACACTCCTTACTCCGTTGTAAAACTGTGACTGTTGAAAATAAAAGACTGTAATTAGTTATAACTTGTGGGAATAATTAATAATAAATGATAATTACAAATTATATGCCCAACATATTATTTCATTCGGTTAGTATCACAAAAAGTTCTTTTATACTTTTATCAGGAATAATAAAATGTTAGATTTTTTTTCATAATAAAATATGTTGCCCAGTCATGGGATCATCTTTCAAACTAGACAATCATATTAAGATGATATTTTGTTAAAATATGCTACATATTCGGTTAGTCTTTAAAATATATAAGTAGGTACAGCCATTAGGATTCATCTTTATATGCTAGTACATGTTCTGTCCATCTTTAAAGCTGCACGCTAGCTTGACATGACATGAATTTTAAGGTAAAGTTATTCAGGCAGGCAAGGGCCAAGGCAGTCAGTAGATCTGTTACCAAAAGGCAATTTTTATTATTATTTTTTATTTTTTTTATTGCAGTACAAGGTTTTTTCCATCCTAATATAATTTTGGTGGGGTGTAGCAATTTTGGTGGTATCATTTTCAATTTTGGTGTCAAAAAACCAATTTTGGTGGGAGGTCAATTTCGGTGTCAGGAATAACATGATTATTTAAGGGAATATTCTTATTCTTGTTGATAATTTAATTAAAAGATAGTACTCTCTAACACCTAAAATCAAATTGAATAAAAAAAAATCATAAACAAAAATTTCCACCAAAATTAGTAAAATAATGCTAGTTGTTGAAATCCACTCAAGACCGCTTTTTTACGCGGCAAGGCTGAAAACTATGCTATTTTTTCAAGATATTGTTTTTATTTTTTGTTTTAATCGTAAAGCACAATTTTTATAATATGGCCCTATCATTATATTTTTAAAATAATTATTATTTTCCAAGAAAATTAAGCAAATATAGGCGATTTCCAATTTTGGTGGCTTGTCGCCGACCTATTTCACTCAATATCAAGAATCGATTAACTAAAAACTAGACGTAGGATTAGATTTTAATTTTTATGTAGTCGTTTTATAATAGTTGACCATTCAAAATATATCAATTTTATTATATTAAGTACTGTAGTATAGTTTTACAGGCACAATTTAGGTCTGTCGCCGAGAATTTTTCAATTTTGGTGTCATTTACAAAACGATATTTCTACAAAACACCAGTGATTCCTAAAGCATACAAATTACGTCATGCACTTCATTTGGTCACGTGCTAACCGGCTTAGGAGGTGGTTGTGTGCTGTGTAATACCAGTTTCCCGCCAAAAATGTAAGTAAACCGTTTCATTGAAACACCCCCGATTTTATGCAATTTTGGTGTACTTAAATAATCATACTTGTGGCAGTAATTAATATTTTGTTGTTATTTTGAGTAATGGTAGAGTTTTAGTTTGTTTATTGTTTAGTAAATATGTTATTATTGTTGTTACCGTACGGCCTTCTGCCCACGATCCCTTATTTCTTTTTAATATATACATATATATTGTCACGGTAACACATCTTTTATTTTAATTTCACCCGTAACACATTCACACATTGGTTTACAAAATGAGAAAGCAAAAATTATCGTGATGGCTTGTGTGTATCTGCATAATTTTATAAGGAGAAATAAAAAACTACTGGTGGAGTATTGAACGAAGAGCAACAAAATAATCAGCAGATAGCTCTCAATGTAGAACCAAGCGTAATTAGAAATGAGCTAAAATGTTATTTTCTATCGCAACAAGGTCAGCTTCCTTGGCAATATCAAATATAATGTTTGAAAGAAATAAAATATGATTATTAAAATAATTGGTTTATTTAGGAATCAGAAACATTTATCAATTATTTTGATATTTTATTAAAATAATTTAACCGAAAATATAAACATTTATTTTAATCTAATACACTATTTTCGGTTAAATTATTTTCATAGACTTGTAACAGATTGTCACTTGTGTTGACATCTGGGCTATTTTGCATTTCATAGTCTGATTGAACAGAGTAAGAGCGCGAAGTTGAGTGAAGTGAAATTGCTGACGTAGGTTGGTCTGTGAAGTATCCTAGACGAACATTTTGACAACGAAGAGGCTGAGTAGTATTATTGGT
Organism: Phengaris arion; assembly: GCA_963565745.1. Taxonomy (NCBI): domain Eukaryota; kingdom Metazoa; phylum Arthropoda; class Insecta; order Lepidoptera; family Lycaenidae; genus Phengaris; species Phengaris arion. The sequence continues at coordinate 4,882,308 of OY751444.1, read as the reverse complement.
ATCAAAATTCATCGAACCCATTCTCATTTCTGCTTCATAGACAATATTCTGGATTTGATGTTGTACTGTACACATCGTCTCCTCTTCCTCCACTTGCTACTTATATAGTCTGCAAATATATTAGCATCATCGCGTTGCTTTGCATTAGACGTAATCTGCCTCAGTAAACGCAAAGCTTAATCAACTTCAGGATCTCTCTCAATATTATTTCGCTTTCGTGAAGTCTTTGTCGAAGGTAAAGTAGACTGGGGAGTGATATTATCTTGAGAAGACTGAAAATAAAAAGGAAATTTTATAAATAATAGTAAACAAGTAATAAGCATCAACATTATATTTTGAATATATCCAACCAATATGAAAATATTTAATAAAAACCAAACCTATAAACATTCTATATAATCACCACTGATGACGCCTATACATCTGAGTATGGTCGAGTATTAATCATCTTATTTTAATTTTATTATTTATTATTAAAGTAAATGCAGTTATTGATATCGAGCAAAAAAGGAAAAAATCATGTTTGTTGTTGTTATAACAAACGTGTTTTTCTTTAACGTGAAGGTATAATATCTGTGAACGGAGTATATTGTTGTATGTTATTGTATGTTTATGTTGTGTATTTGAATAAATGTACCTTTCATTATTATTACTGTAATCAACAAAAAACATTACACATACTACAATTTTGTTAATTGTTAAAGTCTATGGTCAAATTGAGAATAGATTTGTAACATAATAATAGTAATGAAATATTTTAAATTATGGTCGAATTTTGACCAATAAGCGACCAACTAGTCTACTTAATTATAAGAATTTGATGGGTATCTACTTACACTAAGTGTGTGACTGTTCAGTGTCGGTACCGGTGTATTCTTGTCATTAAGAAATGATAACGCCTTATAAGCAAACCATTTCGGCAATTGGACATCCTCCCGTCCATATCCACTCCTTTTAAATTCTTCATATAAAATTTGCGTTTTTCTCGAAAATAATGGCTGGATAAATTCTTCAGTGTTCTCTCGATTTCTGATGATGCTATGTTAATATCAGTAATAATTACATCTTGAGAGATAGGTTTAATATTTACAGATTTATTTACATGTTTATTTACACTTTGAGACATATTATTTACACTATTTACATTTTTATTTGCAGGGATGGGACGTGATGGCAGAGGAGGAAAGTCAACATTTTCTTTTGTAGTGGTGGCAGCGCTTGCATAAGTAATTTTATTTTTCTTTTCTAATATTTTCTTTATCTTAATTGGACATTGTTTGGAAATAGCCAGATGAGGTCCACTGCAATTGATACAGCAAATCTCATTTGTTTTATTACATTCTTTATAAAAGTGTTCGCCTGAACAAATTGAACAACGCTGCTTGCCATTACAAATCTTAGCCGAATGATTAAATTTAAAACATTTATAACATTGTTGCAAAGGAGCAACATAATCGAATACTCTATAGGAAAATAAGTCATACTGTACATTGTCAGGTAAAGTGTTTGACAAAAATGTAATGCTAACAGTTTGTGTACCAATTAGATCATGACCAACTTTTCTCATGAATCTTCTTACTGCAACTATTTCATATGTAGATGTTAAATTAGTAAATAGTTCTTTATTCGATATATTTGCCGGTACAAATCGTATAATGCCAGTTTTCTCAATTTGAGCAGCTGGAATATACGCTTTCATGACATATTTTTCGAGAAAGTTAATATTGCTGATAAAATTATTGGCCGTGTTATGTTGTTTAAATATCACAACTATCTTATTTGCGTTAAGACGCCGTATTGCCACAACTCCTTTTATGTTGGAAAATATACTGTTAAGATAAATTGGACTTTTATTTCCAAGTCTCTCCTGTGCTAGTTTGCTTTCTATAAATACTTTGAATTCTGTGTTGATCGAATTTTCGGAATATAGTCTCTTATAATTTGGTTTTCTATAAGCTAAAAAGTTACTCTCACCACCCCCCGAGAATCATCAAGAGGCCGAGGTCTTTTTGAGGTGGGCGGGTTATCCCCGCCCGCCTCGTCTCCGTCCATTTTTATTATTTATGCACTATATTTATTTAAAATAAAGCTATTTATACTTATTTACAAATAAAATAATAATAAATAAAATTTTTGTTAATTTCTGTAAAAATTAAGATGCGCGCCTTTTCAAATTCCCGCCAAGAAGCCAATAATACTACTCAGTAACACTACTGAAGATTGTCCATAGATGTGCATAGATGATAAGTATGTTTCGATGTTTTAAAAACACTCGATGTAAAATATCGATACATCGAATCAATCCGATTTTTGTTAATACGTGAACATCGAGTAAACATCGATGTTTTTTTATTTGATGCATCGAAGAGGCAAACCTGCTAGGATACCATTGCTTTCGCATAAGCGCCGCTTAGCGAGTAGTCATCGAACCGAAAATAAAGCATGGACATAAACTTATAAATATAACTATTTTTAAATAAAAAAATGTTATTTAAATAATAATCAACTGTCTCAGATAAATTACCATAGTATATAGATCGGTGAAAGTATATAAATCTATGAAGAAAGTAAAATATATTATATATTGTGTTTTCTTGAGAACGACAATAACAACAATACCCACCCACGAGTACAAGCAATATATATACTAAGGCGGGTCAATAAGTCCGTGACTTTTTGAATTTCTAACCTCCTTACTGAAAAAGCAACACTACTCCTGTCAACAGGCATCTGTCAGTTGACTCCTATCAAAATTTGAAGTTGCTGCGTCAGTTAGTTTGTGTTTTACAGCTATCTTTATCAGACTATCCAGTAACTTAAGGAAACAATGGAAAAAAGTGAATTTCGTGTGCTTATTAAGCATTATTTTTTGCGAAAAATACCATTACCGAGACCAAGGCTAAGCTTGATAAATACTATGGAGACTCTGCACCATCGATTTCAATGGTAAAAAAGTGGTTTACTGAATTTCGTTGTGGCCGTACAAGCACTGAAGATGCCGAACGTCCTGAACGCCCAGTTGAGGTCTCTACACCCGAAACAATCGAAAAAATTCACGATATAGTGTTGGCCGACCGAAGATTGAAAGTGCAAGAGATTGTGGAAGCCATAGGCATCTCGCATGGTTCAGTGGTTTCAATTTTGAATGATCACTTGGGCATGAGAAAGCTTTCCGCAAGATGGGTGCCGCGTTTGCTCACAGTCGACCACAAACGCAATCGTGTAACAACTTCACAGGAAGGTTTGGCGTTGTTTAATCACAATATGGAGGAGTTTTGTGCCGTTTTGTAACCGTGGACGAAACATGGATCCATCACAACACACCAGAGACCAAACAACAGTCAAAACAGTGGGTTTCTAAGGGTGAATCGGCGCCAAAGAAGGCCAAGGTGGGTTTGTCAGCCAATAAAGTTATGGCGACTGTTTTTTGGGATGCACGTGGGATAATCCACATTGACTATCTTCAAAAGGGAAGAACTATTAATGGGGAATATTATGCCAACTTATTGGACCGCTTCAATGAGGATTTGAAAAAAAAACCGACCTCATTTGGCCAAGAAAAAAGTTCTTTTCACCAAGACAATGCAAGGGTGCAAACATGTGCAGTTGCCATGGCAAAAATCCATGAATTGGGCTATGAATTGCTCCCACATCCACCCTATTCTCCAGATTTGGCTCCGAGTGACTACTTCTTGTTCCCAAACCTGAAAAAATGGCTCAGTGGAAAAAGATTTGAATCCAATGATGAAGTCATCTCGCAAACAAAGGCCTATTTTGAGGACCTCGACAAATCATATTTTTTGGAAGGGATAAAAAAATTGGAGAAGCGTTGGACAAAGTGTATAGAGCTCAAGGGGGACTACGTTGAAAAATAAAATGATTTATTTATCAAAAAATCTGTGTTTTATTCCAAAAGTCACGGACTTATTGACCCGCCCTCGTACCTTCTACAATTGGGGCATGTCTTGGATCTTGGGGCAAGTAAAAATTTTATGCCACATGAGATTTTTTTTTCTGTGTACCCGGTTCCCATACTGGGAACTATAAATTACTACCTTATAAATTATTTTTTGTAGAATTTTTTCTCAAAAATATGAAATATATTAAATTAATTTAACTGAGATAGTTGATTATTATTTAAATAAAAATCTTTTATTTAAAAATAATTATATTTAAAATACATGAGTTTATTTATGAGTATGAATGTAGCAGACATTAGACAAATTTAAAATTAAAAATAAATAGAGTAAATAATTGATTTTTTTTTAATAAGCATTTAATAAATTTTGAAACTAATAAGTGCAATTCTTATTAAAAATATTTTTTTAATTATTTATTGCATTTATTTACAATCTTAAATTTGTCTGACGTCTGCTACATTCACACTCACGTTTTTCATGCTTTTTTTATGTGGTTATTTCAAGTTCAAAATGATTTGATTATTGTGGCTCCACCTACAAAAATGGCAAGTAAATACATTTTTATGAATTGCGATTAATAATCCAAATTAATAAATCTGCTATGAATAATAAATTATATATGTAGCATCGGGATCTGAATCATTGAACATATGTATTATCAAATATGTGTTATAAGAATTTGAATAATTGGGATATGTGTCATCGGGATTTGGGTAATTGATACATGTGGGTAAACGGGATATGCGTGAAAGACACCTACCCTGGAAAACGAATTGACGAGGAGGATTCAATTCGTTTTCCATAGATGGCGATGCAGACGTCGTCTTTTCGGTTCGATAACTGACGATCATGTGAAAGCAATGGTATTTACCTATTACACTCGTTATTAATCCGAGGCCCCCTGATTAGTTAAGATTTTCTAGTCTGGGAGACCAATGACAACGATTGTAGTACAAATACTTTTGACGTGATAACGTCTTATAAATCGATGGAACTGACTGCACGCACGAAAAAACATGACTCATGCGTTACCTGTTACCGTTACCAAGTACCAGCTTTAACTCGCATTTCCGTTACCTCATTATTATTATTATTGTTGTTGTTGTTGACGTTGTCACGTTCAACTATAAACCGACTTTACAGACAACCGATATTTTTTTTTACGAGTTGTGATCGAAACCTACATTGAATATCTATCGAACTATTTTGGTATTTGATTTAGTTACTCCTTTTATTAAATATACTTTCGTCTACTGACGTCTAAAGTGTCAACTGTCAAGAAGTGACATTCATGCTCCTATCCCAAGGGCTGAATGGTACTATGCTAGCCAAGCGTCAAAACGTAAAAAAAAAACTTCAAAATGCAAATGTCCGACCTCTCGTTACTTACTTCAATTACTTCACTTCACTCACTCATTACATCATGGAAAATAAATAACGAGTGGATGAATTTTTTTCATTATGTTAATAAGCGGATTTAATAATAAAATAATAAATATCGAGTTTAAAATTTTATATCGAGTTTTAGTTTTAAATATTTAGTTCAGAATATTATGCCGCCTAAGAATAAAAGTTCGGTTTGGAAGTTTTACAACAAAATTGATAACAAACAATTTAAATGTAAGTTAAGTCAAAAGGATATCAAGTCTACTGGAAATACGTCAAACTTGATTGGGCATATTCGTAATGTTCATAAGGCTGCTTATTTAGAAATTTTTCCACTTTAAAATATTACATTGGAAACAGAAAATACCGTACGTTAGGTTTCAGAGTCATCTGATATTAATATTGTTGATGAACTTCTACATGAGTCTGAAGCAGTCGTAGCTTGTACATGTAGTTCTCAAAGTACCTCAAAACAGTCGCTAGATAATACTTTTCATTCTGAGTCGGAAGTAGTTCCGATAAAACGTCAAAAATCTATCAAGTCTAGTTTTGAAGACATATCCTCTTATTCAGAATCTGGTACAAAAACACGAAAACTTAACAATTGTTTGTTATATATGATTTGCAATGATCACCAGCCTTTTACAATAGTTGAGAATAAGGCTTCAAAAATCTCATGAAGACAGTAGCTCCTCAGTATAAAATCCCAAGTAGGACAAGTCTCAGACGATGGTTGGACAATAAATATGAGGCTGTTTCAGAAACTTTTCAAACAAAATTTTCCACAGTAGAAGACCTAACTATGACAACAGATATTTGGTCCGATACTTTAAATATGAAGAGTTTTTTAGGCGTGACTATTCATTTCGGCATAGAAATTGAACTCATTTCAGTCACTCTTGGCGTTTACAAACTAAACGATATGATCAAAGGCATACGTCACAATATATCTCTGAAATACTCTTAAAAACTTGTGAAGAATGGAAGATTAATAAAAACAAGGTGATGGCTGTTGTTACTGATAATGCAACGAATATGGTAAAAGCTGTAGAATTGGCATTGGTAAGAAGAAACATATTCCATGTTATCATGTTGTCATCATGTGTTATCATGCTCATACCTTGAATTTGGTAGCTGAGGGTACAATGGCATGCACTGAATGGCAGAAAATTGTTCTTAAAACTAAAGCATTAAAAAAAAAAATATATAAAATATATTAATATATTATAATATTATTATTATTAATTACATAACTACTACTATTACTATTACTTATTATTTATTTTAATTTAAATTTAAAAAATTATCTGTCAATTCACAACTGTCAAGTGTCAAAATCAACTTTTTGTTCCTCCATGCAAAATCAACACTAAATTTTTCATTCATTCCAATAAGTGATAAGTAGCCCATTTTAATAACGTACCTTAAATTCACAAGGAAATCATAAAAATCAGAGTCAAAATAGAGAATTTCTTCCACCTGAAATACATAGTTGGAATACAAAATTGAAGAAGTATGCAGCATAAAGTGAAGCAATGTTTTTAAAAAGTAAGTAGATACACATCAACTACACACCATAACAATAATCAGAATGGTAGCAAATATACTTCATTACTGAAGGATAACATTTTTTAAATCTATTCTTTTAAGTTATGGCACACTTAAAATTATTACAAGTTTTATTTTGTTGAAATTGACAGTTATTTATATGAAGTATACTTGCAGAAAAATTTATAGTTAGAAATTTTGATATAATAGAGTAGAAGATATACAGGAAATAATTAATGACAAATAAGCAGAGAAGAAGAAAAGAATTAAAACTTAGATTAATTATTATTATTAAAGATTATTAGAGTGGCACACAAGCGTGCCCACTTATATGGCACCGTAAGGAGCGTGCCACTTGGTCCTTTTCTGTAATGTAGAGATATACCTACTCTATGTCAAAACGAGACCAAAAATGTTCCTTGATGGAGGCCACTCGCTGGTAACGTTCGAGGCTCGTCATGTTGCCATCTGGAACCCGTGGTTGAGGCACAGATGTGAGCGAGCGTCCGATTAGGAAATGAGGAAGGGCGGAAAGGGCGGATAAATCAAGAGGATCAGACGAGAGAGGAGTAAGAGGACGGGAATTCAAGACTGCCTCTATTTGAGTTAAGCAAGTGGCTAACTCTTCATAAGTGAATTGCGTTTGTTGTAGTAACCGTTTTAAATGGTGCTTTGTCGATATAACGGTCGCTTCGGGGATGCCATTAAAGTGCGGAGAATAAGGAGGTACAAAAGATAATTCTATACCTTCGTTGGCAAACTCAGACGGAATATCCTAGGTATATCCTAGAATAGGTTCCTGTAAGAAAGAAGAAGGCTCGTTAGCAGTGCCGATAAAGTTTGTGGCATTGTCGGACAGTATACTGCGCGGCTTACCGCGGCGTGCGACAAATCGATGTAACGCATCCATATAAGCCTGTTTGGTGAGCTCAGTGACGAGCTCCAAATGCACAGCCTTTGTAGCGAGACAGACAATTATACATCGGTAAGACTTTGTTAGCTTGCACCCTCGACCTTTCCGGTCAGCTATAAGTACTGGGCCCCCATAATCTACTGAACAATGAAGAAAGAGAAATTCAAGTTTATCGAAGGAAGTTGTCCCATTACAGGTTGCAAATTTTCGGTTTTATACCTAAAACATTTCAAACATTTATGAACTACAGATTTTGCTAAGTTTCTGCCTCCCACAGGCCAATAATTTTGATAGATATTTGACAAAAGTAATTGTGGACCAGCATGTAATAGGCTTATATGATGCGATTCATATATTAATTTTTTTAAAATTTTTTAAAAATTCGAAAAAAAAAGAATAATTGACAAGTTTAAATTTTCCCGCCACAAAAAATTCCAATTTTGAAATTTCCCCTTATGTAGCACCATTGTCGTAATTTCCAAAAACACTTAATTGGCAAATTAACCTAAAATATCTCAAAAAACAATCAGTTGACGATATAAATTAATTATTCAAATTGTATAAAGATGGAAATGCAAATTTTAAATCTATATGCTATCAGTGAGAAAATTCGTAATCGTCATGAGTGTTTACAGTGGATCCAAAATTTAAAGCTGTTACCTACGGAAATGTATTGTAAGAAGCATAAATGTCAAATGCTGTTTTTGAAAGAGATAAGCTTTTGTGGAATGTTTCGATGCCGTAATAAGAAGAAATCTAATGCACATGAAGTGTCTGCTGCTCAAAATACTTGGTTTGAAAACTCGTGTATGGTGCTGTTATGATTTTGACTTATTCGTTTGTCTTTGATTTTTCATACATACAAGCTATTCGAGAAAGTAGTTTGACTGATAAAACCATTTTATCAGAGACAGTTGCTGACAGATATTCATTTTGTCGTGAAATTTGTGGGATAGCACTTGATAAACTTTATGAAGAAGAAGGCTTGATTGGTGGTCCAGGAATTATAGTAGAAATTGATGAAACGAAAATTGGAAAACGAAAATATCATCGTGGTCGATTAAAAGAAGGCTCGTGGATATTCGGTAAAATTTATTAATTTATTAGATTTATTTATCATTTATTGTAATTTATTTCAAATATTACAATATTTGCAAAATAGTGTTGTGTATATTTATCATGGTGAAGATGTGCTTGTAATAGTGTAATATTTAAATAGTGTTGTGTGCATTTATCATGGTGATAATGTGCTTGTAATAGTTTAATATTTAAATAGTGTTGTGTGTATTTATCATGGTGTGATGCCAATTTTCCGAAAAAACATAACCTTAAATATAATAACATCATTCTTCCACGTGAATATACAGAGAGTGGTTATCACTGGGAATGTTACAAATCATTCACAGGAATGATGAAAAAATATTTTACCCCAGAACTTAAACATTCTAAAAAGACTGTCGAAACAGAGCAAGAAAAAGAAACATCTAAAGACGTAAATGCATCAACAGATGATTCAACACCAGGTTCATCGCATTTGTCTGAGTTAACTATATCACACTCACCTTCAGCTTCTCAATCAACAGAACCTCAACCTTCCCAGGCTACTGTGGACATTCGTGGACTTGAAAAAGTGAGTGAAACTGCTAATACAACCACAGAAGTAAATAGTTCGATTCAAAGTGATACCAGTGTTGACATAAGTAAAAAAGATTAGTTTATTTTGCAATAAAAAAAAACAAGTGAGATAAAAAATGCTTCCACTCCATGAAGGTGATAAAAACCAATTTCAGTCGCGTATAATGTTCAAACATTGAAAATCAAAAAGAGTACAATGAGTTGTTAAATAGATTGGACAGTATTGCAAGTCCAAAAATATACTATCACACTGAATGTATCCTTCATCAGTTTAATAATAAAATATCTTCATCTGCGAAAGTATATGTTAAAAGTGATTGGCATCATCATCCAGAGTACCACCAAGAAGCTTTCAATGAAATTTGTAGCATCATGGAAGAAGATATTATCAATAACGGCCGCTGTCATTATTGACTCATATATATGAATTATATACTGATTCATGGGAGAGAATTTATGCAGAGATTTCCATTGAAATGGTACTACTTTTACTGCACACCACCTAGAAGAAAAAATCGATAAGAAGTTTTCCAAAAATGTTAAATTCTTTACAATCCAGAATAAAAAAATAATAGCACCCAATTATATGAAGACATTGACGAAACAGTATTGGACAATTTAAAATCTAAAAATATTATCCAAAAAGCGGCATTAATCTTACGAAAAACTATTTTGACAATAGACAAGAAAAAATTACCATCTAAAAATCTTTCAGCCCAGCATTTAATTGCAGGTGAAGCTTCTATACCGCAAGAATTATTTGATTTTTATTCTACTCTCATAGGTGGTTCTAGACAGAAACGAAAAAGTAGCTTAAAATGTGTTCGTCAAGTGCGGTCTTACTGTCAAGATATTATTTATGCAATTCATAATGGTCAAGTCAAGACATCTAAGCATATCACGCTGGGTATGACTCTGAAGAGTTTAACGAGTAGCAGAGAAATTATAGATATAGTCAACAGATATGGTCATTGTATCAGCTATAAAAGTGTCAAAGAACTTGAAACAGAAACCACCTATGCTTCCATTGAAAAGTCAAATTTATGCCCTGAAAAAATTTAAAAAACACCTGAACTTTGTACTGGACTGGCTTATGATAATTTAGACCGCTTTGTTGAAACTACTAGTGGGAAGGACACTTTACATGATACCGTCGGAATCATTTATCAGAACATCGAATTAAACACATCTGAAGAATCTGAAATATCCGAGGCACCAGTTCCCACTAATAGAGACAATTCACCACAGAAGAGGAAAAGGAGAATAAGAACTTTTGAGGCAATAGCTTCCGAAGAAATTCCTTATCCAAAAAAAAAAACAAAAATGACACGAAATTTGCAATTAACGACTGATGAAATTAAAAATATACTTTCTAATAATTTTCAATTGTATACAGAAATTGATAATATCTGGATTATTAGTCGTGCACTAGAATTACCTGATATTCCAATGTGGGTTGGTTTTAACTGTAAGATTCATAATACTGACACTTCCGAACAACGCATATCTTATTTGACTCCGATAAATGCCTCACCAACAAGTAATTCTGTAGTTTTAGAAACCATGCAACAAAGTAAGAAAATTTCTGAAGAGTTAAATCAATTATTATTATCCATTCAAGTAACATATGGACTTGGCTATAGCCAAAGTCGCTCTACAAATACAAGCACCGGAAAAACCTACATATGATAATTTATTTATACATTTAGGACCGTTTCACATCATGATGGCTTATTTCAAGGCAGTTGGTAAGGTGATTAGTGACTGTGGACTAACAAATGTAATGGTGGAAAGTGGCTTATTGGCGAATGGTTCAGTGAATGGATTTCTTGACCGCAAGCATTTCAATCGCTGCAAAAGACCCGCTGAAGAAGTTGCACCCTTTAGTGGCATTAGGATTAGAAATATTACATTTTAAATCTTTTCTGGAAATGAGTAACACGTCTGTAACAGATGATATGATTGAAGAACTTCACAGACTACAAAACTGTAAAATGTCATCATTCAACATAGAACATGAAGAGCTGAAAGAATTGATCAATAATTACTGTATTTATAAGTCTCATTGGCGAGTATGGAAAGACAATTTTATTTAATTTATATTATTCTCATTAATCATTACCTACAACTATCACGAAGCATACGTGTTGGAGACTTCGAACTTTTCAAGTCATTTTTACCTAAAATAACGAATTATTATTAACATATTTTTTATCTGTATACAACAGAATTATGCTCGATGGACCGTGAAATATGCTGATAACTTGATGAAAGTAGCAGACACCCATCCTGATTTATTTGAAGGATTTCAACAGGCTTACTTCGGTATTAGAAGGACAACGAAGCAATTTTCAAGGCAACCCATTGATCTGGTTTTAGAGCAGATATATGCAGATGCTGCACGAAGACTTACAGGTGTTCTACACTTTACTAATTCAATTTCAGCCCGTCAACGGTGGGCTCGAAACATGATATAAGATCTACAGTAATTAGTCACGTTTACCAAGAATTGGGACTACAAACTCACCAAGATGTTTCTTCGGATTTGAATAAGCACAATATTCAAAAAAATATTAAGCATCTAAAGAAATTTAGTGAAGCATTTGAACAGTTTATTAACCCCTTCAGTTCGGAAGTACCAAAAGATCATTTAATGAACATTTTATCTGGTAAAGCTGCTTCGGAACTGGTAGAGTCATTTCTTCTTAAGAAGATACTAGATTTTTTTTAAATTTTAAAATCACATTTTATGTTATAATTTTTATTTATAAAATCACTTTAGCGGCGGCGCGCGCATGCCGTAACTGCCGCGCGGAGCCCTATTTTCAACGTCAAATTAAAATTATAAATAATGGAGATCGAGTTCCGGGAGTCGAGACTTTTCTATCGGAAATTTCCTCCTCTTTAAGGAACTTTTTTCAAAATTGCTTAAATATTAATAATTTTCGAGTTATTAACGAAAAACTAAATTCCATATTTTTTCATCTTATTTTGTTAATAACAATTGAAATTTTTTACCTGCACCAAAATCCTTCAAAAACATTTTTCTAGAGGTGATTCCGAATCGAATGAGCTATCGCTCATATTTTTGATTTTAGAGATAAAGGTCCTACCTTTATCTCTATTTTTCACGTTTTTGAACTTGTTGACTAGACTAGTAGGAGGTAGGCAGTTAGCAAGGAGTACTGTTAATAAATGTGTTGTGTGTAGGCAAGCTCGTGGTAGTACTCTACAGCCTAAAATGGGCTTGTTAGGTAACAAAGATTAAATCCTGATTATCCATTTTTATTAGTTGAAATAGACTTTGCTGGTCCATTTTATATTATTAATAGAAAGGGACGCGGCAGTAGATTGATTAAATGTTACATGTGTCTTTTTGTTTGCTTAAGATACAAATGCATACATCTAGAGGCTGTAAGCGACTTGTCTAAGGATGCTTTTCTCATGACATTAAAAAGATTTATGGGCTTTTTTCAAAAAGATTGTCGTCTAGTAAATAGGTAATGTTGTAATGGACCAAAACCAACTAAGATAAGTTACTTTTTTCAGATACATTACTTGAATTCGCCATCAGTCAAGTCATGTAGAGATGCCCGATTTTGTAGATCTCGACCGTTTTTTGACAAGAAACGATTTCGATTTACATCAACAACAGTGGCCGTGGATAATAACCCATTTTGTGCTCTCAAGAAGTTGTATTAATTGTAATTACACACCAAATTTAACCTGCCTATTCCACTTCAAAATATATAATTGGAATATACCTGCTTTGTTACATGTGAATTACTTCTGGTGTCAAGGCTGTTTCCAATATACTTAATTATAAAATTAATTGTTAAGTTAATTTAATTTTTGAAGTAAATAACTATATACAGTGTAAATTTTATTACCATGACTCTTACGGCTGCAGAACGCGCAAAAAGATATAGAGAAAAGTTAAAAGAAAATCCAGAAAAACATGAAGTACAAAGACAAAAGCAACTGAAAAGACTGAAGGGAAGGCAGAAAAGAGTAACAGAACTCTCCAAAGAAGAAAAACTGAAGCAATGAAAAATGTGGAGAGAGAAAAAACGTAAGCAAAAAGAAAATAAGAAAACAAAACCAAAGACTACGCCCAAAGAAGTGCCAAAAAATAAACATACAAAGGAACACTCATTAAAAATCAGACACACAAAGGTGTGTAAGAATTACAAGAAAGCTTTAAATAATATAAAGATGTTGAAACTAAAACTAGATAGTTTAAGAAAAAGATTTTATCGAGTTCAGCAGAAGCAAGATAATGAAATTGAAATGTTAAAAAACGAATATGATAAAGTCAAAGTCCGCAACGAATCTATGGAAATTTTACTACGTGACACATACAAAAACTGCAACAAATACTCTGAAAAGAGATTACTAAAACAAGTTGTAATGAATCAACGCTTAGACGCTAAAAGAAAAGTTTTAGGTCTAAAGGTCCCATAAGAGTAACTGTAAAGGAAAATCTAGAAAACAAGAAATCGAGAGAAGAAATAGAAAAGTTCTTTAATAGAGAAAATGTAAGCAGATGCACCTCGGGAAAATGAGAATTCAGCACAAAAGAAAAAACGAGATGCCAAATTAGATACACAGTAGACACGCTGTTTAATTTATACACAGTATATAAAAATGAAGGAGGAAAATACAGTTTCACCACTTTTTTCAGATATAAGCCATTTTATTTTATCTCGCCCTCAGCCAATTGTGGGGATACATACATGAGTATGAAGCATAGTAACATGAGCTTTGTTTCTTGCTTTAAAATCAAAAAATGTTATTTCACAAAAGAACTTAGATGAAGTAATAAAGACGATTGCTTGTGATATAAAGTCAAATGAGTGCATGTTTAACAAATGTGATAAGTGCAAAATTGCTGCTATTGAATATGATCAAGATAAAATAGATTGTGAGATATCATGGTTTAAATGGATCAGAGTTAACACGGAGTATGAAAAGTCTGGCAAAAAATATATTACAAAGAAAACAACAAAGCAATAAACCAGTGGAACTGTACAGCAATTAATAATTGAATTTGAAGACGCACTTAGGTTGTTTAAAACCCATGTGAAACCCATATGAAATATGGAAACATCAGAAACAAAAATATCGGACATGCATCAATACAATTAAACATGACGAAATCCTTATATTATGCGACTTTTCCGAAAATTACGGATGTAAATTTGCAGAAGAGGCCCAGGCTGTTCACTTTGGGGCATCTAAAAATTCAATAACCCTACATACCGGAGTCATTTACTTTAAAGATAAAGCTCAATCATTTGTTACAATATCTGATAGTAACTGTCATCAACCTCACGCCATCTGGGCACATTTAATGCATGTCATAAAATTTTGTAAAGAGCTGACAGATTTTCGTATTATTCACTTTTTTCCGATGGACCTAGCAGCCAATACCGCCAAAAAAAGAAATTTTTTTGCTTAATCTGTTCACACAAAAATTAGATCTTTTTTACACAACTTGGTAATTTTCCGAATCCGGGCACGGAAAAGGCGTTGCGGATGGAATAGGAGGCGTAGTAAAAAGGCAATTAGATAAAAAAGTTGCTTTTGGGTTAGATGTTACAAACGGGCTAGATGCGCATAATATTATTCAAAAAAGTATGAAATCTGTGAAAAGTTTTTATGTAACTAACAATGATATTGAAAACATGATCAAACTGATCCCAGATAAAGTTTTACCAGTTCCTGGGACACTACAACTACATCAAATTATATCTCAGCAGCAAAATCAAATACAATATAGGCAAATAAGTTGATTTTGTGGCGAATTTAGAGGCTTGTGCAGCTATTATTCTCCTAAAAATCACACTTTCTTGAATGATCAGAATAAAACAAAGAATGAGGCCTATAGAAAAAGTGATATTAATGAAGAAAAAGTAGACGAGGAAGCTACAAAAATATTGTGCCACGATAGAGAAGTAATTATAGGTAACAGAGAAAATGAAATGGAAGAGGACGAATGTGAAGACGATGGAGAAACAAACGGTAAAGAATGTCTTTATGATGCACCAGATTCCCCTTTGATTGTAATTGAACAAGAGCCAATAAGTCAATTACAGTACAAATAATTGACTTAGATACTGATGATACTCCTTCTATGTTTTTTCCCTCTGGACGACTTTCGTTTACAGCCTTTCGAAAGTGATATAATTATTGATTCTATAAATTATGGTTTTCAATGTATGTTACCGAGTACATCAAAAAATATAAAATTATCTCAATCTGATCAAAATGAAAGCCGTCTCGATAAACATACATTATTATTAAAACCCTCTACGAATGTAAAAAAAAAAACAAAATATGCTACTCGAAACGAAAATAAGACTATCAGACCAGTTGTTAAAAGACAGATAGAATGTAATAGATGCAAGAAGAAGTTTCCTGTACATGCTCCTATGGCCAAGTGCATGGCTTGCAAAGAGTTGAATTGTATGGCATGTAGTAGTAGAGAGCAATCTTTTGATTATATTTGTTTGAAATGTTTCGGTGCCTAATTTCGATTTATTTTGACATTTAAAATTGTGATACTTAGATTTAAATTACTTACTTATTACGTAGATTAAAAAAATATTTTTGATATAATCTGTCTAATATAATGATTACATTTGCTTAAAATGTAGTGTACCGAAAGGTACCTAATTTTGATTAATTTTGACATTTAACATTTTGATGACATTTAACATTGTGATACTTAGATTTAAATTACTTTCTTATTACGTAGATTTAAAAATATATTTTTAGTAATTTGTCTAGTTAGTATAAAGTATTTTGTTTTATATTTTGAACCAAACACAGCTTAATCTTACTTAAAATGCTTAAGTTAAAATAAAATCTCTGTCATAGGACCTCATATATATGACTCACAGTAGTATCGTTAAGACCTCTAAACACATCTGCTTAGGCATGACATTAAAAAGTATTACAAGCAGTCGTAAGGTTATCGATATAATAAATTGTTATGGTCATTGTATAAGTTACAGCGCTGTCGAGGAGCTAGAAACAGAAGCAACCTTTTCATCAGTCTCACGTACCGGAATATGCCCATAGGTAATTAATACAGATGAAAATCTTGTAGCTGGTATGGCATTTGATAATTATAACCAATTTGTTGATACCAAGACTGGAAAAGACACTGTCCATGATACAGTTGGAATAATGTATCAAAATATTGACCCCAACCTCAAAGACGACGATGTAGAAGAAGAAGAAGAAACTGAAAGTAATCAACATGATAAACGTAGAAGACGATCTTTTGGGGAAATTGATTTTGAGTTACCACAGTGTGCTAAAAAACTCAAAAAAACCTCTACTATTCAACCTGAAAGTGAGGAAGAGGTTAATATAATCGTGCATAAGAGTCTTTACGATCGGATTGACAATATTTGGATGCTAAGTCATACTTTAGGATTATTGAATACCCCTATGTGGACTGGTTTTAACAGCAAAATAATGACAGATGATACTCCAAAACAACTGATTTCGTATTTGACTCCGATTAATCACTGACCAACAAGCAATTCAGTTGTTTTAGCAACTATGCAGCAATGCATGACAGCCTTGAAGAACTAAATCAAGAGTACATGCAAGTAACTTACGATTTAGCTATTGCAAAGATTGCACCGCAAATTCAAGCTACAGAACGGAACACCTTGCAGAAACTATTTATACACTTGGGTGCCTTTCACATAATGATGTCATACTTTAAGGCAATCGGAAAATTTATAAATGATTGTGGTTTATTAACAATCATGGTTGAAAGCGAAATGCTTGCTAGTAGATCCATTTCAAGTTTCATTGAGGGCAAACATTTCAATCGTTGTAAACGATTACATCCAATAATGTCTTAGGTCTACAAATAATGCATTTTAGATCTTTTCTAATACATAAAAATATTCAAATTTCTGAAGATATCGCTGAAGAAATTGAACGATTACAGAGTTGTCAGACACCTTCCTTTTTTATTCACGATGAAAGCTTGAAGGAACTCTGTAATGAATACGCTATTTACGAGCAACAAACATTGAATGGTGAACATGCTAAAACAGCTCAATTTTATGTGATTTACATTAAGCTTGTTTATTATTATTTACAACTGAGCATTCGTGTTGGTGACTTTCAATTGTATCTTGAAATTTTACTAAAAATAACAAATTTATTTTTTATATTTAACCATCAGAATTATGCAAAATGGACTGTCCAATATCATTACAATTTAACGAAAGTTGCCACTACTCATCCTGATTTAGAACAAGACTTCCAAAAAGGATTTTTCGGAATCAAGCGTACCAGTAAGCCGTTTTCAAGACATCCTATTGATCTTACATTAGAGCAGACCATTAATGCAGATGCTGCGAGAACACTTACTGGTATCACAAATCTGACTCACTCGATGTCAGCTCGTCAACGGTGGGCGAGAAGCCACGATATCCGCTCAAGTATAATTACGCACGTGTTGGATGAGCTAGGAATTACCAAGAAGCAAGACATTTCAGAAAATTACAGTCACATAATATTAAAAAAAATTAAGGAGGCTTTGGTAGATTTTTTTACAAAACATTGGTCTAGTGAGGAAATGAAATCATTTTTGGGCAACCGCCAGATTTTTTTAAATTTCCGAAATTGTCAATCGTATCAAGTTGTTAATGACAAGATCCAATCAAGAGTTGCTGAAAATTTATGTTGTACTTCACATGAAGAAGCTGATACCAAGATAATTTATCATGCTTGCAACATCGCAGAGCAGTCGAACATTGTTATTAGAGCCTCTGATACTGATATTTTAATTATAATGATTGGTCAATTAAAAAATTCTGATTCCAATATTTGGATGCTCAATGGAAAAGGAAATAACAAAAGGTATATTGACGTCACAAAAATTTGTCGGGAACTTGGTGAATTTTTAGCCCCAAAAGCTTAATCGGCTTCCATGCATTCACAGGATGTAACTTCAATCCGGCCTTCTTTAATAAAGGGAAAAAAAGACCTTTTACCTTGCTAAAAAAAATATTGAATTTCAACAAGCATTCGCTACTCTCAGTGAAGAAAATTTGACAGACGACCAGTTAAAAGAGATATTTAATAGTATTCAGAAGTTTATCTGTCAGCTCTATAATGCAAAAAAATCTATTGACGTTGATGATGGAAGGTACTACAACTTTTCGTCAACAATTATAAAGCTTCGGACGTGAATGAAAATTTCAGTAAAAAAATACTGAATTTTGATGCAAGCTCAATACCGCCGTGTAAGAGTGAGCTTTACCAGCAACTTCTAAGAGCACATTATATTTCAAGTGTTTGGAGAAATGCTTATAAGAAGCAACCTACCACATTGGACCCATTAGAGTATGGTTGGATTGAACAGGATGATAAATTTTTATTCAAATGGTTCGAAGGTGATCAACTCCCAACTTCTGTGAGCGACTTAATCACCCAAGTCTCTGGTAAGTTCATAATAACCAAATTTTTATCGAATATATTCGGATCACTTTACAAATTATTTTTATTTTTAAATTAATTTTTTACAGATTCCGATTCTATAGATGATGAAGACGAGTCACACCACGACGACCATGACTCCGATGACGATGAATAAAGATTCAAATCAGTAAAAAAAAATATACAAATTTTAATGCAATTTTAATGCACGCACGATTCATATTTTGTTATTCATTTTTTTAAATTATGTCTTAAATAAATAAAAAGAAGAAAATTAAATAAATATTTGAATCTTTTATTTGTTATCTGCAATATACCTTAATATTTGAGATTCTTCCCAAATAAATTAACTTTTAATCATCAAACTTATCAATTTTAGAGTTTACAAAATTAAATTTTACATTTCTATGCATGCAGTGATAAAGTAAATCATATTGATGTAAAATAGGGAACGTAATACTCATACATCTGACCGGATAGTAGCAAAGATTTTGTTGTCTGCTGATGTGTACTCATTGAAGTCGTCTGCCGTGATTAATATAAGTTTTCAAGACCATAATAAATAAAATATATCAATGGCAGATCTCTTCAATTAAATTCAAAATTTAATTTTTTTCAGCACTTTCAAAACTGTCTGCTACAATGCTAAACGCGCGATAATGGTCTGCCATTGTTGTTTTTAGATAATAATAATAATATATTATCAAATTTCAAAACGGCAGACGTCAAATGCATTAAAAATTCTCCAAAAATCGATACCTGTCTTACCTGAGCGCGCGCCGTGTCCACCGCTTGGGGCTTAGTGAACCCCCATCTCATATATGGTAGGTATAGGGGCCTCACTGTACAAAACCCCAAGTCTGGTCAAATACATACAGGTAGCTTTCCACTGGTTCTTAACTATGGCATTTCAAATTTAATTTATCAAAGAGGTTTTTTATTACTCGTGGTCAAACCAATATATTCGTACAAGGAGAAGAGAATTACAGAACAGAATTAAATGAGCGAAAAATTATAACTAAAAAATCAAAGACCATTACCAATATAGACCCAATACCTGTCTGATATGGAAATATTTTGAAAAAGGAAAAAGGTAATGATGTTACGAAACTGTTGGCCAAACATTATGGATCAGCATGGAAGGAATTGTAAGATCTTAAATTTTATGTGGACTTTTTAACCGAAATAACGGCGATGTTGAGGCAGACGTACATGATCTCGAGTGTGAGCCCGTTGAGGAAAATGAAAATTTCATTTAGCATTGAAATTGTTTTGTTTACGTGAGACATGTCATGCAGTTTTTATTACCTACATATTTTTCTAACAAATAAACTGTTCTTTATTTAAAAAATTACTTTTACTCGATAATACACACAGTATATTTTTTAAATTTATATCAATCACCGCCATCTCCAATATGATTAAGTCCTAGAAACCGATAACTCCGTCGGTAAGTTTCGAATTGCGCTTTCTCCAAATTTCAATGCCGTTTTTTGCTACTTTCGAAAGATATATGACATTTTTTTTAAAACACTAATCAAAAAAGTAATACTAATACAGATAAACAGGCACTAAACTCCCTAAGCTCGTAAAAAAGCCTTAGTACTATTTTTAAAATACTGAAACCTACTTGCGTGCGGAGCTGACGGCTTTTGGAACTAGACGCCACATATTTCCTATGTAATATAAATATAATAATATAAAATAAAAAGTATATAATAAATAGGAACTCCTATTTCGTCACGGACAAACTTTTTGAAAAAACCCCTTATAAGTCGTCATGGTAAGCCAGTGGAAATATTTTGTGATAATGGGAGCCATTTTGTAGCTGCTGCTAAAGTAATAAATAATTTTTTAAGGCATAGTGAGGAACCTGTTAGTCATTTTGCCAACCGATAAAATATTAAATTCCATTTCACGCCCACGTATGCTCCTCATTTTGGAGGCCGGTGTAAAGTCATAATAATTTCACTTGAAGCGTGTGATTGGAAATAGCCTATACATAATATAATATTGTATGTATCATTGGAATGGAGGCAATCACGCTTAGAAATGACTATAGCATATTACTGGACCGGATGCTGTCTGTATCAGAAGTATTCAGAGGGCATATACGAGAGAGCATACTCATATATTGGTTCTCTTCGATCGAATTAGTCGATAAACTGAAAGAAGTGGGGTTGACGTACGTCGGAACATTGCGTAAAAATAAACGTGAAATCCCACCTGAATTCTTGCCCCATAAAACACGTCCAGTAGGTTCCAGTTTATTTGGTTTCACAAATGATAAAACTCTTTGCTCCTTTGTCCCTAAAAAGAGCCAAAGTGTAATCATGATTTCATCAATGCACCACGATGAATCTGTCGACACTGAAAGTGGCAAACCAGAAATAATCCAATTTTATAATGGTTCCCGAAGGGAGTGTTGATTCATTGACCAAAAATATGCAAATTACTCAGTAGCTAAAAGAACTCAGAGATGGGCATGTGTAATTTTTTGGGCAATATTGAATATTTCTGCAGCTAATGGATTTGTACTTTGGAAAGCCTCAAGCCCTGAAAAACGTATGAAAAGGAACAAGTATATGAAAAAAAATGGTTTAGATCTGGCAACACCATTTATATTGCAACGGAAAACAGGGTACGCTAATTTTTCCACCGATCTAAAGAGAAGGATTGATACAATTTTGGAACAAATACAAGAACAGCTGGAAAATCAGTCCCAGAGTCAAGAACCAGTTGCATAGACTTCTTCAGTCGCTTCAAATTCAAATCGGAAAAATGCCAGATGCTACCTATGTGATTGGAAAAATGACCGAAAGCAATCTCTAAAATGTTATAAATGTTTACATTTTGTTTGTAAGACACATTCCGTCCAAAATATTATGTGTACTACTTGTCAAAAAGTATAAGACTGAAATATGACGTCATATTGATGGTTAGTGTCAAGTCGTTTGTCTTTGATTGTCATTTTTTAAATTATTGGCTGATCTCATGAGAATTATACTTTTTTGTTATTAAGAGGATATAAGAAGTGCCATTAATTTATTTTTGTTTAAGTTTTTCTTGTTTATATTTTTTTATTTTTTTTTAAAAAAACTTACCAAAAAGTGCCAAAAACTTAGATTAGTTACAAATTCATGTACAACTAAATAAGTTTTTAATATTCTAAAATTAAACTAAGATAATTTTGTAAAATATAGTTTTTTAATTATTTAATTTCTATCCCTATTTACATAAATAAAATAAATGCATACGTACTACAACAAATTTTTTGGTATGGGTAAAATATGACCCACGATGCCAGTAGTGTTGCCAATAATAGCGAACCTCAAATTTTTCTTTGCTCGACACGGAATACCAAAAGCATTGGTGTCTGAGAATGGTCTACCATTTAACTCCTGCAAATTCAAATCTTTTGTTGTTGATTGGCATGTGGAACACATAATCACCAGTCCTTATTGGTCCAGGTCTAATGGCCAGGCTGAAAGTGGAGTTAAAATTGTCAAAAACATATTAAGAAAGTGCAAGGAAGACGGCTCGGACGTACACTTGGCACTGTTGCCAACCGCAACGCTGTTAGGGGAGATTTTCCCAGTCCGGCCGCATTATTGCCTAGAAACTTGCGAGTAAATTTAACAATTCGAAACAAAAAACTTAAACCTAAAATTGTAAAACTTTCGATGTTTGAAAAATGTCATAGACTAGGCAAAGACAAAATGTATTTTTATTTTGACAGGAATGTGAAGCAAACATCTTATGATTTTCAGCCTGGTGATGACATTTACTTACAAAAAAATCAAAAATCCAAATCCTTTTTATCCCCTCCCCTCCAGAAATCCCCTCCGGGAATAATTGAAAAGAAATAAGGATGTGATAGATCTTATTATGTTGTGGATCCAAATGGTGTTGTGTATAGGAGGAATAGGGGACACATTAGACCCAGAAAAAGGAATCTAAAAGAAACAAATCCTACACCTTATTTTTATGGTAACGGCAGCATTGGCAATATGGCTCCCCAGTGTAGATTGCATGAGTTCGGCACAACTCGGAAACGGTCCTGTTCAAAATTGCATTATCGATGATAATTGTGTTCCTATGGAGAGTCTAGAAAATACTGGTTACGTAACCAGGTCTGGTAGAAGTGTACGACGTCCTAAATCTATCCTAGTATCAGAAGTATTCAGAGGGCATAATATCCGAGAGAGCAACCTTCATACCCAATAACAATTCGCATAGTACGCGTGAACGTTTATGGTTCATGCTGGGAAGACGAGATGTCATCATTATATGTATGAAAGTCGACATCTTCGACTACACCGATTTTGTCAATTCAGGACTACTGAAAGAAATACCCGACACTGTTCGGTTTACTAATATTGACTATTCCCGGATTACGTTTATCACCTAATCTATGGAAGGAGCCAACGAATATTATTATGCAATGAGATTAGAAACGTATTAGCCGCTTCTCAAACCCTGTACCGTTAGTGCGAAGCGGAAAACGAGTCATTAACCAATGGCAATATCATTCGAAACGCGGTAGAGATAAATGGAATTACTATGAAACATGCTTACTATGATTACAACGGTGAACGCCGCGGTGACTGTATCAGTTATCATGAAGAGGGTAGGGAGGGAGGAGGGTAAAGAAATCAAGGGCGAATTAGAAGCTCTGTCCAATGAGGGACAAAAGAAGTTATTTACCTGCATGGCCAGATTCGCTTCTCCGCATGTTCCTATAATTTACGTAGGAAGTGCGTCTGGTGAAGGTTGGAGCCGCGCGAACAAACAGAAATGATTTCTATAACATATTACTGGAAAAATGTATGACACAATAATTCGGTTTCGTCGATAGCGTGATAACAATTGCAGCAAAATACAATAAATAAATAAAATAATAGCCTAAACTGGCCAAGAGCATGTCACGACAAGTCTAAGGGGGGTTCCGTAACTATCAACACGCAATAGGTTTTCATTGTATTACTACAAAAGTTATTATCATAAAGTTATTACAGAAGCTAGGAATGCGGCGGACAGACAGACAGACGGACGGGCAGAGTGAAATTATAAGGGTTCCTTAAGTATTACGGAACCCTAAAAACACGATCGAAGCTCGCGGCAATTTTCCGTGCACCTATGTGCTCGAATCCGTTCAGGCCGAACCTTAGATTAAAACGCCTAGAAACCGGGTACGCGCATGAAAAGTGAAGTAAATCATACTGAGCCATATCGGCTCAGTTTGTTCGAACGACCCGTCAGTTGTCAAGGTCAAGCGCTAGTGCATACATCTCCGACTGTTAATTAAAAACATTATGACGGTTTGTGTCGTTATTGGGTGTCACAATGCATCGGAAAAGAATAAAAAAAAGCATACTTACATATGAAATGTTATGTCCGAACAATTTTACATGTAAAAATTTTACATTCAAATATTTCAAACATTTAAAAATAAAATCATATTATATCGCCATCTTGCTGCCCTATTGTGAATTGTGAAAGTATTACTAATAAAAATAAATTTATTTAAAAATTTTCATGGCTAAATAATAGTTGCAACTAAGACAAAGTTTTATAATATTTTCTGATTTTTTTTATTATGAATTTAAAGTATTGCCCGTATTAAGATAATCCTTAATATATTCCTTAATACCAGTTTAATATAAATAAAGTTCACAAATTGTTGAGATGGTTTAAAATGAAATATAAGTTATATTTTTACATCTCACGATATTAAGAAAAGCAAATACAATAATCTCAATTTTAAGAGTTTAAAGTTACTTAGAACTTTAAAGTTTTGTTTGTGTGCGTGTCGTATGTAATGCTTACGCCTACATCTATCCGTTGCTTGCTTCACTTTGTACAATGCATTTGTTTGAAGACTATCTAGGGCCGAATTGACGTTAGTTCGGTCGGATGCGATTTTCTCCGTGTATGTGCTTGAATCTGTTCAGGCCGAACTGACGTCAGTTCTAACTGAAACGATTGGCCTCTCGTCTGTGGAGGCCTTTAGCAACAGCGACGTGACAAGTGAACAATCGATGGGATCGCGCTCTAGCGAACAATTGGGGAACTAAAAGTGCATCAAAGCTCAATAAAGTGAACAAAATTCGGTATTACGTATGAGTGAGATCGCAACGCGACAGCAGGGAGCGGGGAGCAGCTAGCAAACAGCCCCCTGACAGTCTAGTTTTCAAGTGTGCCGTTTTGGCGCTGCGATCGCTGGCTGCAAACGATGCCATTTTGAGATGCCTCAGATTCTGGCGGGAACCTAGAAAAAGCGGTTGACTATAAAACTTAATTTTAAATTTTCCCTATAAATAGTGTTTTTTTATAGTTAAAGTGAATTAAAATATTGCTATTAGCTGCTGAAAAGCACAATAGCAATGGAGGTAAACGAGGGGGGCGGGTCTCACCCGCCCGCCTCAAAAAAGCGGCCACGGCCTACGGATGAAGGAGGCGTAGGCTCTGGACGATCGGACTGCGGCGATGAGCGAGATGCATATCTGCCTTATTACAAACCGAATTATAAAAGACTTTATCCGGAAAACTCAACCAACACAGACTTTAAAGTGTATGTGGAATCCACAAACGACGATAGATTGGGCAACAAGAGCCTATAGGGCTCTTGTTTACTTAAACCATATTTTCGCAATGGACATAAAAGGTGTGACGGGTATTCAGAGGGTGAATGCCAATAATATAGCAGTTTTTTTCAAGCAATATAATACGGCCAATAACTTTATTACTAACACCACTTTCCTCACAAAATATAACATGAAGGCGTTCATACCGGCAGCGCAAATTGAAAAAACCGGCATCATTAGGTTTGTTCCAGCGAATATATCTAACAAAGAACTTTACACAAGACTTTCTTCAATTTATGAAATAGTGGCAATAAGAAGGTTTTCAAAGAAAGTAGGACAAGAGCGCATTGCATTGCAGACTGTAAGCATCACTTTTTTATCTAATGTACTGCCTAATAATGTACAATATGATTTATTCTCGTACAGAGTTTTTGAATACATTCCACCATTACTACAGTGCTATAGGTATTTTAAATTTAATCATTCAGCAAAGATCTGTAATTTAAATTATAATTTAAAAAGTTAATTGTAAATAAGTCTGTAAATATATCTGCAAATAAGTCTGTACAAGATCTAAATAAAGTTAAAATAGTCCATTCTAAAGATCTTAAAACTCAAATAATTTCCAACAACGATGACTCCGTTACATTATTAATGATCTACCCAAGCCCATATTTATGAGTGGTGATTTTAATGCTCATCATATTGCATTTGGTTGTCAGTCAACGAAAGGTAGAGATCAGGAGTTATTTAATTTAATTGATGACTTAGATTTGTGTATTTTAAATGATGGTAGACCTACAACATCAGTGGCAGCCTTGCACCACTATGTGAATGGTCTGTACATGATGATACAATGGGAAGTTACCATTATCCAACAATAACAGAGATTTCATTACATATAGATAAAAATATCATCTCAATTCCCCTATAGATAGGTTCATATATAAAAAAGCTGACTGGGCAACATACACAGTTCTTTCAAAAACAATATTTAATGATTTGACACTTCAATCACATGATCCTATTTCAACTTATAATAATTTCTGTTTTCATTTAGATACTCTTAAAGAAATGTCAATCCGAAAGCTCACTAAAACGAACACTTTCATAAGCAGACCACCATCTCCCTGGTGGAATAGTATATGTGAACAAAGTGTTATTGCTTCATATAATGCACTAAAACTATATAGAAAAGAGCCTACTATTGAAAATTATATTTATAACTTATAAAAGAAAAGATGTCCAGAAAAAGAGAACAATTTCAGAACAGAAAAAAAATGGATGGAATAACTTATGTAACACTTTTAATAGAAATACTCACATAAGTAAAATTTGGAATTTATTGAAAATGTTCAAAGGCATAAGACCTAAGAATAAATCATATACAAATGAGTTTATATCTCCACTCTTGGATAAATTATCAGATAATAACAACTTAATTGAAGTAGATCAACTGAACATTCTTTTTAAAATCAACAATGATAACCCAAATTCTAAATTTTTACTGGATGGTCTGAATTTTTAGCAAGCTTGCACTCTAGACGAAATACAACTCCTGGCTTAGATGATTATCCTTACATGGTAACTAAAAACTTAGATGTATCTGCCCAAAAGTTGTTTCTTAACATCCTCAATTTGCTTTGGCATAATAAATCTATTCCACAGTCATGGAAAACACAGTGTGTTGTCCCAATACTTAAGCCCGACAAATCTCCTGAGTTTGCTAGTTCTTATAGACCAATTTCCTTGTCATCCTGTCTTGGTAAAATATTCGAAAATATGGTGAAAGTCCATCTTGATTGGTATGTTGAATCCAAGTGTTTCATTCCACATATACAATATGGCTTCCGTAGAGGGCGTAGTAGTGCAGACAGTTTCACCTCTTTAATCTCTGACCTGAAAAATGCAAAACATAGAAAATTAAACACTGTTTGCGTATTCCTAGACGTTCAAAGTGCTTTTGACAGTGTTGATCCTGGTATACTAGTTCAAATCATGTCTAGGTTGGGTGTACCCGGGCACTTATGTAAGTGGATTTTTAATTTTTTGAACAACAGAACAATCTATGCTAGGCATAACAATAATTTACATGGACCCAAATGTGCCTCAAGAGGCACAATGCAGGGTGCCACACTATCTCCATTACTGTACAATATATACACAAGTGAAATTTGGAAATATGTAAATAATAGGAATGTAAATATTTTACAATTTGCTGATGACATTGTATTATACATCAGTAATTACAACTTAGATATTGCAATAGATAATATGAACAAATCCTTATTTCAACTATTACAATATTATAATGATCGTTTACATTTAAAAATTAACCCCTCTAAAAGTAGTGTTATGTTTTTTGGCAAAGAAGCCCCAAATTCAAATATTATTTACAATAATGAAATTATAAATAGAGTCATTTCAAAGAAATTTTTAGCAATAATACTGGACCCAAAGCTAACTTTTGAAGAACATATTAAATATATATCCAAAAATGCTCACACAGGACTAAATATTATCAGATCACTTTGTGGCCTAACATGGGGTGCAGACCCTAAAATATTGTCAATATTGTATAAAAGTATTGTTACGAGTAGAAGTCACTTAGACTATTTTTAGAGGCTCACTCGTTTATATGAATAGTTTTCATGTAAATAAATTAGATATATTGCAGAATAAGGCTTTAAGAATAATATCTGGTGCTATAATGGCCATGGAAGTTGAGACAAAAGTGATGCCTTTGATTTTGAGGCGAATCTTACTTGCTAAAAGATACTGTCTCAAACTAATAGCATCAAACAACACTCAAGTAATAAACAAAATCGTACCTTATATAGATAGATCCCCAAGAAGACCATTAACAACAGCACAAGGTCTACTATGTGGTAATTCTCCAACACTGTCCGATATATTTCTGGAAATAGACAATATTTTTTCAAAAATTAGAAAACAGTTTCCATGGCCATGTTACTCTTATCAGTGTATTTCACATCCAAATAATGTAGTTCAACAGACAATAAACAATAATTTGGAAATGCTTCAATTTTTGGAGGAAAATACAATGTACTATGTTATCTACACTGATGGGAGCAAAGCAAGTGATTATGTACATGCTGCTCTATATGATCCACAAGCAAAATTCTCTTCAAGTTTTATTCTGATCCCCTGATCTATATTTACGGCAGAGGCATATGCAGTGTATCAGGCATTAATGCGTATTCGCGAAATCAATAACATTCATTATTTTTTAATAATTTCTGATTCCTTGAGTTTGATCACATCTTTAACTACCCTCACAGTTAAATTCAAGTCTAATTATATCCTTTACTTCATTAAACAAATAATTCACCAATACCACATTAAAAATATCCAAATTTTCTTTTTATGGGTGCCTTCCCACAAAGGTATCTCTGGCAATAAAATGGCTGATAAAACTGCATATAAAGGAGTTAATGATGTTGACATTAGAAATACAATGAGTGTTCCTATGTCCGATTACTTGCAATGTATTGACCAGAATACTCAAAAGTTGTGGTTAAAAATGTGGAAGAAAGATCAAGATACGAAAGGAAAATGGTATGGAAGCATACAAGAAAGCTTACCTGCAAGACCTTGGTATCATCGTATGCAAGATGCTACTCGAGACCTTATTACTATCATAAATAGACTGCGTTTTGGTCATAATACTGCACCGTCACACCTTGCTCGACTCGGCATTATTGCGAATAAAACCTGTTCACATTGCAATTCAAGTGATGGAACTGTGGAGCACATCAGGGGTAGAACACTTCGTGTAAACGTAAGTTCCACACTCACACATATGCACCGGGGAATTACCACGCTATTTAACCTTCTTCTTTTTATTTACTTTTTTTTTAACCTAAACAATGCCGGAAATTTTTTAGTTGGGTACGTAAAAAAAAATAAAGCTCCGTCCCTGCAGACTGAATTTGATATCCTTAAACTAAGATTGCACCAAAGAAAGGCCATGTTTCTATACATAAAGCAGTCTACACATACATACTGGAATATAGAAACAAAAATAGTGGGAAATAATAATATATTTTGGACATTTTATGGCAATGCACAGTGGTCAATTTGACCGACAGCGTTGCATAAGTTCTAATACTACATAAGTAATTTTTTTGGTGATTTTGACTTTTTGATGTCACTCACTAGGGGATCGGAAGACGCGCTGTTTCAGCCGATCAGAAACAAGTGAAAAGCAACTCCAAATTAATCACCAATCGGTCGAAATCTCTCGGAAACAGTACGTAAATCAACAGAGATATTACCTAACTTCATTAGAATTCATGTAAATGCTTGTATAAATTCTCCTAGCCAATTGATGTCGGGGTATTACGTAACTATGTACTTACCTATGAAACTATGTTGTTGAAATTTGCTTTTTGTTGTGTGTATTAGCACCATGTAATCTATTTAAATTTTATGCTATTAATAAATCATAAAAACTAATAAGGATCTTAAAAACATCATTTCAAATAAATTGTGTACATTAAAATACCGCCGATGTTTTAATTTTATATTTAAAACAATTTATATAATTTTCGAAAAAGGCCATCATGTGTATTATCAAAACGAAATATTGTCACTTTACTTCAAACTACTTCAACAAAACTACTTTTCTTAGTTTATGCACTACAGTCACCGTTACTTACTTTTTATTTTTCAGGTACTACTGTATCTTTAAGCAGAATACTGCAATCGAACTCAATTGATTTAAAAACAGCTACGGACGCTATTAATGATACTTTAGATGTTTTACAAAATAAAAGAGAAAATGTGGACGTAATCTACTGACAGCTTTTTGAAGTGGCTAAAGAAGTAATTAAGCAGCTAGATGTAGAAATTAAATGCCCCAATATAGTATCAAAACAGATACATAGGGCCAATAACCAACCTTCTCAATCTGCTGAAGAGTATTTCCGCAGAGCTATATACATTCCTCTTATAGATTCAATAATAAGTGATCTCCAGGACCGCCTGTCTCCAGATGTACTTAATTTGTTTCGGCTAAGCGTTTTCATGCCAAAAAGCGAATATAGTAATGAAGATATTGAAACTGTGAAACAACTAGCTACCGACTATACATGATTACTAGATAACACTCCAGTTTCTGTCATTGAATATCGGCTGTGGATGTTGAAGTGGCAGGCGTGGCAGCGGAGCCAGGACATACCGCAGTCGATTTCTGATCTTATTTTAAATTGTGACATCGATATGTATCCTAATATAAGAATTTTTTTATGTATTATGGCTACACTACCTGTCAGTGTAGCGACAGCAGAAAGGTCTTTCTCTACGTTGCGCAGAATTAAATCGTGGCTAAGATCTTCAATGGTTGAAGATCGCCTAACCGGACTGGCACTTCTTCACGTTCATAAAAACGTACCCATTGACGTAAATGACGTAATAACACGTTTCGGGAGAAGACGTAAAAGAAAAATTGATTTTGGTATTTAAATATATGTATTTTGTCTGTTTCTATTTTGTTTGTTGGAAACCCTTGTCGTACCACCTCTTCACTTTTGCGGAGTTTTGCGTCATACCCCTCGACATACCTCTAGCTGTTATGACAAATCATATGCTAAGCTACGTTGCTTAATATCAGTACCTAATTTTAAACGAAAGGATTGCTCTAGTGGAACAGATATTTTTCCATACTAATTTAAAGGATGCGCGCTAAGAATGCTTGCTAATGATGCGTGCTTAAGAATGTGTGCTAAAGATGCGTGCTAAGAACTCAAGCTTACTCGCGCAGAGCCTACGCAGTATGGTACGCTGCCTGCAGCGTTTGACCTTCATAGCTTAGCTACTTTTCACATCTCTAGTGGAACCGCTCCCTGAAGTGTGCCCACAACCATTTGTGGGCACACTCTAATATAAATATAAATATATATTTTGATAAACACCAAAATAAATTTTGGTGTTTATCAAAATCACTCCATAGTGATTTTGATAAACACCAAAATTTATTTTCAGTAGGGTTTCAACGATGAAACGAAGAAGAGATCATTTATTAGAGCTATCTTTAAAGGAATAAGATGTAAAGGATTTACATCTTATAGTAACAATAGGTTGGTGATTTTTTACATAATCGTGAAAATATTTTTCAATTAATGTGTATTATAATATTGAATATCTCCTAAATTGAAAGATCTTTATTTTTTCTTTTAGTTGCATGACACCGAGACGACGTTACACAGTTCATGGAATACCGTCTCCACAAGCGTTAGTATTTATATTAATTTACACCATAAATACCTAAATAAATAAGAACTAGGTTTTTGTTAATTTTGTAATTTTTAGTTTGAAACCGTGACAACAGAACAAAAAGCAACTAAACTGTCTAAGAGATCAAAGCGTGCCAAATCACTTCTGTGGATCACAATATGTTTCTGAAAAATTGGCTGAGGAACCGCTTGCCTATTCATTAGATGAGTTCTGCACATCGATTAATCTGCAAGAAAAACAAACTGTATGTAATGATAGGGATGATTCATGTGAAACTTCAACTTCATTAGCGCATAGACCGCATTGTTATAAACATATTATATCTCATCAAAGTCAGGAACCGTCAAATAGCTATTCAAATGCACTAATAGAACCCTAACCCTCCATTAGTAAACATTCACCTTTTTTATATTCACCTTTAGACAGTAAAAATCTTTCCTATTCAAGAAGCGGTTGTAGAACAAGAGGAGGAATGAGACGAAATATAGGTATTAAAGTACTGAAAAATCAAAGAGTACTTATACATTATAATAAAGTAAAATTGACTGATTTGGAAGAAAAAAGTGACGGTTATGATGAAATAATGAACGAAATGAGAAATAATATATTTGAAGGGGAAGACGAAGAAGAAAAACCAACCGAGGAAAATAAAGAAGTAGTTGAAGGGGAAGGTAAAGAAGTAACATTGACTGGTTTTGAACAAAAAATGGTGATAACGATGACATAATGGACGAAATGAGAAATATATTTGAAGGGGAAGACGAAGAAGAAAAACCGAAAGCTAAACTACCCTCTGGAAAGGTATTAACTAAAGAAGAACTTATTAAGATACTGGAATTGGAAGATGACGATTTAGAAGAAGAAAATGATCCGGAAAATATATCAGATATTTGCTTATATTCTGAGAGTGAAGACGCGACTCATGTGAGTGAAGATAATAACATAAATTCTAACGACACATTACAAGTAAGGAATGATCAATTAATAAATGATGAATGGAAAACTAAACGTAATCCTTCTATAGAACCTAAACCTGAACCTTCTATGAAACAAATGAACAAATGATTTCAAATTGATTACGACTGATGAGTTTTTTACAATGTTAGTTACAAAGATTAACAATTACGCGTCTAAGCTACTATTAAATATACTCGATCCTAAAAGCAAACTGAGATTATGGAAAGATGTAACTGTTCAAGAAATTAATTTTTTTTTTGGTATTTTGTTCCATATGGGAACTATCAAACTAAGCCGAGTAACAGATTACTGGAAAAAACATCCGCTGTTTAGATTACCAGCTTTTTCAAAATACATGAGCAGGAACAGATTTTTGTTAATTGTGAGGACATTAAATTTTGAAGACTACTTATCCGGTAACATGCTGTCAAAAATGATTTAAGTTAATATTTTAACGAACGAATGGAAGAAATTTATTACCCGTCTAAGAATCTGGCCATAGATGAGTCAATGGTTTTGTTTCGTGGTCGATTGATATTCCGTCAATATCTCAAAGGAAAAAAGCACCCCTACGATATAAAACTTTATATTCTAACCGACGAATATGGAGTAGTTATGAAGACTATTGTACATGCCAGGGCTTCAGATGCTTTAGTGGGAGGTGCCAATCACAGTTAAATAGTAGTTTTAAATTTACTGTCTAATTATATAAAAAAGTGGTATTCCATTTATATGGATAACTTTTATAATTCAGTAAATCTTGCACAAAAATTATTGAATCTTAAAACATATTGTTCGGGTACTTTGCGTGTCAATAGAAAAAACAATCCTAAAGAAGTCTTACAAAGAAAATTGAAACGTGGCGAATCCATAGCGAAATTTAATAGTAGTGGAATTTGTGTTCTGAAATGGAAAGACCGGCGGGACGTTCTAATGATTTCATCACAACATGGATCTGATATGACTAACGTTACGAATCGACCCGGTCAAACAGTTCCCAAGCCTGACGTTGTAGTAAAATACAATAGATAAATGGGTGGTATAGATCACCAGGATAAAATGCTGGCATACTACTCATGTGAACACTAGACCATACGGTGGTACAAGAAGTTAGGAGTGACCGAGTTCCAGCAAATGTTATATAATTCGTATACCCTACACAACATTTTCTCGACAAAGAAAAGTTTCTATGATTATAGGCTTCAAATCATAATAAAATTATTAAATACTGACGTAGAAGACACAACGCGAGATGCAGATAAAAAAATAAAGTACACATTCTTCAACAATGTTCTCGTAAAAGTGATGGCACAAAGAGAAAAACATTACTTCGTCACTGTAGGCAGTGCTAGGTTTCAAAAAATGTTAGAAAAGATACTCCATATTTCGCGATGTCGCGATTGTCCTGAACAATGTGGTACTACTAATTATTTTTTTAAATAATAAATATATTTTTATTTAAGTATATTAATTTCGTTTTGTCATAACATCCCAACCAGCAAAAAGTGGTTTTTAAAGTATCTCCAGGAGTACATTCCCATAGGACTATATGAGACTGATATCCACATATAAGTCCGGAAAAGGGTCCACTTTATAAGTAAAGTTTTACTTATATCGTTTATAATAGACGGCTTCAATGCTGTTTACGCCTATATTTCTCCTATAATAGAATTACGTAAGTGCAATTAGTCCTGCAAATGCCAATATAAGTAAATTATAGGAAAAAGTGAGATGAATACAAGCCTCGCAATTTATCGCCTTGTATAAGCTAACATTTTGTGAACAATCGAATTGTGTCTGTGAGTCCAGGAATTGTCGAAACTGCTTGAAGAGTTTATAGTATACTTTATTTTAATTTTATAATAATAAATGTCAACCATTGTAATCAGAAATTTTATAGTAGAAAATCAATAGCTTATTATTGTTATAGTCAGTTATATATTATATTCGAAGGGGAATGTGAATTTTCTGAAAATTCTATTATGGTTTTAATTAAAATTTTAAAGCGCCTCGTGTAATTCACTTATTTAAATTTTAATATTTTATTATGAAAATATCATGAACAGTCTCCATTTTTTCGGTGAGCATTACCAAGTGCGACTTAGGGCCATTATAAGTAATATTGGTTCTATATTGGCAAGTGTTAAAACCGAAGATTCGCCATATCGTTACCAATTAGGTTTCCACATTGCCCAGATAAAAATCAACTCTATTGATATTTAGATATAGATTAGCAAGTTACAGGAATATTATATATAAGGGTTTGTTGTGACTTGTGCGTGCTAGGTTAAAAATTACTTTAAACATTGTTTTTATCTACGAGTAAGTGCACAAAGCGCGCCTGCCAATTTATCTGAAAGGTTTTTTTGTGGGATTTAACATTATGGTTATATTATAATTATTATATTCAGGTTGTCAACGATCGAAATAAGTATGGTGATGTTCCTGGAAATCGATATATTTTTAACAAAAAATGATTTCCGATCTCTAAAGAACTTAAAATGGCCTTGGAGTGTTACACATTACTTGTTATCGGAGACAGGTCCCGGTTGTCAAGCATTGGTTTCTATTAAAACAAGAGATTTTCATTTTACCAAGAATCAAGACGACATCCAATCATTGCTTAATCAGGATTAGTTCTGGTGTGATAATTGTTCTACCTACGCAGTTTATGATCACTTCCCAAGAGACGAGTGTGAAATTTGTTACTAGTACCGTACCTAACTGAATATGTATACCTATGTAACACAATATTTATTGTTTGTTTGTTTTTGAAAATCTTTATTAAATATAAGATTACAAATATTACATTTTAGTGTACATAATATTCCTAAAAGTAATAGAACATTTAACAGTTGGCAGATATAACATATCTATATCAACTTTATGACATATTTAAGTTTAAATATATTTTAACATGTAACAATTATTATAGTTAGTAAATATAAATGTTATTTTAAGAACAACAAATTTATTGCATAATAATTAATGTAATAACATCAAAGAATAATGTTAAAAAAAAAAAAAAACGAACGTAAATTCGTGTAACAATTACAATAATTTATGTAGGTAGACATGAGCGTAAACAGACTGGACAATCGTAGGATAGGTGCAGCGGCGCGCGGCGGTATAGAACCGGTTACGCGTGGCTCACTCGTCAAGAATAGTGTGGTGCGGCAGTCGATACGTGCGATATCGATGCGCGTACGGTAGATCGCGACGTCTACTGCGACCAATAGATGAAACCAGACTATTTTTATGATGAGGATTTTTAAATAAGTAGAAGCTTTTTGAAATTTTTAAGATATAATCGTGTATAAAAGGATAGTTAATATTGAGATGTAAGTTTTTGAGGTTTTCTTTAAAACGAGTATTAAAAGCTAGTTTTAAAGCCTTATTTTGGACAACTTGTAGTTTTTTAATGTTAGTTTTACATGTACTACTCCAGACGGGACAGGCATATGTAAGAATAGGTCTTATGAATGTACTATAGAGAAAAAGTTTTATATTACTACTGAGTTTCGATTTACGATTAAGAATTAATTTTAATACACCTATGGCTTTAAGGCCCTTAGTGCAGGTAGCAATTCAATTCAATTCAATTCATTTATTTGCTAAAAAAGTGGTGAATACAGTAGGTGGTAATGATCATTTTCTTAAGAACTAACACTTTTAGCTATGTATAAAATAGCATGCAAATATAGATTTAAATTATCATCATAAAAAACATATTTTACGCTAACAATATTCAAATCAATTTTTTACAATATAAGTCATTAATAATAGTAATAATTAAACATGTGATAAGAATATCTAATAATTATAATCATACAAAATATATTTTACGCTAACAATATTCAAATCAATTTTATACATAGGCCATTCACAATAATAATTAATCATGTCATGAAGATAATGAGAAATATATATATTTATGTCAAGAAATTAGATAAAGTAGAAAATGTCAATTAATTTTAAAACTATTATCATAAAAGAAAATAATTTATGTCAACTGTTTAGGAATTCCTTTACATCATAATAAGATTTGTTTATTAGTATTTTTTTTAGTTCTCTAATAGAGTGTTTTTTAGACAAGTGTTTTATGTGATCTGGTATTTTATTGTAAATCTTTACACACATTGTATATGCATTACTTAAAAAAAGAGTTGTTTTTGGTTTCTTATTTATGATTAATCTATTTGAATTTCTGAAATATTTAGTTGGGTTCGTGTCAATCAATTGTGTAAAAATGTGCTTGTTGTGTATGTAATGACTTGACACATTGAATGACACATTACTTAAAATTAACTTATCTTCCGTATCAAAGTTATATAAATATGGAGTCTTCAAAATTTCTTCAGTAGATGCTCCTGATTTGATGAATAATACTACTTCAAACTTTTCATATTTGCTATTACTCCTGGTTTTTTAAGTATACTGGCTAGGCCAGTACATTGATTTCCTCCAAATAAATATAAGTTTTATTTCGTGCTATTTTCTCTTACTGTGTTTTTTAAATTATCTGGCTGAGACTGTGATTTTGTCTTATCAGTTTGCACCTCTTTTTCGCTAAACTTATTAATCTTATTGTTCGAATGTGTGATTTTGTATTTATTGTGAAGTTTGGTCTGTTTCTCCGATTTTTTAATACTATTGATTCTAGGTGTTTTTGGTTTTGGACTTGTGTATACAAATTTTAAGGTATTAAGTTGCTGTTTTAGGTAAATAATTTCTTTTTTCAGTGTATTATTTTCTAATATTACATTTTCAAGCTCATTTTGAGTGCTTTGTAACTGTACTGACATATTATCAAGTTTTTCTTTCATTTCTAAAATATTTTCATTAGGTTCATGTGTAGACAAGTCAAAACTTCTATGTTCATATTTAGAATTACTTGACAAGTCAGATATATTTAGGCAATCGTTTTGGAGTGACTCGCATGACTTAGATTTAAATAATTTTTTTGGTCTCATGGTAACATAACTGCAGCTGGGACTGGCCATTTCTGTTCAATGTTTACTTGTGATTATAATTTAAATTTTAATCTACTTCTTCTTTTTTTATTCTGTAGTGTGGTAGCCTTGTTTTAACCAGTTGTAAACTTGGAAGTAGTCTATGATACAATGTGTCTATGATTACTTGTCAATTTTGAAGTTGTCACTTGTCAAAGAGGATGTCACTTGTCAGTTGATATCACTTGTTGTTTTGTTAGATTACCGTAAAAGATTTGCTGTAAATATTATCTATAATCCAAATATAATCCAATAGCCAATCTGAATTTTGAATTTT
The DNA here is from genome assembly GCA_963565745.1 of Phengaris arion. Classification (NCBI taxonomy): domain Eukaryota; kingdom Metazoa; phylum Arthropoda; class Insecta; order Lepidoptera; family Lycaenidae; genus Phengaris; species Phengaris arion. The sequence continues at coordinate 4,844,341 of OY751444.1, read as the reverse complement.
TGAAAAAAAAATACGGTTTATTGAAGTGATACGAACAAAGGAAATGTATTATTTCTGTCCATCCAACTGTAAAATACTGTGATGTGAATCTTTTCAGGTTTCTTTGTATGTTTTCCTTATTCAGGTTTGATCTTCTATTATTACAGTTTTCTAGTGAGATTTGAATGCTTAAGATGTTAATAAAGGGAGCAGTTTGCAGTGGTATTCAATATGTACTCACAGTTTTGTTCCCGATGGGAGTTTTTTGTTCCAAACACTTGTATGGTATTTTAAGGTTATATTGTACTTCTTGTTGCACTTTATATCCCAATTAAGTAATTATTTTAATTTTAATTTTAATTTAAATTAGAGTCGATGTTTACACTGTTTTTGACAGTTGTATTATATAACTATATGCTTAGTCCAATTAAGTTTTTTGTCAAGCACTATTCCCAGGTATTTTACATTTGAACTCCATGGTACACAGTAGTCGTTAATTTTAAGTGTACGAACAGGAATTTTTCGCTTCCTGGAGAATAATATGGCTTCAGTTTTAGTTTCATTTAATTTTAGTTTCCAACGTTTAAAATAGTTGAGTAATAGTTCAAGTGCTAGTTGCAATCTACCAATTACAACATCTATATCACGGTCCGAGGCTAAAGCAGCAGTATCATCAGCAAAGCAAGCCAAGTATGTGGCTGAATAGGTATATCGTTTAGGTAAAGGAGGAACAGGTAGGGGCCCAGGATGGGTCCCTGCGGGACACCTGCAGGCACGGGATAGGAAGAAGAAACAGTGCTATTAATATGGATTTTAAATGAGCGATCGGACAAGTAAGAGCTTATTAGTTTAACAAAGTGTAGTGGAACGAATTTCATCATCTTGTGTAACAAACCCTTGTGCCACACAGTGTCGAATGTTTTTTCAAGGTCGAGTAGTATCATACCAGTAGTGTTCATCAAGTTTAGGTTATGGGAAATAATTTCAGCAACTCTAGCGACTTGTTGCACCGTGGAGTGGGAAGGACGAAATCCAAACTGCTCATTAATTAGTTGATGCTCAACGTCCCTACTGAGTCTCGAATAAACTATTCTTTCAAATAGTTTACCAAGACCAGGCAACAGACTAATGGGACGATAATTGACAGGCAAAGAAGGGCCTTTTCCCGCTTTTTTAAGGGCAATAACTTTAGCTGTTTTCCAAATTTTTGGAAAATAATTGAGATAAAGACAGGAATTAAAAATCTTGGTAATAAGAATGACCGCTTTATATGGTAGATATTTAAGTAATATGTTATTTATGCCATCGAGGCCTGGAGCTTTGTTATTTTTTAATTTGCCAATTAATTTTTTAATTTCACTGGGACGAACTAGACGATACATATGAGGCCCATGAAGATTATGTAAGTTTTGTACAGATTGTTCTACAGCTTCATGAATATCAGAGTTCTAAGAGGTCGTTAAATTTAAATTATCCGAGAAAGCACGGGCCAGCGCTTGACATTATTCCTCGTCGTTTATGGTCATTGATCCATCATATTTTTTCAAAGGGGCTATATCGTTAACGTTTCTTTTAAGAGATTTCACTATGCGAAATAAGTCAGTACTGGGACGGTCAACATGTTTTAATTTTTGTTTCCATTGTTCATCATTAAAACTTTTAATACGGTTACGAATTTCATTTTGTAATAAATTTAATTGATTTCGAATGTTTTTTCTATCATTAGAATTAACAAGGCGAGCATGTATTTTTCTGAGTCTATTTTTAAGTTTTATTAATCGAATAACATTTCTAGGAAAAATAGGTTTATTAGACGTATTAATTAAAGGAACACTACAGTCTCTGGCTAATAGCACATTGGATTGGAAAGAGTCTATAGCATTATCTATTTCTAATTCAGATTTAAAAACATCACGAAAAAGACTAATTTTGTTATTAAGCACGGTTTTATAGGTGGACCAGTTAGCCTTGCCATAATTAACAACAGATCGAATGTGGTAACTAACTTTGAAATTAACGCTAAATTTAACAGGATAATGATTCGATGACAGTACAAAATTAGTATGAATGTCGTTAACGTGAAATATATTACGAGATAGTAAAAGGTCGGGTAAGGTTGGTGTGTATTTATCGTTATAATGCACGAGAGTAGGATCGTGAGGAGCAAAAAGACTAATTTCATTTTTTAGAAGATAATTATAAAGGATATTTCCGATGCGATTGGTGGTGTTACCGTGCCAAAGGGGATGTCGTGCATTGAAATCACCCATCATCAGCACACTCGGACCTAATTTAAAGAGCAAGTCAAGATCATACTCATTCATTCTTATATTTGGCGACTGATAAATCGATAAGACAAGCGTTTATCTGAGGAAATAATCTCCACTCCAATGGCTTCAATATGTGAGGTTAAGGGGATCGCAATCAGGGAGTGCTTGATATCATTTCTAACCAACAAAGCAACTCCTTGACCCTTACCGCGATGATGTTTGTCAACGCGGTGCAATAGATACCCGGGAAAAGTTAATTTAATGTTGTTAGTGAGTCTGGTTTCACATATTGCAACGATATCGGGAGGAGACGTAGAAAAAAGTAGGTTTAAAACTCATCTCGTTTGCCTTGAAGGCCATCAGCATTCCAATACATGATATCTAATTTAGACATAGTTACCTAAGTGATTTAAAATTAGCAATACTTTATCCGTAAGGTCAGTACATGCTAGAAATTTATGTTTAATTAGTTATATAGGTATAGTTTAATTTGGGATAAAATGTGTATAATTTCCGCAGTAGCTTCATCTGAGGTGGTATTTACTTCTTGTGGTTGTTGGGTCGCTGGCTGCAGAAAAGGAGGATGTTCAGCACAAGGTGGTACAGCATTTTTGTTGTAACTAGGTTGGTTGTTGGCTATTTCGGCCCAAGATTTGTGGGTTCTTACTTCTAAGCCATGCTTCCCTTTTGGTTGTTGTTCACTTCGTGTTTGGGGTATTGGGTCTGCCTTTGGGTAGGTTGTTTTTTCCCGAGAAACTTTGTTACGCTGCATGTTGTTTAAATAAATGAGCCGTTCTTTGCATTTACTATAGTTGGCAGGGTGATCTTCATTGCAGTTGCAGCAGCTAGCTGGCGTCGTTTTATCTTTTTGACAATCTTTAGAATTGTGATCAAGCCCGCATTGAACACATGGAGGAGGAAAGTTGCAATTTTGAGACGCATGTCCAAAGCGTTGACAGCGAAAACATTGAGTTCCTGTGCTATTTTTAGGTTTGTATTTTTCAATTTTAACAACACAATGACAAAGGTGACTAATTTCACGAAATTTGGTTATATCACTCCCAACAGGTAACTCAGCAATATACAAAAGAGAAAAGATTCTATCAATGGTATCATTTGCTTTTATCATTCTTACATTAGTTAAATTAAATCCCTTGGACTTAACTTCTTCACAAATAAAGTTTTCCATGTTTGCAGGTAGATTACGAATTATTACTTTAAAAGGTCTCTCTTCTTTTCTTGTATAAGTATAAAAGGAAACATTTTCAGAACGTAATCCCTCTTTGAGTACCTGGTGTTCATCAGAATTGGCGCAGAAGACGGCAATTTGTTTCCTTTTTAAATACATGAGGTGAAAATTATTTGTATATTTAGATAACAGGTTCGTGATAGTAGGGTGCGACCATCCATCAATTATTTCAAAATATATAGGAGGAACTTTATTTACCTTAGGTCTGGAGGTGGTAGAGGATGAAAATTTAAAAGCATCCTGGCTTTCCTCAGTCGACAAAGGACTAAAACTATTGTTAACTTGAGGTTGCGGAACTAAGACACTAGGTCTAAGTTTAAAGGTCTTCTTTGGTTTGCGCCAGTCCACTTGCTCTTCAGCCACTCTTTTGATGGGCCTGGGCTGCGATCAACACGGGTGATGTATTTGTCCATCGTGATAAATATCGATAATGCGCCACATGCACATTTACATTTAGTAGCCTTCTAAGGTTACCTAGATTTAGGGTTCGGTACTCCACTAAGATAATCCATATTTGTAATTTAATTTGTTATCATTCTAATTAATAATATTTTTCAACATGTCGAAAAGTGAACTATTAAATCTTAACATTCCTATGTCCGAATTGGAAGCTGGTCCATCTGACACAGCCAAAAACCCTCCTGTTTCTCCCAAAGCAACGACCCGAAAGGGAACCGCTTCGGGTACGAGTGCCATGATGGTCGAACTGGATCTAAATACATTATTTAAATTTATCAAACCATTTGATGGTTCCCGGGAGTGCGTAAATTCATTTATTATAAATTGTAATAACGCCTATGACTTGGCCACTGAGGTACAAAAGCCAATCCTATTTCGGTATATCTTTAGCCAGTTGCAAGGTAAAGCCGAAATCGCTTGCGCTATCAAGGAATTCAAAAAGTGGGACCAATTAAAAGAATTCCTGCGAAACCAATTTTGTGAACATAAGCATTATGCTCACATACTTATGGACTTGCAAGAAAGTAAACAGGGTCCTAATGAAAACGTTACACAATATTCTTTACGCGTAGAAACCTATCTTTCACAGCTTCTGACTGAGGTAACCCTGTCTAATTGCACACTAAAAGAAATCCCTGGTCGCTCAGCGCCATGGAGGATTTAGCACTTCATCATTTTCTTATTGGTTTACATCCCCGTATCTCAAATATTGTGCGTTGCAGAAATCCGCGAAATTTAAATGACGCTATTAATATTGCGATCTCTGAGGAGCGCATACAACAAAGTCTTTACAAACGACCTCAGTTGGGAGAATCGAAGTTAAATAATAATCAAAGTAACTTTAGACCCAGACCGTTTTTCTCACGATCATATGGACAACCAAACACGTCACGTAATCAGTCTTCTTATCCGCCGAGATTAATTTCTCCAAATAATAACCCTAATAACAACAATAATAATAATTATTCAGACAGAACCCAATCAATGTTTTGTCGATATTGTAAAACTACGGGCCATGATATTAAAGATTGCGCGAAAAGGGAATACAATAACAGTCGATTTAATAATAAATCCCAGCAACGACCAAATCGAATGCATTTGATTATGAATGAACATGATGATCAACATGTTGATGACTCATTCCAATCGAATAATAATAATTTAAACTAAATTCCGTCTCGCTCTCGTGTCGTGCGGGACTAATTAAATCAGAAATCGACACGAAAACTTTCTCCCGCGTTATACGACAGGCAGGGTAACCAGCCCCAAAATGGAAACGCTAATAAATCGTCTCGCGTTATACGACAGGGTAACCAGCCCCAAAATGGAAACGCTAATAAATCGTCTCGCGTTATACGACAGGGTAACCAGCCCCAAAATGGAAACGCTGAGAAATCGTCTCGCGTTATACGACAGGGTAACCAGCCCCAAAATGGAAACGCTAATAATTCTCTCAGCATCATACAACAGGGTAACCAGCCCCAAAACGGAGATGCATCCTTCAAAGTCACGCAGCAGGGTAACCAGCCCCAAACCGAAGACTCCCTCGTAGTTGAACCTGAAAAAAGAGAAATTTACGAAATTAATATCGATACAACTAAGCGACGCTTACCTCACATATTAGTAGAATCTTCAGTTTCAGATATCCCTTTATCCTTGTTAGTCGACTCGGGCTCGTCGATCTGTTTAATAAAAGAAACCTGTATATTAAATAGTCAAAAATTAATTAAAGAACCTGTAAAACTTAAAGGCATAGATCCAGGCGATGAACCGACTTCTACGGAAGGTCACTTACAACTTAGACTAAAATTAAATGACAAAAATCCGTTAGTATTTAAATTTCATGTAATAAAAGAGATTAGCTTACCTTACGATGGTATTATAGGCACAGATTTCTTAACAAAATTCGGCTGCAAAATAGATTACACGAATGATATATTAAAAATAGGAAAATCCGAAATTAAATTACTTTTCACCGAACCGTTCTTTATTGTTCCACCTCGAAGTGAAGCTGTAATTCAATGTTCAATACAGAAAACTAATTTAAGAGAGGGTGTTATAGTTGATCAACATCTTTCGGAAGATTTACTTATATCTAATTGCATCGTTAAAATCAAAAATAATAATCGCGTTAATTTAACTATTGCCAATACCTCTGAAAATTATGCACATATTAAAGGAGATCTAAAACTCCATGTTGAACCATTAAATTCTCCTCTACATCCGGTAAATACGTGTAGTTTATTTACCTCAGAAAGATCCGAAGCAGTAACAAAAGAACTTCGGACAGAGCATTTAAATGAAGAAGAACTCAATGCTCTTGTTGATCTTTGTAGTCAATACCCGGATATCTTTCATATGCCCAGTGATCAGCTCACACATACGTCTGCAATCGAACATACCATCAGAACAAATAATGAAATTCCAATACATACCAAGTCATATAGGTTTCCCGAATGTCACAAGCAAGAAGTTGAAAAACAAATAAACCAAATGCTTGAACATAACATAATAGAGCCGTCATCCTCTCCTTGGAGCTCACCCATATGGGTAGTTCCCAAAAAAATTGACTCGAACGGACAACGCAAATGGCGAATAGTGATAGATTATAGGAAGCTTAATGACATAAGTGTAGGCGAAACTTATCCGATACCTCAAATTTCCGAAATTCTAGACCAGTTAGGCAAAAGTAAATATTTTACAACACTAGATCTTGCTTCTGGATTCCACCAAATTCGTATTTCAGCTGACGATGCACCCAAAACTGCATTTTCAGTCCCTCAAGGTCACTTTCAATTTAATCGTATGCCATTTGGCCTCAGAAACGCACCTAGTACATTTCAAAAACTAATGAATACTTGCCTGTCAGGACTACAGGGAAGCCGATGTTTTGTGTATTTGGACGATATTGTAATCTATTCCTTTGATCTCGACACACACATAGATAACCTTAAAGCCGTATTTGATAGACTTCGAAAGTTTAATCTTAAATTACAACCGGAAAAATGTCAGTTCCTTCGTAAAGAGGTAGTTTATTTAGGGCACATAATAGGTGAAGATGGCGTAAGGCCAAACCCAGAAAAAACAGAGGCTGTAGCTAAGTTTTCTATACCCAAGTCCCCTAAGGACATTAAATCCTTTCTAGGCCTTGTTTCCTATTATAGAAGATTTATTCCTAATTTCTCTAAAATAGCAAAATCACTTACCAGTTTGTTGAAAAAGGATGTTCCGTTCGTCTGGAAGGAGGAACAGCAACTTGCTTTTGAATCTCTTAAAGAAAATCTTATTAGTGCTCCGGTATTAGCTTATCCTGATTTTAACAAACCTTTCCTCTTAACTTGTGATGCATCCAATTATGCCATTTCTGCAATTTTGTCCCAAGGTCCTATTGGTCAAGATCGTCCCATAGCTTATTCCTCTAGAACTTTAAATAAAGCCGAAACCAATTATTCAGTAACTGAAAAGGAATGTTTAGCGATAGTTTTCGGAACAAAGGTTTTCCGGCCTTACCTGTTTGGTCGACGTTTTACAATAATTACAGACCATAAACCGCTGAATTGGCTGTTCAGCTGTAAAGATCCGGGCTCTAGGTTAATTCGCTGGAGACTAAAACTCGAAGAATTTGATTATGATATTCAATATAAAAAAGGTAAAATAAATACAAATGCCGACGCTCTTTCCCGGTACCCCATGAACCCAATCCAAGCCGAAAACCCATCTCCTTCAGCATCAGAGCCCCAGGAGGAACAACCGTACTCACCAGATAGAGATCTTTTAGATTTGTTAGTGACACCGCCATCCTTTGATCCCGAGAGAGACCTCTTAGATATCTTGCCCGATCCAATCCCTGTAGAAAATACTGAATCTCCATCTAAACTTGTGAACACTCCTCCTGATCCATTTGATCCACCCGGCCTCGAAGATGCCGTGCCTAATGAGCCTAGCGATCAGCCTATCGCCGAACCAGATTTTGAAGTACCATCCGAGCCAACTTCTTCCACTAGCGCGAATCGAGATGCTCCTGTAGATGATTATCCTACCTTCTTAAAGTCCATGTCGGATAAAAGTCAAACATTTAATACTGTAATCGAAGAATATAACGAGAGTTTATTAAAATGTCCAGCTAAAGTAATTCTTGTACCAACATCTATTGACCTTGATGAATCCAACCTTTATCTTGAAGAAATGCTGAATGATCCTGGAACAAATCAAACAATATTAAATTCTGAAAGAGAGCTTCTTTGTTTCTATAAAATAGAACGTAATAATAAAATATGTTATTTGTTATTTTATAAAATTCATCATTTTGATGAAGCATCCTATCCAGAAATATTTGAAACCTTAAAGAGGATTCGTAATGAATTATTAATTTTCGGAAATACCAACGAAATAGGTATATCAGATATGAAAAATCCTTTTGAAAAACACTCATTTATTAAAATACTTAATATTTTAACTTACCTTTTTCATAACACGCAGATTAAAATTAAAATATATCATAATAAAATTATTTTCCCAGTCCCGACTGAAATAAAGAAAATATTACACGATAATCATGATATCCCGATTGCTGGCCATTTAGGTTCTGCTCGTATGTATAATAGGATAAAAGAAATTTATTATTGGAAAGGGATGCGTAGTGACATAGAAACATATGTTAAACAATGTAAATCCTGCCAAGAAAATAAAGCACTCCGACAAATAAATCGCGCTCCCATGCAAATAACTAGTACTTCAACAGAACCTTGTCAACGTGTAGCTCTTGATATTGTCGGGCCACTTCCAGAATCTGGTCCCGGTAAATTAAAATATATATTAACAGTTCAAGATGATCTAACGAAATTCTCTTCAGCATATCCTATTAGGACTACAACCGCGGAGGAAACATGTGAATGTCTCCTTCATTACATCTCAATTTTTGGTATACCTAAAATGATCCTCACAGATCAAGGGACAAATTTTACATCTGGACTATTTAAAGAGACATGCAAATTCTTAAAAATTAAAAATCTTTGGGCTTCACCTTACCATCCACAGACGCAAGGGGCTCTTGAACGAAGCCATTCCACCCTTAAGGAGTATTTAAAATCATACATTAATGAGGAACAAACAAACTGGCCCCGATATATATATACTGCCATGCTGGCTTATAATACATCCGTCCACTCTACTACGCATTTTACACCATATGAATTAATGTTCGGTAATAAACCATTTATACCAAATTCTATTTATAACGAATCCCCAGGGGCTACATACCCTGAATATGTCCGCATGTTGCAGAATCGTCTCAAGCACTCCCGGCAAAAAGCCGTAGAATTCATCAATAAATCTAAAGGAAGTTCCAAAACATATTATGATCCACGGACACGACCAGTCAGCTATCATGCTGGCGAATACGTTTACGTAAAGAATCATTTAAGACTGCGGAAAGCCTTGTCCCCAGTGTGGAAAGGCCCCTATAAAATAATTAAGATCAATGATAATAATACATTGACAATATTAATTAATCGACGTCATGTCGTACACCACTATGACCAGGTCAAACCTGCTCAAGTGCAGAGTTCGTAAAATTTTTGCTTTTATACACACTTTACATTTAAATTTTACTTTATCATACTTATACATTATTTAGTAATTACTTTTACTTTACCTTTTTTTTTTACTCTTCATACTAGTGCACACTAAGCATATAATATTAGTTTTATAATTTATAATAGCAAGATACTGTTCTATTCTTGCAGAACTCATCAACATGTTGAAAGTCAGCAAAATCATTACGTACAACAATTTAAATCAAGTCCAGGGATCTATTTCGACTATCTTGGCAAGCTCAGCGTTATTAACGGGAAATTAAATATCTTAATGCCAATGGACATATCTCACTTAAGTACACATATTGAAAATATAGACTATGCTATAAAATTAGTTAAGGAACTTTGTGAGAAAACGACATTTAGTAATATCGATTGTCACCATCTCCTTGAGCCGCTAGCTGTTAGATATAATGATATGTATAAGGAATTTAGTTCTGTATCCCATTTAGTTACTAGGAAATCAAAGCGTGCTTGGGTGAGTGGAATAGGCTCAATAATAAAACAGGTATTTGGCAATTTAGATGAGAATGATGGTCTTAAATACGATGAGGCTATAAAAGTATTGTTTAATAATCAAAATAAAGTAGTGTCTCTCGTCAAAAATAATATTTTACTTACCACATCTACCGTATCGATGTATAACGATACTATAAATAAAATTAAAATTAACGAATTAAATTTGAATGATGCTATCGACAACCTCACTGTTAAAGTACGTAACATATCTATCATCACGGATGAGCTTTGGTCTCAGATCAGTATTAACCAGGTTATTAATAATTTAGAAACTTCCATTTTAATATTATCCTTTCAATTGGAAGACATAACTAATTCTGTTTTATTCAGTAACCAAAATATTTTACACCCTTCTTTAATCACGACACAGCAATTATTCAGAGAACTTGCCGATAACCATCAACATTTACCTAATAATATGAAGTATCCAGTGAGCCTCGAAATAGCCTCAATGAGTTCTATGTTAAGTATATCGAAAATTGATAGTTATTATGTAGATAATAAGATATTCTTTGTTCTCCAAATTCCATTAGTGTTAATTAAGGAATTTATGTTATTTCATAATATTGGATTACCGACACCACATGACTCTAGCAACCCCAACTCTTTCAGTTTAATAATACCCAATTCAAAATACATAGCAATGACCAAAGACAAATCGCAGTATTGTATCTTGGAAGATGTAAATAGTTGCAAAAATATGTTAAACGAAAACTATGTTTGTGAAATTTCAATAATTTATGTAACAGAAACTAAGTCCACAGAGTTTATGAGTAAAGTAATTGATAAGGTCCCGGAAAATTGTGAAACTAAACTAATTTTTGGAGAGTTAGATATTTGGAAACCGCTTAAGAATAATAAATGGATTTTTGTACAGTCAGTACCCGGTAAAGTCTCTATAGATTGTAGAAATAGCGAAGCATCCGAAATTAAAATTTTAGGTACTGGCATTATGTCACTTCCTAGTAATTGTATCGGTTATCATAAAAGCAACACTCTCATAACTCAACACGACTTTGTCAACGCTACCATAGAAATTGGAATACCTGATTTTAATCTTATTAATGACAGCTGTTGTAATTTTAAAAAACTAAATTTAAGCGCGAGGAATGTGACCCCTATCAAACTACAGAATTTTGATTTAGATAATATTAAATTTAATCAACAAATTTTTCTTAAAAATCTTGAAGACTCAGAAAATATTCTAGAAAACCTCATATAGTTGAATACGGGACACATTACTCCGTAGTAGTTATACTTATAGTGATAGTGATAGTTCTTTATTCCATATTTAGATTTTATAACTGTGTGAAACCCGGCAGCAGAACCTTAAAATTGAATCTAGCAAAAGTTGACTCTAATTCCAAAGTATCTAAAAATATTCAGTGTGACGTAATAGAAATTAAAGACACTGAACAGAATGTTGAAGATAATATAGAAATTGAAAACATTAATAATATTCGAAGTAGATTTTAGAAGTTCAGCTGTAACTTCGATGTTTCCCCGAAGTTACATCTTAGGTTATGTCCCGTTATGTCCCGTCCCTGTTAGGGTTGTTGCTAACGTCGAATCAGCACATCCCGTGTTTAGTCTGGTCTAGACTCTAGCTGTGAGCCTCAGTTGGTCTTCAGTCCTCGGTCGTGACGGTTCTGCCCAAGGGTACCTTCATATACTTTTGTAATTTTCCTTAATAAAAGTGGTTGTGGAAATTGTGGAAATAAACCTTTTTTTTAAAAAGCCTAATCCGAAGGGACCCCTAACAGTGCGATCGCTTGCTCGGCGCGACGCGAACTGAATATTTATTATTGCCTAGTTTTATGTAAGTAAAAGTTAAAGTACCGATACTTACTTATATTTTTACCTTGTTTATTAGAAACTAGCATAATATTCAGTATTAGTTGAAAAGATTTCAAGTAGGTATCGTATAACGGGGAATTATCTACTTACTGCGCGCACGCTTACGAGGAATTAACCGCGCGCACGCTTTTAATTTAGTGTTAGGTATAGATAATAGAGCGAGCGAGCAGTATGAATGAATCTGTTGAACAGTGAGGACGTACCTAGTCTCGTGCTTAGTTTAAATTTTAGTGAATATATTTTTTTATATTACATTGACTTCAATTAGATTATCTATTTATTATAGGTACCAGTATTAAGTTTTATTTATTTCAGTAGTTTCAATTCAAGTTTTGTTATTAGTGTTCAGTACCAAAAAGGAAAAACGGAATACTTATGCCATCACTTCAGTGTCTGTCCGTCCCGTCTGTCACAGCCGTTTTTCTCAGAGGATATTTTTTGTCGACAATTGAAATTTGGAATAGTGGTAGTAAATGGTAACCCAAAATCGCAAACGAACTTTAAAAAGGTTTTTTCTTTGGGGGATTGTTACAGGGAGTCAAGTAGGATTGCAAAATTACGTAATTTTACCGAAAACGCTGGTAAAATACGGGTATTTTACGTTAATTTATATAAATTACACTACAAATTAATTATACAATTATAGGCTTACGTATCTATACAGAAAGGTGGTATGACGGTGGGTAGGGCGAACATGTTGCAACTTGCATACTGCGTGCGCGTCGCACAGTGCGACGTTGCCGATTAGTGCGTGTCATAATATTTTGCGCTGTTGCGAAATGTTGACAGTTGACGACACTCGACAGAGCTTACAGCAAGCCGGCGCGGCGGGCTGGAGCCTGGATGTTATGTTGTTTTGACTGACTGCACTAGACGTGCATTAAGTAACCTGCTAATATCCCCATTATTAATGAATAATATGCCACAAAATCAAATCATTTTTTACCCAATTTTACCGTAATATTTTTCGTAAAATATCGTATATTACCCAATTTTACGAAGGTAATTTTATCGCTTTACATCCCTAGAGTCAATCCGAGAAGTTAAAAAACTTTTTTGAGGTCATTGTGTGGGGTGTCAAATGCAAGCTCGTTAACACCATGTTCATTTTCAGATTTCTACGATCAAAATGCCGTTTAAAGTAGTACGTCTTCCGCAGCTTCTTCGCCACAGACCGCCACCTTTGTGTTTGAAGCGGTAGTCCATCTAGCATATAGCAGCGATAGTAGTTTGTAAGCTTATGATGACGTCAAAAAGAGTTATTTAATGTATCTTTTTTTGAAAATAAATAATTTAATTTAATTTAATTTCATTTTCTATTTCATTTCACTAAACCTCGATGATCTCCATTAAATTTGAGTTATTTCTCGTTAATGCAGAATTTACATATTATTTTTTAGAATAATGACCAAGATACCAGTGCTGCTGCTACGCCTCTACAAGAAACCGTAATCCCAGACGAAAATTATGTTGCAGCCCTAAATATAGTTTATCAGGAATCAAACTCTTTCCCAGGAGATATCAACCTAGGCACTGAAAACATAGATAATCAAAACATTTTAATATTTTATCAAGATATACAAGTACAGCAAATACAAGCGGATGTGCAGACTATTAAAAAGGATATTAAAACAATTCTTAGTAATCAAAGTGCTCTGTTTGAGCTTCACAACAAATTAATATTAAAACATGCTGAGTTTCAGACGCAATTTGAAGAGTTCATAAGACTGTCTTCGAAATCGAAAAAAATAATAAAAAGTTTTAACGATTTTGAAACTTCTGAAAAAAATCTTTCAGATGCAATATTAAAAGACGAATATCGAAAAAAAATGCGTGAATTATGTCACAGAGGATCTGGAAAGGGCACTTCCAATGCATACTACCTAATTGATTATTTATTTGATAGAGAGATTTGAAAAGTTGTTCATGGACAGGGTCGTCAAAGGTCACCGTAAAAATTTGTTTCAAATCTTTACAAAAAACGAATAAAAAATTTTTCTAAGATGTTGTTAAGGAATCAGATAAAACATTTACAAAAGCAGATTGCGATAAATTTTTTAAAATTGTATTAAATAGTATCTGCTTCAAGACAAAGGATTAAGGGCAAAAAAATCACGAAAGATACCATTGCAACATCTTCTGTAACCACCATAACTGCAGAACAGCCAGGTCCAGCAAATCATGCCTAAATTAATTACCTTTCAGTCCTTTGTTTTTTATTAGGTTTTAATCTTACCCACTCCTCTGGGATTGGGTCCTTGTTTATGGTTTCTTTGACCATCGACTTTAAATTGCTAAAATAATTTTGAAACTATAACGTCTTGTTATAAGCAATTCATATGTTGTTATCACGTCGTCGTTAATTAGATTACCATAAATGTTACTTATTATGTTAATATCTATTTTTAAAATGTTTACTGGTTTTTAGAGCGCGTATCCACAAAAGCGGAGTAAAGCAGCGTTTCCATACATTTGACAGATGTAATGTGGCTCGAGTTGTGCGAGTGAGTGCCAAGCAGAATGTCAAACGCCCGGTTCACTCCGTTTGTGTGAAAACGCACCCTTATATATCTTTTAAATCATTATTTAGGTATTATGGTTACCACTAATGATAGTAGTATACTTTAATAATTGCAATAGTGTATATTATTATAGTGTAAGATAATACATACCTCATTAATGAGACTGATAAAAATATTTATGTAAGCTAGAGTACAAATAACTTCCGCCTACTGTTAAAATGTTATCGTACCGAACTTTGTTATTGATTGAATGATTAATAAAAATAAATGTAAAATTTTAATAACTTAGTATAATTATTAGTAAATTTTAATATTTATACGAAAGTTGCCATTATTATATACTATAAAGTATGTAATAATGGCAACCAATATAAATATGTATTTAACAACACACTGACAAGTTTACATTTAATGTCTGCAACTTTATACACATGTTTTAACTTATTAAGTTCCTGGCAATCACATTTACAAAGGTTTATAAATCCCTCTTCCCCCCGGATCGTCGAAAGACATAGACGTATTGAATCCACGCTAGTTTTATTTTAAATTAATTTTTAAATCAAAAATCAAAATAAATACAAGTGAAATAATAGGACAGCAGAAAGTAGAAGGAGCTATCACAACGCGCAACGTGAGTTTACTTTACTCTACAACTCTCGTATACATGAGACCCTGGTACTGCGCAAGCAGCCATTGCTCCACCATCTTGGCTGACGTCACTAATAACACTGCCAATACTGGCGCTTGCGCAAGCAGCCATCTTCAAGAAGACTCCTCCCACAACAACCCGGAACCACCACCTGCTTGCGATTGGCCACCCTTAAAACTGCCATCTTGGGTGACGTATCAAGGACGTCACAAGCTGTTACTGTCCGTTTATATTAGCCTGGTACAATGGAAGGCTTAAGCAAGTCACTCTCAGATACGGAGCTAGATGTTTCGATGCAGATGGCGCCGCTGGTGACTCCGCCAAATGTATATGTGACTACTAGGCGTAATAAGAGAATGGAACTGGACTTCAGCGCCGAGGTTTCTGGTTTGAGAGAAGAGATGAAAAGCATGTTTGCATCCTTATTATCGTCACAGAATCGGGATTTCCAAAGATTTGAAACTACCTTAAAGGATATCCAAAAAACAAATCAAAATATTGAAAATTCAGTTGCATTCCTAACGACACAAAATAAAGAATTTCAAGATAAGATATTTCAACTGGAACAACAAATCAAGGAGGATAAAAAATACATTACCGTTCTTGAGGACAAATTTGAGGATATGCAAAGGAATAGCCGCAAGATGAATATTGAGCTGAAAAATGTTCCAAAAAGGACTGGAGAAAATAAGGATGATCTCGTCGGTATGTTTCTACACCTATCCAAGACTATTGGATGTGATGCTAACAAGTCGGACATAAAGGATATTTATAGAGTTGCCACTAAACGAGATGACAAATCCAACTCCCCCATAATAGTAGACACTTCCTTAACTCTATTAAAAACGCAAGTTTTAAAAATGGCAAAGATATTTAATATTAAAAAAAAAAACCAAACTCAGCGCTAAACATTTAGGCTGCTACACTGAAATAGATAAACCGATTTTTGTATCAGAACAGCTCACACCAAAAGCTTCTAGGCTCTACTTCTTGGCTCGAGACTTGGTTAAGACACGCTCATATAAATTTTGCTGGACTGCATACGGAAAAGTCTATGTCAGAAAGGAAGATCAATCCAAAATTATATTAATAACTAATGAAGCACAAGTGCAACATTTGCTAAATGAAAAATGACTATTTAAGTCTGCATGTAATAATTTAAAGTTTTATATTGTCCTTAATTGTGTATTGTATAAATCTAATACTAAAACATGCATCACACTATACACAACGCACACTCCACTTACACTAAATCCATATAAAATAACATTAGTAAATATATATGATGATATCAATATTAATACTTTATTAGAAACCAGGAAATTCATTATAAAATTAAACATTATTATTTTATACAGAAATTGTAACACGTCATGCCACATTCTTTATATTATCATAATTTCAAAATATGGATAATACACTCAAAACAATAAATGAAATTGACCGTGCTGAGTTCGCCCAAATAATTGACTGCAACTTACAGGATTTATCAAATATTATAAATGATAATAGTATCTCTATAATAGTTCAAAATATTAGGAGCATCTATCGCAACTTTGATGACAACCAAGTTTCTCTCACTTTGTTAGGGATTGATGTTGATATATTGATACTTACCGAGTGCTGGCTGAATGCTGATAAGCCAATCCCGTCTCTTCCCAACTATATTCATATTTCAACTAAACATAATAGTAATAAAAGTGATGGTGTTGCTGTTTATATTAAAAACAATTTACAATTCAAATTTAAAGAGATCAAAATATCACAAGCTACCTGCATAGAAATATGTCTTTTTGTTTCCAGATCCAGATCCAGAAATATTTCAGCCGATATATCAGATATGCATGTAATATGTAGCCCTGAAAATAAAGAAAATGCATGCATTAAAGTTAACATATTTTTGTCTTTATAAACAAAATTTATTCATGTATAATTGTGATATCTACAATAATTTTATATTATTTCAGTTATTGATTTGAGCATTTTGGATGGAGCAAACAAGAAATGTCCAAAGAAAAATTACTAAATTATGATGATGATAGTGATATTCCATCAAAAAAAAATGTTTTACAGAAAATGTATCCACTACCCCAGGTAAGAATAATAGATCTTTTTAATAGAGAATATATTGTAGAATTAAAGAAATAAGTTCTTTGTTACTCTCAATATAAGAAATAATAAATAACATGAATATTGTGTAAGTCAGTCAGGTTCTTTTTTATACATATAGAATATAAAATCATATCAATATAATATGTACTCAATAGTACTATCATTCAATACTAATTGTAGGGACCACACAAAAAAGCATGCTTGCTCTCTTGGTTCCAAGTCATTTCAATATTATATTTCCAATGTTAAGTAGTCTGTCTCGTCCTAACCTCCGATCTAAATAGTATACTAAGTTAAACGTTGTATGTACGTAATAAGTGAAAAGACAATATAATATTATCGGGACTATATATTTCATTTATCTCTCCAACATAAAGCATACCCCACATTGGTGACCCCGAGAACACGAGTTTGGTGAATATAAAGTAAACAATATTTTGGTGAAAAAACAAATAATTTTTGGGGTATCACGAGTGATTTATAATAAATTAGAAATTTTATAATTATAAACTATGGCTACCGAACAGCCAGCCGGTTACCCAGCGCCGTCAGTCAGCCACCCAGTGCCGCCAGCAGACATGATGTCCGTTACCGTGTCATCCAGAATACCAGAATTCTGGATGGACCACCCGAGAATCTGGTTCATCCGCGTGCAAGCGATATTGGCGCCTCAGAAGTTGAGCGATGCGAGCCGTTTTGATCTGGTGGTCTCCAAACTCCCAAAGGAGGTAATCATACAAATTTCGGATTTCCTGGCAAAGCCGCCAGACACTGGAAAGTTTGAGGCGCTCAAGTCAAAATTACGCGGCATCTTCTTTTTATTAGCGAATTTACGGTTGATATTCGGCATATTTCAGGAAAAGATAATATCGTGGCCGACACATTATCGCGATAAGAAATCGAAACAATTTTATATCCGACTGTACTCGACTTCGACGAAATCGCTGACGATCAACTGAAAGACGAGTATAGTAAAGTAACAATATTAAATTAAAGAAAATGTTATTACCTTATTCTAGTAAGCCAATTTATTGCAAAATTTATCTATATTTTCCAGAAAAATTTATAAAATTAGCTTTTAATAGTGTTCATAGTTTGAGTCATCCAGGTGTTAGGGCTACCAGAAATATGGTAGCTCAGTGTTATTTTTGTCCTAATACGAATTTAGATGTAAGAGAATGGGCTAAAGCATGTGTGCAATGTCAAAGGTCGAAGGTCAACTGCCATGTAATTTCAGATTTGGGAAAATTTCCAAAAGCTAATCGTTTCGAGCATATCCATGTGGACATCGTTGGTCTGTTACCAACATCTCCACATGGATTTAGGTATTTAGATACTGTTATAGATAAATTTTCCCGTTTTCCCGAAGCTTTTCCGTTACATGAAATTATAGCTGATACTAGTTGCCCCAGTAGGATTACATCGGATCAAGGACGACAGTTTGAGTCTACTCTGTTTTTAAATTTAATGAAATTTTTGAGTATTTGTAAGAGTCGTACTACTCCGTATCACCCTCAGAGCAACGGTGCGGTCGAGCGACGGCATAGGTCGTTGAAAGCAGCACTTATGGCTCGTTTAGGAAGTTCCACTGGTAATTGGGTAGACGTATTGCCTACCGTACTGCTAGGCCTTCGTGCAGCGGTGCGCACCGACAGTGGGACTAGCGCCGCAGAACTGGCTTTCGTCAAAACTTTGCGTTTACCTGGGCAGTTCTATGACAACACGAGCGAGGTAGATACGAATAATCCATATAGTTTGGTCGAGAAAATCCGCGAGACTATAAATAGCTACCGCCCTACGAGAGATAAGAAAAACTCACGTAAATTTTTTGTTAATTCGGAGTTAAAAGATTGTCATTTCGTTTTCGTAAGGGATGACGCGGTACATAAGTCATTGAAACCCCCCTGCGATGGTCCATATCGAGTGTTAGAGCGAGATTCTAGAGTATTCAAAGTTCAATTGCCGGATCGTAAAACTCGTATCTTAATCGATAGATTGAAACCAGCTTTTATACTAACGGATGATGATGATGATGTGTCGTTGAAATTATTAAATAGAGAACCTATAATGAAAAATAATGATTTAGCCCCGGAGCCGGATAAAATAGTTTCACCAAGTAGAATCAGCGAATTACTATAACCGGGAGAGTTGTTAAGAGACCCGTGAGATTTTTCTGTAGGTAAGAATACATCCTAGTATGGTTTATAGTAATTGATACGCTCATAGATAAGTTGTAGTATTAGCTGCACTCCTAGTATGGTGTTAGCAGTACACTTTTAAACGTAACGTGAGGTCTTCGATATAAAATAATATTTATGCTAGACTCACAGTAATAAAGTTTTGGAATGTTAGCTTGTAGTAGCATGATTTATGCTCGTTTATGCATGAGTATGGATGATTTTCATATTTAGAAAGTTTTTTTATATATAAAAAAAAAATTATCTCTCTAATCTATCTATATATCTATCTCTCGAATTTTGGGAGAATGTACCATTTCCACACTTTATACATTTTGTGTTTTTATCCTGTGCATTATTTTACAAAGAGTTTATTATATGTATTTTTGTTCAAATTTGTTTTATGTGAACATTTTTTCGTTATATCTAGATTAAATTATGTTACATCTAGGGCACGTAAATTTTAGCATCGAAGTAAATAACGGACATTGTGCAACTTATTCTATGTAATTTGCTAGCTTGCATATTCAACAGAAAATACGATATGTACTTTAATAAATTTTCAATAATTAAAAAAGTTGGAAGTCGCTTCAGTATAGTCTACTTTACTTTATTTTATTATATTGGGAAATTACCAAACAAAAGACAACGTGGCAGTGGCACAGGCTCAAATTAATTCGGGTACAGCTGTAGACCTGCATCAAAAAGTAAATACTATGAGTTTGGTTTTAATTGTTTTGGTGGTTATCATCGTCGGCGCCCTGCTCTATGGTATTCGCATGCAATGTCACCGCCGGGCCCGGAGCTGGCTCCGCTATCTCTCCAACATAAAGTATACCCCACACTAATTGACTTATCACTTTATTTGCTTTTCAGTTAGCAAGAAATTCACAAGTGAGACAGAAGCAAGAATTAAACGCAGCACATTAAATACTGAACACGACCAGGCGCTGCACGAGCTCAGGCTGCAGAGAGAGCAGATTCTCATTGAAAGGGAAAATAATTATTTAGAGTTTCAAAAACAATTTCATAATTTACAAATTGAAAAAAATAAATTAGAAATTGAAATGTTAAAGCAACAGAAAGAAAATTAAACTAATTAATAAATACATATACTGTTTTATTTAATAACTTTATTTAAAAATGCCAAGATAAAACATTCTTCTAAAAAGAAGACCTCCCCTGCTTGATTGCTGTACATTTCTAGTAGCTGTTCGCTGTGTGTTTCTAGCTTCCTCATTTTCAACATTTTCTATAATGCCATGAGCCCTACAAATGTATAACACTGCAGTAGCAACTATAACATGGCATGTTGTCGTCAGATTTGTTGCCACCTTTTAAATAGGCAAGGAAATATCCTCTTCCAGACACCGATAGTTCTTTCTACAGTATTTCGTGTTTTGATGTGTGCTTTATTATAATTTTCTTCTGAAATATTTTCTGGTCGCGCCACTGGTGTTAATAAATATTTTAGACAGCCATACCCACTATAACCCAAAAGTATGCCATCTATGATATTTTGTTCCATTTTTCTTTTGAGCATAGATGCTTGAAATATTCTGTTGTCATGTAGAAAGCCGGGCCGATTGGCAACAATATTGGAAAACAATATTATTAATGGAAAATATTTTTTTTCGATTTCTAAACACTTCAGCATAAGCTCCACCAGGATTCTGAATAGGAATATGGGTTCCATCTACAGCTCCTATATTCCAGGAAAACGGGATATTGTATAGAAGTTTTCTTTAAGCCTTTCAATGTTGTTTGGAAATTTAACAAAATGCTGTAATTTCAAACAAAATAATTTGGAAACCCTTTTCACAATCCTTGATACAGTTGCCTGGCTTACACGTATTAGATCTCCTGTAACCATCTGTGAAAGAAACCAATAATGTATGTGGGATCTAATTTGTTTATATTTACTAAATTAATAAAAAGAATAGCTAAGATAATTGTTGATCATTATCAATGGGATGTATGCAATGAACAGTCGAATATAAAAATTAATCCTTCCTACCTATTAATCAATACCTTACCTGAAAACTGCCAGAAGAATAAAATCTTAAAGCCACAAGCAATTGGTAAATTGGTGGCACTGGGAGACCTCTTGCAGTTAATTTTTCCAAATTTTCACGTATCTGTGGTAAAAGTATAGAAAGTACCACATCTTTAGAAAACCTGTAACGTCGTCTAAATTCATCACAACTATAATAATCAAAAGGATCTTGGAAATCTCGTATCACTTTTCTGGTACTTCTTCTGTTGTCCATGATACGATTGATATAATTATCAAATTCCTCTTCGCTGCTATAATCCATTGTGAAAAGAACTTTAACACAAAACAATAATATTATCTAGAGAGAGAAATAATATGAACATTGATAATTTTGAATAAAAATCATAGATTTCTATTTACTTATATTTAGTTATTACTATTCATTTTTACACTAATAGAAAACATCCTTCACACGGAAGCCATAGCAAGCAAGAGCAAGTCCGAACATGTTCTCCTACTTCTTTTTATAGTTTAACTTTTTAATAACAAAATATAAAAGTATACATTCTAACTCGCCTCCTTACTTTTATATTTTGACAACTAATAACTTACATAAACATAAAATTCTTAATTTTAAACAATATCTTAACTTTCTTAACAATATATATTTTTTGTTTCCTTAGTAACAACAAACTACATAATTAACATAACATTTTGTTTTACAAAGAGATAAGTTTAAATTATCTCTAAATTTAACAAATTTAACATAGCCTAAAGCTTTAGTTAACAAGTCAGAAATATTATTTTCAGACTCTATTTTAACAACTTCAATTATTCCTTCTTTTACATGTTCATGAATAAAATGGTATTGTACTTCTATATGTTTTGATTTTTTAGTAAAATTTCCATACTTAGCAATAGCTAAAGCTCCTGAATTATCCTCATATATTTTAATCGGATTACAAACATTTTTAAAAGCATCATTAACCAAACATATTAAAAATTTTATTTCTGTTACAGCTTCTGAAAGCGCAACATATTCTGAAAAAGTAGAGGATTTTGTTACACTATTTTGTTTCTTTGATTTCCATAAAACAATATTACCAAGCAATCTAATTAAATAACCTTTGGTTGACTTTCTGTCCAATATATCTCCTGCCCAATCTGAATCAACATAGCAATCTAAGATATCAACATCATTCTTATAATACTTTAATTTTAAATCTCTTGTTAAATACAAATATTTTAATACTCTAAGGGCATAATTAAAATGTGTTTTATTACAACAATTTTGAAAACGACTCAAGTAGTTTACACAAAATGAAATATCTGGCCTAGTACCAGAGCTAATATACAACAGTGCACCTATAATATTTCTATATTTAAGATTTTCGTTTAATTCAGATTTTTCTGACTTTAAGTTTAATTCCATAGGAGTTTTATACAATTTAGAGTTTTCAATAGCATATCGCTTTGCTAAAGATTCAATGTAATGTTTCTGACTCAAAGTTAAAATTTTATCTTGTTCATAGTTATACTCAATATCAATTCCAATGTAATTTTTAACTTTTCCTAAATCTTTCATTTTGAACTTCTCAGATAATTTAGTTTTAATCTCATGAATAACATCTATATCTCTACAACATATTAATAAGTCATCCACAAATAATAAGATGTAGATAACTAAAGAATTTTCTCTTTTGAAATAAAGACAATTATCATATTTGCACCTTTGGAAATTCAAACTATCCATATATTCATTGAAACATTCATACCATGCACGTGTACTTTCTTTTAGTCCGTATAACGACTTATTTAACTTATAAACCTTTTCAGAGTCAACCTCATAAGCTACAGGCTGTTTTACATAAACTTCAGATATAACTGAACCATTTAGAAAAGCTGTTACTACATCCATTTGTTGGATTTCTAATGAATTTTGACAACAATATAATAGTAAAATTTTCAAAGTTGGCATTTTAGCTACTGGTGAATATGTATCATCACAATAATCAATCTGCTGAAAACCTCTAACTACTAACCTTGCTTTATACTGATTTTCATTATTCTTTTTGAAGATCCACTTTACATCTATTACCTTTTTGCCTCCAGGTTTATTCACTAGTGTCCATGTATTATTTTTATTTAAACTGTTCATTTCACGATCCATAGCCATTTTCCATTCATTTGAATCCGAACAAGTCATCGCCTCCTGAAAATTCTCTGGAATCATAGCGTCACAATAATTAACATTAATGCAGTAATATCCAAATTCATCATCATATCTTTTTGGTGCTTTAATTTGTCTCCTTGATCGAGTCTCATTTCTATTTCTTTCAACATTTAGTATATTATCATCTTTTGTCACATTATTTTCTATATTTTTATCACTAAGCATAATATCATCTTCTATACTTTCATTTCTCTTTAACTCGTCTATTACTTGTACTGTATATTTCATTTTTTGTTCATTTGTATTTTCCTGTTTTTGTATATCTATATTCTCCTGTATCTCATCATCCATTCCGCACAATGTAACATCTTCTTCTATAATATCACAATGCCTTGCTATTATTACTTTATTATTTATCAATACTCTATATCTATTTTCACTATAACCCAATAATATTCCTGGTTCAGCCTTTTTGTCCCATTTTGATACTCTTTTTACTTCAGGAATTCTTACATAAACTCTACTGCCATACATTTTTAAAACTTAAAATCAGGTTTCCTTTTAAAAAATATTTCATATGGAGTTTTCCTTTCTATTGTATTTGTTAATATTCTATTTTTGAGATAAGCAGCTGTTTTAATTATTTCAGGCCAATATCTTCTATTGACTTTAGCGTCTGACAATAAACATCTTCCCATATCCATCAAAGATCTGTTATACCTCTCCGCAGTTCCATTAAGTTCATGTTCATATGCTGGGCAAGGTTTAATTACAATTCCTTTTTGTTTTGAAAATTGAAAAATTCTACTGTTTATGTACTCGGTACCATTGTCACATATTAATTCTTTTATAATTTTATTTGTTAGGTTATGTACTTTATTCACATACTGTACTAAGCAATCATATACTTGATCTTTTCTTGGAATACAATAGACTTTAACTAATTTACTGTAGTCATCTATAAAACTTAAGAAATATTTTTCACCATGGTTTCCGATGGTCTGATGAGGGCCATTCAAATCTGTATGTACGATTTCAAGAATATCCCTTGCTCTTCTCCTGTTATTATGAAAAGGTAAGTTATGCATTTTATTTTCAATATATGTTGCACACTTTAAATAGTCTGACTCTATTTCTTTAGGAATTCCTTCTAATAACTCATTTTTACACATTGCTTGCAAATTATTGAAATTTATGTGACCTAACGTTCTATGTAATTTTTCTTTTATGGTCATATTACTTTTACTTACATTTGCTATCATCATTTCTTGACTAACATAACTTTTCATTTTATATAACTTTTCATCTTTAATTGCAATAGCTAATATTGTTCCATATGAATTATATATTTTTGACAATCTTCCTTTTGACACAATGTTATGTTGATCCGTAATTTTTGCAAAGCTCAATAAATTTGCTTTCATTCCTTTTACAAAAAGTACATTGCTTATATTTATTTCAGATTTTTGTCCATACACAGGGAAATATGTTTTAATATTCCCAATCTTAGTCGCTTCTAACATTCTGCCATCACCAACTTTTACAGATTCTTTCAGGATTTCAAAATTTTCAAAGTATTTATCAGTGTTAATTATATGATCAGTAGAGCCGCTGTCAAGTAACCATTCTATTTGACCAGTGTTTGTTTTCTCTGATGTGTTAATTGTTGTGCTGTTAGCAATAGTAGTATAAAAATTGTTACTCTGACTTTGAAAACGTGGATATCCTCTGCCTCTTTGAAAATTATTACTTTGAAATTGATTAGAATACCCACGACCTCTTGATGTATAAGTCTGGGTGCGACAATCTTTTGATAAGTGTCCAATTTTACCACATTTAAAACATTTGTATTTCTTATACTTTGGTTGTGTGTGAAAAACATTTGACGATTCATTTGTCTTTTCAGGTGTACATTTTAACTTTATTTTACTCTTTAAATAATCAACTGTTCGTTCTGTTTCAGCTAACACATCTATAAGGTCTCCGATGTAGCTGTAGTTTTGTGGGAGAGCTTTCAACATGTAATTTAGTTTTTCGGCCTCAGCTATAGATGCTCCTGCCTGCTTTAACTCATTAACAGTTTTCTCAAAATCATCAAAAAAAGACGATAAGTCCGTGTAGTTCTTTAGTCTTATATTTTCAAGGTTATGGCGACATATAATTTGTAATACCGTCGACCTTTTTTGGTACATGTTATCAAATTTCTGAATTATTTCATAAGCCGAATTTAAATCACTGATATATTCTAATTGTCGATTCGTAATGGCGCTATAAATGTAATTTGTCGCTTGAATATCGCGATCATCAAATTTTTCGTCATCGGTCGGACGGCTGTCTTTGGCCGCATCACCACATCTTTACATTTTTTGAATTGTAAAAACTTTAGAATTCTTATTTTCCAGTTAGTGTTATCAGTCCCGTCAAAAATAGGAATATTAATATTACCTTTGGACGCCAAAGTTTTCTGCTGCAATCTTAATCTTGAATTTTCTATAAAAATCATATATTTCTATTTACTTTTATTTAGTTATAACTATTCATTTTTACACTGATAGAAAACATCCTTCACACGGAAGCCATAGCAAGCAAGAGCAAGTTCGAACATGTTCTCCTACTTCTTTTTATAGTTTAACTTTTTAATAACAAAATATAAAAGTATACATTCTAACAAACATAACCTAACTTTTTGACGTGAGCTCGACACAATGCGTTGCGTAATACGAGTATGTATAGCTAGCTGGCTACTTTATCTGTGCGTTCCTTGGAAAGGACGCATAGTGATGAACGCCACTCAAGTATTGTCTATGAATAGGCTTTTGGGATACTATGCGTTCGCGCGTACTGTGAGACATAGTAATGTTTGTGAATACATGGTGTATGTATAAAAAACGTGGTGTATAAATCGCAGCATCTATATGATACATGAACTACTGTTGGCCCCTTAACGCTGTAGATACAACAGGACCGCCTCGGGATGGTTTGATGGACACACTTTTGAGGAATGGGCGCGAACAGTTATATACAGCTACTTTAAAGACAAAACAGGAAAAAAACTTTTAATTGGTGACAATTTGTCATCTCATTTATCCATTGACCTTATTCAAGAGTGTAAGGAAAGAGACATTCATTTTGTGTTTCTCCCATCTAATTCAACACATCTAACACAGCCCTTAGAGGCCTTTTTCAGGCCAATGAAAATAGCCTGGAGAGATATCCTATTCCATTGGAAAAAAAACAGATGGGCGAGTACAGGCTACCCTTCCAAAACCTTTATTTCCACAACTTTAAAAAAAATTACTCCAACGGCTTGATGACAATGCAAAACAAAATAATTTATCTGGTTTTTCAGAAGCTGGTATAAGTCCATTGAACCGAAAAAGAGTCTTAGTCTTACCAAACAACTATGAAAGAGACGATTCCATATTCAGTAAAGAAAGTGTGGATGAGACGATATTAAACATGTTAAAAGAAATGCGTTATGGGACAGGGACAATTAAAGTCTGCAACAAAAAAAATAAACTCAATGTAATACCGGGTAAAAGCGTCGGCTCAGAAAGTAATTATGCAGATACAGATATGGAATCGTCACATTCACATAATGTAAAGAAGAGAAAAGTTGCAACAAATACAAAAGTTAACAAAATGAATGCCAATGCAAAAAGTGAGAAATCAAAGAAGAGTTTAAAAGTTAAAGTTTCAAAATAAAATCATAATATTCTAGAAAGTCATAATAATGCAGCTGAAGTGAAAAAAAAAGTTGTAGTTGTTGTAGTTGTATAGGAAAAAAAGTGTAAAAGTACGTGAAGAACAGAAAAAAGATGACATTAAAGAGATGGTATTAAATAGAAAACCAGATTATTTTACTGCAATTAAGGAGATTGAACTAGAAAAAAACACAAGAGTGCTCGAAGAACAGAAAGAAACGACAAAAATGTTGAAAATAATACTGAAGAGAATGAGATAGTATTAAATGAAAAAAAAGAAGAATTTACTTTTAATGAAAACAGATTCACTGAAGATATAGACAACATGCCTGTACTTTTCGAAGTAGTTATGTATGACTTGATACTCAAAAATAAAAATCCAGGCTCCGAAATTAAAATACTATCCGATGAAAAAGTCTCACATATGAATTTGAGTAAAGATAACTTGCATTTGACAAAAGTTTCTTTAACTGATCCAATTAAGGGCACTCCACTGAAAAAAGGAAGAAAGTACTATTACAGAAATGGAGAAGAAATTTTATATGATTTAATGGAAATTGACTCGGAATAAGTCATTTAAATCACGTAAAATTTCTTATACATACTTGTTCAATTGTTAGAAGTTCAATGTTGAATTTTTGTTTATAATATTTTTATTTTTTTTAAATAATGAATGACTGATAATTTTTTTGTTTATTGTGATAACCCTGACAGTTTTCCCTAATAACCGTGCTTTCATCCCTATTGACAAGCATCTGAAGTATAAATAGGGATGACCTTTTTTTTAATATAACAAGAACGGCACTGCTTTAACACATTTTTACGATGTAACGTTGCACGTACATGTACCAAACTAATTAATAAAATATTAATACGTAGCATTTTTATTGCTCACTGTACATGCTGTAAAACCGGTCGCGCTCGGCAATGTTCAGATATACCTAGTGTTCGATGCGTCTGCGCCCGGCGATCAGTCGGCCGCGCTCTTCGGTCAAGAACAGTTACCACTGATTATACAGATATATTATTTAAAATTATAAATCACGTCTGTTTTCGTAGGCACCGCGATCCTCGCGGCCTTTTAAATTTAATATTTATTTTCTCGACAAAAAAAAGTTACAAGTGTCGCCTGTACCCCGATAGGGTAAGTGTTGAACATCGTAATAATAATGTTTTATTTTTTCTTTGTAGGCAGTTAATCATTCGCCGCCATTTTATGATTTAACTGTGTAACGGAAAATTGGTTAAATGTAAACTGTTTCTTTCTTGCCAATCGTAATTGTACGTCTATTTTTATGCTTTATATATATATTTTTTCTTATTTTGGGTTCCGTACCTTCTTTTTTTGTTTTTAGTATAGATCCTATTATTTTCTTTGTAACTCCGTTCTGCTACCAGAATGATGATGATGGTGCAGAGGTGATACTACTATCACCTCTGCACCGGCTACCTACGCTTCTTGATAAATTTTTTTTCTCCCCCGGGGCGCGTCGTGCAGAGGGTTGTTATCGGCGGAGGCCTGAGGAATGAATTTTAAAAGTGGGCGTTAAACATTCCAGGGTCCGACTTTTGGAGTAAGCTTTGGCTGGGAATAACTGAGCCGTATATCTTCGGCTGACGTGAGATACGCCGACCCAACCGCCATCGCCCCGTGTTCCCGATTACGACCGCTACCTTCGGAGCCCCCACTTCAATCAGGAGAGTAGTGAGCAAACCAGATCGGCCATTCAACCCACCCCATTTTTAATTAATTAAAATATAATATAAATAATACTTTGTCGACGTTTTACTCCGGCTCCGGTTCCTTTTAGCTCCGGTTAGGGCAAAGCGCAACACTGGCGCCCTTACGTGGTTAGTTCTGTTGAAACAAGATCTGGTTTTGCTTTGTAGTAGTTGTGTGCATGTGCTAATTTTTTCATTTTATTTTTGTGAAACGTTTTTTTTTTTGGTTGCTCGTAGCCAAAGTGTACACTCGGTATGGTAATATAAGCACTGTACCCTCCAATTTGTTTCTTAAAAAAAATTGTTTCCAGAGAATTTTAATAGTTAACTCAAACTTTATAATAATAATAAAAAAAAATATTCTGTTGAACTTAGATATTATGTCGTTCTCTTAGTATAGTCAAGTACAACAAGTGTTTATATCTGAATTAATTTTGTATAATTAAAAGTACTATTATATAATTAATAGCATACGTGACACGTGTACACATTGGTTACAATAACGTTTTTTTTTTCCTCTTTTGCTCCTTTCTTTTAGTTTGGTGATTGTTATTTTTTTTTCTCTTTTCAGTTTTTTTTATTTGTTTTCTTTTGGTATTTTTTTTTTTTGATTTACCAACCATAACGTTACTTAGCTTGAATTGTAACAGAATGGAGTAGTTTAGTCAAACGTTGTTCAACGGTACTTATTGCGGTGCATACCTAAGAACACGGCAGCGTCTTCGCTTCAAGTTTTCAAGCGGTCATACATTATAACACATTCTCTCTCCTTCGTACTACGAGAAATCTAAACATTTATTTAACTTTTTTTTTTTTTTTTTATTGTTGTTTTATTTTTCTCATCTTTAATTATGGAGTATCACATAAAATTTTTGTCACTACAAAAATCAGAGTTAGAATACGAGGTAGCCATTAGAGGAGAACAGCCTGGTAACACTGTAGAGGATTTACGGAAACAAATTTCTAAACTAGGACCTCTTTTTCCTTCTGAAGACATCCTTGACAGCCCGTTCTTAGTTAATCAAGACTTAAAAGGAGCTAATGACGTTCTTACTAAAGTAAGAGTCCTTCTTTCTTCGAAGCCGGACAAGAGTGCGGTTCTTCGGGCTCAAAACTACCTTCATCATCTTTATCACCGACTAAATCGGATAGTGTGTGATGACCAGTTCAAAGATTCTTATAATGCCGCGGTCGCAGAATTCCAAGAATTATTTAAAAGAACAATCACACTTAAAGACTCTGCTGTTGATTATTTATTGAGTTCGGCCTCTTCTAGCCCTTCAAATCAATCAACTGGTAATCCTTTAAATATCAATGTGACATGCGAACGTGGAGTAACTGGTGAACTCTCCCGAGTTAAATTTGACGGAAAATCTTGTGTCCGCTCATTTATACAGCGCGTCACAGAGTTTAGTACAGCTAGAAATATCTCGCCTACGAAATTACTGTCTTATGCCGCAGAAATATTCTCAGGTGATGCTTTGCATTGGTATCGCGGAGTTCAGGACCGGGTAACAGATTGGAATGAGCTTATTGTTTTAAAAATGACTTTGATCAAGCGGACTATGATTACAGACTTCTTTTGGAAATACGTTCTAGAACTCAAGGCGAAACGGAAAACATAATAATATATTTGTCCATAATGTCTGGTCTTTTCTCTCGTCTATCAAAGCCCCTTTCTAACGAAGATAAATTAGAAATACTTCTACATAATATTAGACCATGCTATGCGAGCACCTTAGCATCTGCCGCTAATATCGATAGTGTGGACACCTTAAGATCGTTATGCCGTAATTATGAAAATATACAAGCACGTCTTGCTGGTTTTCGTAAACGTCCTCGAGTCTATTCGCAAACTATGGCACCTGAATTTGCTTACACCGGTCATTCGTCATCAAGACCGCAGTATAACACAAAGTTTAGTAAGAATTATAATGATTTTAAAAGTGGCTCAAACAGTAATTATGTACATGCAATGTCATTTACCCCTAAGGTTCTGTATTGCCCGCGTTGTCGTAACAACACTCATAATCTTAGGCAATGTAAGGCCAGCAAAGATAAAATTCTTTGTTTCGTCTGTGGCCACGAAGGCGTTAAAACACCTGAATGCCCGACTTGCAATAAAAATAAGCCCGCGCTTCCAAAAAACTAGTCGCCACGCAGAATTGTATCACAATTAGAAAATCCAAAAAATTTGATAGCGAAGATTGGACCAATTGGTTACAAACATTAGGTTTATATTTTTCCGCTTATAAAGTAAACACAATTCTGCAGAGTCAAGCAATTAATGCCTAAAGGCCTTATGCCGTTATCTATATAAATAATATAAAATATCATGCTCTGATGGATTTTGGAGCAGCTGTAACAATCTTAGGTAATAATTTTCATCGCGTTTTTGAACAACAAGGTTTTAAAATTCAAAAAGATAATAGCATAGCTGTTTCAGCGGCAGGTGGCCATACCATGTCTAGTGTTGGCTACTTGAACTTACCTGTCACATTCGAAAAGACATTGCATATTATAAAAGCTTATGTCGTTCCAGATATTAATATAGATTTTATTTTAGGAATTGATTTTTGGAAACGATTTAACATTTTTCCGAATCGTCTTTCCAGCATTATATTTTTTAATACACCCGTTTCTGCCGCTAGCCTTCAAACCGATCGTGCCCCTCTTATTCAGGCGTACGATCATTTGTCTAATTCAGAAAAATTAGTTGCGGATAACGTTATTTCTCAGTACAAAGAAATCTCTTCCGAATATAAAGGTTTGGGTAAGACCAATGCAATTGTTCACCGTATCGACACTGGCGATGCTCAACCTATTCGACAACGCTACTACCGAATTTCACCAGAAAAACAGCGTATCCTTGCTGAGCAGGTGGATAAAATGCTAAGCCTCGATGTTATCGAGTCTTGTGAGAGCGCTTGGTCTTCCCCTGTTTCAATTGTGAACAAAAAAAATGGCGAGCCTCGTTTTTGCCTCGACAGTCGTAAACTTAATTCAGTTACTAAACGTGACGCCTACAGCTTGCCGTACGTATCCGAGATTCTGGACAATCTTCGAGACGCTCGTTACTTAAGCAGCATTGATTTGTCCAAAGCGTTTTGGCAGATTCCTATAGCTCCGGAAGACCGGGACAAAACTGCTTTTTACGTGCCAAATCGTGGTACATTTCGGTTTAAGCGTACTGCGTTCGGGTTAACAAACGCACCTGCAACTCAGCAGAGACTGGTTGATAGACATTGTGGTTGTATCAAACGATTTTAACTCTCACGTATCCATTTTATTGAGAGTTCTTAACAAATTAAAGCTACGTCGTTGATAGTGATGGATTACGTACCGATCCCGAGAAGGTTCAAGCTATCCTCAATTACCCGACACCAAATTGTCGTAAGGACATTAAGCGTTTTCTTGGGACAGCTACATGGTACAGTCGTTTTGTACCTAACTTTAGCACTATCGCTGCTCCCCTTAATAAATTAACCTCTTGCAAAAAAGGAGGTCATCCGTTTATATGGTCTCCAGAAGCAGATTTAGCTTTTCAAAAGTTAAAAGAATGTTTAGTTTCTACTCCAGTCCTTACCTGCCCTGACTATGACAAGCCATTCGAGGTGCACACTGATGCCAGCAATTATGGAGTGGGCGCTATGCTTACCCAAACCATCGATGGCAAGGAGCACCCAATTGCTTACATGAGCAAGTCACTGTCAGCGGCGGAAAAGAACTATAGTATCACGGAGCGAGAAACACTTGCCGTACTTATAGCCTTAGAACACTGGAGATGTTACTTACAAAATGGTAAGCCTTTCACGGTCTTTACCGATCATAGCGCCTTAAAATGGTTCCTATCCCTAGATAATCCAACCGGTCCTTTAGCTCGCTGGGGCGTTAGGTTGTCTGCATTTAACTTTGAGCTGAAACATCGTCGCGGTGTTGAAAACGTCGTACCAGATGCACTAAGTAGGGCTGTCCCCTATAACACGATTAGTACCGCAGGAACCTTTTCAACAACAACGGACTCATGGTACAAAAATATTTATAATTCTTGTCTTACTAAACCACAAAATTTTCCTAACTTTTACATTAAAAATAATTCCCTTTCCAGGCTGACAAAGGACAAACTTAACTCGACCGACTTAACTTCAGAATTTGCATGGAAGGAGGTAGTACCGAAAGAATTAAGAGAGCAGGTTATTTTAGAAAATCACGCCGAGCCCACGGCTGGCCATCTTGGTATTTTTAAAACGTATCGTCGCCTTGCGCTACGTTATTACTGGCCAGGAATGCATCAGAACGTTGTTAAGTTCGTCGGTTCGTGTACTAAATGTCTTACATATAAAGCTCAAAATCATCAAACTTAAGGAGAAATGGGTCGACCAAAACAATGCTGTCGTCCGTTCCAAGCTATCTCTGTGGACCTTATGGGCCCTCTTCCCGTAACTAGGAAACAAAACAGCTACATTTTAGTAGTAACATGTTGCTTTTCTAAGTTTTGCTTAATTTTCCCTTTGCGTTCTGCAACCGCTACAGCCGTTTGTAAATTCCTAGAAGACTCTGTCTTTCTTATACACGGAATACCACAAACAATATTTATGGACAATAGGACTCAATTTATAAGTGCCGTTACTAAGGAGTTTTTTAAGAAATACAGCGTTCCTAACGTTTTTTATACCCCGAAATACACACCTCAAGTCAACACTGTCGAGCGTTATAATCGTACAATTATAACTTGCCTATCAACATTCGTGGAGGATGATCACCGTTCATGGGACACTTATATTCCCAAGGTGCAATTTGCGATTAACAACGCCGTTAACGAGGCAGCGGGCTACACTCCTTCATTTTTAGTGTACGGCAGAGAGTTAGTGGTTTGCGGCACTCACTATGTAGAAAGTGATATAGGCAAAGAATTAATTTTCCTTCCTCGCGATTGTTATGCGGAGAATTTGGGTTGTCTTGCGGATATTTTTAACAACGTTCAGGCAAAACTTTGGCATGCTCATGCAAAAAATAGTTCGCAATATAACTTGCGTCGTAAACCAATTGAATTTAAAGTTGGCGACGTAGTGTTAAAGCGTGCGTATGTTTTAAGTGACAAGGATAAGTATTTTTCCAAGAAGCTGGCACCAAAATTCATTAGGTGCAGAGCCAAAGAGAAAAAATCTCCCTTAGTTTATAATTTAGAAGATATGTCGGGTAAGAATCTCGGTACTTGGCATATAAAGGATTTAAAATTAATTGGCCTAAATAAATAATTATCACTTTCTAAATATCAATATCTTGGTCCGGATTTTATTTATAAGAAAATAAAATCCTTTTTGTGAGCCGGGGGGTAATGTAACGTTGCACGTACATGTACCAAACTAATTAATAAAATATTAATACGTAGCATTTTTATTGCTCACTGTACATGCTGTAAAACCGGTCGCGCTCGGCAATGTTCAGATATACCTAGTGTTCGATGTGTCTGCGCCCGGCGATCAGTCGGCCGCGCTCTTCGGTCAAGAACAGTTACCACTGATTATACAGATATATTATTTAAAATTATAAATCACGTCTGTTTTCGTAGGCACCGCGATCCTCGCGGCCTTTTAAATTTAATATTTATTTTCTCGACAAAAAAAAGTTACAAGTGTCGCCTGTACCCCGATAGGGTAAGTGTTGAACATCGTAATAATAATGTTTTATTTTTTCTTTGTAGGCAGTTAATCATTCGCCGCCATTTTATGATTTAACTGTGTAACGGAAAATTGGTTAAATGTAAACTGTTTCTTCCTTGCCAATCGTAATTGTACGTCTATTTTTATGCTTTATATTTTTTTTATTTTCTTATTTTGGGTTCCGTACCTTCTTTTTTTGTTTTTAGTATAGATCCTATTATTTTCTTTGTAACTCCGTTCTGGTAGTATCACCTCTGCACCGGCTACCTACGCTTCTTGATAATTTTTTTTTCTCCCCCGGGGCGCGTCGTGCAGAGGGTTGTTATCGGCGGAGGCCTGAGGAATGAATTTTAAAAGTGGGCGTTAAACATTCCAGGGTCCGACTTTTGGAGTAAGCTTTGGCTGGGAATAACTGAGCCGTATATCTTCGGCTGACGTGAGATACGCCGACCCAACCGCCATCGCCCCGTGTTCCCGATTACGACCGCTACCTTCGGAGCCCCCACTTCAATCAGGAGAGTAGTGAGCAAACCAGATCGGCCATTCAACCCACCCCATTTTTAATTAATTAAAATATAATATAAATAATACTTTGTCGACGTTTTACTCCGGCTCCGGTTCCTTTTAGCTCCGGCTAGGGCAAAACGCAACAACGATCTTGTAGCAATTTGAACAGCGCACGAAAGCTAGACTTTACAAAGACGAAGAGAAGCTAGACGTTACAAGTATTTTCAGTTCAAAGTTGAAACCCGTCCCTATTCACCCAGTTTTACGGTATGTATATACGAGTACAGCTTATATATCAATACTCCTTAGTTCTTTTCAGTAATGTCATGGTTAACAACTAGAGCTTTTATTACTTATTCAAGAGTACTTTTAGCATTTATACTGATAATATATTAGAATGTAACCTATCTACCTTCTTTCTTACCTACCTTCTTTTGAAGACAATTTTTTGAGCTAAAATTTTTTTAATATCCTGCACTGATAAATGAAATACACAATATTATTTATTAACTGTTATGTACGAGTATACCTCACTAGAATTGTACCGATTACCGAATAATTGATAGCGCAATACCAAGTACGTCAAAACTCACACGCAAATCAACATCACCGACTGCTTTTGATAACTAGCTGCTTAAATCAGTTAACCAAAGAAGAATTGAAGAAAATGATGAAGATATGTTTTTTATGTCAATATTCCTACAGTAAAAAAATTTAACACGTACCAAAAATTAATATTTAGAACGAAGGTCATGGAACATTTAATTGAAGTCGAAAAACAAAACTTATTACAGTCGATGATTTATCTTTTATTAATACTCAAATTTATGACGAAAGATATAACAAGATATAGAAAGAGATTGATGGAAACAAATATTTAAAAAAAGCTAATTATGGTATTTTTATTGTCTGTATGCTAGACCAAGGCACTGGCTAGCTAGCTGGAGCTAATGAATACTTACCATTTAATTTTTGAAAATTTTGAAGACTGTTAATTACTGTGATTTTATAAGGCTGATTATTGTCGTGATCAATGACTGGGATTATTATTAAAAATAATTATTTTTAGAATAAAGAATTTATAGTAAGGATGTTTATTATAGACTGAGATTAGTTAGCTGCTGTTCCTTCTTGTAATCAGGCGAAGCGCAGATCATTTCTTACTTTGCTCTAGATGTTACATCAAAGCTATGAAAAATAAAGATGTTATGAAAAAATATATAACAGGTTTAAAATATAATAAAAAATTGCTATTTTATTTCCTCCTTTTATGTACAACTTAATAGTATAACATAAGGATATCTTTATTTATTACATAGATAGTCTGTGAGCGGTTCCTATTAATAGGAGTCATTAATTTCAATTTTGCCAAAAAAAAATCTTAACTACCTACTTCACAGACGGGATTTGTGCAATAAATACATATCTACTTATTTTATTTGGGTTACTGTCAAACGACACTAAATCCACACATTACATTCTTATCTTCGTGGTCAGCCACCAGAGGGCAAAAAAAGATAAAGGCATACATTATTCAGTTATGTGTAACCTTACCTTAATGTTATTGTAGCTGACATTCCATTGGTGATATCGTGGACTTTGATCTTTGAGTCTTTGCTTTCAAGTATGGCTCTAATTTTGAAAATAATTCATCATATGTACTTGTACTTAATTTCAAATATTTGTAAAATTCGTTTTCATTGTCCCTCAACATCGAAAATTTGGTTACGAATTCTCCGCTTAGTAACCTGCTTGTCAAGAACGGGTTAGGCAGTCGACGTTGTTTCCGTTGACGTCTTTTTGCCAAATAATAAATTAGTAAATAATCCATGGTAATCTACTCTACACAACTGTACACGCTTGAGATCAAAATTATACTAGCAGCGCTGAATGAGATGGGCGCACGCCGACCTATGCCCGCTCGCGGTTTCGTGGCCCGCGCCGGTCTACCGACACGTGCGCCCGCGCCCGCATCCGCCCGTGTTTTAAGCGTCAGGCCTTAGTTTCTTAATTAGAAAGGTCTTCTATATCTACAAATAATGTCTAAATTTAAATAAATTACCGATATTATTCTTAGAAAAGTGTATTGATGTCCAACGCCCGTGTCGGAAAAATCCGACAGTAGGGACGGGACATATGCAATGATTAACTGATACAAAAATCCACATAAATTAAAATATTTATGTTTATACTAACTTATTTATTATAAAACAAATAAAGCAATGGTTACTGAACAAATAAATGTGTTTATTTTACTTAAGGGCTCCTTCTTCCTCAAATACCGTTTTTAAAATCAATACGAATCAGTATAAAATAGTCGCAAAATTCTGAAAAAAATATATGTTTTAGTTGAGGATCTAGCAGAGTGAAGTTCGCTTTCATTTTCACAATCAGATAAAGTTCGCTCGATAGAAAAAAAATCCAAAGTTGTTTCTTTTTAAATTTTATTTTCAATACTATGCCTAAAATAATAAATTTATTGACCTAATTTTTATACCAGCCTTTATATAAATTATTGATCTAGTGAAAATCGCTAAAATGGATGTTGTAGTGTTATTTTCCCAAATATGATGTCTAAATACCTACAAAATGAGCGTGCGCCGCGACTTTGCGGGCTTGGTTAGTCGCGTGGTGGCGCTCACGGACGACGGACTTGCGCCACTCTCTACCTGACGTGCGACGTGTAGTGATTATTTCGATAATAAACTGCAATATAGATCACGAGACTGAGATTGTGACGACGCAATGGCTAACAAACACAATAAACGAAAAAAGTCATTACGAGTTATATCAAGAACAAACAGGACCAATGCATTAAAAAGAAATGGAAAGTAAGTACATTACTTGCACGTACATGTTTATTCATTTAATTATTTATTGTTTCTTATTTATTATGTAGGAGTAGGAATCTATCTTTTTCTCTCAAAATATTGCTTAGGTACTTTACTTCTTGTGTTACTTACTACGCACTTCGTTCGTTCTTATTTGAGAATGTACTATTTAGGTATTTTATTTCTATTTTATTTATTGTCTTCCTACCCGAAGTTCCTTGCCGTAAAACATTACCACGGAAATATAATCTATATACTGTGACATTAAGAAATCATCCAGTGCCACAGTATAAAAGGAAGTAGTATAACCATAGAAAAAAATATTATTTAAAATTTAAATAAACTAGTTGCTTTTGAAATAAAAAAAACTTTTCCGTAATCGTAATCAGATATAGTGTACCGAAATCTACACGACCATAATATTTTACAATAGTTAGTAGGTACTAAGATTATTTTTAAAAAGATTGTTACATGTTATACGTAGATACCTCATCGTGCTACCAATATTTTTCAATTGTAATGATTTTTCTTTTCAATAATTTCAGCGCATTGAGACCTGGTACTAAAATAGATGCTTTGACATCAAATACAGGCATCGATGAGCAGTACGCGTAAGTAAAATACATACTTGTTTATTACCTACCAGCCATTGCCCGCGACTCCGTCCACGTAGACTCTCAAGGTTCCACATGACGGAGACCAGCTATTACAATGAAATAAAGTTTTTCTAATGGCCTGTATAAAATCGCTTCAGTAGATCCAGAGATGAGCGCGTATATACAAACATACATATTTTTTTTAAATCATTGATTTGCATTCTATTGGTGTTTTTGCCTCCCCCGCCTCAATTTTATGAAAATATATTCAACTGTTTCTACTGTTTTATTATTTGTATATGTCACCGTAAAATTGTAAAATCCGTTAGATTGTAATATAACTAGAGATATTATAATATGTCGACAGATTGTCAAATAAAAATTTCTCCGTATAATTTTACGCATTATTTTTTCTTGTAATAATTATTATGAAAAACTAAAAAAATATGGCGGCACGGGGTGTATGCCGTTTAAGTATTCAAACAAATTAAAAAGCACAGATTTTGTTGTCACATTGAAAAGAACCACCATGGCCATAGATTTACTACGTAACAGATAGTAACTTTTACCGTAAAAGATACTCCCTCACTGAAACGCTTTATTGGCATAAAATTTATAAATGATTTTTGATTTTTTTAGAGAATTGAAATACGGCGATAAATCAAATTCTATTGTGGACCATGACACTGTCAGTCTAGCAAGTGGATTTGAGGATACTGAGTAAGTTTCATATGCGATGCATTGTACTTATGTATATGTCCGTATAGCTGGCCTCAATTATTTTATGTGTTACAAAAAATTTAAAGTCGCTTATTGTTGCAGAAAAACTAGTCAAGATGAACCTCTTCTCGTAGAGTCTGAAGAAAATCAAGAACACGAGTTTCAACCAGTGTCAGAAAGACGCATCATTGATATCAATTACTTGTTTAGTCAGTTACAAGAAAAAGCACGTCACAACAATTTATTTGACTGCAAATTGGGAAATTTCCAGCTAAATAGTGAAAAAAGGATTGGTCTTCTGTCCGTATTTAAATTTGAATGCAATATGTGCAAACAACTTTGCCTTATAAAATCTGAAAATACTGACACAGATATAAATGCGAATATTGCGGCTACCACTGGTATATTAGCATCAGGAATTGGTTACTCGCAATTGGAAGAGCTTTTTTCCGCCATGAATATTCACATATTTTCTAAGAATCTTTACAATAAACTGCAGGAACAAGTTTACGATAGTTTTGAAATTACAGCAGCCGAATCTATGAAATCTGCTGCTGAAGAAGAAAAAGAGATAGCTATCGCAGAAGGTCGCACCAAAAATGGTATACCAGTAATTGATGTTTTCGTCGACGCTTCTTGGTGTGCTCGATCTTACGGATCAAACTATAAGGATGCGTCTGGAACTGCAGCAATTATTGGAAGAAGAACCGGCAAAATTATTTTCCTAGCAGTCAAAAATAGATATTGTCTTGTGTGCGCTCGTGCAGAAAACAAGAATTCTCCACCTAACGAGCACAAGTGTTACAAAAATTTTAATGGTTCATCATGTTCTATGGAAGGCGAAATAATAACTGAAGGGTGTCAAC
The DNA here is from genome assembly GCA_963565745.1 of Phengaris arion. Taxonomy (NCBI): domain Eukaryota; kingdom Metazoa; phylum Arthropoda; class Insecta; order Lepidoptera; family Lycaenidae; genus Phengaris; species Phengaris arion. The sequence continues at coordinate 4,804,176 of OY751444.1, read as the reverse complement.
AATCTATTCCAATGTATGGCATTATTTATAAAAGAATGATTGCAGATGGTGATGCCTCGACATATTCGAAGGTATTAAAAGCAGATCCATATAAATCCCAGAATATTACAGTGGAAAAAATAGAATGTAAAAATCACATTCTGCGAAATCTGTGCAAAAAATTGCGAAGTTTAATTACAAAGACAAAATTTCCCCTGACTCATAGAAAAACTTTGACTAACCTAAAAGTAATGTCCATGAGAAAAGCAATAGTCAGATCAATTGAACACCATAATACATCAGAAAATACGAAAGATTTAGCTATAAAGATTCTATTCTTCATAATGATATTATCAATTCTATATCACATGCATACGGAGATCACAGAATGTGTCAGGATTATAACTGTGATAAAGAAAAAGTTTTTTGTTATGGGTTGAAATCTATTAAAAATTCAACATTTATTTTCCGCCTTAACTCAATAATTTCAAACGTAGCTGCAAAATCACGAAGTTTAGTAGAAAAAGTAAATACGAATATTGTTGAATGCTTCAACAATGTCATAGCAAAATTTATAGGCGGTAAACGCATTAATTTTGCCTTGAAACAAGGCTACCAAGGGAGGGTCTCTGCTGCGGTGGTATCGTTTAATGACAAGGCAGCAATATCGCATGTGTTTAAAACATTGATGAATAAAAGTCAGTCAGCAACAGGTCTAGCGGGAAGGGCAGAAGTTGTGGCAGCAGCAAACCCTGTGGCAGTGGAAGACCCAGCAGGGTTGATGGAATTTGTGACAGCAGCAGGCCATGTGGCAGCAGAAGACCCAGCAGGATTGGTGGAATTTTTGGCAACAGCAGACCCTGTGACAGGAGCAGGACAAGCAGGATCGGTGGAAGTTCTAGCAGCAACAAGCCCACCAGTATTGGCGGAAGATGTGGCAAAATTAGGGCCAGCCGGATTAGCAGAAGTTGTGGAAAGGAAAAGAGAAAGAGAGAGGATCCAGAAAAGAAAAAGCAGTTTAAAAAATTCAAAGCTAATCAAAAAATTCAGGAGAGTGACAGAATCAAAACAGAAACAAAATGATTATGGCCCTGCTAGTTCTGATCCAGATAAGTTTCAATTTGATCTAGAAATAGCTAAAAAAGAATTTCTTAAAAATTTAAAATCTCTTACTTCTGACAGAGATGCAATCGAGCGCAATACAATATTACAAAGAGACAGTAGTGAATGGTTGGAAATTCGTAAAAACCTGCCTCTAATTTTGGCCCTGTTTGCAAAAGACAAGCATCAAAGGACACCGCACCGCTGGTAAAAAATATATTATATAAATCAAATATATGTCATGTTGCATCCATTGCCCATGGTATTGAAAATGAGCAGCAAGCGTTGCAGAAAATTCAACAGCAAAAAAATGTGTCTATTGAGCCCTGTGGACTGTTTATTGATAAAGATTTCAGATTTATTGGTGCTACGCCAGACGGGCTCATTGGAAATGATGTTCTAGTTGAAGTAAAATGTCCCTTTTCGGCGTCAAAAATTGGCTTGAGAAAAGCTATAGAAGAAAATAAAATCCAGATATTAAAATATAATAAAAAGACACATACTGTAACAATCAACAAGAAAAGTAATTGGTATTTTCAAGTGCAAGGACAACTGCATGTAACAGGGCGACGGCAATGTCTATTTGGTATTTATGCAGGAGAAAAAGAACCAGTACACATCGAAAGTATTGAAAAAGATGACGAATTCTGGAAATCAAAGATGGAGTCCAAATTATCACATTCTTACCATAAATGTCTACTGCCAGAAATTATCAATCCCAGACATACTCATGGTATGCCTATACGGAGTCTTACACTTGAAGAATACGAATCCACGGAAAGAAAAGAAAATGAGAAACCTTTATCGGACAACATTCCTAATTTACAATCAGGTCCTACTTCGTTACCCACGGAGCAGTGCCATGAGGAGCTTGACCTTAGTCCTGATAAAAATACATGTGAAACTTTGGGTAAAAATATGAATACATCGGTCGAAGAAAATGGGTCTGGACTTAGCACTAGAAATCTAAATTTTTATGAATATTAATTAAAAAGGAGTACTTAATTGTAACACTTATTGAATCAAAAATAATTTTTTAATTATCAACAAAACAATTGTGTTTGTTTTATTCATTGTTTGTATTGTATATATGTCACCGTAAAATTGTAAAAGCCGTTAGATTGTAATATTAACTACTAGAGAGATTATAATAACTCGACAGATTGTCAAATACAAATTTCTTCTTACACACACACACACACATTATTTTTCGTTATATGATAATATTTACCGTAACGATTGTTTAAACGGCATGTTCCCCGTGCCCCCATATTTGTTTGCTTTTTCATAATAATAATTATAACGAAAAATAATGCGTACAAATGTAAGGAAAGTGTTTTATTTTACAATCTGTTGAGTTTTTACAATACCTCTAGTAATATTACAATCTAACGGATTTTACAATTTTACGGTAACATATACAGAATGTAACAACAGTAAGTGATAATACTTTAAGGTTAGTATGTGTTCCTTATATAGAGTATACTGTGAAAATAGCAGCGCTGAAAGCGAAAATTTTATTTTGTGATTTGTATGGGCAAGCGCCCCAGCGACACACATGAGCTTCCCTTTACAAATCACAAAAAAATCGGTTTCCCTGCTACTTTGCCAGTGGACTCTATATAAATGATACATACACACCCTTAAGTATTATCACTTATTTTTGTTACATTCTGTATGATATATGATATATGATACCACAAAATCTCCTATAATCATCATCATCTCTCTATATCAAAAAGTGTAGTAAGAGTAGAGTAGGTACATGTTTACGGTATAAGCTTACCAAACTTTCGTTTAAATATACTAAATAAAAATAGTCTATTAACCTAAACTTACCTTGCCTACTGCATTATTTTATACTGTGGCGCTCTCGCTTAGCGCCAAAGGTCGCCGGAGTTCATATCCAAACGGCTCCCGCGTAACGCGGACGCAAGTCGCTAGGGCGCATAAAATACCTAAAGCTTCGGAGGAAGGAGCCCTTAATTTATAATAAATATAGTATAAAAATGTCAGTGACTTGTTTGACATGTTTAGAAACGAATGTTCACCACCCCCCGTGTACACCCCGCGCCACGGTCGGAGAAAGACGACTGCTTCCGACGTCATAAACGAGTGCCGCCTTCTAGATTTTTCCACTGGTGTTGTGCTTATGCGTGTAATTATTATGTTCGTGTTATCGATAAATGTGATTCAACATGACTACTGCTGAAGAATAAATACGTATTCTGAAAGGTAATTAAGACGAAGAATTTGAATCAGACGAAGAGTTTAACATTGATGAAGAGGTAATTTTTATTGCATTGTTGTATTTAACTTAGAATATATTAAATAAATTGATTAAGTTTATATGAGTGACGCTTAGGGCCAGTTTCACCACTTGCGTTTAAGTTCCAGATATCCGTTGTTAAGTAGTAAGTTGCGTTTAAGTCCGTCTAAGATTATCCGTCAAAGCAGTGCCAGTTTATTTTAACTTACCATATATGTATGTCCTGGTGGAATCTTGCAATCTCTTTACCCACTTCCCAGTGTCCGATTGAGGTGAAATTTTGCACACACATTTGGTTTGGATGACAATGCAATAATATGGTCCCATGGTATTGGTCTGATGATGGAGTCGGAAGGTGGCCATAGGAACTCTTTAAACTTAACAAGATAAATCCATCTAGTGTGGGCACGTTTGATTTGACTTTACAAGTAGGTACCTACTATGCTACATTACCTATATTTATCAAACTACAATTATTTTGTGGTATCATTTCAGATTCCCGGGAGCGATGTCGCAAACGCTGACTTTAATTGGACAATGCAAATTTCTCCCCCAATGTTAGAAGATTTCGACGACTTTGTTTGTGGTTTGTCACCTGTTGCAAAACTTGATAGCACTTCCACGGAATTGCATTTTTTTAAACAATTTTGTAGCAAAGACTTGTTGCAAAAAATTGACTATTTTACGAATAAATATCATCAACACTTCGTAAGACATGCTGATCTAAGTCAATACTCAAGAATGCAACGATGGCAAGACGTGGCTATTGACGATATTTACATTGTTTTAGCGCTCACGATGCTTTTCACTAGAAACAAAAGAATAACAATCGAAGAACACTGGTCTACAGACCATTTATTGCATAGTCCAGTGTTCCATAATATTATGTCTCGGAATAGATATTGTTCAATTTTAGCCATGTTATCCTTTTATGAAGCCCTTGCAAGGACAAGTGATCTACCAAGATTACACAAAATAAAATTGCTGGTTGACCACGCACGTGAAATGTTCAAAAACACATTTATCTCTTTTAATTCCCCTGTCAATAATCCCTGGTCAAAAGTTATGCATAGATGAAAGTGTTGTGCCTTTTAATGGTCGTCTAACTATAAAACAATATTTACCCAAAAAACGTAATAGATTTGGTATCAAGTTATTTATCTTATGTGATGTCAAAACTGGATATCTCGTGGATTTTTTTGTGTATTGTGGATTAGAAACAGAAATAAAATCCGTACCAAATTTGGGCGAAAGTGGATCAGTTGTTGCCGAACTTCTAAAAAAATACTTTTTTTGCGACCGAGAGTTGTATGTAGATAACTGGTATTCCAGTCCTCAACTTTTCACGTATTTAAAAGAAAGGGCCACATACGCCTGTGGCACCGTAAGAGCGACTCGAAAAGGTATGCCGAAATTTCAAAAACTGAAACGTGGTCAAACAACCACTTACATGGCTGGTCCTCTCTTAGCCCTAAAATGGCAAGACAAAAAACCAGTCATAATGTTATCTACAAAACATTATGACAGAATGATACCATCAAATAGTTTGAACTACTTAACTGGCCTACCCAAACTGAAACCGGAGTTTGTGGTAGACTATACGGCAAATATGGGATCGGTCGACACCGCCGATATGATGACTAGCACGTTAGTCTGCATAAGAATGTTAAGGAAATGGCATGAAAGCTAGGATTCCATATTATTGACATGTTTCTGCTTAATGCTTTCTATTTGTTTAAAATAATAACAAACAAGGAAACATCTAGTTTAGCTCATTTCCAATTAAACCTTATCAGGCAAATAATAGAAAAATACAAGCAGTGTCCTCTATCTCAACCGTCAACTTCGCGTGGCATCCTTGACTCTTGCCGATTTTTAAATAACGATACTTTAGAGCATTTTCCTACTAGAATACCAAACGGCAAAAGTCAGCGATGCAAAATGTGCGCATCAAAACAAAAACGGTCTGAAACTCGTTTTATGTGTCAAAAATGCAAAGTTTATTTGTGCGTAGATCCATGTGCTGCTGAATACCACAAATCTACAAAACAATCGATATCGTGATCCCACAACACTATTTTTGCTATCGGTCGGCGGCTGCTTAGACGCGGTTGAGACTCGTCTGACATTATTTGGCATTGACGAGTGTTTGTAGCACGTGTGTACAATTAAGTGAACATATCACTTTTTTTTTTAGTCGAAATGGCGCCCAAGCGTATGTGGCCTTCAGAACGCATTATATTTATTGTAAGTTGTGATATTATTACAAAATACTCATGTTTGTTTTTAATTTTATGGAAATATTGAAGAGAGCCAGTCAATTTTAGCTACCAGTCACTATAGCCAAGACGAAGTAGATATAGACTTGCTGTCAACAATATACGACAGTCAATATCATTTCTATTTGCCAGAGGGTCAGTCACAGTAACGAAGCTGCAATAATACGCCAGATCTTTATAGATCTACAGCTACACAAACTTTAGTCAAGACTACAGATAAAAGTACACAATATGAGCAAATTGGTAGTCCAATCAAAGGAACTGCACAAATATTGGCTGACAGTTATTTTGCTGGCGATGAAACTCTTAAAAAGAAGTTTATCGAATGTTACGTAAGTGTGGTCTCGTCCATAATTCGTGTTATCGATATATTATTGTTCGACTGATTATAATTAATAAAAATTTGAATCTGTGATTATTTGACTGATTTTATAATAGAAATTGTATCTGTGATTATTTAACTGATTTTATAATAATAAGATGTTGTATCTGTGATTATTTATCTGATTTTATAATAATAAGAAGTTGTATCTGTGATTGACTGATTTTATAATAATAAAAAGTAGTATGTGATTATTTATTTGTATGTGATGTTATTAGTCTGTTGAAAATTGTGTAGTTATATATCGTTAGAATCTATCAAAGTTATTCGGTACTGAACTAAAAAAAATGTTTGTTCAAAACTGACCAATGTTGTTAACTGTTGTATTAAGATAAAGATTACTCTACATGACAGAATTGAGAATAAATATAATAAAAATAACGAAATTCATTTCTGGACTAATTTTATTGTGCGGAAAACAATAAATCTTTCAAGATCTTTTTGAAAGAAAGAAGAAAGAAGAAACGCTTTTTGTTTCATTAAGTTACCAAAATACCTACTAATATTAGAAATAAAATTACAATAAATTACAACGTAACGCTTTCCTGTGTCTGTCTGCTACGACATTTAAATGAAATTGTATGCGTGTAAAGGGGATGGGATATCGATCTACTATTGAAAATCTCTATTTGTTGTAGGTATTTATTTTTCATTTTACTGTGCCTGGCGCTATTATATGTAAACAACTCAATTATTTAATCCGTGGAAACTATGAAATTAATATTATTTGAAATGTAATAACAAATATTGGAAATTGTCACTTCATTATTCAAGCTGTTTTTATCTAATGTTTTTGCCAGCGTTGTATATTTACTTACAACATTATGGATTCAAATACTAGATATCAGTTTATATAAATTATAAATTATGAAATAAATTATCGACATCGAAAAAGATAATAATTGCACATCAATATTTTTTGTATTTTTGTAGGTATAAATTTTTCGATTTATGGTGCCGGCGCTAGAGGCACGACAATTGATTTTAAGCTCGGCGGTTAAAAGGTTAATATCTCTATATGGTGTAAACACCTGGCTATGGAATGCAAGTGATCCTAATTATACTAATAGAGGACTTAGGGAAGACGCCTGGTTAAATATTAGCCGCGAGATGCATGTACCAGTTTCTGATACAGACGGCATCCCTAACTCCGCACTCCGCCACCTTCCCTTCAGGACGGTGGCCGCCCTGACTCGCCTCTATAACGGCATTGTCAGGACCGGCCACTTTCCAAACCAACCAACCAACCCACCAAACCCCACAAAAACTTAAGGAAAGCCGAGGGCTACATACCGGCCCATTACCCTCCTTTCAACCCTATCCAAAGTGTTTGAACTTGTCCTCCTTAAACATCTCTCTCCTTACCACCCTCCTCGTGAGGAACAATTCGGGTTCAGGTCCCACCTGAGTACCACCCTCCAGCTGGTACGTGTTGTCCATCATCTGTCCGTTGCGGCAAACAAACAGGAATCGTCGGTCGCTGTCTTCCTAGACATGGAGAAGGCGTTCGACAGTGTCTGGCATGAGGGTCTGCTTTGTAAGCTCATCCGGGCCAACGTACCTTCGCCTCTGGTAAGGCTATTAGCCTCTTTTCTCTCCGGCAGGACCTTCAGGGTGCGCGTTGACGGAGTCCTCTCCGGCGAGCGTCCCATCACCGCTGGCGTCCCGCAAGGTAGTGTCCTCTCCCTAGGGCTCTACAACTTCTACGCCAGCGACGTGCCCGCGGACCAGGGCACCACCGTCGCGCTGTACGCCGACGACACGGCGTACTTCACCTCCTCCCTGACCACCGAGCATGCCGCCATCAAGCTCCAAAGGACGCTGGATCTCCTCCCTGACTGGCTGAGCAACTGGCGACTATCTGTCAACGCAGGCTAGTCCCATATCATTCAATGCTAAATCATTTAAGTAGCTCACCTCCTAATTTTAAAAAACGCACTGAAAAAGTTCTACAACAATTACGTATTACACACCTTAATGAAGAAGAGGCTAATGCATTAATAGAGCTTTGTTCCGATTATTCAGACATATTTCACTTACCCGATGAAAAGCTTACATATACAAATGCTCTTAAACATTAAATTAAAACTACTACCGACATCCCGATCCACACGAAGACTTACCGGTTTCCTGAGGTGCATGAAGCAGAAGTACGTAACCAGATCAACAAGATGTTGGATCAAAACATAATTGAACCATCTAATTCACCATGGTCTTCCCCGATTTGGGTGGTACCAAAGAAACTAGACGCGTCAAAAGTTCAAAAGTGGAGAGTCGTGATAGATTACAGGAATCTAAACGACGTGACTATTGGTGACACATATCCTATCCCTCAAATTACTGAAATCCTGGACCAACTGGGTCAAAGTACTTACTTTTCCTCGTTAGATTTAGCATCAGGTTTCCATCAGATCCCTTTAAATGAAGAAGACAAATCCAAAACTGCATTCACTGTACCAGAAGGTCACTATCAATTTCTAAGGATGCCGTTTGGACTGAAAAACGCCCTGGCAACCTTTCAAAGACTAATGAATAACGCACTTTCCGGATTGCAAGGCTTACGTTGCTTTATTTATTTAGACGATATTATCTGTTATTCTCACGACTTGTTATCACATATTAAGAATTTAGAACTCATTTTCCAAAGAATAAAAAAATTTAACCTGAAGTTGCAACCCGACAAGTGCGAATTCCTGCGTCGTGAAGTTTTATATTTAGGCCACATTATCACAGAAGATGGCGTTAGGCCAAACCCGGATAATATCAAATCTGTCGTCGAATTTCCTATCCCGCAAAGTCCTAAAGACATCAAATCCTTCCTCGGCTTAGTATCCTATTACCGAAGATTTATCCCAGATTTTTCGAAACTAGCTAAACCTCTAACCAGCCTTTTAAAGAAGTATCAGCCCTTTATTTGGGAAAACCAACAGCAACTAGCCCTAGAAGCACTTAAAATAAACTTACCTCCGCACCCGTCCTATGTTATCCCGACTTTACCAAACCCTTTATACTAACAACAGACGCTTCAAACTACGCTCTCGGAGCTGTCCTTTTCCAAGGCCCCTTAGGTCAAGAGCGCCCCATAACCTATGCCTCTCGAACCCTTAACAGGAGCGAGAGTAATTATAGTACGACAGAGAAGGAGTTGCTACCCATCCTATTTGGTTGTAAACAGTTTAGACCGTATCTGTATGGACAAAAATTCCAGATAGTCACTGACCACAGGCCTTTAAAATGGCTTTTCAATCATAAAGATCCGTCCAGCAAATTACAGAGATGGCGTCTCAAGCTCGAAGAATACGACTATGAAATAGTGTATGGGAAGGGAAAGCTCAATTCAGCAGCGGACGCCCTATCAAGATTTCCAGTTAATCCCATATATCCTGAAAATCCTACACCAACTGAAAATAACAATCCTATACCCCCTTCAGAGCCATATTCTGACGTTTTAGACGATAACGAATGGACCACAATAACGTTTAGCCCAATAGACGAAAAAGATCCTGTAACTGACAATCTTAACCCTGACTTGAATTTGACATTTGATCCACAACCTTCAACCAGTAGACAAACTACTGTACGACCCGAAATCGACAGCCCTGTAATTAGTCACGCTCCCTTGGTACCAACCGATCTCAACAACTGCGCCTCAAGAACGGTCAACAACACCGGATGAAACCTATAATAATTTCCTTAAATCACCTTCTAGATCTTTTAATACCCGAATTTTAGAACATAACAGCAGCATCCTGAGAAGCAATTATAGAATCATAATTATACCAACTTCAATAGACATGGACGAAAATATACCTTACGTCCAAGAAATTATCAACAATTGTCCTGCATATATACGCAACGAATTTGAAAAACTCGAAAGGACATTATTTGAACACTTGTCACTCGAATACAATAATATATATTCATTTTCCTGTTTTCAAAAGTACACCATTTCGATTCTTGCACTTACCCGGACATATTCAAATCGCTTAAAAGTATAAGAGATCAAATAATAATAAACCACCCAACCGTAAACGATATCAGTATAACAGACTTTCGGAACCCTTTTGATAGAATATCGTTTGTAAAAATCTATAATATACTTGGTCATATTTTCGACGGAACAAATATTTCCATTCACATTTACCATAATAGCTTGATTTATCCTGTTCCATCTGAAATCAGAAAAATTCTTAAAGAAAATCACGATATTCCTATTGCTGGACATTTACGGCAGAACAGATGCTTAGTCGCATCAAAGAAAAGTATTTCTGGACAAACATGCGTATGATATCGAAAATTATGTAAAAAATTGTTCATCATGCCAAACAAATAAGGCCTTAAGAAAAATTTATCGCGCACCCATGGTTATCACGTCTACTTCAACATCTCCTTTCGAAAGGTTGGCAATAGATATTGTAGGACCTCTTCCCGAATGCGACCCTGCAAAATTGAAATACATTTTAACGATGCAAGACGACCTCACAAAATTCAGCTTAGCATATCCGATGCGGAGCATCACCGTTGAAGAAACCAGTGAGTGCCTCGTTACACTGCATTTCATTATTCGGAATACCCAAGCGCATACTCACAGATCAAGGCACGAATTTCACTGCAGAGTTATTTAGTAAAACATGCGAACTATTCAAAATCAAACATCTTTTCTCATCTCCTTATCATCCCCAAACTCAAGGTGCCTTGGAGAAATCGCACTCCACATTAAAAGAAAATCTTAAATCATATATTAACGAAAATCAGGACAATTGGGCTCGCTACGTATATACAGCTGTATTATCATATAACACCGCTATACATTCCACTACGCATTACTCACCTTATGAATTATTATTTGGACACAAAACCCACAAAAGTTTAAAATATTCCCACGAAAATGCTTTAGAGCATATTAGAAAATCCAAACAAACATCAAAAGATCACTATGACGAGGTGAAACTCGCAGAGATCCAAGGAGATACTCCAACCTGAAAACCTGAAAAAGAAAAGAAAAGGGTTATACTATTTACATATTTAAATTACACTTTATACAAAATTAAATAATATATTTTACTTACCTATTATACATTATATATACTTACCTTAGTCGATAAGGAAATACCTAACGGAAGCAATCATCTTCCCTTACAGCATACTGGCTCACGCTCTTCAGGAGTTTACTCGTCGAATCGACACGAGTCCGGGCATATATTTTGATCCAATTGGCGAACTCAAGATCAATGTTGGCCGCTTAGATCCTATTACACCTTATGATTTATCAAATATGGAACCGAACATTAAGACCATTAACTCAATTTTAGGTACAGTAAGGTTTTTGTGTAATCAAATTCAAATTGAAACAATAAAAGACCTGAAATGCCATAATGTTCTGGAGCCACTGAGTGTAAGATACAATGATGTTGTTTCGGAATATTCTTCCATTTCACATCTTATTAGTAATAAGAGATTTAAACGTGCTTGGATAGGTGCCGTAGGATCTTTGTCTAAAACAGTATTTGGTACTTTAAACGAAGATGACGCTATCAGATACGATAACGCCATACGAGATGTACAGGATAACGAAAAAGACTAAGTTTATTGATAAAAGAAAACATATTGGTTACAACTTCAATTTTGTCAAAATTTAACAATACACTTTTTAAAATAAAGCTCAATGAAATTAATCTTACTGAGGCTGTCGACGACCCCTCACTAAAGATCAAAAATATTTCAAAAAACTCTATAGAACTAAACTTTAAAACTAGCATTGATTCTATACTAGCAAATCTGGAAGCATCATTACTAACAGTATCTTTCCAAATGGAAGATATAACAAATGCCATTCTTTTTGGTAGCCGAAACATTTTATATCCAGATATTTTGCCCCCAAAACAGTTAGTCAACAAAGAGCTCGTCGACAACTATAGGCACCTACCAGCTGACGTTATATTACCTTTAAGTTTAAAATTAAGAAACATTCATAAACTATTAAATGTGTCTAGTATAAGTTGTTTTAGCCTAAACACTAAGATAGTATTTGTAATAAGATTACCTTTGGTGTCCCCTAAACTGTATGATCTATACCATAATATAGCATTACCAACGCCACATGATGATGTTAAACCAGACACTTTTAGTCTTATTAGGCCCAGTAGTAAATTTATCGCAATGACCAGAGATAAATCAGAATATTGTAAACTCGATTCACTCACGGACTGTCTGGCAATCGACATCGACGACTGCATCTGCAATGTGATGACCGTCTCCCCAACAAGTGCAAACCCCAGCTGTGAAAGTGAGTTAATGTCAAAAGTTATCAGTGTATTACCATTGCAGTGTCAAACCGATTCTATTAGTGGAATACTCAACGTATGGAAACCGATCTCCGATAATAATTGGATATATGTACAATCCGAAAACATTAAAGTGTATTTAGACTGTATTGACCAAATAAAAAAATATTACATATAGCTCTATGATCTATAGAGCTAGATGTAATTGGTACGCATCTTGAAAGTACCGCATAATTGTGTAGCATTCTGTAAAAATACAAAATTAATACCTAGATACGCTGATGTTAAACTTAATGTTACAGTTTTTCACCCTACTTTTAATATAATCAAGGATAACGCCATACGAGATGTACAGGATAACGAAAAAGACTAAATTTATTGATAAAAGAAAACATATTGGTTACAACTTCAGTTTTACGTATTTTTGTGCGCTAGCCATTACAGTGAAATTTCGTTTACTGGGTATAAAAAGTGTAAAAAAAATTTCAGATAAAAGACCATGTATACAGCAATAATATGCCTTAATATCTTATGCGACTGGAAATGTAAAAAATATTTGGTTACATCAAGTGCTACGGGCTCACTACAATGGAAATCTTACAAAACTATTGAGCATTATAAAGGTAAAAGAATTGAGCAAAATTCCCACCAACATACGAGGGCGGGTCAATAAGTCCGTGACTTTTGGAATAAAACACAGATTTTTTGATAAATAAATCATTTTATTTTTCAACGTAGTCCCCCTTGAGCTCTATACACTTTGTCCAACGCTTCTCCAATTTTTTTATTTCCAAAAAATATGATTTGTCGAGGTCCTCAAAATAGGCCTTTGTTTGCGAGATGACTTCATCATTGGAGTCAAATCTTTTTCCACCGAGCCATTTTTTCAGGTTTGGGAACAAGAAGTAGTCACTCGGAGCCAAATCTTGAGAATAGGGTGGATGTGGGAGCAATTCATAGCCCAATTCATGGATTTTTGCCATGGCAACTGCACATGTGTGCACCCTTGCATTGTCTTAGTGAAAAAGAACTTTTTTCTTGGCCAAATGAGGTCGGTTTTTTTTCAAATCCTCATTGAAGCGGTCCAATAAGTTGGCATAATATTCCCCATTAATTGTTCTTCCCTTTTGAAGATAGTCAATGTGGATTATCCCACGTGCATCCCAAAAAAAAAGTCGCCATAACTTTATTGGCTGACAAACCCACCTTGGCCTTCTTTGGCGCCGATTCACCCTTAGAAACACACTGTTTTGACTGTTGTTTGGTCTCTGGTGTATTGTGATGGATCTATGTTTCGTCCACGGTTAAAAAACTCCTCCATATTGTGATTAAACAACGCCAAACCTTCCTGTGAAGTTGTTACACGATTGCGTTTGTGGTCGACTGTGAGCAAACGCGGCACCCATCTTGCGGAAAGCTTTCTCATGCCCAAGTGATCATTCAAAATTGAAACCACTGAGCCATGCGAGATGCCTATGGCTTCCACAATCTCTTGCACTTTCAATCTTCGGTCGGCCAACACCATATCGTGAATTTTTTCGATTGTTTCGGGTGTAGAGGCCTCAACTGGGCGTCCAGGACGTTCGGCATCTTCAGTGCTTGTACGGCCACAACGAAATTCAGTAAACCACTTTTTTACCATTGAAATCGATGGTGCAGAGTCCCCATAGTATTTATCAAGCTTAGCCTTGGTCTCGGTAATGGTTTTTTTTCGCAAAAAATAATGCTTAATAAGCACACGAAATTCACTTTTTTCCATTGTTTCCTTAAGTTACTGGATAGTCTGATAAAGGTAGCTGTAAAACACAAACTAACTGACGCAGCAAGTTCAAATTTTGATAGGAGTCAACTGACAGATGCCTGTTGACAGGAGTAGTGTTGCTTTTTCAGTAAGGAGGTTAGAAATTCAAAAAGTCACGGACTTATTGACCCGCCTTAGTATAAAGGGTAAGTGATATTATATAGTATATAAGGGTTGTTTTCGGTAACCATACCAATTCATTCTTAAATAACTAAAAACATTGTTAAAAACTAGAGGTTATAATATTATTATGTTACCTCTACTAGTTTGACATGTTGACATCCGAGATTTCCGGGCCTTCGGCACTAAATTTCTTATGTTGGTTACTTCCGTGTCCGCAAAATTTTTCACTAGTGGTTTCAAATTTCTATTAAGTACTTTTCTCGTTTTGTTCTGTGTTTGTTGGACTGTCGGTAAATATAACAAAATAAAATGGGGAAAAGAAAAAGCTCTCGCAAAGAAGACGAAGACTTGTGGAGAAAATTAAGAAAAATTGAAAAGAAACTGAAACTACGAGAAGAAAGTCCGGGGACTCCTCCTCCACCTGCACCGGCTGAAACAGCCCACACAGTATGTCCTGAAGACACCCAGGACTTGACAGGTAATTATTATTAATTAAAGGTACTTTAAACGACTGGATGACCCTAGTATTTGTAGTAACTACCCGGATATCCTACAAGCCCATATTATACATAAGTACCAACTCTGACTTAGCGCTGCCACTAGCGGGTAGACAATGTCAGTTATATACATTTCAGCGCTATCACTCAGCGGATAGACACTTCATTCTTACTTTTCTTGAGCTATCACTTGCGGATAGACAGTTATAAAAAATATTAGAAAAACCCACAACTGACACTGACAAAACTTATAATTTACAGTTGAGGACATCCCAGAAGAACTCCTGGAAGCCCTGGGTAAAGAAGGAGAAAAAGAAATTATACTCAAGCTTTGTCCGAAGAGATTAGCATTAGTTCACATGTAGTAACACATACGGTGTCGCCATCTCGCACTGAAGTTGAGGGTAGGTATTTGTATACACAGTTTTTTTTTTTTTTTTTGTTTTACCCGCCTTTTGCTACCTTACTCGGTCCCTGTCCTCTCAGACACCAGCATTCATATTACAGTGCTCCGCCACGATCGCACGTAAAAATTTTGTGATGTGCAAGTAACGGTTTTCTATTCAAAGTCTCCAAGTAAACGTGTTATACCTAATGGGTAAACGTGTTCGTGAGGATCCTAGTGATCCTATCGACTTTGAAATTATGTCAAAAAAGTTCAAGGAACTGGAAAGAGTGTTTTTGCACGCACAACGGAGATACGAACGGGAAGTCGAGAAGCAGCCACGGGAGCCGCCAGGAAACGCGTCTTCATCGTCTTCATCGTCGGCTGGCTCATCCCGCGCCGCCTCGCCGACACACAGCTCCAGCTCAGGCTCCGAGTCGCAGTCGCCGTCGCGATCGCGCTCTGCCTCTCCCGCACCGCGGTCTAAGAAGGCCGACACTTCGCACCACCGGCAAGAGCTGTCAAAAGACAAAGGTTGGTTTCATCTACCTACCTTTTTAACACTTGTCATAAATCAGTTCTGCGGATAACTTTTGGGGTTATCACTTAACTGATGAACAAGGAAGATTCTTTCATGCCTATTTAGTGTTGCGGATCGTCTGTGGTACTATCACTTCACTGAACGTGGTTTATATATAACCTACATAACCGTGTTGCGGGCAATCTGTGGGATTGTCACTTCACACCGAAATAGTACTGCGGGCAGCTCTTGGGGCTGTCACGTTACTATTAATTTATTGCGACGCCTCCCATAGTCTTTAAGGCTATATCTATTTGTGTGTATTTACACACGTTATCTAGTAATACGGTCAGCTTTAGGGGCTGTCACTTTACTATGTATCAAATTACATCTGAAACATATTGATTTCAGAATGGCCACCAAATACAACCGAACCGAGGGCATCGGCCATTGCCGAGAGCACCGCGTCGCCCGATGAATCAGGCCAGGCCGGCTACGCGCCGCCCGCGCCGCCTCGGGGCTCCGAGGAAGCGCCAGCTGCAGCTCCTGAACTGGATGAAGAGTTGCTAAAGATCTTAAGCGAAGACCCTTCTAAGACGAAGGCCACTGGTAAAGACATACAAACCGACCTTGCAGTTCGGCTTCAACATGTAGCTACTACAGGCTTGTCTAAAGAAACCCGCAAGAAGTTATTAGACAAATATTTGCCACTTGGGAATTGCGCTCTAATCGATGCACCTGATCTCAACCCGGAGGTAAAAGCCGCGGTCTCTGACGCAGTGTACAAGAGAGACAAGGGCATTAAAGCAAGACAGAAGCAACTGGCCTCGGCTATTGCTTGCGTTTCAGAAGCTCTAACTATACTTCTCTCTTCAGAGCAGAAGGATATGACGCTCATAAAAATTTTAATGGATGCAAGTAAGCTTCTATGTGACAGCTAGAACCAGGACTCAAATACACGTCGAAATTTTGTACTGTTTAATTTGAAAAAGGAGTTGAAGGATCAATTGCAGGAAACTAAGATAGATAAATATCTTTTTAGTAAAGAC
This sequence comes from Phengaris arion, assembly GCA_963565745.1. Taxonomy (NCBI): domain Eukaryota; kingdom Metazoa; phylum Arthropoda; class Insecta; order Lepidoptera; family Lycaenidae; genus Phengaris; species Phengaris arion. The sequence goes on along the minus strand of OY751444.1, from coordinate 4,787,507 downwards.
TTGGCCGACACACTCAAGGCAGCAAAAGCTATATGTAGATCTGGGGCTGACATGAAACCACCGAATACTAATCAACAGGCTAAGAAAACGAATAAACAGCCGCAGAAAAATTTTATCTGGCGAGCTCCTCCCTCGACTCAGAGGCAGAAGGGGACACCGAGGAAGGAGCCTGCTCGCAAGAGTCGTCCCGACAACTACTCGAGAGCGTCGTCGCGTCCAGCGCCGCCGCCGCCGCCACCAGCCAGCGCGAGCCGCAGCCGCAGCCGCCGCTAGACACGCAACCGCGATGTACACCACAAGACTACCCTGGTTGCAGGGATATTATCCGGACGTCTCTCTTGAGAAGATGTATCCCCCCCTCATCCATACACATCATGCAAGCATCACTCTCGGAAAATTCCATAAAACAATACGACACATGTCTTAAAAAATGGTTCCTGTTTTGTAAAACAAACAATATTGACCTGTTTGTTGCATCTGTCCCAAATGTCATCTATTTCCTGACAGAGCTGTATGAATCTGGTGCCCAGTACGGGACCCTAAACAGCTGCAGGTCCGCTCTCTCGTTGGTTCTAAGTCAAAATATTGCGAACGATGACAGGATAAAACGGTTTTTCAAGGGTGCTTATAGACTAAGACCTCCTTTGCCGAGATATAATAATACTTGGGACACATCAAAAGTTCTTAACTTTTTATGTCAGTGGTATCCTAACGATAGCCTTAAACTAGATAAACTATCTAAAAAACTATCCACTCTTCTTGCATTGACAACTGCTCACAGAGTTCAAACAATATCTAAAATAAATATTAAAAATATTGAATTTTTCTCTAGCGAAATTCATATAAAAATCCCAGACTTGATAAAAACATCCAGGGCTGGTGCGTTACATCCTCAGCTTATACGACCATATTTTCGTGAACGCCCAGAAATATGTCCCGTAGAGGCTCTACGCTCTTACTTAAATATGACTAAGGATTTACGCGGAAACTATAACAGTCTTTTTATCGGATTAAAGCGACCTCATATACCAGTTACCTCGCAAACCATCAGCAGATGGATAAAAGGTACGTTGAAGGACTGTGGAATTGATGTCACAATTTTTGCAGCCCACAGTACCAGGCATGCTGCTACTTCAAAGGCAGGTAAACTTGGAGTCAACCTGGACCTCATAAGAAAAACTGCAGGTTGGAGCGGGACCTCCAACACATTTGGCAAGTTTTATAACCGAATTATCAGTCAAAATCACACGGCTGATTCGTTTGCAAGAAGCATTATGGCTGATTCAATTAATCCTACTGATTAGCGGATTTGTTAATATTACGTACAAATACATATTAAAACTAATGTTATGTAAAACATTGAAAAAAAAAAAATAACAGATTGTATAATTAATAATATATCATACCTATGATTGGGAATAAGTCATTTGCTTATCTAAGGAGTATCTTGGAATGTTTATTTATAAATAAATAGCTTCTTATTTCTTCTTCTTTACAGAATAGAAGAAGCTGAAAGTTTCTATTTTCATGCTTATAATAACTTTAAGTTATCTCTCAACATCTACATGTGAACTAATGCTAATCTTGAGGACAAAGCTTGAGTATAATTAATGATTAAACGAACTTACCTGTAAGTGAAGTTCTATAATAATTATACGAAAAGCTTTGTCCGAAGAGATTAGCATCCCACCCACCCTAAACTCACCCAAGTCTCATTCAAATATCAACTTTCTTTCTTGTCCTATAGTACCTGTGCTCTGAACTAAATGATGGTGTCTGAGAGGACATCCCACCGAGTAAGGTGGCAAAGGCGGGTAAAACAAAAAAAAAAAAAAAAACTGTGTATACAAATACCTACCCTCAACTTCAGTGCGAGATGGCGACACCGTATGTGTTACTACATGTGAACTAATGCTAATCTCTTCGGATAAAGCTTTTCGTATAATTATTATAGAACTTCACTTACAGGTAAGTTCGTTTAATCATTAAATACTGTTGGTAAGAAGCTACAGCAACAGCTGGCAGATCAATGGACCAACATTATTCACCAGGGACTGGGAAAAGAAGCTAGAGAGAACTTGTCAAAAAAGTATCCTACTCCAGTTAAATTCATGGCAGCTGTACCACCTGTCATGAATGACGAAATAGCAGCCGCTATGAATGAAGCTAGCAAAAAGCGGGATAAAATAATAGTTTTCCGTCAGGCGTTAGTGGGAAAAATGATGGTCGGTCTAGGTAAGGCACTTACCTGTGTCCTTAAGGGCAATATAAATACAAAAGAAATTGTAGAACAGTTAAATGACGCAGCCAAATTAGCTGCAGAAGTCCTTCACCAGGACTCTGAATCTAGAAAATTTTTCGCATTGGCTGGGACAAGTACGGTTATAAGGGAGGCGGTAAAAAAAGTAAATACTGACGAATTTCTATTTGGAAAAAATTGTGGAGAGCTTATAAAAGCGGCTCAATCTATCCAAAAGACAGGATCCCAAATAAAAATTAAACCGCCTACCCCAGCAGTCAGACAGGAAAACTGGAAGAGCCTGCTGCAACCTCATCATCAACAACGCAGCGGGCAAACACAGCGTACACAGGCAAAGGCTCAGACATCTCAACAAGGCCAGAGACCCCAACCACAGCGGAGGAAACCCCAACCCCAGCGCCCCAGCAGACAGACCCGAGAGAAAAGCAGTGAATGGCCTAGAACGGCCCAAGTTGAGTAAACGGTGTTTCCTACTTACACCCCAAATACACACTGGATGTTTTGTTGGACACCATAACATCGATGTACGCGGTTGGAGTAGTGAATGGACTAGGACGGCCCTAGCTCAGTAACCAACGGTTCCTTGTTACACCTTGTTGGACACCATAACTTGCGGTCGGAGCTGTCAACGTGAATGACCAACCAAGCCTCATTAGGAGGAGGATAGTATATTTTAGCAGTTTGCACCCCAAGAGGGCCAAACTGGGTCACAAGCAAAGGTCACACCCACACAACTGACAAGACTTGCAACGGAGGAAAAACGAGACAATCCCAGGAAGCGGTATGCTGTGTTTTTGGCGAGAAGTGAGCCCAGGAACTGTCCCACGCTCAAACCTACATTCCTCTAGAAAATGAGCATAATTATAGTTCAATGTTTTTTATATTAGTTAAGTAGTTTTTAATTTTTTTCTATATTTTATTCTATTATATAAGTTATCGTTTATATTTTATCTTTACCAACCCATGACAAGTAGCCAGGATGCAGGGACCTCCACTAATTTTTCGACCGTGTCCTTTGGGAATCAGCTGCAATGCTCCCACTGTTCCCGATATTTTAAAAGCCAACGGGGTTTGAACATCCACGTAGGCAAATGCCACAAACAGCTTCCAACCCTCATTCCCCCAATAACTAATTTACTTCCGAACCCAATCTATCAAACAAATTTCTGGCAAGAAATATCCAAATTTAAACGTTTTGTACCAGTTCTAAGATGGATCCCTAGAGGTGCCAGAGTGACTGTGGCCCAGAAGCTTGCCGAGACAATACGCCACACAGTGCTGGAGAACTCGAGGCAAGCCTGGGAAAACCTACTCACCTTTCCCTACCGATTTCTGCATATCTCTAGAGATCCGCTCAACAATGCCTCCCTCACTTCAAGAATCAAAAAGAATTGTGTTTCGGATATTAACCTCAACCCAAAATTTTCTTTACATTCCTCGGTCAAACACAACATCGTGAAAACTGTGCGCCTTGAGGAAAAGAGGTGGTGGCATTCGTCCGATTGCTGTCGGCTCCACATACCGGCGCCTTACAGCCAAACTAGCTTGCAAATCGGTCACTTCCCTCGCGTCATAATTCCAGCCAAAACAGCTCGGTTTTGCCTGCAAAGGGGGTTGTGAGGCCGCCGTTCACTCTTTCAGGACAGCTATCCACAATCAAGGCGATGATGTGTTTCTGAAGGTCGATGTCAAAAACGCTTTCAACTCAGTTGACCGAGGCGCCATGTTGGCCCAAATTAAATCTAAAGCACCTGCCATTTTACCATTTATGCTCCAGTGTTACAACGACCCCACCAAATTCATTTACAAAGACCACCTCATCTCATCCGAAGTGGGCTGCCAACAGGGCGACCCTCTAGGTCCAGCAATCTTCAGCCTTGCTATACACCCGGTCATCGAGCTTCTAAATTCAAAATTTAATGTTTGGTATTTGGATGATGGGACCCTTGGAAGCGATGCACCCACTGTACTATCCGACTTCCGCACTCTGATCCGCGAGTTCCAAAAAATAGGTCTGCAGCTGAACCTTGGTAAGTGCGAACTTTTTGTGCCAGACTGTTGTGGAGATAGAAACGCGATTATATCCAGCTTTAAAGAAATAGCTCCACAACTGTCTGTCATTGACAAGGATTCGCTCTTCCTTTTGGGCTCACCTATTTTAGACGAATCTCTCCCGGACTTCATAGATAACAAATTACAAACTTTTAATGAAACTTTAGACCGCCTCCTCCAAATTAACTGTCACATGGCCTTTGCCCTAATCCTGACAATACTTTTTCCCAAAGGCTCTGGGACGAGCCACGCTGCAGACTGGTACGGAATAATCTTCTTAATACGTCCTCCAGTCCTGTGGAGCAGGCTCGCCTCTTGGCTACGGAGAAGTGGGAGTCGGGCCTTTGGCTACAAGCATTACCGTCACCCAATACGGGCACATTGCTGGATCGAACAGCTTTCCGGTTAGCTACTTCCCTGCGTCTTGGCACCCCTCACGTCGTCCCCCATCGCTGTGTTTGTGGTGCAAACGTGGACAGGCTCGGACACCACGGGCTGTCCTGTCAACGAAGCGCCGGCCGCATCTCCCGACATCACTGCCTGAACGATCTCATCCGTCGGGCTCTTGTCACCGCCGGAGTGCCAGCTGTGCTGGAATCCTCTGGTTTGGCGCGCGACGATGGCAAGAGACCAGACGATATGACCCTGGTCCCTTGGAGAGTGGGACGGGCTCTTGTATGGGACGCTACTTGCGTCGATACACTTGCTCCGTCCCATATCCAGAGCACCTCGAGTTCTGCAGGTTCGGCCGCCAATCAGGCGGAAAACCTCAAGCGGCGCAAATATGAGAACCTTAGTGGGGATCTCATATTTGAACCGTTTGGGGTTGAAACCCTGGGTACATGGGGTCTGGGTGCGCACAAACATTTCAGAGAAATCTCCAAAAAACTCATTGATGCCACCCGAGACCCCAGAGCCGGCACCTACCTGGCCCAGAGAATAAGTATCGCAATCCAGCGAGGAAACTCTTTGAGCCTTCTAGGTACTCTGCCTGGTGGGGACGACCTGGGAGATTTCTTTGTTTTGTAGCATTTTAAGTTTTGGAGTAGTTATTATGTTTTTTTTAGTACTTACCTACTTTTATAGTTTGTAAATATTTTAAATAGATGTTAGTTAATTTTATTATGTAAATAAATTGTAATAATTTTAAATTAAATTGTAACGTATTCTAGTAGTAGTAACAATATCAAGGATCCATGTTGTATTTTAGATAAGATCCCTAAAGTCCGTGATGAGTCCCCTATTAAACTTAAGAATATTGACTTAGACATTCTAACATCAGACGCCAATTCTAAATTTAATTCCTTATTGAAAGAAACGGATGAAATTTTAAATCAGCAACCAATAATAAAATATGGGACCCATTATTCAATTGTTTTAATTATAATGTTAATTTTAATGCGTATTTATTTTGTAATTAAATTATATTTTTACATTAAAGAGCACCGTCTATCCTATCGTTTTCCTAGACCCTTTCAATCACCTCAAAATACTATTAATGCTATAATACCAGATTCAGCTCCTCCCGATACAATTGATTCAAAAAGAAATATTGATGAAAATTCTATAGTCCCACCTAGCAATTCGAAAACTCCTTCACGTGAAATACCTTCACCGAGCATTAGAATCAATGTTTAAATTTTATTTTTTTTATTTTATTTGTTCTAAACTTCAGGAACAAAAGCCCCTGAAGTTTATTCTACCCCGGGGAGGTGTTATAGCTTTAGTATGTATGTAACATCCCTTAGTCAGCCCCTTTCCTACCTATCCAGCATTTCCTTTGTGTAGCAGCTTCGGTTGCAACTCTCCATCCAGTTTGCAACCGCGCTAGACGTGTGCATCAAAAATCAAAAATTGTTTTTTTAAAAAGCCTCAATCCTTGTGCGTTGTAACAATACGATAATATGTTATGGCATGAATGGTTCCGTTTCATCATAGGATTTATTTTGAAGGTAAGATTGGATTAACTTTTTGCAGGTGAAATATGACGACTCGTATATTGGCAGACTTCGGTTAATTTTATTGTAGAGATATGGGCCTAGAAAGTAAAATAATCATTTTGTAAAAGACAACCTTGGTTTGGGAATTTGGCATATTTTGTCCATACGACGTCTCGTAATCGTGATGAAAGGGATGTTTCGGTGTTGCCGGAGGACCGTATTGAGGATAAATAATTGCCGAATATTCAGCACATTAATACTTTCGTATAATACTGTGGTTGAGAATCTAATAGGGCGAAAAGTTGCAACCTTTAAAACTGCTCTCTGGGCAATTTCAAGTGGCTTCAAGATATTTTTTGAGGCCCCACCCCAGCAGGAGATACAGTAGGTAATGACGGGCAAACATAAGGCGTAATAGACTTTACGTACTAAGGCGGGTCAATAAGTCCGTGACTTTTTGAATTTCTAACCTCCTTACTGAAAAAGCAACACTACTCCTGTCAACAGGCATCTGTCAGTTGACTCCTATCAAAATTTGAACTTGCTGCGTCAGTTAGTTTGTGTTTTACAGCTATCTTTATCAGACTATCCAGTAACTTAAGGAAACAATGGAAAAAAGTGAATTTCGTGTGCTTATTAAGCATTATTTTTTGCGAAAAAAAACCATTACCGAGACCAAGGCTAAGCTTGATAAATACTACGGGGACTCTGCACCATCGATTTCAATGGTAAAAAAGTGGTTTACTGAATTTCGTTGTGGCCGTACAAGCACTGAAGATGCCGAATGTCCTGGACGCCCAATTGAGGTCTCTACACCCGAAACAATCGAAAAAATTCACGATATGGTGTTGGCCGACCGAAGATTGAAAGTGCAAGAGATTGTGGAAGCCATAGGCATCTCGCATGGCTCAGTGGTTGCAATTTTGAATGATCACTTGGGCATGAGAAAGCTTTCCGCAAGTCGACCACAAACGCAATCGTGTAACAACTTGACAGGAAGGTTTGGCGTTGTTTAATCACAATATGGAGAAGTTTTTGCGCCGTTTTGTAACCGTGGACGAAACATGGCTCCATCACAACACACCAGAGACCAAACAACAGTCAAAACAGTGGGTTTCTAAGGGTGAATCGGCGCCAAAGAAGGCCAAGGTGGGTTTGTCAGCCAATAAAGTTATGGCGACTGTTTTTTGGGATGCACGTGGGATAATCCACATTGACTATCTTCAAACGAGAAGAACAATTAATGGGGAATATTATGCCAACTTATTGGACCGCTTCAATGAGGATTTGAAAAAAAACCGACCTCATTTGGCCAAGAAAAAAGTTCTTTTTCACCAAGACAATGCAAGGGTGCACACATGTGCAGTTGCCATGGCAAAAATCCATGAATTGGGCTATGAATTGCTCCCACATCCACCCTATTCTTCAGATTTGGCTCCGAGTGACTACTTCTTGTTCCCAAACCTGAAAAAATGGCTCGGTGGAAAAAGATTTGACTCCAATGATGAAGTCATCTCGCAAACAAAGGCCTATTTTGAGGACCTCGACAAATCATATTTTTTGGAAGGGATAAAAAAATTGGAGAAGCGTTGGACAAAGTGTATAGAGCTCAAGGGGGACTACGTTGAAAAATAAAATGATTTATTTATCAAAAAATCTGTGTTTTATTCCAAAAGTCACGGACTTATTGACCCGCCCTCGTATTATAGCTTGGTTTGCAATATATCGTAGATTTTTAAATATGTAGATCAGTTTACGAACGCGAGCTACCAGTGCGTTTATATGCATCCTAAAGTTAAGAAATCTGTCAATACTCGTAGTCACACCTAAATATTTAATGTGATCGACGGAGGATAATGCAGGGCAGTTACATAAAGGGTGAAATATTATACTGAGGGGAGAAGTGCAGGAGTGAGATTTTAAAGTTGAGTGAAGTTGCTGGCTGAGAATTTGGGCTTACAGAAAACGTGATAAACTTAGTTTTGTCGGTATTTTGCGTTAAGGTATAAGATTTGAGCCACGTTTCAGCTAATGTGAATCCATTTTGTGCCTGTGTTTCAGATCTATCCACGAATCCGCTACAAAGGTGAGTGCAGTGTCATCTGGATAACTGATAACTTTTGAATTTGGGATATCGAGTTGACAGAGATCATTCACAAAGACGAGGAATAAAGAAGGCCCAAGAACACTACCTTGAGGTACGCCGTAATAAATAGGTAATTCATCACCTTTATGCCCACCAATGCTAACTAACTGTGAACGATCCGTTAGATAGCTTTTGAAAAAATTCCAGTTGCATTCCTCTGATACCCATGATTTCGAGTTTATTTACGAGTGAGGCAACTGGAACTGTATCGAAAGCTTTCGTGAGATCTAAAAATATAGTAACGACCTTCTTATTTTTATTTAAATTGTCAACCAAGAAGTTACAGAGCTCGTGTATACCGTCACAAGTAGATTTGTTTTAGCGAAAGCCAAATTGTTGTGCATATAATAGACCAAATCGTTCTAGGTAACTGACCAACCGCTTGTTTACCAAATTTTCAAGGACTTTAGATAAAGCACTAAGAACTGCAATTGGGCGATAGTTATTTGGTAGTGTTCCTTCTCCTCCTTTGAAAATAGGGTGGATGATGGCTTTCTTGAAAGCCATCATCCACCATCATTTGATGGAAAAATACCAGCGTCAAAGCAGAGGTTAAATAAAAGACTTAGTAACGGTGCTAAGATGGCAGAGTACCTTTTCAAAATGGAAGGAGGAATGCCATCCCATCCAGTAGCTGCATTTGTTTGTAGGGAATTAATACGAGTAGTTAAAATTATTTCGTCGGGATCTGTATGTTGCAGGGTAAAAGAAGTACATATAGGAGCAGACGGAGATTTTGTGTTAGCGGTAAGGTGAGTTGACTGGTTAATAGATATATTATCTGCAAGATATTTCCCAATATTCACGAAAAATGTATTAACATCGTTACAAGGTTGAGTATTAGTGGAGGAAGCTTTAAGTAGTTGTAAGCAAGGATTTTTTGGTTTAGTTGTATTTGTTACCTGCCTCATAGTGTCCCATAGTAGCTTAGGGTTGTTACCAACTTTAGATAATTGATGTGCATCGTATCTTCTCTTGTGGGGACGGAGAAAGAATACAAATCCCCACCGCCGTCCGGAAAAGCGTGTCGTAAAAGGCGACAAACCCGGACCTCAGGCGAATGGGCAGCAGCGTCCGTCTGAGTAAGTAGGTATTCACCACTGCGGTCACCAACCCGCCCGCCAAGCGTACCAAGGGTGACTACGGCAAATCAGCCCGGACGGTTCCACAAAAAATGAGATAGACTTCATTATGACGACCAAGCGGCGTATATTTAATGATGTCTCTGTGATCAACAGGGTTAAGACTGGTAGCGATCACCGCATGGTAAGAGGCACATTAAATCTAAACGTTAAGCTGGAAAGGTCTAGTCTGGTGAAGTCTACAATCCAACCCACCGCTGCCAATATCCAAAATCCCGAAAAATTCCAACTCGAGCTCCAAAATTGCTTCGAATGCCTAGGCGAGTGCGAATCTGTGGACGATATAAGCAACAGGTTTGTGGAAGCTGTCCATGCGATTGGGTCAAAATTCTATAAGACCCGACGCCAAAGTAGAACTCAAAAGCTCTCCGATGGAACTCTGGAACTCATGGCGCAAAGACGAGAAATGAGATTGCAGTCTTCAGCTGATATGTCAGAATATGTCTATATTCTTTTTTTGATTATTAATATATTATTAATTTTTGATTGGATTAATAGATAGATAACCAAGGCAATGCGACACGATATACGCTCCATCAATACTAGATGTATTGAGGACACGATTGAGCGAAACAAGGGCTCTAAAGTGTTCGCAAAAAAACTGTCTATCGGACAAAGCCAGATGACGAAGCTGAAGACCGATCAAGGCAAGATCATCTCGTCGAAGCCAGAGATTTTGGAGGAGATAGAAGAGTTCTACGGACAGTTGTACACATCGACAAGGACACCTGTTATCAGCACGGCTAAAGATCCAAGAGCCAAGCTAACTCGACACTATACCGAGGATATCCCGGACGTCGGCCTGTACGAGATTAGGATGGCCCTCAAACAGCTTAAGAACAACAAGGCGCCAGGTGAAGACGGAATTAAGACAGAACTTCTGAGAGCGGGTGGAAAACCGGTACTCAAAGTCCTCCAGAAACTGTTCAATTCCGTCATACACGAAGGCGCCACACCTGAGGCATGGTGCAGGGGCGTTGTGGTGCTGTTCTTCAAAAATAGAGACAATACCTTTTTGAAGAACTACAGACCGATCTCGCTCTTGAGCCATATCTACAAATTGTTCTCGAGGGTTATCACGAACCGTCTCGCGCGCAGGCTCAACGACTTCTAGCCACCCGAACAAGCCGGTTTCCGAAAAGGCTATAGTACCATAGACCACATCCTCACACTCCGCCAGATTATAGAGATATCGGAGGAATATAATCGTCCGCTCTGTATGGCGTATGTGGACTATGAGAAAGCCTTCGATTCGATCGAAACCTGAGCGGTGCTTCAGTCTCTTCAGCGGTGTTGTAGAAGTTGAGAAAAGAAGGTGTGTTATAGAAGTGTTGAAGTGTTTATATAACAATGCCACCATGTCGGTCCGAGTACAGAATAGAAGTACGAAACCTATCCAATTGCAGAGAGGTGTAAGGCAGGGATATGTCATCTCTCCTAAACTCTTCACCACAGCATTGGAAGATGTTTTTAAACTCCTAGACTGGGAAGGATACGGCATCAACATAAATGGCGAATACATCACTCACCTTCGGTTTGCTGACGATATAGTCATAATGGCAGAATCGCAGGAAGACCTTAGCGCCATGCTCGGTAACCTCGATAGAGCTTCCCGACGAGTGGGTCTAAAAATGAACATGGACAAGACGAAAATTATGTCTAATGCCCATGTTGTACCCACTCCAGTATTTGTTGGGAACTCTAAAATCGAAATTGTTGACGAAATTGTTGGTATGTCTACCTGGGACAGACAGTCCGATCAGGCAAGTCCAACTTCGATAGTGAGGTCCAACGACGAATCCAACTCGGATGGGCAGCGTTCGGGAAACTACGCAGCGTCTTCGAGTCCGAAATACCTCAGTGCCTAAAGACAAAGGTCTTTGAACAGTGCGTATTGCCAGTGATGTCTTATGGATGTGAAACGTGGTCCCTCACTGTTGGCCTCTTAAATAAGCTCAAAGTCACTCAAAGAGCGATGGAGAGAGCTATGCTCGGGGTTTCTCTGCGTGACAGAATCCGCAACGAGGAGATTCGCAGACGAACTGGAGTAACCGACATAGCTCGCAGAATCAGTAAGTTGAAGTGGCAATGGGCAGGCCACATCGCTCGTAGAACTGATAACCGATGAGAAGTAAAGGTTCTAGAGTGGAGACCACGAACTGGAAAGCGCAGCGTTGGACGGCCTCCCTCTAGGTGGACCGATGACCTTATGAAGGTCGCGGGCCGCCGTTGGTTGCGGGTGGCCGGGACCGTTCGTTGTGGGAATCTTTGGGGGAGGCCTATGTCCAGCAGAGGACGTCCTATGGCGTCCTAGCTATGTTAATGGTGATGAATGATGTATCTTCTATTTGCATTCTGTAATACATTTGTACAAAACCTTCTATAACGCTTATAGGCATTGGTGTGTTTCATTTGTTGGAGACTGTTCACATTTCTTGTGAGTTTTTCATACACAGCAAGGGGACAAGGGGTAATCCAGGGTTTCATAATTCTTTTATTAGATGGTACTTTTTTCGGTGTGGAGTTTTTGTTCACGGTAGAAATTAATAACTCTACTATTGCGGACGCCAATATGTTGGGATCATTGATTAAGAAATAATCGTCCAGCTTTAGCTGTGAAATTGCTTCGTCAAGTGATTCGTAATTTATACATTTACTAGCAACGTTGGCAAAAACACTTCTATCGATAGGATGACTGATACATAATAGTGTTGAGTAATGATCTGTTATTGTTGATTCGTAGAAAAACGAGAGTGTTGGGTACTTTGTTCTTATAATAGTGTGGTCTAGACAGTTATTTTCTCTTATTGGTAGGGTGTGAGCAGGCAGATATCCATAAAACGCGAGTGTATTGAGGTATTCATCTGCTCGTGAGTCAAGTGAGTTGGGCTTCATATCTATATTTAAATCACCGATTATGACGACGGACTTACAAGTAGTGAAATTCGGTAATAGGTTGTTAAGAGTTGCAAGAAAATCAGCAATATTGTGATTAGACGGTGGACGATAAATGCATAAAACTGCGATATCTTCATCGATTTGAACACATATTCCAGAAGCAACATGATTAAAATCAAGCTCTATGCATTTTGGTGATAAAGCCGATTTGGCATAAACGACCACGCCGTCATTTTGATTAATATGGGTAGTTGTTTTGAAGGCAGTATAATTTTCGAGAAGAGGTATGTTAATATTGCTAGAGCATGGTAACCAGCATTCAGTCAGGATAACCAGATCGCAATCAAAGGAAAAACGATGTAGAAAGGATTGTAGACTTAAAAAATTTGCGATTTATAGATCGAATGTTTTGTGTGAAAACTTTTAGGTAATTGTTTGGTTGTGTTAACAGATGCGACGTTTCTTCGAGTATGCAAGAGTAAACATCTGATGTAGTCAGTTGATCAATATTATCAATTAAATCATGAATATTATTAGCCATTTATATGTGTAAAACAAACTTGTTACAGATCATTGAGACTCCCTGATTATAAATTTGTGTACTATGTATAGTGTATAGTGTAAGATGAATTAATGTAAGTGATAAGTAATATTTAGCGTAGTGTGATAAGTAATATTTAGCGTTTTGTTAAAGGTTGAATTGTCTGTTATGTGTGTGATATAATATGTGTAGTTTTGTGAGTAAATCTTGTATATTATGCTTGTAATATAATAATAATTGATGTGTGAATTTGCATGCTTAAAAAATTCCTTTTTATCGTCCATAAAGTAGAACCAAAAAAATGTGGGTAGCACGAAATAAAATGCTTGGTCCAATTTTAGGCCAGTCAGACACATCGAGAAAAATAAATTTATACAAAATAACAGGATGGAAGAGAAATATTAATGTGTATTAAAATAGATATAGAAAAAAATTCTAGTCAGTCACCCCTCAATACCGCAAGTTCGTTTTCGTGCTTGATTTCCAGACGCTGGTCGCCATCATTTTTCTTCATAAATACTCTGCCATTGTGGGTCCAGCAGTATTTAAACCCAAGGTTTTTAGCTTTTCCCCGAGCCGTCGCGAATAATTTGCGGTTTTTGTTTGTTAGACTTTCGGCTACATAGATCGGGAAGACAGGAGCTGGTAACCCTATGGTTGCAGTGGAGAGCTTATTAGATATATTTTTCTTATTAAATTCCTTTGCATGGCTCAGTATTTTATTTTTCATAATAGTCGAAGAGAAACTCTGTTACTACGGTTGAGGTACCAGTTCGAGTTTTAATACGATATATATCTTTGATATCAGCAGGGGTAATATTTACATCTAAAGTTTCGCATATTTTTTGAACGGATGAGCTAAGATCCTGTTGTGTCTCCAGCTTTATTTGTGACGTTGTAGGCAGATTGCGGAGCTCGATAACTGTGGACTTGGACCTTTTCTCAAACTCGTCGATTTTATTTTCTAAAGTTTTTATAGAAGTGAGATTTTCCTTACGTTCAATTTCCATTGAAATTAGTTTTTCCTTCATATCTTCGTATTGATTTGAAATAAAACCATCACACCAAACTTTAGTCCAACACCGCACACAGTGATCAGTGCCAATGACATTAAGGTGAGGAATGATGAGACTGGACAGGAGTTAAGAAGGAATGTTATCCACCTTAAAAAGGTCGAAGGAACGTGGAAAATTCAAAATGAGAATGAAAGTGGAAGTAATTTAGAAGATATGGACGATGATAATAGTTCAGGAATTGATGAGTCATTGATTAATTAGGATCAAGTAATTGCATTATTAATTAAGTTCATACTTTTGTGTTCATGTATTGACTAGATTGTTTTTTGGTAAACTGACGTTTTTGTAAAATCATATTTTGTTGCATAACGTTATATTTCTTTACATAAAAACGAATTAGCTTGTATACATACATTTAAGTTTGGTTGATTAAGATTAGATGTTTTTAAAATGTTTTCAAAATTAGTTGAAAAGGAGAGATGTGATGTACATAGCAATAAACGCAACGGTCCCGAACCACCCGCCCCCCCCACTGTTACCAACTTAGGGGTTTTCCCCCCAGATTCAGGGGGTAAATAAGTGAAATGGGATTTTTTTAGGGGTCTGAAATTTTTAGGGGTATTTTCAGGGATTTTTTGACTCTTTAATATTTTTAAACTGATAATATTAATATTTATTTCTTGATCTAGCGACTTATAATGACATCTAGTATGTAATTCTACAACCACTCTGTAGTGACTGGCGGCTATACTGGCGCCACTGGCGGTCATTTTATTGTCTGTGCATATAGCGATTATTGTTGTGTATATGTCTATATTTTTGTACTTGAACGTATGTTTAACATTAGGTTATAATGACCATTGACTTCAAAAAGAGCAGCTGAAGTTGCAATAGAACTATTGAAAATTTTCCTGGAAGTAGGTTGTCCCTATATACTACAAAGCGATAATGGCCGTGAATTTACTGCTGCAATCATTCAAGAATTAACTGCCTTGTGGCCAACATGTAAAATTATTAACGGTAAGCCTAGACATCCAGCGAGTCAAGGATCAGTTGAGCGTGCAAATCAAGATGTCGAAGCTATGTTACGAGCTTGGTTGATTGATAATGATAGTAAAAATTGGGCGATCGGCTGTTATTTTGTTCAGTTTCAAAAGAATTCCTCCTTTCATCGTACCATTAAACGTTCACCGTACAAAGCATTATTTGGAACAGAACCAAAAACAGGACTCCAATCTACTCATATACCAACAGAATTACTTGGCAAGTTAGTTACTGAAGAGGAATTGGATCAGTTTCTCAAGCAGCAAAACGTATCAGCTACTGAGTCAATTGACAAAGACGCTAAAATTTGTGAGGAACAACTAGCTAGTGTATTAATTGAAAATAGCACATCGACTTTAGAGCAAGTTGTGCCTGGCACATCAGCTATACCGCCCGAATCTGAAGCACCAAACAGTACTACATTGATTTTAGAGCGAGTTATACCTGGCACATCAGCTATACTGTCTGAACCTGAAGCACCAAATGTTACCACATTGATTTTAGAGCAAGCTGCACCTGGCAAATCAGCAATACCGTCAGAACCTGAAGCACCAAATATTCCCACATTTATCGAGTTAATAGCTGAACCACCAGTTGTATCAGAATCGGTTGAAAGAGTACAGGAAATGTTTTGTATTGTTTGTGGACATGAATCTACAGGAGCACATTTTTGTGACGTTTGTGGCAATTCCGTGCATGTAATATGTGGCATTACGACAAGTGAAGAAGGATATGGCGATCCATCCATCCATTTGATCAAATCCCTTAGGGAATTGATCAAATCCCCGATTTTATCATATCCCTGCGACATATATATACAAAAAATTGCAAACTTTTTATTTCAAAGAATGACATATAGTCACCATAAGTTTCAAAATCTATTGAAACCATTTTTGATAGTCTGTTGCAATGGTTATATTATTGATGTCATAGGGCCTTACGCAGCCACAACATCAGACGCGACTATATTAAGTGGCATGCTGAACGCTGAAAATAGTGCTTTTCACTGGTTTTTCAGACCAGGTGACGTTCTAATATTAGACCGAGGTTTCAGAGATGCTTTACCTGATGTTGAAGCTTGCGGCTATGTAATGCATATGCCCCTATCTGTAGCAAGAGGCCAAACGCAACTTTCGACTATTGATGCCAATAAGTCAAGAATGGTGACTATTTGTCGGTGGGTCGTGGAAGTGGTGAATGACCGTTTCAAACGTGACTTCAAGTTATTCAGACAAGAATATTTTAACAAAGCTTGAAAATGATTTTCGGATTGCTGCAGCCATCACCAATGCCTTTCACGACCCAATAACCGATTGTTCCAATGCCCACAAAATTGTTGAGAGACAAGAGAGACAACAAAACAAATCAATAATAGAGTAAATGTTGAAAACTTACTAGCAGAATATGTAATTGGCCAGAATCTTAACAGTAGAAGTAGAACAACTTGGATCAACGAGGACTGGAAGCTCTGGAACACTATTACTGTTCATGCAAAAGCGGCAGATGTACCTTGGGTTCGTGCGCCCACATAATGTCTATTGTAACCATACATCCATGCCCATCTGGGATGGGCACGATATGACACCGTTAGTCACTCTGCAGCATTTTTAGACCCTGTTATTGTAGATGATGAAAATATACAAGGTGTCTCAAAAGAAATTTTATATTTATTTAGCTTACTGCGTGTACGCAACGTAACCGAGGGGCGCGGGGTTATGTCAGTGGGTAGCCTGGCTCTTGGGAATTCAGTCGCTATGGAGCGTTTCTCGGAAGCAGACCGCGCGTTGTGCGTGCGAGAGTTTTACAAAAACAGTGATTCGGCGACTGTAGCGCGTAGAAAATTCTGCAGTATTCGAGGTTTTCGCCACTTAAATAATGCGCCAAGCATTCCTCTCTTTCGAAATTGGGTTAAAAATTTGAAGAGACTGGTACAACGCTAGATAAATCAAAATCCGGGCGACCTAGGTCATCAAGAACGGTAGAAAACGTGGAGTGTTAATCAGTCTGTTCGTGACGGCCCGAACCTTTCAATTCGGAAGCGCGCAAGTGCTTTAAATGTTTATAGATCATCATTACATCAAATTATGCACAAAGACCTAAAGCTGCACCCCTATAAAATTCAATTGGTGCAAGAATTACAGCCCCAAGATGCCAGTCAGAGGCTTAATTTCGTAAATCAGGTGATTGAGCGATTTTCAACGTTTACCAACATTTTGTTTTCGGATGAATCTCATTTTCATCTTAATGGCCACGTACATAAGCAGAACTGCTGCTACTGGAGTACAACGAATCCGAAAAGCAAACATCAGAAATCCCTTCATTCGCCTAAAATGACCGTATGGGCTGCGATGTCGGCGCGAGGAATTATCGGCCCTTACTTTTTTGAAGACGAAAGGGGGCGTGCAGTTACTGTGAATTCTGAGCGTTATGTGGAGATGTTAGATAACTTCTGGGTACCTGAACTGCAACTTTCGTGGCTATAAACAAAGAACATGGTTCCAACAGGACGGAGCAACTTCACACACGTCCAATATGTCTCTGCCACATGTTCGTGAAATTTTCTCAGGAAAATTGATCTCCCGGAGAGGTGACATAAATTAGCCTCCACGCAGGCCAGATTTTACCCCTATGTACTTTTTCCTATGGGGTTATCTTAAATCTAAAGTTTACGCCAATAAACCGACTTCACTGGCGCATTTGAAATATCCGTCACGAAATGGCAGCCATCCGTGAGTCCACCTGCCGAGCCGTCGTAAGTAATTTTACTGTTCGATTAAATGAGTGCCGAGAACGCGAGGGTCTACATTAAGACGATATTATTTTTAAGAAATAAATCACCAAAAAGTGAATTTTAATAATTAATAAACATACTTTCTATATATGGCATTTTTTTTAATCGATCCACTAAATATAAAATTTCTTTTGAGACACCTTTTATAATAACTGAAATAAAAATTAATTAAAAAAGTCTGCGTTTTAATGTACTCACCTACCAAATTCGTAAACAATTCTTTATTTTTATTTAACTTTCGGATTTTTTTTATTTATTATTTCTTTTTCTGTGAGCGAGCTGACTTTATCATGTCACAACTTTTTTTTCCAGTTTTTTTTTGGTAATGGCAATATTTAATTTGAATCTTTGGCCTCATTGACTACTGGATATATATTTTACATGTGGTAACACTGTCGGTTTTTGCTCTGGACCTTCAGTCTTGTTTTGACAGCGAAAAAAAATGTTCACTAGTAAAAGTGTATTTCCAACCAATACGGATGGCCCCATTTTAAGAAAGGGTGTTCGACCAAGAGAAGGCATTAGACGAACTACAGGCATAAAACCAGAACCTTCCACTAGTAAAACTGTATTTCCAGCCAATATGGATGTCCCCATTTTAAGAAAGGGTGTTCGAACAAGAGGAGGCATCAGACAAACTACAGGCATAATAGTACTTTCATCTCACAAAGTAGAGGTAGAGGTACACGATGGTAGCGTAACGTTGACAGACATTTTAGAAAATGTGTCTACGGATTCAGACAAATCTTTGCAACATGGTGAAGATAACATACTAATAGACCCACAGATAGACCCACCAGATTTAAATGAACCAATACAAGATTTTAATATTATGGATAAAATGAAAAATATGTTTGAAGGTGAAGATATAGAACAAAAATCAGACACAACATTGTCGTCTGATAAATTCTTGACAGAAGAACTTTTTCATTTGCTGGAAGTAGATGACGATGGTATAGATGAAGAAAAGTCATGAGGAATATTTATTAGAGGATTTGGGTGAAGAAAGTGACGAAGATGATAATAATGTGCCTGAAGCAACATATCAATCAACAGATGAAGAATGGAGTGATCGTAATCCTACTAATACACTTAATTTTGAAGGAGAAGAAAAAAAACTCAAAATATTGCCTAAGATAATGATTTTTTTTCATTGATAATGACTGATTAACTTTTTGAAATGTTGGTCGAAAAGATTAATGAGTACGCGTCTAAGTTATTGTCAGAGATACTGAATAATAAAAGCAGAATCAAACTATGGAGAGATACAACTGTTCCTGAAATGAAAATATTTTTTGGGATATTGTTTCACATGGGAACTATCAAGCTTAACCGGATAACGGACTACTGGAAAATACATCCACCGTCCGATACCAGGCTGTCTAAAATAGATGACTTAATCAAATATTTTAACCAGCTTATGGCCGACATATACCATCCTTCAAAAAATCTAGCAATAGATGCGTCAGTGGTTTTATTTCGTGGTCGTTTGATATTCCGGCGGTACCTAAAAAACAAAAAGCACCCCTACGGAATAAAGCTGTACATCTTGACCGATGAATTTGGGGTAATTCTCAAAATTATTGTTTATGCTAGTGCTGCCGATACAATAGTGGGAGGTGTTAACCATACTGAAAAAGTAGTCCTAAATTTACTGTCAGATTATCTTGGCAAAGGATATTCTGTGTTCATGGACAATTTTTATAATTCCGTAGACCTCGCACAGAAGTTGTTAACTCACAAAATATATTGCTCGGGTACTCTACGAGTAAATCGAAAAAAAAATCCAAAAGAAGTCGTAAAATGCAAACTGAAACAAGACGAATCCATTGCAAAATGTAATAGTAGTGGCGTTTTGGTAATGAAATGGAAAGATCGTCGGGATGTATTGTTGATTTCAACGCAATTTGGATCAGAAATGACCGACATCCAAACTCGACGCGGTGAAACAGTTTCGAAACCAGAAGTTGTATTAAAATACAATAAATATATGGGTGGCATAGACCACCAAGATCAAATGCTTGCCTACTATTCATGTGAGCATAAAACTATACGTTGGTACAAAAAGTTAGGCATTCACGCGATGCAGCAAATGTTGTATAACGCTTTTACGCTACACAACATTTTCTCGAGAAAACAAAGTTTATATGATAACAGGCTTAAAGTCATTCCAAAATTGTTAAACATCGATGAAGAAGATCCTCGAAGTTCATCTGCTCCAAAACCGCAAGTACACGTTCCTCAACAATGTTGTCGTAAAAGTAACAGTAGCGGCACTTAGAGAAAAGTTTTAAGACGTCGTTTTAGGCAATATTGGGTCACGAAAAAAATCAGAAAAGATACTCCTTATTTCTGTTCCGTTTGTCCCGAAAATTACGGGTTTTGTTTAAACAATTATTTTAAAGAGTTTAAAAAAGTTTAAACAATTATTTTAAAAAGACCATAACTATTAATTTTTCACAAAATAAACAATTTTCAGAAAAATAACAAATGAAGGGTACAGGGGAAAAACATGCTATGTCACATTTTTATGTTTTTTGAACTGGCAATGCCATTGTGAAGTATAAATTTGGTAGAACGAAACGCCAAAACACACTTTGCAGTAACATGCATAGTCACGGAGTAATATTCATAGTAAAATATTGATACAGTGCATTAACAAGCAATGTCCAACTCGTACAGGAGAAAAATAAGCATTGTCCATCGTTGTTAGGTTGACGTTTGTTTAATGACATCTTGTTTTTTGAGGTTATTTTGTTCGTCCTGTTGTGTTGTGTTGTGTCGCGTGTGTTTAATTTTATATTTTTATTGAAAATGTCGTCAGAAGAAGAAAACGAGGTTAATCTGAAGCAACCTACCAAAAAACGTAAACTTTACGGTCGATTGTCGGATGTTAATAAGAAGATTAGACTTCAAAGTCATGAAACTGGTCCAAGTTGTGATTGCAAGAGATACAAGTGTTTTGAAGCTGTGAATGAGGGACAGAGGGCTAGAATTTTGAAGGATTTCAACCTGTTGCCATCTAGGGATGAACAAAACCTTTATTTAAGTGGTCTAATAAGTGTTTTGGAAATTCAAAGAAGACGACCTAGAAAAGAAGAACCTGAAGCTAAGTTACATACAGCAAATTACGCTTACAGAGTGAGAGTTGTAGACGAAACCCAGCAGCTTGATGTGCCAGTGTGTGCCTCAGCATTTATTGCAATACATGGAGTAACAAGACAAAGAATATGTACAATAAAAAAATCGTTACTCACAACAGGTAAAGCCCCAACTGACATGAGAGGAAAACATTGCAACCGTCCTAAAAAACTGAGTCCAATGCTTAAATCTAAGGTCATGGATCACATAAGATCATTTCGTGGAAGAAAAAGTCATTACAGCTTACATGACAGCTCAAAAATTTATCTACCAGAGGAGTTGAATGTCAAGAAAATGTATGATATGTTTGAAGACAAAAATCAACTATCCTACGAAACATATCGATCTATATTCGTTAATCATTTTAACATAGGATTTGGATATCCAAGAAGTGATACCTGCAGTACTTGTGATGAATTTCTGGCTAAGGCAAAAGCTCTCACAGTAAATCTAAAGAATGCTTCCGATCTCGAAAAAGGTGACATTGAAAAAGAAATAAAAAAGTTAGAAACTGAGAATAAGTTACATAAATTGAAGGCTAATGTTTTCTATAAACGAAAAAGAGAAACTAGAATTCAATGTCAGTCATCTACTCGAAAGGAAGCTATTGCAATGGACTTTCAAAAAAATTTAAGTATGCCGAACATTACCACAAATGACGTTTATTATAAAAGACAACTAACCTTAAATCTTTTTAACATCCATGAACTATCTACATCCAAATCATATTTCTTCTGCTATCCAGAAACTATAGCAAAAAAAGGATCTGACGAAGTGTGTTCATTTCTCCATTACTATATATTTAACATGCTTGATAAAAATACTCGAGAACTAGTGATATTTTGTGATTCCTGCGGTGGGCAAAATAAGAATTATACTGTGTTTCGTTTCATACACTATGTTGTACACTGTGCAAAACGCTTGGATGTGATTAAAATCATATTTCCTATTCGCGGGCACTCATATTTAGAATGTGACAGAAATATGGGTTGCATTAACCAGAAATCACCTTGTGAAACGCCTGATGAGTGGGTAAAAGTGATTTGTGAAGCTAGACAGAAGCCATGCCCCTTTAATGTGATTGAAGTTGATCAACCGCTTGTCAGAAAATGGACAAGCTTTCTATCCCCAATGTATAAGAAGACATGTCCTTTTTTATCTCGACCCATAAGAGAAATCAGGGTTGAAAAGGATCATCCAAGATTGATTTTTCACAGAGAACATTACAATTCCTCTTGGACGTCATCTATTCTCATGGCACCTAAAAAAAAGTTGAAATCCCATAATGACTCTCATAGTGCTGGTGAGTTTGTACTGCCAGATCAATCCTATGAAGACAGCCTTCCAGTTTCAAAGGCAAAATTTATGGATATCCAGGCCCTGTCAAAGTTTTGTGGACCAAAAGCCAAGCAATACTTCTCACAGATAAAATTTATTGATAATTAAACAATAAATATTTTATGGACATTGCATATTATTTGCCTGTATTTTCTGACTTTGATATGTTTTCCTGTGCTAACTCAATAAACATAAGAATGAAAAGGTTTTTTTTTTTACTACACAACAGAAACAAATATATCTTCTTTATAAATAAATATATTTTCCTTCTATTTGAAACTTTGTTGTACCTTTTTCAAGGATCAAAAGATTAATTTTGCAATTTCTCAGTTCATTGTCTTTGTGACATTGCATGTTTTTCCCCTGTGCCCTTCAAATAGTTTTTTTACGAGTGTAGGCAACCGCTGATCAACCTATTCCCTTGCGTTTTAACTTTGCAGCGTAAGAGCGGTTTTGAATAACCTTGGGTAACCTTGATAAGCGGTTGACTGTATGTACCTACCTGTATTTAAAAAGTATTCGGCTACCCACCATGTTGCATAACACAATTATATTGCGCAATATTGTGAATTGTGCAATATAATTAATCGTCTAGGACTAATATTGAAGAATGCGCTATGATTGAACGAAAGTTTGAGCGAGTTTAATTTTTATTGCACCATATTTTTCCATTACAACGCAATATTTTTTAGTCTGTGTTTCGTCGGCAAGGAGAACACGCGCGTGCTCGCTTCCCAATGGCAGAAAAAGAGAATACGAAAGTTAAGGAAAGAGAGTTTATCGTCGAATGTATCCAATTGTACAGAGAATTGTCGTCTTTGTAGAATGTCAAGAGCAAAGAATATCATGACCGTGATAAAAAAAAAGCTGATTACGAAACATTGTTGTCTAAATATAAAGAGATGTATCCAAAGGCAAGCAAAGATGACGTGAAGAAGAAATTTAATTCTTTGAGAACTAATTACCGGAAGGAACTCAAGAAACACCTTCAGTCGATGAAATCCGGATCTAGCGCAGACGACATATACCAACCTACTTTATGGTATTTTAATGAAATGGTTTTTTTACAAGATCAGGAAACCGCATCGGATTCACAGTCTAGTATGGATGCTCAGTCTACTGTACGTAGTCCGGGAGGAGAGACTGAACATTCTAGTTTGGACAATGGTAAATTTTAATTTATTTTATTTAAATGAATACATAGAGTTGTAGGTATGTTTTATGAAACCATTTTCTCTTGCCAGGGAACTGCACCTTCGTTGTTACAAAATCCATTGTATTCGTCCCCTGCTTGTTTCGCGATATTCAGTGAATTTTTTTTATTGATATTTTCCAATGGTGTCAACTAAAATACTTCCTTAGATGGTGGGTATTATTGCTGATTCGTTATCTTCACGAAACATAAATGATAGAGATAAGTAGGAACGGGATTTCCTCAAAAAATTGTGTAGATAACAACAAGTCAAAACAATTTTCCTTACTTTTGTAGGATCAAAAGGAAATGCTCTTTGAAATACTCCAAAACGAGTAGCTAGTATACCGAAAACACTTTCAACCATCCTTCTAGCTCGCGATATTCGATAATTATATATTCTTTTTTCTTTTGTTAATCCAGTTTGGCTATATGGTTTCAGTAAATTTTGAGACATTGGAAAGGCATCATCTCCAACAAAAAAGTATGGGAGTTTTCGGGAACTTCCAGGCAACAATGCAGGTGGTGGGATATTTAAAGCATTATTTTTTAATTGCTGTCCAAATGTTGTATTCTGCAGCACACGGGTGATTAACTTCCCTTGCCATAGAGCGAGGCGTGCCGCCATATTGAATAACCATGCACAACATTTCAACTGGGCTGTGATTGGCTACAACGAAAATGAAGCATGCTGTCAAGTTTGACGTATTTCGTATTTACGAAAACAAACATTTTCAACCGCCATTACAGTTATTGTGTTATTAGAGTATCTGTGTACTGTGTCGATTGAGTGAAGTAGTTTCAGCTTATCCTCTCAGCCTTAACTGTAATAGGGCGCTTTGAGTCCGATTTTCATCTTGTTCAAGACAGGACGCTATTTTACATCGTTTTCCTAGCAATGAGATAAGACTCAAAAAGTGGTTAATGTGTGTGAATCGTGATGATCTTAATAATTTACCATCGAAGAAATTGACAAACCTTTTCGTTTGTCACCTACACTTCGAAAAGAAATTAAAGCAAGGCATAATGCTAAGCAAGGCATATCCTTCTTTGTTTACCGAAGAAGAGATTTCCAGTGGAGTACCGTCCCAAGGAAACACTGGTAAGTAGAAACTTTACTTAAACAACCAGCATTTGTCTGCACCATTGTCAGTTTCAGGAGCTCTGTAACTTTTCATAATATTTCTTTATTGGACGTAAATAACCAAAGGAATCTACCACACCAATGTTATTGAAGATTAAAATTTAATCTGTGTATGTTCATTACTATACTTGCCTATGTATATTGTTTACTAGCTGTCCCGGTGAACATCGTGTCACTTAAAAACCTTCCCTGGACTTTTACGAATATTTTAAAGCTAAAATCAACCCAATAGGTTCAGCCAACACATTTAAAAATCAATTTTTTATATAGATAGATGTGTATTAATTGTATATTTTACTCATACAAATAATTTTATTTTATTGAGTTTAGTTTTGTTTCTTGAGATATTCAGCTAAATTTATGTACTCATCCATTTTGATAAAAGCTATTTTCAATTATGTTAAGTTTATTTTCATTTATAGCAAAAATTCAAAGTAACATCAGTAACATTAGAAATTATTGTTCATTTTATCTTAAATTTTATTAATGACTGCGTGGTCTAAAATGTATTGTATAACATTGTATAACTGAGGAAAATGGTATTATCTATCTAGTTTTGTGACAGTTTTTTAGACTGGTTGTTTCACGAAACTAATTGATATTTGACATATAGGGCTTGGTAACCAGGGTCATTTCAATGTCAAAATATTCATATTTTATTACAAAAATATAGACCTTGATGGGAAATTTGGTATACTTCCCTTTGCTTATCTACGTCCAATTAAATGTGTATTATTAATCACTAGATGATGCCCGCAACTCCATTGCGCCAAAATTCGTTTATCGCGCGGGAACCGTACATTTTTTCGGGATAAAAAGTATCCTATGTCCTTTCCGGGGACTCAAAGTATCTCCATACCAAATTTCAGCAAATGTGGATCCTATATGTGAGCACAGCTATGCACGCAAAACACACTTTGACCACACATATAGCAGGCGATCCTTTAAGAGGTTTGTTATTCATTGTTATTTAAACATTTAAATGAATGTTATCTATAATAATTATATATTTTCTTCATTACTATATTGCATATTATATAATTAGTAGAGAAAACAATCAATTTATAAATAAGACTATAATCCAAAATATGGTAGTCTTAATATATAACATAATTATTTTTGTCTCTTTTAGATTCAATTGGCGTCAGTGATTTACGGAATAAACCAGGAACTTCTCAAAATCCATAAGTAACTTCAGCTTACTGTACAGGTATTATGATACTATTTAGTTATATCTATGTATTTGTATATACAAAAAGAGGAAAAATTGTAGCAGCAAAATCAATTCTTCCTCCTTGCCCTGATAAGTGCCGACTTTCGCGTTCCACTAACGTTTCTTCTGAAGATAGAAATACGATTTTTCAATCGTACTGGGAGCTGGGAACACACATGAGACAAAGAGACTTTCTCGCGTCTTGTGTGAAACTGATTCTGCTTGCATACCGAAGAGTCAAAATTACCGACAATAATACCTGTATTAAGCCACCAAGAAAACCAAATTGGACCTACTATTTTATGATACTAAGGCGGGTCAATAAGTCCGTGACTTTTTGAATTTCTAACCTCCTTACTGAAAAAGCAACACTACTCCTGTCAACAGGCATCTGTCAGTTGACTCCTATCAAAATTTGAACTTGCTGCGTCAGTTAGTTTGTGTTTTACAGCTATCTTTATCAGACTATCCAGTAACTTAAGGAAACAATGGAAAAAAGTGAATTTCGTGTGCTTATTAAGCATTATTTTTTTGCGAAAAAAAACCATTACCGAGACCAAGGCTAAGCTTGATAAATACTATGGGGACTCTGCACCATCGATTTCAATGGTAAAAAAGTGGTTTACTGAATTTCGTTGTGGCCTTACAAGCACTGAAGATGCCGAACGTCCTGGACGCCCAGTTGAGGTCTCTACACCCGAAACAATCGAAAAAATTCACGATATGGTGTTGGCCGACCGAAGATTGAAAGTGCAAGAGATTGTGGAAGCCATAGGCATCTCGCATGGCTCAGTGGTTTCAATTTTGAATGATCACTTGGGCATGAGAAAGCTTTCCGCAAGATGGGTGCCGCGTTTGCTCACAGTCGACCACAAACGCAATCGTGTAACAACTTCACAGGAAGGTTTGGCGTTGTTTAATCACAATATGGAGGAGTTTTTTAACCGTGGACGAAACATGGATCCATCACAATACACCAGAGACCAAACAACAGTCAAAACAGTGTGTTTCTAAGGGTGAATCGGCGCCAAAGAAGGCCAAGGTGGGTTTGTCAGCCAATAAAGTTATGGCGACTGTTTTTTGGGATGCACGTGGGATAATCCACATTGACTATCTTCAAAAGGGAAGAACAATTAATGGGGAATATTATGCCAACTTATTGGACCGCTTCAATGAGGATTTGAAAAAAAACCGACCTCATTTGGCCAAGAAAAAAGTTCTTTTTCACTAAGACAATGCAAGGGTGCACACATGTGCAGTTGCCATGGCAAAAATCCATGAATTGGGCTATGAATTGCTCCCACATCCACCCTATTCTCAAGATTTGGCTCCGAGTGACTACTTCTTGTTCCCAAACCTGAAAAAAATGGCTCCGTGGAAAAAGATTTGACTCCAAGTCATCTCGCAAACAAAGGCCTATTTTGAGAACCTCGACAAATCATATTTTTTGGAAGGGATAAAAAAATTGGAGAAGCGTTGGACAAAGTGTATAGAGCTCAAGGGGGACTACGTTGAAAAATAAAATGATTTATTTATCAAAAAATCTGTGTTTTATTCCAAAAGTCACGGACTTATTGACCCGCCCTCGTAGGTTCACAAGAAGTGAGGGTCTGTAAAAAGTTTCTGCTAAATATTTGACTATTGCTAATTGCTAATATATAGAATACAATGGCTATTGGAGAAAAAACTTTACGTAATGTCATTGAAAATATATCTAATAATACTATGAGAATGAGTGCAGTAGATAATCGAGGCAAACACGGTAAAAATTGTAAACTAAGTGCTGATGTTATGCAATCTGTTCATGATCACATAAAGTCGATTCCACGTACAGAAAGTCATTACTTAAGGGCTAATACTACCCGAGAGTTCATAGATGGTAACCTGACTGTAGCTGAGCTCCATCACAACTATCAAGCTATCAGAAAAGCAGCTGGAAAACCATCCGTTTTATATTAATGCTTACCACCGCATTTTCAACAATGATTTTAATATAGGCTTATTTGTACCTCGTAAAGACCAATGCGATGAATGTGAGGCATTCAAAAACGCTGTTGACAAAGAACCACTGTTAGAAAAGCATAAGTTACACCTTGTAAAAAAGAGTCTTTCCCGTTTAGAACTTGAAAAGGATATAGAAGACAGTAAACAGACAGATTCCAATAACATAGTAGCCATATTCGACCTACATGCAGTTTTACCGTGTCCCATTGGCCAGTCGTCAGGATTCTTTTACAAGTCAAAGCTTACCTGCTATAATTTCACAGTTTCCAATATTAATAGTGATAAAACATTTTGCTTTTTTTGGCATGAAGGCCTTGGAAAACGTGGAGCTAATGAAATAGGAACATGTCTTTACAAATTTCTGGAAGATTTATCTACTCAACAACCCAATAAAGACATAATATTTTACTCCGATAACTGTTGCAGCCAACAGGAAAATAAATTCGTTTTTGGGATGTATTATTATGCTGTCAATATTATGTTGCCCATAAAATCTATCACGCACAAATTCCTCATTAGAGGGCATACTCAGAATAGAGCTGACGCGGTTCATTCTGTCATAGAGATGAGCGTTGAGGGGGCTGATGAGGGCTAAGAAAGCAGGGCCTAAATACTGTCCAGCTGAGTATGCATGTCTCATAAGAAATGCAAAAAACGCAGCAACGGATTCGAAGTCAAAGAAATGAATTTTGATTCATTCTTTGATTTGAAATTGTTATCTGATGATGTTAGTTTAAATCTAAGCAAAGATATTACTAGAAATAATATCAAAATATCTGAAATTAAAGCCATTAAGTTCCCTAAGAATTCTGGTACATACCAATTTAGATACAGTTATAAATCAATCACATGGGCTGAAGCGCAAGTCAAATTAGCCAGGACGGGTAATAAGAAACGATTGATAGATATTGTATTAAATGTGTTTTAATCTGATACTTTACTAATTCCGGATCGTAAGAAAGAAGATATCCGTCAATTAATTGCCTCAAACATAGTTCCTAAATTTTATGAACAATTTTATAATAGTTTATTTCAATAACACATTCCAGTGAACATGTAGATCAGTATCCGCATTTCTTATATTTTTATTATTTTTATAGTTACTGTTTTGTATCAATAAAGTTTTAGTAGCACTACTGATTTGTGCCTAATTTAAAAGACTATTTTTGTTAATCACTTAAAAAGATTTTAAGTATTATGATTATTATTACCTATGTTTTGAAAGTATTATGCAAAAAAGTTATGTATATGTGTACCTAGGTACTTAGTTGATTGTAAGAAAATGTTCTTATGAATATTGTTTTCATATTCTATACCAGTTAACTTTGTATATCTTATAAGAAACAAATTGTGATTTAAGTGACTTTTAAGTTAATTTTCTGATTGTAGTGTTTTTTTGTCAGTCATAAAGATGTTCCTAAGAAGAAGAATAAAAAAGTACAAAATAAGTACATAGTATTTTCATTTAATAAATCATTTAATTATAATGTGTCACTTTTGTCACAATAGCACAATTATTTAAATGTTGGTGCGAAAAGGGCATAATTGTATGCATATATTAATATTTCATGAAATATAGTATAAATAAATAAATAACTCACTCTTTTAAATTCCATATTTATACGAGATATTCACTGATGAATAAGGTATATTTCCACTAAAAATAAAATACTATTTTAATTAGTATGGGTAGAAAAACATAATATAAATCTATAAAAACCTTAAAACGTCTGTCCTGAAAAATTTTAATATTATCACTTCGGCCCTTGTCTTACCGAAGGTGCGATATGCGGTTTCAGATGGTAGAATAAGTCGATTATTGAAAAATAAAGCTACAATCTCTACACCTCCATTAGATAGACGTGGTCATTCTGTTTCTGTCAATAAAACTCCTGATAATAAAATACAGAAAATAAAAGAATTTATCAACTCTATCTATTCTTTGTACAAGTCAACAAACCGTAAATATTTAGCACCGGATCTTTATATAACAATTTTATATTCCCTCTATACCGATAAAGTTGCAGATCCAACATCAAAATTGATTTTTAGTAAAGTATTTAATGAGGAGTTCAACTTGAGTTTTCATGCACCAATTACTGATTCTTGTAAAAAGTGTGATGCATTTGCGATTACGTGAAAAGCTTGTACTAATGAAACAGAAAAGATAGAATTAGAACGAGAACGAAAATTACATTTAATGAAAGCAGTAAAGCAAGAGAAGGTGTGAAGATGGATGTTGAGTTGTATACAAAGAAGACGAAGATGTTTGTAGAATTTCTTTTGATCTCATGAAAACCCTGCCAACTCCAATAATTAGTACAGGGATTTGCTTATTATAAAAGACAACTCTGGACATACTGTCTTGGTATACATAATATGAAAAATGATGATGTTTTTATGTTTACATGGGATGAAAGTATAGCGTCACGTGACCCACAAGAAATAGCTTCCTGTCTATTATACTTTCTTAAAAATATTGTAAAATGTAAGCATCTCATTATGTATTCAGATCAGTGTGGCGGTCAAAACCGTAATATAAAAATGGCCCTTTTCTGTCAATACACCATGTATTCTAGTTCTGATTATACTATAATTAAAATTGATCATAAGTTCCTAGTTAGTGGACATTCGTACATGTCTTGTGATGAAGATTTTGGGCTCATTGAAAAGAAAAAAAAGTTTTTTTAAAATATTTTTGTACCAAAAGATTGGGAACGGGTCATATTGGCAGCTAGAAAGAAAAACCCGTTTAAAGTAATATCAATGAGTAAAGAAATGTTCTATTCCTGTAAAACTTTAGAAAAAAACATAACTAATATAAAAATAGCAACAGATAAAGGTAAAGTGGAGTGGTTGAAAATGTAATGGATTATGTATCATGAAATGCTCATGAAATCTCTTTAAACTTTATTTCAAGTATTCTAATAACCCAGAATTATTAAGCTATATCCCGCCAATTTTTCATAACTATTATAAAAGTAAAGTAAGTAGGAGCTAAACAACGTCAAATGATGCAATTTTTAATGATGATGATATTGAAAATTAACTTTTCTGATTACCATTCATCATTGAAAATGACATCATTTAATAAATAACAATTTGTTTTTTCTTCTGCATTTCTAATTGTAATAAATTTTTAGTCATTTTAATAAATTTGGTTTGTTTTAGTAACCAATTGTCTTTTAATTATAGCCTAACCTATATACCCCATTTTGTATCTTAATCTTGAACCAAAATGCAAAAGTGGCCTAACCCTCAAAATATTAGGGTAGGGCGGGGCTAGTTGAGCATAGGGGTAAGTTGGGCAATCGAAATATTTCGCAAACTATTCACCGTACGCATAGGCATCGTATGGCGGAAAGAAGGAGTCGCGGGTGGAGTAATTACTACGCGATCGTCAGTGGCGTCTCAACGAGCGAGTGAAGCACCCGTGCGTTTTGTTTATTTTGTGACCAAAAAGTAAAAACATCGTTTAACGCAAGTTTTCGTCTGTATTAGTTAATTGTTATCTGTTTTCAATCAGGTAAGTGTTATCTTCCAGAGAATTATTGTACTTTTCATATGTAGAGAGGTTCTGGGTATAATTCTTACGATTTTTTTATAACCTCACTTTTGCTTTAAATTTCCGGGTTGGGGTTAGTTACTTAACTTACCCCACGACTCAAACAACTAAAGTAATGAATGTTTTATTTTTTGTTAGGAGGCGAACTGGCAAGAGGAAGACTACAAGATGTTCTTACACTACTGAAGATTTAAAAAATGCTGCAAAGGCTGTCAACGATGAAGGAAGAAGTGTTAATGCCGCCGCTAAAGAATTCGGTATCAGACTTTGACAAGATTTTTGAAGAAATCAAATGAAGGTGGTGATTCATCCATGGGTTATGCAACACCGAGACAAGTATTTTCTCCTACACAGGAAGACTCTTTGAAAAAATACTTGCTACAAATTGCATCAATTTTCTATGGATATTCTCCAAAAGACGTCCGTCGCCTTGCCTACGAATGTGCTGCTAAATTTGGCATTAAAATTCCACCCAGCTGGACTGCAAATAAGATGGCCGGAAAAGAATGGCTTATCATCATAAGCCATTTAAAACGAAATCCGGAGCTATCCAGACGAAAACCAGATTCCACCAGCCTTGGTAGGGCAACATCATTAAATGCGCAGAATGTTAAAGTTTTTTTTTTTTTGAGAAATTAGCGGAAGTAATAGATACATAAAGATTTACTGCGGCAGACATTTGGAATAGAGATGAGACAAGAGTATCCACTGTGCTGAAGCCAAATAAAATTGTAGCTGCCAATGGTAAGCGCAACGTCGGCGCAAGAGCAGATACAGCAGTTACAGTAGTAACTGCTGTATCTGCTCTTGGAAATTCTGTACCTCCTATGTTTGTATTTCCGAGAAAAAAGTTTAAGACACACTTTCTTAACGGTGGTCCCCCTGAATGTATAGGAGCAGGCAATGCCAGTGGAAGGGTTACAGACGATGAATTCTATCAGTTTATGCAACATTTTTAAACCATGTGAAACGGTCCATGGAGCGCCCTGTTTTGTTAGTGTTGAACAATCACTCCTCTCACTTGAACGTGAAGACACTAAATTTGGCCAAAGAGAACGGAGTTGTAATGCTGTCCTTTCCACCGCATTATAGTCATAAATTACAACCGTTGGATGTGTCAGTCTTTGCACCGTTTAAAAAGTATTACGCTGCTGCTCAAGATGCATGGCTACGAAACAACCCGGGAAAAACTCTTACTATTTATGATATACCAAAAATAGTCGCTGATTCGTTGCCGTTTGCTCAGACAAGTATAAATATTGTTAACGATTTCCGAAAGACATAAGACGAAAGACCCGTATAATGCAAACATTTTTGGTGAGGATGAGTTTTCACCATCATTTGTAACCGATCGTCCTGAACCAGAAACTATCGAGCCAGAAAAAGATCATCCAGAGCAAGCTGTAATGTCCAGCTCTGAACCTAATCCCACTCCTTCTGCCTCCACAAGCCAAGCTGAACCCAAACCTGGTTCAAGCAACAAAGAAAACGAGACGATCGACCTAATACAAGTATTTTCCCCGGAAATTGTACGACCATACCCAAAGGCTGGCCCTAAAAAAGCAGCTAAAACTAACAGAACTAAACTAAGAAAGAGGAAAGCTGCAATACTAACAGACACTCCCGAAAAGAACGCTTTAGAAGAGCAACAAAATAAAACGACAAAAAAAGTTAAGAAGCCAATAGTCTGGTTCACAAGTGCCATTTCCCTCGAAACCTGTTCTCCTCAACCGAAAATTATGATTTTGGGCTCATTCGATTCGGAATGGAATCTAGAATATTCTATCAAAGTGCCATGAGGGGGTGAAAAAAAATGCAAAAGTTATAAACAATAAAGTAAAATAAGAAATAAGGGTTTGGTTTTTTGAAATATTTCAAAAACTATTTGAGATAATCGAAATTTGAAAAAAGAACCTTTAAGAGCAGAAAATTTCCTAAAACAAAGTCCTACCTCCCGGAACTGTACCGACAATCCTTATAATTTTAATTTAGCGGCGAAAATAACGGTAAAAACGCGTGGTTCGGCTGCCGCGTGCATCGCCCCAATATGACACATGAACTAAAAAAAATATTTTAACTGATTAAATATCAATATTAAGGAATAAAAAATTTTGGGTACAATGTAGACATATCAATAAACAATAATCCTTGACGGATTATTGTTTATTGATATGTCTACATTATATTATATAATATAAATCTATTGAAATATCATTGAAAACTCTCGAAATTAAGTATACTAACACACGAAAAAGTCGAAAAGTCATTTCCACCATCTACCTCAATGTATAAGAGACACGCACACATAGTCATAAGTTCCGTGCGCCCAACCAATCCTGTGTAGAAAAAATAGTTAGTGACGGCTGTTCAATGAGGGAGCGCGGTCGCGCGGGATTATATAAGTCAAAAATAGTGGGCAGCGGTGCGTTTGAAGGTAAGTATTTTATTGTTTTATGTGTATTTTGGATACGTAGCTATTTCTAGACGTTGATAATGATAAAAGGAATTATATTAATTATGAATTTGCTTATTTTTTGTATAGTTAACAGTTAAAATAAGGTGGACGCAAATTACTACACCGAATTCATAAAACTTGCACTTTGCGTCCGCAATGGACGCAAACTATACCTACAGGGAATAATAACAAAAGCAAATCGCGTCCATTTTTTAAATTAATTCCCTACAATTGATTTGTTTGTATTTTGAATATTGTAGTACATTTTTGATTATAACTACAAGTTTAATACCTATTCTACTTTGAATGAAGTGAGTAATTTCTTTAATTCTTATTTTTTTCTGTTTACGAGGGCGGGTCAATAAGTCCGTGACTTTTGGAATAAAACACAGATTTTTTGATAAATAAATCATTTTATTTTTCAACGTAGTCCCCCTTGAGCTCTATACACTTTGTCCAACGCTTCTCCAATTTTTTTATCCCTTCCAAAAAATATGATTTGTCGAGGTCCTCAAAATAGGCCTTTGTTTGCGAGATGACTTCATCATTGGAGTCAAATCTTTTTACACCGAGCCATTTTTTCAGGTTTGGGAATAAGAAGTAGTCACTCGGAGCCAAATCTTGAGAATAGGGTGGATGTGGGAGCAATTCATAGCCCAATTCATGGATTTTTGCCATGGCAACTGCACATGTGTGCACCCTTGCATTGTCTTGGTGAAAAAGAACTTTTTTCTTGGCCAAATGAGGTCGGTTTTTTTTCAAATCCTCATTGAAGCGGTCCAATAAGTTGGCATAATATTCCCCATTAATTGTTCTTCCCTTTTGAAGATAGTCAATGAGGTATATCCCACGTGCATCCCAAAAGACAGTCGCCATAACTTTATTGGCTGACAAACCCACCTTGGCCTTCTTTGGCGCCGATTCACCCTTAGAAACACACTGTTTTGACTGTTGTTTGGTCTCTGGTGTGTTGTGATGGATCCATGTTTCGTCCACGGTTAAAAAACTCCTCCATATTGTGATTAAACAACGCCAAACCTTCCTGTGAAGTTGTTACACGATTGCGTTTGTGGTCGACTGTGAGGAAACGCGGCACCCATCTTGCGGAAAGCTTTCTCATGCCCAAGTGATCATTCAAAGTTGAAACCACTGAGCCATGCGAGATGCCTATGGCTTCCACAATCTCTTGCACTTTCAATCTTCGGTCGGCCAACACCATATCGTGAATTTTTTCGATTGTTTCGGGTGTAGAGACCTCAACTGGGCGTCCAGGACGTTCGGCATCTTCAGTGCTTGTAAGGCCACAACGAAATTCAGTAAACCACTTTTTACCATTGAAATCGATGGTGCAGAGTCCCCATAGTATTTATCAAGCTTAGCTTTGGTCTCGGTAATGGTTTTTTTTCGCAAAAAATAATGCTTAATAAGCACACGAAATTCACTTTTTTCCATTGTTTCCTTAAGTTACTGGTTAGTCTGATAAAGATAGCTGTAAAACACAAACTAACTGACGCAGCAAGTTCAAATTTTGATAGGAGTCAACTGACAGATGCCTGTTGACAGGAGTAGTGTTGCTTTTTCAGTAAGGAGGTTAGAAATTCAAAAAGTCACGGACTTATTGACCCGCCTTAGTAAGATGAGTTCTTCGGAGATAAGAAAGAAGAAGGAAAAAAGAACATACACAGGAGACGATTTAAGGAAAGCGTTGAATGAAATTCGAGAGAAGAAGAAATCGGTAAGATAAATATGCAAATAATATGCTATTCCCAAGACCACAATATTGGACAAAATCAGTGGGCGCAGACCAGATGGAGTAAAGAAACCGGGCCCAGAACCTGCGCTAGGAGTAGATGGTGAAAAGAAGGTAGTTGAATGGCTCCTTAACATTTCCAAATGTGGATTTCCAGTGAAAAAACAGGAATTGTTGGATACTGTTCAGAAAGTAATACGAGACGGGGGGTTTAAAAATAAATTTAAAGATGATCGCCCAGGTCAAAAATGGTTAGAATTTTTTTTTGCCAGAAATAAAGAAATCTCACTTAAAAATGCGGAGGGCATTAATAAAGCTAGAGCCCAAGGGGCATATTACACTATCATTAAATGATCAACGTGGTAGACAACCCTTACTCTCCAGGGATATGATGGATCTGCTTTGGCCAATTGGTAAACCTGTATCAGCTGCGAAATTGAATGATATTAAATCCCTTTTGCATTTAATTCCACGTCATGCTCACGCATTCTACAAAAATTTTACGGGTGACAATTATGTAGAAGACGATATAGATGGGTTTTGCGGACAACCTGATTTTGAGTTAGAGGATGTTGTCAAGGAAAGCAATTTTGAATAAATTGGGTTAACGAACGTGAACGTTTACATGTTAATAATTATTTTGATGCCATTAAACTTTATGTATCAGTTTAGACTTTCATTTAACTCTTTCTTTTATAATGAATCAAATACCGATCTAGTGTTTTGCATAAAATATCCACGCATAGTTTTTCAGGAATTACAGACATTTTTCCCATGTAAATGCTATTTGGGCCTTTCTCTACTAACAGGAAAATCATGGTCCAAGCATTTTTTTTTACTTTGGCTATATTAATACATAGTTTTATTTATTAAAACACATAATATATAACCTGTTATTTAAGAAGCTAAGCTTAATCAATATTTATAATCATAATCATTTCATAAATTCGGTCTAAAAGCCAATAAAAACGGTCCTCTGTTATGTCCTAATTCCGGATCGAGTATGATTCGGTTCGGTTTTTATTAGTTGTATTTAAAAATGTAAAATCTTATAACTCTATGAACATAAAGAATATTAAATGCATGTGACCAAAAAACAATTATAATTTTAGATAATTTTTTAGTACTATAAACAAGTGTTCGAATTTTGTCCATACATTTTTGAACAGTCGTCTGCCACAATTTGATTATCGCGCCACAAAAATATTAAACACTATTGTGGCTACATTTCGCGTGAAACGGAACGTTAACAGTGTGAAGTTTACTCTGTCGCCATGCTAAACAAGTCGCCGCAATTTTGCGCAGTGACAACTCCGCGTCTGTGTGGGAGCAACGTCTCTGTAGTGTTGAGTGAACATTTCTCTGGTAAGTCTATTTTACGGTGTTTTATGTGTTATAATTATATTTATTTAACAAAAAAAATGCTCAGTGTGATAATTTATAGCTGTTTCTGTGTTATGAAGTAATATTTAAACTGATACGTGGTATTACATTTTTTACGTAAAAATTACAGTCCTCTGTGCAACAGTCCTCTGGCATTTTATAACACAGAGGACTGTTCAATGTGACAGAGGACTGTTTTATTTGACGTCCGTGTATTTTATTAATATTCTTTAGAGTCAGCACCTAACCTACTGCTTGCCGATAGCCTCTTTCTTTCTTACATTGGCCTGTCACGCTAACTCAGGTCTTTTGTTTTCTATTATAATATATTTTAGAATATAAAATAAAACGTACCTAGTACTACTACCTGTTTTTAAACCCTTACTGTTTTTTTTAAATATTGAAAGTATGTTTTATTTTTTTAGTATTGCCGCAATGCCATCAAAGAAGAAATCCAAAACCAAAGAAGAAATAAAAGAGCAGAAACGAATTGCAGAAAGATTAAGATATCAACGGCTAAAAAATGACCCTGTAAAAAGAGAGCAATTGAAGGAAAAAGAACGACGAAACTACCAAAGAAAGAAGGAAAAAGGTACAAGAAAGTCAGTTAAAGATATGAGTCGACGTGAACACAAAGCTGTGACTAAATAATGGAGAAAGCACTGTGCTACCTATCGCGCAAAAAAAGCTTTGAAAGAAATTACAAACAATCTTGTACGACAAAATACGCCTGAATCCGAGGGTTCACCTTCTCCTCAAAGTTCTGTCTCTCCATCAATACTACCTATGATCACTCCATGAAGTGATGCAAGTAATGCGAGAAAGCGTAATGCTAGAAAGAAACGTGACAGAATTGTAAAGTATAAAGACCAAAGAATAAAGGATAAAGACAATGGCCATTCAACGAAGATGTTCCGCAATTATCTTGTTCACAGTAGACGATAAAGCCATCCATGAATTGACAGACGACCTTCAAAACGAAACAGTTAATTTAAAAAGCTTTAATGGCACTCTAAAAATACATCAAGTAAAAGCTGAAATATTAAGAAGTCCTCTGGAAACATCTCCAAGTGCCGCTAAACTCATAATGAAAAGTTTAAGTTGCACTTGTGAAGACGAGTGCCAGCATTTCAATTTAGGAGTGTTAGAGTACAAAACCAAGACAAAAATTAACGTAGATAATATTTACACAGACTCTGAAAGTGAAAACATGGACAACTCACAGGATTCCACAATGGAGACCGACGACGACGCTGCACTGGCTGGCCCTATGTAGTTCAATCAACCAACAGGATTACACCATCGGTGATTACGTCTTGGTTAAATTTCTAGTAAGAAACACTGAATACATACAATATTGTTATGCTGCAGTAATCAATAAGATAGACACGGAAGAAGGCGAACTAACAGTAACCTTCTTAAAAATTTGTGATGACAAAGGACACACATTCAGAGTCGATGAAAATGATGTTTCTGATGTGTCCTTTGACCAAGTATTAAAGAAGTTGCCAAACCCAGATATTGCCCTAAAAGGTAAACTAATATTTTATTATTTTAATATACCTGTACCTGTTTTTGAGAAATAAGTCTGCATTGATAAGTAAACAAGGCTGATTCTTAGTACCTAAGCTTAATAATTTTGATTATACTCGTAATTATTTAAATTCGTTATTTAGAGAGCTAAGCTCGCAATTTCTTCCTGATAAATATAAGTATTTAAATTCTGTATGTGATACAGAATGTAATGCAATTATGTGATTACATTTATTAAATAATATTGTGTTTTTCTTCATATTTATAAACATTGACATAAACTGTTCTCTGGGTGGAAAAAACAGTCCTCTGGGTGGCAAAACAATCCTCTGCCGCATTTTTTTACAAAATTGCCTATAATTCGAAAAATAAGGGAAAATTACAATGGTTTCTTGTTTATATGTATTTATATTATAACTATCTATCTGTATCGGTCTATGACCTCTTGATTGTAAGTCCTTCGTGCTGTTATATCCTTTCCATGTTAGCCTTTTCCCTTACCTAAACCCTATCCATATTCTTTCCATCGACATCAGCAATCCTACTCCCTTTATATAAACATCCTCCCAAGTGCCCAGTCAGTCTCCATCTATCCTATCTCGTTGACGGTCGTGTGCCGAAATTACTAACTCTTTGTTTTTTCTATTTCCAATATTTTAGTTTGTAAAATAAACCTTTTTTTTAAAAAGGGGTTCAGAAAGAACCCCATAACATAAATGGTGGCAGCTAAAGGGGATTTTTTTAAAAAGTCCCAGGTACGCCTCGCGAACTGAACTGTAAATAAAACTGTACTATATTCAGTGTTCAGTGATACTAAACTCAAAGTGAAATCACGGTAAAACAAACCAGTGTAACAAATCAGTGTTCCAACCCAAAATCATCAAAACCGTACTAAATCCAAAAAATATACTAAATCAGTGCTAAATCCAAACCATTTACTAAATCGGTGCTAAATCCTAAATCTGTGCTAAAGCCTAAATCTGTGCTACGTGTCTGTGGTTCCTGAAATTTCGAACAACCAAAGATTGACGATTACGTCAATCTCGCCGGGTCCAGCGCTCCGAGTTCCGAGAACGTCCAGCAGCCGACGAGACGCACGGGATGTTTATACAATCTGTTCTTATCGCCGCATTCCTGTCGCAGTAAGTGACTCTAGTACATTGATATAAAATAATTTTACATAAATTCACCGCGATATATTTACATCGATGTTAAATTTCTAGATTAAGCATTAGTTTAAGTCTTGTTTATAATTTGTGTAGTTTATAGTTTACTTTGATACAATGTCTGAAAGTCGAGCACCGAGTCCAAAACCTGAGGTCGCCTTGGAGGAGGATGAGGCACATATGGACTGTCTTTGTCCGCCTCCTGCTCCGTCTGGCCCAATTACTAGGTCAAACAAAAGAGGGGCAAATAAAACCCTCTGCTGCACAGCAAGCTCACGAGCTGCTGCTGCTGCTGATGATCACGACGCAATTCCTACTGGAGTTCTTTTTCAATTTATAAAACCCTATGATGGGTCGCGAGAAAAACTTCAATCATTCATAACCAATTGCGATAATGCAATTAATCTCGGAAATTACAATCAAAAAAATATCATTTTTAAATTTATTCAGTCCCAATTAGAGAACAAAGCAGAAAGTGCGGTCTCTATTAAAGAATTCGCTAACTGGTCCCAATTAAAAGAATTTTTACAAACACAATTCGGAGAGAAAAAATACTATACACATCTACTTGCAGAGTTGCAAAATTGCAAACAATTACTTAATGAACCGATCCACCAATATTCGTTAAGAATCGAAACCTCATTATCAAAATTACTAACCGAAATCTCAATCTCTAGTAAATCAAAGAAAGAGCTCCCAGGTAGAGTAGCCTCCATGGAGGATTTAGCCTTACACACATTTTTATTAGGACTTAAACCGAATATATCAAACATGGTTAGGTGTAGGGACCCTCAAAATCTAAACGAAGCCATTAATTTAGCGTTAAGCGAGGAAAAGATCCAAAATATGCTTCAAAAGAAAATTCCAACACCAATAAATCCGACAATCCAACGTATTCGTCCGCCTATACCACAGACTATATTTTGCAGGTATTGCAAAAACCCAGGTCATAGCATCGAAAACTGCAGGAAACGAGAATACAATAACAATAGGTACAGAACAAATCAAGAACAACAAAACAACAATAATAACCCCAGAATTAGGCCTATTCAATTAAATACGCATTACGTGAACGATGATACACAAAATTCATTCACCGTCCAAATGCCGGAAGAACCTAGCTACAATACAGTAGACAACCAAAAAAACTAAACGCTGTCTTGTGGCGGTGTCGCACGGGACACAATAACAAATCCGACACCAAAAAACGAAATAATATTAATCAAAATAAATTCATACATTCTAAATCTCATAAATCCAACGTCACAATCACTAAATCCACTGAATCTCCTAAATCTAATATAACAGTCGCTGAATCCACTGAATCTCTCAAATCCAATACTACAGTCACTGAATCCACTGAATCTCCCAAATCCAATACTACAGTCGCTGAATCCACTGAATCTCTCAAATCCACTAAATCTCCTAAATCTAAGGTTGCATTTGCTAAATCAACTAGACCCTCCGAATCAAACACTGCAATCGATAATAAAAAAAATACTAAATCCAGAGAAGCAAACGTTTTCGAAATAATAAATGACCCAACAAAAACTCTCTTACCTCATGTACTAATAGAGTCCTCCATATCTGTCCTGTCCTGTCCTTCCGTTAAATCTACTCGTAGATTCGGGATCCTCAGTTAGTTTAATTAAACGCTCCTGTTTGTCTCGGAATCCTAAACTAGAAAAAGACATTATTAACATAAAAGATATTGATCCAACAGTCGAGTCAATTCAAACTGAAGGTCACTTTAAATTAAAAATTAGATTACCAAAATCTCATAATATATCACATACATTCCACGTTATCAAAGAAATTAACTTACCATATGACGGAATAATAGGATCTGACATGTTAAACACGAACAACTGCAAAATTGATTACAATGAAAATCGTTTATATATTAATAAAACCTTTTTAAAATTACACTTTTTCGAACCAGCCTACATTATACCACCTAGAACTGAAATGGTCATCGAATGTTTTGCATAGCCAAAGTAAAAGAAAACAAGAGAATTAATTTATAACAGTTCTTAACACGTCAGAGAAACCAGTAAATCTCAATCCCAATCTTTTACTCACCTTGCATCCCATAGATAACACATCTCATAAAAATATTAACTTTTGTCAACAACCTTGCTTAAATAGAACCAAAGAAGTTTTAGAATCACTCCGTGTCTCACACCTAAATCAGGAAGAATGCAATGCCCTATACGATACATGTTCCAAATATTCCGACATCTTTTATTTACCAAATGACACTTTCACCACGACTGACGCTATTCAACATGAAATACGTACCACTTCCGATCAACATATAAAAGTTAAGTCCTATAGATTTCCTGAAGTACACAAACAAGAAGTAAAATCCCAAATTAAGAAAATGCTCGACCAAAAGATCATCCAACCGTCTCTATCTCCATGGTCCTCACCAATCTGGATAGTCCCGAAAAAAACCGACGCCTCAGGACAAAAGAAGTGGAGAATTGTAATCGATTACCGTCGCCTTAACGACATCACAATCGGCGAAACATACCCAATACCTAATATAGTCGAGATTCTCGACCAACTAGGAAATTCCAAATACTTCTCCACTCTCGACATAGCGTCTGGCTTCCATCAAATTAATATGTCGCCGAAAGACGCATGCAAAACAGCATTCAGTGTCCCCGAAGGACACTTCGAATTCACTAGGATGCCATTCGGGCTCAAGAATGCGCCAGCAACATTCCAACGTTTAATGAACAATGTCCTCACAGGGCTTCAAGGAGAACGCTGTTTCGTTTATGTCGATGACATAGTTATATACTCTCCTGATTTGCCCACTCACATAAAAAACATGACTGCTATTTTCGAAAGACTCCGTTCATTTAATCTCAAACTGCAACCGGACAAATGTGAATTCCTAAGAAAAGAGGTTGGCTATTTAGGACATATAATTTCGGAAGACGGACTTAAACCGGACCCAAACAAAGTCAAATGTGTACAAGAATTTCCAATCCCAAAATGTCCAAAAGACATAAAATCATTTTTAGGACTAATATCTTACTATCGACGCTTCATTCCTGATTTTTCTAAAACCTCAAAACCCCTAACATCACTCCTTCAGAAAGATGTGCCGTTCGACTGGACAAATGAACATCAACTATCCTTTGAAACTCTAAAAAATAAACTTCTATCCGCTCCCGTCCTCATATATCCAGATTATACGAAACCTTTTAACCTCACCTGTGATGCCTCTAATTATGCTATATCTTCTATCCTTTCTCAAGGTCCTGTTGGTAAGGACAACCCCATAGCCTACTTTTCAAGAACACTAAATAAAAGTGAAATCAACTATAGCACAACAGAAAAGGAACTGTTGGCAATAGTTTGGGGATGCAAAACCTTTAGACCCTACTTATTTGGTCGCAAATTCACTATTGTAACAGACCATCGACCTTTAAAATGGCTGTTTAATCACACCGATCCAAGTAGCAAAATGCAAAGATGGCGACTCCAACTTCTAGAATACGCATACGATATTGTATACCAAAAAGGAAAATTAAATTCCGCAGCCGACGCACTCTCCCGATATCCCGTCAATCCTGTCTTACCACAAAAAGACCCTCCTACAAATTCCAGCACTGGAGAGATAGATCCGAATACCT
The DNA here is from genome assembly GCA_963565745.1 of Phengaris arion. Classification (NCBI taxonomy): domain Eukaryota; kingdom Metazoa; phylum Arthropoda; class Insecta; order Lepidoptera; family Lycaenidae; genus Phengaris; species Phengaris arion. Next base: position 4,744,143 of record OY751444.1, on the reverse strand, counting down.
TAGACCGAGATCTGATGGATTTACTTATATCCCCCACATCTTTCGATCCGGATGAACTCATAACACCAGCAGACCTTAACCTAGATGAAACTGAATTAATAGAACCAGGACCTGGCATAAGCCAACAAATTATTGAATCTGACCTGCAAACTCCTCCTCCACTAAACCTAAGTCCATCGCCCCCTCAAGAACCTGAAACGACAACTCCTCCTGCACCCTCTCCTATACTCCACGATCCTGTAAATGAAACCGAAACTTCAAATGCTCCTTCTCCTTCACCTGACCCTCCGCCCTTAAGTCCTCTGCAGTCAAGCCAACCTGAAAAAGATAAAAATGGTGAATCATATTCAAAATTCTTAAGTTTAAATAATAAATCTAATGATACACGTATCATACAAGTTAACGAGGATCCCCTTAAAGGACCTCAGAAACTAATAATAATTCCAACGTCAATTGATATGGATGAATCCATCCCATACGTTCAGGAAATAATCAATAATTGCCCTGAACCTGTCCGTGAAACATTCAAAAAACAAGAAAGGTCTCTCTTTGAATACTTACCTGTCGAAAGCAACAATAAAATTTATCTCTTCCTTTTCACAAAGGTGCACCACTTTGATTCTTCCACGTATCCAGATATCTTTAGATCTCTAAAAAATATAAGAAACCAAATAATGTTAAATTGCCCATCTAATAACGACGTGAGCATAACAGATTTTCGAAATCCATTTGATAGGCTTTCTTTCGTAAAAATATATAATATGCTTAGCTTACCCTATGCGCAGCATAACTGCCGAAGAAACTAGCGAGTGTCTTGTACATTGTATCTCGCTGTTTGAAATCCCGAAACGAATTCTTACGGACCAGGGTACAAACTTTACCGCAGAACTATTCAGTAAGACTTGCGAATTATTCAAAATTAAACACTTATTCTCATCTCCGTATCACCCACAAACGCAAGGTGCTTTAGAAAGATCACATTCCACTCTGAAAGAACACCTCAAATCTTACATTAATGAAAATCAAGACAATTGGTCACGATATGTATATACAGCTGTATTAGCATATAACACCGCCATTCACTCTACTACACATTACTCACCTTACGAATTGTTGTTCGGATACAAACCATATATTCCATCATCCGTATATGACGATATCTCTTCTACCACTTACCCCGAATACGTAAAGATGCTACAACACCGCCTAAAGTACACCCGCGAAAACGCCCTAGAACATATTGACAAATCAAAACAGACTTCAAAAAACTACTATGATTCGCGAACCCGATCCGTAGAATATAAAGTTGGTGATTTTGTATACCTAAAAAATCACTTAAGGTTGAGAAAAGCTCTTTCGCCTGTATGGAAAGGGCCATACAAGGTGGTTAAGATACATGGTAACCATACATTGTCTCTATTAATAAATAGACGACACGTAAGACATCATTATGATGAAGTCAAACTTGCTGAAGTCCAAGACTCAGTACCAACTCGAATGAGTCCAAACTTTAGTAGTTGAGAAGATAAAATATAATTATTAGTTAGTTTAGTAGGCATAGAAAGATTAGTATATTAACAATATTTTAAAATTTTATTACAGCGGATGGGCTTTGGACAGCCAAGAATATGTTAAGGAAATCAAGTCAAGTCCTGGTATATATTTTGACCCGATCGGACAGCTTAAAATAAGAACCGGATACCTCGATGTGGTCACCCCTCGTGACATATCATTTATACAACCACACATTAAAAACCTGAATTCCGTATTAGGCACGATACGCTTCACATGTCATCGCTTAGAAAACCAAAATGGAATAGACCTAAAATGCTTAAGTATATTAGAACCTTTAACCATTAGATACAATGATTTAGTTTCTGACTTTGCATCCATATCTCACTTGACCAGTGATAGAGCCAGGCGAGGAGCATGGTTTGGTGGTATTGGAATGATCTCCAAGACCATCTTCGGTACTTTGGACGAAGACGATGCTATAAAGTATGACAATGCAATCCAAACTATTCAAAATGATCAAAAACAATTGAGTTCCCTATTGAAAGAAAATATATTAGTAACAACATCTACATTGACAGAGTTTAACTTTACATTACATAAAATAAAATCTAATGAAGCAAATCTTTTACTAACTATTGATAATTTTGCAGCTAAAGTAAGTAATTTATCTACTATCGTTAATGAACTTTATATAAGAACTGAAATAAATTCAATTTTGAGCAGTTTGGAAGCAGCCATGTTAACCTTGTCATTTCAACTGGAAAACATAATGAATGCAATAATGTTTAGCAGTCAAAATATTATACATCCAGCCATTTTACCTCCATCTGTGTTGTACCAGGAGTTGATCGATAATCATAGATACTTGTCCGGAGCTGTAAAACTTCCAGTGAACTTAGAATTAAGCAATATGTTTAAACTTATTAATATATCTAGTGTCATAAGTTTTAGTTTAAATAATAGGATTACTTTTGTATTAAGAATACCATTAGTAGCAACCAATGTATTTGATATATATCATAACATACCACTGCCTGTTGCCCATAGCAATGTCAATAATAATGTGTTTAGTTATATCATACCCAGTAATAAATATATAGCGATAGATAATTCCAAATCAGAATATTGTGTACTAGAGTCACTCGAAAGTTGTGCGACAATAGACCAAGACTCCTACGTGTGTGACATAACAACTATGTTCTCTACTAGTGCAAACCCTAATTGTGAAAGTGAACTTATTACTAAAGTATTAAATAGTGTACCGCAACAATGCAAAACAGATTTTATAGAAGTACATTTAGATATTTGGAAAAAAATTATAACAATAAGTGGATTTTTGTACAAACAGAAACTAATAAACTTTATGTCGAATGTATTAATCAAACCGTTGTAAAATTAAACATAATTGGTACAGGATTCTTCTTTTTACCTACAGGATGCACAGCTTATTGTAAAAGCACAAAACTCATTTCAAATCCCTATACTGTAAAAATAGATTCTGTAAATATACAACCAGATTTTAATATAATTAATGATACATGCTGTACACTAGATAACCTCAAATTAATCAAAAGCAATGAGCCCCCTATCCATTACGAAAATATAGATTTAGACGCATTTACCCTAGAGGCAAAAACAAAATTAAAATCAATAGCACAAGAAACAGACAAAATAATTAATAAACACTCAATAATCAGATACGAGGCTCATTACTCTGTAATCACTTTAATTCTTATTATTGCAGTCTCATGTTATGTTATCTTTACAATTTATCTTTTAATAAAGGGGCACAACCGTCAAACTCATACTTCACCTTCCGTAACCCTAAACTTACCCAGTCCTAGCTCCTCAGTGAATCCAGATACAAACCTCAATCCAGCTTCTCCCAGATGCAGAATCCATTCCCAATCTCCTGTCACAGACCCTGTCTCACCTAACCAAACTTCGGTCTAATCCCCGAAGTTTAGTCCTAGCGGAGGGAGGTGTTATATCCTTTCCATGTTAGCCTTTTCCCTTACCTAAACCCTATCCATATTCTTTCCATCGACATCAGCAATCCTACTCCCTTTATATAAACATCCTCCCAAGTGCCCAGTCAGTCTCCATCTATCCTATCTCGTTGACGGTCGTGTGCCGAAATTACTAACTCTTTGTTTTTTCTATTTCCAATATTTTAGTTTGTAAAATAAACCTTTTTTTAAAAAGGGGTTCAGAAAGAACCCCATAACAGTGCGCTCGTGTGGTGATGATAATAATACAGCAGCAATTCTTATACTCTCCTTTATTGGTGCTTACCACAAATACGTATTACAATATGTAATGAGATATGCTTAACACAATATATACGTCTACACTATGTATAGCCTTTCGGCCAACTGAAATAAACTCGATAGGCTTTACTTATGACATCTAAGATCTCTAAGTAAGATGTAACTGTCAATGTCAATAATGACATTGACAGTTACATCTTACTGTTGATATATGTAACACTATCGACTTAACATATTATATTTTAAATTTTCTAGAAAAATAGGGTTGGGACAACTATTAATAGACAAGTTTCCAGTTAGTGGAGAAAGGCCCATCTATATTACTTTTAAAAAATCTTCATGTCATGTCTTATTACACTGCCGATTTTCAAAAAGGTAATGTAACATTAAGTTTTTTTTTTTTACAGTCAAACTTTAAACTGACATTACTCGAAACTAAAAAAAAAGCTGTTGGATCTTTTCTGCTTAACTAGGTCCATTTATCTTGGATCATAGATCTATGAGTCAATGATATTGGCTAATGTTATATAGACATATGATTAATTTTCTCCTTGATCATAGATTTTTTATATATGCTGAGATTGGATCCAATACGGTCATAGAAACAGGTATTGCCAGTTATTTAATATAAAAAAAGATTTTTTAATTTCTTGTTCGTTAATATGTTTCAAATAATGTAATGTAGGTAGTTCTTTTTCTAATTATATACTTGCATAATCTTGCTGAAATAACAAAAAACAAGCTATACTAAAAACGACGATGTCTTTTGGCAAATCGAATTCTCTGAGATCTGGTACGTGCCCGACACTATTTTGAACTGAAATCTTATATTTATTTCTTTCACTGATCTTATTTTGTACTGCAATCGCTTTGTAATGGCGCCGCCCTTTGACTGGAGTGTTGAGAATACTAAGTTATTGATTTCACTATATGAAGAAAACGACTTATTATACGACAACTTACATCCACATTACAAAGATCGAAATAAACGACTGGCGACGTTAGTTAAAATCGCAGAAATATTGACTGTAACAATAGGTAAAGTCTGTGTTGTTGCTGATGTAAGAAAAAAAATCAACTGTTTGCGGTCTTAATATTTGGCTGAAAAATTTAATGTAAGTTTCATTTATCACATAAAAGTGACTGTTAATACGATTACAATATGTATGACAATGTTATTATAACTTTCATTAATGTAAAAACTGCCTCCGTGGTCTGAGCGTTGGTCTCAGGATCCAGAGGTCCCTGGTTCGATTCTCTGGGGGATACAAAGTTGATGTTTGTCAACTGTTTGGTTAGGACATTGCAGGTTGAACCACCTGGTTGTCCGTAAGAAAGATGGTTCCGTGCTTTGGAGGGCATTAAGCCGTCGGTTCTGGTTGCTATCTATGATTACTTAGATGGCAGTTGTTAGTGTTACACATCCATGTCAGTAGTTTTTATACCGCCTACTACTAGTAGTATACTACTACTAGTAGTAGGCGGTATAAACACTGTGACACCAGGGTTCATCGAATCGTTCGTCGACTCGGTGTCCCACATGACAAGAACAAGATTTATATAAAATGGCGACAAATAAAGTGTATAAGTAAGCATAAACTTTATTTATATTTATTTAGCAATAATTTTTACAGGTCACTAAAACAAAAAGCGGATCTAGTGAAGATGTCTATCAACCCTCAGCATACTGGTATCCGATGCTTCATTTTTTAAATAAATCGACAAATGCAGATTCTTCTAAATCAAACTTGGATGATGTTTCTGATGAAACCCGCTCTCAAAGACAAACCACTTCTACCAATGCAGACTATCAATCAAACTCTATTGATAATTCTGAAACCACGTCACAAGCTCAAACAACAGACACTGTAAGTTCATATTTTACTATTTTGCCAATGTACACTTCCCGGACCATTATAAAAATATGTGAAATATTTTCTGGTTTGTGTCCCATGTAAAGTATTTTCTCTTTGCTGAATAGAAATGGGAATAAGTTCATCCAATTCACCCGATGTTGTTTAGTACTCTTTTTATTTCTTCTAGGTTTCTTGTATTCAGGTTGTTTATCTATGAGTAAATTATGCAATGTACAGCATGCTAATACAATATCTTGTACTGTGGCAGGTGGGAGATTAATAGTAGTCAGTAGGACTCGAAAACGCGATGCTAAGATTCCAAAATCGCATTCTAAAACTTGTCTTTCACGTGATAATGTAGTTAAAAATCTTTTCGTGTTGTTATAATGAATGAATGAATGAATGAAATATTCTTTATTGTGCACACAACATAAAAAATATATATAAAAGAAGAGTTAAAAAATGGCGGCCTTATTAATAGGTAGCAATCTCTTCCAGGCAACCTTGGGTAAGGGAAATAATATAAATGAATTTGGCGTGCATGAGCAGTTAAAAAGAACACAATAAAATACAAAAACAATTAATACATGCGTTTAAACAATATATATACGTATACATACATACATAATATATACATTTTTATAAATTACTTTTATTAAATAAGTATATACATAAATAAATACATAATATATATTACACGGATACACAAATAATTTTAATTAAACTTTATAGTCTTAAGACAGAAAATAATAAACAATAATAAAAACAAAAAAAAAGAATTATTGATTTACCTGACTACAAATAGTCAAATAATGCATCTTAACCATAGTTTTAAAGCCATTTAACGTTTTAGCAAGTCTGATATGTTTTGGTAACGAATTCCACAGCTTTACACCAGTAACAGCAAACGAGGAGGCATAATATTTAGTTTTATGCATGGGTAATTTTATTTGAAAATTGGATTTCGTAGCGGGTACGGTTTCATGGTATTGCGGGTCAGAGGAAAAGCATCATCTGCTAAAACCACATAAGGAAGTATAATATTTGTGTTTAATCACGCTTTTGCTGGTGGTATATTCAAAATAGATGTATCATTAAGACGTCTTAATTTACTTTTTGCAAACACACCAGAATCACCAATTCTTCCATTAGTTCCTGCATCTATATATAATAAACTTACAGCTCGCATCTGCCAGAGCCAATAAAACAATACTGTTACACAATTTATAGTTATAAAAGTGCGATCCACTATAGGGCGGACAAGTCATGCGGATGTACTTCCCATCTAAGGCACCTATACAGTTGTATACATTCCATCTATTTTCAAACTTTTCGGCTATATCTTCCCATTCTTTTTCTGTATTTGGTATCTGTAACAAATAATTGCTTATAAATAAATATTAATTATTTACAGGAAGAATTGATTGAGACAAAATTTAGAAATAAGAGACAACTTGCGCAGGGAAGTCATACATAAATCTGATGATGACAAATTAATACATGAAGCAATCAGCACCATGAGAGACATGTCCCAAATGGCTAAGAAAAAACCAACATTAAATAAAAACATCAATTCTTTTTGCCAATTTATTGAATCGGAACTCAATGATATTATGTCTGCTGGCAATGTAATCCATGTAAAAAAGCCAAACGGCAAATACAACAAGTGTTGTTTCAAATATGGGATGAAGTTGATAATGCTCAATCAAGACCATCTACGTCCTGGTCAAACGTTTCATTTTCTCCATAGCCTATATTAGCAGCAGGATGTGCTAGAGAGGAAGGAAATAATTCTGCACTGTCCCAACTTCAATATGTTGAACCAAACGCAACCAGACTGACAAATGATAGTAGAACATTAAATACTGACTCTATTGATACATCTGTGCAGCTTCAAAATAATACAATGGCAAGAAGTGAACTGCCAGAAGAGGCAGTCATGTTCACCGATGATAATGGAATGATAACAATCGATGCTACACCTCGAGTTATTGTACAAGATGTCAAAGCATATTATGAAAAATTCAATTAAGATTGGAATTATAAATAAATTGCTCAATAGCTTGTCACTCATTGTCATAAGTTCTAAATGTATTATTTTTTATAAATCAATCTTTCTATTAAAATGGCTTTCTGTTCATTTCGCCCTGAACTCGATTCTCTGACCGAATAACTGGTATGCGTCATCCTGGCAAAGACAAGTCATGGATTTGGATTCTAATAATGCCAAGATTTAGTCGCTAATTAGTCGAAAGTAGTCGTTAAGTACTAAATTTAGTCGGTTCTTCGTTAAAAAGTTACAAGCATTTCGTGGTGGCCCTGCCAGGATGAGGATCATTCCGAGAACCGACTAAATTTACTTAACGACTAATTTCGACTAATTACCGACTAAATCTTGGCATTATTAGAATCCAAATCAATGACTTGCCTCTGCCAGGATGAGCGATACGAATAACTGATAGTTTCAATAATAAGGTGTCAATAGTCACTTACCTTTAAATAAATATCCTTTAGAGACTCATAAATGGCTTTGCATGTTTCTGGTATAATTTGAGTTAAGGTGCATTGAGGATTCCGAAAGGAAAACTGTAAACTGGAATAAGTTTCTCCAGTTGCTAAAAATCGTAAAGTCACCAATAGTCGGTCTCTTGGAGAAATTGAGTTTCTAAAATGTGTGTCCTGTTTTGCAATATTGGCTGCAACTTTTGAAAGAATGTATTCAAATACTGAGTTGTCCATTCGCAAATAAATCTTAAATTACCTTTTGTTTTCTTCTTTTAGCTCTTGAATTAAGTTTGAAGTAACGCCGATATGATCACGTCGTGCAATCCATGATCTTAGCCTGATTAGTTTTTTCTTGTATTCCTTTTTTTCTTTTTTTTTATAGTAAAATAACGGACACTGCCGAAGCAATAGTAGCGCACACCACAGACGCGTTCTCCATTGTAACCACATATGACGTAAAATAGGATCAAAGAACTTTGATAGTGTAATACACAGATATGGCTCAAAAAGTCAATTATATGTATTGGATTAAATATATGATCATTTAGATGATCAGAGATATTTGACAATGTAAAATCCCACCAAGACACTGAAGAGTCAATCAGATTATGGTTTAAAGAATTAGATGAATATTTGGACAGTATACAGCAAAAAGATATTTTGAGTGATCCGAAAAGAATTTTCAATGGGGACGAAAGTGGTTTTGCTCTTTGTCCAAAGACCGGAAAAGTTTTAGGCCCAAGAGGATATAAAAACCTATTCCAAATAAAACCAAGTAACGAAAAAGAAAACAACGGTATTATTAACATTCAATGCGAATGGAGATGTGTGTCCACCTTGTATTGTGTTTCCATACATTAGACCATCAAAAGCTGTATTTTTTTTTAACGGGCAATTGGCCCACCACACTTACCCACCACTGCAACTCCTGTGTAGCCAGGATCGACAGTGGTAACCAACCGCAAAAACCCTTTGATATGATCTCAGGGGTGCCCGGGGGACATGCTAAATCTGTCTTGGAACCCGCAACGAAATTAATCAGAAGATTGTAGGAGGACTATTCCAGTTTCCCTCCCCAAGCAAAGCGGGAGACAGCAAAATTTGTGATGACAAAAAGTCAGAATTAAAGGGGAAGCACCACAGGAATAACATGTTTTTTTTTGACTACAAGACAGAATGTAATTAAATGATTTAATTTATAATATGACAATTGATTACAATGCATTTATAATGACAAAAAAGTGTTGCATTGTTTCCAATAGTACTTATGACAAAAAAGTTTGAAAGCTCGGAAGTTCTTCGCGCAGCAAATTCTAATCGATTTCTGTGGTCCCAACTCGATATTACGTTGAGGCACTTGTTGGCCTTGTTTTCAATTTCAGATCGCGAATTGGCTTGAATAATAAGAAAACCATCGTCAGCATAACCTATCAGAGAGCACAGAGGAGGCAAGGGAACACATAATAAATCATCAAAACTTATATTCCACAAGTGCGGCGATAGTACTGATCCTTGAGGGCAGCCACGCGTTAAGTTTTTAGAATGTGTGTAAAGGCCGAGTTTTGTTACGCCGTTGCAAAAATACGAGTAAATTAAATAATAAATATTACGATAGCAGCCTCTGTTTCTTAACTTCAGTAGTAGCATTGGCCACCAGGCATTATCGAAGGCACCCGCGATATCCAGAGATATACCTACTACATATTTACACTCCGATAGATTTACTGTTTTTTTGACCTCGATTGCTGCATCCACTGTTGACTTCCCGGCGGTAAATCCAAATTGCTGATTATTAAATTTCGGGCCACCGGGTAGCAAGCGGGGAACAATAAGACGTTCTAATAATTTACCTAAGCATGATAATAGCGTTATAGGACGGTAGGATTTCGGATTGTCGGTTTATCACCGGCTTTTGGAATTAATTTTATTGTGCCGATTCGCCAGATTTTTGGAAAAGTGCCTTCTGCAATAGGTTCATTTATTAAAAACCTGTAATATAGATGAGCCTAACATTCTGAATCTTATCTCGCGGTGAAAATCATTGTCCAAGTCCGGCTTGTCGTCTGGAATTAGTACGTCGAGGTACGCCTTCGCCGTGTCTCTTAAACTATGAGTAGGTATACGAATTATTAATCTTGATATTTGAAAAATACTGTGGAGCAGTGGTATTATTTGGTTTGAGTTCATGGTATAAAGAAGACCATGGTCCCTCCTTATCCAGTCTAACGGCTGCATTTCTCAACATATTATTTTTTGCTAAGGTGACGGCGGCGCGATAACGCGACCTTGAAGCCCTAAGGTCAGTTAGGTACGATACGTAATTATCGACCAATAGACCGAGTCCCTGTCTACGTGCATAATGAATTTTCCGTCTGGCTCTCCTAAACTCCCGACGCAAGTTATATAAATTATCGTGCCACCAATTACACTTATTTTCTGTTTTAAGCGGCCTTCGGCCCAGGGCGGTGTCGGCACAGTAGACAAAGGTGTTGGTCATTATTTCCGCACTATCATTTGAGTTCAAGTCTGGACGAGTGAAATCTCTGGAATAAGCGAACATAAGAGACCGGAATAAATTCCAATTACCATTTTTAACATTATATTTATAATCTTTCGACTCAATCACGGGACAACTTGAGGGTGCGCGAATAAACTCAAAGACAATTAAACGATGGTCGCTGCATGACGCATCAGGAATGACGCGCCAATTTATTATATTGTTATTATGGACGTACGCGCTGGAAACCGTGACGTCGATGGAAGTTTCACCAGAGGGGCTGCTAAATGTAGATGGTGCATTGGGAGTGTTATGAATTTGCAGGTTGAACTCTGCTATGAAGTCTTCCACTGAGCTACGACGGTCGCGGTCAGTGTATCTAAGTTCCCCATGCCATAAGGGCGAAGAAGCATTTACGTCGGCACCAATAACATTTTTTTCTTTTTTTTTTTAATTTTTAAGTTGTTAACTTGTACGACTTTCGACCTTAGCGACGCGGATTGATATTGTTGTATGAGAACTAAGTCTAAATTATAATCCGACACCAATTTTTCTAATTCAATCGTCGCGTGCTTATTGTTATGTAGGTTCAACTGTCCTATAACTAACTTATCCATAGCGAGTTGTTAAAATTAATTGCTCCATTTTTGCCTTGTATGTTGGGCAGTCAGGGGAACCCGTGGGGTGGGCGTTAGGTTTCTTGTACCGGGTGCAGCTTCCGCAAACCGGTTTGAAATCTCTTAAGTCTTTTTTGGGACAGTTAATTGAGGTATGTTTATCGGCGCAGTGACAACAGCACGGGTCTGAATCGCGGCAGAATTTAGCAATGTGACCGTATTGTTGACAATTAGCGCAGCGTACAAGTTCGACGTCATCGATGAACCGAAACATTGCCCAGTCAATAAAAAGTTTTTGTTTAGTTTCAATGAGATGTTTCCGAATCTTTGGGTCTAACTCTAGGCCCATCCATTTTCGATTGTAGTTATTATTTATGCGCCGTCTAATAATTTTTGTCGAGTTCATAAATTGTTCTTGTGTCACATTAATTTCGCCCTTAATATTTTGGTTATAAAGCGATAAAAGGAAATTTTCGTCCGTAATATTTTGCGGGACATCTTTAATTAGAATACGCGGGTTACGCCCTCTCAGCGTTTCTAGACGCAGACCGGCTGATTTTAAACCTTCAACGGATTTTAATCTCCTGACTTGTGACTCGCTTGTTAAGCGCAGGATCACGCTCGAAATAGATGTCTTTTTGACGCCGTGGATTTGAAAGCCGTCAGATGGGTTGATCGCTTTCATTAATGCCTATTTGGTCTCGTCTGAGGATTTTAATTCCGCCGATTTGTCTTGCGTCGGATAAGCTATTACGCACGGGAGCGGTCTACGCGTTTCAATATGTGGCACCGACTTTGCGAGTCTGAGTTTGAGCGCGTCAGAATAAGAAAATGGCGGCGCTGAGGCGACCGGTTGCTCAACCTGAGTAGTAGTTTTGGCGGTCAGCAAATCCTTTTCCAAATTAGCGACTTTAGTTTCTAATGACGAATTTTTAAGTGCCAGAAGTAAGACGATGGCCGTTAATTTTTGTGTCATGTTCATTATTTCTGCTTTGTTTGCGAAGTTATTGCGACGAGATACTGTGTCATTTGCGAACTCATTTATTTAAGATAAGTATGAAGAGGCCTCGCGAACTAGCTCGTAATAATTGCACGTATCGTCGGGGCCACGGCTTGTATCCAATAACGAAATTACGGGGGGCGGTTGATCGTCCCTTGTGGGCTGGTGGCGCTTTTCATCAGAGAAGAGGGCGATAATTGTGACAATAAACGTTTAGTACCTGAAGAAGTTGGCGGTGAGCGGGGAATTTTGTCATTTTTCGAAAACGGATTAGTATCTTTATCCGGTGGCATATTATGACTCGACATTTTGGCTAGGTACTTACTAAAAAGATTTAAATACTACACTTCAATATGCAATATTGGCCCACCACACTTACCCACCACTGCAACTCCTGTGTAGCCAGGATCGACAGTGGTAACCAACCGCAAAAACCCTTTGGTATGATCTCAGGGGTGCCCGGGGGACATGCTAAATCTGTCTTGGAACCCGCAACGAAATTAATCAGAAGATTGTAGGAGAAGTAGGAAGTATTCCAGTTTCCCTCCCCAAGCAAAGCGGGAGACAGCAAAAATTGTGATGACAAAAAGTCAGAATTAAAGGGGAAGCACCACGGGAATAACATGGTTTTTTTCTTTCTTTTTTTATGACTACAAGACAGAATGTAATTAAATGTTTTAATTTATAATATGACAATTGATTACATGCATTACATACATTACATACAGATTGCATTTATAATGACAAAAAAGTGTTGCATTGTTTCTAATAGTACTTATGACAAAAACGTTCAATATGCAATAGAAAAACAATGGACAAAATAAAGATTAAATAGGTTTTAGAACCTATAAAATTTTAGAACCTATGTAGCATACACGTTAACATTAGTGTTAATTCATAAACAAGGTTAAAAACAAATTTTTTTATATTATTTTTGAGATAAAAATGTTCTGAGTTCGTTTATTTAATTAACATTGGTATTAATTCATAAACAAGTTTAAAAACAATTTTTTTTTATATTTTTTTTTAGATAAAAATGTTCTGAGTTCGTTTATTTAATTAGTTTTGATAATGACATTGGTCTTTTCATTATCAATTTGAACATTAGGGCTCAATTAATTGTCTTTTAAGACATGAAAACGAAACATCAATTCCCTAAAACAATATAAAGATGTATACTAGATTGTTCCAAAAAACAATGTCGTATATTAATATAATAATGATCGTTCCGTAAAACAAAACCTTATTGTATTATAAGAATTCATTTTATTGGAAAATAATTATTAAACTCTGTAAAAAAATATGAAAATAAAGGAATTAAGCTCTTTAATAGCTTTTGTTAATTTTTTTCTCAACAAGTTTATATTTGCATTAACAATTTATATTATATTTACACAGAACTTCAAAACCTCATAGCGTAAACCGATAATTTTTATATATGATTTTGTTTTTGGGACCTGTCAATATTATAAAGTTGACAGGGCTAAATAAAAAACAAGAGTAATGTTTTGTAGATTTCTTCAAGCTTGATGAAATAAAATTTTATTAAAAATAAGGCCTAACTTAACATTTAATTTTTTTGATAGCTGTTAAACTAACCTAATTTTTAAACAAAAGTTAGCCTTTCAATAATAGCAGAACAAAGCTAGTTAAATGTAATCCAGTATTTACATAAAAACTACAGAAAAATTAACAAAAATTGTTTAACTGGTTTTGTTCTGTAGCTTGATTTAGGGGCTGTTAAATATCACATACCTATGTATTTTCGCAACAACTGGATTAACTTCATTTAAGCATGACGGATGTCCATGAAAATCATCACCTAAGACAAAACAATATGATAAATTATTAATAACATCATGATAAGGCTGACTAGTAAGAAGGCATTAATTGAAACTTTTTATAAATGACAAATACATTATCTTTTCACAAAATTTAATACAATATCAGTATCATTTTGATTTACATGTCATACATTTACACATAGAATGAGTTATTAGAGTACTTAATACGTACCTGCCCTTCCAATGACCAACATTTCATCTGTAGCATATACATCCTCATTGGAGTTTTCTTTGTAATAATTGTGATCACTAAGAGCATTATGGACTGAAACAGAGTATGAATAAGATTTTAAAATATTATACATACAAAAGTAACATTTGATAATTATTATGTGTTATTATCTATATCTTTATGTTCACAACAGGAATAAGTAAAATCAAAATCTACAGAAAGGGATTTGAATATTTTAGTATGGAGCTTATCTGCTATTTACTTATTATATGTATATTACATTATAAATTCAATATTATCTCGGGTCTAAATAACTATATCAGGATTTCATTTCAGCAAGATTCGAATACCTTTTTATTTGGAAAAATAAATAAGTAGGTACATGGTTAGATTTTGTTCATTCTCTACTTATTATCCACAGCTCTAATTTAACAAAAAAGGATTAGGACTAGGACTCGACATAGGGGCACGCCGTGCACTATTTCATTAGGTATCCGTAAATAGGCATGGATAAGAATGCCTTTTGAATTTGAATGTCTCTTGCCTTCTTTGTCAAACTGATGTTTATCAAAATGGTTTTTCACAAACACGTTTCTGTAGAGGTTGCTCTTTAGAGAGTCCGATGAGGATAGAGTTAGTTGGCACCAGGAAGGACATCCACAGGTTTCTCAAATGATCGTTCTTTGGGAAAGAAAAAAGTCGATGCGTCTCATTAATTGAGCTGCAACCGCCGACACAACACTTAAATTGTCCCATAACGAAAAATGCACACCCTTTTTCAGTAGCACACTATAAAATAAAAACTATAATTGAATATTTTGGATCCAACTCCAGCAAAACGCAAGGAAATTCACAAAATATCAGCATACTGCATAATCAACGCGGTTATTTGACACAATGTAAAAACAACTGACAAATGACTGTCATTGTCATGGACTGAACTGCATTTTAAGAGTGTTGGTACGAACGTTGTTTTGTAGTGTTGTCACGAGTAAACTAAGCGTAGCTCATTGTTATTTTTTTTGTGTGAATTGTATTTATGTTAAACGTTTTATTTTGTTTCTTTTTTTATGTCGAGCAATTCGATTTTTTTTTTAAATAATAAAACTTATGTTGAATCAGCCAGATGTATATTTGCTTTAAAATTTCGATAATTTGTGCAATTTTTATAAATAATTGCAAATTGGGCAAAAAATATCGATATATTGATATTTCTTGGGTAATATATATCGATATATTTGAAAAATATCGATACGATAAATATTTTTTTTCCATTTGCCCATCCCTAAAATGACAACATCATGGCGTGAGGCATCTCAAAATGGCATCGTTTTCAGCCAGCGATCTCAGCGCTAAAACGGCACACTTGAAAACTAGACTGTCAGGGGTCTGTTTGCTAGCTGCTCCCCGCTCCCTGCTGTCGCGTTGCGATCTCACTCGTATACGTAATACCGAATTTTGTTCAATTTATCGAGCTTTGATGAACTTTTAGTTCCCCAATTGTTCGCTAGAGCGCGACCTCATCGATTGTTCACTTGTCGCGTCGCTATTGCTAATACGCAATACAAAATTTATGTTTGACAGCAATATTGTACAATTTACGCCTGTCGCATTGCTGTTGCAAGATACATAATCAGCATGCTGCTTACGTAACCGGTATTTTCTAGACTCTCCATAGGAACAGATCTCCTGTATCCTATCATCAAAGGTGTCAGAGGTGGAATCACCTCTAACGTCCCAGACGAAATCGAAATATTCAAGGTCTGCGCATATGATTGAGAGATCATTGCTATCGTGAATTGCGTGACTATGGTGCCGTATATCTAGCAGCGTCAAAGCGCGGATCCAACCTACACCAGACGCACTTCCTACGTAAATTATAGGAACATATGCAACGGAGAAGCGAATCCGGCCATGCAGGTAAATAACTTCTTTTGTCCCTCATTGGACAGCGCTTCTAATTCGCCCTTGATTTCTTTAAGTATACCCTCTTCGTAATAACTGATACAGTCACCGCGGCGTTCACCGTTGTAATCCTATGATTACAACGGTGAACGCCGCGGTGACTGTAACGCGGTGACGCGGTGACGAGTAAGCATCATAGTAATTTCATTTAGGTATCTCTACCGCGTTTCGAATGATATTGCCATTGGTTAATGACTCGTTTTCCGCTTCACACTAACGGTACAGAGTTTGAGAAGCGGCTAATACGTTTCTAAACTCATTGCATAATAATATTCGTTGGCTCCTTCCATAGATTAGGTGGTAAACGTAATCCGGGAATAGTCAATATTAGTAAAACGAACAGTGTCGGGTATTTCTTTCAGTAGTCCTGAATTGACAAAATCGGTGTAGTCGAAGATGTCGACTTTCATACATTAATGATGACATCTCGTCTTCCCAGCATGAACCATTAACGTTCACGCGTACTATGCGAATTGTTATTGGGTATGATGGTTGCTCTCTCGGATATGACCTCTGAATGCTTCTGATACTATTATAGGATAGATTTAGGACGTCGTACACTTCAACCAGACCTGGTTACGTAACCGGTATTTTCTAGACTCTCCATAGGAACACAATTTTATTATCATCGATAATGCAATTTTGAACATTTCCGAGTTGTGCCGAACTCATGCAATTTACAATGAGCCATATTGCCAATGCTGCCGTTATGATAAAAAGAAGGTGGAGGATATGTTTCTTTTAAATTCCTCTTTCTAGGTATGTGTCCCATATTCCCCCTATACACAACACCATTTGGATCCACAACATAATAAGACCTATCACATCCTAATTTCTTTTTAATTATTCCCGGAGACCAAAAGGATTTGAGATTTTTTTAAAGTAAATGTCATCTCCAGGCTGAAAAGTGAAAATCATAAGATGTTTGCTTCATATTCCCGTCAAATAAAACTTCATTTTGTCTATGCTTTGTCTATGACATTTTTCAAACATCGAAAATTTTACAATTTTAGGTTTAAGTTTTTGTTTCGAATTGGTAAATTTACTCGCAAGTTTCTAGACTTTAATAATGCGGCCGGACTGGGAAAATCTCCCCTAACAGCGTTGCGGTAATGCAACAGTGCCAAGTGTACGTCCGAGCCGTCTTCCTTGCACTTTCATAATATGTTTTTGACAATTTTAACTACACTTTCAGCCTGGCCATTAGACCTGACTAATAAGGACTGGTGTTTATGTGTTCCACATCCCAATTAACAACAAAAGATTTAAATTTGCAGGAGTTAAATGGTAGACCATTGTCAGACACCAATGCTTTGGTATTCCTTGTCGAGGAAAGAAGGATTTGAGGTTTTTAACAACATTATCGACAGTGTAATTCTTGTGCAAAGAAGCTAGCTCTATGTACTTGGAATAGTAATCCATGCAAACAAGGAAATTTTGTCCATCAAAATATAATAAATCTATACCTACCTTCTCCCATGGAAAATGAGATACCTCATAGCATTTCAACGATGATCTACTGTATCCTATCATCAAGGTGTCAGAGGTGGAGTCACCTGTAACGTCCCAGACGAAATCGAAATATTCAAGGTCTGCGCATATGATTGAGAGGTCATTGCTATTGTGAATTGTGTGACTATGGTGCCGTACATCTAGCGAACAATCGACGGGTACAACTAACGGTCTTGGATAAATGGAGATCACCTGGGACTTGTACCCTAGCAGCATCAAAGCGCAGATCCAACCTTTACCAGGCTCACTTCCTACGTAAATTATAGGAACATGCGGAGAAGCGAATCCGGCCATGCAGGTAAATAACTTCTTTTGTCCCTCATTGGACAGTGCTTCTAATTCGCCTTTGATTTCTTTAACCCTAAAGTCATCGCGCTTGGAAAAAGAATGTAAGTGGTCACTTGGATTACATATGAGTTGGTAAATATCGAACGACAATACGTCCGTGATAAGTAAATAGAGACAAGACTATATTTTTGTTTATGTCTTCTGTCTGTGGTATTTCCTTGTCTATTACATTTATTATTCCATACGCGAATAATTAATATCCCCGGCAGCTTTTAAATTTAATGGATTACTGTCAAAACCGCTAAAATCGACAAAACTAGTTTGGACATATTGGATTCTGATTTAAGTCAAAGGACATACCTGATTTTGATGAACATTGACGGACACTTTTACAATCACTGTCTATAACAATATTGTCTCTAGTAAGTACTTTTTTATAATAAGATAGCTCTTCCAAGCCTTGCTATTCATTTCCATAGTGTTTCGTCAAAAGATTATTGACATCACTTAGTTTTGTTGCTTTTACGGGAACTCCGACTGGTATAGAATTCAAAGTTAATGCATTTAAGCTCTTTCCTCGTTTTATCAAAGATTTACTATCACAAGTGTCATTTCTATATGACAATTCACCATGAACGAAAACTTTATCCCTATTAGCTTTCTGGAAGATTATTCTTTTACATTTGCTGATTTGGAAGTGCCAAGCAAAGAATTTCTCAAAGGTACACAAGTACCTTTGAGAAATTCTTTGCTTTGTTCTTTCCAGTCGTATACAGGTACATGGGTTGCTAAAGAGTGAATAGTTCCGTGTTCTTCAATAATATTTTATGTATTCACTTGGCTTAATTATGTTCTCTTTTTTCTTTACAACTCTTTCAATTAAGGCGAACACCCTATCGGCGGGCAAAAGAGAGTGTCCTGTTACAGGAAAGACCATTTCAATATCTTTAATACATAATATATTTGTCTCAAGAAGCCATTTCATAACCATGGTGATTATAATAGAATTCTTATTCTAGCCGCCTCAGCCATCTGACACCAGCCTTATTTTTCCAACACCAGATAAATCTATTGTATTCATGCAGCTGATATAAAGCTGAACAGATTTCGTTGGAACCTTTAGCCGCCTCGTCTTCTGTCCAAACGTAAGCATGGATGTTATTAGGCGTCAAGGACGCGTGGGAAGTACCAATAACTATAGTAAAATTGTATAAATATAGTTGCCTAGAGTAGTATGTGGATTGGTCGGGAATTTTCGGTAACGGTATTTTTTTCACAATCAAAAGATATTATAAGAAGACCGGGGGTTTCTTGTAGCATTTTAAAAAACTGTTTAGCGCGCAGCTTATGGATTCCGTAAAATATGCCAACTTTGCCCATTGAACTATATTACTAGCGTATGGAACAGACATCCCGAACCAAAAGTGTGTCTCATTTTGATAAGAGTTAGAACTAAAGTTCGCTGCAGCGTTAGAACACTATTTATGTCGTCTAACCAAACCATTAAAACATACAGCGCTAGACGCTTATACAATATAGATTTCCTGTGACAAAAACGTCGTAAGTGCTCGGGAATTTCATAGCGCTTACGCGTTTTGTTCAACATAGTGTAAAATACGTGGTCTCTATAGATTTTATACCGCAGAAGTGACACAGCTTTTGTACCTACTACTATCTAATATACCTATATTTTTTAAATCGAAAAAAGAGAATAAACGAAGTGCAATAAAATACCATAATTGAAATTGGATATAAACTTTATTTGTCTTTAAACAAAATTAGTTCAGTATGTTTTTGACGCTCAGACAAATAATAATTCGAAACTTTTGCTTCCTGATATAAACGAAAAGTTGCGTATTTATTTATTATCGCTCGAATTAGATGAATTCTGTGGTTAAATGTGGAAGGTTGATCAAGTGCATGCTGAGTTAAACAAGAAAATACATCTTTCTCGATAAAATATTTTAATGTATTGACTGTGATGTAAGTGAAGTTGTATTTAGAAGAAAGAGATTTACCGCAACTCTTCTTTATTAAATTACGTATGATGATCTCGGTTGATAGGCATATTTTGTAAACATCCTCGGAAGAATAACACAAACCGCCCATATCTTTTATCATTATAAGTTTATGATGCGGAAATATACGCGTTGTGGTCAAGCTTCACATTTCAAATATTTTGTGAGATAACGGGATATATATCCTGAAATATACCCAACTATGAGTTGTGAAGCTTGTGTTGCATTTTCGTAGTTGAGCATATTTGCAAAGATTTCACAATTATTTTCACTTTCCAAATCAGATTCAAGTGCTCGTGTCGACTCCAAAATTTCATATTCCTCTTCATAGTGTCGGCTTAGGCTGGCAGCATACGTACGGTTTCCTCATTAGGTTTCCTGATCTGGAATCCAGATTAGGTTTTCCGTGATCCTAACGCAGACGTTAGGTTTTTTGTATTCGGAATTTATGCCGCCAGTGGGTATAGTAACGCTTTAGTGAAAGCACGTATCATGGACGACGAAGAATTAATTGGGATAGCACTTTTATTGGCGCTAAACAAGAAAAAAAGGAAACGTCGTTATTGGGTCCACCCATTAAATACTCAAAGAATAAAAGAGAGTCAATTTTATCTGAAAAGAGCAAAATTACGAGCACACCCCTTCGTCAGTATTGGGTGTAGCTGTTGCTTTCTGTCTCTTTTGTAACAGGTCTAATATCTGTGTGGGGACATCTTTCGTCTTTTTCTTCTCTGTAATATTGACATCATGTTCAATACTTTCTTCTTCTTCATTTATCTGTCGTTGTGGTTGAGAACAATCTGTATCTTCATTTGAATAGTTGCCTTCAGAATTTCTTTTTGCAAATACAGGCGTAAGAAAGCATAGTAAGTCACTGTAGATATATTTTTTTGATTTTTTAGCTGCACTGCCTGTAGGAATACTTTTTAGTTTTTGAATTTCTTTTCGGTAATAGTACCTAATGTTGGTCCATTTTTTCTTTAGTTCAGCACCTGTAAAAAAATATAATTAATTAATTATTGGAATTAAAGAATCTATACATTTATTAATTAACTAGCAGTGCCCCGCGGTTTCACCCGCGTAGTTCCCATTCCCGTGGGGATACGGGATTAAAATATAGCCTATGTTACTCCCAGATATTGTAGCTTTCTATTAGCTAAATAATTTTTGACATCGGTCTAGTAGTTTCGGAGCCTATTCGTTACAAACAAACAAATCTTTCCTCTTTATAATATTAGTGTAGATTAATTAACTATTGATAGCAAATTTCTTGTTTTTTTTTGTTATTTAAATATTATAAATTAAATTACTTTTTCGTTTACAGATTCCTAGCAACTGGATGTAATTTTGAAGAATTACACTTTTGATTATCTGAAGGGAAGCCGAACTGTTTCTGCGGTCGTTAAAGAAACCTGTCAAGCTATTTGGGAAGTGTACCAACCCTTAGAAATGAAGCCACCGTCATCAAAGCAACGTTGGATAGAAATTTCTGAAAATTATTATAAAAACACCAACTTTCCAAACTGTTTAGGTGCAGTTGACGGAAAACATATCCGTTTGATCTCCCCCCTCCATAGTGGCTCTGCTTTTTACAACTATAAAAATTACTACTTTATTGTATTAATGGCAGTAGTAGATTCTGACTACCGATTTATAGCCGTAGATGTGGGTGCTTATGGAAAAGACAGTGATAGTAATATTTTTAACAATTGGGGGTTTGGGAAAAAATTAAAACAAAATACGTTTAATTTGCCCGACCACTATCTCTGCCAGGAAGTAATGGGCCACCTCTACCGTTTGTGTTTTTAGGTGATGAAGCATTTCCACTGAATAATAATTTTTTGAAACCGTATCCAAGATGTAACCTGAATGATCAACGTCAAATCTTTAACTGAGTAGATCGTACTTATCGTACTTTAACTGAGTAGATAGTAGAGAAGTGACTGAGTAGATCTCGACGTATAGTAGAATGTGCTTTTGGTATTCTTTCAAATAAGTGGAGAATTTTTCATACAAATATGAAAATTTCACCAGATTTCGCTGTACTAGTAACAAAGACAGCATGTGTGTTGCATAATTTTGTACGCAGTCGAGACGGTTATAACTTCAAAGATACGCTGACGCATTACTTCGAGGATTTACCATTTAGTACACCACATCGTTCCACAAATCGAGGCAGAACTATTATAAGAGATAATTTCGCTGAATATTTTATGACGCCGGCAGGGGAATTGTCATATCAATATAGCGAAAGAATTATTAATCCACGTTAATAATTAAAAAATAAAATAATAATTAACTACTTACATTTGTTTGTTTTATCTGTGCACTTGTCCCAATCATTATAAAGATCTTTACAGATCTGCTTCCACGCCAAATCTTTTATGTCTCTATTATGGTAGTCTTCATGGTGAATATCCCATAAGCACGGGTATTTTTCTACTGCCATGATCAAATTTTCGGACTCGCACATAATTACGTAAAACGACAAAAAAACTAAAAATATAACACACGTACGTCCACTCAACACGAACGCGAGCCGCTTCTGAATGGAAATTTCCGTCCGTGTGCTGTCATTCGAAGCAATGCAAGCAAACGCTGCGTTCGGGATGACGTCATCCGGTTTTTTTCCATTCTGACACCCGAACGCGCGACCTGAGATTCGAATCGTACGTTAGGTTTTTTTTCCGTCCGGAAAATGTAAGAACGTTTGCGCCCAGTAGAATATTTTGTATGTAAGGTATGCATTCGTGTCTCCGAATCAGAATTCCAAATCAGGAAACCTAATGAGGAAACCGTACGTATGCTGCCAGCCTTACACTGGATGTGCTATTGATAATATTTACGGATGATGAATTTAAGATACTGAAATTATCTAAAGGAATGCAGTTCCCACTGAATGATGATCGTAATTCAAGATGGTTCAATGTTTTTTTTATACGCAGCCCTGAACTGTAAAACATTAGGATTTTTGTTATAGCCACCATGTTTTCTGATCAAGCCAAAAAACAATTCTAAGTGGTCCTGGTTAAGCGATACATTGATATGTAGTTAATAAGTTTTTTTTCTTCCACTAAATAATTATACAGTGTTTTCATTGATTCAATGCATATAATAGCTCCAACAAGTCCTGTTTTGTTTGAAGACTTCACAATTTTCTTTTTTGCAATATTTAGTACAATTCTAGGTTGCCGGTTTTTTCTTTTGATAATTCTTTTGGATTTCATTTGATACTTTAGCTGAAGTATATATGACTTGAGTTCATCTAGGAACGCAAAAATATCCGATTTGTTTTTTTTTATCTATTGAACGTTTAAAACCATAGAAATGGAATTTTCTTGAATTCATGACGTCAAAAAAGTTATTCATCACAGTTATGAAATTAACAGTGGAAGAAGAATCTTTAAATTTGCTTGATTTTAAAATTTCATTACAAAGAGTTAATGCTTTCGCCACACTCATACTTAGCGACTGCGTAGCGAGTTTCACTTTCATTATCTTACATTATCTATTCTTTCGCAAAAAGAAAATGTGACGTGGTGTCAATTTATTAGCAAACTGAAGTCCTTCATTTTGCTGGAGCTTGTTAAAATTGATTACCAGTTGCCACTTTATTTCTCCATTATTTCCATCAAATATCACCCGTTTTCGTTCAAATGTGTTTCTAATTAATTTTATTGCATGGCAAGGATCCAAAAATATGCAGACTTTTTCTGACGTGGAAGGATGGGGAAAGTGAGTCTTTATATGATTTAAATCAGTCAATTGACATCCTAAAATTTCAGCTGCCTTTAAATTAGTAGCACAACCATCGAACGTAAGATTTGTAACAGTCACTCCAACTTCATTACACTTTTCCAAGCAAATTTTAATTCAATTTGACTTTCTTTCTGCATTAATACCAGATATTAAAAAATATCCAACTGGCAATTTCCAACTTTCATTCAAAGATACTAGCATGAATACTAAGGCTTGAGTTGCCGTGGTTTCCTCGTCTTCACCTATTACTGGACCTGCGCCAAAGTTGACTGCACCGAGTTTGCGTTTTTTATTAAATAACTTTTGACTTCTTATTGCCATCTCGTCAAATACCAAAGAACATAACACAGGCTTTTCGTTCAACTGGCTTTTCATTTTTAAAACTTTAAAAGCTTCTTCGGGGAATCCTGGTTCAGCATTTACCGCTGAGTACCACCTGCAAATGGTTCTGGTATGCGGAAGAGCTTTATTATAAGTTTCTCTAATATATTTGTATGCTGCTGGAGAATAATAGTGCAAAGTTAGTGCAAACTTTCGTAGTGGTGCGGTATACAACAGGGAACGTCTGTTTTTTTTTTTTAATGATTTATGAAGCTCTATAAGTTCAGCTCTATGCATTAGGTCGTTTTCCATTTGTACATCTAAACCAAACTTACTTTTCATATCCTGGACCATCAATTTGTAAGATTTACATTTTTTCTTTAAGTATCTGTTTTGACGCTGTATCTTCTTAAATTTTTCTGCAAGTACTTTTTTAGCTTTTATTTCTTTTTGTAATTTTATTTTTAACACTATTTTGCGAGGACTATCGAAGATTGATTCTGAATCACTCACTGGTTCAGATATTGGCTCCACCAATTCTGAAGTATCCGATATTGAATCGCTACCGGCGTATGGTACTGCGCATTTCTTGAGATAAAGTCGACCTGTTTTTGTAAAGTATTTATCTTCATATTTGAAATGATCTAAACATACGAGTGTATGGTCGCTCGGCAACCATGACTCTTCGTTGCGATTTTTCTGGACAAATCTTATCCATGCTTCTCTTTTCTGATGACCAGGACGCGGAAACCTAAAAGAAAATATTCATCATTATACCGTTTTGAAGCGGTATTAGTTGTAGTAGAGGTGTGGTGGTGGGTGGTAGTCGTAGTTAGTGGTGGTGAAGTATTTGAGAACTACACTACACATTATTTTTTCTTCGCAGTCGATTGTTTTTTACACGTTTTTAACACGCAAGACGGCATTTTTCTTTAGGAAAAATTTCGACGTGTCCGCGATGAGCGTAGGCGAGTGACTAAATGAGTTGTTGCCGGTCGGCAACAAAGCATGGCGCAAAAGACTGGTGTGCGGCGTCGTTTCTATGCGCTAGTAATATAGTTCAATGATTTTGCCAGCTTTTTTCGAATAATTTTAATTCATGTAAAAAAAATGTATAAAAGTGCAAGTTTTTTTTTCGCCATCTGCAACTACAAGGCTATGTGCAGATGTAGGAATGTCAAAAACATTACTTCTCTTCATTTAATTCAATTTATGATTAATTTTCATGCCGGGTAAAGTTATCTGGACTCTTAGCCAACATTGCCCACCTTGATTTTTCACGCAAATTTGAACTTTACGTAGGTGGCATCCAGTTAAATAATTTTGGAAAAGTTGGCGTTTACTGTAAATATTTAAACGATATCGCGAATAAAATCCTACTAAATTGACTGGGCAATGTTCCCCTTACATTTTTTTCCTTTTCCATACAATTTGCATTTTGGTCTGTAAGAGTACTAGGGCTGCCACATATCTATAAAATGACTTAATTTTCTTTTACATTACTATCAGGAATATATTATAAATGTAGTGTTTAGGTAAACAAAAAAAAACAAAATGACACTAATTTATTAATTAATATGTAACGTTTATTAAAAATCTTACTTAAAAAAATCTAAATAAACAATTTTTGGTTTTCGTGTACATAATAGGTATATGAAATACAAATTAAGTTTAATTAATACGTGTAGATATACTGAAATAAAACTATAAGGTTTTTGGATGACTACTATCCAAGAACCTTATAGTAGGTACCTACTATACCCTATCACCAAACCACTTAATATAACCAATGAAGACACATGGTAATGGTATCATAATATTTGAAACTTAGGTGCAACCAACCATATTAGACCCTTTAAAATAGTCAGAATAAGTTACAAGTTTATCAAACATAAAGATATTCTTAAAATTATTCAGAGATCAATGTTTCCGCGGTCCATTACGACAAGCTATAAATTAGAATTATCTTGCAATGTTAACATAAATCACAAGTTTTCAATATCACAATAATTCTTGATTGTAAATGTATAATCTTAATCTACATTCTATTTACTCTTTAACCTTTCGCACAAACATGACTGTGGGGATATCGCCATTGACCGCTAAAACGTTACCGACAAAGTGTTTTAAAGTCTTTTTTGTAGCAAACTGAGCAATTACCCAATCATCGGTTTTCAACTTTTCGTCATTTTCAGTAAAATATTAAATATCCAGAAGTCCGAAAGAAGCATCTATGGGTTCGAAATTTTCTTTTTCTTCTTGTTCTCGTAAACATTCAGCTATGTAATAGTCATTCATTGTGACGTTATCTGAATCGTCAGAGTCAACAGTTAAGACTTAATTATAGTCAAATATCGAGCTAAGGTCACTATCAAATGTCTCTTTCCTTTTATTTTTCGGAGTACGTCCTGGAGCTACCTTTTTTTCTTTAGAATATTTTTTTGCTTTATTATTTTTATCCTTTTTATTTATTTTTTTCTATTTCTTAATATATGCCTTCTTTATTTTTTTTTAATATATATCTTTTTTCTAGACAATTTGCTGAATTATTATTAGACGTACCAGCGAGTGACATATTTCCAACTTTATTAGAAGGTTCCTTTAGAACATTTGATGTTCCTGCTTTTACGATCACATCGGAGAGTATAATTATTTTCTTCTCTTCAGCAAGACCACTTTCTACAGATACTTTTTTGGACGTTTTTAAAAGTGAATGATCTATAATCCTTATAGATTTATCGTTACTTAATGATTGGATGAAGTAGGAGCTAATTATAGCAGTGCAAAGTTTTCCAAGACTTTCAGGACGACGTATGTCGAGACTTTTCTAAGTCGAAATATTTCTTTGGATCTTTAATAATATCTTTATTTGTAATTTTATTAGATTTAACAACGAAAAGGCCATTTTTTTCGTGTAAAAACATAGAGACTTTAGTTTTTGCCACTGTCGACGATTTTTTGTTAGCCTGAGTTTGGAAGTATCAATATTTAAATCGAAAACCGTCACTGATTGGCCTGGCTCGCAATTAATTCGTTTATTTCTTTTTACTTTCATCGTCTGCGGTGCTCTGGTTTCTTTTTAGTAGTCTACCAATGCTTGATCAATGCTATATGATAATATTTCTTCTGACATCTCAGGGATTTTTTTGAGAACTTCCTGCGGATTAAATCCTCCTGATGCTTTAAATCAACTTATTATGTTTTTCGTTTCCGTTATTTTAATTCACTCAATTAATTCTCTGAGTAACTTTGGAAAGTGTTTTTTGTTTAAAGATTTTTTTTGGATTGGATTTTGAACTTTATACTGGTACAAAATTTTCCGCCAGGCTTTCTTCAGAGGCCCGAAATATGCTACATCTAACGGTTGTGTAAGATGTGTTGACCTCGGAGGAATAAAAACGAATTTGATGTCATTTTGCTGACATAACTCTACTACTTTAACACTTAAGTGACTAGATAAATTGTCGCAAATGACAACTTTTGTCCCTGACGCTTTTTGTGCCCACGGGAGGATGATGGTTTCAAAATAATTTTCAAAAACATGGCGCTGTCAAACCAACCTGATTTAGTACAGTTATATCTCGTATTTGGTGGTCCTCCGGTAATCCACTCAGAGTACAAAGGGGCATGCCAAGTCTCCATAGTAATTTCGGCCCACAGTGCACACCTGTGCTACGTACTGATAATTATAGTAGGCGATGGCAGCAACTAATTCCTAAAAGAAGTGGTTTATAAAAAACTTGGCATTTTTAAGTTATCAATTATTTTTATATGTTATTAACACAAGTTATATGACATATGTGCAATGTCATTTTATAAATTATTTTAATTTATTTGGGAGTATAATGTAATAAAACAATATTATATTTCAGTTTTACACATTTATTCATCATCATTGTATACTACTAATACTTCATCTAAAAATTGAGCCGGTGCTAAAATATTGTTTTGATGCCGTGCCCATCCTAAATACCACAACACAGTCATGACGTGGACACAGCATCCTACCGTTCGATGGCCTACAATACAATTACAGCAATACTGTTTTATTGCTTCGCGGCCTGTATTAATTGTACTGTATAAAATATACACAAAGTATACTTTGCGACTAACGTGCCGACTAGCGATTCTTCCCTTAACAGAAAAGAATTAGGTCCAAATATATTATCCTCCATCATCCTGTTTCTAATATTAGTGCATATTTCAATATGATAGCATCCATTAAACCTCCTATGCTCACCATAGTAGGAGCGAGCTTGTTTTAATTGGTAAGTTGCAGGCAATCAATGTTAATTCATTTATATTTAATCTAGGGTATTCACTAACATTTTCATTGCTCACAGAAATATTTTGAAGATCTGCTCTTACTCTATTCAGATTGTAATCTCTTAAATAATCACACAGATCATTGTTTCTACTCATGTTACGGTTCACTATATCCAATATTTGAGCAGCATCCTCTCTATCTTGAACTCTTAAATGATATTTATTAATAAGAGCAGCAGCCACGGAAAAATCAATCATGATGTGCTTAGAAGCCCTGTTGAAAAATGTTTGTCCGAATATTTTGAATTTTATCTTAAAGATGCCATTTACAACCTCCACTACCCAGCGACATAATGTTACAGCTCTTGTCTCGTTAGCATCCTGAGTTGAAAGCTGGGTTTCACCTTCTTCTAGAAACAAAGGGACATGTGCACTATAACCACAACTACGTAATAATGGCAATGAGTCCCTAAAGCCTCTATCAAATATGAAGACATATGGTTAGAAAAAGCGTCGACAAGAGCTGTTTTCATTTGAGTATTCTTGTTTAATGATTTCTGCATCACTTGTTGTCGCAGGGTAGGGGCCAAAGACATTGATGATATAACCATCGCTGCATACTAGCAAAAATGGTTTTACTAAATTGCGGTACTTGTGAAGAGAGTAAGTAATTTTTTGGTAGAGATAATTTGAGCTTTTCTCTATATAAACATAAGTGCCATCAGCAATTACAATAGGTTTTCTGTCTTCACCCCCAAAAAGGCCATTCGGAATTAAAAGATTTCTTTGAGATATATCTTCTCTCGAAATATGGTTTAATCCAAGATTTCTCGGGAAAAAGTCCTGGTCTAATATTTCACGAGCTGTATTCATTAAAGATTCTAATGTGCTTCTAGGCACTCGTAACAAAGATGCAATGCGCTCATCACTATCTCCTGTATAATCTTGGGACTTCTAAAAGGATTTCTTGAAATTGCTGCATTGAAAACCCTAGATAATAGTGAACAATATGATCTGGCATGATATGTATGTTTTCAAAATCCAAATGCAAAAGTATATTTTCTTTTAATAGAGAAAGTACTTCTTCCATTTGTTCTGAGCTAAATGTTTTAATAGGATTATATATAGATTCTAAAAGTAATTCCCATGTGTTACTGCTCAAGTGATAAGAACAGATCCTCCAATCTGAAGGCACATAATAATTGTAGTCACAAAGTAAACTCACACGTAGCGATGACGGTATTAAACATCTTTCAGTTCAATCTTTAAAATATATATGTAATTACTTTTATTTTATATAATCGAAATCATTTGAAAAACTAACATTAGGTTTAAATATTATATCATTATATTATTTTATTAAAAATTGTATTATTTCGATTACCTGACAAAATAATATTTTTAGTAAGGGCAACATTTTATGTGAGAAAGTCATAAAAAGTACTTCTCTAGGTTCCTGTTCGTTTACTTGTTTAATATTTTTTCTATAAAGTTGCCGAGTTGTATAGATTAATGAATACAAGGAAGGACTACCATAAAAATTAATACAATTTTTGAATATAGCCAATTATGTGTGCACTTCTGGGCCTAAAACTGGCATTCCCCTTTGTTGATTTGTATACAACGTATAAAGGAAGATATTGACCGCTCGCGGTAGCAGTAAACATAAGCGATATGTTTCCTTTAGTAGAATTAACTATTCTTTCAGGATACTTAACGCCCCTCCGAAAGATGCACTTAGATGACCCTGGATCATCTGACAAGTTAGTTTCGTCAAAGTTGACTATATTTTCGCCTGGTATACCTTTTAATGTTGTACGTAAGTTCTCAAAATATTCGGCTATTTCTTGGGGTCCCTTTTCAGCTCTCGCCTTGGAAATATTCTGTGTGGTTCTGAAACTCAATTCATCAGCATAACGCGCCAGAAAACTCTGAACCCATGCATCACCAGAATTCCATTATTGAACTTATGATCACGAGAATTTTTTTTTAGTTATTCATGAACTAAAAGCTTCAGATCTACTTTAGTAAGCGGGGAACCGAAAGTACTCGAAGCTTTCAACACTGCCACTATTTTCATCTCTTCTTCAGGTGACAAAACAGTAGGATGTCCTTCAGATTGCCGTTCAGCATCCCGTGAAGAAATTTGTCCCGATTCGACTAACTGGCATGCGATATTAAGCATTTCTTCAGAATAATTTTTGTATAACCTGGATCCAAGTTGCCGTCTTGGTTTTCTTGCTCTAATATGTGATTTGTGTTTGGTTGTCTGAAATAAACCATAAAGTTAACGACAGTATTATAAATAAGTTAGCATTTAACAATACAAGAAGTAATGTTTCTATTTAAATAAATAAATGGTATGTAAGTACGTATGTTTTGTAATAACTTTCCATTAGATTAAGAATTGCTTTATTAGTTATTACTGGGTAAGGGATACAGCAATAAACAATAACATGTTTCTTAATAAATACTAAAAGTATTTAAAAATGTCCGATTTGACAACCCTAAGGATTTTTTGATACCGGGCAATGTTGTCAATCGATGATCGGAATACTGCTGGGTTAGTTTGCCCACCATCATAACATTTATTTTATAATTCCCTGATTAATTCACTCCAAATCCTGGCAATGCCTGGTCATTGTACATGTCAAACATTTTTTAAATGTTTAAATCGGGATGAAGATATTGACGTACTTTTATTTGGTCTCGACAATTTAGTGGCTCTGTAATGGTTTAAAACTTTTTATAAATTTTTCTACTAATTCTTTTTTTGACGCAAAAGAATTTTTTTTTCTATGGCCTCCTCTGTTTTATTTAGCTAAGCCACCAGTTTCATAGTGTCTTGTAGCTACACCATCTATTCTAGGTGATTTTAGGCGTAAAGCCCGTAGAAAAGTATTTTACATATTGGTACAAGTGCTTTAGTATTGCTGTTAGGGATATAAAATTTAACCACAAAAGCCCTCGGATTTTTGGTCCCTGATCTCGGACGATAACGTTTTACTCTTGTGACAGTCATATACTTAAGTAAGTAATTGTCTTGTTCAATTTTTGATATATTTTCATATAGTTTTTTGTGAAAGTGAAAAAGGTCTCTGCCTGTGAGTGACATACATTTCAGACTTCGTAAGCTGTGTCTGCAAGGCGGATTTTTAAGCAAACCCGCTGCTGAATACCTTAAAAATAAGATATACACTTTAAGGTGCATGCCATTCTAATTCTTACAGTACTTTCACTAATAATAATGTTTGGACATCTGCACACAGCGCTATCTAGCCCCAAACTAACCAAATTAATGTTTGTAATATGGATACAAAGCAACTGATAAATTATAATACTTAAATACCATTTTTTTTGTAAATACATAGATTTTACCTAGACAAAAAATAGCGTAAGTCCGTCTCCTGGACTTACTCTACCTATATACTAATATTTCTTCCATATCGGTTAATTCATTGCGACGTGATTGAGTAAAAATAAACAAACAAACTTCAGAAATAAAGCAAAGTCTATAATTAATTCATAAAAATCCCTACATACTACAATAAAACAAAAATGCGGTTGTGCGCTGGCAACTCTATACTCTGCCAAACGATACTATGAAATTTTAACTCACAATTTCTGTTTTTTCTGCGCTTTCTTCTGTTGCGTCTTTATATTTCTCCATTGCCTTGCTTTACTAGGTTCGACAATGTTTACATTTGAAGCCATTTTCACTAATGTAAAAACGTAGTAACATAGAGTATTCTTTATTATTTAAATCAACACAACATAAAATATAACTTTAAATTTTCTCCTTATTTTAATATAAAAATGGCACTTTAGTTTCAAATTGAGATCAAATATTAAACTTAAGTAAAATAAATAAACTGATCAGTGGTTTCTAAGCAAGAAGAACAAACATATTTGGAATGGTCCGGGCAAACGAATTTAGTACAAGAATTACATGTTCGGCGAGTGCTTTTATTTCGTGACCTCCCGCAATCATGGCACCGACCTATTGAGCTACTTCGCGAAGATATTGAGGTAGATGGTTGGGTTCTGACTTTAGAAATATTTAAAAAATCTTTTATTTTGAAAACTAAATTCCGTGGCAATGATTTTTGCTGTAACCTCTTATGAGCCAACGGTTTCATCCATGTCAAGGCAAGTGAAATTAGAAACTCACGTCTAGTGATCTTCTCGAAATTTTTGTTCGCTGTACACGCATAGCGCATTCAGTGCACTTAGCCTGAGCAAGTCATATAATACTGTTACAGGCCATCGTCTAGAATTTCTAGACACATCATAAAGCGAACACATCTTGTCCACCAGATCCACACCGTTTTTTGTCCGGTTATAATAAGCAATAATTTCAGGTTTCCGTTGATCGCCTGTGCTGTTATCAATTGCTGTATCATTATGCATTGTTGACATCATGATCACAACTTTATTTGGTTTTGCTACGTAGAATGCCATTGTGCACGGACTATGAAAACCAAATTTTGAGCTGTATAATGGATTTCCTCTTGCTATCCGAAATTCTCTTGGTACTTCTCTTTTATCTTTTCTCACCGTAGCAACCATTGTAGTCTGGTTTTCAAAAAGTCTTTTAGTCGCTAAAAGACAAGATCAAGCGATGAAAACCAGTTGTCCATTGTGATATTTATATTCCACCAAAAACAGGTTGTGTAACTCTCATCACTACTTCGGCTCGTTCATTACTCCGACGATAAGGTTCGTTAGGCTGTTGTCCAGTATATATTTCTAAATTATATGTGTACGGATAATGAACATCGACAAGTGCAAATACTTTTATACCATATTTTGCAGGCTTATTAGGAATATATTGTCTTAAAGAGCATCGACCTCTGAAAGCCAACAGCTTCTCATCTAATGTCATTTCTGCGCTTGGGATGAAGTACTCTTTTCAATTGACAATAAATAAATCAAAAATTTCTCGTATTGGTGCCAAATTATCAATCCTAGCGCGGACATTGAGATCAAAAATGTCATCAAAACGTAAATTTCTTAGAAGAAATTCAAATCTTTGCAAAGACATCGTTAAATAAATTGCGTCGATCCCAGTGTGGTTTCTATGTTCAAATATTTGTTTACAGCTGGTCAAAGTTGTTACAGAGTCAATGGTTGAGTCATTGCTAGATTAACGGACCTGGCCCCAATTGGATTTCTTTCCACGCTTGAAACAGGTGACCATATTTGCATATATAGGAAAAGAGTTCCCATCTTACTGGGTGGTGTTAAAAAACATGACACTCTGGTGTTCAAATCAAAGAAATAGGAATGCATCAAATAAAATATTGCAGGAGACAAGCATTCATTCCATTTTGTTGCATCTTCAGTTCCTTGGCAAACATGACTAGCCAGGTTTGTTTCTAATAAATTTATATCCATGTTGCAGGTTATTTTAGTTTTCTTTTCTTCTCCTCCAATAGAAATAGTTGAACCAAGAAGTTCTTTAGCAAGTGCCAAATGAAAAGCTTCAATTACATAAAGGAAGGGACGTAGGAACATTGTAGCAGAAGCTATAGCTCTTCTATCTTTCTTTCCTCTTTCTTTATGTTTGATGTATGATGCAAATCTTCCTACCATTTGTTGCATAAATTTTCTTGTGTTGTCTTTTCCCTCTATTTTTACTCTCTCCATTTTCATTATCTTGGTGTCAACATATTGATGTTGTCTTGTATTTGGATCCAATATTCTTTTCTTCTCTATAGTCTCTATGCTCTTGTTCGCAACAAGAACATCTTTTTCAAAACACTCTAATATTGCCAGTATCCAATCCATGAAGCCATAACAGCCATAACTCTCAAAGGACAAAAAGTTTGTCTTCCTTGAGTAAGAATGTCTGAGCTCATGTTGACTACTGAGTTCATTGTTTTATCAACTACAAAATCAATGTGAGCAAAGTGATTGATAAGCATGGTTTCACACATTTGCCTCACAGCAGGAGTTAAGTAGTTGCCACGTACTTGTCGTGAGGGAAATCACCATCTTTCTCTTCTCATTGGAGTCTAGACACATCTATTCCTCCTATTTTTATGGTTCTACTGGTGCTCATTTTCCTGTTGTATTCTTCCGATCTTAATACTGTCTCTGCTACCTTTGGTTCTTGACTCCCATACCCATGCGGTGGTATATATATACAGAGCGCTAACTGATGACAGATTGTTTGTTACATCCTGTGGTAATTGCCTCTCATAGAAAGTGTTTCCATATTTGGTGCCTCCATCATCAGCTAGTAATGTTTCTAGCAAAAATGTATTATGTTTACGTCTGAACATTTTGGTTTTGTTATAAAGCAATTTTCTAAAAAGAGGATCTGTTCATACTCAATATGTTGAGGAGGCAAAGTAAACTCCTGTGGATCCTTCAATGAAAAGTGGACTGTAATTATACGTTTATTAAGACTAGTGTAATCGATCAGCTGCCGAGGAGTCCGTATGTGTAGTGGCTGCGGTTGCCCGCATGCTGGTCGCCGCCGTCCAGTCCCCGCACGCCCCGCACGCCCCGCGAGCGCTGCGGTGGTACTCGAAGTGTTGCCGCGCTATAGGCGCGAACATATAGTATTTAATGTTTTATCTTGTTTTTTGTTCTGGTTTCATGTTTGCCGGCCGTGGCGCGACTCACATCGTCTCTAAAAACTTTTTGATTTCTCTCATATTGGCTTTTAATGCTGTCTTAGTCTTGTCACCTCGATGAAATCGCCTTATTCTTTTAATATCCAGTTTTAAAGAAAGTGTACTTTTCATGTTGTATTTTTCAGCAATGCCATTCATAGCAATTTTCTTTTAAACTTTTTTTGTTTTGTTGCAGTTGGCTTTGGAATACTCTGTTTCTAATGATTTCGATGACACGTTTAATTCGAATATTTGTTTTTTAATTTTCTCTCGATCTTCCTCAGAAATAGATTTCACTTCATTAACAAAAGAGTTGGTTTTACTTAGAGGAGTTGCCGCTTCTTCTGATACACATCCTGTGTTTTCGTTCGTGTCGTGAATATTCTGAGCGCTCCGTAATGCTTCTAATTCTTTTTCTAACAGGGTAACCTTTTTTTTGTATCGATTTAGTTGTTTTTGCAAATCTACAACTTTTTTATTTAAATATGTTATTGTGCTTTCCAGCCAGGAGGTCGTACTGACTGACTGTTTAGGACATCGAAAACATCATTCAATATTTTTATAAAATTGATTGTCCCCTCTGCCCCTTGAAAAGCTACCAATTTTAGCTTGTTCTCACAAAAATTTATAAAAAAATAATAATAATAAAAATAATTTATTTTCAGACAAAGAAGTCCATATTTTAAATGATTTTGTGACAGTAAAATTATATTAATATACTAACAAATAATCAAAATGCAGCTCATCTTGCCACCCTGACATGTAGCTCAGTGATGCTGCGAAGGAGTACAGAGTCAATTCGCTCCGCTATCATCTTCAGGACCCCATTCCTGCTCTCCCGAACTCTATGCACTACTGACGCTACCTTTTTCCGCATAATCGCGTAGAAATCGTCGACTCCTGCATCGGCAAACATCCCGGATGCACTGCAGTATCGAGGGAGCCGCAATAGAGACCTGAATATGTTATTGTAAAGGACCCGCATGGCGCCATAGGTCCGTCGAGTAACTTAGCTGGCCCACAGACCACAGGCGTAAAACGCCTGAAAATGCTTTAAAAAGCGTTATCTTGACAGGCGCTGTACACCTGGCAAACCTGTGTGCCAGCATATTACCGCGGATCGATAGCGCCCTGCGCTCCCTCTCAATATCATCCTCATCACTGAGAGTATCTGTCACCACGTGACCGAGGTATTTAAATTTCGTAACACGACTCAGAGGTACTCCGTTAAGTAAAGGTGGTGGACAATCTTGATGATTGAAAATCTTACTATTGCATTTAAATATCATGTACTCACACTTACCAACATTATACTCTAAGCCGTGTTCAATAGCGTACCTTTCACAAATTTTTAACAGCCTGTTAAGACCATCGATTGAGGGGCTCAGCAGTACCATATCATCAGCATAACTTAAGTTATTCAAACATACACCATCAATATGACAACCAATATGAGTACTGCTGAGCTCCTCAATCAACTGGTTTACATAAATATTGAATAATCGGGGCGAGGTTTTTCCCCCTTATCTCACCCCACACTCTAAGGAGTAATCCACAGAGAGTGCATTACCCCACCTAACATCGTTGATTACTATACCAATACGTCAATAGCTCAATTATATCATTTGATACGCCAAGTTTTCTTAGCTTTGCCCAAAGCTTCACATACGATACTCTATCAAATGCCTTGGACAAATCCAAGAAACATGCAAAGATCGGCGTTTTTCGTTTGGTATAGTAATCAACCGTCTGTTTCAAACATAGTATGGCACTTTCAGTAGACACTCCCTCTCTAAAGCCAAATTGTGTGTCCCCAATCGAATCGTACTTCTTTAGCAACGTATCCAGCAGCGCATCTAGAACTTTTGCTAGTATTGTAGCAAGGGAAATGGGTCTATAATTTCGCTTACTGGACGTATCCGCCGAAGCATTCTTTACAATAGGGACCACAATAGTTCTCATGAGGTCTCCTGGCAGATAGGAGTGCCGGATACAAAACGTATAAAACATTCCCAATACTCTATGCAGATGAAAGCCTGCGTGCCGCAGGTGCTCCACACTGAGTCCGTCGTGACCAGGCGATTTTCCCCGCTTCATACCATTTATCACCTTGGACACATCCTTACTCGAGAAACCAATCGCTGGGCCCGATTGAACTTGGCACTCAGTGTCGAGAGCCAGCGGCAATAAAGATTTCACTTGAAAAGCCTCTCGAAATGAGTTCGCAATACCAATCGGATCCTGCACCCCCTCAATACTAATAGGCAGCCTAACTTCACCCTTTAGCTGCTTAGTACCTCTCCAGAACTTATCAAAACTCTTGGAAGAGTACTGAGCAGCCAGTTTGTCCATTCTGACCTGCTCTTGATTATTTTGACAAAATTTTAGACGCGATTTAAATATTTTACGACTCTCATACATTTTGTCATAAAAAGGGCCACTAGTGGGCTTCCCCGCTAGTAAATACATTATATAGTCAGCCCTAGCCTGCCTATGCGCCTTCTTAACATTCTCATTCCATCCAAACACACGCTTACCTTTACGTCGGTTATCTGTAAGTTTGTGACTGGATATGGATGCTTTACATAGAGTGCTTACTATTCTATTATATAAACCATCTATGATGACTCTATGTTGGATATTATTACACATAGAATCAGCACAGCTCTGAAACTCTTCCGGGAAATGGATGTTTTTCAGCTCGTCGTTACATAATTTTTTATATTTACTTATCTCATCGGCCCCCCTTACACCCCACCTGATTTTATTACTGAAAGTGTTACTAATTTTATTTTTTTGCTTAATCAGTTAAGTTACAAACTACTTCTATCGGCAGGTGGTCGGACCAGAATGTATCTTGTAACACTCTAAAGCTACTGACTGTGTCACATGCTGACTTGGACACAACGTAATGATCTAGCCACCTTGTACAGCCGTGAGCCTCACTTAGCAAAGTGTGTGTGTCAGATGACTTACCGGCTAGTTCCAAGTCAGCACAGATCCAGTCATTCTCGTCACAGAACTCTAGCAACTCTATACCAAAAGGAGCATTAGGGTGCGCGTTATAGTCTCCTAACATGTGTCCACTTCTATATTGTTGTCCTGTATTATCGCATTCATTTCTCCTAAACACTGACAGAACAACGGCAAATTGTCCATATGGTCCGTAGGTATATAAACACTCATAACTAACATAGCACGACCGTCCTCATTCTCCATTCTTATAGCTGCAATACGTTCACTGTTACACTTCACCACTGATACTCTAGGAAATACGCTTTTTCGCCACAACAATGCCACCCCTCCGTGCGGCCTACCGCGTAGAACTCCTGAACTAAGGTCTACTGCGGTCTTGGCTGTGTATTCAAAATTGTCATCCATATCCCCCAAAAGCTATAAATCATGTTGAAGTAACCACGTTTCCTGTAAAGCCACGATATCCGCATTCATGCACAATCTTTTGACATTTTCCATGCTCCTTTTAATATTTTTACAGTTAAAGCTCACAAATTTACTCATCTGGTATTGGTTTTTATTAGGTATAGCCATAACTATATTAATTATTATTCAATACATCACTCTTCTGAGTCTGCGCTTTATTTTTGAAAATATAAAATTGTCTAAAAGATACCCCGTCCGGCCATAGATTTTCATCCATAAAAACTTGTAGCTTAGCCTTTGGAATCATAAATTTATATGCTATGTATTCCTTCTTATACTTCATATTTATTCTCTCAGGTAGAATCTGTACTCCCGTTTTATTCATAATATACTCCGCTACATCCGTTCCAGAAGTATCTTTATTCACATAATAGATGTAAAAAGGAATGTTAATATCAGCCGCTTTAAATTTACAGTCAGTTCCCGCCATCGCTTTGCCTTTCGCCATAAACCGATTGTTTACACTCCGTTTGTATCGGACTTCACGCCACGGCTGGCCCTCTTCGACAATGTTCGCCCATGACCCGCTCTCTCTCACACCCGCGCCCAACTCCGTCGGCGCGCACGCGCTGTCCCTCTCTTGCAGTTGCACGGGTACCTTGGCCTCACTCGCAGGTTTCGCTTGCGAAACCAAACTTGTTTTTGGGGCCTCCACGCGCTGCAAACCGGTAATCTTGCGCGTAAGTGAGATGCAAGTATTAGTCTGCTCTGTTCGCCCAGCTCCGTGCGGCGATGACGTAGCTGAATATTGCACCTTATCGCACTGCTCGATAATACCCGAGCGGTCGGTCATTGACCCTATATTTATGTTCTCCTGAATCGTGCAGTTTTTTTGCTTATCAATTATTTTTTCCTCTACTTTAGATTCACATATATCCATGTATGAACTCTCATCTAACAAATATGCACCTCTCTGCATGTTAATATTACACTCCGATTTTTCTATTGGGGACTGGTCTAGGTCATGCAAATCAATATTCCTGTTATACAAATTATTTACTTGTTTAAGAGTCGCGTAGTTTTCCTTGATATGTTTAATATCAGCTTGTAGTATCACAATATTTTCAGTAAATTTGTCACATCTACGTGGTCAAAAGTTACTGGCGGTAGTTTGTGCAGGTCTCGCGCCACAAACGTTGGTATAATCTCTGGATCCGTCTCATTAAAGACTACAATAATATCTTCTAGATCTCTTACGGTCTTGCCTTTATTCTTTCTTGTGATTAAACGCTTCTTCCTCGGAATGGCTTGGAATAGTAAATTTTTTGCGTGCACTATATCATCTTCGGAAAAAGCACTTTTACATATTTGTATTAGACTTTCATTATTCATGATATCTATTTTGTTTTGCACGAAGGATAACACCTCACTAATTACAATGTTGCAATTGCTGCATTTCACTATATTGTTCTCCATATCTCATGTTGAACGAAAGTTCAATGACCTTTCGTACGAGACACTTTGCACACGGGCATTCGCACCAAGAGCGCAGTGACGACTATTATAGCATCTGCGACCGAATTGCTCAGCAGTTGCGTGGCCAAACGCACTTTCATTTTTTGTTTTGCAAACATTATGTGCGCCTTTGTGAGTTTTGTTGCCATGTGCAATCCTTCAATTTCTTGAAGATCTTGCAGGCGCTCCAAGTAGGCGAAGTTAATTTTTCTACCATGTATGTTGTAAAAAATCAAAATCCATATTTTTAATTAGTTCGACCTTTAACACGCGGGCGTAAATAATGGAATTTATTTATGTTATCTATGCTATTGTTAGAATGAATCAATGAAATGAATGTATCGCGAAATTCGAGCCAGCACTCATAGCTACCATTGAAATGAGGTAAATCAATTTTAGGCAAGCGAACAAAGTTATTCTTACATGTTTGTTGTTGTACTGTGTCTTCAGAGCCCGACCCAAAGCCACTAGAGTCACGGCGCTTACGCTCATGACGAGCAAGCAAGCAGCGAGCTAAAGCTACGAGGCTATGGTATGATGTCTCAAAAGCCTCCCGGGCGGTATAGGCCTCGTCAGCATCTTCCGACAACATCTCAATCTCCATCTGCAACTGATCAAAATCATCGTATAAGCTTTCAATCTTACTAAGACGACCTTGTAATTCGGCTACTTGCAAATCTGATAATGATGAACAGCTCTGTAGAATTTCTAATTAATTAGAGAATGAAGTAAGCTTTGCTTTCATTGAGCTGCGTTTTCTGAGTAAGCGATCCATGATTGGAAAAACCAAATTTAAAAGGAAGTTACTGTAAGTGCTTAAAATTTTAAAATGGGAAAACAAATATGATTTTTTTTAAATTGAAATATGATAGAACGGCAACAGAAATAAATAAAGTTGCAAGAAGTAAATGTTTAATGCAATGACGTTGCAATTTACGTGCGCAAGCGCAACTTATTGCACAGAAAATGGCCGCGATTAGCGGTCAATGACACGACAAGGTTTTTAGCCCTTCGTCTTACGATATGCACAGATCCAGCGCTTACAATTAAATAATTTAATGTATTAATTTTAAAAAGGCAAGCCTGGAAATAAGAGGCATAGTAAAATGGGACGAAAAGGGCAAAAAGGAAAATCGGAACGAACTCACTCAACACCTGTTTCTTCTGTACAATTTTCCTGGTTGCTTGGATAATCTTCGCGGTGGAAGGACAAATAAAATTTTCTTCGGTGTCCCAAAATGAGTCATATTCTGTTTGCTCCTCAGATATTCCATGAATTAGAATATTGAGAGCTTTCTGATACTTGTTCTCCTCATTTTCATTCAATTCAACCTGTTCCCGCATTGTTGAAATGAGAGAGATTAAATGGTCTTTCATAAAAACAGATGTTGTGGGAATCTCAAGTGATATTGTGGGGTCAGCTCTGCTCAAGAGATTGAATACGGCTGAATTGGCTTTTTCTTTTCTTGCATGTGATTCTTTTTGTGTTCCTCTAAATCTTGTTAGGTCTCTTACAATACCTAAAAACACAATTGGGGGTTTCAACAGTTTCTACGGTGATACATCCGTGTTCCTTAGAGAATGTAACATCCTCATCTATAGATTCAGAGAAAGGATTATCAGGGTTAACAATTCGATAAATGTAATCTTTTTCCACTTCAGTAACCGCTAGTCTCTTTTTCATAGAGATTTCATTCAAGTGGCAGTTCGTACTGTTCCACAAGCATGTTCCTCCATCTTCTATCATTTGGACGTTAACAGATACTCCAGGTCTAGGATTCGATCCTGTTTCAGGGCATCTCCAAACTCTCTTACATGCTGAGACCCCTAGCCTTATCCTACTTGCTGCTCCTAAATGATTTATGGCTAGCGTTTGCAGGAGTGTTGAAGTTCCTTTAGCCACAGCATACAAGTCATCGTATGGAGATTTTCCCTGTGGTCCTATACTGGGGACTTCTGTCCCATATTGTGACACAAATTTCCCATCTATTTACCAAGATGTGTACTCTGCTATTCCTTCAGGCAAAAATAATGTTTTATCAGGGCTTAAATTTATGACAGCTAACGACAAGTTTTGTTTATTTTGTATTACACAATTACACATTGTATTACACACTTGATGTTTTCTTCTGCGTCACTAGAAAGGTACTTTGTGGTTGAGTCATCGCTAGATCTCATACATATAACCCGCCTTTTATTCTTCTCCATCTTGAAATTAGCTGGTAACAGTCCTATAGTTGTGCTAGCTGCATTTAGTATCCCCATTAACATCCCAGGGCTAGACCTTACATATCTTCTATCCTCAGTTATCTTATCTCTTATCTTTAGATACCACTCTCTAGTTTGGGCATTCATTATTGGTATGAATTCATCTCTCCATTCAAGTCTGCAATAATGCTTCTCATTATTGACTAACGGACCTGGCCCCAATTGGATTTCTTTCCACGCTTGAAACAGGTGACCATATTTGCATATATAGGAAAAGAGTTCTCATCTTACTGGGTGGTGTTAAAAAACATGAC
This sequence comes from Phengaris arion, assembly GCA_963565745.1. NCBI lineage: Eukaryota > Metazoa > Arthropoda > Insecta > Lepidoptera > Lycaenidae > Phengaris > Phengaris arion. Next base: position 4,701,697 of record OY751444.1, on the reverse strand, counting down.
ACTCTGGTGTTCAAATCAAAGAAATAGTAATGCATCAAATAAAATATTGCAGGAGACAAGCATTCATTCCATTTTGTTGCATCTTCAGTTCCTTGGCAAACATGACTAGCCAGGTTTGTTTCTAATAAATTTATATCCATGTTGCAGGTGATTTTAGCTTTCTTTTCTTCTCCTCCAATAGAAATAGTTGAACCAGGAAGTTCTTTAGCAAGTGCCAAATGAAAAGCTTCAATTACATAAAGGAAGGGACGTAGGAACATTGTAGCAGAAGCTACAGCTCTTCTATCTTTCTTTCCTCTTTCTTTATGTTTGATGTATGATGCAAATCTTCCTACCATTTGTTGCATAAATTTTCTTGTATTGTCTTTTCCCTCTATTTTTACTCTCTCCATTTTCATTATCTTGGTGTCAACATATTGATGTTGTTTTGTATTTGGATCCAATATTCTTTTCTTCTCTATAGTCTCTATGCTCTTGTTCGCAACAAGAACATCTTTTTCAAAACACTCTAATATTGCCAGTATCCAATCCATGAAGCCATAACAGTCCCTGCCAGTATTTTCATTTAAGAACTCAAAAGAAGCTTCATATGCCTGTGCCGCAGTAACAGTCTGTTCTCTCAAAGGACAAAAAGTTTGTCTTCCTTGAGTAAGAATGTCTGAGCTCATGTTGACTACTGAGTTCATTGTTTTACTAACTACAAAATCAATGTGGGCAGAGTGATTGATAAGCATGGTTTCACACATTTGCCTCACAGCAGGAGTTAAGTAGTTGCCATGTACTTCGTCGTGAGGGAAATCACCATCTTTCTCTTCCCATTGGAGTCTAGACACATCTATTCCTCCTATTTTTATGGTTCTACTGGTGCTCATTTTCCTGTTGTATTCTTCCGATCTTAATACTGTCTCTGCTACCTTTGGTGCTTGACTCCCATACCCATGCGGTGGTATATATATACAGAGCGCTAACTGATGACAGATTGTTTGTTACATCCTGTGGTAATTGCCTCTCATAGAAAGTGTTTCCATGTTTGGTGCCTCCATCATCAGGTAGTAATGTTTCTAGCAAAAATGTATTGTGTTTACGTCTGAACATTTTGGTTTTGTTATAAAGCAATTTTCGAAAAAGAGGATCTGTTCATACTCAATATATTGAGGAGGCAAAGTAAACTCCTGTGGATCCTTCAATGAAAAGCGGACTGTAATTATACGTTTATTAAGACTAGTGTAATCGTCCAGCTGCTGAGGAGTCCGTATGTGTAGTGGCTGCGGTTGCCCGCATGCTGGTCGCCGCCGTCCAGTCCCCGCACGCCCCGCGCGCCCTGCGAGCGCTGCGGTGGTACTCGAAGTGTTGCCGCACTATAGGCGCGAACATATAGTATTTAATGTTTTATCTTGTTTTTTGTTCTATTTTCATGTTTGCCGGCCGTGGCGCGACTCACATCGTCTCTAAAAACTTTTTGATTTCTCTCATATTGGCTTTTAATGCTGTCTTAGTCTTATCACCTCGATGAAATCGCCTTATTCTTTTAATATCCAGTTTTAAAGAAAGTGTACTTTTCATTTTGTATTTTTCAGTAATGCCATTCATAGAAATTTTTTTAGAAACTTTTTTTGTTTTGTTGCAGTTGGCTTTAGAATACTCTGATTCTAATGATTTCGATGACACGTTTAATTCGAATATTTGTTTTTTTTAATTTTCTCTCGATCTTCCTCAGAAATAGATTTCACTTCATTAACAAAAGAGTTGGTTTTACTTAGAGGAGTTGCTGCCTTCTGATACACATCCTGTGTTTTCGTCCGTGTCTTGAATATTCTGAGCGCTCCGTAATGCTTCTAATTCTTTTTCTAACAGGGTAACCTTTTTTTTGTATCGATTTAGTTGTTTTTGCAAATCTACAACTTTTTTATTTAAATATGTTATTGTGCTTTCTAATTTTTTATTCTTAATGCATAAACCAGCTCCCTTTTGATTGCTTTTTTGGAGTTCTTATTCGGAGATAAATATGTATGTTAGCTTTAAATTTGAATGCTTAAAACTCTTAAAAATTAGGGCTTTGTAATTATTTTCACAGCTTAACCATAAGGACATGATTTTTCAGAGAAGATGGACAATTTTTTGAAAATTAGTCAAATCAGCTGGACGGGAGGCAACAAATTCTTCAAAGGCATTTTGTACTGCCTCTCGGGTATTGATTTTTTTTTCCCGCCAAGAAGTTATTCAAATTCAGGAAAAAGTAGTAGTCTGTAGGCGCAAGGTCTGGTGAGTAGGGCGGATGACGGAGAGGTTCCAACCCCAGTTCTTGCAACTTGGAGACCGTCTGCTGTGTAGTATGAGGTCGCGCGTTATCGTGCAGAAGCAGCGGAGACGAGCGATTGACCAATGCTGGTTGGAGATGTGCCAGCTTCTCCATCATTGTGTTCAGTATTTCACAGTACACATCAGCAGTAATGTTCACTCCGTTTGGTAAGAAGCTGTGATGAATCACACCGGCGTTAGACCACCAAACAGTGACCATCACTTTTCTAGGGGTAAGTTTTCGTTTAGGGCATTGTTTAGGTGCTGAACCAGGCTCCAACCAACTTGCTGAGCGCTTGCGGTTATCAAACAGAATCCATTTTCCATCGCAGGTAACAATGCGGTTCAAAATTCCTTCATTTGTGTATCTGTTGAGCAGTGCAAGGCACGTCTCGACGCGTACTTTGCGCTGGCGATCATGGAGTTCGTGGGGCACCCATTTGTCAGGATTTTATTTTTTTTACCTTGCCAATATGACGCAAATGGACCATATTGTTTTGACGCTAACGTCGAAAGCTGCTGCTAATTCAGCCGTAGATTGTGTATCATCAGCTTCCACAATCGCCTTTAATTCAACATTGTCGACCAAAGTCTTCGGACGACCGCGAGGTTCTTTTCTCAGGTCGAAATTTCCAGAACGGAAGCGAGCAAACCAATAACATGTGGTGCGTTGGTTTGTAGTGTTAGCTCCGTGAACGTCGTTGATGTTGCGTGCCGCTTGTGCCGCGTTGCTGCCACGATGGTACTCATATTCCATAATTACTCGAATTTTTAACGTATCCATGATGAAGAAAAAGATTGAAATGCGATGAAAATGTAACACTAATCAATAAACAAATGACTACTTTTGGAAAAAGAATTCCATGTTTTTAAAATAAAATTAATTTTAAATTAGAATTCTTAGCCAAACCAAAAATTATTTTGATTTGAAATGGCCAGTATTGCAGAACGGCAATTTCATAGGTAAAGACCTATTATTTGCTCCCCGATCATAAATAAAATCTGTGTAGTTTTTCTTTATATTTTGTTCTGTTTTGTGTACAATAAATGGTTAAATAAATAATAAATAAAATATACACCTAGGTATGGCGTCTGGCTAATGATATTATTTAAGCATAAAATCATATTATATGCATGCAGCGGAACTGAGCGACACGTTGCTTACTACTTATTTTTTTATGTATAATACTTAAAAAAAAACATTGAACATGTAGGTGCCTATTAGCTATGTACCTATAATATACCAAAAGTGGAAACTTTTATCTCTCGCTGAAAGAGCTAAATTCAGCGTCATACAAAGTAGGCAATGAACAAGTTCAAGACAAAGATCATGTCGAGTCACTCCAATGAAACTAAACATGACTGTTGGTAACTGCAATCATGAAGTAGTGAGTGACTACGTATATCAAGGGACATTGATATTATAATAATAATAATAATAATAATAGTAATAATAATAACATTTATTCAACAAACATGCTCACACTACACAACATACATTATCAACAAAGATTCGACATTAAGCACAAACAATCACGAAAAGTTTACAAATAACAGAAATAATACGAACATTAAAAAAAAAAGAGAAACATAGATTATAAGAAACATATACATAATATTAACAAACAACAAACCATAGCAAAATAACATATCATATTAAAAAATAATAAAAAAAAAAGAACAGGTATAAGGCAGTGCAATGCGAGCAGCTGTCGAAAAGGACTCCACTCAGGTGTACGATCGCGGCGTAGTACTCAACTATACCGCAATCCCTGGTATTCTGTGGATCCTCGTTATTGTCAGGCGACTGACAGATACACACTGGCAGCATCATATATGTCACACACAATAACAATATGAGATATACCTACATATATATAAAAGATAGGTAACGTTGCAATATATAAATAATTACTTTACTAATTAGTTATTACCATTAAATTGCCATAGTTATATTTTTATTTTCGGCCAAAACAGTTATAACAAAAACACCCAAATGCGTAATATGAAATATACCCAGGTAAGCTGTACTATATAATGTGTAATGACGATGTAGTTAGTGGGCAGCGCAGCGCATTATGATTATAATTAATTCAATTTAATTATTATGATGTAGCGAAACAACCAGGGACCACCTCATTTCAGCTTGCAAAACCGGGGTAAGCAATAACAGTTGTGTTTGAGTAAATAAAAATAGTATTTGCAAACTTAATAATATTTAACATATTGTGATAATCGGGTCATTTAAATAAACAAAATAAATTACTATAAAATTAAAGTCATGAGAAATTAAATAAAATGTATTAAAATATAATTTAAAACGTGTCAACTCATGTTATATACTAGTTATCTAATATATGTACCTACGCTTCGAGTTGTTTACGCAGTAAATGTGCTTTAAGTTTTGACTTAAAGCTATCTATTGTTTTCAGAGCACGAAGAGGTGGTAAAAGATTGTTCCAGATTTTGCTGGCAAGATATCTGAAGCTGCCTCTAAAACTAGACGTGTGATGCAACGGTGTGACAAGCAAAAAAGACGAACCCCTAGTAGTGATAGTCAGCTCATTATCACTAGCCCACTGTAGTTTGTTAAAGAGGTGGGATGGTATTTTTTAACCACCCCGAACAAGAGAGTGGTGAAATGTACCTGCCTGCGCCCATCCATCTTTAACCAACGTAGGCTATTGATATATGGCGTGACGTGTGCACGCGGCGGTATGTCGCAGCAGTACCTCGCACATGCGTTTTGTACTTTTTGTACGAGCCTTTTTGATCGCGAGAGCAGACAGGGTCCTATAACTACGTCCGCGTAGTTTAAATTCGAGAGCACTAGGGATTCACAGAAAGTGCTACGCAGCTTCTCGGGAACAAGTTTTCTTATATTATATAGAACCTTTAATCGGTAGAAGCAGCGGCTTACCGTTTTTATGATATGCTTTTCGAACTTAAGCTCCTCGTCTATTAGCACTCCCAAATTACGCGCTTCACTTACTCTCTCAATATTTTTATTGTAAATACGTATTGCGAGCGGTATTTCAGTAAATTTTTTAAGTTGGTGTTTGGTACCTAATACCATGTACTTGGTCTTATCTGAATTAAGTACCAAAGCATTAGACTCGGACCAATCCTGAATTCGCGCTAAATCATCGTTTAACCTATCTACAGCTGCATTTGCATCACAAGGCTTAAAAGATATGTAAATTTGAATATCGTCGGCATAGATGTGGAATTTACAGTGTTTTATATTTAATGTTATATCTGCACAGTACGTTGAAAACATTGTGGGAGCAGTCACCGAACCCTGTGGGATACCTCTGTTTACGTCACGTGGGCTTGAGCGTAATGAGTTAATGACTCACCTCCACAATCTTACTAGCTCAACTACTTGCGAGCGATTTAGTAGAAAACTAGAGAACCATTTTACTACGCTTTCGTCTTACCCGTAATGTTTTCGTATATTTTCGTGGATAGTGTCAAATGCGCGAGAAAAATCTAACAGAACCAAAATCGTTACCTCACCCGAGTCTTGTCCGAGAATAATATTATCTACGACGTCTGTTAACGCAGTGGTTGTACTGTGCTGTCTTCGGAAACCGGACTGCACAGAAGGCAGTATGTTGCATTGTTCGAGATAGATGCGTTATCGTTTCTGTTGTTTTTTTCCAAAATATTTGAATCTTATGTTCATGTGTTTTTATTATGCTTTTCATTAATAAATATTTATGCATAATGTCATGTTCCAAGTCTCCGGAATTCAGCAAATTGTCAGATTTCGAAGAATACTCTATAAAAAATTTTAAAATGTGCAAATAGTACTTCTCTGGCTATTGGCACTTGAATAGGTTTTTTATATATCTTTTCTGTTTTTGTAAGTATTTCCTCTAAATGTTTAGATGAATATAATATGGATATATAAGATGGATATATCCTTCAATTTCTTTAAGATCTTGCAGGCGCTCCAAGTAGGCGAAGTTAATTTTTTTACCATGTATGTCGTAAAAAACCTTAAGCTCCCAAAGGTGTTTCAAATTAATTTTATGGCATGGCAGGGGCAATAAAAATGTAAATTAATTGTGAGCAGCAATTAAATGTCAAATTTTGATTTCTTAATACATCACATCCGAGCAACGAAAACATTGTGAAATTTGCAGCAGGGCCGTCACATGTGACACTTACTATTTTCACACCCACTTCTGTGCACATTTCCATGCACATTTCCAATAATGCAGCTTTTTGTTCACCTGTCATAGAAGTAATTAAAAAATATCCAACTGGTAACTTCCATCTCCCGTTTATGCAGTTGATCAAAAATACCAAACACTGACTGGCGACATAGACCGCGTCACTGTCAATAGTGGCGCCAAAATTAACACGCCCGCAATACGTTTTATTTTGTGCATCCCAACAAAGAGACTTCCGTATCGCCATCTCATCAAAAGATAATTGCTTTGATGCACATTTGCCTTTAATGTTTGAAAAGCTTCAGTGCAAAAGCCAGGCTCGGCATTTACATGTTGATACCAGTTACTTAATGTTCGACGATGTGGAAGGCATGTGTTGTACGTACAACGTTCAAAATCGTACGCTTTAGACGAATAGAAATGTAGAGTAATAGCGAATTTTCTAATTTCTTCCGAATATTGTATTTCTAAAGGGAAACCTTTTGATTTTGCTATTTGTCGCTTCAGGAAATCTTACGGTCCTGCACAGTCTTCAATCAATCCAGCCGTCTTCGAATTTCTTTGTTTAAGATCTTTTATAACAGTGGCGAAATGCGATTTTTTTTCCTTGACGCCTTTAATAAGAAATTATAAGTCAAGCCACAGATTCCCATTTCATAACTAAGCAACATGAAAATAAAATAGCATCTAATAAGCTAATTCGACTTTTTTACAACGCCAACTAAATATTCCAAAGAAAGCGTCAAGTAAAGATCAACAATTATTTTAACTTGTCCTGCTGATTTATATATTGCCACCTAATTTACTAACTCGGCCACGGATTTTACAACTCATCACCATTTTCTAGAGGCACGGAAGTGCTCCACCAAGTCTAGCAGAAATACCATCCTTTTCTGGAAGCCATTCGGGCCAAATTACAAGAATTATTGCAAGTTAAAGTTCCTTGATTTTGTCACTGACTGACTCACCGATCATTAAAATTCTAAGGTACTTCTAGCAGACCCACAAGTTCCAAATTTTGCACACAGTTATTACTTAAATCAAAAAAACTCCTGACATTCCTAAAAATATTTTTTTAGTTTCGCTCACGGATAACAGATGGCGCCACTTAGATTTCTAAAGTGTGCTAGTGCAAGTATTTTAAGGAGACTACCATCACATCAACAAACCTTCTTATGCCTTAAAAAAGGAGGACTACATACAAAAAGAAATGAGATGCTATCAAAAATATAACATGTACAAAAATGCACAAGTCTCGCAACGCAGCTTTCTTCTGCAGTAAAAGGTTATGAAATCCAATATAATCTAGTTGGTTAATTCAATTAAAAATCAAACTTGGCAAACGCAAACAAAGGACTTTTTATTTGATAACTATGTAAATTATGTTGCTGTGTGATAAGATGTAAATTAAACTGGAAATATATGAAACTTAGGAAATGCATAAAATTTCGATATTGTGCTTAGAAAACATATTCATTTAATTTTATAAACCGTGAATGGTGTCAAAAATATCATAGGAGTACCTTCTATGTTTTCTATGTTGTATTTTTAAATAAAATCAAGAAAATTATGAATATTTAATGTTGCGCGATTAAATACTATCCTTTATTTCGTCAAAAATTATAAGAGTTCCTGGGTAATATTAACGGCTATAATTTACTATTTAATGAATTATTTAGTGGTGGGTTTATTAATTAGTGGCTGACTTAGTGATTTAGAATGCAATGTTGATTTTTAGAGGCGTATATTGCTATTCAAAAGAAGTCTGTTTAATTACTACCCGATTAGAATATAATAATTTATTTCACATTACCAAATTCATCCCTTTGGACTAGGGAGGACACGTTTTTGTCTTAACCAAATTAGTATAGAGTGGAAAAAACTACTTTTTCAAAGTGCGACTATTCATAGTAGGATAAATTAAATTCAGTCCAGCCTAAACTGGTTCATCCCGACAGACTTAACACAAACTAGATAAACCTAGATAAAACCTATTAACTCTATAGCGTATAGGATAAACTATTTATGTTTAAATCGAGTTTAGCTAGTTAAACTTGTAACCGATTGTTTTATAATCCATACCGATTTACTTACAAATGCAGAAATAATGTGCTTTGGGATTTCGTCATCTTCTTTTTCTTGCATAGACAAACATACAGTTTTAATCTGAAAAAAAAAGTATAGGTTCTTTTATAAAAGATATATAAGGTAGGTATACTTATTATCATTATTAATGTTTATCTTTTATTAATTAGTAAAATAAATCAGGCATTTCTATAATAATTTCTTACGCACTTACCAGAGAGTCTTGAGTAGAGGAAACGGGGAGGGCATGATGCACATTGTGTTCCAGTGGCATATTTATAGTTTGATCGATATGCATCGGGGTAACATTGATACCTGTAACCGGATTTTGCTCTCTTCCAGTCACTATGCTAGAAACACTTGGTCTAGCGAGAGGCTACAACATGAATATCATATAATGTGATCGAATCTTAAATAATTTATTTTGTTTTATATTTGCAATAGATATATGCATAAATAAAAAAATATCAGGGTTTAATAAAATTTCTTAACACACTTACCAGAGAATTTTGAGAAGAGCAGGTACTATGACTTTGTTCTGGGATACTGTGCTCCAGTGGCATATTTTCAAATTTATTTCTATGCACTGGGCCTCTGAAAACTGAAACTTCATTCTGGTCCCTTTCAGTGAGTATGCCAGAAACCTATGGTCTAGCTGGAGGCTGCAACATGCACAAAATATTAATTTATTTTTATTGCTGTTTATTAAATATATTTATACATAAATTTATATTTAAACATTAATTTATGTATACATATATTAATGTATAGTCAATAGTCAATAGTCAAATTATTTATTCAAAATGGGTTCTTACAACACTTTTTGACGTCAATTTACAATTTTGTTTTTAACACTTTTTTATTATTATTATACATTAACATGGTCATTATAATAATTTACATTTTTGTACATATTTTAAGTCATCTTTATATTTATTTAACATATTATATTATAAAGCCAGTATGCGGAAGCAGAGTGCAGATTTAGCTTACACCCATACATCATTGTCGTCAATATATTCTTGTATTTTATAATAAGCTTTGGAAATTAAAACTCCTTTAACTTGTTGCCTAAACTTAGTCTCAGTAAGGTTAGTTACACTAGTTGGTATTTTATTATAAAACCTAACACAGTTACCTATAAATGATTTTTTAGTTTTGCTTAAGCTATATGTTGGAATCTGAAGCTTATTCTTATTTCTAGTGTTACGATCATGATGATCACATTTCCTATTAAAGAGAGTTATGTTTTTTCTGGTGTACATAATGACCTCGTATATGTACAATGATGGTAGAGTGAGTATCTTTACTTCCTTGAATGGTTCTCTAAGAGACTCACTAGTCTTTATTTTGAATATTGCTCGCACTGGCCTTTTTTGGAGAATAAATATGGAACCAAAGTCTGCAGCTGATCCCCATAATAATAGTCCGTAAGACATTACACTATGAAAATATGAGTAATAAACGAATCTAGCTGTGTCAACATCTGTGAGTTGACGAATTTTCTGAACGGCATAGGCAGCGGAACTTAATTTATCAGACAGAAACTCAATATGCTGACCCCACTGCAGCCCAGCATCCAATCTAATTCCCAGAAATGTTGTCACTTTTTCTAACTCAATTCTAACGTTAATTATTTTAATTAACGAATTTACTTGTTTAACATTATAAGACGAGAATCTCATACATTTAGTTTTGTTTGGGTTTAAAACTAGATTATTTGTATTAAACCAGGCGTGAACTTTACTCAATGTATTATTTACCTGTACTAGTTCACTATCCTTACGACTAACTTTAAATAACAGTGATGTATCGTCAGCAAATAAGACAGCCCCAGCATACCTATCCATCATATATGGTAGGTCGTTTATATATACAAGAAATAAAAAAGGGCCTAGTATTGAACCCTGGGGTACTCCGATTTCGACGTATGACCCGGATGACATTACACCATCAATAGATACCTTTTGCATTCTATTAGAGAGATAAGACTTAATGAGGTCTAACGCATGATCACAAATGCCATAGAATTTAAGCTTCGATGTAAGAATATTGTGATCAACACAGTCAAATGCTTTGGAAAGATCACAGAATATTCCTATAACATCTTGCGATATTTCCCAAGCGTCAAGTATTACTGATATTAATTTAGCACCTGCAGAAGTTGTTGATTTTCCTTTAGTAAATCCATACTGACGATCATGAAATATTTTAAACTTATTAAAATGCATTTCTAATTGAATAAGCATTAATTTTTCAAAAATTTTACTTAATGATGGTAAAATAGAGACAGGTCTGTAATTATTTGGATTTGTCTTACATCCTGACTTGAACAAAGGTATTATTTTACTGACTTTCATTAATTCCGGAAAAGTTCAATTTTCGACACAATAATTGAAGACCTTTGCTAACATTGGCAATGGTATCTATAATAAATGCTAGTACTCTGACTGATATACCCCACATGTCTTCTGTATTCTTTATTGCAATCATCTTAAACGCCTTTTTTACATCATTATCATTAATTGTCTTACATTTAAATTCTTCTTCTATTGAAATGACTACATTACTTTTTAAGTAATTTAACGCTTTATGAGTTGATGGTGCGAGCCCTCTAGTAATATTCTGTGTTACACGGGCAAAGTAATTTTCAAAATGCTGACCTACTTCGAATTTGTCATAAACCAGTGCGTCATTAATTTTTAGAGTTATTGTTTCACTATTGTATTTATTTGTATTTATTTCTGCCCGTCTCTGTATTTATGGCTTTCCATGTTTCTTTTATTTTGTTTTTTTAAATTTTAATATATTTTTTCGGATTCTATTAGATTTAGCTTGAATCGAGCATTTTTTAAAGATTTTAGAGTATAGTCTGACATAATTAATAAATGATTTATCTTTACAATAAGATTTTCTGTTATAAAGTTCATAAAGTGTGTCTCTACTTTTCCTTAGCCCTGTAGTAGCCCAGTCATTGAAAACGGGTTTACCTATTGTTTTGGCGTTTTGTAAATATATGATTAAATTGTTTTAAAATATTTTCGAAAAGAGTATTAAGCAATAAATTAGGGTCTTTATCAGGTGTAATAATATATGGTAGGATGCTATCTATTTTTCCTTTAAATAGCATCATTCTAGTCTCTGTTATATGCCTTACTTGAATCTTTACAGGTCTATTATTTAATTTCCTTTCTAGTTTTATGATTTGTCCCTTATGGTCAGATAGCACACCACTTATAACATTCTTATTTAAAATGTTACAATTTGTCATAAAGTTATCAATACATGTTGCAGATGTAGGAGTGATCCGTGTTGGTTCTTTAAATAAGTATTCAACGTTCAAAGACTTAAATAAAGATAAAAAATTACTTTTATATGTAGATTCTACTAAAATGTTAACGTTAAAGTCTCCACGGACTACAAGTTTTTTACAATCAAATATTTTATTTAAAATTTCCTCCATTATAGTCGAAAATTTATTAAAGACAGAAGAAGGGGGTCTATAAACACATAAAAATAAGTAGTTATCTATCTCTGCACATGCTATCTCACATACTCGCTCCACCGAAAAGTTTACTATGTCATTACGTTGTTTATATTTAATTCCATTTTTAATTAAAATTAAACATCCTCCTCCTTCCGCGCTAACCCTATTAAACACACTGGCTATCTTGAAACCATTAATATTAAATTGCATTTTACTATGTTTGAGCCAAGTTTCTGTAATACATAATACATCTTTTTCATATTTATCTATTAGAAGTGCAGTGTCAAGTATTTTGCCAGAGAAGCGGTTAACATTCTGGTGTACTATTGTTAAACAATTTTTATAGTGCTTCTCTTTTGTCTCACTTAACAGTTTAAACTCTGAATATTTTGCATATTCGTCTTGTTACAAAAATCTTCGTCATTGATAATACCGATTAAAGTCGGTATAACCACAATATTATTTATATTAAATGCTAACAATGTAGCTATGCGTCTTAAATATTTTTTATGTAGATACAAAGTATCTGGTTTCAGTATGAAATTACTAATAAACTTATTAGTATCAAAAAAAGAAAAAATATCACTATGATACCATATCAATTTAGTCATTAAGCTATTTAAATAATATATATTGTCATTATGTTTTTTGGAAAGTGTAACAGAATATGGCAAAGCACAGTATATTATATATGTTTTATATCTTTGAATTTGATGTGAAACATTTTAATTCAAATATGTAGAAGTGTTAAATATATTTTACCAGTAAATTTTGTGATGGTAGCAATGTAGATGGTAGTGGTAGAACCATCGCGTAGCTTTATTATATTCATTGTTCAGTTAAAACAAGAATCTTCGAAATGAAATGAACAAATAAAGACATGTTTTCTTGACATGTCTACATTCTCCGCACCAATTATTTCCAGCCAAGCATTTCGTCTTGCTTCAACTGTAGGCAATCTAAAATGTTGATAAGAAATGTTTATTTTATTTATAAATTAGTATACTATAGTTTATATACTGGTACCCACATTTGCGTGGATTTGGCGTTAGGTACTCTTAAAGTTGTTGCTCGGTGGTTGAAATTTAACCCTGTATAGATAAAATGCAAAGGACTTAGAAAAACAACACGTTATGTTTGTGTTAGGTGAAGTTTGTGTGAAGGCACCTAGGGTTTGGATGCACCCGAGCCGTGATATAAACCATTTTAAACTAGTTTTTAATTTTTTTAATCAAAATTATGTCGAAGCCTTTTTTCCTCAGTGCCCCTTATGCTACACTACAAACCCATTTACATTCCTGGTGTGTATGTAGCTCTTTATTCTACTTTTGAAACATTTGTATAAAGGTGGGTACTGACCAATGTTACGAGGTGTAATGTAACATTCTCATCGAACATGTTACGCATCGAGCAAGTATATGATGTGTCTGAAATGCGTAACATGTTCGTTTCAACTCTGTGCTCCATATTCGCCAGCCACTCTCAGTCAAAATGTCCGATAACGAGGTTGTGTTGGGATCTTTGATTCTTCTAAATTATTGTTTAATCCAAATTAAAAAGAAGAAAAAACGCTATTGGACATCAAACTTATTTAAAAACAGAGACGTATCTGGTGGTTTGTCATTGATAGCAATATTAAAAAACCAAATGATTAGTGGACAGTATAAAAACTTTATACGCATGTCTCCGATCGATTTTGAAGAACTCGTGAATTTAATTGGCCCAAAAGTACATAAAAAAGATACAAATTATAGAAAAGCAATCAGTGTCACGGAAAGATTAGCACTAACACTTCGTTTTTATGCTACAGGAGATTCCTATACTAGTATGCAATATATTTTCAAGAATTCAAAGCAACTGATAGGATTTATAGTAAAAGAGGTCAGCGAAGCCCTTATTGGAGCATTCAAAGAATATGTAAAGGTATGTAAAGCATGACCGGAAAAATAAAAAATCTCGCCATGTTGCAGTAAATCACGGCACTAAAACGAAATGTCAAATGTTTGAGATTTAACAAATTACATCCCAGCCATTCTAAGTGTTGCTGCAATTAAAAAATGAAGCGCCTCCAGTGCAGGTTTTTTATTTTTCTGGTCAGGCTTTACTGTTTTAATTAATAAAGAAAAAGTTATAATTACATAATAAATTAAATCACCAAATTCTGATAGGAATTGTTTACTTAGAGCTGGCGACCCATTGTTACTTTGATCAGACGTATGTGATGCAGGTGCTTCAGGGCTTTGCTGTGGCATCGATGAACTTAAAGTTGTTGGTCGTGTAGAGTATTTTTGTAAAGAATTGTATCACATGTATTTTGTTTTCTTTGAATAAGATCTTAATTTATTTGCCAAAAAAATATCAAAGGCTTCACATTCGTCAACTTTGTGTGAAGTTACTTCCGTTTGTTCGATTTTGTTTTTTAAAATATCTAAAGTAGATGCCATTATCTCTTCCGGGTTTAGGGCTACTGCTTTCTTCCTTTTTGGAGGCGCAGGGCAATCGATGTCGCCGGTTTTGGCAGGCGGAGGGTAATCGATGTTCGTTTTTTTGGTAGGCAGAGGACAATCAGTGTTGCTTTGTTCAGAAGCACCTTCACGTAGCTGAAAATAAATATAAATCATTATTTCAGATGCCAGAAACACAGGAGCAATATAATAATATAATATAATAATAATTTATTGGTGCAAAAAAGCAGATTGTAGTTGGTACAAATTAACTTATAGCTAGGCACAATTTTACATACAATCCAGTCACTGTGGGTGAAGTTCTGTTACCCTTGATAGGTTGATAAACCTAATGGCAATGTCTGCATGTAGCAAATGACTATGATACTTTGTGCATTTTCCACATTGCATAGGTTCAATCGATGGAAAACATATTATAATGCAGTCACCAATCAACGGCGGAAGTGAATTTTATAATTACAAGGGTTTCTTCAGCATCGTATTATTGGCAGTTTTTGACGCGAAATATAACTTTTTGTATGTAAACATTGGATGTCAAGGAAGAATATCCGATGGACCCCTCCATTTCAACAACTCCATTTCAACAACAGTGAATTAAACGAAAAACTAAAAAATAATGTACTAAATATTCCCGAACCCACTGCCTTGCCAGCAAGAACAGAACCAATTCCATTTTACTTTGTTAGCGATGAAGCTTTTGGTCTTTCCGAAATATGATGAAAGTATATGCAGAATATCATGAACGTGGTTCTAAAGAAAGAATATACAACTACCGACTTTGCAGAGCACTCGTAACGTTGGTTAGTACCCACCTTTAGCCTAAGATAAATCATCGATAAGGGAATAACCTAAACTACATCACTATTTTACATACAAAAATATTTTTACGTATTTTAGATGTGTCATATATTTTTGGCGAAATGTGTTTCGTCAAAAATATATGAAAATATGAACTAAATTTGCTAGAAATTTACGTATATGGTTTATTAGTACAAAGCATACTTGACTAACTTAAAAAATCTGAAATATTTCAATGAAATATGTAGTACTTACCGATGCAATGATATATCGGGCAGTTTTCTTAACATATTGGTGCCGCACCCAATTATACTGCACTTCGGCATCTTTCTCCTCACCGATTGTCACCTCCAATTATAGTTAATCACAAATAAACCTCACGAATACCACGAAATTTTCATAAAATTAACAACCAAACAATGCTCCTTTAAAGGTTACCTACCACTGACAGCTGTAATCTGTAATGGCGGACTGGCCGCAATTATGCATTTTGGCGAAGTATTATCAAAAAGTTTCCGTAAGGTCAATGATCAAAATTAGTGTTGTCTCTTTCTGCATACCAGTAGAAACATAAGCGAAAAAGAAACGCAAGTATATTTATAAATTTACCGCCGAAACACATCATATATCGATACCCTAATTTGCAAACCTACTAACTCCTCTGGAGCAAATTTTACAGGAGAGACTTAAAACGTCATAATAAATTTTATTTAACACAATAAAGAAAACTAAAAATACCGTTGGACATTATGCTTTTTATTTATCTAAAAACACATAAAAATCTATTTTTTTTATAACCATTCAGTTTTGTAATGAAAAAAGGAGTTGTTAGATTTGGTTTAAGTAATAATTGAAATTAAAAGTGGAGTTGTTTGTTTTTATGTTAAACTTTAAGCAGAGTACAATCGTACAAACACATTGTTTTAAAAGTGAAAATAATTAATTTTCGTGTGGCAACCCATCGTAATAGGCGTGATAATCACGGGGCAAAGATGACTTAAGTTGCTGTAGATCAGAAAAATTTTTTTTCGTGATTTTTCTTCTTTCGGCATACAGGGTGTCCCAAAATTAGTACGTCACACTGACACCGAAGGTAGATGAACCCAAGACGCATTGAAAAAGCCTAACATGCCCATAGAAAAGTTTCGTGGGTTTTGAGTTATGACCAGTTTTAGTCATTTTTTTAAAATCACCATTTTTTTGTAATGTACGAGCATTACAAAAAAATGGTGATTTTAAAAAAATACTTTTTAAAATGCACTTTATTTTACTTTTTTTTATATGTACTCCCTCAAGACTAGTTACTTATTATGAAACAAACAATACTTAGTCGATAAGTAATGTGAAATAACGACAGTTGATAGTCAATCTCAATTTTATTCTCACATAAAAATAATAGTTTCAACTTTGAGCAGCCACCGTGAAAAAAAATTACTTCAAACATAATGAAAAAATACCTTTAAAAACTTCCCTATGCCATGCCGATTCCAAAATGGTGTAACACTTGCCCTTTGATGCTTTTCACAATACGTGAGAGTGGGAATAAAGCTGTTGAGGCGAAGATGACGTCATACACATTTCACCTGCCATTTGCCTGGGCGGCCCAACACGGGTTCTGAATAACAAAAGAAACGCTGTAAAACAAGTTTTAAAAAGAAAGAGACGGCGATAGCAGATGATGATGATGAGATGATGATGATGAGATGACCAAGTAACCAGCTAGCCAAACCAGCCCCAGCCAGTCAAGCCAGTTCGTTACCTTGCGTTTCGTGCTACCGACGTGTTCTCTGCGCCTCTGCATTTTGTTTTGTAATTTTTAACGTGTTTTTGGCTTTTCTACTGGACTCTGTTTTGCTTGTGAATTTGGACTATTGTAAAGTGGAAACGACGACTCGCTCAACCGGACTCTGATTTTCTTGGGAATTTTGTGAAACGGGCACGATGGCGAATCCCAACGTCTCTTACTCTCATAGCGAGTACGCAGACATGCATCTAATTTATGGTGAAACCAGGCGAGTTTCGACTCGCGGGAACGTAACTTACAATGCGAAGTTGGCTGCACGATTGTATGCGGAACGGTATCCAAATCGTACGCCGACAAACTACGAAATTATTTGTTGCGCGTTGTTAATGCATATCGCGAGGGTCAAGTACCAGGAACGAGAGGCCCAGGCGCTGGAAGACCCCGCACTGTAGATTATGATGTTGTTTTGGATGAAGTCCGCCAGGAGCCAGGTACTTCAGTGCGGATCATTGAACGGCGCACTGGGATTCCAAAATTGGCACATCGAATTTTAAAGCGGCACAGATACCATCCCTACCACATAACACGTATCCAAACGCTTCTAACAAGTGACTACCAAAGGCGCGTTGTATTTTGTCGCCAAATGATTGCTAAATGGAGAGAAAATCCAAACTTTTTTAATGATGTCTTGTGGAGCGACGAATCTGCATGTAAACGAGATGGATACCTTAATCTCCATAAACCTCATAGCTGGCGTCTAACCAACCCTCATGAAAAAAGAGAAGTTCGCTCTCAATATCAATTTAAAATTAACTTGTGGACAGGAATATTAAATGGCCAGATAGTAGGTCCATTCAAGTTACCAACTGTCCTGAGTGGAGAGAATTACTTAAATTTTTTAAGAAATCGTCATATACTGGAAATGCTGTCGCCGCATCATCGTGGTGGTCCCAACTCCGTGAGACCGTGAATTTGGAGTTAAGTTAAGACACTTCAGATCTTACATCGGTCAAAGTCGGTAGTCTTAATTTAGTTATAATTCTTGAGTTTAGATCCAACATAGATCTGATTCATTTTCGTTAAGTTTAAATGTAACAATAGTTTGTAATTTTTAACATTAATAAATCTTTGCAGTAAAATCGTTTTCGTAAAATTTTGGAACTCCCGATAGAGAACACTATAAGTGGCGCAGTCTTGGTGGATTTTTCCAAAATTACGGAAAAATAAAAGAACCTTTGAAAGTGTTCCGGGAGTAATAAATTCGGGTGTGTGTGAGAGCCAGAAATCGATCCAGCAGAGACCAGAATGTATATGTAAGTGCTTTAGTTTCTATCTAATGTTGCTTCCTATTTATCCTATAATTTTAACATAATTTTCCAAGATTTTCCATCCAAGGCAATCACGGAGTTAGTAATATCAGTAGAAATAATTTGTTAGATACGAATAGAAATTTATGAATAATTTTAGAATTAGAGGAAAATTTAATTTTGAGTGGAAACTTTTCTGAAAATTAAAATATATTAAATATGGCAAATTTGGATTATCTTGAAGGCTTTACGGCTATTGCCTGAGTTTGACGGAAACCCAAATGTTTTAGCTAGATTTCTAAGATTATGTAGCTAGTCAGCTAGTGCAACAATTTATTCGAAATGAGGAAGCCTATGAATTTAGTAATTGCGCATTAATTAATGGAATTTTAAATAAGGTCGTAGGCTCAGCTTCTCATTTGATTAATTATAATGGTATACCTGAAATCTGGAATGGCATTCGATCTGCCTTAATTAATAATTTTGCCGATCAGCGAAATGAAAATCGCTCTATAACGATCTAGCATTATTGAACCAGGGGTCCTTAAGCCCTCAAGAATTTATGAAAAGAGTCAGAATTTATTTAGCACTATTATCACATATGTCAGCCTGCATGAAACGGTGCCGAGCACAATAGAGTCTAAGCGGGCGTTATATAAAAAATTAACGCTTCAATCATATTTACGTGGACTCCGCGATCCACTAGGATCTCGTATCCGTTGCATGCGCCCTGACACTATAGAATAAGCGTTAGAATATGTTCATGAAGAGATGAACACACTCTACATGCAGCAGCGTAACGAGCGTCCGTCGGAGAAGAAAATGCAGGTTAGTGAAAATAGGTTATATATATAATAGGTTGTATAATAAGTACGGGCAACAACCTTCTATGTCCTTATTACCCGCGCAACAGTTTGTAGCACCAGCGCGACCATTTAACGCTATGTCAGGCACACCATTCCGCCCACAACTAGGTACAAACCTCCCACGCCCAAATCAGGGTTGGAGAGCACAGCCGCAGGTCCACGGAACGCGACCTACAAGGACTCAGCAAATGTTTGCCGCACCCCCACCAAACTATAGACCTCAAAGTCATGTATTCAGATTACCTTAACGTCCCTCTCAAAACGAACCACAGCCAATGAGTGGTGTAAGCCATTTCATAACTAAACCATTTGCACCGACGAACAGACAACCCCATGACTGGAGAAAATTCGGCAACCCTCCAGCAAATAATAATTTTAAAACTAGGGAAATTAATTTTAACGAAATTTACGACCCATACTATAACTCAGACTTTGACAGAACTTACTTTGACTATGATGACGAATATTATAATAATTTTTATTACGAATACCCAGTAGATCAACAACCCCAGTTTTCTCAAACTTGTATTGTAGAGGAGGCACAGGATACCACCCCTACATCAAAGAACGAGCAGGATTTTCAGAAAATAGCCGAGTCAAACAAGTTAAAATAGAACTAAATTTACAAACTCAAAGACAGTTGCCCTATATTCAAATAAGTAAACCACCTTTAAAACTTTTAATCGACACCGGGGCCAATCAATCTTTTATTAGCCCTAGCGCCGTAGGAAAATTTTATTCGCATATCGAGTGTAATTATGATCCTTTTGAGGTAACTAATATTCATGCTACAGCTAGAAATAATTATTCTATAACTGTACCTTGCTTTCAGGAAATAAATGACAAGGATAAAATTACATTATTTATATATAAATTTCATAATTTTTTCGATGGATTAATTGGGTTAGATCTATTAGAAAAATGGGAGTCGAATATTGATCTTAAAAATAAATTATTAATAACGAAATTTTCAATGACCCCTTTAATTATGTACGATTCACGTAATTCTAATTTACGATAATATAATATAATTTAATTTAGTATATGAGGATATAATACCAACAAATACTTCAAAATTAGTTAGTGTACCCATAAATTTTCAGGAAGGTGAAGCCTTCATACCTGAGCAAATAATTTGTAACTGTATAATTTCTAACTGTGACCACCGTAAAAAATAATGGCATCGTGGCATCATAGAAATAAAAAACCCTTCTCGTTATGACATAGTTTTCTCAATGGATTGTCCGGTTACTGCCGAAATTTTTAATTTAAATTTTTATAAAGAAAAGCAACCAGACCGTGTTACTGAGGTTTTATCTCGGTTGCGAACGGAGCATTTAAACCCGGAAGAACGTGCTAATTTACAAGCTCTTTGTTCTCGATATTCAGATATATTTTACATAGACGGCGAACCGCTGACATTTACAAATCAAAAAAAACACAACATACATAACTGACGAAATTCCGGTCTATACCAGAAGTTATAGGTATCCTTTCATACATAAGCAGGAAGTTCAGGAACAAATTTCAAAAATGTTGGAGCAGGATAAGTGTCGAATTTCAAATATTTCAGATGCTCTTAATAAATTAGGTAATTGCCAATATTTTACCACCCTCGACCTAGCCAGTTAATTGTACCAGGTAGAGATGAATCCTAGTGATATTCCGAAAACAGCATTCAATGTAGATCATGGACACTTCGAATTTCTGCGGATGCCCATGGGTCTAAAGAATTCACCAGCCACGTTTCAACGCGTGATGGACAATGTATTAAAAGGCTTTCAAAATTAAATTTGCTTAGTTTATTAAGACGACATAGTAGTATTCAGTACTTCATTACAGGAACAAATGGTCAATTTAGAAAAGGTATTCCAAAGACTTAGACAGTCAAATTTCAAAATTCAAATGGACAAGTCTGAATTTCTCAAATTAGAAACCGCGTACTTAGGACATATTATCGGTAAAGATGGAATTAAACCAAATCCAGATAAGATCGCAGCTATTCAGAAATTCCCTATTCCAAAAAACGCTACAGAAATAAAACGATTTCTTGGTCTTTTAGGTTATTACCGAAAATTTATACACGATTTCGCTCGTATCACAAAATCAATGACAAAATGTTTGAAGAAAGGCTGTAAAATAATTATAAATGATCCCGAGTATATTGCATGTTTTGAAAAATGTAAAACCCTATTAACCAATGACCCGATCCTGCAATATCCAGATTTTAGTAAGGAATTTATACTTACTACAGTCGCCTCGAATTTTGCAATAGGAGCAGTTCTTTCCCAAGGACCTATTGGTAGCGATAGACCAATAGCTTACGCATCTAGGACGCTAAATACAAGTGAAATTAACTATAGTACAATTGAAAAGGAGCTTTTAGCTATAGTCTTTTGCACAAAATACTTTCGCCCCTATCTATTCGGTAGAAAATTTAAGGTAGTAACAGACCATAAGCCACTTCAATGGATAATGAATCTTAAAGAGCCCGGCTCAAGGCTCACTAGATGGCGTTTAAAACTAAGTGAATATAATTTCACACCCATCTACAAACAAGGCAAATGTAACACAAATGCCGACGCCTTATCACGAATAGAAAAAAAACGAGGACGTTAGTTCTATTATAGTAAATGTTTCTGAAGTAGACAGACCTCAATCCCCATCTGGATCCTCAACACTTACTGCACACACTAGTTCCTCTACAATTACCGTCCATTCCAGCGCAGAAAATCCTATCCTAGTAATTCCTATATCTGACGACCCGTTAAATAAGTTTAGAAGAAATATCTCTTGTAGTAGTAGGAGATATAAAAAAACGACCGACAGTTACCAAGCCATTTGAGACTCATACAAAAACCACTATTCAAATATCGGAATCGAATTTAGAAAATGACGTAGTAAATGCAAGAAAAGAATATGTGAACCCTAAAATTAAAACGGGACTCATCATAGACCCACCTTTAGCCATGTACAAAATTGTCCCCATACTGCAAAATAAATTTAAAAGTTCAGCAATGAAATTAGTTCTTACAAAAACGGAACTGGAAAATGTTAAAGACTATTTTAAACAAAATGAAATTATTAGTAAGTATCATGTAGGAAAAACTAACCACCGTGGTATTAACGAATGCTTTCTTGCCCTTTCTCGTAGATACTATTGGCCAGAAATTAGAGAATCGATAACTAAATTTATAAATGAGTGTGGTATTTGTGGTCAAGCAAAATACGATAGGAATCCAATTAATCAATTCAGCGAATCAGCGATTTTCAGCAGTGCCACCTCCAACAAAACCATTCGAAATTCTTCATCTTGATCTTTTTACAGTCGAAAGCGAAAAATACCTTACCTTAGGGCGCTTTTAGTGTCACGCGGATTTGCTCACGCACGCGGGATTGGACCGCATGCGTAAAATTTCACGCTGCGGATCATACGCAGCATGAGTTTCAGTTTTCTACGGGCTGCGTAACGGTATAGACGTGTTCAAAAATGATCAATGTCAGAAGAATATCTGTCGCTTACATACTTTACAAACGACGAAACAAGAAGACAAGAGTACATGTTGATCCCTTTCTTGAAAATAGGCTTCTTGCTGGGGCGTTTGTTACACACTTTGGAAAACTACAAAATAATGAACGTAAATTTAAAAATTACTTTCGAATGTCCATTCGTTCTTTTGATGAACTGTTGTGTAAAATTGAGAATAAGCTACAAAAAAGCAGTTTACGAAGGATTACAATACAACCGATTGAGAGGCTCGCTATTACATTAAGGTAAGTTTAAAATTTTAAATATTTAATTTCCTGCTATGATTTAGTGGAAAGGGATTTGAACAGGTAGGATAAACATACCAATCCCAAACCAGTAAAGGACTTTTTTGACTTCAAATTACTGTCATGTGTAAATTTACATGTGCAAAAAAAAAATTTTGTCATGTACTCTGGTCAACTGCAAAAATGTTAAACAAAAATCAAATCAATGATTTTTTCGGTAGTTGACCATCGTGGTCAACTATTGAGACATCATACAACACATGTTCTAGTAATTATCCAGTCTAAATAAACGGTATAATAATGATTTTTTGTTTGAAATATCGTAAAGTAACGCGTCATTGGTTATTAATTGTTGAAATTTCATAAAATAAGATTATTTCACTCATAAAATGTCACCATTAAAGTGGAATCATTCCTACCTTTCATCACACGCTACTTATTATAATATAGATAAAAGTTATAGGTTTGCACATGACAGTAATTTAAAGTCAAAAAAAGTCCTTAATTGGTTTGGGATTGGTACGTTCAACCTACATACACAATCCTTTTTTTTATCTGATAAAGTACACATGGCCACAGATCAAGTTACCCAAAACCAGCATAAATGGAACTCGCGCCTTGCGTATTATCATACTTAGGTAACCCGTCGGAGTCCCGCTTATACTGGATTTGAGTAACTTGATCTGTGCCGTGTGTACAACCGCACTCATATGACTAAACAAACAATTAGAGAGAAACTGGAGAAAAAAAGTTAATCGTACTCATTTTAATAAAAAGAGTTTTATTCATAAATTAAAAAATCAAATTTTACATCATTCATTTCTTTGTAAATTTGTATCCTGAGCGTTGACATTTCTTTCGCCTGTAGATGATGTTGTTGCTGGGGTATAAATTACGTCATAAGACGTGATATTAAACAAGCCGCTTTCAGTCGAAATAAGAGTTTCATTGTCATTCACTGCAGCAGAACTAATAGCATTGTCGTTAAGACTCGAAGTATCCTGGATTATACTATTGGTTTGGTAATCTTGATTTATCGGTGACAAACTGTCAAGCTCAGTAAAAGCACTAGAACTTGTTGTAGGTATGGGACTGTAGTATGCAGGTTGTGTTTGACTTTCCATTTCCATAACTATATTTAACACTTTTGTTCTGAACATTAGTTTTTGATATCTAGTGAATCTTTTTAATGAAGGCTGCAGAGACTGAAAGAAAGCCAAATCCTCACTTTCTAGCTCCAGTTGATTAGACTTTTAGCATTCTAATAACTGTGCCTCAAATTCAGATGGTGCTTGCTTTTTAGATTTTACTTGTTTTTGTTTTGATGTTGGGTGAGAACTTTCTTGACGTGAAGTATCTGGTTGCGTGGACTCATTACGTGTTTCTAAATTACGTTGTGATGTTAGTTGAGAACTTTCTTGACGTGAAGTACCTGGTTGCGTGGACTCATTAGGTGTTTCTAAATTACTTTGTTCAGACATTTCTTCACAGAGTGACTCTTCTCCAGCAGTTTCCGTTGTACTGTCTAAGAAAGTCAAAATGTCATAGTAAGAATATTTCTTCTTCTTCTTACTCCCAGAGCCGGATGGCTCATTTTTTTCAGATATCTTGTCTTTCTGGTAAGTGTCCCTTGCTGTTCGCCAGCGTTGTTGTATTTTCTTGTCTGAAATGACAAAATATAATAAGTAAGTGGCAAAAGTACACACAGTTTCAGATCAAGTTACCCAAAACCAGTACCAATAAACGGAACTTGCTAGGGCCTCGCCGGGCGGCGAGTCGTCTACGATAATAAACAACGCATGAGTCCTGTTTATACTGGTTTTGGGAAGCTTGATCTGTGGCCGTGTGTACAAATCTGATATTAGTTGGAAATTTAACTGCATTTGATTAAAGGCCCTCATTAATTCACACATGTTGTCAACTTTACACTGTCTCATGAAGCATTAGATAAATCAAGCAATATATATATACCTATACAGAGTGGAAAAATAAGGCCGCAGTTGAAGGAAAAGTACCCATAATATTGATGATGGCAAATTTTACTGAATGGAAATAATTCATTTTTTACAAAAATAATTAGAACTTCATTTAAGGATTATTGGAAAAACACCGGATTGAATCGGGAAATTTGTTTATTTGTTACAGTAAAATTTGCCATCATCAAAATTAAGGTGAAAACTTCCGGAAGTCACTAGCGCTGTAAGTTTTTAATTGTTTTAACAAAAATTTTCTTTATTTGCATCTGTCAACCTTCATGAAGGAGGACTTCTGGCCGCAGGGTGTCGTGTTTCGGAAGTTCCGAGGGCGGCTGCCCGCTGACACCGTGCACACGTCGGCGACATTACGTGTGAAATAATTAAAATAGTTTTTGTATATAAAATAATATGTATGTTAGTCTGTAAGGTATATATCTATGGGCCTCTGTTTACATTACCATCTTGTAATGTAAATATTGCCTGAAATAAACGATATTTTATTATATTATATTATATATATTTATTAGATTCCTTTCATTTGCCGGAAATTTTACCATAGGGGTTAATTTATACAAAGAAGATTTCTTATAAAATATTTACAGCATAGTTATGTGTCTCAAATCTGCTAAAAGTGGCCACTTTTAGCAGATATGAGATACATAACTATACTTCGAACTTTTCATATGAAATCATAACTGCATAAATACCCCCCTATGATAACATTTTCGGCAAATCATAGAAATCTAACGTAGCTATAGTACTGTAGTTAAAACGAATTAAAAACATCTAGCGCTAGCTACTTCCGTGCCCTTTCACCTTAAGGGTATTTATTTTTCTTCTGAAGTAAAATTCGAGCGGTGCATGCTGTCTTATGTCTGATGTCAGCATTATTAATATATTATGTTATCATATTATTAATATATTGTTTTTGTTTTCAGATATTTGGCAACTGGTAATACATTCACTGATCTACACTATTCCTATGTGATTGGAATTGCAACAATTAGCGAAATAGTAAGACAAGTTTGTTACATAATATGGATTGAACTAAAGTCTGAATGTATTCCACAGCTTAATGGGATCAAATGGAAAGAAATCGCAGAGGGATTTCTCACATATACAAATTTTCCTAATTGCTTGGGTGCTATTGATGGAAAACATATAAGAGTGATTCGGCCGCCGCACAGTGGATCACTATATTTTAATTATAAGAAATATTATTCTGTAGTGCTCCTCGCAATGTGTGATGCTGATTATAATTTTACATATATTAATGTCGGTACCAGTGGAAGCAACGCCGATTCAACCATCTTTAGAAGGAGTCAATTGTATACGAAACTGGAAAGTAACACGTTGGGTATCCCTGACCCGCAAGAGTTGCCTATTATTTGCCCCGAAGTAGCTTATCCATCTAGTGTAAGAGCAAAGTTGCCGTTCGTGATAGTGGGAGATGAGGCATTTGGTTTATCATCACATGTGATGCGGCCTTATGCTCGTGATAATTTACCTTACAAAAAGAAAATATTTAATTACCGTCTGTCCAGAGCTAGAAGGTACATAGAATGCACTTTTGGAATTATGTCAAATAAATTTAGAATATTTCACAGATCCATGACTGTCAAGTTAGATCTAGCACAATTAATAGTCAAGGCGGCATGTGTACTTCACAATTTCATAAGGAAACGGGATGGCTACATGGTCAGCCATACATTTGTCACAAATGGTTTTACGGGACCACTACCCAGGCAGCAGACTGAAAGTAGTAATACGTCGGCAAGTAATATCAGAGATATATTTGCAGATTACTTTATCAATGAAGGAAGTCTCCTGGCAACACCGATATATAATTAATTAACTAAACTCAAAAGGTTTTAGAAGGTTTTTGATGTTATTTGTGAATTAAATAATTATGCTTATATTAATAAAGTAATGATGCTTGTATAAATAAAATAATGAACCAAACACATACCCGCCACTTTTCTTTCCTCTTCGCTCAAATTTTCGTAGTTAGGTGCCAATTCCTTCAAAATATCTCTCCATGCAGCCTCCCTCGCGTCCCTGTTTTTGTATAATTCATTGCGTTTATCCCACAAAACGGGCCGCAGATGAACTTCAATGATTACTCGTTCTGTATCGATTTTCATTTCGGTAGTACAATACGGCGCGTGCGCCCCGCTCGACTCTAAAATGGGCACTGAAGTTGTAGGCAGCGCTTACGCATGCGGATACCCCGCACCGGGGTGACGCCCCGCACAGCGCCCCGCGTCCCGCGTGCGTTTATCACGCTTTACAATAGATACCTATATGAAATTGTTCTTTGCGGATGCTACGCATGCGGGCCAATCCCGCGTGCGTGAGCAAATCCGCGTGACACTAAAAGCGCCCTTAGTCGATGCTTTTTCAAAATATGCCCAGGCATACCATTTGAGAGATGGAACCGCCTTAAGCGTCGTTCAGGCTATACTTAAATTTTGTACCCATCACGGTCTACCTATAACAATAGTAACTGACCAAGGAACCGAATTTACAAATGCATTATTTTCAAAGTTCGTAAGACTTCATAAAGTTCAACATCATAAAACTTTAGCACATGCTCCAAACGATAATGGTATAGTGGAAAGGTTTCACTCGACAATACTCGAATATTTGCGTATATTAAAACTTGAAAGAAATTCTGAATCAAGTATCAATCTTATGCCTTACACCTTTTTGGCCTATAATAGTTCTATTCATAGCTTCACAAAATGTCGACCTATAGACTTAACACAACACCTATTACAACAATATATAATAGACCATAAGCTTAGGATGACTCAAGTATACGACATGATTAACGAAACATCATTACATAGTAGAACTCAGTTAATTGAAAATAGAAATAGAGATCGAGAACCGGAACGCGAATATTCCCCAGATCAGCAAGTTTTCGTACGAAACCCAATGGCATCTCGTCAGAAACTCGCCCCGCGGTATACGCAGGATATATTTTTAACTGACCTTCCCATACATATTTATACTAAAAGAAAACGAGGTCCCGTAGCAAAATCACGACTAAAACGAAGTACTAAGGACCCTGTATTGTTACAGGATACTTCTACTATGCCTACTGACACAACTGACTCAAGGACTCAAGGACGTGACGATCAACAGCCTGCAAGACGGTCCAGGAGTACTTCCGTTTAAATTAGGAAATGCTAAAATCATATCCCACTACCACTCTTTTCTTAGTAAAATAGATCTGTCTGAAATACACTCACAAATTAAATTAGTGAAGATACAACTTTATCAAGCACGTACCGATTTAAGTAATCAGACAATTTCTTTATATGAACCCCATATATTTTACATAGAAATTGGATAGAGTTTTAAATCAGTTATATACATTTGAGGCCGACCGTAAAAAACGAGGCCTCATTGACGGACTTGGTTCAATAATCATAAGCATTTCGGGTAATTTGGATTATACAGACGCAATTAAATATAATAATGCCATTGAAGTTTTAAGTAAAAACCAGCATAAATTGAAGTTGGAAATTAATAATCACATAAGCCTAAATAAAGAATGGACTCTGAAAAATTCCGAAATTTTAGAAAATATTACATTTAATCAAAATAGTATAGCTAAGACTTTGGATTTAATAATTAATAGTGATAGTAATAGGGACAACGAGTATATAAAATATTCCCATTTTGCGCAACATTTAATTATTCTTAGTGATAATATATGTGATAAGCTATCTGAAGGAATGCTAGCTATCTGAAGAATCAAAGCCGGTGCACCGCACTTTGCTTTAAATATTGATGATATAAAATTAATTATAGATAAGTTAAAAATATTATATTCTAAGATTCAAATTATTGACGTAGATACTAGATATTTTTATGATTTTATTAGGTTAGCATATTTCTATGCAGATAATTATATAGTTATAGTATAAAGATTCCGATTGTCTCTTCCTTAACATATGACTTGTATAAACTATCCCTTGTACCTAACAAATACAACCAAATTCTCCTATGTGTCTCCTCCTTACCTAGCAATCTCTGGTGACGATTCTAAGTACATGGAGGCTGAATGCCCGAAGGTAAAAGAATGGTACCTCTGCCCATCAGTATCAAAGTACAAAGTAGCAGAATACCCCGAATGCATCCATCACCTAATTACCAAGCAAGAACTTCACTCATCGTGCAAGATAACTACGGTCACCCTCACAAAAGGAGCAGTTGAACGACTTGACGACAGGAATTTGACTATGAATTTTCCGATTATCACGAAAGTTAGAACATCATGTGGCCAATAACACTACAGAAGCCTACAAGGAAGCTACTTAACTATTGTTCCAGCAAATTGCTACTTCAAGACGTCTACGTTCACAATCTTCAACTCCGATGATCACATAAAAGGTCACCCTCTGAAAATCATAGAACTACCGAAATATCAAGAATTTAATGAAAGCACATATCACACACATGCAACCTTAAACTCTATTCTAGAAATCTTCACTCTATTAATGAGAAAATTATATTCCAAAACCCCATAAAACTAGACAAGAATTTACAACTAAGTTTGTACCATACAACCATCCCATTTTATATGATATCGATTGCAGTTATACTATGTGCCTTATACATCTTATACAAATATCTACATAAAAGAAGCCTTCGCAAAACTCACGACGTAGAAGACAACAGCGATATATCTCTGGAAAAAAAGAAGACCGCGTCCTGCTGAAATAGAAATAGATCACAGCGATATTTCGGCAACTTTATCAAAACTTTCGAAATAGTCGCCGAACTGTGGGGGGAGGTGTTACATACAGGGTGTCCCGTAAATCGACGTCAAGCCGTAAACCCGTGATAGGCCAAGTTACAATAGTTATCAGAAAAAAAAAAAAAATCCAAGTAATGTGTCTCAAAAAATACAAAGCTTTTAAAAAAAATCGAAAAATCGACATCTTGTGGTGGTTTTTTAGTTCCCGGCACTACAAATTTCTACTTTTTTGTAATTTTTTTCTGTATGTGATCCTGAATAATGCTTTAGTAAACTGGTGCCTAAGATTTAAATCAAACGACTCCGACTTGAAAGGAAATGAGGCTTTTTGCCCAAAACAATGATTCGAATTAAATAGTTTTCTCGACTTTAACCGACTGTACTGGAAAAAAACTTGTACGCTTGTTTGGCAGGTAATTTTAAAAGTTGGCGCAGTTAATAAGGATTCCAAAATGGTATGACACTTGCTAGATTGTTTCTTAAATTTTGGACAATATTGATTTTTGTAAAGGAAGTCAGTTTTCGTCAATTTTTTCTTACTTACTTAAAATGATTCAAGTGTACCCAGGACTTTCTTCTAAGTGATATTCTGATTTGGATGAGACGGAGAGAAACATTCAATGAGTGTAAGAGAGACAGATATTGACGCCATAAGTACGCGAGACGGGTAGACACAATGCTACTAGTGTGAGCGAGACAGATAGTGACGCCACAAGTACGTGAGACAGGTAGATACAATGCTACTAGTGTGAGCGAGACAATGTCGCTATTGTCATGTTCCCGACGTACAGCACACAAAATACAATAGATCAGTACTCTACTTCGTTTACTGCGCACACCGTATTCGTTCGTCTTGATTTCGTACATACCACTTTTTGCTTTGATTATTGGACTCGATTGCTTGTGATTTGGATTTGGACTGTTTAGTTTCTCTTTCAACGCGACCTTTGCTTTCTCCTGGACTATCGTTGATCGTGTGATTGTGTAGTACCACCATGTCGATGTACACCGCACAGGAATATGCCAACATGCATCTCATTTATAGTGAATGCCGATGCAATACTAGTGCTGCAGCTAGGCTTTACCGCCAAAGATACCCAAACGCTGCTCGTCATCCCGATCATCGAGTTTTTGTGAATGTGCACCGTTCACTCTCAGAGGGACGATTCCCAAACCAAGTACACAGTGAAGGAAGAAGTCGCTTGCCTTACGATGACATCGTACTACAAGCAGTCGCAGAAGATCCAAGTACTTCAGTACGACAAATCGAAGAAAGCACAGGAGTGCCCAAAAGTGTATCCCATCGAATCATGAAAAGTCATGAGCTCCACCCATACCACGTCACGCGAGTACCAACTTCACTACCCCGGGACTATCTCCCAAGAGTTACGTTTTGTGAAACGATGTTTCAAAGACACCGGGAAGGTCCACGATTCATAGACAAAATTTTATGGCCCAATGAGTCCACTTTTAAAAAAGATGGGTACATGAATCTACACAACTTACACGAGTGGCATGTAGATAATCCACATTTGATGAGAGAGGATAGATCCCAGTATCGATTCAAAATAAACATGTGGACCGGGATTCTAAACGGGAGAATCATCGGACCTTTAGAACTGCCAGAGACCTTGAATGGCGACATTTATTTGAACTTTTTAAGAAATCATTTACCAAATTTATTAGAAGACGTACCTCTGCACATTTACAGAGACATATGGTTCCAGCAAGACGGCTGCCCGGCGCACTATGCCCGTTCAGTGCGAGATTATTTAGATAATGTATATCCAGAAAGGTGGATAGGGCGGTCTGGTACCATTTCGTGGCCAGCCCGTTCACCTGATTTAAATCCGCTAGATTTTTTTTACTGGAGAGCTGTGAAAGAAAAAGTGTACAAAGCCAATTGAAAATGTACTACGACGACAATTAACGCAAGCAGCTGAATTAGTTAATAACGGCAGATTTGCCCGTCTGATAAAGCGGTCTTTTTTAAAAAGATGTCGAGCTTGCATTTATGCTGGTGGGAGGCAGTTTGAACATTTGCTATAATGTAATAAAATAATTTAGACTCCAAAAATTTGTTTCAATTAAAAGCTTCCTAAAAACACCTTTCCTAAAGTTAAAAGTAATGAGACACTATGGCCCCCGTGGCCCGTGATATTCTTTTACTTCTTGGATTTTGTCTCTCTTACACTCGTTGAATGTTTCTCTCCGTCTCATCCAAATCAGAATATCACTTAGAAGAAAGTCCTGGGTACACTTGAATCCTTTTAAGTAAGTAAGAAAAAATTGTAAAAAACTGACTTCCTTTACAAAAATCAATACTGTCCAAAATTGAAGAAATAATCTAGCAAGTGTCATACCATTTTGGAATCCTTATTAGCTGCGCCAACTTTTAAAATTACCTGCCAAACAAGCGTAGTACATTTTTTTTCCAGTACAGTCAGTTAAAGTCGAGCAAACTATTAAATTCGAATCATTGTTTTGGGCAAAAAGCCTCATTTCCTTTCAAGTTGGAGTCGTTTGATTTAAATTTTTGGCACCAGTTAACTAAAGCATTATTCAGGATTACATACAAAAAAAAAATACAAAAAAAGTAGAAATTTGTAGTGCCGGGAACTAAAAAACCACCACAAGATGTCAATTTTTCGTTTTTTTTTTTAAAAGCTTTGTATTTTTTGAGACACATTACTTGGATTTTTTTTTAATTTTTCTGATAACTATTGTAACTTGGCCTATCATGGGTTTACGGCTTGACGTCGATTTACGGGACACCCTGTATGTACCCCCTATGTAATATGGACTTAGCACCGAATTGCCGAATACCATTATATGGGAATCATCATCATCGGTCAGTCGCAGTCGAAGATGCTCTTGGACTATAATTAACATATAACGTATAATAATTGAAGCCGCCTCTTGGACTATAAAGAAAATACATGCCTTGCAGTTTCTTCATAAATTACGAGAGAAATCGTGACATACTGGAAATGCTGTCGCCGCATCATCGTGGTGGTCCCAACTCCGTGGGACCGTGAATTTGGAGTTAAGTTAAGACACTTCAGATCTTACATCGGTCAAAGTCGGTAGTCTTAATTTAGTTATAATTCTTGAGTTTAGATCCAACATAGATCTGATTCATTTTAGTTAAGTTTAAATGTAACTATAGTTTGTAATTTTTAACTTTAATAAATCTTTTAAGTAAAATCGTTTTCTTTGGCTCTCCCGATAGAGAACACTATAAGTAGCTTCAAACGGTGATAAAACACACTATAACCATTTGTTTTGAAAATAAATCTTCGGGAGCGTTCGTACGCTTCTGTGACGCCATACAAAATGGCCGACTGCGCGGGAGATTGACAATTTATGCAGATTAATTGGTATTTCATACAAAAAAAAAAACTAATTTTTTAAACCAATTCTGAACTTATAACATTTTGGGCCCACCAGTTTCCATCTCTTTTAAAGCTCACTAGCCATAAAACAAAAAAAAACAGACTAATACAAGTATTTGGTATCACTCTTTAAATACTAATATAATATAATATTTAAAATCAACTGACATGAATTAACGACAATAATAATATTTAAAAATAACTGAGTCATAATTATTATTTATTCTTGCAAAGTACTGCCGCGGTGATTGTGCCATTTACAGAGCCTGGAATAAAAAAAAAAATTAAAATGTCCCTGAAAATAGAAGATGTTGCCCGTACCATGATCCCCGAATGAAAACGAATCGAAATTTATCAAAATGGCAGATTATAAAAAAACGTTTTGAAATTCGCGTGAACATTTGATAATTTTTTTGCTTGTTAGTCACATTTTTTATTCAATCAAAAAACTGGAATTTTCCAGTACAGAGAAACATGAGAAGAAGCTGAAAAATAAGCAAGTACTCTTCAGATATGAAAGTTTGTAATTTTCAAAGTTTGAGAAGTGTTTAATTTCGGTCTTATTTAGAGAAATCGAGTTTTTATCAGATCTTTATGCTTAGATATCTTAGGGAGTCAAACGTACTGCTATATTTGTGGCTGGACGTTCGACCGTGAGTGTATGGATGAAAGTATTTGTAAAAATGAAACCTAGTGGTACAAAAAAAAATGTTTATTTTTTTCAACGACGCTTAAAAAACTGCATCTAATGCCGCCAAGAACATGAATATTAAACAACGCATTCGGAAGATATCGGAGTTAGAAAATTCCAAAAAAGTTTTCTACGATTTGTAGATTTTTGAACTTGAAAATAGCGGTAAGTGTCAGAGATGGGCTGCAGAACGACAAAAATTTTTTAACATATGTAGAAGCTGCAATATTTTAACTTTCTTCTGGCTATTAAAGTTGCAACATCAAAATACTGCTATAATGCTCTAGTTCAGTTCACGAATTTTTGCAGTGGAACTTGAAATTTTATGAACAAACTAAATTATTATGGGATAAACAAAGTAAACTATTATTCGTAATTCTTCTCGATAATGAAATTGTACTAATATGTATTTACCGGTCACCAGCTGAATACAACATTCAAAACTTTTTAGTATCATTGAACGAACTTATCCATAAACATAGAATATACAAAATATAATTTTATTAGGTGACATCAATATAGACATCTCTGATAGTAGTACAGATAATCGTTCTATGGACTATCTTAATATGTTAGCAGTGCACGGGATGCTCCCTGCTCACACTCTGCCTACAAGACAACGATCTTGCTTAGATCACGTTATCATAAGAACAAGACATTTGGCTTATAACTATATAATAAACTCATCTCTTACTGACCATGACAGTGTCGTTTTGTTCTTACAGACGACACATAAAAAACCGCGAAACTTAAAAGCATATATTAATAAACTGAATTATGAAACACTTACTGAAGATATGCACGCCGTAGATCTGGAACATCTCTATACCATACAGGACACAAATTCTGCAACAAAATACCTCCTTCAAACTCTAACAAATCTAGTAAAATTGCACACTCATAAAAAATATGTAACAAGCAGGAAAAAAAAAATTAAACCGTGGATCACTGCGGGATTACTTAGGTGTATGAAAAACAGAGATTTGCTACACTTAAAATTAAAAAAGGCTCCAAATAATTATTTTTTAAAAAAATTACCTATGTAAGATATAAAAACCACTGTAATAAAATATTAAGAAAAGCAAAATCAGACTTTGAAAAGACAGAAATTAATAATGCAGGAAAGAACAACAAAAAAATATGGCAAGCAATCAAAAACATTACAAAAACTACACAGCATAAATCAAGCGCAATAGAACTTATATCCCATAGTGATCCTATCAATTCCGTCAATATTGTTAACTCATTTTTCGTCAATATAGGCCAATCATTGGCTCAAAAGTTCATATCAACTAACTCACTCATTTCCGGATCTTTTGAGGATCCTCCTAATTCTTTCGTCTTATTGCCATGTGATGAGTCAGAGATCGAATCGGCTATTGATAATCTCAAGAGTGATTGCGCACCTGGTAACGACAACTTATCTAGTAACTTTATAAAAACTTTAAAAAAAAAATTTAATACCACCTCTAAATTATATCTGCAATTTAGCTTTCAATACTGGTACTTTTCCTGATGATTTTAAGTTAGCTCTAATCACGCCAATACATAAGGGAGGGGACAGAGGCTGTGTCAAAAACTACAGACCAATTTCCATTCTACTGACAATCTCCAAAATTTTAGAAAAATTAATAAATTCAAGGTTAATCATTATTTAGAAAAAAAAAATTGCTTTCACAATCTCAAAATGGTTTCCGTTCTGGAAAATCGACTGATGATGCGGTTCAAGAACTTACTGACTACGTTTATAATTTAGATTGTAAGAAAAAAGTAATTGGTATATTTCTCGATTTGGCGAAAGCATTTGACACGGTATCAGTCATTGGGACTGATACCGTGTACCTTACCTACCTTCTATCAAAACTAGAGAGGATCGGAATCAGGGGGACGCCACTTATGCTATTAAGCAGCTACCTATCCAACAGACGACAAAAGGTTAAGATCGAAAATTGGTGTAGCGAAGAACGTGGTATAAGTTACGGTGTTCCTCAGGGTAGTATTCTCGGGCCTACGCTGTTTTTAATTTACATGAATGACCTCTGCCAATTACCGCTTTTGAGTGGTAGGATGTTTGCCTATGCGGATGATACAGCGGTTATACTAACAGGAAAAAGATGGGAAAAAGCCTTTGAAAATGCTCAGTCTACGTTCAATGTTATATCCAAATGGTTAGAGAGAAACATACTCACTCTGAACGTTGACAAAACGCGATACATCACCTTCACTATAAATGAAGCCACGCAACCAACTAGTACCACTCTGCCGCATGAGGATATAACAGCACACTCATGTTCAACATTGTCCAGCTCTTGATCTTGTTCTAGGTTACGAAAAACCGATAAAATTAAATATCTAGGTGTAATAATTGATAAAAGATTGACATTTTATTCACACATAAGCGCTCTAATCTCGAGACTGCGTAAACTAGTCTTTGTGCTCAAGACTTTACGAAACTCAGCCAGCAAAAAAATTATAAAAACAGTTTACTTAGCTCTATGTCAGTCGTTACTATCATATTGCATAAGCACCTGGGGTGGAGCAATTAAATCCCATATGATCAAATTGGAGCGCACGCAGAGGATGCTTCTGAAAGTTGGCTGGCAACTTCCGTTCTTATACCCCACAGTAACCTTGTATAAAACATGCAACGTCCTGACTGTGCCACTTTAAAAATCCACCGCCGGGTACAATTTGACCCAACGCTGACCGATGGTAGTATACGACGAAATAGTATATGTCAACTAAGTAAAGTCAAGACATCATTTGCTAAGAGGTTCTTCTATTATAAAGGCTATTATATGTACAATAAAATCAATAGTGTGCTAAACATATACCCGAAATGTAGTTACCGTTGTAAGTTAATAATTGCGGACTGGCTAAGGGAATTAGACTATGAGGCCACGGAAACGTTATATATATACGAGTAATATAATAGTATAAGTTATATATATATATATATATATATATATATATATATATATATATATATATATATATATATATATATAATAACATTTATTAGATAACTATCTATCTACTTATAACTACCAGCTTAAATATATTGCACACATATAACACACCCATGCACACACACACACACACACACACACACACACATATACACACACACATACGTACACACACACACACATGCGCGCACACACACACAAATTAATAATTTTATTATATCGCTACTAGCTATTATTGTAATACATTTTATTTCTTTGCGTAGACAATTGTTATTGAATTAGTAAATCTTCAGACACATTGTATTTTTTAATTGTACTCGTAAGGAGAGGGAGAGAGCCTGGGGATCTGTAACACAGGTACCCACCTAGTATCGACCCCAGTCTCTCACATGTTTATTAGCTACTTACCTTGTGTTGTACTTTTCTGTATGTGCTAAGTGATTGTGAGAGAAATAAATAACTATTATTATTTTTATTAAATAACTATTATTATGGGCTAAATGGATGTATTGAATTGTTTGAATGAATGGATGGACGGATAAAAAGAAAATTAACTAAAAATTACCTTGTATTTGAAGTAATATTTGGTCTCTGATATGATTTTTTCCTTAAATATATTAAATGTTTACATTACAAATAACGATTACACTAAAAACTATGTATACATAGACATGTAGGTACATATTGCACTTGACTAATGAATATTGGGAACATACTACCTAAAGATTTAAAAAAATAATTATTTTTTTAATCAATCCTAGTGTAAATAGCAGCGTTTCGTACTATCTCTTTTCCAGGTTGAACAGATTGTATGTTAGAAGCAGTATCATCGTGTAATCTCCAGTTATCGTTATATCTTCTACACTATGCTACAAAATGCCCATTGTCAATTTCAATGATTCCTCGCTACCTATAAATAAAAATACCAATCATATCTTTCGTGTACAATTATTTTAATGGTGAATGACGTTGATATAAATGAATAATTGATACTTACATGTAATTTTTGTTATTCAATTGTATAACTGATGGAAAAGTTATTAATTTACATTTTAAAGGATTCTTTTGATACATTCTAATATCTAATTCAATGCAAATGCATTTATTAAATAAAAGAGAACGGTCAATCATATTCAGCTTACACTTTGTGCATCGTATTTTACTGCCAAATGAGTGAATTGATTGTTGTAGTTGACCGAATCCGTTTTCCCATATCATTTTATAGTTCACTTGAACCATTGGAATAGGAATTCGATATACTTCACATAATTTGCCAGTGGAACTAATACAAGCGCTTGGAGGAAAACATTTTTGCCAAATTTCAGAGACGCTTGACCACATGTTCAATCGTCTGACATATAAAGGAGATATATTACTTTCGTCTTCAATTCTTTCTTTAAATAGTGTAGCTAATAGGGTGGTTCTTTTTTGATATATTACATCAGTCGCTCCTATGTTACAAAACTAACTAATAAACTTCATTGTTGGATTTGCATTCATGTCCATATATAATAAAATTTTTGGATCATCTTTTCCAGGTGTTGTTAATATTTGTGTTATTGAGCCAAAAGCGCAAGTGTTACTCAGTAAAATAGAAATTCAATTTACTGCAAAAGGTTTATATCCATTTTTAAGAAGTGGTTTTGTTTTATTTTTTTTTATTTTAGTTGACGTAGTCGGGCTCGCATTTTGATATTTTACATCTGGTTTAGGTTGAAAGTGGAAATCTTTTTTGTAAGTTTTTAAAGCATCTGTCGTATTTTTATTTTCTGTTCCATCGAAAGTTTGTAACGGTGGGGCAGACGAAGGATATTTAATTTTATTTTCAGGTGTATTAAATGTTTTAATAACTTCTTTTGGCTGTGATGGTTTTAAATTTTTTGATAAAACTTGCTTTTGACGTGACAACGTCTTATAATTCGATGGAGTCGGCTGCACGCACGAAAAAACATGACTCGTGCGGCGTTACCTGGCTCTGAGGTGTTCCATTTCTTATGACGTTGTCACGTTCAACTATCGTCAGTAAACCGACTTTACAGACAACCGATTTTTTTTAATAAAGGCGTAAATGGCGGCTCAACGTTCTCTTGGCCATTTAAAGAGTCAGAAATTCTACCCTTATTTCTCCAATTATCGTATGAAATAGTATCAGAATCATTAAACAGATCAGTAAGTGTGCTTTTGGTAACTTTAATATAATCTGATTTTTTAATCACATGTTTTTCTTCACCGTCTTTATCCGTAATTTGAGAAAAAGACTTTTTCTGGACTTTATCGTTATTAACAATAATGTCTGAAAGTATTGCTTCATTGAGATCTTCTTTATTTAAATTATTATTGTTATCATCAGCAGCAGACTTATGATTTTTTTTAAAATTAAATTAATAAAATATAATGTAGTGTCATTTTTAACGTTTGAATGTTACATGATATCTATTCGATCATCAAAATATTCATTGATTGTATAATATGTTTTGTTAAGTAGCCATCCATGTAACTCTCTTTTAGGTTTTCTCTTAGAAAGGGTTTTGAAATAATCAGGCAGTTTATTGTATATCGACACGGCCATACAGTAAGCATTTCTACTACAAATGCCTAGTCTTTGATTGGGCACAACTAATTTATATTTATTACTAATTTATATGAGTCATATCCAAAAAAAATGTACGTCAGGAAATAGTTAAGAAAGGGTATTGTCACGAAATGTTAGGAAATGGTAAATGTAAAGGTGTGTTTTGAGTAGTAAAAATACTTTATAATCAGTCATCAGTATTTTAATCACAAAATCACGAATAAAGCTTTGGTAAACTGGAAAATAATAACAAAAAGAAGTCTTCTACAACAAACAAAAAAAAATAACAGGTCTTCCATGTGGCTTAACATATTCATTAAACATGTTACAAATTATATGAAAAAATCTGAAGATTTAAGTTACAACATAAAAAAATCTGCATAACATTAGCATAACAGGCTTCTTACTTCCAGACCATGACAATTTGGTGTGGTGTGTGGAGCATATTATTATACAATGTGTCCCGTCCGAGCCTTGAAAATGTCATAGATAAGCTAAAATTCAATAACATTTCTTAAAGACCAACATCGATTACAATAAAAAGAAACTCTTTCCTATATGAATAGTAACAGATAAGTCAGTACTTAGTATAGGAAGGTGTTTTCTTTAGTTTTCCATGTTGTTCTTCGAACAAAATGTTATTATATTTTTGCTCATGTATCACCTCTTGTAGGCTCCGACATCGGTGACCGGACACATTGTATATTATATTACATTTATATATTATATTGCTTTACCACAAACGCAATGAAACCATATTATTTAGGCAGTATTTATCAATAGTTATTAAAGGCATCTGTTGCCTGTTAGTATAAAATACTTAAACAAGTTATTTTATTCATGCTTCATTAATATCTATAGCTCGCCCAAAAATATAATTTTCATTCACTTTATTAGGGTGAGGCAAAAACTCAATGATGTCTTTAAAATCTATTATAGAGATATCGTCCTTTACAATTCGAAACATATTTTTACTTTTTTTAGACTTCAGTCCCTTTACAACTATGCTTCCTCTACAAATATCCTCGATTAAACAGACATATCTGTAAATTTTCTTTGACTGTTTCGTATAAAATTTTGCTAGGATAAAATTTCCAATCATAGGAACTTCAGCATCTTTGGAAACGGTATCGACAACATTCTTGTTTGCTTTTATTATGAATTGTCCAGTTTTTTCGTCTAAGACATTGACAACCTCAATATCACTTAATATTTTTATATTTGTATGGCGAGATGGTATTAAGCTATTATTTGGTTCATGAAGTCCAAGTCTTCTATTCTCTTTTTCACTAATTATTTTGGGAATTGTATTTTTTCCGTCTTCATTGTCTTTTATCTCTTTATATATTCTTTCATCTTCACTGCTTAGATCTTCGCTAATCTCATATCCTTCACTTTCACTAGTTTCAGCATATGTTACATCAGAGTCCACTTCCGTGTCTGTAGAGTCCGTATTTCTCTTTCTATCTCTCTTTGCTGGTCTTTTATTAGTTACGGTTTCCTTTTTACGAATTAGTTGGTGTTCTTTCAGATCAAAACATTTGCAAAGTCCTCTATTGTTAGATTCGCAGTAACAACTTACATCCCTATAAAAAATCGACCCATCACAGTTTTGTGTAATGATCTGATGAACTTGAATTGTTCCTGACAGAGGTATTAGATCATCAGGTATTGTATTTTGAATAGCGGTTATATCTTCTTCCGGAATAAAAAATATTTTCACTCCAGTTTCTTGTGATTTCAGTAGAGTGTATGCTGCTTCTGCAGATGGTATGTCATGTTTATAAGCAACAAATTGGTCTAGCTTCCTTTTAACTGCACCACCAACGCCGTCTGCAGGGCCTTTGCCATGCGCAGCTTCGAAAAAGGACCAAGTACCGTAATCAAAGACGCTTTCACCAATAATTTTATTAAATAAATAAAAGTTTTTTTTCTGACGGTACTGCGTCGAAGGTCCGTCTGAGAAAAAGTGAATAACTCGTGCCTTTAGACATCTTTCTTTAGCGTACTCAATAATTGGTTTCAAATGAGCCCAAATCG
This sequence comes from Phengaris arion, assembly GCA_963565745.1. Taxonomy (NCBI): domain Eukaryota; kingdom Metazoa; phylum Arthropoda; class Insecta; order Lepidoptera; family Lycaenidae; genus Phengaris; species Phengaris arion. The sequence continues at coordinate 4,660,278 of OY751444.1, read as the reverse complement.
CACCAGGATCATGAGAAAGCGATGGTGATATAGTACAAAATGAGATAGGACTGTTTCCTTGCAAGTAAATCACCCCAGTATGTAAAGTAAATTGATTTTTGCTTGCGCCAAAATGGGCAGATTGTATTTCTTCAGACATTTTGCATGTGAAATTTTCTGAGAAATCACATATTATAATAATCTCGTCTTCTTTCACTGTTTCTTTGCACATTTTGAATGCTGACGCTTGAGTTGCTATGTTAAAGTAGTGACGCTTGAAGATATGCAGTTCTTCTTTGAATTTTTTCACCAAAGTTTCTAAAGTTCCAGTAAATTCATTTTTCGTATATCTCTTTGTGACAATGGTCTTTGAATATCCCGGTTTGCCTTTGACATATTCATGGTTTTTTAAAATCCATTGTTGCCAACGTATTTCCTTTTTGTCATGAATATCAGTGTTAATTACTGGCATTTTGTCTTTACAAAACTCACAAGAAGAATACATGCAGGTTTTGGAATTACAGTCACAAGCAACTTCCTGCACAAGCTGTGACAGTGAGTTAGTTGTAAGTATTCCTAAAGCTTTGAGTTTGTCTGCTTTCAATTGTAAATTTGTATGTTTTGTGCACAGGCAGGTGTTTCTGTCATTTACATTGGGGCTTATAACATAAAATGGTCTATATCGCCCAAAAGTTGTTCGAGATGCTTTTCCTCCTTCTAATTGATACTTTTTGTACAAGTTGTCTAAAGTGTCTGTCAAAAACCGTTTTTGCATTTTTATCTAATTCAGAGTCCTGGTTTCACTTCGCCCTGCTGTAGACCGGCTTATGTCATCTCGAAGGAAAAAATTCCTAATGTCCTGTTCTAATATTCTGTTTGGGTTTTTAGACCCCTGTAGATTTCTTATTCTTCCTTTGAGACCTAATTTCAGTGAAAAATTGGATTTCATACGATACTTTCTGGTCATCTCGTTATCGGCAATTTTTTTGAGTTCCGCTTTTGTTACATTTGAGTTTGTATTTTTATATTGTGTTTCAAGGGAATTTGATAATACATTGAGCTCGAAAATTTTCTTTTTAATTTTATTTTTATCGTTTTCTGGGATTGTGGATGACAATGAATCTACAAAAGAGATAGTTTTACTTAGTGGAGTAGTAACTGGTGTCCTTTCTGCTTGCAAATTATTAGAAAACGGTTCGCTGAACACTTCTTCTTTTTCTTCTTGAACATCTTTGGAATCAGTTTGATTATTAATTATTCTACTTAATTCTTTGTTTCTTTTCTTACATCGGTATAATTTCTTTTGAAGAGCATTATTTTTTCGGTTCAAATCTATGACACTTTTTCGTAGTTCTTCATTTTCTGTTTTTAATTTACTTCTGTATAAAGCAGCTCGAATTTCTCTCCTTTTTTTTAGTTTTTCTTCGTTTTGTTTTTGAAAAATGTCTTGTTTCTTATCTTTTCTTTTTTTGTTTGCTTCACGCCATTTTTTTCTTTGAATGTTTTTTTCTTCTTCTGTTAAATTTGAAATTTTCTTTTGTCGCTGTTTGACCTTTTCAAGATGTTTCTTTCGCTTTTCTTCGTATTTCTCTGGTTGTTCTATTTTCAAACGTTCTAAATAACGTTTTTGGCGCTCTGCGCCAGTTAACGGCATCTAAAAGTTAAAAAAAAAACTCATAAATCAAAATAAATCAATAAACTTTTTTTGCTTTCCATAGGAAATGACACCATACAGCTAACACTAAAAAAAATAAGCAGTTTTCTTTAAGTATAGTATTCAACAACATTTTTCTTTTCATTCCATTGTTTACGGATATTTACGTAAGTATTACATAGTTATGTTACTGCCAGATACGACACTATTGGATGATACACGCAGATCGTCCAATAGTATCGGTCTTAGCGCGAAGCACCACGCATATGCGGCCGCGGCATAACATTGGCTAAACGTAATCCACTGACATGGACAAGCTTAAAAAAATCTATTTGAAATGGTAGCGCCATCTCTTATTGTAATCAAAATTAAACTGTCAATACCTAAAAGAAAACTGCTCATTGACATCAAACAGTATAAACATCTAAATGCATGCTGTGAACTTGGCCTAACCATGATTTACAATTTACTGACGTCAGGAAGTCAGGAAATTGTATCAAGAAATTGACGTGCCATAACCTAACTTTTCCTATAATTTTTCAGATTGTTAAATTATTAACTTCGGCACTACATTATCTCATGATATGGTATATTTCGTATGTAATATAAATTGTAACATGTTCCTTACTCACTTTTCTGTCAACTAAAGAGCGTCAGTAAATAGGTCACACTTTTTTTCCACACACACCAAACGCACGTGAAAACATGAATGTCACGAAAACAAAAATGGCGGCAGTATAGCAACTTGTCTATGATACATGCCAATGTTGCCACCTTCAAAACCATAAAACTACCAAGGCACTGTAAAAAACCTAAAGTGGAAATTCGTGTCATTAAATGAGTGTCAGTAAATGGTTCGATTGAACAGGACACATAGTTTTACACGCTTTTTAATAGTTATTTATGTAATGTATAAAACAAATAGCATGAAATCAATAGGTTCATTTAGTTTCAATTGGTGTAGCTTGTTTAAATCAGCAGAATATTTAGAAAATCATTGGTAATACCGATTTTAAGAGGTAATAAAACTTTTGGACACCTACTTTTTTCGTAAATTACGCTATTTTGATGTAATAAAAATGTTTTTTTGGCTAGAATTTATTTAAAAATTGCTCATTTTATTGCTGAATTGTTTAGATTAGTATATTATTATACAGTTTGGATGACAGATCTATTATTATTTTAGCAAAATGATCGCGATACCACTTAAAAGACAGTACTATGGTAAAATATGTACAACTTTTTTGGATATGACTCATATGTCTAGCTCTTGGTGGCTACTTCTAACTTCTTTATAAAATAATGATCTAGATTTTTTTCACAAATAAACATACTTCATAGATGTACAGACAGGGAAGAGGTAGTATGTTATACAGTTTAAATAAGGGTTTACAGGGTTCGACGTAACTGGCATTGGTAATACATCTAATGCACTTCTTTTGTAGTCTAAATACTCTTATTAGGTCTACCGAATTTCCTTTATTGGACTAAGTTAAGTTACGCAATCACTGTGATCACCATTTTCTTCAAGATCTTTTTTTTTCAGGTATTGTGTCATCAGTTTCGTCCGATGTGATGATCGATTGTAATTCAAGTCTAGCATGCTTAACACTTTCGCCAGTAACTGCAATAATCGAGTCCTCGCGTTCGTTCAATGCAACTATACAAACCAGACGAAATATCATCTCGAATTGTTTGACAATTTGACAATCAATCATGAATGCAATGCATGTAAAAATTGGTATCTATGTAAACCTTTATAGATTGATCATTTAATGTAAAAGAAAGAGCATTAATTAAAGCTCTAGAGCTATCGCAGCCTCTTTTGGTTTTGGTGCCCCCATGGTGAACCACTGTTTTAGCCACCATATTAGCATTTGCGTACTTTGGCTCTCTGTTAGTAATTGATGCACTGAGTGAGGTTTATTTTTATAATTAATAACGATTGCATAAAAAATATATGACCAGATTTACGTCCGTTTGAATGAATTATTGATTTTACAATACTGCCAGTACCATCAATTGCTATTTTAGAAGAAGCGTTAGTAAGCTTACAGTAACGTTTGTATGAGATCAATTTATTAGGAGTGCTGTAGATCACATAAAATTTATCTTTTTTCACATCCTGAATAAATTCTGGATAAAGAGGATTATATCTCATGTCTTCTATAGTGCTAACAACATTACGTCCGTCTCCTGGTTTCACTCCTAATTTTTAATGAAGATTTGTTTCGGAAGTATTGGGGGAAGACGTTTATTATCCTAGCCGTACATTTGCGCTTGATGTTTAGTGTAATTATCAACTCCTTTATTCAACGCTTTCTCTCCAATTATCATTCGTTGAAACTTTCGTGTAGGTCGATGCACATTTTCATGAGGCTGTCCAAAAGTATCTTTTGTCCATATACGCAATTCACAAGGAAAGTCACAAGGTTTTTTGTCTAAAAATGGGATCTATATTTATCGGTTTATCTTTAGTAAACCCGTTTTCAGTTTATGAGCTGTCACTGTCATTATTACATTATTTTCTTTATAATTTTTTTTAGGAAATAAAGTAATATTGTAAAGAAAATAATGTTATAATGACAGTGACAGCTCATAAACTGAAAACGGGTTTACTAAAGATAAACCGATAACCGAGCTAAAGCTATTGCTCTTTTCATTCTAGATATAGGTAAATTCTAACAACAACTTTATAATTTTTTTTAGGAAATAAAGTAATATTGTAAAGTTGTTGTTAGAATTTACCTATATCTAGAATGGAAAGAGCAATTGCTTTAGCTTTTGACGAAAGCTATGATGAAGAGTTTGTAATTTAACGTCCAAGATGGATACGCGATAGAAAAGAACACTTTGATACATTAGACGACAAAGACTTTGTAATAAGATTTCGACTTACAAAACCAACGGTTCTGTCTGGAATCTATTGAGGATTGTAACACCTACCGCTGTTTGGAAAATAAAAAATCGGTGTTCAATTAAAATTTTATTATAATGAGGTACAGTAATGATTAAAGCCGGTAGGTGAGACACAAAATTTATTACAGGGCCGTGGTATAGAGCCTATTTATGATTCTGACACTTAGGAAATGTAGGGCTACTCTCCTGGTACAACCGTGGAAGGAAGGCGAAGGTTCCGGTACAGCTAGGACGCTGGAGGGACTCCGCATCCAAACGGGTGAAGGCAGCAACGGTGTTGGCCTCCGAGAAGACGCTGGAGAATTCTGGGTTGCGTGGATACTCCACGCTCGTATTATCAACTCGGAGTAAGGTTCCTGGAATGTACAACCTCCGCCTTAGTCCACTATTCCGTAATAAACCGTCTGGCGGCCCATCCACGATGCTCCAAGAAGAGCGCCCGCCACCTACCGTGGTAGCGGAATTGTCGTGGTAGGGTGACAGAACTTAATTACAATTAAAATTAAAATAACAATTACTACAAATATTACTTATTAAATCTAATAACAAACGTTTCTGCTTGTAAAAGCTTGCTTGCTTGCAAATAATTCTTATACATTACGGTATGAAAGTTAAAGGTACTCGGTCTGGTAAATTATTAACTTTTAAAATTTTGAAATATTAGGCCAAATAATGTCATGGTAATTTTTATTTAAAGCTCTTATAAACTGTACAGAATGATATAGCAAATAATTCACAAAATAACAAGGTTTTTGCAGCAAATACATTACTATTTAAAATACTATGTGTGTCACTGTCTATATATCTTTCTGTTGTTAGAGTTTGAAGCACCTGTTTGAACGAAGCTACTTTTTTTTTGAGTCGAAGATTTTTTCTTCTCAGTGACTGTATTAATTTTAGAGATGCTTCTTTTGAATAAGGATTTTCTTACGTAACATTGCACGCAACTTTTCTTTTCTCGGAGTGTCGAAAATAGAAGCATCATCTAAAAATCTTTAATGTCATCGCAATTTTGTGTAGCCGAAGTTGAAGGCAGGACATCTCTTGACAATGAAGCTATCGAGTAGGCTTCTACAGATGCAGCAGTTTTCTAAAAACAAAAAGGAATATAACGAAATATATAGAAGTATATTAATGTTGAAAAATGTACATTACAAGCACAAAATATGTATAAGTACCTCGCTCGAGAGACACCTTTGTTTCTTTATTTCTACTTCTTCATCAGAGATTTCACTTTTGTCAGACTTATTTTCGTCAGATGATATAAACAATACCTGCAACATAAAAAAAATATTATCAAGCAAAATAAAAAACAATAAAAATCAATAGAATCAACACTGTAGACCTAAATACTGTAGTTAAAAAATGCAGTAGTTTTCTAAAAACAATAAAATATACAGGGTTAAAGGTAACTAACGCAAAACCTCTTAAAGGCGATTTAGGTACGTCAATAGAAACAACAACAAATTTGGGTTGGTCCCATACAAACAACTTTTGTATGTGACCAACCCAAAATCTCCTGTTTCATACATTTTGTCCGAGTAGGAATGACACAAGTTGTTTGTATTGATGGACCTAAACCCCCTTTAAGAAGTTATGCGTTAGTTACCTATAACCCTGTATAATTTTATGAAAGTATAAAAGAACATTAATGTAGAAAACTTCAGTACATCGCTCGACAGTCTCCTTTTTTTCTTTATTTCAACTTCTTCATCAGAGCTTTCACTTTTGTCAGACTGTACAGATGATATAAATAACGCCTGCAATATTAAAAAAATGTTTTATCAAAATCATAAACAATGTAATAGATTTAACACTTTAGAAATACCGTTTTAAATTAAATATCGTAAGTAAAAATTGATTTATAATAATTAATTAACTTGTGCGGTACCGCGCGCCTCTTTAATCTTCGCCGTCCTTGATTATTTACAAAATACAAGTCATTTTTTTAAATTTTTAAAATGATCAGAGCAAATGACCGGATATATATTAAGGTATTCTTTTAGTGTGGAATGGCTACGTTCTAAAGCTCCTTGTGTTTGAGGGTGGTATGGTGATGACCAGAGTTGTTTAATTTTAAAGAATTGGCAAGTAGTTTTGAAAAGATCGGAAGTGAAGTTAGTGCCTTGATCACTTAATATGGATTTGGTAATGCCGAACAGAGATATGAAATGAATGAGACAGTCGCTAGTTTCTTCTGCTGTGGTGCTACGTATAGGATAGGCTACGGAATATTTAGTGAGATCGTCATGTAGGGTTAGTATATATTTAAGTTTTGCTGGACCTGATTCTGGAAGGGGACCTACGATATCTAAGATTACGCGTTGAAAAGGGGAAGTTGCAGTAGTCATTATTTCCATTGGAGCTTTGTTTATTTTACGTAGTGCTTTATTTTCTTGGCAGAGTTTGCAATTTTTTACGTAAGTTTCTATGTCGCTTTTCATTCCCTTCCAGTAATATTGTTCTTGTATACGATTATACATGCGTATAGATCCTAAATGCCCGGCAATTGGGATATTATGATTTTCACGAAGTATTTTACTTCTCTCACTTAAGCTAGGGTAAATTATTATATTAAGGTAGACATTTATATTAATTTTTGTGTTGTGGAATAGATGTGTAATTATATTATAAATTTTGGTATATGAATGGTTATCAAAAGGGTTTTTAAAGTCGGACATGGCAATGTCTTGGCAATTCTCTGCCACTAGGATTTCGTTTCTTATTCGTTTTAACGTTATGTATAAATTTGGATAAGATGATTCATCAAAGTGATGAATCATGATGAAAGATACTTTGGTATATAGTAACTATATAACTTTATCTTCTTTGTATATAATTTTAGTAAATAATTATAGTTCTTTTTCAGAATTAATGATTTCTTCTTTGTTGTTTATATTTGACAATACTTCTGTTATGTAGGGATTTGATTCGTCTAAGTCTATTGATCTCGGAATGAGCAGGACCTTAAAAGGTGATTTTAGCAGATTTTCGTTATGTTCTTTTAATATAGTGTTATATACAATATTCTTATTAGAATTTTCTTTCAGGAATTTAGAGTAATCGCTGTTATTCGTTTCTGGTTGGTTGTTTTTAGGAGAAGGAGTTTGTAATAATTCGAAATCGGTGTTGAAATCAGTGCCTTTTGGACTTCCCTCGAAAATTCCAAGATCTTCTAAGTTAATAAGATCAGGAGAAGAAGGTTGAGGTTCTTTGTCTGGTATAGGGTTTGTTTTATGAGGGTTAGTAGGAATTAAATTAGGACTTAGGAAATCTTCTGCGTCGAAAGAGAACGGGATGTGAGAGGGTAGGTCCATTAAAGGATCTTCTAGAGGATTGAAGGATCATTGTCTGAGCTTTGAGTTTCAGGGTCCAGAGGATTCGGTGCATTGTTTTCTATTGGGTTGACAGGAAATCGAGATAGTGCGTCAGCGTTTGTGTTTGTCTTTCCCTTTTAATATACAATGTTATATTAAAATTCTTCTAGTTTTAGGCGCCACCGGACTAACCTAGAGCTAGGATCTTTGCAATTAAATAGCCATTGAAGAGGTTTGTGATTAGTTATAATTGTAAATTGGTGTCCATAGAGATAAGGGCGGAAAGCTTTCGTCCCAAAGACAATAGCGAGGCATTCTTTTTCTGTTACGCTATAGTTAATTTCGGCTTTATTTAATGTGCGAGAGGAAAAGGCTATCGGGCGGTCTTTACTGATAGGTCCTTGAGATAGGATAGCAGATACGGCGAAATTTGAAGCGTCACAGGTGAGTATAAATGGTTTAGAAAAGTCTAGGTATGCTAAAACCGGGGCCGTTGTAAGTCTGTTTTGTAGTGTCTCAAACGCGAGTTGTTGTTTATTATTCCAAGCAAAAGGGATGTATTTTTTGAGAAGTGTTGTTAGAGGTTTGGCTAGTTTTGAGAAGTCGGGAATGAAACGCCTATAGTATGAAACGAGACCTAGAAAGCTTTTGATATCTTTATAAGATTTTGGAAAATGTGAGACAGCTTTAATTTTTTCGGGATTGGGTATTCACTCCTTCACTATTTATTAAGTGTCGTAAGTATGCTACTTCCTTGCACATAAATTCGCACTTGTCGGGTTGTAGTTTTAGGTTAAAGGTTCTGAGTCTGTCGAAAACAGAAATAAGATTTTTCACATGGGTAGGTATGTCCGCGGAATATGAAACTATATCGTCTAAGTAAACAAAACATCGAGATCCTTGAAGACCAGATAGGCACGTATTCATTAATTTTTGGAAAGTGGCTGGAGCGTTTTTGAGGCCGAAAGGCATTCTAGCGAACTGAAAATTATCTTGTGGTACTGAATATGCAGTTTTAGCTGCGTCTTCAGGGGAACTAGAATTTGATGAAAACCGATGCTAGATCTAGTGTAGTGAAATATTGGCTCTTACCTAATTGGTCCAATATCTCCGTTATATGAGGAATAGGGTATGTCTCGCCTATAGTGATGTCGTTGAGCTTTCGGTAATCGATTACGACTCTCCATTTGCGCTGGCCTGAGGCGTCTTGTTTCTTAGGTACAATCCAGATAGGTGTGGATCAAGGTGAATTAGAAGGAGATATAATGTTTTGTTCTAACATTTTATTTATTTGGGATTCTACTTCCCTTTTGTGACATATGTGGAATCTATATGATTTAGTATGAACTGGGACGTCTGTGTTAGTTTTTATATTGTGTTCTATAGCTGTTGTATGCGTGAGTTGGTCGTTTGGAGATGGAATATGTCGGAATAGTTAGCGCAGATTTAAAACAGTGCTTGTTTTTCTTCGTCATTTAAGTGTGAGGTCCTGAGTTGTTTAAGGACTTCTTGTGTTCGAGTTGATGCTTTTTGGTGAATAGTTGAAATAGGAATCTGTGTTTGTGGGTAGGCCTCGTATGGTTCTAAGTTAAGTTCTAGGTTTGAGTCGATAGTGACTGGATTCTCTGAGGTATTGGCTACAGTGATGTTTATACGGCCATTTTTTTGTACTTTAACTACGCAATTTGCTATTAATAGTGAATCTGAAATATGTTGATCTACGATAATTCCCTCTGTGGCGTCTGGGTTTTTCACAGTACATTCTATTACGGTTTCTGATCTAGGAGCTATCGTGTATAAGGGTTTAGAAAATATTAGGTTTATAATGTCATCGTCCATTCGCAATAAGCCTTGGCTATAGTCTATTTGGCATTCTAGATCTTCTAATAAATCGTTACCAATAATACCGTCGTGTTTTAGGCTAATTAATGTCTTTGACTACGTGAAACTCATGAAGGTATGGTTTTTTGAATTTAGTACACATTTGCATGTGAAAACTGCCCAAAGTGGGGGTTGTGTCATTTCCGACATCGATTCCTTTCAAAATGATAATGTTATCGCTAAGTTTTGGGATTTTGGATAGTGATCCTAATTTAATTAGGGAGACAGAGGAGCCTGTGTCGACAAGAAAAGTAAGTTTACGAGATGCTACCGAGGTTTGCAGTTTAATGTGAGGTAAGCTACGTTTTTCCAAATTATTGTTTATTTTATAGATTTTAGTGTTTTCTTTTTTGTTTTCCAGGTTTGGCGCGGAGAAGTATTTGTGACAGTGTGGTGAGTTTTCGTCTGAGTTTTCATTGGAATCGATTTTCATAGAGTTGGATTTGGCTTTTGTGGAAGGTTTTTGTGTTTTCAGGATTTCAGATTTTATAATTTCGGAATTGTCGTGTAGCGTGGAAAGTTTTGGTTGCGAATTTTTATAGGATAGAGTGGATTCGGTGTGGCTAGAATATGATTTTGTTGATTTAGTAGGTTTAGTATGAATTTCAGTGGATTCAGTGAACTTGTTAGGTTTTAGGTTGAACTCGGTGGATTCAGTATATTTAGTAAATTTGTTGCGAGGTTCAGAGGATGCAGTGGATTTGGTAAGTTCGTTACGAGATCCAGTGGATACAGCGGATAGAGTAGATTCGGTGTGGCTAGAATATGATTTTGTTAATTTAGTAGGTTTAGTATGAATTTCTGTGGATTCAGTGGACTTGGTAGGTTTTAGGTTGGACTCGGTGGATTCAGTGTATTTAGTAAATTTGTTGCGAGGTTCAGAGGATGCAGTAGATTTGGTAAGTTCGTTACTAGATCCAGTGGATACAGCGGATACAGTGGATTCGGTGTGGCTAGAATATGATTTTGTTAATTTAGTAGGTTTAGGATGAATTTCAGTGGATTCAGTGGACTTGGTAAATTTTAGGTTGGACTCGGTGGATTCAGTGTATTTAGTAAATTTGTTGCGAGGTTCAGAGGATGCAGTGGATTTGGTAAGTTCGTTACTAGATCCAGTGGATACAGCGGATAGAGTGGGCTTAGTAGGCTTGTGATGAAATTCAGTAGATGCAGTTGTAAGGTTTCGTTTACTTTGCCCACATTTGTTTACAATAATTTTGGTATATTTAATTTCTTGCACTGTCCACACTGAGAAACTAGAGAATAAGTGGGGGCAGGAGGGTATTGATGGGGATCAGTCGGGCGGACTGGGGTCGGTCTCGGGCAGTGGTACGACACAGTCGTCGGAGTCTGAATCTAAAAGTCTATAAGTACTGATTGTGTTTTCTACAAGTAGAGGTTGATATTATTACTGTTTGGATTAAAAGTGATTTTGGAATAAATAAAGTGTTGTAATTATACTGTTGCTGGTTATTTTTCTGAGAGGTCTTACATCTCAGAAGTGGCACACCATCGGAAATTCCGTTAGTACACGCCTGCAAATTATTTTTATATTTTTTTACGCCGAGTATACACGTGTTAAGGAAAATATTTTCTGAATAATAGGGTAGTCACTTTATTGCATGCACAATTGTGGATATTCTAATATTACGTAACTACAAGAAAAATTTCGTAGCTATCTACCCTCAGTAGTATACTAGAGTCTAGAAGTGATATTTTAGAACACCTATGTCTCTCTAGTTCATTTTAGAATCCATTAGGCAAATTATCAAAGCCAATCATAGGTATATCATTTCCGTAGTAAGTTCACGCATATACACATATTACATAATAACATATTTTTATCAAGATGAGGGTACATTTAGAAAAGTAGCCAGATATGTAGAAAATTTACATAGGGTTTTAAAAGGGAACAAAATTTTTGTACGTTCTGCTCTAAAGTGCACCGTTTAGGAGATACTGACAATTATTTTATATTATTTTAATATTTCTTTTAACAAAATCTTTTTTTTGTGTTTCATGACGACGAGTTATAGATTGTGAACATGGAAAAGGAAACTCAGAGAAGTCTAGCGACTCCTCGACGAGATTGTTCTCGCACCAGGCGCAGCCGCAGTCGCAGTCGGCCGAGCGCGGGTAGGCGTCAAAGCCGCAGCCGCAGCCGCAGTGGTAGTCGGCCGAGCGCGGGTAGGCGTCAGGGCCATAGCAGCAGCCAAAGCCGCAATCGCCGGCTGCTGGAGCGCGAGCTGGTGTTGAGGGATGAAGAGGAGCGTCTTCTTCATATGAAGCTGCAACTGGGAAAGGACCGCGAGCAACGGCGCCGCAGCAGTGAGCGACGCAGTTTCCATGGCGTGGAGACGAGGCCAAGGAGACGCAGTCGTAGCAGGTTGCCGGGCCCGAGTGACGGAAGAGATCGAGTTCCTACGAGCGCTGGACATCGTTCAAACAGGTCACGTAGCCCCACTTTTTCCGCTAAGGATGTTATACATATTATTAATTCGATTAAGCATGCCTTACCGTCTCATCCGTCAAATCAAAGCACACAAGTAACACCTAAGAGTAGACTGTAAAAACATTATTCCGGAGTTTAATCCTTCCGAAAAGAATCAACGTATGGATACGTGGCTTAGAAAAGTTAACGAATGTGCAAAGGTTTACGGCTGGGACGAAAGGGCTATAATACATTTTGCTATGCAAAAACTCACTGGGCTAGCTAAAACCTGGTACGAAAGTCTCAATTCGATATTGTATTCATGGGACGAATGGCAGCAGAAACTTAGTAACGCATTCCCCTGTGAGAAAAATTATGGGCAGCTGTTAGAAGATATGCTCAAGCGTAAGAGTAGGCCTAACGAATTAATTGAGAACTATTATTATGAAAAATTGTCATTATTGAACCAATGTGAAATCGCGGGTAGGCGAGCCGTCGATTGCATCATTCATGGTATTAGCGATAGGACAGTGAGGTCTAGTGCTCTGGCATTACGTCCTGATCAGCTTTTAAAATTCCTGCTTAGTAGTAATAAAGAAGTTTATTTGCAACATCCTCATTTACCCTCCAAAGATAAACATTTTAGTACGCCAGAGGATAGAACAAATGCTAGGTCCAACAATAAAAATAACCCGAACTTATATTGCTACAACTGTAAGGAGAAAGGTCACCCGTTCGCAAAATGTCCTAAACCACTGCTAAAATGTCATCATTGTAGTAAAATAGGGCATAGACCAGAGTTTTGTCGATTCAAACAAGATACGGCTTCTACGAAGGCCGACTCGGTAGCTAAAACTATGTTAATTTCGACTCCCAATACGAACCCGTGTGATAAATTTATTAAAGCAGTTTGTGTTGGCGGTACACTCGTTGAAGCCTTCGTTGATCTTGGTAGTGAGATGACATTGATTAGGCAGTCCACTCTTATACAGCTTGGATTTATTCATGATCATACTCCATCGTTGTTAAGAGGTTTCGGTAATAACTTAGTCCATTCCGTGGGCTCCACAAAGTTAGACTTGTCAATTGATGGCGTCACAGCTACTGTTTTATGCAAGGTGGTAGATGACTGTTTGCTTGAAAGACCGATGTTGATTGGACAAAGTTATTCTGAACAACCACACGTTGTTATTTACAAGGATTCGCATAGACTACAGTTTATGAACATCAGCGCAGAAGTTCCAGCTCCAAATCTAAGTGAAGACGACAAACGCTTAGAAAAAGTTAGGGTAGTGGGTCATACTGTCCTTTTCAGTGCTGCTAGTGTAAAAGCCGCAGCTGAATCTTATTTAACAGGCAATATAATACTAAACACAAAAATTGTAGGTAGACCGAACGAGCAATATTTAGTGTGTGGCGGCGTTTACGAGGTGAAGGATGGGGTGTTCTTTGTTACAGTTACGCCGTGTTCAATACCATGTCGTCTTCAAAAGAATTTCATTTTTTCAAGGGCAGAACGATTACATGTGGCTTATAGGCTCACCGACGCAAATGGTGCTGCCACCATAATTCAACCTGTAGACGTTCCCTCGCCTACTAAAGGCTTTGATGAGAGTCATGTGCATATAGGCGATAGTGTAACGGACAACGATAAAGCTGAACTCGTAGAACTTTTAAAGCGTCACAAAGAATGTTTTGCATTCGATTTAGCTGGTCTCGGTTGCTCGACTGCTGCTGAAATGAAAATAGAATTGACAAGTCAACGCCCTATCGTCTATAGACCTTACCGGCTCTCACACCATGAACGAGAGAAAGTCCGTATAATGATAGACGATATGCTGAAGGCAGGGATCATTAGGGAGTCTGTTTCGAACTATGCAAGTCCAATCATCCTCGTTCGAAAAAAGGATGGCAATATTCGCCTGTGCGTAGACTTTAGACAATTAAATGCGGTAACTGTAAAGGAGAGATACCCTATTCCAATAATTGAAGACGAAATATGTAGGTTGGCTGGTCAGGCATGGTTCATCACTCTTGATTTGATGTCAGGTTATTACCAGGTGCCTATCTCTGAGGAAAGTAAGCATTTAACGGCGTTTGTCACGCCGGACGGCCAGTACGAGTACAATCGCATGCCGTTCGGCCTGGCAAACGCTCCTGCTGTTTTCCAACGAATGATGAACCATGTCCTTGGTCCGGCGCGTTTTAATAAGGCCACTGTGTACATAGACGATCTCTTGATATTTGGCCAGAGTCCGAAAGAGTGTATGGGTCACTTGGAGGAGGTTTTAAAATTATTGCAAAAGGTTAACTTGAAATTAAACCTCTCAAAGTGCTGATTTTTACATGATAAAATCAATTACCTCGGGTATGAGATTAGTTCAGATGGGATCCGACCGGGTCTCACAAAGATTCAGAGCGTTATGGAATTTCCGCGTCCAGAAAATGTGCATAACGTGCGTCAGTTATTTGGATTAGTTAGCTATTTTAGAAAGTTCATACAGGGATTTGCACAACTAGCTAATCCCCTCACAAAATTGCTCAAGAAGAATGTTTCATGGGAGTGGACAAAAGATCAAAATGAAGCATTCGAAACACTTAAAGCTAGATTGGTCGAGAGGCCTGTACTCGTTATTTATGACCCCGCTGCTGAGACCGAGGTACACACTGACGCCAGCAGGCTAGGTGTTGGCGGAATCCTGCTACAACGTCCTCAAGGTAGTAACGGTTCCTTCCACCCTGTGGCTTATTATAGCCGTCAAACGTCTCCTGAGGAAAAGAATTTTCACTCCTATGAATTGGAGACTTTGGCGGTTGTTTGTGCTCTAAAGAAGTTCAGAGTTTATCTCCTGGGTAAAGCTTTCAAGGTTGTCACGGACTGCAGTGCACTTCGGTCAACGTTTCAAAAGCGTGACCTCATACCTAGGATAGCCCGCTGGTGGTTGGCATTACAAGAATTTGATTGTACGGTGGAATACAGAGCGGGTTCAAGGATGGGTCACGTAGATGCTCTTTCCAGAAATCCTATCGAAGATCCAGAGACCCAGAATCCTGAGCAATATCCTGCCGTTATGGCCATTAGTAACGAGGACTGGCTTCTAACCCTCCAGTTGGGAGATCCAGAGTTGTGTCGGATTCGTGACATCGTGAACAGTGACCTGGACCAAAAAGGGTTAGAGTACATAAAAAATAACTTTTCTCTTAAGGACAACAAGTTATTTCGTTGCATAGGAGGTGACAAGGAATGCATAAAATGGGTTGTTCCAAAGGGCGCAAGGTGGCAGCTGTGCAAACTAAACCACGACGATATAGGCCACGTTGGTTTCGAGAAAACGCTCGAACGAATCAAAAATAATTATTGGTTCGCGAAAATGAAGAAATTCATAAAGAAATACGTTGGGGCCTGTATCAAATGTGCTTATGCAAAAAGCGCTGTGAATACGCGGGAAGGATTACTACATCCTATTGAAAAGGTAGAAATACCTTTCCATACTCTGCATATCGACCACCTTGGGCCTTTTGTAAAATCCAAGAGAGGCTATACCCACATACTGACAACCGTGGATTCGTTCACAAAGTTTGTGTTCATTAAGCCTGTAAGGAATACAAATACTCAGAATGTGATTAAAGTCTTACAGGAAATATTCGATACATTTCGAGTTCCCGATCGATTGGTTAGCGATCGAGGTTCGTGTTTCACGTCTCACGCATTTAGGAGGTTTTGTCTTGACCGGGGAATAAAATATATATTAAATGCTGTGGCAAGTCCACGAGCCAACGGACAAGTCGAACGATACAATAGGACCATTTTAGACTCGCTGACTGCACAAAACCTTAGAGATGACGATAAAGACTGGGACAACAAGCTAGGTAAGATTCAATGGGGCCTGAATAACACCGTCCAGAAGACTATCGGTAAAACTCCAGCAGAGGTCATGTTTGGCATGAAGATGAATAGTGAGTCGAATCCCATCATGAACGAAGTTACTAAGGAATCTTGCGGAGACTTATGCTTACAGTCTATCCGAGCAGAAGTAAAAGAAAGGATTGATAAGAATCAAGTGTCACAAAAGAAGTATTACGATCAGAGAAGAGTATGATCTAGTTAAAATTACCAAGGTTAATTTTAACAATGACGGTAAGAGTTCAAAGCTTATGCCATCATTTGAAGGTCCATATCGGGTTGTCAAAGTCTTGGGCAACGATCGGTATAAGGTAGCTCCAATAGCAGGATTTGAAGGCATGAAAAATAGACGGAAAACGACTGTAGCAGCTGATCGTATGAGACCTTGGATTCATCTAACTTCATTAGAAGTTGATGATGATAACAGCGTTGATGACAATGTCTTGAATGATGCAAGCGATGAGGATAATATGTTTAAATGATAAAATAGAACTTAAAATGTATTGATTCGTTTATTCTTGTCATATTGATTCGTTTATTGTTGTTATTTATTCTATGATATATAGGTACATAAATTGAATGAATTGAATATTAGGATGATGGGTTTTTATACAGTATCTAATTATTGCTTTGTATTGTTTCAGATCAAGAGCGGGTGTAGGCCATGGTTTCAGGCTACACTTGATCTGATACAATGCAAGGCTACTGTTAATTATCATCAAGTATCGGTTTTTGTAGAATCAGTTTTCTAAATACATAATATAATGGCTGGATAAATGGATGGATATATGGATGGATACATGGATGGATATATGGATGGATAAAGGATAGATAATTGGATGGATCATATAGCTGATAAATGTTGGATAGATATTAATTTATAAGGTACAATTTGTTTAGTGGCATAAATTATGTGCAGTTGGTTTGCATTTTATATAATACTAAGGCGGGTCAATAAGTCCGTGACTTTTTGAATTTCTAACCTCCTTACTGAAAAAGCAACACTACTCCTGTCAACAGGAATCTGTCAGTTGACTCCTATCAAAATTTGAACTTGCTGCGTCAGTTAGTTTGTGTTTTACAGCTATCTTTATCAGACTATCCAGTAACTTAAGGAAACAATGGAGAAAAGTAAATTTCGTGTGCTTATTAAGCATTATTTTTTGCGATAAAAAACCATTACCGAGACCAAGGCTAAGCTTGATAAATACTATGGGGACTCTGCACCATCGATTTCAACGGTAAAAAAGTGGTTTACTGAATTTCGTTGTGGCCTTACAAGCACTGAAGATGCCGAACGTCCTGGACGCCCAGTTGAGGTCTCTACACCCGAAACAATCGAAAAAATTCACGATATGGTATTGGCCGAGCGAAGATTGAAAGTGCAAGAGATTGTGGAAGCCATAGGCATCTCGCATGGCTCAGTGGTTTCAATTTTGAATGATCACTTGGGCATGAGAAAGCTTTCCGCAAGATGGGTGCCGCGTTTGCTCACAGTCGACCACAAACGCAATTGTGTAACAACTTCACAGGAAGGTTTGGCGTTGTTTAATCACAATATGGGGGAGTTTTTTAACCGTGGACGAAACATGGATCCATCACAATACACCAGAGACCAAACAACAGTCAAAACAGTGTGTTTCTAAGGGTGAATCGGCGCCAAAGAAGGCCAAGGTGGGTTTGTCAGCCAATAAAGTTATGGCGACTGTTTTTTGGGATGCACATGGGATAATCCACACTGACTATCTCCAAAGGGAAGAACAATTAATGGGGAATATTATGCCAACTTATTGGACCGCTTCAATGAGGATTTGAAAAAAACCGACCTCATTTGGCCACGAAAAAAGTTCTTTTTCACTAAGACAATGCAATTTTTGCCATGGCAACTGCACACATGTGCAGTTGCCATGGCAAAAATCCATGAATTGGGCTATGAATTGCTCCCACATCCACCCTATTCTCAAGATTTGGCTCCGAGTGACTATTTCTTGTTCCCAAACCTGAAAAAATGGCTCGGTGGAAAAAGATTTGACTCCAATGATGAAGTCATCTCGCAAACAAAGGCCTATTTTGAGGACCTCGACAAATCATATTTTTTGGAAGGGATAAAATAATTGGAGAAGCGTTGGACAAAGTGTATAGAGCTCAAGGAGGACTACGTTGAAAAATAAAATGATTTATTTATCAAAAAATCTGTGTTTTATTCCAAAAGTCACGGACTTATTGACCCGCCCTCGTATATACAAAATGTGAATATAATCAAATAAAACGTATTTAATTGTAATTTCTTGAGAATTGCTATGGTTTTTTGTAAATAGTTACCTTGATTTCAAATATATTTTAAAATGTATAAATTTAAGCATTGGCTTCTTGGTCCGCCGAAAGTAAGGTTCCACCTGGTACGTGTTTGAGGACATACACGTTATCAGGATGGACGAGTGTAAGGTTTCGTTTACTTTGCCCACATTTGTTTACAATAATTTTGGTATATTTAATTTCTTGCACTGTCCACACTGAGAAACTAGAGAATAAGTGGGGGCAGGAGGGTATTGATGGGGATCAGTCGGGCGGACTGGGGTCGGTCTCGGGCAGTGGTACGACACAGTCGTGGGGGTCTGAATCTAAAAATCTATAAGTACTGATTGTGTTTTCTACAAGTAGAGGTTGATATTATTACTGGTTGGATAAAAGTGATTTTGGAATAAATAAAGTGATATTATACTGTTGCTGGTTATTTTTCTGAGAGGTCTTACACAGTGGATACAGTGGATTTAGGCTTGTGACGGAATTCAGTGGATGCAGTGGATACAGTGGATTTAGTAGGTTTGTGACGGAATTCAGTGGATGCAGTGGATACAGTGGATTTAGTAGGCTTGTGACGGAATTCAGTGGATACAGTGGGTACACTGGATTTAGTAAAATCGTCACGAGATTCGGTAGATTCAGTGGATTTAGTGAGTTTGTGACGAGATTCAGTGGATACAGTGGATTTAGTAGGCTTGTGACGGAATACAGTGGATACAGTGAATTTAGTAAGATCGTCTTTAGATTTAGTAGATGCAGTGGGTTTAGTAAGTCTGTGACGAGATTCAGTGGATACAGTGGGTATACTGGATTTAGTAAGATCGTCACGAGATTTAGTAGATGCAGTGGATTTAGTAAGTTTGTGACGAGATTCAGTGAGTTTATTGATATCGGCTTTTGATTCAGGGTCATTTCCCAGGCGATATCCACTAGGAAATTTTATTCGTTTAAATAGTTGTTTTCATCGTCATTTTCGGTAATGGCTAGGATAGGTTTCGGACCCGATTGGTTAGGGTTGTCGTTTGGACGTCATCTAAATTGTTGATTATTGTCGAACCTATTCCTATTATTATTATACAGTCGTTTGCGACATTGCTCGATCGAGTGTCCTAAGTTTTTGCAATAACGATAGATTATAGTATTATTGGCGTTGTTTTTTCTAGGATTATCGCGATTGAAACTCCGATTATACAAGGAGTTTGGCTGCTGTGTTTGATCGCGGCGAGGATATTGTTTCGGTTTTTCGTGATTGCTGAATTGTCTAGCGGTACTAGCCAGGATTTTTTCCTCGGCTGTGGCAAAGCTGATCGCTAAGTTCAGTGTTGATGGGTTCCGACAGCGTACTATTTGTGATAATTTTGGATGTAACCCTGTTATAAATGCGGGCATGGCGAGGTCTTGGTCGGTACCCCAGCTATCCTACCACGTGTTTCGAGTTTAACTTTACTAGAAATGTTTATTTCTGTAATGAGCTTTGATAAATTTTCCTCTATGCGGAGGGCGAATTGGCTTACGGATTCGCCATGGGTTTGCTTAGAATCTTGTAGATCATTGAGTAGGTGCGCGTAATGTTTTCTTTCTCCGAACTGTTGTTTTGTAAATTCTATAAATTGTTCGAAGTTCTTGAATTCTTTAATACTGCATGTTGACTGTGCCCTTCCTTCTAATTGACTTAGTATGTACTTAAATACGATTGGTTTTTTGTTTTTATTTGCTAGATTATATGCGTTTTGGCAGTTTGTTATGAAAGCATTTATGCTCTCTCGTGCCCCATCGTAGGGCTTAATAAATTTTAATATTATATTTAAGTCTAGTTATTCATCTGTTGTTGATTTTGGGGCGCTAGTTTCCTTTGTAGCATTAGAGGCATTAGCCTCCTTTACTGTGTTGGGTACATTGGTATATTTGTCTGTCATCTTGGTTTAATTCTAAGTTACATGGGCACAATGGATTCTTATTTGAATGTAAATACAATACTAATGGATCAATCGTTGTAACAATGGGTTAGTTATTATATTTAAAGTATAGTTTAAAGAATGAATGTTAACTTATATTAATAGTTTACTTTGAATTTCGGTGTTGATACTTGAATTAACAAGGCACAAAGGATTACAATGTTGTTACACAAACAAGGCGCTCAGCGTTGGACCAAGGAACAATGGATGTTACAATGTTGCGTAGAGTGGATTCTGAGTTCGAGTTCTAATTAGAGGGTTTAGACAGAATTTCTTTGTTGCGTGTTCTTTGAAAAATTTTCACTCGCATGGAAAACTGGAAAATCAGGAACAGAATGCTGCCGCTTGGATCATGATGAGATGATGATTGACACAACTTGTGTCGTGAGAATTGTGGCAGTGACCACACACCGTTGCAACTGCTGATGATGATGATTTTCACTTTTCACTTTTCTGACACTTTCACACTTTCAATTCTGCTTTTCTTTCTTTGACTTTACACTTTGATATAGGTTTTATTGCACTCACTGGTAGTTTATAATTTATTAAGAGATTTCATGAGTTGGTTCGGAGCGTATTTGGGGTTTTCCGGTGATTTTCGCATCCCACCGCTGCCACCAATGTTATCCTGGATCGTTCTAGGGTCATTTTAAAAAGAAACTTTATTTTACCTAAAGATTTAATTACACTTTAACATGGAAACAGAGGAACTAGTAGACTTAGAAATAACGATAGAGACCCAACAACCCGGAACGAGAGCGACACACCAACTGACTCGGGGGCCCGCGTGCTTGTGTACTTATACCAATGAATACTGCTTTGTTCGCTGTGCGTCAGCAACTCTACATACTAGCCTTGACTTGACTGCCTTGAGTAATCGCTCGCCTCACTCGCCACTCGCTTATAGCCGAGCTACACAAATAACGGAACTACGCACTCCCTTCCCGCGTCTCGCTCGTCGTCTCGTTTTTAGTTCTAGCTCTACTCGTTACTCGTTAATCGTTGCCGGTGAGACAACTGCCTTATGCTTGAGTAAATATAAATATAAAATGTAAAAATGAATAATGTGTGTATGTAGGCCACAGAAGTTCATTCATATGTAACAAACAAATTAACGACTGAAGTAGTTTTTGAAACTTTTTTTCAAGAAGTCTTATGATATCACCAAACTTTCCAGTGTTAACATTTGTACCGTCGCAACCGATTGCCATTAGATGATGTGTAGCAATATCTTCACTAATCAGGAACCCAGTTATTGTCGTTTCTATGTCTTTGGCAGTAGATGATTTGGGTACGACATATCCCATATAAAAAGATCCCGGCCTCGTATCAGCGAAATGTGTTCTTCAACGACAGAAGTTCTGTAGCATTTACCATTTTTTCTGACAATATTTAACGTTTTATCCTTCCTTCCGTCAAAATATAAAGCAGAGAGTTCACAAACTGTTTTTTCTTTCGTCATACTTGTTCTAACTTTGCTTTTCTACCTTCGTAACTTATGTCTGTCAATTACTTCCATATCTGCGCCAATATCAAAAAAAACTGATGACGCAATAGCTGCTGCTGCCTTCTAACTTCTTCGTCGCAACTACGTCGACTCCACTAATCATCATATTGCGAGAGGTTCTTTGATCGACCAAAAATGTTTGCTCTTGTTTGGGAACTCTTTTCTCCCTAGGACAGATGCATTGAGCGAAATCTTTGCATTTACATGAAGAAATATCAAAAAGTAACTTACTGCCATGTTGAAAACTTTCTAACTTTTCTGGTGCAAGCCTCTTTACCGACTTAAGTAGATTTTTGTATTTCAAGTGATATGCTTTTAACATCTGTATGATTCTAACCCGAGAAATAATTGGAATTGAGGCAGTTTGCCATATATTTTCAATCCTGGATACTACAATATCTGCTATTTCCCCAAACAGTGGTTCCTTTGCGGTTTCTAATTGCAATTTAAATTCATGTCTTGTCCATTCATAATATTTCATTACATCTTGATAAGTGGGTAAAATATTATCTTTTAGATCACAAACATTACCAAGAAGAGGACATTTAAATACACTCCTAGATCTATGCATATTTGCTACAAAAAGGAAAAGCTAAAATTCGTGAAATAATAATCGTGCGACCGATGTGTTCTAAAAACAAAAGTGTAGTGCGCGATGGCGGACGATGCGACAAGTGCGGCTAAGTGACGCCTCCCATATTCCTTCCCCGCGTTTAAAAGACAAGGTCAAGCGTTCTTATTGCTTTATTTTTAAAATACACCATAATAGTAATTACTTGGTAAAATAAAAAGCCAGCTAATTTAAATTATTTACACAGTAATATTACATCAAAGTAGACTAAAATCATGCTTTTTTAAATATTCGATGACGTTGCGGAGGCAGTTACTGTCAATCAAGTGAAATAATATTTTACATACTTGATTTTTATCGAAAAACGCACAAACTTTTCACTATTAGGTTACCGTATGCCGAAAAAAAATTTTTCGAGTCACCCTAGTATCCATAGCGATACTGCTCACTGCTTGCGGTTTACGATCCATATTCAGTCGAGTATCCCTGACCTTGGCGATATTGTCCACTGATCGATGTTTGTGGTCTATATGATCTAGCGGCCGATGTCCCTAGTTCATAATCAACATAACGTTGGCGAAACGGACTAAATTCCGAATCGTGAGTTTCCATTTGAGCTCTTTTTATAACTTCAATTAACTCAATTTTTGTAGATTGAAGCTTACGATGTCTCGATGTTTTTAAAATCATCTAGAAATGAAAGCATAAATAGTCTATCTGAATCAGACTCTTGCTGTCTTTCACGCTCTTCTCTCATAACGATACTTTCCCTTAATACCTGAACCAAATTTTCGTCGTCACTTGTCTTCTTCTTTTTGGATACAGGTCGTTCACCTTGAGTACTACCGCTGTTAGCGTTGGTTTCAGCAGTTCGTGTTTCATCCATGCTATTTCGAGTTTCATTAATTACTACAGTGGGCCAAAGAAAATAAAGTTATTCGAAATATACGTATGGACTCTTGCACGAAGCTGCTGATCCACTTTTAGAACCAGCTCTGCGTTTTACTTCCCTGCTGTAACTAGTCCTGATGTTCTTCCACTTGCTTTGTAGAGATTTACCTGAATATTAATATTTGTTCTGTGTTACAGATATCTTGCTACAGGATGTTCTGTGATGGAATTGAGTCATAATTATCGGATTGGACATACAACTGTCCGAGATATCATATATGAATTTTGCATGGCGATTTGGGAGAATATGAGACAGTCAACATTTCCAGAATTAAATGAAGAGAGGTGGCTAGAAATAGCAAAAGGTTTCAATGAAAATGCAAACTATCCCAATGGGGATCCACACTGCCAATTTATCCCTGTAGAGGGCGCATCATCGATGCGGCCAAGCTGAATTGTCATTTCCGTACAAATTGTTGTGTTTTTTTATGGTTACCGATAAATTTTCATTCCATTTCTCAAGATATGCCTCTTTGTGCCGTACCAGGTTGTAATAAAAATGGTGTTCACTTATTCCCCAAAAACTCCGGCCTGAAAAAACAATGGGAAACAGCGATAAGGCGAAAGAACTTTGTTGCCACAAAACATTCACGGATATGCAGAGATCATTTTAAAGAATCTGCATATACAGGTAAGCTTTAGCTTTTTATAAAGACGGTATTTCTTTAAAATAACAAAAAAAAATCTAACCTTTACCACCCAAAGTGACAAACTAAAATAAGTACCTACTCGTATTATGTGTTGCAGGGTATCAACAGCAGCATCGCTTTTTAAAACAAGGCATTGTGCCTAGTGTTTTTTCTTGGACTAATCTGACAACACCCACATCAAGAGCACTTCGATACGAGCAGAGATTAAGAAAAAGACTAGATTTATGTTGCACAAGAAAGCACATCCGAATCCAGCTGTCAAATTCCTCCATCAGCTAATGAAGTGGAAATAGCTACATCAAGTCAGCCAGATGACCCTTTACCATCAAACAAGCACGAAGCGTCTACACAAACTGCTCACAGTTGTGGTATATTGTCGTTAAATGCCATCAGTAGTGATAATAACATCATTCACTTTTATACTCGAATGGAGACATTTCATGTATGAAATATGGTCAACTATAAATATTTGGCCCAATAAAGATCTGGTGAAATTCTACATGCCAGAACAATTTAAAAAGGATTTCCCAAACACAAGAGTGATAATTGATACAACAGAGATTCCTATCATGAAACCATCAAACCCAATATCTCAACAAGCCACTTTCAGTAGCTACAAACATAAAAACACTTTGAAGGCAATGATATGGGCCACACCGGGAGGTCTTATTTCTTATGTTTCAAACTGTTATGGAGGCTCTGTGAGCGTCTGACAAATAATGGAAAGAAGCAACCTTGACAAGTTATGTGAAAGTGGTGATTCCATAATGTCAGACAGAGGATTTAATGTTCAGGATCTTTTGATACCAAAAAATGTAACGATCAACATACCAATGTTTCTGAAAGGACGTACACAAATTCCTGGTGTTCAGGTCTTAAAATATCGAAATCTGGCCAGTAAAAGGGTGCATATAGAAAGAATTATAGGTTTGGTGAAAACATACAAAATTTTAAAATCTGAACTGTCTCCTCACTTCACTCCTTTAGGCTCAAGAATTTGTTTGTTTTGTGCAATAGGTTGTAATTTTAGGGAAAATATAATGAAATAAAACGTACAAAACACTCATGTTTTTTATTAACCATTTATATTCTAATCATCATTAAATTAACACTTAAAATTTTAATGGTTCAGTTCAGATACAAATAATATTATGTAAAGTCAAGTACCTAGTTAGAACAAAAAAAATATCAATTTTGTTTAATTATACTATCATAGTCTTTACACAAATATTTATTAATAATAGCTTATTTGAAAAATCAATTATAGAAGAAATCAAGCTTTTGTAGCATTCCCTGGATAAATGTATCATCTCTGTCTATAAACACTACCTTCATATCTTTGAAGGTATATACAATGAAATTGCAATATTTTCTTTTTGTCACATATAACAGCCCTTGTACCTGATAATAATAAAAATTTTATTATTTTTAAAGATAGTTGCCCATTTTCATCATAATTTAAATAAGGCACAGTTTCTGGAGTGATCTTGCTGTATCTTGAAGCATATGGGCATTTTACTTCTATAATCGTATCCAATCCGAGTAGACCATCCGGGGAAGTACCTAAATAAGGGCGTTCTTTTGACAAAAATAACCCACATTCCACAACGTCCAGTTCATACAGCTCGGTATATTTCTTTATTGCTACTTTTTCATTTATGAATCCATGAGCCATTGCTTTTGTCTTTATATTTTTTTTATTAATATTTGCTGTGCATACTTCAGTTTTGTTTCATCTTTTAAGTGGCACACAGTAAGAAATATGCTTGCAGTTATGTGACTATTTCTAAGATCATGCCACATTTTACAGGTACTTTGGCCTCTGGTCTTGGTCTTGATTTCAAGAATTTTTCTTTGGACACGTTCTCTTAATACATGGTTTCTAAAAACTCATTTATTGGACTTTTCTCCCTGTAGTCATGATCAACACTTATGGCATGTTGGTTAGCTGGTGGATATACCTGCCTCAAGGGCATCGAAGCTGGAAAATTTAAAATCAGGCTTTGGAATCGGCTTTGATATGCTGCTTTGTCAAAGTCTGGACGTTTTTTCAAGTATGGTAAAAATACTGTCTTTTTAACATCTCGTTTTGATTGTAATCTTGAGGCTCTCAGTGGTGTAGCATAATATTTCTTTACCGGCCGGTGGAATGTTTGTAATTTTGAAGTTGACACTTCGTTCAGTAATATTATTTTCTGTTGAGTCATATTTTCTGCACCCAGAAGAACTACAGCAATATGTTTGCAGTGAGCCTCATTGCCTTGACCTGCTGCACATTCACAGTTTGCCTCTTCTGGCTAATTTTTATATTTACTTCATATTGAAGTTGTTTCATTGATACCTTGCAATAACCTATAAAAAAAAGAAAGTATGATATCACTATCCAAACTGTTCTCATATATGTTGTATGAAGCATTAATTAACTAACTAGTAGTTGGCCCCAAATTTTGAACTTGATTGGTTTGATTCATGTTATTACTTAAAAACTCTTTGTCTTATTTGCTCGCCTACCAAATTTTATGGTGTTCCGTTGAGTTATCAATGGATAAACATTCATACATACAAAGTATACAAACGCCAGATTGTTCAAGATGAATCGGAGAGTTTGTGGGAGTTACAACGGCCTGCTTCGGTGTGATAAGTGATATATTATACATATGTGAAAGCATAAATAAATGCAATTGAAATACCTTTCAAAAAGGTATCTTGTCCTTGTTAACTTGACCTCAAAACATGCAGGTACCTTGATTCGTACAGTTTTATTGCATCACCAATATTTTTATTGAACCTGTAAGTACACAGATTTAATATAATGCTGTATTTTTATTTCAATAGAATTAAAGATTACCTATTTTAAAACATAAAATACTTTCAGAAAATGTAAGAGCTAACCTGTCAAAATAGCTTTGTATGTGCTGTTTCGTGATTTTGGGCAGAACAACTGAGCTATTGATATCCCGAAATGTTTCTGCAGCTGGAACATCCATATTCTGTCCATGTTGAGAACTTTGAGGGCTTTGATTGCCACACTGAAGATTCTGGTCATAGAATTCTAACCTAAAATATTAAGAAACAATTTGGGATTAAAAACATATTTAAGCTCAACATTTTTAGAAATTCAGACCCTAATAGTGTATAAATACTTCATGACAACGAGAAAAAACACTAGAAGCATTGAATATAACAGTTTTGTGTTTGTGTTGTTTGAATAGTTTTGTGTATTCCACCGACATAACCTACCTTTTTACAGGGTCAGCTTTCTTTCCAGTTACTTTTGCCCCGCGTTTCTTGAGTTCTTCTTTGAGTTCCCTTAGCTTCCGTGTTGAGTACATTTTGGAAAACAAGATGTTGGACGCATAAAAAACCAAAAAAAAACAACACAATCTGTTCCTAAAGCGCCCTGTAAACGATCAAATTTGTTTGACAAACTTGTTTGATGAAATTCACGTTTTCATCAAACAACAGCGCAGACGAACAAACGTGCATCTATTACAAGTTTGTTAAACAATTAGCCAGAATCGGTTTTTTCCTCGTCGTGACTTGACGTTGTTGTGCTGCGTACTTAAAATGAGCAATATAGACGACGTATTTTTGATGTTAACTCTATCACTATGTATTAAGAAAAACAAAACAAGAAGATGGACTAGAGAATGGCTAAAATTAAGAGATAAATATACCCACGAAAATTTGCTTCGAGAAATATTGCGCTCAGAACCAGAAGATTACGCCAACTTCCTGCGAATGGACCATGACACTTTCTAAAAGTTATTAACATTACTCCGTCCTCGCATTGAAAAAATGGACACCATTATGCGCCAAGCCATACCAGCTTCTCAAAGATTATCGATAACTTTGAGATACCTGGCTAGTGGCGCCGATTTTGAAGACTTAAAATTTAATGCGTAGGAAATGGGATGGTACTGGGAGATGGTGTGCGGGTAAGAAGATTGAGTGTGAGAGGTAGGAGATGGAATGTACGTAGAATTTGGATTGATTGTTACTGAATGTCTGCTAAGATTTCCTTCTTCTCCTTCAAATAAAATTTCGTTTATGAACTTTTCTGCCAGTCGTCTTTGATATGGAGACATCCGTTCCAGTTTAAAGCCCCAGTTTCTTGCCATTACTTGATATTCATTTTCAGGTTTTTTGAAATGGTCCCTGGCTAATATCATTAAGTCTTGTTGCAAGTCCTCCTGTTTTTTCTTCTTCTTTAGTGGCAATGGATTTGTATTTTCTGTAGATTGCGAAGGTATCGAGGTTGAAGATGATAATTCCTAGAAATTAGAAACACAGTATGATATTAATTTATGAATGTATTTATTTCAAAAGTTTAATAATTTTTATTTTCTTACAGGTACCCAGAACCCAAGAAGATTGGAAAATATTGGCGGAACAATTTGGAAAAAGATGGAACTTTGATCATTGCATTGGGGCTGTAGATGGAAAACACGTCACTCTACGAAAACCTGAGCACTCCGGTTACATCACTATTATAACTATAAAGGAACCTACAGTATAGTACTTATGGCTATAGCCAATGCTAATTATGAATTTATTATTGTTGATGTCGGTACAAATGGCAGAGTGTCAGATGGAGGAGTGATTAAAAATACAAAATTTTGGCATTGCTTTGAAAATGATCAGTTGCAGATTCCAGAGCCAGAAAAATTGCCAAGGAGTGATAAGAAAATGCCCTTCGTGTTTGTAGACGATGAAGCTTTCCAGCTACTTCCTAATTTCATGAAACCCTACAATAAGCAAGTACTGAATGATAACAGAAGGATCTTCAACTATCGATTATCTCGTGCTCGACGCATAATTTGATTTGAACAAATTGAGTCCTTCTAAAACACGAACTGTAGTTATGGCGTGCTGTCATCTACACAATTTACTTATGAAGCAAAATAAATACATTCAACGTGGAGAATTAGACGTGGAAGATTGTGTCACGGGGACTGTTACGAAAGGTACTTGGAGAATAGATCCACCGTTGTTAAGTATTGCTCGTACTCGGGCTGGAAATAGCACTGCAATAGCGAAACAAGTACAAGATGTCTTTTGTGAATATTTCAACACAACGGGTGCTGTTTCATGGCAAAACAAATGTTTGCAGTAATTTTAAATATGTTGTACTTGAGTGTGAAAATTTCTAATAAACAATAAACATTAGTAACTTCTACTACTGTTCTATTATTGTGCTCATTCCTGATTCACACTCCATTTGGTCTTGCAGAAATTGTAGCTCTTTATAATATCACACTGACGGCACATACAAATCATCAGTACCAGAACCAGAAAGCATAGACTTTTTCACTTTGTTGTTCTCGCGATTAAAACTTGTACGTAAATTTTTATTTTTTTTAACTTCATCCTCTGTAATGTTTTGCCGACACATCTTCACTAAGTTGGTAATTTTCTTTATTGCAGCGCTTCTCTTGTTTTTGTCCATGTAATCCTTAGATTTTATTTTAAACCGGCATATCTCGGTAAATTGTTATAAAATGTAGCGTAAATTCTTTATCTGACATTATACCCATGCCTCCGACCTCCATCTTGCCGAGATTCACGATGCTGCTACTCGAACTCGACGCAGCCGTAACATCCTCCATGGTGTCAGATCAACGACTGAGATCTTGTTTGACAAATACAGCGGAAAACGTTCAAACACGTTTGTCAAACGCTACGTCAATCTAAATTTGACAAACGCTTCAAACTAAGCTGTACACTATCAAATTATTTGACAAACACGTAAAATTTGACAAACAATTTGATCGTTTACAGGGCGCTTGACAAATCACAACAAAGTCTGACATGGCCGGATCGCTACTAAGCGCTATCTGCGATTCGTTTTGCTTGTGGATCCCCATTGCGTTGGTGCCATCGATGGGAAGCATATAAGAGTAATAAGACCCAGCGATTCAGGATCACTGTACTATAATTATAAAAATTATTTTTCCATTTTTTTACTTCTCATATATTTATTGATGTTTACTTGCTGTATGCGATGCAGATTACAAGTTCACATATATAGATGATGGGGCTTATGGAAAATGTAGTGACTCATCTACATATAAACAATCCATTCTGTATCAAAAACTTGTCAACAAAGATATACAAATCTCGGAGAAGCGCCCCATATCAAATAATGCAGTACCGATGCCATACGTCATAGTGGGAGTCATATACTAACCTAAGCCAAATGCCAAAGCCTCATGCATTTGGCTTAGGTGAAAATTTAATGAGACCTTATGGAGGTAGAAGTTTAACAGCGAAGAAAAGAATCTTCAACTATAGACTGTCTCGGGCAAGGCGGTACATAAATAGAATGCACGTTTGGGATTTTAGCCAACAAATGGAGAATTTTTCACCGTCCACTAGATGTCCGACAAGAACTTGCAATTGCCATAGTACAAGCATGCTGTGTCTTACATAACTACGTGCGCGAAAGAGACGGGTATAAATGACGGGTATCCGTATTATAAATCTGCTAACCTTTAAACCTTTTCCGCCCGCGCCCCTCTCAAATGAACATATATAAAAACCGTAGACTTCGCGCCGGAGAAGAGAGTGTCGTGTCCAGTTTTGTCAAAAAATTACCACCGCGCCGCGCAAGAAAATAAGAAAGGAGAACATTCAGGGCCCATACATTTTTAGGCATTTTCTGAATGTGTCGGCCAAAAAGAAAAAATGGTTCGTGTGTTTAGTACTAGTCATTTGGAGCAATAGTTAATATGGCAGCAAAGTTGTAGGATTACTCTAAGTCAAATAAAACAAGTTAGATCATTCGCCATTTTCATATATTTATTGATTTTTACATTTTATATCAGACTGAAAATAACTGATATTTTAGAGTTCAATTACAAAAGCCTTCTAATTCTCATGTAATGAAACTATAACACCCTCCAAACCTAGTGCCGTTAGGCGTATAAATTCAGCATACCGTGTGAAACTCATGTACCACACAATAGTCATGGTGTGTGAACAACACCCCATTGTCCGTTTCCCTATTGGGCATGGGCAGTAATAATATGGAATGGCCTGTCTTCCATGAAGTGCTGTAATTTATACATGATACGTTTTCGACGAAACGTGGCGAGATTGTGTACGGCCTCGTAATACGAGAAGTTCCCGTCCAGCCATCTCCCGAAATTCTTCCACAGGAATATCTCCGGCGAGTTCTACGATGAAAGCTCCATCTGATTTTACGTGTTCACCGTAGTAACTACGGGCTTGCTTCAGTTGATAGCTGCCAAAGCAAACAGCGTCAATTCTTCTTGGGAAATTATTGAATTCAGGCATATCGGCTCCCATGGCCTGAAACTGTGCTCTCCACTATTATAATTGTTTGTTATAACAAGTTCTGCCAAACTGTTTGGCGTATTGATTCGTTCATGAATTATCTCAAGGAAATCGCTTGCGTGCACGTTGTTGTCAATTAGGACATGGTAGCTGTTCAGCAATGCTGCCGCGATTCTGAAATAATCTATCATGTTACCCGGTTACTGTGAACATGTCTTAGTAAACGAAAATCTCTTTAGAAGCGAACATTTATCACTTCGACCACCTAGCGGCAAATGGTCACAAGTCTAGATTTATTAGCCTGGTCAGTAGTAAGCTTGGTTTCGTTCGGGTGCTTTGTTTCTGGCATCTGAGCCACATAACCACATGCCTCCAGATTGCTTATAGCATCTCTAAAGCCACGGTATAGGATGAAAACATCTCCATCCCGGTAAAACCAGTGCAACACGCCATCTTCGTCATTTAAAGCATTGTTTAAAATCTGGGCATCGGAGGTTGTTGCAGCGTATGGTCCCTCTACTGCAATTATCGTTCCATCGCAACAAACATATAAAATAGGCTTCAAAAGCTTGCGGAACTTATGATTCTGTACGATTTTCTCTGGAAAAAGTAATTAGAGATTTTTAGAGATATATGTATGTGCCATCGAAAATAGTAATCAACTTTCTTTCTTCAATTGGACTATCTGGATTGCCAAATAAACGCTCTGGAATCATAAGGTTCTTCTGCACTACTTCCTCTCTGGTTATATGGTCAAATCCGACACGAGATAGTACATAGTCGCTTAAAAGCGCTACCAAGCCTATCTTTAGTTTTCGTTGAAAGCTTGATTCGGACATTTTAAATATGGATGCTAACCGTGCATTAGAATCGCCTGTGCGCATTTTCGCTAATACTGCTGCCATTATTGTGCGTTTGTCGCGGTGTCGATTCAGACTGGTTACGTTTTCCAGCACATCAGAGAACTGGAGGTGAGTAAGGCCTATCCACGTGTGCAGCTCATTTGCTTTTATGTTTTCGTAATGCACGAAGTTAAAAAAATCGGTGGAGATTTTATTTTTCATCATAGCTAACGTATGGACTATTTGATCAGCAGTCAATTGCTCTGTGAGGTTATCCTGTAGTGCGTAAGTAGTAGTAAGTAAATGCCAAATATCTTCCTGTAGGTGTTCTTCACACACTCGCCCATTTTCTGTAATAATAATATTGTACCGGCACAACATGCGAAGAATTATTTCTTCTGGTACTCGACGTCTAGACATATTCTCACATGGTTGAAAAATGCAGAGATTAGTACTATTTGGACTACGCTTGAATCCAAGCAAAATTGTTTGGCGTCGTTGATTACCGACGTTTTCCTGTGGTGCGTCATTATCGTCGTCGTCTTGAAGTTGAGCGCGTAAAATCGCCTGATACAACCTTTCCGCTCGTTGCCAACAGGGTCGACAAATGAAATCAGTGGGCAGTACCTATAAAAATAAAAGATCTTGGTAAGTCTAAATGTTATGGAGAAGCTACCAAAATAATTTGATAGTGGTGAACTGTTATATCCTACCCTTTAAGTTATGGTCAATGTTTGCAACATGGTACATTATATTTTTATTTTTCGTATTTAATTACTTTGCTTTGATCGGTAATGTGTACTTATACTTAGAAAAAGGCAGCCGTGTAGCTTGGGGGTATAAATAATGATACGACAACCCACACGACACGTTCTAGGTACAACACTTATAATGTCATATTCCATAAAGGAAATTAAAATAAAAAGGGATAGGAAACTACTTATGTACTTCATTATCCACCAGTTCGTCGATTACAATCTGAGCCATATCAATAAATTTTTGCTCTTGGGAAAACCAGGTGTATCTACGCCGTGTACCAATTGGTTCACGACACCTTATACACAATTGTTCAGCCATTGTATACCACTAACACACCACGAACAGAGTTAGAGTTGTCTAACTAAAGCGTAAGAATGTTTATTTACGAAAAAGTACGTATGATAGCCGTCCGATGTCCCGACAAGTCGCATGGATAACTAACAAATAAAATGGCTTTTTTTACTTGAACGTATTTGAATGTCGCCGTCTCACTCACTCCACACGCCGCCGGCGAGCGAACTAGCGGACAAGATCAGACAGGTTTTGCCGCGTTCTATTGTGTTGTGGGTGACGTGATTGTCAAGGTGGGTACTAACCAATGTCTTTTTTAAAATATCTAAAGTAGATGCCACTATCTCTTCCGGGTTTAGGGCTACTGCTTTCTTCCTTTTTGGAGGTGCAGGGCAATCGATGTCGCCGGCTTTGGCAGGCAGAGGGTAATCAATGTTCGTTTTTTTGGTAGGCGGAGGACAATCAGTGTTGCTTTGTTCAGAAGCACCTTCACGTAGCTGAAAATAAATATAAATCATTATTTCACATGCCAGAAACACAGGAGCAATGGCTGGTTTTAGCAAATGACTATGATACTTTGTGGCATTTTCCACATTGCATAGGCGCAATCGATAGAAAACATATTATACTGCAGTCACCGATCAACAGCGGAAATGAATTTTATAATTACAAGGGTTTCTTCAGCATCGTATTATTGGCAGTTGTTGACGCGAAATATAACTTTTTTTATGTAAATATTGGATGTCAAGGAGTGGTTTTCAACAACAGTGAAATTAACGAAAAACTTAAAAAATGCACTGAATAACAATGCACTGAATATTCCCGAACCCACTGCCTTGCCAGCAAGAACAGAAGAAATTCCATTTTACTTTGTTGGCGATGAAGCTTTAGGTCTTTCCGAAAATATGATGAAAGTATATTCAGGATATCATGAACGTGGTTCTAAAGAAAAAATATACAACTACCGACTTTGCAGAGCTCGTAGAGTGGTAGAAAATGTGTTCGGCATATTGTCTACAGTGTTTAGAGTTTTGCGGAAACCAATGCTGTTAAAACCGAAAACCGCGACATCTATCGTAACAGCAATAACATGCCTTCACAATTTTTTAAGAAATAGTAATAATGCTCATGTATATACCCCTACAGGTAGCTTCGATGAAGAATCAAACGGCCAGGTCAGATTAGGAAACTGGAAAGAAAGTAACAATGATATGACTATTATGTTACCCGTAGAATTAAAACCGCGAAGGGCTACAAGAACTGCTAACAATATTCGTAATGAAATTGCTGAATATTGCATTCAGCAAGGGACTGTAAGCTGGCAAGAAAATTATGCGTAAATTGAAACTTATAAATTATCAAATAACAAAGTATCTGTTGTGGCACGAGGTGTATTTCTATCCAGTAGAAATATCATATATTTGTATGCAAACCAAGTACTATGGTATACTTTTTCTGCAGCTGAAACAAAATAATTTTTTTCTAAAATTAGTTGCGTATCTCATTTGTCTATGAGTTTTTACACGTTTTTATTTTATTTTACAATGGGTGTCGTTTTTTTTAAAAAACAAAATTTAAGTATTAAAATAATTACGTACCTTTTCCTGTACCAGTTGATTGTTTGATTTTCGTTTTTCCCTTCTCTTGCAATAAACTTGTCATTTTCTTTTTACATGTTCCTCTATCGCTGTCGAGTAACGAAGCCAATCGAACCTAAGTGTCTTCTTTCTTTAATTTTTTATAATGCTCTGGATGAGCTGGGTTCCAAAACACTGGTTCTTCTCTGATTTTTTTATAAAATCCAGAGTTTTTTTCTTTGTTCCACTCATGTTTCAAGAAATAACGACGTACGAGAGGAACGACGTGTGCGCGTGCACTCGTGCCGACTTGTTACAGCGTACTGTACCGCGTAACAAACAAAGGATTCGCCAAAAAGCCGACAGCCGGGTGGAGCACTCAAACGAGCCGCTCGCTGCTCGCTGGTTTCCCCGTAATACTACGTACTGACAGCATGAATGCTCGCTGCGTAACATGTTACATTACGCCTCGTAACGTTGGTCAGTACCCACCTTAAAGTGCAGGTATAAAATGAGGGGCTAGTTGTTACTCATTTCATTTCACAACGACTTCGGATGATTAGTATTAGCAATATTTATCATTATTCTCGTATATTTTTCCTCACTTTCAGAAATCAGACAATGTATGAAAATGACAAATCATAGAACTTGTATAACTTGACTTATAGTAACCGTACAACTTTACTGCCATATTAACTATTGCACCAAATTACTAGTACTAAATACATGTACCATTATTTTTTGTTGGCCGATAATGTTAATGTGCCGACATTCAGAAAAGGCCCAAAAAAAAATGATCTCCTTTGTGTGAAGTTAACCGTTACAACCAAGGAAGATACGAAGACAGTGTGGAGGCCTCCTCAACGTATCTGAGCCGCAGAACAAGAGGTTAGTGTACACTGAATCCTTCCAAATATCAAATTTCCTTTATACAGTCCATTCAGCTACGTAGATTCAAGATCTACCATTTTTCTGGTCCTTCGAGCCGGATCCTCCTAACTTGAAGGGATCCTCCTAACTTCAAGAACTAACGGGATAAAGCAATACTGCTTACCGATATCAACTACGAGTGCAGGTACAATCAATGTGCTATGAAATTATTAAATTACATTTACAATTTACCCTAACCTAAGCTCTAGAGTCTAAATACTATAAGCTGTTAACAGAAATGTCGACAAATTTTTTAAACTAAAATTAAAATAACAAATTAAACATTTAGATAACTCTATTGAGTTGGCAGAGGGCAAAGTCGTATAATCGGGCGTTTATAAGTACCGCCTTTGGTTTTTACCTCCGCGACACGAGTAACTCCATCCTTACCCGGATAGACATAAGTGGCAATCCCCAAAGGCCATTGTAACGGCGGAGCGTTATCCATGTTTAGTATAACTATTGTACCAATCGTTACATGATTAGATATAGTATTCCATTTTTCGCGTTGTTGCAAATAATACTCCGATTTAAATATTTTCCAGTACGATTGGACTAGTGAGTCCATTAATGAAAACCGGGACAACAAATTAGTGCATTCTTTGGATACATCCGCCGCTGGTAAACATTCTAGCGGAGAGTTAATCAGAAAATGGGCCGGCGTTCCTCAAACGTGAGAACTTGCTTCCCGATTGTACGAAATAACAATGACTTAGCGCTTTTAATATTCGCCTCCCATACAACCCCAAAATGACTAGCCGTACGTGGGTTTATCTTCCACGTAATACGGTGTTCAGCGAGCTCATTACTAAAGGTCTGATAATAATCATCAGATGTTAAAAACTCGTGTAATTCGTTAAAATACGCTTTCGATGGAACAAAATTTGTTCCGTTATCAGAATACAAATACGCGCATAGGCCGCGACGAGATATAAATCGTTTGAACGCGTCTACGAAGTTAGCACATGTTAGATTCGAAATTAATTCGATATGCACCGCCTTTGTAACTAGACACACAAATAGGCAAATATATGCTTTCACACTCCGAATTCCACGCTTGCGATGCGGCGTCACATATAACGGCCCTGCGCAATCGACACCCGTATGCAGAAACGGCTTACTTTGTTCTAAACGGCATTTAGGTAAGTCCGCCATAAGCGGAAAGGTTGGCTTAGGATTCACTTTAAAACAACTATTGCATTTTTGCGTAAGTTGCTGGACTACTCGTCGAGCGGTAATTTTCCAGTATTTTGTTTTAAAATGCTACTTAATAGCTGCGGTCCTGCATGAAAGTTCTCGCGGTGATAATGATAAATTAATAATTTAACTACGTGACCTTGTTTAGGTAGTATAATTGGGTGGTTTTGACGAGTAGTCTAAAGACGAGTGCGATAATTTACCCCAGACACGTAATATACCATTCACAATAAATGGAAATAATTTCTGCAACTTAAGTTTTTAAACCATTTTTTACCAAAAAGTAATTTTAAACCATTTTTAATATTTTTAATATCTTCGGAAAAATAAACAGATTGCACGGCTCGAATCAATTCGCATTCCGCTGCAAGTAAATCGTCAGCCGTTATAGTATCATTACGCTTAAGTTTTCTCGCGAAGCGAAGAGCATATACACCCGCTCGAAGCAGCTTAGTCCAAGAAGAACAGTGTGTTGCTAAAGCTAGCAGCGGTTGCTCAATTTCGTTAATTTTTACGGATACATGTTTTTTCTTCTGGCAACGATAGACGGCTAGGCACAAACTTGCGTACCGGCCACGTGCTTATCGATTGTGCTGCTGTTTGTAGAGAGGATATTCGGTCTTGTTGGATGTTAAGCTTTGTCTCGACATTTGTCATCTTTGTGGTCACAGTTGTGTTTAGATTATCTATGGTAGAGGTGAGGATCCTTATACTCTTAAGGATCTCTTGAAGAGCCTCGTCTTGTAGCCGTTCCACCAGAACTGGAAATAACCTCGGGACGCACAAATAGAGGCAGCCGATCAACAGCATCTTATAGGGATTTATTTGCGGATTATTTTATTGATGTAAATCCGTTAGAATGGCAAAACAGATATGCATCAGAATAGTCCCTGAAGTAGTGATGGGTAATTTTCCGAAAAATTTCAAAGCTCGAAAATTTTTCAATTTCTTTTTGTGAAAAATTTATAAATTGGAAAAATAATAAAAAAATATATTTTTATCGAAATTATTAGTTTAAATGAAATAGTATATATAAAATATGGTTCATATTAAGTTCAAATTCAAAGGCTTGAATGGCTTTAGATTTTGTTTAAGAAAAAACAAACGTGCAAAGTTAAACTACAGATATATTATGTATTGAAATTACAATTTTTAATTATTTTAGAAATAATAACGTCACTTTTATGATTAATTTGAATCTAAATCTGAATCTATATCATCATAAAACAAATCGTCATCAATATTTTGTACATTGTCTGCCTCTACAAACAGTAAATTTTCAGTTGGTGGGCTGATATCGTCCTCTTCAATATTAAGATTATACAAATCATCGTTATTTCTATTTTCGATATTCCAATTATATGCAATAAAAGCCATTTTTCGCATTTTTCAGCTCGTTCCGTCAGCAGTCTATTACGCTTCTTTGTGTGAATTCCACTTATCGTATTAATAGAAGGTTCACATGCGGCACACGTTACAGGAGCTGTGAAAATAACTTCAACCACTTTTCTTAGTTTCGTGCATTTCCTGATGTGCAGTTCCTTTTCTGGATTCTACTTTGTCAAGCAGACTTTGCTTTTCTTCTTCATTTGTAGCATAGCTACATTTTAACGCATTAATATAACTTATAACGACACTCCTAGCGTCATCTATTGGCTGTTATTGCTAACTTTAATAACTAAATTATGTTAGACGACGCCATCTATTGGCAAAGGTTTTGTAACTAGAGCTTCATCTCCAATATCCCTTTATTGTGGCAGTTGGATTATGCATTACTGCTAGTTGTCAGTTAAAAAAAAAACATTATGTCGGTAGGAGTATATAAGGGCTGTCGCGAGATGACAGGGCCTTTTTTTCCTCCTGCTAGAAGAAGAAGAATTTTTATTGTTGAAGTTTTTCCAGTATCTTTTAATTCTTAATCCCGTGTATCACGGTGAGTAATTTAGTGTATCTGTGTTGTGAATATTTGGGAAAATCATGCTTGTATTAAAACGCATTATTCTTTCATGTAAACTATCATCTTGGTAAATTAGTTGTCAATTATTTGATTGGCCATACCACGTGCTCAATTGTAGTTTCGTCTTTCCAATCTAGCACTATTAAAATGTTACGATGTTTGTATCATATTGGGTCCTAAATATCATCTTATCTTTTTTTTTTTTGCCTACCTTTGTAATGGTCACACAGCCCGTGATTTTTGATCGTTTGGGGTTGAAATCGCGCTGGCTGTAGGACCGGACTCCTACCGATACATTCCGTGATTATTGCAGGAACTTGGTTTGGGGCACGAAACACCGCCAACTACAGCATTCGAGGCACCAATTAAAAGGACTTATATCTAGCTGGAGTTCAGAGTGCTGATAGTCATTGGACGGGGATTTATTTTTTTCTGAGACGATCTATCTACGACGAACGGACGCAGCGGTGACGGAGAAGCTTCCAGGAGTTGGAGCCCTATCTCATTTCATATTGTAATACGTATTTGTGGTAAGCACCAATAAAGGAGAGTATAAGAATTGCTGCTGTATTATTATCATCACCACACGAGCGCACGAAGGACTTACAATCAAGAGGTCATAGACCAACACACATTGCTATGCGGATGACAGTACCGTGGATGCACTGTATTTCGGCTGCAGCAATATCTCTCGGGATGAGTGTCGGAACAAACTTGTGTCTGTCTGTCTGAAATCGAATCATCCCTTGTGAAGATTTCCGATTGGGGGGGACTAAATCTAGTCCAGTTCAACCCTTCTAAGACTCAAGTTTGCGCGTTCACCGCTAAAAAAGCCCCCTTTGTCGCATCACCACTCTTCGGAAACACTCACCTTTGTGCCAAGCCAAACATTGGCATTCTGGGCGTCGACATTTCGAGTGTTGTCCAGTTTGGCGGTCATTTGGAGAGCAAGGCTAAAATGGCCTCCAAAAAACTCGGAGTACTCAACAGGGCTAAACAGTACTTCAGGCCGGCTCACCGCCTTAAACTGTATAAGGCGCAGGTGCGGCCTCACATGGAGTATTGTTGCTACCTTTGGGCCGGGACCCCGGGTTATCAGCTATCTCCATTTGACCGAATCCAACGTAGGGCATCTCGGATTGTCGACGATCCTGAACTTGCCGATCGGTTAGATCCTTTGGCACTGCGTAGGGATCTATCTTTCCTATGCATACTTTACAGAATTTACAATGGGGAGTGTTCTGAGGAGTTGTTCAATTTAATAGAAGCCACTGATTTCCGCAACCGATCGTCTCGCCGGAACTATCATCCGCAACATCTGGATGGTTGGCGTTCCACTACAATGTATAAAGATCAGACGGGCAAAAGAAACACTAGGTAACACTTCAACAAAATAGTTTATTAAACTTTTTAAACACTTGTGTTCTGTTCGCTGGTTGGAATCCGAATGTCGCCTTCCCGGCATTACCACTAGTCTTCCCACCAAAACCAAAAATATTATCAATTCGGAAACGGAAATAATATCATACAAAATATATTCATAATAAGTACTTCCGGTTTCATTTTAAAAAAATAAAGGAGATACGAATAAAAAAAACCTGAAGATAAATCAAGACCAATTCCATAACAGTAAATATAGCTAATTTACAACACTTCATGTATCAATAATAATGACGATATATTTTAATACGATTTGCTAAATCTAACATTCGGCCTTTCCTGACAAAAAGTTTGTCCCCAAACTTGTCCAATTAAACTTTAATAATTAGATTTACTAGAAATTATTCACCATCTATCTTATAAAGTAGATCTTCTCATAATCGATCAGTCCTTTCAACCACTTTACTGAGGAACTGTGGCTGGCAATTAGTGGATCCATCAACACTGCCTTGCCAGCCAAAACACTAAGTCTCCAACCTTGGTTTATCCAGACATTCCGTCTACCATCAACTCTAAGGAGCTATCTGTGCCTCGCCTCTGAACCTTCCCGTTGATAATTAGTGGATCTATCAACACTGCCTCATCAACAGAAATCTACAGTTACAACGCACAAACGATCCATAACTCAATAATATCTTAAAGCAGCTCAATATCAAATTACAACAATTCTACACTAAATAATTACATCACTGAAACTTTTTTTTTTTTTTTTTTAAATTACATTAGTGAATCTTAACATACCCATATCAATATAATTTAGAACCAAAAAAAAAACTATATCAAATAAATTAAAGTATGGTAATATTCACATAAATCATTTAATTTACTACAATATCATTTAAACATAAACATTTTTTTTTTTAGATCATTAGAAAAATATAACATTAACTAAAATTAACATTATAATTAATTTCATATAAGGCATAGATATTTCTGCATTAAAAACCAAAAAACGTTATATTAGGATTTTCATATTTCAATTTAGTCATCACTTTGTGTTTGCTCACTAGATTCGGAGTCACTTTTACTAGAAAGGGTAATCCATGGCTTAATACGATCCGCGGCCCAAATATTGCAATAATCTTTTTGAGATACGTTTGTACCTGGAATGCTAGAAACCTGGTACCTATCATTATCTAGTACTTTAGTAATTTTGAATGGCCCTGTAAACTTTGGAAATAATTTTTTACTTTGTCCGTCATTACTCTGTACTGGTTTTAAAATCTTAACTAAGTCTCCTTCATTATAAACCCTAGCCTTTATTTTCTTTCTGTCGTACCTATTTTTCTGAGCATGTTGATCCTTTTCAATATGTTTACTAATCTCTTCGCGGATGTCAATCAGAGAGTTGGGTTGTCGTGTTTCCTTTAAAATCTCATTAAATATATTCTCTCCCTTATTTGTCATCTGAGTACCAAAAAGAGCTTCCGATGGTGTCTTACCAATCCCCTTGTTAAGCGTATTGTTAAGACCCCTTTGGATTTTACCTAAAACCGAGTCCCAGTATCTCTCCCCTATTTTATCCGAGTAAGCGGTTAGCGCATCAAGTACTGTACGATTGTACCTCTCCACTTGACCGTTAGCTCGTGGAGAGGCTACAGCGTTTAAGA
Organism: Phengaris arion; assembly: GCA_963565745.1. Classification (NCBI taxonomy): domain Eukaryota; kingdom Metazoa; phylum Arthropoda; class Insecta; order Lepidoptera; family Lycaenidae; genus Phengaris; species Phengaris arion. The sequence goes on along the minus strand of OY751444.1, from coordinate 4,618,353 downwards.
CATGTTTAATTTTTGATTCATTACAAAACTTCACGAACTCTCGAGAAGTAAATGAGGTGCCTCTATCCGTAATAAGTCGATTTGGGTAGCCGAACGTGGTAAAAATATCTTCTAATACGCGGACTGTCGGAGCAGTTTTCAAATTTCTGAGAGGCTTGAGAATACAAAATTTCGTAAATCCGTCAACCAAAACAAGGAGATAAGAGTAGCCTCGAGTGCTTTTTACAAACGGACCTAAATGATCTGTATGTACGGTATCAAATGGTATGTCTATTTTATGGATTGGGTGTAATAGACCTTCTTTAGGACCACTAGGTTCTTTGCCGTACGCACATTCGATACAGGACCGCACATATTTTTTGATGAAGCGTTTCATCTTGGAAAACCAAAAATCCTTGCTGATCTTTTCATAAGTTTTCTCAAAACTAAAATGACCCATGTCGTCATGGTTTAATTTACAAAGCTGAAATCGCGTTGCCCTTGGCACTACCCATTTAAGTCCGTCACCTATTTTTCTATATAACTTATTATTTTTAACTACATAATTTTTCTTTATATCAGAGTATTCTTGGTTCTCCAAAATTTGTTTAATACGCTGAATTTCGGAGTCCTGTAATTGTTGACTTAATAGCCAATCCTCTTGACTAATACGTAATACAGAAGGTACGAGATCAGTATCCATATTATTTAATTCTATAAGCTGTGGATTTCTACTCAACGCATCAACGTGTAGCATAGCAGAGCCTGATCTGTATTGAATAACAAAGTCGTACTCCTGTATAACCATCCACCAGCGCGCAATACGCGGGAGTAGATCGCGTTTGGTAAATGTAGCCCGTAACGCGCTACAGTCAGTGACGAGAGTAAACCTAACACCAATCAAGTATACCCGAAAGCGTTGCAAGGAAGCAATAACTGCCAATGTTTCAAGTTCGTATGCGTGATAGTTCTGTTCATCTAAAGTAGTTTTCCTACTGAAGTATGCAATAGGTTTTGTTGAACTTGAAACATTATCACTTTGTAATAAAATTCCGCCTAATCCATGTTTGCTCGCGTCTGTATGTAAGATTGTTTCGTTATGTGGATTATATAAACCTAAAACTGGTCGCTGTACCAGAGCATCCTTCAATTTCTTGAAAGAGTCCTCTTGTTCAGCTCCCCAACCCCACTGACAATCCTTCTTCGTCAAATCTGTTAAAGGGCGGGCCAAAATTGCGAAATTTTTAATATATTTCCTAAAATAACTCGCGAGCCCGATAAATTGCCGGATTTCGTGTACGTTTGTAGGCTTCGGAAATTGCTCAACCGCCAGAATTTTAGATTTGCCAGGTCTAATTCCACTCTCGCTTATTTCATGACCTAAATATTCTATAGTTTCTTTAAAGAAATAGCATTTATTTAAATTTAAAGTTAATCCCGCTTTTTTTAACAATTCAAAAGCTTCTTCTAGACGCTCTAACTGTTCAGTAAAGTTTTTTGCAGGAATAAGTATATCGTCCATATAAGCGAGGGTGGATTTATGCCGGCAGTCGCCAAGTATTTTATTTATAGTTCTTTGGAACACTGCTGGCGAGTTAACAAGACCGAATGGCATTTTTTTAAATTGGTACAAGCCATCTGGTGTGACAAAGGCTGTAAGATATCTACACTCAGGTCGAATGGGAATCTGGTAATAGCCGCTAGCAAGATCTAGACTTGTGAAGAACCTATTACCGTTTAAAAGATCCAATTGATCGTCAATTCTAGGCATTGGAAAATGATCTTTCTTCATTTTGCGATTCAGCGCCCTAAAGTCGACACATAAACGATAGCCGCCTGTTTTCTTTCGGACTAAAATGATGGGACTGGCATAGGGCGAATTAGATTCTTCGGCAATGTCATTATCAAGCAACTCTTTCACCATGTCACGAACCATATCTCTTTCTTTGTAACTCATACGATAAGGACGGTACACAACTGGTGTATGGTCTTCTAATTCAATCGTCATTTCGGAAACATTAGTACAACCTAATTCTTTCATATCAAGAGCAAAACACATTCTATATTTATTAATTAATTTTATTATACTATCCAATTGTTCTGTATTGAGGTTAGCGTTAATATTAATTTGGTCTCTTGTGATAGGCAAAAGGTCTGATGACTGTTCTATTCTACTACATGAACGCATTGTTTTAAAATTACTCTGTTTGACAACTTCACCCCGAGCCAGTACCATTCCGCGCTTCAAAGTCAATGGCCTATTTGTAAGATTATAAAGAGCAACATTACCCGATCCGGCATTCAGACTGTAAACACCTCCTACAATAGTGTAGTCAGTATTAGTAAAAACCCGGTTGCAATCATATAAAAGAAAATCACAATCAGTCTTATCGTCATCTACACAAGTTACGAAATCAAATTTATTAATTATGATGTCAGAATGAATTTTTAATACTACTCTATTATCCTGTTCGTTATTTACAGGCAATGTGCTAAAATCAAAATCCAAGTCTCTCTTTAGAATATTAAGATTGTCATTAGTTTTAACAATAAGCACTTCTGGGAGTTCTGTAAAATTTTGTCCGACCAAAAGAGATTGGCTTATTAATGAGGAATCTACAACAAATGCGTCTATTTCGGCCGTCACTTCGCCTAAGGTTAAAGTTATACAAGCTTTGGCTTTTGGTTTGTAAGAACCATTACCGAACCCTCTAATTACAGGTAATTCATTATCAGTTTGTAATAAAGAATGAAGTTCAACAAAGGTTTGACTTATGAGCGTGCAATCACTTCCGAAATCTATGAAACAATCTACTTTAATATTATTGTTAATGATGCCCTCTTTATGATACTTTGTGTCAGGTTTGTTAACCTGAGTTAGCATTGTTTTTTTTTCCACGGATTTGTTTAAACTATTAATTTTTAACGGGCATTCTACCAATTTATGTCCTAACCGATTGCAACGATCACATTTAATAATAGGTTTCGGACATTTATTTGAATAATGTCCTTTCTCCTTACAATTATAACATGTTATTTCGGAGCTAACATTACGACATTGAGCACTGCGATGACCGGTTTTATTACATTTAAAACAAACTATTTCATTATTGGATGTGCTTGCATTAACTCTAAATCTATTAAATTTCGAAACAGATTCCTTACAAATATCTTAAATTTCAGTAAGTCTTCCGGGTCAATTAACCGAGCGGACGATGCGCCAGCCCTAAGAAGTCTGTCGTCTATACCGTGAATAAGGCAATCTACTGCCTTTTTACCTTTTATGTCACACGCATTCAAAAGAATAATTTTATCATAATAGTATTGGTCTACAGACTCGCCTGGTTTCATTCGTCGTTCTAACATATCAGTCAGTAGCGTACCGTAATTCGTTTCAGAAGGAAACGCCCTAATAAGTCGCTCCTGCCACTCCGACCAAGGTAACATAATGGTACTTTGTCCCTCGTACCAGTTTTTAGCATGACCAGATAACTTGGGTAGCGCGAAATGTCGAGTCTGTTTGTCTGTCCAGTTATACATTTGGGCACATTCATTTACTTTAGCTATCCAGTTTTCAATTTTTTGATTTTTATGTGCAGGATTAAATTCAGGTATAATATTCTTATCGAAACTAATTCCTTGTACATTAGTATGCATTAAATTCTGTAGTATTGTAGAAAATTGAGATATACTAAGCATCACGTCTTCGCCACTCGTACGTCCTGACCCACCAGGAGCCGCGTCGACGCAGAACGGCTGGCTCGACGACACCCCTCGCGCAGCTCGTTCTGGCTCGGCGCCCCCTGTCGCAGGGTGCTGCATTGCATAATATTCATCTAGGACACCTTCCTCCGAAGGCCTCCCAGACCCACCATGCATTCCATTATTTGAGTGAACCGCCATCTGAAATACCAATTATTCGAGCATCATTTCTCACGCAATAACGTTTCTTTTTTTTTTTAAATATATATGTACATATATAGACATACATACATATATACAATACACATACAAATACGCAGTTCATTGTGAAAAGCAACATTTTAAAAAGGGACATAAAAACTAGTTGCTTCATAAACATACCGTCCTAAATTTATAGTAATAATATGTGTAATTATTCGGGTTTTTTTTTTAAATTAAAGTTACCCGCGAGATAGCCTTCATAATAAACAAAACTATTTTAACATTATCGAAATTATAAGGTAATTTGAACATAACTAAATATAAATTTTAAAACGGTAATTGAGAATTCATAATGCCTTTATTTAGATAAGAATATCTAGCACAAAATGGCGTAGAAATAAAACGGACTACACTATGAATAAACGATAACCAAAAAAAAATAAAAAATAATAATAATAACAATACACTCGCCTGATTAGAGTTCAGAGATTGTTCCATTACCCCAACACTACGTGGTGCGTCGGCGCTCGCGTAGACCTCCGGCGTGATGTCCCGCACACTCGCCGAGGCTGGCGGCCGCGCCGACCTCTCCCGGTGCCTGTCCTGCACCTGCGATCGAGACCGCAACCGTCGCTCCCGGCTGCGCCGTCTCTTGCTACCGTGTCGATGTCTCGATCGCGTCCGATGGCGTGCACTCTTTACGCTGTTTCTTTCCGGTGTAGCAAACTCACGCCTGCTACTTTTGTTCTTCTTTCGACGTGACCGATGTTGTAATTCACTATCAGATGATTCTACGCTTACACTCCGATTTTTGCGTTTGCGCGGATGAGATAAGCGCCTAGGATTATTTTTTCCCATTCTGTGAGCGCCTTTCTTTATCCCGCTTCTGATATAAAGATCAGACGGGCAAAAGAAACACTAGGTAACACTTCAACAAAATAGTTTATTAAACTTTTTAAACACTTGTGTTCTGTTCGCTGGTTGGAATCCGAATGTCGCCTTCCCGGCATTACCACTAGTCTTCCCACCAAAACCAAAAATATTATCAATTCGGAAACGGAAATAATATCATACAAAATATATTCATAATAAGTACTTCCGGTTTCATTTTAAAAAAATAAAGGAGATACGAATAAAAAAAACCTGAAGATAAATCAAGACCAATTCCATAACAGTAAATATAGCTAATTTACAACACTTCATGTATCAATAATAATGACGATATATTTTAATACGATTTGCTAAATCTAACAAATGCGTTTTAAAAACAGTTTTCTGCCACGCACAGTAAATCTCTGGAATTCGTTGCCATCAGCGGTCTTCCCCAACAACTGCGACATTGGGTTATTCAAGAAAAGAGCATATTCTTACCTGGCGTCGCTGGTGACCGTGGGCGGCGGTGAATCACTCACCATCAGGTGACCCGTCTTGCTCGTTTGCCTCTTAGCTGCTATAAAAAAAAAATATGATTAAATAAACCTACATAGTTTATATAGATTAGAGATATATATAGATAAATATATATATAGATAAAGAGATATACATAGATTAAATAACCTACATATTTTGTTGCTGATGACAATAAGAAATGATTCCTCAGCCTAGTCTTGAACGTGTCCACTGTTGGACCCTGCCGCACATGTTCAGGCAAAGCATTCCACAGCTGGGCAGCTCGGACCGTATACGAGTTGGCGTCGAAATTTTAGTTACACCAAGGGGTGTCGAGTACCTTTTTTGGGTTACAAGTACGCAAAGGCCTATCGCTCGGGACAGTATATGAAAATCGTTCAAATAGGTAAGAAGGAGAGTTAGACAATTTTAGATTTGTAAACAACTGGGTTTAAATATGAAAATTCCGACGAAGGCTGATGGGAAGCCATTGTAATTTGTTGCGAAACTCGGTAACATGGTCGAATTTGCGCAGTTCAAAAATAAAACGTATGCACAAATTTTAGAGACGTTCAAGTTTACACAAGAGCTCCTCAGTTACATCCAAAAAACAGGAGTCAGCTTAATCTATCAGTGGCAATAACATGGATTGTGCTAGAAGAATTTTAGTGGATAGAGGAAGGAAATTCTGTAGTCTTTTTAATGTATGCAAAGAATGATGTAACATTTTGCTTATACCATTAATATGAGCAGACCACGACAGGTTGCAATCAATAATTAGACAAATGAGTATAACTTGCGACTTTTTTTGGATTAACCAGAAGTCCAAAAGTGTTCGCCCACTTAAATATATTTAAAAGATCTTGGTTAACAGCAATAATAGCAAGATCATTTTCCTCAATACTAGTACGCCTGTAAATTTGCAGGTCATCTGCATATGAATGGTAGGCCGAAGAGATGAACCTTGTTATTTCATTTAATGAAGACCGCGAAAAGTAATGGGGACAATACTCCCCCCTGTGGGACACCGGCAGTAATGCTGGACCAGTCAGAACTAACGTCAGGAGTAAATATACGTTGCTTTCGTCCTCTCAGGTAGGAGTCAAACCATGCTGACGTAGAAGAAGATACACCTAAGGACCTAAGTATGGCCAGCAAAATATCGTAGTCCACCGAATTGAACGCGCAACTAAAGTCTATTAAAACTAAAATTGTTAGCAGTCTGTTGTCCATTGCATACCGTATATCGTCCGTTACTTTCAGCAATGCAGTGGTAGTGCTATGCCCAGGACGAAACCCAGACTGGTATGGACTTAAAATATGATTGGTGTTTAGAAAATCACTGAATTGTTTGGTAACTGCTTGTTCAAGAATTTTAGAAAGGATTGGTAAAATGGAAATGGGTTGATAATCAGAAGGTAAAGTAGGATTAGTGGTTTTAGGAAGAGGTATTATATGGGCATGATTCCACATGGAAGGAAAAGTGCTTGAACTAATGGAAAAGTTAAAAAAGGATATGGGCTATAGCTGGAGACATTCAATCAGTATAATATCTATAATAATATATATATATATATATATATATATATATATATATAATGACGGAGTTTTGCCGGGGAGTTCAATGAGTGATGTTGTGGAATTTGTAAAACTTCATAAATTTGTGTTATTTCGGTTCTTAATGTGTAATATTGGTAGAATATTAACCATTCAATATTCGTTATCATGCACAAGTGTGGGCAAGTGGTACAACTTCTAAAAACGTGCTATTTTGTGTTTCCCGCCAAAACTCCCTAGGAACTTTCAGTAAAGCGTCTACCACTTTTCTGAATCGACTGACATGGCTCATTGACTGGACTGACTATTTATTTGGACTTTGACTAGACTGTAGACTTGACGATATATGAATACAGTGTTGAAAATTGAAACGAAAGTTCTATTTCCCGCCTTTTTTACTTGACACTGGCAAATGGTTTTAAGATAAGCCGACGCCATATATTAAAAAAAAAAGACAAATGATAAGGTGATGATTGTCTATTGTCAGATACAGAAATTTTTTAGAAAATTTTATCTGATTACAATTTAAATCTATTATAAAATTGATAAATTTACCTGCAAAACAACACATACCCTCAAATTTCTACAATCAGAGTTACAGAAATCAGAGATACCCAAGTAAAGCCTTATAATATAATATTCACAAGACAAGCTGCATACATAATATAAAACAGATACAAATAAAGGAAGACAATACTAAGAAGCATATGCGCTAAGAGCTTAATTGTGGAGAGTTAGTCTGATGTAAAATCAGCAGAGTTACAACCAGGTAATAATTTAAATATATAGTCAATCATCAAATTAAAAAAGAAAAATCTACTTCACTTTATTAATATTGCGTTTGATTCTAGGTGCTACTCGATCAATGGTTACCTCGGCTTGAGAAGGCGGCGCTACGGGGCGGCTTGATTGGTGTTGCCTTAAGATTCTTGATGGCATCGAGGTCAACCATGCTCTGGACACGGTGTCTAGAGCCATCAGGTTCAATAACAAAAATATTGCCATCCCTAGTCCAGCACTTATTGATGCCATGACGTTGACGAGCAGCCATAAATATTTGATGACGCTTTTTAGTCAGAAACTCTGACATTGTGATTCCTGTTTGTTTCAGATTTGTTTTCAAGTTCCATATTCTTGAGCGAATAAACATATCATGAAACTTGACTAAAATAGGTCTTGGCTTATCCTTGTTCTGCTTGCTCAATCTGTTACAATATTTTATGCAGGATTGGTTCAAATCCGGTGAATTAAGTTGAGTAGTAATAACATTGGTAATGGACGCAAGAACATCATTGCCACTTTCTGGAACTCCATGAAACAATAAGATCTTTTTCCGGCTTCTCATCTCCAGATTATCAAATGGGTCATATAGCAATTGTACTTGGGACTGAAGACATTTGAGAGAATTGACAACAAATGCTTTGAAAGTACAGAACTCACTACTTAGCTCATCCGAACAACATGTTCCATTATTGGAAGCAGACTGAAGATGTTGCTGAAAGGCCTCTCTTCTATGGATTGTTTAATAGCTTCCATTGCTACAATAAGGGTTTTCAAGTCAGTGACAGTAATGAAGTGAATAGTGAATCTTGAAAATGATAATTAATGAATAAATAAAGGAGACTTATGCACTGGTAGGTAATAGTAATACTTTAAAGCATAGTAGGATTGTGTAGGATAATAAAATTGAATTAATTCTATTTTTAAATTAAAGAGCTCTACAAAAAACGTCTTTAGTTTTTTGTAGAGCTCTTTAATACTACCCGAAACTACCCGAAAAACCCCTATGATTTAAATAAAATTGAAACTAAATGATTTTAATAAATTATGAATAAAAAATAAATTATTAACGAACGAACGAAATGTAATGGCGTGGTGATTTGTCGTATGATGAAGTATGACTTGCAAAAAATGATACGATAATTTTACGAAATTTAACGATTCAAATTTTACGAATATAGTTATGGCTATGAAATGAATTTACTATTGTGAAAATTTTGAGGTTAAAAATGAATATGAATGATGAGAATGAACGGAAGAAAAGGAAAAACGATCTTACGGTTTTATGCACTTCCTGATTCCTCCAATTGCAATCCTTGTGCTTGTTGCTTGTTCCTGCTTTCGTGTCGTGGATTTTTATGCAGGTTCCTTCGTTCTTCCTGAATCCAGTTCCTCGTTAAATACGATTTTTCTCGTGGCGAGTTGGTTCTTTGATGGCGAGATAAGGACCATATGTACGGGTTTCCCCGTTCTCTTCGATAGCGTGAAGATTAAAAAACGTTATTTGTAGATGGACTGTGTATTGAAGATCTAAATTTATAATTATAATAAGATTTCTAGGCCTATATATAGGTATCGACTTGTCGTAAGTTGTTATAAAAAGTGTCTTGTCACGGCGCGAGCGCTGCATCCCGACCATCCCCGACAGAGGCCGATGGCGCCCGAAGCCGCTGTCTTCTCCTTCTCCGGGTAGCGCGCGTCGCGCTAGTTATTTCCATTAACAATGGTTCCAGTAGGCACATTTTTGTTTTGCAGAAATTTTGTGATTTGTAGGCAAACCATTTACTATGATAAATATCGTCAGTACCCGCACCAGACTTATTTGAATTATCTTCTTTTTTTTTCTCTCGGTAATAATGACTAGTTAAATTTTTATCTTTCTCTCGATTTCCGGAACATCAGTAGAAAATTCACTGACAATTTCATTAAATGCGTCGTAACGCTTTGGCCGGCTTTTGTATTCACGGTTTTTTGGGTTCCATAATATTTATTTTAAATGATAGAGGTCTATTAGTTTCATAACTTTTTCATCGTCCCACTTCCATATTGGTTAGTTGATAAAAAACGAAAAGGGCCGACACTTCACAACACCAGAGAATAAATAAATGGTACGTCACTTGTTACGGGGGAATTAAAATAAAAAAAAAATCTCCGTGACAATATATATATATTTAAAAAATAGAAAAAATAGGGGTCGTGGGCAGAAGGCCGTACGGTCTGGTCTAGCCTATTGGTGTCTAAGAGTATCTAAGGGGCTGTAAATCACGTGGGAACTTAGCTGTAGAGTCCGGTCCTTAGTCCAGGAGTCTAGCACGTGGCGAGAGAGCGAGATGGGGCTCCAACTTCTGGTAGCTTCAATCGTCCAAAAAGTCCCAGTCCGATATCTATAAGCACTCAGAACTCCAGCTAGGTATAAGTCCTTTTAATTGGTGCCTCGAATGCTGTAGTTGGCGGTGTTTGTGCCCGTAACCAAGTTCCTGCAAATATTCACGACAGACGTGTGTGTAAGAGTCCGGTCCCACAGCCAGTGATTGTAACCCCAAACGATCAAAATCACGGGCTGTGTGATCATTACAAAGAAGGTAGGCAAAATAAAAAAAGATAAGATGATATTAAGGACAACCATTATGATACAAACATCCTAAGATTTAATAGTGCTAGATTGGAAAGATGAAACTACAAATTGAGCACGTGGTATGGCTAATCAAATAATTGACAACTAATTAACCAAGATGATAGTTTACATGAAAGAATAATACGTTTTAATACAAGCATGATTTTCCAAATATTCACAACACAGATACTTAAAATACTCACCGTGGAACACGGGATTAAAATATAATTATTATAACGACTACATCTTGAGTATAGAAAAATTTATTCAAAAAAGAAATGTCATTCGAAGAAGTGCCATATATATACCTTTCCTTCCTCTTTTTTAAACTTTTGACAACTATAAACTAAAGCGTAAAGATAAAAAATCCAAAAATCAAAATAAGAAGATATTATATCAATAATCAATATATTATGTAATATAATATTACAAATCCACTGTATTTTCATTATTATTCAAAATTAAATTAGTATTTTTTTAAGATTTAAGACGGAAAAATCGATCTACGAATCAAATATAAAAGCAAGGCTGACGCCGTTTTAGTAAGGACGTGCGCCGATAGATGGCGCTTTAAGCCTCTAAAAATGACTAAATAATTAATTATACAAATCATAGATGACGCGAGTAACGCCGAAATAATCGATTTTATGGAAAGGGAATGTAACTACGTTACACACTAATCTTTGAAAGCCGGCGAGCAACTGAGTTAGTGGAGAGGGATGCCGCCGGCATCGGCATTCTGCCGCGCGCGCCGACTTGCCCGCGCGGGCGCAAGCCGGCGGCATGATTGTACAAAATGAGGCCGGCGGGTTGGGCCGGCGGCCTGCGCCGCCGGGTCAGCGGCTTTGGTGTGTATATCGCTTTAGAGTAGTAGACATCATTTTTTTAGATTTTTAATCCGAAGTACCTACATAATGAACAGTAAAATGGACGAAGAAAAATTAATATGTTTGGTATCAACTAATGAATGTTTATTTAATGTGTCGAGCAGAGCATATAGTGGCAAATTAGTAAAGATGAATGTGTGGGAAAGAATTTCCGAAGAAATGGGAAAACCAGGTAGGTACCTAATAAGTAATTGTTTTATGTAGGTATAGTACATCTATTGCAACCCTGCGAAGCCGAAAACAGCCGCTAGATAGGGTTCCGTACCTAAAAAGTAAAAACGGGACCCTATTACTAAGCCTCCGCTGTCTGTCTGTCTGTCATCAGGCTGTATCTCATAAACCGTGTTAGGTTTCTAAGATAAATGTAACTTTGTACAAAAATACTTATGTAATATGATTTTTTTTGTGGTTTGTATCTATTTGTACATTATTTACAAATTTCAACCCCATCTGTCATATTTGGGTGTTACAAACGAGAAAACTTGGTCTTTATATTTTAAAAATAATAATTAAAAAATATTTTATTTATTGTATGTGTTTTATTTTAAGTATTATGCATTAATAACGTCGATTTTTTATATTGTCTTGCCAATGTACTGATCCAGCTTCTGAACAAAAATATTGTTTGAATTCATCTCGTATCCCCATACTTTCAGTTACATTATTTCTGTCTTCTTCATTCAGCTGTTCAAAATCTTGAAATATATTTTCAGATTGATTTGACTCGTGAGATTGAGTATGAATTTAGTTTTGATTAATAAGAAAATTGTGTAAACAAGGTCAAGCAAGTATGATTTTGTCTAGATGATGAGGTTGCACTTTTAGTGGTATTTGAAAAACTTCATACTTCTGTACCATTATTCCAAATGCACTCTCCACCATGCGTCAGGCTCGGCTCAGTCTATAATTGAATATGTTTTTCTGTTCGTCACCTCTAAAGACATTTCCAGGAAAAAGTCTCATTATATTATTGGTTAAATGCATCATCGGCAACGAATACGTGTGGCATTTCTTTATTTGTTGATGGTAAGCACTTATTCTGTGGTATATGGAGTGTGCTATTATGTAATTTTTGTTGTAACATAGAATTTTTTTTATTTTTTATTTATTTATTTTAGGTCGCTCAAACAACACTGTCATTAGCGACCACTTTAGGCTTACAATTTTAAATTAAATCATAATAATTAAATAACTTTAGAAATGTTACAATTTTTTCGGTACTTTCAAAACACTTATTAAAACATGTAGGGAGATTAACTTTTAGACGTTTAGTATTATACATTGGACAATCAATTAACAGATGTTTAACAGAAACATCACTATCACACCTTTTCTTCGCTTCCTTGGTGATGAGATGGATGTGAGTTACATTAGTGTGCCCTATTCTTAATCTATTTAAAACTACTTGATTTCTCTATTATTTGGCTTTAGCTTGCTTTTTTCAAAAACTGTTTTTCTTATCTCAAATAAATCACTATTGTTATTATTTACCCAATTACTGTTCCACAGGTTCTTAATTTTTAGCTTAAAATATTTTTTGAGATCTTTGATACTAGAGGTTAAGTAATTGCAGTGTTCTAGTTTTGTAGCTTCTTTAGCTTCCCTATCGACTTCTTCGTTTCCGGGAATGCCCTGGTGGCTAGGGATCCAGATTAATAAAATGGCAACATTATTATCTACTAATTGAATTAAGTTGTCTTTAACTAGATTAACTAAGGGGTCTATGTTACTTATATTTAATAGCACTTTTAAGGAAGACAATGAATCAGAAAATTTAGTTTTTTTTTCTGAAAATTTAAAGCCAGTTAATTTACACCATTCACACAATTTACTCAAGGTATTTTGCAAAAGAACTTCTGTAGGTTTAAGATCATTACCACTGCAAAATATTGTTAAACTTTTACCATGATAGTTCTATGAGATAAAAATATAAATTTCATTAATTGAAATCAAAAAAAGAGTAACGCTGAGCACAGATCCCGTCGGGAGTCCATTATCTGTACAGAGAGGATCAGATAGGATACCTTCAACTTTTACCCTGATAGTTCTATGAGTTAAAAAATTTGTGATGAAAGCAAGAATATTACCTTTTATATTCATTTTTTCTAGAAGCAAAATAACTCTGTGCTTCCACACCATTTCACATGCCTTTTCTAAATCAAGGGCAACAACAATAACCTTATTATTATTGGCAAAAGAGTTTAATATATCATTTTCTAAATATGCTAAGTGATCAAGAGTAGACCTAAACTGTTTAAATCCAAATTGGAATGGGAAAATTAATTGATTATTTTCCAGGTACCATCTTAATCTATTACTAACTATTTTTTCAAACAATTTACATAAATTACAGGTAAGAGATATTGGGCGATAATTCGATGTCAGGGTAGGGGTTTTACTACTGGTTTGGGGATAGGTATAACAATGGCCTCTCTCCACTGGTCTGGGAAAATTTGATGAATCCACATATAGTTGTAAATGTCTAGGAGGTGAGTTAGTGCTAAAAGAGGAATTTTCTTTATTAAAGTATTTGAGATGCTATCAGGTCCTGGACTAGAGTCACCTAGGCGTTGTATTATCAACTTTAATTTCAGCATAGTTAAGTTTTGATTATTTGTATTACTGTTATCTTTTAAATTAAAAATAGTGTGATTCTCCACTACAAAGTTCTTGTGTTGGCGGAAATTTAGATTGTAATTATTGTAACTTGAGTTCTCTGCAAAAGCTGATACTAATAATTGTGCATTTGCTTTCGGATCACAGCTAAGTTCTCCATCATTGGTTTTTAAAATTATAGGTTGTTTTTTCCTTTTGAATCCGTTAATATAATTAATTTTTTGCCAAAAAATTCCTAAAGGAGTATAACTATTAATTGACAAAATAAATTTTTCCCAACTTGCCTTTCTACTTTCTTTAAATATCCTTCGACATTTAGCCCTCTTCTTACGAAATTCTATTTTCAATAATTCTTCTACGCGTTTGTCTTCTAGGCTACAAAGCTCGTTTTTATCTTGATTTGATTTTTTCTTTTTATTATATATTCTGTAAGCTTTTTTTGACTCCTTAGGAGACTTATAACATTCCTCATTCCACCATGGCACTTGTTTCTTTTTTATATTCGCGCTGGACTTAGGTATATATTTTCCGACTAACTCGAGTATTATTTGATTAAATTGATCGACTAATTTATTTATACAGAAAATCGGAGATAAGTTAAAATTTATGCCAGGTACTTTACTAATTTCCCGCTCTATTTGAATGCTAAAATTTGTCCAGTCAGCATTTTTGTATTTCCAATATTGGTTACTTGTTTGTAAGTTTGAGTTTAATTCTATTTTTAAAGTAATTGTTATCGGAAAATGATCACTATCGTAAAGAAATTCAAGTGCATTCCATTCGAAATAACTTGATATACTTCGTGAAGCAAATGTTAGATCAGTACTGCTAGTGTGACCATTACTACTATTAAGGTGTGTAGGTTGTTGATTATTAAGTAAAATTATATTATCATGTGAGTCCAGCCAGTTAGCAATTACTTTACCTCTCTGATCACAGCGTTTCGAACCCCAGTGAAAATGATGACTATTAAAGTCTCCTAACAAAACGAAGGGAATCGGAAGCTGGGCAACTAAATCGTTCAAATCCTTATCACTAAAGGAACAGCTATTGGGCAAGTATACATTACAGATAGTAATAGCCAGTGGAAACTTAATTCTTATAGCAATTACATCGAGTCTACTAATAATGTTAATTTGTTCTGGTAAAGTGTCGGGTTTTATGTATGTAGCTACTCCTCAACTGGCTATACTGCCGTGCTTGCGATTTTTGTAAAAACATTTATAATCTTTTAACTTAGCGCAGTAATTATTTTTAAAGTTAGTTTCCTGTATACAAAAACATAACGGGCTTAAATCATTCACAAGTAATTTTATGTTTTAAAATCTAGCGTGAAACCCATTAACATTCCATTGCAAAAATTTCATTACTAACAACAAAGGTATACAATAAAGATTTAAAGATAAGAAATGTGTAAAAATAAATATTAGGTAGTGAGTCGATTAATATCTTGAAGTTTCCGAGATAATCTTGCGCATCTGTTTTTAAGGTTCTTATTCAATTTAGGGTGTAGGTATAGGCACATATTAATTAAAATAAATAAAATAAATAAATAAAAATATCTTTATTAAACACACAAGGGACATGACACAGCCAAATTTTAACAAAAAACAAGTAAATTATACACTAACGCACTATATCGTTCAAAGAATACGAAAAGAGACAGTTTTAAAAACACAGCTGATTAAGGCTATGCAATGCCCACACCATGTGTTTAAAGGGATGCCACTCAGGCTTCGACCGCGGCAAGCCGTGGCGCCTGATCTTCCGTGACCCCCTTGTAAGTTCGCGATCTCACGACGCGATCAATTAACTCTGGGATGTTATCTGTATAGTCCTTAATGATATCCTGAATATTTTGTTTGTTCCGGGAGACGTCTAAAAGACTTACAAATTGATCTAAATTAAGGGGAAAATCAGTATCAGAATTTATCATCTCAAATTTCATGTCCTTCCAAACTTGTTCCTCTGTTCTGTTGTCGAGGGTTTTCTTCTTCTTTTTTATTGACTTCACTGGCAATTCTTCTTCCTGGGAGATGTTGCTATCTGTATCAATGGTACATTCGCTCAATGACTGACTATCCTCGATAATAATCTGTTCTGTTTGAATAATATCTGACCGTGAAGGTTCCGTGGTAGTGTTTGAACGAATCCGCTTAATGCCTTTATTTAGTTCTAATTGGCTTGTAATAGTCTGGCGCTTAGAAAATTCTATGGGGGGGGGTAATTTGAGATGGCATTATATTCTTGTGTGAAATTATTATTGACTTGGGGTGAACGCTTATTATTTTGAGGACAGTGATTAGCTAAATGGCCCATGTTATTACACACAAAACATTTCATGGAATCATTCGTAATAAAGATCCAGTAGTTTGTGTCTTCGTAATTAATTTGTATCGAATCAGGTAATCGTTTTTCATCCTCCGGAGACACATAAAGCTGGCGACGAAAACTCATAATATGTGAAAAACCAGGGTCAGGAATTCCTACTCTCATGAATGTGATTGGTGACAGGATCTTAATATTAATTTCATTGAATTTTTCCACTATCAATTCGTGGGGTATAATGGGACAAACATTCGACAGAAGAATTCGCTTATTCCTTTTAATTAACGGTCTAATTTCCAGTAGGTTGTCCATGACTTTAACTTTTTTAATCACGTCGACTAACTCATCGGCTGTTTGTTTAGAATCTAAATACACACATATTCTTGAAATAAAACGGATCAACGTGGGTTGGTTACAGTGGAGAGAGATAGTAGGTAATCACGAAGCGTAATTCCATCAATAGAATCTAGAACAATAGCTTGATCTTTCTTCGGGTACGTTGTTTTTGATGTTACATTGGCGTAGCTAACGGTGGGGGTCACTGCAGGTTCTTCCATAGTTAATATGGGAGCTCCTGTTGCCAGGAGCGCCCTCAAAAATGTAAGTTATGCTGTAGGTAACTAGTAAGAACACTTTAACTTAATAATAAACAAATATTACTCGCGGCGACAGCGCATTTATCGACTAGCGATAAGACGCGTGAACCGAACGGCTGTTGCACGGTAACTGAACATAGAATTTGACAATATACCGCCATCACTATTGCGGCCGTAAGCACCAACATCAACTATAACAAATCTGTAAATTGCGTCTACAATGGCTAACTATACGGTACTAAATGTTTTCTTGTAGTTGTAAAACTGACTTCCACTGTTATGAGGCGATCGTATTTGTACATGCTTGCCATCAAGTGCTCCAATACAGTTCGGGAATTGCCAAATATTTTTGAACCCTTCTTCAATTTGCGACCAAGTCTACTCTGTTGGCTTCGGCATGACAATAGGCTGCAATACTTTCCAAATTGCAGCACAAGTTTCATGAACTATTGACCGGACTGTGCTGTAACCCATGCAGTAGTTGAAAGCCAAGGATTTGAAACTACTGCCAACAGTCAAAAATCTGAAAAAAAGTACAATTAACTTAATCATGTTTTAAAGAATTAGGGTAGCTAAAAGTAAGTACATTATTATTACAAGTTCATTTTACTAGTTTCAGTTTGTCAAAAACATTGGAAATCAATACGGGACAATTTTAGAAAGGCTGTAAATTTAATAACGTACAAGAGTGGTGTTGCTGGTGGTAAGCGTCGGCCAATAAAGTATGAAAGGGAGCTGGAGATTCTCAAATCACATTTGCAGCATAGACAACAAACGTCGAATTTAGATTCATCGCCAGACGACACACAAACATCAGATACTTCTAGCCTGCACAATGACTCCCCACGACCATCATCCCAAATGTCTAGTTATTCACAACCGAAACAGAATTGAGGGCGTGCATTGGATATTCTAGAAAAATATTTCCTAAGTAAAGAATCTGAAGATCCTGTAGATATTTTTTTTAAGACAATGGCTACGACTGTAAAAAAACTTCAACAGCAAATTTAGGCCGAAATAAAGAAATAAATATTTAAATTAGTTAATGATGCGGAATTGAAATTTTACGCTAAGCATGATATTAATCCAACTCCACCTTTTGATGAATCACGTTCTTCAATCAAAATTCCTACTACTGGATATACTGTAGATAATACTAAAGACACTACATACCATCATCAGTCGCTCCGCGTACTTCATTTAAATTTCAAAAAAGTCCACCAGTTGAATTTATAACAAAGTCCCATACAGCTAAACATATAACTTCGAATACAGACAATGCAACTATGCAAGGTTACTATACATAGATACAAGTAACTCATATTTGCTAAGACAAACGAACTATTCGACTGAAGATTCCGATAATGCATTAATTTTGAATAAGTATTGCCGTTCGATCTTTTAAACTTTCACGGTTTGAACACATTGTAAAAACGAAAAATATTTCGCGGTTAATCCCGTTATATTTTTAGTCGTGTAAAAAGAGATTTCCTTAAAAATCCCTGAATCGCTGCTTTTTCCATACGCTCCAACATCTATATGTATATGTGAAATTATAATTAGCATCACATATTGCAAGTAAAACAATTGAAAAGTAATGTTTATAGTTGTAGTATAGTGATCCGGAATTTACTGGCTGAATTATTTTGACGTGTTTTCCGTCAATGGCACTAATGCAATGTGGGAAATTGGAGTTTTTTTTAAATCCTCTTGCAATACTTTCCCAATCATTTTCTGTAGTAGGTATTATTATAAACTGTCCTTGATGTTTGCATATAGCGTCACACACTTCCCTAAATATTGTACATATTGTTGTATAAACGAGTCTGTAGTTGTAATATAGTTCCATAAATGTACAACCTGTTACAAGATACCTGCAATAAAATAATTATTATTAGAAACCTAACTTAAAATTTACTTTCAGCTGTTGCATTACAAAGAAAGTGGAAGAGTATCCGCGGCTGCTTCACAAGGGAAGTTGGCCGCCAAAAAAAATGTAAAGTCCGGATCTGGCGGTGGATCACGTAAAAGTGAATATGTCTTCTTTCTACAACTGCAATTCTTAAAAAATGTTGTAGCTGTAAAGGAACACGTTGCTGATGAAGAACCTACGGAGAACTCTGAACCAGATTTACAAGTAAAACAAAAGAGAACAGAGGCCACTACGTGTTCTGAAGATGATAAATTCCTTGAAACTCTACAGAGAAGCATTGAGACGAGAGAAAATTTTGACGCAAAAAACGATGACGAAGACAGGTTATTTATGTTGTCTTTGGTAGGTACATTAAAAAAAGTACCTCCAGAAAGAAAAATTGCTACGAAAATTAAGATAATGTCTATACTCGACAACGCAACTAAGCCTGAATATTACCCCCAAAGCTCATGGTTGCAATCCCAACAAATGCAACCGTCTCCTTCAAGCTACCATCCTGGATATGCTACTCGTTTCGGAGGTTCTGAAATGCCACACACCGTACATGCACCCTTGTCGAATTTGTCAAATTACTCCGAAGAATCAATCATTTTAGACATGTATGATTAAATTATAAATATATGCTTACCTCAATGTCACAAATAGTTTTTCTTCAGGACTTATAGATTTTGTTAATATTGTATCATGTTTAGTTAAATCATTCCGACATAAACTTAATAATTCATCAAATGATGTTAGTGACATCCTCAGATAATTGAACATTTTTTCAGGGTATTTTCTTAAATCTTTATAGTGTTTGAGAAAAACAGCGCTTTGGCTTCGGTTTGATACAAACGGATGTACCCATTTTTTTTTGTTTCATCTTTTTGAGACGCCGACGCTGGTAATAGTATAATAACAGTGCAGTAATTTCCACGTCCATTCCTGACTGTCTCGAGACAGAACTAAATGCATTGGCGACGCTATTTGGCGACTCAGTCTGGCGACGTAGGGACGCCAGATGTAGCCAAGGCGACGTCGCCATGGCATCTCGGTGAGGTATGGCATTTACGAGACACGAAAACGAGAAGACGTATGAATTAAGCCACGTATTCATTAGTAAACATTTGTTAATAAACACTGTTTATAAACTGTTCATAAACAATGTTTCATAATGTTTCATCATGAATCTGAACTATTTATTGATGAAGTGGAGAAGAGACCTGCAATATGGGCTTTTCAGTGTGAGGATTACTCAAATAAAATTATCAAGAACCGAGCTTAGCAATAGTTGGTGGAGATATTTGGAAATTGTGAAGACACGTTGGAAAAAAAGAATATTTTAAGTAAGTAGGCATATTCACCAAAAATGAACTGACAGAATTATTACCTATCATAATTATTATTATGAAGCGCTAGTATATTGTACTCTCGGTATACTTCAGGTACTTAACAAAATATAAACAAACTTCGTCTGTTTTATGCAAACATTTCGAGCATTTTTTTTAAATGAAGGTCACAACGGTATTACCTTATTTTGTTTGTTTACATTTAGTTAAGTACCTAAACATTTCAAGTACGGTATGTTAGTTGTAGCTATATTTTTGTGTCTTGCCGTGGAACACGACCATCGTTCACAAAGTAATGAGCGAATTTATCTCTGTTATTCAAAGATGACGGTGCCCCTCTTCCCGCATGCAAGGTATTGAGACTAGTCATTGGTGCAGTATATAAAGTATATTTATATTTTAGACCATTATGTTTACATTTATAGGCCTATGAAAGATACGCCATTTGTTCGCCAAAATACCAAAAGTGCACTCAATGTTACGTCGGGCTCTCGATAACCTATAAATGATGATAACCTATAGATGGTAAACATTTGCCTGAATATGGACGCATTAAATTTTCTGCTAAGCCGAAGGCTTCATATTCAACTGTAACATGAGGCATTGGTGTTGGGTCTACATTAGATATTGGTTTAGGTGTTCGTATGTTTAATGATTTTTCTGTCAGTCATTTATAAAAATTTTAAGAATATTAGAATTTTTAAATATGGCAGAATCACTGCTTTTGCCATAAGCCCCAATATCAACATAAGTAAAGCAATAGTTGGCGTCGCAAAGTGCTAAGAGCACTATGGAAAAAAAATGTTTATAGTTATGATACAAAGATCCCGAATCAACAGGCTTTATAACTCGAATATGCTTGCCGTTTATAGCACAAATGCAATTTGGAAAATTTGCATATATCTCAAAGTCTCGTGCTATTGTCTTCCAGGTATCTTCAGTCGCTTCGGGCATGACTTTGTTTACCAACTTATTCCACAATGATTTACATACTTCGCGGACAATTCCTGTAATCGTCGATTTTCCTAGGCGATAATTGTAGCTAAGTTCTCCAAATGAACAACCCGTACCAAGATATCTGAAACAAGAAAATTATTAATAATATTATTATTTTTAGGTACACAACTCCAAACAAAAAAATGGAAAAACATACGAGACTGCTACAATAAAGAATACAAAAAAGAAAAAACAACTCCTTCTGGTTCAGGTGGTCGCCGATATATGTATTTTTCAAGACTTTCTTTCCTGCAGAACAGTGTAAGTAATAAAGACGCTACAACTAATATGGAAGAACAGAATGAAAGGCAAAGTGAGGAGCCAAGTCAACTAAACGCCTATGCAACCGAAGCCACTGAAATACGTCCCCCTAAGACTACGTACTTACTTAAACGTACGACTTAAACTGTTTTAAGTGCTTGAGTAGTCTAACTCCATATTTTGCTCCAATGAATGCATCTAAATATCCATCTTCGGTCTTGTTTGTCCAATCTCCATCGACCGACCAATCACGGTCAAGCATTTCGAAGGTCACGCGCACGTCACGCGAGTCGCGACGCCATTTTGTTTGTTTATTATTTGCTTCGTTTTAAAGTAAGCAGCGTTACTACGACAAATTTAAAAAATGTAATACTTCATATGCTTTAAAATGTCTGTAACAACGAAAAAAATGGATTATAAATCGAGCGAAGTTGATTTGGATAGGTACGTTGACATTTTATTGATATATTCTTTTGTTTCAATTTTGTTTTAGTGTTCGAAGTTACTTGAGGGTAAATACAGGTGATTATTAGTACTTAATAAATAATTAATTACCTTCTCACATCTAAGCCATGATCCGTTCTTACTATTTTAAACCGACTTAAGAAAAGTAGGTTCTCAGGTTGACCTCTATGTATGTGTGTATGTATGTATGATGTATTTTTGTCCGCAATTATCGCTCGTTTGGCTGAACCGATTCTGATGCAGTTTTCAGAACAATATTTGTCACATTTAGGAGAAGGTTTTAGTATATTAACCGACTGCATAAAAAGAAGGGGTAAGACTAAAAACTAAAAAGTGAGAAAAAAATGGTTAAATAAAAACCAAGAACCGACTTCGGTGAAATCGGAGCAATAAAACGATTCAACAAAAACGAAGACTTCATGGAAGTCGGTTCTTGGTTTTTACATTACCAATTCTTCTTTCTCTTTTTTTAGTTTTTAGTCATAACCCCTTCTTTTTACGTGTTTTTAGAGGCTACTACATAATTACTCGTTGTTGGATATTATTTTAGATATAAGTTATAGGAAGATTATAGTTTAGATATAAGTAAAGAGGACAATGAAAATTTTACTTATATATGTTCTGTCGAGATAATGTTAATTTATTATATTTTTTATCATTATATCGTGTTATATAGTGATATAAATTGTGAAATAGATACAAACCATAGATTTCAATGAAGTCAGAGCCCCTAAACTTACTCTATAAGGGGCACTAACAGAATTGAAGTCGGTTTTTTGTTGCTATTTAACAAATTTTGTACTGTGACTCCTGTACTGGAAATTACTTTACAATGTTCTTGACTTCTTCAATTGTTCCGGGATCAGGTTTTTTTTATTATTTCGGTTAGAAAATAAAATAAGTTGAAAATTTCTAATTTCGCACACATTTTTTATGATATGTAAATTGTAAACAGTGATTGAAGCTGCCTTAAATTTAATTGTTCTGCTGTTTTAAAAATTAACAACCTTTTTTTTTCAGGATTGATATAGTAAAGAAAAAGTTATTTCCTAGTGATAAAGAGGATATTATAATAAATACATGCAAAAAAAGTGAACAAGACGAAAAAGTGGACAACATTTTAATGACATGCAAAGGAAAAAGAAATAAAGTTAAAATGAATGATAAGGTAGTTAGCCAAGAAGTTAGACAAAATGTTGTTACCTTTGAAGAGGAAAAACAAGACACAGTTAATCCTCTTACACGAAAAAGAAAAAGACAACCAGAAAAGTGGAAAAGCAATATTATGAAAAAGAGAAGAGAAGCAGGTGAAGAATATTTAAATATGAAAGGAGAAATCAAGAAGAAAAGGATTGTTCAACCTGGATGTGAAGTAACTTGTAAATATAAATGTTCAGAAAGATTTTCAAATAGTAAAAAAGAAGAAATAAAAACTTAGTTCTATAGTCTGAGTGATGAAAAAAAATATAAATATTACAATGAATACATTGAAAAAGAAGAAAGTAAGCAGTAGGAGGAAATACACTTTTGTTTATTACTTTCCAAATGGGACAACCAAAGAAAGAGTATGCAAAAAATTCTTTTGTACCACCTTGGATATCTCTGTTAAAAGAGTATCATGTACCATTTCTACAAAAAAAAGTACGCCAGGAATACAAATGTAACGCCAACTCCCCAAAAAGGTATGTATAAGAGTCACATTATTGTAGAGCCACCACAAAGCGTCAATACCTAGAACCAAGTTTAAGTATCACAAAGATGTATTCGCTTTATGCTTCACTTTATGAGGAACCGGTTAAAGAAAACATTTATAGAATTTTTTTTAACGAAAACTTTAATTTAAGTTTTTATAGACCAAAAAAAGATACCTGCGACATATGTTGTGAATACAAAGCAATCATAAGTCCCGATGAGAATCTACAACTGAAATATAAAGAGTATATGATCCGTAAAGATGAAGGCGAAGAAAGAGCAAGAGACAGACAGATTAATACTAAAAACTCAAATACAGCTGTTATAACCTTTGATTTGGAAAATATTTTCAGTTTACCCAAAGCAAATATCTCTTCTTTTTAGTATATTAGTAAACTCACAGTTTATAACTTAACTGCATACTGTAATATTGACAAATCTGCAACTAACGCTATCTGGGATGAAACAAAGTCTGGGCGAGCTGGAGATGACATAGCCAGCGCATTGATAAAAATTTTAGTACGCGTAGTCGAGGACTTGCCAAGCAATATTACAAAAAATATTCTTTGGTCTGACGCTTGTGTACCACAAAACAAAAACTCAAATATGAGCATGGCTTTGTTAAATTTTTTGCAGTCAGAAAAAGCCAAAAATATTACAGAGATAAAACAAAAGTTTTCAGAACCCGGCCATGGAAATGTACAGGAAGTAGACTGTGTGCACAGCGTTATAGAACGTAATTTAAGATACAAAGAAATTTATAGCCCTCTTGGGTTACTGCAGGAATTTTTGAAAATACAATCGAAAATTAAGCTTTATTTTCTGCAAATGTTAGACACGAACTTTTACTCTTTTTATGATGAGGCTTATTAAGCTTGGATTTGGTCAAATACCATACAAAAAAATTAAATCCATAAAATACAAGAAACCAGATTGGAATATAGTAGAGTTCAGAACTAGTTTCTCGGAAGCAGCCGTAACAACAAATATAAAAAAACTAAAGTAAAAATTTTAAATGCTCAAAAAACCAAAAAACTGTATAGCTGACAAAAATATTCAAGATATACGTTCAGTTTATAAATATATGCCTCTAGAAGACAAAAAGTACATGAAAGTATTAATAAAAAAAGTTGAAGCCCATAAAGATGTCGAAGATATGCCAACCACAAGCAAAAATATAAATACTGGAAAATCAAAACAAGTAATAACTGTGAAAAACAAATCTAAACAGAATAAAAAGAACACTACAATGAAAGCCAAGAAAGAGAAGAAGTAAAAGCATAAAAATGTTATTAGAGAAATAACCCTAATACTAAAGCATTTTAAAATAACATTTTGTTGTAGCAGCTATTTAATTACGATAAATATGTAGGTAATAAAACCTTTGATTATATAACATGTGAATACTAGAAATAAAAAAGGGTCTAAGTGCCAAAAATATTATTTCGTTTTTATTACTGTATCGTGGTGTATGTTCCCTCGCCAATAACCTAAATAGGGACTAAACGTCTAGCGCAGTTATTTACTTGGTACTTACATCTCCAAGGAACGCGGAGGTGTAAGACGCGGGGGGCGTAATTCTTTAAAAAGGTCTAAGTCCGTCGTCGCGTGATGCCAGTATTATGTAAATGGCGGACCTTACACCTGTTGTTACCGATTTGAGACGAAAAAGGCGTAAAAATGGCGAAAAAAGTGTACAAAGTACTAAAAAGGCTTTAAAGGATGCCGGTAAACAATACCAGACATCTAAGGGCGAGGTGATTCGAGAAAAAAAAACCACCACCTGATGAGGTAATTTGATTTTATTGTTTTTATAACCTATAAACAATTCGCGCGGGCGTCCGGAGCTACCGTCCGGAGTTACGTAGTTATGATATACATATTTGAGTATGTACTTATTAATATTGCATGAATATTAAGATATATATGTGTATTATTTTGAGTAAGATAGCTATATATTTAATATTTGAAAATACGATTATGGACAGTTTTATTAAGCTAGATATTTAATTTGACACTAAAAATATGCACCTTTTTGACTGACTGTCTTTTAAGGAGGAATGTTTTTCGAATATGTACTTGAAATACAATAAATATCTCTATCTTACTAATATTATAAATGCGAAAGTAACTCTGTCTGTCTGTCT
Organism: Phengaris arion; assembly: GCA_963565745.1. Classification (NCBI taxonomy): domain Eukaryota; kingdom Metazoa; phylum Arthropoda; class Insecta; order Lepidoptera; family Lycaenidae; genus Phengaris; species Phengaris arion. Next base: position 4,592,882 of record OY751444.1, on the reverse strand, counting down.
CACTCTCACGGTAAAACTACTGAATCGATTTAGATGAAACTTGGTACACAGATAGTCTAGAGCTTGAGAAAGGTCATAGGCTACTTTTTATTCCCGTATTCCCACGGGAACGGGAACTACGCGGGTGAAACCGCGGGGCGCAGCTAGTTTACCATAAATAGTATATTTGATAATGTATAGAGGTTCCTGCTTTTTGCGTTAGTTAGATTGTTGTTAACAAAGTTTAATATTAGAATTAATTAATCTAGACTTAAGTAGACGTTACATTACCTTATACTAAAGTTTTTTTTTGTTTTTGTTTTAAATAAGTTATCTTACAAAATACTATATTTGACAGAATAGAGATGTGCATGTGTGTGTGTGTGTATTTGTGCGTGCGTGATGTGTTAATATATATTTGTATGTATGTGTATGTCTATGTGTGTATGTTGTATGTGTCTTTTTATGTTAGGTACCTCCAGTAGCCTGAACCGCTGAACGGATTAAGACGTGCGAGGTGTCCTTGGAAATGTCTTTACTTTTCACCCATATAATAATAATAATAATAATAATATAATAATATCTATGGACGCTTCACACCACGTCAATCTGGCCCCGTGCTAAGTATCCGAAGAACTTGTGTTACAGGTACCAGAAAACGGGAAGTATATTTAATACTTTTATACTATACATATATATATAAGATTTTTATTATATTATACACATATTTAATACACATCCATGACCCAGGAACACAGAAAAACTTTTTAGTTCCTTCGGCGGAATTCGAACCCGCGACCCCCGGCTTGAGCACCAACGTGCTGAACCACTGAGCCACAGAGGTCGTCGAAACTTTATACCATAAACTTTATTTTCAGGTACATTGCAAGTCTCATAATGATTGCAAAACATTGACTCCGGTCCATAAATTAAAACTATTCCAAGAATTTTATAATCTGGCAGATAATGAAAAACAGTCGACTTTTTTAATGAATCTTATTCATTTAAGTCCAGTAAAAAGGAGAAGAAATGGAAAATATGAAACATCTGAGCAAAGCAGAAGGCAGTGTACTGTATTTTATACTGTACCCAATGGACAAGGCACTATCGTAAATGTATGTAAAGCCACATTTAGTGAAATATTTTCAGTGACTTCTAAAAAAGTGCAGATATTAGTAAAGAAGAAAAAAGAAGGTCAAACGAGTTATACGGAAACAAGAGGAAATAAGAAGAAGCACAGAAAATTCAGGGAGATTGAAGAGATAAGTGTAAGAGATCACATAAATTCATTCCCACGACTGGAAAGCCACTATGGTCGCGCACGTTCTCAAAAAGAATACCTGAGCCCTGATCCTTATATTCACCGCATCTTTCAAGCTTATAAACAACTGAACCCAGAAACTCCAGTAACATATAAATATTACAGTACCGTTTTCAAAAAATACTTTTCTAATGTCAAATTTGGTCAGAAACGGACAGATATGTGTGCTACCTGTGATTTACTTACTGCAAAAATGGTTTCAGACCCAAGTAACAGAACAATCCACAAACATCAATTACAGTTACACCAGTTAAGAGCCGAAAGAGCAACCAAGCAAATGACGTTTGTCATTAAAAAGTCACAAATGCCTAGCAGCACCACATGCACGGTTGCCATGGACTTACAACAAATAAAAGTTACTCCTACCCTTACTCATGGAGCCATGTACTATTCTCGGCAACTGGCAAATTATAACCTTGGACGAATCGAAAACACAGGCGATGGTTACATGATGTTGTGGAATGAAAGTATCACAAGTAGAGGAGGAAATGAAATAGCTTCATGCATTTTTAAAATACTCAATAGCCTAACACTAAATAAAGACAATTTGATCATGTGGAGTGATAACTGCTGCGGCCAAAATAAAAATAAAATGTTTTTATTTTTATGGGCATTTTTAACTTTCAAAAAAGTTTTTAAAACTATTGAACACAAATTTTTAATAAGTGGACATTCATATCTCTCTTGTGACAGAGACTTCGCGATAATTGAAAGACGAAAACGCGTGACAAATTGTATGGTGCCCGATGACATAAAACACCTTATTGAAAATGCACGGTTCAAACAACCATTTCGGGCTGTATAAATGAATACTTAAGATTTTTATGATTTTAAATCGGCGGCAGACTCATTTCTGAATACAACGACACTTCAAATAACGAAAGCGCATCACCTGAAATTTGAAAGCGAAGAACCTTTCGTAATTAGAATGAAAGAAACGCATAGTTTTACCGATAACTGGAAAGTTGTGAATCTCCTAAAGCGAGGCAAGACACTCAATGAAATTTCTGGTTACTCATTACCAAATTTAAATTGTAAAAGCAAAATAACTGAGGAGAAGAAAAAAGACCTTTTAGCAATGCTACCCTATCTTAGAAATAAAGATCACCGAAAATATTACGAAACTATTTTGAACTAAACTAACATTTATGATATTGCTATAATAGTAATAATTTGAAAAAAATTATGTTTGTCACATCACTAGTCTTTCTTTAGATAACATACCTAAGTGCCTATATCAAAACGGGGCTTGGCACTTAAGCATTAATTTATGATATAGCGCAAGGCATATAGATCCTTATTTTAGTTGATTAGAATTGGACTTTAAGTTTTCTTTGGTTTGGTTATAAAATTGAAGTTTATTGTACTAATTAATACGTTGAGATACGTAATTTTTGTTTAATAAAGGCATTTTACTGTAATAATAATTATGTCAATTTTAAATAAAATAAATTGTGTGGTTATGATGGTTTATTATTTAAAACATAAATTCCTACGCTTTTGTTTTTTGGAAATTAGACCCTTTTTATTTCTAGTATTCATGTATTATTATTTGTTTACCTATAGTCTATTTCGTTTTGTAGTCTCGGCATACATGTTGTAGTATAGAACAATTCCATATCTTCCCATGGATGTCGTAAAAGTCGACTAAGGGACACAATATATGTTGACGGTGGGCAGCAAGGACCGTCTAGGATGGCGACGAGCTCGCCACTTGTCACGTCAGATGGCCTCACGAGTCTGGCGAAACGTGAGCAAGAATACCATTTGCCACGTTGAATTGCCTTTATCACTTACGGGGTAGGCAGAGGCTGTTGAATCCCATCTGCTACAATCCTTCATTCAACGTAGCAAATGGATAATATTCTTGCCCACTTTTGTGACAAGTGGCGAGCTCGTTGTCATTCTTGGACGGTCCTCACGATCGCAGTGTAAGCTCTTTTTACGTTGAAGGCGCTGCTGCCCATCGTTAAAATTTTGTGTCCCTTAGTCGACTTTTACGACATCCACGATAGGAGATACTATTCTACATGTAGGCCGAGACGACACGGCCATATATATTTTTAAATTATTTTATAAAAAAATTAAACATACTGTATAGCGAACATGGTGGTATTTTGGACAAACAAGCACTAAACTGGCACGTTATTTTAGAGATCTATCTCCATGTCGTTGTGCTCAATCTCCATATACATAATTATGTCGGAAGAATTTTGGCCAACCTCCAATAATTAAATGAAATATAATGAGTGCTATAGTTATTATTTTTAATTACTATTTCTATACATATAAAGAAATACTACATTTTTCTAAGTCAGCAAAAGTTTAATAAACTTCTGAAAATTTCCATAAGTAACCTAAAAAAAAAAGTCCCCTGTAAAATTTGCTCACTGGTCGATTGGCCATTCAAGCACTAGGGCGGCGAAATCTTACCGCCCCCTGTTCGCTACAGTACTCAGCAGATCACACCTTCGTGTTGGAAAGGACAACAGTATACAACCCCGCAAGGATATTTTACTACATCTGGATCATCTCCTGTTATTCCGCCTGCGTCACCATCGCAATTTAGTTCTGGCTCTCAGTCGTCTACTGTTACAGAAAATATATATGCTGATTTTGAAGAACAATAAATAAATATTACCTTAAAGTTATTACGAGTTTTTCTTCTGGTGACACGCTTGGCCTCAAATGCATTTCAGAGCTTGAAATATCTTGCCTGATCAGTTCAATTAGTTCATAAAAAGATTTTATTGACAAAATCAAAAACATGATGATTGGACCGACATTGCTGCAGAATTGCATATATCACAAAAAGTGGAAAGAAAGATGCATATTCTACGCTCACAATTTAGTCGTGAAAATGAAAAAAATTAAACCATCAAAAAGGACTGGAAGCGGTTCCGAGGAAATGCAAAATGCAAAAGCAAAAGAAAAGAGCAAAAGCAAATGTCAGTGGTTTGAACCGGTGCAATTTTATTGTGTGGTGCAACAACGTCTGGAACATCAGATACTATGGGAACAGTGAGTAGCTTTTATATTATCTGTTATCTGTCAAATCCATACAAAAAGTCCTAAAATGTCTGTCAAGTGTTTTCAAAAAGCTAACGCAGTATAATAATTCTAAGTATCTAGTAACTTCGTCAGGTATCTATATTGTATATAATTATTTTAATCAACTTCCTACTAGGGTCTTGTTAATTTTAAATGAAACGATACTGAATATTATAATCTTAACTTGATTTGGAAAAGTAAAGATAGGTACATACAAATGAGAACTATTTTATTATGCACGAGCAGTTTGCCATGGCACTACCTTCTGGACTAATAAAATATTCAGCAAATTTGTCTCTTACGAACGTAGCAGCGAGTGGTGGGTGTCTTGCAACAGTTTGTAAGTCTAACATATTGCTGAGGTGCTTGCCTGAGAGTACCAATATCTTTTCACCAAGTACCTTCTATAATGGTATATTCTGAGTCTTCATAATCGTATGTTTCTGGTGGAGTATATAAAGCACGAGACAGTTTATTGCGTCTTAAAAAGTTATGCAAATATACACATGTCATTGTTACTATTTCACAAGTAGCAGGCTTAAGAGGTATGGCTTTTCTGAAAACACGAAAGACAGTACTTAATATGCCAAACACATTTTGTACTATCCTTCTTGATCTGGAAAGTCAGTAGTTGTAAATGCGCTTTATAGTTCCTCGATTGTGAATACCAGGATATGGCCTCATAATATTTTCAGATAAGGCAAATGCGCTGTCCCCTATTATTACATAAGGTAGATTCGGACCATTTGGTATAATTACACATTAAATATTCCACAACCACAACCAATTGGTTGTGGTTGTGGAATATTTAAATAATTATTTTGAGTCAATGCGTCGTAAAATGGAGTTTCCAGAAATACTCCACTGTCGGAAGATCTGCCTTTAGCACCACAGTTCGCATATATAAAGTTGTAATCTGCATCGGTTATTGCCAGTAGTATAATACTGAATTGTTCTTTATAGTTGAAAAAGTCGCTGCCAGAGTTACACGGTGCTTCCATAACAATATATTTTCCATCAATGGATCCAATGCAATGAGGAAAATTCCATAATAATTCGAACTGGCGGGCTTTATTTTTCCATTCTTGTTCAGTATTTAGGACCTGTAATAATCAAACAATAATAATAATTACAGGATGGGAGTGGCTCAATCGAACCATCGAATTCACCGCTGTCTGTGCCGCCGTCACCTACAACATTACAACTGCCAGCGCCAACACCACCACCAACCTTGCCACCGCCGCCGCCGCTTTCACAGTCAAAGAAGAGGAAGTGTGACGATAGTCTAAATGAAGTGTATGAAATTATGAAAAGTGCCAAAAAGAAGATGGAGTAATCAAAAGACGAATTTGAAGTTTATAACCAGTATGTGGCATCTGAATTAAAAAATGTAAAAATTCAAAGACCAGTATTACAGGCCAAATATTATATAAATAATATACTGCTTCAAGCGAGAATGGGCAATTTCGATAGTAATTGTTTCGGTGGATATCGTGGCTGTGGATGGCAAGAGTATGGCGGCGGTTACCGCACCACATCATCAACATCTACGTATGCTGATACATCTACCCCAACGCATACACCAGAACCCCAAACAGGAGTCCATACTGCAACTGGTGACGAGTTGCACTTTAGCAACATTGAAGAAATAGTTAGCCAGTTAGAAGATGACACACAATAAATAAATTTGATTTAGATATTTGATAATCATTCTGATTTGTGATTACACTTTTTTTACTCACCTTTACATAGTCCTTTAAAACATTAGTCAATTCCTTACAAACTTATGGTAAGATCTTGCTGATCAATTGTTTTGATATTTTTAAGGTATATGACAGTGAGCCATATGAATCACCAGTTGCAAGAAATCTTAAAGTAACAAGTAGTCTTCTCTGAGGCTCAATAGGATGCCAAAATTTAGTTTAGTTTTTTTATTGATGGTCCAATCAATCTTAATAACATTTCAAAATCAGTTGGTGACATTCTGGTGAAGTTCTGAAATGACCCATCAAATCCGCGGAGGTCATTAAATACATAACTTCTATTCAACAACTAGTTTCAAATCCACCACCTTTTCTTCTTTTTTTTCGATTAATGCTCTTGTCGAATTATTATGTGAGCAGCAGAGAGCATCCCTACCTCCTCGGGCGACATCCTGTGAACCACTGACAAGTGTGGACGGCCAAGTTTCAGAAACATGTGTTTATTGTAAACTTGTTTAACGCTAGTCATAAACAGTTTATCAACAAATGTTTACTAATGAATACGTGGCTTTAATCATCATGGCAACATTGGAAAATTCTGATATTGATACAGAGTTATTTATTAGTGAAATTCAAAGTCGTTACGTAATATGGGATCAAAAAAGCAGAGAATTTAAGTGCTCGTGCTTCGTGCTTCGTGCTCGGCTTAATCTATAATTATATATTCTTTTTCTGGGCGTTAAATAGTTGCCAGCATACGGTCGTTGCATTTACTTTGACAATGGAAATGCTTCGTCCCCAATAAAAGTAAAAGGCAACGCTATTTCATTGTTTGTTATTTGTTTCGGTTGTGGAATATTTAAACGATTTTCTACTATATCGCTTCTCAATTGGCTTCTGTCAAATATAGTTGAATCTGAACTTTTCCCATACGAACCGACATCAACAAATATGTAGTTGGAGTCACAGACGGCTAGCAAATTCATAGAGAAATACTTTTTGTAGTTAAAATATAGGGAGGCGCTATGACAAGGCTTTATCATCCTAATGTGTTTGCCGTCCACTGCACCTATGCAGTTTGGAAAATTAGCATTTTCTAGAAAGCCTTTACTAATGTATTCCCAGTCTTTTGTTTGTGTTGGTGGCATACAAATATGAAACAAAGTTTTAATTATAGCTTGACATGTCTCGCGAACAATTTTTTGTATTGTTGACAATCCTCTTCTAAATGAAAAATAAAGGTCCATTAAAGAGCACCCAGTTGCCAAATACCTGAAATATATAATTATTGTTACAGTTGTTAAGCTTCAAAAAAGGTGGAAAGGAATCCGCGGCGCCTACATCAAAGACAGAAATAAAAAAATCAGGAGTGGCTCCGGTGCATCTACTTCTAAAGAGTATCGGTCACGGACTCGTCCTTCGAAAAACCCGCCGCCACCAGATATTTCAGATGATGAGAATACAGTTAACATAAGCAATGATTATACAACAAATGTGACAAAAAAAAAGAAAAAATCTAATGATGCTGAATATACAATGATTACAAAGTTATTGCAAAGGATGGACGAAAGGATAAATAGAGACAAAAAAAGTGGTGAAAGTGAACCCAAATATAACTTTGCGTTGTCTCTGGTTGAAGATCTAAAATCAATTCAACCGGACTATAAAATGGATGCAAAAATGGAGATCATGGGAGTTATGAAAAAATACAAGCATATGTCTAACAGCTATCCTTTAAACTATCCAGATCCAGGATATTTTACAAGTCCAGAGCCACCCCGAAATAATTCATTGCAACCAATCAACTCTTCGCCAAGCGTTTATGATGAGAAACGTAACGCTGAAGATACAATTTATAGTGATTTCTTTTCAGAATAATATTTTTTAAACCATCGTTGATTTAATGTTAACCGATTAATAATTAATAATAAATAAGTGTAAATCATTATATCCTGTGTACTTATTTAATGTTAAAAACATACCTTATAGTGATTACGAGCCTTTCTTTAGGTGACACTGATAATCTCAAATGCGTGTCTTCATGCCTTAAGTCAGATTCTACCAGATGCAACAACTCATAAAATGTAGGTCTTGACATTCGCAGGTAGGTACGAAATTTTTTTGGATTATTTTTTAATCGTTTGCAATAACACATAGTAGTCGCTCTCTTGCATTCGATTAATTGATAATGGATCCTCCCAAATCCGTCCATGTTTTCGTTTTCTTCTCCGGCGTCTTCGAAGTAACAAAGCTAATAGCAGAGTTTTCTCGTCGGAATCCATTTTGTTACTGACTGTATAGAACGTAGTTAACCCGCTACAAATACGCAATGAAAATGTTGCCAATCTGCCACGCGTCCGCGACGCATTCGCTGCGCAGCCGCGGCGTGTTCGTAACGCATTCGCCGCGCGCCCGCTCCGCTCCGCAACCGCTCCCAAACCGCTAGTATGATAAGGCCCTTAGGCCCCCCGCGCACTAGGCAGCCAGTAAAACATATGACGTTGTATGGGAGCCCGCGCACTAGGCATCCACGAATTCCTGGCTGCGGCAGCCAATACGACGCGCCTGTTTGCACGGCAGCCAGCTGGCTGCGCGCAGCCAGAGCGTGTATAGGCGAATGTACGTGGCTGCGGTCAGTCTCCGCGCACTTGTTGTAGCAGCCAGACGTATTTTTGGTTCCGAACTTTTTTCGAGAAATGACATTCGATACAGAGAAATTTATTCGGGAAATAGAAAGCCGTAACAGCTTGGCCACGGGACATTCGCCGATGCGAATATTCGCGCGGCGCGAACGGCGGAGCGTCTAGCGACTGAAATAAACGCATAGCAATTTATATATCAAGCCACGCGCAACAGCGACCGGTGAAGCGGCCGGCGAAATGCAAAACAAAAGCATGAATCAGTTAAATCAGTACGGTGCGAGCCACAGAGTTGAGCGGCAGTCGCGGCGAAAATTTCAGTGATCAAACGAGTTTAGTTGTTTTCGACGCGAAAAATGAACACCACTTTTATTGCTGAAATACTAGCTAGGCCAGTGGTTTTTGGAAGTCTGGCCATCCACAGCATAAATTTAAACATGTAGTGAAGAGATTGTGGGAAGAAATAAAAATAAAATTTCCAGATTCTGAAGGTAGGTATATTTTGTTTTATTCGTTTAGGTATACATAATTAATCAATAATATCACACTTCACTCATTAATTTAAGCTTTATAAATTTTCTTGGATAGGTACCTTTTTGTAAATATCATCACAAATAATTTACAAAGTAGTCTATAAATTGATTTCTTATGTCTAAAGCATGTAACGTAGCTCTATTGTTCCGCCTAGACGTCATAACTTGATTAGATGTAGATCTACAATGGATGTACCGTCTATATCAGGATCACTGTTTCCGTCTTCTTCTCTTACAATATTACGTAGTAGACATCCAACCTTAATAATTAGTTTTGCATGTTTGGTGTCTGTTTCGATTGCTTTGAGGAAAATTCGTCACTAATTAATCATAATACCATAAGCATACTCAATTGTCACTCGAGCTCTTGATAATCTTTTATTAAAAATTCTTCTCGAATCATCTAAATTACTCGATGGAAAGGGTCGCATAAGATACGTTGTCAGTGGATAGGCTTCGTCGCCAACTAGGACGTGTGGCAGCAAAATATTTTACCCAGGTAATATTTTTAGCGATGGCATATTAAATCCATTGTTAGTAAGCAATTCATTAAATTTTGAAAAATGAAATGATCACAGAAAATTTATAATCAGCATTAGAAATTGCTTGTAGGTGCAATAAAAAAAATATAATTATGGTATTGGCTACCGCTCCGTGATGGCTTCCGTCGGCGGAAAATGTATGCCGTCTATGACTCCTACACAATTAGGGAATTGCCATCTAGAGAAAAACTCGTCTGAAATTTTCTTGAAATCTTCTCTTGTCAATTTTGGTGACATATGCTGTAAAACCAACTTTTTCCAAATGGCCTTTAAAGTTTGATATATCGTTTTGACGACGGTGCTTCGGCCTAGAGAGTATCCCTGAGCCAGAGATTTAAAAGTCATCCCAACGGAGAGAAATCTGAAACATATATATATTTTTTTTAATGTACCTACACATTTACTATCTTCATTATTTGTGGTTATTGGAACCCTAACTTAAATATTGTAGTTTAATCTTATCATTTTTTTTAGTTGGTGATCTCAAAAAGAAATGGAAGAATCTGAGGGAGACATATAGTAAAGAGTAAAAGAAAATACCTAAACCCCGGTAGGATAATTCGCCCTCAAATTATGAACCAGCCTGGAAATACTTTACGCTATTAGAATTTTTGAAAGATGAGTACATGCTTTTAGCTGCCGAATCAAACTTAGATGAAGGAGACAGTGTAATAATTTATAACGAAAACAATGATGATATGTCCATTGAAGGTATAAATGAAGTTAGGTCACCTTCTCGCGCATCTTCACCCATTGAACCCTTTACCTCTAATTCCCACAATTCAAAAAGGCGACAAAATATAAATGATATTCGGGCACAGTATTTAGAGATTGGGAAAAAAAAACTAAAACTTTTGGAATACGATATGTCTAAAAATACACCAGTTGACAGTGAAAAAAAATCAGATGACTACCATTTCTTAATGAGTATTTTGCCGGAAATGGAAAAACTACCTACTATCCACAAAATAAGGTTTAGAAATCAAATAAACCCAGGCTCTTTTACACGAAATAAATGTTACGATGTACTGAGAACCTTACGGGCGCTATGGTTACTCTACTCAACCTAACCATAATAACTTAGTACGCGTCCAACCTCGCACAGAGACACATATCGCTCCGCGTTTAAAATTCGTAAAAACGTCAATTTCGTTCAAAATTAAATTCAAAGTGTATAGAGTGATAAAATAGTGTGTGGTGCACCAGGATTATTGGAGGCAACGCGATCGGAGTTCGGGCTGCAGAGTTATAAGCCCTCAACTTTGCAGAGGAATAACAACTAATCCAAGTAAGACCCCCAAATTCCACAATATACTCCAGCTTGCCACCACCGAGAGCTGTCCAGGGACATATCATACCACCAGATCCGCGCAGGATCTTAGGAGTTATTAACATCCAAAATTCCAAGATCTGCGGGGATTTTCCACGTGTTTACAAAGGTTAGTCGAGTTCATACGAGTTCAAACTAAAACACGTGTAAACCTAAGACAGCAGGATCCACGAAGGTGCTCCGAAGTAACATTGAAGACACCTCGAGCGTCCACCGGCTCATCCTCAAAGGTACCACATACTTCATAACAGCGTTCCAAAAGGACCAACCAGATATACCAAGTGCGGGGTATCCCTAGAATCGGCACGAGGAGCCCCTACCAAATACCTCAACCCCAACCCCAAATCATCCCCCTCAAAAATCCCTTACAAATTACGTCATCCTACGTCATCCTACGTCATCCCTATCGCACACATCCATCATCATCAACAACATCCACCCCAAAAAACTATCCAACGACCCTAAACCTCAACACCTCCCTCTATACCAAAAACTCCCAACAACCCCCAACCCCCACCCCCCAACCCCTTACCCTTAACAACAAAAACCCTACCAATCGTCCCCCTACGAAACCCCTACCAACCCTACCACCTTTACCTCAAAAATCTTACCTCACCAATCGTCCTCCCACGAAACCCCCCCCCCCTCTTCCCCCACGAAAATACCCCTCGACCTATATCTCCTGACCCCTTGCTCCTAGACCCCCCGAGAGGGCTCATTGGAACCAGGAGAACGAGCTCTACAATTTGGCTCCAATAGTTTCCCCGAATTCCAGTTGACCCCACAACCTAATCCTAATTCTAACCTCCCAACCAAATCCTTATACCTTCGTGTAACAGATCCGATACCCCACACAAATCAACGACTTGTCATCGAAATCGAGCAAGACTTTCCACTCGGCACAGTCGTCGAAATCAAACCCAGCAGAGACGACGGCGCCGGGTGCCTCACAAACATCACAAGTGGCCAAAACATACAGCAGGTCCCTGAGGGAGAAAGTACTTGCCAAAGCACTCCCAAAACTCTCGCCAGCTACACAAACATCACAAGCCCCAGAAGACCAGGGGAGCCCAATAGAGCAGACTGAGGCGATCCATAAAATTCAGACGTGGGAACAGGCGGAACTACCACCACGCCCTATCTTATCCGAGGACGAAGATGAACTGTCCGGGCTTTCGGAATCATCAGTGTGCTCGGAAGTCTCCCGCATCCGGACATCGAGGAAGAGTCTGCTGTTCACCACGGGACGCGGAACGGGCATTGACATGGACGCAGCAAACAAATCAGCGAACTCCATGCTACAAAAAGGGAAGGAAGCGCTGGAACAAGCGGGGAACATGAAAAAGGAGTGCAAAACAACTACAGAAAATGGAAGAGAAAACGTTGAAAATCCAGAAGGAAAACACCAACGACATAAAGAAGCTACACAAAGCCACAACCAAAAACGCTCCTCACAACAACGAGGAGCTAAAAACACAAATGGAAAAAATGGCCACAAAACTGGAGGAGATCCAGAAAAAGCTGCAGCAGCCCTCGACCGGACCAACTCCCAGCGTCATCAACATGCGGGAACACTGTTACGGGTGTTGTTAAAAATAAAAAAAGGGTTCTCCGTGACAATATATATTTAAAAAAAAAAAAAAGGCCGTATGGTCTGATCTAGCCTCTTGGTGTCAAGGTAGGGTTAGGGGATTTAAACCACGTGGGAACTTAGCTGAGGATCCAGCTGTCTAGCACGTGGCGGATGCGAGCTAGGGCTACCACTCCTGGAAGCTTCTCCGTCACCGCTGCGTCCGTACGTCGTAGATAGATCCTCTCAATAAAAAAAATAAATCCCCGTCCAATGATCATCAGCACTCTGAACTCCAGCTAGATATAAGTCCTTTTAATTGGTGCCTCGAATGCTGTAGTTGGCGGTGTTTCGTGCCCCAAACCAAGTTCCTGGAATAATCACGGTAATGTGTCGGTAGGAGTCCGGTCCTACAGCCAGCGCGATTTCAACCCCAAACGATCAAAAATCACGGGCTGTGTGACCATTACAAAGGTAGGCAAAATAAAAAAGATAAGATGATATTTAGGACCCAATATGATACAAACATCGTAACATTTTAATAGTGCTAGATTGGAAAGACCGAAACTACAATTGAGCACGTGGTATGGCCAATCAAATAATTGACAACTAATTTACCAAGATGATAGTTTACATGAAAGAATAATGCGTTTTAATACAAGCATGATTTTCTAAATATTCACAACACAGATACACTAAATTACTCACCGTGATACACGGGATTAAGAATTAAAAGAAACTGGAAAAACTTCAACAATAAAAATTCTACTTCGTCTTCTAGCAGGAGGAAAAAAAGGCCCTGTCATCTCGCGACAGCCCTTATATACTCCTACTGACAATGTTTTTTTTTTTAACTGACAACTAGCGGTAATGCATAATCCAACCGCCACAATAAAGAAATATTGGAGATGAAGCTCTAGTTACAAAACCTTTGCCAATAGATGGCGTCGTCTAACATAATTTAGTTATTAAAGTTAGCAATAACAGCCAATAGATGACGCTAGGAGCGTCGTTATAAGTTATATTAAATGCGTTAAAATGTAGCTATGCTACATATCCCCCCCTGTTACCGAAGGATTTTGACTGATCACAGGAAAAATCCAGAAACAGCTACAAAAGAAGTTAACTTGTTAAAAAAAAATTGAAAAAAGAAAAAACTACGACGATGGAGGTTAAATGCTAGTCTTGTGTCTACGCGCAAACAACCGACAACCTTTCATACTACGATTCACACTATAGTCGTACATCCCATACATACATTCACTTTCATTATTGCATCCCGAACCAAATAATATGATCCGAGACGCCCTAACATGCGAGTATTGTTTTCCATAAAGAGGAAAACAACACAAGTCGAAGATAATGATGTACACAGCTATAACGTTATACGACAAGATAACGAACAGCGTCTGAATAAAGCGCGAAACTACTAGCCTTCCTACAATAGTTAACCAACTATTTTGATAAAATTGGTAGCTTAAGGTCTTTCAAATGCCAGGCACCAAGATCTTTGCCTTGCATGTCTTGCAGAACGTAAACTAACGGAGAACGTTTACCTACAATTTTACATTTTACAAATTTAGGAGCCAACTTTTTGCTAAAATGTTTCTCCTTGTCGCTGAGAAAATAAGTTCTCTTGAAAACTACATCACCAACGTTAAATTCAGCAGGCTTTCGTCTCAAATTATATTGAGCAGTGCTCTTAACATGAGCTTGCCAAAGACGCATCTGAACGCTGTCAAACAAAGATGACATACATCCCAAATTTTCGGCGTAGGCGTCACGAGGCGAAAACACGAGGTCTTTTATACTGTCGGTATCTAGGTAGTGAGTACCGCAAGACACTAGTTCCCTACCATAAACTAAGAAAGATGGTGTAAAACCGGTTGCCTCATTCACCGAGTTGTTGATGGCGAATTGTATTTCGGGTATATGTACATCCCATGACCTATGGTCCTCTTCCACGTAAGTCGAAATACAAGTGATAATAGTCCTATTGTAGCGTTCGACCGTATTTACCTGAGGGGTATAACGCGGTGTTAAGTAAACTTTAGGTATATTATATTTTTTAAAAAACCTATTAGTTTCGTTACTAACGAACTGAGGGCCATTATCCATTATAATAGTTTGTGGTACACCATGCACCAAGAAAACACTATCTTCTAAAATTTTAATTATGATATCGGATGTAGCACGTTTCATAGGAAAGATAAGGCAAAATTTTGAAAAGCAACAAGTTATAACTAAAATAAAATTATTACGTTTTCTAGTAGTAGGTAATGGTCCCATTATGTCAACAGAGATGACTTGAAATGGTCGAGAGCATTCTTTAGGGCGACCCATTTCACCTAAAACTTTATGATTTTGAGACTTATACTGTAGACATTTAGAACACTTAGAAATGTAAGTGACGACATCGCGATACATGTTAGGCCAAAAGTAGTTAAGTGCGAGCCGTCTATAAGTTTTAAAAATTCCCATGTGACCAGCAGTGGGCTCATCATGGTTAGCACGAATAATTTCTTCGCGAAAATCTTTAGGAACCACCTCTTTCCAAGAAAATTCAGAAGTTAAGTTATGTTTATTTTTAGAAAGCCTAAACAATCTATTATCTTTAATCGTAAAATTTGGAAAAGAAGATGGCGTGTTATTGCAACCGTTAAAAATATTAAGATACCAGGTATCAGCGCCGGTATAGTTTGTCCAAGTAGAAATTGCGTTGATGTTAACCGCTCGAGACAAAGCGTCTGGTATAACGTTATCACAGCCTTTCCTATGTTTAATTTCAAAATTAAATTCGGAAAGTCTGACACACCAGCGAGCTAGCCTACCAGTGGGGTTGGACAAAGACAAGAACCATTTAAGAGCACTGTGATCAGTATAAACTGTAAACTTTTTACCGTTCTCTAAATAACAACGCCAGTGTTCTAAAGCTACTAAAACTGCTAACGTCTCACGCTCAGTAATCCCATAAACTTTCTCCTGTTTAGTTAAGGAGCGACTCATGTACGCGACAGGGTGTTCTTTTCCTTCGAACTTCTGGGTGAGCATGGCCCCAATACCATAGCTACTGGCGTCCGTATGAACCTCAAAGGGTTCATTGTAATCGGGACAGCGCAGTACTGGCGCGGAGACCAAGCTCTCCTTAAGTTTATTGAACGCCAAGTCCGCCTCAGAAGTCCACTCGAAAGGAGGGGCATTCTTACGTGTAGACGTTAGTTTATTTAAGGGCCCTGCCAGAGTACTAAAATTAGGCACAAACCTTCTGTACCAAGTGGCAGTACCAAGAAAACGTTTTACACTTTTCCTACAAGTAGGTGTAGGAAAATTTATGATCGCGGCGACCTTATCAGGATCAGTACGAAGACCGTTGCCGTCGATTACATAACCTAAATATTTAAGTTGAGACCGAAAAAATTTACACTTTTCAAATTTTACAGTCAAATTAGCTTCCTTGAGGACTTGAAGAACCCTCAAAAGAGTAGCTACGTGTTCATTATAATCCTCGCTAATAATAACTATATCGTCTAAATAACAAAATGTTTTATGACCAAAGTTACCAAATAAGGCATCTACTAAACGCTGCTGCGTAGCAGGTGCATTCGTCAAACCGAAAGCCATGCGTTTAAAACGAAACATTCCGCGACCCGGAACATAAAAAGCAGTCTTATCGCGATCAGACTCATTAATAGCAGTCTGCCAGAAGCTGTTAGAAAGGTCAATAGTACTTAGGTAACGAGCGTCGCGTAAGCTGTCTAAAATTTCCGAAATGTACGGTAAACTATAAGCGTCTTTTTTAGTGACAGAGTTTAACTTACGACTATCTAAACAAAATCTAAATTCGCCAGTATTTTTCTTAGGCACCACTAATACAGGAGAGCTCCAAGCAGATTGGCACGGCTCGATGACGTCCATAGCCAACATTTCGTCAACCTGTTCAACTAAAATACGTTGTTTTTCAGGCGACATCCTATAATAACGTTGACGGATAGGCAACGCATCGCCTGTATCAATTTTATGAGTGATAAGAGAAGTTAAACCTAAACCTTTCTCTTCAAAAGAAATAGAACGAAATTGTTTTATTATGTCGTCGGCTACCGAGCGCTCAGACGAACTCAAATTTTCATAGCCGTTAATGGCCGGCTGGGCCACCTGATGAGAAGTGATTTGTTCGGTAGCCGTACTAGAATTAATAGAATTTAAATATTTAGGACAAAGTTTAAAAATACGCCAGAAGTCAATACCTAAAATGAGGTTAGAAGTAACCTGAGGTACTACGTATAATTTTAAAATATGAAATTGATCTTCAAAACGAATAGGTAAATTTATATAACCTATAGACTTTAAGCATTGACCGCCCGCGGCGAAAATTGAAATATTATTATCATCATTATTGATAGGATAGCCTAGCTCAATAATGTTTAAATGAGAATTATTACCTAACAAAGAAATGCAAGAACCCGAGTCTAAAAGACCGCGCATGCTAAAAGCGTCTATGTGTATATTGACATAAGGTCGAGAATCTAAATTGTTGTTAATACATCGGACCGTATTAATGGTGTAATATTTAAAAAATGTGCCTACAGTTTTAACCCATTGTTTCCGATCATCAAGGTCGGTATGGTTAGGTATAACACGATCCGATAAAACTAGTTTTTTGAACGATATTTACTAAGGCAACGAGTACAATCGGGCCGGCGCACGCCAGGATTGCCACAGCCAAAACAAAAAATTTTCGACTTATCAGCTGTGCACTCATAATAGCTGTGCGAGTTAACCTTACAACGTAAACAAAATTTAGGGATATTCGAATGCAAACTATTAACATGATTATGTGAATGTTTAAAAGCAAAACTATTATTATTATTAGGTGGGTTATTAGAAAAATTATTATTCCGAAATGGTCTACTAAAAGTTTTATTAATAGTTTGTTTGTTCTCAGTTTTATTACTATTACAAGTATAAGCTAGGTCCGGTGCTAAGGTATCCGACGTTATCCTAGGCGGTTCATGATATAAAGTTAGTCGAGATTGTACATCCTCATAATTCTTACAAAGAGACTTTAGTTGTTCAATAGAGTTGACCGTAGGAGAAGAAGCCAAAATGTTTGCATAGCAAGGTTTAATGTTGTGTAATAAGATTTCCAACTTCTCACTCTCTGGGACAGGTTTAACAAGACGGTTGAACATTCCTTCCATTATAGCAATATAAATTGTAATGGTTTCTTTTTCGCCCTGAGTTCTACTACGGATTTCCGACATAAACCGATAATCAAAATTCGGTTTGTCAAAGTCACAATACAAAAGATTTAAAAGTTCTGACCAACTGTTAACGTTTTGATAAATACTTCTATACCAATGTAAGGCATCACCAGTAAAAAGATCAAAAGCGTGAGAGAGAATCTTTGAATCGCTAACGTTATGCTGTGTACAGTACTCATTCACTCTAGAAATAAACGCGCGGACACAAGACTTGCCATCAAATTTAAATTTTTGTAAACCAGCTAGATTATTTTTTTCACATTGAACTGTAATATTTAAAGGAGGCATAGGTGGTGCTACAGCAGGAGCTGGCATCACGGAACAACTACTAGACCCCTTAAGTTGATGTAATAAACCCAAATAATTTTGAAATTTTTGTAAGCAACTATTATATTGTACGGCAAACGGTTCTATATTATTAGTAGAAATTCTATTAATCCTATACTCAATGTGGTTTAAATTATTCTCAGCTCTAAGCAATGAGTTACCATCGGAGTGAGAATCTAATTGTAATTTTATTTTTGTTAGGGTTTCCTCAATCCCCAACAAATCATCTTTTATAGAAAGACAAGAGTCTAAAATATCTTCAGACGGGTAAAGCTCAGCTAATTTAACTATTTGCTTTCTTAGCTCCACAACGGTGGAAGCTGGTGTTTCATTTCTAACTAAAACTTCATACTCCAATTCTGATTTTTGAAGAGAAAAAAATTTAATTTTCTCCGGCATAATGAAAAGTTAAGTTAAGTTGTCAGAAGTAAAATTTATTAAGAAGTTAAGTAACTAAGTAAATTGTAAAGTTTGAAAACAAATTAAGTTTTTCCAAAATAAATCAATTAATGAATTTATCAGAAGTTAAATTCAATTTTAAAAGTTAAGTTATCAAGTAAATTCAAGAAAAATATTCACAAGCCTAACGGTGAGTATATCTGTGTTGAGAAAATACAAAAATAATCAGATGTATTCTCTAAAAATACACAAAAAAAATATAATTTGTAATCAGTTCTATATAAGGTATCTAACTACAAGACAAGTTCTACAGACTATATGGTACAGACCATATACACTAAGATGAAAAACAAACAGTATAAAGTTTATTAACAATTTTAAACTTTACACAACAACAATATGATTACTAGTTACTAATAAGTATATCCAACGCTCATAGTAAGTTAAGATTAATATAAAGTTAAGTTAAGTTAAAGTGATAAGTCAATAGCAAAATAATTTAGAATAAGAGTTAAAGGTTATATTATGTAAATATTTATGTTGAAGTAAAAAGTTAAAATAAAGTGAAACAAAGTTAAGGCCAAAAAGATCACATAAGCATCATTGAAGATGATGCTGATGTGTGTGCATGTATAGTGTGGGTATGTGTAAAATAAATATGTATATTAAAATAAATAATTTACAATATAAAACAAAATATTACTAATATCCTGCCAAAAAGACAGGACCAAAAAAAAATAGAATACTAATAAATATATTTAATAATAAAGAATAAATTTAATATTATGTCCACTGTGAAAAAAAAACACAGGGTTCCTTATGTATCACGGAACCCTAAAAAAAAAACAGTGGGTGTGTGCTGTAACGTTACCTGCCTCTTACACGTGTCCGTTACGTAACCTGAACCAATTCTACCCCGGGCCCAGACGGGTAAAAGTACTGAGAGAGTTGGATATGAAAGACGGCACAAAACAAACACCAAACACTGGACACACAGACCCAGGAAGAGACACCAGATGCCAGACCAGACAAAACCACGTTTATGGGCGCCAATTGTTACGGGTGTTGTTAAAAATAAAAAAAGGGTTCTCCGTGACAATATATATTTAAAAAAAAAAAAAAATAGGGGTCGTGAGCAGAAGGCCGTATGGTCTGATCTAGCCTCTTGGTGTCAAGGTAGGGTTAGGGGATTTAAACCACGTGGGAACTTAGCTGAGGATCCAGCTGTCTAGCACGTGGCGGATGCGAGCTAGGGCTACCACTCCTGGAAGCTTCTCCGTCACCGCTGCGTCCGTACGTCGTAGATAGATCCTCTCAATAAAAAAAATAAATCCCCGTCCAATGATCATCAGCACTCTGAACTCCAGCTAGATATAAGTCCTTTTAATTGGTGCCTCGAATGCTGTAGTTGGCGGTGTTTCGTGCCCCAAACCAAGTTCCTGGAATAATCACGGTAATGTGTCGGTAGGAGTCCGGTCCTACAGCCAGCGCGATTTCAACCCCAAACGATCAAAAATCACGGGCTGTGTGACCATTACAAAGGTAGGCAAAATAAAAAAGATAAGATGATATTTAGGACCCAATATGATACAAACATCGTAACATTTTAATAGTGCTAGATTGGAAAGACCGAAACTACAATTGAGCACGTGGTATGGCCAATCAAATAATTGACAACTAATTTACCAAGATGATAGTTTACATGAAAGAATAATGCGTTTTAATACAAGCATGATTTTCTAAATATTCACAACACAGATACACTAAATTACTCACCGTGATACACGGGATTAAGAATTAAAAGAAACTGGAAAAACTTCAACAATAAAAATTCTACTTCGTCTTCTAGCAGGAGGAAAAAAAGGCCCTGTCATCTCGCGACAGCCCTTATATACTCCTACTGACAATGTTTTTTTTTTTAACTGACAACTAGCGGTAATGCATAATCCAACCGCCACAATAAAGAAATATTGGAGATGAAGCTCTAGTTACAAAACCTTTGCCAATAGATGGCGTCGTCTAACATAATTTAGTTATTAAAGTTAGCAATAACAGCCAATAGATGACGCTAGGAGCGTCGTTATAAGTTATATTAAATGCGTTAAAATGTAGCTATGCTATAAATGCTATGCTATGCTATAAATGGAGCCAATCTCCGAAAGGCTAAAGGTGGTATCATCTGAGATAAAATCTCTAAGAACCGAAAAAGCAGAGATACCACCCCAACCAACAATTAGCCTAGGAACGGAGATGGCGCTGGTAGAGATAATGAAAAACCAGTCGAGGCCAACATACGCTCAAGCAGCGAAGAAACCGCCACCGCCACCAACAAGAAGAGAACAGCACAGCATAATAGTATCATCAAAGGACGCATCGGACACAAGCGAGAAGACCCTCATAATAATACGAACAGTATTAGACCCAAAGAAGACAGGGGCCAGGGTAGACAACTTGCGGAAGCTGAAAAACCAGAGGATACTATTGAGCTGCGGCAACAAAGAGGACCTCCAGCTAATATCAACGAGGATCCAAATGTGCGAGAAGCTAAAACAGGAGAGAGCAAGACAAAATAATCCTCTCCTCATCATCAAAAACGTGTTGTCTTACCACACGGACCTCGAACTCGTGGAGCACTTGCGAGCTCAAAACAAACAGGTGTTCCACGGAGTCGAGACTAAAGAGCAACAGGTAAGAGTCAAATACAGGAAGAGGGCACGTAACACCCAAGAGTGCCACGTGGTATTGGAGGTGTCACCGCAACTCCACAAAAACTTTCTAGAAGTGGGTAAAGTTTACATAGACCTCCAACGAAGACCAGTGGAGGATCAGTCCCCCCTCATACAGTGTGCCAAATGTCTTGGATATGGGCACACTATGAAGATCTGTGAGGAGGAAAAACCACGCTGCAGCTACTGCGGAGAACAAACCCACAACTGGAGCGAGTGCGGCGACTGGAAACAAAATAAGCCACCCACGTGCTACAACTGTAAGTTAGTCTCAAAACCTTTGGCGCCTCTGGACACGGCACACATAGCTTTCAGCAATGAGTGCTCGGAGAGGCACAAATGGGACAACATAGCACGTGCAAAGATCTCATACCTGTGCTAAGGATGACAACACGCAAAACAAGACACAGTCTCCCACGGACACACCACATCACATGAAGATAGTCCAGGCGAACCTGCAAAGATCGAAGACGGCCACACTCGAACTAATGAGACTGGCCGCAGAACAAAGGATTTCAATAGCCCTACTACAAGAACCATACGTAGAAAGTGCAGGCGTCATGAAACATCATCAGGGTACTCACATCATCCAATGTACCTTGAACAGAGAAGGGCCCAACAAAGCCGCTGTGGTGATATTCGGCGACAACATAGAGGTGTCGCACGATCCACTCCTGGTCACTGAGACCGAAGCAGCGGTGAAAATCCGAGCGGCCAACCTCGAGATTGGACTAATATCGGTGTACTTCGAGGGAGACAAAGACATCACCAACAACATACAAAAAGTAAGGAACACAATAGGGAAACTAAACACCAACAACATCATAGTGGCAGGTGACGTGAATGCATGGAGTCACTGGTGGGGTAGCACATCTGAAGACCAAAGAGGACAAGCCTACTCCACCTTCCTCGACGAGATGGACTTCCACATCCATAACATCGGAGACACACCTACCTTCGAGACAGACAGGAACGGCAGGATGTACACTAGCATAGTGGACGTCACGGCGTGCAGCCTACCGTTGCTGACAAAGGTAGAGGACTGGAAGGTGATCAGGGACGCCACAACATCGGACCACAACGCCATAATTTTCCGGGTAAGGCTAGAAGGGAAACCTCAACAAACCCCAAGGCAAACCACTCGGAAGTTCAACACCAAAAAGGCGGACTGGACGGCGTTCCGATCCTTATTCACAACATCTCTGGTGAACAACAATATAAACAAGAATGTGATAAACCAGAAAGTAACATCAACATCTTACTGGAAGAAGTCATAAATACCTATATAACCAACATCCAGGAAGCATGTGAACAAACAATTCCGAAGATAGGTATTTACCGAGGGAAACCGGTGCCGCAATCGTGGAACAAGTCGCTAGACCTCCTCCAAAAAGAAGTTCTGAGGAGGAAGAGACGAATCCGCAATGCAGCACCTACAAGAATGCAGCACGTCACAGAAGAATATCGAGCCGCAAGAAAGGAATTTAAAAAGAAAATGGAGGAAGCACAAACAAACAGTTGGAAGGAGTTCTGTGCGAAACAACAAAGGGAAAGCATGTGGGACGGAATATACAGAATCATCAGGAAGACAGCGAGAAACCAGGAGAGTGTACTACTACGCGATACGGAGGGCAACACACTCTGCCCACAGAGATCTGCGGACCTCCTGGCAAAAACCTTCTACCCTGATGATACTGAGGACAACGACTCCCACTACCACCAACAACTAAGGTCACACTACCCAGAAGAAGAACTCAACGAGAATGACCCACCATTCACCTGGCCGGAGCTAGAGACCATTCTATCGTCTCTTAATCCCAACAAAGCTCCCGGCCCAGATGGACTCACATCCGACATCTGCAGTGAGGCCATAATGTGCGCCCCGGAGGTGTTCTTGGCACTAGCAAACAAATGCCTAAGACTGGGACATTTTCCGGACCCGTGGAAAAAAGCGCACGTGGTCATGCTTAAAAAACCTGGGAAAGAAGACTACACCCAACCAAAGTCGTACAGACCCATTGGACTCCTATCAATACTGGGAAAAATTGTTAAAAAACTGATTATCAGTAGAGTCCAGTGGCTCATACTCCCAACGCTCAATAAGAACCAATACGGCTTTATACCACAGAGAAGCACTGAGGAAGCGCTGTATAATCTAGTGGACCGAATTAAGGAGGAAGTCGAAAACAAGAAAAAGATTGTACTCCTAGTCTCACTAGACATAGAAGGCGCATTCGACAATGCGTGGTGGCCAGCGTTGAAACTCCAACTCATCAAGAAGGGTTGCCCCTCTAACATATATAAGATGATCGGCTCCTACCTACAAGGAAGGAGTATAGAAGTCAACTACGCCGGCAAGAAGAGCACAAAAGGTAGCAATAATGGTTGCGTCCAGGGATCCATTGGTGGACCAACCTTCTGGAATATCATATTGGACCCACTGCTTGACAAACTCTCAGACAATCAAGTAGAGTGCGAAGCCTTTGCCGACGACATAACGTTAATTTTCTCCGAAAGCAGCGTACAAGCCATAGAAGAAAAGGCAAACCGCGCACTTCGGACCGTTTTAAGATGGGGAGACCAGAATAAGCTGAAATTCGCAGCACACAAAACCAACGCGATGCTGCTGACAAGGAAGCTGAAACTGGACCTCCCGAACATCCACATGTCCGGAGTAAAACTCAACCTCGTGGAAGAAATGAAACTTCTTGGCATTACCATCAATCTCACACTCACCTTCTCTTCACACATAGCATCAGTGTGTAAGAAAACCGCTAACATCTACAAGCAGATAGCACACTCGGCTAAGGTGACATGGGGGCTAAACGGAGAAATTATAAGGACTATCTATATCTTAGTCATAGAGCCAATCATCCTCTACGCTGCGAGTGTCTGGGCCCTGGCAACAGAACTCAATAAGACACAATCCCTACTCAACTCCATCCAGAGGAGCTTTGCAATCAAGATCTGCAAAGCATACAGGACAGCATCCCTAACATCCACCCTAACACTGTCAGGCCTGCTGCTGCTAGACATCCGAATCCAAGAAGCGGCAGCCCTATACAAGACCAAAAAGCGCCTATCAAGCGACTATATACCACCAGGTAAGAACCTAGAATCACCATGTGACGTTCTTACCCTACCCCACCCCTCCGACTTCAAAACCATCACCTTCGAGAAGCTGGAGAACATGGAGCCCCAAACCATAGAACAACATGGAATAAAGGGCCCTCAAGTCTACACAGACGGAAGTTAAATTGAGGGCAAAACAAGGGCCGCCGTGACATGGTGGGAGGACGGAATTGAAGTCAAAAACATCAAACTGTCGCTTGATCCAACATGCACAGTGTTCCAATCGGAGATGCTCGCACTGCATAAAGCGGTCGAAATGGTCGTCCAGAGCAATCACAGGGAAGTTAACATCCTCAGCGATTCAAGATCCTCCCTGGAATTGATCAGGAACCCAAGGCCGAAGATGCAACTGGCAGCGGACATCAAACTAAACATCAAGAAGATAGAAGAGCAAGGCAGAACACTTAGACTTTTCTGGTTACGCGCATACGTGGGTACACCCGGGAACGAAAGAGCTGATGAGCTAGCAAAACAAGCCGCTCTCGCTCCTAACTACGACCCGGGCTATAACCACACCCCTCTGTCCTACATCAAGACAAACTTAAGAAGGGAGTCTATCCGAAGATGGCAGGACAGATACATAGCATCGCAAACCGGAGAAACCACTAAGAAGTTCCTACCCGACGTTGCTAAAGCATACCGTTTCACAAGAGGTACCTTATTATCTCCCACTCACGTTCAGGCTATAACCGGTCACGGTGCATTTGCCCAATATTTGCACCGTTTCAAATTGGTGACTAGCCCGGGATGTGAGTGCGCCGAAGAAATAGATGAAACGGTATGGCACATCATCTTCGAATGTCCGCGCTTCCTGAAACAAAGACACGATGTTGAACACCACCTCAACATAAACCTACAGGAAGCAGAAACATCCAAATACCTGGAGGAGAAGGAAACAAGAGAAGTGTTCCTTACATACATAGAAACCATCTTCCAAATCGCGCGACAAAGACACAAGGATAGCGGAGAAGAAACAAAAACAACCAACTTCATCAACAGAACCCACCATACTCACCGCTAAACAAAAACCGGATACCCCTCACTTCAATACACCCAAGTGGCTAAGTGAGGGAGAACGAGGAACCCTGAGCCTAAGAACGAGGAAAGTGGTTCTGTTTATGAACAACAACTACGAGAGACTGGGGATGAGCTTTTGCTCCAGTGTTGGATCAAAAAGAGTCGACATATCACCTGGGCTGGCTCTACTGCTAAAAGGAAGCACAACCAGAACGAGCATGAAGCGAAAAAGGTACGAAGAATTGGGTGAAAACACAAAACAAGAAGAGGCCAACACAACATCACCACAACCAGGGCCGTCAACCGAGCCTCCAAGATCCAGCGCGGATATCTGGGCTGAAAAAGAAAAGAAAAGAAGGCAATTAAGGGAAGTTGAGAAAAGTGGAGGTGCAATAAGAACCAAGCACCTTCAAACAACCAGCAGCAAGATTGTCCAGCAACTACACCGGCTGGTCACACGCGAAAACCTCTCTCTCAGAAAGGGTCCACAAGAAGACCTGGACCTTGAAGAGGGAGAAGAACCCCCAAAGCCTGAAGTCTTCAAAAGCCCAGATACACAAGCAGACGCGCTCAACAGATTCTTAAGAGCTCCAAAACAAGCAACACAAAAAATCACCGCCAAACCGACGCAAGCTCAACTTGGTCTGGTCAAACCTCCCTCCCTCAGAAAAGCTGAACGACTAGAAGACCATATGATCAACGCATACCTTGAGTACATAGCCATAATAGAGGCCAACAAAATTGTAAAAACCAAGGAATGCGAAGACATAATGAAGTCGTTCAGATTGAAGAAAGAAGCTGTCCTCGAAATCCAGCTAGAGGAAGCCAACGCATCGGTCTATAACAACACCACATCGACCGTTCTGAGAGGAGCAGAAATGACACACCACATGGCGGCTTACAACGCCACATCGGGAATTGTCTTTCTGGATGAGGACAGGACCAAAAGAAGAGGAAATCCCGTCTTCGACACCCCACCTAAAGACCCTATTGTCGTGATCACAAAAGGGACTGCAATATGGTTGGAGGACAAGATACTAGAAACATCCAAAATCTTGTCCGAAGCAGATCCCATCGACTACTGGGAAATCCCGGAAATAAGCTGGGTAAATGGCGTTCCGGGATGTGGGAAGACGACGTGGATCATCAACAACTTTAACGAAGCAGAAGATGTAGTTGTAACAACAACGATAGAGGCGAAGAAAGACCTAATAGAGAGGATCACAAAGAGAGCAGGTCAAGAAGCGAAGAAGAGAATACGCACCATGGCGTCGATTCTTGCAAATGGACGGAAGGGATTCGAAAGCCTAAAATGCACCAGGCTCCTCGCGAACGAGGCATTAATGAATCACTTCGGTTCCATTGTAATGATCATGCGTATTGTCAGGGCCAAATACCTGCTCCTCATAGGGGATATAAACCAGCTGCCCTACATAGATCGAGAAAATCTATTCACCCTCTATTATTACCGCCCTAATCACCTCACAGATGTAGCTCAAGAACTACTCTGTACACATAGATGCCCGGAAGACGTCGCCTACGCGCTAAAACACATCCACAAGGGCATCTACTCCTCAAGTACCATCATAAAATCCCTGTCGATAAAACCCAGGACAGGGGCGGAGATCCCTAAGAACCAGCCCAACACTCTACTTCTAACCTACACCCAAGTAGAGAAGAAAACCCTCACAAACCTAGGGTACGGGAAGGGCGAAGGTTCTAAAATCCTCACGATATACGAGGCACAGGGATTGTGTTACGAAAGAGTTTACATCGTTAAACAACAGAAGAGGAAAATACAACTGCACGACAACGCCTCACACGCGGTGGTCGCCCTGACGCGTCACACGAAGGAATGCATCTACTTTACAGATGACAGCGACGACGCGCTGGGCGCCTTAATGAGAGAACCACTCAAAGTGCCCCCAAGGACCATCATGGAATATAATATGCAAATGGCAATCAAAAACAGGGACGAAACTACCACCAACAAAATAGTCTCGGCCATTATTCCATGAGGGCACAAATGGACAACACCACGGACCAAACAACATCACCACAACAACTAAACCGGCGGTAACCAGGAAGAATGCCACCTAGACCATCATGGATTTCAACATCCAAGGCAACCATAACAGAGACCAAATGTCTCGGCCTTAAAACCCATGATGGCCCAAAGAAGAAGATGACACCACCCCGGAAGTTCAAGCCTGATGGCATCCAATTAAAGAAGATGACCACAAGCACAAAGGCGAATATACAACCCGGACTTACAACACCAACAACCAAACCGGCGGTAACCAAAAGAGTGCCACTTAGACCATCATGGACCGCAAAATCTAAAGGCAACCAAAACAGAGACCAACGGTCTCGGCCTTAAACCCATGATGGTCCAAGAAGAAGATGACACCACCCCGGAAAACAAGACTGATGGCATCCAACTCAAAAAGATGACCACAAAACAGACAAGACGACATCAGCCACCATCCGGCGGCCAAGAAAAAGTAAACCCCTTCAGGGTACAGGCCCCTTCAGGACAATTCAAAAATTATTGTAAAGAAATTGACGTAATACGAAAAATAATGTATATAAAAAATGTTACATAACTGACAGACTGATTATTATAATTCATAATGATTTAAATGAAACAAAAAGACTGATTAAAATGTTGTTTAAGTTGTATGAAAAATTAATCAGGGGATCCCAAAATATATATATAAAAAATATGATCAGGGCCCCCTGACCATCCCACCAGACCATCACGTCTAAAAGTAGTATTATTTTAATATTACTTCGAAATTTCGTACCATGACCTCTTTAAAGTAAGATTACTATATGATTGTTTCATCGAGAAGTTTTGTGGCGTCAACGCAATAACATTCGTCCTAAGCGTACCATGAGGTACACTTAACACTGTTTGACAGATTAGTAATATTACTTTTACGTCAAACTAATGTCAAACTAGCGATCTGAAAAAGTTGCTTTTTCGCAATGGAAATAACATTATTTTAAACTTTTAAATATTTTAGGGTATGTTTTAATTGCCTTTAAAATGTAAGTACGCCAATATAATTATACATTGTTTTTGTCTGTAAAGTGTTGTTTTTGTGAATTTATGAAGATAAACAATAAACGCCGTTCGTTTCTAGATGGCTAATGAATACGAGATCTTCGAGTTCTTGGAAGACGATTATGCACATGCTACCTCATCAACGATGTAGTGGAGAAGGCGATTACGTGTTAGTGGTGGGTCGTCGACGCTTTTTCGATCAACGAAACGAGACCGTTTATCGTTCATCGTAAACTAGTTGAAAAAACAGTTTTTTTTTTTTCGTCTAGTTTACGTCTTCGACGAATACTGAACTGAGCAATAAACTATGACAAACAAAGTAGTTTTGTTCACTAAACGACTTACAGCAACTGTTTTGACAAACTTGTTGTCGTTTGCTGATCGACGCGACGAGTGATGACGACGAACGACGAGACGGTTTAATCTGTGAGCGGTGGAAATGAACTTCCCTTCATACTTTTTCCAGGCTTAGGACTGGCAGGCAGGCAGGTTAATTATTATTGAAATTTTACATTTACTTAATTAATTTAAAATTATAATATGAATATTTTAATAATTTTATTATACCTATATCATGAAATTATATTATGCCTGGCGTATTTAAAAGTTCATTTTATTTACATAATCAACTATTTACACAGTATGTACATATTTACAAGGCGAATTATTATGTTTACATGTAATTATTGAAACGACTTTGATTAAGGTTTACGTGTAAGAACATTAATTGTTCTACTTTAGTTGTAGACAACCTTGTTCTCCTCTGATTGAGTATAAGGCCGGATTTGGAGAACATGCGTTCACATGGAACTGATATCGCGACTATGTTGCAATTTTTTATAAACAGTTTTAGCAAGTTAGGATATACGTGCCGATGGTTCTTCCACCATTGTATGGGACTGTTCCATTCTCCCTTTTCATTTGTTCTTGCTAAAATGTCGTCAGCCAAATACATGTCAACTTCTTTAATTGCTTTAGCTAAAGGTGTTATATTGCTGGATGTAGTTCGTTGCATTAAATTATCACATATAACCCAAGCGCTGTAACTATCTTTTTTTTGTTCCTCACTATTAATATTCGACGTCGACGAGGCTGCAGTTGTTTGGTCGTTTTCTGAAATATATGCAGCTACGAGTCCCCACACCTTTTATTTTGTTTTAGCTGCTACATTTTCATCTGGAAACGCATCAATTTTAAAACGAGGATCTAAAAAGGTGTTTAGAGCTAGTGAACCACTATTCCACTATTAAATTTAGTGTATGCGCAAAACAACCAAAATGTTTTATTCCAAGGTGTTCCCTTATTGCTTTTAACATGTAGGCGGCATTGTCAGTAACAGCGAAATTCACCTTTTCTTTTAAATTCCATCTCGAGAGAATATTTTCTATCTCGGTTGCAATGTTGGATGCTGTGTGGCTTCCAGAAAAATGGCAGCAACCTAATAAAATAGTTTTAAATTCTAATTCTTGTGTTAGGTAATGACCCGTGACAGCAATGTAACTCTCCGTCACTCTTGACGTCCATAGGTCGGTAGTAATACAAATGGTTTGCACCTCTTTAGCTACAAGACTCCTCATACTTGTTTCTACTTTATTATAACATTCCTGCAACAATGACCCGGACAAAGTTTTCCTCGTCGGCAATTTATAACCGGGAATCCATCTACAGAATTTCTGAAATGCTCTTTCTTCAACTATTGAAAAAGGGTGGAATGAGTCTATGCACAAATCAAGTAAATCTTTGTCGATTTGTGCTTTCTGTTCAACACTGATTTTTTTTACTAATATACAAGTCCATACCTTTTTGCCGTTTGGTCGGTGGCAGAGGTGGTTCAAACAGCGGACGTTTTTCCAAACTTGAAGAAGTACCTGGTTCCGTTGGTTGATCTTGCGATTCGCTAGTTTGTTGTGATGAATACCCGGATTGTCCGCATTGGTCATCACTTCCGAACGCCGTCAAATAGATTGACGGATGTTTCCGCCTCAAATGACTTTTTAGATTGGCGGTGGATGACTTAAAGACATCACGACATTCATTACACTGAGCTTTACCAGTCTGAGCATTCTATTCAAAGTGGTGCCAGATAATACTGGCATTTCTACGCACCACCGACATGATAAAATGTACCTATATCTAATTTTCACTCGATGAAATATCTACAGCTATGAATTATAGAACTATTTACAGTACATATTTACACTAAACACTATAGTTCACCTTACACTATTTATTTACACTTCAGCCGACAGCCAGAGCATTAAAAACTTCTCGAACTTAAAAAATCAACAAGAAAGATGCGAATTGCATATAATCCGTTAACATTAATTAACCGAGTCCTTGACCTACGCAAATCGCATTCCAAACAAGACTGTTTGATTGTCACCATGTTAATTGTTATGGGTAAAATTACGTAAACAAAGTTGAAACATTTATTTATTTCAGAATGTCATTAGAGTTGCGTCTTTGTTAGCTTACTTTAAAGTTCATTTCGTTAAAACACCGCCCACTCAACAAATGTCATTATTACATTTTTATATTTATAAAAGAAAATTAAAACTAATCAACACAAAAGAAAAGGAATTTATTAAAATTACTACAAACTTAACAAAGAAAAAGGCAACACGGACAGAGTTTAAAACGTAACGAGCACGCGAAAATGTGAGGAGAAAATGGACGAGTCGACGGGCGCGTTCGGCTTATATAGCCCGATCGTCTCGTGGCGGGAATCTGGCGTCTTCTTTGTCTTGATCGGTAGAGGGCGCAGGCGGCGCAGCCAACACGGCCTCTCCTGACGGGCCGGCGTCTTCGCTGGCCTCAGACGAGACCCTCTCGACGATGGCGATGACTTCGATAACCCGTGTGGCAGGTGTCTCCGGGGGACCAGTGTCGGAGATGGCTGGTGTTATAGGTTGAGGCTCATCGTGGTCATCATCTGTAACAGTTAACACAAACATTTGAGTCTCTCAGTCTTGGTCCACGGGTCACGAATTACATAAATAAGTGTTGAACCAGTCAAAGCAATGCTTTCGAGATGCAAATCAAAAACTTATTTTATTGTTCTCACTGTCTACACTAATAGTTCCCTGTGGAACTTACACGACACACTAGGATTTATATAGGTCTTTTCTTGTTGTGCTGCAGCTTGCAAGTCAACCTCAATACCTTTATCTGAGATTCAGGGTTAACGATGGTCTTTTCTTGTGAGTCAACCAAATACCTTTATGAGCGTACGTGCAGGTTTTACAGGGGTCTTTTCTTTCGCAAGTCAACCCTTTACCTTTGCTCACACTTTCGACCAGGATAAGAACAATAAATAAATAAACAGATCTCAACTTAAAATTACAATTAACATTAAAAATATTAATAATAAAAATCTTACTCTCGAAAAACGCTGAGCACGTCTCGGGTGTCCACTCGCCTCGCCATGGAACCATGTACTCGGCAGCGGCCTGAGTGGTTTTTCCGTACGAACCAGCGATAAGCCTAAGTTCGTATTGTCCATTTGGCAAATTTTTATTACGCGATATGGACCCCGCATACCACTATCAAGTTTCTCTGCACACTGAGAACGTTTGATTACGAAAACCGAGTCGTTCAGTGCAAATGTAGTAATTTAGGTGGCGTGCGATTTTGATTAACTCGCGCGTCTTGGGTCGCTTGATTTTGCGTGAGTAAGTTCTCAGCGCGCTGGCGACGCAGCTCACGGCGAGCCTCACGGTTGGAGCTGCTACCGGTCGAGGCTAAGGCCCTGACGAGAGACTGTATGACCTGCATGGTTGAATCGGTTCCGATCAACAGGTTGAGGGCGGACGCCTGTGTTGTCTTTTGTTTTGTTATATTAAGTGCTAATTGTAATTTCCACAGCACGTTGGACCATAACTCAGACCTGTGATTTACTTCTACCCGTATCATATTCAAGACTGTCCGACAGTAGCGCTCGATTTGTCCGTTCGACTGATGCATTTCGGGGGTGATAAAATGCAATTCTATGCCAAAGTTTGATGTCCAGCTAGCGAACTCGTTACTCTCAAACATCCGTCCGCGGTCACATACTAAGGTACGTGGCGTGCCAAAAATTGAAATAGCGTTAGTAATTACACGTACAAGTTCGGCACTATCTTGCCTATAAATTGGATAAAGAAGACAATATTTTGAAAAAGAATCGATTAACATCAAAATAAACTTATACCCGTTGGATTCATGAAGAGGGCCAAGTACGTCAGTATGTACTGTTTCAAAGGGAGTGGACGGCTTTGTCCATGATACGATTGGTTGTGATGGGGCACGAGGCACTTTTTTATGGGTAATACAAATTATACAATGTGATATATACTTTATTACAAATTTACGTATGCCAGGAAACCAAAAGTGTTTCAAAATCAGATCTAAAGTTTTGTCGGTACCGATATGTTGGTGTTCGTCGTGGAACGCGCGCAGTAAACTTAGTAGATAAGCTTTAGGGACATAACAAAGTAGTCGAGAAGCTTCGCCGACCGGACTATACTTGTAATAAAGAATGTCGTCCTTCCTAACATAACGTGAACTGTCTAACTGTCCCTCCTGTAGTTTATTTATTAATAAAAGTGTCTCCTCGTCTGCGGATTGGGCTAATTGTGCCCAATTAAGGGGTTTTCTGGCAGTGACAACGTTCACGGCATTACGACTGAGATAGTCCGCGTGTGGTAGCATAGCACCCTTCCTATACTCAAGGACAAAATCGAAGTCCTGGAGGTACATCCACCAGCGTGCCACTCTAGGTTGGAGATCCTTTTTACGCTGTGTCATTTTTAAAGCGTTACAATCTGTTATAACTTTGAAATGCTTTCCAATCAAATAGTGACGGAAATGTTGTAACGCTTTAACAACAGCGAGGGTCTCCAACTCGTAAGAGTGGTACCTTGGTTCTGCGCCAGTCGTTACTTTACTAAAATACGCTACCGCGTGCTTTCTGCCTGTTTGAGATCGCTAACAATGGCTCGTACTCGTAACTTTTCATCGTGGGACATTTTATAAGGACGGTAATTAACGGGCACGTCACTCGTAAGACGAATATGCATCTCCCCAGTTTTTACCGTAGTAGTCAGAAAGAAGTCTGAATATTTCCGTAATACATTGTTTAACCGTTCCTTATCTTTACCACACAAAGGGGTGCTTAAACTATTTAAGTCGTCAGTATTAAAAATCGTTACATTATTAACAGAGCCGCTATCTCTCATAATACGCTGTGAATTACCCGTACGAATGTAGGCGATTCCCGGCCGGTTCAACACATCGGTGCCGATTAGCACCGGCGTGCCTAAACAACCAGCGGGGACTACATGAAAATCAATCTCTAAAGTAACTTCATCGAACTCGATTGGTAACGTAACATAAAAGTCGGATCGTACTTCCGTACCGTTCAACCCGTATAATATTTGTGTATTACGATTCAGCCGGCAAGAAAAATATTTTAGTAAATCTTTTGAAATAAGCGATATGCACGAGCCACTGTCGATCAAAACATCTGTGGGTACTCCGCACAAAACCGCACTAATTACAGCCCGATTGTTATATTTGTTTACTATTTCGCGGCAAAAATTAACGTTCGCTTTATTACGCGAAAGTGACCTTTGTGGTCGAGGACGATCATAATGATGTTTTAAACTATCCTGTAGAATTCCTAAATTCTATAACGCCTGCAGGACTACCACCACACATTGTAAAATTAAAAGTTGGTTGTATAGTAATGCTTTTGGGAAATTTAAACCTGAATGTTGGGTTGTGCAACGGAACCCGTCTTATTGTTAGAGCGTTAGCTTCACGTGTCATTGATGCCGAAATTATTTGTGGTAGCCATGTGGGAACCAGAGTTTTTATTCCTTGAATTCGTCTCCAGACATCTAATAGTCAACTGCATTTTAAATTTAGTTTCCTATTCGCATAGCATTCGCTATGACAATAAACAAAGCCAGGGACAAACTTTCGACAAAATCGGTATATTTTTACCAGTGGCGTGCACAGGATTATGACACTGGGTATGCGGCGAAGTACTCGGTCACTAAAACTTTTTCGTTTATAGATTTTTAGCATAGCTACAGCCAAGCGACGGATCTCTAAGTCGAATGCCAACAGAGCAAGTCTTAGATGTACTACTATTCATGTACATCTTCTACGGCAACGCAGACAAAACAGCGATCGATCGTCGCGGCGGAAGAAATTCTAATAAGTAAAATAATAAGCATATTTTAAAATATTATAACTACTCACCAGTCAGTCAGCTTCAATTTTCACATATTCAAGGTTCCGGTTACTTGAGATTACTATATCCCGATGTAAATAAACGCAAGATTTCGGCCACCTCAAATATCTTATCCAAGTGAGTGAGGCCGCGGAATAGAAATTATTTAAATCTGAATATCCCGAATCAGTCCACACTGTACTAGAATTACTAAATAATATGCAAGGAAAACAATATAATTTAATCGTGTGTACACAACCACACAGCCAGTTATACGTTTCATAACTTTTAACATGAAATTTTCGAGTTACATTATTTTTTTGCTGGTTTTATTGTTGTAACTCGGGTACACACCTACCTTTAGACAGAATTTGAATCTTTTCACTGAATGACAATTGTGAGAACTTGTTATTTTTAATTTTTAGTAAAGACACATTATCAACACAAACACTTACAATCAAATAACATTTTTAAAAAATCAACAAACGTACTAGTAAAAGCTAATCACTACAATTATTATAGAAACTCAGTAAGAAACTGTTAAATGTACACACTTTCAAATGTTAAAATGAAAAATCTTTTAAGAAAACTATAAATAAACAGGAGCGATTAAATTGTAAACAATGCTTATCACATGAAATATGCAATATGGCCCCCGCGAAACACAAAATGTTTCTTCTATTTAAATAAATAAAACCTTACTAAACAAAAATGCATAATGTTGCACATGATTCAGTAGATTCACGTCGTATTCTTTTTAGTCGGATTATAGGCAACAAATAATTTCCGACAAGCCAGTTCGGCGGTTTTCGGAAGCGATCGGATAGCCGAACCGAAGCCGAAGGCCATCGCCTGCCGCGGGAGTTACCGCTATATTATCATGTCGATATTCCTGGATGTGTGCGTTTGCGAAGTATGAAAATTACTCCCACATGCGATGATTTTTCCTGCAGAACTTACCGGCATTAGTTGCTATTTATAAAATATTAGGCGTTTTTAAGTTATTATATTTTTTTAATTAATTTATTTACTATTAATTAAAGTCATCTATAACGTACGAACATTTTATTAAAATATCTGTGAATGACAAGTAAAACACTGCATTTCTGCCTACAAGGATCGCACGCCCCTGATTTTTACCTAATCCTGTGTTCACCCATGGCCAGCTCTATGTTGTCTTGTCTCGAGTTCGAAAATTCAATGATGTAAAAATTCAAATTATCAATACCACTGAACCAGGCTTGAAAGGTGAAAAATATTTAACGAAAAGTGTTATATATAGAGAAATTTTATGATAATCAACCTGTGATTTATAATTATTAATATGATAACGTTTTGGTAGCTCTTCCTTAATAAGACTAAGCTAAAACATTAGATTATACATACTTAACATAGCTAAACATACATACATAAACAATGGGGTAGGTTAGAACTATAGGATCACTAAAGAGATTCTGCAACCACGTTTAGCATAGCAAGACAAGATCTAAAAAGATATATTTGTACAGAAAAATACTGTATCCTTTTGAAGAAGGTACATACTTCGTTATCTTATTTTTAGATTTAGCCTATTTGAATAAAGAACAACAATTTCATTTTTTATTTTTATAATTAGTAAGTACTTATCTACCTGCCAAAGTAGAGAAAAAGACTGAGTGCTAAAAACAAAGAGGTTTACAGATAAACCTTAAAAATTATATGTTTTGTTAATTTATGTTAGTTTATTTTGAATGTTGATTTAAAATAAAAAATATTTGTGTAAAAACTTTTGCAGTTTTTCAATCAAAGATTGCTACAACAGGGAAAAGGCAAAAGTCAGAAACATTTCATGTGGATCTGGAGCTAAAGCAAGAAAACCCTATGTGTCATAAAATTTTGTCGTTTTTAGACCCAATAAATGAAATAAGGCCACCAATTCCTACTCCTGATCGTGACGACTCTGCTGATGAACATGTTTTAACATCAAATAATCCACCTCAAAAGGTTAAACGATGTGAAGACCCGTAAGAAAAGTTGTTTGAAGTTTTAATTGACAATCTGCAAAAAAAAAAATGCAGCAAAAGAATGCAAGGATGAAAATCCATACAAACTGTTTTTGTTATCATTGTTTCCTCACTTTACTGCAATTAAAGATGAGTATAAATTAGACGCCCAGGCAGATATGATTAATTTAATTCGAAAGTACAAAAACATGGGGCACAATTCTAGATGGAACATACCGGAATCGGACTACGATATGTCTACCTCAACTCCCTTTAATACTTATGGTTATCAAACTTACCAACCAACTACTACAACTGCAACGACATCAAATATAAGTGCTGCTAGCACTTCATCGCAATCGCAAGATTTGCATTATGATTCTCCCTCTAATAATTCCGAAATTATAATAGATATATACGATCAA
This sequence comes from Phengaris arion, assembly GCA_963565745.1. Classification (NCBI taxonomy): domain Eukaryota; kingdom Metazoa; phylum Arthropoda; class Insecta; order Lepidoptera; family Lycaenidae; genus Phengaris; species Phengaris arion. Next base: position 4,555,658 of record OY751444.1, on the reverse strand, counting down.
ATCAGTCCGAAAGATGACTAAGTAATAACCGTTTAAGAAATGTTGATTAGTTATATATATATAACTTATATATATCTTAGATTATAATATATATATATATATTAATCTTAGATAGTAATTTCGTTATATGAAAATATTTTTTTACATACCTCGAAGTTAAAAGTAAACGTTCTTCAGCTGATATGCATGGTCTCAGTTGTGTACGTTGGCAAATTAGCTCTGGTTTCACAATGGTAAGAAGTTCTTGAAATGTTGAATATGATATTCGATAACAATTTAAAAACTTCTTTTTATGGTTTATTAGTTTTTTAAATGTTGATACATAATGACCACATGTTGATCTTTCACTTGTAAATGGGTGGACCCAATACTTTCTCTGTTTGCGTTTACGTTACTTTTTCAAAAGTAATACTACAGAGAGCGTGATTAAATCAGTTTTAATCGAACTCATCCCGCTATGGCAGTCAACGAATGACTGATCAAAATACGTTTCGCGTCGTGGCTCACGTTAGCATCGATACAGTCGCGATGCTAACGCGATACAGCATCGATGCTGCATCGCGATTGCATCGATAATGCATCACTACAATGGCCAGCTTCTGCATTGCGACTGTATCGCGATAGTATCACAACTGTATCGATGCTAAAAGTAGCGAAAGTGTGTAAAGGTGGACCATTTGCGACTGCATCAATGCTGCATCGCGATAGCATCGCGACTGCATCGCTGCTAATAGTCGCAGTGTGTAAAGGACCTTAAAGAAAAGAAGATGGGAAGAAATCACGAACATAATATACTCAGAAAATTTATCAGTGCCTCCATAGATGGACCGCATGTTGCAGTCGAGACCGACTGCAAGATGCGGTCGCCGCACGGCGATCTGCAGTTTCCATATCAAATTCATATACGCAATACACGGACCGCTCGAGCAGTTCCTGAGCGGTCGGAGCAGTCGCTCTGCGGTCGAGTTTCGCCGTGTGGTTGACTGCTTGGAGCTGCCGGACCCATCAGTGTGCGTCCACATTGCGAGCCTAGCGCGGTTGCGACGACGGGCGAGAAGTATTAAAGATATGAAACGCGCCTTTGCGTCCATACTGTACTGACTAAGGCGGAAGCCTAGTGCGACGGGACCGAGCGAGACAGAACGCGTAGTTTTCAAACGTTCCTGTCTGCGCGTTCTAGCCACACTACGGGCCTAGTCAGCGAGCGCCCAATGCGCGGGTGGCGGGGATAACAAACCTGTTCGGTCTTGTCGCTCGGCGTATGCGCATCTGTTTGTAGTAAAACTTAAAATGGCAATAAATACGGAATTATTTATAAGTGCGATTCAATCTAAACCACCCCTATGGCAAAGCAAACATCCGCACCACAGTAATCGCACAATAACGAGAAAATTATGGAGTGAAATAAAAGAACAATTTCCTGAAAGTGAAGGTAAGTTTATTAATTTTATTATTATAGTTATTACATTATTTGATATTTTTCCCATAAATAGTTTGTAAATTTAATACGAACATTTTTTGTTCTTCGTGATGGGTTATTATTGATTCTGAGATTTCTGCGACGATTTTCATATAATGGTGGGTTTTTTTTTTTTTTTTTTTTTCTTTAGTATGAACAGATCCTATTGTTAAAAACTCATGCGATAAACACATTACTATGTTCCGAAGGAATCATAATACTTTCTTACTGGAAACCCTATTACCAGAAGATGAGGGTGTTAAAGATGGTAATACTTTTTATAAAAGAATATTTCCTGCTGAAACCACCAACAATTTGTCTACTATAAGTGCCTTATACATATACACGGGGACACCACCTCACGGTTACGGAAGCCAAGCCCCTAAAGTGGCAGAGACAGTAAGTCGATCTTTAGAGTATAACAGAAAAAATTTGACAGACAAACATTGGAGGGATTAGGGTAGAAAGACTACAATGGGAGAAAAGAGATGGAGCCTTTCCACACGATAAGATTCATGGCAATTACATTACCCCCGTGATGAGAAAGATGTCCCTAAATCTTCTATATGAACATAGAATGCAGATAGATACTATAGTAGATAAGACAATGGACAACATTATGAACCAAAGCTCGGACATCTTGACACAAGGGAGGCAAACCTTTTGCCCTTTCAAAGAACAAAGTGTGACGGCTGCTCAAGCATATGAGGCTGAGGCTAAACGAAAATACTGGTAGAGACTGCTTCAGCTTGATAGACTGGATGCAAGCTACTATTGAATGTTTTGAGAAAGAAACTCTAAAACTTTCCCAACACTTCAAGAAGTAAGATCAGAAGAAACAGTGTTTGACAATGAAACAAAGCAATCTATTGTTGAGAGGACCATAAAGCGAAGCTAGTGAAAACTACAGTAACGGGCAAAGATGAAGTAAGAAAAGTGATGCAGAGGCTTGTATGCAGTTTTGCATCCTATATTAAACACAAGGAAAGGGAGAAGAAGGACAGGAGGGCTATTGCCTCAGCAACCATGTTTTTGAGGCCTTTCTTACACGTTATAGAAGAATTTCACCTAGAATTATCTAAGTGGATACCAGGTTCAACAATTTCAATAGGAGGTGAGGAGAAAAAGGCGAAAATCACATCTAATATGGAGGTGACTGCACTAGACACAGATCTTGCCACTCACGTTTCTCAAGGAACCGAGGATGCTACGAAGTGGAACGAATGCTTATCCCCCTCTGTATTCTATCTAATGCATTTTTACCTGTTTGATGATTCAACAAGGATATCAGAGGCCGTACCTAATACCTCCAGATTAGGTAAGGTTTTCTTGCAAATTTGCAAGTACGGTCACTTATTCCAAGCCTGGAAAAGAATTCAGATTGGCCCTGGACCTATTGTATCAAATGGTACCCATTATGCAAGAATACAATGGGAGGATAGCTACATTGGCTCAATGAATGAAAGAACCAAAGAATGGTACCTGAAACTCCGTAGCCAAATTACTGAAGATAGGAAGTATTTCTACTCAAGCCCTGGAATGCTTATGGGAATGTTAAATGCTGCAAGTACTGCTGTTGGCCTGCTACCGTCCAATTTTAATATGAAGAGGAATGAAATGAAAGTCGTCTGTATGAGGTCGAGTGATGATTCCACAACCAAATACCTATCAAATAATGCAGAAAACAACAAGATTTGCTAAAGGGACTTCCACTTTACTTCAAACACTTGTAATAAACCATTTAGGGGCTACTGCAAGACTTAGAATAGGAATATCTGCATGCAAAAGAGTGTGGAGGATGAAAGAATATGCATCAAACATTAGGCCTAACATCTCTTTGTCTGTACAAATGATAGAGGATGGTGGAGAGAATTTGTGGAACTGTGTCAATTGCCATCTGAATGAGATTTCCATGAAAAAGAGGCTAGTTAAAACGGATGAGGAAAAGAAATATTTGTACAAGGTCATGAATCCAGAGAACCCATTTTCAGAGGCTGTAGATGAGGAAATGGCGTATTCAAAGGAGCATGGGTGCTTAACATTGAATTTAATAGAGGCACCGAACTGTGTTTTCAGATACTGTAAGAGATCCAATCGCAGTTTCAAGGGGGAAGGCAAGAAAGCACAGGCTGTCAAAGAGAAAGCTTGTGCGTCTGTGATAAAACTAATATCTCTCCTTGATCCAACGATATCGCTTGAATTCCCTTCCTCATCTGTTACTATTCAGACTCATTTGATCTCAATCATGAAAACTATGATGAGCAGAACGAATCTAACTATTGAGGAATCAGATATCATCAAGACAGCTCTTTCAGTTCTTGAAACATGCAAACAACCGAACATAATGGAGAGCACTGACTTTTGGGAGCAAGAAGAGAGGGATTGAGGCAATCCATGTTTTCTTTTGGGTTTGACCAGTTGAATTTTGAGAAAAAGGATCTTGTTTTTACTTATAATGGTGGGTTAGATAGCACACGCTAGACATCCGGATCGAGATCGCCGTTTACATCCATTATACGAGTAACATTGTGAAGTATACATGCGGCTTTTATAATAGACACCGCATTTTTTCGGTTTGTTTCGATAGATTTAAGTAGTATTCGCCATTTGCATTCGCCAATTTCAAATGCGCATTCAATTGTTTGTCTAGCGGTAGACAATCTAATATTAAAATATTTTCATTTCATTAAGTACTCGCTCAGGATAAGGACGCATTAAATAATGTTTTAACGGATATGCTTCATCACCCACTAGGACGTAGGGTGCAATGACGTTAGAATTTGTAAGTCTCTTTGGCATAGGAATTTTGTTTTAATTTTTTTCTAGAAGCTTAAACAGCGTTGATGCAATAAAAGTACCACCATCACTTTGCTTTCCTCGACCGCCTACTTCGACTGCTACAAATTTCCTTTTTGCGTCTGCCACAGCTTGCATGACAATGCTATTTATTATTTTATAGCACCAATGTGCCGAACCAGATTTAGGCGGTTTTATTAATTCGCAATGTTTCCCATCCGATGCAGTGTGGGAAATTCCAGGAAGCTTCAAAGTCTTCTGCAATAGCTTTCTGGCGTTGTTCCGTTGGTGTCGGCATGTATATAGGAACTAACTCAGTCCACAAAACACGGCATGTTTCGTGCACTATTGACGCAATGGTGCTTTTTCCCATACGAATACTGTAAGCCAGTGCTCTAAACCCTGTTGACAAAAACCTGAAATAAAAAAAAGTAGATTAAAAATTAATGTTATTGTTACAGAAAAACAACTGCGTAAGAAGTGGAAGAACCTGCCCAATTAGTTTCGAAAAGAAAAAAGAAATTCCATACGCCGCGCTCTGGTGACGGTGGCGACGAAACAGAGAGCACATGGCCATACTTTATAACTTATGCAATTCATAAATGATGACATTACACCTGAAGTCATGACGGGCAATCTGCATGACAGTGATTCGGAATCTCTCAATGAGCCCTGTCAAACTGAGCAATCTAACATCACTGACGTGATGAGTCCAGGTACATCAACCTGAAGCAGTAGCACAAACGCGTCAAACCGCAACAAAACGGCATCAGATTATAGAGATGAACTTATAGAATGTGAAAGAAAAAGTATTTTGCTAATTGAACAGAAAATGACCGAATGAGAGTTGGACCGAGCGAGACAGAACGCGTAGTTTTCAAACGTTCCTGTCTGCGCGTTCTAGCCACACTACGGGCCTAGTCAGCGAGCGCCCAATGCGCGGGTGGCATGTCAGGATATTGTAAAATAGGATCGTTAGTTAGTAAGGTTTTGCATTTCTCAAAACATTTAATATATTCAGAATCTAAAGTTATTTTGTTAGTCTTTTTAAGACACTTAGTCATTGGTTTCGTCAGTCGAGCAAAATCAGGTATGAACTTCCTATAATAACCTAATAGTCATAAAAATTGTTTAATTTCTTTAGTCGTTTTAGGTAAAGGGTAATTTTCTATGGCTCTAATTTTATCAGGGTTCGGTTTAATACCTTCATTACTGATTATATGACCTAGGTAAGCGGTTTCAAGTTTTAAAAATTCAGATTTGTCCATCTGGATCTTGAAATTGGACTCTCTTAATCTGCTAAATACCTTTTCTAAATTAATCATGTGCTCTTGCAAAGATGTACTAAAAACTATGATGTCATCAAGATATACTAGACATATCTCATTTTGTAAACCTTTAGGATGTTATCCATTACACGTTGAAATGTCGATGGTGAGTTCTTTAGTCCCATCGGCATACGTAGAAATCAAATCGACAATCAAAATGACCATGTTCTACGTTAAATGCGGTCTTTGGTATGTCTTCGGGATTCATCTCGACTTGATAAAAGCCAGATGCAAGGTCAAGGGTCGTGAAATACTGACATCTACCTAGTTTGTCTAAAACGTCTGTGATGTTGGGAATTGGGTATTTGTCGTCAATGGTCTTGTCATTTAATTTTCTAAAGTCTACTACAAGCCGCCATTTTTGTCTACCAGAAGCGTCAGCTTTCTTTGGGACTACCCAAATGGGTGAGCTCCAAGCAGAGTCAGAAGGTCGTATAATACCCTGATCGAGCACTTTAGAAATTTGTTCTCGTAACTTCCTGACGGTGTACAAAAGGATATCGGTAACTTTTGGTATAAACGGGGTTCTCGTCATGAGTCCTAATGTTGTTTAATTTTATTAGTGAAAGTTAATGGTTCGCCTTCAATATAAAATATGTCAGCGTAGCGCCTAAAAAGAGTTTCTAAATTTGCTCGTTCTTCATTATTTAAATGGTCAGTTCTAATCTTATCCAAAACCTGTTTTACTCTGTCAGAGTCGGGTTCAGTATAAGAACTTTCAGAGTTAAATAAATCAAGTTCTATAGGTCTCTCAGATGAAATTACAGTGTCTTCGTCTGTCATATTTTCAACTTCTACTATACCAGTCTGGTCAGTCACAGTTGTAATACATTCATGAATACTGCAATTAGATATAAATTGTTCCGGTATAAATACGTCACCATCGTCATGATGAAGCGGTATGCTAACTAAATGAGAGGATTTTGCTGGTATTATTTGATCTGTATTACGCCTTCTACATTGATAACGTAATAATGGAATTTTAGCATTTTCAGTAATTAATATATTGTATTTAAGATCAATTCTACAGTTTTCTAACAAATCTAATCCTATTAAACCATCAAAGTGATTATGAAATTTATAGATGAATAGTTTTATATTTTTAGTATCATTAAATTCGGAAAAACTAGGAATTAATATTGAATGTTCATGAATGCTTGTTACTCTAGAATTAGTTACTTCAAAGGGATCGTACATTTTTGGAATATTACTGAAATATTTATCCACTGCTTCAGGGCTTATGAGTGATTGATTTGCTCCTGTATCAATGAGAAGCTTCAAAGGTGGATCATTAATTTTAACATAAGGTAATTCTTTTTTCGAGTGTAAATTTCTATTCTGGTGCGGATTTTCTGTGGCGCTGTTGAAAATCCTGATTTTTCTTACTATTAAAATGTTTTGGTTGAATAGCTTTACTAGTACTAGGTATATTACTGTCATAGCGCGGGCTATCTTCTATCGGTAGTGAGTCTTGTTGTTCACTATACTGATTATTATCATAGTCATAATTAACGTGTTGTCCATAAAAGTCATTATAGTCATAGTCAGTATTACAGTAATTGTAGTCAGCATAATCATTGTAATCGTTACCGTATTCATAATCATTATAATCATAAAATTCATTAAAATTAAGTTTTCTAGACTTAAAGTAATTAGATGGAGGAGGATTGCCAAATTTTTGCCAATCATGACCATGAATTCTAGGCGGTAAATGTTTTGTCACAAAATGACTCACGCCACTCATAGGCTTAGGGCCAGAATTATTTTGTGGAGGATTCCTGTTAGGTATCCTAAAACTGCTATTATAGTTAGGCAACGGTGCTCGGAACATTTGCTGAGTACGTGATGGTTGCATAGACATGCGCTGCTGATTATTAAATTGGGGATTAAAATTAGGTTTTTGCCAGCTAGGTCCAGGTGAAAATTTAGGAGAATTAAAGTTATTATTCATAGAAGGAAATTTAGGCTGTATAAATTGTTGGTGTGAATTGTGTGGTGTTGATGATGATGATGGTTTTCTCTGATCTGTTGCTAAATTATTTCGCTGCTGCAAATACATGACATTAAGTTCATCTTGGACAAATTCCAAAGCCTTCTCAATAGTTTCAGGTCTCATACACCTTATACGGGACCCGAGAGGATCTTTTAAACCTCTTACAAATGCTTGTAAAGTTAATTTACGATATAAAATTCTTTTAGCTTCCACGGTTGTCTCTAGTGTCTCATGCAACGATACATAAGATATTATAGTGCTAAAAAGGTTTTGGCATTTGTCATAAAATTCCTGCGGTGTCTCAATACATTGTGTCGCTAATGCTAAGTCATTGTAAAGAGCGGTCTCGTCCCTTTGGTCAGAAAAATTGTTAATCAAAGTATTCCTAATCCCTAACCAATTTTCAGGAATGCCGTTTGAATTTATTGTACGAGCTGCTGGACCAGTAATTTTATTTAAGATGCCATTAATTACGCATAAGTTCGATAATTCGTAGCCTGTCTCATCTTTCACACATTGAATTACTATCTGATCACAAATTCTAATAAATCTAGGAAGAATATGTGGGTTCCCGTCAAATTCAGGAACTGGGCGGAGAGCCTTAAATACTGTATCAGGATCCATTTTATAATCTAAGTTGCTAAAATTTAAATTCAAACTACTATCTAAACTTGGAGGGCAATTCGAGCTCTCAGGAAAATTATTTAAATGTATAGCTAATAAATCTGAATTATTTAAATCTACTCGAGGGAAATTCGAGCTCTCAGGAAAATTATTTAAATGTATAGCTAATAAATCTGAATTATTTAAATCTACTGGAGGGCAATTCGAGCCTTCACTTAATTGACGATTCGAGTCTACTAAACTATCCCTACGAATTTTAAGCCTGGAGGAGGCAGGACTATTTTTCATAGGACGGAAAATTGTGACGAGAAAGCAACACTGATGGAAAATAAATCAATGTACTCACATAACTCGTCGACTTCCCTGGTTTTCTTTGAGCTGCACTGATGTTTGAGTGCGCCCCGGCTGCTTCCTAGTGATGTTCGATGTTTCGGTGAACGCTTGAGAGCGACAGCTAGAACGACTGCGCGCGGTGCCGAATCTAGACCCCGGAAATCTTCCTTTTTGCAATCGCCGTAGCCCCGAAATTATCCTACCGACTGCGCCAATAACGATTTCGGCAGCCCGGACTCCCAAAAAAAAAACAAAAATTATCTTAAACTTTATTAATTAACTTATAATTAAATTACAAAATTATATCCGTGATCAATGCTAGATTAGAATAGAATGAATGAAATAATATAATTATTTAAAATTGCAAAATGCGGTAAATTGCTGGAACAGCAGAATGATTCCTCGAAGCCGGGACGTTGACCAGACACGTGCCGCAGCGTCAGCGATCTCCTTTAGGGTACCGTATGTAATTCGCTCTCCTGTAAAATTTCCTTTAGACCCGTTACTAGGTTTTGAAATGGGACAGCCGTGTATTCTACACTATAACATAATGCATAATGTACCCGGCGTTTAAATGAACAAAGTATTATTTTGAGTTATGCCTATGATCTATTAAAAGTTTTGTGTTATTTTTTTGTTTAATACTTTATTTACTATAAGTTGTATCTTATTCAAGTATTATTACAAAATTTGTCTGTGTTCATTTGAATTTCAGTTGATGTTAATGTATCAAAGGTAAAAACTACGATGTTCTGTTTACAATTCATTTATTAAAATAGCAGTATGTTTAATTATGTCTTTGATCTTCAGTTTCATATTCCTTATTTCAGAATGATACCACAAAAACTAGCTTAAATTCGAAAATGTATAGTAGCACAGAGTGAGACATCGAATAACAGTCAATATAATTTGAACTCATCTGAAACTCTCGATACTAGCTTAGATGTTCAAGGTCTTGGCTATATCGAATGTTTAGAAAATGTTGATTTCGCATGTGAATCTGATCCAAATGGTAAGAATAGTCATTTTATTATAATATTAACAGCTTTTACTCGTGGCTTCGCCCGGGTCAATATCAAACACAAGAACGCGTTGTATTTTATCCGGATCTCTTCAGCCATTCTGACGTCATTGAGTAATACCAAAACATCCTAACTTTCACATTTATAATATTATTAAAATAATTATTATTTTTCTTTTAACCAAAGTACGCGTAATATGAGGAAACCAAACAAAACCAAAATATTAGCTTATTAATAGTAAATTATTGCAATGACACGTTTTTCTAATTGTTACGCTATGCCACGATGATTCCTTTATCTAGTTATATTTTTTATTTATTTTTCTTATTACAGATAATGTACAAACCAATTTGTTTCATGAAGATATAAATGCCTCAGATCACAGTATTCCAGCAGCCAGTGCTATTGAAAATTGTTTTAAAAATGATGCAAATATTACTAATATTAATGGTGAGAATATAATATTATAATGATTTTTATCATGGAGGGAGATTAGAATCCCTTCATTTATTTATATATTAGATATATTTATTTACCATTTAATTATTATTTTAGGCATATCTAACACTAAAGATCTAAGTGAGGCCCATAAAAGTGATGAACCCGATTTCGATTCAGATAACAGAGTTAAAGATCCAAACTTTAGACATAGATCAGCGTCAATATCATCAACGGATTCTAGTTCATCTTCCAGCTCCAGCTCCTCCAGTTCCGGTTCATCGTCATCAGCTTTTAGTACACACTCACATTCCTCCCACCGCGAAAATATTCCACCTGCATTACACGTCTCTTGCAACGAAAACATTCCACTTGCAAACTCTCAAGTTGAAAACTTGGATTGTAACAAAAAACTCACACGTAAATGACAGCGAAATGTTAGCAACTGGAAATCGGAAGTTGCGAAACGTTTAAGAAACACAGGTCAAAGCTACACATCAAAAAAAAAAGGAAATAAGTCATTCCAGCCAGAAAAGTAGGGCCACCATGTGGTGAGAAGTGTCGTCTAAAATGTTCTGCAAATGTATCAGAAGAAGAAAGACAGAAAATCTTTTATGAATATTACAATTTGGGCAACATAACGATGCAGAGACAATACATTATTAACAGCACTACTATAATTAAGCCGAAATATAAATACACAAATGCGGCAAACCCTAGGCAGAATAACAATGCATTTTATTTTTCGGTTCAAAATAATAAAGTACGTGTTTGTAAAACGTTCTTTAAATCCACTTGCCTTAAATGATCGCGTAATAAGGACCGCCTTTGAAAAGCGTATACCTTCTATGAGTGACGTTATAGCTGTAGATGGCAGAGGAAAGCATGGAAATCATGCCAAAATACCGAATATTATTAAATCCGAAATAAGGGAGCACATACAATCTATTCCGACTATGGACAGTCATTATTGTCGCAATAATACTAATAAACTTTATATTGATGGCAGTAAAACATTGATTGATCTCCACAGAGATTATGTTAAGTTTTGTCAGACTGAATATAAGCCATATGGTAACTATGTTTTGTATATCATATGTCATATATTTAATAATGAGTTTAATATTGCCTTTTATTTACCTAAAAAAGACAGGTGTGATACTTGTAAGGCTTTCATGAATGCTACCGGAGAAGACAAACAACGACTTCAAGTTGAGTATGATACACATTTAGTAGAAAAAGAGCTATCGAGAGCCGAGAAGGAACAAGACAAATTGAGAGGGAGCAGTGTAGTAGTTGCTGTCTATGATTTACAAGCAACAATGCCTTGTCCAAGGGGGGACGTAAGTAACTTTTATTACATCTCCAAATTAAATGTTTTGAATTTTACAATAACTGATTTAAAAACAAAAGATGTTTATTGTAATGTTTGGCACGAAGGACATGGTAATCGTGGTGTGAATGAGATTGCAACTTGCGTGTGGAATTATCTTAACCAAATTGATACTAAGGCTGAGCAATTAATTGATGTAATATTCTACAGTGATAATTGCTGCGGGCAGCAGAAAAACCGTTTCATGATTTCAATGTACATATTAGCAGTAAATAGATTTAAAAATATTAGTTCCATTACTCACAAATTCCTAATCAAGGGACACACCCAAAATGTGGGTGACAATTGCCATTATCTAATTGAAAGAAAAATTAAAAAGTCCCTTCGTTCCACTGAGATATATTTACCTGCTCAGTATTATACTTTAATTAGAACTGCTAAATCTAACGGTAAACCATTTACAGTTAATGAATTAACCTACGAAAGCTTTTACGATTTTAAGGAAGTGTCACCAAAGATAAAAATAAAGAGGAAAAAACTTTTCCAAAAATGTTCAAAATGAATCTGTAAAAATGAATGATATCAGTATTATTTATGTGTCTAAATCAGACCCTGGAATTTTTTTTTACAAAACATCTTACTCTGACACCTCCTATAAGCAAATAAAAGTAGCAGGGTCCACTCGCAGCACTCAAAACGACTTGATGTCGCCGAATTTACCTGTTAGGTCAGGCGCCAAAGGAAGTTGAGTATGCAAAATGTGAGGACCGGCAACTATGCTCAAATTCTTTTACCTGAGATCCCAGACAACAAAAAAAACATGTTGCCGGCAGCTGTGCTGGTCCCTTTCCCTTTGCCCCGCCCCCCTCTCTCCGCTATGCGCGTCGATGTGTCATAGCGCTCGTAATAGTCAGTAGCAAATAATTCTTGTGTTCAACGGTTTATATTTCTGTTTTTAAGCAAAATTATTGAAGTTTTCTTGTAGTCAAGTGTTTTATTAGTGTTATAGTTAAACAAAAACGTGAATAATGTCACTGCAAGTGATAAATATAAAGAAGCGAAAACTAAACGAATTATCGTGTTTGTTTTGATAAAACGGATAATTTAGTTGGGAAACCAAAACCACAATCGTTCATAAGCATTCAAAGAGCAGCAGATCGGAGAAAAGATGACATTAGTGAGAAAATAAAAAATAATATAGACTTTACTGAACACAATTGTTCATGGCATCGAATTTGTATGGCAAGTTACATTAGTGAAGAGAAAATAAGGCGTCGAGAAGTGGCATTATATAAGCAAGAGAATGTCTCTATTTCCACCTCTTCTGCAGCAGAAGCAAGTGTTTCTGGTACTGAATCTGTTCGTAAGTCATCAAGAGCTTCTTTAAAATTTGACAAAGAAAACAATTGTTTAATCTGTGGCAAACAAACAAAAAATAAAAACAAAACACTTTATTTGTGTTCTGAAATTTCGGCGGCGGAACAAATTTTAAATACTGCCCGAAAAAAACAAGATGATGTTTTCACAAAAATTAGCACTTGCGAACATCCAGTTGATTTATTTGCAATGGAAGTGAAGTACCATAAACACTGTTATCGTGATTATCTACGACTACCAAGAAATTCAGAAACTCCAGCAGGAAGACCTCCAAATAAAATACCACACGACATACTTATACAGGCATTTAAGAAGCTGATGGATGAAATAAAACATCAATTAACATCTCACTCTTTTGAAGTGTCATTATTGGCTAAGCGACTAGCTGAACTCACTGAAATAGAAGATGCAGTTGTAGAAAACCGAGTTATAAAATCATTACTCATTGATAACTATGGTGAAAACGTTCTATTTTCATATCCCAGTGATCGATCGAAATCATCATTGGTAATTATGACCAACATACCACTGGATGAAGTTATTGAACATATTCGTACCTCAAAATCAACAAATTACATTGTTCAAGTAGCAAAACAACTTCGCAAAGAAATAATAAGTACAAAAGTAATACCACATGGGTATTTATGTGATGAAATATTAATTGAACAATTTTTTAAAAAAGGTCAATTACCAACTACCTGGCAAATTTTTATGCAAGCATTGTTCAGTGGCAAGAATATAAAATTAAGTGAAAATTACAATCGACGAGCGTTATCAGTGTTTCATGATATATATTTCACGATCACTGAGAAACAGACTCCAAAGCATATAGCTTTAGCTCAATCTATCCATCATTTGACTCGATCGAAACATTTAATCACCATATTGAATAAAGTTGGGCATTGTATCAGTTACAAAGCATTAAAAAATCTAGATAAAGAAGTAACAACGTCAATTGTGTGTGCAGATATAGAAAAAAAACTGCTTATTCCTCAAAATATAGTTCAAGATTCATCGTTATTTTTACATGGAGCTATAGATAATAATGATTTTAATGAAGAGACATTAAGCGGAAAAGACTCGACCCATGTTACAGCAATGGTGATTTATCAAGAACGAAAACCTATCGAAAATGAAATAAATTTCATCAAACTGATGCCTACAGCAAAGCAAAACGAATTTGATTTAAAAATTTTAAACTGTCAAGAAATTCTTCATTTCAAAGAAAGAACGCAGCCTTCAATACCGAATTATAAGGACAGTAGCTATTTATTGAAAAGCAGCCAAAACAATTTTCTTATTGATAATTTGCTCTGGGTCTTGTGTAGACTGCAGTATAGTCTAATAAAAAATAATTTCTGCCGACCATCTACAAATTCAATACCAGGATGGACTCCATTTCAACAAATACTATCGTCTGAAACCTCACCCGTTTCTATCGTTGGATTTAGTCCGGTCATACCCCAGCCACCGACTTCCAAAGACGTTGTTTATACCGCTATGAAAAATTATGTCAACGTAAGTGTTGCACTCGGTAAAAAAATGGCAGTACTTTCATGCGATATGGCCATATATCTCATTGCAAAAAATATTCAACAAACAAATGAAGAATTTGACAATTTGATATTGAGAATTGGATCGTTTCATTTACAAAAAAAATTTTTGCGATGCTTGGGAATATCTAGAAGGGAGTGGACTCGATAGTATTCTTATTGAAGCCGATATTTATGGTATGAATACTTTGTCGTCAATTCTCAATGGTACTCAGTATAATAGAGGTATTAGAGCACATAAACTCCTGTACGAAGCTTTAAGAAGCATACAAATTGCCGAATTTATAGAATGCATGAATTATTCTCAAGATTATTTACAACAGCTAAATACTTGTCTTCAAGAAATAAGAGAAAATATAGTAGATAAAGATCATTCAGGTCTATTTGAAAAATACCATCAGTACAAAAGAATAATTACAGATTTTTCGAATGATTTTTCAAATTTTTTACGCACCGTGAGCACTGAAAATGAAATATTTAAATATTTTAACAACTACTGTGAAATGGTAGAAATATTGTTAAATTCAGTTAGGGCTGATAGAAGCAATAACTATGAGTTACATTTGTTAAGTACTAGACAAATGTTACCTTACTTTTTCTCTACGAATCATACGAATTACATTCGCGGAGTGACTCTTTATTTACAAGATATGATAAAACTACCTGTAGAAGTTGAAGATGATATGAAGCGAGGAATGCTGTCCGTCAAACGAACGGAAGGTAAATTTAATGGAGTGAGCCCTGACTTAGCACTAGAGCGGTCGCAGAACCGATCTTCAGCAGTGACTGGAGGTTTGATTGGCATCACTAAAAATGAAGAAGCGATGCAGAGATGGCTGCTTCTTTATCCGTTTAAAAACGCCATTCACGAGGCTCTTTCTTCATATCTCGGAATACAAGAAGACTCTACCAGTGACATTAATTATCATAATGAATGGACGCAATCCAGGATCGACAAAGACGAAAAAGATATTCAAAATATCATAAAATATTTCAATGCATGCAATCCTTACAATGACAACGAGAACTGCGCGCTTCGAAATATTTACTCCGGTGAACTTGCAGATGAATCTTCTTCGCAATGTTTACTAAATATAGTTGACAATGGAGAGGCTATGTTGAGAACATACGAAAATGAGCGATTTGTACTGAAAACTAAAAAGTTATCCGATCCCATTAAAAGAAGTAAATTTTATAACTTTGTAACTACTCCTGAAAATAAAAGTACAGCTACTTCTAATAAAAAGTTGCAAGATGCAACAGATATAAGTCTCTTTCAAAAAATATTTATGGTGGCTAATCAACGTGGATTTCACATAAAAATTTTAGCATCTTATGAAATTTTGAATTATTGCAAGTATCTTTTTGACGCAGAAGGACTTTACAGGAAATCTCCAAAATCGGAACTCGTTCTTGAAATTGAAAATAATTTTAACTGTGGTACAAACACGCGGCAGGACGTTTTTAATTTACAAACTTCGAAAATTTATATTGTTGATGGTATGGCACTTGTTCATCGAATCCAATTAAAAAATTTCAACACGTTTGGCGATTTTGCTGAGGAATTCTTCAAAAGAATTCATAATCTTTTCTTGCAGCAAAATGTTAAACGAATAGATATTGTATTTGACAGATATGATGATATTTCAATAAAATATTTGGAGTCAACTTTACGGAGTAAAGGTCAAATGGTTAAAAATTTTGTAATTACAAATGATCATACAAAAATTCCAACTAATTGTAAAAATTTATTTTCAAGCACTGAAAATAAGTTACAGCTGGTTCGATTTCTCTGTGCTGTTGCTCCTAGATATATACAAGTAAAAGAAGATTGCGAGTTATATATTTGTGGAGGATTTGATGATCCAACAAAATGTTTTAAATTACAAGGCTCTTCGTTTTTTGAAGTACCTGACTTAAATTCGAACCATTTAGAAGCCGATTCAAGGATGTTTTCTCACATATTTCACGCAGTTAAAATCCAATCTGCCCATATCATGATCCTCAGCGTTGATACAGATGTTTTCATCTTGGGAATTTATTTTTGGAATAAGCTAGCACGTCTAGGTTGTTTAGGTCTATGGTTCGACGGTTCTTATAAGAAAAAATACATTTCAGGATGTCATTTGGCTGCTGAATCCCTTGGCGAAAACATTTGTCGTATTTTGCCAGCATTACACTCTCTAACTGGTTGCGATTCGACTAGCAGATTGGGCTCCAAAAAAAAAGGTTTAAAAGCTGCATCGTTAGATTTTGTACAAAGTGCACTAATGCATTTAGGGAATCCATACCTAAGTGTCGAACAGTTAACAGAATTAGAAACCATTTGCACCTATCTTTTCTCACAACAAAAATTAACTGCTGATCAACTTCGGTATAAATTAATTTCTCAAAATATCGGCTTCGGATTAAATTTATTAAAAGTAATTTGTACATCAGATGCTCTACATTTACATTTGTTAAGAGCTTCAGCACAAACATATGTATGGATAAATGCTGACCAAACACAACTACAGCCTATTGATTACACCTTATTAGGCTATGAAAAAAAAGATAATAAATTGTACCCACGGCAACTGACGAAACCACCATTGCCCGAATTGTTGATTCAGCCCTGTAAATGTACATCAAAATGTCAAACAAAGGCTTGTTCTTGTAAAAAATTACAACTAAATTGTATTTTGTTATGCAAATGTATTAATAATGACTGTCAAAATAAAAAAGATTGATTAATTCACCTATTTTTTGTAATACTTATTAAAATTGCTTTTTTTCAACAATTCTTGTTTCATTTTTAATTTTATTGCTTTTTATTTCTATTGAGTAGCTATAAGTATCTTGAATCATAAAAAACAATTGGATATTTTCAATAAAACAACAATTAAAATTGTTGTAAAGCATTTGTCCCGTCCAATTATTGCTCAATATCCAAGGGGGTGGGGTAGAAAAAAATCGGACCAATAAATCTCCTGGCAACATTCAGAATCCTAATCTGCAAGCTTTTCTGAGTTCAAAACTATTTAAAGAATGCGGTCCTCATATTTTGCACACTCAACTCTACTCAGCTCCCACTCTATGTAGCTTATTCCGAGAGGATTCAAATTACGAGTAAAAAGAAACAGGGGCTGTTGAAATTAGTTGAAAAAAACATTATTCCTAAGTACTATGAAGATTTTTATAAAAATTTATAAGTGACTTTTAAATATTTATACAAATCCTCATAGTATTTATTTAATAATATAATAAATAGTATACTATTACTTATTTAATATTATTAAATAAGTGCTAAGATGATTTTTTTCTGATTTCATTGAGACTTTTTTGTTTAATTAGTAGGTACTTGTGTTTTTTTTTTCAACTAATGAAACTAATATTTTTAAGAAAGTTGTTGTCTTTCAAATATATTTTTTTTCAATATTCTTTTATTTACCAGGTTACACTCTGCTTCCAAAGCGTAAAGTTCCTATTAAGTTAATTTAATATATTTAATACTAACTTTTAACAAATTTGAGATTTTTATTTTTGTTTACTTTGTTAAATAATGAGACTGACTAGTTCAATGAGTACCTTTTGATTTTTGTTTTGGTACAAAGACTAGAATTTATTATTTCAATACTAAGTTTAAGCACTTGTGATATTCATTACTCTTTGGTTTAAGCCAAATGTTTTGTTACTTACCTTTAGATTGTTATTCATTACATTTTTATAAGTCAAGATTGATGCTAAGGTCTTTTTGTAATAAATAAGTGAGAATTGATTTCATTTTGTGTTTTTTTTTCATCACTTTAATCGTATTTAAATATCTTTTAATTTAAATATTTAAATTTAAATATCGTATATAAATAACTACTGTTTTACTTTTAATCTAAACATCTTAAACATAAGTAATATTCAAAAGAATACAGTAACAAGTCGTAAAAAGTATAATAATTTAAGAAGTAATGGTAAATAGAGCAATGTCTTTGGAGATAATTATATAGTATACTATATAGAAAAACCTAAAAATGTATTAGAAGCATTTATAAGAGAAAAAGTATGTTCTATTTGTTGAGCCGTAAATGTACTTAAACTATTTTCTGAATTGTACAGCATATCCCAATCTGTACTAAATATATGTTCAATGCAAATATGAGCATTTATAGGCAAGTAATATTTGTGCTGGCTCAGAGTTGTTGCTCTTAAAGGTTCAGAGATTCTATGTAGATCGCTGTTTTGGTAGCCAGAAAAAACACAATGTACTGCAGTATTAGCCGCTCGTCTATAATGTGGTAAACTAATTAATGTAGGTTCATCACCATGCTCCTCAATGTTAGGAGGGCTTTGAGGTTCTTGGGGTGGAGGCTCATGCTAGCTCTGGCTCTGGCACTGGTTGTGCTTGCCCAATATCTTGTTGCATATTGCGCATTGCAGCCCTTTTGAGTCTTAACCAACATGCATGACAGACATAGTCTGATGAGGTTGCCTGAAACAAACATTCAACAATTATAACAAATGTTTGGGCTCATTATCATTATACCCAAACAAATGAACCAGCTGCTACAAAACAAGTTTAGATTAGTGATTAATTAAATGAATATCCCTGGACAATTGAACACGGCCGCCACATTCCAAACTATGCAGAACCTGTATTATAGTAATCAGAAAGCTGACAAACATACTTATATACTTCTAAATACATACATATTATAGACTAGACAGAGAACAAATACTTATGCCCATCACACTATTTGTCCTGAGCGGGATTCGAACCTCGGCTTATCAGCCATTATGCCACATAGGCTGTGTTAATTAAAAATAATGATGCTAACAAGCAAAATGTCCAAAAACAAAAAACCCGACTGCATAAAAACATTTTATCATTTTTTTTACCTTGCAATTCAAACAGCAAGTTATGTATATTTTTAGAATGGCTATTTAAAGCCCTTCATTTGATATCCTACTCGACCTATATGGGCGGAAAAAATTTTTTGGAACCTCACAATTTGGATATCAAAATCCGCCATTTTGATTTTTTATTTTTTAATGTACCCAGTGTCATTCGCACTATCAAGACGAATCTCACACTCGACACCTCATACATTAAAATCCGTCAATTCGTTCAGGCTGTAGCAGGGAACATAGAAATCTACATACATACATTCATACATACACTTGAAAAACATAACCCTCCTTTTGGAGCAGTCGCATAAAAAGTACATAATAAACAAATCATAATTACCTGGCTTGGAGCTATTCTATTTTCAAATTTCATATGTATTGATTGTTGTAAGCGAGATGGATTCTTTCTCACAATGCGGTCGCGTTTGCGATTCCGCAAAGAACACACACAAAGTGTGCAAACATGTATGTGGCCACGGGAGGATGAGGCACTAGGTTCACCAGCTAATCTCATAGAGTTGACATATTGCATTGCCAATTGGTTGCAGGCATCACATATGTAATCTTCCTCGGTGATCTAAAATAAAAATAAGAGTTGTAATGTGTGACAGTTGTTGTTATTTGTATTAAGAGATGTTTAAATACGTACTATTATTAAAGGATTCCACTCGCAGATCGTAGAAATCACTCTCGTATCAATCAAGATTAAGAACGAGATGACGACGAAATGTCTCAATGCGAATGTTACAATTAACACATTGCAATCGCAGAGCTAATTGTGAGGACTCCATGATATCTTTCACAAACAATCCAATCCAAGAAGCAAAATCGGTGTCCAGATGTCGAGAGCACAAAATAGTCGTCACAAACGTAGTTATCAGTCCGTAAACAAAACCAGGGTCAAAACAATAGAAGGATATCGAAAACAGTACGTAGGTATCACAATATCACAATCCACAACAACAAGACAAGCGAGTAAGATGCGAATGATCGCCGGCTGTCAATCAATAACCCGGGTCGATGACAAATGACGTTCCGTTGTAAGCATTGAAAAAAAAAACAAAAATTGTACATATTATGATATTTTTTATTTTTAACATAGTTTCATTTCTTTATAATAAAAAAAGGATAATCATTTTATCGCTATTATATTATAGTTTAGTATAATTACAAATAATAACTTGACAGAAAAGGAAAATAATTTTTGTTTTTTAAAAAGCAAGTCATTTTATACGTGAAATGAATCGTGAAGGGTGCGTTCTGAACAACAGAGACAACATATAAAAGACAACAACGAAACTAAAATATATTCATCTATTTTTTGTGGCTATTTAAAAACACATTTCTAATATTTTTCGATGCTTTAAAATATTAAGGAATTTTTCCTACTAATGGCATATCGGGACGCCACCTTTTTTCATCTGGTACGATTTGGCCACTGTTCTTTATTTTTAAACGCGAAAGAGGCGGGAAATAGAATTTTCGTTTCAATTTTTAACACCTTATTTCTAAATCGTCAAGTCCAAAGTCTAGCCAAAGTCCAAATAAATAGCCAGGGCAGTCAATGAGTCAAGTCAGTAGATTTAGTAAAGTGGTAAAAGCTTTACTGAAAGGTCCTAGAGAGTTTTGGCCCTCCAAAAAAACACAAAATAGCATGTTTTTTTAAGTTGTACCACTTGTGCACGTTAACGAATATTTAATGTAAGCGGGTAACACAAATTTTTTAATAAAAAACAAAAACCACAACGTCACCCATAGAATTTCCCGGCAAAACTCAACTGCTAATTAACGCTAATACAATACAAGTATACTTCACGATTTAAAAATACGGTGTTGAAAATTGAAACGAAAATTCTATTTCCCGCTTTTTAACTTGACACTGGCAAATGGTTTTAAGCCGACGCCGTTTATATACCTACCTAAATAAAAATAAATAAAAAGTCAGTTATTGGCAAATACGCTAGTGATGGACGTTAAAAAAGCATCGATGTTTTTTTTTCGATGTAATTAATGCATCGCACAGTGGCATCGATATTATATCGATACATCAAAAAATACATCGATGTTTTCCATACATCGATTTTTTTAACAAATTAGATATGAATGTGGCGTATATAAAAAAAATGAGCCTGAAGTTAGAACAGTTAACAATGTTTTGATTTATTTTTAACAATTTAATTTTAAAAAAATTGCACCTGCGGAAAACTAAAAAAAATGCTAGTGGCAATTTCTTCAAATTCTTTTTTTTAACATATCGTTTTTAAAAAAATAAAAAATATTAGATGTCGGCTAATTTCAGTATCATAAAAAATAAAACAAAAATATAAATTTACATATTAAAAAGCTTTATTGCGTTTGCGTATCTTGAAATTGCTGACAAAAATTTTAGAAACAAAAGAAGGAGCAAGGATAAAATCAACATCAATTACACGACAAAATATGAAATCTAAATATCCCAATACTTCTTATCAACTGTTTGTAAAAATTAAAGTTTGCATAATCTTTTGCCATTCAATCGGTTTCTTTGTTAAGTCATCACTTGCGCCGCTTGAAAGGATAATCTTTCATATGGAACCGATGTACCCACCATCGTTAGATATTTAAAAGCGATTTTATGCAATTTTGGAAACTGTGCTTTATAATCTTTCCAAATTTCTAACGGATTTTCGTTCAGTCTTCCGACTGTGAGTTCTCAAATAAATTGAAACTTTATCAAACAATACATCTTCATATTTATTACTCTCTAAAATGCCAGGGTCCAAAATGCTTGCTATAGCAAGCATTTTGGACCCTCGATTCAAGAAAATTCACTTTAACGATGCAATAGCTTGTAGCAATGCTGTATCGAAAATTAAGGAGTTGATGAAAATTAATTTGCAGCAAAACGAAGATATTGAATCCGACTCCGACAAGTCTGATAAAAGTTCCATTACAAATTGTTACATCAAAATTGGAAGTGTAATAAATATGAAGATGTATTGTTTGATAAAGTTTCAATTTATTTGAGAACTCACAGTCGCAAGACTGAACGAAAATCCGTTAGAAATTTGGAAAGATTATAAAGCACAGTTTCCAAAATTGCATAAAATCGCTTTTAAATATCTAACGATGGTGGGTACATCGGTTCCATATGAAAGATTATTCTTTCAAGCGGCGCAAGTGATGACTTAACAAAGAAACCGATTGAATGGCAAAAGATTATGCAAACTTTAATTTTTACAAAGAGTTGATAAGAAGTATTGGGATATTTAGATTTCATATTTTGTCGTGTAATTGATGTTGATTTTATCCTTGCTCCTTCTTTTGTTTCTAAAATTTTTGTCAGCAATTTCAAGATACGCAAACGCAATAAAGCTTTTTAATATGTAAATTCATATTTTTGTTTTATTTTTTATGATACTGAAATTAGCCGACATCTAATATTTTTTATTTTTTTAAAAACGATATGTTAAAAAAAAGAATTTTGAAGAAATTGCCACTAGTATTTTTTTTAGTTTTCCGCAGGTGCAATTTTTTTTAAATTAAATTGTTAAAAATAAATCAAAAAATTGTTAACTGTTCTAACTTCAGGCTCATTTTTTATATATACGCCACATTCATATCTAATTTGTTAAAAAAATCGATGTATGGAAAACATCGATGTATTTTTTGATGTATCGATATAATATCGATGCCACTGTGCGATGCATTAATTACATCGAAAAAAAAACATCGATGCTTTTTTAACGTCCATCACTAGCGTATTTGCCAATAACTGACTTTTTATTTATTTTTATTTAGGTAGGTATATAAACGGCGTCGGCTTAAAACCATTTACCAGTGTCAAGTTAAAAAAGCGGGAAATAGAATTTTCGTTTCAATTTTCAACACCGTATTTTTAAATCGTGAAGTATACTTGTATTGTATTAGCGTTAATTAGCAGTTGAGTTTTGCCGGGAAATTCTATGGGTGACGTTGTGGTTTTTGTTTTTTATTAAAAAATTTGTGTTACCCGCTTACATTAAATATTCGTTAACGTGCACAAGTGGTACAACTTAAAAAAACATGCTATTTTGTGTTTTTTTGGAGGGCCAAAACTCTCTAGGACCTTTCAGTAAAGCTTTTACCACTTTACTAAATCTACTGACTTGACTCATTGACTGCCCTGGCTATTTATTTGGACTTTGGCTAGACTTTGGACTTGACGATTTAGAAATAAGTTGTTAAAAATTGAAACGAAAATTCTATTTCCCGCCTCTTTCGCGTTTAAAAATAAAGAACAGTGGCCAAATCGTACCAGATGAAAAAAGGTGGCGTCCCGATATGCCATTAGTAGGAAAAATTCCTTAATATTTTAAAGCATCGAAAAATATTAGAAATGTGTTTTTAAATGGCCACAAAAAATAGATGAATATATTTTAGTTTCGTTGTTGTCTTTTATATGTTGTCTCTGTTGTTCAGAACGCACCCTTCACGATTCTGTGGCTGCTGTGAAGTCTCCATGATTTTGTCGGCCACAGTGGCTAGGTTATCAATGTCTTTGACTTCTGTGACGGCGAGAACGGCTCGCACGGCAGTGGGGAGATGGCTCTGCCACAATATCCTGAGTGTGTCATCAGGAATTTTCTCTCGGCCTAGATCGCACATGCGGCGAAGAAGTTGCGACGGCTTTTGGTCGCCCAACTTCATTTCGCCAATAAGTTTTTGTATCTGGCGATTCTCCGACTCCTCATAAATGGCCAGAAGTCTACTTTTAAGTGCTTCATATTTTTTGATGTCAGGGGGCTTAATTAACTAATCGGTTACCTGCTGGATAGCTTCTTTACCCAGCTTTGATACGACTATCTGGAACTTAGTTTCGTCAGCAACCTTTTGAGGACCCAATACAGCTTCCGCTCTGATGAACCATACTCTCGGCTGGTCAGTCCCAAATTCGGGAATACGATTAGTGACGGAAATTGCCGACACGTCACTAAACTCCGGCGTGGCCTGCGCTGGCCCCTGCTGGGCGGCGGGCTGAGACGACTGTCCCGGTTTCGGATTCATCACTAAAAATTTTCACTTATTAATTTGTCCCGAAAATAGTTCATAAAAGTCACTTATCACGTCCTTTCGGACTGGTATCACGTCGGGGTCACCAATGTTACACCCTATGTTGTTACGTTAGGGTAACTAGAATGAGTGTTCATAAATAAAACCCCTTTGCCTACTGGATTACGTTTATTACGCAAGCGACCACTCGGGTTGCTGCACCAAGAACACACTGATATTTTACATGTTAGTTCACCACATGCATCGAACATCGATATAATATAACGACACATGATCACATCGATATACAATATATTGTGTCCCCACACAATCAATGTAACCACCACCACCACCATGTGAGTTTCGAGAGAAATATAATAGATTATGCCATATTAATGAAGACGATGTTGATTGTTTTTTAAGTAATATACAAACTTTCTTCTCCGTTAGTTGATTACACATATCACGTAACAGTCTATATTGCAGGATTTATAGCAAGGAAAGTGATTAAAGTAATAAATTGTTTGATTTGTCAATCATTAATGATAGGCGTGAAAGAATTTTTTTTGTGTTCATTAATGAGAGGAGGTTTGATTTATCCATCAGATGGTCTGATTAAAATTATTCAATCATGTGAGAAGGTGTTGAAGATGATTAAAGGCAATAATATCAATTACAATTCTATGATTTCAAATGTCGCTAATTATTTAAATTATGTAAAATTTGATTCGCAAAATAAAGATCACGACTTTAATCACTTGCATTTTTAATAATTAGAGTTATTATTAAGTTTTACGTAGATTTAAGGGATACACAAGATGCAAAATAAAACTAACTTATGAGAACGAAATTATTTATAAAAAAATTATCTTTTTTAAAAATAATGAATTATAAAAAATAGTAAATTATTTTTTGTTTCATTTATATTTTGCAACTCCATTCTCCGTATTTATAAATTACTATCTGTTGCCCGCGGCTCCGCCCGCGTAAATACAGTGTCCCACGGAAACGCTGTACTTCTTCGGGATAAAAAGTAGTCTATGTTTCAATCCAGAGCTCAAGCAGTAGCTTGAGCTTGATATGGTAGTAACCATATCAAATTTCATCAAAATCCTTTCATTAGTTTTTGCGTGAAAGAGTAACAAACATCCATCCATACTCGCAACCCTTCACATTTATAATATTAGTAGGATAATTCGTCTTGTAATTTTTTAATTATTAAGTAGGTACTGAATACGGCCCATGCATTGTTGATGTGTGTGTAGTTGTATCTGTGTTGTATAGTTGCCACGGTTTTGTAGCAGTCATGTTCGGTCTGCTTCCTCTTATAAGTCTGTGTTTGGTAGCTGAGGGTACAATCGCATGCACGATGAATAAATTGTTCTTAAAACTAAAGCAATTGTAACTTGATTTAAACAGAGCTGTCTTGCTAGAGATGAATTGCGAAAAGCCACTTCCAGTGAGATAAAACTGATACAAAGCGTGCCTACGCGCTGGAATAGTACATATTACATGGTACAAAGATTTTTGGAAATTCGGAGTGCTATAAATGATATTCTTTAATTAATTAATTATTTAATATTTTAATTAATAAATTATTAAAAATGCAAGTGATTAAAGTCGTGATCTTTATTTTGCGAATCAAATTTTACATAATTTAAATAATTAGCGACATATGAAATCATAGAATTGTAATTGATATTATTGCCTTTAATCATCTTCAACACCTTCTCACATGATTGAATAATTTTAATCAGACCATCTGATGGATAAATCAAACCTCCTCTCATTAATGAATACAAAAAAAATTCTTTCACGCCTATCATTAATGATTGACAAATCAAACAATTTATTACTTTAATCACTTTCCTTGCTATAAATCCTGCAATATAGACTGTTACGTGATATGTGTAATCAACTAACGGAGAAGAAAGTTTGTATATTACTTAAAAAACAATCAACATCGTCTTCATTAATATGGCATAATCTATTATATTTCTCTCGAAACTCACATGGTGGTGGTGGTGGTTACATTGATTGTGTGGGGACACAATATATTGTATATCGATGTGATCATGTGTCGTTATATTATATCGATGTTCGATGCATGTGGTGAACTAACATGTAAAATATCAGTGTGTTCTTGGTGCAGCAACCCGAGTGGTCGCTTGCGTAATAAACTTAATCCAGTAGGCAAAGGGGTTTTATTTATGAACACTCATTCTAGTTACCCTAACGTAACAACATAGGGTGTAACATTGGTGACCCCGACGTGATACCAGTCCGAAAGGACGTGATAAGTGACTTTTATGAACTATTTTCGGGACAAATTAATAAGTGAAAATTTTTAGTGATGAATCCGAAACCGGGACAGTCATCTCAGCCCGCCGCCCAGCAGGGGCCAGCGCAGGCCACGCCGGAGTTTAGTGACGTGTCGGCAATTTCCGTCACTAATCGTATTCCCGAATTTTGGACTGACCAGCCGAGAGTATGGTTCATCAGAGCGGAAGCTGTATTGGGTCCTCAAAAGGTTGCTGACGAAACTAAGTTCCAGATAGTCGTATCAAAGCTGGGTAAAGAAGCTATCCAGCAGGTAACCGATTAGTTAATTAAGCCCCCTGACATCAAAAAATATGAAGCACTTAAAAGTAGACTTCTGGCTATTTATGAGGAGTCGGAGAATCGCCAGATACAAAAACTTATTGGCGAAATGGAGTTGGGCGACCAAAAGCCGTCGCAACTTCTTCGCCGCATGCGCGATCTAGGCCGAGAGAAAATTCCTGATGACACACTCAGGATATTGTGGCAGAGCCATCTCCCCACTGCCGTGCGAGCCGTTCTCGCCGTCACAGAAGTCAAAGACATTGATAACCTAGCCACTGTGGCCGACAAAATCATGGAGACTTCACAGCAGCCACAGATCTCCGAATTATCAACATCTCAGCCTATCAGAGGGGATGATAAAATTTTGGCCGAAATCGCGAAACTGAGCGCCAGGATAGCTGACATGGAGCGATCTCGCAGCAGTTCCCGGAGGAGAGACTCCAGTCGTTTCCGGCAACGTCCCCGGTCTCGCAATCCCAGCCAGCCTCGTCGCAGCCCTCAGAGTGAAGATTGGCTGTGTTTCTACCACTTCCGTTTCAAGGAGCGTGCCAACAAGTGCGTACAGCCCTGTTCCTGGAAGAAGGGAAACTCTTCGGGAAACTAGAATGTGCGCAGGTACGTGAGGCGGACATCTGTGCAGTTTCCCCAACGCATCGCCTTCGTGTTATGGACTACAACAGTGGTTACAATTTTTTGGTGGACACAGGTGCGAACGTTTCTGTTATTCCGGTAAGAAAACGTTATTGTAATAATTATTCTAAGTTATCCGATTACAAACTATATGCAGCTAATGGTACAGAAATTCGGACTTTCGGTATAAAGTCATTAGAGTTAAATTTGCATATACGTCGTCCGTATCGATGGGATTTTATAATAGCTGATGTAAAACAGCCCATTCTCGGTGCTGATTTTTTAAGTGCATATGGTTTGTTAGTGGCTAGTGGTATGGCTTAGTGGATTTAAGGTCACGCAAATTAATAGATAAGGTGACTAATTTAAATATTTCAGCATCTGTTGTGAACTGTAACGTAGCCACTGTGAACACCATTGATAAAAGTCACCCATACTGGGATGTAATTTGTAAATATCCGGATATTACTAAGCCGATTAATTATAAGAATAGTCCTAAGCATAATGTGTATCATCACATCGAAACGACAGGTTCTCCAGTTCGCGCTCGTGCTCGACAACTTCCACAAGATAAGTACAAACGTGTAAAGGAAGAATTTAAGGTAATGCAGGAGATGGGAATATGTCGACCTTCGAAAAGTCCATGGTCTAGCCCGCTCCACGTAGTTCCTAAGAAAAACGGCGAAATAAGGCCGTGCGGAGACTACAGGCGATTAAACGCGGTAACAAAGCCGGATCGCTATCCCGTGCCGCGGTTGCACGATTTTACTTATCTGTTGGATGGTAAGACAATTTTTTCTAGACTCGACGTAATTAGAGCTTACCATTGTATACCTATTTTTCCGGATGATATTGAAAAGACCGCGATTACGACACCTTTCGGACTTTTTGAATTCCCGATGATGACTTTCGGTTTACGTAACGCGAGTCAAACTTATCAACGTTTTATGAACCATTCCGTACTTCAAGGCTTTGATTTCTTATTTACTTTTGTTGATGACGTCATCATAGCCTCAGAATCTATAGAGCAACATAAAAAACATTTGCACAAAGTTTTCGAACGTTTGAGCCAATTCGGAATATCTATTAATCTAAGTAAATGTTGTTTCGGACAGTCAGAAATCGAATATTTAGGGCACACAGTATCTAAGGATGGCATTCAACCTTTAGATAGTAAAATTGAAATTATTAAAAATTATCCTAAGCCTAAAACAGTTGATGAGTTACGTCGCTTTCTAGGAATGGTGAATTTTTACCGTTGTCACATTCCCAACGCCGTTAAATATCAAATAGTTTTAAATAATTATTTACGTGGCGCGAAGGAAAGAGACAAAACTCCCATTTTATGGACACCAGATGCTGACGAAGCTTTTGATCGGTGCAAGGCGTGTTTACAAAACGCGGTCACGTTAGTTGCCCCCCGTTGCGATGTTCCTATTTCATTAATGACTGACGCTTCAAATTCGTGCGTCGGGGCAGTCTTGCAACAGTACGTAGATAAGAAGTGGCAACCGTTAGGTTATTTTTCGCAAAAAATTTCAGACGCTCAAACCAAGTATTCCACTTATGATCGCGAGTTACTGGCAATCTATTTAGCGATTCCTCATTTTAAAGATTTAATAGAAGGTCGTAAGTTACATATTTATACTGATCACAAACCTTTAATTTACGCTTTCACAAAAACTAGGTGCGAAAAAGAAACGCCTAGACGGATAAGACAATTATCATTTATCAGCGAGTATACTACCGACGTTCGACACAAAACAGGTTCCGACAACGTGGTAGCAGATTCTTTATCTCGCATAGAGACAATATACTGCCCCACTTCTATTAATTATGCGGAGCTGGCAGACGCTCAAGCCGCGGACGATGAGCTCTCGCATCTCGTAAATGACGTAAATAGTCGCACTCAATTAAAAAAAATAGTTATGCCCATGTGTAGCAAACCTATTTTCTGTGAAATTTCGACAAATAATGTTAGACCGTATTTAACAACTACTATACTTAACATATTGACTGCCCAAGCCCTATAGTACACCTACGCCAAGACGTCCAGTGGCGTTTTCAATTTATATCTTTGAAATAGTATATATTTTCACAAGTACAAAAATAAATGCATACGTAGAAGATTCTATAATATTCAGTGCCCTACTCTTGACCACTTTTTTACTTTTTAAAAAGTTTTGCTACCACATCATACATTGCAAGCATATGAAATTAAAAACATACCTCTTGCAACGGTGAATCAAATACTGTTGGAATCGCTCCATGAAATAGCCTCACACGAAAGCCACTTTTATCGATATTACGACTGTCAAAATGTTTTGAACATAATACACAAGATTTTGTGGGCTGCCAATTTGTCACATTCATATTTGCCAACCAGGAATTTCTCAAGTGCACATCATTTGGAACCTGAAAAGAGGTAAATGTAACAAAGCAAGAATATTAATATATATAAAGAGTTTATCCAATTATCTATATTAAAAGCAAATTTGGCACTCTTAATACATCGAAAGTTACTATTTCTCGCCTAACCGAAACCATTAAAATAAATCTAATAAAATAAATAAAGTAAATCTAAATCCGGTCCCTCCGAATAACTAAAGTATCAAAACTGTCAAACAGGATTACGGGGAAGTAAAATGTTGTATTACTTATCTGAACTTAGATGAATTTGCTAGGTATCATACGTATTTCTAAAATATGCACGTAAAACAAACGCATAATGTTTATGTTTAGCTGAATTATGTATGAATAGTAGCAAAATAAACAAAACAACTTCACGATGTTATTTTGCTTAACAATACTTACATAAGGAATGTTACGTCAGGTGTTTTATTATATGTAGCACTACTACACTGTGGGGCACTGCACTTTACCATATTTAATCCGTCTTATTTTCACAATTTACACGTTAATATTTAATATTTTAATGAAACAAAAACACATGAGCGATTTTGCTATGACTCCATGTGTCATCTATCATCATCTATCAACATGGCGGTTTGCTTCAATTTCTGTTTTGTCTATGTGTGTGTCAGTGTTACTACATTGAAAGACAAAGAAAGATGTATTTGCAGTTCAGACGAGTGAGAACGAGATGGAGATATTGCTTATATATACTGTCTATGTAGTTGTGTAATTTGTGTTCGATCTGCTTCCTCTTATATGTCTGCGCTACCAAATTCAAGGTATGAGCGAAAAATTGAATAATATGTTTCTTCTTACCAATGCCAATTCTACAGCTTTTACCATATTCGCTGCATTATCAGTAACAACAGCCATCACCTTGTTTTTATTAATCTTCCATTCTTCACAAGTTTTTAAGAGTATTTCAGAGATATATTGTGACGTATGCCTTTGATCATATCGTTTAGTTTGTAAACGCCAAGAGTGACTGAAATGAGTTCAATTTCTATGCCGAAATGAATAGTCACGCCTAAAAAACTCTTCATATTTAAAGTATCGGACCAAATATCTGTAATCATAGTTAGGTCTTCTACTGTGGAAAGTTTGTTGTTTGTTTGTTTTGTTTGAAAAGTTTCTGAAACAGCCTCATATTTATTGTCCAACCATCGTCTGAGACTTGTCCTACTGGGGATTTTATACTGAGGAGCTACTGTCTTCATGAGATTTTTGAAGCCTTCATTCTCAACTATTGTAAAAGGCTGGTGATCTTTGCAAATCATATATAACAAACAATTGTTAAGTTTTCGTGTTTTTTGTACCAGATTCTGAATAAGAGGATATGTCTTCAAAACTAGACTTGATAGATTTTTGACGTTTTATCGGAACTACTTCCGACTCAGAATGAAAAGTATTATCTAGCAACTGTTTTGAGGTACTTTGAGAACTACTTGTACAAGCTACGACTGCTTCAGACTAGTGTTGGTATAATTAGCATTCGCATTAATAATTAATTGCTAAATGCCCATTAGCAATCATTAAATTAATCTTAGTTGCTAAAAAAAACGATTGCTAAAATTATCGTGCGCACCAATCATCTGCATTCATGAAAAAAATACATGACCGCGCTGCTTCGCACCGCGGCGCTAACTGGCTATCGTACTATAAACTAGGTAGTAGGTATTGCTATTTGCTAATGCTAAAATCATTCGATGCGAAATAATTTTGACTCGACGAGCGTCGCGACCCGAGAGTTCACGATGCCGTGATGTTCCACGAATTAATACGAGCGAGTGAGAAGAGAAAATACATTACTGGCACGGCCGTCTAATTTTTTCAAAATAAAGTTAATCGCATGCGTTTAGGGTCTATTATTCAATAGTTGTTTTTTTATTAATGTTTTCGTATTTTGTCGTTTAGGCCGTAGGTCAGTTTTTTAGTCAGGTGAAATAATTGCATTGATTAACATCGATCGTGTGATAAATTCACAAAACACAGCTATTTATGATCATTAAAAATCGATTTTAGCAAATAGCATAGCAATAGCACGTAGCATGCTAAGACATGAAAATTAACATGCTAATGAAATTAATGAAAAATAGCATTTATTATAATGCATGCATGCATAGCATGAGTCTGAAGTAGTAATTTCCATTACTACTTCAGACTCATGTAGAAGTACATTAACAATATTAATATCAGATGACTCTGAAACCGAACGTACTGTTATGGGGTTCTTTCTGAACCCCTTTTTAAAAAAAAGGTTTATTTTACAAACTAAAATATTGGAAATAGAAAAACAAAGAATTAGTAATTTCGGCACACGACCGTCAACGAGATAGGATAGATGGAGACTGACTGGGCACTTGGGAGGATGTTTATATATAGGGAGTAGGATTGCTGATGTCGATGGAAAGAATATGGATAGGGTTTAGGTAAGGGAAAAGGCTAACATGGAAAGGATATAACACCTCCCTCCGCTAGGACTAAACTTCGGGGATTAGACCGAAGTTTGGTTAGGTGAGACAGGGTCTGTGACAGGAGATTGGGAATGGATTCTGCATCTGGGAGAAGCTGGATTGAGGTTTGTATCCGGATTCACTGAGGAGCTAGGACTGGGTAAGTTTAGGGTTACGGAAGGTGAAGTATGAGTTTGACGGTTGTGCCCCTTTATTAAAAGATAAATTCTAAAGATAACATAACATGAGACTGCAATAATAAGAATTAAAGTGATTACAGAGTAATGAGCCTCGTATCTGATTATTGAGTGTTTATTAATTATTTTGTCTGTTTCTTGTGCTATTGATTTTAATTTTGTTTTTGCCTCTAGGGTAAATGCGTCTAAATCTATATTTTCGTAATGGATAGGGGGCTCATTGCTTTTTATTAATTTGAGGTTATCTAGTGTACAGCATGTATAATGATACATATAATATAATTAATGAATTATATTAAAATCTGGTTGTATATTTACAGAATCTATTTTTACAGTATAGGGATTTGAAATGAGTTTTGTGCTTTTACAATAAGCTGTGCATCCTGTAGGTAAAAAGAAGAATCCTGTACCAATTATGTTTAATTTTACAACGGTTTGATTAATACATTCGACATAAAGTTTATTAGTTTCTGTTTGTACAAAAATCCACTTATTGTTAGTAATTTTTTTCCAGATATCTAAATGTACTTCTATAAAATCTGTTTTGCATTGTTGCGGTACACTATTTAATACTTTAGTAATAAGTTCACTTTCACAATTAGGGTTTGCACTAGCAGAGAACATAGTTGTTATGTCACACACGTAGGAGTCTTGGTCTATTGTCGCACAACTTTCGAGTGACTCTAGTACACAATATTCTGATTTGGAATTATCTATCGCTATATATTTATTACTGGGTATGATATAACTAAACACATTATTATTGACATTGCTATGGGCAACAGGCAGTGGTATATTATGATATATATCAAATACATTGGTTGCTACTAATGGTATTCTTAATACAAAAGTAATCCTATTATTTAAACTAAAACTTATGACACTAGATATATTAATAAGTTTAGACATATTGCTTAATTCTAATCTTTCTATGCCTACTAAACTAACTAATAATTATATTTTATCTTCTCAACTACTAAAGTTTGGACTCATTCGAGTTGGTACTGAGTCTTGGACTTCAGCAAGTTTGACTTCATCATAATGATGTCTTACATGTCGTCTATTTATTAATAGAGACAATGTATGGTTACCATGTATCTTAACCACCTTGTATGGCCCTTTCCATACAGGCGAAAGAGCTTTTCTCAACCTTAAGTGATTTTTTAGGTATACAAAATCACCAACTTTATATTCTACGGATCGGGTTCGCGAATCATAGTAGTTTTTTGAAGTATGTTTTGATTTGTCAATATGTTCTAGGGCGTTTTCGCGGGTGTACTTTAGGCGGTGTTGTAACATCTTTACGTATTCGGGGTAAGTGGTAGAAGAGATATCGTCATATACGGATGATGGAATATATGGTTTGTATCCGAACAACAATTCGTAAGGTGAGTAATGTGTAGTAGAGTGAATGGCGGTGTTATATGCTAATACAGCTGTATATACATATCGTGACCAATTGTCTTGATTTTCATTAATGTAAGATTTGAGGTGTTCTTTCAGAGTGGAATGTGATCTTTCTAAAGCACCTTGCGTTTGTGGGTGATACGGAGATGAGAATAAGTGTTTAATTTTGAATAATTCGCAAGTCTTACTGAATAGTTCTGCGGTAAAGTTTGTACCCTGGTCCGTAAGAATTCGTTTCGGGATTCTAAACAGCGAGATACAATGTACAAGACACTCGCTAGTTTCTTCGGCAGTTATAATAATCATATTATTTAAATAATAATCAACTATCTCAGTTAAATTAATTTAATATATTTCATATTTTTGAGAAAAAATTCTACAAAAAATAATTTATAAGGATACTGGGAACCACAGAAAAAAAAATTTCATGTGGCATAAAATTTTTACTTGCCCCAAGACCCAAGAATTGCCCCAAGTGTAGAAGGTATATATAATGCTTGTACTCGTGGGTGGGTATTGTTGTTATTGTCGTTCTCAAAAAAACACAATATATATTTACTTTCTCCATAGATTTATATACTTTCACCGATCTATATACTAAGTTAATTTAACTGAGACAGTTGATTATTATTTAAATAACATTTTTTTATTTAAAAAAAGTTATATTTATAAGTTTATGTCCATGCTTTATTTTATATGGTTATTTCAAGTTCAAATTAATTTAAATATTCTGGCTCCACCTACAAAAATGGCAAGGAAATACATTTTTATGAATTGCGGTTAATAATCCAAATTTGTCTTTTCGGTTCGATGACTACTCGCTAAGCGGCGCTTATGCTTTCGCAATGGTATCCTAGCAGGTTTGCCTCTTCGATGCATCGAATAAAAAACATGGATGTTTACTCGATGTTCACGTATTAACAAAACATCGGATTGATTCGATGTATCGATATTTTACATCGAGTGTTTTTAAAACATCGAAACATACTAATTATCATCTATGCACATCTATGGACAATAATATTCTGTGTGCGGGTCATATTGCCGTATTGTACTTAAATTGAGTTTCCGGAAATTCTGATATATGCCGACAATATGGGGGGAGGCATGGTTTCGCCATAAAATGTAGCAACGCACAGGGGCGGGAAAGTTGGGAAGAGCAAAAATTTTCCTTTCCCATAGGCCTCTCAAGCATCAGTGAAGTGATTGACGACTGACTATACCTATTAAAAAAACAAGTTTTTAGTTTATTAACGTTTTACTGGAAATATCCATTAGCTAAGATGAAAAATTTATTTGAGAAGAAAGTATTTTGTTGTGAAAGAAAACGGAAAGAATTTATTGTTTGCGAATGTACGTGAGACTGTAACTGTAGTAACTGCATTATGAATCGTAGTTCCAAATGGCAAACTGGTACTATCGCTTATCGGGTTTTTCGGCGACCATACAACGTCTCCAACTCTATTCCAATATCCAAAGTTATGGGTTTTTTATGTGGTGAAAAGTACAAGAGTTGTGGAGCACTAAGTAATACAAGCCTATAACATAATAGTAATGTCACCAAATTTTTTTTTTTGGCGAAATTCTGCTTAGCCAGTTTATAAAGTGTGTGGAATCATTTTGCACATGCTTTTATTTAAATCTATTAATATCGAATGGCAATAAGTGATGTTGTTTTTCTTTTGGTTTTAAATTTTTGGAATCTTTGGCTTCGATAAAGCCAACAAATTGTAGTAAATTTGTGAAAGTGTTTCTTGGATTTTACTTAATAATGTCTGGCTTTTAATGCCTTTGGTCTTAACTGTTCTATAGCCATCTTTTAGTATCTTTGTTGTTAAATGTCTTTTGTACACTTGGTGTGAGATGTCTTTTCTAGAGGTGTGGTTTGCAGTAAATTTTACAGTGTTTTATTATGTGTATGGTTTTAGTCATAAATTGTAAAAATAAGGTTAGTAATGTCTTAACCTAGTTGTGCTAAATGTTATAATATTCATATATTTTATTCTTACACTTTATTTCTTTTTTCTTTTAATGCATAAATTGATTTTGTGTTGTGTTGAAATTATTGTTATTTATTCGGTCTAAATTCAGCCTTGTCTCATTTGCAATATCATCAATACCAAACTATTTTCTAATACCAAAGTAAAATGGATTTTTGACACATCTCCTAAACTATTCAATTGGTAGGAAAGTTATTTCTAGCATGTGTATCATAACCACTATGGAAATGGTTGTAAGGAAGAATATAATATCTTTATTATTATTCTTCCTTACAACCATATACAACACCACGTAAATCTGGTCCTGTGCTAAGTACTTAAAGAACTTGTTTTGTGGGGACCAGACAATCTGAAGTATATTTAATACTTCTATAATATTATACATATATTTAATATTATTATTATAATAAACACATATTTAATACACACCTATGACCCATGAGGGATTCAATCCTGCAACACCCGGCTCGAGCACCAACTCACTCAAACGCTAAGCTACAGAGGTCATCAAAATAGACAAACTGACAGATTGATTAAGGAAAAATGTCATTTTGTCTACACAATCTGTCAGTCTATTGTGTATCTTTAGATATAATGCATGTGATTCGCTCGATATACTATTATACTCTTGGGCAATAATAACCTGTACAGATGATAACATTTTTACTACAAATGCTCCAAAATTATCACTCTCATTTTGTTGTGACACTTGATCGACATGTAGGTGTACTTTTTAACCACTCGTTAGAAAATGCACAAAGGAGCACTTGATATTTTTAGCCGACTTCCATAAAAGAAACCATAGGAGGTTATTTTTTATTACGATTATGATAACGGTTTCTTTCAGGATTTCTGTTGAGCAATTTTTTGAATCACTTTCTATACACATAATTGACAAATTACTCAGTCGTTCTTGTAACATTGTTGTTCGCAATTTTTTTTTTATTCTCTTAAGCTGCGAAAATGACCACTCCACTACAATTGGTAACTATTAAGCAAAGGAATATTAATTAATATTAATTCTTGTTGCAATTTCTACGTTTGGAAAAGTTTCTTCCAATTTAACTGATTTTATTAGGTTATGTAAGGTTGAGATATTTAAATCCGCTGATTGCTTTGCTATGTTTTTTAAATATTGGCTTAAATGAAAACATTCTGTTTTGAGCTCATCTGCATTAATGTCTTCATGATAAAATTCTGCAAATTCTTTGAATTTTTTGGTCAACACCAGATTCGATTGTTGTTAACTGACAAAGAAAACTAAATCGACTATCAGTTTTTTTGTATGCTGCTGAACGTTTTTTTAAATGTGTATTTAATGTGTCAATTATGGGAATGAAAGTATCTACACGAAACTTTTGCCTCTCAACTGTGCAGTCTCTGATGATCCATCAAAAAAAGTGATGCGTGTGCTGCGAAATCGTTTTCTTTCAAATCGTCGTTGATATTGCAATAAGTTTTATGTCAGTTCTGACTGATTTTACAGGAGGAGCAAATCGACTGTTTACTGGCAATAGGTCCTAAGTCATATTCACCAACTTTTCAGGAGGGACAAAATGCGTTTTATATCAGTTTGAGGGACGTTGGGGATTGAAAAAAAAAACACGTCATTTGTTATTTAAGACTCTTTATTTATCGTAATAATTAACTTTTTGGTAACTTTAATGCAATCATCTGGGTGGTACTTAGGACTTATTGTGCGAAAATTTCGTGCACGATAGGACAAATTGAACGTAAGCAATATGTACTATCTAATACTAAAACAAAAAAATGAAAATTTCTGGTAACAAAATACCTGATAGTATTTCTTGCAATTTAAATCAACAAATTTAAAATCAACTTTACAATGACATAACTTAATAACTAAAACATTTTACTTATTTGGTGAAGGCAATAGGAACTTAAAGTATTGTATGGCACATTATCGTAAAACGAATGACAGTCCCTAGGGATAACAGCTTTTAAATCTTGTAGATGTTGTAGTTTTAGAAATTTTCCATCTCACCCTAAACATTGGTGGGTACTCATGAATTACGTTAATTTTTTTAGGTCGGTGATGTAATTCAATACAATCATTTGAAAAGTCTGTTTTTACTGTTATAATTCCTACAGGATTGTAAAAAATTACTTTGATATCGGTGACACACGGATCGCTTACAGTTCGACCAGGTCTCAGCGAAGAATACCTCAAGCATTCTGATCCCGAGTAATCTTTGAAAAATAAATATTGTAAATCTTCAGCCTCGTAACGTGATGGGGAAAGCCTGGCTTCTTTAGTCAAGGTTACATAATCGCTCGGTAATTTTATTTCCCGGTTTTTAAGTTTCCTTTCTATGCAGGCATGTACAGAATCAACTTCCATTTGAGTATGGCCAACCTCTAAAAATTTTTGGAAGACTTTAATTCCTGTAAGCATACTGAAATTCAAGAGAGCGTTGGCCAAAATGTTATTCCTGTTCTGCGCTGTACAGCCGTCCGTCTGAGTAAATAACGATATGTATTTTTTCTTCAGTGACACAATAATTGTGCAAGTAATCTAACAAGCAAGATACAAAAGTAGATGCCACTAATTGGTTACATTGATCCTCAGAAAACCAATAACACTTAACATGTTTGGATACAACATTCATGATGGTTTGGTTGTGGCAAGCTAATTTGGTTTTGAAGTAGAAGGCATTAGCTAATGTGAACGGTGCTAATTTCACGGCCTGAAAATCCATCTGTATAAGAATCAGTTCACCTTTTTCTGCCTTTTCCTTATCCTGTGCTTTTTCTTGTCGCGCTCTGTTTTTTTTCTCAACATGTAAGTTGTATTCAGTATCTGGTAAATTTCCTGTTTCATGACTAGAGCATGTATTACACTTATCCTTCTTAACGCAGAATAAAGATAAGTTTTGCCTGTCAAAAACCTCACAAAACTTCTTGAAACTGAATACTTCAAATCCTTTTTCTTCAGCATGGGCTTTGTATAGCTTGTGGACGTCATTTTTTGATGAAAAAATCGGTTCCAAATAAAGTTTCGAAGAGTTTTGACGTGCATAATGGGATGGCATTTTAGGCAGTAAGTCCAAGAATAGTTTCAAACTTGTAGTGCGTTCTAGATTTGACGCACGTCTGCTGGTCTTGTGGTTAGGATCACTTGTAGTTGGGTTTGGTATGCTAAAAGTACTCTTCTTCACCCAAAGCTGCATCATTCTATATCCGATCCCCAGAGTATTTAGAAACATTTCTCTGCATACTTGTAAATTTCCTTCTTTGCATCCGTTATTTAGCCTGTATTCCAAAGTAGAATCTCGCCTGGATTCCTCATTTACAACCGTGTTTTTCTTCGTAGCAATTTGCGTGACTTGTACACATACAAAAGCCTTTCTTTCTTTCCAATCAATAGACCAGAAATGTTCAAATATTCCTTTTCTCTGTTCTTCTGTAAACTTGTCACAGTGTCTATACTTCGATTTTTTGCACACTTCACTTTTGCATGTTTCTTTCATACAACGACCCTGCTTTGGTTTGTTTTGAACTACTTTTTCAGACTCTCGAGTAAACCCCAAGTATGGTTTTCCTTGCATTCTCAGTTTTTTATTTACGTTGCGTTTCCACTGATCTGGCTCTGCAAATCTCTTTCTTTTTCGTCCTTCGTCCATATTATGATTATTTGGATCTTCATCTATGACATGCAATGGTTGAACAGTGGTACTTGTACTTGGATTTGATGATTCGGGATGATCATTATTCTCATCGAGACATTGTGTATTTGTTTGGGGGACTTCGCATTGCAAATTTTCTTGAGCGGAACTACTAGTTCCAGCATCCTGACTTTCATTGCCAGTAAGTATAGAAGGAGATGTTTCACCTACAGTGGCATCCCTGCAAACGTCGTCAAGCATAGTGTCATAGTGATCGAAAGAACTGATTTCTTGAAACGTGTTTGGAGACACGTTGAAATCTGAAACATTAAAAAATAAAATAAAAATAGTTTTGAAAGTTCTCTTGATCAAAACAATAGCAAAGACTGAACACATCATTTTTTTAACAAACCTGGATCTTGCCAAACATTCTCTAGTTCATCACCATTGTTTTTTAATAATAAACCTTGACTTTCAAGAGCATGCTCTAAACCCAGTGATGACACGCTTGCATCATTGTGGCTTATTAATTTTAGGTCTTCAGGTAAGATTAGATCCTCATTTTGAATATTTACTGACTTTTGGATCAAAATTTGTTGTGTTTTCAGAGAATCACCTTTTAATACCATCAGTGTAGCGGTCTCACACTCTCCGATTCCACTCTGAAATATTAAACATTATAACATAAATTAATAGAACTTGTCGAACGTTAATATAATGTTTGTGGGATAAAAAAAACTAAGGATGCATCCAAAGATAAATTTTGGTAAGAAATGCACGACATAAATGTCTTTCTGGAGCCGAACATTAAGGAGACGGACCAGAAAATTAAAGACGCAATCAGTACAATGTACATATTAATGTAACGCACAGTAAGAACAAACTGAACCACCGAGATCGTCGCGGTGGGCAAACGATCGCCGTTATGTCAACTTAATCTCGGCCTGGAATAATATAATCTCGTTCTCGGTGACGTCTCGGTGACGGTGGCGGTGGACAAACGTACGCCGTTTGTCGTGAAACAAACTTATGCCATTCATTAGTATATAGTAACTAAAACAGCTTATTCACAACAAATGTGTAAGTGGGTGCATAGCTTTAATTTGTACGCAGTATGTATCGGATCCTAGCTATTCAGGAATTAGTGTTCACGAGTTCACCAGTAAATAAACCTGGGTAATCGAGCTTTGCTCGGAGTTGTGATATAAGTAAAAAAATAAAAAGAATCACAAAAAAAATTATCAGGCCGGGAGGCCAGCCCACCAAATTCCAAATTTTTAATATACCAAACTGCCAATCGAACTGACATAATAAAATCAAAATTTTGTTGCATGAATAAACATAGCCTAAAATTGCGCAGTTTCCCAGGGATAAGACCTAGCTAGATTGATTTTTTCTCCCAAAACTTCCTGAATGTTAATTTCATGCATTGCAGCAGTTTTCGAGAAACCGATTATACAGGGTGACCTGAAATTCGATACATTCCTTTGAAAGATAGAAAGTAGACCTCATTTCCAGTAATATTTTTCATGGCATCCCCTATCCGAAAGTTGATATTTACAAAGTTATGGAAATTTCAAAATTTTTTTCTTTATTTTCGACTTTTTGACTTTGACGTGACGTATTTTTAAAAATGTTTGTCTTTTTAGTGATTTTTTTCATGTATTTTAACCGTCAATGAGTCAAATAATATTTTAAGGAATAAATAGGGACAAACTAAGCGAGAATTTTTCATTATGAGACATGAAACAGAATTTTCTTTTAAGAAAAATGTGCATTTTTCTTAAAAGAAAATTCTGTTTCATGATTTTCTTAAAAAAAATGTATGATACAATGCGTACAAATATTCTCAATAACTTCCTTATCTCATTAGCTTTCCAAAAAGGTGCAAATGTCTACATAAAAATATGACGTTGTAGTAAACATATTAGAAGTAAAATGAAATAATGTCTAAATCGATTTATTTGCGATAAGGTTAAAATAAAAGGAAAAACTTGAATTTAATTACGTTTATTGTGTTTAAAAAACATCAATGTTTAATTAAATTTAATAATAAATATTCTACTTTAGGTCTTGTTCAAAATGTGAACCTCTGTTTCTGATACAGGCCCGTAGTCTTCTCCGTACCTCTGTTTTGATTATTCTGGTAGTAAGACTAGTTTTGATGTCTTCTGCTGCATTTCTTATGCG
The DNA here is from genome assembly GCA_963565745.1 of Phengaris arion. Taxonomy (NCBI): domain Eukaryota; kingdom Metazoa; phylum Arthropoda; class Insecta; order Lepidoptera; family Lycaenidae; genus Phengaris; species Phengaris arion. The sequence goes on along the minus strand of OY751444.1, from coordinate 4,513,992 downwards.
GCTTCTGAGCTCCTCTACAGTAGTTATGGGTGTAGTATACACCAAAGCCTTCATATGACCCCAAAGATAAAAATCACACGGGGTCAAATCGAGACACCGTGCTGGCCAAGGAATTGGCCCGCCTCGACCTATCCAGCGATGTGGGTAAGTTTGGTCTAGCCACTGGCGTACGCAGAGGCGGAAGTGGGCCGGGCAACCATCATGCTGGAAAATCATATTACGACGAGTTGCTATTGGCACATCTTCCATTAAACCAGTAATCTCCTCTCTTAGGAAATGTTCGTACATTTCACCATTTAAATTTTGAGGCAAAAAATGAGGTCCAACTAAATTATTATTAATTATACCCATCCAGACATTTAGACTGAATCTGGTTTGATGGGCCCTTTCTTTTTTCATCCTGGGGTTTTCTCCTTTTGGTGCCCAGTAATGTGTGTTGTGGAAATTGTTTATCCCGTCACGGTCAAATTTCGATTCATCCGTCCATAATATTCTTGAGAAGAAATTGCGATCCTCCATGTCTGCATTTATCATAAAACGGCAGAATTCCATTCTTCTAACCGGGTCTCCCTCTTCCAACGCTTGGACAGGTGTGCTAGCTCGTCTGCATCAGTGTCGTACCATTGATGTAGACGAGAAGACGGTTTTAACGTTCCCTTGGCCTTCATAGCATTTATAGTTTGATCAGCATATCGGTTAGTTTCATTGGCGATGAACTCCATGATGTCTTTACTCCAGATATCAGTAAAGGCATCATAAGGTTCATCATAGTCTTTCAGCGGACCAGGGAATGGCCCTGAAAAAACTTCAGGAACACCCCTGAACGACTCAAAACCTTCTAACCAATCGAAAGTAGTCGAGATGCCAAGCAAGCGATCAGTCCTCTCTCCACAGCGTGAATGGCCTCTCGAACAGGTTCTTCTAATTCCTCGTCATCAGGAATATCTCGTCTTCTGCCTTCCAAAGCTGTGATATTGACATTGAGGTTGTCGAACTCGTCGTCAAACTCACTGTCAAAATCACTGCCATGGTCCTCGCACCTACCCACTTGATATAGTGTGTCGGCCATCAACCCCGACGTGGATGGACGAACATCTGCGTCTACAGTGGCAACCCTAAAATCGCTTTGAGCATTGTTAGGTATACTAACAATGCCCGAAGCGTTTCCAAGGTTCTCTGCAGAAGTTGTAGGTGAAAGTGGCTTCGGAGAAAGATATTCCCGACCCTGATAAACTCCATCCATCCACCGCCGAATGTGCCACGGTGCTGCCATCGTCAATTCCTCCGCCTCTTCGTCGGACATCCCCATCGCTTCGACGCGTTCTAAAACGTCAGCGCTGTAAATAAAAAAAGTCTCGCGTAACTAATCGCGGAAAAATACTTCTGGAATTTTTCATTACTTGCTTGAGTTGCTTTTAGTAAGAAGGGCTGGTTTCATTTTAAGGGCCCACACAAACACACAAGCACACACACATAAAGTACTAAAAAAGTTATTATTGTTATATTATTCTGCGTACAACGTCTCGCCTACAGTCCAACTGTAAATATAGATTATATATTTATTATATAAATACAATTAAAAAACTTGCCTCTGAGAAGGTGGTCCGTCGTTCGATAGGCGGAGAGTACCCCCGGGGGTCTGCTTTACAGGAACAGAGTCTCCTGTGTCTCTAAAAGACCCTCCGGGAGTTTTGTTGACGATGAAAGCTCTATAAGAAAAACAACACGTAAGCCGATAAGTTTAGAGCGGAGTATGATTTTTTTTTGCATTATAGAAAATAAAAACTTTACTGTGTTTCCGGCGGTAGAAGTTCTGGAGATTTGCTCCTGCCCTCAATAGCGAGGCCCATTATTAGGGCACGCCTCGCCACGGATGGTCTGTGGGAGGCGTGCGGCCGAATCGGGGTCACCGATCGGGACCGGTCCGACCCCGACATCGATCTTGCTCTTTGAAATCTAAAAATTATCAAAAATATAAAATATATAAAATAATAATAATAATATAAAATAAATATAATATAAAATAAAAATATAATAATATATTAAAAGTGAAAATAATATAACTGCAAGTAATTTAAAAAAACAATACAGTATAATTTAAATACACAATCTTGCGATTTTATAACTTAACTTGACTTTATAAATTATAACTTCCTATTAGACTAAGACTAAGAAATAACTTAAATCTAATAAAAGTATTTTTGAGAAAAAATCTAAATTACGCGAAAATGTAAGAAAAATACAAAATACCATACAAATGTATTATTTTAAACTATATGTTTAGCTTAAAAAAGTATACAATATATTTTTTCTTAGTCTGGTACCCGTAACGCTAATTATTAGAGAACTTTACACGGGACCAGATTAACGTACTATAATAACGTCTTTAAATATTATTAACTCGACAAAATCACCATATTACTTAGTACTTAGTTTTATTTTATTAATTATTAATTAATAATTAATAATGTAAAATAAAAACAATGTTTTTGGTGTCAGTACTTTTCGCAATGTACTATGGATTCGATTTATTTATAGAATGGCGGAAACGTATTTACGCGCGCTCTAAAATTTTTAGGTATTATAACAATCTTTTTCTACAATTAAACTTGGATTTTCTGATTAAATAATATTGTAATGGTCTATATTTAAACATATTTTAGCAATTACAACCATTATATTGATTTTTTCACCGAATTATATGGATATTACGACATCTGACATAAGAAATTTTACCCGAACTTTAGATACTTTTTTCAATATCTTGTGTTAAAATATTTTATTATCTAATAATTGAATCATAATCTTCGTTTTATAAACAGTAATTTCATATTACCCGTTCACGCTAAGTTTGCCGCTGACTATGTGACGTCACTCGAGGGGTAGCGTCAGCAGAAAAACAAACTACGCTTAAAATATTTGAAATATTTTTTTATAATTTCTGTATAAAAAACAGGCTTTAAATATTTTTATTTATTTATTGTATACTTTATTACACTATAAAATACAAGTACAGAAAAATACAGGGAGTATGTACGTACAACAGGTAAGTTTTTTAGTATACAGTGCAATTAGATAAAATTAAACACAATGAAAACAATGGAAGTTAGTGTTTAATTGTATTTAATCACTAACTTCCATAGTTTCAACATCAGATATTTCATTTTCACTGTCACTAGAACTTGTTTCGGTGTCACTTTCTGACTCTGCCCCAACTGAAATTATAAGTTCTCTCTCGTTTATTTCTTGCAAACGATCGCTTTCCCAATATTGCTGCCTTAATCTTTCAACGTGGTTGATTTCTCTCTTCCAGTCTTCTGCAGATATACTTCTTAGAGCGTCGCGCGTTAATTTTTCGATTTCTTTTTCCGATTGTGACACGTTTTTTTCGGCCACGCGCTGTTTTACTAAATTCCAGATATACTCAATTGGGTTTAAATCACATTGATAAGGCGGTAGCCGCAGAACCTCATGACCATGCCTTTTAATGATTTCGTCTATCTCATATTTTTTGGGTGGCGCGTTCTGCTTTATAAGACAGTATAACTCAGGGTTAGTAAGTTTTTCTTGGAACTCAATATTCCTTTCGCGCAACCAATTTTGCATAGTTTCCTTTAAAGAATTAGAAGTTGGCAGTTTGTCTATCTGTTTACTATGATACGGTGCGTTGTCAAGAACAATAATTGAATTAGGCGGCAGATTTGGCAGGAGTTGCTCATTTAACCACTTGGTAAAATTTTTATTATACATTTCGTTATGATAATCTCCACTTTTGCTTTTGCATTTGTACAATAGCTCTGCGTTTTGTACAAAACCATTCTCACCTCCTGCGTGCACAATTATCCAGCGTTGGCCTGGGTTATGATTCTTTTTTACACTAGCATCAGCAGAGTTTTGCCAACATTTTGCTACGGTGTAGTGACTATGAATCCAAGTTTCGTCTAAGTAAAAGACCGGTTTTTTCTCTGCTCCGAGTATATCATTTTCTCGCAGGCGTCGTAAATATCTTGCCCTCCAGGCAGTAATTTCTGGTTTTTGTATCAAGAAATCGCGGGCCTTCTTACATTTTTTGAACTTATAGCCTAACTTGTCCTTTACTATTTTCCACAGCGTCGTTTTTTGTCCAGGAAAATGTAATTCATCTTTTGCCGCGGCTAAAATTTTTCGCAGGGTGGGTATTTCTTTTTTTACTGTATAAAATCTATTTATTATATTTCTAATACCGCAAATCATAAAATCATCAATTTCCAATGGTGGTTTCCTTTTCTTGCTTTTTCTTGGTGTCGAAAGTTTTACAACTTCTGTACTTACACCCGCTTCAGATGATGCTTTTTTGGACTCTTGTTTTATATTTCTTAGTGTGCGTTCCGATACACCAGTCGCCATTGCCGCGCGTTTCATTGCTTGATCAATAGGTATTATAACACAACCGTTTTTCTTTTCATTTTCAAAAAAAGTCATAACCTTTAACGCTATATTTCGTACATCACTTCCAAAAGTCTTTCCTTTACCCATACTTAAATGATAAAAAAACTAGGTAACTGAATTTATTAATTACACGCGTATGCGATGATGTTGTCAACGATACTGAGAGGGCGATTCAGCGGTGCGGTAGGCGGTTGGGGGAGGGGACGCGCATTCCACAGACCGGCAAACTTAGCGCGAACGGGTAGTATAATAATCATAAAATATTACGCACCTTAAAACACGAGAACACATTTTAATCACTGACGTACGGCACTGTAAATTCCGTTACAACTTTTAGGTATTAAAACAATCTTTTTCTATAATTAAACTTGGATTTTCTGATTACATAACATTGTAATGGTCTATATTTAAACATATTTTAGCAATTACAACCATTATATTGATTTTTTCACCGAATTATAAAGATATTACGACACCTGACATAAGAAATTTTACCCGCTCTAAAAGTTAGATACTTTTTTCAATAACATCTGTTAAAATATTTTATTATCTAATAATTTAATCATAATCTCCGTTTTATAAACAGTAATTTCGTATAATAATCATATAATATTACTCACGTTTTATTACGAGAAAACATTTTTCGTTACGCACGAAAGCACTGTGTCATTCGCGATATTTCAAAATGGCGTGTAAAAACAAATTAATTTTTTAATTCTTTATTTTTTTTTAAATTTTGTTCTGAGGTTTAGGTTTTGGCATCACAATTACAAAGTTTAGGGTACACAGATACAAAATAACAGAGCATAAAGTAGATAAAGGTCACCTTAGACGGTCAAATCGACGCCCAATGAGAGCTAATCGCTTATGTACACATGGTGTACAAGCGACACTTCCCGCAACAAACGTTAGTGTACACATGGTGTACGGCTGACATTTCACGGGACAATTGCAGTGCCTTCATTTTTATCAAACCCATGTCAAGTGTGATTTCGGGTGATTGTAAATATTTTTGGGTTATATTTACTTCTTCCAAAATCATATTCCAGAACTCCCAAGAAGCATAAGAATGTGAAGTCACATATTGCAGGAAGTAGTACGCTTGCTGCAGACCTAGTATCCAAATTATCTTTCGAAGGATCACACATTTCTTCAAATGTAAGGACCAGTTGTTCTACATTTTGTCTGACTGCTTTAACAGAATCATGATGATCACTCCAGCGTGTATCACACAGTCTTTTCAAAGTTTTCCCAACCTTTTGTATTAGTATTACCCATCTGTGGGTCGAGGCGGAAAAGAATGAATATATTTTTTCTAACGTGCCGAAACAGGTTACACTAGAAGGAATGCATGCAAAGGAATGTACACCACAAAGATTTAATGAGTGATTTGCACAAGGACTAAATAATGCTTTAGGGTTAACATCTCGGATTTTCTTTTGGACTCCTCCATGAACACCAGACATTGAGGCGGCATTATCGTAGCCCTGAGCTCTACAAAGTTGAATGTCTAACCCATCTTTTTCTAGCTGTTTTAGGATATCATTTGCCATATCACTTGCCGTCTTTCCTGACATAGAAAAGAAACCTAAGAAGGACTCCCGAACTTCCACAGCTCCTTCTTCTATACAAACATATCTTATTATTTCACTCATTTGGTCGGTATGGCTCTCGTCTGGAGTACTATCAAACATAATTCCAAAATATTTAGATTTTTTAATATCATCAATAATTTTCTGTTTTACGTGATGACTTAAAATAGAAAGAAATTCATTCTGGATGCCTTTTGATAAATAAGAAGGTACTCTTTGCGATCCACCTGCAGCTTCTTGTATTTTTGACCAGTGCTCACTTAATACGGGATCGTATTTTGCCATCATTTTCACCAATTCTATGAAATTACTGTTTTCTGATGAAGGATCTTCTCTATGGCCTCTAAAAGCGAGATTCTGCTGAGCCAAAAATAATGTAATATCCAAAAGTCGATGTAGTATGTTTCGCCATTTTTTTGCCTCGCGATTTATAGTGTCTTCATTTACTTTATCAATAGTTTCATTTTTTTTCAACCCAACTGCAAGAGTTTTCCATTTTTCCAAATTGGATACATGTTGATGAGATGACTCGTGAAGTGCAATATTTGGATTTAATTTTCACCATTTTTGATATCCAGAAACAAATGGTTTACTCAGATCATCCATGGATGCAAAAAGTCGACAGCAAAAGCAATATAGCATGTTAGTCGATGTAGAGTAAATCATCCATTTTCGAAGATATTTTTTTCCGTCTCCTACAGTTGAGTAAAACCATGATGTTGTCAAGCTACGTTGTGGTCCCTTAGCATGTTCGTCCTGTCTGACAATAGAAATAAATGGACCATCTTTATGTTGGAATGTCTCACTACCCTGCTTAATAATCTCTAGTCGAATGTGATCTGGTAAGGGTACTGGCCAGTTCGCAGCATCATCGGAATCTAAAAACTCATAATCAAAACTGGTTCCTTCTTTTGGTTCTGGACGAGAGCTCATTTCTCCTTCTTCTTTCTCTCCTTCAACAAACATAGGTTTTCGACGCAATTTATGTCTTCGTTACTATCCCCTAGATGAGACGCATCTATAGTTGTTGTCACCTTTTTCTTACTCAGTACATCTACTTCTGGTGTTTTGTCCTTTTCTTTATGTCTTTCTGTTTCTACTAATTCGGTTTCTCGTTCTTCTTGACCTTAAATAAAAAGTTAAATAAGTTTTTTTTACATTACAAAAACAATTCGTATCTTGTGATTATGAGTTGTATTTATGTATTTATGAGTGTGTACTGATAATCCGTTAATTTAAAATATTATTTAACATACTTATATTAATTTTTTCTCCGTTTATGTAAGTATAATATTAATCTAATATATAAAATGTCCATGTCACAATGTTAGTTACCGTACTCATCCGAAACGGCTTTACCGATATTTACCAAATTTTATAAGCATATTCAAGAGGTCTGAGAATCGGCTACTATGTATTCTTCATACCCCTAAGTGGTAAATTATGTTGACGCGGACGAAATCGCGGGCAACAGCTAGTTATATTATTGTGTTTACAATTTTAACTACCAAATAAGCAGTCGTTTATCGTATGAAATATACATAATTTATGAATATGGATTTAATAATAATAATAAATTTTGACCATATAAAAATGACATTGCATATGTCAGTTTACATATGGTCAAAATTTATTATTATTATTAAATCCATATTGGAAACTAAGTATGTCTAAAGCTGGACAAATGAGTCGAACATTTTTATGATTTATACTGCAGTTCGATAATGATGCATATTGAATCAAATCAACTAGAAATCGTAACTGATATGCAGCGCTGATCATGCAAGCTCGCCTCATTTCGCATTTGACCAGTTTTTAAACTGTTAACAAATGTTAATACATGCAATAATTTTTTGACAAGAGCATAAAGAAAGTAAAAATAAAATACACTGTCTGACTGTCTCTTTGTTCTCTTGTTAAAAACAAATCATATAAATCATATGATACTAAAGTAAAATTTGCGTAAAAATAATAAATATTAAATAATAATTCTTACGACTTGACGCCTCGATGTTACTTTCTTCGTTCTGGTTAGAGCATCTCTTTTCATTAACATATTTCAACAGCGATCCGGATAGTAATTCGGCCTCCTTAGCCTTTGCCTTCTTTATCTTCCTTTTCTGGGATCCACTTGGACCACTTCTCTTCACTATAATGAAATGAAGAAATATCCATGTACATTACATACTCACTTTGTTATTGTATAATAAACAGAAATATCATCGCAAATGTATTTCAAATAAATATGCGCATTTATGAAGCGATGTATGACGGTGAATGAAGCAAAAAAATTATGCCTGGAACGTGATAAATGAATTCAATAAATTAATAAAAATAAAACATGTAGTTTGTACTCACTTATTCCAAATAAACGTCCGCTCTTTTCTCTTTTTTCGCTCGCTTCACTTCAACTCCTAAAAGCTCTAATTACTTATTACTAGTGTGCAATAAATGTGCGTCCGATTCGGAAGGCAAATAAGAATGGTTTAAAATAATAATATAATCTGAGTTGACAAGCGAATATTTTTTTAATGCCAAACCGAGGCCCCCTTAGTTGTGGGGCCCGGGGCGGACCGCCCCCGCCGCCCCCCTGTTAGTCCGCCAGTGCTGCTGCCAGAATTTTCTTCAAAGTTGGGATTTCTTTTTTTACAGCATAAAAACTGTTGATGATATTTCGTATTGCGCAAATTATAATATCATCTACTTCGATGCGTTTTTTGTACTGTTTACGCTTCTTACCCGGTGTCGATAATTTTGGTTCTGGGTGGGTTTCTAAATTATTACTAGTACTTGGGAGTCGGACTAGCGCCCGGCGAAGTAGGTGGTTGTACTTTGGCTTCATTTTTAATTTTCATTAGAGTCCTCTTTTATATCCCAGTTGCAGCACAGGTTCGTTTCACCACTTGGTCTACAGGTATGGTGTACTGTTTGTTTGCTTTCTCCGATTCAAAAAACTTGAGCACTTTCAAGATTAAATTTCTTGATTCGCTGTGTATTGTTTTTCCCATGACTTCAGTTTAAACTGAAGTCATGGGAAAACAGAAAACTGAAAATTGTTGTAGCTGTTAACAGCTACAACAATTTTAATAACAACCAAACCAGTCCAAACTTAACAGTAAACAGTCTAAACTTAACAATAAACATTAAAAAATAAAACAGCAATAAAGCGAAAATATCAAAATTATCGGGACGTGTAGCGGCAACGAAGATGCTAACCGTACTGTCGCACCGGGGAGTGCGCGGAGAGGTGACAGGGGGGGGAGAGGCGCCACATTCCAGCGAGGTGCACAGATATTGTGACCGGGTTGTAGTTTTCTATTATTTTTTAATAATTATATTTATCGTAAGATTTTAATTTAATACTTTACCATTACTATACCATTACTAATATACAATACCATTTAATAATACTTTACTATTTTAGCATATAATACAGTGACATTGAACCGATTGCGTTCAGTTTTATGGCTCATATTAGTATAATTGGGATGACATACAACATTTTGATTTTTAATTATTGGTAAAAAAGCAGGTTTTATGCCAATTAATTATGTTAACTAGAAAAATAATAAGATCAGAATAAATAAAAAAAACAATTTTAAGAAAAGAAAAATATATTTACTTAATAAGTATTTATTTAAGCTTACAATATTTATTTATATAATTCAGTTCTAGTCATGTTTTATGTGAATGTGCGGGCAGTTCAGAGAAGTAGAAGAGGAACAATTATGCTGAAGTAAATCGTAAAATGGATGGTAATCGTTCGGGATTTCAATTCAAGGGTTTGGTTCAATTTTCAATGGATCAAAAGGGTTTCATTTCTTGTAAATGAGTAAATTTTGTTAAGCCTATTCGCAAGTGGGGCGTGTATAATATATAATGGGCGATATAGTCATGCCCGTATTCAAAATCCTTGGCAAGTACTCATATGCATGCTCAAAAGTGATCTTGTATTTAATTTTACCTTCCGGCAAGTACTGGGCACAGATGTCAGAGACAACAGGATCACCCTTCTTGTTACCTGGCCTGATACTTGTATATTTCCCGCCATCATATTTGAATAGTCGTCGTAATTAAGGAAAATTACGTTGTATGGGTCTTTCCTGGCACTATTAATTTATTAATATAATCGGCAGGGATATCAATCTCGCGATGTGGTAGCAACTTTCTCTCTATCGAACTGTGAATTGAGTCAACCTTCATTTGAGTATGGCGAACTTCCAGATGCCTTCCATGCCACAAATAGCAAAATACCTCCTTTGTCTTCAAATTATAATGCGTGTAATTATGACTTTTAGTTTGGTATTATAATAAGTTGCTGACGGCTCTAAATATTTTTTTGTAGTAGATATAATAATACGATTCTACGGTTGGCAATTTATTATAGAACTCAAAAATACTGTGAACATCTTCTGATTCATCATTTTCAGGCTGCGGTGGGGCTAAGGCTGGAGTAGGAAAATGTTCTGTTACATCTGAAGAAGTTTCTGTAAGCTAGTCTCGCAGCTGCCTTTGGCCAATTGCTAAAGTTCTCATAAACATTAACTTGCAGACGTGAATTCTTTTAGCAGAAGATTCATACCGCAACATTAAGAAATACTTGAATGACATTTATTTTCTGCTATTTTCATTGTCAGAACCATGGCGACGGTGTTGTGGTGCGCTAATGGTAACTAAACTTCGAACATGTACTTTTCGAGCATCCCAAGATGGCATTTTCCAAAACTCTTGAAATATCAACTGTCGATCTGTTTCTAGCACATTTTCGCATTCAAATTGCTGCTTCGGGCCTCCACGTTGTACTTTAGGGCGTCCTTTGCAGGTGTTTTGCAGGACCTTTGCTGGACGCACGACAATTTGTTGGTATTTTCTTATCTTGATCTTTCTTATCTTGATCTTTTTGAAACCCTTCGTATTTTATTTATTTATTTAAGAATTTATTGTACACAGAAAATTATGACAATACAATTAACAAAGAAAGATGAGACAAATGACTGCTTATTTCTTATTAGAAATAGTATTGCTCTCCTTTAAGCCTAGACATAGAGTCTTTTATTCTTTTCCATGTTAATTTATCTGCTTGACCTTTGATTGACTCTTTCGATTTTTCTTCCGACCGCTCCTTTTTCGTTTGCGTGTTAACAGTCCACATTGTTCATCTAAAACTTCTTCTATATCGGAATCACTAATAGCGCCTTGTAATGCTTCTATAACATAGACAGGGTCAATTGACTCTAAATCCGAGAAATCATACATAGTCTCGTCACCACTAGAATCCACCTGTTCTCGAGAACAAGCTATAATAGTATGTCGAAACTCTCCAGTGATTTCGTCGAGTTCTACACATTGTTCAGTGGTTGACCTCTGTGCAGCGAACAATTCTACCAATTTATTTCCTCTTATCAATCGATTCATAGTAATATCTGTAAAAAATAAAAGCAAAGCATCTCACACCCATACAAAAAGCACCTACCTGTATCAATGCAATATGAACTATGTCATACATTTTTGTTAGTTAAGTATGACATAAAATATATTTGTATAATATGAATTGCGTAAAGTAATAGGCGTTATAATTAGCTAAGAACAAAAACACCAAAACCCATGCTAATATCTAAATGTCAACTCAAAATCGTACGTTATAACAAAACTTTTTCATAGAATTTTGCAGGTTATATATTAGTCAGTAGGGAAAAACAAGTAGATGTGCAGGAAATGTTTTACGTTTTCAATTCAAGCACAGTTTATCACAATTTTAAAGTAACAATAATATGAACTTACCATTAATTCGTCAAAAAACACAGCAATTACAAAAATATCACATACTAGAAAAATCCGTTGCCGTTCAAATCTCGACATAGAACCAATTGCAATATTAAAGGATGATGCAAATCTTTGTATGGAATCTGGTACCCGGTCCAATAGTGATGTATGATATGTTGTTGGAAAGGTATTATCTTCTAGAACAATGGTTGATATGGCGCTTGTCTTTATTTGTAGTCCGTTCTTAACACCACACTTATATACTATCAAGGTAATGTGGATTTTCCATTAGAAAAATAAAAAGGAAATCTTAAAAATAACGAAATACTATAATGTTTTCCTTTGTTTATTTTAATACCTCTATTACAGGTAACAAATAATACATTACAGGTTACACAGGTTCACAGTTTTACAAAAAAAATGGTACAAATAATAAAGAAAATAACATATGGGGTTTAGAAGATCAGATGATGAAATGATGATGATGATGAATCATTCATCGTCTACCAACAAATCGTTGAGGAACAACAAGGCAGGGGCTACGAATCCCTCATGCCTGGCGTATCCTAAGTACCACACGATAGATATGATGTGAGCACAGGTACCTACAGTGCGCCGTCCGTTCAGACATGTACAATAATACTGTGAAATACAATTATCATTATTATTTATCAAAATATAACAATAGTATCTTCTTGCTCGAATGTGTCGTGATTGGATACGGCCTCGCATGAGCCATGAGTCTTCGTTTAAACCAAAATCAGGCAAGTGTTCCAAAGCATTTTGCCTGTATATTTCGATAGTGTACACTCCATTTTGAAGGTGTTCACTGCAGTACGATCTTGCAATCTTCATTTGGTAGGTACCTAATGCCAACAAAATAACTTGTTCTTCGGTGTATTGTTGAAACTGTACATCATTTGCTTCTAGTCGCACAAAGTCTGCTCTTCTGTTGTTCAATCTTTTCGTTTCGACGTAATTATGTAGAATATTGGGTGTATCAATCTTCCTCCTTATTTCTTCTACAAACATATCAGCGTATTGGTTGTTATCGATGGGTGCATGGAAGTGGTTCATAATGGCGGCAGCGATTTTAAAATCGTTGAAGAAATGCGGCAACGCATTGTTAAAATATTTTTGGCGAAACAGTTTAAAATCTCGCTTGAATCTACCGTTAACCACTTCCACCACCCACCGGCACATGGTCACCTTTCTAGATTCGTTTGCTTGTGCGGTAGTTAGTTGAGATTCCCCTCTGTTCTTTGAAGGGGGAACGTGGTATTCATACCCACAAGCTTCAATATCGCCAAGACTGTCTCTAAAGCCACGATCTAGTATAAAAACATCGTTGGGTTCCAACAGAACGTGTATTGGATTTTCATTGTCGTTCATAATGCTGCTCATTATATTGGCATCTGTCTTCGTGGCTGCGTACGGCCCCTTTACATCAATGATGTATCCATCTGTGCATACTATCAAAAAGGGCTTAAGCAGATTTTGAAACTTGTGCAAACTGTATGATTGTCGCTGAAATAAGAAGTTTGCACTTTTATGTATGTAAATATATGTTCCGTCGCATATTAATATTGCCTTGGAGTTTTGGTCGTCTCCATATATTGCTTTTGGTATTATGAAGTTCCTTTCTTTAATATTATTTCTTGTTATGTGATCAACTCCTAGATGAAGGACCACATAATCTTCGGTAAGGCAATCACGCGCTTTATTCATAAGGCGTTCTAAGTTTTGCCTTGTCATATTAAATAGCGTTGCTAGCCTTTCGTTGGGGTCGCCGGTGCGTAGTTTTATTAAAAATATACCCAATGCAGTTCTGGGATTTCTGCATCTTTGGACCAGAGAGGGTGTTTGCTCTAAAATTGTGTCAAACTGTTCATTATTACGTCCAGTCCAAAAATGCATCTCTTCGTCAGATAGCGCACCTCTGGTACTAAAATCCAATCTGGAACCACGTTGTACGGCATTTCTCAACAGGTCACAAATGTCACCAAACTGCGCTGCATTAAAATCATGAGTGACGTGACAATTCTGTGGAAGTTCAGCCCAGTTATTATTTTCGAGGTGTTCTTGACATACTCTTGCACCGTCAGGGATGTAAAGCCTATACTCACAAAACGTGTGTATCTTAATAACATTCGGGATCCTATGACGGGTTCGGTTTTGACAGTTATTGAATATACAATGCCTCGTTGTGTTTGGTGCTCTTGAATACTCGGGAACCTGAATCATTTGTGCATCCTGTTGTACTGGTGCTACAGGTACTTCTTGAATAGGAGGCGGTCTAATGGCATTTTCAGCCCTTTGCTAACATCGGTGGCATACGTTTCGCGTATTGTCGAAAACAACCTGAAAAAAAAAACTTGTTACCAACTTCTAACAACTAATAGACAAAACGGCAAAATAACGGGTGTAAAAAAAAAATAAGTGTGTTTACGCTGGAATGTGACCCCCGTCCCGCACGCACACCGCACTATTGCAAATGACGTCATAGGCTCAGGTATAAATACTTGGACGGGTACAACCATTCATTTGCATGTAATAAAAACAACAAAACGTTTAGAAACGAGGCACTATTTTAATATATAATATCTAAAGGGGCCCATACACTTACAGTCCGCCTGCAGTCTCTGGTCCTAACAGGCGGCCTGCCGTCCAAGGTCTGCATAGCTCACTCACTGTAGCGATTATTGCCTGCCGGCAATGGTCGAACAACGGCCCTGAGTCTACACACTAGCAGGCAGCAGTCGACAGTTTCACACCGCAATGCCGCGTGCCGGCAATCGTACACATTAGCAGGCGGCAGTCGGCAGTTCGTTTACAGTTGCGCGTAGTTGTCGACAGTTTTGAAATCGTATCAGCTCATAAAGTGATAATGTTACGTAAAAAACGATGTGCTATTTTAATACTTCATTTATTATCATCATCAGAAAGAAGATATTGGATGAAGAATTGGCTGCGTGGAAGAGAATCAAGATCTCATATGACGTTAGTACGTGAACTGAGGCAATCGCATCAGGAAGATCTATTTAATTACTTGCGAATGTCTTCAGAGACCTTTAACATGTTATTGACCATGGTTAAACCATACATCAGTAAAATGAATAGAAAAATGCGTCAGTCTATAAACGCAGAAGAGAGATTAATAGCAACTTTACGGTTTTTGGCAACAGGACAAAGCTTTGAGGATTTAAAATTTCCTACAAGAATTTCACCTCAATCCCCAGGGATTGAGGTGTAATTATCCCGGAAACATCGAAATATATTTGTTTAGTGCTAAAGGATTTATGTATAAAGGTAAGCAAACAACATTAGAAATTGTTAATCGCTTTATTGACAAAAAAAATACAGTAATATTTATTGCTGGTTTTTAAAAAGTACATACTGCGTTATACTATCATCAGTGTCATTACGTACATTGTAATGCTCATTAATCATAATCGTCTCGGAAGTTCCAACATCCACAGGAGATACTTGTAATATTGACTGAGATAAAGATGGGCTTATTGGTTGACGCTGTAAAATAGTTTCAGTAGATGTTGAAGGCACCTGTGTTAAAAACGAAGAACGTGTAAATTGCGACTGTGTGGGCACAAGACCAGAAAGACTAGTTTCTTCTTGCAGCCTATGTTTCATTCCGTATAATAGTACTTTATTAATCAATAATTCTGCATATAACCTTTGCTATTCGTTCATACGTCGCAACTTACACGCTACATTCAGTCCTATGCCATCATACTCATCGTCTTCCTTGAAGGCTTTATAAGCTTCATTAAGTAATACACTTTTCCTTTTATTTGCTGACGAATTTTTGGATAACACTGTAGGCGTTGATTGTCGTGATTGTAGGGAAGGCTGCGGCGAGTTTGGTGGCAGCAGCGATTGTGATGATGATGAAGTAGACGGCGATGGCATTTGTGTATAATCTTCGCAAACCTGAAAAATAGTAATAGTTTGTTTTTATGTTCTTTTTTCAGTTACCATCGTCTATCGAAGAACGGCAAGAGATTGCAAGAGGTTATGAAAGTCGATGGCATTTTCCTAATTGTGGAGGTGCTATTGATGGTAAGCACATCAGAATTCGAAAACTAGCAAACAGTGGATCTTACTATTATAACTACAAACATTATTTTAGTATTGTGTCGATGGCAATTGTAAATGCAGATTACGAATTTCTATATGTTGATATCGGCTGTAATGGAAGAGTATCAGATGGAGGTGTTATTGAATATACTAGTTTTTATAACAAGTTGCAAAACGAGCAATTGAATTTACCACCTAACAATATGAATAAAAACAATATGAACTTTGTATTTGTAGCCGATGATGCTTTTGCATTACATGAAAATGTTATTAAACCCTACCCACAAAGAAATTTAACTCGTGAAGTGCGCATTTTTAACTACCGCTTGTGTAGAGCTCGACGCACAGTAGAAAATGCTTTTGGCATATTATCTAGCCGATTTAGAGTTTTACATACAGAAATCAATATGAAACCAGAAAAAATTGATTACATAGTTTTAGCTTTATGTTGCCTGCACAATTTGTTAAAGAAAAAAGAAAGAGCCAGTTACCTACCTACTCGAGCACTGGTTACTGAAGATTTAGATTTTGGTAGGGTTGTACATGGAGATTTAAGCGAAGATAATCCCCTGACCAGTTTACAACAGGGGCACAGCAGAAATGTATGTGAAAACGGAAAATTAAATCGTGACAAATACAAAGAATATTTTATGCATGACGGAGCTGTATCGTTTCAATATAATTTTGTAAATTAAAATAAATATTTAAAAAATGCTTACTGTTTCATTTTGATTTGTTTCATTTTCATCAACGATGCTGTCGCTTCCTATACTATTCCGTGGCATTTCTTGATCTGCGGTGAACATCAACAAGTCAAAATACCATAAATTTGATGTATATACGTCGTCAGCTGACGATCCTGACTTTTGGTTCTTGACCTAAAAAGTTAGATAGAAAATAAACTAAAAATATGTAGAAATAGATACAATTAAACTAAATACGAAGTTGATCCAAATTAGTTTTCCAAATATATTTCCTACTGTGTACCCAGGGCTACCAGTGTGCAAAAAAAATATAAAATATGACAGGATAAACCAGATAGGTAAAAAAGCCATACTTACCTTTTTTAATTCTTTTCGGAAAGAACTTTAAATTATGAAATTTTCTTTTCACCGTATCAATTGTGGCTGAAGGTACTGTGGTTTGATAATATGCTAATAATTTAGCGTAAGCGTCATCTTTCAAACTCCTGTTGTGGTAAGAATCGTCCTTAACTTTCCATAAACAAGGAAAACGTCTGTATAATTCTATAAAATGTGTAATAAATTGCGGCTTGTTGTCCATTTTGCCTATAAATTTACGCGATGTCGAAAAACAAAGAACTGTCGGCGGTTAACTGACACGTGGTTAGGACCGAAAGGCCGCCGGCCGACTACCTGCTAGTGTGTGTTCGATTCCCCCTTGAGATCACGGACTGTCCGGCCGATACCTGTCGACGCAGACCTGTGACGGCAAACGGCCACATACTTTGGGTTCGCATTGACCGTCGATACAAAATCGTCAGGGGAACTGTGTGTCTGTGATCTTTTCCGGTTAACTGACAGGCTGATATCCGCCGGCGAACTGTTAATGTGTGGGGCCCTTTAGACTGCATTTTCTTGAATATAAGCTGCTAGTTCTGGCCATAGTATTGGTAGATTATCAGCCAAAAGATGACGCTGATATCTACCACGGTAGAACCCTCTACGACACATTACACAGTTATTGCCAGGTTCCATTTTCGCAACAGTTCACTTTAAACATTTAAACATTCAGTGCACAGCAGAAGTCCAAAAGAAAGCCGGGATCAACGTAAAAAAACTGTAATCGGAGTCCAAAAACAATGCCAGGGTCGTATATAGTCGCTGAATACAATGGGGAGACGGGGAAGCGTAGTCACACACACAAAACAAACAAACGACTGATGTCTCTCGCGCGACCGACGCGACGCTTGCCTGCGCGCATTCACTGCCCCCTCCCCGCCTATCGCCGCCGCCCCGCCGCCGCCGGCAACCTCCTCACGTCTACCTCTCGCTGGTTGTGTGTCCGAAAATGTGACGAAATATGAAACCGAAATGAAAACAAAGTATCATAAAAACAACATATTGCGTTTAAAATAAGTGATATTTTTATTCGGATTGGTGGTACCATAGAACTCTAAACCGACAAACGATAGGAACTTGGCTCCATAGGAACTTTTACTCGGGCTACTAAGAGCTATCCAACGACGTATCACATATTGCTATTGGAAGTGGGTACCAAAGTGTTGCATCATCCTTTGATTCGCTTCTGACACATGACGTATTGCATCATTTTGAAACCGATGGTCCGATTGGCTGTTCACATAGAACGTTTTACGGATGCGTTCATAATTAAAATTTAGGTCCAAAACGCGATAAAAATTAAAAAAATAGTTTTTTGACATAGAACGAATTGCAATATCAACGACGAAATGTATCTTTGTAGTCAGCATATGGATTTTTTTCTTTAGCAGCTGTTTCGTACCGATCAAAATTATTGCGTGCGGTATTAGGCGCGTCCACACAGAGCGAACAGCCTCGCGAGGCATTTGCCGCGCGAGGAAACTATCTCCAAACGAGCGCGGCAGCCTCGGTATCATCGCGAGGCTGCCGCACGCGGCAAACCCGAGCCATTATGCTCGTTCGTTCAGTTGATAATTAAAACATCATGGCACCACACGTACGTGTCGCGGTGGCAGCTGTTGCTTTTATCCTTATAAATAGGATTATAAAAAAGAGAAGACAACAAAAGCTTAAACGAAGACGATATTGGATCCAGACTTTATACAAAAACAGATTATTATATAATGGGAACGAACTGTGCCAAGAATTGATAAATGATGGAGTGGAGAAAAATTTTGCACGCATTACTGCAGAGGAGTTGGATCTATTGTGTTCAAACTTGCAAAGCAGACTTCAAAGAAATGATACGAACTGGCGTCGGCGTCGTATCTCTTTCGCATTTCCAAACAATCTATTTCGAAGATTGTCCCTGAAGTTTGCGATGCCATCATCGAACATTTAAAGGATCATGTAAAAGTAATTAAAAAAAAAACAATATCTTGTCAATTTATTCCAATCACTTTAATAGAACTTTAAAATAACCATAAAAAGAAAGGTAAAATTATTTTTAATTAGTGGCTCGCATTATGTTTTAGTGTAATTAGTCAATCGAAGGGGAAGGGAGAGGTTGAATCTCTGTTTGAATTGGAGAAGTCATTGGAACGGTGGTATTAGATGGTTGAGGAGTTAGTGGTGAGGGGGACGTCGGATCGTTATAAGATGAAGCGTGAGTGCTTGAACGTTGCATAGACCCATCATAGCTTTGTGTATAATAGGCATATTGTCGATAAGCTCCTGTGTCGGCTTGAAATATTATTCCGCATATATCTTTTTTTACGTATGTCAGAGTTACTGGATCATACTTTCTCAATTCGTTGGCTATGTATTGTCCAAATGTCGAGTATGAGTCACAAGGCGGTGGGGTTGACTGTGGTTCTGTGCACTGCTGGAGAATCCTGAAAGCTTCAGAAAGAGTTTCGTCTGATAAATCGTCTGTGTCTTTCGCTGGTCTTCTTTTGCTTCGTTTTCTGGATCTCTGGTCTTGTGTTCCAACATTAGATTGTGTGTTTCCATAACTTGAATGTTGTCGTTGTCAAGTGAAGGGTCTTGAGCGACTTGAGTTGCGCTTAGTGTTTCATCATTAGTATCGGTTTCATTCTGTAAAATAATAAGTAAATAAGAGGTGTTATTTTGATATTCAAAGAAAAATGCCATTTTTTATTATAAATCATCAGATGTTTATTTCATTACAAAGAGGAAGGTATTCCGTTAATAGTGGAAAATAACATCAGGCAAATGACCACCACGGCCACGCTTACAGGACAAAATCCTTTTCATGAAATTTTCCATAACTAAATCGCAAAGTGGCTGCTCTTATGTCCTCGATAGCCTCACGAATTCCATCTTTGAGGTCTTGAATCGATACTGGGCTGTTGGCGTAGACCTTCTCCTTCACGTGGCCCCAAAGAAAGAAGTCGCAAGGTGTTAAATCACAAGATCTCGGTGGCCAATTGTGATCACCTCTTCGAGAGATAACACGGTCCGGAAACTTTTCCCTTAAAAGATCAATGGTTTCGTTGCTTGTGTGGCACGTAGCGCCGTCTTGTTGAAAGTGAACGTTGTCCAGATCAATACCATCCAATTCCGGCCATAAAAAATCGTTAATCATCTCTTGATAGCGCAATCCATTCACCGTAACTGTTGCGCCAGCCTCATTTTCGAAAAAGTAAGGTCCAATGACTCCGCCGGACCATAAACCGCACCAAACAGTCACACGTTGAGGATAGAGAGGCTTTTCAACAATAACTCTTGGGTTTTCTGAGCCCCAGATGCGACAATTTTGCTTGTTGACGAAGCCACCGAGGTGGAAATGGGCCTCATCACTGAAGATGATTTTTCGATGGAATTCCGGATCATTTTCATGCATTTCAACGACCCAATCAGCAAAGTCACGACGTTGTTGATGATCGGCCGGCTTGAGTTCTTGTGTTAACTGGACTTTATAAGCCTTAAGACCCAAATCTTTATGCAAAATACGGTGTAATGATGTTTGTGGAATACCTAATTCCAAAGAACGACGAGGAATGGACAAACCTGGGTTTTCTTCAACACTTTCGGCTACAGCAGCAATATTCTCGGCTGTTCTTGAGCGACGTGCACGGGTTTTATTCTTCTTATCACTAACTTGTCCCAACAGCTCGAATTTTTCCACCAATTTCTGTATTGCGGTCCGACAAGGTGCTTCACGACGACCCAAAAATGTTCGAGTTTTACGAACCGTCTCTGCCAAATTTTCACCATTTTTATAGTGAATTTTAATAATTTCAATGCGTTGTTGAAGCGTGTATCGTACCATTTTTATTAATGGCGTAGTTTCTACTTGTCAAATGCCAAGAAATGACAGCTTCAAAAGTGACATCTACCGAAATAGCGGGCTATTCAAAATAACACCTCTTATTGGAAAACCCTTTATTATTTTATATCTATATTTTTAGATATATATATTAGTTATTAGCAAGGCCAATTACAGATTTCTGAAATTAATTAATTATATTACTCAATTAAAATTCTATCAAAAATTAATTATTAAACATGTAACGCTGTAGATTTCGTTAAATAAATAAATATCTGTTTCAGGTACCAGAAACAGAACAGTGGCTTGCAATTTCAAACGGTTTCCTAAATAAATGGGATTTCCCACATGCTGTGGCAGTGATGGATGGAAAACATGTTGTTTTACAGTCTCCGATAAACAGTAGCAATGACTACGACAATTATAAATCATTTTCAAGTATAGTTTTGTTTGCCTTAGTAGATGATAATTACAAGTTTCTATATGTAAACGTTGGGAGTAAAGGACGGATTTCAGATGGAGGTGTATTTAAAAATACAAAATTATACCAAAAACTTGAAAAAAGGGAAATTAACATCCCATCACCCACAATTTTGCAAATACCGTACTATCCCAAAGTACCATTTTATATATAAGGTGACAAAGCTTTTCAGCTAAATGAATACACCTTGACACCTTACGAGGGTAATCCAGAAAGAGGTTCAAAGGAAAGAATTTTTAATTATAGACTCTCCAGGGCACGAAGAGTTGTAGAAAATGCTTTCGGAGTGTTAAGTTCGGTTTATAGAGTTTTGCGGAAACCACTTTTATTGGAACCCGAACAAGCAACAAAAGTAATCTTAGCATCAATACATTTGTACAACTATTTAGGGAGAACATCTAATAATAGCTTTGCAGCTCCTGGCTTTTTTGATGCGGTGGGAAATGACGGGGAAATCGTAGAAGGAAGTTGGCGAAATGAATCAGAACCAACATCATTATTACCAATTCAACAAATACCACGACGTGGAGGAAATAATGCTAAAGAGATACGTGACCACCTAGCAAGACATTTTATTACGAATGGAACTGTCTCATGGCAAGATGACTATCAATAAAAACTATAATAAGTAGTACTTACATTCTCCATAGTATCCCGCGTGGTACCTGGCTCGTTCCTATCAGACATAAATGCAAAGGCATTATATGCAAACCAGCTAGATCTGTAAACGTCATCACAACCTGGAAAATAAAAGTTACAAGTTTTTTATAATAGATAAATAGTTCTTATTAGTAACTGTGAAAGCAATTAATAAATATAATTTTTACCTGATCCTGTTAAACGACTTTTCTTTTCTCGTGATTTTTCCCGCCGGAAGGATCCCATTAATGACTCCATTTTCTTTTTTAAATCAGGAACCGGTACATTAATCTCGCGGCTAATATTTAACCAGGCGTCTTCTCTAAGTCCTCTATTTGTATAATTAGGATCACTTGCATTCCATAGCCAGGTGTTTACACCATAGAGAGATATTAATTTTAAACACTGATCTTTATTCATGTTTTACTCTTATTATACTCGAGCGAGGCGCGAAAGAATGTGCGACCGTCCAGAGTGCACGCGGCAAACGACTGAGGCGCCTTTGAGCAAAACAAAAAACCGACACTGAACGGCTCGGGCGCTCGCCCGCGGCAGCGCGCGCGCTTGCCTCGGCCGAGGCACGTCCACACAAATCGAGCTGCTTCGCGCGGCAAATTCCTCGCGAGGCTGCTCGCTCTGTGTGGACGCGCCTATTGACATAACTGATCAGAGTTTCGTAAAGTTGCGATACAACGTCCATGATCACAGTGCTATTCTGTAAACGTAGACTTGTTTTATTCATAACTCCCAAAAGATCATTCCATATTTCCGTTAGAAGAGCAGTCTCAAAGGACATCATCCTTTTTTCATACATTTTTGGTCCTAAATTGAAAGTGCCGGCCAGAAAAAAAAGTGGGTTATTCTGATAGAATTTGTTCGTCTAATCATTTCTTACTATGGCACCAAAGCTGTATCAGCATTGTACTTGATTTCATTTGATTTCGAAAATTCTATTTTTTCATACATTTTCGAAAAAATAATTAATTTAAAACAAGTGAAGTAGCTTGACAAAACATGACATTTTCGATGAAAAAAATCATTAAAAACCAAACAATTGTTTAGCCATGGATCTAGTCCATAGTTAATGTTGGATGGGTAGTGAGGGGTTCTAATAAAAATGAAAATACCTTTTTTTGTATAAGTAAGTAGGTTATTTATTGTGAGTTAAACAATAATATCACCATCATCTGGCAGAACTATAATATTATTTCTAATCCTAAAGCTAAATCCTAACTATACTTGGTAGATGCCGAGCATAGCTCATGTACCATATAATGCACATAATATGAGAACAGCACCCAATCGTTCTTTTTCCAATAATACATGTACAGTAATAGTGGGCGATTGCTTGTCTTCCCGAGAGTGATTTATCTACCACAATATATGTATAATATGTTCTGGCTCTGACATGCCGGGATTGTAATCGCCCACGAATCATCCATAAATCATTTCCTTGTTCCTGTAACTCAGGTGTTCATCACTCAGATCAATGTTTAGCTCAATTCTAAAGGATCCGTTATCAAGGATGTGTTCCCCGTAATAGCTTCTTGCCTGCTTTAACCCTTAAACAGGCCCCGAAAAACCGCTGCAAGAAATAAAGTGTTATATATGGATTTAGGCTTTGAATAGCGCCCTGTATGATTCCCTATCAACATTTTTTTTTTAAAACACTGAAATTACTGAAAAAAAATTGTGGGAAAACATAATCCCATTGCCTGGTACAGACTTCAGTTTATGTGATAACTATATATACAGGATGTCCCAAAACTCAACGTTAATCTGGGACCGGATGAATGGCCAGGTTATACCAGTTCCGGGAAAAATAAAATAAAAATTCCATATCACTCAGTTCAGCGATAATAGACAATTTTGTAAAAAAGTCGCATCTTCAAGTCCTGTGATCACCAATGTCACAATTTCGCTGTGATTTTTTAATTTCGAGATCTTCATTAAAGATGCTTTTAATCGCAACTACGAATTAATGCAAAAAACATTGTTAATTTAATAAAATAAGTTAAGTTTTAGTGAGTCATGGTTCACAAAAATATTGTTAGTTAACTTTGACACTTCATTTTAAAAAAAATTTGTACTACACTACCCTTGGCAAGTTATTTCAAAAGATGGCGCATTTAGGGCATCGAGAACCAGTCCTATTTTAGGAACCGGTTCTTTCGGTTCTAAATTCTAGACGGAACCGGGTACCCGGTTCTTTCGGGTTTTTTTCATAAATTCTATTTGAAATGTGTCTAAATAAAACACAAAGTGTTGGTAATTGGTACGCATATTTATATATTTTTTGAATTATACTCAAATTACAACATCGTTTTTAACTATTTTTGGCAACAATCAGTTCTTTAAAATTCAGTATTTTCACAATCAGTTACAATCAGTTCTTTATACTTCACTACACTACAGAGATCAAAAAGGGAAATAATAAAAATTAAACTTAAAAAAATTAACCATCTTACAAGCTAGATATAGGAACTTATACAAATCCACTCAAAACAAATCGATAAGCACATAACAGTTGTAAATAAATGATAAAAATTACAAAAAAATATAACAAAAACCAAATAACGAAAATTAATGATTAAATTGAGCATTACCACAGCATTACGTATTGGCTTTCTTCTTTCCAGGCTTTCTTTAAATAAAAGGAACGTAAAAAAATAAGTGCGTCTAAAGTTTTGTCGCTTAAAGACGAACGGAGTCTATTGCACACTATCCCGGCGGAAGAAAATATACGCTCCGGCTCCACACTAGTGGGTGGAATTGATAGTAAATGGTGATAAGCGAGCGATAGGTATCGTCCTCGCTGTCTCTGACCACCATTCTCAAACAGAGCCATTTCTACTCTTATAGTAGTGTTGATGTCATCAGTTGATTGTCATCATCATCATGTCTCCTGAAATCAGGCGTACAATCAAGAGGTACACTTTGTTTTGTGCGTTGAATGAGGTTTACGATTTCCCGCAGCATCTTATCACTCGTAGGCAGTAAAAAAACAGTTTTATCTTCATTTTCAATGTTATCAAAATACTTCTCCGGGTTGGTCAAATATTGCAATATTGATGCTTGGACTAGTCGTCGTTTTGCATATTGTTTACGCAATGCAGCCGCCATTTTATTGCTCAGATGAGTGTTCAACCAATTTTTTTATTGCAAATTTGAGAGAAATATCAGCTGTTATCAATGTTACATCACGGCGACATAGTGCCTCCACGACAGTTTTTATTATATCCAATATATTATTTAACTCGTGTATATGTTTCCAGTCATCGTCAGTAAACTGAATATCAATATTCAAATCTATTAGTGCTTTTGTGATAGATGTTTTTAATTTTAGAAAACGGCTTAACATGGTGGCCATGTTGCTCCAGCGAGTCTTTCCATCTAAAAGGAGAGAATACTCCTGTCCAAAATAAGCTTTAACATACTTTTGAATATATGAGCTGATATTAGCTAAACGATTGTGGTGGTAAAGATGCTAATGGCGATTCGTTATTGAATTCAGCACCATCGTCTTCATCGTTGTTATTTTCACCATCATCAGTTTCGTTTCTAAATTCGCCACTTCGCATTCTTAAAGATGATTCAGATAGAGGCAAATCTTCGTCATAATCATAATTGCCAAGTTCGTCCAACTGCTCCAGTATCATCTGTGGCGCTTCTACGTCTTCCTCGATGACTTTGTTGCGATTATACATCACGTCCACAATTGCTAGTTGAACTGCGTGAGCAATACATAACTGATGGTAAGACTTGAGCGACTTCCCAAATGCAACCATAAGGCTGCAGCCATCTGTGGTTTGAGCAACAATGTCTTGAGTTAAGGATATGCCATATTCATTCAACTTGGACTCAATTAACTGAACGCATTTTGCTGCATTCATGGAGCCATGAATTCTTATTAGACCAAGGTTTCGAAAAGCGTTTCTAGCAAAATCTGGTGAATGCAATGAAAGACCTATGTATCTTCTGTTGTGATTGGATGTCCATTCGTCGAATGATATTGAAAACTTCTTTTCATTGCATAGAATCGCTTTAATCTCACTAATCACCTCTAGTTTTCTTTTTTCACTTTCCTTGATAATCTTGTTTCGAATGGTATCCGCAGTCTTGGGTAATTTATTGCCGCTTTTTTCAAAAAGGTACCTTAAATCTTGAGATGCTATAAATGTTCTTAGTGAGATTCCATCCATCGATGCCATACGAGACACCATTACTTCCATACTTGGATTAGCATCACTCTCAAAAAAATGGGTCAATTTAGATTTCTTTTTCGGCATTTCGGGATCCGGAAGTTCTTTTGTAGTAGATGCACCACCCTGTGCTGACGTAGTTGGACTTTCTAAACTGAGTTTATGTACGTTTTTCAAATGTTTTTGTAAACTGCTCGTGCTACCACCGCCTGATTTTAATATCTTTTGACATAATTTACATTTTGCTTCACTTTTATTTTTGTTTCTTAGAAAGTAGTGCCAAACAGAGACCTTGTCTCCTGCCTTATTTATCACCTCTTCGAAATCCATTCTTTTGTTGTTCAGGAATTCTGTCAACTGGAAGATGCGTCTGAAATTCAATAAACTTTCTTAGTAAAGTTATTGACATCAGACAAGTTGGTGGGATATTTGAACACTTGGTGGCCTAGCTGCTTGCAATCGAACTTCTAATGCAAAAGTTGTGAAAACATTGAAAGGCAACTGGCATTTCTTTTATAACCAAAAATCGACACGAACATAATATTAACACTGCTCATTAGTGCTCATTTGACCAGTGTAATTTAGTCCCGCCTGAGCAACACTGTTATTTTTTATGATTCTTAATTTATACTTATCTACTAAGCAATTTATAAGTAGTTTAATATAGCACGTGCCACGTGTTCTACCAAGTGCCAAAACTGAAATATTACCTACCTTCATTTGTGTTGTATAACTCAGATTTTCATGATTCACAATAATTATCAGATTGGATGCCAAACAACAAAGTAATGTGAGCAAAGATAAATAAATAAATAGTACACCTATTTATTTATTTCTCTTAAATAGGTGTAACAACTTTATCATGTCGCTGTCCAGCCAAGTCTGGCCAAGTTATTATTATGTTTATCTATTCCGTCCACAAGAGTGAAAGCGTAATATTTAACTAATAGCAATTAAAATAAATATTCTCAATTGATTGATAATAATAACAATATGTAATAATATTTAAAGTCACTTACTTGTCAAATCGCCGTCAAAACAATACACCCACTCACAACGTTTGTTTGTGTCGAACTAAACAAAATGGCGACATCGCGTCTACCAGTGTTGCCAACCACAGATTGTTAAGGAAGGTGAAAGGTCTAGAGTTATCACCGAAATTCAAATAGTCGTACGTTTTTTTACAATTGCCAGCTCACTATAGGATAGTATGTGTCAATACCGCGAATACAACTTTTATTACTATACTATCCGAGACTGAGCTGAAAATTGCAAAACAACTGTTAAAAATTTGAATTTCGCGGGGTATTCTGGAGCATTTACTTTAATGTCCCTTGTTAGTTTCTTAAAGATTCATCATTAATAATAAATAATATCGTTATTTATTACTTTAACAGTGAAATAACTGCATATATTCTGTTTTAATAATAAATTTGGATAATAACTTGATATTTAGCATTAAGAGTATTATAGAGATAATATTATTCCTAAAATTTTAAGAGAGAACCGTAAGAACCGAAAAAACCGGTTCCTCGTTTTACAGAATCGGTTCTATCATGGTCTTTCAGAAACCGGGTCTTTCTTTTGGAACCGGGAAAAACCGGTTCTGATGCCCTAGGCGCATTTAATTAAGATTTAAAAATGGTGCAACACTAGCCACTTTTCTTACCATTAAAAAAAAATTTTTTCAAATTTTTTTCAAATTGAGCTCATTTCAAAAATAGTAATAGATACTTTTTTATATTAACAAATCGGGGTCTCGAGTGTGTGTAATGAACAGACAGATTGATATTCGACTTTTAGAATGAGCGAGACGGATAGTGACGCTTGAGGGGTCGTCCGTTCACAACATTTAGTACGCATCGTTCTTCGTCTACTACGCATCTCTTGTATTCGTGTAACCATCGTACTAACAACTTTGGCTTGTGTTACTTTGGACGCCTTCCGCCTTCTGCGCCAAAGCTATTTTAATAAAACCGTCCATAATATGATTACCGATTTTAAAATAGCATCTGCAATTCTAAATCATTTTCATATCCCTATAGACGACCACAGAGAAGCAAATGTTTTCCTGAGTTTGATTAACATTGAGGCTCCAAGTTGACAACCTCTTGTTTAACTTTGTGGAAGGCAATAATTTGAACAGACGCAGAGTGAACTTCGAACGAATTGATGCAAACCTACAAGTTCAGGATTTTCCTGAAATAACAGAAGACGACATCATGTTTCTTGCTTTAGGTTCCTACCATATGAAGTTAGCGAAATCATATTGTAATGAACATCTTCGAGACGGTTTATACGCAATAGAAATCTACAGAGAAAACGAATTGGCCAACCTAATAGAATATAATATAACCGCAGAAAATGTGTGGTTGCTGCGTGGAAGGATACAGTCACGCCACGTAAGAGCAAAAACATATTACTGCTATATATTAATTGATCGAAACCAAGTTGGAAGAAACGCGATAACACAATATTATTGTACTTGCTTGACCGGACGGCGAATTGTAGGAACTTGCGCTCATATAATATCTTTGATTTGGTACCAAGGAGTTGGGAGATATCAACCATTCCTGGCCCCCGCGGCTTTTTTAAACGATGTAATTGTTATCGATGTACAGGACGACGAATAAATCTTATTTAAAGTGAAATACGTGTATTATTACCATTGTACCTTATAAAAATCCACAAATAAAAAGTTAGATTAAAATACTTTAAGACGCCGAAAGTACTAACATTTGACCATAGTTGTGATAGTAAATAATGTTCAGCTTAAAAAACCCTATGCAATGGTATATCACATGTTACTATTGCGGGGTGGGCCCAGACTCCATACATTTGTTTCCTATTGTTCTTTGTAATGTTGCATTATGCGTTGATCCATGTATGAAATATTTCCACCAAGCTCATTCTGGGGATTAAAAATATTTCATTATAACATTAATAATAAATGAATAATTCATACTTACAATATTTCTTTTACTTCACGCAAATCACCTAAATGTAAATACCTAAATACCTAAACTAAAAAAATAAAATATTTTTTAAATCAAATTATAAAAATAATACTGTTATTTATATATTTTTAAATAAATTCAATAAAATATAGAAAACAGATACTTACTAGAATTATGAACAAACAAATAATCTGGGACCGGATGAATGGCCAAGTTACACCAGTTCCGGGAAAAATAAAAAAAAATTCCATATCACTCAGTTCAGCGATAATAGACACTTTTGTAAAAACGTCGAAATTCGACACCCTTGGTCGCATCTTCAACTGTGATTACCAATGTCACAATTTCGCTGTGATTTTTTTAATTTCGAGATCTTCATTAACTATGCTATTAATCACAACTACGAATTAATGCATAAAACATTGTTAATTTAATAAAATAATTTAAGTTTTAGTGAGTCATGGTTCACAAAAATATTGTTAGTTAACTTTGACACTTCATTTTGAAAAAAAATATACTTGGCAAGTTATTTCAAAAGATGGCGCATTTAATCAAGATTTAAAAATGGTGCAACACTTGCCACTTTTCTTGCCATTAAAATTTTTATTTCTCATTTTTTCAAATTGAGCTCAATTTAAACAACTTTTAACAAAACATTAGGAATTTTTGTTACTAAAATTTGTTATTTTTTGTTTCTGGTCTGAAATAAAATTATTATTTTTAGTAAAGAGGTAATTGAGTCAGTTAATAACAAATCTTATTGTAAGAAAACATAATAATAATTAATAAAACAATGAACGAACCGTCGTAAAACTATCTATTTAATTATTCTCCTTAAACTACAGTAAATGTTCGAATTGTTTGCCTCCGGCACGAATACAGGCTCTGCAACGCCTTACAAAAGACCTTTGCACCAGTCGTGCCAAATTCCTTGAATTTATTTCTTCTGACGCTGCATCAAGTTTTTGGCGAAGTTCTGATAGATTTTGTATTGGTGTCGAATAGACTTTTTCTTTTATGCATCCACAGTAAAAAAAAACAACTGGATTTAGATCGGGGGAACGAGGAGGCCATAAAATTGAGCCACCGCGTCCGATCCATCTGTCAGGATAATCAGCGTTCAAATAATCCCTTACAGCCCGAGCATAGTGCGCCGGACAACCATCTTGCTGAAACCACATTTCTCTGCGAATACTGAGCGGTGCGTCTTCTAATAAATTTGGCAAATCGTTTTGAAGAAAATGCAAATAGGTGGCGCCATCTAAATTTTGAGTTAGCTCAAATGGTCCAGTTACTCGTCCGTTTAAAATTCCAGTCCACATGTTTACTTTGAATTGGTATTGGGATCGGTCTTCACGCATTAAATGCGGATTTTCGACGTGCCATTCATGAAGGTTGTGTAAGTTTAAATAACCGTCTCTTTTAAATGTAGATTCCTCGGTCCATAAAATTTTGTTTAGGAATTCAGG
Organism: Phengaris arion; assembly: GCA_963565745.1. Classification (NCBI taxonomy): domain Eukaryota; kingdom Metazoa; phylum Arthropoda; class Insecta; order Lepidoptera; family Lycaenidae; genus Phengaris; species Phengaris arion. Next base: position 4,483,452 of record OY751444.1, on the reverse strand, counting down.
ATCTGCACGAATTTTCGCTAACATTGTCCTGCAGAAATCAATTCTATGTGCGTAATCTCTTGGTAACAAACTCTGGACGCGTTGCACATGATACATACGGATGAAATTCGTATCGTTTTAAAAGTCGATGAGCGTTACTTTACGGTACTCCCGTTGCTAGTTCTATCGCACGTACTGAAGTGCTGGGGTCATTTTGAATTTTATTCAAAACTACTCTTTTCGGTCTTCCACCGGACGTACGAACACTGGGCAATTGTCCTTCCGAGTATGACGCGTGCACATTTTGGAATACGCGATAATCTGGGTGACGCTGCACATTGGGGTATCTCTCGTGATACAATCTGGCTGCGGCAGAGGCATTACAACGGCATTCACCGTAGATAATATGCATATTTGCATATTCTTGTACTGTGTCCTGTCCTGCATGTTGTTCACACACTATTTTCACAGCACAAAGTTCAGAAAAGCAAAGCCAATGTCGTCAGTACGAATGCAGTATTAAGTCCAAAGTAACACAAGCCAAAGTCGTGAGTACGGATTGCAGTATCAAGTCTAAAGTAACACAAGCCAAAGTCGTCAGTACAGATACAGTATCAAGTCCAAAGTAACACAAGCCAAAGTTGTTAGTACGATGGTTACACGAATACAAGAGATGCGTAGTAGACGAAGAACGATGCGTACTAAATTTTGTGAACGGACGACGCCTCAAGCGTCACTATCCGTCTCGCTCATTCTAAAAGTCGAATATCAATCTGTCTGTTCATTACACACACTCGAGACCCCGATTTGTTAATATAAAAAAGTATCAATTACTATTTTTGAAACGAGCTCAATTTGAAAAAAATTAGAAATAATTTTTTTAATGGTAAGAAAAGTGGCTAGTGTTGCACCATTTTTAAATCTTGATTAAATGCGCCTAGGGCATCAGAACCGGTTTTTCCCGGTTCCAAAAGAACCGGGAATTCCCGGTTCTGAAAACCCTGATAGAGGGGTCTCGAGTGTGTGTAATGAACAGACAGATTGATATTCGAATATACTTATATACTTAGTTAGAGAGTTAGACTAAGTAGATATTCTCATGAAAAGTTTTCATGCTGAAGATTGTTGGCTTGAAAGTGTTTGAATACTTCCACCCAACGAGTTTCCGTGGAAACATTTAGATTATTCCATTCAGTTACTTTCTGCGATGTAATGTAGTTACAAATTAACGAAAATTCGTCAAAAACTTCTGCATCTTTATTACAGTCAATATATTCTTTTTCAATTAATACATCCAGAGATTTTTGAACGTCTTCCCATGCGGGGACCTTTTTTAAATCTGCCCAATAAAATATCTCCATTTCTTTGGTAAGAAAGCAAGTCCACTGCTCCAGATATTCACGGCTTGTTCCATAAAATTCTGTAGCCACTCTTTTCACAAACTCTTCATCTATGTCAGTAACATTATCTTTCGATTTCACTATTAATTGACGGACCATAAATGGAAGAAACTGATTGGTCTGTTTCTGAGTCAAATTGTCTTTTAATTGATTGATTTCTTTTGCAGCTTCAATTGCTGATACCGTCTGACCTTCCAGTTTCAATACAGCTTGATGAAAACTTGCTGACTGACCCTGTAAAAAATAAAGCCACAATTCGGATGTGGGATCTTCAAAAAAATTTTTTAGTAACAGGGGACATTTTTCAATGCTCAAAAAGTAGTTTTTTAATGGCTGATACATTTTTAAAACCCTTTCCAAGGCAGGCATAAGAGCAAGCCATCTGGTTTTGCTATAGCCGAGCAGTTGTTGATATTCTGTTTGAGTTTCGGCGCAAAACTCCTTTAGAGCTTCAACTCGAATCGTGTAAATATAAAAAAATGAATATATCTTCACAATGATGCTCTCGTAATCTAAGGGTAGCCTGTCTGCAGCTGATTTTATTGCATTGTGAATTACATGAGCTCCACATCCAATACCTATCAATGGTTTTTTCAGAGATGATTGTAATTTCGTTAACACATTGTTAGTTCCTCGCCTAGCCGCGCCTCCGAAATTGACGTTGGCATTGTCTCCGCAAAATGCCACGACTTTTGCTGTCAAATTATTATCTGTCAACACTTTGTTTAAATAATTGACAATGATGTCAGAAGTCTCACCTGGTTGGTCTTGGAGATCTAATATTTTAACTTGCACACCTACGTAAGGTTAAAAAAGGGTACTAGAATAGGGTATATTTTTTTGTTACCGTGGTTTGAAGCATCGTTAAGTATTGTAATACAATTGGACTTATCAAGATCGTCTTTTAATTCTTTCATCGCTGTAGGCGTCAAAACATTCACTACAATAGCTTCTGATTTCGTACGCGCGCATGAAAATTTGGGATCAAAACATGATTGAATTAATTTCGACGCACAATCATTAGATCGAAAACTGTGGTTTTTTTGTATCGTGTGATAAGCCCAGACACCTTCTGCCGCGGCGATATCCAGATCCTTTAAAGTTGGTGTATCCGATTTCTTGAAAAAGGTTAACATCGAAGAACTCGAAGCAGCGGCGCGATCGGCATTTTTATGTTTTTTCAGACTTCAAATGCTGTTCAATATCACTGGCACCACTGTGGGAAACGCTAAATTCTGCACGACACTTTTCACATCTGACATCTGAGGGAGTATTTGTTTGCTTCATAAACGGATATTTTGCTTGTAAGTTAATATTGAACGTACACTTGCGTTTCGGCATTTTAACTTATGGTTCCAAAACAAAAGAAATTCAAGTTATTTACAGGGTACACGAGCATCAAACAACAACAAAACAAATAGGTATCGAGAAGTGGGCGAACGAAAAATCTGTCAAACGATGTAAACAAAGCGCGAGCGATGACGTCTTCGCCGCTCTCGCCTCTCGGCTATCGTCGCGTCGACCGACGACGCGGTCTCGCTCGCACACCGCTCGCGCCCAGTCGGCTCGACTACTCAAATTTTCGCGCGGTTTCAGAAAACGGGACAATTTGGCGTCCCAGAGATCATTTCGGGGACACCGGGACACGTAATTACAAAAAGGGACAGTCCCGTTCAAAACGGGACGTCTGGTCACGTTATTTATGGTACTTTTGTGAGCAAATCTCACAACTAGCGCCATCTGGTTGAGAAAAAAAATTTCCACACTGCTTACACTTGTTCATATCGAGCTGTCGAAAAAGTTCAATTATTTGAAAACAGATGGCGCCAGCGCTGCTCTAAATTATTTTATGGGGAAATATTTTTTACTCACATACACCATGAGTGAGTCACAAGACGAAGCAGACGAAGTGCTTTAAGTACACTCCGGCACTATAGAGTTCGCACTGAACACAAAATCACGGTTTCGCCACTTATGTGTTTTAATTGCAATTTCAGGGTACTCAGAGATAAAAATCGTTTAATCGTTCACTTTTAATGGGTTAATTGTTAATTACACTTTACACAAACGCCGAATAACAATGTATATTGTTCCTGGTACTGTTAACTACACTGGCGTAAATTCAACTTGTGTCGATATTCATTTATTCCATACATTTCGGTTTTAACTGTCTGGATACATATGTAGCCGGCGACGTCGCTATGGCATCTTGATGAGGCAGTGCTCTAAATGTATGTAGGTAATAAGAAACAAAAACTCCTTTAGAGTTTAGGAGATCATATTTTTATTTTAATCAACAAAAATAATAATAGAAGTCTTTAATCAGTCTGTTTCTTTATTTTATTCTAAGCAGTCTTTGACCTAACTAGATTTTTTATTCTAAGTCTTTGGCCTAACTAGATAGGTAGGAAGGTTACTGTTTAATCCTCTAATAAAGAAAATAAATAAATATAGGTAACTTGAAGAATAAAATAAATCTTCAATCTTCTTCCAAAATTTTCAAAATTTCTTCTTTGTCTTTATAAAAATCAAGTTGTTTTTGTCTCTTTCGGGTAGAATTATTACTTTGGCAATTTTTTGGGGTGGCAATTATTTTTTTCTTTATGGGTAATGGCAATTTACATTTTATATTTGATATGATTTTTATTTCTGGCTTAGTTTTGTCTTTTATTTCAAGGTTTTCCGACTCTTCCGCAATATATTGTTTACTCTCGTTTTGGTTCTCTTTGTCTTCATTAGCGGTTCCTTTTATTTCTGACTTATTTATGTTTATTATTTCAAGGTTTTCCGTCTCTTTCTCAATATATTTTTTACTCTCGTTTTGGTTCTCTTTGTCTTCATTAGCGGTTCTTATTACAATTTCTTGACATTCCGTATTATCTGCAAAAATTATTGGCAAAGATTCTAAAGAAAAATCAAAAGGTTCCAGATTAGTAAATATATGATCATTCAACTCATCAGGCATTGTTTTCATATTCATATCATCTATCTTTTGGTTTTCAATATATGTGTCTTATTGTCCAGTTTTAAGCTTAGTTTTTTTCCCTATACCTTTTCCTTTTATTGTTTTTAATGCTTTTTTCTTTTTTGGTTGTGGTTGTGTAGATTCATGATCGTTTATTTCTAATTCCTCTGCACTTACACTTTTTCCTGAAATTACTTCTATCTTTCTCTTCTTTTTGGATTCTTTGACATTCATAGATCCAAAGCGCATTTCCTGTAATATCTTCACAAAGCCATCACTTACAGCCATTCTTTTTTCACCTTCATTCTCTTCTTGACGAGGAAGCCTATCTAAAACTTGGTTGGCGTCTAATGGAAAAATTCCACATTTTTTTAATCCTGCTTTTATATTTTTTCAGCATTGACATTCAGCTTACTCATTAGTAATTTTAATAGCTGAGGAAAGCAACCCTTAGGTACGCAAGATTGCATTCTGCCATCGTCACTTTTTTTCCATTGATCTAATAATTCACGCCATATCATCTTCATTGGCCTGAACACTGCTACATGCTCATCTGACTCAGCCATTGGAGGGCTGGGTCAGATGAGTTGAATTTGCCGGTAAGAAAACAAATTGGATGTCCTTTTCCTGGCATAGTTTTATTACATCTAAAGATAAATGTGACGATAAATTGTCGCCTATTAAGTAAATTTTTCTTGCCCTCATTATTTTCTAAGAAAGGTATTACGATTGTTTTCACCCAATCGAACCAGCCAGATTTTGATCTATTATATCTAGTATTAGGCGGCCCCCTCGTTGTCCAAGAGTTATATAAATGTGTCGCTTTATAGACAACATACGGCGGCTAAATCGACCACTGGCTGTAGCTGCCATCATTAATGATATCGATCCCTTTGAATGGTTGACAATGCGTTCTGGATATTTACACCCTCGCCTTACTATTACTTTTTTACGGCTAGGGTCATCGGTAAGGTTGGTCTCGTCATAGTTTATTATGTTTTTTGAATTGGGACATTCTCTAAAGATTTTCTAATTCACAAAAATATGATTTAATTGTGTCTACAGACACGGCCGCCCTTGACCTTTTAATATTCTGGCATATTCGCTGTGATATTTTGTTTGCATGTCTCTTAAGAAAACCATTAATATAATTAATCCCAGGAAGGTTATTTTTAAATATTTTATGTTTAACATTCATTGAGTCAAGATACATTTTAATGATATATCTAAGATCCGTAACATCTAGTGGGTAACCCCAATCACCACAAACATTTAAATTTTCCACTAAATATTGCTCCTCCTCATTGGTTAGTGCTGTAGGCCGACCATGAGCTTTCATTTCACTGTTTTTATGGCGACATAGTACGGATTTAGTAATGTTAAATTTGTCAGCTATAAAACTTAGGCTATTATTTGTGCATGATAGTTCTTGTAAAGCCTGTTGTATAATTTGTTGGTCGTATTTTTTATACCGCTTTGCACCTGGCTTGGGTACGTAGTTGCGTGGCATTCTAAAAAAAAGATTTCATGTATTATATCAGAACCAAACTCGTATACCTTCACTTCACCAGCCCTTTTAACATGGTCACAGTAGAAATGCGAAAGTATAGAAACACTGTGGAGATAAACTGAAGGTACCGTTCCGATCTTTACCGCGGCTAACTGCGACCGACAAAAATCAAATAAATAAATAAAATAGCCGCGGTAAAGATCGGAATGGTACCTTTAGTTTATGTCCACAGTGTTTCTATGCTTTTGCATTTGTACTGTTACCATGCTAAAGGGGCAGCTTGCGTAGTAGAAAATAATCGACCAAGTGCGATTTGGACTCGCACACGAAGGGTTCCGTACCGTTATAGAGCAAAAGTAGAAAAAAATGAGTTTTTGGTATGGGGCTCTCATACAAAAACTCTTTTTTTTCTATTTTCGCTCTATAACGGTACGGAACGCCTTAAATATTTATTTAATTTTAATATTAATTATAAAAGTAAAATAGCAAATAAAGATTTTTTTGAAATTTTCAAGTGCTAGGCTGTTGACGCTATCGATTTGTAGCAAAAAAGGCCAGAAAAATCGCGTTTGTTGTATGTTAGCCCCTCTTATATATTATATTTATTTGGTTTTTAGCATTTGTTGTTATAGCGGCAACAGAGAAACAATTTGTAAAAATTTCAGAAGTTTACCTATAGCGGTTCTTGAGATACAGCCTGGAGACAAACAGACAGACAGACAGACATCGAGGTCTCAGTAATATCCCGTTTTGGGTACGGAACCCTAAAAAGAAATAAAGTACTAAGTATTTTTATAATTAGTGCTTTATTTTAGATAATTAAAAATACTAAAACAACCGTCAGAATATAAAAACACTGCGTCGAAATCGGTTTGGCTATTTAGGAGCTACGGTTACACAGACTAATAAACTTGGAGGTCAACGGCAAATTCAGATTCTTGCCATCTTATCGCGTGACAGAAATCTGAATTTGAATGTTAGCCATTGTTAGCCAAAGGTTAGCCAATTAAAAAAATCAATTTAAACATCTTTGACATTTTAGGTTAGCTAATTAAACAAAATCAATACCTAGATTAAATGTTTTGGATTTGGACAACCCTATTCAGGTATTCTAATTTACCTCTTTCTCAAACCAAATAACCCCCGTGTTGTTCCATGTAACCCCCGCGTCGTTCCTATTATACCCGCTTTACATGCCTATTTCCCCCGTTCACGTTCTAATTAACACCAAAAACTTGTCAAGTTGCGTCAAGTCGCATCAAGCGCAAGGTGGTTCAAGTGCCGTCAATCAAAATTTTTGTCAAGTATGGTCCAGCCCGTAGATGCTTGACGGGACTTGTCAAGTCAACGCCGTAAACGATCAATATTCACTTCAAGCACGTAGACTTGTCAAGTGCACTTGATCGTTTCGGGGACCCATTAGAGCGGGTACACATAGGGCGCTCGGCGTTGCGTTCGGCGCGCGTTGGTAGCGTACATACAAAGCCTTAACACGGCGTTTTACGAGTGTTTAACAAGAAATCCATACTACTGGCTCAGTTCGGAAATGGACGTCGAGGTGATTGCTTGTGTGTGGCTCCTATACCGTCGCTATAAAAGACGACGGCAGAGGTAAAGAGAATATTGGGTGCACCCAATATTACGAGATAGGCTAACGCATGGAATATTTGTAACATTGTATCCAAAATTAAGACAATATGAACCTAAGTTTTTTAATAAGGGCTGGAAATAACAAAGGGGCTAAGTGATTGAGACATAAAACAAAGTAAATTACAAAAAACTGTTTATTCAGAAAAAAATACTCCAAAGCTATAAAGTATTGTCTTAAATTCTATTCAGTGTTCATATTTCTATATTTAAATCTTAACAAAAACAGTATGTCACTAATATTCTATATTTTATAGCACTTTAAACACAAAATAATAAGAAAAGTGTTAAAAGAGTTAGCCTATTTCAATAGAAAGGTGCTAACTGTCATACTTCTTAAGCTTGCAATGGTGTTATTTGTATGCATGTATTTATTTGTATCTATAGTTATATTTACTTACACAAATTCTTATAGTACTCTTTGTGTTCTTCCTTTTCTAAATAGTCTATCATAGCTAATAAGTCAGCCTTTTTCTCTTTTTGTATAATATTTACCCTATTAGAAACTTCCAAGTTTAAATTTAACAAATCATTTACTCCCTTTCCTTTTTTCTATATTTTAACAGCATTAAAATCTTCTATTTCTGAAAAGGTCTCTTTCATATACACCATACCAGGATCTTTATAATCAATTTTTAACCATACAGCTTTGGAAATGTTTAATTTTTTTGTATTGATTATGTTGTCAGCAGCTTTTTCAATATCAAAAAAATTTAACTGTTCCATTGGAACAACCTTGAAATATGGTGGATTTGTTCTAGCTGTTGACACCATATTTTGTAAATCTTCTGGCACATATGACTTACACCGTTTCTTACGTTTTTCTATAACCCCAAAGTCCTTATCACAAGGCAAAAATGAGTGACCAGATACCAAAAACTTAAGATTAATTTCTTTATAATGACCCAAAGCAACAAGCAGTATCAAAATAAACAGCACCATCCTGTTTTTATTTTGCCCGGCACAGTTGTCACTCCAAATTTTCAGTATTTTTTTTTGGTGACAATTCAACTATTAATAAACTTCAGAATGCATGAAGCAATTTCATTTCCTCCTCTTCCTCCCATACTCTCATTCCACATGAACATAAACGATTGAGCATTATCATTCAGGTGTACACAAAAATTATAACAAGACAGTTGCCTTCTGTAAAACATTTTACTGTGTACTAGAGAGGGTACAAACATGACTTGTTGCATATCAATAGATATGCAATGAAGATTGCTACCTGGTAATTGTGAATCTGCTATATCACTGGTCATCACATTGCACTTGTAGCAGCTTCAGCCTTTCTATGATGGATTTGAAGCTCCAGAATAGCTTGTCTTTGTTTTGCTTTGGCAAGGCAGTTCAATTTATCACATATCTTACAAGTGTCGGTTCGAGGTTGTTTGAAGGAAAGATTTAGGAACCTTTTAAGAAAGACAGATTTGTAATACTTATAAGATACCGGCACATCTGGGTGAAGCTCATTATATGCTTTACATAGCCTGTGGAAATTTAATTCAGGACTTAAATACTCTTTAGTGCTGTGGTGTCTAGTGTAGTGGCTTACCTCCTTCGGCAACCTCATAATGTGCATAGCCACCATGTTTTCATGCAATTCAGTGTATTTTTTTTCCTTATGACTAGTTCTTTCATCTTTGTAAATGACAAATCCTCTCTTTTTTTAGATATAATGGTTGCTAAATTTTTTCGACCAAGTGCAAATATTTCCATGAAAGTTTTCTTGCATGTTCTCACCAATGATCCTGAACCATCAGGAATATTATAATAGACCGTGTCTCTTACCTCAACGCCATTATTTTTGTGGTTTTATAATAATAATGACAATATGTATGTACCTTGACCACTATCGTCAAGATGATAATATTTGTTGAAAAGATCAAGTTTAAACTCTGACGATATCTTTTTGCAGTCATAAAAACAATTGCATGTCACCTGTAATGAAAAAAAAGAGAATTATATTGGTATATCGTGTCTAAATATGATTTTACTAATGTGCAAAACATCATTTACATACCTCAGATGATGGAGGTAATTTTGGTGGGATAAGGTCATTTTTACACGTCAAGTAGCTTTCACCCCTGATTTTCTTCTTTTTTTGCTCTGTTTTATGTGTTCCTTCACCATTTCTACGCCTTTTTCGACGATTTTCATCCATTGTGGTGTTTTTCCACACAAGAAATACGAAACATATGACCACCGATAGCACAGTAAAAAAATATTAACATTTGACAGATAACACCATTGTAAGAAAAACTTCTTCGTTCATTGACACCAATGCCATCTTTATTAAAGGTTAGGAACTAATACACGAAAGTAATGGCTTAGCACCTTTGTAATGTTATTAGCGTATACATTAAGGACCTTTCTAACTAAAAAAACACAAAATTAAATTTTGAATAGTTAACACCTTTGTAATTTTCAGCCCATTATTTAGAATGTCCATAAAATAATTTGATAACTTACTCCATGTTATAAAAGTAGATATTATTGGTGATTCAACAATTTTAAGAGAGTCGATTTTCCCAGTAGAAAAACTCGTAATAACATTAAGTACATTTATTTATTGAAATAAATCTAAGTTGTCTGAATCCTGGCTGGGGCTGAAGGTGACGGTGACCGCGATGGCGGCGGTGGTGGCGTCGTAGACCACTTCTGTGCTGGGGGTCTAGCAGTGGTATATCCAGAATATGTCGGTGCAGAATATGTGTATTGGTGTTGATTAGTTTGTAGTGGTGATGGTTGATAATAATTCTGTGATTGTTTAATGACATTGAGCAATTCAATCTTTGTAGTTAGGCGTGAATTTTCGGGTACTTTTTTTTTTTTACTGTACAATGATAAACAGAATAATTTATCACCGTCTTCTATATTAGTTAGCCGCATTTCATTTTGTTCCCTTGCTTTTAAACTTTTTTCTAAAATATCGACTATTTGTTTATCTACAGCATTAATTTTTTGTTTTTTCCTTGGGGCTTCAATTTTATCTTTAGGAGGTGGCATATAGTCTTCATAATCTGTAACATTTACATTAGAACCAGTTGTATCAGAAGATTGGTAATTGCTCTCTGTGTCCTTATTTGCTGCAGAATTCGCAAGAAATTGTAGTTTCCTGTAATACACATATGGCGTATGTTTGGAAGATCATATCCAGATGGAAGCTTTTTTTGCCATTTTGACTCCATAAGATAATTGTCCCGAATGCTTTTCCATTTTTTCATAAGTGTAGCACCTGAAAATAAACAATTCCCATTTTTATTTTGACAGATACTTGGCCACAGGATGCTCCTTTGCCGATTTGCATTATGGATACCGTCTTGGAAAATCGACAATTATAAAGATAGTGGAACAAGTTTGTAAAGTACTCTGGAGTAAATTGAAGTTAACATCCATGCCTGAAATGACAACAGAAAAGTGGAAAGAAGTAGAAGAAGGTTTCATGAAATACGCTGACTTTCCAAATTGTATTGGCGCAATTGACGGGAAACATATTGAGCTAATACAACCAGAACATACAGGGTCGCTTTTTTACAATTATAACACCTACTTCTCATCAGTCTCACTAACAGTTTGTGATGCAAATTATTGTTTTGTATTCGTTGATATCGGATCCTATGGCAAAACCAGTGACTCTGCAATTTTTAAAAATACTGAATTTTTTAAACGGATGATGGATAATAAGTTAAATATTCCTAACCCCAAACCCATATCAAATGTCGATATAACACCACTGCCTCAAGTGTTTGTCGGCGATGAAGCATTTGGAATTATGTCGAATGTGATGCGTCCATATGGAGGAACACAACTGACACGCACAAAAAAAGTTTTCATTTACAGATTATCGAGAGCAAGGCGCTATATTGAATGCACTTTCGGAATAATGAGTAATAAATGGCGAATATTTCATAGACCGATAGATGTAAACATAGATTTCGCGGAGAATATTATCAAAGCTTGCACAGTACTACACAATTTCGTTCGAATACGCGATGGTTATAGATATGAAGACACACTTTATGTTTCACCTTTACAATCTATACATTTAGAAAATTTACCACGAGGCAGCTTGTGTGCTAGAACTGCAAGAGAGAAATTCGCCAATTATTTTATTAACGGGGGAAAATTACATTGGCAAGACAACATGGTATAATTACAGGAAACATATAAATAAAAAATTATACTCACCAAACAGTTTTTTCTTCTCCAAATTGTCTTCACAATCACAGAAAATTTTAACAATCTCCTCCCAATTACGCTTTTTTAAGATTTTATTTTTATAATCAGGACTTTCCATGTCCCATATAGCTGAACGCTTTTGGATTTCATCGATAAATAAATCTGTATCGAAGTGCTCGATCTCCATTTCTCCTTATTTATTCTCCAAGTACGCGTACCTACACGAAAGCGCGCGATCAAATGTACGGCAAAATGGCGGCGCATGTATCTACAAGCACGCAGCTGACGCCCGCGTAACGCGCATCCTAACGAAAATCTGACAGCGCGCGTTTGACGCGCGCTTGCATGTGTACACATCAATTGAAACTCTAGTTTGACTAACTGAGTCTAACTCTATTGAAACGCTCGTTAGCAAAGCGCGCGTTTGAAAGCGCCCAATATCTACCCGCTCTTACGCTGCATCCGAACAGTTGCAATCGCGAAAAGTCCTCTGTTATAAAGGCATTCCATGAGAGCTACGGATGAAAAAAAATTGACAAATACTAATAGTGTATTTCTTGGTAGCCCTTGACTTAATTTGTTTATGACTCTATAACCCAGCCCTTCTTCGGTGGGTTCCATATCTTTGCCTACGTATATGTCGCTTTGATAGAGATACCCACTTTCTGAATCACAACGGCACCATGCTTTGAACCCCCGTTTTATAGGCTTATTTGGCATATATTGTTTTTTGCTATCACGCCCCTTGAATTTAATCATGCTGGTGGACACAAAAATTGACACATTTAATAAAATTATTTTATATCTATTTGATCGACACGCTCCACCAAAAAAGGTGAGAATAAAACATGACCCAGCTCCATGGATTTCAGATTCTATCAAGGATGTAATGGCTACTAGAGACAAGGCTACAAGAAAATGTAAGAACCAACCTAACGACACGAACGTTAAAAATTATAAAACTTTGCGAAACCAGTGCAACAGTCTGTGTCGTGCTGCTAAGCGTCGTCACTTCTATGCGTCTATTGAAAATCGTACATGTGCTGACACCTGGAAGTTTCTGAAGTCTATCGGTATTGGGAAATCTTCCACCACTTTACCCAGCGATTTGGACTTAGATGCACTTAATAACTTCTTCTCCAAACCCCCTATTACTTTGTGTTCTAGTGTAAAAGATAACACCTTAAAGCAAATATCTAAATTACCTATAACTGCCCCACCTTTTTCCTTTTCTAATGCAACTGAATCAGATGTCAGAACAGCGGTCTCATCAATTTCATCTCAAGCAGTCGGCTGTGATCAATTGTGCTCTAAAATGATCAAATTGATACTTCCCTCTTTGTTATCAATTCTCACTCACATACTAAACTTCTCCCTATCCTCAAATACATTTCCCTCAACATGGAAGCAGGCCAATATTATTCCGTTGCCTAAGATTTCAAATCCTATATCTTTATCCTCTTTTCGTCCAATTTCCATATTAACCTTCCTTTCTAAAGTTTTGGAGCACATTGTTCATAAGCAACTTTCTTCCTTTCTGTACAGTAACAACTTAATTAGACCGATGCAATCGGGGTTTCGTCCAGGTCACAGCACATGTTCGGCATTATTATTTATTAAAGGTTACTGACGACATACGTCAGAACACTGGAGAACTGGAGAACAAAACATTGACTATCCTCATCCTACTTGATTTCAGTAATGCTTTTAATACTATTGACTTTGACATCGTTATTGCTATCTTGAAATCTCTTAATTTATCTTCTGCGGTATTAGCCTGGTTTGACTCCTACTTTCGTGGCCGCTCGCAACGAGTTCAGACTAATGTCTCTTTTTCAAACTGGTGTAATCTCGTTGCCGGCGTGCCGCAAGGGGGAGTGCTGTCCCCCCTCCTTTTCTCTATTTTCATTAATGAGATTGTGGCGATGTATAGTAAATATAATACTTTATATTATATAAATTGTTATTTGCATGCGGTGCGGCGCGTATAGGTAGTACCTACTTCAGGATGCGCCGGCGCAGGCTTCGGGCGACCCGTTTAACAGTCTGAAACGAACCTCGGTCCAGAAGGCTGCGCGCGCGCATATAATTTTACGTTATTAGTTTTTTAAGTCTAATTGTGTGTACCTTTTTCACTAAATCTGTGTCGTGTTAAAAAGTGGACAATACACGCGTATAAACTATAATTGGTGTCGAATATTTATTCCAACTCCTACAGTGGTGACCCGATCGAACACTCGCACGTGCTTATCGCTCGCATTCTTCCATATAAACAACCTAAAGTCTTATCTTTCGCAAGCTTTTGTTCGCCTTATAGTACGAGTAAATAGTGCAGTTTTACAACATTTATATTACGATGTCTAGTTCGGAAGTCTAATTGTGTGTACCTTTTTCACTAAATCTGTGTCGTGTTAAAAAGTGGACAATACACGCGTATAAACTATAATTGGTGTCGAATATTTATTCCAACTCCTACAAGATAACCAAAGTAATTACGTCCAAGTATCACCTCTATGCAGACGACTTGCAAATCTATCAACATTTTACCCTGGCTGACGCGATATCGGCAGTAACTTTAATAAATCAAAATTTAGACAATATTAGTGAATGGGCGAAATCTTTTGGCATCCTCGTAAATCCTGAGAAGTCTAAGGCCTTAGTCATAGGTAGCAGACGATTGCGTGCAAGTCTTGACCTAACAGCGCTGCCCCCAGTCACATTAAACGGTGTACAAGTAACTTACTCAGAGTCAGCTAAATACCTGGGTGTTATTGTAGATTCAACGCTTTCTTGGAATGCCAACATTAGCGACATCAGTCGTAAGGTACACTGCGCTATTCACTCACTTAAAGCCCTGCAAAACTTTTTACCCATCACCACCAAAATAACACTTATGCAGAGCTTTATTATGCCTATAATTGACTACGGCGATGTCTGCTGTTTAGATGCTACTGAAGAGAATTTAAATAAACTGGAACGCTTACAGAATCTTTGCATTCGATTTATATTTGGGCTAAGGAAGTATGATCATATTTCAGATTACCGTAAGAAATTACAATGGCTCCCTATTCGCCAGCGTCGAAACTACAGAATTCTTAATTTTCTTTTTAAAGTACTTTTTCATTCTAATTCTCCTTCCTATCTATACGAGCTATTTTCTTTTCCTCATCTCCAGGATGAATCTTGCAGATCTTTTAGACGTACACTTCTCCAAATTCCTTCTCACAATACCGACTTCTTTTCCTACTCTTTCACTATACACTCTGCCAGACTCTGGAACTCTTTGCCATCAGAGATCCGTGAATGTACAACTCTCACATTATTTAAAAAGAGACTAAGAGTATACTATCTCAGTCATACCTAAAATATCTTACTGTTATAACACCATGTTTAATGAGTATTTTATTTATTACGTGTAATATTCTATATATATATATATATATATATATATATATATATATATATATATATATATATATATATATATATATATATATATATATATATTATTAATATGTATTTATTTATGTATCTTTATTCTATGTATGTATTATTATTAATTTATTTATATTAAGTGGTTATTTTAAAGTTTTACAACTTTAAAATAACTAAAAAATACACGCTAATTTTTGCTTTTCATTAGTCAACTATTCCTTTATAATACAGGTCTTCTGGAATACATTCCATTTTGGAATAAGATGTACCTTTGTACAAAATGTTTTATTTTTAAGTAATTTTTTTTTAACCTATTTATTGTGTGTACATAAATTGTAAAATAAAAATAACAAATGCTTTCGTCTATAGACTGCCTTTGTGAATTGGTTGCATTCTCCTGAAACGTCCTGTTTAGTATGGTCAGCATAGGTCTTATCTTTTGTAGTTTATCGTGATCACTGTGATTACGGGGTAAATGGGTTGTAATATCACATGCGTGTATGTTCTCCTGAAGCTTTTTTGAATCGTTTGCAAGTCATGGTACTACTAATTTCAGCATTGTTGCAAAACGGATCAGAATTTCAATATAGTTCAATATCTAGCAATGGGTTTAGGCCCATGAGAATTATTATAGCAAGAAATGCTTTAACTTCATTTACGTTAGTGTCTTTCCAAAAATTTGCACCGCTTTACTGCTGCATATTTTTTGTATACAATACAATCATTTCAAAAAGTTCTTCTGGAAATATGTTATTGAAGTAATGAATAGGAGTACTTCTATGATCATATTCTTTTATCACTTCTAAACCTTTGCTGAACTGAGGTTCCACCGAATTTTCTGCATTGGTGGTGCATATTCTGTTTCGGGATTGTAACTGAGAATATGTTGGAAATACAAAAATATCACGTACTGCTAAATCAGCATTAGCAGACAAAGAAGACAACATTTCCTCATCAGCAACAGAAGCAAGGACTTGAGAAGGAGTGGCAGAAGCACGGGCTTGAGAAGGACCAGGTAAAGGCGGCGGCATCTCTTTATCGGCGGCAGAAGCAAGGGCTTGAGAAGGACCAGGTAAAGGCGGCGGCATCTCTTCATCACCGGCAGAAGCAAGGGCTTGAGAAGGACCAGGTAAAGGCGGCGGCATCTCTTCATCGGCGGCAGAAGCAAGGGCTTGAGAAGGACCAGGTAAAGGCAGCGGCATCTCTTCATCACCGGCAGATGCAAGGGCTTGAGAAGGACCAGGTAAAGACGGCGGCATCTCTTCATCGGCGGCAGAAGCAAGGGCTTGAGAAGGACCAGGTAAAGGCAGCGGCATCTCTTCATCACCGGCAGAAGCACGGGCTAGAGAAGGACCAGGTGAAGGAGTTGGCATCTCTTCATCGGTACGTTCCAATATACGTAACAATTGGGCGGATGACATACCTTGCATGTCGTCCAACAACATATCTATTGATTTGGGTACATAATCTGAAGTTGCACATTCTTCATCCTCTTCATCATCTTCTGATGATACATTCCAGTTTTCCAGAATATCTTCTATTTCTTTATCTCTAAGCGACGCAGCCACTGTTAAAAAATAAATAAAGGTGGTCATTTCTTGGTTTCTAGAGAATAGATTTTGCAATAGAATCCCGATTTTAGTATAATTTGTGTAAAATAAATCTTAATCATGGGTAGTTTTCAGTAAAAAAAAATATTTTAAAAATCACACACACCGTCGGGTGAAAAAAAAAGTATAAAATAGTTGGTAATTTGAACAGGCAATGGAAATATATAACTCCCTCAAAATCATACGACTCAACAGGCTATGGTCACATGTTCCCCACATTATTATTTGCCTTATTTTAGACAATTTAGCAAGAAATCAACTAGAAATAATGTAAATCTTGATAGAAAAACTCAAAATCTATAATATATCAAAAAATTGCACGACTTACCTTTTTTTGTTTCGCCATAATCTAAATAAAACTTGCACATTCACACAAAAACAATGCCGTAACGGACAGTCAAAACTCAAATGGCTGCCAGTGTCAAATCCTTTCGGATACACTGAGTTTGCAAAATCGGAACCACAGCGTAAATATTTATGATCAAATATAATAATATATATATATATATATATTTGATATATATATTTGATATATGATCAGATATATTTTTTCAAATTTTACAGTAGTAGTAGTAGTAGCTACGTGTTCGTTATAATCTTCACTAATAATAACTATATCGTCTAAATAACAAAATGTTTTATGACCAAAGTTACCAAAATATAAGGCATCTACTAAACGCTGCTGCGTAGCAGGTGCATTCGTCAAACCGAAAGCCATGCGTTTAAAACGAAACAATCCACGACCCGGAACATAAAAAGCAGTCTTATCGCGATCAGACTCATTAATAGCAGTCTGCCAGAAGCTGCTAGAAAGGTTAATAGTACTTAGGTAACGAACGTCGCGTAAGCTGTCTAAAATTTCCGAAATGTACGGTAAACTATAAGCGTCTTTTTTAGTGACAGAGTTTAACTTACGACTATCTAAACAAAATCTAAATTCGCCAGTATTTTTCTTAGGCACAACTAATACAGGAGAGCTCCAAGCAGATTGGCACGGCTCGATGACGTCCATAGCCAACATTTCGTCAACCTGTTCAACTAAAACACGTTGTTTTTCAGGCGACATCCTATAATAACGTTGACGGATAGGTAACGCATCGCCTGTATCAATTTTATGAGTGATAAGAGAAGTTAAACCTAAACCTTTCTCTTCAAAGGAAAACGAAATTGTTTTATTATGTCGTCGGCTACCGAGCGCTCAGACGAACTCAAATTTTCATAGCCGTTAATGGCCGGCTGGGTCACCTGATGAGAAGTGATTTGTTCGGTAGCCGTACTAGAATTAATAGAATTTAAATATTTAGGACAAAGTTTAAAAATACGCCAGAAGTCAATACCTAAAATGAGGTTAGAAATAACCTGAGGTACTACGTATAATTTTAAAATATGAAATTGATCTTCAAAACGAATAGGTAAATTTATATAACCTATAGACTTTAAGCATTGACCGCCCGCGGCGAAAATTGAAATATTATTATCATCATTATTGATAGGATAGCCTAGCTCAATAATGTTTAAATGAGAATTATTACCTAACAAAGAAATGCAAGAACCCGAGTCTAAAAGACCGCGCATGCTAAAAGCGTCTATGTGTATATTGACATAAGGTCGAGAATCTAAATTGTTGTTAATACATCGGACCGTATTAATGGTGTAATATTTTAAAAATGTGCCTACAGTTTTAACCCATTGTTTCCGATCATCAAGGTCGGTATGGTTAGGTATAACACGATCCGATAAAACTAGTTTTTTGAACGATATTTACTAAGACAACGAGTACAATCGGGCCGGCGCACGCCAGGATTGCCACAGCCAAAACAAAAAAGTTTCGACTTATCAGCTGTGCACTCATAATAGCTGTGCGAGTTTACCTTACAACGTAAATAAAATTTAGGGATATTCGAATGCAAACTATTAACATGATTATGTGAATGTTTAAAAGCAAAACTATTATTATTATTATTAGGTGGGTTATTAGAAAAATTATTATTCCGAAATGGTCTACTAAAAGTTTTATTAAAAGTTTGTTTGTTCTCAGTTTTATTACTATTACAAGTATAAGCTAGGTCCGGTGCTAAGGTATCCGACGTTATCCTAGGCGGTTCATGAAATAAAGTTAGTCGAGATTGTTCATCCTCGTAGTTCTTACAAAGAGACTTTAGTTGTTCAATAGAGTTAACCGTAGGAGAAGAAGCCAAAATGTTTGCATAGCAAGGTTTAATGTTGTGTAATAAGATTTCCAGCTTCTCACTCTCTGGGACAGGTTTAACAAGACGGTTGAACATTCCTTCCATTATAGCAATATAAATTGTAATGGTTTCTTTTTCGCCCTGAGTTCTACTACGAATTTCCGACATAAACCGATAATCAAAACTCGGTTTGTCAAAGTCACAATACAAAAGATTTAAAAGTTTTCACCAACTGTTAACATTTTGATAAACACTTCTATACCAATGTAAGGCATCACCAGTAAAAAGATCAAAAGCGTGAGAAAGAATCTTTGAATCGCTAACGTTATGCTGTGTACAGTACTCATTCACTCTAGAAATAAACGTGCGGACACAAGACTTGCCATCAAATTTAAATTTTTGTAAATCAGCTAGATTATTTTTTTCACATTGAAGTGTAATATTTAAAGGAGGCATAGGTGGTGCTACAGCAGGAGCTGGCATCACGGAACAACTACTAGACCCCTTAAGTTGATGTAATAAACCCAAATAATTTTGAAATTTTTGTAAGCAACTATTATATTGTACGGCAAACGGTTCTATATTATTAGCAGAAATTCTATTAATCCTATACTCAATGTGGTTTAAATTATTCTCAGCTCTAAGCAATGAGTTACCATCGGAGTGAGAATCTAATTGTAATTTTATTTTTGTTAGGGTTTCCTCAATCCCCGACAAATCATCTTTTATAGAAAGACAAGAGTCTAAAATATCCTCAGACGGGTAAAGCTCAGCTAATTTAAGTATTTGCTTTCTTAACTCCACAACGGTGGAAGCTGGTGTTTCATTTCTAACCAAAACTTCATACTCCAATTCCGATTTTTGAAGAGAAAAAAATTTCATTTTCTCCGGCATAATGAAAAGTTAAGTTGTCAGAAGTAAAATTTATTAAGAAGTTAAGTGACTAAGTAAATTCAAAGTTTAAAAAGAAATTAAGTTTTTCCAAACTAATTCAATGAAATTATCAGAAGTTAAATTCAATTTTAAAAGTTAAATTAACAAGAAAATTCAAGAAAATTTTACACAAGCCCAACGGTGAGTATATCTGTGTTGAGAAAATACAAAAATAATCAGATGTATTCTCTAAAAATACACAAAAAAAAATAATTTGTAATCAGTACTATATAACTAACTACAAAAACAACAACTTCTACAGACTATATGGTACAGACCATATACAGTAAAATGAAAAAACAAACAGTATAAAGTTTATTAACAATTTTAAACTTTACACAACAACAATAAGGTTACTAGTTACTACACTAAGTATATCCAACGCTCATAGTAAGTTAAGATTAAAATAAAGTTAAGTAAAAGTTAAAGTGATAAGTCAATAGCAAAATAATTTAGAATAAGAATTAAAGGTTATATGTAAATATTTATGTTGAAGTAAAAAGTTAAATTAAAGTTTAATTAAAACAAGGTTAAGGCCAAATAGATCACATAAGCATCATTGAAGATGATGCTGATGTGTGTGCATGTAGTGTGGGTATGTGGGTATGTGTAAAATAAATAATATGTATGATAAAATAGATAATATATAATATAAATATCCTGCCAAAAAGACAGGACCAAAAAATAGAATAATAATAAATATATTTAATAATAAAGAATAAATTTAATAGTTTTTATAAATTTAATATTATGTCCACTGAGAAAAAAAACAGGGTTCCTTATGTATTACGGAACCCTAAAAAAAAAACAATGGGTGTTTGCTGTAACGTTACCTGCCTCTTACACGTGTCCGTTACGTAACCTGAACCAATTCTACCCCGGGCCCAGACGGGTAAAAGTACTGAGAGAGTTGGATATGAAAGACGGCACAAGACAAACAGCAAATCCTGGACACACAGACCCTGGAAGAGACACCAGATGCCAGACCAGACAAAACCACGTTTATGGGCGCCAATTGTTACGGGTGATATTAAAAATAAAAAAAAGATCTCCGTGACAATATATATATATATATATATATATATATATATATATATATATATATATATATATATATATATATATATATATATATATATATATAATTAACAAAAAAGGGGGTCGTGGGCAGAAGGCCGTACGGTCTGGTCTAGCCTCTTGGTGTCTAAGGCTATCTAAGGGGGTGTAAACCACGTGGGATCTTAGCTGTAGAGTCCGGTCCTTAGTCCAGGAATCTAGCACGTGGTGGGAGAGCGAGATAGGGCTCCAACTTCCGGTAGCTTCTCCGTCACCGCTGTGTCCGATCGACGTTGATAGATCGTCCAAAAAAAGTCCCAGTCCAATGTCTACCAGCACTCAGAACTCCAGCTATAATAGGTATAAGTCCTTTTTAGTACCTCGAATGCTGTAGTTGGCGGAGTTTTGTGCCCGAAACCAAGTTCCTGCAAATATTCACGACACGTGGGTACGAGGAGTCCGGTCCCACAGCCAGTGCGATTTTAGCCCCAAACGATGAAAATCATGGGCTGTGTGACCATTACAAAGAAGGTAGGCAAAATAAAAAAAGATAAGATGATATTTAGGACAACCAATATGATACAAACATCCTAACATTTTAATAGTGCTAGATGGGAAAGATGAAACTACAAATTGAGCACGTGGTATGGCCAATCAAATAATTGACAACTAATTTACCAAGATGATAGTTTACATGAAATAATAATGCGTTTTAATACAAGCATGATTTTCCAAATATTCACAACACAGATATACTAAATTACTCACCGTGATACACGGGATTAAGAAATATAAGATACTGGAAAAACTTCAACAATAAAAATTCTTCTTCTTCTAGCAGGAGGAAAAAGGCCCTGTCATCTCGCGACAGCCCTTATATACTCTTAACTTTTTTGTAACTGACAACTAGCGGTAATGCATAATCCAACTGCCACAATAAAGTGATATTGGAGATGAAGCTCTAGTTAGAAACCTTTGCCAATAGATGGCGTCGTCTAACATAAATTAGTTATTAAAGTTAGCAATAACAGCCAATAGATGACGCTAGGAGCGTCGTTATAAGTTATAATAATGCGTTAAAATGTAGCTATGCTACATTGCGAAGGTTTCTCGCAAAGGATAGACGCTTTGATTGAGACCCTGAGCAATTTGCATTTTGTATGGATGGAGTCTTAATTTCTTCTTCAAAATAACATGCACTGTTGACTTTTTGATTCCTGTGGAGGCTGCAATTTTCCTAATCGACTTGCGTGGATTTCTAATGATTTCATTTCGAACTTCAGACACACGTTCGGGCGTTGCTGCTGATGTTGATGATCCTGGAGGAGTTCTGTTGAGCGTTGTCCCTTCTTGCCTAAATCTTTGTACCCACGACCAAATAAGTTGCGTGCTTGGCCCATCACTTAAACGCCGAATATTAAAATGAGTACAAAACGTTCGACGCGCGCGAACCAACGATTCACCATTCTTTAGATATTGCTCAACCGCGAACGAGCGGTGCGCTCCTGTCCAGTGACTCATAGCTACTAACAAATCCGTGGTTTCAGTTTTTATGTTTCATGGGTCTTGCATATGCATATTTAGAAAAAACATAAATAACACACAATATGTAATTAAATCGTTCATATTTATATTTAGAATATCCATCCATATTTAGAATAAGTTCTCATATCACTTAAATCTACCTGCCACAACTCATTGAAGTTTGATAAAATTTACTTGTTTCTAGAAAACCTTATTTGAACTGGTCTATGTAATGTATATGTTTCTTGTGACTGTAACCGCTTCTTTACATCTTTTTTTTTAATTTTACCCTTCACTGCATTTGCAAGTTTATCAATGCCACTATAAGCAGCAGGGTGTGATGGGTCATAATAAATGTTATGCATTTCTTATAAAGGGGTCCATTTTTCCCAGTCTAACTTTTTTCTAACTTTCCCGCTATACTTTTCTCCACCAGTTGTTGTTGGAAACACTGCTTCAGTTGATGCACACTCTCTGATATCATTTATATGAAGTTTATTTATGTATTCACTTCTTTTTGGGTTTCCAATGTAAGTAAGAGGTATTTAAAATTTTTTTTAGTGCCTTAGCAAATGTTTCTAAGCAAATATTAAACTTAATATTTGCTTTGATGTGTATATAGGATTATCATTAACAGTTATATCCTGTTCATTTACGTCTTCAGTTGACGCCCAAGGAGTAACTGATTCTTTACGGCTCGTATCATGATTTTTATTAATAGTTGTAGGTGCACTCTGAATATTAGAATGTATAGGTAATTCATATGGTTGACGTTCTTCTTCTGTAAAATGCAAATATCTCTTACGTTTGTAAGTATAAAATGCATTTTTTACGATCTTCTACGTTACTTTTCAAAATGTTTTGCATTTCAGTATCTAGCCGAGACAAAGGATTTTCCACACTACTGGGTTGTTTTAACTTTCAATAAGACTTGGTTCAATTAATGTCATTTTTTAGCATTTTCCCATTTTAAACAAGGTAATTTATCAATCCACTCAAAATAAAACCAAGAATTATGGGTAAATATGCACCCCCTATTTAAATTATAATTTTTTTGCTTAATATTTTACTTTTCCCTTTTCGTACTAATTTTCGAAGAATATCTTTATACTTGTAGTGCACGTATCAAATCCTTGTGCGTCTTTAAGCTTTGATGCATTATTTATAAATGATTGGAATTTGTTTATTCCTACCATCTAGGGGAAATATTTTAGTTTTCAATCGACACATGTCATTGGTTTCTTGTTTTAAATCCTCCATTAGATATCCGTGGGGTTCATTTGTTTCATCGCTGTAAGCATCTTCAATGAATTTTGGATTTAAGGAGATACTTTTTTTTTTATAACAGCTAAGAGGCAAACGAGCAAGACGGGTCACCTGATGGTGAGTGATTCACCGCCGCCCACGGTCACCAGCGACGCCAGTGCGTTGCCTACCCTTCAGGTAAGAATATGCTCTTTTCTTGAACAACCCAATGTTGCAGTTGTTGGGGAAGACCGCTGATGGCAACGAATTCCAGAGATTTACTGTGCGTGGCAGAAAACTGTTTTTAAAACGCATTGCAGTGGAACGCCAACCATCCAGATGGTGCGGATGATAGTTCCGGTGAGACGATCGGTTGCGGAAATCAGCGGCTTCTATTAAATTGAACAACTCCTCAGAACACTCCCCATTGTAAATTCTGTATAGTATACATAGGGAAGATAGATCCCTACGCAGTGCCAAAGGAACTAGCCGATAGGCAAGTTCAGGATCGTCGACAATCCGAGATGCCCAACGTTGGATTCGGTCAAATGGAGATAGCTGATAACCCGGGGCCCCGGCTCAAAGGTGGCAACAATACTCCATGTGAGACCGCACCTGCGCCTTATACAGTTTAAGGCGGTGAGCCGGCCTGAAGTACTGTTTGGCCCTGTTGAGTACTCCGAGTTTTTTGGAGGCCATTTTAGCCTTGCTCTCCAAATGACCGCCAAACTGGACAACACTCGAAATGTCGACGCCCAGAATGCCAATGTTTGGCTTGGCACAAAGGTGAGTGTTTCCGAAGAGTGGTGATGCGACAAAGGGGGCTGCGGTGAACGCGCAAACTTGAGTCTTAGAAGGGTTAAACTGGACTAGATTTAGTCCCCCCCCAATCGGAAATCTTCACAAGGGATGATTCGATTTCAGACACAAGTTTGTTCCGACACTCATCGACGTGATCCCGAGAGATATTGCTGCGGCCGAAATACAGTGCATCCACGGTACTGTCATCCGCATAGCAATGAATGCCACTGGTATGCAACAAATCATTGATATGCAGAATAAACAATGTCGGGGATAACACGCAGCCTTGGGGAACACCAGCATTTACGGTCCGGGGGTCCGAGCATGAGCCGTCTACGACGACTTTAACTCTCCGTTTAACTTGTCGGGCTAATACAGTATTTGTGTTTTATCCCGAGGATTTTTAAAATAGATTATATAACCCGTATTCAATGATATATCTCCTTTACCTTGATGAAATAAATTTTGAGAGATATAAAACACGCTCAAGTTTCTGTGGTGACTTCCTTTGGTGAATATATCAACAACACGTCCATCAGACTCCCGCATTAAATCATCAAGTATAAGTAGTTGTGGTTCCTTTCCATCAAACATATTAAGATCTGGTATACCTCCATAATAATTCACATTTTGCAAATTATATAATGGCTGAATTTCATCAAAACACCATGTTATTTGTGCAAAGTTCACACTACAAATTGATTTTATGTGTTTTATAAAGTTTGTTACAAAAACGGATTTCTCAGAACCACTTGGACCAGCAACTATGGCAGTAAAAGGATGAAACATCTTCACGTTTATATCCGAAAAGGTTTTTGAAAATAATGAAACAAGCTTTAATAAATTTGAAATATATATTAAAATTTTGTTCGAAAACTCTTATAAGTAACATATTTAAAACTTAATGTTTTTAAGAAAATCTTGATTATATACATACATTTTATATTATATTTTACAATGTTATAGTACAATGAAATATTAAAAATTAAACATTCAGTACAATATTATACATAAAAGTATAGCTACTCGAAACAAAGTATTACAAACTAGTTTCCAAAAGGGAAAAAAAATCTCGTAACAAAGTATATCTTACGTAAAGCAAATTAATCTTATTGACTAAGCTTAAAATACAGTTTCACGTTACAATGACAAATCACATACAAACACAATATTTTTTTAGAAGGTTTTTATTTCACATAACGTTTTTCAATTTATAATGAGCCCAAGCTAGTGTCTATATCATTAGACAAAATAAATCTTTTAGTATCATTGTATGATACACATGTTTTATTTATTTTTTGAGTGAAAATTCTATGTTTGATTGATTTGAATCTTAACATTGCGCATAATTGAATATTTTTATCAAACAAACACGATTTATAATTTTCTAAATTAATTGTTTTTTGTGACACATTTATTGACTCCTTTTGCCTTGGCAGTTAAACGATTGTTTACATCAAACGCATACATTTTTGATCTCAACCCTACAAATTCTTTCATTATTTTTCCGTTGTTTTCATCTTTGAAAAAACCTAATTTTTTCTATTTATTTGAGGATAACCATACCTATTATCAGAAGGATAATCAGATGTATCAAAATATTTTGGAAGATCCTGTTTATTATCATCATAGAAATTTTGTGTCTATATTTGATATATTTAAGCTATTAGTATCTGTATATTACAATTTAATATTGTTATAAAATTTATTTATCATATAACTGTAGTGGAAATCATACATTAAATTTTTGAAATATCTATAATACAAAATCCTAAATAAATTGATTTGTTGTGAAATATTTTGGTTTTACGTTACTGGACAGCCACTATTTTTTCTGAAAAAATCGATAAATTGTAAAAATCTTGTGCACCTAGAATTTTACCATGATTATCCCAATGTGTTAATAATTTAACATTCTCTTTTTTCAATATTTTCCATTGTTTTTCCAAATACTGAATTATTCATAAGTTTATAAAAATCTTTTTCGAAATCTGATTTGGCAATAGTTCTTAATTTGGTATTTAAATCTATATACTTTTGCAACCATGGTAGCTGTCTAAACTTTAATATTCTATGAACTTTAGTTAATTTCAACCCCATTTTTATGCATTGTTTAAGATTCCTGTAATGAATTTTGTATTTAGTTTTATTATTAAGATTTGAAACCAATTTAATCTCTTTAGTATTGCCTATACATATATTTTAACATACCGGACATAACGGAAAGTCTGAATGTGAATCATGCAGTTCATCTGGATATTCTAAATCTACTTCTAAAATAAAACCGAATTCGCTATTATCTGGTACATCAAAGTTAGTTTCCCGATCTACCCACTTAAAATCTCCTACAGGAAGATACTGCGACATGGCCCAACGATAAAGATTATTAGCAACAAAGTATGTTAAATAGGACTCAGGTAAATTTGGATTATGTTCTTCCATGAATCTCTTATTTGCCTTCGCATAGCGTTTACTACATTGAGATATACCTCCTCTTACACCTGCTCTGATAAATGCAATTATGTCAATGTCCGTCAGTAATTCCAATTCGATTTTAGTATATTTCAACATGGCATCCCTACTTAAACCGGGGGCTGTATAGTAATGTGCTGGATCTGAATCATATGTTTTAATACACAGATTTCTAAAGTTTTCAAATATATTGGTTAATAGTAAAACATCTGTTTTTAAATACAGTTTCGAGTAATCCGACATATTGTAACATTTAAAATGGCACCAATCTAATAATAAAATCTTCGGCGTGGGTGTAATCTTCAGTGGAAACATTTGAATCGGTTAATAAACTATAAAATTGATCTTTACTAGGGAGTGATGTCAACTTTAAGCTATCGTAGGATGTCATATACACATATGGATAAATACCCTTCCGCATAAGTCGTTTAAAATCTTGATGACAGGGAAAGTTTCTTTTTAACGTTTTAAATTGATCATGTAAATTTTTTGCTAATTGATCAAGACTACATGTTAAAAATTTTAACGAGTTCACAAAACGTAGGTACACTTATTTGTTGATTATTTACAGATATATTTTTTGAAAATGAAACGTATCCCTTATTCTGTGGAATAATTTCAATGGTCCTTTCAATAAAATTTAATGCGTGGACAATGAAATGTGCATCATAATGACTAAGATTATGTAAAAATATTGGTATGTGACGTGGTGTACGAAATTTTTTCATGCAATTTTCATGAGCAACACCTATTAAAACTACCAGTATGCCAATCGATGACATATATGACATGTTTTAGCATTTATTTTATTTTTATCTTCAAGTGAAAGAGGCAAAGGAGATCTTTGAAAGATTTTTTTTTACAAATTGTTTTTATATCTTCATATAAACATTTCATAAATTGTTCAGCACAGTCAGGTACACTATAAGTGACATATTTGGACAATCTGTTATCATAAGGACATTTTACGTAGTAACCGAAACTGTACACATCATGTTTGTGAGTATTATTTGTATAAGATTTATCTGGATTATTTGAATAAGTACATATGGATCGGATTTAAAAAGGCTTCAAAATCAGCATAAACCACAAACGGTACATTTAATTTTTAACGAACTTATAAAATTGAAGTTTATTGTTTGGTACTAACTGTCCTAACCAATTTCTTGATGTTGTATCCCCCGTTGGTAATTCCGTGTTTATATGTGAACAATCATGTTCTTGGTGGTTAGATAAATCTTTCTTTTGTTGAAAAGTGCAACAAACATCCATCACAAATATGGACAGATCTTTCTTGATTTGAAAGTTGTTTACTTACTAGTCGCGACATGTTTTTAATATAATAATAATGATTATTTGTTCCGTTTGAGATCTATAATAAATTTACATGAATAGGTTTACGGCATTTTGTCATGAACAATGGACCTATAACATCATGCAACTTTTTATTTGTGTTATATTCCAACCCAAACACATTTACACTTATGTTGTTTAATTTTTTTACTTTTTGTATATCACTTAACTTCATGGGGGGGAAAGTTAGATTATTAAATTTTAGTTTGTTTGAATGTTGACTATAAGAACTAACACGATCGGAATTTTTGTGGATCGGATACAAGGCAGAAAGTAATGATTATTTAAAACATAAATTATCTACATTTTTTACATTGATTATAGCTTTTTTTGCTCTTATATATTGCGGTAAATCGATATATGAAGGGTCATATAGGGGGTTAAATTTATTAATGTTCATATCTAAACATTTAATATTCTTAAGACTTCAACCACTATCATTTTTCGAAAGAACTAATTTTGTTTGTAAATGTGTCATAAAGCGATGAAAAGAAAATGTTCAAATCATCTGTTCTATTAATTATGTAATTGCAAGTTTGAAAATCTAAAGAATTAAAAATTTGTTTCGTCTGTTGAACAAAGTCAGCCTGCAAAGCAAAATTTACTTTAAAAACATTATGTTGTTTTATAGAATTTTCAATCAAAAATAAAATATCATTTTTGATCGAATTCAAAAATAATTTTGGGGTTTGAAATACTTTTTGGGTGCTTGGGGTATATTTATCATCTAATACAATACGTATGTAAGGTTTGTGTAACTATAATAGAATAATTCTATATGTGGGTGAAAAAAAATAGATAACAAATAATCTATATTAACAATGTCTTCATTGTTTTACGTTATGAATAAATGAAGCCCTTTGTTCTATTTCTAGAAAGATAGTTTAATGATGACAGAATTTATGTAATGGTGCAATAAAAAGATAGAGGGAAGTTTAGATATTTTACACCTTAGATTAGAAATTACACAAAAAAAAATGACATGAGTATTTTCCAACAAAGGAAAATTAAATGGTAAGTAAAAATATTTTAATTTTCCTATTAATCGTGGTCCCGAATTCCAATAAACAAATTATAATTAAAAAAAAAATAATATATATATTATATATATATATATATATATATATATATATATATATATATATATATATATATATATATATATATATATATAATATAATTAATAAAAGTATAAAATGAAACTTAAAATCTTATATTACATAATGTAAATAGACATTACGACTTGTAATATTTTTCCTAACAATTCTAAATTATGCGGAATTACAATTCATATTTAATAAAATTTGATTTGTAAACAAAAAGCAAATGAATGAAAAAAAATTAAAATGTTTAAATTATTTCAAACAAAAATTTAATGTGCGTAACATTTTTAGTTGTACATGCAAAATATGGTTAACTTTTTATTTATAGATTTTCAGGGATTCGATGCACTATGGTGCATATATATATATATATATATATATATATATATATATATATATATAATATAATTAATAAAAGTATAAAATGAAACTTAAAATCTTATATTACATAGTGTAAATAGACATTACGACTTGTACTATTTTTCCTAACAATTCTAAATTATGCGGAATTACAATTCATATTTAATAAAATTTTATTTTTAAACAAAAAGCAAATGAATGAAAAAAAATTAAAATGTTTAAATTATTTCAAACAAAAATTTAATGCGCGTAAGATTTTTAGTTGTACATGCAAAATATGGTTAACTTTTTATTTATAGATTTTCAGGGATTCGATGCACTATGGTGGAATAGTGGGGTTCGTTAGATATTTCCCTATTTTCATGGGGCTGCTGCATCTCGATGTCTTCGATACGATGACGTCGTCTTCCAGGACATCTCAAGGAACGGTAAAATGCTGGTACGAATTCTTCCTCGTATTTTGGACAGCAACAGTGGTAAATTAGATAGCCAATTATGCAGATGGCAATGATATATTTAATTTTGTTCGGTCGCAGATTTGTAAGATACGCGATCGAGTTCTTGTTTTATATCCGACACCTGTTGGGCTTCTGCTTTGAGATTATCTAATTTAGCATAGTTATAGTTTACTGGCTTAATTTGTACTTCAGGTATTCACTATTCACAAGAGGGTGTTTATACAATTGATCTAATATGTCTATTTTCATTTCAGGTAGCTCCAGTTTTGTTTCGATGATACCTTCGCCATGGAGTATGGTACTTTGTAGAGTAGCAGTGCAGTATTCATTTAAAGTGAGTATACCAGCGCCTTCAACATTTGTTGCGAGAAAGTTGGAGTGGCATCCTTCGACAACGCTTATGGGATTCGTGAATAATATTAGCCTTTTATTTTTCTCCAGTCGATGAATAATTTTAAATTTTCCTTTTGTTGACATTATATTGCATAGTTTGGAATATTTTGATTTATCTTGATGTAGAATACTAGTTTCGCAGATGGGGTCAGCGCCTTCATCTTTAATAATTAGTGATTTGCAAACATATTTACTCTCGTCGTAGTGTTTGCACGTCGATAGGTCATCAAGGGTTACATAGAACCTTCTTGTTAAGCCTACATATTTGCTCTGAACTAATAGGGTGTGGTAGAGGTCGGATTGGTTATCTTTTTTAGGAAAGGATAGTACCTCGTAACCCATAAAATAATCCTCATTTACTAAAGGTATTTCTATAACTGAGACAAAAGTTAAATCTTCTGAGTACGCATTAAAATTACTGATTTTAATTAAATTATGTATGTTATGAAAGCTTGGTATTTCAATGAATTTTTCTGAATCGGGACTTTTATTATATTTGCAGGTAATGTTTCAGACAAAGCGGATTCGATAGCGTTGAGGAGTTCGTCAATTTTATTGTTAATTATCATTAAAATGACTATGACAAATTCTTATAATTCAAATAAAGTTTCATGCTGTTTTATTTGTTGAATTTCATTTCTATTTTCCTGTACATATTTCTGTATTTTGAGCATATGAAAATTAATTACGCGTTCACTGTATAAAACTGAGTTTATTGTTTTATTAAAATAGTCAATTACTGATGTTGTCACTTGGATTTGCTTACTAACTAGGTTTTTCATGGTTTCGCCATTTTTCTCTAAATTTGTGATTACAGTATTAATTCTTTGTCTGTCGTTGTTGTCCATAGTGCCAAAAAGGATTCTAAGAACTGAACCTAAAGGATTAATTAGTCCTCGTATCGTTTTTCTAGTTAGCTCATTATTTTTAGTGGGAAGGCATTTTATTTTATTTTCAATGTCTACCGAAAGAGTTCTTACTAAGGCCTGTAAATGTATGGTTTCGTTGAATTTTTTCGCTGCTCTTTCGAAGTTTTGAAATTCTAAAATCATCGGCTTTAAGCTTTTTTAAATCATCCTTTCAAAGGCTGATATTATCACATCATACTTTCTATAAGTTATTAGTTTCCATGCGTTATTAGAATTATAGAGATTCCTTATTGGATTTAGAAATAATCCTGGATTTACTTCTATCTTCGTTATATTCACATAGACGAGGTAGAGGGTTGTACATCTGTAATAGAACGACGAAAATAAGGTCGTATATTATCTATAGTAACGGTTAATAATTTATTACGATCTATTAGTAAAGTAGCAGTTCTGGAAGTTAATTTAGTTATTTTAAATGATCCGGTCCACCTTATGCAAGTACCAGTTTTCTTTTTGTCATTATATTATAAAACTAAATCATTTATTTTGTATGTGTGAGTTTTTCTTTTACTCTGGCTAAACTGCGTTGTTTACTTTTTATGTTTGTCTCGATTGCCAGATTATGTAGTTTATTTAATTTTGTACTGATCGTCCTATAATAAAATTTAGTGTTTTATCTGTATTGATTTTTCTTAAATGGTCGCGCGTTTCGCCGTACATTAGTTCAAAAGGAGTAAAACCTGTAGATGAATGTCGTGAATTATTATATGTCATGACGGATATACTAAGGGCTAGTTCCCATGACACTTCCGAGTTGCTCACGAGACATCTCATTGTGTCTTTTATTGTAGCATGTACTCGTTCAACCCCTCCGTTTGATTGAGGAAATTGCGTAAGAGCCTCAGTTTTTTCTATTTGCAAAATGTTGCATTTTTTTTATGGCTTTCGAAACAAATTCTAAATCGGAATGAACTCGTGGCGGTATTGAATGTAAATGTTGGCTAAGAATTTGGTTAGTTCATCTAAGATCGTAAGTACATAATATATTTTAGGGTTGCGTTCACCTATTTCGATTATGTCGACATTAATTCTTTATAGCGGTTTCGTAGCGTTAGTGGTTATAACGAAAGGCTGTGTCCAATTTCTACGGTCTATTTTATTTTTTTTACATATTTAAATTAGGCC
Source organism: Phengaris arion (assembly GCA_963565745.1). Lineage (NCBI taxonomy): Eukaryota > Metazoa > Arthropoda > Insecta > Lepidoptera > Lycaenidae > Phengaris > Phengaris arion. The sequence continues at coordinate 4,450,783 of OY751444.1, read as the reverse complement.
ATTCATATTTAATTTTTATCCGGCGTATAGTTTCGTCTATGTCTTTGTGCGCTGTAAATCTTGAGTTGTGATAATATGAAATAATTTTTTGTCGTTGTTCAATAGGTGGTGTTATTATTTGATTAGTTAATTCACAGATATTAAATACTTACGTCTTATCGTGAAAGATGTAGGACAATATGAATTTATAATATTTGTGCTTAAATCATGCGGTAAAAATAATATAATGTTTTTATGATCGTTGTGAAAGACAGATTTCGCGAGCTCGTTGATGTCTATAGGTTCAATCGACCCCGTTCGTAGCTGTTGACGAAAATTCTCCATTACGTCATCGCTATCTATAAAATTTATGCACGGTCTAGATAAAGCATCTGTGTTTTGGTTCATTTTACCCGGTTTATATACTATTTTATAATCGTACTGTTCCAGTTCTAATCGCCATCTTATTAAATATGATCCGGGATCTTTAACGGAAAAGAGCCAAGTCAGCGGCTGATGTTCAGTAATGATTGTGAATTTTCTGCCAAATAAATAAGGTCTAAAATGTTTTATTGACCATTTAATTGCTAAAAATTCTCGTTCTATAGTTGAATAACGTTTTTCGGTTTCGCTTAGAGTCCTAGAGGCGTAAGCGACAGGTTTATCTTCGCCTAATTTTCCCTGTGACAGAATGCTTTCTGTGATTCCTCCCATTCCTGAGATGCGTCGGTCGTTAAAATAAATTCTTTAGTAAAATCGGGATATTGTAGAAGCTGAGGAGCTGAAGTTAATAAGGTTTTACATATCTCCATAGATTCGTCGCATTCTTGTGTCCAAATAAATTTTTCGTTTTTCTTTAATAATTTTGTTAAAATTTAGTTATTTTTAAAAAAAAATGGTATTAAACGTCTATAATAGCCTGCTAAGCCTAAAATGCTTTAATTGATTTTGTGTTTTTCGGTTGAAGAAATATTTTGACCGCCTTTATTTTATCGGGGTTTGGTTTTATAATTTCGTCCGATATAATATGGCCAAGATAAGCGACTTCCTTTCTTAGGAACTCACATTTATCGGGCTGTAATTTTAAATTATATTCTTTCAGTTTTTTCAGGACATTTCTTAATTTTAATTCGTGTTCCTGTAATAAGGATGCATCTATAATTATATCATCAAAATAAACTAAACAATGATCGTCAGTGAGACCATGTAATACATTATCCATGACTCTTTGAAATGTGGCTGGTGCACTTTTCAAACCGAAGGGCATTCTGGAAAATTCAAAGTGTCCTTGTGTAGAAAAAGCTGCTTTCTTCTTTTTTATTTCAATTTGGTGGAAACCACTGGCTAAATCCAGGGTGGAGAAGTATTTACTTTTACCTAATTTATCTAAAATATCTACTATATTAGGTATATATATTTGTCAGCTTTAGTGACTTCGTTAAGCTTGCGATAGTCAATAACCATGCGCCATTTTATCTTACCGCTCGAATAGTCCTTTTTAGGAACGATCCAAATCGGGGAATTATAAGGGCTATGGCTAGGTTGAATTATTTTCTAAGCTAATAAATTTTTTACCTGACTTTTTACTTCTTCTTTATGAATTTGCAGATACCGGTAATTTTTCGTGTAAACTGGCGACGAGTCACCAGTTTCAATACTATGTTTAATTACGTTAGAAAATGTGAACTTGTCGCCTTCGAGGTAAAATATATCTTTAAAATATTTACAAATTTTAAAAATATTTTCGCATTCCTCATTCATCATCATTCATGTGTGACGTTCTAATTAATTCCTTAATTTTTTGGTCGCGATTAAGGTTTTGATTTTGTTTCGTATTGAACAATAGTTCTTTTATTTCGATACTCGAGCCGTTTAATTCCGGTATTTGTAACTCGATATCTTTAAATGAGGTATTTATGCAAGTTGTGAGACCCATAAAATTATCGACTTTAATTATTGATTCGATAATCAAAGATAATAAGTAAATAAAAAATAATAAGAATTGATGATTAGAGGAATTAAGATCATTTTTCTATAATTACGTCTCCGTTTTCTATACCGGGTATTTTGACTGGTAATTTTTGTTCCGTGCGAGCTTTTATTAAAATAGAATTTTCGCGATTTTTTGATTTTATTTGTTTTTCGTCCGGTAACGATAATTTTATTTTATTGTCGTGAGTATTATTGAGGCTTTAAATCGTTTTAAGAAATTGATTCCCATTATTCCATCGTAAGGAATATCTATGTGAATGACATAAAAATTGTGGAAAATATTTATTATAGACAATTTTGCGTATTCCGAAATTTCTAATTTTTGCTCACAAATTCCTTTTATTTGAATTTTTCTTAAATTTTTTTTAAAATTTTTAATTAATGCAGTAGTTTTAGGCGACATGGTGCTGACGGCAGCGCCAGTATCTACAAAAAATTTCATGTTTATGTCGCCTACCGAATGTTTAATACATACAAGTTTATTTAATTTTCCGTCTACAACATTATTTAGTAGATATTTATTTTTTCTTAAATTTCGAGCAGATTGATGAGGACTTCCGCCCGTCTTCGGATGACTGTTCGTCCTGATTCTCCGTTTGTTCGTTTAAAGAATTTATTTTCTTTTCTTTAATATTATTATTATTTTTACTAATGTTGCTAGGACCAGGTTGCAACTTCCTACAGTACTTGATGGTATGCCCCTGCATTTTGCAGTGGGTGCAATAACGCTCGGTATTAATCGGGCGCTTATTATTTTTAGTCCTAAGCGATTTTTCGTTATTAGAGATATTTGAAGAATTTTGAGACGGATTATTTCTATAATTTGTCGACTCGTTTTTACGATTATTATTATAATTTTCAGAAAATTTCTTTAAATTATATCCAGGAGTTTTTCGTGTATAATTATTTTTATTTTAAAATTAAGAGCGCGTTCCTCTTCTAGAGTGAACTCAAAAGCTTCGTCCGTCGTAGAGGGTCTACGAGATCTAATCGCGTTGTAAAAATGTGGTTCTAAACCAACTAGAAATTCATTCGCTAAGATTTCTACACTTATTAAAATGCAAATTTAATTCTGTTAAAAATTCGTCTAAATCAGTAAAGTTTCGCCTATTTGCAAAACTTGCTGCTTTGTTTTTCAATTGGGAAATGGCAGCAGGTAATAACAACATTTTTTGTACATTATTCGCCCAAGTTTGTGCTTGGCGGAAATTTCTAATAAAAATATTTAAATTATTTGTGCTCTCACTGAATTTAGGAATGAGGCTAAATAATTGGTTCGTAGGTACCAATGGATACACTGGCGTAGTTCAGATGAGATCCCAGAGTTCTCCAAAAGCGTTGAAGTGGACCACCGAGGGGTTTTTCGTGAGTAACCCTCAAGAGAGTTTTTAGGATGATCTTATGAAGATTTTCCCCTCCAATGGATCCAGTTTGATGTCCAGGACCTTAAGATATTGGGCAGTGTCGTGGGTGCCAACAACCCAAATTTTTTTAAAATATATTATAAGGATAATGGTTTAAGAGCGAAGGAAGATTCACACCCTAAGAGCATGAGAAATATGAAATGAGTTACAGTGTCAATATCGACGTCTTCATCTGCACCTCGTTGTATGCTGCAACGTGCGGATGGCTTCTCGGCTGGGATGCGGGTAAACCAATACACATACCGTTGATGTATTGTTGTAGGGATACCTCAACTACATCCTTGTGCAAAGGGGCATTAAAATCTAACCCGGCAGTTTTGAGAAAAAAAATACTTTAGATTACCATTATTTTGCTACTTTTTGTTTGCAAAACGTTTTAGTTGAGTATTTTTGTCTGTATTATATGTCTTATTATTTTCTCTGTAAGTCACTTGCCATCTCAAATGTCTATAATTATACTGATTTTTAGGTTTTTAGTACTAATGTAGGAATAAAAAATATTTTTTTCAAAATATTCATTTCCCACCTAAATAGTTTTTTTGTTCTCAATTTAGGTACACTGATTTCATTTTCTTGAGGCTTTTTTTTCAATTGAGAAGGCAACTGTCACACTGGCGCTGGCGTAGTTTGTACCCATAATAAAGTTCAAATTGTATGAAATTTAAACAAAAACATCGTGTTAAGAAAAAATGCCGCGTTGCGATGTGCCAAAATGCTCTGAAATGGGTACTCATAAGTTTCCTCGAGACAAACAAGTACAGAAACTGTGGTTAAGAGCGATACGACGTCCAAAATTCAGTCCTTCAAATAGTTCGAGGTTATGTCGAAATCATTTTTTGGAAACAGACATCTTGGCTGCAGTAAAGATACAGGTATTGTTACAAACAGTTGTATAGTGATTTGTTAAATATGCGATAGTGAATTTTTATAATACTATAACCTAACATAACATTTATATTATGTTTGTAATTTATAGGACTACAACATCAACATCGACATCTTAAGAATAATGCTGTACCATATCAGTGTTCATGTAATCATAAACCATTATCGGAGGAAGCTAAACAAAGACAAGAACGACTTACTGTGAGAAATAGCAGGAAATGTTTTTTTGAAGTCCAAGACAATCCTTCAACATCGAGCAGTAGTCAAGATATTGTCTCTCTAATTGAGGTGTCACATGTGATGGAAATTGCTGAACCTGAAACACTTCCTGGCCGTTGCTCTCCTCCTACACAAACATCAACTCATAAACAAGCATCCACTCAAACATCAACTTTCGTAGCCCTGTTCTCAACTGATACCTTACTTACCGACAATGAGTCTGTAATGTTCTATACTGGTCTGGAAAGCTGTGACAAATTTAAGCTTGTGTTACATACACTACTTACAATGGCTTATAATATAAAATATAGATGGAGCCAAGACATCAGTTTGTGTGTGAAGGATCAGTTCCTGATGTTAGTCATGAAGTTAAGAAGAAACAAATCAGACTTTGAACTTTCCAGGATGTTTGGTGTCAGTAAAACCACTGTTTCTAACATAATTGTCACTTGGATTAATTTTGTAAATGATCTAAGGAGATTAATTAATATTTGGCCAAATCGCAAATTAGTTAACTTTTATATGCCAGACATATTCTATAAAAATTTCCCTGCAACAAGAGTGATAGTTGATGGCACCGAAATCCCAATTCAAAAACCGAGCCACCCTAGTGCCCAAAAAGCTACATTTAGCACATACAAACATAAAAATACTGTGAAAATCTTGGTTGGCTCATCTCCAGCAGGCTTACTAAGCTATTGTTCAGAAGCATTTGCAGGATCCACAAGTGACCGCCAAATAGTAGAGCGCAGTGAATTATTGAATATGTGCGAAGAAGGGGATAGCATTATGGCTGATCGTGGTTTTAATATCCAAGATTTGTTCCTAAGCAAGGGTGTCGGAATTAATATTCCTACATTTCTTAAAGGCAAGGCACAAACTCCGGGAATCCTATTATAACCAGATAAAAAGTTAGCTAGCCAAAGAGTACATATAGAATGATTAATAGGCCTAACCAAAACTTATTCAATATTAAAAACTGATCTAAACCAATTTTATGTCCCGTTAGCCTCAAAAATATTCTTTATATGCTTTATGCTATGTAACTTTAGGGAAAGTATTGTAAGTAAAAATATAAAGTAATTGTTTTAAAAGTTGTTTTAATTCCATTCGTTCATAATTATAATATAGGTACTTATTAAAAATAACTTCTTTAAAATGATTTTCATAAAATGAATCTAATTTCATCAGCTATGAATGCATCATTTCTTGAAACAAAAATAACTTTTTAGGCTGCCTACGCACTGGCGACCATAGACGCGGCCAGGCCGCCGCGGCCATGGTCGCCGGTGCGTAGGCAAGCGCGACATGTGGACGGCCGAAAAATTTGCAGTCGACTTCCAAGGGTGTGTCAAGATGGACGTGCAGAAGATAATCACGCTAACTGTGCTTGTGTATTTACTACGAAAACGAAAACGGAAGATTTCACGTTAAAGACAGTTTTGGGTGCATCCATTACTTTGCGAGAGAAAGACTAAAGGATTATATTATACTTATTTTTTGGATTTAAAAATGTATGAGAAGAGATTCTTTAATTACATGAGAATGTCAACGAATACTTTTAACCTGTTACTGGATAAAATAAAACCAAAAATTACTGGAACTGGTAACAACTATCGGAAATGCATTCCAGCAGAAGAAAAATTAGTAATAACAATAAGGTAAGCTTTTTCTTTTTTAAATACAGAATGTTTAAAAAATACGTGATATATTTTAAAGGGTGTTCGGAATGGAGTATTGTGTACAGGAAAAATAAAAATAATGTGATAGGGCCTTTTTTTTACTTAAACTGCTAAATGGATTTTTTTGTAAATTTGAATTATACAAGACTCGATTCTGAATCACCCTAAACCACCACTGTTGTGTTTTTCACAACAACCTGTATAATTCATTGACCAAGGTTTTGCCACTTTAAAAAATTTATGAACTATTGTTCAGTAGTATTCTACTTTACGACTTTGAAAAGGAGAGGAAAAGGGCTTGCTTATAACATGTTTTTAAATATTAAAAAACTGAAGTAGATAATCAAATTATTTGTATTTTCATAACTTAAAAAATGGCAATTGTGAACAATTAATCATTCAAATTGGGAAATAGGTCTATCATTTCTGAATTTTGAGAAATATTAGAATAATGAGTATGAGTATCGCTGTAATTTGAATCATCTGATATCCTGTTGGTAGTAGAATAACCTGAATAACTCGGTCGATGCGGGTCATATTCTTGGTCGTTAAGAGTATTGAAATTACTTGAATAGTTTATGCGCGCTGTTGTAGGTGTACAGTTCGGTTGGTATTTTTCTATAATTTCCATGATTTCCATTTTCGCTTTGGTCTTCATTGCAGCAGGGATTGTTTGAAATCTTTCGAGGAGGGATAAAAGAAACAGTCTGTCACAATTTGAATCATTCTGTGTAGTCGCTATGGTCTTATGCAGAACTGAAATTAGAGGGTCTGTATCGGATTCTTCGTTTGGTATTTTTTTCTTCCTTTTTGTTCTAAGCGACTTTGATGCAGACAGTTGAGTCTCAAGATCAGAAGATCTTGCACTTTCATTTTCTTGACTTGCCTCTTCGAGACTATTTTCTGTTGCGTTTGTGTCCAGCACTGATTTCAAAAACAGTAATTGGTTGAAATAGGTGTATTGTGATTTACGTTTTGCAGCAGAACCACTTTTGACATCTTTAAGACGGCGCAGCTCTCTTGTGAAACAGTCTCTAAGGTTTTTCCATCTTTTTTGGAGAGTAATGCCTGTAAATCAATAAATAAATGTAGTACATATTACAAAACTAATATTATGTTTATTAATGTGAATTTTATTTTCAGGTATTTGGCTACTGGGTGTTCTTTATCTCATATAAGTCATGAATACCGTATAGGGCTTCCTACAGTATCGGAAATAGTATTTGATGTTTGTGAAGCAATATGGGAGATATTAAAACCAATTGTGATGCCACAATTGACCAGAGATAAGTGGATTCAAACGGCTGAAGGTTTTCAAAAATACGCCCAATTTCCTAATTGCATCGGAGCCATCGACGGCAAGCACATTAGAGTTATCAAACCACAACATTCGGGATCTCTTTATTACAATTACAAGAATTATTTTTCAATCGTGTTACTTGCAATATGTGATGTAAATTATAAATTTCTTTACGTAGATATTGGAGCATACGGCAAATGCAGTGATTCGTCAATTTACAAAGACTCTGTATTTTATCATAGGCTTTTAAATAATGATCTCGATATTCCGAGCAATAACCCCATCAAAGAAAATGGCCAATCAATGCCGTTCGTTTTAGTGGGTGATGAGGCGTTTTCACTATCGGAACATATGATGCGACCGTATGCTGGGAGAAACTTGAATAATGTAAAGACTAATTTTAATTATCGACTATCCCGTGCCCGCCGCTATATTGAATGTACATTTGGAATATTAGCCAATAAATGGCAGATTCTTCACCGACCCCTAAACGTCAAGAAAGAATTTGCAGTTGTGATTATAAAAGCTCTATGTGTGCTTCATAATTTTGTGCGAGAAAGAGACGGATATGATTTCAAGGACACGTTAACTGTACCAGAGGCTTTATTAGAAATACCTGCATGTTTACCTAATAGAGCAAATAGAACATCAACCGAATATCGAGATATATTCGCAAACTACTTCAGTACCGATGGTCGCTTGCCCTGGCACAATTTGTAAATATATGGGTGCGTACCTACGACGGCTGCTCAGTTTGTGCGTTGAGGCACTTGCTCGCCGCGAGCCGCCATTGCGCGCCGTAAACAAAATGGCGTCGAACGCACATGCGGTATGAGTAATCTTTTTAAAAAGTTATTCCAATCATTACGAAAACCTGGGAAATTTTAGCAAATAATTGTCAAAACTCTTGTGCAAAGCGAAAAATAGTAGAAATAAAATAGTTATACTTTTGACAATTACCTATTTGCTAAAATTTCTTAGATTTTGAATGAACGTAACAACTTTAAAAAAAAATCACTCATGTCACATATACGTGTCGAATGCTACTACAGCACCTGCTGCGTTTATTGTAGTTCATCGCATTATTAATTTACTTAGGCATAATAAAATAAAATACTAACCAAGTTCTGCCTTTTCTTTATCTTCCATGGATTCACCGCCAAATATATCGACCACTTCAAGCCACAACTGCCGCTTAACATCTTTATTGGAGTAATCATTTGATGCTAAATCCCATAAACCTCTTCTATTTTCAACTTCAATTATGAACCTTTCCGTGTCGAAATTGGCCATTGTAAAATAATCACTCTGTAGCTAGCTACACGTCTGGTCGCCGCGGCCGATGCGGTAGCACTGATGAATTTTAATACAGAAGTGATGTTCTCGACGGCCACGATTGGTCGCTGGTCGCGTGGCATCAAATTGGACGCCGCGGCCAACGGTGGCCGCTAAGTGCGTAGGGGCTATAGCGATTGCCATATAAAGTCCAGAATTCACTGGCCGCCGCGGCCAGGTCGCGGCGACCATGGTCGCCAGTGCGTAGGAGGCCTAAGTCTTTGAATGTATACACTATTAAATTGCAAAAATCTCTGCCAGTACAGTAATTGGCCCTGTATTTGATAATAATAGGGTGAATTTGTTTTCAGTTGTAGAACACAATTTTCTTCAAACAAATATGGCACCGTATTTGCATTTATTTCCTTAAAGCGACTGGCATAAGGGCACTTCACTTCAATGAGGGTTTGGGACCCTAGTAGCCCATCTGGTGAAGCAGCCAGATATGGTCTTTCTTTACTGATGTAAAGTCCACAAGGCTTGATTTGCAAGTCAGTGTTTGTCGAATATTGTGCCTCTTTGTTTGTTGTGGCTCTTGATAAAAAGCCTTTTCTCACAAATATTTCTCTGGCATACTTTGCCTTCGTCGTCTCTCTCAAGTGACAAATTGTGTGGAAAACACTGGCTGTCAGTCTTGTTTTTCTTTGAAGATGCCATTCCTTTGATTCTGCTTGGTTGGTGGTGGCCTCTTGAATATTTTTTATATCAGCTTCTGTGATGTCAATTAATTTTAGTTCTCGTAACAAGTTTCTTTTTACATCCACATTTAAATAGTCATGGTCTGCCTCAACAGCATAAGGATTTGCTGGCTCATAACACTGCTTCATGGGCATTGTTGAATTTGGAAATGCCAGCACTAGATTTCTTATTTTGTAGTTGTAGTTTTCTATGTCTATAATTTCCACAGGGTAGGGTGAAAATAGCAATCATTTGGATGGACATTTTCTGGGTAGCTTATTAGCCTTAACTGGTGTCCCAGTGTATTTTTTACTAGGACAATTCCATTTTTGTAGTTGCTGAGTGCAGACCTCACTTAATATTATGCATTTTTGTTGCACCATGTTTTGAATTGCGTACAGAAGCACTGCAATATGTTTGCAAGTTGCATTTACTCCACTCCCCGCTGGGCATTCACAATGTGACTCTTCAGGTGGCCCTTTATTTAATTTTACATTAACTTCATATTGAAGATTTTTCATTATTTTCTTGCAAAAACCTTTAATGTAGCAGCTGTCTTCAGTCCAAAATGATCTGACCACAGTTAAAAATATGGATTCATACAGATGGAGAGCCTGGTCCAATTTCTTTGTAGTAAAATTTAGATACTGCCTGATTAATGTAGTGTTGATTGGAGGCAGTACAGTATTGCTGTTCACATCTTTGAAGGAGGCGGTAGGTGGTGTCTCCATCGAAACATCTTCGGTATTAGGGTCAGGCTGAGCTAAGTTACAATGTTTATCGTACATTTCTAACCTCTCATCTCCAAGTCAGCTTTTTTTCCTCGTAAGGAGGCACCGCGCTTCCTTAGCTCTTGTCTAATCTCTGGTAATCGCCAAGTATTATACATCTTGCTTAATTATCCGGGTTCAGAAGCCAAAATCGTCATTCCACAGGTAAAACAATATCCAAATCACGTAGCAGTCCAGATCCAAGGTCGGCGTTTTATAGGGTATAACAGTACTCCCAATACGTAAAACAGTCCAGAGTCCAGTAAGAAAAGCCGAGGTTGTTAGAAAAACAGTGAAACGTTGAAAAAATGAGCACAAAAAACACGAAACACTTTGACAAATAGTGACAAAGGGTCGCATCTACGGCAGCGCCACCTACTTTTACCTTTGCCTAGCCGGCCCCATTATAGCCTTCATAAATAAAAAAATACAATACAACTTTAAATCAAAACACGTGTATTTTTGTAACAAAGTGTATTTGTATTGGGTAGTAAAGGAACTTGTTACATGTGCTTGTCTGAATACAATAAAGTCACTTATTACGATACATAATTAGAGCATACTAAACTTGTTCTAGTAGTGGCGCACAAAGAAAATGTGTATATAAGAATAATGAAATACCTTTTTTTTACACTTTTTACACTTCGTTTAACACTTTTTACAATTCGTCTACTATAACGGAATCTAAGAATTCAGCTGGACGTAATATAACTTCTTCATACCTAGCTAAAGACAAAAACCATACTATTGTCATGATATGCCCGCAGCATCCAAGAGTACGCATACCAGATTTACATGTACAATAATAGTGCTTGATGCAATCTAACCTACACTCGCTTTCGTTTATTAAAATGTAACAGTTATAAATTCGCGCGCGTGCATGCCTCGATTGAATCCTGCCTCTTAGTAGCCACGAACCTTGAATACCGTGATCTCTGAGGGCAGTGATCAGTTGCTCCTGGACTCTGTATAATTTAATATTATAGATCCCGTTTCTCACGTGCTCGCTATAATAACTTCGAGCTAGTTTTAATTGATATGTGCCTAGAGCAAATGTGATCAATTCACTTTCAGATAAGCGCGGGAAGTTGTGAAGTGATGGCAAGTCTCCTGACATACTCTGGAATGCTACACGTTGTCTATTTAAATTGTTTGAGTTCACAAAGCTCCTAGTAAATTCTCTACATTCATCCTCTCATTTTTTCTATCAATAAAAAAAGGCATATAGAAGCTGTCACTGATGGGTTAGTGGAAAGCGTTTATTATAGCTGCTGCTATTCTAAAATCTTCAAACATGTGTGTCATCGTGCAGTTAAAATATTCTTGTCGAAATAACTTAAAGTCACGCTTAAAACGTCCATTGACGACTTCCACGACCCATCGACACATTGTGATTTTACGCGTTTTATTGGCCTGAGTAGTCGTATATTGTGTTTGGCCTCTATTGAGGCTTTCCGGCATATGTGCCTCAAAACCATAAGACTCGAGTTCACGAATAACATCTCTAAATCCTCTATCCAGCATGAATACATCTCCGTGGTTAAATAAAATGTAAAAAGGATGTTCGTCTTCATTAAAAATATTTTGTATTATTGTCGCATCTGAAGTAGTCGCTGCGTGTGGCCCGGTGACTTCCACAATATATCCGTCACCACACAGGAATGGTTTTAATAAGTTAGTGTACTTGTGTAAACTGTAACTGTCTCTTTGAAATAAAAAATTCGAACTATTCTGAATATAGACGTAGGTGCCATCCAGCTTACAATGGCCTTTCTAGCTTGAGGTTCAGCGTCCGCGATTTCAAATAAATATTCAGACACAGTGTAATGATGTTGGTTGTCAGGCATTGACGGCTCAGACGGCTGTCAGATCCAGCTGTCACTGTCACACGGTTTGAAGTCGAATGTTTTAACTCGGCGGAGGGATGTTAATTCTGTGACGAGGATTCTCTCGTCTTGCTATCATTAAATGTAGTTAGTGAAAAAGAAAGGTCTTTGCGGTTGGACAAGTCAGAGGTAATATCACAGAATTTTGAAAAGGTCCTTTCTCAAACTTATATGTTTGTCGTTGCCTTGCCAGTGCTTTTCGGAACGCTTTTAAAAAAAAAATAAAAGGAAGGATTGATTGTCGATGGTATCTATGTCATTTTTTCACTAGATTTTGTCGTCCACATGTCCGATTGAATTATTTAGATTGGGTAAGAAAATCCGCTATAAATTTTACCGTAATAATGGTTTTTCAACGATGAGCTTTTCATCTGATGCATCGTTCTATATTGGGGTGTTAATTTATTTCAGTTTTGGATGGAGTGGTGTCGCGCGGTGTAACGCGTCGGCTCTTGTGGAGTGCCGTATGCGAGTTTGAGGCTGGTCTGATAGGCTTTGGACGCCTCTTAGAGGATCGTCAGCTCGGCAACGAAGCGGCCATTAACGTGCCTAGCATTCTCCTCGGGAGGCGTCTTATTGAGGCTACATTTTGAGTGGCATCCGGCTGCTGTGGATTGCGAGGAATGAGGACAGCGCTCCGGAGTTAGCCGAGCGTGCCGGGCGGCGCCGACGGACAGTAGCGCGAAATATTGTTTCTTGGCTCCACAAGCCGGGTTCGGAGACAGCTGAGCGCAGGTTTGCTGCGCGGCCAGGTACCGGATTTTAAGTGTTATCATGGGGATCATAGTGGTTTTGCTTGGGCGAGGCCCGCGGCCCGGGCTGACTCAGGCGTGAAACTGAGTGAGCCGGGGATACTAGGCCTATGTCCCAGGCTGGCTACCTTGTTTGGTACAGTCAGGACCAATTGCACACACCAGACCCAATTAATCTAGCAATAAACTACTGTTAATTTAATTGTAGTAGTGGAACTACCACTACTACAATTAAATTAACAGTACAGTAACAGTATTATAGTGGTAAAATTTTTAATGAATAAATAGTTGTCGCAGTAGTTCTGGTTTTATTTTACTGGCTTAAAACAAAACATTACATGGCGCCCGAATAAGTTGGCAGGGGGTGTGCAAGATGGTATTCTTTGAGAATTGTCTGCGGCTAATTCTCAAATTGGTTCCTGATTGTACTGGGCATATAGAGTTATAGTGCAGTCTGTTTAAAGACTATATATTCTGTATGTGGACAATAATCACTACAATTTTGATAAAGAACATGTTGAACTATATTGTGTTGGTACAGTGATAACAGCTGAATATATTTACTTAGTTATATTGAAATTTAGGGTATGATGTTTGATGTATAATTTGTATGGTGTTTAGTGCAGGCTGTTAAACAGAATACTTTAAGTAAATGATAAAGTCATTATTAATTATTGATGTTGTGGTTATACATTTAAGCACTTATAATTGCAATTGCATTGTTGTGTGAAAAATAGAGGTTATGTTGAACATGTGCATTTAGTAGTGATACTGATTGAAGTTAATGACCTCTTCTATGTAATGAATAGCTAGGGCTACATTTACACATCGTTTTTAAGACTTTCTTAGGGATTTTATCAAACATTTGTAATTTATTTCTGAAAATAATTTATACTTCACATAGTACATTATTGTGAGTGTGTGCACTTGGTCAAAATGGAAGAGTGTCCCATAACTTTTCATTTGCTCCGCAAGGATGAGCTCCTTTATGAGGTTATGATTAGGGGTGAAAAACCTGCAGATACCTACCCGGAATTGAAAAAACAAATGCGTGAATTATCACAGCGCTATCCAAGTGATGAAATTGACTGCTTTGAGGGTGACATATCGTGTGAATTGGTCCTCATACGGGGTAAAGTGGACGAATTGGATACCTTAGTTACGGGTCCTCGCCTCGCTTTAAAAAATTTGAATAGGATACAGGCTTTGACAAACCATTTGTTTCACCGAATCGGTCGGGTTAGTCCAGTTCGGCAGGAGGATCTTGAGTTATATGAAGAACTTTCCGGTAAATTCCAAAGATTCAAAGAAAAAGTGGACGGGCTGCTTAGAACATTTAAAAGCAGCCAGGAGTCGACTGTTATGGAACCCGGACAATCTTCTGCTCCGGAGAAGAGTTCTAGTACTCAAGAAATTAGGGTGTCTTGTTCGAAAAATAAGGGTGTCCACACACTTAATGTTAAATTTTCTGGGAGGTCATGTGTGGTAGCTTTCATTCAACGTTTGGAAGAGTTGTGTCTGAGTAGGCAGATTACGGATGATGAACTATTCGCATCAGCGGTTGAGCTTTTTGTGGACGATGCCTCCTTCTGGTACCGTAGTGTATGTGCAGGGGTAAATAGTTGGAGCGAGTTGAAACAACTATTATTAGACGAATATTTACCATTTGACTTCGACTTTAGACTGATGCAGGAAATCCGCTCCCGGACCCAGGGTCCCGAGGAAGGTATTATAACTTATTTGAGTATAATGAAAAATTACTTCAATAGACTTAGAAATCCCATTACCGAGGATGAACAACTGAACATAGTGAAGTACGGTATTAGGCCTTTTTATTCGGCACAGTTAGCCTTGGTAACTGTAACATCATGGGTAGAACTGAAAACCAAGTGTAGATTATTGGAACATGCGAACTATCGTGCGTTGTCATTTAAAGAACCGCCGCTATTTTCCAATAATATGCTATGCCCGGACTTAGCTGTTAAAGTTACCACTTCGCAGTGCAGTGTCTCAGTGGACAGGCGTGTGGATGCAATCTCAAGCGCTAACGATTTATTTTGTGTTCAGTGCCGAACCGTAGTTCACTTATTAAAGGATTGCAAAGCACCGAAGATTATTATCTGTTACCGCTGTGGTCATAAAGGGGTAACTATGCGCAGCTGTCCACGTTGCGTGCCTAATCATTCTGGACTGTCAAAAAACGAATAGCTTCGGGCAGGAGTTTGTTCCTTCTAAACAGAAAGCGCATGGTCCTAGACCTATTCACAGCCGCGTTTTTATTAACTCGTCGGTGCGGAACGGGGTTAGAAGGGACAAGCCCTTGGTTCATGTGATCGGTGGAAAGGATTGTCGGCCGTTTATGCCGGTCAAGATATTTGACGTTATGCACGATGGGCTTTTGGACTCGGGTTCGGAAATCTCAATTATTAATAACACAATATTAAACCTCGTGCCTAACACCGTCGAAGTGCACAGGTCACTTGACTTGAACGAGATCCGAACTGCTAACGGCTCAGCATCTCCCGTATCTGGGTTTGTTTTTCTCCCTGTTACGGTTGGTGCCAGAACAGTTAGTGTTCAGTTTTATATAATCCCAGGGGTAACAACGTCGCTATTACTGGGTATTAATTTTTGGAAAGCTTTTGGTATTGCACCAGAAGTTGTGTCTTTGTGTAGAATTCCGAATGATAACCGGAATAATGTTAGTGGTGTTTCAGAGATACACTTGAGCGATTTTGATTCTCTGACCGAGACTCAGAAAAGGGAAGCCCAAGTGGTAATGAAACAATTTGAGGATATCGCTGCGGAAAATGTAGAATTAGGCCGCACTAATCTTATTACTCATGAAATTGATACAGGGGATGCCATTCCCATCAAACAACGACAATATAGAATGTCCCCCGAGCGTCTGAAGGAACTCAACCGACAGTTAGACGACGATGTAGTAGAACCTAGCACTAGTCCATGGTGTAGCCCTGTTACTCTAGCTCCTAAGGCAGACGGCTCTTTTCGGTTTTGTTTGGATAGTAGGAAACTCAATGAGGTTTCTAAACATGACTCATATCCCTTGCCCTACATTGCGCACATTCTAGATAGCTTAAGGGAGGCCAAGTACTTGACTTCGATAGATTTGAAGTCTGCCTTTCATCAAATACCACTGCATCCTTCCTCAAAGGAAAAAACAGCGTTCCAAATTCAAGGGCGGGGCCTGTTTCAATATAAGGTAATGAGTTTTGGTTTAACTTCGGCGCCGGCTACGCAGCAACGCTTGATGGACAAGTTATTTGGCCCCGAATTTGAGGGTAAAGTGTGGTTTTACTTGGACGATCTGGTATGTGTATCGTCCACCTTTGAGGACCACTTAGCTTTGTTGCGTACTGTTGTAGAACGATTCAGTCACGCTAATTTGACTATCAATCTGTCGAAGTCGAAATTTTTCCGTAGTCAGCTGAAGTACTTGGGCTATATCGTGGATAAACACGGGTTAAGAACCGACCCCGACAAAGTTAGTGCGATTAATAGCTTCCCTGTCCCTACCTGTAGGAAAGACGTTAAGCGTTTTCTGGGGACCGCGTCCTACTATAGGAGATTTATTAAAAATTTCAGTTCTATCGCAGGTCCTTTAAATTCACTAACATCGACGCGTAAAAATGCGCCGCCGTTTGAGTGGTCAGCAGAGGCTAATAAGGCTTTCGAGGACTTAAAGCGCTCCTTAACTACCGCTCCAGTGTTGGCTTGCCCTGACTTTGACCATCCTTTCTCTATACACACTGATGCCTCCAACTATGGCATAGGGGGTACTCTTACTCAAGTGTTGCAGGGCGAGGAACATCCTATAGCCTTCTGTAGCCGCACATTAACATCTTGCGAACGTAATTACTCTGCTACGGAGCGGGAGGCATTAGCGGTTGTATTCGTAGTGGAGCACTTCCGCCCATATTTAGAGGGCAGCAAGCCTTTCAAAATTTATACGGATCACGCCAGTTTAAAGTGGTTTTTGAACTTAAAAAATCCAAGCGGACGCCTCGAGAGGTGGGGTTGCCGCTTGTCACCATATAATTTCATAATCGAGCACCGGCGTGGAGTGGACAATGTGGTGCCTGACGCGCTCTCTAGAGCAGTGCCAGTATCCACCATTGACCCAACCTACACGGATCAGAGGTATTGTGATATATATAAACGTTGTCGGCACAAACCGAGCAGCTGTCCTAACTTTCAAATAATAGATGGCAGGTTATTTAGGTACACCAAGTCAAACGGTAACCTTAAATCAGAGTATAGCTGGAAGGAAGTCGTCCCTCGGGACTGCGTGGAGGCCGTGTTAGCTGCGAACCACTCAGTCCCGACGGCCGCTCATTTAGGTATCGCTAAAACATATCAGAGACTAAAGCTGCGTTTCTTCTGGCCTGGAATGTACCAGGATACTGTAAAATATATTGCCGCGTGTGACACGTGCAATGCGTATAAGATTCCTAACGTGAAAACGCCGGGATTGATGGGTAGCGCTAGGGTTTGCTCTCGCCCCTTTCAAAGCATTAGTATCGATTTGGTCGGCCCACTTCCTATGTCAAGGATGCAAAATACCTTTTTGCTTGTGGTGATGTGTTATTTTACAAAGTATTGCTTACTCTTTCCGTTACGCCGAGCCACTAGTAAGGTAATAGTTCAACGCATAGAGGACCATGTTTTTCTGGTACATGGAATTCCGCAGACTATTATGTCAGATAACGGCTCCCAATTTTGTAGCCAAGAACTTTTATCAGTTTTCGATAAATATCGTGTCCCTAATGTCAATTTAGGCCCGGTTTACTGCCCACAGACCCAGCCGGTAGAACGGCAGAACCGTACCATCATGACAGCTATTTCTAGCCTAGTCGGTTCTGATCATCGCACTTGGGATGTAAATATACACAAGATTCAATTTGCAATTAACACCTCGGTTAGTGCAGCAACTAAATATAGCCCATTTTTCTTAAATAACGGTCGGGAAGCTGTAGCCGACGGAGGTATTTACCGGGACTTTGAAGATCTAGACGAGATAATCTTCGAGTCTCGTAAAGACCTCTACGAAAATCTAGGAGAACTTAAACATATTTTCGCTAAAGTTAGGGAAGAGTTGCAAAAAGCACATCAGACTAATGCAAAATATTATAATCTTCGACGTAGAGACCTCGAGCTAGAAATTGGTGACATTGTATGGAAACGTACATACAAGCAGAGTGATGCATCTAAGTATTTTGCGGCTAAATTAGCTCCTAAATACGAGAAATGTCGTGTGGTAAGAAAACTTTCAAAGTTGGTATATGAGTTGGAGGATGGGAATGGCAAACCAATAGGTAAATGGCATATTAAAGATATAAAGACGGTGCCAGGGAGGGGTTGAATCCACAAACTCGCGTCGGCCACCCGCATAGGTCAGGCCGGGGCATCCCACGGCCATCCAGAGCCAATCGAAGAGAAACTGACGACAATTTTAACCTTTATTATACAATTTTACACTATTATACATCTATCTGTAATTGTTGTGTTCTTGTTCATGTGCTTCTTCGATTATGTCCCAGGTCCTCGGATGGTGGACGCCGGACGCACGGCCCGCGTTGACCGCTCGCGCTCGCCGTGCCGCCGACGTCGACCTCCTGGCGAATGGTCCAAGAGGTTAAGTAACCGACTTTTCCCTCTGGTTTTGAACCTTGCCCGGTCTAGTAGAGTTTGTTATAGTATGCTGATCATCTGTCCTGGCGGTTGGATTAACCTTTTCAACACAATGGCTCGTTGTGGTGAAAGGGTTAAGGAATGAGTACAGGTTTGCAAGCTTTTATGTTAGAATCGTATGCTAGTAACAGTATTGTTGAGGAATAAGCGTTTGGTTGGCCGGAAGGTAAGGGTTAGTTTAAGAGTTCTGGGTCTTTTGCGAGTATTGTGGCAAGGATGTCCTTATATTTAACTAGTATTTTGGCGGCCGAAGTCGGTTACCTCCGTAAGAGCAGTAGCTCTACCTCGTTCGTGGGGGTTTCCTAATTATCTTGTTTAGTTGTTTTTATTAGCTCATCGTCACGATGGAATCGGAGAACGTCGGACGTACGGCCCGCGTTGTTCGCTCGCGCTCGCCGTGCCGCCGACGTTGTCTGGGCGTCGTCAAATTATGCATGCTTAAGATTTTTATTTCTTTTACATTTTGCTGCGACATGCATTTTGTCTGTTAAGTTTCTGGGTTATCTTCACAGCTGGGGGCCAGCTGGAATTTCCCGTTCATACGGGAAATTCATCTGGTTAGGGTGTGTAATGATGTTGGTTGTCAGGCATTGACGGCTCAGACGGCTGTCAGATCCAGCTGTCACTGTCACACGGTTTGAAGTCGAATGTTTTAACTCGGCGTAGGGATGTTAATTCTGTGACGAGGATTCTCTTGTCTTGCTATCATTAAATGTAGTTAGTGAAAAAGAAAGGTCTTTGCGGTTGGACAAGTCAGAGGTAATATCACAGAATTTTGAAAAGGTCCTTTCTCAAACTTATATGTTTGTCGTTGCCTTGCCAGTGCTTTTCGGAACGCTTTTTTTAAAAAAAAAAAAAAGGAAGGATTGATTGTCGATGGTATCTATGTCATTTTTTCACTAGATTTTGTCGTCCACATGTCCGATTGAATTATTTAGATTGGGTAAGAAAATCCGCTATAAATTTTACCGTAATAATGGTTTTTCAACGATGAGCTTTTCATCTGATACATCGTTCTATATTGGGGTGTTAATTTATTTCAGTTTTGGATGGAGTGGTGTCGCGCGGTGTAACGCGTCGGCTCTTGTGGAGTGCCGTATGCGAGTTTGAGGCTGGTCTGATAGGCTTTGGACGCCTCTTAGAGGATCGTCAGCTCGGCAACGAAGCGGCCATTAACGTGCCTAGCATTCTCCTCGGGAGGCGTCTTATTGAGGCTACATTTTGAGTGGCATCCAGCTGCTGTGGATTGCGAGGAATGAGGACAGCGCTCCGGAGTTAGCCGAGCGTGCCGGGCGGCGCCGACGGACAGTAGCGCGAAATATTGTTTCTTGGCTCCACAAGCCGGGTTCGGAGACAGCTGAGCGCAGGTTTGCTGCGCGGCCAGGTACCGGATTTTAAGTGTTATCATGGGGATCATAGTGGTTTTGCTTGGGCGAGGCCCGCGGCCCGGGCTGACTCAGGCGTGAAACTGAGTGAGCCGGGGATACTAGGCCTATGTCCCAGGCTGGCTACCTTGTTTGGTACAGTCAGGACCAATTGCACACACCAGACCCAATTAATCTAGCAATAAACTACTGTTAATTTAATTGTAGTAGTGGTAGTTAGTGGTAAAATTTTTAATGAATAAATAGTTGTCGCAGTAGTTCTGGTTTTATTTTACTGGCTTAAAACAAAACATTACAACAGAGAGATTTCTCCGCACAATATCTTCTGTGCTTATATGGTCCCATCCTAAGTGGATGGGAACAAAATCTTGTGTAAGAGCATTCCTAGCATCTTTCATGAGACGCTCCAACTTACGACGGCTCATGTGAAATATCAGACTCAGCCTCTCGTTAGAATCTCCGGTTCTTAATTTTGTCAACAAAGTGGCCAAAGCCGTATTAGGCGTTATACAATTTTGAAAAGATGGTGTTTCCTGTATAATTCTTAAGAATTCTTCAGGTCTCCGGCCAGTTAAATAAAGTAATTCACCAGAATCTACCTGCTAGGGATGTCGAAAATGAAAGAAAATATCGATATATCGATACATCGATATTCAAAAAAATATCAATATCGGTCTCGATATATCGCGAAAAAATATCGATATATCGGTCAAATTTTTCGAATTTTTTGCTTAGATTGATTTGAAAGGGATGACACTACGATGTTGCTACTTTTTAATTTATTCACTTTTTTGACAAATAGGTAAGCCTAGCTTAGTAATAAAAACAAATTTTTTTATTCTATTACTTTATTCTCAATCAATTAAACCAAAGGAAATAAGGAATCAGTCAAATGTCAATTATACCAGTATTTGTCCGGAATAGAAAGTAAATTTGATTTTTGATATGGTCTGCCGTCAGCCGGCTCCTGTTGTTAGGAACTTGCCAGATTAACGGCAGAAGTCACTCTTTCTGACGGCGCGGAGGAAGCCGTAGGAGTTAAATATTTCAGGGCTAGAACTGGTGTAAAAAGAACTGGTGTAAAATGTCGAGTGTCTACCCAAAATTTAATTGGGTTTTCTTTGCGGGGCAGATTTGGAGCATCCAAGAATTGTTTTAACTCGTTCGGCATTCTATTACTCTTGGAGGACATATTAGCAGTAGCTATATTGTTGGCTGCAGCAGCTACTAGTTTTTCATGACGTGACCATAACAAAACTGTTGTCGATGAATTTTCGGTTTCAGAAGTTGATGATGCAGTTCTAAGCTCCGGCGAAGTCTGTCCTCGGCGTCTGTTTTTTACGCGTATCTCATCAGGTAGCTCAGTTATTGCTCTAGATATTACCAGAGCAGACCTGAAATACATGCGCTTGAAGCGCGGATCTAGAATCGTAGCCTTTGCTAAGAAGATATTTTCCTCCAGGGGCCTTAGTTTTGTAGTAACCCCTTCCATCAAACTGTTTTTTACCGCAATACCTATTAACGTAGACGGTTTTTAATGTTCCAGTCCTTGCATCAGCAAATTAGTGATTGGTATTGCTAGACTAGCACTCCCATAACGATCACCGCTGATGTCTTCAGTAGCCTGCTTAAATGGGGAAAGCAGTGTTATCAGTTCTCGGATGACATTCAGCTGTGATGATGCTAGCATATCTGTTGCATTTCTCCTGCTAGATAAAATTTTAGCTACTATAGCTGACAGCTTATTGAATCTCTCCAACATATCTAGGCAAGAATTCCATCGAGTACTGACCGACTGAATAAGTGTTAGCACTTGACCCTCTTTTTTTTTGAAGAATCTGTTGCTCTGCTTTTAATTCATCCATAGCGTTGACAGATTGCTTAAAATATGGCACGATAGATTTGACTTGATTAGAAAGTTCTAAAACCGGTGCATTACCTTTTGTCAACGCAGCATCTACTATTAAATTTATCATATTATTTATCTGATATTAAATTTATCAGCCATACAAGGAATTCTCTTGTTGTCTCCCAAGAATTTCTTCACAGCAGACACCATATTACTACCACCATCAGTGGTTATTGAATGGATACTGGTTTTATCTATTGAAAAGTTTTTGATAATGTCTTCGAAACATTCGCATATGTAATCGGCTGTGTTTGCCTGTAGAAAAATCAATGGACATGCTATAATATTATATTTTTTATTTTAAAGTATTTAATTATATTCATACATAAATTACTTACTTTGTACATTCTCTAAACTGTCAACGTCACCGTCTCTAGCTCTGGAGAAGAGTCTTCCGTAGAGTTCAGAAAATGCGCGGTCATGGCAAGGAAACTCCTCGTTGAGTTGGTGAGGGTTAATATATCACTTGCCAGTGCAATGCTATCTGTGGCCCCGAGTTTATTTTTTAAAATGGCTTTTGTGGTGATATATCTCTGTTCGATTAAGTTGGTTACCTACAATGAGTAAAAGTTATGAACACAAAATTGTTAAATAGGTATAATAAAACATAATTAAATAAAATATTATAGTTTTAACTACCTTAGCTCACGACGGAAGCTTGTAGCGTGTACAAAGCATGTGAGTAAATTTTTTTAATCCTTGTTTTTCCACGCAGGAAAGCGGCATGTTATCCTTGCAGATCATGTATATTAACGCTTGATTGATTTCGTTTGTTTTTTGACCCCCTGCTGTGAAAAGATAAAAAATTAAAATAGAGGTTGATAATAAAGAGCCATACAACATAAGAATATTGACTAACATAAATTAAAAATATACCTTCGTAACTTGAACTGCGTTCCAATATGTCCATGATGGTTGCTTGTTTTTTTATTTTAGACTGAACATTTGTAACTGATGTATATTTCTGAAAAATAAATATATATATAAATTTATCAATATCGATACTTTTTGTCAACTTCACATCACTCGTTACTTACATCATAATTTTCGGTACTGGTTGCAGACAAATCCGCTATATTTTCGAAGTCGGCGTCATGAGGAATATTTGACGAATTAGTCGAAGAGATCGGAGAACTAGTTCTGATTCTGAACGGCAATGTTCGTTGTTGTAGTACTTGATGTTCCAATGCGGGTTTTTTAGTATTAGGCTCCGAGTCCGAGACGTCAGAGTTCGACTTGGTCTAGGCATTTTTAAACTCTGTGAACGCATGGTAATGCTTATTTCGCAAATTTGCAGCTAAATTTGACGTATTGCCACTTGTTTTGTACGGCTTACCACACAGATTGCAGGAGACATTAGATTTACTTGTCTTTTTTAGTGGGCGTGATTTGAACTTTGAAGAAACGCACTGATGACTGATAGTGACAGTGACAGCCACAGATTAAGGTATATGTGACAGCCGACAGGGCAGTTAGTTACGCACTCACTACCACAGATTAGATTAAAGAACTGCAAGCATATGCCACTATGTCAATTACGGTAATCATCATCATCAACACCATAATCACTTTAAGTATATTAATTATGTATAATATTGAATTACCTATGTATGTTTAAGAATATAATATAATATCAACATTAAACCTACCTTTCTATCCTTGTATTGCGCTGGTATGTAGCAAATAAGTAACCTAACCTCTAACTAACCTCGTAACCTTGAAAAGGTAATTGCTAACTTAAGAGCAATACGCAGTCTCGAAATGCGTCGACAGGAATTACTTTCAGACTAATTTTATATATGCACAGCTCATTGTTAAATAAAACCAAATTATAGTGAATAATATTTTGTTGTATAATAGTTTTTACCTGTATTTTCTATTACATAAATGAATAGTGCTTTGAAAAATAAGACATACACAAAATATCTGATTTCTCCATTGTTTGCCCGTTTATGTTCATCATACATAGCATAGTAAATCTTTTTGTATTGTGACTTTGACAAACCGAGTTTTGATTATCGGTTTATGTCGGAAATCCGTAGTAGAACTCAGGGCGAAAAAGAAACCATTTTTTGTTTTGGCTGTGGCAATCCTGGCGTGCGCTTTGTACTTTGTCCCGATTGTACTCGTTGTCTTAGTAAATATCGTTCAAAAAACTAGTTTTATCGGATCGTGTTATACCTAACCATACCGACCTTGACGATCGGAAACAATGGGTTAAAACTGTAGGCACATTTTTTAAATATTACACCATTAATACGGTCCGATGTATTAACAACAATTTAGATTCTCGACCTTATGTCAATATACACATAGACGCTATTAGCATGCGCGGTCTTTTAGACTCGGGTTCTTGCATTTCTTTGTTAGGTAATAATTCTCATTTAAACATTATTGAGCTAGGCTATCCTATCAATAATGATGATAATAATATTTCAATTTTCGCCGCGGGCGGTCAATGCTTAAAGTCTATAGGTTATATAAATGTACCTATTCGTTTTGAAGATCAATTTCATATTTTAAAATTATACGTAGTACCTCAGGTTACTTCTAACCTCATTTTAGGTATTAACTTCTGGCGTATTTTTAAACTTTGTCCTAAATATTTAAATTCTATTAATTCTAGTACGGCTACCGAACAAATCACTTCTCATCAGGTAACCCAGCCGGCCATTAACGGCTATGAAAATTTGAGTTCGTCTGAGCGCTCGGTAGCCGACGACATAATAAAACAATTTCGTTCTATTTCTTTTGAAGAGAAAGGTTTAGGTTTAACTTCTCTTATCACTCATAAAATTGATACAGGCGATTCGTTACCTATCCGTCAACGTTATTATAGGATGTCGCCTGAAAAACAACGTATTTTAGTTGAACAGGTTGACGAAATGTTGGCTATGGACGTCATCGAGCCGTGCCAATCTGCTTGGAGCTCTCCTGTATTAGTGGTGCCTAAGAAAAATACTGGCGAATTTAGAGTTTGTTTAGATAGTCGTAAGTTAAACTCTGTCACTAAAAAAGACGCTTATAGTTTACCGTACATTTCGGAAATTTTAGACAGCTTACGCGACGCTCGTTACCTAAGTACTATTGACCTTTCTAACAGCTTCTGGCAGACTGCTATTAATGAGTCTGATCGCGATAAGACTGCTTTTTATGTTCCGGGTCGTGGAATGTTTCGTTTTAAACGCATGGCTTTCGGTTTGACGAATGCACCTGCTACGCAGCAGCGTTTAGTAGATGCCTTATTTGGTAACTTTGGTCATAAAACATTTTGTTATTTAGACGATATAGTTATTATTAGTGAGGATTATAATGAACACGTAGCTACTCTTTTGAGGGTTCTTCAAGTCCTCAAGGAAGCTAATTTAACTGTAAAATTTGAAAAGTGTAAATTTTTTCGGCCTCAACTTAAATATTTAGGTTATGTAATCGACGGCAACGGTCTTCGTACTGATCCTGATAAGGTCGCCGCAATCATAAATTTTCCTACACCTACTTGTAGGAAAAGTGTAAAACGTTTTCTTGGTACTGCCACTTGGTACAGAAGATTTGTGCCTAATTTTAGTACTCTGGCAGGGCCCTTAAATAAACTAACGTCTTCACGTAAGAATGCCCCTCCTTTCGAGTGGACTCCTGAGGCGGACTTGGCGTTCAATAAACTTAAGGAGAGCTTGGTCTCCGCGCCAATACTGCGCTGTCCCGATTACAATGAAAGGTTCATACGGACGCCAGTAGCTATGGTATTGGGGCCATGCTCACCCAGAAGTTCGAAGGTAAAGAACACCCTGTCGCGTACATGAGTCGCTCCTTAACTAAACAGGAGAAAGTTTATGGGATTACTGAGCGTGAGACGTTAGCAGTTTTAGTAGCTTTAGAACACTGGCGTTGTTATTTAGAGAACGGTAAAAAGTTTACAGTTTATACTGATCACAGTGCTCTTAAATGGTTCTTGTCTTTGTCCAACCCCACTGGTAGGCTAGCTAGCTGGTGTGTCAGACTTTCCGAATTTAATTTTGAAATTAAACATAGGAAAGGCTGTGATAACGTTATACCAGACGCTTTATCTCGAGCGGTTAACATCAACGCAATTTCAACTTAACTTACTTGGACAAACTATACCGGCGCTGATACCTGGTATCTTATAATTTTTAACGGTTGCAATAACACGCCATCTTCTTTTCCAAATTTTACGATTAAAGATAATAGATTGTTTAGGCTTTCTAAAAATAAACATAACTTAACTTCTGAATTTTCTTGGAAAGAGGTAGTTCCTAAAGATTTTCGCGATGAAATTATTCGTGCTAACCATGATGAGCCCATTGCTGGTCACATGGGAATTTTTAAAACTTATAGACGGCTCGCACTTAACTACTTTTGGCCTAATATGTATCGCGATGTCGTCACTTACATTTCTAAGTGTTCTAAATGTCTACAGTATAAGTCTCAAAATCATAGTTTTAGGTGAAATGGGTCGCCCTAAAGACTGCTCACGACCATTTCAAGTCATCTCTGTTGACATAATGGGACCATTACCTACTACTAGAAAACGTAATAATTTTATTTTAGTTGTAACTTGTTGCTTTTCAAAATTTTGCCTTATCTTTCCTATGAAACGTGCTACATCCGATATTATAATTAAAATTTTAGAAGATATTGTTTTCTTGGTTCATGGTGTACCACAAACTATTATAATGGATAATGGCCCTCAGTTCGTTAGTAACGAAACTAATAGGTTTTTTAAAAAATATTATATACCTAAAGTTTACTTAACACCGCGTTATACCCCTCAGGTAAATACGGTCGAACGCTACAACTTGTATTTCGACCTACGTGGAAGAGGACCATAGGTCATGGGATGTACATATACCCGAAATACAATTCGCCATCAACAACTCGGTGAATGAGGCAACCGGTTTTACAACATCTTTCTTAGTTTATGGTAGGGAACTAGTGCCTTGCGGTACTCACTACCTAGATACCGACAGTATAAAAGACCTCGTGTTTTCGCCTCGTGACGCCTACGCCGAAAATTTGGGGTGTATGTCATCTTTGTTTGACAGCGTTCAGATGCGTCTTTGGCAAGCTCATGTTAAGAGCACTGCTCAATATAATTTGAGACGAAAGCCTGCTGAATTTAACGTTGGTGATGTCGTTTTTAAGAGAACTTATTTTCTCAGCGACAAGTAGAAACATTTTAGCAAAAAGTTGGCTCCTAAATTTGTAAAATGTAAAATTGTAGGTAAACGTTCTCCGTTAGTTTACGTTCTGCAAGACATGCAAGGCAAAGATCTTGGTGCCTGGCATTTGAAGGACCTTAAGCTACCAATTTTATCAAAATAGTTGGTTAACTATTGTAGGAAGGCTAGTAGTTTCGCGCTTTATTCAGACGCGGTTCGTTATCTTGTTGTAAAACGTTATAGCTGTGTACATTATTATCTTCGACTTGTGTTGTTTTCCTCTTTATGGAAAACAATACTCGCATGTTAGGGCGTCTCGGATCATATTATTTGGTTCGGGATGCAATAATGTAAGTGGATGTATGTATGGGATGTATGACTATAGTGTGAATCGTAGTATGAAAGGTTGTCGGTTGTTTGCGCGTAGACACAAGACTAGCATTTAACCTCCATCGTCGTAGTTTTTTCTTTTTCTTTCAATTTTTTTTTAACAAGTTAACTTCTTTTGTAGCTGTTTCAGGATTTTTCCTGTGACCAGTCAAAAGTAACAGGGGGGGATATGTAGCATAGCTACATTTTAACGCATTAATATAACTTATAACGACGCTCCTAGCGTCATCTATTGGCTGTTATTGCTAACTTTAATAACTAAATTATGTTAGACGACGCCATCTATTGGCGAAGATTTTGTAACTAGAGCTTCATCTCCAATATCCCTTTTTTTGTGGCAGTTGGATTATGCATTACTGCTAGTTGTCAGTTAAAAAAAAACATAATGTCAGTAGGAGTATATAAGGGCTGTCGCGAGATGACAGGGCTTTTTTTTCCTCCTGCTAGAAGAAGAAGAATTTTTATTGTTGAAGTTTTTCCAGTATCTTTTTTTTTTTTTTTTTTTTTATATTTTTTTTTTTATTTATTAGAGTTAACAAACAGTAACCATAGTACATTTTACCAAATATTTTAAGAACTTAATACTTAATACTACGGTACCAACATCGTTAACTACAGATTAATTAACTTAGATAATTTTTTATAGTACATTCAGTTTAGGAACAGATTTGGACTGTACGTATAATTATTATTACATCATATATTAAAGTAGGTAAATGTGGGAAGCCGGGTAGGTTATGTAAAGAGTAGTAATATTTAGGTTCGTAGGTAGGAAGGGATTGTGTAGGTAGGTGGGTGAGTAGATTGGTATGCTAAGCATAAATGTATAAAACTATTTCAATTCAGATGAGCGTTGCAATTAAGCTAAAAGCATAGCAAACTAGTCGTCCTGTAATACTTTTAGAATTTCTTTTTTATATTTTACTACCTTATTGTTAAATATATCAACGGAGATAAAGTTTTTGTTATATGTATCAGCAAGTCTATTAAATGGTGAGCGCTTACCAACATTGGTTCGACAAACAGCAGTAACAAAAATTTTATGAGGTCTACGAGAATGTGTTTTAATGGGTATCCTATAGCATATTTTATTATTTAAAGAGATGCAATCATATCTATTATGACACAGATCATATAATAACATCATTTCAAGTTGGATTCGTCTAGATGTTAGTGGGAGAAGACTGTGCCTATCTAACAAGGTATTGTAAGACTCTCGTGAATGACAACATCTGTAATGCGTGGAGCGCAGAAATTTCTTCTGGACCATTTCAATTGCATCACTATACTTTTTATAATACGGGTTCCAGACGGCTACAGCGTATTCAAGTTGTGAACGTATGAGTGATTTGTAGATATGAAGGTATGTTGAGGAGCGCATAAAACTCTTACACGATCTCATAACGAATCCATACATCTTGTATGCTTTACTTATTATATTATCTATATGTAAATTTAGATGTAACTTTTTATCTAGAGTCACTCCAAGGTCTCTAATAGAATCAACATTTTCTAGTACTTGACTACATAACGTATAACAGAATGTACTGACATTGCGTTTTTTTGTAAAAGTTATCGATTTGCATTTATTTAGGCTAAGTGACAATTTGTTTTTATAACAATAAATGGAGAATCTATCGAAGTCATCTTGAAATCTAGTATGGTCTTCAATGTTTTGTATAATGTGATATATTTTGAGGTCATCCGCATACAGTAAAAATTTACAAAACTTAAAACAGTTACGTACGTCATTTATAAAAAGGATAAACAATAATGGGCCTAAAATGGACCCCTGGGGCACCCCAGAACTGATAGATACATAGATTCATATCCATTAAGCATAACTTTTTGAGTACGATTCGTTATGTATGACTTGAACCAGCGCCACAGGTTACCTCTAATACCATTATAAGCAAGTTTTTCAAGAAGTTTTTTATGGTCTACTCTGTCAAATGCTTTTCGAAAGTCAGTGTAAACACTATCAATTTGAATGTTAATGTCCAGTGCTTCAAATAAATCTGATACATATACTAGTAAATTTGTAGTAGTAGAACGTTGAGATACAAAGCCATGTTGTTCTTCAATAATTATTTTATGTATTGAGGGATAAATATTATTATGAACTAGCCTTTCGAAAAGCTTTGACAGCGTCGGTAAAATTGAAATAGGCCTATAGTTTTCGATATCACTCCTATTACCCCCCTTGTGGACGGGTACAATTCTGGAAGATTTCCAAACAGAGGGAAAGATGCCTTCCTGTAAGCAAGTATTAAATATGATATATAGTGGCATACATATTGCAGAAGCAGTCTCTTTGAAAAAAAGTGGAGGAATGCCATCTACACCTGCACCCTTGGTAGGATCCAGAGCACGCAATACTTTGAGTATTTCTTCCTGTGTTATTGTAATATTACTTATTATAAGATCTGAACTACAGTCATTTTCAATGGTCCCAGTTACATCAAACTCTTCTGTAACATCGTTGGGTTCAAAAACTGATAGGAAAAAATCCGCAAACAAGTTGCATACTTGGTTGGGGTCGCAGGTGGTCGTAGTTTTATAGGTCATAGCATTTGGTATGTCACCGTTAAGTTTTAAACTATTAATGTAAGTCCAGAAATGATTTATATTACTATGAATACCATCTTCAACATTTTTAAGATATTGTTTATAACATTTACGTGACAGACGCTTAAACCTTTCCCTGTAGATAGAAAATACTTTGTAGTCAGAGGCATTTTTGTACGTTTTCCACTTAACCCAGCTAATCGATTTATTTTTAAAAATATGTATTAGTGCAGGTGTGAACCATATAGGGAAGGAAGAATTTTTAGTTATTTTAGCAGGTACGTTTCTCTTAATAATTGAATATAGGTTTTCATATAATGATGAAACTGCATTTTCTGCAGTTTTGTGTTTAAGTAGCCCTATCCAATCAATTGAATCTATTTCTTTTTTTATGAGAGTGTAATCAGCTTTTGTATAACTATACTGTGTCTTAGGAAGAGTTTTCATAGTTTTGAGCCTGTTATTTACTGGAACTAGTACGTAGAAAGGTGGGTGATGTGGTACTACTGGTACCAAGGGTACAGGTGTGAGTGAGGACCCAGTTTCAGAAATGTTAGTGAGAAAGAGGTCTAATATTCGGTCTCGTTCATTTTTAAATGTATTAACTTGCACGCAGTTTAACAAGGAGATGAAATTTATCATATGAGAATCGGAGAGGTTGTTGTGATTTGCTATAATAGGTTCCATATGAATAGTACTTTTACACCAGCCTAACGTCGGTAGGTTATAGTCTCCTACTACAATAAAGGAATCAATGTCCGATGATTGTAAACAATTTTCTAAATAGCTCAAATGAGTTTCATAAACTTGTGGGGCAATAGCAGGTGGTATATAAGTTGCACTAATAATCAAGCTATTATTATTAATTTTTATTTGAACCATAACATGGTCAACCAAGTGATACGCTGAGGAGACAGTAGAAGCATCGGTGGCGTGCGGCACGTGGACCCCGGCCGCGAGACGCCGCGACGCCGGGAGCTCGCGCCGCACTGCCACCAACACTCCACCGCCATCCTTGCGACGACATTTACCTAAATTCCTGTCACACCTGAAAACCCTGTATCGGCTGTCAATAAATTCTTTATCTGAGATGTTGTCATTCAGCCAAGTCTCAATTAGTATTATAATATCGTAGTTATGTGCCAATATATTCATATAAAGTGTGTAGATTTTAGTTTTAAGTCCACTACAATTCTGATAATATACAGAAAGCATGTTACTTGTATTATTCATGGTAACGGTGAGGATAAATAAAATATATTAACATATTTATGTTTTTATAGACGCCACACTCCTGTATAATACTATTAGAATATAATATACGAAAAATGTTGTATAAATAAAGATATAAATTAAGATTTGTATACAAATGCAATAGGCATGTTATTGATTTCAGATTAGTAAAGTTAAGAAGAAAACCATAATAATGTGAATATATTATTAGTTTTATTTCAATAATTTTAATTAAATAGAAAATAAATATATTGTAAGTATTATTTTTATCTTTATTTAATTTTAGTTTTATTACCCATAACGTCCAGCATTTTAGATATGTTTTATTACAAGTTAAGATTAGGATAAAGTGAACATGCAACAAAATTATTAAGTTAAAATTATAATCTTTATTAAATTTCCTAATTAAAGAAGTTTTTACTCCCCGTAACATTATATCATAATATTTAATGTTTAACAGTGTAAGAAAAGTAATTGGTTTCAAATTTAATTTGTTACCTTTACAGTATTCTACAACCAATGTTGATTTCGCCACCCATGACACACAGTATTTCAAAAATTTACTACACTTAGAGAGAACTCTAGCCTGAAAAAATAAATTAAATATAGTATATTTATTATTATTATGGTGATTTAAGCTTATAACCAAAGATTTAACCCACATTGACATAATATTATGAATTACTAAGGATAACCTAACATATTTAAACAAAAAGAGCAGACTAGTTTGATAAAAGAGATATACACATTTTAGGAGTAAGTTAATACATATGAATCTTATACAACGATTGACAAAAAACAGATTATTTAATTTTATTAATCTCTGACTGTGATCGTATTGCAACAACGGGGGAGGTATCAGATTTTCGTGCAAGAATAGTACCATGTTTAACCCACACATATTTGTATTCATATTGTTTTGCTGCTTCTCGGCACTGGCGAAATAATTGTTTATTTTTTAAGGTTAAATGTTCATTAACATAGATAACGTGTGGGGTACCAGATAATGCCAATGTGGTTGAGCTTAAACCCCCTGACGAGCGGTATGATGCGATGAAGTTGTCACGGAGAACACGTGTTGCAAATTTTACAATGATGTTTTTCGGTCTGGGGTTTTTTGAATCTGCATGGGGCACACGATGAATGGATATTACATCTGAGTGCTGTATTGGGTGTTTTACTTCCTTGGCTATTTGTTCAATAATCTGTAGTAGATTTTCACCCCGCCTTTCCTGAAGATTACATACCTCAATGTTACACATTCTAGCTTGTTGTTCCAGTAGTGAGATTTTGTTATCCAGGTCCACTACTCGATCTTGGGAGGAGGAGACTAAAGATATGCTACTCTCAACAGTTTTCAGGCGTCTCTCGAGTTCCTGTTCAGTGTTCAGGGAAAATTGCAGAGATTTCTCCGTATCCACTACACGTTGATGCAATTCAGACAGTGTCTTATGAATTGTTATGTTGTCAGCAGATATTTTTTGTATATTTGTATTTAAGCTCTCCAGGGAACTTGTTATAAGAGATAAGTGCTGAGATATACCAGTAGTGACTGCCTCCGAGACACAGGTGTTAATATTTTGGGTAATTTTCTCATGTAACATTCTCATGTGTAAATCAAATTTTTTGTCAATTGAAGCTAGTATATCGTCATAATCCATTTGTTTGCGCTTACGAATATTAACATAATCAGATTTTTCTTGCAAATTTTGTAAGTCTGTATCCGATGAGTAGTGCGCCGGTGGTGTACGCTGCAGCGACATGGTCGGGAAAAATCGTGTTTACTCACTCCAACACACAAAACTGGTATCTTAATGAACAGGACGGCAACGCAAGTCTGTTATGTTAAAGAGAAACACTATGCAAGCAAAAGTCACTCGACTTGTACAGTAATTAAAGTTCACAATTGCGATTTTAAAACGGTTTAAAATAAAAATAACGAGTTACACTTCTACTCTCAACTGAATGCAAACGGCCTAATATTTCTTAATCCCGTGTATCACGGTGAGTAATTTAGTATATCTGTGTTGTGAATATTTGGAAAATCATTGCTTGTATTAAAACGCATTAGTCTTTCATGTAAACTATCATCTTGGTAAATTAGTTGTCAATTATTTGATTAGCCATACCACGTGCTCAATTTGAAGTTTCATCTTTCCAATTTAGCACTATTAAAATGTTAGGATGTTTGTATCATATTGGTTGTCCTTAATATCATCTTATCTTTTTTTTATTTTGCCTATCTTCTTTGTAATGGTCACACAGCCCGTGATTTTGACCTTTGGGGTTAAGATCACACGGCTGTAGGACCGGACTCCTACCGACACGTTATCGTGAATATTTCAGGGAACTTGATTTGGGGCACAAACTCCGCCGACTACAGCACTCGAGGTACCGTCTAAAAAGGACTTATACTAGCTGGAGTTCAGAGTGCTGATAGACATTGGACGGGGATTTATTTTTTTGAGACGATCTATCTACAACGAACGGACGCAGCGGTGACGGAGAAGCTTCCAGAAGTTGGAGCCCTATCCCGCATCGGCCACGTGCTAGACACCTGGATTCTAAGCTAAGTTCCAACGTGGATTAAAGCCCCTTAGATACCCTTAAGACACCAAGAGGCTAGATCAGACGTACGGCCTTCTGCCCACGACCCCTATTTTTTTTTAAATATATATATTGTCACGGAGAATCTCTTTTTTTTATTTTAATTCACCCGTAACAGTTGAAATTACTTACCACCGTAGATTGTTGTCAAAGGTCTGATAGACACTTAATTTGTAATTTTAAAATGTTAGATTAAGTAAACATTTTACCAATGCACTAATATAATATAAATAAAACTAATATAAATAATAATGTGATATAATGTTTAGTGTAGGCAATGAACCTAGTCTTATATCTTATGTTCCTCTGTTTTTTAGATATAGTTTTGTTTATTGAATTTTTCTTTTACATTGGCGGCGCTAGGTAAGCCAGGGCGGCCCCTTAGGTTAATTAAACCACAGTATGTACCCCACCTATTTGCTAGATTTAAGTCGAGAAATTTTATATGATTGTTATCTGTGATGGATGGATGAGTGATGATTCATTCTAATCTGACTGCAATTATCGTTTTGATTAATAAAAGAATGTTTAATTATTAAAATTTGGTTTATTTTCTAGAATCGCATCCAATATACACAATACTTACCTATTTTTGAACAAAAATATCATTTCCAGTATAGACATACTAAAAAAGCTCAAAGCTCAGTAGCAGTAAAAAGCTCAGACTTTGCTTCTCTATAGCCCTTAAACATAGTCTTTTTCTTTCATATATATGTAATTAGTTGTTTTGTTGTTTTTGGTTGGTTAAAGATACATCTTACGTAAGTTCATCGTGCAGAAACCCATTTTTATTCTTGACATTTCTTGACGATACAATTTATTGACAATTTCATGACAGGAAAATTTTTTGAAAATTAGTCATATATGAAATGTCATGACTAAACATACAAACTTTCATGTCTACCTTTTCTGTTAGATATTATATATCAAAAATAGTATTTATAAAGAGAAAGCCCAAAAAAAGTCACTTCAATTAATGAATTACTATTTTAATGCAATTGTGTCTTATTGCAGGTAATGCGACTTTGAGGCACTTAACTGAAACTGAGTTATCAAATAGATACCTTTGTGAATGTCATTTTGATTCTTCGGACATTCTAGTAACAACAGCTCGACTTGTTTTAGGAAAGACAGCTGTACCAAAAAAAAATTCATGTTTAACATCCCCGGAACATTTAAAAGTGAAGACTCCTACAAAATTTTATAAAGGGAAAAGGAAATTGGAAATGGAAAAAGAAAATCTTGAACCTGAAAATGAACTTCCTGAGTATAGTCTTCAATCATCCAAGCGGCGACGCATTTCATTTGAAGAGCAGCCTGAACGTGAAAAGAACTTACAAAAATCAGTAACTGTTTGTATTAAAAAACTGAGGAATAAGAAATTAGCAAGCAATGACCTGATAAATATTGAAAAGTTTCCCTACAACAGTGATACTCACAAACTTTTCACAAAAATGCAATTAAGGAAAGGTAAAAAGAAGTGGACCACCGCTGAAAAAAATCTTTGCCTTGCCTGGTACTACAAGTCTCCTTCCATGTACAGACATATGAGAAAGACTGGAATTGTTTTGGCTGCTCCCAGTACAATAAAAATTTGGTTGAAAAAAGCAAGTTGTTTCCCTGGTCTTTCAAAAGTCAGTTTTGAGAATATTAAAAAGAAATTTGAACATGCCACATACCAAGTAAAAGCTTGTGTTGTCTGCTTTGATGAAATTGTTATTATGACCTGTTTAGAGTATAACGAAAAATATGATGTGATAGAAGGGTTTAAAGATTTGGGAAATGGGCAAAGAACATACAAGTATGTCAAAACTGCACTGGTTTTTGTGGCAAGAGGACTGTATCAAAATTGGAAAATTCCATTTGCTTACTTCTTATCACATACAAATGTTAAAGCAGATAACCTAAAACACATTATAAAGAGGGTGTTAGGAAAATGCTTGGAAAGTGATTTGCTTCCAAAAGCAATTGTCTGTGACCAGGGCACAACTAATGTTAGCGCATTGAAACAATTGGGAATTACCCCTGAAAATCCATTTCTCACAATAGATGGAAAAAAAGTGTTTTCTGTTTTTGATGTACCTCATATCAATAAAAACCTGAGAAATAATTTACTTACACATAACTTTACATGCCGTGACAATAAAGTCAGCTTTAAAGATGTCATTGAACTATATCACTTAGATAAAAATAACAAAAGTAAAAGCTTATATGAGCGTTTTCAGAAAAATAGCACACCCCCTCGAAATTAGAATATTTTTTGCAATTATGTTATTTAAGTAATATTAATGATGAATGTATACTGATATAGTCTAATTTTCATAAAAAACAAGGTTTTTTTCTTCTAATTTGTGTTTTTCCATGAAATATTTGGTCACACAATAGATTTCTAAGGTTTTCGAACCTCAGAATGTGACTGTGCCCTTTTCCCAAAAAAGCCTGTTATTTTTGTATTTGCTATCATTTACATATTTTTTTTGTACCAGGTAGGTTGTTAATGTTGACTTTTAAATTTAAAAAGTAACTGTTGCTACCAAGATTCATTTTGTACTGAGAAAACATTTGAGAAAAATGTAAGTCATTAATGAGTCCTTGCACGGAGAATATTTTTCTTGATAAACACTAATTTACAAAGTAAATGTACTTAGTATTTGTATTTGCACATTAATACAAACCTATGCTGTGATATTTAAATCAAGATTCCTAACTATTTCATACAAATAGTACCTTTATATGGTCACTAAAGTAGAGTTTTTTATAGGGACAGTCACATACTGAGCGGGTGTCAAAAGTAAAGTCGCGTCTACATAATTTTATTTTAGCAATATAATTAAAAGAAATGAAATACAATTTTATTTAATATTAACTTTAATGTTTTAATATTAAAATAACAAAAACAAATTGAGATAAAACTTATACTCATGTATTCAACATTTTGTGCTTCAAGCACATAATTAAAAAAGTGTACAGTCTCAAAGTGAGTATTTCGTTTGTTCCCAACGAGTCACACTGTAACCTGTAACATTGACTAGTTTGGAAAAATTGTAAAATAATTCGC
Source organism: Phengaris arion (assembly GCA_963565745.1). Lineage (NCBI taxonomy): Eukaryota > Metazoa > Arthropoda > Insecta > Lepidoptera > Lycaenidae > Phengaris > Phengaris arion. Next base: position 4,413,842 of record OY751444.1, on the reverse strand, counting down.
AACCAGTCACATTGTGACACGTTGGGAGACCTTTCCGAAATTATTCCCAACGAGTCACACTGTGAATCGTACCTACTCTTAGGTTTATTTTTTGTATGATTTGGGGTTATACTGATTACTGTTACGTCTTAGCCCTAATTTTCTCTATTCCACTCTAATCCATAGGTCAAATCCATTAATGGATTATATTAGATAGATAGTATAACCCCAGATCATACAAAAAATAAACCTAAGAGTAGGTACGATTCATAGTGTGACTAATTGGGAATTATTTTACAATTTTTTCCCAACCAGTCACAATGTTACAGGTTACAGTGTGACTCGTTGGGAACAAACGAAGTATTTCTTTTATCAAAAATAACATTATTATTAAGTAGTATTAATGTAAAAACTATTATAAATAACAACAAAGATAAACACGAATATCACGTATACGTATGTTTAGTTTTTTTTAAAGAACTTACGTATTTTTTTTATATCAAAAGTATTATTATCGAGATCTTCTTTAATAATTAATAACTATCAAATTAAACTTCAATATCACAAAACAAGTTGGCTTAACAAATACAGATTGAACCAACTTTATATATTAATCTGATACTTAAAAGATAAATTGACTTTTGAATGAGATCCATAATTTTAACTTAAATTACAGTAAACAAGAGTTAATTATTTTTCCTTATTCTAATTAATTTTAAATAATATTGATGCCACTGCGATCTTATAAAGTCCGAACAATATTCCGTTCGGACTTACGTTTGTAACAAAGTAACCAATTTGCACAAACAACGCACTCATCGGCTGGGAAGTGGTCATAAATGCAGCAGTCACAATTAAAACAAAAAAAAAACGGACTTACTAGAAGTATCAATATATCGTTACCCTGCATTCGTGATGTGAAATGCGGGGGTCCGAAAAATAGACAAGTAGATGTACCGCATTGGAAACAAAACTGAGACTTAATGAAATGTGTCTCCGTCCACGGCCAATTTAATTCGAAGAGGTAAAACTTGGCATAGTCGTTAAAATGCAAAATGTTGTCAATATCGGCTTGCATGCTGAATCTTTATTCCGAATCACCTGAAACCAAAGTTAGTAGACATGAAAATATAGCAAACTACTATGAAATAAATTAAGATTAAATTATATATTATAAAAAAAATACCTTCAATACATTTATCGCAAATGTAATCAATTAAAACAATATCGTTTATAGACATGCAATCATCACACACCCAGTTTTTGCAAGCAATGCATTTAATTTTTTGACCCAAAATAGAAGAGTGACATATTCTGCAATCTAGAAAAGCAATTGGTTTGAATTTTTTGGTATCATTAATTTTTTTTCTGGTCGTGGATTTCCTTTTCAATACAATTTGTGCAGAAAGAGACGGCTTATCGGTAAAGGGTTGGCTCACAGTGTCATTTTCGGACGAATGACTTGCATTACGAGTCATAGTAACATTGGTGTCTAAAATCTCGTCACAATGATCGCTGACTGTATTTTTACAAATCTCAGGGGTGTCAAAAATTATAAATGGAAGCTTCTGTGATAGAAGGGGTTCGTCGACCATTTTAGATTCATTCTCAGAAATATGTAAAAGAGGCTCATTGAATAAAGAACCGACATCGATATCTTCAACGGCACAATGATCTAGTGATATCACACAATCTTTTATACCTTCAATATGTTCCTCCTTGCGCAAATCGGCAATAATACGATTTTTCAGAAGTATGTTGTGGGTCTGAGGTGTGAAACAATTGCAAAGTCCTTTTTGGCAGAAACAGCTAATATCTCGGTATTTGATCAAATTCTTGTCTAGGGTAATTACCTGGTGAACTTTTTGGGTACCTTTTAGAGGTTGCACATTTGAAGGCAATATTGTGGCAATTTCGTCGATGGCATTATCTTGGATCAAAAATATCTCTACAGCATTCATGCACCTTCTTAAAATATCATATGCGTCTTCCGCGCTGGTGACATCGGCACCTTGCGTTACTTTCCTGTCTAGTGTCCGTTTGATTGAACCTCCAATCCCATCTGCTACGCTTTTGCCGTGTCCACTTTCATAGTAATTCCAAGTTGCATATTGAAATCCGTATTCGACAGTGAAGTGGCTTAGCAGGTAAAAGTTATTTTTTTGTCTATACTGAGAAGACGGCCCGTCAGTGTACATATGAACGATAGACGTATTTGGACTCTCTTTTTTAATTAGCTTGATAACAGGAGCTAAATGGGCCCATATAGCTGCTGGCTGATGATTATTGACATTGGCAATAGAGCAAAATGATTGGCATTTCTTGTTCCAGTATATCATACCTGTATGCAAGGTTATTTGTCGCTTAGAAGCGCCAAAATGCATAGCTTGAATTTCATTGCATAATTTAGCTTCGTAATTTTCGGAAAAGTCTGCTACAATAACAACCTCGTTGTCATTTAAATTTGATATAATTTTTTGGAACTCGGTTTGCTGGCGGTTCATATTGAAATAATGTGTTTTGAATGCAAGCAGATCTTTAGTAAATAAAGTTTTTAGCTCCAATATCCTTCCTATCTTTATAACTTTTGTAGTTTTTTTTGTTACCATTTCTTTGTTTGTTGTTCCATCTTTCTTTGTATATTTATGTATCTGGCTTTCCCAGCGAAACCAGCTGACTTCCCTGTCATTGTCAACATCCTCAAAACTAGGTGTCTTATTTTTACAATCTTTGCATTTATTGTGCATGCATTGGTAATTTTTTATATCACAGGCTACAGTTTTCAATATGTCCTTTAGACCAAACTGGACCACTTTATTCTTTAGCAAGGTATTGTGCAAAAATTCGATATTACTGTGCTTTACACAGAGACACGTGTTACGCGAATTAAGGTGCGGTGACAAAACATAAAAGGGTTTGTTTTTATAAAAGGTGGTGAAGCCATAACGGCCTCCTTCACTTTTGTATTTTTGGTATAAGTTCTTCAAGGTATCAGTCAAATATCTTATTTGTTCCTTCTTCTTGTGTTTTGTTCTTGTTTCCTTTTTTCCCGCTGTATTACGGCTATTATCATCTCTTACGTAAAACTGATTGATTTCTAGTATTATTGCACGTCTCACTCTCTTTTTTTTTGATCTTGGTTTATTTTTCAGTCCCATTAATTTGCATACGTAAGTTTTGTCCCTGCTGTTTACTACAATTTTTTTTAAAGTAACTTTTTCATCGTGGCTCTTACTATCGCTATAAGTTTTTTTCAATGATAGTTCTAACACTTCTTCTCTAGCCTTTAATTTTAATATATTAGTTTCCAATTTTTCTATCTTTGTTGTAGTTTTTTCCTTAAGCCGTTGGTATCGTTTTCTATAAGTCTCCTTTTGTATTCTCACTTTTTTAAGAATATTCGTTATGGTTTTGCATCTCTTTAATAATATTTTACACATTTTCAAAACTCTTTCATTTTTTTTATCATTTTCTGTGACTTCGTTTTTTGTTTCCACAGCGGCATCTGTTCTTAATTTTTCTCTTTTTTTTTTAGCGTCACTTTTCCGTTTGTCTTGCCTCCATTGCTCTCGCTGTTTTTCGGCTTCTGATGGAGTCATTTCCGAAATTGTCTTTCTTTTTGATTTCAGTCTCTGCAAATTTCGTGAACATTGAGCTTTATACTCATCTGGCCTCTCTTTCTTCAGCTTTTCTCTGTATCTTCTAGTTTTTTCAGCTCCACTAAGCGGCATTATAGTTCACTATAAGACAATGAATTTCTAATCTAATAATGACACAAACAAATTTTAATAGTAATAACATTTACCCCGTATCCTTCGAGGTATTATATGATCGAAGGCCGTACTTTATAATATTTTTTTCATATTTTCTATTTTAGGTCTTATAAAGATAAAAACATGCGAACCATTAAGTAACAAACATCGGAACAGGACAAAAACTACATGAATCTTGTAAAATGTTTAATTATACATATAGGTACTGACATTATATTTAATTATCAATCAATATGCCTATCAAATATCAATTATTTATTTAAGTTACTACAACAATTATTGACTAATTTACATGTATAAAATGAAATTCTATAATTTACCTGAGGTCACTGAATTTCTATCTTTTTAGGACGTAAAATAGAAAGTAGGTATTTTTTACTAGATACGATGTAAATGTTTTGAAACATTGACGCCTAATTTTTGTAGTAATTTAAATAAATTTTCGTACAAATAAGTAATGGACATTTGATTAGGCACATTGATAATTAAATACAATGTCTGTACCTGTGTAATTTAAATGTTTTACAAGTTTTATGTATGTAGTTTTTGTCATTTTATGATTTTACTGGTTGAAACGTAAAGTATTAGAAATGAATCAGCTCCCGCACAACCACTCCGATGGGACTCGAACCCACGACCTTTCGCTATCCGGGCGACTGCTCTAACTACTAAGCTACGGAACGTATAATAATATTTTATTAATTTTTATTACGTTATTTAAAAAAACAATAAGAATTGCATAGAGAATGCTAAAAAGCAAAAATAAAAATTTATTTATTGGTTTACTTTACGCCGTATCTATTAATATTTTGCACCTAATATCTATTTTGGGTTCTAACAAGACAAAAACTTCCAAACCAGTAAATATATAGTTCAATGTTGAATAAGGTACAATGTAAACTATTCTTTATGTGCTCAAACATGTTGTGACTTGCAGCTCAGGGTGTATGCGACCACCCAGATGGTCACATTCTGAGGTCACATGTCAGCTATCAGACTTTAAATTAATTCTGTAATTAATCAGCTGCTCTACTTAGCCGTCTAAAATATTACGGAATTGAAAGTTTGACCTATGTATAATAATGTTTAGTTACAAGATAAACAGAAAACGTGAAATATAAGCAGGAAATGGTCACCTTACCTGAGTGTAAAAATCGCGACCTGGTAATGACACACGAACGTCCGTTGCTCACTGCGTTAAACTTGGCACTGGCGTACGAAATCCAGTATTTTTTAAAAAAGGTCGGTACAATGTTGCCATCAGCCACCGCGAAAGATACCAACAGTAGTGTTTTAATACTAAAAAGGCGGTCACAATACTGAAAACTCAGGTTGAGACAGAAATTTGGACTTGCATTTATTATTATTTTTTATTAAATAATACATGAAAAAAACGTTTGATTATTCATTAAAATAAGAAGTAATTTGTACCAAAATCATTATAAACAACAGATACTTAAATTGAAAAAAATAATATCCTATAAAATGATCTTTTCTGAAAGGCTTATCACGTGGGACAGCCAAAAACCAGGTATTGGGAATACTTTAATTATTTATAAAAAATATAATATTGTGGGAATCATTTGTACTAAAATTATATGGTTAAACTACTTAAATGACAAATTGAATGTATATCACACTTTTCCATTTCTTTTGTCAGTTTAAGGACAATTAAATATTAAAACGGAGGGACAGCTCCAAAAGGGGGGTGTGCTATTTTTCTGAAAACGCTCATATTTAAATGGTGAGTCCCACCACCATCCTTCACAACTATCTACCGTTGGCAAAACTTTGTTTAGAAGAGCACGAGGAATCTGTGATCAGCAGCATTTGGAAACCGAGCTTCGTCATGTCACACAAGTTCTACGTGACAATAAGCTTCGAGTCCCACGCCTGCATCACAGTGAACGAGTGAAACCAGCCACTGTCGAACGAATACCTGCAGTTCTACCTTTTATGAAAGGAGTCACTGATAAAGTTGGCTATATTCTAAGGAAAGCTTCTATAAAAACATATTTCAAGCCACCCAAAAAGATAAGTCAATTTTTACCACCAGTGAAATGTAACATCCCCCTTCAAGATGCAGGAGTCTACAAGCTCGACTGTGACTGTGGTCTCTCCTATATAGGGCAAACTAAAAGATCCATCAACACCCGCGTAAAGGAACACATCGCAGATGTTAAACACCGTCGCAACAATAAATCTGCAATTTGCGAACACACACTGGATCAACCTCGCCATTACATAAGATTTGATAAGCCACAAGTACTGGCAAAGGAACACCGTTATCGCCCAAGAATGATACGCGAGGCTATAGAAATTAAAAAGTACCCTAATTTTAACCGAGAAGATGGCTGGGTACTGCCATCTAGTTGGGATCCAATAATTAACAAAATAAAATGTAATTTAAAATCACCGCGGCTTCAAGATACTGTTAGTATGTTTTGCGTGGATCGGAACACAAATAATAATTGAAGAATCTTCGGGTAGTTTGAATAACTTCAACAAATAGGACAATTGACACCTCAGTCCTCCCGTGACCACGGCTGCTGGAAAGTAGCCGAAACGTCGGGAAAAAGAAAAGTGCACCGCGACACAATCCGTAAGTGTTTAAAACAAAAGTAAAAGCATTAAGAAAATAACACCGGCTCATATAAACCCAAATGCCTTCCAAAAAATGAAGGTCAAGCTAGCTACACAAGTCTTCAGCCACTCTGTTGTTGCGGCTATGCAAACTGCTGTCTCAACAGGAGAATTGAAAAGTAATACGGCTTCACATACATATAAATTTATAGAGGATATCAACAACCTATTTGACTCGTTGAACAGCAGAAGTTTTAAAAACAAAAATCCTCATAAGCGTGCTTTGTCGAAAAAAAATGATGCCGTACGAAAGACATTAAATACTGGCCTAATTATGATGAGTGATTTAAAAAAAAATTGGTTACAAGAAAGATGGAACTAAAATAGAAACAGCGCCACCAAGCTTCATTGGCATGCAACAGTCCAATGGGGCCATACTAAATCTTTTTGAAGAAGAGAATAAAAGTGGGATCAACATAATTATGACTTACAGATTAAACCAAGATGTCATAGAGAATTTATTTGGCCTCTACAGAATAAAAACAGGATGCAACAGAAATCTAACTGCCAAGCAATTGAGATATGTTTCCCGCAACCATCTGTTAAATGGCTTAATATCTATGAATACGGGAAACTGTGAAGAGGATAAGGACAAATTCATATTAGACGATGTGAACCAATCCGATTCGGAGACTGTTAGTCCAACAGAACCTGCTGATCTGTCACAAATTGATCATTCACTTTGTTTGCCATCCACATCAACGGCGCCATCACAAATAATTGTCTTAAGAGACAATGAGTCTAAAGATGTCAATATAACCCTAGAAGACTGTTCAATTGCATATTTTGCTGGGTATCTCGCAAAGAAGTCTATTGAAAAATACAACTGCCCACTTTGTATGGAAATAATGCTAAAGAAAAATAAAATTATTAGTGATCCAAAGCAATTATTAATTTTAAACAAAAACTATGGTGTCAAGGAATTGGCTTTAAAAACACCTAGTGATGACCTTTATAAACTAATCAAGGAAGCTTTAACTATTTATTGCGATCAATTCAAAAATATTAAACATAAACTTTTTATTAAGAAACTGGTTTTAGGTGTTATAACAGAAAATGTAGAAAGGTCAATTATATGTGCAGAGCATTCTCTTTTTATTTTGGAAAAAATGGTTTTTATTAAAATGTACGTTTTTGTAAAACAACAAAAAAAAATATGGATCAATCGAGTCAAAAAATTAGAATTTTAAAAAACAATTAAACATACAATTAATTTCTATAATTTAATGGATTTTGTTTTATTTAGTACCTACCTACAATAATCCCCATAAAAATCTACTTGATACTACGTACAAATAGCATTAATCAACTTGCATGGGTTGGGTAATACCACAGAGATAATAATATATTACGTACAAGTAATACCACAGAGATAATAATATACTATACACTCATAGCATAGTAGATTGTAAAACATCCAACATTAAAAGATTTTTTTTTTATTCTTTAGGACGTTATTTACGTAGGTCGGTAGCGGTAGGTACCTACCTACCTATTTTAGTTATGTTTTGTTATGTTCGTTCTCTGAAAATAGTGTCATATATAATTTCCACGTAAAGTGCCATCTAGTAAGTTTTCTTACTAAATAACATTATACTCACAATCATAGAACTCTTTGTAGTACCAAGCTCGCGCCACGGGCGCCCGTGCCGCGCGACTTATTGTGGGGTCAAATCGACCAATGGGATTGTCCCTGTTGTACGTAGTATATTATTATCTCTGTGATAGAAGATACTATTCGGGTAATAACGCCCCGTAAATCGAGGTTTGGGCGTTAATAGCTTGTATGGGCGCTATTATCAATATTGTGGGCAATTAATTATTTAATTATTTCTTATACAAGGTCAAAATTTATGTGTATTATAATGATCTGTGTTTACAGATCGGGGAAATGACTCCATCTAATTCCAGACGTAAGAAAAGAGGGGAGTCGTGGTCTGAAGAAACTATGAAAGCTACCGTTAATGCTGTGGAAAGAGGCCATTTGACTCAGCGATCAGCAGCAGCAAGATATAATATTCCCCGAAGAACTTTGAGAGGTCTGTTAGCTGCAGTCGTTATGACGAGATGGAGGTGGAGGAAACAAATGTACACTTCAGAATAATGGTTTATTGAGACTGATTCACATTACAATTGGTTACATATTTATATTTTATAAATCTAGGTTAAACACGTCATTGGGGATCAAAGACTAATATAAATAAATGTGCAGATGGCACAAACCTTCCCCCTTAATCAAAAAAAAATCTATATTTTGACAAAATTCAATGTCTCAAAAAAATACACATTAAACATGAATGACACGAAAGTTATATGTACTTACAATAGGTCAATTAGGTTACCTGAAATAATAATAATGTTTACGATTAATACAGTTAACACATAGGGTAAGCTAAATGGTTATACGTTAAATAATTACCCTAGCGAGCAAATATCTCAACATCTATAGATATCGAGTGACAGGATCATATAAGGATGACTGGGTATTATAGATTCCACTGCCATTGTAGTTTATTTCGAATTTTAAACTTATTTCCTTTTCTGGTTTGAAAAATAAAATTCATTGTTAGGTTAGCTTTTAGGTTTGGCATAGACTGATATCTTCTTTACCATCTTACATACCCCACTTGACGGAGGCTTGCGTGACCGCTTTACACCGAGCAAATATCTCACCATCTATAGATATAGAGTGGTCGGGTCTGCTTGGAGGTATCAGAAAGTGTTAAATTTGCTCGCTAACTAGGTAGTTGGTTCATTGATAGACAAATTGGTCAATTAACTAATTGTGTCATAGTTTTTAACTTCTTTTACATCAACATGATGACTAGAGGGAACCTGGCTCGTCAGACTGAGGTGCAACTCCGTCTGACCCTTCAGGAGCTTAAACAGTATATGAAACAAAATGAATTATTGCTTTCTGAACGCGAGGATAATGAAAAAGAAATGGTAAAAATTATCCAAAAAAACAGTAACTTGAAAACGGAGTTAAATAAGTTATATGTAAATTATGAAGATTTGTACCAAAAAAACATAGAATTACATGAAATTGTAGACAGCTTTGACCGGTAGTATTTGGAAGCGGAAACTAGAGGAAGCCTATACACAAATGAATATATTGAAAAGTCAAATACAGGAGCATAATTCCTCACAAACACAAAACTTGTTCCAAGAAATGTTTGGGAGAGATCCCAGTATTCTTGATAAAAGTCACAAAAACTATACCAATAATTGACTTGACTGGTGACAATACTATGCCCTCCCATACATTTCAAAGTAAAAATAAGTTAAAAAAATACATAAAAGTAAAAAAACATAAAACTGTCCAAGCTGACAAAAGAAAAAATCGTTATTGAAAATAAATACTTAGACAGTTGGAAAATACCACATGTGTCTATGAGGCAGACGTGTGCAGTCTCCAAACTGAAATTAATGATTTACATGACACTTTAAAATCCATAACAAAAAATATGAACTGGCCCAATCAGAAATATCTAGTCACATATCTGCGTTGAATATTTTACTGGATGACAACTATTACAATGAAGAAAGAGTTAAGTCTTTATTGAGACACAACTCATTATGTCAGCGTCTGGTAAATAATTCAACTAATAATAATAATTGTAATTTATGTGTGGAGGCTCATGCTATATCCTCCCATAGTGAATATTTGATTGTACCATTGGCCTCTGGTCCGGGCATAGTCACTATATACAGCGATGAGCTTGGTCGGGGAGTCGGAGTGCAATTGAGTAAGTTGTAAGAGGAACAGTCGGTGTACAACACCTGTATGCAGGGTGCAACATTTTCACAAAGAATAAAAAAGATTTTAAGTACAACTCACTGTCCCAATACAACACTAATAATATTAGTGGGGAGACGGGGAAATACGAATAGTAACCAATTAGAATATTATATAGAAGCAGTAAACAAACTGCAAAATATTAGTAAGATTATATTATTCACATTTCCTTACATAAAACGGTTGCCACGGGAAAACAAAATTAGATATAAGCTTAACAGCCAATTGTATACTGCTGTTAATAATAATTGTATATTATTAAATAAATATGACAATAAAATAAATATAATCAACATTAAAAATATTTTAAATGATAAATTATGTAAATTGACATTAGATAGATATTATCCTTTTATTTTACAAGACTCATAGCAAGTACGCTATTGACTTTTTTATATTTTAACTCAGCCAAGTACTTGGCTAGTAAGACAACAACTGCTTCTATTGAGCAGTTTAGGCATAATAATATGACTTATTATAACACCTTGGAAAATGTTCCAAATAATAATAATTTAAATTAGCCTGTAAGACAACAGAGGAAGTCTCTAGCATTGTAGGTAATCATAAAAATAATATTTTAATTAAAGATAATAAATTATGTAAACTTACGCTAGTGCATCAAAACATACAAGGTATGTTTAGTAAGGAATTAGAAATTGAGTTATTTTTAAACAATAATTTAGACATCTTATGTACAACAAAACATTGGTTTCAGAAAAATGAAATTCCTTTAAAAACACAATTTGGAGAAAGAAAGCATTACACACATCTCTTAACCGAACTCCAAAACAGTAAACAAGGTGTCAGTGAATCAGTCAATCAGTTCTCTCTCAGAGTTGAAAATTGTCTTAGTAAATTACTCACCGAAATTAATGTCTCAATTCCTACTAAGAAAAAAGGCGAACTGACTAACCGAGTCGCGGCAATGGAAGATTTGGCGCTTCACAATTTTATAACAGGATTAAATCCAAATATATCCACAGTTGTTAGATGCCGCGAACCCGATGATTAAAACCAAGCTATAAATATAGCCATATCCGAAGAAAAGATTTACCATGCTACTAAGAGGTCAAATACAAACATAAATAATAACCATCGTAATAATTACGCCTCTAATAATAATAATAACTTTCAACCTCGGAACTCTTTTAATAATAACTACAAAAAGGATCAATACCCGCCGCGTAAAGTTCAAGTAATTTTACTACTCCTGTATGTAGATATTGTAAATATCCAGGACATACAATTGAAAATTGTCGTAAACGTCAGTTTAATAACAGTCGGATGAAGAATAATTATTATAACAATAATTCGGGGCCATCTAGACCAAATCCAATTCACTTTACTCAAGATTTTACTAATTCTTACAGGATTGAGGATAACAATATCATCCAAGACAACTCTTACGACGAATTTGATAATTTAAAAAACTAAATCATGTCTCATTTGGGCGTCGTGTGAGACACAAAAGTGTTAAAATCGACACCGATCAAGGTAATCAAATTTTGATTTCTGCTAAATTATTAAAAACTAAATGATCTGAATCTTTTGAAAATAGTAAATCCTCTGAATCTTTTAATACTAAATCCACTGAACCTTTTAAAAATACTAAATCCTCCGAATCTTTTAATACTAATCCACTGAATCTAATAACACTGAGTCTTTAAATATGAATAATTCTGAGTCCACTGTGTCCATTAAAAATACTATTCCCTCTGAATCTATGAATAATGCTATATCTATTCTATTAAAATTACTAACTACTGAACTCCTCCGAAACTACTGAACCCGAAATAAGGCAAGCCGATCCCTTAGAAATATATGAGATTAATACTAACTATACCAATAAAACACTGCCGCATGTATTACTTTATACTCTTTATACTGACATTCCCTTAGCTCTCATAGTCGACTCTGGTTCTGCTATTAGCCTATTAAAGAAAAATGCTGTAATGAAATCACATAAACTCATACCAGAACAAATTAAAATAAAGGGCATAGATCCTGGAAAGGAAGTAACACATACACTTGGTCATTTCAATCTAAATTTATACATCGCTGATAATTCGAATCAATTTATTTCTAGTAAATTTCATGTAGTAGAGCATATTGACTTACCTTATGACGGCATTATTGGCAGTGATGGCTCATGAATTTGTTTCGTTGTAATATTGACTACAATCGCGATATCCTAAAAATTAAAAAATATTTAAATTTTTACGAACCAACTTACCTTATCCCAGCTCGTACAGAGACTAAAAACCATAATGAAACAAAAGGACAACAACAATGAAATCAAGGAGCTATACAAAGTCACCTCCAGAAACGCTCCACACAATCAAGAGGAACTTACAACATCAATTGGAAACATGGCCAAAAAACTGGAAGAAATCCAGACAAAATTACAGTAGCCTTCGATGGGCCCAACTCCCAGCGTCATCAATATAAAGGAACATCTAGAGCCAAACTCCGAACGGCTGAAGGTGGTATCATCGGAGATTACATCATTGAGAACCGAGCAAGCTGAGATACCACTCAAACCAGCTATCAGCCTAGGAACAGAGTTGACGTTGGTAGAGATGATGAAGAGACAGTCGAAGCCAACATACGCTCAAGCTGCAAAGAACCACCACCAACCCACACGGAAAGAGCAGCACAGTATAATAATATCCTCAAAGGACGCATCCGACACAAGCGAGAAGACCCTCAAAATTATAAGAACCGTATTAGACCCCAAGAAAACAGGGGCCAGGGTCGACAACTTGCGTAAGGTGAAGAACCAGAGGATTGTACTTAGCTGCGGCAACAGGTAATACCACCAATTAGTTATTAATTGGAGATATTACCTGTCGAGGCTTCAAACATGCGACAAGCTAAAACAAGAGAGAGCAAGACAAAATAATCCTCTCCTAATAATAAGAAACGTGTTGTAAAACGTACCACACGGACCTCGAACTTGTTGAGCACCTGAAGGCACAAAATAAACAGGTGTTCGAGGGGGTCGGGGTTGGAGAGCAATTGGTAAGAGTAAAATATAGGAAAAGGGCACGTAACAACTCTTGGGAGTGCCATGTGGTGTTGGAGGTTTTACCACAACTCCACAAAAACCTCCTAGAAGTGGGGAAAGTATACATTGACCTCCAAAGAAGACCAGTGGAGGATCAGTCCCCTCTAATACAGTATGCCAAATGCCTAGGATACGGGCACACTATGAAGATCTGCGAGGAGGACAAACACTCCGATGCAGCTACTGCCCGGAGAATACCCACAACTGAAACGAGTGTGGTGCCAGAAAACAAAATAAGCCACCCACGTGCTACAACTGCAAGCTTGTCTCCAAACCATCGGCGCCTCTGGACACGGCATACATTGCATTCAGCAACGAGTGATCGGAGAGGCACAAATGGGACGACATAGCACGTGCAAAGATCTCTTACCTGTGCTAAAGATGACAACACACCAAACACGACAAAGTCTCCCACGAATACACAACACCACATAAAGATAGTCCAAGCGAACCTGCAAATATCTAAAACGGCCACACTCGAACTAATGAGACTGGCCGTAGAACAAATATCTCAATAGCCCTACTACAAGAACCATACGTAGGAAGTGCAGGCGTAATGAAACAACATCAGGGTACACACATCATCCAATGTACCTTGAACAGAGAAGGGCCTAACTAAGCCGCTGTGGATATATACGGCGACAACATAGATGTGTCGCACGATCCACTATTGGTCACCGAGACTGAAGCAGCGGTGAAAATCCAAGTGGCCAACCTTGAGCTTGGACTGATATCGGTGTACTTCGAGGGAGATAAAGACATCATAAATAACATCAATAAAGTAAGGAACATCGTAGGGAAAATCACCACAAACAATATCATAGTGGCAGGTGACGTAAATGTATGGAGTCACTGGTGGGGTAGCACATCAGAAGATCAACGAGAACAAGCCTACTCCACCTTCCTCGACGAAATAGACTTTCACATCCTAAACACCGGAGACACACCTACCTTCGAGACCGACAGGAACGGCCGGATGTACACTAGCATAGTGGACGTCACGGCGTGCAGCCTACCGTTGCTGACCAAGTTAGAGGACTGGAGGGTGATCAGGGTGAGGATTATTTTGTCTTGCTCTCTCTTGTTTTAGCATGTCGCATGTTTGAAGCCTCGATGTTATAGTATATTGGAGGATGTATATTGGAGGTCTTCCTTGTTGCCGCAGCTCAGTACAATCATCTGGTTCTTCACCTTACGGAAGTTGTCGACCCTGGTCCCTGTTTTCTTGGGGTCTAATACGGTTCTTATAATTTAAGGATCTTCTCGCTTGTGTCGATTGCGTCCTTTGAGGATATTATTATACTGTGCTGCTCTCTCCGTGTGGGTGGTCGTGGTTCTTTGCAGCTTGAGCGTATGTTGGCTTCGACTGGCTCTTCATCATCTCTACCAACGCCAACTCTGTTCCTAGGCTGATAGCTGGTTTGGGTGGTATCAGCCTTGCATCAGCCTTGCTAGGATTACGAGCAAGCCTAAGACATGATACACAGAGAAGCGTTGCAGAGATGGTATATGGCGAAGCAATTAGACTACCCGGAGATTTTTCTAAAAAAGTTACGCAATGAAATAAAGAATTTATCATCAGTACCTAGAAGAGAATTAAGACAAAAAAAATCTTTGTACACCCAGACTTAGAAGACTGTTCCTATGTTTTTATACGTTGTGATTCAGTGACAAAACCTTTAACGCCACCCTATACAGGTCCGTTTAAGGTGATTCAGAAAACAGACAAATATTTTAAAATTTCACAGGGAGAGACGGAGAAAATTATTAGTATGGATCGCCTTAAGCCCGCTTTCACGCTAAAGATGGAAAAAGCTGAGAAGCAATCGTTTAAGGAAGTGACATGTGACGATCCGATTCCAACAAATAAGGCTACGACAAATGAAACAATGTACCCAAAGCTACTAGATCAGGACGCATAGTCAAACCGATCGTACGTTGTGCAGATCAATTACGAACATACAGTAGATAAATTTATAACTATCACTATGGGAAAACAGCAAAGCGAAATATCGAAAGATGAAGTTATAATCGCACAAACTGGAGCCGGCAACAGCGCCGGCGCCAACAGCAGTACCACGCAGGCTGACAGAAAGGAGCAAATGGAATTCTACCTAATATTTATAACTATATTCATAAATATGCTCATTGCATATTTTTATTGGAAGATCGCCAAAAAGAATTATGGACGTTTCGTAAGGAGAGAAATACAACCATTACAACAATACCCAGAGGAGAGCCAGGCGTGAACAGCTTCTCGCCTCACCAGCAACAAGTCATTATGTAAAGTGCAGTGAAAAGTGCAATGGTAGTGAAAACGTATCGTAAATAAGTTATAATACGGGTCATGCAAGCTAGAGTGAGGTGAATAAGTTGTTAAAAAGGAGTAACAAGGTCCATTAATCCCACTGACCGGCCTAAGTAACCTATGTCTTACGAGGGCGGGTCAATAAGTCCGTGACTTTTGGAATAAAACACAGATTTTTTGATAAATAAATCATTTTATTTTTCAACGTAGTCCCCCTTGAGCTCTATACACTTTGTCCAACGCTTCTCCAATTTTTTTATCCCTTCCAAAAAATATGATTTGTCGAGGTCCTCAAAATAGGCCTTTGTTTGCGAGATGACTTCATCATTGGAGTCAAATCTTTTTCCACCGAGCCATTTTTTCAGGTTTGGGAACAAGAAGTAGTCACTCGGAGCCAAATCTTGAGAATAGGGTGGATGTCGGAGCAATTCATAGCCCAATTCATGGATTTTTGCCATGGCAACTGCACATGTGTGCACCCTTGCATTGTCTTGGTGAAAAAGAACTTTTTTCTTGGCCAAATGAGGTCGGTTTTTTTTCAAATCCTCATTAAAGCGGTCCAATAAGTTGGCATAATATTCCCCATTAATTGTTCTTCCCTTTTGAAGATAGTCAATGTGGATTATCCCACGTGCATCCCAAAAAACAGTCGCCATAACTTTATTGGCTGACAAACCCACCTTGGCCTTCTTTGGCGCCGATTCACCCTTAGAAACCCACTGTTTTGACTGTTGTTTGGTCTCTGGTGTGTTGTGATGGATCCATGTTACGTCCACGGTTACAAAACGGCGCAAAAACTCCTCCATATTGTGATTAAACAACGCCAAACCTTCCTGTGAAGTTGTTACACGATTGCGTTTGTGGTCGACTGTGAGCAAACGCGGCACCCATCTTGCGGAAAGCTTTCTCATGCCCAAGTGATCATTCAAAATTGAAACCACTGAGCCATGCGAGATGCCTATGGCTTTCACAATCTCTTGCACTTTCAATCTTCGGTCGGCCAACACCATATCGTGAATTTTTTCGATTGTTTCGGGTGTAGAGACCTCAACTGGGCGTCCAGGACGTTCGGCATCTTCAGTGCTTGTACGGCCACAACGAAATTCAGTAAACCACTTTTTTACCATTGAAATCGATGGTGCAGAGTCCCCATAGTATTTATCAAGCTTAGCCTTGGTCTCGGTAATGGTTTTTTTTCGCAAAAAATAATGCTTAATAAGCACACGAAATTCACTTTTTTCCATTGTTTCCTTAAGTTACTGGATAGTCTGATAAAGATAGCTGTAAAACACAAACTAACTGACGCAGCAAGTTCAAATTTTGATAGGAGTCAACTAACAGATGCCTGTTGACAGGAGTAGTGTTGCTTTTTCAGTAAGGAGGTTAGAAATTCAAAAAGTCACGGACTTATTGACCCGCCTTAGTAATTAATTATAAACAGCTGATTTATTGGTTTCTTACAACGTTTATTATTATCATAGTCTATCATCAACCTTCATCACCATAAAATAATTATAGATATTAATAATCTTTTTGCAGAGATTTATTTAGAATTCTAAGCGTTTTTATTATAGAAAATTTGAATTACCTTGACAGCTGATCGCCGTTGACGTAAGGCACTAACTTTAAATTGCTGATTGAACTTGAAATTGTTCACAGCACTGATACTTATTATTTGTCTTATTACTAACACTTAAAATAATATAATTATCAACGATTTGAGATAAAGTAAAATAATAAATAATTTTCAATTTTTAGTCGGGAGACTTTACAATGTCATGTTAACGGTAGGGTTGCTAGCAGGAAAAACCATTCATTGTTATAGAATAGCAGTTAATAAATAATAATTGATCAACACTTAATAATTCGAAGTTTTATTTATTTTCTCTCACAAATTTCGAACCATTTGATATTTCAAACAATCGATAATTCGTAATATTTTAAGAGTCCTTCGAGTTTCGAATTAACGAGAGTCGACTGTATTTTATTATTATTTTATTTTCAGTTTTTGGGCAGATTCCCATATTCTACATTAATGCGACATATATATTTGTAAACTAGGGACGTTATCAAAACATCCAAACCATTTTTTTCTGTAGGCCGTGGGTATAGTTTCCATACTAAATTGCCCAGTAACCTTTCTGCGGAAATTCCAGTTCCGTCTACTGGCCAATTGCTGTTTGATATTGTTACAGCAAACATGATTCATGGTCCATGCGGAACTCTTAATGGTTCATCGCCTTGCATGGCAGATAGAAAATGTTGAGTTCTGAAGTTCTGTGAGGAGCATCAAATACATTTGCAAGTACAGCGTGGGCCAGAAAGACGTACGATTTTGAAAATACCGCTGTTTCCGAACGGCACGCGGGACAGGGGCACGGGTAGCGGGGATTAGTAGCTCGGTTCTCGGAAATTGAGTCACGATGGAGCGTTTCACCGGAGAACAGCGCGCGTTCTGTATTAGGGCGTATTACAAAAATGACGATTTCGCGGCGTTTATTTCGCTCTGAGTTTAATTTACATGATCTAAAACAATGTCCCAGTGAAAGTGTAATAGGATCTTGGATCAGAAAGTTTGAGACTACAGGTTCGACGCTCAATCAGAAACCTGCGGGACGGTGAAGGTCAAATCAAGTGGAAGAAACTGTATGCGATTGGGGCATCCGTACAACGTGATCCCGGATTATCATCTCGGAAGAGATCAGCTGAGCTCGCTATATCGAGATCATCTTTGCGGCGGATTTTGGTTAAAGATCTAAAATTGCACCCTTATAAACGTCAATTAGTGCAAGAATTGAAACCAACCAACTAACATTGAAAACAGATATCGCGCCGAGGGGATATTCCGTGGCCTCCCAGGAGTCCAGACCTCACTCTACTGGATTTTTTTCTCTGGGGGTACCTCAAGAGCCGTGTTTACGCTAATAAACCAACCACGATTGTCCAGCTCAAGAGTAACATTAGCGAGGAAATGTCCTGCATCCCACGAGCAATGTGCCAGCGAGTTTTCTTGAATCTAAGGTCCAGACTCGAAGAGTGTGTACATCTAGATGGTTCGCATCTCAGGAATAGATGCGAATTTTTTGAAAATTATTTTCAAAAAATAAAATTCCCATCAGTCTACTATAATATAAATAAAAAATTGTTTCTGTACAACTAGTAGTTAGTAGTAGTAGTTTTTTTTCCATGATTATTTTAAATCTGCCAAAGTTCTTGGCCCACCCTGTTTGTCCATAAAGGCAGTGATATGGCTGTGTTTAGAGTGAAAAATACCAATGTGAATGCTCCTCCAGTGAATAAAAACGATAAAATAACGCTCTATCAAATTGGTCAATACATCAACTCCAATGAAGCAATGAAGGTACGCCATATCTTTGGTTTTCCTATTCATGAACGGAATCCAGCAGTTGTTCATTTAGCCGTCCATCTTGAAAACGGTCAGCTTGTATTTTTCACGAACTAAACAGATATTCCATTATTCCAATCCACCAAAAACTACACTCACTGAATTTTTTGAATTGTGAATCGTGTTTCTTTGCTCGAACATTACTCTATTCACAAGTACCACGCTATTTCACATGGGCTCAAACAAAAAAATGGATGCCCCGCAGGCAAGGCTCACCAGTTGTTGCAAGTCTCAATTTATTCAAATCAAACTCCTTGGGGCGAGTATTTACAGTCAATCCAAGGCAGACTGAGTGTTTTTATCTTCGACTGCTGTTGGTTAATGTTACTGGCCCATTGTCATTTCTAGATATACGTTAAGTAAATGGGCAACAGTATCCAACGTATAAAGATGCATGCCTTGTACTCGACTAGCTGGAAGACGACAACGAGTGGGAATGTATGCTTGCTGAAGTAGCATTGAATTGTATAGCAATACAAATTCGTCTACTACTCGCTATAGTGTTGACTACATGTTTCCCAGCCCGAGCAGAGATATTGTGGGATAATCACAAATATACAATGACTGATGATATATTGCATCAACGTCGTACAGGGTACAACGATCTAACGATAACATTGTACATAGCGACACTATGTACAATGAAGCATTTTTTAAGGATCTTTGCATTATCATTGCCAACTTACCACTCACGTCATTTCGGTATGAGAGTCATATCCAAAAAAAATGTACGTCAGGAAATAGTTAAGAAAGGGTATTGTCACGAAATGTTAGGAAATGGTAAATGTAAAGGTGTGTTTTGAGTAGTAAAAATACTTTATAATCAGTCATCAGTATTTTAATCACAAAATCACGAATAAAGCTTTGGTAAACTGGAAAATAATAACAAAAAGAAGTCTTCTACAACAAACAAAAAAAAATAACAGGTCTTCCATGTGGCTTAACATATTCATTAAACATGTTACAAATTATATGAAAAAATCTGAAGATTTAAGTTACAACATAAAAAAATCTGCATAACATTAGCATAACAGGCTTCTTACTTCCAGACCATGACAATTTGGTGTGGTGTGTGGAGCATATTATTATACAATGTGTCCCGTCCGAGCCTTGAAAATGTCATAGATAAGCTAAAATTCAATAACATTTCTTAAAGACCAACATCGATTACAATAAAAAGAAACTCTTTCCTATATGAATAGTAACAGATAAGTCAGTACTTAGTATAGGAAGGTGTTTTCTTTAGTTTTCCATGTTGTTCTTCGAACAAAATGTTATTATATTTTTGCTCATGTATCACCTCTTGTAGGCTCCGACATCGGTGACCGGACACATTGTATATTATATTACATTTATATATTATATTGCTTTACCACAAACGCAATGAAACCATATTATTTAGGCAGTATTTATCAATAGTTATTAAAGGCATCTGTTGCCTGTTAGTATAAAATACTTAAACAAGTTATTTTATTCATGCTTCATTAATATCTATAGCTCGCCCAAAAATATAATTTTCATTCACTTTATTAGGGTGAGGCAAAAACTCAATGATGTCTTTAAAATCTATTATAGAGATATCGTCCTCAACAATTCGAAACATATTTTTACTTTTTTTAGACTTCAGTCCCTTTACAACTATGCTTCCTCTACAAATATCCTCGATTAAACAGACATATCTGTAAATTTTCTTTGACTGTTTCGTATAAAATTTTGCTAGGATAAAATTTCCAATCATAGGAACTTCAGCATCTTTGGAAACGGTATCGACAACATTCTTGTTTGCTTTTATTATGAATTGTCCAGTTTTTTCGTCTAAGACATTGACAACCTCAATATCACTTAATATTTTTATATTTGTATGGCGAGATGGTATTAAGCTATTATTTGGTTCATGAAGTCCAAGTCTTCTATTCTCTTTTTCACTAATTATTTTGGGAATTGTATTTTTTCCGTCTTCATTGTCTTTTATCTCTTTATATATTCTTTCATCTTCACTGCTTAGATCTTCGCTAATCTCATATCCTTCACTTTCACTAGTTTCAGCATATGTTACATCAGAGTCCACTTCCGTGTCTGTAGAGTCCGTATTTCTCTTTCTATCTCTCTTTGCTGGTCTTTTATTAGTTACGGTTTCCTTTTTACGAATTAGTTGGTGTTCTTTCAGATCAAAACATTTGCAAAGTCCTCTATTGTTAGATTCGCAGTAACAACTTACATCCCTATAAAAAATCGACCCATCACAGTTTTGTGTAATGATCTGATGAACTTGAATTGTTCCTGACAGAGGTATTAGATCATCAGGTATTGTATTTTGAATAGCGGTTATATCTTCTTCCGGAATAAAAAATATTTTCACTCCAGTTTCTTGTGATTTCAGTAGAGTGTATGCTGCTTCTGCAGATGGTATGTCATGTTTATAAGCAACAAATTGGTCTAGCTTCCTTTTAACTGCACCACCAACGCCGTCTGCAGGGCCTTTGCCATGCGCAGCTTCGAAAAAGGACCAAGTACCGTAATCAAAGACGCTTTCACCAATAATTTTATTAAATAAATAAAAGTTTTTTTTCTGACGGTACTGCGTCGAAGGTCCGTCTGAGAAAAAGTGAATAACTCGTGCCTTTAGACATCTTTCTTTAGCGTACTCAATAATTGGTTTCAAATGAGCCCAAATCGCACCAGGATCATGAGAAAGCGATGGTGATATAGTACAAAATGAGATAGGACTGTTTCCTTGCAAGTAAATCACCCCAGTATGTAAAGTAAATTGATTTTTGCTTGCGCCAAAATGGGCAGATTGTATTTCTTCAGACATTTTGCATGTGAAATTTTCTGAGAAATCACATATTATAATAATCTCGTCTTCTTTCACTGTTTCTTTGCACATTTTGAATGCTGACGCTTGAGTTGCTATGTTAAAGTAGTGACGCTTGAAGATATGCAGTTCTTCTTTGAATTTTTTCACCAAAGTTTCTAAAGTTCCAGTAAATTCATTTTTCGTATATCTCTTTGTGACAATGGTCTTTGAATATCCCGGTTTGCCTTTGACATATTCATGGTTTTTTAAAATCCATTGTTGCCAACGTATTTCCTTTTTGTCATGAATATCAGTGTTAATTACTGGCATTTTGTCTTTACAAAACTCACAAGAAGAATACATGCAGGTTTTGGAATTACAGTCACAAGCAACTTCCTGCACAAGCTGTGACAGTGAGTTAGTTGTAAGTATTCCTAAAGCTTTGAGTTTGTCTGCTTTCAATTGTAAATTTGTATGTTTTGTGCACAGGCAGGTGTTTCTGTCATTTACATTGGGGCTTATAACATAAAATGGTCTATATCGCCCAAAAGTTGTTCGAGATGCTTTTCCTCCTTCTAATTGATACTTTTTGTACAAGTTGTCTAAAGTGTCTGTCAAAAACCGTTTTTGCATTTTTATCTTATTCAGAGTCCTGGTTTCACTTCGCCCTGCTGTAGACCGGCTTATGTCATCTCGAAGGAAAAAATTCCTAATGTCCTGTTCTAATATTCTGTTTGGGTTTTTAGACCCCTGTAGATTTCTTATTCTTCCTTTGAGACCTAATTTCAGTGAAAAATTGGATTTCATACGATACTTTCTGGTCATCTCGTTATCGGCAATTTTTTTGAGTTCCGCTTTTGTTACATTTGAGTTTGTATTTTTATATTGTGTTTCAAGGGAATTTGATAATACATTGAGCTCGAAAATTTTCTTTTTAATTTTATTTTTATCGTTTTCTGGGATTGTGGATGACAATGAATCTACAAAAGAGATAGTTTTACTTAGTGGAGTAGTAACTGGTGTCCTTTCTGCTTGCAAATTATTAGAAAACGGTTCGCTGAACACTTCTTCTTTTTCTTCTTGAACATCTTTGGAATCAGTTTGATTATTAATTATTCTACTTAATTCTTTGTTTCTTTTCTTACATCGGTATAATTTCTTTTGAAGAGCATTATTTTTTCGGTTCAAATCTATGACACTTTTTCGTAGTTCTTCATTTTCTGTTTTTAATTTACTTCTGTATAAAGCAGCTCGAATTTCTCTCCTTTTTTTTAGTTTTTCTTCGTTTTGTTTTTGAAAAATGTCTTGTTTCTTATCTTTTCTTTTTTTGTTTGCTTCACGCCATTTTTTTCTTTGAATGTTTTTTTCTTCTTCTGTTAAATTTGAAATTTTCTTTTGTCGCTGTTTGACCTTTTCAAGATGTTTCTTTCGCTTTTCTTCGTATTTCTCTGGTTGTTCTATTTTCAAACGTTCTAAATAACGTTTTTGGCGCTCTGCGCCAGTTAACGGCATCTAAAAGTTAAAAAAAAAACTCATAAATCAAAATAAATCAATAAACTTTTTTTGCTTTCCATAGGAAATGACACCATACAGCTAACACTAAAAAAAATAAGCAGTTTTCTTTAAGTATAGTATTCAACAACATTTTTCTTTTCATTCCATTGTTTACGGATATTTACGTAAGTATTACATAGTTATGTTACTGCCAGATACGACACTATTGGATGATACACGCAGATCGTCCAATAGTATCGGTCTTAGCGCGAAGCACCACGCATATGCGGCCGCGGCATAACATTGGCTAAACGTAATCCACTGACATGGACAAGCTTAAAAAAATCTATTTGAAATGGTAGCGCCATCTCTTATTGTAATCAAAATTAAACTGTCAATACCTAAAAGAAAACTGCTCATTGACATCAAACAGTATAAACATCTAAATGCATGCTGTGAACTTGGCCTAACCATGATTTACAATTTACTGACGTCAGGAAGTCAGGAAATTGTATCAAGAAATTGACGTGCCATAACCTAACTTTTCCTATAATTTTTCAGATTGTTAAATTATTAACTTCGGCACTACATTATCTCATGATATGGTATATTTCGTATGTAATATAAATTGTAACATGTTCCTTACTCACTTTTCTGTCAACTAAAGAGCGTCAGTAAATAGGTCACACTTTTTTTCCACACACACCAAACGCACGTGAAAACATGAATGTCACGAAAACAAAAATGGCGGCAGTATAGCAACTTGTCTATGATACATGCCAATGTTGCCACCTTCAAAACCATAAAACTACCAAGGCACTGTAAAAAACCTAAAGTGGAAATTCGTGTCATTAAATGAGTGTCAGTAAATGGTTCGATTGAACAGGACACATAGTTTTACACGCTTTTTAATAGTTATTTATGTAATGTATAAAACAAATAGCATGAAATCAATAGGTTCATTTAGTTTCAATTGGTGTAGCTTGTTTAAATCAGCAGAATATTTAGAAAATCATTGGTAATACCGATTTTAAGAGGTAATAAAACTTTTGGACGCCTACTTTTTTCGTAAATTACGCTATTTTGATGTAATAAAAATGTTTTTTTGGCTAGAATTTATTTAAAAATTGCTCATTTTATTGCTGAATTGTTTAGATTAGTATATTATTATACAGTTTGGATGACAGATCTATTATTATTTTAGCAAAATGATCGCGATACCACTTAAAAGACAGTACTATGGTAAAATATGTACAACTTTTTTGGATATGACTCATGAATTCGCCAAATCGAACTGCATCTGATTTAATGAACACTGAAATGAATCGTGAACTGCAGTACAACACTGTAGAAATGGCGACAATAGGCATGACGACAGTATAAAAAAATGGCCAATTTAATGATTTTAAGGGAACACTCATATTAAAAAAATTTAAAATACTGGTCTAGTTTTATTTTTAAAAATCAGATTATTATGATTTTCGATAAAATAAAACACAAAAATACTGCAATCGGCCATTTTGGTTGAAACACCAATCACAGCGCATGACGTCACGCTTAGGTAAACACCGCTGTCAATACTCGCATTCACTTTGATTTGTTCTTGGACATATCAAATCTGTGTTACTGATAATACCCATTTGGATTAGTTTTTTATTACTTCACGTGTGATTTATCGACTCTTTATCTACCATACAACAATGGAACCAAGATATGTTAAGGCTAATAACTCAAATTTGCCCAGGATTGATGTACTAATGTTGGGCGATTTCTTCGCAACAAATAAAGAATTTTGCTCTTCTGAATATCGAAACGTGAAAACTTCCTTGTAAGTAAATTTTATATTTATCTTTACCCTAGATATGATAATAATCAAACTCGTTTCAAACTGATGCGAGTTAATTTTATTTTACTTTCATAGGTTATTTTTACAATAAATTTGTCAATGTTAATATTTGAGGTTAGCTCCCACAGCTTGTAAGTTGGTATATTAGAGCTAATACCATATTATACCCGATAAAACGAATGCATTTCTGAAACTAAAAAGCAACTAATAGGTACTAGTAGTATTTTTTCTATAGTAAATATTAAAAATCTGATAAATTGCTTAGGTCAATGAGTTCTAAATAATTTAAATTATTTCAGGTCTTCAAGACCATCATATGGGGATGATGCAATCAGTTATGTCCAACTAAAAAGGGAAGGAAACATTTGTACAGTAAAGTGCAAGATTTGCCCAGAACATAAAGTCCATGCAAAACTATATGCTGTTACACTGATGGTGGACGAAGATGAAGAAAAAGTTTTATCAATTGAATGCCATGATTGTATTGCTGCCCGTGGCGAATGTAAGCACGCCATAGTGCTGCTTATGTGGATACATAGAAGAAGCGATGAACCTTCATGCACAGAAGTTCAATGTTACTGGCGGAAATCAAAGCTATCAAGAGTTGGCACCACCTTGAAATTTATATCTGCCAAAGATTTATCTAATAGTAGCCCTGTATTGCCTTCTAACTCCACAGTTCTTGAAAAAATTTTAGTAGAAGGAAATAAGAGAAAACTTGATAACTGCGAGTTACTAAAGTATCAACAAGATTATAGTTGTAATAAACTACTTAGTGCCTCAATGCACCAACTTATATATTTTGGTTTGAACTGAGGTTTGGCAGGGTAACAGCTTCTAGAGCGTATGAAGTGAGTCGGTGTCAGACCAATGATGGGACTCTGATTTCTACTATCATGGGGGGGGGGAGATACCAGACACACCAGCAATGAAACGGGGTAGATATTTGGAAAATCAAGTTCGAGAAATAGTTAGCAAGAGACTAGGGAAAAAAATCAAGAATACTGGACTGTTCATATCCCAAAAACATCCAATGTTAGCTGGTTCCCCTGATGGAATATGTAAAGATAGCATTGTGGAGATAAAATGTCCTATAAGCAACAAAACTTATACCAATTACATTAAAAGTGGGAAACCCAGCAAGAAATGCTTTGCTCAGATGCAAATGCAAATGTACCTAAGTAATCTAAATAAGTGTTACTTTGCCGTCGCAGACTCAAACTTTTCTACTAATAAAAATATAGAAATCATAACTGTAACTTTTGATGAGCATTATATGTTAGGTTTTCTTGAAAGTGTTATTAAATTTTGGAAAACCCATGTGTATCCATTGTTATACAAAAGTATAAAATAGAAAATAAAAATGCAGAAATTTAATTTGTGTTTTATTTAGTAAGTGAGTCTTGTATATTAATCAAACCACAAGCTATCATTATTACATCATCAAGAACTTTAACTAAATTTAAATTCAGACAGGCATGTGGTTTTAACATGTTGAACTCACGCAACCGTCTTATAACCCGCTCAACGTGAATTCTTAAGCTAGCTATTTGTTTAGTTTTTTTAGCTTCAGCTTTACTTAACTTACCTCCAGATGCTACACTTGGAGACCATACTAACAGCACACCCATTTTTCTTAAATACACTTCCACATGTTTAAATCCTCTATCTGCCATAACCCACATATTGGGTTGCAAACATTTTGATAAGTCAGACGTTTCAACAATACATGTGTCTGTTATTCGACCTCCATACCCATTTGAAATATAATTTACCAAACCATTCGGTGTACAAGATACAAGGTACTTAATGGTATTGGCTTTCTTGTAATCAGACCAGGAAAGAGCTTGATTTAAGGCCTTTGATGGCTTTTGTACCTCAATCTCTAAACAGTCTATTATACAAGACACATTATTGTACTTATGCCTAAAAGCCATGGGTAAATTTTTTTTAGTTCTTTCCTTATCCAATGATACAATGAAAGGACGCATTACACTTGCTATAATAGGTATATTTAAAAAAAAAAAATTGCTTGGATACGTTCTATCAATGCCAAAGTCATCAGCAAGTTCACGGAATGAGTTATTTAATCTTATCTTTTTTAGACATAATAAAATGTGGTTAAATGGTATATTTGTCTGTTTTTGAATCAAATTAACTAAGTAATAACAACTTAAAGGAATGCCAACATAAGAACGGGGGTTTTTTTTTAATCTTCTTCAAGGTACGCTCTAAAGCATTTAAATCTTCTTTCCGTTTGTCCTCATCAACCATCTCGCTACAGTCCGATGTAGACTCCATTTGAAGAGATTTTACAGATATTGATGATTCTGTGTGAATTACAGAGGGAGTATAAGAAGTATCACTATCTGATTGTTCAATTTTTTTAACTATTTTACTCAAATAATTTAAACTTGGTCTTGATGATTTACTATTTTCACCATGATACTCGACTTTAAACGGTGATGTAGAGACAGAATGTAGTGATGGCTTCATTGGTGATGTCACCTGATCTACGGAACTGATTTTTGTTTGGATAGCTTTACTTCTGAATGTTTTCTGTATGTGTACTTGAATTGACTTATCCAGCACTCTTGGTGTTAATTGAGGAACTACTTCATGCTGCTGAACTGTAAATCAAATATTTTTTTATTTAAGTGCAATAAACACAAATAAAAGATCACTAGGTTGTAGAAAAATTTATGTAGTTTTGAGTGTACCAACAATGTACCTATGTAATAACACTGAGAATAAAATTAACTAGTTCAATTCTATATTCTGTTAAATAAGTTAATACCTAACTTATACTTGAATATGTCATTGCTGTGGGAAAATGGGACATATAAAACACCAATGCAAATTTAAAGAAGAAGAATGTTTTAAATGCCACAAGAAGGGGCATATGGCAAGTGTTTGTAAAGCAAACAGTAACAAAACTTTCAAACCCAAGAAGGTCCAGGAAATTACAAATGATGAAGAATTTTCTGGTATGCAAGTTAGCGAAGTACAATTATTGAACAGTGAATCTGCGTATGATAGTTATGATTTGTCCAGTTTATATCAGGAAACAGAGAGTAAATTATATATTAACAAAGTGGTATCAATAGATGAGAAGCGTCAAAGTCCTTGGTATATAATTTTAAAAATTAATAATGTAAATATATCATTTGAAATTGATTGTGGATCAGATGTGACATTAATGCCCAAATCGGTATTCACAGCATTTTTTTCTAATTTAAAATTAATTCCATGTAACCTAAAGCTATCAGGATATGGTGGTAACAATATCAGTCTTGGGTAAGACAACTGTAAATATTAAAATTAAAAATAAAGAATACTTAGCAACATTGATTATTGTTAAAGAAGGTAAAAAGTCATTGTTAGGTAGGGATTGGCTGAGTGCTATGAAAATTGATTGGCAAACTTGTATTAAACAGTGCAATTTGATTGTTCATCAAGATTCACAAATAAGACAACAATTTAGTAGAAAAATATAGCTATATATTTTCAGGGTTGCCAGGCGAAATTAAAGGTACTGTAGGCACTTTAAAATTAAAAGAAGCTAATATTAAAGCATTTAAGCCAAGAAGAACAGCTTATGCCGTAGAAAACATAGTTAAAAAGGAGCTCGACAAGTTATGTACGGAAGGTAAAATGTATAGAGTGACAAATAAAGAAACAGTCACATGGGCTACACCCATAGTGACCATCATTAAAGGACCTCATAATATAAGAGTTTGTGGAGATTACAAGGTAACAATAAATCCATTTTTGGAAGTGCTAAATCATCCAATCCCTGTCATTGAAGACATTTTTGCAAAATTAAATAAAGATGATCAAAAGATTAAAACAGTATTTAGTAAAATTGATTAAAGAAAGGCATATATGAACAGGAGAATGGATGAGGAGGCACAAAAGCTTATGACAATTACCACACCATGGGGGTTGTATAGACCAACATTCATGATGTTCGGTATGTCACCTGCGCCACAGGAATGGCAAGATTTTATGGATGAACATTTGAATATGCCAAATGTATATTGTTTCATTGATGATATTTTGGTTGCAAGTAGTGATGTGGATTGCCATTTAAAAACTTTAGTGTATATTTCAAAAACTTAAAAATTTAAATATTAAAGTAAATAAAGAGAAAACTGTGTTGATCAAGTATTGATTCATTATAATCCAAAGCTACCAGTTGTGTTGAGCTGTGACGCTTCCAAGTATGGGTTAGGAGCTTGTTTAGCTCATGAAATTAGGTTAGGTAATAATATTGTGGAACGCCCTATCGCTTTTGCAAGCAGAACCCTCAATGAAGCAGAAGTAAAATATTCTCAAATAGATAAAGAAGCCTTAGCCATTATATGAGCAGTTAAGAAATTTGATTTGTATTTAAAAGGTAAAACATTTACATTAGTTACTGACCATAAACCACTGATATCTATATTTAATCCAAATAAAACAGCTGGTAGCATATATGCAGATAGAATGACTAGGTGGGCATTAATTTTATGTAATTACAACTATGACATAAGGTACAGGACTTCACAACATAATGCGGCAGCAGATTTCCCGTCTAGGTTGCCAATTAAAAATAGTAATGAGGAGGAGAAAATTAATATGGAAGGCAACATCAACAGCATTGTATTGGATAATCCGCCTGTAACTTTATCAGAAATTGCCAAACATACTCAAAAAGACCCTAAATTAAGCATGGTTTGTACTTACTTAAGAGAGGGTTGGCCAAAAGTTATTTATAGAGAGTTATGTAATTTTAAAGGCAAAGAGACTGAGTAATATATAATCAGAGATTGCATTTTATGGAGGGATAGAGTAGTTATACCTGACAGTTTAAAGGACAAAGTTTTAACTGAACTGCATTCTGGTCATTTGGGTATAAATAAAATGTTATCTTTAGCTAGTAGTTGTTTTTGGTGGCCAAACATCACAAATGATATAAAAACATTGACTAATAATTGTGCCGGTTGTATCCAGAATAGGAACTTACCACCTATTAAACCTATACATAGATGGGAGTGGCCAGAGGAGCCATGGAAACGTGATGATTTTGCAGGCCCATTTTTAGGGTATATGTGGTTAATCATTGTAGATGCACACTCAAAATGGCCAGAAGTAGTTAAAATGAACAATATTACCTCCAGCAGTACTATTAAATGTCTTCGTAGTATTTTTGCTAGATTTGGTCTGCCGGAACAAATTGTGACTGATAATGGTCCACAATGGACATCTGAAGAGTTTATTGTTTTTGTCAAAATAATAATATTAGACACATATGTAACTGCACCTTATCACCCAGCCAGCAATGGTTTAGCGGATAGGGGAGTTCAAACTTTCAAAAATGCCATGTTAGCATATAAGTTTGATAAGAATTGTTTAGATCATAGTATACAGCAATGGCAATAGCCATTGCTGTATACTAAAAATACTGAAAGCTAATAAGCTTATCGTACAGCACCACATGCCACAACAGGCAAGGCACCGCGTGAGTTAATGTTCGGTAGAAAACTCCGTACACGTTTATCTTTAATAAATTATTCCTCGGCAGTCGATTTGTAATAAACCTGTAAAGCAATATTTACCGGGTGATAAAGTATTGGTTGCATCATATGATAACTCGTATGTATGATGTGCACACTGACAAAGGCATACTCACCCGGAATGTTACTCAGTGTTTGCCTAACTATAGTATACCGAATGAAAGTGGATTGGGAGCAAGAAAAAGAATCGGAGAAATTAGAATTAAATAAGCCGTTAATTAACAAAGAAATACCAAATAACATTGCTAATTCTCCTATTCTAGTTCAGCCAGAAGTGCGTAGAAGTGCACGTACTTATAAGCCTGTTCAGAGACTTGACTTGTAATAGTTAAATTAAAATTTAGAAGAGAGGAGTGTTGCATAAATTATAATCTGTGCTAGAATTAGGGTATATTACCGTGATTCTCTAGTCTATGGCCTTTTTGGTTTTTCATCAATCTCGTGTGCGCTCGTGAAATTAAACATGTAATGTAAGTAACACCGAGTTTAATTATACACTACCCTAGCAGCCTTGCACATATCTAGCAAATATGTGACAGAAGCCAGCATTTTAAATGGTAAGTTCCGAGGTGAAAATATATTAATAACACGAATCCCTATTATACCTACAGATGTGCCTATTCAATTTATACGTATTCAGTTTCCGATTAGATTGGCATTTGCAATGACTATCAATAAGTCCCAAGGCTGAACGACGTCTGTTTGTGGCTTAGATTTGAGCACACCATGTTTTTCACACTGACAATTATACGTGGCATGTTCTCGAGTGGGTAAACCATCCAGTTTGTTTGTGTTAGCTAAAGATAGGCCAACAAAAAATATTGTTCACGCTATAGCATATAGAGATTGATATTTTTTGTTAGTGTTTGTTAGTGAATTTTAAGGACTAACTTATAATAAATTAAATAAGTTAATGTTTGGTGTTTTGTTACTTTTATATTCCCTCATCGTTCACAGCTATCCATGCCTTTTTCACTCATATACCACATCCTTACACACTTACAATAAGTTACTTATTTTTTTTTCTACACTAGAAATAATTTATATGGCAAAACAACGTTTGCCGGGTAAGCTAGTACTATATAATAGTCCCACAATTATTATTAATAAGTAGTTTTGTTTGTGATATTATAATTTATAATAGCGAAACGCATTGGTGTCTTGACCAATGACATACCTAACTGCCTGCCTACCGCCCTACCTATCTTAAAATATCGAACTCTAACTTGTAACCTATAGTGTGTGTATAATATTATCATTATTATAATATTAGCAGTAGTACGGTAATGCTGGTATAAACGATATTATGTTTAGTATTTTTTCCCTGCAGGCTTATCTCCCCCCGCCACACACTACGAGGCCCAATAAATATCACCGGCTGCAACGCTTATTGACAGTATTCAATCGACAGTCAACTGAAGAGACACTATGGCAAGTAACAATCTTAATCAGTGCATTAACAAATAAAGAAAATTGAGTAATAAATTGGAGCATTTGGAAAAGCACTTGTGCAATATAAACGAACCCCCAGGGACGATTGATTCTAAAAAGATTACTCACGACCACCACCACCACCGGTAGCAGCAGCAGCAACGGCAATGGCGGCGCCACGAGGACGATCAGAGATTGGAATATTGTGCTTCTTGTTGACAACTAAAAAGGGGCATGGACGACGGCAAAAACAATAACAAAGACGACGATGGCGGCAGCAAGCAATGGAGTTGGAATGAAAATTTAATAGATAGAAGATACGATGTCCCTAAATATTACTATATGCTCGCTGGCTTTGCGAAATAAAGTCATTTCAAAATTAGAGGAATTTGCTGCTGTCTGCTGTAGACAGCAGCAAATCCACGTCGTCGTCGGCCGGCGTCGCTACCGGCGCCTCCACCTCAACCATGTGGTGCGTCCACGTCGTCTAGTCGTCGCCATCAAACGAATAAAGTTCGCCGTACAATATCGACGACAGTAACACCAACAACAACCACCGCCATCGCCACGGCGACGACGACCACGATGAAAAGATCCATTGTGCCAGCCACGACAACAAAGGAGACGCCTAGACGCGGAGATGAGGGGAATGTTTAGTTGGAGGCGTTGTTAGAGATTAAGAGTTTAATAATTGTGACCATTTTTAAAACAAGTCTATTTATTATTTTTTTTGTTCTATGGGGATTCCGTCGTTCGTTTCGTTTGTTCCGTCGTGTTTAGCTGGGGGCTGGCAGTCGTGTTTTAACATTTATTGGAGATACATTCATAATTTAACGCTACGTCAAAAATGCCGCATATAAAGAAAACAGAGCGTAAAAGCGTAAGTTTGGAATTGATGATGAAAATGTTAAGAAGAATGGAAAATTGAAGCAAAGCAACAATTGTTGGGAGAGATTTTGGACTCTAAATATCGACTGTGAGACCGATTTTTATAAATCGGGATAAAATTAAAGTCTCCAGCGAAAGTTCAACACCTATAAGTGCAATAAAACTTTCTCGTTCGAGATCCTCTATCCTAGAAACAATGGAGAAGTTACTGTCAGTCTGGATCGAAGTTTTGAATAAGAAGAACACACCGCTGAGTCAAGACCTCATATGCACAAAAGCAAAATCTTTGTGTGAGATGCTGAAGACAGAAGAGGGAGAAGGGAGTTCCATTCCGACTTTTGCTGCCAGCAGAGGCTGGAGGATCTTCACAATATCCACATAACAGGCGAGGCGGCCAGCGCGGACATTTAAGCTACAGCTGAGTTTCACGACAAGTTTCAAGAGTTCGTAGGACGAGAGAATGTAGCAAAGCTATATTTTATACGTATACAGTTAACATCGCTAATAACGACGATCCTAGCGTCATCTATTCGCTGTTATTATAGCTAGTTATAATAGCTAATTTATACTAGACGACGCCATCTATTGGTAAACGTTTCTAACTGGAGCTTCTTCTCCAATATTTCTTTATTGTGGCATATGGATTATGTCTTACCGCTAGTTGTCAGCTAAAAAAAAACAAAATGAAGTAAGGGTATTTAAGGGCTGTCGCGAGATGACAGTTCTTTCTTTTGCTGAATCCATATTATTGGATAATTTATTCAGGTTTTTCTGGATACAAGTGTATCATATATCTTAATCCCGTTTTTACGGTGAGTTTTTTATATCTGGGTTGTGAAGTTTTATATCGACTGTGAACCGGCTATTGTCATTAAATCTTTAATTTTAAGCCAAATACCTTTTTAATGTCATTTTGTACTACTTCCCATCATTTACCGTGCCAATAAGTCGTATCTATTAGAAAATTTTAATTTACCGCCAAAATTTGGTTGATTCAACTTGTCCTAACAACGCCCCGCCTAAACTGCGAGCAATTTGTCATAGTATAAAGAGAGGAAGTAAGTTATCTTCATACAAACGCACCGAGCGCGGCTTGTATGTGTGCACCATAGTATCCATGCGTCACCGCACGCACACTTAAACAAAATCTCGACCCGTTTCTCAGTGCGCCAGTCGGGGCTAACACCGCATGAGGTTCGCGCGTCACGGCCTTTCGGCACCGCTAAATGAATGAAAAATGTGTGATAATCGCAGGAGAACGTATTGCTGTGTGTTTGGGTGTCTTAATAATTCATCGATTCCAGAATTGTCTCTGTTCAGATTACCTATGGTTTATCAGTAACCTACCGTTTACAAGTGCTCGTGCCTGTCTGCTGGTCCGTCGCTTTTTCTTTCATCGTTTAGGTAAAACCGACCTCACAAACCCTTCACCCAGACAATAGAAGTAAAAAATACAACTTCCTGATCCTTGCCAATTTATAGGCACTGAAATCAAAATTGAGCTAAAAGTGACAACCCTGAGACAGTAGGCAATTATATCGCGGATTGGGCCGGAGTTAGCCTACTCCCTCTCTTTATACTATGAATTTGTCCTATCTCTTCAAACTTGTACCGACGTGAACGTGGTTTCGGGCGCTCGAAGAAAAAAATACATTTTATGGAATATTATGTTAGTGGTGTACCGCGTTTAAAGTTATTTTCAAACATAATTAGTGTTGTGTGGAATCTAAAATGGTAAGTACTTATTGGGAAATCTTTGTAATTATCAATATTTAGACTTAAATAATTTCAACACTAAGATAGGACATTATGAATTACACATTACAAAAATAAGCAAGATAGTACATTATGTTTTTAGTGCCTAACAAATTAAATTAATGTTTTTGGTCAAATTTATGTTTAAAACCATTATTATTTTTGATTTTTTTAATGTAAAACATACCTATACATAATCTCATTTTTTATTACAGAGCTGTAACTTGTACAGAGGTAGACGTTTAGTGGAAGCGGTCCATAACGCTGATAATATTATACACAATGAAAAGGATTGTTTTATTTATAATGACGATGATCATTTATCTAGTTAATAGAACTACGGTTACTCAGGATGTACCAAGAGAGGAACGAAAAATGAAACCAACTTGCCCGAGTACTGTGTGTGCTAACTCGAAGAAACGGTACTGCCGATTATTTACCGAAGAACAGAGAGAGTGATCCACGAAAGATTTTGGGGACTAACTTGGGGAGAGCGAAAGTCGTTTGTGGTTTCTAAAAAGACCAACACCACCGATTGTGATTCAAGGCGCAATTACACGTTTATGTATCATTTGAATAATGGTCAAGAAACTTATCAAGTTTGTAGAGACATGTTCCTAAATACTTTAAGGAATGGATACAGGTGAACCAGTTTTTCAGACTGTTAAAGATGTTTACAAACTTTATTTATCTAAATGCAATGAAACCAGGCAACCAAGCTTCAGCCGCAAAAAATTTAGTGAAGTAATGAGTAGCAAAAACATTTCTCTATTTAAAGTAAAAAAGATAAATGCAATTTATGTACTAGCTATGAAACAGGGAATATACAGGAAGAAACACGTAGAAAAGAAAGAGAGAGCTAGAAGAGAAAAACGAGAAGACATAGAAAAAGCTATTAGAGGTGAAATAGTATTAATAGAAGTAGATTTTCAGGCGGTTAAGCTGGCACCATTTACTCATGCTAATGCTTTTTATTACAAAACAAAGCTAGCGTGTCATAATTTTATAGTTTATGATGTCGCTAAAAAGCAGTCAACATGTTACTGGTTCTCAGAGGACCAAAATAATCAGGAGCATCAACTTTTATTTCGTGCCTAATTGATTATTTGGAGAAAAAATGTTTATCTGCAGAAAAAAGACCTATTATAATATTTTCCGATGGATGCACAGCTCAAAACAGGAATAACGTAATGGCAAATGCCTTGCTAAATTTAAGCATGCTTCACGGAGTTTTGATATACCAGAAATATGTTAAGGTTGGCCATACACAGATGGAAGTAGACTGTCCATGCGTGTATCGAGAGAAAACTAAAAAACAAGGAAATAAAGCTACCCAGTGACTACGTCACTACTACTAGAGAAGCACGTGAAAAACGGTCTCCTTATGAAGAAAAAGAACTCACCTACGACTTTTTCCGAGACTATGCAACACCTTTACGTTATAAGACTATCAGACCTGGACGGTTGAAAAATGATCCAACTTTAACTGATATAAAGGTTATAAGTTATAGTCCTTCGGGAATAATAAAAGTAAAACTTGATTTTAGTGAAGATTTGATTGACTTACCACATAGACCGAAACGATTTGATCCCTTACAATCGTATCCACCATTATTTACAGCATGATCTCGAATCACAAAAACCAAGTGGTTACATCTGCAAGAACTTAAATCGGTTATACCTCAAGACTGTCACCATTTTTATGATAATTTACCCTATCAATACTGAAAGATTATGTTTATATAAGGTAAAAGTGGGAGAGACGCCATACTTTTTGTAAAAATTAAGGAAAACAATTAAAATGCAATATAAATCAACCCATTTATTTTTTATTAAAAGGT
This sequence comes from Phengaris arion, assembly GCA_963565745.1. Classification (NCBI taxonomy): domain Eukaryota; kingdom Metazoa; phylum Arthropoda; class Insecta; order Lepidoptera; family Lycaenidae; genus Phengaris; species Phengaris arion. The sequence continues at coordinate 4,377,257 of OY751444.1, read as the reverse complement.
ACACTAACATTAAGTATTAAATTTGCCTTTAATTAGTTTTAGACTTAAATTAAAAAGAAATAAAAAATAAAAATTCCAAGTTGACGGTAGGCCATCTCTCCCATAACGTATGGGAGAGACGCCATATAGTGTGGGAGAGATGCCTTATATATTATTGACCCTTTTTTTGGTTCTTTTTACGGATCATTTCCTTACCGCAATTATTGCAATGTGGAGCGTACATGGTACATGACTCATGCAGCCATTTTTGGCATAAGGAACATTTAATCCAGTCAGTCTTTTTTTTTTTGTTAAATAATAATTTTCCCAACATTCCGCGCACACATTGTTATCATCTTCTATTGGGGTGGTTGCTAAAACAGAAGGTGAAGACTTAAACCCTGTACTAGCTAATTTACGTTTTTTGGCTGCTCCTTTCATTAAGTTGATATTGGAAGACTTTTTATATACGTTCTCAGGAGAAGTCAAAACACAAGCAATTTGTTTTCGCTTTACTGTTGAGCTAGGGAGTTTTGGAATTGGATTAGACTCCTCAAGAATCTTTGTAGGGGTTTCTTGATAAGTGGATGTTTGTATGGAAGTTGATGGTTTTTGTGGAGACATAGCTGCAGCGGCAGCACTTTCAAGAGGAAGTGCAGGAGCAGCAACTTCAATTAAATCAGATATGGCAAAGAAATGATCTGGAATAGCATTAAGATTGAGTGGGAATATTCCACAAGCTTTAAAACCTGATGTGGCATTTCCTACCGTCGCAGCTTTTCCCCATGCTTGCCCTATTAATGACCCAACCTGTAGTCGTGTTATGGTTCTATTTTTATTTCTCAACATCCATGCATTTGATACTTGGTTGTAATAAGTTTTCAGAGGTTTGAAAAAACTACGATCAAGAGGTTGAAGAGCTTGTGTTGTGTGACTAGGCAAGCATATAATTATAACATCATTTTGATTTGCTACGTCTAACAGATCTATGGAATTGGAATGTGAGGTGTGGCCATCTAAAATTAAAATTGTTTTTCCTGTCTTTGGTTTTTTGGGTAGAAAATGTTCCTTAAACCAACGCAAAAATAATTCAGAATTAATATAAGATGACTTTTTATTCATATAGACGTCAGACCCATTTGGCAAGCCATCAGAAAACTCTGCCTTTTTATTGACTCCTTTCATTATTAACACTGGAGGTAGAAAACGGCCTTCAGCACTGCAACATGCAACCAGAGAAATTGTTTCTCCTTTTTCACGAGGTGTAATTACATGAATGTCCTTTGCTCCTTTGGCTGCTAATACTTTTCCAGGTTTATTTATTAGTTGAATTCCACTCTCGTCAACATTAAAAATATTTTCAGGTCTATTAGTTAAATCGTACTTTACCATTTCTTCTTCAAGCAGTTTAAAAAAAGCATTTACTTCTTCTCGGTTCATTCCCTGGGCTCTTGCAACAGATAGACCTTCTGCTTGACGTACTGAAATATCTTTATTTCTTTCTAGAAAAGAAGGGCTCTCTTCTTTTCTATGTTGACCTGCCTTCTCTTTTTCTTTAGAAAATTTATGCTTGATTCCAAGCTTTTCGGCAAATTGATAAGCAAGAGACCGAATAGTAGTCCTATCAGGAGCAAAACCAGCGTTAGCTGGGCGCTTAATATAAGAAGCCAATCGTTTTTCATTCTCTGTCCCAAGTGATGCTGAAGGACCTAATCCAGACTTCTTAGTATTACCAGTCATGAGACGCCTACTCAAGGTACGAATCGGTATTCCATAAACTTTTTGAGCTTCATTTTTTGATATTTCTCCTTTTTTTACTTTTTCAATAGCCAAAATTAAATTCTCTTCACTCCACTGCCCCCTGACTACCGTATGTTTCCTCACGTATTTTCTCGGCATTCTAAAAACAATAAAAATAATAAAGAAGACTCCCCTTTATTTTTATACATACACTTTTTACATTTATACTTTTGCAAAGTTGGCATCTCTCCCCAAGTTGTGGGAGAGATGCCATATGGGTATAACGTACTTAGGTATTAAACTATATTACAAAATCTAGTTCAAATAAGTTAAAAACATGCTAAATAACACATTAAAACCAGTTCTTACCTTACGGTGTCTTTGTTTTACGTTTAACACTCAATAAAACCGCAGCGACTCAAAATTTTCGTCGATAAATTGTCTCGCTAAAATAATCTTTTCGTCACTCACACGTCACACTCGAGCGCAGTTGAACAAGAACTGACACGTTTCGAAGGAAGCGTCTATAAGTAGTTAAAAACAGTGAGAAATATAGCTATCTCATTCTTACTCACTGAAATTCCGTAGGTATGGCGTCTCACCTCATATGGCGTCTCTCCCACTTTTACCCTACTTAATAAGTAATTAAACAAAGCTTATGTTGATTTTTTAAGGTTTATTTTTGTTATTTATTATACTTTTATTCTTTTCTGATTTCTTAGAGATAGTGGATTCTTCCTATTAGCGGCCTATCCACTAACGCTCATTCCTGCCGGAATCTACAATACTTACGGAATGAACGCCAGTGGATTTGCAAGAGCGAGAAAGAATGACGGTATTATAACACCGCGACCCCTCCCGTCGTGAAGGACGCGACGCGCTCTGTGATCAAGTTAGTGCCTGTTCATTTGTCCGGCGTGATTGAGCGCGCGTTTGTAATCATTTTGTTTGTGTCTGTCGTCTCGGAAGGAAAATGGATTCCCAACAAGAAATCGACGATAAAGCTGACATTAGAAATGTGCCCAAGCACATAATAAAAGAACTAATATGTACCTACAAATCTCACCCTGCCTTATGGCAAATTAAAAATAAAGATTTGTACGGCAACAGGAATTTAAAGTACAAAGGGCATCAAGCTTTGGTCAATGTATGGAAAAAATATGATGAAGACGCTGACATTAAAATGGTAAAAAATAAAATTCAGTCATTGTGGGGGTCTTTTCGCAAGGAATTAAAAAAGGTAAGTGTACTGTGGTGTAGTAACCTTACTGACTTTTTGATGAAAACCTTAGTAGGTACCTAGAAATTACGTAGGTATCTATTATTATAGCTTGACAGAAAAAAAGGGATGTTGTATCAATAAAAAACCTACTTAATTCTAGTAATATTAGTTTATTGTTATTAAAGGTATGTATGTACATTAGGTTGATAGCATCATACCTATTATAATTTGGTAGGTAGGTATATAAATTGTGTTACAATAATAGGTACTTATCTATGTTTATATTTTTAGATCAAAAACTCTCAGAAATCGGGAAGTGGCACAGAAGAGACATATAAGTCGCAATTATGGTACTTCTCATTGATGACCTTTTTAACCGATCATGAACAGCCAACGGAGAGTTCAGATAATTTAGATGAACATGAATTGACACAAGAAGCAGTAACACGTCAAGACAATGATAATGGGACTGCTAATGAAGAAAAGGTTAGTACCTACTTAAGTACCTACTATTATACATAAGTATTATTATATATAAGTACGTACAGGGTGTTGTGTAATCACCGTTGTCCTTTCTGGTTAGATAACTGCAAAATAAAAATATAATAACCAAGTTTACCAAAAAATATTATAGTTTTACGCCTTTAATTTGTCATCAAAGGCCCACAAACACCCCGTATATGTTTTTTAAATTTTCAAATGGTCGATTTTTTAAATTTTGCCAAGGTAACCTAAAACCTTCCTTTGTTACTGAAATAAGAAACATATCGATCTCTATTTTCTCTTGGAAGTAAAGGCGGACGACCACGATTAACATTTTGTAATTCGACCATTTGAGGCACGTTTTCTTCGTACCTCCATTCGGCAGTGTGTCGGATTTCGCCAGTTCGCTTGTCGATGCTATCGACAGTCTTGTGGTGATACGAGTAAGTAAAATTTGCTTTGGCGACACAAATAATTTGTAATGCACAGATCGCTAAAACAACTTTGTTTACGTTTTCCACTTTAATATTCATTGGTGAATTCAGTACTCGAAATCTAGAATTTATAATGCCGAACGCATTTTCGACGACATTACGCGCTCTAGAATGGCGAGAATTATATCTTTCATTCATAACATTAGAAACACTTTCATCCTGACTGAAACGTTTTAAGATGTGTTCATGTGCGGGAAAAGCATCATCAGCCAAAAAAACGTAATTCATTTTTTCAACATTATCTTCACGTTTAGGGATATGAAGCCCGTCATTTTTTAGCATCCGCCAAAATGAAGTGTATTCAAATACTCCTCCATCTGAATTCCTTCCATTTTTTCCTACATCTGCGAATATAAATTCATAATTGGCATTAACTATAGCCATGAGAACTACGCTGTAAAAATTTTTATAATTGTAATACAGTGCTCCAGTATCAGCGGGGCATGTAATTCTTATGTGTTTCCCATCAATTGCAACTCCGCAATTGGGGAATTGCCATCTCTCATCGAACATTTTGCCTATGTCCAACCATTCACGCTCAGATGTAGGGAACTGAAAAAAAGAGTAATAATCTAAGTGTATTTTGCTTTTCATCACAACTAATAAAGGTTATTTTTTTCAGAGTGCAGAAGCTACTGATATTATATATGGTGATAAGCATGTGCCCGCAAAGAAAAAAAAGAAATTAGAAGAAGAAGAAAAACGAAAATTCTTAAATGCTTGCACAGCCGCTTTAGGAAATAATGAAACAGATATTGACGCGTTTGGGAAATTCGTTAGTAAGAAATTAGAAAAAATACAGAATGCGGAGCAAAAAATGTATGTGGAATCATTAATAACAAAAGTAATGAATTATACTATACTCAATAAATTGAGCGAGCTTACGGATATCATTACAAATTATTCTTTTTTACGTGATACAAATACCGGCTCGAGCAACTACTCTTCTTCTACGTCAGTTTCAGTAGCTTATCCGCCAACAACTACTTTGGTAAACACATCAGCGAGTGAATATTATGAAAATGTTGGATCTTATGAAACCATCGAATGATTAATTCGTTTTTCCAAGTTGATTTTCGATAGTAAAATTGTACCTACTATCAGTGTTTTCATTTTACCTATATCCCTAACACTTCCAATCAAAAAGCTCTAAAATAGCTTTCAAAATGTTAAGGTAGGTAGGTATGTAGTGAATTATTTTTAAAAAATAATACGGGTTTAAATACAAAAATGTACTTACTTTGAAGACGTTATTCTTTAACACGTTAAAAATTACTGCACATGTTTCTGTGATGATACGACCCAGGCTTTGCGGAGATATACCATAGCTAAATTTAAGACACTCATAACTTCTACCCGTAGCTAAAAACCGCAATGTTACTGTAAGGCGCTCCTCGGCTGTTATGCAATTTCTCATTCTGGTGTTTTGTTTCTGCAAATACGGTGTTACCATCTTGAGCAGTTCGTTAACAGTCGAGACATCCATTCTTAAATAGTTCCTAAAATCATCAGGTACATCGCATGCCAGATCTTTTAAAAGTCTTATATCACTATATTTCTCCTTTTCTAATAACCACTTTTTTACCCGCATTCTATGTCTTCTTTTAGGTTTAAATAGATATTCACTCGCAATAAAACTCAAAGCAATAGCAATCTGTTGCTTACGGGTACACATGTTGTTGCAAAATGATTAAATCCATAAAGAAAATTCAAAATGACGCGCATTCCTTTTAAATGACAACAATCTTCATAAAATGTTAGGATTATAACCATCCACAGACACGCAATCCCTCGGTATGACTGACAAGATGCAAACTGACAGGAATGTACCTAAACGTGTGTATGGTCACTAAAGGATTGTTTTTCCGCATGCGGTGGCGTGTGGTGATAAAGTCAGGGGAAAGTCCGAAGGATTGAGGTTAATTAGTGGCTTCAACGGTTTTATTTTATCCCGTCGCTTTTCTGTACACTTTGCACGACGGGATAAGTCGGAAGAAATGAACGTTAGTGGATGGGCCGCTATTAAGACTGAAATATTATGGTCCAATAAATATTAAGCAATCAACCAAAGTTTTGTTGCCTTTATACTTTTCTGATTATTTAGAGATCTACGAACTTATCTCGATTATCTAATTAAAATTATTCAGGCAGAAGAATATTGGGTTCATTTTTTAATAAATAAACATTATTAAAGTCAACTGTTTTTTTATTTTATAAAAATTTATGCGTTTGTAATAATAGTCACGTTTTTCTGTTTTCTGAAAAAATCTTTAAAAATAAGATAGGATAATTTGCCAGTTCACAGTCGATATGGTAAATCACGCTTGTATTAAAAGACATTATTTTTTCATGTAAATTATACCTTGTAAAATTAGTTGTCAAAATTTGATTGGCCAAACCACGTGCTCATTCATAATTTCATCTTCCCGTTTAATGCATTGATATACTATTAGTTTGTTTGTATGTTTGTATCAATTCTTTAATTGGACGTAGTTATACAAAAATGTTCCAATCCACATGTCATGTTAAAATGATTAAATATACAGATCTGCGTATTTTTACATCTACTACTTGTTTCATTAATCTGTTTCAGTCCTCAAGTGACAGTTTTAGGTATTTTATTTTGACATTACGTTCCAACCCACACTTTGTCAGATTAATGCAATATGCAAGTCATAAAAAATGTATTAATCCGCAAGAAACATTTTAATAAACAATATTATTTTATTTCACCGGGAAAACAATGTTTCAGTACTTTTGGATTGTTTTGACAAAATTATAAAATGGTCTTTTTTCTTGAAAAGAATGTTCCAATACTTTTGGAATGTTTTGACAAAACTATAAAATGGTCTCTTTTCTTAAAAACAAGTTTGGAACATTTTATCAAAATTACAAAATATTCATTTTTCTTGAAAATAATGTTCCAATTCTTTTGGAATTTTTACACAATATTGTGACAGTCTTATTCATAAAAATACCCTAAAATAGGTTTTAAACACTCATTAGTTAAAATGCTTATTAGAACTAATAAACCTATTATAAAATGTTCTATTCATAAACGTTCTATAAACCCGTCATAACTATTTTGTCGGTAAAATATATTTTAAAGTGATTAAGTTGTCGTTCTGACAAATCCATAGATTAAATGCCAAAACAGCTGTCAAAAAAACGCTGAAAAAACTAAAAAAAATAGTTTGACAATTCACTTGTGATATATTTGGAGAGCTTGAGACTTTGTTCGTTGCGTTTATTTCATTGTATTCTATTATAAAATAAAAAACCAAAAAAATACAAAGAAAAGGCAAAGAAGCGAAAATTGGCTGGAGGAAGATAAGGTTAGTTGAACAATTTCCCTCCTTACACAAGTATTTATTTCCATAGAATTTATTGGTGGATTTGGTGAGGGAGCGTGTATCCGTCATCAAAATAAAAACAAGGATACTAATACAAACTCCAAAAAATTGGCAGCATGGGCAGATTTGTTAAACAGGTATGTGTCATTGATACCTAAATATAAGATAAATATTTAAAGAAATTTTTCAAATCTTGCAGGTCAATGTTGGAAAGGCATCGGAAAAAAAGATATTAAGGTGGATGAGATAAATAAAAAGGTGAGATATAGTCAAATTTTAATAAATTATTCATATTCATTTATTATATTTTCTCCCCTCTCAATCAGTGGTAAAATAACTGTGTTTATAATTTTTCAGGATGTAACTGGGTTACATGGCCTTTTACTAACTGTGCCGGATGAGACTCCAGATATTGTAAGTATTAGTAAAGCAATGTAAACACAAGCATTTTGTGTAGTGTGTTTAGAAACTACATAATATATGCCACTGTGTGTACAATTTCAAAGAATACCTTTTTAATTACCTTTTTCATAAATTGTTTAATTATTGTAGGGCACAACAAGTCAAGTGATAAATGTCACACAAGAACCATTTCAGGAGGTAGAGAATACACAAAATGTAATAACACAGTCAATTTAAAACTATTTTTATTTACATATACCTAGATACAAAATATTATTAAAACAGGTTTCATTTTTTCAGGTTGTATCTCCTGGTTCATCAATATCAAATCAAATAATCAAAAAACCGTCTTCTGCAAAGAAACCTAAAAAAAAAGAAAATGTGAACAAGGTGAATCCTCAAATAAAATATTAGCGAAATCGAGTTTTTATAATAATACGAAAATTAATTACGAATGTCTATATTCTCGACTATTTTTTAGGCATCAGCTGCACTGAGTATAGCAAGTATGGAAACTGCATGTCGGAAAGAACTTCATGAAGTCCAAATGGCAAATGAAAAAAGGAGAGCCCGAAACTTGGACTTAAAAGAGTATTTTTTTAGAAAAAAAATACAATTATTGGAAAATGATAATAAATAAATAAATACTTGTAACTAGATACCTACTTATTTATCTAAAATGCCTATCAATAAATGCTCTTAAGACAGCATTGTTTGGGCCTCTTCCTCTGTCCTCAATAATCTGTGGTTAAGCAACAGCATCTTGTAACTCTTCATTGTCTTGATCTGTAAATTTAAATTAGGTTTTGCATTAAGTATCAGAAAGATGACATAATTTACTATGTAAATAGGTTACTGATTTCCTGGTTTTAAATAGTTTTTGGCTTAAATAATAAATATTGTTGACATTTCACACGTAAGTTAATATATAATTATTTTGTGCAAGTTACCTGGTGTCAAGTCCTCTTGTCCTATTGCAATATTGTGCAACACTGCAAGTGCCACAATGGTTGGTTTGACATTGTGCATGTGTACTGTTAAACCATTTAATAAACATTGAAACCTCTGTTTCCATATACCAAAGCAACGTTCGACACAGTTGCGAGTGGCAATCTGGGCTCGATTGTACCTTTCCTCATGTTCATTTTGAGGCCTTAGTATGGGTGTAAAAAGATATGACTCTAGTCGATACCCAGAATCTCCCAAAAGTCTCCCTCTGAACTCGCCTCGCTCAAAGTGTTCTTTAAGAGAGGACTCATTGAAAATTCTAGAGTCGTGTGTGCTGCCTCGCCACCTTGCAACGATGTCTCTTATTTTTAGTTCAGCATCACAAGTTACCTGAAATATGGATAACATGGCTGAGGTAAATTTTCACTTCCCCTTTGGGGTAAATTTTTGGGCGGGATAGGAGTTGGAGTAAGTATAGCTACACAGGTAAACTCAAATAGGTACCTGTACTGTACTGTACCTGTGTGTGTATTGAGCTGCGTCACCACCATAATTCTTTATTTTTATATGGGTGCAATCGACACAACCCAAGACAGAAGGAAAATTTCTTATCTGAAAAAATTCCCTCATAACTTTTTGCTGTGCTGCCAGGGACTCTGGCATTTTTATATAGGTGTCAGAGTGGCGAGCAATCACATCATCGATCACATCTCTCCTTGTAAATCTTTCGGCGACGTGGAACATGTTCTGCTCGATCAATAGCATCTAATGCTTGCAAAGCTTGCATAATTACCACTAAAGACAATTTTACTATTTTTGTTATAAAATTTTATCCAGCTCCTTGCAAATCCTCTTTTAAATGTTCTGTCTTGCAAATAAAACTAACCATAAAACGGTCCGGACGCGAAAACAAAATCAGCTGTTGCACATTTGTCGGCCATATTTCTGTTTAATAAAGGTTTATAGTAGGGTTCACCCTGTTTTAAGTTATGAAGCCGCTATAGAATACTTATAAAGCTTTTTAGCGTTATTGAACATTTATGAATAATACTTTTCGGGACTCACATTTTACCAAGCTGATAAACCTATTTTAACTTTTTATGAATAAGACTGTAATACTTTAGGAACATTATAAAAAAATATAAGGTGCATTGGGGCTATTCCGATACGATTTTTGTTGAGTTGATAGGTAGTGTTAGTTTTTATTTATTTGTAAGAGATCTGTAATTGTTTTTTTAAAACTGATTTTACCTCTGTCTAGTCAAGGAAATTATCTATTAGCGTGCACTTATAGAGTCATTATATGTATTTTAGTTAATGAATTATACTTATTTAAAAAACGCACTTTTTTTTTTCTTCTTTTGGGGATATTCCGAACCATGTCGGGGTTATTCCGAACTCATTCGAAAGTCTGTTTTAAGACCTGGTATTCAAAGTGCATATTTCTTTTTCGTTCGGAAAACCCCCGGTGACAAAAATATTTACGTATGTGTCAAGTATATAGCTCAACTGAATTTTCATAGATTTGAAATTCGGAATTACCCCATCCAGTGACAGAGGTCCTCAACATTTTGGCTATACTTGATGTGTGTTGTAAATTTTGAAATTAAAGTCATGAAATTTATACCAAACTTTATTTTTGTTTCTCTATGCAAGATAGATCAAGATAGTTAGGTTTTTACTATATATAGAGTGTTATATAGAGTGTAAAGAACGGTGTACCGAAATTAATGCAGGCGTGATTAGTCTATGTAACTAAAAAACATTCTTGTCAAAACGCAGTCCCTTGCACCTTGTATTTTGGTACACCGTCCCTTACACCTTATATTCATTTTAGACGCAGTCAATCAGTCTTTGCATTGAACATTTTTAAGTTAAATTGTAATAGTACCTATATTTAGGTAAGTATGTAGCAATTTACCCAAAGCATACAAATAATCAACAAAAACATAATTAAGTAGGTAAATTGTTACCTGACAACTGAATAAGCAACAATAAAATTTACTTTCAATAACTATAAAAAAAAACATATAAGTAACGAGATAGCAAATATAAATTATCATCGCGTAGAAAAACTAGTCAGCCTTTGTATTAGGAACTTTTTTTCACAAAAGTAACAGTAAGTAGGTATTGTTGCTTATGTATTTACTTAGGAACAAATAAACTGTTAGTTTACTTAGGAACAAAAAAAAAACCAATCATAAAAAATAACAAATTAACAAAACCTCTCTTCTGCATAAAGGATATAAACTTACTTAAAAATTATCTCCGAATTTAGTCAAAAAACAAATAATAGATGAATAACTAATGAGTTCAATCAAGTGAATAACTAGTAAGTTCAATTGATTAGTTCGATCGTCGAACGAGTGTTTTCGGCTCATTTATTCGACCGTCAAACAAGTTAAAATCGTTTATTCTAACTAGTTCGATATACTTATTAGTTCGATCGTCGAAAAGTAAGATGTTTTAATTTTAATTTGTTTTACTGTCGAAATTATAATAACTAATCAATCAATAAACAAAAAACAGTTAAAATATCTAATAATAACGAAACAAGTGGCAAACCAATGAATTGAACTAGTGAGAACTTTTAAATTATTTTGAGCTTTAAAAAAACACAGAGTCAACGTCATTACACAAATAATATTCTTTTTTATTATCATTTTTTAATTCAATTTTTATTATTTTTACGATTGATGCCTTCGGAACTACGTCACAATCCTTTCTTTTTGGTTTTACAAATATTAGGGGTGGTTTCTTTACAGTTTTTAAGAAATCAATAGTGAAGTAAGTTTCTACATCCAGCTGGTCAATTTTCTCGATAAACCCTATATAGTGAACCCATTTGTTCCTCATAAAATATCTTACTAGGACCGTGTCGTTTATATTAAAAATGTCATTCCTTTCATTGTTGTTGTAATTTTCGTTACTATCACTACTATCCTCTTTTATGTCACTGTCTTGATAGCGTTCGCCTTTTTCTATTTTTATTTTTTTAGCACTCTTCAACAATTTTTTATGACTTCCGCTCATACAGCTGTTACTTTCATTTTCTTCATCTTTGGTTTGGTTTTCTTTACATTCAATACTTTTTTTGCCTTTACCTTTTCCCTTTCTTAAACTAATATTATGTGATTCTTCGTATCTTCGTTTATTGTCTATATTTAGTGGGGTAAAATCTTCTTTAAATACATGAAATTCTTCAAAGTCATCAAAATCAAGTAGTTCTGAGTCACTATACAAGCTCATTATATCCGATATACTTGTTGTGGAATCCATTGAAGGGACGCGCTTTCGCTTCGTACTTTTTTGAAGGCCTGAGGTACCCGGTCGATTTATATCCAAGTTTTGTTTAAATTTTGTTTTAGAATTTTTGCTCTGACTATCCTTGTTATCTTGCTTCTTCATACTTTTCTTAGTTTCTTTATCTTCGTCTTTAGATTCTTGTTTCTTACTCATAGACTTGGTTATCACTTCGGCACCTTTTGAGATACGTTTTTTTTTTATCACAGTATCATTGTTTTTCTTTTCCTGTTGTATCTTTTTCAGAAAAGCTTCTTCAAATGTGAAGATTCTTGGAGATGCTGGTGAAAGAGGTGTTTGTGGCGCTGCATTGAAAGTTATGGAGGATTTTTTGATGACAATGTTAGATGTTATAATTATATTAGGATTTTTAACTGTTTCGTTGTTTTTCGGATCAGGACGAGCTTCTTTTAAACATGTTGGCATAGAGGTTGAATCTTCAGCTAAAAAAACCGTCATCTGGCTATCAGATTTTGGAATTTGAGATAATAAGGTTACATTTTCAGTTGGAATATTAGTAAATTGGTGGTTTATTGACTTCGGTTCCCCAAGAGTGTCGTTTTGTTGGTCCGGTGGGCACTGTTTGTGAAGAGTTGCGTCAGGTATGTTATTCTGTTCATTAAAATAATCGATACAAATTTTTTTCAATGATTCCGGACTACTTGTATTTTGTTGACTTTGGAGCAAACGCTCTTCTCTTATTAACTGGTACCTTCTATAGGCATTTGGATCGTACTTTTCCACAGGTATAACACTGGCATCAAACGGAAAAATTCCAGCTTTTTTAAACCCATTTTTAATGATGTCGGGTGCGGTTTCTTGCCATGTATTAGCAAGTGTTTTCGAGAATATGTTTTTCGCCATTTTAGTGCCAATGTTTCGACGCTGCCAGTCGACTAGTTTGGCATCCCACTTGCTCTTAAAGGATTTGAAAACTGCTATATTTTACATCGACATGGGTAGAGTGGCCATCATACACTAACAAGACTGGTCTCTCCTGACCTACACTTGGAATGAGAATCGTTTTTATGTAGTTATAGAAAATGTCGGTCTGCATCCACCCCTTAGGACTTGCAGCATACGATAACTCGAAGTCGTAATCATCTGTTGCAGCCATCCACTGATCCCAAACATATTTTCCTTTAAAGACAATTAAAGGTGGTAATTTCTTGCCTGCAGCATTTGCACCTGCCAATACTGTTATATTTTCCTTGCCAGAACCGTAAGTGGTTCTTGCACAGGGTTTATTGATGGCTCCCACTACTTTTGTTCTAGTAGGGTCCAGACACAGAGACGTTTCATCTAGATTCCAGACGTTTTGAGGTTTGTCAATAAGATCCAACTCTATCAAAGTCTTTTCTAGCAAGTCGAAGTACTCGAAAATGAAAAATGGATCCGTCATTTTTTTGCGTACATATTCCACGGGCTGTGCTTTCTTTATAGAGAGGCGGTGACGTTTGCGGAAGTTGATGAACCAATCTGGACCGGGCGTGTTATTTTTAAATGGCGTTTTAATCTTATTTGCCGTTACGTATTCAGCGACAATTTTTAAAATTTCTTGTCTTGACAATCCAAATCCCCATTTTTCCATTATTTTTATGGCATCTGCTAAACGTTCTTCTTCTTCCAATGAAAAGATTGTAGGTCTACCTGCAGTTGGCCTGGAATACTTAGAATGCATATTTTCACTTAGAGTCGCTTTTGGAATGGAGTATTGTTCTGCTGCAGTGGTTATGGTAAGTTCTCCATTTTTTATTTTTTGTAACGCCTCGGCTAAGTCTTCTGGCGTGTATGGTTTAACTTTCTTACGGACGTAGGTACGGGCCATGTTAGACCTGAAAAAATAAGATGGGGTAAGTACTTAATGCAGTTTTAGACAATATAAGTTAGGTAAGTGCCGTATGGTATTGGTTTCTTATCCTCCTACATATTAACTTTCCGTGGTTAGAAGGCGAAAAATGGAAAGGGTTTGTACCTACATCATGTACTTAAAGATACATATAAGTAGGTAGAGAAATTATTAACTGTCGTTAAATGAATGAAATGAATTTTTTTTCGGTATGTTATTTTATTAATTAGTAAGTAGTTTTATTGTTTAATATGGCTTTTATAATTACATCCATATTAGTGTGAAAATGGGTGATTTTACAAAAATAATGTTATTTTTTCGTCGCTGTCCACTTCCTTACTCGATTTCATCATTAGGTTCACAAATAGTAGGTACGTGCGTGCGGTTGACTTTTCCGTTTGACTACTAGCTAAGCGAGCGTAAACCGGTTTCATCCAGTAGCGGCGCGTACGCGACGTGGCGGCTAGCGATCACGTACGTACACATGCGCCGTATACTTGTGTACCTACGACGGCGCGGTTGTATGAAGCTTTGTCTCTGTACATTTTCACTACCGACTATTTTGAAAAGTTGAGAACCTCTGCAGATTACTATGAGAAAAGAAAATGGGTTTATTCCGAACACAAAACATGTCGGAATATTCCCGTCGGGTTTATTCCGAATAAAACTAAAATTTAGAGATAGAACGTCCTGACACATTGAATTGTCCTTAAAAAACGACAATTTACCATAAAAATAAACAATCAATTCATTTACTTACCTAGTTTAGACACAATCCAAGTAGGGGTTATTCCGATTTGTTAAAAATGGCGCGAAATCGTCCGTTGGCACAAAAACTGTCACTGCACTCGTCGGAAAGCCGCTAGCGACGAGCGTCAACTGGAGACCGATAGCCGAATCAACATGGCGCCTAGGTAAATGTTGCCAACATACAAATATTATTTCGTTTGGTACATTTTTCGGTTGTTCGGAATATAACCAAATTCGGAATACCCCCAATTCACCTTAAAATATTTATTTTTCTTAAAAAATAATGTTTCTATGCTTTTGAATCTTTTTTAAGAAAGAAAAATAATTGCAAAATTAATGTTCCAATGTTATAATATCGTTTTAAAAATACGAAAAAAAACTTTGTTTCGTTAAAATTAAATAATGTTTCATTGGATGTTCCACGGTAGCCCGCGAAATTCAAATTTTTGTACGTTTTTTACAATTTGCCGGTCATTGTCAGGCTTTACATTGAACAAAATATGATTCGCGTGAATGTGTAATGTGTGTATGTGTATTACTAATACTTAGTATTATTTTATAAAAATAATATAGTCTAAAATTATTCTAAGTGATTCAAACTAAATTATGAGGATGCATTTGAGCACTCAATTTATCTAATAATCAAAGTGCATTTAACTATTTCCGCTAAGTCGATTGACCTTGACCGAGTGAATCAGTTTTGTAACAAGTGTCATAAGCGTCGTTCGTCTTTTATTTTGCGTTGTGCTTCGTTAATTACTTTGAGTTACTGTTTTGGGGATTTATCATCGTAATAAAAATGGAAGAAAACGAAAGTGGGGTAAGTTTTATTGCAATCCAATTACTAAATAGAATAGGTAAGACTAGGTATTCATTTTGACCGTTATGCGTGTATTATAATACGCTTGATACATAATAATACCCAAGTATTTTATTTATTGACTGTTTACACCTTCGATCAAATATTTATGGTAGATGCACAGTTCCATATAAAAATGCGTATAAAGCATGCCGTGATAAATCAACATTTTTTGGTTAAAATAAGTTTTATACCTATTTTAACCAAATAGGTTTTATACCTATTTTAACCAAATGGTACCTAATTAACACCTTCGGTGCTGCATCTGGCATAAAATAACCGCTGCGTAACTAACCTACGGTGAGGGCGCATGAATCTATTGCTATCTCATGGGACGGGCTACTTATATATAGGATTTCTTGCAGTGGGAAAGTGACAAATATACTCATTGGTCTTGGGTCGTCAAATACTAGAAATTGAAACAATAAAAATGCATTGGATCCTTCAGACCCGATTAGGCCTGGAAGGAAATCGTATCCCTTAGGTGCGTTTATCGGGTGTTTTGGACCCGATCCCCGATGACCTGATAACCGCACCTAATTGGCGTGTCAGTATAACAGTGATGTACATCGTATCGATGTCTCGATAATTACGTATTTCTATTTGTGTGAGTTTTGTCAATTAAGTGAAAAATGAAGCGTTCAAGGAGAATGTTGGACATGTGTGGCAGTGACAGTGAAAAAACTGAGAAAAATTCGGAGGAAAAGGATGGGAAATCGCCAAAACACTGGCGCAATGTTTTAATACGGCGAAGTAATGTGAGTTCTATGATTTTTACTAGTCCAACAAGTGGCCATACAATGAGTGTACTCCAAAATATACCACTGTCTCCGGAGAATAAATTACCATCAACATCCAATAAAAATAAACGTATAAACATTCTAGAGGATATCACTATTAAACCTAGCTGCTCTAAGCAAAATAGCATACCTGTAACTAACACCGAACTGATTCAGCAGGATTGTTTTTCTACTCCAAAAAGCCGTAAGATACCCAAACTTTCTTCAACTTGCATAAGTCCTACTTCCGAAAGAGATGCATTTTCCACGACGTCAATGAGCAAGTGTGGATCTCTGAATGACTTGTCAGTTTCGAACTTAGTTTCGCTTAATTCTTCTTTTAATTAGGAGCAATTTCTTAATATGATTCCCGGCACACCGTCTTCTAAACATGAGAAAACCGAACACGACACTATTGAACCTGAACCTTGTCCAGATTTGAACATGAATTCGACACAAACCGGAAGATCAGCATCAAATGTTTGTAGACAAATCCCTCACACTGAGGATAATCTGAATACTGTTGAGTATGATGAATCTAGTTCTGATACGTCGTATGTTCCTAGTAGTGAATCTGATACTTCCGAAGAGTACGAAGATGGCGAAGACGACGAAGATGACGAAGACGAAGGCACGAATGTCATCCAAGAGCCTTCTACTACTTATAGTATTAATAATAACGAAGACGAGTGGCAGGATATTTCCAATGATACACCCGCATTTGAAGAATACGTTGGTGAAAGTCAGATATTTGTCCCTTCTGATATTAAGAGCCCAGATGAGTACTACAGATTATTCTTAACTGATGAAATAATTGATATAATTGTTCTTGAAACAAATAAATTTGCAACTAAATGTATAGAATCCGGCCAACTTAAGAATAAATCTCGTGCAAAGCTGTGGAAACCAACTACTAGAGAGGAAATGTTAAAATTTTTTGGGATTCTATTGGTAATGGGTCCTAATTTAAAATGCTATTGGTCCAAGAAAAAGATGTACAGAAACGAATACATTGCATCGTTAATGAGCAGAGACCGATTCTTATTGTTACTAAAATTCTGGCATTTTTCTGATGATAGCGCAAACACTCAGTCTGATAAATTGAGCAAAATTCGAGAAATTTATGACATGATTCTACAAAACTTCAAGAAAATTTTAAAGCCCGGAAAAGTTGTAGTTGTTGATGAGTCGATGGTTCCGTGGCGTGGCCGGCTGCGATTTCGTCAATACATAAAAAATAAATCACACAGATATGGAGTAAAACTATACAAATTGTGCACCCCGGAAGGATATACATCTAATATATTGGTTTACACTGGGAAAGAAGAGAGTGGCCGTGATATTAATCACACACAAAATGTTGTGTTAAAACTTCTTAATGGTTTGGAGTATGAAGGAAGGACTGTTATAGCGGACAATTTTTACACGTCTATTGGACTAGCAGAAACGTTAATTGCAAAGAAAAGTTTTATTTGTGGTACACTACGAGCTAATAGAAGAGGTTTGCCTAAAAAAGTTGTGTCTGAAATTGAAAAAAGGACAGATACAAGGCAAAATGAACAGCAAGGGAGTAAGAGTTCTGAAATGGGTTGATAAGCGTCCTGTTTTAATGATGAGCACATGCAGAAATCATGATGTAAGCATTAAAGATACTGGAAAAAAAGAGGTACTAATGAAAATATAATGAAACCAGAATGTGTCTTGAATTATAATAAATATAAAAAGGGTATAGATTACAGCGACCAAATGTCCTCATATTACACTACATTAAAAAAAGGTCTAAAATGGTATCGCAAGGTTATGATGGAATTGATATTTGGGACTGCACTAGTAAATGCATGGATTGTCTATAACCTTAATAGTGAGACGAAAATGACCAAACTAGAGTTCACTGAAAATGTAATAGAGAAATTCACGAATAGTTCTCTTAAAGACAGCCAAGATGCCATTCAGTCAACTTCGAACTATGAAGAAAATGTGAACAATGGACATCGCTTAGAAAAAGGAAATAAGAAACGAAATTGCGTTGGTTGTTACAATAAATTAAGGAAAACACTAAGTAGCAAAGAAGCTGCAAAAAAAGTAAAAAAAGTAATGACATATTGTGCCCCGTGCTCGAAAACTTACTGCCGCGACTGTTATAATGATGCTCATTCAATTTTTAGTATAAAAATAAATAATTATTTTTCTTGATATCGATTTTTTATTGACAACACTAGTAGTTTATCGATATAATTACCCTTCTGTGCTGATATCGGATACTAACGATCCTACATTTTGTTTTGATTATTTTTATATGAAATAAGGCTTTAATTCCAGGACTAATGGATTTAAGGTTGTAATAATTCAATATAAACATAAATCAAGTAAATATTTAATGTTAAGTCTAATCATTACAGACATATTTCTCTTCAAAGCTTAAATGCTGAACAGATTGTTGGAACCCGTAACGCACCTGAACAAAGTTGAGGATCAGGTCTATTAAACCATCCACAGCACTGTGTGAAAGTAAGGCCAGTAGGCTAACGCACTCAACGTGTTAACATTGTTACTGGGTCGTCATGCCGGACGTCATGTTCGATTCCTGGCACGGTCAACACTTGTCTGATGAGCGCATTGTTAGCTGGTTGTACAATATGTATCGAAATGATATATTTTGTATTTATGTAATATGTAGATATGTGTAGTTTGGAGCTAACCGACCGTGAATGTGAAATGCGTCCAGTATTTATTTATTTTATTCCTTGTTATATATGTTCAGTCCTTAGCACAGCTAATCTCAGATTTTCAAAATTATTAAAAATACTTTAATACAGCTAAATCTACGAAAAATAATGTAAATGTTTAGATGGTTGTTGTTCAATAACAAAGAAACAGCTAAACAGATTCTGATAATTATTGTTTTTTTTATGTTTGTAGGTAATCCCGTTACTCCATACTCAAA
Organism: Phengaris arion; assembly: GCA_963565745.1. NCBI lineage: Eukaryota > Metazoa > Arthropoda > Insecta > Lepidoptera > Lycaenidae > Phengaris > Phengaris arion. The sequence continues at coordinate 4,358,152 of OY751444.1, read as the reverse complement.
TGAGCAACGATCCATTTCTCCACCGCCTTTTTCACCCCTTACTCCACTTATTGCTATGAAAACCACTAACAAGAACATCAGTTTATCAGAAGGTAGGTGTATTGCAGTTTTGATTCAAATCTACATTATAATATATGATTACAAGTAGCTAAAAGATATATATTTATATACATACGTGTCTTTACTGATTCGAGTTTAACTAATTTGATCCAGGAAAAGTGAGATGATGATTAATTACAGGCAAGGTGTTGTTTCAGGTCCATCTAATTTAGGTGTTTTACAGTCAGATATAGAGAATATTGTGTCTGTTCCACGATGTTCAACCGAAACGCCATCTTCATCACCACTTCGACCGATGTCCCCAGAAACTCAAGAACTGTTTAACACACTAAGTGAACATCAGAACATATTATTAGACAATAGGGATATTTCACATCATGAGGATATCGTATGTGATTTCGATAGCGATGATAGTGTTAGGGATCCGAATTTTAACATATGTCAAGAACGAGGTGTTAAAATAAGCGAGTCAACTACTTCTTGTTCATCTTTGGATAATAATGAAGCATGTACTAATAATTTAATATCATTAGAAGAACAGCATAACGATATCGAAGTTACATCAACTACTGATATACCAATAGAACCAGTACCCGTAATAAATGATGATGATACTGTAAAACTGGTAGACCAAAAAAAGGACGTAAACGTAAATATCCTCAGAGTCGTGATGAGAGAAAACGTAAGAAATATAATAATATAGAATATACAACAATTACTAAAAATGAAATAATTAAGCCTAAAGTTTTTGTAGACTATCGGTGCAAGTGTTTAAAAAAATGTGCTGACTTAATTCCAGTAGAGGTTAGAAAACAAGAGTTTGAAAAATTTGTTATACTAGGATCCTTTAACGCTCAGGTGCTTTACATAATATCTTGTGTCACTGAATATAATAAAAAACGTAGTTACACTATGTGTAACGTACCCGGTGCAAGAAAAAAGCCCAGTCAATTCTATCGTGTCTATAAGAACAAAGACGTACAGGTATGTCGCGATATGTTTTTGAAAACATTACAAATAACGACTCAAAAAGTCACAGTGTCTTTAAAAAAACGTAGAAGTGGCGAACCTATTGCGGATGGTAGGGGAATACATAGAGGTGACATAAATAAGTTGACAGATGAGGATCATAAATTCATTGTTATTTATAATTTATAATCTTCCGAAATACAAGTCACATTATCGAAGAAATAATAACAGTGGCACTTTATATTTACGACCCGGTATTACAATAAATAAAATGTATGATATATATACAAAAGAATACGCAGAAATGTATGGTATCGATCGCAAATGCGCCTCCTTTGCGACATTGAAAAAGATTTTCTATGCTGATTTTAATTTAAAATGTAAAAAATTAAAAAAAGATACTTGGTGTGACCAATTATTCAATCAAATCTCTAATGCCAAAACTGAACAGGAACAAAAAGATGCTAAAACTGAGAAGCTTAAACATTTAGAAAGAGCAGAAATGTTAAGAAATCAGATGAATCAGGATTTTATAGACGCAATATACCGGATGTTGAGTGGTATCCACTCTGCATCTGATGACGTAGGACACTGCTATGTTTGGGTCGAAGGTGAAGCGGGTAGAGGGGCGCAGGAGGTAGGATCATGTTTCGTAAAATATATTAAAACAAAAATACAGCCATCTGTTAAGAATCTTATACTCTGGAGCGATTGCTGCGGAGGGCAAAAGAGGAACATTAAAATAGTTCTTACTAAAAACTGTCTTAAGTTGTCACCCAACATTAGAAAGCATTACATTTCGCTTTCTTGAATCTGGGCATACCTTTTTACCTAACGATACGGACTTCTCTAAAATTGAAACTGCTTTATAACATCACCAGCGTATATATACAGCCGAAGAGTATATAGATATTTTTAAAAATGCTAAAAAAAAGAAACCGTTGCAAGTACAAAGAATGGAGTAAGCTGATTTTTATGAAACTGAAAGGATTGAAAAAAATATAATTAACAGAAAAAAGTTAAGTGACAAAAGTAAAGTAAGCTGGCTAAATGCCAAAGAAATAAATATAGAAAAAAATAAATTATACTCAATATTTATGAGAACTTCGTTTGAGGAAGAGTTTAAGGAGTTGCTTATTGACAAATAGAACAGAGAAATAAAGAAAGATGATTTAATTATTTTGTGGCCTAACGGAAAACCGATCGCACCAGCTAAGTTGGCCGATTTAGAATCAATGTACATGTTTATACCCGAGGACTGTGTCCAGTTTTATAAAAATTTAAAAAGTTCGGATGAGTTTATCGATGATTTTAATGGGTTTGGCGGGGAGCCTGACTTCGAGATAATTGATGAATAAATCATTAGCTTTTTTAACTAAGTTTTTTATATTTGTTGAAAACTTATTGTGTGCTCAAGTTATTTTCTAAAATATTTTTGTTTCATTTCATTGCTAAAGCTTCGTTCATTGCAAAAGTTGATGATTTAGATTTTTTATTTTAACCGATTTCTTGTTAGTCTTAAGTTTTTCACAATAAATCCTTCTTATTTCGTAACAAGTCGTATTTATTTAAAATTAAAAAATGTGGAACGTTTTTACAAAATATACTGAGTGCTACTTCATACAAAAAATATTTTATCAAAAACTTTCCAAAACGATTTTTCCAAAATACCTATATTTAAAAAAGCAATTTCGAAATAATACTATTATGATAGAACAGTATTATTGAAATACTTGAATAAAACCTACAGTATTGAATTATCCTAGTTCTAACAAAAAAATGCCGAGTCAAAACACAAAAATGAATTTATATTGGTTTCAACTAGTTGTGCATTGGAACATTTTTGTATAACTACGTCCAATTGTTCTTCATATCCTCTTTTATTTTGCTTACCCTTTATTTTGTGATGTTTTTTGGCTGCTCGTTGCCTCCAAACTTAAAAAGTAACTTACTGACTAAAATGACAAGTATAATAATTATATATAATATTTAATATTAATACTTACTTCGGTCTATCTACAATGTCATTCAGCGGCTTAAAATATTAAGAACTTAAATAATATAATTCTGCAGCAACAGAATTGTTAATACGAGTACTTCTCACTTTTAATGTAATTAATAGTGTCTCGCATATTAATTCTAAGCTAAGTAAATGACTAAATACAAGTTAAGGACTCCGTTTAACTAAGACGACTCCCAACGTCCCTACGCCGCTGAGGTAAATTCTGCCATAGCACGCGGGAGCCCTGATTTTAAAACTGTAGAATGTACTTGATCAAAATCTATTTAAAAAAAAGCGTGGAAGTTAAAGTGTCGTATCTCGTCATCGTCATCGTAATCGAAGAAAATTGATTGACAACACAATCACACAACCCGTAATTTTGATGCCAAAACCCCAAAGGTTAAGAACATGGCGGCTGTGGGACTCCAACTCCACATGCTTGTATAGATTTTCCAGGGACTTATACTCCAGGTTCAACGCACCGTTTCGCAAGGACTTATTACTAGTTTCACACATCCGGATTTCTGAGTGCCGCTAGTTGTATTCCGGACTGAAGTGACTGGCTTCAGACCCAGTCTGCACCGCCCCTTGAACGATCTATGTCGCGGCGAATATACCGGCCTGAACGAGAGAGAGACAGAGACGCTACCTGAAGTTGGGCACCTCGCGCCACGTGCTGACTACACTCCTGGACCCAGCTAAGTGCCCGCGTTGTTAAAGCCCCTCCGATTCCCACAAACACCAAGAGGCTATACCAGATCTTTCGGCCTTCTGCCCACGTCCCCTTTTTTAAATATATTTGTCACGTTGGTAATACCTAATTTCATTTAATCGTACCCGTAACAATTGGCGCCCACAAACGTGGTTTTATCTGGTTTGGCATCTGGTGTCTCTTCCTGGGTCTGTGTGTCCAGTGTTTGGTGTTTGTCTTGTGCCGTCATTTGTATCCAACTCTCCCAGTACTCTTACCCGTCTGGGCGCGGGGTAGAATTGGTTCAGGTTACGTAACGGACACGTGTAAGAGGCAGGTAACGTTACAAGCACACACCCACTTTTTTTTAGGGTTCTGTGATACATAAGGTACCCTGACTCTTTCACAGTGGACATAATATTAAATGGCTACTACTTGCAATTTTGGAAATTTTCTGTCGACTGCTCTGCGAAATCAGCATGTATGTGGTATAAGATCACAGATAATTAAAGACAGACTACTGGAAGTACGTGACTTAACTTTGGAGAAAGACATTGATATTGCTGCAGGAATGGAAAGTGCCTTAGCAGAAGGTTTTCATACAAATGCTCAAGAAGTTCAGGCAATTAATATTAAAAAGAATATGTTTTCAAATACTAACATACATAAAACTGCTGTGGGAACTAAACGGATAACTTGTTACCGATGTGGGGCAAATCACTTTGCAAATAAGTATCCCATGATGCATGCAAAATGTAATTACTGCCAAAAGATAGGCCACCTAAAGAAAATGTGTTTGAAGTCAAATAAAGTGAATGCTGTGGATACTGTCAATGATGAACATAACAATAAAGAAACTCTTTTTATAAATAATTGCGGAATGCGTCCTGCTACAGAGAAGTTTTGGATAAAAACTAAAATTGAAAATTCTGAGGTGCTTATGGAATTTGACAGTGGTTCTGCTGTATCGGTTATGAATGAAAATGACTATAAAATAATTAGCAACCATAAACTTCAGTCAACTAAAATTAGATTATGTACTTATGCTAATGAGTTTTTAAATGTTTTAGGTGTTGCCAACGTCACAGCTACCATTGGAAAGGAAATTCACAAAGTAAAGTTATACATTATATCAGGGAGCCAGCATCCACTCTTAGGTCGAGATCGGATACATGTTTTTAATGCTTTTAAGAGCTTCAAAGATTGTATGACACAGGTAAATTAAGTGTCATCTTCAGGTAATGTTCCACATGTTTCTAATTTACATAAGCTTTTTGAGAGGTAGAGTGTCTTTTTCGATAGCAAAAATGTAGGTGAAATAAAAGGGGATCCAGAGGCTTTACATCTTAAACCTGAAGCAAAGCCAATATTTTTTCGTGCCCGGCCAGTTCTATTTGCTTTAAAAGAAAGAGTTGAACAAGAGATTTTTAATTTAGTGTGTGATAAAATATTGGTAAAAGTTGATTATAGTGAGTATGCAACACCAATAGTGCCTGTTGTTAAACCCAATGGTAAAATTAGAATTATATTATATATTAGAAAAATATGGAGAGAGCAAAAACGTAAGCAAAAAGAAAATAAGAAACAAACCAAAGATTACGCCCAAAGATGTGCCAAAAAATAAACATATAAAGGAACACTCATTAAAAACCAGACACACAAAGGTGTGTAAAAATTAAAAGAAAGCTTTAAATAATATAAAAATGTTGAAACTAAGACTAGATAGTTTAAGAAAAAGATTTTATCGAGTTCAGCTGAAGCACGATAATGAAATTGAAATGTTAAAAAACGAATATGATAAAGTCAAAGTCCGCAACGAAGGTATGGAAATTTCACTACGTGACACATACAACAACTGCAACAAATACTCTGAAAAGAGATTACTAAAACAAGTTGTAATGAATCAACGCTTAGACGCTAATAGAAAAGTTTTAGGTCTAAAAGGTCCCATAAGAGTAACTGTAAAGGAAAATCTAGAAAACAAGAAATCGCGAGAAGAAATAGAAAAGTTCTTTAATAGAGAAGATGTAAGCAGATGCACCTCGGGAAAACGAGAATTCAGGACAAAAGAAAAAACGAGATGCCAAATTATATACACAGTATAGACACGCTGTTTAATTTATACACAGTATATAAAAATGAAGGAGGAAAATACAGTTTCACCACTTTTTTCAGATATAAGCCATTTTATATTATATCACCCTCAGCCAATAGTAGGGATACATGCATGTGTATGAAGCATAGTAACATGAACTTTCTGTTTCTTGCTTTAAAATCAAAAAATGTTATTTCAAAAAAGAACTTAGATGAAGTAATAAAGACGATTGCTTGTGATATAAAGTCAAATGAGTACATGTTTAACAGTGCAAAATTGCTGCTATTGAATATGATCATTATAAAATAGATTGTGAGATATCATGGTTTAAATAGATCAGAGTTAACACGGAGTATGAAAAGTCTGGCAAAAAATATATTACAAAGAAAACAACAAAGCAACAAACCAATGGAACTGTACAGCAATTAATAATTGAATTTGAAGACGCACTTAGGTTGTTTAAAACCCATCTTTTCATATGGAAACATCAGAAACAACAATATCGCACATGCATCAATACAAATACAAAACTTTAGGGCATCTAAAAATTCAATAACCCTACATACCGGAGTCATTTACTTTAAAGATAAAGTTCAATCATTTGTTACAATATCTGATAATAACTGTCATCAACCTCACGCCATCTGGGCACATTTAATGCATGTCATAAAATTTTGTAAAGAGGTAACAGATTTTCGTATTATTCACTTTTTTCCGATAATGCCGAAATTTCCGATGGACCTAGCAGCCAATACCGCCAAAAAAGATATTTTTTTTGCTTAATCTGTTCACACAAAAATTAGTTCTATTTTACAAGTTGGTCATTTTCCGAATACGGAAAAAGCGTTGCGGATGGCATAGGAGGCGCAGTGAAAGGCAATTAGATAAAAAAGTTGCTTTTGGGTTAGATGGTACAAACGGGGTAGATGCGCATAATATTATTCAAAAAAGTATGAAATCGGTGAAAAGTTTTTATGTAACTAACAATGATATTGAAAACATGATCAAACTGATCCCAGATAAAGTTTTACCAGTTCCTGGAACACTACAACTACATCAAATTTTATCTCAGCAGCAAAATCAAATGGAATATAGGCAAATAGGTTGTTTTTATGGCGAATTTAGAGGCTTGTGCAGCTGTTATTCTCCTAAATCACACTTTCTTGAACAATTAGAATAAAACAAAAAATGGGCCAATAGAAAAAGTGATAGTAATGAAGAAAAAGTAGACAAGGAAGCTACAGAAATATTGTGCCACGATAGAAAAGTAATTATAGATAACAGAGAAAATGAAATGGAAGAGGACGAATGTGAATACGATGGAGAAACAAACGGTAAAGAATGTCTTTATGATGCACCAGATTCCCCTTTGATTGTAATTGAACAAGAGCCAATAAGTAAGTCAATTACAGTATAAATAATGGACTTAGATACTGATGATATTCCTTCTATGTTATTCCCTCTGGACGACTTTCATTTACAGCCTTTCGAAAGTGATATAATTAGTGATTCTATAAATTATGATCTTCAATGTATGTTACCGAGTACATCAAAAAATATGTGTTGTAATATTAACGATTTAGGTTATGAAACACCATCAAAAATCATAAAATTATTTTCAATCTGATCAAAATGAAAGCCGTCTCGATAAACATACATTATTATTAACACGTTCACTGCGGGTCACCCATAATCGGCCCGCCGCGGTGCTCACAGGCGGTGCGCGCGCAGAAATGTATATACGTTCCGCCTGTGCGGAACGTGTAACTTAGCCGTTTTTACGAGTATAACAGAGATGAATATAGTTTTCTGTTTGTGGTTGCAAACGTAGTTAAATGACATTAAAATACTGTGGCAGGCCATTTTAGACCACCGTCGCACTGAGTTAAAAACCCAATCATTCAGTGCGGTGTCGGGCCTATTTTGACACCCGCGCCGCCGGACCTGTATCGACCTGTTGCCGCACTGTGCGGGTGCGTAAGCGGCGTCACTTCATTTAGTGTTGTGCGCGCTACGTCGTTAGTCACGCGTTTGGATATTCAGCGAAAATAGTTAAGCATTTTTCGATATGAAGCGTCGCAAATGCCAACGAAAAATACGTTTAGATAATGGAAGTGATAGTGAAGGTGATTGTGAAAATGTTTGTTATACCGGTCCGTCTACTAGTAAAATTACTATTTTAGAAAACAAGCAAATACGCCCACCAGACTCTCTGCAAAATTATAGTGATAGTGATGACGAAGAAATATTTTCTAAAAAAGGACTAAATCCTCAGAGACAAAAAAAAAATATTTTCAAAAACTTCAGTGCACCGGAAGTTCATGTTATGAAACCAATCTCAACCTCAACCCAACAGCGTAAACTAGGTAAGTTTTGATGAAATTCGCCAGGTATTCGGTTTTTAACCGACTTCCAAAAAAGGAGGAGGTTCTCAATTCAATGGTATGCTTTTTTAATTTTTTTATGTATGTTCCACTATAACTCCGCCAATACTGAACCAATTTCAATAATTCTTTTTTTATCTGAAGGACCTTAGCCCCGAAGAGGTCCCATGAAAATTTCACAGCAATCGGACTAGTACTTTTTTTCAAAATTCTTAAAAATGTTCGTAGAAATTTTGAAAAGTAATTTTCAATCTTGAATTTCGTTGCGAATTCTTAATTGATTTGGACAGTTATTTTTTTATATAAAAGGCCATCTCTTGTAGCTACTTGTCTGAAAGTTGTATCAAGATCGAGTACGTAGTTTTTGTATAATCTTGAAAAATAATGTAACTGATGTTGTTTGTGAATGATTTAAAATTTATCAATTTTTGCTTTTATTTTTAGCGTATATCCGCATAAACATTAAAATTTATTATTTCAAACGAAAAAGGTAACTACACTAAAAAGTAACAAATAAAAAACTTTTTACAAAAAAGAAAAACCGACCAAAAACAACACTCAAAATTAAAAAATAATTTTTCGTCAATCAAACCACACCAATTTGAAGTCGGTGCCAAAGAAACAACTAGGTAATCATTCCATGAACTTACGGCACCGACTTCAAATTGGTGTGGCTTGATTGACGAAAAATTAGTTTTTAATTTTGAGTTTTGTTTTTGAAGTCGGTTTTTTTTTGTAAAAAGTTTTAACCAGACCCCTTATTGTAGGTTTGCACACGTGAAAACGTTACTAATGCGTTAACGTTTAGAATTCAACTCTCGCCCTTATTCCCTTCAAGTTAAGATCTACCTGTCAAAATTTAACTCGAACGCATAAGTAACGTTTGCGCGTTTACCAACTTACACTCATTATTACAATATATAAATCTGTCTGTTATATCTTTTAGCTCAAAATCACGATAATTCTGTCTCATCAACCAACAAAGCAGAGATACTGAATAACTATGGTGACAGTGATGATGAAGAAATATTTTCTAAGGAAAAAAACAAAGATATTTACGAAAGTCCAAGTGGAAGGAGACTTCATATTTTGAAATCAGTATTACGCTCGCAACTATTAAATAAGTTTGGTAAGTTTCAGGTTAGGTTTTTATCATTGCATTTTTTCTGAATTACATTAAATTATGAAAGGACTTAATTGAAAGTAATACAGAAGAGTAAAGAATAATTTGATTTCAGGGCTCAAGAGCAAAAAATGCACACATTCTCCTCGTCAGAGTTTTCTGAAGGCAGAAAAAAATGGATCGCCCTGTTCGTCATCTCCAGACAGATTGAGTATGTACAGCTTAAGAGGTTGCAGTCCCTCATTGAACGATATATCGGTATCCAAGCTCATGCAAGATATTGATTTTAATATAGATGAAAGCCAGTATTATAATTTGATACATCTGCCAAATAAAAAAAACACTACAGAAAATATAATTTCACAACAAAAACGAGTACAAACAAAAGAAAGCGTGGAAAATATAGGTGAAGAAGAAAACACAAAACTTACCTTTACTTACTCTTTTATTGAAGATAGTAAATCAGAAGATCGAGAAAAAAGTATGAAAAATAAAGACGTTTGTACGGAAAATCAAACAGGCGTAGAAAACAAAAATGTAACAGGAAATGAGAGGCAAGAAATAGATAAAGAAGAAGTACCAAAACGGGAGGAAAAAATAAATGATAACAGAAAGAACGATGTAAAGGTAGGAGATATTGAGAATGAGGAAAAGGAGAAAAATGAGGAGCAGAAAGATGAAGATCAAGAAAACGAAGAGCAGAAGGACGAAGAACAGGAAGTCGAAGAGCGGGAAGACAAAGAGCAGGAAGTCGAAGAGCAGGAAGACGAAGAGCAGAAAGTCGATGAGGAGGAAGACGAAGAGCAGGAGGACGATGAGGAGAAGGACGAAGAGGAGGAAAATGGAGATGAAGAAACTAGTGATGCTATTGACTATGAGGCAATTGACGAAAGTGATGAATACTCTCCAAGTGGAATTATTTCTGAAACGTCAGACAATGAGTTGAGAGAGCCAAACGATGAGTTAAGAGTAGAAGAAGACATGCAAGACAATGGCGACGACAATGAATGGGAAGATATCACAGATTTGACCCCAGATTTAGAGGAGTGCACGTTAAGTGATAGCACTATTAATATTCTAATAGATGATTTATCTGCTGAAGGTATTTATTCTTTGTTTTTGACGGACGAAATAATTGAAAAAATGGTGACAGAGACTAATAAATACGCATTAAAACATAACTCAGAAAAACAAAATAAGAACGAAATGAAGGAAAAATCCAGGCTCATGGCATGGAAACCTACGAATTATTCAGAAATGCGTAAATTTCTGGGTATAGTGCTGGCGATGGGTCTTAACAAAGTGCCACATATAAATGATTATTGGTCAAAAAAATCTTTATATCGAAATGATTACATAGCCTCTGTAATGAAACGAGATAGATTCTTATTATTATTAAAATTCTGGCATTTTAGTGATGACACACCAAATATCAACAATACAAACAAGCTAAGAAAGATTCAAGATTTAACTATCATGTTGAATAATAGATTCCAGGAAGTACTATCACCCGGTAAATATTTAGTAATAGACGAATCAATGATACCGTGGCGTGGCCGGCTTCAATTTAAACAATATATAAAGAACAAAACTCATAAATACGGCGTTAAAATATATAAGTTGTGCACTCCAGAAGGGTACACTTATAATTCTATAATATATTCTGGAAAAGGAGAAAATGGGCCTGAGCGAAATCATGGTCAAGTCACAGTACTTAAATTACTTGAAGGTCTGGAGGAGAAATCTCGAGAAGTTATTGCAGACAATTTTTATTCTTCTATTGAATTAGCAGAACGACTTTTAACTCTCAAGACCCGTTATTGTGGTACGCTCAGATCAAACCGCAAAGGATTGCCTAAGAAAATTGTATCAAAAAAATTAAAGAAAGGTCAAATCAAGGGAGCGATGAACAAAAACGGCGTTAAAATCATAAAATGGGTTGATAAACGGCCGCTTTTAATGCTGACAACTCGTAAAGAGGACAAAGATGTACTTGTTAGCACTGGAAGAAAACATAGATCAACAAATGAAGATATAAAGAAGCCGACCTGTGTCTTAACCTACAATAGTAACAAAAAAGGTGTAGATTTTAGCGACCAAATGTCCTCCTACTATTCTCCTTTAAAAAGAGGACTTAAATGGTTTAGAAAAGTAGGTATGGAGTACCTATTTGGTATGGCTCTGGTTAATGCTTGGGTTATATTTAATATGAGACATGATCAGAAAATTTCAAAGAAAGTTTTTACTGAAACCATAGTCGAATCATTGACTGAAAAAAAAATGAGTTCTGGACGTAAGTATTTAGAAGTAGGTAGGTAGTGTAGTGCAACTGTAGTAGATCTTTGAAAAAAGGCTAGATAAAAAGTGCAGACTCTATGCATAAAATCATGTTTAATAAACACAACAGGTTCATTGATGAAGGCTACCACGGTGTCGTCGTGTTCATCGATCACAACAGGTAAGTCATTGTCATTTCATGGTCCTTAACTTCTGATTTCACCAGTTCTGCACCGGTTGCATATTGATTTTGTTGCACAAAGAATGCGCTTTGGTTTGTTTTTTTTTTAATAAACTTGATACCTAGACTTCTTGCTAAAGCACAAGTACGTGGTATTTTACTGGTGCATTTTGCAATTTCTGGCTCTGGCTGGCTACTACCCGGCAGCTTATGGATGTGTAGTACGTATTATTTTTTAATTACTAACTCATGGGCGCAATCAGTGTATTCAGTGGCTGCTTCTAACAAAACACTGCTTTACTATTGTATACTTACAATATTTATTACTATCATTAAAAAGCACGAAACTCACATGAACCATGCTGCAGAGGAATTTCATAGCTGATTTACACTCGCCTGCAGTCTTGGGCTCGCGAATCATAGGTCTGATGATCAGGGGAAACATCGGACCTCGTTTTTGCGAACGCGAGGCTGTATGCGAGTGGAAATCAGCTATGAAATTACACTGCTTTGAGTGATTTCATTTTGTAGACGTTTCATAATTTATATCAAACCGCCTTAATAGCTTACTATAATAATCAATTACTATTTTTTTAGCCTCAACAATTTTCGTTATTCACTGAAAACAAATGCTCGATTTGCATATTTCTTACTGCGGAGTGTGTGTGTTATAAGCCTACCTATAATAATAATAAAAATAAAAGTAAATATGCAAATTCAGCATAAATTGGATTAATGAAAGAATTTGCCTGTGGTATACCCGTACTTGCAAGTCAAAAAAACTTTGATTTGTATTACAGGAACTTCCAGACAAATCAAAACTTCAGGACATGTCCTAGAAAAAGGGCCTAAAAGAAGAAATTGTGCACGGTGCTACGAAAAACTACGACTGACGTTAGATTGCAAAGTAGCAAAGAAAAAAGTTAAAAAAGTGAAAACTTTTTGTAACAAGTGTAATCAGACGCTTTGCACGGCATGTTATAAAGAGAAACACATATAAGTAATTTACTTTTTTGGATTTTCGCCTTTTTGTTTCCATTAATTATGTTTTGATTATTTTAATCAATAAAAATATTGTATTTAATTAAAAACATTTTTATTTGATTTCTTAATGGTGCCACACAGCAGTTATATAACATTGTGTAACTCGGTAACATTCTAAAATAGTGTAAGTTTAATATTTTAGTACAATATTTTAGTTGCTCTCCTTAGATTAAAATGCCTGAAACTAAAACATTCGTTAATATTACCTACGTAAATTGTAACTGATATGTGGAAGCACCGTATCATTATTACAATGTGTCCCATCACTATAAAAAATACAATTTAGTGCGGCAACAGTCTGAATCGACCTGACATTTTGATTTGCTAATTACTCGCTTTCTATGAGGCAGATCCCGGGGCGAAGCTAGAGTTAAGTAGAAGCATTCTCGAATATTCTAACGATATAGAAAAATATATATCACAACGCACATTCCCAAAGATATAGAGCTGTATATGTCAAGTAGTGGTGGCAGTCTCAAAAGGCCCGCCACGCACCGTCTGAAAGTTCATTGAATGCATGTTTGGACCGCCACCGCACCAGATGAAAGTAATACATTTTATTGCCGCAGCAAGGGTGTTAACACCCTCTACGAACGTAAAAAAAAACAAAATATGCTACTCGAAACGAAAATAAAGCTATCAGAACAGTTGTTAAAAGACAGATAGAATGGGTGCAAGAAGTTTCCTGTACATGCTCCTATGGCCAAGTGCTTGGCTTGCAAAGAGTTGAATTGTATGGCATGTAGTATTAGAGAGCAATCTTTTGATTATATTTGTTTGAAATGTTTCGGTGCCTAATTTCGATTTATTTTGACATTTAAAATTGTGATACTATTCTAATGAAATATCATTTGTATATTCATTATAATTACTGTTTAATACAATTTATTTACATAATAAAATTAGCTAACATCTATTTAAAATATTTACAAACTATAAAAGTAGGTAAGTACTAAAAAAACATAATATTGTGATACTTAGATTTAAATTACTTACTTATCGTAGATTTTAAAAATATATTTAAACTAATTCGTCTAGTTATTATAAAGTATTTTGTTTTATATTTTGAACCAAATACAGCTTAATCTTATTTAAAATGCTTAAGTTAGTGTATTGATGGGTGCATTTTTCATTTTGATTAAAAATATTTAAAAACGATTCTTAAACATTGAAATATGTACTCAGCCTTATTAGTTCCTAATAGTCACGCTACGTTCCACGAGCGTTACCGTCCAGTTATGTTTGTCTGATTTATTTAGATTTAATGAAAACATATTAATGTTAGAAGACTGTTTTTGATTTTATAATATTTAATGTAATATGTGATATTATCGTAATAGCAAATGTTGTTAATTTCTTTTTATTTTGGATACAATAACAGATGTTGATAATGTATGATTGTCCAATAGTGACGATTAGGATCATTCATGCTGTATAACTTTTGAATTATAATAAACATTTTGCATTACGTTTAGTCTTTTCATAGTTTATTTTCATTTAAAATATTCACAAAAAACCTTTGTGTTGAAAAATTTACTTTTTATATTTGTTTTATTGCATTACGTATAAGTGACGAATTGGAGCGATCCACTCTCTAGTATTACTTAAAAACTTAAGATTATCATGATTATCATAATATTTAAAACATTAAATATATATTTTTAACATAATAGTATATATTTCCTATGATATTAACTATAATTAGGTAAAGTAAAAAGTATATAATAAATAGGAACTCCTATTTCGTCACGGACAAACTTTTTGAAAAAAGCCCAGATAATAGTATCCAATACGGTGCATGTAATGCATGACCACGCCATGTTTGTTATACAAATTAATTCTTGTGGTGGTTTTTTAATTCCCGGCACTACAAATTTCTACTTTTTTTATATGTAATCCTGAATAATGCTTTAGTAAACTGGTGCCTAAGATTTAAATCAAACGACTCCGACTTGAAAGGAAATGAGGACTTTTGCCCAAAACAATGATTCGAATTAAATAGTTTGCTCGACTTTAACCAACTGTACTGGAAAAAAAATGTACTACGCTTGTTTGGCAGGTAATTTTAAAAGTTGGCGCAGTTAATAAGGATTCCAAAATGGTATGACACTTGCTAGATTGTTTCTTAAATTTTGGACAATATTGATTTTTGTAAAGGAAGTCAGTTTTCGACAATTTTTTCTTACTTAATTAAAATGATTCAAGTGTACCCAGGACTTTCTTCTAAGTGATATTCTGATTTGGATGAGACGGAGAGAAACATTCAATGAGTGTAAGAGAGACATATATTGACGCCACAAGTACGCGAGAAGGGTAGACACAATGCTACTAGTGTGACCAAGACAATGTCGCTATTCCCGACGTACAGCACACAAAATACAATAGATCAGTACGTTACTCTACTTCGTTTACTGCGCACATCGTATTCGTTCGTCTTGGTTTCGTACATACCACTTTTTGCTTTGTTTATTGGACTCGATTGCTTGTGATTTGGATTTGGACTGTTTAGTTTCTCTTTCAACGACCTTTGCTTTCTCCTGGACTATCGTTGATATTTATTTATGAAAAAGAATTTAAAAGAAACAAATCCTCCACCTTCTTTTTATGGCGTAGGCAGCACTGTCAGTATGCCTCCCATGCAGGAGAGTATAGATCCCTGAGTTCGGCACAACTCGGAGATGGTCCCATTCAAAATTGCATTATCGATGATAACTGTGTTCCTATGGTCTGGTAGAAGTGTAAAACGTCCTAAATTGTATATGCATGAGAAATTTGAGTAGATAAGTAATGTTTTAGTTTTTTTAATTAGTTATGTACTTATATTATTAGTTTGCTTTTATACTCGAAAAGGGAGGTGTTACATATGTCAACAGTAAGATGTAACTGTCAATGTCATTATTGACATTGACAGATGTCATGAAGTAAAGCCTATCGAGTTAGTTTATTTTAGGTCAAAAGGCTATACATAGTGTAGACGTATATCTGTGTTATTACGCTGAACGATGTACTTGGTGTTCACAAAATTGCCGATGGTACTGTAGTACTTCCAGGAGGACTATCATGTAAGCATAGCGAAGGATCATGTCTAGACACCAAGGAAGGGTATGTCACATGGGAATACATTAATCCTGAAAAATTTGCGCGACACTCGTATGTGGTGCTATACAGGGGCATGGCTACAAAGGTGATAGTCTCCTCAACAGCTAATGTAGGTGAGTCTTATACCATATACTCTATAAAGGATGGGAAATTTCTGGCGACAATTACTCAACAAATGGAGAAATCAATTTGCGGATTCAACGTCTACACGACAGATCATCCCAAATTACTTGTCTATGAGCTGCGCGGCGGCAGCCTAGTAACATGGTAAGACTAGTAACATGGACGTGTTCCTATACGTTAATGCGAAGTTTACGCATATTGAGAAGCACATGAGGCATGAATTATCAAGCATGTACGAATCTATCATCAAACAACAGTGTGAGGATAGAAAGGAGGTGTTGAAGACTCTATCTTGAAGCTGTCTATGGCTATCGTAGACCCTGTAGAATTCGCATACACATATATGAAAAGTCCAGGATACACAGGCCTATTCATGGGAGAACAGGTGCATATAGTGAAATGCAAACCGGTATTCGTCAGTTCTCGTAAGACGGAAGACTGCTTCAACGAACTCCCGATTAATTACACCAACCGCGCCATGTTTACGTCGCCGTGATCGCATATTATTCAGCGAACCGGGACACCTGTTGCCTGCTCAGTACTAATGCAACCCTCGTTCAAACTATCTGGTAGCTGGTTTGTGTCGAATTATGGGCTGTCAAAAACATCTGAACCGTTGAAATGCCATGAGATATCTTATCTTCCATGGGAGAAGGTAGGTATAGATTTATTATATTTTGATGGAGAAAATTTCCTTGTCTGCATGGATTATTATTCCAAGTACATAGAGCTAGCTTCTTTGCATAAGAATTACACTGTCGATAATGTTGTGAAAAATCTAGAATCCTTCTTTTCTCGACATGGGATTCCAAAAGCGTTGGTGTCTGACAATGGTCCACCATTTAACTCCTGCAAATTCAAGTCTTTTCTTGTTGATTGGGATGTAGAACACATAACGACCAGTCCTTATTGGTCCAGGTCTCATGGCCAAGCTGAAAGCGGAGATAAAATTGTCAAAAACATATTACGAAAATGCAAGGATGATGGCTCGGATATACATTTGGCGTTATTACACTATCGCAACGCTGCGAAGGGAGATTTTCCCAGTCCGACCGCATTATTAATGTCTAGAAACTTGCGAGTAAATTTGCCAATTCTTAACAGAAAATTAAAAACCTAAAATTGTAAAATTTTCGACATTTGAAAGATGTCATAGATATAGCAGACACAAGATGTCTTTTTACTTTGACAGGAATGCGAAGCATACATCTTATGAGTTTCAGCCGGGAGATGATATTTACTTCAAAAAAACTCATGGCGTTTAGAGCAAGCCGTACTCACTAAAACTGACCATAAATCATAATCCAGCGGATTAAGATCGGGACTAGACGACAGCCAGTCTTCAGCTCTGTCCGAAACGTTCGTTTCCAACAAAGACTGCGTAGACCGAGATTTATGACCCCGTGCCGAGTCTTGCTGGAAGGACCATTCTTGGTTATTGAACATAGTGTTGTTAAGGTGGTTCGTTTTTCATACAAAAATAAATCGGCATTCACAAGCTAAATATTAGTAGATATGCCTCGATATTTGCGTAGGGAATTACTTTGTGTTCACGCCGAAATGCACAATTATTGATATTTAATTTAATTACTTGCCGTATTTACTTAAATAAAAGATTGCTAACCTTGTAAACGTAGTTGGTGATATAATAATGGCCGTCTGCCTTGCAGGCAGACGGCGCGGGCGCGTCCTCGCGCCCTTTCCGCTTCCGTATGTCATAGACAAGACGGAAGCATAGACATCCTGGGGGGCCGTTGGAGACTGGGCTCCAACACTTCTTCTGCTGACACGGAAATGACGCACATTTTTTGAACTGCCCTCTTGACGGTGCCCTTTGTGGTATGAACGTCAACAACTCTGCAAATACTGTCTGTGCCTTCATACAGTTTGGTGACGCGACCCATCCTCCAGTGTAAGGGAGGCAGATTTTCTTCCTTTAGCAGCACGAGATCTCCTACTCGTACAGACGGTCGATCCTTTGCCCATTTGGTTCGGGTTTGCAACTCCGAAAGGAAATCACGCCTCCATCGGTCCCAAAAATGTTGACGGATTCCCTCAATTAGCTGATATCGATTGGGTCTCGAGGGTGCAGTAGGCGGTGTCGGTACAGACATCAACGGGCGGCCAATTAAAAAATGCCCAGGAGTAAAAGGATTAAGGTCAGTAGGATCTGACGATAAAGCAGATATAGGTCGGGAGTTGAGGATTGCCTCTATCTGTGCAAACAAAGTGGTTAACTCCTCAAAAGTTAAAGAAGCATTACCTGCTATACGTTTTAAATGATATTTGGCGCAACGAACGCCTGATTCCCAAATCCCACCAAAGTGAGGGGCATAAGGGGGTGAAAACATAAATTTTATGCCTTCGTTGGTTGCTTAAGTGTGAATCAAATGTCGACTGGATCGCATAACTTTACCTAACTCATTATTAGCGCCTACGAAGTTTTTCCCATTGTCGCAGTATATTACTGCCGGTTTTCCGCGTCTCGATACGAACCTGCGTAGGCATGAAAGGAAGGCATCAGTACTAAGGTCGCTAACGACTTCTAAATGAATAGCCTTGGTTACAAGGCATACGAACACGCACAAATATGCCTTGGTTATACGGTTACCACATCCCTTTTTAGAAGAAATCATAAAGGGCCCGGCAAAATCGACACCACATTGATTAAAAGGAAAATCTGGACAAGTTCTTACTACAGGTAAATCTCCCATTTTAGGTTGTAAGGTCTAGCCACGCAAACGACAACAGACCACACATTTTCTATAAATGGAACGAGCCAAAACTCTGCCCCCGATGGGCCAATATTGTTCACGAATAGTTGAAAGTAGCAATTGCGGACCCCGCATGATACAAACGTAAATGTTCGTGTTGGAAAATAATTTTAGTTAAATGATGCTTAGCGTCAAGTAAGACAGGATGTTTTTTTGAATATTCCGAGTCGGAATGAGATAGTCTACCTCCTACTCTCAATAAATCATCGTTATCTAAGAAAGGATTAAGAGGTAGTAGTTTGCTTTTGTGATGCAAGGTTTTATTGTTTTGTAGAAGCTGTTTATCAGAAAAGAAAATCTCTAATTGGCTTTGTTTTAATAAAAGTCTCAAGGAATTTTCAAGTTCATCAACCTGCAATGGACCAGTAAGTTTAGATTTATTTACTTGACAATTGTTAACAAAACGTAATACATATGCATAGCTACGTTTTAACTTTGAAAAGTTTGAATGATCAGAAAAATTTATAAATGACTCGTATACATTATTGTTGTGACAAACCAAGCTTTTAATCTCAGGTAAATTTGTAGGCAAATGAGGTTGAGTAGGCCAAGCATTATGACCTTCCTTCAGGAATGAAGGACCTTCCTCCCACAAAACTTTTATACTTTGCAGTTTTGTCAAAAGTATTGCCAGATGAGGGTGTCTCCCATAAAATTGAGATTTTTGCAAAACTACTGAGTAAACTTTAGTAATATCGAAATCACATTATTTTTTCAATTATCATACATTATTCTTTGGTAATCTGTAAAATAATTGTGTATATAGTAATACGCTTTATAAATAATTGAAGCATTTTAGTGCATTTTGATTTTTATATTAAATTTTATTTTTAACTTTGTAAAATAATATAAAAAAACAGTAAAACAAATCTAATATTCATGGGTACTAATTATGAACGTGCTGAAAGATAACTCGATAATTTGTCTTCTTTATTCTATACCTTGTTGACGGCCTATGCTTGGCTGTCTTATATTTTATTCTAGTTATATTTAAAACAGATAAGAGCGGCATTAAACTTGTCTTTACAAAAAGCATAATTATTGTTTTCTGAATATTGTATTGTAGAGCAGTGGCGAAATTAGTGAAAAATGTACCCAGTAAAGTGGCAACACTCACACGACAAACCTATGATTATTGCTGGTGGCTAGGACCAAGTATCAAATGGACTGGACATGAAAATAACAATAATTATATAAACGAGACAGCTTTATACAGAAATCATTGAGAGTGAAAGAGACAGGTCCATGTTTTTTTGTCTTTGTCATAGTTTCACTTTTTTTTGCGGGAATTGTGCCCAACAAAGTAATTATGTCCTAAGATATTTTGAATTATTGTGTTTGATTGCGGATTCCGAGTGACGGACTGTCGTTAGAACTGAATACGTGTTTTTGATCATATTACCATGGTGCATTGTTGTATAATAGGCTGTAAAAGCCGTAGTGAGCGGAAAACTGAAAACATAACCTTTCATACGTAAGTACACTTATTGGACTTATATTTCGCTTGCTTCTTTAAAATATATGTATATTATGACTATTGTCTTCCTGTAAAAGCATTTTATAGTCTATAAATCATTTATTTAAGTATTTTTGTTAATAAAATTCTATTGTAATAACCGCCCAAATTCAGTAGTATATAAATAACACATTGGTGGTATTGGAGCCAAGTAGTTCCGCCATTTTTTATTTCTTTTTCATTTTGTCGGGTTATATCGTTTTAGTGTTACCAGTCGAAATTTTGGTAAATTGCCTAAATTATAATTTATGGTCTTTCCGACTTATAATAATTATCCGTATTTATGCAAAAAGGAACCACCCAGCAAAACACACTTCTGAAAATATCAAAGGTTTTACAAAATCATGTGCAGGTATGTTTTGTGAAGCAAAATTACTATTTATTTTATTTATCGATTAATTACTAATTTAATTATGTAGATGTAATTTTGTGTAAAATACTCTTAAACTTTCTAAATAATTAAGAAAATGGGCATGTGGTTCCTTTTAACCTTTACTAATCGACAGGTATTCTTATATACAAAAAAGAACCATAGCCCAAGGGTTTACTGAATGACATAAAACTATGTATTTATATTAATGTACCAAAGCTTTAATTGACATAAATCATAATAAAGAACATTTAGAGAGAGTTTAAATACAACGTTGTCATCAAATTGGATTTCGAAATCCACCGTGTACTAGGTACTAATTTCGGTCTTCACCCGCGTCAGAACAGCTTTCCGTAGAAGCCGTACATTTTCCCGGGATAAAAAGTGTCTTATGTTTATCCCCGTGGTCCCGTCTATATAGATTGAACCACGACTAGCATCTACTAGACCGGTTTTGGTGGGTATAGACAATAGATATATATCTATACCCACCTAAACCGACCTAGTAGATTTGGAG
Source organism: Phengaris arion (assembly GCA_963565745.1). Lineage (NCBI taxonomy): Eukaryota > Metazoa > Arthropoda > Insecta > Lepidoptera > Lycaenidae > Phengaris > Phengaris arion. Next base: position 4,336,927 of record OY751444.1, on the reverse strand, counting down.
CCTATTCGATGCAAACAATCAAATCTTTCCTCTTTATAATATTAGTATAGAAGAATAGATATAGTTCAGTTACAGGTTATAATAGGATGAAGCGTAAATTAATGGTCTAAATCACCAATGACAATGTTGTCAGGAAAACGTGTGAGATAAAGTCAATGGTTTTGAACCAGATTCTTGTGTTCTGTTGTTTACACGTGTAACACAAATCAGCAGGATTAGCATGACCACATTAACATAGATAGAAATACAAAAGAATAAAAAATACTGCCAGATATTAGAGACAAAGTGAAGGATTACCATTGTTAATCTGTTACTTTGCCTATTCTTCCGTAGAAAGAAACCCTTTCTTTGGTGCCATACTGAGCATGCTGATAAAAGTTACGTGTCACGTTGTTTGTTCGCGATGGATTCCTAAACTATTGTACCGATTTTGTGACCTAACTTGAAAGATAGGATAGTTTACATCTCAATTTATGGTCATCTACGCGTGGTCGGGTCTTCTAGTATTTGTATAGAAAAATATCTAGTTTCTACTCTTCTTACGAGTAATATCTAGTTCTGACTCTTCTAAAGAACAATATATAGTTCCTATACACTTCCAAAGTCTATATATTCATATTCTCCTAAAACTTTCTTTGTTTCACGTAAAAATCCGAAATTCGACTTATTGCACTTTGAGCCTAAAAAAAAAGTAAAAAATTCGTTATTAATTTAAACTTTGTTTGGTACCTTTGAGCTATGTTAGATTTCATTTCATAAGACGCACAATGGAACCACAAACTATTGGTTTTAGTACTGTTTTACAATATTTTGTATATATTCGATAGAACCAAATGTGTGTGATTCTTTTATGCAAAAAATATAAGCATTCCATTTAAAAAAATATATTTTTACGCATAACGATACCACAGAAACTTGGTTCCATTTGATGTAATAAAAATAGTCATGACTGATAGATACATGTGTCATGTATAATAGTACCAAGTATGTGTGGATCAGTTTTGTATAAAATGACTTTGTATTGATATCGTGTATTTGTTTGAACGATAGAGTCCCATCAAGCTGTGGTTCTGTTTTGCTTTATACTAATGCTTTATACTTTATACTTTATACTTTATACTTTATACTTTATACTTTATACTTTATACTTTATACTTTATACTTTATACTTTATACTTTATACTTTATACTTTATACTTTATACTTTATACTTTATACTTTATACTTTATACTTTATACTAATACTTTATACTAATACTTTATACATTACTCGTACGTAATGTTTATTAATGCTGTTGGTTCCTTTCTGCTTTTTGTATACCTTGTTTCCAAGGAGAAAATCATGTAGTTCTATTTTGTATTTGAATTATTGACCAATTTAATACAGCATTCTTAAAAAAAAGTAAAAATGTAATTTGTCTGGTGGTTCCTTTTTGCATAAATACGGACAATTGTTTTATAAATCGTTATGTTAACTGTTACAGGTTTCCAAAAAATGACTTGGAAGTGCGTCAGCTTTGGATTCGAGCAACAGGCCGACAGAATTAGGAACCGACCAAATTTACTCGAATTTGTTCAAAACATTTTGATGACAATAATTGTTTTAGAAAAAGTAAACATATGACGTATCTTAAAAGTTAAACGATTTTCTATTCCAACGCGGCTTATTGAGGTTTCGGTAAATAAATCTGTTCTGTTTTATCCTTGATTTGAATTTTTTTTGATCTAATATGTACTTATTTTGCAACAATATTACAGATCCTGCCACATCTACTGAAGTATTGGATTTTAATGCAAGTTTTGTAAGTATTACCTAGCAGCATTTCCTAAAATAACTTTTATATAATATTTTTTTATACTATGTCGAATACCTTCAATTCACTACCTGTTTCACTTTAATTCTCCAACAAGAATGATTACATATTCATGCTTGTCGGAGAATATTGCATAACTAACAATTATTCCATTAGTTAAAGTCGTTAAAATTATGCTTGTGCATAAACTTACTTCTTTGTAGAGACACTCTTAAAAATATCTATAATATAATTTAAACTCTTTTTGATTTTCATATTAATAATTTTGTTGTACTTAATAGATTTATATATTAACTATGTTCCAGATAACATCAGGGGAAAAATCATCCACTTCTCGACAAGGAATGAATTTCGATTCAACTTTTGTAAGTGTTACTGAAGCAAGTCAAGAAAACTATAAGAACAACTGATCTTCTTTTGTTATTGACCTATTAATTATTATTTATTGTTCATAATAGTAAATTTGGTTTTAGATCCCACAATTAGAAGAAAATCCTTTGGCATTTGTTGAAGCTATGGATGTTGACAAAAGTTCTGTAAGTATTACTTTGGCAAATGAAAAGCCCGGTCAACAACAATAACTATAAGAACAACTGATCTTCTTTTGTTATTGACCTATTAATTATTATTTATTGTTCATAATAGTAAATTTGGTTTTAGATCCCACAATTAGAAGAAAAACCTTTGGCATCTGTTGAAGCTATGGATGTTGACAAAAGTTCAGTAAGTATTACTTTGGCAAATGAAAAGCCCGGTCAACAAATAAATTTTTTGTTCATGGCATTATCCTTACATATTGATTATTTTCAGGGCAAAAATCTCATGGTAGTTGATAAAGATAAACATGAAATTACACCCAGAAAACAAAAACTCGTCAGACAATTAAGTCTACAAACTGAGCTAGCTCAGATACGTAGAAGGAAGTTAGTTGCGTTGAGATCTGAATACCGCCGTCTTGAAAGAAAAAATGCAGAATTATGTGCTATAATTGAGCAATTACAAAATAAAAGATACATCAATCAAGAAGCTGCTGATCTCTTAACATCCATAAATCCGAAAAATAATCAATTTTTGAAACCAAACAGAGGTAAATTTTTGCCAGAAGTTAGGAAATTTGCATTGAATTTACATTTTATAAGTCCTCGTGCCTACAATTTTGTCAGACAAACATTCAATACGTGCCTCCCACATACTCGCAAACTCACTCGGTGGTACCAGAACGTAGAAGGTGAACCTGGGTTTTCCACTGAATCACTAACAGCTCTTAAACTGTTAGCTGAAAATACTCAGAAAGAGTTTGTCTGCTGTTTAAGTTTCGATGAAATGGCCATTCGGAAAGCCGTTAAGTGGAATGGCAAAAACTATGTCGGATTTGTAAATTGTGGTAACCAGCTTGAAGGCAATGTACTACCGGTTGCTAAAGAAGTTTTAGTTTTCATGGTAACTGTTTTAAATGATAGTTGGAAGTTACCTGTGGGCTGTTTTCTGACAAATGGTGTATCAGCTGAGCAAAAGGCGTCGATGTTGAAAATGTGCATCGATGTACTAAATGAATGTTGCTCATGCTGCTCATGTTAATTATAAAAAATCAAATAATGAAAGTTAAATTACTAAGGCGGGTCAATAAGTCCGTGACTTTTTGAATTTCTAACCTCTTTACTGAAAAAGCAACACTACTCCTGTCAACAGGCATCTGTCAGTTGACTCCTATCAAAATTTGAACTTGCTGCGGCAGTTAGTTTGTGTTTTACAGCTATCTTTATAAGACTATCCAGTAACTTAAGGAAACAATGGAAAAAAGTGAATTTCGTGTGCTTATTAAGCATTATTTTTTGCGAAAAAAAAACCATTACCGAGACCAAGGCTAAGCTTGATAAATACTATGGGGACTCTGCACCATCGATTTCAATGGTAAAAAAGTGGTTTACTAAATTTCGTTGTGGCCTTACAAGCACTGAAGATGCCGAACGTCCTGGACGCCCAGTTGAGGTCTCTACACCCGAAACAATCGAAAAAATTCACGATATGGTGTTGGCCGACCGAAGATTGAAAGTGCAAGAGATTGTGGAAGCCATAGGCATCTCGCATGGCTCAGTGGTTTCAATTTTGAATGATCACTTGGGCATGAGAAAGCTTTCCGCAAGATGGGTGCCGCGTTTGCTCACAGTCGACCACAAACGCAATCGTGTAACAACTTCACAGGAAGGTTTGGCGTTGTTTAATCACAATATGGAGGAGTTTTTTAACCGTGGACGAAACATGGATCCATCACAATACACCCGAGACCAAACAACAGTCAAAACAGTGTGTTTCTAAGGGTGAATCGGCGCCAAAGAAGGCCAAGGTGGGTTTGTCAGCCAATAAAGTTATGGCGACTGTTTTTTGGGATGCACGTGGGATAATCCACATTGACTATCTTCAAAAGGGAAGAACAATTAATGGGGAATATTATGCCAACTTATCGGACCGCTTCAATGAGGATTTGAAAAAAAAACGACCTCATTTGGCCAAGAAAAAAGTTCTTTTTCACTAAGACAATGCAAGGGTGCACACATGTGCAGTTGCCATGGCAAAAATCCATGAATTGGGCTATGAATTGCTCCCACATCCACCCTATTCTCCAGATTTGGCTCCGAGTGACTACTTCTTGTTCCCAAACCTGAAAAAATGGCTCGGTGGAAAAAGATTTGACTCCAATGATGAAGTCATCTCGCAAACAAAGGCCTATTTTGAGGACCTCGACAAATCATATTTTTTGGAAGGGATAAAAAAATTGGAGAAGCGTTGGACAAAGTGTATAGAGCTCAAGGGGGACTACGTTGAAAAATAAAATGATTTATTTATCAAAAAATCTGTGTTTTATTCCAAAAGTCACGGACTTATTGACCCGCCCTCGTAGCTTCGCAGTTGTTTAGTGAATCAGTTGCAGATTCTCTCGAATTTTGCAATAAGAATCTCGGCCTTGAAGAATTTAAAAATTGTGATGCCACAGTTTATTTCATTAGAAAGTTCAACACAATGTTTGATATAATGAACTCGCGCAATTTAAATGCATATGGTTATAAAAAACCTGTGAAATCAAGTAACTTTGATAGTATAAATGAATTTCTTAATGATATGTTTGAGTATGTAAAATCATTGAAAATTGGTAATACGAGTATATTGCACTCTAGTAGAAAAAACTGGATTTTTAGGGTTTATGGCTTCTATTAAGAGTTTATTGTTCTTATATTATGATGAATATGTCGAAACTAAGAAACTAAATTTTTTGTCAACATATAAATTGAGCCAAGATCACTTGGAATTTTTTTTCAGCGCCATCAGAGCAAAGGTGGGTTCAATAATAACCTTACCGCATGTCAATTAAATCTGATTATAAACGTCTTTTAGTGCATGGCGAACTTAAACATCTAACTACGGGTAATTGTATACCTTTAAGTGAAATAAATATTTTAACTTCTACGATGCCTGAAGTCGCTATTAACGTAACAACAGACCGAAACAGATTAATAGAAGACGATGGGGATCTTTAGAAATCGCTGCAATCAGAAGTGTCCAATCTCAGGATTCATCAAGACTGACAGAATTCTCTCGGCAAGTTATCATTTATATCGCTGGTTTTGTCTTATAGGCGTTAGAAAATCAAATTAAATGTGACCAGTGCTTGACATCATTATATTCAGAGAAAGTTGAAAATACGCTCCAATTTAAAAAGGACAAGGGTGGATTACGTTATCCTTCTAAAACTGTTATACAACTTTGTATTATAGCAGAAAAAGTGTATAAAAAAAACCGAATAGTCAACCGGAATGATCCGATGAGTTATCTTTTACAGGAATGTTTGAAAAATTGTATTGGTCTTAATTTATTTCCTGAAATTCATGTTTCTGATAGATTCGAGGTAGACGGCCATTTTACTCTTTTAATTAAAGCTATTTGTAAAAATTCTTGAACGTGCGTATACATTATACCACTAAAACGATGTATAATAAAGAAGACAAAATAAGAAATATGTATACAAAACTAATTTTATTTAACGGTCAATGAATAATTATTTAATTTTTGATTTCATAAAATATTTTTAGTCACATATTCGTCATGTAATAATTATCTGCCGATTTAAGAATCAGTTATGCATGAAAGTACCAAATTTTTAGAGAAACGATACTACTAATAAATTGGGGTAATATTCATTAACCTGGCAACCCTGTGTAGTATATCTGTCCCTTACGGTGATACGCGCTTGTCTTATCCATTTGATACTTGGTTCTAGGCTGGTGGCTATCAAACAAATGTCAATCTAATTTGTCGTTCCCGGTTTTGTTTATTTACTTTACATACGTAATTAATTGTGGTTTTGAAATATAATATAAACAAAAACTTGTATTATTTGGGTTTTGACCTATTTTAGTTTCGAGTAGCTAGAGTTCGCGGAGAAAACTTATACAAAAGCTTGTGAAAATAGCGTGCACCAGCACCATGCATCCGACATCAATTGCGAGTTACAAAAAACATAAGTATTCAGGTCCAAGAAAAAGAGTTACGGCTCAACTAAAGCGCCATCATAGTGTTTCAACATCGTAAGTTAAAATAATATTTAATGCATTAGGAATTCAATAATTATTGCCTCCCTCTGAGGCTCTGACCGAATTTTGTTTGTATTACAAAAGTTGCATAATTTTCAGTCGTGAAGATGTATGGCTTAAAAAATCAAAGAAGAATGAAACGTTTCAAAGTGATAATGCAAAAACTCCAAGGTTATATTATAATTTCCTTAGATATCAAAGAAGAATGAAACGTTTCAAAGTGATAATGCAAAAACTCCAAGGTTATATTATAATTTCCTTAGATACCTACCTAAAATAATTGTTATTTTACGTAAATATTTTAATCTTCTTATTATTTTTAAAATACAGTGTCAAAACTTATGAGAGACAAGTACCAATTTACCATAAAGAAGCTACTTTTGACGCACAAAAATGCCCCCCATCATCAACTATAGTTAGCTCTGAAACTGAAGCTTTAGATATAAATTGGCCAGTGATTGATCCAACTGTATCATGTCTCCAACTGACAGTTGAGAAAACAGTCGATGACAACTTGAAGGGTCTAACAGGCAATAGAATTATTGAAATACAACATGTGCTTCGCTGGGCTTTTGGCCTTGAAAATCATAGAAAATTTTGTGAAAACAGTGTAATTGAGTTTGTCAGTGAGCTGCGGGATGGATTTAAAAGTATATTTACATTCAAATGTAGTATGTGTGACAAAAAATTTCGAGAAACAAATGAAAAAGAAGACAAACTAAATAAAACATTTGTATGGGGAACAGTCACAGGTGGAGGATATTATACACAAGCTGCGCACATGACAAATGTGATGGACATCCCTACCATCAGTGCAAATAAGTACAGGAAAATTGAATGTTCATTGGGAGACTTGTGGCAAGATCAGCTAATAGAAGATATAAAGAAAGTAGGAGAGCAAGAGAGAAAAATTGCCATTGAAAAAGGTCAAATCAGTAGCTATGGAACACCATACATAGAAGTTTATGTTGATGATGGTTGGGCTAAGAGATCATATGGCCATGATTATAACTCTGCATCAGGGATGGTAAATGGTTTTTCTTTAATTTGTATTTATTTATAATTTGTTTGAGGTTGGTTGTGCAAAACATTTCTTTTTTATATTTTAGGCATGCATTATTGGAAAAAACAAAGAAATGCTTATTTTTGGGTGTAAAAAACAAGTATTTTTACTTTTGCCAATTATATGAAAAGAGTCATAAAGATGTTCCAACACATAAGTGTTTTAAAAACTATATTGGCTCGTCAACGGGCATGGAATCTGATATTTTAGTCAAGGGCTTTCAAAAATCTGAGGAAATGCATGGTGTGCAATATTTATCATTTGTTGGTGATGGAGACTCATCTGTCTTTGCTAATTTAAAAGAAAAGGTCTTATGGGGCAAAAATAGGAAAAACAGAGTGTAAAAATCATGTTATTAAAAATTACACAAGTGCTCTCTACAATGTGTGTGAATAGGCATTTGAGTACCTAGCTCTTTATTACTTGTAAATTAGTGTAATTGTTGTGTTCTGTGTGTGTGTGATATGTTTATTGTGATTTTATTTTAGATACTAGCTAATATAAAATTGCCTTTATATGGCAGAAAGCATCTCAAATCAAGATTGTCAAAACTAACAATAATATCGAGAAAGATAATAATGCACAACAAAAATGACAAAGTTGCTATGAGAAGTGACCTGCAACATGGTCCTTCACATGTATTTGGCCAGCATGACAAGTGTAAATCTTTCTATTGTAAATATTTACGAGTCTGGTGAAAAGGATGAAAATTTTGTGGAAAATATAAAAAAGCAAGCCTCTGCTGTTTGGGCCCTTATTTGTGCTGCAAATGAGCTTGTTATGGCAAAAACAAATCGATTGTCATCAGAAACTACCAATCATGTACAAAATTTTATGAGCATAATTAGCAAGTTCAATTGTGGTAAGCGGCTCAATCTCAATAAAGCAGGCTCTTACCAACGGAGGGTACTAGTTGCAGGTCATTATAAAATAAATATGCACAAATTGCTTATTTGTTATTTTTCTACCGTACAGGTAGTACACGACATATTGTTTTATATTACAGGACTGTCACAGATGAGTGGATTATTATGGCATCGGCCAGCATGGCGAAAATGTACAGCACGTTCTCCAGGTAAAACTTTCAAAAAATATATTACAGAGAGTGAAAATACAAAAGTGCGTAGAAAATGCTATACCCGTAGAAAACTATTTTTTGCAAAGCCAATTCAGACTCGAACTGACAATAACTATGGTCCTCAAGCTCAAGACACTATTGATACTGACCCAATCGACATTGACAACCTCAGGAAGATGATTTCGGACAAGTTACTTGAATTTCAGAAAACTGCTGAAGAGATAAAATCAATTGAAGAAGGCACTATAGGTCAACACGAAAATGACTTATACAATATACATAGAAGTGACAGGTTGACAGCAAGTCAATTTGGATTGGTAAGTATTAGATGTGTGAAGATGTGGCAGTGTTCATGGTAAATAAACTTTATCATGGCACAAACATTTTAGGTGGTTGCTGTGGTTTTAGCATTGAAATAAAAAATATGCATGGACTTGGTTTATTATCAATAATTTTTTTACTGTTTTTTAGATATGTAAACGAAGAAAATCCACACCATGCCATAACCATGTCAAGTTAGTGTTATATAAAAATAATATCTTGACTAATGACATGCTTTATGGACAGCAGAATGAATCAGTTGCAAGGACTTATTTTATTGAAAAATCAGAAATCGGTTCGCCAAGCTGGACTCTTCATTGATGAAGAATATGGTTTTCTCGGAGCTACTCCTGATGGTAAGTAACAAATCATTGAGTATTGTCTACTGACACTTTTCGCACTCAGTTTGTGAATCATAATTTCTTTTTTTTTTAGGTGTTGTGTGCAATGAAGATGCTATTCTGGAAATAAAATGCTTTCCTTCGTTGTCTAGAAATAATCAAGACCTTCTTACTGCTGTAAAGGAAAGGAAAAATTTTGCTGTCATTGAAAAATCTGGAGTTCTGGTAATGAATGAAAAACACAGTTATTACTACCAAGTAAAACATATTTTTAAAATAAAAATATATTTTTTGCTGAATTTGTGTTACCTACTACAAAATTTTTGTTTTTTTAGGTTCAAGGGCAGCTGAGAGTTACAAAAATGAAAAAATGTTATTTTATATGTTTCATAAGCCCATCAATGCCAATAACTGTTCTTGAAGTACCAAGAAATGAAGAATTCATTAAAATGATGGTACCAAAGCTTGTAGATTTCTACATGAAATCAATTATGCCAGAAATTGTTCTGAGGCGGGTTCCAAAGGGAGCCAAATGCATAGATCTTGAATAGTAAGTAAATTTGAACTGTTCGAGACAAGTAAATTTGCATAGCATTATTTTTTCATTGGAATTGGAAGTAATTGGAAATATCTTCATACATATGATTTCCTTTTTTTTTTAGTATCTGCGCCTGTCGGTGGTCTTGCTTGAAGCTCAAGAAGGGTGATAAAATTGAATACCTATGTATTTAGTGAAAAAAATTAAAAGACATGTGTAAAAATATTGTTTTATTCAAAAATACCACATATTTTATAAAGATAATAAAATGGCATAGCTATACAATTTATAAATAATATAAAATAAACAAAAAAATAATTATTATAAAATTGAAAAACAAAAAGACAAACTTGACTGGAGGAGATTTGAACCACGTACCTAGTGATTACACGTTCGTGGCATTTACACGTTCGTGGCATTTACACGTTAGTCCATTACTTATGATATTGTTTTGATGAAATTAGCGGTTAGAATAATCATAAGAATACAATATGTTAGTGTGAGTGTGTGGTTCAAAATATTATACACCAACTTTCAACCGACATTCTTGAATGATTTTCCTTTGATAAACTAAAATATTTTATAAAATATATTAAGCCTAATTGACAAATAGTTCGCGAATATAAATTTTAAGCATCTAAATGCAAAGGTCTATTTGTAAAATAAATAAAACCCTTGTTTTGCATAAGTGGCGTCATCTAGCGAGAAAAGAGAGGTCGGCAACCGAGACGAACCACCTTAAGGGGCTTCACTACCTTCTCAAGAATGGTATCTTGATACACTTGTGCCGATGTTTTGATACCTTTTGTTGTAGTTCAATAGTTGTTTCGATTTTACCACCCTATTCTTTTTTAAAAAGAAATGACCAGTACGTCTCTTATAGACTGCAAGTCCTAAGTCATCTTTTAAAATACGCGTCATGGCTCTTGGTGCTATCTTCATCTCCAGAGATAAAAGCTTTTGCTTTCGGACAGGATTTATTTCCCTTACTGCTTTGACCACCTTTTTCGTACGAACACAACGTGGAAGATTACTGTAAAAGTCGTAATAGCAGAGATTAACCGTCTATAATTAATGCAGCACAGAGACAAATAACCACCACATGTACCGTTCGCGTTCTTGTTATGTGTATGCATTCTACTGTGTTTGGTAAGGAAAAGATAAAATAACACGCTCACGATACCTGCGATTGTACGATAATAATAATATTATTACGATAAAAAAATTATTACTATCAATCATATGTGAATCTAATTTATTATGTCTTGAATTTTGTGCCATTTTCGGTTTCAATTTTGCGTATAATAAAACGCACATCTATGAGTGAAGAGGCGTATTTAAACGACCGACGGACGCTCGTCGATAGCAGGTACAGAAAGTTAATTGTGGAACGGTATTTACGACTCGTAGTCGGTTGTAGAAAAACGGATAGTAACTTTTATACCATGACGATCCGTTGATTATAGGAACCGGGCAAAAGTAGGTAAGGGCCGGTTTCAGACTTATTTCTTAACCTTAATTTAAGAATAGATTTAGGTTTTATAATATTGAAGTTACAGGACTTACGGCAATGAAATACACGTAAGCAGGACTTATCATCAATCCTGGTTTAATCTATTAAAAAAGGAGATGTCAGATGTCCCCACTGACTGACAGACGTATATAGACGCTCGCACAGCCGTGACCGCTAATAGTAGAAGCGTGAAATTTGGACAGTAGTTTTATGCCCGGTTCCTATAATAAACGGATCGTCATGGTATAAAAGTTACTATCCGTTTTTCTACAACCGACTACGAGTCGTAAATAGTGTTCCACAATTAACTTTCTATACCTGCTACCGACGAGCGTCCGTCGGTCGTTCAAATACCGAGCCCTCTTCACTCTTAGATGTGCGTTTCTTTATACGCAAAATTGAAACCGAAAATGGCACAAAATTCAAGACATAATAAATTAGATTCACATATGATTGATAGTAATTAATTTTTTTATCGTAATAATATTATTATTATCGTACAATCGCAGGTATCTGCGTGTTATTTTATCTTTTTCTTACCAAATACAGAAGAATGCATACATATAACAAGAACGGGAACGGAACGTAAGCGGCCTTTTGTTTTGTTTGACTGATGACATCCATCATCTTTGCAAAATAAAAGTACGTATATAATCTCTGGTATTAGGACTTTTGCAGAAGAAAGTATAATAAAGTTTCTAGTAGTGTTTTACGTACAACTTTTGAAATGGATGTTACGCTGGTGAGTACAGATAACATCTATAATTTGACATTTTCTAACAAACTGTACCTACATGTTTGCCACTTAAAATATTGCAACGTTTTTGAAGATTTACTTCATTTAGGTATATTTCTGTTACAGAAAACAAAGAAGCCTATGAGCAAGGATGATGTTGCCCTGCTTGTGGATCTCATACAAAGCAACCCAATACTTACAACAAAAGAGACCAATGCAGCCACAAACAAACTTAAAGAGGAATGTTGGGCTACTTTGACCAACACATTTAATTCAAAATGTGGTCAAATACCACGGCAGCGAGAGCAACTCAAATTGAAATGGGACAATTTGAAAAAGGCTGCTCCTAAAAGAGCTGCGAATATCAGAGTGAACAATTTGAAACTAATTTTTTATTAAATTAAATTAAATACCGTTTATTTCAGGCTGCATAGGCCCATATTATACCTTATAGACTAACATACATATATAATAAAGTAACACTAACATTAAACACGTATTGTCTGCGTCGTGGGGCGCCAAGTGTTCGGGAGTCGTCCTCTAAATCTTCTGTAGACGACTCCAATCGGCCAGAACTCCTCCTTCTCGAAGGTCGGTAAGTGATGGGTTGGAACTCTCACCACAAAAGAACTAAAGTTCACTTTGTGACGAGGTTCCAAATGCTCGAACCTCAAGGCGAAGTTGGTTCTTCTCCTGATGTAGCAACATTGTTATTAAAGCATAGAACCCAAGAAGAAGAAGAAGAAATTGTTTTATGTAATTTAGTTTTAAGCTAAAATGTAATACTCCTACAAACTGTTGATGTGTCAATATACAATAAATAAATAAATAAACCTTAATGTCAACAATACCTGATGTAGTGGAGATATCCCATTTTTTCTGAAATAACATCAATAATTTATTTCACTATAATGGAGTTTTTACTCTTATTTTAGGTAGGTATGTTATGGTTATATGGTTATGTTTTCATAGTATATATTTTGACGGTGTACAAATGCCTCCAACATACTAACCTGGCTCCTGTTACTCTTAAGTGTAGATAAACTTCAAGTAGTAACTGTTCAACAGATTCTTTATCAAGTCGAAATCTCCTTTGAAATTCTTACGAATCCAGCGTCGCTAAATAATTCATTCTTTCTTTATATACTCTATCACGCCTATTATCTTCTTCTGAATCAGTCTCACTGGAGTCCGTGGCGATAATATCGAACACTTCCCTATCACTGTCTGATCTCGACATTTCTTCAAATTTCTTGCAGCTTGCAGCGAAAACAGTGAAATAGACACTAACCGACCGAAATTGACAGGTAACCGTATGGCATTACGAATAGTAATCTTGACAAACTACTGACGTTTAAAATATTTATAGGAACGGCCTAAACTGTCTTCTTCGTACATTACGCTTACCGTCCGTTACTAGTAACCCTCCCTTCCGTTAGTAGCAAGCCGACGGTAAGTTGCTTAACGAGACGTTTTTTATAGGAACGGTTTAAGCTTACGCCTCGTATAATATTCCACCATTCGTAACTAGAACGGATCGTTTTTCCAATATAGGAACCGGGCATTTATTTACAATGTAGACGCGCACTAAGAAGGTATTTCGAAAAGTTTTACCCTTAAAGGGGTGAAATAGGGGTTGAATGTTTGTATGATTTTTTTTTAATCTGCACCGATTTACATGAAATATAATATCCGAGCTAATAAATAAATATTTTTGAGTGAGTATATTATAGTTTTTTGGAATTCGTCCCCTAAAGGGGTGATATGGGGGTTCAAAGTTTGTATAGTTAAATATCAACAGCTGGTCACGCAGATAGTTATTATGACGTAGAAATCCGTTAAAAATGGATTTTAGAAATACATCCCCACGGGGGTTGAATGGGGATCCACGCGGACGAAGTCGCGCCCGTATGCTAGTCTAAGATAAGGTAATATTGATATTTTATGCATAGGTACAGTCATAGTTTAATCAGTGCCAGTTACTACTAGTTCTGTCAGATTGCTGTGGATTATCGATAAAAAATAATACCCACCAATAAATCATGAGCGTTTTATATGTTTCCTTTTTACAGAGCTGGACGCGATAGTTATGAAGATAATGCAGTAGGTTATGTTCAGGTGAAAAGACTATATCCGCAGTGCACGGTAAAAGCAAGAGTTACACCTGAAAGCCAAGTTCGAGCCACAGCATATCATTGTACATTTGTTTGTGATAAAGTTACGAATAAAATTGAAAATCTGAAATGTGAAGGATGTGCAGCAAGCAAAGGAGGATGCAAACATACAATGGTGTTGGTTATGTGGTTACAGAGACGTTGTGAGGAGCCCGCTTGTACAGAAGTAGCGTGTTATTGTATGAAACCAAAACTGTCGCAAATTGAATCTCAGCTAAAATTTATTTAGGCCAAAGTTATGAGCAATACAAGGAAGCCCCTTTCCTCACCTTTGAGGCCTAACGACACACCCGACGAACGTTTTCTACAGTCAGTGATAAAAAAATCAATGGTGCTGGGTATAGATTCTCAGATCATGATCTACTTTCGTCCAACTGCATATATAGATAAAGTTTCAATACACAATCTAGTGATTCAGTTTAGAAAAGAAAACAGTGTTAAGGATGCAGACAGATTTATTACTTTTGCAAAGAAAATATACGATCCCAGCAATGCGATGCGATCGAAAATGCACCAAGATCGCAAGCAGACTGCAAATTGTGGCATGAAATGAGATATGCTCGTATTACGGCATCAAAAGCGTACGAATCCGCTAATTGTAGTACACCCTATGGAGTTTTAATCGAAACAATCTAAGGTGCCTAGAAAGGGGTTTGAAAATTTTTGGTGCACCTACTGTCCACCATTTTGATTTTTTTTTTCAATTTTACGTCGCACTATAAATTTTTATATTTCGATTGCTGACATACAGACGAGCAAAAAATATTATGTAACATATGGGTCTAAAACGTCCCGTTTTAGCGATATATGAAAAACAATTTTGCTAAATAATAGGCAAGCGAACTGATTTTTTTTTATATAAATATAAATGAATAGTTAACTCTTAAATATGAGTAACTTATCAGAGGAAACCGTATATCAAAAGTCAATATTTTCAAAGGTACAGTGATTTTTATACTAAATTTCGCAAGTCTCGTAAACAAGCTCCATACTAAAGTCGGGCTACAAGTGACGTCACTCTTGGGTTAAAGTGTATGAAGTAGGTATGAAGTATACGGCCGCAGGAACATAATATTTGTAAATATCTCCGATATTTCTGCGTTTAAGTTCATACTTACCCATAATGAATGTTTTTGTATATGATGTAAGTAAACTAATGATGTAGGTTTCCACCACCACTTGCGACCACGTGCTCGCAGCGTGATCTTTGACATATTAGACACTGACAGTGAGTGACAAGTGACAGGTGTCAACTGACAGCTGTCAGTAGTGTTGCTATACCAATACGCATACAGGGACGAGCATTTTACCAACTTGATAAGCCATGTCATTTTCATCACCACCACCGCATGCTTCAAGTGGACAGGCTGAAAAAGATCTCCGGAGCAGCAGTACTAGTACAAACCAGAACGGCAAGGGACCTGGAAAAGCTAAAGGCAGCCATGCCAGCCAATTTAAAGACGGAGCCACTCAGAGGTCGTCAGCCGCTTGTTGCCCTTCGTAACATCGAAATGGGCAACCAAAAAATTGAGAAAATAATGAAAGCGGTCAAGGACCAAAACTTCAGGGAGGACGCTGACTGGCCACTCGAACGCGTACTGAAGAGCTGCCGTGCGACCGTGTGGACGCGGCGCATCATGAATGCAGGTGAGGACTGGATATCCCTGCACCGTACGTGCCGCAATCTCACCGGTGCTACCGCCCCCATAAGACCCCTGATCCACCCAGATGGCAACCCTAGGTACAGAGCTGAGGACCGTGCCGAGATCCAGGCCGACCACCTGGAGCGGCAGTTCTCGCCCCTACCGACAACGGCGATCAACCACGTAGCGAGGGTATCCGAGGAGGTAAGAAAGTTCCTAGTGGACGGGGTCACTAACGCAGCCTTGCGCCACCTACCCTTCAGGACAGTGGCTGCCCTTGCCCGCCTCTTCAACGGCATTGTAAGGAAAGGCCACTTGCCAACTACCTAGAAAATGGGGCTCGTCATTGCCATCCCCAAGCCCCATAAAAATCTGAGACGGGCGGAGGGCTATCGACCCATAACCCTTCTCTCTACTCTATCTAAATCATTCGAAATCCTCCTCCTCAAACACCTTTCCCCTTTCCTCCCTCCTCGGCGGGAACAGTTCGGGTTCCGTTTCCAACTGAGTACAACCGTACAGCTGGTTCGCGTGGTGCACCTCCTCACTGATGCCACAAACAGGAAAGCCTCTGGAGTGGCTGTCTTCTTGGATATGGAGAAGGCCTTCGACAGCGTGTGGCACGATGGCCTCCTCCATAAATTCCTCCAAGCAAATGCTGAACTAAACGGCACCCGAGCTTATGGGCTTCTTCAAATCATACGTGAGGATTGCACATATAAAGTGATTTCTAGGTTCCATGAATGCTATGCATACGCAAACATAATGAATGAAAAGAAGCATGCAGGAACTGGATTGCACCTATTGGCTTGGCTATCATACTTGTGTTACTGTCCACTCTGTTCGTTATGTGTGTTGTCAAAATTGAGGGTGCTTGTGGGCTCTTTCACAAGACACTTATATGTTTGCATTTACGTAGGGAAGAGAGAAAGTGTATAAAAATTTGAAAAGAAGATCCAGTTAGTAAAAGAACATGCACGCAAGGTGCTTGATGAAGTGGCACCAAGTGCCCCAGAGCCAAGTGAGCTAGTGTTAGGATTGACATGCAACAGCAAATGGATATTGAAGAGAAAGTTAATCAGTCAAATGATGAAGTGGGATCTTCAAAACAATCTCGGAGACCATCTTTTACCAATTCTGTAATCATCACCTTAGCCACCACCAGAAATAATTTTTGATTAATTTAATTGTGAAATTTTTGCATGCCGTAAAGTGGAATGTACAAGGCTCCAAAAACATTGTAATATCTAATTGTATTACCTACATTCTACTCAAAAAAAAACTATCTATTTGTTGTCTTTTGTATATTATGTTACATCTCCGATAAACATTCTTGCTTAAAAGTGTTGTATCAATAGCAAATATTACACAACAATGCCCTAATTTCCTAACAGGTGTCGGAGTGGACTGCAGGGGCTATGGCACTCCTAGCCTATAAGGTAGGTTATTTCCTAGCTAGTAGAGAGGCCGACTGCAGAGGCTATCGCACCTCCTACTTCGGCACGATACTAGGGGACTTCAGGTTGCGCACTGGGACTTATATAGCAGCTAAGAAACAATTTAAACTGTCAAAGAGCGACAACCCATTTAGGTTGTTGCTAATGTATAGTTGATATTTATTCAGCATTAAATCTTTCACAAAAGGTGAAATTAAAGTGTAGAAGTGTAATATTAATTCCTATAAGTATTGCTCACATTACTTTATTTTCCATAAAAATCTTTCGTTATTCGTTTATGTTTTTTTAGGTTATTTGTTGTCTCTACATTGCAGTTTTACAGATGCTTTCGATATGTCTCGTGCTTTTCTCATTCAGGAGGCATTAGAAATACAAAATAGATTAGACAAGAACATGCGCGTGAGACGTTTACGACGAAGATTGAGGAATGAGGGAAGGCCTATGGAGGATCCTAACTTGAGTGCACATTATAGGATAACAAAAGAGTTGTTCGCTGAATTACGTACTGAACTCGATCCACTTTTGCCTCGAACTCGTAGGAAAGCAAAAATCACTGTAGAATGTAAAGTAAGTACTTACCCAAATATCATATTGCTTAGTAGTAATTGCAATGTGTGCATAATCCTACATATACACTGCTCTTGCAGGTGTTAACAGCACTCTCTTTCTATGCAAGTGGCTCATATCAAAAACCTGTAGGTATGAGCTATTTGCATGGACTTAGTCAGAGCAGCGTGTCAAAGGCAATTGCAGAAGTGACCATGGCCTTAACCGATTCAGTGCAGTGTCATTTTTTGCAATTTTTTGCGCCTGGCGGCTAATAAATATTTCGTGGCTCCTCTGAGGCGCCAAGCGCCAGGAACTTTGATGGCTCCTCTCGAGCGCCACCCGCCATGAATTGTAATTTATCGCTGTTTCGTCTGTTTCCAATTGTTTTTCTTTTAGTAACGACCCAACAGCGAACGTAAACGATTTAATAGTTCGTTTTAAGTATTTAGTGATTATTTACGTGTACAAACAGAAATGGAAGGTAAGTGACTTATTTTTATCAGGTGTTGTAAACCTTATTATTGATTTCTATATTGATTGATCAATTTATTTTCGTTTTATTGTAGAACGGGATATGACATGCTAGTCATGTATAATGCTAAATAATGTATCTACTTTTTATAGTATTGTATAAACAAATAAACATTGTATAAGTTGTATTAGTATTAGCTAATCCTTATCAAAATAAATGACTTCATATTCAAGACTGATTCTATACCATTATATAACTTTTGAATTATTCAATTTGGACATTCCATTCGAAAGATATCACGAGTTTAAAAATTTAATTTTAACTAAAAAATCGTCGCAATAGACACCGCAGGCGCAACTGGGGTACGGGACCCATCCCGTATGAAAATCTTCAAAATCTTCAACCATATGGTATAATTGTTTATTAATCCATAATTATTCACACACTAAAATATAAAAAATGTCTAATAAAATGCCATCTACCGAGCTCCTTTATAGTGCATATTTATTTTAATTCAAAATGCATAAATAATTTGTGACAATAATAATGTAACCAATTTACTAAAATATTTACTACATGCAATAATACTCGTATTTAGCTCATCAAGGTCAAGAACTAATTAACGGGGTTCTAGAATTTTTTCCTGCCCAAAAAAGGTCTATTAAATTATTGTCGATTTTTTTAAATAAAATGGTCATCACACTCTCATCTTCTTCTTAATATAATACAAACAAATGACTCCGCGGACTAAGAAAGTGCACCATATTATGTTTATAAGCTTTATATTTTGCAAATCATTAATAATTATCGCAAGCAAAAAGGATCGTCCATTGTTACTGGCCGGTCCGATGAATAGGAAGTCTTTTGTCTCCTTATGTTCTTCTGTATAAGGTGTATTTTAGCGTAAAAAGACGAGACAAAAAATATTGGTGCTCTTGTGCATGGTGATTTATCCTTTTTTAAGAACACTTCTCTTGTACTATCTTTAGTCATCAGACGTGCTCTCTTCATACTTTTGACCCTACCGACGACATTCGCTTGCCTGGACTCCCGTGATTTTGTATTAGTGATAAATAACATTGTGACTTGTGATACTGGACTCCGATTTTACGTTTGTGTAGACCGCTTGGTTTGTGTTACTGGAATTCGAATGAGAATCAATCTACGTGCCGTTTATTTATGGTAAGTTGTTGTTAAGAATTTGAATTTTTTTGAATAACTAGACAGCAATACAGTGGGTGGTACCGTATATCGGTTTCTTTTTAAAACAGTATTGTTAATAAAGTTCCCTTTTTGAAAGGAAAGCCGGTAAGATTTGGCTTACCTGTATGCCACGCCGCTACTAGAAAGTGATTAAAACTTACTATGGGTATGAGAATGTTGACAAATTATGACGTTGGATTGCTTGTTTCCATACATTTACTAAGCTATACAATTTATAAAAGCAATAAGTCACATCGTGTCATTATTTTATCGCATTACGGCGAAACCAAAATTTTTACTTTAATTACCCTCCCGGTAATGATTTTCAGACTATGTTTAAGCAGTCGGGTTTTATGTTTCTATAGGCCATAATTAAGATTGTACTTGAGCCATTACAAAAGTGCAAACGGAGTAAAAAATCATTTTTGTCATACCTCTTGCTCACACTTATAGGGATATCGAACTCTCTCTGACTTTTCTAGTATTGTGTGTAACAATTAAAAAGGGATTTGACGTTAGTAACCAGTGTAATGAGGGAAAGTTTATGGAAATAATATAAAATATTGAAAAGTATTTTTGGCCGCATTTCAGAGAAGTTCAGAGTTACAACTTACACATGTTGTATTTACCTGCGTCCGAGCGGCATCCCTTAACGATAACGAGTTGCGCGGCACTGTTACATTACTTTAACGTAATGATTTATGACTCACTTTGTACGTTTGTAATGGCGCAAGTAGGTAAATAAAAATAAAGCTAAGACCTAAGATAAAAAATAAAAAAACCTAAAGTTGAAACTATGTAACTTACACTCGCATTTGATTTTTTCAGAACGATGGATCAACCGTCGACTTCTAGAGCAGAAGAACATGAAATAGAAGACATTTTGGGGATAATTGAGCCTCCAAGAGAGATTATGCTTCCATATGAGGAGAGTCTATTTACGGACCGGGACTTATATGGCATACTGATGGGAGAAACTTTAGAACATGATTGGATAGATTTGGCTGAGGAGGATGAAGTTACTACCGAAAATGAGGAACCAGTACAACGAGACGCGGAAGTAACTCAAGAAGAAACCTGGACCATGGGTAATCCAGAACTTGAAAATATGATCCAGTTTACTGGCAACTCTGGCTTTAAAGAAAATATGTCTGGAACCGAACCAATAGATTTTTTAAATTTGTAATTCAACAATAATTTTTACGAACTCATAGTAACACGTAGTAGCTCATAGTAGCAAATTGTGAAAACCTTAAATCCATCAGTACAGGGCAATCAAGATTCAAAAGGTTGAAACCAGTATCTTTGTCAGAATTCCAGACATTTATCGGCATTATTTTCCTAATGGGAATAATAAAATTAAACAGACTGACTGATTACTGCAAAAACCATTATTTATTAAATTTTAAATTAAAAAACTACATGTCAAGAAATCGATTCTTCATGATTTTAAGAGCGTTGAATGTTTAAAATATTCCAGGCAATGAAATCATTAAAAAGGTATTATGGTAAGGTATTATGACATATTTAATAACACAATGGAAAATATATATTATCCAAGTAAAGAGTTGACAGTGGATGAATCTCTAATATTATGGACAGGTCGATTACGATTTCGTCAATATATAAAAAATAAAGTTCACAAATATGGCATAAAATTATATATGTTAGCCGAAAATAAAGGTATCTGCATGAAAATACATTTGTATGCTGGGGCTCAAGATGTTGTAGTGGGTGGTCGTGATCACGTAAAAAAAATATTACGTTTACTAACACAAAAATATTTAAATGCTGGTCATTCTATATATGTAAATAATTACTATGCAAACGTTGATATGACCAACGAATTATTAAATAATAACACATATTTAACCAGCACTTTAAGGCAAAATAAAAAAAAGCATGTATTATGCATAAAAATAAAAATGTTACTGTCACAAAATGGCTAGATAAGAGGGAGGTCTTTTTCGTCAGTTCCGAACACAACAGTGAATACATACATACAAAAAATAAATACGGAAATGATTCCTTCAAACCTAAAGTACAGGTTATGTACAATAAATTTATGAGATCAGTCGACAAGCATGACCAAATGTTAAATTATTATTTTGCTGAACATAAAACGTTAAGGTGGTATAAAAAGTAATCATCTATATCATTCAGGTTCAGTTATTAAATTCTTTTTTTTTATATAATTTAAATAGAGAAAGGATGACAAGTTTGCATGATTTTAGATTACGAGTGATTGAATACTTATTACCTAATAAATCAGAGACCATTCCACCGTCGGTTTCGGGTAGGATTCATTTGCCAGCACATTTACCCAAAAGAAATGGAAAAACGATGAGAAAACGATGCAGGCTCTGCTACAATGTCCATAAAAAAGAGTCGAAGTATTGTTTGGCTGTCCGGACTGTCCAGGTTTTCCTGGATTATGTCTGGAATGCTTTAGAGTATTTCACAAATACTGATCATTATGATAATTGATTTTAAGAATATAACGGACCACTGCATCATGGAAGTACAAAAATTGCTCGTATTTTAATAATTTATTATTAATCAGGTATAATTAATGATCACAATGATTAGTCAGTTCCAACATGTAAAACAACAGCTTAATAATTAAAGTAAGTAATTATGTAGTTTTCTAATTTCTGGAAAAAATATACCGGGAGGCCCATTTAGAACGGGCAGTATGAAAGAGTCTGAAACTGTAATACTTACGAAGATCCTGTTCTTAGAAACCGTGACATCGATTTTCTAATAAATAATCGGGAATCAAACCTACCAATCTAAGCCGGAAATGTATAAAATAATCACCTTGTATCTTTATTTATTTATTTATTTATTTAATAGATACACCAACAAGGAATAAACATTATCAAAAGCTAAAATTGCACATTCATGTTGTTTTTACATATCTAAATGCTGCCTTAGTTATAGGTGTAATAGCTTGCATCTTTTATAAGTACTTACATAGTTTTAGGGAGATTAAGTTACTATGAATTAATATAATTTACTAATTAAACATAAATAAATCAATCACTTAAGTAATAAACTAAGAATTTAAATGGTTGAAACTAAACAAAGTTGTTCGACAATTACTTCAATTTTTATTGCGTTCTTATTATTTTTTTAAATTCAATTAACTTATTTGAGAATATACAGGCCTCGGTCGTAGATGATATATAATTGTTATATGCCCTGCACATTCTATTAACCGGTGAGGATTGCCCTAAGTTAGTTTTAGCAAAGTTAATGTGGAATGGCTTGTAACAGTTTTTTCTGGGTATTCTACTATTAATGTGCCATTAATGGATATTTTACGAAGTAGTTGGTTGCAATCAATGACACCTGTTAGTAGTTTGTGCAGAAAAACTAAATCTAAATATTGCCTTCGATTTAAAAGTGGTTCCATCTTGAAGAAGGTTAATCTGTCTTTATAATGTGGTATTCTTTTAGCCAAGCCATGTTTAAAAGAGAGATGCCATAGGAATCGTTTCTGAACGCGTTCTATGCGATTTGTATAAATAGCGTAAAGAGGGTTCCAGACAGTGCTGCAATATTCAAGTTTGCTGCGTACTAGGGCGTTGTATAAAATTATGGTGGTTAAGGGATTTTTAAAACTTACTGAATTACGCTTGATGAATCCTAGCATTTCCGACTATGGCAAACAATGTTATTATCTACATGTTTATGCATCTGTAATTTTGAATCTAATATTATACCGAGATCCCTTATTTCTTGTACTTGACTAAGTGTATTGCCGTTAATATTATAATCTATAACCCAGGAAGCCTTGCATTTTCGCGAAAAGCGGATATGGTAGCATTTGCTAATATTTAGGTCCATTAGAATGTTTCTACACCAAGTAGTTAAATTATTTAGATCGCTTTGAAGTTCAAGTGTGTCACGAGTTGTATTAATAGTTTTTTTAATTTTGAGGTCATCAGCAAAAAGATTTCATAACACGAACGTTATTATTTAGCATAGAATTATTGTACGCGTCTGAGAAGTTACTCGCAAAAAGATTACAAATATCACGACCACTAGAGGATATATTATTGCCTAGATGCATGGAAGATGGAATACCTATCGTCGAGTGCTTTTTAGATTTTATATATGACCAGAAGTGTTTTGGGTTAGAGTGAATGGATACTTCTATTCTCTGCATATACTGTCTATATTGTGAGGATTGTAATTTTTTACACCGATCTCTGAGTATTTCAAACGAGATGCGATCTAGCGTATTATTATACTTTTTTAAACGAATTCTGTATTTATGTTTCTCCTTTGGAAGTCTTATAAGATCAGAACCAAACCAATTGGGGTAGTTAATTCTATTTCTTTTTGGGCCATATTTGGGTACATATTCCTCGATTATTTCTTTTAACTTTTTATAAAAAATATCAGCCATTGCATTAACGTTCGGACAGTCACTAAAGACAACGTCCCAATTTATTGATTCTAATTTATCATTTATTTTATTATAATCGGCTTTAAAAAAATTATGTTTAGGTACGGGATTTCTATTTAAAAGTTTATTAGGCTCTGAGAAAATATCAAATTCTAGTACAGGATGTGCTCGATCAATATTACTAACAAGAGTGTTATTGCTTTCACGTAAATTTCTTACCGGAATATTGCTAAAAACAAGATCCAACATGTTATTTTTATAGTTTAGAATATGATTGTACTGCTTAAGATTGTTAAAGTGAATAAAATCGATTAATTCGTTACCGTTTGAATTACCATTAGAATTAGGATGCAGATAATCAATAATAATATCTATATCAGTAGACCAAGATATTTGTGGCATATTAAAGTCTCCTATAATCATAGCTTGGCCTGTATTACATAAAGCTCTATTGGCGTGATCAAGAAATTCATCTAGAATGTGTGCTTGAATTGGTGGTGGTAAGTAAGCCACACATAATAATAAACGTGAGTTTGATGCCATTTCTAAACTTAACCATAAATCTTCACATCTACTCTCTAACTTGTAAATTCTCTCTGACGGTATAGTTTTTTTAATTGCAACTAAAACACCTCCACCAGATTTTTTTGGGTTAAAACCAGTTGAGCTACGGTTTCTTCTGTAAACTACATAACGTTCATAAAATAGTTCAGTGTCATAGACATTTAAATCCAGCCATGTCTCAGTTATTATAATGACATCAAAATCATTTAGGGTAACATTGTGAAAAAATTCATCAGTTTTCGTGTTAAGGCCACGTACGTTCTGATAATATATATTTAAGTCTGCGAATTTTATAAAACTTAGATACAGTCGCAAGCAAATCACCAAATCTTCAAAGAATTAATTTACAATGTTACCCTGTCCTAGTTTATTTAAACATTCCATGTTTCTTACAAAAATATATTCGGAAGACTCAGTTTTTCTCATGTATATACGACCATTGCGAATCCAAATAAACTTGTATTTTAGTTCCTTCGCCTTTGCCCTAGCAGCAGCATGCAAGAACTTCATTTCAGGAGTTAGATGTTCTGTGATGTAAATTGGGGATTTCATTGAACCGCCATATCCTAGTAGACCAGAGTGAAGCTTCTCAATTGCGTTTGTTTTATTAAATTGAATACACGCTGCCAGTAGGTTGTCTCTTACACGGGGTCTGCTTAATTTAATGACAACGGAGCGTGGTCGAGAACTTTCAGTATTTTTTTTGGCAGTACGCGCACAGTAAAGTATATTATCATCAGTCAATGGGTATTTCACCACTTACCCCAACATCTTTACAACGGTAAGTAGATTCTCGGCTCTAGATTCAGGCAGGCATTGCAACTCAATATTACTTGAACGTGCCTGCTGTTCCATTTGGCTGATACGCTGAGTCAGACTAGCAACTTGAGTTTTGAGGATAGAGTTTTCATTTGTGAGCGTTTTGAATGACTCTACATGATTGGTGTGCCATTTTTGAAAGTCTTCCATTTTTTCGTTAAAAAATTCTATAGATTTCTTGTATTCCGCTATCTCGACACGAATCTCTTCCAGTTGAGGGCATAAGTAAGTATTTAAGCAATGTGTAACGGCTTTTTGGACTTCAGCATGAATTATATCTCGAAATTGGTCGAGGTTGATCGCGGGGGATACACCATCGATATGTTCCTGTATAATTGTGTTACGCGCCTCTGTTCCACATTCAGGACTTAGCGGAATAGATTTAAACTCAGTATTCTTGCGTCTTAAAGTCACATTATTAGCAGTATTTCCAACCATAGCAAGGCCGCTGCAGGTACCGCTAGATGGAGCTTTTCTAATATGCGTGTTGGTGTTGTCAGCCTTGGGTCTTGAACAGGCAGGACAGAGCCAGGATCCCTTGTATTGGTCATTTAGATCTTTAAATAATGTCACACTGACGTTGACACATGAGTAGTGATATTTCTTTTTACATGATTGACACTTCATGATTGACACTTCACTTTGTGTTTCATTGGATTGTACTTGTTTTTGACAACACTAGAAGTTTTGCGGTGGAAACATTATTATTTAATTTTATTTCCTGAGTAAATCTCACGCAGTAATGTTTTTGAAAATAAATTTAAAAAATTGCTAACCTGTCGGATTCGAACTTACGTCTTCTTGTATTAAAGTGAGTGGCCGTACCGCAGGACCAGCGGAGCTAATAAGTAGCAAGTCGAAATTATTGTACCTACTAGTTCGATGTAGATTTTAAACGTTACATCGTTATTTGAAAAAAACAATATCGAAGTACCGACACAGTTTGAATTATTAAAAAAATTGTATAAACAAAGTTTTTGTTGCACTTTTTGCACAATAACGCTATTAACACATTTATGATTTGTGGATAGTGAGTTTAAGTGAAAGTATTTATTATTTTATCGTGCGTAACTTCTGTAGAATAATTCCTAGCACTTGGATCACACTGTACTGAGTCACTTAGATTTATCTTCGTTAATAATCCGTTTTGCACTGAGATAACACTTCCACTTGTATGTTGTGCTACTCCAAGCGTTATTGTTCACTTTTTAGAATAAAACTACTTGAAATAATAATTTTAAGAAATTAAAAACACGGAGCTTATGTGTACTTTTGCTAGTGTTGCCACGCTTGTTTTTATGTCACCAATCAGTAGATTTGATATAAAAAACGAAGATTTTTTGATTTTCGATCCAAATGTTTACAACTCATGATGAAAATCTGTAACTTACCTTCCATTTCCTATTAGACACGTAGATAGTCACTTTAAAACACACTAAGCTAATTAATAAAACATAACACACCGGTAACAGGTCTCACCTTGTATTTTATACTTGAAACTGCTTATAATAGTGTAAAAACATTACCGGGGGCCATCATTACGCGCTAGGTGCGTCATCATTTAGGAGGGCCAATGAAGCGACTCGCGTGTCAATCAATTTAATATGGGGCCGGGGCGAATAGGCTCGAAAAATAAAGGTGGCAAGGAATCGGATATGCAACCTATGCTATTGTAGTCCAGATCCTTTAACCAAATTTTATCTTTTTTCCCCATGACTTTTGTTTAATAGTAAAATATCCTTTTCAGACGTATAGTTTACTAAATAGGTATTACAATAATAAGTTTTGTCATATAACATGTTCAAGTAGTTTGTATGAACATTATACATATATTATAAAATATGTTTTCTTAACAGTGACTCTGGATACCCATTTGAGACCATGGCTTCTAACGCCAATTGTTAAACACACAACCTGGAAGTGCAGAAGAACATTACACAAATACGCATTGCCGAGCAAGAAACACAGTTGAGAGGTGTATTGGGGTATTGAAAGCCCGCTGAAGGTGTCTGTTGTCACATAGAGTACTACATTACAATCACCATGTTGTGGCTAAGACACCAACAGGCACATGCTTCCTGTACCTGAATTAACTCCCAATGATGTTCAGAGGGAAGCAGACTTTATGATACCTCGGCAGCTGTACATTGAGGAAGGTCAACAGCTTGAAGGTGGCAGGCAACAGAGACAACTTATTGTGCAACTCTTATGGAGGAATAGATAAGAATTATTTAGTTATTTACAATTTTGTATTCTGATTTCATGTATTTTTTTACTTGTTGTTTTTGTATTCTATTAGTAATTTATTATTATGTTTGTGTAAACTAAGATAGCAAACAAAATATTTTATAAACTTAGAGTTTTTTTAAAGTTATAAGTATTTGTACAAAATGTTATGATAATATTATGTTGTTCTTTATAAATATCTGAACTTTTGTACAGTTTTATGCAATAAACACTCTGTCTGGCCTTTGTAAGCATCTATTTTAAATAAAAAAGATTATAATGAAGAACAGTCTTTATTGATAACACGTCTTGTAATGAAGCAGGATCACCAGCAGCACAATGATTGTTAATCTTAATAAATGAATTAGCTTAAATGCAGAATGCGCTAAGATGCATTCTGAACTCATGGCCATTGGCCAAGCCAAGCCACTGAAAAAGTAGACTGTGAATTTGAAGGTAATTTTTTATTATTATCAAAAAATTACTAGCTGTTTAACCTGCAGCTTTGCCTGCGTTGTATCGAAATTTCCGTAGGAATGAGATATTTTCCTTCGGTAAAAAGTAGCCTATGTTACACAGGAATAGTGTAGTTTTCTATAGGTGAAAGATTTTTTTTTAAACCAGTTAAGTAGTTGAAAGTATGTTATATGTGTTAATCCAGGATATACTCTTGTACTATCGGTTACATAATCACCTGAGACAGGTCACTAGTTGGTTAACCCTCAAATTACCTCCTTGGTCCGTGGGACACACTGGCCACTATTTTGAGCGCGTAACTTTTTTTGGTTTGTTCCGTTGGTGTCGCGCGGCTCAGTACCATCATTCTGTTTCGCGCCAAACGCGGTGGCGAGCGGACGTGTCGGCGCGCGGCTCGGATCGGTAAGTACTAGCTTCAAGTGTGTCCATGGGACCACAGCGGGGTAAGTATGTACAGCCCGTCATTGGCGTAGCTATAACATATATTAATATAAATTATAGCAAGGCATATTACGATATATTTTCTATACAAATATTCAAGTGACGATATTCCGATCCACCCTAGAAAATTTGGTGTATCCCCATTCCGGGAAACATATGTCTGAGAATTTATCCTAATTAAAATCTTTAATAACATGTATTTGTATAATTTAATTCTTTTAGCGGCGCAAGTGTGAGTCACAATCAATCTTAAGGCAATTACCGGACTCAAACTAGCGCCGCAAATCTAAAAATCTGGACGTCAAATATCTTTATTTGTATTCAAAATGGTCGTCTTGTTTTTTCTATATCTACGGTTTTCTTCCTACTTTTGGAAAATAATACTCATTATAACAAAGATTTTTATTGACTTTTTTAAGATTGATTGGTGGCGCAAGTTTGAGCCCGGGAATCGCCTTAAGTATTTCGTTCTAACTACGCCTAGTCTCGTTTAGCCTGTCTGTCGTTAGTTGGAGTTAAAATAACGACAAAATTCCTCTCGAATAAAGAAACAGTCATTTGCATAGTTATTTATATTGGCAGGTAACATTAGCAAGTGATGATCGTTGTCAACTCGGACATTCTAATTTTGTTTCGCATGTTTCTTTAAATACTGAAGCAATATTCTTCCATTCTTCTTTTGTAGGTTCTGCGAGAACTTTGGGCTGAAGGTGCTTCCATAAAGCATCACATACCTCTTCCACTATATTGGATATAGTGGATTCTCCAATTCTATAACTGAAGCCTATGGTCCTAAATGAGTCGCTGGTTGAGAGGTACCTGAAATGTCATTAATTGATTAATAGTATTTTGTTTTGCTCCAGTAGCAGAAGTTAAAAATTTATGGAAAAGACTCAGAGACGGGCACCGCCAAGCGGTTAGTTATAAAAAAAAAAACTACGGGACAAGCAGCGGATTTCAAGCCTAAATGGAAGTACGAACATTTGATGGAATTTTTATTGCCCTACATGAAAAATAGAAAACAACATACAAACATAGAAGTTAAAAACACGACAGATACCCAGGACGAACATGATGTAACAGGGGATGAGTCCTGGGACTCTTTGAATGAGAATGAAGTTAGAACGAAGAGACACAAAACAATCCATTCCATGCTCGAATGTGAACAGAGAAGAAGGGAAAAAAGATATATAGAAAGGGACCTCTTAAGTAAACAAATAATTGAGAATGCGTCTAATCAGTCAAAAAATGAGACGAGAGTTGTTCGGTTTATAATTTCACCGGTGGTGCTCCTTTCCAACTTCCAATGAGGAATCAGCCTTCTTTACGACCAAGTTCTGCAACATCACATTACCCTTCACGCAGAGCTGAAGTCTATAATAGCCCTGATTCAATACAAAGTCCAACGCCACAACATAGTACTAATTACACATCTTAAACCTCATCAAGAGCTGAAGAGTATGATAATCCTGACGACACAATGCATACATCCTCTTTACCACAAATGAGTGAATCGGCAGAGCCATCTCTTAATATTCGTAATTTCCTCAGTGATTTTAATTAAGTATTTAAATTGCAAATTACTTCCTTAACTCTTTAGAAAATAACAGTTTGATTAAAAATTTGTGTTTAAATGTTTTCCTTACCTTAAACACACAACAAGTCGTTCTTCAGAACTAATAGTTTTGCGCATGATTGTGTCTTTTCTTCTTATATCATTTTTTATTAATTCATGTAGATATAGAAATGACGATTTTGAACTCCTAAAATATTGATCGAATTTTTTTGAGGATAGTTCACGATACACATTAAATTCGCCACGAGTTTTTTTATTCTTAATATGCGATTCAATCCATTTGGTTCTAGTTTTTGTGCCTGATAGGACAACTAACATATCAAAAGCAGCATCCGAATCGTCCTCTGAAGAACTATCAATTAAATCCAATAACCATGTACTTGTTGAATTCATAATTACCTTATTAGTAATCAAAACACCCTTTATTACAAAACGCGTGCATATGTTAGGCTGACCATCAATGAAATGAAATCAATATATATATATTATAGCATTGTCTCCGTGTGTGGTAGCTTACTATAATATATATTATAGCACGGCATATTAATATATATTATATCTACGTCTGTGACGGGCTTAACTGTTTTTGTTTTTAGCAGTATTTTTTTAATATGATTTTGTTTTTATTTTAGTGTACAAAATGGCTTCTAACAATATAATTAATGCCTTGGACGATAATGCAGAGTCAGTTGTTGATAATTGGCTAAGAAACCTCGATGAAAGTGATTCTGACGAAGAATGTAATATATTCCATTGAATGAACTTAGACGGTTGGAACCAACTGATGTAGTTTCGGAAGAGGACAATTGCGAAGAATCCGACCATAATTCTGACTCAGAATTCCTCTAGTGATGACGAAGAAATTACAGAATCTAGCACGAGTTCAAGCTATTACGGCAAGAACCGTTTCAAATGGTCTCGTATTCCGCCTGCACGAACTTCACGCACTCAGTCTCATAACATACTTCGTTTACCTTCTGTGCGTAATGCTGATCGAGAAGATGGACCCCTTACACCGCTCCAAACGTTTGATCTTATTTTTGAAGGTCAAATGAACGTGATTTTACAATGGACAAATGCTAAACTTGAACAACTGCAAAATAAGTACCCGTCTGAACCATACACACTTATATTTCGAGCAACTCTGTCTAAAAAACGTTTCTTAGTGTTTCTAACTGTTCTTCGATTTGATGATTTTGGAAATAGGGAAGAGAGAAGACTAAATGATCCTGGATGTGCATCACTGATATATTGGCGTTGTTCAATACAAATTCTCGACAACATTATGTCCCTGGTGCCAACATGACAATAGATGAAATGTTGATTGCTTTCCGAGACCGGTGTTAATTTAAAATGTACATCCCCAGCAAACCATCAAATATGGTCTAAAGCTCTAAGTCCTGCTGATTCCAGCACGTTTTATGTGTATAATACCTATCTTTATACCGGTAAGGGGTCAGACGGAACAACTTTATCGACGGATGAGAAAAATCGATCCCTACGCAGGCAGTGCTTCGTCTATTCAAGCCAATTTACAACACAAACCGCAACATTACTACCGACAACTGGTACTCACCCATGGAACTTGCTGAGGAGTTGAAAACGAGAGGTTTAACTACAGTAGGGACTGTCAAAAAAAAACAAGGCAGTGATACCACGAGAGTTTCTACCCAACAATACCAGAATGGAGAAGTCCTCATTATTCGGGTTTACCAAGGACTGCACTCTAGTTAGCCATGTGCCTAAGTAACGTAAATCAGTGATTCTATACTCAACTATGCACCATGATAACAGAATTAATCTAGATACTCAAAAACCAGAAATAATAGAATATTAAGGCTGGTTTTAGAGTCACGCTGACCGCACGCTGACCGTCAGCGCTACAGCCAAAATGTATGAACTTCTAGGAAGCGTTTTAAAATAACGCGTAGCTATGAGCGCGTACGTTGGTCAGCGCTGACCTGTCCGCGGGCGTACGCGTCGCTCGTCGGCGCCGCGTAGCCGTCGGCGCTCACCGCCGCCCGCGCGCCTGTCTTCAGTGAGCGTTCTAGTGTCGAGCCGAGTGGACGCCGTCAGTATGAACAGTCATGGTGAATCGCGATGTGGACACAAGTCGAGTGATCGACGAAGTACGCTTAAGAAAGCAATTATGGGATGCATCCGATCCACTGTATAAAAATAAAGATGCTAGAAACAAATCCTGGGACGATATTGTTTTTGCACTATTCGAAAATGTGTCGGAAGAAGAAAAACAACTTCTTGGTAGGTAATTATTTTATTATCTTGGAATAGGTGTAGGTACTACGGGACGAATAAATCATTTAAATTTAAAATATACATGAGTCTTGCCAGGGCACCCTACCGATAGGGCTCAAAAAGTATTCAGCAAAATGTTCTCGTAGAGCGTTGCCAGACCTGTTTGTAGGCACAGTTGGTATGTCTACCATACCCTCAATCGTAAATGTATCTTCATTCATCGCGAATTCTTATAAAATTATGCAATACGCAGCATGCTTTAACTATATTCTTTGCAACTTTAAAACCCACATTAATCGGTGTATGAAACACTCTAAATTTGTTTGACATTATACCAAATGTCGATTCTATATATCGTCTACTGCGGCTCAGTCTATAGTTAAAAAAAAAATTCTTATGGGTCATATTGCTTCGCGCATATGGCTTCATAATTTTTCTACATATACCAAAAGCCCCATCACTCACAATTACATATTCAACTGGACTATTTGTTCCAGGCAGTGGCTTAGGCCCTGGTATATTTAAAGTGTTATTTTCTAGGCTCCTATACAGTGCACTGTCTTGGAAAATTGATGAGTCCGAGTTTTTTCCATATGATCCAATGTTTATATATGTAAAACAATAATCTGCATCGCACATAGCCAGTAGAACTAAGGAGTTAAAAATTCTTGTAATTGTAGAACATTGATCCTCCACCTTCTGGATTACGATACGAATGTGTTTGCCATCGATAGCTCCGATGCAATTTGGAAAATTGGTCTTTTGTAGAAACCCGTTAGCAATTTCTGTCCACATATCAGAGGTTTTTGTTGGAATGCATTCATCATGTAGTGCTTCCCATATTGTGTTACACACTTCGTCCACAATCAAACTGATTGTTGCAATTCCAATCCTAAATGAATAATGCAAATCTGTATATGTTCGACCCGTAGCCAAAAATCTGAAAACAAAAAATCATGATTTGATTGTATTATTTCAGGGAAACTGATCCAACAAAGATGGAAAACAGCAAGAGATGCATACTTTAGGACAAAGAAAGCTACGAAAAATACATCTTCTGGAAGTGCAGCACCAAAGTACAAAAAATATATCTATTATGATGAACTAAGTTTCCTAAGTCCATCAAATGAGAACGAAGTTGATGAATCACTGAACGAAACTATGTCCCTCCCACCCTCAGAAAATATGGATAATACGGCATCACTGGATAATACGATACCTTCAGAAAATACGCAAGATTCTGATATGTCATCGCATCAAGCTTCTTAAAACACTCTTCAAGGAGAGCAGAATGCCCATGCTGATAATTCCAGCTCATCACAAAGACCTTGGATACAAAAAAGAAAAAAGAACAGGCCGCACGAAACAAACGTAGAAAGTTCTGTGTTTGAAAGAGAGTTGTTGACTTTACTCAGTAATCAAACACCAGATATTGCCGCTGACGACCTGTCTTTTTTCTCTTCTTTGGGTCCACTTTTAAGATCTTTCGATTTAGAACAAAAGCTAGGTCGAGAGTTTTGCGGGATGCCATGGAAATTAAAAATTACAGATCGAGTAGCTCGGCATCCTCCCACTCCCATGACATTAGATATCCAGCGTAATATGGCTCGTATGCATCGTCATCATACAATTATACTACTCTAGGTTACTCAGAGTATGAAACTAATGATACGACTCCAGGTTACTCTGGGTATCAAACAGCAAGCCGTAATGATGAATAATGTGAAAAATTTATCTTTTTTATGTTTATTAAACACTATGATACATATATAACGCTACAAAGGCCGGAGTAGACGCGGTTGACCAAAAATGCGCAGTTTATTATTGTAGCCGTCGTACACCCCGCTGGCTATTTTCTTTTGCATTTTGGACATGACAACTTGGAACAGTTTCGTTATCTATCAAAAACAAACTGGCATAGCGAAAATTACACGTCTCAATTATGTGAAGGCATTGGCTAGTCAACTCAATGAGACAAATCTGAAGACACGGCTGTACAATACAATACTTCCTCGCCAGCTTCGCGCCATCATATCGGAAATAATCCAAGTTCCTCTGCCTTCTGAAGCCACAAACGATGACCAAAAATTAGCACGAAACTAGAGGAAAGTTTATCATCTTTGCCCTTGGCGTCTACGCAGGAAGACTGCATACCTGTGTCACAGCTGTTCAAAGCCAGTCTGCCTAAGCTGCATCAAAAAGATATGTTCGAGCTGCGTGGACAAGACCAATCATTGACCCTGCACGTTTTTTTTTTGTTAAGATATAAACATTTGATTCATTTTCTTTTGTGTTGTTTAAAATACATTTTTTTATGTTTATATGTTAAATATTTAGTAAAGTTACAAGAAGGTTGTGATTTTTAGGTTTGATTTGTTTGATTTTAAGGTTGAAACTTGTTATTTTATATGAAAAGTTCTGTGATTTTGATTTATAGTTCCTATAAAAGTATTCACTGTTAATTATGTGTAAGAATTCTATTGTTATTCAAGGTTAAGACTTGTTTTGACAATAAAGCTGATTACAAGACTGTAAAAGCGTTTAATTGTAGTTTTAGAGCCATTTTAATATGAGTGTGCCCCTGGGTCCACAGTAGGTAAATTACGTACTAAAAATCCACCGGGTAAACTGAGGGTTAAGATTTCCAAGATTTTTTTTAATTTGATTATTCATAAAATAAACATATATAATTCAAGTTGTATCTCACCAAACGAGTGTTTGACGGCGAATTCATCCTTAATTCCATTTCTCAACCATATCTAGTGTGGCCTGTCTCAGGTAACTGTGTAACCAATAGTACCCATCCAAATCAGTTCAGCCGTTGAGGCAGCGGAACATCCAGTTATCTAAACAAACAAATTGTGTTTTATTTTGTTGTAGACTGGTGGTGGAAAATCAGATTACATTCCACCAGATGAAATCTTGGACAAAGTGACAGGTGTTATGGGATCCACATGTAGTGGGTTTAATGTTCCATTAGGTTGTGATGGAGTAGGTGGTGATGGTAGTGACAATGTTGTCTCAGATCTAGAATACAATGTCGGTGATGAAACAGTTGAGGAAGGTCTTGATGATGCAAGAGTTAACATCCCGGATCAATAATTTTTGTCTCCAAATACAAGTAGGTATCCTTCGTATTCCTTCCGTTTTTTCTTCTATAATGTATTTTTTCTTTATGTGTTTAAACACAATATGATGGATGCTTCATGACTAAAAATATTATTGCATATAAGTACAATATGAGTAAAATAATTGTTTAGTATATATTTTGACTATAGGTTGTGCAGCTCGAAATAAAGACATTTTATTTAATAAAAAAAGTTATTGTACTAAAATAACTTTGTTATCAAAGTTATAATTGTAGATAAATACTATTGTATAGGGTCGCATGGTCAACAATGGATCAGTGGTACACAGATG
This sequence comes from Phengaris arion, assembly GCA_963565745.1. Classification (NCBI taxonomy): domain Eukaryota; kingdom Metazoa; phylum Arthropoda; class Insecta; order Lepidoptera; family Lycaenidae; genus Phengaris; species Phengaris arion. The sequence continues at coordinate 4,301,243 of OY751444.1, read as the reverse complement.
ATCACACATACACCTGCACCATTTATTAATGTGAGAGTAAACGAAATATGTAATCGTGTTTCGTTTGCGAACCCCGTCTCACTCCCGCAGTCGCTGCGCGGACGCGCTCACCGATAGACGCGTGAGCGCGCCATTTTAGTCTTCGGGGAGTAAAAACTACCGAGTAAGTAGAATTTTGTTTACATATCATTATAGTAATGCTGTCTTCCCATTATTTTATTCTAATTGTTTGTGTAGATTAATGTAGTATGTTTGAACATTAACTTAACATTAACTTAACAAATTACGTAATTATTTGAGGTTTTTGAGAAATTTACTTTTGAACTGTGTGGTGGCAATATGGTTTACAGTGGATTGATTCACTGTGTACACTATGGATTATGATGCACTGTGTACCCTCAATTACACAACAAGGAACTTAATGGAAGTTTATCTTTACAGAAATGCCGAGGAACAGAGTAGAAGAAAGAAAAGTAGGTGCTCATACACACGAGCAAATGCATGAAGCATTACAGGCCATAAAGAATGGAAAAAGTATAAGACTGTTGATCATAAGATTCCTTTTACAACACTTCAAAGGTATCAAATTAAAGAAAAAAATGCGCAAAACCAGCTCACAAGGTTGACGCCCAACTACGCGGTTAACCAAGTATTTTCAAGAGACCAAGAGTTAATATTGAAACAATATTACATAAAATGCGCAACCCTGTTTTATGGTCTGTCTATTAAGGATTGTAGACAAGTGGCGTACGAAATGGCCAAAAATAATAACATCAGAATGCCGAAGTCCTGGACAGATAATCAATTGGCTGGGATAGATTGGCTACGGGGTTTTCGCCAACGACATCGGGATTTGACGCTGCGTAAACCCGAGGCCTGCAGCTTAGCACGAGCATCGGCTTTTAACAGGGAGACAGTCAATCATTTTTATGATAATTTGGAGGACGTGATTAAGCGCCATCCTGCATTTGCGGATGGGACAAGGATTTATAACTTGGATGAAACCAGTACTACCACTGTGCAAAAGACCCAACGGGTTATAGCTCCAAAAGGTAGACGAAATCTCTGCAAGGTTACTAGTGGTGAGAAGGGGACACTTGTCACTACCTGCAACATCATAAGCGCTGGGGGTCAGGTAGTTCCGCCAGTCCTTATCTTCCCAAGAAAAAATACGAACCCTCGCATGGCTGTCGGTACCCCACCTAGATCACTGATTTTGGCAAACCCATCTGGATGGATGAACAGCGAACTGTTTTTAGATGTAATGAAACATTTCATACGAAGAACGGGAACTTCCAAAGAATACCCATCGATTTTAATAATGGATAACCATGAGTCTCACCTTTCCATAGAAGCCCTCGATCTCGCGAAAGAGTCTGGTGTTACTGTGCTTACATTGCACCCACATACATCAGCGCGACTTCAACCACTGGATGTTGGTATTCACGGACCTTTCAAGACGTTTTACTATTCCGCCATGAGTTCCTGGATGTTACGCAATCCTGGATGCCCTGTCACTATTTATGATGTGGGAGCATTAATTGGCCAGGCTTTCGCAAAGTCTATGACACCATCTAATATAATACAAGCATTTAGAAAAACAGGAATTTTTCCTTTCTATCGACATGTTTTTACTGACGAAGACTTCGCACCCAGCAGTGTTACAGATAGACCTGAAAATGCTCAACCTGTAAATAATTCCAGTGAAGAACGTGCAATCACTGACCAACCACCGATTTTAGAGCTAGAACAGAACTCACTGCATTTACAAATAACTGACTCTCCAAGACCCTCCACTAGCACTGCTGGAGAAGCATCTAGAGGTACAATGAGCCCGTCTGTGCTGGAAAATTTGGACGAATATTCAGCAATTCCTTCGACGCCAGTTTTTTCCACTCCCCAAAAATCTGTTTTAACTGATCTATCTAATGTTTCGCCTCGCTCTTTCGATGGTTCTACAAGTCAAAATGCAGTTATTATATCAACTACTGTTCCTGAAAGAGATTCAACTAATACATCTGGAATCAAGTCTCTTATTACACCTGATCAGTTTCGGAAGCCACTTAAAGCACCCACAAGAACTGGAAAGAGAAAGCCGAGAAAACTAGGTAAAAGTCTTATAGCCACGGACACACCTGAAAAAAATGCTATTGCAGAACAGAAAGCAGCCAAAAGGAAGAAAGAAACTAAAACTAAAGGGATAAGAAAGAAAGCTATTCGTCAAGTGCTGCAAAGTGATTCAGAAGATGAAGATGACATGATATTGAACGACGAAACTGACGATGAAGGAGACTGGGTGGAAAGTGAAGAGACCATTATAACAGAGGATTTACTAAGAAAACCACTTGTGCGATTACCAAAGGAAGGTGAATACGTATTGGTACAATTTTGTTCCAAAAACCAGAATATTTTCTTTGTTAGTAAAGTTCTTGAGGAACGAAATCTCGATACTTTAGAATTGTATGTGTCTTTTTTAAGGCACAAAAACGGTAAATTTGTTATGCCTAATGTCCCAGACTTATCATATGTGAAAGATGACGACATAAGGCTCATATTGCCACCGCCCACCGTCAGTGGAAGTACTGCTAGGCAACAATCATACTATGCATTTCCTATTGATTTAAGTAACATTAACATTCGTTGAGTTCGTATTTTTTTTGTTATTATTATTCTTTTTAAATCTAAGATATTATTAATGGAAGATAATGTTTAAGACTGACATCCAAAATGTGCCATTTTAATAATTAAAAAAGCTAAAGAAGTGATTTTCAAGAAGTAGATTATAGTAAATGTTATAATACATAAAATATTATTGAATGAAGACTGAAAAAGTACAAAGTTCCTTTAAGTTTATAAGTTTTTACTATGTTAATAAACATCCAGTTGATTATTTGCATTGACTTTTATTACTTTCCTGTTCAGATTTTCTTAGATCCACTGTTCACCAGGGGGTAATCCACTGAGGACTAGGAGGTGTACACAGTGGATCAAAACCCACAATAAAAAAAAATATATACATCTTCCCTATTGTACACTTTTGTTCGCAAAGACCAAGAATATTATAAAGCTTTAGTAACATACATGCCTCAGGCAATTTTTCGTAAAATTCTGACTGTTAGTTTTAATATTATGAAGCGGCAAAAAAAAATGATCCACTGTTGACCATGTTACCCTACACATAGCAAATTTTTCTTTTTCATTTAAGTAAAAAAGAGGAAAATAGATTTCAGTCCCCAGGCTGGGCCATCAGTGGGTTTCGAATATAAACAAGGTGCAAAATATTTATATGTATTGACCTATATCTATGTCCCTGCAAAGCAAAGGTAAAATAACTACATTATTTTATACTAGTGGACCCGTAGTTTTACAATGAGTTTGCGTAACTGTACTTGTTAACAACTAGTGAATGGATGTAAAGGTCATGCTGCCTTTTTTCATGTCATTGGTTTTGTACTTATACTGGTACTATATGGTAGACGTTTACACAAGTTCTTGGCAATGGTACAGGTAAATCTCTGTTTCTTTTAATCAAAACTTGTGTTATAAAATGTGTATTTACTTTTCATATCTAAATCTAATCTGAACGATTCGAATTTCGAAACGATCGAAAAAAAACGAAGATTGATTCAACAGAGATAAAATGATATCTATAACACTGTTGATTTTCAAACTAGTCATTTTATAATTTTTCGCGGAGATAACTAAGATATATTTTTTGCCTCACTGAGTAATACATTAACGAATAAAGTAAGTAGCTTTAAGAAAAAAGACAGTGGATGGAGTCTCAAACAAATTATAAGTTTGGATATGAATGTTAATAAAAATCCCCTTCGTGGCACTTCTTATATCGATTTACCTGGGAATATTAGAATAAAGAAGGCTGTTATTTATGTTCAAAATGCCGACTATATGTGTTTTAAGTGGGCATTACTCTCTGCATTATACCCAGTCAATAGACATGCTGGACGGGTATCTTCATACAGCATGCACGCGAATAAAATTAATTTTGATGGTATATCTTTCCCGATGAAATTAACCGATATCCACAAAGATGAAAATTTAAATAACATAGGTATCAACGTTTTTGAATTGGAATTTAACAAAAAAACTAAACAAAATAATGTCGTAGGCTCCTTGTATTTTACGAAAAGTCGCAAAAGCATACATATTAATTTATAATATTTAACCTGCAACCAGTGACGTGTAGCCTCACAAGCGTCGCGTGTTATGCGTATTCTCTATATTGACCCCTTCCCCCCGATATATATATATATATATATATATATTGTATTATATGTTTATTTTTTACTTTTAGTGCAAAATGGCAAATAACGGTAACGACGAAAACGTAAACGTGTCAGCACACGAGTTCATCAAGGAACAAAATATTACGGACAGACAGTCCATCGTTTGAGGAGGAGGTCAATTCCGTCATGCTGGCTTCAGACTAATCTGATAGTGAAGGAGACATTGAAGAGTTTTTGGTTTCCGATCGTGAATTTTTGCAGCTTCATGAAAGTGATCCAGATGAAGAGGAAAACATCCAGATGAAGAAGATGATGGCAGCAATGTTGAAAATCATATCACTCAAGATGAAGTTAGCACCGACAGTTGTGATGATGACGAGCCTATTTCGGAATTACGAAGATCTAATTTTTATTATGGAAAAATCGTTATAAATGGTCAAAGACCCCTCCTAGTACTAGGGTTCGTACACCTCAACACAATATAATCACTCGTGCTTGTGCCTCAAGATTGACAGATGAAGATGCAAAAGACCATTTCATCATTCGGAATAAATTATTCGACGAAGAAATACTTTTACAGATTTTGACTTGGACCAACAAAAAAAAAATGCATTTATAGGGTAAAGTTCGCTCGTCAGAATATACCTGAGCTAAAAGACCTAGATACAACTGACCTAAAGGCTTTTGTGGGTCTTTTAATATATTCAGCTGTCTTGAAATCGAACCACGAACGCACAAGTTACTTATTTGCTAGATACGGTACAGGGTGTGAAATATTTAGATGCGGCATGTCAGAAAATAGATTTGTCGTTTTGTTACTATTTTGCGATTCGATAATCCAGATGATCGCGCTGAAAGGCAAAAAAATTATAAATTGGCACCTGTATCCTTTATTTTCAAGAACTTTGTCAACAATTCTCAACTCAATTGAGTGAATGCGTCACCGTTGATGAGATGTTGGTAAATTTTCGAGGAAGAAGTCACATGATTTCGTATATGCCGAAGAAACCCGGTACATATGGACTGGTGATACGAGCATTATGTGATGCAAAAAATGCCTATTTTTATAATGGATATGTTTATACCGGAAAAGGCTCTGATGGTCACGGATTGACCACACAAGACAAAACACTTATTGTGCCCACTTAGTGTGTCCTACTGTTGATACAACCAATTGAAGGAAGCAACCAAAATGGAACTGCTGATAATTGGTTCTCATCTATGGAACTAACAGCTGAGCTATCAAAACAGTAGGTAACTTTTGTAAGTACTATGAATAAAAATAAGCGTGAGATACCTAGCGAATTTCAACCGCACAAATATCGCGAAATCCAGTCCACTTTGTTTGGTTTTACGAACAAAAAAAAAATGTACTAATATGTGGATAAGAAGAATCAAGCTGTGATATGCGAGTGCGAGTGTGTGATGTGCGAGGTTGACGAGGATATTAAAAAGCCTGAGGTTATACTCTATTACAACATGACTAAAGGAGGCGTTGATGAAGCGGATGAAAAATGCTTCATTTATTCCAGCAGCCGCCGAACGAGAAGATGGTCAATGGTAGTTTTCTATCGCATTGTGAACTTGAGCGCCATGAATGCTTATATACTGTACAATATGCATCAGCCCAAGATTACAGACAGAGGAGATTTTCTGAAGTCATTAGCCCGTTCGCTCGTGCTACCTCAAAAGCAAAGACGTGTTGTGTGCAGTCAATTACCAAGAGAGTTATGGCTAGTGATAAAGCGAGTTCTGGGTGACGACATGGTGGCAAAATTTAACTTTCAAAGTAGTAGCATGTGAGGCGTCACGTCTCTTATAGTGTTACTTTGTCATGTAAGTAGTTAAAGGTTAAGAAATGGTACAATTAGTCACTATTGTTCTATAAATAATTTATCGCGTTTGGTAAGCAAACAACTTTCTAATCAACATCATACGGTTTACATTTGTGATTTTATTATACTTTCCTACAAATGAGAGATTATGAAATCACCAACAAAATGACTGCTCTCATGTTACTGTCGTATTGCCAAGTAGTGACACAAAATTTAAAAATTGGTTTGCAGAATCAACATCCAACGATAAAGTCATGTTTGATCATTTTGAAAGAAAATTAAAAATACTTTTTGTAATTTATGCAGATTTTAAAGCTTTTATAAATCCGGTCAATGCATGTGCTAATGATCCATCTAAGTCTTATACCAATAACATTCAAAAACATGAACCCTATAGTATTTTATATTATGTTAAGTATTCTTATGATGATATTTTTTATCAAAATTAAATTAAATTTTTAAATTATCAAAATATGAATCTTACAGCAGACCCAATTGTGCGCAGGTCTTTATGAATAGATTATATAATGATATAAAATCAATTTGTAGTAAAAACAACTTTCAGAAAGATCCCAATCCTATGACTTATAAAGATAAAAACAAAATTGATAAGTAATTGTTCCATTTCGACTGCGAACCGGCAATATGTCCTATCTTTAATTTTAAGCCAAATACCTTTTTAATGTCATTTTGTACTACTTCCCATCATTTACCGTGCCAACAAGTCGTATCTATTAGAAAATTTTAATTTACCGCCATTTGGTTGATTCAACTTATCCTAATAGTGCCCCGCCTAAACTGCGAGCAATTTATCCTATTTCTCCAAACTTGTACCGACGTGAACGTGGTTCGGGCGCTCGTAGAAAAAAATACATTTTATGGAATATGTTAATGGTGTACCGCGTTTAAAGTTATTTTCAAACATAATTGGAGTTGTGTGGAATCTAAAATGGTAAGTACTTATTGGGAAATCTTTTTAATTATCAATATTTAGAATTAAATAATTAATTATAATATATAATCTTAAATAATTTCAACACTAAGATAGGACATTATGAATTACACATTACATACACCCGTTGTGGTGTAGTTTTGAAAAATAAGCAAGATAGTACATTATGTTTTTAGTGCCTTACAAATTAAATTAATGTTTTTGGTCAAATTTATGTTTAAAAACATTATTATTTTTGAATTTTTTTAATGTAAGACATACCTATACATAATCTCATTTTTTATTACAGAGCTGTAACTTGTACAGAGGTAGACGTTTAGTGGAAGCGGTCCATAACGCTGATAATATTATACACAATGAAAAGTTTGTTTTATTTATAATGACGATGATCATTTAACTAAGTTGCTTAACTTAGTGAGATGCTCATCGCCATCCTTTAAAAAATCATTAATTTTCTCTTATTTTTATTAAAACCTTTATTTCAATTTATTTTCCGGTTGCTAATCAAATGTCTCAAACAGATTTGCCAAGTACATCTAAAGAGGTAAATTAATATTCAATAGGTATTAATTACTTAAGCATTGACAAGACCTACGCACAACAACTACTTGCCATGTAAATATTTCTATATTTAGTAATATTCTTTTATTTATTTTTAAAATACTAAAGACTATCTAAAAACTATTCCCCAGATACAAAAAGCTCTTCCTCTTATAGTGTTGACTGGAGATGATTGCTATACTGAAGATATTACTTACTTTAAATTCAGGTGGTAGTTTAGAAAGTCATTGCGAACCAAAAGATTTAAATACATGCTGTGTGATTTCTCCTGACCAAGAAGTTTTACCAATACAATTGGAGTTACCTCAACACACAAGCTCCAAAAGATTAAATTTACATCATTTTAATTTAGACAATTCTCAAGACCCTACCATGCCTGCAAATATCCAGGAATCCTTCCAGTTTCTACCCGTAAATGATAACCTCATGCCAACCACGCCAGAAAATAAATACACATGAACCTCTAAACTCACGCTTAATTCCCACAGAAAACGAAACGGTTAACGTTGCGGATCCAAATACGAGGGCGGGTCAATAAGTCCGTGACTTTTGGAATAAAACACAGATTTTTTGATAAATAAATCATTTTATTTTTCAACGTAGTCCCCCTTGAGCTCTATACACTTTGTCCAACGCTTCTCCAATTTTTTTATCCCTTCCAAAAAATATGATTTGTCGAGGTCCTCAAAATAGGCCTTTGTTTGCGAGATGACTTCATCATTGGAGTCAAATCTTTTTCCACCGAGCCATTTTTTCAGGTTTGGGAACAAGAAGTAGTCACTCGGAACCAAATCTTGAGAATAGGGTGGATGTGGGAGCAATTCATAGCCCAATTCATGGATTTTTGCCATGGCAACTGCACATGTGTGCACCCTTGCATTGTCTTGGTGAAAAAGAACTTTTTTCTTGGCCAAATGAGGTCGGTTTTGTTTTCAAATCCTCATTGAAGCGGTCCAATAAGTTGGCATAATATTCCCCATTAATTGTTCTTCCCTTTTGAAGATAGTCAATGTGAATTATCCCACGTGCATCCCAAAAAACAGTCGCCATAACTTTATTGGCTGACAAACCCACCTTGGCCTTCTTTGGCGCCGATTCACCCTTAGAAACACACTGTTTTGACTGTTGTTTGGTCTCTGGTGTGTTGTGATGGATCAATGTTTCGTCCACGGTTAAAAAATTCCTCCATATTGTGATTAAACAACGCCAAACCTTCCTGTGAAGTTGTTACACGATTGCGTTTGTGGTCGACTGTGAGCAAACGCGGCACCCATCTTGCGGAAAGCTTTCTCATGCCCAAGTGATCATTCAAAATTGAAACCACTGAGCCATGCGAGATGCCTATGGCTTCCACAATCTCTTGCACTTTTAATCTTCGGTCGGCCAACACCATATCTTTTGCGCTTCCGCGACCCACGCTTGCCTATTCTTTTATGTTTTCACTGTTGTTTGTGTTTGCAATTGTAAAATTGTGTGCCTAATCGATGTAAAGTTTTGAATAAAGGACTAAGAAACTTTATAGTGACGCCCAACTCTAGGCCGAACTCAAAATAAACAATAATCGTGTGTGCAAATTCAGTAGGTAACTAACTTTCGCAATGCCGTTAAATACGCGGAATCGGCAATATGACGCTGATGAGGTGAGTGAAGACGCTAGTGACCGCGAACAGCACGAGACAGCACCGGAGCAGCGCGCCCAGGGCGCCCCCGCGTCAGCTCGCCCGCAAGCCGGAGCCCCCGCGGCCGGCGCGGGCGCGTCGAGTACTGTCACCGAATCGTTCTTGGCCGGAGTCATGGAGACTTTCGCCAGGATGCAAGAAGAAACGAAAAGGACCCTGGTGGAAACCTTGCGGTCGCTACCCTACAATGCGCCCTGGAACCCACCAGCTTCGACCCCGACACACGCCGCAGGCGCGCCCGGAGACACGACGCTCGCCATTTACAAAGGAAACTTTTCAAAATGCAGCGCGCGGTTCGACGGCAGTTCGCGCGATGCGGAGGTACTGGAGGCGTTCATAGACGCGGTGCAGGTGTACAAGGAATGCGCGGACGTCAGCGACGAGCACGCGCTGCGTGGCCTGCCGATGCTGCTGGAGGGAGACGCCGCCGTGTGGTGGCGCGGCGCGCGATCAGCCACCCGCAACTGGACCGAAGCCCTGGCGCGACTACGCGCTATGTATGGAGTGCAGAAGCCGGCCCATAAAATCTTACGCGAAATTTTTTCTCACGAGCAGAAAGACGGTGAACGGGCGGAAGTGTTTATCTGTAAAGTGCGGTCGTTGCTGTCAAAATTGTCGTACGATGTTCCCACGCATTTACAAATAGACATTATTTACGGTCTCCTACATCGCCGCGTCAGAAAACGCTTACCAAGAGACAATATACGCGACGTTGATAGTTTTGTCGAAAAAGCGAGGGTCATAGAAGACGAGATTACCGAAGTTAAGAATCCGTTGTCATTCAATTCTAGTTCGACGGCGCCGTCCGCGCCCATGTTATTCGGTTCGCGTTTCCGACATAGTGCCAACAAAGCGCGCGAACGTGAGTGCGAAGTCGCCGATCGTAAAGTCGAGTTCCCCGAGCGAAGCGTTACTACCGGTTCGAAACTCACTTCTAACTCGAACGAAAACTCGAAACGTGATAAGCGCGTTCGTTGTTCTTTTTGTAAATTTTACGGGCACAGTATAGCGGAGTGTCGTAACAAAAATAGTAAAACGACCCCCCCACCCCTCGATCCCGTTACTATTGATACCCCGCCCAACCCAGTTCGTTGTTACGGATGCGGTCAGCCCGGCGTAGTACGGTCGAAGTGTGATATTGGTCTAGGTAAAATGGCACCCGCGAAAGCATATGATTTTAACGTCGTAGACGACAATAATATCACGGGCACACCATATAGTACGGTAGGCCCCTCAGTCGGGGGTACTCCATGTAGCACGTCATCTCCCACAGTGTCGGTCATTATTGCGAATAGGGTAGGTGTAGCAATCATGGACACTGGCGCTTCATGTAGTCTTGCGAGCCCTACGTTGTATTCTATTTTAAAATCGAACGGGGTCCAATTTCAGGAGACGGAGCGTGTTATTGGACTCGCAGATGGGTCGCGTCAACGCAAGACAGTGCTGATCGCGACCGTACCAGTAATTTTAGAAAGTAGGCAAATACCTACCGAGTTTGTCGTGTTGCCAGGCGAAGATTCGCGCACATTGCTAGGCCACGATTTTATTGTAAACGCTGGGGTAATATTAAATTTAGCTCAGGAGGCATGGTACTTTGCGGACAACCCCGAGCAATTTTTTTCTTTCCAAAAATTCGCCATTTTAAAGGACACAGAGTTGATGCGTGCAGACATCTTACATGTTTCGCTGCGTGAAGACGAGGGACCACAGCTGGCGCCAGCGGCGGGCGGCGGAGCACAGAGACGCGCTCAATGCATTTTTGCGCCGCAGAGCGTCTCAGTTTGCAACGGAGGGCCCCCCTACTGACTTTATTACTCATAAGATAAAGGTGAGTCCTAATCAAGAGCCACTTGCGTCCCCACCATTCAGGCTATCACCGCTGAAGAGAGAAGCACTGGAGCAGGAGCTGCAGAAGCTACTTAACACCGATGTGATCGAGGAGTGTGAGTCCCCGTGGGCCTCAAACGTGGTTCTGGTAAGCAAGAAAAATGGTGGTTTCAGGTTATGCGTCGACTACCGCAAGTTGAACGCTGTAACAGAGCCTGATCGATACCCATTGCCCAGAATCGAGGATGTGCTCCATGCTGCAAAGACCTCCAAGTATATGACCACATTGGACCTGCGTTCGGGATACTTTCAGGTAAGTGTTGATCCTGACCACAGAGACCTAACTGCATTCACGACGCCATTGGGCACCTTCAGATTCAAGCGCATGCCCATGGGCTTTCGTAATTCGGGAGCAACCTTCCAAAGGCTTATCGACCGGTTCAAGTCTAACTTACCAGGTATAACCTTAGTTGCCTACTTGGATGACCTATTAGTGCTTTCAGAAGAATCATTTGAGAAGCATGTTACAGACCTAGAGGCAGTATTCGATCGCCTTGCGATGTTTAATTTGCGGGTGAATCGTGAAAAGAGTAATTTCGCGAGGAAGTCAGTCAAGTTCTTGGGCCACGTTATTGTCTCAGGTGGCATTCATGTGGATCCTGACAAGACTGCCGCGATAGCAAACATGCCGCCCCCTCAGAACGTCAAGCATCTCAAATGTTTCCTTCAGACCTCTAGCTGGTTCAGAAGATTCGTACCCGGTTACGCAGAAATTAGCCGACCTCTGACTTCCTTGCTAAAGAAGGAGGCAACTTGGAAGTGGGGACCCGAGCAACGTAAGGCTTTTGAGATCATCAAGTCTCTGTTGGTTTCAGCTCCAATTCTACGACAGGCCGACGAGACCAAGCCGTTCGTCCTCAGAACTGACAGCAGTGGCTACGCTCTAGGGGCTGCTCTGCTCCAGGGGGAGGGTTTTGATGAGCGTCCCGTCGAGTACGCTAGCCGCCTTCTCACCACTGCTGAGAAAAATTACAATACGACGGAACGAGAGGCCCTAGCCGTCGTATGGGCAGTGTCAAAGTTCAGGGGCTACATAGACGGAGCAGAAGTAGTAGTGAAGTCCGAACACCAGCCGCTCAGGTGGCTTATGAGCTTGAAGTCGCCGAGTGGTCGACTAGCCAGATGGGCTCTCTGTCTTCAGGAATACAACCTAAAGATAGAATATACGCCAGGTAAGGCCAACGTGATTGCAGACACACTGTCACGCCCCGCGTGCAGCCAGGACGCCGACTGCGAGTTATGTCTCACCGTGATTGATGTGCCGTCACGTAACCCCGCCGACGTGCGGGAGAATCTGCTGAAGGACCCTGAAACCCATAAGATTTTAGAATATATAGAATCCGACGATCCATTTAGGGGGAGAGCCTGGGCTGACAAAGGATATGTTGTAGCGGACGGAGTGTTATACCGCTACGGACCGGAGAATGAAGACGAGGATGATGCGAGTCTGGTGGTTCCGGAACATGAGCGAGAGGCAGTCATGAAAGAATATCATGACGCCCCTACCGCTGGCCACTTCGGGGCGGAACGCACTCTCAGACGCATCATGGGTAAGTATTACTGGCCTGGAATGAAAAGTTTTGTCACTCATTATGTAAAGAACTGCGCAGCGTGCCAGCGGTATAAGGCCGACACACGGAAACCTGCAGGGTTGCTACAGGTTCCAACGACGTCACGCAGATTTGAGGTCCTTGCCGTGGACTTGTTCGGGCCGCTGCCAAAGACTCCGTCAGGTAACAAATGGATTCTCATTATAGAGGATACTTGCACCAGGTGGGTGGAGCTATTCGCCCTCGCCTCCGCTCCAGGTGAGGAGTGTGCCAGGACCCTGGTCAATGAGGTGTTTCTGCGCTTCGGGGTCCCTCGCAGGCTCATTAGCGACAATGGCGTCCAATTCGTCTCGGAGGTAATGCAACAGACGTGCCACGTTATGGGGATCAAGCAGGCCCTTACATCATATTACCACCCAGAGTCCAACCCAGTTGAACGCAAGAACCGAGATCTCAAACCACAGCTCGCGATTCTTGTAGGTAAGGATCATAGCTCCTGGGATATCCACCTACCCGCGATTCGTTTCGCGATGAACTCCGCAGTCACTGCGAGTACCGGTCAAACACCCGCGTACCTAAACTTCGGTCGAGAGATGCGCGCCCCTGCAGACGTCCTGTCCGATATGCGGGCGATAATTCAGAACGACAATGTCGTTCCGACCATAACGCCTTTCCTAAAATCGCTGTCAGACGTGCTCGTTGACGCTCGAGATACACACGAGAAATCTCAAACAGCGCAAAAGAAGCACGCTGATGAGCATCGTCGCCAAGCACCGGACTACAAGGTAGGAGATTTGGTACTTCTCAAAACCCAAGGTCTCAATGACACTGACAAAGGTCAAACCTCAAAGTTTATTCCAAAGAGGGATGGCCCTTATAAAATTGACAAAATTATTAGTGCTACCACATATGAGCTAGGCAGCATCAGCAACGGCACCTCCATAGGCAAATATCACGCGTCGCTCCTTACTCCATTCGTTGGTCCCATTCAGGCGCCTTTAAAGGACAAGCGTAAACGTGGGAGACCACGAAAGAAGAAGAATCCTATCCCAAACGCGGGGACGTCAAGTTCGGGATAGAGGGGGAGGATGTAACGGGCAGGTAATACCGCGCGATCATAGAAACTATCGCTCGTCGTGTCGCACCGTTGCCAAGTAACCGCGATCGCTAAGCAACCGCCGATCAGGCGATCACGCGGACCAATCCCCGCGCCGCGCTCGCGCCAGCACTCACGCGTCACGTCGCTTCCCGCCGAACGCCAGTCGGGCCGAGCCATCACTCATGACGCACGTACTTGCATTTTGCGCTTCCGCGACCCACGCTTGCCTATTCTTTTATGTTTTCACTGTTGTTTGTGTTTGCAATTGTAAAATTGTGCCTAATCGATGTAAAGTTTTGAATAAAGGACTAAGAAACTTTATACCTATTATAATATTTTCCGATGGATGCACAGCTCAAAACAGGAATAACGTAATGGCAAATGCCTTGCTAAATTTTAGCATGCTTCACGGAGTTTTGATATACCAGAAATATCTTGAGGTTGACCATACACAGATGGAAGTAGTCTCTGTCCATACGTGTATCGAGAGAAAACTAAAAAACAAGGAAATAAAGCTACCCAGTGACTACGTCTCTACTACTAGAGAAGCACGTGAAAAACCGTCTCCTTATGAAGCAAAAGAACTCACCTACGACTTTTTCCGAGCAACAACACCTTTACGTTATAAGACTATCAGACCTGGACGGTTGAAAAATGATCCAACTGTAACTGATATAAACATAAACTTAATTTTAGTGAAGATTTGATTGACTTACCACATAGACCGAAAAGATTTGATCAAACTTACAATCGTATCCACCATTATTTACAGCACGATCTCGAATCACAAAAACCAAGTGGTTACATCTGCAAGAGCTTAAATCGGTTATACCTCAAGACTGTCACCATTTTTATGATAATTTACCCTATCAAGACTGAAAGATTATGTTTATATACTTAATAAGTAATTAACCAAAGTTGTGTGTAAGTAATTAACCAAATGTTGATTTTGTAAGGTTTATTCTTGTTATTTATTATATTTTTAAAAATTCTTGTCTGATTTCTTAGAGATAGTGGATTCTTCCTATTAAGACTGAAATATTATGGTCCTATAAATATTAAGGAATCAACCAAAGTTTTGTTCCCTTTTATACTTTTCTGATTATTTAGAGATAGTGAAAATCCTATGTTTAATATTGAAATGGTTTCTTATGGTTTCTTCTTTTCGTTTCTTTATCAAGGCGATGATGTGTTTCTGAAGGTCGATGTCAAAAACGCTTTCAACTCAGTTGACCGAGGCGCCATGTTGGCCCAAATTAAATCTAAAGCACCTGCCATTTTACCATTTTTGCTCCAGCGTTACAACGAACCAAACTCATTTACAAAGACCACCACATCTCATCCGAAGTGGGCTGCCAACAGGGCGACCCTCTAGGTCCAGCAATCTTCAGCCTTGCTATACACCCGGTCATCGAGCTTCTAATTCAAAATTTAATGTTTGGTATTTGGACGATGGGACCCTTGGAAGCGATGCACCCACTGTAATATCAGACTTCCGCATTCTGATCCGCGAGTTCCAAAAAATAGGTCTGCAGCTGAACCTAGGTAAGTGCGAACTTTTTGTGCCAGACAGTTGTGGGGATAGAAACGCGATTATATCCAGCTTTAAAGAAATAGCTCCACAACTGTCTGTCATTGACAAGGATTCGCTCTTCCTTTTGGGCTCACCTATTTTAGACGAATCTCTCCCGGACTTCATAGATAACAAATTACAAAATTTTAATGAAACTTTAGACCGCCTCCTCCAAATTAACTGTCACATGGCCTTTACCCTAATCCGTTTTTGCATTTTCGTACCTAAATTGACATATGTGTTACGGTGTTGTCAACTGTGGAAGTTCCCTCAACTTCTCAAACAGTTGGATGATACCATAAGACTAACGCTCTCCAATATTTTGAACACAAATTTCGGTGACCGCGCATGGACTCAGGCAACGCTTCCAGTTAGGTTCGGTGGCCTGGGTGTTCGAAAGCCCTCTGACATATCGCTTCCGGCCTTCTTGTCCTCAGTCCACGCGAACTAGTCTTATCTCCAAAATACTATATCATCCATCCTACTCCAATACAGTTCCCTTTCTAGACGAGGCCAAGGACGCCTGGAGCGCAACTAGTGCTTGTAGCGAATTGCCTGACAATACTTTTTCACAAAGGCTCTGGGACGAGCCACTCTGCATACTAGTATGGAATAATCTTCTTAATACGTCCTCCAGTCCTGTAGAGCAGGCTTGCCTGTTAGGTGCGGAGAAGTGGGAGTCGGGCATTTGGCTACAAGCACTACCGTCACACAATACGGGCACATTGCTGGATCGAACAGCTTTCCGTTTAGCTACTTCCCTGCGTCTTTGCATCCCCCACGTCGTCCCCCATCGCTGTGTTTGTGGCGCAAACGTGGACAGCCTCGGACACCACGGGCTGTCCTGTCAACGAAGCGCCGGCCGCATCTCTCGACATCACTGCCTGAACGATCTCATCCGTCGGGCTCTTGTCACCGCCGGAGTGCCAGCTGTGCTGGAACCCTCTGGTTTGGCGCGCGACGATGGCAAGAGACCAGACGGTATGACCCTGGTCCCTTGGAGAGTGGGACGGGCTCTTGTATGGGACGCTACTTGCGTCGATACACTTGCTCCGTCCCATGTCCAGGGTACCTCGAGTTCTGCAGGTGCGGCCGCCAATCAGGCGGAAAACCTTAAGCGGCGCAAATATGAGAACCTTAGTGGGGATCTCATATACACACACAAACTTTTCAGAGAAATCTCCAAAAAACTCATTGAGGCCACCCGAGACCCCAGAGCCGGCACCTACCTGAGAATAAGTATCGCAATCCAGCGAGGAAACTCTTTGAGCCTTCTAGGTACTCTGCCTGGTGGGGACGACCTGGGAGATTTCTTTGTTTTGTAGCATTTTAAGTTTTGGAGTACGTATTATTATTTTTAGTACTTACCTACTTTTATAGTTTCTAAATATTTTATTTTCTATTGTATTAGGTTACCTATAATGATATATATTTCTTAAAACTTAGGACCTTTTGTAGCAAGTAAAATGTCCTAACTTGGCACCGCAGATGATTCATAATGTCTTATCTCGATTATCTAATTAAAATTATTCAGACAGAAGAATATTGGGTTCATTTTTTAATAAATAAACATTATTAAAGTCAACTGTTTTTTTATTTTATTAAAATTTATGCGTTTGTAATAATAGTCACGTTTTTTCTGTTTCCTGAAAAATCTTTAAAAATAAGATAGGATAATTTTCCAGTTCACAGTCGATTTGTCATATTTGTGAAACTATTTTAGACGAATATAAAATTTTGGACTTTGACTGGCATACAGGAAATTTTGGAGGTGTTGCACATGAATTATGCACAAAAAAGTTTAGAGCTCCGAATTTTGTTCCAGTATTTCTTCAGAATTTAAGTCACTATAGTTCACATTTTATAGTTCATGCGCTTAACTTCATCGAAGGACAAGTTGACCTAATACCTCAAGACAAGGAAAAATGTATTTCTTTTACTAAAACCTTGTTTATTAACAATTACCTTAAAATTTTTACCTTATAGTCTTGATCAATTAGCAAAAAATGTTAAAGATGAATAGTTTCATACGCTCGGAACGAATTTTGCCAACAAAGAATACTTTGTACTTTGTTTGTGTGTTTGTAAAAGGTGTTTATCCCTATGAATTCATGACATCTAATGAAAGTTTATTATAACTAACATCCTTACCCAGACAACAACATTTCTGTAGCACACTAACTGATTCAAATGTATCTGATGATGATTACCATCATGCACAAGATGTTTGGAATCACTTCTAATGTTTAAACATGCTAGATTATTCTTATTTATACCAAAAAACTGACGTATTACTTTTAACAGACATATTTGAAAATTTTAGAGTTAGAGAAAATAAATATTTGTATTAGTACTTACACTTTAGATCCAGCATATTATTATACTGCACCCGGTTTAAGTTGGGATTCCATGTTAAAGTACACTAAAATAGAATTAGAGTTATTAACAGACTTTGACAAAATAGCGTTTATCAGGACAGGTATTCGTGGTGGTGTATCACAATGTAGCAATAGATATGCCAAGGCAAATAATCAGTATTTGACAAGTTATGATAAAACAAAATCTAAATCTTTTTTTGCGTATTTTGACGCAAATAATCTTTATGGTTGGGCAATGTCACAATACCTTCCTGTAGGGGGATTTGAGTGGGTAGATCCTGACACCGACTTTGATATTCCTGATACGTCTGAATATGGTTTCATTTTGGAAGTTGATTTAGAGTATTCCGATGAACTTCACGATTTGCACTCTGACTTAACTCTTTGTCCAGAAAATATTTGTGTAGGTAATACGAAAAATATGAAATTAGTTCCAAATTTAAATAATAAAACAAAATATAAAATTCATTACAGAAATTTGAAACAATGTCTTAAGTTAGGTATTAAACTACAAAAGGTTCACAGAGTTTTAAAATTAATTCAAGTCCTTGGCTTCAAAAATATATTGATTTAAATACTAAACCATATATGGGCAACAACCAGCCCGCGGGCCGAATCCGGCCTGCTGTAAGATATGATCCGGCCCGCGAAACATTTTTAAAAAATCCAATTAAAAAAATACTATATTAGGTGCTTATACTCACGGGAGTGATAGTGATCCTTTGATGTTCCGCCTCACTCTTTGATAATCGCCGCCACTCGGCTTGCTCGATCAAATTCTTTGAGGTATGCCGCCTCACGGCATTATTCTAAACTCGTGTATTCCACATTCTTCCTTCATTTTGCCTATATAAGCGGGTGGATGGCCCGTAGGTTAGTTCAGTTCTATTTGAGCTACCGAGGTAATAGCTTGGACAAGAACTTGAACTGCTCGAGCCGTCAACTTGCTTTGTGACTTTGTGTGCATCTTGAGTGGTTACTAACTATAGTTTGTTATTATGTTTATTGAACGAAAAGTAAACAAAAATTATGTCTGGTGGAAAGAAACGAAAAGTAGAAAGAACAGAGGGTCGCCAGTTTCAAGAAAAATGGACTGAAGAATTCTTTTTTATCTTGCACAATGGTAAGCCTATTTGTTTGCTGTGGAAGGAATCCATTTCAGTAATGAAAGAATTCAATATAAAGAGGTATTACTCAACTAAGCATGCTACGCTGCACTCACTGACAGGACAATAGGCTTGTTTCCACTAAGAATAAATCGGATGGCTTAGAGTTTCTAATGATTAAGCATGATAATTAGTAAACAAAAAACAACTTTTTTATTAAAATAATAAAAGATTATTTATATTTTTGGAAAATAAAATCGACATAATGAGGCGTTTTATCACGTGACATTAAACACCCATCAGAGAAGCGTGACGTCACACCTCGCGAAACACTTGTAGCTGTGATTTTCGTAAGTGAACAGGATAATTCGAGTTTTCAGCAGTTATTGTTAAATTAATTCAGTTAATTTTTAATTTAATCTTGAAAGACAGTTATAATTTGCCTTGGAATCAGGATTTAACAAAGCAAATAGCGGTAATTTGCCCAAAATTGACGCCTTTATGCTTGGCAATGTTTTTGCAATGAACACCGACTTTTGTTCATCGGAATTCCGCAATGTTAAAACTTCTATGTAAGTATTATGTGAAGAACAAATAAAGTCTTATTTAATTAGCGGTTACCAATCAGGGAGTCACATTTACCTACTGTGGAATGTAAATACTTAACTGCTTTTGAGGTTAGCAAATACAAAGTTTTAATAACTTTCACTAAGGTAATTAATTTTTAATTTCAGGTTATTTCGAGCTTCATACGGAGATGATGCTGTAAGCTATGTGCAGCTTAACCGTGATGGCAAATTATGTATTGTAAAGTGCAAAATATGTCCTGAGCACAAAGTTCATGCAAAGCTGTATAGATGCACACTAGTTGTTGACGAGGAAGATGAGAGTATTCTCTCTGTACAATGTGAAGACTGCGTAGCTTCACAGGGTGGTTGTAAGCACGCAATAGCCTTCTTAATGTGGGTTCATAGACGAAGTGAGGAACCCTCATATAATTCAATTGAATGCTATTGGAAGAAATCAAAATGATCGAGAGTTGGCAGTACTCTTAAATATATGACAGCAAAAGATTTATCCAAGGGCAGCCCTCTTTTACAACCAAATTCATCGGTTTCGATGAAGGTTTTAGAAAAGGGAAAGAAAAGAAAAATTGAGGATTGTGACTCTTGAAGTATCAACCCACATATAGTGTGAATGAAACACAGGCTGTCTCAATGCATCAACTTGTGTGGAATTTTAAAGAGAAATGTGTTGATGAGTTCTTAAAAAAAGTTCAAATATCTGCATCTCTAATAACAAAAGTTAAAGAAGAAACAAGAGAACAAGCCAATAGCTGTCTTTGGTATGAGCTGCGGTATGGACGAATAACTGCATCTAGAACATTTGAGGTTAGCCGCTGTAAAAAGAATGATGGTACACTCATATCTCTCATATTAGGTGCAAAGATACAAGATACTTCAGCTATGAAACGTGGACGTATACTAGAAGATGAAGTAAGAAAAACTGTGGAGAAAAAACTAAATAAAAAAATAAATAAATGTGGACTGGTATTAAGTTCAGTTTATCGTATGATTGCTGGTTCCCAAGATGGCATATTTGATGATGGTGTAATAGAAATTATAGTGTGAAAACATATAAAACTTAAATTAAAAACGGTGAAGCCACAGAAAAATACAATACTCAAATGCAACTTCAAATGTATTTAACAGGAAAGAAAAACTGTTTCTTTTGTGTAGCCGATCCAGATTATAGCCAAAATAAAAAAGTTGAAATATTAAGAGTGCAATATGATTCTTATCATATTGAAAATATAATAGTTAAATTATTAGAGTTTTGGAAATTGAATATTTATCCATTATGATATAAGAGTGTGGAACTATAAATATAGGTATTTTAAATAAAAAAAATAGTTTTGATTTTCATTTGTTTTATTTTATTAAAGAATCTTGTATATTAATTAAGGCACATGCTATGATTATTATGTCATCAAGTATTTATAGAAATTTAAAATTAATACATGCATGTGGTTTAAGCATACGAAATTCACGTGAACGCCGAATAACTCGCTCTATATGTATCCTTAGGCTAGCTATCTGTTTAGTTAATTTTGCTTCAGCTTTACTCATCTTTACACCTGTTTCGACACTAGGAGGTCTTACTAGTGTAATACCAGTTTTTTTCAGATATTGTTCTAAATGTTTGAAACCCCTGTCTGCCATAACGAACATACCACTTTTTAATGTTTGGACAAAGTCACAGGATTCAACTAAACAAGTGTCGGTTGTCTGCCCCCAAATCCTGGAGAAATATAGTTCACTAGTCCATTTGGTGTACAGGATATTAAATATTTTATTGTGTTGGCTTTTTTATAATCTGACCAGGATAATGCTTGATTTATTGCTTTAGATGGTTTTCCTATCTCTATTTCAAGGCAGTCTATAATGCAACTAACATTATTATATTTGTGTCTGAATGCCATGGGTAAAGTTTTTTTAGTCATTTCACTATCTAGCGACACAATAAAAGGCCTCCTCATAACACTGGCTATTATTATACTATATATTAATGGTATATTTTTTGAAAATATCTTACTTAAATATGATGGAGACATTGCATAATCATCAGACAGCTGATTAATTGAACTATCCAATCTTATTTTATTTAAACAAAACAATAAATGATGTTTGGGAATATTGAGTTCATCTTTTATTATATCAATCAAATAGTAACACTCGCTTGGAACACCAATGTATAGTCGAGGCTTTTTCTCCATTTTTTTAATCATATTCAATATGGTGTCTTGATAACCTTTTTGCCTTCTTCAATAAATTCACTACTGTCAGAAGAGGATTTAACTTGCAAAGAATGCACAGGCGAGCAACTGGTGGTAGATGCAGATGGTATAAATAAAGAAATATCACTATCAGACTGTTCTGCTTCAAAATATATATTTCTTGTAATTTTGCTGAGTCCGGACACGGAAGGACTTGAATTTATAATGGTCTTCGATTTGAACGGAGATGTGTAGGTAGATGTTTGTGGTGGTTTCAAAGGTGATAGTGCCTTTTCTGTTGATTACTTTTAGTCTGGACAGATTTACTTCTGAACTTGTGTGTTATTAATGCTTGAACAGATTTATCCGCTGTTAGTTCACATGAAGTTTCGGTACATTCTCTCCAACTATTTAATGGCTAATAATGGCTGCATAATTGTTTCAAACTGCAATCTGTTTGTTTTGTATGTTACCTACCTGAACTTGTATTAGAAGTATCCTTGACAGACGAACTTGGGGTACTACTTTGTTCTGGCTCATTCAAACACTCTGCGATTATTGACATCCTTTGTTTTTTTCAACGTATATGATGGTTCCTTATAGCTGCATGTTCGCTTCCTTCTATCTTCTTGGCATTCGAACTTCTTTGGTAGACAACCTGGTTTCATGCGCACTTGAGAGACTTTACCCATAATATGATACTCTGTATAATTAATCATATCGTTTGGCAACTAAAAAAATAAGAATAGTATGAATTATTACATTTTATAAAACGAAAATAATATTTTAACTCAAATAAATCATAAAACCCCATTCAAGTCATAACGTTCTATAGGTTATGTGTGGTATATTATAATGGTAGATTTTGCAAAATTCAATTTTACTATACATTTATAAATAGATACATGTACATCAAGTTGTGTTTAATACTTACATCAAAATTATCTTCACAGAAATAAATTGTGGAAGCAGTTGATAAAGTAAGAGCATCTTGCCTCCTTGCCATTTCTAATCACTTTCTTCGTATTTGTTTATTGTTAGGTACATATATGAATAATTTGTTTTTATCGTTGTACTTTTACATTGGGGCACTACACAATATTTGTAATACGAGGAATTCATTATTTAATAAAAAACACAATTGAGGGGTATAAAAGCAAAGGCGCCACTGTCCATTTTTTATCAAAACGTAACTAATGATGCCATCTATTAGATCTTTTTGTAAATATAGTTATGATGATTTCAAAGCAATGTTCCCACTGTCGCATAGGAAAACACGTTTTAAAGTAATGTTAAGGTGCAAAAACGCTATTGTCCATAAACATTCAATTACAAGAACGCCATTGTCCACATCAGCCAATCAAAGGGCGCTAAAATTTCGATACTCAATATGGCCGCCGATGAGTTTTGTACGTTTTGTATGACAAATCACTGCTGTCTTTAATTGAATTTAAAGCTAAATTAATTGGAAAAACGTTTAGAAAATGGAGGAAAATGTTCAGGAGTGTTTACCGGAAAAGGCAAGAAAACGGAGAAGAGCACCGGGGACCTGGAAACGTGCGAAAGCAAAGGAAGAAAGGTAAGCATGTTTGTACCGTGAGATCAAAAATCGTATTTGAAATTTTATCTGTAATTTAGTGTACTTGTAGATACAAAATAATAGTTTCAGCTGTCGTATTTTAATGTTTTATTTAATTTAACTTTTTACACGGTAATTTATCCGTCAATAAGTATGAACGAACATATTAACAAACTATTTTCAAATTTTGTTTTGAAGTGTTTTTTAGTTTTTTTTTCTAAATATCGAACCGAGGATCATTGATCATGAAGCAGTTTAAAACAGTTTTACCGTGATTATCATACACTAGCACTGTCCCGCGGTTTTACCCGCGTAATTCCCGTTCCCATGAGAATACCGGTACAAACTCTTCAGTTTTATAATTATTATTAATATAGATCAGCATTTTACTTTAGATATATATTTAACCCAAATTGTTTTCTCTATAGGTACTCGGCTAAAATGCCCCCTGGTGTACCAACCTGTAAGCACGGACCAAACGACAAAAAAATTCATTGCAAAAAATTAGTCTTTCACATTTTCACGAACAATTTTATAAAAATAAAAATAAAAAAGACCAGGACGCCTTCATTCTTAAACACTGTAAAGTAAAAAAAGCTGTCAGACGCCGCCCTCGAGTTGGACTACGAAAACCAATGCAAAATACTACAACACTATATGTACGCAAAAGGAACAAGGTCGCACTGTTACGAGTTTGCGAGAAAACATTTGTTGACATTTTGAATATTACTGTTCAGAGAGTAAGAACTGTTTCTCGAACTTTTGCTACCACGGGATCAGTTGTTAAGGAAAACAGAGGCGGCGATCATACTTCTGCAATAAATTTGCATAAATTAAGAGTTGTCAAGGAATTTATTGAGTCGTTTCAATGCTTAGAGTCCCATTTCTGCCACTCCTCAGTCATAAGAAAATATTTACCATCTACTTGAAGATGTGGAAAATGTATATGAATCAATGCAGCGACGACAGTAAAGTTCGCGAATGTTATTTCGGGTCAGTATTCAATAGGTGCTATAATTTGGGTTTTGGAAGCCCCCGAACAGATACCTGTTCAAAATGCACCGAATTGCAGGAAAAAATTAAGACATCTACAGACACAACACGAAAAGCTAACCTAATGGCTGAAAAAAGATTGCATATTTTAAAGACAAAAGCGTTTTATCGCTTACTACATGAAGTAAGAGAAGATATGGTTGTCTTCTCATTTGACTGCCAGAAAAACCAAGTTTTGCCAAAAATACCCGATCAGGCAGCTTATTACAGGCGCCAACTGTACATATACAACTTTGCCATCGTTAAATCAGTACCTGAGAATACTTTAGGTAAAGACAATGTCACATTATACTCCTGGACAGAAGACGAGCACCGTAAGGGAGCAAACGAGATTGCATCTGCTGTATACCACAGACTACAGACTCCAATTTTTAGTCAAAATATTAATACCATAAGATTGGTAGCTGATAGGTGTGGTGTTCAAAATAAAAATTCAATTATGGTTAGTATGTTTGCTACCTGGCTGAGTCAGGCACCGCCCCATATTAAAAAAATTGAATTGATATTTCCTATACCAGGACACTCTTTTATTCCACCCGACAGAGTATTCGGCCTTATAGAAAAAAAAATTAAGCACATGGAGAACATGAGAGTACAGCCAGAGGAATATATTGAAGTCTTTAAAAATTATGGGACTGTTATCCATTTTGATAATGCTATGGACTGGAAATCAGCTTTAAATGATGTAAGACATCCTCCAGCGAAATGGCATTTTCAATTCGATCAAATGAAAAAGTTTTTCTTGATGAGAAATAGCAGCAATAATGTCTTTGTACAAGGTGAACCAAATTATACTGTTGAAACAGGCTGTTACAAGTCTATTTTAAAAAGAGGAAAGTCATTTTTAGGAGTCAGACCCAATCAAATAAATAAACATAATGTATTAGTCAAACAAGCAAAACTGCATGACGTGGATAATTTATTGACAAAACACTATGGCTCAGAATTGAAAAATAAGAGTGATTTAAGCTATTACAAACAGGTGATGACAAGATCAGTTGAAATAAGAACTGAAGTTATTGAAGAATATGAGGAAGAAATGTGCGAAATGGTGGTCCCGGAGTCGGAAATGAGTATTTAAATTAGCAGATTTAAGTGGTATTGTATTTTTTTTAATAAACACTATTTCATTGTCTAACTTTTTTTTATATTCAAATAATAGCAAACATGAGGTCCAAACCTTTAGATGCATACTTAGCACAGTCCATTACTATGATGCAAAGTCGCCACTGTCCTAATGATTTAGTTTTGTTTACGTTGAAATGCTGTGTCTAGGTGTAAATTACATTGCAGGATAAGAAATAAAATAAATTAAGTAAAGCAAAATAAGTACAGATATATTGTTAATTTACAAACCCGAAGCACAACAAACAATTCTTTATTTGACCCACTCCTACGCCATGGACAGTGGTGCCTTTGCTTTTATACCTCTCAATTGACTGTCATAAACAAACACGGCTGTTTCGCGAGGTGTGACTTTATTCAAGACGCCATGACAGTCTTGGCCTTTTTCGCGGTCGATTTCAAGTTAATTTCTAAAAACTCCAAAATACTAATGTAAAGGACCTATTTTTCTTAAAATAATATATTTTTGGGGTAAAATAGATGCTAAGCTATAGTTTTAAACAAATTTCCAAATTTTATCAACTAGCCTATTAAGAACAGACAAAAACCAGAAGCTTACCGCAAATTTGGAAAAACAGCAACAAATGTTTCATAAACAAAGAACACAACATGATAATGTTGTCAAAGCTAGTTTTATAGTTAGCTCAAAATAGGCAAAGGCATTAAAACCATTTGCCGAAGGAGAATTTATCAAGGAGTGTATGTTAGAAGTTTGCGGTATTTTGTGTCCTGAAATGAAAACTGAATTTGAAAAATTTTGTTTGTCAAGACGAACTGTTGTTCGACGTATAGAAATGGTGGCTATTGATATAAATAACTACAACATTGACTGACCGTATGGCTGTTTTGAATCATTTTCCATAGCATTAGACGAGATCACCGATTTGTCTGACACAGCTCAACTGGCTATATTAATTATTCGAGGTGTTGATAAGGAGTTCACTGTTACTGAGGAATTGCTTGAACATGGATTGCTTGACAGAACACGGTAAACTACATAGGAAAAAAGATATCACACCTGACATCATAGGACTGCCTATGGACTTAAACCACTTCAGTACGAACGCTATTCTCAAAAAATGTCTTCGCTGACGTCATCAATCTTTTTGTCCGTACGCCCATTGTTATACAAAAAAATAACTACCTGAGAATAACAATGTTGCAACCCCCGCTCGGCCCTTCCCGCTCCGCACCGCAGCGGTTCCACTGACCGGTTTTTAAATAGTTGCCAGTCGTTATTTGCTCGTTGCTTGCCTACGTCCTATTATCGGTATCATCAGTTAATGCGACTTTTTGACCTTGGCTATCGTTAACAGACTCTTGATAACAACTTGTAATTTGGTACTTATTTTTACTTCTTAAACCTACGGTTGTGACTGTGTATACTGGACTCGATTACTCCTGCTGTGAACTTTTTAATTCATTTCAAAATGGAACAAATAAACCGGCGATGTGTTTTATGTCCTCGATCTATATATCGAGCTGTACAGCGACATGTTTTAGGAGAAAACATTCTCCAACAACCAGAGTTGCCAGAGTATATTCAACAACAAACTATGGAACAAGTAAGTACAAACACAATATACAGATATATATAGATTATAGTTTGTTAACTTTTTGAGTTTGATGCCCCTTTTATGTAGGCGACATGTGTAACCAAATGTTACCTAAGGCTTTGCTGAATCCTTTTGGGATTATGAGCGTGATAGTGATACATTTATGTATGTATTTTAGGGGCCGTTTCCACGCATAGCACACTATCTCTTACGCCTTATTTGATATTTTTTCTTGCCTTAATGTTTAATTCGTACATTTTCAGATCGAATTCAATAACGAGCCGGCTATTTGTCATCGCTGTTGGCAAAGAGCAGTCAATCATATTAGAATTCAACAAGAAGCACTTGTTCCTGTACCTGACCCGGAACCAGATAAACAACCCGTACAAGAAAGTATTAAGGCTGGTTTTACAGTCACGCGTTTCGGCAGCGCCGTCGGAGCGCGCGCGCTCGGATATGTATTGGGGTATTAGTAGCGTTTCAAATTCGCGCGCTTGAGCAGCGCCGTTCGTTGAACGCGTCCTATTCGCGCGGCGCGGTCGAAGCGCGCGCCGCTCGTGCGCTTCTACGGCCATTGTGCGTTTTAGTCTCACGCCGTTGAGACGTGCCGTTAGGTACTGTTGTGTACAAAATGAATCACATCGATACGGGTCGAGTAATTGACGAAGTGCGAATTAGAAGATGTTTATGGGACCCGGCCGATGATTTTTATAAGAATAAGGACGCAAAAAATAAAGCCTGGGAAGAAATTGGAAAGGAATTGTGTGGTGAAAATTTCAATACAGACTTAGGTAAGAAACATTTATTAATAAAATCTTTTTTGTTACATACATGTTTACCGCTAGTTGCACAAACGAAATCCTCCATCCTCCATTAAAACATTCTATCACTTTTAGTGTTCAGTTCACAATAAGAGATATAAATTAACTTTAAAGATCGTTTGTCAAGTGTAACCGACGAGTCTGGTACCTTAATTAAGTCACATTAGCTACTTATTACCTAGTGTAAAATTAAGTGAAATCGTTTTGTCCGCCCGCGAATTTCAGAAATTCTAATCTATTTAAATATATAAATCAATTGCTGTTCGTTAGTCTCGCTAAAATCGAGAACGGCTGGACCGATTTGGCTAATTTTGGTTATGATTTATTTGTGGAAGTCCAGAGGAGGTTTAAAAGGTGAATAAATATGAAAATTTTATCGATTGAGGCAGTACAACGTCTGCCGGGTCACCTAGTGAAAAATATTAATTGGGTAGGTAAATCAAATAAGCCACGACGATATTACTGCGTTTCGTTTCGTTCCATTTTTGAATTTCGCGGTAGGTGTCAACTATAAAATCAGAACACAGATCTATCTTGCCATGACACGCTACCAGTGGGTGATACGAAGTAATTAGCGAATATATCGCGTAATGTGTTTCCTGATCTATGATCTGGGTCGTTAATTAGATCAGTCAATCCCGTTATAGTTAATGTGTGATTAACGTTGTAGCCATCCCGTACTCTAATAAAATTATGCAATATGCAACAGGCTTGAACTATCTTTTTTGCAATAGGAAAACTGACACTCATAGGAGTATGGAATACTCTGAATTTGTTGGACATTATTCCAAACGTCGACTCTATGTACCGTCTAGCACGACTTAAGCGGTAATTAAATATTTTCTTTTTATGAGTCATGTTGGATCGCACATAAGGTCTCATCACATGGTTGGATATACCAAATGCACCATCACCAACTATTATGTGTGGTACTGTTATATTAGTGCCCGGCAGATGCTTTACACCTGGCAACCTCAAACTATTGTTCTGTAACTTTTGAAATAGTGAACTCTCTTGAAATATTGTAGAGTCTGAGTTTTTCCCGCAAGAACCTATGTTAATATATGTGAAACAATAGTTCGCATCGCACATTGCCAAAAGGACGATAGAATAGAAATGTTTATAATTATAAAACATTGAGCCTCCACCTGCAGGATTTACTATACGTATGTGTTTACCATCTATCGCCCCGCAACAATTTGGAAAATTTGCATATAACTGAAATTCTTCACTTATGCGCTGCCACATTTCTGTAGTTGGTTCAGGTACACATTCATGACGCAGTTTTTCCCATATAGTCGAACAAACTTCATCTACTATCTTAGCTACAGTAGTGATTCCCATTCTGTATGTGATAGATAAATCGGAGAAAGTACTGCCCGTTGCCAAAAACCTGAAAACAAAAAGTATTTTCATTTGATTTTAGTATATAGGTAAGTACCTAAAAAAATACGTTTTTATTGCAGATAAACAAATACGCCATCGATGGAAATCAGCCAGAGATAATTATTTCAGAACAAAAGGGAATATGCGAAATACGCCATCTGGAAGCGCTGCAAAACACAAGAAGTATCTATTTTTCGACCAAATGACATTCCTTGATCGTATTTCAGAAAATGAAGTTACAGAATCATTAAGCGATAATCAGTCTATCGTATCTGAAGATTTGACTGAAACAGCCACATCAGCGAATAACTTGAGTACTCCATCTCAGCTCCATAGACCACAGGAAAACACAGAAAATAGTCAAAACAAATGGAATAAACGTAGTGGAATGAATAAACGTAAATCAGAACAATCAAATTTTGAAAACGAATTAATAACGTTGCTTAACCAAAATACTTCCCCTTCCAACCTCAATCCTGATGATTTGTCATTTTTTGAGTCTCTTGGTCCGATTCTAAGTAATTTAAGTGCTTATCAAAAGCTGCAGTTTCGCGCTAAGGTTCTAGAATTACTTATTGGGATTTCAGCTCCAACGACTACGACACCTAGCTTTTCATCACCAGAAAATAATGTTAATTCTAGTGTGAACGCAAATTCTACTTATAATTACACAACTCAAACATTGCCACTTCATAATTATACCTATGCCTATGCTACCACCTCTACACCTCAACAGCAGCTTTATGAATCTGCAGTAGAATTATCAAATGTCGTATCGCCGACTGGCGATAATAACTCAAATAATCCTGATAATGAGGATCAATTAGGATATTAGTTAGTTTTTACAGATTTATTTTAAAAAGTTTATTACTACTTCGCAAAAATCAAAATGCTACTGCCTGGGAGGCAATGCCGCTCCGAAAGGGCAAAGTTGTCAGGTTGCCAGGCTTCGTGTGCCTGCTAGCTTGACGTCAAGATAGCAGGCACACTAACTTGTCACAATACTTTGACATAGACACACCAACAAATCATTCGGTGTTCCTTCTAACTACACACACCAGTGAACCTCACAAGTACTTGTCAATTTTTAGCTACAAAGTAAGACTGATTAAAATGAGACTATGATTCAAATGAGACTGTGATTAAAATAAGACTGTGATTTAAAATAAGATTATGATTAAAATAAGACTGTGATTTAAAATAAGATTATGATTAAAATAAGACTGTGATTTAAAATAAGTCAATGATTAAAATAAGACTGTGATTTAAAATAAGTCAATGATTATAATAACACTGTGATTTAAAATAATGCCCTTATTCATTAAAAACGAGTGAGATTAATATAGGTTTTACAAGTGTTTTGTTTCTTTTCTACATTTGCAAAATGAAAGAGAAGATTCCGATTTTAAGACCATTTTAACTAAAATAGGTTTAATCAGCATTTATGAATAAGTGTGTTAGGTTGTAATTAAAATACGACTGTGATTAAAATAAGCCAAACAAATATTATCATTTATTACAAAACCTACTCTTTTATTTCACTTACCTTAGAGTAATCGCCAATTTTTCCACTGGAGCTATGGGGATGCGACGTATGCTGGATCTTCGTAAAGAAAACTCTAACTTGCACAGTAATTCGTCGAAACTGCTGGTTGATAGGCGAAAATATTTATAAAATTTATAACTATTTTCTCGTAAATCAGAGAAAGATGTTACGTGTTCGCCTCTCAGTAACCTTGTAGCGTTATAAGGATCAACACCTACTGTTCTTCGACGTTTTTGTTGCCTTTTTTTCCATAAAAAGTAAATAGCCAGTACTCTAACCGCATTGCCGTTCATTTTGTATCTGTTTGTACACGACTGTCAGCAGCGAAACGCGCCGTACTAATGTCGTTTTATGGTGCACCGCTGTCCAACGGCGCGTCTAGCGGCGTGACTGTAAAACCAGCCTAACGTTCCAGAATATAGAAGAGCTCCTAACAGGGGTGATCATTGTGTTTTTAATTATTGTAATAATTCAACACGTTACCGTATACCACATAGTGTCAAAGTACATATGCTATGTGAGTTTAATTTGTATGTTCCAAGTAATGCCAGTATGTATAGAACATTTACAAAACAATAATTGGAGTGACTTGATTAATCACTGTAACATGGTTCAACAATTCAACGCAGAGCAGTTTACAGATATATGCAATATTTTAAAAAGTGCTATTACCTCGAGATTTTCTTTCGACGTAATAAAAGGGGTTAACTGATGAGGAACTACATTTTTGGGTCGGTTTAAATAATGATCAATTCAATGAAATATTACGGGAAACACCATCTCTGGGTGAAGGAAATGGTGGAATGGAAAAAAAAAGGTGAAGTGTTTATTTGTCGAAATTAAGATCAGGCGAATCAAATAAACGACTAAGTACGTTATTCAGTATGTCTCGTCGCACATTACAGCGTAAACTATCAATCGCAAGAGAGTCCTTAATGACATTTGTTGACTTACATTTGGGGTTTAACCACATATCTAGAAATAGAATTCTCGAACGGAATTTATTTATACCAAAAAGCATTTTCGGAAATAACGAAAATACAAAAGCAATTCTTATTTATGACAGCACTTATGTTTACATTGAAAAAAGTTCGAATTTTCTTTTTCAACGACAGACCTATAGTTTACATAAGTTTGAGAATCTTTTAAAACCATTCTTGCTCGTAGTAGTGATGGATATATAATAGATGTGCTAGGCCCATATTCTGCCGTTACTTCGGATGCAACGATTATGGCAAACATAGTCAATAATGAAGACAGCCCCTTTCACTGGATTTTGGAGCAAGGCGATGCTCTAATCCTCGATCGAGGTTTTAGAGACAGTATACAAGCTCTTGAGGAATATGGTTATGAAGCCCATATACCTGCCACTAAGGCAAGGGGCTCCTCTCAGCTAACGACAGATGAAGCGAATAAGTCACGATTAATAACTATTTGTCGTTGGGTGATCGAAGCTATAAATGGGCGAATCAAACAATGTTTCAAACTTCTACGCCAGACCTACTTTAACAGAGCCCTTACGCATATGTTCACAGATTTTAAGATAGCTGCTAGTCTTGTAAATGCATTTCATCCAGTGTTTATCGACAATAACCGTGCTGCTGAGTTTGTGACCATAATTAATGAAAAAATAAACACGCCTAATGTATGATATGATTATGTAGAGTTAAAAAATCTGAATAGGCAACGAGTAATGTTTTTAAGGATCGACGGAAACGATCTCTTAGTAGATTTTCCACGTTTGGTTGAGGAAGATATTATTATGTATGCATTAGGCACATATCATTTGAAATCATCAAAATCATATGTAGCGGAACACTTACGAGACGGTGTTTACGTTATGGAAGTTTGTAGGGAAGACAGATTACCTGACCTTCAAGACTGTAATATATTTTTAAACAATGTGTGGTTGCTTCGTGGACGAATTCAGTCCAGACATGTAAGAGCACGAACTTATTTTATTCATATGTGCTCGTAGACCGTCAACAACAGAGGAGGGATGCTTTAGTTCATCATTATTGTACGTGTTTGACAGAGCGGCGCACAATCGGTGCGTGTGCCCATATTATTTCAATATGGTATTTAGGCGTTGGTCGCCACGATGTATTTATTCCCCCGGCACTATATTTGGAAGACATCATTTTTGACGATGAATTTGTATAGACCATGGAAGTTGTAACTGTAATAAATGATTATTAAAAAATAAAAGTGTTTATTTTGGTAGTATCACCCTAAGGTTAATTACCCAAGTGATAAGCTGACTAAAATACAGCAAAGAATGATTTTTTTCCACTGTAGATTTGATTTTTACAAAAAAAAGTAGGAGCCAAAAATATAACTTTCAATGTTCCAGACTGTACATTTCCGGTTCATTGATAACATAAACTGTTTCATTCCAGTAACTTTAGGTTATAAGCAATAGGCTAACAGGCATTAGAACTTTATTGGCTATGCCGGCCAGGGTCCATACAAAAGAGCCCATCATTCTTTAAAACTTCAAAAACAAGGACAGTTAGTAAATTATTTGTACAGCCATTTGAAAGCGTTTCAGATCAATACGCTTCTGGGAGTCACAGATGCTGTCTGGTAACAGTTACCTTTTCAACACGCTCTCTGCGTGATGAAAATATTGCTTATGCTCAATATGCTGAAGAACTCAAGTTACTGTCGAAACAATTTTCGAACAAATTTAGCGACTTCAAAAACATGGAAGACTGTTTCAGTTTATTTGCTACTTCTACAAAATGTAATGTACAAAATGCTCCTATACACATACAAATGGAGTTGATCGAGATTCAAGAAAACTTACTCCTAAAATCCAAATTTGAAGGCGTAGAGTTGTGCGATTTCTACAAAAAATACCTAGAAAAAGACAATTGTCCGCAGCTTAGCAAAATTCTCAAGAAGATTGATTGAGCGTTTGGCAGTACTTATAAACGCGAACAGTTCTTTTCATTGATGAAAGTTAATTAATCAACACATCGTACAAGACTGACTGACGATAATTTGGAAAATTCTGTACGTCTTTGTATCCACTAATTAATTCCACTAATTAATCCAAATATCAATGGATTAGTTTCCCAAATTCAAGCTCAAGTGTCTCATTGATTTCGGTGTATTTAAATTTCTTAGTTTGTAACAATTGTAAATTTAACGATTTAATTATAATGTACCATTTTTTTTTAACTTTCATTTCGTTATTTTAATAAATTGTCCTATTATAACATTGTCGTATTATATCCTGTCTAATATCTATCGCCAAAAATAATATCACTATTTTAAATTGCACTAAGTACTTTTAAACGCGGCCCGCGAACGTATTTGCACGCTAAAGTTTGGCTCTCAACATGTCTTTGACATGCCCATACCTGTACTAAACTGAGAACAAAGGCAACATCAGACTTTGAAAAAGATTTTTACAAACTTATTTTTGGCAAAACTATGGAAAACATTGAAAAAAAGAGTTAATGTAAAACTTTTAAGACATTGGGAAAATCAGGGTAAGTCTTTAGGAAAACCAGAATTCCACAGTCTATCAACCTTTTCAGAAAATTTTGCAGCAATTTAATTACGGAAAACAAAAATTGTACATGATAAACCCATTTATTCAGGATAAAAGTTTGGTAATAAAACTAAATTATTGTACACTGATACTGATAGTTTTATATACCAATTTTTAACTGATAATTTATATGAAGATCTGAAACCCGATTTGATGGCTAGGTTCGATACTTCTGATTATCCATCTAATAATTTATTTCTAAAGTAGACAAAGAAAAGTTGGAATATTTTCAGGATGTAAATAACGGTGATATTTTAGAGGAATTTGTAGGACACCGATCAAAGCTCTATGCATTTACAGTAGGTAACAAATTCGTTGCAAAAGCCAAGGGCGTAAACAAAAGTGTTACAAAAAAATTAGAGTTAGGAAATTACAAATCTTGTCTTTTAAATAAAAATATTCAACACCATAGTGGGTGTCTCACCGCTCACGGCAGAGTTAGGATTTCAAATTCGAATATTAAGTGTTGGACCTCATCTGGCAGCACGGAATCGCCTTTTTCCGTCGCCCTTTCTCTTTCTGTCGCTTAGAACTGCCATTTGCTAGACCGAGACAGAAAGCTTAATGCGATAGCACGTGGCGGAATCCTCGAGGCGATCGGCATCACGGACAAAATGCAATGGTCGGCAGGGAGACTCCGGAACGCTGAAGCGCGCGATAGCATGCTAACGCATCCTTTCCGATCCGCATCCGCCGATCACTTGCTATCGCATACTGTCTCACTCTATCGTACAATGGCGCACGCGGCCGCTCGTCAGCTCAGTGCAGCCTGTTCATTCATGCCGTGCGGATGGAAATAACAATGACTGACGAAAATTTGATAGTTTTAGTGCAGAAATATCCTTGTCTTTATGACATGGAGTCGGCGGAATACAGTGACCAACACCGTAAAGAGAATGCTTGGGAAGAAATAGGGAAAATAATAAATCTCAGGGGTAAGTATTTTTATGAATTCGATGTATTTTTTAAAATTTGTAGGTAAACACACATATTAAAGAGAAATGTATTTATTATTCTAATACATACATATTATTTATGCTAGACGCAGTCGTAAGACTATTTATTTCCCTAGGTCAAGATATAGTAATTGATAGTCCAATCTATTACTGCAATACTGATAAACGCGTAATTTTTAGTTTATCATGCCCTATGTACCCTCTCGTACTGCCAAGTTAGACTTCCAATATCGGTATTAAAATATCTTTTAAAATTTTCTCTAACCACAATCGCACTCATGTTATTATCATTTCCTACGATTGGCATTAAATTCTGCAGAGCCCGTTCTACGTTAGGTGTTGACGGATTATTATGTGATGTTCTAGGTTGACGTCCTCTTTTGTTCAAAAAGTTATGTAAACTAATGGTAGCTAAAACTACTTTTATTAATTGGTTAGGCTCTAAACGAATTCTTCTGGAATATATGTCAAACCTCTGCGTCAAAATTCCGAAAGCACACTCCACTATCCTTTTAGCACGGCTAAGTCTATAATTATATATTTTGATTTCATCGTTATTGCGTGCTTGCTCAGCTGGATAAGGGCGCATGAGATTGTAATTCAAGGGAAACGCCTCATCACCTACGAATACATGTGGCATAGAATCAGCAGTACCAGGTAAACATTTTACTGGGGGTATGTTCAGTGTACCATTCATAAACTTTCTCCCAAATTGAGAGTTTGAGAAAATTCCTGCATCACTATTTTTACCGTAGGAACCAACATCCACATTAACAAAATTATTTTCTGCATCTACAACTGCTAGTAGTACTACACTGAAAGTTTTTTTGTAATTAAAAAACATGCTACCACTATTTTGAGGTGCTTGGCATACATCGATTGCGCCGACGCAATTAGGAAAGTTCCAAATTGTTGCAAATTTTTCTTCTATTGCTTTCCAATCTTCTGTAGTTGGTGCCTGTACTACTATCGGCGATAATATATCCCATAATGCTTGACTTGTTTCCAATACAATTTGACGAGTTGTTTCCTTCCCCATTCGATAATTATATGATAATCATATTGATTTCAGACTGTTTCCATAAAATAAATACCTGCAAGAAAATTAGAGTGTCTTAACAATCATATAAATGTGCCTACTTGCCTACAATTTTATTTTCTTATTTTCAGTTGAAAATTGCAAAAAAAAGTGGACCAGAATTAGAGAAAACTATAGGAAGGCTTTAAAAACAAGACAAACTCCCAGGAGTGGCTCTGCGGCAACAGTGACTCGTCCTATAAAATATGAAAACATTCTTTCATTTTAAATAAAAATTATAAGGACAGAGCCACAGTTACAAACTTATCACCAACGTCTCCACCACAAGCACAAGACTTAACAGATAATGAGAGTCAGTCAACTGAAACTACAGCTTATGATTCAAGT
This sequence comes from Phengaris arion, assembly GCA_963565745.1. Classification (NCBI taxonomy): domain Eukaryota; kingdom Metazoa; phylum Arthropoda; class Insecta; order Lepidoptera; family Lycaenidae; genus Phengaris; species Phengaris arion. The sequence continues at coordinate 4,264,590 of OY751444.1, read as the reverse complement.
ACACATCAAACAAACAATCGTAGTAGAACAAGCGAGTCATATACAGGAGAACAAAGTCTAGCAAAAGTATTAGATAATTATTTAAAGAGCAACAAGGCCAAGGAAAATAATGATCCCATAACAATGTTTTTCTTAAGTATGACACAAACGGTCAAAACATTTCCTTTAGAGATACAACTGGAAGTGAAGAAAATTTTTTTTGAAATTGTAAGTGATGCGGAATCTGCCTTACTTCGTACTTATCACCCTAGTACTCCTCATTTTTCAAGCTATGGTTATACTAGTAATATAGCGAGTACAACGACGTCGTCTATGGGTTATGCATCAACTGCAACGATGTCTTCTGCGAGATATACACCAACTACAACGACGTCGTTGGAAGGGTATACACCAACTACAACGACGTCGTCGGAAGGGTATACATCAACTGCAACGACGTCTTCTGCGAGATATACACCAACTACAACGACGTAGTTGGAAGGGTATACACCAACTACAACGACGTCGTTGGAAGGGTATACATCAACTGCAACGACGTCTTCTGCGAGATATACAGCAACTATAACGACGTCGTTGGAAGGGTATACACAAACTACAGCCACGTTGTCGTCGACATACAATGAACAGTTTGATGATTCTATCTACTAAGAAAATGGCAAAATTATGTGTAAATCTACATCAAACACTTATTTAATATTGAAGTTGTGATTATTAAATTATTGTTGTTGTTTCCCATGGATGATTAAACTTGTGATATTGTTATTTGAGGAGAAAAGCGTTTACTTATTGTAGTTGTGATTATAAAGAAAAAGTTGTTAATTGTTTCTCAGATTTGATTAAAGGATTAATTAATAATAGTGTATTTTACTTACTTTAGACAAACACACAATCTTTGTTTCACTGAGATGCACTTCCGGAACTTTTGTTTTGCTTTTGAAGAGTAGGCTGCAGTAGGTCAACTAATTCATTAAAATCATTTAAAGTCATTCCATAATAATCTACGAAACTATCTGGATATGTTACTAAATCCGGAAAATGCGTAAGATATTGTCCATGAACCGCTCTCTGCTTCCAAAAAGGATGAACCTAGTATCTCCGTTTTATTTTGCGAATGCGTTTCTTTTTATTATTTTGATTTTGCATTTCTTGCAAAATACACGCTAGAATTACTGCTCTCTCTTCCGTGGTCCTATTCATCTCGCGCTTGAAACTAAACTGATCATGAAAGAACGCGGCAGTATGCCAACCATGCTGCAGCATGCTGACGCGTGCGATCGCCTTTTTTGTCTGCGGAATGCGACAGCGCGCGTTCGCATGCGGCAGCACACTGCAGCACGTGGTAGCACAGGCGGAACAAATGCGATTCCGTGCTGCCAGATGAGGTCCAACCCTTAGAAAACCGTTGCAAGTAAGCGCGGGGGGAGGAGCGCAGTAGCTTCGTCGTTCGTGCGGTTTCGTTAGTCACGATGTCGCAGTAGTCGGGTGAACACCGCTCGTTCGCTATCGAAGCGTTTTTGAAAGGTGGAGAATCGTACGTTGTGGCTTGGAGACAGTTTTTTTCTCACTACAATATCAGACGTTTACGCTTTGGACCAAGCGAAAATTTGATTCGTAAATGGATTATCCAGTTTCGAGCTACCGGTTCCGCTATGAATCAACCGCGTCCGGGCCCAAGCAGAACTTCAAGGACGGAAGAAACAATAAACGAAGAGGCAGCTAGCGTTCGGCGCAATCCACGCTTGTCAATACGCAAAAGAGCGGCGGCTTTAAACGTCACTAACTCAACCGTAGAGCGGGTTTTAAAACGTGATTTGAAATTCTATCCCTATAAAATACAGATAGTGCAGGAAATAAATGAAAATGACTACAATTTACGTAAAAGTTTTTGCTAGACAATCATTGAGAGATTTCGCACTTTGAATACTGTGTTTTAGAGTGACGAAGCACATTTCCATTTAATTGGATATGTCAAGAAACAAAATTGTCGCTTTTCGTCAGTTGTCAATCCCAGACAAAAACATCAAAGACCGCTGCATAGCCCAAAAGTGGTGTGCTCTTTCGGTCAATGGAATAATCGGGCCGTATTTTTTTGAAAATGCGACAGGTGCTACGTTAACTGTTTCTGGTGAGGTGTATCGGCAGATGATATCCAATTATTTTATACCCCAACTTCAAGAGCATCCAGCCTACATCTCAAGAACATGGTTTCAGCAAGATGGAACCACTTGCCACACTGCAAGAGCCACTATGGACCAACTTCGTGAATTGTTTCCTCAAAAATTGATATCCCGCTTTGGTGATATCGCGTGGCCTCCGCGATCACTAGATTTGACCCCCATGGACTTTTTCCTATGGGGGTACCTTAAGAGCAAAGTTTACGTCAATACTCCGAGGAATATCGCTGAGCTGAAACAAAATATCCAACGAGAAATAAGCGACATCGAGCCGGCTATGCTTAGGCGCGTTATCGCAAAATGCGATGAATTGATTCCGTGAGTGCGTGATACGAAATGGAAGACATCTGGAAGATGTAATCTTTAAAAAATAAAATCCGCATTATAGTTGAATAATTTTCAATAAAAATGTTTTCACAAATGTTGCATGAATACTGGTACCTTGCATGGTGTATCTGACCAGCTAAGAGCAATCATTGTAAGTAATCACCACTTCTACATACCAAAATTAGCAAGAATATGTGAAGAACGTTTATCAAGTTACTCCTGGGAGACTTTGTTTACATCAGAAAATAGTGTCAACAGTTTAATTACAGAGCAAGTGCAACACATATTTTCATTTGTAAATACATTTACAACATAAGATTTTGAAAATATAGATCAAATGGAAAATAATAGGTATTATTAAATACTAGCTAGGGATGTCAAAAGAAAACTTTAATATATTTTTGGAAGAAGTTCCAAGAATCAGACAAATAAAAAATGATGTATGGGGCTTATAGCATTTTTAATGAAATTAAGAACCGGAGATTCAGACGAAAGAATTTCGACATTATTGAAAAAACCACGTCGCAGTTTGGAAGTTATAATGGACAAAATAAGAGAAATTCTCGTGAAAGATTTTGTGCCAAGATATGTTGGAATAAACCATATAACAAGAGAACAATTGATAACCCACAACTTAATTATCCCAAATGGATTATGGGTAAGGACCAAATTTTTTGCTCACTCGCTTTTATTTTTTTGTCCATCTTATTTCTAACTAAAAATGAAGCATTTATTGTTACTTTTTATTGTTTTCCGAAAAATATGACAAAAACAGTTTTTATTCAAACCCAGTAATCAATACATTACCTACTTAAATGTATCTATTAGTTTTCCTTTTTATTATTAAGTTTGATTGTTTTTTGTTACTTCTTAAAAAATTAACACGTCCTTACCGAGCCGCTCACAAATATTTTGGCTTTATTTAAAACCGTGATCGCTATGTATCTCATAATTTATTCGTATATATGGTGGTTTTAATTGGCTTTATTAGATAACCCTTAAATATTCAATAAACATGATAATTTTAAAAGCGGCTTTTGTAAGTACGAGTACTCGTACATGTCCCAAATAATGTTCCGTTGTGCAACTCCAGGTAACTCCATTAGTTATCTGTTTAATTTATGAAATTTCAATCGTTTTATGGTTAGGTCGTGAAGCATTTTGATTCCAGTGTGCGACAAGTGACACGACATTGTGCGACGTGTCACAACAGAAATTTATAAAGGTAAGTACATATTAATCGTATCATACTTAGTTTATTAACCGACTTCAAAAAAAGAAGGTTAACAATTCGATATTAAGTGTGTATGTAATATTATTGGAAAGTAACACTATCGGAATTGCGCAATATTCGTGTATGTATACAAATATAAATAGTTTATTTGCAAAAAAGTGGTAAGTACAGGTTTCATTTTTAACCGACATCAAAAAAAGGAGGAGGTACTCAATTCGTCGCGAACTTTTTTTATTTTTTTTAACTATGTTACCGCATATCTGTGTGTTATCTGGTGTTTGTGAACCGATTTGCAAAATTCTTTTTTTGTTCTGAAGAACATATTTGCGAGTTATATTTATGGGACCATAAAAATTTCATCAAGATCTGATGATGCGTTTCGGAGCGAAGAGAACTCTTCAATTCAAAGAGCAGATTGTCCGTAATCACGGCAATCTCTTGGTAATCCTATGTTAGAGGCATAGTATACGAATTTAGCCAGGCAGAACTTAAAAAGCTCAGTTGTTTGAACTGGAAGTCGGTTGTCAACGTTTTACGTTCTTAAATTATTGCTTTTGTGTTTCACATTATTGAAAATTTTAAATACAAGAAAATCTAATCTAATCAATTAAAGTACTTTATTTAGTACGTTAGTCGGAATGTATGTGCATGTATGTATGTATGTATGTTTGTCAACGCATTTTTCCCAAACTTTTAATCGGAGTAATATATTTGGAATTGTGCAATATTCGTGTATGTTAGTCTACAATATGTTTGTATGTAAATATTTGCACTGTATGTCTTTCCACGCACTTCTCCAAAACTATTTATCGAATTGTGACCATTCTATTTTTATTTACTGCAAATGATAAGGTTATGACTGACTCGATGGTGTAATCGTTAGCGAATCTGGGCACTAAGCCGAAAGTCACCCATTTTAAAAATCCAATGATTATAGTTACTGCAATGTTAATTTTTCAGATGCTCTTATCTTCGGCAGAAAGATGTCGGAAGTACCGTGAAAAACTCAAACAACTGAATCCAGCAAAGTTTGAAGAAATGAAACGAAAGAATGCGGAGAGAACTAAAGCCAAGAAAAGAAAAATATCCGACATGGACGGAAATGAAAGAGAAGTGATAAGAAAGCAATGGAGAGATGCCAAGCGTAAGAAAATACAAAAGGCAGAAGAAACAGCGACAGTACAAACTGAAAGGGAACGTCGTCGCTATCGCAATAAACTTACACGAGAGAACATAAAGCTAAAAGAAAAATTAAGAGACTTATGTCGAAGAAATGAAAATATGAGGAAGGCACTATGGAGATCAAAGAAAAAGCTTTGTACTCTCACCAATGAGTTAACGAAATAAGGTCAGTGAATGTGTTGCACACTCGGTCTATTTCAACAGAAAGCAACAAACAACAGAAAACGACAGAACTCACTCCTGCAACAAAAGTAAATAATTTTCTTGAAGAACTTCCTCAAATTTCGAATAAAGCAAGAGAAAAAGTAAAGCAGAAACTTTTGCAACAGCATGTTCTTGAAGCATCGCTGGAAGAAACATACAAAGAGTGCAAAGGGTTTCAAGAAAGGAAAGTACTGAAAAAGATAGCGGACAGTAAAATAGCGAAAAGATACAATATGAAGAAGTGTCTTACAAAATGTTTATGCCTAAAAAGTGGCATACGACGATACAATACAGTTAAACAAAAGAAAAGGAGGACAGTATTACAACTGAAAAAATTCTTTGAAAGAGACGACGTCAGTCGTATGACTGCGGGAAAGGAGTTTAAGGCCCGCAAAAAAAACAAAAAACAAAAACGATTTCTTCTGGATACTTTAAAGAGATTACATAAAAAATATAGAAAAGAAAATGGAAAATTATCGTTTACTACATTTAAACGTCACAGGCCCTATTACATTGTTCCACCAAACATAAAAGACCGTGACACATGTGTTTGTGTTAAGCATGCTAATTTCGATTTTAAACCCGGAACATTAAAGAAGTTGGGATTAATTAAAACAACAAATCTGGGTGATCTACTTGCTGCGATTGTTTGTAATGTCAAATCAAAAAGTTGCATGTATTTTGAGTGCGAAGTATGCTCGGACAAAAAGCTTGACTTTGATGTTTCAGTAGTTGATGACGACCAAGACGTTTCCTGGTTTGAGTGGATTACCAAAACATTCGAATATGAAAAAAACAATGAACAAAAAGTGACCAAACGAACCGTCAAGGAAAAACAAACTGGTCCCTTGAGCTATCTCAAAAAACTGGTACAAGTTGAACTTAAAAGGCTTAAAGTTCATGAATTTAATATTTACCACCAATATAAACAGTATAAAAGAGTTATCAAAAACGTAAAAGACAATGAAGTTATTCTTCATTGTGATTTCTCCGAAAATTATGGATGTAAAATGGCTGCAGAAGTGCAAGCCATGCACTTTGGAGCTTCCAAAAGACAGATATCATTGCAAACTGGTGTTTTATACGTTAAGAGCGATGATCCTATATGTTTTGCTACTGTTTCTCCATCACTCAAACATAATCCTGAGGCTATCTGGGCTCATTTAAAACCAGTCATTAGTTTCATAAAAGAAAAATATCCTAATATTGACCGGCTTCATGTATGGTCTGATGGACCCACAACCCAATATAGACAAAAAAATAACTTCTACTTGTTTTGTGAAAAATCGAAAGAAGCTGGATTTGTTCATGCTACGTGGTCCTTTTTTGAGGCTTCTCATCGAAAAGGCGCAGCCGATGGTGTCGGAGGTGCAATTAAAAGGAATTTAGATGACAGAGTGAAATATGGTGATGACATAGTTGATGCAAAAGCGGCGTTTGATGTATTGGCAAAAACAGATACCGCTGTCAAAACATTTTATATATCAGAAAAAGATATTGAAGATATAAAAATATTTAGTCCTGAAAAGATTCTGCCGGTCCCTTCTACAATGAAAATACAGCAGGTAATAGCTACTGAGAATAAAAATGTTATCAGATACAGATCTTTAAGCTGCTTCTGTACCCGAGGTAGTTGCGACTGCTTTACAACTAAAACCCATATTCTTAAGAAGATTAAAGAAAGTAGCAGAAAGGTACCAAATAAGAAGAGGAAATTTAAGAAAAATGAAAGCTCTTCTGAAGACACTGATATTGACTATATTCAATACGCAGAAAGTGATGATGATTATTGTTGTGAGGATGAATATTCAAGTAATGAAGACTTAGAAGACAAAGACAAATATGAAGAGGAAAAGGTTACAAAAATAGACAAAACATTGCAAGTTATAGAGACTGAAACTTTGATTAGAAATGAAAACAAAGGAGAACGGACAGAAATAATAGTGATAGAAGAACGTGATACTACTGAAAATAAAAAGCTGTGTGAATCAGAGATGGAAGAAACAAACAAAGCACATACTGTCAGGAAAACAAGTACAAATACTAAGAAAGAACACGATGTAAACAAACAGGTGAAAATATTGCAAGAAATTAGGAACAGAATGTTCATTCTATTTCAAAATTGAACAATAAAAAAAATGACTCTTAAGAAAATAGATACAAACGTTGATGTGTGTTCAACAAAAAATACCGCCATCAAGGACAAAACAGATCAAGAAAATAAAGTTACAAACCCCATCCCTTTCAATTCAGGAGTTGACACAGATATTGAAAAATATTCTGAAGAATATGTCAGTAAATACATTAAACAAGAGAAAAATACATATGCTGATAATTTTGGGCTCTTTAGAAAAACAGACAGAGATTCTGATGACGGTAATATAGAAGTGACTTATCCAAGTGAACCAATTAATGATTTTTCAATAAAGGACACTGTTTTAGTTCGACATTTACAGACACAAGGAAATTGTGGAAGCACTATGTAGGATTTGTTGACAACATATCAACTAATGACGAGGAAACTTTGTAAACAGTCAAATTTCTGAAAACTATAAAAACATCTGAATTAAAATTTGTTGTTTCAAAAAAAAAGATACTGATATAATCACTAACGTGTCCATTGTTAAAAAAATTAAATTATTTCACAATGAAAAGGAGTATCGTTTGGTTGATGAGTCTGACAAAATTTTTTTCACCGATTCAACTTAGAAGTTAGATCTTCATACTTAATAATAACTAATTTGGTTGAATGGTCTAGGGACTAAAGTCTTTACTGTGCCGCATTTTTTTCTGAGTTTTTGACGTGACTAATAAATCGATGAACGCCGGCTGCATGCACAAAAAATGATGACGCAATGTAACGTACACTGTCCCGTCACGCTGGAGCCGATGAACGATCGGTACCGTTACCATGAGTTTACATGAGTTTACAGTGACCGTACTCTCTAGCGACTAAAATATTTCTATGGCAAGTTGTACAGCGCCTCTAGCGGTCACTCAAAGAACGTACAACTTGCCATATAAATATTTTAGTCGCTAAAGAGTACGGTCACTGTAAACTTATGTAAACTCATGGTAACGGTACGGAGCGAGAGCGCGGCACGAGCTATGTTTTGTTATGACGTTGTCACGTTAAACTGTCGTCCGTAAACTGACTTTACAGGCATAAAAATTAGATTTTTGTAGTTTTTTTTCCATGTGGTATTTTTCTTAATTGGACTTATTTTCACGACGTCAAACCAAAAGGTCATCGCGTTATTATATTTTTTGTTTATGTTGATTTTTTTAAGCACTGATCTTATTTAGTTAAAGAATGTTAGATGGGCCGATATATTTCAACAAGTGATTTCACGCTTTACTGGAGAGCAACACATATGTGGCCAAAGACCAGACTTATTGTTTGTACTCAATTAGTTTAATTATATTTCGTTATGTTTTGTAATTTTTGCAATAAGCACTTTATTACTTATTAGAATGTATGATGGCTACATACCAAATAAATAAATACTTTTACGAAGATGTATAAGAAACTATAATTTTTTTTTTTCGTAATAAATATCTTGCTCAATTGAATTTTATTTTTATTCAAATTACTATGGTAATATTAAAATAAATTGTGTAAAGACGATATTCTTTCTTTACTCGACGGTCTTTATTAAATTATTTTAATATAATGTCTCAGTTATCAAACTATGAACTGTGCAAACACCTTTATGATTCCAGTGTGCTTACATCATTTTCTACTGTGATACTTTCTGTTGTGATTTCCGTTGTGCAACGATGCAAAAAATTTGGTCCTTACCCTTATATGGAAATAATAATAATGCAATTGTTATTTGTGACATATATCTTTATAAACAAAAGTTCAAATTATGAGTTTCAAAAGGAGACATTTTCATTACATAAGTCTAGAAACTTATTAAAACCCTTTTTAATTGTTGCTAGTGATGGTTATATTGTAGATTGCCTAGGCCCATACAAAGCAGCAACCTCAGATGCAGAAATAATGACATCATTATTTAATAATCAGTCAGCTCCTCTTAGGTTGTATTTTAGAGAAAATTATGTTTTTATATTAGACAGAGGATTTAGAGACAGCATTAATTTATTGGAAGATTGTGGTTATCGAACTTGCATGCCTGATTAGGCGCGTCCACACAGAGCGAGCAGCCTCGCGAGGAATTTGCCGCGCGAAGCAGCTCGATTTGTGTGGACGTGCCTCGGCCGAGGCAAGCGCGCGCGCTGCCGCGGGCGAGCGCCCGAGCCGTTCAGTGTCGGTTTTTTGTTTTGCTCAAAGGCGCCTCAGTCGTTTGCCGCGTGCACTCTGGACGGTCGCATATTCTTTCGCGCCTCGCTCGAGTATAATAAGAGTAAAACATGAATAAAGATCAGTGTTTAAAATTAATATCTCTCTATGGTGTAAACACCTGGCTATGGAATGCAAGTGATCCTAATTATACAAATAGAGGACTTAGAGAAGACGCCTGGTTAAATATTAGCCGCGAGATGAATGTACCGGTTCCTGATTTAAAAAAGAAAATGGAGTCATTAATGGGATCCTTCCGGCGGGAAAAATCACGAGAAAAGAAAAGTCGTTTAACAGGATCAGGTAAAAATTATATTTATTAATTGCTTTCACAGTTACTAATAAGAACTATTTATCTATTATAAAAAACTTGTAACTTTTATTTTCCAGGTCGTGATGACGTTTACAGATCTAGCTGGTTTGCATATAATGCCTTTGCATTTATGTCTGATAGGAACGAGCCAGGTACCACGCGGGATACTATGGAGAATGTAAGTACTACTTATTATAGTTTTTATTGATAGTCATCTTGCCATGAGACAGTTCCATTCGTAATAAAATGTCTTGCTAGGTGGTCACGTATCTCTTTAGCATTATTTCCTCCACGTCGTGGTATTTGTTGAATTGGTAATAATGATGTTGGTTCTGATTCATTTCGCCAACTTCCTTCTACGATTTCCCCGTCATTTCCCACCGCATCAAAAAAGCCAGGAGCTGCAAAGCTATTATTAGATGTTCTCCCTAAATAGTTGTACAAATGTATTGATGCTAAGACTACTTTTGTTGCTTGTTCGGGTTCCAATAAAAGTGGTTTCCGCAAAACTCTATAAACCGAACTTAACACTCCGAAAGCATTTTCTACAACTCTTCGTGCCCTGGAGAGTCTATAATTAAAAATTCTTTCCTTTGAACCTCTTTCTGGATTACCCTCGTAAGGTTTCAAGGTGTATTCATTTAGCTGAAAAGCTTTGTCACCTAATATATAAAATGGTACTTTGGGATAGTACGGTATTTGCAAAATTGTGGGTGATGGGATGTTAATTTCCCTTTTTTCAAGTTTTTTGTATAATTTTGTATTTTTAAATACACCTCCATCTGAAATCCGTCCTTTACTCCCAACGTTTACATATAGAAACTTGTAATTATCATCTACTAAGGCAAACAAAACTATACTTGAAAATGATTTATAATTGTCGTAGTCATTGCTACTGTTTATCGGAGACTGTAAAACAACATGTTTTCCATCCATCGCCGCCACAGCATGTGGGAAATCCCATTTATTTAGGAAACCGATTGAAATTGCAAGCCACTGTTCTGTTTCTGGTACCTGAAACAGATATTTATTTATTTAACGAAATCTACAGCGTTACATGTTTAATAATTAATTTTTGATAGAATTTTAATTGAGTAATATAATTAATTAATTTCAGAAATCTGTAATTGGCCTTGCTAATAACTAATATATAAATCTAAAAATATAGATATAAAATAATATATACTTATTATTTTACAGAATGAAACCGATACTAATGATGAAACACTAAGCGCAACTCAAGTCGCTCAAGACCCTTCACTTGACAACGACAACATTCAAGTTATGGAAAATCAGCAACAACAACAAGATGGCACCAATAACACACAATCTAATGTTGGAACACAAGACCAGAGATCCAGAAAACGAAGCAAAAGAAGACCAGCGAAAGACACAGACGATTTATCAGACGAAACTCTTTCTGAAGCTTTCAGGATTCTCCAGCAGTGCACAGAACCACAGTCAACCCCACCGCCTTGTGACTCATACTCGACATTTGGACAATACATAGCCAACGAATTGAGAAAGTATGATCTAGTAACTCTGACATACGTAAAAAAAGATATATGCGGAATAATATTTCAAGCCGACACAGGAGCTTATCGACAATATGCCTATTATACACAAAGCTATGATGGGTCTATGCAACGTCCAAGCACTCATGCTTCATCTTATAACGATCCGACGACCCCTCACCACTAACTCCTCAACCATCTAATACCACCGTTCCAATGACTTCTCCAATTCAAACAGAGATTCAACCTCTCCCTTCCCCTTCGATTGACTAATTACACTAAAACATAATGCGAGCCACTAATTAAAAATAATTTTACCTTTCTTTTTATGGTTATTTTAAAGTTCTATTAAAGTGATTGGACTAAATTGACAAGATATTGTTTTTTTTTAATTACCTTTACATGATCCTTTAAATGTTCGATGATGGCATCGCAAACTTCAGGGACAATCTTCGAAATAGATTGTTTGGAAATGCGAAAGAGATACTGCAAACTGGTATAAGAATCTCCTGTCGCTAAGAACCGTAATGTCAAAAGTATCTTTTCTCTCACGGTTATCGCTCGACGCCAGTTCGTATCATTTCTTTGAAGTCTGCTTTGCAAGTTTGAACACAATAGATCCAACTCCTCTGCAGTAATGCGTACAAAATTTTTCTCCACTCCATCATTTATCAATTCTTGGTACAGTTCGTTCCCATTATATAATAATCTGTTTTTGTATAAAGTCTGGATCCAATATCGTCTTCGTTTAAGCTTTTGTTGTCTTCTCTTTTTTATAATCCTATTTATAAGGATAAAAGCAACAGCTGCCACCGCGACACGTACGTGTGGTGCCATGATGTTTTAATTCTCAACTGAACGAACGAGCATAATGGCTCGGGTTTGCCGCGCGGCAGCCTCGCGATGATACCGAGGCTGCCGCGCTCGTTTGGAGATAGTTTCCTCGCGCGGCAAATGCCTCGCGAGGCTGCTCGCTCTGTGTGGACGCGCCTATTCACGTTTAGAAGGCGAGCACCAACTTACCAGAGTTCAAGAAAATAGAAGCCGTTGTGTGACTCTCTGCAGATGGGTGGTAGAGGTTGTAAATAGATATTTTAAACGGGATTTTAAAATATGAAGACAAGAATATTCCCATCGATCTCTACCACATATGATGCAGAATTTTGAGATAGTAGCGGCATTGATAAACAAGTTTGGTGCTCATCTAGAAATAATCAATATGCTAATGAAATATTAAATATAATTAATGGAAGAATGAACTTAGAAAATAATTTAGCTATTGTAGTTGAGACAAAAAATATGAACAGGCAAACAGCACGCTTCTAAAGTATTACTGCTGATCGTGATAATACTTTTCAATTTCCTCGATTGGAATATAGAGACCTCATATTGTTTGCCTTGGGAACTTATCAGATTCGTCAAGCGCGTTCCTATTACGGTGAGCATATACGTTGCCATGGTGGATATCGAATTGAAGTATGCTCAGAGAGTTTAAACATATCAGAAAACAATTTAAGAGAGAGTTCACCAACAACACTTATAAGGGGAAAAATAAAGTTGCGATATGTGTCGAGGAAGCAGTATTATGTTTACACATTAATAGAAAATAATAATTTGAGTCGATCTGGCATGTTGAGTACTGCTGCAACTGCAAAGTTGTTGGTCGACGAACTGTAGGATGTTGCTCACACGTTATGACGGTCGTGTGGTATCTGGGATGTGCTAGGCATCAAACAAATATATCAGCACCAGCAGAATATTTAGATAATATAGTTATACCAGAGGATGATTAACCCGCCATTGATGACGTATATGTCTGTGAGACCGGGTTGTTCGAAAAACTCTTATATTTTTTTCACCGTCCATTGAATTACATTGCGGTTTCGAGTAGCTGCCTTATTTCACACGTCCTATCGCCAGTTTACCCCGCGACAGCGACGCGGGCGCACATTACCGTATTTTGGCGCCAACCCGGTGTGTGAGACCGGCGTCACCAACTAAGTAAGTCAAATGGTTATTGTGTATATTTTTGTTTTACTTATTTTGATGAGACTATTTTTGCTATTTACTATGTAATTATATAATATTATGATAAGTAAGCCTTTTGCCCCATTTGTTCGATATTTTACAAGAAATATTTACGCGCTTGTCATTCAAATTGTGAACTTTGTTTTAGCATGTCTTACGAAAGTAATCAGCGACGTCTCGAGGCTCTTCTGCAAGACGAAATGCCTGATGAGGACACATTACAAACGTCATCAGAAAGTGAATCTGAAAGTGACTTTGAACCAGAAAATTTCGAACCAGATCGAAGCGATATTATATTGCGAAGAGAATTTGAGTGACCGAGAATCTTCAGGTAGTGAAAACTCTTCATTTTATTTGGGAAAGGACAAATCAACAAGATGGAGTAAAGAGCCCCATCGCCAATCTGTTTGTACTAGAAGATTCAATATTGTAACTCAGTTACCAGGACCGAAACGGGTTATTGCCGGTGAGAAAGAACCTCTTGGAATTTGGAAACACTTCTTTGACAACAATATAATCGATATTATTGTAAAGTATACTAACCAATGTATTGACACAGTGAAACATAGATATAAAAGAGATACGTATGCGAGACTGACTAACATCAAAGAGATACAATGCTTTATGGGTTTGATTCTATTAGCCGGAGTGAAAAAATCGAATCATCTGAATATTGAAGAGTTGTTTCGGACGGATTGTTCCCAGTAGTCCCCTTTAGCCCTGTCCCCCGGGGTGACAGCAGGGAATTGTCTTCCCGGTTGTCACCGGGGTGACAATTCGTGCCGACTGTTCCCTTTGAAAACTGACTAGAGGGGACAAATGGGAAGTCTGTTTCTAAGTTGTCACCGGGGGGGTGACAATTGCTACGATTCCTTCCCAGAAAAAAACATGTAGTTACTATAGATTTCAGCTTTTTTATTTGTTGTGTTATATATAAACAAATAAAAAAAATTAAAATTATGTTTCCCTTTCTTATAGGTACAATCACAGATTATTGACCTTAGTTAATACTAATCGTTTTTTCAATTTAATTTAATTTTCACTTTCATATTGCGGAATTTATTTTGTACGGCAACACCGAGTTAGAATTTTTTTTTTCACAATGTAGGTAGAAACATTATTTTTTAAACTGATAATACATTTCCTACGATAAACATCGTTAGTTCCGCCCGCTGTGTCACTCACCGTTAAATACTGCAAATAATGTCCGGGAATACTGCATGTTCCAGTTCGGGTGAATCGACTTTTGTGATAATACAAAGAGGAGTTGGAAGCATTCTGCTACGAGCAGGACATCAATTTTATAAGAAAAAACAGTACAATACTGGTCTTTCAATATGGGAGTGTAGTCAGAGAAGGAAAATGTGTAAAGGGCGTATCAGGGTAAAAGTAAGTATTTAAGTATAGATTTTTTTTAATTACTTACTCTATACATGTCATGCCAACAAAGTTTTTGGATATAAAGTATTAGATCACTTTGCTATGTACTTCAAAAGTACTAATAATTTTTTTTACTACCTACAAGAAAATAATTGAAAAAGAACTTAAAATTGAATTTAAATACAATTGATAAACAATTACTGTGTAGTTATTTATTATCATAAAACTTAAAATTATTTAAAAAAAATTTGTTAATTAGGTTGATAGGTATGGGGTGATGTTTATTAGTAAGTATACGATAACTAGAGGGTAATTATTTATATTAAAATGCTATCAAAAGAATTTTTATTTTTCAGGACGGAAATATTGTAGAAGAAACTGCTCACACGTGCACGCCCAACTTTGCCAAAAACGAAATCGACGAGCACCTCTACCGATGCAAGCAAGATTTGACTAAACAAAATTACCCAGCAGTTCCTCAAACTTATAATGCTATGGTCGCTTCATACGAAAATAGAGGACTGGAACTTATTGCTCAAATGCCTAGTTTTAAATCTGTCAAATCATCATTGTACAGATATAGAAATAAAGTAGCAGCAGTTGATAAAATCCAATGCGACAAAATAGAAGAGGTGCTAATTCCCACCGGATATGAAGATTTCTTAATGGCAGATTATTACTACGATAATAAACGAATCATTATCTTTTGTTCACAAAGAGCAAGAGAGTTATTACTTACAGTTGAGGATTATTACAGCGATGGAACCTTTAAAATTTGTCCAGGACCGTTTGATCAACTATACACCATACATGGTGATATTGGAAGTACTGTGAACAATACAAACATTGTGCCACTTGTGTACGCTCTAATGAGTGATAGACAACAATCTTCGTACGTGGCTTTATTTTCTTTAATTAAATCCCACGTACCTGGATGGAATCCCACAAAATACAAAACTGATTATGAAAAAGCAGCTATGAGCGTCATCGCTAAAGTTTTTCCATCTGTAATAGTGAGCGGATGTTACTATCATTTTAACAACGCTATTTGGCGTAAAGGGCGCGAGCTCGAAATCACGAAATAGAAAAATCCATCAAAAATCCGCGAAGTGGCATTGAGCGCTGTGCTCCCTTTACTACCGTTATCCGAAGTTATGAACGGTTGGTCATATATCACACGGAAACAAACAGAAGACGAGAACATGATAAAGTTTCGAGCCTATATGACAAAGCAATGGTTAAAAGAAGATTTTATACAAACTTGGAACTTGGAATACGGAAGTCAGCATCGCACAACTAACTGTTTGGAGGGCTGGCACAACAAATTGAATCGTGAAGTAGGAAAAAAGAAGCCCAATATCATACATTTTCTTAACATCATACAAAAGGATGCATCATTGTTCACAGTCCGACACACGATGATAAAAAACAAATTAAAAATGTTTAAAGAAAGGCAGAAGAAATATGTACTCATAGTCCAAGAAAATGGTCAATGAAATACGAATTTTGAGCTTAAAACTTGAATTTTTGATATAAGTTACTTTGAAGCATCTAAAAACGAACTGTGAAAGGTTTTTTTAAATTCACCCCCGAGAAGGGGTGAAAAAAAATAAAAAATGTGGTTTTTTTGAAATTTTGGGGAAATGGTAAGTGTTAGAAAAAAAAGTTTCGAATAAAAGTTGTAGAGCGTAAAATTTTACATAAAAATGTTCTCATAACTTTTTTTCCTAAAATTGAAATTAACTGAGATAGGGTAGCTAGAAGCTAGGGGATGATAACAGGAACTTTAAAAAATCATAAGTTGTTGAAAAATTGAAAAAACTCATAATTTTTTTTTTTTAAATAACTTATATGATTATCAACTTTAATTCTAGAGAAAAAATTATTTTTTTTAATTGTTTATAAAAAAGTTATAACAATTTAAAATTTTTATTTTCAAATTAAATCAACTTTAACTAATGAAAATAATTTTTTTTTTTTTTTAATAGATTAATATTAAAAAAAATTGACCATACGCGTTGAAATTTAATTTTTACCTGTTCTTTTCAAGCAGGTATAAAATAATTTACCTGCTGAAAGATATTGTGTGGCGGCGACTTTGCTTTTACTACCGACTTCGGTACCTCATGCGCATGCGCCAGCTGTTCTCAATGGGCCTCTGTGTGTTTACAATATTCTCCATTTGTTTTGAGTGAATTGTAAACAAAAATTTTAACTCCGTTTTAGAGTTAAATTATATTTTATTATTAAAAATTTTAAGGTGTGATTTTCCAATAGTTATTGGAAATTGATTAGTGCTGTTAATTTGGAAAAGGTAATTATTTAAGTGATGTTCAATTTTATATTGAGAAACCGCATGGTCAAAACATAAACACATGCTTTTTATTTACTTTGTTATAAAAATCACCTGCATTATATATTTTATACATAATAAACATTGAACTGTTAAAAATTAAAAAATTAATTTTCAATAAATAATGTACTCAAAATATATCAGTAACTTGACAGGAAATAACAAAATAAAAAGTGGTGAAAATTTTTATAGGTTAAAACTTGCATTTAAAATTTTAAATTAATTTTTCAATTTCGCAATGAAAGTGTTACATTTTTTACCAAATCTTACTCGACATAAATTTTTTTCAAAATAAAATTTCCTACTAATTTTCTTTATAAATTCATTTTAATTGCTTGTCGGTCATGTATTATTTACATTATAGTGATGTGTAATTATCGTTTCTAATAACTTTAATGTTTAACAATAATTTTCATATATATATTAAATATTTTAATAATTCTATATTTTAAATATTTTTTTTTATTTCATGCATACAATTCCTTGAAAATCGAATATTTGTTAATTTATATCATAAACAAATACTTCATGACATTTAGATTTAAATAATATGAATTAGATAAATCTAAAATTCCACAAAAAATATTTTTGCTTCAGAAATTTATGTACTTGGTATACTCCATGCAATAACATTTTATATTATTTAATTTTTAAAATACTATTGTTGAAGTATCTACCTAGATTAGTTGATAATGAATTAATTTTGTACTTTTCTTGTTTATATAGGTTGAAATTTCAACATGGATCAACAAGCATTATGCAGTATTTGTGACAGAGTTTTGATCAATGACACCGACACTGTTGTTTCAGTGAAAGAGAGAGGATTAAAAAAGTTAATTGAGAAAAGCATTGAGAAGGAAGACGGAAAAAGCGAGTTATGGCTCGGAAAGATTGAAGTAAGTTTTCATGAAAAATGTAGGAAGTCGTATCCTATGTCTACCTCTTCAATTAAGAGAAAATCAAAATTATCTACTAATCCATCTTCATCACATTTTACATCATCTCTAGTTGGACCAAGTATACGACCAGCGTCAACTTCAACAAATTTGAATTTTGATTTTGTAAATCTATGTTTTTTTTGTAAAATGTCATTGGATCGCATACATAAACGGGTCCATTTGATAGCTAATAAGTACACACAAGACCAGATACTGGATATTGCCAGGAGGCAAAATGATGAATTTAGTACTGAATTGATTAATCGCATTAAAGACATCAACCTAGTTGACTGTAAAGCTAGTTATCATCATAAATGCTACGTGAATTTTAATAAGCCCGTGAAGGAACCAAAAATCTCTACCCTTAAAGAACAAACAGCTAGGATTTTTAATCAAATTTGTAAACACATTGAAGAAAGCTGTCAGTATCAATTTAGTTTGCGGGAACTAAAAGATATAATGGGAGATGATCCCTTGAGTAACTTTGTTTTATTTCGAATGTTGAAAGAAAAATATAAAGATGATATCTTCATATCTCATCATCGAGGTAAGGAACCAATGATATATTATAAAACATTCGACATTTCTAAAATTTGTAGCGATTGGTTCACTGGTGATGGCGATGAAATGGATGATTTACAAAAGCAAACAATTTTGAATATCGCTGTCAAAATACTCCGTAATGAAATTATTAAACACGATTATCGTAATACATCGTACCCTCCTGCGTCCAGTTTTCTTGACGATGTTGTGTCATCAATTCCGCCATTATTAACTTCGTTCCTTGGAAATTTACTATGCAAGGATAATAGTGACCAATACAGTGATAATTTTATTGTTAGAGATTCAATAGCACATTCCATCGTCAGTTATTTACGTCCCACACAATTTATATCATCTCTCCAATTGGCAGTTGGTTCATATGTCCACAAAAAAACTGGTTCCAGACTAATTGTTGATCTGTTGAGCACATTAGGTGTTTGTGCCTCATATTATCACATTCAGTTGCATGAAGCTTGTACAGTTATTAATCCTCCAGCTCTGAAAATTAATAGTGATAAGCCATTTGCACAATTTGTGTTTGATAATACTGATCACAACGCTAAAACATTAGATGGTAAAGAGACTTTTCATTGCCTTGGCGGAATAGTAGCGTATACGCCTGAATCGTCAATAAGCCTCGAAGAAAATATTGTTAAATTTAAGAAAATGCCAAAACCTCAGGAATTAGTATCAAAACACGTTATTCCCCAAGTACCTTACGGGTCTTTTAACACTAAGGCTCTACAATCACTAGAATTCATTGCGATAAAAAACATTCCAGTGAGAAAATCACCAGTGATATCAACTTATTATTCTGCGTATCTTTGGGCCAAGTTCTTCGAGGTTAAAAACGTACCATCTTGGAAAGGATATATGGAAGTTTTGTCTGCTGGGATTCCTTATACAATGTCACAAATTGTTTGCTTACCATTTATAAATGGACCACCGTCAAATTTGACGACATTAAATAGTTCTTTACACTATGCAGCAGCTGAAACTCGTAAATTAAATAGACAGACATGTTTTGTTACATATGACCAGCCATTATATGCTAAAGCTCTTTCAATAGTACAAGAATCGAATAGTGAAGAATTAAAAAATGTTGTCGTTCGTCTTGGTGGCTTCCACCTGTTAATGTCATACCTGGGAGCAATCGGTTACATTATGTCTGAGAGTGGAATTAAAGATTTATGGACAACAGTCTATGCAGGTGATTCTGTAAAGAAAATGTTAACTGGTCATGCTTATGCTAGAGCATTGCGAGCTCATATCATGTCGTTCACCGCACTTGGTATTATAATTTGTAGAAGCTTGAAACCTTCGGATGAATTCCAAGATTCTATAAAAAAGTTTTTCGGTACGTGGGATTCAGAACCTCCACTTCTAACAGATTGTGATGACGAACCAGTAATAACTGATATGTGCGAAAGATTTGTACAGCAACTGGCAGTGATGGAAAAAAATGGTCCAACATCTAAATTATGGATCCAGTATTTCAAAAGCATTATTATTGCATTGCAATTTTTAGAAGCGGAACGATTAGGCAATTGGGAACTACACTTACAAAGTGTCAAAGAGATGTTACCATTCTTCCATGCATGCAAGTGGACATTATCCATATGCGAAATACGCTCAAATTTATTTGCAACAAATGGCTGACCTCGAGTTAATTATGGATCCAGGAGAATATGACGAATTTACGAAGGAAGGTTTTTTTACAATTCGTAGATCCGAAAAAGCATGGGCTGGAATTTGGTCAGACATGGTTATCGAGCAGACCCTCAATCGTTTCTTCGGTACTGACTTGAAGCATGGAAGAGGTGTTACTTCCAGTGTTGTAACAAGATATTTAGTAGCAATGCCATCAGCATTTAAAATCATGGAATGTTTAGAGACATATTGCAAGATTGAATCAAGCAACAGTGAACAACATGTTGATATTTCAAGAAGTAGAATGACAAAAGATGAAGTAGGAATTAAAAAATTTTTGTTTTGGCTTGATGAAAGAAATCCATTTGAGGTTAGAACTTCATTAGTATCACTCTCTACTGGAATCATAGGTGGACCAACAATTAATTGTCATAATGCAGTAGAAGTTGGATTGCAAGGTATAGCTACCATGGTTGGTAAAAATATTGATAACGTTTCTTTGTCTAACGCGTTCAAAGTGAAAACACTTGCAAATGCGAAAAGTGGTATGCATATTGGCGATGATTTTGTTGCTGTCGACTCATTCTTGTTAATTCAGAGAATATCAGTATTTTTTCATGGCAATGTTGAAGAAACGCGCAATGCATTGAAGTACGAGTTGTCACCGTTTCCTCTGAGCTTATTCGACGAACATGGATTAATGAGGAAAACAGCAAAATCAGAATTGTATAACGTTTTCCAGCCATACATTCAATCGCCTGCCTTAATATCTGGATCAATTTATGTAATTGATGGTGGCTGGCTTCTGCATAGCTATGTTTGGCCGCATGGAAAGAAATACTCAGATATTTGTAACCTTTACTACTCTTAACTTATTAAAAATTTTGGATCTAACGTGACAGTCATATTCGACGGCTACTCGAGGGAAACAATAGGAATCAAGTCCTACGAAAGATATCGCAGAAAAGAAAAATGTGTTGCTGCAGATGTTGAGATTTCTGAAGATAATCTCGTGACCTTGACCCAAAAGAAGTTCCTGTCCAATATTGCAAATAAGAAGCAATTTGTAGACTTACTGAGTAATAATCTTCAAAACCGTGGTATTAGCACGAGTATAGCTTCAGAAGACGCGGATCTTTTAATTGTCAAAACTGCAATCGATTTAAAAAGGAGAAGAAATCAATCCGTGACGATAGTTGGTAATGATATTGACTTACTTATCATTTTGATTTCACTTGTCTCTGACGAAGAGGTAATATACTTTTATAAAATGACACCAGGAAAACAAGCTAATGTTATTTATTCTACGGAATACGATAAAAATTTGAAGCCTTTTTTGCTTTTTGCGCATGCATTTGCAGGTTGTGACACTACAAGTGCAATTTTTAAAAAAGGAAAAAAAAGTATAATATCTTTATTGAAAAAAAAACCTGATTTGCAAGCTCTAATTTCTGTTTTTTATGAGTCTAATCGTTCAATTGAGGAATTATACGCAGTATCTGAAAAAATTATATTCCATCTCTATGGTAAAAGTATTACAGATGAACTGACACTTGGTGAATTAAGATATAAGATATTTTCATCATCGGCTGCTGCTTTTAAAAAAGAAGTTATCTTAGCTTCTTTACCACCGACTGAATCCGCCCTACGAGAACATACAAAACGAGTGTATTATCAAATTCAACAGTGGTTAGGTAACAATCTAAATCCGGACGATTGGGGTTGGAAAAGAACCTTATTTATGATGATACCTATCATGTCAAACGCGGAACCAGCACCAAAGGAGTTAATAGAAAAAGTAAGTTACAATTCACACCAACTTATCTTATTTTAGTGTTATCCGATAGCAATAATAAATTATTCATTTTACATTTTATTTTAACAGGTTTTTTGTAGCTGTAAAACGAATTGTTCATCAGCTCGATGTGGTTGCAAAAAAAGTGGTCTAAAATGCAATAAATTTTGTAAAAGTTGCCAAGGCCAAAGCTGTGATAACGTTTCTGCTAGATCGTTTAATCTTGAGGATGATGAAAATGAAGATAAAGAAGATGAAAAAAGAGAAGATAGTGAAGATGAAAATGACGATGATGGAAATGTTTATGAGAATGAAAATGATGGTGAAGAAGAAACTACTGTCGAAGACGGAGAACAAGAAAATGAAGCTATATGTACAGGACGTAAAACTGTTAAAAACACTCGTTCAAAATTATCCACACAAAAGGTATAATATCAATCAAATAAAATTCTTCTTTAGTTAATTTTTACGCTATGGACGATAATTTTTTTCTTGTATTCTTTACAGATTTTTTGTGGTTGTAGAACCAATTGTGCATCAGCAAGATGTAGTTGCAGAAAAAGTTCTCTCAAATGTAATGAATTATGCAAGTTTTGTCATGGTGAAGCATGCAATAACAGTATAAATGCAGGCGTTGATACCAATGAAGATAGTGAATATGAGACACATACAAAAGCTAACGATAAAGACGAAGAAACACCTACTGAAGAAGAAAACGAAGGAAGCTCAACTGTTAGAGACAGCAGTCCACTTGATGAAATTTATATTAACTTTGAAAAATTTTAATATAATTTATGGAATTGCAAAATCTGTATTTTTTTATTTAATATATAATTATAGAATCAATTACTCTTAGGAAGTTTCTTTAAATTTTTTTTTTGTAACAAAATTTTGTATTTTTTCGAAATGTAATATTAAAAAAAAACTAGCTTGTATATTTTTAATAAAAACAACTATTTTTAAATAAATAATACGTTAAAGATTTAAATAGAGCACGAAAAACTGCGCTCCTATCCTAAAGTTCAAATGCTTGTCACGCATTCTCTCTTTCTCTTTCGTATTGATTTTCTTATTGATCTATCTCTGTTATTTTCTATCTTTCTTTTATTGACAATCTTTCTTTTTCTTATGAATTTAAATGCTCTCCAATATATTTTGCATCAGTGAAAATCCGTATAGTATCATATTACACTCTACACATAGATACAATTACATGTTTAAGACCACACAGACAGAGGCCCATTGAGAACAGCTGGCGCATGCGCATGAGGTACCGAAGTCGGTAGTAAAAGCAAAGTCGCCGCCACACAATATCTTTCAGCAGGTAAATTATTTTATACCTGCTTGAAAAGAACAGGTAAAAATTAAATTTCAACGCGTATGGTCAATTTTTTTTAATATTAATCTATTAAAAAAAAAAAAAATTATTTTCATTAGTTAAAGTTGATTTTATTTGAAAATAAAAATTTTAAATTGTTATAACTTTTTTATAAACAATTAAAAAAAAAAATTTTTTCTCTAGAATTAAAGTTTATAATCATATAAGTTATTTAAAAAAAAAAAATTATGAGTTTTTTCAATTTTTCAACAACTTATGATTTTTTAAAGTTCCTGTTATCATCCCCTAGCTTCTAGCTACCCTATCTCAGTTAATTTCAATTTTAGGAAAAAAAGTTATGAGAACATTTTTATGTAAAATTTTACGCTCTACAACTTTTATTCGAAACTTTTTTTTCTAACACTTACCATTTCCCCAAAATTTCAAAAAAACCACATTTTTTATTTTTTTTCACCCCTTCTCGGGGGTGAATTTAAAAAAACCTTTCACAGTTCGTTTTTAGATGCTTCAAAGTAACTTATATCAAAAATTCAAGTTTTAAGCTCAAAATTCGTATTTCATTGACCATTTTCTTGGACTATCAAGGACGAATTCATACAAGAAATGCAGATGGAATTTCTGCAAGGGGATATGTCTGTTGGACATTTTTTGGAAACACTTAGACATTAAGTTTATGTCTAAGTAGGTAATTCCGAGTGTTTTTTAAAACATCATTGTAAATATTAGTGATTATCTGTGATTATAAAAAAAGGATAACTCTAAATTAAGGTTAATAATCTGTGATTGTGCCTATTAGTACTGTCGTGAAAATCCAAAACACGGTACTATCAAAATAGTCATTTTGTGATAATAGTACTTAAAGTTTTTTACCTATTTTCTTATTTTCTGGCTTTCTTAATATGGTTTAATTATTCGTACCTATACCAAGCATTAGGTATTTCAAGTACCTTTCTAGCCATATATTTTTTAATACAAATATGTAGGTAGTTAATTAAAAAGATAATAAAAATTGTTATACTTTATTAGCACCGGTTGGATTTAGGTTCTAGTGTAAAGTCAAGACACTGTATTGCAAGATACATTGTCTTGTCTTTATGGAACTACTACTACAAACTTTAAAATATACAATTTGTTAAACTGTATTATTATAGAGTTATTATCAGAATAATTTTGGTTGCATAGAATAAAACTCATCTTAAAATATAATTCTTTATTAGGAACATCAAATTTCGGACTAACCATTATAATATTTAAAAGTATGTCATATTAACAGACAGTGAGAAAACAAAATATTTAATAAAAATAACTCATTTTTTTAAACATCCGAATCAATGTTTAAAGTTAGGTCTTGCACATCGGATACAACAAGATTCTGATAATACATTCGACGTGATTGCGGCATACTCTTGCAAAGTTCAAGCAACTCTAATTTTTTTATTTCATTAACTCCTCTCGGCTGACATTCCTTCTGGATATCATTTAATAAATCACTAGCATCTCCTTTTAACCTTGACCTGAAATAAGTTTCTATTTTCTTCTTTAAAAATTTGATCTCTTTAAATTCCCCATTATAGTAATTTTTAGCAAAAAATGATAATTGACCTCTTCTAAATTCGATAACTTTCAAATTTTGCAGATTCCAGTCTTTAGGAAATTGAACTTTTGCATCATTGTCAAACAAAAACATATTGTTGTGATCGATCACGTCAACTTCCAAATTCTTTCGACTTATTTTTATTTTACTTATAAAATCATTAAAATCGTATACTTCTCCGGAACAAGCTAGCTTTTTTGCTATAGCAGCGTGTACAGCATCTGCAGCCATATAAGTGTGTCCAGGCTCAAAGTATTCTAAGACGATCTTATCAATGGTCGTGCTTTGATCATTAATAATTCTTACTAGCATTGAAAGCAATATTTTATTTTTGTTTTGAGCATTACAATTGTCTAAAAAGAAATATATACATTTTTTATCCCGGCAATATTTTCTCAAAACATGAACGAATGTGGACGCTATGTTGTAAGCTTTTCTGCCACTTTCGCCTTCATGCCAAACTACACATATAGCTTTTTTATTTTTACCCCGAGGTACGAAAGATTCATTAAACAAAACAAGTTTTCTTGAAAAATAGCTGTCTTTGATGTCAAGTATCGGCATACATATAGCCTTGTGCATATCTACCGTGATCAAAACCTGTTTTTCTTCAGATGAGTCACAAATCTCTTCAGCAGCCTTAAGATCTCTTCTCGAATCTCTCTTATTTTTCAGGTGTTGGCCTAAATCTTTACAACTATTACAGTTGCATGGTCTGGGAATATTTTTGTGTTCTTCGTCATGCTTTCTACATTTTGTGCAAATGTCTTGAGGCTGTACTGCTGTCGACAAATTAAGTGATTTAATACTTTGATGAAAATGTGGCCAGCTGCAAATTTTTATACTGTTTTGTACACAGTGCTGTTTAAATTGTTTGTAAATTTCTGAAAAGGTTAAGCCTATCGGCAAATACTTTCTGTTTGGTGCATGACTTATATTATAATGAGAAGAAACAGGTTTGTATCTTAGTATGAAACTTTCTATATTCTTTTGGTATTCTTCGAAAAACGCAGTGGCAGGTTTGTGACGACCTCTTGAATCAGGGGCTGCGCTGATGTGAGGGTGCTTATTACCAGTGAGATAGTTGCTCTTTAAAACAGATTGTACGGCTTCATCATTATTATAGCCCAAAGTATGCAAAAAAAAATTTTTACAAACAGTTATTTTGTTTAGTGACCACTTTAAAGTATTATTTCTTCTCGACTTCCGCATTGCACGTAGCGTGGGTACCCTTTCTACCTGTCGTGATATGAAATCACGTCGTCGTTGTCTATCCATATTCCAAAACTGGCTCCATATTTCTTCTCTTTCAGGCTGCGATATTTTTACATAGCACTCTTTCACACATTGACATGGCCCTAAGATAGGATGTTTATCTCGTTGCATTTTGGTCATGCTGGTCGGGTCTCTCACTCTCTTCTGTTTCTTTGGCGGCTCCTCTATTGATGTGTCAGATACAGATGTTTGTGATGTATTCGGGATGGCAGATATAGCAGATTCACTAGTCTTATTTTTTAAATTGAGTGCTGAACAAAGTATCTCAGGCGACGGTGAACTTGTAGAAACGATGTTACAATTAATAAGTTGTAGAGGAGCAGCAGTAGACGCTATAACTGAATCCATTTTATTTACAGGTTTAGGTGCGTGCACAATCACTTCAGAGCTAATAATATGTATCCTGTTTTCTTTCGACTTTAATGGATTGACGCTTAAGTTAATAGGCAGATCCTGGTAACCTGTATCCAGTATAATTATTGGTGAATGTGAGTTTGGTGGTTGAGTGAGATAGGCAACTGTTTTAATCGCCTAAGCGGTTGCACTGTCAACTTCCGAATTTAAGGTTTCGCTTTCAAACAGATACTGCTGATTTTCTTGATAACTAGATGGTAGCTGCTGCAACTCTGTGTATTCCTTTTTTTGTTCACCTGCTGCTTCTAAGATACACCCTTGAAGTAAAGATTCACTAAAAGGCACCATCGGTATGGGACTAATGTTACTTAAATCAAAATCACTAATATCTTCCATATATCTTTCGGAATTTAACTGATTTAATTCAGAGGCATTCGTCATACTGATAGAATCATTGTAGTACCGTTTATTAGTTTGGGATAACATAATTAATAATTTATTTCGTTGATTACTCATTTTTGTGAACAAAACCAAGCTACCGCAATAAACGCAAGCAATGCACTGAGCGGGATCATTTAAATACAAAATAGATACAAATATTTTCATCGTTTGAACTATGACCTTCGCACCTTTCACGCGATGAGCGAATGCATTACAAATATCCTAAGTGCGAGCGAGACAACTATACGCTGTGCTTTCCTAATTCTAATAAGTCTGTACACCGGCACCATGGCAAAACACTGTATGATTTGCGCGCGAAAATTCTCGTAAAGTCGAAACACTGTATTATTTGCGCGTGAATAATCTTGAAAAGTCAAAACACCGTAAGATGTTATGCAGTGTTATGGAATAACAATTCGTACTGTTTAGAAGTTACAAGTGCTAATCAAAGTTCAGAAAATATGCTAAAAACACACCTATGTCCTTATTCTTATGACACATTAGTATGCATTAGGCTTTTAGAAAACGAATAAGCACTGTAGCGACAAAACAATGTATGTGACTTTACAGTGTCTTGGTTTGACACGATAGAGTAAGGGAAACATAATTGTTGATTATTTTATTTAATTCTATATAACTTTTTTGACCTTTTTAAAAACATTATTTTAAATATTAGTGATTATCTGTGATTATCAAAAAACGATTAGTATAAGGTTAATAATCTGTGATTGGTTTTTATTTACTTAATGGTTAATATTTTTCTAATGTTGTAAACTAAAACTTGTGTTGATTTTTTTTATTTGATTATAAAGGGTTTTCCAATAAGAGGTGTTATTTTGAATAGCCCGCTATTTCGGTAGATGTCACTTTTGAAGCTGTCATTTCTTGGCATTTGACAAGTAGAAACTACGCCATTAATAAAAATGGTACGATACACGCTTCAACAACGCATTGAAATTATTAAAATTCACTATAAAAATGGTGAAAATTTGGCAGAGACGGTTCGTAAAACTCGAACATTTTTGGGTCGTCGTGAAGCACCTTGTCGGACCGCAATACAGAAATTGGTGGAAAAATTCGAGCTGTTGGGACAAGTTAGTGATAAGAAGAATAAAACCCGTGCACGTCGCTCAAGAACAGCCGAGAATATTGCTGCTGTAGCCGAAAGTGTTGAAGAAAACCCAGGTTTGTCCATTCCTCGTCGTTCTTTGGAATTAGGTATTCCACAAACGTCATTACACCGTATTTTGCATAAAGATTTGGGTCTTAAGGCTTATAAAGTCCAGTTAACACAAGAACTCAAGCCGGCCGATCATCAACAACGTCGTGACTTTGCTGATTGGGTCGTTGAAATGCATGAAAATGATCCGGAATTCCATCGAAAAATCATCTTCAGTGATGAGGCCCATTTCCACCTCGGTGGCTTCGTCAACAAGCAAAATTGTCGCATCTGGGGCTCAGAAAACCCAAGAGTTATTGTTGAAAAGCCTCTCTATCCTCAACGTGTGACTGTTTGGTGCGGTTTATGGTCCGGCGGAGTCATTGGACCTTACTTTTTCGAAAATGAGGCTGGCGCAACAGTTACGGTGAATGGATTGCGCTATCAAGAGATGATTAACGATTTTTTATGGCCGGAATTGGATGGTATTGATCTGGACAACGTTCACTTTCAACAAGACGGCGCTACGTGCCACACAAGCAACGAAACCATTGATCTTTTAAGGGAAAAGTTTCCGGACCGTGTTATCTCTCGAAGAGGTGATCACAACTGGCCACCGAGATCTTGTGATTTAACACCTTGCGACTTCTTTCTTTGGGGCCACGTGAAGGAGAAGGTCTACGCCAACAGCCCAGTATCGATTCAAGACCTCAAAGATGGAATTCGTGAGGCTATCGAGGACATCCAGCCACTTTGCGATTTAGTTATGGAAAAATTCATGAAAAGGATTTTGTCCTGTAAGCGTGGCCGTGGTGGTCATTTGCCTGATGTTATTTTCCACTATTAACGGCATACCTTCCTCTTTGTAATGAAATAAACATCTGATGATTTATAATAAAAAATGGCATTTTTCTTTGAATATCAAAATAACACCTCTTATTGGAAAACCCTTTATATAACACATCAAATAAAAAAGCTGAAATCTATGGTAACTACATGTTTTTTTCTGGGAAGGAATCGTAGCAATTGTCACCCCCCCCCCGGTGACAACTTAGAAACAGACTTCCCATTTGTCCCCTCTAGTCAGCTTTCAAAGGGAACAGTCGGCACGAATTGTCACCCCGGTGACAACCGGGAAGACAATTCCCTGCTGTCACCCCGGGGGACAGGGCTAAAGGGGACTACTGGGAACAATCCTTTCGGACTGATGGCGGTGCTGTAGAAATATTTCGACTTTCTATGTCTGCTGCGAGGTTTAAATTTCTGTTGCGAGTTTTGAGATTTGATGATTACAAGAGGCAGCAAAGAAAATCTATTGACAAGATTTGCCATATCAGAGAAATATTTACTATGTTC
The DNA here is from genome assembly GCA_963565745.1 of Phengaris arion. Lineage (NCBI taxonomy): Eukaryota > Metazoa > Arthropoda > Insecta > Lepidoptera > Lycaenidae > Phengaris > Phengaris arion. The sequence continues at coordinate 4,235,131 of OY751444.1, read as the reverse complement.
GTCCAAAATTGCAAGGATAATTATACTTTATCTGCTTTTGGAACAGTTGATGAAAAATTGGAAGCTTTTCGTGGAAGATGCTCATTTCGTCAATATATTCCAAATAAACCAAACCCCTATGGTATCAAAATTCACGCGCTCTGCGACACTAAAATGTTTTACACGTTCAGTATGGAAATTTATCCCGGAAAACAACCAACGGAAGGTCCATTCAATATTGATAATTCTGGTCTAGCTGTTGTCCAAAGATTATGCGAACCGATTTTCAATACTGGTCGAAATGTTACAACTGATAATTGGTACACCAGTTTACCGTTGGCTAATGCGTTACTTCAGAACGGTCTAACGATGGTTGGAACAATCAGGAAGAACAAAAAGGAAATTCCTCAGGACTTCAATGTATTACGTGGTCGAAGTGTGAAGTCTAGTATGTTTGGTTTTCGTGACAACATGGTTTTGGTTTCTCATGTTCCAAAAGCAGGAAAAAACGTCCTTCTGATTAGTACTATGCATAATGGCGAAAGGCGTTATCACCAACAATGACATGTGCAACTGGAAGTAAATCATTCTCGAGGGCTGTACTCAGATTGTAATTTCTAAAAACTACTCCATCGGAGATTTTTTCGCTGCCCAAAAAACAATCCTCATTATATGATCCCTCCCTCCTACAATTCCTCGCCCTATCAACCTTAAATCTGTTTTGTGTTTTGTAAATACTCCATTTACTGAAACTTTATGTACATACTGTGGTACTGGCCCTAAATGTTTGTGTCTGTTCTAGGTTTTAGATTATTCAATAGACTTCCTCCTGTACACCGTGCGCTTGTTAATTCATAAAACCCACTCATAAGGCAGAGTTTTCGTCAACACAACACATTGGCGAAACACTAAGGAGCCACTTTAAAGAATAAGACGAAGAGAACTTTTTTTAGTTATTTAGCATTTACGAGTACGTATGAAATTCATCAGTCGTCAATTCAAGTGATATTCTGCTTATAAACTATGTGGGAGATATACCTACTCCCATTGCCCGATTGTGTCACTCTATTTTGATACGAGCCTTTAGGAAAATTTTACTTATTTGATTATTATTTTTTACAGAATGTAAAAATGTCTCGAAAAAGACCGTTACATGATGACGAAATGGGGAAGACCACTGGAAACTTTTCCGGTAGACGGCGCTGTGTGTTTGTTAAATGTTACATTCACGCAAAAGGCAAAAGCTCTCTCGACAAGATTAACGTGTTCTTTTGTAGCGTTTTAGTGTTAAAGATCCTTTTTTCTAGTAAATACATGTTTTTCAATATGTATTCTACCTGGAAAATAGAAGAAGAAGAAGAACAGATTTAAAAAGAGAGTTGAAAAACAGGGGTGCCTCGCAACAGGCAAAGAAAGCGGACTTGGTTGCAAGGTAAGTTTAATTATTCGTTTCTTACTGAAGCATGAATTAAAGAAAGCAAGCCAACAGAATAAGTTTGAAGTATTTAAAAACTTACAATAATAATATAACCTCACATTTTAGAATAAAAGGTTAAACATTAATTCTTTGTTGCAGATTGGAGGCGTACGACAGTAATTTCAATTTTGGAATCGTAGTAAGTGGACAAAACAGCCCAGAGCCACAGATGGAGTTACCAGATGAAGGAGCATTTCGAGATGTGAATAGTAACACATTACTGCCTCCCCTAACCAGACAACATATACATTTTTATTTTTCAAGGTAAGATAGAATTTTGTGCAGTCAAGATATAATATGAAAAGGAGAAATAATATAAATTTCTGCTATATATTACTTGTTTATTCTCAGATCGGCCAAAAATATAGATAACTTATTTATTTCAGATTCAATAAGAAGACTGATGATGGATTCAACATGTATGAAAGCAGATACCTTTTAGTCTTTCTATCATGTATTGTTGGAGATTGTACTTTTATAAAAGGTTTCTGTAAAGCATCAATGAAGAAACTTCAATATGAAGTCAACATAAAAATTCAAAAAAATGGCACTATTGTAGAGTGTACATGTGAATGTGCTGTGGAAAGTGGCAAGGAAGCACACTGAAAACATGTAGCTGTTCTAATGTTTGCTGTAGAGCACATGAATCGAGAAAAAATGGTGTTATTGAATGTGGTCTGCACCCAAACATTGCAGACATTCCACAAACCAAAAGAAGTTTTTACAGCCTCTCCGTTAAAAGCAGACAAATTGCCGTCAAAGAGAAGGATGTCAAATATCATTTTTCACCCTTATGAGATGGAAAACATTTGCAAAGAGGTATATAATGCCAAAGTGAGAAATATATGTATTGCAGCTACTAAGAGTTTTATGCCATTTAAACAAAGATTTGGGCCTGCAAATCCATTTGGTATTATCAATGACCACATTTATATTAAAGACTCAAGGGAGACATTATTAGAAAGTCTCCTGTTGAAAAATGTTATGATTGAAAAAATTAGACAACTGGAAATAGTGACAAGAGGGCAGTCGACTAATAAAATTTGGCATGAAAAAAGGCAAGACCGAATTACTGCAAGCAACTTCCATACAGTGTGCCATCTTTCTGCTCAGAGGCAAAGATCTTTTGCAGAACAAATTCTGATGCCAAAAGCATTCACATCTCGTGCTACGAACCATGGCATAATAAACGAGCCTATTGCTATAAATATTTATACGGAGCTACATGAAATTGAAATACAGGACTGCGGCTTATTTTTGTCGGAAACACATCAATTTTTGGGAGCTTCTCCAGATGGCCTAGTGGGAGATGAGACTATCATTGAAGTTAAATGTCCCTATGCAAGCAGGAACCAAGTCATAAATGAATTAACTGTGCCTTATTTATGTAAATTAAATGGGGAATTAAGTCTAAAGAAGACTTGTGTATATTATTACGAAATTCAGGGACAATTATTGTTATTATTATTATAATTATTATTTTATTACAAAAAAAAAAAATGTAATTTGATTATTTATACATTTAAAGATGTTATAGAGATTTAAGGTTATTTTTATTAATAGAGATGAAGAATTCATCAATAATATGCTGAACGTCTTGATAGATTTCTATGAAAATTACTTCAAGCAACATTTAATAAGTATATTTATAGAGATTATGAATAAAACAAATACATGTCAGTCACATTTTTTTGTTTATTTACAATACCTTCCCTAAAGTTGCCTAGCATTATACAAACAAAGAAAATTTTAGAAGCTAGTTAGCTAGAAGCAATATTTAATAAGTATATTTATAGAAATTATGAATAAAACAAATACATGTCAGTCACATTTTTTTGTTTATTTACAATACCTTCCCTAAAGTTGCATAGCATTATACAAACAAAGAAAATTTTAGAAGCTAGTGGTACATACGAGGGCGGGTCAATAAGTCCGTGACTTTTGGAATAAAACACAGATTTTTTGATAAATAAATCATTTTATTTTTCAACGTAGTCCCCCTTGAGCTCTATACACTTTGTCCAACGCTTCTCCAATTTTTTTATCCCTTCCAAAAAATATGATTTGTCGAGGTCCTCAAAATAGGCCTTTGTTTGCGAGATGACTTCATCATTGGAGTCAAATCTTTTTCCACCGAGCCATTTTTTCAGGTTTGGGAACAAGAAGTAGTCACTCGGAGCCAAATCTTGAGAATAGGGTGGATGTGGGAGCAATTCATAGCCCAATTCATGGATTTTTGCCATGGCAACTGCACATGTGTGCACCCTTGCATTGTCTTAGTGAAAAAGAACTTTTATCTTGGCCAAATGAGGTCGGTTTTTTTTCAAATCCTCATTGAAGCGGTCCAATAAGTTGGCATAATATTCCCCATTAATTGTTCTTCCCTTTTGAAGATAGTCTATGTGGATTATCCCACGTGCATCCCAAAAAACAGTCGCCATGACTTTATTGGCTGACAAACCCACCTTGGCCTTCTTTGGCGCCGATTCACCCTTAGAAACACACTGTTTTGACTGTTGTTTGGTCTCTGGTGTATTGTGATGGATCCATGTTTCGTCCACGGTTAAAAAACTCCTCCATATTGTGATTAAACAACGCCAAACCTTCCTGTGAAGTTGTTACACGATTGCGTTTGTGGTCGACTGTGAGCAAACGCGGCACCCATCTTGCGGAAAGCTTTCTCATGCCCAAGTGATCATTCAAAATTGAAACCACTGAGCCATGCGAGATGCCTATGGCTTCCACAATCTTTTGCACTTTCAATCTTCGGTCGGCCAACACCATATCTTGAATGTTTTCGATTGTTTCGGGTGTAGAGACCTCAACTGGGCGTCCAGGACGTTCGGCATCTTCAGTGCTTGTAAGGCCACAAAGAAATTCAGTAAACCACTTTTTTACCATTGAAATCGATGGTGCAGAGTCCCCATAGTATTTATCAAGCTTAGCCTTGGTCTCGGTAATGGTTTTTTTTCGCAAAAAATAAGCACACGAAATTCACTTTTTTCCATTGTTTCCTTAATGGTGCTCCTAAACGAGCCATGTTTTTTCAGCAATTAGTGGCCGCACTATTGGCAACTATGGCCCGGCCATCACAAAAATATTGCATTACAAAACATGGCCGAGCAATCTATGGCCGAGCCATGTGTTGCGATATGTCTGCAATAGTATTGCGCATGATGCAGACTCCTAAACGAGCCACACAAACCGGCAACAATGGCTGACGAAATCACAATCGTCGCAGCAGCCTATATCGTTTTAAGAGAAAAATCAAAAAAGAAAAAGCGGAGAATGTGGATTCGACCTTACTTCAATAGGCGTGAAACAGTAGACAATTTATGTCAAGAATTAATGCTTGATAAAAAATTATTTGACAACTTTTCTAGAATGTCAAAGAGTGACTTCGAGTATATTTTAAATAAAATCGGACCGAAAATAAAAAGAAATGATACAAACATGAGGAACGCAATACCGGTTACCACAAGATTAGCGATAACTCTACGTTATTTGGCAACTGGAGATTCATTTAAAAGCTTGATGTATCTATTCAGAGTGTCAGATGCTTCGATTTCTGTTATAGTTCCAGAGGTTAGTGCAGCTTTGATAGAAGGATTAAAAGAATACATCAAGGTAAGTTGACATTGGTTTATTATGTAGGTATGTTATTATAATCATAAGGTGTACTTAATTATACCTACTTAACTCTAATTATAAAAATAATAGTAATAAATCATCATCAATCATCATCGACATGAGTTCAGAGTTCAGACCATGGAACTGAACAACTTTCCCGAAGAAACTTGTTATGTTACCAAGGTAGGTACTTAGTACATCTTAGGTAGTAATAATTTTTACTTTTGTGATTCATCATACTGGAGAGTATATGACACAAGTTCTTCATAAGTAGTCGACTGAGGAACTTGAGACTGATTATCCAAAACATGCTGTAAAGTATTTTGCTCTGACTGAGTTTGAATTGAAGTATTAACATCTTGAGAGTTAGGAACAATAACATACTGGATATTATTTTGACGTGGTAGTATGGAAATGTCAGAATATTGGCTTTGTGATGTGCTAGCTCCACCTCTACTACTGTTAGGACTTGGTGTAAATCGAGACAAAGGTCGAGTTCTGTGCATAGACATATCACATTCGAACAAAATTTGCATAATTTTTAATTCTGCTTGAGCACGGGTGTAATCGTCATATTTGCTTAGCTTGTTTGCTATATGCTCTCCGAAACCAGCATATTCATTTCTTTTTGTTTCACCAGCACCACGTATAATGTTTTGAGCCTTTTCTAATAATGGATCTACAGTCTTAGGTCTCTTAGTACGTGGTTTTGGACTAGTATCTAAGATTTCTACAGAGTCAGTTGTATCTGTATTCACGACTTCTTCTGGGCCAGCACTGTCGTCAGTGTTTGCAGTTTCCACCTGAAATAACAACACCGGCCATCAATACATGAAATTGTGAATATAAATTTAAACTGTTTTCAGATGCCGTCAAGAACAGAAGAGTGGAAGCAAGTTGCGAAAGATTTCGAGGATCGTTGGAATTTTCCTCACTGTTTGGGTGCAATGGATGGCAAACACATCGCAATTATCTGTCCACCGAACAGTGGGAGTCAATATTATAATTATAAACAGTTTTTTAGTATAGTGCTGTTTGCTGTAACAGATGCACGTTACAATTTTTTGTATGTACATGCAGGTGTTCAAGGAAGTATATCTGATGGGGGAGTTTTTAGACATACAGCTTTTGGGAAAGCACTCCTGAGTCAAACTCTTAACATACCACATCCTAAATCCCTCCCGGGCCGTGAAATGTTAACACCATATGTTTTCCTGGCAGATGATGCATTTCCACTAACGGAGAATATTTGCAAGCCCTATACGTTAGATTTGAACATAGGGTCTCCTAAACGTGTATGTAACTATAGAATATCTAGAGCACGCCGTATAGTTGAAAACTCTTTTGGAATCTTGGCTTCAGTTTTCCGGATTTTACACACAACTATTGATGTTGAATTAAAATATGTACAAGATATAGTTATGGCCTGTGCATATCTACATAATTTTTTGCGACGAAATACAAGATCATGATCTGTATATTCACCACCTGGGACCTTTGATTGTGAAGATATTGATGTTGGTAAAGTAATACCAGGTACATGGAGAGATGATGAACAAAGATTAACAGATTTAAGAATATTGGGAAGGAATGCAACCACAAGGGCAAAAGCTGTGAGAGACGAATTTATGCACTATTTTATGACACAGCAGGGGCGGGTAGCATGGCAAGATAAATATTTAACTAGTAGAGGATCAAGATAAAAATATTCTGAAGGAACTAAGTAGTTCACGTTATCCATTATGATACATACCTACTTACATTATAGTTAAATATTTTCTTACATTATAAATGTCATAAATACTTAATTAAATAGATACTTACATTAGGTGTTGCATTTTCACTGTCTAATCCTGTATTCGCGGTGTTTTGGTTATAAACAAACGATATTGCATCATAAGCAAACCATTTCACGATTCTACCACCAGCGCTACCGCTTTTATTTTTTTTCTGCTCATTAAGTGCGTATGTTCTTAGGCTTCTAAATTTTTTATAAGCCTCGTCGTTGGTTATGCCGAATTTTTCAGCGATTTCATTCCATCCGTCTTTTTTTGCCATTCTATCTTTGTAAATTCCGCTTTTCGTATCCCATAACTCAGGATGTAAATGAACTTCATTGATAAAATCAACCACCGTCTCGTTAGTCCACGTATTAGTCATTTTTGTTTATTAATTATAATTCACATACATAACCCGAAAACCAAAACAAAACAACGTGATAACTACACAGAATATAGCAATTAGTCACGGCACGGTGCGTCACCTCGCGGCTCGCACAGCCCACTCATAGTCAACTTCACGTCGTGTAGAAAAGGATGCACTATATCATAACAATTGAGAGCGACTGAAACAACAATAAAACTGGCTGGGCAACATTGCAGTAAAATCGACAGCCCAGCGATCGTCCGGCAACCTATCAAAACAATATCGGCCATTCGCTGCAACATCAAACATATGTGGCTATATGTCTGGGAAATTCCTGCAATATTGCGTAGTATGGCTGGAATTGCTCGCAATGTTGCCGACAACTGTATTGCAGCCACATATTGCAGGAAAACATTGCTCGTTTAGGAGCACCATAAGTTACTGGATAGTCTGATAAAGATAGCTGTAAAACACAAACTAACTGACGCAGCAAGTTCAAATTTTGATAGGAGTCAACTGACAGATGCCCAGGCCCCTGACAGTCTAGTTTTCAAGTGTGCCGTTTTGGCGCTGCGATCGCTGGCTGAAAACGACGACGCCATTTTGAAATGCGCCATGTTGTCAACTTGTCAATTATTGTTTTTTCATTGTGTCAAATAACTGCGTTGAGTGTGCTGGTATTTTGTGAATTTCCTCGCGTTTTGCTTGAGTTGAGATCCAAAATATTCAATTACTCCTCAGTTTTTTGATACAATACATCAATCTTTTATAGTGTTCTCAGTGTTCTACTGTAAAAGAGTGTGCATTTTTCGCTATGGGACAATTTAAGTGTTGTGTCGGCGGTTGCAGCGCAACTAATGAGACGCATCGGCTTTTTTCTTTCCCAAAGAACGATCATTTGAGAAACCTGTGGATGTCCTTCCTGGTGCCAACTAACTCTATCCTCATCGGACTCTCTAAAGAGCAACTTCTACGGAAACGTGTTTGTGAAAAACATTTTGATAAATATCAGTTTGACGAAGAAGGCAAGAGACTTAGGCATTCTTATCCATGCCTATTTACGGATAATGAAATATTGCACGGCGTGCCCCTATCTTCCAGTGAATCTGGTGAGTCCTAGTCCTAATCCTGTATTGCAAAATTAGAGTTTTGGATTTGTTTAATTCTTTACATAATAAGTAAAGAATGAAGTACATTTAACCATGTACCTACTTATTAAATTTTCCATATAAAAAGGTATTCGAATCTTGCAATTACCTCAAATAGGTATTTAGACCCGAGATAATATTGAATTTATAATGTTATATACCTACATAATATATGTAAATAGCAGATAAGCTCCATACTAAAATATTCAAATCCCTTTCTTTAGATTTTGATTTTACTTATTCCTGTCGTGAATATAAAGATAAAGTAACACTTAATAATAATTATCAAATTTTACTTTTGTATATATAATATTTTAAAATCTTATTCAAACTATTGTTTCAGTTCATAATGCTTTTAGTGATCACAATTATTACAAAGAGGACTCCAATGAGGATGTAAATGCTACAGATGAAATGTTGGTCATTGGAAGGGCAGGTATGTATTAAGTACTCTAAACTCATTCTGTGTGTATGTATGATATGAAAAATTTAAAAGGATACTGATACTGTATTAATTTTGTGAAAGATAATGTATTTTTCATTTATAAAAAAATTAAATTAATGCCATCTTACTAGTCAGCCTATTCATGATTTTATTAATAATTTATCATATTGTTTTGTCTTAGGTGATGATTTTCATGGACATCCGTCATGCTTAAATGAAGTTAATCCAGTTGTTGCGATAAGACATAGAGGTATGTGATATTTTACAGCTCCTAAATCAAGCTACAGAACAAAACCAGTTAAATCTATTTTTGTAAATTTTACTGTAGTTTTTATGTAAATACTGGATTACATTTTACTAGCTTTTTTCTGCTATTATTGAAAGGTTATCAACCATCAAAAAAATTAAAAGTTAAGTTATGCTATACTTAATCTATACTAATATTATAGATACAAAAGTGTGTCTGTCTGTCTGTCTATTACCTCTTCATGCTATAACCATTGAACCGATATTTATGAAATTTGGTATAGACATACTTTGTGTCCCAGGAAAGGACGTAGGATATTTTTTATCCCGAAAAAGTAGTGTTCCCGCAGGATAATGTATTTACGCGGGCAGTGCCGCATGCATAAGCTAGTTTTTAATATAATTTTATTTCATCAAACTTGAAGAAATCTACAAAACATTACTTCTTGTTTTTCATTTAGTCAACTTTATAATATGCTGTTCATCTTTATAATTGTGTTATCCATTTACAGATGTGGCGGACCAACCTTCATGCTCCTTCAGCAAAGAAATGGAATTCCCTACACTTCCTGAACATTCAGGTTAGTAAATTTTATTTGCTGGTCAACTCTAATTAAATAACTTATCCTAACAAAAATAAATAGCATGGAAAATAGAACTATTGGGACTAACCTTGGGAACTTTTTCAGGAATCAAAGTGGCCTATGCTTTAATCCAGAGCCTAAACTACCATACCAAATTTCATTGAAATCCGTTCAGTAGTTTTTGCGTCAAAGAGTAACAAATATCCATCCATCCTCACAAACTTTCATATTTATAATATTAGTAGGATGAAAACAAACAAAACAACTTGTGTTATTTAAAAAGGTTTTTTTTTTTTTTTTCAGAAAACAAAATGGTATCAACTGTAGAAGGAAAAATTAACCATGAAAAAAAGTGTATTACACAAAGGTGGAAAGGTAAATTTTATTAGTATATAAATACAAGAAAAAAAAAAAACAGTTAAATGATGTTATGTGTATTTCAATGTCATAAATAACTTAACCTCTCGGGCGTCGGACTCTCAAAATTTCAAAAGCCGTTCAGTGTCGGCGGATCCGGCACTGAAGGCCTTCGCGCGGTTCCTTCGGTTCCAGTTTTTCAAGATTATATTAATAAATTGATTCTAAAACCATTGCATATTAAATATATGTAGAAACTAGATAAATTCTTTATAAGATGATGTAACTGGAATTTTAAAAAAACTAAATGAATAAAAGCAATCTTGATGTAAAATAATTGATTTTTTTTTCCCAATTCTTAGTTTTAAAACTCAGTAAAAACCATATTTAATTTAATTTTGCGTTAATTACATACAGTGGATACGTTGTTCATATTATTTAATAACAAAATAGGCCAATGTAAAAAAAATGTATAACAATACATTTTTAGAAACTAGAAGAATCGTTCTACACAATGTAAAAAAAAAGTTATAAGAATATAAAGTACATCATACAAAATATCAAACATGATTTCACTGGAAATGAATTATTTAATGTTGTTTTTTGAAGCTAAATTATGGCGAAAATTATATGACACGCATACGAAAGTTTTTATATAATTGATTAAATATGTGTTCAAATAACGATGTATATAAAATTTTTCGTGATTTGTGCACAAAATTAACCAAACATCAAAAACGTAAATGACAAGATCCTTAAGTTGCAGACTAAAAAAATATTTATTTTTTCATTAAGTACAACACCAAAGACAAAAGGCTATAACAGCTTTGTTTTATCCCTGTACTCAGTAAATAAATTTAAATCACAGATAAAAACGAGAAAAGCAGAACATATTGCAATAATGGATGTATGTGCCACGCTATGCCTAACGGGGATAGTTTTATTTGGATCTATGTGCCGCGCGACGCCCGAGCTGTTAATTGTTTTAAATGTAATAGTTCTAATTATTACTTGCATAGTAATATTAACTATTAACGTGAAACCTTTAATACTTTCTGTATCTTTTCACAGATTCTGCACTGAAAAAGTTAAACTCAAAGAAAAGTAAATTTGTGAAGCGTGTAACCAAAGTTACTGTGAATAGTTTGGGTCAGACAGCCACACAAAGGCTTGAACAAGCTGTTTCATATGGAAATCTTGAAGCATTATTTAAAAACTTTGGCTTTCTAAGCAAACACGCACAGACATTACTATTAATGCAGCTTAAGCTATGTCGGAAAAATAAAATGGCAAGAAGATTCACCTTTGATGAAAAGTTGACTGCTTTGGTATTGTGGAAGCAAAGCCCAAAATCATATAGATTATTAGAAAATATGTTTTCTTTGCCAAATAAAAGAACATTAAACCGTCTTTCTGAAAAAATAATTATAGAACCAGGGATTAGTTCTAGAGTTTTTAAATATATTCATAACAAAACCAGAAATTGGAATACACAACAAAAATTATGCACTATTGTATTTGATGAAATTGCATTAACACCACATTTAACATACAATGAAAAAAATGATGAAATTAATGGGTTTGTTGATGTAGCTGGAAACCGAAAGATGAGATTTTGTGACCATGCTTTAGTCTTCATGATTAGAGGAGTGTGTTCATCATGGCGCCAAACTGTGGCATTCTACTTCTGTGAAGGGACAGTGTCATCAGCTTCACTACAAAATATTTTGAAGCAGCTTGTAGAACAAGTGGCTCAGACTGGATTAATACCATTGGGACTAGTCTGTGATCAAGGATCAACATTTAGATCTGCTATAAAAAGTTTAAGAGAGATGACCATCCAAAAATCTAGTAATCATAAAGAAAAGGATGGTGAGTGTTTTATTTAATACTAAGTATATATCTAATGAAATGAAATCTATCTTAGAGTAGTTGCCCTTTTTACCCGACTGCGCCAGAAGGAGGGTTATGTTTTTCGAGAGTATGTATGTATAATTCTTTGTTACACTCTGAAGCCTGAACGGCTTGATGGATTTTAGCTTGAGTGGTGTCGTTAGATTCGTATTTACTATAAGAGTGACACTGGCTACATCAAATTTATTTGACACAGTCGGGTTTTTTGTTTTTTTAGTTAATCACACTAGTTTCTGCATACTTCCACTTTTAAATGATTGTTTTCCTTTCAGATGGCACAATCGTCATTGCTGGATACAGGTTGAGTGTTTTTTTTGACCCACCTCACCTTTTAAAAGGACTGAGAAATAATTTTTTAAATAAAAATATAATTTGGAAGGGCAAAACAGCCACATGGAAAGATATACAATTTATATATGATTTGGATAGCAAATTGGGACACACCAGGGCATTACCTAAATTAACAGCACATCATGTTCATCCAGAAAAAATTAAGAAAATGAAAGTCAGTGTAGCTGCTCAAGTACTTAGTGCTCGGACTGCCGCAATGCTAAAATATACAAATACACTCAGTAAGTTAACAATATACAATATAATATTATGTTAAGATCATTTTCTAAATAGAATAAATTTTCCAACATGAGGGATGGATAGCTTCAACCAAATATAATAAAAAATAACACACCAAACTAATACAAACAACACATAGTATAAAAATGGAGTCGCTTATGGCCGCTGCCTGTGTGCTAATTCCACTTTAATCATTTGCAGAATTTTGCGGCTTACCATTATTCATATTTTTTAAGGGTGTATAAATAATTGAAATTAAAAACTTTTGTGTTTGATGCCCAAAGTTTTCTACATAAAGCCCGACGTTTGTTATTAATAACATTACTAGCTGGCCCGACCGTTTAAAGAGTTAGGATACAATCACATATTGTCTAAATGATATATTTATTTAAATTTAAGATTAACTGTCTTTTAAGGTTTTAATTTTTTATACATATTTCATTTTTAGATAACCATTACACAGGCAGCAGCAGCAGCATGGAAACTACAGCAGAAGTTGTCGAATTCTTTGATGAACTATTTGATAGTGTCAATTGCTATCCTGGCGGTGCAACTAAAGGGAAATTAAGAAAAGCAGTAAAAATGAACTCCCCACATATACAGTTTTGGACAGAAGCCATAAAAAAATTAAAACAATTGAAATATGAAGACACGTCAAGTAAACTTGCCCTACAATCAGGAAAACCTCGACTTGTGCGTGTACCATCAGTAGATGGTTGGATTACAACATTGGAGAGTTTTATTAGGATAACTAAAATATTATTCGAAAAATATGCCGTAAAATATTATTATCCTCGCAATGTCAATCAAGACCCACTGGAAAATTTTTTTGGACGTGTAAGAGCTCTAAATTATCGTAATGTTAATCCAGATGCAAATACTTTCATTTATGCATACAAATCTTTATTATTTTCGCATTTGTTAAGCCCTCATTCCAAATTTGCTAACTGTGAAGTGGACAATGGAGACACATTGATTGATGTGAATTTTTTATTTGATGATGACAATAATGAAAATAACGACAATATACTACCATCCACTTCACAGGAAAGTCATGTTATAAAAAGTTCTAACAGTGGATCTATATCGAAAGAAGAAGTTATCTTAGAAAAAATAAAAGTTCATTGCTCAGCGTATACTGCAGGATACATTTGCCGAAAAATGACCAAAAATATTAAATGTAAAACATGCGTGGAGACTTACACAAGTAGCTCTACAGAGGATAATATTTATTCTTATATTCGGCATAGAGAATACAAATTGTTAAAAAATAATAATTTAGTTTATCCTAGTTCTAAACTCCTAATGTTGTATAGAGATACAAGTTCATTTATACATAATTATTTAAATAAAAATGCTTGCCAGAAGAGAATTGGATTAAATTTAAGAAAAAGATTAGAAAATTTTAAGTTTTCCTGGTTGGGTTGTCAGAATACGCATTCAAATTTACTCAAAAATATATTTTTAAAATATGTAATCAGGCTTCATGTCCACAACTGGAGCAATATTTTAAATAAAATTTTAAAGGGAGACATGGAAGAAAAGTATGCATTAAAAATGTCCGATATTCATAAAACTGCTTTTATAAAATATAGAAGTAATAAATTAAGAAAAAAAGCAATAAATAAATGAAAAAACTATAAACTGTTTTTTACTTTTGAGTAAATATTAAAAATATTTAACTAGGAACCTGCCTGCCTACCTAGAAATTTTATCGATAGAATAAGCACCTCACTAAAGTATCGATGCTAGATTATCGACAGTTTCAAGCACTATGCGATGTGTACTGTCAAAATGAAAGAGGCTACAGTGGCGCCAGAACGGAACAACTGGTAACTAGGTAAAACATCACTGTCGCATCTGTTACGTAGTAACTAATAATTAATCTGTAAACTAATAATTAATCTGTGCAGATGCCTGTTGACAGGAGTAGTGTTGCTTTTTCAGTAAGGAGGTTAGAAATTCAAAAAGTCACGGACTTATTGACCCGCCTTAGTAATAAGGATTCAAATACGATTTTATTATCCTAAAAGTCTTACCTAGACCTATTAAACGTTCAATATGAACTCGGTGACTAGCTAAAAGTCTATCCCGTTTTACTGTTATACCTCGTAATTGAGACTTGCCTTTTAAAAATGTGGGAATGTTTATACCAATGCCTTTAGCTGCAAAGATATCTTGCACATTGAATCCACGATCTGCCAAAATACTGTCATTAGGTTCACATTTTTCAAGTAAATTACTTCTCTCAATCATTTGTCTATCTGAAGTTGAGCCACTGTAGTGTATCCGTTTATTCACTCTCAAATTCATATAGACAAGTACTGTCTCGTTCGCACCAACACCAGAGATACGAGAGCTATAGGCGAGAGTAGACGTGTTGGTGACCTGTCCATTAAGTGCGTGTACGAGCCAGTGATACATAGTATAACTACCATTGGACTGGTTTTACAAGTGGCGACGAGCAAAAAGGTATTTATTTTTTTCTTTCATTTCGTAAGATAAGGGAGAATTATACGTAAATATTGTTTTAGGTTAGGAAGGAAGTAAATGGTTATGTTGGTCACTAGTAAAATTAAACTTCGTGATGTTAGTTTACTACTTTCAAACCTTGGTTGAATAAAAATATACACCTAAGTTAAATACACTTATTCCATGGCGTGTGATCATCGTATCAATTTAAAATTTCTTACGTAACGTAATGGCACCAGTCTTGGACAAGCATCCAGTAATGGACAAAAAAAACATTAAATTTGAAAAATAAGACAAAAAATTTCGCTATGCAATCTGGCAACACTTAAAATAAAAGTTTGTTTTATAATGCTGTCAAAATATGACACTTCATTTTATTCGGCCATTAAGTTTAAAGATGGCGTAACATTGTGTTTTGTCGCTCCGACTCGTTGTTGAAAAATCCGTTTTTACTAAAGAAATCCGTAAGGAAGTGAGTACACAAATTAGTTTTTAAGTATTTTTGTATTAATCTCAGTGAAATTTGATATTATTTTTTGTTATATTGGTTAAATGTGCGAAATATTTCACGATTTAGTGGCATGATAGGTTATGTTGTTTAAATAAAATTATGTTGCGTCCATAACTGGATTTTATTTTAAGGAGATGCCATTTATGGACAATTGTCGAAATTAAACTTTTTTTCAAGTTTTTAATGACATACGCTTTTTTGTATTTGCTTCTCTTTCTGTTTAATGATATACCTACCTTATAATAGTAAAAACCCATTAGTATCCGCAGATAAGAATATACCTGACCATATTATGCCACACAAAACTCCTGAAAAAATAAGAGTCATGATACGAATATGTTAAAACAACCTCAGAATGACAATATTTTCACATCCGCAAAGTGTAAACCTCCTATTAAAATTGGAAAATGTATTGTGCCATCTCCTTTCAAAAGGAATTTGCACTGGCCGGACGATGACAACATGTTTAAAGGAAAAAAACGAAAGCTTAGAGAAAAGATACCTTTTGCAGTGACTGGTGATCAATGGAGAGAGTATCATGAAAAAAAAGAAGCTGAAAGAAAGCGTATACGAGAAGAAAAAGATAAAAGGTTCGTGGAAAGGAAAGAAAGGAAAATAATGAAAGAGAAACTTATTGAAGAAAAGAAAAGAAAACGGTTGATTAGCAAGAAGTTGAATACAAATAAATCAGATGACACATCTACAGATGAAACGGATACTGAAGTGCAATATTGTGAGAGTGACGATAGTAATTATGAAATAGAAGAAGATTTGTCTGAAACGAATGTAACGAAAATACCGACAAAATCTAGCAATAAAAAGAAAGCTGTTTCTAGGCGCTCAATTAACTCTACCGATTCTGAATCAGAACATGTGCCACTGAGTAGGTTGACGTCATCAAAAAGAAATATAGCCAAGGGAAGTTATGTCATAGTTAAGTATGAAGGTGAATATTTTCCTGGTGTTGTTGAAATTGTCCTACGAAATAAGCACTATGACATTTTCCACTGGGAATACATATAAATGGCCAGAGAAGCCAGATAAGATCTGGTACAATGAGAATGCCATTATTGAAGTTATAGATGCCCCAGTACTAACAAATAAGAAAGGTTTTTACACCGTTAAAGAGATGAGCAAGTATCATATTTATACTATTTGATATACATATAATCCTGCTCCAGTATTTTTATGTTTGTTGAAATTCAAAATGTTTATGACTGTAGATAATAAGCACTTATCTACAAAATTTGTTATGTTTTTATTATTTAGTGATTAATACGAGACTGATCAATTAGTATTTTTTAGACTGATCTATAATAAGGATATTTTTATTGCACCGCACCTCTTTATTGCACCAGACGACTTATTTTGTTGATTTGTTAATAAATAATTAGTGTTAACGAGACGCATTGTGATAATGTTTAGTCCTAAAGTATTATAAGTACGTATGCAAAGTAATTAATAAATACTTTGTTAAACAGTTTTATTCTATTTTCGACCATCATTTTCAGGATTCTATTGATAACTACAAGTTTTCTACATGTACATAACTGGAGGTTCAACATTGGGTACTGTCCATAAATGGGTGTTTATAACTGGATGTTGTTCGACATTGGGTGTCCATCACTAGATATTTTCTGTCCATTACTGGTTAAAAAAAGTATTTTTGTAATTTATAAATTATTTAAGGATTTATGCATTATTTCCTTTTTTCTAACATCAGTTACAATAAACTAACACTAAACTAATCGTATAACAAAAAAATATCTAAAAATATGTAAAAACCTACGAGAAATTTACAAAAAACATCAAAATTTTTCTTAAGTTGTCCAATATTGGGGTCGTTACGTTAGGTAGCAAGTACCCACATGAAAAAAAATATTGAAACTTGGTTAAAAAGTACTGCCTATTCTTACCCACAGATTAGAGTATTATATAGGAGATGTTCTTAGCTAATGACCTACTTAATAACCCTTAGTAAACAAAAAAACCCAATACTAACTTTTTATTTAATCAATTCTGTGCAACACCAACATAAAGTTATAATACGCCTTTGTTTACATTCGACTTATAAATACCAACGAATAAAGTACTTGGTACTCGTGTAACTGGCTTGCATGTTTAAGTTGGAAATATTTTAAGTGTCGATAGGACAGATGTGAAAACTGAAATGTGTGGTACTATAATGTAGGTAGATAATTTTCATTATATTCGCTTAATAAGCATCTATCTAAGCTCAATAAATCAATCGATGTTTTATTATGCTAGAAACATGGGAGATTCAAAGAAATGACATTCTTACATTCTGACAATAAAGAAATTTAAAGAATTTGAAATGTACGACGCAACTCCTACTAATGGTACCTATAAACTATAAATAATAATAAAGGTGCCTATTTGATTAATATTATGTAGGTAACTGTAAGGTTTGCGTATTAATGCGAATGTTGGTAATAATTGATAAGTGAATACTTATTCATTGCTTATTTCATAAAGTATTTTAAGTATTGTACATACTGTTACATCAATCATTTAGATTGTGCAACAAATAATAAGCCTTTACAAGTAACTAAGTGGCATAATCATATATTTCCTGACTCTTTTGTTGTTTGGTACTTATGTTGTATGTACATAGGTACTAAAAATCTGTAATGTGAAGCAGGGCCTAGCTCGTAGTTAGGTACCTACTACCTACTACATTAAAATATAATGTGGTGGTACATAATTGCTTATATGCTAGTGGGTAGGTTATGTTTTGCTGCCATTAAATTGGCGGATTCTGATAATGCTGCCATTGGATTGGTAAGGTTATGTTTTGTTGCCATTAAATTGGCGGATTATGATAATGCTGCCATTGGATTGGTAGGTTATGTTTGCTGCCATTAAATTGGTGGAGTATGATTGTAATAACTGCCGTTACAATTGTTTTATTTTGCTGCCATTAAATTGGTAGATTATGTATGAACAGTTGCCATTAAATTGGTAGTTTATTTTTAAGCTGTCGTGAGAGAAATAAACCATATATTATATCCTATTAGTTACGGTTATTCCATTAGAGGGTATTTTCAGGTCACCCCATCAGACCAGAAAGAGGTAAGGTGCTATGGCAAATTTCATGCCTGGGCCGGACAGACTCGATGTGGAAGGCGACACCTCCACTTTTGGCATTCGTTGGGAGCGTTGGAAAAGGTCATTACTGATCTACCTAGAAGCTGCTGACGTTCAAACCCCGACGAAGAAAAGAGCGACGCTTTTACATTTCGGTGGACCAGGTCTTCAGGAAATATATTCAAATTTACCTGGTGCTAACGCAGATACTTCTACACCAGCAGCTGGTGCATCGGATGGTACAGCAGACAGCCAAGATGTATTTGAAGTTGCCCTGAAAAGACTGGATGAATATTTTCTGCCTAAACTAAGTAAAGTTATGAGCGTCATTTATTCAGACAATTGAAACAGGAGAATGGTGAAAAAATGGAGAAGTTTCTGATGAGATTACATAACCAAGCGGAGAAATGTGGGTTTGAGAAGCCGGATAATTTTATAATTGACCAAATCACGGAAAAATGTACGTCAAGCGAACTTAGGAAAAAGATTTTGACTATGGGGGACAAAGCTACTCTAGATGAAATAATGGCATTAGCAAATACCCTGGAGTTAGTGAGTCATCAATTGAATGTATATGGCAATGAAGGAAATGGATCAAAGGACCAGGAGGTGAACCAGATTATGAATAAAAGCTATAAAAGAGCTCAAACAAATGAAGTAAGACTAAATCTACGGAATAAACTAATACGTTGCGCTAGATGTGGAAGCAGATTTCATAAAACCATTGATGCAAACTGTCCTGCAAAGAACCGAACCTGTTACTCATGCAAGAAAGTCGGTCATTTTTCAGACCAATGTAAATCCAATAATTCCGAAATTAAGTCAAAAAAAAGGAAGTTCAGTGGCAACACAAGCACAGAGTATAGGAAAAGACCAAAAAATGGATATAGCGTCGATATGGTAGATGATGAAGAAGTGGACTACGTTTTTCAAATAGATAATGATTCGTCTGTTAACTGCATGGTTGGTGGCGTAGAGATCAGCATGCTTATTGATTCTGGTTGTAAACCTAACCTTGTCACGGACAAAACATGGAAAAGGCTGAAAAACAGCGGTGTGCATGTAAAGAATCAAATTAAAGATCCCCAGAAGATTCTACTCGCTTATGGCAGTCAGTCTCCCTTACCTGTAAAAGGCTCTTTCGAAGCTGAAATTGAAACCAATGGCCAAAAGGATTATTCTACTTTCTGTCATAAGTGGTGGGACAAGAGACTTACTGGGTAAAACATCAGCACTCAAATTAGGAGTATTACGTATGGGTATTGGCATCAATCAAGTGGAGAATACAATCACACCGTTTCCGAAATTTAAAGATGTCCTGGTAGAGATACCGATTGACGATTCTGTGAAGCCTATTTCTCAACCATGCCGGAGAGTGCCTATACCTTTAGAAAAGAAAGTCGATGACAAAATTACTAAGTGAAGACATAATTGAAGAAGTAGAGGGTTCTTCGAGATGGGTTTCACCCATAGTCCCAATCCTGAAAGAAAATTGAGAGTTGAGGTTGTGTGTAGATATGAGACGCGCAAATAATGCTATAATGAGAGAAAATCACCCACTTCCCACCATGGATAAATTACTACCTAAGATTAACAAAGCAAAATTTTTCAGCAAACTTGATATTAGAAATGCTTTTCACCAGGTAGAGATCCACCCTGACTCAAGACATATTACCACCTTCATAACTCCGAACGGCTTATACCGCTACAAGCGCTTAATGTTCGGTATCACGTGTGCACCAGAGCTGTTCCAGAAAATTATGGAGAGGATGCTGATTCAGTGTGAAGGGGTAATAAACTTTATTGACGACATATTGATCTACGGCAATGATGAGAAAGAGCACGATAGGAGACTAGAGAAAGTTTTGCAGACACTAAAGGACAACAATGTGGTTCTTAATGAAAAGAAATGCATTTTCAAAACTCAAGGTGTAGATTTTCTTGGACATCATCTTGAACCAAACGGAATAACACCTCTGGACAAGTACGTGAAAAGTATCATGGATTTTCGTGTTCCTAAGTCCATAGAGGAACTTAAAGTTTTTTGGGACTACTTAATTACATTAATAAGAGGATCCCAAATTTAGCAACGACGTCGGAACCCCTTAAGGAATTACTCAGGAAAAGGCTTGGCAAGAACACCAACATAGAGAAATTCTGGTTGAAGGCACAACAAGATTCCTTTGCTAATTTGAAGCAAATGCTTAGAAAGATCCAATCGCTAGGGTATTACGATGTCCATGATAAAACTCAAGTGATAGCCGACGCAAGTCCGGTCGGATTAGGTGCTATTCTCGTTCAAATAGATGCAAATGAACCGCGAATAATTGCATACGGAAACCGGACCCTTACAGACTGTGAACGGAGATACAGCCAAACTGAAAAGGAGGCATTGGTTTTAGTTTGGGGGGTCGAACACTTTAATATTTTTCTATACGTAAAGGAGTTTGACCTTATTACAGACCATAAGCCGTTAGAGATTCTTTTCGGCAAGAAATCTAAACCATGTGCACGTATAGAACGTTGGGTGTTGTTGTGTCCTACAATCTTATAAATATCGGATCATGTATAAGCCAGGTAAGAATAACATCGCTGATCCTTTGTCACGCCTGTGCAAATTGAATAGCAACCCCTCGGAGAGCGATGATACACACGTTTGTCAGGTGGTTAATTTCGCGCGACCTCAAGCAATACAAATGAGTGAGATTGAAAGTGCTTCTGAGACAGATAAAGAAATTTGCAGTGTTAGGAGAGGGCTGTATGAAAACAATTGGGATGATTCAGTGAGAAGTTTCAAAATTTTCGAGAATGAGTTGTGTTTCTTTGAGAATATTTTATTACGTGGAAACAAAATTGTAATACCAATTTGCCTCCGTAAAAGTGTTCTAGACGCCGCGCACGAGGGACACCCTGGCATTGTAGCCATGAAGGGTCGATTGAGATCGATGGTCTGGTGGCCGCGCATCGACAAAGATGCAGAAAATTTAGTAAAATCGTGCAAAGGGTGTACCTTGGTGGCCTTACCTACCCCGCCGGTTCCTATGAAGAGGCGAGAACTGCCAATGGGACCATGGATAGATGTGGCCATAGACCTTTTAGGTCCACTCCCTAGTAATGATTACCTCCTTGTTATTATTGACTATTATAGTCGTTACAAGGAAGTGAAAGTGACCAAATCGATTTCAAGTACGCAGATAATAAAAATATTGAAGGAAATTTTTAGCAGACTTGGGTTTCCCGTTTCCATAGCTGCTGATAACGGGAAACAATTTGTAAGCGAAGAATTCCGTGAGTATTGCAGAGAGTGCAATATTCGTCTTTTCAACACAGTCCCATATTGGCCTCCAGGGACCGGAACCGCTTTCCCTTTTAAGGGTTTTATCAGGGTTTTTGGAACGGCTGAATATTTTAAGTTGATTAAAAACCCTATGATTTGATGTCCCATTCGTTCCACTTACCATTTAAAATGGTAACCTTTTTAAGGGGTAAGCCACAAACAATTCAAATTGTTACCAATTCACAAAAAAACCCTTATGAAGGGGTAACCCTTTACAAAGAGGTTACACATATAAAGCGCTTTCCTGCCTCACATCTCAAGCGAGTTTCGTATTTATGTGTACTACGGTAACTCCTTTTTGCTGTACACGAAGGCGCGGCGTCGGCGCGTGGTACACAGCACATCAAACGTCGCGCCGCCTATTCATTCGAAAGTACGCCTTATTAGTATAGTAGTACAATCTTTGTTGTTTGAAATGCTCGCCGAACCGCCTGCCACCCGCCGCCGTCGCACCCCCTGTGCACTGCTCGCTGTGCACGTTGCGAACTTGTTGACACTTGTTAGTTGTTTGTTTTTGTTGCATCATTCTTTGATTAATTCCGCGCGGGCGCAATCCAAAAAATATTTTCCATTTCTCGTGGTTTTTCATTCATATTTTATTTTACTATGCCTCCACCAAAAAAAGATGCAGTTCATAGATATTTTGATTATGAAGAGACTAATAGTAATAATCACAGCCAGTGCCGGCTATGTAAAAAGAAAAAAAGGTAAGTACATATTCCACTACTAATAAATATACTTAGTGCTTATTTAGGTACTGTCGAACTCGCCACGCCGGTCGCCTCGGTCACGCCAGGCAGTATTCGATACTATACTAGAATTATTTTAAGCAATTTTGTCCAACGGTTGCAGAAAAAAAGTTTTTAAATCTATTTTTTTATGAAATTACCACTTTTCATCACAAATCTGGCTGTAGTTTCGACCAAAATTAAAAATGTTTAACTTTGTTTCCTGTAGGCTGTATATGTATGGCACGTTATCGGGTTAAAAGACTTTGACCAGTGGTCCCCAACCTTTTTTTCATACGGGCCACAAATATGTTTTGGTCTTGGTGTCGCGGGCCGCAACAAAAATTTTTTAGGGTTAAAAAATAACGTTCTTCAAAATTAACGATTTAAAAGTGGAAAAAATTTTCGACTTTTCGAAAAATTTTCACGACTTTCACGACGACTTTACATTATTTTGCCGGTGGGTGTGAATTTCAAAATAGTTTAACATCACGCGGGCTACAGATAAAGTCCCGGCGGGCCGCATGCGGCCCGCAGGCTGCGGGTTGGGGATAGCTGACTTTGACGGTACTAGTCGGCGAGACGCGGCACAGTGGTTCCAATTCCAAAATTCGTGGACATAGACCCCGAAGTCGAAATTTCGACTTGATTTTTTTTTTCTGTGATAGAAAACAACATTTCAAACAACTTTTACTTTTGCACAATTCTTCGAAAAACTTATATTTTTCAAGATATAAAATAAATTAAAAAAAATTGTATGGAGAAAAACACATTTTATTTTTTTTCTTCAACTGCCGTAGTTTGCGGGGTGTTTTGAGGCATAGGCGTATTAGATAAGGTGACAAGGAATATAAAAATAATTTTATTTGGTCTCGCAGAGTGCGGCCGCGCAAGAAAATTAAGTTTTTTTTTTTTATGAAAACGCTTTTTTTTACAAAAAATGAAATGTTTTTCGTAATGTTGTTCTTCTTTTTTGTATTTTTACTTTTAATTATATCATCTAAGAGTGAAATATCCTATCAAATACTATAAAAACTGGTTTTTGTTGAAAAATTTAATTTAATTTTATTCATTATTTTTACAAAGTTAAGACCTTTTTTAGGAATGATTTGTTACTTGTTAGCAGGATTAAACGTCTGTTTAGTTAAAGAAAATGCTATATCATAACAATAGGGTCTGAAATGTTTTGAGACTCTATAAACATTACTTCTTCTTCTATAACATCATCAACATCATCGTTGTGAAGTAATTGAACTGCTTCAGGGTGTAAATTATGATGCGATAATTTGAAGAATTTAGGTCTAATATTGGAAATGTGTGGATCAGAGCTAATCAAAAGACCTTGAATAATATCTTCGTTCGTCTGGATCCTTCCTATTTTCCGTGTATGTCCCTCTATTACTTTTCTGAAATCCTTATTGCTAGCTTCTGATGCTTCTTCTGATAATATACGAGGGCGGGTCAATAAGTCCGTGACTTTTGGAATAAAACACAGATTTTTTGATAAATAAATCATTTTATTTTTCAACGTAGTCCCCCTTGACCTCTATACACTATGTCCAACGCTTCTCCAATTTTTTTATCCCTTCCAAAAAATATGATTTGTCGAGGTCCTCAAAATAGGCCTTTGTTTGCGAGATGACTTCATCATTGGAGTCAAATCTTTTTCCACCGAGCCATTTTTTCAGGTTTGGGAACAAGAAGTAGTCACTCGGAGCCAAATCTGGAGAATAGGGTGGATGTGGGAGCAATTCATAGCCCAATTCATGGATTTTGGCCATGGCAACTGCACATGTGTGCACCCTTGCATTGTCTTGGTGAAAAAGAACTTTTTTCTTGGCCAAATGAGGTCGGTTTTTTTTCAAATCCTCATTGAAGCGGTCCAATAAGTTGGCATAATATTCCCCATTAATTGTTCTTCCCTTTTGAAGATAGTTAATGTGGATTATCCCACGTGCATCCCAAAAAACAGTCGCCATAACTTTATTGGCTGACAAACCCACCTTGGCCTTCTTTGGCCCCGATTCACCCTGTAACCCACCAAACCGAAACCGAAACCGAAACCCACTGTTTTGACTGTTGTTTGGTCTCTGGTGTGTTGTGATGGATCCATGTTTCGTCCACGGTTACAAAACGGCGCAAAAACTCCTCCATATTGTGATTAAACAACGCCAAACCTTCCTGTGAAGTTGTTACACGATTGCGTTTGTGGTCGACTGTGAGCAAACGCGGCACCTATCTTGCGGAAAGCTTTCTCATGCCCAAGTGATCATTCAAAATTGAAACCACTGAGCCATGCGAGATGCCTATGGCTTCCACAATCTCTTGCTCTTTCAATCTTCGGTCGGCCAACACCATATCGTGAATTTTTTCGATTGTTTCGGGTGTAGAGACCTCAACTGGGCGTCCAGGACGTTCGGCATCTTCAGTGCTTGTACGGCCACAACGAAATTCAGTAAACCACTTTTTTACCATTGAAATCGATGGTGCAGAGTCCCCGTAGTATTTATCAAGCTTAGCCTTGGTCTCGGTAATGGTTTTTTTTCGCAAAAAATAATGCTTAATAAGCACACGAAATTCACTTTTTTCCATTGTTTCCTTAAGTTACTGGATAGTCTGATAAAGATAGCTGTAAAACACAAACTAACTGACGCAGCAAGTTCAAATTTTGATAGGAGTCAACTGACAGATGCCTGTTGACAGGAGTAGTGTTGCTTTTTCAGTAAGGAGGTTAGAAATTCAAAAAGTCACGGACTTATTGACCCGCCTTAGTACCTAGAAAAGGAATTTAATTTCATTAGAGTAAGCCAAAGAATAACAAATCACTATATTATATTAAATAAAAATGAAGTAATATTGGCTTACCTATGGGTAAAACTGAATAATGTTTGTAAATATCAGCACCATGTATCAGAAGTTTGTGGACGCTTGTTGGCATATAATACCAAGGGTAAAGCTGGACGTACTTTTCTGCTGTTTCTCTGCAGTATAATCTGAAGGCCTCAATATTTATCGACTTTCCTGAAGATATGGCTTGTAGAATCACGGAAAATCGGAATATTAAGTTTTCGTCAATTCCTGTGATTCTAGATGACCTTTTATAGTCATCAAAAAATCGCCTTGCAGTGTTTCCATCTTTTGTAGTTCCAAAACCCTGTCAATTGAAGAAAAAAATAGTTAATCATAGGCTTAAATTATAAAAATAAAAGCTAATCAAGTAAAAAAAGCATTCAATTCGCAAATGAGGTAGGTACCTGTATCACAATATCGATTAGTAATCCGGTTTGCTCACGATATTCTTGTTGTGTACACTCTTTCTTGGCTTTTTTCAATGTCTGGTCTCCAGCACGAGCACTCCATTTCTTGAAGTCCATATTATACGATATGTGAAGAAGACACTCCATACACCGAATTCTCATATGGAGTGAGGATAGACCACACTCGTAAATTTCTTCACGAAGTGACTTTTGAGCCAAGACATCTAGTTTATTCATTTGACTTGGTGTTGCCAAGCAAATGGGGCATGTTGCTTGCGATGGAACATCTGCTATTGTGTTTACCACTTTCCCATCAATCATCGTCATATGCAGTTCGTGGGATATCTCCGCATTATTATAACGCGTGGGAGTCAATTCTGCAATCGCTACCTTCATATCAGACTCTTCAGCCTTTATGAAATCTGAAGTTTCCGTTGAGAAGGTGAATTTGACTGGTCGACAGTAATAAGTTGAACAAGGAGCTGGATTCTCCCAAACAATCAACTCATTTCCATCTACCAGTCGAAGTGGGACGACACTGGTCATGACGTATATTGTACTCGGAAGCCTCTAGATTCCACCGTTGTTTATAGATACTCTGTGATGAGGAGCCGTCAAGACCCCACTTTCATATCATTTTTAACCCTTCATCATCTATGACCGGGTATACAAACTTTGCACTATCCGGTCATAGTCGATGTTTCTTCAAAATATTTTTATTGCGGGAGTTATTACAAATAGTAGGAATTTCTAAATAGAACGTAATGTGGACCGCTAAGACCAACCTCAACTCCATTTGAGCCCCCAAAGACCCTGCTTGGACCCCCAAGACGTTTAATCCCGCCAACAAATCCTCTAAGTAACAAATCATTCCTAAAAAAAGTCTTAACTTTGTAAAAAAATGAATTAAAATAAAATTAAAATGTTCAACAAAAACCATTTTTATAGTATTTTATGGGATATTTCACTCTTAGATGATATTATTAAAAGTAAAAATACAAAAAAGAAGTAAAACATTACGAAAAACATTTCATTCTTTGTAAAAAAAGCGTTTTCATAAAAAAAAATTAAACTTAATTTTCTTGCGCGGCCGCACTCTGCGAGACCAAATAAAATTATTTTTATATTCCTTGTCACCTTATCTAATACGCCTATGCCTCAAAACACCCCGCAAACTACGGCAGTTGAAGAAAAAAAAAAATGTGTTTTTCTCCATACAATTTTTTTAAATTTATTTTATATCTTGAAAAATATAAGTTTTTCGAAGAATTGTACAAAAGTAAAAGTTGTTTGAAATGTTGTTTTCTATCACAGAAAAAAAAATCAAGTCGAAATTCCGACTTCGGGGTCTATGTCCACGAATTTTGGAATTGGAACCACTGTGCGCGGTGGCGGCGTGTATCAAAGGATTTGTCGACTCTTTCTGATTCGTGGCGTCGGCTCTGCCCACTCGCTCACTCGCTGCGTACCCGCCTGTTAATTCGTTTTTTCGTCACTTGTCAGTGCGTCAGTTGGTGCTCGAGCTTGTGTTTTTTTAGACGTGCGGATAGTGTTGGCGCATAGCAGTGCCATACACGCATGTTATTTACATAGTTGGATAGCTTATTAAATGTAGATTATGGGGATACAAATAACTCAATACCGACAATAAGGTCCCTTCACGCTGATAATGACACAAATATCTACTTATACATAAGTAGATAAATATCTACTTATGTATGCTTTGTATGCTCGTTTTACGGCTTGCTTAGCAATAAGTAGATAGGTAATTATTAGTGTTCTGTGAGGTAATCACTTACTTTCAAGAGCACGGCAAATACACTCCTTTAGCTCCTCAGTTGCCTACATCATTAAAAAATGCTCACTTTAATCACAATACATCACACGATCACTAAACTAGTACTCAAGCTACTACTAGCTACTACTAGCTACGCTAGTAACAAGCACTGAGTTGAGCGATCTGCGAGAGACGCGAAGAAACTAAATTGCCAACTAATATGAAATACCAATCACAAATCAGAACCAAAAATCGGACGTGTGTGGGGATAAAATCCCTTGAATAGCGGAAACCCAAACCAGGAAGCGCTTACGTTTTCTTTAGGGTTTCCCAGTTCATAGGGTTTATTAAGCGCTTAACTTACTTGAAGGGGTAACCCTTTCAAAGGAAAGCGGAAAGCCAAATACTGCTCGAACTGGGTTAAGCGCTTACCCTGTTTTAAAGGGGTAACCCTTTCTAGAAAAGGTTAGCGGTTAAGTTTTCGATATTGCTTAAATATCCCCTTTAAAAGGGTAACCCTAATAGCTGGGTTATCTTATAAACAGTGTTTCCTTAATTTTGGGATATTTTGTTAAAGGATTATCTATTTAAAGGGTATTCATATTAAGCCGCTTGTCGGTCCCTGTTGGCCTCAAATGAACGGGGAAGTCGAAAGACAGAACCGAGATATCGCTTGTTTGCGACAACGTAGTCATAACTAAAAAAAACCGAAATTTTTAGTTAATAATACAGATAAAATCTGCGAAAAGTACTCTTTTTTTTTTGAATTTGCTTCAAAAACGACATTTCTCGCGAACGTTCATGGAAGAGCGAGACATAAGTTGTGACGATATATCGCTATCTCGCTCGTTTTGGTCCTTTGCTACGACATCGTCACTACTCAGTTGCGCCGCGGCAGTGTCAGTGGGTGGTTGTGCGTGTTTTCGTCAAGACCGAAATATTTCGAATTGAAACGTTGTTGATGATAAAGGTAAGTTGAATTTTCATTCTTACTTTTTTCTTGTAATGTCTTGCAAAATGTGACGATGTTGCTTAAAAAATGTCGAAGTTAAGCTATGTAAATATTTCGAGTTATTACTATATCGTAGAAAAAAGCAGATCTTATTGAAGTCAAACTTTGAATAAAGACGATATTGATGTAAAGCTAAGTGTCAAACTTTGATTGCCTAAAATTTTATTTTTGCTTATGCCATTTTAAAAGTAAACAGTGACAATAATTATTTACTTTATTTTTCTACAACAAGTTGTTTAGAACGTTATGTATGATAAAAATCAACTAACTAATTTGTTATATTTTCAGGTCATGTAATGATGGAGTCCAGGGGTAGGAAGATGCTAGCCTTATTAGAACGGAATAAAAATTATACTGTGGGCACCAGCGAGGAACAATGTACTTCGGCTGATAGCAGTACGTATTAGTAGTACTGACCTACCTACCTTTTGTGTAAGATGCTTAATATTGTTGTTTTAATTTTATGTCTTATCTTTCAGGTTCGAAAGGAGTTACCCAGACACCCAAAGAAAACAGCGAAGAAACAGATGTAACAAGACCTTCATTGAATGAAACCGGTATAATATCAGTGCGATTATTGTTGTTTTGCTAACCTTGTTTGCTGATTTAACTTAATTTATAATTTTATTATTGCAGGCTATGGTAATTCTACTCAAACTCATGTCAGTTGCAGTTCTAGCAACTCATCAACTGATTCTTCAGACTCATCATCATCAGCTGATTCGGAATCCTTTTGTGAAGGTAAGCTTTATTTACCTATTACCTACCTGTTGAATAATTAAATGTAATGTAACTTAGGTAAATGCCAATTTTTTTTTCAGATAGCGACGACTCTGTTAAGGATCCAATGTATATACCCGGGCGGTAAACCCAAGTCAAAACAACCACGATGAGTTACCTGCCGACGAAGAAAACGAAATGTTGTCTGTCTTTGATAGCTCTATACAAAATTTGCCCTCGACCTCGGCTCCAAATACGACTAATACTTCTGCAAGGCCGTCTACTTCCAGAGAAGGGAGAATCCCAACGAGCCCTGCTGTGAGTCCTGAAAAAAAGAGAGGAAGAAAACGCAAGCGTGATGAAGCACAATGGAAGAAAAATATTGCCAAAAGATTACGAAACACAGGAAAAGCTTATCAGACTACAAAAAAGAAGATCAGGGAGGAGAGAAAAATTAAAGAACCTTGTGGAGAAAAATGTAGACTGAAATGTGGGTCTAAATTCACGGAAGAAGAAAGAAAAACATTGTTTGAAAACTTTTGGGCATTGGGTGACAATAAAAAACAATGGGAATATATTTCAAGGAGCATGACTGTTATTACTCCAAAATACCGATACGTCCGTGAAGGTGAAACGAGAAAACCTCGACAAAAAAATAGTGCATTCCATCTGAAATTACCCAACAAAACAATAAGAGTGTGCAAAATGTTCTTCAAAAACACCTTATGCATCAATGACCGTCCAATTCGAACTGTTTTGGAGAAACAAGATAAAGTTGCCAATTGTTTGTTAGCTGAGGATAAGCGCGGCAAACATGACAATCACGCACACGTCGATGAAGCCATAAAAAAAGGAATAAGGGAGCACATAGAATCTATTCGCAAGATAGAATCCCATTACACTCGTGCTAATACTAGCAAAGTTTATATAGATGGCAGCAAAAGCATCGCAGACATACACAAAGATTATGTTGAAAGCAAACAAAAGCAAAATCTTCCTTTTGGCAATTATATTCTGTTTTACAGAATATTTACACAGGAATATAATATCTCTTTTTTTTCACGCCGAAAAAAGATTTGTGTGATGTCTGTACCGCGTTTGAAAACTCGGACGATAAAGAAAATAAAAAAGAAGAACATGACAAACACTTGAAAGAAAAACAACTATGCCGATTAGAAAAAGTCAGAGATAAAGAAGATAGTGATGCTGTAGTGGCTGTATACGACCTCCAAGCCGTGTTTCAATGTCCAAAAGGAGATATTTCAGTCTTCTACTATAAGTGCAAGTTAAATGTGCTGAATTTCACAATCAATAACCTAAAAAATAACGCCATAGAGTGCTACGTGTGGGACGAGTCGAATGCAAATAGAGGCGTCAACGATTTAGGAACTTGCGTCTACAAGTACCTCGAACAGATTTCATTGAACAGTGCAAATAAAAACGTTAAAGTTATATTTTATTCTGATAATTGCACTGGTCAGCAGAAAAACAAAGCAATGGTTGCAATGTATTTATGCGCATTCCAAACTTTCCAGCCATTGAATCAATCACGCATAAATTCCTCATTAAGGGTCACACTCAGAACGAGGGTGACGCAGCGCACTCTCTTATAGAGAGACAAGTAAAACGAACACTCAAAGGTGGGCCTATGTACTCCCCAGAATCCTTCATCGGTGCAATCAAGTCAGCAAGAAAGAATCCCACGCCATTTCATGTAAACGAGATGTGCACGGAAGATTTCTATGACTGGAAAGATGCGTGCACGCAGATGGGTGTTAACATCACAAAAGATGAAGATGGGAACCAACTCTAAATTGCAGATATAAAAATTTTAAGAATTGAAAAGGACAAACCCAGAACAATGTTCTTCAAGACATCTTATGGTGATGCAGAGTTCAAAAAAGCTGAAGTTATAAGAAAGAAGAGAATTTTGGGTGTGGAAGTTAAGAAAGCTTATGACCAGAAACCCGGTATATCCGAAAGAAAGAAGGCTGATTTGTTAGATTTACTAAATAAAAACCTGATTCCGAGATTCTACGCTCCATTTTATAATGCTCTTTAACTATTCTACAAGATATCTACATTTACCTATTTTTTCTAGAAAGTTTATAAAGATATGATATTAAAACAAAAGGCTGTATTTCTAAAGTTGATCTCGTTTCTAGTTCCTAAACTAAAATTAAGACTATGTGCCTTAACAATACTGACTGTAGATTAAGTTGTTGATTGGTTTCAATTTAGATTGTTTTTGTGATGAGAGTAAGTATTGAATAATGACTGTAGTAGTTTTATGTTTTATTGTTGTTCAAGTTTTGTTTCAGTAACAAGAAACAAGATCAACTTGCTTATTTAGGTACAGGACCTAAGTAAGCAAGTTTATTTCGTTTCTAGTTAACTAAGTAAATAAGTTGATCTCGTTTCTAGTTCCTAAATTAAACTTAAGACTATGTGCCATATCAATACTAACTGTGTACTAAGATTGTGCATCACATAAGTTTTGCGTTTTTTGAATTGTTTTATTTTAGAATTTTTTTTTGTAATGAGAAAAAGCAGTTGTCTATTTTGGTTTCCATATTTTATTTTATTTTAATAAAAGTTTTGTTTCAGTAATGACTTTTCTTGTTTTATTTATTCAAACTATGAAAAAAATTGCTCATACAACGACATAAGTCAGAATAGTACCAAAATATATTAAATTCTAACAGCAACAACGTCATAAGTGATTCCTCGTCACATTTACTTGTCAATAAGTTATAATAGGTATATAGTAGCTAAAAAAACTTAGATAATAACATTTATTTACGAATCAGGCAACATTTCTTGCAAACTAATGTTCTTCAATAGCTGATAGTTACCAAGTTACGTACATCTGAAACTTTTAAATGGATTTCCTGCAAATTCGTCTTTTTTTAGTAATGACTACCTTGTCGCAAACAAGCGATATTATTAAGAGGTTGCGCATTAGTCGAACAGAAGGAAAAGATTTGAAAGAAAGCCTATATGAATACCTGATGATGTATAATTGCACACCTCACTCAACAACTGAACGAACACCATCAGAACTATTTTTTCAAAGAAAAAACAGAGACAAAATTCCTACGTTAGAAAACACAAGTGAAATATTGAAGGATTCGGATGTAAGAGATAGAGACAAGGTTCAAAAGGAGTTGGGGAAACAGTATGCTGACAAGAAACGGAAAGCTATGGAACCAGAAATAAATCAGGGAGAAAAGGTTTATATAAAAAACATGGACAGGACAAACAAATTGGCATCTAATTTTAATTCAACCCCATATACCGTGGAGAGCAAAAAAGCTGGAGACTGTGTTGTAAGGAATGAAGAAACGGGACAATCTTATCGTAGAAATATCGTTCATTTAAAGAAGGTCGAAGGAGAATGGAAGGCTGTAGTACCGGAAGCAGAAGATAAACAAGATGAAGGAGGTTCAGATAATTAATATTTACATAGTTGCTTTGTCATATTTTGATGTTACAGTGATATACTACTATAAATTGTTGATTTTGTTTTGTATGTTGATCATAAGGTTGATTCAATAAAAATCGTAATAAGGAAGGGATGTAGTGTATGCGTTTATTCACTCTCAAACTCATACAGACAAGTACTGTCTCGTTCGCACCACGTCAGAGATACGAGAGCTATAGGCGAGAGTAGACGTGTTGGTGGTCTGTCCATTAAGTGCGTGTACGAGCCAGTGATACATAGTATAACCACCATTGGACTGGTTTTACAGCCACCATAACCCTCAGAGCAGAAGCTAAACAAGCCCCCAGGGGTAGCACCTACCAGAAATTTCATAGTATTATTGTTTTTATAAGAACTGAATGTAGCCTGCTGAGATATAGGGTTCCTAGGTTTAGTTATTGGAATTTCACTTGCATCTATTATTGTCCTTGTGTTTGCATAGCTTTTTTTAAACTGTGCAGGCATATAATAGTCTACTATCTTCCTTTCAGGCCAAATATCAATAAGTGACCACATGTCATATGTAAAGTTAAGCCAGGTTATAAAAATATTTGATACTAAAGTTTTACTAATACCAAAAAATTTTGATAGTTCATAATCACATTTGTTTCTTCTTAATTTAATCAGCATTAATAAGAATTGGTCCTCAACTGATATATTGATAACTTGACATCCCTTATACTTTAAATTGTATGCCATAGGGCACAATGTGCCTTAGACTAATTTAAACTTATCATGATTTTCTAAACCAGTATAAAAAAGGATTGCCTGTCTGTCAATTAACAAATCTTCAAGCACAAATATCCTGAAGAAAGTTGATGTTTGTGTTGATTGATGGAAATTTTTACTGGATCCTGCAGAAGGAATATTGTCTTTACTTTCTTCATCACCAATACATGAAATTTCAACCTCATGAGCATACTCATGGTCTGTTGAAACTTCAGTAACAGTAGTATTGTCTAATAAGGGCTCATCTATTGTACTTGAAGTCACAGTACTAGGTATCAAGCAACGCTTAACATTTCTTCTTTGCATACGTTCAGCTCGTGAAGAAGAGCCGCGGCCTGAAGTAGTGTTCCAAGAAAATATTTGGGTGCTTTTATGACCACGTGCTTTCCATCTAGTGCTCCAAGAGCATTTGGAAAATTCCATTGGTTTTTGAAATCTTCTGAATTTTTTTTCCACCAATCTTCAGATGAAGGTACCTGTAATAAATATTAAAAGCGAAATTAATCTATGGCTGAAATAAACATTTATTATTATTATTTTCAGAACTCTCCTACCAACAGCGAAAATTTGGAATCAATAGATTCGCAAAACTCCAACACCCTCTCTCATTCTCAACGAACTTCTAAAAAACGAAAGAAGGAAGACGAAGCTTTAGAGCGAGCGTTAACCGTGTTAGACAAATTTGATGATGCTGGCGTTTTTGGTGATTTTGTGGCTGCTGCGATGCGCAATATGAGGTCAGAATCCCGAAAAAGAGAACTAAAAAGAAAAATTCAACGTATTATTATAGACATTGAAGAATTGGATGAAGCCGAGCAGTATTCGCGTCCTTCGACTTCACAATCTACTTCAGTACCAAATGTGACTTGGGAAAGTTCCGAAGATACAAATCTAACTTACGAAAATTTGTAAATAGTTTGTTGATTGACCAAGTTTAAAATGTTTGTACCTATTAATAAGTAAAGAAATTATTAATTAAACAAAAATGTATTTTTTTAATTTTACCTCCATGTAATCCGGTTTTCAAAAACTATAGATAGCATCGCAACATTCTGGTATTATTTTGGAGATAGTTTGTTGTGGTACCCGAAATAGGTATGAGAGCGATCGATACGAATCTCCTGAAACGAATAAGGTAAATGTTATCATTAAAAAATTGGTTAAAAGCGGCTACACACGACCCTAAAATCACTGGCAATATCGGGACAGTGGTGGGGAGGACCCTAGATCGTATCATAAATCGCCTGGTGTGTAGGCAAATCGTACCCGATTTTTTTCGTCCCTAAATCGCTACGGGCGAGCACACGATTCAGGGACGATTATCGGCTCAGGGAGCGTTGTCAGGACGTGTGTAGCGAAATCAGGACTGATTTTTGCGCAGTCTGCGCTCGAGCGCTGTTGGTTAATATTGTCGCCGCGGGCGATACGACGTGCTTACGGCTACTATTTTTTATTTCGAAAATATGGCGAAGGAAAATGAGCGAGAAGCGTGGACAAAAGTCATTGATTTATTTAAAGATTTACCATATTTGTGGGACAAAAAACAAAAAGACTATTTCAACTGCGACATGAGACAGGAGGCATTCAAAATGCTAGTGCAAATTTTTAATGAAGAGATCGGCAGAGATACATCGCTGGCTGACTTCAAGAAAAAACTTGAGAATATGCGTACTACGTATGGAAGAGAGCTGAAGAAGGTAAGATCATGTAGAATATTATGAGCCTATAACCCTCTTTTGGCGGGAAAATGAGAAAAAGACAAATATCTCGTGATTGAGAAGGAATTTTAGTACAGTGCTCTATTCATTGACTGGGTAATTGTATTTACAATTTTTTAATACATTTTACAAAGTTTTATATTATTAAATGAAGGAACAAACTAAAAAAAAATGAAAAATTGCTTTTTTTTCGTTTGTTGCTTCATTTAATAATATAAAACTTTGTAAAATTTATTAAAAAATTAAAAAACGTACACGGTGGTAGATGTAACTTATCTGTCATTAATTTATTATACAGTGATGTATGAGTTATGACACCGCCATCAGAGACGCTTCTGTACTAAAAAAGCCCTTATAGTTATAGAATAACGTGCCACTCCTCGGTGGCTTTTCTATGGATATATGTTTCCCATCTATTGCACCAACACAGTGATCGAATTGCCACTTGTCTTCAAACATTTTAGCATTATCTTTCCATTCACTTTGCGTTGCAGGGATCTGAAACAGAAAGTAAAGGGAACGTTACGTCACCAGATATATCAGCATCGACATCATCGACACAAATTATAAATACAGAAATATGTGATAAAGAGGGGCCCGCGGAAAAAAACACAGCCCAAGAAGCAGAAAATGTACATACAAAGTAAACAAGAAAAACTGCTGGATGCTGCTCAGACACTGATGACTGGACAAGACGATGATTGGGAGATAATAGGAAAGTCAATAGGCGTTCAATTAAAAAACCTGAGTACCCTTCAACAAGTGATTGCCCAAAAAATTATCAATGATGCCCTATTTTACGGAAAACTTGGCAAATTGGCAGACGAATCTAGTATCACTTTATCTCCACAACACACAGTATTACATCCTCGCATTCCACATCGCTACTATCATTATTCCTCTGGCTCTTCGGTGACAAATTCATCACCGCAGCCATGTCAACAATATCTGGCACAACCATCTTCTCAACCATCTCCACAATATGCGATACACCCGTCCCCTCAATCATCTACACAATTTATTATACCACAATCCCCTCAAACACCTCCACAGCATACAGTACAACCTTCTCCTCAACCACCCCAACATCATATGATGTCACAATTCCCTCAAGCAACTCCAGAGTATAACTCCACTGTACAACCATTTCTACAGTCTATCCCACAATATACATTTGAACAACCTTCTTCTGAATACGTAAATCCAACCAACGCGACACATTCATCGTCGACCGACATAAATCTTACCACTGAATTTCCAAACTGTACAAGTGACACAACAGTTCAAAGAGGAACTGGCTCAGACATGAAGGACTTTTTGATCTTTAATAAAAAATAAAATAAATAGTATTAAATATCTTGTATGTTTATGCTTAATATAAATAAATAAAATAAAACTTTTAAATGGATGTTTTAATTATTCTATAAGAATTCAGTCTACTTACCTTAATAAAGTGTTTCAAACAATTATAGATAGCACAACATGTCTCTGGAATCATTGGACGTAGTTATGCAAAAATGTTCCAATCCACAAGTTATGCGAAACTGAGTTTAATTGACTAACATACTTATTTTGATATCTTCTATCTTTTAAACACAGTGGTTTCAAGCCACAAGTGATATTTTTTTATTTTTCTATTTACCATTATATTTCAAGCCACACTTTAAACTAACTAAGCTCTTTTTTCTCATACAGAATGTTCCAATGTTTTTGGAACGTTTTAACAAAATATCGATGTGATCATTTTGGTAGCAAAGAATATTCCAATGTTTTTGGAACGTTTTAACAAAATAACAATATGCTCATTTTGGTAGCAAAGAATGTTCCAATGTTTTTGGAACGTTTTAGTAAAATAATATTATGTTAATTTTACTTGCAAATAATGTTCCAATGTTTTTGGAATGTTTTAACAAAATAACAATATGCTCATTTTGGTATCAAAGAATGTTCCAATGTTTTTGGAACATTTAGCAAAATAATATTATGCTAATTTTACTTGCAAATAATGTGCCAATGTTTTTGGAACGTTTTAACAAAATAATATTACGCTCATTTTGCTAGCAAATAATGTTCCAATTTATTTGAAACAATTTAGAAAAATAATATTATGACCATTTTCCTGGTAATGAATGTTCTAACGTTTTAAAAAAATATTTTAGGCTAAATAACATAATGCTCTTTTTCCTTGTAAACAATATTCCAATATGTATATTTTCACAAAATATACATATTGGAATATTTTGATTCTTTATAGAAAAATTAAAAGATGTGAAATCTGTGACATACTGCGAGTGCCTATGACTATGAAATACTGCTTTATTCCTTTAGCGATAGAGTTTACTTTCTGTATTGCAAATCTTTTTTTTACGCCGACAAAATGGTTACACGATTTGACTTATTCCACTGCCGCCTCTATTTAAATCTCTAACAATCTACTCTAATAATCTACTTACCTCAAAATTAATTTTAACGTAAAATAAATTTACAAAATTTACTTATTAAAAAAAACTAAATGGTTACCTAAATAATTTAATTAAAATGTTCAAGAAATATGCAGCTGTTTCGAAGCATTTCCGTCAATTTTTATGTACTAATTACGATATCCAATCAAAACAAACTACTTATTTTCGGAATGTCAGTTGCCCTTGCAAGCATTGTCAAAATAGGTCACGCTCATTTGGTTTTTGTTTCTCTTTTGTTTACTTATTGTGTTTTGTTTACATTAAGTAGGTACTGCTAACTAAGTAGGTTTACAAAGTTTGTTGAATAATTCGTTACTTCAATACGTTCATATACAATGGAAGACAACGAAAAACAGGTAAGTTTTATTAATACGTTAAACTAGGTTATGATATATTTTGAAAAATACCCGAGACTGTTGTAATGTGTTACAGATTAATAGGTAATGGTTTTATTACTATTTGTTGCAGTCGTTACAACACCTTTTACTTAAAAGGCAGAAATTGCTGGACCTCAGAAAAAATATTTTAGAGAAAAATCTTCATGTGGTAAATACCAATATAGGTAGTCCATTGGAAGCAAATCAGATACATTCAGACGAACAGCCTTCCATTTCGCCACCACCATATTCCCCACTTACTCCACGTCTTGTTCCTGTGTCGACAAGCGACGACAAGAAATCACAAGGTAAGTAATTTGATAGGTATCATCATCATCATGAGCCCCCCCCCCCCACGCTGGCCAAGTGCGGTTTCGGATAGTTAAAAAATACTAAAAACAAAATAAAATTAATATTTAACTGGGACTCCCATACACAAACGCGATTTTTTTGGCCTTTTTTTGCTCTATATCAATAATAGCAACAGGTAGGTATTTAGGTGAATTTTTCTCAAAGTCCTTAGTTATATGTACTTTAATATTTTATAATAATATTAGAATAAAATAAAAAATTAAGGGGGCTCCCATACAAAAAAAACACATTTTTTTCTATTTTTGTTCTATAATGGTAGGGAGTGCTTCGTGCGCGAGTTCAACTCGCACTTGACCGATTTTTTTTTTTAATGTCTTAGGGGCCGTTCATAAAATACGTTTACTACAAAAAAGTTAAAAATGCAACACAAGCCGCGAAAAAAATTGCGATGTTTATGGACCCAATGCAGTATCTGTGAGAGTAGCGCAAATTTTGTTAAAGCGTTTTCAATCCGGAAATTTTGATATCAAGGAGGCACGTTGCTCTGGTCGCCCTCTGATCTTTTGAAAAATTAATTAATGTGCCTTACCACAAATAATAAACAGTACCTAATATTAATTGTTGTTTCAGGACAATCTTCTCATGGACCTCCTCTGTCAGAAATACAACCTAATATATATTCTCTCCCTCGATCATCTACTCCAACAAACGACAGAACACCATCTTCTTCATCTCCTCTTCGACCAATGTCACCAGAAACTAAAAAGCTTTTTGATACCTTAATTGAAAATGAAGACATTATTGATACAAACAGTGATAGTTCATATCATGCAGATGTAGTTATTTATAATGACAGCGATGATAGCGTTAGGGATCCGAATTTCACCATACAGAATAAAGACGTAATCATAGAAGAGTCTTCAACCTCTTGTTCATCTTTGGGTATTCATAAAAGCAGTAAGGCAAATGAAAATAATTCAGTATCTGATGATGCACAACATAATGATGTTGGAGTAGTATCAATAGGATCAGTAGTGCTAGAAACTGAAGATGAAGAGACAAACATAAATAATGTCAATTCTGATGTAGGAACCGGTAGGCCAAAAAAGGGCCGAAAGCGAATAAATCCACAGGACAGATCTGAGAGAAAATACAATAAATACAATAATTTAGAACATACAACAGCTAAAAATAAAAGAATAAAACCTAAAGTTTTCATTGACTATCAATGTACATGTTCGAAAAAATGCTCTAGTTTGGTTTCTGCAAATAAAAGAAAAGCAGAATTTCAAAAAT
Organism: Phengaris arion; assembly: GCA_963565745.1. Lineage (NCBI taxonomy): Eukaryota > Metazoa > Arthropoda > Insecta > Lepidoptera > Lycaenidae > Phengaris > Phengaris arion. Next base: position 4,195,336 of record OY751444.1, on the reverse strand, counting down.
TCGCTACACTGGGTTCCTACAGCAGCCAGTTATTATATATAGTATCCTGCGTCAAAGAATATAATAAAAAACGCAGTTATACTATGACTAATGTGCCTAATGAAAGAAAAAAACCAAAACAGTTCTCTCGTATTTATTCAATAGATGGCGTAAAAGTGTGTCGTGATATGTTTCTTAAAACATTTCAAATTACTACTCAAAGAGTCACTACATCACTAAAAAAATACAGAAGCAGTGAGGCAATAATGGACGGTAGGGGAGTTAACAGAGGAGGCCAGAATAAATTATCAGATGAAGATCGTAAATTAATTATTGACGTTATTAATAAACTTCCAAATTATGAATCACACTACAGAAGAGAAAACAACAACGGCACCTTATATCTACAACCGGGAATGACGTTGCCTAAAATTTATAATATATATAGACAGGAGCATATGCTACAGTATGGTGAAGAGCGCAAGTGCGCTTCCTTCAATACTTTGAAAAAGATCTTCTACTCTAATTTTAACCTGAGGTGTAAAGAACTAAAGAAAGATACTTGTAACAAGTGTGATATGTTAACTATGCAAATTCAAAGTGCGCAAACCCAGGAACAAAAAGAGAAAGTTGAAGCTGAGAAAAGAAAACATTTAGAAAGGGCGGAAAAATTAAGAAGTCAAATGAAACACGATTTTACAGAAGCACAAACTATATCTACTGTTGAGTGCTTAACATTCGATTTGGAAAAAACATTGCCATTACCGCGTATACCTACAAATATAGCATTTTACAAAAGGCAATTATGGCTTTATAATAGTGGTGTTCACTCTGCATCCGACGACATCGGGCACTGTTTTGTATGGGTGGAAGGTGATGCCGGTAGAGGTGCACAAGAAGTTGGCTCATGTCTTTTAAAATTCATAGAGATGAAACTTAATCCTTCCGTTGAACATCTTATTTTATGGAGCGATTGCTGCGGTGGGCAGAACCGCAACATCAAAATTGTATTGATGCTGAAAGCAATATTAAGCTCACATCAAACGTTAAAAACCATATCATTTCGATTTCTTGAATCTGGGCATACGTTTCTACCCAACGATACAGATTTCTCGAAAATAGAAACGGCTCTAAAACACCACCAAAGTGTATATACAGCTGAAGAATACATTGATATTTTTTAAAACTGTAAGAAAAAGAAACCTTTACAAGTATATCGAATGCAAAAGACTGATTTTTATGGCACGGAAAAGATAGAGAAGAATATAACAAACAGAAAGAAGTATACAGACAAAAGCAAAGTCAATTGGTTGAGTGCTAAAGAAATAAAGATTGAGAAGGACAAAATGTTTTCCATTTATATGAGATCTTCTTTTGAAGAAAATTTTATGGAGTTGCTCATTGAAAAAAAATTAAGGGTGAAATAAAAGAAATAAAAAAATCTGATTTATGTATATTGTGGCCTAATGGGAAACCAATCGCACCAGCAAAATTAACAGATTTACAATCAATGTACAATTATATACCACCAAACTGCCTACAATTTTATAAAAAATTAAAAAGCTCAGATGATGTCATTGATGATTTTGAAGGTTTTGGAAGAGATCCAGACTTCAACATACAAGAAGATGATAACGATGAATAGGTTTTACCTTATGATTGGGATTATGTTTGTGATTTTTTTGTATTGTTTAGTTCTTAAATAAAGGTAAATGGCATTATTTGACACCAATTTATTTTTATTTGAGATAAAAAACGTTTCTTATGCTATGGAATATTTTTGCATAATTATTTGTATACAAAATAATAATTAATCAAAAATGTTCCAGTACCTTTTTTTCTAATTACCCACACAGTGACAATTCGATCCAAAAACAAAATACGTAAATAAATAACACTTATATATTTCTACAATAAAACCTCCAGCTTTCAATTTACGTACTTAAAACAAAAAAATGTACCACTAAAACACAATATTGCATTTATCTCAGTTTGAAATAATTGTGGATTGGAACATTTTTGCATAACTACGTCCCATTGTTGTGGACATAAGTTGCGGCGATATTATGGCACTGAATTTCAAATCTTCATAGCTTTGTCCAGTTGCTAGGAAACGTAAAGTAACTGTAAGTCGTTCTCTCGGACTTATGGATTCTCGCATTACGGTATCCTGTTTCTGTATAAATGGTGTCACCATATTGAGGTCACCAAAACACTCAATATCCATTCTTAAAAAGTTTCTGAAATCATCTGCTTCTAAATGTCTCATGACGTTCATGTGGCTTAATTCATGGCGTTTCATTAACCAGTTTTTAACCCAGATCCTCCTTTTTCGTCTCTGGTTAGGTGGCACCGTAGTAAGTGCCAAGACAATTCCTATTTTCTGCTGTTTTGAGAGCGTCGGCGGCATTTCGGTTTAACCCAGATCCTCCTTTTTCGTCTCTGGTTAGGTGGCACCGTAGTAAGTGCCAAGACAATTCCTATTTTCTGCTGTTTTGAGAGCGTCGGCGGCATTTCGGAAAAACGAGCAGTCTGTAGCACGGTCGGTTACGTACTGACAGGCAAGGACGTGTGTAGAGTAGAGACAATTTTATCGCCGATTCAGCCCCGATTTCACTGTCTCGATATCGCCAGTGATTTTAGGGTCGTGTGTAGCGGGTTTAAAGATATTTTTATGATGTAAAAATATGTTTTACCTGACGCCAAATATCTCAATGTTATCGCCAAACGTTCTTTTACACTGATAGCTAGTCTCATATTTGTATCTTGCTTCTTAATCGCAGGCGAAATCTTGTTACATAAATATTGAAAATCGTCGTGTTTCATCCGAAGAAAGTTTTTATAACATTCTGGATCTTTGTTTTTCAATTCAGTCAACAATCGACTATATGCCCCTAGCTGCGCTCTTCTTTTAATCCAATCTTTAACCCATATCGATCTCCTCTTACGACGCATTTTAATGGAAAAACATATTGCGATAACCGCGGCAGCAGCACGTCTATTCATTGCGATAAAATGTACGACACTGAATAGTGTAGACGGCAAATACACTTGAACCGGTACACTCTATGTAATACAAATGTCGACACAAAAAATTGCTTACCGCGTAGACACAAGCGACACAAGTGTTGACATTTGTGTCAAGTGTCGGTGTCGTCGTGTATACTAAAACTTTAGTAAAAATTAAACTTTATTATAATAAAATTTAACTTTAGTAAAAATGTATTTATTATACGATTGTATTAGGTGTTATATATTTAAATAATCCTGAAGAATCATTATTTCAGAATATCTACAAATTATAAGCATCCACAGTCTAATAAGATGCTTATACATGAGTTAAAATCGACAAGCAAAAACTTTGCCGTTGTTTGTCGGTTTTTCGTTAAGTTTTTGTATGATATAATGTTTAATGTAGTAAAATACTTCTTGTAATTGAAAAAATAGGTCATCATTATTATATGTGTATATTTAAATGAAATAAATATAGCAAAACAAGAAAGGATTACATATTTTTATTATTTAATTTTCAGGATTTAGACATGGGCGACCATAGCCGCCCGATAAGTATTGAAATAAGGGTACGTACAAACGGGAAATTGTGCTTGTGGATAAAATGATTTTTATGCAAGCATGGCATATATGTACCTATAATTAATACATATGATATAATTGTTTATTTTATATGCAAAAAATTATGATATTAACCGATTGTAGGTTTAATACCTACAATCTGTTAATATCATATTATTATAAGTATGTACCTATTATTTAATAATGTGGTTATGGAGTTGAAGAAAATAATTCCTATTTATCCGACTTTCAAAAAAAAGGAGGTTCTATGTTCGGCTGCTTGTTTTTTTTTTATAGTCGTGGTTCTTTTTCATGTGTTCAAAGCTTCAGCTTTTGCCTGTTCTGACTAAGTGTAACCGAGATCAAAATCTAAGTCACGATTGCATTTTAGGTCTGCGAGTCAAAATTTAGGTGGAAGACAAGGTGGAGATGAAAATTTAGGTCTGACAGAAGCAATTCGAGGACGAGGAGGTGGACGCGGTCGCGGGAGAGGGCGTGGGCGAGGGAGCGTACAAGTGTACGTATCTTTTGGTCATACTTAACAGATATTAATACCTATTAATAATCCAGTTTATTTTAATTTATCTCTGATGTTGTGCAACTACATAATTGTTTGCAGTGCCGCTTCGGAAGACCCTCTACAACAGATCAGGATAGAAAGACAAATAACGCAGCGTCGAATAGCGGCGCTACCGAAAGCTACTCGCCAAGAATTGATCTCTAGAAAGCGGGAAGCTCACCTGGAGCGGATGCTTTTGCCAGATGCACGACCACGCAAACGGCAAACCAAGTAAACATTTCCTTCTAGTTTTTGGTTCTTATAATAACGGAAAGCGATTTTACAATTCACTTACTTTATAATTCTTTGCAGTAAGTTAAGTTGCTTAAATTATTTTATTTTTAAGAACATGCAAGTGCAGTGATTTTTAGTTGTTTATTTATTTTCAGAAAGATTTCTCCAGAACGGCAGCCCTGCGTTATGGTCAGTCCATCTCCTGAACAGCTTATCGAAAAGATGGTGTAGAATGAATAAGTTACTTTATTGTTTTATTTATTCTATATCTTTACTTGTTTTTTTTTACATAATTTAACCCTAAAGAACCAACTGTCGTGGCATCGACCTCTGGAATGCCTTCCGGAGTAGAGGCCCCTACTTCTGGGCCGTCCCGTTCTTTCGGTAAGATTGTTATTTTCAAAGACTCGTTTTATAAGAACTTTGCTGTGCAATATAGGTTACAACATAACTTGTTACTGTTACAGAACTTCTTCCCAAAGAACTTGAAGCTGCTGAGCCCTCAACTTCGGGTGTATCTCGTTCTGCTGGTTAGTTAGCTATTACTATCATCATTAGCAGTATCATATTATATTCTTAGTATTTTCTCCTTCGAGTACCTTTTATTTTAGTGTATACTATAGTGTATACATCTTACTTTGTTTGTTACAGAACCCTGCCCAGCAGAAATATTATTTGCAGGTAAATAATGATGGTTTGGTTGTTGACATAATAAGACTGTAAATGAGTTTGCTTACAAGCGTTTTTGTTACAGATGACGGAGAGTGGCCAGGTGGCGATATAGGTACGCCTGAGGCCGATACAGTTCCTAACTCACCGTACAGCTCCCCTAGTCGATTGTCGACCAGTATTAACATGTTAAACGTTTAGAGAAGGCCAATAAAGAAGAGAAGATGTTTTATCAGCTCTTCTTCTGAATCTGACTAATTTAATTTGAGAATTATTTAATATTAAAAAAAACATTGATCAATTTAAAAAAATGTGACATCCATAATAGAAATACTAGGAATAAGCACAAGCTTGATATACCAGTGACAAGACTTAGTAAAGTAAAGAATTCGTTTAAAGGTCAATGTATACGCCTATACAATAAAATCCCAGAAAATTGAATTTGAATTTGCTGTTTCACTTTTTTCTCCAGACGTTGGTGCAGAAGTCTCCATTTCCTCAACTACTTCACTACCTATTACAGGGCTACCCTCAGTAATTAGTAATATATTATATAATTTACAGAAACGGGCCTTGTATATATTATTATCTTAAAATATATATTGCATTTTTTTTTAGGTGTTGCCGACAAAAATTTCGAATCCATTATGGATGAGTGGTTGCGACTTACTGACGATGTTTGCGACAGCGATGACGACATTATTGATGACAACGATTATCTCCACCCGACTGTACAAGAGCGTAATGCTGGGACTGAACCCGCATGTGACAGTGACTTGACACCATTCCAAGCGATTTATACAACAGATTTTTACTACTCAAAACTTTTCTTCACTTCGTAGACAGCCAGACTTGCAAGGACACGACTAGACTGAGTAAAATACGACCAGTACTTGACTACTTGAACAATAAATTTTCCCGCCTATACATGCCTTCACAAGAGATAGCTATAGATGAATCGCTTTTGAAGTGGCATGGGCGATTAAATTTTGCCCAAAAAATTTCGTCAAAGACCGCACAAGTAGGGGTAAAAACCTACGAACTTTGTGAATCATTTACTGGCTATCTCTGGAAGTTTTTCGTATATGCTGGAAAAGACAAACCGACCTCGACTACTGATGGCACCGACGTACAAAATACAGACCAGTCGAGGAGGCTTTTGACAGACTTGACGAAGACACGACAAATGACAGACCTAATAATGACGCATTGAGTGACACATTGAGGAGTGGTGATCACGGAGACCGTCCCATGACCGCTACTGCGACAATCGTTTACGACTTAATCGAGCCACTACTTCACCGTGGGCACACTGTAATAATGGACAATCTTTATAGTAGTCCATTATTATTACGGAGCTTGAAAAAATATAAGACAGACTGACACTTAGATTGAATCGGAATTAGTGCCTGATACCGTCAAGACTTTGACAAAACTGAACTTCAACAAGGTGAAGTAGTGGCTACATACTGTTCCGATTTAGCTATTATGGTATGGCGAGACGCTAACATAGTTAGTATGATCTCTACATACCGTAATCTTCAAATCGGGACTCAAGACAAGTACAACAGACTGACTTACAAACCAAACATTGTACTTGACTATAACAAGAGCATGGGAGGAGTTGATAGGAAAGTCCAATTCTTATCAGCTCAACCCTTAGAGCGACTTAAAAACAGGGTTTGGTATAAGAAACTTTTCCGCCGATTCTACAATGTCGGTATATTTAACTGTTTTGTGATATTTTCCAGTTTTCACCGAAAAATATCACATCGTCAGTTTCGTACTGAATTGGCGGAAGACTTGATCAGAAGACATAAACAAATTGACTTGACGACTGAATTCCGACGATTGAATAATAGGTCCAACACGACTGGACAGGTGAAGACGACGTTTCTTAGACGTAATACGCGACACAAGACGCAGGCCAGACCGACCGTTGATTCTAACCAATTCCCTATCCGTACGGGTTCGAAAAATACCTGTTGCTGGATGTGTCCAAAAAAGACCAGGACAATATGGAAGTGTGAGGAGTGCGAGGTTAATTGATGTATAGATGGCTGTTTCAAGGCTTATCACAAGCCTTGATTAATTTTTTTAACATTTTTACATTTACATTGGATTTACATTTTTTTAGGAAATTAATAAATAATATATACTTATAATATGTGTATCATTAATAAACATATTTTTATATGTACTAATAAATAAAAAAAACAACCTATTCCTTAAACAAAATAATCCTAATAAAAATGTGCGTACCGACCCTTAGATGGTCGGCCATCTTGCTGTGATTTCGTCATCAGCGGCGATATCAAATTCATGCAGGAATGGGTAATTTGTTTTCCTTTATTGTAATACACTCATCCCTCTAAGTAAATTAATATTGGTATCAAAAAAAAGCTTTTATAATCTAGTTTATTAATATGTAAATAGTATTAAGGTATGTTACGAAATATTACGTAAAAACGTGTAATTATTTAATATTTTACGCAATTTTTACCCATGTTGAAAAGTTCCATTTTTTTTTTGTACTATTTACGATAAGAGTTATAATTTACTTTTCACATATTTTGATTCCTTATAATATCAGCTTTATCAGCCTGGTTTTAATTTACCCTAAATATACTAGCTTTTTAGGAAAAGAAACACAGGTTTTACGTACTTTTTAATTTTTTTGTTAAAAAAAATTATGTCCCAAAAAAAAATTATAAAAATATATACTGGGTGTCCCAAAAATACCGTCTCATAGTATGGGAGATAGATTAGCCTTATATCTCTCGGATAAAATAAAAATGACCTTAGTAAAAGTTGCTTAGTTTTCGAGATATTTGGATTTTTTTGGTTTTATTCAAAATCTCCATTTTTAGTTAGTTTTTATTTCCGCATTAGTACAAATTCCTTTAATTTATTCATTTTAATTTTTTTTAAGTATCTCGAATAGTTGTTTGATGCATACAAAATAAACTTTTGTCAAATAGTAGTGTATTTTTTAAGAAAAAAATATTTTTGTGTTGCGTTTTAGCTCTCCCAAAATTTCGACCCAAATTTTGACAATCTGCCGTAGAAAAAAAATGTACTAAAGTAATCTGGCAAATTATTTTAAAAATTACTCAATTTATTGCAGATTTAGAAATGGTATAACACTTACATGAAAAATTTACAGAAACTTAGAAATTGCCATTTTTATCATTAAAGTCTAATTCAAGCCGGACTCAACTATGAAGTGAATATTCAATATCGTCGTATTAGTGGTGAACAGAGCTAAGCCACACTTTTCAGTAAATAGAACTATTAACACATTTTAGTTCAGAAAAGACCAAAATTTTGCCTAGTGAAAAGATCTAAGTGATATTCCATCTCAAACCGTTTTTTTCTCTGAATTGTGAAGGAAAGCTATCTGATTCTATATAATACTTTTTACGAAGGAAGAAACTCCTAATCTGCTTAGATATCTTCACTTCTATAAAATATACCAAAAACAAAAACTGTGAAAAAAGCTAACCCTCATAGACCATACACGTTTTTGAACGAAGCCGAAACGTCATGTATGACTTGACATCTGTTTGACGGCTGTCAACGTCAATCAATTATCAAATTTGCGCCAACTTGTTGATTGTTTTTCACAAATAAAACTAGGAACTTTTTGTTTCGATTATAACTTTATCGTTTATTTACTGTGAAGCAAAATGGGTGATGGTGGTTTTCGGTCTGGCAGAGCCAGAAAGATGTTACAGCTTGTGCAACAATCAGGTAAGTTGAAGTTAAATTCTTTGCTTCGAACATCCATAGTTTATAAACAATAATTACCAAATCATATTTTAGTTGCTGCTAAAAGGCTGAGAAACTCATGAGTTACTTATGAATAAGAAATAAAAGTATAAGCTGTAGTAGATGGTAGTTACATATCTAACTACTGAAGTTTCTGTTTTATTGAATAGTACTATAGGGCTCGGTCTGTATAACTGATTTTCTATGTATTTATAAGGTAAGGATTTTACGCTACTTTTATAGATGATAATAATATTGTTTTCAGGTTCAGAAAACTTAAATGTAGTGGATAAAAACTGTTCAATCAAGCCACAACCAGAGAAGCACAATGCCTTAACAGAGACTGATCCTGTTTCACTTGATGCCAATCCTCATTCTCCATCAATTATAGCCAGTAAGTACTTAAAGTTTTTATTTACCTAGTATGTTGAATAGTTCTATATTTTTAAGCTGATTTTGCCACTGATAACTGCTTTTAAGTTTCAGATAACTTAACTGAAACAGTAATAGATTCTCTGTTCAATACACTCGAAAATGAATACCATTTGTTAGAAAATGATGCCATACCATTAAATAGTAATGTTCTTCCTTCCATAAAAACAGGTAAGATGTGTTTCCTTTTTTATTAAGGTTAAAAGAATATACATATTTTTTATGTTTATCCCTTATATAAGTTTGTATCAATTTCAATCTATTTTTTTATCAGTTTCAGATTTAGATACTTTAGTAATAGAAAAGGATAATGATAGTTTAATCAATCTAGGCCAAGAGCAAAACTGTATATTAAAGACTTTAGCCGATGACAATGCACTAATTACAGTTGAAACTGGTATGAATTGCACAGCCTTATATTACAAAAGATTCTTATAAACTGTTTAACTATGGAAACATTCCATAGTATAATATAATATTTGCATATACTTTTAAACAATTTTATGATTATGACTTACATTATTATGTTTCATTTATGAATATAATATGTATAACTTATTATTATTTGTAATTTGTATTGGTCATGACAGTTTGATTGATATTTATGAGTAAGTAATATCAAATACAATGTATATTGTTAATTGACAAAATAATCTAAGTTTCCAAAAAGTTACATAATCACATTAAAACAGTGTCTAAAGTTATGCAGTATTTAAAAATCCAATTGTTTCTTTTAATAAGGCCAACAGTGTCTATATCAATTTATTCAGAATGATTTTGTTGTTGCATTTCCATCTGAAACAATACAGAAGAAGTTATAATATTTTTAAATGGTTACAATAAGCTTACCCTGTTTATTTATTTGAGTCAAATCAAATTATAGTAATTGAACTTTGACCTACATCTTGTTGGCAGATAGATTTGAAATTTGGTACATATCTTTAGTTCTGATGACAATATAATTAATAACTCATTTTATTATAGGTGAATCACACAGTGAAAATTCAGACCAGGATCCCTTTGCTGGTTCAGATCAAGATGTTGACCCTACTTACATACCAGATACCATTAACAATTCAGATAGTGACTTAGAGATGCCAACTATGCAAGTAAATGAAAATTACACTCAGCAAGATACTGTGAGTAGAAAAAATCTCACACGTAAGAGAAAGTGTCAACCTGACACTTGGAAAAGAAATGCACAGAAGAAATTACGATTACAGGGAAAAGAGCACCTTTCTCAAAGTGGTAAAATTGTAAGGGCAAAATCTGTGAAGTTAGTTGACTGCAAATGTCATTATAAGTGTACTGAACATTTTACAATGGAAGACCGCATAGCTATTTTCAATGACTTTTTTAAATTACAAAATGAACAGGCTAAATGGGCTTTTATAAACAGCCATGTATCTAAAATTCAACCGAAAAGGCGATACAAACTAAAAGAAGGTGAAGAGTCTAGAAAGCAATTCAAGAGCTTACACTCTGCCATGTAGAAAGAAAAATTATGAAAATACCAAAGTTTGTAAATGCTTTTTCCTAGCCACCTTAGACATTTCTGGTAAAAAAATTGATACTGCTCTCAGCAAGAAAAAAGATACTGGAATCACTGATATAGATTTGAGAGGCAAGAATCCTGCACCAAATAGAATATCTGAAGAGCGAAAGGAGTACATACGACAACACATTAAGTCCATACCAGTGGTAGAATCCCATTACTGTAGAAGTACAACACAAAGGAAATACTTACCACGAGGGCTTTCAGAAAATAAGCTCTATAAAGATTATATCGAATTCTGCAAAGAAAAAGAAATAACACCAGAGTCTTCATCATTTTATAAAAAGATTTTTACTACTGAATTTAATCTTGGCTTTCATAGGCCAAAAAAAGATCAGTGTGACTACTGCACAATATTCAAAAATAAGAGTGAAAGTGATCAGACTAAGGAAAGGGCGACTTATGACTTACATTTATTAAGAAAACAAGAAGCAAGAGATCACAAAACTGCTGATAAAGCAAGAGCTAAAATTGATCCAACTTTCAGAGGATATACAATGGATATGGAAAAAATACTACTTACACCTCAGTTGAGTATAGGCCAGTTGTACTATAAAAGAAAGCTTAAAACATATAATTTTACAGTATATAATTTAGCAACTGGTGAAGCTATAAATTATATGTGGCATGAAATAAATGGGACAAAGGGTGCTTCAGAAGTAGCCACATGCCTGTGGGATTTAATATCCAAATTACCTCAAGAGGTGAAGGAAATTACTTTTTATTCAGATACTGCAGCTGGACAGAATAGAAACTCAATAGTGTCAGCTATGTTTATAAAGGCACTGTCATGTTTTACTAATCTCTGCATAATAAACCAAAAATTTATGGAATCTGGCCACTCCGAGATGGAGTGTGACAGTGTACATTCTTGTATTGAGAACAAAGGTAAAGCCATTGATATTTTTGTCCCTGACGGCTGGTATACAGTGGCCAGAACAGCTAAAACTACAAATCCGCCATATGTAGTGAAAGAAAATCATTTTAGTGATTTTAAAGATTTTAAATCATACAGTCAGAAGCTAATTACTAATAAGAATAAGACTGACGATGGAACAAACCTTAAATGGCAAGAAGTGAAATGGTTTCAATATCGGAAGGAAAATTTGATGTTAATTCTATTTAAAACACAACTCTCACAACCCGAATTTAAAAAACTGCCTATAAGAAGATGTGTCCGTAAAATTTCGGATATAGAGACTGAAGTATCTCCTTTGTATAAATCCTCTTTGCCAATTGATAAAAAAAAGTTAAAAGACTTAAAAGATCTATGTGCACAAGGATCTATACCTTCCAATTATGTGGAGTTTTATATGGGCTTAACAACCACCAATGTAGAAGATACTTATACTGAAATTGATTATGATACTGATGATTAAATTTATTTGTCTCATTTTCAGCTTTTTATTTTAGACTAAATTATTAAATCATTTTACTATAGGTAGACCGCTTCATTGAGACCTCGCCTGAGGGGCGCGGGAGGAGGCGAGAGCGGGTGGCATGAGCGGAGCGGGCGAGTGTTTCCGCGCCGCCCGCACCGCTTTCGCATACCGCTCTCGTCTCCCCCTGCGCCCCTGTGCCCCGCGGGCGAATTCTCAATGAAGCGGTTTACCTAATACTCCTACTATGCTATGATATTGTATTCTACTAACTACTTACCTACTTTAACCAGGTAACTCCAGAGTTTCGACATCTAATAACATAGTAAGCGATACTTGAACCTGTAAATGAGATACATGAGGTTACAACAATATACGGCTGACGACCAATATTTGAACGTTTTTAAACTTTGGGTTTCTTAAATACATGACGCCTTGTCTTAACATATAAAGCGTAACAATTAATGCAGGATTATGCTTGTAATGCTTAAAATAAAAAAAAACGTGCAAATATTAGGACGTTAAATACAAATTTAAGTAATAAACTTAAAAAGAGGGTATGTACTTACTTGCATTTGTAGATATGTGTTTATCTAAAAGATCTAACCCACACATTTTTCTCCTTTACTTTTTATAGCAAGAAACCTATTCTGCATATATCTTTTCATTAGTGTAGATTCACCACAAAATAACATAATTGTGAAAAGAGCTAAGTGCAAAAAACCTAATATCTCTTAAATAAAATTAATTTAAATGATTTTTTCTTATGAGAAGTATTATTTATACTCAAAATTATCAATTTGTAAAATTTCATATTCTTAGCTGATATAATATTAAAGTTATAAAAAAAAACATTTTTTTGTCAAGACTTCACAATTTGATTGCTCATTATTTCATAACAATGGTCTGGTGGGTTAGATCAGTTCACCTCCAATACGACGATATTCAAACACAATGAAAAGGCCACATGTTGTCCTTTGTGTTCGGCGTTTGTGATCCTGTTCTTAGGTTAAAAACTGAGTGAGATAGCTGTCAATGATCAACGGTAATGTTTGTTAAAGGCCTAATAAGTGCAAGGGAGCGCGCAATATGCGCTACTCTCTTCCCACATTTTACAACACCGTGTTCCACGAACGATCTCGTGGACTTTAGTACGTTCTCTTCCGTTTTGTGCGATACACGTGCTATTTTGTACTGCTCTCGTTTCTCTCATTTTTTTTATTACTAGGCGTTATTTTTGGACTCTGATTTGCTTTCGATTTGGACTATTGTTGAACTGATTTGGTGACAACAACGACGGTTTGCGCTCTTACAGACAGCTGGCTGGTTTTACTGTGCTAAGAATGGAAAATCCACGAGGTGCTGCTACTCAATTTACTCATCGTGAGTACGCCGACATGTACTTAATTTATGGGGAAACCAGGCGTGTGTCTAATCGAGGCGTAGTAACTTTAAATTCAAGATTAGCTGCAAGATTGTACGCGGAACGTTATCCAAACCGTACACCGCCATCGTATCATGTGATTGAACGATTGGATTCTGCCTACAGAGAGGGTAGAGTCCCAGGAACTCGAGGTGGTGAAGGGAGACCGCAAACAACCGACGAAGATGTCGTGTTACAGCAAGTTACCGAAGATCCGTCAACTTCGGTTCGTTTGATTCAAAGTCGGACTGGAATACCGAAATCATCTGCTCATCGCGTTTTAAAAAGGAACAGGTATCATCCGTACCACATACAAAGAGTGCAAACTCTCCTTACGAGTGACTATGCCAGACGGGTACAATTTTGTCAACGAATGTTGGAAAAAAATAGGGAAGATCCCGACTTTTTTCATAAAGTACTGTGGAGTGACGAGTCGCAATGTAGAAGAGATGGTTATTTAAACCTTCATAATATTCATAGCTGGCAGCTAGAAAACCCACACGAGAATAGAGAAGATCGGTCGCAACACATGTTTAAAATAAATTTATGGACCGGAATCTACAACGGTACAATAGTAGGACCAGTGGAGCTGCCTCCAATATTAAATGGTCACACCTATTTGGAATTTTTAGAAAACCAATTGCCAACGCTCCTCGGGGATGTGCCACTGGAATCATTACGAACGATGTGGTTTCAAAACGACGGCTGCCCAGCACATTACGCTCGAGACGTTCGAGCACACCTGGACCGCAGGTTCCCGGGAAGGTGGATTGGGCGACTGGGGCCAATCTTATGGCCACCACGATCCCCTGATCTTAATCCCCTGGATTTTTTTTATTGGGGATGTCTTAAAGACAAAGTTTATGGTAAACCAATACGCAACGAAAGGGAACTACGCGACAGAGTCACCGCAGCGGCTCAAGAAATATCTCAGATAAGTTTGAGAAGATTAAAGAATAATTTTATCAGAAGATGTCGATTGTGCATTCGTGTTGGAGGTCGACAGTTCGAGCATTTACTGTAATAAATCTAAGTTCTAAAGTTTTTTTCTAATTTTATTTATTATCACAGTGCCCCATAACAGCGAAGGAAAGAACGAAAAAACAAATTAGGGTTGCAATAGTACATTCAGTTTTACAAGTCTACAGATACAAAAGATAATAAAGGTCGATAGATAATAAGATTGCGATGAACATTCCTGGTACTTTTTCATCTTCTTTACTACATAAGAGTCTGGCTTGAATCAGACTTTAATGATAAAAATGGCAATTTCTAAGTTTCTGTAAATTTTTCATGTAAGTGTTATACCATTTCTAAATCTGCAATAAATTGAGTAATTTTTAAAATAATTTACCAGATTACTTTAGTACATTTTTTTTCTACGGCAGATTGTCAAAATTTGGGTCGAAATTTTGGGAGAGCTAAAACGCAACACAAAAATATTTTTTTCTTAAAAAATACACTACTATTTGACAAAAGTTTATTTTGTATGCATCAAACAACTATTCGAGATACTTAAAAAAAATTAAAATGAATAAATTAAAGGAATTTGTACTAATGCGGAAATAAAAACTAACTAAAAATGGAGATTTTGAATAAAACCAAAAAAATCCAAATATCTCGAAAACTAAGCAACTTTTACTAAGGTCATTTTTATTTTATCCGAGAGATATAAGGCTAATCTATCTCCCATGTCACTATGAGACGGTATTTTTGGGACACCCAGTATATATATATATATACAGGATGTCCCAAGAAATAGTGTCAAGCGTAAGTCCAGAGTTAGAGCACCTCTTGGAGTACCCGAATCCCATACCCATGTATGTTCCGCGATTATTCGTAGTTTTCGAGTTATAATTTTTTTTTTTCTGACTTTTTCAAAAATTTCGATCTAAAAGACTTAAAAATTTAAATAAAAAAAGTAAAACACATTTTAATGTTTTTCTTTTTGCTATTGAATTATCTTAAACGGTACTTTTATGTCGAAAATAATCAGCTTCGTAACTTTAGTGAAAATTTAGAAAACAGTAGTGTAAAGTCAAAATTTTAATGTTAGTGAATAATTACTTAAAAACTCAACTTTAAATTAAAAATCTAAACAGGCGAATTCATGGTTTCTAAGTATGTGTAAAAACTTCTCTAGACTCTGCTTTCATAATCATTTAAAAAAAGAAGTACTTAATAGGGCTACTTTGGCTTAAATCAGCCATCAAAGACAGCGAGGTGAAAATTTCATAAAATTTGCCAAGTTGCTATCAGATGATAAAAAAAATATCTGGTCTTTTTATAATTTCTAAGGTTCAGATTAGTTACAATTTAGCAAAAATTAACTACATGAAACCCATATTTCAATATTTTTCTCACGGATCACATCGGTTGTAGTGTTGGATGTAACGCAGTACTTACCTGCTAAAAAATTGTCTGAGTGAGAGGATATGAAAGAAACAGCATTATTGCTATCTCTCTCACTCTCATTGGCGAAATGGATAACTGTAACTGAGGAATGCTATTCTTTAGTGACAAGGGGATGAGGCGGGGGCCGGGGTGTAGTGCGAGCGCCTATTGTGTCCTGGCGCCAGTCGTTTGCCTGCTTTTGTTTGCGCCATACGTACGATACGCTCATTTGTGATTACTGATTATTTGACGAACTTTGCTTTCTTTACGGACCTTGAGTGCGATTACGATTTGGTTTTGTGTGAATACGAGATTTTGACAAATTTGGCATTCTTAACGGACTTTTCGAGCTCTTCATTTTAGATATGCAAGAGGAAATGCTTCTGAAGCAGCCAGGTTGTCCCGGCAGCAAGTACAAAGTGGAGGTGGACCTCAGCCTGAAACTTGGCCTGATAATCGCATGATTTTAAGAGGACATAACTCTTACATGGAAGGACGCCTACCAGGTAGAAGATCGGGGCGCCCATCTGAAATGAGTAACCCAGATACTGTCCAATCAGTGCTCGAAGAAGTGGTAAGAGAGCCATCAGTTAGTGTAAGAACAATACAACGTCGAATCGGAATTCCAAAATCACAAGCACATCGAATACTTCGTCAAGAGCGTTTTCACCCATATCACATCCAGAAAGTTCAGCAGCTCAAGCCCGCAGACTACCCGAGAAGGGTGGCATTTTGTCAGGAAATGTTACGGAGACAAGCTGAAAACGAAAATTTCTTTAAAAATATTCTATGGACTGATGAATCACATTTTAAGCGATGTGGGGTGTTCAATGCGCATAACTACCATTCGTGGAGTATTGAAATCCACACCTCACAAGGAAATCTAATTTCCAAGAACAATTTAGTATCAATTTGTGGTCAGGCATCCTAAACGGACAGCTGATTGGTCCGTTCGAACTACCGGACCGACTGAACGGCGAAGCCTACTTGCAATTTCTACGACGTGATCTCGGCGTCTTATTAGAAGATGTAGACCTACTAACGCGGAGAAATATGATTTTTCAAAACGACGGCGCTCCATGCCACTTTGCTAGAAATGTTAGACGACATTTGTCTGAAACATTTCCAGGCAGATGGATCGGTCGTGGAGGGCCCATTGCGTGGCCGCCACGGTCCCCCGACTTGAACCCCATAGATTTTTTCGTCTGGGGATACTACAAGGAATTAGTATACGCCAAGGACATTACAAACGTCACAGTGTTAAGAACAAAATTAAGACAAGCAGAAGAAAAAATAAAAAACAACAGAATTGCATTTATAAATTTAAAAGAAAACTTTTTTAGACGATGTAGAATATGTATTTGAGCACGAAGGTCGTCATTTTGAAAACTTTCTTTAAGCGATCGAATAATAAATACTTTGAAAATAACGTTTTGTTTCATTTATTCTTAGTTATAATAAACCTTCAAAGGTTATTAAAGATGGCAGCAGGAACAGTTATTTTTGACCTTCAAATAATTCATTTTTAGCTTTTCTACAATCATTTTTGGTTTATTAATAAATAATTGGAATTTAAAAAAAAAATATTCAGATGTCGAGTTTTATGAAATTTTCACCTCGCTGTCTTTGATGGCCGATTTAAGCCAAAGTAGCCCTATTAAGTACTTTTTTTAAATTATTATGAAACCAGAGAGTCAAGAGAAGTTTTTACACATACTTAGAAACCATGAATTCGTCTGTTTAGATTTTTAATCTAAAGTTGAATTTTTAAGTAATTATTCACTAACATTAAAATTTTGACTTTACACTACTGTTTTCTAAATTTTCACCAAAGTTACGAAGCTGATTATTTTAGACATAAAAGTACCATTTAAGATAATTCAGTAGCAAAAAGAAAAACATTAAACTGTGTTCTACTTTTTTTTATTTAAATTTTAAATATTTTTACATCGAAATTTTTCAAAAAGTCAGAAAAAAAATTATAACTCGAAAACTACGAATAATCGCGGAACATACATGGGCACCCCCATTTGGGCACTCCAAGAGGTGCTCTAACTCTGGACTTACGCTTGACACTATTTCTTGGGACACCCTGTATATATATATATATATATATATATATATATATATATATACACTTGCAACAATTTTTTTTATACCCTTTCAAAGTGCCTGATTAAGGGTTATTCGTTGGGCTAAAGTAGAGGGTGAACCATACATCTTAAAGAATATGATCCAAGAAAATTTCTTTGAGTTTGAAGTAGAAATACTAATAAGCATGCGATTGCGTAGCTTGAAATCGAAGAAGTTTTCGTGGATAAACTAAAGCCGAACAAATTGTATTATAAGTATGATCTAGATCAGGAAAACTACAATTGCTTAGTCGTTAGCAACGGTACGAGAAATTCTCTTGTAGTACCTGAACTAAAACGTGCTTATTCAGCATCAATGAAGTTATCCAGGGATAAATACAAAGATTTAATAAACATGGTGGATACGCATGTGATTTCCGAAGAATATTCTGAATATCTTAAGAGTTTTCCACATCGTGCTACTGGGAAAGATGCTCTTTCTGATTAGTATTATTTATGAATCGGTTTTTGTGAGGTAAGACTGTTTCGGTAAGGGTTAAATATATTTAATTGTAGCGTCCTCCTTTAATGTGATTTTGCAATAAAACTGTGATTATTATAAATAAGCACCTTAATTGAAAAGGTAGTTATAGTTCACTAATAGTTACTGTGAAGAGATATTTTTTAAGTTTAAACTGGCACGTAAAAATGGAGTTATTATACTTTGCTTTCCTCCTCACTGCACACATAAAATGCAGCCGGCAGATGTTGCATTTATGAGGCCTCTCAGTACATATTATGACCATGCTGTTTCGGCCTGGTTGAGATCACACCTAGGGCGTGTGGTAACTGTATTTCATATAAGTGAAATATTTGGAAATGCATACGTTCAGGCAGCTACAATGTCGACAGTAATCAACGCATTCAGAAAGTGTGGCACATGGCCGTTTAATGATAATAATTTTACGGATGCCGATTTCATATTTGCTGCAACTACTGATATACAAAATATTGAAAACTCGTCGAGTGTAGAGCAACAGAGAGTTACAGAAGCCGAAGGGCCTCAGTATGAGGTAGTTCCATCTGTGCCTTCAACCACAGTAGTCACGACTGTATCTTCAACGGCCACAACATCCCATCCTGGAGCAGTTACAATAAGACCTGAAGTTACAACAGAATCATGCACTCCAGTTAGAATAGATTTTATCACCGAATGTACCGAGCAAGTCACACCTGTGACTAAAAAACCTGCTCCCGAACCTGAACCTGGATGTTCTTTTGCTTCTAAATCTCCCATCCGTGCGGTGTGCCGCGATCTTACATCTAGCTTTGAAAATGCATCCCCTGGTGATATTTTGCTAATCCCTTTGGTCCAAGAAACTTAAAAGAGGAAGCAATACCGGAGAGGAAAAACAGCCGTCATTACTTCAACTCCTTATAAAAATGAGCTGGAGAATTTGAAAAAAAGGAAAGTATCCAATCCTAATGATCCTCAGCTCAAAAAAAAATGCTAAGAAGATGATGAAGATAGAATTTGTCTCTATTGTAATTATGAAAATCATTGTTTTCTGAAATCATCCGAAGGTTGGGTAGGCTGCCAGCTTTGTGGACGTTGGGCTCACAATGGTTGTGCTGGTGTGGATGATGAAAACACCGAAGAAATTCATATTTGTATTTATTGTGATAATAATTAGCTTACCCCATCTTGCCCCATTTTCATTACCCCATCTTACCCCATGGTAAGGGGCAAGATGGTTTTTCGAAAGTTCCTATTAAATCATTTATTTTGAAAAAATGCTATAACTTCATCTGCCAAAGACTATGCCAAATTGTAGTTAGATTAATAAGACATTGTACCATAAATAAATGAGCATAATAAACGTAATGATTATACTGTATTTTTGGTATTTTCCTTAGATATCCCATCATGCCCTTCCCCTAATACTATGTTATTTTAATTTTTTTTACAATACAAGTTTCCTATTTGTAATTTTTACTCTAATATTAATAAAAGTTTATTATTTCCATGAAAATTTCCTCTATTCCCACCTGTTCTGTTGAGTAGTTCTGTCGGCAGAACTAATGGGATTTTTTTTACCATTAGTACTGTGATTTATAAGAATATGCATTACACCCTGCTTCAATCTCAAATATTCCCAACTGTTCTGTTACGTAGTTCGGTCGATAGATAAGACCAGTGAACGTAAACAATTTACTTTCACAAATATGTAATAATGCAGTTTCTCTTAATATCATAAAGGATTAAAAAAATATTAACGTAGTTTCTCTAAAAACAAAGGTATCCCAATGTCACCGTTAAGTAATTGCATTTTGTACACTCTGATCATCGCGTCGTTTTCGACCTACAGATTTGTCCTTCGTTTGGCTTTTTTCTTGAAATTTGCCATTTGGATGGCTTTAACAGAAAAAAACGATGCATCTTCTTCTATGTTTTTCAGGAACTGATAAACAGTCGCTGGCCTGGTTTTGAACGTGCCGTTAATGGCACGATGCCAGCCCTCAACAACATTAGTTGTGCGATGGCGCCGACCAAAGGCAGTCCATGACTTGATGCGCCTAGGTTTCATCCAGAAACTCATATATTTCATTAACTTATCCAAGACGCACCTGTCACTAAAATCCAGAACTTGGGATTTTACATATTCCCATCCTTCCTATGACACGTTCTTCGGGCAATAGTGGAAGAACGCTGCACAAACTTACGATTCTTCTCTTGCGAATGTTTTTAATGCCCAATTGCTTTGATTTTCTCCACAGTTTATTTGAGAAATGATAGTAACATCCATGATGATCGGTATTTGGGAAAACATCAGCAATGGCTTGGATGGCGGCTTTCTCGAAATCAGTAATGAAAGTAGAAGGTTTCCAATCTGGAATCTGGGTTTTTACTAGACTGAAAAGTGTGGTATAAGCTTTTTTGGTTTATATTATTGGTGCATATATTAGAGGCATCACATTGATAGTATCTTCAGAGCTTTCGAGATCTGCATGAATAGTATAAACCTCTTTGAAAGGTACCGGGCAAATTTTGAAAGTGCCGTCTGCTAAGAATTTTTTTTTTCGCGTAAGAGAGTTCCATCCAGCAGCTACTGCTGGATGCAGGTAGTACAAAAACCGGGAGTTCACTTCGGTTGAAGCATAATAATATATTCAGCAGTGGACTCTTGCATATAGAAAGATGATGATGATGACAATATACGACGCCATATTTAGTACTAAAATTAGAAAAACAAAGCTGTTTTTGCACATACAACCTATATTTTAATTGTAATAACCATGGTACATAGTCGTTTGTGTTTATAAGCCCCCCTATATTTCATAGAACAACGTCGTTAAATAATATAAAATACACTTTTCCTATAAATAAGTATAAACAATTATGAAAATCATAAATAATACAAGAATGCAACATTACTAAAAGGGTTCAGTAAGAATTTTCAACTTAAGGTGTTATAATAACATTAATTTGCACTTGAATTCCTACTTGGAGTTATTATGCGCGCTACTTACAATCTTGCAAGTAGCAGTTACGACTTTGTTCTATGGGGCCGTCGAAATAATGAAGGTAAAACAAATGACGGTGTCTTCAGAACTCCAGGCAAAAAACGACCTCACCCGTCTACAATATCCAACCTAGATAGTTTTGATATTCAAGCTATCAGGAACAAAATAAATGAATTCTATTTAGTTAAAAAACAAGTGCCTATCCTTAGAAGCCTTTTGGCTGATTTAAGAGAAAGCATAAACTTTACTGGATGCCGAGAAACACTACGGCAAATTTTGCTAAAGAATGGTTTTGAATTTAAGAAAAATAAAAATCAACGATCTGTACTTATTGAAAGATATGACCTCGAAGCCTGGCGACACAAATATTTAAGGACTATTGCTGCAAAACGTGTTGAAGGTAAACAAATAATATATCTCGATGAAACATACATCCATCAAAATTATAAACCAAAAATGTCTTGTCACCTTCGACACAGGCTGTTATCGACAACATTTCCACAGGAAAACGATTTATAATCGTTCATGCTGGCTCAGAGAATGGTTTTGTGCCCAATGCATTATTAACATTCAGCACTAAGTAGGGCATGGATACCGGTAATCGGTATTACCGGAAAACCGGTAATACCGCACCATTTAGACCATATTTAAATACCGGTGTTAAAGAGAAAAATACCGGTTTATCGATATTTTAGCATTAATGTATTTTTGTATACGCACACGTGTTTTCAACACAATATTATGATTTATGAAACAATTGAAAGTATACCAATACACTCAAAATCAACTGCTAGTAAAATAATAGTTTTGCTGTGTGTGTGTGAGTCCTGTGTTGGCATATTTCTTTGTCACACTTATTATTATAATAACATAATTCGTACACTCTCTCTCACTCG
The DNA here is from genome assembly GCA_963565745.1 of Phengaris arion. NCBI lineage: Eukaryota > Metazoa > Arthropoda > Insecta > Lepidoptera > Lycaenidae > Phengaris > Phengaris arion. The sequence continues at coordinate 4,172,875 of OY751444.1, read as the reverse complement.
TGCTGTTTTGTGAGCCTATTGTTTAGAGATTAAGGTTTAGGTTTCTAAACAATAAGAGTTATTGTTAACAATATCATATTCGAAAGCTACGGCTTGCTGTTGCCATTGTTGGCGATTACTTTGTGGTGTAAAGAGCATAATTATTGTATGGTTTTGGAGACGGATACGTAAAATAAGAAAAAAATTATATGGGACAAGATAAACGGTAAGTCAATCGATTTATATTATGTATTGTAATAATAGTTAGTTATGTTTACTAGTTAGTAAACTTAACAATCGAGCGACAATCTGCAAGCGAGTTTAATTAAGATTTACGTACTCATTAAATAAAAGCCACTTGAAGATTAATTATCGAATGAAAAATAACACAAGCCTACAAAAAAATAAAGTTTTTATTGATGCAGTTCTATTTTTATATGTGATCGATAAGGAAGGTTGTATACAATATATTGATATCAATCATTTCAATCTATAAGCTCTAATTTACCTACTACCCTCATTTTTAACATTTCCCCAGTCTTGTTCGTAAACACAATTTTTCAGTTATACAGATAAAATTTATCTCGTTATATCATAGAATCGTTATATCTCGAATATATATTCGATCCGACATCCTGATTACCGTGTCTTCATTAGTGCACAATGCATTTATGGAAGGACGATTTCCTGGGACCGGCATAGACGGGGCCAGTGAAGGACGACCTCAACGACACAATGCAGCCGAAGTACTGGAAATAGTCGCTGAAGACCCTGGTACGTCCATAAGTGTTATTTCACGGCGTACCGGGATACCTGAAAAATCCGTGCACAGAATTTTAAAAAGGCATGAATTATATCCCTTTCATTATCAAAGGGTTCAAACACTAATGCCAAGGGACGCTGCTGCGAGAGTAACATTTTGTCGCACAATGTTGCGAAAGATGCGAGAAGACCCAAGTTATTTTAATAAAATTTTATGGAGTGACGAGTCAAAGTGTCGAAAAGATGGTTTTTTGAACCTCCACAATTTACACAACTGGCAACTTGAAAACCCAAGATTGATACGTGAAGACAGATCGCAGTATCAGTTTAAAATAAATTTATGGACTGGCATTATTAACGGATAAATCATTGGTCCATTTAAGTTGCCGACAATATTAAATTGGGATATGTATTTGGATTTTCTAATAAATGTTTTACCTGGATTACTTTAAGACGTTTCACAGGAGATAAGAAACGAGATGTGGCTTCAAAATGATGGGTGTCCAGCACATTACGCTGTTCGTGTAAGGGAACATTTAAATAATACATATCCAGATAGATGGATAGGGCGATTGGGTCCAATTTTATGGCCTCCACGTTCGCCAGACCTTAATCCGTTGGGCTTTTTTTACTGGGGCTGCATTAAGGAAGTAGTGTACAAGGAAGCAATAAGTTCTGTGGAAGAGTTGCGTACGCGCATTCAAGTAGCAGCAAGTAAAATCGCAGAAGCCGGCTATGCGCGTCGGATTATAATATCTTTTATTAGGCGATGTAGAGCTTGTATTGCTGCCGGCGGAGGGTATTTCGAGCATTTAGTTTAAGTTATTGATAAAATAAATATATTTTTTTACTAAAAACAACCTGTTTTTCTTCTAAAAAAATTTCTGTTTTCCTTATTAGTGGCCCAATAACGTTTGTGTAAAGAATTTTGGTAAAATAAGATCTTTATGACGAAAGTTTTATAACCTTTTATAACAATACTTAAAATTTTTGAATTCTGAGCTTGATATTGATCTCGCTCCTGTAACTTAATTGCTAGTAAAGTACACATTGTAATACATTTTTAGAAACTACACATACTAGACAATTTATTAAGATAATCGGCAGCTATAGCGCCATACTTTTTTTTTCACAGTAAATGATCAAAGTTGACATTAAGAATTTTTTTTAAAAAAAAGCATAAAAAGCTGATTTTGAAAATTGTTTACGTTAAAGACACCTAAAACTGTATTAAAATTAAATAATACACGTCTTCAGGAGTATAATACTAAAAAAATCACACAGAAATACCTAAATTTGATGAAATGGCAACGGAATGAACGAAAAAAGTAGCGAAATTTATAAAAAAGTATAAAATGCTACGCCACACATACAAGTATTTGTGCGATCTAGGCGGCCAAAAGTCCCGTTTTCCAATTAACAATTACAGTCATAAAACCGGTTTCCCCGAATAAATTACCTGCCTGACAACAATAGCCGCTACTCCCAACACCGCCATCTCTCACCCTGTACCCGTACCGTCAGTCGGAATTGTAGCGTTGCATCAATTGTACGTATCTATTCTCGGCGCTACTCCAAACTTTAAAGTATTTTTCAAAGAGTTTATATTTATTTCATAATCTGAAAGTGATGGATTCTGTTAGTGCAGGTAAGAAACTTACAAAGTACATTATTATAGTTTTAATAAACTAATAAACTTGAAATATATTTTTATACTAACAGAAGACCTTTTTCATATAGTGATTTTCTTAATTTTTTTCTTTACTGGGGTTTATGTTTATGTATCGGGATAGATCGGGCTATGATTATTGGTATAGTTAATATATTAAGTATTTTTCTCCTAATTACCATTAAAAATATCTCCGGAAATGTCCGGATAAGTTCATTTTTGGGAGTTCAAAGATAAAATATAAAAAATGCAATTTAATGATAGTGACTCGTTACTTAACGTACGCTTGTTTTAGGCTCACCGGGTGTATCAGGAGTGAGGATTGTGACCCGCGAATACTTGTACGACCTTATGAAGGAAGAAAATTTGCCTAATTTTGATGCAAAATTAAACTATTTAAAAGATGAACTTTTATTGTGTGAAGGATATAATGAAGATCAAATTGCTAAGTTGAAACGTAATTTTTCTGATTTCAAATCAGAAATCAAAAAAAGGTGGATCAAATCTCACTATAAAGAGGACTTATTTCTCAAATACAACCGGTCATGGCTGGATGGTACGTTTGAAATCCCTATTGTTGAGACTTCACAAAAACGAACAGGTCGACCATCTAAATCGTTTGAAGAGACAAGTGAGAGAAGTAAAAGGCGAATGACCGAAGAACTTCGTTCCGGTTTCGACACGGAGGTCATAATACATGCTGCGCAGGTGGAACTGGGGAAATCTGGTAAAAGTCTCTCATCTAATGTTCTCAAATATATCATGAGTACTCCGACACGAGCCAGTAAATACAAGAAGGCATTTTATCTAACAAAATCTTCTAAAGAGCACCATGCCTTGACACCAATGCAAGCTTTGCAAATGTTTGTAGATGCTGACAAGGTCAATATGAAATAATAAGAAAAAACGAATAAGAAGTTTTTCCCTTGTTACAGTGTCTTACAAAAAGCCAAAAAGAAATGCTATCCACCTAAAGAAACTTGTACAGTAACGAGTACCAGTGCCGAAGCTCAGTTTACAACCTTTAATGGATGTTACCGTTTATGGCATTTATCGGAATACCTAGAAGAGGTTTTGTTAACTTTAAAGGAGGAAGAGCGGGAATCCATTATTTTAATAAGTCAATGGGGCTGCGATGGGTCCCAACAGTCCAAATATAACCAAAAACATGAAAATTATTCAAATTCAGACGCAAATCTTTTTTAAAGCTGTTTTGCCCCTTCAGTTAGCTTGTGGACATAACAACAGAAAAGTATTATGGAAAAATCCAACGCCTTCTTCACCGAGATTTTGTCGACCAATAAGGTTCCGGTTTATAAAGGAAAATAATGACGTCACTGAAGAGGAAATACGATATATTAAGAGCTTTATTAGCTCTTTAGCTCCAACCGAAGAAGTTTTTTACTAAGCACATATTTATAATGATAATGGTAGATGGAAAGGTGTGCAATGCAGCCACAGGTACGAAGTCTACAAGTAAGTGCTACATTTGTGGAGCAACGACAAAAGATTTTAATGACTTAAGTAACTATACGACTGAAGTAAATTTTGCGGCTTTTGAATTCATATATACGAAAGTATTTTACGCTTAGTTACAAACTAGGAGTAAAAAAATATAAAGAAAGAAAAACGCAAGAAGAAAAAGACCAAGAAGCACGAAAAAAAAATATATACAAGATAGGTTTGAAACAGAAACTGGTCTTTTGGTTGATATGCCTAAACAAAATTTCGGTAACACTAATGATGGTAATACAAGTAGAAGGTTTTTCGAGAATCCAAGATTAGCCTCAGAAATAACAGGAATTGACTATGAATTAATTTATAGACTAAAAGTTATATTGGAAACAATTTCAAGCGGGTTTCAAATTGATCCTATAAAATATAAAAAGTATGCTTTAGAAACGGCTCCTCTTTATGTAAACCTATATAATTGGCATCCTATGACGCCAACAACGCATAAAGTCTTGGTCCATGGCGCAGTCATTATAGAAAACGCACTTTTACCTATCGGGCAACTCTCAGAGGAGGCAGCTGAAGCTCGAAATAAACACTTTAGAAATTACGGCCAAGATTTTGCAAGGAAAGGACATCATTCATTTTGGACCAAAAAATGAAAGTGCCGGCCAGAAAAAAAAACTACGATATTCGGATAGAATACACAATTTCTATCATTTATTATTTATATTTCTTCTTCTTATATATAAAAATGCATTTTCAAATGTGTTAGTCGCGCTAAAACTCGAAAACGGCTGAACGGATTGGGCTGATTTTAGTTTTAAAATATTCGTAGAAGTCCAGGGAAGGTTCTAAAGTGACACGAAGTTCACCGGGACAGTTAGTCTTCTTCTTATATATAAAAATGGATTTTCAAATGTGTTAGTCGCGCTAAAACTCGAAAACGGCTGAAATAGTTGGGCTGATTTTAGTCTCAAAATATTCGTAGAAGTCCAGGGAAGGTTTTAAAGTGACACGAAGTTCACCGGGACAGCTAGTACTTGATACATATATATTTTTTTTTTTTTATGACTAAATATTTTTTTCCAATACTATTTATCAACCTTACCACTGTGTTTTACGATCAAGTATTATATCATAACGTAAGATATCCATGCTTTTAATAGTGACACTCCAACCTTTTTATCACAAAAGGATTATTTTTAAATTATTTTATTACGACGTAACCATTGGGCGCACAGATTGGACGTCATAGTAAAAAATGTTAGGAATTGTGTATTCTATTCGAATATATATTTTTTTCTTTCTGGCCGGCACTTTCATTTTTTGGTCCAAAAATGTATGAAACGTGAATGATGTCCTTTTCTAGGGAAAGTTGCAATGAAGACATATTCAACCTCGTCTTCTTCTTAGTTCTGACCCATTGTTAAGTAGTATGCGTGAGGTCAAAAAAAGAAAATCTAACACATTTATGCCCAAAACGTTGGACATGTTAGTATCTGCAGAACCGAATATATTAGAAAATTCTTCAGAAAGCGAAGAAGATTAAACTTTTAGTCAAACTTATAATTTTTTCTTTTTTTAATCTATGTACCTATTTTTTTGTGAATATACGCTTATTTCTTTTTAAACTTGTATTATATTCTTATTTATGTTGATTGGAAAACAATAAAGCAAAAAAATAATTTTGGCCGCCTAGATCGCACAAATACCTGTATGTGCGCCACTTTCTTATGGTTAGAAACCCTGGCAAGAAAATACGATTTTCTTACAGTTTCACATCCGGACCAACTCCAGTTTACGGGTTATCCATTATTTACGACAGACCCTGTATATTGAAAGATAAGAGAAAGTCGATTACAGACACTGTGATCCGCTTGTATTTTGCTTACTTCGGTATTGAAATTCGCAACCAAGATAAACCGTGGGTGCCTCATAGTGTCTGTAAAATGTGCATTGAACATTTGTGACAATGGGAGTAAAGAACACGTAAGTCTATGAAGTTTGGAGTACCTATGATTTGGCAAGAACAAAAAAATCATCATGACGACTGTTACTGTTACTTTTGTATGGTCAGAATAGTGGGCATCAACAAAAACGCCACAAATGGAAATATCCCAATATTTCTTCGGCAAAAAGACCTATTCCCCATTCTAAAAATCTTCCAATACCAGTTTCTCATCAGGTATTACAGCAATCTCAGGAGAATGAAATTGAAATACCTAGTGTTTCTCAACTTTCTCAAGACGATGACTTGGAATATTGTGGAGATACATCAAATCCTCAAACATTTTCACAAAATGAACTCAATGATCTTATCAGAGACTTAGATCTTTCAAAGGAGCGTGCTGAGTTGTTAGCATCGAGATTAAAAGAAAAAAATTGCCTTTCATTTGATGTACTAGTTACTTCTTATCGCACGAGAGAACAAAACTTATAACAATTTTTTTCTTCTGATGAAAGATTCGTATATTGTAGAGATGTGAGTGGCTTGCTGACATACATGGGCTTGAATACCTATCTGGCAAATGATTGGCGTCTCTTTATAGACAGTAGTAAAAGAAGCCTCAAAGCAGTCCTTTTACATAATGGCAATAAATATTCCCCTATTCCAATTACTCATTCTACATGTATGAAAGAAGAATATGAGGTAATTTCTGGTCTTTTACAGAAAATAAAATATTTTGAACACAATTGGGTGATCTGTGTCGAATTGAAGATGGTTAATTTTTTGTTGGGACAACAGAGTGGTTATACAAAATACCCTCGTTTTATTTGTCTCTGGGACAGTCAAGCCAAATCAAGTCATTGGACTCAAAAAAATTGGCCTATGAGAGATGGTCTTGTTGTTGGTGAAAGAAATGTAATAAATGAGCCTTTGGTTCCTCGGAAAAAAATAATTCTTCCGCCCTTGCACATAAAGTTAGGGCTAATAAACAATTTGTTACGGCCCTGGATAAAAATGGTCAATGATTTCAGTTTATTTCTCAGAAATTTGAAGTACTAAAAAATTAAAAGCAGGCATTTTTGACGGACCTCAGATACGACAATTAATTAAAGGCTCTTCTAACTTCCATGACTGAAGTAGAACGTCTTGCGTGGAAATCTTTTGTAGCGGTTGTACAAAAATTCCTTGGAAATTACAAGGCTGACAATTACTTAGAAATAGTTGAGGAAATGCTGCATAACTTCAGAAATTTGGGCTGTAATATGAACATAAAAGTGCACTACCTCCATAGCCATATAGACCACTTTTAACATAATTTAGGAGATCTTAGCGAAGAACAAGGAGAACGCTTCCATCAAGATATAAAAACAATGGAGATAAGGTAACAAGGCAGATGGGACGCTCATATGATGGCTGATTATTGCTGGGGACTTATGCGTGATTGTCCAAGACAATTTCATTCGAGTAAATCACTTAAAAGGCAATTTCTTGATATATAATAATGTGAAAATACATCGATATTTCTGTAAAAATGCATTTTTTTTTCTATTTCATAAACTAGAGCTGATACAAGTAAACCAGTTGCATTTTTAATATTGTTTTATAAGACTTACTTAAAATCAGGTCTAAAATGTCCAAAATGTGTGTAGGCCAGTGTAATGTGTATTTTTAATTAGTCATGTAAAACATATTTTTTACCTCTTTGCCTTCTAAATGGAATTTGGAAATGATAGCAAAAATAAAATTGGTATGCTTTATAATATTACCGGTCTTTGTTTGTAACATTGCACTTTATAGAACTTAATTGAACTACCTTTACTTATTTTGCTTTAACGATTTTAAATTAAAAACAACTCTGTTTAAATTTAAAACTACTCTATAAATTCATTAAAGCAAAACAAGTAAAGGTAATCTAATAAATAAAAATTAAACAAAAACCTAATTTTTGTTCAATTCATGTTAGAGGATTTTCTTGTAATTTTTAAAAACCCTAATTTGTTTGCAGATGAATCCAACCATGAAATATGATAAGTTTAAGAAGAAATGCGATGACAAGTCATCTGCATGGTTCTACTTCCTGCGCGCTGAAGATGACTGATCTGGGAAATGCAGCATTTGTTAAAAAATTATTAAGTCATTTGGTGGATCAACGTCGGGTATGCGCGTGCATTTAAAGTCGTCGCATCAAATTGATTTAAATAATTTGAATGCAGACTATGAGTTTGAGGCGGCACCTTCTTTGGATTCTGCTAGACCTTCAAGTAGATCTTCAAGTTTAACTAGATCTACAAGATTACAAGAATCAACATCTATCGATCTGGCACAAGAAGATCAAAGGCTATCTTCGGAAGATTTATGTGGCAACCCGAAGGAAAGAAAGATTTCAGAATATTTTCCAAGCGCTTATTCAATGGAGATTACAATTAGCCGAATGGTTGCAAGAGATGGATTGCCTTTTGCTAAATTTTGTACTTCCGACGACTTAGGGCTTGTACACAAAACTGCGATGCGACGTCGCACCGCAAAAACCTGCGAGCTCGCACGACGCATCGCAAGAACTTACGAATTGATTCGCATCGCGCATTTCTGCGATGTTACGTCACATTTGTTGACGCCATTTTTAGTTAACTTTGAGACAGCGCGTGGGCAAGACGTATACTTAATGTAAACAAAATGACAGAGTACGACGTTGATTTTTTTATATCACTGATTGAGGAGTGCCCTGTTCTTTGGGACACTAGTAACGAAGATTATAAAAATAAATTCATTAAACAAGAAGCTTGGAAGAACGTATGTAGAAATTTATTTCCAAATTTCGAGGAAAAAGAAAACAATGAAAAAACTAAACTTGGTAAGTAGACAAATACATTTATTGCAACTTCTTTTTACTTAAGCTACCTACAAATCAAATATTCTATACATATGCCACTATTGTGAATAAAAGTAATTTCTTCTTATTTCTTCGTTTTATTCGAATATTTCGTACGCGTCTTTACAAACGTCTTTTATTTCTTGTCGCCATCTTAAATTGTATCTCTTTCACACCTGTACCTAACCCTATTTACGTTTCTCATTCCTCTAACAATGTTTATCTCATTCTTTCATACATCACCTTGCATATGGTCTATCTCTCTCTCTCTCTCTCTCTCTCTGTTATAATGTTGCTATCCCACATATACATTTTGTCTTTGCGATGTGATCCTTTTGTACCTGTTCTATTTACTTATTACACTTATTACTTCGGTTAGAAAGCTAGCAACAATGCAAGCGACATTGTATTCTCAAATTTTTTGTAGTTGCCAGCTTAATGCCCCAACTTCACTAGCAAAGTAATCCAAATATTCGTTTCTTATTATATTTGCACTTACTACCTGACTACCTACATTCAACCGTTGCTGGACTGGCTGGAATACGCAACAAGCCTTGACAATGTCTATTGCAAAATCATATGACACGTTAATGGGCCGGTGAAATATTCGCCACTTATTGGCCAGTATGCCGAAAGTACACTCGACATATCTTCTTGCCCTACTCAAACGGTAGTTGAATACTCTTTGTTTAACAGACAAATGCTTGCCCGAATAAGGGCGCATGACATTATTCGAAATAGAAAAAGCTTCGTCTCCGACAAAAACAAATGGAACCGGTTCTTGAAAGCCCGGTAACGGCCTCGGTGATGGTGTAGGCAAATCACCTCTCATCAGTAAGTCGTACAGTTTCGTGTTGTGGAAAATAGTGGAGTCGCTTTCCTTTCCATATGCTCCTATGTCCACATAGATGAATCGGTATTTCGAATCAACAATAGCCAACAAAACTATTGAATTGTAGCCCTTGTAATTAAAAAAAAGTGATCCACTGTTTGGGGGACTACAAATTCGAGTATGTTTCCCATCAACGGCTCCAATACAGTTAGGGAAGTTGGCTTTCTTGTCAAAGTCTGCAGCAATTTCTTCAATAAGCTGTTGCGTTATTTTCGGTATGTTTGCATTTAAACAATGTTTCCAAATTGCGCTACAAACTAATCGTATTATCTTAGCAACTGTACTTACTCCTCGATAATAATTTAAATGTATATTTCTGAGTTCATCTCCGGTTGCTAGGAATCTGTAACATAAATAGAAAATAAAGTAAGGATTAATTTAAATAACAACTTTGAAAAGTAAAGAATACTAACCTAAAACGACATAAACATACATATATATTAATAATATATTAACAATAATATTCTTGGACTATTAACTTAGCTGCTAGCTTTACTATAAATATAATAAAATAATTTTATTTTCTTTTTTTTTGCAGGTCAATCAGTAATACAAAGATGGAGGGGGATTAAGGATACCTTTAATAAATATGAAAAAAAACTCAAAGAGTAGGTCAGGGTCTGGATCAAAAAATATTAAAGAATACCATCTATACAAACAATTGCAATTTCTGAAGAAAAATTTACAAAATGAGACGACTACCAGTATAAATGAAACAGAAAATGAGCAAGATAATCAAGAAGGTACATCTCAAAACCGTTACCAAAAACAGCCACCAAAAAGAAAGAAGGCGAGTAATAATTTTGAAGATGAGATTATAAAGACTTTGAAGGAACCGGAGAATAGACACATATCTTTTTTTAAAGGTATTCTACCATCACTTGAAAGATTAGATGACAATAAAACACTGATCTTTCAAAGCAGAGTTCTTCAAATTTTAACAGAATTGCATCAACCTCATGGCTACTACTATGCGAATAGCAACTACCAGGGTGGCTATCAAACTCCCAATTTTGCAACATCTCAACAAACGCCACCGATACGTCCACATTCATCTAACATACCACATCAAATTGATTCACCTAATAATGATTTTTCTAACTCGAGCATATTAAGCACACTTTCAACGGAAGAAGACTTTGATTTTTCGTAAATTTTATCGATTGTATTATTTGGAAAACACTTTTCTTAATAAAAATTAATGTAAAGAATTATTGTTTTACTTACCGGATAGTGAGGCCAATCATTTCCAGAGGCATAACAGGAACTCTCCCCTTGTACGATTGTTTCAGAAGACATGGTGATAATAAACTTAAAAGCTCTTCGAATGAAGATATGCTCATTCTAAAATAATCAAAAAACTTTTTTTCGTCCATTTTCAAAGCTTCATATTTTTGATGAAAATAGTTCCCTTTGGGGTTCATAATAGTAATAAATGGATGAACCCAAAATCTTCTTTGTTTCTTTTGCCTGTATCTCCAAAGCAATAACAAAAGTGCACACTTCTTTTTACGATCCATGTCACGATCTAGTTATCAAAATACGTCCAGTAAGGTTGACGGTCGTCGAAAGAATGGTCACCCTGGAGGATGCCTTGCCGCACGAAATCGCATCGCAGCAATTCGTATCGCAACTTTCTGCGTTGCGAATTCGCATCGCAGTTTTGTGTACAAGCCCTTACGCCGACTTTTTAAAAAGGCGGGTTATGATCGGTTACCTTCTACACCAAAATCTATCAAAAATATTGTGATGAACTACAGCAAAATTGAGAAAAATAAAATTACAACTGAGTTTAAAGAAATTCATAAGAAAGAAATTCTCACTCACGTTCGATGAATGGACATCAACTCGCAACCGGCGATACATGAACATCAACGTACACAGCGGAATTAGTAAATTTAAAGATGGAACCAATTTTAAAAATCTTGGCCTGATCAGAGTTCGCGGTTCAATGCCAGCCATGACATGTATCTCGCTTTTGTAAAAGAAGCTTTTAGACTTTGATCTTTCTTTAGATGGAGATATTTTGGCCATTACGACTGATGGGGCAACCGTTATGTGTAAAGTTGGAAGAGATATTATTGCTTCGCACCAGTTTTGCTTAGCCCATGGCGTGCAGCTTGCAATAGACGTATTGTATGCGAAGAAAAGTACTAACACAGAATTTAATATCTCGGTCCCGAACACATAAGAAGATAATTCTGGATCTGAATCCAGTGGCACAGAAGAATCCGAAGGATTAACTTCGAGTCTGCTTGAAGGTCTTACACGATTCATCCTCATTACAAGGATGTTATAACTAAAGTTCGAGCAGTAGTTAAGCTATTTTCTAAATCTCCTACCAAAAATGATGAATATCTACATAAATATGTTAATTCAACAAGAACACAAAGAGATTTGATTTTAGATTGTAAAACTCGTTGGTCCAGCATGGCAAATATGATAGAACGATTTAATCGCCTAAGACCAAGCGTTCTGAAAGCTCTGATTGATGTTGAATCTAATATTAAATTTACCGAAGAAGAGCTAACACTTCTTGATAGTATGCAAAAATGCCTTACAATTATTAAGCTGACTGTCGAAGCTCTTTGTCGGCGTGACGCAACCCTAGTGACGGCACACGCAGCTCTGAAGTTTTTGTTTAAAAAAATTGATAAACAAAATACTAACCTTAGTGCACAGCTTGCAGATTCGCTGCGTGGTCGTATTGCACAGAGAACTACTGTTGACATCGATGTTACTATATCTTCACAATCCAGAAACTTATTTTAACGAACAAAAGTCTCCAACACAAGAAGGGCTTACTTGGAAAATGGGAAATGATAAGTAACTTATCAAGCGCTTTTATCCAGCTCAAATCGACCAGTCCACAACGTCGGTAGCATCAGCAGAAAGCGCCAACACAAGTAACAGCGATGATAGTGCTGGATCATCTTCAATAGAGAAGGAATTAAATAAAGCGATCGAAATATCTATGCAAAGAACAAGCTTATCTCAAAATCTATCTGAAAGAATAGAGGATGATGATGATTTGTTGACAGTTTTACGCATCGAAATGACACTTTGCGAAAACGGCGGAAAGCGAGGACGTTATTTGCAAGAACTGTATGAATATATTTTAATGACGGTATCTCCTACTAGCGTTGAATCAGAGAGAGCTTTTTCAGCAGCTAATTATATGTGCAATAAAATACGATCTTCATTAAATGACGATACTTTAGATGCCATATGTTTCTTGAGGACACTGTTCCAACAGCAAATAACAAAATAATATAATTACATAATATTATTACAGATTCAGCGAGGATGCATGTTTTAAATTTTAGTTTAAAGAATATCTTATTTTTTGTTGTATGTTAGATACCTTTGAGTTTTTTTTAATGTTGACTAATAGATATTTTTATTTTCTTAATTACAGAACAGATATTTTACTTATATGTAAATGATAGTCGCTTTTTTAATGTTTAAATTGTTGGTTATTTTAAGTAATACTTAAGGAAGATTTTTTTTAGTTATTTGTTTAGTGTAAGGAACAAAACACTGTTTAACTGTTAAAGGACATCATTCATTTTGGACCAAAAAATGAAAGTGCCGGCCAGAAAAAAAAACTACGATATTCGGATAGAATACACAATTTTTATCATTTTTTACTATGACGTCCAATCTGTGCGCACAACGGTTACGTCGTAATAACATAAAAAATAAAATATTTTTTTATTAATTCTTTGTTGTTAAAAAAAGATTGGAGTGACATTATAATATAAAAAAAATATTATATTAAAACTTATTTAGGTACATAATCGCAAAATACTCAAGGTCAAAACCTAGTGGTCAAGATATAAAATCGTACTCTTTAACACATTCATAATTATTCTTTATAATAAAGAATGTTGTCTGTTTAGAGTCAAACATTACAGGTTACTTTCTCTCAAAACTTCAAATGGAATTCCGAGAACTAATGAAAAGGGTTAAGGGACGGCTACCTGGGTGCGTGAGCGCATTGTTATTGGTTGCCGACCGCCCGCCCGCGCTACGCCAGCGGCCAGCCAGCGGCCAGCCAGTCAGTTATCCATGCAACTTTGGTTACATCGGACGGCTATCGTGACAATAATCTCTTGTTCTTAGAGCGATATAATATCAAGTGTATTTAGCGAAGCTTAATATCTGACATTATGAACGTACAATTGTGTATTTCGTGTCGTGTGCCTATTGGTGATCGCCGAAGTTATAGTTGGACATCCCGTGAATCACAACACATCGAAATCGCACAGTTTGTTATTGAAGATCTACTGGGTCATCAGGTGAGGATTATATTATCGCTATAACGAACGAATATGCCTAAGATATTTACTACGAACAAACATCATAACTCTTATGTACATAATGTTATAACATAAGCCGCATTTGCTGCTGTGATTTTTAACAAACACAAGTTTTCAAATAAAGAGGGCCCCCCGCCCTCCGCAGATATATTATTTTTTTTATTTAATGATATATTACTAAGCTAATAAACTTTTTTTTTTCAGAATGAACCTACAGATGTTATATGCCGACCTTGTTGGCAAAGGGCCGAGCGGCAATATCTCCGACGTCAACGTGAAGTGCAGGAAGAACCTGACAACGAAGAACCTGATGTTGCAGACGAAGAAGTTGACGCTGTGCCTCATTCTACAGTTTTACCTGGATTTGTACGAACTAGTAATACGGCAAACTCTTGTGTATTTCAACACTGTGTGGACTCAACAAGACACAGAATACCAGAAAACATTATTCTACGTGTTCTTTGCCGATACAGTGTATTCATATCAGAAAACAGTCGTGTTTGCAGCGAACACCTCGAGCAAAATGAATGGCATTTACTTGCTATGCAAGACAATTTAATTCAAGATTTTAATTCTGCACAGATCGTTAGTGCGCTAAGGTTGTTAATAAACCACATTAAAACAGAAGTTTTAGATTTTGAGCATTATGAATTGATCAATAACAAAGAGTTCCACGATTGGACTGGTCTTACTGCTGAACAATTCTCTGATTTATTGGCCAACACTCCCGAGCTTAAATCAAAGAAGAAACAAAAAAACAATTTTAGCAGCTTTACTTGCAAAGATCCGAACTGGAGACTCAAATGCTAGGCTCGCAACGATATTTAAAACGAGCGAATCCACATTTGCGCGAATGCTTGAGACTGGCCGAGAAGCACTTTTGCGAGACTTTGTTCCAATGCATTTGGGGTTTGACCATATGACTCGGGAAGATGTCACACGTAGGAATCTTCTTATCCCAGAAAGTCTTTTTGGAAATATTGAAAGTCCTCCCGAAGAAAGAAAAGCTATTACAATTGTGGACGGCACATACATCTACATCCAAAAAAGCTCAAACTACTTTTTTCAACGAAAATCTTATAGTAGTCACAAGTTCCGGAACTTAGTAAAACCATTTTTATTTGTCTGCTGCGACGGTCACATAATAGAAGTTTCAGGTCCACACGCTGCTACTTCTTCAGATGCGCAGATAATGCAGAATATTGCTGAAAATGAAAGTGATCATGGCGATGGATTATTCCAATGGTTCTACCAAAGCGGGGACGTATTTATTTTGGACCGTGGGTTCAGAGATGCAGTTCCCATTCTTGAAGGAAATGGTTACACTGTGAAAATGCCGGAGACAAAGCATCCTGGAGCGACGCAACTAACCACGGAACAAGCAAACAAGTCACGCCTTGTTACTATTTGCCGTTGGGTTGTGGAAGTAGTAAATGGCCGATTTAAACGAGATTTCCGCCTGTTGAGAAACGTTCATATTAATATAACATTGCACTATATGTTTGAATATTTTAGAATCGCAGCAGCATTAATAAATGCTTATCACGTGTTGATAGTAGATAATGTCCATGCTTCTGATTTTTTGCAAATAATCCGGGAAAGGATAAACATGCCCAATACACTGGCAGATCTTGTCGCCAGACGTAACTTGAACAGAATGAGAGCACAGTTCCAGCCCATGTCTGCAGATATGGCTGAGTTTAATGACTTTCCTACGCTGACCGAAGAAGAATTAATATTATTTAGCCTCGGTATATATCAGCTGAAACAAGCGAGAAGTTACTATGGAGAGCATGTTCAACCAGATGCGAGTTTTTAGCATTGAGCTAAGTGGTGGAATTCCTCTAGAGCTTGTAAGGGAATTGGAGGGAGAGGACTTGTGGTTGATTCGAGGGCGAATACAATCCCGACACATCCGATCTAAAACATACTATGTGTATATTGCTCTGGATAGAACAGCAACCGGGCGTCGAGCAATAAAACATTACTATTGCACATGCCATATAGGAATGAGAACCATCGGATGTTGCTCCCATACTATGTGCATAGTCTGGTACATGGGTTATGCTAGACATGACCCTTACCTCAGCCCACCCGCAATAAGTTTAGATGACGTATTTGTAAGACTAGAAAATGTTTAATTGTACGTCATTAACTTATTATTTTTATTAGCCTTTATTCAGAAGAACAATACATTTATTTTATATACATTACAAAATATTCAAATCAATAATTGATTTTTCCGTTGCGCGGTCTCTGCTTCTGAGTGCCTCTTGGCAATGGCCTCCCCCAACAGCTTCCACTCACATCTCTGACATGCCACTCCACATACACTAGTCCACATTTTGCCAGCCATTTGTACCATTTCATCTTCCCATCTTTTTAGAGATCTGCCCTCTTTTCTTTTAGCCCTTCTGGGATACAAAGATGTTATTATTTTTGTCCATTTGTCTGGCCCTCTCAAAATCAAAACATGTCCGGGCCGGACATGTTTTGATTGTTTGTTGTTTCATTTCAATTTTTTAGTTTTATATGTTACATCAGTTACACGTGTCATTTTTCTCAACTCCTTGTTTTCTATTTTGTCTATCCTTTTCTTTCCAAACATACTCCTCTCCATAGCCTTCGGCCCAACTTCCAGCATACTTGTATGAGCTTTTGTTAGTGCCCAAGTTTGGCACCCTTATGTTAGAATGGGTGGAATCCATGTATTAAATAGTTTTCTTTTGGTGCTCATGTTTATACTTATGCATTTTACTATTTCTTTAAAGGACCAGAATCTTTTCCAGGCATTGCCAATTTTTTTTTGTATATCTTTGGTTGTTGTATCATATATATTAGTTATAACCACTGATTCTAAGCAGGAATCTTGCGGTTAATATTGTCTATTTCTCCCAGCGCCAGAGTTGCCAGAGCGTTTTTTTCTTAGTAATGTTGTCATTACCTTGTAATATCGATCAAACAAAACAAATGCTGTTTAGTCTATTTATATTTCTTCTTCTTATATATAAAAATGCATTTTCAAATGTGTTAGTCGCGCTAAAACTCGAAAACGGCTGAACGGATTGGGCTGATTTTAGTTTTAAAATATTCGTAGAAGTCCAGGGAAGGTTCTAAAGTGACACGAAGTTCACCGGGACAGTTAGTCTTCTTCTTATATATAAAAATGGATTTTCAAATGTGTTAGTCGCGCTAAAACTCGAAAACGGCTGAACTAGTTGGGCTGATTTTAGTCTCAAAATATTCGTAGAAGTCCAGGGAAGGTTTTAAAGTGACACGAAGTTCACCGGGACATCTAGTACTTGATACATATTTTTTATTTTTATTTTATGACTAAATATTTTTTTCCAATACTATTTATCAACCTTACCACTGTGTTTTACTATCAAGTATTATATCATAACGTAAGATTTCCATGCTTTTAATAGTGACACTCCAACCTTTTTATCACAAAAGGATTATTTTTAAATTATTTTATTACGACGTAACCATTGGGCGCACAGATTGGACGTCATAGTAAAAAATGTTAGGAATTGTGTATTCTATTCGAATATATATTTTTTTCTTTCTGGCCGGCACTTTCATTTTTTGGTCCAAAAATGTATGAAACGTGAATGATGTCCTTTAACTAAACAAGTTGATTTTAATGTTTTTTTTGTTCATTCGATTAAATTATAAAGGATTTAGCGCTTTTTTGATGAATAAAGAAATACCGCAAAAATACCGAACACCCGGAAAACCGGTTTTTGAAAAATCAATACCGGTATTATACCGGTATTGCAAAAATTCCCAATACCGCCATGCCCTAGCACTAACACTAACTTGGTAGACACCAAAGCAGACTACCATCATGACATGAATGCCTCAAATTTTAAGAAATGGTTGTGCGAGAAACTGATACCCAATTTGAGTGCAAATAGCGTCATAGTGATAGACATCGCCAGTTACCATACAGTTCAAATTAATAAGATACCCAACACCAGCACTCGGAAAGCAGATAATATACAAGATTGGCTGCGGGCCAATCACATTATGTTTGAAGAAAATCAGACCAGATCGGAAATATTGATTTTGGTACAAAAGCACAAACCTGAGCCAATATATGAAGCAGATGAAATGTTAAAAGAGCACGGTCATGAGGTATTAAGATTACCTCCCTACCATTGCGACCTCAATCCCATCTAAGAGCTCATATGGAATCTTGGAAAGCGAAAAGTGGCAAGCAGAAATATTTCTATATCAGTAGCTCAATTACAAGAACTAATAAAATAAGCTTTCCAAAGCAGATGACTGGAAAAAAAATGTCGACCATGTACTGCATGTTGAAGACCAATACAGAACCAGGGATGGGATAGCAGAAGATATGGAACAATTTATAATAAGTGTCCGAGATGAAGAGTCGAGTAGCTCAGATGAATCAGATATGGGTGTAGAATATTTAGAATTAGAATTTGATTACAGTGAATAAAATACAATCATGTTTTTATTGAATGTGATTGTGAATGACTTTGATTTTTACCTGATTATTTAAGTGATATTCTTATTTAAGGTGGTTCGTTTTCCATAGTAAAGTATTTTTCCATTTACGGACGAATGGAGCATAACCTTAAACTGAAATTATATAATTTGGCATTTATTATGATGTTTATTCGCGGCAAATTATATTTACTAGACAAAAGTTGTATAATAATCGCATAAATCAGTCGAAAATTCAGTTCTATTTTGTTAATGTGTGAGTGTACACCGACAGTATCGTATGCTAAGTTACAAGTTTAGTTGTGTGTCCGGCTACGTTGCCAGCTCGCGCCTCGCTATGCTCGTTCCGTACACTGTTGCCGTTCTTCTCGACGATAACTTGGATCTTCAAATTGTAATCGTGGGAGCTTGTTTTCTTTCTGCCACTTTTTACAAAGGTGTTGCCAACTTTGCACTTTTGATGCTAATCATTTTCATAATTATGCGTAGGCCGTAGCCCCATTTGATTTATATTTATAAATAATAATTATAACTAATTACCATTATATCTAGCTTTATATCGTTATTATAGTTATTTTTTGGGGAAATGTTTCTATTGAGCATGCAAAATATCGCGGATGATGCCGAAATACAAAAACCGTTTAAATATAATATATTTATGTTGAGAGGAAATTAGGGTACAGAGGGAAAGAAAAAGGCCAAAGACTATAAAAGGGGAAATAGCGGGAAATAATACTGTATAAAAAAAGGAAATAAGTCCTAAAAGGGGAAATCTGAATTGGGGCGAAACGAAATCATTATAGTGGAAACACTGGACAGCCGGCCGGCCGGTGTCAACTTTATATGGCGTTCCTGATTTGCTCTGCATCACGCATTGTTTTAATCCGAATTCCATATATCATTGATTTCTTTGTAATTAACTGCTATAACGTTGAGTCGAGCTCTGCTCCTCCGTTCTAAGTGTTACAAAGTTCAGTGAATCGTGAGATAATGACTGCGAGATAGTGACTCTAACCTTACCTATTATATTTTGTGTTGTGAGATATTGGACTCTTTGAACCTCCTGAGTTGAGTGGTTATCTGTTCGTGTTAGTGCACCGACATAAAATGGAGCCACGAACTTCGCGAAAAGACTATAAAAATCACCAATATTCTGGTGCAAGAAAAAGTCGCAAACGAGTTCGTGGACAAATGAAACGCTATCACGGAGAAGTGAAAAGGTAAGAAAGTATTCTCCTACTGATTTGTGGATGTACTCATAAAGTACCTACTCATTATAATTATATTGAAAGTTCAATCAGTATATCGTCTTAGGTTTTGTTTTTGAAAGTATAGGTACCTAACTAACCTTTTTTTACTTGTTGCAGTCGTAATGAATTGTGGTGTAAAAGACCGAAATCAGACGATAATGACAAAAAAGAAAACATTTCTTCAAGTTCTATGTAAGTGCACCATCAAATTCATAATATTATGTAGACAATAACTTTGAATTCCTCATGAGTAAGTATTACTTATCCACTAATTACAAAAAATACTTTATACCTAACTACAGATTGAACAACACTGTCAAGACGTACAGCACCAAATCGAAGAAGTTTAATGTAGAAGCAAATTATACTCAATATGAACAATTGGAGAAAACTGAAAATGAAACCACAGCAGCAAAGCCATTGGACATAAATTGGCCACTTATTGATCCCACTGACAGTCACGAGTTGACTGTTGAATATGTTTCACCAGATAATTTGACTGGTCTTTCTGGAAACAGAATTGTGGACCTAGCGCACGTCCTTCAGTGGGCTTTCAGACTGGAGAGACACCGATCACAATGTAAAGGAAGCAGTATTTTATTTATAAATGAATTGAAAGATGGCTTCAACAGCATATTTATATTCAAGTGTAGCAGTTGTTTAAAAGAATTCCGGAACAGCAATGAAATAGTAGCCAAACACAATAAAGCCTTTGTTTGGGGAACATTAACAGCTGGCAGTTATTACTCCCAATCTGCTCACATAACCAACTTGATGGACATCCCTACCATGTCACCTAACAAGTTTCGGAAGACAGAGAAAATATTAGGTGATGTCTGGCAGGACCACCTAACCAAAGAAATTAAAAGAAATGGTGAATTAGAGAAAGCTCTTGCCTTGGGAAAACAACATATTGATGAAGATGGTGTGCCATTTGTGACTGTGTATGTGGATGGTGGCTGGCCTAAGCGATCATATGGCCATGACTATAGTTCTGCATCAGGAATGGTTGGTTGGTTTAGTTGATAACCTGTATTTCTTTTTTTTGTGATTGTTTTTTATAACTTTTGTTATATTACAGGCCTGCATTATTGGTAAAGAGACGAAAAAATGTCTCTTCATAGGCATCAAAAATAAATACTGTTACCACTGTCATATCTATGAGAAAAAAAATGAGCCAGTGCCTGAACATACCTGCTTCAGAAATTATGAAGGGCCATCGACAGGAATGGAGTCGACTATTTTGATAGAAGGGTTTCAAAAAAGCCAAGAAATGCACGGAATTAAATATTTGCAATTTGTTGGTGATGGAGACTCTTCAGTTTTTGCACAACTCAGAGAAAAAGTCTCATATGGACAACAAATAAAGAAGATTGAGTGCAAAAATCATGTAATCAAAAACTACACTGGTGCATTGTACAAGGTAAAAACATTATTTTACAGCCATTGCCTGCAAATTTATCAGACTACTGGCCAAATTTTTTGGCTAAATAACATAATTTTTTGTTAATTTTTTACATTATAATATGTTATATAATAAAATAACTATATAATGTAGTGTATTGTGTTCCATGTCTTCATTAATTTGTATTCATTTTCAGATTCTAGCAAATACAAAATTGCCATTACTTGGCAGAAAAATATTGAAGCCGAAAGTGCAAAAACTTACTGCTGTGGCACGAAAAATAATAATACATGACGATCGTAACACTTTTAGAGAAGATTTAAACAATGACCCTTCTCATGTATTTGGATGCCACAAAGATTGCAAAGAGTATTACTGCAGATTCATCAACAGTGATGAAAAGGACACAGATCTTTCACAAGAATTGAAAACAAAGGCACCCACAGTTTGGGCTCTCATTTGTGCAGCAAAAGAGGCAGTCATGTCAAAATGCCATCGACTATCAAATGACACAACAAATGTGGTGGAAAACTTTATGAGTGTCTTGAGCAAATTCATATGTGGAAAAAGATTGAATTTGCACAAAGGTGGCTCATATCAACGCAGAGTATATGTTGCAGGTAAGAATTGAATAATGTATAACATAAACACAACTAGCTTTTGCCCACGGCATCGCATGTGTAAAAGTATACATAAAAACCTTCCTCTTGAATCACTACTCTTTCTACTAAAAAAAACTGCATCAAAATCCGTTGTGTAGTTTTAAAGATCTAAGCATTTATATTATATAGAGACAAACAGACACGAAAAGCTTAGTTAGTTCTTAGTTTTACTTTATATTGTTTTCAATATTACACTTTTTTATTTCAGGCCTTTCACACACTGCTGGTGAAAACTGGCATGCAAGCGCTTGGAAAAGCCACACAGCATGTAGCCCTGGGAAAACAGTAAAAAAATACATTGCTCAAAAAGGAAAATGTCAAGAAAGACGAAAAAACTACACCCGCAGGCTGCTTTTCGTCCCCAAATGTAAACCTGACCAGAATTATGGTCCAAAGGCACAAGAGGCAAATGAACCAATTGCAGAGACAGATCTGAAAGAAGCATGTCTTCTAAAACTTAAAGAGTTTCAAAAAACAGATCAGGAAATTGAAGATATTGAACACCTGACCATTGGGCAACATGAAAATGATGTGTATAATACACATAGATGTAACAGGCTCACTGCCAGCCAGTTTGGAATGGTAAATGGCAATACTCTAGTTTTGTAATATACCACAAATTAGCACATTATGCTCAATTTGCCCTCTGTTACAGATCTGTAAGCGAAAATCAACGACACCCTGCCACAACCATGTCAAAACAATTTTATATAAAAACAATATTCTGACCAATGACATGTCGTATGGTCAACGCAATGAGTCTGTGGCAAGGACATTATTTACAGAAAAAATGAAAAAAAACGTGCGACCAGCAGGCCTCTTCATTGACAAAGAATTTGGCTTTTTGGGTGCTAGTCCGGATGGTATGTGGCATAATTCATTTCAAATTATTGTTTTTCTGTCCAGATCATTTGTGAATATATTATTATTTACTGCAATCAATAAATTTCAGGGGTTATAGAAGAAGAAAAGTCTATTTTGGAAATTAAATGTTTCCCCTCATTGGCTCGTAACAATCAAGACATGAATGCTGCTGCTAAAGATAGAAAAAACTTCCCATTGTATATTGACAACAATGGGAGTTTACAAATAAATAAAAAACACAACTATTACTATCAGGTTAGTACCAATTACATGCTGTTGTTGCATGCAGTAAACAGAGATCACCTGCTGTGCTTTATTTTACTGTTTGAACATTTTTACACCTACCTATTCTTGTTACAGATTCAGGGGCAACTACGAGTTTCTCAAATGAAGAAATGTTATTTTGTGGGATATATTTCTCCAGCTCATGATATTACAGTACTAGAAATCGAGCGTGACGAAAATTTTATTTTGGACATGTTACCTAAATTGGTATCATTTTATAAAAATTCTGTTTTGCCAGAGGTGGTACTTCGAAAAGTAAAAAATAATCAAAACTGCATAGACGTTTCACTGTGGTAGCACATTTATTATTATATTACTTCTCGAATAACCGCCTCTGTAGTTTAGTGGTGGTTATTCTTTTATAAAGGACAATTTTATTGTAAAATGTTATTTTTCAATAATGTAATAAATAATAACTGCAATAGTAAAAACCTGATTTTTATTTAGAACTCGGACAAAAATACATAATATTATATTTCACGACTAAAATCTCTTATTATGTAATTTGAATAAAATTACAAAAATATAACAAAAAAAGTTCAAAAACAGTATGTCGGTCTAGCGATACGAACCCGTTACCTTAGAGTACAGACCAAGATGCTTACTCATTTGGCCAGGTCATGCTATGCAGAGCGGACGAAATTTAATAACGCTTCCGTTTACGATGAAATCTTTGTATGTGTGTGTGAATCACTCGCGCGCCGCTTCGCCGATGCTAAATGCACAAATAAAGCGATTTTAACACTTAAAATATTATTTAAGTATTGTTAGTTACATCAAAAATATTACGCTATTACCGGTAAACACTTTACTTTCTAAAAATTTGTTCTATTTAGTTGAAAAAAAAAAAAAAAAGCTCTATTAGGACATTAACGCCATCTAGTGGCGCGGCAGTGCCTAGCTGACCGTGACGAACCACCTTAAGTAATTATTTTCATACAAATTTGCTTGAATCTGTTGTGTATTTTCACACCATTAATCAATACTCAATCACACAAAATTGTTAAACAGATTTGGATGAAATTTTGCTTGCACGTAGTTTATATCCTGGGTTAACACACAAAATACTTTAATCCGAAAATTTTAAGTTCTGGGAGTAAAAATATATTATTAATTTATTATTTTATAAAAGTATCAAAATCGTTTTTTCCAACTATTTTCTGTGTTGCCTTCTTCATCAATTTTGAATTTGCCGCGCTTTGCTAGGTTCATGTTCCGCTAGCCAGACTTTAGTTGTATCAAAATCATATGTTACAATTTTTGCAGATGTCGTATGAACGCGAACAAAAATTGCTCCAGAACATGTTTGATGAGGCGTCTATTCCTGAATCAAGTCAAGAACCGTTTGCTGATGATGGAGAATATGGATCGGACTTGGACTATCAACCAACAGCCCCAGATTTCAGTAGTTCTGAAGATGAAATTCAGACCACCCAAATAAAACGCAGACGACAGAAACAAGCTGCTATATACTATGGTGAGTCCAAATCTTCTTCGTCTAGTAATGATGACAAAACGAATGAACCCGAAGACCGGCGTGAGAATATTGAGGTTGCACAAAGTTTGGATTTATCTGTAGACCGAATACAAGAACCTGTCCCATTGATAACAGGTGAGCCTATGGTTGACGAACAAGATCCTAATGTGTCTCGAGATGTTTATTTTGAGCCAAACCCTGTCAATGTGACTACTAGTACTAGGAGGTCAAACACGCCTGTTATAGAGGAGTCCTGGTCTCAGACGAATACCCGATTTTAATTTTGATCATTCTCAATGTGGTATAACCGTTGACGTTGATGGGATGAATAGTGTAATCGACTTTTTTTACCTCGTATTCCCTCAAAATTTTATTGAATATCTTGTTAATTGTACCAACAATAATTGAATCGGTGATTGTTAAAACCCCACAAGTAACACTTTTTTTGAAATATTTTTTTTTGCATTTTTGTATCCCTTGTCTATGGCCAAATTTAGAATGAGTATTTTAACAACACAACTGCAGTCAAATCAGTACAAAAAAACGATCGTCAAAATGCCGTTGATTGTTAAAACAACATAACTTTTTCAAATATGTTGTTTTGACACTCAAGTTGGCAACACCGTCACTTCGCGCGCTGTTTGTCAGTGTCACTGACCACTGTCAGTTGTTTCTCTTTCGCTCGCTTTTAAAATCTGTAAACGGAATTAAAACTTGAATAATATGGACTCTGATTATGAGGAAATAATTACGGCAGCACCCGAAAATAAAAATGAACATTCATATAAACCCAATATTATTAAAAAGGCCCGAGTATCTGGTGAGGCATATGTTGCTCATAATGGCAGACAAGTTCCAAGGGTATCATATGGATCTGGTTGCAGGTAGGTACGTTATATTACTACATTTAATATGCTCAGTACAATATTAAATTATTTCATTACATTACTTTTGTTGGAAGGCGTAAGATCACATTTGCTTGTTACAGGTGCAAACGAAAGTGCTATTCAAATTTACTAGAATTTGAAAGTATTGACATATTTACTCAGTTTCACGAATTATCTACGAAAAACGAACAAGATATATTTTTACAGCAGAATATTCTTCAGGTCAATGTCGCAAGAAGGCAGAAAAATGATAATTTGTCAGTATCAAAGAAGAAACCTCGAACTGCAACTTTCAAATATTTTGTAAGTACAGCTAAACACGGAAAAGTAGAAATATGTAAAGAAGCCTTTTTGAGTTTGTATGGAGTTACTTCGGAAAGAATAAGAAGATTGTGAGATCTATTAAAGCAGAAAAAGTTGCCTAGGGATCAAAGAGGAAAACATCCATGTAAGCATGCAATTTCAGGGGAAATTTGTAAACAAATAGAAGATCATATAAAAAGTTTTCCATTAAAAATAACTCATTATGGTTCGAAACAAGTATGTTACTTAAATGAGATTGGATGTGAAGCGAATGCATCAAACTTTTAAAAGTAAGTTTCCTGGCACATAAGTAAAGTATGAATTCTATTTGAAAATTTTTAAAGAAAGGTTTAATCTCAGATTTGGCCGGCCACAGGTTGATACGTGTTGTACATGTGAATCTCTAAATGTTCGATTGAAGTCTTCATTTTTAAATGACAATGCAAAAAAAGTTGCCGCCACTGAACTGATGCTCCACAAGAGACGCAGTAAAAAATTCTATCATAAACTGCGCGAAGCAAAAGAGATTTGTACTCCTGAGGATAGTAAATATAACAATAATACTATGGCAATTGCTTTTGATTATATGATGAACCTACAGTTGCCTGAGATACCCATACAAGAGACTTTCTACCTGAGACAGTTGACTGTCAATGTGTTTTGTATAACAAACCTCAAAACTAACTTTTCAAAGTTCTACGTGTATCATGAGGGCATTGCAGGTAAAGGTCCTAATGAAGTTACCTCATTTATAGATGATTATATAAAGTCTGAAATTCATATTTATTAATATAAATATAAAAATAAATATATTTAATATAAAACATCTTTTACTGTTTAGTGACAGTTGTGGAGGGCAAAACAAAAATCATACATTACTTAGGTATTTATCTGCTCTAGTGGAATTGAAAAAATTTGAAACAATCGAACAGTTCTACCCAGTCCGGGGCCACTCATTTTTACCATGCGACCGAGCTTTTGGTTGTATCAAGAGGAAATTAAAAAAAGTAGATAGGATCTATTCATTGAGGCAAATCATGAAAATTATTATTAGTAGCTCTCCATCAAAATTTCTTGTCCATCTTGTACAACCAAGTGACATAATCAACTTTAAAATATGGTGGAAGACATGGTTTAAAAAATCTTGTTTGTCAGAATGTTCATATGGGAGAAATGTGCCCAAAACTCAAAAGATAAATTTTTTGATCTCAAAGTATTCTCATTTCATCCACACAGCAGATAATCCTGGAAAAATTAAAGCATTGGAATATATTGACAATACAATGAATGCTTTAAACTTCCATTTGAGAATGTCCAAAAAAAGTTGTTTGCCTGAACAGCTCACCCTTCCCATCAACCTTGCTTATTCAACAAAAAAAGCCAATAAACTTTAAAAAAATTGGGGATGTAAGAAAATTAATACCCTATGTTCCTATAAAGTACAAAGAATTTTATGAAGATCTCCTACAATGGCCCACTACTAATTTAGAATGTACAAATGACATGGAAAGTGATTGCGAGTAACTGTT
The DNA here is from genome assembly GCA_963565745.1 of Phengaris arion. Taxonomy (NCBI): domain Eukaryota; kingdom Metazoa; phylum Arthropoda; class Insecta; order Lepidoptera; family Lycaenidae; genus Phengaris; species Phengaris arion. The sequence goes on along the minus strand of OY751444.1, from coordinate 4,145,841 downwards.
AGTGTGTTTATGTGCAAAATTTAAAGGTATTTCAATAAAATTAATAAGTAATCTGCTGTGTTTCATTAGCTTTTCTTGCTTTAACTGCCTTGATTTATTTCAGTTGTGTGTTAAAACAACACATGTAACACGTTGATTGTAAAAACAACACAAGTGAAAAAAAAAATGTTTAAAATTAGTATACTAAACAAATTTAAAAATTTAAAAAAAGTAAGCTATGGCTAGGTATATAAAAGAACTATAACATATAGCAAATATAAATATTTATATACAGTATATATTTAAATAAATAGATTTTAGTCTCTCCTGAAAAATTTACTCAAAGTTACTTGTGGGGTTTTAACAATCACCGATTCAATTATGGGAACGCTCTATGTAATACTAATAGACCCCATACCAGACACAGCCGCAAAACTGTATACCGTGAAACCAACTGCGAGGAAATGGTGAGATTTCTAGGACTTGCCATTCTCTAAGCGCACGTTAGATGTTCTAAACAAAGAAATGTGTTTTCACTATCCAATCTATTATATTATCATCCAATTTTTAGCTACATATTATCTGGACGCAGGTATGAACAAATTTTGCGCTGTATCTGTGCATCGGAATTAGATTCAAAGGGTGAAAATAAGATCGTGAGGTTCATTGATATGTTGACAGTAAACTTTCGTAAAATTTACGACGCTGGTGAAGAGCTGTCTCTAGATGAGTGCACTACTTCTATTTCGGGGTCGTTTACACTTCCGTCAATATATCAAGTCGAAAAAAGCCCGCTATCGGATAAAACTCACGACTTCTGATAGCTATGTATTAAATGTAGAAATGTACATTACATTACATTACACCACAGAACAGGACATGGAATCTAAATCTAAGATAGAAAAAGTCGTCTTGAGACTGATGCGTCCGTATTTACTACGTGGGCATCATCTATTCATGGACAATTATTACAACTCTGTAAATCTATCACTGAAATTGATAGATTTAAAAACTCATTGCACCGGCACCTTGCGCTCAAATCGTAAAGCAAATCCTATGGACATCGCAAAGAAGAAGTTGAAAACAGGTGAGCACATATGGGTACGCAAGTGTATGTGTCAAAGTGGAAGGATAAACGGCCTGTCCTAATGATTACCACTAACATCCATCCTTCGATAGTGGAAGTGAGGAACCGATTTGGCAAGACATGGTTGAAACCGGCAGAAGTAGCACTTTATAACAGACACGTCTGGCATCGATCGTTCTGATCAAATGGTATCCTACTACTCATGCCCCCGGAAATTACGTAAACTACCGTGAAGAATTGATCAAGATAATGATTGGTATTGGTGATCGCAATCTGAAAGGAGTAAACCTCGTCAATACAAGCAGCATTTATGATAATCGGCGATTTCGACCCAGTACATCGACTGCTATTCAGCCCACGAACGCTACTGAACCTGAAAATATAATGAGTGGTCACTGGAGCAAGTGCCGTCTAGACCTGGAACAAAAAAGAAGTTCGCCTTCCTGAAGTGCAAAGTCTGTAATAAAAAAAATATTAGAAAAGAGACAAGCTATCGTTGCAAAGGGTGCATAGACCTCCTCCTCCCTCCTCTATGCCCCTCTTGTTTCGAAGAATACCACAAAAATTTTGCGAATTTTGATAAGTAACATGATGAACTGATTGTGATAATTCGAAATGATTTATGACTGATTAAAAATATGGTATTGTTAATTTTTGAGAAGAATTATTTTGAGTTAATTTTTACAATGTGATTTAGATTTTATAAGTAACTGATTCTGATAATTCATGCCTTTTCACGATTTATGACTGATTATAGTATATATTTTGTAATGTTAATTTTCGAATAGATCTTAAGTTTTATAACTGGTAGCAATAGTGCCACAAAATTTTAACTGTATGTGATTGTGTTGATCTCATAATAAATTTCAATATTTACTGATTACAGCATTTTTTTCTTTATCCATATCTTACTGTGCAAGGCCGCCTGAGGGTGTAAGTGCACAGTGCATAGTAATTACGATAAAATATGGCACTACGGATATAGGCGTATATGTCCGAGGACGTACTGTCACATAAAATAATATCATATGTGACAGAACGCCTTATGACGTATACGCCTGTGTCCGTTCTGTCATATTACATACTATTAGTAACAACGCGATGTGACGCTACGCCCCTGGGCAATGTATGAAAATGAGAACTGTCTTAGCAGCTAAAACTAGTGCAATGGTACTGTCCATCAACGTGTTAATATGGCCACGGGCCTTAATTCCCTACATTCCCTTGTAGATAAAGTTAGCCTGATAAGCCATTCTCCATCTATTACTGAGTCCACTGAACACAAGTTTGACCAGTTTGGTAAAAGTATTGCAAGCCAGTTAAAGGCTATGCCTATGATGTTAGCACTGAAAGGCCATTCAAAATTATATTTCAGCCTTGCGTATAAGACAATTAGCGAACTCTGAAATGACTTCCTCGCCCATATATTCTAGTCCTCCGTCTCCTTCACTTATTATGTTGAGTCTCCAGAACCTCAATTGTTTTCCACAACTACTACGCGTCCTACAGTAATACGAGAAAATAATATTACTATGTATTCCATCATGTTGCATCACAAAGTATTATTACATCAGACATTCTATCACAAGGAGTATCTTCTATCATGAGTAACAATGAGTAATTTGATTTTAGTTTCAACTCAATTAATACCTAATATATTTATTAGGTATATTAATTGAGTTGAAACTAAAATCATAGCATAGAGATATATGTTTTAGTAATAAATGATAGTTTAATAAATTATTGTATTTTTCTTACCTTTATGAAATCCGTCAAGGCATTGTAAATAGCTTCGCAGACATCTGGCAGCATTAAACATATACTCGATTTAGAAACTAAAAAAATGAGATAGACTGTGAAAACTATTGCCAGTATTGAGATGATACAATGTGATGTATAATTTTAATTTGGCATCTAATGCACATCGCATTGAAGTATCTTTTTCTTCTGTCATCCGTAGCGCATTAAAATATTCTTGTACATAAGTACACTTCTTTCGCTAGCTCCTCAAACAAAGTGACACTTGCGCCATACTGATCTCTTCTATTTATCCAATTTCTCACCCACAGTCTTTTGGGTATAGTTATTTCCCTAATAATTTCATCTTTGACTTCGTCCAAAACCTCACTATACTCGGTGCGGCGAACCTTGATCCATAGATGATAAGTAACACTACTGAAGCCTTGATCCCATGCGGTAGAGTCTTCGAAGAAAAAAATTTACCCAATTTTGATCCATATACTAACAGTACCAACTTTGGTGTTTGACAACTAACTTCTTTTTTTTTATATATATTTATATATGGCATCGGCTTATAACTATTTGCCAGTGTCAAGTTAAAAAGGCGGGAAAAAGAAATTTCGTTTCAATTTTCAACACCGTATTCCTATATCGTCAAGCCTAAATTCTAGTCAAAGTCCAAATATATAGTCAGTACAGTCTATGAGTCATGTCAGTCGATTCAGTAAAGTGGTAGAAGCTCTACTGAAAGTTCCCAGGGAATTTTGGCGGGAAACACAAAATAGCACGTTTTTAGAAGTTTTACCACTTGCCCACACTTGTACACGATAACGAATATTTAATGGTTAATATTCTACCAATTTTACACATTAAGAACCGAAATAACACAAATTTATGAAGTTTTACAAATTCCCACATTCCCACAATTTACAAAACATCACTCATTTAACTCCCCGGCAAAACTGAACTAACTTCTTCTCGTCCATTTCATGACGTGAAAAATTTTCCTGCTTTATGGTAAATTACATCCTTCAAAATCACTGATACCAACCCTACAGTTTTAACTGTAGATCTACAGTTTTTAGGAGATCCTCTCTGTTTTTAGTTTAAGCCTCGAAATCTACAGTTTTCTACAGTTTTTATGCAAGATGCTAGCGTCATCTATTTTATTTGTCTGTACACTAAGTCAGCTTCAGTAAAACCTGCTGGCTGCTACTATCGCACCGAAAGTAATAGTCAGATGATATTTTAATAGATGGCGTTAGTGGTGGGTCGTTCCGGCAATATTTTACCGACATTCTCTATGGTTTGCGTTTTTATTTTTACTGGGGATTCCCCGTAACTACTTTTTCGTTTGAAACGTAGACAGAGAATAGAATAGACGAGCTGCTATAATAACAATAATTACAAGAGTAAGAAAGTGCGAATGTGAAATATGTAGGTGTGAGCAGGACGAAACAACTGTTTTTTGTCTCTTTTTGCGTATGGTTTTATTTTTGTTTGCCACCGGTAAGCGTTGGTGGCAGACACTTTTCGTGCCAAAATATTTTTGTGTTTAGTTTTGTCTATTCGTTTTGAAATCGTGATATTTATTGTTGTAATCGCATCAATAAGTTTATAATTATGGTGAATTGCAGTGTTATTGGCTGTAAAAGCCGTAGTGAGTGAAAGGAAGCAAATATAACCTTTCACCGGTAAGTTGTATTTTTGATTGGACCCTGTATGTAAATCTAAAGATACATACAGGGTATAAAACTATCATCTATTTTCTATTAGTATTATTCAAATTTTCATCGAATTTAGTTTTTACAATGATAAAATCGCAATAAATAATTGGTATTATCCTACAAAAGTGCGTATGACATTGATGTATATAGAAGCGTATTCATACTCTGACATGTTGATATGGTTGGATTATACACATTCAAGGATACCAGCTTCTCACGATTTTTACCACAAATAATAAAAAATGTACACAATGCACGCCTTTTATTTTTTCAAAGACGTTGTTCCTAGCTGTAAATTATAATTACTATATTTTAAAACCCATATATTACTATACATTACTATAGCACTATCTATGCACCTTCAAGAGAACTACTGGAAAATTACTAATAAAATATACTTCCTTTTAGCTTTCCTCGTGAACTACTATATAGAAGTAAATGGATTGAGTGTACAGGTCGTCGTAACTGGCAACCAACTATGCACTCTCTAATGTGTTCAAGACATTTGAAGTCAAATTCCTTCCAACCGAGCAAAAATAAAACTTATATGAACATTAAGCCATGTTCTGTTCCAACTCTTCACATAGAAGTAAGATAATTAAAATATTTTTTTTATACCTACAGAGAATAAAATAGTAAACCTTTTATAACATCATTGAAGGGACCATTAAATTGTTGCCGTAATAGGCAATATTCTTTAAAATCTATATTAATATGTTCATGTTGTACAGTGTTACTGTACAACATGAATCAATATTTGTTGTAATACCTGTTTAGTTTTAACAATTTTTTCAATTATTCTAGACTAAATCACCCCATATTTATGAAATGTTCCTCATTACAGATTCAACATCAACAAAACCAAACTGTTGCATAGAAACAAATGAACTTTCGGTATTTACCCCTTTTTTACTATTAATAATATTTAATCAATTGGTATATAACTTTGCTATTACAATATATTCTCAGTGTTACATACACATCTAAAACAAGTACTAACATAATATTATTTAAGATATTTTACGAGAATATTACATATAATTAAAGTGATAAATTTTAAAAATATTTTTTGTTTTTCAGCTTGGTGGTTCCTCAACAACTTTACCCGTCGAAGTTGCTATGGAGATAGAAATTGAAAGCACTTCAGTAAGTAGATTTTTTTGTATGATGTTTAACAATAACAACAATTAAAGGGAAATTACTTCGTTTATGGGAAATTATTTTTGAGTCTCATTTCACAAAGTATACACAATACTAGTGTATTATAACTGTACATGTTTCTTCAATGAGTGACCTTTTTGAGGTTTTATGTGTAGTTTTACAAGGACTTTTTTTATTCCAGGCTCAAGAGACACAGTCAGTATTGAAGAGTGAAATAACGCCGCGAAAGCAAAAGCTAATAAAAAACTATCAGGAAATTGTTTTCTTTTACAACATATTAACATATTACCTCTAACAAAACCTGTGGAAGCAATAAATAGATCATCAGATAAAAGTAGATTAACAGATTACTTAGATGTCAATACCAGAGAAAAGGATTTTTTATTATGAAAGATCACGATTATTTATGTGATCCAAGTATTTTGACTGAATTTTCGAAACACATAATTACATACTTTGCTATATGGTGCTAACACAAACACGCACACACCACTCTTGTTATTAAATGTTTAATTCCGAGGCTGGCCTCTCCTCTTTAATTCTGATGAGTGATTACACAGGGCAAACTATTATCACAATTATTACATATTATACATTTATGTTATATCCAGTTATATTATATTGTATAGGTACTCTGTAATAACATTATTAATTAAGAATCCCCAAGTTTGTATACATAATACGTATGTTCCATACACATGCTGAATGCTGATTTTTTTATGCTGAATGTGTCAGATCGAGTGTGCCTACACAATTTTATATTAATTATATAAGAATATTAATTTAAGGATCTCAAATTCACTATTTATGATGCTGGGCTTATTTTGTATGTGCTGTGCTAAATGGTAGCTGCTATTTTTTGTTATAACTCAGCGCGATAATAAACTATTAAATAAAAATTGGTTTTGTTGTCACTTAGATATGATATTATTATTATTGTATATTTACTATAGTAAATATGTGAAAAATATATCAGTGTGTTTTACCTTCCTTTTAACACAAGATTTTCTCTCGTTAGTTTATAGACATTCCAGGCCGAACCACATATTATAATATGCAACAAGGTAATTCGTGATTGGGAAGATAATTGAAACTGTCAATCTTGACACCAAGGTTTATTTGTTTGATCATAATATAGAAAGGATTAGATAAACCCTGGTGTCAAGATTGACAGTTTTAATTGTCACAGTCACGGATAATCTTGTTGCAATTATTATTTTAAGTGTTTCCGGCTAGAATGTCTATCAACTAACTTAATAAATATCTTATAATTATGTAAAGATCGTAAACGAGCAGCGCATAGTCTAATGGTATACAATTTTACACCCGCAACACCAGAGATTGTTACAAGTGCGTTCCAGGTCCTAAAAATCCTCAAGCCTCTTTGGGCTCCGGCATCCTCACTAACTCGTTAAAATACAATGCAAACGTGTCTCCAGCAGTCGGATCCGGTACTTTCTGATAAGTAGAACATCCTAAATATAAGGTTGTTCTAAATCAATTAGGTACGGATATTTTGGTCATATAACCTACTACTTATGTCAAGACGTTTAGGCTTAAAAATAATTGAAAGATTCGAAAAAAAAAACATAACGAAATAACATTACGCTCATTACGGCGCTGTTAAGGTCATTCAGCTCACACAGCTGATGTATCGATGATATTTAGACAAAGTCTGCTCCTTCTTGAAATCACCTGTTTCTTTGAGGTTAATGACGTCAGCGCCTTAAAGAACGTAATGTATTTTATATAGTATGTACAATTCCTTTTTATGATTCATTATAGTTTTGCCTAAACGTCTTTACATAAACAATAGATAATATGCTCAAATTATCCGAAATAGATTTTGAACAACCTTAAGAGCCCCCGAGACGATCAAACGGTTTGAATCAAACACGTAAATTTTGGTTTGAGTGAAACCAATTTTATCGTTTACAAAGCTCGTTTGAACGGTTTGTCAAACATTTACGGATTTAAAGCTTGTTTAATGGAATTACTTAACTTTGTTTTGTTGGACAGTGAAGTGACAGTGAAAGTGAACAGTGCCGTTTGATAAACCGATCAAACCGACGTCAAACAGTTGCATCAAACACGTAAGGTATGAGTCAAACCGTGTGATCGTTCGCGGGCCCTTAATATAGTCCGTTCAAAGATAATTTACAACTTGGCAAAAAAGAGTATAACGCGGTGACAGGAGAAACAAAACATTTTCGACTGTGTCATCTTTTAGCCATAATAGATTTTAATGGTATATTTAATTTAAATATACTCAAATATAATAAATAAATATAGTATAATGCCATTTCAATCTAATATGGATAGAAGAAGTCAAAAAATTTATTAGTTCTACTTGTCACCGCGTCATACTCTATTTTACCAAGCTGTATCTCAGAGTTTCTCTGTGCACGATCCTTATATTATAGGCATAAAAGGTCGCATAATATCTGAACGAACTGCTGTAAGTACTAAGTACATTATTTTACCCACATAATGCGGGAAAATTTTCCTTATAGCAATACTATTTGTTATATACATAGCTACAAAGTATGTATATGACATTTTTTCTTTCACGTTGTATACGCTATTAGCTCCTCTATACCTATACTCTCTCTACGGTTTGAAACAATAATTTATACGTCATTATCTAGTTCATTCCTTATCTGATTAGATTCTTTTTTATTGTGTGACGTTGTGAGTTGAGCAAATATTAACGAATATGCATAGTTGCAGTGATGAATCAGATGTTGATAAATCTCCACAAAGAAAGAAGAAAGTAGTGAGATATGAGCAAAAATTTGTTGACTCTTGGCTCAATGACGAAAATTTTAGTGGATGGCTCGTAAAAAGTAAGAAAGGTAACACTTATTTTTACTGCTCTGCATGTGACTGTGATCGTAAATGCGGAATTCAAGAATTGATTCGACATAAAAATTCATCAAAGCACGTAGCAAACTGTAAAAAATTACAAAAGCAACCTAAGCTCACATCTTTGTTCCCATCAACATCAAAATCACAAGATCCACATCAAATGGCAAAAGCCGGCGAAATTAAACTAGCATGTTTTATTGCGGAACATAACCTTGCATTTAATGTTGCCTCACATCTGACTAATTTAATAAAATCGGTGTGTCCAGATTCAAAAACTGCTGAATATATGTCTATGAGCCGAACAAAAGCAAGAGCCATTGTAGTAAATGTGACAGGAACAACCGCTGAAGAAAACTTGATAAAAAATTTAAGGGAAAACGAGTTTTCATTGCTGGTAGATGAGAGCACTGATAAATCAACAATCAAGCATTTAGCTTTAATAGCAAGGTTAGTCAACACAAATTATAAAGTAGAAGATAAATTTCTAACTCTGATACCAATCACCGATGGCACAGCTAAAGTTTTGTACCAAAAAACTATCGAATATTTTAATGAGAAAGAAATTCCATACAAGAGGAATATGTTGGGATTTGCGTCTGATGGCGCCAACGTCATGTTCGGTGGGAATAACTCCATGATGACTAATTTGAAGAATGACATACCTAATCTTTTCACCATGAAATGTATATGTCATTCATTTGCGCTTTGTGCATCTCGCGCTTGTGAAAAGTTACCGAGAGGTCTCGAAGATTTTTGCCGTGAAGTTTTCAATCACATCCAAAATTCACCTAAACGCATCGGTGATTTTAAAACTTTTCAGGCGTTTACAAATATAAAACCACATAAAATATTGCACCCCTCACAAACCAGATGGCTATCATTGAACGATGTTGTAAATAGATTGTTGGAACAACTGCCAGCTATAAAATTATATTTCCAATCAGCAGTGTTTACAGATCGTCTACTTTCTGCCCAAAGTATTTTAACAAAAGCCATGGAACCTACAACCGAATTATACTTGGAATTCTTGCGATTTGCTCTACCAATATTCACAGATTTGAATAAAGAAATGCAAACAGAAAAACCAAAGTTGTACTCATTATATAATCAGGTCTACACAGCATATGTGACAATTTTAGAATGCTTTATACAACCGGTTTATTTAGAACTGACAGGAGAAGAGATAAACAAAACCAAAGATATATTAGATGCCAAAGAAAAGAAAATATTAAGTGTTGATGTAAATGACGAGCAGATCCATTTACCGTTAATGGAAACATATGTTGGAGGAATGGTACCAAATTTAATTCGATTGAAAAAAGACACTCAAGAATTGGACGACGATAAATTGACAAATTTTTACGGAAAATGTAAAGAATTTTACATTGAGGCATTAGTCCAAATCAAACAAAGGTTTCCTTTCGATGATAAAGAACGTCTGGCACTGAAGTGTTTACAGATGTTGAACCCAGAAGCGATTTTAGGTCATGATTTGACCCAAAAACGTATAACTTCAATTTCTGAGATGTTGTATTATTTCCCAGGTATTTGTCCAGAAAATATAACAGAATTAGATAGAGAATGGAGAAGTCTGCGTAATATCAATTTAAATTTTGATAAGACTGATACGCCTAATGTAGAGGAATTTTGGTGGAATGTTTCCAAATTAAAAAAAGGCGACGGTTCTGCAATGTTTCCACTATTATCGACTTTAACCAGAAAGCTTCTATGTTTGCCGCACAGTACCGCTACGGTAGAACGTTTGTTTTCGAGCATTAATGTTATGAAAACCAAACTAAGAAATAAACTTTCTACGACCACAATAAAAGGTACCTTGCACACAAAGTCAGAAATTAATAATTGTTTCGAGTTCAATGTGACAAATGACCATTTAAAAAAATTCAATAAAAATATGTACGAATTCAATAAAAATAAAAATGAAACGGAAAATCAGGAAGACTTAGAAATTGAAAATAACATAGTAGCTAGTGATACTTGAAATGTGACAACATTTAATTTGATTAAAATTTTGATAATTATACGAGTTTTCTTATTTTTAATACCCTCCATATAATGTATTCCATTCATACAATTATACAAAATATAATATAAGATAAAACTGTAGATTTACTGTTTTTTAATTTTATATTTACAGTTTTCTACAGTTTTTTTCAAGCAAATCTACAGTTTTACTCTATGCTGAGTTGGCAACACTGTTCAAAATTGTAAATTGCATCCGCCATCAGTGTTGCCAGAAGGTTACTTTTGTAACCTTTAAGGTGATTTTTGAACTGCATGGGTTACTTTTAGGTTACACTAATGAAAAGGTTACTTTTAGGTGATTTTTCCAGATTTGTAGAATAAACTTTTAATTTTTGCGCTCGTTTTAGATTAGAATTTTTCATGTTGGTAAGCTTCGTTAACATTGGAACAACCAACATGAACACGTTGTTGTCTTTCACACTTACACCACTTGTATCTCGCTCACTCGCTTTCGCCGACGGCAGTCTCAGTCTCAGTCGGATCGGTCGGTCGGATTAATTTCATTCATTCGTTCGTTGTTGATTGTATTTTGTTTGCGCGCCGCCGCCACCACTTCTTCAATTTGTTGTAATCGAAATATTAATAATTACAATAAGACAAATTCCCTACTGGACATTTACTGGGAGCTTGGTAAGTCTATTTACGATTGCAGTGCATGTTTGTTTTGTGTTCCTACTCTGTGTTACACTTTGGTTTTTTATGGTTAGGGACTAATAATAAAATTTACGATGCGTTTTAATCAGACCAATAAAGTAGGGATGTACATACCTATGTATAACAAACCATAAATGCTTAATTATTTAAACTTGGTTTTAATTAGATAATAAAATAGTAAGTACGTACAAGTCAGTTATTAATATACTTACGTAAAATAAGTTACTGAGATTAAACCACTGAGCGGGGTTTAATAGCGGTCAGTGAATTAAACCAAAAGGCTTCTTGTTTTCACATATTATTCATAATCATAATATATAATACGCTACGATACATGTTTATTCCGCCCGATTTAATCCCGCCAAAATTTTAAAATTATGACATTCGTTCAAATTTTATTGACATAATTGACAACTGGATATGACATTAGGTAATAAAGTAGTGTTACCTCACTAAAGTTTTTTCCACAAAATGTGTATGAATTTTGTCATAAACTCCCACCAACCCCGTTACTTAACAAAATGTGTGTGTGTATGTAATGTACTGAGTAAAAATTAAGGCATTTCATTAAAAGTATAATAGTATATAGTATAGTATATAGGGAAATGGGCCGGCCATATAAGCCGCAGACTTGACAACCGATGGAGTAAACGAGTCCTATAGTGGAGACCGCGTATCGGCAAACGTAGTGTAGGACGCCCTCAGACTAGGTGGAGTGACGATATTCGCAAGGTGGCTGGCAGGATGTGGATGCGAGTAGCCGAGGACCGTGCCCAGTGGCGTGCTATGGGAGAGGCCTATGCCCAGCAGTGGGTAAAAACAGGCTGATGATGATGATGATGATGATGATGATGTATAATAGTGTTATGCGTTTAATGTAACGCCTTAATTTTTTTTGTTTGTAATTACACGTATTGCATTAGGTATTTTACTTTCATAACAATAACGTAGATGATTTATTCATTTTATTTGTTTGATTTCTTTTCATGGCTTTGGTGTTGGTCTTGGCATGGTTTTACTTAATCTACTAACAATATACAATCAGTCTACGCTAAGCAAATGGACAAATTTTTGATATCTAAGTCATCGACTTCAAGGCAAGAGGAGAGGAGAGATGAAAACGATATTAATATTACGATACCTGAAGAACCTTTGCCAAAAAAACAAAAACGACACCGCGACTTTAATGAAAAGTGGCTGACGGATGTTAAATTTAAAAATTGGATTTCGAAGAGAGATCAAGAATGTGGCATGGTTGCCGCTTTTTGCAAAGTGTGCAATTGTACTGTTCTTAATCATAAGCCAGCACTGGTCAAGCACATGAATACAACTAAACATATTCAAAATATTAGCGCAATAACCCAAACTACGCCTATTACACAAATACTGAAATCCAAACCGGAGGAGGAATTAAAAAAAAGAGCAGAGATTAAAATATGCGCTTTTCTTGCACAGCACAATTTATCTTTTTCTTTAGTAGATGACTTAATCCCATTTTTAAAAAATACTTTTACCGATTCTAACACAATCAAAACCATCAATTTAGGAAGGACGAAAGCAACAAATACTATAAAAACTGTCCTTGGCCCCATTTTAACTCAAGAACTCGTAGATAAGTTAAAAAAATCTCCTTTCAGTATTATAATGGACGAGACAACTGACATAAGTGTAAAAAAACAATGTGCACTAACAGTTATATATTATGACGAAGTAGATGGTGTTCGCACACAGTTTCTTGATATATATGAAGTCCAATCTGGAAAGGCTGAAGATCTTTGTGATGGTTTACTAACTTGGCTACAAGACCGGCAAATTCCTGTAGAAAAATTTGTAGGCTTTGCATCGGACACGACTAATAGCATGGTAGGCGAACGCAACTCTGTATTTAGTCACTTGAAACAAAAAGTACCGCACATTGCATGCATCAAATGTAGCTGCCATATGATTAATCTTGTGGCATCCCAAGCGTGTCTTAAGCTGCCAAGATCTATAGAAGATTTTTTAAGGAGTATAGGAGCTCATTTTACCCGAAGCACTAAGAGGCAAAACAAATTAAAAGAGTTTCAGGATTTTTTTAAAGTCGACATTCATAAAATATTAAGCCCGGCAACAACAAGGTGGCTATCATTAGAGGCATGTGTCAATAGAACCTTGGAACAATATCAGGTACTCGGTGAGTACTTCAAATTGGAAGTATTCGAGGATCCAAGCAAAGTAACTGAAGACATACTTACAAGTTTTAATAATATATTTACAAAAATTTATCTCGAATTTATGTCTTACGTGCTAAATCTGTTCAATGACTTTAATAGACTATTTCAATCTGAGAAACCGTTGCTACATCAATTAAAACCAGAAGTACACAAATTAATTAAAACAATAGCCAGTAATTATATGGATTTCACTTATTGTAAGACAACTGATGCCTACACAATAGAGTATGCCAATCCAAGATTCTATTTGCCACTTGAGAAGATATATTTAGGTGTGGCAGCACAGGCATCAATTGATGAATTTTCGAGAGAAATACCTCCAGCTCAAATTGCTGATTTCCGAAAAACATGTTTATCTTTTTATATCGAAGCTTTAGCACAAATAAGAAAACGCTTTAATTTTGATGATCCTCTTTTTGATTTATTAGAAAATGTTCTTAACCCAATCAAAGCACAAAAATTTGAAGTCAAAGACTTATCATGCGTAATAAAAAGATTTCCAAATATTGTTATTGATACAGAAAATTTACATAAGGAATGGAAAAAACATGCTTTTCTCGACTTCGGCGAAATAAACATTTCGCCTGAGATGCCGGTGGAAGAGTACTGGAGTAAAATCTTGAAACTGACAGGTGGGAATGAAGTAGAACCCATGTTCCCAAATTTAAAAGAAGTAATAATGGTTTTGCTCGTTTTGCCATTTTCCAATGCATGTGTGGAACGAGTTTTCAGCCAATTAAAACTGATAAAATCGGACCACAGGAACAGACTAAATACGAACACAATTGCAGCTTTGATGGCTACCAAAGCGGCTGTAAAAAATGCTTCAACATTTGAGCCATCAAAAGCATTAATGCATGCTAGAGTAAAATACAGCAAGGATGGTGATGATGATGATGGTGAAGGCTGGTACTTATTGCTTTTTCTTATTATTTAACACATCAGCAATTTTTTTTTCAAGAGAATATTTTCGAAATCTTTATTTGAAAACGCAGAACAAACATTTGATTTTAAAATTTCAGATGCTGATGTGCTGTCTGTGTTCATGTATTCTTCGGTCATCATTTTAATTTCATATAATTATTTTAGTCTCATAATTACAATTGACTTACTTAAATAATACATATTATACAACTTCGTACTACAGCCCGTTTTTAATTACTTAATATATATTTTATGGTGCAGTCAGACATACAGGTAATACAGGTAAAAAAATATTTATTGAATCAATTTACAAATTTGAATATGGAAATCGCTAATTTTACACTTACGAGTATGTACTTATACTTATTTAATAGATTTTTTCAATTTGATTTGGTAGAGGAGTAAACTAACAAAATGAGAGGTGGCGCTAGTTTCGCTGCTGTCATCGTCTTTATGTACCTATGAATTTTATTTATGATCAATAAAAGCGAGCAAGTAATAGTAGGGGCGGCAAAAATACGCCAGACGACGAAAAAAAAAAGGGTCATTCAGTCCTTGGACCCCTCCAAGGACTGAATGACCTTTTTTTTTCGTCATCTGACATGTTTTTGCCCCACCTAAGAAAAAATGAAGATCCGGGGCTGCTTATAATACCTTTTCACTAAAAAAAAAATAATGGTAACTTTTTTTACAAAAAGGTTACTTTTTTATATGTTTTAGGTGATTTTCTGACACGACCGACTGGCAACACTGTCCGCCATTGCAATTTTGTTGTGGTTGAGTGAAGACGTCGAGTTGTTTCTCCGTGCTTATCCTCCTGCATTCAAGATTGTGATATTAAAAACCGTGTGTGTGTGTTTAACATGAAGAATACGTGCTGTGTTCCGCATTGCGAAAGCAGGCGTAGTAATGTTAAGCTACATCGTTTTCCAAAGACTGAGATAGGACTCAATAAGTGGTTGCAAAATTGCATAAATGGTGCCGGTTTGAATAAATTTAGTTCAGAGAACCTACATTCAATGTTTGTGTGTCATAAACATTTTGAAAAAAGGTTCGTGACTGCTAAATCTCGCCTTCGTCAGTCTGCGTATCCCACATTATTTTCTCTTCAAGAACTAAATTCGGGAATACCCATTTCTGGGCAGGACAACAGTGGTAAGTTAAGTTGCATAATTTAATTGCATGTTAATTCTTAAAAAGTCTCTTAAATTTCATTATTTTAATTTATCTTAAAAATTGGACTGACTGAATAATAAAGAAAGAAAATTAACTTTTTAGTACCTTATGTATGATTAACATTTTCTCTCTTTCAGAAAATCTGAATGTTTTACTGGATCATAATTACAGGCAGACTATAAGACGAAAACATTTTGATCATTCATATTGCAAACCAAAATCACCATTAAAAGAACTTCCAGTGCAAGAAAATATAGTTTCATGTAAGTGTTTGGTCTTATATTACTTACTTTTACTTCATTGCTAATATTGCATGTTGTTTAATGTTTAAAATGTACTATATAAATTATAATATAGTGTTATAGTAAAAGTAGTAGAGAGGAGTTACAAAATACTAGCTGTCCTGACACATGCTGTTTCCTATTCCTATTTTTTTTTTCCTTTTTCCTATATTTTATGTCACATACCACATGAACATGATAAAAAGTATCCTATGTCCATCTCCTTGTTCTAAGCTACCTCCGTTTAGCTGTTCTTGGGTTATAAATAGTGTTATGGGGGACCGTTAATTTAATTATTTAATAATTAATATTTAGTTGTTTGTTGTATGTTGTATGTTTTTTTCAAAATTAAACAGTAAGGTAACTATCATTAAGATAATATAAATTATGAGAAGTCTCTACTTGCTTAAGAATTAGGTTCCCTGATAGTACATTTAATTTATTGTTACAAATTATTTATTGCTTTAATTTTTTAAAATTTTGTTTCAGTTTCCAATACAACACAGGCTATTCAAGGAATCCATCTGAATGATGAAACCTTACAGATCAAACAGCTGATTGGTATATCTATTCTACTTACAATAATCTTTAACATTTATTTGATAGTTACGAAATATGTTTCTTCATTATGTAAAATATTTTCAGACATGAATGAACCATCTACATCAAAACCTGTAATAGAAAGTGCAGATGACAGGATTAAACATAATATATTATCAGGTAAAGTATTAATAATGATTTTAATAATTTTGTAAATTATAATATAAGTATTCATTATTTGGACATGAGTCATAAGTATATAATAAATACTATTTAATAATTTATTTTCCAGAAACCAATATACTGCAGTGTAAAACTGTAAAGAAGGTGTCCAGAAGGCCTTATATCAATAAAAAAATGCTTCACCTCGTGAGAACTGTTCTCCTCGTCAGTTCCGATATTTGGACTACATAAGCCAGTTCACCACTGACATCAGATTTGTGGCCGGTAAGGACAACGTGGTAGCAAATACTCTGTCGCGTATTAATGAAGTTTGTCTGCCCCTAGATTACCATTCTCTGGCCCGAGAACAAGAAGCCGACGCCGAGTTGCAGGATCTTCTCCGAAATGGCTCAAGTCTCAAGCTGGAGAAAATAAGGATACCAGAGTCAGGTGTCGAGGTATATTGCGACACCGCTGCAGGTACACGCCCTTTTCTAACCAAGTCATTTCGTAAGCAGGTTTTTGACTCTCTTCATGGCCTGAGTCATCCAGGTGTGAAGGGACCAGTCCGCCTTATATCAGAAAGGTTCGTCTGGCCTGGAGTACGCAGGGAATGTCGACAATGGGCTAAGGAATGTCAGTCGTGCCAGAGAAGCAAAGTGACGAGGCATACTAAAGCGCCTCTTTCAGCATTTAACGCACAGTCAGCACGCTTCCGCCACATTCACCTAGACATAGTTGGTCCCTTACCTTTGTCTTCTGGCTTCAAGTACTGCCTCGCAGTCGTCGACCGAGTCACGCGTTGGCCTGAGGAGTACCCGCTCCAGGACATCACTGAGGAGACCTGCGCAGCCGCCATAACCTCTGGGTGGATCGCGCGGTTTGGTTGCCCCGAGCACATCACCACCGATCGTGGCAGGCAGTTCGAGTGGCACACCTTCAAAGAACTCGCCGCCCTAATCGGGGCCTCTCATCACCTAACCACTGCTTATCATCCCGCAGTTAACGGCCTGGTGGAGCGCTTACATCGCCAGCTCAAGGCCGCCATCACCTGTCACGCTACAACGAGTTGGACCAAAGTACTGCCCTGGGTGCTTCTTGGCATCCGCAGCGCATGGAAGGAAGACCTTCAGGCATCAGCAGCAGAACTCGTCTTCGGTGAACCACTTCGGTTGCCTGGGCAGTTCTTCACTTCTACTTCCGACGAGCTGGTGGACATGAGCAGTTTAATCAGCAGGCTCGCTCCCATATGAACAAGCTGACACCACAACCCACGTTTTGGCACACTAGTTCGACCCGACCGTTCTATGTGCCTCAAGGTCTGGATAAAGCAACCCATGTCTTCCTACGTCAGGGTCCAGCACGAAGACCACTTGAAGCCCCGTACCTCGGACCATACAAGGTACTTCAACGGGACCAGAAGACAGTGGACATTGAAGTAAAGGGAAAGACACAGAAGGTCACGATAGACCGTGTGAAGCCAGCATTCGTCGCGAGAGAGACGCCAACCACGACCCTTGAACGCCAACCGGTTGAAGACCAAAGCACGGTCAAGAAGACGAGAAGTGGGCGCACTGTCCGATTTCCGGATTACTTTCGCCCGTATTCACGGTCTCACCAGGGGAGTAGTGTGGCGAGCACCTATGCAAGTTGGCTCACCCGTTTCAACGCAGCACCGAGATCACGCCACTTTACGTCATATGGTCTGATGTCGCTATGCATTGCGTAAGCCACGCCCACTGCAATATGGCCGCACGCACATCTATTGTATACGCATAGCGGCCATATTGCGGGCGCCCTACTCCCGCGCAACGACGGTCAAGCGGGAGTTGTAATTATTATTAATTAATTATTTTATATAAATAGTGTAACTTGTTTGTGGTTGGATTATTCACTGTTTTTCGCTAGCTCATTTCGCTTGATCTTAAATATTGTAAATTGTGAATATAACAGTATTTCTTTTTTGCATCTTTTATTTCAAATCTGTAAAGTTAAATAAAGTAAATTAAATTTGGAAGAATTTCTAGTTAGGCATAATTAATTGTCGTTTAGCGGTTAGGTATCCCTAGCCGCTACTCTATAAATACTCGGTATCGAATCAAAAGTATCGAGTACCTACTCGTATTTACTAGTATCGGAATATCCGTAACTGCAAAACGAAGTGAATTGGTTTAAGTGGGAACGAAAAGATTTTTACTACTAAGATAAAAGTGGAGAAAGGAAAAAAAGGTCAAAACGGTAAAGTCAAAGATTATAGGATCTCTTAAAATACTAACTCAGTACTTTAATACTGACATCCATGCATTCAAAAAACATCACTTTAACATGATATATCAATATAAACAATATCAAAATGCAGTAGCTAATTTAAGAGAAAATGAAGCTTTAGTGGTATGCGATTTTTCGGAAAACTTCGATACTAAATTGCCGGTTGAAGTGCAATCAAGACACTTTTCAAATACTCAAATCAGTTTGCATACCGGAATGATATACTTATTGGAAAAGTAAAGCTAAGTCATTTTCTACTTTGTCTAACAATACTTCGCATCAACCTGCAGCGATATGGGCGCATCTGACTCCAATTTTAGAGGAAATAAAAAAAATAGTCTCCCGAAGTCGATGTTGTTTTTTTTTTCCGATGGACCAAGTTCACAATACAGACAGAAAGTCTACTTTGCATGGATTGGTGGTTGCGTCAAAAGGACTCTCGACCGAAACGTCTGCTATGACAGTGACATCACAAACGCCGAAGATGCCTTTTAATGATGCCGAAAATTTTGCTGGTTCTAAAAGGCACAATGAAATTACATCAGGTTGTTACTTTAAACACATTCGCCATTAAATACAGGGACCTAAGTTGTTTTTGTGGCATTGATAGGGGTTGTTGTAAGCGTTTCGCTCCTAAACTTTCATATACTACAAAACAAAAGTGATCTAAAAGTTCAGCAAGCTGATTCTCACTTCCAGCCAGCGGGACCATTACCAGTGAAACCTAGTGACGTTCCTTAGAAACGAGCATGCAAAGACGATCTAATAATTGAAGTTCAGTTGTCTGGATTGGACGTCAACATTGAACCAGCAAACAGTAAAATTATTCTTTCGAAGCGAGCTAGAAAAGATAGTTTAAAAGCTGAAGTTCTGTCCATCGGATCTAACGTCGAAATGGATCCAGCAAAGGAGTGAAGTCATTCTTTCGAAGAGAACCCGGAAAAATAGTTAAGGTGAAGTTTTGTCGGTTGAATCTAACTTAAAATTGGAACTAGCTAAGAGTGAGGACATTCTTTCGAAGCCTTCCTGCAAAAATGATCTCAAAACGACAACATACAAAACAGAGCTACCTCTCTGAGACAGGAAATGGAGAAACTGATGATTTTGTAATAAATTTTGACTGCCCTGATAATGCTACTTTTGTAAAAAGTCTGGACTGCTGTGATAATACTGCATCTAAAAAAAAGTAAACTAATTAAAGAATTTAAGAAGTGCACCAAATGTAGTCTTTCTTTGATTGATAAAACAGCAAAATGCATGGCATGTAGGTAAGCACTTATATTGTAACGATTGTTCTAGTGGAGATATAATTTATTTTGACTATATTTACGACACTTGTTTAGGAACAAGGTACCTATATTTTTAAGTTTCTTACTGACACATATGTAGCAGTGTGACCCGCGTTAAAGTGCAACCCCGAAAATGGGTGAAATTAGACCGAAAACTATCGACGACAATGGGTCTAAAAAAGTTCTAAAAAAAAAAACTATTTTTTTTATACGCCACTGAACATTTGTTTCCCGAATTTTGACCTCTATGTACAAATAAATTTATTCCTCCCAAACTAGCTGGGCGATTATGATGAAATAAACGACAAATCAATGTCAAGTATTTAGTGATGAGGATAAAACAAAAAAAGATAACAAAAAATGGCTTTAAATACTTCATTTTTTTAAATACTTGTGAAAAAAATCACTTTTTTTCACTGTTTTTCTCAATCAATTCAAATTTCTATCAAATAAACCCCTACATCTTGATTTGTTTTATAATTTATTATTATTCTTGACTGTATTAGCTTTCAAAAAATAAATAATCAAACATTGTATCTCTAAAAATACAGGAGTTACGGATTTTTAAAGTTCACTACTCAGAATGGGCAAATCCAGGTAGAGACCCTTTTTTTTTCCTTTGTTATACCGGTGGCCGACTGCTATTGTACTTAATGCTTGGGGTGTGTAACGAAACGAAATAAGGTTCCAATAAGCTTATTCCGTTTTAGTTGACAGTCGAAATAAAACAAAAGTTAATCAAAAACAATGGTTTATTGTTTATTATTAATTATTGTTGACTTAGATTATAATGTATTAGGCTTTCAAAATGTGCTCCGCGTTGTTGCAAACACATTGCCACGCGTAATGATATGTGTTGTGTGGCCCTCCGTATAACTTGCGGTTTATTTTTCAATTCTTCAGCGCACCTCATGATGCGGTCATGAAGCTCAGCCTCTGAATTCACAGGTGCACTGTACACCTTTTGCTTCATGTGGCCCCAAAGAAAGTAGTCGAGCGGCGTCAGATCAGGAGAGCGGGCTGGCCAGCCCACTGGGCCTTCGCGCCCACTCCAGCGATTGGCATAATTATTATTTAAAAATTCACGGACATTGCGCCCGTAGTGAGCAGGGCAGCCGTCCATTTGCAAGTACATGCCCTGTCTCGATGCCAGCGGCACATCCTCTAACAGACGGGGAAGCTCATCCCTTAATAAAGTTAGGAACCGTTCCGAATTTAGTGTCGCTGGTAAAATTACTGGTCCTATCAACATGTCATCGAGTAGACCTGCCCAAACATTTATTGAAAATTGCACCTGGAATGACGAGACCCTCTTCAGATGTGGATTATCATGTGCCCACTCGTGCAAATTCCTAGCGTTTATGATGCCATTCCTGGTGAACTTCGACTCATCCATCCATAAAATCTTTTTAAAAAATTGTGGATTGCGACGAATTTGTCGTTGTAGCCAGATCGACATAACGCACCTTGATTGGAAATCCATATCCCCGTGCAAATCCTGGACTCTTTGATAATGATATGGATGTAGACCTTCTTTCTTCAAGATTCTCCACGCTGAGGTTTGTGATATGCCGTGAAGTAAAGCTAAACGCCTCATACTAATAGTAGGAGTGGCAAAAACGCTACTTAAAACCGCTTCTTCTATCGCTGTGTCGATTACAATGGATTCTTGTTCACGTCTTTTGTGTTGTAATCCAAGTCCGATGTCGGAGAGCTTCCGATGAACTTCCTGGAAGTTCCTTGCTGACGGTTTAAGTCTGTTCGGAAATGCATTTACGTATGCCGATCGAGCGACTGTTGTGCGTCCACCATACATTCCATAATAATAATGGATGTCAGCGATTTCTCGCGGGGAGAATGCATTTAATCGCGGCATCTCAACCCAGCACAACAACGAAAACAGTGGAGTAACGTAACAAACAGTCAATAACAAAAACGTAACAAACAGTCAATAACAAAAACGTAACGAGTAGTCAATAACGAAAACTCAACGAAAAACTGTAACTTTAATGCGAGAACAATACGTAAGCAGCAGCGATGTGATCGGAGCGGACTGGCGTCTGTACTGTACCAATACCCCTTCCCTTAGCCCCAATCATTGAACACAATAGCAGCCGACCACCGGTATAACAAAGGAATAAAAAAAGGGTCTCTACCTGGAGTTGCCCATTCTGAGTAGTGAACTTTAAAAATCCGTAACTCCTGTATTTTTAGAGATACAATGTTTGATTATTTATTTTTTGAAAGCTAATACAGTCAAGAATAATAATAAATTATAAAACAAATCAAGATGTAGGGGTTTATTTGATAGAAATTTGAATTGATGGAAAAAAACAGTGAAAAAAAGTGATTTTTTTCGCAAGTATTTAAAAAAATGAAGTATTTAAAGCCATTTTTTGTTATCCGCTATATAATCGCTAAATACTTTGCATTGATTTGTCGTTTATTTCATCAAAATCGGCCAGCTAGTTTGGGAGGAATAAATTTATTTGTACATAGAGGTCAAAAATCGGGAAACATGTTCAGTGGCGTATAAAAAAAATAGTTTTTTTTTTAGAACTTTTTAGACCCATTTTCGTCGATAGTTTTCGGTCTAATTTCACCCATTTTCGGGGTTGCACTTTAACGCGGGTCACACTATATCAATGGGTTTTCTTTTCAATTTTGAATAACAATTTACATGTTTTTTTTTCTTTTCAGTGACTGAATAATTAGCTAATCTACCTAAAGGAAACCATGGATGTTGACAAGTTTTTAACCAAAGCAGATTTCCTGCGATGTTTACTATATGAACTAAACTGGCCTTGGACAGAAACACATTTCCTACGAGCTGAAGTCTGTTTTGGATGCAACAGAGCAGTGAATCCCTTCAAGGGACAAATGCATTTTATTATATTGGATATGAATCAGACAGAAATAATCAGTTTGTTACAGTGTTCATATTTTTGGTGCGATTTTTGCTCTTTTTCTGCATACTCACATTGTCCTCGAGATGAATGTGAAATTTGCTAAGGATATTTAAGTTTTTTTCTTACGTTTATGTTTAATTATGTTGAGACGTTTAAATATAGTAGGTAATTAAAAAAAAATTAGTTGACTTACCTAGAAGACTGTAGTTGCATAGCTTTAAGATTTTTTGTTATTGAAGCGGTTCGGTTATTGCCTGATTTTCAATTATAGATCTTACCTGAAAGGCTGTTGAGTTGCAATAGATCTAAGTTTTTTGATATAAATTTTATTTTTGATAGTCAAGAGTTAAGTTTGCATTTTTATGATATAAGTAGATATTATAACGAATGCTTTAAACCTTACTTGTAAGGTATATTAGACTAAATATGTGTCACTATCCATAAGTTGTTAAAACAATTAAAACTTAAGAAAAATTGCGCGTGAGTAGCCAGCGCGCGTGGTCGTGTCTTATTAGCAACTGCTTATCGTAATATGTGGTGTGTGGTCCAAGTTATGAGTGATGGCGAACATCATTATAAATGAATTTTTGACGTTTGTTCAAAACAAGATAGACGTTTTGGATGAGATCAGCATTATTCAGATCTGTGCTACCAACTTTACGGATTCTGAAGTCGAAGATGGTAAAGCTGCATTGTACAACGCGTGTGGCGGCTCTTCAAGCAGAATCATTCAGAGAAAAGGAGAAGATAAAAGGAAGAAAAACATAAAGGACGTTATCAAAGTAATGAAAGAGGTGGATCCGGACCTGCAACCGACTTTCGTTGCAAAAGATTTAAATCGACTACCACCCGTCTCGTTCGATCATGTGGACGTGACTCGCCTACTTAAGGACGTGTCGAAGATGATGTGGGAGCTCTCGGAGTTCAAAACCAAAGTCAGTCTGGAGATCGGAGATCTTCGCAAATCGCTGACTTCGGACGACACTCGTTTAATACGTGCCCGCTCTCCTCGAAAACAGTCTAGCTCTAATACTATGACAACCCCTTCGAAATCGCTTCCGCCTGTGAGTGTACCACACGCTACAGCACCCACACAAGCGCACCGAGACGTAACCGGTCTCGACGACGTAGTTGCGCAGTCATTGCACACGTCTACATATCGCGATATCGTTTGTGACAAGGACCGTCAGGCGAAGAGCGCCCGTATGCGTAATATTAATTCAGGTGAATTTCGAAGTACGCAAAAATGTTTGACGGGCTATGATGCATCGCAGGTATCAAACACCGATACGATATTATGTAGTGACGACATGGAGTTTAAGATCGTGGAACGTAAGAAACGTTGAAGAAACGTGGAACGTTAAAAACTTAAATATGCGCGGTACATCTGTATCACAATGCAAAATCCAAGTTGCTGATCCCGTATGCTCCATTTATGTTTCGCGGGCCTTAAAGTCTGTTACTGAAAGTAACATTGAGGAACATATTAGAGACATGGGGGAAGAATGCATCAGCGTGGAAAAACTGGCTCAAAACAGGGAGACTTGCTTCAATTCATTTAAAGTGAGGATACCTGCTAGTAAAGTAAACACCTTTTTGGACGCAAAGTTCTGGCCTGCGGGCTTAGTATACCGCCGATTTAAAGAACGTTACCTAAGAACCGCTGCTTCGAAGAAAATATAATATAATGGACAAGGACATAACGTTGGCTACTTTTAACTGTCGCTCCGTGAAGCGGTCTGCTGAACAAATACGTACCTTAATTGATCGAGTCGATATCTTAGCTATCCAGGAGACATGGCTTCTTCCTCACGATCTGGGATTCATAAATGAGTTAAGTAACAATTTCAGTGGATATGCGAGATGTGCTGTGGATACGTCGATTGGTGTTTTGACGGGCCGCCCATACGGAGGTGTTGCGCTAATCTGGCGAAAATCGCTGTTTCCTAATGTGTCTATTGTAGATTGCGCTAGTGATAGATTAGCAGCCATACGAATCAAGCTGGAGAATCGTCATCTGCTCATCATCAGTGCCTACTTACCATATGACGAAGGAACCGAGGAGAGCCTGGCGGTCTTCATTAATTGCCTAGGTGGTATTGAAGCGATCATAAGTGACAGTGATATTGAGGCTGTGTTTGTGTTGGGGGACTTCAATGCCCACGGTGACAGTAGGTTTGGTCTGGAGTTCTCGGCGTTCTGTGCTGATCACTCACTTGTATGTGTCGACACGGAGCTGCTGCCTTCAGACTCCTTTACACATATAAATGATGGAAGTGGTGTCAAGAGATGGCTAGACCACTGCATTGTGACGGTGGCAGCGCGTGAGACAGTAATTTCTGCCAATATCGAATATGGAGTGTATTGGTCTGATCACTTCCCCTTACTTGTCAAGCTAAAACTGTGCAAACTAACGCAGAAAATTGAAGAGTCTCAGGCTAAGAATCCTCTATCTGGTGTTTACTGGGGCAATAGAACGGCTGAAGAAATTAATAAGTATAAAAAACTTTGCTGTGATAATCTAAGTAATTTGAAATTGTTACCTAATTCTAGTCATATTTTAAACTGTGAATTCTGTAATGTTAATAATTTATTTAATTTATTTATTTGTAAAAAACATGTTTATGTGCTTGATGAATTTTATGATAGTATTGTAAAATGCCTACAAGATGCTGCCAGACAGAGTATAATACGCTGCGATGCACCGATCAAGGGTAAGAAGGTTATAGGGTGGAACCACCATGTTCGCGAACTCCATCAAAAGGCACGGCATGCTTTTAATTGTTGGCTTTGGAATGGGAGGCCTCAGGCTGGGCCACTCTATGATAATATGGCTAGTAGCCGGAAGATATTCAAAAATAAATTAAAATGGTGCCAAAACAATGAAGAACAAATAAAAATGGATATTATAGCATCACAACACTCAGCCGGTAACTTTGCCAAATTCTGGAAATCGACTAAACGCCTAAATTATGTACAAAGCAGACCAGTAAGTATCGATGACGTTCAGAATCCATCTGAAATAGCTGATTTGTTTGCTCACCATTTCAAGGTAGATCTATTACCTGTCTCTGATGACGTAGGTGCTACTACACCTGTTAGTAAAAATGACAAAGAATGTTTCTCTGGCTTCTCTTCTGACGACGTCGCTAAGGTGGTCTTTAAAATGAAAAAAGGCAAATCTCCAGGTTTTGATGGACTAAGCCTAGAACACGTCCTATTCGCAAGTGATAAGGTAATCCCTATGTTGACAGATCTTTTTACAATCTGCGTCAACATAGGGTACCTGCCGAAAAATTTAATGAGGACCATGGTGGTTCCTATCCCGAAAAACAGAACAGGTGACCCTTCTAACCCTAAAAATTATCGACCTATATCACTAGGAACTATCATAGGGAAGATCTTAGAAAGGCTGATTTACCCTAATGTAAATAGGAGTGCCAAAATTGATGACGCACAGTTTGGTTTTCGTCCCGGTCTCTCAACGGACTCGGCAATCTTTGCCCTTAAATCGACAGTCTTATATTATAAAAAACGTAACACATCCGTCTATGCTTGCTTTTTAGACCTTAGTCGCGCTTTCGATCTTGTAAACTATACTTTACTATGGCGAAAGCTGCTGAAATCAAATGTTCCATCAAAAACTGTAAGTCTGTTGAGATACTGGTACGAGAACCAAACTAACTTTGTAAAATGGGGCGACGCAACCTCTAATGACTTTAGATTAGAGTGTGGGGTGCGGGGGGATAACCTCTCCGGACCTATTTAGCCTGTATGTTAACGACCTGATTGAGGAGCTCAGGAGCACTCGAATAGGTTGTCACATAGGTGCAACACCCGTTAACAACCTAAGTTATGCTGACGATATGGTGCTTCTGAGCCCCTCAATCAAGGGGTTAAGGCGGTTGCTAAGCATTTGCGAGGACTATGCTATAAGACATGGCCTTAAGTACAATGTAACAAAGACGCAAATGATGGTATTTCAGGCTGGAAAGGGTCCGCAGAGGGTCCCATCGGTTAGCTTAGACGGACAAGAGGTAGAAAGGGTCGAGCAATTCAGGTACCTGGGGCACATCTTAACCGAGGATCTCTCAGATAATGAGGATGTAGTGCGCGAAAGACGGGCACTGGCTGTACGGTGCAACATGCTTGCACGGCGCTTTGCGCGCTGTAGTGTTGAGGCAAGGCTGACGCTCTTTAGAGCATATTGCCAATGCTTCTATACGTGTCAGCTTTGGTTAAACTGCTCCAAGGCCACAAGAAGCAGTATCAGGGTTCAGTACAATAACGCATACCGTACCCTGATGAGACTGCCAAAGTTCTGTAGTGCTTCAGGCATGTTCGCCGACGCCGGAATCCCAGACTATTTCGCGATTATTAGGGCGCGTGTAGCAGCATTTTGGTCACGCATTCGCTCTTCGGATAATGAGATCCTTTGTGTGTGTGCCGGGTGCCCGGAAAACTCGATCCCAGCCTACTGGCTTTCGGTGCATCGTGGCAGTAACCAAAAGTGACAATTTTTAGATTTCAGATTTTAACATTTTAAATGTATTTTTATTGTAATTTGTATTTTATTTTATTTTATTTTAATTTATATTTTATTTTATATTATTTTAAACTTGTCACTTTTTAACTTTTATTTTAAATTTTATATTATTTTAAACTTGTATTGTGTTATTTTATGGGTCAATTGCCTGAATTAAACGATTATTATTAGTATTATTATTATTATTAAAAATGTGATAATTACAGTTCCGTCTTTATTTATGTATGTAGGTATGTATTTAACATACATAATTAACTAGGTATAGTAAAAAATGAGACTGATTTCTATTCAAAAATTTTACTAAAATGATAATAAAAACCTTGCATATGTAAGATTATGTTGAAAAATGTTAAGTACCTATACAAGTTGTTTATTAATATTATGTTATATACTTAATGTTAAAGTTTGTAGTTGATATTCAGTCAGTTTGTATAACTTTGTTAATAATTGTAAGGAAAAATGTTTGTAAAATCTCATTGAAAATATAGATTAAAAAAGTTCGGTAGGTCCATATCGAAATGTTTTTAAACACTCCGAAACTAAACCATCGTGTTCTTGTGATGATTGCGGTGCCTTATCAATAAATATAGTTTAAAAGTTTATGTTACAAAATAATAAGACTGAAGTTTTGTAAAAGCCTTTAATAAATAGTAAAAAAAAAAAACACTTTCTTATCCACCCCAGAGTCCACCACCCATCCTAACACCTAAAACTCCACCCATGTAAACTTACCTTTATGATTATGTTACTGTCAGTTATGTTACCCTTTTCTCAATCAATCCATTATATTTGTTATTTATGCAGAAATATTGAGGTTTTGAGGGTTTTAAATATTAATAAAATAGTTTATTTTGCTAAATAAATAAATTTAAAGCCAATTCTTAAGGGAATGCACGAAACAAATAAAATAAAACATACTTGGTATCAAAACTATCATTAAATCAGGGTTATTGAAAAAAAGGAATACTTGTTGAATTTTCTATTATGTTTTTTTAATAAATGACAGTTAAAATTAATAAAATCAGTTGTTTATTTCCTAACTTACTGCTAAAATACTCTAGAAAATATGGTAACATAATTGACAAGCCTTTTGTGACTATCTCTCATATTTACTTCAATATTTTCGTAATTAAGAAGTATTTTAAAGTGTTTTTCATATAAAATGATAGTTAATTTCACACAGAACATTATTACCACATTTAATCCAAAAAATATCACACTTTAAAAAACCCCGTCCTCAAATCTGGCCAGGTACAACATTTTGTGAAAACGCTCTAGTGATGATTCGTGTCGTTTTTTAATTTTTTTTATAGACAAAGGCGTGGCTTGCATTCAGCCACGTTGGTAAACATGTT
Organism: Phengaris arion; assembly: GCA_963565745.1. Classification (NCBI taxonomy): domain Eukaryota; kingdom Metazoa; phylum Arthropoda; class Insecta; order Lepidoptera; family Lycaenidae; genus Phengaris; species Phengaris arion. The sequence continues at coordinate 4,116,919 of OY751444.1, read as the reverse complement.
TTGAAAAATATTATAATGTGCATTTTTAATGTCTATTATGTTGTTGTTGTATTAATTTAAGATTTTTGGCATAGATTAAGTAGGTAAGTAAAACGAAAGTTTTGAAAACTTTCGTTTTACTTTACCTTGTCATTTTCTACTTTTTACTCTACCTTGTAATTTTCTAATAATTTTTAACCCGGTAAACACGTTTTTGCTACATAGTGTATATATTTTTATCATGAAAATGAATGTCCCCCATTTATTTATTTTGTCTGAAAAACTTATGTTATTACTTATTATAGGTAAATGGATATTTTTTAGATATAGCCACACTATTTAGTCGGTCACTGGGTAGTTTTCAAAAATTGACGTTTTTGACAAAAAGTGAAAAAATGTTGGGATGGAGATTATATGATATTATATTCGATTTGTTTAGTAAAAATGAATACGTTTCATTGTAAGGGAACTAGAAATTGCCAGTTTTTTAGCAGGTAAGAGACAGGTTAATTAGAAACAGGCAGGTTAAATTAGATACCGGCAGGTTACATTAGAAAAACCTCAGGTGAATGAAAAATTAGGCAACATTTAAAAAAAAACAAGCTTCTGTGGCAACCCTTAAGTATTGCATCGTAGATTATAAGTATATACATAAGGTATTGTATTTCAGTTTACCGTTAGCTAGTAAGTCAGTCGGGTCCCGGACACCAAAACTGTAACGCGTATTAAGTCACCAATAAATAATAATCCATAAACGGTGTCTCATTCATATTGGTGACCCCGACGTGATCGCGAGTGTGAGCAGTAAATTCGTGTGTGAATAATTTGGACTAATTTTTTGGACTAGCTTTAAAAATGTCAATACCGACGCTGGCCGGTCTGATGCCTACAGCGGCTAGTGCTCCAGAACTTTTTAACACAGATCCAGTGCAAAATTCCGTGTACGTGTTGTCTCAAACATCGGCATCCATCAGTTCGGACCCGACTCAGCCGACTGACTCAGGAGCGGTTTTTCAAGATATGGCCGCTATCAGTATTAATTCAAGACTTCCTGAATTTTGGCCCCATATGCCAAGGTTATGGTTTACCCAGATCGAACATACTTTGATACCACAAAAAGCAAGTAACGATATGAAGTTTCATATAGTGGTCTCTAAACTAACGCCGGATGCTTTGCAGCAAGTCAGCGATATCCTATATAATGACTCCCTGAAAAATAGATACGAGCTATGTGAAAGATAGACTACTGAAGGTGTACGAAGATTAGATTAATGCGCAGTTTAAGAAATTAGTTAGCGAGCTTGAGCTCGGGTCACAGAAACCTTCGCAATTATTAAGACGAATGAGAGACGCAGGCCGAAATATGCAAATTTCCGAAGAAATACTCAGGAATTTGTGGTTAAGTAGACTACCTACCACGGTCAGAGCGAGTTTAGCGGTGACACAGGAAACGAATTTGGACAAATTGACTGAAATCGCAGATAGCATTATGGAAAACATCAGTGTCAACGAAGTTGCTGCTATGAACGCTCCGAGTACATCTTCTAGTTTTCCGATCTCGGAAATATTAGCACAAATGAACAGATTAGCAGTGGAAGTCGCCTCCCTACGAACAAATATGGAACAAAGAGGACGTAGAAACTTCCGTGGTCGCGGTAGAGGAAATTATTTTCGACGATACAATCGGTCAAAATCGAGGTCATCAGCGAGGATTAACCCCGAGGATCCCAGGTGGTTATGTCGCTACCATTATAAGTTTAGAAACGCAGCGCGCTACTGCGAAAAACCCTGTAATTGGGGTACTCAGCAGCAGGAAAACTAAATATGGTACGCTCGGAGGCGGACGAGTACGTACCCGCGACCAACAACCGCCTATGTATCACAGACACCCAGAACAATCTTCGATTTTTGGTAGACACGGGAGCCAACATCTCAGTAATTCCTGCTTCAATTAAGGACAAAAAGTGCGGTGAGTCAATTAAATATCGTTTATTTGCAGCAAATGGCAGCGAAATCCGTACATATGGTGTAAAATCACTAGTTTTAAATTTAGGCTTAAAACGTGCTTTCCGATGGACTTTTGTAGTAGCAGATGTGTCTCAGCCTATTCTAGGCGCAGACTTTCTAGTTAACTATAAGTTACTTGTTGATTTAAGTACCAAAAAGATTATTGATCAAGTAACAAAGTTGAATGTACTTGCCATTTCGGTTTGTTCGACTCACGATACAATCAACACAATAAATAATAATCATCCATTTTATGATATTTTGAAAGAATTTCCGGACGTTTTAAAACCGGTTCTTTTAAACAAGTACCAAATCATTCAGTATGTCACTTTATTGAGACGTCGGGACCGCCGGTGCATACAAAAGCCCGACGGTTGCCGCTCGATCGTTATAAAAAAATTAAGGAGGAATTTTCTCTAATGCAAGAATTAGGTATTTGTCGCCCTTCTAAAAGTCCCTGGGCCAGCCCGTTACACGTTGTTTTAAAGAAAAATGGTCAACTACGCCCGTGTGGCGATTACAGACAGTTAAATTCCGTAACTTTACCCGATAGATATCCCATTCCACGCTTGCATGATTTTACATATATTTTAGCAAATAAAAATGTATTTTCACGTCTAGATATAAACAGAGCCTACCACGTCATTCCGGTACACGAACCAGATATTGAGAAAACTGCAATAATTACGCCCTTTGGCCTTTTTGAATTTCAGCGCATGCCTTTTGGTCTGCGAAACGCTGCACAAACGTTTCAGCGTTTCATAGATCAAAGTGTTTTATCAGAGTTAAATACTCCAAAGTTCATAAACAAATTAGGATCAAATTACTTCTTTGCTTATCTCGATGACATTATAATCGCGAGCGAAAATTTAGAGATTCACAAAAAACAATTACATGCAATTCTAAAAAAATTCGACGAGTTTGGAATAACAATTAATATTTCTAAATCCGTGTTCGGTCAGAAAAAAATAGAATTCTTAGGTCACGAAGTTTCACCTAAAGGAGTATGTCCATTGCAGGAAAAAGTCGAGGCTATTATGAATTACCCAAAACCGGAAACCATAGCAGACCTACGTCGTTTTCTAGGAATGATAAATTTCTACAGGTCACATATTCCAAAAGCCGCGGAAATTCACTCAGAATTAAATAAATATTTACATAATGCGAAACGGAATGATAAGACAAAAATTAACTGGACGGAAAAAGCAGAACGCGATTTCGAACAGTGTAAAAGTAGCTTAAGAAATGCAGTGACGTTATCGCACCCGCAACCCCATACGCCGATAGCGCTCATGACCGACGCTTCAGGTTCGTGTGTGGGGGCCGTATTGCAACAAAAATTAGGTCAACATTGGGAACCTTTAGGTTATTATTCTAAAAAAATGTCAGACGCGCAACAAAATTATTCAACATATGACAGAGAATTACTAGCTATTTATTTATCGATTCAATATTTCCGAAAAATGATAGAGGGACGCCCATTAACTATCTTTACCGATCATAAACCCTTAACGTATGCATTTAATAAGAATAATAGTGATAAAGAGATTCCACGTCGCACAAGGCACCTATCATACATTAGCGAGTTTAGAACAGACATACGTCACGTATCGGGCACAAACAACGTAGTAGCAGACGCTCTATCGCGAGTACAGACTATAGATTGCCCTACAACTATCAACTACGAGGAACTGGCTAAGGATCAGAATAAAGATGGCGAATTGCAATTACTATTACAACAGACAAAAGAGGCTTCGCAATTTAGGAAAATATATTTACCGAACTGCGAACAATCATTAATTTGTCATGTTTCCGATAAAAATAGTAGACTTTATTTGCCAAATAATTATCGTAAAATCATTTTTCAATCACTACATAATATCAGTCATCCCGGCATCAGAACTACAAATAAAATTATAACCGAAAAATATTATTGGCCGTCAATGAATAAAGATATTTCAGTGTGGACAAAAGCTTGCATTCCTTGTCAAAAATCAAAAATAAATCGTCACACTATGTCAGAGTTAGGTCAATTTTCACCAAGCGATAGATTCCAGCACGTGCATCTCGATCTCGTCGGACCCTTACCTACGACGCCCGAAGGATATAAATATTTGTTAACTATGATAGATAGGGCCACCGGGTGGCCAGAGGCAATACCTTTACAAGACATTACTGCAGAAACGGTTGCCCAAAATTTTTATAATAATTGGATCGTACGATTTGGTTGTCCTTGTCGAGTAACAACCGATCAAGGACGACAGTTCGAAAGTTCTTTGTTTATACATCTTACAAAATTACTAGGTATACAAAAATTACGTACTAATGCATACCACCCGCAAAGCAACGGGATTATAGAAAGATGGCACCGAACCCTAAAAACAGCATTAAAAGCTAGACTTAACAATAATTTGAACTGGTACAAAGAATTGCATAGAGTAATGTTTGGACTTCGCGCGATGCCTCGTACGGATACAAACGTCAGCACGGCAGAGTTAACGTATGGTACAAAATTAAGATTACCTGGCGATTTCTATAATAGTAGTAATAAAGAAATGTATGATCCGGATACATTTGTGAATCATTTAGATCGCACCATCAGTGAGCTTAAGCCTAGGCCGGTTTTACAAAAGAATTCGAGAGCAATATTCGTGCATAAAGATTTAAAAACATGCCAACACGTAATCGTTAGACAAGATATGATTAAACAATCAATCCAACATCCTTACGAAGGGCCATATAAGGTTATAAGGAGGGGAGACAAATCATTTATATTAGATATTTTTGGTAAACAGACGTCAGTGTCGATCGACAGGCTTAAACCCGCTTACTTATTAAATATAGACGAACAAACCGAAGGGCAAAATAACTCTTATAGTAATGTTTTTAAAGATAATGTTAGCGATGATAATGAAACTGGTCAACATAATGAATCCGCTACAAGCGAAAAGCTTATGACTCGCACCACACGCAGCGGACGAGTTACGAAATTACCTGTTAGATTTTTGTGAACTAATCAAAAGAATATTTATATATATAATTATCAATTATAATTTGTTTTTATAACATATCTAAATGATCATAACAGTACCATCTTTACCTTCTATAATGGGTAAATCTGTAAGCAAACCTCAAGAAATAATTATCGCGCAGAACGGAGCGAACAGTGCTAGTACCAGTGATATTGAAGTATCTATAAAATTATATGGGTCCATTATGTTGGCTGTCCTCATATTATTTACGCTCATGTTCCTGTACTTTTGTCTTAAGAAGTGTAAAGTATTAAGTGCAAAGTGGATGCAAAATCAGGTAAAAACTGTACACTCGGAAGTTCCTGTGGTTGCCATACATCAGCCTCAGACTCAATCTCAACCGCAAGTAGTATTAGCTCCTAGACAAGGATAATGTAATATTGCTAAAATTTATTTGTTAAAATTATTTTTGTAACCAGTTTCCTGTTGTGAATAAAATAAACTGTTGTAACATAATGTAAGTATAACATTACAGTTCTTAGAATAACACTGCGGTAGAGTCTACTATGTTATGAAAAGTATTATATTACATTTATTGTTTAGTTGTAATATGCCACTCTGCAAAAGTTGTTTATGAATTGTAACTTTAGAACTTAGAATCAAACATAACAAATGAATGAATGTACATTTTAAACAGTGATTTATTTTATGCGATAAATTTTGTATGTCAAAAAAAAAATTTTTTTTTGGTAAAAGGGGGAGTATCTGTGGCAACCCTTAAGTATTGCATCGTAGATTATAAGTATATACATAAGGTATTGTATTTCAGTTTACCGTTAGCTAGTAAGTCAGTCGGGTCCCGGACACCAAAACTGTAACGCGTATTAAGTCACCAATAAATAATAATCCATAAACGGTGTCTCATTCATACTTCAAAATCAGACTTTTTATTAATAAATCGTTAGTATAAGGCATAAACTACCTTAGCATCAAAAATTGCACATGATTATTATCTGAACCTATTACCACAATCATAATTATAAATCAGTCAAGTTTAGGCAACAATTGAGACACATTAATTAACTTAATCAAAGTTATGGAAAATAAACTTTATTTCCTCTGATGAAATTAAACTACTAATAAGATGTTTATAAACAAAAGAAAATTTATAAAAACAAACTTAACAACAGTTCTTCCTACTGAATCAGTTTTATATAATTTCTAAAGATTATTATTAAAAATAAAAGAAGATACAAGGTTCTCCAAAAAATTATTAATCGATTTTTAATTTTCTTAAGGACCTTGGAAATTGAAATGCTCCTACTCTTTTCGAAGAAGATTTAAAATAAAGCGCTGGAAGTTTTTTAATTACTTGATATTTTCCAACCACACTTATATCGTTTTTTTCTGGCCATTTAAATCGTGTGTCATTAATTTTCTTTGCAAATTTTATATCAAGACTAGCTAAAGACTCATTAACAACTTGGCCCACATAGTTGTGTACCAAATTTTTCTGTGAAACTAGCTTCACCTCCACCCAATCACCTTCATGGACATTATCCTCATCAACGCCAATTTTGTCGCCGTTTTCTTCGAACTCACTTTTCTCTATTACCTCATCTTCCATATTATATAAATCTGACTCAGGTGAAAGAGGTAAAGTCATTTCATCACCGGAACTTGTACTTTCGCTACTTTTTCTTTGCCTTTTTGTCCTCTTTCTAGTTATCTCTTCGTTGTACTTTTGGTCTATAATAGTCGCTGACTTATTGCTGACTTACTGCTGACTTTTTGTCATCACAATTTTTGCTGTCTCCCGCTTTGCTTGGGGAGGGAAACTGGAATACTTCCTACTCCTCCTACAATCTTCTGATTAATTTCGTTGCGGATTCCAAGACAGATTTAGCATGTCCCCCGGGCACCCCTGAGATCATATCAAAGGGGTTTTGCGGTTGGTTACCACTGTCGATCCTGGCTACACAGGAGTTGCAGTGGTGGGTAAGTGTGGTGGGCCAATTGACTTATTGGTTTTCTTTTCTATTGCTTCACGTGTTACTTTTAATTTTTTATTTCTCTTAGATGTATGTGGTAGAATCTGTCCTTTCTTTTTCTCCTTGCTATTAATTTTTGACGGTCCTGCTCTTGGATGTGAACGCGTCATATTTGGACTCACATATTTAGCAGTTAAAGGTTTAGCGATACACAAACGCGATGATTTCAAACAGGTGACAGGAGTTATTGCAGGCACAGAAGAATTAACGCCAGGGCGACGAGCATCAGAGGATATTAGCGGAAAGAGAGGTACGTCATTAGCAGATTCTGTAGCTACAGGAGACTTAGCAGAGATGGTCAGTTCAGGTAAGTCCGAAGGAAATTGTTGAACGAAACTTTCGCCTTGTGTTGACCTTGTTACCGTATTAAGAGAAATATCATGAAATTCAACATCCAAAAAATCAACTCTTTCAGTCTCTGTTATACTAAAAGCATTCACTGAATTTAAATTTTGAATGATTATTTTATCAGGCAAACTTAGATCAGTACAATTACATCTCATATCTGACGCTATCGCCGCAATCCTAGGTCTAAGTTCTTCAGGAAGATCTGATTCACTCGTAGAACAAAATGCGTAGGTTCTATGTAAAGGAACTACTGAGGAAGTTATATTTGATGGGTTTTCATTTTCAATCTCGTAGGTTGGGTCAATGTTGGATAGGTTTGGCAGTATTTCTGATATTAGAACATGCGAGCCGAGATACCTGACGTGACTACAGGTTCTAGGTTCAATAATGCAAGACTTTTCGACACAACTTAAGTTCACCTGATGTTTATCGCTATTCCAAATAACTTGGTGAACTTGTTGGGTCCCTTTGAAAGAACGGAGATCAGAAGGTAACAGTAAGTCTTTTTCCATAATATCGTAATCAGAAACCGTTTCAATTACTATGTTCTTCGTATTAGATTTAAGTTCTTCAACAAAAGTATCAAAATCGGGAATATCGTAACCACGGGAAACAATATTATCAGCAGTTCGCTTTAAAGTTCCTCCCACACCGTCGGGTGCCCCCTTCCCATGGCCGGACTCTGTATAGTTCCACGTCAATGAGACCAATCTGGGATATTGCCATTTTAAGGCGCCAATAACAAGGAATGTCTTGTAATTTCTATATTGGCTTGTGGCAGAATCAGATACAAAGTGAACGGTCGTAATTTGGGGTGCCTTTTGTTGGAGATATTCAATTATAGGGACTATGTGAGCCCACACCGCAGCAGCATCATGTCTTAAATTCTGACTGAATGTAGCAAAACATTGTGTTGTTCTGGTATAGTTGCGGTCAAAGAAATACAATAAGCGTATGTACAGTATGTAAAGTTACTTGCTTTCGACTTCCTCCAAAATGTACTGCTTGAATCTCTTTAGCATACTGACATTTGTAATTTTCTGAGAAGTCAACATGTACGATGGCTTCATTAGGTTGCAAATTGTCTCTCAATGTTCTTATAGCGTTATGCTGAGCTGTCACTCTTCCACAATGTTTGGAAAAGTTCTCTAGCTGTTTTTCAAAAGTCAAAATTGCATCTCTTGGCCTTGTAATGATTTTCACTTTTTTCACAACTCTGATAAACTTTTCTCGTCCATTTTGTACAATTTGTTCTCGTTTTGAAGCCCAAACCCAATAATAAAAATCAACAAAATTATTGAATTCTTGATAGTTCGTTATATTTTTTTCTTTGCAATCGTTGTATATCCTCAGCAAACATTGAGAACTAAAATAGTCACAGCAAATGTCCATCAGCACGTCAGTGGAGTTTTTGTGGGGAATAATATGGGTTTTATGCAACGCTTCAACTAACAGATCAAAATTTTCATGGGTAATGCACAGGCACAGGCAATGCAATATCTCCTTGGGTTTTTGTGATAAAAAAGAATCCAAAACGGTCTTAATCTGCTAAAAGTTGTGAAACTTACTTTATAATCAAGTTTTGTTAAAAACTTTCTGTGTAACTGATATAAGGAGTTCGTCAAATAGCGTTTCTGTTTAATTACTCCAGCCTTCTTTACTGTCTCTTTTTTCCCAGCAGTTACAGAACTATTCTCGTCTTCTTCTAGACACTTTTTAATGTCATCTCGTATTTTCTTTACTTTTGAACTTTTCTGCTCGCTTATTCTTCGTCTAAAAATGTTTAATAGTTTTCCTAAACGCCCTTTGTCTTTCAATGTATGTTTTACATTTACTTGTAGATTTCTTGAAAATTCTGGCTCAGCTTTGTGGGTTTTTAGAGTTTTATAAGACTGCAGTAATTTGTCATTCAAGGTATCCATTTTACTTTCTTTTTTCTCCTGTGTTAGTCTTTTTAATTTCTTTCGATAAGCTTGATTTATTTTCTCAACTCCTTTGTCTTGTAAGTTCTTTAATTTTTTTATAATTTTTATATCTTAATTTACTGATTAACCGGGAAGGCGAATTCCCTCTGCTGGAAGTTGAAGACGTTTTAGAGACGTGTGAGATTGATCTACAGACAGAACGTGGACTTATTTGAGATCTTGTGATTCTTGACTTGGGATTAGTGTTTTCTTTATTACCTGTCGTTATGGATAAAATGGAAGGAGATTCAAGAATTGAAAGAGAGGTGAGAATTGAAGGAGACGAAGAATTCCTATTTGATACCTCCAAACGTTGTTGCTCAATCTGTACAACCTCTATATTTGAAGGTTTATGTGCCTCCATAAATCTTTCTTCGGCTTTTGCATCATTCTTTCTTTTATAATAGGCATTAAAGGCCTTACGCCATTTTTTCCTTTGCATTATTTGGGCTCTGGGTGTCATATCTTTAATTGGAATAACCTTCTTCTGAGCTTTCCTTTTCTCATATTTAGTTTTATTTTTCAGCTGATATTGAGCGTGTAACACTGGATCTTCCTAAATTTTTCGGTATCTCTTTCGTTCTAGTTCTCTTTTGCGTTTTTTTCTTTCCTCTGTAGTCTTCGAAATAGTTTTTGGTTGACCCATTGTTGACCTACAAGCAAAAGCACAGTACAGCTTAAAAGCACTTTGTACATATATCATCTAACCAAACTTAGTAGCGGGTGGTTAATATGTTAAATATATGTGTCTAGTTATGGTATATATGTAATAAAAGAATTAGTGTCTGAAAGCTATTCTATCTCATTCACTCGAACACATCTCATCCACCTGTATATGACATCTACATTGATATGGCCATGGGCTAACTACTCATAACATTGTTGTAGGCTTATTGTTATTGTTTTTGTGATAAGTTGGATAAAGAAACACAGAATTGTAATGAGTAAAGACATGTATAATATGCAGAAAATTTAACTTCAGTATATAATAACTAACAAATTATTGAAATGAATCCAACTAACATTTTATACATTTTAAATAAAAACATAACTTATAACAAGCATAATGACATATGCTATTAAATAATTACTAAAATAATTTACCTTTGGTATTTAAAGTAAGGTACTCAAATGTACAAATCATTATTGATTGTTTTGAGATACAAATTTCTAAACCCTCAGACCCTTTAAAGCAAGCTCAAACTGCTTAAAACTGCTGCATAAAAACTGCAATACTGTGAAATATTTAATTGGTTGCAGTCCAAATGGGTAATAAGTTTTATATCAAAAGGTTTTGGTGGAAGAATGTCTGATAAAGCTATAGTTGAAAAAAGTAATTTCATAAGTATTCTTCACCAAAATAGTGTAGTATTAGCTGACAGGGGTTTCAAGGAAATTGAATCATTATTAAATCATCTTAGTATAAAACTATTAAGACCACCAACTGTTTACTCTGGAGTGACACAATCACTTACTGAGGCATTTCAAAGTAAAATAATTGCTAGTATAAGAGTACATGTAGAAAGAGTAATAAGACGAATAAGGGTGAAGCCAAACGAGCGTAATTTTGTGAGTCGTGAGTCGCAGATTTTCAGTCGCAGAAATTCTGTTGGGCTGCCAGACGAGCGCATTTTATTCAGTTGCTGTCGAACGTTTATACCAGGTGTTTGTGTCGTGCAATGGAACTGTTAAAAATTTTGTGCATTTACGAAGCATATTTAGAAGACAGAAGATAATGCCAGAAATAGAAGCTGGGTAAATCCACTTAATAGCGAAAGACTGATGCTTGGACAGTTTCACACCTTATACGAAAGTTTATGTGCAAATCCAGATATATTTGAAAAGTACTATCATTTGCCATTAAATTGTTTTCAAGAATTATTACAACTCTTAAAACCTTTTATTACTAAATCAAACACAAACATGAGACTAGCCATCAGTCCAGAGGAAAGACTAATAATTACACTCAAGTATGTTTTTAAAAGCATATTTAATATTTTAAGTTTTACAAATAATGTATCACAAATCTTAACTTATTGCCGTTCATTTGTTTTATTATATGTATATATATCATTCGATTGCGTTGGATTATATTCATGTGTGGTGTATCCTCTGTTAATTGGTGACGGGATGTATGTATCGCTGCTGTGTGAAAAGATAATAAAAAATGTCGATTAGGGTCATCGTCACTCTTATTCAAATTATTGAGAAGAGATTCTTGAAATGCTGTAATGTTTTGTATTTTTTTTTTGGGCCACAGAGGGTTGCGGATACAGATAGAGCCTGACTCGAATTGTTCATCAATGTCTTCATCGTTATCGTTACCAGTTACATTACTACCATTATCTGTGTTATCGGGAGTAGCTACATCTGAAGACGAGTTCCTTGATTCTTTGGTTACTTTTAAAAACTGCAACAAATTAAAATAAGGACATGGCTTTTTCTTCTTCGCGGCGCTACCACTTCTTACTTCATTTTCCTCTTTCTTTTCACGCATATAATAGTCTCTTGCTGCTTTCCATTTCTTTTGCAGAAAGTTCACTGAAAAACAAAAATCATAACAGTTTTAAAAAAATTATATCCGTTGCCCATAGCACAAGCTACTTAGTATTTTAAATTGAGGCTAGATGGCGCTGTTTCTTATGGCGTCGTTACAATTTGTTATGAAGTTACGGTATGATTAATTTTGTTTTGTTATAAAAAGGATATAATTATTATTTTTTACGAATCCCTTATGAAGACGCCAAAAATTCAACGACATTACTTTTAAGTTTTTTGTAATTAATTTTATTTATATTTTTTCAGGTATCTTGCTAAAGGTATAGATTTAAATACGGTAAACGAAGACTTTTTAAGTGGGCGTTCTACTACTAGTAACAAGCAATATCAAGCAACTTATATACAAATTTGGAATGTACTTCAGCCCCATGAAATGCCAGAACCAAATGAATATATCTGGACTACAAATGCCGAAGTTTTTCTTAAAAAAACTAATTTCCTGAATTGCGTTGGAGCTGTCGATGGTAAACACGTCAGAATAAAAGCACCATCACACAGTGGCTCAAATTATTATTACAGAAGTTTACCCAATTATACTGAGAACCCCCAACCTTTTGTTTTTGTTGGAGATGAGGCGTTTGGTTTACATAGGAATATGATGCGTCCATATCCAAACAGAAACCTCGACAAATACAAACTTATTTTCAACTATCGTCTTAATAGAGCTCGGCGATGTGTGGAATGTGCTTTTGGCATATTAACAAATAAATGGAGGGTACTACATTTACCAATACAAGTTATCCCAGACTTCGCCATACACATAGTTAAAGCTAGGATGGTTGACCCTATAGTTGACCATGCACCGGTTGTTGACCACTTGTGACTTTGATTCTCAATAGTAAGATTTACCGCCGTTAGCCGTTATTTTTAATGTTGGCTATAGGTTTTGACAACTATATCGAATCAACCAATCACATCAACCGCTAGAAAAATATCCACAGATTAGCCAATAACTTCGTTTTACTTTCACTTGTCGCTGTCAGTTGTGCTTCAACCGCCATTGCAGTAAGGAACGTGCTTCGACAGGTAAGACTATTTTAATTGAATTTATGTGTTTTTTGTATAAATTTAGTTGTAATTGTTTGTTTTCGAAGTTATTTAATGGTTGTATTTAACTATTTTAATGTAATTTCAAGTGTATATTATTATATTTAAATTTTTTCAAGGCTGGTTAACTATAGGTAAATAATTTGTATGGATTTCCTAAGGTTGACCAGTTGGTCAACTATTGGCTCCTTGTACAACTTTATTTTCTGTCTTTTTTAATTGTTTTTTTCATAGCTATGGCATATTTAGATACCCCACTCACTATTTTATGGTTGATATTGCCTAGTTTTCAGTAGTTGACCAGTGGTTTGACATTGGTACTGCATACAAAAAAGATTTTCCTAAGATTGACCAAACAGGTTAAAAATAATTTCTGTTCTATTTGTTGTAGATTAACTATGCCGTCAAAGAAAGTATTTTTCAAATATAAAGAAGAAGATGTATATAAAGCACATGATGAAATACAGTCGGGATGCAAAATTAGAGAAACATGTCGTAAATACAACATCCCACATTCTACAATTATTAATAAAATTAAAATGAGATATCCAGTACAACGAAAAATGGGACCGCCAACTATTTTAACACCTGAGGAGGAACAATTGCTATGCAGATGGATAAATGCAATGGCGCAAAAAGGAATCCCTATTAAAAAAGAGCAGTTAGTAGATACAGTAACAATAATAATTACAACAGACAATCGGCCGACGCCGTTCAAAGATGGTATACCGGGAAGGAAATGGTTCGACAATTTCATGAAGAGAAACCCCGAAATTGCACAGCGACAAGCAGAAGCTATAAACTCAGCAAGAAGTAGAGTAACAGAGGAAGGAATAAGAAAATGGCATTCAGAATTAAAGGAGTTTTTAAAGAACGAAAACGCAGAGGACATACTAGACGACCCTGATAGGTAAGGCTCGACCGAGATCTCGGTCTCGGTCTCGGTCTCGGCATTCTCGGCTACAAATCCAACCGAGAAACTTGTCTCGGTTCTCGGCTAATTATAGCCGAGATTCTCGGTCATGACCGAGATTGTAACATTGTTCGGATCGGTATTCAAATTTTACCGCGCGTGGCAACGCGCCGCAGCGCGTAGTCGATTGGTGTAAGTGCGTGAGAGAGCTGAATTGTGATTGGTTGAAGTCCCGGCTGGCGAACTGCGGCCGGCCGCTTTCGCCCCATTCGAGCAGTATTTGTAATTGTTTATGTTTACAATAGTATCGAGTGGAAGTTTGTTTTAACACAGTAAATTAAAATAAGTTCTTTTAAGTGTTGTGTTGCTACTTGCTGTGATTACTTGTTGTTGATACATGTAAATTGATTAATTACACTGGTTTGGTGAAAGCAAGATCATTACTTATAGTTTTGCGGTGGAATATAAAGCGGGTAAGTTGTTTTTATAAATATAAGTAAATTAAATATATATTACAGATTGATAGGGTTTTGTGACGTTATGCGTATGTTTTTTGCTGAAAATACGTAAGGTTTATAATTAATAAAATACCTACAGTTAAAAATAACTAAACACATGGTTTGTTTGTCAATAGGTACCTATAGCACTTGCAAAGCTTTTTGCTAAAATCAAATACGATACGTAGGTTAGGTACCGTTTCTTAGTAAAATTAATCGAAAATTGGTTTTGATCTAAGTTAACGACTTATTTGTTTTTTAAACAACAATCTTATCAGGTGCTATTTTTTCAGTTTTGTTTCGATTTAATGTGTTTAATGTTTATGTTTACTAAGAAGGTATAATATTGTATTGTTGCAGATGAAAACTAAATATGCCTAAAGTAAATCCTATTTGGGAATATTATGAAAAAAATATTGTATTACATCCATCAAAGGCTACTTGTAAGTCGTGTAGTAAAACGGTGTCATTAGGCAGTCCTCAGCCCAAACATCAGACTATCAAAGGTTTGAAACTGCACCTGTCGAAATATCATTCATCTGAATATGAACACTATGAGAATAAACTGGCTGAAATTGCTCACGAAAATAGTTTGAAACCGGCTATTTCAAAGCCCGTGCGCCTTAATATTGATAATAATGATAAAAAGCATCAACCTACTATAGAACAATTAATATCTCATCCGCCTTCAGCAAAATGGCCTGATGATCATCAGATTGTCAAACGAATTGATAAAGCAATTATGGATTACATAATTGTGGACATGCAACCTTATACTACAGTGTCAGGTGAAGGATTTAAACGTTTGAATTTCGCTGATCCATCTGGGCCAAAACGATACAAATTGAAGTCCGAAAAATACTTTCGCAGTCAGTTAATGCCTGACACATATGAAAAGGTTCAAGCCAAAGTGGTATCTCTGTTAATGAAAGCTGATTGGATAAGTTTTACTACTGATATATGGTCAAATCCTACAAAAACTTGTTCGCTGCTGAGTTTTACTGCCCATTTCGTTCGGAAAGAACAGCGCCTTAAAGTGGTGCTGGCTGCGACTGTTCTGGAAGACGACCACACTGGCGATTATATAGCAGAAAAACTCAAAGAAATTGCCGAAACTTATAACATTGCAAAAAAAGTTCACTTGGCTGTACGAGACAACGCTCGCAACATGGTCCGCGCCACTCGAGTAGCTGAATTCACATCGTTGGGTTGTGTTGCTCATACTCTGCAGTTGACGATCCATGATGCCATTTTTTCGGTTGCAGAAGTTGAAACGCTGATAAAAAAATGTCATAAAGTAGTCGGCCATTTTCACAGGAGTGAACAAGCTCGAAGACATTTAAGTACCTTTCAAAAAACCTTAAATTTACCGGAGCATGCGCTTTTTCAAGATGTCGAAACTCGGTGGAATAGTACCTACTTAATGATGGATCGACTGCTTGAGCAAAAAAATGCTTTGAACCTATACCGTATTGAAAAAGGAGGCATACTAGAAATTAACAGTGATGAATGGAATTTCATGAAAGATATAGTGAACGTTTTGCAATGCTTTTACCAAGCCACGTTGGATATCTCTTCCAACTCGTCCTGTGTTTCAGTGGTAATACCGTTGGTGGCAATGTTGAATGGAAAATTGGCGCCAACACAAAACATTCAGTCCTTTAATGACCAGGAAGATGATAATGAAATTGGAAATCACGCAGAGACGATGAAGAGCAAGCTACTGGATGCACTTAATCAGCGGTTTTCATTTGTTAAAAGTTGTTTGCCATTAGTTACTGCAACACTGATCGATCCACGGTTTAAAACTAAATATCTAACTGAAAGCGAAGTTAACTCAGCCAAACTTCATATTATCGAGACTCTCACTCTCAATGAAAATGTAGGATCAGATTCTCGTGAGACGACATGGGCATCTTCAACTAACTCGTCAAACATGGCTGCAACAAGTCAATCCAACTTATGGGCAGCTCATGATTCGATAGAGTTGGAAGACGAGCCAATGACCAATGACGAATACAGTTCAAGCTCTGTGATCGAAATAGCGCTAGAAAGCTTTCTTAGAGAGCCAAGACTGCAAAGAAATGCTAATATTTTTGAGTATTGGTTTTCGTCGCCTTATAAGGTGCTTAAGCCCGCAGCAAATAAGTTTTTATCTGCGCCGCCTACTAGCGTAGCAAGTGAACAACTTTTTAGCAAAGCTGGACAATTGTATGACGAGAGACGACATTCTTTGAAGGGCGAAAATGCCGAAAAATTGCTTTTTTTATGTTATAATATAATGTTATTTAACTTTGATTATTAAAACAATTAATTTTGTTAAACAATTAGTAGTGTATTAAAAAGCAAACAGTATAAAAAAAAAATTTCACGCTTTTTCTATTCTCGTTCTCGGCTCTCGGTCTCGGCCGAGATATTATTTTATTCTCGGTCTCGGTCTCGGTCTCGGCCGAGAACGAAAAACCCATCTCGGTCGAGCCTTACTGATAGGATTTTGAATGGTGACGAATCTGGTTTTCAGGTATCTCCTACGTCAGGCATTATATTGGGACCTAGAGGCATAAAAAACCTTTATGAAATTAGAGACAAAGAAAAAGAAAGCAAAACTACTTTAGGGACGTTCACTGCATCTGGTAAAGTCATGCCGGTGCTGGTTATTTACCCCTACGAAAGAATACCTGCTGAAATTGCTAGACATGTCCCTGAAGACTGGTGTCTCGGTAAATCGCCTAAAGGATGGATGACATCTCGTGTGTTTTATGGCTATTTAGGCAATTCATTACTGCCAGCTTTACGCAAAGCAAACGTGAAATTTCCTGTACTTTTGTTAATCGATGGTCACAAATCTCACATCACATATGAAGTTAGCCAATTGTGCACTGAGAATCAAATTATTTTGTATGCCCTTCATCCCAATGCAACGCACATTATACAGCCTGCAGATGTTTCTGTGTTTCGCCACTTAAAAATTCATGGAAGAAAATAGTTCAGAATTGGAGACTAACTACAGGAAATCGAGTAGTCACAAGAGCTCAATTCGCACCACTTTTAAAGAATGCTCTTGGTGCTGTTTCAGAAGAAATCATCAGAAATGGATTTCAAAAATGTGGTTTGTTTCCCTTTGATGCAAATGCCATTGACTACACGAAATGTATGAATCATGCTAGCAGACATACAATTGCTGACAAACCAACAGAAATAAACACAGAACACTTACTGTACTTCGAGTCTCTGATGTCTCGAAATAGAGTCGTTGAATTTCGAACTATTGCACTTAACGAATCTTGGACTGGAGACGAATCGGAAAAAGAGCTTTTTTATGTCTGGCGTAAAATTTCTCAAAAAGTCGTTAATGAGGCCTGATGAGCAGGCCACACAGAATTACCTATAGATGAACCTAATGACCGAAACCTTGATTCTGTAAATCAATGCACTGTACTTTTTGAGGAAGACAATATACCTAACTTACCCATTTGCTCTACGAACACTGGTTCAAATCATCTACAAGTCGTGTCATCCGCAAATGAAGGTACCGGTCAACAATTATTACAAATTGTCACTTCACAAAATGCTAGTTTATTAGAGAACATTGAAAAAGATCAGGAGGAAATTCTGTCACCTCTTCCTAATAAACAAAATGGATCAGAGCAGAATGAAGGACATCAAAACTCAACGAACCTACCACAGTTACCACATTTGAATTCACCGAGCTTAGTCACAAAAGAATGTTTAAACGAAGTGAATAATAATCAGATTGTAGCTCCCGTGTCTCCGCAAACTATAGCTGATTCAAATTCTGCTTTAATTTATCAACCAACAATAACTTTACCGCCGGAACTATCTGAACAAGAACAAACATCCAGTCCAAATTTGCCAGGTTTTGATGAAGAGAGTTGCAATAGTAATCGCCGAGGATCACCGCTTACTACATATAATACAGTGCCAAGATATCATTCACCTGAACCAGGACCATCCAGGGAACCAAATCACCAGGAAAGAACACCCATTAAGCCTGCAGAACTTTCGAAAGAGTCTGACAAACAAAAACCCACATGGTCAGCTCAAATTCCAATTAGCCTTTCCTTTGCATCTGCTTTGGTATGGCCTACAGAATCACCATTAAAAGAAAACGGGAAGAGAAAGTTCACTAAAAAGCGATTGCCTGATGCAGTTACATCAGTACAGTGGATGAAGTATTGGAATGAGAAAAAAAAGGAACAAGAAGAGAAAGAATCTAAGAAATTAGCACGAGAAGAGAAAAAGAAGTTGCAAGAATCAAAGAAAAGTGAGAAACCTAAAGCAAAACGAATTAAAAAGAGAGCAGAAGAAGCGATAGAATCTGATCCAGATGAGGATGATGTACCTTTGGCTAGTTACAGAAAGAAGACTCGATCGGAAGATGATAAAATTGAACTAGGGTCATATGTAATTGTACTATACGAGGGAGAATATTTTCCAGGGATAGTCAAAAGCATTGACAAACAGGGCAAAGAAGTTAGTACGATGGTGTTATCCGGTCCAAATACTACTTTTAAATGGCCAGACAAAGAGGATAAAATATGGTATGCTAATGACAAGATTGTTGAGAAAATAAATGCCCCCGTATCTATAAATAATAGAGGCTCATTCAAAGTAGTGGAAATGGCAAAATATTTTAATTGGATCTGAGTGATTCTGTTCTGTAAGAATTATAGGTGTAAGTAAGATTTTCGAAATAATTTCGAAAAATATATAAGCAGGTACTTTTTCAATAGATGTTTAGATGATTGTTTAACTTTTTTATGTAAGAGTTTAGAAATGTTAGAGGTTTTCAAAAAACCCAAGTTGTGATTATATGTGCCAGCTTAAGCTCAGTATAAATATAGTTTTCTTAATGTGATTATTAAGACTGATATGAAACTTTGATTGATCTCAGTTAGTCTAGAAGTTTTCTTAGTTTTTAATAAAGATGATTATATAAAACAACCTTTTATTGTCTTATTTCTTATATTTATCTATCGTTTTGAAAATTGGTCAACTTTTGGTACAAACCCTAACAACAACTGGGGCCGGTTGGTCAATCTAGGGTACATACCAGAATTTAAACTTAAAAAAAAAAACAAAAAAAACTATCAAGAATTAAGTGATTTCCTTTTGAACCATTACTTTTAATTACATAATGTAAGAGATAAAAAATAATCTGGTAATATAGGTTGATACTATTTTGCGTAAAAACACTTTAAAGTCAAAATTTCTCCTTAACTGGTTTGGGACCGGAGCACTCATCCTACATGCATTTTGTACAATTTCGTGCGACGAAGAGTTGGAGCTAACTTTGACGACGAGTTTCTAAATTGTCATCTACGATCTACTCGACCACTTCAAACCAGAACAAGGCCGTCGAATTCTGCCATTGCCATCAGAGATTTTTATTTAAATTACTTTGTCAGTGAAGTAGGAGCGTTACCCTGGCAAGAGAGAATAAATTCTGTGTTCTGATATTTTATAATTAATTTATTGCTGTTACAAGTTGTAATAAAAAATTATATTATTAATATTTGGAATCAATAAAAATATGGTAATAAATAAGTACTTACTTTTATTATTTCTGTCTTCATTGCTCAAATTATTCCAATCATCGAAACAATTCTCGGCGACCTCTTGCCATGCCCTCTGTTTTAAAAACTTATCACTATACGCCTTTTTCGATAAATTCCATAGACATGGCAGTTGCTCAATTTCAACTATCATTTTTTCTGTGTCCAACATTTTGTAAACAAAAATACGTGTCGACTCTCACGCAGTCTGTACCTGACTGACCCTTTCCTCAGCCCCCTCGCCCCCCTCGCTCCCCGCGAACTCAATTCGGTTGGAATAATGCGTGTGAGCCGGCAGACAACTCATTTTGCGTCGCCGTGTGAATCAAACAGGACTTTTGTATGAAACCGAATGTAGCAGAAATTACGCGACCGAAATGATGCGACTCACGACTCAAAAAATTACGCTCGTTTGGCCTCACCCTAAGAGAATTTTCTTTTCTCAAACCACACTCAGTTCTGAATTACAAATATGTACCATATTGTGGTCTAATTAATTTGCAGGATGAAATAATAAAAAGTTTTAGATATTATAGAATTTTATTTTGCACTTTCTAATAATTTGGGAAATATAAAGGTCTTCCAAAATTCTTGCCCTTTGTTTATCATTTCCTTTAAAAAAATTTCATTATAATCTTTCCACAAAATATGGACATTCTTTGTTATTTCAAACTTTGGATCCGCAATACAAAACACTGTAGTGTAGTGAGTAATTGAACACTGTCCCAATCACTAAGTGGGATAAGGGGTTTCTCTTTTTTAGTAGGAAGGCGTGAATCTGTTAGGCGGGCGTTTTTCAATAAAAATGTCATGCGTAAAATGAGTTGTCCACCAACTTTGATAGTTAATATCTCAGTAACCTTGTCACATTTCACCAGTGAGATAAATATTTCTAATAGAGAAAGCATTAATTATTATAATTAAATATAATAAATTTTTAAAGTTCCTTGTTATAATAAAATATTGGCAAAAATGTATCAAAGGTACACGCAAATTTAGATGTCCACCTAACACTTTGCTATCTTTACAGTGAATAATAATGTCCCAAAAATACCTTTGAATATAATTTACGGTTTTCAGTCCAAACCAAATTGTTACTTCTTTAATAATTAATTAACAATATGTTTTAATAAATAATTGAATATAAATAAAATGAGTTTAAAGTTTGTCCACTAAAACAGGAGTGACGGAATTTCCCGCTAAGTAACGATAAAAAATTGGCAATAAAAATTAAAGGGTGTGGCTTAGAAACGCATTGTCTGTGCTTTTTTTTAACCATGGCAACATTGATTCTATTCCAAACCATCCCACCATCTTGTTTCGGCTTGTTATGACGCATTTCGTTACGTTGTTTCTTGGGGCTACATAGTGCCGAAAAATTGTTCCATTAAGAACTGCCCATTATTTGGTAAGTAATAAATTTAGTCGTGTGTATTTATCATTTACTTGCAGTTTAGTTATCTTCGATTATACTTTAAATAAGTAAGAAGGAATATTTTGCTATTTATTTGTCAATAAATAACTAGTAATAGTTTAAGGTTAGGATTCGTAACATCCATTAAGGAACGTTACATATAAGCGGAACGTGGACGTTACTTAATGGAATGATAAGGACGTGTCTGCAAGGAGGTTTTTTAATGGGGTAGATGCAATATATATATTTTTTAATTCCATGTATAATAGACCGTTAGTGTATTAGATAATTTAAACACAATTTTAATTAATTTGAAATTTATTGCAAATAATGTACTTTTAAACTGTCAATTTAAATATACATTTATATGCAAGAATTTGCAATTGTCTATTCAACATGGATTTCTTAAAAAAACACAAAAACAAAAATATTTCATCTTTCCTATTACCCGACTGTTTACGGGAAACATGATATATATTATGCATCTACGATCGGTATTGAATAAAAAATATTTTAGTGGAATATTTAGTTTTTTTCTTTTAATATTTATTTTATTAAGATGCAATGTTTCTATTTTAGTGTATATTTATGATGAATAAACTTTTTTCATGTGAGTGTATGTGTGAATGTGTGAATTAAATTAACTTTTTGTTTCAGTCAATATTATAATTAATAATATATTTTAAGAAAAAATGCCACTCACGGGAGCAGAACGTGCAAAACGATTCAGAGAGAATCTCAAAAAGGATCCAGAAAAATATAATGCATATAAGAAAAAACAAGTAGAAAGAGTAAAAAAATGTCAAAAAAAAATTAATGATCTCACTGATGAAGAGAAAGAAAAGAAAAGGAAACAGTGGAGGCAGCAAAAAACAGCTCAAAAAAAGAAAAAAAACAAAGCCAAACAGAAACCAAAGAAAGATATAGAAGAAATACGAAAATTAAAAATAAGTATTAATTTAAGGAAGAAATTAAGACATGCAAGTAATTCACTAATAAAGTCTGAATCACGAGAAAAGAAGCTATCGTTGATAATAGGAAGTTTAAGGAAAAGATTATATAGAAACAAGACAGCTTTAGAATGCCAAAAAAAGGAACTCATAGTACTGAAAGAGAAGGTTAAACTCATAGAAGAAGACAGAAAAAAGCTAGAAGAATCTATTAAAGACACATACAAGAACCATTGTAAGACTCATGAAAGAAAAAATATAGTGAAAAAATTTTTACAAAACTATACACAGACAAGTTATTTAAAATATGAAACTCATAAAATATTGGGACTCAAAAGAGGGATTAGGTTTGCTATTAAACCACGTAAGGTCAATACAAAAGTGAGAGAAGAAATTGAGTCTTTTTATCTTCGTGACGATGTGACTAGGTGTACTGCAGGAAAAAGAGAATGCAGAACAAAAGGCAAAAATAAAATGCAAATAAGATACATGGTTGACACTTTATATAATCTTTACCAAATTTACAAAAGAGAAGGTGGTAAACATAGCTTTTCAACATTTTACAGAAGTAAACCTTTTTACGTTTTATCTCCAACTATAGGCTCTAGAGATACTTGTATGTGCATCAAACACAGCAATATTGACTTCATGTTGCAGGCTCTAAAATTAAATAAAATCCTTTTTTACAAAAATGTTGAGGAAATGGTAAACAACTTTTCTTGCAATACGACATGTTTTGATTGTATGTATGGTAAATGCATAAACTGTAAAACTCCAAAAATTAAATATAACGTAGAAAAAACTAGTGAAGGAATTCAATGGTGGAAATGGGTACGAACAGATCATAGATATGAAAAAGCAGGTCGGGAAATTATGACAAAAAAAACTATAAAAGAAAGAAAAAACGGGACTGTTAGTAGTTTAATAACTGAATTGGAGGATGCTTTAGTACTTACAGAAATTGCGTTACAAATTTAAAGGACGACGAAGTTATCATTTTGTGTGATTTTTCTGAAAATTTTGATTGTAAGTATGCGAACGAAATACAATCAATGCACTTCGGTGCCTCAAAAAACTCTATTACTATACACACTGGGATAATCATTTTTAAAGACAAATGTCAAACTTTTGCTTCGGTTTCCGACTGTAATTCTCATGAGCCAGATGCCATTTGGGCACATTTATTGCCAATTATAAAATACGCCAAAGAAAATTACCCAATTAATATTATCCATTTTTTCTCCGACGGCCCCACCAGCCAATATAGACAAAAAAAGAACTTTTATTTGTTAAATTTATTCACAGATAAACTTAATTTAAAATTCTCCACATGGTCATTTTCCGAAAGCGGACATGGCAAAAGTGTTGCGGATGGTGTTGGTGGGTCGGTCAAAAGGCAGCTTGATAGTAGAGTACGCTACGGAACAGACGTTACTAATGCGACAGATGCCTACAATGTTTTAAATAAATTTATGAAATCTGTAAAGTGTTTTTACATCAACGAGGGCGATATTAAGAATATTCGTAAGCTAATACCACTTAATATCAAACCCGTTCCGGAAACAATGAAATTGCACCAAATAATATCGCCAAAAAGAAATATAATACATTACAGGCTACTTAGTTGCTTTTGTGGTGATAAAGGAGGTATGTGCGATTGCCATTATCCTAAAACTCATCAGCTAATTCCATTTGATTGTGACACTAATAAAATATTAATGACGGCAAATATCAGCAATAATGCTACGTTAAGTAATAAAATTTCCAGTGATTATGTTACATATGATACAGTAAAAATTAATGACACTTTTACGGCCAATAGCACAAAGACTATTATTAGCAATGATGATACATTACTTTCATTTAGTGCTGCTGATAATTTAACTCTTTCGGAATCGCTTGTACAAGATTTAAATTTTATTATTGGTGAAGACATATTTTTAGATCAATCTCATGCAAATGAGTCATCGTCAATTTTACCATCAGAAAACGCAACTACTTGTCTGTTGGAGACCAATAACGAGAATATTTTTAGTTCAGATAACATAGTTATAGCTAATGTATCTCCAGTTGACGTAACTTGTAAACAAAGAACTTTACAAAATGATCAACAGCATCAAATTCCTTTAAAAAAAGCTCGCGTTTTGCTGCCTGGAGATTCAGGACCACCTGCTAAGAAAAATAGAGTTGAAACTGGCGAGAAAGGAAATCACAGCAAAATAAAAGTATTGTTACCAATTCCAAAAAACATTTGTTGCTATGTCTGCCACCTTTGTAAGAGTGACAGCTTAAACTTAAGAAATATGGTTAAATGTATGACGTGTAAAAATTGGAGTTGCCTCACATGTAGTGGTACGGATTTCTTTGATTATATTTGCTCAAAATGCCTTCAATGATATTTAAAGGCAATGAAAAGAGAAGACTGATTCTAACGACTGACTATGATAGTAATTATATTATTATATAATTTTATAAAAATACTAATGCCTACGGCTTCGCTCGCGACAAGAAGTTTTATTATTAATTAGGTATGGAAACCACAAACTATCATCCCCTATTTTATCCCCTTGGGGGTAGAATTTTTCAAAATCCTTTCTTAGCATATGCCTACGTCATAACACCTACCTACATGCCAAATTTCAGCCTGATCCATCCAGTGGTTTGGGCTGTGCGTTGATAGATCACTATGTCAGTCAGTCACGTTTGAGTTTTATATATATATAGATATGTACATCGTGCATGTAGCCTTATATATTCCAATAAGTAACATTGTGTTCCACCTAAGGAACTGTCCTATTAAAATGTGATTTAAAATGTAAGTTTTCTTAAGTTATATTAGTTTATAGTAGACTAAGCGCTACAATATTGTTAAAACTATAAAAAATTTTACTTTTTGTTACCTTAAAACTTTGTTAACTTGGCTATTTAAGTCATAATAAGATATTTTGTGTACTGTTACTCGCACAAAAGTGACGTAACGGATGTTTCACCTAAAAATTATCGATAATGTTCGTGATATTCTCTTACGATTCATTGTTTTTTTTTTCAACATTTGATTACTTTGATGAAAAAATAAATAATTTTAAAATAAACAATCTATTCTTTGTATAAAACCCAAGTCTAAAAGTTACTTAATGGAAAGAATCAGCTACCGCTTTTGAAAATAAATACGTTTTTTCTTTTTATTTTACTATATTTGCATATTTTACTTATTAAATTCAGATAATATATTTAATTATCTTCAGGTTTATCATCAATATTGTGCAATTTCGTGTATCGTATTTTTTTATTCCACATAAGTAACATGACATTTTATTTGAAAAACGCCCAGGCACCGTTGAAGGGTGTTGCTGATCTCACCCGTTACTTTGTGGTTTGGATAGTGTCCTTTTTTTGTAGAAAGAGAATGAGTAGGGTAACATGTGCAACAGTGGATCACGGGGAACAGTGAATCGTTTATTAAAACTCTGTATCTATTGTACTCACACCGCGCCACCCGACCAGTCGCCGTCACTGGATCACAACAGGAGGACGTGCGACGGCGCGTCGGTCAGTAGGTAAGTATGAAAAAAATATTTTACGTAATATTTAACTTGTTTCGGTTTAAAGTTATTCAGATATTTTCAAGTCTTTGTGTATGTTTATTTAGTACGTTCCTCTAATATTATAAAACTCTATTATGTTGTGTGATATAAGCTATTTAGATTTTGCTAAAATTAAAGTTTCCGTTAATAGTAAATGGGTTACAGTGAATCAAGTGCTAATGGGGTTCGTTGGATCATGATCCACTGTTCCCCAAAAAGTTTCAAATTATTACTAGTAATACTTGTTTACAGGTCAACATGCCACGTGATAGATAGACAAAGGAAAACAGAGATTGGTCTTCATACAGAAGAACAAATGCGCCACGCTTTAAACATGATAGTGGAGGGTCAAACCATAAGAGCCGTTTCAAAATTAACCAAGATCCCATTCACCACTCTGCAAAGGTATTACAAAAAATTATCAAACACTTTAGCTCAGGATCCTACTGGCTCAATTTCACTAACACCAAACTATGCTGTACGCAAAATATTTACTTCCACTCTTACTTGAAGGCAATTGTTGATTATGTTATTAAATGTAGTTTGATGTTTTATGGTCTGACTACAATTGACATTCGTACTCTTGCATACGAGATGGCAATGCTCAATAATATTCAGGTGCCACAAAAGTGGCATGATACTAAATTGGCAGGTATAGAGTGGCTATATGGTCTTGGAGTGGAGTGGAGTGGAAAAAGACACACCATTCTGAGTCTGAGAACACCGGAAGGTTAAATAGTCAGTGCAGTCCATGAGTCATCTCAGTCGATTCAGTAAAGTGGTAGAAGCTTTACTGAAAGTTATACTGAAAGTAACAAAATAGCACGTTTTTAGAAGTTGTACCACTTGCCCACACTTGTGCACGTTAACGAATATTTAATGGTTAATATTCTATCAATATTACACATTAAGAACCGAAATAACACAAATTTATGAACGTAGGTATACAAAATCTACAATATCACCCATTGAATTCCCCGGTAAAACTCCAAAAATTAATTTCTTTTTAAATTTATTGTAAGCTGGATGCTGAGTCATATACAATTAATTATGAAATTGGTAGATTTGTCGGTACCCAAAATCAGTACTGTATGGCAACTAAAGGGCTATACTGACCATCCTGCCTGCAAGCCCAAGGCCACGGACTTCGTTGGCTCACATTACTAGGTTCTATGTTTAGTCCTTATTGAGATAAGAATGCTGTAAATAAAGAATACAGCGTTCTTATCTCTAAGAAAATTCTCAAGAAAGTACTTAAGATGTTGTTTTAATTAATAGACCATACTTAAGTACAGCTGCATGTACGGCGTATCAAGTGAGTGCGAACGTATTAATAAACGAGACTCGTTACTCAAGTACGCTGTCATTGCTGTCAAACTGTTACTTGAGACGCGGTTTCGTGGGGTACAGTCAAACCTTGACTTGAGAACGGCTTTCTTGGGAACTGGGATACAGTACATTATTATTTGTGCTGTTTTTGGGTGTGTTACAATTATGTAAAATCTAAATACTTATGATTAAACAAACTCAGAATTTACACTACATACTCAACACAAAATAAAGTTATAAAAAAAGTCGTTTATTGATACTTAATCTTCTTTTTTTTTTTTGGTAATCGCGGTTGCAAAGGTTTTGCACCATTGCGGCGGTCCTGCGGCTTGGTGTTTTCGTCTTCCTTCTGTTCACAACACTTTAGTCTTTCCAGAACTCCTTATCACTTACGTTCTTATAGGAATATATCTCACTTTCGTGGGCGGGAATTAGTAGCGGAAAAGTTAAAAACACATGCGGCCATCGCACAGTGCACACGCACTCTCCGCGAGCACTCGTAATATATTGCTGTCGTGTGTCTTCGTATTTCTACGGTTTGCGTCGGAGAAAAAAAGGGGGGGAATACTGCTTTTCTATCAATATTATGAGATGCCATTCATAGTGGCGTTCGACGCTCATAGATGCCGCTACCACTGACAGTGTCGAGTATTTGTAGAAATATTTTCGATTTTATTTATATATTTATATTATACGAATTACCTATTTGATTTTTATTAATTGACTTGATTTGACACTTGACAGCAGAACTTTTTTTCGCTGCCCAATAAACAATCCTCATTATATGATCACTACCTCCAACAATTCCTCGCCCTATCAACCTTAAATCTGTTATGTGTTTTGTAAATACTCCTTTTATTGAAACTTTATGTACATACTGTGGTACTGGCCCTAAATGTTTGTGTTTGTTCTAGGTTTTAGATTATTCAACAGACTTCCTCCTGTACACCGTGCCCTTGTTTATTCATAAAACCCACTCATAAGGCAGTTTTTGTCAACACAACATATTTGCGAATCACTAATGAGCCACTTTAAAGAATAAGAAGAAGAAGAACTTATTTCGAATGGTAATAATCCGCATTCCGTTTTACGTAGTTTTCAAAAAAATATGGATATTATTATGCTAGAGAATAATAAATATTAATATGTACGTAAAAAATTATGAAAATCAGTTTTTTTCAATATAAAAATACAGACTAAACTTTTTTTGGTATTTATATTATTAAATATTACATTTTTAAAAAGAAATATTGAAGGAATGTATAATCAATAAATCCGTTGTTTGTAGAAGTGTAAACGAAACGTTATTTTATTCGTTCTTTGTCGTGTAGATGACGCTTAAAAGTTGAGTAAGTGATCTCAATAACGTTATCAACTGAGACGATCTTGAGATCATACTATGCATTAAAGACCATCTTGAGAAGCTAATCGTTACTTAAGTCTGTCTCAGCAAAGAAAGGTCTTGAGAACGAGTTTGAGAACGATTTATTAATACGGGCCTTAGTGTCATTAGCCACACTTTTCAAAAAAACAAACCACTAGAAGACGAGTCTCGCGACGGTAAGCGTGCGAGTTGGACGTATGCGCTTTGATCCCTTATCAGTGCAATAGATCGATAGGTTGTTTACTAGTTACGGCCGCTCGCCTCGCGCCCCGCGGCCCTGCCGCTGCAGGTGTAGTTACGTAGATAACATTGTGTATTGACTATTGTTTTGTTCATGATGCAATGTTTACATAATGGAAAATATTAAAGATCGCGGTGAAGAGGATGATTCTACAAACGATAAAAGTCTAAGTGCCTATTTAAATCAGCTTATTAAAGAGAAGAAGTCGAGTCGTTCAAATGAAATTGAAAATAGTGAATTGTTCGAGAACATTCAAAATACAGAAGATATATGTATGGAAGAAGAAGAACAAGGGATTTCAAACAAAAATACGGAAGAGAATATAATCGAGAGTGAAAAAATGTCTAAAGAAGCTTCTAAAAGAGTTTTTAACCAGTTATGGTCGGATGAGAACGAGAATGAAGAAGGATGGAAAATCCAAGAGAAGAAAAAGCAGAAACAAGATAAACTTGAAGTCTACATATCTTGTAAAGAAAAACTCCCAAAACAGTTTGCCTTAGCTAAGATCTTTAAAGAGATAGATGTTAAAGAAATCAGGAGAATTAAGTATTTGTCACCTTACAAAATCCGACTAGAATTCGAAAGTGTATTAAGCATGGAAAAATTGATAAATTGTGATAAGCTAATCAACATGGGATGGAAATTTAGTGAAGCTTTTAATGTGAGTCACTCCTATGGAGTGATAAGAGATATTGACTTGGACCTGGAAGAAGTGGAGATAATAAATCGTATTTGCACAGACGAGCGAGCAGTTTTAATTTCGGCATTACGCCTTAAAAGAAGAAATATAGAGGGAGAGTGGATTCCCAGTGAATCTGTTAGACTATGTTTTAAGGGGTGCTTTCTACCAGCTTATGTAACAGTAAACCATCTGCGGATTAAGGTTGATAAATATATTTTTCCGGTTTCGCAGTGCTCGAAATGTTGGCGGTTCGGTCACATTGTTTCCAAATGCCCATCTAACAGAATCGTCTGTCCTAAGTGTGGCCAGTTCCATGCTAACTGCGATATAAAATCTTTTTCTTGTGTCAATTGCCAGGGTAATCACATGTCTTTAAGTAAAAGTTGCCCTATGTACATAAGAGAAAAAAAGATTCGTGAGATAATGTCAGATTTTAATTGTACATACAGAAAGGCATGTTCTTTACTCGTCGCAGCTTCTCCAGTTCAAGATTTTCATCATACTGTTGATAGTTTTGACCATAATATGCTTAAAAATTCCCAGCATGATAATAATATTTTATTCCCTCCTCTAGTAAAATCAGTCGAGGATATTGATCAGACCCCAGAAATTTCACCTAGTTTTGCGCAAGTATTGTCTGTGAAAGCCGACGTGCATCATACTAGACAGAAACGTCGAATTCAGCATAAACCAAAGAAATATCAAAATAATGTCGTTGATAGCACAGCAAGTTATGATGAACCGATTAATGAAATGTCGCAGTATGATACCAAGGTAAAAGATAAAGAAAATGTAAAAGAAAAGGAAAAATCTGTTCAATTTACTGAGTTACTTGGAAGATTGAAAGAAATTTTATTTTTAAAAGATATTACTTTTTCCGATAAACTTAAAAGTATGCTTAAGATTTGTGTTCAATGGTTAATTTTAGTCTTAGTTGAAAATGTATCTGAGTGGCCCGTGTTGAAATTTATCTTAGAATACTTTAATGGATTATAGAAATAGAAAAATTGAATTGAGGATAATACACTGGAATGCGCAAAGCTTGAGACCGAAGTTGTGTAGTTTTGAAAATATTTTAATTCAGGAAAAGATCCACATTGCTGCTATATCTGAGACTTGGTTAGTACCAGGAAGCTATTTAAAGGTTAAAGACTATACTATTTATAGATGTGATCGAGATGATTCGCGAGGGGGTGTAGCGGTTTTTGTTCATTTTACGGTAAAGGCTAAACGTTGTAATATAACTAATTTAATTTCAAATATTCAGGCTATCCACATTGAGTTATTTAATTGTGGTGAAATTAAAAATATTATTGCGGTCTATTGCTCTCCTTCAGTACAAATTCAAAAATCACAATGGGATAATTTATTTGATATTTCAAATGCTAAAACTATAATAATTGGGGACTTTAATGGACATCACACAAACTGGTCTAACAAAGTGGATAGAAGAGGAATAAATATTTTTGATGCTTCAACTGAATGAAACTTCATATCATTAAATAGTTCGAAGCCCACGAGAGTCAAGTTGGTGAATGGCTCCTTGCAACAGTATTCACCTGATATTACTTTTGCATCATTAGACTTAGCGCTTAAATTGAATTATGACGTAATGAACGAAACTCTCGGCAGTGACCATAGAATAATTAAAGTATTTATCGCTATTTTGCCTAAATTTGTGTTGTCTTCTAAAAGAAATTTTAAAAAAGCCGAGTGGTCATCCTATACAATGTGTTTAGAAAAATTATTTAACAATTTTAATGCTTCATCCGATTTACAAGGTGATTACGATACTTTTGTTGATTTTATTAATATATCGGCCGATCTTTATATACCATACGTAAAAGTTAATTCGCTAACCACAAATAAATTTACTCCGCGCCCTTACTGGAATGACACATTATCCAAAGCTGTTGCAGAACGCCGTCTGGCACTTTCAAAATTTCGGCGTAACCCTACTCCTAGAAACTCTTGACATTTTAAAAGAAAAAATCCACGTGGCTCAAAAGCTATTACGTAAGGCGAAATTTAATAGTTTTAAAAGTTTTTGTTCGTCGTTAGACTGCACTACTTCTGCTCACACTGTTTGGACTAAGATGAAATGGATAAAGGGATATAAGCAGGTGAGACACGATGTTAACGAAAATCTTGCAAAGGAATTATTATATAACTTGACTCCTGACTATGTTTCCCCTGCTACTCCTAAATTTTCTTTCAGCAATGATATTCTCGATACACCCTTTTCGATGTCAGAGTTAAAGCACTGTATCCCAAAAAAAAATACTTCTCCAGGAAATGATAATATTTCTTATGTAATGATAAAACATCTTCCTAGTAATGGAAAACAAATTTTATTAGAATTATTTAATAGGTTTTATATATATAGTTTTGTCCCCCATCAATGGAGAGATATAATTATTGTTCCTATTTCTAAACCTGACCGAGATCCTGAATCAATTTCTTCCTTGAGGCCTATAGCTATGATGTCCTGCTTATGTAAATTATTTCATATTATTTTAAACGTTCGAGTCGAGTGGTTTTGCGAAAAAAAGGGTGTTCTGTCTCAGAACGTTACAGGTTTTAGAAAAGGTTTTTCTTGTTATAATAATATTGGTTGTTTAGTGTCTAGAATTTTAACTGGTTTTTCAGAAAATAAATTTACGGTTGCATGTTTTGTTGATATTAACAATGCTTATAATAACGTTAACGTGTCATCTTTACTTGGAATACTTGATAGCCTCGGATTAGGTTCAAAATTTTGCCTCTATTTATGGAATTTCCTGAGTCTCAGAATTTTAAAAATAAAATTACTAAATACAGTGATTTCACGATACACAAATTTAGGCTTAGCGCAGGGAGATCCTTTATCGCCATTACTTTTTAATTTAGCTACATACAAAATATGTAGGTATATTCGTTCTGTTTCAGTGTCCCAGTATGCCGATGACTTTGTTTTGTATATTTCTAGTAATAATATGTTTGAGATCACTCAAAATTTACAACTTTCTATTGATAAATTACAGTTTTTTTTGTCACAAGTTGGTTTGGAATTGTCAACTACTAAAACTAAATTATGTGTTTTTAAGAGAGGATATAAGGAGAAGAAAATAATAATTAAAATAGATAAAAATATTTTAAAAGTTGAACCAGCAATAAAATATTTAGGTATTTGGCTAGATAGCTCCTTGAAATGGACCAAACATATAAATGAAACATTAATCAGAGTACAAAAGTTAATTAATTGTCTACAAATTTTAAGAGGATCTAATTGGGGGATACATCCCACTCATTTGAGACGTCTTTATATTGCATTGATCAGAAACAGAATTGATTATGGGTCGATGTTTTATAGTAACACTTGTCAGACAAATCTTTACAAAATTGATAAATTACAAAATCAGTGCTTGCGATTAATAGGCAATTTTACAAAATCTACTCCGATCCACGTAATGGAAAATGAATTATGTATTGCCCCATTATTTGTTAGAAGGAACTATTTGGCATCTAAATTCTGGTTAAGGTGTAAGTTTAACAATAATGAATGTTTTAGGCTTTTTGGTCTTCTAGCAGAGGTTAGTCATAATAACCCATATTGGCGTCGTAAAAAGGTTCCTCTGTTAGTCGAAATTCATAGAAAATTTAGTAGCTTCAGCATGCATAAGAATAATAATATGTTAGGAGGACTTTTTTCCATAGATACGTGGATCAGCAATGTGGATCTTGATATAAGATGTCATGTACAGCAGATTGATAAAAGCAAAAGTTATTATACAGCTTCATGTCTTAAAAAGAATTGCGAGAAGGCTATACATAAATTATACCTTAGTTATTATAAAATATTTACTGATGGATCGAAAGATGTAAATTTAGTCGGCGCTGCTTTTTTTGATCCACAGGCCAACATTAACTGCCGATTTAGAATAAATAATAATATTTCAGTTATGCGCGCTGAGTTAATCGCAATATATGAAGCACTGTCATATGTAAATTCTCTAGACGTTAATTACATAGTTATATTGTCCGACTCGAAAAGTGCGCTTCAACATATAGCACGTTGTACCTCGACTTTTCGAGGAACACCGATTGCTTATCAAATTATACAGTTGATGTTGGATCTGTATAGAGCAGAAAGGCGTGTTGTATTGCAGTGGATCCCTGCCCATATTGGTCTCGATGGTAACGAGCAAGTCGACCTTTTGGCTAAACAGGCTATTCACGATCGAATCTCCTTAGATTGTTTATACTATGATAATGAGTTAATGCATGTAGTCAGGTCAATGTGCAATGATCTATGGAGTGAATATTTTGATGAAAGGTCTCGAACCAAGGGAATCTGGTACAGGACTATCCAGCATACGTTGTGCAGATCTCCTTGGTTCGAGGACATAAAATTAAGTCGAGATGAGGTCAATATTGCCTTTAGGTTAAGATCTGGACACATTCCATTGAACGCTTTCGGTTTCCTTATGGACAAGACGCCCAGTCCTAACTGTGGCGTGTGACGTGGTAGAGGACGTGTATCACGTGTTGATGGAGTGTGTTCGGGCCGAGGCTGAGAGACAGGAGTTATTTTATCTGTTAAATTTTAATAGTGAGGTTGGTTTTTGTAACTCTATTTTATCGTGCCCCTATTCTACAGCTGCTAAAGCTCTTTATAAAGTATTTAAGTGTTGTGTTGGTCGACGTTAGATCATGATCGTTTATGTTTTTGATAAATTATGTTATGTTCTGTGTATTGTCCGTCTAATTGTACCATGGGGGTGATATTTTCCATTTGGAAAAAACTCCCACTAAAAATAATAAAAAAAAAAAAAAAAAAAAAAAAAAAAACACTAGAAGAAATCACTATATTTTTCTATTAAATATCAATTTTCCATAGTCCTGTGTTGTATTTTTACTACGCAAAGAAATAACGAAGTTCCATGTAATACATAGAACCATCCAATTTTGATTTTACTCATTTTTACGATAACACGGTTCTATGTTAAACATAGGACTTTGCTTAGAGAAAAATCATCAAGGTGTCTATGACCAAAGTTCTATGTCAGCTGTGCTTGGCGGGAATTTGAAAAGGCGCGCATCTTAATTTTTTCAGAATTGAACAAAAATTTTATTTGTAAATAAGTATAAATAGCTTTATTTTAAATAAATATAGTGCATAAATAATAAAAATAGACGGAGACGAGGCGGGCGGGGATAACCCGCCCACCTCAAAAAGACCTCGGCCTCCTGATGATTCTCGGGGGGCTTCAAGTGCTGGCGGCGGAGGTGGTGAGAGTAACTTTTTAGCTTATAGAAAACCAAATTATAAGAGACTATATTCCGAAAATTCGATCAACACAGAATTCAAAGTATTTATAGAAAGCAAACTAGCACAGGAGAGACTTGGAAATAAAAGTCCAATTTATCTTAACAGTATATTTTCCAACATAAAAGGAGTTGTGGCAATACGGCGTCTTAACGCAAATAAGATAGTTGTGATATTTAAACAACATAACACGGCCAATAATTTTATCAACAATATTAACTTTCTCGAAAAATATGACATGAAAGCGTATATTCCAGCTGCTCAAATTGAGAAAACTGGCATTATACGATTTGTACCGGCAAATATATCGAATAAAGAACTATTTACTAATTTAACATCTACATATGAAATAGTTGCAGTAAGTTTAAGCCGCGCAACATCCTTCAACCGCCACAACGTTAAATTATTTTTTGATAATTTAGAAAATGCTATGTCAAGGGAAGCCGTGTTTGGCAACGGTACTAGGGTCTTTAAACTAGACGAAACCAACACAATGACTGTACAAATGTCGGCCAAAGTGTTCGCCGTCAAAGGGCAAAAACAGGTCTCCAAAGTGACTAGTGCCGAAAGGGGAACGCTGGTAACTACATGTTACATAGTGAGTGCACTGGGCAATACTCTGCCACCTATTATGATTTTTCCAAGGGTTCATTTTAAACAACACATGATAAATGAGGCACCGCCTGGGACCTTAGGTCTCGCCACACAATCTGGCTGGATGAATGGGGAACTGTTCGTGAAGACATTACAACATTTTATATCTCACACAAATAGCTGCAAAAATAACCCTAGTCTTCTAATACTAGACAATCATGAGTCGCACATTTGCATAGAGGCTCTTAATTTAGCTAAAGAGAATGGAGTAACAATTATTACCGTCCCACCGCATTCAACAGGAAAGATGCAATCTTTAGATGTTGGCGTTTTTGGGCCCTTTCAAAACGGCATATAACAAAGCGGTTGATGGCTGGATGATGCGCAACCCAGGCAAAACATTCTCTATCTATGATGTAGCTGGGTGCGTTAAAGAAGCGCACTTGAAATCTATGACACCGAGGAACATATGTAATGCATTTCGGGCTACGGGGATTTTTCCATATAACAGAGATGTTTTTACTGACCTTGACTTCTCACCAAGCGAAGTTACTGACAGGCAATACGAGCCAAAACCAGGTGAGATAGAACAAGATATAAATTTCTGCAACGACGAGAATGATGACAAGAACAGAACAAGAAGTCCATCACCATCTATATTGCCACCCTTAACAGACACGATCAGCAATCGAAGATCCTAATCCTCTTTACTAACCGTCAAAATACACCATCTTACAATACATCCCTTGGAAACTGCGTTGAACTCCCTATTCAATTTATAAATGACACTCAACCAGAACAATCCATATCTTCTATCGCGCCTCAAATCCATCTGAATCAAGATCAAACTCGTACTCGACCACCTTGCACACCAGTAAAATTATCCCATTCTGTCCCAGATCCTAATATATTATCTGTAAACCCATCTTTTGCTTCATGCTGCGACCAAACGCCAATGCCCTCGACATCTGGAGGCCTAAATACGCAAACGAGAACATTTATTAGTCCATTAGAGTTTCACGGTTTACCAAAAGCTGCCCCTAGAAAAGGTGGCAGAACAGCTAGACGAAAAGGTAAAACCATGATTGCGACAGATACACCAGAAAAGGCCGAAATTGAAAGAAGAGCCGAAAATTAAAGCAGAAAAAGGCTAAGATACAGATTAAGGCTACTGTGAAAAGAAAGGTCTTAAAAAGTGACAGTTCCAGTGAAGACGACGACCGAATCAGCATCAATATTCTGAAGAAGAACCAATGTTTGAAGAGGAAGCTGAAGTTTTAACAATTAATCCAGATAAATTCATTCCACTGAATAGTTCACCAAAAGAATGTATTAATATTATTTAAAGTAAAGAGCAAGCATATTTATTATATTGCAAGAGTCATAGGGGAAAAATATGAAGAGACAGAGGTCAGTTTTCTTCGCAAATCTGTTAAAAACCCAAACAAATTTCACCTGCCCGTCATTCCTGATCTTGCCACTGTTCCGTTGTATGATATTAAAATGATTTTACCTAAGCCAGGTTTTACAGGAAGCACGAAAAGAACGCAAGATTTATATTCTTTCAATGTTGACTTTTCAAATATTGATTTACGTTAAGTTGATAAGTATCCAATTTACTATGCTCAAAACATTGATAGCTGGTAAGACAGTATTTAAGTTTTTTCTTGTTTTAATTTTTGCAAGACTTAGAAGTGCAATTTTTTTATTTTAATTTACTCATGTTTAAGAAGGTGTACTTTATGTTGTAAAACTTAACAAAAGTAACATAAGTTTCGGATTTTGTTTTTTTTTTCATAGATTGCTGTTATTATTAATCTTAATAAGTATATTGTGATTTTGCTACCAAGAATGATTAAAGCAATGACTGATAATTATATTTAATTTGTAATAAATAAAGAGTTTAATTAATTTCATAAGTATTTTTGATTTTAAACACTTATGATTCATAGTAGGTACCTCATTTGATCCACTGTGACCCATTCATGGGCCACAATGGATCAATTCGCTGTACGAGAAAAAAAATCTTGTAAAATAGGTAAACCAAACTGTAAAAAAGGCATTTGAAAAAAGAAAGTGAAATATTAAACATACTTTTATATATTTAATTAAAAACCTCAGTCAAAAAAGCAGAAATGTAACCTCAAACTCCTTTAGGAAAAAAAGTGATCCATTGAGCCCTATCTTCCCCTATGTTTCGCGGAAGAGCCATAGAAGCTTTCTTGCTAGGGAGTCATCGACATTAATGATTTTTTTAGAATTCTCACGAAGCTTTGCTATTCCGTCAGTGGGATTAAGAATTGAATGACCATAATTTTTACATAGATATGAAAAGAAAAGAGATAGATGAGCTGTATCACGGTTTTGTGTGAAGTCAGCTAAAGTCACAAATTCGATCCACCTATCAGCATCGAGCCTCTCTAATATTTCGTATGTGTCCTTATACAATGAATCTCTATGGTTACTAAAACCCATATCGCCTACACTATATTTTTCACGTAGATATAAAATATAATTATGCAGATTAGTATAGGTATTGTTGAAAAAGTCTAGGCATCTTGTCATCATACCCCTTAATATCGATATAGATCTGGATGTAGAAACGTGATTGAATATTATCCATAATACGAGTACACATTATCATTGTTGTAGGGTACAAATAAATAGATTTGTATATAGTTATGATTGAAAGTTCTTTCAGAATTAATATTTCATCTGACACTTTGTAAAATTGACCCATTATATGCTCTTTCTCGGTTAAATCACTCTAAATCCACTGAACTTTTTTCTTATTTTGAAAAGCTATCTGGTGCTGAGCTCTAGTTATCACTTGTTTTAATACTCCGATCTTCTTCTCTACTTCAAAAATATTATTATTGGCCGTCATTAAAAAAAGACGTTAGGTGCTATTTCGAGAAGTGCAATAAATGTCAAACACAAAAGTATACTAAAATTCATAAACAACCCCCAAAAACAATAACAGCATCATCATTCGAAAAAGTTTTTTGGATATAGTTGGACCGTTAAATAGAGATGATTGTTTTTGAAATAAATTCGGTACCTCTATCACTAGATATTTCTTGTTGTTGTAATTGTTTTAGTTTTTAATGGATATGCTTCTACGTATTTACTTAGCTCGCACTGCAGTGTTAAAATAAGTTTAAATGGTAAGAATGTTATAGTACATAAAAATAGGGCTAAGTTGTATAAGTAACTGTAGATATTAAAAAAAAAAAGTATTTAGATTACTATTTTTTTTCTTCACTAAGGGGGGTGGTGTAGTGTAGTAAGTAATTGTCTTTATAATATTTTATGTGTAATTACCTTTATAACCTTTTAGGTCAGCATTTTGTTTATTGTGCAACAGTTTCGTTTTACGTATGTGTTATGTATTAATTAGTGGGTACATTTGTTTAACTTTTTAATATAAAAGATAAATCAAGTGGGTAGAAAAATATAACATAAAAATGTCACTTGTAATTTTGCTACCTAGCACAATAAAGTAATTTCTATAAACCGGGTATTATTTAAACATAATAGTGGCGACGAAGTATGAATTTGGAGAAAATGGATCATAAATCAGTGAAATTCAGTGAATTTAATCAAAAACATATGGGTCAATTATATGGATAGGTTAAAATTTTGTTTCGAAGCAAATGGCATACTTTTGGATGGTGCAAAAAGGGCAAACTTCTTTACTGTATGTGGAGCAGAAGTTTTCGAGACATTCTTGGAAGCATTCTTGGCATTAATTACGCCAAGAAAAGCGAGTAAAGTGACCTTTATGGAAATTGAGGAAATTTTGACAAAACATTATAGCCCAAAACTAAATGAAATTTCTATGTCATATAAATTCTATACTCGTAATCAGAATACAAATGAGACAGTAACCGAGTACATTGCACAGTTGCGTAAAATCAGTTCTTCATGTAATTTTAAAGAACTGGAGCGCATGTTGCGTGACAGACTTGTATGTGGTATGAAAGATCAACGCTTGCAGTATGAACTTTTAAAACGGGATAATTTGAGTTATCAAGATATTATTGATGCTATGTTGTCATCTGAGAGTGCTGGAAAAAACTGTCGAATGATACAGTCATTCATGGGCGATGAAATTAGATCAAATTTAAACCGGTCAACGGATGACAAAGTACAAGATAGACCTGAGCCTATGGATGTTAATGCTGTACAACCAAAGTTAAACAAGCGCTTTTGCTACCGGTGTGGAGATAGACATGGGGAGAATGTCGTTTTATTAATGCTCAATGTAGATATTGCAAGAAAACTGGTCATATTGAAAAGGTCTGTATGCTGAAGAAAAAATCAATGAGGAAGAATATTAACTTTACAGAAGATGAAAACGATTTTCATTTAAATGGTATATACAATTTTAAAAATGAAGGCAAAATACCACCATTTGTAGTTCATCTTTTACTGGAAGGTATTTCGGTGGAGTTCCAGTTAGACACCGGAGCAAGTTTTTCATTGATTAATGAACATACATGGAGAATAATACAATCTCATCGTCAGCATCTTGTACTCAACTCATCATCATTGTCTTTACGGACTTGGACAGATACACCTGTAATATTGTTAGGTCAAGCAATAATTAAGGTGCAATATTCTCCATATTATATTATCTATATATATTATTATATCCATATTATATCTCCATATAACACAAAATTTAAGCATAATCATAGCTAAAGGACGGGGACCTAACCTCTTGGGACGTGACTGGTTACGTCCATTACAAATTACAATGAATATTAATAATATTTCTATGGGTAAACTGATACAAATAGAGAATATTATATCAAAATATGGGGATGTCTTTCAAGATGGACTTGGTACTTTTCGTGGTGAACCAGTGAATATACATTTGATGTCCAATGCTTCACCTAGGTTTTTAAAAGACGGGCTTTTAGCTGTTCCATATACAATTAAAGCTGATGTAGAAAAGGAAATTGTCCGTCTGGTTTCAGAAGGAGTTCTTAAACCAGTCTCGTATTCTGAATGGGCAACACCTGTGGTGCCTATTTGAAAGAAATCAGGAGAAATTTGGATGTGTGGAGACTATCGCAGTACAGTTAATCAAGCTACTGAATCTGACACCTATCCAATGCCGACCGCCAATGAGGTATTTGCTACGATAGCAGGTGCACAATTTTTTACAACATTGGATCTGGATCGCGCATACACCGCAAGTGAAAGTAAGTGAATCAACGGCCAAATTGTTAACCTTAAATACTTGCAAGGGACTGTATAGGTACAGTTCACCGACTACCATTTGGGGTAAAAGCTTGTCCTGGCATATTCCAGAGATTAATGACTTCCTTACTGGCTGGAATATCAGGAGTAGCAGTGCTTTATTGATTATTTGTTAAAGTGATTATATAATTTCTACGAGAGGTTTATACCTCACAAGGCAAACAGTACTTGAACCTTTGCATAGATTGCTAGACAAGTCTCATAAGTGGAAATGGACTAAATGTGAACAAGATTCTTTTGATACTGCAAAACGTTTGTTGACTTGGTCCATTATGACCTGAACAAACCATTGATTCTGGTATGTGATAGTTCTGAATATGGTGTTGGGGCAGTATTGTCTCACATAATGGATGATGGACAGGAGAGACCAGTTGCAATGAGTTCCAGAACATTACATACTCATGAACGTAGGTACTCACAGTTGGACAAGGAAGCTACAGCAATTATGTTTGGAATACAAAAATTTCACAATTATTTAGCGGGAAGATATTTCACAGTAGTAACTGATCACAAACCTTTGCTTGGCATTTTTTATCACCAAGGTTAATTCGCATTGCTATAGCGTTGACATAACATGATTATGACATAGTATATCAGCCAGGTACACAGATTGGTAATGCAGACAGTTTAAGTCGTTGGCCTCTACCTGTCTCAGATCAAGAAGAACAGCCTATGTACGAGATACTGTTAATGGCAGATAAAACAGAGGATTTTCCTTATACTGCAAAATAAATTGCTATAGAAACTGAGAAGGATCAAATACTTTCACGTATTGTTCGCTATCTTAGATGTGGATGGCCAAATAAAAACTGATACGAATTTGCATACATATTGGCTACATAGATCTAAGCTGTCTCTACAGGATGGTTGCATA
The DNA here is from genome assembly GCA_963565745.1 of Phengaris arion. Classification (NCBI taxonomy): domain Eukaryota; kingdom Metazoa; phylum Arthropoda; class Insecta; order Lepidoptera; family Lycaenidae; genus Phengaris; species Phengaris arion. Next base: position 4,075,375 of record OY751444.1, on the reverse strand, counting down.
TTACTAGGCTATCGAGTCGTGATACCGTCTTCTTTAAGGCAAGCCATCTTAAACATGTTGCATACTAAACATAATGGGATTGTTCATACCAAATCATTAGCTAGAAGTTATGTCTGGTGGCCACATTTAGATAATGAGATAATTAATTTAGTCAGTAATTGTAGGAAGTGCCTTGAAAATAGGCAGATGCCTGCTAAATCAAATCATGAATGGGTATTACCTTCAAGGCCATGGTCCAGAATTCACATGGATTTTGCTGGGCCATTTTTAAACAAAACCTTCTTAATTGTTGTTGATGCTATTCAAGATGGCCGGAAGTATTTATAGTAAATAACACAACATCGAGCACAGTCATTCGTCATTTAAGAATGTTATTCGCTACACATGGCCTGTGTGAGACAATTGTTTCTGATAATGGAACTGCATTTGTATCCAATGAAATGGAAATATTTTTGAATGCAAATAAGATAAGACATGTCACAACGGCACTATACCACCCTGCTACAAATGAGCTAGCGGAATGTATGGTGCAAACTGTTAAAAATAAATTAAAGAAAATTGACGGATTTTGGGATGTAAAGATTCCAAATATGTTGCTTGGCCTAAGGGTTACACCATGCACTAGCACAAACAAAAGCCCAGCTGAACTACTGTTAAATAGACGTCTTCGTACTGTTATTGACAATCTGCTTACTAAACAAATTTATCTAAACACGAGTAGACGTAGGGTTTGAAGGTTAGTATTTCATATGACATTTAACACCTTCTTGACATTTGACAATCACAGACCGACAATGCTCTTTTTTTTTTTGGTGTTTTCAGTACTGGTCATTTTGCCACCGATGATGACGTCATAGATCCGAAAACTTTAAAAAATTATTTAAAAAAAACTAACCAATGAATTTCAAAAATATTTAATTTATATTCTTAAAATACCCTATTTCAACGAAAAAAAATATAAAAAGTACATGTGATTTTTTTTGGACAATGCCCGAGAAGCTGCCTTAACAGCCTATAATGGGTATGTAGGGTCTCTATTAAGATACGGCATAATTATATGGGGTAACGCCACTAATATACATGATGTATTTGTCTCACAAAAGAAATGTGTCAGAGCCATACGTGGAGTGGGACCTTTACAAACGTGTAAACATCTTTTTGGAGAATTTAGAATACTAAGTGTCACTGACCCTATGACTGAATATGCTGTAGAACTGAGTATATTTGCTAGGTTAGCAATATGAGGACCCCACTGTTATTTTTAGTCTAGCGTAATACCTAGGAATACAGTGGAGTCTACCAAGTTAATTTTCTCATCATTGAGTAGTAAATTTGTACTTGCCTAACTTGATTAAAATGATTAAAAATGATTAAAGTTTAACTTGCCAAATGCAAGTTAAACTTTAATAATTTTGTTTTATTTTCATTCAAAAATAAATTATTAAGTAACTGTTTTTGCCTTCTAAAAGGTCCTCCCAAATGATAAGGACTTGAATTGCTTGTTGTTGTTGCTCGAAGAGGTCACTGTATGATAATGATACAAACTTAACTGCTGGAAATAAAGAACTTATGTCTGCCTTTGAACGAACTATAGAAACAGTGAGAGCTGAAATTTAAGAACTTTTTGCTAATGATGGAACAACTTGGCATCACATACCAGCTTCTGCATCACAATTTTGTGGCTTATGGGAGGCAGAAGTCAAGTCAATAAAATTTCATCTTCGTAGAATACTTCGAAATACTACACTAACGTATGAGGAAATGTCGACAGTAACAACTCATATCGAAGCGACATTAAATTCAAGGCCTTTTATTTTCAAATTTATTTTTAGAATGCCTTTTGTCTTCAAAAATATGAAGAAACATAATGCCAATGTAATGATAACAATTATTTGTATCTTTATCGATAATAATATAAAATAAAATAAACGGTATAACACTTTCCAATTACGTAAATAAATCTAATGACATAAAATGCAATTTAAAGGACTGTTAAAATTAAATATATTTATGTATACAGGATAGCCGGGAGATTGACGTAAAAAAAAATTAGGTTCCTCGCGTCGTGGAGTATCCGAATCACCCCCATGAATGTTCCGCGAATTTTCGTAGTTTTCTAGTTATGATTTTTTTTCTGAATTTTGAGAATATTCGACCTACACAACTTAAAAAAAGAATTAAAAAAGTAGGTAGACTTTTTCGAGATTTTTTTGCAACTGAATCTTAATGATTTGTAGCTTAATGCATAAAATAATCAGGTTCATAACTTTGATGAAAGTTACGGAAATGTTGGGCTAAAATGAAAAATTTACGTTCGGTGAATTATGACTGAAATTTTCAACTTTCATTTATAAATCGAAATAGGTGACTTTATAACTCCTTAATAGGCATCAAAAATGCGCTTATCATTCACCTTTCATAATTATTAAAAAAAAGTAATACTTAATGAGCTACTTTGGCTAAAATTGGCCTTCAAAGACAACGAGGTGGAAAATTCATAAAATTAGCCATCTGGTTACTTTTTTTTGTCCATTTTATCATTCCTACGGGAAAGAAAAACTCAGACTTAGCGCTCGGATCATTATCAAGTCAAAATACTACCGCTCGCGCTGCTTGAACATAAATTACTTCACGTCGTAGATGTATATATTATAGACGAGGCATGTTGAGGCAAAAAGTGCCTCCAGTTAAATGACCCCACTTTTGAGGTTTTTGGGGCCATTTTGACATTTGAAGTATGGTGAAAGCAATATGGCTGACATTTGAAGTATGGTGAAAGCCAAGATGGGGTAACTTTTTCTTGTATGAAGATTTGTTCTGTCAAATGTACACCATAGCCTATCTTTAGTTTTGAAATCTTTGTGAAAAATGCATAAACTGTCCTAATCATTCATAACGTGTCTGTTGCGTTTGTTCCCTTAACGAAATATCAGTTGTAATTAAGAAATGGATTGGTAGAATAAAATTCAGTTCCTAATCTTTTCATTAATGCGCTCACTGTTTTCGTCCCGTTAACGCAGATTAGCTAATTCTAAACCAATTAAGAGTTGTAGTGACTACTAATTCAAATAAACATCTTTGCGATGTTTTTTGATAAGGGGACTTTTTGATAAGGGGAAAAATATTCCAGAGTCTACAAGTAGTAAATTAGAGGAATGACAAGTTTCAAATACACGTGTGTGTGCATCTTCAAATGCACAATTTGAGACAGTCAGACTGTATTCTTGATTTAGACTAACAATCTTTAAAAGCATTTGCCTGTGAATCATAACAATTATAAATTATAAATTATTATATATTTGTTTTGTTTATTTATTAAAATGAAACTTTTATTACATCGTCTTAAACTTTTTCGTCAGTGTTTTGCATGTCGCGTGACGGTCGGCCGCGGAGTAGGGATAAAGTGAAAGGCACTCGTCAGAGCAGCCGAGGCCAATATGGCGGCTCCTATAGTTCGCATCAGCTGACCGTGTAGTGTATAGACTAGTACTTATTTGTGCCAGTGCTCCACGCTATTTTGTTATTAAGTTTCACTTCTACCGTGGTTCCATAAAACCACACAATCCTTTTCTTGATTGGTTTACAACCCAAAAATACTTCACATTAGTAAGGCCCTCATAAACATCTTATGCAAATAGGTTCGCTTTACCTATAGCGTGATCTAGCAGCAAATCAGCGCCATCTAGAATGCCATATGAGAACCAAAGTTCCTTAAGAAAATTAACTTAAAATCTAACGCATAAACAGTCTGTATATTAATAAAGAACGCATTTAACTCGTTATGTAGTTCACGTGAAGACACAAGAAGCGCATTTTATCTTATTATTGTCCCAATATAGAGAATAAATTATGGAGAAGCTGTAATTTACAAGATTACATTAGGTACAGCTTTTATTATGCATCACAGCTTTTTTGTGACGTTTTCTTAGGTAACTGAATTTAATTTCAATTCAATCGCCTTTATAGCTTTTTTATCATGATAAAAGATCCTGGAAGCTGTATCGACTAAATTTAGATTTGGAGTATACGATAAAGACATAAGTACAATCAATAGGCGAAGTCGCAAGCGAACGATTTGTTCATACACGACCATCAATCTTCACTACCTTAGCAATTCACAAATCTTTAGCAATTTATCTGGTATCTAAATGTTAATCGTAATATATATTCTCATTAAGCTGTAGCGCCATTGTGAAATAGAGCGGTCCTAGCACTGGCCATAGAATAACGCGAGACAGAAGACAATCTACAAATTATATCCTGCCCTCAAACCGCACCCGTAGATATCGCGTCTTTCAGGATATTTGTGAACACTATAACACGCTAAAATAGTCCTGAACCGAACAAAGAGTGCAAAATTCGAGTTACATACATGAGATCACCTTCTGTCTCTCTGTATTCTGTGCACTGGCTTTATTGGTCATAAGCTGGTCATTCTATATGATTTGAGAAATTTGACGGAGCTGTTGAAACGGTTCCAATTGATGTTATTAGTATCTTGTAAATTAAAGCATGTAATTTTTTGTATTGGGATTTGATTTATGCGATTGTAGTGGAGAAACCATATCTGTAGACTTGGATATTAATTTACAACATTACCTACGAGGGCGGGTCAATAAGTCCGTGACTTTTGGAATAAAACACAGATTTTTTGATAAATAAATCATTTTATTTTTCAACGTAGTCCCCCTTGAGCTCTATACACTTTGTCCAACGCTTCTCCAATTTTTTTATCCCTTCCAAAAAATATGATTTGTCGAGGTCCTCAAAATAGGCCTTTGTTTGCGAGATGACTTCATCATTGGAGTCAAATCTTTTTCCACCGAGGCATTTTTTCAGGTTTGGGAACAAGAAGTAGTCACTCGGAGCCAAATCTTGAGAATAGGGTGGATGTGGGAGCAATTCATAACCCAATTCATGGATTTTTGCCATGGCAACTGCACATGTGTGCACGCTTGCATTGTCTTAGTGAAAAAGAACTTTTTTCTTGGCCAAATGAGGTCGGTTTTTTTTCAAATCCTCATTGAAGCGGTCCAATAAGTTGGCATAATACTCCCCATTAATTGTTCTTCCCTTTTGAAGATAGTCAATGTGGATTATCCCACGTGCATCCCAAAAAACAGTTGCCATAACTTTATTGGCTGACAAACCCACCATGGCCTTCTTTGGCGCCGATTCACCCTTAGAAACACACTGTTTTGACTGTTGTTTGGTCTCTGGTGTATTGTGATAGATCCATGTTTCGTCCACGGTTAAAAAACTCCTCCATATTGTGATTAAACAACGCCAAACCTTCCTGTGAAGTTGTTACACGATTGCGTTTGTGGTCGACTGTGAGCAAACGCGGCACCCATCTTGCGGAAAGCTTTCTCATGCCCAAGTGATCATTCAAAATTGAAACCACTGAGCCATGCGAGATGCCTATGGCTTCCACAATCTCTTGCACTTTCAATCTTCGGTCGGCCAACACCACATCGTGAATTTTTTCGATTGTTTCGGGTGTAGAGACCTCAACTGGGCGTCCAGGACGTTCGGCATCTTCAGTGCTTGTAAGGCCACAACGAAATTCAGTAAACCACTTTTTTACCATTGAAATCGATGGTGCAGAGTCCCCATAGTATTTATCAAGCTTAGCCTTGGTCTCGGTAATGGTTTTTTTTCGCAAAAAATAATGCTTAATAAGCACACCAAATTCACTTTTTTCCATTGTTTCCTTAAGTTACTGGATAGTCTGATAAAGATAGCTGTAAAACACAAACTAACTGACGCAGCAAGTTCAAATTTTGATAGGAGTCAACTGACAGATGCCTGTTGACAGGAGTAGTGTTGCTTTTTCAGTAAGGAGGTTAGAAATTCAAAAAGTCACGGACTTATTGACCCGCCTTAGTACTTTAGGTACATGTCTAAGAAAAATAATTTAAATTTCGAAAGCATCTATTATTCTTCTTGATGCTTGAAAGGTCGCGGAGATGAAGATGACGATTATGTATATGTGTTTAGAATTTAAGGGTATATTTCTATTAATATAGTATGCTCACAGCCTGCTGGATTAAATATTATATTAAGATATTAGCAAGTATTAAAATGTTAAAACCATTCAGCTTCTGACCAAACCAGATCTTGCGAAATCGTCAGAAAAAACAAGAACCCACTAAAATATCACTACAGTTATTCGATTCTTAAGATAATCTAAAGCTGTTTTTAATATACTTAAATAGTATTATTAGCGATGTGTAATATGTTATCGATTGATGCCAAACATTAAGTTCAAACAATAATAATTAATTATTGTAGCACTTTCACTGCAGCTAGTGGCATACCGCGTGGACCAATAGATTTCCGATGAATTTGCTTAACAAATTAAATGACAATTATCATAAATCTTGTTTTAATGTTAATAAGAAACATTAAGATTTCTTTTTTTATTGTTAGTAGTAGTTTTTCAATACATTGATTTAGTGCAAGATTTCTACATGTAAAGCAAATATTTTAAGTGATATTTTATGAAATAATTTTCGTCTTAGGTCGTAAATTGTATAAGATGTATTTTAAGTATGTTCTGAGCCCTATGAAGTCCAATAGATATAATGTTATAAAAATATTTTGTTCATGTTGTTGAAGCATATTGTGCTCCCAAGTTCCTCAATTTTATTTTCGTTGACTTGGAATTTAAAAGTATAATTTTAATTTTATGAACATGTACCTAATAGGCCTGTACCTGGAATTTTTTCCAGGTACAGGCCTATTTTTATATAATATAGTTATGATGTTTTCATCATAACTTTATTATATATACTATATCATAGATGATAAGTACTACTACTGAACTAGGTAATATTGCTCATCTGTCAAACAGTGATAAGTGTTGTAAGTCATGGTACGCTTAGAGCGAATGATATTGCGTTGACGTCACAAAACTTCTCGATAAAACAATCATATTACTTAATCTTACTTTCAAGAGGTCATGGTAAGAAATTATTTCGAAGTAACATTAAAATAATACTACTTTTAGACGTGAACGCTCCCAGAACCTAAATTATTTTATTTTGTACTGATGTTCTGTTTTAGCCAGTTGATTTTATGGTATTTTTCTAAGTTCAACGTTTTTCAGTGTTTTACCTTGAATAAATTTTAACCTGTAAAATGAGAAAAAAAAATTGCTCGCTTACTCGCGCCATCATATTAAATTTATTAGTATCGACGTTCGGTTTTAGCCTACTGATTTCTATGAATTTTTCCGAAGTACACAGTCTTTTAAAGTTTAAGCATGTAAGGCTGGGACTATCTGGTCCGGAATCCGGAGGGCCGAAGAAAATTCAGAGCAATAAAAATGGAACTCCTCGCTAATATAATAGAGCTAAAAATTGAAATTTAGGCTATTGATTTTTATGTATTTTACCGAAACATACAGACTGTCAAATAGTATTTAAAGATAAATTTAGAATTTAATCCGTAAAATAAACAAAAGTCTTTGATAGTTGATAATCCATGACTGCTTAATGTGCGGTAAAATATTAGGTCTTTACCTATGAAATTGCCGTTTTGTATGAAAAAAATTAAACTAATTTTTTTCATGTATTTTTTATTTGTATTAATCAAAGTAATCACCCATGCAATCAATGCATCTTTGCCAACGCAGTGGCAGTTTATTGATGCCCTTCTTAAAGAAATCAGCTGGACGGAAGGCAACAAATTCTTCAAAGGCATTTTGTACTGCCTCTCGGGTATTGAATTTTTTCCCCGCCAAGAAGTTATTCAAATTCTGGAAAAAGTAGTAGTCTGTAGGCGCAAGGTCTAGTGAGTAGGGCGGATGACGGAGTGCTTCCAACCCCAGTTCTTGCAACTTGGAGACCGTCTGCTGTGCAGTATGAGGTCGCGCGTTGTCGTGCAGGAGCACGTTCCGAAATCGGCCACTAGGAAAATTTGCTCGCGACCAATAGTGTCAATCATTAATATTTTATAATTTTTGCATACAAGTCCGTGGCCTTGGGCTTGCAGGCTGGATGGTCAGTATAGCCCTTTAGTTGCCATACAGTACTTGATTTTGGGTACCGACAAATCTACCAATTTCATAATTTGTATTGAGCAAATGATTCAGCATCCAGCTTACAATAAATTTAAAAAAGAACTTAATTTTTGGAGTTTTGCCGGGGAGTTCAATGGGTGATGTTGTGGATTTTGTATGGCTTCATAAATTTGTGTTATTTCGGTTTTTAATGTGTAATATTGGTAGAATATTAACCATTAAATATGCGTTAACGTGCACAAGTGTGGACAAGTGGTACCACTTCTAAGAACGTGCTATTTTGTGTTTCCCGCCAAAGCTCCCTAGGAACTTTTAGTAAAGCTTCTACCACTTTACTGAATCGACTGACATGACTCATGTACTACACTAACTATTTATTTGGACTTAGACTAGACTTCATACTTGACGATTTAGGAATACGGTGTTGAAAATTGAAACGAAAGTTCTATTCCCGCCTTTTTAACTTGACATTGGCAAATGGTTATAAGCCATATATTTTAAAAAAAAAAATTAATCATTTTGACTTTTGAGTTGTGACTTTGACAAAACTGCCATTTTTTATTACAATTTTGAATTTAATATTATTAAAATATGATGCCACTGCTCGAATCGAAAGTGCAACGAATTTATTAAACATAACAATACAGAAGCAATGTAGAAACCAGAATAGAATCGCATTGCAATTAACAGGTACAAATATTTTTTCATGAAAAATAGTAAGTACCAATTTATAAAATATGTTAGAATGGCCAAGGTTTAAGGCCTAGCAGCAGCGCAAGGTCGGCCTCCATGACGTGTTTGTTTATAAAAACAGCGCGGTAAGCTTTTTCTCCATGATCTCCAAGAAATGCATACCTATATCAAAACGGTTCATTGGATAGGCAGTTTATTCAGTAGACTTCGAAATCTACTTTTTCTTAGTCCATTCTCCATAGCGCTACATACTTCGCTAGCTTAAATGAGGCCATGAGAAGTGGCCTAATTCGCTAGATAAACCTTTTGAATATCATAGAAAATAAAAACAACAGATTTTTATTAGCTGCCACTGATCAGAATAAATACATATTTATTATTTTTATTGTTTGATTGACCTATTATGTTCCAAATCTATGATTTTAATAGTCGTGTAATAGTGTTATATTAAATGGTTTATTGCCATCTTTCTCTATTTTTTTAGTAGATAGGCCACTTTGGCATTAAGGTTTTATACACAAATTAGATAAAAAAAGGTTATTTAAGCTAAACTGTTTATTTAAAAATACAAAAAAACTTTAAATTAGCAATGCACTTAGTGTTAATAATAATGATTACCATTACAATGTGCGTTCTTAATAGGACTGCCATCTGTAAATCCTGCTCAGGACCGGAAGCGTAAGTTCCCTGGATTTTGGAGCTTTCACCCCGGACATTTCAATACTTTTTTCATTCACTTACATCTTGATTTAAATATATTTTACGCCGTACTTGATAGAAGAAAACTTTAATTTTAAGCCTCTTTTGTTGCATGAAATAGTGTTTTTAATCGTTCTTGTGATGACAAGTGAGTAATTTTGCTTTATTGTTTAACCTTCTGAGGTATTAAATAAAAAATAAACAAACTCAATATTAGTTACTCAGTTAATAAAATTAAATGAGAACTTGTTTAACTTTTTATTTTTCGATACAATTAACAATATTTACTTTAGTTTTAAAAGAACTTAAATCTTAAATCAAATTCAGAAAGTTATAATAACTTATACTAAGGAACAATTTTAACAGCCTCACATGTTTATTTCTTTATATTACAAGAAACAAAACACAATTTATTTTCATTCATAGATCTATGTAACTAAATTAAATCAATATTTAAATTAAATAAAAGTATATTTCTTAATTATTTGGCAACTCTTAAAGTAATAACATTAAAATGTCTTCAGATTTTAAATTTAAATTACTATATTATTAATTTTAACTTTTTGGTAACACTTAATGTACCTCAATAAATAAACACTTAAACAAATGCTGTAGTTATCTATTTAACTAGATTAAATCAGTCTTCAATTTGTATTTATTTATGTTAAATAATGCTTTTAATGTTTTGGTCATTCTTAAAGTATTTTTAATAACATTAAAATGCCTTCAAATTTTAAATAGACTAGACAGAATTAAAACTTATAAATAGCTTATGTTATGAATTTTAACTTTTTGGTAACACTTAATTAAACGAAGACGGTAATTCTCTTAAAAAAACTAGTGTCAGTTACAGTCTTTCAGACAATTTACGGTCAATTTACATTTAAATAAATAATGAATAGAAAATATCTGTTTCTTAGAATTTTAATAAAATTCTTCACATATTAAATTGCAGGTCTCACTCACTGATTCATCAAAGCCCAACTGTAACCCTTACACCTAGAATTGTTTAAGCAGAAACATTATGACAGTACCATCAATATATTTTTACTAACTTAATGTTACGTTCGTCAGAATCTATATCAATTTATCACAAACAGTCACCTGCATGACTTTCATACTAGAAATAATAACAAACTAGCACTACATAAATGTAGATTGGCTACAATTATGTGACAAAACTATACAGAAAGACCAGAAACCAGACCAGAAAGACCAGTTTAAAGTAAATAAGAAAAATTGCACTATCAGTTTTTAAAAGAGCAAACCTCGAGTTTCTTGTCTGTTCTTCACTGCACCTTTGTAAACAGACATAGTATTAAGAAACAAAATATTAATGACTTATTTTAGTAACAATTGCTGTTCAATGAAATAAAAATTTATGAATGAAAAATTTTGACTTTGACTTTAGAAAGTTGAAATTCGGCGCAGAGGTTCTTTCTATAACGTAAGCAAGTAATAAGAAAGGTTTTTAAGAAATTCCCATGGGAACGAAGTCCCGGGCATCAGCTAGTCTACTTATATTTATCAGATTTACCAATAGCGTTAAGAACTTCTTTTTTAGTTAATAAAAAATTATAGAATTCGGTGCAATTCTTATAGCCTCTGAAGTTGAATTTAATTTTGAGTAGTGACGATACTGTTTCAGGATTCAATGCATTCCTTTATTTTGTCCACTGTTGCGTCATGAGAGAAAATATTCTTTCAACATGCGCATTATGCGCAGGGATGCAAAAAAAAAATTGAGCTATTTTTAGTAATTCTGAATATAAATGGGCATTTGGTGTTCTAAAAAATTGTAACCATAGTTGATTAGCATTTAAAAGCTTATCTTCTGCGCTGAGATTTTGGCAAAAAGATTTTAAATTCACCCACTCATCTATCAATTTCGTGTCGCCGATTGCTATATTCTTGTTTTTCAAAAATGCAATAGTATCTTCGATAACAGCCCATTGAGTCTTTTCATTTATATTCGGCAAAAACATCCAGTCAAATTTATCAAATTGTTGAAGAGGCTGATTCCAATCTTCAATGTACGTTTTTATCTCATTATAGAAACTCAGAGTACAGTTTTTGATTTCTTGTTTTATGTTCTCGTCGTGTTTGTTTAAAATGCTTCTAATACTTAAGGGCACGAAGCTTTCTTTGATTCTATCGTCTAGGCTTTTTGTTATAGATCCAAGAATGTTTCGAGCTTCCAAGATGGAATTGTCGCTTTTTTCTAATTTTTCTATTTTGTTATGCAAGATATGCATAATGTAGTGGACTAGAAGCAAATAAGCCTCTGACAGCGGATTTTGGAAAAAATCTTTGATCACGACAGGTGGTTTTTGTATATTTTCGAAGTTTTCTTTCAGTGGAGTGAAGAGCTTCAGAAGTCTTTCTATTCTTTCTATTGCAGGAAACAGACTAAGCCATCTACTTTTGGAATGATATAGAAGCTGTTTATATTCGACATCAGCTGTCTCACAGAACTCTGAGGGATTCGGTCCGAACTGTGTATATAGAAAAATAATTGTAAATTTTCAAGACGATAGTCTCAGCGTCCACTGGCAGTAAGTCACATCCATGATGAATGGCGTTGTTAATAACGTGGTCAGAGCAACCAACACCAACCAGGTTAGGGTTCAGATTTTGTTTTAGCTTATAGAAAACATTGTTGACTCCTTGTCGTTCTATTCCTCCGAAGTTTGTATTGCAGTTATCTCCTCCAAACGCTACACACTTAGACAAAAGATCATGTTTTCGAAGTTCGTTTATGATCAATTCAGAAATAGTCTCGGACGTTTCATTTACCGTGGTCTCTACTTCGAGGAGTTTCGTAGTGATTCCTTCATTTCTTACATCGAAATATTGAACTATCAAAGGAAATAGTTTCTCACTGCCATGGTTGCTAGCATCAGTAGCCGCGCTTATGTTTTGACTAACCGAATGTTTTGTAAGTAATTTTTTTGTTCGGCAATCGACAAAGGAATTAAAACTCCTGTAGCTATTGCTGTAGCTTTACTACGATTACATGAATGTTTTTTAGCTATTTCTGACCCCGAAAAGATTTCGCGATTGAGAGCGCAAGTACAATCCAGAGAATTAAAAGACATGTGATGGCTGACTGTATGATAAACGAGTGCACCTTCAGCTGCTCGAATTCGAAGGTCTTCCGGGTTTGATGTAACAAAAAATGTAGATATTTTTGAAGAACCTGCTTGATTTTTCATATTAGTTTTGTGCTTCTGTGTGTTCAAATGTTCATTTATGTCAGAAACGCCTTTGTTTGCGATCGAAATATTTGTTGAACAAATTGTACAGAAAGCCTCCCAGTCATATCTACCTTTTTTTAACATTGGAAATTTATTTTGCAAATCGCTGTTGAACAGGCATTTCCGTTTAGGCATTGTAGTTAGTTTCTAGCAGTCTACCTATCTGAAAAGAATAAAACCTTTAAAGTAGGTAGGTTTTCAAAAATTGTACTATGTAATTTAACTTATTAATAAATAGGTTATGATGTTTTTTGGATGAAGTACTATCACTTTTTGTGAAACATCGAATATTTCTACTCTAGTGGTTATGTGCTTGGTTTCGTAAAATAACGTAAAACTTACCTGGTAAAAATTATGTCCGCTTTGTTTTGCCGCCAAGCTGCCGCCGCTCACACAAGTCTACACATCTAACATTTTACTACGCGCTAAATAGATCGCTCGCGCTCGCCATTTGCCAGATCACGCCATGCGTCGGTCAAGCGCGCCCCACTCCCGCTTGCCGCTCGCGTAGTAAAATAGCGTCAGCAGTGCGTGCGGTGAAATACCTAACCCATAGCTTTTATTTACATAAATTATGGCAACGGGATCTGATCGAAAACCCGGACTACAATTTAAACCCCGCCCGGACGCTCCCCGGACGTCTTCCAAACTAGGACAAATCCGGGGAAACCCGGACGGATGGCAGCCCTAGTTCTTAATCACTATCAATGTCATCTCCAACATCTAAATCATTTCTTACTGACACACTATCTCTGGTACTGGTATAAAAACCATGATACACTGGTGGTACGTGTATGAATGGTAAAAGAGCTACTAGGTCCTTCTTTTTGTCCGAACTAATAGGTTTACCATCTGGGTATAAAGAATCTAGCTTAATATCAGACAGATGTATAGAGTTTCTTTTTCGTTCTTTTTTTTAAATCTACATTTTCAAATAATACTTCTGATTTGTTAGAATACTTAAAGAAAATAGTAAATTGATGCATTTTGTTGAACAGATGCCACTGTATTTGAAGCCACTGCACCTTGGATTTTTCAGCAGTTACCTTCCTGTTAGTGATGTTATTCTCCAGCTTTTTTGTAGAAAAAAAGTGATCTTTTGTCATTTTCATGATATTAAATGGATTCTTCTCTCTCGCCGCCTTAATAACTTCAACCCAATCATCTGGGACAAATATATTTTTAAAAAACTTTTTCTTCTTTTCCACCAATCCGAAATCTTGATCACAAGCTAAGTATGAGTGCCCACTGACATAAAATTTATGATCTATGTTCTCAACCGTGTAATCTGGATGGGCAACAATATATTGGCAAAGAGCAGCCATTTTAATATTGCGATTTTGACCACCGCACTTGTCTGAATACATAATTAAGTTTTTGGTATTTACTTTTTCTTTGATGTAACGCAGCAGGCAAGAACTAATCTCCTGTGGACCTCTTGATGCTATTGTTTCATTCCACACACATTGTTACTTCATCATTTTGGGCATTATAAATCCCTAAGCAATATGTCCAAAGCTGTCTTTTATAGTAGAAAATGCCAGTTGAAACAACAGGAGTTGGTAAAGTTTTCATAAGATCAAATACTATAACCGTTAAATCAGAATCATCTTCAGCCCGTTTTTTATCTATTTTAAAATTGTTTCTTGCAGATTCAGCTTTTAAAAGATGTAGTTTCTTCTGAGCCTCAAGTTCATTCTTTTTGCTAGGAGATTCTTCAGCTTCTATATTTATTTTAAAACTATCACATTTCTTACATGAATCAGTAATGGGTGGATGAAAAGAAAGGTTAAATTGCTCATTAAAAACTTTCCTAAATATGAAATTTTATACTTGTTCTGAAGGCGGGTTTTCATTTTTGTATATAGATATCAATTTAGGCAAGCTTAAATCAGGTGCTAAATACATGCGGTTTGTGCTCTTATGCAAAGTATAATGAGATTCGTATTAAGGAAATTTATTGATAAAGTCTTTGACTATTTTAATTTTGTGCTCTGGTGTTTTATTAGAAGGCACATGCTTCCCTCTTTGATCTGTAGGAGTGGGCATTACTAATTTATTTTTCAAAACTCTTGACAATCTGCCATCACTGACACCAAAAAGCTTTTTGAAAAATTCTTTGCACACAGTAACATACAAGCCATCATCATTAGGAACTTGATATACCCTTGAATTAAATCGCCTGGATTCAGCAGAACCAGTGTTAACAGGTACACGACATGTATTTTTAGGTAAAACCTTAATTAAAGAAAAAAGATAAGAAGATTGTAAATCATCCCATGGCATAGAAGCTGTTGAAGAGATTAATTTGCTGACTAGGCAGAATCTTTTCGTGACACTTTTTTTGGCAATTACATTCACGAGCAGTGTCAATTTGTTTTGGTGGCACTATAACACCTTTAACATTAAAGTACTCCTCACCTCTTGAACGCTTTTCTTTTCTTATATTCTTCTTCCACTTGTTGGATTGTCTTACTCTTTTTCTAGGTTTACGTTGAACTTCAATAACTTCATTTGTAATGTTTGGCGAATGGTTTTCATCTTCTAAAATATTAAGCAAATCCCTAGTAGAAGTTGTCGAATTGCATATAGATGGCTGGTATTCTGAACCAGAGTCTTGGAAAGGATCTTCTTCAGCATCGAAACCAAACAATTTTGAAAATATTTAAAATCTAAGAACACTGAGCTGATAAAAATAACTTCATGTAGGTAGGTACTCTTGCAAATCCTCACCTTGAAGCAGGTTATCCACATTTCTTGAGTTTTCTTGTTGTTCGTCATCCATTTTTAAACAATTACAAACAATAAGTTGAATATGTATTATTCACTAAAAATTGAATTAAAAAATCATCGAGAACGAATGGGAAATTTTTAACTTTAAACGGCGGCAAAATATTATAACATTGACAGCAGCCTAACTAATGTCATATTGACAGTGAAGTTTCAGACACTTAAAACCAAAGTGGCCTATTGTCTATAGGCCAGTATGGCACTTTATTGTTAGAATACAGATTGAAAACCATAACAATATTAATACTGCCATCTAGTAAGTTTTTATTGAAACACTTTTAGGCCAATCTAGTTCTCTAAAAATCATCAATTTTACCCATTTGGAATCACTAAGTCAGTATCGAAAAAAATGTAGTTAGGCCACTATGGTTCTCATGGCCTCAAATGTGAATAAATTTCAAGGTATGGTCGCAAACAACTTTAAAAACGTTTTTCTTAAATGTGTCATTATGTAAGAAAATCTTGAAATGTCATTTTTTATTGCTTATGTGTGGCCCTAACATAACTGAAAAAATAATATGTTAATAATGACTTAAATCTGTATAGAATGCTATCCTTTTCTGTTAATATAAATATATGCACAGGACACCAACAACCACTGCACAGCGACACATATATGTGTCGCTTAACTTCAAACACGGTTAAATCCATTAAACATACTTTAGAGATTTTGAAAGAAATTATTAAAGTTCTTTTGATGGTTTAATGCTGTGGTTCCCAGACTCTTTTGATTTATAGACCACTTTCAAAATTTTGCTGGATCCGGTGGATCCCCTGCATCAACATTCTACATTACTACCAATTTCTAAGTTTCGAAAAAAAAAGTGAAGATTAGATCTATCTATCTATGGAAACTTGCGTTGTGGCTGAGTTTCAACAACGAATTAACAGTTTTCGAAAAAAAAAAACGTTAGAATTGATTGCTTGATAGGGTTAATTATTTGTTAATAAAGTAGGTAGACTAAACAAATTTTCAATTAAATTTTAATTCATTGTGTTGTGAGTGGATGTCGAAAAAGCAAAGTTGGCCAATTGAAAAAGTAACTCCATCCAACTTTACTTTTTTGAAATCTACAGTGACTCAGCACAAGGACCAATCATTTCTCACAAATTTTATTTAGAAAACGTCCCATTCGGGGTGGTAAAAAGAAATATAGTATATTTCCTTGTGTTGTAGGTATATATATTATAATTATTCAAATATATAAATTATTACTCTAATAATTGTTATTGTTTTAACAGTCGTAATATCATCAAAATTAAACAATTATTTACAACGTGATGTAACTTCTAAAATGGTAATCACAAAAAAAATATAATTTTAATGAGATGGCTGTATTGAATGGATTGATAGCAAATTATAAATATTTGGATTGAGTTTTGTAAGGAATAACCGCAAATCTCCCCGTTCTCTGGTATTCAATCTGTTCCTTTTTTTGTTAATAATTTGTAACGGCACTAAAACTTTTTTCTACGAGATATGATGAGGGAAACGCTATTACTTTCAGCTCCTCATTAGTGCTAAGCTCGAGTAGCTCCTCTTGTAATATTACATTCTCCACTTCCGTTTCATCAAATGGATTTATGATCCTTGGTGGTATTTCCATCGACAGAATATCTTCAAATCTGATTTCACGTCGTTTTGAATCATCACGCAGGGCAATCAAATGTTGAACGTATGTCTGAATATCTTCATTAAGGCATTCTACCTGTGATAAGTTTGAAAGCTGTGAAAATTCGCGCCGACATTATTTACCTTCATAAATTGTAATTTACCAATAAAAGCTGAAATTACACTCTTTGTTTTTATTAAATTAAGGCTGGCCCCTTGTAATCGTAAGTTGAGGTCATTAAATTTTTTAAACAAATCTGTCAAATACGCGATGTCTGCTTTAAAATTAATTAGGTTTTTTTTAATCAGGATCTTTACTTTCCATAAATTCTGAAACTGAGTCAAAAAGTGAATAAAATCTTGATCAACATGCACCTTTCGACAACCAGTACACTTCGGTATGTAACAGCAATCGTTGGAAGTTTTCATCATTTTCATCGCACAATTGTGCAAATAAGCGCGTATTCAATGCATTGCTTCTAATTTTGCTAACTGCATTAATCACAAATTGAAGCGTTTGGTGCAATCTATCACTCAAATTTTTCGCTACTACATGTTGTCGGTGGATAACACAGTGAATTGCAGTTACCTCTGGTATGATTCTTTTAAGATGGCCTATAAACACACGATATCGCCCGACCATGGCAGGAGCTCCATCTATTGCCACCGAAATAACCTTTGTAAATGGAAAAAATCACTCAGGAGATTAAATATTGATTCACCTTTAGTGTCCGTCTTCAAAGTTTTCGCGAATAGTAGCTGTTCATGAATTTCTTCGCCGATAACAAATCGAACATATGACAATAATAATGCTTCATTGTCAGATAAAGTTGACTCGTCCAGTTGAATAGAAAAATGAGTTATTTGCAGATAATCACACAAGAAACTTTCAACATCAGTAGGTCTTTGTACAGTGTTGTTACTCAAAGGAATTCTTTTGAGTATGTCAAATGAAGATTTGTGCAGAACAGTTTTTAAAACGTCTTCAACAGCAGGTAAAATTAACTGTTCTCCAACGGTTTTCCAGATTTTGCTATAAGTAATGAGATATTGTAAGATGCCCGCAAGCCATCATCATTGCTTTCAGACGTTGAAGCGAACATACTGTGCACGGTGGGTATCTTTTCATATTTTTCCTATAATGTTTCGAACATATTTTAAATCTTTACCTATTTTATCAGGATGACACCTTCTTAGGTGGTCTTCCAGCTTTGATGGTTTCATAGAGTCATTGCTCAAAACTTTGTTGCATAAAAGGCATGTGGCCAATCGTTTTATCTGCCTGCGATGGAAGAAAACTAAATTTTAAATATTCAACACTGTACTGTCGACACTTCTTCTTAGATTCGGTCATGTTTCGTATCAAATACCTACCTGTAAATAATAAATAAAAAAAATCAAGTTTTAATACAAAATGTTGAAAAGTGCGCCCTTTTAGCATTAGGCACGCGATATTATAAAGGGTGTCCGCGAAACAATTTTCGAATTTAAAATTAAATAATAAAAGATTCACAGGTTTTTATATAATCGTTTTTATTATAAAATAAAACATACAAATGCGGATTTATGTTTTGAAAATAATTGATGTTAAATGTTTACCACGGAGACGAACACACTCATTTAAACGAAAAACCATATTTGTGAAAACTTTTTTGCAAGTTTCTTGCGAAATTCCTCTGATTTCGTTGCGAATATTTCTTTTTAGTTGCAATAAATTTTGCGGTTTGTTAACGTAGACTAGATTTAAGAAATCCCCATAAAAAAAAGTCCGCAGGTGTTAAGTCTGGCGATCTGGGGGGCCATGGGATATCACCATAACGACTTATGACTTTTTCGGGGAAAATGCGCCTTACAATGTTCATTGATGCTCGCGAAGTGTGTGGTGTAGCACCATCCTGTTGAAACCATGTCGATCCGTTTACCCATTCATTGTTTTCCAACTCAGCTTCCAAAAAGTTTTCCAACATAGACGAATAGGTTTGGGAATTGACGGTTATTGTTTGGTGTCTATCGTCTTCAAAAACATAAGGCCCGATAATTCCTTTTGCACTTATTCCGCACCAAACGGTCACTTTTTCTGAGTGCAGCGGCTTTTCATGCAATTCTTCTGGATTCTCGGTGGCCCAATATCGACAATTTTGTTTATTTACCGACCCGTCCAGTAAAAAATGTGCTTCATCCGAAAAGATTATGTTTTCATAACCCCGAGGACGAGGAAATCTGCCGAGCATGGTTCTAGCGTATGTCAACCGCAATCCATAGTCACTTTGTTTAATTTTTTGAGTGATTTGAATTTTGTAAGGATGAAATTCCAAATCTTTCTTAATAATTTTGTGCACAGTCGTTTTTTTCAAATTCAGTGCTGCAGAACGTTTTCTTAGTGAAAGACGTGGATTTGCAATAACATCACGACGAACTGCTTCAATTGTTTCGTCAGTTCTCACAGTTCGCGATACACCTGGCCCGTGTCCCACTACAGGTCCTTGTTCACGAAAACTTCGCACCCACTTGCCAATAAGTTGCGTACTAGGACAATCCCGTATACGCCGAATATTGAAATGTCTTGCGAATATCCTGCGCGCCGCCACGGGAGAATCGTTATTTTTAAAATATGCCTCTACAGGAAACGCACGATGCTCCGCCGACCAACGATCCATGGCTACTAAAATCCGCACGACGCGTAAGTGTAATGAATACGCCTCCCCCCTCCGCCGATACCCCGCTCGCCGTTTATTCAAATTCAAAGTCGAAAATTCTTTGGCGGACACCCTTTATTATATAGGCAGGTAGGTAGGTATACAAATAGGCAGGTAGGTACTTATTTTTCCGACACTGGTAATCACTAATATCGATTTACTTTTCTTTATGAAATTTCGGAAACAAATGTGTAACGTTTGTCCTTGACATTCGTATTTATATTGGTGAAGAATTAAACACGTTCATACAATTAGTAACATTATTGAAAAAAAAAACGATCCTGTTCAGCAAATTCAGCAATTAAACTGTCCATTCTCTCAAAAACCTGATATTTATATTGGATTTATCTACATTTGATATAATAGAATGAAATTTATCTATGTTTGAAAAAACTCACTGTGGATTTGTAGAGTTTTGATTTAATAGATCTGCATTTAGCTAGATTTGAAAAGTAAAACTTAGAACTAGCGATGTACCAGTGGCGAAATCACGGTATACTGTCGCCAGTAAAAACGATAAACTATAAATAAAACAAACTATAAATAAAAAATTGTATTTATTTAAAAAAAATTACACATCTTCATTTTCTTCTTCGTGCATTGGACACATTCTCACTCACACATCACTCACTCACACATTCTCACTGTTGAGCACTTTTTTGTAATAATTTAATTGAACTAACAATGCCCAATCTTGGCCAAAATGCGTTACTAGCAGTTTGCGAATATCAGTTAGTTTTGCCTCTTGAACTGGTACTTCGATTGGCAGTGTCTCTGGACTAAAATTGTTAAAAGATTGGCCACGTTTATTTATTAGTTTTAGCCACACCTGTATCAGAATAGTAAGACACAAAGCAGACACAAGTCTGCTTTGTGTCTTAAAATCAAATATCGGAATGTCAGTTCCTAGGCGCAAAACCGTCGCGTGTTTTTTTATGACATCCATATAGTCTTCGGATGTTGTTATCGTTTCAATTTTCCTGAATTGTTTTTCAGTTAATGCAAATACACGATCTGAGGGAAGAAATGAGTGTCCAGTCACTGGAAAAATTATTTCGATGCTTTTAACATTTTGGGAGTTTAAATAAAGCCAGTTCATCAGAGCACTTAACAAGATAGAATTTTTGTTTTGGCCTCCGTAACCATGGCCAACAGGCCATGAGACGTATCTTTTCTATTCCTAGTGTTAAGTTTATTCAAACAGTCTATAAATGACGAAAAAATTAATTTGACTCTTTGTGGGCAATTTCTTCCGTCCACGTCTATATGTAATACACGTTGTCTTTGCAGAGATTATTATGAGATGATTCTCTAACGATTGTAAAATTGTATAAGTACAATTGACGTGAGTAGTAAACGGATTGACCGGTATTTTGGGTAACGGCAATTTTTTTCTGACAGTCAAAAGAAAGGAGTAAGTATCTCATTATCGTCTTCTTTTTAGAGGAGTTTAAATTAATATTCATGGTTTTCTCATATAGTTCTGCACTAAAATTGTACCCAGATCAGAAGAATGTGTTTTGTGTTGGATAGCATCAGTTGAATTACTACAATAATCAATATAATACCCTTTTTGTGAATACTGAGGTGGTGGGATTAGATAAAAATAACAATTCGCTGGTTTTCGAGAAAAGCGACGGAACTAAAAGTAATTGATTTTATGGCATTATTAAATTTATTTATAAATGTTTTAGCATTATAAATGTTGCATATATGCATTTGATTGATTTTGAGAGTTTTTGACATTACTGATTAAAGGAAAATTTATCTTAGTATCAAAAGACATCAAAATATTTTAAAACTTTTATTAAAATTATACAAAAAATCGTCATATAAAGGCGGTTTCAGACATCAGCCTTTATTCACGAGACTACAAACTATAAAAATTAACTTAAGTCATTTATTTAACTTAAAAGCCTCTTAAAAATACAAATTAAAAATATACAACAGTGTTTAAAACTT
Organism: Phengaris arion; assembly: GCA_963565745.1. NCBI lineage: Eukaryota > Metazoa > Arthropoda > Insecta > Lepidoptera > Lycaenidae > Phengaris > Phengaris arion. The sequence goes on along the minus strand of OY751444.1, from coordinate 4,053,640 downwards.
TTGTACTTACAACAAATAAAGATAGTTTTGTAACATACAAGGTGTCTCAAAAGAAATTTTATATTTAGTGGATCGATAAAAAAAAAGTATGCCGTATATAGAAAAAATGTTTATTAATTATTAAAATACACTTTTTGGGGATTTATTTCTTAAAAATAATATCGTCTAAATGGAAACCCTCGCGTTCTCGGCACTCATTTAATCGAACACTAAAATTACTTATGACGGCTCGGCAGGTGGACTCAGGGATGGCTGCCATAAGCCATTTCGTGACGGATATTTTCTTTCAAATGCGCCAGTGAAGTCGGTTTATTGGCGTAAGCTTTAGATTTAAGATAACCCCATAGGAAAAAGTCCATAGGGGTTAAATCTGGACTGCGTGGAGGCCAATTTATGTCACCTCTCCGGGAGATCAATTTGCCTGAGAAAATTTCACGAACACGTGGCAGAGACATATTGGACGTGTGTGAAGTTGCTCCGTCCTGTTGGAACCATGTTCTTTGGTTATAGCCAGAAAAGTTTGCAGTTCAGGTACCAAGAAGTTGTGTAACATCTCCACATAACGCTCTGAATTCACAGTAACTGCACGCCCCCTTTCGTCTTCAAAAAAGTAAGGGCCGATAATTCCTCGCGCCGACATCTCAGCCCATACGGTCACTTTAGGCGAATGTAGGGATTTCTGATGTTTGCTTTTCAGATTCGTTGCACTCCAGTAGCAGCAGTTCTGCTTATTTACGTGGCCATTAAGATGAAAATGAGATTCATCCGAAAACAAAATGTTGGTAAACGTTGAAAATCACTCAATCACCTGATTTACGAAATTAAGCCTTTGAATGGCATCTTGGGGCTTTAATTCTTGCACCAATTGAATTTTATAGGGGTGCAGCTTTAGGTCTTTGTGCATAATGCGATGTAATGATGATCTATGCACATTTAAAGCACTTGCGCGCTTCCGAATTGAAAGGTTCGTGTCGTCACGAACAGACTGATTAACACTCCACGTTTTCTATCTTTCTTGATGACCTAGGTTGCCCGGATTTTGATTTATCTAGCGTTGTACCAGTCTCTTCAAATTTTTTAACCCAATTTCGAATGAGAGAAATGGTTGGCGCATCATTTAAGTGGCGAAAACCTCGAATACTGCAGAATTTACTACGCGCTACAGTCGCCGAATCACCGTATCACCGTTTTTGTAAAATTCTCACACGCATAACGCGCGGTCTGCTCCCGAGAAACGTTCCATAGCGACTGAATTCCCAAGAGCCAGGCTACCGATTGACATAACCCCCGCGCCCCTCGGTTACGTTGCGTTCACGCAATAAGCTAAATAAATATAAAATTTCTTTTGAGACACCTTGTACAATAGTAAGTTTACATTTAGACATTAAGAGTCCTGTTCTTCGAAATAAATGAAATTAAAATAAACATGAATTCTTTAAAATGAAAACGAATTCTTCAAAATAGTAATGTAAAGTAAAAAATAGGAACATCTATTCTTAAAAGGTTAGTAAAATTAATAATCTAATAAAAAAATAATTTTCGTCCAAAGATTTTGATGCTCGGCGAATAACTTTCACACATTTAAATTCATTTTCACCGTAAGAAGTTTTAAAAAAAAGAACCCTTTGTGTTCAGCATCTACTTTTAAAATCTATATATCTGCCATTTTAATACTCTCATTATCAGTATCTTTACTAAAATTTCTACCCACATCAGATGCTAGTGCCTTTAATTAGTAAAAACATCTATTATCCATTTCTATGACTTGTAAGGAAATCCTTTCTTTTTTGCAGCGCGAATAATGGAAATGTACTGATCCGGTGTATAGATACGAGGGGAGGTCCAAAAGTTCGCGGAATGAAAGGGTTGTTAATAAAATATAACAATAAATTTATTTTTCCTTTTCAATATAATCACCCTTAAGTGTAATACATTTATTTGATCTATGGATTAATTTTTCTAAACCATCGAAAAAATATTTTTTGTCTTTGGCCTCAAAATGCGCCGAAATTGCCTCCTTCACTTCGTTATCGTCGGAAAATTTCCTTCCCCTTAGCTCTTTTTTTAAATTTGGAAACAAATAAAAATCGCTAGGGGCCGGTTCTGGACTGTAGGGTGGGTGAACAAGTGGTTCGAATCCATGCGTGTGAAGAGCAGCCATGGCAACTCGGCTCTTGTGAACCGGCGCGTTGTCTTGCAAAAGCAACACACCATTGGCCAATTTTCCACGACGTTTTTCTTTAATTACCTCCTTTAACTTTTCCAATATTGTGGCGTAGTATTCTCCGGTTATAGTGGTACCTTTTTCTTTATCATCAATCAGTAATATACCCTCACAATCCCAAAAAACAGTGGCCATCAACTTTCCAGCCGATTCTGACACTTTGAATTTCTTGGGAGGTGGTGTACCCTTTTTGTGCCATTGCATGGACTCCTGTTTTGATTCAGGTTCAAAGTGATGAACCCATGTTTCATCTCCAGTAACAATCCGCTCCAAAATCTGCACAGGGTTGTCTCCACACACCTCCAAAAAGTGCTTAGACGCGTCGATGCGCTGCTGTTTTTGAAGCGGCGTGAGCATTCTCGGCACTCATCTTGCACTGACTTTTGTCATGCCCAAGTGGTCGTGCAGGATCCGCAAAATGGTTGTATCTGATACTCCAACAAATGCAGATAATTGTTTTTTCTTTAAACGTGTGTCTTCCAGTACAAGTTTTTCGACTTTTTCGACGATGTCTGATGTGGTGGCCTCAACTGGCCGCCCAGAGCGAGGGTCGTCTTCAATTGAATCTCGACCATGTTTGAAAAGTCCATGCCACTTATAAACCATTGTTTTACGAGGGCACTGATCTCCATAAACGGCTTCCATTTCATTTAAAATGGTTTGAACGTTTTTTCCTTGCTTGGTAAGGAATTTTATCACAGCGCGATGTTCAATTTTCTCCATAGTTGCAGTTTGCTTCCGGATTGACTTGTTAAGCAGGCGAGTACTCGTAAACGAATGGCGCTATAGGGTTGAGATTTTATATATATACTAATTATGAGTGCTCAATTAGTATGACACTAAGCGAGCTACCCTATCCCCACTCCATCCCCTCCATTCCGCGAACTTTTGGACCTCCCCTCGTAGGGCCCGATTTCAAAGTCTTATTGATGCTTCTTTCAATGACAGAATGCACACTGTCACCTTCGTTTTGAGTGTGCCCTTTTATCAAAAATTTATGCGTGATACTATTAATATAATCAAAAGTAGAAACAGCGTACATGTACTGTACATTACATTCATTATTAGTATGTACATGATGTACATACTAATAATGAATATGTTATTTTGCTGTCCGCAGCAGTTATCAGAATAAAAAATTATATCTAGTTTGGCTGCAGTTATTAGATTTCTGTCAAGACTTTTTAAATATTCTAAAACTTTCCCTATTCCCTATTTCTATAGCTCCTCTGTTTGCTTCTCCTTCATGCCACACGTAGCAGAGCGCATTTTTATTATTCATCTCATATATAGTAAAGTTTAAGGTATTCACTTTTGAAACATAAAAATTGGATACATCTCCCCTAGGGCATGGCATCACAGCCTGTAAGTCATAAACTGCTGCTATAGTTGATTCTTTATCTTCTGCTTTATTCTTGTCATTGACCTTCTCTATTCTTGAAAGCTCTTTTTCTTTTAAATGGTTCTCATATTTAGGCTTCAGTCGATTTTTATCGTCTCCAGTTGCGTTATTGTAGGCAACACAATCCTCGCACTGCTCCTTTTTAGGTTGGTAAAATGCTACATTAAATTCTCCATTAAATATTTGATTATGATATAATTAGCACTTATTTTCTCTTCACACTGTTACACCTAATCTCTATAAATTTTTGCAATAGTCTTACTTCCATCAATATATTCTTTCCGCGTATCTGCCCGACAGTAACGGCTTTCTATTATTGGTATGATAATTAACCATAATGAAATTTCTCACACTATTTTAATTTTATTATCAACACGACTGTGATTGCCATGTTTCCCTCGCAGATCCTCCACTATAATGCCTGAAACATCACTCCTTGATTTTTCGGTAACTGTTCGAATAAATCGAATCGAAGTAGACATAAAAAACTCTTACAAACCCGATTGTTTCGCCACTTTTATCTTTCAAATAAAATGCGTTGTTATTTCGACGTGTATCTTTTTTATATAGATACGTCGGGACAATAGAGGACATATTGAATGCTACAAAAGTTCTTTTGTTTTGCAAATCAGGTAATTTATAGTATACATACATACATACATCAGGGTGTCCCAGAACGAATGGATAGTCCTGGAGTGCCTAGTAGTACGGCTATCGGGCGCTCAAATAAAAATACACAAAAAAAAATTCGAAGTGGTGCCAAAAATATGAAGTTTTTTAAAAAAAATCGTTTTTATTGGCCTTACTGTACTTTCATGTACACTACTGCCGCAAATTAAGGAAATTCGTTGCAGTTTTGGTGTTATCTTATTTCTCACAGACTATACTATTAGAAATACAGTAAAAAGAATGAGTATCTATTGTACTTTTTTGGAAAACCAAATATCAACTTAAATTTTTAGCATGAAATTTGATAAATAAATAATTTTGACAAAGTTTGAGAGCCTTTCGTGAAAAAAAAAATAGTATGAAGACCTAAGTGGCTAACTATTTCAAAAATATGCGCAGTTAATACGGTTTAAAAAATGGTCATAAAATTACGTATTACATAACTTTTTTTAACATTAACACGTTCCCTGTTCGCTGAGCCACATATGGTTCAGGAAACTAGCGCTTGAATAGTACTAATACGTTTCTGGGCCAAATGTGCGTCAGAGGACATATACAACTTCTACAGTGAATAATTCTGTTGAACGTGCTGGAACTGTACTGATTATGTACTGGACGTGCTAGTTTAATAATAAAGTAAAGAAAAACACCGGGACATACGAAATAATATGTGTATTTTGTTTAAAAATTACAAAATTGTTCTCATGTTGATTTTGGAAGCAGCTCAAACAAAACGGTTTTTTGCTTTGCAAACACTCAGTATCCACTCGTTTTACTCTTTTTGCCGCAATTTCCCAATCTGCACCTTCTATTCTCAAGTCTTGGTAACATCTATGGCATCGTTTTCGGACAATTTTATTGTCCTCTTTCCTCGGAATTTTAGACAGAAAGTGCTGATTTGTGATTGAACTACTAGTAGACGGTCTTGGACTATTATTCAAAGTATTTGCTCTCGCATCGGACGCATTGTTCAATTGTAAAAACTCTCTAATAATTTCTTGCTGGGTCTGTAGTACAGTTTTGCGTAATTTTCTATTAGTAGTTGAATGTAGTTTCCTATGCAAAAGCGTGGCGTTGGTAACGGATGCACAAATCAAAACATCTAAAGCGATCTTTTTGTACCACGCCAAAGACTTTCTTTTAGAGTCATAATAGCTCGAGAGCTGGTCAGATACATCTATACCCTTTTTTCGCTCATTGTAATAGAGCACAACTTCCGGCTTCAAATTAGGCCGATATCCTGAAGACATTTTCATGCTAGCGTCGTGACATGTAGAAATCATTGTGACGTCGCGTTTGTCTCGCCATTTCATCACTGTTATATTGTCTTTCTGACGAGCAATTACTTCACCTCTTTTAGGGCCCATTTTCTACGATCTAATTGCCCATGGAAGTTCTATTCTATTTACCCGTAGAGTGCCGCATAAGTCTGTCTTACGCTGTTCTAAATATTTTGCGAGTCCTATAGTGTTGTAATAGTTATCGCACACAATTATCCGTCCAGCATCTAGAAGTCCATCACATAACTGGACTACGACACTCCCCGGTTTATCCAAGCCCGAGATCTGTGGGTCGCGCCCTATGTAAATATCATAGTTCCAGACAAAACCCTCTTCTGTACAGAGTTTATAGATTTTCAAGCCGTATTTGTGAGCTTTTGATGGGTTGATTGCCGAAAAGATATCCTCCCTCTAAACGGCATCATTGACTCATCAATGACGATACATTCGTCAGGTGTTAGTAAGCTCTTCCAGTTGTTGATAACAAGGTCCAAGAGTGGTTTTATTTTGTACAGACGTTCATTTTGATCCCTCGGAGCTTCATTATCAGCAAAGTGCCAGCAACGTAATATTGACGAGAAGCGATTATACGACATGTTTATGTTGTGAAATATTGGATGGTAGTAAATCGTGTCTAGTTTCTAATATGACTCATATGTCGGAAATTTCACAATACCGGGTAAGACAATATCGGGTGAAACATCAACTGGTGAGTGTCTCCCATAGTCACCATAGAAAGCCTCATTTACAATATTGGAACTGGAAATCTCACCTGGATCATAATAAGGATCATCGACGTCGTCATCAGCAAAAATACACGGTTCTTGATCCGATATATCAGCATCTGGCTCTTGTTCTACATCGCTGTTGCTGCCGTTTAAGGCCGTATCATTATAACTCAATTCAAAGTCACTTTCTTCCAGCACGTCGCAATTCCTTAGTTGATAGTTGGCGTGGCATTTTCAACAAAAAACTAAAACACTAAATAACCCCAATAAAAATCTTGAAAGAATTTTATGAACATATGAACCGAATTCATATATGACAGTTACATAAAATTACAGGTTTACAAAATTATGTAAATAATCTATGGAATATTATTTATGTTCTCTGTATGGTACAGAGAACATAATGGTGTGTACCATGAACGTGCAGAAGCAAAAATACCTCTACGCTCATGAACCATATGTGTTTCAGGGAAGTAAAACCTACATCCGGTTATTTTTTAAATCAATTTTTTTACTAGGGCTATGAGTCTAAAAAAAACAAATTATTAAAAAAAACGGATTGGACTTGCCGGTCGATTTTATATTTTTGTATTGGACAGGGAACGTGTTAAGATGCAAAAATGGTAAATTCGACTGAAGAAAGATAATAATAATTTTGTCTTAAATTGTCAAAATAAAAGCGTTAAGTTGTACATAAATCAATCTTCATTTCATAACAAGTGTTCGAATTGTCTGCCACCGACTCTGATACAAGCTCGACATCTTCTAATAAATGCTCTTCTAAGAAGTCGTGCGTAGCGCCGTTCAGTTATTTTTGAAGCGGCCTCCTGCACACGACTGCGTAATTCCTCCAAACTTGAAATAGGCTTTGAATACACCTGTTCTTTTAGACAGCCCCAGTAAAAAAAATCTAGTGGATTTAAGTCCGGGGATCGCGGAGGCCACAAAATGGGGCCCAAACGACCAATCAATTTATTTGAATACGTGGCATTTAAATACGCACGGACGTTTGCAGCATAATGTGCAGGAGAACCATCATTTTGTAGCCAATGGGATTCAATTCCGCCAGGCACCTCCTCCATTAAATTTGGCAGATCATTTTGTAAAAAATTCAAGTAACTTTGTCCAGATAAATTTCCGGGCAGTTTAAATGGACCAATGATTTTTCCGTTTAATATACCAGTGCAAAATATTATTTTGAACTGGTATTGTGATCTCTCTTCTCGCATTATGTTGAAGTATCCATCTTTTTCAAGAGTGGATTCATCGCTCCACAGAATTTTGTCGAAGAATTGTGGATCTTGTTCTATTTTTGCAAGCATTTGTCGACAAGGAAACAATCTTGCGTTGTAATCTCTCGGTTGTAGAGCTTGGACGCGTAAAGTGAGGTAGGGATGAAATTTATTTCTTTTTCAGTACACGGTGCACGGTCGTCTTTGAGATTCCAGTACGTCGTGCTATTACTCTAGTAGAGGACGGGTCTAGCTCAATTTCGTCAATTACAATGTCTTGTGTATTGATATTAGCCAGTCAACCAGTGTTCGTACCACCAATGCCGCTGTCAGGTATTCTACCTTCCGAATAACACCTCGCTCATTGAATGCAAAGCGGCCACAAATCAAAAACTACTTTTTTTACAGGAGAGCCAAAACAAAATTTAAAAAACGTTTTTTTGAAAAATATTATATTTTTTAAAGAAAAGTTATGATATTAATATATCATTTTTTGCGTAATAGTTTGCCATATTTTTTTAAATATTGACCATTGTGATATCTCTTACCTAAATTATTTAAAACTACAAAATCCCTTTTTGTATTCAAATTTTTAATCGATTTGTGGTAAATTATCTCGAAAAATTAAACAAACTTTAAAGTTACTTCTGAAAATTATGTTTATTTTAAGGTTTAACAAACTAAATATCAAAAAAAGAACAAAAATTAACTTCTTTTATAATAAAAACTTACATTATTGTTTATATTAAACTAGCAGGAGATCAAAATCAATAAAAAATAAATGAATCTCCAAACCAAGTCATAATAAAATTATGACTTAATTATTTAAATACTTTTCATCTGTGTAGTGATGTTATTTAACATCACTAGAGAGATGCAAAGTATTACAACAACCCTGTCGTGTTATGAAAATGCGATATCAATTTTATACTATAATTAATTAAGTACCCTTATATTTAAACAAAAATCAAAAACTTTCTTGAGGAACAACGTTATACATCAAAAACTATAAACAAATTAGTGAAACTTTAACAAGGCTTTAAGCCTATTTAATCTTTAGACTTATATAATATGTGTAATTGTTAGTAATTATTATCAGTCTATAATATCACAATATCAAGAGCTCAAAAGTCTCTATCACAGTCTTATATTTAAGGCTCATTAAAATGATATTACATAACTTATACTTATAATCTACACAATTAAACTATTTATTATACAATCACAGTCTTATATGATATTATTTGGCAGGTAAAGTCTTCGAGTAATACAATGAATTAATCGCATTTTTATGTAAATAATCAGAAGTGCATGGTTTACATTATAAAAGTATTATATTAATATATTATAATTATATATTTATAGATTTTTGTAGAAACTTTCGTAATAATTAGGTATAATATTTTTGTCGATAAGTTTGAGTATGCATTGTTTATTTACTTCAGATACTCTAAGTTTAATATTGTACAACTTTTTTGGCACTATATTATTATTATGAGAGGACTTTGTCATTTTTTTCGTAAGTGTAGATACTGATATGAATTCATCTCTTTGGTATGTTGTTTTATAAAGAAAAATGTGTTTGTTTTGTCTGTGGACTTTCATTATAGTGCTCCCACACTGCCGTTAGAAAACGTTTACAAACATTTACTAACAATAGTTCAAATTTTTTACATTTATATAACTACTTTGTAAGGAGCTGTAAGATGTTTTACAACTTTAGCGCCTGCTTTAATTTTGTTTAGTAAGGTTTTATACATTTTATCGGTAAGAATATAAGGAGAGTTTGGCGGGGATGGGATCTCAGGCCATTACTAACATTACCTAAAATGAAAACATTTTTTAACATTCTGATCAAATTTTTGTAACCAAATGTTTACTAACGTTAGTAAACATTTTCTAACAGCAGTGTGGGAGCACCATTACTTTTAAGTCAGACCATTTTACCTTTTGTCCATATTCGGATGTGACAAAATTACCAACAGCTAAACATTTCATATCTAAAAAATCGCCATGTGCAAGATCATGTACCTTAAAAGGTGTACCTTTCTTTTTCGCCGTCTTAATGAGAGTTACGTACTGGTCTGGCACATAAATAGGAGACAACTTTAAAGCCATAGATATGTTTCTTTGTATTAATGAGTGAGCGGCATCCCCCTCGTTTTGGGTACGTCCCTTTATTAGGAATTTATGAGTAACACTTCTCAATTTTGGAAGCACACTGACAGTATATTGATATGTTGCAAGCATGTATTTGTTTTTTTGCTGGCCGCAACAATTATCACTATAAAAGACTACGTCAATATCACCCAATGCTTCATCATTCAAACGTTTGAAATATAAAATCACGCATGATCCGATTTCATTTACACCCCGGGCTCCTTCCCCTTCATGCCATATAAAACAATCTGTACTATCTGTTCCTAATTTAGTTATTGTAAAATTTAATAAATTCAATTTAGAAATATAGTAAAAGCTAGAAACTTCTCCTTGTGGACAAGGCATGACCGCTTGCAGATCATACATCATAGGTACAAAATTAGGATCGCGAACACTATCGTCCAAGAAAACATGGGATGTACTGGATGATGATGAGGTAGACTCGGATGAGTCAGACTCGGATGAGTCGCTGTCAGATGAATCGGTAGCTGGAATGATTTTTACTGGTTGTGTCTGAGTATTTAACTCAAAACTCTTTTCATCAACATATGTCCAGGGTATGCTAAAATCAGGCTAGCTATCAGGGTAGGAATCCGTATCATAATTACCATTTGCTGTTTCTCCTTCTAGTCCAACGAGTAATTATTGTGGAGTTTCCTGGGTGTTGTCAGGAAATGAAGTACCTATTATTATCTTGGTTTCGTTTAGCTGGCAGCAAATCTTCAGTTTCGTTATCAATTACGTTGTTAGGATTAGGCTGGTTGACTGGATGGTAGACTGCATCAATATAAGGCTTATCCGCTACTATGTCGTGATGAAATAGTTCATGTTCAGTTGGGACATCACATTCATGTATTGGAAAGTTTATAATATTATTCTGATTTTGCATCCTTTCTCCCTCTTCAGATGGATTGGCAACTGCTATTCTTACAAGATTTATAGTTCTGCTACTCATTCTGAAAATAATAATGAAATACCATGTTATATAAAAATACATTTAAAAAAATTGCACTTTAACAATAACAAAAATTATATTATCTCTAAGAATATTGAATTCAAAAAGTACATATTTGTAAATAATACCGTAGCTTTGTTTTATGTTGATATGCAAAACGTACATATTTCGAAATATGGCATCGATTTATTTCATATTGGAATGAAAAATGTCCATAATTGCAAATATGGCTTTGGTTTCTTTCATATTTGAATGTAAAACAGACATATTTCGGAATATGACACTTTTGTATTAAATTATTATGTAAGTACTTACTTTAAATTTCAATACAATACTGACGCATTCGAAAATGTGGCTCCTTTCCACTGAAAACTGCATTAAATGTTGGGCGTGTTTCTGAAATGTGGCCGTTTTGTACGAAATCGACGTGCGTTCGCTTGTAGTTCTGGGCCGCAAAATTACTGGTGTTTTCAGCAAAACTTAAAATATACCACTTTTAGACCCCAATTATGCAATAAAACACTTTTCACTTTTTTTGATTTATGGCTGTATTGCATTCAATGAGCGACCTGTGGACTCTGATGAATATGCGGTAATCTGGATGACGCGCGGTATCTTTCCCTATAAAGAGCTGCAGCAGCACTTGCGTTGCCTCTACATTCACCATAAATGAAGTGCATGTTTGCGTATTCTTGAGCCGTATATTGAATACGTGGCATCTTAATACACAATACTAGTTCAGATACAAGCCAAGTCGTCGTAAAATCACCAAACAAAATCCAAATTACTGAGCAAAAATAAGAGTCCAATGATACAGCCAGAAGTCGTCATTATAACACTGATTTTAAAATTACAGAGAAGTCTAAAAGGAATGTACACATGCAATACCGAACAAGTCGAGATACGCACTAAATTGTAAATACTTGCCTTTATTATGTGCCCTGTCGCGAAAGGAAAGGTACAATGTATTAACATTATACTCTTCTCTCGCTCGCTCACACTACCTGTGTCGTAATAAACAAGTAGGTACAGGTAAAGATTATAAAATTGTATTTCAATCTGCCTTTATTTAATAATAATTATAATATTTATTATAAGAATTATAATAACATTGTCATAGATACAATTTTATTGTGATCTATATAAAGTAATTTAACTTTATAAAGTAAATTTAAAACTCACTAGCCATAAAACAAAAAATAACAGAGACTAATACAAGTATTTGGTATCACTCTTTAAATACTAATATAATATAATATTTAAAATCAACTGACATGAATTAACGACAGTAATAATATTTAAAAACAACTGAGTCATAATTATTATTTATTCTTACAAGTAAGGCTCTTGTGACATTTTGAGTTACACATGAGGCTCGACTTTTTACATTTGCACCTATTAGAAATGCATTCTCCAGTACAGTTACAATGGTATAATCTTGGACGCCAAGATGTGACTCTTTTTTTGCACATTCTCTGATGGTAACTTCGTGCTGGGGAACGATATCAACATTAATAAACGTTTCTTTGCAGGTAGAGAACTGATTTCTTGCGTAAAGTTGATTTAGAATCCCATGCTTAGAACATATACATTCCTTCTGTCTCCTGAGAAATTATAACAGCCATAAAGTTTTTATCATCGGCTCTGGCACGGTCTACATTAGGAATTTTTACTACAACATTATCACCTGTATTAGCAGCAGGATATTTCAGCGAAGATAGAGCTAACATTTTATCTGCTTGCTTTTTCAGAGATTGTCCAACTAATTTTCTGATGTCTCCAATATCTTGTTTCTTTTTATCAAGAGCAATTACTATTTCTTCATCACTTTGAGTTATATTTGACGGACCTGCAGTATTTCCTTGGTTGTCGGTCTCTTTATCAGGGTTTCCTGTCAATTTATTTGGTATTTCATTTTGCGAATCAGTGTTTAAAATTGTAGTATCGCTTTCTATTTCTTCCCCTTCATTAATCACAGGGGCGGTAATATTGGGCTCGGTTTCCCTCTCATACAACTGGTTTTCATCTTCCTTTAATATATATTCTAGCTCTTCTTCTGTAGACAGTTCAACTAGTGCGTCTTTAGGAAGACTATTTAATCCCACATTAGCTTTACAGCCAAACATTGCTTCGTATTCGCTATCCCAGCGTGATACGCTCTGTTCTTCATTAATTGAATAAAACGTAACCCTTTTCAGACCATTTAGTCGTCTTGTTAGATAACAGCCAAGTACAAAGCTTGCACCTTGAATTAAGCTCGTTACTGATAATCGGTTTTACAACAAGGCTTTTTTTGGCAAACTTTTTTTTTTCTGACAAGATTCACACAGATTCAAATATACTGTGACGAGTTCAGCAGTTACATTTTTATATCATAATTTTAACTCTTTCATCATTCTGACTCTACCACCGTGTCCTATACTAATATGACAGTCGTGGATTATTTGAAAAGTTTCGTCTAAATGAGCATAGTACATAATGGGATCACCTTCGTTTTTCACCGGAATTATTAGTTTTTCTGATGTTCCAATTTTGACGACATCGTATCTTGCCAGCCGCTGGTAATCGCCAGGTGTTTTCTTAGTAATCTTGTTCTTTGATTCTTTTACTTTTATAATTAAAGACAAGTATTGATCATTTGTAAACAACTGATTATTTTTTCCTTTACTTGCAATAAGTACAGTGATAGTTTCATAAAATCATTTTTTCATTTCATCTGCCATCATCAGACACCGATACACATGCCATCGTCCAAGTGACCTTCCATATGCGGAAAACTATTCATCATGGACGAGCTGGAGGTCCCCCGAGTCCCAACCTCCCTACTAGCTCATGTGCCAGAGGCATTGTGCGGATTTGGTGTTCAAAGGCGGTACTAGGGCTGTTCGAATAGCGGGATCCAGTACACTGAAGGGGCTAGTACCACCGCTAGGCTTCGCAGGGTCTTACCCCACAGGATCTCCCTCCACGTCAAGGTTTAACCCCTCTCCTTGACCGTCATCTGATTAAACCGGGTCCAGTTCATGTGTGACCCTCTCAACACCAACTCCGGAATTAGACTCAACAGGGAAGATCCGAGCCCCAGAAGCCGGCGCTGCTCGTTTAACGACGCCCGATTCCAGATACCACGCCAGGAGAGCGTACAAGATGTGGCCTGGACGCTACCTATCGGAAGTCCTAGTTTATCTGCAACTTTCTCAACTAGCTCCTTGTGCGTCCCGTACTTACTACGTTTCGCACGGTGTGCATCATCAAGAAGTCGCTGACCCGAGACTATCTGGGCGTCCCAAATCATTCCGTCCCCTCCTTTAACCGCGATGATATCGGGCTTTCTGACCCCCAGTGCGGTTGCTATCTTTGGCTCTACCTCCACACGCCACCCTAGGTGGGCCATCTCTTCCGAAACGACCCGCACGACAAGACTTTGGCGTTCAATCCGACCGCCGTGTGTCCTGTGACACTTCTGGATGACATGAGCCGTTGTCTCCCTAACCGTGCAACCTGCACGGCAGTTCAACTCCGACTCTATGCCGTCCCTTCGCCCTCTCGTCGTCCGAACCCTGGACGGGAGCGCGTTAATATGAGTGTGCATAAACTGCACGAAGTCCCGGCCGGTGTATCGCCCACTTCGCTCACGTAACCATTTGGTTGACGCTACGGTATTGGAGGATTCTCGCAATTCGAACCCATCGACTGAGCGATACAAGCTTTCACGCCAGTAATCTGCCGGAGAGGAGGCCTCGCTAGAGCTACTACCCCCTCTAGTAACATTGGTGAACTTTTTCAATTGCTTTTTTGCCCAGCTAAGTTTATTTCGGATCTTATCAGATCTGGCGGCGGCCCGGGCTGCTTCCCACGTCGAGCGATCGAGTGCCCCGTATCTCTTAACGAGATCCGGAACAAACGCCCTCAGTGATGGCAAACCCAGACCCCCGTCCTTAACCTCCGCGTGGAAGTAAGCATTGGGAATGTCCTTAGGGAGCCTAAGCCATTTCCTCACTGCACTCCGGATCTGAACGTCGAGCATTCTCAATCTATCGTCCGCGATTTTGCCCAGGACGAACCCGTGCATAAACCTTTGGGCGAGATGCCCTCTCACCATTTGCAGCCTCTGCTGTGGTTTGAGGGGAGCCTTTGTGATGTTATTCAAGGATTTTGTAAGGTCATTCTCTAACGTTACGCATCCAGTGGCCTGGTAATCAACTCCCAGGTAACGCCATCTCTCCACACAAGTTGCTTGGCGATGTTTCCTCCGCCCTACCGCGAAGGATTTCTCAGTTGCGTAGTGCAACTTTTTCCTGTGACCGTCCGGCACCATAGAGAGTACAGAGCTCTTGCTGTGGTTGATGTGTGGTTGGCGCAATCCCAACTGTGCGGCACACCGCTCTACTCCGCTCAGGACCTCCTGCATCCCCGCCTTTAGTAGTAGTTAAGCCACTAGGACTACATCGTCAGCATAGGCCAGAGCGGAGATTAACTCCCCTTCCAGCCTGTAGCCGAGGTACGAAGGCAGAAAATCGAGGATACTGTCCATCACAGTGTTGAACAGCATGGGCGACAGTGGATCGCCTTGGCGGACCCCTTTGCCTACTCTTACAGCTTCGCTCGTGTTTCCGTGTGCGGCTAAGATGGTAGTTTCCGAATTGTATAAACGAGCGACATAGTCAATGAAGGGCTTGGGCAACCCTCTCGCCCTAAGTAGCTCTAGCAGTGCCTTGTGGGACACTGTGTCGAACGCCTTCGAGAAATCGAGAGTCTCCACGTGACACTCCTTCAACCTTTTCCTGCAATTCCCCATCACCGCATCGAGCACGGCTGTATTTTTGAGCGTACCATCGGCACGAATGAAGCCGCGGCCGGCAGCAAGCCAGAAGCCCCCGCGCCAGGATCGCGTGCAGTTGCCTCAGCGGTATCGACGCGATCGAGATCGGTCGATAGTCATCCGGGCCCCCAGGCGGATCCATTTTCGGCACGAAGATCGTCCGACATTGCCGCAGTGGCTCCGGTATCTCACCTGTTTTTAACCAACAGTTGAATATTTCCGCCTTCCGGTCCGCAGGAACTTTCCCCCACTCTTCGGCCCGAATACCATCCGGTCCTGGAGCGGTTCCGGGGTCTAACCGCGTGTCCCTCACTTCATCTATCGTGATGGGATCCCACAGATGTGAACGCTCCTCTATACCCCCGTACTGTCCTTTCCGCCTTGCAGCTTCCAGGACTTCCGGTGTGGGTCCTTAGGCACCGGACACAGCTTCGAATATCGGTCGCCAGTAGGCTTCAAAGTCATCTAGGCTATGCTCGACTACCCTGCATTGTCCATCTATCACTTCAGCGGCCGCGCGCCCTCGGTTCTTTTTGTAGAGTTCCTGCACCCTTGCGTACTCTACTCTTCTGAGCATCCGCATGGATACCTTGGCACTACGTGCCCTTCCGTCACATCCGGTTTTGGGAAACCGCCTCGCAGCTTTCGTGGATAACCCAAAGCGTGACACCGCTACGACCACGGATGGTTCACTAGCGGGCCGAGCCATGAATTCACCGACGTCGCCAGGTAAGTCCGCAGGCTGCGCTGCCACGTCGTCAGGTTGTGTCGAACCCCTGGCCACAAGTATGTCAGGAATCGCGGAAGCCTCTGGCACATTCGTCCGATACCTTTGTACCAGACTCCTGTACTTTTGGCTCTTCCTCTGCCCTTTGATTGCCTCCAACGTTCTATTAAGATGGGGCATCCTTGCGACCAAGTCTACGTTCGTACACTTTCCCTTCTCCGCGACTAGCTGCGCCTCGGTACTAGCCAGCAATGCCAGTTCCTCGTCTCTCCAACGCCGCTTCGACATGTTAGGAGTAGCTTCCATGTTGGCTAAGACCGGGTGAGCCCTTCTTTTGTGGACTCCCAACCCAGTCTTTGTCGTGAAGGTGCGTGCACAGACCAAACACGCCCAACCCGACAATTCAGGTCTCAGATCGGAGTCGTCCCTCTCCGCTTCAGGAGACATTATAGTCCTTGAACCGGGCTCCTGTGGGAGACCCAGTAGACTGTTTTCATTAATTCGATCTAGAGCAATGAATTTTAAGTGGACAGGAACGGGGTGCTAACCCGAACCCGCCCATTCGCCCTGTGTTTTGCAATAGCCTCGAAACAAACTAAAACACATGGGCTTGGCCAGCGAGCCGAAGCAAGATAACCTTGCGAGGCTGATGACTCGCTCCTTTTATATAATTCCGTCCGTAGAACGCCAGTCGCTCGCCCCACCAACCAACCGTGCCCGCTGGGCGGGCAAGCAACTGGCATTCCACTCCCACAACACTCCGACGGAATGGTGCGCAAATCATCTATTTCTCTCCGTAGCCTAGACCTTCTTGGGTCAATGCGGCAGAGAATTATTAGATGTTTACGTACTGCATCCCCAGCAAGGCAGACCTTCAAAGGGCCCGCCCCTTCGAAGATGGGCGATGGGATCACCAGCCCCGACGCCAAAATATCGCGGAAATTGCGGCGCACGTGGCGCGATTTCCCCTTACAAAACAACAACAAACATTAGTGCGTCAGCTACGAGATCGCGGCGATCACGCCACGCGGCGACGGGATGAAGAGCGGGAGGGGTAACAACGCAGTTGAATCGTGTTTATTACTTTAGCTAACTTTGGCCCGCTATTATGAATAATATCCGGACAAAGTGATTAATTTATCTAGACAATATTGTTATTATATGTATATAATGACCAGTCATTATGTATAATAGCTATTTAATGACAATGACTGTAACATATATACGAGTATCAGGTGATGAAACCTAAAATATTATAAAAAATTATAAAATAGGCCAGATAAATTATATGTCTAGGTTAACTGTGTACCAAATTTGAGCACCAAACATACTGCACATCAATATAAATCTGACAAACAAAGCAAATTTGATTAAGAGAATAATACTTTGATGGACTTTTCTGGCACTTGCCTCATTTAATTTAGCTTATTTTTAATTTATTTCATTTGTAATTTGATATAGAATAACTTATTATGATTAAAACTATTTAGCTACATACTTATTACTTACCGCTATTGGTACTGCACCAGGATATAAGATAGTTCTATTTGTCTTCTTTATTTGAACATTTTCTGGGAAATGACCGCTGCATATTTTACAATATTTAGTGGGGGTCCAGTCTTTTCTTCCAGTTGCTTCAATCCATTTTAACCGTAAATCCGGATCTTCTGGAAAACTAATAAAAAACTTTGTTTATTATGAATATTTAGCCATCCCATCAAAAAAGTTAGCTGAACTTTATATAGGTATTCAAATGTTCATAAAGGGTTTTCCAATAAGGACTTGACAACTTTTTTTCAAAATAAAATGAAAACCATTTGATATATTTCTAAAACTTTATTATCGGGTTGAAGTACATTCAAAACATTTATGAATAGAACTCGACTTCGCTCATATGGCCACCGTGGGTACGTTTGCAGCGGTCGATTCGTTGGACCCAATTTTCCATGACTCGGCCACACATTTCGGTCGAAATGGCTGCTCTTTCGCGTTCAATGTTGGCTTTGAGCTCTTCCAACGTCGTCGGCATAGACAATAGACAAAGACACATAGACCAATGACTTGACGTAGTCCCAAAGAAAAAAATCTAGAGACGTTAAATCGCACGAACGAGGCGGCCAATCGACTGGTCCATTTCTTGAGATAACACGCTCATCAAACTTGTTCTTCAATAAATCGATTGTAATGTGTGCTGTGTGGCTTGTGGCGCCATCCTGTTGAAACCACATGCTGTCCAAGTCCATATATTCCAACTCGGGCCAAAAGTAATCGATAATCATGGCGCGATAACGATCACCATTCACAGTAACGTGGCGACCACTATCGTCGACAAAAAAATATGGCCCTATGACGCCGCCGGCATGCAAACCGCACCAAACAGTTCATCAAACATCTTTTGTGGATGAAGAAAGAAGGATTTTCACCCGCCCTATACCGCAAATTTTGTTTATTGACAAACCCATTGAGCCAGAAATGAGCTTCGTCACTGAAGATGATTTTGCGATGAAATTGATCATCTTGGCGCATCTTTTCCAGAGCCCAATCGGAGAACGTACGTCGCTTCGAATGGTCCATCGGCTTCAATTCTTGAGTGAGCCTGATCTTGTATGGGTGTAAAGTAAGATCCTTACGCAAAATTCGCCATAAAGTGGTCTTGGCGATGCCCAACTCTTGAGAACGCCGTGGAATTGACTGATTTGGATCATTTGCTATGGACGTTTCAACGGCAGCGATATTTTTGACACTTCGACCAACCCGAAGTCTCACTGGCAGGGCAACATCACACAACGATTTTGTTACTGCCTGTCTACTGGGGCGAGAATTACGACCGAAAATCTGAGTTAACGCTCTTAAAGAGCCATCGCAAACAGGGCGACTTGTCGCCGCGTCAGACGCGGCGTTGTCGTTTGCATCTAGCGTCTTGTCGCCGCGACTAGTCGCCGAGCTCTCGCTTGCGTCGGCGTCGGCGACTAGTCGTTGAGACAGACGCCGTGCCGGAAGCCATCATTAGTAGAAGAGTATTCGAGAGAGATGGCCGTGTTGTTCATCTTGTGAGTGAATATGGAGCTTCTAGTTGCACTTGCCTTGTGCTTATCTTGCGAATGCGAAGGCGCAGAGTACGACGAATCCATCGCCGTTATTGGGTCCACCCAATACTAACCTCTCGCCAAGAACGTGGGCAGTTTTCTCTGCTTTTTGATGAGCTCAAAATGCACCACGGAAAATTTTTCAATTACTTCAGGATGAGCGTGAATTCATTTAATGAGTTACTTTCTATACTACATGATGAATTGAAACATGAAGATACACAAATGAGAAAAAGCATCACTCCTGCAGAAAGACTGGCTATTACTTTAAGGTCAGTAACTAAGACTGGCTAACTAACTAACTAACTAACTTTAAGTATTTTGTATTGTGAAATAAGGGAAAAGTGAAATTTCGGACAGTAAAATTAAGTGTAGTGCACAAACTAGTATTTAGATTAATGGCGTGCCACAAAGGACCGTGATAAATCGGTCTGCCGGACAGTAAAATTCCTTGTAGTGCACAAACGCCCTAAAGCATTAAGAAACGGAGGAACCGAAGCTCAACTCAACGTTAATTGACGATAACAATTTAGTTAATATAAAAAGCAATTTACAAGAAATAATTTGCGCACGCAACGAAAGCAATGGCAGCATTTTTATTGTGATGAAATTTTGTTTATCCACGTGACAGATTGTGATGATGCGTCCTCTCGCTTCCCTCAGAACGCCGTGAGCAGCGCTAGAATAAACATGCGTGCGACGGTAGATAGGCGATATTGACAGCAATATTTTCGCAAATGAACTTAAGAGCTATTTACATTTTAAAGTTACTAATACGTGCGAAATGCGATAGGTGGTCTTGCTAGTGCATGCGAAACCGCGTTTTAAGTCTATATCCGCAAGGATTACAAAAATTGAAAAACTGTAGTTAGGAGGTCCTTACACATCATCATCGAAATGTTTCTTGTCTTACTGTACCAATTGGTCCTGATGACAATCATCCGTTGCAATATTTAATCATCTTATTAGTATTTATTAAATGTCTTAATTTGTTGATATTCATTAATGAACTAAGTAAAATGTACTGAACTTGTGCGCATTATTTGGTTGTGTAATAAATCCGTAGGATTGACACACCTACTACTGCAATATCGACTTGTTAAATAGGTGACGTAGTTTTTTTCTTTCAGTGACAAATATTTCCTGGATTTTATTATTTATTCTTGTACTTCTCTCTGTTATGATCCATAAAATGTTCTGAGTCAATCTGATACAGACATTTACAGATCTTTTTTCACTTTACTACGGCATACGAACATGGCTGCATATGATAACATGATGCATACTTATTATACTATTGATGAGAGACTCGACGAATAATTGATTTATTTTCACTAAAAAACTTTTTGACCATTAAAAATATTTACAAACAAAATACTAAAATTATATATATATATATATATATATATATATATATATATATATATATATATATATATATATATATATATATATATATATATATATATATATATATATATATATATATATATATATATATATATATATATATTGGGTGTATTCAGAACAGTCCAGATAACTTCGTGGGCTTATATTAGGCTATGAGATAGATCCATTGGTACTAGTCATTTGCTTTTAATCGATTGTTTTTGTAAAAGTTAACATTTTCAATGCGCAATGTACAACGTACATAACCACACGGGATAAATAGGTTTTTAGGTTTTATGCGGCCAAAATTATTTTAATTGCTATAACTATTCTAAATGACATAATTGATAATAAAAAACAACTTTCTGCTTAAATATATATTAAAGAAAATATCATATTTATGAAAAAAAGCCAAAAACCTAACGTCACAGACATAAAAAATATATTTCATGAATGTAAATTTTAAACGTATTTAAGTCATGAATTGACGTATCCCCTCGACAGTCGACACATACTCCATGCCAATTCGTTACTCCAGTTCCTCATCCTCCGAGGATTCTGTCGAAGCGGGGTCTAGTTTGGTGGGTAAAAGCATATCTAAAGTCTCCGGAGAAAAGGTTTAGACATTTTTTTTCTCCTTCTTTGTTTTATACTAATACTGCTAATGAGCGGATTAGAGCTTAATAATAGTCTATTGTAGATGTCGCGGTTACACTGCTCGCGGGAAAATTTTCTTGCGTAATTTTCTCTATACATGCGAAAGTGCTTATTTCGGGCCTCTTGAGCCTCCTCCGACAATTGCCCTATTGGGAGAAGTGAATTCTCTATTATGGCAGCACCATGTATGAGTACTTTGCGCAAAGTAGGGGTCATCGGGTGCCACCAATAATGCTGCACGTATAATTTGGCGGTGTCTAGTGCATACTCATCATATTTCTTGACGTCAATATTGTATCCACTTGAAATCGTTTCTAAAGTGACTTTTAGTCTGTAAATTAAATCAAAGCTCACTTTAGTTATGTCGGAGGCCAATTGGGGGTTCTCGAAAAATCTGCGGCTGGTGTTTCCATTTTCTTCCGTAGTTTTTTTTTCTGTCTATATTTTAGGACTTTTAGTTTATAACCCAAGTGCAAAACACTCAAAAATTCTGATTCTGGAATGTAGCACAGATATTCCAAAGTCTAAAGTTTCAGGACTTACATAATATTTTTTGCTTAGATTGTTAAAACCTTTTGAAGTGGCTTTACAAATAAAGCATCGACTGGTAGACTTAGTGTCGGTTGCAGCATTGCAAACCTTGCCATCAATCATAGTCATCTTGAAAATGTGCTTGTAAGTAAATTTATTTCCATTTATTTCGATTTCGGTAGGAACCAAATTCTTTACCGATTCTTCAACGTACCTGATTTCTTCTTTGGTCACATCATCGCATTCTTTCAGAAATCTGAAAGAATGCGATGATGATGATGATGATGATGGATGATGGAGAAGGATTCTCCCAAATAACTTTTTTGTTATCCTTGCCACAAAGTATTTGTAAAGGGAAAAATGAGCTCAAAAATATATTGGCGTCCGAATCAGCAGGATTTTCGCTTTTAAAATCCTGCTGATTCGGACTGCTGATTTTGTTTATATCTGGCTTGCTGGGAGCAATCACATCCCCATTTATTTATAATAGTTAAGGTCTGTCTATCTTTTTCACTAATAGTTAAAAGTACTTCCTCTAAGTACATTGAAAGGCGCATAAGAGTTATGTCAATAAGACTTTGCAAACAACTTTCTGCATACAGACTCGTCACTTTTATGTGTTGTTCAGGTGGATAGCATTCTTTTTTTGCCTCTTATAATCTGTCGTAGCAAGGATAAAGAGACTTATTTGTCTTACGTATGATTTCATATTGCTGTCGTGTAAGGTCGGCCTCTATAAACATCGCCAATGCATCTTGAGGTGTTAATATATTGTTTTTGTCAGGTTCACTCGATGACGTGTAGGCATTTCTGTATTTTTCTGCCCTTGTTGGCGATTTTGTGATTTCTTTAAGGATTTCTGATCCATTTCGAAGTCCCTTAGCTCTCAAAGTTGACTGAGCAGCATGAATGATAACAGAATTGTCTACGGCCGAGCGAACCACTTCAGTTTTGCGACGCTTGCTTCTCTCACTTAACTCTTCAAATGATTTTGAAGGGCGGCCTGGGTTTTGGGCTTGGATTGGGATTTCAAACGTCCCATTTAACCATGACTGGTTTGATTTTAATCATCTTCTTTTCTTTGTGCTTTAGACTATTTTTACTTTATGACAGTCTTGAAGTGAGCAATATTTCGCTTTAGTTTTTTTATATTTTCCTCTGTGTCACCATAGAAAGAAAACAGATAATTTTCTAAATAGGTCAATTTTTCATTCATAGTTATTAAATTCTGGCTTTGCATTTTATCGTAGAGAAATTGACGGGTGACTAATTTTGTTCCGGATGAGTCAGGAGAACCTACGACGAAAAAGAAAAAAAAAATTTTTTGGAACATTTTTCAACATAACTTTTTTTATCCTACCTGCACCTACCTGCAGCTGATTTTTATCAGAATCATAAGAAAAGAGTATTAAGTATTATAATAAATAATAATTTTGCGGCGTGAGGAAGTGATAATATGACTAAATTACTTTTAAATTGAAAAATCAAGAATATTTTTCAAGAAAACGTACTATGTTTAGAAGCTTTAAAATAAAGGGTTTTTTTTTATTATACTAGGTTGACAATTTCTATAATAAATAATGGTATTTACCTGAAGCACTCGAATCCATATTGTTTACTTTGATAATTGTCTTCAAATCGAAAATATTGACGACGAAAAATAGGTCACTTTAAAAGCGTAAAGAGCGAAAGCGCGTGCGTAGCGGGAGACTAACAAGTTCCGACTACCTGCGCACGCACCCTGCGCGGGTATCGAAGCCGAAAAGACCGGTTTATTATCGCCTATTGTTAACGTAGAAAGATATTACATTTTGTATTTGTAACTAGTTTAAAATCTTCAATTTTGGCCGCATAATTAAGCAAAATCTATGTTAGTGGGGCGGTCGGAGCGGGCGCGCGCGGTGTAGGCCGCGCAAAACACGTCCCCCGCGCCCGCGCAGGCGCGAATATGCGAATAGAGAAAATCAGCTGATACTAGCAGCTGTACCGTATGTAGTAAACCACGAAAATTGCATAGAAACTCTCGAATGCCGCGACTCGTTATAGGTCGTTTCCGTGTGCGTCGCAAATTTTCGGCTGTACGTAACTGTGTTGTTTATCATCAAATATTTCATAAAATACAGAATGAGTGTATACCATAAGTGTTATATTTTTTAGATTATCCATTAGTTTACGATTCATGCAGTATATATTGTATTTCTATAATATTTTATTTAAATTAGATACAGTCTATTTTATTGAATGATTCTTACCAAATGATACTATACCTCAGAAAAATACGTCTAAATAAAAAAGTAACACATTTCTACAATTTTTTATTATTTTTTTACATACTTGAGTAGATATTTAGACCAATAATACAATATAAACATAACGCTTCTTGAAAAATATAAGAGAAATACACGTTTGAAAATTATGAAATTTGCAGGGCGTGGATCCACGGTCCGGCGCCGACACATAGTTTTCTTACACCCAATGTTATAACTGCGATTGGGTAACTAATAATGAGTCTTCATAATAAAAATCCTTTTTGCTAGATCACTTTAATTACGCTAGCGACCGGAGTCACTGCGCCAAGAACACTGGGGAAATAAGTACAATATGATATCCGATACAACATGCATCGAACATGGATACCTAATGTCACACAATAGATATAGATACATAATTTCACACGGATGTACACAATAGGTCCCCACAGTTTCATATACAGGCTGATTCGATATTGTAGAAGAAACAACTAAATATAAAAAAAAAATATAGGTTAGGTTTTTAACAGATAGACGGACGAACGGATAACAAAGTCATCCTAAAAACAAGGGAGATAAAAAAAATGTTGCTTTTAGAGCCCAAAAGTATTATTCCTTTTGGGTTCTATGAGCAACATTTTTTTAAAATTATTATACTTACTATACAAACACGGTTACTTCAAATGTATCTACCGCTGCACGTCAAGGACGCCTCGCCTCACACATATTGTTAGGAATATTGAAACGCGATCGAGAAATTTTCAAAACGGGTAAACATATACTAGAGGTACTGGTGCAAGTCATCCGAAACTGTCAGTTTTCCTATTGGCAGTGTACCTATTCATTTAAGACTATGATGATAGTCACGCCAGCACTCGCCGACACAAAGAAAATCTTGACATTTTGAGCAAATTATGTTAGACTCGGTGCGTTTTTTCTTTGTTAGACACGCGCTGATATGAACACTCTCTGATCTAATGCGCTGTTCAGTTACGTGCTTTTTCGTCAGCGCCTCAGCCAGAGCTAAGCGAAATTGCTTATGATTCAAAATTTTATTTTCAGCGCGACATTTGTATATTATGCAACTATTCAGTACACTACAATTTAATAAACGCCAAAACACCTTCACATACCATTTAAGGCCTCTTTTCCGCTCCAATAAATACATGGATAGCTTTTGATCCTTTAGATCAACGCCACTCATGTTGTGGACGACTTTCGGCTTTTCACACTCAACACCTGCTCTAGTGCCAGGTGCTGTGTCTGATATTTAATGAAATGTGGAGATTATAGATACTAATTTTACGTCTTTCCATGTTAAGACGGATACGTCACCACAGTGTCGAGCGACTATATCGCCACGTCTCATTACCCTATCATTTAGTTGGCGAATATCAGCTGGAGTATCGACTCTACGGTGATTTAATGTGCCGACGACGTCTGTATTTCTTTGCTTCAGGTATCGCGTCAATTTAAATGAGTTATAAAAATTATCCATATAAAGGCAGTAGCCTTTATCTAAATCATCTTCCGCTAATTTCAGAACTAATTTGGAAGTGGAATTCGTAAAACCATGTATTGGTTCCCTTAAATTGTATTTTTGCCAGTGTAAATTATGAATTTTACTAAATATCAGGCAGCTCGTTTTTAAACCAAAACGACAGCTCGTTTCCTTCCTTCCTTCCTCGCAACCTTCGAGCGAATGCACTGAACCCAGCTTTAGACGCCCTTTCCACAATAACAACGACTCGTCTATGCTTATTGATCTTTGAGGGGTATATATTTGAGAAAATATATACTATTACAATGTTCCAATATTGGATTGATTTTAATAGTTTTGCGGTCGTGTCCGTGCACAAAATCACTTATTTCGTAATTATCAATGAAATGTAAAAAACCCATTAGTGACATTAATCTATTCCTGCTAATTGTTTTCCTAAATTCTGGCATGCCCAATATACCTAATGTCCAATAGTCGTCAAGACGGCTTCTATAACACAAACCCATGTATATTAGGATGCCAAATAACTAATACATCTCTTCGATTGATGTCTCTTCCCAGTCAATCATACGAGACCGAGACCCTTTGGTAATGCCACCTTCGGTTTCACTGGCCCGAACTATATACTGCCACGCGTACATATTGGTCTCTTTTACAATTGTCCATACCATACCGTACCATTATAGGGCGATCCCAAATTGCAGTACATATATCCAATGGCGTTGTTTCCTAAATATTTGGTCCGGACTGCTCCTGAAAAATCTCTTCTCTGCCAGTAAATTCTGCGAAAATTCGACCAGGCAAATGTATTATCTTCTACAATTTCTTCCGCTGCAGGCAGATCCATTTGTATGTCATCTTCAAATTGTAAATCTTCAAATTGTAAAATTCTGAGTAAATATATATAATCTTCTTCATCATCATATTCACTCCCGGAATCAATAATTAAATCTTCAGCCAATGATGGAGTTGTGACATATGGCACAATGAGATGCAGTGACAACTTGCACATGCGACGTGCCTGCTTCTCTTTCTTCGTCTAGTCTCATCCTGCGACGAGGTGGCTCATATTCGGTAGTCAGGTTAATCTGGTCACTAAGTAATGGCCGTAGATTTCCAGACTCTTTTCTGTGTATAAGTACGTGATCATTCGATGGGACATGCAAAGTCCCATGAGGTGACATCTGTACTGGTAAGGCCATAACAATCTGTATCTCACCTGGAGTTGGTGGCCGAAAATGCTTGGGAAAGTAGTGCTAATGTGATCACTTATGGTTCCAGAGGTGCCCCTGGCTTTCAGGGGTTCACATCAATACCATAATGACCGCACTTTATTTTTATAATTTCTGCCATGGTCTTGTCGCTTTTAAGCAAGGTCTTGGCGATGTTATTACTACGCTCTCAGAAGAGCGTGATGAAGAACGCCAGGCCAGTCTGGGGATGGCACTTTTCGCAGAGCGTGACCGTGGCATCACCTTCTGACACAGACGCCATCTTGTCGGTGTCCGAAGCGGGGTCAACCTTGGCCTTCTTACAAAACTCTATCATCACTTTCCGAGGATAGAATCCCTGGTATGCCAGGGTCTCCCGGGTGCTCGGAATGGAGTCCCATTGAGCCTTGGTCAAGTCAAGTCTGAAAACAGACTTCACCACCGCATCAACGACTCCAAGAGCCGCAATCACGTTCTTAACATCTACTAAAAACACACCACCTATGTTCACAGTAGAAGACGTTCTCAGTTCGTTTTATTATTTATTTGTATTACTCCGTCTTTGTGTGAGACTTAAGGTGTGGTGGTTGGTGTGGATTTTTACGTGAACATGCGCATTTGTTGGGTAGCTTCCTAAATTTACAGCTCAGCCAGCTCAGCTCAGGTAGCTCCAAATAAAAAAAAAAGTGAATTACAGCAGAGTTGCCTCTCATGCCTAAGCACAGGTTTAAGCCATTGTATTCACGAAGACCCCGTTTTCACGTTTCGCTCCACTATGGGGTCTAGTGTCTTTCGAGTTTAGTCAAGGATCACCTCTACATTTTTTTTTTCTAAAATATTTTTCCTAACAAAAAAAAAAGCTTATATTACATATAAAGGAGTATTAGTTATTCCTTCACATATGTTGAATGCACAAATTAAAACTATGTACTACTATTAAAACTACAAGTATTATAAGATAATAGAATAATAATGAAAATACTACATAAAAAAATAATACAAATAAGTTTTTTGGGCTAGGTCCGTGTTACTACTCGTTTGATTTTCCAGATTCACAACTTGTGATTCTATTCTAAAAGTGCTCATCGATCCGACGCCTGAAAAAATTTACTCGGGGCCAAAGGTCACAAAAATGGGTCTTTCGCGATTTTCAAATTTAGCACTACATCCCTTTTTACAGTTGCAAACAATTGTGTTTCGCAGTTTTTCTGGCGTAGGTCGGAGTAAAGTTTGAACTGGTTCTAATGTATTGTCGACCATTTCCTACTCAGTCTTTTGGGTCTAAGGTCTGGCTAGCGGAACATGAACCTAACAAAGCGCGGCAAATTCAAAATTGATGAAGAAGGCAACACAGAAAATAGTTAGAAAAAACGATTTTGATACTTTTATAAAATAATAAATTAATAATATATTTTTACTCACAGAACTTAAAATTTTCGGATTAAATTATTTTGTGTGTTAACCCAGGATATAAACTACGAGCAAGAAAAAATTCATCCAAATCTGTTCAACAATTTTGTGTGATTGAGTATCGATTAATGGTGTGAAAAGACACAACAGATTCAAGCAAATTTGTATGAAAATAATTACTTAGATAAGAATATCACTTAAATAATCAGGTAAAAATCAAAGTCATACATTCAATAAAAACATGATTGTATTTTATTCACTGTAATCAAATTCTAATTCTAAATATTCTACACCCATATCTGATTAATCTGAGTTGCTCGACTCTTCATCCTGGACACTGTTCCATATCTTCCGCTATCCCATCCCTGGTTCTGTATTGGTCTTCAACATGCAGTAGATGGTCGACAGTTTTTTCCAGTCATCTGCAGTTATGCTTTGGAAAGCTTCTTTTATTAGTTCTTGTTATTGAGCTACTGATATAGAAATATTTCTGCTTGCCACTTTGAGCTCTATGAGCTGAATGAGCTCTATGGGATTGAGGTCGCAATGGTAGGGAGGTAATCTTAATACCTCATGACCGTGCTCTTTTAACATTTCATCTGCTTCATATATAGGCTCAGGATTGTACTTTTGTACCAAAACTAATAGTTCCGATCTGGTCTGATTTTCTTCAAACATAATGTGATTGGCCCGCAGCCAGTCTTGTATATCTGCTTTCCGAGTGCTGGTGTTGGGTATCTTATTAATTTGAACTGTATGGTAACTGGCGTTGTCCATCACTATGACGCTATTTGCACTCAAATTGGGTATCAGTTTCTCGCACAACCATTTATTAAAATTTGAGGCATTCATGTCATGATGGTAGTCTGCTTTGGTAGACTTAGTGCTGAATGTTAACAATGCATTGGGCACAAAACCATTCTCTGAGCCAGCATGAACGATAATAAATCATTTTGCTGTGGAAATGTTGTCGATAACACCCTGTGTCGAAGGTCCCTGCCAAGACATTTTTGGCTTATAATCTTGATGGATGTATGTTTCATCGAGATATATTATTTGTTTACCTTCAACACGTTTTGCATCAATAGTCCTTAAATATTTGTGTCGCCAGGCTTCAAGGTCATATCCTTCAATGAGTACAGATCGTTGATTTTTATTTTTCTTAAAGTCAAATCCATTCTTTAGCAAAATTTGCCTTAGTGTTTCTCGGCATCCAGTAGTTTATGCTTTCTCTTAAATCAACCAAAAGACTTCTAAGGATAGGTACTTGTTTTTTAACCAAATAGAATTCATTTATTTTGTTCCTGATAGCTTGAATATAAAAACTATCTAGGTTGGATATTGTAGACGGGTGAGGTCGTTTTTTGCCTGGAGTTCTGAAGACACCGTTATTTGTTTTACCTTCATTATTTATTCTCTTTCATGCTGAACATCTCACACCTACGAAATAGACACAATAATAATTATATCTATATCAAAAGAAATCTTCAAAATTTCGGGATAAAGTGTAGACTATGTCCATCTTCGTACTTTAAACTATATCCATTGCAAATTTCTTTAAAATCGGTCGGGTAGTTCAGGCACTAAAGCGTAACAGACAGACGTACAGAGTTATCTTCGCATTTATAGGTAATAATATTAGTATAGATTTAATTACCTGTCATAGAAGAGATATCTTGAAAATATTTATTCCGACTTTTAGGCAAAAAATTCGGTTCCTGATGAACTTCATTGTTAAACAACGCGTCTTTGGAGATAGTCGATGCTGGATGTATTCAATCGAATAGTAAAAGCGAGGCCTGCCGCACGCACATATTCTTATTTGGTTAGCGAAAAGAATTCAACCTGACCAAATAGATGATATTATATGTGCCGAGATTCCTGATCATGAAGCCGATCCAGTCCTACATGATGTTGTTATTACAAATATGATTCATGGACCGTGTGGCGCATCAATCCCCAATCACCTTGCATGGTCGATGGAAAGTGCTCTAAACGATATCCACGGAAATTTACGGTGGAGACCGTCACTGGTAACGATGGTTATCCGCTGTATCGGCGTCGATCACCAGATGACAACGGTCGAACTGTCACAACAAAAGTGAAAAGAATGGATTTCGTTGTCGACAACAGTTGGATTGTTCCATATTCGTCACTTATTTCTAAAACGTTCAAGACACATTGCAATGTTGAGTATTGCAATTCAGTAAAGTCCATAAAATATATTTGCAAATATGTCACGAAAGGCAGCGATATGGCGGTTTTTGGATTGCAATCCTCAATTACCATCGATGAAATTTCACGCTATCAAGTTGGTCGTTCAGTCGTTATCGGTGCGCCGCTAGGTTTGCACGTGCGCGTATTAAAATAAAAATAAAATAAAATAAAAATATCTTTATTAAACACATAAGGGACATGACACAGCCAAATTTTAACAAAAAACAAGTAAATTATATACTAACGCACTATATCATTCTAAGAAGACGAAAAAAGACAGTTTTAAAAACACAGCTGATTAAGGCTATGCAATGCCCACACCATGTGTTTAAAGGGATGCCACTCAGGCTTCGACCGCGGCAAGCCGTGGCGCCTGATCTTCCGTGACCCCCTTGTAAGTTCGCGATCTCACGACGGCACACAATCATAATTATTGAGTTACAAAAATACAAAAGGTACAAAAAATAAATAAAATAAAAGACAACGCATATATACATATAATAGTATAGATACGATACTAATTACATTATTATTATCGCTTCAAGCTGTTTATCTCACGGCTCACATAGTCACCGCACACAATCAGTCAGTCGGCGCAGAGACGCGTTCAGCGCTCCTGCCTCGACACGGGCGGCACGACAACGACGCTTGATATAATATAACATTATATAATTGAAAATATCATAATTGCGAGTAATAAAAAGATGTAATAATATTTTTAGTAAATATAAACATAATCATATAATATGTAATTCATAAATATATGGGAAGAATAATAAATAAAGAATCCTCTGTTATTCACTACATTTATGCAGTGAGCAGACATTGACGTTGGTGATAAGAATTTACACCGCCATCTTATAAAACTTCGGTAAGTATAATAAAAATTATATCACACTTAATGTAATGTACGTATATAAGATTGTAGTTATTGTAGTTATAGGGAGAGTATAATATATAGATAGGGTTTGCATTTTGCGATTCGAAATTAAATAATATATTACGGATAATATAATTGATATAAGTAATAACGACACAGGTATATATAAATTAAATACTAATTGGTATATTACTATTCAGTTGTCATTAGTTTTGAAGAGACTGGTAAGAAGAAAGTTGTTGCTTCATTATAAAGGCTTTGTATTTTAACTAGAACCCCTGTATTATTTGCAGAGCTCGGATTGGTGGCGGCAGATTGTTCCAGACCTTACTCGACAAATACCGGAAACTACCTCTGAATGCGGAGGTGTGATGCAGAAGATTAATAAGAAGATAGGATGATCCCCTAGTTGTGATAGTCAGCTGTTTATCTCCTGCCCACTGTAGTTTATTATAGAGATAGGTTGGTAATTTAAATTTAACTATCCCAAACAGCAGCGTGGCAAATTGCAGTTGCCTTCTATTATTCATTCTAAGCCAACGCGTTTCGTTAATGTAAGGGGATACATGAGCACGAGGAAGGACGTTATGACTAAATCTGGCACAAGAGTTCTGAACCTTTTGTATTAGTTTTTTTGACTTACATGACAAACAGAACACAGACAGACATTAAATCGTCTACGTGTTTATTTAGTGAGTACCTATCGAGCGAACTGCGCCCGCGCTCGCGCGTGGCGGTGTGAGTGTTGTTGACAATAGACCCTTCCGTCGTTTCTGACTACAGGGACGATGGAATCTCAACCGAGCTACTCGTCTGTTACCTAAACTGTCGCATTCCCCACCAAAGAACAAGCCGTTATCATAGATGCAGTTGACGACATCCCGATTAAAGAATACGCGTATGCGTTTGCAAAAATAATTGATTCCACCCAAATAAGATTCCTGAGTCGAATGTCAAATAATAGAATTTGCGTTTTTGTGTCTTCCAAAGATATTGCCGATGAATTAGTAGATAAACATCAGTGCATTATAATAAACAACAAGAAATTACCTATTCGGCCCCTAATTACTAGAAACAAACGTATTATCTTCTCCAACGTCTGTCCAATTATTCCACACACCATACTTTCCAGTATGGTGTTATAAATTGGCCGAATTGGATATAAAATTAGTATCTCCAGTAAGTTTTATTAAGGCTGGCTTAAGTGATCCCGGCTTAAGTCATATTTTAAGTTTTCGACGACAAACGTACATATCCCCAGAGGACCTGAAAAAAATACCTGACCGTATTCAAATAGACTTCGATGGCAGCACATACTGGATATACACCTCTTTTGATTCCATGACCTGCTTTATTTGTAAAAAAGAGGGACATGTAGCAAGCAAATGTCCTGATAATGTAAACACCGCAAATAAAATTATACCTACGGAAATAAGGGACACAGCAAATATTGTTACCGCAGATTTTCAACCACTGGACTCCTTCAAAAGACCACACCCACCCACATCTGAGTCGTCCCTCACTATTGATAACCCGCAACTTCAATGTACTGAGATTGAGGGTCGAGTCGGAGCCGCACTCTCCGTATGGGAGCCGGAGCTGGTGGGGCCAAGACGAAGGCCGTCAAGCTTGCGTTGCCGCCGTATTGCACCGTCTACCAAGCCGAGCTTCTAGCGCTCCAGAGAGCTGTAAGTATAGCCTGCAAGAGTGGAATGGCGAAGGTCGGCATCCTTAGCGATTCCAGATCGGCTCTCCAGGCAGTCACCCTTAGTTCCCCTCATCCCCTGGCAGTGCAAACAAGGGAGGCCCTCCGAAAAGCTGCATCGCAGAGGCGGGAAGTCTCCCTGTTTTGGATTAAGGCGTACGCAGGGTTGAGAAGGAATGAGAGGGTTGACGAACTAGCCAAGGAGGCCGCGCTGCGATTGAAAAGGAAACCTGACTACGATCTGTGTCCTGTTTCATTCGTCAAGCGTATCTTAAGAGAGGATACGGTTGAGGAATGGGACAGGAGATACGAAGTGGGAGGGACGGCCGGAACCACGAAGCTCTTTTTCCCAAGCGCTGCTGCTGCATACAAGATTGTAAACAAGATAGACATCACACATCAAACCACACAGATTCTGACCGGACACGGCGGGTTCGCCTTCTATTTGAACAGATTCAAGTTGAAGGAGGACCCGTCGTGTTCATGTCAGCCAGGAGTTGAGGAGACGGTTCCTCACCTGTTACTCGAGTGCCCGATCTTTGCTAGCAGTAGATATGATACTGAGCAAAAATTGGGCATATCGATGACGGGTGAGAATCTGCCTTCTATCCTGGGGGGCAAAAAGAGGGACACTTTCCTCGCCTTCTGTGTAAGGATAGTGAAATTTGTCAACGGAAAAAACTGTGATATATTGTGTGATAATAGTTAGGTTCTATGTACATTGTGTTCGATGTGATATTAGTTTAGTCTTTTACCTTGTGCCGTCTTTTTATTTTATTTGTAAATTTTTATTACTATTATTATTTGATTTTTAAATTGACGTTATTGTATTTTCATTGAATTTTTTACTTGAATTATTATTTTATTAAGTTTATTGTTCTTTTGACAAGTGTCATGTATAATATTATTTTGTAATTATTATTATTATTATTCGAGTTATTTTATTGTAATTATTATTTTAATTGATTTTATTGACAAGTATCAATGGATACTTTATTGACTCATGTTCTACCGAACGGTACGTAAATAAGAAATCAAGAAATTATCAAGTTGTAAAAAATTGTAATTGAAAATGATTGTAACTGCAGAAAATAATATGTAAATAAAAATGTATGTAATATAAAAAAGATAAATAGAAAAAAGAACTGAAAAAGAAAGCGAATAAAAAGATTAATAAAAAGCCCTGATTATGTTAGGGGGAGGGAAAAAAGAAAAAAAAAAAAAACTCCAATGTACTGAAACTTTAGATTCGGAACAAATTTCAATGAGCGATACAGATTCAGAGAATATGTCTGAGGACACTACTTACTTAAGTGACACGCTGTCATCAAAAGATTTGGCCAAGAATTCACGTAAGAAGAAAAGAACCTCCTCATCTACTAGTGACTTGGTGTTAGCTGATTGGGAAAAGATAAATACAATTATCTCTTCGTCGTCTCACAACTACCCGATGGATCAACTACAGTTCAAGAGTTTTCTAGAAAACACCCGTGGAGTTCAAGACATAAGTGTTATTTGTGATCAGTATTCCAAAGACCCTTCTACTATATTTAAAATGTTATCGGATCTGTATCCTCATTTCACTAACAGGAGTATTAAAAGTCGTATAACTCGTCTACAACGAAAACTTAAATTATTATATAAAAACAAGAATGCCTAGGTTAGATATACTTCAATGGAATGTCAACGGGTTTTATTAACGTAAACAAAGATTAAAAATTTTAATATCAGAATGGAACCCTAGTTGTATTTGCCTACAAGAATCTAACTTTAAAAAAAATTATTGTCATCAATTTTCAGGATATACTGCTATATTTAAAAATAGAAATAATATTTCCCATGCAAGTGGTGGTGTAGTGTCTTATATTAGGTCTAATATTTTTATATCAGAAGTCAACCTTAATACGAATTTAGAAGCCGTTGCTTGTATTATAAATTTTCCTACTAAAATAACTGTATGTAATATTTATTTACCGAACAGTATTGCTTTAATTGAGCAAGATTTGATTGATTTAATTAATCAACTTCCGAAGCCATTTCTTTTGATTGGTGATTTTAATAGCCATAGTTTATCATGGGGGAGTTATAAAACGGACTCTCGTGGCAAAATTGTCCATAATATCTTAGATACACACAATGACATAACTATATTAAATGAAAATCGTTCCACTCATTTAAATGTCGCCAATGCTACAACTAGGGCGACTGATTTAGCGTTATCATCGTGTTCGATCGCTCCATTGTTTCAGTGGAATGTGTTAGATAACCCCCATGATAGTGACCACTATCCGATTATTATATTAAGTCATTCGTCTTCTTCGGAAGAAAATAATTCTAACGTTCCCAAATGGATTTTTCAAAAAGCTAATTGGGATTTATATGAATCGCTTATAGATAAGGGGATTGGAGAATTATATGATATTAATTTAATTAATGAAACTACAATTGATTTATGTTTATCTAATTTTAGTAATTTAATAATTGATTCCGCAAATCAAGCCATTCCAAAGTCGCGTGGTAATAAAAATCATCAAAAAAAATTTGCCTTGGCTTACAAATGATTGTATAACCGCGATAAAAGATTACAAAAGGGCACATAGAAAATATTTAAAATTTAAGTCAATTGAATATTTGATTAATTATAAAAAAACAAGATCTTTTGCTAGAAGACTCTTGAAAGAAACTGAGCTTAAATCCTGGCATGCTTACACTTCTTCAATAACTCCTCAAACTCCGTCTTCAGAAATCTGGAATAAAATAAACAGGTTAAAAAATTGTAATAAAAACACACTTTCCCCTTTCTTACTTGATGATGATTTGAATAAAATTAATAAATGTAACATTTTAGCAAAAAACTATGCAAAAAATTCGTCAAACTCTAATTATAGTAATGAATTCATCTTACATTCCTCAAATATTCGCGTAGAATTATCTACTAGTATAGCTAATACCACGATTTTAGAAGAGGAAAACACAATAAACAGTTTACTTACCATTGAGGAGCTTCATTTCGTTTTAGGGAAATGTAAAAATTATTCTCCTGGCCCAGATAGTATACCTAATTGCTTACTTAAACATCTGCCAAAAGTGGTATTTCATATCTCTTAAAGTTATACAATACAATTTGGCAAAATAATTTATTTCCAGAGATATGGCGTACATCCGTCATTGTCCCTATTCCGAAACCAGGCAAGGATCATACCCTTCCTAAAAATTACAGGCCCATTGCTTTGACTTGTAATCTTTGCAAAATTTTGGAAAAAATGATTGCTAATCGCATTCGTTGGAAATTAGAACATGAACAACTTATAACACCATTCCAAAGTGGCTTTCGTAAATTTCGTTCGACAAATGACCATTTAGTAATTCACAAATAGCTGAATCTAGTAGATTCAGCTATTTGTGATGCCTTAGCTCTAAAAGGTCACCTATTAGCAGTATCAAGGGACATTGAGAAGGCTTACGAAATGGTTTCAAAAAAGGTGGTGCTTCATGCCTTAAAACGTCTCAAATTCACAAGAAATGTTATTATGTTTGTAAATAATTTTCTGTCCAATAGAAAAATTAAAGTAAAAATAAATAATATATGTCTGATCCTATTGAAATCGATAACGGTCTTCCTCAGGGTTCTGTAGTCAGTGTAATCCTATTTATTTTAGCTATTAATGATGTCCTTACTGTCATAAAGTCTCCAGTCAAGGGTTTGCTTTTCGCTGATGATTTGACTTCGTATTGCGTTGGTAAAAATATTGATACATCTGTACAAATGGTTCAAAATGCTCTCAATTCAATACAGAAATGGTCCCACAAAAATAGCTTTAAGTTTTCTAAATCTAAGACAGAGTTCATTATATTTTCTAGACAAAATAATCCTTTCAATAATGTAACACTACATCTTGATGGCCATCCGCTTACGAGAACTTACTGTATTAAAATACTCGGTATGTTATTTGACAGTAAACATACGTGGAAAGTCCACATTAAACATTCCTGCTACGACGCGCTACGAACGCGAGTTCGACGTAGACTTAGCGAAACAATTACTGTCTTACATCTTCCATGATAAGAAATTCGTATTTAATATTTGCGAACTACAAATCAAATAATAACACCGCCTATAGACCAACGCCAGAAAATTATTTCATTCTACGAGGGCGGGTCAATAAGTCCGTGACTTTTGGAATAAAACACAGATTTTTTGATAAATAAATCATTTTATTTTTCAACGTAGTCCCCCTTGAGCTCTATACACTTTGTCCAACGCTTCTCC
The DNA here is from genome assembly GCA_963565745.1 of Phengaris arion. Taxonomy (NCBI): domain Eukaryota; kingdom Metazoa; phylum Arthropoda; class Insecta; order Lepidoptera; family Lycaenidae; genus Phengaris; species Phengaris arion. The sequence continues at coordinate 4,016,335 of OY751444.1, read as the reverse complement.
AATTTTTTTATCCCTTCCAAAAAATATGATTTGTCGAGGTCCTCAAAATAGGCCTTTGTTTGCGAGATGACTTCATCATTGGAGTCAAATCTTTTTCCACCGAGCCATTTTTTCAGGTTTGGGAACAAGAAGTAGTCACTCGGAGCCAAATCTTGAGAATAGGGTGGATGTGGGAGCAATTCATAGCCCAATTCATGGATTTTTGCCATGGCAACTGCACATGTGTGCACCCTTGCATTGTCTTAGTGAAAAAGAACTTTTTTCTTGGCCAAATGAGGTCGGTTTTTTTTCAAATCCTCATTGAAGCGGTCCAATAAGTTGGCATAATATTCCCCATTAATTGTTCTTCCCTTTTGAAGATAGTCAATGTGGATTATCCCACGTGCATCCCAAAAAACAGTCGCCATAACTTTATTGGCTGACAAACCCACCTTGGCCTTCTTTGGCGCCGATTCACCCTTAGAAACACACTGTTTTGACTGTTGTTTGGTCTCTGGTGTGTTGTGATGGATCCATGTTTCGTCCACGGTTAAAAAACTCCTCCATATTGTGATTAAACAACGCCAAACCTTCCTGTGAAGTTGTTACACGATTGCGTTTGTGGTCGACTGTGAGCAAACGCGGCACCCATCTTGCGGAAAGCTTTCTCATGCCCAAGTGATCATTCAAAATTGAAACCACTGAGCCATGCGAGATGCCTATGGCTTCCACAATCTCTTGCACTTTCAATCTTCGGTCGGCCAACACCATATCGTGAATTTTTTCGATTGTTTCGGGTGTAGAGACCTCAACTGGGCGTCCAGGACGTTCGGCATCTTCAGTGCTTGTAAGGCCACAACGAAATTCAGTAAACCACTTTTTTACCATTGAAATCGATGGTGCAGAGTCCCCATAGTATTTATCAAACTTAGCCTTGGTCTCGGTAATGGTTTTTTTTTCGCAAAAAATAATGCTTAATAAGCACACGAAATTCACTTTTTTCCATTGTTTCCTTAAGTTACTGGATAGTCTGATAAAGATAGCTGTAAAACACAAACTAACTGACGCAGCAAGTTCAAATTTTGATAGGAGTCAACTGACAGATGCCTGTTGACAGGAGTAGTGTTGCTTTTTCAGTAAGGAGGTTAGAAATTCAAAAAGTCACGGACTTATTGACCCGCCTTAGTATCACGATTCAAGGTTCACAGCCCACAAGGGTATTGATGAAACCATTAGACGAATAAAACTGAGATACGAATGGCCGAATTTAAATAAAGAAGTCAAAGAATATATTAACACATGCGATATTTGTCAGAAAAATAAAATAGACCGTAGGAATTGGGCACAGCCATTTATAATAACCTCTAGCGCTACAAAACCATTAGAGCGAATCAATATCGATATAATCGAAATAGGCGAGCGTAGTCGCAAAATTTATGTATTAACTATTATAGACGAACTCACGAAGTTCCTCGCAGTATACATTTTAAAAGAGAAATCAACAACTGAAGTCTCTAAACTTTTATTATATTATTGTCAACACTTCGGAATACCGCTACGAGTTCATTCAGACTTAGGAGCGGAATTCATTTCTAAAGCCATGAAAAAAATATGCAATATATTACATATCGAAAAAACTAAGGTGCTTACACAATTTCCCCAATCAAACGGAGGAGTTGAACGCGTCCACGCCACAATAAAAGACACCATGAGATGTATTGTAGGCGACACACAAAATATATCATGGGAATTAGCTCTCAGTATATCTATAATGACTTATAATAATTCGCGACATTCTTCTACTGGATTTACGCCGTTCGAACTAATGTACGGTGAAACTCGCGACCATCTAAGAAAAGTGAACACGGACAAAACGACAGATTTTTATTATAAAACATTAACTACTAAACTAAACAAATTACATAAATTAGCGATTGAAACCAATATTAAAAGTAAGGAACGTAGTTTAGCTAGAGTGAATAGCAAACGAAAAACCCACACATACAAAGTTAACGATTTAATTTTATACAATGATAAAAAGAAAACGGGTACTAGAATAAATTGGACCGGACCATTTAAAATAACCAAATTAACTTCTAGAACCGCGACTTTATAAATCGACCGTAATAAACTTTTAACCGTATCAATAGATAATATTCGACCTTATTTTCGTCGTTATATTCCAGATGTGGAACCCTCTACTTCGTCCATGGGAACGTAACGAAGCTGGAAGTAAACCCAGGATTGTTCTTAAATCCTATAGGAGACTTATACAACTCGAATAATGCATGGAAATTAATCACGTACAGAAATTATAATGGAGTAATCTCAGCCTTCGAAAGACATAAACCAATTATATTAGAATTCCAAAACTTTGAAAGAGCCGCGAAAAAAAGTAACGAAACTTTACATTTGCAAGCTTTAGTTAGAACCTTATCTAAAGATATCGAATCAAAAATTAATTGCCTGCCAACAAAAAATACCGAGAAGCAACAAAAAGCTAAAAGAGGTCTTATAAATCCCTTAGGGTCAGTACTTAGAATACTTTTTGGTACCATGGATAACGACGACAGAAGAAGAATAAATGACGTAATCAGAAACGTCGAGAAAAATGGCGAAACTGTTAAAAATCTCGTCACTAAACAAATACAAGTAACAACGTCCGTTATCGCTTCCTTTAATAAAACTATTAACTCAATATTATATAATGAACGCGTAATAAATTTTAATATGCTTAAAATACAGAAATACGTACAGGAAAATAGGAATGAAATTCAGAAATAAAACAACATGAAACAATTTTCGAATTATATGAATTTGTCATAGATAATTTAATGTTAATTAATTCTAAAGTTGATGAACTGATGAACGCCATCGAATCCGCTTTGTCTGGAACATTACCTGCAAATATAATAAATTACAGTAATTTAGTAAAGGAATTAAATAAAAGTCCAGATTCTGGTAAATTTATAGAAATACCAAGTTTTAGCAATATTCATAATTTAATTAAAATCAGTAATCTTAACGCGTATTTAGAAGATTTAACTTTAGTCTCAATTCTAGAAATACCTCTTGTAGACGAGGATTGTTTTGTGGGTTACCAAGTACTATCCCTCCCCAAAAAAGATAACCAATCCTCCTTATATCACACCCTATTAGTTCAGAGCAAGTATGTAGGCTTAACCAGAGATAGAAGGTTCTATATAACCCTAGATGAACTATCGACGTGCAAACATTACGAGAATAAATACGTTTGCAAATCACTAATCATTCAAGACGAAAATGCTGATCCAATTTGCGAAACTAGTATTTTACATCAAGATAAATCAAAATACAGCGAATTATGTAATATCATGTCAACAAAAGGAAACTTTAAAATTATACATCGGCTAGCGAAAAACAAATGGTTATTACTATTCACAAACCCTATCAATATTGTCGAGGGATGTCGATCGAACTTTGTAGTAAAGTTCGATCGGTGCCGGTTCGATCAACTTCCAAGGTGCCGGTATCCTCACCTTAAATGAATACTGCACCGCTACTTTGCAAAGCACCAAACTCCACGGCGAAGGCGTAGTAAAAACGCAATTGGAAAAAACCTGAAATAAAAATAGATATAATAGAAGAATTGTACAAGCATCCTCTTGTGAATAAATTATCTGCAGTCGAAATAAAATTAGTAAACTACAACCATGCAAAATTAGACGACCTCAAAGTGGAAGCCCAGCAAATGACAGATATAAAACAAGAATTAAACCGAGTGTCTTACAAAACCGAGTTGCAACAAAACTCTATATTATTCATAATTGAGATCATTCAAAATTGAAACCACTGAGCCATGCGAGATGCTTATGGCTTCTCTCTTGCACTTTCAATCTTCGGTCGGCCAACACCATATCGTGAATTTTTTCGATTGTTTCGGGTGTAGAGACCTCAACTGGGCGTCCAGGACGTTCGGCATCTTCAGTGCTTGTACGGCCACAACGAAATTCAGTAAACCACTTTTTTACCATTGTAATCGATGGTGCAGAGTCCCCATAGTATTTATCAAGCTTAGCCTTGGTCTCGGTAATGGTTTTTTTTCGCAAAAAATAATGCTTAATAAGCACACGAAATTCACTTTTTTCCATTGTTTCCTTAAGTTACTGGATAGTCTGATAAAGATAGCTGTAAAACACAAACTAACTGACGCAGCAAGTTCAAATTTTGATAGGAGTCAACTGACAGATGCCTGTTGACAGGAGTAGTGTTGCTTTTTCAGTAAGGAGGTTAGAAATTCAAAAAGTCACGGACTTATTGACCCGCCTTAGTACTTATCTATTCCTCCAAGAATATAAAAAGGAACTCATTGTTTATAACAAGGGACATTGATTAGATATTTAATGGCTTCCAAAAACTTATACAATGTCCCATAGTATTCCTTGTTATCTAGTTGCGCACACATATGATGCCACTGTACTTACAACACCCTCACAAGTAACCATACCTTTTTAGTAAATACACCCTGTTCGCCTAGAAACGTCGCAGTAGTCGTGATAAAGCAGTAGTCGTGTTAAAACAGTAGTCACTATAACACAGTAGTCTTGACTCCTTACTAGGGATCGTGTCTCCTTATTATTTAAGATAGACAATAAGTTAAGTCTATGTAAAGTAAAACTAGTATTGTATTGTTCTAATAAAAGGAATTTTTTTTTAAAGTCTTTTAAAGATCGTGCATATAACACCTCATGCCCCGCTCACGTCCTAGTACCGATCGCAGCATTGTACGTTCACACGCCGCGTTCGCACGATACGATAAATAATTTCTGAATTATAATTGTTGAATTTTGTTGTTATCAGTATGTTATTGTTGTTTTTGTTTATGTGTTACGTTGTTTGTTAAGTTCTGACTGTGGTTGTGCACAGACAGTGATCAAAATGGGGAAAAATAAGAGGCAATTGGAAAAATAAAAGGCAGGCAATTGAGTCGAAGGGCCTCTTCCTTTGGCTGTTAGTTTGGACATTGCGAAGGCCTTTGATCGGGTTTGGCATAAAACGCTGCTATCAAAGCTTCCATCATACGGGCTGCCCGAGAAATTATGTAAGTGGGTCACTAGTTTCTTAGCAGATAGAAGCATAAAGGTCGTAGTTGACGGCGAATGCTCGGAAACTCAGTCTTTTGATGCTGGTGTCCCTCAGGGCTGTGTGCTATCACCTACCCTATTCATACTGCATATCAATGACATGTTACAGACCAACGGCATTCATTGCTATGCGGATGATAGTACAGGTGATGCTGTATATTCCGGCTCCCCCAATATTTCTCGGCTAAATGTCATTGAGAGTCGAAACGAACTTGTGTCTAAAATAGAGAATTCATTGGAGAAAGTCTGTGAATGGGGTAGACGTAACTTAGTCCAATTCAACCCCGCCAAGACACAAGTCTTGCGCGTTCACCACTAAAAAGTCACCAATGGTCGTATATCCTCGTTTCGAGGGCACATCTTTAACCATCTCCCCTAGCATTGAGATACTTGGCGTCAACATATCGAGCGAAGTCCAGTTCCGATATCATCTAGAGGGTAAGGCCAAGTAAGCCTCGAAGAAGCTTGGTGTTCTTAACAGAGCGAGACAGTACTTCAGTCCGGACCAACGCCTACAACTCTACAAGGCGCAGGTTCGGCCTCATATGGAATATTGTTCTCATCTCTGGGCAGGGGCGCCAAAATACCAACTGCTCCCTCTGGATCGTATCTGTTACATATTATGTCAACAGTAAGATGTAACTGTCAATATCATTATTGACATTGACAGATGTCATGAAGTAAAGCCTATCGAGTTAGTTTATTTCAGTTGTCCAAAAGGCTGTACATAGTGTAGACGTATATTTTATGTTAAGCATATCTCATAATATATAATACGTATCTGTGGTAAGCACCAATAAAGGAGAGTATAACGCCCGTATTCACAAACATTAATATGAGGTCTCACAGTACGCGCGGACGCATAGTATCCCAAAAGCCTATTCATAGACAATACTTGAGTGGCGTTCATCACTATGCGTCCTTTCCAAGGAACGCACAGATGAAGTAGCCAGCTAGCTATATTACGCAACGCATAGTGTCGAGCTCACGTCAAAAAGTTAGGTATATTTATATTATTTCTCTCTCTAGATAATATTATTGTTTTAAATTATTCTAAAGATGTGGTACTTTCTATACTTTTACCACAGATACGTGAAAATTTGGAAAAATTAACTGCAAGAGGTCTTCCAGTGCGACCAATTTACCAATTGCTTGTGTCTTTAAGATTTTATTCTTCTGGCAGTTTTCAGGTAAGGTATTTATTAAGTAGGAAGGATTAATTTTTATATTCGACTGTTTATTGCATACATCCCATTGATAATGATCAACATAATTATCTTAGCTATTCTTTTTATTTATTTAGTAAATATTAACAAATTAGGTCCCACATACAATATTTGTTTCTTTCACAGATGGTTACAGGAGATCTAATACGTGTAAGCCAGCCAACTGTATCAAGGATTGTTAAAAGGGTTTCCAAATTATTTTGTTTGAAATTACAGCATTTTGTTAAATTTCCAATTAACATTGAAAGGGTTAAAGAAAACTTCTATACAATATCCCGTTTTCCTGGAATATTAGGAGCTGTAGATGGAACCCATATTCCTATTCAGAATCCTGGTGGAGCTTATGCTGAAGTGTTTAGAAATCGAAAAAAAATATTTTCCATTAATGTCCAAATTGTGTGTGGACCTGATCTAGCGATTTATGATATTGTTACCAATCGGCCCGGCTCTGTACATGACAACAGATTATTCCAAGCATCTATGCTCAAAAGAAAAATGGAACAAAATATCATAGATGGCATACTTTTGGGTGATAGTGGGTATGGCTGTCTAAAATATTTATTAACACCAGTGGCGCGATCAGAAAATATTTCAGAAGAAAATTATAATAAAGCACACATCAAAACACGAAGTACTGTAGAAAGAACTATCGGTGTCTGGAAGAGGATATTTCCTTGCCTATCTAAAAAGATGGCAACAAATCTGACAACATGCCATGTTATAGTTGCTACTGCAGTGTTATACAACATTTGTAGGGCTCATGGCATTATAGAAAATGTTGAAAATGAGGAATCTAGAAACACACAGCGAACAGCTACTAGAAATGTACAACAATCAAGCAGGGAAGGTCTTCTTTTTAGAAGAATGTTTATATCACGGCATTTTTAAATAAAGTTATTAAATAAAACAGAATATGCTGTTGCTTTAACATGTCAATTTCTAATTTAATTTTTTCAATTTGTAAATTATGAAATTGTTTTTGAAACTCTAAATAATTATTTTCCCTTTCAATGAGCTCTCTCTGCAGCCTGAGCTCGTGCAGCGCCTGGTCTTGTTCAGTATTTAATGTGCTGCGTTTAATTCTTGCTTCTGTCTCACTTGTGAATTTCTTGCTAACTGAAAAGCAAATAAAGTGATAATTCAATTAGTATTGAATGATAGTACTATTGAGTACATATTATATTGATATGATTTTATCTTCTATATGTATAAAAAAGAACCTGACTGACTTACACAATATTCATATTATTCATTATTTCTTATATTGAGAGTAACAAAGAACTTATTTCTTTAATCCTACAATATATTCTCTATTATACATATCTATTATTATTATATTATATTTAATATATCTATTATTCTTACCTGGGGTAGTGGATACATTTTCTGTAAAACATTTTTTTTTTGATGGAATATCACTATCAGCATCATCATTTAGTAATTTTCTCTTTGGACATTTTTTGTTTGCTCCATCCAAAATGCTTAAATCAATATCATCAATCAAATCACAATTATACATGAATAAATTTTGTTCATAAAGACAAAAATATGTTACCTTTTTTGCATGCATTTTCTTTATTTTCAGGGCTACATATTACATGCATTTCTGATATATCGGCTGAAACTAAAAAGAATAAGTAACTAGCTTAGATAAATAAAGTACAAAGTAAGTGAAATTACATTTTATTTTAGACATACTTTCTATTGAATTTGAATCAATTACTCCTAGAACTTCCAAATTAATATATGGACATATTGTGTCAATTATGTTATTGGAGGACACAGTGGAGCCACTTTCCGGAGGACCACCACCTGTGCGTATCATGCTTCTTGACTCCTGCGAAAGCTCCTTCTTCCTCAAAGTTTTTATATTCTCCCAACATCTTTTTAATTGATGGCTGACTCTTTGGGAGACATAGGGTTGAGAATTGAAGACTTGTGTGAGACCTTCCCAGGCTTGCTTCTTCAACTATATATTTTTGGCGTGAGTCCTTTTGTCTTCTATAACAGGCCGTTCTCGCACTAATGCTACAATTAGCTCTCTCTCTGCAGAAGTAAATGGTAGCTTCTTCCCACTGCAAAAAATTAGACCACGCAATTTTATAATCGAAATCAGTTATTATTTGGTTTCCCATTTTATTGCAAACAGCAAAACAAAGTATTGTACTAACCTGAAAGTTCTGTTTGCAGAACTGTCATCCATTCTTACAAATAAATCGACGCAACTATTCTTCAAAAACAAATTCTCGGAAAACAAATAAATATTTAATACCACGATACATGAAATTACATATTATGACAATTGACAAATATGAAAAAACAGATGTCAAATGAAGTGTCATTTCAACGAAGTGAACTACGCAACAAAAACGGACCAATCAGAAATCTCTATATGACGCTATGCTTACGCATAGCGAAGTATCGTTTGAGTATTGTTTATGAATTGAAAACCTTGTCAAAAGGAACGCACTGAGAAATCCCTTACTTCGCATAGCAATGGTAATTAACTTAGGGAAGTATTGTTTGTGAATACGGGTGTAAGAATTGTTGCTGTATTATTATCATCACCACTCAACCCAAGAAGGAGATACAAATCAAGAGGTCGAAGCCCGTTACAGTATCCAACGAAGGGCCGCTCGAATTGTTGACTGCCATAGTGTTTCAAACAGCTTGGACCCCTTGGAATTATGCCGAGATGTAGCTTCACTCTGCATCCTCTATCGGTTGTATCACGGGGAGTGCTCTGAGAAATTGTTCGGAATCATACCACCTGCAACTTTTCACCATCGTCCCACGCGAAAAACATACCATCCTCATCACCTTGATGAGTGGCAGTCTTCCACCGTGCGCTTTTCGCGTAACTTTCTGCCGCGCACTGTAAAACTCTGGAACGAACTGTCACCAGCAGTATTTCCGGACCTATACGACCTGCAAACCTTCAAGAAGAGAGCGTATTCCCTCTTAAAAGACCGGCAACGCACCTGCAGCTCTTCTGATGTTGCGAGTGTCAATGGGCGACGGTAGTTGCTTACCATCAGGTGACCCGTTTGCTCGTTTGCCCCCTTATTTTATAAAAAAAAAAAAATAAATATGTTACAATTTTTGCAGATGTCGTATGAATGCGAACAAAAATTGCTCTAGGACCTGTTTGATGAGGCGTCTACTCCTGAATCAAGTCAAGAACCGTTTGCTGATGATGGAGAATATGGATCGGACTTGGACTATCAACCAACAGCCCCAGATTTCAGTAGTTCTGAAGATGAAATTCAGACCACTCAAATAAAACGCAGACGACAGAAACAAGCTGCTATATCCTCTGGTGAGTCCGAATCTTCTTCGTCTAGTAATGATGATGACAAAACGTCATGTTCTGAACCCGAAGAACGGCGTGAGAATATTGAGGTTGCACAAAGTTTGGATTTATCTGTAGACCGAATACAAGAACCTGTCCCATTGATAACAGGTGAGCCTATGGTTGACGAACAAGATCCTAATGTGTCTCGAGATGTTTCTTTTGAGCCAAATCCTATCAATGTGACTACTAGTACTAGGAGGTCAAACACGCCTGTTATGCCCGGGCTACACGAGGCTAGTTTTTCAAGCTAGGATAGCAAGCTAGTGTTAGTAAGCTAGCAAGCTAGTACTTCTGGCTTCGTGTAGACAAAACTACCTTCATTTGTAAGCTAGTAAGCTAGTAAGTTTACAAGCCAGGACAGTTTTTAATAGGATGGAGTTCTATTTTCAGGCTAGTAGCATCCCCCCACCACTGATTTTACTATCCTGGCTTGTTTACTAGCTTCATGTGACCGGCGAAGCTAGTTTGCAGTTGGCTAGTAAACAGGAACCACGCGTTTGGTTTTTCTACCGCGACGAGTTTTTTAAGATTTTAAAATGCCCAAACTAAGTATGCAGAATAATTTAAAGTTTGTACAACTGTACCGTGACCATGAATGCCTCTGGAATGCCAACCTTCCAAGTTATAAAGAAAAGTGTAAACGTGATTCAGCACTACAAAAAATACGTGACGAATTAAAGACAATGGGTATTGATATGACTACCAAAGATATGACTTAAAAGTAAAATTAAAAATTTAAGAGCAACGTATTCTCAAGAACTGACGAAAATTGATAAATCAACCCGGTCTGGAGCAGGTTCTCAAGAAGAATATAAGTCGAAGCCATAAACCTATAATGCATAGACCAACAAAGAGTGCGAGAGAGAAGAAAATCCTTTATGGAATTATTACAAGATGAAAAGAGAGAGGCAATCTAATGTCAACTGTAACCACTTTTATTTGACAGGTCATCACAAGTCGGCACGCGTTGAAAAGGCTTTTCGGTATTTGCAATTTATTGTTTAATTCGTTTCATATTTTCAACAAATACCATTACACATAACAATGATAACTTGTTCTGTGAGTGATTGCAGTGTTAATCATAGGAACAATCCTGAAAAACATACATTTCACAGGTAATTAATCTTCATGTCCTAATTGCTACGATGTTACGGGTGAAAAATGAAAGAGAGATTTCCCGTGACAATAATATATATATATATATATATATATATATATATATATATATATATATATATCTGATCTAATATATATATATGAACTTAGCTGAGGAGTCCGGTCTTTAGTCCAGGAGTCTAGCACGTGGCGAGAGAGCGAGATGGGGCTCCAACTTCTGGTTGCTTCTCCGTCACCGCTGCGTCCGATCGACGTCGATAGATCGTCCAAAAAGGTCCCAGTCCAATATCTACCAGCACTTAGAACTCCAGCTAGGTATAAGTCCTTTTTAATCGGTACCTCGAATGTTGTAGTTGGCGGAGTTTGTGCCCGAAACCTAGTTCCTGAAATATTCACGACATGTGGGTAGGAGTCCGGTCCCACAGCCAGTGTGATTTTAACCCCAAACGATCAAAGATCACGGGCTGTGTGGCCATTACAATATTAAAAAGATGATATACAGAATATTAAGGCATGGATACAAATATCCTAATATTTTAACAATGAAAGAATGTGAGATGAAACTACAAATAGATATAGATAGCACGTGGTATGGCTAATCAAATAATTGACAACTAATTTACCAATATGATAGTTTACATGAAAGAATAATGCGTTTTAATACAAGCATGATTTTCCAAATATTCACAACACAGATAATATACTAAATTACTCACCGTGATACACGGGATTAAGAAATATAAGATACTGGAAAAACTTCAACAATAAAAATTCAGTAGGAGGAAAAAGGCCCTGCCATCTCGTGACAGCCCTTATATACTCCTACTGACATAATGATTTTTTTTTAAACTGACAACTAGCGGTAATGCATAATGCAACTGCCACAAAAAGGAATGTTGGAGAATTTCTCTAATTAGAAACCTTTGCCAATAGATGGCGTCGTCTAACATAAATTAGTTATTAAAGTTAGCAATAACAGCCAATAGATGACGCTAGGAGCGTCGTTATAAGTTATAATAATGCGTTAAAATATAGCTATGCTACAACGATGTGTTTATTTTCTGTTATATTCTGTCTGTACTTCTCTATTTTTTATAAAATAAGGTCAATCCTCCTTTTTACTTTCATATTTTGCGTAATTAAAGGTACAATTGTTCTTAAATTACACAATTTTTGAAGATAATTTTTTCAATATTTTTTACATATACGCTAGTGCTTGAATCAAATTTATCGATATGCTTATCGGTATTGATCATTAACATGAAACTAATGTAAAACACCCTTTACCTTTATATTTATCACCTAAAAAAGTACATATTTTATTAAAACCATGCAGCTTTCAATATAATATAGAGTGATTCAAGAGGAAGGTTATGTAATATATATAAATCTCCTGTCACGATGTTTGTCCACGATGGACTCTTAAACTACTTAACCGATTTTAAATTAAATTGGCACACCGTGAGCAGTCTGGTCCAAATTGAGAGATAGGATAGCTTAGATCTTTAATTATAGTCGCAATTTTATTTTATTGCAAATTATTTGTTTGATATGTATGCTAAGGTTGAAAGCGAACGCTTGCGATTCATTCGATTCAACCAGGCTAAATAACGATCGGAAGAATATATTCACTTACGAGATGCTGTTGCTGGAAACATCGACGGAAATTTAAATCCTAATGACATCGGTAATGCTTTCATTTTACCTTCAAGCTACATCGGCAGTCCACGGAACATGCAGGAATACATACAAGACGCGATGACTTACGTACGTCATTACGGCCGAGCGGATTTGTTTATTACATTTACATGTAATCCGAACTGGGAAGAGATACAAACTTTATTATTATCAGGACAACAAGCAATTCATCGTCATGATATAACTGCACGCGTGTTTAAACAAAAATTGGAATCCTTAATTGATTTTATTGTTAAATATTCAATTTTCGGTATCACACGTTGTTGGCTGTATACGATTGAGTGGCAAAAGCGAGGTTTGCCTCATGCCCACATTTTGATTTGGCTTGAAGATAAAATCCGTCCAGAAGAAATTGATCAAATAATTTCAGCCGAAATTCCAGACCCATTAATTGATCCAGAATCATTTGATGTTGTCACTAAACACATGATTCATGGGCCATGCGGTGCTTTTAACATCACGTCACCATGCATGGAAAATGGAAAATGTAAGAAAAATTTCCCAAAGCCGCATACGAATGACACTATCACGGATATTGATGGTTATCCTATATATCGCCGCAGAAATATTGAGAATGGTTATTATACACACATATTTACAATGCGACTGCCGAATTATCCAAATCAAGCAGAATTTGATAATCAGTGGGTGGTACCATATTCACCGTTACTTTCAAAAACTTATAAAGCTCATATCAACATTGAGCTTTGCAGTTCTGTAAAATCAATTAAGTACATTTGTAAATATGTAAACAAAGGCAGTGATTTGGCCATATTTGCAGTACAAAATACAAATAAAAATGACGAATATATGATCGGATTATGCTGGCTGTTGCTGCTGAACAAGGCGGTATTTTCTTGGACGCACCAGGTGGAACTGGTAAGACATTTTTAATATCGTTGATTCTTGCCAAAATACGGTCGCAACAGAAAATCGCATTGGCAGTTGCATCGTCAGGCATTGCGGCTACTTTACTGGATGGTGGGCGAACGGCACATTCAATATTCAAGCTGCCATTGGATATTCATCATAAACCAGTTGCAATGTGTAACATTAAAAAAGAATAGTGGAATAGCTGCAGTGTTGCGGAAGAGTTCTATAATAATTTAGGATGAGTGCACAATGGCGCACAAATATTCACTTGAAGCATTGCATAGAACTATGCAGGATTTAAACAGCAATAATAAACTTTTCGGTGGTACTATCTTACTTTTGTCTGGTGATTTCCGTCAGACCTTACCGGTTATACCTCGCTCAACTTTCGCGGATGAAATTAATGCATGTTTGAAACAATCATTCTTATGGCGAAGTGTGGAAACACTTCGATTGACCATAAACATGCGGGTACAGTTGCAAAATGATCCATCAGCACAAATATTTTCCGAGCAATTACTAGATATTGGGAACGGTAAAATAGAACTGCAACAAATACGCAATGCATCAAACTGCCAGACAATTTTTGTACTGTTCTTCAAGATAAAAATGAATTGATTCAGAGTATTTTTCCGGATATACAGAATAATTACTTGAATCATAACTGGCTCAGTCAACGGGCGATTTTGGCAGCCAAAAATGTTGATGTTGACGAAATTAACATCTCCAGATACAACAGTTGTTACCAGGCGATCTGATGTCTTTTAAATCAATCGATACTGTTGTTGATGAAAATGAAAGTGTAAATTTTCCAACTGAATTTTTGAATTCACTAGATATACCTGGAATGCCACCCCACAATCTTCAATTAAAGATTGGTTCCCCGATTATTCTCCTACGTAATTTGAATCCACCTCAATTATGCAACGGTACACGTTTGATCATCAAAAAGATCACCGGAAACATTCTTGAAGCAACCATTTTAACTGGGAAGTTTAAAAGAAAAGTGGTCCTGTTGCCACGTATTCCAATGATACCGTCAGATTCTACCATACCTTTCAAACGGCTACAGTTTCCAATTCGTTTAGCTTTTGCCATGTCAATAAATAAATCTCAAGGCCAAACAATGTCCATTTGTGGTTTAGATTTGGAAAATCCGTGTTTTTCTCATGAGCAACTATATGTTGCATGTTCACGTGTTGGGAAACCGTCGAATCTATTTGTGTTAGCTAAAGACAGGTTAACCAAAAATATTGTGCACCGATTAGTGCTAAATTAAATTGAAATTGAAAGTATTTATAATTTAAAACAATAAATATTACTGTTAAAAATTTAAGACTATCTGCCTTACCTACCTCATTCATAAGTTTAAATGTCATATGTTATTGACTAACAACTTTGTAATATGCTCATTGGTTACAAAATTAAATGGAAATAATAAATTTAAAATTTAATTATTTTGTATTGATTTCTGCTTAATATAAACTGTAAGAAAATTTTAATCAATCGTGTTCAACGTCCTTCCCCTTCAAATCCCAATCCCGTGAATTTGTGTACCAACTTCAACATTTCCGTCTTGGTTCGTAAATAATTTCATTGTACTAAAGGGTTATAGTCGTAGAAAATCTGTCATGGAGGTCACCATATTTTTTTTACAAATACCATCTATGTAAAAAGCATGGTGGTCCCCGTGACTGATGTTCTCCTACCGTTCCTCTTAAATTGTATACTACAATGTAATATAACAATAACTTTAGCCACAGCAACGCGTGGCCGGGTCTGCTATATGTAATATAAGTTTATAATACATTGCACCCATGCGAAGTCTTTTGCTTGTTAGCAATTAATCATAATCATTTGTTTTACAGATTCCCTCAAGATCCTTTAACTAGAGAAAAATGGCTGACATTAATTGGGCGTGTTGGTTGGAATCCCAACAAAAATTCTACAATATGCAGCAAACATTTTATTGATAATTTAAAAAAAAAAGTAGAATAAATACAATTTTGGTTAAAGGCGCCATCCCAACTTTATTTGTACCAGTAAGTATGACATACTGTTTTGTTAGGTACTGAAGTAATTATTTTTGTCTTATATATAAAATTCTTGAGCTTCGTTGTTTGTTGGAGAAGTTCTCCAAAATGGCTTGACTGATTTTTATGAAATTTTGCATAATAATAAATAAGAATAGGTTCTAAGCTAAGCTATGTTGTAGGGCTAGGTTATAATAGTGTAGGTAGTGGGTGTAATTGTTAATAGTTATTAATTATTCCAGTTCATGGTTAGGACAGAACAACGTTGATGAACTTGTGTTAAGGATACCAGACAACGGAAATAAATTTAATACTTTTGTTCTTTACATATAGGTGTTTAAGATTTGTATTATATTACACATTTATTTTAATTTCAAAAGAAAATGAACCTGAAAATTTGAAATAAAATATTTTCCTTAAGTTTGTCGTATGTCATTAATTTCCAGAAAATATTCCTTAATTAGCAACACTATTGAATGGTATACTCACTACACTTATCGCGCCAAGCACCCAGCATATGGGTCGAACAATAATTCGTACGTGTGCCCAGAACCCGTATCCGAGTCGTCGTTATAGATAGCTATAGACAACTTGTATTCATGCCCAGAACCCGACTTGCGAGTCCATAGCTAATTACGCTTTAAGAGTTGTCGAAAATATAATATATTAGTCTTTTTTGTTTAAAAAAAAATCCTACACTAGTAAAAAGCATAAAATTAGTATTATTCTATTAGTTGTAAGTGGCATCTAGTGAGTTGAAACTGTACTAAAAGTGCCATCTAAAGACAAATAGTCGAACTAAAAATTTAGTTCCATTAGTTTTATTGGTTCATGGTTACATCTATTAATAATAATAGCTTGTTGTTGAACTTATAAAGTGCCATCTAGTAGTGACTAGGAGAATTACAAAATTGTTTGTGAATTTTTTATTATTATTTATCAATATAATAGAAACATACTCCTTCTTTTAAAAAATAATTGAGTGTGTATTGAAGGGACATTCCAGTATTTGGTAAGTATGTAGGTTTATAGAAATCGTGTGTTAAATGAAATTTGTTATGCACGCCATCTATTGAGGTTTGTTAGAACCATGATGCGCTCGTTCGTAAAGGTATTATTGTTACGTTAGTATTTAATATTATTACTTAAAATGGTGATAATTAAACAATTTGCAAATTTGCACACCTGATTTTTAATATCTTTTTCATCACACAGGTTTTTATATAAATAAATAATTAATTAATACACAAACAGTATTAGTCTATCGGTAATTGGAAATAAAACAGGAAATAAACGATTTTTTTTCTAAATATTTGTACCTGTCAAAAAGTTTCACAAGTCGTACAAACTATTAACTACGTAGATACTCGTAAAGTATGTTTGAAATGTCCATTTTTTGATTATTGTATTAGTTTAATATTATTGTTGTTTTTTTTTACAGTTATTGAAAAAAAGGGAAACATAATAAATAGGTAAGTTCATTTCCAACAATTTCAAACCATAAGTAGGTATATGCCTACATCTTTCAAAACGTAGTTCACAAACGGATTATATGTTTTACAGGCGGATTCACACAAGCGCATCTGATAATCACGACAGTATGATGATATTGTTGGTTGTAGGGTACGTCTGTGAATGTTTATGTGGGGATGTGTTTTACTAATATGGTGTGTACTCGGCATTTTTGAGGCTTTGGGCATAACGTAAAAGTAAATAATTACGTATTATTAAGGCACTTGCGGAAAGATTTAAAAAATAACCTAACCAAGAGCATGTCATGACATGTCTAAGGAAGTTCCGTAAATACGCGTAATAGGTTTTTTCAAATTACCTACTTCAAAAACTACTGATATCGTTCAAAATTATTTTCCTGAAGAATATTTAGCATGACATAATATCAAGCTGGAAAATTGCAAGATTCTAAGTCTCATAGTTTAGAAATGCCAGGGGGACCAACTTACAAACCACTTTGCAGGCCGATTACTCGAAAATAGTTCACTGTGTAAGAAAGTCATGAATGAACCTTGCCTTTATTTTAAAAGACCCGATCAACGATACCCCACACGATGGGGTAGAAAGAAAAAAATATTTTTCATCTCCACTTTACATGTATGGAGAGCCACCCCTAAAATGTAAAAATTATTATTATATAATTTTCAGTTTTGGCATCATAAATATTTTATGATGCCAAAACCGAGATCTATACACAGCCTTTAACTACGAGATTTCATCTATTTATATTCATAAATACAGAAACTAGAAGCGCGGACAGACAGACAGACGGACGGACGGGCAGAGCGAAACTATTAGGGTTCCTTGAGTATTACAGAACCCTAAGATAATAATAATTATTATTATTAGAACCCTAAAATATGACGTGGAAACTGTTTTAGGGTTCCGTAATACGCAAGGAACCCTTATAGTTTCGCTTTGTCCGTCCGTCTGTCTGTCTGTCTGTCCGCACTTCTACATTATACTACAGGAAATAGAAGAAAAAGAAATCGGGCACAACTTTTGAAGTAATTCAAAGAAAACCTATTGCGCGTTGATAGTTACGGAACTCTCCTTACGGCCGGTTTCAATAACCTATCTATCTATAACTACCTAAGGTACAGGCGCCGAAGATGGCCCGGAGGATATCCTAGGAGGATAGCCCACTTTAAAAAAAATACAGTTATGATTATTCGAGACATTTGAAATTTCGCGGGTTTATACTTCTAGTACCATGACAATAGTGCAAGTGTGTTTCATTACCGGCGCATCGCCATTTTGAATACAGATGACAGTTTGCTTGGTCATGTCGAGACGATGCACGTTTTATAACCTCCATTATCTAAATCTTTTTGAAAATTAACAAATTTAAAACAAATCTCTTTGCTCTAAACAGTGGAAATTCATATTCAATCTATTTATCAGCGAATTACAGAAAAGTGTTATTATTTTATTTCCTTTTTTATATTTTTACGAGATTATACTCAACCCGGGTGTAATTTCCTATCATGGCCCATGATATAATTCCCAAACATAGCCCGGGCCTTTCTAGGATTATTGAAATGTAGTGTTAGTATATTTTTATGTTTGAATGTTTGTTTTTTTTTAAGTTTGACTTGTTATTGAGATTGAATAAGAATGTATTAAATTTGAAGTCAGCAATTTTTTTAAGGTACTAAATTTTTCTTTGTTTTATTCAATTTTTTTATCGCAGATTAAAATGGAGCCTTCTACTAAAAAACGGCGCGGGGAATGGACAGAAACACAGTTGAAATCTGCCCTTCAAGCAGTAAAAAGCTGCCAAATGTCACAGCGAAAAGCTGCTGAAACATATGGCATACCAAGGCGAACATTAAGAAATCACATAGAATCTGGTTCCATGGAGAAGATAACGGGTCGTGTCCCTATTCTTAATAAATCACGAGAAAAGGATTTATGCAAAAGGATAATTAGACTGTCTCAGATAGGAATGCCATTAACTCCGAAAATTGTTTGGAAGCAGGCTTACGAATTTTGTAAAGCGAATAATGTATCAAATGATTTTAGTGATAAAAAGAATATTGCTGGAAAAAAATGGCTCACAAATTTTGTGAAAAGCAAACCAGAAATATCGCTTCGAAGGGCTCAATTGTTAAATCCCGCCAGAGCACAAAAACTCAACAAGCCAATAGTTTCAAAACATTTTGAAGCCCTAAAAAACATTTACGATGAGTTAAATATTTCCACCCACCCGGAACGCCATTATAACATGGACGAAAAGGGATGTCGTCTAACACTACACCACCAACAGAAGGTTTTTGCAGCAAAAGGGACCAAGAGAGTGCACTTTGTCAGTCAAGAACATGCAGAAAATGTCACAGTCGCTATGTGTGTAAGTGCAACGGCCAACACTGTGCCACCTATGATTCTATTTAAGGGCAAAAGGTTGAGACCAGAATTTTGTGACAATTTACCACCTGGTAGTTTAGTCAAAATGGCTCCAAAAGGCAGTATGACGACCGAACTTTTTGTTGATTTCATACACCACTTAGGACAGAATAAATCTCCAGGAAAATCCCTACTAATTTTTGATGGGGCCTCCTCACATTTAGACGCAAGAATCGTTGATGCTGCTGATGCTCATGATATTGTACTCTATTGCTTGCCTTCAAATACGACTCATGAGCTTCAACCGCTAGACAAATCGGTTAATAAGTCGCTCGAACCTTTTTTGGGACGAGGAGGTTTTGTTGTATGCATATCAGCATCCAGAACGTAAACTGACTAACGGCCGAATAATGGAACGATAGTTAAATTAAGTGACGCTCAAGTCACATGCTGTCCTTGTCATTTCGGCTGGCAGAGACAGCGACAGGCTGTGAATAGGAGGGCTCTTAATTTTGATTAGCGTTTCAGTATTCGGCCGTAAAGCTCGTTTTACAAAAAAAATTACAAAAGTTTGGTCTGAGTGCATGACCAAGGACAATATAATCAGTGGGTTTAGAGCTACCGGCCTTTTCCCGTACGATCCCAGCGCAATTCCTGAAGAAGCGTATGCACCTTCAGTACTTACACTAATGCCCGAACCACAGGTGGCAAATTCCTCAAAAATGCATCATTCAATTTCTAATTCATCATCTTCAAGAGATTCTATTCCCGGAAGTCCTGTTATGTACCCAAGGTGCGACAATCATTCGGATGAAAATTTTTCAAATCATGAAGAAGAGGACAGTAATTTATCACCATCAATTTTAATTCACGATGATGTATCCCCTAATCATGCAAATTACGTCGAATCTTATCCACAATCTCCATCTTTTGTCAAAAAATTAGTTGATTATAGCTCCTTTTTTGAAAATTTTAACATGGACAACTTGGAGAATCAAGATCCAATTCAAAAGCTACCTGTTTTGGAGAAATATAATAGAAGTACTGAGTTTTGTTCACCTGTTCCTACTACCTCTGGCTTCAATAAGCAGCCTTTAATACCGCGTTTAGGTTCAAATACGCCTGATTCATCTGAAAATGAGGATTTTGATGAAGGCCTTCGAAAAATAAAAAATTATACAAAGCGTTTTAATATTTATACTTCATCTTCTGAATCAGACGAAGAAAATTTAAATGCGGACCTCAGGAAGACTTCCATCGCTCCCTGAGCCCAATAAAGTTCAACTTGATGATCCGGAAGATAATTTACCTTTATCAGAACTGAAAAAACATGCTGAGAAATCACCGTTTCACAAACAAATCCCCACTCCTAACTTCGCTACCATTAAATACAAACCGAGAAGAAAAGCGCTGAATTATATAGGCCAGAAAATAACTAAAGATTTGTTTGATACTGCTAAAGAAAAGACGGCGAAGAACACTAAAAGAGCAACCAAAAAAACTGAACCAAGCAAACGACCAAGTGACGCTGATACAACTAAAAATTTGCAACTTACAAGAAACCAGAGACAGAAAGGAAAACAACCGAGTAACTCTAATAAAGGTAAAAAGAACTAAACAAGAAAAAAGGTAATGAACTTAAAAAAGTACCCAGAAAAAGACGACTGAATGAAGAAATTAATAAGAAGGTGACAAAAGCAAGTAAGAAGAAGGAATCTAAAACACTCGAAAAAGATGGTTGGTATTGTCATGGATGCAAGGTGGATAGACTTGATGATATGCGTCAATGCCAAAAATGCCAAAAATGGTATCATGAAATCTGTGTGGGTTTAACCAAAGACGATGAAGAGCAATTCATATGTCCAGAGTGTAATTAAAGTTCAATTAAAGACAGTAGCGTCTAATTTGTTATAAATAATTAAGTATATTTTGATTGATCTCAAAGTTAATTTTCAGTATTCCTATAGATAGCCCACCTATGAATGGCATTAAAAAAAAATTTTAGAAAAAAAAATGATTTATTATTATTTTTGATGAGTTATTTTCAAAGTTGATCTCAAAGTTAAATTTTATGTTATTTAGTAGTTTGTTTTTATTTTATAGTTGATTTTCATTTTGATAGATTTAAGATAGCCCACATTTAAATTTTTGGTTGATTTTTTACCTTTTATGAAGAATGTTATGAGAAGGTACGAATATTGTAGGTATTTTCAATCTAAAAAACACAATGTCTGTTCAAGCAGCCATCATAGCGTATCATGGGTATGTTGCCTCTGTTCTTCGCTATGGTCTTGTTATATGGGGCAACTCCGTAGATATGCACAGAGTCTTCAAAATACAAAAGAAATGTGTCAGATGTATATCGAGTGCTAAATATTTTGAGACCTGTAAGCCGTTATTCAAAAAATTCAAAATACTTCCACTGCCTTGTCAGTATATTTTTGACGTTTGTGTTTTTGTACATAAAAATCTAGATCGCTTGTTTACTAAAAAAATTAACATAGCGACAAAAAGTAGTAGAGATAAACATAAACTTGTTATACCTAACCAAAGACTCAACATTTCTAGTAAAAACGCGTATTGTATGGCAGTTCGGATCTATAACAAATTACCTAACTACTTTAACCCTTCAATTCCCAGTGTCACCTGTAGGTGACAGCAGTATAATATTTTTTTTCTAATACTGTGAGATTTTATTACTAATTTTTTTACTATTATTCCAAAGACAATAAGTGAGGGGTCTGAGTGCAAATGCGCCTCTGTCCAAAAAAATAAAAAAATAGATTTTTTCATCAGTCAACACTTGGATGCTTTATTTATGGTTCTTTATTTACAGTATATGTCAAAACCGCTTCTATCCCTTACAAAAAAGCCTTTAAAGATCAGAGTGAGATTCAAAAACGACACTATCATGTCCAATCAGTACAAAACCGCCACTGTCACGTCTCGACCAATCACACCACAGGAGCCATTATGGCCGCCACTAACTGTTTTCGTGCGTGAGTCTTGTAATATTTAATTGAAATTCTTGTGTTTTAATTGTTTAAAATGGAAATAAACATTGCTCCAGTGCCTGCTAACAAAGCAAGGAAGAGAGTCCGTAATGAGAAAGAATGGAAACGCAACAAGGAAAAGCAAAAACGGTAAGTTTTCAGGACCTTTTTTTTGGCCTCAAATGAATGGTTTTATGCAATGGTGATATACTGTTTCTTACACAATGACGGTCTCATAATATTATGTATAAGATTTGATTATTAAATATTTTAGTATTTCTTTACAATACAAAATATCATACAATAATATAAAAAGTATACAGCGACTGTATCGTAAAAAAAATTTTTGACCATGTCAGACGGAATAAATGTTTATTTAGTATCTATATTATCTTGAGTTGACTATGAGAGTGGCATAGGATATCATAAAAACGAATAAAGCTGAATAGTGTTTATTTGCTTGGTTTGTTGAACGGAACTCTCTGGAACTACTAGTCCGATCTAAAAATTATTTAAGCTGCGGGCGAAGTTGCACTGGCGGGCTTAGTGTATGAAATAAATAAATTCATTTTTCTTATTTGTTTCAGTTATGCACCAAAAACCTTACCAGACTTGAAATTAATTGTGGGAAAATGTAGCCATAAAAAAAAGAATTTTAAATGCAATGAGATAACCACACAAGACATCAGAAAATTCCACGCTGCATTTTACGCCAATTAGGATAAGAAAAGTCAAGATAATTTTATTTTAAAGTACTTGAAAACAAAGTACCCTGCTCGTTGTAGACGTAAAATAAAACAGAGACGCGAATCAGTAACATTTACAGCAATGTACATAAAGACATTCACAAAGCCTTATAAATTATTAAGAGCGTGTCAAAAAGTATTTTTGAAAATTTTAGACATTGGTGTACATAGGCTAAGAAGAATTTCAAAAATATTTTTGTCTTCTGGTCAATTACCAGTTGATCGACGTGGCGGCGATAGGTCCTCGGAAAAAAATTTAGCAAAGAAGCAGAGTGTCATGCAGTTTATAGATACATTTAAATATATTGAGTCTCATTATTGTCGCTCATCGACATCGGAAAGAAGATACGTATCTTCCGACTTAAATATAAAAAAATGTGGCGCATGTATCAGCAGCAACAAGAAAATCCAAATTTAAAAGTTAGAGAATGCTTTTTTCGCCATATTTTTAACATAAATTATAATATTGGTTTCAATACACCAAGAGTCGATGTCTGTAGTAAATGTACTGAAATCAGTGAAAAAATAAAAACATCAGTATCTCAAAATGATGAAGCGACAAAAGTAAGCCTTATGACAGAATTGCGAATACACAAATTAAAGGCAAAATGTTTTTTTGAATATTTACGCGAGTATGATAAATCAATGTTAGTTTTATCATTTGATTGTCAAAAGAATCAAGTCCTGCCAAAGGTTCCCGATCAGATAGCCTATTACAGTCGTCAATTATACATGTATAATTTTGCAATTGTAGTAGGATCTAGTACTAATAAAATATCAAAAGAAAATGTATTCTGTTATGCTTGGACGGAGGATACTCACAGAAAATCTGCGAACGAGATCGCTTCAGCAGTATTTTATCAGCTAACGACACAAGTTGACTTAATAAATATTAAAAAAGTAAGACTTATGGCAGACGGTTGCGGTTCGCAAAACAAAAATTCTATATTAATAACAATGTGTGCCCACTGGCTTACAATGTATGCACCACAAAATGTTAAAATTGTTGAATTAATATTTCCAGTACCTGGCCATTCTTTTATGCCAGCCGATAGGGTATTTGGCCATATTGAAAAACAAATTAAAACAAAAGAGGTTATCGTACAACCTACAGAATATTTAGACGTATATAAAGACCATGGAAAAGTAATAAGATTAGGTTATGATTGCCCAGTAAAAGATTGGAAATCTTATGCTAATAACATAGCAAAAAGCCCAGCACAGTATCATTTTAAATTTTCGGCCTGCAAGAGATATTATCTGAAGAGAGTTCAAAATAGGCCCCAAAGATTTTTGATTCGGGGTGAAATTAATTATAAAGTAGATACTGGAATTTCAAAGAGTATAATGAAGACTGGCGTTACCTCTATGAATAATTTTAGTGTCAGTGATATACCACCGAATAACGTTAATATCAGTAGACTAAAACTAGAGGACGTCAACAAATTACTATGCAAGCATTTTGGGGACGCTTGGATAAATGACCATGGTAATGGGCTTCTTGCCTATTACAAAAATGTAATTAATAATAGTAATAATCATGGAGATGAAGAAAATGTTGAACCATGCTCGTACCTAGAAGAAGTAGGACTATCCATTTAGTTTTTTACTTTATGATACTTTGTTCATCTACGTACATTATATAAGTGAATGACAAAATGTTTTTTTTTTCAGGACATTTAATTTCTTTTATTTCTGTAAATGTAGGCTCCCAGATGTGGAATAAAACGACTTGGTACTTATATAGTGGACTGTATTATAAGGATATGTGTAAGTCTGGTCGCCTACGTTGACAATATTAGAATGTGTAAAGTTAAATGTAGCTATCGCCGTGCAGTGTGCGCTGGCGAATAAGGCGCATGCGCAGGCGCCGCGCGCCCCGTTGCGGTGTAGCCGCAACATACTGCCCGGGCCAAGTTGAAGGTGTCCAGCTTCAACTTGAATTAGTGGGAAGTGGACGAATATTATTGTACGCTCGTTGGATGATGCCTTTCTTCGTACGGATTTCAGCAACACGGCAAATCTTGTCTTTGCCTGTATGCAGCTTGGTAATGCGACCCAACTGCCACAGGAGAGGAGGCTGGCTCTTGTCGCGAACCAACACTAGAGCGCCGAGCTGCAAGCTGTCACTCGAGGTATGCCACTTGGACTTCTGTTGAAGGAGAGAAACATATTCTGATGAGAAACGAGTCCAGAAATGTTGTTTAAGGTTCTCGATCCTCTCGAAGCGCTGCAGACGATGGACATTCGCATCTGCGACGTTAGGACGAGGAACAGATAATAATGTGCGTCCGATTAGGAAATGAGCAGGAGTAAGACAGCTGAGATCGGAAGGATCACAGGAAAGAGGGGTCAAAGGTCTCGAATTAAGGATACCTTCTATTTGGACAAGACATGTTGACATCTCTTCGTAAGTTAAATGAGTTAATGATAATACACGCCTAAGATGATGTTTAACAGATTTTACTGCCGCTTCCCACAGTCCACCAAAGTGGGGGGAGTAAGGAGGTATAGTTTTAAAGTGTATACCATATGTTGACATTTCAGTTGAGATGTCGTCGGAACAAGAATTAAAAAATGAGGCGATTTTGTTACTAGCGCCGACGAAGGTAGTGCCGTTATCGGAGTAAATAGTTTGCGGCTTGCCACGACGAGATATGAATCGAAACAGAGCTCCCAGAAACGCCTCCTTGGACAGATCCGAGACGAGCTCCAAATGCAAGGCCTTTACTGCAAAACACACAAAAATGCATATGTAAGACTTCATCAACTTAGCACCTCTGCCTTTACGGTCGGCTATCAACACTGGGCCGGCGTAATCGATACCAGTTTGCATAAAAGGAAGTTCTAAATGTGTCCTATCACTAGGCAGGTCTGCCATAATGGGTTGCATGGGCCTAGATTTAAATCTAAAGCAACGCACACAATCATGTACGACGCGTCTAGCGAGGTTCCTCCCCCCCAGTGGCCAATATTTTTGTCTAACGTGAGACAAAAGCAACTGAGGTCCTGCGTGTAACAATCTGATGTGCTTTTTGTGAAAAATTATTTGTGTTAAGTGATGTTTGTTACAAAGTATTATGGGATGTTTGACATCATAGGCATAATAAGAATTACTAAGTCGACCACCGACTCTTAGTGAACTATTACTATCTATAAATGGAGATAGCGAACATAATCAATTTTTTTTATGAAGAGGTTTACCAGATTTAATTGCTAAATATTCATCTGGAAACATGCTTTGTTGAACTAATCGTAATATAAAGTTTTCTGCCTTTTCCAACTCTGTAGTAGAGAGACAATTAGTTAACTTATTTTTATTTTGACAATTATATATAAATCTTAGTATGTAAGCAAAAATTCTAATTAATTTTGTATAATTTGATTTTTTATTTATTAAATTTTGTAATAAATTTATGTTTGTGTTATTGTTTTTTGAATTCGATATATGTAACGAAACTTCTGATTCTAATGTATGTGTGTGTGGTGTGGATGGAAATTGAATATCTTTGTGATTTAAAAATTCTGGACCGGTCCACCACAAAGAACACTGGCCAAAACTATCGGTTGTCACACCTCGGGAAACTAGGTCTGCCGGATTTTGCTTGGACGGAACGTAGCTCCACCTGTGACCAGCAGTACAGTCTTGAATTTCCCCTACACGAGACCGAACAAAAGTTTTTAATTGGTTGGAAGCTGTATTGAGCCATGACAGTACTATTGTGGAATCTGTCCAAAAATATGAATTATGAAATTTTAAAGTAAGAGACGATACCACTTTAGAGTGAAGTCTGCTGGCAAGAACTGCGCCACACAGCTCCAAGCGAGGAATTGTTGTTGGCTTTATTGGAGCTACTTTATTTCTAGATGATAAAAGAGTAACTCGTACATTGCCACTAACGTCAACAGCTCTCACGTAGATACATGCTCCGTATGCACGCTCTGAAGCGTCTGAAAAGGTATGTAGTTGCAAGGACGCAGCATTATCGATACTAATCCAACGCGAGATGCGTAGATTATTAAGTATTTTTAATGACAAAATGAAATTTAAAAATATTTTTTGATTTTCTTTAGACACTTCAGCTGTCAGCATCCCAATCACATTTATCGATCCAAAGTTTTTGTATTAAAATTTTAGATATAACAGTGCACGGTCCTAAAAGACCCAAAGGATCAAAAACTTGACTAACAATTGCTAAAATGTTTCGTTTCGTAATATTTTTGAATTTGTTTTTTAAATTTATTGAAAATAAAAAATTGTCTAAAGAAGGATCCCAATATAAGCCAAGAGTTTTATATGGCAATGTTTCATTTAAATTTAGAGTTTTATTACTAATGTTTTCATCGTGATTTGAGCTACCTGATAGTGAATTTAAAATTTCTTTGTTATTCGATTGCCATTTTCTTAAATTAAATTGTGCCGATTTTAAAGTATTATAAACATTTTTACACAAATCAACGACGGAAGAAATGCTATCCCCACCACTCAAAAAATCGTCAACATAAAAGTCTCTACATACAGCAACTCTAGCTTCGGGATGTGAACACTGGTCTGCTAACGATACTAAGCACTTTGTTGCTAAGTAAGGTGCAGAAGCTGTACCGTACGTGACAGTATTGAGTGTAAAAGGCTGAAATTTGTCATTAGTTTTAAACCTAAACAAGATTTGTTGTAATGAACGTTGTGAAGGTTCAACTGCAATAGCACGAAACATTTTCTCAACGTCACTTGAAACCACGTATTTATGTTGGCGGAAACGCAATAAAATTGAAAGTAGGTCGTCTTGAACGACGGGTCCTACCATTTGGATATCATTAAATGATTTCCCAGATGAGGTTTTAGAAGAGGCATCAAATACTACGCGCAATTTCGTGGTAGTATTTGCTTCTCGAATGACGCCATGATGAGGCATGTAATAAGAAGTAGCTTGTGTGTTAGTTGAGCAAGATGGGCTCATATGATTTAAGTTTAGGTACTCCGTCATAAATTGTAAGTACCTATCTTTTAGGACTGGATTGAGCTGTAACTTACGTTCAAGCGCTAAAAAACGATTTTTTGCTACTTGAAAAGAATCTCCGAGAACTTCTGGTGATTGTTTTAAAGGTATAGTGACAACGAAACGACCACTATCATCACGTCGAGTGTTCTCTGAAAAACTTTTCTCACAGCATTGTTCTTCTAAAGATAGATTGTATTTAGAAGGAATTGTCTCTATCTCCCAGAAACGCGTGAGCAATTCATCTGTCTGGACTCTAAAACAAGATAATGTATTTTTTGATTTTGAATTTTTTGTATTAATTATGTTTTTATATGGCATTTGGCCCGAAACTAGCCAACCAAGTTTGGTTTGTTGCAACCTAGGTCGTTGCTCACCTAAATTTAAATGAAATTAGAACATAAGACGTCCCAGAATATATCTGCTCCTACCAATATGTCAATTGGAGAAGAAATGTGAAAAGAGGGATCAGCTAGCTGTATATCAAGAGGCAATTTTAATGAACTTATGTCTATGTTACATGATGGTAACATATTTGTTATTTGAGGCAGAACGTAACATTGTATATTTATTTTATAGTCACCCGAAATTGACTGCATATTTAGGTTACAAGACTCTGCACTGAAGGAAGTTTGACTGTTAATACCTGTCACAGTGGAGCTTACGTTACGTCGTACCAAACCCAGTTTCTCACAAAGGTGTCGTGTTATAAAATGTCCTGTGCTGCCGCTGTCGAGTAAGATCCTGGCAGCTTGTAGGTTTCCTTCAGCATCAGTCACTTTCACCATAGCTGTGGAAAGCAATACGTGTGGTGTTAAATTTGTTTCCAAATTTGTTGATAAAGCAACTGTGTTTTGAATTTCTATGTCTTTGTGCAAAAGAGTATTGTGTTTGTTAGCACAATACTTGCAGTGTGATAACTTGCAATGTTTTTCTATGTGGCCAGGTTTTAGACAGTTTCTACAAACTTGAAAATGTTTAATTTTTTGTAGACGTGTCTCAACGTCCAAATTTCTAAAATCCTGGCAATTAAATAAATAGTGATTATGTTTACACATAGGACATGTTGTTAAACTATTTTTGTTATTATTTGTATTTTGTAATTTATTAATTTTTTGACTATCTTTATTTTTATTGTAATCTGTAAAATGTAAATTTTAATTATTGTGAATATTTCTATGTTTTTGTTCTTGTTGTAAAGTATCTAATAAATCTGATCTGTTTGTTAAGAAGTTTAAGAATTGTTTTAATGTAGGTGTAGAAGTAATTGTATTTCTTTGTTCTTCCCACTGACGATATGTGACATTATCTAATTTTCTCGTCATTATATGAATTATGAGAGTGTCCCAGTGATTTGTGGTTTGACCAAGTGAATTTAAGGCACATAAATTACGATTCGTGACATCAATTAAATTTCTTAGAGCAACGCATGACTCAATTTGAATAGGAGACAAATTAAAAATGGCGTTGACATGATTGTTAACTAAAAGTCGCTCGTTATCATACCTATTCGAAAGTAACTGCCAAGCTATAACGTAGTTGTTTGAAGTAAATTCTAAGTTTTTTATGATGAGCGATGCGCTGCCTTTTAAAGACGCTCGCAAATAGTGGAATTTATTAATATTACTTAATTTAGAATTAGAATGAATGAGTGAAAGATACGTATCTCTAAATTCCAGCCAGTATTGAAAGTCGCCATCAAAGCTCGGTAGATTGATCTTAGGAAGTCTGATGAAATCGTGCATAGCATCCACGTGGTCGACATTCGATTCAGATTCGGATAATGCACGATTGCGGTGACGATCGTACTTATTTATCAATGTTCTTGCTGAAGCCATTAGCGAAAAATATTTCGATTCAAACTCCTCGCGTTCAAGAATCATTTGACCCACATCATCCGATACCAACTCCAACTCCGTCTGAAATCTATCAAAATCACTATGAATATTTTCAATTTTATTCACACGACATTCCAGCTCATTATAATGATTTTCACTAAAACTTTCACAGTCACTCAAACTATTTAGGAAGTTTTGGAATATGGTAAGCTTTCCTTTAAGGCTACCACGTTGCTTAATTAATTCTTTTATGCGTGTATCACTCATTTTATAAAGAAAATATTTACCTGAGGATAAACTAAGAATCAATACGTGCAAGCACGTTAAAATTTATATAATAAATGCAATGCAATTTATGAACAAGTGGCGCTCGGCGGTCGATACAATGGGCTGCTGTGCTTATCAGTTAGGCATAGAAATTTCTAAGAATTTGCAATAAGGAACTATTTATACTGACTAAGATGTAATATTGTTTAATATTAAGTATTTAAAATGTATTTAAGCAAGTGAAAAAAAGATTTTGGAGTTAATATCTCTAAAGGTCAAACCTTACTTGTCAAGGACAAACCTTCAAAAATACTTTAAAAAAATGATTAATTTAAAAAATATAAAGAGATCTAAATGCCAGATCCAAATAAAAGGCTAAGGATAAGAAAAATTGAAAGGAAAAGATATGGAACGGACTCACAAAATCAAATGCCCTTGAAATGACCGCGATGTCCTCCGATTGACTTTGCTGCGTCGGCAAGCAACTTCGCAGTTCAAGGGTTGTTGCGGATAGTCCAAGCTGTCCTCCAAGACCAAAGGTATCCTCGGTGCAGAAAATATGTCTTCCTGTAGGTATCCTCCAGCGTAATTAGCCAACTTGGTTTATATCCTTTGCGACTTCCCGTGGTTCTTGTATTAATAAGACCGAAGAAGGACCATAATGTAGGCTCCCAGATGTGGAATTAAACGACTTGGTACTTATATAGTGGACTGTATTATAAGGATATGTGTAAGTCTGGTCGCCTACGTTGACAATATTAGAATGTGTAAAGTTAAATGTAGCTATCGCCGTGCAGTGTGCGCTGGCGAATAAGGCGCATGCGCAGGCGCCGCGCGCCCCGTTGCGGTGTAGCCGCAACAGTAATGAAAGGCTAAAAATAAAAATAATTGATTAATATTTTATCTGATGTTGTTTGTCATTTGTAATACCTGACCTTGCAGTACATGTACTGCACATGTCTTGGATAAACCCAACCATGTTGACAGTGGTGGACAAAAACGCCTCTATTCTAATAAATTAAGTACAGTTCCGTCTCTATCCAGAGCTTAAATGCAAAACCGGTTCTATGCATATTTTACTGATAAATAAATCTTGAAATATTTGTTATAATTTAATTTCGTTTAAAGTGAAGAAAGTTATAATACATGAGCTGTCACATTTCTTAAAATGCTATTTATTACAAATATTGGATTTCCCAAAATCAGTTTTTGGTCTCTAGTGAAAAGTTTACAAAAGTGGATAGTGTAGGTTATGCATTTAGACCCCTCAAGTATAACTTATATATTTTTTAGTTTGACAACACTTGCCAAATGTCATGTGTCAAATAAAATCAAATACTTCACGCAATTTTCGAGCCACGTATGTCAGTGTTATCCTGCGTAATAAAAAGTAAAATAAAAATGCCTAGAGCGTAAGTATTGTTTTTTTTCTTATTGTAAGTAATAAATGAATAAATAAGCTATCGTATAAAAGTTTTTATCAGTCAATGTAACTTAGAACATATTTGTTACAACATTGGAAATATTACGTGTCACCTGCAGGTGACACTGCTCATTATAATAACTGTATTGTTCTATGTTCCAGTAATGGAGCCTGTTGTTTGCATTTTTTATATCAATGTGGTGATGGTGTGTGAGAGCTTATTTGCATATTATTACAGGTTGACCTTAGATGAAATCGTCGAAGAATTGCACGCCGGGGAGGACCCAGGTGATATTATTTTATTTCCTCCTGACGATGGAGTGGTGACGGACGAGGATAGTGGTGATGAAAATGAAGCTGACATTCTCCGTCTTCCCAGTCGCATGCTTCGATCTCAAGTGGAAGTGCAAAATAGACCATCTACTTCTGGAGAAGTGCGTAACTTGGAAGAAAATGGTGAAGAAATCAGTGTACAGGAACCAAAGAATAAAAAGAAGAAAAAACAAAATACTGTAAAGAAATGGTCTGGTATTGTCAGCAACACTTTTACTTTTTGTGGCAAAGGAGATTGTGATAAAGAAGTTTTTAGTAACAGCGAGGAGAATCTGTCTGCAGTGCAATGTTTTGAATTGCTACTAATTTGCTATATATTTATTTGCTATATATTTTGCTATATATACTATATATTTGCTCGTATATAGCAATGATATCATACAATTTATTACAGATATGAGCAACTTGTACGCTTTACAAAGAAACCATTCTCTCAACGTCAGTACTGAAGAAATTAGGGTGTACATTGCAATACTACTTGTTACCGGATATTTGACGCCAAAATACATGCGAATGTTCTGGGAGGTAAAAAGTGATACGCACAATGAACTTATAGCATCAAGTATGAGACGCAATAGATTCTTTGAAATACAGCAATACCTTCATCTTTGCGACAGTACGTCATTACCTATGAACGACAAATTTGCTAAAGTACGAGAATATTTTAGTAAATTGAACACACATTTCAGTGAAAACTTTTGTAGAGCTGGTTCTTCACATATTTCTATAGACGAAACTATAGTACCATACTTTGGAAGGCACGGAACTAAGCAACATATTCACGGCAAACCAATTATAAGCTCTGGTCAGCAGCTACTCGCCAAGGATATTTGGTGAATTGTGAGCCTTACCAGGGAGCATCTGGGCCTGCGCTCAAGATGCAATCCGACCGACGACGGGCTAGGAGCTGCCGTTATTTTAGAGCTCCATTCAAGATTACCTCCAGAGCTAGGACCATACAATTTATACTTTGATAATTTTTTTACCGGTTTACCTTTGATAAAATATTTACGAGAACAAAATGTTGGGGGTACCGGTACTATTCGCGAAAACCGTCTGGAGAACTGCAATTTTCCAAATTCAAAGGACATGAAAAAAGAGCCTAGGGGTAAGCTATATCAAAAATCGTCTAAGGACATTATTGCGGTGAAATGGCATGACAATAGCATCATCACCATTGCATCTAACTGCCATGCACTAGATCCGATCACAAAAGTAGATCGCATTGGATTTGTAAGTAAGAAACGGGCTAAGATTCAAGTAGATTGCCCAGCCATTATCAGGATGTATAATAAATATATGGGTGGGGTAGACCGTTTCGATGAAAACGTTAACTCAATGAGGGTAGCTCTACGAGGCAAAAATGGTGGTTTTCTTTATTTGCGTTCGGCTTAGATGCAGCATGCCAGAATGCATGGCTGATCAAAAGACAGTCAGACTCAGATAACAATTGGACCTACTGTGACTTCCGGCGAAATATCGCAACTATATACCTGCATAATTATGGAAAGCCTCCGAACCGCAACTCAGCTTGTGGCATACCCCTAAACATTCGAGTGCCTAGTGAAGTGAGGAGTGCAGGATCTGCTGAAGATCACTCACAAATCGACTGCTCTCAAAGAAGGTGCGGCTATTGCCATCAACGCACGAGAAAAATGTGTGGCAAATGCAATGTCGGTTTGCACCTAAAGTGCTGGTATAATTTTCATAAAAAATATATTTTTTTTATCATTCATATGTACTATGTACTTTCTTCCCAAAAATTCTATATATAAATAAAAAATATATTGTTGTATAATTTAGTTTCTTATTCCTAGTTTAGTTCCTGCTTACAAACTGCTACTTGCAAGCAATCTGCATCTCACACTACCCAGTGTCAGTAGGTGACACTGTAGGTGACACCCTCATTTAAAAAAAACGGTCCATTGATTTTTTTTTTCACTTACATTTTTTATTATAAACAAATGTATTAATGGTATTTTATCCAAAAAAAACCAAATATCTGTATTAATTTGTACTTGGGAATTGGAGAGTTAAAGAACTGACTATAAAACAATATAAAAATAAACTATTCATCTGGCTCCTTAACAAAATGTATTACTCAGTAAATGAATTCTTTGATGATAAAAATATTATGAATGAATGAATTTATTTAAACAAAATATTATACACTATATTGTAATGTAACAAATGAATCAGTGTCGATATTTCTATATAAAAAATCTTCTGACTTGGTAATACATTAACCATAAAAAGCTTGATCTTTAAATAAATATTTTGCACACTATAATAGTAGAATATGTGGAAAATGTAAATAACTAACAACTTATTGTACCATATTCCTGCAAATAAATGATTTTGATTTTTTTTATATGGATATAGTCGTCCGAGGACGTACTGTCACATACCTAGATAAAGTAATATAATGTGTGACAGAACGCCTTATGTGTATACATCATAAGGCCTGTGTCTGTTCTGTCATATTACATACTATTAGTAACAACGCGATATGACGCTACGCCCCTGGGCAGTGTATGAAAATGAGAACTGCCTTAGCAGCTAAAACTAGTGCGATGGTACTGTCCATCAATGTGTTAAATTAGAATTTATTTCATAAATCTGCTCAAAAACATTAATCAAATAAAAGTAAAATATTTAGAATTTTTGCTCTAATATGCATAAAAAGCAAAAATCATGCATTTAAGGGATAAAATGCCATTGAATCAAAAGTCAGACGATAGCTTTCAACGCATACCTACCGAATTATCACCATTTCTTTGCACAAAATATAAGAAACGTAAAACAAAATGTCATAACGAAAGGACACAACAGAACAACAGCATTATATAATAATAATAATAATAATCGTTTAATTCAGGCAATTGACCCATAAAATAACACAATACAAGTTTAAAATAATATAAAATTTAAAATAAAAGTTAAAAAGTGACAAGTTTAAAATAATATAAAATAAAATATAAATTAAAATAAAATAAAAATTACAATAAAAAATACATTTAAAATGTTAAAATCTAAAATCTAAAAATTGTCACTTTTGGTTACTGCCACGATGCACCGAAAGCCAGTAGGCTGGGATCGAGTTTTCCGGGCACCCGGCACACACACAAAGGATCTCATTATCCGAAGAGCGAATGCGTGACCAAAATGCTGCTACACGCGCCCTAATAATCGCGAAATAGTCTGGTATTCCGGCGTCGGCAAACATGCCCGAAGCACTACAGAACTTTGGCAGTCTCATCAGGGTACGGTATGCATTATTGTACTGAACCCTGATACTGCTTCTTGTGGCCTTGGAGCAGTTGAACCAAAGCTGCCAAAAACCAAAGAAAAAAGTGAATTTCGTGTGCTTATTAAGCATTATTTTTTGCGAATAAAAACCAGTACCGAGACCAAGGCTAAGCTTGATAAATACTATGGGGACTCTGCACCATCGATTTCAATGGTAAAAAAGTGGTTACTGAATTTCGTTGTGGCCGTACAAGCACTGAAGATGCCGAACGTCCTGGACGCCCAGTTGAGGTCTCTACACCCGAAACAATCGAAAAAATTCACGATATGGTGTTGGCCGACCGAAGATTAAAAGTGCAAGAGATTGTGGAAGCCATAGGCATCTCGCATGGCTCAGTGGTTTCAATTTTGAATGATCACTTGGGCATGAGAAAACTTTCCGCAAGATGGGTGCCGCGTTTGCTCACAGTCGACCACAAACGCAATCGTGTAACAACTTCACAGGAAGGTTTGGCGTTGTTTAATCACAATATGGAGGAGTTTTTTAACCGTGAACGAAACATGGATCCATCACAACACACCAGAGACCAAACAACAGTCAAAACAGTGTGTTTCTAAGGGTGAATCGGCGCCAAAGAAGGCCAAGGTGGGTTTGTCAGCCAATAAAGTTATGGCGACTGTTTTTTGGGATGCACGTGGGATAATCCACATTGACTATCTTCAAAAGGGAAGAACAATTAATGGGGAATATTATGCCAACTTATTGGACCGCTTCAATGAGGATTTGAAAACAAAACCGACCTCATTTGGCCAAGAAAAAAGTTCTTTTTCACCAAGACAATGCAAGGGTGCACACATGTGCAGTTGCCATGGCAAAAATCCATGAATTGGGCTATGAATTGCTCCCACATCCACCCTATTCTCCAGATTTGGCTCCGAGTGACTACTTCTTGTTCCCAAACCTGAAAAAATGGCTCGGTGGAAAAAGATTTGACTCCAATGATGAAGTCATCTCGCAAACAAAGGCCTATTTTGAGGACCTCGACAAATCATATTTTTGGAAGGGATAAAAAAATTGTAGAAGCGTTGGACAAAGTGTATAGAGCTCAAGGGGGACTACGTTGAAAAATAAAATGATTGATTTATCAAAAAATCTGTGTTTTATTCCAAAAGTCACGGACTTATTGACCCGCCCTCGTAGTCAGTACAGTCCATAAGTTATGTCAGTCGATTCAGTAAAGTGGTAGAAGCTTTACTGAAAGTTCTTAGGGAGATTTGGCGGGAAACACAAAATAGCACGTTTTTAGAAGTTGTACCACTTGCCCACACTTGTGCACGCTAACGAATAGTTAATGGTTAATATTCTACCAATATTACACATTAAGAACCAAGATAAGACAAATTTATGAAATTTTACAAATTCCACAATGTCGCCCATTGAAATCCCCGGCAAAACTCTTTTTCTCTTATTATTGGCAAACCATCGCTTTTTGCAACATTCTGCCAGTGTCAAGTATAAGAGTAAAATTTAGACGACGAACAGACTTAAAGACTTTACGATTTAGAAATACGGTGTTGAAAATTGAAACCAAAATTATATTTCCCGCCTCTTTAACTTGACACTGGCAAATGGTTTAAGCCGACGCCAAATACTTGAATAAAATAAAATAAAAATAGACGACGAAAGAAAGGAAAAAACAAATAACTTTTAATTAATTTTGAAAATTTGGGAATTTGAGAGCTAAAATTAAACATACATCTGTTAGTAAATAATAGAGAATTAAACGTATATAAGGAGAAGGAAAACATACTTATCTTATTTAAATTTATAAATTTAGATAGGAGAAATACCAATTTATAATTTATTATCGAAGTAGGAAAGAAGAGAGCGAAAGATAATAGGTAAGGGGAAGTTGAGATTTGGAAGATGATCATAGATGTGTAACGGAGAGGAATTATTAGAACAGTTGTAGAAAATGTGGTCAAGAGTCCCATCGTCTAAATCACACGCGCACAAGAACGAATCTCTTATTCTAATTTTGTTTAAGAAAACAGGAGAGCAGCAATGGCCTAAACGAATTCTACATAATGTAGAAACAATATTTTTTGATTAGTTTTTATATTTGCAGAACCAAGGTTTATATCTAATATTGTATGTTCAATTTAAGCGTAAGGTCTCTCCCTAAGCTTGCTTGACGATTCCCAATCAGCTTGCCAAGATTTGAGAGCATGTTTTTGTGTGATGATAAGTAGGTCATAATATGTTTGATACCTACCTAAAGTGTTTATGATCCACTTGATGTAAGGAAGCATACTTAGCTAGGGAATCTGCCACTTGGTTAACCATAATGCCTGAATGTCCTGGAATCCAAACAAGTGAAATATTTAGACCTTTTTGAAAACTATTTAAGAGATATTGTTTAATGTTTAAAAGAACAGAGCTATGCAGTTTATTATTTATTTATTTATTTATTATTCATGTACACAACAAAAATAACACAAAATATTACAAAATACACAAAAGAGATGGTACAAAGGCGTGCTTATCTCTAAAAAGAGATCTCTGCCAGCAGACCTTAGACAGAGTTTAGGAAAAATAAAATAAGTAGGACACCGGTAGTACAGCAAAAAATAATATCAGATTGGAAAAGAGACAATTACTTACAACTGATTTATAATGATAATAAACTAATAAATACAATATACTAATACATATTATAAATATAATGATATGTACATAAAAGAATAATAAACAAAAATTAATGAACCTAATAAATAATAACAATATAATTAAATACACCTACATAGACTATTTTGTTGCTGATGACAAAAAAATGATGCTTCAGCCTAGTCTTGAACGTGTCCACTGTTGGACTCTGCTGCACATGTTCAGGCAAAGCATTCCACAGCTGGGCAGCTCGGACCATGTACGAGTTGGCGTAGAAATTTGAGTTACACCCAAGGGGTGTCGAGTACCTTTTTTGTGTTACAAGTACGCAGAGGCCTATCGCTCGGGGCAGTATATGAAAATCGTTCAAATAGGTAAGAAGGAGAGTTGGACAATTTTAGAATTTTAAACAACTGGGTTAAAACATGTAAATTCCGACGAAGGCTGATGGGAAGCCATTGTAATTTGTTGCGAAACTCGGTAACATGGTCGAAGGATGGTAAAATGGTCGAATTTGCGCAGTCCAAAAATAAAACGTATGCACAAATTCTGGAGACGTTCAAGTTTACACAAGAGCTCCTCAGTTACATCCAAAAAACAGGAGTAAGCATAATCTATCAGTGGCAATAACAAGAATTGTGCTAGAAGAGTTTTAGTGGATAGAAGAAGATTTTGTAATATTTTTAATGTATGCAAAGAATGATGTAACTTTTTACTTATACCAAATTGGCATTGTCGCTAAACTCCAATACATCACTACAGTAAATTATTTTGCTAATAGATACAAAACCAACCCTGGAGCGCAACTGCCTGCTGCCAATGAGAAGAGCTTGCGACTTTTTTGGATTAACCACAAGTCCAAAAGTGTTCGCCCACTTAAATATATTTAAAAGATCTTGGTTAACAGCAATAATCGCAAGATCAATTTCCTCAATACTAGTGTGCCTGTAAATTTGCAGGTGCAGATGGCATATAGGTAGGCCGAAGAGATGAACCTTGTTATTTCGTTTATGAAGACCGCGAAAAGTAATGGGGACAATACTCCCCCCTGTGGGACACCAGCAGTAATGCTGGACCAGTCAGAGCTAACGTCAGGAGTAAATATACGTTTCTATACTGTCGTTGTTATATGCTGTCGTAGAAGAAGATACACCTAAGGATCTAAGTATGGCCAGCAAAATATCGTAGTCCACCGAATTGAACGCGCAACTAAAGTCTAATAAAACTAAAATTGTTAGCAGTCTGTTGTCCATTGCATGCCGTATATCGTCCGTTACTTTCAGCAATGCAGTGGTAGTGCTATGCCCAGAATGAAACCTAGACTGGTATGGACTTAAAATATGATTGGTGTTTAGAAAATCACTGAATTGTTTGGTAACTACTTGCTCAATAATTTTAGAAAGGATTGGTAAAATGGAAATGGGTCGATAATCAGAAGGTAAAGTAGGATTAGAGGTTTTAGGAAGAGGTATATGGGCATGTTTCCACATGGAAGGAAAAGTGCTTGAACTAATGGAAAAGTTAAGGATATGGGCTATAGCTGGAGACAACATATCAGCAATTGGGGATAACATATCCTTACTCAGGCCATCACTACCAATGGCTTTAGAGGAGATTGAAGGAAGTCTTGTGAGTACCTGATCTTCCGAGATATTTTTCAAGACAAACGGATCAAACGGAGGAGGTAACTTATTAGAATAGGAGTTCAAACAGCAGGATTTATTGGCATCAGATAAGTTTATAGGCTGAACAGTAAAATGTTTGTTAAGTACGTCAATATTTACTACTGGCGCAGGAGTCTCCGATGTTTTTCCAATCCCGAGGCGTCCAAGAAATTTCCTCATCTGTGCCTGAGACAAGTTTTCAGCTGAAGCATATATATAATGGCGCTTAGCGTCTCTACACATTCTGTTACAAGTATTATGCAGTTTTTTATAATCTAATAAATTCTATTCTGTATGCACTCGTTTACACTTACTCTTGGCTTTGTCACGCATAGTCATTACATTTTTGATTTCTTGGAAAAACTAGGGCGCTGGGAGACGCTTCATGCTAATAGGTTTTATAGGGGCATGAACATCATTAATTTTGGTAACCACTGAATTGAAAATTTCTACATTACAATCAATAGATGTCGCCTCGTAGAGCGGATTCCAGTCGATCGCACTGAAGTCATGTCTTAATATGTCCAGATCTATCTCGGCAAGGCTACGCTGCAGAATGGTTTTAGCTCTGGGTTTGGGATTACCGAGCTTATAAGACAAGTATAAGTGATCATGGTAGGAGAAAGGAGCAGATAATTGGCCATGGGAAATTACTTTAGTAGGTTGAGAGATAAAAATAAGGTCAAGCAAAGAAGGCTCAGAGTTCGGTGGAAAATGTGTCGGGGAAAGGGGTAAAATATGCATATTAAAAGAAGAAATTATATTTTGGAGCATAAGAGCTCTATTATCATTTTTAGTTAAACACGTATTAGAGTCGCCCATGAGGATTATGTGATCGTAGGAGGGGCAGTAATGGTTAAGCAAATCATCAAGTACTGCAAAGTAATTGACTGCAGAGGAGGGACTATACATAACACCTAAAAGAACTTTATTATGGGAGATGGTGATTTCAAGTAATAAAAATTCCAGCTGTACACGAATATAATTAGAAGATTGGCAGATTATATTGTATGAGATGTTCTTCCTAATATAACCCTTAATTAGGCGCGCCTAAAAAGTTGCAAAAGTGGTCGCGTGGGGTGTTTAGCACCCCAAACAATAAATTGAAATAAAATACAAAATACGTGCAAAATCAGACTTTTATTGATAGGAACATATGAATTACTTACTAATAAACTTTTATACTTATTTTTAGAATAAACAAATAAAATTTTTAAACTTAAAAATAACTTTATATAAGTACTAGTTTTCTTCATATCAATTTTGGCAGACTACAATCATATGATCATTGCACACATGCTTATGGCATTTATAACAACCAGTCTTTGTTTTTCTATCCTTCGTTCTTGGACAAATATGACACCTTTTGTATGACTGTGATCTTCCAGCTTCAGAAAAAGATTCTTGCTCCTCATTTTGATGACGCCTTTTTAGTTGTTTTTGCACCAGTCGTGGTAATGTGGGTATGCCTGCTCTTGAAATTTGATGAGGTTTAACTAAATCGACAGCCAATCGCTTCAAAAATACTCTTCGGAGTATATTCGAGTCAATTTTAGATTTGTAAATTACATATGAATTGATACCTGCGATATTGAAAAGATGAAAAAATATCACCATTGGCCATCTTTTGGTTCGTCTTCCTACATTATAATGGGGGACATTTGATCATTCGTATCAACTCCTCCTTTTGTTTTATTATAATAATGAATTATTTCAGGCTTTCTTTTGTCACCCTCAATATTATCATCATGATGCAATGTCGATAAAAGTAGAACTGCTTTTCTTGGTTTCGCTACATATGAGCACAAACTCATATCATTTTGGAAACCAAACAAGCTAGAATTCACTGTCCGTTTTTTTTTCCGGAAGAAAACACTTTGGTAATTCAGGCTTATTTTTTCTCATTGTGCCCACCATAGTAAGATTATGTTCGTGCAAAAGCGATTTGGCCAATGGGACACTAGTAAACCAATTGTCCACACATTTCTTTCAGACCCAGAAATAGGTTCTATCAGTCTTGTCACTAAGCTTTTGGTATCAGAGGGTAATTTGAAAGGCCCATCAGGTTGTACTCCGACATAAACTTGTAAATAGTAAGTGGCCGAGTCCACGAGAGCAAAATGTTTTATCCCATATTTGGTGGGTTTGCTGGGCATATATACGAGACCACAAAATCTACCTCGAAAACTAGGTAATTGCTCATCAATTGTTACATTCTCGGACATACTATAACATTTCTGAAAATTATCATTCATGAGATTGCAGAAATCCCTAATAGCTGCCAGTTTATCCAATGACTGTCTCTCCTCTATTGTTGTTCGGCTGTCAAATCGCAAACACCTGAGAATAAAGAGAACTCCTGACATATAAAGTAGTCCAAAAAATGCAAGTAACTCTTCATAAGATATAACTTTACAGTCCCGTTCTCTCTGGTAGTTATTTTGAATAGACATTATATATTCGTTCGAATGAGTCAGGATAAGATCTATAGCTTCTGTAGAAAATATACTCAAAAAAGCATCACTCAAAGTGTTTATTTCTCTAGCTGGCCCCTTAGGTCCAGCAGCTTCTGTTACAATATTTGCTCGAGCAGTTCTTACACTGGAGCGCGGATGATTTGTGAACCATTTTGTTTCTTTATTTTTTCCGAGATAAAATGATCTTCACTACTCCATTCATCATCTAGTTCATTTTCGCTTTGCTCCGATTCACTATTTTTTGTTCACTACTACTACCGTAAACTAAACATAACCTCAAAAATAAAGTTCTTAAAACATTGAACTTTGAGAAACGTCACATTTCTCAAAATTCAATGTTTTAAAAACTGTAATACAAAAGTATAACCTTGTAAATGTTATAAAATAACATTTACAATTTTTAAAATTAATTTAATTGTCAAAATATAATGATTAAAAAATAAATAATAAAATTAACTTACCGGAAATTTGGACTACACTTACGGTCACCTGGGGTGTCGAGCACCCCAAACGCGCTCTCCAACCTCAACCGTCTACCACCGAGCGCCGCTCGCAACTGAATCCTGCACGTTACGCTTATTTACGAAGCTACTTAAAAAACCAGGGCGGTAAATTAAAATTTCAAAATGTTATGAGTATGCAAACTTGCTTTGGGGTGTGTGACACCCCATGCGACCAATTAAGGGTTAAATACACACACCCCCACCTCTACCAACGCAGCGATCATTACGAACTAAAGTGAAATCTTGTAAAGGATACGGTGTGGAGGGAAGTGAGCCATGCCATTTTAGCCATGATTCAGACACCAATATGCAGTCTACTGGGACGCCGTTGAGAGATGCAAAGAAATCTGAGTAATGAGCCGGTAGACTTTGTGCATTTATGTGCACCAAGTTAAGAGAGGGTGAGTTATTGGAAAAAATGTTATTCAAGCGGTTATTCAAGGGTACCCAATCCAACAATGATACGTTACTGCAACTGTCACCAATACTAAGAGACTCACTAGACGTGGACATTTTTATGTCGGCAAATGGAGACAAAGGCGAGTCAATCAGATTTAGTGAATTTGCGCTATAAAAACTTTCATCGCCAGATTCGCTGGAGAAAGGTGAGAAGAAATCATCATTTATATCATTAGAAGAATTCATTAGAGTATTATATAT
This sequence comes from Phengaris arion, assembly GCA_963565745.1. Lineage (NCBI taxonomy): Eukaryota > Metazoa > Arthropoda > Insecta > Lepidoptera > Lycaenidae > Phengaris > Phengaris arion. The sequence goes on along the minus strand of OY751444.1, from coordinate 3,973,256 downwards.
TGAATTAGAAGATATTCCAGGGCACTCCTCGAGTCAGAAAATATAACTGCATCTGATATATTGTGACTGTCTATAAATAAACAAGCCTCCAATATACCAGTACATTCATCCGTATATACATAAGAATGGGAAGGGCACTGGAATTGCTTCGCAGTCCGCTTTCAAATCTCGAAGTGTACACACGTTCGTCTGCTTGACTGGTTTTCCCAGAGTTTTCCAAACTTTACTCAACATGTTTACTTGTGCATGTTGTGGCAAAGACCATACGGATGGTCCATCATGCAGTATCTGCAAACAGCAGTACGATTTCTCTTGCTCTGGAATAACGGAAGCCGGCTACCGTAAGCTGGGTGAAAGGAGGAACAATTGGCGCTGCCCTAGATGCAAAACCTGCCTGTCACCCTCGGGAGTTGCAACCTCTCCCCAGCCGAATCAGCTAGACAAATTACATGAGCAACTTAATGGAATTGCATTGCAGCTAAAGCCTCTTGCATCGCTATTAGAAGACATCAAATTCATAAAGACTGAGCTCAGCGCCCTAAAGGATTCCCAGGAAATGACCCAACATCTTTCGTCACTATCGGAAAAGGTGCACACACTGGAATCTAGAGTTATCTCCTTAGAGAAGGTAGCTAAACAGGTTTCTATTCTGGAAGGAGATATAGCCAAACTCGAGATCAGTGGTCCAGAGCGAAAAATATCGAAATCAGGGGAGTACCACAGAAAAACAACGAAAATCTATTCGATATTGTGCTAAAAATCTCGAACATATGTCACCTTCCATTACAAAAAGAAGAAATTAACTACATAGCACGGATACCCACCCGCCATCCCAATAAAGAAAAGTCAATAATTGTTGCTTTTCACTGTCGTTACAAAAAGGAAGAATTGGTGGCACTGTCGCGGAAAACAGAGCAACTGAATTTGGCCAATCTAGGATATAATTCATCCCAAAAGATCTTCATCAACGATCACCTGACCCAACGCAACAAAACACTGCTAAAAAAGGCTAAATCTGCAGCCAAAGAAAATAATTTCAAGTACATCTGGGTTAAACACTGTAAAATCCTGGCAAGAAAATCGGATAACTCACCTGTATTTTTTATAAGAAGCGAAAAAGACATATCAAAAATAATTTGAAAAACTATATACAAAAAACTCGTATAAACTTATTTAATATTATGGAACCTAACAGATTGAGAAACGCTGGCTTTTATATCATTTGTACTGTAGCAGTTACTCAAATCTCGCACGTAAGTTGGCTTATTATTGTAGAAATCTCGTACGGGCCGCCAAGAATACTTATTGCTTTAACGCCTACAATCGCTTGTACTAACACTGTCCTGCGTCCGAACTTCCTTGCACCTCACCGTACTACCGCACTTCACAGAAATTGGTGTTATAATATTTCTACCTCAAATACCTGCATTAAATATTTCCAAATTATTCATTTTATTATAAAGTTAAATGAATTCATAATGAGTTTTTCACGTTTATTAGTTATAGACATAAGGTATTTTTTATTTTTTGTTTCCTATTTACGATGCCTAATAACTATCATTCGCCCGCTATACCATATTCCTACACTAAAAGCAAGTAAATTAACTACGAACATCAATTGTATAAACTTTCATCAAAAACGACTCACAAGATATACTTATTTAAATGATTCGCTATATCGCAAGGTTTACAACATTATTTTTACTAGAACCAACGTCATGCGAACATATTATTTATACGTTACAATATTTTTAAAAGCAAGGGTTTTATCGACATGTTATTTTTTCACTTTCATTGTTTACTGTTGGTTTAGGATTAGGTATAAGTATGTATACTAAAATAACGGGTGAAACTTGTTGTGAGTTATATTGTATTCATACTACATACTATAATTTGCTTTTAAGAGTATCAAAATATTACTATAATACTTTTTTTATAAACTTACACTACCTAAATGCTGCTATCTTAGTAAATGTTACATTATTACACACTTACCGCTTTAACATACATCGCCGATTGGGCTTCGTATTCTATCCATCACAATATAACACCAAACTTAAAATATTTTACAATGTTATTATTCTGATAAACACTGCGTTTAATGGCTTGCTATAATTTTAATATCTACCACCAAAACACTCGAGGACTTAGAACAAAAATCCATGACATTAAAAGAAATATAATGCTAAACTCTTATGACTCGATTTCATTAACAGAGACATGGCTCGTCGGCAGCGTGTGCGACGGTGAACTGTTCGATGATAGATATGTTGTTTACCGCAGGGATAGGGATTACAACGTCACACATGAAAAGTACGGCGGTGGCGTATTATTTGCTATAAAAAGGGAATATACAGCAGTCGACCGGCCGGAATGGTCATCCTCTACAGAAGATCTTTGGGTGACAGTTACCTTAAAAACATCTCCCCATTCCAGGCAAATGATACATTTCTGCACTATTTACTTATGCAAAGCTAATCTTGGTAATTCTTTTAATATGCAACTAACTAATTTTATGCAAAATTTATCTTTAATTGTGAACTCATGTCCAAACGACTTATTTGTGATAATGGGCGACTTCAACTTGAGCAACATTATCTGGAACTCAGAATACGAAAATAATCTACAATATTCTAGTGCTATAGGTGTAACTCAAACAATTTTTTTAGATAGTTTAATCGAGTGTAACCTTTGTCAATTTAATTTTTGCAAAATATTAACGGAAGAATCTTGGATTTGGTACTATCCAATACTCAATGTTCCGTCTTGGCTTGTGGTGCCCCATTAGTACCTGAAGATTCCCATCACAAATCCTTAGTTTTTTGTCAACTGTCAAAAACACTGTAAACATCGACTCTAATTTAAATTAAAATTAAAATTAAAATAATTACTTAATTGGGATATAAAGTGCAACAAGAAGCAGCGTTGCCATTTGGCAACTTTGGTTGCCATTTTGGCAACATTTGACCCTTCGTGGCAACCAAATGGCAACCGAGCTCAAATGGCAACTTTTTGGCAACTTTTCGACTTGTCGCGCGATCATCGGTAAAAAAATATCGAATATATTTCGCAGATGAACTGAACTCATCGAATTGAACAAAATCAAAATCTTGAACGCATTTTTATTCCCAAATGAAAACAATACTTATATAATAGACAAACAAATTGTACCCATATTTCTACCAGCATAAGGTCTATTTTGGTGAAGCTAGAGACAAAAGTAATTTTATGTAAACAAAAATGGAAGAAAGTTTGTGACCACAGAGCAGATAATTAATACGTAGTGTTTTAAATAAATTCTTTGTGTGTGACTGTGTGCACTGTGTGCGGTGCAAAGGAAATTTTTTCGTGGTTTTCTAATACTTTTGTTTTTAAATCTATTGGTAAGTCCTCTTTATTGTTTTAATCGAAGAAGCTACCTATACACCTATTTGAAAAACCAATTTTACTGATTGAAGCCTCAACAAGTGCGATCTGTGTTCGGTGTACACGTCTACATTACAGTAGGTTCGAGAACAGATGCACTTCAGTTTTTATATTATATTTTGATAAACAAAAAATGCTCTAATATAACTTATATGCATTGGAAATTGGATCTAAATTCTAACAAATCCTTCTTTGTCTTTTTTTGGTCTGTCCGCCCTTCTTTGTCAATGTCAAACAAATGATTTTTTTTAAATTTATTCATGACCATGGATACAAAGTCCTTCAGTCGGATACATTTTTCAAACAAATGAAAGAAGTAAAGTGTTGCCATCTTATTATTTTTAAATTGATGTTCATTTCATCCATTTTATAGGATAGACAAAGGTTATTATTTTTTATTTACTTACAGCTGCTTTTTTTCAGATTATTTTTTTCATTGAGTTGGAATTCACCAATCCACTGACTTAGAAAACTTCGAAAAATCTAGGTGAGTTTTATTTTTCAGTTATTTGTCACTGCTTTGTGACTTTTGCTAATGGGAAGAACTGTTTATATTAAAAGATTTTTTATTTTTTATTTTGCATGGTTTGGCTTTTAAAAATTAAAAAATTAATAGCGCCATGAAGAGATTTTTAATACCAAAATCTTCAACATCTCGACAAAATGATGACGAAGTGGTGGTGGATTCGGAACTGCATGAAGCTTCTTCAAAAAAAAAAAAGATTGACAAAAAATCGCAGATATTTACCACAAAAACACTAACACCACTGTCATCTACAAAAAAAACAGAACTAAACAGGTAAAAATATGGCCCACTAGTACACGCTAATTTCATTTGACTAATTAACAAAGCGGCTTGCTTATATCTTATTTGACTAAATTTCTGTGGCTCAGTGGTTGAGCATGTTGGTGCTCAAGCCGGGAGTCGCGGGTTCGAATCCCGCTGAAGGAACAAAAAAATTTTCCGTGTTCCTGGGTCATGAATATGTATTAAATATGTGTATAATATAATAAAATCTTAAATATGTATATAATATAAAAGTATTAAATATATTTCCGTTTGCTGGTATCCGTAACACAAGTTCTTCGAGAACTTACCACGGGAACAGATAATCGTGGTGTGAAGCGTCCATAGATATTATTATTATTACTGTGTATAACACCTGGTTTGCAGTTATTATTATTATCTGACATTGTCATTTTTTGCTTTTGAATGTTATGCAAATATGTTTTTTGTTTCATGATTACTTTACATGGTGTGGCTTTTTACTAACAAAAAAGAGCTATGAAAGGACTAACAACACCAAAACCTTCAACGGGTATTCAAAGCAACAACAACTTAATTGTTTCTTCTGTTACTGACCCTCAAGTGTGTGTTTCTAATAAAACTCATAACATTGAGCATGCAACAAAATTAATAACCACTATCATGACAACAACACCTGTTGCTTCTCCTTCAAGCACCTCACTAATACCAATTGCCTCCTCTTCAAAGTCTTCAAGCCTATCTCTAACACCAATTGCCTCCTCTTCAAAGACTTCAAGCACATCAGTTAAACCGAGATCATTTTCAGAAAAATGGCTAACTGATATCAAATTTAAAAACTGGATCTTAAAGAAAGAGCAGAATGGTCAAGTAAAACCATACTGCACCATTTGCGATTGTTTGTTGGTTAACCGAAAATTCGCCATTGTCAAGCACATGGAATCACAAAGACACATTGCCCAGATCAGACTCGTGAGCAACAATAAACCTATCGCCGAATTATTGAAGCCCACTAATGAAGAGGTGCTGAGAAAGAGAGCAGAACTAAAAATATCAGCATTTATTGCGAAGAATAACTTGCCATTGTCCCTAACTGACAGCTTAGCGCCTTTTTTGGCCAATACATTTTCGGATTCGAAAATAGCTAATGCATTAAAGTTAGGCCGAACCAAAACCACAGCAGTCATTACAAATGTATTAGGACCAATATCCACTGAACATCTCGTGGATAATTTGAAAAACTCATTTTTCAGCATCATAATGGATGAGACCACTGACATCAGTGTCTTTAAACAATGTGCTTTAGCAGTGATCTATTTTGATGATGAAACTGATGCTGTTGATACGAAATTTCTTGATATATACGAGGTGAAGTCAGGAAAAGCGGAAGATTTAACTATGTGCCTGCTTGACTGGCTTAAACAAAGACAAATTCCTGTGACAAACTTCGTTGGATTTGCTTCAGACACGACAAACAGCATGGTAGGCGCGCGCAATTCTGTGTTTAGGAATTTAAAAAAAGAGATTCCGCATATTGCCTGTGTAAAGTGTTCGTGTCACATGATTCATCTTGCGGCATCAAAAGCATGTTTGAAACTGCCAAAATCAATTGAAGATATGCTAAGAAGCGTTGGCGCACATTTCAGCCGTAGCTCATTAAGGCAGAATAAATTGAAAGAGTTTCAAGATTATTTCAAAGTAGACATCCACAAAATTTTGAGCCCAGCAACCACCAGATGGTTATCATTAAAGGCATGCGTAGATAGGGTCTTAGAACAATATGATGTTCTTGCTGCATATTTTAGAGTAGAGGTCCTCGAAGACCCCAGTAAAGTGACCGACGACATCCTATCAGCGTTAAACAATAAATTTACACGTATATATCTCGAATTCATGTCGTATGTTTTGGGACTGCTCACAGATTTTAACATTCTATTTCAATCTGAGAGACCTCTTTTGCACATTCTTAAACCGGAATTGCAAAAACTTATCAAAACTGTGGCAAGCAATTACATAAAAATCAATTATTGCAAATCCATCAACCCTTTGAACATTGAATATTCGAATCCTGGAAATTTTGTCACTTTGGAAAAAATATACTTGGGAGTAGCCGCACAAAGTTCAATAAACGAACTGAAACAAGTAGCCCAACCACCAATGGAACAAATCCAGACATTCCAAAAAAGTTGCTTATCATTTTATATTGAGCTGGTTGGTCAAATTATTAAAAGATTTGATTTCACGGACCCACTTTTTGATGTGATCGAAAAAATCGTAGATCCACGAAAAGCTCAGGTGAACGATCATCAAGTTTTGTATGATGTTATTGCACGCTTTCCAAACTTATCAGCTCAGATAAATATTCAAGATTTGCACACGGAATGGACGAGCCATGCGCTGTTGGACTCTGTTCATTGTGAAACAGGAAATGCCGAAGAGTATTGGAGAACCATATTTAAAATTAAAAATGCTTCAAATAACCGAGCATTCCCCAATTTAAGAAAAGTTGTGAACTTGCTTTTCGTTTTGCCTTTTTCAAATGCCTGCGTGGAACGTATTTTCAGTCAACTGAAACTTATAAAAACTGATCACAGAAACCGTCTTAATACAAACACAATATCGTCATTAATGGCTGTGAAAGCATCTGTTAAAGATGCAGTTACATTTGAGCCAACAAAAACTATGTTGGATAGGAAAATAAAATACTAACCACTAGTTAAAGGTGCTGGGAAATTTATGTTTATTTTTTGCATGTTTTAATATTGGATTTCTGGATGGATTTTAATATTGTTGTAAAATGGAGTCTAAATTTATTTTTTATTTTAATTTTTATCTTTTTATTTAGATATTTTATAATACTTTTATTTTCAGGAAAACATGATTTTAAATTTATGAGGAAAAAAAATTTGTGGAATCAATTATTTATCAACCTAAAGGATTAACATTTTTTGAAAACATGATTTTTTTCGATTTAAATTTTTATCAACCAAAATGCAGAGCAATAAAACAGTACTCAATATGTAGGTATAAATATTTTTATATTACTAAAAGGCACAGAACCTTTTTTTACAGGTTTTTTTTTCTAATGGCAACATTTGGTTTCAGATGGCAACATTTGAACCTACAAATGGCAACCTGGGCTGAGTAGACTCTGGCAACACTGACAAGAAGTACAATATAACCTTAAAATACCATACAAGTGTTTGGAACAAAAAACTCCCATCGGGAACAAAACTGTGAGTACATATTGAATACCACTGCAACTGCTCCCTTTATTAACATCTTAAGCATTCAAATCTCACTAAAACTCTAATAATAGAAGATCAAACCTGAATAAGGAAAACATACAAAGAAACCTGAAAAGATTCACATCACAGTATTGGATGGACAGAAATAATACATTTCCTTTGTTCGTATCACTTCAATAAACCGTTTTTTTTTCCAAAAATTCAAAATTCAAAATTCAGATTGGCTATTGGATTATATTTGGATTATAGATAATATTTACATCAAATCTTTTACGGTAATCTAACAAAACAACAAGTGATATCAACTGACAAGTGACATCCTCTTTGACAAGTGAAAACTTCAAAACTGACAAGTAATCATAGACACATTGTATCATAGACTACATCCAAGTTGACAACTGGTTAAAACAAGGCTACCACACTACAGAATAAAAAAAAGAAGAAGAAGATTAAAATTTAAATTATAATTACAAGTAAACATTGAACAGAAATGGACAGTCCCAGCTGCAGTTATGTTACCATGAGACCAAAAAAATTATTTAAATCTAAGTCATGCGAGTCACTCCAAAACGATTGCCTAAATATATCTGACTTGTCAAGTAATTCTGAATATGAACATAGAAGTTTTGACTTATCTACACATGAACCTAATGAAAATATTTTAGAAATGAAAGAAAAACTTGATAATATGTCAGTACAGTTACAAAGCACTCAAAATGAGCTTGAAAATGTAATATTAGAAAATAATACACTGAAAAAAGAAATTATTCACTTAAAACAGCAACTTAATACCTTAAAATTTGTATACACAAGTCCAAAACCAAAAACACCTAGAATCAATAGTATTAAAAAATCGGAGAAACAGACCAAACTTCACAATAAATACAAAATCACACATTCGAACAATAAGAATAATAAGTTTAGCGAAAAAGAGGTGCAAACTGATAACACAAAATCACAGTCTCAGACAGATAATTTAAAAAACACAGTAAGAGAAAATAGCACGAAAAAAAACTTATATTTATTTGGAGGAAATCAATGTACTGGCCTAGCCAGTATACTTAAAAAAACCAGGAGTAATAGCAAATATGAAAAGTTTGAAGTAGTATCATTCATCAAATCAGGAGCATCTACTGAAGAAATTTTGAAGACTCCATATTTATATAACTTTGATACGGAAGATAAGTTAATTTTAAGTATAGGGCAAAATGATACAAATCCCATGAAAATTATAACTGACTTGTGTGGTTTCCTCAAAGCTTCTAAAATAACTTGTCCCATATTACTTCTCAGTGTTTTAGAAAATAAGTATCTTAATGAGTGGAAACTAAATAATTTAATTAAGATGACCTGTAAAAATTATTCAAACTGCTACTTTGTTAACCTCAATGATATTCATGATTTAGATAAGATTAATATTTGTAATAGAATTAACTTTCACATTGATCAGGTGTATTATGAAAATAATTTTTTAAAACTTTACTCTAAAAATAAATACACAAAAAAAGTAACACAAACTGCTATTAAAAAACAACTAGGAATTAATAACACAAGAAATAATTTTACTCAAAAACAAAAACAATACTTACTATATAACAATATTAAGAATAAAAAAATATTACAGAACTACAACAAAAAATCAATTATGAATAGTGAAACTAATAACACAACTCATAACAGTAACAATGAAATACAAAAATACATAACTGACTATTTTAAACCACAACATCCATTTCGTAACAAAACACAAACAAATTAAAATTTTACATCAAAACATTGCTAGCTTCCATACAAAAAGATGTCAACTAGAAATTGCGCTAGCAGAACTAAAATCATACAATAAGGAACCAGATATCATATGCCTAACCGAAACCTTTGTCGAAAAGGGGACTGAACAAAATATAGCTCTAAATAACTATAATCTAGCATCATTTTACAGCAGGTCTAAGAAACAAAAACGAGGTGGAGTATGCATACTTATAAAAAATAATACCTATTCCTATAATAATATTGACTATTGTTCCTCAATTGATAACAATTTTGAATGCTGTGGCATAGAAATTCGTGATATAAATATGGTTATTATTTGCTTATATAGAACACCAAATTCTGCAATTAGTATATTTATCCAAAAGCTAGACTCACTTTTGTATAATATAACCAAAAATTCAAATAAAAATATTAATATAGTTATTGCGGGAGACCTTAATATTAACTTACTTAGAATAAACAATGATTCAAATGCATTGCGTGATGTCTCTAGTAACTATAATTTAACAATCCATTTTAATAAACCAACGAGACAATCCACATGCATAGATAATATTTTAAGTAACTTAACACAAGTCTATAGCGAACTACTTCACATGTGTTTGTCGGATCATAACACAGCACAATTTATTTCAGCAACAATAGAAACATCTAATAACCTCACCCTCCATAAATATTACTATGTCTATAAGAGAGAGTATAAAATAGACAACATAAAAAAATTTAAAAACCATTTATCAAACATTTGCTTTGATACATATTTAGACAACTCAAAAACTTTTAACGAAGCTTTTAATAATTTTTATGACTTATTTACTATGCTATATAAACTGTGTTTTCCTATGATCCGCTTTAAAGTAACAAATAAACACATATTACCTCACTGGATAACTAAGGGCTTAAGAATTAGTTGTAAAACAAAACGAAAATTACAATATAATTATTATAGAAAAAAAGACAGTTCCACGAAAAATAAATACAAGCAATATAGTAAATTACTTAGGAAGTGCTTTAGACTTGCGGAAATAAATTCACATAGTAAATACGTCGCAAGTGCAAAAAATAAATGTAAAGCGTCATGGGATATTGTTAAACAATGCTCAAGCAAAGCTAACAATAACAAATATATTACAGGTATTAAAATTAATAATAAAAAACTTACCACACCTACAGATATAGCAAACACATTTAATGAATATTTTATAAAAACTACAAACATAAATATAGCTTCAAATTCTAATTTTACAAGTAATATTCATGACAATCCTATGAGCATCTTTTTAAAACCTTGCACCTGTGACGAAACAATAAACATTATTAATTCCTTAAAAAACACGAATACAGTGGGTTATGATGAAATATCCACAAAGGTAATCAAAGAATGCAAATATATAATTGCTCCCATCTTAACTGAGCTGATAAACAAGTCTTTCGTAGAAGGTTGTTTTCCAGACAAGTTAAAAGTCTCAATAATAAAACCAATATTCAAAAAAGGTGACAAAAAGCAATTAAGTAATTATAGGCCAATTGCGCTAGTTCCAATACTATCAAAAATATTTGAAAAAGCAATGCATGAAAGACTAACTTCATTCATTAATACATTTAATATTTTGAAACATGAACAATTTGGCTATCAAAAGAACAAATCAACTCAACAAGCATGTTTCAACGTTACCAACCAAATTATAAACTGCATTGATGAAAAGAACCACTGTATAACTGTTTTCATTGACATGACTAAAGCTTTTGATTTCGTTTCACATAAATTACTACTAAAGAAATTAAGCAAAATGGGAATAAGGGGACCAGCGATAAATTGGATTAAGACCTTCCTTGAAAATAGAACCCAATACACAATAATAGAAAACATTAACAGAGATAATGAATTAGTCAATACTAAATCTGCAGTCTTACTTAATGAATATGGAGTTCCACAAGGCTCTGTATTAGGTCCTCAGCTATTCTTGTTTTACATTAATGACATTCCCATTGAAATTAATAATCCAATAATCATGAATAATTATAAATTTACATTATTTGCAGATGACATATCTACAATATTTACATATTTAAATAAATTGGACGTGAATAAAATCGAAAATGACATAAACTTGACACTTAGATATTTAATTGAATGGCTGACATCTAATAACCTTAAAATTAATGTTAATAAAACTAGGTATATGCAATTTACAACTTACAATAAAAAACCCATTGACTTACAATTAACACATGATAATGAAAAAATAGAAGAAGCTGAGGAAAATATGTTTTTAGGCGTACAAATTGACAAACACTGTAACTGGCATGCACACATAGATAAAGTTTGTTCAAAACTGAACAAATTTGTTTTTGCCTTGCGCAGGTTAGCGTGGACAGTTAATATCCAAACCTCAATTACAGCCTATCATGGCTACGTGTCCTCAGTCCTACGATATGGTCTAGTTGTCTGGGGAAACTCTACGCACATAGACAAAGCATTCATTGTGCAAAAAAAATGTATTCGTGCTATAGCTAGGATTCCACCGTATGAGTCATGTAAGCCTTTCTTTAAAAAATTTAACATCCTGACTCTGCCTAGCATGTACATTTTAGAAATATTTAAATTCGTTATACACAACACGCACATTTTTACACAATTGATTGACACGAACCCAACTAAATATTTCAGAAATTCAAATAGATTAATCATAAATAAGAAACCAAAAACAACTCTTTTTTTAAGTAATGCATATACAATGTGTGTAAAGATTTACAATAAAATACCAGATCACATAAAACACTTGTCTAAAAAACACTCTATTAGAGAACTAAAAAAAATACTAATAAACAAATCTTATTATGATGTAAAGGAATTTCTAAACAGTTGACATAAATTATTTTATTTTATAATAATAGTTTTAAAATTAATTGACATTTTCTACTTCATCTAATTTCTTGACATAAATATATATATTTCTCATTATCTTCATGACATGATTAATTATTATTGTGAATGGCCTATGTATAAAATTGATTTGAATATTGTTAGCGTAAAATATATTTTGTATGATTATAATTATTAGATATTCCTATGACATGTTTAATTATTACTATTATTAATGACTTATATTGTATAAAATTGATTTGAATATTGTTAGAGTAAAATATGTTTTTTATGATGACAATTTAAATCTATATTTGCATGCTATTTTATACATAGCTAAAAGTGTTAGTTCTTAAGAAAATGATCATTACCACCTACTGTGTTCACCACTTTTATAGCAAATAAATAAATGAATGAAATATATGAAATTAGATATAACCTTAACTTTGAAAAACCTAAAATTTCTCGAAATTAATCCGCGGAAGAAGTATATATATACTTTAGGTAACTATACTAAAATTAATATGGAACTAAACAAAATAAATTGGAATGAGTGTCTCAGCGAAGGTTCATTAGAAGATGCAACGACTGCCTTTCACGAGTGTTTATATAACATCATAGATACATATATTCCTCAAAAATATGTAAACAATCGTAAAAACTTCCCAGGCTGGTATAGTTCCGCCCTCAAAAAGATTCTTAAAGAGAAATATAAATACTTCTGTAAATACCGAACCTATGGGAATACAAATGATTACAATACGTTCTCGCTACTACGTAAAAGGGCTAAGATTTTGGAAGAAAGCTCTGTTATAAATCTTACATTGAAAAATGCGAATACTCAATAGTAAAAAACCCAAAACTCTTTTGGTCCTTTATAAAAAACAACAAAAATGTTAACGCTCTTCCTTCTTCTTTGTCCTATGAGGGGTATACCGCCACCTCTGGAGCTGATGCCTGTTCTCTTTTTTCGACCTACTTTTAACAGTACCTTCCTTCCACCAAACACTAACACCACTTATATAAAACAAAACTTATTTTATTTTAATAATTCTATCGTAAATAATATTGAAATATTACCTGATAACGTTAAGCAACTATTAACTGCAGTTGACCAAACCAAAGGTGCAGGACCAGATAACGTCCCACCCCATCTTATAGTTCAGTGCTCAGATTCTTTGATGAAGCCTATTACTTTATTATTTAAACGGTCTGTACAGGAAGGCATAGTCCCAATAATTTGGAAATCTGCTTTTGTATCACCAATCCATAAGAGTGGCAGTAAAAACGTAATAAAAAATTATAGACCCATCTCAAAATAATGCATATTCGCCAAACTTTTAGAAAAAAATATTTATAAGCAAGTTTACAGCTCTCTCTCAACTCTCTTTATTCCTGAGCAGCACGGCTTTCTACAGCACAGATCGACCACATCCAATCTTTTATCTTTTATGGAATTTGTTACAGAGAATATGGATTCAGGTGGTCAGGTTGATGCCATTTTTACGGATTACAGCAAAGCCGTCGACCGTATAGATCACTCTCTACTCCTAGAAAAGCTTTATACGGCTGGAATCCATGGAAATCTGTACAGATGGTTCACTTCATACGTTCAAAATAGATCGCAGGCAGTTGTTGTCAACGGTTTTACCTCTCAATGGAATATAGTGCCCTCAGGTGTCCCTCAGGGCTCGCTGTTGGGTCCTTTGCTATTTAGTATATTCATCAACGATATACATACATGTTTTCATCATTCTAAATTTCTTCTGTATGCAGATGACATGAAAGTTTTTAAAAAAATCGAAGGACTTACCGACAATCGGTAAGTCCTTCGATTTTTTTAAAAACTCTTACTGCAGGAGGACCTTGGCAGACTCGAGAGATTCTGTAGTGCCAATAAACTAGACCTGAACACCGGTAAATGTTGTGCAATAACTTTCAGCCGTGCAATTAAAACCGTTGACAATTTCTTCTACTTTCTGAAGGATCAGAAGCTGAAAAAAGTTTCCGAGATTCGAGATCTAGGTGTCATTCACGATTGTAAGCTAACATATGTTAAGCACCTAGACTACATTGTTTCTAAAGCTAATAGGTCATTGGGTTTTGTCATAAGAATGAGCTCTCAATTTAAAAATATAAAAATACTGAAGATCCTTTATTGCTCATATGTTCGCAGCGTCCTTGAGTATTGCTCTCAAATATGGAATCCACAATACAGCACCCATATCAACCGGATAGAGTCCATCCAAAGAAGATTTACGAGATTTCTACAATTTAAGTGCGGGACACTTGATACTAACTACGAGTCGAGATGCAGAAGGTACCATTTTCTACCTTTATACTACAGACGTCGAATAGCTGACATCTCGATTCTACTGAAAATCGCACAGCAAAAAATAGATTCTCCTCATCTCCTTTCCAAAATAAACTTACAAGTCCCGTCACGATCCTCCAGAACCTCATCCTATAACCCTCTCTATACTCCTTTTTCCCATACTAATTTAGTGATCAATGGCTGGGGTCTTCAAATTAAATATCTGATGTACTGCATTACTTTATTTGACAACCGGTTAAGTTGGCGAGGGGCAGACGACTGACTCTCGCAGGAGTTATATCTTATTGCGACGTACATATACATAACATAACAAAGTAAGCTGACTCTACATTTTACAATTACTGAGAAATGATATATACACTACACTAATTATCGTAAAAACTCTTTCTTCGTAAGGTCATCTAACTCTTAACGACTTAAGTAAGCTTCACGACCTTGATTTATTTAATTGTTCAGTTAACGCTACTAAAAAGTTAATCACTAGGCAATGGTTTGAGGCTGTTTCTTAACTGTTGGTGAACTAATACGATGAAATCATGGTGACAAACTGTTTTGTACACTACACATACTAAGGCGGGTCAATAAGTCCGTGACTTTTTGAATTTCTAACCTCCTTACTGAAAAAGCAACACTACTCCTGTCAACAGGCATCTGTCAGTTGACTCCTATCAAAATTTGAAGTTGCTGCGTCAGTTAGTTTGTGTTTTACAGCTATATCAGACTACCAGTAACTTAAGAAAACAATGGAAAAAAGTGAATTTCGTGTGCTTAGTAAGCATTATTTTTTGCGAAAAAAAACCATTACCGAGACCAAGGCTAAGCTTGATAAATACTATGGGCACTCTGCACCATCGATTTCAATGGTAAAAAAGTGGTTTACTGAATTTCGTAAAAAAATTCCCCTCTAAAAAAAATAAAAAATGATTTACATATTTAACAAAAACAAAAATTTTGAATTTAGCAAACATTAACATTTGGGAGTTTGTTTTGCGACAAAACACTTAAATTAGTTCCTTGATTACAATTTAACTCCTTCTTTAACATCTTCCTTACACTTGTAACACAAACTTTGTATATAATAATAGCACAAAACACAAAAAGGATGACTGCCATAACTGTCACTGTGATGCTCAACACTTCCAATTTATAATTAGCATTGGATGCTGTTGCATGATTTGCTCCATTCTGAGCGATAACAATTTCTTCATCTTTCTTTTCTACCGAATATGTTTTTCCCATTTTGTTAAATATAATTTAACTTTTAATACTGTCAACTTTAAACTTTGTGAATTGAGCTTGATAATCAAATTTATATAATGATATATAAATAACTTGTTGGGCCGACACTAAAATAAAATGAATGCAAATATGCATAACTAAAACTTATAACAATTAGTATGTGCTGAGGTGACATTACGCAATTTTCGCGTACTTACTTGCTAATAAAAAAAAAAGCCAATGCATTGTTAACCTAGTTACAGTCCAAAAACCTTACAGGTCTTTTAATTTTTCTGCCACTACGTGATTGCTGTAAAGGCGTATACACATTAGCCTCTCTATGCTGATCTAAGCTACTGTCATGTCTAACTTCATTTTCTTCTAAAATATACGCGGGCTTGAGTCTATCGATCGAAACATTACATTCTCGATTATCAATTAATATTTTAAAAACTTTAGTAGCCCTTTCTAAAACTTTATATGGTCCGCTGTACGGAGGTGTACGTGTTAGCGGCCTCCGTACCGCGTCCACTCTTAGAAAAACATGTGAACAGGACTTTAGATCAGCATGCACAAAAATACTATTACTTTCTTTAAATGCCCTTTTTATGGGCTTAATTTTGCTCAAGGTATCTCTTAACTTTATTATAAATGAATGTGGGTTATCAATTTTCATACTTTTATCAGAACAAAATTCTCCCGGCAACCTTAAACAATGACCCAGAGCTAATTCCGCAGCACTAATATTATCATTGTCTACTTGACAAACAGCTCTTAATCCTAACATGACCGTGGGTAGTTCTACTAACCATGAGAGATTATTATTCAATCTAGCCGTCAACGCCAATTTTAAAGACCTATGCCACCTTTCGATCTTACCATTACACTGTGGGTGGTATGGAGTAGTCCGCGTTTTTTGAATACCTAATAATTTCATTAAATCTGTGAATAATTCGCTTTCAAACTGTCTACCTTGATCAGTGGTAATAATTTTAGGACAACCGAAACGACATATCCATCCCTCATACACTGCTCTAGCTACCGACTCCGCGGTCATGTCCTTCACAGGGCAAATCTCAGGCCATCGCGTTAGTCTATCGATCATAGTGACGCAATAACGGAAACCGTGCTCGGTTTCCGGTAAAGGTCCTATCAAATCAACGTGCAAATGTTCGAAACGCGCGCTATGATTAAAATCGCTAAGTTTCGAAACTGTGTGCCGTATAACCTTACTTTTCTAACACCTCACACACGTCTTGGCCCAGGTCCCTATGTTTTTATTCATACCTGGCCAAAAAACTTTTTTACTAATTAACGTACGCGATGCTCTAACTCCGGGATGAGAAACATCGTGAAATTTATAAAAAATACTTTTCCTAAACTGAGATGGTATATACGGCCTAATATTCTGAGTTGATGTTTCGCAATATATTTTAATATTTTCGTTATTATCGAGCGATAAATGTTTCCATTGCAATTTATCATTTGTTTTCATTAAATCCGCGAGCTCAGCGTCTGTCGCCTGCGCTCGCGCAACTTCCACGTATTCGCTCGAACTAGGACATATGATACTCTCGATTCTCGATAAGGCGTCGGCCACCTGATTTTCAGTGCCTTGTATATGTTGTATGTCGCTCGTAAATTCGCTAATATACAACAATTGACGCGCTCGCCTAGGTAACTCTTTATTAGAACTTAATTTACTTAAAGCAAATGTGAGAGGTGTATGGTCTGTGTAAATTGTTAAATTTCTACCTTCGACTAAATCCCTAAAATATACTATTCCCGAATAAATTGCCAAAAGTTCCTTGTCATAAGTTGAGTACTTCTTTTGTGGTTCTGATAATCTTTTTGAAAAATATCCTAAAGGTTTCCAAGAATTTTCTTCCCACTGATTTAACACTGCCCCTATACTAAAATCTGACGCGTCAGTCATTAAACCTAATTTAGCATTCGATATCGGGTGCGAAATAGTGACAGCATTTTTTAAATTTTCTTTACATATTTCAAATGCGCTATTCGCCTTGTCGGTCCAATCTATACGCGTCTTATCTCGTTTCTTAGCCCCATGTAAATACCTATCTAAAACCCCCTGAACTCGAGCAGCGTTAGGAATATGATTTCTATAAAAATTTAGCATGCCCAAAAATCTACGTAATTGCTCTATTGTCTCTGGTTTCGGGTATGACTCGATAGCTTTAACTTTGTCCGGTATCGGACTTATGCCTTTTTCTGAAACTAAATAGCCTAAAAATTCAATAGAGGATTGTCGAAAAACACATTTACTTAAATTAATAGACATTTTATATTTACTTAACCTTTCAAATATTAACCGCAAATGTTCTCTATGTATATCAGGGTTATCCGATCCTACTATTATGTCATCTATGTACCCGAATACGACTGACTGCATTTCGCCTCCTGTACAGTCGCCGACATAATTCAATTGCTCTATACCCGATAAAACTGTATTATTAATAAATCTTTGAAATGTTTGTGCCCCGTTACGCAGGCCAAACGTCATTCTTGGATATTCAAAAAGCCCAAATGGCGTAATAATGGCTGTTTTTTTTATGTCATCTGGAGTAATACCTATAAAATGATAAGCTCATCTCGGCGCGCAGCGCTGCAACCTCTAGCTCCAATCTACTCATCTGCTCGTCCGGCTGCTTATCTTCTTCTCTCTTGCTTGATACTGCTGCAACATCTCCGGCGTTGGTGTATTCTGTTATTTTATCCGCCATGGCCGCCAGCTTCTCCAAAGACTGGTCTTCACACACCGCCATAACTGCTCGAACCGATGATGGCATCTTCGATAACCACAGGCTCTTGAGTGTGGTGTCTGCAATTTGTGCGCTGCGACCCAGATCCCTCATTCTTCTTAAAAACTGGGAGGGTCTTTGCGAACCCAACTCCAGCTCCGACACCAACTTCTGCATTTGTCTTTCGGCACTCTCTTCGTAAACCTGCAGCAGTCTCACTTTAAGCGCCGTATACTTGTCCTGCGCGGGTGGTGACATCACCAGATCGCTCACCTGCTGGATGGCTTCTTTTCCAAGTTTTGAGATGACCATGTTGAATTTGGTCTCTTCGCCCTGCTTCTGTGGCGCCATCACAGCCTCGAACTGTGCGAACCATAACCTTGGCAAGTCTGTCCAAAAATCCGGCAGCTTTGTGGACACGCTTATAGATGCCAACGCTGCGCCTGACGCCTCTTTCTTATACCCCGTATCTGCTGCTGCGTTCATTTTCTTAAAAAAAATTGAGCTGACGGGTTGATGAGCCGCCTGCCGTTGTACTCGCCACGTGCCGCCGCGTGTTCTTCTATTGCGTCACGCTTGCTTCCTGTCGCCGCGTTGAATTCGATCTCAAACAAAACTTACCCCACAGCCAATGTCACTCTGTACGGCGATTTCCTTCACTAGGATCACGTCGGGGTCACCAGTTTAGTGATCAATGGCTGGGGTCTTCAAATTAAATATCTGATGTACTGAATTACTTTATTTGACAACCGGTTAAGTTGGCGAGGGGCAGACGACTGACTCTCGCAGGAGTTATATCTTATTGCGACGTACATATACATAACATAACAAAGTAAGCTGACTCTACATTTTACAATTACTGAGAAATGATATATACACTACACTAATTATCGTAAAAACTCTTTCTTCGTAAGGTCATCTAACTCTTAACGACTTAAGTAAGCTTCACGACCTTGATTTATTTAATTGATCAGTTAACGCTACTAAAAAGTTAATCACTAGGCAATGGTTTGAGGCTGTTTCTTAACTGTTGGTGAACTAATACGATGAAATCATGGTGACAAACTGTTTTGTACACTACACATACTAAGGCGGGTCAATAAGTCCGTGACTTTTTGAATTTCTAACCTCCTTACTGAAAAAGCAACACTACTCCTGTCAACAGGCATCTGTCAGTTGACTCCTATCAAAATTTGAACTTGCTGCGTCAGTTTGTGTTTTACAGCTATATCAGACTACCAGTAACTTAAGGAAACAATGGAAAAAAGTGAATTTCGTGTGCTTAGTAAGCATTATTTTTTGCGAAAAAAAACCATTACCGAGACCAAGGCTAAGCTTGATAAATACTATGGGCACTCTGCACCATCGATTTCAATGGTAAAAAAGTGGTTTACTGAATTTCGTTGTGGCCGTACAAGCACTGAAGATGCCGAACGTCCTGGACGCCCAGTTGAGGTCTCTACACCCGAAACAATCGAAAAAATTCACGATATGGTGTTGGCCGACCGAAGATTGAAAGTGCAAGAGATTGTGGAAGCCATAGGCATCTCGCATGGCTCAGTGGTTTCAATTTTGAATGATCACTTGGGCATGAGAAAGCTTTCCGCAAGTCGACCACAAATGCAATCGTGTAACAACTTCACAGGAAGGTTTGGCGTTGTTTAATCACAATACGGAGGAGTTTTTGCGCTGTTTTGTAACCGTGGACGAAACATGGATCCATCACAACACACCAGAGACCAAACAACAGTCAAAACAGTGGGTTTCTAAGGGTGAATCGGCGCCAAAGAAGGCCAAGGTGGGTTTGTCAGCCAATAAAGTTATGGCGACTGTTTTTTGGGATGCACGTGGGATAATCCACATTGACTATCTTCAAAAGGGAAGAACAATTAATGGGGAATATTATGCCAACTTATTGGACCGCTTCAATGAGGATTTGAAAAAAAACCGACCTCATTTGGCCAAGAAAAAGTTCTTTTTCACCAAGACAATGCAAGGGTGCACACATGTGCAGTTGCCATGGCAAAAATCCATGAATTGGGCTATGAATTGCTCCCACATCCATCCTATTCTCCAGATTTGGCTCCGAGTGACTACTTCTTGTTCCCAAACCTGAAAAAATGGCTCGGTGGAAAAAGATTTGACTCCAATGATGAAGTCATCTCGCAAACAAAGGCCTATTTTGAGGACCTCGACAAATCATATTTTTTGGAAGGGATAAAAAAATTGGAGAAGCGTTGGACAAAGTGTATGGAGCTCAAGGGGGACTACGTTGAAAAATAAAATGATTTATTTATCAAAAAATCTGTGTTTTATTCCAAAAGTCACGGACTTATTGACCCGCCCTCGTACTTTTTCTTCATACTTACATCAGAATAGCATTTGTTGTTATTTAGTATTATAATTGTGAAAACGTGTTTATAATGTATAGAATTTATATTGTATTTAAGATAGTTTATATAATTATATCACTGTATTTTCCTTACACAATACTACCAACACTCTGTCTATTAGAAGACTATTCATACTGCATGTCATCATAAAAAAACATATAAAATTAGAATATGACCCAAAAATTTTGGAAAAAAGAAGGGACTACAAAGTAGCAAATGTTGCACAGTTACGTACGAAATTCGCCCAATGTCAGTTCCATTACCTTTCCTCGTATTTATACAATAAATGTAATAAAATACTAAAAATCTACTCTTTAAATAAACGCGACTGCAAAATCAAAGTTACAGCCTGGCTTAAGACCCTAAATTATGAAGAAACTGAATATTTTCTAGTATAAGTTTTAATTTTTAAAGCTCACTATTACATTGTTTTACTATAAATTACACCATATTTAATATTTACACTATTTTTACTATTTACACCATATTTAATATATACACTATTTTACTATTTAAACCGTATAATTAACATTTACACTATTTTTACTATTTACACAATATTTTATCTTTACACTATTTTTAAAATGTTATTTTACAACTAGCACTTTATCTACTATTCACGATTTTGTTTTATCCTAAGGCACACTACAACTCACACACACACACAAACACACACACACACACACAGCACACACACAGCACACACACACATCCTCTGCTGTCTTTTCTATAGTTTTAGTTTTAATCTAAATTGCTGTAACTATTTCATCAGTAAAATATAAGAGTGTGCTAAGGAAGAGTGGCCTTTCCTGACACAGGTGCTCCTAGCACTTAATAGGGAAGGTCAACCTCTGTTTATTATTATGTATGTGCTATTTTGATGAAATAAAAGAGAGGGAGATTTTTTTTAAAGCTAAGGTCAATATAAATATTTGTTATGAAGGTTAGTACCTCGTAGGGGTATTCATACAAAGGTAACTTGGAATGGGATTGTATGGAAGTATTCTGTTTAATCATGTGTAATTTTCTAAAGCTTTATTAGAGTTATTAGAGTATTAATAAGGGAACGGGCTTATGGCGCCAAAATGGGGATGTTAGACACAAGTTATTTAGATACTCAAGGTTTTTTTCAGTGGATGATTTGAACGTAAACTAGTTCTAAAGATAAAGCGGTCTGATAAAAGTTGGAAGCGGATGGACAGAGGAAGATCACCACATTCTACTTGAAGAACATTTTCATGTAGGTTTCATGCAGCCCAGAACACAACGAAGTGCTCTTGAGTGCAGTAAATCTAAGGAGTTGAAGGAGGATTTATTACAAGGTGTTACGGGTGGAATTAAAATAAAAAAAGATTTTCCGTGACAATATATTTTTAACAAAAAAAATAGGGGTCGTGGGCAGAAGGCCGTATGGTCTGATCTAGCCTCTTGGTGTCAAGGTGGTGGTAAGGGGATTTAAACCACGTGGGAACTTAGCTGAGGATCCAGGTGTCTAGCACGTGGCGGATGCGAGATAGGGCTCCAACTCCTGGAAGCTTCTCCGTCACCGCTGCGTCCGTCCGTCGTAGATAGATCGTCTCAATAAAAAAATAAATCCCCGTCCAATGACTATCCGCACTCTGAACTCCAGCTAGATATAAGCCCTTTTAAATGCCTCGAATGCTGTAGTTGGCGGTGTTTCGTGCCCCAAATCAAGTTCCTGGAATAATCACGATAACGTGTCGGTAGGAGTCCGGTCCTACAGCCTCTGATAAAATGAAAAAAAGATAAGATGATATTAAGGGCAACCAATATGATACAAACATCCTAACATTTTAATAGTGCTAAATTAGAAAGATGAAACTACAAATTGAGCACGTGGTATGGCTAATCAAATAATTGACAACTAATTTACCAAGATGATAGTTTACATGAAAGACTAATGCGTTTTAATACAAGCAATGATTTTCCAAATATTCACAACACAGATACACTAAATTACTCACCGTGGAACACGGGATTAAAATATAATTATTTATAACGACTACATCTTGAGTCTTAGCGAAAATTTAATTCGAAAAGGAAATGTCATTCGAGGAAGTGCCATATATATACCTTTCCTTCCTTTTTTTTAAACTTTTGACAACTATAAACTAAAGCGTAAAGATAAGAAATCCAGAAATCAAAATAAGAAGATATTATATCAATAATCAATATATTATGTAATATAATATTAGAAATTTACTGTATTTTCATTATTAAAAACTAAATTATTATTTTTCTAAGATTTAAGACGAAAGTAAAATCGATCTACGAACTAAGTATTAAAGCAAGGCTGACGCCGTTAGTAAGGACGTGCGCCGATAGATGGCGTTTTAAGCCTCTAAAAATGAATAAATAATTAATTATACAAATCATAGATGACGCGAGTAACGCCGAAATAATTGATTTTATGGAAAGGGAATGTAACTACGTTACAAAGGTTTGAGGAGGAAAGTGCCATAATCAAAAATACTTCTGATAATGGCATTGTATAAAATTTTTTGGGAAAAGGGATAAATTTTACGGATTTGAAGGGATTTAATAAAACGTTCGTACGTTTTAGATGACTTTAATTAATAGTAAATAAATTAATTAAAAAAATATAATAACTTAAAAACGCCTAATATTTTATAAATATCTCATGCCGTTGCGTTCTGCAGGACATATCATCGTATGTATGTGTAATTTTCATACTTCGCAAAAGCACACACCCATGAATATCGACATGATTATATAGCGGCAACTCCCGCGGCAGGCGATGGCTCTCGGCTATCCGATAACTTCCGAAAACCGCCGAACTGGCTTGTCGGAAATTATTCGTTGCCTATAATCCGAGTAAAAATAATAGACGGAAATCTAATAAATCACGTATGTACATTATGCATTTTTGTTTAGTAAGGTTTTATTTGTTTAAGTAGAAGAAACGTTTTGTGTTTCGCGGGGGCCATATTGCATATTTCATGTGATAAGCATTGTTTACAATTTAATCGCTCCAGTTTATTTATAGTTTTCTTAAAAGATTTTTCATTTTAACATTTGAAAGTGTGTACATTTAACAGTTTATTACTGAGTTTCTATAATAATTGTAGTGATTTGCTTTTACTTGTGCGTTTGTTGATTTTTTTTAAATGTTATTTGATTGTAAGGTTTGGGTTTAAAATGTGTACTAATAAAAAATTAAAAATAACAAGTTCTCATAATTGTCATTCAGTGAAAAGATGCAAATTCTGTCTAAAGGTAGGTGTGTACCCGAGATATAACAATTAAACCAGCAAAAAAATAATGTAACTCGAAAATTTCATGTTAAAAGTTATGAAACGTATAACTGGCTGTGTGGTTGTGTACACACGATTAAATTATATTGTTTTCCTTGCATATTATTTAGTAATTCTAGTACAGTGTGGACTGATTCGGGATATTCAGATTTAAATAATTTCTATTCCGCGGCCAAGAAGCATGACCATACAGAAAAACATCTGAAGGCCTGCTTAAAATTAAACACTTGGTAAATCTCGTATTGAAATGAGTATCGACAGTCAGTTACGATTAGATATTGAGAGGCATAATGCTAAAGTTGATCGCAATAGAAACATTTTTCAAACATCTTTTCTAAGTAAATCAATCAGCTCATCGCGAACCTATTTTGTATGTGAGGTTTCTTTTTTTTTCATTTTTCGATTTCGGTTCCTTGGGGAATGTTATTCAGTTTCATGAGTGGAATCTGTAGTTTGACGCTCGTTTTGTTCCACCCGTATATCTAAAATACATATTTATTACACGTATACATACATAAAAAACTATACCTACCTATTTGTTTTAGGAAAAATGTCATCCAAAAAACGAGATCGTCGAAAACTTGGGGCAAGACTATATAAAAACTATAGCAACGAAATGTTGTCATTGGCAGTTGATATGATCCAGAATAAAAAAATGTCATCGTATGATGCCGAAAAAGCTTATGGTATTCCTCGAAGAACAATAGAAAGAAAAGTTAAAAAACTACATATGAATAAACCAGGATCTCCACAAAGACTGACTGAAGAAGAAGAATTGAACTTTGTGAAAGTTCTGATTATAGTGGGAGACTACGGTGCTCCCCTGAACCTAATGGATCGCAGGATACTTGTGCATGAGTATTTATTGAAAAATAATAAGGCTCACATTTTTGACGGAAAACTACATGGAGAGTGGTGGGCCCGGGCTTTCATAGAACGGCATCGTGACAAACAAACTATCAGATTAGTGCAAAATATTAAGAGAGCGCGAGCCGAAAAACTTTAACTGAATTTAAAAATTTCTTTGGAAATTTTGAACATGTGGTCAAAAATGTTCCTCCAACTCATTTGTTAAATTACGATGCGACCAATTTTAGCGATAACCCAGGTTCCATAAAATGTATATTTCGTTGCGGGGTAAAGTACCCGGAAAGAATCATGAACAGCACAAAGGGCTGTATTTCAGTGATGTTTGGCGGAACCGCAGATGGCAAAGTATTGCCGCCATATGTCGTATACAAATCCGAAGCATTATGGAGCTAATGGGTCGAAGGAGGTCCCGATGAAGCACGTTATAATAGAACTAAAAGTGAATGGTTCGATTCGAGTACATTTTTTGACTGGTTCACTACCATAATTATACCATGGGCACGAAAATTAGAAGGAACCAATGTTATCATTGGCGATAACCTAAGTAGCCACATCAATCATGAAGTAATAGAGTTGTGCGAGAAGTTTGATATTAAATTTGTACTTTTGCCGTCTAATTCGACACAAATAACTCAACCCCTTGATGTCGTATTCCTTGGGACTTTAGAAAAATCATGGCGCAAAATATTGACAAATTACAAAGTTGAAAACCCACGTCAAGTGTCTTTAAATAAATGTCACTTTCCACTTCTTCTGAAAAAGGTAATGGATGATATCAATATGGGAAAAAAAGAAAACGTGGTCAGCGGTTTCAAGGCCACAGGTATCTATCCATTTAACCCACAAAAAGTTTTAAAAAAATTGCCAGACTGACAATAATCCTGAATACTCAGTAGGCCAAGCGTTACTTGATTATTTAAAGTCGATAAGAAAACCCAACGAAGTGAAAAATGGGAAGAACAAGAAATTGAGTGTTGAATCTGGAATGTCTGTTTCAAAATCAGACCTCACTAAAAGAGAAGTAACTGAAAATCAGAGGAAGAAAAGAGAAAAAAAATCGGAAGCTAAGAAAATTAAAACCGAAAAAACAGATCTGACCAGAAAATTAGAGACTAACATAAAACTTGACGAATTTACTGGACTTCAAAGTGATATCACCGACAAAGTTTGTGAAAATTTAAGTGATATCGAAGAGAAGACTAACAAAAGAAAACGTAAAATCGTTACATAACCTGTGGCAACTTGGCCTAGTATCCTGGATTACCAGTTCTTATAATAATCCAAATCGGGTTACCATGTTTAAAAATCCGAAGATAAAATAATATTGGCAACTTGAACAAAAATAAGAAATGATATGAACCGCTTATGAAAACTCGTATGCAGGTCAAGATGCCACAATCGTGTCAACTTGACCTCTGTTAGGTTTATTTTTTTATAGTGTCAGGTTAATTGTATTTTGGGGAAATAACTAGTAAAAGTGAATTATGAAATCATTGTTGCCATTAAAAAAATAAAAAATGTTAAAGAGACTTCTTTAACATTTTTTTATTTTTTTACTGGCATGGGATATCTGGTTTAAAGTTATTTTAAAAACTTTAAAAAAATGTGGTCAAGTTGCCACATTTTACGGTAATTAATAATGCGTCCACCCACCTCCTAGAATTGTTTGAAAATATGAACGAAAATACATTAGACTGGGATGGTGAAACACTAACACAAGTCAGTTCATTTTTATTTATTATGAAATAATTTGAATTTAATTTTCTTTTAAAATCTTTCGCAGATATTTTTGCAGAAACGGATATTTTGTAAGATATTTTGCAAAAAAAACTAGTGACATCGCGTATTGTGTAACAAAGATAAAAGAGTTAGAGTCATATTTGGAACGTTTCAAACTTTTTAAAAGAAAGCGCAACGTCGATGATGTAAAAATACATTATCGGCGAATTTTTGTTGAAATAATTGATAATGTAGTCAGTGAATTAACAAATCGCTATAAAAACATTAAAGATTTAAAGATTATTGAGCTTCTTTCTTGTGAGAATTTTAAAAAATATAGTGAACGTTTCCCTGAAAATGAAATCAGAGAGTTCACTAATAATTATCAGGCAAATTTTAATTTTGATAAATTGAAAAATGAATTGCAAGCATGCAAGCAGCGCATCGGCAGAGCGTTCATTTTCGTGTTTAAAACGTATCCACACATATTTGAGAAACACACAAAATCAACAACGACTCACAGAGCTTTCCATGTTTTCTATAGAAAAGGCATTAATGATAGAATTAAAACGCAATCCAACTTTCTATGACGATATCCTAAAATCATGTTTAAAAAAGGATAGGCGCATAGATTTAATCTATAAATAAATGAGTAGTTTGTTTTTTTTACTAACCCGTAGTTTTATTATTAAGTTTATTTATATATTTTGCGAATCACATGAAAATCGGCCTTTTTAAAGGCCACATCGGATATCTTGCAAGGGACGTGTTATGTATATATCACTCACTTGGATAAGATATTTGAGGTGGCCGAAATCTTGCGTTTATTTACATCGGGATATAGTAATCTCAAGTAACCGGAACCTTGAATACCTATGTGAAAATTGAAGCTGACTGACTGGTGAGTAGTTATAATATTTTAAAATATGCTTATTATTTTACTTATTAGAATTTCTTCCGCCGCGACGATCGATTGCTGTTTTGTCTGCGTTGCCGTAGAAGATGTACATGAATAGTAGTACATCTAAGACTTGCTCTGTTGGCATGGTTTCGACTTAGAAATCCGTCGCTTGGCTGTAGCTATGATAAAAATCTATAAACGAAAAAGTTTTTGTGATCGAGTACTTCGCCGCATACCCAGTGTCATAATCCTGTGCACGCCACTGCCTGCAAGAGCCTTATTATGTTTAGATTGCGTTCGGTTTTTAAAATTATATTATTTATATAGCTCCAATTAGTCTAGAGTCCAATGTTAAACCTAAAAAATTAACACTATTTTTGAGAGGAATGATTTGATTTTCAATTTCCAGATCTGCAGGGGAGATATTTATTTTCGTACTGAAAATCGCCACATTATTTTTGAGGCTGATAATTAAAGACCAATCTGTTGTAATGAAGATATTAGGAAATCTAATGAGTGTTACATAGAAGATAAAGCTGCTAGACATGAGGGATTTAATATGTAGGTATAGGACAAGGTCATCTGTATACTGAAGGATGTTACAGTCTTAAGTTTAGGGAGAGGTGAAGAGAGGATGAATATAGATTATAGAGGATTGGGCTGATTACAGATCCCTGAGTAAGATCTATCCAGACCAAGTGGGAATCAAAATAATAGTCAGGAATGTGGAGTTTAACATCTCGACACATCAGCAGGCTACAAATGACATTTATAAATTTTTTCTCTGGTATGTTTAGCTGTTGTAACTTGTACCTGAGCATAGAAAGTTGAACACTTAGAGGCGGCTTTTTATTTCGATATTTGTTTTTTCAATGTCAAAATTCAGCATGAATAGATCCGTTCTTCTTTATTATTACTAAAGTAGCATGAGCTATTGCCAATAGTAAGTGAAAGGTACAAAGAAAAAAATTAAAATGAAACGTTAGCTAAGCGAAATAAAATGATAACTTAGTACATAATTTTTATTTCAGTGTCATATCAACATTAAAAGATAAAACTAAGTCCTTCTTTTGGTAAGTGACGTTGCAGTAGATTCGCCCGTTTGTAAAGGGGAAGTTTTTGTATATGGAAGCCGGAGGTACTGTCATATTCTCATACACGTAGTCGCCCTAAGAAAACAAAATAATATAACATCAGGGTAAGGGTTAAGGCCAGCCTCACAGTCCAGCCTGCAACTTCAGCAGCCTGTAAAGAGTGTCAATTTGCCGTCATTTGATTAGTACGATTGACACTAATGACGGCCATAAATACTGGCGCTGGATTTACAGGCTGGATGGTCCTATAGTGCTATTTTATATATTATAGTTTGCAGCCCGGGACACGGCAAATATGTGTATTTGTTAAGGCAGCTGATTTATTTTACAACTAACTAAATATTAATCGAAGCGAAAACATAATAAATGATGTTTGGACAATAATAAAATCTATAAATAAAATACAAAAGCATATTTTATGTCAAAGCTCAAGTATTTCGGCGTTGTTTAAAGAACTGCATAGAAGGAATAAACGACTCCCCGAGGGAGGGTGTTTTGTCGAAAAAATACATTCTCGTTGCAGACAGCCGTACCATACTTACAGGGGGAATAGGGCAGCTGAGTTTTTTCAAACGTTTTTCCTTAGGCGTAGACTTCAAATATGCTGCTACGATTGCCGAGCCCAAGAAAGTATCCTTTTCTATGAAATCGCAGAAATTATCAAAATGTAAGTCGACGAAACTCGGCTTATACATATTGGAGAGTAACTCGAAAAAATCAAAATACACCTAAAAATATTGAATAATTATTAAAAGTTAGTGACCCGGCCCAGCTTTGCACGGATAAAACACATAATATTATAAACCTTCCTCTTGAATAACTCTATCTATTGCTGAAAACCGTATTAAAATCCGTTGAGTAGTTTTGAGACTGGGACTATATGATCCGGAATCCGGCGGGCCCGGGAAAATTCAGAGCACTGAAAATAGAAATCTTTGCTAATACAATAGAGTTGAAGATGGAAGTATTGAGTGTCGAGCTGTCATATGACATTGACATTTGACCCGACACTCATGTGTACGATTTTCAACTCTAACGTATTAGCGAGAAGTTCTATTTTCAATGCTCTGAATTTTTCGAAAACGGCTACAAGTATTTTCACAAAATTTAGTATGCAGGGAGTTTTGGGGGAGAACAATTATTGATCTAGCTAGGACTTATCCCTGGGAACTGTACATTTTAAGCTATATATGTTTTGTCTTTCGTTGTGCTACTATCCTACTACTATTATAAAAGTGAAAGTTTGTGAGGATGGATGGATGGATGTGTGGACGGATGTTTGTTACTCTTATACGCAAAACTACTGAACGGATTTCAATGAAAATTTGATATGGAAGTAGTTTAGGCTCTGGATTAAAACATAGGCTAATTTTTATCCCGAAAAAGTACACTTTTCCCGATACATGATACTATTTTACGCGGGCGGAATCGTGAGAAAAAGCTAGTATATCAATAACTAGCTTTTCCCGCGGCTCCAAATTTATATAAAATGCGTCGAGTAGTTTTTGCGTGATAGAGTAACAAACATCCGTCCATCCATCCATCCTCACAAACGTTCACTTTTATAATAGTAGTAGGAAGTAGGATTGCGTCTCTATTAGGTCGGTCCGATTGGCACACACACTGCTCAGGGTGCGAATGATCTATGAATCTTCGAAAATTCGGATTGTGGTGGGTTCAAATTCCGGTCAAATGAATATTCATATGTGAATGTTTTTATTATTTAATTTATAAGAACTACGAGCAAGCTCGGTTACCCAGCTAAATATACTTCTTTAATTTGTCTCAGTAGCGTAAATAATACTCGCCGACAATGACAGCCTCAGTGGTGCAGTGGTTTAGAGCCTGGCTCTCGACTCGGGGTCGTGGGTTCGATTCCCGCGTTGGAACAACAAAGGAGCTTCCAAGTTTGGGTAGGACAATGCTGCTGATCACCAGATTGTCTGACAAGAGAGATGATCCATGCGTCGGATGGGCATGTAAAAAGTCGGTCTTGCGCGTCTCTCGCCAGTCGTGTCGGTCATCCGTCCCACTGGGTTACGAGAGTAAAGGAAGATACTCTTGTGTACTGCACACACACTTGGGCAATATAAAATTAACTCCTGCGTAGCTGGCTGCGTTTAAATGAAACCGACCACCGTCACCGAAATCGGTGTGGGGAGCTATAAGCTATTATAACACTCGCCGAGTATTTGTTGTTGAGTTCACTGAGCGTCTGGGCATAGGTGTTGATGTAGCGCGTCCGGTCGCGGCGACTGTAGCGGCGTGTCGTCAGCGTGAAGTTGGCAAAGTGGACGTGGTCGACGTAAGTCACCTCGGCGTGCTCAATTTGCAGGTAATGTTTCTGAAATAGATGAAGGAGTTGGTCTTAAATTACCTATTTAATTATTATAATATTTAGGAGTTGGTTATAAAAATACAGTATTCCACGGGACCACTGTACTTTTTCGGGATGAAAAAACGCGTAAGTGTTAATTCAGAGCCTAACCTACTACAATACCAAATTTCATGAAAATCCGTTCAGTAGTTTTTGCGTGAAAGAGTAACAAATATCCATCCATCTAACCATATATCCATCCATCCTCACAAACTTTCACACTTATAATAGTATAAGTAGAATTCCTTTTTTAATTTCGGAATTAAGTTTTTAAGGATTTTAGTTACGTAATTAAAAAGATTAATTTCACATGTTCAAATACCTTTTCACATGAAACCAAAGTCAGCATAGTTGTTACACAGAGCAACGCTAGGTCTAGGTCCTTCCAGCTCATTTTCAGTTCTATGATTAAATCACAAACGTAATAATAACATTTTGATATTAGTCTGTTTCGTTGTACTATTAAAATTAATTTAATCTTTTTTTAATTGCCATGTTTTGGCAATTTGCAAACATTATGCTGTAGTTAATGTAGCATAACTTGTGACATAATAGTTTAAACATAAGCGCCATATTCATGGTCCAACCTGCAAATCCAGCATCAGTACAAATGGCCGTGATAAGTGTCAAAAGTGTCAATCATTTATCATTTAATTTGCCTACAAGTCCGCTTCAGGGCCTCGATATTGGATTTGCAGGCTGGACCGTGGGAAAGGAGCTTCAGTTTTCTGAGGAAGAAATTCTAGTTGATTGCTAAAGCGCCATACTAACGGTCAGGCCTGCAAATCCAGCACCGGTACTAATTGCCGCCATTAGTGTCAATAATTTATAATTTTTACTCTCAGATTATGGCCTGAGTTTTTACCTACAAGTCCGGTTCAAGGCCGGTGCTGGATTTGCATCCTGAACCGTGATTATGGCACATACAACTAATTGTTTATTTGTTTAAAAATTTTGTTATGGTATAGGTATAGTCAGAGATAAAATTACTTAAAGTCATTTTATCTCTGACAGCAACTTTACGCAGATGACTTTGGCTACGTTTGGCAGCTCTATTATATTAGCTCAGAGTTCTATTTACAGTGCAGTTCTTTCTGTTGCGACCCCAAAAAAACGCTCGTGGGAACGTGGGCTTATGGATCAATCTCATAGAAACTCCGTTGTAAAGTTACTCTGAACGGACTGTACAACTAAGTTTTTCTTCGCCATGTAGCTCGGATTAAATCTAAACGTAAACAAAAAGATCATTATGGTCGCTGACTCGAATTTAATTTTTTTTTATGTGTTACCTAAACAGAAAAAATAACATCTTTTACAGTAATTACATAAATTGCCAAACTGTGGAGCAGTTTACACACTAATAACGAACAAACATTGTTATAAGCTAAAATTGCATATTCATGTTGTTTATATCTAAATGCTGCCTTATTTATAGGTGTAATACAGCTTGCATCTTTTATTACTAGGTAGGTACCGACTTACATAACTTCTAACAACAATAATATTCTAATAACAATATAATTTACAAATTAAACAAAAACTTAATCAATAACTTAAGTAATGTGAAATAAACGAATATAAGTATATACGAGGGCTGCACTAAAAGTATCGGGAATGGAATATTTCCACTGTTCCTGTCATATTAAAATCTTTTAAATTTAAAACTCCTTGGTTTTAAAAATCGAATACCGTTTATTTATTTTAAAAAAGATTCTCGGTCTTGTCACAAAGTCTCGTCAAACTTGCTTAGTCGTTGAGAAAATGGAATTGACTCGAGAAAATTCTAGAGCGATGATTTATTATGACTTTCGAAGTGGTTTAACACAAAAACAGTGTGTTGACCGGATGATTTCTGCATTTGGTGATGAAGCCCCATCCAAAACCACAATTTATCGCTAGTTTGCTGAATTTCAACGTGGACGTGTCAAGCTCAGTGATGATCCCCGTCAAGGTCGTCCAAAAACTGCAGTCACCCAAGAAAACGTTGATGCTGTGCGTAAGCTGATTGAGGAAGATCGATATGTGACATACCGCGAAATTCAGGCAACTTTAGACATTGGCATGAGTCAAATATAAATAATATTGCATGAACAATTAGGTGTAAAAAAGTTGTTTTCCCGATGGATACCGCATTTGCTCTGTGAAGAGCAAAAAGCGGCTCGCGTTACTTGGTGCGTCAGAACTCTCGAAAGATTCCACGCAGGATCCTCAAATGCTGTATACAACATCGTATCAGGTGACGAAGCCTGGATATACGCGTACGAACCCGAAACAAAAAACCAGTCACGAGTTTGGGTGTTCGAAAATGAGTTAAAGCCAACAGAAATTGTTCGTTCACAGAGTGTTGCAAAAAAAAAGTGGCCACGTTAGTCTCCAAAACCGGCCATGTTGCGACTATTCCTCTTGAGGGACAAAGAATGGTTAATGCAGAATGGTATGCTAACATTTGTTTGCCACATGTCGTTTCTGAACTACGTAAAGAGAACTGCAACCGCCGCATCATCCTCCATCACGACAATGCGAGTTCTCACACCGCGCACAGAACAAAAGAGTTTTTAGAGCAAGAAATCATAGAATTATTAGACCATCCGCCGTACAGCCCCGACCTAAGCCCTAATGATTTCTATACTTTCCCTAAAATAAAGAATAAATTGAGTGGTCAGAGATTTTCATCACCTGAAGAAGCTGTGGACGCCTACAAAAAGGCTATTTTGGAGACCCCAACTTCCTAATGGGATGGTTGCTTCAATGATTGGTACCATCGTATGGAAAATGTGTCAAATTTCGCGGAGAATACTTCGAAAAGCAATAAATACATTTTTAAATAGTAATATTGTGTCACTTCCTTGATTCCCGAAATTTTCAGTGCCGCCCTCGTATATGTAGAAACTAAGGAAAGTTGGTCGACAATTACTTCGATTTTGATTGCGTTTTTGTTTCGCGGCTGCGGCGGCGACGGCGCTGCGGCGAGATTGTTACATGCAGTACAATAAAATAGACCCGTCCTCGAAAACAGCGGCGGGAGCGGTGCTGCGACGGATGACGAGCGGTGACTCCATAACCGCCAGCGCGCCTGCATAGGTGGCTTTGTTAATTGATATAAAATAATGTAATGCCAATAATTTCGCTCGCGAAGAAATACAAATATCTAGCATGTATGTAGCTGAAACAACACTTCGCTGCTAAACCCAAGTAACAATTCGTCGTACAGTAGTTTAGTAAACGTTATTATATTACCACAGTTAAGTCACACTAACGTTTTAATGACATTTATTAAACGCGACAAGGGCCTCATATAAACGACCAACGTTGTTGTATAATCGTCATATAAAAGTCACAAGTGTCTCCATTGAAGTCATTCAAAAGTCGTGTGAGCGTTAAGAAATTACCACTTTCATCGCACAGGAGTTTAATCAACTTTATAGCGACTCGTTTTGTCATATTGTAGTCGTACAGATGATTTCAATGACTAAAACGGTTTATTTGAGTCAAGTAAAAACACCTGTGCAACTGTTTTTTTTTTTCTCTTGTTAGTGACTTGGTTACTTGTGGTTTTTGTCAACAGATTTGAGTGCAAAATAAGTACATATTTCCAGAAAAAAAAAAGATGAGTGTTATCATGTTAATTTTCATATCTTGCTATCTGTAACTAATACCATTTAGTTCGACTGGGAATTTAAGTTTTGTGATAATATAGCTATGTAAATATGTAAATACTATTCAAATTCACACGCCCCTTCCTAACATTTTAATATTTTTAATAAAAATATATTTATTTCTAAAAAAGGAAGACATGGTGCTTTTATCCCTTATTTACCTCTTTATGACGCTATAAAGACAGTAAGTTGTTTTAAGGTTATTTCAAGACCATGCAATACGCCATTCGCCATTACTATTAGGGTTTCTCAAAAAAACAATAATCCTTTTTAATTTGTCAATATTCACACAATATCAATTATCTTTAAATTTATGTCAGATAAAGGCTGATCGTAGTAAAAGCGCAGTGCAAATTACAAAACATTTTATTGTATTCAAGTATACAATCATTTTTAGATTTAAATTATATCAAACTTTCCATTGATACGGCGTTTAAAAGTAAAAATTTAACTCAAATGCGACAACAAGGTTGGTTAAAGTCAGGGCATGACTTTTAATCGACAACATTTATTATAAAAGTTCTTCTTCTTCTTTTTTTACTTATGGCAATTGCGGTTGCGAAGGTGCACCATTCTGCCAGTGTCGAGTATTAAATATGAAAGTTATATTTATGTCGCAAATGAACAACCAAATCGCTCAAATTTACTGCTGTAAAACAAGATGGCGTTCGTTTTACAAACGTCATTATGAAAACGTGTACCTATACAACTGCTTCATTATATAAACGTCATATATAGGTTCTTAATCACCCAATTTGGTCATTTGAAATCGTTTATTAGACTGTGACGTTATTATGACTATTGCGTTGTCGTGCACACGTTTAAGCTAAAACTATAAAATAACGTCGTGTAGTTTAGTCTTGCCGACGTTGCTAAGACCTTTGATTACTAATGAGATTATCTAAGTTATTAGCTAGAACCATGAGAAGAACTATGAACATAATAATAAAAGTAAGCTCAAAATATACTATATAATCGCTGTATTCCTACATAATCTAATTTGTCAAAATGGCAATGTTGTAATTTGAGGTCCATTCTCGCTTCAGAAAATAATTTTGTGCTTCCATCCTATCAAAAGCTTCAGCAAAACAAAAAAATTGTTATCCTTCAGAGGGAGATATAACTGTAACCGAATCTGGAGTTAAAATACGACTGCAATCGCTACGGGATTTGACTATTAATAAGATCTTAAAAGTTATTCAGCTTGATTCTGCAGCCACAAAGTCATTAAAATTGATAAGTAAATAAACACCACAATGAATTACTTTCAGAGGAAACAGAGATTTCGAAGCGGGCGGCGCCACCGCGGTCCGCGTCGCCACCGCGACATTCGAGATGCGGCCTTATACACTGCAATGCTAGCAATTTAAATTCAAGAAGGGAGAGCATTCCCTATTTAAAATGCCGGCAACGCACTCGCGACTCCTCCGGTGTTGCGGGTGTCCATGGGCGACGATATTCGCTTTCCATCAGGCGATCCGTTTGCTCGTTTGCCCTTTATTAAAAAAAAAAAAATACTTTTTTTTACCGTGGAATGAAGAAATACAATGACACATTAGTTTAGTCGAATTATATATTTTTGTTTACGTTAAGATTACATTGGATCTGAAGATTATAATATATAACACTGGAACTCAGTAGTAATTTTAATTTTGACGACCGAGCCACGGAGCTCGGCGCGTTGGCGCTGAAGCTGGAAGTCGCGGGTTCGAATCCCGCCAGGAAACAAAAAAGTTTTCTGGGTTCCTGGGTCATGGACGTGTATTAAATATGTGTATTATATATCTAATAAAAAATGTACCTACAGTATAAAAGTATAACTTAAATATAAGTATCTCCGTTGTCTGATACCCGTAACACAAGTCCTTCGAGAACTTACCATAGGACCAGATTGACGTGGTGTGAAAGCGTCCATAGATATTATTTAAAAGATACCATCTTAATTATGTCCACATACATAAATAGATAGATAAATTATTACACAATGCATATTGCAATATTTCATACATAGATAATATCTTCGTGGTCTGCTTGTCAGTTAGTACAATGTACCCACAATATACAACCAATAAATATTCCCAAAATTACGTTACTGTTCAACCCATAAAAACTACAAATCAGTTTATTTTGAACTTTCGTTTACGTCGGACTCGGGTAGTGATTTTCATTGTAAATCTTTAGTTTTATTAAACCGTTAAAACTACAACAAGCAAGCGCGGATCACGCGAGCTTTTTGGTAGATATAAAACGGTTCTTTTCCAACTTTTTTTTTGTGCCAGTATTTTTTTGATGTGTCAATATTTAACTTTTTTTCATTGCCAGTAAAATGACTGGCCAGGCTGTGTGTAACGTGATCCAGGCTTTCCCAGTTCTCCTAATTCTAGCCCAGAAAGCTGGGAAATGTCTGAAAACCCCCTTCGTATATAAACCCCCTACTCCAACCCACCCGCCAGAGTATTATGAGACGTACGATACCCTACTACACTCGCTGCTACACGACAAATGTCATAAACCCTGCTATAGTTACCCTAGTGGTTACCCTAATGGTTACCCCAGTTACCCTAGTAATTACCCTAGTTACCCAGACCATCACCAACACTTCGTGTATGGAAATTACCCGGATGGCTACATCGACTACTCACACAATAGGTAAATCCTACTTACTACAATTATAAAATATGTGAAGGTTTGTGAGAACGGATTCATGGATGTTTGTTACTCTTTCAAGCAAAAAATACTAAATGGATTTCGACGAATTTTGTTATAGTAGTATTTTAGGGTCTAGATTAATACAGACTACTTTTTATCCCGAAAAAGTACAGCATTCCCATGGGATACCGGATACTATATTTACGCGGGCGGAGCCGCGGGAAAAAGCTAAAAATAATGACAAATTCGTCTATATTTCTATTAAATCGTTCTCCATGTACCGTGGAAGTTGGGACTAGCACGAACAATTGACGAGTAAGTATTCGAACGTTATCGAATGTCAATTATTTATGGGCGCTGTAATAATTTTCATACAATACTCTTTCGCTAACGTTACGAATATGTACTTGTCAATTCGTGCTTACCCCATTATCTTATTACCCCATCATCACTTATCGTCAGGTACCGAGCGGTCGCTGGTCTGAACCTATCCACCGACTACAGCTATAAGAGCAACTACGCACCCACGCAAATGTACAACACGAAGCACAAGCACAAAGTCGTGGTGGTGAAGACCAAGCGAAAGAAGTCAGCCAGGTCGCCAGGTAAGTACCGAGCGGAACACCTGATGGTATGCGATCGGTACGACACTTGAGGAATTCAATTAGACCAAGCGAAATTAGACGAGGTTGCAGGGTAAGAAACGATCAGTAAGATCGCTTAATGGTAAGCGATTACCATCAGGTTGTACAACAAGCACAAGCCAATCAAATTGAAATCCAAAAGAAAACAACGAGAACAATAAAATACCAACTTAAATGACTCATTTTACCTTGTGTTAAAAAAAATGACAATGATTATATTGGATCAGAAAGCAGAATATAATAAGTCGATTGCACAATCAAATTCATTTGAGATTACTCACTTTCTTCTATTCCTACATCTGTCACCAATTCGGAGAACGGTAGCCAAGGTCCTCGATATCCGTTTTCCCTTACCTTGGACTAAAGTCGATATGAATTGTACAACTACTTTCTTTACGTCTCTCGGCAATGGTAGTTTTTTCTATAAAAATGTCAGGTACTGTATGAAAAACGATGATTCCCGAAAGTAATGAGAACGTGAACTTGAAACTGTACTGCTATTCATATTTAAATATTTTGTTTGTAACATTAAATAGCACTAACATACGTATATGTCATTGCTATATAAATTGAACAGGCGCTGTCTAATTGTGCTTTGCCAATTATTGCCAATAGAACATGGATCGTAAGCATAACAAGATTGTAAATTAACGCAAGCTATATAAATATTGTTTATTATTTTATTATAAATTTACATGATCCCTACATAAAGCTTAATTGGTTTTTTTACAATACTTCTGTAGTGGGTATGTAGGTACTTAGTACTCACGCGTTTCGTATGATTGCGAAACTTTATCATGTTGTATGTTCGTGAACTACGCCAGACTTTGTCAATTTTTCAGCCGTTAGAATTTTTTTATTAAATAGACCGTGAATTAGACGCATAATATTTTTCCGTTTATAATCTATAATTACTAAAATTAACCAGTTTTAGACGTTTTAGACTGACCTTAAATTTTTTGTGACGTTATATTGAGTGGAATTCCTGACTAGTTCTCAGTATGTACAAGGGCTGTGTGAGTCAGGAGGACTTTTCCTCAGTAGTCAGTTATATCCCCTACATCAAGTTCCTCAGATAGCGGATGTGACGTTGATGGTAAATCATAGATATCACGAAACATACCTTATGTTTGTTCGTAATCAGTTACGGACATTTTGGGCATATGATCTACTGCTTATGTCAAGACGTTCAGACTGAAAAATAATTAAAAACCTCGAAAAAAATATCCTTCTACACTAATAATTATAAAGAGGAAAAGTTTGTTAGTTTGCATCGAATAGCCTCCAAAACTACTGGACCTATTTTGACAAAATTTTCTCACAGATGTAGTGTAGACCACGGGGAAGGACAAAGGCAACTTTTTATCGTGCCAAAATGCATGGTTCCCGCGGGATTTCCTTTTGAGCGTACGAAGTCGCGGGCAACATCTAGTACTAAATAAAATAAAAATTGCGCTCTTTAAGGCGCTGAGGTCATTAACCTCACAGAAACAGGCGATTTAAAGAGGAAGCATTAAAATACTGCTTATATAACATATACAGCTGTGCGATGTCGATTGCTTTCACAGCGTCGTAAATAATGTATTACCGCCTCCCTGTTTTTGAAATTGGCACTGTTACATAATAAATGAATGGCCCCTTATCGCTTTACTAAAGCCCGCAACAGTTTTTGTGCATCTTCGATC
Source organism: Phengaris arion (assembly GCA_963565745.1). Taxonomy (NCBI): domain Eukaryota; kingdom Metazoa; phylum Arthropoda; class Insecta; order Lepidoptera; family Lycaenidae; genus Phengaris; species Phengaris arion. Next base: position 3,933,581 of record OY751444.1, on the reverse strand, counting down.
ATATCGTACATCGACGCGTGGTCAAGCTATGTATATGTTGTTATGTGACCGCGTAACATAGTGTCGCGCTGACCGCCGGCCGGCTGTGTCATAAGTCATAACCTCCTTCTTTTCGGAAGTCGGTTAAAAATGTCCAAAATACTGTGTCTTGTGCTGTGCTTTGCCCCTGTGTTGTGTCAGTTCGGTAAGATACTATGTTATACGTTATACTATGTTACTTTAACTATGCTATGAAAGTGTCAGATAAGTTAAAACAAGCTTGCAAAGTGCAGACAAAGTCCTATGACCTTTGTTTTAAAATGATCAAATAGTCCGCTTCAAAATTAATCTATATATATATAAAAGGCAAAGCTGATTGACTGATGTATCAACGCACAGGCCGAACCTTTGAGATGACGTAGGCATCCTAGAAAGGAAGGATTTTTCAATATTCAACCCCCAAAGGGGTAAAATAGGTGATAAAAGTTTAAAACCCAACTTCACGCGGGCGAAGCCGCGGCCAATTAATGCTAGTTTTAAATATAAAAGTATATTATATATTATATAGTTTAGATCAAAGTAATAAAGTCTACTAATTTTTAAACTATGTAAGAAACTTTTTGGTACATACCTACTTATTAATATGCTATTTAAAAATATCATAAAACTAGAAGTCATTCGCGACTTCGTACGCGCAAAAGGAAATCCTGCGGGAACCGTACATTTTGACACACATTACCGTACATTTTCACATACGCAATAAAAAGTAGCATATGTGTTAATTCAGAGCCTTAACTACTACCATACCAAATTTCATCAAAATCCGTTTAGTAAATATTGTGTGAAAGATTTAACAAACATTCACACATCCATATATACAAACATTCGCGTTTATAATATTAGTAAGGAATATGTGCCTGTTGCACAATCTTCCATTACGTGTCGGATAGCTTATTCGCAAGTTTTGTCTCTGCTTACCTTAAATCGATCGACAGTGACAGAACTTGAAAATATTATCTATCTGATACTTTTCAGTAGGCCCTTAAATTTATCATAATATGTTTGTATGTACATAAAATGGTATAAAAATTCTCGTGTTACATTGTTTTTAATAGAACTCGACCTCCGCATTGTGAAATTTCGCAGGTGTGTTCGATTCGTCTAGGCTATTTTTCATACCTCCAAGTGGTAAGGGACCCAAAAAAATTACTTTTTAAAAATATCTCCACATAATCCATAATTAGTTATTAGAAGATAGTGAAACAGGCCCCTTCTTAACTAATATTATAAACGCGAAAGTTTGTATGTGTGTGGATGTATGGATGTTTGTAGCTCTTTCACGAAATAACTATCTACTGAACGGATTTTGACGAAATTTGGTATGGTAGTAGCTTAGACTCCGGATTAACACATAGGCTACTTTTCGCGTTGCGAGCAATATCTAGTACTTATACAATAATATTATGCTGGTAAAAATAGCTCGGCCAGCCGTGAACTGTTATCAGTTAAAATTACATTCGTAAGTTATTCCACGCCGCCATTTTGAGAATAAAGCTTTCGTCTGATTATTAAAATTACTTTATAAATGTGACTTCGGCACGAATGTAGCGATTGGAAAACCAACGTCCAACGTCCGCTTATTTCGCTAATAAGGCTGGGATTATAATATGATGCGGAATCCGACGGTCGCGGGAAAATTCAGAGCACTGAAAATAGAACTCTGCGCTAATGCAATAGAGTTGAAAATGGAAGTTTCAAATGTCGAGATGTCATATATGATATTGACATTTGACTCGACACTCGTGTATTTGATTTTCAGCTCTTTTATGTTAGCGTAGAGTTCTATTTTCAATTCTCTGAATTTTCCTCGGTCTTACGGATACCGGAGGCAACGAGAAAGGCAACGCATTTGTAACTCCTCTGGTGTAGTGACTTGTGGGTTATGACTTATGGGCGTCTACGGACGGTGGTAATTGATTGCCAGTTACCACCAGATCGGTCTGCTTGTTTGCAATTCCTCCTGCTACTATTATAAATGTGAAAGTTTGTGAGGATGAATGTATGGATGGATGGATGTTTGTTACTCTTTCACGCAAAAACTACTGAACGGATTTTGATTAAATCTGGTACGGTATGGTAGCTTAGGCTATGGATTAATACATAGGGTGATTCCCGTGGGATACCCGATACTATATTTACGCGGACGAAGCCGCGGGAAAAAGCTAGTATTCAATAAAAACTTCATCATTATTGATTGAATGACAAAAAAGATGGCGACCTCTGTGGCAGACCTTAGTGGTTAGCTTGTTGGCGCTGAAGCTGGAGGTCGCGGGTTTGAGTCCCGCCGAGGGTACAAAAGTTTTATGTGTTCCTGGGTCATGGATGTGTATTACATATATGTACAATATAAAAATATTAAATATACTTCCCGGTGTCTGGTTCACACAAGTTCTTCGGATACTTACAACGGAATCAGATTGACGTGGTGTGAAGCGTCCATAGATATTATTATAATAAAAAAAAAACTATTTTTACCCGACCACGGCAAAGCCAAAAGGAAGGGTAATGATTTTGGCAGTCCATGTATGTATGCATGTTTGTTCCCTTGTAGCGCCTAAACTACTGGTCCGATTTTAATAAATGAGGTGTCAATAGATTTGTGATAACAGCCAGCATAACATAGGTTTTTTTTTAAATAAAAATAGTAGTTATATTTTAAGGAATGCTTCACCCGAGTTTTTTAAAGATTTCCTTTTCCTTCATGGTCCGGGCTGCAGGACATTCTTGCGCGATTATGTTGATGATGATGATAGTATAAAGTATTCTTATAGCCTGGCTGGAGCCTATAAACCGCCTATTTTATCATGTACGAGGTTATGAACATTGTAGGAAGTGTGGGTAAATGAAGGTTACTGAAGAAGGAAAACTATTATTCTGTGTAGGTTCTAATGGCTATACGGTCTATCTAGGGACAAATATTAATAAACTGGATGTTGCCCGCGACTTGGTGCGCGCAAAAAGAAATCCACCGGGAATCGTACATTTTGCTGCGATAGAAAGTAGCCTATGTAATCCTGAGCCTAAACTATAACTATATCAAAATTCATCAAAATCCGTTCAGTCCGCTCTTGCGTGAAAGAGAAACATACATCAATACAAATTTTATTACATACTTGTAGCGGGCTTCGGCCTCTTGATATGCAAGTCCTTCTCACGCTTGAGTGGTGATGATAATAATACAGCAACAATTCTTGTACTCTCCTTTATTGGTGCTTACACAGATACGTATTACAAATGAGATATTATGTCTAACACAAATATACGCCTACACTATGTATAGCCCTTTGGCCAACTGAAATACTCTTAACTAAACTCTGAGAACTCGATAGGCTTTACTTCATGACATCTGTCAATGTCAATAATGACATTGACAGTTACATCTAACTGTTGACATATGTAACAATACTTACAACACAAACTTTAACGTTTATATAAATTATTAAGTAAAAAGTAAAACTAGTAAGGTTATTGGAACTATAATATGGGCAGTGGACAAGAGGAAGTTTTGTATATAAAATACATCGCACCCATGCGAAGCTGGAGTGGGTCGCTAATATAAAACAATAAAAAATAAAATTCCAATTTCTGTAAAAACCCCACTGCTGAGGTGGATATGGTGATATCCATACTAAATAATAATTAGCGTGGCAAGAGCTATTAACTGAGATGGGTTTGAAATCTGTTGGTACCCACCACGACGGGGACGATTTTTTGCATGGTACTTTGCAAAAACTAAAATGTCCTTCCCCTGAGTCTTCTCTTACTTAAAATATTGAAATAATTTTCATACTCGTGCGACTTGTAGAAGAAGAGAAAAAAGGTTTTAACTTCAAAAAAAGAGTGGACTTAGCATATTTTTAAATCAATATTTAAATAAAAATTTCAATTCATAAAATGACAGTCCTCGGCTAAATATAATGCAGATTAACATATCTTTTTGGGATTTTTTAATACGACCATGACTGCGAAAAAAGGTTTCAAAGAACTCCAATTTTCAATTCTATCCAGCGCATAACCCCTTAAATAAATAATGCTGGCAAGTGGGACTATATGATCCGGAATCCGGAATGCCGGAAAAAAATCTGACGGCTGAAAATAGAACTCTGCGCTAAAACATTGAAAATGAAAATCGAACACACAAGTGTCGAGTCAAATGTCAAAGTCATACATGACAATTGACAGCTCGACACTCGAGTGTCCCAAACATTTTTGTTTTCGAACTTCATCGTCGTAATTAGCGATGGCAACGTAGCTAAAGGCTCTGATTAGACGACTTTGTATACCTGCAAAATTAACGGGCCCCGTGGGAAAGATTTCCATTAACGCGAAAGCTAATAGTGACGCTGTATGTGCGATTAGATCTTTTAACTACGCAACGTAAATTGAAGCGTTTTCCGTCGATAGACCTGTCCGAATAAAAAAATCTCAAAGACTAATAGAGCATGGAGTTAGAGCCTAGAGGCAAGTCACGAGCAGTCAATCCGCCAAGCAGAGAACCCAAGAAGGGAGTTTTGGCGCGGAACTGCTTACTTTATATCGAGCGACAGAGACAAAACATGCAAATATGCTATGTGACACATAACAGTGGATTGTGAAACAGGGTATAAGTGTTGGTTTATGTCTTTTTGTTTACAAAAAGATTATATTTGGTCTGGATAGTGTATAAATGTTTATCACGGGCGAATTCGCTGGCAAACGCTACGGAAATTAATTATCCAGTAATTAAAACGTTATGGCATTTGTTTTACGCTATGAAACCATTAAAAACCCAGCAATTAAATATAATTATCGTCTAATTGATTTCAGATTAACTACAGTGCAGACGCGCATACGATTAATTCTCTTAAGCTATACGCGGGACTATATGATCCGGAATCCGGAAGGCCGGAGAAAATGCTGAACATTGAAAATGCAACTCTGCGCATCTCTCATTGAAAATTGAGAATACAATAGAGTTGAAAATCGAACACACGAGTGTCATGTCAAATGTTAATGTCATATATGACAGCTCGACTCTCGAAACTTCGATTTTCAACTGTATTGTATTAGCGCAGAGTTCTATTTTCAGTGCTCTGAATTTATCACCTGTGTTCCGAATTCCGGATCATATAGTCTTAGCCTTAGGGGCTGTTTCACAATTGCATAATAAGTGACGAATAGGGGTCGTTCGAGTGTTACGCGAGCAGATTTTTTGCAATTATTAACCCACCTCTCCCGCTCGTCAGCAAAAGTAAGCGAAGCTCTTACCCCTCTCCTCCCATGCTTTCTTAAAAATTGGTACAATTGTTTGTTTTATGAGCAGCAGTTATAAGTCTAGAAATGAATAGGTTTGGAATTGAGGACTATAATATTAATTTTATGAAGCTTTACTGACACGGTATTCAACATAGAGTAAGTTACAAACATTTCTTAAGTAATATTACGAACAAAACATACTTCTTTTAAATGTTTTGTATAAGTACATATTAATTCCAATTAACAGTCTTCAGTCCATGACACCTGGACCTATGATTCTAAGTTTTATATTCAGTTAATAATGACTGCTTACGTAATTACCATCTCGGTCTCCCACCCCCATGTCATCAAAAATAAATTATGAAGATTGAGTAGAGAAATAATTAAAACTCCAGCCGAATAATTATTTAGAAAATTAGATTTATTTCATACTTTTTTGTATATTTTTACTTTGGAATTCGGTTTAATTTTTAGGGTTCCGTAATACATAACGATCTCTGTCTCTCGTCTGTCTGTCTGTTCGCGCTTCTAGCTTCTGTAATTATGAATATAAATTGATGAAATTTGGTATAGTTATAGATTGTGTATACATCTCGGTTTTAGCATTTAGCATATTAATAATTTTATATTTGAGGGGTGGCTCCCCATACATGTGAAGTGGGGATGAAAAATATTTTTTCATCCTACCCCATCGTGTGGGGTATCGTTGAATAGGTTTTTTAAAATAAAGACAAGGTTTATACATGTTTTTTTTTTTACAAAGTCAACTATTTACGAGTAATCGGCCTCCAAAGTGGCTTATACGTTGGTCCCCCTCCTGGCATTTCTAAACTATGAGATTTAGAAACTTGCAATTTTCCGTGCTGATAGATCATGCTAGAAACTCTTTAGGAACATTATTTTGAACGAAACCAGACAAAACTTTTGAAGTAATTTGAAAAAAAACCTTTTACGCGCGGTTATAGTTACGGAAACCTTCTTAAACATATCCTGACATGCTCTTGTTTAGGTTTTTTATGTACTTACTTTCACTGGCTAAAACATAACCCTTCTTTCGGCAGTTGAGTATAAATCACAGAAATCCCACACTGAAGTTGAAAGCAACTCCAAAGGGAGCATTTACTTAGTTTTAGAATCGCAAAAAATATATTGTCTCTGGCTGAGACCCCATTTGTGGATTGCGTCGCGTCATCGCAACGGATTGTGACGTAATAAAAGTGAAGTAACAATTATGTCTTCTCTCTCACTTTTTCGCGAGATTTATATTTGTTTCTCTTCAAATCACAACGCTTTATGTAGTTTGCCCTTAAAAATTCTTTGAAACCTAGTTATTTAGAAAGACATATCATTCCCCTATTGTTTAATCTGAGTAGTAAATACATGATACCACGCAAACGAAGATGCGGACAAAAGCTAATATAATCCTACTACTATTATAAATGAAAAGTTTGTGAGGACAGATGGATGGATGTTTTTTACTGTTTCACGCATAAAAACTACAGAACAGATTTTATTGAAATTTGATATGATATCAGTTCAAGCTCTGGATTAACACATAGGTTACTTTTTGGAGTTTACTCCATATGAAACGATTTTCATAGTATAAGAATGAGGGGTATGAAAATCTATGGGAGTAAATTCGAATTCACGATGACTGACGGTCACACGGCACGATGTCACACGATGTTAGCCGAAGATGTCACACTTTTAAGTTCTCCGTTCAATATCAAAAAATGTATTAAAAATTGACAACATTTAAAGAGTAAACAAATCAAAAATTCTGTTTTAAAATTTTTACCAATTTAAAAACCACAATTTCAAATCTCAACTAAGACCATTATTATTTTTTTATTTACTTAAATCTGCGTTAATTACACAGTGTGGGTACTTTTTAGAGTAAGCTCCAGTCGTGCGTTGGAGCTTGACACACACTTTTTTATCTGGAAAAAGTACAGTGTTCCCGTGGGATACTGTATTTACCCGGAGCCGCGGGAAGCTAGCTATGTATTATAGCTTTGTTTTGAGAACTGTAGTATCCTAATAGGTTTCTAGCTAAGTCTATGTATCATAAGCTGTATATCTAAAGGCATTTTAAGTATGTGACGCGGACGCTTAGTTCCTGTTTCTATGACCATACTAAGATCTGTCAACTGTTTCATTGATGAGAAAATATGTGATTTTTATCGTTCAAAAGATTAAAGTTCAGTTCAGACCGAGACGCGACGCGGCGCTGCAATTTTAAGAGCGACGCCGCGCCGCGCAGCGCATTGCTATTCGAAATTCGAAATTCGAACTCTTGCAATGAAACGTGTAGGTATCTTCTTATATTCGCTCAGTGCGAAGCCATGGTAGGGAGAGCCAGATCGATCTCAGCGCTCGCAGTGGATGATTTAGGCGTTAAAGGGGGCTGTTTAATATTTCTGAGCAATCAAACTATACGAAAAATGTTTATTTAATTTAATAAAATAGATTAATGCAGCAATATGTTTGCATTTTTTACTTTGGTTGTAAACACAATTACATTGCACGTCTGTCACGTGTCGAGCTGCATTTATCTGAAATAATAAATTAAGTTTCATTAATATATTGCTTCAGTTACTGTAATTTAATAAAATATAATAATTCATGACATTTTTTATTACATTTAAAGATGTACTGTAGGGTGTTGCATGGACTGATGCCTGCCTAATTATACGAGATTTTATTAAATAACTTTCATTATTTTTACGGAACTCTTGAACTTCTCGTACGTGGTCGGCTAATACGAGCTTTTTTCCTTTAATTTTTGTTTGTGGTTGAAATTCAATTGTATGTGTGATTGATTGAAAGCCTGTTTCAATAATTATGTCCATGATGAATTTGAATCTAAAAGTAAAAAAAAATATTTATTTACTTACCAAGTAAATAAAAAACTAAAACTACAATTTTATATGAAATTGAAATCGGTAGACATCTGACAGTTTGCAAAAAATTTTATATAATATGATTTTTTTATAATTTTCTTTACAATAAATTATATTTTGTATAAAAATTATTAAAATTGTCACATGTATACTAATTTTAATTTCATTATTTAATTCATTATTTTTCTCTGGCCAATATTTTTTTATTCTGTTTTTATCTGTCAATAATTTAACCCCTCACATTTGCTGGTTTTTATATCATTCGTATTGTTCACTATTATATAATATAATACTTACTTGGCACTGCTGATTTCACACAAATACTTCACGACATAAAATCTTCATTGATTAAAAATTTAATTTTTTTATAAAATTGTTTTTTTTTTATAATAAAAATTTTTACATCAAAGATTCATAGTGTAAAGCTCTCTAACAGCCCCCTTTAGTTCATTCATGCCGTGGCGCTGCAGTCACGCACAGAGCGAATAGTGAACAAAGTTAAATTTTTAATAAATATAAATATCTTAAAAATGCAACGCAGTCGCATCGCATCTCGTTTCGGCGTGAACTGGCCCCTAAGCGTAGGCAGTAGGAACAATTCATAGGCGAGTCGTTTCTGTTTTATTATTATGAAGAGGAAAAATTTGATTGTGTTTGTGTGAATAGTCAATAGACTCAGAAACTACTGGACCGATTTTGATAAAATTTGGCACAGATAGAAAGTAGACCACGGGGAAGGATATAGGCTAGTTTTTATCGCGTCAAAATTTACGGTTTTAACGCGAATGGACTATTTTATTATCAAGTTCTTCGAGAACTTACCACGTCTTACGACTTACGAGTAATGTCCATAATATTACAATCAATAATAGTTTATTATTATTTTTATTATATTAGTGTGTAAATACGAAATGAAATATAACAATAATAAACTGGAAAATGATGACACTATGAGATCATCAGTTATTAAAACGATAATTATTATTATAGTAATTATACCTTACCACTTACCTACGTATGCATATTGACTGACACATTACATTAAAGTTTAAACTAAGTTGTTTGTATAGTCAAACAACAATTGTTCGTAACACAGAACAGTCTTGGTCGGTTCACACCGCGACTATTCAAAATTGAACTTTATTACCTACACAAAACGGAATACACGTTTTATATGACATCTTCTTGTGTGATCAATTTTGAATAGCTCTATCGTTTCGTTTTGATGTAATTTGACCTTATTTTTTTTTTATTTTTTTTTATCGGGCCATTGGCCCACCACACATACCCACCACTGCAACTCTGTGTAGCCAGGATCGACAGTGGTAACCAACCGCAAAAACCCTTTGATGTGATCTCAGGGGTGCCCGGGGGGACATGCTAAATCTGTCTTGGAACCCGTAACGAAATTAATCAGAAGATTGTAGGAGGAGTAGGAAGTATTCCAGTTTCCCTCCCCAAACAAAGCGGGAGACAGCAAAAATTGTAATGACAAAAAGTCAGAATTAAAGGGGAAGCACCACGGGAATAACATGTTTTTTTTTCTTATATATATATTTTTTTTATGACTACAAGACAGAATGTAATTAAATGTTTTAATTTATAATATGACAATTAATTACAATGCATTTATAATGACAAAAAAGTGTTGCATTGTTTCCAATAGTACTTATGACAAAAACGTTTGAGAGCTCGGAAGTTCTTCACGCAGCCCACGAGATCTTCATAGTACACAACCCTAGAAACACAATGGACGCTGTTCAACATTTCGATTCTTTCGTCATACCAGAGATCACACTCCCAGAGTATGTGATGAGCAGTTTGTTCATAAGGGCTACCTTCGGTCGAACACTCGCATGGCGGAGACGAGACTAATGTAAATCCAAAAAGTTTCGCTTTAAAGTTTCCGTGTCCTGTCAAAAATTGTGCGACGTAGTGGTCTATTTCTATCCATTGCTTCGAGAGTTGATCGCGTACCGAAGGGAAGAAATTATATAGGTGACGCCCTTTGATAGTGTTGTCCCACCGTTCCTGCCATTTAAAAATTAGGGTCTGTATAGAAATATCTAATGGCTCGAATAATCTAGTTATCTTATTACTCTCTTTCGCGCTTAAAAACTCAGGGTTAGTAATTTTTTTTTTTATAATATAGTGCTGCACGACGCTGTATCTCTAAATCTACTGGTAGGACTCCGGCTAAGACTGGGAGTGCTTCAGTACTTACGGTACGGTATGCCTTACATAAAAATATTAAGGCGAGACGTTGGCTTTGCAAAAGTTTACGACGGGCCGCTCCTATTGTAGCCCTATCTGCCCAAGCCGGTGCGCCATAGCATATGCTGCCGAGGTACGTCGCATTATAAATTATTTTTAATGTTTTAAATGAAAGGCCCCATGTCGACGTTGATATTTTTGTGACACAATAGAAATTCCTTTTAGTTTTCTCACCGGTCTGTATTATATGTTCCAGGAATGTAAATTTATTTTCTAAAATTAGTCCTAGGTAACAAAGTGACTGATTTGAAGAATTTGACCTTATGGTAAATTATTGATAGTTTCAAGCGGAGTATTATCTTCGCTGCATTCATAGACAAATGATTGGTCTGGCTGGCTCGACCGCCCAGCGAGACCAATCATTTGTCTATGGGCTCTATGACTGCATCGCCTAGGATAAGGTAGTCCACTAGTCTAGTTCGCAATCGCCTCTTGGTGACCCAACTTTTTTCTCCGCCTCGGAAAAATATGTTTGAGGTGCCCCGTGTCTTCTATGTATTAGGATCTTTTTTTAAATTTGATGTCAAATCGTTTTTGAGATTTTTCCAAAATATTCCGCCCCAAAAACAAACCCCCAGATTTATTTTTCAGTTAATAGTTCATAAGATTTACAATTTGTGCACACGGACCTTGAATTTCTTCAAAAATCATGTACACGCTTTTCCGAATCGAATGACACCTCAACGGGCCGTGGAGGCGATATAAAACTAAATGAAAAGAGAGTACTGAAGTGGGCACTATAAAATAACCCCTGCGTAGCCGAACATAGGGAAATAATTTGACTAAATTGATATAGAAAGAGTCTCGCCTTCTCTAAGAGCCAGTCTTGTAAAGGAAAATTAAAAAAAATTCGGTTACCCCCAACATTATCAAGCAGTAAGCGAGCTGAAGATTATGTGTTGTAACTTATAGCTAAGGCCCATCACGATCATATCAGCTTTCAAACTTAAAAAAACGCATCTAAACCGAGAGTTCCATTTAAAAGCTACGATGCGACAGGCAGATACACGGGGCGTCGTTTTGCGTCGGGGATTAAAAGAACTGAAGATTTTAGAATGAGCTAGATGTGTAATATTTATTATAAGTATAACAGATAAAAATATGTCGGTATGTTTAGACTTTTGATATTACGGCGACAGTAAATAATAAAACTAAATTAATATGCATGTCCAATTTGTGCGTATCTAAACCAGTTTGTTGATTTTTTTCCGTGAAATTATCGTAATAAAATAATTTATTAAAATGTTCTTATTAAAACACAAATTACGTCAGGAATTAATGGAAAATGAATGGAGAAAATACCACCGAGAATTATTATTAAAAACATTCTAACTGCTAGATGTTACCGTAGCAAAGATAAGCGTGAATCAGAAAGAATATGAACAGATATCAGAGAAAATAAAATAGAGATTAGGTACATAAAAAAGAGCTCATAAAGAATTACGCCTCACCGAATACGAATAAGCGACGCTAATGTCAAATATGTTATAATTCTAAAATAGATTTATGACATAGTAGCAAATGCAAAAAAAAAACCTAAAATAAGAAAAACAATTCGGGACAGAACTGGTGCTTGTAGCAAGCGAAAATAAAATTTGCCATTTAGGACTGGTTCTTTAAGGAAGTATGCTATCTGCGGGCTTAGCATGGCGATCCGAGGAAATAATTTTAAAGAATATTCTATCCAAAACAGTTCGTTGCAAAATAGTTAGTCTAGTAATGAATAAAAATCCATGGTAACAAATTTGTCAATACAGGTCAACATAACAACTAAATAGCCATATTTTTCAAATGGCTGCCTGGAAATCTTCTGTTAAAAAATGATCAAATTTTAAAAAAAGAAACCTTTTGTCTTGGACCGCCATGATGTGGGGTAGTTGACATTATTGTAAGACTATTTGACATTGAAATAAGAAAACGTTTCTACTTTAGCTGTCAAAAGCGGCCATTTTGTGAACTCATGCTCGGGAAGAAAAGAAATGTTGTTTCTCATATCGACGATGAATCTTGCTGTCTTACAATAAGAACTATTTTGCTCCGAATAGTATTAATGTTTCTTCAATCTGTCATTTTGTCGATTCTTCGGTGTTTCTAGGGTGCGCATGCTAAGTCTGCTGGCTTTTACGTAGGGACATTATAATCATAAAAAAAGTTGTGCGAAAACGATGAAACCAAGGAATTTGTCCAAAACGCTGGTTCTATGTTCCAAAACTATTATAATAATAACAACGGCCCCCGTGGTCTAGTGGTTAGAGCTTGGCTCGCGAATTGGAGGGCGTGGGTTCGATTCCCGCATTGGTACAACAAAAAATGTTGTTTTCAAGTTTGGTTAGGACAATGCAGGCTGATCACCTGATTGTCTGACAAGAGAGATGATCCATGCGTCGGGTGGGCATGTAAAAAGACCTGCGCCTGACCTCTCGCCTGTCGTGTCGGTTATCCGTCCCACTGGGTTATGAGAGTAAAGGAGGAGAGAGTGCTCTTGTGTACTGCGCACACACTTGGGCAATATAAAATTGATCCTGCGTAACCGGCCTGGTTTCAATGAAACCGGGCCACCGTCACCGAAATCTGTGTGGGGAGTTATAAATAATAAAGTAATACGTTTTTGTGAAATAAATGATAATAATATAATTTATCAGAAACGTATCAGAAAGGTTAAAATTAGGTGTGTGAAAGGTATTTTGTTATTATACAGATATAAAGTTAATAGTAAACAAGGTGAATTAGTAGTCCCAGGTTCTCCTTCTCTTCGAAACATTATGGAGCCACCATCGTTAAGATTTTTAAAACTCAATATTTTAACCAGTGTAGTATGTATTGGGCATTGGTTAAGAAATATAGGTATATTCCGTTCCACAAATTCCAATTTTGTTACTATGAATGTTTGATTTACAATCACTACCTGTGACAATGAAAATAAAACTGGTTTTCATGACTATGAGTCATGATAAACTCGAATTTGTACCGCAAAATGTTTTTTTGTGAACTGAATCTGACATTGAACGTCATCATCATCGCGGTAATGAAAATTGAATGATGGATATTCCAATAGCTTTGCATTGCTTCATTTTTCGACTTCCTGCAGAAGAAAGTTATGAAATTTTAGCTTTTGATTGTTTATTTTAGTGTATTTTAAATTGTTACATTTCTATTCAATGTGCTTTGTTGGACAAGATGTTACTCTAGAGTTAGACTGTCCTTACAATATGGTGAAAAATAAAAAAAACATTATTAATTATTATTTTATTAAATATATATAAAATTATGTAATACTGCCTTTAACTAACATAACTGACTTTAAAACCATTGAAATATTGAAACAATCCACTTCTCTTCAGGATTCTTCCCGCAGCGGGATAACCGACGGATATCCCCGGCCTCACCGTTCGGACTTATCCAGAACGTCTTCCCGGACCCCAACAGGATACGGAACACCCTGTCCGGGATACTTCACTACCAGCCCGGAAACGTTGTTAACAACCACAACAATGGGCCAAACAACTTTGACAACAGGCCAAACAACTATGACAGCAGGCCTAACAACTATGGCAACATGCCAAACAACTATGACAACAGGCCAAACAACTATGACAACAGGCCAAATAACTATGACAACAATATGCCAAACAACTACGACAACTATCAAATAAACCGACCGAACAACGTCAGATTTCCAGGTGACGTTCCCAAAGACAATGTTAACTTTGAACCTCAAACGACTAGCAATGAAGTGATCCAAAATCAAGGATTCGTTTCTGGAACAGTCGGCCAAAATCCAGGATTCGTTTCCGGATCAGTCTGGCAAAATCCAGGATTTGTTTCTGGAGCAGTTGGTCAAAATCCTGGATTCGTCTCTGGAATGGCTGGTCAAAACCAAGGATTTAATTCTGGATCAAATCAAGGTTCAGGATTCGCTTCTGGACCAGTCGGTCAAGACCAAGGATTTAATTCTGGATCAAATCAAGATTCAGGATTCGTTTCTGGAACAGTCGGTCAAGACCAAGGATTTAATTCTGGATCAAATCAACATTCAGGTTTCGTTTCTGGAACAGTCGGTCAAGACCAAGGATTTAATTCTGGATTAAATCAAGATTCAGGATTCGTTTCTGGAACAGTCGGTCAAGACCAAGAATTTAATTCTGGACCAGTCGGTCAACAGGACACAAGAACTGAAGAGCCGAGCTATGGAAAAAACTCCGGTCTTATTTCTGGTACAGAAAATCAAGACGGACTCGCTTCCAGTAACAAATTTGGCGAAGAAGATGGTGGACTGATTTCCGGTACGGTTGGCACGCCGAAGCAGGGAGACTTCGCTTTTGGAAACAGAAATGGTTTCACCTCTGGCTCAGTAGCAGATCGAGTTTTCGGTACTTGGTTGATTTGTATTGGTTTGGGAAGCGTGACTAATGTGTAGTTTAATTAGTTATTAACATGATTAATGAAGTTGTAAAAGTTATTAACTTTATCATAGTCATGATTAACAATTTGGTAGGTAGATTGAATTAGTAATTTTAATCTGATTTCGTTTTGAGCACATTTATAATATGAATAATCATTATGATATTTTCTAACACGTAGATAAAACTAACTTTAACAAGCTTTTTGTACATTAAATCTGCACTTCAACTTTACTCTGCTTAAAGCACAAAGTAATCTTATCGAAACTTACACTATGAATGGTTTTTCATCATTGTCATCACCCACTTAATTACATTACTCTTTTGCAACGATATTATAAAACCTCTTTTGAAATTTACGTATACCTATTATCGTGCACGTCACTGAAATTAAGAACGAGATTGTAATTATAAAATATAACTGTAGGCGTAAGTGGAATTTACTTTGAATCTCTTATTTTATTATTACTTTGCTATATCAAGGATATCAATGTATATGTGAATTTAGTATAATTATTACTAGCCGTATTCCTCAAACTACGGTTCATGGTCGTGGTATCGTTTCCATAAAATTTTCTCAGTTACGATCACAAGGCTAGGTCGGACCTTTCTTCGTCATGACGAAAAAACTCATTATGTGTGTCATGCTTTAAGTGACATGACGCAAAAACTCATTACGCGAGTGTTGTTTTTTGGGAATATCATATTATATCTGACATGTCATTACTGAATATAAGAGCTTGTCCACAAAAGTCGTTATTATATTAATAATAATTACTACCATTAATAAAGTGTTACTAAGATGACAACCGCGGAACGTGTCTAGTCCACTGGCACCATGCTCTTTAGGCTGGAACTGGGTCTGGAATACGAAAGGCCGGAGAAAATTCAGAGAGTTGAAAATATAACTCTGTGCTAATGTCGTGTTGTCATATTGGACATTTACATTTGACATAACACTCTCACGATTTTCGGCTCTATTATATTTGCGCAGAGTTCTATTTTCAATGCTCTTAATTTTCTCCGGCCTCCCGGATTCCGTGTTCTGTATAGTGCCAATCTTAAAGTTTATGTCCTAGACCACACATAACTAAACAAAAAATATTTACAAAGTTAGTTAGCTATAATCTAAATTTGGTCGTATTAACCTCTCCAAACTAGAATTACGGTTTCGCAGAAGTATGTTAGTAACCACTAACCAGTCTTACCCAACAACCGTGGGTTGCAGAGGTTGTCGAACTCGAACACCGGCCTCCAGTCTGAGGCTGCAGGCCGGTCTCCTTGACCATTGACCATATGGCATAGTTCAACAGCACTCATTAATGTCAAAATCATCATGCTGTAGGTACGCACTTCAATGAAAATATACATGAAATGAGCACTAAAATCGAAGCCTGAAAATTGATGTTTGATTGATGATGTTTTGTGACATAGATATGTCACAAAACATCAATGGCAAAATCCATAGGAGCGAAAAGGAAAGCAAATCCATATATGTTCGCTTTTTTCGAAGGTTGTCCCGACTTGGTAATTGGTGATCATCTAGGTGTTTGTTTTTTACTACGTTGGAATTACGACTTTACGCACTCATAATAATGTTAGTGTGTGGGATAAGGAACGATATATATTTCTTCTCTACTAAGGGTGTGGATGGTATTCTGTCGACAGGGCCTATAGAGAAGATGCATCGATAATTTCGACGGCGAACTTCGAAATCAAAAATGTATAGGATTTGACATAAGTTATCGCTAAATGACATGTCGGTTGCGATGCCTTATGTCAAATCCCGTACATTTTGTTTTCGTCGAACTTCGCCGTCGAAATTATCGAACGCATCTTGACTAAAGCTCGGTTGTTTTGTCTAATTAAGAGGTTGAATAGCTTTTGTCTCTCCATAGTTTGACTAAGAAGTAACAGACCATAAATTACTCTGTTCACATGATCACATCCAATGATTTATACCTACAAGTGAACAAAAAGATTAATAAAATCAATTTAATGTGACAGTATCATTTACTCATTGTATTTCTTTATTTCACGTAAATAAATTACTTTTAAATTAGTAGCAATTAATGTGCACTGATGTCTTAACAAAAATATTAAATCTGATATTGTGCAACTTGCTTATAGGTTTCTCCATAGTTTGTCTAAAAATCTCAACTTGTTTTCTAAAATTTTCGAGAAACATCAAAGAAGCATAGAACTGTAGACAATTAATTGTTCGAAGTACACGATAATTATTACCCTAAAAAACCGGTAGCGGGCAGCGGCCAATGCTCACCTTGTGGTCTGCAAGGTCGACAAGACCAACGTGGACGCTCTCACACTGTCTTGTAATTAGTAACATCATTTTAGAGCGAACGCTCACTTAAACCACGTGTCACGACTTGTCTGTCGGCACGACTGTCTTAGGCTAAGAACCCACGGAGCGGTTTTCACCCGCGCCCGCCGCGGTTGCGGACCCGCAACTTCTGTAGAATGCAGATATGTACGTAAAAAATTGAAGTACAACTCACTGCGCGTGTGACACCCGCGGTGTGCGCGGTTGTTCGCGGGTCCCGCTGCACCGGCGGGCAACTAGTAGAATCGCGCGGGCCGCGGTCACCCGCAGCCTGCGTTCGGTTTGCGGGCGAAATTCAGAAATTCTATTGTAAATATTTATTTGCCTTTTTGCAACCGTACTATCATCATCATCATTAAAGGCAAATATCATCATTTCAACCGCGGCGGATGCGTGACCGCGCAAAACCGCGGTGTCGTGAGTTTAGAATAGAACCGTAGTTCAACGACCGCGGCCGGCACGGAAAAAAACCGCTCCGTGAGTTCTTAGCGCTTAGATTTTTGTTTTACAAAATATATAAAGAATGAAGAAAAACTTAAAACTAAACGACTCATAGACAAGACTATCTAATACCGACAGTACTGCGTTAAAACGGTGGGTTTAAAACTTAAAACATTTCATTTCAGTTTTAAGACAAACTTGTCTTACATAGACATTTCTGTTGTATGACTGTCGTGACTCGTGACACTCTCTAAGCGCTCACCCTACACCCTAAGATAAAGCTATATTTTTCGTTTTACATATAGAAAATCCGGTGAAAACGTGTGAGTAAAATTGCTAAAGTGATACATTATTGACGCGCGACGTATTGACCTCTGCACTGATATGAAGATAATATATAAAATAAGAGAATATATAAAGCTAGATGAGGCAAGATATTTTATGTTTCTTTATGGATTAGGTGGAACCCATGGGAGTTGTCATTAGTCATTATTTTTCGATCCCAATTCTTGAGATCATCACCTCGCCTTCAAATTATTGTAATTTCCTTCAATTGTCACTAACTGTGGTCATCTTGGGTGAATCAATCGTTATATATTCTGTGTGTGTATCAGAATTTGCTCAGTGTTATATTGAACGCGATGCAGACGCAAGATGAATTTGTAAACACCAATGATAAATATTGAACTTGTTCTATCGTATGCAGAATATTAATTGTATAAATATGATATTACATCACGCCTGCAAAGGTCAACATGCAACTTTACAAATAACAATAAATAATATTAATGTACGAATAAAATATTACTTTTCATTATACCCACGATAATGCTTCACAATTAAGACTTTTCATGAAAATGAACGTTAAATATAACGTTTTATTCTGTACAAGCTTGGAAGCACGCTCGTAGCTGTTCGTTTTGGTGTGATAGTTAACCAAAATCATAAATAATCTATTTTTTATGATTTTAATGTAGATGGAATATTATGAATACACATATATTGTTATGCAAACATAAAAATTGCCACGACGACGCGGCGTATAACATTATGTATTTACATCCATGTTCCAATATTATAGAATAGAATAGTCCTCCTATAATTAATATCGAGGTTTTCATTTCAGCTAGGCGTCCCCGCACAGCTAATAATTTTACTTTAAAACGATAGTATCAAAATATTCATTATTTCTTGATATTTGGGGTTTTGCAATCGAATATACAACCGAAACCATTATTTAACATCATCCTACCGCACTTGATGTACTGATGTGGTAAATTGCGGTGATTCCCCGTGTCATACATTACTTTAATGTTTTGTGTGTAGGTTATTATCATAATCATCTACGTAGGTGGCAAAAACCAGTCAAGCTTCGCCGTATCCGCAAATATAACCTTAATAACCATCACCATACACATTCAATAACCAATAGAGAGTGTTGTTTTAATTATTCGTATTAATATTTTTTAAAATTCCAATTTTACCTAGATTATTTTATAATTTACTAGATGCCTCCGACACACGTTATTCTGTCTTAACTATTAATTGGTTTAAATTAATAACTACACCTATAACGTACAGCTTACAGTCCTACACTAACATCTACAACCTACACCTACACTAACATCTACAACCTACACCTACACTAACATCTACAACCTAATCAAAAACCTACACCTACAACTACTACATATAAAATTCAATCGTCGTTTTAGTATTTTCTACGCAATCTTTAAATATTTTATCGTTTAAATCTTCCCTGAACTTCCACAAATATTTGCCAAATCGGTTCAGCCGTTCTCGAGTTTTAGCGAGACATTGGAATTGCTATACATTTTCATATATAAGAAGAAAAAGAAGAAGATTGCTTCTAAATTCTAGCATTCTTTACATCACAGCTTAAAGCGGGCACGCGCTTATAACAATATGACTACGCCAATAAAGGCTCCAACGACCCGTCTCTTTGTTTGCTCCCTATATTATCAAAAGCGTCATCACTCATCAATATAGGACTATCTCTGACCTTTATCGACGTCATATCATCATCATCTCAAGCTCCTATGGCTAGTTTGTCCCTTGTTCTTGAAGTCTCCATCATCTCCTATCCAAAAGAGTTGTGTATTCTTGATATCATTTCATCATAATTTTTTTCTAGCCCATCATCTCGTTTGTCCCTTATTATAATTTTATCGAGATTTGTATTTTCTTAAAACAATCATCATAAACTTTTTTCCACCCGTCTGCTTGCTTGTCTCCTACACCATAACAAATTACATGATCTTGAGCACAGGAACCATATTATGTGGTTGACGTCATATCATTATTTTGGCACTCCATTGCAGATTAAATGCCTGCTTCCCATCTTGACATCATCATTTCTTCCAGAGGATACATGCCGCACAGTCGACGGTGGGAGCGGCAACTGCATATCCCTCACCGGCTGCGAGCCGTACCTGCAGCTGATCAAGACCGCCCGCACCAACGCCAAGTCCCGGATGACGCTGCAGCGATCACAGTGCGGGTTCGAGGGGAACTTGCCTAAGGTATGAGGAAGAATGCCGGTACATTCTTTTTAGTTTGGTTTCGGGGAAAGTAGGCAACGGGCTATACTTCTTTCGTTCTTCTTTCAGGTCTGCTGTCCGCTCCCTGGTATACCATCGCTGCCTCCAGCTGACGTTACCACTCCCACCACCACCACTACCACTACCGCAGCAACAGCTGTGGTGAAGACGGCAGACGACAGTGATTATGTGTCTGCCTTCCCCGAGCCACCAGTCTGTGGGGTCTCCGCAGGTTCCTTCGGCAAGGTGGTGGGTGGAGTCGACGCTAAATTAGGTATTTTCTTTATTTCTATTATATGTTATATTTATTTTATTTTAATATTATTTTATTAAATCGAAGATTTTATATTAATGACATTTCAATTTAGTTAATTAACGTTATTAATCAGTAAAATGTAAACTTTAGCTGCATTATCACACCAATTGCTCGAGTGGTAACTGTCGATTTCTTAGAGTATAAATAATATGCCACGTGCTCTCGTCTTTGTAACCCCTGACCTGATTTCAGGCGACTTCCCCTGGATCGCACTTCTGGGCTATACGAACAAACGCGACCAGTCGACGCGCTGGCGTTGCGGAGGCTCGCTCATCACCGCCAAACACGTACTGACCGCTGCTCACTGCATACACAACCTCGAGGACGAGTTGTGAGTATACGCACGTGCACACAAATAAGCGCGCGTACGCAAGTTTTGCAAAATCAATTACAGAAACCTTGGACACATAAATCATGATGTACTGTTTAGTTATGTAAAGAAGTTTTGGCAGAGAAATATTTAAAATGCTAAAAGAAATATCTAGTATGATTATACGGCGCTGAAAAGGACATTGACCTCACGATGTCGCACAGCTGATTTGAAAACGAAAGTTAAAAAAAAAAGGGTAACGTTAACATAACGTAACGTTAAAATTTATTTTACAACTCGTTATATGTATAGTACGCAAGGGCTTTGGCACACAAATTAGTCAAATAGGTCCTTCGCAGATAAAATGTGTAATCGCCATACGTCATAGTTACACATAATAATTTTAAACGTCGGCAAATCTGATCTTGGGGCCTGTTTCACAGTCTTCTATTATGTGTCGGTTAACTTGTTCGAAAGATTTGTCGCTGCTTCCATAACATCGAGCGATAGGGACAAAACATGCAAATAAGCTATCTGACACTAATCAGTGGATTGTGCAATAAACTAGGTAATTTTGTTCAATAATCGTTGGCAATTTTATTTTTGCAAACAGCTGTTAATCAACAGGCTTATGGTGGCAATCAGCGGTCGTTTGATCTGTCAGAGCGTTAAATTATGGCTAATCGCTCGGGATTTATAAAGATTTTAGTATTTATGTGTGTTACATGAATTCATAAATAAAATATTGATAATATATTGCCTCAATATTCAAATGTTGTCATGGATCTAATCACCGTCATCATGATCACCATTAAAGTAGACATTATACGTTTCAGTTATGAAGTCAGCCCTATTCTCTAGCTCAGGTCTAGTCTAGTCTACTCATAATCGTCAATGGCTCTATGCTCTAGAGCTTTATTCTCTCCAATCTAATCATTGTACATCATATTCATGTTTATTAAATAAGATAATGTTAAAAAGAAAATAAATACTTGTATTTTCGTCAGTTCTATGTTTGTTGTTTTCAATTTTACCAAATTAATAATGTGTCTGTTCTATTTCTAAAATTGTAATGTGACGTCAAAAAGAACCATTTTGAATAAGTAAGTTGACTATTGACTATCGCAGGTACGTCATTCGCCTGGGCGAGCTGGACCTCTCCCGAGACGACGACGGCGCGTCTCCCATCGACGTGCTCATCAAGGCCAAGGTCAAGCACGAACAGTACAGCCCCGCTAGCTTCGAGAACGACATCGCCGTGCTGCTGCTGCAGAACACGGTGCAATTCTCTAGTAAGCGTCACGCTAAATAAAAAATCCTACTACTGTAATAAATGCGAAAGTTTGCGAGGATGGATGGA
The DNA here is from genome assembly GCA_963565745.1 of Phengaris arion. Classification (NCBI taxonomy): domain Eukaryota; kingdom Metazoa; phylum Arthropoda; class Insecta; order Lepidoptera; family Lycaenidae; genus Phengaris; species Phengaris arion. The sequence continues at coordinate 3,911,401 of OY751444.1, read as the reverse complement.
TGTATGGATGTATCATGTATGTTTGTTACTCTTTCACGCAAAAACTACTGAACAGATTTTGATGAAATTTGGAATGGTACTAGCTTAAGCTCTGGATTAACATGTAGGCTACTTTTTATCGCAAATAAGTACAGTGTAAGATACTATATAACATCTATAGGCGATCGGTGCCCGCGGGGCAAAATCATATTTTGTAAACAAAAAGACAAGTACACCATCGTTAATGCTACCAATTTAAATGTTATTAATTATTTACCGTGCAATAACGAAATGTAAGGTCACACCAATTTTGTCGAATTGAATATTTTTGTTTACAAATATATTAAATTGGATGATTTGTTCACAAATAGATTAAATATTAAGCTTTCAACTGATCTAATCTAATGTCAGACCAAATAAAAAACGTAAGGCGTAGTTTCGTTACTTGTGTATGCGTGACACTATATTATTACACGCCGAAAGTACACAGTTTAGACCAGCCTCACTGTGTAATTCGCAGAACTCTGTCTTCACTTTTTTATTTGGTGTGAGAATCTAATGAGGAGATAAAATACTATTAAAATTGTATAGTTATTCATAAATAAACTGTTCAGACTCCATGCCTACTTATTTAGTGTGTCTATCTGTTTCGTACTCGTTCCTACGAGAATAATATAACAGAAAAACAGTTCGTAAATTTTTCACTTTACACCCAAACGAATGTAGCGAAATGGCCAGGCCACATAATTTGACTAAGGTGTAGAGTTTGTGTAGTTAGGTTAGGTTAGGTTAGGTTAGAGTTAGAAGTAAGAGTAGAGTTAAGGCGTGTAGAGTTAGAAGTTTGGTAGATTCGGGGGCTTGATTTTACATGAGATCTGTTAGCTGCTTGACAGTGCGAGTCATATGGTATCGTCTTGGCAAATGTTTTTGGTGGGATGATGTCTAACATTATATCTAACTTCCCCAGAATTTATCAGCCCTATCTGCCTGCCTTTCACTGGAGGCCTGCGGCAGCAGAAGTTCGAGCGACTCACCCCCATGATCGCCGGCTGGGGAGACGTGCAGTTCCGTATGTATTACCCGAGAATTCGCTACAAAGAGAACGTATAATCTTCTTCATTAAAATCTAAACAAATATGATCGACTGACATTGACTTTTAGTACGAAATTGACACCAAATATATGTGCCCGAGTGATGAAACAAATTATATAATTAAATTTTAAATAATATAGAGTAATAAAGTTCAATCGCTTTGCAATTTAGAAACGCTTTTGGTTTCTTTTGAAACATACCTACTGGTATGAACTGTAGAGGAATTTCCATGTCTAGTAGATAATACTATAAGCCTATGTCGTAATACAAAGCCACATTTAAATTAGGAAAGTTCAGCTGTACGGTATTTGATTCGAAGTGAAAACAAATACTGTACAGGCATAAATTCCTTATTTAATATATCTAATATAAACGGTATATCTACGAAAATATTTGGTACTCACGGATCAGTACGATAGATATGCTGGTTAAGGTCGCCTTATCACTAATTACGCGCTATCATTTAAATACAAGCTGATAAATTATTCGCAAATCCACATAATATCTCACTGATTTACTTACATAACGTCACGTGTATACAAACCAAAGAAATGGCAACTTTGTAAGTGTGTACCATAGGGCTCAAGTCTGGGTCTGCTTCTGTATCTTAGCTATATGAATGTAATATTCTCAGTAATTTTAATAAAAAAACGAAAGCTGCAGCACTGGGATTCCCTTTCGTTAAATAAAAGAATTAATCCCGACATATTCACTTTGAAATTATAAGTCTCTTTTATTTTCTCTAAGATATTATAATACAAAAAAACCGTCGCTTTTGTGCCTAATTTTACGTCTTACTTCAGGTGGACCATCAGCAACGCACCTGCAAGTCGTCCAGCTGCCGGTGCAAACGAACAATGTATGTAAGAAGTCATACGAGAAGTACCCTAAGCAGGTGATCGACGAGCGAGTGCTGTGCGCCGGCTACAAGGAGGGGGGCAAGGACGCGTGCCAGGGCGACAGCGGTGGACCACTTATGTTGCCTAACGTGAGTAAAACAGAAAACCGGCGTGAAATAACGCTTGCGTTGTGTTTCCCGTGTTTGACTGAGTAAGGCTACCGCAGATTGTTTGTTGGTAATAATAATAACATCTCCCGATACTGATTTCGGTGACGGTGGCCGGTTTCATTGAAACCAGGCCAGCTAAGCAGGAGTTATTTTTTATAGTGCCCAAGTGTATGCGCAGTACACAAGAGCACTCTCTCTCTTTATTTACTCTCGTAGCCCAGTGGGAAGGATAACCGACACTGCTGGCGAGAGATTAGGCGCAGGTTTTGTACATACCCATCCGACGCATGGATCATATTTCTTGTCAGACAATTAGGTGATCAGACTGCATTGTCCTAACCAAACTTGAAAACAATATTTTTTGTTGTTCCAACGCGGGATTGAACCCACGACCTCCGAGTCGAGAGCCAAGCTCTAAACCACTCTGAACCACTGTTGGTATACCTACTATATGAAAATAGCTTGATTAAAAAAAAACCTAAAAGAATTATTTTAGTTAGATATTTTTTTGGACTTTTAATGATTTAACAATTTATTATCTTATATACATCAATATTTCGTTTCAGTGGAACAACGTGACCTTCAAGGTGTACTTCTACCAGATCGGCGTGGTGTCGTACGGCAAGAACTGCGCGGAGGCCGGCTTCCCCGGGGTCTATTCCCGTATCACGCACTTCATGCCCTGGCTGGAGAAGGTGATTCTGGGGGTGCAGAGCTAGAAGGTAGATCAGCGGCAGATAGCAGAACTTGACTTCTTGTTGAAAGGCTAATTTGATTTGATTAAATTTGATTTTATTAGGGTGTTTTGTGCATTTATAGTTACTTACCTTGCCAATGCCCGTTGTTAATAAATCTTATTCATTTTATTTTATTTGAATAGTCAATTTCTTATTTTCAAATAAAATAATGACACTGACTAACGGTTTCTGAAGGTTTTTTCGGTAGTTTATCTATTCAATAGCGCTTTTGATTTTTTGATTGGATGAGGCAAACGCGTTAATCTATCAAAAACACTATTGAATCAACAACCCTAGAAAGAAGAAGAGTTATTACTCTGCGAGATAAACTACCGACAAACCTCAGAAACCGTTAAATAATCAACTTACTAACTTAATTTAAAACTTTGGCTTGAATTTGAACTATTAGCTGTTTCTTTACATAATGTTGCTAGAATCTCCACAAAATTATGAAAAGTTTACTCTAGTTTAATATTAGACTGTATTAGATAAATTAAGAATATTTAAAATGTTTTTAAATTAAAAAGATTGTATTTGTGATCTATATCTTCGACGTTATACTCATATTATTGTTTTTTATTTTAAAAATTGAAATTTATTGAAAAAAAAAAATGACGTCTATCAATATTTAGTCAAAAATACTCAAACATACTTAATGTTATTATTTATTATATATTTTGCTCTCCCAGTACTTTCCAGTATTATTTAGTCTTGCATAACATAAACTTGTATATTGTATTATTTTTGATATATTTTTTTAATTGCGTGTATAATGTTTACTTATGTTTTAATTTACTAATGTAAATTATTTACTTGTTTAGAAAATGACAATTATTTTAAGATTTAATATAGAGGATTATTTGATATTGTTATGTTTTATTAGAAAGTCCTTTCTTATCAATTGTAAATTACAACTATGCGGTAGGTATTAGAGCAGTTACTTCATACCTGGCTATCTAATTACCACCTCTTCCGTCTGTTTGTTTTAGAGAGCTAGTAGGTACTTAGAAAAAGGATCAAACAAATAAAAATATCAAAATAAAAATTATAAAACCTCCTAACAATTTTCCCCTGTGCCTGTACTCGTGCGATACCAGTTTCGAACATATATTTTTTTCGCACGAATTGCCGTGCGCCCGCGCCTCTCGCGCATTAGACGCCTCATGCCTACAATGAGTGCGACTGACACTGTGAACAGCATTTGTTGTATGTATTTACATATTTTTACTATGTCATTAAACTAACGTTTTGTTCATAGTTAATACCTAAGTAGTTTTATTACCTATATTGAGCATTTGATGATAGATGCACCGGTGTACGGACAAACCTTCTAGGTTTTTGTGACGCCGAGTTTGTATTGTACCTTGCTTTTAAAATTTGTTAAAAAAAAAAACAATATCACCTCGTCTTGACCCAGCGAGCAGAGGTGAAAAAAGTTGCACCAAGTATGAGGTGGGGTATGACATACCCAAAATTCAAAGTGCCATAATATAGATAATATTGTTATTATTGATATTTTGTAGATTTAGTACAATAGTTAATAAATTAGTAGAAATAAATGAAATGAGTTCTGAACTATAACATTAATATTATTTATTTAAGGTTTTCTTTGACTATGTAATTACAGCTCCAAAAATTTTATAGGTTAACAAATTATTTAGAATTTAGCAAAAAAATCATTATTTGGAATGTAACTCAATTGAAAACTAAAATATATTAAATTCCTCCTCGGTAAGAAACTATATATTATTATTTTTAATTAAAAATATGACTAATCATTACTGTCCAGGACATTACCTAAGGACAATTTTCGCAAAAATATTTTGCATGCTCCAAACATATGGGTATAATATTACGCGAAAATACGAACACTACAGTGATCAGTTACTTGTTCTGAACTAGATTCACTAAAGAAATCAGTTATTACCTACTTTATCATCCCACGGATACCTCACCCTTGTTCATACTGAAAATATCCATTTTGATCAAAAATTAAAAACAATATCAATAAATGTATAAATAACAAATATTTTCCATAAAATCACTACAGTAAACTAACAATAATTGAAAAAAAAAACCGAAAAAAAATGTATGCTAAGATAATTAGCCAAAAAAGGGACGTTTGCTTTGAGGTGGGGTATGACATACCCGAAATGGGTTTGTACCCGATTATCCCGGCTTGTGTCCCGTGCCACTCTTAGATCACGCCACGTACCCCTCCAGGATACCTTCCGCTACTGAGCAAGTAAGTTAAAGTCAGCTGTTTCTGTGAGGTTAATGACTTCATCGCCTTAGAGATCGCAATGAAATTTTATATAGAATAATATATTTTTTTACGAAATTTTCAAATTATTTTCTGCCTAAATGTCTTTACAGAAACAGTAGATCATATGCCCAAAATATCCGTAATTGATTTTACCAAACCATATAAACATATCCAAAAATAAGGCGTTAGCACTGTTCCCAGATAACAGTGCTCTTGACTGCTGTGGTGGCTCCCCGCTCCAGACGCGCCATTTATAGTAAAATGTGTGCAGGCCCTTTAGCCAAGATACTACCGCTAATTCTGACACTGAAGTTCGAAAACAAAATGTATTTATTGGATTTGACATAATCATAGGTATGTCATTTAACGATGTGTATGTCAAATCCAATACTTACATTTTGTTTTCGAACTTCGTCGTCGTAATAAACGATGGATCTTGGTTAAAGGCTTTGCTGTCTTGCACTGTGGTGTAGTGAGCGAGGTCCTTAGGGGCATAATATTCAAATCGTTGCCAGGGTTGGCTAATCAAGGAAATATTTCGATAAAAGATAAAATATGTCATTTGGTAAAACGTGCGTCGATTTAGCGATAAGTCGATTGCAAATATCAGTGTGTAAACAGAAATGGTGCCTAAAATACATGTGATAATTTAATAATTAAAAACAAATAATTGATGATTTCATTTATTTGGTTAAATCTGAAACACAGTTTTGATTTGATAAAATGTCTATCTACTTTCAATTTATTCATAAATAATAAATTATTTTCTTAAATTATACAGTAACAAAACAGTGTAGGTTAGGTTAGGTTAGGTTAGCTACATAATTTTGTGTTTTATTTTAAAGTGTTGATAGATGTAGATAATAGAATTATTGAATAACTAGTGAGTAGCGACTATTAGTATTAGGTATAAACCTTCCTCTTGAATTACTGTATCTCTGCTGAAAATTGCATTACAATCCGTTGAGTGGTTTTTAAAAGATCTAAGCGAACGGAAAAGGGAAGCGACTTCATTTTATACTGTGTTTAAGATTTATTGAAAGTCTTATTAATATAATACATCTATGTTGAATGTGATTAAAGTTTTGAATTGAATGAATCTAGTGTGTGTACTGTGTAATCCGCGAAAATCTAAATTGTGGTCTCATTTGAGGAAAAATGGTTAAAATGTGTAAGTCGTACGTTTTGTGTATTTGTCAGATATTTTATGAACCTTCGAAATCTACGACTACATTGCATTTTCCGCCAAAATTCTGCCGCATAGGCAGATGGCATGATGGAGTGTGACCGCGGGGTAGCCATCATTTTTATTTTAATGAAATTGACCAGGAAACGAGCAGCGGTTCGCCTGATGGTAAACGATTGCTGCCGCCCATGGACACTTGCAACACCAGAGGAGTTACACTTGGTGTAGCGTACTTGCGTTCCTGGCTCTTAAAATCCCCAACCCCCCTTAGGCCTGCGGTACCCGTACTCAGCGAAACAACGGAAGCGTGATTTCACGCTGGTTTTCTGTGAGGCTGTGGTATTTATCCGGCCAAGCCGGCCCGTTCGTGCCGAAGCATGGATCTTCCACGTTCATTTTCACTGGTTATAAATGCTCGTTGTGCAGAAATTCCAGCAGTACTTTATTTATGCAGTGCCACCTAACAGAACCGGTTCTCCTTCATAGGGAAGCCCTAGGCTGTATAATATGTAGGGATTTGGATGAGGGTCTTCAAAAGGTAAGTGGTAAGTGAAGCTGATAGGAATGAAGTTATAGGAACCCGACGCTACTGCTACCCTACTTAGTCCTTACGTAGCCTTCTGTTATAGTGATGAAAGGCTGGCACCTCCTCCGCCACTACATCCTGACCGTAGAGCGCTTCGACCTGTTCCTGCAGGGGGCGCTGCTGATCGTGGTGTTCCTGGAGACCAACGTGCAGCTGCTGCTGCGCCGGACGAGTGGACAGTACCTGCCTAGTGTTAATGAGGGTGAGATCTGAGGGGCGACTACTGACTACTGCCTAGTAAATGTTTAGACGCCCCCCAAGAAAAAATACTTATTCGGGTAGTGTGAATCGTGATAAGGCTGTCGATACATAAGTATGTATATAGTTACTCTCTACTGTCGATAATACAGTATCGATGCAGTCTTGACTCTCGTTATGTTAAAACAGCATAATGGTTATATATTCTCATAAACGCAAAACTAACGTTTAGAGGGTTTTGATTGTTCCAAACTCCAATTATTATCAGTTTATGATATCAAGACGATTAATTTATAAGTAATTGAAAGTAAATTCAAAGTCTAAGACAAATACGAGAATTGGGGTTCAGTATTCGATTCTCATTCCAAAAATGTATGTACTTTACATGTGACCTATAATATCGGCGTGATTTTCCTATAAAAAATATGATTCATATACGCGCGGCTATATTTAGCGGCATCCGCGTGGCTTTCAAAGCCTACCAAGACAGCAATTTTTTGTAAATTACGATTTTTTAAATCTATGCATACTGTCATTACTTCCGTGATATTGACTATTGTAGGCTTTGAGTAAAATATATCATTCATAGTCCTATAATTATATTATAGGCGAGGAATGTCGATTGTCGAGGCAAAAAGTGTCCACACTTAAACTGCCCTACTTTTGGGTTCGTTTGGGGCTGTCGAGATTTGCCATTTGCTTTGACAGTTGCTTTCCGCAGTTTATCCGCGTATTCCACCTCACTAAATTCAGACGTCCTAATTAGAATCCTAAAAGAAAGCTAATTAGAATTAAGTCAATCAGAAGCAACACTTCTTCCGATTTAGAAAGCTAATTAAGATCCTAACTTCCTAAATGCTATTTCACTTAATTGAATGATGTTCCTGTATCATCAAGGACGTCTGAATGGTGGAATACGCGATTGAATCTGTCCGTATATAATTGACGAAATCTTTTGAAATCAAGATGGCGTAACTTTTTCTTGGAACATTTTTCCTGTGAAATGTACGTCATAGTCCATCCAAGTTTTGGAATCATTGATATAATTACCGTAAAACGGCACATGCCACCTTGTATATTCCAGACTGGTTGTCCATTGGGACCGGTGGAGCGGAGTTCCTCCTCGGCGCGTTTGTGTCGTGGTGGGGGCGCGGACGCCGGCAGTTCGCGTTAGCTGGCTGGCTGGCGGTGACTGCCGCTGCGGGGCTGGTTGTGATTGCCTTCCCCTTCCCTGATGCTGATGTGCCGAGAGTTGGTGAGTAGACCATAGGACTGTCTGAGTCTGTACACTCTAACAACTAAGGGACAATTGACGTATTCGTAACATTAGGATCAATTCGCATCGAAACTAAACGAATGGTGCTGCATTTTTAAGATAGCTATTTTAAATTGAAATTTATTAATTACACAAGAAGACACGATTCATTGTAACAGTTCGAATGTCAAGTTGCAAAGCTCTGCAGTTTATAACTTTTCTGAATTCTCACGTATAAACTATCTAATTCTTATCTATTTCCAGAGCTATGCGGTGGTGACCCGATATCGGCTTACTACCAAGTCGTCCCCCAATCAGGGATCACAGATCTCCTGGCTGCCCAGGACCCCCTGGCTACTGGCCGCATCGTCGCACTTGCTACCACGGCTGTGCTGTGTGCGCTGACTAAGATCAGCGTTTGGGCACACGGGTTTACTTACCTGGATGATCACCAGCCGGAGAATGGACCGTATTTCTATGGTAAGGAAGTTTTCGCAATGTTCCTTTCGGTGTAAGAGAGATCTCAATAACACCGGCCATTTAAATTTTGTGCTGGAACCCTGGATTTATACAATAGAGTTGAAAATCGAACACATGTGTGTCGAGCTGTCAGATTTGACATTGACATTCGTGTGTTCGATTTTCAGCTCTATTGTATTAGCGCAGAGTTCTATTTTCAATGCTCTGAATTTTCTCCGGCCTTCCGGATTCCGGACAATGTAGTTGGGAATTTTTTGTTGTTCCAATGCGGGAATCGGACCCACGACCTCCGAATCGAGGGCCAAGCTCTAACCACTAGACCATGGAGGCTCCTATAAGGATATCTGATCTATCTCCACAGGCATCCTCATCTCCATCCGGCTGTCCCTCGGACTGAGCGGGCGTAACTGGCTGCGGGCGGCCTCGCTGAGCGCGGCCTGGTGGGAGCCGCAGCTGTCGCTGGCAGCGCTGACGCTGATGTTCTCCATTCTCTTCACGCTGTTCCCTAGAAGGCAGCCGGGCGCGGAGTTTGAGGAGCCCGAGCGAGACTGTATTATTCTTTAATATATATAACGTTTTCACACCGCGTCAATCTGGTCCCGTGGTAAGTTCTCGATGAACTTGTGTTACGGGTACCAGACAACGGAAATATATGTAATACTTTTCATACTATACTTATATGATACAAATATCTATAACCCAGGAACACGGGTAACTTTTTGTTCCGTGGTGGAATTCGAACCCGCGACCTCCGACTTCAACGCCAACGCTAACCACTGAGCCACAATGGTCTTAAAAATATTATGTTTACCTAATAAGTTTAATTTAGTAGAGGAAGGGGTGGTAATTTGGAACCCTACTTTGTTTTTTGAATATTTAAAAAAAACTTTTGGACTAATCATCTTGAAAAGTGACTTTGTGTACTTAAAAACTTATTAGCTTTTATATTAGGAACGAACAAACAAAATAAAACCACTCATTATAGGAAATAACTAGCTTTATTAGCAAAATGAAAAAAACGTATTTTGAGTTTTGGTGCGGGTATTATGGAACCAAATTACAAGTATGAAACAAACTTAATTACAAAAATCACAAAAACAGGCTTTCTTCCTATAGTAGTTTTAACAACTTCTTCGTGAGGCTGGTCACTGTGCACAAACCTTTGCAGAGTAGTTTTTGGAACATTATAAAGCCTAACCGCCTTTTTTAAACCCATTTTCTTTTCTCTTACTGCTTTTACAACTTCAACCATATTATTCGTGGTCCACTGTTTTCTTTTTGCTTTCGGCTTTGCCGACAATTGAGCTCCAGGCATGACTGGAACAAAAACAAAAAGATGTTAAATACATTGCGGGTAATTTGGTTCCATACTACCCGCACCTTTAGGGTTCCAAATTCAAAATCTTACTAAATTAACAAATAAGCAAGAAAATCACAGCTAGTTAAAAGATACATTTAAACTTACCTTCGATAATCTGAATTAGTGTGTATGGACTCCCTATAACACGCACTGAATTTGTTTTAAACTAAAAAAAGGAGAGTTTGACGTGAAATGTCAGATGTGTGTGACAGATCATATTCGATGTAAAATAGGCGCTAGTGGTAGCAAATACGCTCTATGGTACCAGTACAACGTAGTTACATAGTTTTTTGATAGATGTCACTGCCTGTTTCTGAGATACTAAGGGGTTCCAAAATAACAACAGGTTCCAAATTACCACCCCTTCCCTATACTAATTACTAGGATATTACATAATAATGAATGAAATAAAATAACAACTATTATCTAAACTATATAATATAAGTAATAGAAAATAGATTTAGTACCTTACCTACAGTATCTCTTTAATAACAGTGAAAATTTAGTGATGGGACATCTGTAGGACAGATGAATACTCTGGGCCTTTAGTCAAGATGCATTCGATAATTTCGACAACGAACTTCGAATACAATATGTATGGGATTTGACATACGGCATCGCAAGCGCGATGTCACTTAGCGATGACTTGTCAAATCCCATACATTTTTAATTTTGATCTTCGCCGTCGAAATTATCGAATGCATCTTGACTAAAGGCCCTGTTCCGATTCAGTGTAATCCAAATGTAAACAAAGCTCAACTTACTGGCTATAATGCTTCCAATTTAAATGTTACTAACCTTTTTAAATATATTGCAGAGGCAATATAGAGTGTTATTATTTACTTTGTTAAAGGTCAGATTAAATTGGTTCTAATATGCTTGTAATTGCAGGTATCCTCAACCCCCTGGGCCGCCTGCTCCGCAACAGGGCTCTGATGCTGCAGTCGCTCTCGATGTCGCTGCTGCTTGCGGCCGTCTTCGGCTACGTGAAGTATGACAACGAGCTTGTCCAGGTAAGCTATTTAGTTCATTTGAAAAAATGAACAAGATACATGAAAAATTCTCAATATGCATGTTGACTAAAATGTATTCCATCTATTTAATGTTAGACAACATGATAATAAACAATCTAAAACCAAGTTTTGTAAATCTAAAAATAAACGAAGATACAAACAGTTTAAATTTTAAGGACCTTGCAAAAAATCGTTCCCACCCAACAGGTTTCAAACCTATCTCAGTTAATTTAGTCGCTCAAAAAAATTAAGTCGCTCAGTTCCCTGTTCGCTTAGATCTTTTAAACTAAGCAACGGATTAAATGCAGTTTTCAGCTATGGATAGAGTCATTTAACAGGAAGCTTTATATGTATAATACATCGCACCCGTGCGAAGCTGGAGTAGGTCGCATATATAAAACATTAAAAATTAAAATTCCAATTACTGTCAAAACCCCATTCCTGAGGTGAATGTCGCGATACTAAATAATTATCAGCGTGGCAAGAGCCTAAGCCTGAGATAGGTTTGGAATCTGTTGGGGGGTGGGGACACTGCCCATACAGTTTTTACATGGTCCTTTACAATAAGAAAGTGCCAATCATTTCATACCAAAGATTTCAAAACTAAAGATAGGCTGTGACTTACATTTGACAGAACAAATCCTCATATAAGAAAAAGTTACGCCATCTTGGTTTCACCATACCTCAATGTCAAAATGACCCCAATCAACCTCAAAAGTGGGGCCATTTACGTGGGGACAGTTTTTGCCTCGACATGCCTCGTCTATAATATATATGTCTTTGTATAATACCCTATTCTATCTGTCTTTCCAGTCGAAATTCAACGTGGAGTCGAACCGCTGGGACCCGCGCACGGCGCGCACCGCACATGACATCTTCCGGTCACTGGTCATCATATTCCTCGTGTCGGTACGTATCACCATCACTATAGAATACAAAAGCACGTACCACGTACGTGGTTTAAACCAGAGGTCGTATGTGGTTGATTTTTTTTTTGTTGATTTATCAAGAAAATGTAGTTATAAGAGTCAATTCATACTATATAGCGCACAGACAAAGTGTTACCGCGGGAGTTACCGGTGAGTTACCGGGTACGGGAGACTAACCTTTTTTTTTGACCTCGCAGGGGAAAGGCTATATGCCCTTCCCGGGTTGTGTGACCCGGGGGTACGCCGATCATAGGGTTACCCACAAAAATCTGCGAATTGCCATCAGCCGCTATGAAGGGGAGTGTCCCGGATCTGTCTAACACAGAACACGGGGGGGTGCCCCGCGACCGACCGGTCTCCCTCTCAAAGGGACCGGACTTCCAACACAATTAGGAGCCACTCCTGCAAACTGGAGCGTCCCCCTCGACGCACGGTCTAGCTAAGCCGGGGAGGTTCCCAACCTCTCCCGGAGCCACGTTAGACAGGAACTTGGAGGTTCGCAAAGCGACGCCTCCGCGCTCCTGTCCTACGCACGGGAGACTAACCTAACCTATGTCTATGTTTCTACAATTACAACATTATAGCAGGGCATGTTGATGCAAAAACTGTGAAAAAAAACCCACCTGAATGACCACTTTTGAGGTATAGTGAAATCAAAATGGCGGAACTTTTTCTTTGTATGAAGATTTTCTGTGTTAAAATATGTGCGTCATAGCATATTTTTAGTTTTGAAATCTTTAAACCGAATCTTCAAGAGACTATACATAGGCTGCACTAAAAGTATCGGGAATGAAATATTTCCACTGTTCCTGTCATATTAAAATCTTTTAATTTAAAACTCCTTGGTTTTAAAAATCGAATACCGTTTATTTATTTTAAAAAAGATTCTCGGTCTTGTCACAAGGTCTTGCCAAACATGTTTAGTCGTTGAGAAAATGGAATTGACTCGAGAAAATTCTAGAGCGATTATTTATTATGACTTTCGAAGTGGTTTAACACAAAAACAGTGTGTTGACCGGATGATTTCTGCATTTGGTGATGAAGCCCCATCCAAAACCACAATTTATCGCTGGTTTGCTGAATTTCAACGTGGACGTGTCAAGCTCAGTGATGATACCCGTCAAGGTCGTCCAAAAACTGCAGTCACCCAAGAAAACGTTGATGCTGTGTGTAAGCTGATTGAGGAAGATCGACATGTGACATACCGCGAAATTCAGGCAACTTTAGACATTGGCATGAGTCAAATACAAATAATCTTGCATGAACAATTAGGTGTAAAAAATTTGTTTTCCCGATGGATACCGCATTTGCTCTGTGAAGAGCAAAAAGCGGCTCGCGTTACTTGGTGCGTCAGAACTCTCGAAAGATTCCACGCAGGATCCTCAAATGCTGTATACAACATCGTGTCAGGTGACGAATCCTGGATATACGCGTACGAACCCGAAACAAAAAACCAGTCACGAGTTTGGGTGTTCGAAAATGAGTTAAAGCCAACAAAAATTGTTCGTTCACGGAGTGTTGCAAAAAAAATGGTGGCCACGTTTGTCTCCAAAACCGGCCATGTTGCGACTATTCCTCTTGAGGGACAAAGAACTGTTAATGCAGAATGGTATGCTAACATTTGTTTGCCACAGGTCGTTTCTGAACTCCGTAAAGAGGACTGCAACCGCCGCATCATCCTCCATCACGACAATGCGAGTTCTCACACCGCGCACAGAACAAAAGAGTTTTTAGAGCAAGAAATCATAGAATTATTAGACCATCCGCCGTACAGTCCCGACCTAAGCCCTAATGATGTCTATAATTTCCCTAAAATAAACAATAAATTGCGTGGTAAGAGATTTTCATCACCTGAAGAAGCTGTGGACGCCTACAAAACGGCCATTTTGGAGACCCCAACTTCCGAATGGAATGGTTGCTTCAATGATTGGTTCCATCGTATGGAAAAATGTGTCAAATTTCGCGGAGAACACTTCGAAAAGCAATAAATACATTTTTAAATAGTAATGTTGTGTCACTTCCTTGATTCCCGAAATTTTCAGTGCCGCCCTCGTATTATGCTATAGGCCACGCTCTAATGACTAATCAGTAATCTACTGTACAATATGATCTACCCCGTGGGTTGCAGGTGTTCCGCATGCGGTTCTCCGGGCGGCGGCGCGACGGCGTCAAGACTGCGGTTGCGGCGCGCGTCGGCGGCGTCGCAGCTGCGTTCGCGGCCGTGCTGTTCACAGCGCTGGCGGTAATGCGTTGCGGTGCCGCTGCGGTGGCCGGCGCTGAGGACGTCTATACGCAGCCCGACTGTAGTAGTACTTGCGGGTAGGTTGCAGTAAAGTTTGGACATAATGCTGGCTATTTATTAGGGTTCCGTACGGAACGTATGTCCCGTTTTTACACTTTGGGTACCTACTTACTGAGACTTTGCTGTCCGTCTGTCACCAGGCTGTATCTCCTTAACCGTGATAGCTAGACAGTTGAAATTTGCACAGATTAGTCTCTGATTTCCGTTGCCCGCGCTATAACAACAAACACTAAAAACACAATAAAATTAATATTTAAGAGGACTCCCATACGACAAACGTGATTTTTTGCCGTTTTGTACAGAACTCTTCGTGCGCGAATCCGACTCGCACTTGGCCGGTTTTTCTTAAAACCACAAATATACTGAGTAACCACTATGACACACTGATACTTAGGGAACGTTCAAGTATTACGTAACGCAATTTTTAAAGATTTTACTCACTCCCTCCTCCGCGTGTAACCTGACGTAGAATTTTTCTGTACCTCCCCCTCCTTAAAAATGTTACGTAACATCTATGTGACCATTTTTGAACAAAAGTCATTATTATGTTGCGAAAAGTATCGGAAAGTCGCTTAAATTCCTCTGTTATTATTAATAGTAGCTGCGTTTGTCGATAACAATCGTTTCAAGAGATAAACCGACAATAGTCCCTTTTTACCTGTACTTTTTTTATGTTACGTAGCGCGTTGTTTGAACACCCCCCCCCGTAACGCATCGTAACATTTTTCAGGACCCTCCCTACCCCCCAAATTGCGTTACGTAATACTTGAACGCTCCGTTAGACTAGTGGAGAAGCTGCAAAACCTAGGGTGTATGTTAATTTTGTTTATTTACTTTATTATAAAGTCATAAAGCAAAAAACTTAACTATTATTTATAGACTGAGATCCCAGGCATGCCATACTACCCTTACCTGTATTCTTAGTGATAAAACGTATATCATATTGTTGTATTAGTGTATACAATGCACCTATACCTATGCACACCAGCGGGTAGTTTGTGCCGTGAATCAATTTTTAGGTTTTTTTGTTTCATTACAAATGATAATAAGTACCTAGCTAAATCAACAAAACTAATACACCTTTACACCCGGTTTCTGAAAGGCTAATCAAATAGTTGATGAACTAACACGTTGTTGAGTTAACAGGCTTGTTAAATCAATTTGCGTTTCTGAAACGCTGATTAGTGAAAAATTTACTAATCATTGATCACTTGACATGATACATTAACGCCTTAAATAGCTTTCCAGAAACTGAAAACAGCGTTTGACATGTGGTTTGACTATGAGTTTGACATTAGTTTTGTTAACTAACATGATGATCAAATCAAACGACTGATCAAGCTTTATGCAACTCAATTTACACTTGACAAGAGATTTGACCGCTGATTAGTTAATTTTGGCGTTGATTAGCCTTTCAGAAACCGGGGGTTAGCCTTTCAGAATCCGGGGGTAAGTTATGTAGGATGCATGAATAGGCAAAACCGACACGATACGCTGAACCGAGTTACACGATTGGTTTTGCATATGCATGCCTTCCGTCGTCGTCGGGTCACAGGTGCAACATAGCGTTCATGCCATCAAAATTAAAATTAAGACAGGACAATATTAACTTATAGTTCAAATAAAAATTACATCATGGCAAAAAAGAGAGTGACGCGTTGACAGCAGAAACTAAAAACATCGTCGACTGTATCATCTATCTTTGATATATTTGCATGACATACATATTATATTTCTATATTAAAATATTATTCTAAATTCATATTTAATATGTCATTGTAATCTAATAAGGTTAAACGATGATACAGTCGAATTTTTTTTTTATTCCTGCTGTCACTGCGTCTTTTCTGCTAAACTTTACATAAATAATAAGTAACTACACACCGTGTGGCTGAATTGAGATATTAGTATTACGCTATCAGGAATCATGAGGTCAATCATTTCGGCCATATCCTGATTGATTGTAATGTCACTGTAATACACCACTTTAATATGACAGCTGCCGGTCGGAACTGTACGGGTTCAGCCCGGTCTGCGCGGTCGACTCCTCCACCACTTACTACTCGCCCTGCCACGCCGGCTGCCAGGAGTACGAGGACCTTAATGGGTACCTGTGAGTATGGACCAGTATTCTCTTACTAGCTTTTACTCCTCTCACGTAAATAAAGTATCCCACGGGAACACTTGTACTTTTTGTAAAAAGGGATAAAAAGTAGCCTATGTTTTAATCCAGAGCCTAAACTACAAATTACCATAAGTACCAAATTTTATCAAAATCTGGTCGGTAATTATTGCGTGAAAGAGTAACAAACATTCATCCATCCATCTATCCATACATCCATACTCATAAACTTTCACATTTATAGTATAGTTTCTCTACTAATGCATGAATACAGCTTGTTTAACGCTTAATTCAATGTTTTGAAATCAGCTGTGTGAGGTCGATGACTCACTGCACACAGAGACTTCTGAAGAGAGTATGCATTGTTATCTATTATATTTATAATATATTTATAATATATTTCGACACAGCTGTTATTATCTTGTGCGGACGATTCCTTGCGAAATAACTTTATTTTGTATAATCATTGTTGTCGAGTATCAATCATTGGGTACGAGGGCTTAAACTTCTTAACATAAGCAGTAAATCATGTGCCCGTAGTTTCCGTAATTATTTTTACGAAACCTTATATCTCCTAAATCTGAATGTCCTAAGAAATGTATAAAAATAAATCAAGTCAAAGAACACACCTACCTAGGTCTAGTTATAGATCACAGATTTAACTGGAAAAACCATATTAATAAGATTTGTAACAAATTAAGAATTATTTTGGCAAAATTCTATATAATACGAAATTCTATACCTCGAAACATATTACTATTTATAAAACACTAGCAGAAAGTATAGTAGGTATCATATGGATTAAGTAGTTATGGACGCACTTATAAATCCCATCTCGACCACATTTATAACATCCAATATAGGCTACTTAAATTGATTGTGTTTCCTAAAATTAAAAATGAATACTTGAACAACCCTCTAGGATTGTTTAGATACTGTGGCGTCAATTTTGGACTATGTAAGTTTAGTTAACATAATGTAAGTTCTATATATTTTTAATATATATATATTTTTTTCTAACAATATTGTGTAACAACTAGTTGTTACACATATTAAAAAATATATAATATTATAGGTTATAGGTTTATTATAGGTTTATTGAGAAATTTACTTTACTATTATTTAAATTACTTTCAAGTTTTCAATGTTTGAATGAGTCAATTAATCCAAATGAAACTTTTAATAATTTATTTAAAGTAGTAAAAAACCAATTTGACTCTGTATTTACTTCTAAATCGGTCAGATTTAATAATAAAAGAAATAATTTTAGTAACTGGGCAACTGCAGGTATTATTGTTAGTAGACAAAGATTGTATGACTTGTATAACGAGAAGTCAATGAACAGGAGTGAAGCTTTTAAACTGTATGTCAAGAAATACTCGAAGATTTTCAAGAAGGTATGTCAAGCAGCGAAGGTTCTTCACATCAAAGAAAAAATTAAGAACTCTAAAAACAAAGTGAAAACCACATGGAAAATAATTGCAGATGAGACTGGAAGAGTCGCCAGTCGCAACTCTAAATTTGAACTTTATATTAATGATAAAAAAGTTAGTTCTGACATTGAAGTTGCGACAGTATTTGAGAAGTTTTTTGCAGACATTCCGATCTCAACTACAAAAAACTTAAATTCATCACCTACAGTTGCCGAAAAATTACTTAGAGATAATGTGAGGGAATGTGATGTAAATTTTATTTTCAAAGAAATAGACTCTAGAGACATTATCAAGGCATTTAAATTACTTAATATTAAAAGTACAACTGATCTCTGGGGTATGTCCACAAAAGTTATAAACCCAGTAATTGACATCATTGCCCCTCACCTAGCATTAGTTTTTAATAATTGTATTAAAAGTGGCGTGTTCCCTGACTTGATGAAGCACAGCAAGGTGATGCCTCTCTTTAAAGCTGGGAATAAAGCAGACCCAGCTAACTATAGACCAATATCCATATTACCGACTTTAAGTAAAATTTTTGAGAAAATTATTCTAAATCAATTAATTTTTCACTTCAACTCGAATAATTTGTTACATAGTAATCAGTTTGGTTTTACTAAAGGTCGGTCCACAACAGATGCAGGCATTAGTCTTCTGTGCAGTATATTTGGAGCTTGGGAGAGGTCACAGGATGCACTTGGTATATTCTGTGATTTATCCAAAGCATTTGACTGTGTGGAGCATGATACGCTGTTCAGGAAATTATACCATTATGGTGTAAGGGCACGGCTCTAAAGCTTCTAAGCTCTTATCTAATAAATAGAACACAGACTGTAGAAGTTAATTCCAAAAAGTCTAATGGTACTAAAATTAAACTAGGAGTACGACAGGGGTCTATTTTGGGCCCTTTTCTATTTCTCATCTATATAAATGATCTACCTTATCTAGTTAATGATAAGCATGAGATAGTACTTTTTGCTGATGATACTTCACTAATTTTTAATGTGAAGCGACGACAATCTAACAATGACGTGGTAAATAGTGCTCTCTCAAAAATAGCACATTGGTTTAATGCTAATAATTTACTGTTGAATTCTAATAAAACAAAATGTTTAAAGTTCAGCTTGCCAAATGTTACGCAGGCACAAACCAATATACTATTAAATAATGAGAAAATGAAATTTTACTGATTAATTAATTAAGACCGCGCGATTAGTTTACTTTAGCTATTTTCATAGCATAATGTCGTACGGCATCCTCTTGTGGGGAAACGCTGCGGACATTAATACAATATTTGTGCTGCAGAAACGTGCTATACGTTCTATATATAAGATGTCGACTTTTGAATCTCTAAGGGAAAAGTTTAAAGTTCTGACCGTCGCATCTCAATACATTTTGGAAAATGTGTTATACGTAAGAAAGAATCTAAACAACTTCAAAAAGAAATGTGATAATCATTGTGTAAACACTAGAAATAAGAACAAGTTAGATATGCCAGTGTTCAGACTAAGCAAAGACAGTAAATCCTTTAAAGGCCAATGTATACGCTTATACAATATAATCCCAGAAAAGGTTCAAAACCTTCCCATTAATAAGTTTAAAAAAGTAGTTAAAGAACGTTTGTGTGCCAAAGCGTATTATAAAATTAATGACTTCATTCAAGACGGCACACCTTGGGAATAAGGTGGCTCCTTATCTTATGTTATTATTTGTTACATAGACATAAGCAAACATTGTAATAATTTTGATTTTAAAAGAATAATTTTCCATCTTTTTGGTAAAAGATGGCCCCAGACGAGTTTCTTGCCGGCTCTTCTCGCTGGGTTAGTTCCCGAACCGGTGGTAGGCATCACGTAGTAACGACGTTCAAAAAGAGTATTTAAAAATACCAATTTTGAATAAAATTTTTTTGATTTTGATTTTGATTTTGATGTAGTTGAGGACATTATATATGTCTGGACAAACTCGACAAGAGTTTATAGGCATGTCATAATTTATCATGTAATTGGTTATATAAAAAATAAAAGGTAAATATATTATTATTCAATAACAAATGAAATAACAAACAATATATCGGCGCGAGGCATAAGCCGTTCATGGTTCAACCAATCAGCGCGCGGGGTGCGTTCCGTTTTACAATTTGACGAGTTTCAGTTATACTCGTATTAATATAACGAAAAGTAATGCTTAAAATTGTAAGCGGAATGGTTAATTTCACAATCTGTCGAAATTTTACAATCTCGCTAGTTATATAACAATCTAACGGTATTTACAATATTACCTATATAGATATAGTTTCACGGCGTTTCCAGTATATTCGGCAACTGCACGTGCGCGGACGGCAGCGCACGGGCGGTGCGCGGCGGCTGCGGCGTGGACGACTGCTGGACCATCTACTCCGTGTATCTGGTGCTGTACACAGTGGTGCTCGCCGTCACCGGTAACTGTTTAATGATCCTCATCATCATATACAGGGTTATACCATAAGTCGATGTTGATCCTTTCAGGGGTAGAAACCCCTTATTTCCAATATTTTCTTCAATGAAACCCATATTCCAAAATTAATATTTCATGAGGTTTTGGACTTTAAAGCTGGGACCTACTTATATAATTCGGAATCTGGAAGGACGAAGAAAATTCGGATCATTGGAAATAGAACTCTGTGCTAATACAATAGAGTTGAAAATGATAGTTTCGAGTGTCGAGCTGTCATATATGACATTTGACTCGACAATCATGTGTTCGATTTTCAACTCTATTGTATTAACGCAGAGTTATATTTTCAATGCTCAGAATTTTCTACGGCCTTCCCGATTTCGGATCATATAGTCCCAGCCTTGATAAGATATTTATTATTTATGGTATACCATAAACTTATCTCATAGGTGCGGCGCTGCTAATGCAGGGTATGGGCATAGCTCGCGCGACCAGTCGCCGCGACAAGCCGCTGGCATTCGGCGCGGCGTTCGCGCTCGCCGGCCTACTCGCCAACACGCTCGGTTACGCGCTCTACGTGCTTATTGGAAGTGAGTATCGCTATAATGGACTGTGATCCCAGCCCCGGCAGACTGAGCTTATATTCTTACTGAT
This sequence comes from Phengaris arion, assembly GCA_963565745.1. NCBI lineage: Eukaryota > Metazoa > Arthropoda > Insecta > Lepidoptera > Lycaenidae > Phengaris > Phengaris arion. The sequence continues at coordinate 3,890,363 of OY751444.1, read as the reverse complement.
AAAATGTATGTCGTGTCGTAGTATTAGTTGAGTACAATGAACGTTTGTATCGCCGCTAGATTGTGCGGTCGGCCAATTCTCGGGTACAGGGCGGCAGAGGTACAAAAAAATTGTACTCACTTTACTTAGATTCGGATAAAGTATCAATCTTATTTTTTGGATTCAAAATAACGTAAGGAGCAAAACTTATTAAAGTCATCTTTTATAAAAGCCTTTTTTTGCCTAGACAAGCATGATGGAGGGTGTGTAATATTTTTCGCGCATGTTATTTGGACGCTGATAAGCAATAATGCTTCAACCCACTAGATCGCCATTTTGAGAAAATCGTGTTTAATTAAATTTACTATAAAGATAATTTCAACTATGTGTCAAAAAGTTTTTATCAGTTTTTCAGTACTAAAATGATTTAATTCGCTTATCACTATTTTGAAGTTTATCGCCTGAGAAAGCGATTAGTATCAACATCTTGATTTTAGTAATTTTGTCGGCTGACACAGTATCGCTTATCAGCGTCCATTTGCTTATTGCCGAAAGTTTAACTGTTCCACCGTGGGCACGTGAAAGGTCGATGTTATTTCCGAGCAGTACCTATGTAATATCACATATTCAATTCGCAGACCTAACGTGCACGTACTACGCGGGCGGGGCGTGCGCGCTGCACGGCGGCGGTGGGCACGCGGTGGGCGGGGCCAGCGCGGCGCTCGCGCTGTTGTCGGCGCTCGCCAGCGCGCTCGCGAGCCGCGCGGCAAGGCAGACCGATACAGCGACGCGGTGACATAAAAACAAGGGGACTATAGCAAAGAATATATTAGGTCATTACATATGAAATTGGCGTTTTGTAAAGGAGGAACATAAAGTCGATTTTTTTAAAACATAATATATTTATTTAATCAAAATATATACCATTGCTATCTATGCACTTTTGCCATCTCATAGGTAGTTCATTGATTGCTTTACTAAAAAACCATTCGGACAGGAATCAATAAAATCTTTGAAGGCGCTTTGGACTGCCCCATCGTAGTTGAATGTTTTCCCTTGCAAGAAGTTATCCAAATTTCGAAAAAAATGGTAATCTGTTCTGTGAGCAAGGTCCGGGGAGTACGGTGTATGTCTTAGACATTCCAATTGAAGCTCCTCTAATTTGGTAGCCGTCTGTTGTGCAATGTGTGGTCTAGCGTTGTCCTGAAGCAGCAGTGACCTAAAGCGAATGACCAACATCGGTTGTTTAGCAGCTAGCTTTTCCATCATGATTTGCAGTTGCTGGCAATAGACATCTGCCGTAATCGTCTGGCCATATTTAAGGAAGCTGTAGTGAACGACACCGGCACTAGGCCACCAAACGCTCACAAGTAACTTTTTCGAGTCAATTATCGCTTGGGGCAGGCTTTGGCTGGTTCGCCAGGGTTCAGCCATTGCGATAAGCGTTTCCGATTATCTTACAGGATCCACTTTTCATCACAGGTAATGATTCGATTTAAAAAAAACCTTCATTATTGTGCCGGTTGAGTAATGTAACTCAGCAGTCGACGCTCGTTTGTCGGTTTGCTGCACTCAATTCATGAGGTACCAACCTATCAAGCTTTTTCACCTTTCCAATTTGCTTCAAGTGGATTAAAACAGTTTTATCACTAACACCGCAGCCTGCAGCTAACTCGGACGTGGTTTGCGATGGATCCGCTTGCACAATAGCCCTCAATTCTTCATTATCAACTGTGGTCTCCGGCCGTCCACGGGGCTTGTTCTGCAGGTCGAAATTTCCAGAACGGAAACGTTGGAACAGCGTTTTCTTTTGCGACACCGCCTCGAAGAAGAAAGAGAGAACCGAAACGGCTCGAAGAATGAATGATGTGTATGGCACACATCATTAATCCTTCGAGCCGTTTCTGCAGCACTGGTGCCACGCTGGAACTCGTACTTGAAAATAATACGTTATTTCAAGTTTTCCATTTTGTAAACAGTGACGCAAAACCAGAAAAAACCAAAAGGGGAAAAAACACAAATGCATGAATAAATAGAGGTATAAATTTGAAATCCTAGCTAACGAAGATATATTTGAGATCAAAGTGGCCAGTACGACAGAACGCCAATTTCATATGTAAGGACCTAATAAATTACTGACGTAACTATAGTGTTAAAATTGTGATACTTTCTATAACGTTTTTTCTATGAGAACGCATACTTTGCCTGTCTATTGAACCAGATCATGCTGCAGAATTTGCATTCAGTTATTGCATGTTTCCATTGTCCTAAGATATAAAAAAACAACAAAATGTTACACAAGAAAGTAGTACCAAACCATAAAAAAGAGTCCCCAGTTTTAGTAGGTAAATTTCTCTTCACTGATATTCTGTCGGTTGTCGCATATTCTTGTAGCTACATACATTCCACGTATTCCAGCGCCAATGTTCTTCAAAAAGGACCTATTTTTATGAAATTGTGGTAAAGAAACAAAAGGAGAGGGAGGGGGGTATCAAGTGTGTGGACACTCCTACCCTATTCTATTTTAGTGAAATAACATTTCTATACATTGAAATTTGAACCCCTCTTCTTTTATAATTTGTGAGTTAGTTAGGACAAGCAGCCGAAATTTGGTGATGTTTCGTCTGTCATCACCGACTGCGATTAGAATCGGAGTTTATATTATAAGATTATTTAAATCCAATTTACAGATTAGTTTTAATCTAATTTACAGGGAGATTTTTAAACTATGTTCAAAGTCAATTACGGATATTTTGGGCATATGATCTAGTGCTAAATAAAATTACTTTACGTTCTCTAAGAGCTGAGGTCATTATTCTCACAGAAACAGCTGATTTCTGAAGCTGAAGAGAAAGCAAAGTCATTGTCGAAATAACATCAATATATCAGCTGTACGAGGTCGATCTCATTAACATCAGCGCCGTGAGTGCGTAATGTAATTTTATGTAGTATAGTTTTTACCTAAACGTAAAAACATAACCAGTAGATCGTATGCCCAAAATATCCGTAATCAATTAAAATAAAACATTATATTATGTGTTGCTAAATAAAAACTATTTTCATAATTAAATATTTATTTAACGCCTTGCGTTCTCTATCCCAAAGTACAAAGTGTAAATAACCAAACAATAATATACAACAACTAAAAAGATTAAAAAATGTAAATATATTCTGTGATGTTTTATGTTCACACCAAGAAAGTTGTAAAAATATAATTATTTTCACATAAAATCACATAAATTCAAAACTCTTCAATCACAATATTACTTTACAAAACATATACAAGAAACGATTCATATTTAAATATATTATTTTATAGAACAAAATATATTCCATTTTTCGATTAGCTTAAATTTGGTATAGAAAAAGATTATAAACTTGTGTTTGTACTTATTTTAATTTAAAACTATATTCAGCTAGATAATTCTATAAATATTACAACTAAAACACTAGTGTAGCTGAGTGTACTTTGCGAATGGCACTAGAGTGATGTACAGTTGGCGACAAAAGACATTACCACCTCAAGGTCGAGTTTTCCTTGCACTATACATACTAAGCACAGTCGAAGCAAACTTTTAGCACCCTGGTATTAAAAAACCGACCAAGTGCGAGTCAGACGGGCCATGAAGGGTTTCGTACAAAAATCACGTTTGTTGTATGAAAGCCGTCATTATTTTTTTATTGTTTTTAGTGTTTGTTGTTATAGCAACAACAGACATAGATCATCTGTGAACATTTCAACTGTCTAGCTATCACGGTTAAGGAGATACAGCGAATTGCAAGTTAAGGAGAGATACAAGAGAACTCTACGTGCTCCGCGACCGCACTTTAGTGAAGCACTTTGTCCACAAGTGTGGTGTTTAGTGGTCGAGTATGCGCAGATTGCCGGACACGATTTTGTTCTCGAGGCACGCGCCTGATGGTATGTCAATCCGGTCGCCGTGGTTCGCGATTATTATCACTGTGCCCTGGAAAATAAAGATATTATATTTTTAATAAAATATTTGCCTATAAATTTTTTATTGCATAAATGTATAGTGCTCCAAAAATTTCAAAGAAACTGCGGATTGTTTGAAGCACTTTCGAGAGTCTTGCGCAAACGCCCCATTCAAAAGTCGTACAAGCAGGTGACGTCACACGCTAGAAATACGCTTACGTAGGATATATCAGACTGACATCTCCGAAGTTTGCGCGTTTATGTTCATACTCACCATAGTAAATCTTTTTGTATTCGATGTAACTAAACTTGACCTTGTTTTAATTTATGTCCTAAACGCTTCACGATTATTTCATTACACACAAAAAAATGATATAACATTATTTTTAAAAACCTAAAAATCTACAAAAAAAAAATATTTTAAAAATACACTTTTCAAAAACCGCCGAAAACACTATTCGTCATGTTGGTTGATAGATTATCTGTGCTGTGACGTCATAATAGTACTACTTGTAATCTGTGCTATAGTCCATAGTAGTAAAGTGGCGGTGTTAGGTTCCGTTTGACGTTTTGACATAAATATTTTTTTAAGACGTCATAAACTATCTATTTACAAAAACGTTCCGTTTCACTACTACATTTTGTGTTTAGTGTGTTTGTGTTGTCAAATCCTTGCCGGAAGTTACTTCGAGGTGTATTCATCAGTAGAAATTAAAACACATCAATACATATTTTTGAATCAACTTTATTTATCAATCTTAAGTGTTTAATTTATGATATCGCTAGAATACGTTTCCCTAAGCCTATACTAAAATACTCCTTCAATGTATGAAATTAAATGTGAGTCAAGTAACCTTTTGTGTAGGTACGAGTATTTTACACTAATTATGTAAAAAAAAGTCAACTTTTTTTGTAACATTAAAATGCACATCGTTTCAGAAACTACACTTAAAATATATTTTTTTATATATTAATGTGTGATATCTCATTGTTTCTGAATTTAGCTTTAAAAAAAGCTATTTGTTCATGCAGGCAAATACCCTAAAAGTAGTAAGTTTTATCTGTATTTCAAGCATCTTAGTAACTTTTATATTAAATGCGTATCTTAATTCTTAGTTGCATTTTTAACCATGCCTTTTTTAATAATACCACGGCCTCACAGAAAACCGGCGTGGTGAAAAAGCCCTCGCATTGTTTCAGTACGGTCTGCAAATCAATGGTAGTGTTTAAATAAAGAAAAGTAATATTATTCATTTATTAAAACAGCAATAATTATATAATACTTGATGCAATACGTAAGTATGTTTAACGTTCTAATATGTTTATATTAATTATTTATTAGAATACTTATTATATCACGAAATTATAAATTAATACACAATTTATAATTAATAACAGAATCAAAATAAATATAACGATTCGCAAAATTAATCAGGGAAATTTTGGGCACATTATTACGTAAAGACGTTCGTGAACTTTTGAACAGCTGTGTGAGGTCAATGACCTTCTCAGTATCTTACAGTGTGTATGTTATTTTATTTTAGTTTTATAATATTTTTTCTACCTAAACGTATATACGCTTTAAATTAAATTTTGCCGAGTGAGAGTGCCGGAGGCCCAAAGTAGGTGCCACTTCTTAGATGATGTGCTTAGATGATCTGTCTGCTCGTTGAATGTATCAAGAACAACTTGCCTTCAAAGAAACGCCTCTTCCAAACGTCACGTCTCCAGAGACCGTCAGGTGGTCCAGCTCGATGAGATCGGGTATGGTGGCGAACCGTCTCAGGAACTCCTTGACCTAGACATTTAAAGGTTTTGTTAATGCTATTCTGACGTCTGTGGCTCAGTGATCGAGCGCGTCAGTGCTAAGGCAGAGGTCGCGGGTACAAATCCCGCTAAAGGAACAAAAAAGTTTTTGTTATTGTTATTGGGTCATGGATGTGTATTAAATATGTGTATAGTATAAAAGTATTAAATATATTTCCGTTGTCTGGTCCCAAATCAGATCCCAAATACAATCCAGGCGCGATAGGTTAAAACTGTAAAATGTGTATAAATAAACGTCAAATCCGCATTAAAAATCAGTTTATGATATCAATCAGTTTATGATATCAATCAGTTTATGATATCAATCAGTGTATGATATCAATACGTCTCATTAATAATTTAGTACGGCCGAATACTGGAACGATAGTTAAATTAAGTGACGCTCAAGTCACATGCTGTCCTTGTCGTTTCGGCTGGCAGAGACAGCGACAGCCTGTGAATAGGGGGGCTCTTAATTTTGATAAGCATTTCAGTATTCGGCCGTAAGAGTATTAAATAGTTAGTTAATAAACGATATTCGCGAGCACAACACCTTTGATTGGACTCCCCAATTACATAACACTTTTTACCAAACATTGCAATTGAGTAACAATTTTTACCAAACATTGCAATTAAATAACACTTCTTACCAAACATTGCAATTAAATAACACTAATATAATTATCCTACATGATGCCTTCCACCGGTTCGGAAACTCGCGAAAGACACACGCGCGGGGCCACCTTTTAGTAAAAAGACGGAAAAGGGAAAGTAAAAAAATAAAGATAAAAGATACCTTGGCGAAGTGGTTGTCCCCCAGCTTGACGAGGGGCGTGGAGGGGAACATGCGCTGCGGGGACATGACGAGCGAGCCGTGCGCCAGGCTGTACAGGTTGGACATCACCAGCAGCAGGTCCGAGGTCTTCTTCACCTGGAAGATAATACAGATAATTTATAGTACAATATAATATTACATTTATATTATAGTACTAGCTGTTCCGACACACGTTGTTCTGTCTCAACTATGAACTGGAATAAATAACTACACCTCCAACCTACATATACACCTACTTAAATCTTCTTCTTCTTCAGATACATTACCATAGACAACATTACGTTTAGCTGTCAGTTGCGTTTTGTTAAACCACGTTTTATGTCAAGTCCCAAGGGAACGAGACAAAAGCCGTTTCAGCCGTTCTCGAGTTAATATGCACTACGTCTTTTATTTTACTACTAGCTTTTTCCCGCGGCTCCGCCCGCGTAACAGCAGTATCCAACGGGAACCCTGTGCTTTTTCAGCATAAAATGTAGCCTATGTATCAATCCAGAGCCTAAACTACTACCATACCGAAATTTCATCAAAATCCGTTGAGTACTTTTTGCGTGAAAGAGTAATCCATTCACCCATCCATACATGTCCATCCATCCTCAGAAACTATCACATTTACAATAGTAGTAGGATTTATATTATACTCTTTGTATCTTATAATTCTTCTGTACGTGTGTTTGTCACAAGGTAGCCTTCCGATCTATGCGACCGCGACGCGAGATGCGAGCCGCGACCGCGACTAACAAATCAGCCAATCAGGTTCTCTGGCCACGCCCACCGGTCGCGCGACGCTGTTTAGTGCTTTGGGTCAAGTTAGTAGTTCTATACCCAAAAAGTGATAAGGGGCCCACTTTTTACATTTTTTAAATTTTAATTACTTGACATACAAAACACATATATATATAGGTACTTAACCCTCAATTTTCACCCTTTTATCATCCATTGTTTAATAGCGATATTAGTTCTGTAATAATCTTCATATAATAACAGCCTCCGTGGTCCAGTGGTTAAGAGCTTGGCTCTGGTGGAATCGATTCCCGCGTTGGAACAACAAAAAATGTTGTTTCCATGTTTGGTTAGGGCAATGCAGGCTGATCACTGATTGTCTGACAAGAAAGATGATCCATGCGTCGGATGGGCATGTAAAAAGTCGGTCCTGCGCCTGATCTCTCGCCAGCCGTGTCGGTTATCCGTCCCTCTGGGTTTCGAGAGTAAAGGAAGAGTGCCCTTGTGTACTGCGCACACACTTGGGCACTACAAAATAACTCCTGCGTAGCTGGCCTTGTTTCAATGATACCGGCCACCGTCACCGAAATCGGTGTGGGGAGCTATTAATAATCATCGACCCTCAGTGGTCGATAACAATTCACACATCACCTGTACCTAGTAGGTTGCAGGTGTCGCTGTGGGTGTAGGAACTGTGGGTGTATGTAGGTCTAGTCTAGTTAATTATCATCCAGCGGGCTTAGCATGGCGATCCGAAGAAATTATTTTAAACTAGAAATATTCTATCCAAAACAGTTGTGGGAATATGGTGGCAAGCCCCCAAAGGGAGATCTCCGACCGAGCGAGGTGCTATGCTCGGTCAGGCCGAAGCCCACTTGTATGAATTTCAGATGTCATATAATATATATTGCCGATCTTAGAAAACTTCGATAGCGCGATTCAGGATTGTGGCGCTAATTGGTCCGCCACATAGTTATTAATCCATGGTAACAAGGTAGTCAATAGAAAACACCATTTCTATATAGCTATATATTTTTATAATGGCTGGCGGGAAATCTTCTGTCAAAAATGATCAAATTTTCAAGTAAATGACTGAACGTAATGAAACTATTTGGCTTCGACCGCCATGATGTGGAGTAGTTGACATTGTTGTAAGACTATTTGACATTGAAATAAGAAAACGTTTCTACTTTAGCTGTCAAAAGAGGCCATTTGGTGAGCTCATGTTCGGGGAGAAAGGAAATGTTGTTTCTCATAACGACGTCGCATCGACCTTGCTGCTTCACAATAAGACCTATTTTGCTCCGAATGGTATTAATGTTTTTTCAATCTGTCATTTTGTCTATTCTACGGTGTTTCTAGGGTGCGCATGCTAGGCCTGCAGTTCATAGTTAAGACAGACCAACATGTGTCGGGACAGCTACTCTACACCAGTGTTTCCCAAACACCGTTCCGCCGTGGCCCGGTAATTTTCACACTGTCCCTTCGTGGCCCACTTCATACTTTTAAACATAGCAAAGCAAATATTACAAATTTATTAGGTAATAGTAAAAATGTTTTATTAATACTACATATTTTGGTATCGCCTTACCGCTTACGAGTATTTTTAAGACGCGTCGATTGATAGTAGAGTAGGTATTGTTTTAAAAACAGGGTGGGAATGTTGCGTACCCGGTATTTTATTTTGATGGCCCGGTACCGGGTCGCGACCCGGCATTTGGGAAACACTGGTCTTTACTAATATAATAAAGAGGAAAGGTTTGTTTGTTTGCATCGAATAGGCTCCGAAGCTACTGGACCGATTTGGATGAAATTTGACACAGACATAGAGTAGAATATAGGGAAGGTCATAGGCTACTTTATATTGCGACAAAATGTACTGTTCTCGCGAGATTCTCTCTAGCGCGCACGAATTCGCGGACAATATCTAGTATTAGAGTAGCATACATCTGCAACTTACCGGCAAGAATCTGCTCCTCGGTACGTTGACCCCAATGCCCCTCTCGAAGCACTTCATGGCGGCTCCCACGGCCGTCTCCAGCTGTATCACGTTCACGCCGTCCGCCAAACTTTTGTTATTCACAATTATCTCCATATTTAGTGACCCTTGAAGATTAAAATGATATTTTTTTGTATCTCCAAATGACACTTGAAACTTTTTTAAATTTAACTACATGGAAAACTTACAGCTAAATTATACATAGCTATACATAGCTATACATAGCTATACATAGCTAGAATCCAGTCAGCCAATTACAAGTTTTCACTTAAAAATCACATAACAAAAAAATGTATTATACATCTGTACTATTGGTTTATAATCTAAATCAGGGTTTCCCAAACATTGTTCTGCCATGGCCCGGTAATTTTCACACTGCACCTTCATTACCTGCTTAATACTTTTAAACCCAAGCTTTTAGGTAAAATAATACACATTTATTAATAACAAGCTTTTTTTAGACTAAATTACTATCATACCAAATTTCATTGAAATCCGTTTAGTAGTTTTTGCTTGAAAGAGTAACAAAAATCCATCCATCCATCAATCCTCACAAACTTTAACATTTATAATAGTCGTAGGATAAAAATGTTTTATAATTAATAATATTTACTAACTGGATATTTACTATGTACTGAATACGTGCGTCGATCGATAGTAGGTATTGTTTTTCAAACAAGGCGGGAATGTTGCGGCCCGGTATTTTATTTAAATGACCCGGTACCGGGTCGCGACCCGGCAAATGGGAAACGCTGATCTTAAAAATGTAAGAAAAAATTAATTAAAACGATACTGCGGTCTGTACAAGACAAGATGTAGCTTAATGATTTCAATAGCCAAAGAAGTTACAGCTCAAGATTTTCCTTACTGGCGACACTTTAGTGGTGTGAACATGTCAACAGTTCAACCCGAACCCGCCGAGAAGAACTGGCGAAACAAACTGGGTCGGTGTCGCCTTTTGAGATGCACAAATTGGTTTTTTTAGAAAAATAAATGTTTTTATGTTTGAAATGAACCAAAAAATCATCACACGGATCGCATGGTAAGCGATTATCCACTTGCAACACCAGGGGAGTCACACTTGTAACTCCCCTGGCGTTGAGCGCTTGCGTTCCAGGTCCTTAAAATCCCCAAAACCTCTTGGGCCTCCACCTAACTATCTAACCTCACTCACTCAGCGGAACACAAGTGGTACTTCACGCCGGTTCTGTGTGACATCCGGTTGAGCCGGCCCGTTCGTGCCGGAGGACATGTTTTACAATATTCGTACCTTGCTCGACGACTCGTCTTATAGCGTCGAGGTTAGCCCACAGGTTATTCGTGTTGAAGAACTTGAACTGGCTGACGGACTTGAAGTCGTCCACGTGCTCCTTGGGCACCTGAGCTATCTCCAGCAGTCGGAGCTTGTCCTCGTACTGTATGAGCGTCCCACCCTTGACGTCGGCGCGCGTTTTGTCCGTGACCTGTGACGAAAAATATACAGTATAGTAACGATTATGAATTGACAAATAACCTTAAATAAGTATAAGAATCTAGATTACGGCGAAGCCAATATGAAGGGTAATGATTTTGGCAGTCTATGTAGGTATGTTTGTTCTCTCGTAGTGTAACTGCTGGTCCGATTTTAATAATTTCGGTGTCAATAAAATTCGTAATAATAGCCCGAGTAACATAGGATATAATTTACGTAGTCGGGTTATAGAGTTTTACAAAGAATATTAGTTACTTGGATATTGTAAAATCATCAATAATATATTTTACGAAACCACCTCATGCCTCTTACCGCCGCGGCCATGAGACTGTCGTCGAAAGTTTATGTGACGTGGAAATCTCGTTACGTTCCAAAATAACCTCAAAATGGCGGCATCTACTTTCCGACACGTGACGCGTCAACGTCCTCACTTAGCGTATTATTTTTCAATTTCTTAGTTATCTAGCGGTGTGATAGAATTGTAGCCGAATCTGACAGATGTAGCAGCGACACCCCTTCTGTATTTTATTTTGTTATTGTTTTGCTTTGACTTGGTGATAATATAAAATCCATTTCAATAGACGTCACGTCAAAATAATTAATATCGGCGCAGTGTACAAGGAACTCAATTCCTATCAGCTTCCCTTAGGGGCCATCTACATATTACGTCACACAAAATGTCAAGTTTTTGAACCCTTTAATGTTTAAACTATCTAAATATTACTTCACACTAAATGTCAAGTTTTTGAACCCTAAATGAGCCACAGAGGTCGTCTACTATCTACATATTACGTCACACAAAATGTCAAGTTTTTGAACCCTTTAATGAGCCACAGAGGTCGTCTACTATCTAAATATTACGTCACACAAAATGTCAAGTTTTTGAACCCTAAATGAGCCACAGAGGTCGTCTACTATCTACATATTACGTCACATAAAATGTCAAGTTTTTGAACCCTTTAATTTGTACTGTCACGTTTGGTAACCGCAGGTCCCTCTTGGGCTGTGACATGATATGTGGTTGACCCCTTATAAAATGGATGAATCATTTTTAAGGCGGGTGATGTCGACAGCGGTGGCCGACGATGTGCAAGACGTGCACGGCCTCGCGGACAGCCGGCACCCGGCGTGATGTACCTCCATGACGAACTCCGGGGCGGCGGCGTTGGTGAGCAGGTGGTTCATAATGTTGAGGTCGACGGAGGCGCCCAGGTTGTCGATGTTGCTGATGAAGCAGTAGGTGCGACCCTCTGCGATGAACTTCTGCAGCAGGCCGCTGTTGTAGAACGCCTCGTAGAAGTCGCCGTGCCCGGGCGGATACCAGCTGAAGATACAGTGTGCATTTTTTAAACAGGGCACGGTAGGCAAAATACTAAACCATAAGGGTCAATTCACACCAATACCAAAAGATACGCGACATGGCGCTTCCTTTTTAAAGATTCAAAAAATTCAAAATTTCAAAACTGAATTTTATTTTATAACAATCAAACATTAGATATTATTTGAAATATTACAATCATTTGAAAAATGTATTATTATGCTTAAAAAGTGAGCGTTCAGCTGCAATACATTAAGATAATTATGTGAAGACCTTATTAAGATAACCCTTATGAGTCAGGTATTGGACTCAAATGAGAGTTGAATAGCAAAGATTTTATGTGAAAATAAATATATTAGTACTTATCTGTTAGATAAATAATATGGAAAATGAATAAAAAAGATTAATGTTTACGTCTTGTGAGGAAATGATATTATGTTCGTCAAATTTTCTTAAGATTAATATTGTTTTTACCCGACTACGGCGAAGCCAAAAGGAAGGGTAATGATTTTGGCATTATATGTATGTATGTTCCACCATAGCGCCTAAACTACTAGTCCAATTTTAATGAATGAGGTGTCAATAGATTCGTAATAATGTCCCGGGTAACATAGGCTTTGTAATTTACGTAGTCGGGTCATAGTTTTTTATAACAATTGTAGTTAATGTGTCAATAGATTCGTAATAATGTCCCGGGTAACATAGGCTTTGTAATTTACGTAGTCGGGTCATAGTTTTTTTTATAAAAATTGTAGTTAATGTGTCAATAGATTCGTAATAATGTCCCGGGTAACATAGGCTTTGTAATTTACGTAGTCGGGTCATAGTTTTTTATAACAATTGTAGTTAATGTGTCAATAGATTCGTAATAATGTCCCGGGTAACATAGGCTTTGTAATTTACGTAGTCGGGTCATAGTTTTTTATAACAATTGTAGTTAATGTGTCAATAGATTCGTAATAATGTCCCGGGTAACATAGGCTTTGTAATTTACGTAGTCGGGTCATAGTTTGTTATAACAATTGTAGTTAATGTATCAATAGATTCGTAATAATGTCCCGGGTAACATAGGCTTTGCAATTTACGTAGTCGGGTCATAGCTTTTTATAACAATTGTAGTTAATGTGTCAATAGATTCGTAATAATGTCCCGGGTAACATAGGCTTTGTAATTTACGTAGTCGGGTCATAGCTTTTTATAACAATTGTAGTTAATGTGTCAATAGATTCGTAATAATGTCCCGGGTAACATAGGCTTTGTAATTTACGTAGTCGGGTCATAGCTTTTTATAACAATTGTAGTTAATGTGTCAATAGATTCGTAATAATGTCCCGGGTAACATAGGCTTTGTAATTTACGTAGTCGGGTCATAGTTTTTTATAACAATTGTAGTTAATGGTCATAGTTTTTTATAACAATTGTAGTTAATGTGTCAATTGATTCGTAATAATGTCCCGGGTAACATAGTCTTTGTAATTTACGTAGTCGGGTCATAGTTTTTTATAACAATTGTAGTTAATGTCTCAATAGATTCGTAATAATGTCCCGGGTAACTTAGGCTTTTTATAATTTACGTAGTCGGGTCATAGTTTTTTATAACAATTGTAGTTAATGTGTCAATAGATTCGTAATAATGTCCCGGGTAACATAGGCTTTGTAATTTACGTAGTCGGGTCATAGCTTTTTATAACAATTGTAGTTAATGTGTCAATAGATTCGTAATAATGTACCCGGGTAACATGGGCTTTGTAATTTACGTAGTCGGGTCATAGCTTTTTATAACAATTGTAGTTAATGTGTCAATAGATTCGTAATAATGTCCCGGGTAACATAGGCTTTGTAATTTACGTAGTCGGGTCATAGCTTTTTATAACAATTGTAGTTAATGTGTCAATAGATTCGTAATAATGTCCCGGGTAACATAGGCTTTGTAATTTACGTAGTCGGGTCATAGTTTTTTATAACAATTGTAGTTAATGTATCAATAGATTCGTAATAATGTCCCGGGTAACATAGTCTTTGTAATTTACGTAGTCGGGTCATAGTTTTTTATAACAATTGTAGTTAATGTGTCAATAGATTCGTAATAATGAATTTTATTAAATGGTAATTGAATAAAGCTTTCAGTAATTCGTTTTTTAAAGTAAGGATAATGTATAGTCCTACTTCAAATTCGCACTGTTGAGTACTCGTATGACGTATATAACATGTGCGTGCGTGCGCGTCTTGCTTATTTATGAAGGAAATTCGCAGCACCAACCCCAGAATATCGTTCAGTTTATGAGCAGCATAGGTGATAGGGCTGACGCCGGTACTATAATGCGAAGGAGTCACAATAGATCCAGTTGTGTCGCAGTGACGTCAGGGCTCGATTATATCCTGCCTTTGATCTAACAAAAAACAGTGCATGCTCGTGTACGTACATATGCGTGGATACTTACGCATCGATATCGGATTGCACGTCCGGCGACCGCGCGACCGGCAGCAGCGACTCGCGGTTCAGTCGCGGGTGCGTGGACTGGTTGAAGGTGTGTATCTGCAGCTCCAAGCCCTGGTACTTGCGGATCACCTTCTGTGTGTCCTCGTCGGTGTTGAATGAGTTCATCAGGACGAGAGGTACGCTGCATTTGTAAGTTTTGTTTAGGTGCTTGAAAAGAAAAGAAAAATTCGTTATTGTAGCTCGGTACATCAGACGTACAGAGTGGGTTGAGGTATACTGACATGGAATTACGAATTAATTAAAAGCTCTCCACACCGATTTCGGTGACGGTGGCCGGTTACATTGAAACCAGGCCAGCTACACAGGAGTCATTTTTATAGTGCCCAAGTGTGTGCGAAGTACACAATAGCACGGATAGCCAAGTGGCTGTAAAAGTTTACATGCCCATCCAACGCATGGATCATCTTTTTTGTCAGACAATAGGTGATTAGCCTGCATTGCCCTAACCAAACTTGGAAAAAAACATTTTTTGTTGATCCAACGCGGGAATCGAACCCCCCCCCCGTAAATGTCGTGACCGAATGACAAACGTCAACGTGTTTCAAAATTGTATCTATCAAACGCACTGTAGTGTGTGTTAGTAATAATCTGAGGTAGTGTGTGTGTTGTTGTCATTTTTATTAATTTTATGTATTTCTATGCATTATTTCAAAATTATTAGCTTTCTGCACATATACTGTGTAGGTAACACATACATTTTAACTGGACCAAATATCATACTCCTCCGTTCGCACAATTCTCGTGAAATTTTACTGAGAGTTTTTGCTTCACGTATTAATTTATATGATGATTATGTACATTTTATTCAACATATTGTGGGATAGATGGGAAGCCCCTGAGGGAGATCTCCGACCGACCGAGGTGCTATGCTCGGTCAGGCCGAAGCCCACTTGTATGAATTTCAGATGTTGTATATATACCGCCGATCTTAGAAAACTTCGATAGCGCGATTCAGGATTGTGGCGCTAATTGGCCCACCACAATATTATTACCTACACTATGCAGCAGCCTTAAAAATATTAATTACACTTTAAAGTTTAAATCTTCTAGTATTATTAAAATGTTAATTGTGAGATATCCTTGGAATCTAATTGAAATCATAATTTTATTTATGTTGTACGTCAGAGTTATGTAAATTATACTTCTGTACTTCAATAAATGAGAATTGTTGGCCGATAGAATTGGATATGAGACTTGAGATATTTACATAGGTCAGTATCTAGTGTGCGCCGTCTCGATCTTAAGACATTGCAAGTACAAGCAGATGAATATTTTACGTTTTGGTTGCTACCTTACGTTGAATAAAACTAAATAAATAATTTTATTTATGACCTACACACATCAAAAGGGTCTCATAGCAGTAGCTAGTTTTTAGTTTATGTTGGTGAAATGCAATTTGGATTTTTAAGCTCGTTTGAACGTGTAAAGCGAGTCTCACGTGACTGCCATAAGCATATTCTTATACTTAAAACGAGACAATCTTGTACATATCTAGACGGATAAAAAAATTGAAGTGTCTGTTTGAAATTTCAAATTAACACCTTTTTATTTAATGCATATGAATGCTAAAATATGTATATACGGTATTAACAATAAAAAAAAACAATTTAAAAAAAAAATCTGTCTGTCTGTTTGTTCCCGCTAATCTCTGGAACGGCTGGACCGATTTTCACGGGACTTTCACTGGCAGACACCTGATGCTATAAGGCTTAACTTAGAATACTTTTTATCCTCATAATCTCGTAAACGGCTGTAAGTATTACTATTAAATTTAGTGTGCAGATAGTTTTGGGCGAGAAAAATCGATCTAGCTAGATCTTATCCCTGAGAAACTGCGCATTTTTAAACTATATATGTTTTTTTTTCGTTGTGCAAGAATATATCAATAATTTCGACTATATAACGCTAGTCCGATTGGCAGATTGGTACCTATGCATAACTATAATTTTTGCGTGGTCGAAAATTCGGAATGTGGAGGATTCGAATCCCGGTCAGATTTAAACATTTTTGTAATTCTTTTTTTTTTTTAAATCAGAACTCCAGAAAGTAGAACTATTATCTCCATAGACGTATATATTATAAACGAGACATGTCGAGGCAAAAACTGTCCCCACTTATATGATACCACTTTTGGAGTTGTTTGGGGCCATTTTGACATTTGAGGTATGGTGCAATCAAGATGGTTGACATTTGAAGTATGGTGAAATCAAGATGGCGTAACTATTTTGTATGAAGATTTGTTCTGTCAAATGTACGTCATAGCTAGGATTGCCAGGTGTCCCGATTTTCAGGGGTCAGCGGTCGCGTCCCGATTTGCACCTGATCGGGACGCTAAATGTCCTGATAAATTATAATAATCGAAATATTAGGTACTATGGTACCTAACTGTAAAATATTCTATTTTGCGCTTTTGAGTTTATTGATTTTTTCCACGGTCTTTCAAAAAATACAAGTTTGTAAAATTGGAAAAAAAAAATTGCTAGCTCGCCTCTTTCTAAATTATATTCTTCATGTAAAAAGATAGCTAGCGACTACAAGAACATGTTTTGCCTACGTTCCGTTTTGAGTTAAATATTTTTTGGTAGCCGCAGCGATTTATAGATCAAAGTCCCGATTTTTTTTGGCTTCTGTCCCGATTCTAATCAAGCAACCTGGCAACACTAGTCATAACACATTCTTAGTTTTGAAATCATTGATTATCTCACCTCAATCTGCTGCACGGTCAGATCTAGGAACGTCAGGTCATTCCGGACTTGTATCACAGACTTCGGGCCCTTACATCCCATAGACGTGCCAAGCCCACCATTCAGTTTCACCACCACGAGCTTGTCCAGAAAGTGGTGGACACGGTCGGTCGTGGGGGTCTCTAGCGTGCTGTAGTCGATGACGGCTCCTTCTGGCAGTTTCTGGATCTTGTCCCAGTGGACTGAGGGGCCCTCTGTAAGATATAAACAAGTATTGACCAGTTGGAGATATATGGTCTATGAATAAGGCAATCAGGTGACGACGCTCTTTGACTCAGCGGTTAGCACTATATATAATGTACTCTGTGGTGGTTAGCGCGTCGGCGCTTAAGCCAGAAGTCGCGGGTTCGAATCCCGCCGAATGGATAAAAAGTTTTTCTGTGTTCCTTGGTCTTGGATGTGTATAAAATATATGTATAGTATTAAAAAAACATACCGGTTGTCTGTAAAGTCGGTTTACTGACGATAGCTGAACGTGACAACGTTAACAACAACGACAACGACAACAACAACAACAACAACAACAACAACAACAACAACAATAATAATAATAATGAGGTAAAGGCAATGCGAGGTAACGCTGGTACTTGATAACGATAACGGGTAACAGGTAACGCATGAGTCATGTTTTTTCGTGCGTGCTGCCGGCTCCATCGATTTATGAGACGTTATAACGTCAATAAAAATCTTAAATATGAATATAACAGTATTAAATATATTTCCGTTGTCTGGTACATACAGGACCATATTGACGTGGTGTGTAAGCGTCCATAGATATTATTATATTATTATTATAGTTCGGATAATCGACGTTCTGTTGTACATGTCTTTGTGTTCGCCAGTCGAGAACGTTTATCAATAGATAAGAGGTCATCGACCTATGCGATAGTTATATTTTATTCTAATGAACGTTATCAACGTGACCGAAATTGTAGCTTTTTTTAATTAATCTATACATATATTCTATATGTGTACCGTAAGATTGTAATATAACTAGCGAGACTGACGCTAAATTGTATATCAAATAAAAATAAAATGTCGAACGATTGCGAACCCAAACATTCTGCTTACAATTTAACGCATTATTTTTCGTTATAAATTCGTCTAACGAACTTAAAGTGTTACAATCTGACGCCCGTCAAATTGTCAAGGCTGTCCCTGATTGGTCGGTCGCCGCCAAGACTAACGCTGTCGCTGTATTAAACGAGTAACGAGTTTTAGTTAGTTGTGCCGCGACGCTTGCGCACTGCCAACGACTTCTTTGTAGGCGTACACGAACGTGACAATTCCAAGGACACGGCTGAGTTCCGCTACAGCTGCACAATGTACATTATTTACATTGTGCTTCTGGTGTACCCCAGCGTACTCACCCTCGGCCAAGAACCGGGAGAAAAGCTTGCGGAACCCGCGGAAGTCGTTCTCCAACGCTGCGCGCTTAGTCTCCGGCAGGGGCGCCAGAAGTCGCTCCAACTCCGTGACCAGCCGGTTGAGGGCATCCCGCTTGGTCGCCTCCTTGAAGTCACGCGACCCGGACGGCGTGCGCTGGTGGCTGCGGATCTGGGGAGTGGGGACATACAATAATCACGCTTAGCATGACCATACACTAAAATAGACATACTGACAGATAATATGAACAAAATGGTAGATTTCCTTTATCAATCTGTCATTTTGTCTACTCTTCCGTAGAAAAAATCTTTTTCTACGGCGGTTATGCTACACTACACTTGCAGCAGGCTTAGCATGCGCAACCTAGAAACACCGAAGAATCGACAAAATGACAGATTGCAGAAACATTAATACCATTCGGAGCAAAATAGGTCTTATTGTAAGGCAGCAAGGTCCATGCATCGTCGTTATGAGAAACAACATTTCCTTTCTCCCCGAGCATGAGCTCACAAAATGGCCTCTTTTGACAGCTAAAGTAGAAACGTTTTCTTATTTCAATGTCAAATAGTTTTACTTTAGTTCTTGTCAAGTACTCCACACCATGGCGGTAGTTTACGTTCAATCATTTACTTGAAAATTTGATCACTTTTGACAGGAGATTTCCCGGCAGCCATTTTAAAAATATGGCTATTTAGAAATGTTTACTTCTATTGACAACTTAAGATTAATTGTTACCATGGATTAAGAACTATTGTTCAACGAACTGTTTTGGATAGAGTATATTTTCTTCTTTAAAATTATTTCTTCAGATAGCCATGCTAAGCCCGCAGGTGTCGGGTGAAACGTTGGGAACTTTTTTGCGGTAGGACGAAAATTGCAAGAGATTGCATTAACACCCCTATATTACGTAATATCGCTATCAGTGTACCTAGAGGCTTATGCCTAGCTCTCTTATTGCTCGGGTGTGTATCCTTTGTGTCTATCCTCCGCGCCAGGACCTTTTCATTACCTTAATAATATTTATGAACTGTTTAAAGACAGCGTAAGGCAGGGACTACATTGTCCGGAATCCGGAAGGCCGGAGAACATTTAGAGCATTGAAAATAGAACTCTGGACTAATACTTAAAAATGGTATACATGAGTGTCGAGTCGTCAGATTTGAAATTGACTCGTGTGTTCGATTTTCAGGAGCTTGTACCTGCGCAGAGTTCTATTTACAGTGGTCTGAATTTTCCCCGGCCTTACGGATTCCAGGCAATATAATCCCGGAATAAGACAGCGAATTATCCGACTATTCAAAGCACTACCGAGTACCGCTAGTCTCGATATAGTGTATGTTTGGTAGCCCTTCATATCGTCTCTGATTGTGTCGTATTCGTCGTTACCATGGTGTATCTAAGGCTGGGAATATATGCTCTGGAATCCGGAACGCTGGTGAAAATGCAGAGCATTGAGAATAGAACTCTACGCTAATATGATAGAGTTCAAAATGGGAGCTTCGAGTGTCGAGCTATCATATATGACATTGACATTTGACTCGACACTCGTGTGTTTGATTTTCAACTCTTTTGTATTAGTGCAGAGTTCTTTTTTCAATGCTCATAATATTATACGGCCTTCCGGATTCCAGAGCATATAGTTCCAGCCTAATGGGACTAATCAAACAATTAAAGGCAGCTGTGACACAGTTAATACTAGTACGGCTGCCGATGTTACCTTTATTGTCTATTTTGTGGAAATGTCTTTGTTATTTTGCTAATTTGTATTTTGTATTATTTTAGTTGAATAATAAATAAATAAATAAAAAATAAATAAAGTACTTACCTACATAATCCTTGTTGACACGACTAAGATGATGCAAGTCATAAATCATTAAAACTAAACTATATACATGTTTCATTTCCGTAACTGCATGACACGCAAAACACAGAATTGTGTACTTATTATGTACATAATAATATGTAATCTTCATCATTATCACAGCGGGCTTAGCATCCGGGCTATCCGAAGAAATAAATAAATGAAGAAATATTCTATCCATATAGTTCGTTGCAAAATACTTCTTAATCCATGGTAACAAGGTCGTCAATAGAAGTCAATATTTCTGAACGACCACATTTTTAAAATGGTTGCCGGTAAATCTTCTATCAAAAACGAACAAATATCCAAGTAACTGACTGAACGTAAAGAAACTATTTGTCTTGGACCGCCATGATGTGGAGTAGTTGACATTATTGTAAGACTATTTGACATTGAAATAAGAAAACATTTCTACTTTAACTGTCAAAAGATTTGAAGATTTGCCATTTTGTGAGGAAGAAAAGAAATGTTGTTTCTCATAACGACGATGCATCGACCTTGCTGCCATACGATAAGAGCTATTTTGCTCCTAATGGTATTGATGATTCTTCAATATATCATTTTGTCTATTCTTCGGTGTTTCTAGGGTGCGCATACTAGGCCTGCTGGTATTTTATTTTCCAAGTTTGTTTTGTTGTTGTTTGAAGTAGGTAATATTTTCAAGAGTTTTGGAAAAAGAGGCTGGCAAATCCTTCTCAAATTGCCTCCATTCTTAAAAGTTTTACAATTTGCTAATGTCCAGTGCACACGAAATGTTTTTTTTAACATATTTTGTCTTCGCTGTTCGACATGCCCACCTTATTGAAGATATATCATTACAACATACGCGTTAAAGAGGCAGTGAAATGTGAAGAAAAAAATTCACGATGCATACGGCTTAAAACAATCAATTAAGTAAGCCATTTTGACATATATAAGCGTGATTTATTGACATTTACTGTCTACATAACGCGAATAGTCTATCTAATAATCCCTCCTACAACCGTATATTTTATCATTTTGAAAAACAAGTTTATAACCTATCGGTATTGGAATATTGTTTTTTTTTTTTGTATATTTTAACTAAATTGAGGTCAGAGGGTTCAGCCATAAGCCAGATATAACGTAAAATAGAAGCCGAATGATAACACTATCACAGTTGCCTTTAAGTTTATCAACATCAGCTATGCGAGGAGAGAGACACTAGATCCTTAAGGGAGACTAGGTACACAAAATTTACAGAGCCTGTATGGGCAATACTTACTTTTTAATCGACTTCCAAAAGAAGGAGGCGGTTATGTATTCGCTTGTATTTGTTATGAGTTGCGTAGTGTTATAATAACAATTATTTTCTTTCAGGATTGAAAAAAGTATGGATTCTGGGAGTGATAGTGAAGATGATGTTATTTTGGAGTTATGTACAGATATGAAGATTAAAGTTCCTTTAATAAAATAGAAGCTAAGACATGTATGTATCTTTATCGGAATTAGAAGATATAGACATAAATATCTTGCCTATTCAAATCCTACGTGAATTTCCTCTGTTTGTATGTATCTCAACTACAAACTAACAAAATTGCTCAACATGATGTTGAAGAACAATCACAAGAGACAGTTTCAACTTCATCTGAAGAACTCCCGCAAAATGTAGTGCTTCAAGAACCACATTTAGGCGGACAAGAGGAACCATCTGTAATCAACAACTGTTATAAATCCATATATTTTGTCGCAGTGTCGGATGATGAATATGGAGACTTCAATGCTAATAGGAAAAGAAGTTTAAAGGGATTTGGAGACTCTAAGAAATGGGACAAATCCAAATGAATGACACGGAGTGTCAAAAAGCTGAAAGAGTCTCACTGAGTCGTTGGACACTTTGCAGAGTGTTTGATGAGCTAAACCTGAGCCTGTTTACACCCAAAAGATCAGTACGACACTTTTTGTTCACACAAAGTGGGCAATATAACTGATGATGTAGGTAACGCTCATATACGATCAAAAGATATGGCCAGAAATGAGAAAGTAAGGGATAAAGATAGAGCTCAACAATTTGGTGATGTACACGTTTTCACGCATGACTTACAAGCTGTCAAGTTGTGTACTCAGTTACAGGCTATTCTTTATTATAAAACCAAACTCTGTGTACATAATTTCACGATGTACAATCTAGTAACCAAAGATGTCTTCTGCTATTGGTTCGACGAAACTAACGCTGGTCTAACTGCTTCCGTATTTATTTCATGTATCATACACATACTTAGGAGAACTTTAGAGCATAAACGTATTCCTATCATTCTTTATTCTGATGGCTGCACGGGCACAAAATAGAAATGTTTTCCTTGCTAATGCACTTTTGCAATTAGCAATTGAAAAAAAAATGCCAGAACAAAAGATCTTGGAAAAGGGCCATACGCAGATGAGAGTGCGACGCAGTGCACAGTTCAATCGAGCAGAAGACTAAAAATAAAGAGATCTTTCTGCCCTCTCAGCATGTAGCACTCTCCAAGGAGGTTAGACCCAGGCAGCCTTACATAGTTGAGTATTCGAATTACGAGTTTTTCGAGGACTACACTCAAAAATATACTTTTATTTACGACTCTACTCGTCCTGGTCGAATGACCGACGACCCTACTCTCACAGAATCAAAAGTTCTGCAGTATAACCCTGACGGAATAATTATGTAAAAATAAAGGTACGATTCAAAGTATCAAGAGTTGCCTCGCGGTAGAACTTGACGAAGAAAGTTAATGTTACCTGAGAACCTACACCTAGCAGACCAAAGGTTTACCAAAGCGCAATAAAAATTGCTGAAAGCAAATGGCGCCATTTGCAAGAATTAAAAGCCGTTATTCCTTTCGACTGTCACAATTAATACTACTATCTACCTCATTGATAATAATTACTGTTTTATTAATCTCACGTTAAGTGTTATTTTTTATTGTTAGCATAGGCAAACAAATTCAGAGGAATAGTTTTATTTATCACTCATTTACTACCCAGTAGTTTGATTTGACTGATATTTTTGGCTATTATAATGTATATTTTGTTAAAAAAATAAGGGACCAAAGAATTTAATTTGTTTAAAAATATAAAGAACATAGGTACGTAATTAGTTTAAGATCTGTTGTTTTTAAACGGGCAATTGGCCCACCACACATACCCACCACTGCAACTCCTGTGTAGCCAGGATCGACAGTGGTAACCAACCGCAAAAACCCTTTGATATGATCTCAGGGGTGCCCGGGGGACATGCTAAGTCTGTCTTGGAACCCGTAACGAAATTAATCAGAAGATTGTAGGAGGAGTAGGAAGTATTCTAGTTTCTCTCCCCAAGCAAAGCGGGAGACAGCAAAAATTGTGATGACAAAAAGTCAGAATTAAAGGGGGAGCACCACGGGAATAACATGTTTTTTTTTTAATGACTTCAAGACAGAATGTAATTAAATGTTTTAATTTATAATATGACAATTAATTACAATGCATTTATAATGACAAAAAAGTGTTGCATTGTTTCCAATAGTACTTATGACAAAAACGTTTTAAAGCTCGGAAGTTCTTTGCGCAGCCCACGAGATCTTCATAGTACACAATTCCCTAGAAACACAATGGACGCTGTTCAACATTTCGATTCTTTCGTCATACCAGAGATCACACTCCCAGAGTATGTGATGAGCAGTTTCTTCACAAGGGCTACCTTCCGTCGAACAATCGCATAGCGGAGACGAGACTAATGTAAATCCAAAAAGTTTCGCTTTAAAGTTTCCGTGTCCTGTCAAAAATTGTGCGACGTAGTGGTCTATTTCTATCCATTGCTTCGAGAGTCGATCGCGTACCGAAGGGAAGAAATTATATAGGTGACGCCCTTTGATAGTGTTGTCCCACCGTTCCTGCCACTCAGAAATTAGGTTCTGTATAGAAATATCTAATGGCTCGAATAATCTAGTTATCTTATTACTCTCTCTTTCGCGCTTAAAAACTCAGGGTTAGTCATTTTTTTTTTTATAATATAGTGCTGCACGACGCTGCATCTCTAAATCTACTGGTAGGACTCCGGCTAAGACTGGGAGTGCTTCAGTACTTACGGTACGGTATGCCTTACATAAAAATATTAAGGCGAGACGTTGGCTTTGCAAAAGTTTACGACGGGCCGCTCCTATTGTAGCCCTATCTGCCCAAGCCGGTGCGCCATAGCATATGCTGCCGAGGTACGTCGATATTTATATCGACGTACCCATCCCACCCATTATATCGACGTACACGTCCCATATCGACGTTGATATTTTTGTGAAACAATAGAAATTCCTTTTAGCTTTCTCACCGGTCTGTATTATATGTTCCAGGAATGTAAATTTATTTTCTAAAATAAGTCCTTGTTAACAAAGTGACTGTTTAGGTTTCACATTGATATTGTTCAGTTTAATGCAAGGAGTTGATATTAATGAAACTTTTAAAAGTACTTAAAAGGTTCTATGTGCTGAAAATTTTAATCGATTTCTGTGGCCCCAACTCGATATTACGTTGAGGCACTTGTTGGCCTTGTTTTCAATTTCAGATCGCGAATTGGCTTGAATAATAAGAAAACCATCGTCAGCATAACCTATCAGAGAGCACAGAGGAGGCAAGGGAACACATAATAAATCATCAAAACTTATATTCCACAAGTGCGGCGATAGTACTGATCCTTGAGGGCAGCCGCGGAAGATCTGTTGTTGCTATCTAACTTGTTAATTTTTTTATTGATGTTTGTTTCTTTTTAAAAGTACGTAACATAAAATCGATGGCAGTTTTTTTTAATAACCAATTAACAGACTCTGAATAAGAAACATAACGTACGTCCAAGCTATTTATAATCAACAACGCGGAAGTCATGCTAACATCTTAATAATATTTATTTTTCATAAAAATTATTATCTATAAATGGATTTTAAATACATTTTCCGTATATGTATACCTCAAATGATGGTAACAAAAATTTTACGCCGTTATTATGCTCTCCTGTAAGGTAGAAATTTTTGACTTTCACACTGTTACACTGACGAAATATGAGTTCAAACGTGTGATGATAAACTGTGGTCAAAAGTGCACAAGTGTGCGAGGGAGACCGATATATTTTCCGCCCTTGTCATATTATGTCATGATTCTTGATTCAAATGCTATATTTAATTACACAATATTATGTTCTAAAGTTTAACACGAAAAATACTCGACAAAAGCTCAAGCACACCAAGGGGCGGATTCAAATAAATACAATAGGGCCTCCGGTAATCCGGTGAGGGAAAAAACAAGGCTCCCGTCGAATTATCGAATCGTCCGGATTATACTTGGCATTATGGTTCAAAAGAGATAACCTACACCTGATTTTAGCTCTACCGTATCAGTAGATTTCTATTTTCAGTGCTCTGAATTTTCCCCGGCCTTCCCCGGATTCCGGACCATATAGTGGCGAGTAACGCGTCGTCACGCCAATGTAGCCGTAGTTAACTAGTTACAATAATGTTTAAACTTTATTGGACATATTTGATCTTTGGAAAGGGCGTGCAGTGTTAGGTCCTATGTTCGTCAGTAGACGCCAACAGGCTGTGGATGATTGTCGGTTTAAACTTTTGTAGGGACATAGTTAACGCTAAACCGCAAACCACAAAACCACGTCGCCTTCAATCAGGAGTCGATAGATTTGTAACACAGAATAGGGTTGCCACATTTTTTTCAGCTTTTAAACAAATGTTTATGTAAGCCAAAAATTACGGGATTTTGAGCGTTTTACCCGGGACAAAAAAAAACAAGATTAATTAGTGACAATTTTTTTTTTTAATTTTTTCTGAGGATCGAGCGAGACAAGCATATTTTGATTAGTTTTAGGGCAGCCGAACTCAAATTTATGTGTATGGGATATTCCGAGGATTATGTGAGTACTGTACCGAGTACTTTTTAACCCAAGATCGCTCGATTTACGAGCTTGCAGTTCTTTAAACAACGCCGAAATCCCCAAACATGTATCTATGAGCAGTCAGGAGTTATGTTCCGTACTTTTGGATGGGTATACCTTGGAGCAAAATCTATCTTTTTGGTAGCATATGCTTGAACTACTTTAGAAAAAGGCGAAATCTCCATATTATGTCTCCATATAAATTTCGAGGATTTCCCTCGATTCCTCATGGATCCCATCATCAGGTCACCACTTTGATGCCAAAAGGACCAATTTGGGATTATACCCTATACATCAAAATAAGAATTTTGAAAATCGGTCCACAGACGGCGGAGTGGTAGTTGACATATATACATACATATTCTATTTATATAATGCTTTACTAATTGATTTAATTGCTATACTATTAATTATTATTATTTAATGAATTAATTTTTTATTACGCTAATTATGACATCACATATACTACTTACCGTTCGGGTTGTAAGCTGAGTCATGGCGGTTTACAGGTGGACCGTAGTCGCCTTCAAGGTCAGGTACCAATTTTTCAGTAAAATGGTTGAGCTATCAGTTGTACTGCCCACATCATATCTCTTATTACAACACTTTGTTCTATTTTATTTCGTAGCAATTACCTAAATGTATAAATATCTATTTTTATCTTAAGTATATTAATTATGTATAATACTGAATTACCTAAGTATGTTTAAAAATATAACATAAGATCAACATTAAACCTACCTTTCTATACTTGTATTGCGCTAGTATGTAAATAAGTTTATACTTATTTAGCAAATAAGTATTTAATAGATCTTGTTATTTATAATATTATTTATCTCGTGATAGTTGCTATGGACAGGCCTGTGGCTACTGGCTAGCGTTGCGCGCGTCTGCCCCTTGCAACATAGCTGTAGTCACTATGGGAAATGTGTGCGGGGCGTGCGGAGGGCGCGGGTGGCGTGATCGCTGCATTGTCCATAGCAGTGAGACACACTATTAATATACATATATATATATATATATAGCATCCCATAATATAATTTATCTTTCGCTCGTTTATGTATTTATGTAACTTTCTAATGCGGTTGCTGAGTGTAAATCTGTACTTCAAATGGCAAAGCTAATGGAATCACATAATACCAGGCACTGTGGTGTTCACACCGCGGTGATACGCCTGAGTGATGTCCATTTCGGCAATAGGACATTTCACATTACGCTGCCTACCTTCCTATCCGCACGCATCTTGGCGTGCGTTAAATTTTAGCAGGTACCTACTCATTAAACAAAAAACAAAGCAAAATACTATTATATAATACTTATTTCTGTTTTTGTTATTGCGTTTCATGTTATTGTGTCTTATAGCGTAAATCTATGTATGTAATGTAATGTCTTATTTTGTCGAATAAATGTTTTATTATTATTATTATTATTATACATATATATATATATATATATATATATATATATATATACAGTTCGGCTGTTTATATACAGCCGAATGTATAACCGCCTCCTTATTTGTAAGTCGGTTAAAAAGTAAAATAAAAGTGTAAGTTAATTACGAGAATTGTGGATTTCCATACAAAACACACTGAATCGTCCAGATCCTGGATGTCGGATCGATCTGACACTATCGTACAATTTACAATTTCGTTAAGAGGATGCCAAATTATGTACTTAATATTGTGTTCCCAGGCTAAGACTTGGGCCTATCTACTATAGTAAAAAAAAATGAGAGGCTAGGCGTAAAGAAAAATAAACATTTGCATTCTTATATTTTAGTATTTTAATAATATTTACGCCTGCAACACATCATTAAACAATTATTACAGTAAATCTTAATCAGGGTCGTGTATATTTAAATAATATTCTATGTATGTACTTAAAATGCAAATATTATCCGATCTACGTGTACTGGCCTTCTGTGGGACGAGTTTGTCAAATGTCTGTATTTAATAAATTAATTTAAAATCGAATAATTCATATTTTATAGGATGCATAGTCAAATAATAATGCATCTATTTTAGGCAAAAAAAAAATGAAAACGGCGGAAATCAATTTGGCGCGAAATAGTTTTTTAACCGACTTCCAAAAACACGAGGCGGTTATACGTTCGTTTGTGTATGTTCAACGGTTACTCCGCCGTCTGTGGACCGATTTTTAAAATTCTTTTATTGATGTGTAGGGTAGGGTCCATGTGACATGAGAGTGGTGACTTGATGATGGGATCCATGGGGAATCGAGGAAACTCCTCGAAATTTGTATGGACACATATTATGGTGAAATTGGAATTTCTCTGAAGTAGTCCAAGCATATTATGCTAACCAAAAAAATTTGGATTTTGCTCCAAGGTATACCCTGGATCCAAAAGTACTAAACAGAACTCCTGACTCCTTATACAGGGTGTTTTTTCTGTCAGTGTCCAAACTTTCAGGAGTGAATATAAGCAACTTAAATATAAGCAACTTTTACTATGGGATCAACTTTCCTACTTGAAAAAAAAAACCAGCTGTTTCCTACAAAATGCTATGTATGCGGTAGCCCTTTGTAGGAAACAGCTGATTTTTGAACTGCAAGCATATTATGGCACTATGTCAATTAGAGTACCTAGTCATCATCATCACCACCATCATCACACCATACATCATCACAATGATACAAAAGGTACTTCTTATAGTATTTTACACCGACACGCATATCTTAGAACATTACTCTGCCGTTTATGGACCTATTTGCAAAATTCTTTTGTTGTTGTAAAGGGTGTAAATTCGCAATTGGTCCTTTAGTCACTGAAGTGGAAACCTGATGATGGGATCCACGAGGAATCGAGGGAACTCCTCGAAATTTATATGGACACATATGTATAGTGATTTCGACTTTTTATGAAGAACACAAGCAAGTTATGGTACCAAAAAATTAGATTTTGCACCAAGGTGTACCCTGGATCCAAAAGCACTGAACAGAACTCCTCAGTCTTTAAAGATACACGTTTGTAAATTTCGGCATTGTTTAAAGAACTGCAATCATATGCCACTATGTAACTTACAGTAATCATCGTCATCAACTTATTTACAATACCTAATGGAAGCTTGGCGCGTATTCAATTATACATTCGATCGTTTATTTTAAACGTTCTTAAAATGTATTAATAATAATTTAACAAATATGAGTAAAAAGGGGATAAAATTATTATTTTAACCAAAAAATTAAACCAACTTCCAAAGTAAAAATGCATAAAAAAGTATGAAATAAAACTTATTTTCTAAATAATTTTCCTTTTAAATTCGGCAAAAATGTTAACTATTTCTCTACTCAATCTTCGTAATTTTGATGTCGGTACTAGCCGTGAGTAAGGTAAGTTCTACTCTAAAATATTGTTTATCAAGATGTTGTTCGGGCTGTTTGTATTTGTATTAATCGAAGTAATCACCCATGCAATCAATGCATCTTTGCCAACGCAGTGGCAGTTTTTTTGATGCCCTTCTTAAAGAATTCAGCTGGACGGGAGGCAACAAATTCTTCAAAGGCATTTTGTACTGCCTCTCGAGTATTGAATTTATTTCCCGCCAAGAAGTTATCCAAATTCTGGAAAGAGTAGTAGTCTGTAGGCGCAAGGTCTGGTGAGTAGGGTGGAGGGCGGAGAGCTTCCAACCCTAGTTCTTACAACTTGGAGACCGTCTGCTGTGCAGTATGAGGTCGCGCGTTGTCGTGCAGGAGCAGCGGAGACGAGCGATTGACCAATGCTGGTTGGAGATGTGCCAGCTTCTCCATCATTGTGTTCAGTTCTTCACAGTATACATCTGCAGTAATGCTTACCCCGTTTGGTAAGAAGCTGTGATGAATCACACCGGCGCTAGACCACCAAACAGTGACCATCACTTTTCTAGGGGTAAGTTTTCGTTTAGGGCATTGTTTAGGTGCTGAACCAGGATCCAACTTGCAGAGCGCTTGCGGTTATCAAACAGAATCCATTTTTTATCGCAGGTAACAATGCGGTTCAAAATTCCTTCATTTGTGTGTCTGTTGAGCAGTGCAAGGCACGTCTCGACGCGTACTTCGCGCTGGCGATCATTGAGTTCGTGGGGCACCCATTTGTCAAGCTTTTTTAACTTGCCAATTTGACGCAAATGGACCAATATTGTTTTGACGCTAACGTCGAAAGCTGCTGCTAATTCAGTCGTAGATTGTGTATCATCAGCTTCGACAATCGTCTTTAATTCGTCATTGTCGACCAGTCTTCGGACGACCGCGAGGTTCATTTTTCAGGTCGAAATTTCCAGAACGGATGCGAGCAAACCAATAACAGGTGGTGCGTTGGTTTGTAGTGTTAGCTCCGTAAACCTCGTTGATGTTGGGTGCCGCTTGTGCCGCGTTGCTGCCACGACGCGACGGTACTCATATTCCATAATTACTCGAATTTTTAACGTATCCATGATGACGAAAAAGATTGAAATGCGATGAAAATGTAGTACTAATCAATAAACAAATGACTACTTTTGAAAAAGAATTCCATGTTTTTAAAATAAAATTAATTTGAAATTAGAATTCTTAGCCAAACAAAAATTATTTTGATTTGAAATGGCCAGTACCGCAGAACGGCAATTTCATAGGTAAAGACCTATTATCATAATTTTTTGTGCATTTTTACCTTGGAAGTCGGTTTAATTTTTTGTTTAAAAACAATTATTAATTTGACATTGACCAAGAGTCAACACCTTTGCTAGTGGCAAAAATTCATTTATTAAAAAATGTGGTACACTTTTATGTGAATCCTATTGTAATCTTATCTTAACTAGGAGTTTGAACTATGAATAATTGACCTAACTTTATTATCATTATTGTTACTTGCTAGTAGATCTATGCTCAACATTTTATTTATTGGGTCCCTCTACAAGTTGTTAAAATACAAAAAAGCTATTCTGTTATTAAAATTACGTATTAGAAACTTGATTTTTATAAATAAGTAAGCAACTATCTCATTTTGACACAAGGAAAAATTAAAGTTTTTTTTTTTAATTTCCGCCAAAATTTATAAACCACTAAAATTAAAGCTGTCTAAAATACCAAATATTTTGAGGACAAATCTTTACCTTATTTAGCATATCCATGATTAAAAAAAAACACAAATTCCAAATTTAAAACTCCGTCACGATTTGCGTGTTATTATG
This sequence comes from Phengaris arion, assembly GCA_963565745.1. NCBI lineage: Eukaryota > Metazoa > Arthropoda > Insecta > Lepidoptera > Lycaenidae > Phengaris > Phengaris arion. The sequence continues at coordinate 3,858,734 of OY751444.1, read as the reverse complement.
AGACGCACGCTCGAGGACACGCGCGCTGATACTAAAGCGTAATAATTGATAATAGTATATTATATATTCATACGTTATCTACGTATATTTCATACAATTCTTATACTTAAGTTAATTAATATGATACGTAGAATGCGGCTGCTGTGGGGTTAGCAGGATATATTTACAACTACGTATACGTAAGTCGTGACGTTATCGAAAGAGAATTGTATGAAAATACAGCCCCCATACAATTGACATTCGATAACGCTACGAATATGTAGTTATCAATTGTTCCCGCTTGGGCTACTGTTTTCTCAATAGCGATTCTTCTTCTTTTTAGGATTCCGTGCCTCAAAAGGATATGGAACCCTCGGATCGCTTCGTTGTCCGTCCGTCTGTTTGTCAAGTTTATATTTTAGCAATATTTATGCACTAGTGACTAGATGTTGCCCGCGAAAAGAAATCTCGCAATAGCCGTCCATATTGCTGCGGTAAAAAGTAGCATATGTGTTAATCCAGGGTCGAAAGTACCACCGAACCAAATTTAAATAAATTCCGTTCAGTTGTTATTTAGTGAAAGTGTATGGATGTTAAAGCTGACAGCTAACAGACAGAGCCTGTACTTGATAGCGCCTTGTCTACAGACACCAGAAGCAAATAATATAAACACACCGGCATATTTAGCGGAACACAAAAAAAGGTCCATAATTAAAAAAATATTGATTTATTTTAAAATCTACTTACTACACTTCTTTTGTTATTTAAAGTTTCATTTGTTTTACTTAAAATGAGATCACATTAAGAACAGATTTTGCGAGTAAAGGCTATTTGTGAAAAGTGGTACATTTTTTAACTTTTCATGCAACCGGGAAAAGTATAAATGAATATTAAAATAACAATAATTAATTAAATTAGAAAAAATGGTGATTAATATCGCGTATTTCCTCCACGTGCTCTTATTAAAGTTTCTACCCGTCTAGGCATACTGAGAATGATGTTATCGATGGTCTCCTGGGATAGTCTCCGTCTCAACTACGGCGATTCGCAGTTCACCCACGTTGGCAGGAGCTGGAATTCTGGACTTAACTTTTCTTTTCAGCAAGTCCCAAACGTGCTCTATTGGGTTCATATCCGGTGATCTCGCCGGCCACTCCATAACAGTGATATTCATATCATTAAGATAAGCTTGAGTTACCCGAGCGGTATGCGGCCGAGCATTATCCTGCATAAAAACAAAATCGTCACCGATATATAGGGCAAACGGTACGACATTTTCTTCTAAAACTTCTCTGATATAGCGGTCTGCAGTCAGACTCCCTCTGTCAATCACTACCAAGTCTGTGCGAGCTCCCAAACAAATGCCCGCCCAAACCATTATTGATCCACCACAGTATGCAACTGTAGTTTAACAATTTGTCTGAATGTATCGTTCTCCTTTGCGTCTGTATATTCTTTGCCTGCCGTCAATTTGATTTAAGAGAATTCTGCACTTATCACTAAACAATTCCTTACTCCATTGGTCCGCGTTCCAAAGTCGATGTTTCTGAGCAAAAGTTAACCTGTTTCTACGATTTACCTCGAGCCTTGGAGCCTTGGCGGGCACAAATGAACCCAAACCAGCTTCTTCGAACCTTCTTCGTACCGTACGCTCACTTACGGTTACACCCCGCACTGCTTCTAACTCATGTCGGGCTTGGACGGCCGTCAAACGGGGGTTCCTACGTACACGAAGCCGAATGAAACGATCATCCCTACTCGAAGTGCGTCTTTTTCTGCCTTGTCCTGCTCTTCTCACATAACTACCGGTGTCTCTGAACCGTTGGATACTGCGATGGATCGTTGAAACTGGTCGACGAAGATCTCTGGATATCACGCTGTAGGTTTGACAATTTTTCGCATTTCGAGTGCCCTGGCAATCTCCGTTGGGGCTAAGTCAGGCATAATTCAGTCCTCAACTCCAAAAAGATACGCGATTAAAAAAAAACTAACAAAAAACAGTATTTCAATGAAATTTTAAATCAAACTCAGAAGGAAGAAATACTCGAAGTTCGCTCCAGATAAGGTGTATTTGAATAAAATTAAAATAATTGCATCAAATGTGATGCTCAGTTGTTTTCTTAATTTGAAAATATTTCTTTTTTAATTAAATGACGTATAAACCAGCCAGCAACCTTATATGATATCAAACCTTTATTTTATGTTCCGCTAAATATGCCGGTGTGTGTATATATATATATATATATATATATATATATATATATATATATATTACTAACGTAAAAAATCGTCATAACACCGATTTACACAAATGAAAGCTCGCGGCTGGGCGAATGCGGAGGCGGGCGGGTGTGAGATTTTTCCAGCCAGGACTTTCATTTGCGGGGCTGGCCGCTGGTCGTTTCGTGCTTTGACATAATTGACAGTATAATTTCATATTATTCATGATAGATTTGTCTGACGCGACGTTTAAAATTATTTTGATAATACAGTTACGATCCAGTCCCGATATGTTAGAACTTAAAACCGAAAAATGGTATTCTCATAAACGTCAAACCAGTTTTGATTGGTCCAAACTCCAAAAAATTAGTTTATGATATCAAGACGCTTCATTTAAAAATCAATAAAAGTAAAATAAAAGTTTAATAAGTAAACATCCAGTAGTCAAAGCAGGAACAATTGACAGGTACGTATAACGTATTCGTAACGCTATCGAATGTCAATTGTATGGGCGCTGTCATAATTTTCATACAATTATCTTTTCGTGTTTAGATGATATCATTTATTGTTATTGAGTATATTAAATAACGGTGTTTATATTATACCCCTCCCCGTGGTCTACTCTGTGCCAATGTCATCAAAATCGGTCCTGTAGTTTCGGAGACTACTCGATGCAAAGTGCAAACAAACAAACCTTTCCTCTTTATAATATTCGTCTAGATGACTAGATGTGCTTAAATATGGCATATAAAATGTACATAATGATTCTTTACTAATTAAAATTTATTGCATACCTACTTACTAGTCATTTATTATATATATATATCTACTTAGCTAAACTGAGGATCAATATTACCCCAACGTGGCGTTAAGTTTGATCAGGTGCCATCTGATAAACACCAATCACTAGTAGCATCAGAACGTACAAAAAACTGGATGGTCATGCTTACAAAAAACTGGATGGTCATGCTTACAGAACTATGTTGTGACGTTTTCAATTTGATATTAGTCGCGATCCGTAATAGGCTACTTGACTCATAGGTACTTAAATACATACATCAATGGAGTGTTTCTTTTAGTACTTGGCTTAGGAAAACGTAATATAGCGAAATTATGAAATAAAAGAACAAGACGGATAAATAAAATTACTTTGGTAAAAGTATTTTTTATTTTCAATTTCGGTCATGATGTGATGTGTCAAAGTAATAGTAAACAAATAAACGTCACTTGTCATAGTTGTCAACCGTGCATCACTGAGCTGTCAAGTGATTGTCTACTATTAGTACGACGTCAGAGCACAGATTATCTGTCGACAAACATGGCGGGAGGCGTTTTCGGCTGTTTTTAAAAAGAGTACTTTTAAATTATAGTTTTGTGGGTATTATGATTTTAAAATAATATTCTATTATTTTTTTGGGGATAACGGAAAAATTACCGTTTGGGATAAAAATAAAAAAGGGTCAATTAGCCTATTGGTGGGTATAAAGGTGGACTTTCGAAGCAAGCGTCAGGTAACGTCCGTTGATACGATATGTGGGGGTTAGCATCACTCGCACACAGCACACTTAACAGGGGGCTTAGCAGGAGCAACTGACATCAACGTATTCGTAACAATAATCGAATAAAATTTGTATAGGCGTTGTCATGATTTTAATACAATTCTCATTCGATAACATTACGTTTACGCCGCTGACAAATATTACAAATATTTTGACGACCGCTGTGGCTCATTGGTTCAGCGCGTTGGTGCTAAAGCCGGGTGTCGCGGGTTCGAATCCCGCCGAAGGAACAAAAATTTTTTCTGTGTCCTGGGTCAAGTGTAAATATGTGTATAATATAACAATTTTTTTTTAAATATATGTATAGTATAAAAGTATTAAATATACTTCCCGTTTTCTGGTACCTGTAACACAAGTTCTTCGGATACTTAGCACGGGGCCAGATTGACGTGGTGTGAAGCGTCCATAGATATTTATTTATTTATTATTCCTGCTAGGCCCACTGCACACAGTAACGTCAGTGGCGTTGCGTCGCGTCGTGTTAACTACGCCGCGACAGTAGTAAACACACAGCCTCCGTGCTCGTGGTTTAGAGCTTGGCTCTCGACTCGGGAGGTCATGGGTTCGATTCCCGCATTGGAACAACAAAAAATGTTGTTTCCAAGTTTGGTTAGGTCAATGCAAGCTGATCACCTGATTGTCTGACAAGAAAGATGATCCATGCGGCGGATGGGCATGTAAAAAGTCGCGAGTAATGGGAGCACTTGTGTACTGCGCACACACTTGTGTACTGCGCACACACTTGGGCACTATAAAATAACATCTGCGTAGCTGGCCTGGTTTGAATGAAACCGGCCACCGTCACCAAAATCGGTGTGGGAAGCTATTAAGTAAGATTTTTAAGGTGGTGAACACACCACATGCGAGTCCTGCGACTCGGGTTGCCAGACTTTTTTTCAGCCTTTAAGCCTTCGCACCCGCGAGATTTTTTTTTGTGGTCGCGACAGAAAAAGCAGTACTGTTTTTTTTTTTTCGCAACTTCGTTTGCGTGGAACTATAATTGAAACGGAATAAGATATTAGTTCATTACATATTAAATTGGCGTTTTGTAAAGGAGGAACATAAAGTCAATTTTTTTTAAACATAATATATTTTTTAAATCAAAGCCAAATATATAACATTGCTATCTATGCACTTTTGCCATCTCATAGGTAGTTCATTGATTCCTTTATAAAAAAACCATTCGGACAGGAATCAATAAAATCTTTAAAGGCGCTTTGCTTCTGCCGACTGCCCCATCGGAATTGAATTTTCAAGACGTTGACGTTGCAAGAAGTTATCCAAATTTCGAAAAAAAATGCTAATCTGTTGGAGCAAGGTCCGGGGAGTACGACGGATGAATCTTAGACATTCCAATTGAAGCTCCTCTAATTTGGTAGCCGTCTGTTGTGCAGACTGCAGTGTGTGGTCTAGCGTTGTCCTGAAGCAGCAGTGGCCTAGAGCGAATGACCAACCTCGGTTGTTTAGCAGCCAGCTTTTCCACCATGATTTGCCGTTGCTGGCAATAGACATCTGCCGTAATCGTCTGGCCAGATTTAAGAAAGTTGTAGTGAACGACACCGGCACTAGTCCACTAAACGCTCACAAGTAACTTTTTTTGAGTAAATTTTCGCTTGGGGCAGGCTTTGGCTGGTTCGCTAGGGCTCAGCCATTGCGATGAACGTTTCCGATTATGGTACAGGATCCACTTTTCATCACAGGTAATGATTCGATTTAAAATCCCTTCATTATTGTGCCGGTTGAGTAATGTAACTCAGCAGTCGACGCGCGTTTGTCGGTTTGCTGCAATTGTTCTTGAGGTACCTTTCAAGCTTTTTCACCTTCCCAATTTGCTTCAAGTGGATTAAAACAGTTTTATCACTAACACCGCAGCCTGCAGCTAATTCGGACGTGGTTTGTGATGGATCCGCTTCCACATTAGCCTTCAATTCTTCATTATCAACTTTGATCTCCGGCCGTCCACGGGGCTTGTTCGGCAAGTCGGAATTTCCAGAACGAAAACGTTGGAACCAAAAATGCACTGTGTTTTCTTTTGCGACACCGCCGCCATACACATCATTAATCGTTCATTTCAGTTCAAGTTTTCCACTTTGTAAACAGAGTGACGCAAAGGAAGTCCCGTCAAAATCGGTCCGCCGTTTCAGAGATTAGCCGGTACAGACCGACGGACAGACAGACAAAAATTTTAAAAATAGATTTTTAGTATAGGTACGTCCTAGTAACTAGGTACCTACCATATTGACTATCTTATGCGTTTAGCGCAAACTTTGCACTGCAAGACTTTTAAATTGAAATTATATACAAACGTATTTTTTTTTCTATACCTAATATATTTTTTTAAATTATTTTATAATTTCTAATTTACTTCGAAATTTGATTTTCCAGAACACAAACCATACCTGCAAAGTGGTTATTTTTATTTATGGCACCTATTATTATTTACGACCATATTTTTTCATATCACAATACATTTTTAGGGTTCCGTTATACTCGGGAAACCCTTATAGTTTCGCTCTGTCCGTTCGTCTGGCTGCCAGTCTGTCTGTCCGCGCTTCTAGCTTCTGTAATTATGAATTTATACAGATGAAATTTGGTACAGTTAAAGACTATATATAGATCTCGGTTTTGGCATCATAAAATAATAATCATTTTACATTTTAGGGGTGACTCTCCATACATGTGAAGTGACAATTTTTTTTTCATTCTACCCCATCGTGTAGGGTATCGTCGAATAGGTAATTTTAAATAAAGGCAAGGTTTCATACATGACTTTTTTATAATATAAATCATTTTTGAGTAATCGACCTCCAAAGTGTTTTACAAGTTGGTTACCCCCTGGCATTTCTAAACTATGAGACTAAACTTGCAATTTTCTATGCTGATAGATCATGCTAAATACTCTTTAGGAAAATTATTTTGAACGAAATCGGACAGTTACTTTTGAAGTAATTGAAAAACAAAAAAAATCTTTAGCGCGTTGATAGTTACGGAACTCTCCTTAGACTTGTCTTGACATGCTCTTGGTTAGGTTTTTTATTTATAATTTTTTCATAATATGTAAATGTGACCGGTCGTTCAAACCAGTGTCTGCAGAGTTGTAGACTATAGTAATAATTTAGGTAGAAATTAACGCTAATCGATTACCTACTCTTTGAGTTTTAGACTGGGACAGGGGACTATATGATCCGGAATCCGGCGGGCCCGGGAAAATTCAAAGCCCTGAAAATAGAAATCTGCCCTTAATACAATTGAATTGAGTTGAAAATCGAGTCGTTGAATATCGAGTGTCAAGCTGTCATATATGACATTGACATTTGACTCGACACTCGTGTGTTCGATTTTCAGCTCTATTATACTAGCGCAGAGTTCTATTTCAATGCCGAGTAGCGAATAAAGTTCAAATTCGAACCGCTGTCTTAAAACTGCAGCGCCGCGTCGCGTGTTGTCTCGTTTCTGTGTGAACTGACGCTGATATTTTTTTCAAGGGTGCAGCGACCACACTCCACAGCCATGTTCTGCAGGCCTCGGTAGCTCGAAGTAGGGCAGGAGATTATCAATAATGATAACAATATCACGATTGATGCTTACACAAATGGATTATATTAAAACACCGGCCAAGTGCGAGTTAGATTAGCACACGAAGGGTTCCGTACAAAACGCCAAAAAATTATGTTTGTTGTTTAGGAGCCCTATAAAAATATTTCTAGTATTTGTTGTTATAACGGCATCACATCTGTGAAAATTTCAACTCTCTAACTATCACGGTCCATGAGATACAGCCTGGTGACAGATGGACAAAGGGAAAGCAGAGTCTTCTTAATAGGGTCCCGGTTTACCCTTTGGGTACAGAACCCTAAAAACATAAGCTGCCAATTGTTGAATGATTATCGCATTGACTATAATCTCCCTATCTTCTTATATAATCTTATCTGATATCTCTTTTATATAAAAATGAATTGCAGTTACTATGTCTCGCTAAGGGGTCCCATACACGGTCCGGTTTTCCTTCAGTTCGGCCTGAACGGATGCAAAATCGTATCGTCTGTGTGCAATTTCGAGATCGCACCAGTTGGCCGTATGGACTGAAGCAATTCGTTCCAGTGTTGCCAACTCTGGTTTTTTTGAAACTACTAAACTCGCGTCCTTTTTTTATTCAAAACTACTAAAAGAGTACCGATAACTATAAAATAGCTACTAAACTTTTTGTGTTTACAAACATACATACATTTTCAGTTTTAATATTTAACCGTTAAATTAAAAAATATAGTAGGAAATATTACGTATATAGAAATTAAATCGGTAGTTTTAAGCGACTTACGGATGCGTGCTACTATGTGCTATTATGATAAGGTGTCATAATAGACCATAGTAGCAAGCCATTATGTATATTATGATTATTGTCTAGCTATATTCTACAAAACCACTACTAACAACTAAATTGCTACTAATGAGGTAAAAAAATACAAAATTTAGTAGTAAATGTTTTAAAACAACTAAGTTGGCAACATTAATTCTGACCTGTACGGATGGACTGAACGGCAATAAAATTGGACTGAACGGTAATAAAATTCGAGTGTAAAATAAAACCAGTCAAGTGCGAGTCAGCGAGAGGGGTTCCGTACAAAACGGAAAAGGAAAAAATCACGTTTGTTGTGAGCCTCAAATTTTTATTTTATTCTGTTTTTAGTATTTTTTGTTATTACGGCAATAGAAATACCTGCACCATACATGTGTGAAAATTATAAATGTCTAGACTGTAAGATACAGCCTGGCGACAGACGGGCGAACAGCAAAGTCTCAGTAATAGGGTCCCGTTTTTACCCTTTGGGTACGGAACCCTAAAAATGGCACGTGGTCTAAAGAAATTTATTAGTTCATTGAAGTATTTAAAACTTAAGAGCCACTATGGTTGATAAAACCTATAAAACAAAGAGAAAAAATGTATGACACAATAATTCGGTTTCGTCGATAGCGTGATTACAATTGCAGCATATTTTGCTGCAATTGTAATATTTTTACTATATTATTGTGCAATTTATAAATAAAATAATAGCCTAAACTGACCAAGAGCATGTCACGACATGTCTAAGGAGGGTTCCGTAACTATTAATATATATTATATATAATAGGTTTTCTTTGAATTACTACAAAGTTATTGTCATAAAGTTATTACAGTAGCTAGGAGAGCGGCGGACAGACACACGGACGGACGGACAGGGTGAAATTATAAGGGTTCCTTAAGTATTACGGTACCCTAAAAACACGACCGAAGCTCGCGGCAATTTTCCGTGTATGTGCTCGAATCCGTTCAGGCCGAACCTTAGATTAAAACGCCTAGAAACCGAGTACGCGCATGAAAAGTGAAGTATATCATACTGAGCCATATCGGCTCAGTTTGTTCGAACGACCCGTCAGTTGTCAAGGTCAAGAGCAGTGTATGCACTACATCTCCGACTATTAAAAACATGACAGTTTGTGTCGTTATTGGGTGTCACAATGCATCGGAAAAGAATTAAAAAATTAAAAAGCTTCGGACATAACATTTTATATGTAAGTATGAAATGTTATGTCCGAACAATTTGACTTGTATTAAGTCAAATATTTAAAACATTTTAAAATAAAATCATATTATGTCGCCATCTTGCTGCCCTATTGTGAAAGTGTTACTAGTAAAAATAAATTTATTTCAAAATTTTCATGGCTAACTAATTTAGAACATGGCTAAATTGCAACTGAGACAAAGTTTTATAATATTTTATGATTTTTTTAACTATGAATTTAAAGTTTTGCCAGTATTAAGATTTTCCTTAATATATTTCTTAATATCAGTCTAATATAAATAAAGTTCACAAATTGTGATTAGATGGTTTAAAATGAAATATAAGTTATATTTTTACATCTCACGATATTAAGAAAAACAAATACAATCATTCAAATTCTAAGACTCTCCACAACTTTAAAGTTTTGTTTGTGTGCGTGTCGGTATGTAATGCTTACGCCTACATCTATCTACGTACGATGCGTTTGTTTGAAAACTATAGGCGTTATTAATCCAAGGGCCGTACTGACGTCAGTTCGGTCGGATGCGTTTTCTCCGTGTATGTGCTCGAATCCGTTCAGGCCGAACTGACGTCAGTTCTAACTGAAACGATCGGCCTCTCGTCTGTGGGAGCCTTAAAGCTCGAGAAGGGCTGGACCGATTTGGCTGATTTTGGTCTTGAAATAATTGTTTAAGTTTAGGTAAGATTTAAATGGTGAGAAATATTGAAAAAAATGTGAGGAAAACACTAAAACTGACTGAATTAAAACATTTTCCCATTCTAACTGTTCGCTATAGTAATAGACTGACTCCTGTAGATTGGTGAATAAAGCACTGGCTAGTAAGTAGCTAAGGAAATAGTCATTCTATTTATATATATTATCACATTTACGTGTACTTCCTTTTTCTAACTTATGTAACAATTTCGAAGACTTTTATAATATAGAGTTGAGAAAATGTTATGTGTAGCATATTGACAAATAAACAATCTAAGCTGGACATGTTCAATAAAGTAAGTTAACATCATTAATATGAACAATGATTCATCATCATTGAACAATGATTCAAACTGAACAAAGTAAGTTAACAATGATGATGACATGACATGATGAACAATATTGATGATCAAACTGGACAAAGTATGTTTACAATGATGATGACATATTATCATTGATATAAGCAATGATGATGACTGATAGCTTATTGGCATGTTTTGTCTATGCCACTCTATATAAAGTAAGCAGCTACAAAACTTCCGCATAAGCTAACCAACATTTATTAGGCGCTGTGAAACAGGCCCTAAAGCTAACTTTGTGTTTATAACAGGTAACACTAAATACTGAATAATTAATGGTTAATGACTGTAAATTCTTTAAAAAATGTAATAGAACATGCAGAATTATTTAAAATCACTTGATAACCTGTGTTAAATACAAAAATGCAACCATCTAAACCTACATTTCATGCTATTTATACATAAAATATTATAAATATATTAAGAGAAAATGCCATAATCTATTCTCTAATCACAATAATATATCAAAAATAGTAGAACCATAGAATGATATTCGATATTTGGTTTTGTTAAGAAAAACCCTTGGCTAACAAAGTTAAACCTTGAACACCAATTTAAACATTATAATATGGTTTATACCATAGAGAATAGAGTAAAGGAGTACCATATATTTAAGCAAAATGCTAGTGTCCGTCAAAAGTAAATAAATAATAGTTTAAAATTATCTACAGTGGCGTTAGAGCCAAAAGGGAGAAATATTGGAAAAATTGTGGGGGGAAATATTAAAACAACAAAACAATATGTGTAGGGACAGCTAGTAAGAGATAAAGTGAAGTTAGTTGAGTCTAGTTAAATCAGAAAATCATTAAAAAAACATAATTTTAATTACTTCTTAATCATATATATATATTTTTAAAAATAAACCAAAGAAGATGCCAAGATTTAATTATTTCTTTAACTTTTGCTTTATACCCTTGCAACACTAGCGCTACATTGTATTTATTGCTTTTTACGGCTACTTTTTCACGTATGGAGAAGCTGTACTCCTTTACTTGTCTCTATGGTTTATAGACTTTATACCAATATGGCATATTAATTAAAAGTATATTTTTTTGTGCCCGCCAAAGGGTAATAACTGAGATCCCAGGCCCTCCAGACTACCCTTATATTCTTACTGATAAAATGTACATCATGTTGTAGTATTAGTGTGTACAATGACACATTTATTGCACACACTTATACTACAATATGTAATAGTGCTAGTTTGTGCAGTGGGCCAATTCTCAGTATCAGGGCGCCGAATGTACAAAGAAATCGTACTAACTTTTGAAATGATTCTAACACATGATATAGTAGAATAACTACAATAAAATATTATAAAGTGAAATTGACACCAATTACTTATTTTTATGTTGTAGTTTTCATGTAAAACAAAAAATGGAAAATCATCCACGTAGAAATAAAAATCATTTCACCGTGTATAGTTTAGAGAAAAATGACTTTAGTAAGTTCTGTTCCTTACCTTATTCTAAAACCAAAAAAATAAGATTTATACTTTATCAGAATATAAGTAAAGTGAGTACAATGTTCGACAACTATTGACCACAGAGCCTTGTACCTAAAAATTGGCCCACTGCACGAGCTAGCGGGTATACATATGTTCATTGTACACACTTATACTATAATATCATGTACATTTTATCAGTAAGAATATAAGGGTAGTGTGACGGGTATGGGATCTCAGTCCATACTATGGCATATGAATATCTGTCATGTGACTTTGAGAGTAATAGATTAAACTACAACTATGGTTTTACTATTATCTATTTTAATTTTTCAAAGCTTACCGCTGGCTTAAGCATGTTGTCATTAGGCTGCAATATTAAGATAAGAATAGAGTTTAAAAGTAGGTAGTTGGAAGTTTTCTGGATATTTTGTAATAAATTTTGTATAGTTTTAGTTATAATGTAGCTAGCGTTAATATAAAGCGCCAAAGTCTATATTAACCGCCAAGTAGGAACCAGGTATACGGTCTCAAGAATTTTCGTACATTTACACATTTTCGGTAGATATTGCGAAAACATTAGTATTATGTAAGAGGATAACTTTTTCCAAGCTCTCTGACCTTAGCGACAGACCAAGGTCAAGAAGATAAAACCGATATTATAAGTTATGATAGCGAAATAGCCTCGATATAGTAACTACTACAGTTACCCGCTAAACACGCAAGATATAATGTGCGTACCTTGGGCTGTATCTGCTTGTTATCAGCCATATCAACGGGCACTCGATAGTGTTTATACAAAAGTAGTAACAACTTAAAAATTACGCACTATCGCTAATTGCACATAACCACTTTTTAGTTCTTGTTTTCGAGTTTGAACTTTGACAGTCAGATGTTTTGAATTTGGAAATGTGACTATTTTGACATATGCAATAGTGACATTTGACACTTTTTTTTTTAATATTTTCGCCAATAATCTCGTCGATCTCGAAATGTAGCATTTTTATTTAATAAATGATTTCGTAGGTACCTATGCTAAGTGTAGACCACAGACATTCTTATACGTATATTACGTATTCTTATACGTATAATAACGTAACAAAGTTATATTATCTACAATATCTTAAAACGCGTTGGGTGCCTTTTTATATTTGGTTGGATTAGTATTTATTTATAGAATAAAAAAAATATTCTGTTTGTAAAAATGTAAAAAGTACACAGAATGCTTACACTTTACTATAGCTCAATATCTTCAGAAGGCTCATTGTTTCGTTCATTCTCTTTAGATCGCTCGGCCATCCGCGCCCATATGAAGGTGGCTATGCACAAAAGCGTAGCCAGGAGAACAATGAAAGCACTGGTAAAGACGACAGTTTTCGGAAACTTTTCATTGAAAAGATGACATTTGTCCCCCTCAAACCACTTGCAGCTGCTTACTGAAAAAGTAACAAAAATGCCTGAGCGTTTTTACACTGCGCATGTACGATAAGGATCGAATAACAATATAATATTTATTCTCATAAATATTAAGTATGTTATAGTTAGAATCTGAGATGGAATAGGTTATAGCGCGGACTAAAAGCGTTTGCACATTGCGCTGTGCGTAAGTGGCATAAGTGTGTTTTCCAATATCCAGACCGTTGCACCGATAATGACAAAAACAGGTATAATGTTTCATATTAAAGCATATAGCTCATACCTTAGTAATTTATTGGTGTGACATGCGATATCGCACTGCGTAAAGTGAAATCGCTCTTGGTCCGCTTGAATAACCCATCCATCTCAGATACTAACTATAGCATAGTACTATTAGTAAAAGAAAAAACATTATATCGTTATTCGTTCCTTATCACACATGCTAACACTTATTACCAATAGGTCCCCAACGTCGCCGTCGGGAAAACCTAGGAAAAAACGAAAATACATGGATTTGCTATCTCTTTCACTCTTATGGATTTTTGCTATTGATGTTTTGTGAGATAATTAACAGCTTACGGCTTCAATTTCAGCGCCCCTTCCATGCTTATTCTTCTTCCTAGTATTCCATGCCCTTGTTGTCAACATGAGTTGCTCAGTATATTCTATATTCTATGGCATCAACATACTGTGCTCAAATCTTGTAAGTGATCACATAACAATGACTACAGTGGAGTCATTTTAATAGGTAACATATTTTGACAATTCATCAAAATTCATCAACGTAACCTTGTAACGGCGAGCATAAAATAATATATTTTTTCGTTTTGTTAGAACTGCACAATTGCTTAACTTTTTTCAATTACGATTACATATTTATTGTAATAATGACCGATACGAGTAATTTTACGATTTGCTTTCTCTAATAAACCATTCTAAACCTAATAAACAATTTCCAAACTAAAGAACTAAACGTCGTTACAATGTTGCGTCAGTTAACCCTTTTTCTTTTTAAACACTAGGAGGGATGTTACCTACTCTAAAAATCGAAAGCTGATAAGTAGAATCGAATGCAATGATTACTTGTGAAAAATATCACCATAAATTAATAACCACGTTGTGATTATAATAAAACATAATTATATTTATTATTCTAATAATTAACTATAAAAATTAAAAAAATAACTAAATAGAAAAATCATTGATGTTAGGTACAATTTAGGTAGGATGTTGCTAGCAACACCAGCGCCTGTCGATGACGCCATGTCATGTCGCCATTAGATGACGCAGTCTTTTGTCGTTGTGCGAAGTGACTGTGAGTTTTAGGTGTGCTCTCTGTTATTTTCTTCTGACCCGGCTTTTTTATTAGACTGTTCTTACTGACTACGTTTACCTGGCTCTAAATTAGACTCCGATTGCTTAACGATTAGTAAACAAGAACAACATTACAGTCTTACCATGTCGAAACGGGGGAAAAAGCTAAACAGTAAATCTCGCGAATTTATGGTGAAATTGTACAATTATTTTGAACGTGAATCAGTTAACGATCGGTCTTTTTTACCATTGACACAACCGAGAGAACGCGTGGCCGAAGCATTGGGAATAGGAAAGAGGACAGTAACTCCAATTATGAAAGAGAAATACGGACCATCAGGCTCAGAAGGTAATACTTTACGTACACCGAAAAAAAGAAAGGGGGACAAGAAAATTGTTGGCATTTATAATTTTGATGCTGCTGCAATTCGCAAACACATTTATGGATATTACTCAAGAAAAGAATATCCTACACGGGAAAAGCTAATGAGTTCGTTAAAAGATGCAGGCTTATTTTTTGGCGGTAAATCGTCTCTATCAAAGGTTTTAAAATCGATTGGCTTTAGATTTAAAAAATCTGACAAGCGGAAAACCCTGCTAGAACGCTACGATATTATTTTGAAGAGAGTAACATTCTTACGTCAAGTAAATTAAATTACAGATTGGGACAATGTCGTGTTTATTGACGAAACATGGTTGAATGCGAACCATACGGTTTCGCGGACATAGACCGATGATACAGCGGCCTCCATCTCAAATGTTCCATCGGGAAAAGGAGCCCGACTTATTATATTATGTCGCGCAGGATCAGCTTCTCAAGGTTTTATTCCAGACTGCCTCCTCGCATTCGCCTCTAAAACTACAAGTGATTACCATAAGGAAATGAACTTTGAGGTTTTTAATGAGTGGTTTGAGAAGCTGCTAGTCAGCTTAGAAAACCCATCGAAAATTATAATGGACAATGCACAGTATCATTCTGTGCAAGTTGATAAACCACCAACTCAAGCAAATAAAAAGCAAGAAATTGTCTCGTGGCTGGTAAGAAATGGTGTGGATGCAAGTCCAACTTTATTAAAAGTTGTTGTTAAATCTGGTAAAAGCAACGAAGCCGTCCAAGCTCCGCTATGAAATCGATGAACTACCCCTAGAGCATGGACACGAAGTTACTCGATTGCCTCCCTACCATGGTTGCCAGTATTACGCCATCGAGCTTATTTGGGCACAAATAAAGGGTCATGCAGCGCGGAACAATACTGAACCACCCTTCAGTACTGCTAAAATGATGACTCTGCTACAAATTGCGTGTGCAGAAGTCACTACAGAAGACTGGAGAAAAGTCGTAGAGAAAATAAAGAAAATAATTTTATAAGATTTTGAACGGGATGTGAGAATATATTATTGAAAATGAATTAATAATATCTCGAGTGCTGACAGTAGTGATGAAGATGACCATACTAATAACAGTTCTGATAGTTCAACTGAATAAATGAAAATTTTTTGTTAAATTATGTACTAATTGTCTTATTTTGTTCCTTAAATTTAGGAAAGAAAAAATAATAATGGGACAGGGATTTTTAAAATTCACATATGTTTTTAGTCCGTATCGATTCATTCACTTTAATCGATGTTTTTAAGCAGGTCACCTCACTATGAAGATAAAACTGACAGACGTCAAATGTTACCTATTAAAAAGCCTCCACTGTACCATTCTCTCTCTGTGGCGGACCAATTAGCGCCCCAATCCTAAATCGCGCTATTGACTAGATGC
This sequence comes from Phengaris arion, assembly GCA_963565745.1. NCBI lineage: Eukaryota > Metazoa > Arthropoda > Insecta > Lepidoptera > Lycaenidae > Phengaris > Phengaris arion. The sequence goes on along the minus strand of OY751444.1, from coordinate 3,842,420 downwards.
TGACCGCTCCTTTTTTTTACAGCTCTGAACTATACCTATATACGAGGGCGGGTCTATAAGTCCGTGACTTTTGGAATAAAACACAGATTTTTTGATAAATAAATAATTTTATTTTTCAACGTAGTCCCCCTTGAGCTCTATACACTTTGTCCAACGCTTCTCCAATTTTTTAAATCCTCCAAAAAATATGATTTGTCGCGGTCCTCAAAATAGGCCTTTGTTTGCGAGATGACTTCATCATTGGAGTCAAATCTTTTTCCACCGAGCCATTTTTTCAGGTTTGGGAACAAGAAGTAGTCACTCGGAGCCAAATCTTGAGAATAGGGTGGATGTGGGAGCAATTCATAGCCCAATTCATGGATTTTTGCCATGGCAACTGCACATGTGTGCACCCTTGCATTGTCTTGGTGAAAAAGAACTTTTTTCTTAGCCAAATGAGGTCGGTTATTTTCAAATCCTCATTGAAGCGGTCCAATAAGTTGGCATAATATTCCCCATTAATTGTTCTTCCCTTTTGAAGATAGTCAATGTGGATTATCCCACGTGCATCCCAAAAAACAGTCGCCATAACTTTATTGGCTGACAAACCCACCTTGGCCTTCTTTGGCGCCGATTCACCCTTAGAAACACACTTTTTTGTCTGTTGTTTGGTCTCTGGTGTATTGTGATGGATCCATGTTTCGTCCACGGTTAAAAAACTCCTCCATATTGTGATTAAACAACGCCAAACCTTCCTGTGAAGTTGTTACACGATTGCGTTTGTGGTCGACTGTGAGCAAACGCGGCACCCATCTTGCGGAAAGCTTTCTCATGCCCAAGTGATCATTCAAAATTGAAACCACTGAGCCATGCGAGATGCCTATGGCTTCCACAATCTCTTGCACTTTCAATCTTCGGTCGGCTAACACCATATCGTGAATTTTTTCGATTGTTTCGGGTGTAGAGACCTCAACTGGGCGTCCAGGACGTTCGGCATCTTCAGTGTTTGTAAGGCCACAACGAAATTCAGTAAACCACTTTTTTACCATTGAAATCGATGGTACAGAGTCCCCATAGTATTTATCAAGCTTAGCCTTGGTCTCGGTAATGGTTTTTTTTCGCAAAAAATAATGCTTAATAAGCACACGAAATTCACTTTTTTCCATTGTTTCCTTAAGTTACTGGATAGTCTGATAAAGATAGCTGTAAAACACAAACTAACTGACGCAGCAAGTTCAAATTTTGATAGGAGTCAACTGACAGATGCCTGTTGACAGGAGTAGTGTTGCTTTTTCAGTAAGGAGGTTAGAAATTCAAAAAGTCACGGACTTATTGACCCGCCTTAGTACATCTAGATGTTTCATGTTGCCCGCGACTTCGTGCGCGCAAAGGGCAATCCCGCGGTAACCTGAAATTTTGCCGCGGTAAAAAGTAGCCTATGTCCTTCCCCGTAGTCTACTCTATATCTGTAGTATGTACCAAATTTAATCAAAATCGGTCCAGTAGTTTCGGAGGCTATTCGATGCAAACAAACAAACAAACAAACCTTTCCTTTTTTTAGTATACACATTGAGTATAGACATCTGAAAACTGTGGGCTTCAGCCTGACCGAGTATACAACCTCGGTCGGTCCGATATCTCCCTTTGGGGCTTCCACTATTCACACATTGGGGTATTTTCAGTGACTTCATCTTCTCACTGAAAATACCCCAATCTGTGGACCAATTAGCGCCACATACCGCGTGCTCTCATTTTCTTTTGTTGTCTCGTATAACTTTTGCTGCCAATGATATTTTATAATACAATTTGCTACTATGGCTTTAGCCATTTGTATGAATACTTTTCTCTGTGTTTTGTTATTCATTATTTCTTTTATTGTATCAGCATTTATGTTGGTTTGTTCCGCATCTAGTTTTATTGTTTCATACAGACCTATGTGAGCTTTTATCCAAAACCAGATCAGGGCCATGTGTGATTGTCCCTGATATGATTTCTGATGGTCTCGTCAACTGGATATATGCTATTAGGGTCAGCTTTTGTTTGGAGGGCTGATATTGAGTCTGATAGTAGGTTGGCAGATCTATTTTCTGAGCTTTTCGTAAACATTTGTACCACTCTCCAAATGGCTTCTAGCTCTGCTTGATATACCGAGCATTACCCTTCCAGTTTTATTTTGCTCGTCTTCGTTTTCCTACCACTTTCCCACCAGCTGACTGCTGCCCCTACCTTGCCTTCTTCAGCAAGCAGCCTTCAGCTTGCTACCATTTGTATATATCGTAGGTAGTTCTTCATTTATTAGGCCAAGGTCTTCTTTTCCTGAAATTAGCTGGAATGGCAGAGGAGCTCCCTCAGCTGGGTGCGGCAAGTCAAAAGGATGGGCTCTTCTCTCTATACTCTGGTCCAGGTACACTTCCATCGGTTTACTTCTTTTTATTCTATATAGCGCTGCACTATCCACGATCCTGAGGTGGAGCGGTATTGTGCCGCTGAGTAGGGTGCTGTCCATACCACCTATCTAGTTAGTTACTATCAATGCCGTAATACACCAGCGGGCCGGCGACAAAAGCGATCGCCGCGACCACCGCCATGGTAAGCCCGAGCGCTACGAAGCGGTCGCGCCGCTCCACGCTCTTCAGCACCAGCACGCCCTGCGCTTGGAACGCCAGCACTGCACATAAACATATTACATGATTGACATCCATCAATCAAAACCAACTTAATATTTTTAAAAGTTCTAGCAAATGTAAGTTCTTCCGCGAAAAAAAGCAGTGACGTTATAATCACGCCGCTCGCCAGACAGCAACGCTTTTGCAAAACTTACGTGTCCCGTTCACTTGGGCTGGGACTTGGGACTGTATGATAGGGGGTTGCCGAATCGTGGTCTCCACTCTAACACTTTTCTGCTCCATCGACCGTCTGCAGACATGGCCGGCCTACTTCCACAGGTTATGAACACACCGTACTTACTTGACACGGTGACCAGCACGAGGAACATGCTGTGGTGGAGATCAAGCGCGAAGCGGCAGCCGCTCTCCGCGCAGCCGCCCGACAGCGCCAGCGCGTCGCCCGCACACGTGCAGTTCACGTACACGCTGAAATTGATAAACCACATTAAAAATGTTAGATACATGTGCGCAAAATGTGTCACTTAAAAGATAACGTAACTTTATATCTTTTGATCACGGCGAACTATATATCACTGTTTTAGTTCAGTTACTACTTCACTGGGCACTATTTTCAAGGGGCACACAATTTATTTCACAATTATACAATTATAAAGATTTCGTTCAAAATAATTTTCCTAAGAGTTTTTAGCATGATCTATTAGCATGGAAGTTTATAAGTCTCATAGTTTATAAATAAATGCCTTGGGAGGGCACTTAAAAAGCCGATTTCTCGTAAATGGTTGACTTTCTTAATGATTATTACGGATCCCTAAAAAATAGGGTCCCCTATTACTGAGACTTCGCTGTCTTTCTGTCTGTCCATCACCAGGCTGTATCTTTTTAACTGTAAAGGCGCGTCTCCTGCGCGTGTTTTTTCGAAACATTACACAAAATATACGGAGACGGACGGAAAACAGTCCCCGCGCGGGTAGAGAGGGGATGGAATGTTTCATTTCTTACACAACTATTACACCACTCACGTGACCATTAAACATAGAAATACGGAAGAAATTATTTATCAATCCCAATACTACAATTACGGGTCAGTAGATATAACCTAACTCGAAATCTGGTGGTCTAAAAAGGCCATTTTAGATGTTTCATATATTTATTTCCATACAAAAATCGTGAAATGGTAAAATGGCTAAATGATTCATCTGATTTCATCATATTAGAAAACATCAATTTTGACAGTTTTCATTAGAATTGCGTAAAATAGCGCACATAATATGAGTTGAAAAAAATATATGAAACACCTAAACGGGCTTTTTTAGACCCCCTGTGTTTTCTCCTAGATTCTGCATCTGCAATCGCTAAAACTGCGAGTATTTACGTCTTCCTCATCGGTTCTCATGATCTTGTCTGCACAAAATGTTTTGTTTCAATCAAAAACATTTTCTATAGCAAATTACATACGGTACCCTAAAGGAGATCGCTGACGCTGCGGCACGTGTCCGGTCAACGTCCCGGCTTCGAGGAATCATTCTGCTGTTCCAGCAATTTACCGCATTTTGCAATTTTAAATAATTATATTATTTCATTCATTCTATTCTGATTAGTAGCATCGATCACGGATATAATTTTGTAAATGAATTATAAGTTAATTAATAAAGTTTAAGATAATTTTTGGTTTTTTTTGGGAGTCCGGGCTGCCGAAATCGTTATTGGCGCAGTCTACGGATAATTTCGGGGCTACGGCGATTGCAAAAAGGAAGATTTCCGGGGTCTAGATTCTACACCGCGCGCAGTCGTTCTAGCTGTCGCTATCAAGCGTTCACCGAAACATCGAACATCACTAGGAAGCAGCCGGGGCGCACTCAAACTTCAGTGCAGCTCAAAGAAAACCAGGGAAGTCGACGAGTTATGTGAGTACATTGATTTATTTTCCATCAGTGTTGCTTTCTCCTCGTCACAATTTTCCGTCCTATGAAAAATAGTCCTGCCTCCTCCAGGCTTAAAATTCGTAGGGATAGTTTAGTAGACTCGAATCGTCAATTAAGTGAAGGCTCGAATTGCCCTCCAGTAGATTTAAATAATTCAAATTTATTAGCTATACATTTAAATAATTTTCCTGAGAGCTCGAATTGCCCTCCAAGTTTAGATAGTAGTTTGAATTTAAATTTTAGCAACTTAGATTATAAAATGGATCCTGATACAGTATATAAGGCTCTCCGCCCAGTTCCTGAATTTGACGGGAACCCACATATTCTTCCTAGATTTATTAGAATTTGTGATCAGATAGTAATTCAATGTGTGAAAGACGAGACCGGCTACGAATTATCGAACTTATGCGTAATTAATGGCATCTTAAATAAAATTACTGGTCCAGCAGCTCGTACAATAAATTCAAACGGCATTCCTGAAAATTGGTTAGGGATTAGGAATACTTTGATTATACAATTTTTCTGACCAAAGGGACGAGACCGCTCTTTACAATGACTTAGCATTAGCGACACAATGTAATGAGACACCGCAGGAATTTTATGACAAATGCCAAAACCTTTTTAGCACTATAATGTCTTATGTATCGTTGCATGAGACACTAGAGACAACCGTGGAAGCTAAAAGAATTTTATATCGTAAATTAACTTTACAAGCATTTGTAAGAGGATTAAAAGATCCTCTCGGGTCCCGTATAAGGTGTATGAGACCTGAATCTATTGAGAAGGCTTTGGAATTTGTCCAAGATGAACTTAATGTCATGAATTTGCAGCAGCGAAATAATTTAGCAACAGATCAGAGAAAACCATCATCATCATCAACACCACACAACTCACACCAACAATTTATACAGCCTAAATTTCCTTCTATGAATATCTTTAATTCTCCTAAATTTTCACCTGGACCTAGCTGGCAAAAACCTAATTTTAATCCCCAATTTAATAATCAGCAGCGCATGTCTATGCAACCATCACGTACTCAGCAAATGTTCCGAGCACCGTTGCCTAACTATAATAGCAGTTTTAGGATACCTAACAGGAATCCTCCACAGAATAATTCTGGCCCTAAGCCTATGAGTGGCGTGAGTCATTTTGTGACAAAACCTTTATCGCCTAGAATGTATGGTCATGATTGGCAAAAATTTGGCAATCCTCCTCCATCTAATTACTTTAAGTCTAGAGAACTTAATTTTAATGAATTTTATGATTATAATGATTATGAATACGGTAACGATTACAATGATTATGCTGACTACAATTACTGTAATACTGACTATGACTATAATGACTTTTTGGACAATACGTTAATTATGACTATGATAATAATCAGTATAGTGAACAACAAGACTCACTACCGATAGAAGTTAGCCCGCGCTATGACAGTAATATACCTAGTACTAGTAAAGCTATTCAACCAAGACATTTTAATAGTAAGAAAAATCAGGATTTTCAACAGGGGCACAGAAAATCCGCACCAGAATAGAATTAAATTTACACTCGAAAAAAGAATTACCTTATGTTAAAATTAATAATCCACCTTTGAAGCTTCTCATTGATACAGGTGCAAATCAATCATTCATAAGCCCTGAAGCAGTGGATAAATATTTCAGTAATATTCCAAAAATGTACGATCCCTTTGAAGTAACTAATTCTAGAGTAACAAGCATTCATGAACATTCAATATTAATTCCTAGTTTTTCCGAATTTAATGATACTAAAAATATAAAACTATTCATGTATAAATTTCATAATCACTTTGATGGTTTAATAGGATTAAATTTGTTAGAAAACTGTAGAATTGATCTTAAGGACAATATATTAATTACTGAAAATGCTAAAATTCCATTATTACGTTATCAATGTAGAAGGCGTAATACAGATCAAATAATACCAGCAAAATCCTCTCGTTTAGTTAGCATACCGCTTCATCATGACGATGGTGACGTATTTATACCGGAACAATTTATATCTAATTGCATTATTCATGAATGTATTACAACTGTGACTGACCAGACTGGTATAGTAGAAGTTGAAAATATGACAGACGAAGACACTGTAATTTCATCTGAAAGACCTATACAACTTGATTTATTTAACTTTGAAAGTTCTTATACTGAACCCGACTCTGACAGAGTAAAACAGGTTTTGGATAAGCTTAGAACTGACCATTTAAATAATGAAGAATGAGCAAATTTAGAAACTCTTTGTAAGCGCTACGCTGACATATTTTATATTGAAGGCGAACCATTAACTTTTACTAATAAAATTAAACATAGCATTAGGACTCATGACGAGAACCCCGTTTATACCAAAAGTTACCGATATCCTTTTGTACACCGTCAGAAAGTTAGAGAACAAATTTGTAAAATGCTCGATCAGGGTATTATACGACCATATGACTCTGCTTGGAGCTCACCCATTTGGGTAGTCCCAAAGAAAGCTGACGCTTCTGGTAGACAAAAATGGCGACTTGTAGTAGACTTTAGAAAATTAAATGACAAGACCATCGACGACAAATACCCAATTCCCAACATCACGGACGTTTTAGACAAATTAGGTAGATGTCAGTATTTCACGACCCTTGACCTTGCATCTGGCTTTTATCAAGTCGAGATGAATCCCGAAGACATACCAAAGACCGCATTTAACGTAGAACATGGTCATTTTGAATTTCTACGTATGCCGATGGGACTAAAGAACTCACCATCAACATTTCAACGTGTAATGGATAACATCCTTAAAGGTTTACAAAATGAGATATGTCTAGTATATCTTGATGACATCATAGTTTTTAGTACATCTTTGCAAGAGCATCTTTGCTTATGATTAATTTAGAAAAGGTATTTAGCAGATTAAGAGAGTCCAATTTCAAGGTCCAGATGGACAAATCTGAATTTTTAAAACTTGAAACCGCTTACCTTGGTCATATAATCAGTAATGAAGGTATTAAACTGAACCCTGATAAAATTAGAGCCATAGAAAATTACCCTTTACCTAAAACGACTAAAGAAATTAAACAATTTTTAGGACTATTAGGTTATTATAGGAAGTTCATACCTGATTTTGCTCGACTGATGAAACCAATGACTAAGTGTCTTAAAAAGACTAACAAAATAACTTTAGATTCTGAATATATTAAATGTTTTGAGAAATGCAAAACCTTACTAACTAACGATCCTATTTTACAATATCCCGACTTCAATAAAGAGTTCATCCTAACAACAGACGCCTCCAACGTAGCTTTAGGTGCAGTGCAGTACTCTCACAAGGTACAGTAGGCTCCGACAAACCGATCTGCTATGCTTCTAGAACATTAAGTGACACTGAATTAAATTACAGTACAATCGAAAAAGAACTTTTAGCAATAGTATTGGCAACTAAGTATTTTAGACCCTATTTGTTTGGTAGAAAATTCAAAATTATAACTGACCATAAACCACTTCATTGGATTATGAACCTGAAAGAACCGAACTCGAGACTGACACGATGGCGACTGAAACTGAGTGAATTTGACTATACAGTAATATATAAAAAAGGAAAGTATAACACCAATGCTGACGCTTTATCCCGTGTGCAGATTAATAATGAGGAAATAGAATCACTTCTTAAATAATGTGGTATAGATGTTTCAATAAGACCTGAACCATCAGGATCTACTACTGTAACAGCGCATACATCCGCTGAAAATCCCATCATTGAAATACCCATTACAGATAAACCCCTAAATAAATTCCATAGACAGGTTTGTCTGACTATAGTAGGTGACATAAAAAAAAGACCGACTGTCACTAAACCTTTTGATACCCACACACGCACACACATACAAGTTTCAGAATCTTCATTAGAACAGGACGTTATAAATGCAGTAAAAGAATATGTAAATCCTAAAATAAAGACAGCCATTAAAATAACTCCACCATTAGGTATGTATTATATAATTCCAATTTTGCAGAATAACTTTAAATGTAATTCTATGCACCTAGTTTTAGCAAAAACTGAGCTAGAAGATGTAAAGGAGTATTTACGGCAGCAAGAAATAATTAAACACTATCATGAAGGCAAAACTAACCATAGAGGTATCAACGAATGCTATTTAGCTTTATCACGTCGTTATTACTGGCCTAAAATGAGGGAAGAAGTTGTTAAATATATAAACGAGTGTACAATTTGCGGACAGACTAAATATGACAGAAACCCCATTAGACCACAGTTTAACATAGTACCCCCTGCAACTAAGCCCTTTGAAATAGTTCATATGGACACCTTGACCCCAGAGATCCTTTAGATCTTAATTTAGCTGAACACCTCATGCAACAGTATATTATAACTCATAGAGATCAGATGAAGACAGTATACGAAATGATTAGTAAAGCTACAACTATTGACCGTACAAACTTAATGACTAATAGAAATAAAAATCGTGAGCCAGAAACTGAATATGTACCCGACCAGCAGGTTTTTATTAAGAACCCCTTAGCTACTAGACAGAAACTAGCACCACGGTACACTCACGACACAGTCTTTGCAGACCTTCCCATACACATTTACACTTCAAGGAAAAAAGGACCTGTTGCTAAATGTCGCCTGAAACGAGTACCAAAGTCATCAAAATTGTTACAGGTACCGACTAATACTGATAATGACAATGACGCAGGCAGCAGAGATAAAACTTGAGACTCTTGACAGTGGACCTGGACTTCTACCTTTTAAACTTGGTCAAGCCAAGCTAATATCCCAATACCATACTTTTATACAATATTTAGATCTTTCAGAATTAGAAAATCGTATTTATTCTATAAATTAACAGTTAGATTATTTTAAAACTAAACTTGATAATACTACTTTGCCTATCTATGAAAATCAAATTGATTATCTTTATACTAAGTTGTCAAAAATAGATTCTCAATTAAAAACTTTAGAACCTTCTAGAGTAAAAAGAGGACTTATTAATGGACTGGGATCATTTATTAAAGGTATTACAGGTAATTTGGATCATACGGATGCTGAAAGATTTAATAAAGCCATAGAGTTATTAGAAGCAAATGAAAATAAATTAGTGTCTGAATTAAATGATCATATAAGTGTCAATAAAGATTGGATGAGTCAATATTCGCAACTTATTAGTAATTTAGCAGAAAACCAAATTAAAATTAATGAAACGTTGGAATTAGTTGTAGATAAGTACTACCTTTTTGAAGCTAAGTTTGCTAAATTCGCCCAACTATTAGCTATTATCACCGAAAATGCGGATGATTTATACCTAGAATTAATTAGAATAGAGAATATTTTAGGATTTGTACGTGCAGCAAGCACGCACTATAGTATGATAAGCATAGATAACTTAGAGAATTATATAGTAATAATGAAATCTTAGATATTGATTTAAGAGAATATTATAAACTTATAAAACCAGGTAGTTATTTTATAGGTAAGAGAATTGTTATAATTTTTAGAATTCCTATTTTATCTAAAGATAGTTACGACTTATTTAGGCTTTCCATTATTCCTAATAAATTCCAGCAGACCTTTATACCTATACATCCTTTCATAGCAACCAATGGGAAATTTTTCATGTACTTGCAAACCGAATGTCCGAAGATTGGCGAATACCTTCTCTGTGAAGAAAGCGCGAATTATTACCAGCCACGAGAACAAGCAGATTGCATCCAGAGTATCATCATCCATCAATCTTTAGACAAGTCATGCAGCCCCACTGAAGTCTCCATCACTAGTCAAGCTATGGAACAACTGGACGATAGACACTATACTATCGTCTTCCCAAAGCCTACGAAAGTCGAACTCTAATGCGAACGGCAGGAATATGTATCCCTATCTGGCAGCTACTTAGCAACAATTCCCCATGAATGTTCTCTACGAACAGACACCTTCAAGATAACTAATAGTGAAGATGAAATCAAGGGACAGCCTCTGAAGATCACCGAGATACGAAGTAACTTCACTGAAGCTGAAAATAACGAGATCCCACATATCACTCTAAATTCCTTGAATCTTGATAGCCTGCATCACCTGGAAAATAGAATTCTACTACAGAACCCGGTTAATCTTGCCCATTTTGATTCTTCACTGTACCATACAACGTTGCCTCTCTATGCACTTGTATCTGGTATAGTTATAACTTTCCTGGTCTTTTCTATTCGACGATACCTGCGGAAGAACCCTGATACGCCAGAAGAAGAACCAAGAAGCAACCCTATATTATATGCTGTTCCTGATGACTCTGAAAACCATGGAATACCAGCAACATTTTCCCTCAAGGTGCTCAAATAGTTGCTGCTCTGAGGGTGGAGGAATTACATACGGGAGATACTAAAGGAGATCGCGGCACGTCTCCGGTCAACGTCCCGGCTTCGAGGAATCATTCTGCTGTTCCAGCAATTTACCGCATTTTGCAATTTTAAATAATTATATTATTTCATTCATTCTATTCTGATCTAGCATCGATCACGGATATAATTTTGTAAATTAATTATAAGTTAATTAATAAAGTTTAAGATAATTTTTGGTTTTTTTTGGGAGTCCGGGCTGCCGAAATCGTTATTAGCAGAAGACAGCTTGTATATGAAAACAAATGTTTTTGTTTCATATTTTCTGTGTAATGTTTCGAAATAACATGAGCAGGGGACGAGCCTTGATAGCTAGACAGTTGAAATTTTCACAGAAGGTGTACGATGTACAAATTTAATACTAAAAACAGAATAAAATAAATATATAGGGGGGCTCCCATACGACAAACGTGATTTTTTGCCGTTCTGTACGAAACCCTTCGTGCGCGACTCCGACTCTGACTTGGCCAGTTTTATTTCTATTGTAGGTGAATAATCATACTGTAGGGGACTGTATTATTCCACAGGGATTCAACCGCCGGCTCAGATTAGACTCGAAAATAGCAAGGTTACACCGATTTGGGCAGAGGCGGGGCGATAATAAAACACTATTTTGAGGAGAACGTTTTTCACTTTTTTGGTAGAGCTTACCTGGCTCATGGCAATGCCGTATAGAGAGCCCGTACGCCTCTTTCGGGCCGATTTTCCATCTCACTTTTACCTCTCTATACGGCTATTTTCCATAATTTTCCCCATTTTTCATGAGCCAGGTGAAGCAAAACGCGTTGTGTGAAATACTGATTATACGATCGACACATCGATTTTCAACTCTACTGTATTAGAGCAGAGTTCTATTTTCAGTGCTTTGAATTTTCGCGGGCCCGCGGTATTCCGGATCATATAGTCCTAGCCCTAGGTATTATCACAGAGTAGAAAATATATATACTTACATACAGAGAAACAGCTTTCATAGAGCGATCCAAATTTGTAAATTTTGACGTGCTCGAATCCCGCCAAGGGAACAAAAGTTTTCTGTGTTCCTGGGTCATTGACGTGTATTGAATATAGGTATGTTTACTATAGTAAAAAATGTAAATACCAAGGACCAGATTGAGGTGTAGTGAAGCGTCCATAGATGTTATTATTAATTATCGTAACTATGCGCATTTCTCGCCGGTTTTCCCCAAGCCCTTACCCGCACTGGAAGCTGCAACCTGGGTGTTCGTAGTCCTCCGCCCCCAGCCCAGCCACAGCCCCAGGGTCGCAGGACGGCAGGGAGAGCCCGGCGAACAGCGCCGCGGCCAGCGCACACATCACCACAATATGTCTCATGGCTTTCCGGCGACAGTACTCTTTCAGCACTGGCGCGGAGAACCGGGACGCAACGAGCTGGAAAAGGTTTGCGTTATATTGTTATGCGAATATTATTACTTATCTTCTTATTTATTTCTAGCTTTTGCCCGCGGCTCCGCCTGCGTTAATACAGTATCCCACGGGAACACTGTACTTTTTCGGCATAAAAAGCATCCTATGTTGTTATGCAGAGCTTAAGCTTCTACCATACCAAATTTCATCGAATTCCGTTCAGTAGTTTTTGCGTGAAAGAGTAACAAACATCCATCCATCCATCAATCTAGTCATACATCCTCACAAACTTTCAAATGTATAATAGTAGTAGGATAATAATAAAAATGGATTACAATTCCAACGTCTCGCTAAAACTCGAGAACGGCTGGACCGATTTGGCTAATTTTGGTCTTGAAATAATTGTGACAGTTCAGGCACAGATTGCTCATACTTACTACGTAACGTAATGGTTCAGAGAAGGTTTAAACGGTGCGAAATATTGGTGAAGGATAGGTGTAGGTTGTAGGTAAGGCTGTAGCTATCTGCGTCCGCGCGACCGAGCGGATTGGCCGCTCCACCGCGAAATTCTAGCAACTGTACGCATTACGCAACGATTTATTTGAATAGCGGAGCATCGTTGCATAGAGTTGCTTGTAATTTCGCGGTGTAGCGGCCAAGCCCCTCGGGCGCGCGGACGCTTATTGCATAAAACTACAGCCACAGAGATAATAATATACTACGTACAACAGAGGGACAATCCCATAGGTCGATTTGACCCCACACTAATCGCGCGGCGCGGGCGCCCGTGGCGCGAGCTTGGTACTACAACGAGTTCTATGATTGTCAGTATAATGTTATTTACTAAGAAAACTTACTAGATGGCACTTTACGTGGAAATTATAAATGACACTATTTTCAGAGAACGAACATAACCAAACATAACTAAGTATATTATTATCTACATACTAACGTAGTATATTATTATCTCTGTGCTATAAAGATTTGTTAAATTAACGCCCACGCCTGCGCGTTGCGTCGTCGTTTTAACTAGCCATGTATCGTGAATTGACGACATTTAATTTGAAGAGTCCCCATAGGCCGATGTACTTTATCAATTCAATTTTTAAAAAAGAGGGCGTTGTATGAATTAAATATTGTTATAAATTCATATTTTATTCAGTAATCATTGAAAATTTTGAAGAATAAAACTAAATGAATCACTGACGTAAATCAAAACAAGTTACATGGCGGTTTAATTGTGCTTTTAATATGATTTACTTTCCATGGTTCACAATGCTTACTCGTAGCGACATCTTTACGTACTGAGCATGTACTTCATTTTCCAATGTATGAAACTGACCAGACATGTTTATAGTCATTGTACAAATCTCATACCTTTATAACAATTAACACGAAGAAGTATTGCAACACATTGACAAATTTGGCCGATCCAGTCACCTGGTTCAGGGGGAATTTCGTCTGGAATAATGGTGAAGCTTTCTTATTAACATTCGGAATTCTAATTAAAAAAAAGGAATTTATATTATATTTTTTTCAGTACTCAATACTTATCGCCAAAGGTTACACAATAACATGGAATTTAATAATAAGGCTGAAACTATATGATCCGGAATCCAGAAGGCCGGAGAAAATTCAGAGCGCTGATAAAAAAACTCTGCCATAACACAATAGAGCTGAAAATCGAACACCCGAGTGTCAAATCAAATGTCAGTGTCAAATCTGACACTCGTGTGTTCGATTTTCAGCTCTATTGTATTATCGCAGATATCTAATTTTACTGCTCTGGATTTTCCCTGGCCCTACGGCCTTAGAGTTGTGACATCGCATTAAATTGATTCTGGTCATCTGGTGTCCATGGGCGTCGGCAACACTTTACCATTATATATACAGGGTGTGGCGTAATTAATGGATAATCCTTCACCTGCAGCTGGAGAATATTATAACGGATCAGAAAAATACAATTTATGTTTAGTAAAAGTATCATGGTTTTTTAGTTATCGGCCATTTTTTAAAAATTATGAAAATTTTACCCTTGCTCACTAATTTTGTTGTCACAGTGAATGTCACAGTCGCAAAAACATGAATTATCTCTATCAGGTTTTTATTTATTATACTTGAATAGTTGTATTATTAAATGTATCATGTCATTTTTGTGCTGTTGCCTATTTTATTTTTACAAATGCTACCGAAAATAAGTTTTTTTCTTTTAAATCTTTTTTTCTTTGTGTTTGATCGCACATATCATAAAAAAAATGTATGGGGACTTGACTGAACAGCTTACAAATAATTAGAATATTTAATTGAGATTGTAAAAAGGTACAACACATGGTATTTAACCCTTAGATTTCAAAGGGATTACCTAATGACTTTGATGAAGGCCTATTTTCCTAAAAACATACTTCAGAAAATATTTTAATTATTTCTTTTTTTTTTATATTTATAATATCTTTTACACTATCACATTAAACATTTTTTAATAAGGACAAAGCCAGGCTATTCAACTCGTAGAAAAATTCCCACCGAAAGACCCAGACTCAACTTTTTGTACCTGCTTTATTACCTGCTCCGACGACGAAAAACAAAAGACGGAAAAGTTGTCCCACTCTTTCATGCAATGGGTGAAAGAGACACACAGAAGACTAACATAATTGTTTGTCGTAGTGATACTAGTTTTAGAGGGTTGCTAGAGTCAGTGTGCTACCATACTACTTCCAAGAGATACGTTTTGTTAGTAAGAAAGAATTTATTATTATTGATAAAGTGCTGTGACCTCGGACTTGATTTTGCTCAGTGACATGGACTTGGTAATCCCGTGATACAAATATTGATCTTGTGCTCTAACCCCGGACTTGTTTATTGCTAGTGATTTGGACTTTTAACCTGCACATACCGCGCATCGAGTGCAATGCCTCGATTTGTATACACACCCGCGGAATATGCAGAAATGCATTTTATTTACGGTCAGTGTGGTGGTAATGCAAGTCAAGCCGCAGAACTCTATCGAGCAAGGTTTCCTAATGCCCGTCATCCTGATTACCGAGTATTTCCAAGAGTGCATAATGCGTACAAGGAAGGCAGAATTCCTGGAACTGGTGTCGGTGGTACTAGCGGCGGGAGGCCACGCCAACATGATGACGTCATAGTCCTTGCTGAGGTTGAAGCTGATCCAACCACCTCCGTGCGAAAAATATCAAGCCGTATAGACATATCAACAAGAACTGTAAACAGGATTTTAAAACGCGAGAAGCTTCATCCCTTTCATTATAAACGTGTACAAAGTCTTCTGCCAAGGGACTACCCTTTAAGATTAGCATTTTGTCAAAGAATGTTACGAAAAATAAGAAACGAACCAAAATTTTTTGACAAAATACTATGGAGTGACGAATCTTCTTGTAAAAAAGACGGCTATTTTAATATGCATAATTTGCACAGTTGGCAGCTGACTAACCCACATTTAGTTAGAGAAGATAGATCCCAGTACCAATTTCAAATAAATCTGTGGTCTGGTATCCTTAATGGTGAAGTCATCAGCCCGTTCGAGCTGCCAGACACGTTAACCGCCGAGAGATATCTAAATTTTTTACAAAATGATCTCCCTGGACTTTTGGAGGACGTGACCTTGGAGAATAGAAGAAACATGTGGCTGCAGCACGATGGCTGTCCTGCACATTATGCCCGTAACGTTCCCGAATATTTAGACGCGACATTCCCCCAAAGATGGATTGGCCGTTTGGGATATTTTCTTTGGCCTCCAAGATCACCAGACCTTAACCCTCTGGTTTTTTTTATTGGGGTTGTATAAAGGAGAAGATGTACAAAAACCAGTCACATCAGTGGAAGATTTACGCGAAAGAATATTTGCCGCTGCTCGAGAAATTAAGGAGGCAGGCCACGCGCAACGAATAAAACAATCGTTTATTAGAAGGTGCAGGGCCTGCATTAGAGCTCGGGGTGGTCATTTTGAACACTTGTTATAAAAGTGAATAATAAACTGTGCAAAGATAACCTTCTTTTCTTTCAACTCCTTTGAATTTAATTCATAAATGAATAAAATAATTTTAAAATAAAATCTTAATGAAACCTGTCATTAAGACAATGAATGGGCTCTTTTTTTATAAATTATAAAAATTCTTTAAAACCGAAGGATCAAATACCATCTGTTATACCTTTTTACAATCTCAATTGAATAGGCTAATCATTTATAAGTTGGTCAGTCAATACATTTTTCTTACGACATATCGTAAGAAAAATGTATGGGTCAAATCATAAGCGAACAAACAAGAAGAAAAAATGATTTGAAAGAAAAAAAAATCGGTTGCATTTGTAAAAAAAAAATAGGCAACAGCACAAAAGTGACATGATACATTTGAAAATCAACTATTCAAGTATAATAAATAAAAATCTGATAGCGATAATTCATGTTTTTGCGACTGTGACAACAAAATTAGTGAGCAAGGGTGTCATTTTTATAATTTTTAAAAAATGGCCGATAACTAAAAAACCATGATACTTTTACGTAACATGAATTGTATTTTTCTGATCCGTTATGATATTCTCCAGCTGCAGATGAAAGATTATCCATTAATTACGCCACACCCTGTATATATATATTACCAGAAACGGGACATAGCGCATATATTACCCATTCAAAATTGAACTTTATTCATCACACAAGATACACGTTTCATTGTAAGCGTTCGAATGTCAAGTTGCACTGCGCCACACAGCGCATGTGCAATTTATGACTGATGTCATATGAAACGTGTATCCTTTCGTGTAGTGAATAAAGTTCAATTTTGAATAGCCATTTCAAAATGCAGCGCTGCGTATCGTCGCGGTGTCAACTGACCATTAGACGTCGTACCCCCGAGAGTATTTTTATAGTTGCGACAGTAAAAAACTGCACCATAAATAGAAATCTGCGCTTATGCAATACAGATTTATCAACTTTACGGTCTACACGATTTACAGCTCTAAATGTACTAGCGAAGAGTTTATACGTCCACTAAAAAAAACGTTCGTGGGAACATAGCTTTAAGCGATCCGTCAGCTGGTTTCCTGGTCCATTTCGAAAAGAGTCCCACCAGTATAATGACGTTCTCGTAGTAACCGAAGCCCCAGAGCGCGGCGGCCAGCAGCGCCAGGGCGATCATCTGCGACATGGCCAGCGCCTTGCTGCAAACCCGACACACGCTCGCCCGGAAACCTCCGGTAAATATATCACGATCTTTACGTACCCCCTTAGGTTGAGTTCACCCCGAAACGAGGCGATACGGGACGTGGCACGCCATTTTTAAGACAACTATTGAAAATTGAACTTTATTCGTGACAGTATATAAATAATGTTTTCCTTAAGTAATGTATTACATGAAGAAAACAATATTTATATATTATACGGGAGCCTATATTTTACATAAAGAATACATAATTGATGTAATACATGGTAGACTTTGTATTACATAAAGGAAACATTATTTATGTAACACATAGGCTACCATGTATTACATAAGGAAACATTATTTATGTAATAAATGTTAGCCTAAGTATAACATAAATAATGTTTCCTTTATGTAATACAAAGACTACCATGTATTGCATAAATTATGTATTCTTTTTGTAAAATACAGGCTCCCGTATATTGCACAAATATTATTATCTTCATGTGATACATAACCGTACATGTATTACATAAATTATGTTGTGTAAAAAATGTTTTCGTTATGTAGCCTATGTATTACTTAAAGTAAACATAATTTGTCTAATACATAGGCTAACATGCAATACATAAAGAAAACATTACTTATGTTATACATAGGCTACCATTTATTACATAAATAATGTTTTCTTTATTTAATATATAGGCTACCATTTACTATATAAATATTTTTTTCTTTAAGTTATACATAGGCTACATAAAGAAAACATATTTTACGCAACATTATATATGTAATACATAGGCTACCATGTATTACATAAGGAAAACATTATTTATGTAATAAATGGTCGCCTATGTATAATATAAATATTGTTTGCTTCATGTAATACATAGGCGACCATATATTACATAAATAATGTTTTCCTTATGTTATATATAAATAATACATGGTAGCCTATGTATTACTTAAAGAAAACATTATTTATGAAGGACATGGTGGCCTATGTATTACATAAATAATGTTTTCTTTATGTAATACAAAGACAACCATGTATTACATAAATGTTTCCTTTATGTAATAAATGGTCGCCTATGTATAACATAAATGTTTTTTTAATGTAATACATAGGCTACCATGTTATATGTAATAAAACATGTGTTATATGTAATACATAGCCCATTCTGGTGGCTAAGTCAGCGACGTTGCTCTTCGTGCTCACCCTTGCAATTCTTGCAATCTGCAGTCCGCACGACTCCCCCCGCCGTTCCTTGGGGTTGTGACACCTCTTGCGTGCCACTGAAGTCCCGGTCCCGCCCTGCAGATTCTTCGGCTCCCCCCCGTTGTAACCCCGGGGTAATGTGACGCCCTCTTTGCGCCACTGAAGCCCCACTTCGAATCGACCTTCTTCCCTTCGTTTGGCCGTTCTGCCAAAGAGGTCGATGACTCGCTGCTCTTCTGGTCAGCTTTGCCTTGGACGCTATTCCCCGTGCGTCTATTTCGAAGTGTTTCTTCACCATTTCCTCCAGTAGTTCGCCACGGGTCTCAATCGTAGACACGTGCAGGATGTTCTCGTGTTCTTCCTGCTTTCTGAGGCGTCTGGGGATGCTTCCATGGATTACCCAGCCGAGCTTCGTTTTTGAGGCTGCAGGCTTGTTTCTCTTGCCAATCCTCAGCTCCCTGGATACTATGAGCTGCCAGTTGTCCGTGCCGATGAGAAGTTGGGGTTTCTTGTCTTCATAGTATATCTCTTCGTTCTTGAGATCACGCAGGTAAGCAAGTCAGAACAGTGATTCCGTACGGACTGAGTAAGTAGGTTCAATCCGTCCACGGTTCTCGCAGTGACGTCATATCTGGTACCATCGTGACGTACGAGTCGGCTTTTTTCTTCCCTTCTCTCGGCTCAATGCCGAGCATTCTCAGCATCTTAGGTGGGCCGTCTGCGCCGATAGCCTTCGCGACGTCTTCATCCAGTAGTTTCACTGTCGAGCCCTCGTCGAACAGCGCGAAAATATCCGCTTCGCGCCGTAGACCGACAACTTGAATTCTTCTCATCTTAAGTTTCACCGCACGGTCGGAGGTGACCGATGCGTCACGGCGTCCTCAGTCTGTGGAGCGCTGCCGGACCTGTCTACGTGCAGCAGCGCATGATGAGGCAAGTTGCAGCCCTTCACGCCGCACGGCTTCGATCTGCAGTTGTACCTTCTGTGCCTGCTTCGTATGCACCGAAAACACAGCCCTTCATTTTTTTTTCATGCTCAGTTTCTTGAAAGCAGCGCAGCGAAACAGAGCGTGATCTTCGGCACATATCGGGCACTTCGTTGACTCTTCACGTATTATACATACTGTTTGTAATAATGCCATGCCATTTTTAGTTAGCCTATGTATTACATTAAAAAAACATTTATGTAATAAATACTATTCTTTATGTAAAATATAGGCTCCCGTATATTACATGAATTTTGTTTTATTCATGTAAAACATAGGGCGTACATGTATTACATTAATAATGATGTGTAAAATATGTTTTCTTTATGTAGCCTATGTATTACTTAAAACATAATTTGTCTAATACATAAGCTAACATGCAATACATAAAGAAAACATTATTTATGTAATAAATGGTAGCCTATGTATAACATAAATAATGTTTTCCTTATGTAATACATGGTAGTCCATATATTACATAAAGAAAACATTATTTATGTAAGAAATAGTTGCCTATATATTACATGAAGCAAACATTATTTATGTTATACATAGGCTACCATTTATTACATAAATAATGTTTTCTTTATGTAGCCTATCTATTAATTAAAGGAAAAATTATTTATATAGTACATGGTAGCCTATATATTACATAAATAAAAAAATATTTATGTAATAAATGGTATCCTATGTATAACATAAATACTGTTTGCTACATGTAATACATAGGCTACCACGTATTACATAAATAATGTTTTCCTTATATAACACATAGGCTACATAAATGTTTTTTTAATGTAATACATAGGCTACCATGTATTACATAAGGAAAACATTATTTATGTAATACATGATAGCTTATGTATTAAATAAAGAAAACATTATTTATGAAATACATGAACGCCTATGTATTATATGATGAAAACATTATATACGGGAGCCTATATTCTACATAAAGAATACATATATAATATACATATTTATATATTAATAATGTTTCCTTTATATATTACATGTTAGCCTATGTATTTGACAAATAATGTTTTCTTTATGTAATATATAGGCCACCATGTACTATATAAATAATGTTTTCCTTAAGTAATGTATTACATGAAGAAAACAATATTTATATATCATACGGGAGCCTATATTTTACATAAAGAATACATAATTTATGTATTACATGGTAGACTTTGTATTACAAAAAGGAAACATTATTTATGTTATAGTTAGGCTACCATTTATTACATAAATAATATTTCCTTATGTAATACATGGTAGCCTATGTATAACATAATTTTTTTTAAAATGTAATACATAGGCTACCATGTATTACATAAGGTAAACATTATTTGTCTAATACATAGGCTTTTATGCAATACATAAAGAAAACATTATTTATGTAGTAAATGGTAGCCTATGTATAACATAAATAATGTTTGCTTCATGTAATACATAGGCTACCACGTATCACAAAAATAATGTTTTCTTCATGTAATACATAGGCTTCCATATATTACATAAATAATGTTTTCTTCATGTAATACATACACAACCATGTATCACATAAATGTTTCCTTTATGTAATTCATAGGCTACCATGTATTACATAAGGAAAACATTATTTATGTAATAAGTGGTCGCCTATGTATAACATAAATATTGTTTGCTTCATGTAATACATAGGCGACCATATATTACATAAATAATGTTTTCCTTATATAATACATAGGCCACCATGTTCTATATAAATAATGTTTTCTTTATGTAATACATAAGCTACCATGTATTACATAAAGAAAAAATTATTTATGTTATACATAGGCTTCCGCTTATTACATAAATAATGTTTTCTTTATGTAATATGTGGGCTACCATGTGCTTTATAAATAATGTTTTCTTTAAGTAATACATAGGCTACATAACGAAAACATTTTTTACTTTACTTTACTTTTTTAATGTTGAGTAAAAAATGTTTAATTTTTTTTTTAAAGTAAAGTAAAAAATGTTTTCGTTATGTAGCCTATGTATTACTTAAAGAAAACATTATTTATGTAATAAACGGAAGTCTATGTATAACATAAATAATTTTTCTTTATGTAATACTTGGTAGCTTATGTATTACATAAAGAAAACATTATTTATATAGAACATGGTGACCTATGTATTATATAAGGAAAACATTATTTATGTAATATATGGTCGCCTATGTATTACATGAAGCAAACAATATTTATGTTATACATAGGCGACCATTTATTACATAAATAATGTTTTCCTTATGTATCACATGGTAGCCTATGAATTACATAAAGGAAACTGAACAGAATCCCCAAAAATATCTACTAAATGAAACGAAAGTATCATCAGTAGATTTGTATTCCAATTCCACCTTACAAACTACTCCCTGCCTTATATACATAACTCTCAGTGCTTTGATAGCGTGATGTAGAAAACATTTACTGACATCTATTATATTATAAAAGAACTAAAAATTTAAATACCTTTCAGAATATGACTTAAGAAAAATTCTAATTTATAAAAATAATAAAACCTAAAAGAGGTTTAAACATACCGGCCGCCATGAACGGTCACGTTCATTATAATTCAATTAAAAAGTAATAATAATAATTATTAGATGTTGGTCAACTTAAACCAACTTTAAAGAAAATAACAACCCATACAAAACTAACCATACTTGTTTTAATTAATATTACTACAACTCATCTTACATTAAAACTGAAACCAATAAACATTTGTAAGCACATAAACTTTAACTTGAAACTGACATGAATTTTTATCAAATGCATAATAACATAAAATTATTATTTTTTAATTAAACTGAACATACTGTATAGAAAATGCTTATAGTTACGTATAGAGTATAATTATTCTCTAATTACTGTTCTCTACTGGTAACAAAATAAGCTTTGATACTGGTCTTTTAATCGTATGACCTTTGTATTTTAAAGTAACAACTCGCGTGAGTCCGTCCAAACCAGGATACTTTTGTACAACTATCCCCAAAAGCCATTTCGCAGGTGGAAGATCATCCTCCTTTACTAATACTATGCTACCTAAATCCGGTTCTGAAGTTTGATCAGTCCATTTGTATCTTTGTTGTAGTTGAGTAAGATACTCTTTGGACCACCTACGCCAAAAATCTTGAACTAGACGTTGTGTGTAATGCCACCTTCTCAACGTGTTAATGTTGGAGTTTTCATAGTTCATATCAGGTACTAGAACAAAAGATTCCCCTACTAAGAAGTGCCCTGGTGTTAAAGGGTTCTGATCATCTGGACTATTCGATAATTGTGAAATGGGTCTTGAGTTAAGACATGCCTCGATTTGAACTAATATTATATTCAACTCTTCGAAAGTAAGAGTACTATTACCTATAATTCTTTTCAAATGATATTTGGTAGACTTAATGCCCGATTCCCACAACCCTCCAAAATTAGGAGAGTGTGGGGGAATAAAATGCCAACTAGTACTGTTTGTTGCCATCCAATCTACTATTTCGGTAGTAAAACTGGATTTTTCCGCTTTAAATAAATCAGATAATTCTTTAGCACCGCCAACAAAATTAGTGCCGTTATCACTCCATACCTCAGCGACATGTCCGCGTCGCGCTACAAACCTTTTAAATGCAGCTAAGAAAGTTTTTGTTGTCATATCTCCTACTAACTCTAAATGTATAGCCTTCGTTGCCATGCATATGAATAAACAAACATAACCTTTAGTAGAACGATTTCCACGTCCTTTCGTACAGCGGATATTTATGGGTCCGGCGTAATCTACCCCGCATTTATGAAAAGGTCTGTTAGGTGTTACTCGTGATTGTGGTAGTTGACCCATCATCTGTTGACTAGAGTGCGCTGAGTGTCTTACACAAATTATACACTTATGGACAATTCCCTTAACAAGACGTTTAGCTCCTATTATCCAATATCTACTTCGTATAAAATTGAGCATAATTTGTGGTCCGCCATGCATAGTCTTCTGGTGAGCATCTGTAATTATTAATTTGGAAAGTGGTGAATCATGTGATAAAATAATAGGGTGTCTCATTTCAAGTTCTACTTGAGCACTCTGTATTCTACCTCCTACTCTGAGGATGCCAACTGAATCCAAAAACGGATTTAAAGAGGTGAGTTTACTTTTTTTACTAACTTTGTGTCCTGTTAAAATTATATTAATTTCCTGTTGGAAATGTTGCTTTTGAATTAATTTAATGCAAGTAAGTAATGCTTCATTAATTTCTCTTGCTGTTAATTGTGCACTAACTTTTTCTCAGGTGACTTCCAGTGTATTACTCTACGACAGTAGGAGATCACTCGGGTAAGTTTATTTAATGATGAATATCTTGATAATAAATCCATACTGTTTTCATTCGTGATCATATGACTTTTAATCTCCGTATGTCTTTCTTCTAAATGTATATTTTCTATGTTTCCTAATTCATATTTAATATTTTTCATGTGCAGCCAGGTAGGTCCTTGAAACCAGAGTTTATTTTTTACTAGTGCTGACGGTAAGAGTCCTCGTGATGCTGGATCAGCTGGATTTTCTGAAGATATGACATGAGTCCACTGATTTCTATTCATTGCCATCAAAATTTCAGCGACTCTATTCGCCACAAAAGTTTTCCATCTATTGGGATGGCTACTGAGCCACGCCAACACAATCGATGAATCAGTCCAAGCATGTATATGATTCTTAGATATTTTCAGTACCTCAGAGATTTCGATAAGGATTTTCGACAGCAAAACTGCACCACACAATTCCAAACGTGGGATTGAAACTTGTTTTACTGGAGCCACTCTTGTTTTTGATGATATTAAACTAACCTTTATTTCTCCAGTGGTATCAATGATTCTTAAGTATACTACAGCAGCATATGCTGCATTGGATGCATCACAAAAGCCGTGAAGTTTACGAATTTGGCCATCCATTTTCCAATTATTCCATCGTGGTACTCTTATCTTAGTAAGTACTGGTAAGTCCTTATAGAATTTTTTCCATTCTTCTAATAAATTAGTAGGAACTTTCTGGTCCCAATAGATCCCAGCTAGCCATAACTTTTGGATGAATATCTTTGCCATTGTAATAGTTGGTGCTAACCATCCAAGAGGATCGTAGAGGCATGATATGTCCGAGATAATTTTCCTTTTAGTAACAGAACTCTGAGGAAGAACATCGACTGTGAACCGGAAATTGTCAGAGTTTCTATCCCACCTTAAACCGAGAATTTTTATCGTTTCATCTAATTTAGGTTCTAGTTTAAGGTCTGACTCTTTTGAATCCACTTGTATCTTCTGTAACAAACTTGTACTATTACTTGCCCACTTTTGAAGCGTGAAACCACCACGATCAAGTAAATTTGTTACTTCTTTATAAAGTTGTACTCCTTCTTCTTCTGTGTAACAACCACTCATCATGTCATCCATATAATACTCATTTAAAACTGTATACACTGCTCGAGGAAACTGGGAACCTTCAATCGTTGCTAAGTGTTGAAGGCATTTAACTGCTAGATACGGTTCAGATGAAGTTCCAAAGGTAACTCGTGTGAAACGAAGATGTTGTAGTTCGGCCTCAAGACTGTCTCGCCATAGTACTCTTTGGGAATCTAAATCCTCTGGTGCTACTTTTAATTGTCTATACATTTTCACAATATCTGCAACTAGAGCAATAGGATAGCAGCGCCACCTCATAATAAGATGACGAAGTTCTGGCTGGAGCCTAGGCCCCACCAACAGTTCACTGTTTAATGATATTTGAATCCTTACAGGATGCATCTACAACCATACGTACCTTGGTTGTTATTCTGTCTTTCTTGACTATGGGATGATGAGGTAAGTATACTGCTTCTTTATTAATATCACAGGTAACCACGTTCTCTAAATGACCTGAATCCTTGTATTCATTGAGTACATTTGTATACTCTACTCTTAGCTCAGGATCCTTTGATAAACGCTTCTCTAAATTAGAAAATCGTTTTTTGGCGACTTCTCTTAAGTAGTCTTACTATAAATCTTCCTGTTTCATCACGCTTTACTGTTTCATAGAAGAAATCTTCACATTTCTTCTCTTCAGGAGTTAAAATTTTCCTTTTACATGATTTTGGTTCTGATTCTAACTCCCAAAAACGTTTGAGGAGCTCGTCCTCTCCGTTATCATAACATTCCAACTTAGCGTGATGACAATGCCTTATTTCTTTTGATGTTTTTTGTGAACAAATTTTTCCAGATAAAATCCAGCCTAATATTGTGCGTTGGGCAACAATAGATTGAGATGGACCTTTTATTATACCTTCAATTAATATTTGACTGTAAACTTTAGCTCCTAAGAGCAAATCGATCTTATTAAGAACGTCATAAGTAGGGTCTGCTAATTCATCTACTGGCAACGAAGGCAATACTTGGACCATTATTTTATTTGATGGCAACAAAGCTGTAATTTTTCCCAGGACATGAGCCCTTACTACTATACTGAAATTAGGGTCAAGGCGTGATATCATCTTAACTATAACAGACGACTTTGAAGTCAAAGTCGTCTGATCACCGCCAAGCCCGGATATTAAACTAGTACCTGGTATCTTTTTTAGTGCCAACAATTGCACCGCAGACTCTGTTATAAAAGAGGCCTGAGAACCTTGGTCTATAAGAGATCTCAACACAACTGTACTATGTAACTGTATTTGATTTTACTTTTACTAGGGCGGTAGCCAGTAGTGCATGCCCTTGAACCTCAGAATAGTGACATGTAGTAACTACTGGCGGAATTGGAGACTCGTTACTGTTTTTTGGAGATTGACTATTTGAACTAAAGGCCTCATCAGGTCGTGATGGCGCTTTGTATACTTTTAAATGTAGTAGACTGTGATGCTTTCTTTTGCAATAAAAGCATTTGGTTGGAACTGTGCACTAGTACGTTGAGTGTCCCGAATTTAAGCAGTTGAAGCATAGATTATTAGTTTGTGTGAACTCACGTCGTGTCCCTACATTTTCCTTAATAAACTTCTTACAAGTGTGAATCTTATGATTATCATTACAAAACTTACAAACAAGGATGGCAGCTGCAACATGTGAAAAGCTCGGCCTATCTACTCTTGAACTTTTGGTATCCAGAAACTCCAAAGACCTAAATCTGCTTTGAAGAAATTCTTCAAACATACTAAAACTAGGTAGGTCTATTTTGGCCTCACAAACCTTTTGTTCCCAACGTTTGCGGGATTCTGAATCTAATTTAAGGGATATAAGGTAGATTATTATCGTATCTCAACTGCTAGTATCAATGCCTATGTTCCTCAGTGCATGAAGGCATTCTTTGGTATTGTCTTTACTAGACAATTTTATTTAATTATATTATTATTTAATTAACTTTAATAGCTACTGCCGACTCTGTGACTATAACCTTTTGGTTGGTTAACCTAGCTAGAATATTATTTGATAAGTATCTCTTATTATTATATCTAGTTTCTAACTGGTTTCAACAAACACTATAATTGTCAGCGGTAGTTGGCATATATCTTAAAAGCTGTTCGGTGAAGCGTGACACTGCTTTTGAGGTAGTGAAGTTTCTGGACATCATCAATGCAAGAATTTTTATGTATTAAAGAAATAAATAAATTCCGAAAGCTAACCCATTCCGAATATTTCCCCGAAAATTTTGGCAAACTAATTTTTGGTAAACTTACTGCAGGCTTATCATTCGCAGTTGCAACTGATTCCTTAACACTATTTACACTATTAACATAATTACCTAACGCATTTTTTAACAGCGATTTGTAATCAGTGTACAACTCTTCAGCCTTCTCGTACAAATCATTCGTAATGTAATCAGATTTTTCTAGGTCTTTGGCTTCTACTTCTAATATAATCGTATTATGATTAGAAGTAAATGTCTGCCAGTAGTTTTCAAGGGTTTCTAATCGGGTCTCTATATATCCTTTATTTAAGCGCTCTTTCGGCTACTTTTTAAAATTTATTTGAGCCTTATTAATGTTGCAAATTACATTTTTCTGAATAACTATTGCCTCCATATTTGTACTCTTTGACTATGTCCAGTAACTAACTATTCTTCGGAAAAAACTTATAATAACTTTGTTCGCAATTCGCACAGCACTATATTATTATTGTTTCTTATTATTATTATTATTTTTATTTATATTTGTTTACACTAGGGAATAAGGATCAAAATTACTCACTCGGGACTTGTGTACTAACTGTTAGTGTGTTCCGGCTCGGCCACTTGGAGTGTAGATCGGCACCTAATCCAGCACCTCGGGTTCCTCTGCTGCTGCTGAAGGTTCTGCTCCAACCACCAGCCTCCGGTTGTTCCTCGTCCGGTTGCAGAATCTCGTCCGGTCGCAGAGTACCTCGCTGATTTTCTTCAGGCTGCCAGTCTTCCTCCAATCTTCCAGGGCCCCAGATTTAAACCCAGGATAGTGCACAGGCCACAACGATTGTTTATGACATCAAAGGACCATGAACAGAATCCCCAAAAATATCTACTAAATGAAACGAAAGTATCATCAGTAGATTTGTATTCCAATTCCACCTAACAAACTACTCCCTGCCTTATACACATAACTCTCAGTGCTTTGATAGCGTGATGTAGAAAACATTTACTGACATCTATTATATGAAAGAACTAAAAATTTAAATACCTTTCAGAATATGACTTGAGAAAAATTCTAATTTATAAAAATAATAAAACCTAAAAGAGGTTTAAACAAGAGGTTTATTTATGTAATACATGGTTGTCTATGTATTACATAAAGAAAACATTATTTATGTAATACATAGGCCACCATGTACTACATAAATAATGTTTTCTTTAAGTAATACATAGGGTACCATGTATTATTTATATCTAACATAAGGAAAACATTATTTATGTAATATATGGAAGCCTATGTATTACATGAAGAAAACATTATTTTTGTGATACGTGGTAGCCTATGTATTACATGAAGCAAGCATTATTTATGTTATACATAGGCTACCACTTACTACATAAATAATGTTTTCTTTATGTATTGCATAAAAGCCTATGTATTAGACAAATAATGTTTTCCTTATGTAATACATGGTAGCCTATGTATTACATTAAAAAAACATTTATGTTATACATAGGCTACCATGTATTACATAAGGAAATATTATTTATGTAATAAATGGTAGCCTAACTATAACATAAATAATGTTTCCTTTTTGTAATACAAAGTCTACCATGTATTACATAAATTATGTATTCTTTATGTAAAATATAGGCTCCCGTATGATATATAAATATTGTTTTCTTCATGTAATACATTACTTAAGGAAAACATTATTTATATAGTACATGGTGGCCTATAATATATTACATAAAGAAAACATTATTTGTCAAATACATAGGCTAACATGTAAAATATAAAGAAAACATTATTAATATATGTATATATTATATAAATATGTATATTATATGTATAATACGTAGGTTACCATGGATTATATAAATATTTTCTATATGTAATAGATAGGCTACCATATATTACATAAATTATGTATTCTTTATGTAGAATATAGGCTCCCGTATATTACATAAATAATGTTTTCTTCATGTAATACATAAGCTACCATGTATTACATAAATAATATTTTCCTTATGTAATACATGGTAGCCTATGTATTACATTAAAAGAACATTTATGTAATACATACATTTCCGTATGTAAAATATAGGCTCCCGTATTTTACATAAATATTGTTTTCTTCATGTAATACATAGGGCGTACATGTATTACATAAATAATTTTGTGTAAAATATGTTTTCTTTATGTAGCCTATTTATTACTTAAAGAAAAAAATATTCATATAGTAAATGGTAGTCTATATATTACATGAAGAAAACATTATTTATGTAATAAATGGTAGCCTATGTATAAGATAAATAATGTTTGCTTCATGTGATACATAGGCAACCATTTATTACATAGATATTTTTTTCTTTATGTCATACATGATAGCTTATGTATAACATAAGAAAACATTATTTATGTTATACATAGGCTCCCATTTATTACATGTATAATGTTTTATTTATGTAATACATAAGCTACCATGTATAACATTAAAAAAACATTTATGTAATACATAGGCTACCATGTGTTACATAATGTAATGCATAGAAAACGCAATGGAATGTTTTCTTTATGTAATACATAGACTACCATGTATTACATAAATGTTTCCATTATGTAATACATAGGCTACCATTTATTACATAAATTATGTATTCTTTATGTAAAATATAGGCTGCCGTATGTTACATAAATAATGTTTTCCTCATGTAATACATAGATACACATGCGTAAAACATACGCATAAAACATAGGCGTTTATTTATTTCATAAATAATGTTTTCATCGTGTAATACACAGGCTACCATGTATTACTTATTTATAACATAAGGAAAACATTATTTATGGGAGCCTATGTTTTACATAAAGAATACATAATTTATGTAAAACATGGTTGCCTATGTATAATATAAAGAAAACATTATATATGTAAAAATGGTAGCCTATGTGTTATATAAGGAAAACATTATTTATGTTGTATATGGTAGCCTATGTATTATATGAAAAAAAAAACATTATTTTTGTAATACGTGGTAGCCTATGTATTACATGTAGCAAACAGTATTTATGTTATACATAGGATACCATTTATTACATAAATAATGTTTTATTTATGTAATATATAGGCTACCATGTACTATATAAATAATTTTTCCTTTAATTAATACATAGGCTACATAAAGAAAACATTATTTATGTAATAAATGGTAGCCTATGTATAACATAAATAATGTTTGCTTCATGTAATATATAGGCAACCATTTATTACATAAATAATGTTTTCTTTATGTAATATATGGACTACCATGTATTACATAAGGAAAACATTATTTATGTTATACATGGTAGCTTATGTATTACATAAAGGAAACATTGTTTATGTCATACATAGGCTACCATTTATTACATAAATAATGTTTTCTTTATGTGTTGCATGTTAGCTTATGTATTAGACAAATTATGTTTTAAGTAATACATAGGCTACATAAAGAAAACATTATTTATGCAATAAATGGTAGCCTAATAACATAAATAATGTTTGCTTCATGTAATATATAGGCTACCATTTATTACATGTATAACGTTTTCTTTATGTAATACATAAGCTACCATGTATAACATAAATAATGTTTTCCTTATATAACACATAGGCTACCATTTTTACATATATAATGTTTTCTTTATGTAATATATGGACTACCATGTATTACATAAGGAAAACATTATTTATGTTATACATAGGCTACATAAAGAAAACATATTTTACACATAATTATTAATGTAATACATGTACTCCCTATGTTTTACATGAATAAAACAAAATTTATGTAATATACGGGAGCCTATATTTTACATAAAGAATAGTATTTATTACATAAATGTTTTTTTAATGTAATACATAGGCTAACTAAAAATGGCATGGCATTATTACAAACAGTATGTATAATACGTGAAGAGTCAACGAAGTGCCCGATATGTGCCGAAGATCACGCTCTGTTTCGCTGCGCTGCTTTCAAGAAACTGAGCATGCAAAAGAGATGGGACACAGTCAAAAATGAAGGGCTGTGTTTTCGGTGCATACGAAGCAGGCACAGAAGGTACAACTGCAGATCGAAGAAGTGCGGCGTGAAGGGCTGCAACTTGCCTCATCATGCGCTGCTGCACGAATACAGGTCCGGCGGCGCTCCACAGACTGAGGACGCCTTGATTACCGCATCGGTCACCTCCGACCGTGCGGTGAAACTTAAGATGAGAAGAATTCAAGTTGTCGGTCCACGGCGCGAAGCGGATATCTTCGCGCTGTACGACGAGGGCTCGACAGTGAAACTACTGGATGAAGACGTCGCGAAGGCTATCGGCGCAGACGGCCCACCTAAGATGCTGAGAATGCATGGGATCAATGCCGAGAGAAGGGAAGAAAAAAGCCGACTCGTACGTCACGATGGTACCAGATATGACGTCACTGCGAGAACCGTGGACGGATTGAACCTACTTACTCAGTCCGTCCCGGAATCACTGTTCCGACTTGCTTACCTGCGTGATCTCAAGAACGAAGAGATATACTATGAAGACAGGAAACCCCAACTTCTCATCGGCACGGACAACTGGCAGCTCATAGTGTCCAGGGAGCTGAGGATTGGCAAGAGAAACCAGCCTGCAGCCTCAAAAACGAAGCTCGGCTGGGTAATCCATGGAAGCATCCCCAGACGCCTCAGAAAGCAGGAAGAACACGAGAACATCCTGCACGTGTCTACGATTGAGACCCGTGGCGAACTACTGGAGGAAATGGTGAAGAAACACTTCGAAATAGACGCACGGGGAATAGCGTCCAAGGCAAAGCTGACCAGAAGAGCAGCGAGTCATCGACCTCTTTGGCAGAACGGCCAAACGAAGGGAAGAAGGTCGATTCAAAGTGGGGCTTCAGTGGCGCAAAGAGGGCGTCACATTACCCCGGGGTTACAACGGGGGGAGCCGAAGAATCTGCAGGGCGGGACCGGGACTTCAGTGGCACGCGGGAGGTGTCACAACCCCAAGGAACGGCGGGGGGAGTAGTGCGGACTGCAGATTGCAAGAATTGCAAGGGTGAGCACGAAGAGCAACGTCGCTGACTTAGCCACCAGAATGGGCTATGTTCCGAAGAGCGACGAGGACCCTTGGTTCCAGGGGCCGGACTTCCTGCGCAGGCCTATGAACGAGTGGCCCGCGGAGAGTCCCGCTAGAATTGAAAATCAAGAAGAATACGTCGCCTTCCACACCACGGAGGCGAGCGAGCTGAGCTGTCTACCAGATGTGACGCGCTTTTCAAACTACGAGCGCCTCATAAGATGCACGGCGATGGTTTTGCTGTTCATCGAGAAGTGCCGAGATCGTCGGGCCCACCTCGATGTACGACACCTGGAGAGGGCCGAGAGGTTGTGGTATCAAAAATCACAACGAGACAGCTTCGCACAAGAAATCGAGAAGATGGCAAGTGGCAAGACGGTGCCTAGATGGAGCTCCTTGTACCGGCTCAACCCAGTGTACAAGGACGGGCTGCTCGTACTAGACGGAAGGATCAAAGCAGCTCAGGTGCCGGCAGAGATGAAAAACCCGATCATCCTGGATGGAAGACATCATTTCACAAGGTTACTGGTGGCAAGGGAGCACGCCAGAGCGGGACACGGGAGCCGCGAGAGAGTCGTGAACGACCTCAGGCAGAAGTTCTGGATATTAAAACTGCGGCCGACGGTGCGTACTCGAAACTCGCCAACTGGAGACCTGCCAGCCGAGCGCCTGGGGGCGTTCCAGAGACTATTTTCGTACTGTGGTCTCGACTGTTTCGGCCCGATGACGGTCACCATCGGCCGACGTCACGAGAAGAGGTGGGGAGCTCTCTTCACATGTCTGACGACGCGGGCGGTCCACCTGGAGCTGGTGGCGTCGCTGTCGACGGACTCTGCACTGATGGCTATGAGAAGAATGGCTGCGCGGCGAGGATGGCCGTCAGTCATGTACAGTGACAATGGTACGAACTTTAGAGGCGCGGACGTCGAGCTGCGGCAGGCGTACGCCGAGTGGGCGCCGGCTATGGCTCAACTCATCGGATGCAGTGGAAGTTTACACCGCCCGGGGCGCCGAGTCAAGGAGGTGCCTGGGAAAGGATGGTGAGGTCAGTGAAAACCGCCTTGCTAGCTACGCTGAACGAGAAGTCGCCCAAGGAAGAGGTACTCCAGACACTGATGGCCGAGGCGGAGTACTCAGTGAACGCTCGACCGCTCGTTCACGTATCAGTGGACCCCAACGATCCGTAGGCGATTACACCGAATCATTTCCTCCTCGGGTCGTCCACCGGACTGCCGTACGTCGGACCGTGTGTGCCGGCGGACAAGAAAATATGGAAAGTCGCGCAAGCCCTTGCCGACGAGTTCTGGAGGCGCTGGGTGAAGGAATACCTTCCCACGCTCACACCACGCTACGGGGCCACGCTGAGCAACCGATCCCTTGTACCGGGGGACCTGGTCGTCGTCGTCGACCCGACGCTGCCGCGTAATACGTGGCCGCGGGGGGTCGTGCACCGAGTCTACCCCGGCCCGGCCGGACAAGTGCGCTGTGCGGTCGTTCGCACGAGCAGTAGCGTGTTCCGGAGGCCAACGTCGAAGCTGGCGGTGCTAGAGGAGGCGCCGCAGTCGCAGTTGCGACCGCTGGCGGAGCAGTCTGCGGCGGGCCCGAACGGCCCACAGTCGCCGTCGCACCAGCCTACAGCGAGCTCGAGCAGCTCGCAGTCACCGCAGCAGTCCACGGCGGGATCGGCTAGCCCGCAGTCACCTGAGTTGGCTGCGTAGACCCTGGCTACTGCGTTACTACGTACTGCTACGGAGGATGTGAACGACAGCGGCCTCGTAACGTAATTACATAAGTGAATTGAAATGTGAACGATAAACAAGTGATATAAAACAGTACATAAACTATAATGGTGAACACTCCGTGACTATATATGCATAGATTTCTATAGCATCAGTGTGCAAAAGTCGTGTTAAATGGTGTTTTATGAAGTGAAGGTTATTTTGGTTACATATTTTAAACTATAGTGAATTTTAACGTAGTTTCTTTTGATTTATATAGATAGACATAATACCTAACGGGTAGAGTAATGATTTCGATTATATAATAAATGGATAAGTAGTTATTAAGAAAATAATGGTAAAAATGTAGAACATTTCATATATGGTGAAATTTAAGTTATGAATATCTTTTATATGGAATAAGATTATTAGTATATAAGGATTTATGTAATTGGATATAACAATAAAGAATTTTACACAACGCGTTTTGCTTCACCTGGCTCATGGAAAGTAGGGAAAATTATAGAAAATAGCCGTATAGAGAGGCAAAAGTGAGATAGCAAATCGGCTCGAAAGAGGCGTACGGGCGCGGCTCTCTATTGGCTCATGCCAGGTAAGCATGACGAAAAAAGTGAAAATGGTTCTCCTCAAATAGTGTTTTTATTGTCGCCCCGGCTCTGCCCAAATCACACCGATTTAGGGAGTATATAGCACCTTGCTATCTTCGAGTCTAATCTGAGCCGGCGGTTGAAACCCTTGATGAATTGGAATAATACAGTCACCTACAAAAAATTTCACTTTTTAATAAATGTGTATTGAAATATAATTTTATTTCATTTCCTTCCACTATAATAATAATTAAACCAAGGGAACAAATCGACATTGATAGTTTTTCGAGATTTTTTTATTGGCTTAAGATCTTTAGTAAAAATTTTACTTTTTAATAAGTATACGTATATTTTGAATATCATTTTAGTTTAATTCCTTTTTCTCTATAATTGTAACAATCTAATTTGTTTTAAAAAAATTATCAAGTAAAAATTTCACTTTTTAATAAATGTATAATGAAGTATCATTTTATTTAATTTCCTTCCACTCTATAATAATAATTAAACCAAGGGGAACAAATCGACATCGATATTTTTTAGAGATTTTTTTATTGGCCTAAAATCTTTAGTAAAAATTTTACTTTCTGATGTGTATATTTGAAATATCTTTTTAGTTTAATTCCCTTTACTCTATAATAAATAAAGCGAGGCGAGAAAACAACGCCGATATTTTTTAGAGATTATTTATTTGTTCAAAATTTTTTGTCATAATTTTACTTTTAAATGAATGTCTATTGGAGTATCATTTTATTTCCTTTTACTCTATAATAATAAATAAACCAAGGGTAAAAAAATCGACACCGATTGTTTTAGAGATTATATATTTATTCAAAATTTTTGATATTATATTATACTGGCTATTGTGAAAAACAAAAAAGCAAATAATATTTTGAATTGTGTTCATCACTTCGAAAACAGAAGAGAGGTTTTAACGTAACGTTTTAGGTAACTTTCCGAATGCGACGATGTGTAGAGAGGAACGGAGGTTACTTCCAAAAACAATAAATGTATTGGTAACTTTCTACATTAAACCGTTTTTCATTTTCTAAACATTTTCAGTGTTACCTAGGTAGATACACTTTAGGGTACAGGTGTGTAAGCAAAGGTGTAATGACGACCTCTGTGGCTCAGTTGATTGAGCGTGTTGGTGCCCAAGCCGGGGGTCGCGGGTTCGAATCCCGCCGAAGGAACTAAAAGTTTTTCTGTGTCCCTGGCCATGGATTACCCTTCAGCATGAATGGGCCGGCTCGATCGGGTAAATACCACGACCACGCAGTAAACCGGTATGAAATATACGCTACTGATATAATAGGTACGCTGTGTGAGTGCGGATTTACCGTAGGTCCAAGAGGGGTTGGGGATTTTTATGACTGGGAACGCATGTACCTGCGTTCCCAGTCATAGTTATAGTTCCCAGAGTAGGGTGTTGCAAGTGTCCATGAGTGACGGAAATCGCTTAACATTAGACGATTCATCTGCTCGTTTCCTGGTTCGTTTCATAACAAAACAACGATTTGAAATTGTGTTATTTTATCAATAAAATGACTCATTATATTGTTTTGTTTTACTCATGTCGTAAGAAAGTGAGGTGACGTAAGTGATAAGCAGGTAGTAATTAGGAACCCTCATTAGGAACAATAGGACGCCGAGGCGAGCATTAGATTGCGAACATCAGAGCCTGGAGATAGTAGATAATGAGGGGTAAATGCAAAACCTAACTTTGTAACCGGTAGAGATATTGAAAAACGGATAAGCGCAGTCGATAGGGCATGGGCGAAAACCCCCAATTTGTCATCGAAATACCCATTTTTGCCAGCCTGAGGCGGTGAGGCAGAACCAGCGAATCCCTAACTACTAGGTTTTGTCCCTGGAAAACCCCGCATTTTTTTAAGTTATCTATGTTTCTTCTTAATCGTCATGCACCAATACCTATATCAATAATTTCTACTCTATAATGTCAGTCCGATTGGCAATATGGTTACTTTTTGCGTTGTTCGGAAATTCGGAATATTCCCCGGTAAAATATTTTTGTGATTCTGTTTATTTTTTAAAATCTACTACAGCTCCGAGCAATGTTCGGTTACCCAGGTAATGCTTTTTGGAGTTACGTGCTAAGAGACGAGTCGTTTACTAATAATTTCGATGTTTCAAATTTGCCAGGCGATCGGTGAGGCTCGTTTGTCACAGCGCGGTCGCGTGTTATAAACGATTTTCGGAGCGGAAACGGAGCGATTTTCAGTCGCGCTCGCCGCGATTGGGGGCCCGCGGCTTCTGTAGAATGCAAATATACTTATATTATGTAAATAAGTAAAGCTCAACTCACGACGCTTTGTTTGTTTGCGCGTGTCGCTGCACCGGCGGGCGACTAGTAGAATCACACGGGCCGCGATCAGCCGCAGCCTCGGAAACTTGCACCCCCGCGCTCTGCGATCGGTTGGCGAGCGAAATTCTTATGTTTAGATTTGCCCGTTTTGCAGTCGCCCGGCTTGCGATTATAAATTAATTAATTTTAATTAAAATTAATTAATTAATTAATTACAATTAATTTAACCGGCCTCGTAAGTTTGAAAAAAAATCACAGTTCCACGATCGCGACGGGCGCGACTGTAAATCGCTCCGTGAGTTCTTAGCCTAAGGCTGGGGAATATATTATTATGATCCGGAAGGCCGGAGAAAATTCAAAGCACTGTAAATAGAACTTTGCGCTAATACAATAGAGCGGAAAATCGAGCACACGAGTTCGAGTCAAATGTCAATGTGATATATGACTCTTAGATTTTCAACTCTATTGTACTAGCGCAGATATTCTATTTTCAGTGCTCTGAATATTCCCGGGCCCGCCGGATTCCGGATCATATAGTCCCAGCCAGTTATTGGTTGTGAGTTTGAACGTGGAAAAGGTTCCGGAAAAGAACGTGGGTAACTATGGTAGGAGTATTCGCATTAATTTTGCCGTGAGGCATCAGTGATAATGACAAAATTTACCAATGAGGCTTATGCCGTGTTCACATTCACCAATTATAGTAAGCCATTTTGACATTTGCAATGTTGATTTAACGCGACAAACTTAACGCTATATAATGTATTCTATAGTGAATAGGTTAGAATATGTATATGTAAGTAAGTACAATATTATATCGTAAGTTTATCATTTTTGCTAACGTTCGTAGCCTCTGTAATTGACGTGGTGTGAAAGCGTTCATAGATACTTATTTACTATGGCAGATAGCTAATGTTATAAGGTATCTCGGGCTACTTTCATCTTAGGGTTCCGTTTCCGTTAACGCTGTACAAATGGCGCGGCCCAAGTGGGCCGCTTAGCGCTAGACAGGTAGATCCAAGCAAACGAAGTTGTAATAAAACAATCAAATTACATCAATCATATATTTTGTGATGACAACATTTACATCGTTTAACATACAATATAAAAATACACTTCCAAAATAAATATGGAGTAAAGTTAGTATCTATAACATCGTAGACAATAGACATAGTCGTAGACAATAGACATTACACAATGTTACATAAACCGCGCCTAACTTCAAGATACAGCCCAAAACGGACTGTATACACTTTCATCAGGTGATCTTGGCAAATGTTACGCACAACGGCAGTTATAAACGTTTATCAAAAGTCTGTATTTTAACCGACTTCCAAAAAGAAGGTTAACGTATGTAACATCAGGGAAAATGAATGTTTATCTGATTGTGGTTACGATTAGTTCACGTTACATTGAGATGGTGATCAGTTGCGTTAGTATTATTTCACGACCTCTGTGGCTCAGTGGTTGAGCGCGTTGGTGTTCTATAAATTCCGAAATCCGGCGGGCCTGGGAAAATTCAGAGCTCCGAAAATAGAACTCTTCTTCTTTAAAATGGCCTCTCATAGGAATAGCCAGTGTCAATGTAGTAATAGAACTCTGCGCTGATACCTACAATAAACTTGAAAATCGAAGTGACGAGTGTCTAGTTGTCATATATGACATTGACATTTGACTTAATGCTCACGTCGCGTGTTCGGTTTTCAACTCTATTGTAATAACGCGGAGTCCTATTTCAATGCTCTGAATTTTCCTCGACCCTCCGGATTCCGGACCATATATTCCCAGCCTAAGTTTTAAGTTGTGCTAAAACAGTATAACATTTGCCTCGATCTCGACAAATCATCACTATAGTGAAGGTAGAATATTGGTCATAGTTAGAGAACACATAGTTTATGTGAGAAGTAAAGCGGTGAGAACTTCTACAAAAATACAGTACAACTACATTCTTAATGTTCCGGAAAATTTGTGTTCAATACATTGTCTGTCATTTCCATAAGCATGTTTGATGTTGCTTAAGAACATATTTTTTCCTCTATTCAATATTATACAATATGTTTATAAACAATCTAGAACGCATTTTTGTAAATCCTTAAAATGACGAAGATACAAAAAAATTAAATTTACAATAGGAAAGAGAGCGATATATCGGCCTGTGATGTCACCAGTTGCTTCCGCCATACATATTCCATCATTAGGAAGTGCATGGCGGTAGCAGATTTTGACGTAACCAATCGTTTTGCGAGAAAGAGATGGGCAATATTTTTTATTTCTTTATAATTGCGACATCCTAAATAAGTTATTCTTTTAGATGTATATATATATATATACCTATAAACAACATTTTTAAAATTTCATTTGTTAAAAAGCGAACTTCGACACCAGGAAACATCCCTATTGCTGCGGGACATTAAGAGGGCAGTTGGACTGTCAGAACTTACAATACACTAAGCAACATGAATATTCATCTCTTATCTCTATGCAGTGTACACAACAGTTATGCGTCACAAAATATTATATACTTTACAACAATAGCATTATATTATGTGGATAGTTAGAAAACTAGTATTCAGCTCTTTCAATATAAAAAAACAATATGGTAATCGAGGATGATCGATTGGTTAGTAAAATACATATTAAAATCTAATGTTGCATTGTAAAAAAAAAAAAAAATTTACACAGTATATGCATGCAATTTGTAAATACTATATTTGTGTGTAAAATTAAACAACACAGCATATTTTAACAATCAATAATAATAACATTACAAGAAATAATAATAAACATTGAATAAGTATACCTTTAAAAACAATAAACATTTCCCAACATATTTGGCATAACATAAGCTCTTTAGGCCCGAGCCTTTTTATCATGATGTAAGTAAACAACCATTAAATATGTAGTGTAGATGAATATCTAGAACTAGAATTAAGAAACCTATACCTATACTTTTTGTAATACATATTATATTGAGTCTGGCAAATGCAAGTTGAGTCTGGCAAACGCAAGTTGAACCTAACCTGTGTTCAACTTGCGTTTGCCAGACTCAACTTGCGTTTACAAACTTTTAACTTGGCAACTCTATACGACTTTTTAAATGTCAATTTGACAAACCATAATTTTGCATAAATTCTATGGTTTTTGCTTGAAAGAGTAAAAAACGTTTATTTCACATTTTATTTTTATTATGTTGGTACTAATTAATTATCAATTTCTCATCAGGTTATTTAATTTTTTTCATAGGGATTAGAATGTTGCCCTTTTTTTTCATTTGCCGCCAATTCGCAGGTTCAACTTTTGTTTGCCAAACTCTAGAATCAATGAAATTGGTTTTTAGGCCATATTTACTTTAAAAAAAAGAACTAAAGTTTGTACTACAGAAGGCTCCTGACGGAAAATTATTAGATTGAGTGCATGCAGTTCTTTTTTTGTTTGTTTTTTTTCTGATTTGATTGATGTTTCAGATGTCTAATCACTCTAAAATATTATACCAATGCAAAAAATATTATCTCCTGTTCGTTTTGGAGAACAATATCTCTTAAATTATGGTAGTCACCTAAATACTGAATAATGAACATAAATTATATTAACATGACATTAACATTATTTATATTTTTTTTAGCAACCAACTAAAAAAAACATTTAATTCTGGAATGTTTCAACTAACAAGTATTATACAGGCTTTATTTTTATCCGAATTAATTATTTAACCCAACATTACACAGTATTACAGTATTACATATTAAGTAATGACAGTATGCATAACTAAAAATTTGCGTAATTTACAGAAAGATAACACGATTTATATTTCCTGACAATTATGCATGGACACCCACGTACTGCCTTACAACGCAGCGGCTTTGAAGATTACGCGCCCGCCGCGCTGTATAGGCCGCGCGGTTATGAATACAATTTGAGTATTTTAATTTTTAGGACAATCTGGTAAAACATTGAATGTCACACGTTTTATTATAATTATATTTTTCGACCGAGAATCGAATACTGATTACGCATTTGAACATCTATTTTTGTTTTGAAGTAATTCTGTATACTTGTATTAATATTTTTTAATCTTTGTTTACAGTGACAAAATAATCGGGTAACTGTGAATAAATAACCCTAATTTACTTACTATGTGAAAGACAAAAAAGAAAAAAGAATCTAGAGAACATTTTAGTATAAACAGTATTTGTAAGTAGCAGTATTTAAATCTTTAAAAATCTTTAAACATTAAAAATACAGCCTGTACATTAATGGTATTCCAGACAGACTTAATAGATATTTAAATATCACTTTGTGGTGGCAAGTTTAAAGGGTATAATATTTTGCAAAATCAATTGGAGAAGCCAGAAACTTTCGATTTATTGTTATGTAAAGGAGTTTAGGCAAAAACAAAAATTGAATGAGTTTACGGCTCTGTAAAGATCATCAACCTCACACTGTCACACAGCTGAATTTATAATGTGTTTTAAGTAAAAAAGTTTTGAAATCAGCTTGTAATTGCAGCAGTAATTGATTTTGCTAAACTTGAAATAGATTATACATAAAATACTTTTGCAGCATGCCTGTCAGTTCATGTATTTGTATTTGCCTGTGTCCGTTTGTTGGCTGCCCGACGGAACCTGATCTCAGTCAGCTGACCACTGAAAAATATAAGATATTTTCTTAATAACGGCACTATAAACATAAAATATTAAAATTACATAAACTGTACACTTTTTTTTACCAATATTTTCACTACTTTTAAATTTGTTATGCATGTTACTTACAATTATTTATTATTATAATAAACATTTAACATACACATATTATTATCACTCTTCTAAAGTATTATTTATATCCTGAGTCAGCAAATGACATTTTTAACTGACTTAAAAAAAGAGTATATTCTCATTTCGACTGTATGTTTTTATTTGTTCACTTTATTTCTCTTTTATTTTTTATTTATTTAAGTAACTAATATTATAAATCATATTTCAGCCAGAATTTTGTTACATATAAATTTCTCAATAAGTTTTAACCTACCCTCAGATTAAGTCCTCCATCCTTCCGCAGCTCCTGCTCACGCTTCTCCATCTCCTCGGACTTCTGCTGCATGCGCCGGACCCGCTCCGGGTCCTTCACCCCCCGAGCTGCTTCCTCCTTGCGCCTCTTC
Organism: Phengaris arion; assembly: GCA_963565745.1. Classification (NCBI taxonomy): domain Eukaryota; kingdom Metazoa; phylum Arthropoda; class Insecta; order Lepidoptera; family Lycaenidae; genus Phengaris; species Phengaris arion. The sequence goes on along the minus strand of OY751444.1, from coordinate 3,800,225 downwards.
TCTGCTGCCTCCACTTGTTGACGCCTTCGCGTCTCCTGAAATTTATCAAAGTTCCCACATTTTCGTACCTGCCAATATGTCGATCAGGATTCATCAGAGTAATAAGGGTGATTATAAAATTTATTGACAAGCTTATTAAAGCTTTAGATCATTGTTGTGGTTGTCAAGAAAAAAAAATGGTAGTAGAAAAATAAGAAAAAGAAAATAAAATGATATTTGGCGTTATAGGCAAAAATTGTAACGATTCTATAGGCTAACTACTTCTATGTGAAACATCATAGAAAGGTAGGAGATACAAGCATTAAGCAGAAATTGCGAATAATGTGTTATTTTACTGGTTAGTACCTTTTAATGAATTTTTGTAGGGTATTTTTTAATTAAATTAAAAACTTACAGCATCTGGAGTTAGAATTTCTGACGCTGAAGGTCTACAGCAGGATGTGAATATTCCCATTGTTTCAAAAACATTAAACAATTATCTACAATTTATTAAAAATTAAAACAACAAATTCTATCACTGCTGTCACTGTCATTTTCTTAAATTTAATTATTTTTTTATGTCTAAAAATAAGTGCGTTCAAAATAAAACATCGATAAAATTAACATCAAGCATCTTAATATATTCAATTCATATTAGATTTGGTGATCTAATATGATTTGAATTTAAGATGAGAGAGGTAGAATAGCTATAAATTATAAATTAACGCAATTTATAAGAGTATCAACTAAAACACTTTATTTATTTACTAAATACGCCAACTAACCATCCTCATCATTGTGATTGTATTAATATTGGCCATTTTTTTATTAAGCTTTTTGCAAATAAATATTTTTTATAAAAAACGATCTTGTACACTCTCTCTCTTCAAATTGCCTGTATTGTTAGATAAAAATAAAACTTTCAATTAAAAATGAGGAACGAAGAAAGGCTCCTCTGAAAATAAAACAAATCAATAAGATTTTTCAGAAGACTTTAAAATATTGTTGCCATTGAAAAATATATAATAAGGAATCATAAGATTAGTCTTGCTATGTATCAACATAATATATTATCATATTTTGTTTAGTTTTTGGGATATTTTAATTTATTATTTTCCCAACATTTTTAGCAAAAAATAGAACTTTTTAATAAGTTTTTAATAAGTGCAACACCAGCATAAGTACTTGCTCTGGGGATTGTCGTAAAGTCTTTATTCTGAAGATTAAAATTATATAAAAATATGCTATCACGGCTAGCTTTACGTTCACGTGAGTAATTCATTTACAATTATTCTAACAAATTCATGTAGTTTAGAATGAATAAAATTCTATGAGCTTCGTGTTTTGGAAGTTTATGTAATCACTGATTGACAGCTACCGCACTCAGTATAGCAATAAATTAATTGAAATTATTCCTTATGCACACATTTTCAGCTTATTTTATAGGCTAATTTCATAAAATCAATAATAACTATAATATATATTTGCAAGGTAGGAAAATAATAACCTAACTAACTATCAGCTGACTAAAAACTGAAATATTTTTACAAGTATCCTAATAATATTGGTACTAGATGGTTATTTCAAAGGTTATAATGAATATGCAATTTATAAATAACGAATGTTGTAATTATGAAAGACCAAAGACATATAAGCCCCCTGCATCATTAGTTTATTCAAATGAAGGATACTTGTCTTGAGACCCGCCCCACATTAACAAACAAAAATACCACAAGGTTAGAAGTTCAAACAAGAAGTCTACCTAGTGTTCTTAATTAATAGTTGATATGAAGTTTATAAATTTCTCTATGCAAATGCAAAGTGTATAAAAGAATATCTTATCACTTGTCTCTGCTTGATGCACTTAGAGTACTGAATGTCGAAAATTCAATTTCATAGTACAGTTTACCACTTTCACTATAGCAATAATCTTTTTTGTAATTTCAGTTTTGGCTCGTCCGCCAGTATCCACAGCTCTGGTGGCTCGTGGTTCAGCTTCCGATGTGTCTAACATAGAACAAAACTTCCCCAGGCCTGTCAGAGGAGAGCCTGGCAAAGTCCGCCTGGGCTTCATTCCAGAAGAATGGTAAATAAGTTCATATTTAAAAAAGAATAATAATAAATGCCTTTATTCACTGAATACACATTTTAACATAATATTGCTTCTAAGATAAACAATGTTGTTTTACTTAACTACTAAAAACTTGAATTAAATCAGCAACCATTTTATTGGTCAGGTTGTTCCTTGACATAGGCCTCCCATAGTTTTTTCCACTCTTCTCTGTTCCGAGCTATCCTTCTCCACCCTTTAGGTAAATCATCCTCCCATTGTTTAGTCTGGTCATCATTCAGTATTTTTATAAATAAACTAGATGCGAATTCATGCACGAAATAAAAATACTAACCATATATTTTGCCATCTTTCCAATTGTCTACTCCAAAAACTACTCTATGCAAAATTTAATCAAAATTGGTAGTTTCAGGAGCCTATAGTAAAGAAGGAAATAATCAAATCTTTTATAATAATATTATTATGGATGGATAAAATGAGCTGGCTTGCTTGCCTCCATGGGCCTCCATAAGCAAAGTTCAAGTACCAAAATTATTAAAACAAATTGCATATTCCAGGTTCCAATTCTTCCACTCAAAGACCGGTGTAACTGGTCCCTACACATTTGGTGTTGGTCTCATTACATACCTCTGCAGCAAGGAGATCTACGTTATGGAACATGAGTACTACACAGGTCTCTCCATCTTCATAATGATCTACTATGCCTCTACACGTTTAGGACCCAAACTCGGAGCCTGGCTGGACAAGGAAGTCGATGTGAGTTAATTCATCCATTATTTAGTCTTTAAATTGTTTCAAAGGTAGGTGGTGAAATTTGAGAAGACTCATTTCTAAAATTAGACAAGTAAAGGAATAAAAACACTGTTCACTTCTATTTTCTTGCAAAAAGTTTATTAACCCCTTCTTCTTCTTCTTTTGGCATAGCCTTCCTTGTAATAGGAGTTGTCAGCGTCAGAGTAATGCAGCAGATGTTCAGTGATAAGCTGATGGCGTACAGTGCAGGGAATGGCTCATGCAATGACTTCATGGGTACCTCATGCAGATACAAGTTATAATTACTAGTATAAAAACAGAATGATATGCAAAGCCAATGTTTCTTACTCTTTTTTTTTTTAATAAAAAATAATATACAGAACAATTATATAAATAAAATAAAAATTAATGAAAATAAGTTAGGTATATATTAGTAATACATAATCAAAGTTTTATGTGATTTGAAGCTATAAATGAACATAGAGTGTTCACAAAATATGGAGTAAAGACGTAGGATAATATAGTCTTAAGATTAATGGGTCGAGGAATGTGTATAGGAAGAAAGTCATATAAAGAAAGATTTATAGGACAGTTAAAGAAGATATGAATAAGATATTTTATTATTAACCCCTTAATAATAAAAATATTTACACAACTGATTAGCAATGCAATGTCATCTGTCAAGTTACTTTTCCAATGTATTGGACAAAGACAGTGACACCCTCAACTACACTCTTACATTGGCAACTTCTATTGAGGTGGGAATATGCCAAAAGAAGAACATTATATTGCTAATAAGTTGTGTAAATATTTTATTAGTATGGGAGTAGGTGTACAATACGCTAGTTTCATCTATCAAAATCTAATGATATAAATTTGTTATTTATATATTGTTTCTATCAAAAGAATTACAAATACAACACTATTTTGTTATAAAAATATGCGATTTATTTATAATTTCAAAAATAAAACTGTAGTTTTATTAGTCACATGACCGAAAACGCCAGCCGCCATAAGAACTTAAAAATCGATTAAACAACAGCGAAAATTAAATCTAAAGTTCATGCACTACACATATGACATTTGTTTGTTTCTGTTCTTATGACGTCACGATAATGGCGGCTGTCGTTTTGGCTCATCATTTATCGTTTAAATTTTAATAATTTTTTCTTTGCATAAAGAGATATTATTTCCAGGAAATAAAAATACTAGTTGACTATCGAATCGATACGAACATTATAAATTATGTATGTAAAAGGATGTAGAATAGCCTATTCTATAATGCATCAGACATAAGGCAGTTGTGAAGAGCAACCTATAAATATACACTTTTTAATCATATCTACATTGTTTACAGGCCCACGAAAAGGAGTGGAACCAGGGCCGTGTAAACACCCTCAAGGGTCTGGAAGACGCAATCGAGGGTGAGAAAAAGGCCCAGTGGAGCGCCCAGGGCCAGGAACTGCTGATAGCCGCCAAGAAAGAGAATGTCCTGCTGCAGCTGGAGGCGGTTTACCGTGAACGCATGATGAATGCGTACCTCGAAGTGAGTATTTAAATTTGAGCATTACCAATTGACCGAAAAAAATTAGGGTCTGACAGTCTTGATCTGGCATGTCGATGCGATCGCATTTTACACAGTTTTTTCCGTGTATCACTACTATTAATACAATAATGGGTTAGCATTCATTGATCATATTATATATTTAGTGTCACTTGCTTCGACTACTACTAACTGCTATCTACTAACATGCTTCAACTGACTACTACACTGCCAGTAAAAATTTAAAACGTTCCACATGCTAGTAGTTCAAACTTTTGCCTTAACTCTTAAAATCACATTTGCAGTTTGGAATGTTCGGCTAAATATGTCAAATCCACGTATTACCCCGATGTTTTATCCGCAGTCCAAACTGCATAGATTCATGCGCAGTTTTTTTATTAAGTAGTTATTTTGATTGTATACTATTTATGCAGCCCTTTTTCAAAAAAAATTTAAGATTGTTAAATATGTTTATAACATATTTAACAATCTTAAATTTTTTTTGAGCTGCACATACTAAAGCTCTATGTCAAAATGTTTCCAGGTAAAGAAACGCCTCGACTACCAGCTGGAGAAGTCTTCCCTGGAGAGACGTATCGCCCAGAAGAACATGGTTGACTGGATAGTAGCCAATGTGACCAAGGCCATCACAGCAGATCAGGAGAAGCAGACGATGGACCGCTGCATCGCTGACCTGGCCTCGCTTGCTGCCGCAAAGTGAATGCTGCCCATCTTTGTTAATTATGTAAATTAAATAAATCGTGATATAGTTAGATGAAGTTTGAAACACCTCATTGGACCTCCATTTACATACATATTGGGTACATCGAAATGAGCGTTTTTAGAAAAGGTCTGGAGTAAAAGTGCACACCACGATGCGCGTTCGAAGGCGTCTGCGTTATATCTCAAAGGAATGAAGGCTTTATCTAAACTCTAAAGCTTATTCTCACTTGAACACATTTTTATGTAATAACTTTTAAGAATGTTAATGCTTAAAATTACGTCTCTACCTTACACTGTATAAATATTTTTATTAGTGAAGGGGGTTTAAATTGAATAAAGGAGGACTTTTGGTCATTGCATGTTGGTCAGAGAACATTATACTTACAGCTTGGCAAAGAAGATATTGGAATGAAATTTATTATAATATATTTAAATTAAATGACACTCCAATCATATAAAAACATAAAAGATGATACAGTCGAAAATGTTTTTAGTTCCCGCTGTCACCGCGTCATACTCTTTTTTGCCAACCTGTACTTGCTAACTTACGTTATAAACGCGAAAGTTTGTTAGTATGGATGTTTCCGACACTCACGCAATAATTACTTTATAACAGAGTACAGAACCCCAGTTCTCGTATATAACTTACTTTTATTTTACTGAATTATAAATTAATTGTCTCGATATCATAAACTGATCTCGAGTTTGGACCAATCAAAACGGGTTTGACATTTATGAGAATACCAATTTGCAGTTTTAACATATCGGGACTGTATTATTGCAGAATTTTATAAGCAGAATCGACTTCAGCACTAGTCAATACTAACAGCAAGCTCGCATAATTCATCAGGCTTGGGGCATAGATATAATAAAATACAAAAATTAAACAATTTGATTATGTTACTTTATTTATACATTACGATATTATGACAACAATCGTGTTAATTCGTTAAAGCTCTTCCACGCCCGGCCACCGGCCCAATAAATATATAAATAACTAAACAAGCCATAAAACAAAAAAGAGCATCATATTATGACTATGAAGTATGAACCGAAACATTCAAAGTAAAAATCTCATAAGCGATAATTTAAATTATCAAATTAATAAACTGATTGTAGTATATCTATCGACAGAATTACACTATGTTTAGAAATGTAGCCATTTGTAAAATAATTTTCAAGATATTCCTACGATTGAGATTTTATAGGTCTCAATAGTTATAGTTATACATAATAGGTATTTGATGTCCCAATTGAATTTCTCCCTCGATTTTAGTACTTTTTTTGGCCAAAAGCTTCTTCACAATGCATTTATAAATTTCAAAACATAATGTTTTTCTGAAAACAACATATTAATCTTACATAAAAACATATCGACAAAAGCTAATGTCACAACACAAAATAACAAAATACTGTTGCCTATTTCCTTAAGCTAAATTTATATAATCAATCTAAACATTACTTGCTACTATTATCTGTGCGTTTATACGGCGCCATTAATATCAAGAGTAAAAATTGAACACAGTTTATGTTTCCAACTTACAATGTTTAATACAATAATGGGTTTAGCATTCATTGATCAAAATATATTTAGTTGTGACCACGAGAAGAAATAAAATTTGTAAACAAACATTTGTGGGTTCTTTTAAAATCTCACTACAGTGGCACTAAAGTAGGCAGAAGGTTTGTATTTCCTACTAATATTATAAATGTGAAAGTTTGTGAGGATGGATGGATGGATGTTTGTTATTCTTTCACGCAAATACTACTGAACGTATTTTGATGCATTTGGTATGGTAGTAGTGTAGGATCTGGATTGGCTACCTTTTATCCTGGAAAAGTGTTGTATTCCTGCGGGATGCCCGATAATATATTTATACGCGGGCCGAGCCGCGGGAAACAGCTGGTATGCTATAAAGTTGTGCAAGTACTTAGGCGTAAGATGAAAACGTCTTTAATCTTTATTCCCGCCACTTACAGCAAGACAATCATTTTTTAAGATTGAACAAATGAATCAACATAATATAGCCCACTTGCAAAATAGTTTTTATGTATTATGATCAATGAATTACCTACCACTAAAAGTTAAAATATTATGCATTATTTAATTACACTGCTATAACTTATTAAATAGTAGCTTACAATTAAAGATTACGCAAATTAGTATTTGGTTTGTATTGTAATCATAGTTAGGTATAGACGAGGCATGCGCATGTCGAAGCAAAAAGTCTCCACACTTAAACTGCTTTACTTTCGGCGTCGTTTGGGAGAGTAGGGTTTTGCCATTTGCCATCTTGACATTTCCACTTTTGCTTTCCATTGTTTAGTCCAGGCATGACCAACGTGCGGCCCGCGGGCATTTATCCCATGCGGCTCCTGAGCTATCGACTCGGTAATCGAGCGGTCGACATTTTAAAGTCGTCCTGTACACCTGTGTTTATGACAAAATTTGGTAATGTTTGAGAGACATTGATTATTGGGGTTTCGGGGACGAATTGTGTATTTTATTAGATGTGCGCTCCGTTTGGGTTCTGCTAAAATAAAAAATGGCACGCAATCTTGAAGATGTTGGTCATGCCTGGTTTAGTCAGTACTCAGTCCGCATTTATTTGACAAAATCTTCTGAAATCAAGATGGCGTAACTTGTATGAAGATTTTTTTCTGTCAAATGTACGTCATAGCCCATCCCTAGTTTTGAAATCATTGATTGTAATACAAAAGAGCGCCAGAAAAAAAAAAATTGAACGCGTAGATATCAAAGAAGAACCTTCTTTGGTTTTTATGACTAAGATTATAGAATATTGTAAAAGTCGTACTGACAATATTATGGCGGATATGTATAATTTAAACTACATTACTGCCTCAGATTATAAAAATAGGCAGATGTAACGCACGCAACGAAAAGAGTGAAACCACCTTTAAAACATGTGTGCGTAAGGCACTTGAGAAGTACTGTCGGAACATCTGTGTGCGTCTAATGATACCAGAAACAGAAAAAATCTCCCGGCATCTTTACTGTATGTACGGCAACCTGCAAATTGTAAAATGGTGTAGGTATTTAAAGTACCCCGCAAATATTTTACAGTTACAAGTAAAATCGCTTTTTCGTACTCAAACCATGATTCGATTGTAAATAAATAAAAAATATTTTATTATTATTATGATAAACCTTTTATTATTATTATTATAACTGCATTTATTGAAATCAATTCTAACATTGCTACATTGCGCCAACAAGTAAGGTTCCCTAAATGTAGGGAAAAATATCCGCCTAAAAACTTGCAACACTGACAGCTTGATGTTGACATTTTGTGTTTCAAGGGAACCGCAAAGTAATATTGTAATTAATTAAATAAACTAACAGAAGAATCTATAAGTAGAATGATATTCTATCTTTTTTTTAAAGCAGTATGACGCTCTGTTTATCACTAAACTCTAAAGTGAAACCGCATTTGCTTTGGTAGCTTCGTCCAGATGTTTGGTGCGCTCAATCTGCCTATTGTTTAATCTGAGATTATTGCAACAAAATTCATAAAAATACCTATATATAAAAGTATAAATTATTATTTAAAAATTATTGTATAAAAAAACAATACAAAGGAGTCTTGTATAATTACATATAAAAATATAGTATTGAATATATATGCGCGTATAAAAAAACTGTTTATCTTAAATTACTTAAAAAAGGTGGTAAATTGTATAAAAATTTTTAATCGCTTCGGTGCTAATATGAAATAAATACAACCTATCGAAAACCTGCAAATGAAACATCAGTAGAAAAGCACCATCTTATGTCACTGTCACTTTGACAAATCCCTCGCGTTTGGATACTCCGATTTTTTTAGAAAAATGCTAATAAAAATATGTTTTACATATAATTAACAAAATCCTAGATGCTCCACACATTTTGGCACTATTACACATAGCAGAAACATAATACGTCTTCTTAAAGAAGACAAATACCAAACTCTGGATTTATAATCTCACTCTGAAAAATTTCATTCTTGTTAGTTCGTCTCTTTTTTCATTTGTCAGTTAGCAGAGACAGAGTTATGTTTCTATCATTTAACTGATTAAGATTAAAGATCAGAGTTTATAATTACTGCGTTAATGGTAATTTTTCAACCAAAACTCTCATATGAAGTAAATTTATCCAAACGCCTCTCACCAACACAGTTACAGAATGGTGCACCGTCTCTTCTTATTCCTGTGTTCCGCTTTGAAGTGAACCCTCTCGGCCTCCTGGAACCGTCTAATCAGTCGGACTAGCTCGTGGAAGGCTTGGTCCACGTTCATACGAGCCTTGGCACTGCACTCGATGTAAGGCACCTTCAGCTGTCTCGACAGACTTTGAGCTTTTTCTAGGGTCACCTGGAAATTCCAAGAGTCAAGTATAAATCTATAGTAAATCGATTTCTCGTAAGTCTTACTTAATACATGCAAAATAATAACGGAGAAACCCAATGCCGGGCAGAGTCGTGGGCATATGGGACTTTGTATTATACATATAAAACCGATCACGTCAGCTTAAAAAAAAAACAGATTAAAATCGGTTCGTTTGGGCGCTACACACACATACACGTAAAAGTTACACCCCTCTGTTTTCCTCAGGGGTTAAAATGTACGGTGTAAAAACTCCGCTACTCACCACTCTCTGCTCCTTCAGATCCGCCTTGTTCCCCACCAGCAGCATGGGGAACTCATATCTGTCCTTCACCCGCAGGATCTGCTTGTGGAACTTGAGCAGCTCGTCGAAGCTGGCGTGGTCCGCCACGCTAAACACCAGAAGGAAGCCCTCCCCTGAGCGCATGTACTGCTCCCGCATAGCGCTGAACTCTTCCTGGCCAGCCGTGTCCAGGACTGAAAGAGAGAATTGGTGAGAGAGAGAAATGCAACCAACGAATGTATTACGATTCGCAAGTAATAGAGAAAAGTTCACATTCAACAAAAAAAAGACGTGTTCGAATTTTTCAAGAACTAAACAGTTTGCGCATTCTCAGAACTTCAATGTCGAAATAGTTCGAGCAAACATTCGAAATCGAGGTAAATTTTGATTATGAAGTTTTAAGAATGTACAAATTATTTTTCTTTTTTTTTATTATTTATTTATTGATAACGTTACGGCTTAAAACCATTTGCCATTTGTCAAGTTAAAATGGCGGAAAATAGAATGAAATGGCGGGAAATAGAATTCTCGTTTAAGTTTTCAGCACCGTATTTCTAAATTTTCAAGTCTAAAGTCTAGTCAAAGTTCAAATATGTAGTCAGTGCAGTCAATGAGTCAAGTCAGTCGATTCTGTAAAGTGGTAGTAGATTTACTGAAAGTTCCTAGGGAGTTCCAAAATAGCACGTTTTTTTGAAGTTGTACCACTTGCCCACACTTGTGCACGTTAACGAATATTTAATTATCTTAAGTTTCAATAAAAGGGGTATTTACAAGGTAGAGGACGGATTTAAAATTGATAGGGCGAGGAATTGTAGGAGGGGGGAGGGATATAATGAGGAAAAATAGTGCTTTTTCTTTTTCTTCACTAGTTCTGTCCCACACATTTTGCCACCTGATATTCAAGTGATTTTTAGCTAGAGGAATTAAATCCTGGCAATAAAGGTTTATTATATTGACTTGGTCCACTTGTTGTGATAGCATCTTTAGCATAAGCATCTAGTCTCATTGCCAGTAATTCCACTATGACCTGGTAAATGGTTTCCTGTTAGATCGGTTTACGGACGATAATTTTACGTGATAACGTCATCACAAGCCGAACGCTTAGGCCGATCGTGCCTCTCTATCGCTTGTTCCGCGCTCTCGCTTGCACGCTCGGCTCAGGCGGAACGTTTTCGTGCGTGTAGCCGTCGTTCAACGACTTATAAGACGTTATCACGTCCAAAAATTCGAACTCCGAATTTTTATTATAATATGAACTGTTCTCTGTGGCATGAGAATAATGCCCCAGAGATTTTACGGGGTTCCATTCCGATTCTGAAAGTTCGGAACATCGCGTCGGCATGATTTTGCACGACCTCTCTGGCTCCGTGGTCGAGCGCGTCGGTGCTCGAGCCGGAAGTCGCGAGTTCAAATCCCGCCACAGAAACAAAAAGTTTTCTTTGTTCCTGATGTGAAAAAAATCCCATTTGTTTTATTGGAAATTAATTAAATAAATATTTATTTTATTAAGGTTTTTAGTATGTGTAGTTAACAGCAACAGAAATAAATAATCTGTAAAAATTTCAACTGTTTACAGCCTGGTGACAGACAGACAGACAGAAGTCTCAGTAAATTCCCATTACCCATTTTATCCCTTCAGGTACGGAAACCTAAAAAACCATGTGAAGTACTTACTGTCCAGCTTAGCAGGTATATCGTCGATGACACATTGCTTGGTGTAGCTGTCTTCGATAGTTGGGTCGTAGTCTGTCACAAAGTAACTCTAAAAAAAAAAAACAGAACAACATAAGCAACAACCGCATACTAATTATCTAATACTTAAACGAGACGATCTTGTATATATATAATTGATATCATCACAACGGCTACAAGTATTACTAGATAGATATAGGCCTTATCCTTTAAAAACTGCGCATTCTTAAGCAATATATGTTTTTTTATTTCGTCGTGCAACAATATATCGATAATTTCGACTCTCTTACGTCAGTCTGATTGGCAGCTCAGTATGCGTACCTGCGTATAATTTTTACATTGTTTGAAATTTCGGAATCTGGTGGGTTCGAATCCCAGTAAGATAAATATTTTTGTGGTTCTTATTATTTCTTAAACATATATTTTTTTATTATTTTATCGTTCTACTAAAACACCGAGCAAAGCTCGGTCTCTAAGGTGTAAGGTATATTTAATATGTGAAGCAAAAACGTTCAGTAGCATAACGAGAATTGTGCAACCGAAGGAGTATGAAATTTGTCCTGGAAATTAAAGTTCATGTGGAAGGTGTGCTAATATTATTTTAAATAATTAAAGAAAAAATCTAATATTATTTTAAATAATAATCTAACCACACTAGTATTCTCAAATCGGTAACATTATAACCATAAAGGACATAGGAAATTTTACTATGGAACAATTAATTATTCATGGCCACCAGAGATAAAAATAGATTAGATGTAAGGTTAATCATGTTGCATCTGGATTACAATAGATTAGGTCGCATATCAGCAGGGGTTCCCACTTCAAGTAAATCAGTAAATACTGTGATATTTTAACTAATTTCAACAAATATTCATATAACTTATGATTAACAATTTATTGATTATATCCACTTCTCCATGGATATGAATTAAAATGATTACGGTAAATAAAATGCGAATGAAAATTATACAATGTAATAATATCATGATTTGTGGTCTTTTCCCTTTTTAGTGCAGAAACTGCAGCCACTTATCAAGTTTTAAAGTTTGAAGGGATTTTAGCTTTTATAACATTACTAGCTGTTGCTCGCGGCTCCGCCCGCGTAAATATAGTATCCCTCAGGAACACTACTTTTTCGGGATAAAAAGTAGCCTGTGTTTTAATCCAGAGTCTAAATAAACTACAACCATACCAAATTTCATCAAAATCCGTTTGGTAGTTTTCGCATGAAAGCGTAACATAAATCCAAGCTTTCTCATTTATAATATTAGTAAGGATTTGAATAGAATCAATTTTATTAACTGAATATAATAACCTAATAAATTAAAGATTGACACAAAAAATTTGCAAAAGTATCACACTCCAAGATTGAATGAAAAATAAACAAAATGTAATACAATATAATATATATATTTTCAAACCAACAACTTAGTACATGTAATATCATCTTTATAATTTGAGTACCTATTTAAGACTAATATCCACTATACATAGGATTATACTAACTATAATTGGTAATAATAAGTAGTACATTGTGAAAAAATTTAAGTCTTGAGACGTTACTGCCATCCCACCATCACCTACACACAACCTACATGTGCATTCAATGAAATTGTAGTCAATGAAAACTGTCCTATTAAATATGTGTCATATTAAAGCAAACTTTTTAAGAAAACATAAATATCAAAAGTTAGACTAATCATAAAGATTTATTTTTAAATTTATTATTTAAATTTCTTAAGTTAGACCGAAATATAAAAATCATCGCAGTAAAAAAAAGTTTACATGTTTAGTATTTTACGAGTACACAATATAATTTACCTGTAAAAAGCTAAACAAATTTATTCTATAACTTTTCAAATAGTACTATATCTACTTCCTGCTCTAAACTCAAGGCAATGTAGGTATAAATATTAAAAGTTTATTGAAGATGAAGAATATTAAATATATAATAACACTATGCAATTTAAAGTTATATTTATGCAGTTTAAAGTAATTGCTATATTAAAGTACTTTCAAAACATGTCATTAGATTGTTATTTATTTTTAAATGACAGTCGAAAGATAAATATAGAGGTCAAGTTACAGGAACTCAAAAACCATCTGATGACGATTGTGGGCGGCGTCTACGGGCGACGGACCTTGACATATTATACATCTAATATCACTATTTATAAATATGATTAAACTATCTTACAGGAAAAAAGTGAATAAACAATCATTGTTACAACAATAAACGGAAATGAAAGTCCAGTTCGTACGCAAAATCTTAGTCATAGGTATTGATAGACAAATAGACGAGATACCTGAATAAACTGAATAGTGATAGCGCTTTTACCGACTCCGCCTCCGCCGACGACCACCAATTTGTATGTTTGAGCCTGGCTCGGTCTGTCGGTGTGTCGAGACATATTTGAAAATTATGAAATTAAACAACTTTCCTATACGAAAATGTCTATTTTTTGCTATGTATTTTCAACTAAATCGCTAAGAGATCGCTAATCACAAACCACAATTGACGGTCATAGAGCTTTGACAGATGATTCAAGAATCAATTGCAAGTGTCAAAGTCAAATTGACATCACAGACGTCATAATTTTAATTTTTAAATAAATGGCGTCGGCTTTTGCCAGTGTCAAGTTAAAAAAATGGAAATAAAATTTTCGTTTGTGGTTGTACCCATAATAAACCCATAATGTTTGTGTTCGTTCTAGGTTTAGCGGTTTCTACGGTCAGTATGACAGTATGGCGCCTAAAGGACTATACTGAACCATCCAGCCTGCAAGCCCAAGACCGCAGACTTGTAGGCTATTGATATTAATGACGGCTATTAGTACCGGTGCTGGATTTTCTGGATGGGCTGTGAGTATGGCGCTTAAGATTATTCAACAAACTTCTTCCAGCACACCGTACCCTTGTAATTTCATAAAACCCACTCATAAGGCAGAGTTTTTGTCAACACACCCTGACATTGGCGAATTACTAAAGAACCATATAAATAGAATAAGTAGAATAATATTAGAAAGTTTTCAACACCATGCTTTTGAAGTTTTGTCGGGGATTAAATGGGTGACGTTGTGAATTTGTAATATTTCAAAAATTTGTATTATCTCGGTTCTTAATGTGTAATATTGGTAGAATATTAACCATTAAATATTCGTTAACGTGCACAAGTGTGGGCAAGTGGTACAACTTCTAAAAACGTGCTATTTTGAGTTTTCCTCCAAAACTCCCTAGGAACTTTAAGTAAAGCTTCTACCACTTTACTGAATCGATTGACATGACTCATGGACTGCACTGACTATTTATTTGGACTTTGACTAGACTTTAGACTTGACCATTTAGGAATACGGTGTTGAAAATTGAAAAGAAAGTTCTATTTCCCGCCTTTTTAATTTGACACTGGCAAATAGTTATAAGCCGATACCATATATAAATAAAATAAATAAAAAAAGAAGGTAGGTAGTTGGTACTTGGTTGTCAAAGTTTGAAATTTTGCACAAGTTGATATTTCCCAATTCACGATCTATATTGTTTTGTTGTTTATTTTCTTACTGAACGTTTTTAATCATATCCGATAATTTAAAGGTTTAAAGAAATGTTTTCTACAAGTTCCCAAAAGAAATTTTGGACCTTTAGTGACGAAAGTGAGCTAGCTCGACATCGTGAAAAACATAACATAAACTTCATTGCAAAACATGGGCAACATCTAGACGAGTATCAGAGATTTAACTTCTTTTTATCACCAGAAGAAGAGCGGCTTCTTCTTAAGCAGTATGAGCTTCACCTAAAGGAGTTCTGTAAACGTTTCGCACCGCCAATGCCGAAGGGAGTCGTTGGAACCGCGTTCCATTATTTCAAGAGGTTTTATTTGTACAATTCAACCATGGACTATCATCCAAAAGAAATTCTGGCCACTTGTGTGTACTTGGCGTGCAAGGTAGAGGAGTTCAATGTGTCCATAGGTCAGTTTGTAGCCAACATTAAGGGTGACAGAGAAAAAGCTTCTGATATTATATTGAATAACGAACTATTGCTTATGCAGCAGCTAAACTACAACCTAACAATACACAATCCTTTCCGTCCCGTTGAGGGCTTCCTCATTGACATAAAGACAAGATGTACATTGGCCAATCCAGAAAGATTGAGAGGAGGTATTGATGAGTTTTTAGAGAAGGTATTTTTAACTGATGCTTGTTTGTTATATGCGCCTTCTCAAATAGCCCTTGCTGCTGTGTTGCACGCGGCCAGCAAGGAACAGGAGAACCTGGACAGCTATGTTACCGATATGCTGTTCAGTAATGCTGGACCAGATAAACTGGCAATTTTGATTGAAGCAGTTCGTAAGATACGATCAATGGTGAAATTTGTGGAGACGCCGGCCAGAGAGAGAGTGAGATTGATTGAAAAGAAGCTGGACAGGTGCAGGAATCAGGAGAACAACCCTGACAGTGAGATTTATAAGCGGAGAATGAGGGAGGTGTTTGACGAAGACGATCCTCCTCACACAGGATCCAGCAGGATGTCTCTGGACACAAGTGGTGTGCACCAAGTTCTGTCTCCTTCTGCATCATAATGGTTGACACCATATTAGAAAAAGTATTAATCCTTTGCTTTAACCTCAGACCAAATAAAAAAGTGAAAACAAGAGTTCTGAGAACCACACACAGTTTAAACTATGCTTCTCCGTGTAATTACACAGTGTCACACACACTTTGTAACTAAACTACGACTTACCTTGTAAGACGAGCTGTGGCGGTGTGTGGTTTTGGTTTGTATGTTGTGCATGTGGATTGCGGATGCATGCTCTACATAATAAAAAACGGCCTCTGTTTTTGTTTGATAAAGGGCTGCCGTCACTTTTTTATTTGGTGTAAGGCGTTAACAAGCAATTCAATTGTTACAAAACGATTGCCATAAAGGAACTAGACTTGTTGACAGTAAACATTACAATCAGTCAAAGCAATTTTCATCATAATGTTTCTATAAATAATAAAAAATAAAATATTTAAAGGATTGACTAAAAAGACTAGGACTAAGTTACACATGACAATAAAATAACATCACTACCGGACTTAAAAATCAGGATTCATAGGAAATCTTATAAAAGAATGTTAATCGTTTAAGTTATGTAGTGTTAAAAAGATCTTTATATCTTTTTTAAAATATGTATACTATGACATCGCTAGGATTATTTTTAAGTGATATCATAATGGCTAAATTTAATAAAATATATTAAAGATTATGTACTTTTTCAATTTACATCATTATAATATCATTTTTTTCCGACTTCCAAAAAAAGGAGGCGGTTATACATTCAGCTGTATATATTTTATTTTTATTCTACACAAACTTTTTAAGGAGATTTGCTTGTTTTTATGCTTGTTTTTTTGTTTGCATTGAATAGGCTCCGAAAGTAATGGACCGGTTTCGATGTTATTTCATTTTTATTACAGACTAGATGTTGCCCAAGTCTTCGTGCGCCTGAAATGAAATCCCGCGGGAACCGTACCATCTGCCTCGATCATAAGTAGCATATGTCCTTCCCCGTGGTCTAATCTGTACATGTGCCAAATTTCATCAACATTGGTCTAGCAGTTTCGGGGCCTATTCAATACAAACAAACAAACATACAGACATACAAATCCTTCCACTTTTTAATATTAGCATAGATATGGGGGAATTACTAATAAAAATATTTACACAATGGATATGCAATACAATGTCTTGTCCTTGTCTGCCAAGCTACTTTCTCCACGTATCAGACAAACAAAACATTGTATAACTTATCCACCGTTTAAATATTTTTATTAGTAAGGGGGATAGAGTAGACCTTGGGGAGGACATAGGCTACTTTTTACCGTGGGAAAATCATACAGTTAAAGCTAGAATACAAGATAACTCAAGATGAGCCTGAATAAAAGTTTTATTTTTTATTTTTATTATTATCCAACAAGTTTAAAGTAATATAAGGCAAGAAAAGAAGCCATGTAAGTATTTTAAAAAAACCTTTATTCATAACAGTTTATACATTTCTACAAATATATACTTATAAACTTATTTATATATGGTGCCATTGTCGTGGAGGATGTCGTAAAACAATACAGGCGTGTGGAAGTCTCAAGGCTTTTGGCAAAACAGTAGTCTTTCAGCTTCATTCTGTAAAAAACAAATGTCATTAGTATTTTCCGATCCGCGGTGTTGGACGCGGGACGCCAGGCTGGAACTATATGATCCGGAATCCGGAAGGCCGGGGAAAATTCCCAACACTGAATATAGAACTCAGTTTTTTTTTTCAGTTGAAATAAAGTATACGACATTGACATTTGATTCGACACTTGTGTGTTCGATTTTCAGCTCATATTGTATTAGGGCAGTGTTCTATTTTCAATGCTCTGAATTTTCTTCGGCCGTAAGGATTCCGGACAATATCAGGCGTCAGCTCACACCGAAACGAGGCGATAGCAATTCAAAATTGAACTTAATTTACTACGCAAAAAAAGCAGTGCCGCGTCGCGGATCGTCACGTCGGTGTGAACTGACTTGTAAAAAATCTGTACGTTGTGGCCTAGTCAATAGTGTTCAATTTGCGTTGGCCGCATTGTGATTCTTGTGGTCATATAAACGTGTCCTTACGTCTTTCATCCGCGATAACCGGCTGTGCTTAGCGGCTGTGTAACAATTTTGTGTCCATGGACCGTGGCCGGTGGCAATCGCTTCTCCCTAATTCTCGTATTTAACTGAGACCTAATTAATCGTCTTGATATCATAAACTGATTTTGGAGTTTGCGTTTGACGTATATGGGAATACCATTTACTGTTAAAACCTAGCGAGACTGGCGACTGCATCGGAACTGTTTTAGGTATTGTAAGATCTATTTATAATTATCAGAATCGACCATCCAAATTAGAGGTGATATTTTCTTGCAAAGAATTGGACCATGAGTAATTAAATAAATACCTGGATCATTTTATAAATGGCGGCCACGGTTTCGTCGCTTCTGCACATGTTTGACCCTGAACGTTTCCCGCCCCAGCTCGAAGTAAAAGTCAACTGGGCCTGGGCCAGACAGATGAACAGCGTCAGGAGAGCGAATAGGAATACCTTGTTTCCGACCATCTTGATTCCTTATGCCCCTTCCACAGAGATCACTAGCATTTATACCCAGGGTACGAAGCCTTATAATTTTTAATTTGCTGGCCAGTAATGAGAACATAATTAAATGTAGATACGGCATCTTTTGATTGTTTTCAAATTGTGTGATTTACGTGGGCTGGTCTTCATCCGACCGTAGGACAGGACATGACAGGTGTTTGAGGGCAAAAGTTGTCGTTTGATTACATTAACCGTGTCAAATATATCCTACCGTCCTCAAACTAAAAGGCGGTTAAGTGACAAAAACAGTTTTTGACATAGAACTAAAAAACGCACGGTTATTTTGAAATCGATGCTAGTGATTTTCTATATATAAACAATTGTTAATGTTGTCATATTATGTCAAAAGTTATATATTTTTTTGAACTTTACCTAATATTAATAAAGTTGTTTTTGTGAAATAATTAATAACAGGATAATTAACCTTCTTATTTTCCTTATAATCTAGGAAAAGTTTCCAAATCCTCTTAACAGCACAGTACTAAATTACGGTTAAAGGTTGTTAGGTTAAGTAAGATCTTAAAGGGTTAGATATGTATTTCTCAGTAACTAGGTACTTGCAACTTTAAGAAAATAACGACATTTACATAGTTACCTATAAAGCAGTTTTAATTTTTTTTTCTTAACGATTCTTAAATTTAGAACTTAATGCTTTTTTATTTATCTTCTCAATAACAATTAAACAGCTAAAGGCATATTGCCGCCTCATACACAAGCAGGTGTTGTTTAACTTTTCTCCCATTATATTGGGACTAGGTACTCTTTAATTTAAATTTCCATCACTTAATACTGGTTAACTAACAAACATTATTTTGTTACTGCTTTTTAGTCTTGTATGATCATCATTGATTTTTTGTGAATCCTACAAAATTGAAGAAAACTACAAATACAAACAAGGTTTTATTATGAAAAAGTTATTTATTGTAATGAAATCACTTTGTAGAAACACGGAAATTGAAACTTAGTCATTACGGATACGGTTTTAGCAATTAGCACCACACATTTCACTCACGAGACACTAAAACAACAAATATTGAACTCGGTTCCGAATAAGAATAAACAAAGATGACACATCAAACGAAGAAAGGCAATCTGAGTATCTAAAGTTAATTTAAAAAATCTAAAATTGCGTAGCTTCCCTTCGTTATTTGTACCTTTGAACAACTATTTCGCAACAGTCGATATAGACACAAACAACAAAACGATGCAAAAGATCGACCCGTCGTTAACTCATTGCTGTGTTCCATGTACAGATACTTACATACACCGTAAATGAATGAATTAACCTTATTCGGTCTATTAAAAACAAACACAGCAGTGGTATCGATGACATACCACCAATTCCTGCTAAAATATTGCGCCATAAATATTTCTATACCCTTAACATATTACCTCGTAAACCAAAGCTTTCTAGAAGCCAAATTTCCTAACTGTTTAAAATTTTCTTTAATAAAACCAATCCACAAAATAGGCCACACCCAAACTCATAGCAACTACAGACGCATAGCTTTATTATAAACGTTTTCCAAAATATTTAAAAACTAGATTCTGTGGCGATGTATTTTAATATAGTAAATATAATATTTTATAAATTTTTATTTGGGTATGGTGCGGCGCGTAAATGTAGTACTTACCTACTTCAGGATGCGCCGGCGACCGACCGACCCGTTAAACAGTCTGAAACGATCCTCGGTCCCGAAGGCTGCAAGCGCGCATATAATTTTATGTACCTAATTAGTTTTTAGTGTCTAATTGTTTCTAGAGAGGAGTTCCCTCGATTCCTGATGGATGCCATCATTAGGTCACCGCTTTGGTGACAAGGAGACCAATTAGGAAGTATACCCTATACATATATATACATCAAATATTTTTTGATAATCGGCCCATAAACGGCAGAGTAATGTTCAAACGTCACGGGTACGTGACGGTGTAAAATACTATGAGAAGTGTATATTATATCATCATTATGTCATGATTTATGGTGGTGATGATGATGATTACTTTAATTGACATAGTGGCTCATGCTATCTTGGTGCAAAATCTTTTTTTTTGGTATCATATGCTTGGGTTACATCAGAAAAAGTTGAAATCACTATATGTGTCCATATAACTTTGGAGGAGTTCCCTCGATTTCACATGGATCCTATCATCAAGTCACCACTTTTATAAAAACGGGACCAACAACAAAGTATACCCTTTATATCCAAAAAAGAATTTTGAAAATCGGTGAACAGACGGCGGAGTTATCGTAGAACATACAAAAAAAATATAAAAAAATACATACAGCCGAACGTATAACCGCCTCCTTTTTTTGGAAGTCGGTTAATAACTTCTAACAAAAAATCGTGGCCTGATCTTCATACATAAAAAAGGTCCATCCCGCGTGTTTGCGGTCGATTTCGCGTGAATATTAGATCCCAACATTACTTACAATGAAACAGTTAAATTCATAATTAGTAGCGAGTTAAATCGTTTAAACTGTGTATAACGTGTTGTATTCTTGTTCGAATTTGCATACACCTACAAGATAAGAATAATCAAATAAAAGTTGTGGGCCAAGCTAAAATTAGTCTTTTCATTACCTACTTTTTTTAAAGTTCAACAGATAGAGTTTTTTGCCAGACGCCAGAAATTAAGTGCCGAGGAGAGTGGAGTGTTCTTTATTTTAAAAATGAGGAAATGGATACCTACTTTCGATGAAGGTCAGATTTGATTTAATACAAAATGCCCAAATATTCATTTTCGGAGATCTAGACAATGACGTTATGCCTTATTAGTTATTATACATTAGATAATCCTTTTTTGTTTAAAATAAAGGGGCCTTGTTAAAATACCCGCAGCCTCCAACCTAGATTAAGTTTTCACCTATAGCCCTTTTTAGGGTTCCGTTATATATGAGGAACCCTTATAGTTTCGCTCTGACCGTCCGTCAGTCTGTCTGTCTGTCCGCGCTTCTATCTTCTGTAATTATGAATATAAATTGATAAAATTTGGTATAGTTATAGCTTGTGTATAGATCTCGGTTTTAGCATCATAAAATAACAATAATTTTATATTTTACGGGTGGCTCCCCATACATGTGAGTTGGGATGAAAAATATTTTTTCATCCTTCCCCATCGTGTGGGGTATCGTTGAATAGGTTTTTTAAAATAAAGGTAAGGTTTTATACATGATTTTTTTACAATGTCATTCATTTACGAGTAATCGGCCTCCAAAGTGGCTTATAAGTTAGTCCCCTTCCTGGCATTTCTAAACTATGAGACTTAGAAACTTTCAATTTCCTATGCTGATAGATCATGCTAGAAACTCTTTAGGAAAATTATTTTGAACGAAATCGGACAGTAACTTTTGAAGTAATTTGAAAAAATCTTTTACGCGGAACGTTACGGAACCCTCCATAGACATGTCTTGACATGCTCTCGGTTAGGTTATTTATTTTTCATTAAGTCAATAACTTATATATAGTTCAGATAATAATTTAGTTACTTTAATTCATTAATTATTATATAATTACATGAATAAGCTATAACATTATAATTTAATACAAAACATTGTGAATAAATAAAGGGTATCTCGTTGTTAAGAAGTGGCTGGTAAGTTTTAGGATTTAAGAACTCAAGTAAAACATCTGTTGGTTCCTAAACCTGCAGAGGTTATCACATAGATTAGTAAGCATATACCATATAGTTCGTTCGCTATAATTAATACCTTGGCTTTATCAAAATCCTACACATGATACAATCCTACACTTCTTCAGTCCGCAGCATTATGCGTCGTTGGATCAACCCCACCAATCTGGTCGCGGCGCGACTGCGTGACACGCTAGTGGGAGTACTAGTGACGGTGGGCCTGGCCGAGGTCTGCGTGTACCGGCTGCTGCACCATCATGTTGTAGCTGGCGACCTGTCGGCGTTCACTGCAGGTGACGTCTAAACCCCACCACACTGGGCTCGGCGCGGTTGTGTGACACTAGTGTGGGCGCTAGTGTCGGTGGGCCTGGCTGAGGTTCGCGTATTTCGCCCGCTGCACTATTATATTGTAGCTGGGGACTTCCCGGCGTATGCTGCTGGTGTGGGCATCATTTTAATCAGAGTTAGCAGCTCCAGCATCATCATTTATTTATTTCTGTATCACCAAGGTTCTTTAAAAAATAAAAGTTATTCATACCTAACGCTATTTATTGAACCGAAGAAGATTTGTAGAAAGCGTGAAATCTATAGTACCTATGTATTATAAGTATATAATGTAAGAGAATGTGATTTCGTTTTAGCACTATTTGCAGGATGAGTAATTACTTCTGCCAACTTTTATCCCCCTAGTATCAATATTATCTCTTGCAATTCTTATTTTGTATCCATGTTTTCTCTTTTAATCACATACTTATCGTCTTATCCCCTAAGAACACCTTGGAAGCACGTGATTTCTTTGTCTAAATAGAAGCCTTAGATTAAGCATTTTCATTTCTTACGGGCCGCAATCAAGTGGTCAGTTTAAATGATAAAATCTATCCTCATAAATTAAGCGACAGACACTACTGTTGAGTGTGCAAGACAGAGATAACAGATTTTTTGTCACTAACATAAATCACTTCCCTATACTTTTCCCCTCACTTTTTCATTAATTTCATTCATTCGTTGATTCATTGATTCATTCAGTAAGCTTACCTTTGGGCTGCAGTCCAACATTCACCGTCAGATTCATCCATCTACTCCGTTCTGATATTATAACCAGTTTCGCGATAAATTGATTCCAGAAGCCCTGATAGTAGGCTACTATTTACTGGAGGCGTGTCTAGCCCCGCTGGTGTCCTGGTGGGGTTACCGCGCGCGGCGGCAGGTCTTCATCACCTGGGCGTCCATTCTCACCGCCTGCCTCACCGCCTGGTTCCTGCTGCATACTCCTAGGGAGCAGGAGACAGGTAAAGCTGGATTTTCTGCTTCTGATCTCTCGGGCTTCTGGAGCCAGGCCGAGCATCATAATAGAAATTTGTAGTTACCTATTTATGATTTTATTTTTAATATTTTACATGCTTACTTACATATTATTTCGCTATTTTTGTACGATGTTTTCCAAGTAAGCGCAGTTTACTAGTTAGTTTAAGCTCTGGAGTAACACATAGGCTACTTTTTATCCCGAAAAAGTACAGTGTTTCCGCGGGATACTTTATTTACGCCGGTGAAGCCGTTGGTAATAGCTAGTATCTAATCTAATATTCTTGCAGGACTATGCAGCACCTCTATAACTGAGGCCAGTACCTTCAGTGCAGCTCGCCTGCTCATCTTGCTAGCATCAGGCCCTGTCCTGGTGGCTACGCGGGTGGCGGTGTGGAGTCACGGCCTCGCGTATATAGAGGATCATGTGCCGGATCGGATACCCCTGCACTATAGTAAGTAATCGACAGTACCAAGTCCAGTAGCATCAGTGCAGCTCGTCTGCTCATCCAGCTAGCATCAGGTATGTGCTGGGATCAACTTGTACTTGTATTGTGTATGCTTCGTGCACATAATTTACTGCATAAGACGTGGCAAAAAAATAATTGTGAAAACTGAATTTTTTTTGGTTAACTTGATATGGTTTGGTTTAAATGAAAGTTTCCATTGCAATTTGCACTGGGATGAAAAGTAAGGCCTCTTTGAATTTTCCAGGCGTATTCGTCCTAACCCGCGTGCTACCGCTCCTAATCGGTATAGGCATTGTGTCCCTGATAGACCGTAACCTGCCAGTTCAGGTGGCTATTTTCCTAGTGGGCATGGTGCTGGGCATCCTCCAGCTGATGGCCATAGTCCCGAAACACGATCCCAAGGTCGAGGGAGAGGTGAAGAGTCCACCGCCGATGAATGATAGAGGTTGGTTGAAGTTGATGAAGTTGGTTGTGATCTAGGGGGCTTAGACAAAGTACAATAAGGATAACTCGACGTTATGAATATTCATTCATTCATATCTTAAAGTATGGGTACTGCGATTGACATATTTCGTTGCTAAATCAATTGGTATTATACGTTTCATTATTGTCTAAGCTATCGTTATCGTTTCGAATAGCTACAGTGGAGTCATTTTAATAGGAACATTTGACGTCTGTCAGTTTTATCTTCATAGTGAGGCGACCTGCTTAAAAACATCGATTAAAGTGAATAAGTTGATACGGACTTGAAACATAATATGTGAATTTAAAAAATCATCAGGCGAATCCCTGTCCCATTATTATTTTTTAGTACATAATTTAACTTTTTTTTTTATAGTTAGTAAAAAGAAAAAGAAATATAATTATGTTTTATTATAATCACAACGTGGTTATTAATTTATGGTGATATTTCTTCACAAGTAATCATTGCAATCGATTCTACTTATCAGCTTTCGATTTTAAGAGTAACATCCCTAGTGTTTAAAAAGAAAAAGGGTTAACTGACGCAACATTGTAACGACGTTCAGTTCTTTAGATCAGAAATTGTTTATTATGTTTAGAATGGTTTATTAGTGAAAGCAAATCGTAAAATTACTCGTATCGGTCATTATTACAAAAAATTTGTAATCGTAATTGAAAAAAGTTAGGCAATTGTGCAGTTCTAACAAAACAAAAAATTTATTATTTTATGCCCGCCGTTACAAGGTTACGTTGTTGAATTTTGATGAATTGTCAAATGTTACCTATTAAAATGACTCCAATTTAGGTACTTTGTCCAAGCCCCTACAACAGTGATTAAGTTGTTAAGTAAAATGATATTTCTACGCAGAGTGCACCTGAGAATGAAATTATTTTTATTACAATTAATATAGGTATCCATTTTCAGGTTTCTGGGGGTACTGATAAAATTGTCTTCCAATTTCGATTTTCAAAATGAAGAATTTTCATTCTTCGTAAAAATGACATGAGTACTAATTTAAAAGTTGTTGAGGATACTGATTAGGATTGATGATTATTAACACAGTATGTTATGTAGTAGCTATGTAAGCTATATTAATTTTTGGAAATTCAGGATTTTCAAAAAAATACTCATCAAAAGGAAAAGAAAAATACTTGGAGGGGAGGAAATTTTCATAATTTTTACAGTAGGAATTCTCGAGATAGAAGCGATTATAGAAAAAAATATGGCAATGCTCTACTTTGAGATACGAACGATGTATAAAATTATAGTACCTGGGCGACCGAGCTTTGCTCGGTTATTAGTTATTACTATTTATTGTCATATGGTGAAACTCTAAAGCATAAATCTTATTCACGTAATCAGTATAGGTAAATGTTAGACATATTTATGAGAAATATTATATTGTTATCTCAAACATTAACTACATTTTTTTAAACTTGTCTAAAAACAATAAAAATTAAAAAATTATATATAAACTTGAACATATTAAAAAAAACAAAAGTATGTCACCGAGCGGGATTCGAAACTAATACTAACTAACTAACTAACTAATAATAACTAAAAATATTCATTTCTTGCCGTCCGCGTCTAAACCCGCTGGACCAGACGGACAGTGGCCGGTAAAACGAAACTAGCGACCATATTCTGCGTGGACAGAAAAACGCATGAAAACTCGAAAACACGCGTTTTCACAAACATAAGACTAATCTAGATCGATTGTTTACCCCCGAAAACCCCCATATACCAAATTTCAGCGAAATCGTTAGAGCCGTTTCCGATATACAAGAATTGCTCGTTTAAAGGTATTAGATAATGTTGGAAAATTCAGGATTTTTAAAATTTCTTTTCTCCCATCATGAAGAAAATATGTGGTTACTAAGGGGGAGGAAAATTTAATTATTTTTTCAGTAGGATGCACCATTTTTGAGATAGAAGAATTTTACAGAAATTAAAATATATCAGCCATTTTGAAATTTCAAAATAAATGACTTTTTTTTGTAACTAACATCCCCTAAACCTAGAAAAGGACACCTAGATTCATTTTATTAAAATTAATGTCCGCTTTGAAATTCAAAATGGATAGGTATTAGTTTTATATTCAGCACCCCTAAAAACCTCGAAGACGACACCCGTATCAAATTTACAGAAAAATAAATATTCGCCATTTTGAAATTTCAAAATGAATGAGTTTTTGTAATCAGTGACTCCAGAAACCTAGATAAGGACACCTATACTGCCCTCGTAATTGTAAATGCAGTATTTGCAAAATGGCGGTTTCGAGAAAAACGCGGTTAAAGGTTTTTTTACATTCTCTACAATTACTGAAATCATATATATTTTATTTTTGACTGAGTATTTACATAATAAGTCAATTTACTATTTACTTTAACAGCAATGACAATTTTATTGATTATTTAGTTTATAATGTTGAATACTGCGTTTTATCTTGGTATTTGTATTTGACATTTGCATTTATCTTAAAGTGAAATGCAGTATTTGTGCTTAGTACTGCGTTGTTGTCTAGGAAATAATTCAAACTGCATTTATTTCTAGTACATCGAAACTAAACGATCGACTATCAATTCTATAAATGCAGTTAATTATTATTTCGTGGACACATAAAATAATAGGAATGTAGATAAAATTACAAATAAAAGTCATAATTTATAAAAATAATTAGTACTTTATTAAAGTAAAACTCTCATATAAACAATTCAATGTTAAAACACAGCCATAAAAAAATTGTACTCAACAAATCACTCAAAATCAATAATCATAGCTTCTTCATTATTAAATATTATAGAGATTCGCTTATTCTCTTTAAAAATTAAGAAAAAAAGGAACTTATACCGTCAACAAATAAAAATTAAATAACGAACATTAAAAAACGAACTTAATTCTACTAAAGGCACTTTATCAGTCTTCTTACTTGTCTATTTAAATTCAGTCTTATTCTTGTACATCTAAAACATTTACGAGATCAGTAGAATTATTATCAGTGTAAAGATTTTGCCAAAATGGTAACCTGTTTGGTGGAATTAATTTGGATAGAGTTTTAAGAATGGCAGATTTTCGAGCTTCGGTTATACCTCTGGGAATCGTGTTTTGAATTGGGTCAGGAATTGACTTTGATTTTGTAAGTTTAAGTTTCAGAAAGTCCATTTCTCGAATTTCACAATCGTATCCAGTTTTAACAAATAAATTAAAGTTTTGTCTGCGTACCTCTACGTAGACTATGTCTTTCAAATAAATACGATTTATATTTTTTTTTAGTTTATGTTGAGATGATTGATCAACATATTTAAAAAAGTCGGTAACTTCCATAGCTTTCACTGTTACTTTTCCTGAGTTACTCATTTGCACACAATCTATAAAGTCACTAAAATCGTATACTTTCTTTGCCTTTTGTAACTGATTTTCAACCTGGTGGTGAAAATTGTCAGCTGACATAAAAGTATGTCCTGATTCGAGATATTTTATTACAATACTCTTTGCATTTATTAAAGAACTGTTTATTATATGGACTAAAAATGTAAAAAATGCCCAATTTTTATTTTGGCTCGAACAATTATCAGTCCATACCGTTATATCAGTACAATCACGTTTGCTAATGAAAAATGCTCTAAACGCACTAATGATGTCTTCTTGCTTTCTGCCTGAAATTGCTTCGTGCCATATTGCGGCAAATGGCAGAGAACTTGTCTTACTGGATCCCAGGGGCACGAAACTTTCATTGAATGCTATTATTCTAGGACAAAAAATAACTGCTTTGAACATGTCAATTCTAGGCAACATGATGACTTTTTGTAAATCTGCTGAATAAAAGGCTTTATTAATAAATTTGGTAGACGAATCGACATCTTCTTGATACAATTTTCTGGCCATCTCATATCTTATCTTGTGAAGTTTATAGAAATTACAGGTATCACAGGATGCGGGGTCCTGGCACGTGGGCTGGTGTATTTTAAAACCTTCACATTCTTCGCATTCTTCATTGCCCAAAAGGGTAAACGAGATATTCATATCTTTTTTTAAAAAACGTCTGTATAATTCATAAGAAATCTTAATGTGCGGATATTTTTCGATGAAATCTTTGTACATTACAGTCGCGTTTAGATCACTAGGTAGGTATCTTCGGTTCGGTGCGTGTATTCTTCGATAATGGGCAACTGCAGGTCTAAAACTTTCTATGTGGTTTTTTAATATATTTCTGTCTATTTTATCTTTGTGCTTCCGATTTCCACGTTTGTCAGCTTGCGCGTCTATTGGTTTTTTTAAAGAATCCAATATTCTACGATCATTTTTTTTATGATAACCTAGAGTGGTTAAAAAAAATATTTTACAGACTTCTACTTTTCCATTTCCTTTATCGAGAAAATATTTAAATGTATTATTACGAGACAAGGTACTTGCTCGTATGCGCCTACAGACTCGTTGCTTAGCTACTAAGGATTGTATGTACTGTCCCTGACTTTCATAGTTTAGTTTCCAATAGGTGTTATTGATATTAAAACGGTCAGCATCTGAAAATGAATCTGAACATTTCTTCTTGCATGATGTAGTACACGCTGGTTTTACACAGAATTTTTCTAACTTTCTCTGTTTCCTTACTTCTTTTCTTGTTTTCACAGTTTCTATGAATCGTTTTCTTATTCTTGGTGTTCCTTTTTTTGTTACATTCATAGAAACATCAGATTCATTTTCTTGTCTTTGCAGAACACAATCTGTTTGAATAATTTGTTGATGCAGTTCAGTTGTTGTTGTTCCAGTCTCTTTCATAAGCTCTTCAGGCCTATTTTTATTGATTTCCTTATTGACCGTCTCGTTACCAGGCGTAGTGTTGGTATCATGTTCCTCATGTTGATCGGCAACGGGACTTTCCATAATTATCTCATTACACAATAATGATCCAAAGCTCTCATCTTTTGAGAAAGAATATTCTGATATGCTAATGTCTCCCAAATCCCCTGGTAGCTCATTAAAATTTTGGGACGGATTAATCATAGGTTGTAATACTGTGATATCGCGAGAACATGCCCAAGCTTTCAAATCAATTGGTTCCATTTCCATGGTAATTGTGCTTGCTAACTCATTTTGTTCAACATTACTGCTATCGATCTCAGCGTTGGTCACCATTTGTACTAATTTGCGACCACGGAAATTATTTGACGTCATTATTACCTGCAACACAAAAGCAATAAAATATATATTAATAAACATTAACGGACAAATTACATAAATACCTACAAAGATATCTATTAATAAATGGTCCCATTTATTAATACCTAACTACCTAGTAGATATTCAAAATTATCGTTGAATATTGGATTCTTTAAAAAAAAATGCCCAAGCTGACAAACGTCGAAATCGGGAGCACAAAGAGAAGATAAGACAGAAATATATTGAAAGACCACATTGATCGTCCCATTTATTAATACAGAATACCTACTAGTTAGGTATTAATTAGATATTTTAATGGGACTTAATGTTACGTAAATATATAGTTTGGATACGTTATGACATTGATTTGATAGTTTTTTTGTTAGATATATTATTGTAGTTATATTATTGGTTATTATTATAAATAAAAAACGAGACTACTCACCGTCAAATATGGTAGGTATACGTGAACGGTGAAATAACAGCCGCGTGCGGCGGGTGCGGCTGGCAATCGCAGACTGAGGCTCGGGGCGCTGTTTAGGCAACATGCAGTATACAGTAGTTCAAAACATTATATCATATTTTGCATAGCGCCATGAATCACTCTATTAACACTACACTCAAATGCAGTATTAAACATTTACTGCATTTGTTTTTGAAAACACTCATAGGAATATAAAATGTACAACATTAAAATGCAGTTCATTATGCGAATGCTGCATTTAGCTCTACGATAAGAATGATACTGCAATTAAAATTAGTAGTATATAACAAAAGACGCATACAAAAATCAAACGTACAACTTTTAAATGCAGTTCAATAAGCGAATGCTGCATTTAGCTGTACGACATGTTTAGAACTGCAATTTACATTAGTAGTATGGACATTAGTACTGCATTTTATCCTTGTAAATTATTATTACTGCATTTAAATTAACAAACTCCCGGGAAAAACACACAAATGCTGCATTTTTGCTTATAATTTTACTACCTTCCATAGCCTTTTTAAAATTTTTTTTTAGCCAAAACTTACATACGTGTCTCTTAACTTCATTTTCGATAAAAACAGGAATTTGGAAAAATGACGATTACTGCATTTATAATTACGACGGCAGTATAGGTATCCATTTTTATAAATTAAAGTATGTCCGCCATCTTGGAATTTCAAAATGAATGTCATTTTCGTATCCAGCACCCTCAAAAACCTGGTAAACGACATCCATACGAAATTAATTTTTTTGTCGCAAGTTTAAATATATATGCCGATGCTAATCTTTAGGCATTTCGATTTTAATAGGGCAGATGACTACATGTAAAATATTAAGCTTCATTTATATATTTAGAAATATTCAGGTATAACCACTTGATAAACGTAAAAAAACTACATTATACAATATTGTATCTTACTCCACTAGGGCTTTGTGCAAGTGTCGGTAGAGTAGTTCACAACCCTCTGGTGACGTCACAACTTCTGGCGACGGCGCTGCTGGCGGCGGCGCTGTGGAGCTACGGCTTCTACAGGAGTGACGTCATCAAGGTACAATCTACACAACATCATCAGGTCTCTATGCGAGCATGAGTCTGCAACCCGCTGGTGACGTCACAGCTGCCGACGGCGCGGGAGGAGGAGTGACGTCATCATTAATCATGGACGTCTTACTAATAAAAATATCTATACAACGTTAGCATTCAATGTTTCTGTCTTAACACTGAACGGAGCTGTAATTTTTCACAATGACCGTTGTAGCTTATATGTCATTAAGATTTTGTACACCAAGAGTCAGTTCACACCGAAACGAAACGATACGCGATATGGCGCTGCATTTTTAGGATAGCTGTTCAAAATTGAACTTTATTCATTACACAAAAAGATACACGTTTCATTGTAAGAGTTTGAATGTCAAGTTGCACCGCGCTACACAGCGCATGTGCAGTGTATGACTGATGTCATATGAAACATATTGTATCTTCATATGTAATGAATAAGGTTCAATTTTGAATAGATATCTTAAATATGCAACGCCGCGTTGCGTCGCGTAACGTCGCGGTGTGATTGATTCTCTTGTTCCACTTTCCAGGTGAAATACAACATGGCAGTGAACAGTAGTAACATCAGCAACTTGACTGAGGTGTTGCAGTATTTCTTCGTCATAATTGTTGTCGCGGTGAGTGTTTTAAAAAAATTAAAATTAGAACCAAGATTCAGGATCGCATGGCTATAGTCGTCGTGCCTTAGGCTGGCACTTGCCTTAGCTCCGGAATCCGGAAGGCCGATGAAAATCCAGAGCGCTGAAAACAAAACTTTGCGCTAATACAATAGGGCTGAAAATCGAATACACAATTGTCGATGTCATGTCATGATGAATGTCATTGTCATAAATGACCGCTTGACACTCGAGTCTTCGATTTTCAACTCTATTGTTAGGATTGTTTTAACGCAAAGTTCTATTTCAATGCTCTAAATTTTCCCGGGCCCGCCGGATTCCGGATCATATAGTCCCAGCCTAAGTCAGTCAAGTCAGCTCACACCAAAATGACGTTTAGGAGTAGGTTTATAGCGACTATAAAGCATTATCAATAGGGTCGATATAAAGCTGTACTATACAGTATAAAGATAATAATACAATACGTCATATAACATGTAAATTGTGTATTCGCGTTAAGAAGTCAGCAAATCATCATAACGTATGATATGTCAAAATGGCATAATATTTTTTTTATTACTAGACATTATTTCTTTTTTTTTCAACTTTCATAATTATTTTCTGCACGAATGCAGTGAATAGTATACATTTATAAAGTTATAATAATTGTGAAGTGCTATTTATGAAGTGATAATTTATTGTATTAGCATTTAAATTCTTATAAACCGTAAAGTTTCCAATTTCATAACTTTTAGCATATTTCGATATATATTAGATTCGAGTTTAATGAAATTGTTGTCACGATTTGAGTGTTTTGAAAAAAATAACTACAAAAAGATATATAGGTACTTTATTTTATTTTATTATGTACACGGTAATAACCAATTATTTTGAAACTAAGGATGGGCTTTGACGTTCATTTAACAGAACAAATCTTCATACAAGAAAAAGTTACGTCATCTTAGTTTTACCATACCTCAAATATCAAAATGGCCCAAAACAACCCCAAAAATGGGGCCATTTAATTGGGGACAGTTTTTGCCTCGACATGCCTCGTCTATAATGTATACGTCTATGGTAATAACATTTAAATTGGTAGCATTGTAAGGCGCTGCTGTTTTTATGTTAAATTATAGATTAAACGGGATATAAATGGAGTATATAATGATCACCATCAGTTCAAAGGTATCCACCTGTCCCCTCCGCTGTCGGCGCGGTTCTCCTGCACCAAGGCCGTGAAGTATGCCCTGACGGTGGGAGTCCTGGCGCTGGTGACGCTGGTGCTGACGACGGTGCTGAGCACCTGCGAGCCGGGGTCCGTGGTGGTGGACCAGATGAACTGCAGCTTGCAGTGCGGGTAAATTAGAAAATAAAATATAATGAAACAAAGTATGTTGTAATTTTGACCGCTGTAATTTATATGTGTACCGTAAAATTGTAAATACCGTAAGATTGTAATAGGGATATAATTAATCTTGCGAACAAGAAATAAGTTAGCGACTGCACATGAGCATACTGTATTACTGAATTTGGCAGCTAATTAATATGTTGGCGACTAAAATACTAAATTGGCGAAAGCACTCAGTCGAAAAACATACAAAAATCGGCAGATAAAAGGTGGCGAAATTTAATCCAAACTGTCACCGAAATATTTAAGTTGGCGACTTAATTTCCGAGTAAACGACCATTTTACGTTGTAAGCAGCTATAAACACCAGATTTGGTCGATAAATTAATGGCTGCTGAAAATTCAATTTACAGGACACGAAAAATAGCATTTTTGGATACTGTTTAAAAATGCTTTGGTTAAAAATGCGATTTTTCGTGGGTGTATGGGGTGCTGATTAATATGAAAATTAAAACCATTTTGATATTCCAAAACGGCGTACACTTTTTTTATTACAAATAATATGGGTGTCCTTTTCCAGGTATCTGGGGGGTACTGATTACAAAATTGACTTCCAATTTCAATTTCATAAATGGAGAATTTTCATTCTTCGTAAAAACTACATGAGTACTAATTTGAAACTTCTAAAGTGAAAAGTATGTTATGTAGTTCGATATCTCGAATGGTATCCCAAATAAAATGAAATGAAATTGAAATGAAATGAAATGAAAATTGAAATGAAAATATACTTTCTTATGCACAATCAGTAGTTACACATACACACAAATATAGAATATACTAAAAACACTACGATAGTACACAAAGGCAGCCTTATTACTAAATAGCAATTTCTTCCAGACAACCTTTGAAAGAAAGAAACAAATTGCTGGAGAGGGGTATTGCGCTAAAAGTATTTATCGTGATACTAAAAACATAAAATAAAATAAATAAATACATAATTACACAATAATACATATACAATAACTTAAATAATATTATAAGTAATAAAAACAATTTACGTTATAATAATAATATATTATATATAACACTATATGCATATCATTACATCTGACACAGATTGAGGTAGTACTCTTTTAGGGAGGATTTAAAAGTATTCAATGTTTTGGTTTGTCTTATTCGGGTAGGGAGAGAGTTCCAGAGTAGGACGGATTGTGCGAGGTATGAGGAGTGGGAATACTTAGTGTGGTGTATGGGGATATCAAGAAGGAGATTTGTAGAGGACTCTTGCCTGTCGGAGCAACGGAAGCTGTAGGTTTCCTTTAGATATTGAGGGCTGTTGGGATCAAATAGGATGGAGTAAAGGAAGGAAAGTACGCGAGCATTACAGCGTAAGCGAATTGGTAACCACTTGAGCTTGTTACGGAACTCAGATATGCGGTCAAATTTGCGCAAGCCAAAGATGAACCTCAGAGACAGATTCTGGAGTCGCTCCAGTTTGTTGAGTTGGTCTTCGGCCAAGTTAATGAAGCAAACATCCGCGTAATCAAGAAGGGAGAGAAACAACGATTCAACTAAGCCCACCTTAGTAGGTACCGGCAGAACATACCGAAGTCGTTTAAGGGAGTGCCATGTTGAGTAAACCTTTCTGCAAATCTCTTTCTGCTGCTGAGACCAAGATAGATGCTGATCAAAGAACACACCAAGATTCTTTACAACCTTACTATATGGTATTGTTATACTATTGATGGACACCGACGGTAAGTATCCCAGTAAATTCTGGAGACCAGCCCTGGACTGCCAAGTATTATTAACTGAGACTTAACGGGGTTAATGAGAAGTCCATGTTCCTTGCTCCAGTCACATATAGCCGATAAGTCCCTGTTCATAACACCCACCGCCGCAGGCCATGCATCCAGAGTTGACTGCATATAAATTTGCAAATCGTCTGCATATAAATGAAAATAAGCAGATATAAATAGAGTAATTAAATTTATAAACAAGGCAAAGAGTAATGGGGATAAAATACCGCCTTTAGGAACGCCGGCAGTAGTATTGGACCACTCAGAAAAATATTCAGAAATTGTAACGCTCTGCCGATGACCCACAAGGTAACTGTGAAGTAATTGAATCACAGAAGGTGAGAGGTTAAAAAACCACCAGTTACCAGTTATGTTAGTTCTTATCTTGTTATAAAGAAAATACGTGGTTACGCGGTTACTTTGGGGGGGGGGGGGAGGAAATTTTCATTATTTTTTAGTAGAATGCACTGTTTCCGAGATAGAAGTGATTAAATAAAAAAGTTGTAAATGCTCTACAATGAAATACGAGCGATGTATAAAGCTATAAAAAATGTTGTATAATTAGGTATTTTCAAATTTCTTTTTCGTCCATCATGAATGAAATATGTGGTTGCAGGGTTACTAAGGGGGAGGAAATGTTCGTTATTTTTTCAGTAGTATACACCGTTTCCGAGATAGAATTAAATAAAAAATAACTTTACCAAGAGTATGTCAGTACATGTCTAAGGAGGGTTCTGTAACTATCACTACGTAATAGGTTTTTTCAATTTACTTTAAACATTACTGTCCGACTTCGTTCAAAATAATTTTCCTAAAGAGTTTTTAGCATGATTACTATCAGCATCGAAACTTACAACTTTCTATCTCCTATAGTTTAGAAATGCTAGGGGGGAAAGACCAACTTACAAACCACTTTGGAGGCCGATTACTCGAAAATGGTCGACTTGATAAAAAGGTGTGAAATCTTAACTTTATTTTAAAAGGTTTATTCAACGATATCCCACAAAATAGGGAAGAATAAAAAAATATTTTTCATCCCCACTTCAAATGTATGGAGAACCAGCCCAAAAATGTAAAATTATTATTATTTTATGATTCCTAAACTGAGATCTATACGCAGTCTATAACTACACCAACGGACAGACGGAAAAAGCGAAACTATTAGGGTTTCTTGTGTATTACGGAACCCTAAAAAACTGACTTTCAAAGTAAAAATGCACAAAAAAGTATGAAATAAATCTTATGTACTAAATAATTTCCCTTTTTAATCCGGCTAAACTTTTAACTATTTCTCTACTAATTCTGTAAAATTTTTAAGTCGGTATCAGCCCAAACAATATTATAATACATACATATTTTATAGAACTCACGTTCAGGTTAGTTTAAATTTCAAAATGAATTAATTTTTGTAATCAGCGACTCCAGAGACCTAGAAAAGGCCACCTATATCTTTTTTTTAAATCATCTTGGAAATACAAAATGGACGACTTGTTTGTAATCAGCATCCCCAGAAACCTACAAAAGGACACCCATATTAATAAATGAAATAGGTATGTCCGTTATCTTAGAATTTTAAAATGAATGTCATTTTCGTATCCAGCACCCCCAAAAACCTGGAAAACAACACCCATATCAATTTTACGAAAAATTTATATCTGCCATTTTGAAACATCAAAATGAATTATTTATTTATTCATTTTATTACAAAAAAACGTCCGCCATCTTGGTACCAAAAGGTTATCAAAAAATGGAATTTTGTACGCTCCTTTACGATTTTTTGATGCACCCTCAGTTCACTGCTTATTATGTTTTTTGAATTATCTACATTAAGGAAAAAATATGTTCCCATTCTTGAAGTAAATGTAGCACACATTGTCAAGTTCTCAAGTTGTCACCAAGATGGTTATGTTCGCCAAAATATTATTAGCTATCTGCCAGTTTGGAATATGCAGTGAAAAAAACTGGTATTATTTAGTCGCCTAATTTGGATTTTTTGTTCCTAACATTCTTTCGCCAACTTAGTAATTCAGTATTCTATATTCGGTTTTTACACACCCAAAATTCGATTGTTTTGTTTTATTGTTTAGTTTAAATACATGCCATTGTAATAACAGTAGCAAGATCGTAAAATATGGAATGATTGTGAACCCGAACGAACATACTGCTTACAATTTAACTCATAATTTTTCGTTATATTATAATCTAGCGATCTGAAACTGTTATATTACAATCAGGTGCCTGTCAAATTGTCAAATGTCCGAAGGTAGTCTCTGATTGGTCGGTATTGACTCTTGACTAACACTTTACATCAACTAATTTATCATTAAAACTGCACTTCTTTGGTTAATCGCAGAGAACAGGATGAGTTTATTCAACATAAAATTAACAATTGACCAAAACATTTAACATCAAACGAATTAACAAACAAATATGGCAGCGCGGGACATAATAATATGCCGTTCAACCAATAAGCGCGCGAGGTGCGTTCCTTCGCATACCATTTTACAATTAAACGGATTATTTTCGTTTAATTATAATGTAACGAAAAATATTACGTTAATTTACGTCATTATATTATTCAGACCCGGCAAACGTTGTTTTGCCATTGTATGTATGTTTAATGCCACATCATATAAAAATTTAAAAAATATTTAGGGGTGGGTCACCCTTCATTAAGGGGTGCAGACCTACCGAATATGCAAAAAAAAATGTTCATAAGAATCGGTCAAGCCATTTCGGAGGAGTGTGTTCGAACTGTATGGCACGAGACTCAATAGGTACATAGTATAAAATTATTTTAAACAAAAAATTAAACCGACTTCCAAAGTAAAAATACTTTGGAAGTCGGTTAAATAAATCTTATTTTCTAAATAATTCTAAATTTATTCTTTCTAAATAATAAAAAAAAAATAACTATTTCTCTACTCAATCTTCTTAATTTTGAAGTCGGTACCAGCCCCAACAATATCGTGATTGTACAAAGGCACGATGCGTATAAAACCTCGACTCAAGCCGAAGGGCTAAACGGTTACACCTAGTTCTAACCGGCTAAATAGACGCTAGACGTAGCCGCACTTCGGCTTTTAGCCGTAACATGTATATAACATGAAAGAAAAAGAAAGAAAGAAAGAAAGTTTTTATTTTCAGTTCACAAAAGACACAAATATAACATGACATAAAATAGGAAGATATAAAAGAGAATAACAAATTGAGACATGCACCATAGTTACTGCTGTAGATAACATAGGACAAATTGTGCCTTCATGTTACTTAGAAAATGGGTCCAGTTCGGCATAAGCCACGTATGTCGTATAAAGACACGCGCATACATGACACCGGTTTTCAACTGAACCGTGAAGTGTAGTAAGCCACGAACATCATGCAACTTTCTACATAACATCGTAATATACTATATATAAATACGTATACACATACATACACATACATATAAATATACACACACATATATATGTATATATATACATACACATGTATACAAACATACATACATATATACACACACATAAACATAATACATAATATAATATGATAATAGTAGACTATACTTTAACAAACAACTCCCTTACAAACTATACACTAGATAAAAAGACCGCGCAAACTGCTAGAAAACGTTACAACGACACAGCCCATCAAGACATTACTGAGTAACAGTGGTAAATTTCAAATTAGACTAATAGATAAGAATCATAAATTAATTCAATTGTATGTACAATATTCATATGAAAGACAGGTTACTAATAATCATACCATGTTTACGCTGTTCCTTAATGAGAAACTCTTTCAAGTGATGTCTAAACGTGCCTACTGTGTTGAGTGTGCGTATCGGAGGAGGAATATTGTTCCAAATCTTCGCAGCTGCATAGCGAAAGCTGCCACGAAGTGCTTTGGTTGGATGTTGCTGTGTTGACAGTCCCTGTGAGCACTGTCTGCGCGAGTTTAGCCAATTCAACCTCTCGTATAAATAAGACGGTTCTTTATACTTTATGACACCGAACATAAGACATGCCAGATGATATTTACGCCTGGACTTCATTTTAAGCAAAAAATGTTCATTTAAAAAAGGTGTTACATGTCCTCTACTTGGAACTGAGTAGCAAAACCGAACGCAAGCGTTCTGTACTCTCTGAATAAGTTTCTCCGTTCGAGCCAGTAGACGGGGGCCATAGACTGTGTCAGTGTAGTTCAGTTTGGAAAGGACTAGAGTTTCTACTAACTGTTCACGTAGCTCTTCAGATAGAATAACATGCATAATATAGTTGAGAACCACTGATACTTTTAGAGGTTTCTAATGTCGTTAATAAACACATATTTTGCGTTTACATTGCAAACGCTGGCTGAACCCTACGAGATAGTCTCGCACACCGCGTTGAGGTGATAGGGTCAAACATTGGGTACGAAACCCTAAAAAACATTTTCAATATTGTATACAGAAGTATATTGCAATGAGTAGAGTTATTTGCCGAAGAAGATTTTTCTCCAAGAACGCTATTCTACGCGTGCGAAACCGTGGGCAAAAGCTAGTTTTATATTTATTTATTTATGAAATACAGTAACAGGCTAAACATTTTTTACAATTTAGAACAATTTCAAAAATATACCTTACATTAATCTGCAGTCCAATATGTTGGATAATTTATTCCAAGGTTAACATCAACAAACCCAAGTTGCTTCTTAATCATATCGAACTATATTATCATATCATTTTTATATTAGTTTATTAAGAAATAGCTTTTGCCCACGGCTCCGCCCGCGTAAATACAGTAACCCACGGGAATCGTATATCTTCCCTCGATAAAAAGCAGCCTATGTCCATCCCCGTGCTCTACTGTATATCTATTCCAAATTTCGTCATGATCGGTTAAGTAGTTTTTATTCATATAAAATATTATATATAATAATTAATAAAAATGTTTTCCTTTTCTCTCTAGTTGTGTTGGACGCTATGTGGAGTTCTCTCCGGTGTGTATGCTGGACGATCTCATGACGTACCCTTCGCCGTGTCATGCCGGCTGTTCCACGCAGGAGGTGGTGGACGGGCTCAGGTGAGTTCGCTATTTTCAATTATTAACTTTTTTTTAATAAAATTGACCAGAAAACGAACTGATTGATCGCCCGATGGTAAGCGATTTCCGCCGCCCATAGACACCCGCAACACGATACATTTGTAATTCCTCTGGTGTTGCGCACTTGCGTTACTGAGCCTTTAGCCAAGTTGCCATCGCTACATTATTAATTATATATACATACAGCTATATTAATAGCTGATTGTTTTGATGCTATTTAGGCAAAGTCTTCTCTTCCTCTTTTGATCGTCTGTTTCTGGGAGGCTAATGACCTCAGAGCCTTAGAGAGCGCAATGTAGTTTTATTAAGTTATTTTAATCATATGCTTAAAATAACCGTAATTTATTTTGAACAACCTCGTCTCATATTATATCGAAACGATGACAAAGTGGAAATAAATAAATTAAAATTAAATTAAATAACGTTCATTTTGGGCGGCAAAGGTCCATATAAATTACAGACTAAGAAACATATTGTTATTATTATATGTATACTTAAAAAATACACATTATCACGTGTTGTCGGTGACGTGATGCGCGCTTCGTTCCGGAGTCTCCCCGGAACCTCCGGTAGACCACATACGTCGGCCAGAACTCCTCCACCTCGAAGGTCGACAAAAGATGCGTCGGCAATCTCAACAAAAAAGGAACTGAATTTGAGAGACACCAGATGTTCGACCCTCGAGGCGATGAATGTCTTCTTGCGGATGTAGTCTACGACGTCCTCGTTCTCCG
Organism: Phengaris arion; assembly: GCA_963565745.1. NCBI lineage: Eukaryota > Metazoa > Arthropoda > Insecta > Lepidoptera > Lycaenidae > Phengaris > Phengaris arion. Next base: position 3,759,507 of record OY751444.1, on the reverse strand, counting down.
TGGACCAGTGCAGGCGGGATACGTACAACGGCGTCGCGGGTAACAAGCACGCGGGTACTTAAAGTGTGGTCCCGCGGTGGTTGCGGGCGGCGGGCTTCCTCTTCTTTCAACCAGTATGAGGAGGGCCTCATCGCACCTCCTGCTCTCGTCCTTACCAGGTCGAGGTGGCTCAGCCTTGCGGCTCTCCACAGACATGTGTCTCTTTTTCTCCCCCTTTGTCTTCGCCTGCACGGGAGGTGCGGGGCGACCAGCGACAGTCGCAAAAATTTCTGCTGAGTCGCTTGTTGACTCGGCGTCTGCACGACCCGGAGGGGAAGGCGGGTGGGGACGGCGGCGGTCCCCGACTCGTCGGTTCCCGCTGACACGCAAAATGATGTGTCAGCTCGCTCGCCGCCAAGACGTATGTTGTCAAAGGCAGTTGAATGATCGGGTGACCTAGTTACTGAATTATTATTTTTATTACATTTTAATTGTAGTAATTCACTACGTAAGTCACGGATGGTAGATTCCGATGCATCCAATCTACCTCTGATCTCGTCCAGCTCTGCCTTCATACTGTTGAAATTCTTCAGCAGACTGAAGACGCCATTGTGGTCCATCGTTAGCGGCAGCTAGTGGAGATCTTTCACCACAAAGGTCTGCAGGTCGTCTGGATCCGTCTGCTTCAGCAGGGAGATGATAACCTGCACGCTTCATTCGCCGCCATCTCGCCTCGGTGATGGCATGTTGCTGCCATGTGGCGTGTGAGCAGCGCGCACGCGGCGCGCACTCGGCGCTCGCATTGGCCGCCCTGTGACTGACGACCGAAACATTAGCGAAGACCGAAGAAGTGGTAAGAACGCGACGCGAGCGCCTCGTGCGCCCTTCACATACGCCGCAGAAGAGCAAAACGAGACGCTCACGCAGCGCGCGCGCGTCTCACACGCCCGAGGAACGCACACGCCTAATGGGGGGTCAGCCTATAGCGCTCAACGCATGACACTGAATAAAACGTATGAGATAATCGTTACCTTATTTCACTAGCGTGTACGTGAACTGCACTTGCGGTTCGCGTGTGGTTGCTGGCGCGTGCGGCGCGGACCGCTGCAGCGCGGCGTACGACCTGCATCAGATGCTGTTCGTGGTGATAGCTGCTCTTATCCGTAAGTGAAAACTCGTTAAAGATTTATTTATTTTCCAATTGAAAATAAATCTCGGTAAATTATGAAATAAATTATTGACAGGAAAACTTCAAACGTCTAAAGTTATTTCACATTAAGCGATAACGATTTCCCTTATGGGATAACCTTTAAATGAAAAAGGGGCCAAGTCAATAAATTTATAGTGCTCATTAGCAAGTCACTATAATAATTATTTAAAAAATAAATTTACCACATATAGTAATTTTTTTTAAATGAATAATTAATAATTAGGGACTACCCAAAATTAGACTTGGTTTCTACAATATCTCAAAACTTTTTACGTGAAAAGACTTGGCTCTTTTTCATTTAATGGTTTTTGTGGGATATCATTTCTTTTTGTAGATAGGTTAGGTATATTTTAGTTAATCACTACATATTGTATAACGAAGTCCTCCGTCGTTTTTATGTGTTTGCGATAAACTCAAAAATTACATCACGAATTTCCATGCGGTTTTCACCAATAGGTAGAGTAATTCTTGAGGAAGGTTTAAGTGTATAATTTATTAAGTTTTTATATATATTTTCTCGCGGGTGACGCCGTGAGCAAAAGCTAGATTGTTGTATTCAGCATATTTTAGTATTCACATGACTATTATAGTTGTAAGTCTATAATGCACTTGTTTTTGTATATCTTCCATGAGTAAAACGATTACCGGTCGCTCGTGGACACGGGTCGTGGTTTCAGATGTCTTAGTGTGCAAGCAGATCGCCTTATGCTTACCATAAGGCGATCCGTTTGATCGTTTCCAGATTATTAGTAAAAAGTAGGCATCTGCAACACCAGAGGAGTTACTAATGCGTTTCCGATCTCTAAAACCCACTTGAGGCCACCGGACTGACGCAGCGAAACCACGCAAGTGCTATTTCCCATCGGTTTTCAGTGAGCCAGTCTTATTTATCCGGCCAAGTCGGCCCATTTGTCCAGAAGCATCTACTAGAACCTAAAATAACCTACCAATTTCTTATTTTTTAGGTTTGTTTTATTTATATAAGGATTACAAAGATATCAGTGAACTTGTGTTCATACATTTTGTTCCTGTGAATTCGTAAAATTAAAAATTCTTAAATCATATTTTTTTCAGAACTATTACTTATTCTATATGTAGCGTCCTTGATTGACTCTACACACTTGTACTCAATAGAGATGAAATGAAACTAGAGTTACGAATAATAAAAATAAACTGATTTATTGATCCTTGATATGATCAAATGACCCGGTGTGCGAGCACGCGCGATCGCCTCGATAGATCTGAACGTACTGAATTATATTTAATAATTAATTAATTATGCGCGTGTCACAAACCGCTGATACCTTAAACCTATAAATGCTTGATGTACGATTTGCATCGTACACTATATTTTCCCTTTATATGTAGCTAATAACCTAGCCTGACAGCAAATTTTAAATTTCTAAGTCTGCTAGAAGTATGCTTTTAATTTTGCTTATTCTCCCTACCTCTGTCCATATCTTTCAAAATCGCGTTTATTGCCGCTTAATGTCTCCTAAACTATGCACTCAATTTTTATGAAATTTGAAACGTCAGCTTGTGCCGCTACGACTTCTCCACGACAAAAATTCAGACCGCTAGCTTTATAAGAAACGAAATTATGGGTGCACGAAAAAGCCGCGAAGTGCTTCGAAAAAAGATAGTTACGGCCACTTAAAGACTAACACTTGGCGATAGCGCGGCCGCGCTATCAGATTCGATATCGCGGTCGATGATATGAGAGGCAATATATACCTATCTTTGTCATTACAGGTACATATAACATGTTTTCGGATTGGATAATGAGAAATCGCTCATATGCCGACGATATGTCGTCGACTCTCACACTCGATGACGAAGACTTATGAGTCTTCGTCGTCGAGTCGAGTTTTCCGGTCCGGTATCGGCTATCGTATCGCGTAATTCTAAAACGCTCTTACTATAATTAATCATTTTAATATATTATTTTATAATAATTAATCATTGGGACTATATGTTCCGGAATCCGGAAAGCCCGGAAAAATTCAGAGCATTGAAATATATTTTCAATGCTCTGAATTTTCCCGGTACCGCCGGATTCCGGATCATAAAGTCCCAGCCTTAAGCGCCATATTCACCGTCCAGCCTACAAATCCAAGGCCGCGGACTTGTAGGCAAACATTATAAATTATTGACACTATTGACACTGATGACGGCTATTAGTACCGGTGCTGGATTTGCAGGCTGGACCGTGAGTATGGCGCTTTACACACTGTAGTGGGTGAATGAACCACAGAGTAAAAAATATATATACGTGCCGCTGCGCAACACGAGTATGAAATTAATCAAAGGCTCCTTTTACTAGTGTAAACTGTAAAATATAGGTTGTAAATAGGGTTGCCAGATTTTTTTTCAGCCTTTATGGGACAAATGCTTACATAGCCAAAAAATACGGGTTTTGAGTTTTTTACCCGGGACAAAAAAAGAACAAAATTAATTGATTAGTCACAAATTTTGAAAATTTTTTTGAGCATCGAGCGACATTTTGCATTTTTGATTAGTTATACAGTGTGTCTGGGATACCTTCAGCGTTATTTTAAGGGCATGTTGCACATACAATTTCATCATCTAAAACACCACCTTTTGGGGGTCTATACCCTCTGCCCTTGGAATGGCAGCCATTTTAATTTGTAATTTTAATTTTTGATAAGACCTATCGAAAGAAATGTTCTCTTCGTTTCTGAACGTCCTACGGATATCACAATTGTCTCATTTTAAAGTTAATAATGAGGATGTTTTTGATGATAAAATTGTATGTACAACATGCCCATAAAATAATGCTGAAGGTATCCCAGACCCATTGTATAGTCTGAGCTCTGTATAACGTAACGTAAACGTAATGTAACTGTGTATTTATCTATATGGGATACTTTTTAGTTTTTAATCCTAGATCGCTCGGTTTACGGGACAGCGCTTGTCCCGGCGGGACGTTTTAAATAATACTTAAAATACGGGACGTCCCGGGAAATACGGGACGTCTGGCATCGCTAGTTGTAAATAATAACGAAGTAGAATTTAGATAGTAGTCTACAAGAACTGGACGTTACGTAATGTCGCCTGCATGCGGTAGGCAGCTTGGAATATTACCAACTCCTTTTCCCGTGCATGCTGAGCCTCACCCCTATAAATCCCTGCTTGCCACCTTGTGTCAGACAGATAAAATGGCCTGGGGGTCTAAAAAGGCCACTTTACGTGTTTCATAATATTATGATTCATATATATTTTTCAACTCATATTATGTGCGCAATGTTACGCATTTCTATTGAAAACTGTCAAAATTGATGTTTTCTAATATTATGATGAAATCAGATGAATCATGTAGCCATTTTACAATTTCACGATTTTTGTATGGAAAAAAAATATATGAAACATAATATGAAACATATAAAATGGCCCCTAGCCGTTTAGCCAAAATGCCATCGCTAATTGCGATGACGAAGTTAGAAATCAAAAATGTATGGTATTGACGTATTTCGTGGTAGGTATATCATCACCGAACATTATGAAAAACCTTTTTTTAACGGTCAAAAGTGTTACAATCTTTTATAGACAGACACAGCATGCACGAATAAAAATTGTAACCAGTAACAAACATGTTACAAAAACACATTCTTATTTATAACATTATTCAACAACAAACAAAACAATTTTATGAAACATTATAGACAGGTAAAGATAACATATTTAATACTTTCAAATTGCTTAGTTTTAAATTTTAAAAAAGAAACAAATGTATATATACTTTTTAAATGTAGTTTTCCTATTTCATAGGCACTTGTGGAACTTAAATTGTCAGAAGGCTATTGATGTGCTTTTTGTAGCAAGTTAAATTAAGATCAATGTCCACTTTATCACTTTTAGAAAGACTGTTAACAGTAGATCTTGCAGATCCTTGGCAATATAGCAAAAAGTCCGAGGTTAGTGTTTGACGCTGGTACATTAAATAACTTAAAAGCATTTTTCCTTGGTAGTCTCGAAGGGGCATTCATTTGTAGCATATGAAACATGTAGCATGTGTAACATGTAGCATGTGTAACAGTTCAGGGCAATCTATTTTGAAGTTGATTATTTTATGTAGGGAAATAAAGTGTTAATGTTAATTAATTATTATCTTTCTGCGACTTTTTAAAGTTAACATTTTGTAATGTTTCAACCTGTTGTCATATCCGCGAAGCTCTCTAGACCTATAGTCTTTGTAGGATAAATTGCAAAGGAACCGTTTTTGTACGCTTTCTAGGCGCTTAATATATACTTCATAGTGCGGATTCCAAATGCTGCTGTTAAATTCTAAGATGGGTCTAACAAGCGCATTGAGCGCTTAATTTAATTTTAGAAGCAGATTGTTTGAATTCATTTAAATTTCTTATAACAAAGCCCAGCATTTTAAAAGCTCTCTTTGCGATGATGTTTATATTATATGTTTATCAAATTTAAGTTGGTTATCTATAACAACGCCTAGATCGCAGACTTCTGCCGATTCCAGTACTTGATTATTAATTTTATATTTATAGCAATTTAGGTTTTTGCGATTACAAGAGAAACAGATATGATGACATTTGCCTATATTCAGTAACATATTATTTTGTATACACCAATTATATAATCTGTCTAGATCCTCTTGAAGTAGTTTTGCATCTAAATGTGAGTATATATGTTTAATATTTTTTAAATCATCAGCAAATAAATAAAAGTCGGAATTTTGAAAACAATGATGAATATCGTTTATAAATATATTAAAAAATATTGGCCCTAAGTGGGACCCTTGTGGAACTCCACTGATTGCAGAAAAATTTTCTGATGTAAATCCGTTAACTACTACTTTAAAAAACCGATCTATAATAATAATAATAATAATAATAATAATAATAATAATAATAATAATATCTATGGACGCTTCACACCACGTCAATCTGGCCCCGTGCTAAGTATCCTAAGAACTTGTGTTACAGGTACCAGAAAACGGGAAGTATATTTAATACTTTTATACTATACATATATATAAGATTTTTATTATATTATACACATATTTATTAGTTGTAGTAGATCTTTTATTGACAAACCATGTTGGTGTGAGATTATTATTTGTTTAAGATGCCAGACTAGTTGTGTCATAACTAATTTTTCTAAAACTTTTCCAAAAATATTAAGAATAGATATTGGGCTATAATTAGATATCAAGTGCCGAGAACCAGATTTATGTAACGGAACTATTAGTGCCTCTTTCCAAAGATTAGGAAATACACCGTCTGCAGAGATTTATTGTAAATAATTTCTAATGGATAAGACAGTGTGCTCGCGCAAGATTTAATAAATATTGGTGGGATACCATCACTGCCGGCACCTTTTCCAGAATCTAATGATTTTATAGCTTTTAGAATTTCTTGTTCAGAAAATGACAATTTGCATAAGGACCACGAAATAAAATCTTTTGGTGACGGCATTAGGTCAGTAAAAGCTGAACTTATATTATGGTTTTGATTGATTGGACTATATACTTTAGAAAAATATTGAGCAAAAAGTTCGCACACCATAGGGCTACTAGTAGCAATCTTATCTTCATGCTCCATTTGATGAGGGTATGAACTATTATTACTTTTTTTGTTATTAATAAAAGACCAAAAATATTTTGGGTTTCTATTTATAGAATTTTCAACCCTCCTCATATATTGACTATAACTGATATAATGAAAGAGTCATTAGTTAAGTGCATGTTTTCCTTAATAATTCGAAAGTCAGTATATCCAAATTGTTTTTATATTTCTTAACTCTTCAACGATATTTATGTTTTTCATTTATGACCTTTATTAAATCACGAGTAAACCAAACAGGATATTTTTTGCTACGAGACTTTTTAAATGGAATGCATCTAGATATTACTGCGTGTATTTCCGAGTAAAAAATATTAAGGATGTCCTCTACTGTATTGCATTTGGCAAAAAGTTCATCCCATAATATGGTTTCTAATTCATTTACTTTTTCGTAATCAGCTCCAAAGTAGTTAGGACGAGTATTAAAGTTAGTATAACTACTACTACTATAGCCCAGAATGTGGCACAACATTCAATGTGAATTTTAAGGGAGGATAATTTTCGTCAACTCTCGTTAAAGCGTCAACGTTTTCCATGGTGTAAATATTTTGAATGTAGTTTGTGTTAGTAATAATTAAGTTCAATATCTTTTGAATGAATTTCGATGATTTTTGTAAAAATTATATTGATGAAGCGCGTTACAATTCATAAAATCTAAAAATGATGATTGCAGCTCTCTGCTTTCATTTGTTGAAGGAACAGTGTATTCTTTGTTATCAGTCTTTGACCATTCTATTCCACTTAAGTTAAAATCGCCAATAATGATAACTTTGTGATTATTGTCAATTAGTTTTTGAGCTTTTGCAAAAAACTCATTTAATAATGCTTTTTTCGGAGGTGGAGGGAAATATACCGAGCAAAGATATATTTTTTCTTGTTTATTCATTTTGTTATTAGTTTTAATTTCTAAACGAATCCATAAATCTTCATTTGAGCTTTTAATATAATATTCTAATCGTATAGATTTTAAATTTTTAGCCACAGCAATTAATACCCCTCCGCCATCGGATTTTACATGAAAACGCATTGAAACCAGGCCAGTTACGCATGAGTCATTTTTGGTGCCCAAGTGTGTGCGCAGTACACAAAGCACTGTCTCTATTCCTTTACTCTCGTAACCCAGTGGGACGGATAAACGACACGTCTGGCAAGAGATCAGGCGCAGGTCCGACTTTTTACTTGCCCACGCATGGATCATCTTTCTTGTCAGCAATCAGGTGATCAGTGTTCCAACGCGGGAATCGAATCCACGACCTCCGAGTCGAGAGCCAAGCTCTAACCACTAGACCACGGAGGCTAAAATCATTGTGATTAACGATGGCATGTTGGCTAAGCACTCTGATCCTTACAGTATCAGGCATGAGCACACACGGTGTTGTCGCGCTGCGGGCGGCGGACGCGCGCGACCGTGCGGTCGCGTTGGGCGTCGGCAGCGCGGCGCTCGCGCTTGTCGTCGCAGCTACGCATACATACCTCGCTGTGGCTACATGTAAGTAATTGAACTTAGGTCCTGTTCCACAAATTTATAATAAGTGCCGAATAGTTTATTCGGAAGTTTAGTCGCTGCTTACTTTATATCGAGCGACAGAGAAACACATGCAAATAAGCTATAACGATTTCGATGCGGGTTCCAAGACAGATTTAGCATGTCCCCCGAGCAGCCCTGAGATCATTACAAAGGGTTTTTGCGGTTGGTTACCACTGTCGATCCTGGCTACACAGGAGTTGCAGTGGTGGGGAAGTGTGGTGGGCCAATTGCCCTTAAAAAAAAAATAACGATATTAATATCGTTATTAATCCAATTAAATGATTCTCATTCGTGGCGAAGCAATGTTAAGTATGATATAATAAAAGCTTCATTAAAATGAAATGACTTACTAATTAACAACCTCCGAATATTTCAGCGGGTATGTGCTCACTTTTTGCGGATGGAGTCTGCGTGCTACCAACGGCAGGTGTTCCCCAGCTCGTGGGGATTTCCAGCGCGGTACTTGTGGTGCTGTCCTGCCTCATATCAATCTTCGTCTGGCTGCGATTGCGGAGGAGCACGAAACCATCGAATACCGATATTTAATAAAATGTACAAAAATCATATTATTGTTTTTGATTTTGCTTTTTTGTCGCATTTAGAAAAAATATTACAGTAAAATTTTTAGATGCGCGCCATACGGCATACCGACAGCTAAAACGCGACATGAAGAAGTAGCAGACAACACACTCCAGTTTCCGTTAAATTAAATAGTAATAATTATTATATTAATAAAATAGAGACCGACAGACAGCCTGACGCGGCTGTCTGTCTGTCTATATGTGTATGTAATGATAATGGTGTCGTTATAATACGAACAAATTATGACAACGACCTGTTAAAAGTTCAATTTCCCTGATAATTAAATGAGTCACAAACTGGACCCCAAGAAAAACTACCCTCTGAAAAACAGAAATAACTTTCAATTAAGTAGATGTAGCTTGGAGGGCTTCACATAATTGTCTTGTTCTGGATCAGACCAGTATATATAAGGGCACGAAAACTCTCTCACGTCATTCCAATACCAACCATGGCAAGTCTACTTCGTCTGATCAAACGTGGCGCCATCTGCCTGCTGTTCGCGATGGCCAATATCCTGGGGTCTGCCAACGGCCAGCTGACCTTCTCATCGGGCTGGGGAAAACGGTCTGGCAGGGATGATGAGATCACCATCAGCTTTGATGATCAGCTGCAAGTTGTGCCCAACCAATAAATGTGAGTATTACCTAGAGTAGATATATACGCGATTTTGTATTGAGTCGAATCTTGGAGTAAGTTATAACTAGACCATCGTTCTGACTCCTGTGTACAAAAAAAAGAATTCAATGTACCTACGGGATACAATCCGTTCCGAGTTATTTTAGCTCTGGCAGGTCCTTAATGATATTATAAGGATGACTCTCTATAGAATATTCGTGGTAAAACAACTCTGAAAATAAGACATATCGCCAAATTATCTAATATGTATTATTCGTTGCATATTGTTTATATTTTACTCCAGTCTAAGCAGCTGTAAGCTGTTAACTCTCTGACGTTTTTATCTACATCGAAACAATTTGGCAGTTTTTAAATGTTTTGACGTGATATCTTAGTCCGCAAAATTCGCATATTTTAATAAAACTTCCAATAAATTATCTAATATACCGATAATAATGATTTTCTCTGAACTTTCTAGAATTAAAATATTAAGGCAAAAACCTTGGCATCTGATAAGATGTTAGCAACAAAATGTTAAGGGTAAGATAAATCAAAATTCATACGACGGGTATAATTTTATTAAAATCTGTTTCTGAATCTTCTCAACAATCCTTCACAAATATCTTAAATAAAATGGAATGAATACAATGCAGTTGAGTTACATTCTGTAAAAGTTGCCATCTTTTTGATTTATTTGCCTGACACATTTCCTTTCAAACATTTTTTTACAAAAGTGGTACTGATCATATTGCACATCAGTGTGTTTTACTAATTTATGAGGATATGTTAGTGATGTTTTTTCAATGATTTAATTGACTTATAAAATGTTTGTTTTCAGATGATTTTTCGCCGCATCGCTGTCTACGCTTATGTTGCCAGTATTAATTTAAAATTTTAACTATACTTCATCACAGCCCAAGAATGTCTAAGAAGGACATATCTAAATAATACAGTATTAACTACAGGACATAATGGGCAAATTTCATTGTCCAAATGAATATTTAAAAAACACAAGTGAGACACAAAGTATTAAAAAAAACAACAAGTCATTATTCTAATTTTTCACTTACAATTACAATAAAACATTTCATTAATGTCTCATTAATTTTCTTGTCATGTTTATCAATTTTCTATATAATATCTGAAACCGATTTTTGAGTAAATTAATTATATTGTGCGCATTAATTATATATTTTTATTAAAATAAATATAATGTTGTCATTGTTAGGTGAGAATATCGCGCGATGCTGTATCATCATCATCTGGTTCAAAATTAATGGCATCGAGTATAATTTCATCAGTAGTAGGTACCATTTTTATTTTATTCACCATTTCATATTTTTACTGTGTTTTATTGCACTTGCGTGTCATATTTTATATGTTATCCTAAAACGTACCTAGTTACGACACTTATTTACTGTGCACACCCTCGAAGCAGTCATTGAATATTATATTTGGAATTATTATATGCTACGCAATAGGTACATAGATCTTACAAAAAAATACAGACAACCTTTAACTAACTTTGGGAGGAGGTGCTTGTTCACATTTCGTAACATTCCCTGTAGTTTTGTTAAAACTTATAATATCTCGTTCTATTCGCCCTCCTTTAGGATATTAATACAAACGTATACAGATACACAGAAAAAAAGGGACGGAAAGAGAAAAATGAGCAAACTCGAATGAAAAACAAATATGTCGCCCAGAATTGGCGCGCAATTCAAATTATTGTAACGGATAATCGAACACAGCGATAGTGATATTTTATGTATATTACATCAAAACATGTTCTTATATTTATCATCATATGAATATAGTCATCATCGCAGCATTCTTGTTTCATTTCAAAACCCATCGTCAAAATAACAAAAGTATGGCAGTAATAATCTCCAAGGTTGATAAAAGTTTTCACTTTAATAAACACTTAAATTATTGTCAAAGAATAAAATGTAGATTTAAAATTAAAACCAAACATGCCACGATGATTTTATTTACAAGACATTATATACAGTGTCATGATATAGTTTGTGTGAGGAAGAAACTATATTAGAGTTCTTACATAGTTATTATAATATAGTTGTAATAAATTATATAGTTACTGTACAGTGAGCGACACAGGTGTGAAGGTAGGCCATATTATATACATATCTATCACCTACTTTACATTTGAAACAGTATACATTTTCTACTTGTGAGTTGTGACTATTGGCATAGTTAGCATACTCTCTTTAGTTTGCATTTACGTCATCAGCAAAATGTCAAAATTGACCAATGACGCGTCCGTACTGATTAATCTTCAATTGGTGAATATGAACCCGGTCTAAGCGTCATCGGCGCTTAGACCGGGTTTTACTTCAATTCACTGCAAACTTAACCCGAATATACGATAGTTATCTTCCGCCATTTTGACTGAGAAATATGACGTCATATTACATATTTCTGTCACTCGAAAGTTGAAAATACCCACTTTGTTTCATTATTGGCCTTATTTCATCCATTATTTCTCAGTATACAGTTTCAAATGGTGAAATTCTAACACTACGTAATGATTAATGTTTTATAAATTCCTCCGAGGCGAGTTACACGAGTAATGCCATTGGTAAATCCTACGCTATCTAGATCTACAATAACTGTGAATCTCCGAGTTTCCGTACTGTAAAAATGTAGCTTAAAACCTAATAAATGAAGTCGAGTTCACATATTACTGTAGTTCATCTAAGTCCGATAGTCTTCGTAATTCTACCTACTAATATCGACCACGTACTAAACTGAACCACATTAGACGACTCAGCCTAGTATAGTTGTTGTGGTCTATACAACCTTTTTCTAATCTAAACTCGTGCCGATGCATCGAAATCCAATTTACAAAGAGTACAGTTTCGATACATAGGCCGAAAATAATACAGACCTCTTTAACCTGGCGTCGGTCTAAGATAACTTAAGCTTACAATTGTTATAAATCAGTAACACAATTTACTCACAAGCGAGCTTAAATACTTAATAATAATAGGCATCGCCGACCCTGTAAATATCTAAGTTATGGCGCGATACGCAGCTTGCAGCACTTGATGATGTCAATTGTCGAAACAGGGCCTTTAGTCAAGATGCATTTGTTAATTTAGACGGCGAAGTTCGAAAATAAAATGTATGGGATTTGACATAACGCATCGCAAGCGACATGTCACTTAGCGATGACTTCTGTCAAAGCAATTCCACGAAGTTACAAAATAAATGTATGGAATTAACACATTTCGTCACAAAATCATATTTGTCTCACACATTATATTCGTTTCTTACCTTCATATCGTTTCGATATCATACTTTGTCTAAAACCTCCGGTCACTTGCGGGTTATTTGAAAATAATCGTATCGCGCTAAAACTTATTTTTTTAACTTCTCTAATGTGCGTATCTATGTCCACTACTTGACATGTCATGCCTAACTTGTGATATTAATTTACCGTCTCTTACCACTCGTCTCTACCGTCAGTCCAATGGAACTAACTGTTAATGAATATGTGTCTATCTCTGAATCTTTGCCATGTCGCTCTCTTTCGTTATCGTCTGAAGTAAAAACTTCCCCATATATGCCGCTAGGAATTAGGTATCTCAGTCAGCATAGAAATGATGGGTGCAAAAGCAGTTCGGTGCAAGTAAATAGATGGAGCAGAACATTTCTAACAAGCAGTTGAAGAGTCAGTTATAGTAACTTAAACTATAGCTTAAAAATTATTTTACGACAAGACTTACACAACAGTATATACCTAATTTAGTATTATTATAATTATTCCGTAACTGACTTCTAAAGGCGTGTTCTCTATTATAAATACCTATAATATGAGATCAGCTAAACTACTATTTTCATAATTTAAAAGTTTATTATAAGTGACATAAAGTCGTGATTCCAACGTCGTAAAAATGGACTCCAAAGGATCGCCAACGCCGAGACAACCTTAGAAAAACCGAAAAGACATGGATTTACTTTCTCTTTCACTCTTATGGGTTTTTGCCATTGGAGTTTTGTGCTACTGCTTACGGTATCAGCTTTAGTACTCCTTTGGATTATTCTTCTTCCTAGGCTACACCATTGAGGTGTTTTAGTGGCTTGAGTAATGTATAAATTACTAAAATGTTTCTGTCCATCACCAATTTTTTATGTTATGCCAGTAGACTGTATTTCATTCAAGAAAACACCTTTAGGAATCATTTGGATATACAAAACATATCATCAACATAGACATAACCCAAAAATATTATACCAGCAAAAAAAATGTTACAAAGTACTTCACTAATATTTAATAGTGCTTTTGAAGAGATTTCGAAAGTTTTAGAGAGTTGAGGTGTGGCCAAAATCATCATTTGCAATAGGAAATATACAGGCTGTTTTTCAGTCAGTGTCCAAACTTTCAGGAGAGAACTCGACTATTGAATTGAATATAAGCAACTTTTACTATGGGATCATGATGTAGGACACAGCTGATTTTTTTTTCAAGTAGGAAAGTTGATCCCATAGTAAAAGTTGCTTATATTCAAGAATATATTCACTCCAAAAAAGTTTGGGCACTGACTGAAAAAGCACCATGTATTGAAAGTAATGCATGGATATTGTGTGATACATTTTAGTGAGATCAAACTTCATAAGCCTGTGATTCTGATGAAACATGAATAAAGCTTCCAATAACTTAATATTGAGGATACTCGAACTCATGGCACTTACATTTCATTCAATATAATCAGATAGCGTCCTGCTCCTAACCATTAAGGCAGATAGTTAATAATGATGATATAATGTTATGTTACGACATGATACTATGAATATTTGGATATTTACGATCTTAGAATGCAAATGCAACACCACAGGCTTATAGGAGCCCAACCTCACTACAGAGCGATACGGGGCGCGCGCGGCGGCGGGCGGGGCGGGACGCGGGTGGGGTTAGCGCGCACCCGCATGGGGCGCGGGGGCGGGCGGCGCGCGGGGCGGGCGAGCGCCACGGGCTGCGGTGCGGGGTAGGGGTCGTTGCGCGGGCGGAGGCACAGGAGGTAGGCGATAGCGAAGAAGGCGTAGGGTGCGAGGACGGTGGCGGCCAGGCGCAACACGTCCCCGCTCCCCTCGGCAGACCCGGAGAATCACTTCTCCTCCTCCTCGTCCCGGAACAAGTAAGTCGACCTGGCGAACGAATGATACGTATATCACAATTATCGAAAAAAGAATTTGAAATAAAAAATAATTCCTAGCCTTAAGTACACTAAATAATAAAATTGAAACAAAAAATTATAATGCAGATGGAATGTTTACATAAATATTTTTAGCTCCAATATTAAACCGACGAGAACGTCGAGTAATGAACATAATATTAGGTCATTACATATGAAATTGGCGTTTTGTAAAGGAGGAACATAAAGTCAATTTTTTTATACATAATATATTTATTTAATCAAAGTATATATCATTACTATCTATGCACTTTTGCCATCTCATAGGTAGTTCATTGATTCCTTTACTAAAAAACCATTCGGACAGGAATCAATAAAATCTTTGAAGGCGCTTTGGACTTCAGCCCCATCGGAGTTGAATTTTTTGCCTTGCAAGAAGTTATCCAAATTTCGAAAAAAATGGTAACCTGTTGGAGCAAGGTTCGGGGAGTATGGTGGATGTCTTAGACATTTCAATTGAAGCTTCTCTAATTTGGTAGCCATCTGTTGTGCAGTGTGTGGCCTAGCGTTGTCCTGAAGCAGCAGTGGCCTAGAGTTAATGACCAACCTCGGTTGTTTAGCAGCTAGCTTTTCCATCATGATTTGCAGTTGCTGGCAAGACATCTGCCGTAATGGTCTGGCCAGATTTAAGAAAGCTGTAGTGAACGACACCGGCACTAGTCCACCAAACGCTCACAAATAACTTTTTTTATACAATTTTCGCTTGGGGCAGGCTTTGGCTGGTTCGCCAGGGTTCAGCCATTGCGATGAATGTTTCCGATTATGGTACAGGATCCACTTTTCATCACAGGTAATGATTCGATTTAAAATCCTTTCATTATTGTGCCGGTTGAGTAATGTAACGCAGCAGTCGACGCGCGTTTGTCGGTTTGCTCCACTCAATTCATGAGGTCCTTTCAAGCTTTTTGACCTTCCCAATTTGCTTCAAGTGGATTAAAACAGTTTTATCACTAACACCGCAGCCTGCAGCTAACTCGGACGTGGTTTACGATGGATCCGCTTCCACAATAGCCTTCAATTCTGCATTATCAACTTTGGTCTCCGGCCGTCCACGGGGCTTGTTTGCAGGTCGAAATTTCCAGAACGAAAACGTTGGAACCAAAAACGCACCGTGTTTTCTTTTGCGACACCGCCGCCATACACATCATTAATCCTTCGAGCCGTTTCTGCAGCACTGGTGCCACGGTGGAACTCGTACTCGAAAATAATACGATATTTCAAGTTTTCCATTTTGTAAACAAACTACGCAAAGAAAAAACCAAAAGGGGAAAAACAAATGAATTACGGTTTTCGAAAAACAAAAGCATGAGTAAATAGCGTTATAAATTTGAAATTGGAATTCTTAACCAAAAAAGATATATTTGAGATCAAAGTCGCCAGTATGACAAAACGCCAATTTCATATGTAAGGACCTAATAATATAATGTATCATTGTTATTTAATGCGAATAAAAGATTGATGATGATGATTGATGATTTCTTAGAAATCCTACTACTATTATAAATGTGGAAGTTTGTGACGATGGATGGATGAATATATGTTTTTTGACTCTTTCACGCTAAAAATACAAAACGCATTTTGATGAAATTTGATGTGGTAGTAGCTTAGGCACAGGATTAATACACAGGCTACTTTTTATTCCAAAAAAGTACAGTGTTCCCGTGGGATAGTGTATTTAAACGGGTGGAGCCGCAGGCAAAGGTTAGTTAAGAATATATTCTTATAAGGTTCCTTGTTATGATGTTATATCTCACTTACCAGTAAATGACGTTGAAAAGCGCAAACACGAGGGGGAAGGTGATGCGCGAGATGACGTCTATCCGCTTGGAGCGCGTTGGAAACTTGGAGATCCATAGCCGGCAGCAGTTCTTGCGCGGAGGGTTCATGTGAATCTCGCACTGCCGGATCTTGGGGTCGGCGCCGCGCACCAGCGGTTTCTGTCAGTTGCAGCCACGTCAGGGAGGACAGACACAATGCATGTACGACACGAGAGGAACTACCTACACCCTTAGTTCTTATAAAAGATAGAATACTAAATTGAAATATTTTGAGAAGAATAATAATAATTGTATTTCTCGGTATTATAAAATATAAGATACAAGAGTGACTAAATTGAAATCTTATTTGATTATCGCTAAGCATTCTGGGGGCTGAGACAAAATACAATATCGGAACGATCGGAACGACGAAGTAAGAAGACTTCTGGCCGATTCGGCCTGACCGAGCATACCACCTCGCTCGGTCGGAGACCTCCCTTTGGGGCTTGCCACCACATTCCCACAGCATATAATATACATATAGCAATCCCATACATTGTATTGTTTTCTAAGTTCGTTATCGTTTTAATATTATCACTTTATCTAAGCCCCCAGGAATATAACAAAGAAGTTAAACAGTAGGTAATTTAATGCAATAATTGTTAGGTAATAAAAAATAATACAGAACGGAATAAAATTAAGACGAAGCATGTCTAAATTCTCATGCATTGTAGACCTCGGAATTATAAAAGATAGGCCGCGTAAATATAACAAAAGTATAATATTTTAGTATGTGTACTTAAATCGTTGACTAGATTCAAAAGTAAAGAAGTAAATGCTACAAAGCATGCAAAATATGCAATGCGTTTTCCATTCAGGGTTGCTAATATTTGTAAAACTTCCTCCGACAGATTCTTATTATCTGTTTTCGGTGTCTTAAATGCCTTCAATTTGCATAATAAAAAAAAATCTCTACGAATAGTTTAGATTGAGTGCGAGCTCACCATAGCAAAGGTGGTGTTGCTGTCTGTGTCCAGCAAATCTGACGCGGCGTCCATGCTGGCAGCCGCCTCCATCTCCCGTCTCGTTTTCTTCATGTTCTCTCTGTGCATGTCTGAGCGAGACGCATAGTTCACTAGCGCGAACTCCAGTAACGCCCCGAAAACAAACGTGAGACAGACGCCGGTCCAGACGTCGATGGCCTTGGTGTATGACACGGGGGGTAGGGAGGCGTTGATACCAGAGGACTGAGTTGCCATCGTCAGGAGTGTGGTTACACCTGAAAGTAGGAATTTCTCAAATAAATTCTTTTCCTATTTCATTTTCATCATCATAATCACCAAACATTTTAATCCTCAAAGTTGTACTCGGGCTTAATTCCTTGATATAATTTACTGCGGGTGAGCTGCTGTAGAAGATATCAATAAGTATTAACTTGTAAGTTATAGGTAGGTGATAAAAGACGGCCCCGTCCGTGTTTCATATCGCCGCCGGGCTAGATCCCGACCCGGTGGTAGGCATCATGTACGTTCAGAAAGTGTAATTATTTATAATATCAAGTCTGAATAAAAATATTTGACTTTGTAATTTGTATGTTATCTGAATCTGCTTTTACAGCGCGTAGTGCGTTCCTAAGAGCGTTTTCACAATACGCAATAACGATATCCGATATCGCACTGATATGTCATGTAATGGCAAAGACAGAAAATATGTTTCTGAAAAAATATATTTCTCTTGAATCAAACAAAATTGGCTAAAGACTTTAATCATCTACTTAAAAAGAGGTCAAAAACGACTAAATTTAGTTGTTAAATACTATACTGTAGCCATCCACTGCACAATAATTACATAGCATTCGACGCGTAAGCGCGGGAACGTGCAGTGCGAGTGCTGTGGCGGACGTGCGGCGGCCCTTTGTCGATTGTCTCGTAAGAGACATGCCGAGCGGTAGGCAAATAACGCGTGTCCTTGAGCGACTTGAGCGAGTGACGAACGCCTGGTGATAGTCATCAGTAGAGTGTGAAACATGCCCTTAAAAACTTCATGTGCTTTATTAGTTGCTTACCAAGTGACACCCTGGCCGGCACGGCTCCCTGGTCAAGCCAGAATGACACCCAGGATACGATGACCAGCATGCAGCACGGGATATAGATCTGGATGAGGTAGTAACTGAACTCCCGCTTGAACAGCAGGTCCACCTTCAAACAGCTGTATTCACCTGGAATTGTAGAAAAGAAGGCTTGGCACAATATGTTAAAAAATATTATAAAAATAATAGGCAAGTACGGGGGATTGTTTACTTTTTGAAGTTGCCGAAAACAGTAGTAGTTTGCTGTAATAATAACAGCTCCCCACGCCGATTTCGGTGACGGTGGCCGGTTTCATTGAAACCAGGCCAGCTACGCAGGAGTTATGTTATAGTGTCCAGGTGTGTGCGCAGTACACAAAAGCACTCTCTCTTCCTTTACTCTCGAAACCTAGTAGGACGGACAGACTGACACGACTGGCGAGAGATCAGGTAGGCGCAGGTCCGACTTTTTACATGCCCATCCGACGCATGAATCATCTTTCTTGTCAGACAATCAGGTGAACAGCCTGCATTGTCCTAACCAAACTTTTAAACAATATTTTTTGTTGTTCCAATGCGGGAATCGAACCGTGTGACCTCCGTGTCGAGAGCGAAGCTCTAAACCACTGGACCACGGAGGCTGTTTGCTGTAGCCTGTATCTAATCTACTTTAACGTTTCAAAATCTTCCAATAAGTGTTGGGGAGCTGATTTGGAATTTTTTAGCCAAGACGCCATCGCTAGTCACGATAACGAAGTTAGAAATCAAAAATGTGTGGTATTGACGTATTGTGCGCTTGTCACTTAGCGAAAGTAATATAAATCCCATATATTTTGGATTTCAAATTGTTGTCTTTTGTTTTGTATGATAGTAAACTAGGGGTTTACATCGCGCGTCGGTAACAATACCATTCATAAAAACACAGTTTCTGCAAATTTCTACTGCAAAAAAGACCTTTTATACGAGGGCGGGTCAATAAGTCCGTGACTTTTGGAATAAAACACAGATTTTTTGATAAATAAATCATTTTATTTTTCAACGTAGTCCCCCTTGAGCTCTATACACTTTGTCCAACGCTTCTCCAATTTTTTTATCCCTTCCAAAAAATATGATT
Organism: Phengaris arion; assembly: GCA_963565745.1. NCBI lineage: Eukaryota > Metazoa > Arthropoda > Insecta > Lepidoptera > Lycaenidae > Phengaris > Phengaris arion. Next base: position 3,739,832 of record OY751444.1, on the reverse strand, counting down.
TGTCGAGGTCCTCAAAATAGGCCTTTGTTTGCGAGATGACTTCATCATTGGAGTCAAATCTTTTTCCACCGAGCCATTTTTTCAGGTTTGGGAACAAAAAGTAGTCACTCGGAGCCAAATCTTGAGAATAGGGTGGATGTGGGAGCAATTCATAGCCCAATTCATGGATTTTTGCCATGGCAACTGCACATGTGTGCACCCTTGCATTGTCTTAGTGAAAAAGAACTTTTTTCTTGGCCAAATGAGGTCGGTTTTTTTTCAAATCCTCATCGAAGCGGTCCAATAAGTTGGCATAATATTCCCCATTAATTGTTCTTCCCTTTTGAAGATAGTCAATGTGGATTATCCCACGTGCATCCCAAAAAACAGTCGCCATAACTTTATTGGCTGACAAACCCACCTTGGCCTTCTTTGGCGCCGATTCACCCTTAGAAACACACTGTTTTGACTGTTGTTTGGTCTCTGGTGTATTGTGATGGATCCATGTTTCGTCCACGGTTAAAAAACTCCTCCATATTGTGATTAAACAACGCCAAACCTTCCTGTGAAGTTGTTACACGATTGCGTTTGTGGTCGACTGTGAGCAAACGCGGCACCCATCTTGCGGAAAGCTTTCTCATGCCCAAGTGATCATTCAAAATTGAAACCACTGAGCCATGCGAGATGCCTATGGCTTCCACAATCTCTTGCACTTTCAATCTTCGGTCGGCCAACACCATATCGTGAATTTTTTCGATTGTTTCGGGTGTAGAGACCTCAACTGGGCGTCCAGGACGTTCGGCATCTTCAGTGCTTGTAAGGCCACAACGAAATTCAGTAAACCACTTTTTTACCATTGAAATCGATGGTGCAGAGTCCCCATAGTATTTATCAAGCTTAGCCTTGGTCTCGGTAATGGTTTTTTTCGCAAAAGATAATGCTTAATAAGCACACGAAATTCACTTTTTTCCATTGTTTCCTTAAGTTACTGGATAGTCTGATAAAGATAGCTGTAAAACACAAACTGACGCAGCAAGTTCAAATTTTGATAGGAGTCAACTGACAGATGCCTGTTGACAGGAGTAGTGTTGCTTTTTCAGTAAGGAGGTTAGAAATTCAAAAAGTCACGGACTTATTGACCCGCCTTAGTAGATATAGGTATATTTCTTTACAAACAAGTCTCTTTTTGTACAAAAATAAATAAATATTGTAACCTTCCGAAACCGACGAGGCGTCGTTTAATATTTTTGATAGAAAAATACCTATTTTAATTTATAACATCTCTCTACGCCCCCCCGGGGAGGCGCCACCCACTGGTTGGGAACTCCTGGTCAATAGCGTCGAAAAACGCACGAAACCTTGAACTTCGTTATATAGACGTTGCATGGAGTTTATTCTGTACCTGTATTAGTCTTGCTGTTGCAGTAGTCCGTAAGGAACTTCTCCAGTGTGAAGCGTGGTAGGTGCAGGTTCTTCACTACCTGGACGGGGTCGCCCTCCTTCCACAGGAACACCAGGTCGTCTGTTGTCCAGCCATCTGGATTTACCGAAATTTATATTTTAGGGAATATTATAGAAAATATTACTTTTGCACCAAATTTTTCATGTGCGATAAGATGTTAATTTAACTCAATCTGTGGATAATCGACTTAAGGATTCTATGGCTTCCAGACAGCCCAGGCCCTTTAGCCAAGATGCCTTCGCTAATAACGATGACGAATTGAGAGATGAAAATGTATGGTATTTTACGTATTGCGCTATGTCAGCCACATACATTTTTGTTTTCGGACTTCGTCATCGTAATTAGCGAAGGCATTTTGGCTAAGGCTTATTATATTGAAACGAAATATTATATTAAGTAAATATTATTAAGGACTTCACGCAATGCAAAAGATACACTTAGAGAAATTCGATAAGCATCGTTTTTGGATGTTCTCCAGCCTTCCAATAATTTAGTTGATCAGATTTAAAGCAATTTTTGTCACCGAAATAATTATAGCATGCCAAAAGCAAATAATTAGGTACTGGAATTGCGGACAAATTAAACACAGTAGGTAAAGTGTAATCATTTTGTTTGCATAGTTTTTTTTGTAGATCATTGAGTACCTACTCATGGTTAATGGTACAAAAATACAAATGACTAATCCATAGGCAAATATTAGTTTAACCTCTATTATTTCTAAACCCAATTTACGTTTGTTTTACGAATAAGAATCACGCGGCGTGCCAAACGTGTAGTAAGTAAAGACATCGTCTGCGCCTACGCAACATTCTTTAGGTGCAATTCATAACAATTAGTTGGGATGTCATACATTTTTTAACGGACTTATGCAATTTATCATGAAGTTACAATGTTATTCGCATTTTTATGAGGGCACTGACCTGTGAAATAATATTTTTGAAGGTTAAATAGATTTCGTGGTGACGTCACGAATGTTGCCTTCGTTGGTGGCTCCGTATTATTTGCTTATTTAAATAATACATTTCAATAACAAAAGTCCCCGCTGCATGGAAATGCCCAGGTTGCGTAAATAATTGCACCACCCCGATACAGCAAAAAGGTAATCTTTCAAATCAAATCTTTACACATTAAGAACCGAAATAACACAAATGTATGAAAGAAATACAACACGTCACGTCACCCATTGTTTTCCCCGGCAAATCTCCAAAAAGGAGCATTTAGTCCACGGCCTTTTTTTTTTATCTTAGATAAGATTTTATTTTAAATATAAGTTTTTGTATATAGTTTATTTTATTATATAAGTCATCGTTTATAAAGTTTGTTTTTTTTTTTTATCGCCTTACCAACTTATGTCAAGCAGCCAGGATGCAGGAACCTCCACCAATATTTGACCGTGTTCTTGGGAAATCTACTGTAACGCTCCCACTGTTCCCGTATTTTAAAAGCCAGCGGGGTCTGAACATTCATATAGGCAATGTCACAAACAGCTTCCCACCCTCACTCCTCCAATAACCACTCCACTATCTTTACACTTCCGAACCCCATCTATCAAACAAATTACTGGCAAGAAATATCCAAATTTAAACGTTTTGCGTTTCTGGACGAGGCCAAGGATGCCTGGAGCGCAACTAGTGCTTGTAGCGAATTTCCTGACAATACTTTTTGCCAAAGGCTCTGGGACGAGCCACTCTGCATACTGGTACGGAATAATCTTCTTAATACGTCCTCCAGTCCTGTGGAGCAGGCACGCCTCGTAGCTGCGGAGAAGTGGGAGTCGGGCATTACCGTCACCCAATAAGGGCACATTGCTGGATCGAACAGTTTTCCGGTTAGCCACTTCCCTGCGTCTTGGCACCCCCCACGTCGTCCCCCACCGCTGCGTTTGTGGCGCAAACTTGGACAGCCTCGGACACCACGGTCTGTCCTGTCAACGAAGCGCCGGCCGCATCTCCCGACATTATGCTTGAACGACCTCATCCGTCGGGATCTTGTCACCGTCGGAGTGCCAGCTGTGCTGGAACCCTATGGTTTGGCGACGCGCGTCAATGGCAAGAGACCGGACGGGATGACCCTGGTCTCTTGGCGAGTGGGACGGGCTCTGGTATGGGACGCTACTTGCGTCGATACACTTGCTCCGTCCCATGTCCACCTGGGCACCTCGAGTTTTGCAGTTGCGGCCGCCAATCAGGCAGAGAACCTCAAGCGGCACAAATATGAGAACCTTAGCGGGGATCAGCGTTTGGGGTTGAAAACCTAGGTACATGGGGTCCGGGTGCGCACAAAATTTTCAGAGAAATTTCGAAAAATCTCGTTGATACCACCCGAGACCCCAGAGCCGGCACCTATCTGGCCCAGAGTTTGTATCGCAATCCAGCGAGGAAACTCTCTGAGCCTTCTAGGTACTCTGCCTGGTGGGGACAACTTGGGAGATTTCTTTTTGTTGTAGCTTTTTTTGTTTGTATTACGAGTAGGTCTTTACCTATGAAATTGCCGTTTTGTATGAAAAAATTTAAACGAATTTTTTTCATGTATTTTTTATTTGTATTAATCAAATCAAATCACCCATGCAATCAATGCATCTTTGCCAACGCAGTGGCAGTTTATTGATGCCCTTCTTAAAGAAATCAGCTGGAAGGGAGGCAACAAATTCTTCAAAGGCATTTTGTACTGCCTCTCGGGTATTGAATTTTTTTCCCGCCAAGAAGTTATCCAAAGTCTGGAAAAAGTAGTAGTCTGTAGGCGCAAGGTCTGGTGAGTATGGCGGATGACGGAGAGTTTCCAACCCCAGTTCTTGCAACATGGAGACCGTCTGCTATGCAGTATGAGGTCGCGCGCTGCCGTGCAGGAGCAGCGGAGACGAGCGATTGACCAATGCTGGTTGGAAATGTGCCAGCTTCTCCATCATTGTGTTCAGTTCTTCACAGTACACATCTGTAGTAATGCTCACCCCGTTTGGTAAGAAGCTGTGATGAATCACACCGGCGCTAGACCACCAAACAGTGACCATCACTTTTCTAGGGGTAAGTTTTCGTTTAGGGCATTGTTTAGGTGCTGAACCAGGATCAAACCAACTTGCTGAGCGCTTGCGGTTATCAAACAGAATCCATTTTTCATCGCAGATAACAATGCGGTTCAAAATTCCTTAATTTGTGTGTCTGTTGAGCTATGCAAGGCACGTCTCGACGCGTACTTCGCGCTGGTGATCATTGAGTTCCTGGGGCACCCATTTGTCAAGCTTTTTTACGCTATATTGATACGCTATATTAATATTGTTTTAACGCTAACGTCGGAAATTGCTGCTAATTCAACCGTAGATTGTGTATCATCAGCTGCCACAATCACCTTTAATTCGTCATTGTCGACAGAAGTCTTCGGACGACCGCGAGGTTCTTTTTTCAGGTCGAAATTTCCATTACGGAAGCGAGCAAACCAGTAACAGGTGGTGCGTTGATTTGTAGTGTTAGCTCCGTAAACGTCGTTGATGTTGCGTGCCGCTTGTGCCCCGTTGCTGCCACCACGGTACTCATATTCCATAATTAGTCGAATTTTAACGTATCCATGATGACGAAAAAGATTTAAATGCGATGAAAATGTAACACTAATCAATAAACAAATGACTGCTTTTGGATTAAGAATTCCATGTTTTTAAAATAAAATTAATTTGAAATTAGAATTCTTAGCAAAACAAAAATTATTTTGAATTGAAATGGCCAGTACTGCAGAACGGCAATTTCATAGGTAAAGACCTATTATTTTTTGTAGTTTTGTATGATTAATTTTCTTTTTAGTAATTTATATAGTTTGGAAATATTTTAAATAGTTAACAGATACTTCAATTTGAAGTTATCAATAATTTAAATGACATTTGTTGGTCTTATTTTCTATCTAAACCTATATACTAATAAGCTGGATTAGTAAACAAAAATATTATATTCGACTAAATTAATCTGTCATTGTATCTCTTAATTTTTATAGCTTTAAAGCGTCTTAGGCCCACTTGCGCAGATCTGGGTTAAAGTTAACCCTGGGTTAAATATCATGTTATCTCTCTCGTTCTTCGTATTGATGAAAGAGAAGATATGATATTTTATCCCAGGGTTAACCCTAACCCAGATCCCTACTGCATTATTGTTTACATTTGGATTCAATTGGATCGGAACAGACTATACTTAGTTGAAAATAATTCTTGTAATTCAGTTTCTTCAAGGTTTCTCTTACTTCTACCTCTTCTAAGTACTATTTACTACTATTAGCTGCAATTTAGCTATTTCACTTATTTATTTTACTACCCTAAGCTTGTTCTGTGCTGCATTGTTATTTCTGTAACTGAGAAATTGTAACCTAGATATAAGATTTTGGGTATGAATAAATTATTTATTTATTTATTTACTCACAACTGGCCATCCTCAGCGAGCAGGTTTGCTTGTCCAGGGGGTAGAGCTTGAGGTTCATGGGGCAGGATAGTGTCAGCGAGATTCGGATGCTGTACAGCACGTTCCCGTTGGGGAAAATCCGGATGTAGACGTTGGGCATGATGATGTTGTGAAAGTGACCCTCCTTCTCGTTGGAGAAGAACAGATCCGGCATCCAGACGCGGTTCGCCTCTGTCAGCGTTAGGTATTTTAGACGACCTGTGAATTAAAGGGAGCTTTACAAACAATAGGCCGATAATAGAGCCTAAAGGTAGCCTACCGATCTATGAGACCGATACGCGAGACCGCGACCCGCGACCGCGACCATCAAACCATTAACCGGCGGATCATAGCTCGGGTCGCGGTCTCGCGTGGCGCGTTGCATACATCAAAAAATTGACGTGTAGCGGTGGAATTAAATAATCAAGCTTAAGGCGAGGTGAGTCGACAACTATGAAGTATTCGAAGCGGTGAAGGAGATGAGTGGGGGACATGCCGCCCCCCGTGACTGCGGGGTGCTTCACGCGAATTACGTCAAAGTGTGTGTCCATAATGTACAAAAGCGTAATTTTGACAATTTCGTGCTTCATAGCCTAGCGGTTTTTATAGCGTAGCGTCTAGGTTCAAATCTCATTACAAATCAATATACACTGGCGGACACATAAACTGCATCATAGTGCAAGATAACTTTTAATGAAATATAATTAGTGAAAGTGCAAACTATTTTGATGTATTTCAATAATAATGCTAAGACTGGTTCTTAATCTGATAAAAAAATCAATTCATGTGTGTATAGGTCAACTTTTCTCACTAAAAGAATCAAATAACTCCTTTTACAGCTTTTTGAAATGAAACAGTGAATAGAACAAAAACGGCTTTATTATGAAAATTTTACAATACTAAGAAAAAAAAAGGTTTTTTGTTTTTAATCAGTTATTAGGGCAAGAGGAGGTAATACACCTTGTATTACCTCCTCTTGCCCTAATAACTGATTCTAGTCGGTTTCGCATTGATCTGATCAGTGTTTTTAAAATATCTTGCGGAGTGTTGTCCCATTCTTGTGATAATGCAACTCTGAGCTCCGCAACCGTTGTTGGGACCGGATTTCTTGTAAATACAGCTCTTTTTAGGTTGTCCCACACGTGTTCTATCGGACTGAGGTCTGGGCTACGTGCTGGCCAACCATGGAACGGATCTCAACCTGAGTAAAGTATTGTTCAACTTGTCTCGCTGCGTGCGGACAAGCATTATCCTGCATCAGAATGAAGTTTTCGCTTAAAAATCCGCTAAAAGGTAACACATGAGGGTCTAATATCTCCGTTATATAGCGATGTGATGTTAAACCACGGTTGCCACGGCCATGTGTGTCTGCGTCAATAAACACAAGTTCAGTTCGAGCATCCATCGATATGCCGCCCCAAACCATGCAAGACCCATCTCCAAATGGAACCCTCTCCTCAATGCAAATTTGAGCATATTGCTCTCCTCGTCTACGGTAGACTAGTCTGCGACTATCAGCACCGTGTAAACAAGTCCTACACTGTAGGACTTTTTGCCCATTGTTCTTCAGTCCAAGTTAAGTGTTCACGAGCAAATCTTAGTCGTTGCCTGTAAGCTGCAGACAATTTTAGACCATTTGCATCTGAAAGGTTTGATATCACGCTCTTTTAGCCTTCTTCTTATGGTTCGTGCACTTACTGTAACGTCACGTACCTGGTGGTTTTAATGCTTATAAACGTTAAAAACCGATTTCGCAAGGAAGTTGTCACAATAAACCTGTCACGAGACGCTGTCACCCGAGTTCTGCCGGTTCCATTTTTTATTTATTAACACAAAAAATAACATATTTTACAGTCATTACATAAATCGCCAAACTGTGGAGCAGTTTGTTGGCGGTTGAAGTATTCTAAATAAAATAATTACAAATCTATTTCAAACAATTTTCATCAAACAAAATAAAATATATAACAAAATAATAAATATTATTTCTAACATCTAAATATGTCAGTACAATACTTATTATCCTTCTTTACTTATTTATTGACATTTATTACAAAATACTACTACTATTTTCTAATAAATACTAGTATTTTCCAATAAATAACTTTTAAGCCCTTTTTTTTAATTGACAATCTATTTTATTGTATATTAATGGTGTCAAATATCGTCTAGTTCTGTTACCATAATAATTTTTAATATTTGACATTACATATTTACCTTGTGTTATTTTTCTTGTATTATATTTATGCTCTATATTTTCTCTATATTTATTTATACTATACTGCTCTAGCACTATAGTGTAATCAACTTTTGCATACACGGGTAGTATCTCATATACTTTAAATAATTCGTTGTAGTTATGTTTATATTTCACTTTTACTTTATCATTTACCAGATATTTAATGAGTCTCACTTGCAATTGTTTTATCCTGTCTAGTTGTGTTTTGAAGGTAAGGCCATAACTGCTTATGCTGTAGCTAATGAGTGAGTCTACAAGTGCTAATATATTACATACAGTACTTTTTTATTAACAAACTTACTAAGATGATAGAATTTACCCAGTACTGACTGTAATCTATTACACACTTGATTCACCTGTAATTTCTAACTGAGCTTATCGTCTACTATCAAACCTAAATATCTATAATTATTTACTATTTCTATGTTTGTACATTTGCAGTTATTTTTCGTATTATGGAGGCACTCGTAAGTATGTCTAGATATATTTATTATTTTATTATTATTTTTACTATAAGGTGAAGTTATACACATAGATTTAGTTTTACTGTGGTTGATTATTATGCCATTGTCGTGTGCTCATTGAATTATGCTATCAAAATCCATCTATATATATAATGTTGTGCATCTTTCATGTTGTTGGATGAAAGAATAGACACATGTCATCTGCGTACATAAAGGTTTTACAATGTTTGATCACATTTATGATGCTATTTACATGCATGATGTACCCAACCGGTACATACACTGGTGGGTGTATGGTGGGCACACCCAGAGTGACACTCACCTCATCTCCAGTGACTCCGTCTATCAAAGTACGCAGCGACCTGTTCTCGAGGTAGGATTTAAACCAGCTATTCAAAGGGCCTCTGACACCACATTCATCCATTGCACGCAATAACACTCCATGGTCTAGGGTGTCAAAAGCCTTTTTATAGTCAATGAATAATGCGGTAACAGAGTTGCCTTGGTTCAGGCTATTGTTGATGTAATCGGTGAATTCTGCGAGTGCGGTGGCGGTGCTGCGCCCTCGCTGGAACCCGTGCTGCGCCTTAGATATTATGCCGTGCTGCTCTAGGTACCTACTTACCTGGTTCACAATTACCTTTTCTACAATCTTATTTATCACAGACAATATCGCAATTGGTCTATAGTTCTGTAATCTAGATGAGTTCCATTTTTATATATCGGACGTATAATTGACTTCTTTAATAGGTCTGGGTAAACATCTTTATGAACACACATGTTTATACATTTCGCTAATTTTAATCAACCTGTCTCCATAAACCTTCTGTAAACTCGGGAAACCGTAGACTGGTTTACATTTAAATCTGCAGCAATTGTTCGATTTTCGCCTTGCTACACTAGAGCAACAATTTGTGCGGCCTTTTCGGGTGATACGTCCATATTCGTGAGAGAAAAACGTGTTTAAAATGAAAACAGACTAGCAATTAAACAATTAGTAACGATAATTCAACATGTAACAAAACAAAAAAAACCATCAATCACAACATTAACGTAACGACGAGTTAATCTTTAGTAAATTGACAAGATTTCTTCTATAGAATATTTTTTTTCTTTTGTGACAGTACCATATTTAAATTTAAATTTGTTTTTGTGTTTATAAACCAGCCTTTATATTCCAATAAATGTAAAAAGTTTGCATATTTCGCAATAAAATTGATTGAATGTGTTCTTGCACTATGATGCAGTTTATGTGTCCGCCAGTGTATTTCTTATCTTTCTTGTTTTTTAAAAAATAGGTACTAAATTATCACTACATATTTTCATATTTTTGCTTTATTGCTCTCCGTATTTTTTCACAAAACTAAATTATGTCTTATTTGAAAAAAATACATAAATATTGTGTATTTATGTATTATTTCATATCCAATAAAATTTGATATCCAATAGCCTTCCACATGAGACTTCGGTTATCTAAGACCAAAAAAATTACAATTTCAAATACCTAGTTTTAGTTTCTGACATTAGTGGTTTAAACTGAATAGTCTCTTCTGCTACATCATATTTATTGTAAATATTGTGTTATTTAATAAAAATAAATCGATTAATACAACGCGTGAATTATAAACGTAATTTTCTGAATACTAGTTCCTAATACTCGTGGTGAAGGACTTATTTATTAGGATTAGTATTGATTATAATAATTGATATAATTATATACACTTTACAAACAAACAAAATAATATTTATATATATTATTATTCATTCTGTTGTCAATCTTATATCAATATTATGTTTTTTTCTTTCGTCGTACAACAATATATCAATAATTTCGATTCACTTACGTCAGTCTGATTGGCAGCTTAGTATGCGTACCTACATTTGATTTTTGCATTATTTGGAAATTTTGAATGTGGTAGGTTCGAATCCCAATAAGATAAAAATATCTTCTGATTCTTTTATATATATTTTAAATTATTTTATCGTTGTACTAAAACTCCGAGCAAAGCTCGGTCTCCCATGTACTTATTTTAAAAAGAGGGTTTTTGTGTTTTCATCGAATACAATTAATTCTTTTTTTTTTCTTTACCTTTTTAATAATATACACTAATACTTACAACTTAGAGAAACTAATAATAAAATAAATAATTAGGTACATCAGGGTACACCGCTTTCAACAATATACTTTACTATACCTAAGAGAACAAACAATGCTCGGAGTTAGTCCGAGAAAAAAATAAAAATTATAAAAGAAAAAGAAAGAAAAAGAATAAAAATATTCGTCTGACGGATTCGAACCCGAGACCAATTGGTCAACAACGCAAAAAGCCATAGATTATACACTAATATATTTGAGACAAAAAGCTAGGATATCTGACGTGAGATGGCGTAATTACTCATATGTTATTAGTATTACACGACGAAAGAAAAAACATGACAAACCCTTATGTCGTCGGCATAAAGGTCAAGTCCGAGGTAAAATAATTTTGAACGGACTTTCAACGATAAACTCGAATTATTTTTGAGCTGAAAAAAGCGCAAAAACTGACACACGAGACGTATGTCATAACAAGAAGCCTAAGCCGGTACTGTCGGATTCCATAGATATGAAAGAGAAGGAATGACAGGTCACCATTTTGCAATTTCGTCTCGTCCGAATTATTTAACATTGAAATAAATTAATACTAATAAATATCTTATTCCAATCGAAAAATAAAAACGACAATTGCCTTTTTTATATTATATTACGAAACTGTAATTAATTTATACAGTTACAACTCCAAGAATATCTATTATAATGATTATTTTATGTTTTTTTTATCGAGAAAATTTACGGAAAACGTGTTTTAAAAACGTAAGTTCCCTTACAAATATGATCAAGATTAACATATATATTTTTTTGCTGCGATAATATACCTTCATTCGTCCCAAATTTTTTTAAAAGAAGCCTATTTTTACGATGTAGAGCGCCTTAATCACGGATACGAGTTACCACTGACTCACAGAAAATCGGCGAGTAGGTAAGTATAACAGCGTTGCGTTTCTTATGCATGAATAGGCCGATACTACGGTGTCACCAAAACTGGCTTGGAACGGTATGTTATGTTTCACTGATTGAGATTACTGGATAATCAAGAGCTATAGACGAAAACAGAGGGGTGTTATAAGTTTGACGTATCTGTCTGCCTATCCATGGCATCGTAGTTCCCAAACCGATGAACGGATTTTGATCTAGTTTTTTTTGTTTGGATATAATTCATCATCATTAGCTCGCTTGCTGCTTGACAATTCGTGATTTACTTATATAATATGTTATATAGTGTTTAAAGGGTTATAGAGTAGCTTTACACCATGCAGCTTCAGCTGAGTATTCCGTGTTCAACCCCTAAATTTTCTACCCTCTTCCTTGTAAGTGACACAGAAATAACCTTCAACGTCGCGTCAGACAAATCTTTCATAAATATTATATAATTATACTGTCAATTATTTCAAAGGACGAACGACCAGCGCGCAGCGGCCAGCCCCGTGAACGAAAATCCTGGCTGGAAAAAACTCACGCCCCACTCGCCGCGCGCACCCCCGGTATACGTGTAGCCACGCATAAATAGCTGCAAGCTGTCAATCGTGCAAGTCTATCGAATGACGGTTTTTTACGTTAATAGGTAACATATATTCTATGGTTACGTGGGACGGGGGTTGAAAATCTAAGGGTTGAACACAGAATAACCCCGGTTCAGATATTTATTTGTGACATATTTATAAAATCAGACAATTGCATAGTATTTTTTAATTTTTTCGCTTCAACTCGCAATCTATTTATTAATTCGTGTTTTATCTTATTGGTTCGGATTGAATGAAATAGTAAAAACTGATTTTAAAATACTAATATGAGAGATTGTGCACTCACCTCCTAAATTATTAAACTTGAGCCGCTCATCTAACCACTGTTCTCGGAACGTTAACTGTACCGAGTATTCCTGCAAATTTTACACATTATTTAGAAAACTATACATAATTATATAATATAGTCATAGTGCATATATCGTTAAGCTTTATTTTGTTACAAGCGATTCTCACACAACACTGCTTGAGCAAATTGCTTGAAAATCTACATAAGAGACAGTTTTATACAATTATAATTAATCCCTTTAAAATAAAAAGTTTATTTCGTACAGAAGCCCAATTATTGTAAATATTTGTGATCATTATCGTGTATAGTTCCGCGCGGTGTCGCATTCACACACGCGTCTGTCGCGCGTGAGCGAGTGAAACAGCGCGCGGACCGAAACAGGATTAAGATCACAAATCGTAACGAGAATTTGGCTTCAGATAAGAATGCCAATAATATCCTTTTTTCAATCAAATACATAGTATATCCAACAATTAAATTACTAAAATTTGCCTACTTGAATGTTACAATTTAAATTCTGATTTACGTGTTGTAATTTGTAAATATTTTGAAAATGTCTCTAATATAGCTTTTGGTCCCACTGTTAAATTGAGCGTTGTCTTTTAGCGCTTCAGAATTGTTTTCAATCCGGGGCCACGGTAGTGCTTCAGTGATTTATAGACACTGTAAACAGTGTTGTATGTCGCTTCATTTATTTCTTTATTTTACGCGTACTATAAAGCTTTTATGACAGCTATTTTAATTTTCTTTTTTAACATTTAGTGCAGTATCGAGCAATTTCTAATGACGATAAAATATTTTCTGCACCATGAGCAAGACGTTCATCACAAAATGGGACAAGACATGTATGATCAGGCCTGGCACACACAATACTTCAGCTAAAGTTAATAAGCATATTTTTATTACTTTTTAATTTAATTTGAATGTTAATCGCTGGCTGGCTATCGCTGAGTGAAACATGCGCACCAAGACCGTCTTTTGGATTTTTACTTGTCTAGAGAACACCACAAGGCACCACGATGATGAATTGAGGGACAAAGACACAGATATATTTATTGCCAATAGAAGATGCTCCTTATTTAAATATCTAATTTAATAGTAGTTTAATGTGCAAATTTTGTGATTCTGTACCTCCAAATAATCATTTGTAATTTAATATTGTATTGTAAAATATAAGGCTTGTAAGGAACAGAAGTATACATTTAGAATATTTTTCAAAATGCATAATACAAACGAATTAGAAAAAAAAAGAGTTAAATATCATAGCGTCTCAAAAATTTTTTTTTTCCTTAGGACATTTTTGTTCAACTTCTAGCCTTATATTTAAAAAAAATATTTTAACGCTTTTACAAAACGCCTTGAGAATGAAAATAATTTAATTGATATAAAAACAAGCCAAAGACCAATTTTCAATGGTCCAAATAAGGAGTTACAGAATCAATATTGCTTTAACATTTATAATTAATGCCGTCGAAGTTTCACCAAATGGAACCCTCGACAACGAGCAAGTCAAATGAATCGTTACACAGAAAGCCGCCAATTGTAATAATGCATGCTTGTTCAGTCAGCTTTTGGGCTTTCGGTATAAAAATAATATTTCAAGTATACTTTTTAAAAGTAAATTTGAAAAAAGGAAAATTAATACGTTGATACAATCGATAGACTCATCCACACAGCGATAATCGAATTTGACAGTGATGGATGCCGACTAGTAATTCAGGAAAGTTTGGATGTACGCCAATTTTCATGTTTTATTTCGGTATGTTGTATTTATCTACCTGTGAAGTATTAATATTTCACAGGTAAAACCCAGGATTTTTTTCTACTATACTATATAAAATATTTATATTCGTTACGTAGAAAATATGCTAAAGCAAGTGTAAAAAATGACACCTACTTTTCAACCCACATTAAATTAATGTGTTTTTATGTAGACGACGTGATAGTTGTGTAAAACGTTTTGCCGCTTACTTTTTATTGCAGTTTATTGTTTTTAATCACATTATTCATTGAAATAAGTTTGCTATTAGTAACATAAGAATATTCCTGGAAACAAACGCAAATTTCACTTGGCAAAATTCCTTAAAAAACTAAAGGAACAAAAGTTATTAAAACGATTTTAAAAAGTATATCTACGTGAACGTACGTACGTTAAGAGTACGTTAAGAGTAATAACGATGTCCAAAAGCTAACCTTAAAATATATCGAAATATATATATATACAGAGGTTTGTTCATGCATTATTTTACCCTAATGGAGCTATTTACACTAGAATGGGATGATGAGAAGTAGATATATCGATATATGTACCGATGAAGCGAACCATGCCTAAGCTGTGCTGCGTCGTGGGTCCGAGCGTACAACTCACCGTCCAGCATTCGTCAGAGGAATGCTTGTGCTCTTCATGCAGGCTCATGGCCAACGACTAGGGCTACGGTATACAACTAGCTTCTGGCCGGAGGTCACATATTGCGGATGGTGGTCGGCCACCGAACAGAAGCGCGAAGCCGAGTGCGACGCGGCGGTTATCCCGATACCAAACTCTTACACAACACAAATTCACATGAACAAGACATCGATTATATCACAGTCAACGAACACGACCAAAATAGTTTTTATTCTCCCCATTGATTTGACAAATCAAAAGCGTGATGTGGAAACAAAACAAAAAAAATGAGTAGGCGGATGGGTGCGGGCCGCGTACCCTTTACCCCTGATCTAGTGATGATCAACGCTACGTACAATTGTGCCTCTTGAACAATTGTTTTCTTACAATTATACAACTGTGCGTTTGTCTTTTTGCAATTTTATCGTTTATGTGCTTTACATTGATTTTTGTGCGTTCTAAGAATTTGCATTTTGCCAATATCCCTAGTGTTTTTACAAGACTGAACTGTGCCTTTTTATAAATAATAATAAAACAAAACAAAAATAAATTGAATGTATTACGTACTCTATGTATCGTACATTAATTTAAGTAGAATATACAAGAAATAAATTATAAAATATAAAACGGGCTACGCAGACCCGCATCGCCATGTTTTATTGGTCTTTTGAAATAAAAGGGATGCAAACTTCAAGGAGTAATTTTAGTGCACAAATCAAAAATAAATAAAAATTAAAAAACAAAAAACACAATGACAAAGTCATATGCGCACAACAGCTCGAGAATATATTTAGCAGAGTGCAGATTATATTGCCAGACATTTGGTTAAGCCAATTTTATTATAAACAAAGTTTAAGTGACATTTTTTTCAATCACTTTGTTCTATAATAAAACGGTCGTTTTGGTTTACTTGGTTATATGAAACCACTCACCATTTTGTAATCATCTATTTTGCTGATGGATCGTAGATACAGGTTCACACGAACTAACGTAGGCGCATCGCCTATATCCAAAACAAATCCAAAATATTATAAGCAAAGTTTAGAAAGATTGAATAGTTTGTCTCCACTTGGGAGCGTTTTAATGATACAGTACTTACTAATCTATCAAATGATATGTAAAAATGTCGTTGCAAAATAAATAGTTAAACCTACGAGTATACACGATGATATACCACTACAGATATACGCTAGCGTCGCAATGATATCAAACGTTATTATATCCGACCTTCCTCCTTCGGACAATATTGTCTGAAATTAACACGCGATCTAAAAACGATTTTGGTCGTCAACACCAAAAAGAAGAAAAATAGTAAAAAAAATTAGATGAAAACAAACAAAAATCAGGGTAAGTCGCTCGACAGAGTGAATTGCCCATTCATTTGACTTGTTGATTCGATAAGAAAAAACTTAACTTAGACTAAATGCATGGCCCAGTTCAGCTGACTTACCATTGTGACGTCATCGATTTTTGATATACTCCTGACAAATATATTGACGCTCACTACCGCTGGCCCATCTAGATACCAAGCAAAATATATTGTTGATATTACGCTCTCAGATCTATGCTAAGCCCTAGCGGAGGGGACAGTAACTCACCTTACACCTGAAAACCTTAATGGCTACCCATAGGAGGAGGAAGTTTAGAGTGCCTACTGTTGCTTGAAGTTATAATGCGCGAATCCTTGCAATGACTTGTTTATAGGAATTTGTGTTAGTGTTAAATAAATTATTTTTATTAATTTATATTAAATGTATATTACTGAATAACTATTTTAGTTCAACATTATCTTTCTGATATTACAAGGATCTAAACATTTATAATTTATTTTTAAGTTTCAATAGAATCAGCTGTAAAAATCAAATTGTATTAAACAAGCAAAAATATTATTGTGAAAATGTAAAAAAGCAAATTCTAAAGGGTAGATAGCTTCACGTATGTATGTTTCATTTTAAATCATTTCGTGTGACATATTACTATGCTCGCGTGTTCGTATTGATTTGTTTATTGTCCTAGAAATTATTGTTAAATTCAAAAATAGCCTACATTATTTTTATTTGTCTATTTATTCATTCATTTTTATTTCAAATTCTCTTAGAAAACGGGTAAAGGAAACGCTTATTATGTGCAGCTTCACTAATTAAACGTAAAAATATAAAAAAATATTATATTAATCTAAATAAAAAGAAAAAATACTAAGCAGCTTAGGTCATTAAAAAACGAAAATAAAAATCTTTTGAAAGAAATAAAAATAGCAAAATTCTTGTAAATAGTTCAAATATTTTTTTGTTAGAAATGAAAGTCTAGGTACAAAAATATGTGCTCGGCCGCACTCTATGGTTTTACAACTCCCACCAGCCGTAATATGAGACTCCTGAGATGGCAATGGCGACTATCAAGCCAAAATTTAATCAATAAATGAGACTAGAGCAGTAAAATTGTGGCTCGATAGTCGCAGAACACATTAAGCATGTGGACAGAATAAATCGGGGATCTATGGGCAGCCGCTTACCATAAACTAATTTGGAAAGGAAAGGAACATTACTGCATCCTTTACAAAATTTGGAATCGCATTTGTTTTCTGAGTCGAATAAGTTTTTTTAAAGGCCAACCAATGTAAATCTATCATGGTAAGGGCTTATTATAACTGCACGACATCTCACTTTACAAATGTTATTAATTTTATTAATACCGTCGGATCGATAATATCAACACGCGCCATTAAATTTTAAAGCTGTAGCCTGACCAGGAAAATAAAAAACTTGCTGACTCTTCATTTTTTATTTCAGCAACACTACGAAATGCTGAAATGCGATTAGTTAAATCTCAAAGATTCGACATCAATTTAGTTAAGCTACTTTGTGCAACATGGGGAGGTTTGTTTTATTTCCCTGGTCGTGCTATAGCATCAACACAATTGCAATGGCAATACCAAATGAAAAAATTCAAAAAGTGACATGTCGTTGGAACGGTTGTTCCAGTCAAGCATACGACGATTACTATTTTCTTCGTTCTTACTAACCATCTTTATGTCGCTTATCGTGGTAATACTTCGGACGAACAGGTTAATATTTACTACGGCTGGGCCATCTGTCGACACAGGTCAGAGTACCAGAGATACTGTCTTAAAGCATAGAATAAGCAGTGCATCACTGCCAAAAAAATGCCAAAATGTCCAGCCAGTAAATCATCAGTTGTTCCAATTCTTATCTCAGAAAATTGTCGAAATAGAATGCAGGTACTCTGTATTTGGAATTTGTTTCTGAAGTCTTGTATAATTTTATATTATCACAGCATCTCCCAATTTTTTCTTATTTTTTGTAGCCAAGAATAATTAATATAAAATAATTTTGTTAATGAGCTTTCTTCTATGCTTTAGTACACATTCTTTGAAAAATACCTTAAACTACATAAAAATTCAAAGTTATTTCGCTGCATAACATTTTGAAAAATTTTAAACCTGTACAGTGCAAAAATCTATTTTATGAGCATTCTCATAAGTCTGCAATAAGTTACTAAGATTCAAATATAAAAAAGACTTTACAGCTCAAGTATGTCGCATATTACCTTTCTTAAATTACTCTCTTAAAAAAGTTATTTAAAAATACTATCTCTAGCAAAATATAATTCTGAAATAGCATTTAGCTCTCTCTAAATTAATCCAAAGAAAATAAAAAAGTTTTGCGTTTCTAGCTTGCCAAAAAAGAAAATCAATATCAACGTGTGATAATGTTTTAAATTTTGATGTTTTGGAGGAATATTATATATCGTTTTTCAATTCTAATATTTCAGACTATTAAAATTTACTTTCTTAAATATACGGTCTGTTTCCCTACTTTTTCCGAGGAGTGCCTCAAGATTGTATGTTGGGACCGTTTCTTTCTCTCATACACATTTCCCGTCGCTTGTATTAACGCTAAAAGTGGTATCATCAATAAATAACCTACCAGTGCCGTTGATGCCCGAAGGTCTGATGCGAGCGTCGTACCTTCCCGGACCCAGGATCTGATCCAGGATCTGTTTCTCTTTCTCGCGGAAGTTTATCTTCGCGTTCATACATCTGTTCGAAATTACAATTGTTACAGTTTTTTTTTAAATATTATTTTCAGCTAAGATTGAAATAATATGCTATTTTACCATCGCGAAATATCTAAATGACTAGTATATGGATACAAATTTTGTTAGTAAACATAATAAATTAGGTGAAAAGAAAAATACTGTTACTTACATTCATATTTTAAGCCTAATTAGGCTGTGAATGATAAGCAAATAAATGATGTTTTAAGTAACAATACATTTCAACAAATACTTACGTTGCGAGGTGTAAAAGACATAATGCTACTAATAGAAGAATGGTGCATGATGGGCGAGAGACGTCCATCGTCCGTCTGAAACAGAATAAAACATAGACGTATATAATATAGACGAGGCATGTCGAGGCAAAACGTATCTCCACTTAAATTTTTGGGGTTTTGGAGCCATTACGAATTTTGAGGTATGGTGAAATCAAGATGGCTGACATTTGCGGTATGGTTACATCAAGATGGTTGACATTTGAGGTATGGTGAATACAAGATGGCGTAACTTTTTCCTGTATGAAGATTTGCTATGTCAAATGTACGTCATAGACCATCCTTGGTTATGAAATTATTGGAATAAAAAAATATATTTATTATTTGAATATTGTAAACCTTCTATTAATAAAAATGTGAAAGTTTGTGAGGATATATGGATGTTTGTGACTCTTTCACGCCAAAACTACTGAACGGATTTGGATGGAATTTGATAGTTAAGGCAAGTAAAAAAGTACAGTGTTCGCATGGGATACAGTACTTCACGCGGGCGGAGCTGCGGGCAAAAGCTAGTAGATTCAATAAGGTAACTTTTGCACTTTGTCAAATGTAAATGATTAAAAAAGCATATGTATGCCGTTTGAAATTGTATCAGTTTAAAAATAGATATATAAATATATATCAATAAAAATAAATCCTGTCACAAAAAGTTAACTTCCATATTATTTTGTCAGTTTTATTGCTGATTTTTTAATCGTCAGTTAACTCATAAACTGAGGGATAAATATGTGACTGACAGACATCCACACAAAATCTGTCAGTCACATATTTATTCGTATAAAACGTATCGACGTAGTTAGTATTAAACGGTTGTCATCTAGTTTACTTGTTAATGCCAGTTGAAACAATGCCATAACATTTGCGTTTACTTTAAACGAGTCAATTCGCACTGAAACGAAACGACATGGAGCTCCATTTTTAAAATAGCTTTTCAAAATTGAACTTTATTTATTACAGGAGAAGATACACGTTCCATTGTAAGAAATCAAACGTCATGTTGCACCGCGTGCGCGTGTGCAGTGTATGACTGACGTCATACGTAACCTGTATCACTTTGCATACGGAATAAAGTTCAATTTTGTATTTAGCTATCTTAAAAATGCAAAGCCGCGTATAACCGCGTATTGTCGCGGTGTGAACTGATCCTAAACCCTGTTTCACCATCTGACATAGATTCTGAGTTACTAGCGTAACTCCTCAGGTGTTGCGAATGTCCATGGGCGGCGATAATCGCTCACCACCAGGCGATCTGTCTGCTCGTTTCCTGGTCCATTTCATTTAAAAAAAAATCGGTTGTCTGTAAAGTCGGTTTACTGCCGATAGTTGAACGTGACAACGTCATAAGAAAATACTGATGGATCGCTCACCCAAGTAGGAGAGAGACAGAACAGACAGAGTCGAACGCTGCCGAATGCGGAGGCCGATTGTGCCTCTTTGTCGCTCGTTTCGCGCTCTCGCCTGCACTTCAAGCCTTAAATGGAACGCCTCAGAGCGAGGTAACGCCGCATGATTCATGTTTTTTCGTGCGTGCAGCCGGCTCCATCGAATTATAAGACGTCACGTCAAAAACTTTTCACTATAATTTCTAGCAAGAAGTAGGCTAGTAATTCATCATCATCCAAAGCTGCGGTTAAATATCTTGGAGAAGGGTAAGCAAAGTTATTTAAGTGTAAGGTCGTTAATAATAACATCTTCGTCAACACACCTCGTGTCACTAACAGCTATTTAACTCACCCCATATTTATACGTTTCAATATCAAGCTTCAGGTTAACCTGTTTGTTACAAATCACGAAAATAATTTGGGTCCCCTACACGTAAAGTGGGGGGTGCTTTTTTCCACGTCAACCCATAGTGTGGGGTATCATTAGATAGGTATTTTTAAAACATTGAGAGGATATTTTTTGTTAAAATATAAAAGCTAGGCGGCTGACTCGAAAAATCTGAAAAATCTTTATCGTGTGGATTTTTAAGGCCGCGGTGTCACTCCGGCCCAGTCGTTCTATTTATGCCGAAGCATGACGAAGCTACCTATTTACTTGTAGCTTGTTCATATACACAAAGCTTTTCTAGTAATCATAAATTCTGGGTTATTTTTATTATGAGCTGAAAATATGTAATTCCTCTTTGCTATAATTAATTTCTAGTGTCTCGTGTATAAACATGTTAATTATAACATTATTATGTATAAGGTATATGCATGGAGGTACTTAGTAATATTAAGTACCTCAGGGGTACACAGTAAGTTCTGATAAATTTAAATAAATAAAAATGAACAAAAATATTTTTTCTGACCGAGATTCGAACCCACCAAATTCCGAATTTTCGAACAAAGCAAAAATTATACATAAGCGTACCAATCGGCCAATCAGACTGACATAATAGAGTCGATATTATTGATATATTGTTGCACGACGAAAGAAAAAACATATGTTGCTTAAAAATGCGCAGTTTCTACGGATAGACCTAGCTAGATCGATGTTTACCCCCCAAAAACTCCCTACATATAAAATTTCATGGTAATTAATTGTCATGTCTATACAACACGTTACAGCCTCTAGTGTCTAGTAGATACTAACCTTCTTCAGTAAGGAGGTAAATTTAACATTTTTTTATAAGTTTGACTTATTATTGGGTCAATAAGTAATAGTATCCTTTACTAATTAAAACTTAAATAATAGTTATATCATCCACAGTACGTTACCAACCGACTTTTTGTATGTCGCCGATGGTAAAAAGTCGACGATTTTGTATTCCAGACCCATTTTATGTGAGCCATGTAACGCAATGAAAAAAGGAGCCACATGAAAACTTAATTTTGTGAGTGAGAGTCTTAATAAGATATAATCGCCTTGGCTACATTTTATATGATGTTTTTTGTAGAACGGTTAGAGAAGATACCCCATACTAGGGGTGTTCAAAGTTCTACGCTTCGTCACCGGGTGGGCGTCTTGCGCGACGGCCCTGATTACCGTGTTGGACCTGCAGACTAGACCGTGAGTGTTTGCAAAAAATATTTTTAAACCGTATAATTATGAAGTACTACATGAAAAGGATAGTCTATGGTATTTGGTCTCGGCATATGCTACGCATGGTCACCGAGGGGGAGGGGGTAACATGGGTACCTGACCTACGTTCCCTTATTTTACTGCAATGATTTATTTCATTATCTATTTCAATTGACGTACAGACAAGATATTTGGTTGGTGTTGAGCCAAATGGTTAATCTAGTTGAGTATTCTAAAGTAACTCTTGTTGTCTTAGATACTTCATACCGTCTTGAGTATAAAATATGGATGGACGACCAAAATGGTCTTTAAATTATTATGCAAAATCAATTATATAGAAACTTTGGGCATATGATTTACTGCTTATGTAAAGAGGCATAAAAATAATCCTACTAGATACTATTATAAATGTGAAAGTTTGTGAGGATGGATGGATAGATGGATATACTACTGAACGGATTTTGATGAAATGTAGTATGGTCTACTACTGGTTAAGCTCTGGATTAAAACATAGCATATTTTTTATTTCGAAAAAGTACAGTGTTCTCATGGGACACTATATTTACGCGGCGGAGCCGCAGGCAAAACCTAGTAGTAAAATAAATAATCTAACCAAGAGCATATCACCTCATGTTTAAGGAGGGTGCCGTAACCATCAACGCGCAATAGGTTTTCTTTGAATTACTTCAAAATTTACTGTCCGATTTCGCCCAAAATAATTTGTCTAAAGAGTTTTTAGCATGATCTATCAGCATGGAACCATACAAGTTTCTATCTCTTATAGTTTAGTAAATGCCAACTTATAAACCACTTTGGAGATCGACTACTCGAAAATGTTCCTCCCCACTTCACATGTATGGAGAGCCACCCCTGAAATATAAAATTATTATTATTTTATAATTCCAAAACTGAGATCTATACACAATCTATAATTATACCAAATTTTATTCATTTATATTCATAATTACAGATGCTAGAAGCGCGGAGAGACAGACAGACAGACAGACGGACGGACAGAGCGGGTTCCTTATATACATAAGATATGGAACCCTAAAAAAGATTTATACAAAATAAAATTACATTGCATGCTCTTCGACACTCAGTTCTGAATGTCATTGGCTTTACGCAAAGCTAATGTCAATTGGGTTTTTGAAAAAAAAAATATTGATTTTTTTAATGTATTTTAAAACTTTATTATTAATAATATTGATATTTAATGCAAAAAACTTAAAAAAAAATTCAATTAATTATAAACAATTAAAAATTGATGAAATTTAAATAAAAATCACGTGACTATAAACGCGCCATGATCCGTCACCATAGTTGTGACGTCATAATGCTACAGCTATTTAATAACAGTACAGCGTTTACGTACAGCGGCTATTACACGTGACTAGACAATAATATTGAATATTGCTAAAATACGAGTGTTAGTTGGTTCCGATTAGCTATGTGTGATAAAGGATTTATTAAGGCAAAGTCTGATAATATCCCTGATGTTGATATATTTATGATAAGTGATAACCGATTTTTTAAAAAATGACGTTAGGTTTAATTCTGCTGAAGTTCCAGATGCCAAGGCATCAAGGTAAGTCTGTTAAAAAATAATATAATAATTAAAAAATATTTAAGTATTTATTCTCCATTACATTAAATATAATTATTTATTTCATAAATTGTAGAGCATCGCGTGAGAGTTACGGCGACAAAGCTATAGGTTATGTTCAACTAAGTCGTAAAAATAATATTTGTAAAGGACGGGTATGTCCAGAAACACCGAGTCCGGAGTAAAGCTTATTACTGTACTTTAACTATTAATGAAAAGTCAAGAAAATTCAGGATGTTCAATGCCATGACTGTGCAGCTTCAGCAGCAGCATAAATAATAATTAATAACAATGGTATTAAGAAATACTTACATCGAAATGATCTTCACAACAAAACAAAATCGATTTTGTTTTGGGATTATCACGGTGCACTGCTTGAAACAATTTATTTCGACGTTTGTCATCTTGGGGAACAATTAAAAACATTTTGTCAGGAGTTGTTTTTGTAGTGTTCGTACATAATCGTACAAAACAAGAGGTTCGACATTTTTTATATAAATTTAAGTATTTAACAATGACAACAAAATTAAATAGATCAAAACACTGTATTTATTATTTTTCTATCAACAGCAATGAGTGAAAACTAACATTATGACGTCACACGCGCTCTGGTTTGTTCGGGAGCTGTCGGCGTGTCTTCGGTACTGGATTCAAAAATTAATTTTTATTTTGGAATAACTTTTGAATTATTGCGAAAAAAAAAATAGTTTTGTTATAAAACTTATATATGATATTTCCATTTATCACAGAAAAAAAAAATCTTAAACCCAATTGACTAAAATTGATTCAATTTATGTTAAAATTGTTTTTTAATCCGCTGTGAAGCTAATGACCTCAGTGTCCGTATTTAAAACCCAGTATTTTAACTCAAGTGTAGAGTTTGCGAAGTTAGGCCTTGTAGAAATAGGACTTGCAGAGTCAGAAGATTGGCTCTACATGAGATCTGATAACTTTTCGTCAGTGCGAGTTATATAGGTCTTGGATTTATTTTACATTCAAATGTTTATTGTGGGATAATAATATATCTCGTCCATCTTTTTTACTACTTTGTCGTAATTTTGCACCCTTTTACCGTACAACACTGATCTTAGATATGTTATTAAATGTAAAACTCGAGTACCACATTAGGGCACTCGAAGTCCTAGGACGTTTTTAGCTTCGACATGCCCTGTCCCTAGTATATACGTCTATGACTGATGGGTAAAAATAATTTTTAATGTATTTTTACCAACGTGGAAATATCCACCTAATGCAGTAACGTAGTGTCCACTATCCAAAGATCTTTTCAAGGCCATAATCTTATTACTTATGGATGTTGCCCGTAGCTTCGTGCGCGCAAAGGGAATGTCGCGCGGGAACCGTACATTTTGCCTCGACAAAAAGTATTGTTACAAAACTCACTTCCGGATAGATATTAATAATATTATTTAAGTTTGTGACTATTTCTGCGTAGCTTCCGGTTTATCTCAATTTGATTTTAATAATTATTATTAAATCATTTATTAATAATATTTAAATACTAATATTAATATTTAAAACATATTTACTATATATAAACATTTAACTGTTTATACTCATCTACGAGTATGTCATACATCACTATCGTGTATAAAAAGGACGGTAACTGAAAAATGGGGCTCACTCTACTACTGGTTGCTGACCAATAAAGGTGAATCCATTCTACAAGTGTACCTTTTGTTGCTGTTGCTGCTGCCGCTGACCCGATTCCTATTTCATCATGTCCTTCCCGGGGTCTACTCTATGTTTGTGCCGAATTCAATTAAAATGGCTCTAGTGGTTTCGGAGCCTACTCAATGCATGCAAACAAACTTATATATTTCATAATTTAGTTATATATATACTATAGACGAACGTTACGAATTACCGTACAATACAAAGGAATTTTTTTTCTTTACTTTCCAAGGAACTCTACCAAATGTAGGTTAGTTATGAGGACATATTATACAAATTATCATCAAACAACCACGTATTTATATCACAAAGGCTAAGTAGGAAGTTGAATAAGGACCACGCCTTCTGTCGCGCGAATATTAAAAGAGTGCTCAATCATGAAGACGGATGTATCCCCCCGAGGTACGTGAGCCCCCTTAAATGGCTCAAAGAGGGTCTCAGCGTGCAAGGTGAGAGGTCTCGGTAGTGCTAAATAATAATGTAACAATATTATATAATATTAACTTTGATACTATACAATACTACCTATATTTAAGATTTTTAAAGTGAAACTTTTATTACATCGTCTCAAACTTTTTCGACTGTGTGTTGCATGTCGCGTGACGGTCGGCCGCGGAGTAGGGATAAAGTGAAAGGCGCTCGTCAGAGCCGAAGCCAATATGGCGGCGCCTATAGTTCGCATCAGCTGACCGTGTAGTGTATAGACTAGTACTCATTTGTGCCAGTGCTCCACGCTATTTTGTTATTAAGTTTCACTTTTACCGTGGTTTCATAAAACCACACAATCCTTTTCTTGATTGGTTTACAACCCATGAACATTTACAACCCATGAAAATTTACAACATGAAAAATTTTTTATAATACTTTTTTTTATATTATTTATAATACACATATAATATTTAATACACATCCATAACCCAGGAACACGGAAAACTTTTTGTTCACTGACGGAATTCGAACCCGCGACCTCCGGCTTAAGCGCCAACGCGCTAACCACTAAGCCACAGAGGACGTCAATGCCTCAAAAGCAGGAAAGGTGAAAGAAGGTGCAAGGGTCTCGGTAGTGCTAAATAAGGGGTTCAAAGGGGGTGCAAGGGGGTCTCAAGGGTGACAAATAATGGAGACGGATGTACCCCCCTGGCGTACCTTAAATAGCATGATGACATTATTAACAACCTCTAAAAGGCTGTATATCAACCGGTACGGTATGTACGCATGATTCACTGTCTTCTTAACGTGAATAGATTGAAATGATAAGGTAGAAATTATTTTGGTACAATATTAAGATTTTTACTTATTAAAACTTAATATTTTTTTATAAATTATTTAACTCGACTCGACGTAAATTATATAGCCTGGTAACACTAGGCATACATACATAGACTGCCAAAATCATTACCCTTCCTTTTGGCTTTGCCGTAGTCGGTTACATGATATGACGGGTGGCATAAGTCGCATACCATTTAGGATCCAGATCGTTTCTTATAAAAATAATGATATTTTTAAGTCTGGTGTTTTATTATTATTTTTGAGATCTTAATTACCTAATAAAAAAAGTTAATTTTGTTTAAAGTCTTAGGCCTTATTATACCACCATAGTTTATAATAAGGCCAGTTTTTTTAAATGTTTTATTTTGACTATGTTTATGGCAGAAGTTTCCGTTTTTAATTATAATTCTTAGTAATTGATATAAATATTTAATTAACATTAAAATTTGTTAATTCGTATGAATAGTTTTTGATTTATTTTAATTCCCGCATAAGTGATAAGACTCAAAACACTGTATACTAAAGGAGATCAAAATTATGACGTTTATTGACAGTTTTGTATAGGGCAGTGTCTCCAAGCTGTTCTCTCGTGGCCCACTTAATACTATTAACCCCAAGCTTAACCAGCGTGGGCTTACAATTTAGCTAAAATAATATTAATTAAATTAAGTAAAAATGTTTCATTAATACTACATATTTTGGTATCGGCTTACCGTTTACGAATATTTAAAATGTGTCGATTGATATAATCAATCGTTGAGCGGAAGCGGAAATGTTGCGACCCGGTATTTTATTTTGATGGGCCGGTACCGGGTCGCGACCCGGCCGCGGCAGTTGGGAAACGCTGGTATAGGACGCTGCAGTCATGATTTTTTTCATTCAATTCTCATTTGAAAACAATACGAAATATGAATACGTTGCTGAAATGGGAGAGCCGACACGAATGGGCCGGCGCGAAATAATGTCACGGCCTCACGGAAAACCGGCACGAAATAACTTTTTTTTGTGTTTCGGAGGTAATTGTTCACCAACAGGTGATTCGTGTGCTCAATTCAGAAAAAACTGATTTACTGATATTATGCTTATAAGTTATAGACGGTTCACACATCACAATAAGGGAGAGTGCGATAGTGAACAATTATTATGGTACGAGTCTGATATGGAAACACTTATTCGACGTGTGGGCTTCGCGCAGGAAGAACAAATTTACGTAAGCACGTATTAAACAAAAGCTATAAATAGTGTGAAAACGGTTTTACACGCAAATCTTACTTTTTCTTCGTAAGCGTCAGTTCACACCGCGACGAGGCGTGCACTTTTAATGAAAGCGATTTAAAAGTAAACTTTATAAAGTACACGGTAAGACACACGGTTCATTGCAAGAGTTCGATTTGCGAGCTGCACCGATTTGCAGCGCAGTGCCGCTCCTGCGATGGTTTGTATCTTTTTATGTAGTAGATAAAGTTCATTTTTGAATCGCTATTATTTATATTTACATTGCAGTTTTTTCTGTCGAGGCCACAAAAAAAAACTCTCGTGGGAACGTAGCCCAAGGTTCCAAGCATAGCACAATAACCTAAATTCGTAGAGCCTATTCCGAACTCACCCTTATGGAGATCCGATTTCATAAAAATATAGGGCAAGGTATTTTCTGTGTTATTTTTAGCTTCGACAACTAGACGTGTCACAGTTTTAGGTATGACGTAAAACACGTAAACTAAAGCGTGTTATTTTAACCTATGTATGCGTTGATATGCGGAAGTTGGGATGTTTGGATGTTCGAACTTCAAATGGTGGATGTGGGGAACTTGTTTAGAACTTGCTTTATCTTCTGGAATTTCAATACTCAGAGTCTCTGTTTAAATCTAATCGAACCTTGTTTAGACGAAAAATACCGTTGACGTATATATTAAAGACGAGGCGTGTCGAGGCAAAAACTGTACCCATTTAAATACGCCCACTTTGGGGATTATGAGGCCATTTTGACATTTGAGGTATGGTGAAATAAATATGGCTGACATTTGAGGCATGGAGAATAGAATTAAGGAGTACCATCTCCATACATGAAAAGTGTCCGTAAAATAGCGTTAAATAGGGGGCGCTACAGACGCAGACGGGAGTAAAGCGGCTAAATTTAAACGTATAATTAAATCTTAGCATCTTCTTCGGTTTTATATATAAAAATATTTTCGACTATACGAGTAATTAGAATTTACATGATTTACTGAATTAACTACTTTTAATCTACTAAAGTCGTCAAAAATTTTAAATAACTAAGCTCAACTAACTTCACTCCATCTCTTATTGCTAACTTCATATCACACCCTTTTCTGACTCTAGCGCCATTATGGCCAGTTTTGGAACTATTATTTAATTACTTTTGTCGGACACTTTTTAGCTTTTCTGCCTTAGAGAGATGGTACTCCTTACCTCTATTCTCCATGATTTGAGAAGAGAAGAGAGATTTTTCTTGTAGGAAGAAGTTCTGTCAAATGTACGTCGTAGCCCATCCTTAGTTTTGAAATATTTAAAAAACACACTTCAAGGCTACCAATTGGAAATGTCTCATAATTTTACGTGCATTATAGAAATACAATGAGACATTAATTTGGCAATAATTTTGTTAAAACAAAGATATAACTTACTATTTAATTTAATTTAATAATTTATTCATCAATTATTATGCACTACATGCCACGGTAGTTACTGTGCCTTACAAGTTACAACTAAAATAAATCTTACCCAATACCTATAAATAAGTTGCAATTTGTTAAAACTACCGCGCTTTGTCTTGCGTTATTAATAAATACGAAATTCCACGCGCCAAATGCACCGGTAAATGTCACAAATCATACATAAAAGCCGCAGATACAATTAAAATACGAGAACAAAACGTATGATTATTTATTATTATCCAATCTGAGATTTTCCATATCTATTTTTAGCGTCATACTTACGGTCCAGCCTTCAAGTCCAGCAGCCAGGCAATAGTGTAAAATTGATGCGGACAAGGCAAAAATTAAAAATGATTGACACGATTGACACTAATGACGGCCATAAGTACCGGCGCTAGATTTGCAGGCTGGATCGTGAGTATGGCGTTTTACTTGATTGGAAAAAATATCCAACTTTACCAAAAATTAAGAAAAAACCGACACTCGAAGATGGCAAAACGTCTAAGTCACTAGCAGTTTGATACTAGCACTGGCTGATTAGAAAACGTTCGGTATGGGGACACTCCAAGATGGCAAAACGTATGAGGTCTTTGACATCAGCAACACTGGCTGAATATAAAAAAAAGTTCGTTGATAATGAGAGGAAAATGACCGGGAACGGGGCAAATCGAACGTTCGATATCGTCACAGGGCGCGGCGCGACTCGGCCGGTTCGCGGGTAACAAGCCGCAGCCCGCAGCTGCGCAGATACAAATGACCTTTGACCTCGAAATGTCAGATCTGAGTGACAGTTACATTTCCCGCCCGCGCCGTGCATGACATCTAAACCATATCATGCTCTAATAAGGAGGCTTCAACGGACTAGAGGACTTATCACAGAGCACGGAGACTAGAAATACAGGAACCTCGATGTTTCCTGTTCTTCTAAAGAAAAGTTTTGGTAATTCTATTACAATATGATTCTAAGAGATCATAATATCTACGTCCTAGAGTCGCCGTGTCAGGTAACAGGTTTAAAATATAATATTATGGTAGGTTAAGTTCTACTTATAAGTACCTATGTTCATAATATATAATATTATAAATCTTCTGTGTGTTTGTAATTGAAGTCCTCATAACGACTGAACTGATTTAATGACATTTTTAGTGTGTGTTCAAGTTGATTCCAGAATGGTTTTATTTACATTTTGGACCACTGGATGACGTTTTATTAATTAATTTTATAAATTTACAAGTAAAAATATTTTACGCCCAACGAATTGTGCACGGGACAGATTATATTCCTAACCCGTAATGGCGTGCCACGTGGCACGCCATTACGGGTTAGGAAATGCCATACAAAGTTGAAAGTATCAATATTCAATTCAAATGTCAAGGCGTTAGTTTATTTACAAACACTCCAGAGGCATTAGTAATAGGCGTCAGCGCATGCACTTCACACTTGGCACCGCGAGCACGCCAAGTGCCAGCTACCTACCCACAAACACAGAGACGAACTCAATAGTAATTTGTGTTAAGCTTTGTGCGTTAGCAACTTTGTACGCCAAAACTGAGGGTCAGTCACCAAAACGAGACGCGGCGCTGCATTTTTAAGATAGCGATTCAAAATACTAGAACTTTATTTATTACGCAAGAATCTTCTTGTTATTCTTGTAATTCTTGTAATTGTTGTTGCAAGAATCTTGTTGTTCAAGTTTTATTGCAAGAGTTCGAATTTCGAACTGGTGCACTGGAATAGGCCTTGGACGAGATGCGACAAAAAGTTGACCTTTATAATAAAGACAAGGCATGTCGAGGGAAGAAGTGTCGACACTTAAACCATAGAGTAAAAAATAAATATTTATTGTTAATTGTAATAATGTTACAATTAACAATAAATTACATTTATAAAAATAAATGTTTTTTAATTACATTAACAACAACATTATTACAATAAAATACATTGTAATAATGTTGGAAAGTCGAGGTTTGACATTTGCCATCTTGATATTTGCTTTCTTCTTTAGAAATGGCCTCCCATAAAAACCGCAGTCCAGTCCGCTTACAGTTGACAAAATCTTCTGAAATCATTAATCGAGTATGAAGATTTTTTCTGTCAAATGTACTACGTTATTGGCCTTGCTTAGTTTTGAAACAATTGCAAGCCAGTTGAAAATCAAAACGTATGGCTTGGCCGTTTCGTTCGTAACAACTAAACTAAACCGACATAAATATAAAACAGTTACTTAACTAAAGGAGATAATCCTTACGGCCATTCAAATTCAGAGTCGTGTATTTTGCTCAAGAATTAAGATGCTTTATTACGAAGTTAGGATAGGACTAAGGCTACGACAGAAAATACAGCACTGTAAATAGAACTCTGCGGATATTATATGCGGACAATAGAGCTGAAAATTGTGTAGAACTGTCAAATCTAACATTTGACACTTGAGCCTTCGATTTTCAGTTGTATCGCAGTTTTTTCTGTCGCGACCACAAAAAAAAATTCTCGAGGGTACTTAGGAACCTAGAATTTTTGATATCACAATGAAAAATCGCACGTACTCGTATACTGGGTGTTTTTCAGTCAGTGTCCAAAGTTTCAGGAGTGAATTTACTATTGAATATAAACAACGATTACTATAGGATCAACTTTCCTACTTGAAAAAAAAATCAGCTGTTTCATACAAAATGCTATCTATGTCGTAGCCCTTTTGTAGGAAACAGCTGATTGATTTTTTTTTTCAAGTAGGAAATCAAATCAAATCTAATCATATTTATTTCAGGCAAAAGACCCATAAAACTACATATTGTATAAGTAATAAAAAATAAAAGTAATAAAAACAGCAAAAGATCATTATTAAAAATTAACATTCAGACAAAATTAAAAAAAAAAAATATATTCAGCTATTATACCGGTAGACACTCGAGACATTTCAAGTAAAATAAATCAGCCTGTTTTGTTTTTGTCGCGATGTACGGTCAGCCAGTAATTTAGAATCGGGTTTTCCAGACACCCGGCACACACACTGAGGATCTCGTTCCCAGAAGAACGAACGCGATACCAAAACGCTGCAACACGTGCCCTAATAATGGCGAAGTAATCGGGGACTCTGGCGTCGGCGAACATGCCCGATGCACTGCAGTACTTTGGCAGTTTCATCAGGATGCGGTATGCATTATTGTACTGCACCCTGATACTGCTCCTCGCGGTTTTAGAGCAGCTGACCCAAAGCTGACACGTGTAGAAGCATTGACAGTATGCCCTAAATAGTGTCAGCCTTGCCTCAACGCTTTACCGCGCAAACCGGCGCGCGAGCATGTTACAGCGAACAGCCAATGCCCGTCTTTCGCGGACTATGTCTTCTTTGTCAGAAAGGTCCTCAGTCAAGATGTGTCCTAGGTATCTGAAACGCTCAACTCTTTCGACTACTTGACCATCCAAATAAACCGGCGGGACCCTTTTCGGGCCCTTGTCAGCCCGAAACACCATCATCTGCGTCTTCGCGACATTGTATTTGAGACCATGCTTACTAGCATAGGTCTCACAAATGCCGAGTATCCGTCTTAAGCCTCTGATTGAGGGACTCAGAAGCACCATATCATCGGCGTAACTCAGGTTGGTAATGCATGTTCCACCTACGTGACAATCCCTACGTGAAAGTTGATCCCATAATAAAAGTTACTTATATTCAAAAGTATATTCTCTACTATTCCGGACAGTTTGGACATTGTCTGAAAAAACACCCGGTATATGCATCATGTCGATTCGTCGATTACATTTGAATGTTTTTTCATTTTTATTGCAAGATTATTTAATTAATTGCGCGCCTGTCAAATTGGTTTGCTATTTAAGCAGTAGGTACCTAAACATTGCGCGTTGCATACTAAGTATGTTTGGAAAAAATATAGTTTGGTCATCAACGTAGAGAATGTGAGAGCCCGTTTCATAATGTTCTAATATATTAGGTCCTTACATATGAAATTGGCGTTTTGTCGTACTGGTCATTTTGATCTCTTCTTTGGTTAAGAATTTCAATTTCAAATTTATACCGCTATTTACTCATGCATTTGTGTTTCGAAAACCGTAATTCATTTGTTTTTTCCTATTTTGTTTTTTCTTTGCGTTACTCTGTTTACAAAATGAAAAACTTGGTATATCGTATTATTTTTGAGTACGAGTTCCACCGTGGCACCAGTGCTGCCGAAACGGCTCGAAGGATTAATGATGTGTATGGCGGCGGTGTCGCAAAAGAAAACACAGTGCGTTTTTGTTTCCAACGTTTTCGTTCTGGAAATTTCGACCTGCAGAACTAACTAACTAACTAGACTAAGGTTAATATTGAAGAATTGAAGGCTATTCTGGAAGCTGATCCATCGCAAACCACGTCCGAGTTAGCTGCAGACTGCGGTGTAAGTTATAAAACTGTTTTAATCCACTTGAAGCAAATCGGGAAAGTGAAAACGTTTGAAAGGTCGGTAACTCATGAAAATGATTCTCATGATTTTAAATCGAATCATTACCTGTGATGAAAAGTGGATCCTGTACGATAATCGGAAACGCTCATCGCAATGGCTGAACCCTAGCGAACCAGCCAAAGCCTGCCCCAAGCGAAAATTGACTCAAAAAAGTTACTTGTGAGCGTTTGGTGGACTAGTGCCGGTGTCATTAACTACAGCTTTCTTAAATCTTTCCAAACGATTACGGCAGATGTCTATTGCCAGCAACTGCAAATCATGATGGAAAAACTAGCTGCTAAATAATCGAGGTTAGTCATTCGCTCTAGGCCACTGCTGCTTCAGGACAACGCTAGACCACACACTACACAACAGACGGCTACCAAATTAGAGGAGCTTCAATTAGAATCTCTAAGACATCCACCGAACTCCCCGGACCTTGCTTCAACAGATTACCATTTTTTTCGAAATTTAGATAACTTTTTGCAAGGAAAAAAATTCAACTACGAAATAATGTAATCACTTTCCTATTTCCATCAGGCGGCCCGTTTGCTCGTTTGTCCCCTATTTTTTATAAAAAAAAAGTTTTTAAAAATAAATATTTTAACGATAATGACTGAGATATTTTGCCCGGTAAAACGTAAATTGAATACAAAGTTTTCAATGGAACACCAACTTATTAAACTGAAAGGTAAAGTTTCCGAATGTTGATTTTAGGAATTTACGGCCTCTGAATCCGGCCCAGAGCAGTGATCAATCTTGTGTCTTGTGGTTCAATTCAGAAATAGCAGCCAAAATAGTAAATAAAGGCAGACATAACTGAACAGAATAACTTTAATATAAATATATAGCAACTTCGTTTGCGTGGAACTAACGGAAACGGAACTCTATTTTTTTAAATGGAACCCTAAGATAAAAGTAGCCTAAGTTCCTCCTTATAACATCAGCTATCGGTCAGTGAAATTCCCGTGAAAATCGGTTCAGCAGTTTCAGAGATTAGCCGGAACAAACAGACAGACAGACAAAAATATTTAAAAAATATAATATATTAGTACCTACAGCATGTAGATTCTACTATAGAATATATCTATAGCCACTAGATGGAACTTTTACTCCTCAAATTGACCATTTACAGCATGATAATCATTGATTAAACAGATAATAATATGATGACAACTATTACCACAGATCACATTTTGCACA
Organism: Phengaris arion; assembly: GCA_963565745.1. Taxonomy (NCBI): domain Eukaryota; kingdom Metazoa; phylum Arthropoda; class Insecta; order Lepidoptera; family Lycaenidae; genus Phengaris; species Phengaris arion. The sequence goes on along the minus strand of OY751444.1, from coordinate 3,704,740 downwards.
TGAATTCTCTGATATTCGGAGATTCATTTTTATTCCCAAGTCCTAAAATATAATATTTTTTTTGTTTAATAACTTTTTAAACCACATATTTGTGGTTATATATTATATTATGTTCGAAACTTGGCCGCTCTTGATGGAAAATCAGGCAGGATTCGCCAGTGTCCTTTTAACAATTATTTTGCAGAGAAAAAAATTATAATATAAAACAAACACAAAATATAATTTTGTTATTGGAGTTCATAACTAAGAGCAGTGCAGACAGCTTCCGTCTCTTTCTAGCATCGATTACGACATACGTCATTTGTTTTGTATTTAATAATATAATTTATTTATTATTTACTTATTATTATTGATTAATTATATTTTTTCCGCTTAGTTACTTTCTTAGAAATCTGTAGTTCTTTCTTTGAACCAATTTAATGAAATTTTCGTAAAAAATCAAAGCCTATTCTTCTCAAATCGCAAAATCATATTATAAAAACAAAAATATATTTTGTTTTATGTATCGCCTAACTTATGACGATTCGAAGACCGAAATGCAATCATTAATTTTTTTATAAGCTTAAGCTTTTTTAAGCTTAGTTAGAGTAGGTACATTATTTCTGTCTTATTGTGTTTTTTTTAAAGGACAAAAACATAACACATAAAATTTTGTGCAAATTGTGCCACTTTATTGAATTTCTTAAATAATTAATATCTTGTCACATAAAATAAAAGAATAATAATATTATGTTGTTCATTGTCCACAATTGGACGACTTACCTGATTTTAAACATTTCATTTGAAGTGAAGTGAATTAAAGTTATTTTTTGGTGTGGGTACAAATAATGAGGATTTACATTTGCCTTTTGTAAACTGTTCAAACTTCAATACATTTGTTATTGACTTTTTGTCATCGATATAAAATGTTTTCAATTAATTTTTTATACCGTAAATTATTAAATTAAAATACACCAAATAACAAAAACGTGCACCAGTAAAAATGTTTAAGTATTAATAAACCAAGTACAAAATACTGGCCGTGAAAAAATTTAAACTTAAAAAAAAAACTCACATTCAGCAAACTCCCATCTCCACTCCTTAGCCGCGATCGATAAATGTTTAAAAAATTAGCACTTCGAAATTCAAACCCGATTCTCATGAGCGTCGGGCGGGCACTGGCGCGGGCACTGGCGCGGCCGAGGCGGTATCGATCCCCGCAGCGCGCAGCCTCCGGGGTACAGAGATGCTGGACGTGAGTGGACAGCGTGTGTTGTACATTGCGGGTGTTGTATTAAGTACTGAGCATAGATTTCAAAACTGAGGAACTATGACGTACGTATTTTGACAGAACAAATCTTCATACAAGAAAAAGTAGCGCCATCTTGATTCCACCATACTTTAAGTGGGGACAGTTTTTGTATGGACATGCCTCGTCTATAGTATAATATTATACGTCTGCGGTACTGACCACTGATTAGATTAAACCAACGACCACTGAGATACATTGAGATAGGTGATATAGTCATGGCAGATACCAGTGTCACAGAATAAATGTAATAGATTTTATTTATTTTGTGCCAGTGTAGGGCGTACATTTTGTTTGATTGATGATTAAAACTTTAGTCACTAGATGTGTTTGATTGATGATTGATGCGTGATAACTAAAACTAGCGACTAAAACTGTACATTTTGCCGCAATAAAAAGTAGTATACGTCCTTTCCCGCGGTCTACTCTATATCTGTGTCAAATTTCATCAAAATCGGTCAAAACAAACAAACTTTTTCTCTTTATAATATTAGTATAGACAAATACGGACACCGCCATAGCCGACACCGTGTGCTATTTTCACATACTAGTGATTTGGCGTGTCCGGAGAGATACTATGGCCTCATTGAAAAAAATAAAGCCAAAGGAGGGTGAAGGTTTTAAAAGACCAGCAACGCACGCGTATGTAACATATCTGGTAATGCGGCTATCCATGAGCCGCGGTAACCGTTTACTATCGGATGATATTATGCTCGTTTGCCGGTGTCATTTCTTAAATTGTTACAAGATTTCGCTTTTTTTTCATATCACAAGTCAATTTGGTCCTGTACGGAGAACTTGTATCACAGGTTACTTATATATATATACTTTATACTGTATATTAGTTATACTGTACATACACATATTTAAGCTTTTTAGTAACTCATACCAAAAATCAAAATCTATTTTTAATCACACACAAAACCAGCAATGTAAACCGTCCTGCTTATAATACTCGCTTCACCCTGATTAGTGATTATTCACGACCTACAGGACTCCTGATCGAAGCCTGCCCGGGGCCCTGCACCTGCACCGTGGCACGCGGGGCCACTTAGGGCACTCGCAGGGGGCACTGGACAGGGGCCACTCCGGGCACTCGCAGGGGCACCCGGGGGGACTCGCGGGGGCATTAATTACATCTCCGCTGGCCGGATGTTGTCCTAGTAACGGCCATAAAGCTATCAAATATTGATGTAATAATTGTAAACGATAGCCGATGATGGGTTTTACATCGATGACATTTAAATAGTTTATCTAGGAACTAGAATACACATCTGCTTACTTGAGTAGTATTTACCTACTTATCTTAACCTTGTGCTATGATGAAGGTATGAAGGTATAAGGTGTGAAGGATCAATCACACTGAAGGCACTTCGTCCGCTCAAAAATCGCACGGCAACAATACATTTTCCCGCGATTAAAATTAAAGTAATATGTGTTAGTATGTCCTTCTCCGTGGTCTTCTCTATATCTGTGCCAATTTTCATTAAAATCGGTCTAGTCGTTTCGGAGCCTATTCAATGCAAAAAAAAACCTTATATATGTTTCTGAATGATTCAGAATAAAACAATTTAGAAAAAACTATACAAAACCGAGTTGTTCTAATGTTGTTGTCTAATGTTGTTTACTGGGAAATAGTACATCAAAATAACAACATAGTAATTCACTATGCAAAGTTTGTGTTCATCCATCATAGCTGACAGCATCGCGCAACGCGAGCAAAATATGTCCATTGCTTCCTACGCGTCGTATGAGTCTAGTTGTAACCTAACTCTGAATATCTTATGTGTGTATTTGGACCTAAGTCCTTAACTCCTGCAAATCGCATGTGTAGTTGCAACTTTAACGACTCGCAATGTATGAGTGTAGGCGCACTCTAAGGCTGCGAATCCGTGAGGCCCGGGGAAAATTCAGAGCAGTAAAATTAGAACTCTGCGCTAATACAATAGAGTTGAAAATGGAAACTGAGCCGCAGGGGTCGTAGAATGCTTGTAATAATTTAAATGTTCGTAAGTAACGAATAATGCATGCAATTGAAATTAAATGTTACTTATTCAACGCGCCATAAAGAAATACAATGTCTAATTAACTTGGATGAATTTCAATTTTTCTTTGTTTACATACATTTATAGTAGAATAGCAACTGCAACGGACCCTATAATAACATTTAGTTATTAATAATAATATCTATGGACGCTTCACACCACGTCAATCTGATTTCGTGGCAAGTTCTCGATGAACTTGTGTTACGGGCACCAGACAACGGAAATATACTTAATACTTTTTATACTATACATGTATTTAAGATTTTTTATATACATATTTAATACACATCTATGACCCAGGAACACAGAAAAACTTTTTGTTCCTTCGGCGGGATTCGAACCCGCGACCCCCGGCTTAAGCTAAGCTAAATATGTAAAATATTACGTAACTATAAGTACTAACTATCAAACAATAGGATTCGAAATATTAAGTAAGGATATAGGTATAAAGGGTTTTTTTTATTTGATTTTTTAAAGTAACTGCAACTTACAAGAGCAGGCGTACCTTAAGCTCCTGCAAATCTTACGAGTATAGGCGCATCTCATATTTTCAACATCCTGCAAATCGTTCGAGTGTAGTTGCACCTACACAAACCGCAGCAAGCCCCAAATTGTAGACCGCGGCCCGAGCGCCAGCCTCAAATGCTTTCAGAACTATCTGAAGGCAACTATAGACAATTTCGACTTAGCAAATTGACTTACAACACTAAAAGCTGTTGTTGTTGATGTTAGACATGAGCCAACCAGCAGTAGATTGGTGAAACTGAAACCCAATTCTCTTTATTTTTTGCCATACAGTCTCGGTTCGGTCAACGCGCTGACTCATTCGCATAGTGCGCGCGAGCAAGAGGCAGCGCGAGCAATAGTGCGTGCGAGCAATAGTGCGCGCGAGCAATAGTGCGTGAAAAATATTAAGGACTAGATGTTGCCCGCGACTTCGTGCGCACAAAAGTTAATTTCGCGTAAACCGCACATTTTTCCACGATAAAAAGTAGCCTATGTTCTTTCCCGTGGTCTACTCTATATCCGTGCCACATTTCATCAAAATCGTTCCTGTAGTTTCGGAGCATAGCAATTAGCAATGCAAACAAACAAACTTTTCCTCTTCCCAAGCAGCACAAAACTGCTGTATAAGATGACACAAAGTGTAACATCGGTAACTCAAGCGTTTATAAAGAGGTATACCAGTACACTATTACTGCAATAGCTGATAATTACTCTTTCGCCTGTATATTAACGCTATTACGCGCCACAGATACCACACTGTAAAGACGCAAGTGCAGCGCAGAGCTATTAGCAATACATAGAACTGTAAGCTGCAGTAAAGCATTTTCGTGGACTTTAACTCTTCTGAATTGAAGGCTACAAGTGTACCACCAGACCACTCACATTTTAAGAAAGAACATGTGAGCTACTAAAATGCAATCAGTTCTCCTGTGACTTTAGTTAATGCGTCTTGCTGCATATAGTACAACTTTAGCAGTGATAATCAGCTTGTCACACGCAATCGTATATCAGCGCTTCAATAGCCCACATGGCCGCTATGGGTGTACTCTTATGATGATAAATTATAGCACACAGCTATAAATTAGCTCACATGTTACCAATAATTTCCATTACAGCTGAAAACATGTACTAGTTGCATGCTATTACACTTATATGAGACTTTAAAAAGTTATTTATTCAGCGCCGTGTAGGTATTAAATATCCAGTTAATTCGTCCGCCATATATTAGCATATAATAAATAATATAGTACTGATATTGTTATATATGTATCTATACAGTTAACTGCACTTATGTAGAATCCACATGAGTGCGGTTAACTGATTAGTCACAATATGACGCTACAATTATTTATTACTTACAGCCGAACGTTTTTTGGAAGTCGGTTAAAAAAAATTAAAGGACCAAGCGTAAAAATTGTTCACAATTTTGGCATATGTGAACGTTGAGCTCCATAGAAGCTTTAAAACAACCCGAACGTATACTTTGTGCTGAAAAACAGCTTACAGCTGTTTAATTTATGCCCAAATCCAATTATATGAGCTGTTATAGCGCCTTTACAGCTCTTATTCAGCTAGCTAGTACCCCCTTGGATTCCATTGTGGACAGTAATACAGCTAATGTACAGTACATTTGTGCCACATGTCCTTTAATAATTTTTATTTTATTATCTCTCTTTATTATACATATAGATTATACATATAAAGATTATATATAGATAATCTATAATTTATTTTAATTAATTATAATATTATTATACATATAGATTACTGTTAAATGTTAATGGAACATCAAATTACATTATGCAGCAATGTAGGAATGTCGGTGACTTTAGATGTCTGGCGAATGGCATCGTTATGGAAGTTACTCTGAAGTGGAAGTGGGCCGGCCGTGTCTGCAGATAGACAGACGGTCGATGGAGCAGACAAGTGTTAGAGTAGAGACCACGCTTCGGCAAACGTTAGTGTAGGACGTCCTGCGCCACGATGGACCGACGATTTGAAGAAGGTGGCTGGCAGTAGATGGATGAGGTCTGCCCAAGATCGGGATCATTGCGCTCATTGGGGGAAGCCTACGTTAAGCAGTGGACGTCGATAGGCTGATGATGATGATATTACATTAGGTATTTATTATTTAATATGAGAACTACTTGGGCGTGAGTGAATGTGAGACGCAATATCGACCACAATAAGATGGTGGTAGTCCTTTGATGTTATATTAAAATAGGATCCATCATCATCACAAACGGTAAATCAAATTGGCCAAGCGATTTTAGGTCACCAATGAGCGGCATTGTACATCAGAGTCTCGATTAACCGGTTCCAGATTCCGGAGCATATAGATGCTCCGGAATCTGGAACGCCGGAGAATATTTGGAGCACTGAAAATGGAACTCTGCGCTAATACAATAGAGTTGAAAATCGATGTGTCGAGCTGTCATATATGACATTGACATTTGACTCGACACTCGTGTGTGTTCGATTGTCAACTCTACTGTATTAGCGCAAAGCTCTATTTTCAATGCTTAGAATTTCCTACATAATGTAGTCCCCGCCTGAAAGTAGTTGTCGCTGAGCTTTCTGACAGTCGAATATCCGGATATTTTTTATGGAATACCTTTATGCGCGAAAGAGTAACAAACATCCATACATCCATTCGTCCATCCATCCTCACAAACTATCACATTTATGACAGTAGTAGGATAAGATTACGTATCACCTGATCTGCGTCTACCATTTACCACAGAATCTGACCTTACCTAAATAGTTTTTACGATACGCCAACTTTTATCAATTTCGCCTGCTTAGAGAATAAGATTATATTTTATCACAGTTAGTTATAGTTTTTTTGGACACTAAACTCTCTCTTTAATAGGAAAACACAACTCGGTTTTTATTGGGAACTCGACAAAAACTGGCGTTTTTTACCCCGCTTTTACCATAACTAATCTCTTTTCATGAGAAATTAGGAGATCTTTTTATATCTTGTCTGGTATAATCTTGTGGCGAAAGATTTTATCGAAGGCTTTCATTGATAAGGGAGATCTCGGACCGTTTACCGTGGGAGAGTATGCTTTGGCATGGACGGCTCGGCCGGGGAAATACCACGCCTGACGGTTTTGGTGGTTTTCATTTTCACCCGGCTCCGGCGAAGGCAAAAGAAAGTAATGATTTTGGCAGTCTATGTATGTATGTATGTTTGTTCCACAGTAGCGCCTGAACAACTGATCCGATACTAATGAATTAGGTGTCTAAAGATGCGCAATAATGGCCCGGGTAACGTAGGCTATTAAAATATACGTAGTCGGGTTTTATTAAAGACCGCAATTTTAACTCCTCTGATGTTGGTTATTTAGTTTGGTCTTCTGGTGTGCAGTGGCGATCGCTCAGGCGAACTGTCTGCTCGTTTCCCAGTCTAAACTATAAATATCATTTAAGCCATATTCAGCCATATCATATTATGAATTTTTATTCTCTTTTAGATCTTTCTAGACTTCACCTAAATCGGTGAGTCCGTATCCTTTTAGGAGGGCTAAACTGCCTTGTGTTACCTAACGTAACTAGAAAGTTACGTTAGGTAACACATTTCATAATTCGGTGCTCGGCCAAGCCGGGTTTACCCGTGATCACTTACTAATTGGTGCCTGGCGAGGCCGTTGAGTCCGTCCTGTGAGAGGTAAAAAGGTCATCCGGTAAGTTGCAGAAGATGAAGAGATGACTCACTGTAAAATGTAAATACTAAATACAGGCGAGAATTTCAACGAACTCTGTGGCTCAATCTCATGCAGTTAATCGCGAATTCCGGCTCGCGTTGCTCTGGGTGAGCGCCGTACTCAAGCCGGAATTCGCGGGTTCGAATCCCGCCAAGGAAACAAAAATGTTAGTTGTGTTCCTGGGTCATGGATGTGTATAATAATATAATAAATCTTAAATATATGAACCTATAGTGTAAAATTTTCTTTTTTACTATAGGTTGATACATTTAAGATACAGACACGGAAACACTGTACTTTTTCGAGGACAAAATATAGCCGATGTGTTAGTCCAGAGGCTTAACTACTACCATACCTAATTTCATGAAAATCCGTTCGGTAGTTTTTGCGTGAAAGAGTAACAAGCATCTATCCATCCATCCATACAACTTTCAGATGTATAATAATAGTAGTAGTCCGTTGTTTGGCACCCCTAACTGTAACACAAATTCTTCGAGAATTTTGCACGGGATTAACGTGGTGTGTGGTGTTACTGATAAAGTAAACGACATAAGAAGAAACTGAGTAACAAATGAAGACAATCAAACCGCATAGTTATCGCATATTGAAGTTTCAATGTCAGGGATTTATCTGTAATTCGGGACCTCCTAAAAATAGGTAATAATATGAATGATTTTAAGCACGTCAATCAGATAATATATAAGTAACTGGTACTTATCAGATAATCCTTACTATAATATTATAAATGTGAAAGCCCACGCTTTCACATTTATAATATTATAGTTGTTGGATGTTTGTTACTCTTTCACGCAAAAACTACTGAACGGATTTCGATGAAATTCGGTATGGTAGTAGTTTAGACTCTGGATTAAAACATAGGCTACTTTTTATCCTGAAAAAGTAGTGTTCCCGAGGAATACTGTATTTACGCGGGCGGAGCCGCGGGCAACAGCTAGTATTATATAAATGTCAAAATCATTATGATCATAAGTATTCATTAGATGCAGTAGATACATAAATAAAAATATTGCCTGGCAGAACTCGAGGAGTCTCGACTCTCGAACCCGCCCGACCCGACTCTATTTCCGATAATCTATTTTCTTTTGATATTTTTGAGCTGAGTTCGTTGAGAATAGAGCGGGTAGTAAGTATACTATAACTGTCGGTATTACATTTTAGTAATAATTCTAATTGTTGATGAGTAGACAAACTCATACAGTGTGTGTCATAAAATGAATTCGCTTCCACTGTCTTTTTGCTTAGAATTTGGATCTTTTAAACTACCCGATGGAATTGTATGCAGTTTTCAGCAAAAAAAGAGTAAGGTTTATATTACTCGTGCGAAGCCAGAGCGCCGGCGGTTATATATTATTATGTAATACTTAATCTGCTTTACATATTATTATATTCCATCTGTTATCTGTTTTCACCGTTGTGTTTCGTATGTTGAGATGACAATTAAGATGACGCGAGATGTTCGCGGATTGTTTGGCCATAATTTTTTAATCCCCACTGTATTTAGAGGAAAGTAAAAGCACATCGCAAGTGGTGCGCGCCGCACTAAACACCTCGAAAGTGAGCGCGCGACACGCGTTTTTTAAACTACGTCTCCCGCCAAAAAACTCGATCTGACGTTTCGGATCGGGTTCAAATTTTTTTATTTTTTTTATTTTTTCGGTATCGGTGCATTGAACTTGTGAGTTGAGCGGCCGATGTGTACTATGTTACTAGCGCCGCAGTGAAAGTGTCCTGACGTAACATTACATTATTGTAGGCGTAATGGCGGATATATGGCAGCGATCTTTACATTTTCTTATCTGTGAGTATTTTTTTTATTAATGCACTCTTAATGCACTTCGTGATTCACGGTTCATTAATCTTAAAATTTATATCTCAGCGCGATGTCTTGGAATTTGAAATTAATTAAAATTCACACACACACAACATAACTGTCATAATTTAATTTTGATTAAGTAAGTATTAATTAATCTGAAACTTTTATAAAATTATATTTCGTTTATTTTTACCCATATAAAAAATAATATGGGCAAAAATAAAAATATGTTATTTTCATCGCAATAAAGATTCATTATTTCTATTATTACAAAGATTTCAAAACTCAAGATAGGCTATGACGTACATTTGACAAAACAAATCTTCATACAAGAAAAAGTTACGCCATCTTGGTTAACGCCATACTTCAAATGTCAAAATGGCCCAAAAAACTAAAAGTAATTTTAGTGGAGACAATTTTTGCCTCAACATGCTTCGTCTATAATATATACGTCTATGTATTATTAGAAAAACAACTATTCGCATTTTAATCTTGCCGTTTCGTATTTTTTTACACGACTGAAAGTGATGATTCTTTGTACATTTTTTTTTCAAATTCGAGCAAAACGCAAACTCATACTTTTAGAAAAATGAGAGCATAAGAAGAGAAATGTTTATTTTCTTACCGACATGTATATTTCATTGTATGTTCCGTTTTTATTTGGATTTCAAATATTTTTTGTAAAATATACATACTTAGTATGTTTGAAACATTCGAAAAACTTTTATTTTTGATTCTCTACCGGTTTCAAAAGTGATTTAACGTTATTTCTTGCGTAATTTACTCAGTGCGATTTGCTATTGTGTGTTTTCGTTAGTTTGTCTGTAGTTTGCGCTTAGCATACCTACAACAGCGAACATGTTTTAAATTCAAACCAATACAAAAATAAAGCAAAAGTATTTAAGCGGACGTAAATTCACTGGGAGTATAATAATAATAAATATAATAATGCCCTCAAAGATTTTTTTATCAATCAAAAACATATTTTTATATTTCCGTAAACCCGGCTCAAGGATAAAACTCTCGGTTTTGCCGATTGTCAAAACGTCGTCAAACGATAATTACATAAATAGTGTATTTGCCATATTTAGCCGCTAGGTTCGCGACACCCTTATTTGGGCTTTGCCAAATATTTTCCTAGAGAAAGTGACATTTGCCAATATTGCCGCCAACTCTAACGCCCTAATGTGACTTGTGAGCTTAGTGACTTTGGCGCTCAAAACGTATCTACTTTATTGCAATCTGGTTCTAACTTTTATACGTAAAAATTGTGGCGTGGCAATAACCACCGTCTGCATCCCCAAAAAATATTTTAAACGTAAGTATTTATTTGAATAATTATTTACATTTTACACATTTATACTTGCTTGAATCTGAACATAGAAAAGTAAACATCAGTAAGTACCTATTCAATAGATAAATATTTTCACATTTCTACCGGCTACAATAGTTATTAGATTGATTTTTCTGCCCAGTGACAAATAGTTTGCTTGGAGATCCAAAAGGATTCCTAGATCCATCAATAACATGGATGAGCACTCTTATCTTTATGGACGACTCTCATGGTTCAGGCTCCATCCTGCAAATCCAGTAGCCTGTCAATAGTGTCGAATTGAAGCGAAGTAATAGGCAAAATTATGAATGATTGTCACTATTGATTACGTTGTAACTGTGTAACTATTTAGTAATATGTGCTATTGACGGCCAATTTACACTATTGATTGGCTGCTGAATTTGTAGTTACTACTTTAGACTTAGTTTTTGAGGCTACCTAGCCTAAGTCTCGAAGCTCACACCGAGAGCTAGACTCGACTCGACGCGGCACTGCATTTGTATTAAGATGGTGTCTCTTCTCGTGTAGTGAATGAATTTCAGTTTTGAATAGCTATCTTGAAAATTCAGCGCCGCGTAGCGTCACGCTCACGTATCGTCTCGGTGTGAACTGACCCTTAGAGTCTCAACGGCAGAAATATAAGACGTGTTTTGCTGAAATATATCGAGAAAAATTAATTGGCGTCGTAATCACCATTGATATTGTGAGTAACGGCATTTTCTGTTAGTATAGCATTAGTATTACGCTTTTAGCCTTACCTTCATGAAGTAGGCCATAGGTCACCAAGCTACAAAAGAATATGAAATACGCGAGCGTTACAATTATGTTCTCGGCACACACGTGACACGATCCTTGAAGATCTTACTCATGAGACTCTTTGCATAAAACACCTTCGTCCTTAACTACACCTTAGTACCTTCTGAGAGGTCAAGAGGACCTAGCCCATGTGTGGCACTGAGGGCGTCATTACACAGTTCGAATCCAGAACACAGGAGAAAATTCAGAGCACTGAAAATAAAACTTTGCGCTAATACAATAGAGCTGAAAATATTAAAAACGTGTGGAGTCAAGTCGAGTGACCCGTTGAACTCCCCGGCAAAACTCCAGCTCGATACTCCACACATCGATATTCAACTCTTTTGTATTAGCACAGAGTTCTAAATAGAAAATTCAGTGCTCTGACCTGAAATTCATGGCCTACCGGATTCCTGATCATATAGTCCCAGGCCTCCCAGCCTCAGGTAAAAAAATTAAAATTGTTTTTTTTTTTTGTTGGAATTTTATATCGCGAAGGCTTTTTTCGGAAGGACTTCTAGAACCAACATCTGAATATATTCGATCGATAGCCAATGAGACTATTTTGATGGGAGTAAAATAATAATATTTAAAGCAAACTTAATACTTTGTTCATAAAACATCTTGTAACCGAATAATATTTTGGTCAGAGCATGTATGGCTGAGCGAGCGACACGCTCGCATTTTATGTCTATCTCATAAACGGTTCCACTTATAAAAATAGTTATTTATGTAAACATTTTAAAAGTTACAAGCTACAAGTCTTTAAACATGCATAGACAATAGGAGATATTCTCAAAAACAGATTATTGCGCCCTTTGACCTTGAGTAATTTGGGTAAGTATCTTACACGTTAGAATTTGTGACTTTTGAGAGTTGTCTCAATTATAATGATAATGATAAAGATCTCAATTTATAATGATAAAATGAAGGTTTTTACAAAAATTCAGCTCATTCCGTTTTTTAGCGTTCAGCGTTAGATTTCTAGGTTGACTCCTTTTTATTATTATTATGACTAAGATGACTGTGTTATGTCACATTTTTAAATAGTGGATGAAAAAAATGATTTTTGTTGCAATCAACTTTTATCTTTTTGGGTTTTTATACCTACACAGTGACAAGTGTTTATCACCGAAAAGCAAATATCTCTATGTTACCTATATTATATTCGTATGTCAGCGCAATCGCACTAACGACAGTTAAGAGTCTCCTAAGACACAAGGACAGCGTGCAACTTGAGAGCCTCTTAACCTTGAGAAGTGTTTGAGAATAGTTAAGCCCATATGAGACATAGCTGGGGCGTTTTATCAGTAAATAGATTTTGTGTCAGTAAGGGCTGGCTCAATAATGGTACTGGCGTCATCCTCAACAGCCTCGATTTATTGCCCGAGATACGAATTTGGCCTGTTAAGACAGCGCGAAGATTTGATGCAGGCCACGGTACCTTACGTTACGCCGTCGGCCGTGCGGAGAAAACGCCTATTTGATCTTGGTTGATAAATATGGGAAGGAACATTTAAAAAATATCTATTTCACCCGTTACTGGCTACCCAGTGGTTAGGCAATAAAAAATTCATGAACCTAAAAATAATTACATTACCAACTGGGAAAACCAAATAATTAAATCGAGGATCGAATTAATATTAAAATTGAGATAGGATTACTTAATCTTTTTTTTTAATATCGTCTGGTTTTTTGGAAGGTTTTTGGCCAAACCTTGACCTATAAATATATTAAAAAACCAGACAAGTGAGAGTCGGACATTCGCACCAAGAGTTCCGTACAAAACGGCAAAACAAAACACATATTATTTTGTTGTATGGGAGCCTCACTGAAATATTTATTTTATTCTGTTTTTAGTATATTTGTTGTTATAACGCCAACGGAAATACATCATCTGTGAAAAATTCACAACTATTATAAGGTTAATATACATTCTGGTGAAAGACAGACGGACAGACAGACAGCGGAGACTCAGTAATAAGATATCGTTCCCCTTTGTGTACAGAACCCTAAAAGTACAATAAAATTATGTTTAGTAAATAATTCTATATTATGTATATTCAAATGCAATTAAACCAACATTTCATTTGTTTGTATAAACCACATTGAGTATTTAAAATTTTACTTTGATACAAAAATATGTATATCTACCTACCTAAAAGCATTGGATACTTAGTAATTAATATGTATAATTTTCGGTAAATATTTACCTACCTGGACTAATTTAACGAAGAACATTAAAAACAAATAGGTATTTATGCATTCAAAACTGAACATTACACAATAGCGCATAATTATATATTTTTTTAAAATAATAAATATTCATATTGGCATTTGGCGCACATATCGGCGCGGTTTTTGAGTCTAGTCGGTCATGGCAGAGGGAGTGTTTGCGTCACATCCGCCCGACGCCCGTATTGTATGCTAAGTAATATCTCGTGTTACTTTCTTCACTTGAACAGCTATTTAGTCACAAATTCAAAAAACACCGATTATAACATATAAGTATGTAATATATGTAAGTAGGAATAATAATTAATAATATCTATTGAAATTTGTTTACGATAAGTTTTAATGGATCAATCAAAAGAGAGCACTACTCCAAATTAGAAATTTTATTAACTTCTTCTTTTTTCAATTAAACTTAAACTAATTGAATTGCCACATAACTTATGCCGTTTAAAATATATATTTTTGAAAACTTTTGAAAATTAAGTCGTGTTTACGATTATCCGTCGGCATAATCATCATTATCTCGACCGTGACAGTTTATGTAACGTTACACAATGGCCGTGACGCCGTGATGTCACAGCTTTCACCTCGCGGCTGTTGACTCACACGAGGATGCTCCTTATTCCTCGAGCGTTGGTACATAAGTGTGACATAGTAACGCGTTACATCGCCACGTCGCTATACTAACAGATGGCCTCACACAAATGTTTAACTTCAGAAACAAATCGATTATATTATTGAAACGTCCGGGCTCCATGGCCCAATCCTACTATCGTGCTACTATTGTAAATGAGAAAGTTTGTGAGCATGGATTGATGGATGGATGTTTGTTACTCTTTCACGGAACTAATTTATATTAACTACGGAACGGATTTCAATGAAATTTGGTATGGTAGTAGTTAGAACTCTGGATTAACACATAGGCTACGGTTTTATCTCGAAAAAGTGCAGTGTTACCGTGGGATACTGTATTTAAGCGGGCGGAGCCGTCGACAAAGGCTAGTGGTATTTACCACTGACTTGACTCAAAGGCACGCAGTCTACAGGTATAGGGGCGATCCCAAATAACAATACTTATCAATATCATTTTCTTCGAGCAAGCAGACGATTAATCGATGTAGGCAAACTAGAAACTCCGCGTTTAACGCGCTAACAGCACCAATCTTCGATGTGACAATATTTTGAAGTACATCCCGCAGAAAGCTTCGATGGCGGATATAGATAGAACTCGATACCCTAGTCCCTACCTATACCCACTGCGGATTATACGTTATTATGTTGCAAATCCGTAATATTATGTAAATGTGTCACAACTCGCGAGTCACATAACATATTGCACACGCGTGCCGCGTTTTATCCACTCGCATTGTTTGTAAAACCGTTTTGCATATTATGACCTTCAATATTTTCTCTTTACATAATATTAAAGTGATTACAATTTACCTCTTTTAGACTGGAACTATATGATCCGGAATCCAGCGGGCCCGGGAAAAGGGCACTGAAAATAGAAGTAGGCGTTATTACGATATAGTTGAAAATCCTCTGTGTCCAGCTGTCATAAATGACATTTACATTTGACTCGACACTCATGTTTCTTTTAGAGTTTTAATTTTACTGCTTTGAATTTTCACCGGCGTTCTGGATTCCGGAGCATTTACTTAGTCCCAGCCTTGATCATCTCTATTTTTTTTATTAAGTAGGTACTTACCTATCATAGAAAAAATAAAATGTTCAAATCCAAGTTGGTGTAAATCTTTGTATGATTCGCGGGCTTTTAATGTAAAATATAACACTATTGCAAGGGTTTAACAGAAGAATAATCAGTAAAACTTTTGTAGAACTTATTCCGTCGACATAGTTCTGCAACCAGTCACTTTAAATTTATTTTATGCTCAAAACTATGGTGTACACACTTCTGCTCGGAGCTCTTAAAATAATTTTATTGAGCTATATTTTGGAGTTATGATGTTAATTTACATCCCAAACAAAGTCATAAATGAGCTAATTATGAACAGTAAATATACCGTTGTCCAAACCGGTCCCTTAGGTTCGCAGAACAAAAGGATTGCCAATTAAGTTCGCTGGACGGTGGACCCGTGCCTTAATTGACCTCATTTTTAAATGTATCGGCATCTCGACGAAGCAAAGAAATAATGAGCCGATGTCGCCTGGCCTGGTGAATGTGAAACATCGAAATAATGCGTAGGGACGTTCTAGGCTGGGACTATAATATAATCCGGAATCCGGTAGGCCGGGAAAAATTCAAAACTTAAAAAATAAAACTCTGAGCTAAAGATAGAGAGCTACAATAGATAATAATAATAATAATAATAATAATAAAACACTTTATTGCTCACAAATTACAAAATAATAGACTAGTCATAAAAACGGTTAGACAGCGTGGGTAAAGGCGGTCTTATCTCTTCCAGACAACCTTAGTGTCAACGGAAAACTTAAATGTAAGTGGTATAATTAAGATAACTAAACATAAAATATAAGAAATACATACATCTACATACTGTACATAAACATAATAGATACTAAACCATGATGCTATAATATACATAGATACATACATAGTATTTATGTGTATAATAAATTAATAAATATTAATATATAGAATACATAAATATAGTTACAATCTAGTCGTTTTGTAGAAGATGTTTGTGCAATTTAGATTTAAAAATTGCAATTGAATTGAAGTGTCGTATGTCAGGTGGCAGTGAGTTCCAAAGGATTGAGGCCTTTACGGTAAAGGAGTTATAGTATTAGCCAGATCGAGCAAGAGGTATCTCCAAAGTATTGTCCATATCAGAGCGAAGAGAAAGGCTGTGACTAGCACCAAGGAATTTGAAGCGTTCCTTGAGATATACCGGTGCACGAGGATCATACAGAGTTTTGTATAAGAGAGTCAAAATATGCTCCTCGCGACGCAGTCTGATGGGCAGCCACTTAAGTTGACGTCTGAACTCGGTTACATGATCAAACTTGCGCAAACCGTAAATGAATCTTACGCAGAGTTTTTGGATACATTGGAGTTTATTGATCAATTCATCATTGAGATCTATGAGGCAGACGTCCGCGTAGTCAAGGATCGGCAAGAGTAGCCACTGCGCAAGATCAGTCTTTGTTTTTTTAAGTAGCAAATTTTTTAGTCTTCTGATTGACCAGATGCTGCGTAAACCTTTCGACTAATCTCAGATATATGAGGTGCCCAAGACAAGGAAGAATCAAAGCAAACACCTAGTTTTTTAACGACACTAGTTAAATTTAAAAATAGAATTAAAAATCGGACACTAGTATCGAGTCAAATGTCAATATCACGTAATATGACAGCTCGGCACTCGGCACTTCGATTTTCAACTCTATTGTTTTAGAGCCGAGTTCTATTTTCAATGCTCTCAAATTTCCCCGGCTTTCCGGATAAGGATACAGCCTGGTGACAGATGGGCGGACAGACGGACAAAAAGACAGACAACGAAGTCTCAGTAATCGGCTCCCGTTTTTACCCTTTGGGTACGGATCCCTAAAACATACACTGTACGTAGGTACACCTACGTAACGCGTTATTTTGAACGGATTAAACGTTGCTCACCAATTAAGGAAGCCAGATGTCCCGTATTTCCCGGGGCGTCCCGTTTTCAGGTATTCTTCCCGTAAATCAAGCGATTTAGGGTTATCTACACAATGCCCGCAATGTACCATACACATAAATATACACCCAGCACCCTAAAAGTAATCAAAAATGCAAAAACTAGCTCGATCCTCAGAAAAATATCAAAAAATCACGAATTAATTTTGTTCTTTTTTTGTCCCGGGTAAAAAACTGAGATCCCATATTTTTGGCTTATTAACATATAAGCATTTGTCCCATAAAGGCTGAAAAAAAATCTGGTAAAAACACCAACGCAAAAAAAATTGTATACAGATATTCTCCGCTAACATTAAATACTTTTAACGTAAAAGCAGCTCTTAAATTAGCTTACAGTCAGCGTTTAGCTATAGGCTTATGTGCAACAACGCTCGGTCGTACTTCGTAAAGCATTGCTGAGGATTACAAATGTTTAGAGGATTTAATGAAATGAAAATATATTACTTTATTGTGCATAATCAGCTGTTAAACGTACACACAAATATAAACTAAACATGTTACAGAACATTACGATACACAAAGGCGGCCTTATTACTAAGTAGCAATTTCTTTCAGACAACCATTGAAAGAAAGGATCAAATTGCTGGAGAAGGTTATTACTCATTTCAAATAATTTGATAAAATAATAAGTTCAATTTGACATTGAACATGGAACACAATGCACTTTTTTAACCGACCTCCAAAAGAAGGAAGTTCCTACAGCTTGACAATAAGAGTTTGACGCGGTGACAGCAGGAACTAAAAACATTTTCGACTGTATTATTTTATTATAATTAATAATTTAAATAAGACAAACAACAACAATACAATAAGATAAATAAATAATACTTTGCTTATATTCAAGAGTATATTCACTACTGAAAGTTTGGACACTGAATGAAAAAACATCACGTATACACGTATATACCATGCTGATGTCACAATCGAAAATATTTTAGTTCCTACTAACACCGTGTCATTCTCTTTTTACCCGACTGGTTTGCCAAGTTGTCAATTCGTCAAAATGATTTTTACAATCACTAATATGACACGAACTGTGGTATTATGATTATGACTCATTAATGAACGTATGTTTGTTTGTTTGTTACAGATATCCTGGTACTATCAGTGGGGGTACTCAGCCAGCGGTCGGCTCACCCGGGTAGGTACGCATCACCTTCTGATCGCCATATAGCCCCAAATATAGCCTATGTGCAAATTGTACGATAAAAATCATTTCTCTTTCCAGTTTCATTCGTAGAACCCGAAGGATACAGGAATCCGTACATCCAGTCCAGACATCCAGAGTGGGGACAGTTCCAGTTACCCAGAAAGAGATCTGATGGTCCAACATACTACAACAGAGCCTATGAGCCCTACCCTTACAACGAGGATGCGAGGCACCCAGGTGTATTGAGATTCCAGGGCTACCAAGACTACGACGATAGACCACCAGTTAGAATCATCCAAACTGACTCCGAACCGAACGATGGACGTCTATTCTCCGATTCAGCGTTCACCAGAATATCAGAAACGTTAGGTGCTATAAACACAGTAGGACATTATTTGGTAGATATCGTCAAAGAGAACGAAAGAAATGAATCAGATCCAAATTTACAAAAGCTACCTGGAGCGATATACACGCTTACCAAAAACGTCTTAGGTACAAATGTAACTGACAAAATAGCTCCTATTGTAAAGAAGGCATTACCTAAAGTGTTACCTGATGCTCCGATTACTAAAATAGCGACTGGGGATTTTGATTCGAAGGAGTGCACTACACCAGATGGTGAGCAGGGATACTGTGAGGACTTGAGTAACTGTCCACAGTTGCTTCTTAACCTTGTTGGTTTAAGAGAGTCTTTGTGCTTTAAAGAGCTATTCGTTCCTGGAGTGTGCTGCCCAAGAGACGCTGTGATCGCCACACCAGCAATCGAGAAACCAGCGGTATCGACCACGAGCAAACCTACCTTCTTAGTACCTGTTACAACACCATCAACCTTACAGCTTACAACCAAAAGGCCATCAGGTATAATATCGCTTACAACAAAGAAGCCAAAAACAACGAAAGCAACAACGACAACCCGGAAGCCAACGAAGACAACCCCGCGAACAACAACAACTGTTGTCACGACTACGAAGACGACTACAACAACACATGTTGTGCCACAGTTTATTGGGAACTATTCCAACATCGTTGATATTGACGGTCAGTAAATAATTATTATATTTACTCACTAGCTATTGCCCGCGGCTCCGCCCACGTAAATTCAGTGTCCCATGGGAACACTATAGGTTTTTGGGATAAAAGGTAGCCTATGTGTTAATCCAGAGCTTAAACTATTGCCATACCAAATTTCATCAGAATCCGTTCAGTATTTTTTGCGTGAAAGAGCAACAAACATCCATCCATTAATAAATCCATCCATCCATCCATTCTCACAAACTGTCACATTTATAATAGTAGTAGCATTGCAATTAAATCATAATTTCTGCTCGTTTCGCATTTTCGCACTCTCAGCCCATTCGAGCCCATAAAATGTGGAATTACTCACTCGTCCTCTTAGCTCTATCTATTGTCATAATACAAGATTTTCTAATTAGTGCTGTTATGACCAAATAAATATTATAAAATAATAAGACTTTACTACGCAGCTGTCCATAAATTGGTATTATTTTGCTACACATCTCAGAAATAAGGAAGGCTATGAACATTACAGATTGCGGCCAACGCGAGGACGAGGGTGGTCGCATCGTCGGCGGCACAGAGTCCAAGCCCGGTGCCTGGCCATGGATGGCAGCCATCTACCTCCATGGCAGCAAGCGGCGCGAGTTCTGGTGCGGAGGAACGTTGATAGACAAGCGACACGTGCTTACTGCGGCCCATTGCACCAGGGACTCGAAACAAAGACCGTAAGATATAAGCTGGGTAACAGGAAATGCGTGATACGTCCGATACGTCCACCTGGAAACGAATAACACCACGGAACAGAAAACAGGTGGAAGTGTTATATGACATAAAGTATGGAAGTCGTTGTCGCCAAAATCACACAGATAACTACACCAATAATAATACATCACACTACACACAAAGTACATACATACATTTGTTTGATTGGTCGTCATATTTTAGTTAGTAAAAACTAGTATGTTTTGTCAGATATAGAATTTTAAAATGCATCCACCACCATGAATAAGGGTCACATTAATGAAAAAGGGTTTATTTTCTTATACTTCGAAAAGAACTTACGACGTTTTGTTTTCTAAGTGAAACGGAATTTGACGAATCTTGAATGAAAATAAGTACGCGTAAGAACGCTTAGTCGTGGCACGCGAACCACGCCTATTTCGCACTTCCACTTGTTTTCTGTGTCGTGAATAACACCATTTCCCGCAGGTTCCCAGCTCGCCAGTTCAGCGTGCGGCTGGGTGACGTCGATCTCGCTCGTGATGATGAGCCGTCGCGGCCGGTGACGTTGCGGGTGACGGCGGTGCACGCGCACGACCAGTTCTCCCGCGTTGGCTACTACAACGACATTGCTGTGCTGGTGCTGGCTGGTGAGTCTTTCATGTATTGGTAACAAAATGTCAAATGGGCAATAAAAACTGTTTAAAAAACGTAACGTAGACATAGAAATTGACAATGGGCGAAGGAAAACATTCCCAGATTTGAAAATGATCATGCAGTTAGAATCCATCTATTTTGGCATCTGGAGTACAGCTCGTTTCTTCTCTTAGGCTGGGAATATCTGTAAGGCCAGGGAAAATTCTGTAAGGCACTGAAAATAAAACTCTGCGCTAATTACAATATGGATGAAAATCGAATACACGAGTCAAATGTCAATGTCATACATGACCACTCGACACTTCGATTTTCAACTCTATTGTTGCGCAATGTTCTATTTTCAGTGCTCTTAATTTTCCCCGGCCTTACTAATTCCGGATCATATAGTCCCAGCCTTATAGATACTTAGTGGTCAAATGCAAGAGAGTATTGCCCAATACCCACACTCAGTTCATTCTGCATAAGTAGGTATATTCCATAAAACATAACCGAGAGGATCATTGTCAGAGCGTTTAATTCATTCAATTCTGATCTTTTTTTCCAGAGAATGTCCAAAAGTCGAAATACGTGATTCCTATCTGTCTCCCGCGTGGGGACCTCGCGCGGCGAACGTTCGACGGCGCCACGGCGACAGTCGTTGGCTGGGGGACCACCAGGTAATACATTTACAGCTATTAAATACTAGATGTCGCCCGCGACTTCCTACGTGTAAAAGGGAATAGATTTGTAGGTACATTTGCAAACATTTACAACTGTACATTTTTCTGGGATAAAAAGTAGCTTATAATATGTAAAGCATCAAACTATCTGTGTGCTCAATATCATACGAATCCGTTCAGCTGTTTTTGCGTGAAGGCCAGTGAAACATACATATTTGCTTAGTAGCCTCTGCGTGCCCCTGTGGGATTCGATGGTCTCTGTCTGTCTTTATTGGTTTCGGTGGTCTTTGCCTATAGCATTAAGGAAATATGCGTGATTATGTGTAAAAATCAATCACCAGGTACGGGGGCTCTGAGAGCTCGCGGCAGTTAGAGGCGCGTCTGCCCGTGTGGCGGAACGAGGACTGTGACCGCGCGTACTTCCAGCCCATCACCGAGACCTTCATGTGTGCAGGGTACCCGCGCGGCGGGGTGGACGCCTGCCAGGTATGTCACCAGGTTTTGGCTTTGATTCTTGCTCATAAATTCTTTATCTGGCATATTTCGGGTTTGCCCCTTTGGGGATATCATGCAAACATTTATTTGCGGTCGACTTTGGGTTTTTTCTTATGGATTTTTCACCATATCCCTTTGACGAGATTATCCTATGAAATAACTAGCGTTGATTGAAAAAATGAGCAGCGACTGTGTGACAGAACAGTAGCGAGATTATTCAGGAATCATGTTATATTTTTGTAAATTACGAAATAAAATAGGTATAATATTCACATTTCACGTGTACAAAATATAATTATCATTCGAATAAATAACACTCCGTATATAATTCCAGGGCGACTCCGGCGGCCCTCTCATGCTGCTCGTGGCAGGTCGCTGGACGCAGATCGGCGTGGTGTCGTTCGGCAACAAGTGTGGGGAACCGGGCTACCCCGGCGTGTACACCCGCGTCACGCACTACCTCAACTGGCTCACGCATAATGTCACTTAACCTACTACAACCTCTCACTTAGGCTGGGTCTATATGATCCGGAATCCGGAATTCCGGAGAAAATTCAGACACTGAAAATAGAACTCTGGGGTCGATAGAGTTGAAAATGCAAGTGTTGAGCTGTCAAATATGACATTGACATTTGACTCGAATTTTCTCCGGCCTTCCGGATTCCGGATCATAAAGTCCCAGCCTTATTCAGGCTATATACGAAGCTTCAATATTTTCGTCCAAACGGCAAGTATAATCTGTCATGCCAATCCACGCCCACATACGGTCAGTTCTAAATGATCAAAGCGTCATGACGGTTGGACGATTGGAAGCTTGATGTATTTCCTGCATTTAGTAGCAACATAGTAGCTACATACCTAGTAATATTGAACTGAACTAAACTAGCTTAATATTAAGCTAAAAGTTAAGTTCATAAAATTCAACTGGAAAAAATAAACGTGCAGTCTGTTTCGATGCTGAAAATGGTAGTGTTGCCATATTCAAAATCCCCTATAACTATTAACTACATAAATGATATTATAGAGATTGGAGACAGGAATGACTTGTGTTGTTTATAAACTTTATAATATTATTCCTTTTTGATTTCAAACAAGAGGGCAAACGTAATTTGGTATTTTTCCAATTTTGTTACATGACACTCATGTTATTTAATTTAAAAGTTTATGTATATTTTGCAATTATTATTAGAGGAGTTTAATCTTTACGGGAAAGACGTTTACTGTATTATAATACTGTGGACTGTGGAGATAAGTTTTCTTACATTTTATCTTGAATTCCATTCTGTCACAATCTTTCAGGGCTACCAAATACAAAGAGCTAAGATTGCCATAATATCTTTAACAATGTATTTTGCTGTACAGTTTTACCATAATTTAAGTAATACTTACAACTTATTATTTTTAATTATTTAACACATTGTATATGTTATGGAAATGTTTTTTATAATAAGATAGTAATTTATGGTATTTTTATTGATAGCAAAACTTATGCATAAATAGAATTTACAGTTTCTAAAATTTTTATGTTTTGCTACCATTTTTTAGTTGTAATTACTAAAGTCTGATCGGATTTCCCGCCAATCAAGCAGGAAAGTATGTTCTGGTCATACATTTAGATATTAGAAGTAAGTAATTAATAATTTATGGCTCAAAAATTTTATAAAAATAAAAGACAGGAACTATTTTACAATTTTGTATTTTATTCAAGTCAGACGTAATTCGTTACCCAATACTTATCTGAATTCCCAAAATTATTGTTACATATATATTGTTTATTGTTCCTAGCGATTGTTCCTATTTTATTCGCATATCCTTACTCTATTACTGGCCATTATTTTGCTAATAATAGTAAACGTAATGGTAACGTACGTAACCATAGACGTATATGTTATAGACGAGGCATGTTGAGTTGAAAACTGTCCCCACTTAAATGACCCCTTTGGAGAATTTGGGGTCATTTTGACATTTGGCGTATGGTGAAATCAACATGGCTGAGTTTTGAAGTATGATGAAAACCAAGATGGCGTAATTTTTTCTTGTATGAAGATTTGTTCTGTCAAATATACGTCTTATCCTATCTTTAGTTTTTAAATCTTTGACGTAAACATAATATTTCTTGGAACAGTGACGACTAAAGATGTTTAGCGTCAAACATTAGAAAGGCATTCATTAAACAAATCGTGAAACTGTTATTTTAATATTACTGAAGTGGTCACTTTATACTGTGACTTTTACCGTTTCTACAGTTACTAGCCACTGACTAAAAAAAACACTCTAGTGTACCCAAAGCTATACTGCCATATTGAAAACTTTAACTATGAATGTCGGAGAGTTTTACCGGGGAGTCCAATGGGTGACGTTGTGGATTGTGTATTTCCTCATAAATTTGCGTCATTTCGGGTCTTAATGTGTAATACTGGTAGAATATTAACCATTAAATATTCGTTAACGTGCACAAGTGTGGGCAAGTGGTACAACTTCTAAAAACGTACAATTTTGTTTTCCGCCAAAACTACCTAGGAACTTTCAATAAAGCTTCTACCACTTTACTGAATCGACTGACATGACTCATGGACTGCACTGACTATTTATTTGGACTTTGACTAGACCTTAGATTGACTATTTAGGAATACGGTGTTGAAAATTTAAACGAAAGTTCTATTTCCTTTTTTAACTTGACACTGGCAAATAGTTATAAGCCGATGCCATATATAAATAATAATAAAAAAAAACTATGAATGTCAATAATTGTCAATGTCAGTGTATGATGTATCCGAAAGAAAACGTTATAAATTGTGATAATCCACACAAAAATACAAAAAAATATATGGAAACATTAAGATTAAGTTTATAAATTATCAGTTTTATACAAATACATCACTCGCCATTTTATATCTGTGGCTTTAAAGTCAATTCTAGTATAAGCTAAGTGTAGAAATTCGCAATAATGAAATACTCTACATCTCCTACACCTATGAACTATCCTAGGAGTACGTCGCCTCTGCCAGCTCCAGCGAACTACCAGCCCACCACAGCCAGCGCCGCGGTCAAACGATACAAATACCTGAGGAGACTGTTTAAATTCAACCAAATGGATTTTGAGTTTGCCGCTTGGCAAATGGTATACTTATTTGTATCTCCACAGAAAGTGTTTAGGAATTTTAACTATAGAAAACGTGAGTATAATAGTCTAAAATCTTAAGAGTCTCATGTCACAGTGTTATCAAACCATTGATATCAGTTGACCTATTTTTATGAAGTTTTTTGTGTCTATTGTGGAAGTGTGCGGGTTCAGTTTAGTGGAAGAAACTGCTGTAGGTACCCGGCTTAAGTTCCTTTATTTGATAAATTATTGATATGAGTATGCAAATAAAAAAATATATTTTCTATTCTATATTTGGTAGGTCTATGAATTGATCAGAGGCCTTAGCCTAGATAGGCCTTATCTAGGCTAAGGCCTCTAGCTGTAGCCCACTCAATTTTTTTTAATGCTAAAAGATGTTTGCCAGGTCAGCTAATCAGGGTAAAAAATACTGTAAATATAATACTTTCTTTCAATACAGTTAATCCGTATGTTCATATTGAATCAATGTTTTTAAAGTATTCACAACACAAACAAAGACTATGCTCCTTAGAAATGAATTAATTAAAGTTAGATCTATTGAGATGTAAACCTAACTGATAGGAGTTCTAATAGATTAAAAAATATACATAATCACAAAAATATTTCTCCGACAGGTATCTTCTATATATCTATCAGGTTCTAACTCACTACATTCCAAGTTTTCGAACAAAGCAAAAATCCTACTACTATTATTAATTTGAAAGTTTGTGAGGATGGATGGATGTTTGTTATTCCGCTACGTAAAAACTACTGAATGGATTTCGGTGAAATTTGTGTGGTGGTAGTTTAGAATCTGGATTAAAACATAGGCTACTTTTTATACCGAACAAGTACAGTAATCCCGAGGGATAGCTGATACTATATTTACACGGGCGGAGCCATTGGGAAAAGCTAGTTAATAATGTTATCTATGGACGCTTCACACTACGTCATCTGATCCCGTGGTAAGTTGTCGAAAAACTTATGTATTACAGGTACCACATATGTTTTTCGAGAACTTACAATGGAAGGACAATGGAAATATATTTAATACTTTTTAAGATTTTTATTATATTATACACATCCATGACCGACCAAAGGAACAAAAAGTTTTTATGTGTTCCTACACATAAAAACTTTTTGTTCCTTTGGTGGGATTTGAACCCGCGACAACCATGACGAAAAAAAACGTAGCTTAAAAATGCGCAATTTCAAGGGATTAGACCTAGCTAGATCAATTTTTCTCCTCATGCTAAATGTCATGGTAATACTTGCAGCCGTTTTCGTGAAACCAATTATTTAAATACAAGATTGTCTCGCATAAAGTATAAATAATAAGATAAACTTACAAATTTTCCTTAACATTTCAGATACAAAATCACAATTTGCCAGAGATGACCCAGCATTCCTTGTACTACTGAGTATTTGGCTATTTTGTAAGTTGCTTTGGCATTTTGTACATTTAAATTACTTAGTGCCTGATTTTCAATCTTCTAATAAGTGTTGGATAGCTTATTCAGAGGTTTTAGCTCTGCCAACTTTTTATCGAAGGCAAGAGACAAAACATTCAAATAAGCAATAGCTTATTTAATCATCAACATTTATCAAAATATTGATAAATGAAAACAGACCTTAAAAATAAATGTTTATAACTTTTAATAAATTAGTTAACAGATGCACTTATTAAAATTGTGGTTCTATTTTTATTTGACAGTCCGTAATAATATTATATTTAATGGTCAGAATTGGTATGCTTACAGGAAAATCTATGTTAAAATATTTAAAATAAAAAAAACATGCTTTGACGTCGTGAAATAATACAGACCGTCAAATATTTTTTTCTAGTGAAGAACCCCATCCTTAAATGAGTAATAAACAAATGTAACTAACTATTCCAGTATCATCAATATGCTTTGCGCTAGCGATGGGTCTGACGTGGGGGCAGTCAGTGCTGTTCATCCTGTATGTGGTGTTTGTGGACTTCATAGGCGCGGGGATTATTGTATCTACGTTTTTCTGGTGAGTTTAGAGGTATTCTACCATATTAACGTGCCATAGTCCTTTTATAGGGTGCCTATGATATTCATTGCAATGATAAATAATATTTCTGATTTGTATTTTAAGGCCTAGAAATCCACATAGTGTCGTCTCGAGGCTAAGAGATTTTAACTGCACACTTAGTATACCCATTATAGAAATGGTCTATATAAAAAATAAATGAATGGTCTAATAAAACTGTCATATTATTTTTGTCTATTCTTACAATTAGGTACATGAGCAACAAGTATCTCCGCGCGGACGCCGCCAGCGCGGACGTGGAGTGGGGCTACAGCTTCGACGTGCACATCAACGCGTTCTTCCCGCCTCTGTCGCTGCTGCACTGCGCGCAGATACTGCTGTTCAATCGTCAGTGCCACTAGCTTTTCCATAAGGGCCCCCGAGACGATCAAACGGTTTGACTCAAACTTTACGTGTTTGATGCAACCGTTTGACGTCGGTTTCATCGGTTTGTCAAACGGTCCTATTCAGTTTCACTGTCAAACAAATCAAAAATATGTGATTCCATCAAACAAGTTTCAAACCCATAAATGTTTGACAAACCGTTCAAACTAGCTTTGTAAACGACCAAATTGGATTTACGTGTTTGAGTCAAACCATTTGATCGTCTCGGGGGCTCTTTAGATTAAGTCCCAACTCCCAATTTCATCAACGCCTGTTAAGCGCCTTACGGTCCAGCCTGCAAATCCTCCACGGTACTGATAGCCGTCATTAGTGTCAATCATTTATAATTTTTGTCTACAAGTCCGCGTGGATATCGGTGATCCTGGGGTTCAAGGCCATGTCTGTGGATTTGCAGGCAGGACGGTGATTACGGTGCTATCTCGTGCTTGATTGTCTAAAATATCATCTTTCTCTTACATTTATACGAGGAACGAGAGAGATAACATGATATCTAACAAAGGATTAACTTTAACAGGCGTAGGCAATGATTTCAAAACCAAGGATGGGCTAAGACATACATTTGACAGAAATAATCTTCATACAAGAAAAACTTACGCCATCTTGATTTTACACAATACATGGCAAGAGTAAAGGAGTACCTTCTCCAGACATTTTATGAGTAACTAATTAAATGGACTATCTTAAATTGGGCTTGGTCTTTGCGACATTTCAAAGGTTTTTGCGAAGAAGGAACTTGGCTCTTTTTCATTTGGTGTTTTTATGCAAAATTTATAAAAAATCCAAAGATTTCAAAACTCAAGACTTTACTAGGCTATGACGTACATTTGACAGAACATATCTTCATTCAAAAAAAAGTTACGCCATCTTGGTTTTCATCATACTTCAAATGTCAAAATGGCCCCAAAAAAATCAAAATTAGGGACATTTAACTGGAGACACTTTTTGCCTCAACATGCCTCGTCTATGAATATATATATATATATATATATATATATAATTATATATACGCACACCAAACTATATAATACCAATTGGACTAACAAAATATTGTCGAAATTATTGGTATATTGTTGCACGACGAAAGAAAAAAACCTATGTAGCTTAAAAAAATTTTAAACATTATAAAAAACATTATTATTTAATCAAACTGCCGACGTATGATGTAGACGTTACCGGTGTGCCAATTTGCTTGTAATAGTTATTGTTATATTGTTCATAAAATAAGTTATATTGTGGATAATGGTGTTGGTTGCGTAATTACCTTAATTTCATTGTTTACTTATGTGTTAGTATTAAGCATGTACGCAATTGTTTGTTGTCCCAAATAACAAAAAAAAAATGCGCAATTTCCCAGGGATTAACCTGGCTAGATCGATTTTTCTCCCCCAAAACTCCCTGCACTTTTGTAAGTATATAATTTCAAGTTTTAATCCTTTAAATTTTGGGTTAAGTTGAAAAATTAACGCTTCTGCGGGTATAGGCATCCCCAAACTTTTCAAACGCAAAAAAAGACTGGATTTTTTGTATGTAATTATAATACATGTAAATTGTAAACATATGTAGCTTAATAATAGTTTTGCAGGGATAAGACCTAGCTAGATCGATTTTTCCCTCCCAAAACTCCCTGCGTACTAAATTCCATTGTAATACTTGCAGCCATTTTCGAGAAACCGATTTTATATATAATACAAGATCTCGATCAAGAAGTCTCGTATCAAGTATAAGATTATAATTTTTGTATAATATTTACAGAGCTTCTCTCGCACGGCGGTCTCCTGTCGTGTGTCGTGGCCAACTCGTTCTGGCTCGCGTCCTGCGTCTACTATCTGTACATCACCTTCCTCGGGTATAGCAGTGAGTATTGAGTTTTTGTCTGTCTGTCAGTTAGTTGGTGTATCTATGTCGCAGTCGCATCGTAAAAGTGTGCATCTTGAAACGTTTGAAAGCGACTTATTTGTGATAGGTCATGGACTAGTTTTTAGCCAGGTTATAAGGCCGCTTTGGCCTGAAAGTGTGATCTTTGGCCAAAAGAAAAATTCATACCGTCACTTCAGTAGAGGCAGTGACAGTGAATGTATGGAACTTTCCTACACTTTGTGCACATTAACGAACATGTAATGGTTAATATTCTACCAATATTGCACATTCAAAACCGAAATAACACAAATTTTGATGAAAATACAAATACAACAACGTCGCTGATTGATATTCCCGGCAAAACTCGGATCATATAGTTCCGGGCTAAGATTTAGGACTTACTACTTCTTCTTCTTTTGCCATATGTTCCCCCCGATAAGAGTTGCCAACGACGCCATCTCCACTCTTGAGTGTAGATGGCGATGTTCAATTTCATAAGTTTTATTTGGCAGATATACTCCGTTCAGATCCAATTTAATTTAAACGTAAACAAAGAAACAATAGCGTGTTATAAGGCAACCAATTTAAATGTCACTAAATATCCGTGCAATAAAGAAATACACATTAATTTGGTCTAAGTTCGAATCGAAGCTTCTTTACGTCTAGATTAATTTGGATATTAACAGAGTATAACGTATTTAATAAATATCGTTTACCTATTCCAGACCTGCCACAGCTGCAGAACGCACGCTGGTTCCTGCTGCCGCTGCCGGCGCTCGCGCTGCTGTACGTCATCAGCATGCCCGCCGACCTCAACCTCAGCCGAATGCTCATACACTTCTACCATTACCGCGTGCTGTGAGGGTGGGGGTGGTTGGTGGTTGGTTAGGGTAGGGTGGTTGGTGCGGGAAGTAGGAGTGTGGGGTAGTCGGAGTTTGCGGGTAGTCGGATAAATCACTAGTCTTTACTAAGAAGCCCAATTTTCGTAATTCAAACTCGGCAATGAGGGTGTTTGATATTTTTTCTGCCGCTAGGGGGCAGACCCAACGCACACAAAGCGTCATCTGGTGGCGTAAGTGGTATTAAGAACGGTCAATAAGAATTTTCGTTTCTTTTTCTGTCACCAGGCGGCGCTTGGTAGCCCGACGGTCTTTGTCGTGTCAAAAAGCTGTCAGATGTCACGAATTTAAAAACCCTCATTTGAAGTATGTCTCCAGCAAAAGGTAATGCTGTTCCATTCACACACGCATCAAACTAAGTGTCAGTGCGGCAGCAGTGTCGCTGAACTCGTATTGCAAAATGTCGTTTTAAGCGGGACTACGCGACGCGACACGGCCAAATGTTCTTTGTTTTCTATGACATTTTGTGAGATATAACGCACTACGAGACGCGACGCTCCAGTGCGGTATTACTAGTAGGGACGCGTTGCGTCGCTCCGCTGCCGCCCAATGCGTTCCCCTTAGTGACGAGAATTGGCCACCTGATTTATAATCTAAGTCGGTAACATGACACTTCCGCACTTTATCTCTCTTTCTTTCTTTACAAGTTAGTAGAGACAGATATGGCTGAGATTATTAATGAGTATAGTTGCGGACTGAAGGTAGTTGGGTAATACCCGCGCGGGTACTGGCAGATATATGGTATGCATGTATTATACTATTTATTAAATTTATATGATACCACGTTTAGTTTTTTTATTGCTTCTGCATACCAGACAAGTGTTCAAAATTACCCCTAAGTTTATTGTTAGTGTCTATTATATTTAATAATGAGTTATTTGCAATTTTGACGACCGTTGTGGCTCAGTGCTTAGAGCGTCGGCGCTCAAGCTGGAGGCCGCCGAAAGAACAAAAAATTTTTAATGACCCTGGGTCATGGATACATATTAAATACTTAATGTGTATAGTAAGATCCTTTAGAAGTGTGTGCGCAAAACAAAAGAGCACTCTTGCTCTCGTAAGGCTCAAATCACACCGTAATAGCAGCGGAGCGGCCAGCAGCACGACCGTCATAATTTTAAACTTTACCATTACTATAAAACGCAGTTTCGCTTGAGACAACCGCCGCCGCTCACGGCCGCCGATGGCCGCTAGCGACAGTTATGCTGCTGGCCACTCCGTGATAAGTACCCGGAACACGGGATCTTCGGGGGCAGGGCCAGACTGGTGGTGGTGTGAAGCGTCCATAGATATTATTATTTTGTTTGTGCACTAACTTGTAGTCAGTGCCTTCAATTCATCCATACTTATTTGATTACTGCCATAAATGAAACAACACAGACTAGGAAATTTTATATACTTAATTAATGTACATGAATAAAATGAGAACAACCAATTATTTTGTATGCCATGTCTACTTAAAATAGTACCAACATGTCAATTAATACCAGCACACATTAACCCACACATACCTATAAACTTGCCAACTTAACAATACCAACAACAAAGAAATTACAAAATAGGTACGCTCCTGGTTTTTATGCACAAATGATAAAATGACTTAGGTTATGTTATGTTATCTAACATTGTAACATTTAAAAAAACTATATTTAACTAATTTTTTAAAATATACATAATATATTATAATATATTTCCTAATTTTACAGTAAAAATTTTGCTACCTCCCAACCTAACAGCAAAAGGCCGCTAAAATTATCACATACATACCTAAAATGCTATATTATAATAATGACAAATAAAAAACAACATTTAGTAGATTGTCTCATAACCTCGGCACATAGATCCTTCGATTAATTTAATTCTTAAAAATGCATTTACAAAACATTATAAAAGACACAATAGGCTATTCTACATTTTTTTCAAATATATTTTAAGATGTTCGTATCGATTCGATAGTCGAACTAGTATTTTTATTTCCTGGGAATAATATATCTATAAGCAAAGATACAATAGTAATATACGCATAGATTTCATAAAATACCTATAGGTGTTTTAAGAATATTATTGAGTAAAGTTCATACAACACTTTAAAAGCTCGGAAAAGTAGATTTTTTAAAATATAATTGCAATAACCAATGTAAAAGCAATTATTACACAAAAAATAATATTTGCCTGTTAATATAGACACATCACACAGTGTTGATATTTGAGAGATTAATACTGATACTAGATATATTGTCTTAAACTAATCATTGGTCTCGCTGGGCGCTCTACCAGACCGAGCTTGTCAAATACTGCAATAAATACTTAGCTGAGGTCGGTTGACCTGAGCCAGTCATATTGAAAGCTTTATGACAGGTGTAAATCCCGAATATTTTATTTTATTGTAGTTAAAATTGGAAAAAAATGTCAAGTTGCGTAATAAAACTATGTAAAAATAATTCGACCAGAAATAAGGACACTGGGATCACATATCATCAGTAATTATCGTATAACATTGAAATTTTGAGGTCTGCACGCGGAGTGCGGTGCGTGCGCCTATCGCGACGCGGGGACCGCCTGCCGCCTGCCTCCTCATCTCGATGCTATGGGCGGCGCGGTGCGGTGACGTCACGTTCTTTGCGTGGGGATGTGTCTCGGAAACGGGAAATCCAAGCTCGTTATTACTTATTGGGTGTATAATCCATAGGTATATTAATTACTATTTAATATTTATTATCCTTATCAACTAATTATACAGGGTGATCTGAAATTCGATACATTCCTTTGAAAGACAGAAAGTAGACCTCATTTACAGTAATATTTTTCATGGCATCCCCTATCCGAAAGTTGATATTTACAAAGTTATTGAAATTTCAAAAAAAATTTCTTTATTTTCGACTTTTTGACTTTGACATGACGTATTTTTAAAAATGTTTGTCTTTTAAGTGATTTTTTTTATGTATTTTAACCGTCAATGAGTCAAATAATATTTTTAAGGAATAAATAGGGACAAACTAAGCGAGAATTTTTCATTATGAGACTTCATGTCTGAAGACAGAATTTTCTTTTAAGAAAAATGCACATTTTTCTTAAAAACATGTGATTTTCTTTAAAAAGTTGTATGATACAATGCGTACAAATACCTTAAATAACTTTCTTACCTCATAAGCTTCCAAAAAAGGTACAAATATGTACATAAAAATATGAACATGTAATAAACAAAGACAAAACAATCATCAGGTAACGTTATCTCAAGAATTACTCTACCTGAGGCGACCTTTTTTTTCAATTGTTTCCTTTGTTCAAACTTCGGGATGTTTCGGCTACTGTCGTCGAGGCTCTTTGTCAATGAGTTACCGACTGGCTTAGAGAGCAAATTTAGTAGCTAATATTAGTTTTAAGTCAAATATTGCCGTGTACGGACGTATGGTTGCTTTAAACTACACCCTTACTTCTACTTGTGATTTTTTTGTATCGCGATGGCTGCTTTTGAGTACGATGAATACGCTGACATCTTGTTTTGTTACGGACTTTGTAATGGTAATGCTGCTGCTGCACGAAGAACATACGTTGAACGTTTTCCGAATCGACGAGTGCCAAACGTTAGAGTGATTTCAAC
Organism: Phengaris arion; assembly: GCA_963565745.1. NCBI lineage: Eukaryota > Metazoa > Arthropoda > Insecta > Lepidoptera > Lycaenidae > Phengaris > Phengaris arion. The sequence goes on along the minus strand of OY751444.1, from coordinate 3,670,720 downwards.
AACATTTCGACGAATTCGGGAAAGCGGCCGTGTTGTAGAAGTAGTAGAAGACGTGGCGATTCAGGCAGACCTCGTTTGTATGCTCCAGAAGAAGAAGAAATTTTAACACTTTTTCAAAATGATCCTTCTATTTCTACAAGAGCGGCAGCTAGAAGACTTGGATTGAGTCAATGGAAGGTGTGGTTTACAGTACACACAGCGCGTCTACATCCATTTCACTACACACCTGTCCAAGCGTTGGAAGAGGGAGACCCGGTTAGAAGAATGGAATTCTGCCGTTTTATGATAAATGCAGACATGGAGGATCGCAATTTCTTCTCAAGAATATTGTGGACGGATGAATCGAAATTTGACCGTGACGGGATAAACAATTTCCACAACACACATTACTGGGCACCAAAAGGAGAAAACCCCAGGATAAAAAAAGAAAGGGCCCATCAAACCAGATTCAGTCTAAATGACTGGATGGGTATAATTAATAATAATTTAGTTGGACCTCATTTTTTGCCTCAAAATTTAAATGGTGAAATGTACGAACATTTCCTAAGAGAGGAGATTACTGGTTTAATGGAAGATGTGCCAATAGCAACTCGTCGTAATATGGTTTTCCAGCATGATGGTTGCCCGGCCCACTTCGGGACTTAGGCGGAAGTCGAGGCGGAAGTCGAAGTAGGTCGAGGCGGGCCAATTCCTTGGCCAGCACGGTGTCCCGATTTGACCCTGTGTGATTTTTATCTTTGGGGTCATATGAAGGCTTTGGTGTATACTACACCCATAACTACCGTAGAGGAGCTCAGAAGCCGCATAAGAAATGCAGCAGAAGAAATCAAAACTAGTCTTACTACCAGAATAATTAAAACAGAGGTACGGAGAAGACAACGAGCCTGTATCAGAAACAGAGGTTCACATTTTGACCAAGACCTAAAGTAGAATATTTATTATTAAATTTAATTAAACATTTATGTTTTTTAAACACATTAAACGTAATTTAATTCAAGATTTTCCTTTTATTTTAACCTTATCGCAAATAAATCGATTTAGACATTATTTCATTTTACTTCTAATATGTTTACTACAACGTCATATTTTTATGTAGACATTTGCACCTTTTTGGAAAGCTAATGAGATAAGGAAGTTATTTAGAATATTTGTACGCATTGTATCATACATTTTTTTAAGAAAATCACCAGTTTTTAACACATTAAACGCCATGGTGGTCACCGGTGTCCACCACTATGCTTTCCATATCAGCTGATGCTAATTTACGATTTTGACGAATTTTACATGTTATATTTTATCGGTTCATACGGTACAAAATAGTCGAAAACCCCACTGTAAATTAATTTTTCTAGTAAATATCCAAATAATTAACAAAAAAATAACTGTCGGTTACCGGTGACCACCACGGCGCACGGAGTTGGAAATCTGCATTTCGTTCGCCCGGGTCCGCGGGGGTCGTGCCGCCGGTCACCCCCGCGCTCCTCTCTGATTCCCGGAAACGCAGCGCTTGACACGCGCCATTATTAGTGATCGTAATCGCATGCAAGATCACACGCATTGTTTATCTTCCGTAGTGCATTTTTTGGATTGTTTTAGTGAAAGTTTTGCCCTTTTTTGTTAAGGTAATCAACCTCTAAAGTGAAGAACCGTGTCCACTGTCCTGTCTGTCTGTGAAGTGTAAAACATGGATAATTTTGAGGATTTTGAAATAACAAGTGACGATTTAACGCAAATTGAAAATATTGAAATTTCACTGCTCAATAGTAGCCTTCATCTAAGTTCGGAATCGGAGGATGATTATGTGTTACTACCGCCTTTACGAAAACGACGTCGACGAGTTTTGTCCATTAGTGAAACTAGCGATGTTGAACTTGAAACTGACGTGCCAAGTACTTCTGGTTACATCGGATCGCGTCCTGCATCATCTACCACGTGGCACCAACCAAGAGGTAATCAACGTCGGATTATAGCGTACACTGAATTCCCAGGATTAAATTCACGAGTTGCAAGAGAAATGGTCGGCAAAACCCCGGCTGATTTCTATTATCTTTTAGTACCAGACGAAGTATTTGAAATGGTGGCCGATTGTACGAATAGCTTCGCTATAAAAAAAATCTCATATTCTGAGACAGCATCTAAATCTGCGCGGATCCGCCAGTGGAAACCTACATGTGTAACAGAGATGAAACAATTTTTTGGATTGATTTTTTTCATGGGGATCGTAAAATTACCCAAAATATCCGATTACTGGTCACAAGATAATGTACTTAGACAAAATTTTCCTCGAACAATAATGAGTCGAAACCGATTTGAGCTGCTGTTGCAAATGCTGCACTTTTCTCAGCAAGACGAAGAAAATAAATCTAATAGATTACACAGGATTGAGAAATTGCTCGAAGTTATAAACTGGAACTTCCAAAAAAACTACACTCCTTCCGAAGAAATTTGCATAGATGAAAGCGTGGTGCCTTTTCGCGGGCGAATCATTTTTCGGCAGTACAATAAACAGAAACGGCATAAATATGGAATCAAAGAATTCAAATTATGTACCATTCCTGGCTATACGTACAAAATAAATGTATACGCAGGGAAGAATAACGACGAAGTCAACACTACACCTTTGAACGTCGTCATGTCACTATGCAGCGGTCTTCTATACAAAGGGCACACACTAGTAACCGACAACTGGTACACCAGCGTAGATCTTGCCAAACAACTTTTGGATGCCGAGACTCATCTTGTAGGCACACTTCGGAAGAACCGAAAACATCTGCCAAAGGATGTAGTGAACGCTAGATTGAAGCGAGGCCAATTCGTGGCGAAGGAAAACAATGAGGGTATAACAGTAATGAAGTGGAAGGATAAGAGAGACGTCCTTTTGTTGTCCACAAAACACTCAGTGCGATTCCAAAATGTCCGAAAACGTAACAAAGTTGTTTCCAAACCAAAAATAGTCATTGACTATAACAGCGCTAAAGGGGCTGTAGATCTGTCCGATCAGATGGCTGCTTACTCCACTCCACTGAGGAAATCGATTAAATGGTACAAGAAGTATGCGATCAACCTTCTCCTGAACACAGCCGTAGTTAATGCATTGGTTTTGTATCAAAGCGTTATTGGTAAAAAAATACAAATGGCAGACTTTCGGCTGGAATTACTGAAGTCATTTTGCAGCCAACCACCTGTTTCAGTGGCAAGACCTAAAAGAATGGCGCATAAACTGCAACAAAAGGAAGGACAAGCCAGAATGACCAGGCGGACATGTGTGAATTGCTACAAAATGAATGTCGCTACTTACGGCAGAAAGATAGCTAAAAACAAGACGAAAAAGGTGGTAACGTTTTGTCCACAATGCCCAGAGAAGCCTTTTCTTTGCATTTCTTGCTTCAACATGCTCCATCATTGACCAATTTTTACCCAACTGCATTAGGCAGAGAAGAATTTCAAAAGTTAAGACTGATCTGATTTATATGCCAAATATTAATGTGTTACGTTAGTAAATGATAAAGTGTGATACGTTATAATTTTTTGAGTAATTTTTTTTTTGTTAATGTCTGAAAATAAGTGACAGCCTAATGTTTTATCACTTTATTAAACATTTTAAAATATTTTATAATAAAACATTTATTTTTTAGACCATTTTTGATTTGAAAATCATTCGTCACAACATTTTGTGTCACTTAGCTAAAAAATCGCCTAAGTCTTTTTTTATGTTTAGTGTTGAAACGAGCTAGTACACGTTAACTGTTCTCCAGGGCCGCGCCGGCCACGCTCCAGTTTTGTACCGTCATTGTGTCCTCCGGTGAGAAAATTGAGTGTAAACATGAGCCTATCGCGCGGTCACCGGTGAGCCCCGCGGCCTGAATGGGTAGTATTGGTATCGCTCACCGGTGAGCCCCACGGCCCAAATGGAACATTCACTAAATTTGATAGGCGTTTAATGTGTTAAGAAAAATGTGCATTTTTCTTAAAAGAAAATTCTGTTTCATGTCTCATAATGAAAAATTCTCGCTTAGTTTGTCCCTATTTATTCCTTAAAAATATTATTTGACTCATTGACGGTTAAAATACATAAAAAATCAATAAAGACAAAAAAATTTAAAAATACGTCATGTCAAAGTCAAAAAGTCGAAAATAAAGAAAAAAAATTTAAAATTTCAATAACTTTGTAAATATCAACTTTCGGATAGGGGATGCCATGAAAAATATTACTGTAAATGAGGTCTACTTTCTATCTTTCAAAGGAATGTATCGAATTTCAGGCCACCCTGTATATATTATGAGTATTGTGTATACGCTGTGCCTCTGTCGTTCGCCTGACTCCTATGGGGATCCACAGAATACCAGGGATCGCAGTATAAATGATGTCGTGATCGTGTACTTGAGTGGAGTCCTACTTCAATTGTTAGCATTGCACTTTGCTTACCTACGTACCTACCTAATTTCTTATTATTTTGCGATATTTGTTTTGTTTGGTTATATAAATATCGTCTTTGTAGAAACGTACCTCGTTATATTGCCTTATCCTGTTATGTTGGTAGTTGGTACTTTGTTTTATTGTATGTAATATGTTTAAGTGTAATATGAGCGTTGAATAAATATTTTATTATTTATTAAATTTCAACATTAAATTACATGAACTCAAAACGCCGTTCAGTGTTGCCGCGTATGCAAGAATCGAGTTCCAATATTTTTATGATGTTAATTTATTATAATGTAATAAAATACAATGACAATAAATTATATCCTATTTCATTTACCAGTTATGTACCAGTACCAGTTACAAGTTATTATGATTCTACCCATGGAACTCAATAACTATTCGCAAGGAGCGTAGGTCGATAAATATGAAAACGTTACAGTTAAAAGAAAATTATTTTGTGTAATATTAACGTACTAGCTGCCTCGACACACGTTATTCTGTCTCGACTAATATAAATGAGGCCTAATCATTTTTATACATACCTACCATTTTCTGAAGTTCTTCTTTATATAATGCGCATAAGAATAATATAATATTGATAAAATGTACATTTGCTTTTAATTAATGTTTAATCCTACTATCCTACTACTATAATTATAAATGTGAAAGTTAATAGTACAGTGTTCCTGTGGGATACTGTATTTACGCAGGCGGAGCCGGGGGCAATATCTATCTGGTTTTTAAGTATTTTCTTAGCTACATTTACCAGCCAATAACTAGTAGACCACAGCAATAGATATTTTTCCCATTAAATCGGGCGAAAGTTAAGTAGCTGGCATCACAATTTTTCAAGCACACTATAATTTCACACATGTAAGTCAATTGTCACTTTACACACTACATTAACGAGTTGCCGCATTTACGATGCTGTTTTTGTTAGGAAGTGCGTCATCTAGTCGCGCGCTAGCGAGACCAATCAAATGTATTTGATTGTTGTAAGTGCATTATGGTAAAACTATTTCATCAGTAAACATTACAAAAAATTCGTACTATACAATTTAAAAGATAACATACTCAAATTTGCTAAATAGTCTAAAACACATTCACAACCAATTGTACTTACCCAAAAAAATTAGGACTAATCAGTCACAAATCACAATAAAAATGACAAGATCCTAAAACGAATCACTATTTAAAATGTTCAATCATCATCATCGAGTACGATCACCTCGTCTGATGCAATAGGTTTAGGTCGGACCTCGCTGCCAAAGGAGAGGGATTTTTTAGCTTCGGGTTTCTTTCCTTGAGTTTGCTTAGACGTTTTAGTGATAGTTAGCGATGAGGGAAGGCGGCTAATGGACGCGTTGATGTCCGAACTGCTTTTTACTGTCGGGCTTATTTTCTGTCGCTCCGCCAATTTTTCCTGTAAAGTTTTTCCAGGACTGGACTGGTGGGGCAGTAGTGGCTTTGGATGCATTGCACTGGTGATAGCGGACATGTGGGCTTGGGGAGCTGGGTTCGGTGTGGTCGTGTGCGAATGGCTAGGGTACGGCGCGAGGCTAGTCATAGAGGCAGGCAGAGTCGGTAGAACAGTCCCCATGCTGGGCGCCAGCGGCGCCGAAGTTGATTTTTGTATCGATTGCAGAGGTTTCGTTACAGAGGAAAAAGTTCCACTTACGCTTTTTGTTGTCTTCGGTTGAGTGGAAGTCGAAGGTATCGGACGTGACGTAGTCACTTTCGGAGCCCGTTTCTGCTTCTTTCGAGGCTGCATATATGGGAAGTTCTGGCCGAGAAATTGACGATAAAACTCGGTTTGGAAATTGTTCTGTAATGAAGATTGTATGGACGTTTGCAGAGTGTTTTGCAGAGACGAGTAGCCGGCGAGAGCGCTGATATTGCTCAGATACGATAACGACAAAGCGGCAGCCGTTTGCTGTGTTAGCAGAGAATCGCTGAGAAGTGGATTATAATTCTGGAAAGCCGCTGCCATTTCATGAGTGGACATTTTCGGTAAGCTGGCAGATGATGTGCTGATTTGTATCTTAGGATCAGTTTTCGGTTGAGTTGAAATAGGTGCTGGGACGGACTTGGACGAACTTTCGACGACTTTCAAAGTATCTCTCTGACTTTGCTTCTTTTGGGAACTTTGACTCGCTAAAGTGGCCTGTTGTTTCAATGCTTGGATCAATGATTGGCAGAACTTCATACTCAGATCGACCAGATTCATGTTTTCAGTTATCGGTGTCGTAGTTACTAATTTATAAGCGTCGACTAGAAGGTTGGTAAATTGTTTTGCGTTAGGTTGTTTTTGGACTCTTTGCCATGCTCTGTAGATATCTAACATCAGACTCTTTAATGCCTGTTGTTCTACGTCGTTACTCCTCAAATCGGCTTGCTGGCTGAACTTTATCACTTGGCCCTTTAAGGACTGTACGCACAAGGAGAAGGCTTGTTGCGCCAGTTCTTCTCTGTCGGAATCTCGTAAATACTTTTTATCGGGATCCGGTATTCTGTTTAAGTGTAGACTCAGATCCAAGAGTGTTTTGTGATCGTCGATTTCTTTTAATATTTCCATCGTTAGCAAAACTGACCGGCTCATGTGAAACGCGAAGCCGCCGGCTCGTTCCACCTCTGTTAAAGGAATTTTCCAAATATTATTAAAAAAATTCGATGGCTTCCTTTCACTGAATAGCCCACCTAGTTTTTGACCACTTCTCATGACAAACGACGATAGCATTAAATCGCGACACCTTTCTATATCTTTACCATTTTTGTAATAAAAGTGGTAATGTGCCAGTCGGTATATTGCTTTATAGTGAGGCGGAAAACGACTAGCACAGTCTTCTAATGCGTCGATACACGCTGTGATGATCGTCATAATTTCTGCCTCTGTTAAGGGTTCAGCCTGTGGGGCTGATTTGCTGGAGTTATCGCTTCCTCTGCCAGAGTCACAGCTGCTGTCAGAAGAGGATTCGCTGGTACTAGACTCTGAAGACGAAGATGAAGAACTGGAACTAGAAGAATCGTCATCTTTGTTTTCAACCACTTCTTTACTCTGTTCGTCTGGCTTATCTTTGCTTTCAACTGGTTGCGAAGTAGTAGATGGTTCTGCGTTTGTTTGTTCTTCAACTTTCTTCGTTTCCTTTTCTTCCGATTTCTCCTTCTCTTGAACTGTATTATCACTCGGTTTATTTTCCACAGACACGTTACTTCCTTGGTTGTTTATGTTGCTCTCTGTGTCTTTATTACTAATTTTTTCTGAATCGTATGACGCGGAACGTCTTATTTTCGCTGCGGCTGATTCCAGTTTCAACTTTTTTGTTTCATGTGTGTCTTCTTCACCGGCATCACTAATAGACCTTTTTAGTATATTAGCAGCTTGCACAGACTGTGCATCATCAGTATTAGCTTCGTTGTCAGGTGAAGCATCTGTTTTTGTCGGGATACTTTTATTTCTAGCATAAGGACCTCGAAGCCATTCTTCAATACAGGACATAAACACTTTGCCAACAGATGCAGGTATTGGTTTATTTTCATGTTGCTCTATGTATTTGAGAATCGAAGCATGAATTCTGTAATGTAATTCTAAAACTTCTATAGCCAAGTGAGTCGGCGAACTATAATTTATTTTTAAGGGGTAAGTTGCTGCTCTTTCTATTAAACTTTTTACTCCATGCATATAATAATTGAGATAGACCGATGGTGGCTTGTTCTTTTTCTCTGCGACTTTACCCAGCATGTAATATAAAAGCCAAGCTTCTTCGTTAGTCTTATCTATTTCTCCATTACTGACAATATCTTTTACAACGGTCGTGAAACACTTGAAAGTAGTATTAAGGAATTCCTCTTTTTGTAACTCAAGTGCTTCAAATTCTTCCATGCTCAAAGATTCGCTCGCTTGTTTCAGGACTCTCGAACAAAATGAATGCACAAAGTAAACAAAATTGCCGTATTCTATTAGTATATTCATGTAACCCGGATCCAATTGCAGGGCACGTTTGAAACATCTCACTGTTGATTTTACTGGATTTAGGAACTCTCTCTCGTTGTTGATATTTTTACATGAATTTAGGACTATTTCTAAATTAGCAGCCTTAGCGAGAGATATCATTGCCCATGATTCTACTCTGTCGCTGTTCACGATCACATCTAGTGTGCTGTATTTCACCGCCATTTTTCTATCTTCTTTTTTGAAATAATAATCACCGAGCAGAAAATATATGTCCTTCATTTTGTAAGGTAGCAGTGGCGGCACTGAGGGTAGTTTGTCCTCGGTACCTTTAATAAACTTATCTAGATCGGGTACATATTTTTGTGGATCTAGTTCTGAGGGCATTAGTTCTAGAATACGCTGAAACAATGTTTCCGTGTCGGCCGTTATTCCCGGTATTTTCCCCTCTAACTCCGGTAAAGCGGGTGGCCTAAATATTTCGTAAAGCTGTTGCGCTCTTCCCCAGTCCAACTCTTGTGCAGTTACTGAATGATCCATCAGATATTTAATTCTATTTTTCTTGTTCGGGTGGCCAAAGAGGCAGTAAACACATTGTTCCAAATGTTGTATGATTTGTTCCAACGATTTAGATAGCGCAGGTGAGCGAAGGCGCGGGATAACCGTGTCGAGCATGAAATACAGCAATTTACCGTCGGATTTGCAGCACCAACTTCGTGCGCCTAAATGCTCGTGGCCTAAAAATAGCAGCATCAGTGGATTTGGTATATCATCAAATGCTACTTTATCCTCTAAAGTTCTAACTCTACCTTGATCTTCCTCCTTTTGTAATATATAATGCATTACGATCCAGGGTGCCACAGTGTCTATAGGCATTTCTGCTGCATTTGTTTCTACTTGGTGACCTATTATCCTAATAAGGTTTTCTAGACCTTGGCTTAGATCTTTTGGTGTTACATTATCTAAGCAAGATAACGGCTCTTTACTGAATATATGCTCCATGCAGCACAAAATTTTGATAACTGTAAGAGTCCACTTATCATATTCCGGTGTGCCGGAAGTATATCGAAAATAATGCTTCAAAGCCTCATGTAGGCATATAAATGACCATTTCATGCAGTAATCAGCTTTACCCAAAGCCCAGTAGGAGTCCAAGATAAGAGACAGCTGGACAGCAAAATCTAAAGACATCTCTGCCTCCTGGTCCTTTGCCATTGTTTTACAATGTTCAAATGAGTCAAGTATAATAGATAGGGCTTCTTCGTAAGATCCTCTATCATATAAATCTTTGACTGTAGATAATTTTTTGTTACGTTCCAGAAACTTAATATATTCAGAGATTTTATACTCACATATTAAAGGTTTGAATGTAAAGTTGATAATGCTTAAGACATAAGAACTGCAGTGTTCACCCATAGCATCAAACTCATGTTGCAATTGATACAGACAATCTAGCGCAAAGTCTTCACATTTATTTAGGATATGTATGTGGACTTTAAGCCAAAGAGCTCTTAACACGAGCTCTAGACATTCAATGCTGGGAAATATGTGTGGGTTTACAGTAAGAATTATTTCTATTGAGTCTATCACACTAAGCTTGTGTGCCACTGGTTCTGCAGATTCCACTTTTAACTTTTCATTTACCAACAATTCTTCCACCAATAAATTTACTCTAACATAATGAAGAAGCTCTTGGTTATTATCATTTACAAATGCTGGTATATCTACATGGGTGCTATAACAAGTGTTTGCTTCAATGAATATCTTAGCTAAGCCAGTAGTAGGCCATTTCTTTTTCCACTTGCAGGCCAATATACTAAGGTAGTCATTTAGTAAGTCTATAATATCTTTTCTATTTTCTGTGTATTTCTTAATAAATTCTTTAACATCATTCAGTTCAGATCCAGTGCCAAAATATTCCTCATCATGATTTTCAGCTGATTCTTCAAACATTTTGTCAATATCTAAATCAAATGACAATTCTTTGCTCTGAACCTTCTCCTCTTGGTGATTTTCAGGAACAAGACCTACAGGAACCATAGCTCTCAATGTGTCATAAATGTTATAATCTTTTTGGCTTGTTGTTTTTTTGCGTGCTGATCTACGTTTAGTGCACCATTCCCACTGCTGTAAGAAACTGAGGTCACTGCCTCTCCGACGTACAGGATTTTTTCTTGTCTTTGTAGCTTGTGCAGTCTCAGATCCATTTTCTGAAGTCACCATTTCCACATCACTCTCCACTTTTTCTGTGTCTGTCACTGCCTTTTCTTTCTCAGACATTTCATTGTTGTCAACCTCTGATGCTGATTCTGTGACTTTTTCTGGATCAGAGACTACTTCCTCAATTTTTTCCACTACATCATTTTCCTTCTTCTCTTCGCATACTTCCATTTCAATTATAGGATCTTCTTTTTTAAATTTAATCTCAATAAAGCAAGCGTGACTAAAGCAATGTTCTGTCATGTAGTGATGCATGTGAACCAAGGAATCTCCAACGGACTCCCAAGTCAACCTCGATATTGGTTTCTTGAGGGTAACATTAGGCACCATGTACACAAACTTTTCCGCCTCCTGTTGCTCCACATAAGCATCATTGATAACTTCCGCTTCTTTCAGTAACACCTTTGCTCTTTCTTCATCTATGGGCACATCATCTTCTTCTTTCCACTTATAAAGTGGGTTTAAATACTCCATATATTCTCTCATGTGTTTGTAGACACTATAGATGTGTCTTCTGTACACCAAACCCCGTAAGTAGCCTGGGTCAAGTTTGAGTGTTTCATGAATAGTTGCAATGCACTGTTCATTGTAGTCTAAAGACAATAATAATGTAACTATTTTATCTAAACAAGGCCAATGACGAGGGTTCCGTTCTACCCCCCGTTGGAAGGCATAAAGAGCCATTTCAAACCGTTTTGCTTGCATACAAACTTGTCCAAATCGGTGCCAGAGTGACACATCAGTATCATCTAGTTCTGAAGCTGCGCTGTAAGCTTCTATAGCTTCATCTAGCTTACCAGCGCTGTTTAACATCGAAGCGAGATTTTTATAACAGAGATACTTTAAGTTAAACAATGGCCCTGAAGCCTTCTCACCCGGAGCCGGCTTTTTAACATCATACAAGAGCTCAGTGTCCAATAAATCCTTTAGAAGCTGAGTGGCATCAGCTAAACTACCTTTTCTTTGAAGATCGAGAGCTTTTGCATACTGTTGAAATGCGATCTGTTCGAGCGCTTCCTTAGAGACTTCCTCCTCCGAATCACTGTCCTCGCCGGACTCATCGTTCAACGCAGCGATTTTTATCATTTCCGCGGTATAAAATGCACTTTGCGGATGCAACTAATCAATAAACTAAAGTTAAAAGTTTGGCGTCGATCGATGCAGCGGCAATTTTTATGCTGTCAAAAACAATGCAAAACAAAATGTCAAAATGCAAATTGCATGCTGTCTTTTTTTTTAATATATGGCGTTGGCTTATAACCATTTGCCAGTGTCAAGTTAAAATGGGGGATTAGAATTTTTGTTTCAATTTGCAACACCGTATTCCTAAATCCTAAGTTTCCTTTATCCAAAAATCCCTAGGAACTTCCAGTAAAGCTTCTACCACTTTACTGAATCAACTGACATTACTCATGGACTGCACTGGCTATTTATTTGGACTTTGACTAGACTTTGAACTTGATGATTTAGGAATACGGTGTTGAAAATTGCAACGAAAATTGAAACGAAAATTCTATAACCGCCTTTTTAACATAACACTGGCAAATGATTTTAAGCAGACATATATTATAAAAAAAATTGCTGTCATTTGTGTTTTTGTCAATAGGTTAGAATTGTAATAAAATTGCTTAGAATAGAAAAAAACGAATTAGTTAGGTCCTACTACAATAAATAAAATACTAACTCAAAGCGATGATGGCAAAAAATTCTTTACTGAAACGAGCTTGGCCTGTAATCGTACAATGCGCCGAAGCACATCGAAAGCCTCGATGGGTCCCCGTAGCGAAGAGTAAAATTTTTCGGATCCCGAAACGCCCCTCTATCTCGGAAGAGGAACGTTTGGAACTGCTTCGTATCAACAACAATTATAAAACACAAATGAGAGCCATACGGAAGTTTTATTACGATGATATGATAATGGAGAAGTCTTCTCGAGAGAGCGCTAGTTCAGAGTTGTCGCAGCGACTCGAGGCCGAGGAGTGGGAGCGCTGTGTGCAGATCAACGAGCAGTGGAACCTGCAGGTGGCTGACGACAGAGAGGTCAGAAGGAAGGAGGAGCTAGCAGCCATGGAGGAGTATGCTCTAGCTCGTATGGCAGAAAAGGATAGAAAACTACAGGAAGAAATTGCTAAAGCATCTGAAGAAATTAGGCAGGAAAAGGTATGTTGTGCACAGCTTATAGTATGCATAATTTTCTTTAAAATGTAATGCAACCATCAAATTATCTATCCTTGGTCTTTTTTTAATTTATTATTTGTACTAAAATCATTATTATCTACTGCTAAGTGTCTTATTCATGCGGTTTGTACATTTAATTAGATCATTTATATTGTTATGACATCTACATTGAAAACTGATTATAACAACATTAAGTGACTAGCAAATTATGGTCATTATAGTAGAAGTTCATATTTTGTTTTCAGGAACTGAGCAGCACATTTATCACACCAGAAAATCTGGAGGAAGCCATAGACAGAGCCCTGGCTAACCCAGTAGACTATAATTATGCTATTGACTTGAAAGGAAACATATACCAAGGCAGAGATACACCACTAGCAGCTAAAAAGGAAGAGAAAATTGCACAGAGCGCTTAGAAAATTAAGTTGTTAGTTACAGAATATAAATGTAAATAAGTTGGAAGCATGTTAAATAGTTTTATTACATATTTAAATACTTACCGAAAATTAAAGTTATATTTTTCCTTTTTGTAAAGGCTAAAGTTTATTATTATTTGAATTATATGAAAGGAGTTTACGCCTGCTTATACGCCTTAATAGACTGATTAAGAAAATTAAAAACAATGTTTAAAAAGCTTGTTTCTGATTAGTAAAATAATAAAGAAAACACTTTTACGAAACATTATAATGAAACTTACAAAATATCTTTACATTTCTCATGCTAACATTTTTTATTCAAGGTATTTTACATATTTAAATTATGAAATACTTCTATATATATATATATAGAAAACTAAAACTTAATAATTGTAACAACAAAATATCTTTGTCAAAATCAGCAAATAATCATTATACAATCTTATAGGTAACATTCATTTTATCTTCATGCATCAACAAGCTCATAGTGTAATTGATAAAGACATTCTAGGCCCAAATCTTTGCTTCCATTTAAGATATGGACAAGAATCTTTAGTCTAAGTGTCCTCTGTATAAGATCCAAATATTCATTGCTAGGAAATATGTGTGGGTTTACAGTGAGAACTATTTCCATGGAGTCTAACACGCTGAGTTTGTGTGACACTTGATTTGCAGATTCTGCCATTAACTTTTCATTTACCAGCAATTCTTCCACTAACAAATTTACCCTGGTATAATGAAGGAGGTCCTGATTATTATCATTTGCAAATGGTGGTATATCTATATGGGCGCTATAGCAAGTGTTAGCTTCAATGAATATCTTAGCTAAGCCAGTAGGCCATTTCTTTCTCCACTTACAGGCCAATATACTTAGGTAGTCATTGAGTAAGTCTATAATATCTTTTTTATTCTCAGTATATTTTTTTATAAATTCTTTAACATCATTTTGTTCAGATTCTGTGCCAAAATATTTATTATCACTTATATCTGGTGTCATCACTGATTCAAACATTTTCTGAATATCTAAATTACAAGAAACTTCTTTACTAAGGCCCCTCAAAGTATCATGAATTCTATATTTCTTTTTACTCCCTTTATGGCCATGAGTTGAGAGTTTTTTGTTGTACCAATGCCACTGCTTCAAGATTCTTGGTTTATTACTTATCTGTTGTGCAGACTTTCTTGTCCTATTACTTCTTCTTCTTTGAATGGCCAACTCATTAGCTGCTGCAGATACTTTAACTTCAGAACTGACTATTTCAATGTCACTCTCTACTTTCTTAATATCTATCAAAGTTTTTCCTTCATAAGGCACTGCTTCATTAGTTACTTCTAGTACATAATGTCCACTTTCACACAATTCCATTTTCACAGCATTTTCAAATTTAATCTCAATAAAGCAAGCATGACTAAAGCAATGCTCCGTCATGTAGTGATGCATGTGAACCAAGGAATCTCCAACTGACTCCCAAGTCAACCTCGATATAGGTTTCTTGAGGGTAACATTAGGCACCATGTACACAAACATTTCGGCCTTCTGCTGCTCCACATAAGCATTGTAGATAACTTCAGCTTCCTTTAATAACACTTTTGCTATTTCCTCATCGATAGTCACATCATCTTCTTTCCACTTATATAATGGGTTTAAATATTCCATATATTCTCTCATGTGTTTATAGACAGTATAGATGTGTCTTCTATATACCAAACCTCGTAAGTAGCCAGGATCAAGTTTCAGAGCCTGATGAATTGTAACTATGCACTGTTCAGTGTAGTCGAAGGCCAATATTAAAGTGAGGAAATGGTCTAGGCATGGCCAGTGTCGCGGATTACATTCTACTCCTCTTTGGAAGGCATAAAGAGCCATTTCAAAGTGTTTAGCTTGCATACAAACTTGTCCAAATCTGTACCATAGTGACACGTCAGTATCGTCTAGTTCTGAAGCTGCACTGTATGCTTCTATACATTCATCTAGCTTACCCGCGCTGCTCAACAATGAAGCGAGGTTTTTATGACAGAGGTACTTCAGGTGCCAAAGCTGCGAAGATGTTTCGTCTGCTTCCGGCTTTTTTACGCCGTTTAAAAGTTCAGTGTCCAACAAATCTTTGTAAAGCTGAGTGGCATATTCTATGTTACCTCTACTGTGAAGATCTAGAGCCTTTGCATACTGTTGAAAAGCGATTTGCTCGAGCATTTCGCGAGACAATTCCTTCACAGGATCACTGTCTTTATCAGACTCGACTTCGTTAAGGGCGGAAATTCTAATCATGATCACGGAATGAAACTAACTTATAACTGGACAATATTGATTCTGCACAGGTATGCAGCCTACGATACAGCAACTTCGTTTAAATACATGTCTGACAAAATTTTAATTACAGTTTTGATAAAGTCCATTCAATAAGTAAAGAGAATAATTATTCATCTAGTCATGAGTAAACAAATTCAAATTGCAGTCTTCGTCTTCTCCCTTAAAAATAATGTTTAATGTATAACATTGCCATAACTAAGATCCGTCGGAGAATGTTTTTTTCTTGTCTCAGCCGAGACCGAGACTGAATGCAATTCTGGGCAGAGACCGTGAATTTAGAAAATAGTTAAGTACCTACGTAAGAAAAACACAAAAACATGCAATTACTCGCACCGCGCATATCCGATTCTACAGTAAATAACTACAATTTTTATAAAAAAAACTATAACAACGTAAATTATTTAGCCAATGTTATTATAACGAATCTACTGACACCTCATTTATTAAAATTGGATCAGTAGTTTAGGAACAAACTTACATACATACAAAGACTGCCAAAATCATTACTCTCCCTTTTAGCTTCGCCGTAGTCGGGTAAAAAACGTCACAGTTCGGTGGTTTCCATTTTTAAAACCACTGATCTTTTTATAAACAGCCAAAAACACTACAATTATTATTGTACTGTATCCAAAAAGCAAGACGTTCTCAAGTAACAGTTTGACAGCCTACTTGAGTAACGAGTGTCGAACTTCAATACAGCCAAGAAACTCTGCTCATTTTGGCAGAGAGCTGAGACCGAGCCCTGGGCTCGATTTTTGGCCGTAATTGCCGAGACCGAAATCTCGGTTGGATCATAACTATCACAAGTTTTTTTTCTAACGTCAATGTTGACGTTCAAAAGGTTGAAAATTAAAGCGCCAGTACTATTACGTATTTATATAACTCCAAGGTAAAATAACTCTAAACGGACTGTTCACTAACTGTAGTATGTACAATATTCCAATAAGATTGCACCACAATTTGCCATATGCCTTGTCTATGGTCTACACCGCCATATCCTGAAACATGGACTCCCAATGCGGTGTCACGTTGAGCTTGTGCTGCAGCGGACCCAGGGAGACGAGGCTGGCGGAGCGCGAGGACTCGTCCACACCCACGGAGACTACCTCCTGGTAGAACGATGCTTTTGTTCCCGAGCACACCTGATGTCATATATTACTATTAGTTTCATAAACCTTACGAGTGGTCTTACATGGTCACCACTCTCAAGATAATGCATTTTTTTAATTTATAATATGACACCAGATGGTTGTACAATATATTTTCATACACATACAGATACGATGGTTTCATGGAAAAAAAATGTTCCATTTCCAGAGGCCATTCATTATGTCTTGTACAAGTTTTCCTAAAAAAAAATCTTATGTTTTGGTAAATGTATTAGATATTGTACAGGTAAAATATTATTATATCATACCTCGAACAGCGTGTCCCCGAGCTTGAGCGTCACGCGGCCGGATCGGTGCACGCGAAGGCTGCCCACGCGCCCCTCCTCCAGCTCCGACAGCCGGCAGCGACTGTCCGCCTGTTGAGGAAGTGGATTAACGCCTTACTACCTCCATTCTAAACAATTACACGTCTTTAGCTGTGGATAAACGCAAGCACAGCACCTGTGCAGTGCGCGTACGTGTGGGATTTCTTGCGTCTATCTCATATATATATATATATATATATATATATATATATATATATATATATATATATATATATATATATATATATATATATATATATATATATAACTTTTGCCCGCGACTTCGTCCGCGTAAATACAGCATCTCACGGGAAGACTGTCCTCTTTCGGGAGAAAAAGTAGCCTATATGTGTATATTATCCAGGGCTGAGGGGCTAACTACAATACCATACCAAATTTCATTAAATCCATTCAGTAGTTTTTGCGTAAAAGTGCCACAAACACCATCATTAATCCATTCATCCTCGTAAACTTTTGTAGTAGGATGTTGTGCGCACTAACCGGCTTTTCCTCTGCCTCAGCGGAGGTTGATGGCTGATTCTTCCGTCGGGGTTCATCTTCACTGCCACCGCGTCCCGGCAGACTGTCCGCTAGCTGCACAAACGTTATGTTTACAGCTTGGCTTTTGCCAAGCTGTACTTACAAACAAACTCACTAGCTGCTAGTGTGGTTTTGAAATAATAAGAGCCTTATATTTTACATACATATTTATACACGTCCAACGGAAGTAGCTAATATAGATTAATCGACTAAACAACCTGAAAAGTGTTACTAAGGCTGGGGCTAAATCCGGAATCCGGCGGGACGGGGAAAATTCAGAGCACTGAAAATAGAACTCTGTGTATTACTTTTACTTTTTTTTATAGATGGCTCTGTAGTGAATCGCCAGTGTCAGAGTAATTGACGGAAACTGCTATTTATTTGCTATTTTGGTTTTTTGTAATGTAGTGTAGTCAACATCTAGGAAAATCTCACGTGACAGCCATGATTACCGTGTTGGATCTGTAGGCTGGACCGAGACCGAGACTGGAGCGTTAACTATGACCAATTCTTTTTTCCAACTTTAATAATTTTTTAAAAAATTATTAGTTTTTTTAAATTAAAAAAATTAAACATAGTTAAAAATAATGTTTTAAAAAAATATTATTTTTAATACAGATATACAGAATAATTTTTTTAAAACAGAATAATTATTTTTATACCGTATAGATATAAAGTGCTTCGTGTAAAGGAAGGAAGGGGGGGTAGTATAATATGCCGAGACCCCGGGGGGGGGGGGGTCTCGGCATATTATACTACCCCCCCTACGGATGGTCACCGAGGGCGAAGGGGGGTTAAATGTTACTAAAAACTGATACATATTACATTCAGAAAACAAATGACCTGTAGCAATATTAACGACGGTTTGTCACTTTTTAGCAAATTCACAACATTGGTGTCTTCAAACACTTCCTTCACGTCTATTGGAGGCTTCACATCCAACAGAGGACCTAAAATAATAAATTTTGCAATAAATGCATGAAATAATACAATATCTCAATGAGCATAATAAAGCTATTTCACCCAGTCCACAAAAGTATAAATTAAATATTATGCCTCATAAAAAAAAAAACTATTTTATTAAGCAAGTAAAATTATTTTGTAACACCATAATGCCACAAGTATTTCTTGTGGAGTAATGGTACTTATTAGTAATAAGTAAAAAGCTTGCTGCTATAGCATCATCAGTCGCTAAAACGAAACTGTCCGTCTGGTGCTGTGACAATGCAGGGTATTTTTTTTACATTTCCTTACTGGTTCCATCCACCGGTTCATCCTTGACTACTACTTCTTGCTTAATCCTGGCAGCTTTCTGGCTGTTGGACCAGCCTATAAGAAATATCAGATCTATTCACTGGTAGCAACACACAGCTAGGCTTTTGCCAGGCAGCTTTCAAATTTCATTGTACATGTTGGTAGTTAAAGTATTAAAAGTAGAAATCTTTTAAAGCTTATATGGTTGGCTAGCTCAAATACTATTAAATTGTGTCCTTAATTTATGAAGTTATGCATTGATTTGCTCCAAGTGACTAGGTTAGCAATTCATATTATTTATTAACCATGTTATTTTCTAATGTCTAAATAAATATTATCAAGTGACAGATAACTTCCAAACATTTATCCAGCTTTTCATCGTCAACTCACCAACATCATCCATGGGCAGTTTGACGGGTGCCTCCACGTCTAGCACATGTTTGAAGTCTTCTGCCTCCTCATCGGACTCACCAGTCTCTCCAAATGCAGCTTTAATCTTCTGATCTTCTAATTCTTTATCAATCTTCAATAAAATTGTGTATTCAAATTATAAATATTTTTTGTTAACAACTACATTTTTGTAACTACATATAATCTAATTAAAAATAGCCTTACTGAATTAAATTTTTACTTTCCATATTATGTTTTCTACTCTTTCATTCGAACTATTTACCTTATTCTGCTTTATGTCCAAACGCTTCATAATTGTTTCATTACACAAAAAAACTTTATTATGAAACCTCAAAACTGACAAAATTTAAAAAATACACTTTTTAAAAACCGCCATTTGTCATGGTTGTAGACAGATTATCTGTGCTGTGATGTCATAATTTTTAATTGATTTGATTGAAATCTGTGCTAAGTCCGCACAGACAAAATGGAGGTGTGTTCCATTTGATGATTTGACATAAATAACTCTAAAAGATGTCATGAACTATTCATTTAGAGAAACACATATATCTCACTTAACAATCCTCACATACCTTTACAACATCTTTGACTCTGATTGTTGGCTTTTGTAATGCTGGTGCTGGTTCAGAGTCCCTGCCATATGAAAACCTGGTAGAATGCCTCTCCACACTTCCAAGACCTGAAGGGATATACTATTATGTTTCTATTTGCAGTTCATGATTTAATCTTATACTTTGTTTAGATCCAATTTTATCTTTTTACAAACAAAAATTTGTAAATTTAATCCTACAAATAATTTGAGTCATATATATTTACACATATTATCTAAGAACACAATATGATGAATTAGGAACATCAATTACTATAAAATTTGGACTCTTTATGTTCAATTGTTTACCTTCAGAGAATACACCACTGGATTTAATTATATTTGGACCATTTTTAAAGTGTTTATTCCTATCGTTTCTGTTATTTCTTCTGTTTTTGTCGTCTTTTTTCTGATCTCGCGAACCGGATGACGAAGGCCTATAATTATATGTTTTAGTGTTAATACTTTTTATGAAGTATTAGAAAATTTCAGTTATATAGTAATAAACTAAAATAACTTACCCTTTATTCTTATTCCTAGTAACGTTAAGATTTGGGGTAAAAACTTTTTTATTTGGTTTTGCCCCACCGAGCGATAAGTCCCTTGGCGCTTTCAAAGACGCTAATCTTTGAAGAGGATCAGTTGCAGTTCCATTTACGCTAGGCTTTTCGTTATTATTCGACATTTTTGTGCTTAAATTTTATAATTATTTTTCACAAAATCACATGTAAACATTGCAATATGTAAACCATATGTAAACATGACAATGACAAATGACATTAATTACTGAATACCTTTTTTATTTTTAATATATGGCATCGGCTTATCCTAAAACCATTTGCTAGTGTCAAGTAAAAAAGGCGGGAAATAGAACTTTCATTTCAATTTTCAACACTGTATTCCTATATCGTCAAGTCTAAAGTCTATTTAAAGTCCAAATAAATAGTCAGTACAGTCAATGACACAGACTACTAAGGGGATAATACGTATCGTCACTGAGTCATGTCAGTCGATTTAGTAAAGTGGTAGACGCTTTACTGATCCTAGGGAGACTAAGATCCTAGGGAGTTTTGGCGGGAAACACAAAATAGCACGTTTTTAGAAGTTGTACCACTTGTCCACACTTGTGCACGTTAACGGATATTTAATAGTTAATATTCTACCAATATTACACATTAAGAACCGAGATAACACAAATTTATGAAATATTACAAATTCCACAACGTAACCCATTGAACTCCCCGGGAAAACTCCTAACTGAATATCTACTGTGAGTTTTTTTTTTATTTACATATAAAAGTCGGCTTAAAATCATTTGCTAGTGTCAAGTTAAAAAGGTGGGAAAAATAATTTTCGTTTCTATTTTCAACACCGTATTCCTAAATCGTCAAGTCTAAAGTCTAGTCAAAGTCCAAATAAATTGTCAGTGCAGTCAAAGAGTCTACGTACGTCAGTAGTAAGTAGTAAAAAAAGCTTCAACTTTTTTTACTACTTACTACTGACGTACGTAGTTTGGAAAGATATACCACTTTGTCACACTTGTGCACGTTAACGAATATTTAATGGTTAATATTCTATTAATATGACACAGTAGGCATCCACACGTTGGAAGGTCGGTCAGTATGCTTTAGTTCGGGCCAAGGTGCGGACTTCAGGTAAAAACTACTCAACCGATTATCATAAAATTTGGCACAGATCTATATTCCCTAAGGTAATTTTTATCGTGGGAAAATGTACGGTCCCTTGAGATACTATATTTACGCGGGGGGAGTCACGGGCAAAAGCTAATAACTATCAAAATAAAAAATCGGTGACCACGGGGGTAAGGTAAGGTCAGTACTTACAATGGGTGTTTTCTTTGGGGAAAAAGTTTTTTTGGCGCATGCGCATTAAGATATGCGTCCGCATCTATAATGACGGTGTTTTACCTGTAAATAAAACACATTAAATACTTACCTTACTTGAAGCTTACTGATATGAGATGGCGCTAGCGTGCTCGACCTCGTCTTGTCTCTTTCCTTCTCGTACCCTTTCACTCGCACAGCTACCTTGATAACTCCACCATGGCGATGCCACAAGCAGTGGCCTAATTTAATTTCAAATCTTTGAGTCGAATATCACCAGGCAGTATTAAAAATGTAAGCTTCAATTAAGGTAAGTATTTAATATGTGTTTTATTTACAGGTAAAACACCGTCATTAAATACTGTACGCATACTTGAAGCTTACTGATATGAGACCTGTTTGTTATCGCCTGGTGGGAAAAAGACGCCAATGTGAAAGCATATTCTCTATCTAAGAAAATAGAAATCTAAAAAAGAAGTACAAAAAAGTCTCTCTGAAGAAGGTGTGAATCTGAAGGTAGATAAATATTCTCGAAAAGTGGTAAAATTTTCTAAATTTTCTTTTTTTGTACTGAATTCCTTAATTATTATAGATTCTATAAAAATAATTATCTATTTATAGAAATATTTTCAATACGAACGGTAAAAACCATTAGTTAGTTGTATTCACTTTGTAAGGAAAATAAAAATGAGCACTTACATGAATAGCTGCTATATCAGGCTCACACTTATAAAATAGAATAAAAACTTAAGCACTTATCACAAAATGAACTGTTGGTAAGTGCAGTTTGGTCGAAAATTCAGACGCCAATGATTTGAATTAGAGAAGGAGACTCTTCTCGCTCGACGCCGGGCCCCTGAAAAGGGCCTTACGGCGGAAACCAAACCCAGGGGCAAAGCCCCTCTACTTGGGGTGGGAATGACGCGCCCAGTACGAGTACTGGGCGCATGAGTCTTTAGTTTTAGGGGAAGACACCCCACGGCAGAACGCGGGGTAAACCCATGGGGGTGGGCAACCTCGAGGCAAAAGGAGTGACGAGTTGCCAATCCAGGCACAACCGGGACCGGCGGTCGGCTCCAAGCGGCGCGTGGGGGTCCCAACCCGGGGGCCGAGAAAACGTGTGTGGATCCACTCCCTCCCTCACACGCCGCGTTTACCGGACCGTGGACACAAGCGACCTGGGGAAAAGGGTGGGAGTTTTAAAACTTCCGGGCCCCGACTTTTTATGTCGGGGGGGGGGGGGGGGGAAGGTAGGCCCCGGGGACGACGGGGTGGCAATAGGGCTGCCACTCGTCAGGCCCCGGACGCGGTAAGACAGAGTTCACCGGCATCTGATTTGCCGGTGAAAGGGAAAGGTATAAGGTGGTGGTGGCGCAGTTGCGCCGGCGCGCATCAGTGCGCTAGGTGTGGCGTATTATTGCGCCTGGGCTCCTCCTCTTCGGGGGCGGTGGGGCGGGCTGCATGGCTCCGCTGGGTCCTCTGGAGGGACGGCATCTCTCGGCAGGCGGTGGCGGTCGTGCGGGCGGGCATGCCACGCGCGAGGCATCTGCTCGCGCGAACAGTTTTGCGGAGAGCTGGGCCATAAAGGCCTCCACGCTCTCCACCCTGAGGTCTCTAGAAATTGTGGTGTTGCGGACGTACCACGGTGCGCCCGCAATTCGGCGCAGCACCCGGTTTTGGGCTCTCTGCAACAACCCTTTCTGGGGTGCAGAGAGCAAGTGGTGCCACGCGGGAGCCGCGTACGTCAGGCGGGACCGTACGTACGTCCGGTAGAGGGCGATGCGCATCCTCAGGGGGATCTGCGGGGACGCGTAGGCCGGGCGCAGCAGCGCTACCGCCCAATGATTTGAAATTAAATTAGGCCACGGCTTGTAGCGTCGCCATGTGGGGGTTCTCAAGGTAGCTGTGCGAGCGAGAGGGTACGAGAAGGAAAGAGACAAGACGAGGTCGAGCACGCTAGCGCCATCTCATATCAGTAAGCTTCAAGTATGCGTACAGTATTTAATAATATAATAATAAAAAAGAGAAAAAGGATTGTTTGTTTTGCATTGAATAGGCTCCGAAGCTCCTTTTTATTGCAGCAAAATGTACGGTCCCGTGAGATTTCTTTTAGCGCGCAAGTCGCGGGCAACGTCTATTTTTTAATAAAGGTGCCGAAATTTTACTTTCGAAAAATTTATGCGCAGTAGTTTTGCGCACGTACACGGCAGATGTGCCAAAAAATTTTTTCTCAGAACCCACCCGATGTTTTTATTTTTGTGATTTTTAGTTTACTAAAACTTTTACAAAACTGAACGTTTCTTTGTTCGTCATTGTTAAACTAGACATTTTTATTACTAAAGATTAAATTACGAAAGTTTAGACGATGAAAACAAAAGTGAGCGCACGCGAGTACACGAAGTACGTACTGTCGGAGCTCGTGACAAACTAATCATGTCAAGCCAACTGCCAACGTGTGGACGTGGGTACGGCCATAACTCTGGTCACAACCCTTTGATCTTTTGTCAAAAAACCGACACCGCACGGATCTTGGCCAAGTTGCGATACAGTTGTGGCCCAACATTCCAACACGCACCAATCCCTAATCACACCGTTTATAGCCAACGTGAAAACATTTGGTGCTTTGTCAGTTGCATTGACAGTTGATAGAAGAAAAAAAGACAAATTTTAAAAGCGCGCAACGAGCATTTGTAGCGGTTTGCTTATTTTTCTACTTTTTATTACGTAAATCTATCATTTCTTTCTAAATAAAACAATCTTTGCAATGGCAGAACCTCTTTTTAATATATTTGGTGACCATTTCGCGAGACAAACTACAAAGAGCATCGCGCGGCAGCCTCTGACACATATTAGTAACGGTAAGTTTAGTTTGAAAGTTTGTAGTAGGTATCAAAGCAAACATTTACATAATAAAGGTAGTAGGTATTCTATACTGTTAAAATTATCTTTTTTCTGTAGAAAATATTGGGAAAAGCGTGTCAAGTGGACCAGTGAAACCGAACGAATCGGTCAAGAAGATTGGTGACGTAAAAAAGTCCTTTCTGTCTAACACCGGGAAAGCTCTACAGAATACGCCCATTAGACAGGTGTTTACGCCGCGGGCCATCAACGCTGGACTTATTTATAACGACGGGGACGACGAAGGTGTATCAATGCACGAGTTAAAGTTTACTAAACCCAAATACAACTATGGTAGGTAATAAGAATTAAGCAAAATAAAATCTTGTATGTGTGTAAAAAGCTCTAATTCATACTATCATTTTGTTCCAAAAAGTACTAGTTTAACACTTAGGCCAGCAACTATCCTCCGTTTCAATTAAATTGCAAATGTAAACAATGCTGAATAGGGATGGCTCTAATGCTTCCAAATATGTAGCATTTATTCACCATACAATAAATCCAATAACAGATTAATTTGGGTGAATCTTTTTTTTTGGTTTAAATTGAATCTGAACATTATAATAAACATATATCATAATACCTAATTATTCAGTAATTTCGGCTGTATTAAAATGGTTTTTATAACTTAAAATAACAGGCAAATGGCCCACCACACATTCCCACCACTGCAACTCCTGTGTAGCGAGGATTGACAGCGGTAACCAACACAAAAACCCTTTGATATGATCTCAGGGGTGCCCAAGGGATATGCTAAATCTTCGGCCTTGGGTCCCGTAACGAAATTTGTTTTTATAACTTGTACAAGTTTACAGACAATTACCACACTGATGCTCTGGACTATATGCCCAGTTTTGGACCGAAGATGTCTCCAATGAAACCACCACCCCCAACACCACCTCCAGGGCAGAAGGCTTTTGATATGGAGTTTGATTGCTCTTATGAAGATGACTTTTTCACAGGTAAAATAAAACAATTTTATCTATGGATGCTTTTAAACACTGTCAATCTTGCCCCATGGTAAGTTCTCAAATAACTTGTGTTAGGGATACCAGACAACGGAAATATATATTTAAGTTTTTTTTATATAATACACATGCATGACCGAGGCACAAAACTTTGTTCCCTGATAGAATTCAAACCTGCAACGTCTGGCTTGAGCGCCAAGTACTAACCACTGAGCCACAGAGGTTGACATTCTCCCTCTTGTGCCTTTGTTTAGGGGAGCTAAACAAAGTATAATATTTTTTGTCTAGTTTATCTATTCCATAACCAATCATAGGCATTACTTATAAACTACCAACAAAAAACCTCAAAAACTGGGCATTAATGGTTTGGTTTTATTATTGCTTTTATCAATATTTAATTCAATATTGTTGTTTCAGATGATTTCTCCTGTGACAGTATTCCAGACTTTGAAATTGATATTCCAGATGCATAAGATTATTAATAGTTTTTGTTTTTTTGTATTTTGTAGGAAGTTTTAGTTCTCTTGTAATTTTTAGATATTTAACTCTTTACCAATGTTGTTAAAAAAATCCAGTGATTTTCCTCTAAAATATTAAAATATAAATATACTGACTGACTGATGTAAGTTTTGTAAAGTGCAAAACCATAACCAAATGTGATATACAAAAGTATTATTGTACAAAAACTTATAGTTACATTAAACATTTTGGTGAATTAGAAAGTTCTTTATTTATACAGGTGTTTGGTAAGGAGCTGTACATACGCCTAGGTTAGAAACTAGGGATGGTCTGCTACCTACCCCCACCCATTATATTGACCTTGACAGCCAGGTTTTATTTTAATGACTTTTTTTTATTTTTAAGGAAAACTCGATATTTTTGACTAAAACTACCTGTAGCTCAAAATCTATCCATAGGACAGGTCTGCTAATGGTCTTGTTTTAATCTTTTTTTTTTTTTTTTTTTTTTTTCATCCCCCTAACATGATCAGGGCTTGTTTTTATCTTTTATTCTTTCTATTTTCTTTTGTATTCTTTTCTATTTTGTACGGTTTTTACATAGATAAAAAGTCAACAATTCCTATTTTAAGACGCAGTAAAATACAATAAATCCAATAAAATTAATATACAGTAAATTTAAGTTCAATTTGAAAATGTCAATAAAAAATAATCAATAAATAATAAATTATACAATTACAATTCAATTAAAATGTCAAAATAATACAACGGCACACACATTCAACTTAGACCTATTATCACAATAAAACCTAATCTAGAGCCTATACTAAATCACACCAAAATATCACAGTTCTTTTTCATCACACAATCTACTATCTTTTTACAAAAAGAGAGAAAAGCATCCCTCTTCCTTCCCCCCAGGATGGAAGACAGGCTCTCACCCGTAATCGATATGCCCAATTTTTGCTCAGTATCATATCTACTGCTAGCAAAAATCGGGCACTCGAGTAACAGGTGAGAAACCGTCTCCTCAACTCCTGACTGACATGAACACGACGGGTCCTCCTTCAACTTGAATCTATTCAAATAGAAGGCGAACCCGCCGTGTCCAGTCAGTATCTGTGTGGTGTGGTGTGTAATGTCTATTTTCTTGACAATCTTGTATGCAGCAGCAGCGCTTGGGAAAAAGAGCTTCGTGGTTCCGGCCGTCCCTTCCACTTCGTATCTCCTGTCCCATTCCTCAACCGTATCCTCTCTTAAGATACGCTTGACAAATGAAACAGGACACAGATCGTAGTCAGGCTTCGTTTTCAATCTCAGCGCGGCCTCCTTGGCTAATTCGTCGACCCTCTCATTCCCTCTCAACCCTGCGTGCGCCTTAATCCAAAACAGACCTCCCGCCTCTGCGATGCAGTTTTTCGGAGGGCCGCCCTTGTTTGCACTGCCAGGGGATGAGGGGAACTAAGGGTGACAGCCTGGAGGGCCGATCTGGAATCGCTAAGGATACCGACCTTCGCCATTCCGCTCTTGCAGGCTATGTCTACAGCTCTCTGGAGCGCTAGAAGCTCGGCTTGGTAGACGGTACAATACGGCGGCAACGCAAGCTTGACGGCCTTCGTCTCGGCCTCACCCTCCCTCCCATACGGAGAGTGCGGCTCCGACTCGACCCTCAATCTTGCTGCCGTCTGTATAGATCCTATGGACGTGGCTATTAACCACGTCCGCATAAGAGTCCTCGTCTACCAACCCAAACCTCAGCTCTTCCTGCTCTGCCGGATGTGGGTCCTCGATCGCTGGAGCATTTCGCTCCACCTCCCTGTCCTTCAACACCGGGTGAGGTACCCCCTTCTTGATCTCATAGAGCCTCGAAGCTTCGAGTATCCTGAGATCAAGAGGGAGTATCCCAGCCAACAGCATCGCAGAGTTCAGAGAGACGGTCCGATATGCTCTGCAAATCTTCTGGGCAAAACCCCGTTGAACGGAGTTGAGCCTTTTCTGGACCCCCATCTTTTCCACGGTGGGTGCCCACGCTGCTGATGCATACAAAATAGTCGGCTCTATAACCGCCGTATATATTAGTTTATCTATCTGGGGGTTAAGCCCCCAGCCTACTCTCGCTGCTCTAGCCAAGAGTTTGTAACGTGCTATAGCTTTTTTGCACGCTTCTCCCACGTGCTCGTTAAACGTAAGGCCGCTGTCTATGATAAGACCTAGAATTTTCAGTGAATCTGAATATTTTATTTCCACACCCCCCATCGAGTCGAGGCACGTCGTATCTCAATTTCCTCGCATGTTTTGTGGGGGGCAAACTTCAGTTTGTTCAACTCCCCCCACTTCCTAATTTTTTCTAAAACTCCATTCGCCTTTGTCTCTATTTCCAGGGCCGTGTCCCCCTCAAACACCAGCACAACGTCGTCGGCAAAAGCCTGACTAAACACATTCTCATCTAACATCCATAGCAGGGGGTCCAACAAGAGGTCCCACAGGATCGGTCCACCTATGGACCCCTGCACGCACCCCTTGTTGGTCTCCCTGCTCACTTCCATTCCTGCATACCTTACACTCACTCTTCTTTCACTCAGGTAGCTGCTGATCACCCGCCTCAGGTTCCCCGGACACCCACCTTTATGGCCGGCCACCAAGCACTATCGAAGGCCCCCTCTATGTCCAGCGAGACCACAACAGAAAGTTTCTTCTCCTCCCTCTGCTTTCTGATGTGGTTCACCAACCTATAGAGGGCGTCTTCGGTGCTCCTTTGGGGCATAAAGCCATACTGGTTAGGGCTGATCTTGGGCAGCAGGTAGAACCTAAGTCGGGCGACCAGCATTTTCTCGAAAATTTTGCCGAGAACAGGCAGGAGGCCAATCGGTCGATAGGCTTTTGGTACCCGGTACGATTCCCTGCCCGGCTTCCTTAGCACCACCACGGTCGCCCGCTTCCACTGTTTGGGGAAGCAGGCGACGGTGAAGCACCTATTCAGCAGGGCAAGGAACCATTCCGGGTCATATTCCACAGCATGTTGGCAGATGTCCGACGTGAGTCCATCCGCCCCGGGGGCCTTGGGGTTGAAGGACCTTACGGCTCTCTTCAACTCCTCCATGATGAAAGGAGGGTCGTCCGGACCCGCCGGCGGTTCGGTGTCCAAGGACTCCGCCCGCCGGCGCGTCCGCCGGTATTCCTCACTTTTACCACTTTCCTGGTCCTCGGGGTAGAAGGTCTCCGCCAGCCATTCCGCGGAGCTTCGGGCGTCGAGGGTTTCACCGTCCCTCGTAAGGGGCAGATCCTCCTCCCTCCCTCTGACTCTGTTCAACACCCTGTAGATGCCCTCCCAGACCCCCTCCCTATCCTGTTTCCGGCAAAACTCCTTCCAGCTTTCAGTGCATCTTTTACTGCCTTTTCATACTTCTCTTTCGCTTCTAGGTACAGTCCAACTACGCGGTCTCTGCGATCAGGCGCAGCGTTACGGATCCTGCGTTTCCTCGTGGCGACCTCCTTCTTCATCTGCACGAGCTCATCATTCCACCACGACAAGGTGAATCTCTGTGTGTGTTTTTGGTCGGCATAGTGTCTCTGCATGTCTGTGTTATGACTTCTGTGTATCTGTCTATTGTTTCTTCTATTTGTTGTGTGCTGTGTATTGTGTCCATGTCCTGTACAGTCAATTGTCTGTTCGACATCAGCTGGGTCAGTTTCTCACGAAACTGAGTCCAGTTTGCCTTCTGTGTGTTAAACATGCGTGTGGTACGTATTATGTTTGTGCCTGTGGATTTCTGTTGTCTGATGCCGAATGATATGCCGTTGTGGTCCGAGCTCGTCAGTCCCTCCTCAACTCTCCAGTCGCCCACTCGGTCGAGCAGGTCGTCGGAGCACGCTGTCACATCCACGTAACTGGAGTACCTTTTTCCCCCTCTGACGGTGTCGAAAGTTGGGGTGTCTCCAGTGTTGAGTATATGTAGACCCAATGCTTCCAGTACAGCAGACACATCCCTTCCTCGCGGGTCTTCCGCGTCGCCACCCCACCACGGGCTTTTAGCGTTCGCGTCGCCTCCCAGGACCATCTTATCAGATCCCAACTCTCTCCCTATCTGCATAAGATGGTCCAGGTAGGGCCCTACAGGCTTATCGGGCTCGAAGTAGAAGGACACTACAACCGTCTCCCAGGCTTTGGTTCGGAGGGTGGTCACAACTATGTTGTTGTTGCTGAGGCGTGTGTGTAGCTCGACGTCCAGACTGTCGTCGAATACCACAACACACGCCTTGACAACACCGCCCCCTTCCCCATCGCTCTGGTAGACCCTCACTCCGTTGTATGTCCTCATACTCCGCGCCCCACCTATGTAGGGCTCCTGCAGCAACGCTACGCTAGCCTTACGCTTGGTGGCCTCGAGCAATAACTCCCTTGTGGCGATTTGGCTCCGCTGAAGGTTGGCCTGCAATATTCGGTACTGGAAGTACTCACCGGGGACAACCTGTTTTAATCATTAGTCTTAGTGTACTGTAAAAATTAATTTCACACCAGAAAATTGTAGAGAAAAGTTATGGGACCTGAAGTACCGTACTAAGGAAAAAGAATAATTTTAATGGCCACTTTCTATGGGGTTTAAAAAAAATCTAACAGGGTTAGAGTTCTGATTTTTTCAAAACATCCCCAGTCCATACCCATTCTAATGATATGCTTAAAGTGTTATTATCACTTTTAGTTCCGAAGTTATTAATTATTTTCTGCAACTAAGGCACTTTAAGCAACAATTTCAACTAATGAAAATTAAATGTGTCCAACCGTAAAAGGATAGCAAATGAAAAGTAAATTTGTTTAATGACTAATTTTATCACAAAATTTGTTCAAATTGATGACCATTAACTTGTAAACATGCTCGGCACCTCTTCCTCATCTCCACGGTCACCGTGCCAGCAGTTTTTCACGCATCGTATTGAAAGCGCCGTGTATCTTGCTTATCAAAACCTTCCTTGTTAACCATCCTTGTTGCGTACACCAACTTTTTGCCCTTCCCCAGACGTAGAAATCAAGTGGGGTAAGGTCAGGTGACCTTGGAGGCCAGGGAATTGGCCCTCCCCGACCTATCCAAGCATTAGGGAAGGAGTTGTTTAAAAACTCCCTCACAACTAGGCTCCAATGGGTAGGACAGCCGTCGTGCTGAAAGACTATGGGCCGATCTTCATCAAACACGTCTTCCACTAAAACGGGCAATTCATTTTCGAGGATATGAAGGTAGTTTTGCCCGTTTAAGTTGTCTGTCAAGAAGTGTGGCCCTATCAAGCGATTTCCGATGACGCCTGACCATACGTTCACTGAGAATCTTCTTTGGAATCCTTTGTGCCTCTTCAACCCAGGCACCCAGAGAGCAAAACCCAAGAGGTTTTGCTCTCTGGGTGCCCAGTGCTGGAGATTGTGGTAGTTTACAATTCCTTCTCTGTCAAACTTTGACTCATCGGTCCAAAGAATACTCCGCAAAAAATGTCTTCCACGTCAGTATTTAGCAAGTGGCGGCAAAACTGCATCCTCTTTGTGTAATCGTTTTCCTCTAAGCCTAAAAAAATAAAAAATTCAATGTTTTGTCATTCAATGTGATTTGTCCCTATGAATTGTTAGCGATGTAACATTGATTGCTATCTCTGCCTTTCCATTTCCCTCTCTCTCTCACACACATACTCACGTTGATTTTAAAATTGTCTATGAAATGCACGTACTATATAGTTCTAGCTCGCATGTCATTTACATGAGCTTATAAAAAACTTCATGTAAAATAATTACCTTGTACATGGGGTGTAGTGGAAAGGATGATTTCCATTTTCCCGGAGAACGGACCAGACTTTCCACACGCTTAACTCAAGTGCCCGAGCTACGGTTCTGATGCTTCTGGTAGGATCTTCCGTAAATTGGGCCAATATCTGTTGGTCATCAGCCACAATTGGTTCAAATCTGTTGACACTTGGTTCTCGGCAATTTAAATTTTCGGTTTGTCGTAGACGCCGATAAGTAGAGCCAAACGTCTGGTGGGTTGGGTACTCGTCGCTTACGATACCGCTCTTGATAAATCCTCCGCGCTTCGCGCCCATTGCAATTAGCCATTCCATACACCAACAGCATGTCGGCGTACTCTTCGTTGGTAAATCCAGGCATTTTACTAACAATTGACGTAAGGTAATAACACCAAAACTTAACACGAACGAACAATAACAAACTCAAAAAAAATTAACGAAAACAGTTAAGTATCGTAACGGCAAGTACGTGAGTTAGCTAAGATGGGTAAATCTCGACTGACAAACAAAGACCCCACCGAGTTACCTGCCGCTGTCGACCCGAGAGTGAAAGAGACAGAAATAAGTCTTGCTCTCATGTAAGAGTGAGACAGTAAATTTTACCTGCCAACTGTGGGCCAAACTGGTTTAAATTCCGGGAATTACACTTGTCTTACAAAGGTAGAATCGTGGTGGTAAAAGTGCCTTATTTTCAGAAATGAATTAATAACTTCGGAACTAAAAGTGATAATAACAATTTTAGCATATCATTAGAAAGGGTATGGACTGGGGATGTTTTGAAAAAATCAGAAGAACTCCAACCCTGTTAGATTTTTTTTAATACCCAAAGAAAGTGGCCATTAAAATTATTATTTTTCCTTACTATGGTACTTCAGGTCCTATAACTTTTATTCTCTACAATTTTCTGGTGTGAAATTAATTTATACAGTACACTAAGACTCTAACGATTAAAACAAGACCAATAGCAGACCTGTCCTATGGATAGATTTTGAGTTACAGGTAGTTTTAGTCAAAAATATCGAGTTTTCCTTAAAAATAAAAAAAAGTAATTAAAATAAAACCTGGCGGTCAAGGTCAATATAATGGGCGGGGGTAGGTAGCAGACCATCCCTAGTTTCTACTACAGCATTTGTATCTAGTACAGCTCCCTACCAAACACCTGTATACATATTTTGTAAAATAAAACCAGCCAAGTGCGAGTCGGACAATCGCAAAAGGGTTATGTAATATCTATCTATAAAAACTGCAAAAAAATCACATTTACTGTAGGGGCCCCCGTAAATACTTATTTTATTTATAAGAATTTGTTATAGAGGCAACAGAAATACATGGTCTGTGAAAATTACAACTGACAGCAGAGTCTTAGTAATAGGGTCCCATTTTACTTTTTTAATATAGAACCCTAAAATTAGGATATAAAATGAATTTCTCTGAGCCACAAGATCCAAAATCTCTGAAAACAATAGTAGTAAAGTGGGAGATTCCTTTAGTTGCCTTACAGTAGCATAAATAAATCTGAAATGTAATAATTAATAAAATCACTACACCGTACATAATATTATTATTTAACACACATTATAATATACAACTTAAGTAACTTTCATTTATACCATCGCTATAAGCGATACAACTATTATATTAAATATTTCTTGCCAAGTAATTGCACTTTCTTCTCAAAACCTGGTAATGTGATTAGTGTGTCTTCTTTATAAAACGGATTCAGTAATAATTTAATGTATGTTTCGTAAACATCTGTGAAGAAATTCTTGATGCCATCTTCATTTCGAGCATCATGGACCATTACAAATCTCATCTAAAAAAAAATTAATAAAAGCAGTTGTGGCCAAAATTTCTGTATGTGACTATTAAAAGCATTCTAGATAAAAATTTGTATGTAGTTTTCTAATACCATATTTATAACAATTTCAAGTTGATGAATTCATCATCTGTTATTGGATGATTTATACAGTATTCTCCGAGCAAAGTATCCCTTCTTGAAATACTGTAGTGCCTGGGACAGTTGGTTTTTAAATGGTTGCCCAAGCACATACGGTATTCTCAGAACACAGTCAGCCTAGTCCAGAGGAATGACTGGTCAATACATCTGGGGCCGACTATGTGCAGGTTTCCTCCACCGTTAGAACGTCCATATAATGTACTTGAGATCTGAAAGTCTCATTGGTACACCCCACAACCTGGGAAGCGATCCTGCACTCTCTCGAGTGCGAATCAAATGGACTACCCGCTAGGCCGCAGAGCTCTTATGTAGTGTTTAAAGTATCTAAAAAGCATACAATCGATTTGAGAACCTCCTTTCAGAAATCCATTGATAATGTACAATACCTGACTAGCTGTCACAAAGGCAGAGACAAACCACTGATTGAACTTATCTACCGACTTGAGATACATGTTCGTGACTTTCCACATGTGCTCATCGACTAAATCTAATGCTGCATGAGCAATAAACTGGTTAAGGTGACGGTTGTCTTCTTTCTGTAACAAACAGATAGGTCGGTATTGCAGATATACTTTTACCTAAATACTTTGCTTGCGAATGCCTAATTATGGGTGTTTATATATTATGTAATTTATTTATTACTAGATGTTGCCTGTTACTTCGTACGCGCAAAATGAATCTTGCGGGAATCATGGATGTTGTAAAACCGATATAAAGTAGCCTATGTGTCTAGCCCGTTGTCTAGTCTATATCTGACACAAATTTAGTTAAAATCGGTCCAGTAGTTTCTGGGCCTAGGTAAAAATTTAGGACCATGCCCACATTGTTTAGGGGGGAGGGTCGAACACCCCTGTGATTCCCCATTGTGACCCCAATGATTAAAGTTTTGAGGTCTAATTTGTAATATTAAGTTTAAGGTATAGATTTCGAGACCTCACCTTAACTTCTTTAGTGACGGGTATAAAATCCATTTCGAATATTGGATTGTCCAAATGTCCCACAATCACAAAGTAGTAGGTTCCAGCCATTGCATTCGTAATATTCTTTCAAAGTTAAATAAATAAAAAATTCTTTAATTTCACTAAAATAATTACTACGTACAAGAGGTTTAATTGATTTGTACTGTGAAAGCTTAGTAAAAGGTATGTAAGATTTATTTATTCATAAGTTCATAAGAAAAAGTTTTAATAAAAGATGCAAAATATTGTAAATTAATTGTAATGTTTAGATTTTTTCAACTGTCGAGTTTTGACATATTTTGACTTTTATCCAATGTTACTCGTCATTAGATTTTTTTTTTTAATATGGTGGAAGGTATTAAGCGATTGCCAGTGTCAAGTTGAAAAGGTGGCATCATTTTCTTAAAAGCTTTCAACACCGTTTTTAAAATAATGTTATATTTTTTGCAGTTTACTCCTTAAGAATCGATTTTCATATAAAGCCCCCGGTATGAAAAAATATGAGATGTAAAACTACTGAACGAATGACCTCGTTACGTTTTCGTGCGCAACCTATTCTGCGCACCTGTCACTTTTTTTCATATGGCGCGAATTTTTGAACTCAAATCGATCGCTAAAGTTTTTGTTCCTTCTGAAGGACGTGTTTTACTTTTTAGAGTAAACTCCAGTCGTGCGTCGGAGCTGACACACACTTTTTTTTGTGTGTAATGAAATAATTATGAAGCTTTTATGTATATATAAATAAAAACAAGGTCAAGTAGCCTATTATGGGACACCGATGTCGGCGACGGTGGTCGGGTTCGTTGAAACGCTGTCCTATTATGAACTTAACTGACAAGTGAGAACTTTTTAAAACACAATTTCAAAAGTTAAAATGTGAATCTTTTGACATAAGAACTTTATAAATACTTGCGTGCGCGTCACTCGAGTGTGACGGATGAGTCTGACCTTGAAGCTGACTTGTAGGCAAAATTATTGAATGACACTAAGCCGCCGTTTCCACGAGCGTTTTTTGTGGTTGCGATAGAAAAAACTGCACTATAAATAGAACTCTGCGCTAATACAATAGCTGTCAAATCTGACATTTCAAATCCAAGAACAATTTTTATTAAAAGTTGCTAATAATATACACTTTCTTATTGTCGGTATAAATGATGCCTACCACTTTTGACTCTTGGCACATAAATTTGTTGCATTAGCGCAGAGTTCTATTTACCTACAGTGCAGTTTCTTTTGTCGCGACCACAAAAAAACGCTCGTGGGAACGTAGCCTTATGAGTTATGACCCTTATGACGGGCGGCCTTAAATTTAGTACCGGTGTTGGATTTGCAGGCCGGACCGTGAGCATGATGCATAACGGTAACCGTACGTTGTAGTTGAAAGAAAAAAACTACAATTCTAAATTTAAATTCTTCGAATTAACCTAATTTATATCATTAAAACTTTACACCAAAAACTTGTAAATTTGTAATATTACATCTTAATCTTGCATTATGGACAAAAACTCCTTATTAATACGAATAGAAAATTTAAGAATCTGGAAATCAAACAACTGGGTAAAATACAATACTAAAATGTGTGACGCATTTTTAAGATTATACTTTGATCAGCTTTTAATTACATCCGAAAACAAAATTTTAGAATCAATAAATTTGTGTTCTAAATTGAAAGGTGTATTTAAACAAGACTACGTTATACTTATCATAAATATAGCCAGTAACCAGGTATGTATGTTTAAAAAGTAAAGATGAATATTTTATATACCTAATATAAATAACTTACAAAGTAACGTTTTTAAGATCCGTAAAATAAAGTTTCAATTGAAGGGAAATGTGGAGCAAAATCTTAAAGAATTAGCTAAGAAGTTCCCATTAGTTGCTTACAATAACATTTCTTCAAGTTGCAATACACCAAATACTATGTTTCAAAGTACAGAAGATATTTTAAACGATTTAATAGAAAAAGAAGGTAGGTATTGATCATAATGTTTTTTTACAATTATTTAGTACAATCCAAAACTCATTTTTTTAAATAATATATATTGAATTAAATGTTTACTACTTTATATACCTACAAAATATAATTATAGCTGAATTCTACTAAACTGGTTGTTTTTTGCAGTTAAGTTGCCGCCGTTACCACCTTCGCCAGCGTTGGATCATCTTGTAAAACTGTGTATTCTTGACCCCCTATTCCCACAAACTGTGATGCAAATCCAACGTGCTATTAAAAAGGAAATGGGTCATCATAATTAACTTTATTATTATTTATTTATTTAATTCAATACATAAGTATTATTTAATTCAATACATAATATTATACATTATTTAATTAAATTTATTATAAATAATAAGCATTATTAAATTCAATACATAAGTAAATTCACTTTAAATTAAATTACCTCTATTCTATTGCCGTTAGTTAAGAAAAGCCTTAAATCAATAAGTTCATTACCCACTTGCTGCAGTAAAAAAAAACTTTAACTTAAACTGACAAATTTAAAAATAAACAACTGTCAAAATAACCGTTGAAAATTTATAAATTTTAAGTTTTAACAAAGTCATTTAATTGCCTTCGGATTTTGTAAGCGAATTTATTAAGACTAACATCATGTTACCTAGTAGATATTCAGTACAGTCGTCAAATATACGCAAGTCGAGGTATGTATTCGTTGTATCTTTTGTGTAGTAAAAAAGTACTTCAATCTTATATTTTTAGTTTTGTTTGAAGTTTAAAGGTTCTGTTAACATTAACAAGTTCGACAAAGCAGTAAAGCTTTCGTTTGCAATAACGTTTTCTGTCTTGTATGGTGCCAGTTATTTATATAAGTACAATAACGTTTGCGTAGACTAGAAGGTAAGGCGTCTCTGCTGCCACTGCCGCGCCGACAGGGCTCTATCGACCGCCTGTCTAGCGAAGCCCGGCGCCCCTCGGCTACGGGGCTCCGCTCCAGCAGCGCGGAGCCGCCGCGGGGAACGCTCGGAGTTCGTTTTAGCCGCGAGGCTTCGGCCACTAAACTTCCAATCAACAGAGTAAGTCTATATTCATTCTTACTAAACTGTGTTACAATTACAAAATATGATTTGCCTAATTTTTTTAAAATAGAAAGTAGAAACCTTAACAGTCACAACATTGTAGTTATGAAGTTATGCACATTTATATGTTTTGGTATAAATAATGAACTATGTGAAAATTTACTTGATCACTTCTTAGTATCTACTTCTTTAAAGTATAAAATCTTAATTACAATAATGTTTTCACAGAGATCTCGCTCACAAACAGGAGAAGCTAAATATGGACCTGTGGCCACTCCTCTCCGTAGCAATCCCTACTCAAGGCCTACTACGACACCTGTGGTTTGTACAATTTTTTGTTGTAGAATATATTAGTTTTCACACAATCATTTTTTGTTTAAATGCATAATTTTTTTATAACAGAGGACACCCTCAAAGGATCGGGAAACACGTAGTTGGCTGAGTTCGCTGGAGAGGGCTCTGGCATTTGTTACTATCAAAGACCAGAGGTAAGTAATGGGACAAATTTAAAGGCCTTTAATTTCAATAATAATAATAGGTAAGCTTTGAAAGGATAGAATTATTGGAAATATTTAAGTGCTGTTTTATTACTGAAGGATTAAAATATATTTTTTTTGTTTAGAAATCTTCGGAGTAGTCATTATAATACTTTTTTTCTATTACCAAATGGGTTTTTTCTCTGAACCTGCTTAATATTTGATAAAAGTAATCAAGCTACTTATTCCAAACACTTGTATCTCTCTCTCTCTTAGTATTACTTATATCTGTGTTTTAGGCCCATAAGTAGTGCGGCATGGCAGCGCAGCGAGATAGCGCGTGTGTCGGAGGCGCTGGCGGCGCGCGGGCAGGCGGCGGCGCTGGTGCGGCCGCTCACCATAGCGCGCTTCGTGGACATAGTGGGCGCGCTGATGGGTCCGCTCAGCACGCGCGACCACCGCCTCAACACCGACAACTATGTAGCCAAGGTAAAGTTGAGAGGATATCATTCTCATGATCAATGACCACTGACATCAACATTGCCCTGACTCCTCCTCTCTTGCCCTTCCTCAATATGGCTGTAGAAAGCGTAGGTATGCGAAGCAAATATGGTTGAAATAAACAGTCCATAGTACATTAGCAGAAAGATAGATTTAAACACGGTCACAGTTTATCAATATACACACACCAAGAGTTCTACAAAACAGAAGGGATGATAGAAGGGAGAATGATAAGTAAGCATCACAGATGAGAGGTACATTAAATTTCCGTTTTGCGAATTTTCAAGGCACTAGCGATTTGTTAAAAATGCATTGTAGTAATATAGGCCCAAGGTTTGTTATTGGCGTGTTTAAACTTCATTTTTATTTTTTAATTATATAGATAGGATACTTACCTGTTGATTATAACGAATGACTTCGTTTTTATTTAAATTACATTACATTGGTTATAGGTAGGTAAGTAATTGGGCCTTGTTTGGTTGTATTGATTTATCCTACTAATATTATAAATGTGAATATTTGTGAGGATGGATGGATGTTTGTTACCCCTTTACGCAAAAAGTACTGAACGGATTCAAATTAAATTTGGTATGGTAGTAGTTTAGACGTTGGATTAAAACATAGGCGACTTTTTATCCCAAAAAAGTACTGTATTCCCGCGGGATACCAGATAGTATATTTACGCGGGCGGAGCCGCGGGAAACAGCTAGTATAGAATATAATGAAAGTTTGTAAGCTATTTATCCTCTTATTTATCTTTATTAAAACCCGACGCAAAAAGAGAAGTGTTATAAGTGTAACTTAAATTTTGAAATATTTTGCCCTGAGTCTGAGTAATCGCTTTTGCCGAACGCTATATGAGTGACCTTTACTGTGTTTTAATTTCAGTTACCGCACCTGCTCAAGCGGCTGCTGTACCCGGGCGCGGTGTCCAAGTCGTGGCTCAAGACCGTCAACACGCTGCACGCGTTCCCGCACGCGCTGGCGCTCATAGCGTACCTGCTGGATCTGGTCTCATGTATGGTGAGTGGCTTAAATTCTTAGGGATCATCCGTAATTTACGTGAGGTGTTTTTGAGCATTTTTTGCTGCGTCAAAAACTTTATAGAGATGAGACTAATCATTCCAGTCAATAGAGACAAGGCCAAAGTTTTTCTGTTTCAAAAACACACCTTTTAGATATTAAATTTGTGTTTTTGGTAGA
This sequence comes from Phengaris arion, assembly GCA_963565745.1. Lineage (NCBI taxonomy): Eukaryota > Metazoa > Arthropoda > Insecta > Lepidoptera > Lycaenidae > Phengaris > Phengaris arion. The sequence goes on along the minus strand of OY751444.1, from coordinate 3,630,874 downwards.
ACACAAATTTAGCGATACCATAACAAAACAGACTATCGGACTTGTTACAACTACAATGTACCTACCAGTTGTAATATGTCTGATAACGTAATATATTTTAAAATATTAGAACATCAGCAATAGCAAGAAGGGTTCTGTACAATTATATTAATATTTATGTTAACTTATTATTTTGTTACTTTTGGATGTAGTTTTCCAAGTAAGCACATTTTACAAGTTAAGCATATTCTATAGTTACATAAGCCGTTATAGTTTTTCTTCAAAGTTCAGCACACTGACTACCATCATGAATCATTGAGTTTTTGAGCCAGCCATTTAGCTTTTAGATGAGGGAAAATTATTTTAACAAAATGTTGAATATCTCACAAACAGACACCTAAATCAAAAAATCGTCTAAGCAACCTCGCAATCTTTCTAAAAGACCTATCTAATGATACCCCACACTCTGGGGTAGATGCAATTTGAGCACTTTGTCGTCGTGGTAAACACACATCCATGCAAAGTTTTATCTTTCTAGCACTAAGCGTTTGTAAGGTTAGCCGAAGACGGGCGGACGGGGTGGACATGACGATACTATAAAGGTTCCGAGACGTTAACGGACAGATAATTTCGATGTGTGTATTTTTTCAATTTACCTACTGAAATTCATAACCAAGAATCTGGTCTATTACAATGACGATAAAGTTTAGAAATAACCCAGTACATATTATGTATTTAAGATTCCGACAGTCATTGGCACTGTGCGAGCGTTAATGTTCTGTGCAGGAGATGCCGGTGCCTGACGAAGGTCTGTACGTGGAGAAGGACGAGCTGTCGTGTCTGCGCCGCGACTACCTATACAAGAGCTGGATCAGGTGATTGTTGCGCCTGTTATACACTAGCTTGCTAAAAAACGGGCTTGGTGACATAAAAGTTTAAAAATATTGTCTTTCATTTTGAGACCAGCATGTATTTTTCGCAAACAAGTTTATTTGATCTTGTAAATATGTACTCCGGGCCCTCGTTCACTAGGAAATACAACTCTCTCTTAACGCAGTAACCCCTGAATTGTCAAAGCGAGCTGATGATGATGAAAGAACACCCTAAATCAAGTCGGATTTCGAATAAAGAAACTAGATCAAAATCGGTTCAACCATTTGGGAGCTATGATGCCACGAACAGACACACAGACTTACGTCAAACTTATAACACCCTTCTTTTTCGTCGGGGGTTAAAATCAGTAATATTTGCCGTCTGTATAGTTTTAGACCTTATAAAATATGCAAAAAATTATATATATGCAGTTTGCATTAATAGACGTAGGCCGATTACTGGAACGATAGGCAAGTGACGCTCAAGTCGCATGCTGTCCTTGTCATTTCGGCTAGCAGAGACAGAGGAAGCCTGAGAATAGGAGGCCTCTTAATTTTGATTAGCGTTTCAGTACTCGTGCAGGAGAGATTCAAGATCATACATATATGCATATTATGAAAAAAGTAATGCTAGTATTATATTTCATGACACCAAAGCTAGATACCTCTGTGGTAACGTTTGTTTCTTATCTGCCAGGTTCCAAGAGCCGAACTTCACGTACGAGGACCTGAACAAGGAGTACCTGGACAACCTCAACAATCTCCTGGGCAATAACGATGAGAAGATTGCCGAGCTGCAGGAGCTTGTGAAGAGTGAGTGTTCCTTGTTATGTTTCAGACTATTGCGACGCACCATTTAGCGCCACGATCCTGAATTGCGCACACATATTTGGGCGCTATTAAAACAACATCTGAAATGCTTACAAGCGAGTCAAGGCTGTGATCTACTCGAGAGCGGACGTGTACACAATTTTATTTTAAAATACTTATTGGGCAAAAGTAGCTCATATTGCTTACTGTAGTGAGTCTAATTTTCAATGTACCGTGCAGTGTAATTACGAATTTAAGCCCCTTAACACACCAATTCACCTTGTGCTCGCTGCACCAAACCTGTTAGCAGCTAATTAGCAAATTGCTTTCCTTGTCACCTGGACTACGCTCGTGGACGATAGCCGTCTGTCTTATGTGTACACAAGAAGTTTTACGTTCCATAAAGACCAACAAACGAGCATAGAGGTCGTCTGACAGCGAATCTTCGCTCCAGTCCGCAGTCCAGCTGGCAACGTCGCTCGATGTATCGCAACGTTGAGCGTCACGTTGATGATGATAGGAATGGATACGCGGCGTAAATTGATGACTGTGATATGTTACAGGACTCTCGGCGGAGTTGGAGGACGAGGCGGAGCGGGCGGCGCGCGCGGACGAGGCGCGGCGGGCGGCGCGCCGGGACGCACGCGCGGTACGGGCCCGGGGTGGCACTCCGAGTGCTTATTTCCTTAATTAAAGGTGGGACCGCACTAGGCGGAACTACGCGACGCGGCACTCCATTGCGATATTATTAGTAGGGAAGTGTCGCTCCGCTGTCGCTTAGTGCGGTCTTACCTAACACTTATAAAAAACTACTACTACTACTACTAAACTGTCAGAATAAATCGTATTTATTGATTATTATTATTTTCGGGCTTTAAGCGCTCGTACACATTCGGAGCGGTTGCGCACTACGTCCGATCCTAGTTCGATCCGAACCCGTGAAATTTAGACCCGGTGTAGCCGTAGAACTGTTTCTACAATAGTTTACGAACTAGATTCGGCTTCTGTCGTGTACGGGTCAATGTGTCATTGCATTCGTGCGCGTTGCGTATATCCGTGCGTGCATCTAAAGATACCCTTCGGATGTATGCGACGCGAGACCGCGCCCCGCGACGCGTGACCGGTGGGCGTGACCCGAGAACCTGATTGGCTAGTTTGCTGGTCTCGCATCGTGGTCGCACATATCGGAAGGCTACCTTTCGATAAGAATTTTGGTAACATATAAATTTAGTTGGTTTTTACATTAAATAAACAGTTCGTTATTACGCACCAACGGGATTCCTCATTTTTATCAGCATTAACCTAGCAGAACAGCATCTTTCATATATTTACAAATTTAAGAGCTTTTAAATTACGATTCTGATCACTGATATGTATATACTAGGTGGCGCTGCGCGGTGAGCGGGCTGCCCGGCGTGCGGTCGCGGCCGACATCGTCGCCGTCCGCGCCGCGGTCGCCGACGCCGCCGCCGCGCTGACCGCCGTGCAGCAGCAGATGGAGCGCGGTACGGCGGCGCTGCAGGCGGTGTGCGGCGCGGTGCAGGCGCAGACCCTCACGCGCGAGCAGCGCGCTGCACTCACTGAGCAGCTCGAGTACGCACTGCAGGTACATCTCCGACACACCACCTGTTTCATTACACTAGAGATATCAGGAAAGTCGGCCATTCTGACTAACCCCCTTACTAATCAAATATCTTACATCTTTGTCTTATACTTTAGAAAAATCATTTGACAGACAAACGAATACTGAAACGCTTATCAAAATTAGAGACATCTTATGGCTGTCTCTGTTATCCGAAATGATAAGGACAGAATGTAACTTGAGAGTCATTTAAATTCAACTATCGTTTCAGTATTCGGCCGAAAGACAGCAACATTGTTTAAAGTTATCCATTGTGTAAATATTTTGAGAAAACCTGTAATTTTTAATTTACAGAATTTTCTTATATTAATTATTATTAAGTATTGTGTGTTAGAACCCTCCTTAGACATATCCATTATCCTGACATGCCCTTGGTTAGGTTTTTATTTCTTTATTGATGCCGTATCTATGGTCCACAGGTGCTGGGCTCGAAGCGGCAGCTGTGCGACACCGTGGCGGGCGTGGTGGCGGAGCGCGAGGCGGCGCTGGCGGGCTGGCGGCGGCGCGTGCTGGACGCCTGCGTAAGCTACAAGCGTGGCCTCATACACCTCGCCGCACGCTGCCCCGACCTCGCGTCGCTCGCCATCGACGAGAAGTGAGATATAACATAGTACATACACCGCGCATGCTTATGTCAACTTTCACGGCTTTCGCAGGTGATGGTACAGAAAAAACCTGCATTTTAAATTTTATAAGATCCGCACTCTTTTCAGACATGTGGGATATCTCAATAGAGAGACGATTATTTGTAAATTCAATTTAATCGAATTAGTTACCATTTTTGGCCACTAGGGGCGTTGCTTCGTTGCCATACAACTTATAGTTCACTTTTTCACGTCGAGTCAAAATTCGCACTCTGTTGCCTAACTTTATTCTAAATACTTCGGTGTGACGTTTTTTATCTTATTGTAACGTAAATTATGTAGCCTATGTTACCTGGGCTATTATTACGAATCTATTGACACCTCATTTTTATTTAAATCGGACCAGCAGTTTGGACGCTACTGTGGAACAAAGACGTACATACTCTATGTATGCCAAATGCCAAAATCATTACCCTCCCTTTTGGCTTCTCCGTAGTCGGATAAAAATACAAGTTATATTATTCTAGTACCTGTTATAAATTCATGTCTATATTATTCGCTTTAAGAAGTGTCATTATATGTTTTCAGGGAGGTGATAGAGTCCGGGTGTGCCGAGCGCGTGGGCGCGGCGGTCGAGGCGCTCCGGGCGGAGGCGGCGCGGCTGAGCGAGCGGCGCGCCGCCACCGCTCGCCAGCGCACCGCGCTCGGCCGCCAGCGCGCCGCGCGACTCGAGCACGCGCGGGCCAGGCTCGTCGAGCTGCACGCACTGGTGAGTGAATAGGACCGGCTACCGAGTAGCTTAACTATGTAGGTGTATAGCGATATTGTTCTTCTAGCAGCATTGAGTAGCTAAGTAAGCTGGTAAACAAAGTTTCTCAAAATCAATTACAGAAGACGTAACGTTTTCATTTAAAAACATCGAAACCGGCCACCGGCACCGAAATCGGCGTGGGGAGTTATTAATTCAATAAAAGTAAAATAAAAGTGTAAGTTAATTACGATAATTGGGGTTCAGGTGGAACGTGAGAGCGCCGCGACGGAGGCGGAGGAGGCGCGCGAGTCGGCGGCGGCGGCGGCCTGGGCGGACGAGGAGCTGCAGCTGCTGGGGCGGCTGGAGCGGCTGCGGGACGACACCGCGCAGCACGAGCGCGCCGTCGCCGATCAGCGCACCTGGGAGGCGCAGGAGCAGCTGTGAGTACATGGCATATACGAGACATGAAACTTTTTGAGAATGTTCGACCGCAGGTAGTCCATATGAACTACCTGCGCATCACATACTCTGGGAGTGTGATCTCTGGCATGACGAGAGAATTGAAGTGTTGAAAAGCCTTCACCGTGTTTCTAGGGTCGTGTATTACGATGGTCTCGTAGGTAGCGCGAGGAATATCCGTGCGTTCAAACGTTCTCGTCATAATTACTATTGAAAACAATCCAATATTATTTTGTCATTATAAACAAATGTCATTTAAATATTACATAATACATAACATCTATTTAGTTAAGTAGGCATAATAACTTATTTTACTCCCGTGGTGCTTTCCCTTCTAGTTCTGACAATCTTGGTTGTTACAATTTGCCTGTCTTCCGTTTTGCTTGGGGAGGGAAACTGGAATACTTCTTCTGATTAACTCGTTGCGGGTCCCAAGACAGATTTAGCATGTCCCTTAGATCTTAGGTCAGCTGAGATCATAGGTTTTATGTGGTCGGTTACGGCTGTCGATCCTGTTACGCAGGAGTTGCAGTGGTGGGAATGTGTGATGGGCCATTCGCCCGTTTACAGAAATTAAACTTGAGCCACAAACCGTGTCCTTACAAATAGGTATAGCAGAATTTAAATCCTAAAACAGTACATAACTACTATACTATATTTCATTCGAATCGTAAACAAAGAAAACAATAGAACACATATCCTATTACTTTAAATGTCACTTATTTACCGCGCATTAAAGAAATATATTGACACATTAATCCCATTTAATTATTTTTGTTTACGTATAGATTGTGTTGTATCTGAACAGATTATAATAGTACTTAATATTTATTATTCATTTATATGAATATATATAACCTTGTAAGACAAGAGATCCTGTAAACATCATTTTTCACACCATCTTGAGATTGTGTAAAAAATAACGTGTTTCAAATGCTCTGTATCAAAATTCTCTCACAATATTTTGCCACAAGTCTAATCAGTGTAGCAGGCGAACATAATATGATACGTATGTCGTATATTTCAGATGGAAGACGAAATTAACTCAACTCAAGGAGTATGTGGAGAACCAGCGTGTGGAGTCCAAGCGTCTGCTGGCCGAGGCTATCGAGAAGCGAGTGAAATTGTACTCGGACCACGTGCGAGTCTGTAGCGAGCGGCTGGATCAGCTAACTTCAGAGCAGTGACGTCAGCAATGAAGTTGTATTCAGAACAAGTACTAGCTAGCGAGCGGCTACATCAGTTAACTTCACAGCAGTGAGGCTAGGTCAGCTGACTTCAGAGCAGTGACGTCAGCAATACTATCTAGCGAGCGGCTACATCAGCTAACTTCAGAGCAGTGACGTCAGCAATGATGCAAGTTAACAGCAGTGAGGCTAGGTCAGCAAATTTAAAGCAGTAAATAAAAACCAAATAACAAAATTGTATATATTTGCAGTTAGCCAGTAGAGTTGTTTCATTTATTATTTTATGTACCATATTGGTAGTCATAAATTATCATCTCTATATTTTCCAAATATGTATCTTTTAATTATAAATAAGTAAATTTTTAATTGAGAAATATTCTTATTTGTCATAATATTTAACCAATTCATATAGATTTTTAATACTCATCTTATTTTGTAATATATTCTTATAAAATAAATGTTATGTCTAGAGATATTTTTCAATACTTAACTGAGATTGCGTTATGCATTTACCAACACAAATAACAAGCACTAGAAATGGATTTATAGTTCGTGTTATTTGAAAAAATGTGTTGTGAGATTCGTCTCAATGAGGGTTTTTGATATATTTTCTGCCGATCCCTGGGCAGACCCGACTCACGCAGCGTCATCTAGTGGCGGAAGTGGTATCCAATACTGTCAATAAGCATTTTTGATACTTTGACTCCAGGCGGCTCGTAGTTAAAAGTAAATAATACTTAAACGTTTGGAAAAGCCACAGTAGAGACAAACACAGCAACATGGATTAGCGTATCCGTAAATATTTTAATTATTCTTAAAGAGGTAAGATTTTTTATTAGTAATACTATCCAGATATTTTTTTATATTCTAGAACCTAACCTCGGGGTTAGGTTTTACCAGTTTTATGTAATATCAAATGTAAAATGACCAGTCGGGTTTTGTGACCTAGTGTTTGACTATTTAAAAGATGAAAACAAGATTAGATCACAATAATTTATTACATTCATCTAACAACATCCTCCGTCAACGTTAGCGGCGTGGCCTCCTCTATAGCTGCACACTCCGCGCCGAAGCTCAGCTGTGCAAAGCCCACAATGTTCTTGGCAGTCTGTAGTGGTTTTGGTGGTATGGCCGGCTTGAAGCACATCTGAGACCCGTCGTATTGTGTGTAGATCTGCATTGGCGTCCTGAGAACAACATTAGATGCTATCTTTCATAATATTTTTTTCACAACACATACTTGTAGTGAGTAAATAGATGCCCTTATATTATAAATATAAAATGAATATGTACTAAAAAGATTCGTAATAAAACCATAGATCGAAGAAAGACGAACAGATAAACAGCTACCAGCTATAGCTGGGCATTAACTCGTTAATTAACGAAGTTAACATTTTGATTAACGGATTAACTTTTAAGTTAACTTTTAAAAATGTTAACGGACACGTTAACTTCCGTTAATATGCAGTAGTCCGTTAATCGTTAATCCAATGCCTAATAGTTACCGCACGGTACCGACAAGTGCCGGGCGGCGCGTGGCAGCGAGTGTAACAAAAACAAAACTAGATATATTTTGCCGGCGCGTGCGAGTGAGATAGAAAACTGCGAAGAGATTTGTTTCGTTTGATAATTTCATTACTTAGCGCCGGTGCTTAGAGTGACGAGTGTTTTGTTTGTTTGTTTGTTGTTATTATAAATTACTGTCAGTGATAATTTGCGTGTTGATAATTGATGAATGAATTAGAACCTAAACCAACAGGTTTTATAAGTTCACTAACGCAACGATATAAAGATGCAATTTTACACATATTAACGGATTAACGATTAACGTTAACTTGCGTTAATTCTTCCGAAATGTAACGCTTTAACGTTTAATAAAGCTAACTTTTTTTGTAGCGGATTAACGATTAACGAAGTTAACTATTTGTTTAACGGTGTCCAGCTATGAGTCAGCTACATAGCTTTCGATTTGATTGCAATAATACAAGCATACGGTGTGTGGAAAAATTGTGGGCCATTGAAGGGAACGGCAAGATTTTCAAATTTAGATCGCTTTAGATAGTTCTATGAAAACTGTTTCTCTGTTCGTAAGTATATATATTTTCTACTCGGTAATAAAACTTCGCGATCTCTTAATATATCGAATCACAACAGTTAGTCATTGTGGAAAGTAGAAACTAGATACTATCCTCAAACTCCATTCCGATTCTATGTAAACAAATAAAACAAAAATAAGTAAATAATTTTAAAAAATGGTATAATGGTATAATTTCTATAATGTAAACAAAAAAAAATTAAATTCGACCAAATTAATGTGTTATTGTTTTTTCTATTTGGTAGCATTATAGCCGCAGGGCGCAGCTGTCTACATTTACACAACACATTACATTTAATCGGAACAGGATTTTACACATACCCATACTTATAAAAATATTTACACAATGGATAAGCTATACAATGTTATGTCCTTGTCTGTCAAACTACTTTTTCAATGTATCAGACAAGGACTAAACATCTTATCTTATCCATTGTGTAAATATTTTTATTAGTAAGGAGGTTAGAGTCTATAATCATATTTTTTTCTAATAGTTACTTAAATAAACTTAAAAATAGTGTATTTGAACAACTAAAACTCAGGATGAGAAAAAATAATTTATGTAAATATATTGATGTACCATTATGTATCATTAATTGAAACTCACCGTCCCGTCAACTCCTGCGGCCAAGTATGATTCAACAGTGCGGTCGCGGCGGCGCGCACCGTGGGGTGTGTACTGCGCGCCAGCACCGTCAGCTCGTGCAGGCCAGCCGCGCGCGCGCCGCAATGCTCAGCCGACGGGGAGTGCGCGTCGTACCGCCCGCACGTGCCTTCCTCTGGCTCCAGGAGAAGGGAGACTGGCTTGTGCTGGAATTGAATATATGCAACGGTATAGCCCGACTAGGAACGGTATAACACCTGGCCACGTTGCGGTAATTTACACGAAACTAAACTGTAATGTCTTTACGTCAAATATTAGATTCACCCTAGCTTTTCGTAGTATTTCTGTATGTTGTATTGCTAATAAAAATTTCCTGATCAGGCTTGTATTAGAAAATATGCTCACGGCGCTCATCGGCGGGAGCCGATGGAAATACATCTATCCTTATTTATAACCCTATTTATACTAGCTCATCGGTTCCTGGTTCTCCTAACCCAATCTTAAGATCACGAGTAGTGCTAAAATGTGGGCGATCTTCGTTCAGTCGATAGGATCTCAGTTTACACCTGCAGCAACTGGTGCAGCAGCGCCACAGCGCCGAGAGCGGCGTGCGGCGGCTGGCGCGCGGCCAGCTCCGCCAGCCGCTTGGCGAACGCCTGCAGCACGGCGGCCGACACGCGGCGCGCGCGCCCCGCCACCTCCGCTACGCCCTCCAGGGCCATGCGCACGTCCTCCGCCGACGTCACTGAAAACCACAAATAAAAAAGAGGCATTATATTGATTGCCAACCGTGTAGTAAAATAGGTTTTTCGTTATCATTGAAATAACAAAGAAATGAACGTCAAAAGTTGTCAATTACACAGAGATACGACGTGTAACGTGACGTTACACACGATGATAAATAATTGTGTGCGCGAAAGAGAGGGAGTGTGTACCTGTGGCGGCGGCGGCGAACAGGCGGTCGTGGCAGGCGGTGGGGTCGACGTTGAGCGCGTCGCCGGCGCCGCGAAGCACAGCCAGCACGGTGCGCACGCAGCGCAGTCGCGCGCTGGCGGTCAGCACGCCGTCCCTTGACAGCGCCGTGAGGATCGCCACCAGCTCGCTGTAGTACTCCAGGTTAATCACGTGCGTGAATCTGCGGGTAAAGTGTTTTCGTCATAGTTGATTTGAAATGAATCTCTTGCAGGTTAACTTTAAAATGGTGGCACTTCCTCTTACACGTGAGTGATAGATTTTTCTTTAGCTATCCAGTGGTGTAATTGAATGTCGATTGGCAATATTGGATAATATGTAGCTGTAACACCGAAATGTATCCTTCTATTTAAAGACAGTGATTAGTGTTCTGAGACTTTCCCGCTGCTTAGTGTTGCCCAAATGCAGGAACAAGAGACTTAGACTTGTCTTGGTCTTGCGCCAATACGCCTGGTCTTGGTCTTGTTATTGTGCCCAGTCTTGGTCTCGCAAGTCTCGCAATTACTTATTAAGCTAATGCTATTTATTAAACTCTTATTTAGATCTTAGAACAACGTAACAGAGTAGGTACATTTTGAGCTTGAATCAACATAGCCATAGTAAAGATCAACCAAATTAATAAATGTCTAAATATTTAATGAGGAATTCGAAAAATCAACTGACACCGGGTGGGGGTTGAACCCACGACTTAAGCGATCCGTGCCGTTGCTCTAACCAACTGAGCTGTCTACCGTGTCCCACGGGAGTCAGTCTGTTTCATAATAAACGTTTACGGAGAATAGAGGTAAGGAGGACAATCTCTCTAAGGTAGAAAAGCTAAAAAGTGTCTGACAAAAGTAATTAAATAGTTCCAAAACTGGCCATAATGGCGCTAGAGTCAGAAAAGGGTGTGATATGAAGTTAGCAATAAGAGATGGAGTGAAGTTAGTTGAGTTTAGTTATTTAAAAATTTTGACGACTTTAGTAGATTAAAAGTAGTTAATTCAGTATACCATGAATATTCTAATTACTCGTATAGTCGAAAATATTTTTATATATAAAACCGAAGAAGATGCTAAGATTTATTTATCCGTTTAAATTTTGCCGCTTTACTCCCGTCTGCATCTGTAGCGCCCCCTATTTAACGCTATTTTACGGACACTTTTCATGTATGAAGATGGTACTCCTTACCTCTATTCTCCATGTCATTTAATAAGCTTACATGTGCTAGAACATATTAAAAACAAATTAAGCCCCCTTAATCCCGACACAATCGAGAATCGAATCAGTTCGATCTGAATAGCTTTTGATACTCCCGACATCGTGCGGTGGCTCAATTTGTAACAAACCAAGATCGAGAAATTAGTTAGATCGTAACTTTTGGTACTCCCGACGAAATCAACCGACCGAGAATCGAATGCCTGGATCGTAAACAAACGTCCAAATTACACGATAGCTAAAGAGGTCTCATCTACAGTATCAAGTTTGCTTGTTTTAGTGTATTTTAACTAAATTATAAGATTTTTATTACAGTATGGCTCGGCTTTAAGCATTGTTTAATGTTATTGAAGGAGCTAATAGAATAGGCGTTCGGGAAATGCAAAACATACGAAGATTCACCAGCTACAACACATTAGCAATGGACATGGATTGTCGAGGAATTTCGATGCAATTATTATCGTCTTAAAAATGATTTATTCGACTCGAAGAAACCGACTCACCGAAATTATATCACCATTATGTGTAAAGTTACTTCGAAACCTTTACGCGTTTGTTTACACATTTGGTCGCTAATTCATGTATTCTATCTTCACTTAAGACAGGGATTGAGACAAACGAAGTCTACAATATAATACCTATATTAACGTATCATATGAAAACTTTGTTTGTGTCAATCTGTCTTTGAATAAACAAAGTCAATAAAAAGTTTAAAAAAAGTCGTATGTTGATGTTCCTATGCTCGGGTTTTCTAAATTATTTAGACTAATTGTAACCACTAAACACGAATTATTAGTTATTGCATCATTTACATTAAATATACCACTGAATTATATTTTCACCGTAATTAACAATTTTCTACTACCAATAACCTATTTATGGCAAGTTATTGCATTTAGGGAATGTGTTTTGTGCACAACACTCGACTTTTTCTGGCAAATTTATTATTCATTTGGATTTTGACTACACTTCGGACTAAAATAAAAAAAAATACTAACAAAAAGAAGACCTATTTACAAATATCTAAAAATATCTATAAAAAGAAAAACTTCCCCAGGTCGTCCCCACCTGGCAGAGTACATAGCAAACTGATAGCATTGCATTGCCTCATTGGATAGCAACGGCTATCCGTTGTGTCAGGTGGTTCCCGGCTCTGGGGTCTTATATTAAGAATGAAAGTCTTGGTCTTGCAAAAATGCATGAACAAGATCAAGACCGATTTTGGGCAACACTAGCTGCTAGCTGCTATGGAAAGAAATTGAAAGACTTTCAACTGACTTGGCCAGGCCGTTTAGCGCGGCGGCGAGCAGGCGCGAGTGCGGCGCGGTCTTGAGCACGCGGAAGTACACGAGGAACACCGTGCGCGTCACCTCCGCCAGCGTGCGCCGCCGTGCCGCCGCGTCCTCCGCCGCCTGCGTCTCCAGCAGCTCGCGCTCCACTTCCTTCAGTTTCTTAGCTCGCTGGAAATAGAGACGAAAGATTTGGACTGACCAGGAACACACAAAACCGACATGCTCCGGTAAATTTACGGAACTATCTTGAAATTTCATTTATATTTAATTTTGTTATTATTAGAAAACTAACAGCTTATAAATGTTACAAACATAACTTAAGTTTGGAAAAAAAGGAAGCCAATAACAGGTTTTCACAATTAGTAAACAAACAATTACAAACAGCAAAAACATAACACTTAAATAGTAATAAACAATTATTGTAAAATCTTTGAGATTTGACCAACATATTTTTGAGATAAAAAAAAAACACTTAAAAAAATTGTATATCGACTTCCCCGCTTCTGACGTCTCGTGTTGGGGTACAATAGGAGAAGTATAGGACAAGGTTTCAGCTTCCCTCAAACACCTGCTCTAAATTTCCTAGTAGCTCCTGGGCCATCACTAGCCAAAGAAGAAATATCTAATGTTGACAGATGTCACCTGCCTTCTTCTCCTTCTTCGACAGGTTGATGATGCGCTTCTTGTGTTTGGTGTCCTGCTTGCGCTTGTGCTGCAGGTCCGTCTGATCGTCCAGCTGTACGTCGCGGATGTCCAGCGCCAGGAGACAGTCCAGCGCGGGCGGATGTAGCCGCTCGCCGCGGCGCTTGACCAGCTGGTTGATTAGCCGGACGATCTGTGGTTTAGGTTATCTATGTGATCGGAAAGTATCAGGGAAGATATGAAATGCACACTTGTTAGGCGTCGTAGTGCCGGGTGCCATACAGGTATGAAATTAACAGTTTTTTTTACATAAAGCTTTAGAATTATGATTTACTAGATGTTGCTCGCGGCTTCGCGCTAAAGGAAGCCTTTCAATTCCGCGGGAACCGTGAGTGAAAAGCTACAAACTATTATTTCCATAAAGGGTTTAATATAACTCCTATATAATTGTCCTACATGATGCCTACCACCTATTCGGAAACTAGCCCAGCGAGAAGAACTGGCATAAGAAACTCGCCATTCAAACGCATCAAGCAGTTTCAGCGTGAAAGGCAGTCAAACAGTCAAACATAAGGTAGCGTTCCGATCTATGCGACCGCGATGCGAGACCGGCAAACCAGTCAATCGGGTTCTCTGGCCACGCCCACCGGTCGCGCGTAGCGGGGCGCGGGGCGCGGGGATTGTTTAATGTTTAGTGCTGCATATAAATTCATACTAAGCAGTGGTTCCGCGACCCTATTTCGGTATCGGGGCGCGGTCTCGAGGCGCGGTCTCGCGTCGCGCGTCGCGTGCATCGGAAGGCACCTATAGACACAAATTTTCGCATTTGTAATACTAGTGTGATATGCCAGTGTGAAAACAGCCATTAGGCTTAGCAGGAACATTTGACAGCGGCGTAAACGTAACGTAATCGAATGAGAATTGTTTGAAAATCTGTCAAAATCATGACAGCGCCCATACGAGTTTCATTCGATAACGTTTCCGCCGCTGTCAAATGTTCCTGTTAGGCCCCCAGGTCAGGTAGCATGCAACAACACTCACCGTTAGCGTAATTTCTCCTTTCCTGTCCTCTTTGATCACGGTCTCCACGCACTCCCGCACCACATCCCGCGCCGCCGGCACGCGGGAGTCGAGATGCGGGATGAGGGCTTGTGCTATGTTGTCCGCGTAGTTGAACTGCGGCCGGGACACCAGCATGCCGCCCATGCAGCGGAGCGAGACGAGCGCCAGGCTGAGGGTGCCTTCGTCGGGTTTCCTGAGGGTAAAATAGTAATTTCATATGCGGGCTGGGTACCAGCATGCCGCCTATGCAGCGGAGTGACGCTAGGGAGAGGCTAAGTGTGTTTTCGACAGGCTTCCTACAGAATAGTTGCATGATACATTCTAATTACATAAGGTCTCATATTTGTCAAATGTCAAAATCGACCAATGACATATCCGTATTCACATCCAAATAAAGTAAGCCTTTTTGACATATGTGCGCATGATGCACTTCATTCTGAACGCGAATAGGGGTTAGTAGGAACAATTGCGATCAACGTATTCATGTATGAAAATCATAACAGCGCCTAATTAGCAGAATCGGCGATCCGATCTACCTAAGATACTGATCTAGTTCGTGTTTTTAGGATTTCGTTTTTGTTTCGAGAAAATTTTATTTTTTTGTTATATAGTTATCTTCAAGTATGTATTCTATTTTTGTTACATACCACCTATTTAGAAGTTACAAGAATTTGTTAATAAGAATGATCTAGAAAATTATTATTATTATCACCAACAAACTGTTTCGCAGTTTGGCGATTTTGTTGTTTATTGAACAGTAGGGTCAAGGAGGCAACAGTGACTCATATGTTTTTCAAAAAGGTAAATTAAATATAAATTATGACGGGATTCATGTGAAACTTTTGCATATTGTTAATTAACTATTATAGTTTAATTTTGAATCAACACAATTCCATAAAATAAGTAAAAATATAATAAAAAATAGAATAAAAAAAAAAATACTTTTGAGCCACTGTGCACACCCATGTGTACACAGTGACCCAACCCTGTGGTCCACAGTGGCTCTAAAGGTACACAGTGACTCATCAAAAGGAGTAATAAAAAAAACGAAAATTAATCCAGTTTTTATTTATTAATTAAAGAAAAAACAAATAAGTTTTTATTTACTTATACAAAAACAAACTTAAAGATCAATTTTATTGACTTAGTATCCAGTCGAATCAACAATTTTACCAACATTCTACAAACTATGTTAACAATGAGTTTTCTTATAAAATAAAGTAAATAATAATATGTCTTCTCTTATTATTATCACAAACTTAAAAATATATATAAACATTAACAACAGTCTTGCAATAAACAGTCTTATTTATATTGTTAAGGAACCATTAAGTTCTAAGTAAGCTTTTCTCAGTCTTAAACTAAATATTTTTATTTACTAGTAGTCTTTACTGTATTAATCAATAATTTAAATCACAGAATGTTACAAAAAATTAATTATTATCAAATCAAAATCAAGAGAAAAAGTTTGAGTTAAAAACATTATGATATTTTGGAAGAATTTAACCAATGGGTAGAGAAGAAAAATCAATAGGGAAACTATAGAATGGCCTAGAAGAGGTCCCAACCCAAGATGGCACTGGCAATATATATTTTAAATCAGACTCGTTTACAAGCGACAGGTCAGGATTATCTGGCATTACAAATCTTTCAGTGCCAGGCTTACGTTTTAAGAATGATATGTAGTAATCAAGATTACGATTTCTTTCCTCTAATATCTTTCCAATAAACAACAATCTTTGCCTTTTTGATGTTAATTGTACTATGACAAATTCCCCTTCTTTAGGTGAATGAGGTAAAGGGTTCTTTAAGTCTATCTCTGTTAAAACTTCTTTAGCATCTTCAGGGTCTTCTTCTTGCTGTTCTGCCCAGTCAATATCATCTTCAGAGTCAGCGAATTGGATTTGTTTATTCTGATTTACTTCTTCTTCGTCGCTATCTAGTACCGTTCGGCAAGTTTTCTTTCTTTTGGCTTCATTTTTTCGTTTAGTAGCACTTTTTTCTTGTTCAATCATGGTCTTTTCTGGAGTATCGGTAGCTATTATGCTACGTCCAGGTCTACGCTTTCTGTTAGATTTTCTAGGACCAGCTTTTATGGGATCTCTAAATTCAAACGGCGAAGTAAAAGTTGTTTTATTTGTAATCTTAGAGGGGGTGTTTATAATAGAAGATGGCTGGGGGGACATGGCCGTGTTTGTGAATGTAGACGTGGGTGGCGTGCTCACAAAATCTGGTGCTTCTTGGGTGGGTGCAGAAATTAATGGCGTGCTGTTTGTTAAAGCTGGAATCTCTTTGGTGTTTGTAATAGCCGAGGAGGATGGCGTACTTACGAATCCTGAAGTTGCTTGGGCACTTGTAGTCATAGACATGTATACAAAGGCTGTTTGTGTGACTGTAACGGGAGACGTGGACAAGGCTGTAGCTGCTTGTGCACTTGTAATGGTAGACGTGGTAGGCATGCTTTCGAAGTGTGTAACAGCTTGGATGTCTGTACTTGTAGACGTAAATGGTGTGCTTCTGAGGGCTACTTCTGGTTCTGTTATTGGAATGATAGGCATGTTTTCATCGAGTAAGCTAATAGAATCAGGTGTTGAAGCTCCGTCATCTCGATTATCTTCTGGGTAAGGGCGATCAGTCACAGAGCTTGGCAGAAAATCTTCGTCTGTAAATATGTGTCGATCGAACGGAAAAATTCCACATTTTGCAAAAGAGCTCGTAATATTTTTTGGAGTCATGGCTTTTTGAAAGGCAGATCCAATTATCTCACCCAAGTCGTAAATAGTTACTGGTTTTCCCGGATTCCTCAAAAGCCAGGAGTCAATTGCAGCATTGTAAAAAGTTTTAAATGGACCGTAGATTCCCACATCAAGGGGTTGCAACTTAGCCGACGTGTGAGGATGAAGGGTTAGAATGTGAACCCCTGCATTTTTCGCTAAATCTAGGGCTGCAATACTGAGATGGGATTCGTGATTGTCCATAATTAAAATAGATGGATTTTCTTTTGATGAATTGGTGTGTTTAACAAAATGTTTTATCACCTCTGGAAAAATTGTTGAATTCATCCACCCAGTCGGTGTTGCCAAACCAAGTGTCCCAGGTGGTGTATTTTTGATCATATGATCTTTAAAGTTTTTCCTGGGAAATACCATAACAGGAGGTAAGAAATTTCCACTTGCGCTAATAATACAACACGTTGTTATCAATGTGCCCCTCTCTCCACTAGTAACTTTTCCTATAGTCTTTCGTCCCGTTGGCGCAAGAACTTTTTGCGGTTTTTGAACGGTAGTGGTGGACGTTTCGTCCAAATTGAAAATCCTGGTGCCGTCGGAAAAATGGGGACTTCGAGCCATTATATTTTCAAGGTTGTCAAAATACTTATCTACATTGACTCTGTTAAAAGCCGTAGCTCTGGCAAGACTGCAGGCTTCGGGGTTTTTCAGCGATATATTATGTCTGCGTCTGAAACTAATTAACCAATCTTTGCCGGCCATTTGTTTCGCCTCCCAAGATAAAGGCATTTTCAAGTTATTGATTTTTCCACACTGATATGCCAGTCTCCGGCTTTCTTTTGCAGTCAATCCGTAAAACAGAAGAGCACAATGCGTTATATAGTTTTTTAGTATAATCTCTTGTTCAGTTGTGAAAATCATATTGACTGAATAGTTAGGCTCCAGTTGGTATGTTGTCAAATCTTCCAGCGAAGGAGCATCTTTAAATTTATGATGGTATCGTTTTAAAGTGGCAAAAGAGACTCCAACATTGTCCGAAGCCTTACGTATAGACTCTCCGTTTCGAATTAATATCAATCCTTTCCTTATACTCTCGGCAGGGACATTACCAATTTTTCTTTCTTTTTGAGGTCGTGGCATTCTAAAGAACAAACAATTTTGCCTTTAAATATAGCAATCAAAATAAATAAATATATAGCAATTCTAAGTATTTAAATAAGAAGTATTAGTACAAAGGTACACAGTGACTCACGAGCCACTGTGTACTTTTCAAAATTGAGCCACTGTGCACGCCTACGCCATTTTGAAAATTTCGATTTGTAATAACAAAACCAAAATCCAATCTCGTACAAAAACTGTATAAATGAAGATTATACTATATCTACCAACCAGCAAACATAATAGTTATAACTAATTGCTATTGTTTTACGCAAAAAAATCCAAATAAACTTACCTTAAAATTAAAATTTATCAACGCGGAATTTGTTTTCTGTCTATAACACAACCTAACGGCACTCCACCTGCCGGCCGACTAGTTCAAAAGTGCTTGCGGGTCACGTGCTACAATGTGTGAAAGAGACAAACCTAATCATGATTTCTCTTAACGTGGAAACTTATATGAGTCACTGTTGTCGACTGAGTCACTGTTGCCTCCTTGACCCTACTTATGAATAAGTGGATTAAAAAAACTTTCAGACTATCATGCCAGTAGCTCACCGATTATCGCCCATCCTGCGTCGCAGCACGTTCGTCGCTTTCTCCAGCCGCTGGAGATATCGTTTGTAGAACTCCAGTAACTCCTTCTCATACTTATACAGCGCCAGAGTGTCTTTCTTCACTGAAATTAAAACATGAGTTATTATTTGCAAAATCAATATCATAGAAAACATAGGCACATTATTTATTGCTAAATGTAAACACGCACAGGAGGGACTCCATGGGGATCTCCATGAGTGTCCGTAAAAATTAAATAGGGCGTGGCGCTACTGTAGCAAGGGGATAAAACGGCAAAATTGAAACGGATCTTAGCATTCTAGGGATTAAAAAATATAAAAACTATAGAAATAAAATCTAGTAAGAAAATGAATAAATTGGCGCTGAGATCATGGACCTCCATCAGCTGATTCAACTGACGTAAGTTTTGGGTAACAAAGAGTTAAAAAACGTTTTGAAATCAGCTGTGAGGTGAATCAGCTGCACACTAATACCTTTACTAATAAAAATATTTATTAGTAAAGGGATTAGTGTCTTGTCTGTCAAGCAACTTTTCCAACGTATAAGACAAGGACAAAACATAGTATAGCTTATCCACTGTGTACAGTTTTTTATTAGTAAGGGGTTTAATAGACACATTGTTGGAAATTTTAAAGTGTTTACATTATAACACGCCTATTCACATTATAGGGTTTTTGTGGTTTAAATATTATATACAGGGTGTCCCGTAAATCGACGTCAAGCCGTAAACCCGTGATAGGCCAAGTTACAATAGTTATCAAAAAAAAAAAAAATACAAGTAATGTGTCTCAAAAAATACAAAGCTTTTAAAAAAATCGAAAAATCGACATCTTGTGGTGGTTTTTAGTTCCCGGCACTACAAATTTCTACTTTTTTGTATTTTTTTTTTTGTATGTAATCCTGAATAATGCTTTAGTAAACTGGTGCCTAAAATTTAAATCAAACGACTCCGACTTGAAAGGAAATGAGGCTTTTTTGCTCAAAACAATGATTCGAATTTAATAGTTTGCTCGACTTTAATTGACTGTACTGGAAAAAAAAAATGTACTACGCTTGTTTGGCAGGTAATTTTAAAAGTTGGCGCAGCTAATAAGGATTCCAAAATGGTATGACACTTGCTAGATTATTTCTTAAATTTTGGACAGTATTATTTTTGTAAAGGAAGTCAGTTTTCGACAGTAATTTTTTCTTACTTACTTAAAAGGATTCAAGTGTACTTTCTTCTAAGTGATATTCCGATTTGGATGAGATGGAGAGAAACATTCAACGAGTGTAAGAGAGACAAAATCCAAGAAGTAAAAGAATATCACGGGCCACGGGGGCCATAGTGTCTCATTACTTTTATCTTTAGGAAAGGTGTTTTTTAGGAAGCTTTTAATTGAAACAAAAAATTTGGAGTCTAAAATATTTTATTACATTATAACAAATGTTCAAACTGCCTCCCACCAGCATAAATGCAAGCTCGACATCTTTTTAAAAAAAAGCGCTTTATCAAATGTAGTTGACACACTTACACTTACGGGCACTCCTATGCTTTCTTCGATTTGTCGTACTGAAGTACTTGGATCTTCTGCAACTGCTTGTAGTACGATGTCATCGTAAGGCAAGCGACTTCTTCCGTCACTGTGTACTTGGCTTGGGAATCGTCCCTCTGAGAGTGAACGGTGCACATTCACAAAAACTCGATGATCGGGAAGACGAGCAGCGTTTGGGTATCTTTGGCGGTAAAGCCTAGCTGCAGCACTAGCATTGCATTGGCATTCACCATAAATGAGATGCATGTTGGCATATTCCTGTGCGGTGTACACCGACATGGTGGTACGACACAATCACACGATCAACGATAGTCCAGGAGAAAGCAAAGGTCGTTGAAAGAGAAACTAAAGTCCAAATCCAAATCACAAGCAATCGAGTCCAATAAACAAAACAAAAAGTGGTATGTAAAGGGTGTCAAGTGGAAAATTTCCAACTTTGAAATTTCACATAAAAAGAACTACATAGATTTTATTTATTTTTATTAAAACTAAATGTACTACATTAATGCGGAATTCATTTCTTAAACACTACATCATCTAAATGATGACCGTTTTTTTGTATGCACTCCTGTAGTCGGACCCTTACATTTGCAATCACGCGACGGCATGGCTCTGGAGTAATGCTTTGAATTTCACGGCGAATATTGGCCTGCAGGGCTTGAATTGTCCGGGGATTGTTCTCATAAACCTTCGATTTAAGGTAACCCATAGAAAAAAATCGCAGGGCGTGAGGTCGGGCGACCTGGGCGGCCATGAGATGTCTCCGTACTTGCTGATCAGTTTATTTGGAAAAATTGTTCTTAACTTTTCCATCGACACCCTAGCTTCATGCGGAGTGGCACCGTCTTGCTGAAATTGTGTCCTATTATTGTAACCTGAATACAGCTGCAATTGCGGTACCAGAAATTCGTCTATCATACGGCAATACACCGGAGCAGTGACTGTTTCTCCTTGGTTAAAAAAATAGGGCCCAATTACACCGCTAGCCGAAATGGCACACCAAACTGTGGTTTTCAAGCAATGTAAACGTTTCTGGTGGTGTTCTCTTGGGTTGTTCGGGCACCAGTATCTCATATTCTGTTTATTTACATATCCATCAATATGGAAATGTGCTTCGTCAGTAAACAAAATGTTTCCCAACGTGGTAGGTGTTCGAAAGCGTTCCAGCATTGTCCTTGCGAAGGTTTCTCGCAAAGGATAGTCGCTTTCATTGAGACCCTGAACAATTTGCATTTTGTATGGATGGAGTCTTAATTTCTTCTTCAAAATAACATGCACTGTTGTTTTTTTATTCCTGTGGAGACTGCAATTTTCCTAATCGACTTGCGTGGATTTCTAATGATTTCATTTCGAACTTCAGACACACGTTCGGGCGTTGCTGCTGATGTTGATGGTCCTGGAGGAGTTCTGTTGAGCGTTGTCCCTTCTTGCCTAAATCTTTGTACCCACGACCAAATAAGTTGCGTGCTTGGCCCATCACTTAAACGCCGAATATTAAAATGAGTACAAAACGTTCGACGCGCGCGAACCAACGATTCACCATTCTTTAGATATTGCTCAACCGCGAACGAGCGGTGCGCTCCTGTCCAGTGACTCGTAGCTACTAACAAATCCGCAAGTACCACGTTTTCAATGGGACCCCTCCCGCTCACCTCACCCTGCTATTATTTCGATAATTGCAGTTTGAAGTTGAAAAATTTCCGCTGGACACCCGTTACGAAATCAAGACGAACGAATACGGTGTGCGCAGTAAACGAAGTAGAGTAACGTACTGATCTATTGTATTTTGTGTGCTGTACGTCGGGAACATGGACAATAGCGACATTGTCTCCCTCACACTAGTAGCATTGTATCTACCCGTCTCACGTACTTGTGGCGTCACTATCTGTCTCGCTCACACTAGTAGCATTGTGTCTACCCGTCTCGCGTACTTGTGGCGTCAATATCTGTCTCTCTTACACTCATTGAATGTTTCTCTCCGTCTCATCCAAATCAGAATATCACTTAGAAGAAAGTCCTGGGTACACTTGAATCATTTTAAGTAAGTAAGAAAAAATTGTCGAAAACTGACTTCCTTTACAAAAATCAATATTGTCCAAAATTTAAGAAACAATCTAGCAAGTGTCATACCATTTTGGAATCCTTATTAACTGCGCCAACTTTTAAAATTACCTGCCAAACAAGCGTAGTACATTTTTTTTCCAGTACAGTCGGTTAAAGTCGAGCAAACTATTTAATTCGAATCATTGTTTTGGGCAAAAAGCCTCATTTCCTTTCAAGTCGGAGTAGTTTGATTTAAATCTTAGGCACCAGTTTACTAAAGCATTATTCAGGATTACATACAAAAAAAAAATTACAAAAAAAGTAGAAATTTGTAGTGCCGAGAACTAAAAAACCACCACAAGATGTCGATTTTTCGATTTTTTTTAAAAGCTTTGTATTTTTTGAGACACATTACTTGGATTTTTTTTTCTGATAACTATTGTAACTTGGCCTATCATGGGTTTACGGCTAGACGTCGATTTGCGGGACACCCTGTATATAATGTTTGGTAAAACCAATTACGGATATTTTGGACATATGATCTACTGCTTCTGTAAAGACGTTTAGGCAGAAAAATTATTTAAAAATTTCGAAAAAAAAAACAATCAAATTATATTACATTCTTTACGGCGCTACGGAGGGCATTGTCCTCACACAGCTAATCGAATTGATATTATTTAGGTAAAGACTGCTTTCGCTTCAAAGTCAGCTGCTTCTGTGAGGTTAATGACCCCAGCGCTTTAAAGAGCACAATGTAACTTTATTTAATATAATATAATATTTTATTCGACATTTTTTAATAATTTTTCTGCCTTAACGTCTTTACAAAAGCAGTAGATCATATGCCCAAAATATCTGTAATTGATTTTACCAAACCTTATATATCATCTACTCACATTTAACATCACTATAATCCTGTTGTCTGATCTTGTAATCCGGCAGCAGGTCCCGGAACACCTCGCCTGCCGAGATGGACGCCAGCTTCCGGACCGACAGCAGGTTGGGGCTCCCGTCACGGAGGCGCTCCTCCATCAGGTATAGGATTGGGAATAAGTTCTTAACCTGGAGATAAGGACAGAGTAAAAAGAGATTTATGGCCGATTTAATACCAAGGCCTTGTAGAAAACCAGCGTGAAATAACGCTTGTGTTGTGTTTCGCCAAGTAAGTGAGGTTATCGGAGGCTCAGGAGGGGTTGGGGATTTTTCAGTTTTGAATAACTATATTAAAAATGTAGCGTTGCGTCGCATATTGTTTCGTTTTACTGTGAGCTGACCCTAATAATAGTAATTTGCCCACCTTTTTCTCTGGACTCTCTAATAATGATGAGCACAGTGCACCGATTCTCAGTTTCTCATGCTGAAGCCTGTCCCTCCTCGCAGCCAGGAGCTGCACCGTTGTGATAGTTTCAGCCTCCGGAGCTTTTTCCTTGTCGTCGTCCATGCCGGAGTCTGAACCTTCTATCTCACTGCCTTCTTCACCACTCTGTACCTCTGGACTTTCCTCCTCTTTTTCTGATTCTGACTCTGAAAAATTTGTGAAATATTTGGATTATATGATGTATATGTAACGACTCATGGCACACTTAAAACACTAAAGATGCTCAGCACAAAGTATAAACTTCAGCTAAAAAATTATCCTAATCAGCTGGCCCAAACGCTCCCACACAGAGATTGTCATAAAGGAGCAATATCCTGGACTAATACACACCGGAATAAGATGCCAGATATTCTTAATAGAGATGTTCCCAATGGGGAATCTCGCCTCAACACATGCTTAGTCGCTAAGACTGATTGCACGATTTGGAAAAAAAGATGACGAATATTTATATAAATATAAATCATTCACATAAGCTACCATTTATCACCATATCATTGGTAGATAATACTACTGTATTATATACTGTATTATAAACGCAACAAATACATAGAAGTGTATATATACTGTAGTATATATACACTTCTATGTATTTGTTGCGTTATTTAATTGTAAATTAAGCTGTGAACATGTTTTTTTTCGCATCTTGAATTTCGTGGTGAACGAACAATGCAGAAGCATTATAATATTGTCAGTCTGCTGTTTGTGTTAGTCTGCATTATGATCAGTTCAGTTATTGCTTGCAATTAAAATTTTACTTTAAGTCTAAGAGAACCAGTAGTTTCACAATATACTCGATAAGTGTCAGATACCTTATTTGCATGTTTTGCCTTTGCATTTGGAAGCAGCAACAAAACTTCAGAATAAGATATCAGACACTTATTAGAAAATTGTGTAACAAGCCTTAAGTAAGTCATCTAACATCTCGTAAAGGAAACATTAGTAAATTGTGTATGTTACCTTCACACTCTTCCGTTCTCTCCACCACTCCATGTTTAGTTTTAATAGGCAGTAGCGGTCGGAGCTTTTTGATAGGTCTCTCTGAAAGCTCCTTTTCGTACTGCACCTCCATGTCACTATTTTCTGAGTCGTCTAAACTAGCGGCCCCACTGTCACCGCCAGTCTTTTGTTTTCCTTGCTTCTGTTCTTTCTCTCTAGTTCTTTTTCTCTTTAAATTCTTTCTGGAATAATACAATATTAAGACAATTCTTTCTGTATTTGCTGTAGAGTTGATGTACAATGATTAATATAATAGTAATTTATAACATTCTTTGGAAATTTCAATGCTCAGCATGAAAAAACTAGATTTTTTTGTGCAAATAATACAGAGTTTGTGTCATCTGTATTACAGACCGCAAATACAGTCACTTATGTAATTGACTAGTTTCTGAGGTTTTTTCTCAGTAGTTTATATATTCAATAGCACTTTTAATGGATGACGTAAACACATTTACCCATCAAAAGCGCTGCTGAACAGATAAACTATCTTGACTGACAACCAACAAAAAAACACAGAAACCAGGTATGTCAATGCCAGTGGTGTAGGGTTCTTATAACTCCATTCCTATTGGCTTCATTTACCACTTACATTTTCAAGACCCTCATCCAAATCCCTACCTATTATACAGGCTAGGGCTTCTCTACAAAGGAGAACCAACCTTCGCCACAGGTACACATACATACTTTTTCTCCTCCTCCTGAGGTATGTCGGACAGCAGCTGCGGCTGACGGGCGAGTCTGCTGGTGATGTAGGCCTGCTCTTCCTCGTCCAACATGTCAGCCCACTCGTTACTGGACTCCTCACTCTCGCTGCTATATTCTGGCTCGGCCTGAGTGGGCTGTCTTTGCTTCTGAACCTTAGCTCTGTGCCTCTGCAGCTTTAGTTTACCCTGTTTCTTCATTTTGTTTGTTGTTTGGTTATTCCTCTTCACTTTACTGATACGCTGTTTTCCTTTTTTCTGTTATTTTTAGAGATAAAGAAAAATTATGTTAGGACTGTTTCATACAGTTAAAAATATTTGTGTTTGGCATAAAATAAATAGTAAATTTATATACTTACAGCCATTTTTGTTGCTCTTCAAAATTATCTATTAACTGAAACACTATGTACTTTATTTTATTTACTTTAAAATTAAAATTTACAACGTGAGTTTATAACCTCAAACACGGCCTCAACACAAACAACCAATGTCAAGTGTCAAATGTCACACTGACAGAAAATCTGAATGCAGAACATTCCATTTCATGCATAGATTTAGGGTATACATCTACTTTTCATCAATTTAAAAATATATTGATTAATAATATTTTTAATTGTTTCTTTAAATTTTTTGTGTAAATTGAAATATATTATTATAATTTATACTAAATAGTTGAAGAATTTTATTTGAAATTAAATTTTGTCAAACACTTGTTTGGCGTTAAATAGGTAGTGTGCGTGAAATGCAAAAATCAGGTTTTGTTTTGCTACATTTGAATTTTGAATGCAAGTTCCACTTTCTAAATGTCAAGTCGAAAAAGTTTCAAGTTCTCGAAAGCTTTTGTTTTCCACGAATTTAAAAATGTTCTACTGTTTTTATGCTTTGTGAAGTAATAATAATGTGACTTTCTGTGATCGTGTTTCTTGGTTTGTTTTTAAACTATATTTACGACTATTAACTTGCTCAAAGTACATTTCGAAAGTTCTGATGATGGTGCCCCAGCAGCAGAGGCGACGTCGACGTCGCGCCGCTCTGTCTAGGGTGCCCGAGAGGCGCGTGGTGGTGGCACGGGGAGTTGGCGGCTTTGGGTTCACTATCGCCGGGCAGAGGCCGTGCGTGGTGTCAGCAGTGGCGGCGGGCGGTCCGGCGGAGTGCGCAGGGCTCCGCGCGGGAGATGCGCTGATGGCGGTGGACGGTGCGAGTGTTGCGCGGGCGCCGCATGCGTCGGTGGCGCGGCTGGTGGCGTCGGCGCAGGGGCCCATTGCATTGAGCGTGGCGCCCCGGGAGCCCCCGCCCACGGACACAGAGGACACGGAGCCGGAGGAGCGCGCACGCACCCGCAGACGGTACCCGCCGCCCCGCCGCAGGCTGCAGCAGCCGCTGGTTCATCATCCAGGTGAGGATTTTATTGTCATTGTATTTAAAGAAGAGTTGCTACAAACTGAATATTTTCTTTTGTCTGTTGTTGAACCCATTGTCATTCAGGTTGTTACTTTTACTATTATACTCAATATACATAAAAAAAAGACTATAACAGGCATGACCAACCTTTGCCATGCGGCCCCTGAGCTAGTTTTAAACCTTAGATCATCTAATGGGGATTGTTTACAAACACATTCTATTGAAAAGTCTTGATATTCACGGACAAACGGTAACCGATCCTGTGTCTGTTATATTGGTTCGCCCAATATTTGCCTGGAGCCAAGAGTTTGTGGCAATGTTTGGTAATGTTTGAAAAACATTGAAACATTTTGGGTTTTGTAAACGAATTGTGGTTTTTTATTGATGTGCAAGGCAACAGCCGGTGCCCGCGACTCGTCGAAACGGAACCCTATTTTTTTAAAACGGGACCCTAAGACAAAAGTAGCCTAAGTTACTCCATATAACATCAGCTATTTGCCAGTGAAAGTATGGTCAAATCGGTCCAGCCGTTTCAGAGATTAAACAGAACAAACAGACAGACAAAATAAAATAAATAATGATTTTTTGGAGTAGACACTTTTTATACTTTAGTAATAAACATTTAATTAACATTACATACAGACACTTCAGTTTTATGTATTTGTATAAGTGTCACTTTGTAGAGTATTTAGTTGCTCACAGCTTTCTACATTAAGTCTTAAAAGAATTCACTGTCCATTGTTACAACTTAAACATTGTAATTTGTGTGAGAGCAGCTTAGTAAGCTGCTAGCATTCTAGTAAGAGGCTAATTGGGTTACTGCCAAGTGTGAGTTCAACAATATTGTTGCTGTGAACTAAACATATATTGTATCTATAAAAAGACAGCACATAATGCTCCCAATTTAAATGTCACTTATTTATTTGGTCAGGTTTGATCTTTTTGTTTTGTATGATTTCAAAACTCAAGATAAGCTATGACATACATTTGACAGGATAAAACTTCATACAATAAAAAGTTACGCCATCTTGTTTTCACCATACTTCAAATGTCAAAATGGCCCGAAAAATCTCAAAAGTGGGGCCATTTAACTGGAGACACTGAAAATTATGCAAATGGAGTTGTATGAAATGTGGTGCAGTTGAAGTTTATGTGAAGGAAGTTGTGTTTAAACATAAAAATTGGTCTTTCTACTACACTAGGCAACATGTAGTCAATGTTAAAAAACTTATTAATATACTAACACTGTATATAGTTTGGAACTAGAAGCAACAATTTCTCTTATGTACCAAATGTTTTTTATGGTAACCAACCTGTAATCACTAACCCCCTTGCTAATAAAAATATTTATACAACGGATAACCAATACAACGTTGCTATCTTTGTCTGGTATGATGGAAAAGTCACTTGGCAGACTAAGACAGCAATGTTGTTTAAGTTATCTGTTGTGTAAACATTTTTATTAGTAAGAAGAAGTATAATTTAATCTCATTGTTTATAATTAAATATTTCAGGATGTCACGCTGCACCAAGCACTTCTGGGGTGAATGAAATCTTACAGAACATAAGCCGAGATCAGCTGACACCGAACCACGTCGCGCGACTCGAATGTCGAGCCGTAGTCGGCTACCTCGGCACCATAGACACGCCGCAGGCAACCGCCGCCGCCGCACCCGGCAACGTGCGGACGGCGGTACGGAAGCTGCGGCAGGAGAGACGCACCGCTGCCTCCGTACTGCTCACAGTGCTACCACACGTGCTGCTATTACGGCGAGCCAACGGCCAGGTCCTGGCGCAGTACAGCCGCGAGAGAATTGTCTTCGCCGGCTGCGGTTCAGAAGCAGACCGTCGATTCTTCGGTCTAGTGACGTCAGCGGAGATAGACCTGGAGAGCGTGTCCCACAGCTGTCACGTGTTCGCAGTGGACGGACGGGCGGCGGAGCACGAAGCCCACGCCGCACGAGCGCGTGAGTTCCACGTCACCTGCACGAGGGATCCCGTGGCCGAGCGATGCCTCGAGTTCCCACCCTCCGCAGAATATGTAGTCGGAGTGATCCGAGGCATGTACTCCCTGCCCGCCGACGACTGCACCCCCCTACAGCAAATCTCTAAACTGGTGAAGGGAGATAGTCCCGCGCTGGGCCACTTCGCCCGCAGACCGGTGATGCGGGACCGGCGCAGGCAGGAGGAGGTTCAGGTGAAGGTCGCTAACTCCCCGCAGCCGAGCAACCACAGCGAGCTCACCACCAGTAGCAACAGCGACTCCGGCATCGGCTTCCACAACGACTGCCGGAACGTCGCCGACAGGATCCTAGTGGTGGACTTCGGCCATCCGCCGCCGCCGGCACGTTACCGACAGGAGCCTCGCCGACCGGTGGGGCTCGTCGGCTGCAACTTCGAGGACGGCTCCTTCCTGTCAAATACCACACCAGTTGTCGACGGCTTCGGAGGACAAGGCCGGCCACTGAATCTAGACGACGTGATGTTAAACGCCAACGAGATACGCCACGTCAGTACACACGAGGATCATTACAACTATAACTTGTACGGCAACGTGGCATCCACGTCCAAAACTAATGGAGTGTACGATCAAGTGTATACAGAAAATGAAGGGCACTATGAATTCGTGCCCGCGCAGTTGGATGTAGACGACGTAGACAGAGTGTCTGAAGCGTTCAACTCGGTAGAAATATACGAGGAGAGGCAGCGAAGGCCAGACTACCAGTCGAATGAATCTGTTGAAAATGTGACAGTCGTGTCAGCCTTAAGCAAAGCCAGTGTAGACACAGTGTCGGCTACAAGCAAGACCAGCACAGATACAATGTCGGTGTACTCCACCAGAAGTCACGAGGAGGCCAGGCCGGCTCTCCGGAAACATTTGCAAGCATCACTGGATGATATGCTCGTGTTGGGTCTCCGAGACCCAACTCCTGAGGACAAGGATGAGGGGAAGTTTGTACATCCAGCTAATGTGAAGTTGAAGGTAATTTTAATTTGTTGTCATATTTTGCTGTATGTAATGGAGGTTATGGGTCTATGAATGAGTCAAAATGTTTCGTTAAAAACGTTTATGTATGACATTAAAATAAAATAGAACATACAATAAAAAAAACATGGTTTAGTTATCCTCTAACTGGCGAATTCTTTCTGCAGGTCTTAAATGTAGAAAGGGTGAGAAATAAAAATACAAATAAATAGCTCGTATCAGAATATATATTTGAATATGAAGGTAAAATTATTAACAATAAAGGTCAAAGTACATTCGACTCTCGTTAATTTAAACCCGCGTTAATTCGAACCTTTCTGTAATTCAAAGTTATCACGAGTTTCCTAGAAAATCTCGTTATATTTAGAACTTAATCAATACATTTTTATGCGCATGGTAATTCGAACAAAAAAAATTAAAAAGAATGTAAGATTCCTCTGAGTACTCTCTCAACCATTTGATATTTCAAACACTCGATATATCGTAATATTTTAGGAGTCCCCCAAAATTCGAATTAACGAGAATTATTGACAATTTCCCCAATAATTTTAGTGCATTTAAAAAGACTTAACCTACTTTGGCTTAAATGGCTCCAGCGCTAGTAAGTAATTTTATATGTATTAAACTCAATTGCGTCAAATTTAAATTAATTTAAAAATATGTAAATGGAATCTATATTTTGAAGTAACATTCAATATTTTAAATGTTATTCTAAATCTTTTGTAGTGATTCTTGTATTTTATATTTTGTTGTTTATGATTTAAAAATTGTATTGCGAATGTTGTGTTAACCTATAAAGGCGTGTGCATCAGTCATTTATGTTTTGTAAAATTTTTGATTGGTTGTTTTAATGTATACGCTGCTGGTAAACCATAATAGATAAATAAACGAGAGTCGACTGTAACTAGATTCTCTTTTTAAACTGTTTAGCCATACAGAGGTTTAAATTGGAGTTTTGTAGATACTAATTTATAATGACCACATTATGTGAATTGCACTATGAAACATCCACTTGTAAGAAGTTGCTCCTATAGTAACTTGTAATAATTCTATTTTGATAGTTTTCAATACGATTATTAATTTCGTACCTATAATTTTTGAGATGTTGTTGGTTATAATAAATGCTCGTCTTCAGCAATGTATGAATATGTGCTGTACACGCTTGTAGCCCTCCTGACTGCTGTATATGTTCTAGGTCCGCAAGCCCAAACCCCTCAACATCATAACCAAGACCAAGCACATGTTGTCAGGCAAGCGAGACCGCTCGCTCAGCGCTAGCGCGGGCGACGTGTCCGCAGTGCCGGGAGACCCGCAGGAGCTGCAGGCGGCCGCCAGCGAACCGGATCTACGAAACCAGGTTAGTGATTGATCTGTTGAACTTGACATAAATACAGTACTGTCAGCTCTGGCCGATGCCAACCGGTAGCGTCATGCGGATTAGACGACAGGCTGTAGGTATGGTATAGCTAGATATTTTAACCAACTTGAATTAATCCAAATTGTAAAAAAAAAATTTGACAACATTATTGACATACTCATATATACATATATGTTACCATAAAAAATGGTATGCTTCTATGTTCACGCACGTGTGTGATAAACTTGGAATACCCATCCACTTAACTTTTCGTACACAACTGTTGAGGACGGTGACTGTAGCATATTAAAATATAAATGAATAATTTCTTGAGTTAAAGCGCCATATATAAGGTTTCGAGTGAACACTTACAGGTATATATACGTTCACTAGATGGCGTTCGAAGCTTGTGATTGAATAAATTCATGTGGGTCAAGTTCCTCGCCGTCTGCGAGAAAAGTCAACTTGAAACATTATTTACTCGAATAAAAAAAATAAGACAAATCTTTTTACTCTCAACCATGTATACCGTCTTTCGTCGCGCATGACTATTCGGTAAACACGATAGTATTTATTTTTTATTGGAACGAAGTTCCTTATGGGACGATGCGGAGGGGTACCCTGGCCGAGAAAAAACTTAAGATTTTTATGTATAGTCTTTATTGTTTTCTTTATACCTCGAATAGAACTTAAAATTAATATTTTTATACCCTGGCCGAGAAAAAACTTAAGATTTTTATGTATAGTCTTTATTGTTTTCTTTATACCTCGAATAGAACTTAAAATTAATATTTTTATACCCTGGCCGAGAAAAAACTTAAGATTTTTATGTATAGTCTTTATTGTTTTCTTTATACCTCGAATAGAACTTAAAATTAATATTTTTATAATAAGGAACTTCGTTCCTATCCGGTGTCCCACAACACCACACGGCTTTTTTATTATACTTTATGCACACAATATGGTACAGAGGCGGGCTTAATGCCTTGTGGTATTTTCTACTAAGAAAAGTCAACTTGAAACATTATTTACTCGAATAAAAAAAATAAGACAAATCTTTTTACTCTCAACCATGTATACCGTCTTTCGTCGCGCATGACTATTCGGTAAACACGATAGTATTTATTTTTTATTGGAACGAAGTTCCTTATGGGACGATGCGGAGGGGTACCCTGGCCGAGAAAAAACTTAAGATTTTTATGTATAGTCTTTATTGTTTTCTTTATACCTCGAATAGAACTTAAAATTAATATTTTTATACCCTGGCCGAGAAAAAACTTAAGATTTTTATGTATAGTCTTTATTGTTTTCTTTATACCTCGAATAGAACTTAAAATTAATATTTTTATACCCTGGCCGAGAAAAAACTTAAGATTTTTATGTATAGTCTTTATTGTTTTCTTTATACCTCGAATAGAACTTAAAATTAATATTTTTATAATAAGGAACTTCGTTCCTATCCGGTGTCCCACAACACCACACGGCTTTTTTATTATACTTTATGCACACAATATGGTACAGAGGCGGGCTTAATGCCTTGTGGTATTTTCTACCGACCAACCTTTGAGTAATGTAGGTAATATCTATTGGTTAAGCCGGTTACGTGAAACTAAAAACATTTTTATTTATAAATATAAACAAGCTTTTGCCTTATGCTTCAAATTGGGTTTTACACGACTTCTTCATAATCAATAATAGCCTGTGACACTTAAAAATAATGTCTTTCGATGAGGGTTTTTTAAATTCGTGACATCTCACAGCTACCAAGCGCCGCCTGGTGGCAGAAAAAGAAACGAAAATTCTTATTGACCGTTTTAATGCCACTTACGCCACCAGATGACGCTTTGTGTGAGTCGGGTCTGCCCCCTAGCGGATTTTCAGAATCAGTTCAGTAGATCCAGAGATTACCCCATTGAACCTCTTTATAATATTTGACAATTGACAACAAAGTATTCGTAACGTTTCGAATACTTTGTTGTCAATTGTTCCTGCTTGGACTACATATTAAACATTATACGCATTTAACATCTAATAAACCGATCGCACATTACTCGGGAGTCTGGGTGCGTTAAGACACAGCTGACTCATTTCCTGCGCCGACGCAGGGCGCGGGAGGGGAGGGGGGATGCGGTCCCATTGAGCTCGTTAGTGGACGTGGGACGGGGGGACAATTGGGTGATCGGGTGTAGTCAGATGGACCTCTTGACCTCGCGAGAATTGGGTACGGGTGTATTCAATTGTTTGTTCTGGGGCAATTCACATTAATATTTCGTTTGGATTGACATGCTGTCCCGCGCGCACACGCACTATTTGACGCATGTGCGAACGTTACAGCGCGCCGACAGAAAAGAGATTATATCCCACTTAGTATTATAAATATAAAAGTTTGTGATGATTGATAGATGGATGTTTGTTACTCCTACACGCAAAATCTGCTAAAAATACTTTGCCCACATATTATATAATATGTAGTTCTATTTTATCTTTTCTCCCAGCAAAATATTTTTGCGGTGCGGGATATCGCTTGCCATTAGCTAATCGGTATGCTCGTTTAGCATATACACTATATATATATATATATATATATATATATATATGTTATATAGTGTATAAATAGCGCCGTGTACGTTATCACGTTATCAGTTTCAGGCTATCTATATACATATACATATATAGCCCGGACCTTCACGAGAGCGTCAATATTGATCACCAAACAGACTGACAATGTTTACTGGAAAATTATTTTCACTTTTGTAGTCTACTAGACGATGACTAGATGTTGCTTGCGACTTCGTGCGCGCAAAAGTAAATCCCACGAGAAGCGTACATTTTGCTGCGATCGTTTCTCGTGTTCTAATCTATATCCGAACCAAATTTCATCACAATCGGTCCAGTAGTGTCGGGGCTTATTCAATGCAAACAAATAAACATACAAACAAAATCGGGCAGTAACTTTTGAAGTAATTTGAACCGTGAGTTACGGAACCCTCCTTAGAGATGTCCTGACATGCTCTTGGCTAGGTTATCTATTGTTAGTTGCATGTCGTGAACGGCAACCATAACACGCTACTTGACCTTGTTTTTATTTGTGACCTAAAAGTTTCATAATTGTTTCATTACACACAAAAAAAATTATATAACATTATTTTGTAACCTAAACACCTACAAAAAAAA
Source organism: Phengaris arion (assembly GCA_963565745.1). Taxonomy (NCBI): domain Eukaryota; kingdom Metazoa; phylum Arthropoda; class Insecta; order Lepidoptera; family Lycaenidae; genus Phengaris; species Phengaris arion. Next base: position 3,596,692 of record OY751444.1, on the reverse strand, counting down.
TATTTTAAAAATACACTTTTTAAAACCGCCGAAAACAGTATCCGCCATGTCGGTCGATATGTTTATTATCTGTGCTGTGACGTCATACTAGTGCTGTTTGTAATCTGTGCTATAGTCCGTAGGAGTAAAATGGCGGTGTTACGCTCACTTTGACGTTTTGACATAAATAACTTTTTAAGATGTCATGAACTATTTTTATTTACAGAAACGTTCCGTTTCACAACTTACATACGTGTTTAGTGTGTTTGTGACGTCACATCCTTGCCGGAAGTTATTTCGATGTGTTTTCATCAGTGGAAATTAAAAAACAAAATTACCTATATTTTTAAATCAACTTTATTTATCAATCTTAAGTGTTTAATTCACGATATCGCTAGAATACGTTCTCCTAAGCCAAGTACTAAAGGAAATGAACCTTCAATGTATGAAATTAAGTATGAGTCAAGTAGCCTATTTATTGAATGCGCGTTGGTACTCAGGAGCTAAAGTCGGACAAAGTAACAATTTTCGAACTTTTTTGAAATTTGCAAATGCAATTGTACTATTTTTTAACCAATATTCCATCCGAAACATATTTGTTATTTTACTGACAAATGATGGAAGAGAGATGATGTGGAAAATAAATGGTACTTTGGCATAATGTTTATAGATTTCTTATGTTAACGCGAAAATTGCTTTCCAGACACAAGGACATGCACATGTGTCATATACAGAAGGACAATATGCTATAAACGTACTCAACGTTTAGCCAAAATTCTTCATACAAGAAGATGTACCGCCATCTGTTGAAAATCGATCGTTCTAAGGCCTGCAATGGCGCCCGTAACTTGAAATAACAGGCTTTATTTAGAAATTACCGATAAGAATAAATCGCGTCCATAATGTTCACTAGTTTGTCGTAATTTTGCAGCCTTTTACCGATCTCTTTATTGTCAAATGGAAAACTCGAGTGCCCCAAAGGGACACTTCAAGTAAGGACATTTTAGCCTATATCGAGGCTGTAATCCTGTAATCAAATTAACTTTATCAAAGTAAATAATTTCATTTTCCTTCGTGTTTTTTGTACAAATAACACCTACAATCTACATAAGTCTATGTTTGCAGATAAGACTACTTTAAATTTTACGAATATTATCGCAGTTTATTAACATTTTTAACCGCAAAAAAAAATTATTTTGTATCCCGACGTTTCAGCTACTTTAAGCCGGTGGTCACGGGAAGACTGAATGACCACCGGTTGCTGAAATGTAGTTTTATTTTGCAAGTCTTTTTATCGGCCGGTGAAGGTTTTGTAGGCTAGCATCAGGGCCAAGTTGCTGAATCGCGTATCGGCAACCAAACTGCGGGGGTTATCATTTATCGCCGTGTCAAATGACACCAGGGCAGTAAGCCGGCTGTCATGCTAATATCTGTGCTAATATTGTTTTTATGAGCTCGTCTATTTATAACCTTTCTTCTATAGACAATTCGATTATTAACAAGCTGATGGATTGGCCAATTTTTTATTCCAGTTTAAATTCCAGTGTTAACTATGAACTGGAATAAAAAAATAAGTACCTACACCAACACACCTACACCCCACCTGATACCTGCTAACAACACGGTCTGAGTGTCACTTATCGGCCACTCAACAGTACTAATATGGGGGGTTGGTGTTAGAAGTGGGTTGGGTTTTGCGAATTGAGGGTTTTGTATATTTTTAATGCCAAATCTTAAAATAAAATAAAATTTATAAAATATAAATTGGGGTGGGCGGTGGTGGCATTGATATTAATATTCGTCCATTTCCGTACACATTCGGCTGCCCTGCTCCGGGGCAGTTTGCGATGCCGAAAACGCCAATAGACACGAATACGCTGCTCGTGCTAGGCCCCCAGTTCCCATCGTTTGGCGTTTGACCCGCACTCCCTATATATACACTATCGGTACAGCACTCACTTCGGACTGCTCAGTGCTCACTGCTCACTGCTCAGACACGCCCACAGTGTCCGAGACGCACGCGCGCACGCCGCACGCCTGCACGCGCTGAAAACACGAGCGCTCGTTGTGTAGTACGTTCGCGCTGAAAACGCGAAAAGTTCACAGTTACACCGTCACCACCATCGTGTTTCTTAGTGTTGTTCATCACCATCGTCAGCTGTTTCTAGTCGTGGTCGTGTGTCACATGACACTGTCGGTTGTGCTAGTGTTTAACAAAAGTTGTGAGTGCCTTCCGATGCGTTTGTCGTTGGTGATGTGATGTGTCGAGTGTTGTGATGCGATGGGATGGCCAATAAGATGATGGGATACGTGATATGCGGATACGACTCGGTCGACAATCTCACGGTGAGTGAAACACCGTGTTGGCTATTGTGTGTACCATTGTAGTTTCGCACGTTTTTGCGTGCGCGGCATTTCCCCATTCTCTAGTTACGTTATTCGATTAATTGACAATTTCTTTGCAAATTAACTAATTTTTTTTAAATAAAAACCACTACACGTACCTACCTACGTATATTATATAGCCTATGTTACCCGGGCTATTATTACGAATCTGTTGGCACATAATTTATTAAAATTAATAGTTTAGGCGCTACGGTGGAACACGCATACATATTACATAGTGAGTAACTTATATTTCTACTTGGTATGTACAGGTAGTATTTAATTTTTAGAATTTTGATGAATCATTATATTTTAATGATTTTTGGAAACGTTTTCTATGTTCCTGGATCGTGGATGTGTAATAAATATGTGTATAACATAATAAAAAAACTCTATTGTACCAGCGCAGAGTTCTATTTTCAATGCTCAGAATTTTCTACGGCCTTCCCGATTCCGGAGCATATAGTCCCAGCCTAAAAGTAGCTATCAAACAAATAATGAATTATATGTATTTCAAAAGCTTCATATATCAAATGCCTGAGAGTTAACTCAAGTGCAGGTACAAAATACTTACTCATCTGTACAAGTGTACATCTATATATACAAATAAATGGTAAAGAAATGTCTGTTTGTAATTTAAAATTAACCGCTTTGCTCTAAATGCATTTAGTGCTAATATTATGATAGTCCGTGCGCTGTTTCGCTCGCTCGTGCGCGATAGACGTGTGTGTGAATGTGACACCGCGCGGACTGGACCAGCATCGTGATCACGAAAATATACTTACGAGAAATTTTCTTCTTATCTAAGTTTCCGACTCTAACGCCGGCTCGTCTCGCCGGGCTAATTCCTGGTGGGTAGGTGACCAATCTCACCATGTAGGACAATTCTATAAGTGTCAGATTCTAACCTATACAAATCTCTAAGGCGCTGAAGTCATTGACCTTACAGAAACCGGTGATTTTTAAGAAAAAGCAAAGACTTCGCCTTAATAACATCAATACAATCAGTAGTGTGAAGTCATTGACCTTGATAGCTCCTCAAAGAGCGTAAATCGTAATGTAATGTAATTTAGTATTAATTTTTTCGAGATTTTTAATTATTTTTCTGCCTATTAACGTCTTGTCATATACCCAAAACATCCGTAATAGATTTTTAATAACCTATCTTTATATTTTAAATTCTACTGTACGTGTGTATGTCACTGAACTCCTCCTAAACGGCTGGACCGATTTGAATGAATTTTATTGTATGCTTTTGGGTGGCACCCTGGATAGTTTAGAATAATTAAATTCACAAATCAGCCCGGCAGGACAACGTCTGTCGGGTCGGCTCTTATATATGTATATATATTTATGTTGACATATTTCAGTGACGTTTGCTATTTATTTTCATAATATCTTTGTATACTTTACCGTAAACGGCGCCACGTTGTGCCGGGACTCGGGCGTATCAACTATCAGCCGTCAAGGAAAACGTAGTAATTACTGCGACAGGAAACGCCTCGGCCGTGAGTGTCATAGTAATCACTCTGAGCTGAGTAGTGAGTATACTTAGTCCGTTCAGAGGTAATTTTACCTCGGAGGGTCTATGAGAGTGATCCTTATGCATGTCGTCGGCATAAAGGTGCTGTCGGAGGTAAAATTACTCGGAACGGCCTGTAGTCTCTGAGCTGCAGGTTCGTTGTTCGTTTAAATTAAATATATATCCCTCCTTCCCCCTTAATCCTTATAAAGTAAAGATATTTACACTACGGATACGCTAATCCATGTTGCTGTGTTTGTGTGATAAGTCGGAATAGCCACTTGACGGACAAAGACAGAAACGTGCTATCCGTGGTGTAAATATTTTTATTAATATGGGGGATGACATTTACTTATTTATACGGCGACAAGGAGCGAGGTTGCCACTTGTTAGGTTTTGATGCGATCCTTATTGATATGACATATTCTTTCACCTAGTTTTCTAGACGTATATTGAGATTAAACAATAGCACTATTTGGTTTAACCCACCAAAATGTGCGACAGTTGGCGGCGGGCGCAGGTCCCTTCCGGATCACCTAACGTTTACGTGCTATGCTCTTTGGTACTCAAAACACCAAGTCTTACGTTCCTACTCCAAACAGCAGCCACTAGGGGTTCGTGAAATGATAGTCCTACCAAAAAGGCGCATCAACAATAACCCTTGCCCATATTATATTATACGTGAAGCAATCATTTTAAGTACAGTTTTACGAGAATTGTGCGATCGGAGGAGTATGATATTTAGCACTATCAAAGTTTGTGTGGAGGAAAAATATTACGATAAAAGATACACGTTTCATATGACACAAGTCATACACTGCACATGCGCTTGACATTCGAACTCTTGCAATGGAACGTGTACCGACCAGTGGCGAGGGTCGGTTCTCCTTCATAGCCAAGCCCTAGCCTGTATAATAGGTACGGATTTGGATGAGGGTCTCCTAAAGGTAAGGTATCGAATATTGTGTAATGAATAAAGTTCAATTTTGAATAGCCATCTTAAAAATGCAACGAGCCGTCGAGTCCAGTTTCGTTTCGGTATAAATTGACCCTAAGAGGCAAAAGAACAAAGATCAAAACTTGAAAATTATATGAATTATTATGGGCGAATTTCGACCACGGGCCGACCCCTAGTTTAGATTATCCCTACTTAATATTATAAATGTGAATGTAAGTTTGTTTGTTACTCTTTCACGCAAAAACTACTGAACGGATTTTGGTGAAATTTGGTATTGTAGTAGTTTAGTCTCTGGATTAACACATAGGTTACTTTTTATCCCGGAAAAGTACAGTGTTCCCGCGGGATACTCGATAGTATATTTACGCGGGCGGAGCCGCGGGAAACAGCTGGTAATCTATAAATCTTCGTTTACTGGTGCCATCATGTCGTTATTGTTGAATTTATGTACAAATATTTACAAAAATCAATCAATTTTTTTTTTTTATTATTGTACAAAATTAATGTTTGAATTTTTAAAGCGAGCATCCCAAAATCTAAGTCCGCTCATAAGTTCTCTTTACTTTTTTTTTTGTTGACACTGACGTTAGTTCCATTCCAGTGAAATTTATAGAAAATATAAAATTATTTTACGAACATTTAAAATGGTGTTTGGAGTCAAAAATAAAACCTTAGTTTCCCCATAGTTACAACTGAGTGATACCCAGGTGAGTGATATGGGCAGTATTTTGTCGGGCCCTGACCGAGGCTCAGCCAGCTGTATCACACGGGTACGACGGCGACGCATGTACGACACGTAACTGTGTGCTGGGTGGATTCCAGAGCGTTCTGTGACCTACATCTCCTGCCTAATTGCATACGTCAAACGTCGACACGTACGGAGGACTATTGGTACTGTGGCGTTCGGAGTGTCACGCTGGACGCTGAGCCGCAAATACAAATACTCTTTTACTCTCAAATAACCTACATCAGACCTTTTGATATACGACATTTTTTTTTATCAGCCGCATCAGAACAAATACATCGGATGATTTGCCGCCACGTTAACATGCCGCGTACAAGTGACCACGAGACAAGCGGGGTTTTTCAAAATGGAGACTACTACAAGCAGTCAAGGATTGGCCTTTTTTTACGAGGGGAAATACGTTATGCATACAGCATTCTCCACGACCCCGGGGGAGGGTCGCAGGGTTATGTTGGGCTCCGCAGTGGTTTGCACCGATTTACCAACTAAAGCCCTTCTTCACGCTTTAGACGGTGCCATGGGAGCTGTTGTGACTACCACAACCCCTCTGACGTATTGCCTCCTCGGGCATTATAGATGACGGCGATGCTGCCATCTTCCTTCGCTAAGGGTTCCCCAGTTAATAATTGGCCTTGTGATATGTTAAGCGTCATGGCGACACGAAGGCAAGACAAATCGGGAACTGAATTCGTTTAAACTCAAGGGCGTATCCGTTGGGAATTGAGAGCATTCCAATACTCCGAATGAGAACTAATTCATCATTAAATTTTCCTTAAAGTGTGGTTAGTTTTCTTATCACCATGCGCGTTCTATTGCATAGTTTTGGTTGGTTTAGATTTCGCATCATGATGACTACCGAGCCCGCCTTCGGTTGAAATTGGTGGGTGCGGTGGTAAACCGGGGACATTCAAGGAGTTTAAAAGTTCAGTTGGATAATTAGTCACTTTGTATTCGTTTGTTACACAGTCAATGGATTTGAATGAATGCCGAGTTCCAACGATTTGATTCTAAATTCACATCTTTATTCTTAACCATAATACGTAAAAAACCTCGTTGGTATGGTTAGCTGGGACAAGAGGGGCATAGGTATTTTACTCTTTATATATATCCGGGCCAAGAGGAACATTCAACTTTCTTTGCCCAAAGATCATTTTATGCCACCTGACAATAATTGTAATTTTACACAGGAAAAAGTCTTATAATGTTCGCTGCGTGATCGAAATGTGCAATTTCTACGAAGCTTACAACTAATTGTCCTTGTTATGACGACTTCTGCGAATTAATTGTTACATACTAAATATAAGCACCGTGTTCATAATACGTCTTGAATCTCTTGACATTTAATAGGGAATAAAGCCGATGGTAAGTGACCACCCCCAATGATCTCGCAATTTTTAACCACCACTTCTTTTATGCCTAATCTCTTTTCAATAACCGACTCTAGCCTATCAATAGTCGTAGAAAGACTAGAAACCGCAAAAAAGGATTGTGACGGCCTCCCCGAGTCTCTTCTTGTTTTTGCAGCAGCTCGTTCAGCAGTATTTAAATTCTCTGCAACCATAGTAAGAGGCAATACATCGTGGTCTGCTGCCTGTGCCTGTTGTGTGTTATTCTTGATCAATCTCGCCCGAGATCTCGTCATTTTTAGCTACCGGAAGATTAAACTCGTAAAATGAGACGAGATCTCGCGGAATCGCGATTGCATTTCTCATTTCCGAAGCATGGCTCATAGGATTTTATTTACATTCAAATCTTCCCATGCCTTTGTCTGAAGTGTCATAAAATATTTTAATTTGAAAAAATGCTTAAATATCTTTCAAATTAAAATATTTATGATTTAATATATTTAACAGTTATTATAATGTGAAATATACTGTGTGAAACCTACCCGAAATATAGTTTGTGTAAAGAGCTGAATAATAATAATAATTGTTATACGTTTATTGCTAATTTAATTATCTTATTCAGAATTACCAACATTAAGGAAAAGTAATGTAATAAATGAGTAACTGAATATTATAATAACATTAGAATATAAAAGGCAAATGGGGTCTTGGGTTAGGTTTACTTGCTACCATTTTTGTGACGAACACAATAGACGTGGGTTAAAGACGATACCTGTTATTCGTGTCACTGTTATACACAGCTTCCTGTTTCGGATAACTGTTAAATAACAGTCAAATGTTGGTACTTAGTTTGGTTACTATGGTGGAAGGCCGTTCAACTTGGTGGGTTCAAATCTTGATGGGTTTTGTTCATATTCTTTTCTTTATTGAACATTAAAAGATAAGCTGTAAATAATTATACTACAACAACTACAACTTACAACTTACAACAATAACTGTATAATAATTTTTGTTTGTTAGAATTCTTCATTTAACTCCTTACTTTAGTCTGGGTTCATTGCTTTTATATAAATGAATAGTCTGCATATAGTCAAATAAATATATTGGATTAATGTCTTATGTCTCTTCAAGTCAAAATCCATTAAGTCAATATTATTCTCAGTTAAGCTTTTAATTTGATATCATAATATCATAAAAAAGCATTAAAATGAACTGACAACCAACCAAACCAAATTGTAGTTGCTTGCAGCAGCTCTTCAGCAACTTCAGATCAATCGGTTGAGGATAACTGCTTTGAAATTAACTTGCAAAATTTTCCCTGCATACATACTTTCATACATTGTAAGTAAAAGCTTGTAAAATCATGAAATAATATTAATTTTTTTACTTCAAAAAATCATACTCCTAGAATAATGAAAGGGGTTTTTACCTACTATAAACTACACGCACGATTTATACCTACTATAAATTATTTACAGATATATGTAGATTAATGATTGCCAATAATAATATTGGGAAATAAAATATATTAATTTAATAAAGTTTCATTCCTTATAGTTTTTTTATACTATGAATGTACGTAAATTAGTAGAAATTCACAATCGATTTCTACCAATTTACATAACTACATATTATATTTCTAAAAAGAGACACTTTCCTTCATGCTTTAATACAGTCTTAGTGACTGTGTTCAAATCAGTCTATGTACATAATCAATTATATTTACAGTTATTTACAGTTTTATACTTAATTACATTCTTTCATATTTTGTTGCAAAAATTGCAACTGCTGGACTTGACGCGCCCCAAGACGAGTTCTTCTTTTATTTAAAATATTTCCCGCAGCAGAAAATACGCGTTCACAAGGCACCGATGTTGCCATTGCGTTAAATTTTGTGCACGCAATTTTATATCGAGTGTAGGGTGTAGCTATTGAGCTTATGCGAATAATGTTTGATTTGCCATCTGCCGAAGTTTTCACAGCAAAATGAAACCTCAACTTCTCGATACTTCTATAAACGTTTGCAGTAAATGTTTTTTTTTTAAATGAAATAAAGACAATTGCGTTTTTCTATAAAGACAAAAATGTTATTAACAAACAAAAGTTTTTCATACAAAGTTTTTGTTTAATCAACTTATTGACTTACATACCTGTAAAGAAAAAAAAACATAATATAAAGTCTTTATTTCAGGTGTAGATAATTGTTTAACTCTTAACCTATTAATTGTTGAGATATTCATTAAAAGTCTGTATTATTGCTTCGTAAGTTTTATTATATCCATATTGCAAAAAAATTACAACATTTTCTAACCTTCCTTACCGAGGAATACAGAGAAAGAGAGCGATGTGTCACAGGCAATAATCAAACTTAAACTTCACAGCATTAAAAATGTTCACCTATCACAATACACTATAAGACGTTCCATACACGGTATAACGTTATATTATAACTTTAATCTTCCATTTTCTTACATATCCTCAGACAATGTACATTCTAAAATCTTTCATTCACTGTCAAACGTGACATCATGATGTTCTGTGGTTTACGCGGCAAAATTTAAAATGGAGACAATCGATAACATGTTGTTATGATTTTCTTTTCAAAAATATTACATATTTATATTATTTAGAATGCACAACAACCACTACCATTTTGTGAGTACAACTCAACAAGTAAATTTTGCACTGGGTAGTAGGGTTCAGCAAGCGTTTGAAATGTAAGCGCAAAAAATGTGTTAATTTACGACATTAGAAACCTTCTAATGTCTAAACTTATCAGTGTTTCTCTACTATATTATGCATGTTATATGTAACATATAAAACTTCCTCTTGAATCACTCTATCTATTTAAAAAAAACCCGCATCAAAATCCGTTGCGTAGTTTTAAAGATCCACGAAGATACATAGAGACAGATAAGAAAAAGCTGTTTTGTTTTATACTATGTAGTGAAAGATAAAACAAAAATACAATGTAAAATTATGCTAATTTAAATATTGTATATTTTTAAGCCAGTAAGTAAGTGCCTTTCATTTTTGCATATGGAGTCGTATGTGTAACAGAGAGACATCCGTTCAATCCGTTTCACAGTGAATGGCGGTAACACGTACGCTGTACGCAGGGTAGTTATTTTTTACTTGTGACGACATACTCCTATAGTGAGTTATTCTGTTATATTATTTTAATCGCAGGTATATTTAACTCTGAATATCTACTGTTATGTGTTATTTTTAAATACGTTTTAGTTTTACCTGCGAAGATAAATACGCTTCTCCTCTTGTACACAATATTACTATGTTTTTGGTGAATTTGGGTTCTTAATAGTATGGTTTTTAATTGAATAGTAGTCCATACCGTCAATTGATAATAATAATTCTACTACATCTGGGTATGTAGGTTTCGAATAGCGGTAGCGGTTTTTAGTCACGAAGTCGTTACTGTTTGTAGTGATAAAAAGTTACGAAGCAGTTTCCGTTGACCATCCGAGCTTTATTGTTAAAAAAAATGTTCCCTTCCTTACTTTAGTACTTGTGGTTAGCGGCAGCAGTTTTGTTTTATATTTGGGCAGTGATGACTCGCGGACACCCGCACGAACACAACACACACACACACACGTTTACGTTGCCTTGTAAACATCTGTATTTGTTTTCTTTCGTACCTTTTAATTTCACTTTTAAGGTTCATTATCACCCTTCGCATTGGACTGAATTTTCAGATGGGGGAACCGTGTGTTGTAGAACTTTTTGATCGTCTCTTCCGTACTCGGTGTCAGAATGTCGATTCTGCTATTTCAATCATACAAAGATACAGTCTCGATCTCATCTAACAGCAAAATGGTATTCTCATAAACGTCAAACGCAGAACAAACGTCAAACGCGTAGTAGAATAACGATTTTAGATCAGTTTATTTAAAACTAATTGAAAGTAAGTTGAAAGTGTAATTTAAATACTAGAATTTGGCTTCTGAAGTCTCACAGGTGCTGTCAGTTTGACCTTATAAACAGTATTCTAGATATTGATATCTCGAAGCTGCCGCATTCGCCTCACAGGGCACAAACTTGTGTGTCAACGGACGTAGTGCAGCATTGAAATAAAAAGTTTCTCTACGACTTTTCTCCAGTCTTCTGTAGTGACTTCTGCACACGCAATTTGTAGCAGAGTCATCATTTTAGCAGTACTGAAGGGTGGTTCAGTATTGTTCCGCGCTGCATGACCCTTTATTTGTGCCCAAATAAGCTCGATGGCGTTATACTGGCAACCATGGTAGGGAGGCAATCGAGTAACTTCGTGTCCATGCTCTAGGGGTAGTTCATCGATTTCATAGCGGAGCTTGGACGGCTTCGTTGCTTTTACCAGATTTAACAACAACTTTTAATAAAGTTGGACTTGCATCCACACCATTTCTTACCAGCCACGAGACAATTTCTTGCTTTTTATTTGTGCTTGAGTTGGTTGGTTTATCATCTTGCACAGAATGATACGGTGCATTGTCCTTTATAATTTTCGATGGGTTTTCTAAGCTGACTAGCAGCTACTCAAACCACTCTTTAAAAACCTCAAAGTTCATTTCCTCATGGTAATCACTTGTAGTTTGACAGGCGAATGCGAGGAGGCAGCCCGGAATAAAACCTTGAGAAGCTGATCCTGCGCGACATATAATAAGTCGGGCTCCTTTTTCCGATGGAACTTTTGAGGTGGAGGCCGCTGTATCATCGGTCCATGTCCGCGAAACCGTATGGTTCGCATTCCCAATTTATAATTTTATTTACTTGACGTAAGAATGTTACTCTCTTCAAAATAATATCGTAGCGTTCTAGCAGGGTTTTCCGCTTGTCAGATTTTTTAAATCTAAAGCCAATCGATTTCAAAACCTTTGATAGAGACGATTTACCGCCAAAAAATAAGCCTGCATCTTTTAACGAACTCTACTAAACTAGCTTTTCCCGTGTAGGATATTCTTTTCCCGAGTATAGGCTTGTTTCCACTAAGAATAAATCGGATGGCTTAGAGTTTCTAATGATTAACCATGATAATTAGTGAACAAAAAAACAACCTTTTTATTAAAATAATAAAAGATTATTAATATTTTTGGAAAATAAAATCGACATAATGAGTCGTTTTATCACGTGACATTAAACACCAATCAGAGAAGCGTGACGTCACACCTCGCGAAACACTTGTAAGTTGTAGCTGTGATTTTCGGAAATCAAAATTATCGAGATTATTTTAAAGAGAGTATAATTATTTTGAAGAGAGTAACATTCTTACGTCAAGTAAATAAAATTATAAATTGGGAATGCGAACCATACGGTTTCGCGGACATGGACCGATGATACAGCGGCCTCCACCTCAAAAGTTCCATCGGAAAAAGGAGCCCGACTTATTATATGTCGCGCAGGATCAGCTTCTCAAGGTTTTATTCCGGGCTGCCTCCTCGCATTCGCCTGTCAAACTACAAGTGATTACCATGAGGAAATGAACTTTGAGGTTTTTAAAGAGTGGTTTGAGAAGCTGCTAGTCAGCTTAGAAAACCCATCGAAAATTATAAAGGACAATGCACCGTATCATTCTGTGCAAGATGATAAACCAACCAACTCAAGCACAAATAAAAAGCAAGAAATTGTCTCGTGGCTGGTAAGAAATGGTGTGGATGCAAGTCCAACTTTATTAAAAGTTGTTGTTAAATCTGGTAAAAGCAACGAAGCCGTCCAAGCTCCGCTATGAAATCGATGAACTACCCCTAGAGCATGGACACGAAGTTACTCGATTGCCTCCCTACCATGGTTGCCAGTATAACGCCATCGAGCTTATTTGGGCACAAATAAAGGGTCATGCAGCGCGGAACAATACTGAACCACCCTTCAGTACTGCTAAAATGATGACTCTGCTACAAATTGCGTGTGCAGAAGTCACTACAGAAGACTGGAGAAAAGTCGTAGAGAAACTTTTTATTTCAATGCTGCACTACGTCCGTTGACACACAAGTTTGTGCCCTGTGAGGCGAATGCGGCAGCTTCGAGATATCAATATCTAGAATACTGTTTATAAGGTCAAACTGACAGCACCTGTGAGACTTCAGAAGCCAAATTCTAGTATTTAAATTACACTTTCAACTTACTTTCAATTAGTTTTAAATAAACTGATCTAAAATCGTTATTCTACTACGCGTTTGACGTTTGTTCTGCGTTTGACGTTTATGAGAATACCATTTTGCTGTTAGATGAGATCGAGACTGTATCTTTGTATGATTGAAATAGCAGAATCGACATTCTGACACCGAGTACGGAAGAGACGATCAAAAAGTTCTACAACACACGGTTCCCCCATCTGAAAATTCAGTCCAATGCGAAGGGTGATAATGAACCTTTCTTCGTATTTGTTTATTGTTAGGTACATATATGAATAATTTGTTTGGCGTTTTTATTGTTGTTTTTTTACATTGAGGCACTACACAATATTTATAATACGAGGAATTCATTATTTAATAAAAAACACAATTGTTTGTCATAAGCAAACACGGCTGTTTCGCGAGGTGTGACGTCATTCAAGACGCCATGACAGTTTGGCCTTTTTCGCGGTCGATTTCAAGTTAATATCTAAAAACTCCAAAATACTAATGTAAAAGTCCTATTTTTCTTAAAATAATATATTTTTGGGGTAAAATAGATGCTAAGCTATAGTTTTAAACAAATTCCCAAATTTTGTCAACTAGCCTATTATCCCTAAATGTGGTTGCGAATAGCAGCCGCATCAAAATTATCAATGCCAACAATTTTCTTGTCCCTCTTTCTTTTTTTCGGTGTACGTAAAGTATTATCTTCTGAGCCTGATGGTCCGTATTTCTCTTTCAGAATTTGAGATTTTTAGAGTAACATCCCTAGTGTTTAAAAAAAAGGGTTAACTGACGCAACATTGTAACGACGTTCAGTTCTTTAGATCAGAAATTGTTTATTATGTTTAGAACGGTTTATTAATGAAAGCAAATTATAAATTATCGTATCGGTCTTTATTACTATAAATATGTAATCGTAATTGAAAAATGTTAAGCAATTGTGCAGTTCTAACAAAACGAAAAAATATATTATTTTATGTCCACCGTTACAACGGCGGACATAAAATAATATATTTTTTCGTTACGTTTGTTACGTTGTTGAATTTTGATGAATTGTCAAATGTTACCTATTAAAATGACTCCACTTTAAGTGCTTAATAGTAAATAAGTTTAATCTCCAGATAAATGAATCATCTAATTCAAGTGTATCAACGAACTTGGCGGTGTAATATTAAAGAGAATTATTGCTTGAAGTAGTAACTTATCTTTCTTATCTAATCACTTATGCAACAGGTGTAGCTCTTGTATTCTGGGCACGCTTGGGGCGTGCTTCCATAATTCGTAATAAGTTTCCTGTCTAATCGTCATAATGAGGCTTTATCACGGTCTCATATTTCCTCGTTTATCCTGTTCTATGCATATTTCAGATTGGTCTATGATCAAAACTTAAGTCATAAGCATCTAATACAAAATTAATACCATATTACATATTCTATAAGGCTAAAATTTTGTTATTTTTTAAATGTTTTATTTCTAAGGCAATAACAATTTTATTGTTTTTTTAATATCAATCACTTCCGATATCTGCTCCGCATTTCAACCAAATCTAATGCCTACACACGAGTGTGACAATCTCTCTCTGTCCCACCGGTGTGAGATCATATCGCTCCGTCTCCTTCAGGGCTTTGCCCCCGGCGCGTGCTCAGTGGTTAACCGATTCTCGACGGTTGTTTTGACCAAATTGTAGCAAATGGGTCATTTGCACATTACTGATGTTGAGGATTTTTTTATACCTACTAACTTAACGTACTTCCTCGTGCAGATGGTTCCGGAATACATAAGAGTTTTAACTTGTCTGCAAAAAAAGTTTACCTGCAGTCTTGTTTGGTTATTTAATAACCTTTTTAACTTAAGAAATGGTTAAATAGCCAAATAATTAATTTAATGAGATAACTAATGGCTAGGTTAGTTGGGATTTTTTTTGGCGTATGCGCACTAAGGCTGCGCTAGTCGGTTTTTCATCCATACAAACGCTGTTGGTGATTTACAATGTAGACCAAACATTGTAGACCCAAATTTTAGCTTCATATCAATTTTTGTTACCCTTATCTAGGGCGGTATGTGCTTATATTTCTAAAATTTAACTTAGTTTAGAAGATAATAGCCTCCAAACATCGGATTTTTAGTGCAATTTTTGACCGTAAATAAAAAACAAACGAAGAATGAAAACAAAAAAAAAAGCAAGCACATACCGACACAGTTTAATTGTTCAGCAATTGAGATAATTTTACTTTGGACAGTAATATTATATAGTTTTATTCATAAAACACCCAACAGCCGAGTGTCGATTTGCGTGAAAAAAAAAATGAGAAAATGTTCCATCAAAATAAATTCTTTTGTCACTGAATTAAATTATTTCATTTTATAAAATACATTGGGCGTTTTTGACCTGCTGTTTTTTTTTTAAAGATTGTGTAATTTATAGGTTATGTGTATATTTTCATTTTGTAATTTAGTATATTTTCATTTTGTAATGTAATGTTTAGGGCGTTTTCCTACTTCATCAAAGCAAAGTTTCAAAGTAGACACGATCTGCAAAACACCAACTTTATACGAGAGCACATTTAGTGGGAAAACAGCTGCCATTTCGTCAGTTATTGATTAATTAACATATTCGTATAACATATTTTATTGCTATGTCATTGCTTTTCTGAAATAATGTAGATTGTAGATGAACTTTTATACGTTGTATGAACTTCGATGTCCGCTTCTACCTCGGAATCGAATATACGCTAATTTGAATAGAAAAAAAAAACAACCTGATGTCTGCTTTTACGTCGGGAGAAAAAGAAAGCCCATTTTAAATAAAATATTAAGTATCGATTAACTTAATTATTCGTTATCAATTTTAGGGATATTTGAAATAAAAATTACTGCCCTTCATTAAATTTCAACTATTGTAAACTAAATTATTGTAGATGTTTTCATTTACGATACTTACCGTATTTCACATAGCTTTATCTACGTCGCGTCATAAAAATTATTGGACTCTTTTATTTTGTTTCTGAAATGAAAAAGTTTCTCTTTTGTTATTTATTTATTTATGCTCATTTATCATTTTACAAAATAATCAACTCTTCTTTAAATAAAATAATTTACAATTTTTAATCAGTCTTAAAAAAATTAACTAACTTATTTTAAAATGATTTATTAGAACAAAAACTTAACATCTTATAAACTTAAATCATTTTAAAATAAAAATAAAAACTTACTTTAACAAACATTTTTACTTCTTGCAGAAAAATAGAGATCAAAACCTTAACAATCTGGCACAAGTAAACTAACTATTTAAGTTTTAGTAATCAATAAGCTATTCTAAAAATTCTGGATCTTCAACTGTTGCGGGTTCTGTAACGGCACTGTGTACAATATTTCTATAGAAATCATGGTATCTTGGTGGAATTAAATTTTGTTGACACAAAGACATCAAATCATTGTATTTAGCCGTAGTAATACGTAAAGGTCCACCATAAACTTTTTCAAGTTCAGGTGTTCAAGTTCTGTCCTGTAATAGCCTTTCTTTTACTTTTCCTTTTAAAACTATTAATACATGGCCGATTTCTCATTTAAATCACATTTATAAAATATTTTATTTTTTGAGTCCACCATTATTTCGCGAACTTGATTCCACCTTACTTTGTAATCCCACCCATCTTCATTTTCAATCCATCTGTGCTGATTAAGAGTAGCCTTAAAATGTAAAATATCGTTCTGATTTATCTCTACGACTTCATAAGGTTCTTCGTTTATTTTACTCCAGCGCACATAAGTATACCACCCTTGCGGCGAATAGATCAACTAGTTTTTAGACAATCGTTCTATTAGTGCATGCACGCTGTCACCCTCTTGCTGGGTATGGCCTTTTTCTAAAAATCTGTGACAAATTTTAATACCAAAAGTTTTAGACAGATGTAAATACATAGCAAAAACAATGCGGTTTCGATTCTGACCGCCACAATTATCAGACCATAGCCGCACGTCTGATATTCCTTTTTGCACTTATATTTTTATAAAAGCACAGAGGCAGCTCGCAACTTCATTAGATCCCCTTTTGGCTGTTGTTTCGTCCCACATGTAGCAAACAGCTTTTTTTAGACCCATATCAAAAACAGTAAAATTGTAAGTAGATAATTTTCTTTGATAATAGAACGAACTTACTTCACCATGTGGACAGTTTAAGATTTTTTGAAAATCAAATGTCGTCGCAGCTAACACTTCTGAAGGATTGTTCTGAGACTGGTGCTTGTCTTGGGATTTCAATGACCTGACAACATTTTTATTTATACATATTTAGGATATGTTTGGCGTAGGTTTGATTTTCGGAGTATTCTAGGGGGTTATTTTTATAAGCCGTACATTGATCGCATTGATCATTTTCTGGCATAAAAAAAGCCTATATTTAAATGGGAATTAATAACATTCCTATACTGTCTTAATGATTTGACAATTTCTCTAATATTATTGTCCAGAGCCCATGATTTATATCAAATCAAATCAAATTCCTTTATTGCTAGAATGTAGTACATAATGGTCTTATATTCTCTGAGAGCTGCTGATACATTCTGCCATTACAATAGCGTGCAATGCATTAAAAATAATAATTGTTTTGTAGATTAAATTACATCACCATGCTAGGGAGTTAAATTTAACAAATAACATTTAGATAAAAGTTAAAGATTCGTATAAATAGTCAATTTGTTTACTATGTAAAAATAAAATTCATTATAAAATTGTTACAATGTCAAAGGATAAATTAGCAAATATACATAATACAAAACAATCACAATAAAAGAAATTACACAAAAGATATGATTTTAAAAACAAATAAATAATAATACCTAGTTACATATTATGTCAATGTTGCAAAATTAAATCCACTTCCCATTATAAAGATAAAATAAATTCAAACATTAGTGAAGTCAATGTGTAAATAAAGGATAGTATATTATGTCAATTTAGTCATATACGTCATTATTTATCGATTTATTTTATCTTTTCTTTAAATCTCATGTATTCGTCGAAAGTATAAAAGGAGTTTTTCAATAGCCATTTTGATAACTGAGTTTTTTCAGAGAGAAAAAAATTAATTAAATTCAAATCTTTAAATCTGTCGGGAAATTTATTATAATATTATAACGCCAATGCAAACATTTCTTTTATATAAATCTAGACGATATTGGGGCATATATAATTTATATTTAAATCTTGATGGGGCACTTCTATTATAAGCCGTAGCGTTTTGTTTGCGAACACAAATTTTTCTAGTTTGTTGCATACGAAATCAATGTGTGACTTCCAGTCATAGTGCCAAAATTTTGTACATTTAACTTCCTTTAATTGAGTGTCATTAAAAGTAATATTTATGTCAATAGGATGAGTTCGGTAGTCACCAAATTGGATTAATTTAGTTTTGTCCAGATTAACTTTTAAATTATTATATTTTAGCCATATAAATATTTTGTCAAGTGTAGAAGATATTATATTTTGATACGATTGTTTGCTCTTACATTTAATGAGCACACTTGTGTCATCTGCGCATATACATTTTAAACATAATACTAAAGTTTAATGAATTGTCTAAATACAATTTGTTACTGTCCTTACGGATGTAATGAGATTCTACTGGTTGGAAACTTTGTACATGATCACAAACACTTTTTACTACTGTTTCAGTTTCAGCACCACGTCGATCTTGTTCACAAAAGCCTGTTGTTTTAACTTATCTATCCATCGCGCTTTGAATGAATTGATTACTTACACATAATGTATTTATGTTTTACAAATGTTTACTGTAGTCTCATTGTTTGACAATATAGGCAGAAAATACTGAGAGGTCAAATTACGTTTTGACTAAATATTGAATCCAGATACATCAGCATTTATAATTCGATCAGGATCGTCTACAATATCTTCGGCATTTTCACTTATTAAGAATTCTCTTAAATCAGAGTGCCATTTTCTCAGGCTTTCTTCTGTAACCCTGCTTCGCGCTGTGTTTATAGATTCAGCATGTCGCTGACTTATAACGGGAAACTTTAGAACCATTTTCGTCCAGGAGTCCCATTTTTTAAAAGGATTTTTTCGACCGTCCTCTTTTATCATTTGGCTAACAGTTTCCAATTTTTCTTCGAGACACTTATGTAAATCTTCCTCACTATATTTAAAAAAGTGTTTTTTTAAATATAGTGATATCTTTCATCTAAAACAATAAAAAACAAAGTTAAACTGAAATCTGCTCATCCTTAGGAACCACTATATTGTACCAATAGCAAACCAGTGGTCAATTACTGGTACACTACAAATGATTTTAATGATAGGCAGGAATAAATCTTTAAATTGTTAAACCGAAGCATCGCTACGAAAAAACGAAGAAAAAAATTTACTTACCATAGTCGCAAACCAGCTGGTCAACAATAGGAACCCAGAACAAGTAGCGTTCCAGTAGTTAACCATTTAAAAAAATACTAAATAATGTCATTTTTAATCAAAATAAATAGTTCGTATCACTTAAATGGTTACTTAATTTTATTTGTAATACATTTTCATAGCAATATAATAATGGGTGATTAATTAAGATATAACTTACCACGTCAACGTGCGCTTCTAACTGTAATGGCCGCCGGACGGCAAGTGAACGAGACACTGGTCTGAGAAACAGAGCAGGGTAGGGATATTTTTTGTTCACTCTCGCAAAAATGACGTCTGAAAGGTCCGTAATAGTCTAGGCAACTTAACAAAGTAATAAGATTTTTAAAAAATGCCCGTTATTTCTTATTTTTTTCAGTAGATCATGCGTGTGGTCAACCTCTGGTACCTGGTTTGGGACTGGTACACCCATCCCACGTAATGTTAGAAAATTGGACAAATATTGTACGAATTGTATTTTAAACGTATATTTTGACTTAAACAATATGATATAATAGAATATATATACAAATTATGTAAATATTTTTGTAGTATGCTTGCCAAGACCTATATATCTCGATTTAATTTTTTTAGATGTTAGAATCTGAGGTTTAATTTTCGAAATACATAATTTTGAAAAAACCTATATAGCCTATGTTACCCGCGGCATCATTGCGAATCTATTGACACCTCATTTATTAAAATCGGACCAGCAGTTTAGACGCTACGAGGGAACAAACATACATACATACATACATAGACTGTCAAAATCATTACCCTGCCTATTGGCTTCGCCGTAGTCGGGTAAAAATCAGTGCTATCAAATATATTCATATTGATGTGTATTTGAAGAGAATTACATAAAGCTTAAATTTATTTTTTCACTTTACATACATCAGATTTTTTGTCCCCTGGTGGTTTATGCGTTGTGTCTGTACAAATTACTATGTTGATTGTCATCATTGTTGCAAGAGCTGTTTCTGAAAACAAATATATAATTTTGTTTAAAAAGCAGAGAATATTTGTATTTACTATATTATTATTAATGTGCTTAGTATGTTATACATACAACATATTTACGAGCACTAATTCCTCAGGTAGTAGAATATCCTCTATTACTGTCTGCTGAGTTCATTTTGAGTTTCCGGAAAACAACATATGATGATAATATATATATGTATAAGTGACACTCACTCGGTGTTGAGAGTCTCCATACACGGCAGCATCCCCAATTATTCCCAAGATATTGATTTCTTATGTTTCGGCCAATGTTGTTCATTGTTTTAAACAATTACGGATTGTGTCGCGGTGCACTTTTCTTTTTCCCGACGTTTCGGCTACTTTCCAGCAGCCGCGGTCACGGGAGGACTGAGGTGTCAATTGTCCTATTTATTGAAGTTGTTCAACTACCCGAAGATTCTTCAATTATTATTTGTGTTCCGATCTACGCAAAACATACTAACAGTATCTTGAAGCCGCGGTGATTTCAAATTACATTTTATTTTATAATTATTGGATTCCAACTAGATGGCAGCACGCAGCCATCTTCTCGGTTAAAATTAGGGTACTTTTTAATTTCTATATCCTCCTCGCGTATCATTCTTGGGCGATGTACGATGGCGGTGTGCCATTGCCAGTAGGTACTTGTGGCTTATCAAATCTTATGTAATGGCGAGGTTGATCCAGTGTGTGTTCGCAAATTGCATATTTATTTTGTGCGACGGTGTTTAATATTAGGTCTTTACCTATGAAATTGCCGTTTTGTATGAAAAAATTTAAACTAATTTTTTTCATGTATTTTTTATTTGTATAAATCAAAGTAATCACCCATGCAATCAATGCATCTTTGCCAACGCAGTGGCAGTTTATTGATGCCCTTCTTAAAGAAATCAGCTGGACGGGAGGCAACAAATTCTTCAAAGGCGTTCTTGCAACCTGGAGACCGTCTGCTGTGCAGTATGAGGTCGCGCGTTGTCGTGCAGGAGCAGCGGAGACAAGCGATTGACCAATGCTGGTTGGAGATGTGCCAGCTTCACCATCATTGTGTTCAGTTCTTCACAGTACACATCTGCAGTAATGCTCACCCCGTTTGGTAAGAAGCTGTGATGAATCACACCGGCGCTAGACCACCAAACAGTGACTATCACTTTTCTAGGGGTAAGTTTTCGTTTAGGGCATTGTTTAGGTGCTGAACCAGGATCAGTTATCAAACAGAATCCATTTTCATCGCAGGTAACAATGCGGTTCAAAATTCCTTAATTTGTGTGTCTGTTGAGCAGTGCAAGGCACGTCTCGACGCGTACTTCGCGCTGGCGATCATTGAGTTCGTGGGGCACCCATTTGTCAAGCTTGCCAATTGGACGCAAATGGACCAATATTGTTTTGACGCTAACGTCGAAAGCTGCTGCTAATTCAGCCGTAGATTGTGTGTATAGCTTCACATAATCGCCTTTAATTTGTCATTGTCGACCAAAGTCTTCGGACGACCGCGAGGTTCATTTTTCAGGTCGAAATTTCCAGAACGGAAGCGAGCAAACCAATAACAGGTGGTGCGTTGGTTTGTAGTGTTAGCTCCGTAAACGTCGTTGATGTTGCGTGCCGCTGGTGCCGCGTTGCTGCCACGACGGTACTCATATTCCATAATTACTCGAATTTTTAACGTATCCATGATGACGAAAAAGATTGAAATGCGATGAAAATGTAACACTAATCAATAAACAAATGACTACTTTTGGAAAAAGAATTCCATGTTTTTAAAATAAAATTAATTTGAAATTAGAATTCTTAGCCAAACAAAAATTTTCATTTGAAATAGCCAGTACTGCAGAACGGCAATTTCATAGGTAAAGACCTATTATATATAATAATTATCTGCGATGTGTTCCTTTACGCGGGTGTTCATGAAAACGAAACCAATGACCAAAACAAGTGACCATAGACACCACAGATTATAAAAGTGTTGCTACTAGTGCTGCCCTCGCAGAGAGTATCTCATGTCTGCGTTTCGTTATTGCAAAGGCTAGTTTTCAATAATCCGGGGTTTTTCGTTTTATTTTTACTCAAATTGACAATGTTGCAGATTTAAAGTAATAAGTAGATATAAAGAAAAAAAAATAGAATGTTTCACGATATTAGGTATATCGGATGAAATATATCGATATTACATTCGATACTAGATGATTCGATAGTATCGGATTGAAGAGATATATCGCGTGCGTGTCGATATTTTTTGAAATATCGATTTATATCGCCCCCTACTACCCTGAAACACATCATTATATCTGGTTCTCAATTTTGTCACAAGTTTTTTGTTACATATTTTGATACATATTATATTTGACACATTTTGCTCAACATTTTTGACATTTTCATTTCTTATAGAAAAGTTTTTTGTTATTAAATTTAGCTTTATACAAGTGTGTAAACCAATCACAGTTGGACAATTTAATTTTGTGACAACAAAAGTAATGTTTTCCGGTTTTGTTTTGTTTTCAAATAAGCAGCATATATTTGACACTGACAGTATCGAAATTATGTGACCACTGACATAGAGAATAGACAGGCTGATTGGATTAAATAAAGTAGTATATTTTTTTAATTGTCGATTAATAACTTTGTCTTGAATTTTTGATTGAAAACTAGTCTAATAAATCCTTATTTTCTCTAACAAGCATTAAGTCATTCAAAAAATATTGGTTTAAATTACTTCGTAATGGATTCAATATGAATTTCAAAGAGGAAAACAATCTTTCGACTGATGCTTGTGTGGCAGGTGCAGCCAAGACAGTATTTGCGACCATAGCTAAGTCGCTTGATATAATTGAGGTATTATTCCAAGCTCTAATAATATTTTCATGTAATGGGAGCCTTGGGCAACACACCAAATCATTCAGAGCAGCGTCAAAAGAGCTAATTTTCCTCGAAGAGCCTTTCAGCTCTTGCTAACATTTCTTCCAAGTCTTGAACTGTGGAACGTCTGCTAGTACTTGGCGTGGAAGATGTTCCCTCATTGACGTCTGAAGCTAATCTACTCTGTTCATTTCTTAATATTTTTAGATGATGATGAGATGATGATTGATGATGAGTAAGTTTCTTTAATTAGTTTTTTTGCTTTTTCACAGTCCTCGTTGCTGAGCATCAAATTGAGACGTCTATCCAGATACAAACATTCTAAAACTACATCGTTTTTAAGTTAGTTTTGCTTCCCGCACCTCTATGGCGTTTATCAAGCTTTTAGCAAAGTCGGCATTTATTCCTTTAAGAGCATTCTTGCAATTAAGCCATGTAATATAAAAATCACCTATTGTGAGGTCGTGTCGCTGTAACTCTATGGTGGCTCGATTAGCTGGCCCCATACTTTCTACCAAAGAAATAATATCTGCCCAAAATTGTGAGGAAAGCAACGATGATACGAGGGCGGGTCAATAAGTCCGTGACTTTTGGAATAAAACACAGATTTTTTGATAAATAAATCATTTTATTTTTCAACGTAGTCCCCCTTGAGCTCTATACACTTTGTCCAACACTTCTCCAATTTTTTTTATCACTTCCAAAAAATATGATTTGTCGAGGTCCTCAAAATAGGCCTTTGTTTGCGAGATGACTTCATCATTGGAGTCAAATCTTTTTCCACCGAGCCATTTTTTCAGGTTTGGGAACAAGAAGTAGTCACTCGGAGCCAAATCTTGAGAATAGGGTGGATGTGGGAGCAATTCATAGCCCAATTCATGGATTTTTGCCATGGCAACTGCACATGTGTGCACCCTTGCATTGTCTTAGTGAAAAAGAACTTTTTTCTTGGCCAAATGAGGTCGGTTTTTTTTCAAATCCTCATTGAAGCGGTCCAATAAGTTGGCATAATATTCCCTATTAATTGTTCTTCCCTTTTGAAGATAGTCAATGTGGATTATCCCACGTGCATCCTAAAAAACAGTCGCCATAACTTTATTGGCTGACAAACCCACCTTGGCCTTCTTTGGCGCCGATTCACCCTTAGAAACACACTGTTTTGACTGTTGTTTGGTCTCTGGTGTATTGTGATGGATCCATGTTTCGTCCACGGTTAAAAAACTCCTCCATATTGTGATTAAACAACGCCAAACCTTCCTGTGAAGTTGTTACACGATTGCGTTTGTGGTCGACTGTGAGGAAACGCGGCACCCATCTTGCGGAAACTTTCTCATGCCCAAGTGATCATTCAAAATTGAAACCACTGAGCCATGCGAGATGCCTATGGCTTCCACAATCTCTTGCACTTTCAATCTTCGGTCGGCCAACACCATATCGTGAATTTTTTCGATTGTTTCGGGTGTAGAGACCTCATCTGGGCGTCCAGGACGTTCGGCATCTTCAGTGCTTGTAAGGCCACAACGAAATTCAGTAAACCACTTTTTTACCATTGAAATCGATGGTGCAGAGTCCCATAGTATTTATCAAACTTAGCCTTGGTCTCGGTAATGGTTTTTTTTCGCAAAAAATAATGCTTAATAAGCACACGAAATTCACTTTTTTCCATTGTTTCCTTAAGTTACTGGATAGTCTGATAAATATAGCTGTAAAACACAAACTAACTGACGCAGCTAGTTCAAATTTTGATAGGAGTCAACTGACAGATGCCTGTTGACAGGAGTAGTGTTGCTTTTTCAGTAAGGAGGTTAGAAATTCAAAAAGTCACGGACTTATTGACCCGCCTTAGTACTTCAGGTATCGCGTGAGATATATCCTGGTATGTGAGCAGTCGTACCAACATATTAAACGTGGACGACCATCTTGTCGCGCAGTCATTTATAGGTTTTTTTAATGCAGCCGCCTTAAGGATGTTGCTGTTATTTGGTTTTCGCAAAATATTTACAACTCTTCGAGCTACAAATATTGTTGCTTTTGCTTCAATATTTTCGTTTACTGCATCCTTTATGGCTAATTGTAAAGTGTGTGCAGCGCAAAGCATGCCTCGTATATTGTAATCTGTACTGGGCAGAGTGGGGAGACAATCTCTTACAAATTCTTCAGTATTAAATAGGTCTTCATTATTGCTTTCGTTATCCAAATCTGTAGAAAAATAGAAATGATTTATTAGCCGAAAAAAAGGAAATCAGATCAGCGATTGTTCCCTTTTGCTCCCGCAGGGTTTGCCACTGGAGGTAAATGGGAATGAAAAATATTTTAGAGTAAGTACCTCATTTTCTGTTCATCTTTTATATTGAAAGTGTAAACCGGTCCTAAGAAACGTAAATAAGGTTTCCAGAAATCAATTACGGATACTTCAGGAACATGATCCACTGCTTATGTAAAGACGTCTAGGCAAAAAAATTATTGTCATACTCAAAGTAAAACATCATCTCATGTATGAGTTACTCTACGCAAAACGCAAACTCGCCCATATAAAGAAAATTATTTTTTTGTAATATGACAATTACTTTTCTGCTTAAACGTCTTTACATAAGCAATAAATCATATGCCCAAAATATCCGTAATTGATTTTACCGAACCTTATATATTAGGGATATGCATTGCGAATTCGTAGTTCGTACAAATTTTTAGCTTATTTGAATTTTACAATATGACATACCTACTTATAGCGTCTTCTCCTTCTGGTTCTTCATAGTCGTCCTCGTGTCCTTCTGACATATTGCCGTCGTCATTACTTTCTTCGATAAAATATTTCCCTCCTATGAGTTTCACCATTCTAATCATGTTTGCCCCATTATCTGTACAAACGCAATATAACTGATTGTTACCAATATTAAATCCGGCTAAAACGCCCTCTAAAGTTTCTTTTAAAAATGTTGCAGTTTGTGGTTGGTAGACTTCTACTACTGCTATGTTGCGAACCACAATTTGTTCCCCTTTTATATACTGGATATTTATGCCAACAAAAATTCTTTCTGTGCATGTAGCCGAATCTAATTTTATGCAGACCATTTTTTACATCTTGTGAGATTTTGTTTTTTATAGCGTATGCTTGCTCTGTAATTGCATTTTTAATAGATTTTTCGTTTATCTGGGATTTGACATCTACATCTGATGGTACTGCTAGATTTATAAGTCGCTGGAAAGCATCATCATTAAGCATGGCCAGTGGTCGCCCGTGTACAGTTATTAACTGCATACAAATTTCTTTAATATTTGTCGCTGTTTTATTTACTTTCAAATTTTCCTTATTTATATAGTTTGCTTGATTAATGTCCAATACCGTTTTGAATTCAACTGTATGCTTTACAGCTAGATGGTTTTTTAAATTTCTTGTGTGTTTACCCTGTAAACAAGTAACAACGTTCATATAATTATGTTAAAGACTATCCACGTTTTTACAAAAAAAGTTTTACTAAGTTTCAATATTTAGCAGTTAGCACAGGTCAGTTTGATCTAGCTATTACATGACCTTTCATACGATATGTCATGTACATAGCCAAATTAAAGAGACCTGTTTCTGTTCTACCATAATATAGCCGTTCGTCCTACATCTTAAGATACATTGTTGCGTGCAAGTAGTGATCGAGTTGAACACAGCTCACGCAGTGCGCATGCGCCAGCTGGTAGCGTACAATAATTGACCCTATTCGTAAAGAATTACAATCTAAAGTCGAAGAGGTTACTTGGTTAGCGCTTATGAAGGGGTAACCCTTTTAGATGAGGTTATTCAATCCATACGGCTTTTTCGTTGTGCTTAACTACTATTCGACTTATTTATTGGGAAACCCTTTGAAAGGGTTTTCCGTTCAACGGATTACCAAATCATAAGTGTAACCCCATCATAAGGGTTTTTAATTAACATAAAGTAGCCAGCCTTTCAAAATACCCAATCAAAACCCCTTAAAGGGTAAGCACTGGTGGTCCCTGACCACTGTACGCAAAGATATTATCTTTTTTACACATTTCTTTACTCTGTTTGTCAAACTTAAGATTTAATTCTTTAAGGACTTGGTAAGACATTACATTTATGTCTGCTCCAGTGTCAATTACGCAATCTACATTTTTATTGTTTATTTTAAAAGAATAATGCCAGGCACAGACAATTGTCTGTGCTATTCAAATTTGTACTAGGATTTTGCGACTTTTACGTTTTTAATGTTGAACAATGCCCCAATTGTAAATCTCTCTGCCTCAGCACTTTTTGGCCTTGATTCATCCTCGAGATTTATGCTACGTACCCCAGAAACAACAGTCCTGATACTATTTTTCTTAAAGCATAATTGAGTAAAATGTCCATATTTAAAACATGACCTGCATCTACGTTTCCACGCTGGACAGTTGCGGCGACCATGCAATATGTTGCACTTTACACACGTTGTTCTGGATCCAGGTGTAGCTGACCTTGGGTGACCTTGGCGTGATGAGGATCTTAATTTATTTACCCTTTTGGCTTGCAATCTGCTTCCCTGCTGTGTAAGAACGTCAAGTCGATGAAAAGTCGTTCAGATGGATCTGAGCTAGCCACCATAGGTAAATATTTAAATGCCACATTGTATAACGTTGGGAACTGTATTTTATAGTCTGCCCACACTTCTAATGGGTTTTCGTTAAATCTACTGACTGGAGCCCTCAAATAAATCGATAACTCATCTGAAAGACTTTCATTACTTTTATTTGTTTTCCAATTCCGCTGGACCAGTTTATGTTTATCACTCCAGAGATCCGATGATAAACTAATTTTGTCTGAATTGTCCGAGTCAGATTCCACAGTAGATTCATCTTGCTGATTTTTTAAAATCATCTCTTTAATTTTACTGACGGCATTTGCGCACGCCAAAGAATCTTAAAAATGAAGTTTTTTATCTTGGGTCCAATATTGTAGCAATAGCTAATGATACCTGTTCAATGGCGCCCATTCGTTTATTAATTTCGGTAAGAATACGTTTTTGTACCTCCTTGATTAAAGATTCTTCAATTACTAGGTTTTTTAGTTTTGATATCATGCAGTGCACTAATGGAATGACTTTGCTACTTGAGCAATATTTATCGCCAGATATTTCCTTGGTCGCTGCTTCTAGTGGGCGTAGTATGTTAAGAAGCGATGTTAATATTGTCAACTCCATACCAGTTAACATCGGCGGTGCTGTTTTATGACGAATTAAAATTTCGCTTACAGCATTTCGTAAATCAAGGAAACGTGCAATAATATAGTACGTGCTGTTCCAACGTGTAGGGACATCCTGAATAAATTTTGTGTCAGCTTTAACTGATTTACGCAATTCGTCACTTGCTACACAACTTTGTTTAAAAAAAGTAACAACATTTTTTACTTTCGTTATATTTGCTGGAATTCCCAAAATAATTTGAGCTACTAAATTAAGTGTAGGGGAGGTAAGCCTAAAACGGGTACGCTAAGGGACATGTGAAATAAAAAATACTTAGAAACGTA
The DNA here is from genome assembly GCA_963565745.1 of Phengaris arion. Classification (NCBI taxonomy): domain Eukaryota; kingdom Metazoa; phylum Arthropoda; class Insecta; order Lepidoptera; family Lycaenidae; genus Phengaris; species Phengaris arion. The sequence continues at coordinate 3,567,881 of OY751444.1, read as the reverse complement.
AAATGTACCAAATAGTTTTACTAAAGGAAATGTTTATTTAATATAGTATATAAAAAAAATAACAAACATAACCATTCTCTTCAACAATCTTAGAAAAACAGAAATTAGGAGACCCTTCCAAATACCCGTTTTGCCCTTATAGGGGGCCTAAATCAGGTACCTCATCAGGGCATAACGGGTAAAGGCTATATAATGAGAACAATCAACTTATTTTTATAGTTTTACAATATTTATTAACATAAAATCACGTATATTGTCATTTAAGCGTCTTAAATTATTAATCAGACTCATATTCAATCTTAACTTGTTTAAACTATAAATCATCTTTGGCAACAAACAGCTACTAAGAAGAATTTAAAAATAAACTAGAGTACCTATTGTTATTTTTATAGTTTTACAAAATACTTTAACATGAGATCACTAATTATATTTGCTCATTAAAACTTCCTAAATGTATAATTAGACCCGTATTCAATCTTTAATCTTGTTTAAATTATAAATCATCGGTGGAACAAAACAACTAAATAAAAACTAGTAAATAAGAATTAAATAAAAACTAAATTACTCTTGGCAAGCATCACAGTAATAATTGCCTCTGCCAGAATAAGAAGTGCACGCTTAGTGAGCCCACATGTCACAATCGTCACACCTGATCCAATCTTCTAGAGGTGGTTCAGTATACAGACTAAGCAAGCGTATTCAGTTTTGTCATTCTGACTGTTTCTTGGACCACGTTTGGATCTTACCTGTCTCTCGTTGGTATTACTACAACAAGCTATTACTTCCTTCTTATTAGTGCTGGGTTCCTTTAAATTTTTCTTCACTGCCTTAAGTTTAGTGTTAGTAGGTTTCTTCTTTTTGTTTTCTTTTTCCCTTAGTTCCTCTTTTACTGGTGTGCTTGTTAGTATTTCAGCCTTTTGTGCCTTACGTTTTCGTGTAGTTATATTCGGTGTGATTTGAGGGAGTGGTCTGATGTCTATTGGAGTTTTATGCTGTTTTATTGGTGGTGACGGCTGCATTTCCGGAGTTGTGGGCCTGTTGACTTCAGTAACCTGTAACTCCAAGTCTGTGTCAGCTACTAGTGGCGGAGAATTGTTGGACTGCATCTCAGATGCTGTTTCTTCAGTTTGTCCTGCTGTCGCTTCTGCTGTTTCGCTTAAAATAGTCGGTGTTTCTGTAATATCGGTGTTATCGTTAGTAGGTATCTCGATATTCAACACAGCGGGTTGAATATTTGCCGACTCCTCATTTCCAGTAACTGGCTCCGGCCTGTCTGTCAAAGTAGATGGCATATAATCACTTTCGTCAAATACGTTCCGATTGGTTGGCCAAATGCCAGTAGATGAAAACCCTTTTATTGCGTTATGGGCACTGGCCGCTTTCATGTAGGCTTCACCAAACAATCTGGCCACGTCATACTGTGAAATAATGCGCCCGACGTGGGTACGCTGAAATACCGAAACAGCTTGTTCGAAATAATTTTTAAGTGGTCCGTAAACACACGTATCCAAAGGCTGTAATCGGTGCGTTGTGTGTGGTGGAAAAGACACAAAACTCACATTGTTCTTTGAAGCATAATCCAGGACTTCTAAATATTTATGTGACACGTGATTGTCCATTACTAAAATTATTTTTTGCTCACTAGTTGGCCTAGTCATAGCCACAAAATGTCGAAGCCAATCTAAGAATGTTGGGCCATTTATCCAGCCGTTGTCTGTGCAGCTTGCGACTGATCCAGGTGGAGCGCCATCTAGAAGTCTTGGCACCATTCGCTTTCTCCCAAAGATTAAAAATGGGGGTATTTTTTAAACGGGCAATTGGCCCACCACACTTACCCACCACTGCAACTCCTGTGTAGCCAGGATCGACAGTGGTAACCAACCGCAAAAACCCTTTGATATGATCTCAGGGGTGCCCGGGGGACATGCTAAATCTGTCTTGGAACCCGCAACGAAATTAATCAGAAGATTGTAGGAGGAGTAGGAAGTATTCCAGTTTCCCTCCCCAAGCAAAGCGGGAGACAGCAAAAATTGTGATGACAAAAAGTCAGAATTAAAGGGAAAGCACCACGGGAATAACATGTTTTTTTTTTTATGGCTACAAGACAGAATGTAATTAAATGTTTTAATTTATAATATGACAATTGATTACAATGCATTTATAATGACAAAAAAGTGTTGCATTGTTTCCAATAGTACTTATGACAAAAACGTTTGAAAGCTCGGAAGTTTTTCGCGCAGTCCACGAGATCTTCATAGTACACAACCCTAGAAACACAATGGACGCTGTTCAACATTTCGATTCTTTCGTCATACCAGAGATCACACTCCCAGAGTATGTGATGAGCAGTTTGTTCATAAGGGCTACCTTCGGTCGAACACTCGCATAGCGGAGACGAGACTAATGTAAATCCAAACAGTTTCGCTTTAAAGTTTCCGTGTCCTGTCAAAAATTGTGCGACGTAGTGGTCTATTTCTATCCATTGCTTCGAGAGTCGATCGCGTACCGAAGGGAAGAAATTATATAGGTGACGCCCTTTGATAGTGTTGTCCCACCGTTCCTGCCACTCAGAAATTAGGTTCTGTATAGAAATATCTAATGGCTCGAATAATCTAGTTATCTTATTACTTTCTTTCGCGCTTAAAAACTCAGGGTTAGTCATTTTTTTATTTTTATAATAAAGCGCTGCACGACGCTGTATCTCTAAATCTACTGGTAGGACTCCGGCTAAGACTGGGAGTGCTTCAGTACTTACGGTACGGTATGCCTTACATAAAAATATTAAGGCAAGACGTTGGCTTTGCAAAAGTTTACGACGGGCCGCTCCTATTGTAGCCCTATCTGCCCAAGCCGGTGCGCCAAAGCAAATGCTGCCGAGGTACGTCGCATTATAAATTATTTTTAATGTTTTAAATGAAAGGCCCCATATCGACGTTGATATTTTTGTGAAACAATAGAAATTCCTTTTAGCTTTCTCACCGGTCTGTATTATATGTTCGAGGAATGTAAATTTATTTTCTAAAATAAGTCCTAGGTAACAAAGTGACTGTTTACGTTTCACATTGATGTTGTTCAGTTTAATGCAAGGAGTTGATATTAATGAACCTTTTAAAAGTACTTGAAAGGTTTTATGTGCTGCAAATTCTAATCGATTTCTGTGGCCCCAACTCGATATTACGTTGAGGCACTTGTTGGCCTTGTTTTCAATTTCAGATCGCGAATTGGCTTGAATAATAAGAAAACCATCGTCAGCATAACCTATCAGAGAGCACAGAGGAGGCAAGGGAACACATAATAAATCATCAAAACTTATATTCCACAAGTGCGGCGATAGTACTGATCCTTGAGGGCAGCCGCGCGTTAAGTTTTTGGAATGTGTGTAATGGCCGAGTTGGAGTTTTGTTACGCCGTTGCAAAAATACGAGTAAATTAAATAATAAATAATAAATATAAAATGGGGGTATAAACGCACCTGCTGCATTGCAACAGCAAACCACTGTTGTGAGTTTACCACGCTCGACACTAGATATCACACCAACCTGTTTTTTTCCTGATGTACTAAGAACTCTAGGCGGCTTGTTGCTATTAGTCTGAATTCCAGTTTCGTCAACATTGTAAATGCGCGTCGCGTCAATTTTATGTTTATCGATCTCTCCCTCTAGCAAATCGAAAAACCTCTGTACTTGTGGTTTGTTAAAACCCCTAGCGCGTGCTAATGACGTCGGTTCTGGACGGCGTAGACTTAAATCAGGATGTCGTACTTTAAACCCAATGTACCAATCTTCACCTGCCATTCCATTTTTGAATGGGTGTGGAATATTGTTGTTTTCGGCATATTGGTACACGAGTTCTAAGAATTCTTTCTTGGTCAGTCCAAAAAACAAACCTTCCATATGAAACACATATTCAAGAAGCTCGAGTTCCTGAGGATCCGTGAATACAGTTGTGTACCTGCCAAGTTTCTTCTTCGGGCATCCTTTTTTGATGTGCCGCTGCAACGTGGATAAGTTAAGGCTAAGAAGTACGGTATAACGTACTTCTTAGCCGCACCTTTCACTGAGGTTTTGCTAGCTTCTTCCATAGCAAGTTTCATAACTGCCTCGTCCCATGATGCATTAGAGGTTTTTCTTTTATATTTGTTAACCATCTAGAATAAAACAAACCAAAAATCTTAATTAAAACCTCATTTCAACCACCCAAACTACTTACATGACCATACTAGGGCAAATCGGGTACATACCCGTTTTACCCCTACCCGTTATGTCCAAACGCATGTTTTTATTTTTAACCGCCATAACCTCAAAACCAAATGCAGGAATGCCACAAGTTTTTTTATTTAGATGCATAATTCCTTACAAAATCACAACACAAAACTTAAGTAAACATAATCCATACAATATTTGAGTATTCACTGTTACCAAAAGTCATTTTTTTTAGTAAAACCATCAAAAATATTGTTTTCAATCTTACCTTGCAAGCGCTTGCGTCACAGCGGAGAGCCGACTGCCTGTGATTGGCCGACTGTCACGCCACCTCGCTGCACTCGACATTCTCACTAACAGACGTAACACGCACACAAACAAGCATACCCGATTTAGGCGGGGTACCCGATTTAGGCTTGTCTCCTCTATGCGCCAAGCAACGGATATGCTATTTTTCCAAATGCAATTTCGACTCGCCTAAGTCGAAACTATGAATGCTTTTTGTCACAAGGCGTACTTTGATATCACTCGATGTAAAAAATTTTTGGGCGATAATGATACTGAGCTTATACATAAAGTCGAGTCACATTTACTTTGAGCTTTCATAAAGTTCTGAAATGGGAGTCTTCGCCTTTCATGCAAAGGGTAAATTGTGTACTGTTCAAAGACATAGGTATGTGAATCTTTTTGAAAAGTAAGTTAAGTGACAATTGCACCACTACTAGTTACTGATCGCTTAACAACCATTTTCCGTAAAATATAAGGTGTTACCAACAAAAGAGTTAGCTCTTTCGGCATTATTAAACTCGATGGCCATCCTATTACAGCTGAAATATTTTTTACGTTAGTTTGAAAAATAAGCTTTGCATATTTTCTTTTAATTTGGCCACAAATAAACTTAATTATTTTCTATGTAAACAATTTTGACATTTTTATTTTATCGACAAGTGGTTCAATTGGATGTTATTTAATCAAGTTGGTAGGATCACCATGTTTCGAATCTTTGCTATCTGTTTACGTTTCAACTGATCCATTTAATTACCTTGATAACTTTTCAAGGTCTTCCCCAAGCGGCACGGGCCTATAATTTATATTATGAGGAAATTATATAATGATCAGTCGGGTGGCGACGTCACAGGACGTCCGAATGGCCCTCGTGAGAGGACCATGAGCAATTGGCCTTGACGACAGCGTCCCTCCCCCTCGGGTCAGGAGCGGCCAGGAGTTAATGGACACTAATTGAGCGCTCATTGATGAGTGAAGCGACACAGCGGCGGGCGTGGGCTGTGGTACTGGATGGGTGGCCATTTTATGAATGTTTGGAATGTTTTAGTTTTGTATATAAATTAGGTAATCTTTTTAGATTGAGCTCAGGTTTTCCATAATTATTTTTTAAATTATTTTTCCATAATTTTATCAATTTGTATCAGTAGCTGATTCAATAATAGCAGCTTTTTGTCTAGTTCTGCCTACTGATGATAAGTTATCAGTAAGTAAGGTTATCAATGATAAAGTTATGCTCTTTCTGAAAGTTAATTTTTAACCTCCGACGCAAAAAGAGGGATGTTCTAAGTTTGATGTCGACGATCTTTAAGATTTGTATAGTGCAACGTCTCTCTTTGTAAATGATTTCGTTAGTTTAAAAATTATTTTTGATTTAGATCGCAAATTGCCACTTCCTCCTAGACTTTGATAAGTCAAACTTTGTGACCGAATTGGAAACCAGCCGATTTGTTCCGTGACACTTTCTGCCGATTAATTTATCATCAAATTCTATAAATGTTTTTTTGAAGGTCGCATTCTTTGCGAAGTCTTCTATAAGGTTATGCCCATGCTACCATTTGGCATTTAGCAAAACGTCCGTAGAGTTTGGGTCTGGTGGAACAAAAGTGACATTGGGATTTTGGCCATAGGTTCCTTGGATTCGTCTCGATTCAAAGTGTGTAGATTAGATGCAGGTGATTGTTTTATTTTAACATTATTCAACAACCATTATAAATGTGAATGTTTGTGAGGATGGATGTATAGATAGATGTTTTTTACATTGTTACGCTACACACATATAACAGGCAATAATAATGCTCTACTTCAATTTCCTCATGTAAGCGACATTTGTCCTGTTCCAGTATTCCAATAGGCAATCTTTTCGCTCCATATACCCGTCTGCTCCATTTAACTCGCGGTCGTTGAACTTATTAATTCGCCCCGAAATACATTCGCCCAATAGAGTGGCACACTAAACTATAAATTCGTATTATACGACACTAGCTGACGCCCGCCACTTCGTTTGCGTAAAAATAACGGAAACGGAACCCTAAAATAAAAGTAGCCTGAGTTAAACCTTATAACATCTGCCAGGGAAAGTCCCGTGAAAATCGGTCTAGCCGTTTCAGAGATTATCCGGAACCGGATCCGGATCCGAAGTGATTCATTAATGCCTCATCCACGAGGAGCCTGGTGCATTTTATCAATTTTAGAATCTGGACAACATTATTTTATCAAATCTGTCAAATGGTCAATGGCAAGGAATGATAAATTATGTTCTGCAACAAATGCTGCCAATTTTATCTTCGCTGCTTCGATGCTTTTGAGAAATAATTCTTCAAGTTCTTAATTTTAGATTTCATTATTTTAACTTTAATATCGACGGCGTAATGTAGATGTTTCACAAGTGAAAATAGTATCACATAACTTACATGATGCTTTGTATTCATTGCTGGCACGACAGGTGCAATCCACCTTTATAGAAATCATCTTTTTCCCATTCGCTCCTATATATCTGAGAGTAATGTTTTCTTATCGCAGGAATTTTCTTTTTGGGCGTAGACGGTTCTCCTTACCACTTTCGGAATCCATTTCGTTTCGTATCCAAACTTCCTTAATTTATGGCATTCAAAGAACCGAACAAATTCGTAAACCTTATTTTTCAGTAACATCTGCTAGATGTTAATGAAATTAGTTTTTTGTTGCCTTTGACCACCGAGCGTATGAGAAAAAAATGAGATGCAAGATTTCCCGACTCGGAGATTTCCCCAACACGTTTCCCCACGTACTGTGTTGTGTGTGACAGTTTTCAAGATCGGATACAATTGCCATAATTGAGTACATTGCCAGCTTAAAATAAATTTTGTTTATTAAATGATCGATGACTATCTTGAAGAGGTGCGGTAAAATTGTGTTGACAGGGCGAGTACGGCATTGTGACAAAATCATTATTTGTTATAAGCCGTAGAATACGCTACGGCTTTGGGATAACGGGCCGAAAATTATCTAGTTTTTCAATCAAAAAGTCGTAGAACACGGCAATTGCCGTAGCATTGGCAACACTGATGTGCTGTGACGTCATCGCGTCGAGCGCCGGCCTGGTGGAATCCCGAATCCGCGCCCTTATTTTGAAATTAGATATCTCGGAAACTACACGACGTATCGCAATATTTTTTTCACTCATATTTTTTATTTTCAACCGAGTTTACGGGGAGCTAAAAAAAATTTGTGAACATTATTCATTGACACAATTTGTTACGTCACTGATGTCAGATCGAGGTCCTTATTGTGGGGTTAGCGGGAACAATTGACGACTACGTATTCGTACCGTTATCGAAAGAGAATTATATGACTATTATGATAGCGGCCATACCAGTTAAGAATACGTAGTTGTCAATTGTTTATGCTACTGAATACATGCTACATAATTTTTATAATTAGGTACAGCCTCCACATTACATTAAACTACAATAAGTCCTACTAATATTATAAATGTAAGTTTGTGAGGATGGATGGATGTTTGTTACTCTTTCACGCAAAAACTACTTAACGGATTTTGATGAAATTTGGTATGGTAGTAGTTTAGGCTCTGGGTTAAAACATAAGCTACTTTTCATCCCGGAAAAGTACAGTATTCCCGCGGGATACTCGATAGTATATTTACGCGGGTGGAGCCGCGGGAAACAGCTAGTATGTATGTAACATACAAACAATTATTGTGAAGCTTATCGTCTAAACTCCACGCAATTGTCCCCATCTGTACGAGTGTAATTGATTCATACAATTGTGGAATGTATGACGCGCCAGCTGACTCAGTGGCTCCACCCATCTGTCAAATAGACTAAAGACGGACTGTTGGTGATTGGGGTTACAGGGATCTAAAAATAATCTCGTTTTTTATTTTCTTGATGTTTTATGTCGAAGTAAGGAATAATGTGAATTACAATACGTCGCATCAGTGTTTTTTTTTCTATATACCAATTGGTAGAGAAGAAGCATTTATGTATGGAGCCCGTCGCCACCACTTTATCACTACAAGACATAATATATCAAATGAAAGGGCTTGAAAAGTGTGTAATTTTATTGTATGACAAAAAATCTCTAAACCATGGGAGAAAAAAGTTCATGAGGATTAAGGGTTAAAAAAAAAGTAAAAAACATATCCTGTATTATTGCACCATTTCATAGTGTTGCTAGTGAGGAACAATATCTGGGAAGTAATAGTATACGGCAAACTTCAGGAAAATGTTGTATTTCCTTAAAATGCCTCATATTTTTGAAGAAATGTATGGGAAAATAATAAAATGCTAAAAATAAGCTCTTTCCTCGCACACAATAACAAACACAAACCCCCACATTCCGAATTTCCGAACAACTCAAAAATTAACCAAACTGCCAATTGGACTGCCAATTATTGATATATTGTTGCACCACTTAAGCAAAAACATATTTTATTAATATGTATGTTTATTTTATTAAAATATTAAAAATGCGCAGTTGCTAACGGATAAAACCGTAATGACATTTTTCGTTATATTATAATAAAACGAACTGGAATTCATCATATACAAGATTGTCTCGTTCAAAGTATAAGATATACAAATTTACATTCAACCAAGTCACTTGCCGACAAAATGGCGACTTCTGTAATAAAGATCTTTGAAAAGCTTCAGTTTGGCACAAGACAAAGTTGTTTCAATCCTATTCTCTAATGTTCTCAAAAATTCTGATTCTGCCTGTTTTGAGGTTTGATTTTACTCATGTCTACAAATTCTGGACCAAATGGGTACAATCCTCCAGCTCGAAATCCATTTTTGACTGTCTCAACAGTAAGTTTTTCGATTACTGTGTTCAAAACTGGAGCGAATTGCTGTTTTTTAAGAACTTGTACTAAATTTTGTGTTTTCCAGGTCTTTACCACTACTCGCCATGACAACTTCAAAGGCCTGAAAACAGCCAAATCCATTGGGTTTTAATACGTGTGTAGAATTTGGATTCAGTGCTATGACCTCAATAGTAGAAATTAGATAGGTGCAAAGTCAAATGTGACTTGTGTCCATCGAAAAAAAAATCTGATTGAAAAAAAATCTGCAATTGATGACGGTATCCCTGCATAATTAAAAACTACCTGAGTAGATGCGAGCTCTTATGCTGCATTTCCAGTTATCAGAACTGTTAAATTTTCTTTATCATCGCCTGAAGAAGCGTGTACATTTTGTCGCCCTTTTTAGCAAGAACACGTCCCAAATTTGGATTTTAAAAAAACGTGCTCTCGTCGGTATTGAAAATTCTTTGAGGATTTTTCAGTATTCCAATTAGTTCTCTTTCTTTCAAATCAGTTTCAACTTCCGATAACCATTTCTCAATGTCATCTTGAGTAACACTATCCCTGCATTATGCATACATTTTAAGCAGTACGTTCAGCAATCGCAGGGTGTCGTTTCATAAACGAGGAATACCATTTTTTGCCTAGTCTTTTATTAATGAGAGGAGTCTCCTGCTTTTTGTCGACTATTACACGTTGAACACTATCTAATAATTCCTCTTCGGTTATTGGAATATGTTTATTTGGCATATATTTTATCCAATCTTCTCGTCTAGAATGTTTTCTTCTTCCTTCGGCAAAGTGGTACTGGGTCCCATTGGACACTACGGGATTTTTTCCTGTGATTTTATTATGCAATCTAATTCTAGGCACGTTAAATCTTTTGGCTGCGTCAGATATTTTTGCGCCTTTTCTTACAGCTTCGATAGCCCAGCCCATTTGTTGAGGTGTATATTTTTTTAGGCGCCATTACTAAAATAAAATGATAATGTCTGTATTATTTTACTTTAATGTCCATAATTGGATTTCTATGCAATACCGAATAATGGACACAGGCGACCGTTACTTGTAGGCATCAATATTTTTATAATTATCAACAAGCTTTTAATTAAGGAATTTAAAAAGGAGTAAAATCCCAATAAACAATAAAAAAAAACATGTTTGGTCATTTGTCCATTGCGCAACTATTCAACTTCAGTGGCACCAGCAATAAAAATTGACAAAATAACGTGAAACGTAACCTCTGAAGAGTAAAAGCACAGTAGGTACGTCTCTATCTTGATTTCATCGTCAATCCAACCAACAAAATAGATTTTGTTTCAAATAAAGCAATAATAAATGAACAAGTAAACTTTCTACATACCTCACTAACAATTTCCGTAACAAAAGCCACTAATATAATATATTTTCAATAACACGAACACCAATTTACCTCATGCCATTTTTAGTGTTATAAAACGGAAGTGAATGAAAGGTTTTTCAAACTTTGGCAGCTCGACGACTTTTGTCGATGGTAAAGTGTTGCCAATATAATAAAATTGATTCCCGCCCTTATTCTAGCAGATTGAGTCCTTGTCCATCACCGGTGCCTTTACCTGATAATGGTTTTTTTAAATTTATTCTTTATTAGATTCACCGACACGAAACACCACACAAATACATTATATATACTTAGTCTGGCCATAAATACAATTAAAAATAAACAAAATATTACATTTGACTTTGGAATCTGTCATTATCATATGATTGTTCATTGGGTTTTCTCCTTTTGGCGCCAATACATTGTACAATATTTTGCGATATTAAAATGGAGTGGGTTGATAAAGAGAATCGAATCGCTGTGATTGCATTACACAAATTAGGTATGGAGCCAAATGCAATTTTTAAAACTCTCCATACGCTTGATATTAGTAAAATGTTTGTGTACCGGGCTATTAATAGGTACAATGAGACTTCCTCTGTTTGTGACAGAAAAAGATCTGGCCGTCCACGTAGTGTTCGTAAGAAAAAAGTGGTCAAAGCAGTAAGGGAAAGAATTCGAAGAAATTCTGTCCGAAAACAAAATATTTTATCTCAGGAGATGAAGATAGCACCTAGAACCATGTCGCGTATTTTAAAAGATGACTTAGGACTTGCAGCCTATAAGAGACGCACTGGTCAATTCTTAACTGATAATTTAAAAAATAATAGTGTGGTAAAATCGAAACAACTATTGAAGCGGTACGCAAAGGGAGGTCACAGAAAAATTTTGTTTACGGATGAGATTTTTTTTTAAATTAAGCAACATTATATCAAAAAAAATAACCGTATTTATGCTCAAATCTCTAAGAAAGCCCAATTAGTAGACAGAGTGCAACGTGGGCACTATCCGACTTCAGTGATGGTTTGGTGGGGTATTAGATATGAAGGAGTGACTGAGCCATACTTTTGTGAAAAAGAGTATCAAAACATCGGTACAAGTGTACCATTCTTGATAAGGTAGTGAAGCCCCGTAACAACACCATGTTCAATAACCAAGAATGATCCTTCCAGCAAGACTCGGCGCCGGGTCATAAAGCTCGGTCTACGCAGTCTTGGTTGGAAACGAACGTTTCGGACTTCATCAGAGCTGAAGACTGGCTGTCGTCTTGTCCCGATCTTAATCCGCTAGATTATGATTTATGGTCAGTTTTAGAGAGTACGGCTTGCTCTAAACGCCATGATAATTTCGAGTTCCTAAAACAATCCGTACGATTGGCAGTGAACAATTTTCCCTCCCCAAAATTGATAACTGGCCTCAACGTTTAAAGGACTGTATTGCAGCCAATCGAGACCACTTCGAATAAGCTTTTTATATTTTAAATTGTTTTATATTTATGTATTAAACTAACACACTGTAAAAGTAATAAATGTTATTTGCAATAGATTTTTTTTTCTTGTTTCAGTATTTATGGCAAGACTAGGTATTTAACATTTATAAGATATCCTACTAATATTATAAATGTGAAAATTGAGGATTGATGAATGTTTGTTACTCTTTCACGCAAAAACTACTAAACGGATTTCGAGGAAATTTATATAGGCTAACTAATAGTAATATATAGGCTACTAATACTAATAGTAATACATAAAAGTATAGGCTACTTTTTGTCCCGAAAAAGTTCAGTGTCTTCGAGGGATACTGTATTTACCCGGCGGAGCCGGGGGCAGCAGCTAGTAGTTTTATAAGATCTTTAGGAATGGTTGGTCCTTCCAAACAATAAAAAACAAGTCCTATATTTATCCTAGTAATCGTGACTACACCTAAGGGCCTTCGCCTACGGCGACTTTTTATAGTGAGGCAGTAGCGCATTCGTATCGATACAGTCGCGATGCGTTCGCTAGCTGTGTGCCCTCGTCCACATAAATACGCGATACTGTCGCAAACGGCACAAAAATGCCTGTGCTCGTCACAGTTGCAAGATGGACTCCGTTGAGTCAACATTAGTCACGTTGTCTTTGGTGCTGCTTTTGGGTAAGCAGCGTCAATATTGGATGCACCCATTTACCAAAGTACAAAAATTTGTAAATCTAATCTTCATATTATTATTATTATTATTATTTTCAAGTATTAGTTTTAATCAATTGCATGTTTTAAAAATTTCACACACCATTTTGTTATGGTAGAATGTACAGATCCTTTGTAATGTTTAAATATTATCCTTTGTACTGCATTCTTGTGAATAAATAAATAAAAAAAAAAAAAAAAAAAAAAAAAAAAAGAAAGATTACTTGGCGGACATTGTGTGACAACGTTTAAAATATCGATACAGTCGCAATGCTGTAGCGCGTTAGAAGCTCGTTGGCATCACTTCTGGAGCACGTTACAAATGCGACTAACGCGCGTTGTAGCAATGCTGTCTATCGTTTACGAAACGCGCGACAGTATCACTACAAAAAGTCGCCGTGGGCGAGGGGCCTAAGAACCGTAAACCCGTAATTTTATATTTGTAATTGTTCGGGTTATGTTGGTGTTTACTAGGTATAACTACACAGCTACAGCCATTTCCTCCAATGCCCGTTGCATTGGAGGATTGGTTGCGTTGCATTTCATATGAAATATTTTGTTCACTCTGATCATCCCATAGACTTTTTCTTATCAACGCACGTGGCACCTGCCAGATACCTTCCGCACAGGAAACAGAACTGGCCCAAGGTCTGCTCTGAACCGTAACTTAATTACAAGATTTATCAGATAACGACCCAGTTAGATACACTCTACTAACTATAACAGTGTTAGTTTCGGGTTAACCAACAACGTTTCCATTAATGTAGGGTTCGGAAATTATATTTTTCGGAATTCGTTAATTCTATGGCAGGATGGTTTACTTTAATAAAAAACCGGCCAAGTGCGATTGGGACTCGCGCACCGAGGGTTTCGTACAAAGCGGCAAAAAAGCACGTTTGTTGTATGGGGAATGCCCGCCTTAAATATTTGTTTTATTTTTATTCTGTTTAAATACATCAATTCGTAAAAATTTCAATTGTCTAGCTATCACGGTTCACGATATAAAGCCTGGTTACAGACGGACGGACATACCGACAGACAGTGAAATGTCAGTAATAGGGTCCCGTTTTACCCTTTTGGTACGGAACCCTAAAAACTATGTAAAATGTTACTATTAAGTTAAAAATTAAAGTCCTAATTATGGTTTATTATAACACATGGAAATTTGTACTTTGTATCTTGTAAGTAAATAAAAAGCAAGCTTCACGCGGGAAACACAGAGGGAACAAGTTTAGTATGAAAATATGTGACGTAATATTATAGTTTGACAGTTAATTTTTTTTCGAATGTAATGTCACAAAGATTGCATGATTTCTAACTTTATTAGACATAGATTTTATTTTATTTATCCAGCGAAACTAAAAGTTATACTTAGTTGTATAACAAATTGAAACAAGAAGCGATTTAAAAGTTTTTAATCGCAGTTTTAATTTTGTGTGTTAATCACTGCCCGGTAGCTATTAACCGCGCTCTAAGGGCTTATGTTTCGATCCCGTCCGATACAAATAAAAGGTTTAATAACCTCTTCTTTGGAAGTCGATTAAAAATCGTCTGTCTGCTTCAGTAACAGTCTTCAGGTCCACCGCCAGTTTTTTTTTGTTGCCTTTAATCGGTTTTTGTACTGGTTGTAATGCCTACTTTCACTCTTGTGGCGTTTTCGGAAGTTGTGGCGCACTCAGCCCAAAGCCACAATATGGAGAGAGCGTTTTTCTCGGAGTCTCCATGCTACGATCAGTGCATGTAAACACGAGATTTTGGCTTCAGGGCTCATGTTTCGATCCATCTACTAGCAGTTACTGACATAGTTTTGCCAAGTGACAACTGCCCGGGCCCGGTAGCTAGGGGGCGAATGCTAACATTTTTTGTTAAAAAAACTCATGCGTCAGTCAGTAATAAAATTGTATAACACCATCGTGTAATAAAAAACATAATTTTAAAATTATTTTCCTTGTACTAATTGTATTAATAAGTGCAGTAGTATCAAATGCAAATTAGGATTCGTATAAGATATTTTCTTTATTGTTTAGGTTAGGTTGGGTTAGGTTAGTTGACCGTTGACCGTTGTGTCTTTAGTTTGGGTGGGTTGTACCGAACTGAACCCTGAGCCCAAGAGCTTGCTTACTTTCAATAGTAATTTTAAGCGCTACATGTGCTTACGCTTTTGTAGTAGTGGTTTTTAAACAGAACACCAATTCTCGTTATTAATTTACACTCTCTTGAATTATAAATCAATCGTCTTGATATCATTACTTGTCGTTTGGCGTTTGGACCAGGTCAAAACAGGTTTGACGTTTATGAGAATACCATTTTGCAGTTTTAACATATTGGGATTCGGGACTGGATCGTAACTGTATTAGCAGACTCGACCGTTAGACATTTTACTTAACGACAACTTCACCTGTTATTATTTATTACTTCATACCGATGAACAAAAAATATAAAATAAATACCTACAAAACTGTTCGTCAGTTTGTCTGTAGGATCAATGTTACAAAACTTAATATTATAGACAGAGTATAAAAACAAAATTAACAAGATATAACATTAATAATACTAATACTTAATATATAATGAGATATTGTAATACTAAGGCGGGTCAATAAGTCCGTGACTTTTTGAATTTCTAACCTCCTTACTGAAAAAGCAACACTACTCCTGTCAACAGGCATCTATCAGTTGACTCCTATCAAAATTTTAACTTGCTGCGTCAGTTAGTTTGTGTTTTACAGCTATCTTTATCATACTATCCAGTAACTTAAGGAAACAATGGAAAAAGTGAATTTCGTGTGCTTATTAAGCATTATTTTTTGCGAAAAAAAACCATTACCGAGACCAAGGCTAAGCTTGATAAATACTATGGGGACTCTGCACCATCGATTTCAATGGTAAAAAAGTGGTTTACTGAATTTCGTTGTGGCCTTACAAGCACTGAAGATGCCGAACGTCCTGGACGCCCAGTTGAGGTCTCTACACCCGAAACAATCGAAAAAATTCACGATATGGTGTTGGCCGACCGAAGATTGAAAGTGCAAGAGATTGTGGAAGCCACAGGCATCTCGCATGGCTCAGTGGTTTCAATTTTGAATGATCACTTGGGCATGAGAAAGCTTTCCGCAAGATGGGTGCCGCGTTTGCTCACAGTCGACCACAAACGCAATCGTGTAACAACTTCACAGGAAGGTTTGGCGTTGTTTAATCACAATAAGGAGGAGTTTTTTAACCGTGGACGAAACATGGATCCATCACAATACACCAGAGACCAAACAACAGTCAAAACAGTGTGTTTCTAAGGGTGAATCGGCGCCAAAGAAGGCCAAGGTGGGTTTGTCAGCCAATAAAGTTATGGCGACTGTTTTTTGGGATGCACGTAGGATAATCCACATTGACTATCTTCAAAAGGGAAGAACAATTAATGGGGAATATTATGCCAACTTATTGGACCGCTTCAATGAGGATTTGAAAAAAAAAGACCTCATTTGGCCAAGAAAAAAGTTCTTTTTCACTAAGACAATGCAAGGGTGCACACATGTGCAGTTGCCATGGCAAAAATCCATGAATTGGGCTATGAATTGCTCCCACATCCACCCTATTCTCAAGATTTGGCTCCGAGTGACTACTTCTTGTTCCCAAACCTGAAAAAATGGCTCGGTGAAAAAGATTTGACTCCAATGATGAAGTCATCTCGCAAACAAAGGCCTATTTTGAGGACCTCGACAAATCATATTTTTTGGAAGGGATAAAAAAATTGGAGAAGCGTTGGACAAAGTGTATAGAGCTCAAGGGGGACTACGTTGAAAAATAAAATGATTTATTTATCAAAAAATCTGTGTTTTATTCCAAAAGTCACGGACTTATTGACCCGCCCTCGTAACAAATAAAGCTAAATAAAATTATAGTAACGATTAGATTAATGTTTTTAGGTGGTGGGGATGTACAATAAGGTAAGTAATAAAGTAATAAGGTGTTTGTAAATGTTTTTTTTTTGAAGGCTTTTGTTTTGGTCTCGTGTCGGATATCGTTGGGCGAGCTATTTAATACATATGGTATCCCTTTCAATTTAAAGTTCGGTCCCCAAAGTAGTTAAAACCTCTGGGTACCTACCTTATATTTGCCTTCCGATACCGACCGAGTACCATAGTTGTGTTTCAGTAATTCTAGAATCTAGGTTATGGGTATTATTATGGTTGTGGTTGTTAGTTGTGTACGAGACGACCTGTCCGTTGTGCACATAACTGGTACACAACCCGCGGGGCAATCGCTTATGCACTGAGATCCCAGCCCCGCCCCGCCAGACTCCCCTTATATTCTTACTGATAAAATGTATATCGTATTGTAATTTGTAGTATTCGTGTGTACAATGAACGTGTGCACACCCGCTAGCTCGTGCCGTGCCGTGGCCCAATTTCTAGGTGTTATCCTGTTAAACAGAGTTATTTATGCCCAATGCGTCGGATCTTATTGGTCGTCGTCTGCACACACTGACGCACAAGTCTGTCTGTGTGCACTTTTTACAATTTCATAACATCGAGGTTATGAAATTGTAAACATTTTAAATCATTCCCCTGATGACCAAATCCATATGTCATGTGACTCAGAGCATAAATTTATTTATCAGAACAGAAATAACAGATGTCTCAAGGCTGATAGTTAGGGATTCACCAATACATTTTTATTAACTGTACACACACACACACACACACACACATATAATTACACGTACACACGTTTTCCAAGTCTCAAAGGACTTGTCAATTTTCAGAAATCGCTCCAGGTCCCTTTGCGAATTAACAATAATATAAAATCGCTATCGAAGTTTGAAAAAGATAAAATGTATGGGATTGACTGCCACCTTTCGTCGCTCAGTGACGCGGTTACTCCATACATCTTATTAATTTGTAACTTTGTTATCGTTTAGATATTGTACATTGACTGAGCCCCCTCGAGCGTGCCGCAGTTCACCGAGCCGTGACATATGCCGCCGCCCCCGACAATGGCGTCCTGTGTGATGACACTAATTGGAGCACTAGAGTTTAATTGTCTGGTCTAAATTTTTCTTTTAGTGAAATGAACCAGTAATCGAGCAGAC
This sequence comes from Phengaris arion, assembly GCA_963565745.1. NCBI lineage: Eukaryota > Metazoa > Arthropoda > Insecta > Lepidoptera > Lycaenidae > Phengaris > Phengaris arion. Next base: position 3,549,978 of record OY751444.1, on the reverse strand, counting down.
GGATCGCCTGATAGTAAGCGATTACCGCCGCCCATGGACACTCCGTTTTGCGTTCCTGGTCCCTAAAATCCCCAATCCTTGGCCCATGGGCCTGCGGTAACCTCACTCACTCGGCAAAAAAATGGGTTTTCTGTGAGGTCGTGGTATATATCCGCTCGAGCCGGCCCATTTGTGCCGAAGCGTGGCTCTCCCACAGTTTCTTCCACAGTCTCGCACACACAACTAAACTCACTAAAAGGATGGGATGATATAATCCGGAACCCGGAGGGCCGGCATAGCTCTGAAAATAGAACATTGCGCTAATACAATAAAGCTGAAAATCGAACACGCGAGTGTCAAGTGAAATGTCAATATCAAATCTCGACTCCGCCTTACGGATTCCTGACAATATAGTCCCGGCCAAACTCGCCACTAGAGACAAAGTCAAAGTAGCTGCACAAAATATAATAATATTTTAAAACCACCTTTAAACCCACCTCTTTATATTCATCCGTTTGGGTGCTTACCTATATCTGGTCCAGAGGACTGCGGATCCCACACTTATTATTATGTACGGAAAACGAAGTTTCCCGAAAGACATTAAAGAACGTAACACTTCGAAAAACACTCGTATATTAGTCCCGAGTTCATTCATTGCAAGTTCGCAGTGAGACATCAGTGTGTCACAATTGATCAATGACGCATAAGCTGTGTTCAGATGAACCAATTGAAGAAAGACTTTTGACATTTGCACGAACGACTCACTGTAAGCTTAACGCGAATGGCCTATAGGGCTTTAACACTCCGGAAAAACGCCACAGAGGTTGTGACCGGAGGCGTAGCGCTTCAGTAAGTCAGCAACAGGTGCACGTGTGTGGGGAGGTCGCCCTCGGCAGTCGGCCCTACTCATTCAGTAAGTGAGTGCGTGCGCGCGCGTGCAGCCGTGCGCCATGTTGTGTCCGAGCGGCGCGGTCGCGGCCATGGACAGAGCGTATATGTCGCTGCGGGCGAGAAAACCGCAGAAGACCACGGTTAGTGACATCATTGTTGGGGCAAATTCAGTGAAGAATGGCCATGGAAAAGCCAAATGGATCACATCGAAGTGTGAAAGAATCTATTTAACATGTCAGCTCTATATTGGCCTGTGAAATATGTTTTTTTACTGTTGATGGTTCGGTTTATTCATAGTTCAACCCCAACATTTTTAACCCCCGTCCTTATAACGACGTTACATAGGACGGAGGTTTAAAATATAGGGGTTGAACACGGAATAAAGTGACGGTACAAAAGTTTGTTTACACTTCACACGTTATATTTCTTCATCGAATTTGTCGTACTCTAACATATAAGCTACATTATCGTAATTACAAGTGTCTATGGAAGTGTTGTAAATGTGTTTTGCGCGAATGTTTGGAAGTTTCTGTAAAGTGTCTCCTTACTACTCGGGGATTATATCCATCTGGGAGTTAGTTGGTGGTTCGATTTTGCGCCAGTACCTACTTTCAGCGCCTTTTCATCCCCTAACCGACAGTTTGTGAGTGTGCTACTATTTACCATTGCGATTTGCGTTGGATGGGACAAGAACCTATTCTATTTACCTTACAACGACATATTTTCATATACATGTAAGGGTTTCATTCTTTATATTCAGACGAGAATTCTCAAGCAGTAGTTTTCACAATAAATATTTTGCCGTCTTTTATTTTTATATTACGTCAACATAGAAAAACGAACAATAGATTTGCATTTTCTATGAACATTTTTAACGCAAATCATGCACGCGTGACGCCTTTTTGCTTAATTTCGCACTTAGCTATTTCTATAATTTTCAAATTAATTTAGCTCTGATTTTACCTAATATCTTAATAAAATTTCTGTCTCGATCTCTTACTTTCATTCATTGTTAGAACGGGATTGATTGATTGTCAGCGTTACACGCCTTTTAAATACGTTGGTGAAATTGGAGCTCAATCAATTGCAATGATAAGGTAAGGTTAAATTTTGTGGAATATTAAAACTCGCTAATGGAATATTATTCTGCGAATTTCACATGTAATGCCACGATCAGTTATCACCGCGAGGAGTGACCCAAAGATCCCCAAACGAGGGGTTAGGTGACATCGAGATAAGTTGCTGATACAAACGGTTCAGTTTCATATAATAGTAGTTATAGATAGTAATTTAGCTTTATAAAAAATTGCTGATAAAAGAACAAGTAGGTCCAAACGCCCAAATTCTCAATGAAAATAAAGAAGCGTCTTGAGAACTTGGTCGTAAGAAATCGAGTATTTTTTTTTCGCTCAAATATAATATAGCGTCTAATAATGAATGTATCTTAAAAATATACAATCATCACATTAAGTTTACATTAAATTAAAAATATGCTCTTTTAACATGTTCAAGAAAATTATAAAAGAGTTTTCCTACTGTAAAGCTGTTGATAATGAAGCAGATGATGACCTGATGCATATTGCTGACTCTAGCACGGTAAACAAATCGCTTTATACTTATGCTGAGTGAGTTAGTGCGGTGGGATAGAATTGTGCACCTAATGGCCGTAGACATAAGACATATGCACTAGAGAAATTAGCTATGAGTAATTGGTGTCGTCATTGTTAGTGGAATTTGTTCAATGTTACCATTACACGTATCCGTTTTGCAGAACAACAATAAATACCTAAGAATGCCTTAGATTCTACATAGATAATGTAAATAATAAAAACAAAATTAAAAAATTTAAGTAAAATCGACTTGTCAAGCAGTGAGCGAGCCGATGATTAATTTATAGCTAAGAACTCTCTCATAAAATAAAAAAAATTTAGATAAAAGTCTGTGTTCATCTGGGAGCTAGTTAGGTTTGCCAGAAAGAGACAGAGAGACAGAACTTATAACACCCCACTGTTTTCGTGGGGGGTTAAAAACGTTAAAAAAGGGGCAGCAAAAATTGTTCCTTTAGTTCAAAATATTATATTCTTGGCGATTCTCAATGAAGATGTTAGACCAGTCGCTTGATTAAATACTTCAATGTAATATACAACAAACCTAAGCTAACCTAACTTAATATCCCTTGCCCAAACCAAATTAAATAGTTAATCTATTTTGTCTTTATAAAAATGACACGCTTACTTGCTTCTTGTCCAGCATTTACTTCTTATTTAATTTTGATAATTTCGTATGATTGTTGTGATTACGTAGGATCCATACAACTTTAGCATTGACGTTTTTTTACTGTCGTATCATCAGAAGGTATCTTAAAATAGATCTTCATAAATTTTATTCAAATTAGAATTTATTTTTGGTAAGTTAAATTAAATTAATATTCATTCAGCAACGTACCGTACGTTGCTGAATGAATATTAATTTAATTGTGTTGAGTTAAGCAATATTTTCAATTTCGTAACGTCGCGCGTGTGTGTCGATTGTACCTACTGAATCGTGACCTGAAAACACATTGTTTTGAACAATGTGATATTTTATTGTTGTTACGTACCACCAAACGTGATAAATGTGAATGTTAACTCCGGGTGTTGATCGGAAAACTCGGAAAGTTACGGTACAAATAACAGTTTAAGGACAGCAACGCACTTGCGACTCCTCTAGTGTCGCTCCTCGGTTGTCCACGGGCGTCGATAATCGCTTACAATCGGACGATCCGTCTGGTCGTTTACCCTCTACCATAAAAATACTACTAACCATACTCCTGATCGTTGACCCCGACCTGACCCTGACAATCGTTGTTTTTTTTACTATGGATGTGACAGACGATATGGAAAACGAAGTTTCCCGAAAGATATTTGGGCTAGTACTATATGATCCGGAACCCGATACCCGGCCAGTTTCTCTGGCCTGCAGAGCGTTGAAAATAGAACTCTTCGCTTAATACAATAGATCTGAAAATCGAACACACAATGTGTCAAGTCAAATTCCAATGTCAAATCTGATAACTCGACACTCGTGTGTGTTCAATTTTCAACTCGCATTTCAATCGTACAATTCCAGAGTTCTATTTTCAAAGCTCGGAATTTCTTCCGGCCTTCCGGATTCCGGGCAAAATAGTCCCTATAAATAATAATATTCGAATATTAATTACAGCTTTAGAATGTGGCGGCACTGTAAATGAATTTGTTTTGTTAGAGCTTTAGTAAGTAGTCTTGGCGTTAGTCCTTCGAAAGGTTCAAAATCACACTGCGCAGGTTTGAATTTGAAATTGCCGAATAATGCGACCCGGGACCGTTGGGGTCAGGTGGGCCCGCACCTGCGACGCCCCGCGCGTCACGCCCGCCTGCGCACCCCTGTGTCGGCGCGAGCGCAGGCCCAAAGTTCAGATTCTCATATGTATATTCATTATTTCTATATATAAGGCTTGCTGTCTCTATTCACGATTGTGGTTGCTTCGATCTTGTAACTACAGCAACTTATTGCTCCAAAACTAATAGTCCAAAATGGTACACCGCGCCATGGGTCTGACGTCGACGGTACAGTAAAACTACTTTTTAATATACCTCTGCAATCATCGTTTTCTATGAGAGCGACAGACGATGTGTGGAAAACGAGGATTCCCGAAAGACATTAAGAGTGTCATTGTACTGCACCAAGCTTTGTTGGCACGGGACACAAAAAGTCTACAGTCCGTATGTCGTTGGCATAAAGGTCCTGTCAGAGGTAAAATATCTCTGAACGGACTGTACCCGCGGCAAAACCTCATTCGAGTAATGAATGCCATACAATACAACAATCTAATCCATAGCTTATTCATCACTGTGAATACTCCTCCTGTCGTCTCTCGTCGTTTATTTTGTGTTTTGTTCCTGTTCCACTAGTGAATGTGATATCCTTTTGTCAAGATACTCGAATGTTCGTTAAATATCGGTCGCGTAAGTTCTATATAATATGCTACCTAGTTCAAAACAGAATATAGTTTATTCAATTTTTTATTGGCTTTTCGGAAAGCTATGGAAACATTGTTCCTGTAATTTAGCATAGTATGTATATCTTTTATTATCTACGATCAACCATTGGCAATAAAAAATTGAGATCTTGAAGGATTTAAACGGTAATATTTGTTCTTCAATTAAGTACCTAATTGTGACAGCAATCATTTTTTTACTCCTGTAATTTTATAATTTACCAATCGATTACTGTATTTTTGCGTTTTCAGTCCATATATTTTATGTTTTATTTTTTTCGTTTATTAACAAATTCGAGTAATGCCGATATAGGACAAATGCATGTTTCTGTCATAAACGTACTAACAGCTTTAAATAAATATACCTACTTCACTATATTTGATGGATATCTACATTAGCGTGTATGTGATGCATTTTGTTATTCAACGTAGGTTAGCGTGGAGTGGGTGTCAGCGGGGATCAACGTCTCAGACGGCATTAGCGGTATAGCCGCCATCACTGACTGATGTAGGACAGTAGGGTAGGACAGTAGGACACAGGTCCAGTGACAATTGCACGAGTATTGTCAGATAACGCACAACGACAGATTGGGGACTTGCGAAGTCCAAACTTTATTCACTAAATCAAAATACAATTATTTATTTCATAACTATAACATAATTAATGGAAGTGGCAAACATATTTACTTTTAAGTTTACAACAACTGCCTTTCACATGAATACTATTTGTTATCAAAATAGTTTGTTGACATTAGGCGTCGCGCGTCGGGTGCTAGCCGCTAGGTGGAGCGGCTCGAATCGATGCGACGATTAGTGAAAAATCAATGTCCGGTTACAATCCGGCCAAATGCGAGTCGGATTCGCGCACGAAGGGTTCCGTAACATTATCTCTAAAAACGGCAAAAAAAAAAAAAAAACACGTTTGTTGTACGGGCGCCCCTCAAAATATTTATTTTATTATATTTTTAGTATTACGTTGTTATAGCGGCAACAGAGATACATCACATCTGTGAAAATTTCAACTGTCTAGCTATCGCGGTTCATGAGATACAGCCTGGTGATAGGCGGACAGCGGAGTTAAATACCCCGCTGTCCGCGAATAGGGTCCCGTTTTACCCTTTGGGGTATGGAACCTTAATAACGACTCCGTGCTATTTAAAAAAATGCGGTTTACACACTTTTGACCCAGGCCGCCCCCTGGAAACATGCATTTATATAATCAGTAGTGCCATAATATATTAAAATCAAAAAAGTTTTATTTCCATATAAGTTACAAAACAACATTTATGGAATACTCCCTACGTGATGCCTCCCACCGGTTCTGCAACTAGCCCAGCGTGAAGAACCGGCGTAAGAAACTCGCGTGGGGCCATCTTTTATCAAAAAGATGGAAAATTGTTCTTTTTAAAAATATATAAAAGGCATATATATGATGAGATGCTGTGTGTGATTCGTATCTGATAGCAGAGCTATGTTTAAATGTAGTTCAGTGACAAGTGTAAACTCGGATTAAATCTTGTTTCTTTAGTTGACTTTTGTTCCTGCATATATGCTTATTTTGTTTCCGTTGGAAACAATTAAATACATTCAAAATCCTGTAGTCTAATTTTTGAAATATTTCTTATTAACTTTCCTTCGTATTTGACACTTGGTCCATTGACTGTTAAATGTAACGTATGCAAGCTCCTGTTGCAATTCTGAGTAGTTTTCGTCACCACCAACATCTTTATAAGCTACAGTAGTAAGGCGCTTCGGAGCAAAATGTGCAAAACGATACTTGATTGAATGACAGGTTGTAGGAGTCCATAGACTTCTTAATACCATAAGCTGATTTATCAGAATTTTCATAAAAATCTAATAGTTTCATTTAGAACCCTTCATTTACTGAATATAATATTGCACCACGAGAGGAAATAGTTTAATGTCCTTTTCATTTGATGCATCTGTCTGAAGACACATCACACATCATTGAAATCATCAATTATGATTCTTTCCACAGAATATAGACTTTGGTCTATATTCTGTGTTAGTTGTTGCCAAGTGTATTTTATTGGCGATTGTAAGATAAATTATGCTTCACAGTATGACAGTATGACAAAAAAGTCAATTCTAATTCCGCTGCTGTAATATTCTCATCATCAGTAGATCCTGGACACCTTGACGTAGTATTTGATGTAAGGAAATGTACTAACGCACCAGATGTTTTCTTCATTTCCGTTTTCATCTTCTGCTTGAGAGTATTTTGATGTTGCTTAATCTATAGAAAGAAATAAACAGAAACTTAAACACCACCACCATGTCGATCTCTCACCGTTTTCAAAATAATACTGAATCATGAAATTCCTATTCTCCAATTGTACGATAGGTATTGAAATATTAAATATTATAATTTTTATCTAAATACAATAATGATGAAAAATATTTTAAAAAAAAATATTATTATAACAAAGATCATTATTTTTAAAATAACACATTACACTAATTAAAAAATATTAAATTATCATCTAAACTATATAAAAGTTATTGTCTAAATGAAAAAAAGGGCTATAGGTAAATAACTGAATCTAGGTCGGAGGCTGGGGGTAAAGTAGAGGGTGGCACCATTGCCTCGCTGTCTGGCCATACGTCGGTCGACAATTACTGATGTCTGATACGTTGGCCGAGGTAAGCGGCAGCCTTAGAGTCATTCGTATAATTAATTATAATTCAATTAACACATTGAATTTGATATATTGAAACTAATTTTCCATGCTCATAAGTCATGCCGTCGTACTCAAGAAATAATGTGAAATTGTAAATGCAAACTTAATTTCAAATGTGGCAAAACTATAACTGTTTTGAAAACTTTTCAATGCAAGTACTGGCACACCGCCGCAATATACAAAGTGATGAGATTTTTCTTTTTATCAATATGTAAAAAAACTAATGAATTGTTACGTAGCTTTAACAATACATATCTACATATACACTTGAACAAATTGACATACCTGTCAAATGTCAGCTGAACCGATTGTAAAATTCACGCCGCATATAATAATACATCTTGCATTATTTTCACTTTGAAGATCACTTGTTACCCAGTTGTATTGTTTTCCCACTCAGGTTTATATTTTTATAAGTCAGGTAATTTTAGCTTTTTTAGGAGTTACTGGTGTATGAATCATCCATTCATCAGAATCGTCATTCTAATTACTATTTACTTTAAATGGATTTTTTATTTTAAACAAAAACAGCGGACAGTAATTATTGTATACAATTACGTCGATAGTGACATCTGTGATTATGTTCATGATTCAACACATGATACAACTTTGTAGTTTTCGGTTGATGTTAATTAATATGGAACAGATCGTGCATGTTGGCATAGTTTTTGCCGAACGATCAGTATTAGCTCATGAGTATGTAACTGGCGTTACATGCGCGGTTTCGTCACAGCTTTCACTAGCACCGCTCCGAACGTGGAACCACTGATAAGCCTAGCCCGATAACGAGTTTATTTTTCTGCATATTCCGAGGATACTAATTAATTAGAAACTAAACTAGATCGGTGTGGGGCTAGCACGAACAATTGACAGGTACGTATTCGTACGCGTTGTCAGAAAAACCCGGTAGGGCTCTACTTATTATCTCTTTTGTAATGTGTACCCAAACTTCGCGGCGTCTTAATATTGATATTGTAATTGGTACCCTAGTTTAAACATTTTTTTTTTCTCTTGTAAGGAAACTAAACAACTCGTATTAATGTTCATTAATTTACATCAAAAGCTCATTTTATAAATTAGGTAATGGTCGTATTTTCGTCTACCGACCACACGAAATGGTGCGTTTAGTTGCGATGGTTGATATTAGTTTGGCTGACGTTGACTGACTATGGACCCCCCCTATACGCCAGCACCGTCTGTACGCCGGCTGTATTTGGCCGCAATGACGTCAACGACACAATGGTTTTCTGTCCATTGATGGTGCTGTCCAGCCGTGTACCACGGCAGCGTCACGTAGACACATCGTCTACGTGATGTATCCTCGTGTCTGTTAACGGTGGGTGGTAGACGGTTGTAACGCTAAATAATTTCGATGTCGTCTTTTCAATTAGTTACTACGTTTTTGAGGACTTTTTACACCCTTCACCCTGGTGAGATGAGATGTCGTTAGATTTGGTCGGTATTTTATATTCAGTGTAAAATGTGTTGTTACTTTTAAGATCAGTATTCGAGATTATTCAGATCGTAATCGAAATTAGTAAAAGGGAAATCCTACACAAGACTAATAGTAAAGTCCGTGCATAGACTATTGCGCGGTATCCATGGTGACTATTGATACCAGACACCAGTGTAGTCATGTCACATGGGATTGTCAGTAAATCATCTTCTTCAATTTTACTCTAACTGAGCTTCTCTAATCTTTTGTCATTTGCGCACAGAAACTGAGTAGCTTCTCCGCTGGTCCCACGGATGTCAATTTATTTATCATATTCTTGATTAAAGCCCTGGTCTTGCCCCGGTCGGTGTGCTGGTGTTGCTTGTGTAATGTTTACGGTCCGCTGTCGCTCGTGACTGAGGTGATAATAGAACTGTCGTGAGTTGCTACTCACGGCGCGCTATACAGTCGACGTAGTTTACTGATGTGGATTAATAACAAATACATACTCCATACTAGTCGAAGACGTATCACGGTCTCACCTCTGGATCATATTTATGGTTCCATAGTACCCAAGGAACCCTTATCAACAATGTAAACAACATTTACTTAATTTGCACCAATTTAGTGAAAAAAATCTCTATCGTCACATCAAAGTAGATGGGACGTTAAGCTTTTTTGTTTCGGCTGAAACTATATCCGTCTAGGTAATTACCTTTAACTGGGTAATGACACTAAGGTTTTGACGGTGACGCAGAACAATGAGCACCAGAGTCGTATTTAAACCGCATTATATATCGATGTCGCGTAATGCGGTTACAGGCCGCTGTTTACTCTCGCAAATTATATTTTTACATATTTTTCTCGCATGTCCTTGTTTGCAGTAGTGGTTTAGCGGTCGCCTTCGCCGTTGTGTATCAAGGCTGTGTCACGATGTTAAGGACTAACCGGATTGCCGGATTGTTCACAGAGTTAGAGTTTATCACATCTATCTGCAGGAATATTGTAGGAAATGGATCAGTCGTTGGGCCACGCGAGATTTACAAGCTCCTGTTAAAAACATTATGCTTGCAGCCCTCTATTTGTATTGTCAAATTTGTTGTTCAAGTATTGTATAAATATAAAGTGGTGTATAAGTATAAATACCGGGAACTCATATTATAATCTGTCTTATTTTTTTGCACATTCTTTGCGTATACCTTTTGCTAGTAACTTTATTCGTGTCGTATAAGAATCCATCCATCTAGCCTGGATATATACAGCATACATCCAGACTAGGTGGACGGATCCCTGGGGCTTCATGCCATGGAAATTCAATCCTACTTTAAAAATATATTTTGCCTGTGTGGCAAACATTTTTGTTGATAGAATTGTTGGACGTACCATGCATCCAGTAAATAATCGATAGCTAATATCCCATCGCCTTACTATCAGCTGATAATCTTGTAGTGGGTAGCGCATTACGGTGCTCATTCACACGTCTCCGCCCACGTATCTATTTGTGTGTGTAACGTCATCAACACGTAATAGGTATTGCTAGGATTACTGGTCGGTCCTCGGTTATTAGAACAGTTAATATTCTTTACCTCTGCGCATTATGCGTTAATTTCCAAATAGTTTCAGTTAGAAGATACAAAGATAATAATATATCAAACCACTTGAGTTCCTTTAGTTTCCTTGCGATATAATAAATTTTCGTCTGTAACAAATAAGCGACCGGTGCTATGGCAGTCGTAGGCCGCCATCGTGAATTCGCAAGTCTTTATGTATCTGAGTGCCTTCACCACTATGTACACCACAACTGTATTCAGTTCAATATCTCATTGATCTACTGCTATAAGGCATAAAGTGCCAATATCCAGGTTAGGTGGTACCACCAAAACAGTAATGGTATCTAGTGCGTCACGAATACCAAAGCCATACTGGTATCAGAACAATTGCTGACTGATATCAGATATGGTCCAGGTGCACGCACATACCGACTGTATCATTATAATGGTTGCTTGTTTATTTGTTAAATGTTTATTTTTATTCCTTACAATTGAACCAAAATACATGTAATTCAAACTGGTTAGTTTCTCTGTTGGGTGATATATTTTGGGATAAAAGCATTAGAAATTTTATCGTCCCAGCGGTACGACTTTATTATTTCTGTTATATAAACACAGAGGGCTCCACGAGCTAGTGGGTAGACCGTTTGATTCGCACTCGAGAGGGTGCAGATTCGATTCCCAGGTTGTGGCGTGTACCAATGAGACTTTTTCAGATCTCAAGTACATTATACGGACGCTCTAAAGGTAAAGGAAAAACGCCCCAGACGTATTGATCAGTCATTCCTCTGGACTAGGATGACTATCTTGTGAGAATGCCGTAAGTGCTCGGGCAACCATACGACATTTAAAAACCAACTGTCCCGGGCACTACAGTATTTCAAGAGTGGTTACTTCGCTCGGAGAATACTGTATAAATCATTCAATAACGGATGAAAAGGCCTATGTTTATATAAACACAAAAGTATACATTATAAACAAAAGGGCATATAACAATTTTACTCTAATAACTAAAATATTTGAAACCTAATCGTAGTGCGTCGCCTACAACCGTCTTGGTAATCGCAGATTAAAATCTCACTCAATACTTACCCATACTGCCGATTGTTCATCAACATTGTAACTTAAAAACGTATTTTACTATTTTGTTAATTTGCATGAATATGTTCTAGTAGTAGGTTCTAGTAATATACATGTTGTTGTGCATATTTTGTGTAGATTACATAAGTGCAATTACTGCGGCGCACGCGCAGTTAGCGGTTAACCGGTTTATTGGCGGTTCAACTTTAACTGTAACATACGGTAATGTACCTAGAGTCCGAGACACATTCTCAGCTATTGAATAAGTGAGTATTTTAACATACCCTGAGCGCCCATTTGCCCTTCGATTAGTTTTACCACCACTTCAGTCGGAGGTCAGGTTGAGACCCTTACTTCAGTACGTAATACAACAATGTAATAACGAGCTGCAACCAAAACGTTGGTCCCTACATTATATAATATTAATCATGTAGGCAGGTGAGACATACATTTGAAATATTTTACAATACAAAGTAACTTGAAGTCTAAGGTCTAAGGTATACTTTGTTTCTCAAAGTATTGTGTGAGTGTAAGTGCTCAAGTTAAGATATTTTCGGTGTTAAATAATGGTTTTCTCCTTCAAGTAGTTAAAATAGTTTTGGTAATCGTCAAATATATTCTTGGAAGCTATATTTACATTTTCTAAAATAAAAATAACTTCGCCGCTGAAAATGTTTGTAGATTTTTTCCATTGATCGATGTATAATCAATATTTAGCGTTGAAATATGTAACAGAAATCGGCATTACGCACTTGCTGTATCTACAGATGTAAACAGAAAATAATGATCGACGTCCAAAGTCCAAAACGGCAAGTTGTTGTAGGTTTCCCGCACCCGGGACGGGACTTGAATGTAGGACCGATAATACAATCGGCGAGTTCTATTCCTCACCACATGTTTGTAACTGAAGGTGCAAGGTAATGCTGGCATTCACAATTTTGACATTATCTATTTAATAATAATAATTTGCATCTGTTATCTGTACACATGATATGAGTAGTAAGATACATTTAAAATTAATCAGTTTTACACAGAAAACATCTCGAGTTTCTTTGGTGCTGCCTGCAGAGGGCTGGGCCTGTCCTGCAGGTCGCCAATTGGCTCACCAAATATTTGTATGGGGATTATCAATGTGTACAATTATTGTTACCTGTGGACAGTCACTGACGGCCAAACTTCGTTTACAAAATGTACTCTACGCATTTGGATATACATTTCAAATCAATTTAAACAACCGTCTTCAGTGTGATAGCTAATGCCTGTTGTCAGTAGTTCAGTGACAAGGAACAGTAGGCTGCTATCAGTCGTCAGTGTCGCACGCGCATCTCGCGAGTTAAGTCAGTGCCGCTGTTGTGTGGAGTGTGAACTGTGATGTGCTACAGACATGGCGCGTCTGGCGACTTCTGCCGCGCACCTCTACCAGAGGCTTCAGGATCTGTATCCGATACTGCATCTGCCCAATAAACAGGTTACTTTTTTGCAAGGGATTTGATTAAAAAAATGTTTTAGTTCCTTTATCACAGTCGAACTTTACCACTGAATAAAAATTTGATACAGCCCTGAAAACTGCCGTAAGAGGATCAAAGAGCTAATATCCGATTTTCGTTATTTTTATGTTTACAATCACATAATATTTACATATATACTTATATAGTTTCAAATTGTTATTATATAATTTATATAATTTATTATTCGCACATTTTATAAATTTTGAATTCATTATGAATGTAATAATATTATATCTATGGACGCTGTTCACACCACGTCATTCTGGACCCGTGGTTAGTTCTTTAAGAACTTGTGTTACGGGTACCAGACAACAGATATATTTTATGCTTTTGTACTTAACATATATTTAAGATTTTTATTATATAATACACATATTTTTAATACACATCCATGACCCAGGAAGACAGAAAACTTTTTGTTTCTTCGGCAGAATTCGAACCCGTCCGGCTTGAGCGCCGACGGGCTAAGCACTCGGCCACAGAGGTCATCAATGCGCAGTTAATAAATTAATTAAAAATGAGCAAAAAGCAAATTATGATGTAGAAATCTATACGAAAAAGGTTTGAATTCTAAGAAGAACAATAAAGAACACTACCTGATTATGCCATTTTTTTAAATTGCGGACCGCATGTAAATGACATACCGGTCTCTTTGTTTGGAACATAAAAAGAACAAATAAAAGAATGTTCTTCACAGATAATTTAAATACCTGTCATTTAGTACCAATAGACAATATACTTCAAAAATTCGCATGCAAACGGGGAAACTTTTAAAACACTTAAAACGCACTCTGGTGATGCGCGTGTCCGTACTTCTATAAGCGGTAAACGCTTACCATCAGACGATGATCTTGCTCGTTTGACGGGCTTATTCCATAAAATATTTATATAATTTAAAGCCGGCAACACACATGTGACTCCTCTGGCTTAGCGAGTTAAACGCTTACCAACAGAAGATCATCTTGCTCATTTGTAGGCCTCATTCCATAAAGAATGACTAGGTGTGAACGGACCATTTTATAACACGCTATGGATTGAAAAGTAAAGTTGTTTAATAGTTGACCGAAAAAGATTATGTAGAGATGTGGACTGTAGAGATTTCGTGCGTTTTCAATTATCACATAGCTAGTTAGAATCTTAAAAATAGATCTGTTGACTCTAATCATAGTAATGATATTATTTCTATGTCTAATACTCTGAAATATCGTTAATATAAAATAAGAATAATAGTGGACATAATACTGAGCCTTGCGAAACACCAAATTCATTCAGTAACTTTTTAAAATTCTTTGGTCAGACAATTATGATTTGTGTTGATTTGTTCAATTACTCTGTATTGTGTTCCATTTACAAGAAATGATTTAATCCAATCATATGCAAGTCCTCTTACTCCAATTCTGCTTAATTTCGACAATAGTTATGTGAAACAAAATCGAAGGCCTCGGTCATATCGATAAATACATCAATGCACAGTGGCCTATCATCAATACATATTACAGTTAATGATTTTGATAATTTAGATCAACTCATATTATGTGTGTGTGCTTGGTACTTTGTGACGTGTGTGTTTGACGATGGTGTATCCATTTAGTTCTCTATCGTCCACGAGCTATCAAGTGACAGATTGGTTTAGTGTCGTTTTAAAAAACGGACACTCGGCACTAATTAAATACTTGATAAATTACACTTAAAAATAATTTATGCAATAAAATGTTCACATGACAATATTAAAAAAATACCGATTTACTAGCTAAAATACGAACTAGTTAAAATAACTAAATTCTAATAAAACAAAAAAGTTATTGTTTAAATGAAAAATAAAAAAAGGGCTACAGGTAAAAAACTGAATCTAGGTCGGAAGTTGGGTTAGAGTACCTAGGAGGCTGGCAGCATTGCCTCGCTGTATGGCCAAACCGATACGTTGGTCGTGGTAAGCGTCATTTATTTTTAACTTAAAAGAGTTCTCACTAGGTGCTAGTATTACAAATCTAAAGGTTTTGTCCAATAAAAATATGCCAACTTTACATGCCAGCTGTTCTACTAAGTTTATACTACTTGGGTTGTCACTTTAACTCAATGACGTAAAACCTCAGTGTGGCTCTACCATTACTAATTTGCTCATCGAGTATCCGCGCGCGTGATTTCACACTGATACGTATGTCCATATTCGGGCGGCATGAGCGACAAACATTTAACTCTCTCTCGTGATGGACTGTCGTGCCGGTGCATTCGGGTTTCTAATTGTGTATCATCGTCATTGTAATGTGCATGCATGCATTGTTACGGATGCGAAAAATTGCGAATGCGGCATACGAACTATTAGAGGGCAACACACATGAAGCCAGCTTCAATGGTATGCAATTGCCCACCCGCAGTTTACGTATTGGGTTCGAATGGTACGGGAACCGTGCTGAGCCATATACACTTTTACTATTTATATAATATTTTGAGATCAAAAGTCAAAACTAAATCCTAATTTTAAGCCTATATGAAAACCTTTGCATAATAATCTAGTTTACTCTTTAAATAATAACTGAATTTATATTTCATAGACAATAATTTTGCAAATTCCTCAGTCTCCTACCTATTCCTTAGGGCTTAGTGGAAAATATTATACTAACCCAAGTTGCTTGGAAAGCTGATAATATGTAATTGTTGAAAAGCCATTGTATCCCAGAAATGATAATGCAACCCATCAGGTATCAACCACCTTAACAATAGTTTGTTTCCGGTTGCATGGTTTACTTCCGGTTATCTCACCAGCTTCCGGTCAAAACACATACTGTCACACAATGACGCCCGAGCGACGGGTGCTTTGCCTGTAAATGAGCATGGATGGACAAAATAAATAACCTTGAGGCAGTCTGATCACACAATACATGACAAAATATGTTTCGTAAATATATCTATTTTGCTTTGTTAAAATTAGAGGCAGACTAATATTGTGAGCATCGCAAGCGGTGTTTCTGCCAGCATACCAATAAAACTAGCAGACATCCAGACTTATCCACATAAATAAATCTATACGACTTTGTCCTCTGTAATAATTATAGCTGGTTAAACATTTTGCTGTGTTCGCAAATACTTTCGCCTAATGAATCTGCTATTCAAATTCAAATTATTTAATTCAGATTTAAAATCCATAGTATGTTAGTAACAATACAATTTAATTAATGAATTTCAATATACATTTTAATATATATAAAATTAATTAATCATAAGTAGGGGAAACGAGCTGCCGGGGCAAGGAGCTGCATCCAATGCCTTAACAGCTGAGATAAGAAACCCATCGACTACTCTACCGTTTAGCAGTCTGTTCGGACTGTTTCTTACGCGCGACCACAGCGAAGCGCTTCGCTTCCTTATGATCGCGTAGAAACAATCTGTATTTGTCTCCGCAAACATGGTGGAAGCACTGCAAAAACGCGACAGACCAAACAGCATCCTGAATATGTTATTGTATTGCACTCGTAGTGCTATGTACAGGCTTGAGAGGCCTAAATTAAAGATGTTTAGAGGTCGACGTTCTGCTAGGGGTTTCTTTGGAGTTGTCTCCTAAATAAGAACTTAATTTAGTAAACCCCTATTTATTCATAGAGAATACACGGATTATATTATAAAGATCTCCTTGGGCAAAACCAACATGATCGACGACTGAAGACCAACTGACTCGAACCTAGAACCGGACTAAACAAGGGATGTGCTGACTCGGCACCACATCAGCCACAGCCCACACCCCCTACACACATTTTTTAAATTTTATATTATATTTTTTTTAATCATCATCCGCTACTACAGGGGCTTATACGTTGATGGCTTATATGTTGACATGGAACACAACAGTTCGTTTATTAACTGATATTTAAATATAAAATAACTAGCTTAAATGCCCGCGTAAATAAAGTATCCCACGGGATTTTTTCAGCATAAGAAGTAGCCTATGTTTTAATCCAGAGCCTAAACTATTACCATACAAAATTTCATCGACATCAGAAGCTAAATTCTCGTGTTTAAAGTAGAGTTTCATTCTACTTTGATTGTATTATAAGTATACTGTATTATTGCAGGTTCTATTTAGCAGAATTGACCCTCAGGTGACAGGCGTTTGTTCGATTTATGTCGGAACGTAATTAAATGAGCATTAAATAAATAATGCGTTTGTGCGCTGAATATTGAATTGTCTTTCCATAATTATTTTTTTCCATATAACACACACCTCCACACATCCATGATTCAGGAACACAGAAAACTTTTTGTCCCCTGGTGGGATTCAAACCCGCGACATCCGGCTTGATAGCGCCAACGCGCTAACCACTGAGCCACAGAGGTAGTCGATCTATAGTTCATCGCGTTAATTTTGCTGTGAGTCATTAGTGCAAATGAGAAAATTGACCAATAACACTTATGCTGTGTCCAAATGGACCAATTGAAGTAAGCCCTTTTGACACTCGCACTGATGATATTATACTGCAAAGGTCAATTCACACCGAAACGAAACGAAACGAACGTGGCGCTGTTTTTTTAAAATAGCAATTTCAAATTTAACTTTACATTACACGAGAATATACATGTTTCATTGTAAGAGTTCGAATGTCAGGTTGCACCGCGCTGTACAGCGCATGTGCCATGTGTGACTGATGTCATATGAAACGTGTATGTTTTAGTGTAGTGAATGAAACTCAATTTCGAGTAGTTATCTTAAAAATGCAGCGCCACGTATCGTCGCGGTGTGAACTGACCCTAACGCGAATGGACTACAATAGTAGAGTTGAATAAAGCTGTTAGTAGGTATTTGAAACAAACACAGTAAAGAAAGTTTATCTCGGAGCGGCGCGGCGGCGCCGGGTCGTTCCCACGCGTACCGCTCCTGCCTGCAGATACCGAACAGGCTCTGTCCATGTCGTTGTGTAGGGTTCGCTCATTTTTGGGTTCCAATTTTTTATATCTAAGTAACACCATGACTTAATTAATTCATTTCTTCAATATATATATTTTATTCAACAAAGTTTAGTACCTACGAAATAGAAAAAATAATTATTTTCGGAAAATAAATACACAATAAATATTGTCCTACACTGGCCTGCAAAGAAAAAAAAAATCTCTCCTTTATGTTTTCATATATCCCTGTGTGTTTGTTCCGGCTAACCTCTGTATATATATATATATATATATATATATATATATATATATATATATATATATATATATATATATATATTTCTTCCAAAATTGGCTTCAATTCTTCATTATCAACTATATATTTATATTATAATATATATTATATTATTAAGTACCGGATAACTTCGTTGTCCGGGTGTCCCTTGACACCTTTCAAGTTTTTTCTGTCTAATTTACGTTGTGGCCCATCGTTGATATGGTTTTATAATTGTAGATAAGGAGCATTTGTTTAGCAACCAACATTCTGTTCCTCGCTATAGTCTATTCGCGTTAACATAACGAATCATTTTTGGAGACCCTCATCCGAACCCCTACCTACTATACAGGCTACGGCTTCCCTGTGAAGGAGAACTACCCTTCGTCCACTGTTATAGACACTAGTTTTTATCGTTTAGAACTATGTATGGGTAATTATTTAAACACCACGCCATTACGTGTTTTGTTAGTTGTGCCTCATGACCAGGAAACTGGATCATCTCCTGTGATCTGATACCAAGTAAATCTCGACACTGTTCAGTGACCGAGAAAAACTGTCCTCGTGCATGTCCATTCACAACAACAGACATGATTCTGTTGCACGTGTTTACCTAGTGCTACAATTCGGTAAGTAGTTAGTGGCTATTGTCACAAGTGCTCCATTGTTGCGACTCGTGCGCAGTGACGTCACAACATGGCGGCGATACTTGTGTCACCAGTCACTCGGCCCTCAGGTGCATTATGTTTTTATGTGTGTAACTATTTACATACCTATGTATCGGCTATTATTAATGGATGTTTGTTAATAAGATCATGAGATCAAGTCAGAAATGTATCAATCATCATAATGGACAAAGTGTGGGCGACATCGGGACTAGTGTCCCCACTAGTAAGGCACTCTCCTCAATGTAAGGATTAGGCATTTCAGTATTTCTGCAAGTGGGCAGAGTGTATCAATCAATATAAATGCAATAATATACATAACGTGTGCTATATTTTTTAGATAGTTATCTCACACCAAACAGCAGTAAAGATAGCAGAATCCCCTAATACCCGCTAAATCTATTGTCACACGTTGTGTTTGTGTCCAAATGTCACAGTGCCAGACACGCCTTCGCTTATGTTCGCAAGGCCGATAGTAAATTACTTAGATCGAGGCGATGTTGATTGTGCCACATATGAACGAAACGAAATTGATAGAAGGATGTTTGATCAATAGAGACTCAAATATATCTTCTTGTTCTTATATTTATAAACTTATAGGATCGCAATTCTTTGTCTCGCTAAAACTCGAGAACGGCTGGACCGATTTGGAAAATTTTGATCTTGAAATAATTTTGTAAATTCAGTGAAGGTTCATTTTCTGCTCCTTAATTACTATCTTCCTACCTGGGAGATTCTTGTTAAAATTATTAAGATGGCAACAAAGATCCAGGCTTATTTGAAGAGACGAATAGACTCCGAAATGATATTAGCATATTCAGATTTAGCATCATGGAAGAGTTTTTGAAACCCACTTCCATCAGAGGTGCATCTGAAGGATTCAAAGGCACTGCTGTCAAATGGAACACAACAAATATTGATCATTTTCATTAATTTGTGCAAGTCGCATATTAAATTACACCGGCACACAAAAAAAATATGTCTGTACACCGGGCGCCACCTATCTACGGGCATGTTTTTCGACCCGCTGAATACGAATTTCAAGTCAGTTCAGGCCGTCCACCCTTCAATTTTTTATACCAAGATAATCCCAATTTGATTTGAATTCTTTTGAATTTGAACAATTGATGTTTTTTTACATTTTTTTTAGATTTAAAACGGTTTATGATTAAAGTACGATCGAAATTAGTATTTAACAGATCAAAATACTTACATGATAATTATGCTTGCCTTAGATCGCAAAATTTTTTTCTTGTCAAATAAAAATTTTCGCTATTTTTTGGGGTTTTTTTGCAATTTACTCGAAATTGAAGGCTGGACGACCTACACTGACTTGAAATTCGTATACAGCGGGTCGAAAAACATGCCCGCAGATAGGTGGCGCCCGGTGTACAGACAATTTTTTTTTTTGTGTGCTGGTGTTATCTTATCTCGCGGTTAAATTCCTCTCTATACATTTCTATCGTCACAAACAATATGGTATTTATAGTAGGTATGGGGTACAAAACAAAATACTTTTATCTGCTGCTAATTAAATATTGAAATATTTATTTTAAATTTGTTCACTTGGAAGCAATACGTCCGTCTTATGAGATCCCGTGACGCAGTGTGTGTAAAGTCAAATATACAATAGACTGAACTGGTAGAACAAAGGAACATTGTTGGTCATATTAATTTTTGCACTATATTATCCAACAGTATTTGCTTGTATTTTTTTATTATATAAATAAATAAGGCTCTGAAAAATAAGGCGGTTTAAAAATGAATTAGTACTTATACTAAAAATCAAAATTTTCTAAGATATTGCGGATTGTTTGAAGCACTTTTGTGAGTCTCGTGAAAACGCCTCGTATAAAAGTCGTACAAGCAGGTGACGTCACACGCTTGTAATTTGCTACGAAATGTATGGCCATATGCACGACATTTCTGGTATCTCGTAATACCATACCATAGTGAATCTATTTGTATTTGATGTCAGTAAACTAAATATGTAGGTTTTGTACACTAATGTTTTAAAAAAATATTTCAACTTTTTTGTGACTTTGAAATGCATAAATCCTAATTGTTTTTACTTTTATCAAGTTGTAATACCTAATTATTTCTAAATTTATATAAAAAAAAATACATGTAGGAAAATACCCAATCGAAAGCTCAAACAGATTCTTTTTTTAGGCTGGGACTATACATAATTATATAATCCGGAATCCGGACATAGCGATAGTAATTGGTGTTTTAAATAGGTGTGTTGACTCGTGTTTCAAATATTTAGTTTCATTTATTATATTCAGAAATATTGAGGTACTTATTATTATTAGTTTATAACAATATAAAAAATTATGTTTAGTTTTGTAATGAGATAAATCTGAAACTTAATAAAAAAATTGCTATGCTATTGAAAAAAAAACTTACATATTTATAAACATTCACTAGACACTTACATAGTGAGGACTACGAATACACGTATATAGGCAGAAATTTCGGAGATTTTAGCAATTATTATGTTCCTGCGACCCTTGATATAACTTGTTTCATGATATAACTTTGAGAACATGCGAGTTTTTCACGAGACTTGCGAAATTCTGTAAACAAATCGCTGTACCTGTGATAGTATTGTTTTTCGAATGTCATGTTTCTTCTGTGTACTTACTCATATTGTAGAGTACTGAGATTCACTGACACCCCCCCCCCCCCCCCCCTTACTAAGGAAAATATTTACACAACTTACTATCGTGTGACATTTCCGACGTATCTAGGGTTACCAGATGACAGGAATTTTCCGGACATGTCAGGAATTTCAGCTGTCTGTCAGGGAAACAGGGAAAGCTGGAAATTGAAAGGATTTTTAAAAAAAAAGAGAAAAATATAAGAAATTAAATTTTAATCAAATAATAATAATTAGCAACCAATTAATTAATTATTAAGTATTCATCTGATCCTCATATTTTGTATTGCTGGATATAGATTTCAGCAACTGCTGATCTTTCATGACAATTTTATGAAAGTCTTCACATGATGTGTTCTTCAAATTGAACTGTGTCAAAAGTAGAGCCTTAACAGAAGCTATGGACAGTCTATTTCTCTCCTTTGTCCACTGCGCACCCATTAATGAAAACACTCTTTCGACGTTAGCATTTTGTGCTTGAATATCAAACACAAAGCCGCAAATTTTGTTGAGTTCTTCCAATCTTTCACAGCTGACGGATTTTAAAATAATTTCACATTGTTTAACAAGCCCCATTTCAATAAAGTCATTGCTTTGCTGCCCTAAAAAAAGAATTTAACGCAGTAATTTCATCGAAAAGTTTAACGTCATTTATACATACTCCGTATCCATTCAAAAACTGCAAAGAAGAAACAACTTTCTCGTAGTCAATATCAATACCTTTAAGTATCATCCAGTCAAAGATTTTAAATTCGTCTAGAGGCTGCAACCATTTCCCCAAATATTCAAGGCAAGTCATGTAGGCATTTTTCACGTCTGACATAAACATTTCTTTGGCGTCTTCAGTACAATTCGACAGCAATTCTCATACTTTTAATGGAACAAACATAGCCCCTAATCGTGCTTTCAACTTTTCAGAGGTCGAATTTAATATTCCTAGAATATCCATAATAGAGTTATTTTCCCGTTCTATTTTTTCGATTTGTGACTGAAAGACCGACATAAGAGAATGCACAAAAAATAAATAACTTTCGGCGAGTTCATTTTCGAAGAAAGATTTAATTGTTGTCGGCACTTGCGGAGTTGTCGAAAAGTATTCTTTTAGAGGCAGATACATTTTCAAAATTCTTTCAATGGCAGGAAAAAGGCTCAGCCACCTAGTTTTACTGTGATACACCAACTTTTGGTAATTTATACCAATGTATTCACAAAGTGATTTTAAGTTTTCAGTGCGCACAGTATATACTGAGAAGACATTAAAGAGCTTCATCACCAGCGATTCGATATCTATTTTTAGTACATCAGTACCATGTTGGATGCAATTATGCAAAATATGTGCTGGACAACCAATTCCAACAATCTCCTTATTGAGTTTATTCTTAAGATTTGTCAACACATTTCTTCCTGCTTGCCTGTTGATCCCTCCAAAATTTACGTTGGCATTATCCGCTGTTAGAGAGATACATTTTTCAGTTAAGTCGTACCTTTCCAACGTCTTCATAATAATATCTGATATTGTTTCTGCTGTCTCATTTGGCGTGTTAATGACATCCAGTAACTTTGACTGCATTCCATCTTCAGAATCGAAAAACTGGATCATAATCGGAAATATTTTGTCCGAGCCATGATTGCTCGCATCGGTTGATATCTCAATGTATGTTATTTTTTGTAATGAGGACTTGATATTTTGAATTATCCATGGAGCTATCACACCGTTTACGATAGCTTCGGTTTTAGTTCTTTGGCAAGTAATATCCTTGGCAGTATTGGAATCAGCAAAGATTACCTTCATCAAACGCCCAGTGCAGTCCATGGAGTTGTAAGACTGGTGGTGCTTAACGGTGTGAAACGCAAGTGTAGCTTCAGCAGCAGATTTCTTTTTACTTTGAGACGATGAAGACTGGAAAATAGTATCTATTTTGCAGTTTTTATTAACCACCAACAATCGATTCTGGTGTTTTTTGCTTTTAATGTGTGTGTCGATATCGAATGCACCTTTGTACTTTATGGAAATGTAACAATCACACACTGTACAGAAAACATCAGACGGCTCTCGTCCTTGTGTTATTAAAGGATATCTTTCACGTAAAATGTCTGTAAATGTACATTGACGTTTACTACTCGAAGCCATTATAGAAATCTCAATTACTGCCTTTTCGTTATAAAATAAATACTTGCCGCACAAATACGGACAACACTAGTAAACTTAGCACCGTTTGCAAGAGTACTGAAGTCTGAAACTCTGAACTACTAACTGACTCGCACAGCCGCGCCGCGCCCCCCGCAGTCCGCACGGCGCACCGCATGGTGCGGGAGGCGCGGGGCTGCACCCCGCATCCCGCCACAAGGCATCTAACACTCATACTCAGACTACCACGCGCCGCGCGCGAGTTTGTAAAATAATATAATTTTCTGCAAAAATGTCAGGAAATTTTTGCTGAAACAGGGATTTTTTCAGGAAAACTTATGTTTCGGATCTGGTAACCCTAGACGTATCAGACAAAAACAGCAACGTTGTTTGAGTTATCCGGTGTGTAAATAGTTTTATTAGTTAAGGAGGTTGATCAATAAAAATACAATTACATATTAATAACATAAAATACAATTAAACATTTTAGGGCTTGCATTATATGTCGATAATTGGAGAAAAAAAAATCGAGATCGCATCAGTCCGCCGGATGGACTGAAGCGATTCATTCCAGTGTTTCCGGCTCTGTTTTTACGTAACTACTAAACTCGCGTCGATTTCTACTAAACACTACTAAAATAATACTGAAAACTATAAAAAAGCTACTAAACTTTCGAATCCGTAAAGCACCCAAAAAACCACGGCATTTTAGGTTTTGTTGTATTAAAAAATATTATATTGAATGTTATTATAAATTTTACCGTTAAATTAAAATATACTAGGAAATATTACGTATATAGTAATTAAACGGTTAGTTATAAGCAAATTACGGACGAATGTATTATTATGATAGGTGTATTTTTTTTGTGCCTAACCTAGACCATTTTGCATATGATTACTGTCTGGCTCATTCTTACTAAAACACTACTAACTAAATTCATATTAAGGAAGGACGGAATAAAATACTTAATTTAGTAGTAAAACTTTGTAAAATAACTAAGTTGGCAACATTAATTTGGACTCAACGGACCACGTGTGGACAAATCGCTTCAGTTATCGCCAGAGCCGCGGCCGTGCGGGCGCGTATCGTATTACGTGTACAAGCGTGGTGAGTTTTCGCGGTGTTAAATTATTACGCAATTATTAAGCACGACCGTAGCTCGCGGCAAACCAGAACGTACTGATGCGATTTTGCCGTGCTCGAATCCGTTCAGGCCGAACTGACGTCATTTCTAACTGAAACGATCGGCCTCTCGCCTGTGGAGGCCTTTATAGTCCCGTGCGCCCTCTACGATTATTATCTTTGCGTAATGTTTTTAATAGATACACGTTCTTTACTTTGCCAAATTGATATATTATTTTGGTGTGTGTAAAATATTTACTTATACTTGTATGCTACGAAATAAATAATTTTCGCACACCCCGTTTTGTGTTTGCAAAATTATTTCAACATTTTAATAATAGGTCTTTACTTATGAAATTGCCGTTCTGCAGTACTGGCCATTTCAAATCAAAATAATTTTTGTTTATCTAAGAATTCTAATTTCAAATTAATTTTATTTTAAAAACATGGAATTCGTTTTCCAAAAGTAGTCATTTGTTTATTGATTAGTGTTACATTTTCATCGCATTTCAATCTTTTTCGTCATCATGGATACGTTAAAAATTCGAGTAATTATGGAATATGAGTACCGTCGTGGCAGCAACGCGGCACAAGCGGCACGCAACATCAACGACGTTTAAGGAGCTAACACTACAAACCTACGCACCACCTGTTATTGGTTTGCTCGCTTCCGTTCTGGAATTTGATGGTCACTGTTTGGTGGTCTAGCGCCGGTGTGATTCATCACAGCTTCATACCAAACGGGGTGAGCATTACTGCAGATGTGTACTGTGAAGAGCTGAACACAATGATGGAGAAGCTGACACATCTCCAACCAGCATTGGTCAATCGCTCGTCTCCGTCCGTCTCCTGCACGACAACGCGCGACCTCATACTGCACAGCAGACGGTCTCCAAGTTGCAAGAACTGGAGTTGGAAGCTCTCCGTCATCCGCCCTACTCACCAGAACTTGCGCCTACAGACTACTACTTTTTCCAGAATTTGGATAACTTCTTGGCGGGAAAAAAATTCAATACCCGAGAGGCAGTACAAAATGCCTTTGAAGAATTTGTTGCCTCCCGTCCAGCTGATTTCTTTAAGAAGATCATCAATAAACTGCCACTGCGTTGGCAAAGATGCATTGATGCATGGGTGATTACTTCGATTAATACAAATAAAAAATACATGAAAAAAATTCGTTTAAATTTTTTCATACGATCATATTCGAAGTTATCCTCGACGGTACAAGAAAACACAACAATTAGATTTTATTATTATTAAAAACTTGAATTTTAATAAAATCTAACTACTAGACCTCCATTCTTAGCATTGACGTTTCTTTGTTTGAACCGTATGGTGGTATTAACATAATATGTAACTATTAAAACATTGATGTTTTTGTTTTGAACAATGCATATTAATATAAAACGTATGATGTCAATTAGTGTTAAAAAGAATAGAAGAATAAAGAAAGAAAGAATTTTTGTGTCTTACAAAACCTTTTACTTTCGTACTATCATTTTGATCTTTGTCTTCGATGCGGTTTTGAGCTGAATAAGGCTGGGACTATATGATCCGGAATCCGGAAGGCCGAGGCAAATTCAGAGCATTGAAAATAGAACTCTGCGATAATACAATAGAGCTGAAAATCACATATTTATAAACATTCACTATGGTACGTGCGAACACACAAGTGTCGAATCAAATGTCAATGTCATATATGACAGCTCGATACTCGACACAACTCTATTGTATTAGCACAGAGTTCCATTTTCAGTGCTCTGAACTTGACCGGGCGCGCCGTATTCCGGATTCCGGCCAAAAATACTCAAACGCCACCTTGTCGGATAAATTAGGGATTGTTTGAAGCACTTCTGTGGGTCTTGTGGAAACGTTTTCGCGCTTATGTTCATACTAGCTTTTGCCCGCGGCTCCGCCCGCGTAAATACAGTATCCCACGGAAACACTACTTTTTCGGGATAAAATGATAAAAGATAATGCCTGTGTGTTAATCCAGACCTCAAACAACTTTTTTGAAATTTTAATGACAGTATCGACTGCCGTATTACGATACATTATGTGCCATTGCATGTAGTAGATAAGGGTATGTGGTTAGACCGCTCTTTAAGGTAGTCTAGGCACATAAAGAGTTACATGAAATAGTTCGAAAATTCTTAAATATTCTAAAATTACTAGCTGGGTCGGGATGGTGAGTTCATCGCAAACATTTTAGAATGCTTTACATCTCAATTATTAGAAGCCGCGTAGACTATGGCAGTTTTCTTTACGGTAACGCTTGCAAAAGTAGATTGTACATATTAGATAAAGTCCATAATGAAGCAATGCGTATAATTGGCGGATTTATTAAAAGTACTCCCATCCACGTGATGGAGAGTGAACCTTGTATAGCTCCATTACGAGTACGACGAAATTTGCTGGGTGGTAAATTCTGGATAAAATCAATGGCACTATCTAATAATGATACAATCAAAGTTATAAAAGAATTCAACACACTCACATCACGCAGATACTGGAGACATAGAAAGAAACCAATTTTGACTCCCAGTTCATTCCAAGTTCAAAGATATTAATATGTATTCACGTATGCTATGTATAGATGTGTTCTCATTAGATTATTGGATGAGCTGGCTCGACTTAAGTGGCATAGTAAAGTCCGAATTGCCCTAATGTCACTACAGCAAAGACAAATTACGACACTACAATTCTCCATGAAAGCTGCTCCGGGAATCCATCTTGAAAAAAAAATGTGCAAATTTTTATAAAATATATATACCGATGGATCCAAAGAAAATAACTCATCGATGGGGTCCGCATTTTTTGATAGTCAAATTGGCCTTAATGCTAAATTTTCTAATCTCTTATATCATATCTATCACACCTTGAGTTAATAGCCATTTCGGAGGCCCTTACTTACGCTAAATCTATTGATTTTAATAATTTTGTCATCTTAACCGACTCCAAAAGTTCGCTTCAGCTTTTGATTCGCTGTACAACATGTGTAATAAATACACCAATAGCCTTTGAGATTAAAACATTATTATATTCTTATTCGAAGCAAGTAACCCTCCGATCGATCCCCCCACTTGCCATATTGAGCTGGCAGAAAATGAGGAGGTAGATGTGTTGGCGAGACAAGCTTGTATTGAGGACCTATGACACATCGCCCTTCTTCACTGATTGTTTTTACTTAATACGGGATTATTGTTAAAACCTATGGAAC
This sequence comes from Phengaris arion, assembly GCA_963565745.1. NCBI lineage: Eukaryota > Metazoa > Arthropoda > Insecta > Lepidoptera > Lycaenidae > Phengaris > Phengaris arion. The sequence goes on along the minus strand of OY751444.1, from coordinate 3,521,868 downwards.
GTTCATTTTGACGAGCGATCTGTGGAGAAGGGTATATGGTATAGGACTGGATCTGTTTGTCTGTACGTTTGTACGCGCTAATCTCATAATCTACTGAACGCATTTTGATGAAATTTGGTATGATAGTAGTTTAGACTCTGGATTAACACACAGTCCAGTCCAGTTTTATTGCGGAAAAATGTACGGTTCCCATGACATATGTTTTTGCGCGTACGAAGTCAACGGCTTAACCGATTTGAATGCTGTTTTCACTAATGCGTTTTGGTTACTCCACTCCACTTAAAATTTAATTAACCGACTTCCAAAAAAGAATAAACATTCGGCTGTTTATATTTTTTTATGTTAAACGATTACTCCACCGCCTGTGGACCGATTTTCAAATCTCTTATTTCGCTGTAAAGGGTATATCCTATAATCCCTAATTGGTCATTTTGACACCAACGTGGTGACCTGATGATGGGATCCATGAGGAATCGAGGGAACTCCTCGAAATTTATATGGACAGTGGTTACCTACATATAGTGATTTTGACTTTTTCTGAAGTAGTCCAAAAGTACTGAACAGAACTCCTGAGTCGTTTAAGATACATATTTGGGAATTTCGGTCTTTTACAGCGACACGTATATCTTTGAATATTAATTACTCTGCCGTTTGTCGAAGCATTTTCAAAATTCTTTTGTTGTTGTAAATAATATAATTCGCTCGCGGCAAACCAGAATGCGATGACGTGCTCGAATCCGTTCAGGCCGAAGCGACGTCTGTTCTAAATAAATCGATCGGCCTCTCATCCGTGGGATCCTTAAGACCCCGCCAAGATGAGATGTTTAACATGAATAAATCCAATACTGTGGAACGGATTTTCCACAATTTCTTTACAAAGGTAGGAATTATTCTCACATATTGTAGTTCATAGACGACAATTTGTAAACTCTCACGCCATCGTCCATCTGCTACTGTAAATGTTCGCGACTTTTCCACTGAATTATTATTATTTAATTGTATGTATAAAAAGGAATAACAATAAAATGTAAGTCAGTCGTCAGTCCTGTTTGTATGAAGATAGGTTTTGTTTGCAGGATTTTTAATGGGCAGACTGTAAGGTGTACTTGGGTAGACAAAATATTCAGTACCTTGTATTTGCTGGATAGATTGAACTGTGAGAGCGATGCCGACACTAGACGTTGCGAAGTTGTCGAGGCTGGCGCGTGTTGTTGCTAGTGATTATTGTATCTTATACGTTTTGTGATACCGCCGCACTGATTTTCAAACGCTTCCAAATGGACGAGGCTCTCGAGTCATATGCTGCGACCTGAGTCCTGCGACCTCGCGATTGTGCCCACCGGAGACCGTCGGAGCCTGTGCTACATGTGCCCCTATTTAAACAGTGGACGAGCTATACAATGTTTTGTCCTTGTCTATCAAGCTTCTTTTCTCACGTATCAGACAAGGACAAAACCTTGTATAGCTTAAACACTATAAATATTTTTATTAGTACTAAGGGGGATTGTATACAAAATACAAATAAGGATGTAAGACGATATTGTATATTGATAGGCTATAATATGATATATCGCACTTGGTGTCATAGAAATCGTATAGAAAGTGTGAAACTTTATACCTAGATCCGTTGGAAAACGTACGACATTCGACATAGCAGTTGCGCGTATCAGTTTCACACATTTACTTTGTATTTACTTCTCGGAACTCGCTGAAAATAAATAGGTTATTTATAGCTTAATGTATTCAGGCATTTGCGTTTACATATATTATGTTATGTATAAACTATGTAAAGGTGCCTTGTTTTTGTCGTGTATTTAAGTTATGTTAGTCTGGCAATGTTATGATGTTGACAACACTAGATGGTGGATGCATAATCTGTAAGGTCTGTCGGGAACTTGAGATTGTAATATACATACATAGGTAATATGTCGTGTGTTGAATACCTGAATAAACTCTATCTACGATAAGTATTGTCGTTTCGTGATCATCCACTAATCTACTCCGTGAGCACCCTGGAACCCTGGTCACTTTTCACTGAGGTTTGTCGAAAAATCCCTATTTCCGGTACAACGGTACCGCCATGCAGTACAATGCTTCCTAATAAAAAAATTTTAAACAAAACACTTTTAACACATGTAAAACTATTTAAATTTTATACTTTATTAATTATCTTTTTTCCACTTTTTTTTTTTGCAATTCCATGCTCGCCAGTTTGTTTGAGGAGGGTGTTTTCCTGGATGAGGTCGAAGTCATTTTGTGATGATGACACCCGATGTGTGAGACTGCCAAATTCCATGCTCGCATTGTATACCCTCATGAGGTAGGGATACATTTCGAGCGTTCGGTGTCTTCGATATTCTTTATCTTCGAAACGACAAATAATATTTCCTCTTCATAATATTAGTGTCCAAATTAAAGTCCAATATTTAAATTGTGTACAATAGGGAGCATGCAATTGTTTTAAATCAGCAATATTCATATATTTATCGAAAGGAAACATAAATAAGAACCGAAAATGCAAAAAGTACAGTAATCAGCTGTTGTAAATTAAAAAGTTACAGAACTAAAATGGATTAAAAAAACGACGATTTTTTTTGCTATGGTTGAAAAACGTAAATTACTGTTCCTTCCTTATGTTATTTGTGTCATTTTTGTTATTATATGTATTATATGTATACATAAACGCAGTATGTATTTAAGTTAATAAAATCAAAATTGTATTTATCTTCATACATTTTCAACAGTTGTGACGTCACTCGTGCATTTTTTTTGTATAGAGCGTTTTTAATACTCTGTACATTTTTTTATCATTTTTTATTATGATTTTTATAATAATGGATGTCACTTTTGTGATGACTGTATTTCGTCAACGGTTGATTAATGATAGTAGATATGCAAGGACCATATTTTCTGGCTTATATTGTACTTTTCTAAAAGCCAATAAAAATACTAAGCATGTGTCCCATTAGCTGTGAAGCAATTACAAGTGATAACTTGACAAATGAACTGCCGGCTTGATGTATTGCTGATAGTCCCCTTCCACGTAGCAGCTGATTCATTGTTTACTATAGCTGATAGATGGTTGGGTTCGTCATAACCGACCACTAACGTCCCCACTACTGGGGCTCGGGTCTCTCCACAGTGTGATGAGGTTGAAGCTGTAATTTCACCACGGTACGCTAGTAGGTGCCAGTCTAGTAGTCTTTACGCGCTTTACCAGAAGCCCAATTCTCTTGACTATTTTCGATACAATCTCGGTTCGGTGGACGCGCCGATTCATTCGCATACGTGTCATAATATCGTGCATGCGCGAGCGGGACTGCCTGAAAATCCAAACGAGATTTAACCGATAACAATTACGAGAATAGCCCGCACAGATTTTAAATGCCCGCTAGAAACGTTAGTCTTCTCCGATACGCATTCCTTTACCGTTTAAATAGTCTTTGTAATGCTCTTTGCGAAAATCTCGCCGCAAATTGGGATTAAACTACAATCGTAATATCAACACGAGAGTTCTGACGATGACGTCACGATGGGCCTGAATTAATGACACTGTTCCACTCAGAAATGGGCGCCAGGCGTCACTGTCGCCTCAGTTGTCGCCGAGTGTGTCGGGTTATATTAGCTCGGAGTTCTGTAGCCTAATTAATTTTATTAATGATTAGCTGGTGTCCGACAGACAAACATTTTAAAAATTGATTATTTATTGTAAATACCGTATTTAAATTTCATGCATGCATTTAATGAAAAGCTATTAATTTGAAATTACAAACCGATACTTTAATTTTATTTATTTGTATAGATAGTACGTCTTGCGATTTGGGAATAAAGCAATCATGGTTGTAAGAAGACTGCTAAGTTCTATCCTTTCAACTCTATCTCACTTTTTAGGTAGGAGCTGTAGCGACAACGACAGCTGACCTTTCATAAGATCTAAGTAATTCCAGAACTTAAAGTTGAAAAATATATTTGATAATTTAAACTGGGAAAATAATTTACTGCTTAAGTAAACTAGTTAAGGCAAAAAAAATTAAATCGAAAAAAAATCCAGTATTTCTGACTACTGTACATCGCTAAAAAGGTAATTGACACAGCTGATTTCAATTTATATAATCAGCTGTGATATGCAATGATAGCTGTAAGGTCAATGACCACACAGCTAACTGGTCGGACAATGTTGTAAAGAGTGCAAAGTAATTATATTTTCTATAAACAAACGCATTTTATAATAATAAGTACATGAGCAGGAAATCATGTGCTCAAAGTTTCTGTAATTGATTAAGAAAAATTAATATAAAGTTTTGGAGTCCTTTACGTGAATTGAATAAAAGTATTCAAGCCAAAGCCATTCCAAAAAGCACCATACACCGAAATTGTCGCGTTCATTGTGGTACAGAACACTGCGACATGCGTCAGCGCCCGCGCGCATAATCGGGGATGTCCTTATCGGCCGCCGCGCGCTTCCACTTGGACCACTGCCAGGCGTGTAGGGACGTCATACGTGTGGTCTAAGCGCAGGCGGAGAGGGGACTCTCGGTGCAGTAGTCATTATTATACCGAGAATTATCTACGTTCATCCATCTAGCCATATTCACTGGGCGCTATATGAATTCTCTGAGAAGTATTCGTACGATCATAGATCTATATTAGTTATGGTCGTCCAACTTTTTAAGTGTATAACAGTGGCATGGGTTTCCCAGAACTCCATTCCTATCGGCGTCACTAACCACTTGCTTTTTGAAGACCCTCATCCAAATAAAAGCTTTCACCATTGGTTCAAGTCAACTATAGTACCTCATTAAGTCACTCGACGTTATTATTTTCGGGCACTGTGCAGAGAATCTCCATCAGAAGAGTGTTAAGGCACAGTAAGAGACTATTGTCTCTTAATGTGCCTTAACACTCTTCGTGCAGAAGTACAGTCCACGCCGCTGTCACATTTTTCCACATTCCGCTGACGATCCTTCGGGATATGGCAATACATGTCAGAAGGCAAAATGTCAAAGCCCTTATGCGTAGACGAAATTGCAAGAGACCGACGTAGGAGAATTGTTGCAAACGTTCTGCCGTGGTGCTCTTGAGGATTCGGTATACGTAGACATCTCGACGACTTCAATATAAATATCTCACTTGTCACTACACTTCCCTCCCCTCTAATGATATTTCATGATTTCTACAACTACTCCTTTTCGGACTAATTAATCAATGGATGCACTTATTTTTTATTTGTCAAACCAAGCTTATGTTAACGCAAACATTGCAACCTTTAACGATTATTCTGAAAATCTCTTTTTGTCTACCACTGAGACTGCCCTTCGTATATTCATTCTACTCGTCTACTGAGACTCTAGAGCTAGCTATTTGCGATCAAACATCTAAATAAAATACAATTTGACTTATGTACTCAAAACTTTATATAATTTATCTTTCCACAAGTGACATAATATATTTCCTTTTTTCCAAATTGCATGTTACTATTTATAAATAGGTTGTAAAACATTTTATTTCACTTCAACACCTAGAAGCCCTGAATTCTCACTGAAGCCATACGTTCAGAGTGCTATTGACTTGACCCTGACACAATATGTGGAGTATCCATCAACACATTTCGGCCTCGATTAAATAGACCAGATAATGGATATCTCTGATCTAAAGATAAAATATCGATTCCAGGGCATTGCCAAGTTTGCTCATGTTCATTGAAGGTGAATTTTTGAAACAATAATTGTCTATGTGTTTGTGGGAATTAATACTCTTCTAAGGCCCACTTGCGGAGATGTGAGTTAAAATTAAATATTTTGTTGTCTTTCTCGTTCTTCGTATTTATGAAAGAGAGGCATCATATTTTAACCCAGGGCAAACTTTAACCCAGATCTGCGCAAGTGGGCCTTCGACTAGTAAATTTTGCCAACCAGCTAACTAGCTTTGTATATTACAACCTAATCCTCCTCATATCGAGGGTAAACCCTAGCAGTTCCAGCAGTGGGAATGTTAGTGATTGCTTGCTAAGATCTCCTTGAAGTCCTTAATCACTTTAAAGATCTAAACTACGTCTGACTCCAAAATGCGGTCTCGCCCAAAATGTTAAGCATAGGAATAGTATTCAATTCTCAATCACAGTCCATGAAATTGTGGTTGCGGTAGGTTTACGCTTGTGGTTTGGGCCGCGCGTCACCGGAAGGCGGTGTATTGTCATTGTAATTCGCACTGAATCGGAAACGCTCCCGCCAGTTCAGTCGTCGTCTTGGCGCTGACACTGCCGCGCGTCCTGACGCAGTTACACTTTGCTGCACAAGTGTATCGCGTACGTTACTGACCAAGTGTCGTTTACATTACTCTCGTAGTGTCGCGTGGTTCACTGAACCTCGTTTATGCCCGGACAAAAAACCGGGCATTACCACCTACCACCTCCACCGTTTACATCGTACATTACTGTCGAAGTGTATATCTAGTACGTTTTATTTCCACGCATATACTCTCCAAGTGTTAACTAGTTCAGTGAAAAATACACTTGTACTATCAAAGTGTGACTTAAATATTTCAAGTGTAATAAATGTTTTTGTAATCAATTACTAAGTATCCAAGTGTGTGGCGTGATAACAGGACAAGGTTATATTCATTTAGACATGGTCGTGTGGTACATACCGGAGTGGAAGGAGGTATTGTACTTCCGGTTATAGATTATTAAATTCAGTAGCAATGTGAAAAACATACATAAATGTCGTAGGATAATTGAAAAAATTAGATATTTGCGAAAATCCTAGAATTATTGCAAAGAATCGGATTATTTGATTCTGACATAAAATTTCGCCATCTTCCTGACAATTTTCAGGATCTTTGGAAATATGGTAAACTTGAGTACTGTTTGGCTGTTGCAAAGAGTGCGTTTGGAGCACCTTTATTCTGATTGGTCAAAAATCAGCAAGGTATAGTTCTACAGATTTTAGACATCCAATTAGCGCGCATGACAAGCGTTAGAGATTTTTTGCTATCATCCAAGTACAGTCGATTTTTTTGCGAATATCCTGAAAATTGTCAGTAAGATGGCGAAATTTTACCTCAGAATCAAATAATCCGGCTCTTTGCAAAATTCTCTAGGATTTTCGCAAAGATCCTACGTTTCCAATTATCCTACGACACATTACATTTGTGACTGCAACTACGTACAAAATTGTAAGTTCCAAATCATAAATGTATACGAGGGCGGCACTGAAAATTTCGGGAATCAAGGAAGTGACACAACATTACTATTTAAAAATGTATTTATTGCTTTTCGAAGTATTCTCCGCGAAATTTGACACATTTTTCTATACGATGGAACCAATCATTGAAGAAACCATTCCATTCGGAAGTTGGGGTCTCCAAAATGGCCGTTTTGTATGCGTCCACAGCATCTTCAGGCGATGAAAATCTCTGACCACGCAATTTATTCTTTATTTTAGGGAAAGTATAGAAATCATTAGGGCTTAGGTCGGGGCTGTACGGCGGATGGTCTAATAATTCTATGATTTCTTGCTCTAAAACCTCTTGTTCTGTGCGCGGTGTGAGAACTCGCATTGTCGTGATGGAGGATGATGCGGCGGTTGCAGTTCTCTTTACGGAGTTCAGAAACGACCTGTGGCAAACAAATGTTAGCATACCATTCTGCATTAACCGTTCTTTGTCCCTCAAGAGGAATAGTCGCAACATGGCCGGTTTTGGAGACAAACGTGGCCACCATTTTTTTTGCAACACTCCGTGAACGAACAATTTTTGTTGGCTTTAACTCATTTTCGAACACCCAAACTCGTGACTGGTTTTTTGTTTCGGGTTCGTACGCGTATATCCAGGATTCGTCACCTGATACGATGTTGTATACAGCATTTGAGAATCCTGCGTGGAATCTTTCGAGAGTTCTGACGCACCAAGTAACGCGAGCCGCTTTTTGCTCTTCACAGAGCAAATGCGGTATCCGTCGGGAAAATAACTTTTTTACACCTAATTGTTCATGCAAGATTATTTTTTGACTCATGCCAATGTCTAAAGTTGCCTGAATTTCGCGGTATGTCACATGTCGATCTTCCTCAATCAGCTTACGCACAGCATCAACGTTTTCTTGGGTGACTGCAGTTTTTGGACGACCTTGACGGGGATAATCACTGAGCTTGACACGTCCACGTTGAAATTCAGCAAACCAGCGATAAATTGTGGTTTTGGATGGGGCTTCATCACCAAATGCAGAAATCATCCGGTCAACACACTGTTTTTGTGTTAAACCACTTCGAAAGTCATAATAAATCATCGCTCTAGAATTTTCTCGAGTCAATTCCATTTTCTCAATGACTAAACAAGTTTGACAAGACCTTGTGACAAGACCGAGAATCTTTTTTTAAATAAATAAACGGTATTCGATTTTTAAAACCAAGGAGTTTTAAATTAAAAAGATTTTAATATGACAGGAACAGTGGAAATATTCAATTCCCGATACTTTTAGTGCAGCCTATGTATCGCTAATGCGATGCCTTATGTCAAATCCCATAGATTTTACAATTTAATTAATTTTATATCTAGCAATATCTCGCGAAAAAATACCCACAACCTGCAAGCAAATGTGTAAGTGCACGCATATGCATGCGCAAAGCTCCTCCCTCCTCCCACACTGCTTATGCGTACACTCAGAAACCAGATCGTGCAAACACCACCACCACACAAGCGACAATGTCAGCAAGATCATCCTCAGGAAGTGGACCTGCGAACTCAGTTCGTTAGTCATTAACAAACTTTGTTCGCAGGTCCACTTCCTGAGGATACTCCGGATTCGGGGCGAAACGCGCGTCGAGTTTTGCAACCTTCATGGTTTTGACATTTGACATTGTTGCTTGTGTGGTGGTGGTGTTTGCACGATCTGGTTTCTGAGTGTACGCATAAGCAGTGTGGGAGGAAGGAGGAGCTTTGCGCATACATATGCGTGCACTCACACATTTGCTTACAGGCTGTGGGTATATTTTCGCGGGATATTGCTAGATATAATATTAATTAAATTGTATGCTATGAATTTCCGCAAAGTCACGCCTGATTCTCTTAACCCATACATTTTGTTTTCGAACTCCGCCGTCGAAATTATCGAATGCATCTTGACTAAAGGCCCCGACAACAGGATACACTTATTGAATCTCGTGATTGGTTCGCCGTTCGGGGGTGGTTAGTGACAGACACACATACTGTTGTACAACTACATATATAATGATATATGATTGTGAACACTCTGTACCACTATTGAACCTTATCGCGATGTTGCGTATGTGATAACTGGGGTTGTCCGTGACGCGTCGACGGCACGTGGCTTTTGCAAGTCCTACTTAAGCTATCACTTATGTTTTTTTTACATCTTACAATTTCTTTCGTAACTCATAATCTATGCATGCGGCTAATTACTATTCTATTCGAATGTATTAATATGTATAATGGTAGTTGAAAAGTAGAAAATCTAATAAAGTATTTAAAATTAGGCCAAATTCGAAATCGAGCCAATTAAAATTTAAATTATTACGTATGTAAAAATATACATAATTTAAATAACTAAACAATTCACTCGTTTTTGTATACATAATGGCTCAAGAAAGTCGATAAACTTACAAATTTACGTACGAACAAAATTACGAACATATTATAATAACGGATTATATCAAACTTCAAACAATTAAGGACATAGTTATCCGGATGCGTGTATCCGGATCCGCAAATTGCAGCAGAAAATGTAACAATTGTTGTAAAAAATGTTGCAACTGGAACATTTTCATGATTTCTAATGTTTACGTCTAAGACTACCGGCCGAGTACGGAAACGCTGTCTGTGTCTCTGCTAGTCGAAATGACAAGGACAGCGTGCGACTTGAGCGTCACTTAATTTAACTATCGTTAATGGACGCTGTTATGCAATAATGTGTCAACCCACTAGATCGGCATTTTCAGAAAATCGTGTTTAATCAAATTTATTCTATAGAGAATTTCACCTACGTATCAAAAGTTTTTATTAGTTTTTCAGCGCCTACTAATTGATTTAATTCACTTAACACAATTTATAAATTATAGTTTATCGCTTGAGAAAGCAATTAGAATCAACATCTTGATTTTAGCAGTTTTGTGGGTTGACACAGTATTGCTTATCAGTGTCCGTTTTACAATATTCGGGTAAGGTTAGAAGAAATCAATCATTTTTGACCAATTAGCTCTATCTTTTGGCGCATAAATGTGTTAGGGTCAGTTCACACCGAAACGAGACGAAAGCGATAGCGATTCAAAATTGATCTTTATACACGTTTAATTGTAAAAGTTCGAATGTCAAACTGCACCGCTCTGCATAGCCCGGCGCCGCTCTTGCAATCAAACGTGTGTTTTCTTGTGTACTAAATAAAGTTCAATTTTAAATCACAAATTTTAAAATGCAGCGCCGCGTCTGGTACCGTCTCGTTTCGGTACCAGCGGGACCCCCGAACAATCGCGCACACCGCGGGTCGTAAAACACACCGGGAGTTGTGCTTTAATTTTTTACATACAAATCTGCATTCTACAGAAGTTGCGGGCCCGCAACCGCGGAGGGAGTGGGTGAAAACCGCTCCGTGAGTTCTAACTAGCCAAACCCCGACCCCACGAGGCTCGTGACTGAGTATCACACGCCGCGCTGCGCCGTACGGATCCGTTATATCATTTCGGATACTGTTTCTAGATACAACTCGTCTCTAGAGATCTTCTTGTATTGTGCTAGATGTTGCCCGCGCAAAAGTTAATCTCGCGGAAACCGTACATTTTCCGCGATAACAAGTACTCTTAGATATTGGTCCAGTAGTTTCAGAGTCCATTCAATGTAAAAAAAACTAACCTTCAGAGGGTGATTATAATGATGGTGTGTATGGTTACAGAGCGACCAGGGCTCGCCGTTCCGGCGCTGGACTACAGGCAGCGGCGCCGGCAGCAGCTACCGCCACAATGACCACCGCCAGGTCTTCGCGAAGGTACCACCACCCATCATTACCAACATTACGCCCTGAGTAACGAGTCTCGTCTCACGTAGACAAGTCTGCCTTAAGACTATAACGAAAAGATTGAACCCACAGATTTAAGACAGTTCTGTTGGTATTAGACGGTTTTATCTACGAGGAGGTCTGTTTCAACTTCAAGTGTCAATACAGGGTGGCCGATTGATTTCAAAAAAACGTCGCGTGTCGTGGGGTATCCGAATCCTTGAATGTTCCGCGAAATTTCATAGCTTTACAACCCATGATCCGCGAGAACGGATCGCGCAAAATTAAGTTAACTTAAATTAAACTAAATAAATAAAACCTCAAAATGTTTAAATATTAGCTTTTCTGCAGTAATTTTCGGTTAGTTAACAAACTAATTAGCCTTAGGAATGATAAAATGGTAAAAAAAAAGGTTGGTAATCAGATGGGTAATTTTAAGAATTTTCCACCTCGCTGTCTTTGAAGGCCGATTTTAGGCAAAATAGCTCATTAAATATTACTTTTTTTTTAAATAATTATGAAAGGTGAGAGACTAGCGAATTTTTGACGCCTATTAAGAAGCCATGAAGTCACCTATTTCGATTTTTAATTTAAAGTTGAAAATTTCAGTCATAAATCATAATTCACCGAACGTAAATTATTCATTTTAGCCCAACATTTCCGTAACTTTCATCAAAGTTATGCACCTGATTATTTTAGGCATAAAAGTTCAACTCATTAAGATTCAGTTGCAAAAAAAATCTCGAAAAAGTTGGTCAGGCCGAAAATTCTCAAAGATTCATTAAAAAAATCATAACTTTGATATTATATAACTATGAAAATTCGCTGTTCAAAAAAAAATCTGCTGTTTCCTACAAAAGGGCTACTACATAGTACTTACTAGGAAACAGCTGTTTTTTTTTAAGTACGAAAGTTGCTTATATTCCTGAGTACCTATATTACCTCTTGAATGTTTGATCACTGACTGAAAATCCGGATATTTCGGGCACATGATATACTGCTTATGTAAAGACGTTTAGGCAATAAATATGTAGGTACACATTTTATCAGTAAGAATATAAGGGCGGACCAGGGGGCCTGGGATCTCAGACCATTCTATAGAACAATCAAAACTGATTGTACTCTCACTACTGTGAGAGTACAATCAGTTTTACAGTTTATAATGTGAGCAATAAAGTGTTCATCTATCTATCTATCTATCTACTGTTACTCATGACTGTGTACTGTATAATTTACAATGCGTGCACGCGTGTATGTCGCCGGCTACACATCGAACGCGTCGCCGACAATTGTTCCATCAGGATAACATCGGCCGGCGCGGCGCGGCGTGAGTCAGTGCGTTCACCCCGCCCGAATTACACTCCGTTCAGAGTTACTTTACCTCTGACAGGACCTTTGTGCCGACGACACAAGGATCACTAAGGAACTCCGAGGTGGAATAACTCTGAACGGCGTGTACATATACTGCACTTCCCAGGGGAATAGTTATTAGTCACTCGACAACTGATGTCAGTATGTGTCAGAATTTCATATTGGTATGGTTAGGTATAGAGATAAATATAAGATATTTTTGAAACGAGTTACCTTCTAATAACTCATCTCTTGGAGTTTGTTCGCTGGGTTCAATTTGTCACTTGAAATATAACGATCTTTGTTCTCAGCAAATGAGCGAAGGCGCCCAGGCCCTCTCTACCAACGGTGGTGTGGCTCGCTGGTCCCTGGGATTGGAGCAGCTGCTGGCGGACCCGGCCGGTGCAGCCGCCTTCGCGCATTTCCTGGACAAGGAGTTCGCCGCTGAGAATATACGGTGAGAAGCATACAGGACCTCGCTACCTGGCGCTCTCCATATCTGATTTGGTGCTGTCTCCAGCATTTTTTTACATTGATAGGCTGACAAAACTAGCTAAACACGTACAATTAGAACTTATGATTACTTCCTTACATTATATCCTATAACCACAATATAAATTATATATAGTAGACCATCTTCACACTAGACCGCCCGAATCGGCGCACGCACACATGCGCGTCAATTACACGGCCGCTAACGAAACCTCAAATAGTGAAAAAGTATGTAACGTGACACGCCGCGCGCCGCCCGCGCCAAGACTTGTCACTGCATTGAACGAGCTGGTCCAGGCTGGCTGGTGGCTCTCAATCGTAGGTAACAATTTCAAGGACACGGCTGAGTTCTGCTACTGTACATTATTTATATTGTGCTGTAATAGTACAGCTTCTACTCTCTTCTGAATAATTTGGTTTTCGTTTCCAATTAGTTGGGTTGGGTTCCCGGGAGATTCGATGCCCGTTCACCAGGCAACCCAAAAAATATTCTGACCTCCCTCTCGCCCCCTTATAGGTTCTGGCGTTCGTGCGAGCAGTACCGGCAGTCGGACGGTGCGACGCGGCGTGCCCTCGCCTCCGACATCTGGGCGCGCCACCTCGCAGACCGCGCGCCGGAGCCCGTCAACGTGGACGCTGCTGCGCGCCGCGCCGCCGAGCCCGCCGAGCACGCCGAGCCGCCGGCTGATCTGTTCAATCAGGTGAGGATGGTGCCTCTCTCCCACTCGTGAGAGCGGTACGCCGGTCGGACGCCGCCGTACGCCGCCTCGCCGAGCTGCCTGTTGATCTTTTCATGTGAGGATAGTGCGTCACTCTCGCTCAACAGTTAGCTATATCAGCATCTCTCATTCGCACACTTCGCGGCGAGGCCCGTCAACGTGGACTATGTCCCGCGACCGAGCACGCCGAACCGTCCGCTGACCCGTTATATTTCCTCATTAACTACAGCATTCTATCGTAGCTCAGAGCTCGTCTGGTTTTTTGCTAAATTGAATGCCAAATTTTTTGGCGGCTGTCGTGTACTCTACTGGGATAAAGTTACACAATGTACCGACCCTGTGCTCTATTCACAGGCCCAGAAGCAGATCTTCAACGTGATGAAGTTCGACAGCTACCCGCGCTTCCTGCGGTCCGCCGTGCACGCCGAGTGCGCGCGCGCCGACCTGCGCGGCCAGCCGCCGCCGTACGCGCCGCTCGCCGCCGCCGACGCGGACGCTAGCAAGGTCAGCGCCACTGCGAGCAGAGCATATCGTAGCATTCGTAGCCGTGTCTTTACTTCAATTATTTTCTTTAAACATTTCATTTTGTTGTAATTTGTTTTTCTACGGTCCACTTGTGCAGAGCTGGGTTAAAGTTAACCCTAGTTTAAAATATCTTGCCTTCTCTTTCATAAATACAAAGAACGAGAGAGATAACATGATAATTGATACTTTAACCCAGATTTGCGTTTGTGGGCCTTAGTACTTATACTCTGTAATTCTAGTCATGTCTTTTCTGCCAATTATATTCATACTAAAATACTAACAAAACATGTTACAGCTTAAGAAGTCCGCGTCGAACGCGTCGGAGCGGCGTCGCAGCGGCGGCGCGTCGCTGCTGCCGTGGCGTAGTCGCGGCGCGTCGCGAGACCGCGCGGCCGTCCCCGCCACCGCCCCCGCGCCTGCGCCGCCCGCCGAGCCGCAAGTTACTGATGTGAGTATGCACTATGCACGCATGTATGTACAGAATATATGCCCAGTCTCCGACAAGCCCAGTGTGCAACATTCGACCTTATTATTGTTGCAATAAGGTCCGAAATGATACACTGCGGGTGTACGATATGTACGGCACGTAATAACGTCACCTGAATACCTCCGCAAGTGCGCACGAGCGGACATAATGGGTAACATGCATAGTTTTTTTATTGTATTTTCGAAAAGTACATAATAAGCCAGGAAATATCGTCTTCGCAATAGCATATTTACGATGAACCGTTGACGAAATATAGTCGTCACGAAATTAGTGAGATCGTTGGAGAGCATTAAAAACGCTCCATACAAAAAATTATGCACGAGTGACGTCACAACAGTTGAAAATGAATGAAGATAAATACAAAATTGATTTTATTACCAACTACTGCGTTAATGTACTTACTCTGGCCATAAATACTGTTACAATTAAAAATAAACAAAATATTACATTTGAATTTGGAATCTGTCATTTTTATATGATTGTTCATTGGGTTTTCTCATTTTGGCGCCAATACATTGTACAATATTTCGCGATATTAAAATGGAGTGGGGTGATAAAGAGAACCGAATCGCTGTGATTGCATTACACAAAGTAGGTATGGAGCCAAATGCAATTTTTAAAACTCTCCATACGCTTGGTATTAGTAAAATGTTTGTGTACCGGGCTATTAATAGGTACAATGAGAACTCCTCTGTGACAGAAAAAGATCTGGCCGTCCACGTAGTGTTCGTACGAAAAAGATGATCAAAGTAGTAAGGTTTCGAATTCGAAGAAATCCTGTCCGAAAGCAAAAGATGACTTAGGACTTGCAGCCAATAAGAGACGTACTGGTAATTTATTAACTGATAATTTCAAAAAGAATAGTATGGTAAAATCGAAACAACTACTGAAGCGGTACGCAAAGGGAGGTCACAGAGCAATATTTGAACAAATATGTATATGAATAAGGTCATTTTGTTTGTTCAAATGTTGCTCAATTAGCTTCCTTAGCTATTAAAAGCTTCCTTAGAGCTTTGAGCATGAGCTCAAAGCTCTAAGGAAGCTTCCCAATTAGTCGACAGAGTGCAATGTAGGCACTACCCAACTTCAGTGATGGTTTGGTGGGGTATTAGCTATGAAGGAGTGACTGAGTCATACTTTTGTGAAAAAGGTATCAAAACATCGGCACAAGTGTATCAAGATACTATTCTTGAGAAGGTAGTGAAGTCCTTTAACAACACCATGCTCAATAACTAAGAATGGTCCTTCCAGCACGACTCGGCGCCGGGTCATAAAGCTCGGTCTACGCAGTCTTGGTTGGACGTTTCGGACTTCATCAGAGCTGAAGACTGGCTGTCGTCTAGTCCCGATCTTAATCCGCTGGATTATGATTTATGGTCAGTTTTAGAGAGTACGGCTTGCTCTAAACGCCATGATAATTTGGAGTCCCTAAACCAATCCATACGATTGGCAGTGAAGAATTTTCCCATGGAAAGAGTGCGTGCTTCTATTGATAACTGGCCTCAACGTTTAAAGGACTGTATTGCAGCCAATGGAGACCACTTCGAATAAGCTTTTTATATTTTAAATTGTTTTATATTTATGTATTAAACTAACACACTGTAAAAGTAATAAATGTTATTTGCAATAGATTTTTTTTTCTTTGTTTCAGTATTTATGGCAAGACTAGGATATCTTAGACTTAGAATATCATTGTTGAAACAAAAAATGTCACAAAAGACATAACGAATTGATCAGTAATTTTCGTTTTTCAATCATAGCAAAAAAACGGAAAGTATAAGATTTGTGCTGATTTAAAACAAACGCACGTGGGTACATGCGTTTGTTATACAACACAATAGGGATATTATGCACACACGTAAGTTACAAGCATCCGTATACGCACACGCACACGATTGTACCCCTGAACGTACACGGACGCACTCACCCGTACAGTGTATACGTGTGCACGCATAAACGCACCCACTTGCGTACGTACGCTCGACTCGTTTACGTACAAAATACACGCTTTCGTTAATGTCTGGGCTTCGTTCATGATTTTGAACACTAGAATTAGAATATATTTATTTTATCATCACACAGCACACATCAAAATACAAAGGAGGAAACTAAAATTAGGCACATTATTATACGGCTAAACTAAGGACGGGTCATGGGTTTTCCGTACATTTGACACAAACAATTTTCATACAAGAGAGAAAATGTTACGCCATCTGATTTCAAAATATTTTGTCAAATAAATGCGGACTGAGTACCTACTGACTAAACTGCGGAAAGCAAAATTCAAAATGTCAAGATGGCAAATGGCAAAACTCGACTGCCTCAAACAACACCGAAAGTAGTTCAGTGTTGACACTTGCTTGCCTCGACATGCCTCGTCTATAATACTCAATATACATGTCTATGGTCTGGGCATATTTGTTTCCATCGTTCATGAATTCAATAATGTTTACAAGGGACACTACATATAGAAATATAAAAAAGTTTTTGTCAATATTTTAATGATGACATCTCAAACGTGACAGAAAGTAAAAACATAGTATTAAATTACCTTCTTCAGTATTTACGCCACGTCGCTTTAACTGACGCGGCGTTTGCCGACGTGGATTATTTGCAGCACAAACACAAAGCTCAGCTCAGCAGCAGCTCAGTACAAAGAAATAGACGCCCTCCCCAAACACCCGCAATTCGCTATGCGTGTTTCATCAGCTTACTGTCAATATAGGTATAGATTACAATATAAATTAGACCAAATGCTTTATTAAACTTAAAAACAAGGGACTCGTAAGCTCGCCTAGGGTCTTCAAAATCGTCTAATATGTGTCGGATAGCTTATTGGGACGTATTGGCGCTGCTTTCTTTATATGGAGCGGCAGAGACAAAACATGCAAATAATCTATTTGACACAAATACAAATATTTACTATCCAAAATGTCTTTTACCAATTTTACCCAGAATCCCCCCACACTAGGCAATGCCTGTCCCTACGGAACTTATCAGTAGGTAGTGAAACATGTTATAAAAAATATCTTAGTTTTAATAAAAAGGAAATTTTCTATGTCCTGGTTTGCTATTCAGCTGCAAAATAAATATTTGAGTAGTCAGATAGTGTAATGAATAAAGTAATCAATGCTCTTCAAACACAGTCCAGGTGCGTTCGCAGCGTGACTACACAAAACTCCAACAGCCTCCGCTAACATCTCGCTAATACTAGAACAAATGTTGTGATTTACAGACAGAAATAGACATTGCGCAATATAACCACACATACGCAACACAATAAAATATATTATCATCTCTAAATTGATGTTTACTGCTTGTCAGTTATAACACACACACCTAACGTAACACTTTGTGTAAGATATGGCGCCTTATAATAATTTTGATAACACGCGATTTATTATGCTAAATGTTTATGTTACAATATTATTACGTAATATAATCATATTATGATTATATTATAATAATATCTATGGACGCTTCACACCACGTCATTCTGGCCGCGTGCCCGTAGAAGTACCCGCAGAACTTGTGTAACGCGACCCCCGCTTGAGCGTCATGCACTCAACCACAACAACACAAGATGCCACACAGAGGTCTTCAGGTCGTTATATTATGTAATAAGCCTTCAATTAAGTATACCAATTTTTTTTTATTTACGAGGGCGGGTCAATAAGTCCGTGACTTTTGGAATAAAACACAGATTTTTTGATAAATAAATCATTTTATTTTTCAACGTAGTCCCTCTTGAGCTCTATACACTTTATCCAACGCTTCTCCAATTTTTTTATGCCTTCCAAAAAATATGATTTGTCGAGGTCCTCAAAATAGGCCTTTGTTTGCGAGATGACTTCATCATTGGAGTCAAATCTTTTTCCACCGAGCCATTTTTTCAGGTTTGGGAACAAGAAGTAGTCACTAGGAGCCAAATCTTGAGAATAGGGTGGATGTGGGAGCAATTCATAGCCCAATTCATGGATTTTTGCCATGGCAACTGCACATGTGTGCACCCTTGCATTGTCTTAGTGAAAAAGAACTTTTTTCTTGGCCAAATGAGGTCGGTTTTTTTTCAAATCCTCATTGAAGCGGTCCAATAAGTTGGCATAATATTCCCCATTAATTGTTCTTCCCTTTTGAAGATAGTCAATGTGGATTTCCCACGTGCATCCCAAAAAACAGTCGCCATAACTTTATTGGCTGACAAACCCACCTTGGCCTTCTTTGGCGCCGATTCACCCTTAGAAACACACTGTTTTGACTGTTGTTTAGTCTCTGGTGTATTGTGATGGATCCATGTTTCGTCCACGGTTAAAAAACTCCTCCATATTGTGATTAAACAACGCCAAACCTTCCTGTGAAGTTGTTACACGATTGCGTTTGTGGTCGACTGTGAGTGAGCAAACGCGGCACCCATCTTGCGGAAAGCTTTCTCATGCCCAAGTGATCATTCAAAATTGAAACCACTGAGCCATGCGAGATGCCTATGGCTTCCACAATCTCTTGCACTTTCAATCTTCGGTCGGCCAACACCATATCGTGAATTTTTTCGATTGTTTCGGGTGTAGAGACCTCAACTGGGCGTCCAGGACGTTCGGCATCTTCAGTGCTTGTAAGGCCACAACGAAATTCAGTAAACCACTTTTTTACCATTGAAATCGATGGTGCAGAGTCCCCATAGTATTTATCAAGCTTAGCCTTGGTCTCGGTAATGGTTTTTTTTCGAAAAAAATAATGCTTAATAAGCACACGAAATTCACTTTTTTCCATTGTTTCCTTAAGTTACTGGATAGTCTGATAAAGATAGCTGTAAAACACAAACTAACTGACGCAGCAAGTTCAAATTTTGATAGGAGTCAACTGACAGATGCCTGTTGACAGGAGTAGTGTTGCTTTTTCAGTAAGGAGGTTAGAAATTCAAAAAGTCACGGATTTATTGACCCGCCTTAGTAGCTACAAAAAATCACTAGATGGAGTTTTTACGATTTGACGAGAATCGCATATGTTAGCGACATCTATGCTTCATGCTTCGAGTCAATTACATTTGTCTACGAAAGAATACCTAAATTGACTAATTATGAAAAGACAATCTGTCATTTTGCAATGCAATTTTTTTCTACTTTTTCGTAGTCATAGCCCATTTCTGCGGTGGCTGACCACGCATGCAGTGTACTTCGCCGTATTGTGTTATCTGCCAGTTTGATACGCTAGATGGCGCTTTTTGTTACTACTACCTTTAATTAATCGTTCACGGTGATGTTTGGATCGGAGTCGCTAGGTTGCGCTTTTTAACATTGTATACGTAATAATAAGACGTCGCTTCACAGGTGGTAATGTCGGGCGCGCTGTGCCGCGTGGTGCTGCCGGACGGCGCGACGTCGGTGGTGGGCGTGTCGGCCGCGCTGCCGGTCGGCCGTCTCGTGGAGCGGCTGCTGGCGCGGCGCCGCCTTCCCGCGCGGGCCTACGACGTACTCCTTGCCGACGCTGGGCCGGGCGAGCCCCGCGCGGTGCCCACGACCGCGCCGTCGTCGGCGCTCGGCGGCCGGACTGCTGCGGTCGAGAGGCGAGCGGTCCTGCGGCTGCAGCTGGGCGCCCGCGCGCTGCTGGTCCGCTGCCGGCCCGCGCGCCGCCTCCGCCACGTGCTGCGGCCGGTGCTCGCACGCTACTGCCCCGGTGCGACCGCGCGCGTGTCGCTCGACGGACGTGTCGTTCACCTAGACACACCGGCCTCAGAATTGGACGGCGCTCGCCTCGTGTTGACCCTGGACACGACAGATGTGGCCGCAGCGACAGTAGCCGATACAGATGATGACTTATCAGATCTGGCGCTGAGACTGCAGGATGAAGATGATGACGTACGTATACGCTCGCGTTGTACGCACACACGCAAACAACTTTACGTGTAGGCAGTAGGCACTCGCTGATGCCACGTCCACATTTTTTTTTATTTATAATTCATTTAAAATAATATTCATATTTCTAGGTGAGCACACACAGCAGCGTGTCTGGCGTGTCATGTGGGTCGGTGTCGTGGCCCCCCGCGCCCGCGCCGGACCGCGTGCGCGCCGCGCTGCGCCCCGGCCCCGCGCTGCACAACCATCCGCCAGGTAATGCAGATAAAGCTCTAAGACTAGCCTTTATGTCCTGGATTGTATATTTTTTCTTTCTTTCCTTTCTAAATAATATTTCGTCTGTCGTCTTCCAGATTTCCTGGAAAACCTTCGCGAGACGCAGCGGCAGCGGCTGTCGGCGCGCACGCCACCGCCCCTCCCACCCAAGCCGCCGCGCGCCGCCCCCACGCTCGTGTGACTCCGCCCCCGGCCTCCGCCCCCGCACAGCGCGGGTAGGACATTCCAGCACGGTGCTCGCACGATGTGAGAGACTTGAAGAATAGTAGGAGCGCAGTTTCCACGCGATATGAGTGAAACATTCAATATTTCATGTGGTTGTCTCTTTTCAAAGATTTGGTTCGATGTTCTGCTGATAAATGGTGCTAAACGCCATCGAACTTAAATCACAACGATAACTATATAACGACATGGATATTATGAAAAGTTATAAAGAAATCAATCGTAAGAAATATGAATCTATGGTGAGAGACTTGTATGTTACCAGTACCAGGTTGATACCACATATGTACAGTATGCTCGTGGAGAGTGGAGGCTGGTCAAATTACACGATGTTCTCCTGTGAAAATGTGTGCAAAGTGCCTGAATATATTGATTTAAATAATTGTAGATATTTAAAAAAATTCAAATAATATCAAATGACTTCAATAAAACCACATAATATAATGTTTGTCAGGAGTCGTCGTCGTCGTTGTTCATACATTGTCCGTCACTTCCATAGAAAAATGAAGGTGCACGGTGGCTGTACTGTACCTAACTTTTGATAGCGAAGATTGCCCTCCAAATTACCAATCATCTATGATATATTACGATTTTCATAGATAAAAGCAATTTTTGTAAATTATTTCAAAAATTAAAAAGTAGGGCATATACTTTTTGTGAATATAATCATGATATTATTAATTTAATAAAGTGAAAAATATGTTTTAAGCTCTTTTATAAATTGTAAATAGATATTTTTTATTAAATGTTATTATTAGTATAAGAATAGAATGTATACGAAATATGCTTTTTCTACTACTACTACTGATTTACATTTTTACGACTTTAGTGTGGGTGCTTTTTCTAAGCTCAGACCTAAAATAGATTTTCCAATGTAGTTGCTATGACAAATGAGAGAGTTCTGGACCCCAGTTCTCGTACCTTGAATCTCGATTCGGTTAACTGACTGCTGACTCATTCGCATTGGCGTCAAATCATGCGCACGCGAGCGGGACAGACTGTCAATCGAACCAAGATTCGAGGTGCGAGAATTGGGGCCCATAAAGTATGTTTGTTACTCAATAACTCTTGAAATTTTGAAAAAATCTTGGGCGAAATTTGTGACAGAGATAGATCGAAGGATTACCTAAGCCTTCTACTATAAAATATAATCAAAAATAATCTCATATAAAACATATGTTGTTCATTACGAACTGGTAACCATGGTTCTAATATGATCTAGTAATATATTGTACACTGTATGTTATATAATATTTATAAAAATCTTTTCTAAGTGTGTGTAAGTGTACCTAAATGTAAAAAAAAAACCGCTAGAAAATAAATAGTTAACATATAATTGTCATTAGAATGAAGATGCATCCATATAAAACATTCCTTTTGACTTTCCGATAGTAATTACACTATTTTTGTTATTTATTATAAAAAATAATATATACAATAAAAAAAAATATTATATGTGCGACCTTTTAAATGAATTAAGTTTTGATGTTGAAAATACCAGATTATAATTAATATTTAGGCAGGCAACTACTTAAAATGGCTAATTTTGGCTAAATGGCTCTATATTTTTAACATTTTTGTGTTGAACAAAATTTTAATTCTACTTAAGTCTTCCATCATTTGGGGGCCACAAAAAAAAATTCGATGAAAGTCATAATTTGCAAGTATTAACAAAAAAGTCAAAATAACATTAAAATATAAAGGTGAGAAATATCTCTTCGCTATGATTGTCTATGGGCCTGACAGAGACGGACATATATTCCAAAGTGTGTGAGTGAGATGGCAACTACGTCTTGTGTTGTCATTACTTGTAATTTATTGTTATCAGCTCAAGAATAAACTTTAAACTTGTTTCTTAAATTATTATTGTCGTTTTATTTTAATACATTTATACAGTGCCAGATACCTCACAGATGCTTGAAATTTTTTTTCGGATAAGGGACTTAAAGTACTTACTACTTACTTTTTCTTTACGAAGTAAGGCAAATAAGATAAGAAAAATGTTTATTTTGAAAATAAATGATTAGATGAATGACAACTGCCGCCCGTGGTCAGCTGCAGCAATAGAGACGGGAAAAAACCATTCGTGGGAATGTTTAACGTAGGCGAAGATTTAGGCCGTTATAACAAGAATCACACCCGACCGCCGCGCGGCTGCTGTGCGAAGGCCCAGCGCCTGTTTTCATTCATACCAAATTGAGCTTTATCGACTAGGCCACAATATCTGGCAACACTCCTCTAACATCTCTATTGCTGCAGCTGACCACGGACGGCAGTTGTCATTCATCTAATAATTTATTTTCAAAATAAACGTTTTTCTTATCTTTTTCTATTATTTCATAAATAAAAGGAACTTCACAAGAGGAAAAATTAAAAGACCAAAATCTATCTAAAACCATTCATATTATTTTATTTCGCCTCTATTGCTGGTGTTGCCTTTTCTTCTGGAGTCTCAGGTGGAACTACTTTGGTTAGCTTGGACGGCTCTTTCGGTGGAGCCCAGTCTGGTATGATTTTGTCATGGACCCTCCATGTGCCGTAGAGATTGGACAGATGTTTCTCAAACACTACATATTCTAGTACATCCTTGGCAAGGATCTCGCTGCCATGGAGAAGACGGCCAAAGCGATCATACACTGCCAATTGCTGTCGAGTGTGAAAACGGACGGTCACCTGAAAGCAATTTACTATTATTGAAAGCTAATCAAATAAAAAAAAATATAACAGCCATTCTTAACTCAAGACACTAAAATATTTTTCTTTCGAATGGCAAAGCAAGTTTAGCTTTTGGTGTTATGCATTTTTTGATCAACTTTTAAATAGAGAAGACTATTGACATAATATAAATTTCCAGATACAAGATTAAAAAATCTATGAAAAGTGTATTTCAAATTTCAATATTGCTTGTTCACCTGTCCAAAAATATTCTCCTTGCTGATAACGTCAGTACACCTCGCATGAACGACTCGTGGCGGCTCCAGTGAGTCCAAAAACTTCCATCTGATAGTCTTTGAGAAGGAGTTGTGTCTAAACTCTGGGTAGGCTTTCTCTGTGACATATGTTCTTAACTCATGCTTATCACCATTCGCTAAACTTTCATGCGCCTTTACATAAATATCTTGTGCTCTCAGACAAAATTCCTTAGCATCGAAATCTTCCTCGTAAGATTTGATCTTTCTCACCGCCATCATAGATTTGGATTTCTTCTCCAACAATTGCACAGTTTGCTTGGCTCTTGTGGTAGATACAAGAGATGCTTTGCCATCACCCTCCGGTGGAACATACGGCTCGAATACACCACCTGAAGAAAATAATTAAAGCAAATTGCTGTACAGTGTAGATGATGATGATGATGATTATGTGTCACTGTCTGCTGATACACCGGGTGTTTTTAGCAGGGATTGAATAATCGAAAAATATTGGTTAAAACTGTAAATGGTATGACGACATACCTTTAAATTACGATTACTTCAAAATAACGGTACCTCTATTATTTTGGTATTGCAATATTACGGTATCAAAAAATTTTCAGTTACCTAAATCAGTATAATAAAGGTTTTATTTATACGACGTCAGTTCGGCCTGAACGGAATCGAGTACACACACGGCAAAATCGCATCAGTTCGTTCTGGTTTGCCGCGAGCTACGGTCGTGTTTAATAATTGTGTAATAATTAAACACCGAAAAAACTCACTCTATGCTTGTACATGATACACGCCCCGCACGGCAGCGGCTCTGGTGAGAACTGAAGCGATTCGTCCACACATGGTCCGTTCAGTTCATCTGTACTGTCCAGAATTAATGTTGCCAACTTAGTTAATAAAGTATTTTATTCCCTTCCTTAGTAGGAATTTCATTGTTAGTAGTGTTTTAGTTAGTTAGTAGTGTTTTAGTAAAGAGCCAGACAGTAATCATATGGCAAAATGGTCTAGGTTAGGCACAAAAAAAAATACACTATATCATAATAATAGATTCGTCCGTAATTTGCTTAAAACTACCCATTTAATTACTATACTACAATACTTACACGTAATATTTCCTAGTATATTTTAATTTAATGGTAAAATTTATAATAAAATTAAATATAATATTTTTGGAATATAACAAAACCTAAAACCTCACATAGATGTGTCGTCACTCTGCATTTTTTCGATACCGAAATGATTTCGGTTGGGGTAGTAATAAAATAAAGGTATAACGATACCATAAAAAATTAAGGTATATTTCTTTATTTAGCAGTATCGCAACGGTAAATCGCAACTATTTTGGCTCAACCTTTAAATAAAAGCTATATCATAATTTAATACCGGTATCATATCCTTATATCTATAATGTTTTCAATCCCTGGTTTTTAGTGCATTTTGAGTTTATTACTATGGAAATAAGGTACCAAAATTTTATTCAGACAACTTATGCAAAGAATATAATATGATATGAAACTAACGTAAATTAGGTTAAATATTCAAACAACTTAGGTTAAAATAAATAGTATACCAGTAGCCGAGATATAGAAGGGCCGTTCCTGCCACGGTCTCGGCGGCAGAATTCCCCTTTCCTTCATCTTCTGCTTGATTTTCTCCTGCGGCATAGCATTGACGTCCTCATTAAAGTCCGGAAGTGGGAACTTTAAATATTTCTTAGCTCTGTCCTTCTTGTATTTAGGGTTCCAATGCTTTGATGTAGTAGTCCGGTAAGATTGAAGAAACGGCAGTGGTGGGGCCAATCGGAACGAGGAAAGCTGTAAAAATTTACGTATATTTAAATATATAAATCAACTTCAAATCAACAAATATACAAATTCAATTCTTTACCAACTAGTCACATGAAAATCGATTTATATTAAAATTAAATTATCATCAAAATTTTATTCACCTTAACAGCAATAGATTTTGCCATACTTCTTTTAAATTTGTATTTCCTAACTGTGTACAATCCCTTATTTTGTCATTACTTTACGTAGATATATGTATACAATTTAATTATATTAAAAATATATGTATTTGATTCTTTCGCAAATCTTTAACCTCAATTAAATTGTGTCAAAATGGTTATTAGAGCTGTCAACTGTCAAGTATCCATTACAAGTATTACAACACAACATCGACATGGGAGTCACAGAGTACTTTTTTTTATGATGGGAGTTTTGCCGGGGAGATCAATGGGTGACGTTGTGGAATTCGTAATATTTCGTAATATTCGTAATATTCGTGTAATATTGGTAGAATATTAACCATTAAATATTCGTTAACGTGTACAAGTGTGGGCAAGTGGTACAACTCTAAAAACGTGCTATTTTATGGTTTCCCGCCAAAACTACCTAGGACTTTCAGTAAAGCTTTTACCACGTTATTGAATCGACTGACATGACTCATGGACTGTACTGACTATATATTTGGACTTAGACTAGACTTTAGACTTGACGATATAGGAATACGGTGTTGAAAATTAAAACGAAAGTTCTATTTCCCGCCTTTTTAATTTGACACTGGCAAATGGTTATAAGCCGAAGCCATATATAAATAAATAAATTAAAAAACGCAGTGCAGATTTTTCCGTCGCGACCACAAAAATCTCTCGTGGGTAAGAGGGAACTCTATTCTCATGCTCTAGTCTCCATGTAGAGATAAAAAAAACGGCTTAAAAATTATAAACGTTGCATGTCCTTAAATAAGCATGCTTAAAAAAGCACTTTTTACTTAAAAATATTTTTTTTCATGAGATGAGAAGTTCAGTAAAGTGGTAAAAGCTTTACTGAAAGTTCCTAGGGAGTTTTGGAGGGAAACTCAAAATAGCACGTTTTTAGAAGTTGTACCACTTGCCCACACTTGTGCACGTTAACGAATATTTAATGGTTAATATTCAACCAATATTACACATTAATAACCGAAATAACACAAATTTATAGAGGAAATGCAAAATCGATAACGTCACCCATTGAATTCCCCGACAAAACTCCTCTGCACTGCGTTATTAGAATGTGTAAATCACAGACTACTACTACTAAGGGGATACTACGTATCGTGTAAATCAAAATATTTTGTGTCAAATCATCAAATGTCAGATTTTTTTTTAATATATAGCGTCGGCTTATCTTAAAACCATTTGCCAGTGTCAAGTAAAAAAGGCGTGAAATAGAACTTTCGTTTCAATTTTCAACACTGTATTCATATATCGTCAAGTCTAAAGTCTAGTCAAAGTCCAAATATATACACAGTACAGTCAATGCGTCATGTCAGTCGATTCAGTAAAGTGTTAGACGCATTACTGAAAGTTCCTAGGGAGTTTTGGCGGAACACACAGCACGTTTTTAGAAGTTGTACCACTTGCCCACACTTGTGCACGTTAACGAATATTTAATGGTTAATATTCTACCAATTCTAAACAATATTCAATCTAAGTAAGAATCGAGATAACACAAATTTATGAAATATTACAAATTCACAACGTCACCCATTGAACTCCCCGGCAAAACTTTACACTATTTTTAGCTCTATTGTATGCATGCTTGTTCTATTTACTTATCATCTATACCGACGGAACGTGGAAGGTGTATGTCAATAGTGACAGCCATTTTTATTTATCTCTACTAGTCCGCTTTGTTGACAGGCTGCTTAATTTGCAGGCTGGACGGTGGACCGTGAGTGCCTATGGCGTTTTACTTACGGTCCAGCCTGCAAATCGAACACCATACAAGTCCGCTTCAAGGCTGCGATATTGGATTTGCAAGCTGGACCGTGAGTACGGCGTTTTAGGCGCCTTATATTTATCATCTTATAAAATTTTTGCCTACAAGACATCTTTAAGGGTGCGATATTGTATTTGCAGTGAGTTAGGCGTTTATGATAAAATACTTTCCAAGTACTGGCAACAGACATCTAAAATGGAAAATAAAAAAACTTATTTGTCTATGGTCTCAATGCTTATTTTGAGTCAAAAAACCCTCTATCAAATTAGAATTTTATTTTAGAAGTTTGTTTTCACGATTAAATTACAGTGTGGATATTTTAAAATATAATATATTTATTTGGTAATACAATATTGATATTTATGACAAAATAAAATATTTCGATATATCGTGTTATAAAATCATTTTTCCCAATCAGTATTTTATTCCAATTTTTGTTTACTTTGTTTTTGCAATTTATTTATAAATCATCAGTATTTTTTCAACTTGAACCTAAATATAAAATCTTTTTGTTTACAATTAAGTTCATTTTCATTAAAATTCTCATAAAATCGATATTATAGTGAGCCCCATCTGTAACGGATATCCGGTGGCTCCATACACGTTGTCTTTACCTCGCGAAGGGACAGAGACCGTAGCTACGTTTCTATCTTTTCTGAACAAGCGCAGTCCGAGGGAACTCGCAAAAGGAGTAAAAGGCTCCTACATAACCTGTAACTACGTAAGTATTGTTGCACACCAGCGTAGTTTGCGCATGCTTTACACATCTCGATCCATTCTGCGCTGATTTTGATTAAATCACGCGATATTCGTACTCTGCTGAGTCATACGTGTAATATCTATACTAAACCTTACTAGGGGACACTAGTCTGTGTTCTCTCGGCAGTTTTACTCGCTCATCTAGTAAGTTTGACCATTAACGAAGGTAATCTTCCATTGGAAATACTTTTTATCATTAGTTTAGTGTCGGGTGGTGCGGGTTCAACAACCCTCGCTAGACCCTTGCGGGCCTTCCTAATAATTGCCACGTGTGTTTTGTTTCAGCAATATATTGTATGAGTCAGAAGGTAGAAAAACCAGTATTATCGGGTCAACGGATCAAGACCAGAAAAAGAGGTGAGTGTTAAGTATACGTTTGACATTTCGGTAACTGCAGCATGTCCTATGCAGAAACAAAAGAAAGTCGATTGCCCGTAGCTAAAGTGGGTCAAGTGCAGTGATTGATCAGCCGGAGCGGAAGTATCGGTGCCAAATACTCGCCTAATGCCTGTGTACATAACTAGGTATACATAATTTACTGAACCACAAATCACAATACATAAGACTGTCACTATAAATACAGTGTAACCACATTTCTCATCTATTCACTTTTATACATTACTTATCAAATAACTCGTGTATCAAAATGTTTTTCTCATTCTAAGTAATATTTGTTAACCTCTATATTGTGTGTAGAATATTAAAGAGTTAAATTAAAAAATATATTGCATAGAATCGAAACTGAGTATACACTGATCTAAATATTGTAAACAAGAAAAAATCTATTATTCATATTTTTACAACTCTACATATAAAATGAAAAAAATGATAGAGCTATAAATAAAAAAATCCCTGGTTTTTCCTTTGTATGGTTTAGTGTCTTGTGACGTGCTAATTTGTGAAACTTTAGAAGTCATATTTTATTTATCAGTAATATTTTAACATTGTACATCTTGTTTTTGTTTTTATTAGATACACCTCGATTATCATTCATCTTAAGTTTTAAGATCAAGTTGAAACTTAAAAATAGCTGGACTTATCTAAACAGGAAATAATTACTTCAAAATGACAGTGTGTACACTCATGAAGTTGTCACAGTCAAAATTATTTGGTAAAGTGCATATTCCGCTGCACCAAGTCCCAAATGATTCAGTAACTTAAATTCAGTAGAGTGAAAAAACATTGATGGATCAACACTAGATGGATCTTTTGGGACACTGGACCAGATAAACTCCTAAGAGTTTTTGTAAAATCTCCAGATACTGGGCATAAGATTTGTAAAAATCTGTTATCACAGTACACATACTGTGCCATTATGTCATATTTCCTAAAGCTTTTGGAAATAGCGAGCGGAGTTTCAGAATCCATTCTGAGTTCCATATAATAGTCTGAAGATGTCTCTTTAAATATTTTACATTTCTGAATTATAGCAAAACAAATAACTGTTTTGTTTTGCTATATAATTCGGTAATGTGACTAATTTAATGAAAAATGTTTGTCACTTTGAGAGTGAAATGGAGCTTTAAACCATTTTAAATAAGAAAAATAATAATTTTCTATAAAGTTTTAAATTGCTATCCGAGTCAACACCATCTATCAGTAACAATGTCGATTACGAGTTATGAAATCAATAAATGGACCGCGTCAATTGGCCAAGTTAGACTTAGTAGACTTAGTTTTATATTGTCATTTGTCTTCGTTAGGAAATGCAATTTACACAAGTTGACAAACCAAAAGCTAACCATCAAATGAATAGATAAACTACAGACAAATTCACCTTGCAAACTGGCCATAAGTCTTCATTATCATGTCTCTCTCAGTATGTTATAGCTACTATAACACAAACATAATAATAATAATAACACAACAATATTATAATATTTGCAAATCATAAATAATATTAAATATAGGAAGTAGTGTGTAGTGGGTATTTAATATTAATTGCTTAAGATAAATGGTATCTACATAGTATTGTTTGTGCATGATATACGAATATGTCACAATAGTTCCTACCGCATAATCTTTTAATAAGGTCAGATAGTTAGGAAAATTTTTAGCTGCTTACTTTTTGTCATGGGACGGTGACAAAATGTGCAAATAAGCTATCTGACACTTATCCGTAGATTGAGCAAATGGGCCCTAATAATGTTGTGCTTTAAAGAAAAAGTCGTAAACATAAAGACTTAAGTTTTTTATGTTATTATATACACACACATAGGTCAAACAACATGGTACTAATTGATAGTCTCATATCATTATGAAAACTTGATATATTGACTTGCTCAATTTTATTGCCAAAAAATTTTGGGCGATTTTCATTACAAAGCCTTAAAAAAAGTTTGACAAATCTACTTTAATATTTTAATAATTGTTCTGTAAGTAGAAAATTTTTACATTTAACTATATTATACCCACTAAGGGCTAAAGGGTCCCTCCCATACATGGTCCGGTCAGCCTTCAGTTCGGCCTGAACGGATGCAAAATCGTGTCGTGTGTGTGTGCTCGAATCCGTTCAGGCCGAACTGACGTCAGTTGGGTCGGATGCGATTTTTTTCGTGTATGGGCTCGAATCCGTTCAGGCGTCAGTTCTAACTGAAACGATCGGCCTCTCGTCTGTGGCTGCCTTAAGGTATAAAATTGTTAAAGAAGCTTAAGGGATGTGAAACTATAGTACCTATTGCTTGCTTACTGAAAGTGATATGAAATATGAAAAAATTTTAAGAGATTTACTTATATTAAAAGTATACTTCAATCTTTATTAGCATAACCAAGTAGGTACCAATAGGTACGTACCAGGTAGGTACCAAACAATATCAAAAAGATTGACAGGACAAACTAAGTAGCTTTGTTCAGGCTCTTGGTAAAAATTAAACAATTTCATTTTTATGCTTAGTATTAAATATACTTCCCGTTGTCTGTTCCCCTTAACGATTATGTTCATCTCCACCCAGAAATACATAAGGTATCCAAGGTGTTAAAAAACTGACCAAGTGCGAGGACTTGAGCATTAAGGGTTCCGTACCAATATCTAAATATTATTAATTTATTTTTGAAGTGATATATTCAAATAAATATTCTGTGAAAATGTCAACTGGTTATCACGGTTCATGAGGAGCCTGGTGACAGACGAAGAGACAGCGAAGTCTTACTAATGGGGTCCCGTTTTTTACCCTTTGGTTATGGAACTTTAAAATAACATTTGTTCGAAATACTTTACTACTGGCCAAGGTTTGTGACGACGGATGGATTCTTTTTTACGCAAAAACGTAAGTACGTAGTAGTTTAAGTACTGGATTAACACAGGCCACTTTTTATCGCGAAATAGTGTAGTGTTTCCATATTAACACAGGCCACATTTTATCGCGAAATAGTGTAGTGTTTCCATGGGATACTGTATTTACGCGGGTGTAGTCTACTATAAACCTCCGTTACATTTTTAATCCGAGTCAAGAATACGTGTAACGTGTGTGTGTAACGTTTAACACTGTTCTGCGTAGAACACAAATGAGATTAATATTCTTCAAAGTCAAATGACCTCTGTCGTCTGTGTAAAGGCTACCGATTGTCAATACCTACTTACATAATATATACGACGTAGATGAATGTAGGAATACTGTAAGGCAGGGACAATATGCTCCGGAATCCGGAATGCCGGCGGAAATTCAGAGCACTGAATATAGAACTCTGCGCTAATACAATAGAGTTGAAAATGGAAGTCGGTCGAACTGTCATATTTGACAATGACATTTGTCTCGACACTCGTGTGTTCGATTTTAACTCTATTGTATAGGTACTAGCGCTAGAGTTCTATTTTCAATGCTCAGAATTTTGTACATCTCTCCAGATTCAAACAGGAGCTGAAAATCAAACACAAGTGCCGATTCAAATGTCAATGTCATCTCAACGCTTCGATTTTCAACCCTATTGTATTAGCTCGAGAGTTTTATTTTCCCGGGCTCGCCGGATTCCGGATCACACTATAGTCCCAGCCTTATCTAATGATTTGGCAAACGATTCGCAACACAAGAGTTACAAGTAACCAACCCCTCGGGCCTCCGGCACCCTCACTCACATGCGTGTTTTGCGACGCTGGGTTTCAGCGAGGCCGTGGGGCGAACCGATCTATATAATAATTTCAGCGTTTTGTAATGGTATAGCGTGATTTATTGTTCATGGTTGTATTGTCATTGAGCGCACGTTTTCCATGGTGACAACTGACACATAAATAGATGAGGAAAACCTGCGTCGTCCTCGCCACGTCTAGAAACATCGACCACTTGACTCCTTTTTATTGAATTGCATTTTGATTCTAAAGCTCCAACTATACTCATCGTCATCAGTCACCAGACTCGTAGGTATAGAATAATCAATATTCAAATCATTTTATTTAATTTAAATTAATTACATTACTTGGCCATACAGCGAGGCAATGCTGCCAGCCTCATAGGTACTCTACCCGCAGCCTACTTTTTACCTATATCCCTTTTGTATTTTTCATTTAGACATTAACATAAAATATACAGTTTAGATAATAATTTTGTTATTTTAACTAGTTTTTAAATCGGTATTTTTTAAATATTGTAATGCGAACCTTTTATGTTAATCCTTAAATAAGAGTTTTCCATTATGATATTATGAATGCTACACATAGTTATGGTACAAACTCGGACCAAATAAAAAAATGAAGACAGCGCTTTGTCAAACAAAAACTGAGGCCGGCTTTTTAAGTATGTAGTGCGGGTGTGGCCTATTCAGTGCAGATATCAAAAACCACACACCGTAACAGCACGCCTTACAGGGTTAAAGGCGTAGTTTCGTTACATGTGTGTGCGTGACACGGCAAGGCGTAGTTTAGACCGGACTATCAATATTGTAGAATTGATATATTTGCACTTAATTAGAGCCAGCACGGCAGTATCTTGCCGTGCCGGTGTCGAACAGTGCCACAGCAAATCGCGGCTCATCCTCGGACCGTGCGTCCCTTTGCCGACTCCGATTATTGGCCGCGATACACTTGTGCTGGAATACAGCTATTCGTCCTGCAGAATATATAATACTTCGAATATAGCTACATGTCTTGCAGGTTATAAAAACATTTCTAAAGGAAAAGTACTTGCAAGAGAATGTAATAAATGTCGGTTCTATATTTTAGTTTTGAAATTAGTGAAAAGTAAAAAACTCTTTCAATAAAAAAGTCTTTATGGAAAGTATAAACAGATTTTTGTGTGCATAAGTAAATTAAGCCTAAAATAGGGAGCCATTCAATCGCTAAGTTGATATCGGTGACGTTATGATATTGTAATAAGTCTTATCGGGGATATATTCTGGGTAATTAATACAAATGTCTAGTAAGGTTTATAACAGTATTTATTATCTATGTGGCCGAAGTAAATGAACCAGAAAGGGATGAACCAGTTGGCAAATCCCTCAGACGTCAATAATTCCGCGAACGTTTGCCGCTGTCCTCGCTTATGTATTCCGACGCGTTTTGGACGTGGATTTAGTCTATCTTATCCGGGATTTACACGAGTGACAGCCACACGGCGAAAATCGACAGTATAAATGGCAACGTAGTTGCGACCTTGGCGATTTGCCATTAGGACGGTCGATTGTCACCGTGCGGCAAAATATCGTTCGGCTTTAGTCTCTAGTGTAAATACATAGTAGATTTACCTAATATATAGACGGTAAATAAAACTGCAAAGCGATAGTATACTTAGCCTTAACCTACTCAAAACTCTTAACTATTTTTTTTTTTAAATTTTCTTAAAGGTTATTAAATAACGCTCATAGAATTATCCCCACATGACGCCTACCACCGGTTCGGAAACTAGCGCGGCGAGAAAAACCGGCGTAAGCTACCGAGGCCACCTTTTAGTAAAAATACTAGCTTTTGCCCGCGGCTCCTCCCGTTTAAATACAGTATCCCACAGGAACACCGTACTTATTCGGGATAATATAGACATTATTATATTATCCATCCATCCATCCTCACAATCATTCACAATTGTAATTGTAGTAGGATGGAAAATTGTTCGGAAATGGACGCGCTACTTAATCTTCTTCCTTGTTAAGCTGTGTGCGGACGGAGAGTTTTTGCCCCTCCTCGCCGTGAAGAATTTAACAATTTGTGTGGCATCGAATTAGTTGCCATTGCTTGTCACTAGGGTCGCTGTTTCGATGCCATACGAACTGTAGTTAACGTCTTCACGGCGAGCAGGGACCAAAACTCGCACACTGTAACAATGACAGACCCCAAATTTAACTGGCGTGTGCGAATTCGCCCGTTAGTTTGTCTACTAAAAGTTTAAATATGACAACACGAATGTGAACGTAAACCAACAAAAAGTCTACAATATACACGGAAGCTTATTAAAATTAATTATTTAAACATTAAAGAATCGTAAAATTAACGGTAAACTTATGACGCGCGTTACTGACTTGTTGTCAACGTATTAAGGTCGATTTTTGTGTATGAAAGTGTAGCTAGGTATAGGCGCCAGGTTTGTCGCAGCTGTTAAGTACAGAAGCTGGGTGGGACACGTGACGGCGGCGTGTTAGCGCCATATTGGGACTGGAAAACGTGTTGACTGTTGTAATAACCTTAATCAAGTCTATACTTGTATTGTTCAGTAATTTCGAACAACCAGTAAGGTTATGTTGAATACCCAATGTACTATCAGGGAATCTAATTCGTAAGCAGGTTGAATGTTGTCACGTAGGGACTGCATGCCGTCATAATAATACTAATAAACTGTTAGAACACTCGTTCTGTTTATGGATTAGTTTTTCGTGATAGTATATAGAATCGATTTAGTTACAAGACCACCATCGCACTTGTAACTTCACCGGTATTGCGGTTGTGTACCAGGCTGCGGTTACCAATCCGGCCGTCTGCTCTTTCGCAGGTCTTACTCCATAAAAAAGTTTTCTGATACTTACTCTAACTTCATCATACTCTTTTCAAAGTAAAACATGATATGGTACGGCGTCGGAATTCTGCCTCAGTTTGTTTGTACAATAAATGAGCATATTTTAACTGTTAGTTTAATGGCTTGTTAGTTCAATACTGCGTTTGTGTAGCGACTAGCGGTTCTCTAATGCGGTTGTAATAAGCTGGGATTATTTTAAATTGTGTCATGAATATGATTCAGAAACGTTTATATTGAGATAAGTTTATTAACAATAGTTTAAGTTTTGATATGTTCAAGCGTTTCCATATCATGTTATGCTTAATTATATTTTTATTAATCGCTATTGTCTTTACCAATGACCTTTTTCACTTTTCTTTATATCATTCCAGATGAGAAAGAGAAGTACGACCCGAACGGGTTCCGCGACGCGCTGGTCGCGGGGCTCGAGCGTGCGGGCGGAGACCTCGACGCCGCGTACAAGTATCTAGACGCCGCCGGCTCCAAGCTCGACTACCGCCGCTATGGCGAGGTCATATTCGACGTGCTCATCGCGGGCGGCCTGCTGCGTGAGTATACCGCTCCCGTGATGCCTCTAATGGTGTGGATGAAAACTAGCTTCCTACATTGGAGCTGAGAGATGACAGCAACAACAACGGTGCGGCTAGAAGAGGGATAAGGATCGCCACTGGGCGCCCTGTTTCTACCATTCAGAGCACTATGGTAGTTACTTGCTAATAACAACTAGTAAGTGTCGGATAGCTTATTTGCATGTTTTATCTCTGTCGCTCGATATAAAGTAAGCAGCGACAAAACTTCCGAATAAGCTATCCGACACTTATTAGGTTGTAAAACTGGCCCTTAGTCCTAAATAGGTTTTCAAGCCCCCAATAGTATTTAAAATATTTTATAGTAAATAATGAAATAATACTAGAAATGATCTAACATGATGAGAAAACTGGCTAGAGTCCTGAACTCTCGTGTGGATACACTCTCGTTCGTTCTACATCTGACGCTGCAGGCCTACACCCATAGCACACTGTCACCGCATACATACACTCATGTGTGACTGTGTTACAGTGCCTGGCGGCTCGGTGTCCATGGACGGAGAAACCCCCAAGACCAACACCTGCATCTTCAACGCCAACGAAGATATGGACACCATGCGAAACTTCGAACAGGTATGTCCAGAATATTATATCTAATGTAGTTTCAGTTGTTATGAAAGTTTAATTAAAATTATCTAAAAATTTGTATCGTCAAATTTTGATGCATTAAATTGTAATGAGAAATTCTTTGCTTAGAATTTAGACTGATAAAACAGGGATTATGTAGACAATCATTTTATATTATCATGCTGAATATGTTTATCTAAAGATTAGTGAAATAATATGTAGTTTTACAATAGAAATCTTTTACTATTTTAAGATAATGCTTAATGTCTTATCTATGCTACAATAATTCTATAAATTATAAAGATGAAAAATTCGTTTGCTTGCATTGCAGCAGGCTCCGAAATTACTTTATTTACACAGATTTATCGTAGACCATTGGGAATGACAGGCACATGTAAATTGTATTTACATTGGCAAAATATAAAGTTCCTACGGAATTTTCGCGGGACATCTATACATAAATGTAATAAGATGTTCCTAAATGATGAAAACATGGCTAGAGTCCTGAACGTACATGTGGACAAAACCTTCTCGTTCAACTTACACTGACCACCGTCCTCACACTGTCTCCGCAAAGGAGATGAGGCCATGTACCAACAGTGTACTCTGTTCCAGATATTCCTGAAGCTGATGAGACGCTATAAATATTTGGAAAAGATGTTTGAAGAGGAGATGAAGAAAGTTAGTAAGAATTTTATATGCTTAAATCTAATTTGTATACACGGTCACTTGTTACATAAACCGGCCGAGTGCGAGTAGCACTCGCGCATGGAAGGTCCTCTGCCAAATGGTTTATATTACTAACACTGACCTGCAAAAGTAAGTATTATGCATAATTTTAATTTTTTCTAAACTATAGAAGTTAGAGATTTTAAATAAAAAAGGATTTGTACCAAGTTTTGTCAGCTTTCTCAAACTAGTAGGAGGCTTATAAAATTTGCTATAAATCGTTTTTAAAACTTAAATTTTATAAGTGTAGTAAATTCTTAGTTTTGCGGGTTAGCTTAGTTTTTCAAATATACTGGATATTTGAGGAGGTCCTTTTCA
Organism: Phengaris arion; assembly: GCA_963565745.1. Lineage (NCBI taxonomy): Eukaryota > Metazoa > Arthropoda > Insecta > Lepidoptera > Lycaenidae > Phengaris > Phengaris arion. The sequence goes on along the minus strand of OY751444.1, from coordinate 3,484,372 downwards.
AAACCCAACTATTTATGTTTTTTCATAATCTGAGAAAATTGTTAAATAATTAACTTCTTTTTTTCAATTTAGGAAATAATCTATTTTTTTTCTATTATCTTAAGGAATAATCTATTTTTGACGATATCATGAATTTTAATCTTTTTTTCTAGTGTTATTATGAAGTTAACGTCCAATTTTATTTTCGCAGTGTAAATTTGAATGTTACCAAAAAAAGTCTGTTTCATCACAAGTGGAAGACAAGTTTTGAAAAGAAGCTCCTCATTTATTTTAGTAAATAGAAGTTTTGTATTTGAAAACATAACAAAAGTATATATAGTTTGGTTACTCATTGCTAATATCCCACTTGCGCAGATCTAGGTTAAAGTTAACACTGGGTTACATGTCATGTTATCTGTCTCGTTCTTCGTATTTATGAAAGAGAAGGCATGATATTTTATCCCAGGGTTAAATTTTACCCATATCTGCGGAAGTGTCCCTCGTAGTACGAAATTAACGTTTGACAATGTTTTCTGCAGGTTCTTGTGTACATCAAGGGCTTCGAACCCCAAAACCGCATCAAACTCGCACGGATGGTGGCACTCTGGATAGGTGAGTTGACATTGGAGTTATTTAAGACCAGTAGGATTCGAAATTTTCTCTCATTCGAATCGAATTGCGTGTCGACGCGTCGCAACAAGGGCTGCTATTCACACACATACGCTATTTTATACATATCATGTTATATGTAGCTTACATATTATTATGCACTTAATTAGAGCCAGCATGGCAGTAACTTGCCGTGCCGGTGTCGAACAGTGCCACAGCAAATTGCGGCTCATCCTCGGACCGTCCGTCCCCTGGCCGACTTCGATCACTGGCCGCGATACATTTTACTAATATAAAGTAAAAAAAAAAACCGATTGTAAATACCAATGTTTTACGATTGTATGTATATACGTGATATGTACTTGATTTACGATTAAATAACAAGTAACTGCATAAAAGTGAAACATTATTTCATAAATAGTAATATTATACAGAAATTTCAAATCTTAAGATTTTTGCTAGGTTTCGCCGTGCTTAAACGAAGTGAGCGCACTACAATCTAAAGTTGTTAGTGCTCGTTTGTTTACACTGCCTTATCACAGTCGAGGCTGTGTCTGACCGTCGTCTGCTTGCACCCGCAGGTAACGGGTGCGTGCCGCCCTCGGTGCTACTGGTGCTGGTGAACGAGCACCTGGTGAAGGACAACCTGGCGCTAGACTTTGTGCTGGAGGTGTTCGTCACCGTCAAGCAGGAGCGCGGCGTCACCTCGCTCGTCACCGCGCTCAAGCGCGGCCAGCTGGAGGGCAGGTATGCTATACACTTCGGTAGAAGAGTTAATTTCTACATGCATAAGTAAGCTAGCTTGACTAGAGGAATAACCTGACAGAAAACCTGGTGTGAAAGGAGCTCGAAAATACTCTATTTTAAAGTCATTTAGTATTACAGCCGGCCTGTTTGTTTTGAGTGTAGACTGTAGCCCTCTTGTTAATAAAATATTTACACCACGGATACGCTTAATAGTCGTCGTCTGTCAAGTGGTTTCTCCAACGTATCAGGAGGTAGAAATATTACAATTTCGAACTAGTATATACTATTGACCGAAGTCTTAGCCTTATGGAAACCAGTGGGAAAGGGCTATAAAATACCGGCAACGTTTTGGTAATAAAGGTGTTACTGGCTTTCACCTCCCGCTATGGGAGATGGTGTATGTCTCTACCGGTGATCATCTAGCGTACATAGGTTTTATGGGAAAATGTAAGAAGTATATGTAGCTTCAAACAGATGGCGTTATATCCAAAATCGTGTCGCGACCTTGAAATTTCTCTTGCAACGCAGCTTAAAAAGTTTCCACTTCAAAAATGGTGCATACATAAAAATGTTTTTATAAAAGTCTAGTGAACAAATACACATGAAGCTACTACAAAGAATTTAAAATGTGTGACTCTAATGCCTTGTGCTAAATGAGATTTAATTTGTAAAGTTGACTGGCTTTTCCCAAATATGTGCAAGGCAGTTTCGTAACATTGAGACCGCGCTTTCGCATTTGGGACAGAACAACGCGCCACTGTACTGGCTCACTGTTATGTGGCCGTGTAGTCATATGTGCCGCTACAGATATCAACCGTGTAATAATGTATTGTATCATATTATTGTTATTTGCATAAATTCATTAAAAAATATAAATACTATCTTATATCCTTACTATAATATTATAAATGTGAAAGTGAGTTTGTTTGTTACTCTTTACTACTTTACCGATCAGCAAAACCACTCTTTCTATATTGTATCGCGAATTAATATTATGTTCGTGTTAGCATAGTTTCTAAATGAGACCAAAAAAGTGTTATGATGTTACCAACACAGTACTAATGAGTGTTTCCCATGCAGGCTCCTCGAGTTCCTGCCGCTTAACCGACGCGGAGAGGAGGCGCTGGCAGGAGCTCTAGCCGCACGCGGCCTCTCTGAACTGCTGAAGCTGCACCGCGCGCAGGCCGAGCAGGAGGCGCGGCGGACGCTCACGTCGGCGCTGCGGGACGAGCTGGACGACGACCGCGCGCCCAAGGACCTGGTGCCCGAGCTGCGGGACCTGGCCGTCAAGCTCGCGGTGCCCGACCACGAGGTGGTCGCTATTGTGAGTATCGAACTCGCACAATATTATGTTGGAGGGTTTCACACGAAAGTTTTGGTATATTTGCGGACGACTGCCGGGCTGACAACGAGTTATCGCGAGCCTCTCGTGTGGTACGCCATCTTGAGTATGCTCCTGTGTATAATTTGGTTTTTTTTATGTTGTTCACTACAAAATATACACTATTCTTATAATAATAGGTCCTTACCTATGAAATTGCCGTTCTGCAGTACTGGCCATTTTAAATCAAAATAATTTTTGTTTGGCTAAGAATTCTAATTTCAAATTAATTTTATTTTAAAAACATGGAATTCTTTTTCCAAAATTAGTCATTTGTTTATTGATTAGTGTTACATTTTCATCGCATTTCAATCTTTTTCGTCATCATGGATACGTTAAAAATTCGAGTAATTATGGAATATGAGTACCGTCGTGGCAGCAACACGGCACAAGCGGCACGCAACATCAACGACGTTTACGGAGCTAACACTACAAACCAACGCACCACCTGTTATTTGGTTTGCTCGCTTCCGTTCTGGAAATTTCGACCTGAAAAATGAACCTTGCGGTCGTCCGTAGACTGGTCGACAATTGTCGACTTAAAGGCGATTGTGGAAGCTGATGATACACAATCTACGGCTGAATTAGCAGCAGCTTTCGACGTTAGCGTCAAAACAATATTGGTCCATTAGCGTCAAATTTGCAAGGTAAAAAAGCTTGACAAATGGGTGCCCGACGAACTCAATGATCGCCAGCGCGAAGTACGCGTCGAGACGTGCCTTGCACTGCTCAACAGACACACAAATGAAGGAATTTTGAACCGCATTGTTACCTGCAATGAAAAATGCATTCTGTTTGATAACCGCAAGCGCTCAGCAAGTTGGTTGGATCCTGGTTCAGCACCTAAACAATGCCCTAAACGAAAACTTAACCCTAGAAAAGTGATGATCACTGTTTGGTGGTCTAGCGCCGGTGTATTTATCACAGCTTCTTACCAAACGGGGTGAGCATTACTGCAGATGTGTACTGTGAAGAACTGAACACAATGATGGAGAAGCTGGCACATCTGCAACCAGCATTGGTCAATCGCTCGTCTCCGCTGCTCCTGCACGACAACGTGCGACCTCATACTGCACAGCAGACGGTCTACAAGTTGCAAGAACTGTGGTTGGAAGCTCTCCGTCATCCGCCCTGCTCACCAGACCTTGCGCCTACAGACTACTACTTTTTCCAGAATTTGGATAACTTCTTGGCGGGAAAAAAAATTCAATACCCGAGAGGCAGTACAAAATGCCTTTGAAGAATTTGTTGCCTCCCGTCAAAGCTGATTTCTGTAAGAAGGGCATCAATAAACTGCCACTGCATTGGCAAAGATGCATTGATTGCATGGGTGATTACTTCGATTAATACAAATAAAAATACATTTAAAAAATTCCTTTAAAATTTTTTCATACAAAACGGCAATTTCATATGTAACGACCTAATATAAAATTATAATCGTAAAAGAATTTCCGAAATTGTTCAGTTGTTTTTGAATTTACATTATTATCAAACTCTTTACAATATTAGATTTGTTTAGTTGGTGACCACACTATTTCACGGCTGGCAATTAGCTGACGATACGGCAAACGCAGACTGCAACAAGCAAACATTCCAACTCTTAGTAAATAAAAAAAGTCTACCTCAGCCATACAAATATTGTTACAGTACCCGGGTTTTGAAAATTCGGCTAGTGTCGGCATTTTAGAGTAAAGCATTTTCACTTATGGGAATTAATTATGTCACATTGGTATTGTCAAACACTAGATGATTCTTACTGATGTGAGCGTCAGGACCCCTGGCCCAATAGAGATATTGATATTTAGATAGAGACGACCGAGCCACAGAGGCTCAGTGGTTCAGCAAGTTGGTCCTCAAGCCGGGGGGTCGCTGTTTCGAATCCCGCCGAAGGAACAAAAATAGTTTTTCTGTGTTCCTGGGTCATGTATGTGTATTAAATATGTGTATAATATAATAAAAATCTTATATATGTATAGTATTAAAGTAAATTTACTTCCCGTTTTCTGGCACCTTTAACACAAGTTCTTCGGATACTAGGCGCCAGATTAACGTGGTGTGAAGCGTCCATAGATATTATTATTTAGAATATACCATAATATTGTATTTTTTTGGTACTATTTGGATAGATGTTTTAATTCTATATTGCACAAAGCTACTGAACGGATTCTGGTGAAACTTAACAGTATTATAATAGTTTATACAAAAAGCCAAATTTTGCTCTGTTACAGAATACATAATAGTACAAGTATCTATGTGTAAAATTTTATATCCACTTTAAAAAAAAATTTCGTGTATAAAAAATTTCTGGTATTTCAAAAAAACTTGAAAATAATATATGTAGGTACTAAAACGTTACAAAATATTTACAAAGAGAAAATTCGTTTACAAAGAGAAAAAGTTGTGTTGTCTCGAAGTATGAAAAACAGAGGTGGTCCAGACATCCTGACGTCAGAATGTCTGACCACTTTCTTTACGCGATTTTTCGCTAACTATCGATGTGCTAAAAATTGAAGCGAGGTACCAAATAGCACCTATTTTGGGATATATTTTAAATATCAATATCTCTATTGGTCCAGGCGTCCTGACGCTCACTTACTGATCATCTTTTATTAATGGCCAATTTGTATTATTATATTATTATTATTATATTATAGTTATTATACTTTATAGTATGCTTGCTACTGCACTGATGTAGATATATAATGTTATTATTTATCCCACTTTGTTTAATTTACAATCTATTGCCCTTTGCAGTATAAATGTTCAATGTCTACCTCACATGATGAAACTTGATGACGAGTCGGAGTGTAGTGACGTGACGACGCGCGCGTGCTCGGCCGCGAGTATTTCGCACTGAGTGGCGCGCGCGGCGTCTGTCACTGCACCATGGCGATTTGGCAATCTGATCTCATCATGCACACCTGTATGTACCCGCGTATACTTTTGTATGCTAATGGAGAACGTTCCCCAGATCTGGTACTGCGTGATGTCGCGCGGGGAGTGGAACAAGAAGGAGGAGCTGCTCGCGGAGCAGGCGGCGAAATACCTGCGCCAATACACGCCGCTCTTCGCCGCGTTCTGCCAGTCCGCTAAGGCAGAGATCGCGCTGCTGTCTAAGGTACACTTTGTACTACATAATATTATATTATACTTCATTGGCATTAAAATTGCAACGAGTCAACAATCCAAATGTCAAAATTGACCAGTAACGCTTCGTTATTCACCACTAACGTTCACATTCACCAATTGAAGTAAGCCATTCAATCAGTGCGGACTGCAGACGCGTCATTCGTCAATTCTGAGATTCACTGTAATGACTCACTGCAATCATCGAGCTAATAAAGTATACTGTGATATATTTTGTTAGGTACACTCATAATACCCATTTGGGAGCGTTCAGTATTACGTAAGGCAATTTGGGGGATTGCAGGTCTTGTGTTTTTAAATGATTAATATTAGAGCTAGCATCCACTTGAGGCACGACAGTGTATTGCATTACACAATATGTGAAGATGCGCATCTTCACATTGTGTAATATGTGAAGCATAACATAAGCCGAAGTACATACATAAGTATACATAAGTACGCTTGTATACTCGAGTCGAAAGTTAAAAAACTGTTTCAATGTTTTTCAACCTCAAAGCTAAAGAACGGCTCAGTAAAATACCATTAAATTGAACCGCCTCTATAAAAAGTTGTGTTCCAAGGAATGCAGATAACAAATTTCGTAATAGTTCTGCAGATCCCGTGGCACATAACGCACATAACGTTAAAAATGGTCAAAACTATTTCATTAATAATAATTATAATAATTTATAATATTATAATCTCATAAATGTAAGTTGGCCAATAAACTGTGATTGCATCAATATACACAGCATATTTTCATAATTCATGTTCATTATTTGTAATGCAAATAATATTATTTAGTATATTTTAATATTATTTTTGTAAGCTTTATCAAATACCATCGTTAAAGCGATAATAAAATTTGGTTATCGCGGTAAATGTTGTGACTAGATGATAGAAAATGCACACGAAGGACGTTAAACGAGATACAGAAAAGTTTAAGGACGTTTACATAAGTACATACGTCTGTTACAGCATAACATAAGCGTTAATTAAACGCACACAACAAAAAATGTGTTCGGAGGCAATTTGAAATTTTGATATAGTGTTAGTTTAATGTTTAAGGAGTTGGGGGAAAATAAAGCCAAAACATTTAGTCGGGGCTTTAACCTTTACATTTCAGTGTAAAAGTGAATTTGAAATATACTGGCTATCAATTCATGTTTTTCTGACATCTATCGGTCATTTTATGAACTAGGTATATATCTTCATATTATCAACGTATAGTAGACTAGATTGCCTTAAACATATTTTTTGGGATAAAAAAAATTACTTCAAAAATTTGTATATTGAATTAGCCCCGCTTCTGACCAGCCAGTCCTGCAGTCTCGTGTTGTCTTGTATATAGGTTTCAGCTTGCCTCAAGCACCTGCTCTAAATTTCCTGGTAGCTTCTCCGTCCATTGATACAAAACGTCTCATAGACGAAACTGTCTAGGAGTGACACCACCGTGGGTGTTTCAGTTGTAAGACAGGCTCGTCTATCAGAGACAAATCTGTCTTAAGACTGTCGTGTCCCAAGTGAGCGCTCGCCCTTATTAACGGTCGAATACTAGGACATACTTGTGCCACTTATGTAATTAATAAAATTTTCTCAGTTTAGTTTCTAGGCCATGCTTCTATAGGTAACTTATGAAGCAAATCTTAAATTCCGTACGAATGTACTTAAGAACCGTTGTATTCGGCTGTTATTTGCATGTAAAATGTCACTTAAACTTAGGTTGGATAGTTTGTTCGTGTACCTTTAAAAGCTACCGAATTAGCTTCATGTCGATATCGCTTTCTCCTCAATATGATGAAACTTGATGACGAGTCGGAGTGTGGTGACGTCACGACGCGCGCGTGCTCGGTCGCGAGTATTTCGTACCGGGCGGCGCGCGCGGCGTCTGTCTCTGCACCATGTCGACATGGCAATCTGATTTTTACGAGTATACCAGTGGAGAGCGCATGCGGTCTCTGTCACTATGCAATATGCATTAATGCTTATAGCTGGCTGATTTTCGGCTAGTCAAGCAATCGTCAAACTACGCGCGAATTGCCGATGCCCGCTCCACTTGACTCGTTGAATATTGTCCCACCTGCCCTCCAGTAATCGACAATCTCTTGCCGCCCTATTCAAGTGGTATCTCAAATATTTTTCAGGTCCAGGAGTACTGCTACGAGAACATGAGCTTCATGAAGGCGTTCAGCAAGCTGGTGCTGATGTTGTACAAGACCAACGTGCTGTCCGAGGAGGTGATTCTCAAGTGGTACCGCGAGCCCAACTCCAGCAAGGGCAAGGTCATGTTCCTCGACCAGATGAAGAAGTTCGTGGAGTGGCTGCAGAGCGCCGAGGAGGGTGAGCCCACTGCCACAGTATTATGACCTGCAAAAACAGACACACCACACTATTGTACGCACGAGCGTAAAAAAGGGGTTCAAATGGGGAAGCGAGCGCGCCGTACATTGTACGGCAGCGCTTTAAAAACGCTCGTGTAAACAGATGGCTGGATATATGGATATCTGTTTACATTTGCGCGATGTAAAGGCCCTCGTACGTATAGCACATTCTGTATTTAGCGAGTTATTTAAAATCTTAGAAACCGTTAAAATTCTAGAGACGCTTCAGTATTCGATCGGAAGTTTGTCGAAAGACCGAAGGATCTAAAGATAATTAATTTGTTAGAAAAGTACCCACTAAAAATTTACATACTTACTCTTAGTCTGTCGTGCGTTGCCGACACCGACTTTAAAATAGGAGGTTTATGCAATAGGTTCATTTAAATCACATTTTGTGAAGGGCATATTATGTGCATAAAGAGTCGCTTTTTGGAGAGGTTTTAAATTAAAATGTGTTTAATTTCAGAATCCGAGAGCGGCGAGGAGGAGGATTAGATTTAAGTACAGCAAGTGAGACTGAACCCGCGCCGCCCGCCGCATAATATCCCCCGACAGAGGGCCGGCGCCGCCCGCACCACCACCAGTAGACCGTCGCTGCGGTGTCACCACGCGCCGCGGGGGCGTCACCGCATACACCACACTGTCACCGTACCCCGACGAATAAACATTTATGATCAATGTAACAGCGCCCGTGCCGCGAGCGCCATTTTCTACGTCTGTATATTATTCATTTCTAAACAAAAGAACATGTTGATGAAATACAATATTTTTTATTCAAATTTTTTTTAGTAAAATTCAAATAAACGGTGGCAACACTGAGCTATTGTTTCATTTATTTCCTGAGGCGCAATAAATACGTTAAATGTTAAACTCGTCTTTTATTTCAATTGAAAAATAGAAGACCAATTAATTAGCAAGTTTTAAAATAATTGGGTATTGTTGCTATAAGTCAGTTTTGTGATAATTTTAAGTCTGGTCAATTGGGAAATTTGGAAACCAAAAATTAGGTAACACGGCCGAAAACTGGAACGATAGTTATTAAGTGGCGCTCAAGTCACATGCTGTCCTTGTTGCGGCTAGGAGTGACAGCGACAGCTTGTGAATAAGAGGGCATTTTTTGTATATAGGTATATGTACGCAAAACACGCTGGTAATCTACAAAATAATATGTGTATAAGTCGCAAGGCAACTTAAAAGGACATGATTGTAATTCGTAATTAGTATGTAATATTTACGATATAACAAAAATAATTTAGAACGACACATTTATACGCATCAAGTCAAGCCACACACACATCAGTGTGCCATGGACGAGTATACATAATGTCAATGTTGAGATTGTATAGATGTGAGTCTATTTAAATTAGAAGCAAGTTTTTAGTGTTCGTGTGGACTGTGAGGGACCTACCTGAATTTCCCCAAAATAAGCATAGTTAATTTCATTAGAAGTCTTAAAAAAATTGTTGACCAAATCTGGGAATTTGTAAAATGATTGTTTATGAACTACAGACCTCAGAGTGTGGTCCCTCGGTTAACACACCGCTATTTTCCAGATCTCGAAAAGTATGTGGAAAATTATGGTTTTTTCACCACAGCATTTTAATAAAACTCAACAATTTTCAAATTCAACAACATCAGAAATAAAAAATCTATAACCACCGAAGTGTGGCCCCTCAGTTCACACAAAAGTGACATATTCATTTCGTTCGCGTTATATAACCGACTAAAATTATTTTTCTACATATAATTTTTGTACAAAATTTATAGAAACCAGATATTTTGTTCTACATATTTTGTTTCTTCTACTAAAATTTGCTGTACTTATTTTGGGGAAATTCAGGTACTCTCGGTACACACACGTACACAGTTTTTATGTGTAAATATGTTATTGGCATCTTGTGACAAAAATTGCACGTACATTCAGCAAAGTTCCTACACGACCAGCCTCTCAACATTTCCCTTTGCACTAGGACGCCTCACAATATTTAATCACAAAGGAAGTGAACGCATCGACTGCAGACGTGGTTGAAGTCCGTATTTACGCGTGAGCGTGTGCACGCGATTCATCAGCAGCCAGCAGTTTTGGCTTGTTCGATTGTACCTATACATCTAGCCCTCGTACTTTGTGCCGCTGTTATTAATATGAGGGAACTACACTCGCGTTATGAATGCACTCACAGAGGGTCATCAGTGCGAATGTCAAAATAACAATGATGAATACATCATATTATATAAGGTCTAGAAAAATGAAATACGGATATTTCGGGCACATGATTTACTGCTTATGTGAAGACGTTTAGACAGAAAAATAATTGCCCTACTCGAAAAAAATAATTTTTTTTATGGGCGAGTTTGCGTTTAGCGGAGAGTCAGCCATAATAATATATGAGATGATTTTTTTACTTTGAGTATGACAAATATTTTTTTTGCCTAAACGTCTTTACACAAGCAGTGAATCATGTGCCCGAAGTATCCGCAATTTATTTTCGGAGACGTTATATATATGGTTAGGTAAAATTGGTAAGGTATTTTGAGCATTTGATCATCTGCTTATGTAAAGATGTTTATGCAGAAAAATAATTAAAATTTTGAATAAAATATAATATACTAAATAAAATTACATTGCGCTGTATAAGGCGTCATTAACTTTCACAGAAACGGCAGACTTTAAAGCGAAAGCTAAGTCTATACTTACCTAAATAACATCAATTCAATCGTTTGATTTGAAATTATTTTATTTGTGTGGAGAGTGAAAACAACTATAGACCGTATTTTAAAGATTAGGAAATAATTCTTAACTAACTAGGTAAAATGCCCTTCTAACTGTATTTGTATATTGAATAGACTCAAAACATTCAAACAGGCATTGTCTATTGAATACACAGATTGTACCCTAAACCTTTAGAAAAACTTAACAATTCCAACAATAGCGTTTCCAGGTTTTGTGTTCAAAAGTAGCTAGTAACAACAACTACAATTAAATATTTTATGTAAGTAAAGACCATAAGGCAAAGGCCTTATGGTCTTTACTTACATAATAAAATACAAAGGGAAAAAAATAAAAGGCAAAAAAATACAAAGGTATTTTGTCTGTTTAAATACATAATAGATATATATTTAACTATGTAATACTTATGTTTTGTTATGAATCTTCACTTATGTAACTTGCAAAAAATGCGAAATACTTAACTAGGTACCTACTTATTTACCTGTGCAAAAATTTATGGTATCATCGGATGTAAATAAATTATTTGGTTACAATTTCTGACCAATCTATCCACGCCAAGGAATTTAAATTTTGAGAGGAAAATTTTAAATATTTAGCAGGCTAACAGATTAATTTGACAAACGTAAAATTTTTATCCCTAAGTTAATAAAATATTATGTTTTTATTGTCTTTCTTTTTTGTCGCTGTGTAAGAAGCTAAATTGAAAGATAGCGTACACAACGTAAGTAAAATAGACAAGATTTTTTGATCTGAATAAAGCGTAAGTAAATTCCGGTTTGGCCCTCAGCTGCGTTTTAGTGAAAAGGTTCTTACAAACAACAGGAAATGCGAATGAATAGCGCAATTCGCGAGATTCACCATTTTGTTATTTAACTGGTTTATAGCAGTTAGTAAGGGCTTCTCCGTTTGGCGCGGGAATATTCAGGCGTGCCAATTTATTCTGCTTCAATTTAATTGCAAAGTACGGTATGTAATAATAATAATCATATTATAAGAATAGAAATTAAAAATTAAAAAGAAATTAAAGAAAATAAAAATTTTTACTTATAAAAAGTTAATTAATAAAACATCATCCAGTGGACCAAATTGTAATTAATCTAATCCATTCTCGAATCCACTTGAACACACAAAATTTTTCATCAAAAACGGTCCAGCTGTTTAGAAGTAGTCAAAAACACGAACAGAAGATTTATATGTATAAATATAAGTACCTCAGTATTTGCTCAGATTATAAAAGAAAAGTTTGTTTTATAATCTAAACCTAACTATTTCCCTAACGAATAACCTATGAAATAAAATAATAACAATAAATTAAGAATTTTAAAATGCTTACTAAATCAGTCGTCGCTTTATTTAGGTTCTTTGGGATTTGGTTGGTTGGTTTGGTAAGCAGCTAGCAGTTATAAAATGAGCATGGGAGCAGATTGACGTGGTGTCAAAACTCAATATCTAGTTACAACTTACAAGGCAGCTGTAACTCATGGAAGTTCATTAGTATATATGTTGCAGGGATATTAAAAAAGCCGTGATATTGAAATTTCACTAGTGCCATTATAATTACACTGATTTATTGCATGCCAATCGTTTGCATTACTTACAATTTAACGGGCTAGTTTCAGTGACAGTATAATTTCACTAGACCGATACAGTGAAATTGTAAGGCAGTGATATATTGACAATAGCACTGGTTTGAGAAAGCCGTTAGATTATCAGACCGATCGCTGATTGGTCCGCTTTCGTTACCAACTGAGCTACAAATATTAAGCATAGAGTTAATGTTAAAAATAAAAGACATGGTTTTGAAAATTATTTCTTTTTAAATTTTATTTGTAACTTTTTTATAGTTACTACTTAAACTGTAAAGTAAAAGAATCAAAATATTATAAAAAGCACGCTCCAATGTTTACAACAATTATTTTGAAAATGGCGACTGATTAACTCTATAGACCAATCAGATCACGCGGGGCTCCCACCACAAACAAAACCCATAATAAACCTAGATTTATTATAATATCACTTTTGCGATCCAGTGAAATTACAATATCACTGAAATAACCCCGTAATTATACGAATCTATCGTTATTGACAATAATCAGTGTAATTAAAATTTCACTAGTGAAATTATAATATAACGTCTTTGACTAAATACCTGCGACATAGTTATATATAAATCATTAGGTTTCGACCGGTGACGTAAAATGTAAATATGCAAGTAGGTACCTGAGTTGTCTCCTTCATAGGGAAGCCCTAGCCTGTATAATAGGTAGGGATTTGGATGAGGGTCTTCAAAACGTAAGTGGCAAGTGAAGCCGATAGAAACGGAGTTGTAGGAACCCCACGCCACTGCTGTGTGGATACTTAACCGCTTACGAGATGATAATATTATATTATTAAACGATTTGAATGACTTTTCCTGCACGTGTATTATTACAACAATTTTTTTATACACATGTTTACATCTTCTATATTTTTAACCGACTTTTACAAGACAGCGATTAAACCTAAAGTTCGGCCCTGGATATTTTTGAACCCCGACGAAAACACAAGAGTGTTATAGGTTTAACGTGTATGACTGTGTGTCTGTCCGTAGCATCGTAGCTCCCGAATGTATGAATCGATTTTGGTCTAGTTTTTTCGTTTTAAAGTTGACATGATCGAGTGTTCTTAGCTATAATTGATAATCATCAGCTCGCACACTACTTGACAATTCAGGGGTTACGTAAAACTTTTAATTATATAAGTAGACTAGCTTTTCCCGCGGCTCCGCCCGCGTAAATATAGTATCGGGTATCCCATCCATCGGGAACACTGTACTTTTTCGGGGTAAAAAGAAGCCTATGTTTTAATCCACAGCTTAAACTACTACCATACCAAATTTCATCAAAATCCGTTGAAAAATCCGTAAAACGAATCTTGCAACTACTTTACTACTCTGTAGGTATACAGACCGAAAAGGATACGTCACATTCATGGTAATAGGTCCGCAGCCCAAGTACGCACTACGCGCTACGCAGTAACTAGCAGAACATACCCGAGGGTTGAGTTTCCGGGGCATTGACGACTGGTTCTATTGTGTATTCCCCCTGGAGCCCAAGGCCAGAGTCCAAGGTCAGGTCAGGTGAGGGTTGCCTTGCCAAGGCCGAGGGGTCCTTTAACCGTTATTACCTACATCTGGGACAATTAAAACTGTCAGACAATAATATTTGCGAAACCCTGTAAAAGTGTGTGTATGTCACCGTTAAATTGTAATAAAATAACTAGCGAGATTATAAAATGTCGACAGATTGTGAAATAAACATTCAGCGCGCGAGTTGCGTTCCGTATTCGATTTTATTGATATTTGGACTGGACTGGACTCATTATAAAACACACACTGAGCGTATCTTTTACTATACTATAATATTTAAAGTTTTATTATAATACTTTACACACTATGCAATGCCGGACGCAATTTTGGGCGAAAGGAAGAAGCTTGATAATGTTACCACAGACAATACAACCATAGATGGAATATAATATGACAAATTGTGTGTTCCTATCTCAACAGGTTTGACGAGTTTGAGTTCATTATATTATAATATAACGAAAAATAATGCGTAAAATTTTAAGCAGAATTTTTATTTCACATTCTGTCTACGTTTTATAATCTCGCTAGTTATAATACAATCTCGTTAGATTGTATAACAACTATATAAATACTAAAATTATTGATATACAAATTGACAAATATATAACTTGAGTTGAAAATTCGCTTACCATCAATCGATGGTACGCTAATGCGTCACAACGGTGACATGTACACTAGAGACCTTTTGAAGAAATTACATATTATGCAATACCATTAATACATTTGTCATTACAAAATGTAAGGCGGGTGCAACTCGTGACGTAACAATTCGTTTTGCGAGAAAGAGATGGGCAATAGTTTTTATTTGCTTAAAATTTTTAATCGCGTCAATCTAAATACCTATTTCTTTTAGATTTATGTATCTTTAATCGACAATTTTAAAATTTAATTTATAAAAATGTTATATTTCAAACTAGGCAACTAATAACCCTATTCGCGCCGGTTTTCTGTGAGAGTAATTACTTAACCATCACCGTTGTGGGGATGTTAGTGCTGTATGCGTGTCTTAAATTTTTAAACATCTACTATTACAATTTTTAAGGGTTCCGCACCCGAATGGTAAAAACGGGACACTTCGCTGTCTGTCCCTCTGTACCCAGGCTGTATCTCCTTAACTGTGATAGCTAGACAGTTGAAATTTTCACAGGTGATGAATTTATGTTGCCGCTTTAACAGCAAATACTAAAAACAGAATAGAATAACAGCAAAAGTGTTTCTTTTTGCCGTTGTGTATGCGATTCCTACACGCACTCGGTTTTCTATAAGCTGATTTTGTCTGTAGCAGAGGCGGATTAAACGTTGAGAGCGCCGTAGGCGAGCATCTCATCGGCGCCCCTATAATAAAAAATAACTCTCACTACAGTTTGACCGAAACCGCTGTATCGCGCCTTAGGAAAACGCGGTGAGATGGGGGGCCAAGGAATAAAGAGCACGAGTTTACATGAGACCGATATTGTCGGACAGATCATACGATTCGGGTTTACAATATTTTAAAGATTTAAGGTACGACTGGCATGTAAACCACAAAATTATGAAATTCCCTATATAATTATTTCAGGCTTTAGACGCCAGTCGTAGGAATTCAATTATTGAACAGGATAAAAAATGAATTAAATCAGTGCATCTAATATTTCATTTATATAATTGACTTTATTATACAATAGTTACTGCAACCTCGACAGTACAGGCAGTGGCCTAGGCGTCTGCCGTAAGCTCGGAAGGTCCCAGATTTCTTTCTCGGTCCGGCGAATTTGGAAAAACTAACGTCGTGAATTGTCTGGCGCTTTAATTAATTTTTACAACTTATTAATACCTGGTAAATATAAGAAATCAAGTTACGAAATATTTATTTTGTGGGAATAGTGGAAAGGCCCAAAGGGAGATCTCAGTGAGTGGTGGTTCCGCTACAACTGGAACGCTACTCGCGGTAATTAGTGGCTCCACTACCACTGGAGCGGTACTCTCGCCTGCTGCGAGATGGCCTTACCTACAAGAGCCTAGAGAGGTCCCCGGTGTATCCATCGGTTCAAAAGGTCCCGCAGCTGGCTTGATTTGGTCCACGTGCCTCTTAACTGTCCGCACTGGCCCATGGAGGTCGAGGACGTTGTGTGTTGTTAAGAAGACATTCCTCGCCTAAGGGTCGAGCGTCTGGAGTCTCGCCACAAGGTCAACTTCAGTTCCTCTCAGTGGTGAGAGTACCGACGCTTCTACTATCGACCTTCGAGGTGGAGGATTTCTGGCCGACGGGTGTGGTTTACCGGGGGAGACTCCGGAACGAAGCGCGCATCATGTCACAACACGTCGGTGACATGATGCGCGCCTATGTCTCCTTGTTTATACATGAAATTGCACTCTTCTATAAGAGACACATCTTTTCTATAAGAGACCTTAGCATCCTTTTTAACTCGATTTCCATGGGATCCAATATTGGAAAGTTTACTAGTTTATCCCATGACTGCTAACTACAAGAGCCGCATTCGATTCTGCCGTTTCCATTGCTAATGCAATGTTAAAGGCTCGATCAAAAGTAACGTCCACCTCTGTGAATAGCATCTGTCTGATACTTTCGCTTTTTACCCCACATACAAATTGATCCCTTAAGTTTTCCGTTAGAGTACCATTAATAAATTTATAATTGTTTGACAATCTTTTTAAATCGGCTATAAAATTTGTAATATTTTCTCACAATCTCGATAAGTTCTGAATACTGTACGCCCATTTGTACCCTCGCGCCCCTAGGCACATGCCTAGTTTGCCTTAAGGATAATCCGCCTCTGGTCTGTAGTCTGTACCGTGTAGTGTGTACCTAGTAGGTACCTACACTACACTAACCTACACCCATCCTTCACAGTAGGTACACGGCAAACTTTTAACGTCCCTAGACCGAGCATAACAGTTGACATACAATCCGCCGTTTTTCTTTATATTTATGTCTTAAAGGAGAGTTGGTTTGTACTGCGTGTAAAATTTGTATATGAAGTTGGTTTGCGGGCGATCTATATGGACGGTTTGTATGTTGATGGCTTGGTACGCCGCGCCTGTGTTGTATGTAATTTGAGTATGTATGAAGGATGGTTGTCTGCCTGTATGTATGTAATATGTACGTAATGTGTTATATGTGATGTGTGACTGCGGCGCGGGGGGCGGGTGTCCAGGTGCGCTATTCATCTCGTACCTTTTGGATTTACGCAGCTGCTCGGATTTAAATAGGGTTGGCGACTTTCATTAAATCACTTGAAATATAATTTTTCCTACTAAGTAGGTACTGTTATAAATGGTAAAGTTAAAACGAACATTGCCATGATTAGCAACACGGTTTTACTGTAATTAAATATTACTAGAGGTCTTCCTGTAGTCGAAATTCGACCATAATTCATGTTTCAATTTTAAAGTTTCAACATTTTTGTTTTTTCTTTTGCCTCTTAGATACGCAATAAAATTATGTAAATGTTGTTTATGGATTGTGAAAGAAAGATTGACATTCGACATTGACAGTTGTGTCAAACCGACTGTAATATAAATGACCATGCTAGTGTGAGTGAGGTAGTGTGTGTTTTTATTATTTTTATAAATTTTATGTATTTCTAAGCGTTATTTTTTTAAATATTAGCTTTCGGCAGGCCTTCCTCGACTTAAACTTTAAATGTGCCAAATTTCACGCTGATCCCTATGCACAATTCTCGTAAAACCGTACTTGCTGTGAAATGTTTGCTTCATGTATGAATATTATAATAGTGATGTACCCTGACGTCACAAGTCACAAGTCGACACAGCTACAATCTTATATTTGATTAAATCTGCTTCTTGTGATGTGTCTCTCTTAATAGATTAGCTGAGAATATTAAATACATAATTTACATTTTGTAGATTAATGTTATTCAAACTTCAACTATTATTATTCCTTTTAAGCAAATAGTTAAGTGCCTACTGCTTTATAGGTTAATTAATCAAGTTTAAAACGGATACTTTAGTTCTTTATTGGTAATCCCTGATTTGAATTTTAAAATAAGCAAATAAGTACAATATCGACAAAGTCCTTTGCACTACGACGCTTCAAAATATTTAAACACAAAGGAAGTGACCGCAACGACTGCAGAATGCAGACGTAGTTGAACTACGTAGGTATTTACACGTGTTTATCGTGTGCGTGTGCGCGATTCAACGGCGCTGTTAAACGGTTCAAATACAAGAGATAATCTTATGCCTGGTCGAGCGGCAAATCGGTCGATGGTACCTACTAAAAAGCTACTACCTACTATATCAGTTCCTCGTAAATTCCATCACTAAACTACCTCCCACAGTTGTCAGGAACGTTCTAAGTCCGTGATATTATATTTGATATGCCTGAAGGCTATAAGTCGTAACTTTGAAGTGATAACTAACATTACGCGCGTTACGCGGCAGAGGTGCTAACGGTCTCAGTCACATTTACTTAATTCACTATTTGGTTTATTGTACCTATATCTACTGTGTATTTATCTAGACTGTTTAGAGGTCGCACAGTAGTCGACATTCTCCATTGAAAATTAAAAAAAAAAATGTAAAAGTGACAAAGTCGACAAACGTCAACGTGTTACAAAATGGTACCTATCAAATGCACGGCAGTGTGTTAACAATGTAAGATAGTGTGTGTTGTTGGTATTTTTATTAATTTTATGTATTTCTAAGCATTATTATAACAAATATTAGCTTCCTGCGTTTATTCCTCCACGTAAACTTTAACTGTGCCAAATATCATACTCCTCCGTTGTAACAATATAGGTACTAACTTACTTAAAGTGAAACTTTTATTACATCGTCTCAAACTTTTTCGTCTGTGTGTTGCATGTCGCGTGACGGTCGGCCGCGGAGTAGGGATAAAGTGAAAGGCGCTCGTCACAGCAGCCGAGGCCAATATGGCGGCGCCTATAGTTCGCATCAGCTGACCGTGTAGTGTATAGACTAGTACTCATTTGTGCCAGTGCTCCACACTATTTGTTGTTAAGTTTCACTTTTACCGTGGTTTCATAAAACCACACCATCCTTTTTTTACTTCGTGTATTTATTATAATATGTTTATTAGGATACTTCTCTCTTCATCAAAACAACAACTTGGTTCTAAGAGAGCTCGCACTGAGGCTCAAAAGTAGAGTATCAATAAAAATGTCTACTTAATATTATAATTTATTTTTAAAATCTCACTTGTAGCAGCCCTAGCCTGTACTGAACATTTCAATTCACATTAAATAACACTCAGCGCGCATTTGTTCACTCACTCGCTCACTCTTCAAGTCATCACCTGTCTCGCTCTAGAGGACATAAGTACCTTCGACTAGATTAGGTAACGGATTTTAACGGGTATCCTGACAAGTGACAAAAGACCCTAAAGTTTTAGGGTATGTCGCACAATCTACCGATAGGTAAGTGTCAGATATTTGCACGTTTTGTCTCTGTCGCTCGTTATAAAGTAATTAGTAACGACAAAACTTCAGAGATATGTAAATCCGAATATTGATCGGATAAGTAGTTTTTACGTGAAAGCGTAACAGCCAAACAAACAAACTCACATTCACCCCAAGTAGTACAAACTGCTGTATAAGATGACACAAAGGGTAACATCGGTAACTTTAGCGTTTATAAAGAGATATACCAGTGCCTACACTATTACTGCAGTAGCTGAACATTACTCTTTCGCCTGTATATTAACGCTACTACGCGCCACAGATACCACACTGTACAGCTGCAAGCGCAGCGTAGAGCTATTAGCAATAAATAGAACTGTAAGCTGCAATAAAGCATTTTCGTGGACTTTAACTCTTCTGAATTGAAGGCCACAAGTGTACTCCCACTCCCCAGACCATTCACATTTTAAGAAAGAACATGTGAGCTACTAAAATGCAATCAGTTCTCCTGTGACTTTAGTTAATGCGTCTTGCTGCAACTTTAGCAGTGATAATCAGCTTGTCACACGCAATCGTATATCAGCGATTCAATAGCCCACATGCCCACTATGGGTGTACTCTTATGATGCTAAATTATAGCACACAGCTATAAATTAGCTTACATGTTACCAATAATTTCCATTACAGCTGAAAACATGTACTAGTTGCATGCTATTGCACTTATATGAGACTTTAAAAACTTATTTATTCAGCGCCGTGTAGGTATTAAATATCCAGTTAATTCGTCCGTCATATATTAGCATATAATATAGTACGGATATATATTTGGAATTATATTGTTCATATTGTGGATAGATAAACGAAGAACTGGCGGACCGCGGGACACGCCGAAAAATTAATGCAGAATCCACATTAGTGCTGTTAACTGATAAGTTATAATATTTGCGTACATGTTAGCCGCTAATAAGCTGTACAAGAATTTGTGGTTGACTTGTTTTACACAATCACTATAAAGGGATCTAAAAGGGCCACTTTAGGTGTATCATATTATGATTCATACTTACAATTTTTTTCAACTCATATTTTTTGCGCCATTTTAAGCATTTCAATAGAAACTCTATTTGATGCGCAGATTTGTTTTTTCAATGCTCAGAATTTTTTCCGGCCTTCCGGATTCCGGACTGTAAAGTCCCAGCCTCTGGTTGTCGTCCACGCCAGCCTCCTGCGGGTCGGAGCAAACGTCACAGCCCACAGGAAAGTAAACTCACAAGTGCCAGATTCTTAAGAATTGTACATTGTATTTTTTTAACCCCGAAGCAAAACAAGGGTGTTAAAAGTTTCACGTGTCTGTCTGTCTGTGTCTGTCCGAGGCATCGTAAATCCTAAATAAAAGGTCCGATTTGGATGCTTTTTTTTGTTTGAAAGTTGACGTGATCAAGAGTTTTCTTAGCTATAATTCATCATCATCAGCTCACCACTGTCAATTCGGGGGTAACCTAATTTTTTAAATTCTGTTTACTAATGGATCAAATGCACCTGCGTGACTTGTTAAGATGTATATTCTACATTTATTACGTCACAGTTATATAATATGTACTATCGTACAAGTTAACGCTCGACCAGGAACAAGTTGAAAATCGCTCAACAGCGCCGTTGAATCGTGTGCACGTACACATACTCACGTGTAAATACGTAGTTCAACCACGTCTGCAGTCGTTGCGGTCACTTCTTTTGAGCTTAAATATTTTGAGGCGTTCTAGTGCAAAGGAAAATATTTAGAAACTGGCCGAGCAGCAACTTTGTCGATATTGTACATAGAATTGTGCACAATGTACATGATCTAAGCACACGTTACTTTTTCAAGTGTATAAAACTTAATTATACACAACACCCGACCCGACGTGGCGAGAAGGTGTCGTGTTGTAGCGTGTTTTGTTGACCGACCTTTCTGTTCGCCGACTTGTCTAAACATTCACTTGAAACATTTGTAATTAAAACCAAGTATATTAATCGTAATATTTTTGTTTAACAAAACTGCTAAATACGTGGGTAACACTGAAAATGTTTAGAACTGGCCAGTTAGAAACATTGCTAATGAAAACTTTTTTTGAATTTCAATTTTAGAACACTTTGGTAACCTAATGTAGTACATATTGTTTTGTCATTTGTTTTTGTGAATTGGCGGCAAATCTTAAACTCTTGTTACACGTGAAAATGAACCTAACACGAGAAAATTTTCGGTCAATGATTTATTATGACTTTCGTTGTAGGCTCACTCCACAACAAGGCTATGATAAGCTGCGATTAGCATTTCTTAATGAGGCTTCATTAAGAAGCCACTATTTACAATTGGTTTAACGAGCTTAAACGTAAACGTAGCAATCTCAATGATGATCCGCGTGAGGGACGTCCTTTAACAGCGACTACTGAAGATAACATCAGTGCTGTGCGACGCATGATAGAAGAAGATAAGAGAGTGACCTATCAGCAGATACGGGCAAGCCTAGGCATTGGTATGAGTCAAGTTCAAAAAATATTACACGAACATTTAGGCGTCAGGAAGCTTTGTACCAGATGGATTCCCCATACTTTAACCGACGACCAGAAACACCTTCGCATGGACTGGTGTCGCCAAATGTTAGATAAGTTCAACGGCGATGACTCAAATGCTGTATTTGACATCATCACAGGTGATGAAAGCTGGATATAATATTGCTACGAACCCGAAACCAAAAGACATTTAGCTCAGTGGGTGTTTCCTTTCGAGGATCGGCCAACTAAGGTAAAGAAAGGAAGAAGTCAAGGAAAAAAGATGATTGCCTCATTCTTTGATCGGAAAGGTCATTTCGCGACAGTTTTGCTAGAAGATGGAAGGATAGTTACTGCAGACTGGTATGTCAATCGCTGTTTGCCTGTTGTCTTGGAAAAAATGGGACAGCAGCGCCCTCGAAGCAGGATCCTCCTTCACCACGATTGTCGTGGTGAAGGAGGCTTCAGCGCACTCCGCAAAACGGACTTGAATATTTGACTATGGCAGGTGTCGAGATAATGAGTCATCCACCATACAGTCCTGACCTGGCGCCCTGCGACTTTCATTTATTCCCAAGAACTAAAGATAAAATTCGAGGTATTCGCTTTACGAACCCTGAAAATGCGGTGAAAGCGTACGAAAATGCCATAGAAGAGACCCTTAAGGAAGAATGGGCCCACTGCTTTTCTCAGTGGTTCCATCCAATGCGACGATGTGTAGAGAGGAACGGAGATTACTTCGAAAATCAATAAAAGTATTGGCCACTTTCTACATTAAGCCGTTTTTCATTTTCTAAACATTTTCAGTGTTACCTAGGTACTTCTAATATTCCGCGTCAGCACAATCTGTCATCGCGAGAAATCTCCCGTTGTCGCATCGCGTCTTCTAATATCGTATTCTCAATTATTATGACAGGAGGGCAGTCTGACAAAGTTGTGAAAACGATTATCAGCTATACTAATATAACAAAGAGGAATGATTTGTTTGTGTGTTTGCATTGTATAGGCTCCGAAATGACTATGCCGATTTTAATAAAATTTGGCACAGATATAGAGTGAACCACGGGGAAGGACCTAGGCTACTATTTATCGCTTCAAAATGTACGGTCCCAGTGGGATTTAGTCTTGCGCGTGCGAAGTCGCGTTTTAGCGGGGACGTGAAAGTGTGACGATGTTGTTTTTGTATGTCCTCCAAACATTTGTGTTATTTCGGTTATTATTGTGTAATATTTAAACTTAAAAAAGCGTGCTATTATGTGTTTTCTCCAAAACTCCCTAGGAAGTTTCAGTAAAGCATCTACTTACCACTTTACTGAACCGACTGGCTTCAGACTTGACTCATTGACTGCACTTACTATTTATTTGGACTTTAAAAAATAACGTAAACATTACATAAAAATAATTTCTGCTATCTCGCACTACGCATGGACACCCTCACGCTGCCGTAGAACGCGCCGGCTTTGAAGATCACACGCCCGCCGCCCAGTATCGGCCGCGCCTGGCACTTGTCTTAAAATTTTATTGTTATTTATAAAAAAAAGTTGATTTAAAATAACGGTGTTGAAATAACGGTGAACGGTAAATTGCAACGCGGAGTTTATTTTCCCGCCTTTTTAATTTAATATTGGCAACGGCTTAATGCTATACCGCCATAAAAAAAATTACTCTGTGACAGTAAGTGACAGTCGCACAGCGGTTTTTTTTCGCGCAGATAATATTCCGCTGTCCGCATCGCTATTCGCGTCACACTCACACCCACGGATGCCGGTCACACTACCAGAATATGTACTATAAATACTATACTATACAGGTACATAATTTCTAATCACCAAGGACCAAAGAGCGCTTTTTTCACATCACCTTTTGGGTTTTTCGTGGCAATTGAGCCAGCTGCTCTAAAAATTAATAGGTGCTTTCACCCAAACTCTACATTTGGCCAGGCATAAGATGCGATGAATACGAGGATACTAACAAAAACGGACAAAAAACCCAATTGTGAGGACACAGGACACCGCGCGTACTGAGAGCACAGGGGGTGAGCATGTTGCGGGGAGTTGGCGGGACTTGTCCTGATATTGAGAAGCCACGAAAAGATAGATCTATTTATATCAGGAAAACACTTATACTTTTTTAAGTTTTCTTTTAAAGTTTCAAGCAAAAAAAAAAAAAAGTAATAATGTAGAAAGTTTTTGCTAGGTAAACATTTATCATTCAATAATTAAAAACAATAATATTACTTAATGATTATATTTTGGTTGCTAGTTGTTTATCAAGCTTGCTATGATATCTGTTGCATTTCGAATAGCTAAATTTAATGTTAATTGGCAATTAAATAACCTGCACAAGTGCACACAGAAGATCCTAGAATTATAAAATTATCAAATTTCTATAGAAATCATATTAATATATTTAGAGATACAATCGTAATGTTTTGACCGCCATGTAATGACAATTTCTAAACCAAGTAAAGCAATTTGGTAGAAGTGTTTATTACTTATATTAGTTTATTAAATACTACCTTTTACCCCCGGTTCCGCCCGTGTAAATACAGTATCCCACGGGAACATTGTGCTTTTTCGGGATTAAAAGTAGCCTATGTGCTAAGCCAGAAGGTCGATTTTGTTAACTAAATCCTGCAATAATACCGTTACGATACAGTCCCGATCGCGATATGTTAAAATGGTATTCACATAAACGTCAAAGCAACGTCGAACCCGTTTTGATTGGTCCAAACCCCAAAAATTAGTTTATGATATCAAGACGATTCATTTATAATTCAATCAAAGTAAAATGAAAGTCTAAGTTAATTACAAGAATTGGGATTCTGACCTTAAGATACTACCATACCAAATACGTTTAGTAGTTTTTGCGTGAGAGTAACAAACATCCATCCATCCATACATCCACCCACACAAACTTTCACATTTATAATAGTAGGAAGATTTAATTAACCTTTTAGGAACTGTGCATAGGCGCATATAACTATATGTATCCAACTTACTTTGCGTGGATACAATGGAAAGGGAAATCTATTTCGTCAGTCAGAAAAGTCCGGTGTAAATCGGTCCAGCTGTTTCAGAGATTAGACAGGGTAATAAAGCTGGACAGATTAAACAGATAGACAGACAGATGGATGGACAGACAACAAAAAAATGGACGGAAAGACAAAACAACAAACAAAGACAGAAAAAAAATGATGAGAAAAGTGTAGGTTCCGTATATACTGTCATATTCATATAGTGCAAAGCTATTAATTTGGAATTACAAACAGACACATTTATTTATCTGTAAAGATGTCCACACAAATGCGTAAATGCTGGTCGTACTACACCCCGGAAACCTGACAAAGGGGTGTTTTTTAGCTCCGCCTGCAGAACCGAACAAAGCCGCCGGTAGCGGCGGGGTCGGTACCTCTGAGGTAGTTGGTACAAATTCAAATTATTCGAGCAAGAGATTACCACTACTTTTTTGAATTATTAAAAAAACATTGTAGTATCAGAGACTATCCCCCTAACTAATAAAAAGAATCACACAACGGATAACTTAAACAACGTTGCTGTCTTTGTCTGTTATGTGACATTTCTAACGCATCAGACAAAGACAGCAACGTTGTTTAAGTTATCCGTTGTGTAAATCTTTTTATTTTTTACATTAAATAACAAACTGTGGCGGACCAATTAGCGCCACAATCCTGGATCGCAATCGAAGTTTTCTAAGATCGGCGCTATATATCATCATTAACAGCCATAGGACGTCCACAGCTGGACATAGACCTCCCCCAAAGATTTCCACCGGTCCCGGGCCACCCGCAACCAACGGCGGCCCGCGACCTTCATAAGGTCATCGGTCCACCTAGAGGGAGGCCGTCCAACGCTGCGCTTTCCAGTGATGTCTTATGGATGTGAAACGTGGTCCCTCACTTTTGGCCTCTTAAATAAGCTCAAAGTCACTCAAAGAGCGATGGAGAGAGCTATGCTCGGGGTTTCTCTGCGTGACAGAATCCGCAACGAGGAGATTCGCAGACAAACTGGAGTAACCGACATAGCTCGCAGAATCAGTAAGTTGAAGGGCAGGCCACATCGCTCGTAGAACTGATAACCGCTGGGGAGTAAAGGTTCTAGAGTGGAGACCACGAACTGGCGCTATATATACAACATCTGAAATTCATACAAGTGGTCTTCGGCCTGACCGAGCATAGCACCTCGCTTGGTCGGAGATCTCCCTTTGGGGCATCCACTGTTCCCACAAAACATCTAAACGGATTTTCATAAGTTTTGGTACGGTAGTAGTTTGTGCTCTGGTTTAAAACATAGGCTACATTTTATCCCGAAAATGTACAGTGTTCCCGTGGGATACTGTGTTTACGCGGGCGGAGCCGCGGGCAACAGCGAGTAGCCAATATTGGTGAATTGATATCAAAACTCGCAACACGCACAGAGTGCGCGCGCCATCGAGATGTATATTAGGTACGTGGCATGTCGAGGCTAAAAGTGTCCGCACTTTGAGTGCCCTACTGGAACATTCGAATAAAACGCCTACTATAACGCGTAGTTCGATCGTTTACAACATAGTTCGTACGATAGATTCACTAGATGGCGATACAGGTTCCTTGTATGAAGGAAATTTTTGGCTCAGGCTGGGACTATATGATCCGGAATCCGGCGGTCCCGGTAAAATTCAGAGCACTAAAATAGAACTCTGCGATGATACAATAGAGTTGAAAATTGAAGTGTCGAGTGTCGAGCTGTCATAAATGACATTGACATTTGACTCGACACTTGTGTGTCCGATTTACAGCTCTATTGTATGAGGGCAGAGTTATATTTCCAATGCTCTGATTTTTCCCCGGCCTACTCTATTCCGTATCATTTATACCTACTCCCAGCCTGAAGGATACATCTATGGCGCGCGCGCGGACCGGTCCCATCCGGGGCGACCGTTACCTCGCCCACTAGCGCTGCCTCGCGGCTGCGCTTGCGCATGCAATAGGTAGGTGGAAGCTTCAAATTTATATATTTAAATATCTATGGACGCTTCACACCACGTCAATGTGGTGCCGTACTAAGTATCCGAAGAACTAGTGTTACAGGTACCACACAACGGGAAGTATATTTAATACTTTTATGATACTATCCAAGGAACACAGAAAACTTTGTTGTGCGGGATTCGAACCCGCGACCTCCGGATTCAGTGCCATCGCGCTAACCACTGAGCCACAGAGGCCGTCATAACCTATTACAGGCGGTGGATGTAGTCGCCAGTTGGTATTATGTACCTATTTGCGCGCGGGGTGCGTTCCGTTTTACAATTTGACGAGTTTCAGTTCGTTATAATATTATAATATAATGAAAAATAATGCGTAAAATTGTAAGCAGAATGTTTATTTGACAATCTGTCGACATTTTCTCTAGTTGTAGTTATAGTTCAATCGGTAGAAACGGTATTTACAATTTTACGGTGACATCCTACTAATATTATAAATGTGACGGTTTGTGAGGATGGATGGATGTTCGTCACTCTTTCACGCAAAAACTACTGAACGGATTTCGATGAAATTTGGTGTGGTTGTAGTTTAAAGCTCTGGATTAAAACATAGGATACTTTTTATCCCGAAAAAGTACAGTGTTCCCGTGGGATGATGTATTTACGCGAGCGGAGCCGCGGGCAACGGCTAGTATATAATATATATCAAAACATCTTTGGTGTACTCCGTTCGGAGCCAAATTAATCTAAACGTAAGTCAAGAAGAACAAGATCAAATTCATGTGTCATTGTAGTTCTGTTTGATGATTAATTAATTAGCTCTCAAAGGTGTATCCTGCAGCCTACTCTCATTATAAAAGTGAAAGTTTTTGAAGACGGATCTATGGATGGATCATGGATGTTTGTGACTCTTTCACGCAAAAATTACTGAACGGATTTCGATGTCTTAGGGCCTGTTGCAATCTCAATCAAACAAAGAGTCTAATATGTCAAAATGTCTAATACCATAACAAATATAATTGAATGGATAAAAGAAAAACCAACTTATTTTAAAATTTGACAATATGAAAATAATGACTTAGGTTAACCAAAAATACAAAAACGACCGATGCTAAAAGTTAAATATAACGACTACGAATAGCAGAAATTAAAGAAACCAAATTCCCAGGGCTTTCAGTTGATAATTATTTAAGTTGGAATGCACACATTGAAGTCACTAAATTGCAAACATTCTATTATGCATTGTAATAAGTATATGCCCGTAACATACAATGCATACGTGGGATCTATTTGAAGGTATGGAATTGTTTTTTGGGGTAATGCTACTGAACATGAGCGTGTACTTCGCAGCCAAAAAAGATGCATACGTTCTATGTGCGGCGTCAAACAAACAGAATGTTGTCAACCCAATTTTAAAAAACTTCAGATTTTAACTATATCATGACTTTTTTTAAAAAAAAATAATATTCTAATGTAGGAAAACTTTAGTAGTGCACGATATAAAAATAAATTAAAAATACCTTTATAGAAAACAACTAAATTTAGTAAATGTGCATGTGCACAATATGTGCAATGATGCCGAAACTGTATAACAAATAACTCGCTCATACTAACCAAATTGAACATTTTTATAGTTTTAACAATAATTGATTAAAATTTCTCATCGACAAACATTTCTACTCTTTAACAGAATATCTATACGACATATTAGGTATGAAAAAATATTTAAAAAATAATACAAAATTTGTCCCATAATAATGTTTCTTTTGAATTCTCTCTACTATGCCAATTAAAACTCAAATTATAAAATCAATTCAAATGTGTAGCTCATCCTGAATGTTTTAAATGTTTAATATTATCACGTCACTTGGCTTATAAACCATTCATATTTAACTTTAATATTACGCCTGTTAATTAATTATTATTATGTATTGTAGCTAGATTATTTTGTTGTAGATATTTGCATGCCAAAACTGGCAAAACATGTACTTCCCCATTCAATTTGTAACACCTAAATTCATCATGCTTTATGCAAATTTCGGGAGCTTTTTCGCTGTTTACTTTATATAGAGCGACAGAGACAAAACATGCAAATAAGCCGTCTGACGCGTATCAGTGGATTCTGAAACAGACCCCTGACGGCCGAATACTTTAACGGTAGTTAAACTAAGTGCCACTCAAGTCACATGCCGTCCTTGTCATTTCGGCTAGCAGAGACAGTGACAGCCTGTGAATAGGAGGGCTCCGTTTCAGTATTCCGTTAGTCTTTCAACACTAAACCTCACCATGGTCGCCAGCACGTTTTCCAGTTTCGCTAAGGGCGTGGCGTGACAACTGACAGCTGATGGTAAGTGCCGAGTGCTGACGTGTGTGAGGTCAAAGTACGCGCGTTGATGTCAGGTTTATATTATAGTATGCATATGTATAGCGAGTTGTGAAAGTTGAGGTCACAGGTTCGATCCCAGAATATATATACCTAGTCTTGCCATAAATACTGAAATAAAAAAAAAACTATTGCAAATAACATTTATTACTTTTACAGTGTGTTAGTTTAATACATAAATATAAAACAATTTAAAATATAAAAAGCTTATCCGAAGTGGTCTCCATTGGCTGCAATACAGTCCTTTAAACGTTGAGGCCAGTTATCAATAGAAGCACGCACTCTTTCCATGGGAAAATTCTTTACTTGCCAATCGAACTGATTGTTTTGGGTAGTCCAAATTATCATGGCGTTTAGAGCAAGCCGTACTCTCTAAAACTGACCGTAAATCATAATCCAGCGGATTAAGATCGGGACAAGACGACGGCCAGTCTTCAGCTCTGATGAAGTCCAAAACGTTCGTTTCCAACCAAGACTGCGTAGACCGAGCTTTATGACCCGGCGCCGAGTCTTGCTGGAAGGACCATTCTTGGTTACTGAACATGGTGTTGTTGAACATGGGGATTTTTCTGTGACCTCCCTTTGCGTACAGCTTCAGTACCTAGTTGTTTCGATTTTACCACCCTATTCATTTTTTAAATTATCAGTTAAGAAATGACCAAGTACGTCTTGTACGTACGGCGGTCCACTTTATCACCCCCCTCCATTTTAATATCGCAAAATATTGTACAATGTATTGGCGCCAAAATGAGAAAACCCAATGAACAGTCATATAAAAATGACAAATTCCAAATTCAATTGTAATATTTTATTTATTTTTAATTGTAACAGTATTTATGGCCAGACTTTTTTAACTGTGTTAATGTCCCTTGTGTGTTCAATAAAGATATATTATTATTATTATTATTACTTAGTATCCACTCCACTGTGCTTCGACACGAATGGGCCTGCTCGAACGGCTACCGACCACGGTTTCATAGAAAATCGGCGTGGAATAATGCTTCAGCGCGAGTAAGTGAGGGTCTACCGGTCTACCGGAGACCAAAGGGAGGTTGAGAGGTATAAGGACCGGGAACTCGCATGTAACTCCTCTGGTGTTATGAATATCCGTGACCGGCAATCGCTTACCAACTGGCGAAGTTTGCCGTTACTCCACCAAAAAATATTGCAAAATCAAAATACTGCCTTGAACCTTATTCCGTACTTTGAAACGCATGTGTTTGTCAGGGCCCGTGAATCAGGTGGACGTCTGCTCGTTACACAGCGTGTGGAGTGGACGGCTGCAATCTGGTGGCGCAGCTGCCGCTACAGATGTCCACAGTCCACGCGGATCGGGGTTCCGCGGGACGATAACAAAACGCCTTACAAAATAACTTTACTTTATTACAAACATACATAACTTAATACTAATATTATAAAGAGGTAAAGTTTGTGAGGTTGTAGGGGGTAATCTCTGGATCTACTGAACTGATTTTGAAAATTCTTTTAACAATATAAGGCTACGTTACTTGAGAGTGGCATAGGCTATATGGACGGATGGATGGATTTTTGTTACTCTTTCACGCAATAACTACTGAACGGATTTCGATGAAATTTGGTATGGTAGTAGTTTAAGCTCTGGATTAAACTATAGGACTTTTTACCCGAAAAAGTACAGTATTGCCGTGGAATACTATATGTACACGGGCGGAGCCGCAGGCAACAGCTAGTTTTTAAATAAACCCCTATATTAAAAATATATTTTTATATAAAAAAAACTATAAACAGACAACGTAAATTATATCGCCTATCTTACCCGTATTATTACGAATCTATTGACACCTCATTATTTAAAATCGGATCAGTAGTTTAGACGCTACGATGGAACATACATACATCATAAATAGACTGCCAAAATCTTTCCTTTTGGCTTCGCCGTAGTCGGGTAAATCTACATGCCTAATTTATGGTTAAATGATTCGTATTTCCAGTCTGATATAATTTATTAATAATCTTAATTCTTAGATACAATAGGGAATATGAATTTGGTTTAAATCTGCAAAAGTCGTATATTTTCCGAAAGGCAACATAAATATGGACCGAAAAATGCAAAAAATACTGTAATCCGTAGCTAAATTAAAATTTACAGGACTAAAATTTCTAATACTTATGTTATTTGTGACATTTTTCTTAAACAATAATTTACATAAAACCCAGTAGTTATGTTAATTAAATCAGTGACCACAGTGACCAGTGACGTCATTTGTCATGCATTTTTTGTATGGGGCGTTTTTAATGTTCTCCAACGACCTCACTTTTGTGATTTGATTGACAGTATTTCGTCAACGGGTGATCGTAGATATGCGATAATTACAATTACTATTCAAATTCTTTATTCACACACACACATAAAAACATATACAAATACATAATCAATAAATAATTAAATAATATACAATCACGTCGATCTAATCCCGTGCTAAGTAGAACTTGTGTTACGGGTATCAGACAACGGATATATATTTTATACAATACACGCATAATTTTATACTAATAACAATATACAAAATAATATTATACAATATTAATAAACACCACCACGCCTATTTAGTCCCGTGCTAAGTTTAACCTGTGTTAAACATGTAAAATCGAAAATAAAGCTACGGAACCCACAATTTTAAATTCGCTCGCACTTCATAAAAAATTTTTACTTACAAGGATAATATTTGATTAAAGTGATTACTGATTATAGTAATATGCTTTTGATTGAACTGAAGTAATCAACACCTGTTGGTAAGTCAACACCGAGGCCGGCCGTAGTTTATCTGTCCTGGAACTCCTGGAAGACCTCGGCCACCACAGCCTACCTCAGGCCGCCACAGCCTACAGTTAACAGTATACATAAAGGGTTAAAGTAATTAGTAGTATCATCATCATCGCTAACATTCATCTATATATCTGATACAAATAAATAACATTGAAGTGTCTGTTTGTAATTTTAAATTAGCAGCTAGTTTCGCTAATTGCATATTATGAAAACCGGTAGGTACTTACAATATAAAAACAATCTCTAAAGTTTGTTGTCGGTCTGTTTGTTCCGGATAACCTCTGAAACGGCTGGACCGATGTTCGCGGATATTTTACTGGTAGATAGGTGAACTTATAAGGAGTAACTTAAAGGCTACTTTTATCTTAGGGTTCCATTTAAAAAAAGTAGGGTTCCGTTTTCGTTAGTTCTACGCAAACCAAGTTGCGGGCACCAGCTGGCAGCTGGTGCTGACCACGGCTGTGTAACACGCTCCCATCAGGTGCGGTGCGCGAGTCGGGTTATTTTACGAAATACCCTCATTATCATTTATATCCCCCGATGCAAAAAGAGGCGTGTTATAAGTTTGACGTGTCTGTCTGTCTGTCTGTGTGTCTGACCGACATCGTAGCTCCCAAGCGGATGAACCGATTTTGATCTGGTTTTTTTTGTTTGAAAGCAGATATGATCTAGTGTTCTTATCTATAATTCACCATCGTCAGCTCGCTCACTACTTGACAATTCGAGGGTTACAACACGGGACAAGTCGGACAGCCGACTGCAACGCAACTGCAACGATAACGCATAAAATGTAGATTCTATTTAAAAAATATATCTTCGCTCTAATGTTAAATACTAAACTGATTTTAAGTTGGCTACTTTGTCCGATAGTTCAAAATGCGGTAGAAACACAAGTCTCACGAGTTACAAATATAATATGTAGGTAGGTACATAATATAACATATTAGTGAGTAATTATTATTATTATTTTGTATTGTCGACCTATCAAGTATGAACAGAGTTTATACGTTTCTAATTTTTATTAATTATATTATTCAGCTTTTACAACTTACCTGCAACTTCTCAATATCGCCTTACTTACTTTGATCGGATACTTTTTTGGTTCTGAACATCACCTGAAAAAAAAGCGAACTGTCATATACACGGTTGAATAATGAATGGCATGTAGAAGAGTTTTGCCGGGGAATTCAATGGGTGATGTTAGGATTTTGCATTTCTTTCATAAATTTGTGTTATTTCGGTTCTTAATGTGTAAATATTGGTAGAATATTAACCATTAAATATTCGTTAACGTGCACAAGTGTGGCAAAGTGGTACAACTTCTAAAAACGTGCTATTTTGAGTTTCCCTCCAAAACTCCCTGGGAACTTTCAGTAAAGATTCTACCACTTTACTGAATCGACCGACATGACTCATGGACTGCACTAACTATTTATTTGGACTTTGGCTAGACTTTAGACTTGACAATTTAGGAATACGGTGTTGAAAATTGAAACGAAAGTTCTATTTCCCGCCTTTTTTAACATGACACTGGCAAATGGTTATAAGCCGATGCCATATATAAATAAATAAATAAAATATGGCATGTAAAAAAACTAATATTTGTCTTATTAATTACCCGGTAGTCTTTTGAACATGGAATAACTGCAATTTTTGTAAAAAAAAACTACAACCCGACTACTTAAATCATTAGCTTCAGCTACCCGGGCTGTTATCTCGTACCGACAAGTAGTAAGTTATTTAAAAAAAATTATTTAATGTGTCATCTTAATCCAGTACTAAGTATTAACCATATGGAGTGCTCGCGCCAGGTGCTGCAGCCTCCCACACTCCCTGGTAATTACTACCTGCTTGCAGCGATTGATGTGGGGCTTCCAGGATATGTGTCAATGCCCTCGCTGCAGTAGCAGCGGTCCAGCCGTAGCTGGGTAGAAAGAACGGCAAAACCTGAAACAGAGTAAGGGCTTTCACAATCTTCTATGGTGTCGGGTAGTTATATATTCGAAAGTTTTGTCGCTGCTTACTTTATATCGAGCGGAGACAAAACATGCAAATACACTATCTGACACGTATCAGTAGATTGTGAAACAGGTCCTCGGTGAATAACATTGTTTACCTGTGCAGGAAAGATAGAGGTAATAACAAAAACGCATTTAAAAACGTTAGCACTTATTGGGTTTCAAAATCTGTAACTTACCCACTTTTAATGATGATTTTATTGATGACTAATCAAAGCGCCCACTACAATTAAATGGAGTTATCTATGGATAATATGTTGTCACAAAAAAGGCTCGATATTTAATGGAAAGCGAAATAAAAGTTGTAAACGGCAGCTGCGCGGACAGCTGTTCGGCACGCGCCATGTTGCAAGACGCCATGTTTAATAATTCTTTGTTCGAAGATTTGAATTCTTTTTTTTTAATTCGAAAAAAATTGCCTTTTAGATGTGCCAGGTCACCTATTAAGGCTATTCGTTCACGGTTAATTTACAGAATTAAGTCGAGACAGTTTTCTGGAAAATTTGGCTACGATTTACGAAGATTACAAGTTGTTCGTTGACAGATTGTATTAAGCCATGTCTAATGTACGTATTATGTACCTACCAGACGAAACGTAAACAAAAAGACAATATAGTCATAACGCTACCACTTTAAATGTTAACTTATTTACCGTACATAAATGCAATCAAATGACATAATAATTTGGTAGAATGTCATCTTTTTGTTTACGTTTTAAGGTTTGGAATAAATTGTGTGGAGGACTATAGCATAATGGCTAATGCTCTGGACACTGTGGAAAGCCCTAGCATCAGGGCTGTAGCCTGTCGCCTGTAAGTGATCAAAGATAATGATGATTAACAAAACTCCTCACTACACAAATGACAATGTTGCCCGGACAGTGTACTGTAGGTACCGAAGTGAGTATATTATTTATAATCTATGATAATTTATCGCGCGCATAGCCTAAACATCCTGTCACCCACGCGGCGCCGGAGATAAAGAATTGCTGCTTGCGAATTCTCCAGGTGACATGATGAGGATAGTGGAACATCTACTATAGATTGTAATATTTACTAATTAGTTACTTCCACTATACATATGTATCGTGCACTAGAATCTAGATACGCGTCAAATAAAAAAAGGCAGCGCAATGTTGTCGTAAATGTTATTCTAGTATGTATACTACGTGTATAACTTTACCTTACAGTAAAAATAATAAGCTAAATAATAACATAAATATATCTGGACATACTTACGAGTGCCTCCATAATAATAAAAATAACTGCAAATGTACAAACATAGAAATAGTAAATAATTATAGATATTTAGGTTTGATAGTAGACCATAAGCTCAGTTGGAAATTACAGGTGAATCAAGTGTGTAATAGATTACAGTCAGTACTGGGTGAATTCTATCATCTTAGTAAGTTTGTTAATAAAAAAGTGCCGTATGTAATATATTAGCACTTGCAGACTCACTCATTAGCTACGGCATAAGCAGTTATGGTCTTACCTTCAAAACACAACTAGACAGGATAAAACAATTGCAAGTGAGACTCATTAAATATCTGGTAAATGATAAAGTAAAAGTGAAATATAAACTAAATACTACCCGTGTATGCAAAAGTTGATTACACTATTGTGCTAGAGCAGTATAGTATAAATAAATATAAATAAAATATAGAGCATAAATATAGTAGGTACAAGAAAAGTAACACAAGGTAAATATGTAATGTCAAATATTAAAAATTATTATGGTAAGAGAACTAGACGATATTTGACACCAATAATAGACAGTAAAATAGATTTCTTAAGAAATAAAAAATTAAACTTGTCAATTTAAAAAAAAAGGCTGAAAAGCTATTTATTGGAAAATACTAGTATTTATTAGAAAATAGTAGTAAGTATTATTTTGTAATAAATGTCAATAAAGAAGTAAAATATATTTAAGTAGATGTTAGAAATAATATTTATTATTTCGTTATATATTTTATTTTGTTCGATGAAAATTGTTTGAAATATTATGTAGAATTGTAATTATTTTATTTAGAATACTTCAACCGCCAACAAACTGCTCCACAGTTTGGCGATTTATGTAATGACTGAAAAATATGTTATTTTTTGTGTTAATAAATAAATAAATAAATAAATAAAAAGTATGTAGGTATACAGCTACATACAAGATGTTGCCCGCGTGAATTCGTGCGTGCAAAAGTTAATCCTGCGGAAACTACATTTTTCTGCGACAAAAAGTAGCCTATGTCCTTCCCCGTGGCCTACTCTTTATCCATGCCAGACTTCATCAAAATCGGTCCAGTTGTTTTGGAGCCTTTCCAATGCAAACAAACAAACTTTTCCTCCTTATTATAATATTATTATTCGCGACTTCGTGCGCGCAAAGGGAAATCTCGAAAGGGAACCGTACATTTTTCCGCAATAAATGGTAGATTATGTCCTTCCCCGTGGTCTATTCTATATTTGTGCCAAACTTCTTCAAAATCGGCCCAGTATTTTTGTAGTCTTTTCAATACAAACAAACAAACCTCTCTTCTTTATAATATTAGTATTGATAGTAATAGAGTAATTATTTAATAATATGTGGTAATAGTATAGATTAATCTGAGATAGACAGTCCATTCATATTTATTTTACCCCTGAGAGGACCTTACCAGTTACCAACGACAATATGGATCACACTCACACAAACTCCACAGTAAAATAAGTGTGAATGTACACATAGAGACAGGACAGTAGTACACACAGTAAAAAACAGATGAATTACGGTTTTCGTAACACAAATGCATGAGTTAATAGCGGTATAAATTTGAAATTGGAATTCCTAACCAAAGAAGATATATTTGAGATCAAAGTGGCCAGTACGACAAAACGCCAATTTCATATGTAAGGACCTAATACTAATTGATTTGAAACTACAAACAGATACTTACTTCAATTTTTATTTACTTTTAGTTAATTTTTTTTATACAAATTAATTGTCACATGGCTTTTACCTTAATTCGATATTGCCCGTCTTGCGGTGTTGCCAACTTTGGAAGTTCGTCCAACTCCCCAAACGTTTAGACGACACCATAAAACATACGCTTTCTTCCATTCTTAATATAAATTTTGACCACCGCTCATGGACCCAAGCAACGCTTCCGGTAAGGTTCAGTAGGCTTACCGGCTTTCTTACCCTCAGTCCACGCAAACCACGCAGTGATTTTGAAAATATTAGAGCGCTCATCCTGCCCCTTAATTATTCCTTTTGTGGACGAGGCCAAGGACGCCTGGGACCTTGCTAGTGCCGGCAGCAATGCGCCCGAGAACACATTTTCCCAAAAGCTTTGGGACGAGCCCATCTCGTATCTGCGGACTGGTACGGAATAGACTTTTTAACACGTCTTCCAGTCCTGCAGAGCTGGCTCGTCTTTTGGCTGTGGAGAAGTGGGAGTTCGGGCGTTTGGCTGCAGGCACTACCATCAGCCAATACTGGAACATTGCTGGGCCGCAATACAACTTGGCTAGCTACTGCCCTGCATCTTGGTGCCCCATGTCGTCCCTCATCAGTGTGTTTGCGGCGCGAACGTAGACTGCAGCCACGGTCACCACGCGCGTGCGCCATCAAATGGCGCAAGTATGAGAGCCTTAGCTTATATTTGAACTGTTTGAGGTGGAAGCCCTAGGTGCATGGGGCCCGGGCGCACATTAACTTGTCAAAGAAATATCAAAAAAGCTTACTGAAGCCACCCCCAGACCCCAGAGCCGGGAACTACCTGGTACAACGGATAGCCGTTGCTATCCAACGAGGCAAAATCTGTTTGCTAGGTACTCTGCCAGATGGGGACGACCTGGGGAAGAGTTTCTATTTACTTAAAGATATTTTTATAGATAGTCATATTTGTAGATAAGTCTTCTTAATAAGTTTTTTTTTTGTATTATTTTTTATTTGCTTTAGTCTTTTATAGATGTAAAGAGAACAGCAGAAACGTTTTTAGGGAGTTACATTTTCCTATAAGGAAACTTTTTGAGGTCAAGTTTAGGGGATAGACCGTAGGTCAATAACGAATAATGGGTCCTTGAATTGTATAATTAGGTACAATTCAAAAGATAAATAATCCATTTACATATAAAGACGCCATTAGGAAAACAACCTTTCCTGTTCGTGTGTGACATTTTTAAAGATGGCGTCTGTAGCTTAGGCGAAACTGGGCTCGTCTGGAGTTTAGTGACGAATTGTGTGTGGACTGTGGAGTGTGGATTGTGGATGGATATTTCCTTTGTTATATTTTGTGATATACCTAGGTAATAGGGGGTAAACGAGCTGTCTGATCACCTGATGGAAAGCGACTACCACCACCAGAGGAGTCACGGGAGTCACCAGTGGTGTCGGCCTATCAAAAAAAGTATAAGTAGGTACTTATCTCTTCTCTTGAAAGACATACTATTATTAACCCCGACGCAAAAAGAGGGGTGTTATATGTGTGACGTGTCTGTCTGTCCGTGGCATCGTAGCTCCCAAATGGATGAACCGATTTTGATCGAGTTTTATTGTTACAAAAAGATACACGTTTCATATCAGTCATACACTGCATAGTGCGCATGCGCGGTGCAGCGCGGTGCAACTTGACATTCGAACTCGTACAACGAAACGTGTATCTTCACGTGTAAAGAATAAAGTTTAATTTTGAATAGCAATCTTAAAAAAGCAACGCCATGTCGCGTATCGTTTCGTTTCGGCGTGAATTGACCCCAAGGAGTAAGGCGCGATACCAAAAATTGTGAGTGCGCTGCCGTTTGTAGGAAATTGTTATTTGTTGTGCAATTTTCATTTTCTATCTAGTAATTAATAAGTTTCTACTTTCTTTAACTAAAAAGTTAATAATTATTAACTGCAATTTGTGAGTTACTTTATTAGTTATTACATATAGCTACCTACTAAATATAACATTTACTGTTACATGCTCGTAAATCGTAACGAGTCAATAAAATTCTTACTTAGTACTTATTAAAATATAGGGGAGACTGGGGATACTTATCTCCCCTTGTGTTTCTCAACTCTAATTTCCTACATATACTGCCCTATTTGAAGAAAATTGGCACTGAAAATTGACAACCACCAACAGAATATCAGTGAAAAAAGTACTAATTTACCTAAAAAACTAAAGAAAGGAAATTTAACTAATTCACATAACAACTTCATCCGAGGCCCCCATACAATTACTATGCAACTTAAGTTAAGTTAATAAAAAAAATTTAAAAAAACCCGACTGTTGACGTTCAGTAATTTACTTATGTTATAATATATTATTATATATTGAAAATTATTGAAAACGAAAACATTATATTTAAGGGTAAAGGGACATACATCCAAAATATAGTTTCTAATTAATGTTTTATGTTTAATCAGAATAAAAATAAAAGTTGATTGCAACAAAAATCATTTTTCGTCCACCATTTAAGAAAGTGCCATATCTGACTATTCTACTCACTTTGAAAAGTTTACTGGTATCGTTACATACTTAATACCACTCAATACAAATAGGTAGCTACCGACAGTAAAAGTAGGTATTGCCCATACATGCTCTGTAAATTGAGTTTACGTACACCGTACCTAGTCTCCCTTATGGATCAAATGTCCCCTCTCTTACCGTATCAATTAATATTTTAGCTAATTATTTTTACGGCTTGATAATGTTCCCTTAACATTAAATATGCCGTTAAATCCTTCAGGTAAACTTGTATAATTTCAGTTAGCGATAGAAATTTCTATATAAATTTGGAATCACATCAAGGTAAGAAAAATAGCTAATTTTATAGCTAGACGTCGCTTTTATGGTTCTGAAATATTTCTTCGCGTGGGAAAGCTTGTGTAAATAATAAATTCTGACTTATTGACTATTATTAATTTTTAAAGTCAACCTAGTAGGATTTTTTATACACTATATAATATAATAACCACGTGAAGAGTTTATCGAATAAAGTTAGGCGAAGATTTGTTCGGTAATCGGCAACGCTCTTATCTTGTCGGCATAAGAGCGTTTTCACATCGATCATGTAATGACAAAGTCAGGTATATTATGTTTCAATTCAAAAAAAATATAGCTGCCTCTCACATTATCGCGCGCGATATCGGATATATCGTTATCGCGTAATGTGAAAACGCTCAATAAACAGTCTGACAGTCATGTAATTACACATTGGAGACTTCATAGAGTTCATAGATATACCCATAGTTTTGCAACTTTTACCTTTACTTTAGTTAAAGCTGCAATAATCTAAGGAAGTACATAATAATCTACACTTTTAAACCAAACTAATTCTCCGCTAGCCATATGCAGTCTGAAACTCCGAAGCCTCTTCTCCATGGCCGTTGAAACACCAATTATAATAAAATGATAAATGAATTTCCGCTATCTTTCTCCATAACTTATTTGTACATAATTAGGTATGTGCATATATTATTAAAATATGTTTTATTGACCCGATAAACTTAGTTTTCCTGTTAGTTTAGACTAGATATGTTACGGAGATAATGAATTTTTTTGCATTTCCAAATACACATTTGAAAAAACTATTGATAACTTTAAATTAATTAATGGCTAAAATTAATTAAATGTTATTCGAAGATAGCCTACTTACTGTGCACGTATATATTTTTTTTAATTACTGTCGAAGGCAGGTCAAAATTGAGCCCTGACGTCACTGCGACCCAAGTGGATCTATTGTTACTCCTTCGCGTTATAGTACCTGCCCCAGGCCTATGCTGCTCATAAACTGAACGATGTGGTTGGGGTTGATGCTACGAATTTCCTCTGTGGTGGAGTATTCGTGCTGTCAAAGGTACCTGTTTCTGTTCTGTTGAAGTGCTGGACAGTCGAGAAGAAGGTGAAGGGGTGTCTCGTCCTTCTCCCCGCAGAATCTGCAAGTCGTTGTGTCATCAACTCCTATTGTGTTGAGGTGTTTGTGGAGCTTGCAGTGACCAGTTAGGGTTCTGGTAAGGACTCTTAGTTGATTCCTACTCATTGAAAGCGCCAGTTCCGCACGCCTTTTGTTAAAGGCCGGGATTAACGCTTTGGAATGCACAAAGCCCGGGATTGCAGCCCATTGCTTTATGCTTTGGGCTACGGCCCCATTCCTTGAGTGCTCTCTTGGTAGTACTAAGAGATATTCCGCAGACTGGTTCCGCCGGGGATATTGCTGTGGCCCGGAACCCATACCAGACGGATATTGTTGTCACGGCCTAGCATGTTTAGCGTCTGGGCCTAAGGCCATGGTGATAATAGAGTATGTTACCTGCGAATCCAAGGCCCATCACGGTATTTCCGTTGACCCACAGCTCCTGGATTAAAGCAATATCGAGCTCCTCCCGAATGAACTTCTAGCAGAGCATGTAGGTGGCGGCCTTTGCGTACCAGCGTGCCTTAAGTTTACTTATATTACTTCAATCATTTTCTTTGTGTAGTGTCCTTGTGTGGTGTCTAATGCATTTGTGTAATTGTAAGTATGGGTGCAAATGTGATTGTGTGTGTCTGTCTGTTAGTCTTTCTGCTGTAGGTTGGGTACCCGAAGCAGGGGATTCCGCTCAGCTTTACGACTGGAATGCTCTTGCGCGTGAGGGTAGCTGGGTTGGCTTCCTCACAGCGCAAGCGCATCCAGCGCTGCCGCGCTCGCGTCCACCTCGGGACTGGCCTGGCCTTCCCCTGCCCGTAGTTGCCCCCTGTAGAGGAACCCGAGATCTGGGGCCGATCTGGGCAGTCAGGTGTCCGACCCTGCAAGGGTATGCCCATGTATGTATGTGTGGTGTGCTGGGTTGGGCAGATACAGTGGCTGGTGTTGAGCCGCTGATGCCCGACCGGGGTGGTGCCGTGTCTCCGCACCCTATTGAGCTCATAAGGAGCGCTGGCTTCCGACCCTTTTGGTGTGTGTGCGTGTGCGAGGTGTTGGGCTGGGCGGTTACAATGGCTGGTGTTGTGCCACTACTGGGTGCTCGCGATGTCACTGTACCTGCAGACCCAGTAGGGTTCGGCAGGAGCGCCGGCTTATGGCCCTTCAGGCGAAGCTGAAATCGGTTAAAACCGAAGAAGTCCCGCTCGGAGAGTGGCTTAATTGCGGTTTCGTCGAAGGAAATGTTTGGCCTTTTCCATCGACCTTCTTAGTAACCACTCTCCATCGCGGGATCCCCATAGCCCCGTTCTGCGAAGTCAGTCGCCTGAGGATGCCCACCTCGTCCACCTCTAGGTCACCACCACAGCCTTAGATGGTCCTCGGCTAAGCCGATTTCCATCGCCTCCGTGGAGCATAAGGCTTCCAATTATTATATAAGGCAATAAGAATGTCTTGGTTTTTTCCGGTTTTCATTCGATTCCCACGAGAAGCAAGGGGAATAAAAGGTCCACCCCCACAGAGCCCCGCTTGCGAGGGTACGGCTATTATACCTCGAGGTCGCCTGGTATCAAGGGTCCTCCGTTAGCGGCTGACTTTCCCTTGCCACGTATCCTTCGGCACGGGTCGGATAACACCGGTTGGATTGGGTTTTTGTTGTTAAGTTTAGATCGGGTCCGGGTCAGAGCAATATTGCCCTAACCCAGACCCCACCACAACACAACCCGGACCGACTGACCCCGACTCCGACAGAAACTTTCTACCGACATTCGAGAGCACCCAGCAGCTCCGTCCTGGTAGGTGGGCCGAGCCCACACCCCCGCCCCCCAAACGACAGTAGCGTCACAGTCAGAATCGAGTTCAGCCGGTCCGCCTGTCGATCGGCCACTCGCTTGCCACATCCGCTCTCGCTAGATGTTTCAAGCTAGGTTGCCCGGGGACACCGTCACGGTGCCGACACACAGATTTATTCCATCAGTCAGCGGCACCGAAAGACTGGAGAAGTATTCGTGCACACTTGGAGGAGACCGGAACCATATTATGTGCACATATAAAAGATAAAAAAATATTTGGCCTCATCTGTCGATTATTTAAATTTAAAAAATTTACATAAGTACTTACATATTAAAATTAATATTCAGTGGAAGTATATAATTAAATAGTTACTTATCGTTTTTTCTTTTTTTTTTCGATTTTATTATAAAACGTGAAAAAGGATAAATGAAGAATTCCCCAACAGACAGTGGTGACATACAAATAATAAGCAAATTCATTTACAAGTGGAGTGTTGATGATTATAACGTTATAAGTAGTCAAAACTGAGCAAAAATTTCATTGGAACGAACACTTTGAGCTTTCTTGGAAATACGATATAAGCGAGGCCATTACTGCGTTATTTAAAAATCAACTTTAACGATACCTACAATTAAGTTGAAAATGAACTGGGCTTGTAATCAACTTAACAGTTAGACCTTCTTCATCTTTTGTTTTAAAATTTGGCGGCGGATTTTTGATTTTTTTTAAATCTAGGTTTTACAAAAGAACCAAAACGTGGTAACGTGTGAATTGTGATAGGTAGGTTTGCGAGTCAGGATATTATAGATAATTACGATTGACGATAATATTATAAAGTCAATTTACAATAATATTATTATATAGAGAAGATATTTGTTGTATCATGTTATTCATGTATGTAATATGTTCGTTTGTGTTGAATAGACTCCGAAGTCACTGCACCAAGTTGATGAAAATTGGCAAAAACGTAGAATAGACCACGGGGAAGGAGCCTACTTTTTATTGAGAAAAATGCAAGGCTCTCGCGGGATTTTCTTTTGCGCGTACGAAAGCGCAGGAAACATCTTTAATGACGAAAGACTAATTGGTTGTTTCATATTTGTTTGTTGTTTGCGTTAAATAGGCTCCGAAGCTAATGGACCGATTTTGAAGAAAATTGGCACAGATATCGAGTAGACCACGGGGTTGGACATAGGCTACTTTTTATCGGCAAAATATACGCTAAATTAATTAACAAAACCTAAATATATATATATATATATATATATATATATATATATATATATATATATATATATATATATATATATATATATATAGTAAGTATGAACTTAAATACACAAATATCGGATATATTTACAAATATGTTCCTGCGGCCGTGTACTTCATACACTTTAACCTAGGCGTGACGTCACAGCTAGGCACGACTTTAGTATGGAGCGCTTTCACGAGTCTTTGTATACAAATCGCTGTACCTTTGAAAATATTGACTTTTGGTATAATGTTGCTTCTGAGAAGTTACTCATATTTAAGAGTAGGTACTTACTATTCATTTATGCAATAAAAAAATGTCACCTAGCTTAGTACTAGCGTCCATCAATCTAACACATGCGTTTCTCAAGCGAACCTTGGGGTTCCGTAGAAACATTTATAATCATCGTCAGGGTCCCACTCCCGCCAAAACTGTTTCATAGTAGCTGTTAATTAATAATTTTACATTTAGAAATAGCGCTTTTTTATTTGATACGCATTACATACATATTAAACCATTGACCATTTCCCATCATCTAGGTATACAAATAAATAAAATTTACTAAGTGTCTGTTTGTAACTTCAAATTAAGAACTTTTCACCAAAACCTAATACCTAAAGTACCACTAAAGTACCTAATTAAAAAAATCAATTTAAAAAATGTTTGTCTGTCTGTCCGTTTGTTTCGGCTAATCTCTGAAACCCTATTAGT
Source organism: Phengaris arion (assembly GCA_963565745.1). Taxonomy (NCBI): domain Eukaryota; kingdom Metazoa; phylum Arthropoda; class Insecta; order Lepidoptera; family Lycaenidae; genus Phengaris; species Phengaris arion. The sequence continues at coordinate 3,439,574 of OY751444.1, read as the reverse complement.
TTATATTTGAAATAACCTATTTGTTTGGAGTTCCGTTCCCTCTAAAGTTGAAAAATTCCTGATTTAGGCATTAAAAAAACAAAAAAGCAGACGGATTACCTCATAGAAAGTGATTGATGGCCTCCTTCTTGCCTCCACCGGCTCCAGACCACTGCACCCGATTAAAATATTAGGTCCGCTTATAAAGGGGAGATCCGTTCATCACTAAAACCTTATGCCAAAATCCAAATACATTATTTTAAATATTTTTTCATGTCCGCCACATGAAGTCAAAATGTTTAAAATGTCACAATTACGAAGAGATCGTTCGCGAATCGTCATGATGTATCCAGAATATTCCAGAACATAACCAAAGCATTTCTTACCTGAGGTACAAAATGAATGGTTACCTGAGACTTGAGAGATTACAAGTTTACAACCCTCTGCAAACGACGCGCAGGGCGCATGCCGCTGCAAAAAAACTAAACAATTGCAAAGTAAACTTACTTGGAATTTTAATTTTGAGTAAAACGAAATTCGACAAAGGTCCTCTGACAAAAGATGATGGAACACCATATTGAACAAAAGACCATTGACAATAGTTGAATTTTCAATATAATTTGTAAAGCGAGCTGCCAAATTTTAAATTATTTTTGCACGTTGCCAAAGAAATGGAAATTATTCAAAGAATTAATTAGCTGTTAGCAGGTAGGGAACCATATATTTTTTAAACCTTTAATTTCATTCATAGAAAATATTTAAGCGTGTTATGTTTTTGTGTGTATTCCATCAGGTGGCATCAGCTATTCGTAGTAGTTAGGGAAGCGTACAAATAAAGAATACAAAACTAAAGATAAGTAGGCTATGCTAAGACGAAGTACATTTGACAGAACAAATCTTCATACAAGAAAAACTTACGCCATCTTGATTTCACCATACCTCGAATATCAGCCATCTTAATTACACCATACCCCAAAATCCAAATGTAAAAATGGCCCCACAAAAAATCCAAAAGTGGGGCCATTTAAGTGAGAACAGTTTTGGCCTCGACACAGAAATATATATAATATATAGGTACGTCTATGCACAATGCACATAAATTTGTTAGATTTTTTAATATCATGTTCAAACTTCAAAGCTCAAAGGATCAATTCGCCTGCTGAGTGCTGATGGTGAATTTTTGCAATTAAAAAACCTTATAATCTGAACTACTTATGTATTTAATTGTCAACTTAACATTAACAATCATCGTTTGTTTTCAAACGCCTGAATGATGAATTCCTGATTGTACAAAACATTTGCACCTGCGAGTGGCCTACAAATATGCAACCGTGTTCGTGAATTCAATTTTCTCATTTTCAAATAATATTACCTTTCAACCTGAGAACCCTATGAATTTACATATGACATGACAACGACATGTCACCCAAAAATCCAGCCAGTTGGACTCGGAGGGTCTCGATTCCCGAACTAAACGGTAAAAATAGTTAAGACGTTGCTTTGCGGAAATCCAGAGCATACAATTATTTAATTAATAATATTTCTAGCCTTATTAATAATTTGTTAAATTAACGTTGCAATATCCCGCTAAAAAATACCCACATGCAAGCAAATGTGTGAGTGCACGCATAAGCATGCATAAAGTAATCCCTCCTTACTAGATATAAATATAATCTAGATACTAATATTATAAAGAGAAAAAGTTTATTTGTTTGTGTGTTTTCATTGAGTAAGGCTTCTTAATTACTGGACCGATTTGGCACAAATATACAGTAGACTACGTGGGCATAGCCTACGTTTGATCGCGGAAGAATGTACAGCGCTCCTGCGAGATTAACTTTTGGACGCACGAAGTCGCGAGCTATCTCCAGTATTATTTAAATTAGTAGCATGTTCCAACATACACGACCAATTTTATCTTACCAGATAACACGACATATTAATTACCTTCAAAAGGAAATGAATTATTACAAATATACCCTATTTACCTATACGGCGGCGGCTACGGCGAAGCCAATAGCAAGGGTAATGATTTTGACAGTCTATGTAAGTATGTTTGTTCCGCTGCAGCGCCTGCCGGTTGCGCTGCAGCTGCTGCTGCTGCTGCTGCTTGCTGTCCGATTTAATAATTAATAAGGTGTCAACTGTCAATAGATTCGTAATAAATAATTATAGTCCGGCTAACATACGTTACGGTTATGGTTTTATAAACTAAATTGTAGTTATTTACATATATAATTTAGAAAATTTCCTAATTTCGTCTGTTTAACGGAACTCCCGTTGTAGACCTATTTTTAGCTTTTTCGTCAGAAACAAACTTAAAAGTCACGGTGTTGGTGACACAGCATTTCTTCAATGCCTTTATTTTTAATAAAACATTAAGTACTCGGTATTAAAATGCTACTGTTTCCTATCCTACAACTATTACAAATATGAAAGTTTGTAAAATGGATGGACGGACGTTTGTGTCTCTTTTAAGCAAAAAACTACTGAACGAATTGTGATGGAATTTAGTATGTTAGTATTACTAGTTTTATCATCTGAGGTCGCGCAGGTATTATTTTTCAGTTTCGGTTAATGAAGGTAGGTAGCTAAGTAATTTTTTATTTGTAACCATAAAGATCTATTAGTTATTGTTTTAAATCGATGGTACATTGCCCATTTAACAAAAATATGAATTAGTAACATTAACAATTATCACACGCCCGGTGCGGGGTGTCCCAATTATTTGTTTACGTGGCTTAATCGCAAAAGGTGTCTGAAGTATCCGAGATGTCTGTCTAGCGGTAGCGAGTCGCTACTAGCGACGATGAGACAGACAGACATCAAAAAATTATTAAAATTAACTATGAAGAAAAGTAACCCTCTCTTATGTTTCTTTATATTTCAATATGGAACCCTAAAAATGGATTGCAATTCCAATGTCTCGCTAAAACTCGAGAACGGCTGGACCGATTTGGCTAATTCTGGTGGTCTTGAAATAATTTTGGAAGTTCAGGGAAGGTTTAAACGGTGAGAATATGGTCTCCAGTCACCAGTCTCCGGTGTCACTTGACTGTCAAATATTTATAGGTGCGGTCAGTTGATCTGTCTAGTTAGATTGCAAAACATTTATATTTCAGAAAAATCGGTCGGCCCCAGTAGGTTGTAACTTGCAGGTGTAGTTTTTGGTGTTAAAATTGTATGTGGGCAGGATGGTGGGTAGGTTCTAGGTAGGTGAGTAGGTGTAGTATCAGGTGTAGGGGTAGTTATTTTGATATTCAAGTGGGAGTTCGGGACTAATTTACAACGAAAATAACACGTCTATTGTTTATGGTATTTCTGCAGTAAAATTAATTTAAACAATACATTTTATTTTTAATACAGTAAAAACCCTTTATGAAGTCTTCATTCATAACGGCAAACCGTGTATTACGACAAGTTAAGTACTGTCGTGGTACATTACATATTTTGATATCGGTTATAACGACTTCTCGATATTACGACTATAATCTATCGTTCCTGCAATGTCGTTATAATATAAAGTTAAGTCTTGCAATAAATATTTATTTATTTACCCCCTTACCAATAAAGCTATTTACACAACGGATAACTTAAACAACGTTTCTGTCTTTGTCTGATACGTTGGAAATGTCATTTGATAGAAAAAGATAGCAACGTTGTGTAAGTTATGCGTTGTGTAAATATTTTTATTTGTAAGGGGGTACATATTTATAACAGATTTTCACTGTATGTATTACTTAATATTTTGTGTATACTTATTGTATGACTATATATTTTTAATATAAAACTATAACCCGACTACGTAAATTATATACCTAGCTTATGTTACCCGGTCTGTTATTATGAATCTATTGACACCTCGGAAAATCGGATCAGTCGTCAGTAGAGCATACATGCACACATACATACACTGGCAAAATCATCACCTTCCTTTTGGCTTCGCCGTAGTCGGGTAAAAATATGAGAAGTAACGATCGAATTTCTCTGTGCGGAGAACTTGCTCTGTGCCCCGCTGCCCGCAGGACGCAGGTACGAGGAGGTGGAATCAGGATGGACGGTTTGTATAGAATTTCGAATAGTGGGGTTGCAACATTCAAAATTACAATTACCCTTGAAAATATTTAGTTTTTTTATTCTTCTTTTTTTTAAAGCTGTATGAGTTGTAACTTGTAGGCTACGTTTTATTAATAACTAGCTGTTGCTCGCGGCTCCGCCCGCGTAAATATAGTATCCTTCGGGAACACTTTCCGGGATAAAAAGTAGCCTATGTTTTAATCCAGAGCCTAAACTACTACCATACCAAATTTCATCGAAAGAGTAACAAACATCCATCCTTACAAACTTTCACATTCATAATATTAGTAGGATTATTTATATTTGTTATTAAAAATATTATGCAAATCTTATTGATAGTTTACACGTTCAGTGCGTTAGGGGATCTAAAGGATCACTTATCCTCCCAATCGTTATAATTTTATGATGTTATCGGCGCATCTGTCAGTCTGGATTTCGGCATAGATATAGAAATGCGCCCCGTCGCATAGAAATGACGCTAACTCCCTAATTTTGTATAAAAGATGTATATAACATTTATGTTGTTAGAATCTGTACGATGTAAACCAACATCCGTTACACAGGGATATATAACAAGTTATTATTCTTCTACCCTAAAATACTTTGTAATCCTAAGGTGAAAGTAGGTGAATGTCAGTGCACGCGAATAATTCGTTATCACACGAAATATTATTTAATAAAAATAAATCATTCATACAAATTTCTTATATTCTACGTACAAATAGATAGTTTTACAATAATCAAATAAAAAACAAAAAAAATTCATACTATTTTTTATACAATAAGCTTTTTAGATAACTACATAGAGCCCGTCTGTCGATATGCCGCCAGTAGGTGGCGGATTTCTGTTGCGTATTTTTGTTAAATTCATTACGCAAAATATAATCGAAGATATATAATTTTAATACTATATTTACGTATTTAGTTACATGTAAACTTTGGCTCTTATTGTAGTATTTTTTTGATGCATATAATTTAATGAAAGGCGTGCAAAATGGTTGCCATTGTTTTATAAAATTATGAATATAAAGTTATTTATAGGTAGTTTTATAAAGTTATGAATTAGATATTGTTTATTCGATGGATAGGTTTTTGCGATTCGCGATATAATGGATACCTATTTATTTTACGTATTTTCTCTTAATTCAGTAATCATATTTGCGTGCTAAGCAATCTATAGATAAATTAATCGATGATCTATAATATAATCCACATTATAGGATATATTATAATCCGCAGAAATTTCATGCTCATATATTATTTTTTGAACTATTCATGCTTTCTTTAAAAAAATCATTTTAGGAGATATTTTAGGTCTCATACGCACTGCAGTTAAGCACGGTTACGGTACGGTACGGTACGGTATTTCGTATGAATTTAAGTAAAAAATATTTATGATTTAAAGAAATTCATTAATTACATAAAGTTATTTCTCAAATTAAATAAAAAGTTACACATATTTTATTTAGATGTCTGTTATTTACATAGGTGAAAAAAGGTACTCACATAAATATGTATTTAGCTGTATAATACATATTTGTGTTAGAAAGCCTATTATTCATTTTATTAATAGACTATAAAGAAGGCATGAATGTTTGAATAAATTGAAATGTTTTTATTGCCAGCCCGGGTGATTTTAAATCTTAGCAGAAAAGCCCGTCCTCAATAAAATAATAAAACTCGTAACTTGTTATTCGACGCGGTCGCGCGGCGGTATGTGCTGCGATATGTTTTCTATATTCCACTTTCCTTTGTCTCGGGCGGCGGGCCATATTCAATGTCGGCTTAACCTTAGACACGAATATTATAACCGGAGCCATGCGACATGTAACCTCGTTCTCCGGGCTCGGCGGACAGCCGCACACGGCACAGAGCTGATATGTCAAGGATTACAACTTTTACCGATTACATGCGGTCTCATAATTTCCCACGTATCGGGGAGGATTCGCGCAACCGGGCGGCCGGGAAGTAGGAACCGCTTCCCAGAACGATAAAGGGACGCGCGGGCGGCGGGGGGGTGGGACGACAGCTGCGCGCGCGACTCTTCCCCGCACCGGCGCACTCCAGCGCGACCCGCCGCGCGCGCCGGACGGGCGTAATCGCGAACGCGCGCGATGTGTAGACTACGCAACTCTCCACGCGCCAGGGCGCGGCACAGCAGCATCGAGGGGCTCGGCTGGCTAGGCGGGGACCGGCGCTATATTCTGTAGTACGCGATATTGCACCAGTCCCGGCCTATCCAACCGGGCCCGGCCTGCAGCTACAGCATCCGCGGGCGATCCCGTTAGCCGGCCGGTCGTTCACAGCGGTGGCCACGCATAGGACGTGATTCGGTGTAACTGTTGTGATACTATCAAATTGCACCAATCCCGGCCTACATGAGGCCCCGCGGTGTTGTGTTGTGGACTCACGTGGCACCGGCAGCGGTGGTGCAGTGTTCAGGAGGTATTCAGGGTATGTGCGGGTAGGACGCGAGCGCCAGGTACCGTCAGTTTTGTGTGAATTATTCGTTTTGGTGTGACTGAATCGATGTGGACGGGCGTGCGGACCGGTTTTGCCGTAAATTGTATCATACATCTATATAAGTATATATCTGTAGCACCGCTGAAACGAAGGACATCCTCGACTTTATAATGTTTGACACAACTATAGCACCATATGCTAATCACGCACTGAACAGCTGGTGTCTTTGTTTTTTATTTGTAATCGGCACACTCGACTGCCCACGGGCCCCCATGCCCCAATATAACATTATTCATTAGATATCCCGGGCCATTGTTCTTGTATATTTCGCGGACTGAGTAGTATTAAGATCGTCAATCAAGCGGAACGATGAATCATCAAGTTAAGACTAACCGTTATGATTTAAATGACTTCAGCTGTCACTGCGCTTGCGAGTTGCGGTACACGCATACCTAGCCCGACCGTTGGCGCCAAAACGGTAAAATAAACTCGTTTTGTTTAACTGTGGTCAAATTATGAAATATCAAATGTCTTTCCGGCCAGGGCGAACAACGGCGACCGTTGCAAGACGTCAAGGTTTAGCGTAAATACATCGATAGCCGATGTTTGCTCAAGATAATGTAGCATTGGACCGGAAAATAGAAGTAACTGATAGGCTATTTTTGAAAACATTTATGGCATAATTTTTTCAGAAATCATAAAATCGAGACAAAACGAGTCTTTCTGATTGACAAGACGGATGTTTAAATTAGGGTTGCCAACCGTCCTGTTTTCCCAGGACATGTCCTAGTTTTTGCAGTGCCCTGGACAGTATAGTTTTTAAGCAGCTTCCTGGGTTTTTAAAGCGCCCTGCTATAGCGGTCATGTATTTTAAGATTCGCGTGCCACTTATAATTTTTCTTTCTAATTTAATTTTATTCAAATACATGTTTATTAAATGCATTACAATATGTATTTCATTAAACCTATTTTCACTACATATTAATTTAACTGTTGCAACTCTATTACTGCGTCTTGTTTTTAAACTGAATTCTCCTGATTGTTCTAACTTAAAATTCTAGTTTATTAAATTTTGGGGTTGGCAACCCAAGTTTTAGTACAATCAACCGATTCCAGGTAAATTTTGAAAATTTGGCTTCTAACAGAAGGACCTTCGTTACTTGCAAAGTTGGGCCAGTAAAGGGCCAGTGAAATTGCACAACGCCTTTGCGGCCACTTAATTATTGATAATATGGATACAAAGTCTTTAGCCGACGTGTCAAAATTTTTTACACAACTTCAAAATTAAAAAGTTAAAAACGTAAGCCTATATTACTCGGGTCCGGGATTGGTAATAGTACGAATCTTTTGAGACCTTATTCATTAAAATTGGATCAAACAAACATACATACATTACCGCTAAAACCATTACCCTTCCTTTTGGCTTCGCCGTAGTAGGGTAAAAGAGACTTGGTCACCGACTTTACCTCAAAAACCATTAGGAAAGTACATAATATAATATTATGTACATAACAAAGACATTTAAATAAAAAATATCTGCTTGTAGACGCTTAATCTATAAAAAACATAACTATCTCGGTTCTAAATGACTTATATATAATAATTATGTTATTCATAATGTCTTCTACATTACATTATAATGTAGAACGCCAACATCACAGAAATTTACATAAAAATGCTTTAAAAATAACGCAATTTTTACTGTACTATTTCTTACAGATGTATCGACTCTGCCTTTAGGGCTCCGTAGCTATGGTTTCGCCATGTCCGTTCGTCCGTTCGTCCGTCCGTCTGAAATGCATGATATGTAACTTTGCATAGATATGTGTATTTACCACGTTGATAAAGTGCTAAAGTAATATCACGAAGTATATATTTTTTGGGTACCTCTCCTACACGTCAACTCCATTGTGTGGGTTTCATTAGACAAGTCTTTTTAAAACATTGAGAAGTTGCTAAGACGATTTTTTCACTTAGGTATAGGTAGGTAAGTTCCTTTTGCGAGATATTCAACTTTAAAGCGCATTTTCTTGTCAAAATAAGGCGTCCCTCCCCCTCTTAAAGCTAAACGACTGGCTCGAAAAATCTGAAAAAAACTCACGATGGTATTCCATGTGATGGCTGATGAACTTTGAAGGAAAACTATAACGGCATAAATAACTTTGTTAATCCTGGATTTACAGATACAAGTACATTGTAAAATGCGCTTACTTGGGAACTTCGTACAAAAATACCGAAATATGTAATATGTAAACATGTATAAAATATTGGTACCTAAGTATAATAAAATTAAAAATTAATAAAATACGTTTATTTCAGACCCATAAAATAGTCCATAAAGATATATTAGTAAATGTGTTAGTAACAAAATAAACTTATTCTATATTAGTATTGTTAGTAATGACATAATGGTACGAAACCTACGTTCGCTAGTCCGACTCGCACTTGGCCGGTTTTTTCTTCAAATTTCTTCCTGGCCCACGTGGTCATTTTTACCATGTTCCAAAAAAAGATGAGGTTTTACTTCCGACACTATTTTGTTTGAAATAGATAGTTTTGTAATTCTCTTACATTGCAAACCCAAAATTGAAGATAATCTTGCACGTCTTCCATTTACATAGTATTATGTTAATATTTGTATGTAAATTAGTGTTTATTATTAATCGAGAGCAGTAGACTTTGTGACTTGTAATTATAAATTTAAATAGTCATTAGTCTGTACTCTGTAGCATATAAGATATAAACGAAATAAAAATAAGTTAAATTTCATTTTTAAATCTAGTAGGGTGTTTGTTAGGTTTCAGAACTTTCAGTCGTTACAGTTTCTCAAATACGCCTACATTTTAAAATTTAATTAACCCCCTGAACATTTAACCTATCCCCCAAAATCGGGAAACTGTCCAAGTTGGCAACACTGCTCAGTCGTCACTTACTTCACCAAATCTATCTTTCTATCGCATGTGACGAATACTGGAACGATAGTTAAATTAAGTGACGCTTAAGTCACGTGCTGTCCTTGTCATTTCGGCTAGGAGAGACAGCGAGAGCCTGTGAATAGGAGCACTCGTAATTTTGATTACCATTTCAGTACTCGGTCGTTGGAGCGATTTCCCATTATCCGATCCGCAGGCTGATTCTGTGTCTTGCAACAGCAATGCGACAGGCGTAAATTGTATAACAATTAGGGAACTAAAAATGAAATCGATTCTCTTTGTAACAACAAAAATCAGAAAACGCTCTTATGACGTCAGAAAAAGTGCGTTTACCCGTGACATGAAACACACACCTACCTGTCTTCATCATTATCGGTCCGATATAGAATATCCGAGTGGAAAACGCTCTAACTCTATCGTAACATTAGGGCAGCTCACAGTGTGTTGCCAGGTGCGATTTGATTGAAATCGGGACAGAAGACAACAGAAATCGGGATTTGAGTCTATAAATCGGTACTGCCAGAAAACTGCACTTATACTTTCTTAACTCAAAACGGAACGCATGTAAAATATTATTTTTCAGTTCGCTAGGTAGCAGTGGCGAAGGCTGGTTCTCCTTTATAGGGAAGCCCTAGCCTGCATAATAGGTACGGATTTGGATGTGGGTCTTCAAAAGGTAAGTGGTTGGTAAAGCCGATAGGCATGGAGTTTTAGGAACCCCACGCCACTGCTAGGTATGTCTATACGTGTAGAAACTATATTCTAGTTTCTATACGTATATATATATTTTAGTTAATGCGAGCTAGCAGAGCGAGCGAGTAATTTTTTTTTCTAATTTTACTGGTTAAATATTGTTAAGAAAATTAGATTAGTCGTTCAGATAGTGATCTGAACGACTATTTACTTGGAAAAATAAACTATAGCGCTAAATAGAACATAGGTACTAAATATATATAGAGGTGTAAAAGTAACGAAAAAAAGCGTACCCGTATGTATTCGTTACTATAACAATTAGTAATCGTTACGTTACTCGTTACTTCTGCTACCTCATAACATGCTATGTTATGTTAGAGATACGAATCAAGTCATATTGCGCACGCGTATAGTAGGATGGCGCGGTGTCGCGACATTTGTAATTTGTAGAAAACACACTTGTACATTACATACCAAGCTGCATAAGGTGCATTTTTTCACTTTTCCGTATTTTGAACCAGACTTGTGTTTAAGTTATTATAAATTTAGTTTGATTTTATATGTAAGGTGTAGAACTACAAGTGAACTGTTGACGGAATCCATCCGGTTTGCTACACTACAGCTTTATAAATATACTTTGTCTGTTAAGAGCGAGCGAGCAAAATTTTTTTCCCATTTTGTTGGTTAAATTTTGATCAAATCCTATTTAATGAATCTTAAAAAAACAAAAGAGTATACAGAAGGTTACGAAATGTTAAATTATGTACTGTATATTAAAACTTAAAAGGGAGCGAGCCTTTTTGTGTGAGAGAGAGCGAGAACATTTTTATCCTATTTTGCAGGTCATTTGCAATCAAATCTGTTAAACCTTAAAGGAAAGAAAAAAAATATAGAAGCTAAAATGAATGTTTAGGAAATGCAACCGTGCTGCATAACTATATATAACTACGAGCTAGAGTCTACGTACCCTCCACTGACGGCCCGTTTCAATAACCTACCTACCAATAACTATTTGTTAAAAACGTCACATTTGTATCGAAAAAACCGGACCGCAAATGACTGAATGACGACGTTTTTAAAAAATAGTTATTGGTAGGTCGGTTATTGCAACCGGCCGTTAATACGCTACTGCTGCACAGGGTCATGATATAGTAGGGTTGCCAACCCCAAATTAAAATAACTAGGATTTGAAGTTGAAAAACCGGGACAATTCTATTAAAAAACAGGACGCAGTAATAGAGTTGAAACAGTTAATTTAATAAGTTAAATATTAATTCCCAATCCCAAATTCCAAAGTATTTAAATAAAATTAAATTACAAAGAAAAATAAGTACTTATACAAATAAGTGGCGCGCGAACTTTAAATTGCACGACTTTGTCAGGGCGCTATAAAAACCCAGGACGCTGCTTTGAAACTATCCAGGACAGCCTAGGACACTGTAAAAACCAGGACATGTCCTGGGAAAACAGGACGGTTGGCAACCCTATGCTATAGTTACATTTTTAGTCAAAATTACGTCTCGTCTTCGTTAAAATTAAGAAAGATGGCCTCGTGAAATATGTTTATGTAATTGCCGTATTTGATTATTCTGATTTATCGGGACATTTGGCGTCCCGATCAGGTGCAATACCTGGCAATACTATATAGAGACGCGACGCGGCGCGCACTTTAAAGATCGCGATTCAAAATTGAACTATATTCACTATTTACGGTGCAACTTGAAATTCGACACTTACAAGCATCTACAGTACAGTCCTTTCAGAGTTATTTATTTACCCCGGAGTTTGTATGAGAGTCAGAGAGTGATCCGTATATCGTGGGCATAAAGGTCCTGTCAGAGGTAAAATAACTCGGAACGGACTGTAGTAATGACACAGATTAAAGAAATAGATAAACAGCTATATAGTTAGCTTCCGATTTGATTGCACTACTACAAGCATACGGCGTGTCCACTATTGTGTGGAAAGATTGTGGGCCGTTGAATGGGAACGGCAAAATTTTCAAATTTGAATCGATTTGTATCGTTCTATGAAATCTGTTTTTGAAAATTATTAGATTAAAAGAAAAGATTTCAAAACTAAAGATAGGCTACGTACGTGTGACAGAACAAGAAAAAGTTACGCCATCTCAGTTTTCACCATATCTCAAATGTCAGCCATCTTGATTTCACCATACGTCAAATGTCAAAATGGCCCCAAAAGCTCTAAAACTGTCTCCACTTAAATAGCGGAGACAGTTTTTGCCTTAACATGCCTCGTCTATATATTATATACGTCTATGTATGATTATTGTTTTTGGTTTTCGTAACGTGAAAGCGACATCTTTCATTTATCTGTTAGGATATTGCGTTTCCATACAAACTAGTTATTTAAATTTCGCTATGTAATTGTCATCACAGCTAATAGATTTCGCTTTTCCGCAAACTGCCACTAGGGCAATTATTTATTGAACAATGTATTAGGTTATATTTATTCAATTATCTTTTATCCCCCGAGTTTGATGTATAATATTATTGAATTTTTTGTTCATATGTTCAAAAAGTATAGCTTACAATAAACATTTTTTGTGGCCACGTATTTTAATTACCAGGCAGTGAATGTATGGCGACTTGCCGGTCTCCTTTCATCAAAATCAGTCCGGAATTTCGGAGCATATACAATGCAAACAAACAAATAAATCTAATATAATCTAAATAAATACTGAAACGCTAATCAAAATTCACAGACTGTGTCTCTGCTAGCCGAAAAAGCGTCACTTAATTTAATTATCGTTCCAGTATTCGGCCGTTAGATGCCACTGGCCATCTACTGATAGACCACATCTGACACATACTTAAAAGTTTTCCGTAAGAGATCTAATAAAGGAATACTTCAAACGTAATTTACATTAATTCTTGTGAAATCGTTGAACCGAGTTAAATAGTTTAGCTTCCGCATTCCCGAGGCCGGTTGTGGTCTTGTGACATCTTGTTTTTGGTGTCTATCGGCGGAACACTTAAACGCTACTTAAATTAAAGAGGTCTTCGTCATCCTGGCGGGCAGAGATTGTCGGCCAAATAGGGTAACAAAGAGGTTTTACTTCCGCCACACGGCGAAAATCTACCGTCTAAATAGCAATTTTGTCAGTGGAACTGCTATTCACACGGTCGACGTTCGCCATGCGAGGGGAAATCGAGCTGCTTTACCCGTGTAAATCACGCATAATAAGAAATAAAACTAGTGCCAGATATATTTATATCTGGGGATATGAACTAGGATAGCAAAAAGCGTGGTGAGCTATTAGTGGACAGGTGATATTTTCAGAGAAAACTTAATACACTAATCCCCTTACTGATAAAAATATTTACACAACGGATAACTTAAACAACATCGCTGTCTTTGTCTGTCAAGTGACTTTCCAATGTATCAGACAAAGACAGCAACCTTTTATAAGTTATCCGTTGTGTAAATATTTTTATTGTTCTTATTAAAGTACATAAGGTATTTCATATTAATTAGTTTGTTATCACAGGTTACGGAAGCCAACACAAGCTTCAGTTCGATCGCTTACATCGTATTTAATGTATATTTGAGATCTTATAACAGGTGGCGCTACTTTTTCCGTGTACAAAGATTTGGGTAAATGTATGCAATAGCATGTCCTATGGGGTAACCTAAACCACTGACTTTACAGTCTCTGCTTGGCAGACGAGGACCGCGTGTGGCTTGAGAGCCTCTTATTTTTAATATTCAGTCGTATAACACAAACAGGTTTGTGTGTAAGTTTAGCAAATCCTGGTAGGTACCAGATTCACGTGGCGTGAGGTGTCACTTGTGGGTCGTGTCGTGATAATATTGTGTGCCGTATTCGCGCTATCCGAACTTACCGGAAGGTAACGGGATTAATCTGTGTCACGGATTCGGTAACGTTATATGCCGCAGTCTGAGATGTTCGGGTTACATGGTATGCGTCTTATGCTGGCAGTTGGCGGTACGGCATAAAACCATTGTGTTTGGCGGAAAAAAGCGCTTGACAACGGTAGCGCTTTGGTAGCGCTGAAAAAACAGTTGTCGCCCAGGGGGCCAGGACACGTTTACTAACTTCAATAGCACTAAGCAAAATAGCGAAATCCGCCATTTTGCTTATAAAATTTGTTTGTTTTGAAATCAGATAATAGTGTTTAATGCAATTAATTTAATTAAAGTATTATTAAAATTAACAATAATGTCAGCCCAAAATATAGTGAAATATATATGTATACATAATAAATATATGTATAAATTGATTTGAATACTTTATAAACATATATTTATGTTAGGTTAGGTTCCCCGGTTAACGCTAACCTAACGTCCTAGAGGAAAATAGCATTTAGCAGTTGACAGCGCTTACCGCAGCGATCGCCATTTTGCTTACGAGCGCATCCGAGCGCTTTTTTTCCGCCAAACACAGCCATTGATTTGAAAACTAAGGTTGGGCTAAAGCCTATAAGTTATTTTATTTTATTCTTCACGTAGACATTAACAAAGACACATTTGAAAGTTATAACAATACATTGGCGTTTGACGCACATTTGACAGAAAAAATCTTCATACAAGAAAGTTACACCATCTTGATTTGGGTTGGGCGACTGCCCGGGGCGCCGGATAAAAAGGGGCGCCACAGGCGTACTTTTCTATCCCTTGCACACTGAGTGAGACCTACATACTCGTCAGTTCTCTAACGGATGATGCATGATATATACCAGGGCTTCCCAAAACTTTTTTTACTGCGACGCCTCTGGGGAATATCTACGACTGGTAATGTTGGAAAGCCCTGATCAACACAAAATAATTTTCACGCTTCTCATCGACCAGACGTCACGCGACGCGACGGCTCGCTTGTTGTTTACAGGGCATCGTCTCAACAGTGAAAACAGTCATTGTCAAGGTTGGCGTTGGAGAGGTCCACTGCGACTGTCGTGTGCGGTGTGACGCTCTAATGACGATTGCAGGGCTGGTGGCGAGAAAGTGAGTACGGCAAGGAAACGAGCAGACGGATAGTCTCATGGTAGGCTGCCATTCTTTACAGCAAAGTATCAAGGTAATTCAATGTATTAATTTCTCTCGGCAATCTTCGTTTTTCAAGTTAAAAAGAAGTGTTAACCCAGAGCCTAAAGTACTACCATACCAATTTTCATCAAAATCAGTTCAGTTTACTTTCGCGTGAAAGAGCAACAAACATCCATCCGTCCTCACAAACTTTCACATTTAAAATAGTAGTGGGATGCTCTGTTCTTTCTGCTCAGATTTCAGGTTAGTTGCATTATGTGTTCTATTGTTCTCTGTGTTTACGTTTCGATTTAACTGGATCTAAACGGCGTATAGCGCATCTAGAGCTCGTTCATTCCATTTCCTTTAGTACTTGGCTTAGAAAAACGTATTTTAGCTATATCATAAATTAAAAACTTAAGATTGATAAATAAAGTTAATTTAAAAATATGTATTTTTGTTTTTTAATTTCCACTGATGAAAACACCTCGAAGTTACTTCCGGCAAGGATTTGACGTCACAAGCACACTAAACACATACCTACGTAGTAGTGAAACGGAACGTGTTTCTCTTAATAAATAGTTCATGACATCTTTTAAAGTTATTTATGTCAAAACGTCAAACGGAACACTAGCACAGTTTACAAATAGTACTAGTAGTATGACGTCACATCACAGATAATCTATCAACCAACATGGCGAATAGTGTTGGCGGTTTTAAAAAGTGTATTTTTTAAATATTTTATGTAGGTTTTTATGTTTCAAAATAATATAATACTATTGTTTTTGTGTAATGGAACAATTATGATGCGTTTAGGACATAAATAAAAACAAGGTTAATTAGTAGCCTATTGTGGGAACAGATGAGTATGGTAAGGTAAGGTGTGCAAAAAGCTACCTAGTTTGACGAAATTGGGTTCATTTTGTCGCAGTTTCTTAAATAACCTTTTAAGAAAGAATCTACAAAGTTGACCATTATCAACATTCAAACAAATATTTGTACAGGTAATTTTTAAAATGTTTGTTTCATTAATTCAACAAGTTGTATTTAAACGATTGAAATAATAAAATACTTGCGCATTAAAATAAATATTGTAAATTAAATATTGATTTATCAAAAAAAGTTCTCAAGAAAAACATAAAGGTTTCTTTAAAATTTTAACAAACTAGTGTGCATCTTACCTGAAATATCCTATGTATCTATGTAAGTACCGTGAGAGAGCCATACTTCGGCACGAACGGGAAGGCTGGAGTGCTGGACCGAAGAAATACCATGGCTTACATAAAACCGGCGCGAAAACGCGGCAACGCACTTGCCACTTCGCTGGTTTTGTGTTTCGCCCAGTGAGTTTGGAGTATCAGGGATTCCCCTAGTGTTGCGAGTGTCCATGGGCTGTAATCTCTTACCATCGGGCGTCATCCGTCTGCTCGTTTTCCTGTCTTGGTCCAATAACATATCACAATCTAACGGAAATTACATTGCATCTCATTTCAACACCAATATTTAATCAGCTTATATAGATGATGCTACTTTATTGAATCAATAAACTAATTCCCACGGATTTCACCGGAAACCAAAGATATTGCACGAAAACAGCTCTCTGTCTACATAAACGCTTCTTAAATCAGGAGGCTCTTAAGTGACATCATTGATAAGTTAAATTAAATTTGATATGACGTGACGTGTCACGTGTTTGTTAGTTACTGTAACTGGTTTGTTAGCGGGCCTCTGACCCAGAACATCAAAAGTGGCAACAGATGTGTGTGTGCCGTGTGGAACGAGGGACCTAGCTGAATTTCCCTAAAATAAAACATAGAAACTATTAGTAGACGACTAAAAAGAAATGTAGCAAAAGTCTAGGAATTTGTCGAAAACTAACTTGTTGTCGGAAAACTACAGCCGTCATAGTGTGGTCCCGCCGTAGTCCGTCCACACAAAAGCACAGATTACTAACTAATAGGGAAGGACATAGGCTACTTTTATCGCAGAAAAATGCGCGGTTCTCGTGGGATTACTTTTGCAAAGTCGCAGGCAACGCCTGGTAAGTGGTATACAATAAACATGTCAATCGATGCTTGTTACTGCACTTACGGCCGGTTTCAATAACCTATCTACCAATAATAATTGGTTAGATTTCGTCATTATTCATTTGCCGGTTTTTTGCGATACAAATGTGACGTTTTTAACAAATAGTTATTGGTTGATAGGTTATTGAAACGGGCCGTCAGAGCATTAAACAAACCTTGTACATTATCAGCAATATAAATTAAATATTATTATAATAATACTTTGCTGACAGTTGAAGTTACTCACCTGAATTATCGTAAGGGCTTGTTTCTACTGATCATAAATATATATGTATATATATATATATATATATATATATATATATATATATATCATCATAAATATATATGTATATATATATATATATATATATATATATATATATATATATATATATATATATATATATATATATATAAAGTAAGCAGCGACAAAACTTCCGAATAAGCTATCCGACACATAATATAAGGCGATTGTGAAACAGGACCTTATAGTAGGTAGTATTAGAGCAGCAGCTCTCCAAAACAGTAATTGAATTTTAAGTATTTATGCCTACCTCTAAATAGTAAACAAATGTTTCTTTTTACTACTTTGTAATTTAGTAATCCTTCTAATGTTTAGTTGTTTTAGTAAAAGGAAAGTGTTGTGTGTTGTGTTATCAGCCAGTTATTTATTAGTTCGGACCACTACGTGAAAGTGTTCCCACAGCATAGGCAGGGGGACGGCTGCGGTAAATGTAACCGAGCTTGTCACAGTTTTGTAACACATTTTACGAATTAAATAAATAACGTAACTTTACGTGGCCTGGGAGGGAGGATAGACAAATACCACAGCCTCACAGAAAACCGGTGTGCAATAAAGCTTGCGTTGTATTTCGCCGCGAAAATATAAGACTACTTGAAAGCAACGCAGATAGAGTTTTTATTTTATAATATTAACTTACAGGGGGGCATCTTATAACCTGCAAGGCTACTTCTGTGTACCTATGTATCTTGACTTTTGTTATATTACATTTTAAAAGAACAACTATTTTTACATCTTTTTGCTAAATAGTGGCCTGCGTGAGTTTCTTACGCCGGTTCTTCTCTCCGGGTTAGCTCCCGAACAGGTGGTAGGTCACCTAGTAGGAGAATTATGAATGAATTTTAAATAAAAAAAATATATATATATTTTTTTAATTTAGAAGGATATCGTTCAAGTAATAATTTAGGGGTCAAGGGATTATTACTTTGTTACTTGTAATTAGTATCTGTCATTTTGTCTATTCTTCCATAGAATAGACTCATTTCTGCGGCGGTAATGCAGCATGCTACGCCCGCATGTGTCATAGTGAACAAAGTTTATAAACATTCAGCTCTCAGCCTATATATCCACAACAATGGCGCCTGAGCAGGCACTCAGGTTTTTGAATATTATATTTCACTTCACCACACGTTTGTAATTTAAATAGTATGTAATGTTAGTGTAAAATATGACTTACATATTGTAGCGGTGCCACTATTTCAAAATTATTTTGCAGGTATCTTGAGAATTTCTTCGTCTCGCTCTTGACTCTTGGCATTTCAGCGTTCTGTAAAGAAAAAAACCGGCTAAGTGAGAGTCGGACTCGCGGAGAAAGGGATTCGTACCATTATCTATACAACTATTAAAAGTGCGGTCGTGGAGCACGTAGAATTTCGTACATTGCTCTTTCACTCGCGAGCGAAATAGACCAGGGTCGATAGTTTTCAAAGCCAAAAAAAATAATAGTAGGATAAAACCCATTAGAAAAGGAGGAGAATATTATAAAAATGAAAGTAAAATAATTTACGGGCGATCTGAGGTCGGGAAGGGGATGGGGGTGAGTTTTTAAGGGTAAAAAACGGTTTATCTCGATTTCCGGCAAAACTAAAAGTCCTATGGAAAAAAGTCAAATGGCAAAGTTGTAGGTAGTCAAATGGCAAAGTTGTAGGTAGGTAGGTAGTTTTTTATTATTATATACAATTTTGAGCTATTTATTAAAATTTACACTTTAATTACTCGAAAAACGTAAGATTACATGTTACATTGATAAAAAAAAATTGCAAATCAAAATATACTAACTACTATAATTACCAACAAATAAGTTAATAAAATTAATATTTAATAAGACATCTACAATATTTGGAGAAAGTTGTCGAATCTTCTTTAAATTATATGCGTAGATGCCTGATTTATAACTATTTTAAGATAACTTATATACCTGAGTGACCTACGAAAAATTTTAGCCCATCAAAAGGTATTTCATAGAGAAGTGGGGAAGGGGCTAGGCGGGTCTGGGTCTTACTACATAGATACCTACTATTTCGTAGCAGCTGTAACAACCGTTAGCCTAGCCAGTATTCGAAATACAGTACAGTATACAACATCGTTTATAAAAATACACGTGCACGCTGAGTTTCTTGAAGATAATTGTGACAAGCTTACTTAAAAAAAAAAAAAATTTCGAATCTGCATAGGAAGGTAAATACTATCTCTATTTTTATCTGTATCAATCAACTCAAACATAAAAATAGTAATATTTTCTTTAAAAATAGTATGCTTAACGTAACATAACCTAAAGATTAAAATTGAATGATATTTTAGTACAAGATTAAAAAATAATAATCTCCTTAATATTGCACAAACAAATTTAGTTACTCCCATGAAAAAAAAAAAAATTTCAAAATACATAAAAAATATATTAAAAATCTATAAAAAAATATATAAAATATATATCGTAAATATATTTTTAATAACTAACTTTTGGCCGATTTTCATATAAGTACCTATATTTTATACATTTCAAATATATTTCAGATATATTCAAAGTATATATTTTTTTATTTTTAGCTGTTTTTTATATATTTTGAATGAAATATATTTTAAATATATGAAATATACATTAGTATTTTTTTTATCAATGTAACATGTAATCTTACGTTTATCGAGTAATTAAAGTGTAAATTTTAATAAATAGCTCAAAATTGTATATATAATAATAAAAAAAATATTTCGAATTCGAGTTTTTGTCGTTTTTTTGCATTTTCTGAGAAGATTTACTATAGTAACATATATTTTTTTTCACCATCGGAAAGTAGAGAATTCAACAAACAGAAAGCATATCAACTTTTTGAAAAAAGCTGATATTTTGACGGGTGAATTTTCGATTGAAAATTAGGGTGCTTTTTCGATATTAATTCAAAATAAGGTGAAAAAATAAATAAATGTAAATACAAAAGTTTTAGATCTTTTTATTACCTACAACTTTGCCATTTGACTTTTTTCCATAGGACTTTTAGTTTTGCCAGAAATCGAGATAAACCGTTTTTTACCCTTAAAAACTCACCCCCATCCCCTTCCCGACCTCAGATCGCCCGTAAATTATTTTTCCTTTCATTTTTATAATATCCTCCTCCTTTTCTAATGGGTTTTATCCTACTATTATTTTTTTTTCACTTTTTATTATTTTTAAAGGCTTCTACCCTGGTCTAAAAGTAAAACTTCATTTATCATTTAAAAACCATAAATACTCTCAACGCGCCTAAAGCGTTTCACTTCAATAATGCCTAGACAGCTAAGCGTTTATGTAATCGACGTCACATGTAGTAATGCATACAATCACTTATTTACATGACAATACCTTACAGCACGCCCCATATGGCCGGTGGCCCAAATGTCGAAAAACAAAGACTGCTCGACTCTAAAGCTATGGCAAAGTTCATGTAATGTTTCTTTGTTCAAACTCCAGGACCCGGCCAGTTCCACCGAGACGCGATGCGACGAGACGCAGCGCTGCATTTTAAAGATAACGTTTAAAAATTAAACTTTATGCCCTACACAAGAAGATAATGAATGACTAAATTAATGAAATACTTCTTTTCTTTTCTTTTCTTCTATTGTGCACATATTTTTACAATTTGAAATTGAACTACAATCTATACTATTAAACAGTGTAGAACACAATGGCGGCCTTAATACTATTTAGTAATTTCTTCCAGGCAACCACGGGTGGAGGACAGTAATAAAGGTAGGTTAACGTGAATGTTCAAAATAAGTACCTATCTGTTAGCGTAGATATTTTGATATAATATACAAACAGATACATACACACAAATACATCCCTACTAATATTATAAATGTGAATGTAAGTTTGTTTGTTACTCTTTCACGCAAAAACTACTGAACGGTTTTCGATGAAACTTGGTATGGTAGTAGTTTAGGCTCTGGATTAAAACGTAGGCTACTTTTTATCCTGAAAAGTACAGTGCTCCCGAGGGACACTATTTACGCGGGCGGAGCCGCGGGCAGCAGCTAGTCATTTATAATTTAATAAAAGCAGAATGAAAGTGTAAGTTAATTACGATAATAGGGGTTCAGGAATCTGCTAAGAGTCCTCACCAGAGCCCCAACTGGGCACTGCAAGCTTCACAAATACCTCAACAGAATGGCCATTGGTGGGTACTGATATAACGACTGGCAGATTCTGCGAGGAAAAGGATGAGACGCCTTCCCATCTCCTTGACTGTCCAGCACTTCAGCAGAGTAGAAACAGGTACCGGGCCGCACTGTTAGTCAACACTCCACAGTTGCCTTTTTAAAAAAGATTTATTTATTATATGTAGTAATGAAATAGAAAAACGAAATAGTAATTATAGAAACAACTGGCGCGGTCGGGAGATGGAAACGGAGTGTTCCATGGTCTGGGACTTATGGGAAAGCTAGGGTGAGCATTTTAGCATACAGGAGCGGGATATAACACCTCCCGGCGCGCGGGGGTAGACTAAACTTCGGGGACGAAGCTTATGGAAAACGGAATAAAGAAGTTAGACATTTACTCTAAGGGTAGGTGTAAGAACAGGTTTAGTGTTCATTTTGCCTTTAGCTAATTCTTGAAGAGGCATAGAAGGAGATGAAGGTGTATCTTGGGTTGGAGATGGATTTACAGAAAGAGTTTGGGAAAATCTTGGAAGGATGCGAGGACAGCAGTGGTGTCTCTTTGTTAAGATACTTACACAGAACATTTATAAACGCATAATAAAACGATAGCACAAGAAATTATTGTTAAAGTAGTGGAATAATGAGTTTCGTACTTGATAAAACTATGTTCACTAATATTATAAATGTGAATGTAAGTTTTGTTTGTTACTCTTGCACGCAAAAACTACTGAACGGATTTCGATGAAATTCGTTATGGTAGTAGTTTAGGCTCTGGATTAAAACATAGGCTACTTTTTAACCCGAAAAAGTACAGTGATGGAGGGATATTGTATTTAGGCGGGCGGAGACGCGGGCAACAGCTAGTATTATAATAAGTAACAACATAATATTATAAGGATGAAACATTAATTTTAAGAGAACAACTTCAAAAAAATAATAATAACACAATTTAATTCTTATTAAAAAAAAAACTCATTAGCAATGGAAAGAAAGTGCTCTTTGTCCAATGCCTTAAACCGACTGAGTGTTTTGTCTCTTTCATGTCTATTGGTAAAGCGTTCTGTGAGTTCGCTTTGATTTGTCACTATTGACAGACTGCATGGTCAGGATGCGCCTTTACTAAAAGTTATGAAGCATGAACTCCAGGGGCCTTTCTATACAGTGTACTTACTGAGAAGCTTCGAGAAATGTAAGTAGATATGTATGTATATGGATTGTTTTGTCTCCTAATTCTCGGCGTCGAGAAAACTCGCTCGAGACAGACGACTTGTCGTAAGTCTGGATGCCGTAATCATCTGAAACAAAGACAATAAATTATTTGTCAAAATTTAACAATTGCTATATTCCATCACGGCCACTAACTATTATCATTTATCATAGATGTTAATGTTCACAGCACAATATGCCATAATAACATTTTCAAAAAAAATGTCTGTTTGTTTACATAATATCAATGATGAAATTTGTCGTTTCCCGAGTATATATTATATTAGTACTTGGAGCTACAAACTCAAACTGATACTTAAGGCTCACACAGACGAGAGGCCGATCGTTTCATTTAGAACTAACGTCAGTTCGGCCTGAACGGTTTCGAGCACATACACGGAGAAAATCGCATCCGACCGAACTGACGTCAGTTCGGCCCTTAGATTAATAACGCCTAGATAGTCTTCAAACAAACGCATCGTACAAAGTGAAGCAAGCAACAGTTGGATGTAGGCGTAAGCATTACATAGCGACACGCACACAAACAAAACTTTAAAGTTTTAGAGTGTGTACAGTTTTAAGGGACAATTTTTGCTCTTAAAATTGGAATAATATTTCTTAATATCGTGAGATGTAAAAATATAACTTATATTTCATTTTAAACCATCTAAACACGATTTGTGAACATTATTTCTATTAAACTAGTATTAAGGAACATATTAAGGATTATCTCAATACTGGCAATAATTTAAATTGATAGTTATAAAAATAAGAAAATATTAAAAAAGTTGCAACTATTATTATTATTATAAGCCATAAAAATATCGAAATAAATTTATTATTACTACTAACACTTTCACAATTCACAATCTGGTCTGAAGGACTTTGTATCCATGGTCATGGATAAATAAAAAAAAAAATCACAATCTGGCAGCAAGATGGCGACATAATATTATTTTGTTTTAAAATGTTTTAAATATTTGGCTTAATACAAGTCAAATTGTTCGGACATAACATTTCTTACTGACATATGAAAATTATGTCCGAAGCTTTTTTAATTAATAAATTTTAATAACGACACAAACCGTCATGTTTTTATAGTCGGAGATGTATGCACTAGCGCTTGACCTTGACAACTGACGGGTCGTTCGAACAAACTGAGCCGATATGGCTCAGTATGATTTGCTTCACTTTTCATGCGCGTACCCGGTTTCTAGGTGTTTTAATTTAAGGTTCGGCCTGAACGGTTCGAGCACATACACGGAAAATTGCCGCGAGCTTCGGTCGTGTTTTTAGGGTTCCGTACCGACTAACTACCGATTTAATTTCTATATACGTAATATTTCCTACTAGGTACATATATTTTTTTAATTTAACGGTAATATTATTATATTTTCAATTTAATATTAAAACTGAAAATGCAGTAAACACAAAATCCCTAAAAAAACTTTTAGGGACTCCTAAGTTTATAGTTATCGGTACTCTTTTAGTAGTTTTTAGTAGAAAACGACGCGAGTTTCGCTTCAGTCCATACGGCCGACTGATGCGATCTCGAAATTGCACAAAGACGATATGATTTGGCATCCGTTCAGGCCGAAATGAAGGAAAACCGGAACGTTTATCGTGACCGGGGGCCCCTTACCCGTTTCGGTTTTCCACTGGCAGTACAACAATCAACAATGTTCCCGCACGATATTAGAACACTGCACAAGACTACACAGATCTAGTTACGGAGACATTATTATATGGTCTAGAAAGACCTGGAAGTAGCTATGGAAGTTATGCTGCGTTGAATAATGAATTACATCAATAAAATATGCACGTGTGACTAAAGATAGGTTTTATTTTATTTTCACTTTGCTAGTAACAAATATTTTCTACTAATGTAACAGGTCATGGCTGATCGATCATCTATACTAATATTATAAGGAGGAAATATTAGTTTGTTTGTATGTCTGTTTGCATAAGTATTGCATTGCCGGGCTCCGATACCATCGGGCTGATTTTGATGAAATTTGGCACTGACATAGAGTAGACCACGGGAAAGGACACGGGCTACTTTTTATCGCTGGAAAATGTGCTGTCCTGCGGGATTTACTTTTGCGCGTACGAAGTAGCGGGAAACAATTTAGTACATAGTAAAATTAATGTGACAGATATTGAGAAGGGCAATAATTTTCTTAATTTATATTATAAAAATAAAAATAAAAAATAATTAAAACCATGCACTTAGTTATTTTATAATCGTCTCTTAAACTTTTTTATAAATTATTTAAAAACCTCAAACCAAAGAAGTAAAACCTATAAAACAGCGCCACCTATCAGTGTTTGAATAAAAATATTTGCAACATTTTGCCAATAGATGCCGCTTTTAAGCTCGCTACCATTAAACCATTTTGCGGGAGGAGACCAGGAACACTTGATCCTTTGGGAGACTAGGGACATCGTACACTCAATTTACAGAGCCTGTATGGGTAATACCTACTCTTACAGTGGCTATGTCGGTAGTATACGATACCGGCAAACTTTTTCAAACGAGTAGAATCAGTATGGCACTTTTTAAAATGGTGGACGATAAATAATATTTGACGCAATCAACTTTTATTTTGTTAGTTTTTATTCTGATTTAACAGTTATGTAGAAAATATATTTAAATATTTAAAGCTAGCCACACACGTAAGGTTAGCCTGCACAGTTACACTTGTCGGCTGTCTGGTAAGTTTGAGTTGATTTACCTTATGGAACCGTGCTACGGTTTACATAAACAGACAAATCTGTCGGGTATACCTGTACGTGGTTATATTTTTTTTATTTGTTCGAAACTTACAGCTACTTTTACAATTCAATTTAACTAGTTACTAACTACAAGCCATTTATACGTTTTCATGAATAGAAATAGCATGGCTAGCATAAGATGTGTATGAATATAAAACGAATCCTTATCCATTTTATGACTTTTGGCAAATTTAAATAAAAGTGACAATCATAATCAACTTGAATACAAACTGTGTTGGCACTTGGCCGTGACCTGGCCGAGCCGAGATTTCGTGCGAGCAAAAAGAAATAACGGAAACCGTAGTTTCGGAGCCGATTCAATGCAAACGAACAAACAAATCTTTCCTCTTTATAATATTAGTATAGATCATATATCTAAATAGTATAGATTTGTTTATAGTTTACACATAATATACATGGTTTTTGGGGATACTTAATTCCCCCTGCATCAAGTGTCGTCAGTTTCCCCTTCACTTCGATCGTCAGTCTTTATTTTATCGAATACGTCTTAATATTTTTCCAGTGACCGTCATTGAAATTGCTGCCACAGAAACACAACGAATGATAACAAAACATAGACATTTTTCTGCCTACTCTTACTAAAATTCGATTCGATTTCGCGCGTCGTCTTATCATCTCAGAAGGAATACAACAGTCAACAGTAAGGTTTACGTTGTGGCCATAAGAGTGAATTTGCTATAATAAGTTTCAAATCGACGCTCCAATGCGCTTCGACTTTCCCCTATATTGACCCCGGGTCTTGGCGCGGTGCGGAATGCGCGCGAAGCGACGCGAAGGGGGGATCAGTCGACGACACGCCGTCAAGCACACCGTGTCTTCATTGCTGTCAATTACACAACAATTGTCAGTTGTGTATATGTTCAGAAACATGGATATAGACGAAAAGTTGATCCGTTTGGTAAAACAACACCAATGTTTGTACAATATACAAGCCAAAGAATACGTCGACAAGAAATCTAAATATAGGGCTTGGGTGCAAATAAGTCAAGAAATGAACTTAACAAGTAAGTTAACCACTGTTTATAGATTATAGACTAGTAGCACTAGAAAAACATAAAATTCCAGTCATTTTCATGGAGTAAGTACATTTTAAAAGTAATAAATGAAATGTGCTAAAAATTCACGTGAATGAAGTTTTCGAGGGTCGTCATGACAAGATGGCAGCGCAGCGGCGCGCGGTACCAGTAATTTTAAGCTTTATTCTGATTGTAATAAGACACAGTATCGTCGCAGCAAACATTAGAACACTATGTGTACTGTGGTAACTGCTATCGTGTGGTAACTGGTAAGTTGGTAACGCGCCGCTACGTTCGTCGGACTGCTCGCGACGCCGCGCAACTATGTCTGTTAAAGCGATTCCATGTTTTTCGTGATAAAAAATTCGTGGCTGCTAATCCGGTAGAAGTGGACCATAAATATAAATTTGTATATTGTTCAATGGTTTTAATAGGGATGAAAAGTGTTGATTATAGATTCATAAATCTAAAAGAAATAGGTATTTAGATTGGCGCGATTAAAAATTTTATACAAATAAAAAATATCGCCCATCTCTTTCTAGCAAAACGACGGGTGCGACTCGTGACGTCACAGGCTGATATATCGTCTATTTCATATTGTAAATTTAAATTGTTTGTATCTTCATTATTTTTTAAGATATACGAAAATGGATTCTAGATTGTGTAATAACATGTTGTCTAACATCGAATAGACGAAAACAATTTTTTTAGGCAACATGCCTAATAATATTAAACATTTTAAAAATAATACAAAATATAAAATTTCACGGAATAGACGCCATCTATGAGTGATTGTATGAAAATAATTGCTACATTTCATCAATAGATGTCGCTTTTAAATGTAAAGGCAATTTTGTAAAAACCGATCCAATTTTTATAGGTACAATTTTAAGTTAAAATTTAAAAAATATTTATATTAATTTATATATTTTCAGTAAGCGAATGTACCAAAAAGTGGAAAATACTCCGGGACTGCTACCGAAAAGCGGTGAGAGTGCGGCAGCAGATGCTCAGCGCCGGCAGAACGTGCAGAAGACCGATCAAATACGAAAAGAATCTAAAGTTCCTCGTTCCTTATCTAGTAGACCGAAAACCACCCCAAAAGAAAGATAAAACCGAAGATACGGATGACCCGCAAAGTCTAGACTGGAACGAAAAGATCACGCGGTTATACAGGCATTATACTGACGCGAAAAAGCTGGAGAACCCCATCGATAGTTTTTTTCTCACTATGAGTAGGAAAGTTAAAATGATGCCCAAGAAAATACAGGCAGAAATAGAGCGAGATATATTCAGAATAGTCAATCAGGCTGAAATGAAGCTAGCTTATGGTAATTGTAACACTAGCGCCATCGACCTACACGAGTATATGCCAACTATTAGTAGTGATGCTAGTTCAAGTGGTGTAGAAGTAGAGTACACGCCTGTTTATATGTCCAACACCTACTCCATGCCGTTGTCTACACAAATAAAAGAGGAAGTTTTTGATGAATAATAAACTTATGTTCTTATTACCTTCTTACATTACAATATTGTTGCTAAATACAATATTGTTTTCACAATTTGTAAAATGATACTAAGGGTGACACGCGCAATTGCTAGCCCTGCACCAAATTATCAGCACCCTGAACAAATAGTAAAATCATATTAATTTTTGTTTCCACTTAGTAAAAACAAAAATGTAATGTTTCTGTAATCTAATTCCGCCCACCACACCACACTGTTCAATTTAAAAACAGCGACATCTATGTAAACGATTGTTGGTGTCCTAACTAAGGTGTTTTTTGTCAGGTTCCTTGTTTGCCATTGTAAGCTCACGTGTTTTCATTATATGCTATTTTTGACCTTTATGATATTTTTCACTGAACCTTTTGGCTTGACTCTTATCTGAGATGTTTTATAGTACTAATCTAATAAAAGGGAGTTAATGATAAAACATATGGTGCTGACGTCTGGGTCCAATATTTTGCAAATTCCAATTTATTAGCACTAGTGGTCTAATATGGAATAAATGAAGGTTACATCAATGTTTTAAAAACTCTTTACGTTGCATAGTATATAGTATATAGGGGATCAAGTCTCCCTTATATGGGGACACTTGGTACAAATCCGTGTCTTTAGTTTCAGCAGGTAAATTAGAACTTATTTTGACTGATATTCTGTTGGTTGTTGAAGATCATAATGACTTAAGAATATTAGTGGAATTAAAAATAATTAAAAATACTACATTAAAACTTGGAATACCTATATACCAAGCATAATGAGACAGACTTGGCTAATTTATAAGAATTACGGTTATATTTTTTTAAAGACCGATTTTTTAAATTGATTATCAGGCATAGACATTATTCTCTGAACATTGTTTTATTTCATATTAACTACCTCATTTCATCACCACTATCATATTACTGATAATTGGGTAGCCCGGTGCTAAAAATTGACGATGAGGGTGCTAATAAATGGTGACAGGATAATTTTATACTTATGCTTATTTTTATAAAATGTGGATGAACATAAAACTATTTTATGAAACAAAAATCAGGCATTTATTAAATAATGGATCCAGAAAACTCTTCATTGTGAGTAAAAAAGTATTTTCCTCTGTAATAATCGGGGTTAAATGAGGACTATCTCAAAAGTGCTGATAATTGGTGCTTGATATTTACTTTTTGAGCACTAAAACATTTTTTCTGTTTTGGCGGAGATGATGGGTGACGATGTTGTTTTTGTATTTCTTTCATAAATTTGTGTTATGTCGGTTCTTAATGTGTAATATTAGTAGAATATTAATCATTCGTTAACGTGCACAAGTGTGGGCAAATGGTACAACTTCAAAAAGCGTGCTATTTTGTGTTCCGCCAAAACTCCCTAGGAAGATTCAGTAAAGCGTATACTCTTCTTGAAGGTCGTAATGGTCCGAAATACCGTTGGCGACGGTTCATTCCAGAGTTTTACTGTGCGCGGCAGAAAGCTTCGGGTTAAGCGCAAGGTGGAGGACTGCCTCATGAGGACTCATCAAGGTGATGAGGATGATAAATAGCTTGGAACGGCGCGGTGGCGAAAAGTTGCAGCAGGTATAAGTCCGAACAATAATTCCGTTCCGAGTCCGCCAATATATTATATAAAAAAACATTTTGTTCATGTCAAATTTACCATGTAATAATATTAAACCTCGATTTATAATCTCACTCAGTAAATTAACATTTCATTCACTTCACTTGTATATCGCTGTTATCAGAGTTCATAAAAAGACAAACAAAGCCTTGTAAAATGTGTATATTTTATAACTTAATCATAATAAATATATTACATACACCTAATTATTTATGTATCGTCTTGTGGTTCTCATTCTTGATGCGGCGACGCTGTCGAAAACCCATCTCGAGCAGATCTCTCCTTTGTTAATTCCTATTGTGATGTCGGCGCCATCTTGGATTCCGCCATTTTGCGTTAACCCGCCATTTTGAATAATACCATAATTTAACCCTCCATTTTTGGCACAACAATTTTGGGTTCCGCCAATTTGAGTCTTGATTCCTTGCGTTAACGCACTATTTTTACGACAACATGGCTTATCCGTCACGACTGCGCCACACATGGTCAGTAGTTGCAATATGGCGTCCCTCTGCTCCGCGTCTTGTGTGATATGGACCTTCATACCGCGGAATATATTGTAGGCGTATTCGTGATTCATACGCCCCAGTGCTGAGCGCTCCACGCGCGCTTTCTGTAAAAATAATAAAATTATTATAAGAAAAAAAAAACCAAATCAGTACTTATTCTAAATAAACTTATGGAGTGGTTTCGAAAGGCAGATTAGTTTTATACTATTAAAGGCCTGTTTCACAATTGTTTAATAATTTGTCGCTGCTTACTTGATATCGAGCGACAGAGACAAAAAAAGCAAATATCTGACACATATCATATTTTGAAAAGATTGTGAAACAGGCCCTAAACCTCTAATTATAATAATCAAAAGTATGTATTTTTACTCTAGAAAGATACCACCAACTAAATACTAACTTCAATTTTATAAGCCGGGTGTACTAAAATAATCAGACAATTATAAGCATAATATTAAGCAAAGGAAAAATATTCTATCAAATCTAAAATGTTGTTTGATAGACACACACAAGAAGTGCCAACACTGGCAACGGGGAAGGACATACACAGCACAAGCTGTTACAAGAAGCGTAGAACGAAAACATATCGTAACAGTAAGGTAAAATTCATTGAAATCTGCTTGTAAAAACAAAAAAATTTTGAAAAGACCTACGACGACTCAAACGCAAGTGAAAAGGATAAAATAATTTTAAGCCCCTGTCTTGAATAATATTTGTGTAACGAGACGGGATAAACATAAAAAGCTATTTTATAAGTTGATCTATCATGGAGTCGGTCATATAAGTAATCCTACTACTATTATAAATGTGAAAGTTTGTGAGGATGGATGGATAGATTGATTTAAATAAGCCAAACAGGTAAACTGAACGCAGCTATAAATATTTGACAGTCAAGTGGCAAATTGAACATAGCTAACAGTTAGTTTGGGAAACATCCAACGTCATTTTTAGATTTATCTGGCAATTTTGCCAATATTTTATTGTATTATTATTAATAAAATAAGTAATTTTCATATAAATGTAAAAAGCTTTTTTATGAAAACAATCCTACTACAATTAGAAATGTGA
The DNA here is from genome assembly GCA_963565745.1 of Phengaris arion. Classification (NCBI taxonomy): domain Eukaryota; kingdom Metazoa; phylum Arthropoda; class Insecta; order Lepidoptera; family Lycaenidae; genus Phengaris; species Phengaris arion. Next base: position 3,408,209 of record OY751444.1, on the reverse strand, counting down.
AAGTTTGTGAGGATGGATAGATGGATGTTTGTTACTCTTTAACACAATAACTACTGAACGGATTTTGATGAAATTTTGTATGGTAGTAGTTTGAGCTCTTGATTAACACAGACTACTTTTTATCCCGAAAAAGTACAGTGTTACCGTGGGATACTGTATATACGCGGGCTCCGCCGCGGGCAAAAGCTAGTGTAGAGTATAATATACCCGGGTGGCTAGAGGGTTTTAAATTATTAAATTTTTTTCAATTGCGTTTTAAACGTCGTGGGTTTTATCAAAAAATTTTTACTTTCAGATCAGCCAAAAGTATCTCGACAATAATCAGTAATCTATATTATATAAAAGAAAGTCGTGTTAGTTACACTATTTATAACTCAAGAACGGCTGAACCGATTTGGATGAAAAATGGTGGGGAGGTAGCTTAGAACCAGGAGACGCACATGGGATACTTTTTATCCCGTTCCCGTGGGACGTGTCACGTGACATAAAACGTGGTATAACAAACGCAACTGACAGCTAAACGTAATGTTGTCTATGGTTATCCAGTTGAACGTCGCGTCACTTTGACAGCTCGGCAGAGCAAGCGCCGCAGTAGTTTTGCCGCCATAAAAAAAAACGCGCTGTTATATTGTTAATAAAACCTATGCATGTCATGTAAATTTAAAAAATATAATAAATTCCGTCATTACGAAATAAGAATTGAAACAGAGATTTATGATTATAACACATTACAGATAGTAGAATCAGTACTAACTGACGCGTAAACATTATGTATGGTTGAAAATTTGACAATTAGAAATTTTGAAGTTGACCGGCTGATGTGTTTGTTTCGAGTTTCTATTAGCTTATTGTGCTGATATTATCATTAACCATGCCGCGACCAAGACGATCGAATATGTCAAAGCCGAGATCTATACACATTTTAAAACTATACATTTTATCCATTTATATTCATAATTACAGAAGCTAGGAGAGCGGACAGACAGACAGACATACAGACAGACAGACATACAGACAGACGGACGGACAGAGCGAAACTATAAGGATTCTTTAAGTATTACGGAACCCTAAAATGGATTGCAATTCCAATGTCTCGCTAAAACTCGAGAACGGCTGGACCGATTTGGCTAATTTTGGTCTTGAAATAATTGTGGAAGTTCACGGAAGGTTTAAACGGTGAGAAATGTCGGGAAAATTGTGAAGAAAATACTGTACATGTAGGTGTAGGTTGGAGATGTAGGTGTAGTTATTTATTCCAGTTCACAGTTGAGACAGAACAACGTGTGTCGGGACAGCTAGAAATAAATAATGATTTGACTTTACTGTTATGATAGATTTTTCATGTCTATCACTTCTATACAAAAAGATTGCCGAGCGACATTAACATGATAGGCGTACTGAACACATTAGTATTATAACCTCACCTGAGAAATCTTCATCAGATGCCTCACTTCGTACCCCACATGGTGTATCCATCGGTTCTGTCTCACGGAGTCCATGACCCAGGCTGCCCGCAGCACTCTGCAGCCCCGCGCCGCTCCCAGCAGAGCGTTCACGGTGCGAGGCTTCTCTGGACTCATTATTGCTCCGCTCTGGGTAAAATCTGACCTTGGGTCATTTCTATGTACCACTGCACCACTTATTGGGGTCAGTTGTTGTGGTTTGCTAAATTCGGACCTCACATTTCTCTTTTCTGCCTCACTTTGGCTCAAATCTGACCTTTCATTCCTTTTTTCAGCTTCATTTATTCTTGTTACGGGCTTTCTAAACATAGATTCTAAATTTGCCATCAAATCATCTCTTACTTTGCATCGGGTCAAAGAATTTATTTCACATACACCAGATATATTAATTTCTTGATTTTCCTTGTTAATATTCAATTGTTGTGTAAACATATCGGCCAGTAAGCTCTCCGGGCACTGAGTGGAGCATGAACCTAGGACCACGCAGTCAGTTTTCTTGTCCACTTTACTCTGCACCACTCCCTTCAAATGCTTGATTGCTTTAGTCACAATACGTCTCTCTGTACGCGACATGCCTGTTACAACCTGAAAATTATATAAAAAAATTATAAATACATTATAGGTGTTTCAAATGAATTGAATTGTGTCGAATGTCTTGTTATAACTACAACTATAAGCTGTATCTACACCTACATCTGCACCTACCACCCTACACGGTGACCAGACGGACGTATTTTTTAAAATAAACCAAACAGGTAAGCTGAACGCAGATATATATATTTGACAGTCAACTGACAAATTGAACACTGTGAACATTTAGATAAGATAAGCCTTTATTCCCAACAATAGTATGTACATTTCATAAATACATTAAAATATTATTGATATGTTTCATTTTGTTTTGTTTGGTTGGCATAAGACATAGGCCTCCTCCAGATTATGACATTTAATCCTGTCTCTGCAATCCCATCTCCAGTTCTTTGGTAGGTCATCTTACCACCGTTTGTGTTGCCTTCCTCTTTTCCTCTTTCTGTCACTCGGATACCATTCAGTCAAATCCTTGGTCCATTTTCCTTTGTCAGATCTCATCAAGTGGCCTGTCCAGCGCCATTTAAGTGTTCTCGCTTTTTAGTTACATCTGTTACTTTAGTTGTCTTTGAGTTTTCATCTATGCCTTAACTATACGCCTAACATACTTCTTTCCATACCATGTTGACATATTTTTCGTTTTTGGTCGTTACTTTCTGTCTGACCCCAAGTTAGGCATCCGTGTGTTAGCACTGGGAGGATACGTGTATTGAATACTTTTGTCTTTTCAGATATTGGTATTGTTTCAGTGAACATTTAGGATAAGTCAAATGTCGTTCTTAGAATTTATCTCACAAGTTTTCCAATATGTTGTATCACAAGTATTCGATAGCATAATCTGGTCAAAATTTAATGGGTGACATGTTGTATATTTTTGGAACGAGAATCGAATACTGATTATGCTCTCCGAATATCTATTTTGTTTTGAAGACATGGCTAATGTCGGAAATTGACCAATAATACAAATGAAGTCAATCTTACTACTATTACAGGTCGCGCACGAAAGCTAGTTTACACATATCCTCTGTACAGATCCAATTTCATCTTTTTGTAAACAGATGACAAAAGCACACTTCAATGCTACTAATTTAAATGTCACTTATTCACCGCGTATTAAAGAAACGCCATGACACATTCATTTAGTCCAATTTAATATATTTTATGTTTATTGGAACGAAGTTCGAAGTTCGTTGCGAAAGGGGGCTAGACGGAAAAAGTTGTAATGACACTTTTTGCTATAGTTGTAAGCCGTGCGGCGTGCGCGTGTTTCTCTGTCTGTCTGTCTCTCTCTCTCTCTCAATTATTACTAAAATTGAGCCTACTGATTAAGTTTATATTACATTGTATTTGTTAATAATAAAAAAATATTATAATTCCTTCACTAATTAATTGAAAGGAACTTCGTTCCATCCGGGTGACCCTTGACACCTCTCAAGTTTTTTATTTGCAAATATTCGACGATACCCCACATGATGGCGTAGAATAAAAAAAATATTTTTCATCCCCACTTCACATATTGTATGGAGATCGGAGAGCCACCTCTAAAATGTAAAATTATTATTACTCTATGATCCCAAAACCGAGATCTATACAGTCTTTAACTATACCGAATTTCATCCATTTATACTCATATCCTTATAAACTAACACACATGCGAGATCGGCCGATTCTCTCCACGCTTACTCCCACGTCCAACTACCGACAAAATTATTTTTTTATTCGCTCTATTAATTTATTCAACCACTCTCTTCATCAGTCGGCAGATGGCTTCGATCTCTTTACCTCATCATCTAGCATTTTTAGAAGTACTCTATCTAAAAACTGGTATTCAAAAACCGATCATAGTTCTTTTTAATTTAAGTAATAGTTCAATGTTTTTGTTCAAATTCATGTAATTGTGTATCTTTTTAGCAATCAAAATTTTTATATTGTCACTTAATTACCGTTTTGTTTTCCTGTTAAATAAAATAAAATAATTACCGAAGCGCGGACAGACAGACATAGCGAAACTATTAGGGCTCCTTGAATATTACGGAACCCCAAAACATATTAAATTGTATCTGAACAAAGGTTAACAGCACACGTTACTTCGGGCAAGAACTAGGAAACACGGAACACTCACAATCCTCATAAGTTTCTCCTTGTCCTTGGGCTTGTCTGCGGGCGTGCGCGCGAGCAGCCTTCTGGCCATCCGCTCAGCTGAGGCCAGCTCCTTCCTCTGCCGGGGAGTCATTTTGGTCTGCTTTTTGGGTGCGGGGGTTTCGTCTTCCTCTGGAACAATTAAATACTAATTACTATATTACATTAAATAACCTACCCAAGAGCATATCTGGACATACGTAGGGAGGGTTCCGTAAATATCAACGCGCAATAGGTTTCTTTGAATAACTTCAAAAGTTATTGTCCAATATTGCTCAAAATAATTTGCCTAAAGAGTTTCATTGGGTAAAAATATCCACAACACATTTATGGCCTGTATCTAATAAGTGTTGAGTAGCTTATTCGGAAGATTTGTCGCTGCTTATTTTATATCGAGCGACAGAGACTTCGTTTCGTAATTCGTTTAATAATAGATTGTGAACTAGGCCCTACGACTGTCAACGCTTTTGTAACTCTTCTGTTGTTGAGCAAAATCACTTACCAAGGGGTGCCGGGTGAGCGCTCTTGTAGACGCTGTGCTGTTGCGGGCTTACATAGGCAGAGATCGCTTCCCATTAGACGTCATTGTGTGGCGTCGAAACAGCGCCCCTACTGGCAAGCAATGGCAACTAATTCGATGCCATACAAATTGTCGTTAACATCTCCACGGCGAGTAGGGAGAAAAACTCGCCGGCAAACCGTCACACCCAGAGCCTTAAGCTGGGACTTTAATATGATTCGGAATCTGTAAGGCCGGGGAAAATTTGGAGCACTGAAAATAGAACTCTGCACTAATACAATAGAGCTGAAAATCGAATACACAAGAGTCGAGTCAAATGTCAATGTCATATATGAGACAGCTCGACGCTTCGATTTTCAACTCTATTAGTATGAGCGCAGAGTTCTACTTTCAGTGCTCTGAATTTTCCCGGGTCCGCCGGATTCCGGATCATATAGTCCCCAGCCTTAGTATAATATAACCGATGAACTAACCAGACTCAGCGTCAGTGGTCCCATCAGGCTCCCTGTTGGTGAACAGCTTCCTGCGGGACTTGGCCAGCTGCTCCGGCGTCGTGGACATGGGCAGAGCTCTGCGGGGCGCCGTGTTCACACGCACCTCCTCGCCTGGAAGTTGTGATGGCATATAAAATATTGTCTAAGTGTCAGTTCACACCACGACGGTACGCGGCGCTGCATTTTTAAGATAGCTATTGAAAATTGAACTTTATTATTTACTACACAAAAATATACACATCTCATACGACATCAGTCATACACTGCACATGCGCGGTGCAACCTGACATTAGAACTCTTACAATGAACGGTGTATCTTCTTGTGTATTGAATAAAATTAAATTTTGAATAGGTATTTTAAAAAACGCAGAGCCATGTTCGGTATAGATTAGTTTCGGTGTAAATGGACCCCTATGCAGGAGTTTCCAACCTGGGGTGCAATATAAATAAAACTTATTTTTTATCACAGACATGAATTGTGTATTCATTCGCTGTTAAACAAGTGTCGACAAATCACAGTGTGTTTTTTTTGTAATAAAAATATCACAGTAAATGAAAGTATTGTTTATAATGCAAATCAAATAAAGGTTAGGTGCCATTTGTACTCATTAAAATAACCAGCCGAGCGTTCAGGTAATCTAACCTAACCTTTTTAATGAGTAGAAATAATTTTTTACTACAGAAGAACAGACATAATTACACGATTGTCCAGCTGAGTGGCCATGAGTCCAGTCCATCCCACTGCACAAACCAGCGGGTATGCACACATTCATTGTACACACTAACACTACAATATGAAATACATTTTATCAGTAAGAATATAAGGGGTGTCTGGCGGGCCTGGGATCTCAGTCCATTAGCACTGTAGACACAAATTATTTTGACTTTTACCTGGAGTATCACAAGATGTGTCCTTGGCCTCCTCTCTGGATGTGTCCCGCGAGGTGTCCTGCGACGTGGAGGTCTCGTCTGATATCCTCAGCCGCTTGGCAGCCTCCGGGCTGTCGGACAGCAGGTTGGCCAGCGATATGTTCTCCCGGTCTGCTCGTATCTGAAAAACAATATAAGGGGATGTAAATAAATATAGTTATAATTATTTACAAAAATCAGATTTTTTTCAATTTTGACAAAAATCCAAAATTCTATGATTTCAGTTTTTTACCCGGGATAATAATAATAATAATAATAAATCGTTTATTATTCATCTCCACAAATTACAAGTTTTAAAGTACTTAAAAACTAATTGTTTACACATGTTATTGTTGTAACTTGTGGGAGATCTGGAGTCTAAACTAGGCCAAGCCTGTAATATAGATCTCCAGGCCCCCCCAAAACAAAATTATTAAATTATCAGTGTATAGTTTGTGAACACCAGTAAGTTACACTCAATATATATATTATATAATATATCCATTGACAAATGAATATTTCTAGTTTCTTCATTTAAAGTAATAAAATAATCTTAATTATTTAGGTGTGTGAATGCTGTGTGTGTAAGTTTTTGTGTGTTGTATGTTGGTTGTGTGTGTGTGTATAATATATAGATTACAATATTATATATTATATAACTTATACCTTTTTATATATAAATAAATAAATTTTACATTTAAGCTAATAATAACTTTTCGGTTTCTTCGTAATTAAGACCGAGTAACCATTTATAAATTATATTTTTGCATTCAGTTTTGGTACAGTTTGATATACAAAGATGTTTATTACATTTGTTATAGAGTGAGCTACCCAAATATTTAATAAATCTCTGAGCAAAAGATGTGTGGACGGCTGTAGGCTCACAGGTAGCGTAGCTACGCCTCGTGTGGGCAATGAGTGTTCTACGGCCTTCTGTGGGTATTTTATTATGTGTATGTAGCAGAGTATAGTATATATAAAGTTGACGAACAGAAAGGACTTGGGCGTCTTCGTATAATTTAGTTGTAGGATATAAGCGAGGTTTTGCAAGGCTAACTTTAAGTAACATTCTTTGGGCTCTCTCGAGGGTTAATAATTTAGATTTGGAAGCTCCGCCCCACGTAGTGATACAATACGATATGATGGACTGTACTAATGCCTCATATACCGACTTTATAATCTGTCTATCTGCCACTTCCCGTAGTGTTTTAAAAATGTAAGACAGTTTCCGAATTTTGTTACTCAAGGAATTGATGTGATTCTCAAAGGTTAGATTAGCGTCAATCTCAATACCCAGATATTTTATAATATTAACACGGGAAATTTTGGAGCAGTTACAATTTGAAGGTTGAGAAAAATTACATTTGTGTACATAAATTTGGTTCTTGATATTAATGACTTTTTTACGGTTTTGAATTGAAAACACAATGTATTTTGTTTTATCCTCATTTAAAGTAAGGGAGTGGGATGATAACCAATGGCACACTTTATTAAATCCTATTTGAGCAGATTTAAAAACATCTTCACATGTGTCTCCGTAAAAGGTAAGAGCCGTGTCGTCTGCATATGCAGAGATACGGCAGTTTTGGAGGTTAAGTGCACAGAGCTGGTTCACATAGCAAAGAAAAAGAGTGGGACCCAATATGCTTCCCTGTGGTACCCCGTAAGTGACCGGCAGTTCTTTACTAATATTGTCGCCAATTTTTACGGATTGAGTTCTGTTTCGCAGGTAATCAGATAACAGTGCCAATGGAGTTCCTCTGATACCGTGAGCTTCTAGTTTATCTACAAGGCAGGGGACAGAAACAGTGTCAAATGCCTTTGCAAGGTCCAAAAATATAGTAACGCATTTCTTTTTATTATCCAATTTGTGAACTATAAAATTAACAAGATCTAGTACTGCATTGTTTGTTGAACGGCCCAGTCGGAAACCATATTGTGAGTTCGATAGTAGATTGTTTTCTTCTAAATATTTAACCAGCCTAGTATTTATAAGACGTTCAAATAATTTTGATATTGTAGGTAGGATCGCAATTGGTCTATAATTGTTGACACTGCTTCTGTCACCCGACTTGTAGATTGGATGAACTACAGCCTTCTTAAGGGCATCTGGGAAGACTCCGTCATCAAAGCAGCGATTTATTAGGTCAGTCAGAACTGGTGTTATAATATCAGACAGTTTTTTCAGGATTTCAGCACTTATACCATCTACACCAGGCGAGCAGTCACTTTTTAATAGTTGAATTGTTCTGAATATTTCCTGATGGTCCGTAGGTAAGAGAACAAAAGATTTTCTTGGAGGATTCAAAGTTTTTTCAAATGGTGAGATGTTAGTATGTTTCAATTTTTCTGACAGATTTTTTCCTATATTAGAGAAGTATTTATTTATTTGGTTAATTGACTCTAATGGATTTCTATTTGTTTTTAAAAGTTGGATTGGTAATTCTATATTATTATTGTTGTTGGTTAGTGATTTGATTTTCTGCCACAGCTTTTTAGAATTATTTTTATATTGTTTTATCTGTTCACTGTCATATTGGTTCTTTAGTTTCTTTAATATAGTGTTGCAATGATTTCGATATCTTAAGTAAGTTATTTTTAATATCTCATTATTAGGATTTGCTTTCAATTTTTTATGTAAATTGTCTCTATTGTGTATGCACCGCAACATTCCAGCTGTTATCCACGGTTTTATTATATATTTGTTTCTAGGAATGAATCGTCTTGTTGTATTTTTAGCTATTAATTTTTGTATTATATTAATGAATTTATTCATGGCTACGTTTGAATTTGATTCTCTATACACTTCTGCAAAATCGTATTCCTTACAATCTAATATTAATTGGTTTATATCCGTTGTAGATGCAGTTTTAAGCCTTATAGCTTTATGATTATGGATATCAGTGTTTATGCTAAATAGCACAGATTCGTGATCAGTGATGGTAGTTCCTAGGGTAAGGGTAATGGAACTTTGTTTGGTTTTTAGCAAAACGTGATCTATACAAGATTTTTCTCTTGTTGGTGTATTTACGGCAGGAAGCAATCCATGAAAGATAATGGTGTCTAAATAAGCAGAGTTGTCAGAGCTAATCTTTAGGAGATCAATATTTATGTCGCCAACTACAATAACATTTTTGTAAGACTTAAAGTTTTCTAACAGGTTGTGTAACGAATCTATAAATTTTTCAGTTGCCTTGAAACTGGGAGGTCTATATATTGCAATCAATATTGTATCATTTTGTAATTTAACTGTTAGACAGTTAGCTTCTAGTAGTTTAGGTTCTACCACAGTGCAGTCAAGATTACGGTTAGTATAAATTACGAGACCATCGTTTTGGTTGAAATTGTCATTTGTTTTGTGCGAGTAGTATCCATCTAGTATTGGCAGTTTAGAAACACGCGATAACCAGCATTCAGATAGCACTATGATGTCACAGGAAATGTTTATTCTTTTTAATAGTACATGCAATTCTTGTATGTTACGGTTTAAACTTCGTATGTTTTGTTGCAAAATATTAAGGGACCTTGTAGGATGCTGTATATAAGAAATGCAGTCCTCGGGTTGACACGATATAGTCACAGAATTTTGGAACTCGTCTACGTTTTGCATTAGATTGTTAGTGAAATCGAATGTTATGCGTAATTATCGCTATTACTAATTACTATTTGGCATATCTTAGGTAAAAGCTGTATATTCGCTATCCAAAGACTCCCTATCTGTGTTTTATATGTTAGTATTTCATATTGTCTAGAATGCAAATATATAATAGAAAGTCTTGTTTCAGGTAGCAGATGTAAAGTGTGTAAATATAAATGTAACATAATTGTAAAAATTTTCTTAGTTTGCAAAATATGTAAAGTGCGTAATGTGTTTTGTAAAATTAGTCTAATATAATATATTACTACGTATTTTATAAAGCATAAAGAGTATTTTGTTAAATAATAACAGTTTTTAAACAAATAATAGGCTAAGATAAAAAGCCAAGGTGAGATAAATATAAACGTAAGAATGTAACTTATCCTAAGTATGAATAACATAATACTAAAGAGCGAAACTAGGAACTTTGTTATTTTATATAGTCAAATATTATTATTGAGTTTAGATAGGTCTTGTTCTGTCTCTATGCGATGAAAAGGAGAGCCATCGGACTTACGTAGGTAGACTTTTCCTCTCGATGTCCAGCAATAAGAAAAATGGTGGTCCCGCGCAAATTGTCTTGCAAGATAAAATATTTTTTGTGTTTTAGCTGTAAGAGCTTCCGAAATATATATTGGTTTTTCAGGTCCAAGAATTTGCAGATGGCTCGTGTTTAATTTTGCTTCTTTATTTTTATTCTTATTGAAGTCTTTAGTCGCGTAGATAATCTTTTCTTTTTTTATCACACTAGTTAATTCCACGATTATGGGTTTCGCCGACTTATTTTTCATATTAATTCTGTAAATATCTTTTATGTCATGATCATTTATTTCGATATTTAATGTTGTTCCCAGGGATTTTAGAATTTTTATTAGCTCCTCCTTGTTGTCTGTTTTTACTGACTCACTCGTGAAAGGTGGTACATTTTGTATTTCAAACGTCGTTGATTTCTGTTTCCTCTCTAATACTTCTATCTTTTCCTCTAGGTATGATATATGTTTTTTGTCTGATTCTTTTTCCGTTTCTAGATGTTTTAATTTCTCTAAAATTGTATCATATTTTTCCGAAAGAAATTGTACACTAGACTTAAGCTCATTATTCTGTTCAATAATTTTATTAAAACGTTGCTCCATGGAACTAGTTAAAGCAAGAAAGCGATCAGTCATGGTATCCTTGAGGTCCTTCAGGTTCTCATCACTCTCCCGTCTCCGTTTAGACAATAAACGGGATAAAAAACAAAATCAATTAGTGACAAATTTTTGTCAGAGCGAGTGAGCGACTTTTAGCATAACATTTTGTATTAGTTTCAGCGCGCCTGATCACACATATGTGCGTGACTTCCGAGTACTTTTAACCCTGGATCGCTCCATTTACGGAACAGCGCTTATCCCGGCCGCGGCGGGACGTTTTGAATAATACCTAAAATACCTACTGGACGTCCTGGGAAATACGGGACATCTGGCATCATTAATTGTAACTGACTAGATGTGGCCCGCGACTCCGTACGCGCAAACAGAAATTTCTAGGGAACCGTACATTTTGCCGCGATAAAAAGTAGCCTATATCCTTCCCTGTAGTTTACTGTCTATCCCTGTCAAATTTCATCCAAATTGGTCCAGTAATTTCGGAGCCTATTGAATGTAAGCATACAAACAATCATTCCCCACTTTGTAATAGTGTAGATAAGTGAGAAATGTGTTAGGATGTCTTTAAATATAATTGTCATTATTCAAATAACTGTTAAGAGTATATATGTGAATCTTCGGCAGCGGCAGCTTTGGAAGCGGCAGGAGTTCACTACTCTTTCTTGCAAACATTTAGGTGGTATCACGACTTTACCAGCATCTGCTTGAGCGTGGCGGGCGAGGGCAGGTCGGAGGGCCGCGGCGGCGCGGGGAACAGGCGCTCCGGGAGGCGCCGCCCCCCCGCGCACCCCTCCACCCACAGCGGGGACACCACGTGGCAGGCCAGGGCGCGGGCGCGCGCGCGCACCGAGCGGCAGCCACCTGGAAATTGCGCCAGGAAATGTATGCAATTCAATCTTATGCATTATTATGATCCATTCCACGCTTGACGCTTCACACCACGTCAATCTGGCCCCATGCTAAGTATCCGAAGAACTTGTGTTACAGGTACCAGACAATGGAAATATATTTAATACTTTTATACTAATACATATACGAGGGCGGCACTGAAAATTTCGGGAATCAAGTAAGTGACACAACATTACTATTTAAAAACGTATTTATTGCTTTTCGAAGTATTCTCCGCGAAATTTGACACATTTTTCCATACGATGGAACCAATCATTGAAGCAACCATTCCATTCGGAAGATGGGGTCTTCAAAATGGCCGTTTTGTAGGCGTCCACAGCTTCTTCAGGTGATGAAAATCTCTGACCACGCAATTTATTCTTTATTTTAGGGAAAGTATAGATCATTAGGGCTTAGGTCGGGGCTGTACGGCGGATGGTCCAATAATTCTATGATTTCTTGCTCTAAAAACTCTTTTGTTCTGTGCGCGGTGTGAGAACTCGCATTGTCGTGATGGAGGATGATGCGGCGGTTGCAGTTCTCTTTACGGAGTTCAGAAACGACCTGTGGCAAACAAATGCTAGCATACCATTCTGCATTAACCGTTCTTTGTCCCTCAAGAGGAATAGTCGCAACATGGCCGGTTTTGGAGACAAACGTGGCCACCATTTTTTTTGCAACACTCCGTGAACGAACAATTTTTGTTGGCTTTAACTCATTTTCGAACACCCAAACTCGTGACTGGTTTTTTGTTTCGGGTTCGTACGCGTATATCCAGGATTCGTCACCTGATACGATGTTGTATACAGCATTTGAGGATCCTGCGTGGAATCTTTCGAGAGTTCTGACGCACCAAGTAACGCGAGCCGCTTTTTGCTCTTCACAGAGCAAATGCGGTATCCATCGGGAAAACAACTTTTTTACACCTAATTGTTCATGCAAGATTATTTGTATTTGACTCATGCCAATGTCTAAAGTTGCCTGAATTTCGCGGTATGTCACATGTCGATCTTCCTCAATCAGCTTACGCACAGCATCAACGTTTTCTTGGGTGACTGCAGTTTTTGGACGACCTTGACGGGGATCATCACTGAGCTTGACACGTCCACGTTGAAATTCAGCAAACTAGCGATAAATTGTGGTTTTGGATGGGGCTTCATCACCAAATGCAGAAATCATCCGGTCAACACACTGTTTTTGTGTTAAACCACTTCTAAAGTCATAATAAATCATCGCTCTAGAATTTTCTCGAGTCAATTCCATTTTCTCAATGACTAAACAAGTTTGACAAGACCTTGTGACAAGACCGAGAATCTTTTTTTAAATAAATAAACGGTATTCGATTTTTAAAACCAAGGAGTTTTAAATTAAAAAGATTTTAATATGACAGGAACAGTGGAAATATTCCATTTCCGATACTTTTAGTGCAGCCCTCGTATTTAAGATTTTTATTATGACATGTTTATTATCTTTGACTTTTACAGGTTGAAAACTTCGCTCGGCTAACTTTGTGCCCATTTATATTTATTATTATTACTGATTACGGTCGAGCAGCTTTTGGCTGATATGATTATATCTCGCAATGTTGGAATTGTTTTTTGATTCTCTCAATGTCATTTATACTGCCTTTTTGACAGAAGCCAGTGGTCAAGTTTGTTTTTGAAGAAGTTAACAGTTGGTGCAGGTGCAGGTATGAGCCACTAGAGAGTTTGCCGGGTCTCGTTCCAGTATTTAAAACCATAAAACATGTCCAGACATATTTATCTTAGGGTTCCATTAAAAAAAATAGGTTTCCGTTTTCATTACTTCAATGCAAACTACGTTGCTGGCACCAGCAAGTTAAAAGTAATCCTTACAAATATATTAATGAAAATACATTACAGTACCTTGAGACCATACTAGATGAGTAACAAGGGGGCTCCACGTCGGCGCGACCGTCGCCCCGAGCGCAGACAGAGCAGCCCGCATGGCCAGCGCCCGGGACTCCGCGCCCACGTCCACCAGCACCACCACACCACGGAGAACGTCACTTGTGGCTAGCAGCTAAAATCATTGAATCATTTGTTTGAGAATATCTAACTGAATATTACAGTGTAACTATGCATAATGCTTTACTTATTTTTAAGTGCTAAATACACCTAATGTTTTTAGGGTTCCGTAATACATAAGGAACCCTTATAGTTGCGCTCTGTCCGTCGGTCTGTCTGTCTGTCTGCCTGTCCTCGCTTCTAGCTTCTGTACTATAAGAGATAGAAACTTGTAAGTTTCCCTGCTGATAGATTATGCTAAAAACTCTTTACAAAAATTATTTTGAATGAAATCGGATATTATTACTGCCACTACTTGCAGTGAAGAAGTTAACAATTTGTATAGCATAAAGCTTATTATAGGGTCAATAATTTTATTGAGGATTGCACACCTTGGGAATAAGATGGCCACCTGCAAGGCTGCTTCTATGTACTATATTATAATAATATATGTATCCTAACTTCTGTTTTATTATATAGATTAAGTCATTACATTCAACATTGTAAAAATACATATTACATAAGCAAAATACTTTTGCTAACCGGCTGTTTTTAGGGTTCCAATTCTACTATATGGAACCCTTATAGTTTTGGTCTGTCAGTCCATCCGTCTGTCCTCCCTTGATAATGTTGGTAATTATGAATATAAAAAGCCAATTTTTGATTGCGTATATACTTTATTTTTGGCATAATAAAATTATAATTATTTTGTATTTTAGGATTATTATATATTTATAGAGATATATATTATTAGAGATTAAAGATGAATTTTTTTTCATTCTACTCCATTGTATGGATATTGTTAAATAGGTATTTTAAATAAAGGCAAGGTTTTATACATGACTAACTTATAATGTGTTCATTTTCTTTGACTTTCAAAATGAATTTTTGTAGGTCAATTAGAATATTGTAGATTTTTTCAAACAAAAATTTTCATCATTTTGCTAAAAGATGTCCTCGTGCGAGTTTCTTACCGGGATGGTTCCCGAACCAATGTTAGGCATCACATAGCTACTATTTAAACGAGATTTTATAAAAACTTTTTATATTTATTTTTCTATTGATTTTAAATTGTGACAGATTGAAGGATTTGTGAGTAGACGTTTTTATAAATAAAATTATTATTATTCGAGTATGTACAGTTTAAGACTTGAGAAAAATATAATAATATGAGATTTATGAGTTTTAATAATATATAATATATGAGCTGAGCTAATTTTTCTTCAGCGACAATTCCGTGAGTGTTATTTAATAACCTATAAAGGAGATAAGACTTTTGATCTGATTTGATCATACCTGTGAACTAACTTGCGAATTTTCTTTGTCAGGAATCCGTTTAGTTCTTGTTCTTTCTTGCAATATCCTTTTACCACCGTTAGTATTTTGCTGTTTCTTTGTGAGTACATTTTTCTGACTGGATGTTATTGGTTCTTCATTTATTTCTTTAAGAGCGGACCATTCCTCCCTTAACCGTAATCTTTCAGCAATAGCTGAGCGTCTCTGTAACATTTACACTTGAATTTACCACTCTGTATTAAAGTGATTCTTTTCAAATCTATTGATTTAGAATAAAGTTACTAAGTTAGGAAGGGTATTAAAATAAGATTATTCATTTAATAACATAATATTCATATAATTATTTACCAGGCCAGCTGCACTTCTATTTTCCATAACGACTTAGTTATTTTTAGATGTATTACTTATAACAATAATACGCAACACACGTATAAAGAACTATTAAATTAGCAAAATTCAAATATGTTTAATAAATTGTATAAAATTTCATGCAAAATAATAAAATAACTGAAAGAAAACACGTAACACGCACGTAACAAACAAAAACTTGTTCTTCTTCTTCTTTTAAAAATGGCTCCTTAGTGAATCGCTAATGTCAGGTGTGTTAGAGGAGACTGCCTTATGAGTAGGTTTTATGAAAAAACAAGAGTACGGTGAACTGAAGTAAGTCTGTTGAACCTCTCGGGCGTCCCATGAAATTAAGGGAAATTTACATTTGGAGCGGAACTGATTAGAGTTAAGGTGATGGGACTAAACCAAGGTAAGTGCCTTCAAGATACCCAGAGTGTAAATACTGATGAATATGGGGGTAATTTGAAGTTTAAAAATTACATTTACTTTCGGAATCCATACGGCGACTCCCAACACAGCTACTCTCCAAAAAAGAACTCCAGAAAAGAAGTGGAAAAAAAAGACTGAGTCTACACTGGAAAATAAGGCAAGGAAGGTTGCGTTGCGGAAACGTGAAAAATATTAGAAAAATTGCTGGGAAAATACTAAAAACGACGATTGAATTTTCCCACACTAACTGTTACTTATTATATTATTAGGTGCGTTCAGTTTAACTGTTTGGTTTATTTCGTAAATTATAATACAGCAGTATTTAATAACGTACATACCTGCCAATTAATCTTCATAGGGTACTCACGTATTATTCAACGGCAGAAGTTTATTAAGCTCCACGAAAAAAACTTCCGTACCCATAGATGATAAATACTACTACTGAAATCCGTACCTACCTATGTTTTTGAAAATTTTGACATTTCACGAACAAGTCAAAAGTCAAAACATGTCCCTGAGTTTTGCCGGGGAACCATTAAATATTCGTTAACGTGCACAAGTGTGGGCATGTGGTATAACTTCTAAAAACGTGCTCTATGTGTGTTTCCCGCCAAAACTCCCTAGGAACTTTCAGTAAAGCGTCTACCACTTTACTGAATCGTCTGACATGACTCATTGACTGTACTGACTATTTATTTGGACTTTGACTAGACTTTAGACTTGACGATATATGAATACAGTGTTGAAAATTTAAACGAAAGTTCTATTTCCCGCCTTTTTTACTTGACACTGGCAAATGGTTTTAACACGTAAGATAAGCCGACGCCATATATAAAAAAAATGTCCCTAATTTTTTTTTTCAATCTCATTAATAATAATCAAGTGAACACAAAAATCATTCGCCATTCAGCCTTTGTTAAAAAATCTGTACATTGGCTCCATACAACATTTTAAAATAATAATTTCTTATTATGGAATGGTATGGTACCTATAAAATAAATGAACATTTCGTAAATTATTTATTTCAACATTTATATTAGTAAAAAAATCCACAGTTCACGCAAATCAACTGGAAGTTTGCACTTCAAACAGGCTTTTCATTGAGAATCCCTCCTTCAGTGGTTCTATGGCCAGACCCAGGTAGCTGCTGTAAACTGGCTGTTTGTCTTCTTTTCCCGTGAGCTGTGACGCGAGGTAAAGTGCCGGGCCCATCTCGCCGCGAGGTTCCCCAATTTCCTCTAGTTCTTCTATATCGGATTGTATAGGTTTTGATACCTGAAAAATGTTAATATGATTAGATACTACTCTTGAACCTTTGGTGTAAGACTGACAAATTGGCAGTCGTGAGTCACCTGATTTATAAGATTATCGCCACTTATAATATTTGAAGCCGGCCTAATGTTATTTCATATCAGCGCCACTAAACAGATTTTGGTTATATTCGGCCACAAAATTATGGCCGAAATATAAAAGGCTTAGTCTACTTGATTATAAGGCCGGGAACTATATTGTCCGGAATCCGAAAGCCGGGGAAAATTCAGAGCACTGAAAATAGAACTCCGCGCTAATACAATAGAGCTGAAAATCGAACACACAAGTATCGAGTGAAATGTCAATGTCATATATTACATTTCAACGGCGCCGGATCCGCCGGATTGCGGATCATATATAGTCCCAACTCCCAGCAATCAGACCCAGGCCTAGGCTTAATACTACACAATTCGTAGGTTATTCACTATTAAGTATACTCAAAACCTCGAGATATGAGTTACGAGTTACTCGATTCTATCAACTTTACCCGTGAACAATATAGTAATTAAAATTAGGTTTAAAAAGTAAACAAAGATAATTAATATTAACGTTGTTGCTGGAAAATGAAGATAAACTACTTCATTCAGTATGCAATAAAATGACTTAAGAGATTTTTAGTGTCGCCCTGGGATTAAGCGGATGAGAATTTTTTATAAATAACTTTTCTCTACACATTTACAATAAAAACAAAGTTTAAGGAATTTTTTAATGGTACGAAAGACGTTTCTTAGGTAACTGCTAATAAACATTACATAATTCATTCTTTTTTTGAAGCCGAAATGTCCATAGCTTGGAAGAAGAATATGACATGGAAGAAGTACTAAAATTGAAGCCGTAAAGCAGCTATCTGTCTCACAAGACGAATGGGAAAAATCCATAAGAGTGAAAGAGAATCCATGTCTTTTCGTATTTTTCTAAGGTTGTCACGCTTGTGAAGTCAATTTTTTACGACGTTGGAATTTACGGCTTTGGAATTTGTGGCACTCATGATAAGTTAGTATGTGGGATAAGGAAATAATTAGAAGAAGGAGAAGTTACTCATATTTAAGAGTAGGTATCTACTATTCATATATGCAATAAAAATTCCAATCAACTAGCCTGTTACACCCACGGAACCCTCTTCAATTGTGAATTTCTCACCTGGCACACTTTAGCGTTCCTTACAATTTGAGACAATACTGGCTGCTCATAACGAAGCATTCACGATTTAGATGAAAAGACTCGGGCTAATGCTTTGCGATTGTTTTCGCTTCTATTTGTGACATCCTCATCCATCCTCATCACTTAAGTGTATTAAAGATTGTTCTGAAGTTTTGGCGGGGATGTGAATGTGTGACGATGTTGTTTATGTTTATTTTCTTCCATAAACTTGTGTTATTTCGGTTCATAATGTGTAATATTGGTAGAATATTACCCATTAGATATTCGTTAACGTGCACAAGTGTGGTACAACTACAAAATGCCTGCTCAAAATGTGCTCTTTCCAAAACTCCCTAGACGGTTTCAGTAAAGTGTCTACCACTTTACTGAATCGACTGACTTGACCTTAGAGCATCCAACCAAAGACTTGACTCATTGCCTGCTGACGATTTGGTTGTACTTTGAGTAGACTATAGACTCTACAATTCAGAAAAAATTGCTTTGAAAACCTACACGAAAATTCTGTTCCGCCTTTTAAACTCGACATTGGCAACGGTTTTTGATTCTATACCGCCATATTAATAAAAAGTGTATTAAATTCATTGTTTTTCTCATAAATTCATATTTTGTTGAAACCGTGTGACTGTCATCGCATATTTTGTAACTCCTCTGTTGTTGAGCAAAATCGCATGCCAACAGGCGAGCGCTCTTGTAGACGCTCTGCTGTTGCGGGTTTACATAGGCAGAGATTGCCTACCATCAGACGATCCGTGTGCTCGTTTCCATAAAAAAAGAATTAAGTGGTCTACATAATGCTCATCAATTTGCAGTCAAACTTCACGACTGTCAGCTCTGAGGGTTACGACCGGCGTAAAACAACGGTAATATTTACCTTCTATGAAGTATGAGTTATACTCGATAAGGAAAAGTTTGTGCATAAAAACATAATTTTATAACTAAGGCGCATAAAATATGTAAAATCGAGATTGTTCAGTGTGATTTAAAGTTAATTACATGATACCTATTTAATATTTAAAAACCTAACATGAATAATTATGCTCTAATATTGATTTCTTCAGTACAAAGAATAGCATTAGAAGCCAACGCCATTAT
Organism: Phengaris arion; assembly: GCA_963565745.1. Lineage (NCBI taxonomy): Eukaryota > Metazoa > Arthropoda > Insecta > Lepidoptera > Lycaenidae > Phengaris > Phengaris arion. Next base: position 3,388,759 of record OY751444.1, on the reverse strand, counting down.
AGACCAAAATTTGTTTTATAAAGGATTAATTATTTTTTATTTTTATAATTACTTATTATTGGTTATCTGGCGACTTTTAGTAGGTTCGAACTAAGGCTGGGGTCTGGGACTGTAATATAATCCGGCATCCGACGGGCCCGGGAAAATTCAAAGCACTGAAAATATAACTCTGAACTAATACAGTAGAGTTGAAAATCGAACACGCAAGTGTCGAGACAAAATATGTCAATGTCTTAGCTCGAGGCTTCGTCTTCTCACGCCGGGCCCCTGAAAAGGGCCTTGGGCGGGGAACCTATACCAGGGGCTAGAGCCCCTCTAATTGAGGTGGGATGACGCGCCCAGTACTAATACTGGACGCATTTTGTCGTTTGGTTTTAAGGGTAGACCCCCACGGTAGAACGCAGGGGAAACCCGAGGTGTCAAGGGAGAGATGATGGTGGCGAGGGCCGCGGGCGGCCAAGACCTGCGGTCGACTCCGGCGACGCGTGGGGTCCTGGTCCGGGGATCAGGAAGCGTGTATGAGTCCACTCCCGCACGCACCGCTTTTGTCGACCACGGACACAACCGACCTGGGATGGGAGGGGGGGGGGGGGAGAAGGTGTTTCCCGAGCCACAGACTTTTGGCTGCCACGGAGTTGACGTTTGGGGCAATAGCCCCAAATTTGCCCCTCGTCATACTCCGGGCGCACAAGAAATGTAATTGCGCCGGTTTTTATAACCAACGCGGGGTAAGGGAGGGGGGCAAAGTTCCAACGGTGCTAGTCGGGGGTGCACCGCGCATGGGGGCGTCTCAGCAGCGTGACTCCGTGATGCTCCTTGCGTCTGGTGTCTGCGTGGACGGGTGCCGTTTGGCGAGCAGGCATACCACGGCAGCGGGTCGGCATTTGACCGTGCACGTGGATTCCGCTCGCTCGGAGAAACTGGTGATCTAAAACCAAGAACAAAAAATTAATCGCGTTCGAGGAGCGCGTGTCCCGTCCCGAGTCCGGGACGTGCGTCGTAGATCTCCGGCAATCACAGTCGGCTCCTCTGATAGGAGCTTCTGGATGCCGGACATATCTAGGCGCGGGTCCGAGCGGGTCCGAGTTTAAGAGCGGGCATTGTCTGCACGCAATTTCCGAGCTGACTTACTGAAGGCTGGGCATTTCCTGCTGTTTGCAGGGTGGGCCCCCCTGCAGTTAACGCAGGTAGGCGCCACGGTGGGGGGGGGGGGGGGGGCGGGGGGCGGGGGCACTCCTGCACGGAGTGTTCCTCGGCACACCGGACACAAGCCACCTTCTCGAGTTCCGAAATTGGAAGCATCGGTGGCATTGGGCCGGGCCGCTGCCGCCCTGCCAGGCTTCGATACAGATTCCCGGCATATTTAAAAGATCGGTGACTTTATATATGCCGGCGACGACGGGCCCTGACAAGTAGGGCGAAATAAATGCAGCCGCCGAGTTCAGACCTCGCCGAAACTTCGGACACGTATTCCGCCACGTATCCCAATTCGGCGAGTCCGGCCTTGATTTCCTCGGTGTCCGTGGAAGAAGGTAGGCCCTTGATACCTGCCTTGATTGCCCGTTCCTGCGGTAGCGAGTAGGAGAACCAGGAGGCGTGTCCGTGCTTCTCCAGGTCCGGGAGGTATCTCTTAACGGTCCTGTATTCGTGTTCGCTTCGGGGCATAAAGCGAATACCAGGACCGTTTTGTTTGGCGTTGCGACATGCCCCAGGATGTCGCGAACACGACGAAAGTGGCGCACCCAGTCAACGATTTTCTCGGCGACCAGAGGCGGGTAGCGAAACGTCGCCACGTTTTAATTGTCACCGCCGCCGGAGCGAGGAGTCGGTAGATGTCTACCTGTGGGCTGGCGGCACTCATCTCGGCGTAGGTCAGCTGACGTTCGGTGTACCTGGCCGTCTGTGGTGTAGGTAGGTTGATGAGTGGTGGCGGGAAGGTGGGCGCGCGGTAACGATATTCGCGCGGCGGGCTAGAGCGGGTTACTGTGGCCGCAGTGGGTGCGGCTCGGCGGTTGTCGCACGGCTGTGGGGCCGGCGAGGCATCAGGCGAGCGCGGAGTGCTCGCGGTGGGCTGGTGTGGACCGCGCGGCTGAGAAGCCAGCGCGGCGCGGTGGAGTCGCGGCTGGGGAACCGGCGAGGGGCGGGCTGTGCCCGCGGTGGTACGGGGTGCGTCCCCTTGTTGGACGTTGTAGCGTCCAGGATGAGCGGCAGGCTGGCGAGGATATCTCGCCTGCGCAGTACAGCGCGATGCGCGCATGGGTTTGGCCGAACCCTGAACGGCTGTGCGGGACGGGGGCCCAGACTCGCCGCGGGCCGTCGTCGGAGGGCATAGGGGCGGGGGGGTACCAGTACCAGGTAAGAGTACGCACACGAAACGGCACACACACTCAGGGGGGCTGTCTCCTCGTGACCCAACGTTGAGCCGAGACTCAACGGGAGGCCAGGAGCAGGGCAACTCCCCAGCAAGGCGCAAATCCACACCTTATTCTAATGAATAAGGTGTGAATTGACGATCGCTATCAGGAGTTTGTAGGCACTGCACTAATGGCCGATCGGCACGTAGAGGCACGTAGGCAGGGCTACGACGTATCGCTACGTCGACGCTACGACGAAGCGAATACGGAGCGACTGCAATACGCGCGCGCACTAGTGGAGACAGGACGATCCATTTAGCTTAGCTTAGCTCGACACTCGACACTTTGATTTTAAACTGTATTGTCTTAGCGCTGAGTTCTATTTTCATTGCTCTGAATTTTCCCAGGCTCGCCGGATCATGTAGTCCCAGCCTTAGGCCCCCTTGCGCAGATGTAAGTTTAAGATAACCCTGGGTTAAAAATAATGTTATCTATCTCCTTCATCGTATGTATGAAAGAGAAGGCATGTTATTTTAATTCTCGTATTTAAAGTAGAGTTCCATGTTACTTGGATTGTATTACAAGTGAAGCGACATGTTACCATAAACTGATTTCCTGCCGTTTGGACCAACATGAGAATACCGTTTTGACAGTTTTAGCGCGTCGGGAGTCGGGACTTCGTTGTAATTGTATTATTGCACGTTTTATTTAGCAGATTGGATCCTCAGGTCTGCGCAAGTGTGTACATAACAGGTTAATATCATAGATTCTAATGTTCATGTTGTAATATAATCGTAAAAAATCCTGTTATAATCATTTTTGACCAATTTTGCGATTGTAAAGTAGCAGAATCATGCAATAATCTCAAAGTAAACTGTAGTTGTGTAATGGATGAAGCAAATAAGTAAATAAAATAGGGAAAAAGTGTGTATTGAGGAGAGGATAAATACTTTTTATCTGTTATTGATGGGTAAGTAAATATCTCTGTTGTCGCTTTCGGGACACGTTTTGGCGGAAAAGGAGATAGTGCCTTTGTGAAATCTCGTTAAAATTGCGGCAAATATAATATTGCAACAATAAATGGAAAATATCCCTTATGATCATAATGGAATAGGCCTGTTGCCTAAAAATTTTCTTTCGTCAATACGATGTTGACAACATGTTAATAAACAATCTAGAACCCATTTTCATATATAATCTTAAAAATAACGAAGATACAAACAATTTAAATTTACAATATGAAAGAGATATATCGGCCTGTGACGTCACGAGTTGCACCCGCCAAACATTTGTCATTTCAGAATGTATGACCGTTGCAACTTGTGACGTAACAAATCGTTTTGCGAGAAAGAGATTGGCAATATTTTTTATTTGCTTATCATTTTTAATCGCTTCAATCTAAATACCTAGTTCTTTTAGATTTATGTAAGTATCTTTAATCGACAATTTTAAAATTTAATTTATAAAAATGTCATATTCCACACTAGGCAACATCCATATGGAATAAGGTCACACGCTTTGGGCAGTTTTTTTACAATTTCAATTGAAAAAAATGTCCCAATGAAAGATTCGATATTTGAAATTCGAATTTACATTTTAAAACAAAAAGCTTACAACTCGCTTACAAGTTACTGGCTTTTACTTGCGCTTTGAATTATTTAGTTACCTACCTAAATATTTCTTTGTTCATTATATTGCAGATATTTTGAATGTTTTGGAATATAATAAAGATGTTGAGTACATTAATTAACATCTTTAGCATTCGCGTACATAGCATAAATATATCAACGATATGTCAACGATCCTTGAGTCACCACTAAATTCAAAACATATGAGGCTCTAACCGTGTAGGGCAACTGCAGCATCTATTTTTTTAGTTATTTATCTAAGTACAGAGTGCTAAGTGTGAGTTTTTCTTTTCGCATTCGACCGTGAGCGCGTTTGGCGTTTACTAGGAATTTGTATGTGCTTCGAGCCAGTTGTCGCGTTCCCAACTAGGTCGAAACAACTAACAACTGGTGCTGTACAAATCACATACAAAATCCTAGTAAACGCCAAACGCACTCACGGTCGAAATTAGCGGGCGAAAATCGCAACCGCGGCGACTAATTGTAATCGCGCAACTGACCGGTCTCCGGTGAGTTTTGAACTGAAAATCGCTCCGTAAGTTCCCGGCCTTACCCGACTACGGCGAAGCCAAAAGGAGGGGTAATGCTTTTTAGTCTATGTATGTATGTATGTTCCACCATAGCACCTAAACTACTACTACTACTAACTACTATTACTAACTGATCCGATTTTAATGAATGAAGTGTCAATAGATTCGTAATAATGTCCCGGGTAACATATAAGGCTATTATATCATTTGCATAGTCGGGTTATAGTAATTAGCTTCTGGTTAATTATATACAAAGTTGTCAGCTTAACTGCACTGTACTGTGTCCATCTTTAGCGAGGTGCTAAAGGTTCATCAGTATTGAAAGAATTCTACCCTCATTCTAGCACCGGATTCTTCGTTTTAGTCTAGAGCTCAGCTACTGGAACCTACCTCTGTCCCCCAATTCATCTCAATCCCCAGGTTGGGTTTCTCAGTATAAGCCAGGTGCAGCGTCTGCAGCTCCAGCGCCAGCGCCTTGAGACGCTCGCGAGGATCAGCCCGGAAGCCCAACACGTAGCCCCCAGACGCAGCATGGGTAACGATCACCAGGGCATCACCGAACTTGGAGTCGCGGATTGAGATCTGTAAAAATGATTGGTAATATATAGTCAATAGGGAATATGTACTATCGAACTAGTTGCCGCTCGACCAGGCACAAGATGAAAATCGCTTACCAGCGCCGTCGGATCTTGCGCTAATACACATACTCACGTGTAAATGTGTAGTTCAACCACGTCTGCAGTCTTTGCGGTCACTTTCTTTGTGTATAAATAAGTTGATGCGTCATAGTGCAAAATAAGAGGAAGAAAAAGAGGAAGAAAAGAAGGAGGAAAAAAGTGCATGGAAAATGATTAGAAACTGGTCGAGCAGGAACTTTGTCGATATTACGTATTTTTTATCTTTATTTAAATAGAAGCCCAAATCTAGTATCTACTTATGATCATAATCCCGTTTCGGTCCGTGCGGTGTCGCGATCACACACGCGTCTCGCGCGTGAGTGAGTGAGACAGCGCGCGGACCGAAACAGGATTACGATCACAAATAGTTACAAGGATGGGGCATCAGGTGTATCTTTTTTGGGGTTCCGTAATACATATGGCACCCTTATAGTTTCGCTCTGTCCGTTCGTCTGTCCGTCTGTCTGTCCGCGCTTCTAGCTTCTGTAAATATTAATATAAATGGATGAAATTTGGTACAGTTATAGATTGTGTATAGATCTCGGTTTTGGAATCAGATAATAAAATAATAATAATTTTATATTCCAAAAAATCCAATTTTAAAATTTTTGTTTTATCTGTCCTCTGTCCGTCTGTCTGTTTGTTCCGGCTAATATCTGAAACGGCTGGACCGATTTTGACCGGACTTTCACTGGCGATATCTGTTGTAATAAGGCGCAACTACGTCTGCTTTCATCTTAGGTGTTCTGTTTTACAAATTAGGGGTTCGCTTCCGTTAGTTCTATGCAAACAAAGACGCGGGCACCAGCTAGTCACTTCCTAAAATAATATTTCTCACACTTTCAATAGTAATATACGGCATGGAGATGTTGAAGGCGTCATTCAGGTCCGCGAACCAGACCACGCGCACTGTGGTCACCACCAGGCGCCCCAGGTTGCCGGACTCGGAGGACAGGTTCCAGATGCCGGACTCTTGTAGGCAGATCTAGAATGGTTTTAATGAAAAATATCCAGTTAGCGGCGTAAAGATAGCGTTGGTTTATGTGAAGTCTTTTCTACTGTTGACTTCTTTAAAGTATTCAGAAAATAATCTCTGTCCAAAACTAGAAAGAAAGAAGCTTAGACTGACACTTCCATTTTTAACTCTATCCTTCATTCATAAATTTGTATTATTCCGGTTATTAATGTGTAATATTGGTTGAATATTAACCATTAAATATTCGTTAACGTGCACAAGTGTGGGCGAATGGTACAACTTCAAAAAACGGGCTATTTTGTGTTCCCTCCAAAACTCCCTAGAAACTAAAGTAAAGTTTCTACCACTTTACTGAATCGACTGACTTGACTGCACTGACTATCTATTTGGACTTTGACTAGACGAGACGTGATGACTAGAAGTGGTAGAAGTTTTACTGAAAGTTTCTCGGGAGTTTTAGAGGGAAACACAAAATAGCACGTTTTTGGAAGTTGGACCACATGCCCACACTTGTGCACGTTAAGTTAATAAAGTTCGTTTCAGTGCTCCGAATTTTCCCGGGTCTTCCGGATTCCGAATCATGAAATCCCAGCTTTATGATAAGTTTATTCCGGAATAGCTGATAGGAGCTATCGATTTAGGACTGATTTTACGATGTGAGAATTAATTATAGAGCAGAATTAAGGATTTTCATTGCGAGTTCGTGTGTACAACTTGAATGGCGATGGAATTACCTTCTCCAATGGCAGCATCCGTAGCTGCTTGTTGTGCACAAAAGCACCGCGCAGCTTCAGCTCTCTGTACATCTTGGAACCGGCGTATGCCCTGAGATTTATGTAAAAAATATAATCTTACAGTAAGCCGAAATTCGCGCCAATATTCTAACCAAAATCCGTGAAAAAGATTGCCTGTATATTAGACCTATGCATATTAGGACGACCAATTTGTGTTATTAGGGAAATTTTTATGTTGGGTTTGAACTTCTAACGGCCGCCCTCAGTAGCTCCTTAAGTAAGCATTAAATGTCTCTGAGTGCGAGTGGACAAGAACAGCGCAGTGCAGAGCAGAGTGGAAAGAAAGGGAGAGACCTTTGCCAAATTTGGGCAAAAATACGAAGTTGTTGTTGTCATCGCCTCAGCAGATTTGTATTGTACCTTATATTTATCAAAATGTATTTTTGGCTGAATTAAGGATAATATAATAATAATAATAATTGGACGCTGTTATGCAATAATGTGTCAACTGTCAACCCTTTAGATCGCCATTTTGAGAAAATCGTGTTTAATTAAATTTATTATAAAGAAAATTTCAAGTACGTGTCAAAAGTTTTTATCAGTTTTTCAATACTAAAATGATTTAATTCACTTATCACTATTTTGAAGTTTATCGCCTGAGAAAGCGATTAGTATCAACATCTTGATTTTAGCAATTTTGTCGGCTGACACAGTATCGCTTATCTGCGTCCAATTATTATAAGGAGCTACTTAGTACAGACTTTAACATAAAATCGATACAGTTTATGTTATAATCTAAGTGACTCCTTGAGTCTCTGAGTCTCTGAGTGCGGCCGTAAGTCTCTCAAATAATGGAGGGAGGGAGCAAACGCCTTCCGACTAGGCGGTACAGGCTACAGCAGGCGAGCAGACTGTCTCACCTGTGCACGCCGATGACGGAGGTGTAGTGGCGCACGCAGTTGGGCGCCAGGTTGGTGAACACGAACTCGTACTGGTTGCCGCCGCAGCCCGCCAGCAGCTGCAGCGCCTGCGTGGTGCCGCGTAGACCGGAGCTGACTGTCCGCGCGGTCGTGGTCACCACGCAGCCGATGCCGATGGCTGGAGAAGATATAAGAATTCTTTTATCGCCACAGTGACTGCCGTTCTAAGCAGGCAAGCGATTATTATTGCCCATTGAATACTGAGTACCCACTGATGATGATGCAACCCCACTTCGAAGGGCATAAAACTAGCGATGTTTCAGCTGTAATACCATGCCAGTCTGGGTAACCTGGGCCCCAGTTCTCGTACCTCGAATCTCGGTTCAGTTGTCATTCTGTCCCGCTCGCGCGCACATGATTTGCCTCCTAAGCGAGTCAGCGCCATAAACGAACCTTTTAGTCAAGTTGCCATCGCTAATTACGACGACGATGTTCGGAAACAAAAATGTATGGTATTAGACATAAGCATCGCTATGTGACTTATGCATCCCTTTGTCACATAACGATTATTATGTCAAATCCCATGTATTTTTGTTTTCGAACTTCGTCGTCGTAGTTAGCGATGGCAACTTGGCTAAAGCCTCTGGTCTATTGGCACCGCAGAATGATTATTAATGGATGGATGATGAATGAATTTTTACTTATTAATAAATAGGCTGTCTGCTAGCTTTATTTCAGCCGTCTTTCTTCGACAGCACTCACCAAAGGAACTGCTCCGGTAAAACTCTAACGGCCCGTTTCAATAACCTATCTACCAATAACTGTTTTTTAGAAACGTCAAACTTGTATCGCAAAAAACCGTCAAATGATTGAATGGCGACGTTATTTACAAATAGGTATAGATAGATAGGTTATTGAAACGGGCCGTAAAGCAAAGACTTCAAAACTAAAGATAAGCGTACATTTGACAGAACAAATCTTCATACAAGAAAAAATTACGCCATCTTGTTGTTACCATACCTCAAATGTCGGCCATTTTGATTTCATCATACCTCAAATGTCAGCCATCTTGATTTCATCATACCTCAAATGTCGGCTATTTTGATTTCACCATGCCTCAAATGTCAAAATGGCCCAAACAACTCCAAGAGTGGGGCTATTTAAGTGTGGACAGTTTTTGCCTCAACGTGCCACGTCTATAATGAATACGTCTATGCTCTTGTGGCAGACCAATTAGCGCCACAATCCTGAATCGCGCTATCGAAGTTTTCTATGATCGACACTCTATATATACAAGTGGGCTTCGGCCTGACCGAGCATACCATCTCGCTCGGTCGGAGATCTCCCTTTGGGGCTTGCCACCACTCTTCCCACACACTCTTCATCGGAAACGTCCATTCCTTTACAGGGATTGAGCATTACTATGGGTCTGCTTTATATAATTATAATAGCTCCCCAGACCGATTTCGGTGACGGTGGCCGATTTCATTGGAACCAGACCAGCTACGCAGGAGATATTTTTGTAGTGCCCAAGTGTGTGCGCAGTATATAAGAGCACTCTCTCTTCACGGACGGATGACCGACACGACTGGCGAGAGATCAGGCGCAGGACCGTAATTTTACATGCTCATCCGACGCTCGGATCATCTTTCTTGTCAGACAATCATTGATGATGATCAGCCTTTAGCATTGTCCTAACCAAACTTGGAAACAATATTTTTTGTTATTCCAACGCGGGAATCGAACTCACGACCACCGAGTCGAGAGCCAAGCTCTAAGCCACTGGACCACGGAGGCTGCTAGGCTTTATATAAGATGGCCTGCTTACATAGGTTGATCCTGGGCGACTTGAGCGAGTGCCATATGACGCGCAGGCTCGTCACCACCATGCGGCCTTTGCAGCCGCTGTTGCCCTTCGTGTCTTCTATGGGCTCGATGCGGTCGAAGATCTTCTCTCCTGGCCGCAGTTTCAGGTACCTGGAATTGGTTAGACATAATGTATACTCTGTTACTTCAGATCCAAAAAAATGTGTAAATGTGAACAAAGAGAACGATAGAATAATACTGCCAATTTAAATGTCACTTATTTGCCGTGAAAAGTAAATAATAGACAGAGATCCCAGGCGCGCCTTACTACTCTTATATTCTTACTCATAAAATATATATCATATTGTAGTATTAGTTTGTACAATGAACATATGCATACCCGTGGGCAAACTCTTCGGTATAGGGCGCGAAAGGTACAAAAAATTGCTGTTTTCATGAAAATAAAAAATGCTAAATCAACCATGTAGAAATAAAAATCATTAAACTTCTAACCTTTATATCTCTGTCCATACTAAGTTAAGAGAAAAATTATTTTTATTTATTTATTTAATAATTAATAAAATCTTAAAACTGGGATACAATTTAGTACAAAGGTACTACTTGTTCCAAAATTGGAATTTCCAGTAGACCCGATACAGGAGAACATAAAGAAAATTAACAGTATCTGGTGCGTACAATTATTAACAATAAGAAAACAGATTTAAAAAATTACTTTAATAAGTTTTGTTCCTTACGTTATTCTAAATCCCAAAAATAAGATTGTCAATATTTTAATATGTACAACGATCTTGCAAATAAATTATTTCTTTATTTATCAGAATAATGGAAGTAGTGAGTACAATTTTCCCGCAATGAGGGTTTTTAATATTTTTTCTGCCGCTAGGGGGCAGACTCAACTCACACAAAGCGACATCTGGAGGCATAAGTGGTATCAAAAACAGTCAATAAGAATCTTCGATTCTTTTTCTGTCACCAGGCGGCGCTTGGTAGCACGATGGTCCTTATCGTGTTAAAAAGCGGTCAGATGTCACGAATTTAAAAATCCTCATTTTACACCTTGTACCTAAAAATTGGCCCACCGTACAAACTATGGTATGCGGGTATGCATACATTCATTGTACACACTCGTTCTACAATATGATATACATTTTAACAGTAAGACTATAAGGGGTGTCTGGCGGGCCTGGGATCTCAGTACATAAGTTTATTGCAAAGTAAATAAGTGACATTTAAATTGATAGCATTACACGTGTATACGTTGAGTTGAAATTGGATCGGAACATAGTATACTAGCATATAGTATAAAACATGTACAATAGGCTACTTGACTCATATTTAATTTCATACATTGAAGGATCTTTTGGTACTTAGCTCAGGGAAACGTAGTCTAGCGATATCATAAAAACCAAAGATTGGTAAATAAAGTTGATTTAAAAATATGTACTTTTGTTATTCGTCAAATTTCTTCAAGTCAAGTCGTTTCGTTTTGTCAAGTCTTTCGTCAAGTCATATGATTACCTTTCACATGTCAATAATTGATAAGTCATTTGTCTTCTCTTTTTTATTTCTTTTAAATTGTTTTAAATCTCTATTGGCATAACATGTATCTTCATGTGTGAGGCCACTGGTCTCTGCAATACAGCTTACACTAGTGCAGAGTGCAGTACCTCTGCACTAGTGTAAGCTGTATTGCAGAGGCCAGTGTCAAAAAGAATTTATTTAAAAAAATAAAATATTTTTTTAATTTTTACTGATGAAAATTCCTCGAAGTAACTTCCAGCAAGGATGTGACGACACAAATACACTAAACACATATTATGTAGTAATGAAACGGAACGTGTTTCTGTAAATTAATAGTTCATGACATCATATAAAGTCATTATTTATGTATTTTGTTTCCTCTAACTCCATGCTATATTGAATCAGCTCAAAATGGTTTTCCTGTATTCTTTTCCATGTTTGTTCTAAAATATTGAACTTTATATTTACATAATTTAAATTTATGGCGAAACGTCAAACGGAACGTCACACCGCCATTTTACTACTACGGACTATAGCACAGATTACAAATAGTAGTAGTAGTAAGTAGTATGACGTCACAGCACAGATAATCTATCAACCAACATGGCGAATGTGTTTTCAGCGGTGTTTAAAAAGTGTATTTTTAAAATATTTTGTTTGTAGGATTTTAGATTTCAAAATAATGTAATGTAATTTTTTTGTGTAATGAAACAATTATGAAGCGTTTAGGACATAAATAAAAACAAGGTCAAGAAGCCTATTGTATATGTATACAGGGTAGAGGGTACTCACTCGAAGGGCAGGTCGAACAGGACCTCCTTGTCCTGCCATATTAGGCCCTTCTTGGACTTAGGCATGTTGACTGTGGAGTGTGGTTACAACGCGTTGCCATGGCGACGCCGAGGGTTGCCATCTGGAATGTACTACAACTGCTATTACCGAATGTAGTATTTTCACGGTATGTCCCATAGATGTATTAAAAAGAGGATATGTTCATAATTTGTAATAATTGAACACAAACAATGAACATAAAAAATTGTAGGTTCTAAGCTGTTGTAGTGGTTTGTGAACAATTACTAAGTTTGACTTTGGAGTTTAGGTGTGATTATTTAGTAGAGCTGTGGCAAACCGGATGTACTCGGTACTGAATAACGGGTGCGCCATCTAGTATCGAGTAACGGAACGTAACACACGAATACATTTCGTTACTCGCATTCTTCATAGTATACCAACACTGATTCCGTCAAGAGTTCACTTGTAAATTTAGAATAATTTAACACAAGTCTGGTTCAAAATACGGATAAGTGAAAAAATGCACCATACGCAGCTTGGTAGGTAATGTAGGTAACGTAATGTATAAGTCTGTTTTATACAAATTACGAATGTTGCGACACGGCGACCTCATACTATACGCGTACGCAATATGACTTGATTCGTTGCTCTAACATAACATAGCATGTTATGAGGTATCAGAATTCAGAAGTAACGAGTAACGTAACGATACTATAGTAACGAGTACTAATTGTTATAGTAACGAATACATACGGGTACGCTTTTTTTCGTTATTTTCACACCTCTATTATTTAGTTATTATTTGCTTTATAGCTCGCTCTCACGAGAGTTTTTTTGTGGTCGCGACAGAAAAAACTGCACTGTAAATAGAACTCTGCGCTAGTAAAATAGAGCTGAAAATCGAAGTGTCAAGTGTCAGTTTTGACAGCTGTGAATTTTAAATTTTTGAGAAGGTAGAGAGAGATCTCCATAGTAAATAATTTAAAATTTTCCCAAGATGAATGGATTAAAAGTTAAATTAAATAATAATCAATATAGGTACAGGATAATTTCAACAAATGCTACATTCAGTCACAATATAAGCAGTTAAAACACTCGAAACGTGCTAATAACGGGTGGGTTAATAATACAATAGTAAAATTGTGTAGGAAAAGAGACAAATTATACAATGAATGGATTAAAGATACTAGTAATAAAACGAAAAGATTAGAGTACAATAGGATAAGAAATATAACTAATAAGCAAGTTCACAAGATTCGGAATACATACTACAAGCAAAAATTAATCAAACATACAGGAGATACTAAAAATTATGGAAAATAATATAAATACAATAGCGGGTAGGATAAATAAATCTATAGACACAGTAATTCAGCAAGCTTTTAAATATGGAAATGATAAAGACATAGCGAATAATATGGCTGAAGGGTTTCAAAATAACATTAAATGTATAATTCCAGCATGCACTACAGAAATACTTAACAAATGCAGCTACATAAAACCAATCAACAAATCTTTACTTTATAAACAAGCGTCGGAGTGTAAGGTCAAAAAAATTATACACAACCTAAATACAAGTAAGGCTCCAGGTATTGACGGTATGAGGGCTGTAGATGTAAAAATACTGGCTGATAGGTTGTCTATAGTTGTTGCGCGATTAATAAATACTTGTGTTAAAACCGGAACTTGCCCTAACATGTTAAAGTCGGGAATAGTAAGGCCAATACACAAAAAAGGTCCTACAGACATTTATAATAATTACAGGCCGATCACTATCTTACCGGTTATAGACAAAATCGTAGAAAAATACATATGCGAGCTATTACAGGACTTTTACAAGTCGTATGGCATATTTTCGACTACCCAGTATGGGTTTCAGCCAAAAAGAACACAACGTTACTATTATCTTGCTTCACGGACGGATATAAATCAGTACCTTAACGATAAAAAACATGTTCTAATAGTCTTTATTGACTACAGCAAGGCGTTCGACACACTTAGACACGACACCCTAATAGAAAAGCTAGAAAATAGTGGCATTAGGGGGCAACCTGTTAGATTGGTGTCGCACCTATCTTCATGAACGTAGCTACCGCGTCAAAGTGGGAACAGAACATAGTGACCAGGTTGAAATCACCGAAGGCACTGCTCAGGGATCGGTAATAGGTCCCGTGCACTATCTAGCTTACGTGAACGACCTCATTAACGTAATAAAGCACTGTAAGGTGTTTCAATTAGCTGATGACACCTGCCTTATTTCCGCAGACCAAGACATATAAGAAGCCCAGAAACGACAGCAGTCCGATTTTCCTGCGATATGTCAATAGTTCCACGATGTAGGGTTGGTATTAACCGCGGAAAAGACCACGCTTTTGCATATCCACTCTAGTCACACCTATTGTACAGACGACATTAAAGTAATTGCTCACAGTCATACTTGTCTTCATACTAACTACTGTACAAAAGACTGTAAACAACTACAACTAGTCAATGAACAAACCTACTTAGGGCTCATCATTGATAATAGGTTAAATTGGTCCAAACACATTGATAAGGTCTGTGGAAAATTACGTGCGATTTTAGCAAGTTTTGTTCTGATTAAAGATAGAATACCTTTTTGCGTGCTACTTTCACTATACAAGGCATTAGCAGAAAGTATAGTTTGCTATGGATTGAGTAGCTACGGTCGCACATTTCAGACATACCTAGATCAAATTTTTAAGTTGCAGTATAGGCTTCTTAAAATGATAGTGCCGGAGAAAATAAAAGAGAAATTTAAAAATGACCATTCAGGATTGTTTCAGTTTTGTAAGGTTTTGCCGGTGTATCATAAACGTGATTACGTACTTTTATGCGATCAATTCTTCAAATATAACTCAAAATACAAAAAAGTACCATCAATTGTAACAAGAAGTGTTTCTAGTATGAAAATATTAATACCAAAGCATTCTAACTTTTATGGCACACGTACTTCAAATTATATAATTCTTACTCTAATTAACACTTTACCACTTGAAGTACAGACAAAATAACACCTCTAAATGTAAAAACTGTACTGATGAATTATTTCTCAGATAAAACTATAGCGTAGCATTCTGTATAGTTAAAATACGGGCGAGCGGTGCATAGGACTGTCGGCTGCGCAAGCGCAGCATATCATAGTGTCTCGAGTACTGAGACTGTCGAGACGTATCACGTATAGCATGCGCGCCCGACGTCGTACTCACTGCGCGCTCGGCTGGTAGGTGTCTGTTAATTTAATCTTATAATTATGTATATTGTATGTAATTATTTTGTAACGAGCGTGAACCGGCAACAAGATAAACCTAACATGGTATTTTGTCGCTGCATTCTATCTATGTAAATTGTATCTTTTTTGGTTAACAATAAATAAATAAATAATAAATAAATAAATTTCTCCTATATTCGAGACGATTATAATATATAGTTTATTTGAAAGTGTGAAAATATATCATGTTTAAGTAGGGGTGCTCTCGAGTCCTCTATTTTGAGTCTGACAAACGAAAGTTGAACCTGAGAAATGGGGGTAAATAAAAAAAATCTAAGAGTTTCAACATTCTAAGTCAAGCCTAAATCCTATGAAAACGTTCAAAGAACCTGACGAGTTTCTTGATAATTATTTACTAACATGATAAATAAAATGTGATATAAATGTTTTTTACCCTTTCAAGCAAAAACCATTGAATTTTCGTAAAAATTTTGGCTTGTCAAATTGACCTTCAAAAGGTCGTATAGAGTTGTCAAGTTAAAAGTTTGTTAATAGCCCAGGTTCAGTTTGCCAGACTCTAGGGCTGGGACTATATTCTCCGGAATCCGGAAGGCCGAGGAAAAAACAGAGTACTGAAAACAGAACTCTCCGCTAATACAATACAGCTAAAAATCGAACATAATATGACAGCTCGACATTCGACCCTTCGATTTTCGACTCTATTGTTTTAGTGCAGAGCAAGCTAGCCTAAGTTAAGTTTAAAGTTTTTCCAATAGATCTCTATCTAGCAAGTAGCAACCCTACTGCTGTAGAACCAAGTGGCAACCCTGACAGTTCTGTAGGGGTGCCACAAACTTGCTAAGTTAGAACGTCGGTCTTTTGTGAACTTCAATTTAGTGTTTTAATCGTTATTAGCTGTAACTTGTAAGTTATAAGAGAGTGGTAGTTACGAAGTTGTCACGAAAGGCTGTACTTGCTTTTGCATGCAGCTTCGCTCGATAGTATCTCCGATCAAACTTTGCACGACCGCTTCATATTTTTAGTGTCAGTTCACACCGAGACCCGATGCGGCGCCTATGAATATAATATAGTACTAACGTAAAAATTATAAACTTAAAATAGACTTACACGAACGACAGCTCGCGACAGCTATGTGTGCGTGGCTAGACATATGCGGGGGGTGCGCATGGCGAACGGGACATACTACTACATAACGGGACGGCTTTGACATAATCTTCTTATATATAAAAGTGGATTGCAATTCTAATGTCTCGATAAAGCTCGAGAATGGCTGGACCGATTTGGCTAAATTTGGTCTTGAAATAATTGTAGAAGTTCAGGGTAGGTTTAAACGGTGAGAAACATTAGAGGTGTAGGTGTAGTTAATTATTTATTCCAGTTCATAGCCCAGACAGAACGACGTGTGTCGGGCCAGGCAGTTGACAATACAATTCCATTTATGACAAGTCCAATTCTATTTATGCGATGACGCCACGCTTGAAATTATTTCGGTGTCAACCTACGTCAACACGGCTGACATTCGCCGATGTTCGAGCTGTCATTTGTAGAGAGTGTCTCCTCTGTGGCGGCGCAGCCTTTTTACTCCACTACGGCGAGGCCAAAAGGAAGGGTAATGATTTTGGCAGTCTATGTATGTATGTTTGTGCGATCGTGGCGCCTAAACAGGTGATCCGATTTTAATGAATAAGGTGTCAATATATTCGTAATATTGGCCCGTAACATAGGTTAATTTGCGTAGTCAGGTTATAGATTTTAACTTTTGATGATTATCAAAACATATAAATACTAATAACCAGCCTAGTGCGAGTCGGAATCGCGCGCGAAGGGGTTGTCTACCATTATCTATAAAACTATTAATACTAATATCGAGCAAAAACAGAGCCCCGTTAATTAGGATAGCGATTGAAAATAGAACTCTATTTACTACACAAAAAGGCGCACGTTTCATTGCAAGAGTTTTAACTGCGAGCTGCATTGCCGCTCCTAACGTTACTTAAATGAATAAAATAAATAATTGAATTGTTTATTTGCAAGAACATTGTACAGATTGCGATATTGTTATGCTAGGTAGCGGTAGTCCACATGCTATTCAGTATACAGGTAGTTGTTTATCCGAATGATATATTTTACCTAATATTAGGCGTTAATAATATTTATACGATGAACTTTACGAAAATAATGTTTATACGATGAACTTTTAGGTAACGGAAATAACTTTACAAAGAATAACATTACTACCATAGATCTCACTGGGGATGATACAATAAATAACTATCATACTATGTGTAGCAAAAATAAATTAAAAAAGTATATTAAAGTTAAGTTAAGTTAAGTATTAGGAAAACCGAGATACTAGTGCAAAAAAACAAAAAAAATGTAAGGCAGCTTATACGGTTGACAAAAATAAAAACATTATTAAAAATCAATTATTAAGCTGCTGTAAAGAGCTAGAAAATACTAGACTTAGCTATGAGGCGGATGTAAGTAGCCTTCAATCTGAAATTTCACAGTTTCACTGCTCATTGACACTTATTCAACAAAAGTATGAATTAGCGCAGAAAGAAATTTCTGCACATATATCAGCTATGGCCTAATTGAAATTGGACGGTATAATGAGGACCGTGTAAATTCTTTTTATAACAATTGTAATTGCCACAAAAATATCAATAATTCTCAGTACGATATTAATAAGTCAGTTATCTGTTCAGCAGTGCTATTATCTAAGGACAAACGATCTAACAGCCTAGGAAACAGCCGCTGTAACAGCGGTGAGGACAGAATCGGTATTCCGCAAGTTTCGTCCCTACGCTGTTCGATACTAGCGCTTCATGGCTGTTGGCGGCATGATTTGAAATTAAATTTTTGACATTTCTTATATGAAATTGCTATTCTCTAAGCAAAACATCCTTCAGCTTCGACTGCAGCCTCGGCGTACGCTTACAACTTTTTATGTCAAACGAAAAGCTTTAATTTCGTGGCTGTAGCACGGCTTAGTCAAGAATTTTAAGTGTTTCATTCGTAAATTGTGGCCCTTCCACTTAAGATTTACATTGTGTTAGTTTGTGTTACTGATTTTGAAGTTGGATTACTCTGAATATAAAATGTAAGTATTTCGTTTACAATATGAAATTATGTACTTTAGCCGATATAATAAGTATGTGAAGGTGCATCTTTAGGTTTGAAATTGTTTTTATTAATTTAACAGGGCCGCAAGAGTCTTGTGTATGTTATATCTTCTCGAAGAGGCTAAGAGACGTGATGAGTTGGAAAAAAGACGCCAAAGTCGCAGGATACGAAACCTTCGGCATATATCATCCGACCGCGACTACGTCCTAAATTTCCGACTCACCAGGGATCTCATATCTGCATTGGAAGGAGATCTTGTACCATTACTGCCTCCACGAGTACGACGTGGTGGTCTCAGTCATCATGTTAAGGTAAGCCGTAGGTACCTTAATAATCTAGACTTAAGTACTTATTTTTGTATTGCATAAACTATAAAGTATAAGACAATGCAGTGCAATACAACTACATAATAATTATTATCATACTCATATAGACACTAGTCTGTTACACAGTTAATTATAATTATACCTAGTATGCACTGGGTTCTAGTAGGAGCTTTAATATAGTAGAATGTGTATCATTATAAAATGTCAGTGTTATCCAACTGCAGAAAAGTTATTTCTTAGTATTGAGTTTATTTACATAAAAATATTACATTTTATAATATTTTGGCAAAGTTTTTCCTATTGCTTTTTAATCCACTATTTTCAATGCACAACATAAAACAACCCTATTTTTATTTTTTCAGATTCTATGCACTCCTATCATTTTTGGCCACCGGAAGATACCAAAACATAGTTGGAAAGTCACTTTTCAACTATGTTTCACAGCCATCTGCTAGCCGGGCTATTTGTTTAATAGTCAATGCTCTTAATCACCCCAACATTGTAAAGAAATACATAAGATTTCCACAAAATCTAAATGAAAGAGAAATAAAAAAACAAAGGTATGTATTTGAAAGTAATATTTTATAACACTACAATAATGATATAATTCACTGGTCTCAACACTACTTTGGCTCATTGATTTCTAATTTCTATAATATATTACAGATTTTACAATAAGTTTAAAATGCCCGGTGTAATTGGCTGTGTTGATGGGACTTTGGTGGCCATGGTTCGACCTAAAACAAACGAAGACAGATACTACTGTAGAAAAGGTTACCATGCTAGAAATGTTTTAATTGTAAGTTTTAATAAGTGATTATAAAATTATATTACCAATAATTGTTGATTCAATAAAACTTTTAAAATAATACAAATCAATTGTAATTAAATTGAATTACTGCACAAACAAAGTTGTGATCGACATCTCATTATTATAATAATTGATAATTATTATTTATATTAAGAAAATGTTTAATAATTGTTTTTCTTTAATAGAATATGTAATTATTTTATTTAATAAAATAAATATTAAAATTAAACATTTTTGTTGCAGATAAATGACTGTGATCTCAATATACTGCATGTGGACGCTACATTTGGAGGAGCTACACATGACAGTTTTATATTTAATAACACCGTTATCCAGCACCACCTAGAACAGCTAAACAATGCAGGAGAGACAGCATATTTGTTAGGTATGTACAATATACTCTTGGTCTCTGGCAATTGATATTCATTAATAGTAGATAAGCAGTTGGTAATGTAAATTGTAAATACTTATTATAATATATTGTTCGCAGGTGATTCTGCATACGGACAGAGGTCCTACCTGATGACCCCATGTGCCAACCCTGAGCCTGGTTCTCCAGAAGAATACTACAATACTGTGCATAGCACAGCAAGAAATAGCGTAGAAAGAACCGTAGGAATTTTAAAAGGCAGATTTAGATGCCTTCTGGTTCATAGAGTGTTACACTATGATCCAGAAATGGTTTCTAAAATTGTTATAGCTTGCTGTGTTTTGCACAATATTTGTAACATTATTTGGATTACCAGCCTTCGAGTTGCCATATAATTTGCAACATGAAGAAATTCGGTTGCAAAGTGAGAGTCATCACGTAGAGCCTGTTGCATCTGTAGGCGCTTTGGAGCATGGCCGCGCTTGTCGCCGGCAACTTATTAATATATTATGGCGTGGGAGGCGATAAATAATATTTATTTTTTGCATGTCTTAGTTAAGAAATAGTATATTTTATTGAAATGTTTATTTTAAATTATCATTATACTATAATAATACCTCGGTAAACTATTAAAACAGAGATAAAATGTTAAATATTTTTATACATTTTTATTTTTCATTTAGGTTTTAGTTGTTAATTTTAGTTGTAAATATTTATTAAAGTTAATTTGAGATTACTTATTATTATTTACTAATGCTTTCTACATTTAATTAAAAAAAATGCTAAATAAAAGCCATTTATGAAATAAAATAATATTTTTTAATACTTTTTATCCTACTAAAAATAAATTCATTAATTACAAGAAAAAATATAATACAATATGTCTAGGAACTTAAACCATTTAAGACTAACCAAAAGGTTTATTTTATTTATTTATTTAATTAGGACACCAAACAGTACATACATACATCAAAACATTATTAAATTACATGTATAAATTGAGTGATTGTAACAGTAAATGAAACAAGCAAAGTAAATTAATACATTATCAAAATTTCTGAACAAAACTTAAAACTATGATATTAAATTAACTTAATAATAATTATTTCATTAATTTATTACAAATTCTATATACAAGTAAATTTTATTGTTAGGATATTAGTGTGTAAAATTATAAATTAAATTATATTAAGATGTCAATAAAAAAAAATAAAGTTCTACATAACAGAGCTAATATAAAATATTATGTAGAGGTATTCTGAGGTCTGTTACAATAGAACTTTTTCAACACATTGAGTGATAGCATTAGCGAAGCGGTCTAATGCTTCTGCCAGTATTTTTGGACCCTGTGAGTTGGCCTCCATCGCCCGAGCCCGAGCGAGCTCCGCCTCGGCACGCTGCTCTTCAATGGCGATAAACCTTTCGGTGAGGCTCGCCATCTCAGATCGTCGCTGCGACGGAGGAGACCGTTGCAGAGGACGTCGGCGTACCGGACGGGCCCCAGCCAGACCAGAAATGGTCAAAATCTTTTGTTCCAGTTCTGTTAGCTCCACCACCTCTGCATCAACCCCACCACCAGTTTTCTGCCTAGCAGTCTCTGCATTATTAGCTTTCCTTTTTGTAGAAGCTTTTTTATCTTTCCAATACTGTACAAAAAATTTTAAAAGAACCATAATAATAATATTAGAGAGAAATAAAGATACATAAGTACTTCTAAATTAACCACTGTAATATATTATGTCACTTTTATGCATTGTTTTGTCTATTTCTATAATAATGTGATCTACAGATTACTAACCTTAGCCCACTGCTTCCAGTCTTTAATACATCCATCTCCAACACTATTTAAAACTGTAGCTATTTCCATCCAGCCACTTCGCATGCGAGTTCTTGCATTGGCTGTACGGGCATGTCCGGTGGCAAGGTCTGATCTCACCTCCATATACCCAATCAATTTCTCCAATTGAAGTGCAGAGGGACCAGCATTACGAGTCACTGCAAAAGTTTAAGTACATTAGCAACTTATTTTAACATTTGTAATTAAAATACTGATGAGCCATAATATGAGACAACAGACTGTATCATGGTAAAATGATACTTACTTGTTTAATTTAGATTAATGTTCACTATGGGTTGTGGAACAAGTCACGTCAACTATTCTGTTGCAACTAAGTTACTGAATGTTTAAAATAACACATTATTTTATTTTACACGGTCCCAAGTTTCACAAAATATTTTAAGTGGTTTCCGTGGGTCGCCCCAACCTCGACCGACTGATGCCAAAGCATATAAGTGTAAGCACTGGAGTTCTTAGCATACTTAATCGGTTTGAGTTTTTTCATATTTTCTTAGAAGTTTGTTTTCAACAATATTTAGGAATTAAGATTTTGTTTACAAACAATGCGTATGATTTGACAGTTTTTTTTTTAGTATGCAAAGACCAAATTTGTTCCAAGCATTTCAACTTTCTTATGATAATTTGCTATTATTTTTAATGAAACCCATTCTAATAATTTGTTTATGTCATTTTGTTTATAAAAGTATTAATATAATAATTGTTATCACAACGAAATTGCTGATATTTACGAAACAAAAACATATCGATAATTTAAATACGACTGCGCCCATCTCTCAAAAACAGCCTTGCGAACAGCCGTGCGTTCACGCAGCCGAGACATCGTCGACGAGCTAATAGAGCTTAGAGAATACCGAAAATTCCGCCTTGACTACAGCCAACGATGTCACGGCTGCGACATCCGTGAAAACAGCCACGAAAACAGTCTAAACGTGTTGCTTAGAGAATAGCATAGCTGAGTTGAAGGCTTGTACTGAATCCTCAAAATATTATAATAAGACACAGACACATACCCCAGAGTCTGGTTTCATTAGCATTTACTGTGATGAAATAGGCCATGGACTTGGTGTGTATCTAAATAAATTGTGTTTGGGACAACAAGTAACTAGCACTTGTTTGCCGGGGGCATCATTTGAACAAATCATTAGCCGGGCAATCAATTCTACTTGTTGCCCTAATACAACTTTAGTTATACTAGTCGGGAGAAGAGGAAAGATAAACAAAAAACAGATGTTAGATTATATAGACACATTAAGTAACAAAGAAAATATTAAAAAAATCTTATTGTTTACCTTTCCTTACATCAAATTATCAAATAAAAAACTGCCACACGAGAGTAAAGAAAATTATATTAGGTTTAAATTGAACAGCCTACTGTGTAGTGCTACTAATCAAAATTGTTTAGTTTTAAATAAGACTTTACCACAAATCGATGTGGTTGACTTTAATAATATTTTTATCTCTAGGTTAAATAATCTAACATATGATAAGTATTACTTATCTAAATTTTTAACACGACATTTAGCTAAATGGCTATATAATTTTTTAGTTTTAAGACAAGCCAAAAAATTGGCTAAGCCTGCTTTTATTGAGCAGTGTTCTTATACTGACAATTTTATTAGTAAAAACTTGGAATATGTTCCAAATAATTTAAATTAGATTATAGGACAACAGAGGCTCACTCTAGCAATTTCTTAGCTGGAAATATTTATACTGATGCCTCCTACGAAGGGCCTAGTAAGAACTCTGGGAAAAACTGTAATTTAAATATAAACTTGGTGCATCAAAATTTACAAGGCATAATAGGGAAAGAATTAGAACTTGAGTTATTTTTAAATGAATTTAAAATTGACATTATATGCGTAACAGAACATTGGTTAAAAAATCATGAATTAATATTTAACTATTGTGATCACCAAGTAGGGAGCTCTTTCTGTCGAGAAAATGTCATTAGGGGTAGCTCCTTAATTTTGATTAATAAAAAATTGAAATGTAAGGAACGTAAAGATATTGTAAAACTGTCTAGTGAACGAATTATTGAGTTGGCTTGTATTGAGTTGAGCCACCTTATTATTGTATGCGTATACAGGCCTCCATCAAGCTTATACGATTCTTTTGAACAAATAATGGATCAAGTGCTGACGAAAGTATGTGTCTCTAATAAGAAGATTATTGTATGTGGTGATTTTAATATTAATTTATTAGACTCTAACTCCACCACTGTTAGATTCACATCTTTGTTCAAATCGTATAATCTAATTAATTTATTTTACGAACCAACAAGAATATGTGAAACAACAGCTACTTGTATAGATAATATTTTCACAAATGTCACTACTTTTAGGAAAGAAATAATTAATGTACTTAACTCTGATCACTGTGGACAGCTAGCATCATTTGATCTTAAATGTGATAATAATCCGATAGAAAATATTGAGTTTATTCCTGTAAACACAAAACGTATTGAGAAATTTAGAAGTAAATTACTTTCAAGTTTTCAATGTTTGAATGAGTCAATTAATCCAAATGAAACTTTTAATAATTTATTTAAAGTAGTAAAAAACCAATTTGACTCTGTATTTACTTCTAAATCGGTCAGATTTAATAATAAAAGAAATAATTTTAGTAACTGGGCAACTGCAGGTATTATTGTTAGTAGACAAAGATTGTATGACTTGTATAACGAGAAGTCAATGAACAGGAGTGAAGCTTTTAAACTATATGTCAAGTAATACTCGAAGATTTTCGAGAAGGTATGTCAAGCAGCGAAGGTTCTTCACATCAAAGAAAAAATTAAGAACTCTAATAACAAAGTGAAAACCACATGGAAAATAATTGCAGATGAGACTGGAAGAGTCGCCAGTCGCAACTCTAAATTTGAACTTTATATTAATGATAAAAAAGTTAGTTCTGACATTGAAGTTGCGACAGTATTTGAGAAGTTTTTTGCCGATCTCAACTACAAAAAACTTAAATTCATCACCTACAGTTGCCGAAAAATTACTTAGAGATAATGTGAGGGAATGTGATATAAATTTTATTTTCAAAGAAATAGACTCTAGAGACATTATCAAGGCATTTAAATTACTTAATATTAAAAGTACAACTGATCTCTGGGGTATGTCCACAAAAGTTATAAACCCAGTAATTGACATCATTGCCCCTCACCTAGCATTAGTTTTTAATAATTGTATTAAAAGTGGCGTGTTCTCTGACTTGATGAAGCACAGCATGGTGATGCCTCTTTTTAAAGCTGGGAATAAAGCAGACCCAGCTAACTATAGATCCATATTACCGACTTTAAGTAAAATTTTTGAGAAAATTATTCTTAATCAATTAATTTTTCACTTCAACTCGAATAATTTGTTACATAGTAATCAGTTTGGTTTTACTAAAGGTCGGTCCACAACAGATGCAGGCATTAGTCTTCTGTGCAGTATATTTGAAGCTTGGGAGAGGTCACAGGATGCACTTGGTATATTCTGTGATTTATCCAAAGCATTTGACTGTGTGGAGCATGATACGCTGTTCAGGAAATTATACTATTATGGTGTAAGGGGCACGGCTCTAAAGCTTCTAAGCTCTTATCTAATAAATAGAACACAGACTGTGGAAGTTAATTCCAAAAGGTCTAATGGTACTAAAATTAAACTAGGAGTACCACAGGGGTCTATTTTGGGCCCTTTTCTATTTCTCATCTATATAAATGATCTACCTTATCTAGTTGATGCATAATTGATGATAGTTAAGCATGAGATAGTACTTTTTGCTGATGATACTTCACTAATTTTTAATGTGAAGCGACGACAATCTAACAATGACGAGGTAAATAGTGCTCTCTCAAAAATAGTACATTGGTTTTTAATACTAATAATTTACTGTTGAATTCTAATAAAACAAAATGTTTAAAGTTCAGCTTGCCAAATGTTACGCAGGCACAAACCAATATACTATTAAATAATGAGAAAATGAAATTAGTAGACACCACTGTTTTTCTAGGTATAACATTAGATAGTAAGTTACAGTGGGGACCACATATTGCTAAATTGGCAGATAAGCTGAGTTCTGCAGCATACGCTGTTAAAAAAATTAGAGAAATTACCGACATAGAGACCACGCGATTAGTTTACTTTAGCTATTTTCATAGCATAATGTCGTACGGCATCCTCTTGCGGGGAAACGCTGCGGACATTAATACAATATTTGTGCTGCAGAAACGTGCTATACGTTCTATTTATAAGATGTCGACTTTTGAATCTCTAAGGGAAAAGTTTAAAGAAATAAAAGTGCTGACCGTCGCATCTCAATACATTTTGGAAAATGTGTTATACGTAAGAAAGAATCTAAACAACTTCAAAAAGAAATGTGATAATCATTGTGTAAACACTAGAAATAAGAACAAGTTAGATATGCCAGTGTTCAGAATAAGCAAAGTTAGTAAATCCTTTAAAGGCCATTGTATACGCTTATACAATATAATCCCAGAAAAGGTTCAAAACCTTCCCATTCATAAGTTTAAAAAAGTAGTTAAAGAACGTTTGTGTGCCAAAGCGTATTATAAAATTAATGACTTCATTCAAGACGGCACACCTTGTGAATAAGGTGGCTCCTTATCTTATGTTATTATTTGTTACATAGACATAAGCAAACATTGTAATAATTTTGATTTTAAAAGAATAATTTTCCATCTTTTTGGTAAAAGATGGCCCCAGACGAGTTTCTTGCCGGCTCTTCTCGCTGGGTTAGTTCCCGAACCGGTGGTAGGCATCACGTAGGAACGACGTTCAAAAAGAGTATTTAAAAATACCAATTTTGAATAAAAATTTTTTGATTTTGATTTTGATTTTGATTCTGACCTGTCTCGCTCGCGCAAAGTAATAAGACGCACCCCCCCCTCGCACTGCCGCACCAAACTTCTACCGAACATCCTGTATTTAAACATCTCGACTCACAGTGCTTGTTGCAGAACTTCTCCGAAACGGCTTGAACGATTTTTATAAGAAGGTGGGGTTGGCCTATTTTTTAAAATTATTAATCCCAATTTTTTAAAATTATTTTAACCCTCGACTTTCACAATTCGTACACCCAACCCGCATTGTTAAAGGGGTCGTTTAAAAAATATGTTGTTTTGTGCAATAAATCCGGAGAGTGACCAAAAAAATAAGCCTTATTGCCAAATGTCACGCGTTATTATGAAACTGAATCAAACAAAATATAATCATTTAAAACATAACAGGAACTTAAAATCAGACTTCTACAAAAACTTTAAAAATTGGTTAGTCTTTGGATCTTGAGTTTCTAATTCTCATCTTAACTACTCGCTTATGTCTTCTACCTCCAGTCCGTATCTTCATTATTAGGGGAAGGCACGCGTGGGTGTGGTTGTTGGTGTAGGAACCACCGATTAAAGAGGAGCGGATAAACAGCTACATAGTTAGCTCCCTATTTTATTGCACTACTGCAAGCATACGGTGTGTCCACGATTCTCCTGTCGCGTACGCGGCAATAGTGGAAAGTCCGGTAAATCAGGGCCTTTAGTCAAGATGCATTCGACAATTTCGACGGCGAAGTTCGAAAACAAAATAAATGTATGGGATTTGACATAAGGCATCGCAAGCGATATGTCACTTACGACTGCGATGCAACTTACGTCAATGTTGCATAAATAATATAGTAGCAATAAAAAGTAGAAATGTCAATGTCATATTGACAGATGTCACAAGCACAGCCTATCTAGTTAGCCATAGTTCAATTTAGTTAGCCATAAGGCATCTCTCGTATCTGTGTTAAGCATCTCCCTCATAAGCACCAATAAAGAAGAATATCACAATTGTTGCTGTATTATTATTATCACCACTCAAGCGTAAGAAGGATCTGTAAGGACCAAGACGTCGCTGCCCACAACAGTCAAATCCCATAAATCTTGTTTTCGAACTTCGCCGTTCAATGAAAGTTGTGTTATGTACGTATAACGTATATATTTTTATCCTATGGTAGAAACTGCAGGTATATGCAGGTAGTTTGCTCCAGTTCATATTGAAGCAGAACGTCTGTCGGGTTCTTTAACAATCTCCAATGAACAGGAAGAGTTGTCCAACTGTGTCTAACATCGACGCATTAATAAAATTCCCGTCGGGAGTTCGTTAATTGTGACGTCGCGGCTGTCACGGTAAAAGCTAAGTGCCGTGTAATTGACGGCTTCACTTGAGTCATGTCGACTTGACGTGTTCCTGTGAGGGACTGATCGACGGGCGACGGAGAACAGTTATCTTTTTAATGGTATTCAAAGCAGTATCATAGCTCAATGACAAGAGCCCAGTTCACACCGCCACGCTGCGTCGCATCTCCGTGTTAGGGTCAGCACTCAGTTCACACCGAAACGAGACGCGATACGGCCCTTTTACCCGACTTTATTCGCTACACAAAAAGATAGACGTTTAATTGCAAGAGTTCGAATTTCGAGCTGCGCTCTTGCAATGAAACGTGTATATTCTTGTGTAAAGACTAGAGAATAAAGTTTAATTTTGAATCGCTATCATTAAATGTAGTGCCGCGTCGCGTCGCGTCTCGCTGTGAACTGACGCTAAGCTGGCCCCATAAGTAAGTTGTCAGCCTTAAACGGTCTGTTTTACACATCACGAAGTTTGGTCGCTACTTACTTTATATCGAGCTACAGAGACAAAACATGCAAATAAGCTATCTGACACTTAACTATAGACTGAAACAGAACCTTATCTATAAATAAGCTATCTGACACTTAACTATAGACTGTGAAACATAACCTTATCTATAAATAAGCTATCTGACACTTAACTATAGACTGAAACAGAACCTTATCTATAAATAAGCTATCTGACACTTAACTATAGACTGTGAAACATAACCTTATCTATAAATAAGCTATCTGACACTTAACTATAGACTGTGAAACAGAACCTTATCTATAAATAAGCTATCTGACACTTAACTAAAGACTGTGAAACAGAACCTTATCTATAAACAACCGGTACCTTACAAATACCCAGATATTTAGGTTTTAGGTTAATAACCATACAATCTCAATATATTTTTTTCTGTTTTAATCCAAACTTACCTTAGGCTGGGACTATATTATGCTCTGGAATCCGGAACGCCGGTGAAAATTCAGAGCACTGAAAATAGAACTCTGCGCTAATACAATAGAGTTGAAAATGGAAGTTTCGAGTATCAAGCTGTCATATATGACATTGACATTTGACTCGACTCATGTGTTCGATTTTCAACTCTATTATATGAGGGCAGAGTTCTATTTTCAGTGCACTGAATTTTCTCGGGAGCATGCAGTCCCAGCCTTATACCTAACCTTCGGAAACGTTACAGGCGACTCAACCGTGAAACGATCCGACGATATCCCATACAAATAAAGGGCCAATGTGCTATACATATACCGTTTGTAATGTAGAAGATTGAAGGTGAATATAGTAGGGCACCTAAAATCTACATGATAAAGTGTACTTTTACATCAAATCGACAGAGCGCATTTTTTTCGAAGTGAAAGTGAATCTTTGGCGGCGTTTAGAGTGGAATTTTAAATTAGCGTCACGGCGCACGTGATCATGTCACGATTTTGGATATAACGCCATTTGTCGGAAGCTACTTATACTTCTTACATAACAGCTTAACTTTTTAAAGTACGGCTTAATACATAGATGGCGCCAGGTGCACTAATTTTATTTATTTACTTTCTTTATACGCGACAACCAACAGTGATCACACAAATACAAAATCTTAAAAACTTGTTCAGTTACATATTAATTAATGTGCCACCCACATCGTCATCCATATATTATTACACATCAGTGGCGAAGGCTGGTTCTCATTCATAGACTATTCCCGAAAGTCACTGAGATTGTGTTTATTATTTTACTAGCTTTTGCCCGCGGCTCCGCCCGCATAAATACAGTATCCCATGGGAACACTGTATTTTTTCGTGATGAAAAGAAGCTTATGTTATGTATTTTTTTATCCACATAAATAAAGTTGGTAATATGTATGTGAATAAAAAAAAGCTTGTAGAGAGCACCAGTGGCGAAGGATCTCCTTCATAGGGAAGCCCTGGCCTGTATATTAGGTAGGGATTTGGGTGAGGGTCTTCAACAGGAGAGTGAAGCCGACAGGAATGGAGGTGTACCCACCCCCCCTACCCCATGGCACTGTTACACATTGTTGTTTACTCGAAAGAGACTAAATATATAACACATACAATATATAAATATGTTACATTATCACATACAAATTAGATAATTGCTTTTAACAATAATCATAATAATTCTGGAAATAATGCTTACCTACATAAAAATCTTGCACATAAGGATTTGAAGAGCAATCTCAAAAATATACATTAGATCACACCCCATGAGTGTGTGTGTGTGTGCGTGTGAGTGTGTGTATATGCACTCTAGCCCTACGACCGAAGTCAAATATTACGAATATATTTAGGCACGGTGAGAGTAGTTTTGGACTATAAACGACGAATGAAGTTTCAGTTATGCCACGTGTGCACTGTACACGTCACGGCTTTTCGGATGAGGACTTGAGCTACCTTTTATCCCCGCTTATATAATATTCGACTCCATTATGACAGAATATAGATAGACTTTCTTATTACCTAAACGAAGTAGCGGGAAACAGCTAATTATAGCTCGAAGGTCGTAGATCAGGGCCATTAAAATATTTCAGTAAATGTAATCTAATTACTTTTCAGTTCTCGTCAATGTCTATTAAGTGACTTCCCGTCCGGTACATTGTGTAGTCTTAAAAGCACTTAATGTAAGTAACAAATTATTGGACATGGGCTTTTCATTTCAATTCTACTACTATTATAACTAGCTTTTGCCCGCGGCTCTGCCCGCGTAAATACAGTATCCCACGGGAATACTGTACTTTTTCGAGATGAAAAGTAGCCTATGTGTTACCATACCATATTCCATCAAAATCCGTTCAGTAGTTTTTGCGTGAAAGAGCAACAGACATCCACCCATCTTCACAAATTTTCACATCCTACTATTATAAATGTGAAAGTTTGTGCGGATGGATGGATGTATGGATGGATGGATGTTTTTTACTCTTTCACGCAAAAACTAAGGTTACGGTACGGTTCCCGTAGGGTACAGTATTTACGAAATAAAACTAGAACAGTAATATAATACAATCCTTTTGAGTATCCATATTCGAGGAAAAACATTCAAGCTTATCATATCATCATCATCAGCTTCCTTATTGCAAGCATCTGATAAGAATAACTACCGGCCAATATCACTGGCCACAACAATGGCGAGAGTCCTGGATGGTCTTTTAAACGCGCAATTAAACAAACACCTATGTATCCATGACTCGCAATTTGGTTTCAGACCCAATTTGTCAACAGAATCTGCTATTTTGTGTCTGAAACAAACAGTCAGATATAATACTGATCGGAAAACCCCCGTATACCTCGATGTGTTTTCTCGACCTATCGAGGGCCTTCGACCTTGTATCATATAACGTACTGTGGCACAAGCTCATAACAGACACTCACTTGCCGAGTGAGCTTGTATCTCTTATCAAATACTGGTATGATACGCAGATAAATATAGTCGTCGTAAGACAGGGCGGTGTGGCTTTCCCGAGTCTGTTTAACTTAGTTGTTAACCAGTTGCTTGAAGAGCTGAACAGAACTATGGTCGGCTGCTCAATTGACGGAAAAATTATAAATAATATTAATTATGCTGATGATATGGATCCGTTGAGCCCGTCAGTTGGTGCACTGAGGAGACTTTCAGGTATATGTGAAACCTACGCGCAGTCATATGGGCTGAAATACAATGCCAACAAAAGTGTTGTCATGTAATGTAAAGCAGGAAGCAAAACACTCTTAAACAGTCCGCCCATTAGGTTGTGTGGGGAAGCCCTTACGAGGGTATACGAATTTAAATACCTGGGTCATGTATTGACGGATAAACTGCGGGATGATAAAGACTCGGAGAGGGAAAGAAGGGCGTTGGCAGTCCGCTGCAACATGCTGGCCCATAGACTTGCACGCTGTACTAACGATATAGAACTGCTCCTATTTAAAACCTTTTGCCAATCTTTTTACACGTGAAGTCTATGGATCAGTTACACGCGGTGGGCTTACAACTCTCTTCGAATCCAGTACAATGACGCGCTGAGGACACTTCTGAGAAAACCCTGGTACTGTAGTGCATCTACTATGTTTGCAGTGGAGGGAGTCGACGATTTCATTGCCATAGCTCAGAAAAGAACCGCATCTGCTATGGACAGACTTCGTAATAGTACCTACAGTGTCCTCAAAACGTTAGCTGGAAAGGTTGACAGACCCTTCCAAGTACACTGAACAGGTGTATACCTTAATATAAATAAGAAGTAGGTTGTAGAATAAGTTCACTAACAAATTACTAACCCTTAGCATTACTGTATCTCCTATTCTAGTTTTTAAATGTCTAATACTAACCATTCTACATATATATTATTTTGTAATTGTGGTATTGTTGTTGTGTTGATTGTGTACGGACTAC
This sequence comes from Phengaris arion, assembly GCA_963565745.1. Lineage (NCBI taxonomy): Eukaryota > Metazoa > Arthropoda > Insecta > Lepidoptera > Lycaenidae > Phengaris > Phengaris arion. Next base: position 3,356,509 of record OY751444.1, on the reverse strand, counting down.
TTGGTCTGAAATAAAGAGCTTATTATTTTTATTTAACGAATATAAATAACGGAAATATCTCAGACCAAATGAAAAAGTGAAGACCGAGTATTGACAAACAAAAACCGAGCCCGGTTTTTTAAGTAGGTACAATGACACGAGAATTATACATTTTAAATTATAAATAAATCGTTTTGCAAAATCATAAAATGATGATGTCTGACGTCGGAACGTGACGTACTCGTAAGGCTCAGGGCCGGCTCGTGCCCTTTAATTAAGACGAGCCCCGCAGATGCGGAGAATGGTTTCATTAACTTCACAGTTAAAACTTAACCCTTGCTGGGGAGCTTGGAAACGCGTAGCACGGGAATTAGTATACCTACTCTGTCCATGTCTGTACAAAACTAATTTAATCTATACGTAAACATAATACGTTAGCAAGCGCCCGAACAAGGCTAAGTTTGTCCTGTCAATGTTTTTGATATTGTACCTACTTTGTTAAGCTAATAAAGTTTTGAAGTTTGAAAGATTAAATTTGAATTAATGTGTCATTGTATTTCCTTATTGCACGGTAAATAAGTAGCATTACGCGTTATATCGCTCTTTTTCTTAACGTTTGGATTCAATGAGGATGTACATGACATTTTTTCTGCCGCTAGATGGCAGACCCAACGCACGCAAAGCGTCATCTGGTGCGTAAGTTGTATCAAAAACGGTCAATAAGAATTTTCGATTCTTTTTCTGTCACCAGGAGGCGCTTGGGAGCCCGACGGTCCTTGTCGTGTCAAAAAGCTGTCAGATGTCACGAATTTAAAAACCCTTACTTGATCTGTGGGCCTAGCAGGATCATTTGACAGCGGCGTAAACATGAGAATTGTATGAAAACCTGTCAAAACCATGCCAGCGCCCATACATTTCTCATTCGATAACGTTACGTTTACGCCGTTGTCAAATGTTCCTGCTAGACCCACTGAACCTATCTACCGGTTGTAAGTTTTAACTCTTCAGCATTTATATGCCCTTAGAACGTTTATGATATTGATTGAAGTTAAGAAGGAAAACGAGCAGTTGATCGCGTGATAGTGAGAGATTACCGCCAGCCATGGGCATCTGATACCAATGGTGTTCCGTCGTAGTTTCTACTCCGGTAAATTTTCCGCAATGCCAGAGGAGTGGCAAGTGCGCTGCAGTGTCTTGAACCTGTGACATCAATTTATAAATAACATGTTGATATGAAATCTAATCACAAGAAAGTAATTAATCTAACTTTGGGGACAAAAGGTTCACAATACGTTATTGTGTATCTTTATAGTTTTTTAGTTTTTTACCTTTTTTTTATGTCTATCTATATATAAATATATATAAAAGGCAAAGAAAAGGCGAGAAATTTGAAATTTTGCACACGTATTTCTCATATGACGTAAGCATCCACTATGGAAGGATTTTTCAAAATTCAACCCCTAAGGGGGTGAAATAAGGATAAAATTTTATATGAAACTTTTTGTTCCTTGGACATATTATTTGCATGATATTTCCTATGAAATGAAATGAAATGAAAATATACTTATTGTGCACAATCAATAGGTACTTACACATACGTACAAATATAGAAAATACTAAAAACACTACGATAGTACACAAAGGCGGCCTTATTACTAAATAGCAATTTCTTCCAGACAACCCTTGAAAGAAAGGAACAAATTGCTGGAGAGAGGTATTGCGCTAAAAGTATTTATCTTGATACTATAAACATAAAATAAAATAAATAAATACATACAAACACAATAATACATATACAATAACTTAAATAATAAAATAAGTAATAAAAACAATTTACGTTATAATAATAATATATATAACACTATATGCATATCGTTACATCTGACACAGTCTGAGGTCTCTTTTAGGGAGGACTTAAAAGTATTCAATGTTTTGGCTTGTCTTATTCGGGCAGGGAGAGAGTTCCAGAGTAGGACGGATTGTACGAGGTATGAGGAGTGGGAATACTTGGTGTGGTGGATGGGGATATCAAGAAGGAGATTTGTAGAGGACCGCAGCTCTTGCCTGTCGGATGAATTGAGTACGGAAAAAATAATGAACGACGTTTTTCTGTTTCCAATATTCAACCCCTAAGAGAGTAAAATAGGGGATGAAAGTTTAAAATTATTATATATAGATAAATTGTTTAAACCAAATTTCACGCGGGCGTAAGCCGCGGGCAAATGCTAGTTTCAATAAAGGATTAATATCAAATCTTAATTTCCCTATTATTTGCCTACAAAACATGGAATAACTGCGAAAAGCATGACAGAAATGTGTTTTTTAATTGCTTTTAAACAAAAAAATATACACCGACTTCGTTTTTTACTGTTCATTTATCGTAAAGACATCAGTAGTTCAGTCCAGCTGCCGCGCGCTACGCTTCCTTGTTCTAATTTATGCAAAAGGCAGTGTTCTAGTAATGTAAAGTTATAAGTATCGAATTGTTACGAGTATAGAAAATCGACGTTCTCTCCTTTGTCAGAGAAATATACTCGTAAGATACCGTTAGCATATTGCTGAAATGCAAAGGTTTAGGATTTCCCTTTGTCGACCATTGCATTAATTTTAAGCTTGAAATACGAACACCATTCTCAATCGTTACGTAAATATTTGAATTAAAGGATTTCTCTGCTTGTCAGAATGACAAGCATTGAAGCACGGCGTGGGACTTAGGAGCGTCTTAGCTTTGGGAACCGTTTGAGTTCCGTTTGAGCGAAGCTTTTTAAAAAAGCGAAGACAGAGTTCTGCGAATCACACAGTGAGGTCGGTCTAAACTACGCCACGCCGTGTAACGAAACTACGCCTTAAGCTCATTTCAGACTATGCTATACTATTGTGCTATATAGTATAGCAAAGGAGGACCTAATGCTATACTATATAGCATGGCGTTCATTACGCGATATTATCGCAAGCATTTATAGTATATAGCAAGTTCAGTATGGTTGTGTCGCTCGTTTCGCTAGCGGGACGGCCGGGGGTGAGGGAGGAGGAGGGGGCGTGCGATATAGCACAGCATGAACTCAGCGTATCGCACTATTTTATAGCGTATAGTAAGCCAGTAATATATAGTACAGTACAGTGTGAACGTGTCCGTAACAATGTATGGTGCGCGATATTGTTGTGCTATATATGATAGCGTCAGAGTAAGCCGCTTTACTTTGTCGCGGTGTGTGTTTTTTATGTATGTAGTGCGTAGCTAGGACCCGCACTATATACATAAAAATGGCCTCAGTTTTGTTTGAATAAGCTCTGTCTTCACTTTTTTATTTGGTCTAAACATGAGCCACGAGTACTTACTATTCTTACTGATCAAGGGAAGTGAAAATTAATATTATTAAGTAGATTTGAGTATAAATACATCAATGTTTCTACAGTAAAACCATGTTGCTAATGTTCCTCGGCGGTCACGTTTTTTTACGGAAATGTCAGACGAAGATTCCCGAAAGACATTGAGTTTGTGGTCGTACTGTACAAATAGATGTATCGTGTATCACATAAGTGGACGGCGGTAATGGCTTACCAACAGGCGATGCGTTTGCTCGTTACATAACAAATTTCTCCCTAACGCTGAAAGTTTTTTTTTTAATAAAATCCGCAGAAAGTGCGGAACATCTGGCTCATTATTGGCGCCAGTTCCAAGTTATGCCACCGCGGAAATTAGAAATGTAAAATTAAATATAAGTATATTTGTTACCCTTGTCATGTTGGCTAAGGGGTCTAGTATAGACTAGATAGGGATTCTCTGAGCTAGCTCAGAGAATCTGATTACCTACATCTTATACTATAAACGAGCAAATCTTGTACATATATATAAGGTTTGGTAAAATCAATTACAGATATTTTGGGTATATGATCTACTGCATAAGTAAATAAATACGTTTAGGCAGAAAAATAATTGTTATACTCGAAAACTATGGAGGGTTCCGAACGTAGGGCGTACAGACAGACGAACATACAGAGCGAAACTATAAGGGTTCCTTGTAGTACTACGGAACGATAGAAAAAAGTTTTTTTATTGTATTCTACTCAAAAGTAAAAAAGGACGAAATGTTTTCAAACTTTTCTTTCCCTATGATTCGCGTACATTAAAAATCGATATGGCCTATGGAAGAAAAGTGTTAATGCGCGAGTAACATCGGTTTAACCATAGTTTATCTATAATTCAAACGATGACACACACAAAACTGCCATAAAAAGGGGGCCAGCTAGCGGGTCCGGGTGTGGCCCATAAATAGGGCCCAGGGGCCGCCGTGGCCCATAAATTGGGCCGGCAATCGTACCCGTTTAGGATGTCCATAACACCCGCGACTTACGGCAAAGGCTTTTCACAACATCAGCATATTTTCTCTCGCTTACATGGTCCGAATGCCGTGATTCGTAAAGTCCATATTATACTAGACGCGACTCCGTCCGCGCAAAAGGAAACCTCGCTAGCATAATGAGTTACGTATTTCAGCATTTTCTAAAGTTCAGCCCCCTAGGTGGATTAAAATGGGGCATGAAAGTTAAATAAACGCACATGCCAAATTCTTAATGCTTAGAAAATTTAAAATTTGCACACGTATTCCTCATATTATGTCCATTTCGTATGGAATCCACTAAGAAAAGATTTTTCAAAATTCAACCTCCAAGGCGGTGAAATAGGGGATAAAAGTTTGGACGAAACTTTTCATTCCTTGGACACATTTGCATGAAAATTTTGTTTAAATTGAGAACGGAAAATAATGAATTAGGTATTTATTTCAGCGTTTTATAATATTCAACCCCTAAGAGGGTAAAATAGGGGATGAAACTTTAAAATTAATATAAAGACATCATTTAAAAACCAATTACACGCGGGCGAAGCCGCTTAAAAATGCTAGTCTTAGAATAATATAGTTACGATGCAGTCTCGATATGTTAAAACAGCAAAATGGTATTCTCACAAACGTCACACCAACGTCAGACGCGTTTTGATTGGCCCAAAGTACAAATTCCAAAATTAGTTTATGATAACAAGACGAGTAATTTAAAATAATTGATTAAAATTAAATTAATAGTATAAGTCATAAAAGAGAACTCATATACGAGGGGCTCGGAATATGGTACGTGCACTCCATACTTACTAGATGTTTCTAATAGAATACCGCGGTTACCGTACATTTTGCTGCGATAAAAGTAGCCTATGCCGTAATCCAAAGTCTAAACCTACTAGTTACTACCTTACCCAAATTCATTCAAATTCGTTTATTTGTTATTGCGCGAAAGACGAATAAACATCCACCCATCCATCTATACATCCATCCACACATACTTTCACATTAGTAATAGTAATAGGACATAATACCTCCGGTTTTCCAATGGGACTTTAACTAAATGGATGTGTACATTTATCATTCACATCCCCAGTGGCGTGGGGTTCCCATTACTCCATTCCTATCTTCCTATCGGCTTCACTTGCCATTCTCCTGTTGAAGACCCTCATCCAAATCCCTACCTATTATACAGGCCAGGGCTTCCCTATGAAGGAGATCCTTCGCCACTGGTGCTCTCTACAAGCTTTTTTATTCACATACATCTTACCAACTTTTCATAAGCTTCTTTTCATTACGAAAAAATGCAGTGTTCCCATTGAATATTTATGCGGGCGGAGCCGCGGGCAAAAAGCTAGTACAATAATAAACACAACACCCCCACGATCTCAGTGGCTTTCGGGAATAGTCGTTTTTCATACATCGTCTGTCATTTACAAAAAAAAATACTAAGATTACCGAAGGCCATTAGCAACATAGCTTTACTGTACATACCGTGTAGGTATATAGTATGTTATAGATTAGGTAAAATATTGTACATATATTAATACGTGAAGCGAAAATTTTAAGTAGGTACAGTTGTACGAGAATTGTGCGAACGGAGGAGTTTGATATTTGGTACAATTGAAGTTTATGTGGAAGGTGTGCAGAAAGCTAAATTTTTTTCAAATAATGCTTAAGACGCGTCTCCTGCGCGTGTTTTTTCGAAACATTACACGAAACATCGAAACATTGGGGCGTGGCTATACACATTTGCGTAGGAATACCTACACAATGTTTTTGTCTTCCGAGACGAACGCAAAACATTCCCCGCGCGGGTAGAGAGGGGAAGGAATGTTTAATCTCTTATCAACTGTTACACCACTCACATGACCATTAAACATCGAAATACGGAGGAAATTATTAACCAATCCCAAATCGCTCTTCTATTTGTAACTCCTGATAAATCAGACGGGTCAGTAAATATGGTCTAACTCGAAACATCTTAAGTGGCCTTTTTAGACCCCCAGGGTCTAAAAAGGCCACTTTAGATGTTTCATATTATGTTTAATATATTTTTTCCATACAAAAATCGTAAAATGGCTACATGATTCATCTGATTTCATCATATTAGAAAAAAACAATTTTGACAGTTTTCAATAGAAATGCGTAAAATGGCGCACATAATATGAGTTGAAAAAAATATTTTAATTATAATATGAAACACCTAAAGAGGCCTTTTTAGACCCCCTGTGTTTTCTCCTAGATTCTGCATCTGCAAACGCTAAAAACGCGAGTGTTTACGTCTTCCTCATCGGTACTCCTGATCTTGTCGACACAAAATGTTTTGTTTCAATCAAAAACATTTTCCATAGCCTGAGACAGATTGTGTCTGAAAACAAATGTTTTTGTTTCATGTTTTCTGTGTAATGTTTCGAAAAAACATGAGCAGGAGACGCGCCTTCAGAAATACATAAATGATAATAAAAACACCACAAACCACCTCTTCTTCTTCTTCTTTTGGCATAGCCTCCTCTGTAATAGGAGTTGCCAACGTCAGAGTGATGGTGCAGATCACAAACCACCTCAGATTATTAGCACACACTACACTGGGTTTGATAGATAAATGTTTTTACTTTGTAACACGTTGACGTTTGTCAATCTGTCACAACATATACATTTTTGACGTGAAAATGTCTTATAATTCGATGGAGCCGGCTGCACGCACGAAAAAACATGACTCATGCCGTTACCAGCCTTCCAGTTACCAGTCTGAAAACAAATGTTTTTGTTTCATGTTTTCTGTGTTATGTTTACCTTGCTAAATATGACGCATATACCGGTACCGCGCCTTAGGTATGTGAGCGGTGGGATGGAGAGGCGGGGGCGCTTGATGTTATTACTCAGTTCGGCGCCGGACTTCGCGGCGGCAACACGCCTATACCTTAATAAAGGTTCTTTTGCCTTATGAAATATTATGGGCTTAGATTAAATCAAAATAGCGGATTATGGGCGAATTTATGTTGTATGTCTTTTTCGACATTGGAGCGCGTTAATTGTTCTTAGCGTTTTTCATGTGCGTATTTACTTCAACGTCAGCTACATTAAATCCATCTGCAAAATGTCCACGTTTCATACTGTCACGAGAAATACTTTTAAAACTCCTCCACTATGATATATCATACCTGCGACATGTGTGTGGGCATTACGCGGGGAGAAATAAATTGGTAACACCGACGCCGCCATTACACAGTAATCCCCCGTTTGTCTCCGTTAGCCTGGCACGTGATTAAAAATACTATATCTGCCTCGTCGCGAACGTACTGGCAGCAAAGTTCGCGGCTTACTACAGTAGCCACTAGCCACCAGTGGCGAAGGCTGGTTCTCCTTCATAGGGAAGCCCTAGCCCGTATAATAGGTAGGGATTTGGATGAGGGTCTCCAAAAGGTAAGTGGGAAGTGCAGCCGACAGGAATGGAGTTATAGGAACTCCACGCTACTGCTGCCTATCATCTAAACGGAATGACGTCGCACGCTTCATTGAATCTGCAGTTCGTCCACATAAATCACACACATATAACTGTCAAGCTAATCTTCGCCCATACATCGCTTAGGAAATCGACCAGGAAACGAGCAAACGGATCGCCTAATGGTAAGCGATCACCGCCGTCCAGTCAGTCGCCGTCAGTCGACGCAACACCAGAGTAGTTACTCGCTAGTCGTGTCGGTCTTCCGTCCCAGCAACGAGAGTAAAGAAAGAGAACTTTCTTGTGTATTGTGCACACACTTGGGCACCACAACGCTGACTGGTTTAAACGAAACCGTCCACCATCACCGACATCGATGTGGGAGCTATTATTTATTAACTGGAGGTCGACCTGTGGTCAAAATACGTCCATATAATTAAGTTTGAACATTGTAAGGGTTATTTTACCTTTTAGATAAAAAAAAATATATGTATAAACAAAAATTTAAATACGACTTTCCAAGTAAAAATGCACAAAAAAGTAGATAATAATAATATGTTGGTGTGCCTTGTGAAGATGGTGGTGATGATGATGATGATTACTGTAAGTGGTATGATGGCATATGCTTGCAGTTCTTTAAACAACGCCGGAATCCCCAAACATGTATCTATAAGGTGTCAGGAGTTCTGTTCAGTACTTTTGGAGCCAGGGTATACCTTGGTACAAAAGCTTACTTTTTGGTAGCATATGCTTGAAATACTTCAGAAAAAGTCGAAATCAGTATATGTGTCCATATAAATTTCGAAGAGTTCTCTCGATTTATCATGGATTATCAGGTCTCCACTTTGGTGACTAAGGGACAAATTTCGAATTATAATCTTTACAACAACAAAACAATTTTGCAAATAGATTCATATACGGCATACTAATGACTAATGTTCAAAGATATTCGTGTTGATGTTAAATACTATGAGCAATACCTATTATATCATCATCCAGATTTATATATCAGATCCCATCATCAAGTAACCACTTTGGTGAAAACGGGATCAACTTGGGGATAACCCCATTCGAAATTATTAATTTGATGCACAGGGTATAAACCCTGTGCATCAAATTAATAATTTCGAAAATCGGTCCATAGACGGCGGAATTATCGTTAAACATACAAAAAAATATATTTTTGCTTCACTTTAGGTATTAGTTTTTCATTATCTTGCATTGCGTTGGATTCTCTCTGGGCGTCTATCGACCAAAAACAATATTGTACCGAAATACCTACTTAAGGCTTAATTATATTGAGACATTTCCGGGAACTGCTAATTGTCACATAACAGTTACCTACGCCTTGTAAACTTAAGGGCATTGTATAGCATCTTAAGGGCGCGTTTACAAATCCTATAATAAATCCTACTAATATTATGAATGTGAAAGTTTGCGAGGTTGGATGTTTGTTTCTCTTTTACGCAAAACCTACTGAACGGATTTCGTCGAAATTTGGGAAAAAGTTTAGGCTCTGGAATATAACAAACGAATTTTAAAATTGCCTCTCCCACAAATCAGTTCTAATTTTGCAAGAAGGTTTGGCTCATTCCTCCATGCATTTGTATATAATAGGGTGGGCCGTCAGTGCAGGCAGCGTCAAAGACGGCTCCGTTGAAGAAGTAAAACATACTGTCACAAACTGGCTTCATTCCTTAGACTACGGAAAAATTTAACAGATTCTAAAATATATTAATATTTAATTATATAATTAATATATAATTAAACAACAATTAAACAAACACACACACATACACATACACAGACAAACCCAAATTCAGACAACTCGCACTTAACTTTTTCCCTTTTATTTATTGATTTTATTTTCTCTCTTTAAAACCATTAAACAAGTCATCGTTAATTTCAAGTACCTACTTATTATGAACATATTGAATATTGTGTAAAGTGTTAATGTGTTTAACACAAATGTTGGTGACCTGCAGGACAGGCCTAGCCTAGTGCAGGAACCAATTTACAAAACTTTTGTAGAATATGATTTAATGTGATGAAATAAATGATTTTGATTTTATTTATTTTTCAGTCCCGGAAAAGTACAGTATTCCTCTGGGATACCAAACACTATATTTACGCGGGCGGAGCCGCGGGGAACAGCTAGTTTGACGATATTGCGACCAAATGAAAGCAAATCCTGTAAAAACTAACAACTGTTACACAAATAGATTACTTCTTTATCTAAAATTGGTTTAAAAAAATATTATAAAAATATGATTTTTAACATAACAAAAACAATTTTCCAGAACCTCTTCACCCAAAATGTACAAAAAAAGCTCGTGTTTAGGAATATTTTTCTGCTCTTACATAGCTTACTTTGTTTGTTAAAAACCCAAAGATAGCGAATATAATCAATCACCTCAAAATTTGCGTAAAATAAACCAACAACATTGAAAATTTATTTGAAAAAGCATAAAAAGTGTTCATAAAAAAATTCTCGTGTTTTGCTATTATTCATGAATTTTATTAAAGCATGGTTTGGATTTCTTGCACACAATAGAAATGTTAGTCCGTACTAGGCCGCTGTCTAGGCACACATTTGTGAACGCGCCCTTCAGGGCCTAAACCTTTAACATTCTGTATAGTTTCCTTATGGACGCTAAACCACGCTAAACCACCAACGCGCCCTTATTAAGGGCCTGTTAACGAGAGCTGCCTCCCGGCGAACTTTTACAATGGTGATAATTATCATCATCATAAATATTAATATCATATAAACATAATCATAAAAAACTTGGGAGTACAGTTTTACGAGAATTGTGCCAACGGAGGAATATTAAATTTGGCAAAATTAAAGTTTATGTGGAGAAAGGTGTGCAGAAAACTATTTCTAGACGTGATAACGTCTTATAAATCGATGATCACCGCCTGCACGCACGAAAACTTGTCACGTTCCGCCTGAGTAACGTTCCGCCTGAGCCGAGCGTGCGAGCGAGTGCGCGGAACAAGCGATAGAGAGGCACGATCGGCCTAAGTGTTCGGCTTGTGATGACGTTTCACGTAAAATTATCGTCCGTAAACCGACTTAACAGACAACCATTTTCTTTAATAATGCTAAGAAACACATAAAATTATTATTCAAAATTAAGTTACACACACTGTCTCACACATAACATCACGCCTTTGTATGATAAAAGTATCTTTCTTTCACATTCCATAGACAATATTTACATAATGTTTATATGGCTTTTATTTGTTTCTCTTATGTTATTATTCATAATGTTTATATGACGACCTTTGTGGCTCAGTGGTTCAGCGCGTTGGTGCCCAAGCCGGGGGTCGCGGGTTTGAATCCCGCCGAAGGAACAAAAGGTTTTTCTGTGTTCTTGGGTCATGGATGTGTATTAAATATGTGTATAATATAATAAAAATCACAAATATATGTATAGTATAAAAGTATTAAATATACTTTTCGTTTTCTGGTACCTGTAACGCAAGTTCTTCGGAGACTTAGCACGGGGCCAGATTGACGTGGTGTGAAGCGTCCATAGATATTATTATTATTTTTATGAGGCAAAAACCTTGAAAAAAAGTTGAAACTTAAAAATTATAATATGAATTATGGTCGAATTTCGACTATCAGCCTCTAGTATATTTAAAATGTTAAATACTGAATTATCTGTTATTTTAACCCCCTATGAATAGAAGGGTGTTATAAGTTTGACGTTTCTGTCTTTCCGTGGGATTGTACCTCCCAAACGGATGAATCGATTTTGATTTAGTTTTATTTGTTTGACAGCTGACATCAAGAGTGTGCTATAATATATTTTGTTTATTAATAAAATATAAATCGTAAATAATGATTGTTTTATTAATAAACACTATCGTTGATGTTGCCTATAATAGAATCCATAAAGTTACTAATATTACTATTAGGCAATTATATCATCTCGACCGGCTGCCATGGTCTCACAGCGACGTGGCTGAAATAACAGTTTTCTGCTGTTCCCTCTGAGCAATCGGTAATGCATTAATAACTTGTCTATTAAATTGTACCTGAGCGGGAACAGAAGACCATCAGGTGACCCATCTGCTCGTTTACCACTAAACAACAATCAGAACAAAAGCTCACAATTTCGGGCAAAGATATTCGCCAATAAAAAGTAATACGAGTCGTGTGTGGGTCGCGGAATGGACTTTAAATTAGTGACAACATTTATTTTCGGGGCAATTTTCACGTGTGTCCTTTTGTTATGGCAACACTAGCTTATGCCCGCAGTTTTTCTAACTTTATGCAAACTCTGGATCTCTATTAATTGTCCCTTTGACCCCAAAAGCGTTTCGAATACGAAATAGACACATCTCATTGCAAGAGTTTGAATTTCGAGCGGCATCGCGCTGTGCAGCTAATTGCAGAGAATTTTATTTAGTGTAATGTATGTGAATAAAGTTCAATTTTGAATCTTTATCTTAAAAATGCCGCGCCACGTCGCGTCTCGGTGTGAGCTGACCCTAAAATTGCAAGAGTCCATACACACGGGCCGCGGCTTGGTTTGGTTTTGGTATTTAAACGCTATCTTTATAATAATTCAAAACTTTCATCCCCTATTTTACCCTTTTAGGGGTTGAATATTAGAAATCGCTGAAATACGTTACTCGCTATTTTTTCCGTACCTACTCAATTAATACGAAATATCATGCAAATATGTCCTTTATTTGCACATGTCCATAGTTACATACAAACTTTTGTCCCCTATTTTTTACCCCTTGGTAAGCTTGTGTTACGGGTATAAGACAACGGATATAATTTTTTATACTACACACACTCTCTCACACACATTATTTTCTATGTTGTTTACATTCACTCTTACACACACATTGTAGTTTATCACGTATTGTCTTTTTTCAGCGACGTGACGCGCGCTCCGTTGGGGACCCTTCCCCGATACCTCCGGTAGACTACGTCCGACGGCCAGAACTCCTCCACCTCGAACGTCGGTAGAACATGCGTCGGTACTCTCACCACGAAGGAACTTAAGTTGACCTTGTGGCGAGACTCCAGACACTCGACCCTTACGCTGAAAGACGTGTTCTTTCGGATGTAGATGTGTAGATCAACAAGTAGGACAATTCTGAAAACATTTATTTGAAATTTATTCAGTAACAAAACTTTTTTCTTTTCTTCTTTCTTTACTTCTAGTATTTACACTTGCTCCTTAATCGGTTTGTTTGTTTATTTAAGGCAAACACAATTATCTTGAGTACATGTTAACTGCAATGAAAGGGCGTACGGCCATGGCCCTACATCTTGTTTTTATCTCACCCCAGCGTCGAAAACTTATTTCTTTTATTTTCTAGATCCAACCAATAAAAACACTTACGCAACTAAAGAAAATAGGATTCTCCGAAGATTTCTTATATTCCTGCTTACTGTCTATATTCCTGTCTATATTATTAAAGTTTAAATTTTAATTTAGCTACATATTTGACAAACACAAAATACCCTACAATTTAGGTACCTATAGCATTGTGGCAAAACGCCGCTTAAAAAAAACAAATCAAGAAGAAGGAAAATGGCGTCAAAATTTGAAAGCGTTCTATAGAAAACTACAAATGGCGCATATTGTAAAGCAGCGTACACAGTGAAACTATTACTGCATGTGACGGGCATTGTGCGCAGGTGTGGCCACCGTCTAATACCTCACGTGTAAATAGCAAACATGTCGACTTTATTTAACGCCAGAGTTCATTTTATTTGGGGACGAAATTGATTTTGTTGTGAATCTTACAATAATGTTGGCTTGGTGTAGCATGCATGCATATCGTGTATGTTCGATTGAGATTTACGTTTAAAATAAGATGAATTTAGGTATGCAAAACTTACTAACAGTATATAATATTATCTATTGAAGTATAGGATATTCATTATTTAATGCTTAGAAGCCTTATCTCAATAAATAAGGTGGTACATGGGGTTTCCATGTATCACCCTCAGCAGATAATATTTGACGTGCTTAATTTCAACTTTAAGCTCAAATGTTTTTCGTTATTTGTGTTAAACTAGATTTCTAGACTAGATCAGTCTGGAACCAATGATTTCAAAACTAAATATGGACTATGGCCTATGACGTTGGTACATTTGACAGAAAAAATGTTCATAGAAGACATAGTTACGCAATCTTGATTTCCTTCGGAAGATTTTGTATATTTTATGCGAACTCCTTAGACTGCGGAAAGCAAATGTCAAAATGTTAAGATGACATATTATATTAAACCTGGACTGCCCCAAATTACCACATAGTGAGGCAAATGTGGACTTTCTGGTTTATGTCACCAACGTAAAAGGTTTTTGTTCCTCGGTGGTACCCGAATGTTACTACTTTTCATGCTTAACCACTGAGCCTTTCATTTCAGCGTTATATTAACCCCCCCACCAGTCTGTAATAAAATTCGCACTCAATTGGCAAGCTGTTGGCTGCGTTTATTTTAATTTTACTTATTACGTCGTTTTGAATTTCGTGAGTAAATTCCGTAAGTAACTGCGTCGGGGTGTTATCAGCGCACAGTGAAATTTTCCACGTTTTTTTCCCTGAATAGTATTTAATTTTGTGTAAAAAATTAATTCCTATGAAAATGTTGCAAAAAATACTAACTATTAATCTAGTTTGCAATTGTATAGTTAGATAAATGAAATGGAATATGGGCATAACATAATATTACGTGAGGCGAAAACTTCTGATCCCTTTTTACGAAAAAAATTATGCAAACGGAGGAGTATAAAATTTGGCACAGTTAAAGTTTATGTGGAGGAAGGTGTGCAGAGAGATATATTTTTTTAAATAATACCTTTAAATACGTAAAATTAATAAAAACAATAACAACACCCACCACCTGAGTCACGCGTTGTATAAAATATAGATTTTACTTATTGTTATTTACATAGGCCAATAACTATGTAAATACGAGGGCGGGTCAATAAGTCCGTGATTTTTGGAATAAAACACAGATTTTTAGATAAATAAATCATTTTATTTTTCAACGTAGTCCCCCTTGAGCTCTATACACTTTGTCCAACGCTTCTCCAATTTTTTTATCCCTTCCAAAAAATATGATTTGTCGAGGTCCTCAAAATAGGCCTTTGTTTGCGAGATGACTTCATCATTGGAGTCAAATCTTTTTCCACCGAGCCATTTTTTCAGGTTTGGGAGCAAGAAGTAGTCACTCGGAGCCAAATCTTGAGAATAGGGTGGATGTGGGAGCAATTCATAGCCCAATTCATGGATTTTTGCCATGGCAACTGCACATGTGTGCACCCTTGCATTGTCTTAGTGAAAAAGAACTTTTTTCTTGGCCAAATGAGGTCGGTTTTTTTTCAAATCCTCATTGAAGCGGTCCAATAAGTTGGCATAATATTCCCCATTAATTGTTCTTCCCTTTCGAAGATAGTCAATGTGGATTATCCCACGTGCATCCCAAAAAACAGTCGCCATAACTTTATTGGCTGACAAACCCACCTTGGCCTTCTTTGGCGCCGATTCACCCTTAGAAACACACTGTTTTGACTGTTGTTTGGTCTCTGGTGTGTTGTAATGGATCCATGTTTCGTCCACGGTTAAAAAACTCCTCCATATTGTGATTAAACAACGCCAAACCTTCCTGTGAAGTTGTTACACGATTGCGTTTGTGGTCGACTGTGAGCAAACGCGGCACCCATCTTGCGGAAAGCTTTCTCATGCCCAAGTGATCATTCAAAATTGAAACCACTGAGCCATGCGAGATGCCTATGGCTTCCACAATCTCTTGCACTTTTAATCTTCGGTCGGCCAACACCATATCGTGAATTTTTTCGATTGTTTCGGGTGTAGAGACCTCAACTGGGCGTCCAGGACGTTCGGCATCTTCAGTGCTTGTACGGCCACAACGAAATTCAGTAACCACTTTTTTACCATTGAAATCGATGGTGCAGAGTCCCCATAGTATTTATAAAGCTTAGCCTTGGTCTCGGTAATGGTTTTTTTTCGCAAAAAATAATGCTTAATAAGCACACGAAATTCACTTTTTTCCATTGTTTCCTTAAGTTACTGGATAGTCTGATAAAGATAGCTGTAAAACACAAACTAACTGACGCAGCAAGTTCAAATTTTGATAGGAGTCAACTGACAGATGCCTGTTGACAGGAGTAGTGTTGCTTTTTCAGTAAGGAGGTTAGAAATTCAAAAAGTCACGGACTTATTGACCCGCCTTAGTAACAATAGGTGTTGGTTTGACACAGTTGTCAATCATTCTTTCACATTCTACAAACAACATTTACATATTTACCCGACTACGGCGAAGCCAAAAGGGTAATGATTTTGGCAGTCTATGTATGTATGTACTGGCTTTTGCCCGCGGATCCGCCCACGTAAATACAGTATCACACTACTTTTTCGGGATAAAAAGTAGCCTATGTTTTAAGCTTAAGCTACAACCATACCATAGGACTCTGGCAAATCCTGCCTGGTTTTCCATCAAGAGCGGCCAAGTTTCGAACATATATATACATATGGTTTTATAGCTCTTAAAAAGTTATTATAAAATATATATATATATATATATATATATATATATATATATATATATATATATATATATATATATATATATATATATATATATATATATATATATTTTTAGGACTTGGGAATAAAAAGTTATGAATCTCCGAATATCAGAGAATTAGTGGCGCAGTAGATAGATTTATTTTGAAATTGAAATTAGTTATATTAAAAAAAATGTTAACTGTTTACTAAGTGTAGCTGAGCTTTTATTCACCACCTATTTATCAGTGTTTTAGGTTGAAACTATTATTATATTATTATTCATCTGAAATACTCCCACATTTGTTGGTAATTTCCCCACGCGGCAACACAGCACCGCGGCACCGTAATAAAAAGTAGTATTTGCGTTCGGCGATAATTTGAGCGAGCGCGCGCCTTCACAGAATCGATAGCTGCTACAAGTACAGAGGCTTCGCATACTAACTCACAAGTTATATAGTAAACTGGTATGGCGTACCATCTGTTCAGAACCAACTTAATCGAAACGCAAACAAAAATATTGAATTCGACCAAATTAACATGTTGTGTTGTAACTTTGTATTTGATCTGGGGCTCAGTGGTCAGTGCGTTGGGCTCAAGCCGGAGGCCGCGGGTTCGAAACCCGCCTAGATATGAGCGCCAGTGGGTAGGTCGGCGGCTGCGCGCTGATGTTTTAGAGTCGGGGGCGGCTCGACTTCCAAAAGGGTTTTTTTTTAAGTTGGCACTTAAGCGGATAATTTGGTCGAGAAAAAGGGAAAACCTGGAAAGTTTTCTGGTACTTTTTAAATTGGTAGTTGTATGTCCTCTTAATTCGAATTTCAACTTTGTCACCTCGTAACTTGGTCGCTGGCGTCAATATCTTGTTAAAAAAGCATCTTTAAACAGTTTTTTGATGCTATCTTCTTCCCGTCTTATTGTAAGTACAATTAAAAACATGTATTTCAACTTTAAACTAGAGAAAGTTAACAAAAACTTGAGCGGTGTCAAGGGACACCCGGATCGAACGAAGTTATCATATATATATATATATATATATATATATATATATATATATATATATATATATATATATATATATATATACAGAGATTAGCCGGAACAAACACACAGACTGACAGACGGACAGAAAAATGTTAACAATTTATATTTTATTGTAAGTACCATCATACTTTTAAATGTATTAAGTGAAAATAAAAGCTGTTAATTTGATATTACAAACATACACTTCAATTTTGTTTATATGTATAGATATAATATATTATAATATTTTAAATAGATGTCAGTTAATTTTATTATGTAAATAAATTGTATTAAAGAATATGTTTTACAAAATATAATTCACTCACAAACTGCAGGGGAAGCCAGAACGCTCATATATTATATTATACAAAACAAATAGTTGAACTAAGTATATATAGTGCGCGCGAACTAGTTGGCCGCGCCTTAGGTAGGGACAGGGGTGAGGGGGCGGGTTGCTTGCTGCTCGCAGTGTTGCCGCCGCGAAGTCCGGCTCCGTACTGAGTAATAACATCAAGCGCTCGGCTAGCTAGTCACAATAATTATGTAACAGTCATAACAGTCACAATGTGTAATTGCAAAATTCTTCATTATTGTCAAGGTGATGATGTCGTTTTTGGTAGCATTCTTAATAGTCGTTATTACATTGTGATTTCGAGTGGCAAAAAGTGTCGTGCCAATTTTAATCCGCCTAACCTCCAATTCGCAACGCGCCATAAGGAACTACGTTCCAATAAGAATATTTTATTTGCAAAAATATGGTACAATAAGATGGTATAAATAAATAATAATAAATAAATAAATATCTATGGACGCTTCACACCACGTCAATCTGGCCCCGTGCTCAGTATCCGAAGAACTTGTGTTACAGGTACCAGAAAACGGGAAGCATATTTAATACTTTTATACTATACGTATATTTTTTATTTTTATTACATTATACACATAATTAATACACATCCATGACCCAGGAACACAGAAATACTTTTTTGTTCCTTCGGCGGGATTCGAACCCGCGACCCCCGGCTTGAGCACCAACGCGCTGAACCACTGAGCAACAGAGGTCGTCGTCGTATATATGAACTCATATTTTGTCGGAACTGTCTCGACGTGCAAATGTTTTGTAAAGTCAAATGTAATTTAGCTAATAATAATGATTAACATCAGATTAAGGACAAATTACTGTAAAGTTAAGATTTAATCATAATAATCACATGGTATGATTTATGAACGACAAATTAATAAAATAAAATAAAAAATAATTAAATAAAATGTCAGTATCCGTCATAAGTTTGTTGTGTCAATATTGAAAATTAATAAATGTCAAATTTTAAATGTCATATTAAACTTTTATCAATAATTAATTCATCAACAGTATAATACATTTTGTTTATTAATAACTTCAATGTTCTATTTTTAAATTGATTAAATGACAAACTTTGTAGGATATTTGGCAGTTTAATAAATATGCGAATAGCTATACAGTATGCATTTTTTGAATTCATTGTAAGCTTTTGTTCAGGAATATATAATTGGTCTCCTTTTCTACCTCTATATTTATAATCCTTATTTTTAGGAAACAAATATGCATGCTTGTAAAGTAAGTAAAAGTTACCAACAAATGTCTTATCCATGTTTTTTTAAGATCAATAGTTTCGGGGTAAGAGCTCCGCCAACATGGCGCTAAGTGTTTTTAATTTCTTTAAATATATCAGTGGTTTTTCGTTTTTGGCCGGAAAATCACTTTAATTTTTAATTTTATATAGCATCTCAATCACAGGGGCGACACTCTTTACAAATGACAACTCGCAAGCTCGCTGACGCAAGCCTAAGGTTGACACCGAAATAATCAGACAAATGTATCATAAATATTATGAAATCATATATAATTAGGCCAAAGCACGAAACGACCAGCCGTCGGCGCTGTAAATGAAAGTCCTGGCTGGAAAAAACTCACGCCCCGCTTACCGCGCGCACATCCCCCATACGCATGTACGGTAACCGGTAACCGGTACTTTAGTAATAATATATATTCTTTGTTTCAATCGTAGATTACAATTTCAAGGTCACGGCTGAGTTCCACTACTGTACATTATGCATATAGAGCTAATACGTCAACTGAATGTATACAGGTGAATTTTTCATGTGGGCATGGTAAGGCAAAATCCGGAACTATTTTGATACAAACTAAAACTGCATCATTACATTTTTGATATATCAGTTTCCCTGGTAGGGAATCGAGGCCGACAGATTCGGGACATAAATACACACCTGTATAATACGCCATAGGATAGTGTTACTAATAATGAACAAATTCTGGAAAGTCGCTTTTGTCTCAAGCCCTTTCTTTTTTCAAGCCATTTCCTTAGTTAAAACTGTTATGTTGCTTAAGTCCTTTTGTCCTTCGAATAAAATTTGATATCGTCGGAGCTGGGCTACAGTTCCCGGGGGACCAGTCGGGGAGGCCCGCGTACATTACTAAATACTTGATATCTAACGAAAGAGTTTTCGTATACTCTTTACAGATAAAGTTTAATCAAAAATGTCAACAGACTTAACTTAAGAGTCGTTCGAGCACCGTTGCGCCTAAACTACTGATCTGATTTCCATAAATTAGGTGTCAATAGCCGCAGTAACATAGGTAATAAAGTTTTTATATAAAAACCGGCCACGTGCGAGTCGGACTCGCGCACGAAGGGTTCGGTACCAATATCTATAATAACGGCAAAAAAATCACGTTTGTTGTATGGGGGCTCCCCGAAAATATTTTCTAGTCTGTTTTTTAGTATTTGTTGTGTTACAGCGGCTACAGAAATATATCATCTGTGAAAATTTCAACTGTCTAGCTATCACGGTTCCTGAGATACAACGTGGCGACAGACGGGCGGACAGCGGAGTCTTAGTAACATCCCATTTTACCCTTTAAGTACGGAACCCTAAAATTATAGTTATATCCTCTCATTACGTGTGTCCGGCCCCGTAACAGATTCAAGCCATATATCGTGCAATTAGTACAGAAGTCGATTTCGTTCGTCGAATAATGTATTTCCATTTCCAGTTTCATATTTCTGTGAGCAGAGCTGTAGGTAAATGATACTGTGTCTAGGAAACCGATAGATGTAGGCTCTGTTGCCGATTCGGAAATGTCCCGAGGGAATATTCGTTATAAGATTTGAATAGTAAGTGAATACTCGTCTTAAGAGTTATTTGAAAATGTATGGTCAGGATGTTTAAATTGACTATTTCAGTCGCAAAAAAAAGGGTGTTATAAGGTTGGCGTGTCTGCCTGTATGTGTACGCTCTCTGTGCGTTCTATCGGTGTGTGTGTATGTCCGTAGCATCGTAGATCCTGAACGAAAGGTCCGATTTAGATGCGTCATTTAGGGTTCCGTAGTTTACGTTTCGGAACTCTTATGGTTTCGTCATGTCCGTGTCCGTCCGTCCGTCTTCAGCTTACCGAACTTCGGCTCCAAACGGTTAGCGCTAGAAAGGTTAAACTTTGTATGAATATGTGTATTTGCCACGTCGACAAAGCGGTAAAATAAAATCACAAAAAATACTTTTTTTGGGTACCCCCTACGGTCTACTCTACATGTTTCTCGCGTCTACCCCATAGTGTGGGGAATCATTAGATAGGTCTTTTATAAACATTGGGATGTTGCTAAAACGATTTTTCGATTACGGTATCCGTTTCCGAGATATTCAACTCGAAAGCGCATTTTTGTCAAAAATAGCCAATTTCCTAGTAGCTCTGGATCTATTAGACATTTCCATCCGTTATTGATTTATACAGTACTTTCCGAGCGAAGTAACCACTCTTGAAATACTGTAGTGCCGGGGACAGGCGGTTGTAAATGTCGCTTGGTTGCCCAAGCACACACGGCATCCTCACAACACAGTCAGCCTAGTCCAGAGGAATGACTGGCCAATACGTCTGCGGCCAACCATGTGCTGGTTTCCTCACGATGTTTTCCCTCACCGTTGGAGCGTCCGTTTAATGTACTGGATTCTGAAAAAGTCTCATTGGTACACGCCACAACCTGGGAATCGAACCTGCACTCTCTCGAGTGCGAAACAAACGGTCTACCCACTAGGCCACGGAGCTCTTATTGTAATAGCCACTTCTTCAATCTTACTAATATATAATGTGACAGCTTGTAAGGATGGATGTATGTTTGTTACTCTTTCACGCAAAAACTACTGAGAGGTAGTTTTTGCGTGAAAGAGTAACTTTTGATGAAATTTGGTATGGCAGTAGTTTAAACTCTGGATTAACATATAGGCTACTAGCTGTTGCCCGCGGCTCCGCCCGCTTAAATACAGTATCCCACGGGAACACTGTACTTTTTCGGGATGAAAGTATCAAATACTACCATATCAAATCATCGAAATCGGTTCAGTCGTTTTTGCGTGAAAGAATAACAAACATCCATCCATCCATCCTCACAAACTATCATTTTTATAATATCACTAACTGTTGCCCGCGGCTCCGCTCCCGTAAATACAGTATCCCACGGGAACACTACTTTTTCGGGATGAAAGTATCCTATGATTTAATACTATTACCATAATATTCAATTTCATCGAAATCAGTTCTGTAGTTTTTGCGTGAAAGAGTAACAAACATCCATCCATCCATTCATCCATCTAACCATCCTCACAAACATTCTCATTTTTAATATTAGTCGGAAGTAGGATTTTTTATCTCGAAAAAGCAGTGTCCCCGTGGGATATTGTGTATGCGCGGCATCAGCTGGTCATAGTATTATATAATTCACTCAATGTGACCAATTTAGACCTGCAGCTCTTTAACTATGTATTGTTTGAACACTTGCGATCAGGTGATCGGCATGATTAATATCTAATCAATAGGTTTGGTGCGTGGGCTAATAGGCGGTAATGCTGTAGGGACGAGGGATTTGCTAATCTAATAGCTCGAATCAAGCTGTGAAGCTGCTCAGCATCCACATGTATGCTTATAATTGGTTATTGGTAGTCTCTTGGGAACTAGGTACTTGAGACTAGATTAAGCACATAGTAGAAAATATATATACTTACGTACAGAGAAACAGCATTCATAGAACGGATCCAAATCGATCCTTCGACATCCCCTTCAACGGCCCACCATTTATTCACACAGTCAAAGAACAATAAGTATTACTAACACATAGTCGTGGTATTACTAATACACACCGTATGCTTGTAGTGGTGCATTCAAATATTTCGTTTCGACTTTATTTAGTCTGTGCTAAACCTTCTGGTCGGTTCAGCTAATTAAATCTTACAATAATCAAAAGTTAAAAACCATGACCCGACTAATAAAGAAAATTATATAGCCTATGTTACCCGGCCCATAATTGCGAATCTATTGACACCTCATTCATCAAAATCGGATCGGCAATTTAGGCGCTACGATGAAACAAACATCCATACATACATAGACTAGTGACTACCAAAATCATTAACCCTTCCTTTAGGCTTGTCGGGTAAAATTACACTTTCGATGCAGTCTCGATTTGTTAAAACAGCAAAGTCAAAGTCAAAGTCAAAAATTTTTATTCAAAATAGGTATTTTCATACACTTTCTGAACGTCGATCTACATGATGCCTACCACCGGTTCGGGAACTAGCCCGGCGAGAACAACCGGCGTAAGAAACTCGCGCGGGGCCATCTTTTAGCAAAAAGATGGAAAATTGTTCTTTTAAAATATATAAAAGGCATATATAACAATGTTATGACTAGAACTACATAACAAGAGTACAATAATATATGTAATTTAGAAGTAGCCTTGCAGGGGGTCACCTCATTCCCATGGTGTGCTATCATTCATAAAATCATTAACTTTTTAATAGGCTTTAGCACACAAACGTTCTTTAACTACTTTTTTAAATTTATTGATTGAAAAATTTTGAACGCTTTCTGGGATCTTATTGTATAGGCGTATACACTGGCCTTTGAACGAGTTCTTTACTTGACTAAGTCTAGTCACTGGTACATCAAGCTTATGCTAATTTCGGGTATTTCTATTGTGGTTGTCACTTTTCTTTTTGAATAGGTTTAAATTTTTTTTAGCAAAAATGGTATTCTCAGCAAAACAAAAGCAGCAAAATGGTATTCTCATAAACGTCAAACGCGTTTCGATTGGTCCAAACTCCAAAACCAGTTTATGATATCAAGACGATTCATTTACAGCTCAGTAAAAATTAATTGAAAGTTTAAGTAAAATACGAGAAGTGGGGTCCAGGTGTCCAGCACTCCATCACCATCTAACCTAATTTTATCATTGGTTTTATAGTGAAATTTCCTGTGTCTTTACTTCAAAATGGCGCCGTACCGCGCTATGGTGACAACTCATGTGTCAGGCGCTTTGTTAAATATTTTTAACCCCCGACGCCAGAAAGAGAATAAGTTTGATGTATATCTGTGTGTCTGTCCGTCGCATCGTTTTTTTGGTATGATAGCTGACGTGTTCCAGTTACAATAGATGAGTATCATGAAGTTACCCCATTTCGTACACAAACTATATCAGCTAATAAGACTAAAGTCGGCTGTACATGTTGACCCGGTGTGGGCCAATGCGAGCGTCGGCAAAATGGTACTAGGCAAGTGCTAATATCCACACGTTAGACAAGTTCCTTGAATGCCAATACAGGCGGCCAATGTATACGAGTGTTTGTTCGTCTGGGCACACATTGTCGAGCGCAGATTTAGTTAGAGTTAGTAAATTGACAGTTGATTTGTGCACAAAAACGACACTGGTCCGATGTGAGGCGAGTGATCACGAGTGACGGCGAGCGAAGACAGTTGCGGCAGTGAGCTCTCCACGTGTTGGCCCAGGGGGTCTAAAAAGGCCACTTTAGGTGTTTCATATTATGTTTCATACATTTTTTTTCATACAAAAATTGTGAAATTGTAAAATGGCTACATGATTCATCTGATTTCATCATATTAGAAAACATGAATTTTTACAGTTTTCAATAGAAATGCGTAAAATGACGCAAAAAAATGAGTTGAAAAAAATATATGAAATATAATATGAAACACCTAAAGTGGCCTTTTTAGACGCCCTGGGCTTCACTCGGCCAACTAGGCGAGCGACACCGGGCGATGACGAGGCAAGGCAAATCGGCTGTCTTCACCAGTGTTCCCCAAGTGTGTACCGCGGCACACTGATGTCAACTGTCAGCTGTCAACTGTTAGCTGTTAACTGTCAACTGTCAGCTGTCAGTTAGTGTACCGTGGACATTAGTTGGTGTGCCTCGGGAAAATACGGTTTTCTTAAAAACTTATTTTTAGTAAGTGAGAAAAGGTACTTATAATTTTAAATTTTGTACCTCCAAAAATTTGTGATGTAACTCCAAAAATTTTCATTTTCCTAGATGCATCTTGAACTCAAAAAGTTTTGCGGAACACTGGTCTACACTTTGGGCTCGCTATCGCTCGGCAACGTGGGGCCAACACGTATAGCCGCTATATCATATCCAGTGGAGCGACAACTGAGCGACGCCACATTTGTGCAGCACAGACTACGTACAGAGTGCAGTAGCCAGTAGGTAATGATGGTCCGATCGATCTGCACACCGACAGGGGATTGGATATTGACAGAATCGACAGTTAATACAGGGAATGAAGACAAAAAATAAAATAACGAACTTCGGAAAAATTAGGGGAAAGCTGAATTTTTTAACGAACCATTAAGGTTCGTGCATTTTTCCGAAGTAAAATGTTTTTATATCCTGTAATAAATGTCAATAGATACTTTAATTTAATATCTATCAAACATTAATCTCCTTTTATTTATATACAAGATTGTGCAGAATCAATTATGGATATTTTGGGCATATGATCTACTGCTTATGTCAAGACGTTAGGCAAAAAAAATATAAA
Organism: Phengaris arion; assembly: GCA_963565745.1. NCBI lineage: Eukaryota > Metazoa > Arthropoda > Insecta > Lepidoptera > Lycaenidae > Phengaris > Phengaris arion. The sequence goes on along the minus strand of OY751444.1, from coordinate 3,331,276 downwards.
AAATAATTATACTAAATAAAATTACATTGCGCTCTCTAAGGCGCTGAGGTCATTAACCTAACAGAAACAGGTGATTTAAAGTGGAAGCAAATACGTTGCTTTAATAACATCAAACGATTGTTGCGTAAGGTCATTGACTTTGACTCAATTTAAGAGTGCGCGGGAGTTGCGAGTCAACGGCTCTAAATGCTCTAAATTATTGGCGCGCGGGGAACATGCTTGCTGTTTCACCTAACATCGGGGAAAAAAGGATATACCCATAAAATAGTAATCTATTCTTATTTGACGACCTATGTGGCTCAGTGGTTCAGCGCGTTGGTGCTCAAGGCGGGCGTCGCGGGTTCGAATCCCGCCGAAGGAACAAAAAGTTTTTCGGTGTTCCTGGGTCATGGATTATTATGTAGGTATTAAATGTGAGTATAATATAATAAAATCTTAAATATATGTATAGTATAAAAGTATTAAATATACTTATATTACTGGTACCAGAAAACGGGTTTCTGGTACTTTGAGGCATTTATAGCCCGCAGGCCCCATCGGGGCACTATCAAATCCCCTGCGGGTGTGCCCTCGCAGGTGCACCGCTCATGGTTTACTTACGCGGGGCCGGCAGTTGGCACATAATCTGCACCACCCTGCGATCCGCAGCTGCGATCATGATCTAATTTCACTAATCCCTTTTAGTTCTGCTCTTTGAGCTGTTCAAATCTGTCCCACTATGTAAATAAACGGTTGAAAACTATACGCCTGACCGGAGCGATTACCGCGGCTTATAACACAAGGAACAAGTGCGTGTAAATTCCCTATAAAAAAGGAAAAACGTTTGATAACGAGCAAAGTTTCACATGATGGTAAGCGATTACAACATACTCGCAACACTAGAGGAGTCACAAATGTTCTTGTGTAGGCTGCCATAAAACAGAAAACTTAAATGGCGATTTAAAAATCCAAACAAAACAATAGTAATCGTCTGTTTTCAATATTCATGTGACATATTGTTCATAGTCATTTTCCATTAATTGTGACCCTCAAAAAGTCGCGTATCTAAATAAGACAATAATGGCCGCTTGTCAAGTGACGTCACTGGTTTATCAGTAAGGCGGCTGAAGTTTCGTCGGTCGTGTACCTATCCATAAGAAGTTTGCTAGCTTCTTCCCCGAAATGTATTTGTTTAAATCACCTGCCCTATATTATTGAAGGTTCGCCAATTTGTAAAGGAAACTATTTGCCACGGGGAATGACATCCTATATTACTGCCTACATCTTTCCCGCGGAAAATTTCCTTGGCCACTGTTTCATATATCATATATCATTCATATCATTTGTTTAGGTACACGATTGCCACAGACATCTGCTTTGCTAGAGGAGTTATAGGGGCGTTGTCGAACAAAACAAAATGAGCTTAAAGAATCCATTATTCCTTGCAATTTAAGAAAGAAAGCATATTTATGACTCCTCTGATGTGTTGCGACGGTGATCGCTTTCCATCAGGCGATCCGCTTTCTCGTTTACATTTCATAAAAAAATGCTACCCACCAGTTTAGTTATTTTCTTTCACTACCTACTCAATTTACTTTTTTTTCTCTCAATTTACAATACAAATTTAAAAAAAAATTAAACCGACTTCCATAGTAAAAATGCACAAAAAGTATGAAATAAATCTAATTTTCTAAATAATTTCACTTTTAACAGCCCAAACAAGATCCTGATAAAACAATATTTAAAATAGAACACACGTTCCAGTTGGCTGGTACCAACTTCAAAATTATTAAGGGGAATTAAATATTTTGAAATTGAGTTTTACTTCATACCTTTTTTGTGCATTTTTACTTTGGAAGTTGGTTTAATTTTTTGTTTATTAATATTGGATTGATATTAGAGTTTTTATTAACGCTATAAATAGCTTCACGCCAGGTTGGTACAATAAACAGTATTTATATACCTCGCCTACAATTACGAGCGGCCCACCAACCTTTTTTATGATTTAACAGTATGGCTTCAATTTATTACGTCGGATTCGACTTATTTCGCTCGAGGTCCGAGGATGATATTTTGGGCGAGGACTAACTCGTAAATACGGAGAATAGTTTATGTAAACAATGATCGTCTGTTAAAATACCGCCAAAATGAAAATAATTCTAAATTCAATCAACACGAACTAAACTACGTGTCATTCGAAAATAATATGCAATTTCTATTTGGTCGGACTATGAATTTGAATTGTCAACCATCGGTAAGGCGCCATTTTTATGTAAGTCCAGTTTTTCCCGCGGCTTCTCCCGTGTAAATATAGTATCCCACGGGAATGCTGTACTTTTTCGGGATGAAAAGTAGCCTATGATTTAATCCAGATCCTAAACTACTACCATACCAAATTTCATCGAAATCCGTTTAGTAGTTATTGCGTGAAAGAGTAACAAACATCTATCCTCACAAACTTTTACATTTATAATGATAGTAGGATCGGAAGATTTGTTATTTAAGATAATTACGAAGTGATTAAACTTTTTTTTTCTATTTGATCCAAGGATCGCAACTCCGTAAATGACACAAAAACGCGTGACGCCGCAGCAGTGTCACGTAGCGTCTCTGTGTATATTGACCCTTATTATTTCTAATTTGATATTAATAAATATCCTAATTTGTTCTATTAACAGAAATACCTTAGTTTGATTTGATGTTTAATTATGGCGACTATCTATTAACCGGAGCCATGGTTTTGGTGGCTCTTAAAGGCAATAATACAATTTCAAAATGATACTTCAACACTGAAATACAATACTAGTACTCAAGTGTTTGTTTGAAAACAAACAAACACAAACAAAAACAAACAAACTTTTCTACAGAAAGGGCGGCGACGCACTTGTAACTCTTCTGGTTATGCAATATGCATTATGCATGGTGATCGCTTTTCATAGATCGTTTTGTCGTTTGACCGCAATTCTATTTATATACAGACAATTGTATATATATATTAACAAACTATCCAACGGTTGATCTCCCCTTGACATGCAAACAGTTTAGTGTATAGGCCGGCAGCCGGCACGCGCGATCAGCACCTATGGGAAGTGCGCACTTTTCGCCCCATGCAACTATTTGTTTAGGTTCGCCTGTGATGTTCAGATAAAATTGCGTGCTATTAAGATTCCATGTCCGGGGCAGTGTTGCCGACTCTGTTTTCGCGAAACTATTAATCGCGTCGTTTCCTACTAAAAGAGATTAAGAACTACTTAAGAAACACAAAAAAACACAATATTTTCGGGTTTATTATGTCGTAAATGTGATATTTTTTACCGTTAAAACAAGAAAAAAAAATTATGGCAAATATTGCGTATGTATTTTACTAGCTTTTGCCCGCGGCTCCGCCCGCGTAAATACCGTATCCCACGAGAACACTGTACTTTTTCGGGATAAAATGTTATCTATTTTTTAATCCCGAGCCACCTACAACCATACCAAATTTAATCAAAATCCGTTCAGTAGTTTTTGGGTGAAAGAGTAACAAACATTCATCCATCCATCCATCCTCACAAACTTTCACATTTATAATATTAGTAGAGCTATTGTAGAGGAGGAATATTATGATGGCAATAACAATCAGACTCAACATTGAGCAATTACATGTTTCAGACACTCCACCGATATTAATGTACCACGTAAATGCACCATTTGAATCGACCGCTTCCTGTAATCAGCGTCGGTTCCTCTTGACGCTGGTTTACGGTGTTGCATCAGTGTGAATGACAGTTCACGCCTTACTTTCTCACTGAAATTCACTCTCAAACAGTCAGAGCGCCGTCAAACACAATCAGCTGAGTGAGGTCAATGATCTTAACAGCGCCGTAAAGAGCATAATGTAATTTTATTCAGATTTTTTTCTTCAGTATGAACGTCTTGACAAGCAGTAGATCATCATATGTCCTAAACGTCCAACATTGATTAAGAACAACCTTGTAATAAATCTATATACTGGATGTTTTCCCAGTCAGTGTCAAAACTTTCAGGAGTGAATATACTCTTGAATATAAGCAACTTTTACTGTGGGATCAACTTTGCTAAAAATCAGCTGTTTCCTACAAAATGCTATCTACGCCGTAGCCATTTTGTATGAAACAGCTGATATTTTTTTTTCAAGTAGGAAAGTTGATCCCATAGTAAAAGTTGCTTATATTCAAGAGTATATTCACTCATGAAAGTTTGGATACTGTGTGGAAAAACACCGAGTATATAATATTATGTATATATTTTAATATAATATATGTGTATAAAAGGCAAAGCTGATTGACTGATGTATCAACACCACACAGACCCTTGACCCACCAAGAGTGAATAATAAATAATAAATAATTTTTGTGGGTTGTCTGTGGAAGTTGATAGAGGACGCATCGGAGTGACGCGTGATTGAATGGCGGATGATGTTCAGATAATTTTGCGTATTTAATTGTTATAAAACTTGTAGAGAGATAAATGAAAGGATATAATTGAGGAAGCGATATTAGTGAACTTTAAATGTCGTTTCTTTGTATTTTCAGGTGAGATAAAAGTGTAATTGTTATGACAATTACACATACAAGTTAAACAAGTTAAACATATTTGTTGTAATATGGTAAAGACGTGTTAAATAAAACAATGCTTTGTATTTTCAGAGAAACAATTTGTGGTTTATTTTGAAAATCCTCAATAATATATCTTATAAAACGACATTTTCGTTAAAAGAAGATGGACCGGCTGCAATTTGAGTTTACGATGATAGCCTCAAATGATGGCAAATCTAATATATTAGCCATAACCTCAATATCTACAGAAGAAGGAAAATGTTATATTTTACCTGAAGAGCTGAAGCCGGTGATTCATCATACACATCAAAAATAAAAAATAGCATAAAGAAAAGGCACCAAAGTAGAAAAATATGGATAAAATTGGATGAAGATCAAAAGAAAACATATATAGATGAGGAAGGTAATATGCAATTTTTAGATCAATATTTAGAAGAAATGAGCATAAAGCAACCAAGAGACAAAGATGACAGTTTGCAACATATCTTGGAAAAATTAATAGAAACGACAACGAAGAAAGAAAATGAGCATATCCTGAAACATGTTTCAGAGAAATTTATTATTGAAAAATTTACAAGCAAGAATCCGAATGCAATGCAATTTTGAAAAAGATAATTTTGAAAAAGAGTGTGTGCGCTTTAATATAACAAAGGACGAAACAAAAATAGATATATTGAGGTTATTTTTAGAAAAATCTTGTTTGGATTGGTATAGCTCGATGGTCACAAAACTAACAGTAAAATCTGAATGGAATGAATGGAAAAACATATTTTTAGAAACTTTTAAAAACCGAGGATGGGACGAAGTCACAAGTGCTCTTGCATTCAGGTATAAAGAAGGACTGTTAATTGATTATGCTATAAAAAAAGAACGGCTTATACTAGATATAAACAAATCTATAGATCCCAAAACAATGATAGATCTTATTGCAACAGGTTTACCTGGGTTTATCCTAAATAAGTTAAACAGAGACGAACTCAACAACACTACTGATTTGTTCAACGAGATGAGAAAATATGAAGGTATGATGTACAAGAAAAACTCAACTATAATAAAGAGTGGTACATTTCTTTATATAAATAAAACTAATGAGAAGAAGCCATGTAAGACTTGTGAATCTTTGGACAAAGGTATTAGATATCATCCGGAGGAGGCATGTTGGTTCAGGAAAAATAAAAATGAATCTGAAAAGATTTTTAAAGCCAAAAATGTAAAGAATAACTCCATTATTGAAGTAGATATAAATACTGAAAAAAAAACGAGTAAGTACACCATTAATCAAAATCAAGCTTTTATTAGAAAATAAACTAGAAGTGAGCGGCATTTATGATTCAGGCTCACAAATCTCGTTAATAAACTCAAGACTGATTAAAGTAAAAGAAAAAAAAGACAATGTAAATATAGCATATATGAAAACGGTTAATGGTGTGAAGAAGATTGATGGCTTGATAACAATAAAAATAAAAATATTTGATTTGGAAGAGGAAGTGGATGTGTATGTAGTAGAAAATGAAGACTTTGATGATTTCATAATCGGATTGGATATGATAAAGAAATTCAAATTAACCCAAAATGAGGACTTGCAGATAGAACAAAAGAAAATAACAAATAAAATAGACAGGATGTCTAAAGATAATAGAAATGAAGATAAGAATATAAAAACATATGCAATAAATTTCAATGAAGATATAGAAACAGAGGAATTTGTAAGCATGACAGACCATTTGGATAATGAAAAGAAAATTGAGATAGAGAAAATTGTAAAAGAATTTAAAACAATTTTTGCAAAGGACAAGTATGATATAGGATCAATTAGAGATTATGAAGCTCACATAGATTTACTAGTAAACAGATACTGTAGTAAAAGACCATACAGATGTACAATAGAAGATAAACTAGAAATTGAAGAGCAGATATCCATGTTGCTAAAGAATAATTTAATTGAAGAATCCTACAGCCCTTTTGCTGCTCCAGTGACATTAGCATTCAAAAAAGGTGAAAATAGAAAATCCCGCTTATGTGTAGACTTCAGAGAATTGAACAAAATTGTTGTACCACAAGCTCAACCTTTCCCATTAATAGATGATTTGATTATTAAAACTAGAAATTGTAAATATTACACTACATTGGATATAAACTCAGCATTTTGGGCAATACCACTACGGGTGGAAGATAGAAATAAAACAGGATTTGTCACACAAGATGGCCACTTAAAGTGGACCTGCCTCCCCTTTGGTTTGAAAACATCACCAGCAATTTTCCAGAGAATTTTAAGCAATATTCTAAGAAAGTACAATCTCACAGGATACTCTGTAAACTATATCGATGACATTCTGATATACTCATCCACCTTTGAGGAACATATAAGACACATAAGAAATGTATTAGAGGCAATAATAAAAGAAGGCTTTAGATTGAAGTTCAAGAAATGTACCTTTGCTTCAGACTCAGTAAAGTATCTCGGCCATGTAATTCAGAACAATTCGGTAAGACCATTAAAAGACAATTTGATTTCAATAAGACATTTTCCAACTCCTAAGACACAAAAGAATGTCAGACAATTTTTGGGAAAAATCAACTTCTACCATGAGTACATACCAAGAAGCGCAATTATCTTAGATCCATTACATAATTTATTAAGAAAAAATGAAAAGTTTGTGTGGTCAGAGAAGTGTGAAGAATCATTTAATCAAATAAAAAGATATTTATGTTCTCAACCGGTATTGGAAATATTTGACAAAGACTTGCCAATAAAAATCTTTACAGATGCATCCTTAGAGGGTATTGGGGCAATATTAAAACAAACACAGCTAGATGGTAAAGACAAACCGGTGGCATATTTCTCAAAAAAGCTGAATGAATCTCAAAAACGAAAAAAGGCTATATATTTATCTATGAAAGAAGCTGTTAAATACTGGCAACATTGGCTCATTGGAAAACAATTCACTATTTACTCAGACCACAAACCTCTAGAGAACATGAACATTAAATGCAGGACAGATGAAGAATTGGGTGAACTCACATATTACTTATCTCAATATGACTTTATAGTAAAATATATACCTGGTAAAAAAAATGTAGAAGCAGACTGTTTGATCCGAAACCCTGTATTAGAATCAGAAGATAACAAAGAGGAACTATTGAAAATAGTTAATTTAATACAAATAAAAGATATAGTTGAAGACCAAGAGAAAAATGAAACAATAAATGAAAAGAAACAAAATCTAATACACAGAAATAAAATTTATTATAAAAAAACGAAGAAAAATGAAAAGATTATCCTCTCTGAAGAATTTAGTAAAAATCTTTTAAAAAAGGTGCATGAAGATTTATGCCATATTGGGATCAGACAATTGCAGAAAAAAATAAGTCCAATATACAGGGTGTTTTGCACATGGACCGACATGATTTTTTGGGGGGTGGGGGGGGTCATGTGCTATTTTCCCCCGTGAGACCCAATAACCTAAGTCTCACGGTAGTCTAGATATGTTTTTTTTTAATTTTTTTGAAATCTACCCGAAATCTTGCCTTTAAATCGTCCTAACTTTTTTGTTTGTGGTTATAATACCACAAAACAAAGTATGCTTGTATTTTACAATGTTTTCTAATTCTAAATAAATCATTACATGTTACAATTGATATCCACAAAAAAACTTCTGAGCTTTCAAAGTGGTAAATCGGTGTAAATGTTATGAAAAGTGACAACTTATCAATTCATTTAAAAAAAAACTAAAGCTCATTTTGAATTTAGCTTTTTTTAAAAAAGTTCTTTACTTATTACCCTTTCTAACGATATGCTACATGATATAAGAAACCATTCTTAAAGTGGTCAAATTAAGCTTCGTTTGCCTGAACACGCACTCTAACAATGTAACTGGTTTGAACAATGTAACCAGTCAACGCGGATTATCAAGCAGCAGGTAAAAAGTTAGTCCCTTTCTTACTAGTAGTACAGTTATTGTTGTCTTTGTCTATCGAGTTGAAAGTGAGTGAAGGTCACTTGCCGGGAATCAGTCGAGATTACTCTGCGATTCGAAGTGCCCGTACTTTTCCCGTTGTTCTATCGTAATCAAATTAAAGTCTTGTTATTGTTTTTTTGTTAAATCTGTTGTTGAACTGTTACGTTTTTGTTGTTTATCTTTGCGTATTCGTTACAATGGCGAACTTCAGTAACGAGGAGTATGCTGACATGATGTTGGCGTATGGTAAAGCTGATTGCAATTCGCATGAAGCGCGAAGAATTTATCAAGAACGCTACACTGATCGACGGTTACCTCACCACGAGACCTTCTCAACTACCTATCGACGTCTGAGGGAGACCGGAAACTTAAACTTTCGGGAGCCCCGAGTGAATGTGAGGCAACATAATGTTGAAGTTGATGAGAGAATCCTTCAAGCTTTTGATGACGATCCTACAACAAGCATACGAGTTGTTGCTGACGGACTTAACGTATCAGTTTGGAAAGTCTGGTCCGTTCTTCGGGCAGATGGAAGGCACGCATTTCATTACACTCCTGTTCAAGGTAACAACTTACAGTACTTACTACTTATTTAAAATGTGACATTAAAACATTTTACTTGATTTCAAATCTTAATGTGTTCACTTTTACTCTTATTATTTTTTATTTTTTATTGTTGTAATTGTTTCGTTGAATTCCTTTCTTGCTATGTTTCTCGGACAACTGAAGAAGTTCTTTGCGTGAGCTCAATTAAAAGAAAGAAATATCGCGTTTATGCAGTTATTACCACAAACTCACGGATTTCATTCATTGTTCCAGGTCTCGAAGAGGGTGACAATGCAAGACGGTTAGAGTTCTGCCGATTTTTATTGCACACAGATGTTGAAGATAGCGACTTTTTGAAAAGAATTTTATGGACTGACGAGTCAAATTTTAGCCATGAAGGCATAGCAAATCTGCACAATTTGCATCACTGGGAGAAAAGGGGCCAAAATCCGCACAAAAAAAGGCAGACTTCCTTTCAGCGAAAATTCAGCGTAAATGTTTGGGCTGGTGTTATTGGGCGAAATCTTGTCGGCCCATATTTTTTGCCAGAACGACTCAATGGAAACAATTATTTAGAGTTTCTTCAAAATGATTTACCTGAACTGGTACTACCAGTTTTAGAAGATGTGCCAATTGTTTTTCAAAATGATGGCTGTCCGGCACATTACCAACGAACGGTACGAGAGCATTTAAATAATGCATTTCCAAACTCGTGGATTGGTAGAGCTGGCCCCATTCCATGGCCAGCACGGTCCCCAGATTTAACACCCCTGGATTTCTACGTATGGGGACGTGCAAAAGAGTTAGTGTATGCAACAGAGGTGCCCACAAAAGAAATTTTAGTGGAACGAATAAACACAGCATTCGTAAAAATGCAAGAGGAAATGCGGCTTTTAACTACAACCTCGGAAATAAGAAAAAGGTGTCGTGCATGCATAAGGTGTGGAGGCGGCCAATTCGAGCAAACTTTGTAATTTTAATTTAATAAAAACAACTTAACATAAAAAATGTATTTTCATTATCTTGACCCTAGCAACAAAGTATCTCTTAGGTCGACCCCTGATGTATTATTTCTGTCATGTAGCATATCGTTAGAAAGGGTAATAAGTAAAGAACTTTTTAATAAAAAGCTAAATTCAAAATGAACTTTAGTTTTTTTTTAAATGAATTGATAAGTTGTCACTTTTCATAACATTTACACCGATTTACCACTTTGAAAGCTCAGAAGTTTTTTTGTGGATATCAATTGTAACATGTAATGATTTATTTAGAATTAGAAAACATTGTAGAATACAAGCATACTTTGTTTTGTGGTATTATAACCACAAACAAAAAAGTTAGGACGATTTAAAGGCAAGATTTCGGGTAGATTTCAAAAAAATTAAAAAAAAACATATCTAGACTACCGTGAGACTTAGGATATTGGGTCTCACGGGGGAAAATAGCACATGACCCCCCCCACCCCCCAAAAAATCATGTCGGTCCATGTGCAAAACACCCGTATACAGCTAAAAACCTAACCACAAATATCATAAATATTTGTAAAACATGTGAAATATGCATAAAAAATAAATCAAGATGTCAAGGAAAATTTGGATTAATGTCACAACTGGGACCAGCAACAAAACCATTTGAGATAATGTCAATGGATACTATCGGTGGCTTTGGAGGATCTAGGTCAACAAAAAAATACCTACACCTTTTAGTAGACCACTACACAAGATATGCATTTATTGCGACTTCAAAAACACAGAATGCAAGTGACTTTATAAAACTAACAAAGAAGGTACTAGAGACAGATGAGATTGGAATAATTTTGACAGATCAATATCCGGGCATCAATTCAAGAGAATTTAAGGAATTTTTGCAGAAGAATAATATTAAACTAATTTTTACAGCTGTGAATACACCATTCTCGAACGGTTTGAACGAGAGATTAAATCAAACAATATTAAATAAAATAAGATGCAAAATAAATGAGAAAAATAATAAGAGAACATGGACAATAGTAGCAAGAGAATTTACAGAGAAATATAATGAAACAGAACACTCCGTGACAGGTTTTGCACCAAAATATTTACTGGATGGTACAAATGTCAATATTCTACCAAATGAATTAAAAAGAAAAGAAAAGAAAGACAAGTGGATTGCTGATAGAAGGTTGGCGTTAGAGAATACAATAAAATCCCACAAGTACAACAAGAAAATATTTGATAGAAATAGAAAAATGCAAGAGTTTAATATAGGAGACAGTGTATATGTAGAAAATGGAAACAGATTGAATAGAAAGAAATTAGACGAATTTTAAAAAAGGCCCTTTCAAGATAGTAGAAAAAATATCGAACTCCATTTATAGGATAGATACTGACAACAGAAAAACAGAATCAACTTTATTCCACATAACAAAATTACAACCTGTCATAACAGAAGATGAAGTAGAAGAAAACGAATATGAAGATTAGAAGAACTTATAGATATATTATTTAGAATTTTCACTCCTAGGGGGGGAGATGTAATGAAATGACATTTCATTAATTCAAATTTGTGTGGGTTGTCTGTGGAAGTTGATAGAGGACGCATCGGAGTGACGCGTGATTGAATGGCGGATGATGTTCAGATAATTTTGCGTATTTAATTGTTATGAAACTTGTAGAGAGATAAATGAAACGATATAATTGAGGAAGCGATATTAGTGAACTTTAAATGTCGTTTCTTTGTATTTTCAGGTGAGATAAAAGTGTAATTGTTATGACAATTACACATACAAGTTAAACAAGTTAAACATATTTGTTGTAATATGGTAAAGACGTGTTAAATAAAACAATGCTTTGTATTTTCAGAGAAACAATTTGTGGTTTATTTTGAATATATATATATATATATATATATATATATATATATATATATATATATATATTCTGTGGCACAAGATACTATGCGTTCAGTTACAATTAAATCTCACAGAAATACCACAGTACGACAGTCGGTTAAATACATTTAGACATCACAGAAATACCACAGCACGACAGTCGGTTAAATACATTTAGACCTCACAGAAATACCACAGCACGACAGTCGGTTAAATACATTTAGACCTCATAGAAATACCACAGCACGACAGTCGGTTAAATACATTTAGACCTCACAGAAATACCACAGCACGACAGTCGGTTAAATACATTAAGGCCTCACAGAAATACCACAGCACGACAGTCGGTTAAATACATTAAGACCTCGCAAAAATACCACAGCACGACAGTCGGTTAAATACATTAAGGCCTCACAGAAATACCACAGCACGACAGTCGGTTAAATACATTAAGACCTCACAAAAATACCACAGCACGACAGTCGGTGAAATACATTTAGACCTCACAGAAATACCACAGCACGACAGTCGGTGAAATACATTTAGACCTCACAGAAATACCACAGCACGACAGTCGGTTAAATACATTTAACCGCTTAAAAGCTGAATAATGTAGCGATACGAAATAGGATCGAAATAGAAATAGATTAATAAAATATCCGTTTGGTCTCCTTTAGGTGTACTTATATAAAACGTTTCAAATAATCAATTACAGATTTGATTTCCTTTATACAAATAATAATTGTGAAATTCGAAAGAAAAATGTTATAGAAATACAATTAAATTAAGCTCTCTGCGACACACAGAAGTTATTATCCCCACACAGCTGATTTCAATTGATTGAATTGGTATTAAAAAAGCGTAGGCATTTTGAAATTAGCTGTGTGTCAATGAAATTAGTATCCTTGGGTTAATTAACTCATTCGGATGAAAATACACCTGTATATACAAAGACATATGCCTTATCGTAGCTTAAATTTTCAGTAGGTACCCGTGAGATATTATAGCATTCAGTAACGCCGAAACGTACCTCTTTTTGTTTACGTTTTCGACTGCATAATTTGATCTTCGTCTAATATGCACTTGATCAAAGAAATCGGATGACTTCATCGTAATATATTTGTAATAAACAACATAAAATAAACAGGGAAAGGAGATACAGATACAAAGGAAAGAGAAAGAGACAAGAAATTTGATATAAATATATTGGATATCCAAGATCTTTGATCAAATTTTTATCCAATCTGTTTTCCCTGTCCCTTTCGTTTATATAGTGTATCATCTCCTTTCCTTGTTCATTTGAATTTTGATGTATAGTAAAGTATATCCAACTTCTCTGTTAACACTACACTACAGTTGATGGCAGATCCGCTCTACCGCTTTTGTACCATGTTGCCGAGTAATAAGGTCGAAAAGTTGTATACAATTAACGAGAACGGCTGGACCGATTTGGATAATTTTAGTCATGCAATGCAATTATTACTGTGGAAAGTCAGGGAAGTTTTAAACGGTGTGAAATATTAAATACCAACGAAGGTAGTTATTTATTTATTTATTCCAGTTCATAGTTAAGACAGAACAACGTGTGTCGGGCCAGCTAGTCTATAATATAAACATTACTTATTTTTCTCTCTATATTTTTTTACCATCAACAGTTGCAGAATGTAGAGGGTAGATGAATTGATTTAAATGAGCCGGGCTGTAAAGTCGCGACTCGCCCTTGAATACAAATGTTGTTTTAATTTCTAACGTGGGGCCACGAATACACCGGGGGTTAGAGGCGGTGAGAAATGTCGAAGTCAATTATTTTGTGTATTACAAATATTTTAAAGCTGTACCAAACAGAAAGCTACCTACCTGATTACCTAATACGCATGTCTGTGTTCCAAACCGCGAAAGGATCGGTGCGGTTTGGACTGCGGGTATCTTACATAACACCTCAAGATACGTCGTAGCGCGCGGTTTAAACTGTGGAAAACGTGTCAGATCGGACTGTTCGGTTCGGAGCGCGGGTTGGAACGGCGCGTCCTATATCCCGCGATCAGAACTGTGCGTGTGAAACAACAAATATAAAGCATTTTATTTTCAATTAGTCAACACAGACATCGGCTGACCACAGCTGACTCTCTGTGAGATTACACGAAGAGCTAGATTTATAATAAAAAAGCATGAATATAAATTCAAATTTGTACACCTAGCGCCACCTGTGTATTGAGCCGTACTTTAGAAAGTTACGTTGTTACATAAGAAGTAGGTATAAGAAGCTTCCGACAGATGGCGTTATATCGAAAATATTGTCGTGACGTGACGCGACCATGAAATTTCACGCTCAACGCCGCTAATGTAGTTTCACTTCAAAAATACATTTTACTGACTGAAGTTAAAGTTATTTTACCCCGGAGTTTGTATGAGCGTAATCCATATGTCGTCGGCATAAAAGTCCTGTCATCGGTAAAGTAACTCTAGACGACTGTTACAAAGGTGCATGAAAATGGCGTTCCACTGGCTTATGGCAGGAAATACACAGCACTCACAAGTCACACCTAAACACCTCTTTGTTATCGCATTCATGTTTCTTAAGGTTACGTTCCTACGAGAGTTTTGAGTGGTCGTGACAAAAAACAGCACTCTAAATAGCACTAGTACAATAGAGTTGAAAATCGTGTAGAGCTGTCAAATCTGATATTTTTACACATGACACTTCGATTTTCAGCTCTATTGTATTAGCGCAGAGTTCTATTTACAGAGCTGTTTTTCCTCGTCGAGACCACAAAATAAAATTGTCGTGGGAACGACGGCTAAAGCTTCCTTTTATGTTACAAACAGTCGCGTATTCAGTGGCCACGCCCGATCGTATTTCGCGGAACCGGTGGCGTGACGGACGATGCAGCCCCTCCCCCTGTCCTCCCACCCCGCGGCTTGTAACGGGTGTCCCAATAAGAGTGCCCGATTTAAATTTGGCGCCATTTTTTTCTGAGCAAGTGGCAGCTCTGAAACTTGACAGCTGTCATCTATGATTGTTCCGATTATTAAATATGGAGCGTTACACAAAAGAACAACGCGTTATCATTGTGAAAATGAGGCTGGAAATGCTGCAACTGTCAACGGTTTGCGTTACCGCACCATGATAACAGAGTTCTTATGGCCCCAATTGGAAGGACTGGACCTGGATGACATGTGGTTCCAACAGGATGGCGCGACCTGCCACACCGCCCATGAAACAATTCATTTATTGGAGGAAAAATTTCCGGACCGAATAATCTCCCGAAATTCCGATGTCTACTGGCCACCGAGATCTTGCGATTTAACGCCTTGCGACTTTTTCCTTTGGGGTTTTGCTTAATCTCAGGTCTATGCGAATAAACCACGAATAATTCCCGAGCTAAAGGCCGAGATCCAACGCGTCATCGGAGAGATAGAGCCGCCACTCTGTGAAAAAGTCATCGAAACTTTCATGAAAAGAGCAAGGGTCTGCCGCCAGAGCCGGGGGGGCCATATGCAGGATATTCTATTCCATACTTAACGGAACATGTGTACTTTATAACGCAATAAAATATCACATCTCGCTCAAAAAAATGTGTTTTTTCTTAAAATTAAATCGAGCACTCTTATTGGGACATCCTTTAGTTGGTACCGACTTGTAGTATGGCTCAGGAGGTAATTTCAGGAAAAAAAATCAAACTTTCATAAACAACTTCAAGGAGCCGATTGCATAGATGTCGATTTTATTCAAACTAGAGGTCGTGTGGTCGAAATACTTCCATTATATATAAGATTTGGTAAAATCATCTACAGATACTTCGGGCACATGTAGATCTACACACAGTAGATCTACTGCTCATATAAAGACGTCTAGGCAAAAAAAAAATACTAAACTGTCTCCGCTCGACGCAAACTCGCCCATATAAAGGCAGATTAATTTTTTCGAGTAGGACAATTATTTTTCTGCCTAACCGTCTACACATAACCAGTAGATCATGCGCCCGAAATATCCGTCATTGATTTTACCGAACCTTATACATATAGTGTACCAGCTGTTGCCCGCGGCTCCGCCCGCGTAAATATACAATCGGGTATATTTACGCGGTACAGGTACAAAGTAGCCTATGTTTTAATCCAGAGCCTATACTACTACCATACCAAATTTCATCGAAATCCGTTCAGTAGTTTTTGCGTGAAAGAGTAACAAACATCCATCCATCCTTACAAACTTTCACATTTATAATATTAGTAGGCAATTTTTTAAGTTTCAACTTTAAAAGAGTTCTGTTGGCTCTGAGATAGAAAAAATGAAAAAAAAAAGTAAATGTTATGACAGATGACCGATTGTTATTAGTTTCTACTTTCAATAAAACTCAATTCGCTCAATTGTTTCGTTATTTTTGTCGGAAGTTTTCCATGTGATCCATTCCAGTTAGGCCTTGTAACTCCTAAACTAACAAAGTTATCTAAGGCTACGTTTTTTATGGTTGCTACAGAAAAAACTACACTGTAAATAGCGCGCTAATACAAATAGAGCTGAAAATCAAAGTATCAAGTGTCAAATGTCACTTTACGTGTTGGGTAGGTACCCCAAGAAAATATTTTTCGAATTCTTATTTTAGCACTTAGTCGACGTGATAAATACACAATAATATATCCATGCAAAGTTTTATCTTTTTAGCACTAAATAAGTAAATACTAACCGATAGAACGGTAAGCTGAAGACGGACGGACGGATATGGCGAAACTATAAGCGCTCCCACTTCCTACGTGAACTACGGAACCCTAAAAATGGGGTAGGAGTACAGAAAAGTCTTCTTCTAAATCTAATGATAAAAAACCTCGCGACCGCAGCGCTTGGGCGTAACATTTCAAATAAACCGCCATTTACGTAGCTTTCATAATTAACACAACTTTATAAATAGCTCATATGAAACATTAATTAATTCATAAACAACATTATGAACTGGTGAAATAACAGAATAAAATTATATCCTTATGATAACACGTTAGATTTAACTAATTAGTTAGTTAATACGGTTAAACACGAACGCGAAATAGGTTAATAACGTGTCCATTGTTTAACCGAAAAGATAATGCTACCTCCACTTGGAAATAGATTTTTAATGATGTCACATTTATAAATCGGGTAGATTGCAGTGGCGTGGGGTTTCTATAGCTCCATTAATATCGGCTTCACTTGCCACTTACTTTTTGAAGACCCTCATCCAAATCCCTTCCTATTATACAGGCTTGGGCTTCCATATGAAGGAGAACCAGCCTTCGCCATTGGTTATCTACCAATTTAGGGTGTTTGATAGGACGCAGTCAATCCGTGAAATGCAGATCCGGGGAAAGACAATTTATACCCCTTTGTATGGCTGATACTGGACCGTTACTGACATAATCGCCATTTCGTACTTTGTACAAAATGGTGAATTTGTTCAGAAGTGGGTGATCTGTTTGGGTCATAATAAAACACTGTAAAATGGTTTCAATTGTCAATGTGTAATTACTCGACTACGCCCGAAGGAGGGTCATGTTTTCCTCGTAATAACAAGCATTGTTAAATAATCCAAGCACAATTTAAACTCGATAAACATTGATTGACCTTTTGTTTAACGCTTAATTACAAAACGTCTGTATAATCCTAATTGCATTTTGATGCATGTCCTCGTTACCGCGACCATAGAATGAAAAATGTTTATTGAAATAAAAATTAAAACCTACCTAAAACTGCTCCGTTCAAATTTGAAATCAAATCGAACCATTTATTTCATCACATTGATAAATCATATTATACAATAGTAATTGTTAAATTGGTTCCTGCACACGGCTAGTCCTGCAGGAACTAAGATAGAAACAAGATTGTGTTTAACAATTTTGTTAAACACAATCTACGTATATTATTAATATTATAAAGAGGTAAAGTTTGCGAGGTTGTAGGGGGTAATCTCTGGATCTACTGAACCGATTTTGAAAATTCTTTTAACAATATATAACTACGTTATTTGTGAGTGACATAGGCTATATAGATGGATGGATGGATGGATGTATGTTACTCTTTCACGGAAAAACAACCTATCGGATTTCGATGAAATTTGGTATGGTAGTAGTAGCTCTGGATTAAAACATAGAATATTTTTTATCCCGAAAAAGTACAGTATTCCCGTGGGATACTATATATACGCGGGCAACAGCTAGTATTCAATATGTTCATATGATTTGTCTTCACCGCCCGGATCTATATTTCACGGATTGACGACGTTTAACAAACATTCTGTATATAATATCATATACGAAATAAAATATCACATCATGAACCGTATGTTTTGCAGAAAATCGTTTCGTCTCAATCAAGACTGTAAACTAAAGTAGAGCTATAGCAAACCGGATGTACTCGGTACCTCAGTACCGAGTACATCCGGTTTGCTATATATACTCATAACGGGTGCGCCGTCTAGTACCGAGTAACGGAACGTTACACACGAAAACATTTCGTTACTCGCATTTTTCGTAGTATGTGTAAAAAGCGGAAAAGTAAAAAAAACGCACCTCACGCAGCTTGGTAGGTAATGTATAAGTCTGTTTTCTACAAATTACGAATGTTGCGACACCGCGACATCATACTATACGCGTACGCAATACGACTTGATTCGTTGCTCTAACACAACATAGCGTGTGATGAGGTATCAGAAGTAACGAGTAACGTAACGATAATAGCTGATGGTTGTAGTAACAAATTCATACGGGTACGCTTTTTTCGTTACTTTTACACCTCTAAACAGTAGGCAACAACAAAAAATCGGTTGTCTGTAAAGTCGGTTTACTGACGATAGTTGAATGTGACGCGCCTTAAGTAGGCGTGTTGCCGCCGCGAAGTCCGGCGCCGAACTGAGTAATAACATCAAGCGCCCCTGCCTCTCCGTCCCACCGCTCACATACCTAAGGCGCGGCCAGCTGAGGTAACGGCAATGCATCATATTTAGCGAGGTAACGCTGGCAACAGGTAATGCATGAGTCATGTTTTTTCGTGCGTGCAGCCGGCTCCATCAAATTATAAGACGTTATCACGTCAAAAGGCAATCCGTTCGCTATAATGCTACCGATTTTGATGTTAAAGAAATACAGCGACACATTCACTTGGTCGTATAAATCTGGGAGCACGGTAGTGCCCCCGCCAAGGCGAGCGAAGTGAAGCGCAACTACCAGACCACCTTTTTTCGAAGCCAATTTCGAAGGTCTAATTTTAGGTTCGTTCTGTCCGTTCGTCCGTCTGTCTGTCTGTCTGTCATTTATATTCTAGCTTGCTAGAATTCTTCTCGAATTCAATCTGTGTAATTGTTCCGGCTAATCTCTGTGTATATATATATATATATGTCCCTTGACACCTCTCAAGTTTTTTTGAACGAAATCGGACAATAGCTTTTGAAGAAGTAATTAAAAGAAAACCTATTGCTCGTTGATAGTTACGGAACCCTCCTTAGACATTGATTAGGTTAGGTGTTTTGTTTTCATTTAGATTACATACATTGAATAAGAACGCAGTATAGTGGACTACACAGGCTTATTCTGTGTCCTCTACCTAGACTCCACTAACGCCCGAAATTAATAATCAATCATAATCTCATTTTATATCTGAAATCAAGATTTCAATACATTTCAACGATCCTAAGATTGACTTCACGTCAATTCGCGTCAATTTTTGTTTGAGAGTCTAAGATCGAAGTCAATCTAGGATTTTAGAGACGTCATTAATTTTGGCCGTAAGTGGATACTTAGTCGATAATGTAGGAGTTACTTACGCAAAAGTCTACTCACTAATTCCACAAGACTTTCAGCGCCATTTAATATTCAGGACGTTAGCTCGATGGTCTATCTGTCTCTTTAGTGTTGACTGCATAATGAAGGCGATTTTGTATACTCTAGCCACAAAAACTTTTAGCACTAAGTCATAAGGGATGCTCAGAACATTAGCTACAGGTTTCCCGGTAAGTGAATTCGGTTTTCGCGTATAGCGTGCCAGGCCGTCATTAGCGAACACCAAACTCTTTCAACGCCAAGTCATGTTTACACCAGCATTCGCTATGGTTTGGTCTATGAAACGGTGGATTTTACTTGATTTTTGAGGGTGAAAGGGGAAAGGAAGCAGACGAATTGGCAGGAGGTTAGCGATAACGTTGCCCATGGACACAATACCAGAAGATTAGCACATTACAGAATTTCAATTTGACATAATATTATAATGACGTTGCTGTTAACAGCATCCGTGGTCCAGTAGCTTAGAGCTTTGCACTCGACTCGGAGGTCGTGGGTTCGACTCCCGCGTTGGAACAACAGAAAATGTCGTTTCCAAGTTTGGTTAGGACAATGCAGGCTGATCACCAGATTGTCTGACAAGAGAGATGACCCATGCGTCGGATGGGCATGTAAACAGTCGGACCTGCGTCTGATCTCTCGCCAGTCGTGTCTGTTATCCGTCCCACTGGGCTTCGAGAGTAATGGTGGATAGAGTGCTCTTATGTACTGCGCACACACTTGGGCACTATAATACAACTCCTGCGTAGTTAGTCTGGTTTCGATGAAACCGGTCACCGTCACCGAAATAGGTGTGGGGAGCCATTATTATTATAATGACGTACAAATATTTATTACCCAATAATGTAAATTTTGTTTGTAATAATTTCTGACTTTCACACACCATTGCTATGATGGTAGCATGTGTAAGAACTATTTATAGGTACCTTGTCACCACCATTGTAATCCACATTCCGTGAATAAATGATGATATGATTAGCGAGTGTGTGTCGATCGAAGTGTCAAGTGTCAAATGTCAGATTTGACAGATGTACATGATTTTCAGCTAATTGTATTGGCGCAGAGTTCTATTTACAGTGAAGTTTTTTCTGTCGCGACAACAAAAAAAAAAAACAACGCTCGTGGGAACGTAGCCTAAGGGCTACGAAATGGGAAGGAGCCCAAAATTCTACCTTGTGAGTAATCCAAGTGAGTAAAGAAGCAGTTTTCTCTGCGTGTACAGCATTTCGAGCATATAATTGTATAGTACAATAAGATGGCGATATTTTTCGGCTAACATCAGTATGTGTTGTATTATATTCTGGGAAGATCCAATATTGTACTGAGAAGGAAATTGAGGGTCTAATGGTCGTGTGGGCGCACTGCCGGCGGGAAACTGGTGTCTGATGGAAAACCTACTGACTACTGTTGTACCGAACTGGTGGTAGGCATCATGTAGACCGCGCGACGTTCAGAAAGTGTATAAAAATACCGATTTTGAACAAAAAATTTTGACTTTGACTTTGTAAATGTGAAATTTTGTGAGGATGGATGGGTGTTTGCTACTCTTTCACGGCAAAACTACTGAACTTTTGTTGAGGTGTGGTAGCTGTCGATACGGAGAGTTATGTCGAAGTCGCAAAATGTCTAGATGATGGGGATCTGGAAGTAACCTTAAATAAACCGAAAAAAAAGGTCTACAATAACCAGATACTAGATAGTAGCTAGTATTATGTTTGACATAATATTACTGATGACTCACTGCAAACTTAACGCCAATAAACTATAGTTAAAGTTCATTTGTCAACAGTTAAAGTTTTTATTTATGTCGGCACCTAAAAAAGTTAAACACGAAAAGTTAAGTCTTTAATGTCTCAAGGACGGTTTTATTTGATATCTAAAAGGTAGGTAAGTTATTAATATTACCTACTATGTATTGTAAAGTGAAAAACTGTAACGGTTCTCGCCTATGTTCACTTAGAAATGAGATCTTTTACACCACGATATTAGTTAGTTTGGTGTCGCGGGTAAGTGCAACTATCGCCATCTTATTGCACTAAACAATTATATGTTCGAAATGCTGTACACGCAGAGAAAACTGCTTCTTTACTTACTTGACAAGGTAGAATTTTGGGCTCCTTCCCATTTCGTAGCCCTTAGGCTACGTTCCCACGAGCATTTTTTTTTTGTTGTCGCGACAGAAAAAACTTCACTGTAAATAGAACTCTGCGCCAATACAATTAGCTGAAAATCATGTACATCTGTCAAATCTGACATTTGACACTTGACACTTCGATCGACACACACTCGCTAATCATATCATCATTTATTCACGGAATGTGGTTTACAATGGTGGTGACAAGGTACCTATAAATAGTTCTTACACATGCTACCATCATAGCAAATGGTGAAAGTCAGAAATTATTACAAACAAAATTTACATTATTAGGTAATAAAT
This sequence comes from Phengaris arion, assembly GCA_963565745.1. Lineage (NCBI taxonomy): Eukaryota > Metazoa > Arthropoda > Insecta > Lepidoptera > Lycaenidae > Phengaris > Phengaris arion. The sequence continues at coordinate 3,309,109 of OY751444.1, read as the reverse complement.
ATTTGTACGTCATTATAATAATAATGGCTCCCCACCCTTTCGGTGACGGTGACCGGTTTCATCGAAACCAGACTAGCTACGCAGGAGTTGTATTTTGTGTAATGAAGCATGTCATGTCATGTCATGTCACACATCACTGCTGTGGCCTACACTTTCGCAGCCGTAAATGAATATTCGCGTTATAACGCTGATCGCCTCCGCTCAACTCCCCGCCAACACTCGCGCCGCGCGCCCGGAAACGGCGGTCCGAGCGGATCTCCATACATATCCATACCGCGGATCCGCGCGGCTAAATTCCGCGTATTATTGGCTTTACTCGTTTTTATTAAATCTCGTGCCGAAAGGGAAATTGGTAGGAATTCCTATCGATTGTTTTACATACTTGGGTGAAGTACCTTTGGAAATGTGACTGGAACAATGTGAAAAGGTACAGTGGTAAATATAAGACTTTTAATATTATGTAACCTGCCACAGGGGCGACACTCTCTACAAACGACAGCTCGAGAACCGGCGAATGTCAGCCATGTTGACGTAAGTTGACACCGAAATAATTTCAAACGTCCCGTCAGGAAACTCTATCATAAATATTATGAAATTATACTGTCAATTATGTCAAAGCAAGAAACGACCAGCTGCCAGCCTCGTGAACGAAAGTCCTGGCTGGAAAAAACTCACGCCCCGCCCGCCTCCGCATTCGCCCAACCACGCACACATCCGTGTAAATCGGTGGAATGACGATTTCTTACGTTAGTCATTTATATTATTTGACTCTCTTCAGAATTTAGATCCAAATTAATCTAATCGTAAATAAAAATATTTAATTCGAACAAATTAATGCGTATTTCTTTACTGCGCGGTAAAAAAGTGTAATTTAAATTGGTAGCGCGCTATAGCGCGCTGTTGTCTCTTGTCTCTTATTTTATCTTAAGATAAAATTGGAATGGGGTATACGAACCTATTATTCCGTCCGTTCCGTCCATCCGGAATCCGACGGGACGGGGAAAATTCAGAGCATTGGAAATAGAACTCTGCGCTAATATGATAAAGTTGAAAATTGAAGTGCCGAGTTGTTTTTTTTCGTCTCGACACTTGTGTGTTCCCCGGCCTATCGGATTGCGGACAATTTAGCCCCAGGCATAAACCGAGATTTATAATTATAGGCTAATTTTTACTGCGCAAAATGTACAGATGGATATATTTTTATGACCAACTAGAAGTTTCCTGCGACATCGTGTGCGCAATAAGAAACCCTGCGGGAACCTTATATTTTGCAGCATTAAAAAGTAGCCTATGGCCTTCCCCGTCGTCTATGCCCGTCGTCTATAAAATCGGTATAGTAGTTTCGGAGTCTATTCAATACAAACAAACATACAAATCTTTGGACTTTATAAAATTATTAGCAATTCTATTTGAAAGAATGATTTTGAGAACTAAATATATTTATTATTATTTAATATAAAATTATAAGTAGACAAAGTCGCGCTCAAAACTAGCGCAATAATATTGTGACGAGCGAGACGACGTATGTAATAACAGTGCTGTCTCCCGTCTGTCTGTTGTCAGGGGAAAATAAGACTAAGCCCATGCGCACACGGTGTGAACTTTCTTTTTCCCTTAGTAAAATATACGTCCATTAAAACCATGTTGTTAATGGCCTTCGGGTTTATATGTAAATGCCGCACTTGAAATATGACGATTGGCGAAAAACATTGAAATTGCGGTCGTACTTGTATGACTGCATAATACTGCCTAATGCACTTAGGGTCAGTTCACGCCGAAACGAAACGATACGCGACGTGGCGTTGCATTTTCAAGATAGCTATTCAAAATTGAACTTTATTCATTACACAAGAAGATGCACATTTCATTGTAACAGTTCGAATGTCAATCACTGATGTTGTCATATGAAACGTGTATCTTTTTGTGTAGTGAATAAAGTTCAATTTTGAATAGCTATATTAAAAATGCAGCGTCGCGTATCGTCGCGGTGTGCTTTAAGAGTAAATAAAGCGCTTTTATCTATAGCCAACCTCGTTGACTGAAAATAAATAATATTATTTATCATTCATATTAGGACCTGTTTCACAATCTACTTATAAGCATATTTACATGTTTTGTCTCTGTCGCTCCATTCAAAGTAAGCAGCGACAAAACTTCCGTATAAGCTATCCGATACTTATTAGAAGAGACGTTATTTACCTGGATGCCACTGTATGTCTGTCACCAGGTTGTATCTCCTGAACCGTGATAGCTAGACAGGTGAAATTTTCACAGATGATATATTTATGTTGTCGCTATACCAACACATTCTAAAGTCGCAATAAAATAAATATTTACGTGGGAACCTTTCGTGCTCGGGTCCAACTTCCACTTGGCCGGTTGTTTCTTCTATTTTCCAGTGTGTAAGTGTGTACGCGGGTCTATCGCCTGCTTATCCGCGTCTCTGTCACAGCCGGCGCGCTATTAGCTAGCACTGTCACCCGGGTGCACCTGCTGTCACATGTCACACCTATTGCTGGGGGTCCTGCTTCGCCCTGTAGGGTGTTCCAGTAGATTTTTTTTTCGTAGAATTTCGCTCAAAACGCTACGATAATTTAAAAAAAAATTAAAAGTTTCAAAAAATAATAACAACAAATTCTCCACAGTACACATTACAAATCCTACTACAAATGTGAAAGTTTGTAAGGATGGATGGATAGATGGATGTTTGTTACTCTTTCACGCAAAAAGTATTTAACGGATTTTGATACGAAACGAATTCCAGTTTGAGCTCCGGATTAACACAAAGGCTACTTTTTATTCCGAAAAACTACCTTGTTTCCGTGTGATGCTGTGTTTACCTAAGCGGGCGGAGCCGCGGGCGAAAGCTAGTAATAATATAAAACCATTGAGTAGGTAACAATTAAGTATCTTTTGATGACCCCTTTTTTTATTCTTTCTCTGTGAGTAAGACGTACAAAGTATCAGTGGCGTAGCAAGCCTTAGTCAAGGGCTCCGTATCGAAACTTTTTTGGGGGTAGCCCAAGTGAAGGGTAGATTTCTCACAGAAGGAGAAAATGGTCGTTTTTAATGACAATTAAAAATCTAAGAAACGCATAAATTAAATTAAAGAAATTCAGCGAAAGAGCTGAACGGGCCAGATATTCTTCGTAATATAACACCAGCTCACATTTTACTTTTAAGTAATCTAATAATAAATAAGTGAATGCAAGTTTCAAAATAAAATATTATATAGACTAGCGAATCGTTTTTTTTCGCTTTGTTCGGCGAAACTTTGAATATTTCTTTTATTCAATGGGTTACATGCATCGTGATTTTACTTACATTTTATCCCGATAGTGAAACTTATCGTCGGGCCAAAATAAGCTTTCAGTTTCATCCATATTACTGATGTATGGCCGGGGCGGGGGCAGGTATCGACCTGTACAAACAGACGGCTTTTACGCATTATTTATATATCTGCACGTGAGGTACATAATATATTTGTGAATACTGGGTGATTTTTTATTAAATAGAATACCACTACGATTATAATGTGAAAGTTTGTGAGGATGGATGGATGGATGTTTGTTACTCTTACACGCAAAAGCCACTGAACGGATTTCGATGAAATTTAGTATTGTAGTTGTTTGAGTGTTCCTGTGGCAGTGGCGTGCACAGGATTATGACACTGGGTATGCGGCGAAACACTCGGTCACAAAAACTTTTTCGTTTATAGATTTTTAGCATAGCTACAGCCAAGCGACGGATCTCTAAGTCGAAACCATGCCAACAGAGTAAGTCTTGGATGTACTACTATTCATGTACATCTTCTACGGCAACGAAGACAAAACAGCGATCGATCGTCGCGGCGGAAGAAATTCTAATAAGTAAAATAATAAGCATATTTTAAAATATTATAACTACTCACCAGTCAGTCAGCTTCAATTTTCACATATTCAAGGTTCCGGTTAATTGAGATTACTATATCCCGATGTAAATAAACGCAAGATTTCGGCTACCTCAAATATCTTATCCAAGTGAGTGAAGCCGTGGAATAGAAATTATTTAAATCTGAATATCCCGAATCAGTCCACACTGTACTAAAATTACTAAATAGTATGCAAAAAAAACAATATAATTTAATCGTGTGTACACAACCACACAGCCAGTTATACGTTTCATAACTTTTAACATGAAATTTTCCAGTTACATGATTTTTTTTGCTGGTTTAATTGTTGTAACTCGGGTACACACCTACCTTTAGATAGAATTTGAATCTGTTCACTGAATGACCATTGTGAGAACTTGTTATTTTTAATTTTTAATAAACACACATTTTCAACACAAGCCTCACAATCAAATAACATTAAAAAAAATCAACAAACGCACTAGTAAAAGCAAATCACTACAATTATTATAGAAACTCAGTAATAAACTGTTAAACGTACACACTTTCAAATGTTAAAATGAAAAATCTTTTAAGAAAACTCTAAATAAACTGGAGCGATTAAATTGTAAACAATGCTTATCACATGAAATATGCAATATGGCCCCCGCGAAACACAAAACGTTATCTTCTATTTAAACAAATAAAACCTTACTAAACAAAAATGCATAATGTGCATACGTGATTTATTAGATTTCCTCTATTATTTTTACTCGGATTATAGGCAAAGAATAATTTCCGACAAGCCAGTTCGGCGGTTTTCAGAAGCGATCGGATAGCCGAGAGCCATCGCCTGCCGCGGGAATTGCCGCTATATAATCATGTCGATATTCATGGGTGCGTGCGTTTCCGAAGTATGAAAATTACACATACATGCGACGATATGTTCTGCAGAACGCAACGGCATGAGATGAGTTGCTATTTATAAAATATTAGGCATTTTTAAGTTATTATATTTTTTAAATTAATTTATATACTATTAATTAAAGTCATCTAAAACGTACGAACGTTTTATTAAAATATCTGTGAATGACAAGTAAAGCACTGCATTTCTGCCTACAAGGAGCGCACGCCCCTGTCCTGTGGGATACTGTATTTGCGAGCGGAACCGCGGACAAAAGCCAGTAGAATACACCTAAGTATTATATACTAAAGCATTTGTGTCAAATGTAAGACATGTGGGCCAAACAGGGGTTTATAATTTCTTCTAAAATACATTTCTAAATGTATAAAATAGTAAATAATGATATTAAATTAGTGGATGTTGTAAAACAAATATTCAGCAAGTTAGAAAAAAAAAGAAAAGTAAACTAAGAATGCCACAGTACTATTTCATATACTGGGTGATTTTTTATTACTGAAGTCTGAAACGGAACAAAAAAATCACCCAGTATAAGACTACAAACCATAGTGGTTTCGGTTCATTGGGATCAGCAAAGAAAATATCGAATACTAGATATTGCCCGCGACATCGTGCGCGCTAAGGGAAATCCCGCGGAAACCGAGCATTTTCCTGGGGGATTGGAGCTTTACGGACCAGGAAAGTACAGTGCGTAACGCCACAGTTTTTCAGTGGTCGCGACTGAGAAAACAGCACTGTAATTAGAACTCTGTCTAGTACAATACAGCTGACAATCCAAGTGCCAAGTGTCAGCTTTGACAGCTGCTCACTATTTCCAGTTCTAATATCAGTCGTCGTAGTCACTTACCACCAGGCGATCGTGATTTTGTTTACGTTTAGAGTTTTAAACTTAGACTCTCAATTTAATTTCAATTAATTATAAATGAATCGTCTTGATATCATAAACTGATCTTGGAGTTTGGGCCAATCGAAACGCGTTTGAAGTTTGTTTGACGTTTATAAGAATACCAATTTGCTGTTTTAACATATCGAGACTGCATCGAGACTGTATTATTGTAAGATTTAATTAGCAGAATCGACCTACAGACAGAGTAGTTTATACGTGTCCGGTGTCATCGAGTTGAGCCCGGGTTCTCTGCGAGACTTTCTTTTTGAGAGACGAGATCAATTACTACCTCTGTGGCTCAGTGGTTGAATGCGTTGGTGTTCAAAGCTGGGGGTCGCCGGTTCGAATCGTTTTGATTTACTGTTATGTAAAGACATTTAGGAAGAAAAAAAAATGTATAGTAAGTATACGAAAGTGTAGTAAAGAAAGAGGTTTAAAATCAGCTGTGCAGTGAATCAGCTGATAGCGTGAGGTCAATGGCCGCAGCGGCAACGATTCGTTTATGACACTGCTCGTGCGAAGACATTTCCCTATTTACATCACGTTTGCGGCCACGCTGGCTCGTATTAAATATCACAATATAATTGAATCAATTTGATATTGAGGGATGTGTTATGTTGTATTGCACGTTGGTGTCGAGTTATAGGCGGGAGTGAACCTATGATAACTATGACTCGCTTGACGAGGTAAATGGAGGCCAAGATCTTACTGGCCCTCGACAATCATCGCTTATCTATGAAAATGACAGACGATGTATGAAAAGCAAAGATTACCGAAAGATATTGCAACGTAGTTCATAGAATCAGGCGTTATTTTGCGGAAATCCATAGCATACAATTTCATTAATATTATATCTAGCAATATCCCGCGAAAAAGTACCCACAACCTGCAATCAAATGTGTACTCACACATTTGCTTGCAGGTTGTGGGTATTTTTTTGTATTACGCATAAGTATGCGTAAAGTACCTCCCTTAGTCCCGCCTCCACACTGCAGGTCCACTCCCTGAGGATGCTCCGGGTTCGGGGCGAAACGCGCGTCGAGTTTTGCAACCTGCATGGTGGTGTGGGGCCTGGCACGATCTGGCTGACATTGTCGCTTGTGTGTTGGTGGTGTTTGCACGATCTTGTTTCTGAGTGTACGCATAAGCAGTGTGGGAGGAGGGAGGAGCTTTGCGCATGCATATGCGTGCACTCACACATTTGCTTCCAGGTTGTGGGTATTTTTTCGCGGGATATTGCTAGACATAAAATTAATTAAATTGTATACATTGCAACGTGGTTTTTATTGTAAGTAAGTACCTTGACACACTCGCCGCAGCTCCAGCGGCGCTGCCGGATTTTGTATGGATTTTGCCGCCGACGCGGAGCTGCCTAGTTTGCTGTGTCCAGCTATCTACAGCACACACAGCCGAAGCCCAATGAGGGTTTTTAAATTCTGACAGCTTTTTGATACGACAAGGACCATCGTGCTCCCAAGTGCCGTCTGATGACAGAAAAAGAATCGAAAATTCCTTTTGACAGTTTTTGATACTCACGCCACCAGATGACTCTTTGTTTGTGTTGGGTCTGCCCCCTAACGGCAGAAAAAATATCAAAAACCCTCATTAGCTTACAAGTTACACTTTCATTTCACTTTTATTGAATTATAAATGAATCGTCTTGATATCATAAACTGATTTTTGGAGTTTGTACCAATCAACTTTTTGACAAAACCCTTTGACAAAAAGACCAAACAGCTTTGACATTAATGAGAATACCATTTTGCAGTTTTAACACATCGGGACTGGATCGTAACGGTGTTATTGCAGAATTTAATAAGCAGAAGAATCGACCGTTCCGATTTCAATTAATTGAAATTGATGTTGTGTTTTATTTATCATGTGTTTAATAAATATATTTTTATTTTTATTTTATTTTATGTTATTAAAATGATTTCGAAATCAGCTGTGAAGTGTGTGTGTGAGCGCCTGCTCACTTGTGTTGTCAGTGACGTAAATATTGCAATATTATTTTATTTGTACATATTTTTTTCGCGTTTTATAATTAATTATTTTATAGCCTACACGTCTGTACTCTGTACACAAGCTAAACATCATGGGGCCAAATTTTCTGTAATTGATTTTGCAAAATTTAATTTATGTATTTTCATTCGAGTACGACTACGAAATTAAATAAATCAATAGAAAGAATCATAGAATTCAGTTGACGCTCACCGCTTATGTTTTGTACCGTGGTGGGGCTAAGTGGTGCGTGTATCCCCCCCCCCTCTCCCCGCGCTTGTGATAGTGATTCCAGGTATCCGTCTGCAGTACTCGGCGGCTTTATGTGTTACACTTCGTTCCTATCCAATGGAATCCTAACATAGACAAAGAGTACCATAAAAATTATGTTACCAATTTAAATGCCACTCAAATGCCGTGCAATACAGAAATATTGACACAACATTTTGGTCGAAATCAATATTTTTGTTTAATTTGGATCCGAACTGAATTATATGCGGTATATTCGCGTTAAGAAGTCAGTGAGTCATGCGTACAAATGCCAAAATTGATTGACGCATTAATCTGTGTTCACATTGACCTATTAAAGTGAGCCATTTTGATATTTGTACATTTTTACTTCCTTACGCGAGTAGCATATAGGTGTTTTTGATCCGGTTCCTATAATCAACGGATCGTCATGGTATAAAAGTTACTATCCGTTTTTCTACAACCGACTACGAGTCGTAAATACTGTTCCACAATTAACTTTCTATACCTGCTATCGACGAGCGTCCGTCGGTCGTTCAAATACCGAGCCCTCTTCACTCTTAGTTGTGCGTTTCGTTATACGCAAAATTGAAACCGAAAATGGCACAAAATTCAAGACATAATAAATTAGATTCACATATGATTGATAGTAATTATTTTTTTTATCGTAATAATATTATTATTATCGTACAATCGCAGGTATCTGCGTGTTATTTTATCTTTTTCTTACCAAATACAGTAGAATGCATACACATAACAAGAACGGGAACGGAACGTAAGCGTAAGTAAATTTTGTTTTGTTTGACTGATGACATCCATCATCTTTGCAAAATAAAAGTACGTTTATAATCTCTGTTATTACGACTTTTACAGAAGAAAGTATAATAAAGTTTCTAGTAGTGTTTTACGTACAACTTTTGAAATGGATATTACGCCGGTGAGTACAGATAACGTCTATAATTTGACATTTTCTAACAAACTGTACCTACATGTTTGCCGCTTAAAATATTGCAACGTTTTTGAAGATTTACTTCATTTAGGTATATTTCTGTTACAGAAAACAAAGAAGCCTGTGAGCAAGGACGAGGTTGTCCTGCTTGTGGATCTCATACAAAGCAACCCAATACTTACAACAAAAGCGACCAATGCGGCCACAAAAAAACTTAAAGAGGAATGTTGGGCTAATTTGATCAACACATTTAATTCAAAATGTGGTCAAATACCACGACAGCAAGAGCAACTCAAATTGAAATGGGACAATTTGAAAAAGGCTGCTCGTAAAAGAGCTGCGAATATCAGAGTGAACAATTTGAAACTATTTTTTTATTAAATAAAATAAAATAAAAATAAATACCGTTTATTTCAGGCTGCATAGGCCCATATTATACCTTATAGACTAACATAGGTGCATAATATATAAAAAACTAACACTAACATTAAACACGTATTGTCTGCGACGTGGGGCGCGAAGTGTTCGGGAGTCGTCCTCTAAATCTTCTGTAGACGACTCCAATCGGCCAGAAATCCTCCTTCTCAAAGGTCGGTAAATGATGGGTTGGAACTCTCACCACAAAAGAACTAAAGTTCACTTTATGACGAGATTCCAAATGCTCGAACCTCAAGGCGAAATTGGTTCTTCTCCTGATGTAGCAACATTGTTATTAAAGCATAGATCCCAATAAGAAGAAGAAGAAGAAGAAATTGTTTTATGTAATTTAGTTTTAAGCTCAAATGTAATACTCCTACAAACTGTTGATGTGTCAATATACAATAAATAAATAAATAAACCTTAATGTCAACAATACCTGATGTAGTGGAGATATCCCATGATTTCTGAAATAACATCAATAATTTATTTCACTATAATGAAGTTTTTACTCTTATTGTAGGTAGGTATGAGGTTATGTTTTCATAGTATATATTTTGACGGTGTGCAAATGCCTCCAACATACTAACCTGGCTCCTGTTACTCTTAAGTGTGGATAAACTTCAAGTAGTAACTGTTCAACAGATTCTTTATCAAGTCGAAATCTCCTTTAAAATTCGTACGAATCCAGCGTCGCTAAATAATTCACTCTTTCTTTATATACTCTAATCTTTATATCTCTTATATTTATTATCTTCTTCTGAATCAGTCTCACTGGAGTCCGTGGTGATAATATCGAACACTTCCCTATCACTGTCTGAACTCGACATTTCTTCAAATTTCTTGCAGCTTGCAGCGAAAACAGTGAAATAGACACTAACCGACCGAAACTGACAGGTAACCGTATGGCATTACGAATAGTAATCTTGACAAACTACTGACGTTTAAAATATTTATAGGAACGGCCTAAACTGTCTTCTTCGTACATTACGCTTACTGTCCGTTACTAGTAACCCTCCCTTCCGTTAGTAGCAAGCCGACGGTAAGTTGCTTAACGAGACGTTTTTTATAGGAACGGATTAAGCTTACGCCTCGTATAATATTCCACCATTCGTAACTAGAACGGATCGTTTTTCAGATGTAGGAACCGGGCATGAGCGACACTTCGGAGTGAGGCAGTTGTTTTGACGGAAATATTATACACAAGTTATTTTTGTTACTATGGTTTAAATAAGGTTTTTAACCCCCGACGAAAACAGAAGCACAGTATATGAAGGGTGTTACGAGTTTGACGTGCCTATGTGTTTGTGTGTGTTAGTCTGTGTGTCTGGACGTGTCATCGTAACTAGCTCCCAAACGGATGAAGCGATTTTGATCTAGTTTTTTTTGGTTCCAAAGCTGACATGATTGTGAGTGTTCTTAGCTCACTGTTACTTGAATATTTTGTTCGTTCATTTACCTGCAAAAAACAAACTTTACACGAAGTTCTCCGAGCAACACAAGCTAACCCTGAATTTACAAAGAAAGTAAGATTTGTTTTCGAAAGAACAACTACTAAGTAAACAGACTGAAATAGTCCCGGGCATGTGGCGTACTGGCGTTGGACTCGCTCAACAAAAACAGTCAAATCAAATGGTTAACGATTACCAACTCGGAAACGTAACATTCAACAGTTAGTTAAAAACAAACACGATATTTTCATCTCATTCCAAATTCGAATCCTTAAAAGATACAGCGACTTTGACGAATTTCATGTTTAGGATTCCGTACCCAAAGGGTAAAAACACCTTCGAAAGGGTAAAAAGACTTCGTTGTTTGTCTGTCTGTCCGTCCGTCTGTCACCAGGCTGTCTCGTGAACCGCGATAGCTAGACAGTTGAAATGTTCACAGATGATGTATTTCTGCTGTCGCTATAACAACACACACTACAAACAATATACAATAAACGTTTAAGATTATTTAAAAGTAATGTAGAGTTTTTATCAGAGTTTTCAAACTAAATGGTATTAGACTGTTCTGCCAGTGAGGAATGTAATTTCGAGTTACCTGTATTAACTGAAATGATATTAAACTCAAATTTCTCGTCTATTAACGAATATAATTATATTCTAGCTAGATGTATCCCGCGACTCCGTACACGGGAGTCCATATATCTGTGCCAAATTTCATGATGATCGCTTTAGTAGTTTTTACATGAAAGCGTTACTATAATGTCACATTCACGTTACTGTATATAATATTAATAGTAAGAATAAATAAATAAAAATAATAATAAAAAAAGGATTGTTTAACAGATTGATTGATTATTGCTACAGAGGTAACAGAAAAATAAGTTTCAGGTAGGAGATATCGCAGCCTCGCATGATAGCCGTGCTTCGACTCTATTTGGCCGGCTCGACTGGAGTGCTGCCACGGCATCGTGAAGCTGAGGATTAATGGGTCCTCGAGTTTAAGAGACCCGCAACGCACTTGTGTGGCGGGTGACTTGGGACGGCGGTAGTCACATACCATCAGGCGATCTGCTCGTTTGACGTACCAACTTATGTATTCGAAGTTCGAACCCGTGACTCACTGGACCCAAACGGTTCAAGTTAATTGACCTTTCTGGAAGTTTCGAGAAGTTGCGAACTACGTAATGGCCGGTCGTTACTGCTGGACTTTTAATCTTCGAGTTAGTTGCCGTTAGTTAGTTTTTAGGTAAACGAGCTGACGAATCGCCTTGCAGTAGGCTCATACGGCCTAGTGCCTCTTAGAGATCTGAGCTTACAACAACTTGTAGGTACGTTGACGGCCTTTTAAACCTTGAACCATCGCGTCGGTATGCGGTATTGCACGCCGGTTTTCTGTGAGGCCGTGTATTAGTGAGGTTACCGGAGGCCCAAGGGGGGTTGGTGATTTTAAGGACTTGGAACGTAAGTCGCAACACCAGGGGAGTTACAAGTGTAACTCCTCTGGTGTTGCGAGTGTCCATGGGCGGCGGTAATCGCTTACCATCAGGCGATCCGGCTGCTCGTTTCCAGGTTCATGTCATAGAAATAAAAAAAATATTTTTTTTATATTTTTTATGACTTTTCTTTTATTCTTTCACTTTTCGCAGCATTACGCTATAAGTAGGGTTACCATTTAGAAATTTAAAAAGGCCTGGCAAAAAGCCGGACAATTAAAAAAAAGTCCGGACAACCATTACATAATAAATTTTACACACTTTATTGTAAACTGGCGTTAACTTTGATTTTTTATTCCATTACTAATTAAAAGATTTACACAGTGGATAAGCTATACAATGTTTTGTCCTTGTCTGGTACGTTGGAAAAGTAGCTTGACAGTCAAAGACAAAACATAATATAGCTTACCCATTGTACAAATATTTTTATTGGTAAGGGGGAATATGTCGAACGTTTTTGTTTTGAAGCAGATATTTTATGTTCGACTTGTTGATTGTTTGCGATTGCAATAGAAAATTGTTTGATAGGTACCTTTGAGTTGATTAATAATAAAGAAAAAAATTATTTTGTCTCAAGGTGAGTGGGAAATTAATAAAGATTAAAGATTGATTTGATATTACCTATGTTGGTTTTATTACTCATATTCCATTTAAACCAAGAAAAAACCAGTTTCCAGACAAATTCTAAAGCTGCAAGGTCGGACATTTCCGTACTAATCCGAACGGATAGTAACCCTATCTAGATGCCATTTCACTTTTCACATTTCAGGTTTCCAGTTTTCCAGGAGATCTCCAGATACAAAATATTTTTATTTTTTAGTTTTATTAAATTTGATTTTTATTCATTTAATTTATTCTCCTCTAAACGCAATCTGCCGCGAGGTAATTTCAACCTATCCTTTTGCCATAATTTGAAATACATTTCGCTGATTAGACGCTGAAATCAAATTCTGTAACCCGACCGCGTTCGAAAGCACCCCGCTCCGAGCTATTGCGCCGCGCTGAAAGAGTTTCCAACTAGTTGGTTTATACTACGGCAGTCGAAACTCGAAATTTCAATTTTCATTCTGATTTCAGTGCGCCCCGAACCGTCGTGGGGGGTGGACGTCGCGTCTCGATCGTGAACTTTTACGAGTGTTGTGCGTTTGTGTGGATTGTTTTTAATGGTACGTGGATAGTTATAATTTGTTAATAAGAATTGGAAAGTTTATATAATTTATATAGTATTTTATTAGTATTTATAATTTATACAGTGTTAGGTATAAATTGGAATTTATTTAGCTGTAAGATCTATCTAGACATTTTGACGCCACTTTTTGAACTACCTACTAAAATATGTTACCCGCGACTTCTTTCGCGCTGAAACAAATCCCGCGGGAACACTAAATTTTGCCGGGATAAAAAGTAGCTATTGCATATTACAAGCTATCTGGGTGCCAAATTTTATTCAAATCCGTTTAGCCGTTTCGGCGTGAAACACAATCAAACATACCTACACGTCACACAAATATTAGCATAATATTATTTTATAAGTGTGATTTATACTGTATCTTAAGTGCGATGTGTAAGAGATATAATACAGTATCCTACGGAAACACTACTTTTTCATGATAAAATGTTGACTATGTGTTAATCCACAGCCTTTACTACTACCAAACTAAACTTCGTTTAAAGTAGTTTTTGCGCGAAAGAGTGACAAACATTCATCAATCCATCCTTACAAACTTACACATATTTATTATAGTATTAGGATTGTATAGATAGCAACATCCCGCGAAAAATACCCACAAACTGCAAGAAGATTTTTTATACCCACAACCTGCAACAGCATTAACTATTGCTTTCAGGTTCGCGGGATGTTGCTAAATAGTACCTGATATTAATTAAATTGTATGCTATGAATTTGTAAAAGTGAGGCCTGATTCTATTATCTCTGTAATGCGTAAATTGTTACAATTGCAAGTTTTGTTGGAAATGTATAAGGTCTAGAAAAATCAATGACTTCGGGATATGAAGTTATACCTACATCTATAGTTCTATACCTTTACGAGTTCTTCATCCCTCGGAATTTTGTTTAGACACAGATTTGAACTTTGTTTCTCGTTTTGAGTTTCCCTCAAAATTGGCTCTACTGATTTGTATGAGACTTAGAACACAGGTATTATTTTTTTAGTCTATACTCCACAGTATCTTGTGTCCCGGCAAAATGTACGGTTCTTATGTTCTAATTTATTTTTGTTCAAAGTTTGTGCGCGCTAATCTCAGAAACGGCTTAATAGATTCGAATTAGCACACATATAATTTATAGCCTAGATTAATACAGCCTATGTCCTACGGCGTCCTTGTATGGGGAAATGCCGCCGACAATTAATACAATATTTGTGCTGTAGAAGCGAGCAATACGTTCGATTTACAAAATGTCCCCTTTTGAATCTCTGAGAGAAAAGTTTAAAGAAAAAGGTGTTCTGACCGTCGCTTCTCAATACATTTTGGATAATGTAGGTATTGTATGTTAGAAAGAATATTAGTAGACAATCACTGTAGAAACACTAGAAATAAGCACAAGCTAGATATGTCGGTGATCAGACTAAGTAAAGTAAGCAAATCCTTTAAAGGTCAATGTATACGCCTATACAGTAGAATCCCAGAACACGTTCAAAATCTTTCCATTTATAAATTTAAAAATTAGTTAAGTAACGTTTGTGTGCTAAAGCTTATTATAGGGTCAATGATTTTATTGACGATCGCATACGATGGGAATAGGATGGCCACCTGCACGGCTGCTTCTACATAGGCTGCACTAAAAGTATCGGGCATGGAATATTTCCACTGTTCCTGTCATATTAAATTTTTTTAATTTAAAACTCCTTGGTTTTAAAAATCGAATACCGTTTATTTATTTAAAAAAAGATTCTCGGTCTTGTCACAAGGTCTTGTCAAACTTGTTTAGTCGTTGAGAAAATGGAATTGACTCGAGAAAATTCTAGAGCGATGATTTATTATGACTTTCGAAGTGGTTTAACACAAAAACATTGTGTTGACCGGATGATTTCTGCATTTGGTGATGAAGCCCCATCCAAAACCACAATTTATCGCTGGTTTGCTGAATTTCAACGTGGACGTGTCAAGCTCAGTGATGATCCCCGTCAAGGTCGTCCAAAAACTGCAGTCACCCAAGAAAACGTTGATGCTGTGCGTAAGCTGATTGAGGAAGATCGACATGTGACATACCGCGAAATTCAGGCAACTTTAGACATTGGCATGAGTCAAATACAAATAATCTTGCATGAACAATTAGCTGTAAAGAAGTTGTTTTCCCGATGGATACCGCATTTGCTCTGTGAAGAGCAAAAAGCGGCTCGCGTTACTTGGTGCGTCAGAACTCTCGAAAGATTCCACGCAGGATCCTCAAATGCTGTGTACAACATCGTATCTGGTGACGAATCCTGGATATACGCGTACGAACCCGAAACAAAAAACCAGTCACGAGTTTGGGTGTTCGAAAATGAGTTAAAGCCAACAAAAATTGTTCGTTCACGGAGTGTTGCAAAAAAAATGGTGGCCACGTTTGTCTCCAAAACCGGCCAAGAAATCATAGAATTTTTTGATTCATTAGACCTAATTAATTAGACCATCCGCCGTACAGCCCCGACCTAAGCCCTAATGATTTCTATACTTTCCCTAAAATAAAGAATAAATCGCGTGGTCAGAGATTTTCATCACCTGAAGAAGCTGTGGACGCCTACAAAACGGCCATTTTGGAGACCCCAACTTCCAAATGGAATGGTTGCTTCAATGATTGGTTCCATCGTATGGAAAAATGTGTCAAATTTCGCGGAGAATACTTCGAAAAGCAATAAATACATTTTTAAATAGTAATGTTGTGTCACTTCCTTGATTCCCGAAATTTTCAGTGCCGCCCTCGTATAGATTAAGTTTACATATTGTAAAAATATTTTGTTTTTAAAAAAAGAACAATTTTCCTTATTTTTGCTAAAAGATGGCCCCGTTCGAGGTTCTTACTTCTACCGCCGGTTCTTCTCGCCGGGTTAGGTCCCGAACCGGTGGAAGGCATCACGTGGGGACAATTCCATAAGCGTTGCTTTGTAACTAATATGGAAATAAAACTTTGTTGATTTTGATTTGATATAGCTACAGAGCTACCTATTATTATAATTAACTAGCGATCCGCCCCGGTTTCGCACGGGTGCGATTCTTTCTCTTTTGTTTCTTTAATTTAAGGGCAGATCCCTTGCCGCTGGAGCTTCCGCCACTTTTCTCTATCCTCCACAAGTACCTTCAGCTCTCTACTGGACATAACATTTACATTCTCTACAAGTTGACTAATCTTTCCTTCTATCTCTCCTTCTAATATTGTCCTCATGAATGTGTCATTTCTTATAAGATACCCAATCTTTTTTCCTCTTAATTAAATTCCTCTGGGATCAATGAATCTTTTTTATAATATTATTACTGTGATTGCTTACCTGAAACAAAAAAGAAAAAACATTTTAGACAATTTCACACTATTAATATGAATTTCGTTTTAGAAATACTCTTGACACTCATAACTGTAAAAGACTAGCTTTTGCCTGCGGCTCCATGCGTGTAAGTGCAATATCTGGCGGGAACGCTGTACTATTTCGGAATAAGAGTAGCATAATATTATGTGTTAATCTAGAGCTTAAACCACCATACAAAATTTCATAAAAATCTGTTCAGTGGTTTTTACGTGAAAGAGTAGCAAACATTATATCAATCCATCCTCAGAAACTTTTACATTTATAATAGTAGCGGGACAATCCCCTTCTATTTTCTAGATTTTTTAATATGTTTCTTTTTTCTTCTATCATCTGTAGCACTTTTTCGTTAGTTTTCTTTTCCTACCAACTTATCTCCAGCACCACATTTCGAACGCTTCTAATCGCGCCCTATCCCTACTTCTCATTGTCCAGGACTCGCTACCATATAAAGCTAAACTCCAGATGTATGTTTTCATTAGTTGCTTCCTTACTTTTTATTTTTGACGTTAATATATGCTATTAATTTTGGTGCTATACATTATTATTAATATACATATAAACCATCCTTTTGAATCACTCTATCTATGGTTGAAAACTGCATTAAAATCCGTTGAGTAGTTTAATAGATTCAAGCGAACACACCGCGGAAGCGACTTCATTTGATGCTATATAAATAAATACAGACAAGAAAAAGGGTTCGGCTCCGTTGGGAAATGTTTCATTGTTTCATCCCACTCTAAAGATGTAAGTTAAAAGTCAATTGTAAATAATTTTGATGTAGGTATTACCAAATTTTTTTACAAAAATCTAGAGGTCTAAAAGTAACGAATTAAAGCGTACCCGTATGTATTCGTTACTATAACAATTAGTACTCGTTACTATAGTATCGTTACGTTACTCGTTACTTCTGATACCTTATAACATGCTATGTTAGAGATACGAATCAAGTCTAGTAAAAAACCTCACCGAGAGCATGTCAGGACATGTCTAACGAGGGTTCCGTAACTGTCAACGCGCACTAAGTTTTAGAAATTCCTGGGCGGGAGCACCCCTAAAATATAAAATTATTATTTTATGATGCCAAAATCGTAATTAACAAACTTGGACGACGAATTTCCAAATAATACTTCACTTAATACACAAACATCGCTCTTTGTAACGTGTGTTTTTAAATTCACCGAATAAGCTCGCGCATGCGTAAAACATACGATCAGCAAATGTTTCAATACACGCGTCAACGTCATACTACCAAAAATGCGAGTAACGAAATGTATTCGTGTGTAACGTATCGTTACTCGGTACTAGACGGCGCACCCGTTACTCAGTACCGAGTACATCCGGTTTGCTACAGCTCTACAAAAGTCGCAATTTGTAATGGCGGTAGTAATTGAAAAATGGAATCGACAACGTCTACCATTCGCTGTGAATACCCCCTGACAAGTGAGAAGCTGCAAAAAACCTAACCCTTTAGAATCGTAAAATTAAATTTTACAACGTTCAAATTATTGTCTGTAATAAATATTGTTTTTAATTTAGAGACGGACAAATGTGCTCGTATCGGACCGTCCGATCCCTTCGCTGTATCAATTACGATTGTAATAAGTTATGTATTGCTGAAAATTGGGTTTGATTGAAAAAAACAACATTGTTTAAAGCACTTTTATTTAGCTAGCTTTTACGTGTGGCTCCGTCGGTCTTTATCGTGTATATTGTACTAGCTTAAGCAGCTAGCTAACAGCCTCCGTGGTCCAGTGGCTTAGAGCTTGGCTCACGATTCGGAGGTCGTGGGTTCGATTCCGGCATTGGTACAACAAAAAATGTTGTTGCCAAGTTTAGTTGGGACAATGCAGGCTGATCACCCGATTGCCTCTCGGCAGTCGTGTTGGTTATCCGTCCCACTGGGTTACGATAGTAAAGGAGGAGAGAGTACTGTCTGAGAGTCTTGTGTACTGCGCACACACTTGGGTCCTATAAAACAACTACTCCATCCGTAGCCTACTCTATGTTTCATTCATGATGATCGGATAAGTAGTTTTTACGTGAAAGCGTAACAAACAATCTTACATTCACATTTAATTACTAGATATTGCCCGCGACTACGTGCGCGCACAAATTAATCTTGCGGAAACCGTACATTTTACCGCAATAATAAGTAGCCTATGTCCTTCCCCGTGGTCTACTCTATATCTCTCCCAAGTTTCCTCAAAATCGGTCCTGTAGCTTCGGAGCCTATAGAATGCAAGCGAACAATATGTTTGTTTATAACATTAGTATAGATATTACTCGCTGGTGGCGTGCCCGTAACATAGTTTGCGTGGAAAAATTTACAAAAATGGAACCCTTTTTATTGAACGGAACCGTAAGATAAAAGCAGCTTAACTCAAAAAATAATAACATTTCCAACCAATTTTCCACTCCGAATACAAAAGCGCTGTGGTAGATACGTTCAAAGCTGATATAACCAAAATAATAAGCGTACTGTGTTTGCCAAAAAGGCGATGGCATCATTTAAACGTCCAAACTTCCGTATTCCCAATTTGAGGGAGTTTTGGTGGCTGAGTTTGTGAATATCTGCCAAGCGGTCCCCAGACGGCAGTAACTAGTGAGGCTGTAAACACCCCCCCGGGAGCACTATAAGGGTTACATTAAATACCAACTATCTACGGACGGGTTATTATTTTAGTCTCGGAGCCTCTTTCACAATCGCCTATTTATATTATGTGTCGGATAGCTGAATCGGAAGTGTTTTTTCATGATTTATAGGTCATGCTAAATTCTCTTTAAGAAAATGATTTTGAACGAAATCTTTACTGTAAACTTTTGAAATAATTAGTAAAAAGCGTATTACGCGTTGATAGTTACGGAACCCTCCTAAGACATGACCCGACATGCTCTTGGTTAGGTTATTCATTTTAACTCGTTTGTGATTGTACAAATTTAATGCGATATGATTAACTCGGCAAACTCGCCTTCTAAACTATTAGGTGGCTAGCAGGAACATTAGACAATTGAGAGAGAATGGGGGTTTTTAAATTCGTGACATCTGACAGTTTTTTGACACGACAAGGACGTCGGGCTACCAACCGCCGCCTGGTGACAGAAAAAGAATCGAAAATTCTTATTGACCGTTTTTGATACCACTTACGCCACAAGATAACCCCTAGTCCCCCACCTTTGCCGCTACCTTTGCCAGACTGTGGTCTGCCGTGTATTTCGCCGAGTGAGTGAGGTTACCGGAGGCCCAAGGGGGGTTGGGGATCTTAAGCACTGTGAACGCAAGTCGCAGCACCAGAGGAGTTACACATGTAACTCCTCTGGTGTTCCATTTGTCACCACCCATACCATCTGTCAAATACGCGATGTCTGCTTTAAAATTGATCAGGTTTTTTTTAAATCAGGATCTTTACTTTCCAGAAATTCTAAAACTAAGTCAAAAAGTGAATAAAATCTTGATAAACATGCACCTTTCGACAACCAGCGTACTTCGGTATGTAACAGCAATCGTTGGAAGTTTTCATCATTTTCATCGCACAGTTGTGCAAATAAGCGCGTATTCAATACATTGCTTCTAATTTTGTTAACTGCATTAATCACAAATTGATGCGATTGGTGCAATCTATCACTCAAATTTTTCGCTCCTAGATGTTGTCGGTGGATAACACGTCATAGAATTGCAGTTACCTCTGGTATAATTATTTTAAGATGGCCTATAAACCCACGATATCGCCCGACCATGGCAGGAGCTCCATCTGTTGCCACCGAAATAACGTTTGTAAATGGAATCGATTTTCCTTTAAAAAATCACTCAGGACATTAAATATTGATTCACCTTTAGTGTCCGTCTTCAAAGTTTTCGCGAATAGTAGCTCTTCATGAATTTTTTCGCCGATAACAAATAGAACATATGCCAATAATAATGCTTCATTGTCAGGTAAAGTTGACTCGTCCAGTTGAATAGAAAAATGAGTTGTTTGCAGATAATCACACAAGAAACTTTCAACATCAGAGCTCATTTCATCAATACGTCTTTGTACAGTGAATTCTTTTGAGTATGTCAAATGAACATTTGTGCAGAACAGTTTTTAAATCCTCTTCAACAGCAGGTAAAATTGACTGTACTCCAATGATGTGCGGTTTTCCAGATTTTGCTATAAGTAATGAGATATTGTAAGATGCCCACAAGCCATCATCGTTGCTTTCAGACGTTGAAGCGAACATATTGTGCACGGTGGGTCTCTTTTCATATTTTTCCTTTAATGTTTGAAAATATTTTAAATCTTTACCTATTTTATCAGGATGACACCTTCTTAGGTGGTCTTCCAGCTTTGATGGTTTCATAGAGTCATTGCTCAAAACTTTGTTGCATTAAAGGCATGTGGCCAATCGTTTATCTGCCTGCGATGGAAGAAAACTAAATATTAAATATTCAATACTGTACTGACGACACTTCTTCTTAGATTCGGTCATGTTTCGTATCAATTACCTACCTGTAGGTAAATAATAAATAAAAAAATTCAAGTTTTAATACAAAATGTTGAAAAATGCGCCCTTTTAGCATTAGGCACGCGATATTATATTATATAGGCAGGTAGGTGGGTATACAAATAGGGCAGGTAGGTACTTACTTTTCCGACACTGGTAATCACCAATATCGATTCACTTTTTTGTATGAAATTTAGGAAACAAATGAGTAACGTTTATCCTTGACATTCATATTTATATTGGTGAAGAATTAAACACGTTGATACAAGATTGCAAGTACATACACCACAAGTCGTATTAATTTGCACGTTTGAACACGCATTGCGGACGGGACGGCGGCGGCCGGCGCGGCAACAAGTCTCGACGCGTTATACTGAATATGGAATATGCAAGTTTATACCAGTAACAGTCGCTGAGCTTCTTAAAATATTATCTGCCTATATTGATAGGAGATAATTGTTTTATTGAGAAGGTTTAATTTAGGTATCATATTGTTTGTGTTGTTGTATTACCGTATGATGGACGGTGTGGCGTGTGGCTCAATAAGTTATAAATGAAATTAAAAATGGAAAGTGGAGAGGGCCGGATAGCTCAACTGGTAGAGGACTCGGCGCGATACCGACATGGTTCGACTGCCAGTTCGGAACTATCCAAAAAATTTTCTCAATTTATTTATAAATGGTCTTATCGAGAAGGTTTAATTTAGGTATCATATTATTTAAAATAACGAGCCAACATTTTAGTTCTTCACTATCGAAACCAAATTAATTTTCATGTAACCCTGCTTACGATTGTAGACCCCCATTTTATGTCACGTCCAACTTACCCCTGTCGAGTCTCCTTGGACCCCTGGGGGTCAACCTGTACCACTTTGGGAATTACCGCTCTAGACGCTTATGACGCAAGCTCGCGGATGCGATGCGAATTCGCAATTATGTGTGGGAATATGTAATAACTTATGAAGTTAGCCATATTTTCCAAGAAAATAGTTTAAATATCAATTCAAAGTTTAATTTAAACATTTTTTCACTGCTCAGTTCGCTTCGTTCCCGGTTATAAAAGTTAATTCTGCAAATCCGCGATATAAGGGCTCGACCACACGGCGCGTTGTTGAGTGACAATTGGTTTTTGTAATTTCAATATTTTTTGTTTTAGACATTTATGGATTGTGTCGCGGTGCACTCTTCTTTTTCCCCAAGTTTCGGCCACTTTCCAGCAGCCGTGGTCACGGGAGGACTGAGGTGGCAGTTGTCCTATTTGTTTAAGTTGTTCAAACTACCCGACCATTCTTCAATTATTATTTCGATATTGAATCGATATCGAATTATATATCCGATCCACACAAAACATACAATATCTTGATGCCGCGGTGTATTTGACTCAATTTTTATTTTATTTATTAATGGATTAATATTTTTTGTATTTTTTTTAATGTTTAATTAAGTAAATATTCATTTTTGAATATTGGTAGTGCGATATTGTAAAACAAACTAACATGTTAGAACCTAACCTAACTGTATCCCGTGCGGTGTATCCGGGGCCTAAGGCTATGCTAATGGCCATCATATTTATCCACAGTAAATCGGTCCGTCCGCGCCCTTAGCCTGCACCGTGCTCTGTATTCAGGCCCTTAGTCCGCGTCGTGTGTTTAGACTTTATGCTGCCTCGTGTGTTCTACCTCTGAGCACGTACCACGCTGTACTTGTAGGGTTTATGCTAGTGGCCCACTGTCCGCTCGAGCCCCGACTCCCGCACTTTGTGTGCCCGCACAGACCCTTACCTGGCCGCGCGGTTACAATTAGCATAATAGCTAACTGTACGTGGTAGATACGCGCGGTTTGTCCGAACCCTAACGGCCGAATACTGGAACGATAATTAAATTAAGTGACGCTCAAGGCACATGCTGTCCTTATCATTTCGGCTAGCAGAGACAGCGACAGCCTGTGCATAAGAGGGCTCTTACTTTTAAATATCGTTCCAGTATTCGGCCGTTGGCCTGTACCACGCCGTTGTATCATGAGCGCTACAGGCCGTCTGTCCGCGCCGTGTGTTAGAATCCATTAGAATAGAACAAAATGCATTTCCATGTATCTGTTCACACGAGCGTCGCGTTTTTAAAGCGCTGCCGTGCCGATTTTCTGCTCAATTCCATTACTGCAGGGTTCTATTTTTAGCGCTGTGCAATTTCAACGCGTTTTTATTAGCCTTCCCGCGCGGTCAGCCTGGCCCCTCAGGTGCCGCGCCGTGTGTTCGGGCCCTAATATGCTAATGGCAGACTGTCGGCGGCAGATACGCGGTATTACCATACATTACTTCGATCGCGGCTCACCATTTTTGTACTGTAATTCCGATTTAAATGACTTGCACTACATAAATACAGATTCAGGTGGGTATTGTTGAAATAAATCTTATATCCTCTGTTCTCTGTTGCATATAAAAATGGATTGCAATTCCAATGTCTCGCCAAAACTCGACAACGGCTGGGCCGATTTGGATAATTTTGATCTTGAAATGATTGTGGAAGTTCAGGGTAGGTTGAAACAGTGTGAGATATTGGAAAAATTGCGAGAAGATTACTAAAAACGACGATTGAATTTTGCCAAATTTTACCTGTTTGGTTTATTTCACCTACAGTCTACACGGTGGCAGGTGTAGATGTGAGTGTAGGTTTTAGCTGTAGGTGTAGTTATTTATTCCAGTTCATAATTAGAACAGAACAATGTGTGTCGAGACAGCTAGTAATTATATTAAATAAAAGTCTCGTTTGTGGTGTTTGATTACAGATCTCCTCCGAAACGGCTCGACCGATTTTTATGTAATTTTGCAGGTGTATTTGGTAGGTGGGAGAATAGGTTGTGAGCTATTTTTAATACCCCTATGTGATAGAGGTGACCCACCCTTTTATTTTTATTATTTCATGACTTGCCATTAAAATACATATAACCTTAAATTTTCACCCTTCTAACACCATTGAGAATCGTACAGTGAATATACAGTATACAGAACCTAATTTCTGAGTGGCAGGAACGGTGGGACAACACTATCAAAGGGCGTCACCTATATAATTTCTTCCCTTCGGTACGCGATCGACTCTCGAAGCAATGGATAGAAATAGACCACTACGTCGCACAATTTTTACAGGACACGGAAACTTTAAAGCGAAACTGTTTGGATTTACATTAGTCTCGTCTCCGCTATGCGAGTGTTCGACCGAAGGTAGCCCTTATGAACAAACTGCTCATCACATACTCTGGGAGTGTGATCTCTGGTATGACGAAAGAATCGAAATGTTGAACAGCGTCCATTGTGTTTCTAGGGTTGTGTACTATGAAGATCTCGTGGGCTGCGCGAAGAACTTCCGAGCTTTCAAACGTTTTTGTCATAAGTACTATTGGAAACAATGCAACACTTTTTTGTCATTATAAATGCATTGTAATTAATTGTCAT
Source organism: Phengaris arion (assembly GCA_963565745.1). NCBI lineage: Eukaryota > Metazoa > Arthropoda > Insecta > Lepidoptera > Lycaenidae > Phengaris > Phengaris arion. The sequence continues at coordinate 3,284,421 of OY751444.1, read as the reverse complement.
ATTATTAATTAAAACATTTAATTACATTCTGTCTTGTAGTCATAAAAAAAAAGAAAAAAAAAACATGTTATTCCTGTGGTGCTTCCCCTTTAATTCTGACTTTTTGCCATCACAATTTTTGCTGTCTCCCGCTTTGCTTAGGGAGGGAAACTGGAATACTTCCTACTCCTCCTACAATCTTCTGATTAATTTCGTTGCGGGTTCCAAGACAGATTTAGCATGTCCCCCGGGCACCCCTAAGATCATATCAAAGGGTTTTTGCGGTTGGTTACCACTGTCGATCCTGGCTACACAGGAGTTGCAGTGGTGGGTAAGTGTGGTGGGCCAATTGCCCGATAAAAAAAGTCGTACAGTGAAACATCAACTATTGAAAATTAAAATATTGTGGTCATTGTAGACCTGCTGAATTAAAAAGATTACAATGTAATAGTATTTTGGTATGTGGTCACCACTTATTAAACGACGCGGCGCGTCTGTTATTTTCCTTTACAAATTTTCCGTATGTTGTACAATCAGACGATCCCCAGGCATGCGTTGACACTGAGACTCAACTGAGATTTAAACATAAATAAGCACGTGAATCGGTCACCGCTTTCTCCTGGATAAATTCCATATACTTATGTACTGGAGACGGGGCATATCGAGGTTCAAATGTCCTTACTTCCAGTGCCCCAATCTTGAGTATTGCATTTGACAATATATCTAGAGGTCAGTGTTGCGCTATAAAAGCCTGCGAAATTACGACAAACGAGTAACAAAGACGGACGAGATATAGTAAATAGTTATAGGTGAAAGTAGAATAATATTAATTGGTTGTCAGTAACTTACATACCTATAAGGTGTCCTACTAATATTATAAATGTGAATGTTTGTGAGGATGGATGGATGTTTGTTACCCTTTCACGCAAAACCACTGAACGGATTTTGATTAAATTTGGTATGGTAGTAGTTTAGGCTTTGCATTAAAACATAGGCTACTCTTTATCCCGGAAAAGTACATTTTTCCCGCGGGACACCCGAGAGTATATTTACGCGGGCGGAGCCGCGGGAATCAGCTAGTTTCATAATAACTTCAAAATTTAAACCTTAGTTTTAAACTTAGTTGGATCGCTTACATCGTAGTACGATTCATTCTCAACAAATGGCGTCACTTTTTCCTTGTTTGGCTGAATGTATGCAATAGCCTGTAATAGCCTTACGTATAAGTCCTACTAATATTATAAATGTGAAAGTTTGTGAGCATGCGTGTATGTATGGATGGATGGATGTTTGTTACCCTTTCACGCAAAACTACTGAACGGATTTCGATGAAATTTGGTATGGTAGTAGTTTGGGGTCTGGATTAAAACATGGGATACATTTTATCCCGAAAAAGTACAGTAATCCCGTGGGATACTGTATTCACGCGGACGGAGCCGCGGGAAAAAGCCAGTCTATGATAAATTCATAAAACGACGCACACTGGCCAACAAACATCTAATGTAATGTGAAACCGACAGAAATTAACAGTCGGAGTCATTGCAACCGCTCCCAAGAATTCTCTCAATCCTAGAATTGCGCTGGAGCTCGTTACCACTAAATGTAGTAATAGGATAAGAGAATTCTCCTAAAAGAAGGATTGAAATTAGACTTTGCAGTTGATCAGAGTGAGGTTTTGCACGATCTTTGACGGTCCGTTCGTTCGGTTTTTTGCTTGCAGAATTCTTAAGTGATTGCCGTTCCGTGCTAATGCTAGAATTTTCAGAAAACAATCCTACTACTACATATTATAAATGTGAATGTTTGTGAGGATGGATGGATGGATGTATGCTTGTTACACTTTCACGCAAAAACTACTGAACGCATTTCAACGAAATGTGGTATGGTAGTAGTTTAAGCTCTGGATTAACACATAGGCTACTTTTTATCCCGAAGAAGTACAGTGTTACCGTGGGATTCACGGAGCCGCGGGCAAAAGCTAGTTAAAAAATTATTTAGATGTTAGAAATATTATTTATTATTTTGTTATTTATTTTGTTTGATGAAATAGAATTGTAATTATTTTATTTAGAATACTTCAACCGCCAACAAACTGCTCCACAGTTTGGCGATTTATGTAATGACTGTAAAATATGTTATTTTTTGTGTTAATAAATTTAAAAAAAAAACACATTACCGCACTAATTCGTTTGTTTGTATTGTATAGGCTCCGAAACTACGGGACTGATCATGATGAATATTGGCACAGACATAGAGGCACCACGGGGAATCACATTTTGTACTTTTGTTTCAATATAAATATGTGTTTCGTGGAAAAGTAATATTTTGTATTCGCAGGGCTGTGTTAGTGAGATGTGAAGACAAGATGGCGGCGCGGGCGCAGTAACAAGATGGCGGGGTGGGAGGCGCTGTGTGTGCTGGGCCTGCTTTTGGGTCTGCTGTCGGGCGCGACGACGCACGTCACTCGCCACGACACTGAGGACTTGGGTGAGTGCTGATGACAAAGGAAGTAGGAGATTTTGTAGGGTATCTTAACAAAACCATTCCCAGTAAAAGCACTCTTATATATAAGGTTCTTCGAATGAATGACATATATTTTGGACACATGACCTACTGCTTATCTTTACTGCTTATGTAGAGATGTTTGGGCAGAAAAACAAATTAGAATTTTATATATTAATAAATTAGAAAATAAGAAATAAATTATTTTTCCAGTCATGCCTTCTTCTAGAAATTTTTTTTCATTCTAATAATATGATATAAGTTATTATAGTTATTATAGTATTATATTCTAATAATATAATATAATATAAGTAGGTAAGTACTAAAAATATAATAACTACCTACTCCAAAACTTAAAATGCTACAAAACAAAGAAATCTCCCAGGTCGTCCCCACCAGGCAGAGTACCTAGAAGGCTCAAAGAGTTTCCTCGCTGGATCACGATACTTATTCTCTGGGCCAGGTAGGTGCCGGCTCTGGGGTCTCGGGTGGCCTCAATGAGTTTTTTGGAGATTTCTCTGAAAAGTTTGTGCGCACCCAGACCCCATGTAGTTTTTTCCAGTTAAGTAATATAATCGGGTGTTACTTTGCGGAAATCCATAGCATACAATTTAATTAATATTATAACCCGCGAAAAAAAAGCGGGATATTGCTAGACTAGACATAATATTAATTGAATTGTAAATTATTATTCTGTCCAAACGTCTTGACATAAGCAGGAGGTCAATTGACCAAAAGATCCGTGGCTGATTGTGAACATCTTCATAGACTGTAGATATTTCTTGAACAGGGGTGGCGTTTCAAGTAAATACGTCTGTTCAGTTGTTGGGTGCCGGTGTCAGAGCATGCTATCGCCCTCGCGCGCACCCGTTTCGATGCGTGTGCGAGTTGCTGGAGCATGCGCTGGGACCGTACTGCGAAGTGAACAGAAATAATAACGCTTAAATTAGGCTTCTGTGGAGCTAGCAGAAACATTTGACAGCGACGTAAACGTAACGTATTCGCATGAGGATTGTATGAAAGTCTGTCAAAATCATGATAGCGCCCATACAAATTTCTGAACTGAAACTCTTAAACTGCTGGGCCCCTCAGGTCTCCGATGACCGTAAATACTGTCGTTGATGACTAGAGTGATAAATTATAATCCAAAATCAATTATCCATGGAGGACAAGCCGATGGATTGCACGATGAAAAAAAATGTAATTTTTCATCTACAGTTTCACTTCGTTAAAACTTCTATTGAACATAGACCAAGGTTCAGATTACACCGAAACGCAACGCGTCTCGGTGTGAACTGACCCTTAGAAGGAAAGTGTATGACTAAAAACTGTTGTATTTAACTCATAGTTTATACCGTATTCCTTCAAGAACGTTCGTATCAGCCACTTACAGGCGAATGCTCGCCACTTAAACTTGAGTGTTACTTAAACCACAGGCCGCCACTGTCTCTGTTCAATAGACTTACAATGACACCATGTGTTTTGCCTTGAGATGAGCCGTAAAAACGACAATTTCGTTCTTTATTCTCATTATGTATATCCACTGTCCAGCCCTCTAACAGATTCAGGAGCTCATGTGCCATGAGCCTCTTAACTTTAAGGAGCGTATAAGAATTTGGGCGTCTTAATATTTTTGGAAACGCAACCGCTCGGCGGTCAATCAGCCACTTTACTCCTCAATATTTGGAGAGGTTCGTCGATCAGCCACTTAAAGCCCATATTTTCGTTTGGAATCGACTTATATTCGCTCCCGCTGTATTTGTACTGTGGCGTTTTCACATTATTGCGTGACTGTCGCTACTTCACTTCACTTCACACTTCACAGGTCGAATTGAATCCCACGTAATCATCAGACCACGAGCAGCCTCGCGGCTTATAGTATTCTACTACTGTTATAAATGTGAAAGTTTGTGAAGATGGATGTATGGATGGATGGATGTTTGTAACTCTTTCACGCAAAAACTACTTAACGGATTTCGATGTAATGGTCACAAAACAAAATCAGTCCAGTAATTTCGGACCCTATACAATGCAATCAAACAAATCTTTCCCCTTTATAATACAAGTTTAAAGTGTAGCTATAGATGAAATAAAACTTCGACGCTGAGGCAATTGACCTCACACTATGACTCACCTCACAGCTGATTTAAAACACCTTTTTTGTGTTGTTTACTGGATACATATTTTTTTCCAACTTTCACATTTTTTTTCCCGCCTAATGATGTCGAAATTTTTTGTAGGTAATTGATTTTACATAACGATACATATCTGATTGCTTACGAAAAATGTAATTTCCAGACATTGCACGGTAAATAAGCGTCGGCACAGTTCACACCGAGACGCAACGCGGCGCGCGCTTTTTAAGAACGCGATTCAAAATGAAACGTGTATCTTTTTACCCGACTGCGGCGAAGCCAAATGGAAGGGTAATGATGATTGATTGTCTACGATTTTGGCAGTCTAAGTATGTGTGTATGTTTGTACCGCAAGTGACATTTAAATTCGCCTATCGCACGCGTTGCCCGCCTGGCAGCTGCGTGACTGACGTCTCCTGTCACCCGACACGTCAACTGTCATCTGTCGCTAGCAGTGGCGTGGGGTTGCTATAACTCCATTCCTGTCGGCTTCACTTCCCACTTACCATTTGAAGACCCTCATCCAAATCCCTACCTATTATACAGGCTAGGGCTTCCCTATGAAGGAGAACCAGCCTTCGCCACTGGTGGCTAGAGCACTCGAGACTGTATGATATCTTTGCTTACATACACTACAGGTAGCATTATAGTGGACATCTATTTCTTTGTTTACGTTTAAATGAAACTGACCAGACTCAGCCCAGCAGCAACTAAACTCTATCCTCGATAAACAATTTCCACTGCTCCAAAGTGCTTCTGTATTTTACTACTGTAAACTTCAAACTATAAACCTCAACGATTCGCTTCGACGAAACCATAAAACAGTTTGAATGTGTTGCGCAAGTCAGCTCGTCCACCACACGTCAGAATGTAAGCTGTGATTCGGCACGAAGGGGCTGAGTCCACCGGAGTGTTATTATGGTCGCACGGAAAACCGACGCAACGTGAAACAGCACTTGCGTGGTTTCGTCTTAGTGGAGATTCCAAAGTTTAAAATGGGTAGCAACGCCAAGAGCGTCTCATCTGGTGCTGCGGTTGTCAAAATACCAGCAGGCAGATGGATTCGTCTGCTTTTGTGCAGGTTTTTCTGTAAGGGTGAGCGCTCACTTGAGTCGACTCACGACAGTTTTATGACCGACTTGTCTAAAGTCTATGCGAGACAAGTAAAACAAAACGTTTTAACCCAAAGTTTTAACGTATTTCTGTCGTTATTAGACAGTTTTGTAAAAAAAAAAATTCAAGTATTTTGTCAATGCTACCACTATTATTAATATGAAAGTTTGTAAGGATGGATCGATGGATGAATGTATGGATGGCTGGATGTTTGTGACTCTTGCACGCCAAAACTATTGAACGGATTTTGACGAAATTTGGTATGGTAGTAGTTTAGACTCTGGACTCTGGACAGGCAACTTTTTATCCCAGCAAAATGTATGGTTCCTCGGGATTTCTTTATGCGCGTACGGAGTCGCGGGCAACATCTGGTTTTATTATAAAAAACTAGCTGTTCCCCGCGGCTCCGCCCGCGTAAATATACTATCGAGTATCCCGCGCGGGTACACTGTACTTTGCCTGGATAAAAAGCCTATGTTTTAATCCAGAGTCTAAACTACTACCATACCAAATTTCATCAAAATCCGTTCAGTAGTTTTCGCGTGAAAGCGTAACAAAAAAACTTACATTCACATTCACATATTGACGTGGGGATGAAGCATCAATCCACAGCCGCGCAGCACACCACGGTCAGATCCGACTGCAGAGAAAAGATGCAGATGAATATGTCGACTGCGCGCGCCTGCTGCGATGTTCCGTATGTTGGCAGCCTAATCTGAAGCCTGATAAAGAAAGAAACATAATAGATGCCTTCCCTTATTGAAATCATTTGAGATGAAATTAATTTCAAATTTGTAGTATCTTCGGTATTTTTATGTATTCTCCGATACTCTATTGGCGGGTTTCTGATTGAGTACCGATTGAACTGGTTGCGTCCGTGGTTTCGCTCGCATCTACCCATTTATTAATAAAATAACAATTGGCTTAGTTGACTAGAAAAGTAGACTTGCTCCCCCCCCCCCCCCCCCCCCCCCCGCAGGAACCGTGCATTTCGCCGCGATAAAAAGTAGCCATGTCCTTCCCCGTGGTCTACTCCAATCGGTATACTCTAAATCGGTGCAGTAGCTTCGGAGCCTGTTCGATGCGAACAAACAAACATACGAACTAACTTTTTCTCTTTATAATATTAGTATAGACATATTGATTATTATTTAACATTTTTATTATATTACACACTTATTTAATACACACCCATGACCCAGAATATATTAAAAATAAAGTCACAAATGACTGACTACGTAACCATATTCTATGCGTCAGTGGCGTGCACAGGATTTCATGCACTGGGCATGCGGCGAAGTTTAGCATAGCTACAGCCAAACGACGGATCTCTAAGTCGAAACCATGCCAACAGAGCAAGTCTTAGATGTACTACTATTCATGTGCATCTTCTACGGCAACGCAGACAAAACAGCGATCGATCGTCGCGGCGGAAGAAATTCTAATAAGTAAAATAATAAGCATATTTTAAAATATTATAATATTTGAATAGTTTCACTGAATGACAATATTTTTAATTTTTAATAAACACACATCAACGCAAACCTCACAATCAAATAACATTTAAAAAAAATCAACAAACGCACTAGTAAAAGCAAATCACTACAATTATTATAGAAACTCAGTAAGCAACTGTTAAATGTACACACTTTCAAATGTTAAAATGAAAAATCTTTTACGAAAACTGTAAATAAACTGGAGCGATTAAATTGTAAACAATGCTTATCACATGAAATATGCAATATGGCCCCCGCGAAACACAAAACGTTTCTTCTATTTAAACAAATAAAACCTTACTAAACAAAAATGCATAATGTGCATACGTGAATTATTAGATTCGCGTCTATTATTTTTACTCGGATTATTGGCAACGAATAATTTCCGACAAGCCAGTTCGGTGGTTTTCGGAAGCGATCGGATAGCCGAGAGCCATCGCCTGCCGCGGGAGTTACCACTATACAATCATGTCGATATTCATGGGTGTGTGCGTTTGCGAAGTATGAAAATTACACATACATGCGATGATTTGTCCTGCAGAACGCAACGGCATGAGATGAGTTACTATTTATAAAATATTTATATAATATAGCGTTTTTAAGTTATTATATTTTTTAAATTAATTTATTTACTATTAATTAAAGTCACCTAAAACGTACGAACGTTTTATTAAAATATCTGTGAATGACAAGTAAAGCACTGCATTTCTGCCTACAAGGAGCGCACGCCCCTGCTATGCGTAGCCTGACTGACATGCACTGGACCGGTTTTTTTGACCTGATAACGTTTAATAATTCGATGGAGCCGGCTGCACGCATGAAAAAACATGACTCCGTTACCAAGTACCGTTACCTGTTATCGTTATCAAGTACCAGCGTTACCTCGCATTTTATTATTATTATTGTTGTTGTTGTTGTTGGTGTTGTTGTTGTTGACGTTGTCACGTTTAACTATCGTCAGTAAACCGACTTTACAGACGACCGATATTTTTTTAATTTGTTGATTAGTTACTGTCGTACGTAATCAATTCACGGTTCAATCACGATCAATACACGGTTCTTTCATTTCCAGTTGACCTATCACGAATATTTCTGAAACACAGTAATACCCACGTATTTAAGTGTCCAGCGATAATTATTATATGTTCATTGCTATGTTATATGGCACTTGGTGATCAGCTGATCATGTGTCTTATAACCGGCCAAGTGCGAGTTGGACTCGCGCACGAGGGTATGTAGCACGCGGCAAAAAAAACCACGTTTTTTGTATGGAAGCCTCACTTAAATATTTATTTTATTCTGTTTTTATAATAGCGGCAACAGAAATACATCATCTGTGAACATTTCAACTGTCTAGCTATCGCGATTCATGAGATACAGCCAGGTGAAATACAGAAGGACAGTCATATATTTTATTTTTAATTTTTTCAGGAGGACATAAGGTCACCCGGGGCTATTGTAGCTACTAAAATCTGAGTTCAAACTTAATTTATTTTATTTTATTACTAACATTTATTTTACAGCAACTTTTTGTTTTTTTGTTGCTTAGTTATGTTTTATTCATTATGTCAACGAGTTTATATTGATAAAATATCTATAAAATAATATTCAATTCAACGAATTCCATCTGCAAGCCTACAAAAGTTACAATTGCCCCCCAACGGGGGTAAATGTAGCCATGTATCTATAAAACTTTTACTGTTAAACCTATATTTCTCAAACTAATGATGAACCTTCCACCCGACAGATACTAACTAATTTTGTACTTTAAGGCTTTGTAATATGATTCAATTTCCTTAAAAATAAGTTGAGGAATTATTACGGGGTAAATGTAGCTATACTCCATATATGATAGTGTTGGGACGCGTCTCTCGATAACGTTGAGTACATACAATTTATTTTTCTCAGGTTTGCTCGGAAATTTGAATAGAATGTGCTCGGAAACTGCACAACTTTCTCTAAAGAATATGAGTCGAGAAAATACAAAATAAAATGGACTCTCCTATAACAAACAGCGCAATCAGCTGACATATTTACGATAGGAGGTCGAATTTTTTTGTCGTTTTTACACTTTTTTTTAGAAAGTGCACTTATATTTTTTGCCATAAAACATATATCATTTCGGCTTTTTTAGTTTTACATATCCCACACACTGAATAACAATTATTTTTAAAATTGGGGCGAACATAAATTTTCTCGCTAATCGGAGAAAAGAATAGTCTTTTCTCCGATTAAAAATAATTAAGGACTTCTTTACTATCAAACATAGGTTTGATAGTAAAGAAGTCCTTAATTATTTTTAAAAAATAAATAAATATTAAGAGTGTATTTGTCAAATGAAACTATGAAATAGTTCTTCTTCTTTTTAATGGAAACAAAATTTATAAAATTGCGTTGACAGAAAATAAACGGAAATAAATTTACTTTTCTGCTATGTTTACATTTTTAGGAAAGACGTACACCATATCCTTGTCATCAAATTTTGGTGCTGGCAAACACTCGATAACGTCATCATGATCTATAATAGATACATCATTCTCGACTGCACGAAATTTACTTTTACTGTTTTTGACCGATTTAAATCCTTGAACCACCATTTTGTCACAAGCTATTTCTTCAATCATGCATACATATTTATATTCTCGTTTACCTTTATAAGATGCAAATTTTGCTAACACAAATGATCCTTCTTCCGGAATTTCATGTTTTATATTATTTTTTGTATCTAATTTGCTTGTCTCTGGCTTTGGACTTTCATTTTTTTCATTATATGTATACTCATTCTCGTAAAACTCTTCTTCATTCAAAGTATTTCCCATAAATGTGTTCAACTGTTTTGTTAGATTTGAGTTTAAGCCTTCCAAATTATCCTTACTTTCAGGAACTTGTTTCAGATTCAAACATTTAGTTTTGGTTACCTTTTCTTTTTTTTTCTTTTCCTGCTCTTCCGGGTTTTTCTTTTCTTCGCTTATTTTCCTTGGTTCTTTCCCTTGTCTTGGTTTAGCCATGTTTTCATCGAATTCATCCGGATCTTCATGTAGCTGCTCTTCACCTTTTAAAATATTTTCAAAAAATGTGTCCATGTTTTCAGTTTCTGAAGAGTCCATTGACATATAAGACCCAGTATCCTCACTGTCAGAAGACCATTTACTATTTTTCTTTAATTTAGTTTTCTTTTGCTTCTTTTTATTTTTGTTTATTTTCGTTTCTTTATTTCTTTTCTGTTCCTTCAGTTTGAGTTTCTTCTCCAAACCTTCTTGCTTCTTCTTTTCTTTCATTATTTTCAATGTCTTTTGCTCTTCTCTTTCATTTTTCATGCGTGCTACAACTTCAGGATATGTTAATATTTCAGCACCAACCCGTTTTTTTGGCCTTCTTGGCAAATCGTTTTTCGAAATATGGCTTAAAACCATTTGTTCAAATGTTGTACTAACCTCATCATAGTTTTGTTCTTTTTTGTCATGTGTTGGATTTATTATTTCGCAGCTTAAAACATTGATCTTACCACTGTTACTATTGTTATTTTGAATCTTCAAAGGAAGTCTAAATGTTCTAGGATTTATTTTTTTCCATTCAGATGGTCCATCATTCTTGTCATTAGTACCTTTTTGCTTATTTTCAAGCTTTTTTATCGTCATTTTAGGATTTTTGACTGTTCTGGCTATATTTTTTTCGCTTTTAATTTGCACGACAGAATAGTTTTCCTTCTTTTCTCTTTTATTTTCTTTTTTTTCATATATAAGCATCTCTTGATTAGCAATAGTTTTTTGGTTATCTAGTAGTTGTTTCTCTTGTTCATTTTCTATTCCATTTATTGATAAGTTGTTGTCTATACCACTAGAATTTTCTCCCATTTTGTTAGAATTGTCAAAGTTTTCATTCGGGCTCTGAGCTATACTTTGGTTGAAAATTCTAAGTGCAAAATTTCCAAGACTCGGAATTTTTTTTATTGTGTTAATTACGGAATTTTCCAGGTCTTTTGTCATTGATTCGAAATTATTATATTCCATAGTATCATCATCGTTTGCAGAAATATTTTCAGCGCATATAGTTTCATACTTCGATTGCATATGGTTCTCCCACTTTTGCCATGATAGGGAATCAAATTTTTCTTTTCCAATCATATTTCGATTAACCGGATATATGCCAGTCTTTTTAAATCCATTTGAAATAATTACTGGATTTAAATTCTCCCAAATGCCAGTAAGAATTCTAGCAAATTCACTTTTGGGCAATTTGAAGCCAACATGCATTCTTTGCCATTTTATAAGTTCCTGGTCCCACCTGTCCTTCATGGGCTTCATGACGCTGCAATCTAAAGGCTGCAATACGTCAGAAGAATGGGGTGGCAGTTTAAGGATTGTGATGCCTTCAGATATTGCATACTCAATTACGCTCAAATCTGTGTGAGTCGAATGTCCATCGTATATTAGAAGAACTGGCCTCTTGCTCCCGATCGCAGGGACAAAAACATCTTTTAAATATTTTTCAAAGATACTGGTCTCCATCCAGCCTTTTTTACTAACAGCATATGCTGTTTTGACATTTTCATTCTGATATAACCACTCGTTCCACAAATATTTTCCTTGGAAAATAATGAGAGGCGGAATTTTATCACCATTTGCATTTGCTGCAAGAAGGACGGAGGTATTGGTTCTACCTGGTGAGCTGGTTGTTCTTGTACAACGATGACCAACTTTTCCAACAACTTTACTTTTCGATGGATCCTGACAGAAACTAGTTTCATCAAGATTGTAAATACGATCGGGTGCGGACGATAAATCCAAATCACGAATAGCTTTTTCGAGTATTTCAAAATATTCGTATACCGTGAAGGGGTTGCACGCTTTTCTTCTGGCTATTTCCACCGATTGAGGCTTTTTGAGAGAAAGGTTGTGTCTTTTCCGAAAACTTCGAAACCAGTCATCACCAGGTATGTCATTTTTAAATACCGTCACGATGCCGTTCCTTCTAATATATTCGCTTATCAATAATATGACTTCCTTGCGAGTCAAAGGAAAACCACACTTTTCCATTACGTGAATACAGTTCACAATTCTCAGTTCCGTATCATTATCAAACACCGTAGATCTGCCAGGTTTATTTAATCCACGCGTTCCAGTTACATGCGCGTAAATCGTGGCTCTGGGAACACCAAAATGTTCTGCAGCCTGATAACTGCTCATTCTCTTACATTTCACAGCTTCTACTGCTTTTAATAGATTGTCCCTTGAATAAGGAGTTTCGCGTTTACGCTTGTAGTGCCGAACCATCTGCAATGAAAACAAAATAATTTGTTATAAACATTCACACAACAGCTGTAACCATCAGTAAGTAACAATGTTGTTACTTTATATCTACTAGAAATTATTATTTTATACTAAAAACTACAGGCAGTTTCATCCGCCTGGTTAAAAAAAGAATCCTTTGGAAATCTTGAATAAGATAGCTTTCTATCAAAGAATATTTAAAATCGGTTCAGTAGTACGAACCCTTATCTACCTAGATACATCCAAATTAACAAATTACAAACATTCGAACCTACATACTTTGCTTTTGAAAATATTAGTTAGGACTCATAATTAATTAAGAAAATAACCTCAAAGGAGATTGAATCAAAATATTAAATAAGAATATAATCATAAACTGAACCTTAATCAAACCCAAGTATCGATATTTTATAGCATTATGAATCGACCCATTGACATCACTTGTTTTTTTAATTTTCATACAAAAGCTTGGGGGCAATTGTAGCTGTCAAAATAGCTACAATTACACCACCTAAATTTTTTGATGGGGCGAACGTAGCTGGTGCAGTTAACCTCACTTTAGTTATGCGTAGGATGAAAATAATTACTACAAAACGACTTACCTTTCATAGTCTTACGATTCGATACAAAACACTTTTCAATTTCACGCAAGAACAATTTTTTTGAGATTATTTTCACTGCGCCCGTTTATCACAGACAATACTTCAAAATGGCGGAATAAAATAACGCTCCGTAGATAAAACAGTTTAAGTGTTAGTTACGCCATCTGTCGCTACCTATCTCAACTAAAGTTTCTCTTTTCAACCACAGATGTCATTTTCTCTAAAAAAGAGACAGTAACAAGTTATTTCAATCAGCTACGTTAGCCCCCTGGCTACAATAGCCCCGGGTGACCTTACAAGCAAAAAAAAATCTAAAAAATAATAATTATACTAAATAAAATTACATTGCGCTCTCTAAGGCGCTGAGGTCACTAACCTCTCAGAAACAGGTAATTAAAAGAGGAAGCTATGACTTTGCCTACATAACATCAAAACTGTGTGAGCTCAATGACCTTAACAGCGCCGTAAAGAGCGTATTGTAATGTTTTGTAGTATAATTATTTTCGAAATTTTCAATTACTTTTCTGCTTAAACATCTTTGACATAAGCAGTAGGTCATATGCCCAAAATATCCGTAACCTTATATGTATAGAGAAAAGCAATGATGTTTTATATTAAATTTAAAGTAAGGCTCGGAAATCTTTTTCAATATCACAGCCACTTAAGCACTGATCCTTTGGAGCTTCCGAGCCGGTTAAGAAAATATAATACTCTGTCCTCTGTAGTCTGGAGACGGCAAAGAAAATATAATGGACTTAACAAGTTTTGTAATAAATTTTAGAGGATGTGACAGCTGTTGGAAGTACCTATAAGAATACCCAAATTTTTGTATGCACAAATTTTAATTTAAAAAAATTATGTAAATACAAATTTAAAATTTAAAAATTACATTTTCTTGGTTTAAAATATAAAGGTCTAATTTCGTTATTCCTATACTTTTAAGTTTCAACAGCTGATTGTCGGTAGAAGGAATAAACTTTTGGTGTTTGTATTTTACGTGAAATTGAAGGTAGCATCACCAGAAATGAGGGTTGCGGAATCTATATACGAGTATACGAGTATATATAAAAGAAAGTTGTGTTAGTTATACTATTTATAACTCAAGAACGGCTGAACCGATTTGGCTGAAAAATGGTGGAGAGGTAGCTTAGAACCAGGAGATGGAATAGGGACTTTTTATCCCGTTCCCGTGGGACGCGTCACGTGACATAAAACGTGATACAACAAAACGCAACTGACAGCTAAACGTAATGTTGTGTATGGATAAGTATGGTTGAAAATTTGACAATTAGAAATATTGAAGTTGACCGGTGGATGTGTTTGTTTCGAGTTTCTATTAACTTATTGTGCCGATATTATCATTAACAATGCCGCGACCAAGACGATCGAATAGACAGACAGACATACAGACAGAAGGACGGACAGAATGTAACTATACCTACTAGGGTTTCTTCAGTATTACGGAACCCTAACAATGGATTGCAATTCCAATATCTCTCTACAACTCGAGAGCGGCTGGACCGATTTGGCTAATTTTGGTCTTAAAATAATTGTGGAAGAAGAATATTGCAAAAATTACTGTAGATGTAGGTGTGCATGTAGGTGTAGATGTAGGTGTACATGTAGGTGTAGGTTGGAGATGTAGATGTAGGTGTAGGTTGGAGGTGTAGATGTAGGTGTACATGTAGGTGTAGGTTGGAGGTGTAGATGTAGGTGTACATGTAGGTGTAGGTTGGAGGTGTAGGTGTACATGTACATGTAGGTGTAGGTGTACATGTAGGTGTAGGTTGGAGGTGTAGATGTAGGTGTACATGTAGGTGTAGGTTGGAGGTGTAGATGTAGGTGTACATGTAGGTGTAGGTTGAAGGTGTAGATGTAGGTGTACATGCAGGTGTAGGTTGGAGGTGTAGGTGTACATTTAGGTGTACATGTAGGTGTAGGTTGGAGGTGTAGATGTAGGTGTAGGTTGAAGGTGTAGATGTAGGTGTACATGTAGGTGTAGGTTGGAGGTGTAGGTGTACATGTAGGTGTAGGTTGGAGGTGTAGGTGTAGGTGTACATGTAGGTGTAGCTGTAGGTGTAGGTTGGAGGTGTAGGTGTAGTTATTTATTTATTCCAGTTCACAGTTGAGACAGAACAACGTGTGTCGGGACAGCTGGTAATTAGAATTATTTCCTTTACGGACTTACTAAAAACTATTATGTTAATTTTCAATGGAGAATTTTTCTTGAAGTGCTGTCACTGTCACCTGTCACTAGCTATTGTGCCAGGAGTGAAACGGAATTAGAATTAAGTTATTAATATAATTAACAACTAGTTGTTGCCCGCGGCTTCGCCCGCGTAGTTGCAGATCCCGCGGGAACACTGTACTTTTTCGGAATAAAATGTATCCTATGTTTAATACAGCCCCTTAATTTCATCAAAATCCGTTCTGCAGTTTTTGCATGAAAGAGTAACAAACATCCATCATTTCACATTTGTTTTACAATAGTAGTAGGATAGGTTGTTGGTGTATCTGTGTATTATATTAAAAATAAATGATATCACTTACGTCAATAGGTTGGAGGGGTAGGTTGGAGGGGTAGTTATTTATTCTATTCAGTCCAGTTCAAAGTTGAGTCAGAACGTCTGTCGGGCGAGCTAGTTGGTTGTAACAATCTTTTAATTCTCAACGTTATAAAATATTATAATTTATAATCCTTCCAAAAGGTCTGAAAACTAAGCTAGATTGTGTAGGCAGAGCAGACTAATGCTTTCAGGATATTACGAAACGCTGATTCGGAGATTTCAAGTGCGGGGCTCGAGGGTTCATTAGATCAGCCAACTAGGGGTTTTAATTATATAACTGCATTTTTCATCGGGCTGCTTAAGTTTTTGTCGTCGTCTTTTTGGTTAGAGTCACTCGATATTCTTTATGTAACCTAGTTTTCAGTAGAGTTGAGGCCTGTTTCACAATCTTCAAATAAGTATCTACTTATTAGTACTTTATAATCGTAATATTTTTTCATTTATCAATTAGTAACACCTCGATATATCTGAATCTTCACTAATAATAATAGCTCCCCACATAGATGTCGGTGACGGTGGCCGGTGTCAATAAAACCGGGCCAGCTCCGCAGCAGTTGTTTTGTAGTGCTCAAGTGTGTGCAGTACACAAGAGCACTCTCTCCTCCTTTACTCTCGTAACCCAGTGGGACTGGCGAGAGATCAGGCGTAGGTCCGACTTTTTACATGCCCATCCGTCGCATGGATCATCTCTCTTGTCAGACAATCAGGTGATCAGCCTGCATTCCTCATCAGTCCTAACCAAACATGCAAACACAATTTTTTGTTGATTCAACGCGGGAATCGAACCCACCCTCCGAGTCGAGAGTTAAGCTCTAAACCACTGGACCACGGAAATCCATACTAATAATATAAATGTGAATGTTAGTTTGTTTGAGTGTTACGCTGACGTAAAACTACCGAACGGATCATCATAAAAGGCATAGACATAGAGTAGACCACGGGGAAGGACATATTATGCTACTTTTTATCGCGGGAAAATATAGATACGGTTCCCATGGGATACTGTATTTACGTATATATAAAAAGTAAATATTTTACATATAAAGGGGTTCCCTTAGAAATTAATTAATGAAATCTTAAAGCCACTTCATAGGAAAACTTGAATGCTTTCTCTCTTTTCATATGCTATTTCGCATCAAAGTTAAATCAAGATTGGTTCATCATTTATTCAGTCCCTGTTAAGCGCTCTATGGAACTAATATTGTGCAGTTAAAACTACGTAACCAGCCATTCTCAACTCTATGCCATTGATATAAAGTCCAATTCAAAGCACGCAATATATGAGGGGTGTTTTACTTTCTATTTTTGTTGTAACGGCTAAGAAATAATTTAACACTTGCTTGAAATGTCCTTGTATAGGAGTTTATTAAAAACTACACGTAGGCGGCCGTGTTTGCACAAAACCTGTCCATCCTAAGAGAACCGTATAATGAAAACTACTTTCGAATACTATTAACATTTTTGAATATATTATTAAAGCTATTTAAATTAAGTGGCGGCAGTGGCGTAGCGAGCCTTAGGGCAAGTTCACACCGCGACGATCGACGACGAATAACTATTCAAAATTGAACTTTGCCCACTATACAAAAAAATGGATTGTGTGGTTTTATGAAACCACGGTAAAAGTGAAACTTAATAACAAAATAGCGTGGAGCACTGGCACAAATGAGTACTAGTCTATACACTACACGGTCAGCTGATGCGAACTATAGGCGCCGCCATATTGGCCTCGGCTGCTCTGACGAGCGCCTTTCACTTTTTCCCTACTCCGCGGCCGACCGTCACGCGACATGCAACACACAGACGAAAATTTCACTTTAACTAAAGGTACACGTTTCATGACACCAGTCATACGCTGCATATGCGCCATGCAGCGCCGCGCAACGTGACATCCGAACTCTTGCAGAGTAGTGTGTATCTTCTTCTGTAATCTAATAATAATCTTAAAAATGCAGCGCCATGTCGCGTATACTTTCCTTTCAGTGTGAATTAATAAGCCTTATGTCAATTTTTTTAGCCCAAGTAAAGTTTTTCGTAAAAAGCGAAGAGTGCTCGCAATTCGATTACTGAAATGAGAAAAATATTCATAAAGAATATATTATTAAGTAATCTGCACAGTTGAAAATACAATATATACTTAGATTTCCTGTCATTGATAGCGAGTGAGCAGATTAAAAAAAAAAAACTAATGAGAGGTGTCAAGGGACACCCGGATGGAACGAAGTTCCTTTCGATTAATTAGTGAAGGAAATGTAATAAAATTTTAACTTTATCAGTAGGCTCAATTTTAGTAATAATTGAGAGAGAGAGAGAGACAGACAGAAACACGCGCACGCCGCACGGCTTACAACTATAGCAAAAAGTGTCGTTACAACTTTTAGTCTTAATTTTTTCCGTCTAGCCCCCTTTCGCAACGCGCGATAAGGAACATTGTTCCAAAAAAAAAAGTAAATAACATACGCGTATAAAACATAAGAATACAAGTTTTCCAATGATCCAGTCTAACTTGCCTTGAGCAGATAAATATAAGCCGTTCCCTAGTTGCTACGAGGCCTCAATATTGTTGTGTATTATAAAAACACAAACAATCTATTTTGAGGTGAAATCTTTTTACATTATACAGGTATAAGGTATAATATTATTCTCTGCAAAATATATTTGGAAGTTGCCAAGTAAAATATTGGCACAAAACAAGGCGGATTGACGTCCTCAAATTGTGTTTACTTTTGAGCGGAGTTTGAGAGTTGGGAATTAAGCCATCGGGACGTCTCATCCGCGAATGACCAGTGTTGACACCTGATGCGCCGTATTTTTTTGGGTTCCGTAATTTGCATCAATAACGGAACCTTGATTATTTCGTTGTCCGGTGTGTAATGATTTTGATTTTGTTTGTTCCAACTTAACGCCTTAACTACTGGTCCGATTTTAATAAATGAGGTGTCAATAGATTGGTGATAATAGCCCGGGTAACATAGGCTATATAATTTACGTAGTCGGGTTATAGTTTTTTTTTTAAATTGTAGTTATGATAAATTATATTTCACTTTTGTAGGTTTATATTTACTTACAATATATAAAATAGTGGCACAGGCAAGCGTGCGGCGCACCAGCGGCCCACCCTGCACCCGTACCGCACCGGTGATGTTGGTAACTAATAACAGTTCGCGAGATCATTCTTTTCCATCTCAAAAAATGCCCAACGCGCCTAAAGTTTCCTAGCTGCCAAGCGTCCCGCGACGGCTAATCTGAATTCCGCTCACCAAGCCCGCAAAGGTTAGGCAATAAGAAATGTGATTACAGTCTCTCGGTCTCACGAGACGGCGACAGACGCCCGTCCTCGGTCTACTGTATTCTGCTCACGAGCACTGCGCCTTGAATTCTTTAACTCCCGCGGGAACTTCGCCGACGGAAATAATTTAAAGAGTCTTATTGTTTTATAACTTAATCGAAAGTTTTATTCGCAGCACCTCAGAAGCTCAATTCTCGTATCTAAAGTAGAGTTTCATTCTAATTTGATTGTGTTACAAGTGAAGCGACTTGTTATCATAAACTGATTTACTGACATTTGGACCAATCGAAACACGTTTGACGTTGTTTTAACGTTTACGAGAGTACCGGTTTGACGGATCTAGCGTTTCGGGACTTGATCGTAATGGGGGTTTTTAAATTCGTGACATCTGAAAGCTTTTTGACACAAGCGCCGCCTGGTGACAGGAAAAGAGTCGAAAATTCTTATTGACCGTTTTGGATACCACTTACGCCACCAGGTGACGCTTTGTGGGCGTCGGGTCTGCCCCCTAGCGGCAGAAAAAATATCAAAAACCCTCATTGTATCATTGCAGGTTTTATTTAGCAGAATTGACCGTCGGATTCAACGTGGGGCGTACTCTCAACTCTCAACTCAACATGCTAGCAAAGAAATATTTTATTTATTTAAGACAGCTATGCAAAATTGAACTTCATTTACTACACAAAAAGGTACACGTTTCATTGCAAGAGCGGCGCCGCGCTCGCGGCCCGGTGCTGTTCAAAATTCGAACTCTCGCAATGAAAAAGCTATCTTTTTCTGGTATTGAATATATAAGGTTAAAATTTGAATCGCTATCTTAAAAATTCAGCGCCGTGTATCGTCGCGTCTCGTCTCGGTGTGAACTGACGCTTAGAATTAAATTTTCGTGTTGGAAAAATAGTGTTTTCTCACAAGGCTTTTTAACCTATTAGGTAAATAATGAAATGGATTTTTAATCCTAATTTTTAATAAAAAAAAATTGTCTTCTCTATTTCTGTGCCAAATTCAATCAAAATCGGCCCAGTTGTTTCGGAGGTTGTAGGTAGGTTTTTTACACAAATTTAAAGTATTTTAAACATAAACAATTTACACTTTGAAATGCATCTAAATACAATTCGAATTTACATGTAGGCAAATGCCCCATTGTAATACTACGGGGTATTATAATCAATAATGATTTTGACAGAACCCTGATTACTATTCCAAGGAGCCCTCAGGTACCGCGGAAACCACTTTAGACCTCGGGGAAGGACATAGACTGCTTTCGCCGCGGGAAAATGTAAGGTTCCCGCGCTATATGCGGATTGCAGAAAACCGACGCAAACGAAGGCGCGGGCCTTAGGAAGAACAAGTGTTAATGTTTTCTGTTTCACGTCATGTCAGTTCCATCTGAAAGGAATTTGTTCTTATTATGAAAATTCAACAAAAAGGTACTAGCTTTTGTTCAGAAATTCTCTATTCCACGCGTCTATGAAATATATTCACTAGGGTGTTCCCATTGAAAATAAGCAATTTTCAGATTTTATACGAAATAAGATCGGCGTTTTAGCCTAAAGGTCGGCTCACACCGAAACGAGGCGGGACGCGGGGCTGCCTTTTAAAATAGTGATTCAAAATTTAACTTTGTTCAGTACACATGAAAAGACACGTTTGATGGCAGGAGCGGCGCCGCGCCATGCAGGGTTTGACATTCGAATGCAAGTAAACGTGGTATTCGGGTTTGATTTTCGCCAAGGAGGCCAATGGCCCTGGCCCGGAGCCGCAGGCTGCAAGGGGCGGCGAAACAGGCCTCGCGGCTGGGCGCCTTTTTAAGTTTTAACCAAGAATATTTTTACTGACGCTTAAAAATGAATGCCACTGCGTGAATGGCGTTAAGGTGCGGCGCAGTGATGTAGGGATTTTTAAAATCTTATTTTCTATGCAAAAATTTCCGCGCTCGCGCCATTTGGTGTTCCTTGAAATACTTAATGTTTTTCTCATGTGCAGCCTTTCAGAATGTAAAATAGGGAAAAAAATTGGCTCGCTTGCTCCGCTTGCTCCGCTCGCTCCGCTCGCTCGCTTCCAAGAAGAATGTTGTTTTTATTGAACCGACGTTCTGTTAATTGATTTCATAACATATTCCGAAGTGCACATCCTTACAGATAGATTAGCAAAAATTTAAAATCGGTGAAGTGTTCGCACAAAAAGCTAAATTTGGCAAAATCTGTTGAAATGTATAAAAAAATATATTAATTCAGCATAAATAATTAAGCTTCATAACATATAAAATCATATTTTTAAAATTAGGAGGCAACTTCAAAAGGTGGAGCGTCTATCCCGGTTATACCCTATTTTAAATTGTAATATAAACAAAGCTGAGTTAATTGCAGTTATATGTGACTGTCGGTTAGCGCTGAGTTATGTGCTGCAGGTTAGATTAACTACCGACTGGTTAA
Source organism: Phengaris arion (assembly GCA_963565745.1). Classification (NCBI taxonomy): domain Eukaryota; kingdom Metazoa; phylum Arthropoda; class Insecta; order Lepidoptera; family Lycaenidae; genus Phengaris; species Phengaris arion. The sequence goes on along the minus strand of OY751444.1, from coordinate 3,263,033 downwards.
ATGTAACTGCGCGCTAAAATGATCATCGATTGCTGAACTTGTTAAATAAAATGTAATTTTCAATAAAGTATTTTATTTTTATTTTTGGCGGGATGTGAATGTGCGACGATGTTGCTTTTGTATTTCCTCCATAAATTTGTGTTATTTCGGCTCCTAGGGCTGCTGCAGTAGTCGGCTCTTCGTTCCATATAAACGCTGTTGCTTTCTGGTGATTTACTCGAAAGCCAAACATTGTAGGCTCAAATTTGAGCGTAATATCGATGTTTATTACAATTATCTAGGTCGGTATGGGCTTATATGTGCTAAAATTTAACTTAGCTTAGAAGATAATAGCCTCTAAACATGGGATTTTTAGCGCAACTTTGACCGTAAATAAAAAACAAACACATACCGACACAGTTTGATTGTTCAGCAATTGAGATAACTTGACTTCGGACAGTAATATTATATACTTGTTTTATTCATGAAACACCGAGAGCCGAGTGTCGATTTGCGTAATTTGAGGACGCCTTGTCTAAAAGGTATAACTTTTCAAAGCGGTATAAGTGTGTGCACTATAGCTTCTCATATAAGACTAGTGTAGATTACTATTTTATGGGTATATCCTTTTTTCCCCGATGTTAGGCGAAATAGCAAGCATGTTCCCCGCGCGTCGCAATAAGTTCGAGCCGTTGAATAGCGGCAGCAGAGAAGCGCACTATTGGTGGAATATTAACCATTAAATATTCGTTAACGTGCACAAGTGTGGGCAAGTGGCACAACAAAATGCATGCTGTTTTGTGTACCCCTCCAAAACTCCCTAGGAAGATTCAGTAAAGCTTCTACCACTTTACTGAATCGACTGACTTTGACTAGACTTTAGAATCGTTGATTTATAAAAGCGGTGTTGAAAACATAAAAAAAAACCTTTTCCCACCTTTTTGACTCCATACCGACCGACCGCCATAATAAAAAAAGTTCTTTTTTCAAACTACGCCACGATTGTAGCATAAAAGCACAGATTAGGAAAGTGTTTAATTAACAAATATGAGACTGGTTTTTTTATTGCGACGAAGAAGTTTGATTTTTTCACAGCTGCATAGGATTCCTGAGACAGTAATAATATAATCGCTTGCCATCTCGCGATCGGTCTGCTCGTTTGCTCCCTATAGTCTGCGATTACCGCATACCCGCAACACCAGAGGAGTTACAAGTGCGGCTGTCAATATTAAAAAAAAACAATTCACAATTACCGATTCACGCGATTTACGGTTTCATAAAAATGAAGGTTTTACTTCGGTCGTTGGTGTTATCGGGCGCAGCCGGTTAAAGTTAACTGGTAGTTAAATTAACTGGTTAATAAATATTTACCGTTCCATCGATCGGTCATAAGACTTCATCATCAGCGGGCAAGCGTACTCCGTACAAATGGAATTTCAGGTCTGAATTGACCCATCAATATTCCGGCATCAATTCCTTATAATGGGTCTCGATTGTTGAAGTCGACTCTCGACTCGAAGAAGACTCGATTGTTCCCTCATATAATCGTTTTGTTTAGAATGTGTCGACCGCGAAAATATTTTAACGGTAGGTATATTTATTCAATAATATGCGATGGCAAAAATCTCGGAAGTACCGGACATTCTTGCTGTTTTCTTTTCAGTTTTTACGCGGTCGTGTTTTTTTATTTTATTTTTTTAAATCACTTAATTTATTTTATTACCCGACTACTGCGAAGCCGGAAGGACGGGTAATGATTTGCGGTGTATGCATTCAAGACTGAAAACTCGCTCCGTCATCACATTACACTGCCGACACAGGCGCGACACTACAAACGACAGCTCGAGCACCGGCGAACGCCAGCCGTGTTGACGTAAGCCCAAGGTCGACACCGACATACTTTCAAACGTTGCACCAGTTGCATTATTCTGTCAATTGTGTCAAACCACGAAACGACCAGCGGCCAGCCCCGTGAACGGAAGTGCTTGATAAAACGCGCGCATACCTGCGGGTTGTCATTCGTGCGAGTCTATTGAATGACGGTTCCCTGCGTTAGCAATACATATTCTTAACAGAGCGAGACAGTACTTCAGTCCGGACCAACGCCTACAACTCTACAAGGCGCAGGTTCGGCCTCATATGGAATATTGTTCTCATCTCTGGGCAGGGGCGCCAAAATACCAACTGCTCCCTCTGGATCGTATGCAACGAAGGGCCGCTCGAATTGTTGACTGCCATAGTGTTTCAATCAGCTTGGACCCCTTGGAATTACGCCGAGATGTAGCTTCACTCTGCATCCTCTATCGGTTGTATCACGGGGAGTGCTCTGAGGAATTGTTCGGCATCATACCACCTGCAACTTTTCGCCATCGTCCCACGCGAAAAACACACCATCCTCATCACCTTGATGAGTGGCAGTCTTCCACCGTGCGCTTTTCGCGTAACTTTCTGCCGCGCACTGTAAAACTCTGGAACGAACTGTCACCAGCAGTATTTCCCGACCTATACGACCTGCAAACCTTCAAGAAGAGAGCGTATTCCCTCTTAAAAGGCCGGCAACGCACCTGCAGCTCTTCTGATGTTGCGAGTGTCCATGGGCGACGGTAGTTGCTCACCATCAGGTGACCCGTTTGTTCGTTTGCCCCCTTATTTAATAATAATAAAAATATATATATATATTCTTCGCTCGGACTGGTAGCTAGTGATGGTGATGCCTGTAATCAGCGGTCAATACTAGCTCTAAGGCTTTGTCCGCCGACAATGGCTGTTCATTGAGAATACAAAGAGCAATTGTACAATCTCCTCTGTTGCGTCCCTTTATCATTGACACCAGGGAAACGGGCCAGCTGGTAATCAGGTTGTCCTATTTGGCCTCGTCTCGTAACTAGAAGAACCGGCCGAGTGCGAGTCAGACTCGCGCACGAAGGGTTCCGTACAGAACGGCTACAGAAATCGAGAACCTCCGCGGTTCAGCGCTTGAGCGCGTTGGTGCTCAAGCCGGTTGCGGGTTCGAACGCGCCGATGAAACAAAAAGTTTTTCTGTGTTCCTGAGTCGTCGACTTCGAGCATTAAACCAACGTCATGAATGTGTATTAAATTTGTGTACAATATAATAAAATCTTAAATATATATTATGTATAATATTAGCTCTTTCGCGCGACTTCGTCAAATACAAACTTTCAACCCTTATTTTACGCCCTCAGACGGTGAACCCTAACAAACCCTGATACATGTGTTCAATGAAATGTATTCAAGGACATGAAGCGCAAATTTCATCCAAATCGGTGCACATTTAAAGATTTTACATACAAATTTTCAACCCCAATTTCATGGAATTTTTCAAAATCCCTCCTTAGTGCGCGTCTACATTGTAAATTAAAACGACTGTCCTTTCACGTTCCTACTATTAGCAGTTACGGCTGTGCGAGCGCCTATACGTCAGCCAGTCAGTGGGGACATCTCCTTTTATTCAAACTCAAACACAATTTTCTTATTCAAAGTAGGCTTTTAGAGAGCGCTTTTTGACGTCAAACAACATAAACAACATAAACACTTGAATATATCATCTTAATTACATCATAATATGTTATTAGGACAGACGGAGTAATTTGTCATCTACAGTCATCTACAGTGAGAATAATGCTCGTATCATCTGTGTCTGCTGTTGGCTGCAGAACGATCGGAACTCGGACGAGTCACACCCATGGATTTTTGTCTTCTATACTCTTGTATTGTATGATGAGCGTTTGTTTAGTTTTTAGGATACTTTTAAGTTATTGTAATGATAAATTTGAAGCCTCGTTTGGTAAATCATTATAAAAGCGCATATACTGTTGCCAGCAAATGAGGTGTTAACTTTGTGAAGACGAAAACTTGGTGTAGCCAGTTTATTTTTATTCCTAGTATTAAAAGTGTGTGTATATCACTTTTTTCGTCGAGAAGATTAATATTTTTGTGGATGTATAAAATGTTTCCATATATGTACTGTGATGCCACTGTTAGAATGCCTATATATTAAAAACTTTTTCTCCTAGAGCTGTGGTTCCCAGACTCTTGAGTTTCATAGACCACTTTCAAAATTTTGCTGGATCCGGTGGACCCCCTGCATCTACATTACTACCAATTTCTAAATCTCGAAAAAAAAGTTAAGATTAGATCTATCTATCTATGGAAACTTGCGTTGTGGCTGAGTTTCAACGACGAATTAACAGTTTTAGAAAAAAAGGTTACAATTGATTGCTTGATAGGGTTAATTATTTGATAATAAAGTAGGTCCCAGTTCGGAACTATCCATTTTTTTATCAATTTATTTATAAATTGTCTTATTGATCATATTATTTACAATTTTCATGCACCCCTCCATACGATTGTAGTACCCCCATTTTTTGTCACGTCCAACGTAGACCCCCGTCGAGTCTCCGTGGACCCCTGGGGGTCCACCTGGACCACTTTGGGAATTACTGTCCTAGAGACTCTCGTGCTCCCAAAGGATATATTGAGTGAGCTGCCCGTTTTCGGAAAACAATAATTGTTTCTATATCCGTAGCTTTGTCCCATAACAGTATGCCATAGGCCATAAGACTGTGAAAATAATACAGTCTTGCTATATTGACATCAGTTACTTCTCTTATTTTCTTTATTGCATAGACAGCTGAGGTCAGTTTACTTGCAAGAGCCGACATGTGTGGACTCCATTGTAATTTAGAATCTATTACTATCCCAAGAAATGTTGTCTCCATTCAATGACACATTCATATATATATATATATTGGTGCCGAGTTGTTCATCTCAAAAATACGTCTTGCTGTACGTGTCTGTTACACAATCCACTGATTAGTATCAGATAGCTTATTTGTATGTTTTGTCTCTGTCGCTCAGTAGGCAGCGACAAAACTCCCGAATATCAGACACTCATTGGAAGCTTGTGAAACAGGCCCTAATTAAATTATCTTATACTTTAAACGAGACAATCTTGTATATACATAATCGGAATCTCGGCAACGGCTGCAAGTGTTGCCATGAAATTTAGTATACAGCTAGTTTTGAGGGAGAAAAATCGATGTAGATAGGTCTTATCCCTGCGAAACTGCTCATTTTAAAGCTTCAAATGTTTTTTGTTTCGTCGTGCAACAATATATCAATAATTTCGACTCTATTTATGTCAGTCCTATCGGCCGATTGGTACGCTTAAGTATAAGTTTCGCTTTGTTCGAAAGTTTGTAATTATTAGTTTACCCAGGTATTAAATATTATTTTTGTAGCGTCTGACCTACATTACTATTATTGTTAGCAAGTTAGTGAGTTTGTATGTAAGGTCAGCTTACTCCACTTCCACAGAACTTGTACCCATTGTTCATAATGGGATTGTAAGATCGATATATTATTGACCTACCAAATATAGATTTTCAGCTTGATTGGTATTTGGTACGTTTCAAACACTAGAACTTGTCCGCGACGTCGCGCTGAAATCCTTATGTCACTCGGAAACCGTACATTTTGCCGCTTTCGTCCTCCCCCGAGGTCCAATCTATCCCGGTACCAAATTTCATCCAACTCCGTTCAGTAGTCAAGGCTGGGACTATTTTCGGAATCCGGTGCGCCGGTGAAAATTCAGAGTAGTTAAACTCTGAATGAATAGAATAGAGTTGAAAATCGAACACACGAGTGTCGAGTCAAATGTCAATGTCATATATGACAGCTCGACACGCGACACTTCGATTTTCAACTCTACTGTATATTAGCGCAGAGTTTTATTTTCAGTGGTCTGAATTTTCCCGGGCCCGCCGGATTCCGGACCATATTATAATGTCAGCCTAAGACGATTGCATTTAAGAGACAGACGGCACGTTCGCATAAGGTGTATACCGGGTATAAGTTATGATACTGGCTGGCTACTTAAATTATATAGCCTATGTTACCCGGGCTATTATTACGAATCCGTTGACACCTCATTCATTAAAATCGGACCAGTAGTATAGGCGCTACGACGGAACATACATACATACATATACTGCCTAAATCAACCGCAACCCTTTCGCACCTACCGAATGTACACAAAGGATTTCATAAAAATTCTTCAAGCCATTTCGGAGGATTTTGGTCACAAACACTGTGACACGAACATTTTATATGTATACCTACACCAGAAGTAATTAAACAAGGATTTTCTTTCCGCAAAAGCAAGTCGATTTCCAGACGAGATTCTTCCAAGTCTTACCTGTAAGTTACTTAACTAACTTACTTCGTACTAATCTGACAAGTACCGAAGGTTGTGAGATTGTGGGGATGTGTGTTATTCTCTGCAGGCCTAGCATGCGCACCCTAGACACACCGAATAATCGACAAAATGACAGATTGAAGAAATATTAATACCATTCGGAGCAAAATAGGTCTTATTGTAAGGCAGCAAGGTCGATGCATCTTCGTTATGAAAAACAACATTTATTTACCTTATTATTTATAACATTTATTTACCTTATTATTTATTATATAACTTACCGAGCATGAGCTCACAAAATGGCCGCTTTTGACAGCTAAAGTAGAAACATTTTCTTATTTCAATGCCAAATAGTCTTACAATAATGTCAACTACCCACATCATGGCGGCCCCAGACAAATAGTTTCTTTATGTTCAGTCATTTACTTGAAAATTTGATCAATTTTGGCAGAAGATTTACCGGCAGCTATTTTTAAAATATGGCTATTTAGAAATGTTGATTTCTATTGACGAACTTGTTACCATGGATTAAGAACAATTTTGCAATAAACTGTTTTGGATAGAATATTTCTTCTTTAAAATTATATCCTCGGATCGCCACGCTAAGCCCGCTGTTCAGAACATACCCATCATGCTGCCAAATTAAATGTCACTTATTCACCGTGCATTCACAGATTAAAGAGGAACATATAAACAGAGAGTTAAGTTAGGTTCCGATTCGATTGCACCTCTACAAGCATACGGTGTGCCCACGATTGTGTGGAAAAATTGTGGGCCGTTGAAGGGGACGTCACAATTTTCAAATTTGGATCGATATGGATCGTTCTACGAAAGCTGTTTCTCTGTACGTAAGTATATATATCCCACTATTCCTACTTTCCTACTGTATAATATTATAAATGCGACAGTTTGTGAGGATGTATGGATGTTTGTTACTCTATCACGCAAAAACTACTGAACGGATTTCGATGAAATTTGGTATGGCAAGTAGTTCAGGCTCTGGATTAAAACATAAGCTACTTTTTATCTCGGAAAACTTATAAAAAAACTTAGCTAGCCTTTTCATCCGTTATTGGATGATTTATACAGTATTCTCCGAGCGAAGTAACCACTCTTGAAATACTGTAGTGCCTGGACAGTTGGTTTTTTTAAATGTCGTATCCCAAACAAACAAATTATGCTTATAAAATTAAGTGTATAAGGTCTAAACTCTTATACTTGCTATAAAAGGGCATTCATTATGTCAATGTTCCTTGTAATGGCACATTATTCGAAGATTTGGCTAATATTACCTTTATTCTTACAATGACGCTGGGTAAACGTTAGTAAATCCAATTATTACGGCTACATTAAGGGTTCGAAATGTGTTCTTCTTATAGCAGGGGCGTGCGCTCCTTGTAGGCAGAAATGCAGTGCTTTACTTGTCATTCACAGATATTTTAATAAAACGTTCGTACGTTTTAGATGACTTTAATTAATAGTAAATAAATTAATTTAAAAAATATAACTTAAAAACGCCTAATATTTTATAAATAGCAACTAATGCCGGTGCGTGCTGCAGGACAAATGATCGCATGTGTGTGTAATTTTCATACTTCGCAAACGCACACATCCAGGAATATCGACATGATAATATAGCGGTAACTCCCGCGGCAGGCTATCCGATCGCTTACGAAAACCGCCGAACTGGCTTGTCGGAAATTATTCGTTGCCTATAATCCGAATAAAAATAATACGACGTGAATCTAATGAATTATGTATGCACATTATGCATTTTTGTTTAGTAAGGTTTTATTTATTTAAATAGAAGAAACATTTTGTGTTTCGCGGGGGCCATATTGCATATTTCATGTGATAAGCATTGTTTACAATTTAATCGCTCCTGTATATTTAAAGTTTTCTTAAAAGATTTTTCATTTTAACATTTGAAAGTGTGTACATTTAACAGTTTCTTACTGAGTTTCTATAATAATTGTAGTGATTTGCTTTTACTAGTGCGTTTGTTGATTTTTTTAAAATGTTATTTGATTGTAAGGGTCTGCGTTGATAATGTGTGCTTATTAAATATTATAAAAACAAGTTCTCACAATTGTCATTCAGTGAAAAGATTCAAATTCTGTCTAAAGGTAGGTGTGTACCCGAGTTACAACAATTAAACCAGCAAAAAAATAATGTAACTCGAAAATTTCATGTTAAAAGTTATGAAACGTATAACTGGCTGTGTGGTTGTGTACACACGATTAAATTATATTGTTTTCCTTGCATATTATTTAGTAATTCTAGTACAGTGTGGACTGATTCGGGATATTCAGATTTAAATAATTTCTATTCCGCGGCCTCACTCACTTGGATAAGATATTTGAGGTGGCCGAAATCTTGCGTTTATTTACATCGGGATATACTAATCTCAAGTACCGGAACCGGAACCTTGAATATGTGAAAATTGAAGCTGCGTGTGTATTCTATTGTGAGTAGTTATAATATTTTAAAATATGCTTATTATTTTACTTATTAGAATTCTTCCGCGCCGCGACGATCGATCGCTGTTTTGTCTGCGTTGTAGTACATCTAAGACTTGCTCTGTTGGCATGGTTTCGACTTAGAGATCCGTCGCTTGGCTGTAGCTATGCTAAAAATCTATAAACTTAAAATTAGTGCACAAAAGCCAGCTTAAGTATCCTTCCCTATTAATAATATTGTACATACATATAAAAAATATATTTTTACATGTGGGAGCCAGACTAGCGATATGTAAAATGGCGATAAGCAACAATCGTGGCCATTATAAAGTCTACACTCTCACAGACTCGTAGACGATCTGCGAATCTGTTTGCTGTAATAGTAGCACTGTTTGTAACATGACTAAATAATTAGTAACGTTTTAAGCACAAAAACAGCTTAAATGCAAGGGCGGGTTGATCCTACAACACACGGCGTACCACATTTTATCATGCATTTGAATTCCCATACGCTTTTCACAATAAACGAGCACATAAATCAGGTAAATAAACCAAACCACAGAAAAATAATAACTTACCGTTTACTTTTCAGTAAAATGGTTGACGTTTCTCTTTATTCGCCAAACTGTTGCGAAAATGTAAATCGCCAACAAAAACATTTACAGTAGAATCATAAACATACGGCTATAAGGGCCTACGGATTTTTAAAAGCTTTTGATTTGCCACATTGAGTTTAACTCCCTCGTATCGGAGCATATTAACCGCTTTCCATGTTTGCTATAAGTGTATATTGGCCTTTAACTTCCTTGTTTCTTGTCATAATATAACACGAATAAGTAAAAAAAGCGGACAATAAAACAACAATAAGAAGGGTATAAGGTGTTTATGAATTGTGCCCAAACGCACCCTTATTAGCGATAATGCGGCTCCTATAAGAATATTATTTTTGGCAATGTAAGCCACTACAAGGGCAATTTTTGTTTGTTGGGATGGTTGCCCAAGCGCACACGGCATTCTCACAGCACATGAGTCAGCCTAGTCCAGAGGAATGACTGGTCAATACGTCTGGGGCCAAACCATGTGCGGGTTTCCTCAAGATGTTTTCCTTCACCGTTAGAGCGTCCGTATAATGTACTTGACATCTGAAAAAGTCTCATTGGTACAAGTCACAACCTGGGCATCGAACCCGCACTCTCTCGAGCGCGAATCAAACGGTCTACCCTAGTGGGTAGTGGGCCACGGAGCTCTTGAGGAAAACTTATATTCATAGTTTAATATAGACTATTTACGCGCGCGCGGGAAACGGCTAGTATTTTCTACTCGGGTGCAGTGAAGTAATACATAATGCGTATGTATTACTTTGATTATATAATTGGATCTGAACCGAATATATCCTGTGTAACTGTAGGTTTGAATAATATTTGAAACACATAAATAGATTGACACAGGCTAAGTTTTATCCTGCAAAATCTTCGGTCCCTGTAGCATATACAGTGTGTTTTTTTTTTATATCTTTATTTATTTCGCGGTTTTTACACTAAAATATATGACAACCCCGTCATAACTCATCCAAAATGAACTTAAGTTAAATTCTAAATACACGTAACTATTATTAATCACTATTATTAATTGTAATGCCGATGGATACAAAACTCAACAAAAGTTTAAGCTCGCTTGAACTAGTTTATGATAATATGTGGTGAAACATTCCTAAGTCAGTTCTGTTGAGATTTAGCTCCAGCAGCAGCCGGCGGCGACGCGGCTCGTGCCGGACACACTCCGCCAGCAAATGGTGCGCGTCCTCCGCCACTCCGCACGCCGAGCAGTTCGGCGAGTCTCTCAGTCTCATCGTGAACTTAAATCTGTTTAGCGGAATGTGTCCGGCACGTAGTCGATACAACAGTACACAGTTTTGTCTATTTAAATCTTTTCGCACACCAGGGTATGCGAGGAGGCTCGGCTTGCAGTGTCTTATACCATATTCCTTTCTCCTTAGAAGTCCTATCGAAGTATTCCTTAGAATAGAAATTCTACACCTATCTTTAAATAAATTTATAAAGTCAAAAAATGTAGCTTTGTACGAAATTCTAATACCGTCTATAGATCCTTCCTTCGCTAGCTTGTCAGCCTCCTCGTTACCCCTCAGACCACCGATGTGCGATGGAACCCATTGCAATCTAACAGTAATGCCTTTTCTCATCAACACTAGTATTTTTTCTAATACTTTATAAGCTATCGGTGTACCTCTATAACTGGAGGTGCACCGAGCTATATGCTGCAGAGAACTTTTACTGTCCGTGCAAATAAGAATGTACCTAGAAGTTATTTTTTCCGCATATATAAGCGCCTGTGAGATTGCAATGAAGAGACACATTCCAAAGACATAATAGAAGTAGTGTTTGTATTTTAAATTTTATACTGCTACCTTCCTCACCATATAAGGGGTCATAAAAGCTCCTTGATTATGACCCGATTTAGAAGCGTCAGTGTATATAAAATGAAAATTTTGATATTTTCTCTGTAATAACATTGAATTTGAGTTCTATACGTTCGTAAAGTCTCTTCGGATTGGTTAAACTGTCCAAACTAGAGTGGATGACACTATTTGCATCAAAGTTACTGACCCATGTACTTAACGAAAACATGTCTAGTGGGTAACATGATTCCAATATTTCGTTACTTGTTTGATCTAATGTTTCAACCAGTAAAGGTGTTTTCTTATTTCGCCAAAACGTATGACTTTTACAAAGCAAAGGAAGCTCGGACAATTGATTGAATTAATAATAATTTTTAATTATTATTAATATTAATAAATATTAATAATAATATTAATAAATATTAATAATAATATTAAAATTTAAATAATTAATGAAAATAATAATAATAATTAAAAATACAGTGTGTTTGGTGGAACGTAGTCAATCTGTGAAATATAGATCCGGAGGGTGAAGACGAATCATTTGAACTTCGTACTGCCGATATTGGACCGTTTCTGAGATATTCGCCATTTTGTACTTTTTCTAAATGGGTGACCTGACCTGTTAGGGTCGTCCTAATATAACACTGAAAATGGTTTCAATCGTTAATGTTTTAATTTCCTTGCAATAACAGAAGTATAATTCACTAATCTAAGCACGATTTAAACCTGAAAAACATTAATCGATCTTTTTTACTTATAAAATTACTTAACACGAGAACAGTGAAAGAGGAAATGAAACACGCCTCTTCTGCGTATCAACCTAATGACGAGGCAAACCAACATTTAAACATGACATGTAACAAACGTCTCAAGCGTTTTGACATACAAAACCTTAAAGATCGTTGGTAAAACTGGAAGGAGCCTCCTACTGAGGGGTGACCTGAAATGACAATAACCATAATACAACACATAGTCAAGAGACTGATCGCTGATTTAACCACAAAAAAAAAACTTACAAAATGAATGTATCACCTTAATTGTAAAATGAACTAAAAAAAAATGCTTAAAATTGTTGCTAATTGTAATTGTGTAACACTTAATATCGGCCCTACATCTATATTTCACGGATTGACACAGATTCTTAGAATTATCTTTTTAGTGAAAATTTTATTTTTCGCCACTAAACAATCATGATTTTTTTTAAATAAACAATTCGAAAACGACACACCGGTGTTCTTCTCTAAAATTCAAAACAACTTAAGGGCCAATAAAATAAGGATGTCGCTTTTATGAAGCAAAAAAACACTATTTGTTCTACCAAACAAAACATCCTGTACATTTTTTGGGCACTAACAAATCTCGTTTCAAACTGAATCCGCGTGTATACAAAAGCCTTTAGCTTACAAAATAATTAAAAGTTAGCTAATCTAGTTTTTAGAATAGAATCTAGGATCTAATAGTGTCTAGTGTTATGCTAATACTAGACCATAAGTCCACAATACGGTCTAGTCGAGTTCATGCATAAATTTAGCTCGCGGTTATTTCAGCTCGCTCTGAAATTGATACATAGCCTATGTCCTTCAAAATATAATATGCAGTATATATATTTCGTGTAGTATTTCGTGAAATAAAATTATAACATGTAGAAGAAAAATATTTGTTGTAATTACAAGAAAAAGCGGCAAAGAAAGTAATTAGATTTCGAAAGGCGTTTGGCAGATGTAAAACATTTTATCTTTACCCGACTACGGCGAAGCCAAAAATCCCCTCCGGATGTGTGTATGTTTGTTGCACCCTAGTGCCTAAACTACTGATCCGATTTTAATGAATGAGGTTTGAATAGATGACGGGTAATAGGATAACGTAGTCGGGCTTAGTTTTTAACTTTTGATTATGTAGAAATCATCTATTGTGTCGTGGCGAAGCGGTATATTATGTCGCGTCGCGACTCACGCGTCAACAGTTTATAACATATGGTTTTTACGTATTAGTTTACTAAATTACTTTACTAAATAAACGTTTTTGAAAGTGAAAATGGCAAGAAAACGCTCCGTACAACGAAAAGTTAAGAAAATATCTCCGCGAAAGATAAGAACTTGAAGGGAAAATAAACGAAAGTTTGTTCTTAAAAGTCAACAATGTTAAAATGATAAGGGATTTAGGATAATTTGATATTTGGTCAAATATCAAACAGAAACAAACAATAACTAACCGACTCAAAAAAATGAGGTTCTCAGTTAGACCTGTGAATGTATGTTTGTTTGTCCGCGATTTTCTCAAGAAACACTGATGCTATTTGGACGGGGTTTTTACCATTGAATAGCACATTTATCAGGGATGGTCCTTGACATACAACATTTAAAGGTCAGATGAAGATCTTCGGAGATAAAGCATGGAACTCTTCAACAACTAACACCAAGTGACGCGCGACAGCTGCTTCGATCGGCCTTTACGTTTTTTGGTGATATTTAATATTTACGAGTATGTGGACGTTTGCCAATATACTTTTCACACACACACACAAATAGACACGTCGAACTTATAGCACTCCTCTTTTTTCGTCGTCGGGGGTTAAAAAACACTTCACAAGATTAACACAGTAAATACGAAAAGATAATAAGAACCGTCCTTAATCACTGCCCGGACGTCGGCGCCGCAGTGGGCATCTGTGGGGGGAAATTACCGCGCGTGACGTCGTTACTGGCGACGCCCGACGTGACGCGGCTCCGTGTTGGTAAGGGATTGTCGCTACCCACGGATAGTGGGTACCTTTCAGTTGGGGGAATAAATAATTATTGAGACTGTGCTGTCCCTTTAGTCTTGTCCATTCGTGCCGAAGCTGGCGCTTCGGTAAATCAATGTTTGTAGTAGGTACAAAAAAAACTGATTGATAGTAATAGATTTTTAACCCCCGACGAAAAAAGGGGTGTTATAAAATCTTGTATATAATAATATAATCGTAATCTCGAAAACGGCTGGAAATATTTACATGAAATTTAGTATACAGGGAGTTTTAAGGGAAAAAATCGATCTAGCTAGGTTTTTCATCCCGGGAAAATTGCGCATTTTTATGTTATAATATGTTTTTTCTTTTGTTGTGCAACAATACATCAATAATTTCGACTCTAATATGTCAATCCGATTGGCCGATTGGGTTAATTTATTGCGTTGTTCGATAATTCGAAATGTGGTGGGTTCAAACTCCGGTGATAAATATACATATAAGTTAAGAGTTATTCCGTTCTTTAACTGTCATGGCGCACGGCTCAGCTGCGTACCGTACGGGTAAGAACCTTTTACGTTGTTGGCAAATTTGGATTCCATCTGAACTCGACACATCAATCCAATAATATTTTTGGGATTATAACTGGCCACGCGGGCCAATTTGTCTGGCGATTAGCGAGTAATTTCTCTTCGATATTTTTGTGGACTGTATTTCAGAAGGTATCTGGCGTCGCCAGGTGAATATGCAGTAATATTTAGATGAAAATGGAAAGGTATGAAGGGAGATACGCTTACCGAACCAGCTTCTGTGAAGGGGCGTCTGCAGCTGGAGTTTTCGTCTCTTTCTTCTGTTCACAACACTTTAGTCTTTCCAGAATTCTTATCGCGTTTCTATAGGAATATATTTCACTTTCGTGGGCAGGAATTAGTAGCGGAAAAGTCTAATAACAAGCGGCGTCGGCCATCGCACACGCAGTCTCCGCGACGACTCGCTATCTGCCCCTTCGCGTATCTTCGTACTTCTTCGGTTTGCGTCGGAGCGGGGAGGGGAGGGAAATACTGCTTATTTATTAATATTATGAGATGCCATTCATAGTGGCGTTCGACGCTCATAGATGGCGCTACCGATAACTATTATGTTCTTATGCTTAATAATACTAATTACTACTACCTATGATCTGTATAAGCACAGATATATATATATATATATATAAACGGCCCGATTAGGAAATCGGTGTTGTCTATATTATATTTTTATTATCAATTGTACCCTAATACTCAATTTTAAAAATATCGGTCGTGTGCAACACTAAAACTACGGAACCCTAAGCCTTCGTGGTTGAAACGCTCGACTATTCTGAAACGAAGTTCTCGTGCGAATAAAAATTCATTTAAAAAAGTCTTTGAGGACGATTGTCCAGAAAATCCGTCGATGAATAATAAAAAGTAAATAGTTTTTCATTTATAGTGAAATGCGGAATGTACAGATGTACCTACCTACCAGTGTTGCCAACTCTAGAAAATATTTGCCCCTAAACTTATAAGTCAAAATCACCCATGAAACCATAAAGTTTTAACAGTTACTTAAAAACCCTCTATTTGTATATATATTATAGAAATGTGAATGCGAGTTTCTTACGCTTTCACGTAAGTACAGATATAGAGTAGGCCACGGTGAAGGACATAGGCTACTTTTTATCGCGGGAAAATATTCGGTTCCCGTGAGATACTATATTTACGCGGGCGGAGCCGCGGGAAAAAGCTTGTACTACATAAAATTAGTTATCAATAATAAACATAACGTAAGCTTCTGTAATATTCTCTCATATTTATGTATCTGACATGTACATTTATTACTCCCGAAAGTTATTTTTAGCAGTACAATAGCGAAATTAAATTGAAAACACGTTCATAAAAACCCCAAAAATGATTACCCTTTAAACTCCCTGTATTGCCTCCTACAATCTAAATATACCCCTAATTTATTTCTCCCTTAAAACCTCTGGAAAGATATTTCCCCTTTTAGGCAGAAGCCCCCAAGTTGGCATCACTGAGATGTACAGATGTACCTACTGCGTAATCTGCACAGACATTTATTCACAGTAATTCCCGGGGCGTCTTCGGTTTACTCGCTAGTTTTGTGACCGGATAATAGTTTTTAGTGATGCGATAAGGCGCGAAGCCGCTTATAAGTTATATTGATGTGGAGAAGGATACTATTAATTGTAATTAAAACTATCGCCGGATCCCGGATCATAAAGCCCCAGCCTAAGGAGCTACTTACTACAGACTGACATAAAATCGATACAATTTCTGTCGAAATCTCTATTAAGTGACTCCTAAAGCAAGCGTTAAATGTCTCTAAGTGCGGCCGTTATCAGTAGAAAGCTAGTTCATTTTGATTAATTTTCTATCTTTCTAATTCTTTGAGAAATGAAATGAAATGAAAAATTAAAATATTTTTTATTGTACAGCTGCTACACAAACATAATATATATTAACAGTATTATATAAGCGATAGTAAACAAAGGCGGCGTTATTACTAAACAGCAATTTCTTCCAGACAACCTTTGAAAGAAGGGATGAAATTGCTGGAGAAGGGTATAATTGTGCTCACAGTATACACATTATAAACATAAAACATAATATATTATATAATAAACATAATATTCAATATTTAATGCATATACACGTAAATACATACATACTAGGGCTTAATATACACAATATAATCATCTACAATATTACACTTTAATAATAATATAATTTATAACACTATAAATATAATTGTCATGAACAATCTAAGAAACCTTTTTTATCATTGGATGCCTATTATATGTATATCACAATATGTTATTATAACTACTTATCATATTTTTTTAACAATAAAAAAGGGCGGTACTTAATTACTCAAATCACAATAATATTTTGCCCTACTGTAACGATCGGCCGATCGTTTCAGTTAGAACTGACGCCTGAACGGATTCGAGCCCATACACGGAAAAAATCGCATCCGACCCCACTGACGTCAGTTCGGCCTGAACGGATTCGAGCACACACACGACACGATTTTGCATCCGTTCAGGCCGAACTGAAGGCAGACCGGACCATGTATGGGCCCCATAATGTTAACTGTGTGTATTATAATATATGTTTTGTGCCTTAGATTAATAATTATATTTAACATAATATGGAGGCAATTTTTTATAAGTACATAAATTATTGAAACTTGATATTTACTTTACTATTTGTTATTGTGTCCATCACGAGTCTTATTATTACTTAGGGGATATTTTTGCAAAAATACAATTATTATGGTTTTTAAAATATTATACCTTATTATATAATGGACTCTAGATTGACCATATTCTACCAGAATGCTAGGGGCTTACGTACGAAAACAGACATGTTCAAGAGAAATGTCTGCCTCAATTCATATGACATAATTTCGATTACTGAGACCTGGCCGTTAGAGGGAAAAGTGGACAAGGAATTATTTGACAATAATGTTGTTTGGCGGCGTGACAGAAATTATTCTTTAACCAAACAATCATTGGGAGGCCCGAGGCGGTGTCCTACTAGCGATTCGCCGTGATTATGCCGCGGTGGGTCGTTCCGAATGGCATACCTCCGCTGAGGATCTCTGGGTGTCTATCACACTTAGTGTTAGATCTCAAGATACTATTCACCTTGGCACACTTTATCTAAGCAGAATGAGGGAAATAGCTCAGGCCTTCAGCTTGAAACGTTTTCCAATAGTCTATTCAACATCATTTATTCATTCCTAAATAATAAATTCGTAGTCGTAGGGAACTTCAATCTCCTGTTTATCGACTGGCTACCTCAGGGAATGCACTTTGCATCAGGTGGCGTGCCACTCACGAGAAGTCACATTAATTTTTTGGATACCCTGGCCCAGTGTAATCTCATACAGCGCAGTCAAGTTCGCAATCATAATAATCGACTCTTGGATCTAGTTTTTTCTAATTGTGATCTGACTGTTAATGCTTGTGATGACCCCTTGGTCCCTGACGATGTACCTCACCACCGGTCTTTGTGTATTGAACTTGTACAGAGCATGGAAAGCACTTTGGAGTCAAAAAAGCGACTTAAATATTTTTATAATCGTGGTAAATATGACTTAATTCGCTCCTCTTTAAATTCAGTTAGCTGGCATGAACGTCTTAATAACTAGTGCTTAGATGATGCTGTCAAGTGTTTTTATAACATTATTTACGATCTTCGGAAAACACATAATATACCACATAAAATAATTTAACGGAACTGTTACTGTAAGGATGGATATGTACCAAGCAGTTGGAAATCAGAATTTATGACACCTGTACATAAGGGCGGGGATAAAGTCAATATTAAGAACTGCAGGCTAATAACTAAGCTTTGTATTTTTGCCAAACTCTTTGAGAGCATTATACATCAACAAGTTTATACTGCACTTGAATGTTGGTTCATACCTGAACAACATGGGTTACTAAAAGGGCGCTCAACAACCTCAAATCTTCTTCTAACTTATGACCATGTCAGTTCGGGTATGGATTCAGGCGCACAGGTGGACTTAATATTTACGGACTTTAGCAAGGCGTTTGATCGTATAGACCATTGTATCTTACTCCAGAAGTTGTCTTATACGGATATACATGGAAATCTTTTCTGTTGGTTTTCCTCATATATAAGTAACAGATTCCAAGCAGTAGCTATTAACGGCTTCATTTCTAGATGGATATTTGTACCTTCTGGTGTTCCTCAAGGGCCACCAGGTTCCTCTCTGTTGGGGCCATTGCTCTTTGCTATCTTCCTTAACGATATTACTTCTTGTTTTCACCATTCAAAATTTTTATTGTATGCTGACGACACAAGAATACTGAAAAAAAAATTCCTCGTATGACGACTGTCGCCTCTTACAAGAGGATTTGAATAGGTTTTCTAACTTTTGTGTAATTAATAAATTAGACTTGAATGTATCTAAGTGTTTTGCCATTAATTTTAGTCGTAAAGTAAATTTAGTTAAGTATAATTATGAACTTAAAAATAAGTTAGTATTTAGGAATTATTTATATTATATAATAAATATATACATATTTAGGAAATCGATTAAAGATTTTGGAGTTATTATTGACTCTAAATTAATTTTCGATGAGCACATATACTATTAATAGGGCCTCGAAAGCTTTAGGCTTCATTATAAGGTCTTGTAATAAATTCAAATCTATTAAGGTTGTGAAAGTACTTTATTGTGCATACGTTCGCAGACTTTTGGAGTATTGTTCAGAGCTCTGGAACCCTGTTTAATTATATATATATATATATATATATATAAATAAAATTGAGTCAATACAGGAACGCTTTCTTAGATTTCTTCAATTTAAATGCCACTTAACCCCATTGGCGTGCACAGGATTATGGCACAGGGCATGCGGCGAAGTACTCGGTCACAAAAACTTTTTCGTTTATACATTTTTAGCATAGCTACAGCCAGGCGACGGATCTCTGAGTCGAAACCATGCCAACAGAGCAAGTCTTAGATGTACTACTATTCATGTGCATCTTCTACGGCAACGCAGACAAAACAGCGATCGATCGTCGCGGCGGAAGAAATTCTAATAAGTAAAATAATAAGCATATTTTAAAATATTGTAACTACTCACCAGTCAGTCAGCTTCAATTTTCACATATTCAAGGTTCCGGTTACTTGAGATTACTATATCCCGATGTAAATTACTTAACTACCTAAATAACTTTTAACATGAAATTTTCGAGTTACATTATTTTTTTTGCTGTTTTAATTGTTGTAACTCGGGTACACACCTACCTTTAGACAGAATTTGAATCTTTTCACTGAATGACAACTGTGAGAACTTGTTATTTTTAATTTTTAATAAACACACATTATCAACTCAAACCTCACAATCAAATGTACACACTTTCAAATGTTAAAATGAAAAATCTTTTAAGAAAACTATAAATAAACAGGAGCGATTAAATTGTAAACAATGCTTATCAAATGAAATATGCAATATGGCCCCCGCGAAACACAAAATGTTTCTTCTATTAAATAAATAAAACCTTACTAAATAAAAATGATTTTTGTATATAGATAATTCATTAGATTCAAGTCATTTTGTTTTTAGTCGGATTATAGCCAACAAATAATTTCCGACGCCAGTTCGGCGGTTTTCGTTAGCCCTCAGATAGCCGAACTGAGCTCCCAGCTCGGCTCGGCGAGATTCGGCCATAGCCTGCCGCAGGAGTAACCGGTATATAATCATGTCGATATTCATGGATGTGTGCGTTTGCGAAGTATGAAAATTACACACACATGCGATGATTTTTCCTGCAGAACTTACCGGCATGAGTTGCTATTTATAAAATATTAGGCGTTTTAAAGTTATGATATTTTTTAAATTAATTAATTTACTATTAATTAAAGTCATCTAAAACGTACGAACATTTTATTAAAATATCTGTGAATGACAAGTAAAGCACCGCATTTCTGCCTATATGGAGCGCACGCCCCTGCTTAATCCTTACTGATTATGATGCCAGGTGCAAAAAAATTAATTTTCTTCTTTTACCCTATCGTAGGAACATCTCTGACCTGGCTTACTTGTGTAAAATTATTAACTATAAAATTGATGTACCTGAATTATTAATTAAAATCAATCTCAACGTTCCCATTAGAACTTCTCGTAATTTTATACCGTTTTATATCTCGCCTTTTAACACCTACTATCGTCTAAATTCATTTGTTTTTAGATCCAGCGCACAATTCAACAAATTCCTAAATAGTAATCCATGTGAGGACTTATTCTTACTAAAGCCCAAGAAAGTTAGAAAACTTTTGACTGATGCTTTCTTTAAATCTAATTTATGAGCATTTAATATTTTATGTCCTAATTATTTATTAAAAACCATTTGCTGTGAGTATGAGTATGTGTGACGTGTCCTTTGATTTTATTATGATCTTTATTAATCGGCTAGCCTTTTCTTGTGGTTTGAGTATATTGATTATAGTTTTACTTTTATGCAGTGGCTTTTTTATGCTTAGCATGTGCTAATATTAACTTTAATTTGTTTTACACTACTGAAAACTTGTTATTCGCTTTTTAATATGTATTTTTATTGTTATATTTTATATGCTGTAAGTTTTCCAAATAAAATAAAATAAATGAAATAAACCCACAATATAATATTACGTAATATTTAAGTTTGACACATACTAAGATTTTAGTAGTCTTTTAGGTAAGATTAAAAATATTTATTGATTTAGCTTGCTTTATTCGGGTAGGGAGAGAGTTCCAGAGTAAGACGGATTGGACGGAGTAAGAGGAGTAGAAATACTTAGTGTGGTGGATGGGGATATCGAGAAGAAGATTTGTATAACACCGCAGCTTTTTCCCTGTCGGAGCAACGGAAGCTAAAGATGTCTTTCAGGTATTGAGGGCTGTTAACATCAATTAGGATGGTGTAAAGGAGTGAGAGTACGCGGGCATTACGGCAAAAACGAATCGGTAACCACTTGAGTTTGTTGCGGAACTCTGAAACATGGTCGAATTTGCGCAAAGATACATCTTAAAGACAAATTCTGAAGGCGCTCTAGTTTGTCGAGTTGGTCTCGGTCAAGTTGATGAAGCTAACATCAGTGTAATCAAGGAGAGACAGGAACAGTGATTCAGCTAAGGCTACTTTTGTGGGTATCGGCAGAACATAGCGAAGTCGTTTCAGGGAGTGCCACGTTGAGTATACCTTTCTGCCTATTACTTTCAGTTCCTGAGACCAAGAAATATGCTCCTCAAAGTGCACACCAAGATTCTTCACTACTTCACTTTACTATATGGTTTTGTTGGACCATTTATGAGCACCGGAGGTAAACTATCCCAGTCAATTCTAGAGACCAGCCCCGGGCTGCCGATTATTCTTAATTGAGACTTAGCGGGGTTAATAAGTAATCCATGGTCTTTGCTCCAGTCACATATGGCCGAAAAGTCTCTGTTCATAAAACTCACCTCCGCAGGCAACGCATCCAGAGTCGACTTATATATTTGCAGATCGTCTGCATATAAATGGAACGAGGAAACTATATAAAAACGCCACGCTGAGGAACACCGGCAGTCTGAAAAATATTCTGAAATGTTGACTTTCTGTCGACGACCTACAAGGTAATTTCGGAGCAACTGAATCACAGAAAGTGAAAGGTGAAGCGCCAGCAAACTGACAAGAATGTCATGGTCGATAGAGTTGAATGCATTACTAAAGTCGAGCAAAGTTATGATGGTGAGCTTCTTGTTGTCCATGCCAGACCGAATATCATCTGCCACCTTGACTAAGGCCGTAGTTGTACTATGACCCGTCCGGAAGCCATATTGGTAAGTACCTACTAAGGAGATTATTGCGCGTGATGCTTATGAAGTGTAAGTCGTTCTAGAACTTTTGATAAGAAAGGAAGAATTGATATAGGACGAAAATCAGAAATAACTTTAGCACATAGTGTTGCATCGGTTTCGCAATTTCGTATATTTATCCCGATGCTCATCGGAGTTACTTTTTCTTGTATTTTGCTCTGGCAGCATGTGTGGCACTAATGAGCAATTTTATTTCATTTGATAGCCATGGGGCAGGTTAACCTTACGGTCTTAACAGGAGCATGCTTGTCGTGAAGAGATTAAAGTAAGCTATAAAATATCTCAACCTTAACACCAACTGATTCAGCTGTGTACAGTGCTGACCAGTCAGTGCGGAGTGTGTCTTCCCTTAAGCCATCTACGTCCATGGAAGAGAAATTCCGTTGCACAAGTGTCCTACGTTTTGGTTTAACGCACCATAGATAAGGTCATGGTAGGAGAACATTTCCGCTGAACTCGGACCATGTTTACTGACTGAATTTGGCGAGGATACTATCATCAGATCAAGCCAGGAAGGACGGCATCCAGGAGACAGTGTGTTTCGTTAAGGGGCAATAAGCTCATATAACATGAATCCAAAACAGACTTGAGATTCTTTGATCTACTATCATCTTTTAGCATACACGTATTAAAATCACCCATTATAATTGAACGAGTATCACTGGGCTTGTACGATTCAAGTATTCTCTCAAAAGATGAAAAATAGTTGTGGTGCATCGATGGGCAATAGAGAACACACCCAGAAGCATTTAACTACAAAAAGATTAATATGAACGACCTTAAAACAATTTTTGACTGTAGAACAAAAATATTATTCCTTAGTGAAGTATATAATGAATAATAAATAATGAAGTAATAGTACTTATAAAACTGTCATCGCTACTTATTGAAGACACAGAAAAAAAAATCGCGAGAAAAAGACTGAACTATTATTCATGGTGTTGTGTATATGTAAAACGAAACTAATATATAATAAAACAAATATAGTATACTAATAATAATAATATAAGAAAAAATATATATCATATACTAAAAATATATCAATATTAGCTTACATTTTAACACCTCATGCCTACAGTGTCATAAGTTATGTATAAGCATATTTAAACATGCACTAATAAAATTTATAAACTATTACAAATCAAAAAGAAAAAACAACAAAACAAATCAAACTTATAATAAATAATAAGGAAAAGAAATAAAAACAATATCATAAAAATAAGTATCAAGCAAAGCAAGTAGCTACTGCGTAAAACAATACAATCATCTGACGCCCATCTGTCGTACATTGAAAAGTCAACTGACAACTTTGACAAGTGTCTCTAACAGCTGTCAAAGTCATCCTTGATCTTTAGAAAAAGGTTAGAAAAAATATAATACATTAAACGGATAAAAGTAACAACAAAGCAATAAACAAGATTTGTAATAACTCAAGAAAAATATATTTTTATACAAAATCAGACATAATATTATGCTAAAATTTATGTAACTACACATTATTATGTTTAGGTTTTAAACCTTATTCTGTGTTTAAATAAACTAAAACGTATTTCATTGGACCCTTGGTTGGTTAGTTTTAAAACTTTAATTTCAATCGTATAAATGTTTATGTTACTATCGATTTTTAAACCGAAACTATAAAATAACGGTTCAGTTTCCATCTGCAATACTGTAACGATTTACATAGATCGGCACAGGCGTCATATTGTATTATATTACTGCGTCCAATCGATATCGCCTATCGATATTCGATGTATCGACTATCGACTGCCTACCTATATTAGCATCGAGTCGACGTTTGCACATTTAATACACTTTCTTACCGAAGGCACAGGGGCGACACTCTCTACAAATGACATCTCGAGCACCGTCGAATGTCAGCCATGTTGATGTAAGCCTTAGGATGACACCGAAATAATTTCAAACGTCGCGTCAGACAAATATATCAAATATATATGAAAGTGGAAGGTTTCCAATCTGGAATCTGTGTTTTTATTAGACTGAAAAGTGTGGTATAGGCTTTTTTGGTTTTGTGACTAATAAGTGCATATATTAGAGGCATCACATTGATAGTATCTTCAGAGCTTTCGAGATCTGCATGAATAGTATAAACCTCTTTGAAAGGTACCGGGCAAATTATGAAAGTGCCGTCTGCTAAGAAAATTTTATTTTCGCGTAAGAGAGTCTTTGCTTCCTTAGTGCCAAAAATTATAATACGGACGCCCTCGCCCTCGTCGTTGTAATCTGCCAACAAAAATTTAGAAAACGGCATAGGTATTTCTACTGCATTTACAGTGTCATTTAGGTAGCTAATTTTCTGAACTCGATTTGATTTATTTCTCCTTCTGTAAATCGACGACTTAATTTGGTTGAAGCTGGGTATCTCTTTAATGAGATCTATTTCCGTGTCTTTTAAAGCAGTCACTGTTTTCTTGTACACTCCCGGTACGGTTTCACTGCCTATCATCATTTCATCAACACTTTTGTGGATTATAACGGACATGGCTTCTTTGTTTGTGTCAGGAATGCAGGTAGTGTCATGGTCGACATGTTTAACTATTTTCTTTTCATCCTAGAATACAAAATAAAAATACAGTAAATATAAAACAAAACCTTGTGTGTGAACTTAGGCCCATACCACAACTTATTTAAAAAGTAATTACTTCGGAAGTGGTAACTGTTCCACTGCACTTGGTTTTCTTATACATGGCACATCTCCATAATGTTTGTAAATTTAAAAAAAAAAAAAGAGAGCCGGTAATATTCGAAGCCATTTTCGAGCATCACGCGCCCGCGGCCGCGTCTTATTATGTTAAACTCCACCATTGAACAAACAACAACAACCAGTTGCAATATAAGATTAATATTATTGCCCTCTTGAAACCCTTGAAACACGAATTTCATGACGTTGTCATCAGGAAACAAATAAAGAATAGATACTTACCTCCAGGGGCCAGTACTTGATAATTGATAGCAAACTGCATGGAAACGTGAACAGAACTACTGGGAATTCAATTCCCATTAGTTCTGTAAACAGAACTAATGGTAAAAAAAATCCCATTAGTTCTGCCGACAGAACTACTCAACAGAACAGGTGGGAATAGAGGATAAATATTATGAAATTATACTGTCAATTATGTCAAAGCACTAAACGACCAGCGGCCAGCCCCGTGAGCCACAGTCCAGGCTGGAAAAAAAACACTCGGATAAATTGGCCGCCTGGATTGGCATTCAAGGAACTTGTCTTACGTGTGGACATTAGCACTTGCCTTGTACCTTTTTGCCGTCGCTCACATTGGCCAACATGTACAGCCGACTTTACGGCCGAATACTGGAACGATAGTTAAATTAAGTGACGCTCAAGTCACATGCTGTCCTTGTCGTTTCGGCTGGCAGAGACAGCGAGAGCCTATGAATAGGAGAGCTCTTTATATTATTATTATTCGGCCGATACGCAATAAAAATGTTAGCGTTTTGCACACTTTCCTCCACGTAAACATCAACTGTGCCAAATTCTATATGCCTCCTTTTGCATAAAAGGGTATGAAATTTTTGCTTCACTTACGAATATGTCATGATAGACATTCGACATACCGACTATCGACTATCTCGCCTTCCTAAGCCTATGGTATTCAATCGATATCATGTCACATTAATTGTTTATCGATACACTATGTCATCAACCCCGTCCTTATAGCAGTCGATGTCGATATCACGTTTATTGTTTATCCAAACTGACTGTATCCCTTCCCTAAGCCCTAATAGTATGAAGTCGATATCGATATTGAGCTTATTGCCGTCGACACCTCCTAACGGTAGCGCCTCCCTAAACCTTCATCCACTCGTCCGGATCCCGAAGTAAACGCTTCAATCCGCCTCCATACAAAATAAAAGCAAGAAAATGAGGTTGGTATAAAGATTTAAAGTAATTCGAAGATCCCTGTGGCTCAGTGGTTGAGCGCGTCAGTGCTCAAGCCGAAGGTCGCGGGTTCGAATCCCGCCGAAGGAACAAAACAGAATTATACGTTCCTGGGTCATGGATTTGTATAAAATATATGTATAATATAGTAAAAATCTTAAATATGTGATAAGTATAAAAGTATTAAATATATATCCGTTGTCTGGTACCTCTAATACAAGTTCTTCGAGAACTTACCATGGGACCAGATTGACGTGGTGTGGAAGCGTCCATAGATATTATTATTCATGACATGAACTACCATTATGTTATTATTTTTTTTAGATTTAAAAATTATATGCCCTCCCCCTATCCCTCCCTCCCCCTCTAAAACAAAAACAGCGCTTTGAAGTTGAATATCTCGCAAACATCCACCTAATAAAAAAATCGTCTCAGTAACCTTGCAATGATTTTAAAAGACCTATCTAATGACACCCCACACTATGGCGTTAACAACGCGAGAATAAAAAAATCATCGAGGTACCCAAAAAAAAAAGTTTTTTTTCGTGCAATTATTCTAGCACTTTGTCGAAGTGGTAAATACACATATCCATGCAAAGGTTCATCTTTCTAGCACGAACCGTTTGGACGGTGAGCCGAAGACGGACGGACGGACACGACGAAACCATAAGGGATCCGAGACGTGAACTACGGAACCTAAAGAGACCTCCTAATTCCTTGGGTTTGTTATCACGGCGGTAATCACTTACATTCAGGCGTTTTTTTTTAAATACCTACTCTACACCTACACCCAGATGCTGATGATGTACAGAGTTATTCAATTTTATTCGTGTTAGCGAGTTTTCGCTCGGCGGCGCGGACGAATTTGCCGTTTTTTAATTAAATTCCCACGTGCAACAAATTGAAATAGTTTTTCACCGTATTTTGTTAATTGTTAATAATTGTCTATGTCGAAACAGTGCCGTACGCTTTTTGTAGAATATTTCCCGCGACATCGGAAGTTGCAAGTGCGTTCACAACATTTTGTGAATCATCTATCCTTATCTATACTTCTATAAGATTCTATACTAATATTATAAAGATGAAAGATTTGATTGTTTATATATTTGCATCGAATAGGCTCCGAAAACGCTGGACCGATGCTGATGAAATTTATCACAGACATAGAGTAGAACACGGGGATGGAAAAAGGGTATTTTTTATCGCGACAAGATACACGGTTCCCGTGGGAGTTCCTTTTGCGCGCGGGCAACATCTAGTGCTTAATAAAACAGGTGCAAGTTGCAACACACGCCTGCAGCAGAAGTAAAACCTTCAATTACGTATTCTTATACTCGCATACAGTTCTCTCGCCGTCAATTTTAGACATAATAGGTTAGATGCGTAATCTTTTTATTGCATAAATGGATAGAACTCTTAAATATGAGTAACTTCTCAGAAGCAACAGTCTATCAAAAGTCAATATATTCAAAGGTACAGCGATTTGTATACAAAGTGACGTGAAAGCGCTCCATACTAAAGTCGTACCTAGCTGTGACGTCACGCCTAGGTTAAAGTGTATGAAGTACACGGCCGCAGGAACATATTTGTAAATATCTCTGATATTTGTGCGTTTATATTCATACTTATCGTAATTAATGTTTTTGTATATGATGTAAGTAAACTAATGAAGTAGGTTTTGTTTACTAAATTAGCAAAAAAAAAAACTTTTTTGTACTTTTTTGATGTATCTAATTAATAAACTACACATAAAATATTACATTTCTTTACATTTTCCAAGTAGTAATGCCACAATATTTCTAAGAATATTAATGAAACTAAATATTTAAGATGTTGTCATCATCCCTATAATATTTGTCATTTATAGAATTCACAAACATGGAACTCGGGCGGAACTTTAAAGACGCGTTTTCAAATTTGACATGGCTGTTTTTCGGTCGAATTTGCGACCAAATAAAACCAAATCCTACAAAACAAGTAAATGTCACAAGTAGAGGAAATGTCACGTCTTTATCTGTAAAATGGTTAACATAAGTAAAAAAAAAAGAATTTTTGGTATATAAAAAACAAATTTCCAGAACCTCTTCACCTAAAATTTACATAGAGTCGTGTTTAAGAACATTTTCTGCTCTTATGTACCTTACATTAAAAATACCCAAAGATAGCGGATCTAATCATATTTAAATCAGAAAATAAATATTAAAAATTGATTTGGTAAAAGTCTCCTAGAAAGTTTCCCGTGCTTTGCCATTATGCATGAATATTAATGCGTCGCAATAAGGTTTATTTTATTTGGTCACTGTCTGGATGTATTGCACAGAACATTTCTAAAGAAATGTCAGGCCGTGCTCGGCCGCTGTCAAGCAGCACATTTCACAAACGCGTCCATAAAATAACATTTAAAGAAGCAGTGGCGTATCTACATCTGGGCAATGAAGTGGCCCATTTGGCCCCGCCTCCATCTGATAGTGCCCACTTTTACACGTGGCGCCCTGGCCGGGGGCCAAATAATAATTTGATACTTTACGACCGGGTTTACACGTAACACGGCACATTATTCAAATTAAGATATACGTAACAGGATTATAATATTTATATGGCAGTCCGGCTCGCGAGCTCTCACCTTATAGAAGGGGATTCCCGGTCTCTTTGACACTTTGAACAAATAAGTTCTCTGTGTTCATGGATCGTGTAGACATTAGATAATTTCTACATGATCCATGATTCGTTTGGTTCACAATCTTTCGACATTTTACAATCTCGCTAGTTATATTTAAATTAATAAACAAATAAACGTGCATATTTGTATTGTATTTCTTTCCAAATGTTGTGATTTGCTTCGGCACCGACCACAGGTGGCGGTGGGATTTTCCCATGGATTAATGGGGTCTATCTGTAAAACCTATCTGTAAAACATTCAGCAAAATCAATTACGGAAACGTGTTTTACTGCTTGAGTAAGAGACGTTTAGGTAGATAATAAAAAGTTAGATAGAAAAACTAAACTCTACTTCGTGCGCGCAAAAATAAATCGTACCGTACATTTTGCTGCGATAAAAAGTAGCCTATATGTTAATCCAGAGCCTAAACTACTACCGTACCAAATTTCATCAAAATCCGTTCAGTAGTTATTGCGTGAAAGAGAAACAAACATCCACACGTCCATACGTCCATACATCCGTACATTCATACGGATACTTTCGCGTTTACAATATAAGGAAAGTTGTTACCCAGGCTGTTATTACGAATTATTTGACACCACATTCAATTAAATCGAATCAGTAGTTTAGGCTTTCTGTTGGCTTCGTCGTAGTCGGTTAAAAAATAGTTTTAAAGCACGAAGAAACGTTTATACAAATTAAAATTACATTGCACTGTTTACGTCACTAATCAGCTATTAGGTCATTGACCTCACAGCTGGTTTCATAATAATTGTAATAATATCAATTTCAACCAATTGAAATTAGCTGTGTTATTTTGAAATTTAAAAAAAGTCTGTAATTACGATTTTGCAAAACGTTTTTTTATGATACACGCCTGTAGATATGGTGGTGGTTAATTTTTGTTTGTCTTAGCCCTTAGGGTCTGTTTTAATATAGACTAACAAGTGTCGGATAGTTTATTCGGAAGTTTTGTTGCTGCTCTCGATATAAAGTAATTTATATCGAGCGACATAGACGAAACGTGCAAATAAGCTATCCGACACTTAGCAGAATATTGTGAAACAGGACTCAGTTCTTGCAAAGACCATACTACAAATTTATTTTGCGCACTCACATGGAAAAAGTAAGAAATTTTTAACGCAATACAAGTAGGTAAGGTAGTAGAAAATTCAGAGCATTATAAGAAGAACTCTGCGCTGATACAATAGAGTTGAAAATCGAATTCTCATATGTCAAGCTGTCATAAATGACATTGACATTTGTATGTTCGATTTTCAGCTCTTTTGTTAATACAGAAATTCAGAGCTCTGAATTTTTTCGGTCTTCTGGATTCCGGATAATATAGTCCCATCCTAATTCCTAGACAAATTGATAGAGAATTTTCGGCTAAATTCTACTTCGGAGCTCCACAGGAATCGTTAGCCAAACTCATGTCGTCGACACTTCAGGCGGAAATTAGTAACTCTAATAGCGAGCGATCAGATCCAATCAGCTGTGCTCAGCGAGGCAATGTCTTCGTTTGCTCGGCGATCATCCGACCATAGATGATCAGAGCCTTCAGCCAAGTTGCCATCGCTCATTACGACGACGAAGTTCGAAAACAAAAATGTTATGATTTGACGTAAGTAAGCATCGCTAAGTGACATGGCGATGCTTATCTCACTTAGCCCTGCTTAATATGTCAAATCCCATACATTTTGTTTTCGAACTTTGTCGTCGTAATTGGCGATGGTATTTTGGCTAAAATCTCTGCTGTATACAGTATGTGTCGTCACGAGGCAATTATATTTTAACATCAGATAATGGGTTTCATTCATACATGTATTATATTAAAAAGAGGATTTCATTTTATTGGCTTTTGGGATATTTTATAATATTTGCTTTTTATTTTTTTTTGACTTAGTTATTCAACAATGTAAAAAATATAATGAGATACAAAATGAGACCATATTGATGTTATAAACAAAAAAAGGATTGTGTGGTTTTATGAAACCACGGTAAAAGTGAAACTTAATAACAAAATAGCGTGGAGCACTGGCACAAATGAGTACTAGTCTATACACTACTCGGTCAGCTGATGCGAACTATAGGCGCCGCCATATTGGCCTCGGCTGCTCTGACGAGCGCCTTTCACTTTATCCCTACTCCGCGGCCGACCGTCACGCGACATGAAACACGCAGACGAAAAAGTTTGAGACGATGTAATAAAAGTTTCAGTTTAATAAATTTATTTAGTTTTATTTAACGTAACCAAAACATCAAGTATTCAAATGCTTGTAGCTTAGGAGGTGAGGGGTGCGTCCCACCACAAAAGGGGTTTTTGTCGTTAAAATTAAACCTATTGTCTGCTATTAAAAACTCTTTGCCTCGAGACGACACACGATGTATACATGACGGTTGTAATTTGTAACGTGAGGAAAAGTTGGCAAATCTGGCGAAACAGACTGGATGCAGCTGCACAACGCGGGAGCCAGCTTGGGCAAGCATAGGCCGGCTCGACGAGGGAAATACTGCGGCCTTACAGATAACCGACGTGAAGTAAACGCGCTTCCTTAGTGTTACTTAAGGCGCGTCTCCTGCTCATGTTTTATCGAAACATTACACAGAAAACATGAAACAAAAACATTTGTTTTCATACACAAACTGTCTTCAGATATAGAAAATGTTTTTGATTGAAACAAAACATTGTGTGTAGACACGATCAGGAGTTCCGATGAGGAAGACGTAAGTACTCGCGGTTTTAGCGATTGCAGATGCAGAATCTAGGAGAAAACACAGGGGGTCTAAAAAGGCCTCTTTAGATGTTTCATATATTTTTTTCAGCTCATATTATGTGCGCCATTTTACGCATCTCTATTAAAAACTGTCAAAATTGTTGTTTTCTAATATGATGAAATCAGATGAATCATGTAGCCATTTTACCATTTCACGATTTTTGTATGGAAATAAATATATGAAACATAATATGAAACACAATATGAAGCACCTACAGTGGCCTTTTCAGACCCCCAGATTTCGAGTTAGGCCATATTTACTGACCCGTAATTTTAGTATTTATCAGGAGTTACGAATAGAAGACCGATTTGGGATTGGTTAATAATTTCCTCCGTATTTCTATGTTTAATGCTCATGTGAGTGGTGTAACAGTTGATAAGAAATGAAACGTTCCTTCCCCTCTCTACCCGCGCGGGGAATGTTTTCCATCCGTCTCGGAAGACAAAAACATTGTGTATCTATACAAATGCGTACAGCCCCAATATTTCGATGTTTTGTGTAATGTTTCGAAATAAACACGCGCAGAAGACGCGCCCTAAGATAGCATTTTATCAAGGAAGACTGATCAGACTGATAGATCAAATAAATATGGGTAGGTTATAAACTAAAATCTTAAACGAAGACTTTCGTTAAACACGAACGAGGAAACAGTTAATGTTTTATACCAGATGAAAGTGCGCCCCAGCTCCCTGATTGAGCTAACACACGGCCGCCATCTTTGTTAAATTTTCACAACAAAATGGCCGTGCACGTGCGAAGAAACGCACATTAAGCGTAAAATATACCCGCAAATTTAACTGATACTACACTTTTTCCACTCACCAGTTTGGTGCAAGTGAGAGCGATTTCAGTGTGTGCGCTTGGCTGAAGCGATGGCGGTATTTATTCAATGAAGAGTCGAACATCGAAGTAAGTTAAGTTATGACAATCGTACAAGTATCAGTGGTTTAAACGAATACTAATTACTAATTTTGTTCTAGGGAAGGCTCGTGTTAAATTCGGTTAATATACGTCATACCTCTTGAATGTAAAAACTGTACCAGAGTCTGATGAGTTGTTTAAAAGATCTGAAGATACTTACGTAGCAGAGGAGTTTGACTAATTTGTTGTTTGTACGTACTTCCTACTAGCACGAATTAGTAACACTTGTCAGTAGTAAACATATATTCGGCGGGCGGGTCGGAGGCAGGGCAAAACATGCGTAACATTTCTTTGCAAGTAAATAACACCCGATTTCACTCTTTTTGTTTTTTTTTGTTGTTTTGTTTTGTGTTAGACATCTCCGTGGTTCAGTGGTTTAGAGCTCCGCTATGGAGGTTG
The DNA here is from genome assembly GCA_963565745.1 of Phengaris arion. Taxonomy (NCBI): domain Eukaryota; kingdom Metazoa; phylum Arthropoda; class Insecta; order Lepidoptera; family Lycaenidae; genus Phengaris; species Phengaris arion. Next base: position 3,230,142 of record OY751444.1, on the reverse strand, counting down.
TACAACAACACATGACGACGTGACGCCAAAAAATTTTGCTTTCGAGTTTGGTTAGGCCGATCACCTGATTGTCTGACAAGAAAGATGATCCACGCGTCGGATGGCCGTCTAAAAAGTCGGTCCTGCGCCTGCTCTCCCGCCAACTGTTTATCCGTTACTGAGTTGCGAGAGTAAAGAAAGAGTGAATGCTCTTGTGTATTACGCACACACTTGGGCATCTTGGGAATCAGTGTGGGAGCTATTATTGTCAGTGTAACCCGCTACCTCCTGTACCTTGACCCGGCCGCGTCCGTGAATAATTGCTTGCGGGATTCGGGGGCGGCTATCTCCCCGCGCACCGCCACCGCGCCTCACGCTGACACTCGCACCACACCATTACCTAACGGTCAACTATAGCACCTGTCGACACGCAGTAGGCTGGCGTGGTGGACTGCAGCCTGTCGCACTACCTATTAGTGTAGGGTACAGCCCTGCTAGGGAGAAATGTGGTGTTCTCAGACCAAATATTGTATATTCTATGGAATGTATTAGGTCGGTGGAAGGTGATTAATAATCAGGAACCAACCACTTAACGATATTTATTGATAAATTAATAAGAGAAACAACTGTTAGCGACAGATTTTGTATTGCATCTGATGACAAATACAATACATTTTTGGATAGGCACAAAGTGAAGATTTCTGCGAACCATACAGTGAGGCCGGTCTAAACGACGCCTACGTATAATTAAACAGTGTCACGCACACACATGTAACGAAACTACGCCTTTGTAAGGCAAGCTGTCGTGGTAGGTGGTTTTTTATGTATGCTATGCGTAGCCACAGTCACGGCACTACAGACATAAAAAACCGACCTCAGATTATGTTTCACGAAGCTCCGTCTTCACTTTTTTATTTGGTTTAAGGTAGTGGTGAACTAAAACACGATGATGGCTTATTGGGTTCAAACTGCAGCTTAAAAACTGAACATTATTGAATTGTTATTTACTAAAATATAGTGGAGGTGAAGACACTGTCATGCGACCCAGTTTCATGCAATTCTTTTTGGTTTGAATTGTAAACTGACGCTAAATGTAATAACTTTTCAACTGTTATGTAGTACAGCTTTACCACAATACACAGATAATAGAGTACTCGCACTTCATACAAACCGCCCGATTCGGCGTACGCACACATAAGCGTCATTTACACGGCCGCTAACCAATCTTCGCCAGACAAAACTATGCAGTGTCACGCCGCCCGCCACCGATACTGGTCGCCGCGTTGGACGAGTTGGGCCGCGACACCAGCTCTGTCTTTTTAAAATTTAAAGAAATCCAGGATCTGTCGGTGCTATCTTGTCCCTATTCCCAAAAATATTTTAAACAAAACTCTTCATAAGGATGAAATAATAATATTAATATCATAAAATTCAACAACAAGGCCTTTGGAACTGTTCGCAATAACCATGCATTTTTCTTCGAAAAAATTTATAATATATCTAATTAATAAACGCATGAAATCATTAAAATAACATTATTTGTTTAATTCCGAAATTCAGAACTCAAACTCGGAAACTCACAATTTTTTATTTCTATGTAGGTTACGTATCAAATTCTTCTAGAATTGTCCCACATGACCTACCACCGGGTCGGAAACTAGCCAGGCGAGAAGACGTAAGAAACTCGCGACTAAAACCAAACATACAATAAAAATACATATTCGGTACAACCCTAGCGCTCCGGTCAGCCGTAGGCATAAAATTCAAGGACACGGACGAGTTACACTACCGTGTTATCTGTGTACTGTGGTATTACATAACATAATCTATAGCTACTATAATTGTTTAAACCAAAGTTCACTAACTAGCTATTACCACGAACATAATCTAGTCATTATTTACGTTTCGTCGGTCATTTTTAAGGCTGTAATGGGGCCATTAGTATAGTGACTGGTGTAGGTGGGACACACTATTACCCGTGGTTTGACAAATTATATTTTACAAATCCTACACAATTTATAATAGTAATTATAAATGTGAAAATTTGTGAGGATGGATGTTTGTTAGTTTTTCATGCAAAAAATGCTCAACGGATTTTTATGAAATATGGTATGGGAGTACCTAGTTTATGCTCTGGAAACATAGGCTACTTTTTATCCGTAGTAAGGTACAGTGTTGCCGTGGAATACTGTATTTACGCGGGCAGAGCTGAGGGCAAAATCTAGTCCCTTATAAATCTGTACGATTCATCATCAAGCCGGTTTTCTGTGAGGCTGTGTTATCCTTATAATATATTTTGTAATATTTTCTTATAATATATTATGTTATTATATAAGAAAATATTTTCGTAAAATATGCATTCCTATTTAGGACGAAACTGGAGATTAAAAGTTTGTGCAGCCACGGACGAACACTAATCAAATAAGATTTACTATAAGGCGACACCTATGGTCAAAATTCGCCCAAAAATAAAAATTCATACCTATAATTTTTAAGTTTCAACTGATAATGAGGGCTTTTTGACTCTATAGAAAAAAACATGTAAATGTTGTGACAGACTCACAAACGTCAACGTGTGACAGTATTGTATCCGTCAAACGTACGGTAGTGTGTGTTAATAATCTGAGGTAGTGTGTGTGATTTTGTTATTTTTAATTATTAAAAGAAATGAGCTATCGGCACACCTTCCTCCACGTAAACTTTAACTGTGCCAAATACCTTATGCCTCCGCACAATTCTCTGTGAAACTGTACTGAAAGTATTTAATAACATACAAATCTTAATGATATATTTTGTTGTCGAGGTCGAATGTACTTATGTTAATTTAATAAAACTGAATTAATGAGTTAAGTATACCTAGTAAGTTGTTAGTTTTTTCAATTCAATTCAATTCATTTATTGATCACCAGAATGTAGTAAATTTACACCAGGAATGGCGAACCTTTACGTATCAATGTGCCATTTTTCTTGGGAAATGTTTTTTGGAACGTAGTTACTTATGGCGCTTTGCGAATTGGAGGCTAGGCGGATTAAAATTGGCACGACACTTTTTGCCACTCGAAATTACAATGTAATAACGACTATTAGGAATGATACAAAAAACGACCTTATCACCTTGACAATAATGTAGAATTTTGCAATTACACATTGTGACTGTTATGACTGTTACATATTGTGACTAGCTAGCCGAGCGCTTGATGTTATTACTCAGTACGGAGCCGGACTTCGCGGCGGCAACACTGCGAGCAGCAAGCAACCCGCCCCATCACCCCTGTCTCTACCTAAGGCGCTAGTTCCGCGCGCACTATATATACTTAGTTCAACTATTTGCTTTGTATAATATAATATATTATATCTATACAGATAAACAAAATTTGAAGTGTCTGTTTGTAATTTCAAATTAACAGCTTTTATTTTCACTTAATGCATTTAAAAGTATGATCGGTACTTACAATAAAATATAAATTGTTAACATTTTTCTGTCAATCTGTTAGTCTGTGTGTTTGTTCCGGCACAAACTTTTTTTAAAAGTTTTTAAGTTTATATATATATATATATATATATATATATATATATATATATATATATATATATATATATATATATATATATATATATATATATATATATATCAATTCTTCATTATCACCTGTCAAGTTTTTTTTTAATGAAATAAACCAGGTAAGCGTCCCTGGTCTAGACTCTAGCTACTAGAATTTAACAATGGCTGTAAGGGGTTTCTCATATTTGTTTGACATTAAACTTTACATAAACGTTTAAACTTTACTTCTGGACGTTTCAACGTTTGGCGGGATGTGATAGTGTGACGTTGTTGTTCTTGTATTTATTCCGTAAATTTGTGTTATTTCGGTTTTTAATGTGTAATATTGGTAGAATATTAATCAGGTAACGTGCACAAGTGTGGGCAAGTGGCACAACAAAATGGATGCTATTTTGTGTTCTCACCAAAACTCTCGAGGAAGTTTCGTCTACCACTTTACTGAATCGACTAACTTGACTCATTGACTGCATTAACAATATATTTGTACTTCGACTAGACTTTGGACTTTTGTTACGAAAATTCTTTTTCCCGGCATTTTATTAAATGCTACCTTATGCCCGCGCCTTCGCCCGCGTGAAATAATGTTTTAATAAACTATATCTTTACAATAATAATTGACTTATAGCCTATATTCGTAATTCTGAAGCACCTAGACCTACTCGGAATATAGTATATACGAGTATATAGCGCGCGGAGTACCCGTATCGGTCGTCGTCGGCCGCTTGAATTTATTTTTATCGCGTGTACCTACTTTTTAACCGACTTCAAAAAAGGGGGACAGTGCTTTTTTTGTATGTTCAGCGACTACTCCGCCGCGGTTTGTGGGCCAATTTTCGATATTCTTAATAAAATATATTATGCTGCGATATAAAGGAATCTTCTTTTCAAAGGAAAAAAACTCTCTTTCTCATTTCGAAGGTACGTAATAACTTCGTCGTCATCGGCTAAATACGACAGCATTTCATCTCGGTTACCACCAGACGATCCGTCTGCTCGTCTTCATATAGTTTCACTGCCAAAAAGCCCCCTTACTTTAAATTACATTCGGAAATATTGTGAACGCAAAATTCAGGCGCGTGTGTGCGTAATGGAGTAGAACGAGATCGGATAACACTAATGTAGGAGGAAAATGGGAGGTTTGAGTGGGTAAAGTATCGGCGACAGATCAAAATGTAGCCGGGAGTCCCACGTTCCCCTGGGCCACCCGACCCGGGGGAGGCACAAAGGCTTTCCCCTGCGAAATCAAAAAAAAAAAGAAGAATGGGAAATGCTGATAAGACATCTGTATTTGAATGTGGGAGAGCCATGTTTCGGCACCAATGGACCGGCTCGACCGGATAAATACCACGGCCTCACAGAAAACCGGCGTGAAATAACCCATGCGCCCTTGCGTTGTGTTTCGCCGAGTGAGTGAGGTTTCCGGACGTTGCGGATTTTGAGGACCAGGAACGCAAGTGCGCATCACCAGAGGAGTTATAAGTGTCAGAGGTGTTGCGAGTGTCTATGGGTGATTGTAATCGCATCTGGCAACTCGTCTGCTCGTTTTCTTTTAATAAAAAATACATGATGAGGTTTCCGTGGTAGGCCAGAGTTGGTGGACTACTAAACCTCCGTGGTCCAGTGGTTAGAGCTTGGCTCTCGACTCGGAGGTCGTGGGTTCGTTTCCCGCATTGGAACAACAAAAAATGTTGTTTCCAAGTTTGGTGAGAACAATGCAGGCTGATCACCTGACTGTCTGACAAGAAAGATGATCCGTGTGTCGGATGGGAATGTAAAAAGTAAAATGTCGGACCTGCGCCTGATCTCTCGCCAGTCGTGTCGGTTATCCGTCCCACTGGGTTACGAGTGTAAAGGTAGATGACTCGTGCGTAACTGGCCTGGTTTCAATAAAATCCGAGAACAGTGTGGGGGAGTTATTTCATACCCTGTACAGATCCAATTTGATCTCAACGTAAACAAAGAGCCAATAGCTCACTATAATGCAATTTTCATTTGCCAAGCAAAGCAAAGAAAACGACGGTACGTTCTGTGCTGTAATTGGAAAACGAAAATTACCGTCCAAATGCTTAAGTTACTTGTGTTAGTTTTTCTTTTATAACAAGTTATATTAAAACGTCCAATGGATTTACTGGGTTGTTTAAGTCACTTCCCCCAATTGCATTCGCTTGTATAGATGAAGCCCATTGTGTTTCACAATGGAGTCATAATTCAAGGCCTAGTTATTTGATGATCTGTAGAGTATTGAGAGAAAAATTAAATGTTAAATGTATACTTGGTCTGAGTGCTACAGCAAGTCAACCTACTATTAAAAGTATAATAGACCATATTAATGTAAAAGATGGCTTAAGTGGAGTTCTTAGTAATCCTACTTAACCAGACAACCTATATTTGTCAATGTCTTTTGAAAAAGATAAAGATAAGGCTTTGGTGTCTTTACTTACATCAGAAAAAATTTGCATGTTCAACTCTGTGGCAAGGGTGGCAGCAATAATAAGGTCATGTCTTTCCCAACCAGGTAAAGTGAATATGGAAAAACAAAATAACAAGCATAAAAGAATGTCATATATTGCAGAAGCTTATCATACTGGGATGTCTGCTGTTCAGAGGAAAAAAATTCAAAAACATTTTATGGATGGAACCCTCAAAATCATAGTAGCAACAGTTGCATTTGGCATGGGTATAAACAAGTCAGATATTAGATGTATTATACATTACAACATGCCTCCTAGTTTCGAATCATATGTTCAAGAGGTTGGGAGAGCAGGTAGAGATGGGCACCCAGCGTATTGCCATGTTTTCCTTAATAATAGCAGCTGTGACAAGAATGAACTACTCAAGCATATTTATGCAAACTCTATAGACAGGCCTGTAATAAGAAAGCTACTTCAAAAGGTTTTTGTTCCATGTAAATGTATATCTGATAAAGATGCTGACAAAAATAGATGCAAAAGTCATGAAGTGGGAATTCCAGTTGACGAAACAGTGGAAGAACTTGATTTGCTATCAGAAAACATAGCCACGATACTTTGTTATGTTGAGCTTCACCACAAGCACTACATAAAAGTACTTAATAATGCTTATGTAACTTGTAAAATTTCATCTTATGGTGGACCACAAAAGTTGCATGAGGCATCTAAAGCTTTCCTCCTCTTGCAATGGCATTTTTAATAGAGGGTAAAAGAAATCCAGATGTTATGAAAAAAAGTTTATTAGAATTTAATGTTATTGAAGTTGCATCAGCTGTAGGTTGGGAGAGTGGAATGACTAAATATCACTTAAAGAATTTGGAATGGATATCAACTGGGGGAGTGCCTCAAAGATCACATCTAAAAGTTGAGTTTCATACACTTGGATTCAGGATAAAAGCACCAGGAGATTTATCTGCAGCAGAACTTGATTCAATGTTAGACGATCTGCATGCTAATGTACTTTTACAAGAAAAGGTTATGTTTTACCAGTTAGAAGAGATAATTAAGTCTTTTACCAAATTATGTAACAATCATTGCAACTACGTTGATTTCTCAGAAGAAAATGTGAAAGCAAAATCAGATGAGTTGAAAACTGTAATAAACAATTATTTTCAAAGAGAAAGTTACTTCCCTGAAAATGTTGCTTTACAAGAAAGGCCATTGGATATTGAAAGAGTAGCAATAGATCAGTGGCGTGCACAGGATTATGACACTGGGTATGCGGCGAAGTACTCGGTCACAAAAACTTTTTCGTTTATAGATTTTTAGCATAGCTACAGCCAAGCGACGGATCTCTAAGTCGAAACCATGCCAACAGAGCAAGTCTTAGATGTACTACTATTCATGTACATCTTCTATGGCAACGCAGACAAAATTTATAAGAAATTCTAATAAGTAAAATAATAAGCATATTTTAAAGTATTATAACTATTCACCAGTCAGTCAGCTTCAATTTTCACATATTCAAGGTTACTTGAGATTACTATATCCCGATCTAAATAAACGCAAGATTTCGGCCACCTCAAATATCTTATCCAAGTGAGTGAGGCCGCGGAATAGAAATTATTTAAATCTGAATATCCCGAATCAGTCCACACTGTACTAGAATTACTTAATAATATGCAAGGAAAAAAATATGATTTAATCGTGTGTACACAACCACACAGCCAGTTATACGTTCATAACTTTTAACATGAAATTTTCGAGTTACATTATTTTTTGCTCGTTTAATTGTTGTAACTCGGGTACACACCTACCTTTAGACAGAATTTGAATCTTTTTACTGAATGACAATTGTGAGAACTTGTTATTTTTAATTTTTAATAAACACACATTATCAACGCAATTCCTTACAATCAAATAACATTAAAAAAAAATCAACAAACGTACTAGTCAAAGCTAATCACTACAATTATTATAGAAACTCAGTAAGAAACTGTTAAATGTACACACTTTCAAATGTTAAAATGAAAAATCTTTTAAGAAACTATAAATAAACAGGAGCGATTAAATTGTAAACAATGCTTATCACATGAAATATGCAATATGGCCCCCGCAAAACACAAAATGTTTCTTCTATTTAAATAAATAAAACCTTTCTAAACAAAAATGCATAATGTTGCACATGATTCATTAGATTCACGTAGTATTATTTTTAGTCGGATTATAGGCAACGAATAATTTCCGACAAGCCAGTTCGGCGGTTTTCGGAAGCGATCGGATAGCCGAACCGAAGCCGAAGGCCATTGCCTGCCGCGGGAGTTACCGCTATATTATCATGTCGATATTCCTGGATGTGTGCGTTTGCGAAGTATGAAAATTACCCACACATGCGATGATTTGTCCTGCAGAACGCAACGGCATGAGATGAGTTGCTATTTATAAAATATTAGGCGTTTTTAAGTTATTATATTTTTTAATTAATTTATTTACTATTAATTAAAGTCATCTAAAACGTACGAACGTTTCATTAAAATATCTGTGAATGACAAGTAAAGCACTGCATTTCTGCCTACAAGGAGCGCACGCCCCTGCAATAGATGTAAGAGCCTTGATAACTATGTATAAGGATTGTAAAGGAGATCCCATTTATGTGAAGATTTCTATGGCATAGTAAAAATTGCTACACAGCAAATTATCCAAATGAAATAGTTTTGTACTTAAATCAATTTGTTTTATAATAGTCAATATATAATATAATAAAAAAAATATATTTGCAAAAAAAAACCAGTTATAGTTAATAAAATCCATTTTGTATTCATCTCCGTACATTTTCAACTACGTTTGTGACTGTTGCATAATGTCAACAGTAATAAAAAATATAAACGTCAATGTCATATTGACAGATGTCACAGGCACAGCCTATCTAGTTAGTTTAATTTAGTTAGCCATAAGGCATCTCTCATATGTAATACGTATCTGTGTTAGGCATCTCTCATATGTAATCCGTATTGTGTTAAGCATCTCTCTCATAAGCACCAATAAAGGAGAATATAACAATTGTTGCTGTATTATTATTATCACCACTCAAGCGTAAGACGAATATGTAAGAACCAAGACGTCGTAGTTCTCGACAGTGACGTCACTCGTGCATATTTTTGTATAGGGCGTTTTGTTCTCCAACGACCTCACTTTGTCACAGGGGCGACACTCTCCACAAACGACAGCTCGAGCACCGGCGAATGTCAGCCGTGTTGACGCAAAGCCCACGTTTACTGTCGCCGTTGTTGTCGACGTTGTGAATACTGCCAATTTCCTACATGTAAAAATTTAGCTTTTTTGAAATAAATTAAGAAATATTTAGGTATTACAACCTTGGTAAAAGTGAAGAGAATTAGGATTTTGTGTGTAGTTTTGTAATTATATGCATTTCAAAGTCACAAAAAAAAGTTGAAATAATTTATTTTTAAGCATTAGTGTATAAAACCTACATAATTAGTTTACTTACATTAAATATTTACTATGTTATTTATCAACATGAACGCGCAAAATTACGCGGCCATACATTTCGTAGCAACATTACAAGCGTGTGACGTCACTTACTTGTACGACTTTTATATGGGGCGTTTTCACGAGACTCACAGAAGTGCTTCAAACAATCCGGCAATATCTTTGAAATTTTTGATTTTTTGTATTCTATTCCTTTTGTAAACTGTCTTATTTTCTGAGCACTATTCATTTATGTCAGAGCACTTTTCATTTATGTAATAAAAAGAAATGCAGGCAAATACCGTATTATGCCAAAGCACGAAACGCCCAGCGGCCAGCCCCGGAGACGAAAGTCCTGGCTGGAAAAAACCCACGCCCCGCCCAGCCACGCACACAGCCGCGAGCTGTCGTCGTGTAAATCGGTGGAGTGACGGCTCTCTACGTTGGTACCTAATACTATTGTCTATCCTCTGCTTTTGTGATGACTGTATTTCGTCAACGGTTGATCGTAATTCGTGGATATGCCATTGGAAGGACAACATTTCCCGGCTTGATATTATGATCTTTTCGAGAAGCCAATTTAAAGAACTATACATGTTCCCTATTAGCCAAATGAAATTGTTATATTCAACAAATCTTTACAAAACGCCAATAATTATCTTAAGTAAAGCGCCATTTGTTGCTAACAATGAAACAAAAAAAAAACATTCAGATATCCCTGTAAATAAATTTAAACCCAATCTCCCAGCAATAGGGGTTAAAATACAGTATTATGTGATCACAAAGCCGGGATACACTGAAGCCGGCTTACGCTGGTTTTCGCATTTAAAATGTTAAATAACTCGTGAACCGGTTTACTAGGTGCTTATGTGAGGAAAAAGTGAGGTTTTGTGCGGAAAAATGGGCAAAATCGCCTTATTGTAAGCGATTACACTCGCAAAACAAGAATTTCAACGCCATAGGCCCCCAGTGGGAATCTGGTTTACTAGCTGCTTATGTAAAAACCGGCCAAGTGCGAGTCGGACTCGCGTACAATACGGCAAAAATCACTGTTGCATGGGAGTCCCATTAACTTTTTATTTTATTCTGATTTTGGTATTGTTTATTATAGCGGCAATGGAAATAAATCATCTGTGAAAATTTCAACTGTCTAGCTATCGCGGTTCACGAGGGCCTGGTGACAGACAAACGGACGGACGGACAGTGGAGTATTAGTAGTACGGTCCCGTTTGTACACTTCGGTACGGAACCCTAAAACGAGAGATTTTACAGTGCGACAGCTAGTGAGGGCGATAATAATGAGAACTCACAATGTCAAGGTTAGTGATATCAAAGAAACAAAAAGAAAACAAGCCTCATCTCCCACCTAATAATTAGATTCTTTTGGCGCTACACTTATCACAGAAAATAAATCAAAACAAAACTTCTGCAAAGAAATTGACTGTTGAAAACTGGAAAAATCCAACCCCAGGGGAATTACAACTCTATCACCGCGCGATACAGTTTCAATTTGACAGGAAATATGCATTATTGAATAAGCTTGGTCAATATTTACTCTATTCCGTTGATATAAGTGTCAGTATCGCGTGAAGTTGATTGCTAGACGATTGTTTAAGAGGTTTTACGAATATACACCTTATTACGTTTATCTAAATGCAAGAATCGTTTGAAAAGAATATTGCCTCAGTCCCGGAGGACGTATGGGTGGTGGTGCATTTGAATATAAAACTCCCGCCAGAAACGTATTGCGATGAATTGAAGATTACATTAAATGGGTAAGTGTAGTAGGCTAGATTTATCTATGCCTAGATGAAACCTAGTGCATTTATCAGGGCGTAGGAACGAAATGTTATGATTCCTACCTATACTCTAGTCCAAGGTTTCTCAAAGTGGGGTACGCGTACCCATTCTCCACAGGGTTCGCCATTCGTCGGTGGGGGGTTCGCGGCAAGACTTAGGTATTGGCGGCTTGATGACTGAGTGGGCTGAGATGGAGACTGGGCTTTCACACCTGGTCATGATAAAAACGAAATACAGAAATCGACTTCATGGCGAGTCTCAGAATTAATGTTACATTTGTCCAAAACTGACGACCTCTGTGGCTCAGTGGAGAGGGCGGGGGGGGGGGGGGGGGGCGGGGGGTTTAATTAGTGAGTCGAGGGGTCGCTGTCATCTGGAAACATTAACAGCGGTTCGTGGAACCAATAATTCTATATATATCTTATATCATCTTTACAATTTTACTGTGACATATATAAGGTTCGGTAAAATCAACTACGGACATTTTGGGTATGTGATCTACTGCTCATATAAACACGTTTAGGCAAAATATTATTGTCATACTTAAAGTAAAAAAATCATCTCAATATATCGGTTGAATCTCCGCTCAACGAAAACTCGCCCATATAATGGAAGGTTACAACAATTATTTCTCTGCCTGAACGTCAATACATAAGCAGTAGATCATATGCCCAAAATGTCCGTAGTTGATTTTACCGAACCTTATATAAAGAAACATTTAAGGGCCAGCGCAGACAGCGAGGAACGCTGCGGAGAGAATTTTATTAACGCACTCGATAATCAACTTTAAAATTATTGAAATAAAGTGCATACATGCTTGAACCTGACAAAAAATGCTCGCGCGTCCTCGGAAGATACGCCCGATATAAAATAGAAAATGCCCGAGACTGTGCGAGGATTGTTCCTCTCTGTCTGCGCTGACCATAATTCTACCAATTTATACATCACTTACTGTCGTGTAATAATAAAATTATATATAATTTGGTCGAAATTTTATATATTCGTTTACGTTAAAATATTCAAAAAGTAAATCGTCCATTATATTATCAAAGCAGAGATTATACGACTCACAACAAGGATTTAGGATTGCGTTGCCGGTCTTTTAGATCCGCACACATATTAAGCTTTAAGTACGTCGGTTTTCTGTGAGGCCATGGCATCTTCCGGGTCGACTAGCCCATTTATACATTATCTACACAGAGCAACGTTTATTTCGTTAAGTTTTTTACTCGGCTCGTATGCGCGAGGTGCGGGGTACGGGGTGCGGGGTTCGGGGTTCGATCCTGATTGGCCTACTTGTGCAACACACTAACCATCGGCTTAAGTGGATTGAACAGATTACAGATTATCGGCCACAGCCCTCAAGGTAACCCTTTGAAGGGTTGCTTTGTACCGTGCTATTAATGAAACAAACATACATCAGACCTCAAACTACTACCATACCAAATTTCATCAAAATCCGTTCAGTGGTTTTTGCTTGAAAGAGTTACAAACATCCATCCATCCTCACAAACTTTCATATTTATAATAGTAGTAGGGTTTAGAATTAACACATTGAGTGCCAAGTATATTTTCAGGTCATTATCGGTACATACAAATGGTCATCTACGTAACACTACGTACTCGGCACCCCGTTCAAAAATGGCATGTGTGGTGCCTACAACGCAATATTGCGTAGATTGGCACCACACAAGCAATTTTTGAACGGGGTGCCGGAGTACGTAGTACTACGTAGATGACCATTTCATCTTCTATCGCTTTTCCACCTAGATCACGCCACCCGATCGAATTACTACATCATTAGTGTCGCGCGACGCGACACTAATGATGTAGTGGTCGTCGACATATACGTTCAGGGCGACCGCTACAAGAAAATCAAATTTTTAGCCATTCTTTATGAAGAAGAATCGTCAGATGACGGGGATTTTTCTCCGGGGTCCGGTGACGATTACAATCCTGAACCGGATGAAAATACTCCAACTGAGAGTGATTTGTCTGATGAAACCTATGAAGAGGCACCACTACCATCACCCGCGTCACCGCCTGGAGTTGACGGGCCGTCTTGTAACCCAGATTTTCAGTGGGAAATGGATCAGCAAAACCGCAACGATTTCTGTTTTTAGGGGAACCAGGTATAAAGACCAATTTTACTTCTTCTGCGAGTGCTTTGGCTACGTTTGAAAGACCGGACATCCAAAATACGGCTCTTGGAGTTTCGGGAAGATTTTGTAAAATGTCTACTGGGACTGGCGATACTACTCCCACAGCTGCAGAAGCACCTGGACCACAAATACCGCCAGTACAGCCCGAACAAGTTCAAGCAGACCCATCGCCGTTGCTGCCTGGGCCCTCTGTACCACCTGCATCGCCGGCCGTTCATAAAAGTCGTGTTCCGTTGAGAGATATTCATTACTTAGAAAAGCTCCCACCTACTAGAACTCTGTTCCAGCGAAGCCTTGTCGTGTCTGCACCAAAAATAAAAACGAAATGAGTCATCTTTCGTATGTGCCACTTGTCCGGAAAAGCCTGCCTTGTGTGTTGTAAACTGTTTCTACACCTACCACACTGATCCTCGTTTTGCATAATTTTATATAAAAATTCTATTGATGTTCTATCTATTGTGTATTATATATTGAAGAAATCGATAACTATATATATATATATAATTAATGAATTTTTTGATCTGGGATGGATGGATGGGCCTTTAGGAATAATGTTTTGATCGCAATTTTTTTGTCAAATAACTTAATTCCTTTCTGTGTCAGCGTTATATATCAGCTGTGTGTGTCAGTTACGAGTTATGGAATCGATAAACGGACCACATTAGTCAGTTAAGGTAAACTCCGTTTATATTATACTGTCACATATTGCCGACTGGCTCAGTGAGCGTGTTGACGCTCAAGCCGGGGGTCGCGGGTTCGAACCCGCCGAAGGAACAAAAAGTTTTTCCGTGTTCGACTCATGGACGTGTATTAAATATGTGTACAATATAAAAGTATTAAATATATTTTGAATTCCGTTCTTCGAGAACTTACCACGGGACCAGATTCATTTAGTGTGAAGCGTCCATAGATATTATTAGTATTTGTTCAGAAACAAGTTATCGAACCAATAAAGGGCCAATGTGTACGCCTATACAATAGGCTCCCATAAAACGTTCAAAACCTTTCTATTATTAAATTTTAAAAAGTAGTCAAAGAATGTTGTGTGTGTTAAAGCTTATTATAAAGTAAATGATTTTTGTTAATAATTGCACATCTTGGGAATAAAATGCTCCCCTGCAAGGCTGTCTCTGTGTACCTACTTGTGTACTTTGACTTTTTTTTATATTTAACATAGAGATTTAAGTTTACAATTTTGCTAAAAGATGGCCCCGTGCGAGTTTCTTACGCCGGTTCTTCTCGGCTAGTTAGGGTTGACCCGGTGGGAGCTTTTTCTGTTGACTTTCCGAAAAAAGCTTGAAATGAAATGTTTAATTTGGAGATTAAACATTTCATTTCATTTCGATAGCGCTAATGAATAGAAAACTAACGGCAAATTTACCTCAGAAACCGGGCGTCGGAGAGCCAATCGGCAATCGGAACATCCAGTTGTAGGAACCGACGCCTAAACGCTTCCTGTTGGGACCCGACGACACCCGATGTGTCATCGGGTGTCGTCGGGTGTGGAGCGTTGTTACACCGACACAGGGTTGCTGCATCGTATTCTGGGCCTTTAGTCAAGATGCGTTCGATAATTTCGACGGTGAAGTTCGAAATCATAAATTTATGGGATTTGACATAAGTCATCGCTAAGTGACATGTCGCTTGCGAGGCCCTATGTCAAATCCCATACATTTTGTTTTCGAACTTCGCCGTCGAAATTATCGAATGCGTCTTGACTAGGGGCCCTGGTTCAGTATGCGGTTAAATTAGCTACTGTGCGTCTGAAAGTGAGCCTTCTGGATCCATTAAATTCTAAGCACTAAATTATTTGCCACGACAAATACCACAGAACTTAATAATTCCTTTACGAATGCTGTTATATTAGAAACTATAACTGCGCCTACGAGTTCTACGACCTACCGACCTCCAGGGGCGGGACCTCAACAGGGGCGGGCCGACTATTTTGAAATATACCAAACATGTAAACTGAACGCAGCTATAAATATTTGACAGTCAAGCGACAAACTGAGCACAGTGAACTGTTCGTGTGGGAAAAGTCAATCGTCAAGAAATAAACCGACGATAGCCATTTTTTACTTGTACTTTTTTATGTTACGTAACGCGTTGTTTGAACCCCCCCTTCGTGACGCAACGTAACGTTTTACAGGAGTTAGGCGAGATCAATATTAAATAATCATTATTATACCGGTTTTCTGAAAAGCTGGTATCTCCATGAGCTGGTGCTTCGGTTCCGAAGCTCTCTTCTCCCGGGAGAGTTTAGGTTTAACTACTACTACTGTCAAGTGGCAACCCTCGACCACACACACACACACACATCGATACGTAACATTCAACGCGATATTACATTTTTGCATTTGAATTTCCGTCAATTTTCAACTTTTAAGATGCGCTCCTCCTAGCGTAGCGAATTCTATATATCCATGTGAATACCTTGTGGTGAAAGTTCTGGTGTGAGTAAGTTGATATGTGGACAGAACTAGGAATATTGTGTTTGAACATTTTGTAGGTAGAGTAGTGTATAAAATTTTGGTTAAATGTTCACTAACTTTTTCCCGCCACTCCGCCCGCGTATATATTAAATAAAGTAAAAAAGTTAATGTTTTATTACAGACTCCAAACTACTACCATACCCATCGAAATCCGTTCAGTAGTTTTTGCGTGAAAGAGTTACACAAACATCCATGCAGGATGCACAAACTTTTAAATTTATAATATTAGTAGGTCATAAATGAATCCGCTTGATATCATAATCTGATTTTTGTAGTTCGGACCGATCAAAACGGGTTTGACGTTTATGAGAATACCATTTTGCATTTAGGTCATATCGGGACTGGACCGTACCTGTATTATTGCTGGATTTATTTAGCAGAATCGACCGTTCCGATTCAATGTGATTTAAATGTAAACAAAGCCTTATATGAGCGGGTATAATGCTACCAATTTAAATGTCATTTATTCATCGTGCCTTGGAAAAAGAATTCACATGGAAGGAGAACTAAAATCGAAGCCGTAAGCGGCTACCTGTCTCACAACATCAATGGCAAAAACGCATTCGAGTGAAAGAGAAAAAGCAAATCCATTGTTTTTTTTGTTTCTTTCGATGGTTGTGTCTTTCTTGTGTCGTTGGAATTACAACCTTATGAAACTCACAATAAGTATTAGCATGTGGGATAAGGAACTATCGGTCGAAGACTGGAAAGGTAGCTAAATTAAGTGACGCTCAAGTCACATGCTGTCCTTGTCACTTCGGCCAGCAGAGACAGCGAGAGCCTGCGAATAGGAGAGCTGTTAATTTGGATAAGCGTTTCAGTATTGGGCCGTAAATATGTTTCTTCTCTTACTGATAGCCGGATAACTGTGCTAAAGTTGTAAATCGAAGCAGCGTTCAATAATGAAATACAATTACAAATATTTAATTCGGTAGGATTTAACCTTTTTGTTTACGTTGAGATTAAATTGGTTTGGGATGGAGAAAATCAACAAAATTTTAAATTAGTTTCTCCTTTACGGCGTATTACTTGCGGCCGAATAGGCACTGAAACGCTAATTAAAATTATGAGCCCTCCTATTCGCAGGCTGTCGCTGTCTATGCCGGCCGAAACGACAAGGACAGCATGTGACTTGAGCGGCACTTAATTTAACCATCGATCCAGTATACGGCCGTTGGCAATATTTAAATGTAACATGAGAAAATACATAATAAATAGGCAATTGATGGCGTTTTGAGTTAAAGATAAAGATTTCAAAACTAAAGAGTTTGACAGAACAAATCTTCATACTAGAAAAAGTTGCGCCATCTTGATTTCACCATACCTCGAATGCCTCAAAAGTGGGGCCATTTATGTGGGGACAGTTTTTGCCTCGACATGCCTCGTCTATAATATATACGGTTAAGGCCCCAAGGGTCCTTATTTTAGGTACAATATTGCCAGTACGTCTGGAAATACACTTTTGTTTTCCCCCGAATAAGGGGATGTAACAACATTTTAAATTAATAAAGAATCTCATTTAAAATTTTGAAAATTGCACGAAACAATATCTCCTACATCAAAGGATCACTTCGCCGGCCATCTTGTTATATTGTTTTCATGGTTTTATATAACGTTGAGAAAAATTAATTACGGACTTTTAAGCAGAAAAATACTTAATATTTAAAAAAATATACAATTATGCTTAATAAAATACAATAGGTACGCTCCTTACGCCGCTATAACGGTCATTGACCTCAAACAGCTGAGTGTATTAATAATTTTCGGCTCAGTAGCTAAATCAAATTGCTTTTGCTTTCAAATCAGCTGTTTCTGTGACTGACCTCGGAGCCTTAGAGAGCGCTATGTAATTTTATTTCGTCATAGCTGAGCCCGCTACTTCGTTTGCGTGGAACTATCAATGGAAATGGAATCCTATTACATTAAATACTAGATTTTGCCCGCGGCTTCGCCCGCGTGGAATAGTGCTCTTGGAGAAAAAACTCTACTGCGATACACTTCTGTATACAATATTGAAAATGTTATTAGGGTTTCGAACCCAAAGGGTAAAAACGGGTCCCTATCACCTCGACGCGACGTGCGAGACAGCTTGATATATATTTTTCGCGCTTGAATGTAATTTTACGATATCTTCTAAATATAAGATCCTATAATGGTAATTAAAGGGCTACTATAATGCTTAAAGTGAGAACGTATTCAATTTGATAAGGATCATACTCTGTACCTATCCGTCTAAGTAGCTTCTGAAATTACCATACATAATATATACCAGTATGAACTGGGCACGGGCAGCTAGTTTTACTAAGTAAACCGCTATGTCCCTGCATCCCTGCAGGATCTACATTACATGCACAATGTATTAAAGGTACTTAATTGGATAAGGATTAATTTTGTATTGCTTAAAATAGCTTTGTAAATAATTAAAATATTTCTCGTAAAAAGTAAAGGATAAAAAATGGTTATTGTGGGTTATCCCTAAGAGATAGACATATGCCATCGCGGACTTTTTTGTAGAGTTTTTTAATGTGTACAATACTGTAGTACATTATTTTGATCTATCTCGTAGGCTTCAGCCAGCGTTTGCAATGTAAGCGCAAAAAATGTGTTTATTTACGACATGAAAAACCTGCGTAGTTTTAAAGATTATATAAGATAGAATTAAGCATACACAGGGACAAACAGAAAAAGCGACTTTCTTTTTACTATGTAGTGATGATTACGGAATTTTAAAATGAAAGTAGCCTAAGTTACTCTTCGGTCAAAATCGGTCTAGCCGTTTCAGAGATTAGCCGGAACAAGGTGCTGCTATGCATAAGATGAAAATCGCACACATACTCACTTGTAAAGTGGTTCAACCACGTCTGCAGTCGTAGCGGTCTCCTCCTTTGTGTTTAAATATTTTGAGACGTACTAGTACATAGGAAAATGTTTAGAAACTGGACGAGCAGAAACTTTGTCGATATTGTATTATATATTATATATTCCTTCCTACTTGGGCTGGGACGGTATGATCCGGAATCCGGTGGGCCCGGGAAAATTTAGAGCACTCAAAATAGAACTCGATGCGCTAATACAAAAGAGTTGAAAATTGAAGTGTCGAGTGTCGAGCTGTCATATTTTTTTTTGATTGACATTTGACTCGACACTTGTGTGTTCGGTTTTCAGCTCTATTGTACTAGTGCAGAGTTGTATTTTCGGTGCTCTGAATTTTCCCCGGCCTTACGGATTCCGCACAATATAGTCCCAGCCATTATCTCAGAAGGGTATTAAATCAAATCGGTCTAGTAGTTTCGAAGTTTATTCGATGCAAACAAACGTACAAACTTTTCCTCTTTATTATTTAAGTATAGCTGATATTGATTTAAGTGTTCTGTTAAGTGTCCGAGTAACATAGGCTACATAATTTCCGTAGACGGGAGTTTTAACTTCTTCTTATATTGCAGTAAAACTGCTTTACGCACGCTCGACTTGGGGAGTGAGCTGGCGAATGACGAGAGCGTTACGAAAAGTGTGATAAGTTAGTGAAGATAGAAAGACAGAGAGTTACGTTTCGTATATCTAAGACACTTTAATAATAATAATAATAATAATTAAAAACTTTAATAATAAAAATATATGTATATATTACTAGTGGCGTGCACAGGATTATGACACTGGGTATGCGGCGAAGTACTCGGTCACAAAAACTTTTTCGTTTATAGATTTTTAGCATAGCTACAGCCAAGCGACGGATCTCTAAGTCGAAACCATGCCAACAGAGCAAGTCTTAGATGTACTACTATTTATGTACATCTTCTACGGCAACGCAGACAAAACAGCGATCGATCGTCGCGGCGGAAGAATTCTAATAAATAAAATAATAAGCATATTTTAAAATATTATAACTACTCACCAGTCAGTCAGCTTCAATTTTCACATATTCAAGGTTCCGGTTACTTGAGATTACTATATCCCGATGTAAATTACTAAATAATATGCAAGGAAAACAATATAATTTAATCGTGTGTACACAACCACACAGCCAGTTATACGTTTCATAACTTTTAACATGAAATTTTCGAGTTACATTATTTTTTTGCTGGTTCAATTGTTGTAACTCGGGTACACACCTACCATTAGACAGAATTTGAATCTTTTCACTGAATGACAATTGTGAGAACTTGTTATTTTTAATTTTTAATAAATACTCATTTTCAACACAAACCTCACAATCAAATAACATTTTTAAAAAATCAACAAACGCACTAGTAAAAGCAAATCACTACAATTATTATAGAAACTCAGTAATAAATGTACACACTTTCAAATGTTAAAATGAAAAATCCTTTAAGAAAACTATAAATAAACTGGAGTGATTAAATTGTAAACAATGCTTATCACATGAAATATGCAATATGGCCCCCGCGAAACACAAAACGTTTCTTCTATTTAAACAAATAAAACCTTACTAAACAAAAATGCATAATGTGCATACGTGATTTATTAGATTTCCGTCTATTATTTTTACTCGGATTATAGGCAACGAATAATTTCCGAAAAGCCAGTTCAGCGGTTTTCGGAAGCGATCGGATAGCCTGCCGCGGGAGTGGGAATTAATGTAGGAGCGAGAGAGAGCAGTGCGCGCGCACATTTTCTTTCTCTCATAGCCAGTGCATGAAATATAAAATATATCTCATTCCGTAGTTCGTTTGCGACATTTTATTTAGTCGTGTGGTCAAAAGCACACTCGTCTTTTCATATTTTTAAATGAGCAGTCAAGCGACTTGCAGTGTTGCACAAGCGTACCAGCGCCGACGTCGACGTCTTGCGGGCGAATGAGCAAGCGCGCGTGGTTCACTCCGGTGAAGCGAGCGGTCTGCCTAGACTCTCCGACACTCTGAAAGTTCCTATTAGACTACGTGTTCTTCAGCACACTTTATTAAGAACCATCTGATTGGAGATAATACCTTAGAGTAAATACGTTATAACTTAATACTTATATATTTGTATGATGGTTTTTAAATTTTGTATTATGATCTAATCACAAATTTCAAGATTTCCGCGCCCTATGGGCAGAAATTGTGTCCGAATTGTGTAATTCTACATATTGTAACAACCCTTTAACCAATTTCTGGAAATAAATTGATTGATTGATTGATTGATATAATGTACGTCCGTCGTCCGCTCGCGTCTGAAGCGAGCGGACGACGGACGTACATTGAACTGAACGGTCTAACTCCTATTACACCGCTCGATATTCAGACTGTAAGACAGCGAGCGCCCCGAGCCCGGTCTTGCTGTCTGAATACGGTATTTGCCTGTATTTGTTTCATTACATAAACGAATAGTGCTCTGAAAAATAAGACAGTTTACAAAAGGATTATAGTATGCTAAAATCAAAAATTTCAAAGATATTGCGGTTTGTTTGAAGTACTTTTGCGAGTCCCGTGAAAACACCCCATATGATAGTCGTACTAGTAAGTGACGTCACACGCTAGTAAGTTGCTACGAAATGCATGGCCATATGCACAAAATTTCTAATTCTTCTCTACTTCAACATAAAATCCTAATTCTCTTTACTTTTATCAAGTTGTAATACATAATTATTTCTTAATTCATTTAAAAGTACAAAATTTTTATATGATGTCAAATACCGAATTCAGAGTAAGACTGACTAACACCTATTACCCCATTACTTAGAGTAAGTCCGGTCTTACGCGCGGTCTATCGCGGCCTATATATCGTGTGCTGAATAACGCCCAGTGTAACAGGCGCTTAACCTTACCGCACGACGGATCTTATCTGTTAAACGCTGATGGGGGGATCTCCTTCATCCTTTCTTCACAAAAATGTGCGTCGAATTCCTTCGTTTTCGCTTACAAAGAGATTATTTCAGCTATGTAGGCGTTATGGTTTCGAATACAATATGATTATTTGCTTGCGAGCCAACGATTATCTGCAATACTAGAGTTGCCACGAGTGCGTTATAGCTGGAAATTGGGCCACTGGTCTGTACACAACATGCGATACTTCTTATCGTCTGTAAGGGTCATTTCACACCGAAACGATACGATACGATAAATTACACAATAAGCTACACGTTTCATTGTAAGAGTTCGAAAGCCAGGCTGCACAACATATCTTAAAAATGCAGCGCCGCGTAGCGTAGCGTCTCATCGCGGTGTGAACTGGCCCCAAGACTCACTCTAGATGGGACGGCTCATTCGTGTCGAATTCGTGGCTAGGTTCTAATTTTATTGTTCACCACTTAAAGTGTTGCGATCATACTAATGCAGAACATGGAAAATTCACTATTTTCTGATAATGCGGGTACTATCAGGGAATCTTATTCATAAGCAGGTAGACCGTTGTCATAATTTGTTCGTATTGTAATAGTATTATGGCGTATGTCGTATGAATTATAATCCCCTAAGAAACCTTAAAAGAACAGTTTTTTTTTAAATTACTTCAAAGGCTACTGTCCGATTTCGTTCAAAACAATTTTCCTAAAGACTTTTCATCATGATCTATCAGCATGGAAACTTACAAGTTACTATCTCCTATAGTTTAGAAATTCCAGGAGGGGGGCCAACTTATAAAACACTTTTGAGGCATATTACTCAAAAATGGTCGACTTTGTAAAAAAGGCATGTATGAAATCTTACCTTTATTTTAAAATACCTATTCAACATACCCCACACGATAAGATAGAATGAAAAAATATTTTTCATCCCCACCACATGTATGGAGAGCCACCCCTAAAATGTAAATTTATTATTATTCTATGATGCCGAAATTGAACTAGTTATTGATCTATACACAGTCATTAACTAGACCAAATTTCATCAATTTATAATCATAATTACAGATGCTAGAAGCCCGGACAATCAGACAGACAGACGGACATACAGACAGACGGACAGACAGACAGACGGACGGACAGAGCGAACCTATAATATTACGGAATCCTTGAATATTACGGAACCCTAAATAAAAAGCAAGCAAAGCCCCACCCCTTGGCACGACCTCTGTGGAAAATACAAATAAGTCTCATATTAATAAACTTCTTAACATGCGAATTCCTGAATCTGTGAGACTGTGTTTAGTAAAACGGACCCTTCGACATGAAAAATTCCCTTTGAAACAGAGTTGAGTTGAACTTGAGTTTCACTAATTCAATTTAAAGGGAACGTTTATGAATTTGCAATGTTCAGGTTTGCTTAATTTGGCAAGAAATTTCGCTCCTGATGATATATCCCTCGTCTGCTATTTACTCGCGAGCAATGATTTCAAAACTAAGGATGGACTACTTATGACACTTATGACGTGCATTTGACAGATCTCCTGAATACAAGAAAAAGTGACGGCTGCTTCCCATCTGGCCACCTTCTTATCCTCCTAGTAACTCTAATAAATTAGCAACTCCTAATAAATTTTGTGTCGTTACCTTTATATTTTTGAAGTATTGGACAGCTTTCAAAATATGGAAAATTTTCTTGAATAGTACAGTCCGGTCGAAAAAAACTGCCAAATATACATCATATTCTAGTGGTATTTTTAGAGGTTTGTATTTTCTTGTTTTTAATTAAATTAAGCTACTGAACTAAGCTTTCAACGAGCGATTTGAGAAGTCAACCTGTACAAAAGAAACTTTTGGAAGTATATTTTATGTATAAAGGACAGAATAATATTCAGACCATTATTTTTTTATTGTTTATTTAAGTTTGGGAAGAAATATTTTTGACAGTTTGAACACTGCACAAAAATCGGAATGCACTGTAAATAGTACTCTGTTTAATTACAATAGAGCTGAAAATCTAACACACGAGTGCCGTGCTGTCATTATGGTCCGCTCCAGACCGAACCGGCGCGTGTGTAAGCCACGTACCGCGTCGAGATCGCGGCCCCAAATCCACAGTCGAAAGTCATTTACTTTTTTATTTTGTGTCAAATCAGAAAAAAAGTTTATAACGTGCTAAAAACAATTAAGGAACAAAATCCTGGAAGGAATCCTTAGTGTCTGTCAATGGTGAATTCTACTAACCTGCAGTAGACTATCGTGGTGAACTATAAATGCGTCATCCGGCAAATATTGAGGAGAGATGTGGATTTTTCTTCAGTCTGTCATTTTGTCGATTCTTCGGCGTTTCCAGGGTGCTAGGCCTGCGGGTGGGAAGGAGCTAATGTTACCGCGTCTTGATATCGGAAGATTTTGTCAAATATGTGCGGACTGTTTGTACTGCGAAAAGAAAATGTTATAATGTCAAGGTGACTACCGCCAAACCTCACCTGCCCCAAACCTACCCCAAACGACTCCAGAAGTGGGGAAGTGTAAGTACTTTTTGTCTCGACATGCCTCGTCTATAATACCGATATAAGTGTATGCCGTTATAGTACCTACCATCTCGTTCACATCAGCTCTCAAATAAAAAAATAGCATCAAATGTCCATTCGTTTGGGAGCTACAATAATACAGACAGAAATTTATATGCACACAGCTTTCGAACATAGGTCCTTACATATGAAATTGGCGTATTTGTCGTACTGGCCACTTTGATCTCAAATATATCTTTCAAATATATCTTTCTAATATATCTTTCTTTGGTTAGGAATTCCAATTTCAAATTTATACCGCTATTTACTCATGCGTTTGTGTTTCGAAAACCGTAATTCATTTGTTTTTTTTTCCTCTTTTTGTTTTTTCTTTGCGTCACTCTGTTTACAAAATGGAAATCTTGAAATATCGTATTATTTTCGAGTACGAGTTCCACCGTGGCACCAGTGCTGCAGAAACGGCTCGAAGGATTAATGATGTGTATGGCGGCAGTGTCGCAAAAGAAAACACGGTGCGTTTTTGGTTCCAACGTTTTCGTTCTGGAAATTTCGACTTGCAGAACAAGCCCGTGGACGGCCGGAGACCAAAGTTGATAATGAAGAATTGAAGGCAATTGTGGAAGCGTATCCATCGCAAACCACGTCCGAGTTAGCTGCAGGCTGCGGCGTTAGTAATAAAACTGTTTTAATCCACTAGAAACAAATTGGGAAGGTGAAAAAGCTTGAAAGGTGATTACCCCATGTATTGAGTGCAGTAAACGCGCGTCGACTGGTGCGTTACATTACTCAACCGGCACAATAATGAAGAGATTTTAAATGATTACCTGTGATGAAAAGTGTACGATAATCGGAAAGGCTCATCGCAATGGCTGAACCCTGGTGAACCAGTCAAAGCCTGCCCCAAGCGAAAATTGACTCAAAAAAAGTTACTTGTGAGCGTTTGGTGGACTAGTGCCGGTGTCGTTCACTACAGCTTTCTTAAATCTGGCCAGACGATTACAGCAGATGTCTATTGCCAGCAACTGCAAATCATGATGGAAAAGCTAGCTGCTAAACAAACGAGGTTGGTCATTCGCTCTAGGCCACTGCTACTTCAGGACAACGCTAGACCACACACTGCACAAAGACTGCTACCAAATTAGAGGAGCTTCAATTGAAAGGAATTAATGAACTACCTATGAGATGGCAAAAGTGCATAGATATCAATCTTCCTTTACAAAACACCAATTTCATATGTAATGTCCTAATAAATACGCACCAAAATCGAGCCTTTCGTTTAGGAGCTACGACGACACGGACCAACAGACACACACGAACACGTCAAACTTAAAACATCTCTCTTTTGTGTAGGGGGTTAAAAATTGTACATTTTAACATTATCTACATTTTATTAACCTAATTAGTAATTAGGTTTAGTTACTAAGGTTTTGTTTTCAATGTAATAGACCAGGAAACGAGGAGATATATCGCCTGATGGTAAGCGTTTACGGTCGCCCACTAGAGGAGTTACAGTGCGTTCCCGGTCCTCAAAATCCCCAACCCCCCATGGGCCCCCGGTAACCTCACCCACTCGGCGAAACACACCGCAAGCGTTATATCACGACGGATTTCTGTGAGGCTGTGGTATTTATCCGATCGAGGAGCCGGCCCATTCGTGCCGTTAAACGGTTTTTTAGAGTTTCATAGATGATAAGGGGTATTGTCATCTATGATCGTGTTCATAGATGACAATACTCCTTGCCATCAGGCAAATGATCAGCTTATTTACCGCTTACGCGCTTATCGTCAGGCGACCCATCTGCTTTCTACCCCTTATAAAAACATAATTATAGTCCAGGAGCGCGCGCTACAGTTTTTCGATCAACACGTTTTCTTAAAGCCTTGGGCGGGTCTTTGAAGCCATCCTATTTAGCGATAGAAAGTTTATCTATACAGCCTTCACGCTGTGACAGGTGCGCAGGCTCTAAGGCACCGTATTATTGCTACCTTAAGGTCAATATTTGCTTGTTATTTTTGTCTTTGATTTTCTTTTATCTTTAAAGTGGCCTATAATAATTGGCTGTGTTTGCAATGTTGTATTAAAAAAGTATTTTGACAACCCACATACTCTCTAGAACTACTACAAAGACAACGCTAAGTTTTGAATCAGGCTTAAAACAGATTATTCATCCACCAGGCATCAATTGACTAAGCGGTGCGCAGTACGGCGCGAACTCCGGACTGTATGGCCGAGGTGTAGCGTGACGTCACGCTACTGTTAGCGGGATTCGGAAATTTTAGGAATTTTGAATTATAACTACTTAATATATTTGAATGAAACAAAAACAAGTGTATCTGTGTACATAACAGCTTTACCGTAACAATGTTTCATGTGATTTTACATACCCGATAACATTATACATTGTATAATTACTGTCTAACCGGCGTTTAGTCGGCGATGGGAGTTATTAATATGAGTGGCACGTAGCGGGCTCCTGGTCTATAACGCGCACATTATGCTGAATTATTACCGATATGTGCTTACTGCACCGGGTAGGAAGCAGGTACAGTCGGCTAGGTAAAAAGGTAATCCAGGAACAGAAACTACCTTTTCTTGGACCAAAGTTGTCACCTGGTACTATCCTGCTACTATATAAATATATTTATAGCATAGCATATATCGGAAATGGACTTAGACAAACTTTGCCACTCGCATGATGATATCTGACTAAATAGTAATTTGTTCTGCCTTACTTCATATCTCCTGCTAAAGTTGAATTATGTATTGTTTTATATAATTTGTCTGCATGTTATAAATATGAAATTCATTTAATTTTTAAGATGTACCTTAAAATTTCAATATAGAAAAATTACCATTGGATTTTTTGTATGAAAGCAATAATTTTAATTTGGTTTATAATTACAACAAGTATTAATATCTTACATTTACACAAAACAAACATTCATAATCACATACACCAAAAACTCATATATTTTAAAACGTTATACACTCTACCCACATAATATAGGGTTACATGGAAAGTCGTGCTGAATATTAAAGGACGTTATTACTCAGGTCATTTCTGATTGATTTGATCATATAATTAGGTATCCGAAACCTAACCGTTATGGAGATATTGAATTTTGATAAATTTTTTCAAAAATCTCAATTTTTTGGCTTTTATGTCGATTTTTTTTGGGACTAGAGCACCTGAAATCAATTTTTTTAATGAATTTAGTTATAAAATAAGTCAATCAATAAAAGCGATCAATAAAAACTAAACCTACTACTAACAGTTTAAAAAAACAGCCCGACAAATGGAAAAAAAAAAACATTAAGTGTTGTTAACTTTTAAGCGCTTTTTTTTAAAAAAAAGTATGGAACTTAAAAAAATAATTTAATAATAATATGATAATAATAATATAGTATAATACAGTACGTAAAGACTATTTTCAGGACGTATATCTGTACATGTCGTACGTTCTACCACTAAGGGTATACATAGTTAAAATTCGATCCCACAACAAATATATCGTGTGATATTGACCTTATGGAGGTTTCACAATTAACTGTATGTAGTCCAGAGATGCTAAAACTACAATCTGAAAGCTTATCAGGGTCTCTTAAAAATATTCAGCACAATCTCTTAACAGACATTACTTTAATCGACGCAAATAGTATTATTATTCAACTTCACGATAGTGACACTGTAATTCTGGGAGTATATCGTACACCATCTTACAAAAATATAGATAATTTCTGTGATAGCCTAGATTCGTGCTTGTCAAGGTTAAGTAAAGTAAAGTCAGTGATTTTAGTTGGTGACATCAATATTAATATAAGATGCTGCGATACGAACAGTAATACATATATGGACACTCTAGTTACTCATGGTCTACTTCCATCGCACCCTCAGCCCACACGCCTTGACAGCTGCCTCGATCACGTAATGGTTAAATCGGATCGTAGATCACAAACTTTTATCTTGGACACGTTTATCACCGACCATGCACCACTTTTATTAGCTTTGGAAAGTAGAGTCAAACGTAATGTAAAAAACGATTTTCGTACAAATTTCGTAAATTATAGGAATTTAAATAATGATCTTGCATTGGCAGATTTTAGTCGGGTATATCTCGCCTCCGATGTAAATTTGGCTGCGGCTGCCTTTGTTGAAATCGCTTCTAACGCAGTGTCTGCTAACTCTACAAAAGTACGAGTTCCCCATAAAAAGCGTCCTATCAAGCCACGGCTTACACCAGGTCTTGTACCATGCATCAGAAATCGTGATACTTTGCATAAAAAAGCCAAATTAAACCCTAACAATCCTATTTTACAGATGACTTACTCTAGATATAGAACTTTTTGTAATAATTTGCTAAAAAAACTTAAAACTACACACGAACAAAACGAATTTAAAAAATTTAAAATAATCCTAAAGGTATGTGGAGTACTATTAATAAAATAACATACTTAAAAAAGACAAATACGCCACCAATCGATCTTTTAAATATTTCCCAGAATTGTCACGACTCGGTGAATTATGTTAACAGTTACTTTGCAGGAATAGGTAAAACTTTAGCTGATGCGATATTACTTAAATGAAACACTATCTCGCCAAATCTAGTCAATATTCCCGAACAACACTCACAAAGAGATTCAATGGTACTAAGTGATGTAGATCACGCAGAAGTAGAAGCCGTAATTTTTTTTTTTTTAAATGATTGTGCAACAGGCGTAGATAATATTTCGACATTGGTTATAAAAACTGCCGTGACAAACTTGACCCACCCTATGACATTTTTATTTTATTTATGCTTCTCTACTGGGACTTTCCCGGAGTCCCTTAAGCGTGCACTCGTTCATCCCATTCATAAGGGTGGTAACAGGGATTGTGTAAGCACCTATAGACCTATTTCTGTATTGACTATCGTTTCGAAGATCCTAGAAAAGCTTCTAAATACTAGGTTAATTGGGTTCTTAAGTAAGAATCATATTATTGCTGAAAATCAGTATGGATTTTCTAAAGGTAAATCGACAGATGATGCTACTTTACACCTCACCGAAACGATAGCTAAATGCTAAAAGGTTAGACAAGGGTAACAAAGTTTTAGGGAGTGTTTTTGGATTTATCTATGGCCTTCGACACGGTTTCTGTGCCACTTTTATTGAATAAGTTAAAATCTATCGGGGTGCGTGGTGTTGTTTTGGATATTTTTCAGGACTACCTTTCGGAGCGCTCTCAGTGTGTAAAGATAGGAGAATTTCTGAGTAGGCTTTTTTTTTTGACCTACCCTCTTCTACTACTACATCAGCATATGCGAGATTTTCGCATATGCTGATGACACGGCCTTGATTGTATATGGGGGTAGTTGGGAGGAGGTAAAGCTTCATAGCTCAGAGAGATTATGAAGTGGTTAGATATTAACTTGTTAACCTAGAACCTGGACAAAACTAAATATATACCATTTTCTGCACGCTTAGTAGTTTAGGATTAGATCCTAAACTACCTGAGAATTTTTGTATTGTGGCCCATACCTGTGCTGGTAATGTCTGTCATTGTTCCAACTTAACGTTAGTAACTAAAATTAAATATCTAAGACTTGTCCTAGACAATCTCTGTTGGTCTCCCCACATACAAATTCTTACATCGCGCATAAGAAAACTGATTCCTGTCTTTCGCAATCTAAGGAGCTCGGCAGATATCAATACGGTAAGGTGTGCATACTCTGCTCTCGCACAATCTCTTATACAATACTGCATTATCGCATGGGGAGGGTGTGGAACCCGTACTTTACTGCCACTGGAGCGTGCTCAGCGCGCTACCTTAAAGGTAATCTATGGGTATCCTCGTCGCTATAGTACTTATCTTCTATATAGAGTCTGAGGTGCTCACGGTTAGGCAACTGTTCATCATGAGTGCGATTCTTCGTAAACATAGAGAGCTCCCCTACGTACAATCTAGCAAACGAAGTACATGGAAAATCTGTTCGACAGTTCGTCACCGAACCTAACTTGCTAGGCGACAATTCTACGTCATCTCCTCTCACCTCTACAATACAGCGAATAAACATAGTAATTTGTATCCTCTTACATTGAGCAAATGCAAACGAGTTATTTTAAATTGTTTAGTTTCTTTAGATTACAATAGTACTGAAAAATGTTTACAAAATCCATATACATAATTTACATCCCTATGAATATACAATATATACACACACCCACAACATAACACACACACACACACACACATACACACAGCATATAAACACACACACACACAACATATTGCATGGTACCATCTTGGAATTTAGTTATATTTTTCTTATGTTAACTTAATTCAATTATGTTTGAATTTACTTATTTGTTACCTGTATTAGTTCAAGAGTCCTATTGTACCTGCTTGTTTTTTAAGGCTTTTTCCTAGTTCCTCGAGCCGAAAACTCAGGCAGCTGCGACACTAATACTAGTACGGCTGCCGATGTTACCTTTATTGTCTATTTTGTGGAAATGTCTTTGTTATTTGCTAAATTGTATTATTTTAGTTGAATAATAAATAAATAAATAAATAAAAGAAGCAGTGAATCATGTGCCCGAAGTGTCCGCTATTGAGTTTCTGAGACGTTATATTATATAAATGGGAAAGTTTGTGAGGATGAATGAATGGATGGATGGATGTTTGTTATTCTTTCACGCAAAAACTATTGAACGGATGCTGATGAAATTTGGTATGGTAGTAATTTAGGCTTTAGATTAAATCATAGGCTACTTTTTATCTCTAAAAAGTACCTACAGTGTTTCCGTGGGATACCAAGTACAGTGTTTCCGTGGAATACTGTATTTACGAGGGCGGAGCCGCGGGCAAAAGCTACTGTTAAATATTTGCCAAAAAATGACCCAACGTTTATGACGCGCCGCCTTGTGGCAGAAAAAGAGTCGAAATTTCTTATTGACAGTTTTCATAATAACTTTGTCCACCAGATGGCACTTTGTGTGAGTCGGGTCTGCCTCCTTTTTTTTATTGCAGGGGAAATCTTCGGTAAGATACCTCTAGCCTGGGGATTGGACTAGAAGGTTACGTGGGATTCTTACCCACTAAAACCCCTGCGGCGGCCTACTTCAACACAACGGAGTGCTACGGGAACTACGGGATTACATCCGCGGCCCCCTGTGTTTTGTTGTTATGCTCATAATCGGGTCTAAAGGTCCGCAAAAGCTTCCATCATGGTACTACGTACCGAACCACTCGGGATCTGCCTCCTAGCGGCAGATATCGAAATCCCTCATTAAATGGTAATCAGTAAATTATTTCGACTGTACTTCGTAATGTATGTGCATAAGGCAATATTCATGATCTCCGCCTAATAGATAAGGCAGCATCACGATAAATAATGAACGAATTAATGAACGGTTTATATCAGTTTGTGATAATCTGAGCACCCTGTATAAATCTTAATTTATTTTTGATTTATCTATTGTTTCACGGTGTTTTTAACCCCCGACGCAAACAGAGGTGTGTTATAATGTTGACGTGTCTGTATGTCTGTCCGTGGCGTCGTAGACAAACGTATGAACCGATTTTCGTTATTATTCATCTAGTTTTTTTTGTTTGAAAGCTGACGTGATCGAGACTGTTCGTAGCTATAATTCATCATCATCAGCTCGCTCACTGCTTACAGACAATAGGCCCCCCTATTACTGACTGTTAGATGTCAAACTTTGTTCGCGTGGTAATATGGACCTGTGGCGGAGCAATTAGCGCCAAACCTGGTCAGCACCTCCGGTCTTCGGGGGGATTGACGTGGCGGACCAATTAGCGCCACAATGCTGAATGGCGCTATCGAAGTTTTCCAAGATCGGCGCTATATATACAACATCCGAAATGCATACTTGTGGGCTCGCTCGGTCGGAGATCTCCCTTTGGGGCTTCCACGATTCCCACACATCTTTGTTTACCTGGCGGGAACCGTACATTTTCCGAAATAAATGTTAGCCTATGTGTTGATCCATACCTACTACCCGTGTGGCAAAAATCCTTTCCTACAGTTTTTGTATAATATATCTACATTTAAACAGATCTAACATACCTCGTGTTTTTAAATATAACTTAACATTATATGATAGAAAATATATAAATAAAATATTTTCAATTAAACCAAGGTTTAAATAAAAATCATATAATCAGCCAGCCAACGATATAGCAATATAGAATTACTTTTGTAATATATTTGCAGTTCATGACCGAACGAGCATTTGATCGAGTCGTGTGAACTGTGAACGGGTTCGTTCATCAATAATTCTATCAATTTATATTCATTAAAATATTATTTTCGGCACACGGTTTCAAAACTACGTGATTTAATATACGCAACGCTTAAAGTTTTAATAAAATTGTATGGTTAAATTTTAACATGGCTGTACCGACTTACTACCTAAAGTTTTATCTATACTAATATTATACAGAGGTAAAGTTTAGTTCGCATTGAATAGGCTGACATAGGCTAATATTTTCGCGGGAAAATGTACCGTTCCCGCGGGATTTTATTTTGCGCGTGCGAAGTCGCCACATGTGTATTTAATGAGTACCTTATTTTGTTATTTCTACTACTTAGATTTTATTTAGTTCCACCCGTCCTTTCGCGTGTAATCACTAACGGCCGGTTTCAGTAACCTAGTATCTACTAATAACTATTTGTTAAAAACGTCACGTCATCAACGTCACCGACGAATATTCCTCTAAGTTTTTTTTATTTTTGGCTTTTTTTATTTCCAGAACTTAATATACTTACAATTGTTAAACTTAACCTATAGTATATAAGTGCGCCACAAACCGCATCGGTTTATCTGGGGACTGCAGTTCGCACAAATACGTACGACTTGCTTAGGTACAATAGAAATCCATTATTGTGTATAACAATATACATAAATTTGAATTAATCTATATCTTTTTCAGTATAGTCCTTTTTTTTAAAAAAATGTTTACGAAAATTCTGCTGCTTTACAATTTTGACTTGTAATTTTGGGGGTAAGCTGTTAACAATTGTTGGTATTATATTTCTTAACATTCTAGAACCGTATACATTATTCGACTTAAAAATAGTAAACTTACTTTTTTTGCAATTTCACATAAATGAACTGGTCTAGTTTTTTGTAAAAGTATATCTTTATTTTTACATTCATTTAGAAAAGCGAATTTGATTACCTAGATCGATTTTTCTTCTCCAAACTCCCTGCATACTAAATTTCGTGGTAATATTGTCAGCCTTTTCCGAGATTCCGATTATATATATTATACAAGATTGCCTCGTTTAAAGGAGACACGTTTTATATGACATCAGTCATACACTGCATATGCGCTGTGCAGCGCAGTGTAACCTGACATTCGAACTGTTGCAATGACACTTGTATCTTCTTGTGTATTACTACACAATTTTTACATAATACAGTTCGATTTTGAATCGCTATCTTTTAAATGCCGCGCCGTGTCGCGTCTCGGTGTAAGTTATTTGTTAAGCTGACGCTGACTGACGCTTAGAGTAATTTGTTAAGCTATAATCATCATAATCTTTATTTGCTAGAATATGGTAACAAAGTTGGTATTAACCTAATTTATTACTTTTGGAGAACACGTCATATTCTGATAAGCTCTATTTAGTGGTCCATTAGATAGATTAATTTTTTATTTGTTTTTGATTTTGTTTGATTTTGTTAGCATATTGCGTATTCAAATAAACTACATAGTTATTAAATTATGTCATTGACATCACTACTAATAGATGTCGCTTTTCCGCATCTGCCACTAATTAATTATCTTTTATCCCCCGAGTTTAATGTATAATATTATTGATTTTTTTGTTCGTATGTTCATAAAGTACAACTTACAATAAATTCTTTTTGTAACCACGTATTTTAATTACCAGGCAGTAAATGTATGGCGACTTGCCGATTAGTTTTTTAACATTTAAATACAATTTTATAATATGAAAGTGAGGTTAGGTCATAGGTACATCACTGGTAACATTTAATTATAAATAATAATATTGTAAGAAATAAATAAATTATAAGGTACATTGTGCATTAAATAATAATTCATTAAGATTCCATAAGATGAAATTGTTTAATAGAAACATGTCAAACACAAAATATTATAAAATATAAATCGACTAACAATGAATCCTGTTGTACAAGTAATATAATAAAACTGCCTCCGTGGTCCAGTGGTTTAGAGCTTGGCTCTCGACTCGGAGGTCGTGGGTTCGATTCCCGCATTGGAACAACAAAAACTGTTGTTGCCAAGTTTGGTTAGGACAATGCAGGGTGATCACCTGATTGTCTGACAAGAAACATGATCCATGCGTCGTATGGGCATGTCAAAAGTCGGACCTGCGCCTGATCTCTCGCCATTCGTGTCGGTCTGTCCGTCCCACTGGGTTTCGAGTGTAGAGGAAGAGAGAGTGCTCCTGTACTGCGCATACACTTGGGCACTACAAAATAACTCCTGCGTAGCTGGCCTGGTTTCAATAAAACCGGCCCCCGTCACCGAAATCGGTGTGGGGAGCTATTATTATTATTATAAAATAGAGATATTAGAACAACAATGTAAATCAGTCAAATTCATTTCAAGCAAAAATCGAGTGGTTAATGTTTATTATAACCACACGTTCCTAAATTAATGAAATCATAATAAAATATCAACGGTTTCAATGGTGACCCTTAAGGTAGCCTTCTATGCGACCGCGACCCGCGACCGAGACAGGGTCGCGGAGCCACTGCTTAGTATGAATTTATATGGAGCACAAAACAATCCCCGCGACCCGTAAGTTATATTTAACCTGATTCGCTAGTTCGCTGGTCCCGGTCGCATAGATCGGAAGGCTACCTTGAGATATCGGTGACAATAATTCAAAGTGACAGATTGAGCGACAGACCATCGCTCAACTCTCGTCTCTCGCCCTTCCGTTCCGAGGTCAGTGGTCACGGAGGCACGGAGGACCAAGTGTAATGGAATAATTAATCTGTTTGTACCCGCGAAAATCAAGATCAGTTGGTTCTGGTAATGATTTTTATTGATATGTATTGATAAATTATATTATCAACTAGCTTTTTCCCACGGCTCCGCCCGCGTATATACAGTATCCCACGGGAACACTATACTTTTCCGGGATAAAAAGTAGCCTATGTGTTAAACCAGAGCTCGAACTACTACCATACCAGATTTCATCGAAATCCGTTCAGTAGTTTTTGCCTGAAAGAGTAACAAACATTCATCCATCCATCCTCACAAACTTTCACATTTAAAATAGTAGCAGGATTTTCACTATTACAAAACTAAGCCTAAGTTTTACATACATATTTCGTTTGTATGGATACTGTATGTATGCGGGCGGAGCTGCCGGGAAAAAGCTAGTTAATAATATAATTTAACTCAGACCATTTCATAAATTTCATTAAGTTGAAATATATAACGTTTTGCAGTAGCAATTAATAATTGAAATTTATATGAAAATTGTTTTGAAATCAGCTCTAATGTCAGTGTTAGTAATTTTATTACATTTTATTTTGTACGCTAGTACTACTAGTGTTTCCCGCGGCTCCGCCCGCGTAAATATACTATCGAGTAACCCGCGGGAACACTGTACTTTTCCGGGATAAAAAGTAGCCTATGTTTTAATCCAGAGTCTAAACTACTGTAATACCATATTTCATCAAAATCTGTTTAGTAGTTTTCGCGTGAAAGCGTAACAAACAAACTTACATTCACATTTATAATATTAGTAGGGATAAAAGTAAGTATATGTTTCAAGTTTTATTTAATGTTTTTCTGCTAAAGTTGTGAATAACGTTACAGATGCTAGTCTCTTTCATAAAAACACGTAAAAATCGTTACAAAAATACATATAATAAAACTCTTAAATATGTGTACCGTACAAAAAGTATTAAATATACTTCCCGTTATCTCGCCCCGTAACACAAGTTCTTCGGATACTTAGCACGGGGCCAGATTGACGTGGTGTGAAGCGTCCATAGATATTATTATCAGGCAGCAATATGATATTCCCACAGCTAGAGATAGTCTTTCTTCTCAATAAGGGCAGATACAACGTCGATCGTCGAACACCAAAGAACCTTCACGACGAAATTCGACGTAGGGATGGGACTGTATGATCCGGAAACCGGCGGGCCGGGGAAAATTTAGAGCATTGAAAGTAGAAATCTACGCAAATACAATAGAGTTGAAAATCGATGTGTCGAGTGTCGAGCTGTCATATAATATGACATTGATATTTGACTCGACTCTTGTGTGTTCGATTTTCAGCTCTATTTTAGTAGCGCTAGTTCTAATTTTAGTGCTCTGAATTTTCCCCGGCCATCCGGATTCCGGATCATAAAGTCCCAGCCTAGGGCTGTCGCCACCAACAAACAATCCATGCTCTACGCGCTGGCTGGTCCACCAGATTGTTCGCGAGAGAGTCCACATTTGTCGTGTCCACATCTAATCGACAAGCTATGTCGTCTACATAATATTATGTCTTTAACGCTGGTACTATATTGTCCGGAATCCGTAAGGCCGTGGAAAATTCAGAGCAGTAAAATTAGAACTCGGCGCTAATACAATAAAGTTTAAACACTACCTAGTGCACCTACAATCATCTGATTAATTTCATTGCGAGTCTCAAGACAGATTTAGCATACCCTCAGGCACCCCTGAGATCATATCAAAGGGGTTTTGTGGTTGGTTACCGCTGTCGATCCTGGCAACACAGGGGTGTCAGTGGAGTGGATCAGTAGATAGTTCGACACTCGACACTTCGATTTTCAACTCTATTGCAATAGCGCATAATTATATTTCTAATGCTCTAAATTTTCCCGGGACCGCCGGATTCCGGATCATAATAATTAAGTCCCAGCCTAAGGGCTCACATAAGTGAAATGCAGTGGACTTTGTTCCAGTGGCAACGATGGACGTGGACGCGGTGGTCGGTCGCCGTGCCACGCTGCCGTGCGACATCGAGCCGGCCACACACGACGACCGCGTGTACATGGTGCTATGGTTCCGGCACGCGGGGGGCAAGCCGCTGTACAGGTAAGTGCTGGAGGCAGGAGTGTGCATCCGGGCTGAACGGTCCGTAGAACTCCATTCCTATCGGCTTCCCTTACGGCCGCAAGCCGCTGTACAGGTGAGCGCTAGAGTTATCCAGGAGTGTGAAACAGGGCCGAACGGTCCATAGAACTCCATTCCTATCGGCTTCCCTTACGGCCGTAAGCCGCTGTACATGTGAGGTCTAGAGTTATCCAGGAGTGTGAAACAGGGGCGAACGGTCCGTAGAACGTTAGAAGTTCGGTTTTTAGCTTTATTGTATTAGCGCAGAGTTATATAAATCTTCAGTGCTCTGAATTTTCCCCGGCTTTACGGATTCCGGACAATATAGTCGCGGCCTTAAGGTCGTAAGCCGTTGTTTGAGTTGTAAACATGCGTGTACGGTCGCTTGTGAACCTTATCGTCATATCCATAAGGTTGACAAGAGCTTTTAAAATTGAGAAAACAACTTTTTACCGTTTCATCGTCCGATTAGAACTGTGACGTAAATAGCCAATAACCATCGATTATTACGCTCGTTTCCGTAGCGGAAATGTTCCCGCACTCCGCAGACAAAAGCTAATGATCTGTGTGATGTTAGTTATTGGGTTACTGTGCTGTTTATGGAAGTGGCTAGAAATATCAACAAATTCTTTAAGAGTATATAAAGCTATGCACACTGTAACCGTAGAGTCGTGCCGCGTCGCAAATGGGACCAATACGGACTGGGAGCAATGGCAAAGTGATGCACCTCTCGTAGAATGATCCAAATCGATACAAATTTAAAAAATTTGACGTCCCCCTCAGCGGCCCACAGTTTTTCCACACAGTCGCGGACGCACAGTATGCTTGTAGTAGTGCAATGAAATCGAAAGCTAACTATGAAGCTGTTTATCTGTTCCTCTTTCTTTAAATTGTTGCAATAAGCTAGTTGCCTAGTGTCGAATATCACATTAAAATATATATTTTAAAATTGTTGTTTAGTGATAAATAAATCAAAAAGAACTTTTGTTTTGAATTTAGGTTGACACGATTAAAATTTATCAGGAAACAAATAACACACCTCTTACACACCGCCATACATTGTGTAATGACAAACGTATGGCGGGTGCAACTCGTGACGTCACAGGCTGGTATATCGTCTATTTCATATTGTAAATTTAAATCCGAAGGATCTTCGTTATTTTATAAGATTTACAGAAATGGGTTTTAGATTGTTTATTATCATGTTGTCTTATATATAAGAATTATTATTTAATAAGTGTTAAACTATATATGTATATATATATAAAAAAAGAAAGTTGTGTTAGTTACACTAATTATAACTCAAGAACGGCTGAACCGATTTGATTGAAAATTGGTGGGGAGGTAGCTTAGAGAACCAAGAGACGGACCATTATATATATATATATATATGTTGTTTGTTTGTTTGTTACGCTTTCACGTAAAAACTACTAAACCGATCATCATGAAGTTTGGCACAGACATAGAGTAGACTACGGGGAAGTACATAGGCTACTTTTTATCGCGGGAAAATGTTCGGTTCCCGTGGAATACTGTATTTACGCTTCTACGTAAAAACTACTTAACCGATCATCGTGAAGTTTGGCACAGACATAGAGTAGACAACGGGGAAGTACATAGGCTACTTTTTATCGCAAGAAAATGTTCGGTTCCCGTGGAATACTGTATTTACGCTTTTACGTAAAAACCACTTTACCGATCATCGTGAAGTTTGGCACAGACATAGAGTAGACTACGGGGAAGTACATAGGCTACTTTTTATCGCGGGAAAATATCTTCCCGTGGGATACTGTATATATGCGTGCGTAGCCGCAGGGAAATTGCTAGTAATAATATAAATCAAAATTGTTTCAATAGCGGCACCTATTATTCGATAGCAATAACAAAATAAGGATAATAGTACATCTACTTTGTGCTAGGTGGCACTTTTATTTCATTATTTCACAAAAAAAGATCTAAGAACAAAAAAAAAGATGTCCAATATTGACGAAAAATATGTATTTTGAATCAACGTTTCTATTCGTATAGACGCCATCAACGATATTCGCATACAAAAAGCACGCTGCTTGACGTGTTGCGGTCGGCACAAATGGGATTTTATGTCTGCTCTGCTGTGGGTTTACTTCGAGAACAGTCAATAAACATAGATACATGAGCCATTTGCTCCCCAATACACAGAAACGACAAAAAACTGTACACTTTGATGTTCCGTGTACCCGTCACCCGGGGTTGAGCGCCCGGTGTAAACAAACAGTCGAATATTGAGTCCGTGGTCAGTGACCCATGGGTTGGAAATGACCTCAAACCTCTGACCTAATTTAAACTTTAAGGTTATAGTCGAAAAGAAGACAAATAAAATAGATACTCATCAAATAATGAAATCAAAACAAATATAGATATTCAGGGGGTGTGATAGCCTTTAATTATGTCCAGATTATTCTTAAAACTACGAATTACAATACTAAAGAAGCGTACCGCTAATATATTGAAGTAAATTTTCTTTACGCACGCTTGACGGATGAATGCTTGGTGAATGCGTGACGAGAGCGTTACGAGAAGAGTGATCGGGCGAGGCTAACGGAAGTTGAGAGGGAGATATAAGTTAGTAAAGACAGAAAGAGAGAGAGTTACGTTTCGTATATTACTGAAGGTACAAGAGAGAGCGGTGCGAGCACACATTTTCTTTCTCTCTTTCTCTTATAGCCAGTAACGTTTCGTATATCTAAGACGGTGCGGGCCTATTGTCTGTATCCACTGTATGAGCAAGAGAGAGCAGTACGCGCGCACATTTTCTTTCTCTCTTAGTCAGTACATGCAAATAGAATAGTTTTACTTCACTCGTGTGTAATGCGCACTCGCTTTGGTTTCATTTCCGCACACGAACAAATAGCCATGACAGACACACTCACACTCCCTCCCTTGTCGGAGCGCGCTAATCTTAGGACCTACACTTGAAACCCCGAGAGCAACTAATTTTGGTGAACACTGATCGTCGGCCAAAAGCTGTCAAAACGAAAAGTACACTAAATTCAATTCCCCCAACGTAACATACGTGTTATTTGAAATTAATTCGCAATTTAATTTGGTCGAATTATCTGACTCATTAATAATCGGTAATATTTAAGACATTTTACAGGCCACTTATTGGTGGTTTCAGTGGTGGTTGGTTGGTTATGACCAAGTGGGGAAACTGTATATTCAATTTGACGGTTCTTTTTACATTTTTTTGACGTGACAACGTCTTATAATTCGATGGAGCTGGCTGCACGCACGAAAAAACATGACTCATGCGGCGTTACCTGGCTCTGAGGCGTTCCATATGACGTCACGTTCAACTATCGTCAGTAAACCGACTTTACAGACAATCGATTGTTTTTAATTATTCTGGTGAACCAGACTTTACTTTTTCGATTTGAATAATTCATTCTGTCTTGGGTTGTTCATTTGTTGAGGAAAGCTAGAGTTTGGGCTATAGGTATACACCACGCGTGTTCTCTTCCTACGAACCGATGTCGCGGGTAACTGTGGGCTTAGCACGAACAATTGATCACAACGAAACGTATTCGTATCGTTGTAGAATAAAAAATGTACAGGCGCTGACGCTGTCATGTTTTCTTACAACCTTTAACACTCGACGAAATCAGAGCGGTGGTACAAGTTTGAAATGTCTGTCAGTGTGTCTATCCGCGGCATCGTAGCTCCCAAACCGATTTTGATCTTGCCTTTTTGTTTAAAAGCTGACATGATCGAGACGGTTATAATTCGTCACCATCAGCTCGTACCTAGTTGTAATTTTGTTTATCATTCGATAAAGTTACTAATACGTTATTGTCAATTGTCGTGCAGCTTCCAATAAGGCAACTTACTAACATAATATCCTACTAAATGAACATAGAATATACATTAGTGAGTGTACTAAGCCGAGCCGTGTCTGTAGGGACAGACAGACAGAGGGACAGACACCAACGATGACGGATCCTCATTATTCCACTGTGGAATGATGGCATATGCTGGGTTGCAATATCGGGCTTAGAATTTGATATCGTTTGTGGCTGAAATGTAGTAGTCCGAAGTCACGGAATAGTTTGAATAGTTTATATTCTCAGTCAGTGGAATATGAGCCAAAACATTTCTAAACTACCATTTTGTGTCTACTAATTATAATCAACTAGAGGCCGCAATAACAAATTTGCGCATAGTAATTTTTGCCTCTTATTTAGAAAAAATGTAAATATTAACTATGGACCCTTCTAATGATATATATATATATATATATATATATATATATATATATATATATATATATATATATATATATATATATATATATATATATATATATATATATATATATATATATATATATATATATATATATATATATATATATATATATATATATATTCTCCCCACTCCCCATTCCGATTTCGGTGACGGTGGCCGGTTTCATCGAGACCAGGCCAGTTACGCAGGAGTTAGTTTATAGTGCCCAAGTGTGTGCGCAGTACACAAGAGAAAGCTCTCTCTCCTCCTTTACTCTCGTAACCCAGTGGAACTGGCGAGAGATTTTTGTTGTTCCAATGCGGGAATCGAACCCACGACCTGCGAGTCGCGAGCCAAGCTCAAAAATCTAAACTGTTTTTGTTTATTGCGTAATATCTGTTTTGTTTTTTTTTTGTCTTGTATTATGTTAGTTTGTTTCATGTTATTGTGTCTTATTACGTAAATCTATGTATGTAATGTAATGTCTTATTTTGTCGAATATATGTTTTATTGATATTATTATTATTAACCACTAGACCACGGATGCTGTTATCCATCTAATTATATAACGTTGGTAGATATATATTATTATTTTACACAAATTAAAAATATATTTCCATCGACATAAACGGTGGCTGATGAAAAAGTAAGTAATTTGGGAAATATAAAGAATAGCACGGGGTGTCCTACTAATATTATAAATGAGAACGTTTGTGAGGATGGATGGATGGATGTTTGTTACTCTTTCACGCAAAAACTACGGAACAGATTTCGATGAAATTCGGTAGGGTAGTAGTTTAGGCTGTGGATTGAGATATAAGCTACATTTCATCCTGAAAAAGTTCAGTGTTCCCTTGGGAATTGGGATGCTGTATTAACGCGGGCGGAGCCGCGGGCAACAGCTAGTTGCAACATTATTTCGTACAAATCATATTACACGAATCGGCGGCGTGGCGACGACTTGCTCGGCCGCGTCGTCGCGCGTCGGTCCTCAACACAGCAAGTGTTCGCAACAATTTCACTAGCGTATTATTAACGGCGCTCAATCGAAACTCCAATTCTCGAAATTCACTTACACTTCCATTTTACTTTTATTGAAAATTGTATCCCGCGACTTCATGCGCGCAGAAGTAAATCCCGGGGAAACTGTACATACTGTCGCAATGAAAAGTAGCCTATGAATTTGTGCCAAATTTCATCAAATCGCTCCAGTGGCTTCGAAGCCCATTCAATTCAAACAAACGAATCTTTCATCTTTATTAATTTAGCATAGATAAATGAATCGTCTTTATATGTTACTGATTTTTAGAGTTTGGACCAATCAAACGAGTTTGACGTTTAAGAGAATAAATACCATATGGGGAGTTTTGCCGGGGAGTACAATGGGTGACGTGGTGAATTTGTAATATTTCATTTTGTGTTATCTCGGTTCATAATGTGTAATATTGGTAGAATATTAACTATTAAATATTAGTTAACGTGCACAAGTGTGGGCAAGTGGTACAACTTCTAAAAACGTGCTATCTGTGTGTTTCCCGCCAAAACTCCCTGGGAACTTTCAGTAAAGCGTTACCACTTTACTGAATCGACTGACATGACTCATTGACTGTACTGACTATTTATTTGGACTTTGACTAGACTTTAGACTTGACGATATAGGAATACAGTGTTTAAAATTGAAACGAAAGTTCTATTTCCCGCCTTTTTTACTTGACATTGGCAAATGGTTTTAAGATAAACCGACGCCATATATAAAAAAAAAAAAACATACCGGTTGTCTGTATAGTCGGTTTACTGATGATAGTTAAAAGTGACAACGTCAACAACAACAACAACAACAACAGCAATAATAATAATAATAATGAGGTAAAGGCTAGGTACTTGGTAACGGTACATGGTAACGATAACGGGTAACAGGTAACGCATGAGTCATGTTTTTTCGTGCGTGCAGCCGGCTCCATCGATTTATAAGACGTTATCACGTCAAAAACCATATGACAATAGTCACCTGTCACACACTGCACATGCGCTGTGCATCGCGGTGCACTTGATATTCGAACTCTTACCTCTTCTTTTGTAATGAATAAAGTTCAATTTTGAAAAGCTATCTTCAAAGCGTTTCTTTTCAGTGTGAATTGACCCTTAGTTTCACATCGAAGCACAAAAGGAATTTCGGCGGTTTAAACGGTCGAGTCGGTAGCGTCGGTGCAGCACAATATAAAACAGGGTACAGACTAATATAAAACAGTCGAGCGATCGGCCCGCATTCGGGAATTGATGATGCAGCCCGCTACCGACGCCTTGGTGAGCAGCCCGAGTCTTGGGCTCGGGCGGTAGCGATTTCTGGTTAAGTGTTAAAAATGAAAGGTTCCATTTGAAATATCACTTTGGAGATACACGTGTTTAAGCTGTGGAAAAGTGAATGGTTTATATGGGTTCTTCGTGCGCGCAAAATGAGAATCCGCGGGAACCGTAAATTATGCCGCGATGAAGTAGCCCATGTCCTTCCTGGATTTCATCTCGGCACAGGGCCATCAGTCAAGATGCATTCGATAATTTCGACGGCGAACTTCGAAATCAAAAATGTATGGGATTTGACATGAGTCATCGATAAGTGACATGTCGCTTGCGATGCGTTATGTCAAACCCCATACATTTTGTTTTCGAACTTCGCCGTCGAAATTATCGAATGCATCTTGACTAGAGGCCCAGGTCCGTGATCTCATGTATGATCGTGCCTTACATGATGATCGGATGAGTAGTTTTTAGGTTTTTTTTTTATGAAATGTACCAGGAAACGAACAGACGGATCCGGACCTGATGGTAAACGATTACCGCCGCCCATAGACACTCGCAACACCAGAGGAGTTGCACATGTAACTCCTCTGGTCCCCACAGACTTGCGTTCCTGGTCCCTAAAATAGTTTAGTAGTTTCCAGGTAATAGTTTCAATGTAGGACAATTCTATAATAGTTATATAACTATCTATACAAAAAATAAAATTAAAGTGTGTGTTTGTAATTTTAAAATTACAAATAAAATGAACAGTTTTTCACTAAATTCATACGAAAGTATAAACGGGAGTTGCGATAAAAACTTTTAACATTTTTGTCTGTCCGCCTGTGTGTTTGTTCTGGCTAATCTCTGAAACGGCTATTCAATTGGACCTATTTTCTTGGGACTTCTGGCAGATATATAGTAACTTGGCTGCTGTTATCTTAGTGTTCCGTTTAATAAATAGGGCTGTTTCAAACTAGCGGGAACACTGTACATTTTCGAGATAAAATGTAGCCTATGTGTTGATACAGAGCTTGAAACTACTACCATACCAAAGCGTAAAAGAGTAACAAACATCCAT
The DNA here is from genome assembly GCA_963565745.1 of Phengaris arion. Taxonomy (NCBI): domain Eukaryota; kingdom Metazoa; phylum Arthropoda; class Insecta; order Lepidoptera; family Lycaenidae; genus Phengaris; species Phengaris arion. The sequence goes on along the minus strand of OY751444.1, from coordinate 3,185,234 downwards.
CCATCAATCCATCTATCCACACAAACTTTCACATTTATAATCGTAGTAGGATTAGTACGTCAAGGAAGTACATTTTAGTAGTTTACTGCAGCATAGAAGACATGCGGGACGTTATTTGTACTGGAATTAGTTTTGCGTCTGCAGCGTCTAGCGTCTAGTGTCTACGGCCCGCATGCAGAGCGCCTGGTAATGGGTTTGTGAGAGGGAATTAAGATGTTTTAACAAGTATGAAGCTTAATAAATAATAGCTCGGCGTATGCGATTTCGGTGACGGTGGCCGGTTTCATTGAAACCAGGCCAGCTACGCAGGAGTTATTTTATAGTGCATAAGTGTGTGCGCAGTACACAAGAGCTCTCCTCCTTTACTCTCGAAACCCAGTGGGACGGATGACCGACACGACTGGCGAGAGATCAGGCGCAGGTCCGACATGTTACATGCCCATCCGACGCATGGATCATCTTGTCAGACAATCAGGCGATCAGCCTGCATTGTGCTAACCAAACATGGAAACAATCGAACCCACGACCTCCGAGTCGAGAGCCGTGAGCAAAACAGAGTATGAAGCTCAACATAACACTAATTACGTAAGCTCAACCTCTTGGGATACAGATGTTGCAGTACTCGGATTGTTAATACGGCTTCTAGAGACATTATTCACACATCAAAAAATTTAGGTTTTAAAAAAAAAACACCTTTCCATATAGCTTATTAAATAACACTCACGGAATTTCCCCTACGTGATGTCTAGCGATGGAAAATTGTTCGACTTATATATATATATATATATATATATATATATATATATATATATATATAGTACTCTAAAATATGAGTAACTTCTCAGAAGCAACAGTATACCAAAAGTCAATATATTCAAAGGTACAGCGATTTGTATACAAAGTCTCGTGAAAGCGCTCCATACTAAAGTCGTGCTTAGCTGTGACGTCACGCCTAGGTTAAAGTGTATGAAGTACACGGCCGCAAACATATTTGTAAATATCTCCGATATTTGTGCGTTTATGTTCATACTTATCGTAATGAATATTTTTGTATATGATGTAGGTTTTGTTTACTAATATAGCAAAAAAAATTTAACTTTTTTGTACTTTTTTGATGTATCTAATTACTAAACTACACATAAAATATTAAATTTTTTGACATTCGCCAAGTAGTGATGCCTCAATATATCTAAGTATATTAATTAAACTAAATAGTTTTGATGTAGTCATCATCTCTCTTCTACTTGCTAAAAATTCTGTTATTAAAGTTAATGTATTAGACTTTGTAAGTTTAGTTAAGATAGTGTCAGTTGTTCTTTCTAACAGTATTGTAACTATTAGGTATTTAAAATATGTAGTTGAAAACGCTACATATGTCTAAAAAAACTCGACAAGAGATTATAGGCAAGAGGTTATAGAGGTTATAGGCAAATCATAATTAGTAATGTAATTAGTTTTAAGGTTACGTTCTCATAGACAGCGAGACTGTACATGGAAGATAAATAAGAAAAACTATTACATGCGAGGGGGGGGGGGGGGGGGGGGGCTTATGAACGGTACGGAACCCAGAATAATGATTTTTAGAATTTTTGTCTGTTTGTCTGTACGTTTGTACGCACTAATCTCAGAATCTGCTGAACTGAACTGAGCTGAACTGAATTTTCATGAAATTTGGTATGGTAGTAGTTTAGACTCTGGATTAACATATAGGCTACTTTTTATTGCGGAATCGTACATTTGTACGATTCCCGCGATATTTGGTTTTGCGCGTACGAAGTCAGCGGCTGCACCGATTTGAATGCGGTTTTCACTAATGCGTTTTGGTTTGGTCTACAAAAAAAATGCGGTTCATAAATATAAAAGTTATGTAAGTCTAAATAATTATAAAATATAAAATAACTGATTAGTTGAACTGCAGGCTTAGCATGCGCACCCTAGAAACACCGAAGAATCGACAAAATTACAGATTGAAGAAACATTAATACCATTCGGAGCAAAATAGATCATATTGTAAGGCAGCAAGGTCGATGCATCGTCGGTATGAGAAACAACATTTCTTCTCTTCCCGAGCATGAGCTCACAAAATGGCTGCTTTTGACAGATAAAGTAGAAACGTTTTCTTTTTTTTCTCGTATTTTTTTTCAATAATAAACTAGATGAAACTTTTCGTAGATATTACCTAATCGTTGATGTATATTATTACCAGGAGGAATAAGTGAGAAGTTCTATTATGGTCGCAGCGCTAACTCATGTTAAGCAACGCCGGTCATATATTCAACTAGGATGGGTGACCACAATCCCAAATATTTTTAAGATCAATGTCTATACGAGATCAAGAGATTTTCCAAAACATTAAAACACGGCGACGAACATATCCTTACTCATTATAAACGCGAAAGTTTTGTGTATGGATGTATGAATGTTCGTTACGCTTTCACGTAATAACAGCTGAACGGGTTTTGATGAAATTCGATATGGTAGTAGTTTAGTCTCTGGATTAACACATAGGCTACTTTTTATCGCAGCAAAAAGTATGGTTCTCGCGAGATTTCTTTTTCGCTTAGGTACGAAGTCACAGCTAACATCTGAGCTACACTTATATTATAAAGAGGTAAAGTTTGTTTTCGTCTGAGTTTGTGACTTTCCGAGATTGTAAAAGGTAATCTCTGGATCTGCTTCATTCTATGTACTAAAAATTCTTATACCAATAGAAAACCACATTGTTTGCGAGTGTCATAGTATATATATAATAATAATAATAATAATATCTATGGACGCTTCACACGACGACAATCCGGCCCCGAGCTAAGTATCCGAAGAACTTGTTACAGGTATGCCCACCAGACAACGGGAAGTGTATTTAATACTTTTATATTACACACATATTTATTACACATCCATGACCCAGGAAGACGGCTTTTGGCTTGAGCACCAACGCGCTGAACCACTGAGCTACCCTCTATTATAACCACCCCAATATTAACCCAAAAAATCATAAATCTTTTCCGTGGTAGTCGGATTTGCAAAATTAAATCGCAAAAAAAAACTAGCGAACGAAATCGTTTCTGAGAAACGATGAGAGATGAACTCAATAGAGTTCTAAAGGAAAGCTGTAGAGTTTGACAGTGCCTGCAAACAATATAAATAGCGTTTTCCCGCGGCTTCTCCCGCGTCAAATTAGGTTTTACTCGATGTCTTTATAATGATACTAGCTGTTTCCCCCGGCTCCGCCCGCGTAAATATACTATCGAGTATCCCGCGGGAACACTGTACTTTTCCAGGATAAAAAGTAGCCTATGTTTTAATCCAGAGCCCAAACTACTACCATACTAAATTTCATCAAAATTATATCTAGGGGGTGTATACTTTTAGCCTCCACTGTTACTATATTGCGGGTATATTTGCTTTAGAAGTATTTTGCCACGAACACTCCCACGCGGGCGAAGATGCGGGCAAAAGCTAGTTAATAAATAATGATTATAATTGGGTTTTTGGTTTTTTTTGTGATAAACGGAAAGATCATATATTTTTTTTATTTATATTTTTCGCAAATCAAAATAGAGATGAATTTTTGAATGCAGTACCGAAGAGACGCCGACAGCTCCCGAACAAATCCGAGCGCGTGTGACGTCATAATGTTGTTTTTCCCTCCAGGGTATCGCAACTGGCGATCGGAAGTATTTGCGTTCGAAATTCAAAGTTATAGTCGTATTCTTGACGTTTCAGTATGTAGCTTTAACATTATGACGTCACAACTGTGGCGACCGATCGTGGCGCGTTCATAGTCACGTGATTTAAAAAAAAATATATCATTTTTTAATTGCATATTAGTAATTGAAAAAAAAAATCAAGTTTCTCGCATTAAATATCAATATTATTAATAATAAAGTTAAAAATAGGTCCCTATTTTTTCTCATAAAATCATATGTCATAATTTTACTTGGCATAACTTAATTTGACCTTATAGTAGATTCGCATAATATTCATTTGGCATAACTTTTTAGCATATTTTTTTTACGCATAATGACATAAAGCATAATAATAATTGTTAAGCATATTTATTGTAAAGCATACATTTTTTTACGCATAACATTAATTAAGCATAATATTTTTATGCATACTATTAAAAAGCATAAATATATTTACGCATAATGATATTTAAGCATATTATTATATTTACGCATGCTTGTTTGTATCATATTTTTTTTGGCATACTAATGTCAAAATATAATATTTATACGCCGCATAATTAATTATGTAAACATTATTACACAATTTTACTGCATTGTTCTAACGAAACATTACGTAGGCGCTTTACATATTGGCTAGAATGACGTTGATTATATTTTATTTTCCTACCGACATTTCACAAACCGTGTCGCTTTGTTGTATTTGATAAGTTTGTCTCGTAAACAAGTAAATATTTATCTTACAAATGGACACTACATTGAAAACTTTAGAAAAAGGGGGAATAAACCTAAATATGAACCGATTCATTTACAAGAAAAATAGACTAATGATAAATTCTACTGGGTGTGCTAGTTGAGACGAAATAACAATCACAATTGTAATTCTCGACTGATTACGAGATTAAACTCGGACAAACAACACCAGCTGCTATCTAAGAACATGCCCAGCCACAACCACGAGCCCTACGCTCCTAGGGATCGAGTATGTTTTGCTTTTGCATTAAATAACCTTTCGTATTAACTAGTTTAAATATGTTAGCGGCTTACCTACTTTACATGTTACATGTTACATGTTGTACCTGATTTTTATGTTTCATAAATATGCGTTTAATTACCTTAACCGTGTTTTCATTATGTCCTTCAAATTTGACAAAAAATATGCCTACCGAGTTTTATGCCAAAAAACAATTATGCCAAAGTATTATTATGACAAAAAATTTATGTCTTACGAGTTATTAAATTAGGACAAAAATATTAGTGCCTAAATGATATTTATGCCTACTGATGTAGTATGCCAAGAAACAATTATGCCAAAGTATTATTATAACAAATAAATTATGTCTTACGAGTTATTAAATTAGGACATAAATATTAGTGCCTAAATGATATTTATGCCTACTGATGTAGTCTGCCAAGAAACAATTATGCCAAAGTATTATTATGACAAATAAATTATGTCTTACGAGTTATTAAATTAGGACAAAATATTAGTGCCTAAATGATATTTATGCCTACTGATGTAGTATGCCAAGAAACAATTATGCCAAAGTATTATGATGCGTGATAAAATTATGCCAAATGAAATTATGACAAATAAAATTATGCGAAAAAAAGTACATTAAAATAAATCATATTTTTTACCCTATTGACCCTATAAAAATCTTTAGCACACAAACGTTCTTTCAATACTTATTTAAATTCATTAACGGAAAGATTTTGAACGTTTACTGGGATTCTATTGTATAGAGATATTTGTATATTTTATCAAATATCTAAAAACCTAACCAAGGGCACGTCACGACTTGGACATGTCTGAGAATGGTTCCGTAACTATTTGTTATCTGTGAATTACTTCAAAAGTTATAGTCCGATTTCACTAAAAATAAAATTCCTAAAGATTTTTTAGCACGATCTATCAGCATGGAAACTTACTAGTCGTGAAATACCAGGGGGGAGAGAAATCACAAACGAATGTGGAGGCCACCGTCACCGGCCACCGCCGCCGGCCACCGCCACCGGCCACCGCCACCGGCCACCGCCACCGGCCACCGTCACCGAAATCGGGGTGGGGAGCTATTATTATTATTAGTTTTAACGGAGTTGTAAACGGAGATTTTTTTTTAAGTTTCACTCAACACAGGTAAAAGTGTACAATATATTAAAACACTCGGACCTGTTTAGTGGCGAGTACGTGCAGGAATGTGTTGACTATAAATTCAAATTCTTTGAGATACTGCGCGGAATTCGAGTTCACATATCGCTAGAACTGGGTCGCGGGGCAGACTATACTTATGAGGGGCCTCCACCAACGGCGACGGCAGACTAGACGCTTGTACGGGGGCTTCACTCGGAGGAAATATAATTATTGTGGTTTCGGAATTTATGGATGTTGCCCGACATCGTCTCTAGTTAAACCTGTCTATCTCGCGGGGACTTTTGAATAAAAATTAGCCTGTGCTAGTTCATAAGCTATCTTATTTGCAAAGGAAATCCACCTATCTCACAGAAACGGTATATTCTTACGCGATGAAGCCTTTGTGTTACGGGATACATTTCTAGCCAGATTCCCAATTCTCATAATTAAGTATATTCCCATTTTACTTTCAATGAATTATAAATGAATCGTCTTAATATCACAAACATGGAGGGAACTTCGGAGTTTGGATCAAACAAAACGCGTTTAACGTTGGTGTGACGTTTATGAGGAGGTATTACAATTTAGTTTGTTTCAACATATTGAGACTGCATCGAAATCGGCCCACAGACAGCTCAGTTTAACCGATTTTAAATTATTACAATAGCTCTCTCTCGCATGATAAAATATTAACGTACTTAAAGTATGTCATTGTAGCCGCCGGCCGAGGTGTCGGTGTTGCCAACACTGAAAACTTTGGACGCGAGTGGGCCGGCTCGACCGGATAAATACCACGGCCTCACAGAAAACCGGCGTGAAATAACGCTTGCCGAGGCCGAGTGAGTGAGCTTGTGAGGTGTCCATGGATGGCGGTAATCCCTTACCATTAGGCGGCTCATCTGCTCGTTTCCTCCTAAATTTAAATATCCCGAAAGTCACAATTCACAACCATTTCTTACCCACTTGAAAATCGCCCTAAAAATTATACTTAGAAAAACTAAATTAATTGATGACCTCTGTGCTTAGCGCGTCGGCGCTCACGCCGCCGGAGGTCGCGGATTCGAATCCCGCCGAAGGGACAATAAGTGTTTCTTATGTTCCTGTTCCTGGGTATTAAATACGTATAGTATAATAAAAATCCTGCCACTATTATAAATGTGAAAATTTGTGACGTCGGATGGATGGTTGGATGTTTCTTACTTTTTCCATGCAAAACTACTGAACGGATTTCGATGAAATTTGGTATGGTGGTAGTTTAGGTTCGGGATTAAAACATACGCTACTTTTTATCCCGAAAAAGTACATAACAAGGGAAAAGGCTAGTCTTAAATATGTGTATAGTATGAAATATATTTCCTGTAACACAAGTGCTTGGGATCCTTAGTACAGGACCAGATTGACGTGGTGCGGAAGCGTCCATAGATAATATCATTATGAATTAATATTATTATTCTGTAATATTCTTTACTTATACATTACATAATACCTTCAGGTCAAGTCTGTTTTATGTTCTGACTGTTTAAATCGCTTGTCAAGACACTTGTCGCACAGTGTTATAAAAGATTTAAATTAAATTAAACGAATAAATAAAAAGTACCTCGAAGTAAATAAATCTTTTTCATATATATTTTTTTTCCCTGAATTTAGGGAAAAACCCATGTTGTCCCTGGTAATATTGGCTATTCTCAAATCTAGGTCACAATGGAGACGTTTATTGAAAAAGGTAGTATTCGCCAATACAGCCTTTTCAGATTATTAATGTTGCCAACTTGTGTCGCTTTCAAATCTATTTCGCTTTTTTATATTGCCTTTACCTTTCAAATTGGTTTTAGCGTTTCTCTTTTTTATGTTTCCTTTTTGTTTTGTGTGTTTTAAGTCAAAATCCTTGTAGTTAAGTTAACGGCACCGAGTAAAAATATGTACTTACGTAGTTAACGGTGATGTTGGGATTTGATTTTGAAAGTTATACTCGTAAAGACCTCCGTGGTCTAGTGGTTAGAGCTTGGCTCTCGACTCGGAGGTCGTTTGTTCAATTCCCGCATCGGAACAACATAAAATGTTATTTCCAAGTTTGGTTAGGATAATGCAGGCTGATTACCTGATTGGCTGACAAGAAAGATGATCCATGCGTCGGATGGTCATGGGCATGTAGCAAGTCGGACCTGCGCCTGATATCTCGCCAGTCGTGTCGGTTCGGTTGTAAAAAAGGAGAGAGTGCTCTTGAGTACTGCGCACACACTTGGGCACTATAGGTAGACACTATACTGGCTATTATTACACTCGTAAAGGTATAAAAATGGAACGCACTCGTAACTCCTTTGGAGTCGCGGGCATTCATGAGCGTGAGTAAAAAAAGTAATAACCCGTTTTCACAACCCCCCCCCCCACTCCCCTTTCCACCCACGGTGGTCGTCAGTATATGCCGAGTCCCCCCTCCTCCTTTTCACGCAGTACCTACTAATTCGTCTAATGCGCCCGTCGCGCAAGATTTTCCCTAGAAGATGTTGACTACGTGACTAAAATCTAAACCCCCTCCCCCCACCTGGTAACTAAGCGTAGTATTTGGAAGATCTAACCTCCCCCCCCAACAGGCCACGTAACATGGGTACGTAATTATTATTATTATATAATCCTAGTAATTGACGACCTCTGTGGCTCAGTGGTTCAGCGCGTTGGTGCTCAAGCCGGGGGTCGCGGGTTCGAATCCGAAGGAACAAAAAGTTTTTCCCTGTTCCTGGGTCATGGATATGTCATAAATATGTGTATAATATAATAAAAGTCTTAAATATATGTATAGTGTACATATATTTAAGACTTTTATTATTACAAGTATTAAATGTTCCCGTTGTCTGGTACCTGTAACACAAGTTCTTCGGATACTTAGCACGGGGCCAGATTGACGTGGTGTGAAGCGTCCATAGATATTTATTTATTTTTATTAATTACTCGTAGACCCTCTACGCCGAAGCACTACGCCGTAGCGCTCTGTCGTAGAGCGTCTACGAGCTCTACTCTAAATGGATTTTACACCGATTGCTGTTGTTCTATTCATCAAATATTTCATATTTTGTATAATTAATTAAATAATTTGTCAATTGTCATGCTATACATACGTCATATATATACTTTGGCAACATACTTTGGCGAGATTGTGTAATTGTGTATAATGACTTGTGTTTTAATGAAGAAAATCTTATTAGAACAGTGGCTTACTTAGTTATTATATTTATAATTGGTTCGCCGTTACGTTTGGCTTTAAATCTTAAAATATGTGATATACTGACATAATATTATATAAACGCGAATGTTTGTGTGTATAGATGGATGGATGTTTGTTACACTTTTACGAAATAACTGCTGAACAGATTTAAATGAAATGTGGTATGTTATAGTTTAGACTCTTATAATCACATAGGCTACTATTAATCGCAGTTGAATGTAGCGCTTATGAGCCGGGATTATACCACAATGTCTGCTATACACTTAACGATAAAACTGCACAGTTCGGTTAAATTTAACGGTGTAAACCGGGGGTCCGGCAGTGGCGTGCACAGGATTATGACACTGGGTATGCGGCGAAGTACTCGGTCACAAAAACTTTTTCGTTTATAGATTTTTTTTTTTAGAGATCCGTCGCTTGGCTGTAGCTATGCTAGCTACAGCCAAGCGACGGATCTCTAAGTCGAAACCATGCCAACAGAGCAAGTCTTAGATGTACTACTATTCATGTACATCTTCTACGGCAACGCAGACAAAACAGCGATCGATCGTCGCGGTCGTAAGAAATTCTAATAAGTAAAATAATAAGCATATTTCAAAATATTATAACTACTCACCAGTCAGTCAGCTTCAATTTTCACATATTCAAGGTTCCGGTTACTTGAGATTACTATATCCCGATGTAAATTACTAAATAATATGCAAGGAAAACAATATAATTTAATCGTGTGTACACAACCACACAGTCAGTTACATTATTTTTTTGCTGGTTTAATTGTTGTAACTCGGGTACACACCTACCTTTAGACAGAATTTGAATCTTTTCACTGAATGACAATTGTGAGAACTTGTTACACACAATTGTCATTCAACAATGTTAATCACATGAAATATGTAATATGGCCCCCGCGAAACACAAAACGTTTCTTCTATTTAAACAAATAAAACCTTACTAAACAAAAATGCATAATGTACATACGTGATTTATTAGATTTCCGACTATTATTTTTACTCGGATTACATGCAACAAATAATTTCCGACAAGCCAGTTCGGCGGTTTTCGGAAGCGATCGGATAGCCGAGCCCCGAGAGCCATCGCCTGCCGCGGGACTTGCCGGTATATAATCATGTCGATATTCATGGATGTGTGCGTTTGCGAAGTATGAAAATTACACACACATGCGATGATTTGTTCTGCAGAACGCAACGGCATGAGATGAGTTGCTATTTATAAAATATTAGGCGTTTTTAAGTTATTATATTTTTTTAATTAATTTATTTACTATTAATTAAAGTCATCTAAAACGTACAAACGTTTCATTAAAATATCTGTGAATGACAAGTAAAGCATTGCATTTCTGCCTATATGGAGCGCACGCCCCTGGGTTCCGGCTACCTTTTGGCGGATATGCGCCCCAGGGTGAATATATAGGGATAAAGGCGGGCGGCATTTGTAAGATATGATTTTATACCTAATTGATATCTACGTAGATATCTATTGCAGGCAGTAACTATAAATTATATTAAACATTCAAAATTATTAATTTTATTTTTATTAAATTAATGCAGATGACAAAAAAAGCAATGAAGAAAAAATTAAATTAAAACAAAATATTATAGGTATAAAACAAATACCTCAAAGTACACAAAAACAAATTCACATAAAGAAGTTAAGACAATTTGGAGAGACGTTGGCCCGCGGCCCGCGCGTTGCCGACAACAGAAGGTCAATCCTGCTAATACCGCAATGATGCAGTTACAATAGTCCCGATGTGTTAAAACTGCAAAATGGTTTTCTCATAAACGTCAAACCAACGCCGAACACGTTTTGATTGGTCCAAACTCCAAAAATCAGTTTATGATGTCAAGACGATTACGATTAAATTGTAAGTAATTAGAGATTAGAAACATAGGGTTCTAGTTTAAAACCGAACTGCGCAGTTTTATCGCTACGTGTGTGTATACCTGTTATACGTGTGTGTATAACTGTTATACGTGTGTGTATAACTGTTATACGTGTGTGTATAATGTTATACGTGTGTGTATAATGTTATATGTGTGTGTATAATGTTACCCAATTAGAGTGGTAAGTGAGTATTTGTAATTAACAATGGCAAATAGAACTTGCAAATGTGCATTGTGCATATTCACCGACTCAAGATCCTGTGTTGGTCTAAAGGTAGCCTTCCGCGACGCGCGACCCGCGACCGCGATCCGAGACCGAAATACGGTCGCGGAGCCTCTGCTTAGTATTCTCCTACTATTATAAATATGAAAGTTTGTAAGGATGGATGGATGTATGGACGGATATTTGTCAATCTTTCACGCAAAAACTAGTGAATGGATTTCGATACAATTTAGTATGGTAGTAGTTTAGGCTCTGGATTAAAACATAGGCTACTTTGTATCCGAAAAAAGTACAGTGTTCCCGTGGGATACCCGATACTATAATTACACGGGCAGAGCTAGTTAATTTATATTACACAAACCCCGTAACCGACGACGCGCGACCGGTGAGCGTGGCCAGAGAAATTGATTGGCTGGCTTGGTCGCGGTCGCGGGTCGCGTTCTCGCGTCGCGGTCGCATAAATCGGAAGGCTACCTTTAGACAATCAATTGAGAAATGCGGGTACAAACTTAAGAAGTTAGGATTAAACTGTTAAAACTAAATTATATATTCGTTATTGGGTGCTTGATTTCATACGTTTTTGAGGAATAAAGAAATAAATCTGTTAGGAAACGTAGTTTGCATAATTCCAATTATTTCCTTTTGCCCAATTTAGTTTGCGTCAAACGACGACATTCTGTGGGAACCGTACATTATGTCAGGACATAGGCTTTGGTTAATCTTGGCTTTAACCTATCTGTATACTAAATCAGTTTATCCAGCCGTTCTTCAGTTCTTAATGGTACCTGTAACTGCAACGATTTAGTAACATGTTTAAACTGTTTAATTATATCTAAAACTATAAATAGCTAAAAATGTTGTTTCCAAAACCTTCCAAATAGTAATGAAGGCAAAATAAACTGAGCTTATCTCCACGCCTCGGACAAAACGCCACCCCACGCCCTCCGGCCCATCCCACGTCGCCCGGCGCTGGACAACGTCCCACGCTCCACGACTCGCGACGCGTCCCCTCGCCATACATACAGTTTAAAGTTACGTACGAGAATGGAGTGTGTGATTGTGGACTGGTTGCTTATTGTTATAACCAACCAGTTCACAACGCAATTATAAAACGTGTATTTATTACTACGTATTGTTTTTGAAGATTTTCTATGCATTAAAAAAAGTAATACACGCTTTCTAATTACTCAATTGTAGTGTATGTGAATAGAGTTAATAAATTGTCTCGCGCACTAACGCCACAGATGACAGTTGACGTGACAGTCGACGTCATCATGTCGCCTTTGTACTGGACGGGCGCGTGGCGGAGTGTTGGCGAGCCAAATCGTACTATAATGTCTTGAATCTAAGGCAGGAGCACCCACATACCAGCTCCCCCCTCTGGATCGCATCCAACGAAGGCGACTCGGAATGGGGTATTTGCATACACGTAAAAATTTAAACTAAATAAAAATACATAACCTCTGTACGGCGCTGTTAAGGTTATTGACCTCACACAGCTGATTGTTTTGATGTTATTTCTGCAAATTCTTTGCTTAAAGAGGGACTTTAAAGGCACCTGTTTCTGTGAGGCAATGTTAAAATTTGTTTCAGTATGTATTTTTTTCGAGCTTTTTAATTATTTTTCTGGCTAAACGTCTCTACATAAGCAGTAGATTATATTATGCCCAAAACATCCGGAGTTGGTTTTGAACAACCTTATAAATAACCCCCCACACCGTTTTCGGTGACAGTGGCAGGTTTCATAGAAACCAGGCCAGCTGCGCAGGAGCAATTTTATAGTGCCCAAGTTTGTGCGCAGTATACAAGAGCACTCCCTCCTCCTGTACTCTCATAACCCAGTGGGACGGATAACCGGCACGACTGGCGAGAGATCAGGGGCAGGACCTACCTTATACATGCCCATCCAAAGCGTGGATCATCTATCTTGTCAGATAATCAGTAGATCAGCCTGCAGTGTCCAAACCAAACTTGGATACGACATTTTCTGTTGTTCCAATGCGGGAATCGAACCCACGACCTCCGAGCCGAGAGCCGAGCTCTAACCACTAGATGAACAACCTTAAATACTCAATGGTTAGACAACCGCCGTTCCTCTAACTGTTGATAAAAAAGTTAATTATTAGTAGCTCGTGAAGACGGAACCCTATTTTTTGTAACGGAACCCTAAGATAAAAGTTGCCGAAGATATTCCTTATTACAGCAGCTATCTGCCAGTGAAAGTCCGGTCATAATCGGTCCGGCCGTTTTAGAAATTAGCAGATACAAACAGACGGACAGACAGACAAAAGTTTTAAAAATTGATGTTTGGTGTATGTACCGGTGGCGAAGACTGGTTCTCCATCATAGGGAAGCCCTAGCCTGTACAATACGTAGGGATTTGGATGAGGGTCTTCAAAAGGTAAGTGGGAAGTGAAGCCGACAGGAATGGAGTTATTGGAACCCCACGACATTGTACCGTATATATTATAATATGCATTTGGTGCAAAGCTGTTAATATGAAATTACAAAAATACACTTCAACTTTATTTATACGTATGTACAGATGGAGTTGCTGTTTCATTATTTCGGAGGAGGTTTTACCAGAGGCAAAACCGGAGGCCGATTCGACTACATGATAATTTAATTTCATTACAATCGAGTCTTCGGATTGTTTACTAGTCGACTTTTCGTTGTACCTACGCTAAGGTGTTTTAATCAATGCGACGTAATTTAATGCAGTTTTTCCCCGACTACATCGAAGCTACAACGAAGGGTAATGATGTTGGCAGTGTATGTATGCATGTCTTCCGCTGCCGTAGCGCCTAAAATACTAATCCGATTTTAATAAATGAGGTGGTAATAAATACGTAATAATAAATTATAGTATATTAGCGTGAGACGAGTATTCAACTTTTGACTGTCATCAATAAGCAGAGTGAATCAAGAGGAGTTATGGACGTTTTAACAATTTTGTCGTTTGCTCTGACTCGCTGTTGAACGCAACGCAAACGTGAATTGCCCAAATATTGTAATTTGTATTTATTCCTATTATCTTATTTGGTTCGACTTAATCCTAATTCTAATTTATATTCGAACTAATCTATTATTAACTTTGACGAACTCTATTGGAATTTCATAATTATTTATTCTGACCTGACCTGACTTTATATTCAAGCGGGATTGTTAATTGCATAACTAAATTAACTAGCTGCAGCTGACATTATATTGTTTTATTAATTTGTTTCCATACTGATTTATTAATCTAAGTATTTCCTGTGTCACGCAAGCGCGCCAATTTCCAACCACAAGTAAAACTGATAGATACGAGTAAGTCAAACCCGGACCTCCGAGATACAGGCTATGCCTAGTTTGGGGTCCACCGCTATAAATTGTAATTAAATAACATTACTCAATGAGGACTGCCATGTACGCTTTAATGGCTCATGTAACATTGCACGCCACACTAAAATTATTATGGTATTGTAAATTGTTTATTAATGTAATGGCTTGGTAAAGAAAGAAATAAATAAATAAACAATGCAATATACGTTTATTACATGAAAAATATAACAGTGACATATTTAATAATTATCTATGCTAATACTACTTTTGCCCGCGGCTCGGCCCGCGTACATATAGTACGGGAACACTGTACTTTTTATGTATATAATGTAAAATTTCATCAAAATCCGTTCAGTAGTTACTGCACGAAAGAGTGACAAACATCCACCCGTCCATCCATACTCGCCAACATTCACGTTTACAATAGTAGTAGGAAATACAAAAGGAAATTAAGTACCAGCTAGGAACAATCGCACCAGTCACACGACATTACCAACATTGTGCATATTGAACAGTAAGCCACATCAAACGTTATCGAACATCGGAATTACCACTAACCGGATTATAAAACACCAGATTACAGTAGGACATGACATGACATGACGGAGATTAAAGCGATTTTGTGAAATGAAAACCAGTATTTTAGTTGCGGGCTATGGCGGGAATACATTTGTGAAAAGAATGATTTCATTGTGCAAAATGCTATGATGTTATTACTTGGCTATAAGTCATGTTCCAAAATGGTCATTTTCAAGGGTCTGAACCTGAAACTACTCCATCACGGGTAGCATAACCATCGTGTAAATTGTTTCTTTCTACATTAACACATAGGTTACTTTTTATTGCAAAAAATGTACAATTCCCGCGATATTCGTTTTTGCGCGTACGAAGTCAACGGCTGCACCGATTAACACATAGGCTTACATTTTATCCCGAAAAGTACAGTGTTCCCGTGGGCTACTGGAATTTACGCGGGCGGAGCCGGGGGCCAGTCAGATGTAGAATTAATTTTAAAAGTATTTTCTTGTTTATGAAATGATACCGTTAAACGAATCAACCGATCGCATAATAGTAAGCTTTAGAAAACCCCAACATGCGTTGCCGGTCTTATCAAATACCGTTCGGCCTTCGGTACCCCGTGCCCCCATTCACAACAAGACGCCGTTGTGGTCCAGAGGCTTATAGCGTGGCTCCGGAAATCGTGGGTGCGATCAACGTACAAAAAATGGCATTTCCAAGTCCGGTTAGGACAGTGCAGGCTGATCACCTGATGTGTGACTAGAGAGACGATCCATGCGTCGGATCCCTCGCCAGTCGTGTCGGTCATACGGCCCACTAGGTTACTAGAGTTAAGGAAGAGCGAGCGCTCTTGTGTATTGCGCACAAACTTGGGTACTAAAAAGTAACTCTTGCGTAACTGGACTGGTCTCAACTAAAACGGCCAGCGTCACCGAAATCAATGTGGGTGCTATTGTTATAATTCACATGGCGAAGCAACTGGTTTGAAGTTGTCGTGCTGGTTGACTCTGAGGCTGTGGTATGTTAATATCTAAATAAAATAAAAATCTTTTTATTCTGAATAAAAAACAAGGTTTTATTTATATATATATATATATATATATATATATATATATATATATATATATATATATATATATATATATATATATATATATATATATATATATATATATATATATATATATATATATATATATATATATATATATATATATATATATGTGACTGACGAACTCACCTTGTTTATCTATCTTATTATAATAATCATTTTCAATGTTTTGATGTCTAAATGTGATTTAAATGTTTCGAACTGACGAGGCGCGTTTCCCTTTGTAATTCACATAACTCAAGCTATGCGTCTATCTCACTACTATTATGAATGTGAAAGTATGTGAGGATGTTTGTTACTCTTGCACGCAAAAACTACTGAACGGAATTAAAGGCACAGTCCGCGCATGAGTTGAATGCATTCGGGGCCTGAGGTGAGGCGGGCGCCGAGGGGACCCCCCCACTTTTGTACAGGTGTCCTATCGCATCCCTAAGCTCGGCATTCAACTCGCGCGCGGTGTATGGGTAATTGTATATATATAGCTGTGATATGTGTATAGTACGTGTAGTAGTATACACATCGCGATAAATTTGGAATTAGATAAGAATTTCTGGAGGAAACTTCGCCGTTTCGCGAGAATTTAAAAGGAAATTTATTGAATTGTAGATAAATATAATGGAAGTCTCCGGCGCGGCGTACGGCGGGATTTTCTGCGCTGGAAATAAAGAGACAATCGCTTTTTGAATGGACAGCAAAATAAGGAGGAAAATAAAAAGTTATTCTATATGAAACACAATAAATAAGAGCATGCGTCATGCACACGGGTGTAGTACATGAATACGCAGCATAATAACCTCAAAATGGCGGGGGCGGCGGTGAACACCTTCACAGCCGCGATATGCTTTACAGTCTCCACATAGCGTAAAGAAAGAATTCAACCTTAAGCTTGCTTGCGTAATTTTGATATATAACACTAGCCTTTAGCTACGGCTCCGCCTACGTGAATACAGTATCCCACGGGAATACTGTATTTTTCGGTGTAAAATGTAGCCTGTGTGTTGATCTAGAGCCTAGACTATTACCGTACCAAATTTAATCAAAATCCGCTCTGTAGTTTTTGTGTGAAAGAGTAACCAACATTCATCCATCCGTCCTCACAAACTTTCATATGTATTATAGTAATAGGATAGACGTAGCTGTGGTCTGTATACCAAGATTTTGTTGTCATTCGATTTGACACCGCTTCGCTATGGGAGCAATTTCAATGGCGCATCCTCAGGGCTCAGAGTAACAACTGTAGCGTAGAGACTCGGCCATTAGTGAGAGAAGAAACATATCTCGTTCCTTTTCCTAAATGCTAACACTTATTATGAGTGCCACAAAGACGGAATTCCAACGTTGTGAAAATGGACTCTAAAGGATCACCAAAGCCGAGAAGACGTTAGAAAAATACGAATCGGATTTCCTTTCTCTTTCACTCATAAGAGCGACCCGTGAGGGTTTTTGCCATTGACCTTTTTTGAGACAGATAGCTGCTTCGATTTTAGTACTCCTTCCAACTTTTATTCTTCTTCCTGGGACGTAACCACGTCCTACTAATATTATAAATGTGAAGGTTTGTGAGGATGGATGGATGGATGGATGTTTGTTACTCTTTCACGCAAAAACTACTGAACGGATGTCGGATGTGTGTGAATTTGGTTATGGTAGTAGTTTAGGCTCTGGATTAAAACATAGGCTACTTTTTATCCTGAAAAAGTACAGTGTTCCTTTGGGATACTGTATTTACGCGAGCGGCGCCGCGGGCAACAGCTGGTACCTCAATAAACCAAAGCTGAAAGTGCTAACACATGATCAGATTCGGCACGGGGCGGACCATTTTGACATCTCGACACTCGTGTATTCGATTATCAGCTCTATTGTATTAGCGCAGAGTATACAATTTACTGTGCCGTTATTCCGATTCCCGAAAGCCATTGAGTTCGTGCAGTGTTACCAACTCGCAAAAAATAATCCAACTTACCGACTTGAAAATTGAAAATCCACCTCAATTTTTTGTGTTAAATTATGAATACTACAAAAATCAAATTAATGAAAATCTATATATATAAGGTTTGGTAACATCAACTGCGGATATTTTGGGTATACGATCCACTGCTCGTATAAAGACGTTTAGACAAAAATAATCCTAATGGGTGAATCTCCGCTACACACACACACACGCTACGTCAACACATGAGCAGTAGATTATATGCCCAAAATATCCGGAGCTGATTTTCCCGAACCTTGTATATAAAAGGCAATGCTGATTGACTGGCGTTTCGACGCACCGGCCACACCCTAGTTAAGCCTAGAAAATTTAAATTTTGCACACGTATTTGTCATATGACGTAGGCATCCACTAAAGAAGGGTTTTTAAAAATTCAATCCCCTAAGGGGGTAAAATAGGTAAAAGTTTGTTTGAAACTTTTTATTCCTTGGACATATTTCGTTTAAATTGAGTACGGAAAAAATGAATTACGTATTTCAAGCGTTTTCTAAATTTACGGCCCCTAAGTGGGTAAAATAGGGGATGAAATTGTTTTGAACACTTACGGATTGTGTCGCGGTGCAGCTGGATAGTAGCCGAAACGTCGGGAAAAAGAAAAGTGCACCGCGACACAATCCGTAAGTGTTTAAAACAATGAACAATATTCGCGGAAACATAAGACATCAATATAGGTGATGAAAGCTTAAAACCTAAGTCCACGCGGGCGAAGGCACGGGGAAATGCTAGTTAATAATAAAAATGTATGTTCTGTAATACCTATTATTATGTCTTTTATTAAAATACCACCTACTTCCAAAAGTTTTCATTCCACAGGTTGACTTTTCAAATCGCTTGTCGATATAGCAGTTCAATAGCTTAATTTAATTAAAAAGTACTTAAGAAAATAAAAATCTCCAAAAATAACCATTAAAAATCCTGCCCCCTAGAGGGATGATTGATCTCCCAATTTTAGGGGGAAAACCCCCAAGTTTACAACCAAATCCGATCGTCAGTTAACACTACTATAATCACCACGATTTCCCAAGTAAATGAAAGTAAAAATTCAATAGTTTTATTTTGACTCTGTACACTCTCTGGACCATAGAAAATTTACCCTTAACCCAAATACGTAACGTTTTATTTACCGTGACGCTAATCAAATCGAAATTGGCCAAATCGTAAAACGGGAGTTAATTGGGCAATCAGCTGATTGGCCATGTCGGAGACTCAACGAAATGGCTGGTCAACCGGTTAAGTTCGCTTTTCTATACTAAATACTATATTAAAAAGGAAATGTTTGTTTGTTTTCATCGAATAGGATCCGAAACCACTTGACCCGATTTTGATGAACTTTGACACAGATATAGAGTAGACCACGGGGAAGGCTTTTTATTACGGCGGAAATTGGACCGCGCGATTTCCTTTAGCGCGCACTAAGTCGCAGGCAACATCTAGTTCTTATAAGACTTAGGCAAAATACGACATCGAAACGACAACTATGTTAAGGGGTTGTGCGCTCGATAGAACAGACAATTGGAGTTCTTTGAAACCATTTTTCTCAGACATGGTCGTATTGAAAAAATCCCAAAAAAATATATGTTAATCTGCATTATATTTAGCCGAGGACTGTCTTTTTATAAATTGAAATTTTTATTTAAATATTGATTTAAAAATATGCTAAATCCACCCCTTTTTTAAAAGTTAAAACCTTTTTTCTCTTCTTCCATAAGTCACACGAGTGTGAAAATTATTTCAGTATTTCAAGTAAGACAAGACTCAGGTGAAGGCCGTTTTAGTTTTTGCAAATTTTGTCTCCAATAAATAATTATAGCGATTTTTATCCGATTTCAATACTCTCCGGTCGGCGCGATACGCCCTTGTCCCCTAATAAATCAGTACTGGACTTGACGCTCAAGGTCACCGCCGTTGTACAGAGGCCTGAGTAAGCATTAAACGTGTTGGATTAACCACGTGAGTCAGACGTCAGTAACAAAAGGTGTCAATCTTATACATTTCATTATTTTTGAAGTGAAACTTCTATGGCGGCGTTCAGAGTGAAATTTGCCATCTGTCGGAAGCTAGTTATATTTCTTACATAACAACCTAACTTTCTAAAGTAATATATACGATGGCTCCTGGTGTACAAATTTTATTTTTTTAAATACTTTAGGCACGATGAGAGTATTTTTAGAAGATTCCCTTCTGTCACGTGTCCTCTGTACATGTGTCTGATAAA
Source organism: Phengaris arion (assembly GCA_963565745.1). NCBI lineage: Eukaryota > Metazoa > Arthropoda > Insecta > Lepidoptera > Lycaenidae > Phengaris > Phengaris arion. The sequence continues at coordinate 3,164,905 of OY751444.1, read as the reverse complement.
ATTTACTCGTTCTACGTGAACTGTGCATTATAATGTTTTGCTAAATTAATTACAAACACTTTTCGGAAATGATTTACTGTTTATTTAAAGAAGTTAAGCTAAAAAAAGAATCGAAATAAAAAAAAAACAGTATGAACGCGTCCATGGCGCTGTGAAGGCGATTGACCTCACACAGCTGATTTCGATTGATTAAAAATTTACAAAAATATAAAAATAATTTTTAAATAAGCTGTAAGGTCAATGAACTTAGTGTGAGATCCATAAACTTGTAAGAGTGTATTGTAACTAAAAATTTTATAAATTGCTTTTTCCGTCCAAACGTTTTACATAAGCCGGAAATCATGTACCCAAAGTTTAAGTTCAGTAATTGATTTAGAAAACGTTTTATAAGCCAGATTTAGATGAAATTTGGTCAGGCAGTGGTTTAGGCGCTGGATTAAAACATAGGCTACAATTTGTCCTAAAAAGTAGTGTTCCCATGGGATACTGCATTTACGCGGGCGAAGCCGCGGGCAAAAGCTACTAATATTACAAACTTTCCTCTTGAATCACTCTGTCTATTAACAATTGTCACAAGTAAAACCGTTCACAAAACTTGGCCTTTTCATCCGTTATTGGATGATTTATACAGTATTCTCCGAGCGAAGTAACCACTCTTGAAATACTGTAGTGCCTGGGACAGTTGGTTTTTAAATGTCGTATGGTTGCCCAAGCACATACGGCATTCTCACAACATAGTGAGCCTAGTGCAGAGGAATGACTGGTCAATGCGTCTGCGGCCGTCCGTGTGCGGGTTTGCCTCACGATGTTTTCCTTCACCGTTGGAGCGTCGGTACTTGAGACCTGAAAAAGTCTCATTGGTACACGCCACGAACTGGGCATCGAACCTGCACTCTTTCGAGTGCGAATCAAACGGTCTACCCACTAGGACACGAAACTCTTAAAACACACAGTTCACAAGCGTAATTATTTTAATGCTATTACTATCTTTTACCCGCGTTTTTGCTCGCGTGGAATAGTGGTCTTGGAGAATAAACTTCTTCAGCAAATAACTCTACTGCAATACACTTCTGTGTACAATATTGAACATGTTATTAGGGTTTCGAACCCAAAGGGTAAAAACGGGTCCCTATCACCTCCGAGACCGCTTGATATATATTTTTCGCGCTTGAATATAAATTTTACGATATCTTAATACTAAATATGAGACATTATAATGGTAATTAAAGAGCTACTATAATGCTTAAAGTGAGAACGTATTCAATTTGATAAGGATCATACTGTATCCGTCTAAGTAGCTTCTGAGAATACCATACATAATGTGTTTACGACATCACGTTAGAAACATTCAAAATTTTCAGTGTTTCTCTACTATATTATGCATGTTGTTATGGGTAATTTAAAATGAAACGAGGAATTACCAACGTGACAAATATATTTAAAAAAAGGGGACGTGGGCAGAAGGCCGAAAGATCTGGTTTAGCCTCTTGGTGTCTGTGGGAATCGGAGAAGCTTTAACGCTTTAACCACACGGGCACTTAGCTGGATCGGGGAATGTAGGCAGCACGTGGCGCGAGGAGCCCAACTCCTGGTAGCGTTTCTCTGTCGTTCAGGCCGGTATATTTGCCGCGACGTAGATCGTCCAAGGGGCGATGCCCGGAATAACTAGCGGCACTCGGAAATCCGGTTGTGTGGAAACCAGCCATAAGCCCGTTAAAAAGTTTTTAACTAAGTTAAAAAAGTAGCTTTGCTACAATGTTATATACATATAAACCTTCCTTTTGAATCACTCTATCTATTAAAAAACCGCATCAAAGTCCGTTGCGTAGTTTTAAATATCTAAGCATACATACGGACAGACAAATAAAGTTACTTTGTTTTGTAATAAGTAGTGACAAGTAAGGAAATAAGATAAGAAAGGTAAGACGTAAAGATTACTGAAGACGCCAAAAAATATCCCAACTGATCTCCAGAAAGTCAAATACCTCGACCGAGGCAGTTAAAAGTTCCGCAAAACTTGTATTGTCTGACTCAACTCCGTTCGACAGCCGAGCTACGGGATCTCCAAGTTTTTTGTTCTAAACTTTCGCGACGATGCAGGTTATAACCGATGTCCATGAAAAACGACCGAACAAGACTTGTAAAATCGTTGCACAATCTAATGAAACGGTAAATATTTACTTAACGGTACTTAAAACGTACGTAAACGTACGTAAACGTTTAACGGTAATTAAACATGTTCCATCCGCATTTAGCAGTCTTATATCTATATTTTGTCTCACTCGTACGCGCACTTCGCTTGAGATTTGAGACTGAAGACATACTGCGAATTGATCGTCTTTAGTTACGAGAATTGGCCCTCTGATTTTTCAGGTGTACAGGGATCTTGGGAATCTTGCTCATAAGCTGGTAGAGTGTTTTCATAATTTATTTATAATGACAATATTCAGTCATAATACAATTATTTTCAATGTTAGTTTAATATCATAATATTATTATAATACGAATAAATTATGAAAACTGTCACTGCTTATGAATTAGATTCCCTGAGAGTACATTCGGTCAAGGATGGTTTACCAATCGCTTTTTCCTTGTTTTCCTCTCGATTCCATTAAAAAATTACTAACATTAATAGTTTTTAACCACGATTTTACATATCTTAAATTCGCATTAATTTTCGGCTCCTCTATGGGGCAAATTTTAGAAAATCAACGCGTAAAATTTGAATCCAATCCGCCCTAATCTTAACAAATGTGCAGTTTATCGATCGACTGACGTTTACTCTATCTCATCACAGTGTAATCTATCTCTGGGTCTGGATTAGCGCAGGGATAGATTTTAGTCTAGATTAGTTTTCATCCAGAAACTTGTTTGAATATTGTCACTTGATTTAGCTTGTAAAAGGCATACTTCGGCACGAATGTGGCGGCTTAAACGGAGAGATACAGAACAGTCTCACAGAAAAAGTTGGACGATAATACTATAACAATAATATCCATGGACGATTTCATACTACATCGGCTAGACGCTGTGGGGGCTGCGCGTCGCGCGGGATGCGGGTTTTCGCGGGCTACCACTTTTTGTGCTTTGAGTTTTGATTAATTTCATATTAAAAAGGATATCTGACGCGACGTTTATAATTGTTGTGAGGGTTTTGTATTTGGTTATTGTATTAATATTTGTAAAACGACTGACATTCGCCAATGATCGAGCTGTCATTTGAAGACCTGTGCCAAAGAAAAGTGCCCCTGTGTGAAAGAGAATTGTATAAAAAATATGACAGCGCCCATACAATTGACATTCGATAATGTTACGAATACGTAGTAGTCAATAGTTCCTGCTTGGTTTACTGGAAAAAAAGATTCACATGCCTTAGCGCGTTCCGTTTGATTGACAGCTGAATATTGGATTTTGAAAAACAAATCTCATAATTCTTAAAATTAAATAATGTAGTATTATATTTCTGTCTCAGTTTCGACGTGCGCGGGCGCAGCTTCAGCAAAGCCCTCCACTGGTCGGACCCGCTGGCGTTCGGGCGACGCGCGCATTTCGCCACGCTCGCCACTCCCTCGGCCCTCACGGTCGATGCCGTGCAGCTGGACGATGAAGGCGTCTACCGGTGTAGGGTCGACTTCAAGAACTCCCCCACACGGAATTTCCAGATACGGCTCAATGTTGTTGGTGAGTGTCGTCTTTTTTTATTGTCTTTTTTTGCGATAAAGTTTCTGGTCGATCAGTTTCGAAACACTTCCGCCTCAAAATATTGAAACACAAAGGAAGTGACCGCAACGACTGCAGACGTGGTTAAACTAAGTATTTATACGTCAGTATATGTGCGTGCGCACGATCCAACGACGACGACGAACGACGCTCAAGCTGGAGGTCGCGGGTTTGAATCCCGCCAAGGGAACAAAAGTTTTCTGTGTTCCTGAATCATGGATGTGTATATAATATGTGTATAATAATATAATAAAAAATCTTGAATATATGTATAATATTAAAGTATGAAATATACTTCCCATTGTCAGGTCCCCGTAACACAAGCTCTTCAGATACTCAGCACGAACCAGATTGACGTGGTGTGAAGCGTGCATAAAAAGAACTATAGGAACTATACAAAAACGCAAACTTTTACAAACAGCAGTTTATTCAAGGCCTAGAATACACTTCCAGACCTTTAATACACTTCCAGACTTATAATATACTTCCAGACCCATAATACACTTCTAGACCTATAATACACTTCTAGACCTAGACATATACTCCGATCAGATCAAAGGAGACCAGCAAGTTGCCATACATTTACTGCCTAGTAATTAAAATACGAGGCTACAAAAAGTAATTATTGTAAGTTGTATTTTATGAACATAGGAACAAAATAAGCAATAATATTATACATCAAACTCGGGGGATAAAAGATAATTGTTTAAATATAACCTTACCTATTGTTTCATATATGGCTCTAGTGGCGGTTTGCGGAAAAGCGACATCTATTAATTGCGATGTCAGTTACGTAATTAAATTAATAACTAGTTTGTCTGGAAACGCAATATGCTAACAGATAAATGATAGATATACTTTCACGTTACGCAAACCAAAAACATAATAATTATTTTTCTTAGTATATAAACATTAATCCTAGAGATAGATCTATTTCACATCCCAAGTAACATTTTTTTCATAAAACTAGTACAAAACTGCTAAGCTATAGAAAAAGAAAATAACTTTATTAACTCCCATTAAAACAAATCTATGTACTGGGCCACTAGATGGAGATTTTACGCCTCAAATTGACAATTTACAGCATGATAACCATAGACTATATAAGACCACAGATAAGTACGTATTTTGCACATCAATTCTCTGATATTCGGAGATTCATAACTTTTTATTACCAAATCCTAAAAATATACCTAATATATTTTTGATATATTAACTTTTTAAGTACTATAAAACCACATATGTTCGAAACTTGGCCGCTCTTGATGGAAAATCAGGCAGGATTCGCCAGTGTCCTTTATTCTAAACGTGAACAAAATTAAATTTGACCAAATTAATGTGTCATTATAATATTCTTTACTGAGCGGTAGCTAAGTGACATTTAAATGTTTAGCATTGTAAGCGTAAATAAAACGAAAATATTTATTTGGCCAAAACTTTAACTATTGCGATAGGTGCTTATCACAAAAGATATAAAAACATGTTGAACGGAATTAAACAAACCGGCCAAGTGCGAGTCGGACTCGCGCACGAAGAGTTCCGTACATAACAGCAAAAAAAACCACGTTTGTTGTATGAAAGCCCTTAAATATTTATTTTATTTTATTCTGGTTTTTAGTGTGTGTTATCATAGCGACAACAGAAATACATCAGCTGTGAACATTTCACCTGTCTAGCTATCGCGGTTCACGAGACCCGGCCTGGTGACAGACGGACGGACAGACAAACAAACAGCTCAGTCTCAGTAATAGGGTCCCGTTTATACTCTTTATGTAAGGAACCATAAAAAACTATCATTTCCCCGCGGCTACGCCTGCATTAATATATTCCCACGGGAATACTGTACTTTATCGGGATAAAAAGTAGCTCATGTTTTAATCCAGAGCCTCAACTACTTACCAAATTTCATAAAAATCCGTTCAGTAGTTTTTGCGCGAAAGAGTAACAAACATCTATCATTTATAATAGCAGCAGGATGATAGATTTCCCTTTCTGATAAACGTTTATGGACTATTTCTAAGTTCCAACAATAGGAAACAATACCAGTCAGTCATCAGGAGTATTGATTCCCGTCAATACAAACCTAATACCTGCCTAGTGCCTAGTGCCTGCCTTCATAGCCTCAGTGATGGACGGCATAAGCCGTGGTTATGAAAGCTTTGACAGTTGTGGAGGAGGCTTCAAAAACCAGAATAGGTGTAGTCGATAGATGTGTATTTTTAACCCGCCTGCGACGAAGCCTAGAGTATTATAAGTAATATATTTAAATTATAAGTATTATAATATTTAAGGTTATTCGAAATGAATGACAGATATTTTGGGCATATGATCTACTGCTTATGTCAAGACGTTTAGGCTTCAAAGAAATTAAAAGTTTGGAATAGACGTAGGTATATATTATACGCGAGCCAGGCAAGATTTGTTCTGTTCTTTAGTTTTGAAATATTTAAATCTAGAATTATTTGGTTTTCTTTTTCAAGTGCCGCCGCACCAGCTGCTGCTGTACGACGCGGCTGGACGCGACGTCGCCGGCGTGGTGGGTCCGCTGGAGGAAGGGGGTAACTTCACGCTGCTCTGTGAATTGAGAGGCGGTGAGTAGTAGTAACTAGATTTATGACACTAGTGTGAATCCGGTCAGTGGTAATCAGGGTCGCGAGTTGCGACTCTCCCCTAAGCCCTCGTACCCGTGAGAGTTTGTTTGTGGTCGCGACAAAAAGAACTGCACTGTAATATGGAACTCTGCGCTAGTACAATAGATCTGAAATTCGAAGTGTCAAGTGTCAGATTTGATAGCTCTACACGGTTTTCAGCTCTATTGAATTAGCGCAGAGCTCTAATTACAGTGCAGTTTTTTCTGTCGCGACCATAGCGTAAGGCCTAAGTCCTAGCGGCTAGCAAAATTGCGTGTAGACGTTACGAGACATGGCACGACGCGGCATACTCCGCTATCTATCTATGAATCTTTCACCAGTGGATATGTCGTGGCGCGCCCCGCCAGGCGGCTATAGTCGAGTTCATGAGACAAAGTGAGAAATATAATCAAGCAATATAATATAATACGTCACTCTGTCTATGACAAAGTGAAGTAAAGTTGAAAAACAAATCTGTCAACATGTTTGACTTAAAAATGCCGCAGCGAGTCTAGGGGTTGCAAACCGGATACTTCGAAATTCGTAAAATCCTGATTTTCCGGCGTTAATGAAAATCCGGATTTTTCGAATTTTTCGAATCTTAGTTACTATTATATAAAATTACATATTAATTTAATTAGATACTATAGACGTACAATATTTGAATAATTCCTCATTTTTTGTTGCCCTGCTGAATTTATTGTCACATTTTCTATGATATACAGGTTATTTGGTAGAACGTAATCAATACGTTAAAAATGGAGATGCGAGGGATGAAGATCTGCTATATGTATGACCGATATTGGACTGTTTCTTAGATATCCATCATTTAATTTTTTATATAGTAGTAGGTCACCCACTTTATAAAAAACACTGAATATGGTTTCAATTGCTCAAGTAGTAAGAAGTACAATAAGCAAATCTAAACACAATTTAAACCTGTTTTTTTGACGTGATTATAATTTGATGGAGCCGGCTGCACGCATGAAAAAACATGACTCATGCGTTACCTGTTACCAGCGTTACCTCGCTAAATATGACACATTGCCGTTACCTCAGCTAGCCGCGCCTTAGGTATGTGAGCGGTGGGACGGAGAGGCGGGGGCGCTTGATGTTATTACTCAGTTCGGCGCCGGACTTCACGGCGGCAACACGCCTACCTAAGGCGCGGCCAATTAGTTCCGCGCGCACTATATACATGACGTTGTCACGTTCAACTATCGTTAGTAAACCGATTATACAGACAGCCGATTTTTTTAAATATTTATTGAATTCTTACTTACAAAACAACAGTAACATACTTTTCAGTTTCTGCGATCAGAATGCCAAATATGACAACTTAAAAAGAAATGTAGTGGTTTTAAATCAACTTATTATATTCTAAATAATGTATACCTAAGTCAAAATACCTGAATCTTATCTCTATGATATCTGAAAAATTCCTTAAAAATTTTTGATAAGTAGTTTTGGAGTCGATAATTACTGACTAGCTGATTTATGAGAGTTTGACGAATTAATAGAGACAATAACAAAATATATTTTTATAAATAACATTAATTCGATTAAACTAACATAACCTAACCGGTCAGTAGAAAAATCGAATGCATTTGTTGATTTGATTTCAACGCTCTTGTTTTTGCGTGGAAGTATTTATTTTTTATTAGATATGTAGGGTTCAAAAATAGCACTAACGGTTTGTTTAAACCAGTGTATTTTTATACTTATATAGTTTAATGAATACTACATACTAAAAAATGTACACTGGTTTATGCTGGTTAAAAAAATCACTATGGTCGCGGAAACTTCAAAATGCAATGACTAGTAAGATGTTACTGTTGATTTGTAAGTAAAATGTTAAAATAAAGATCTTAAAACAGTTATTGAGTTTAAATTGTGCTTCGATTTGTTAATTGTACTTATGTTACTTAACGAGGGAATTAACAGCACCATTCAGGTGTTTTATTATAATCCAAACAGGTGAAGTTAATACTTTTGATAACTCAAAAGAGGTCCAATTTCGATCATACATAATATGGGGCATCAAATGATTTGTGTTCACTCCCCGGATCTCGATTGAATGGATTTTCAGTTTCCTACGTTTTACTTGTGGCGGACCAATTAGCGTCACAATTTTGAATCGCGCTATCGAAGTTTTCTAAAATCGGGGCTATATATGCAACATCTGAAATACATACAAGTGGGCCTGACAGAGCATACCACCTCGCTCGGTCGGAGATCCTTTGGGGTTTCCACTATTCCCACATACTGTATTAATTTTTCTACGTTAGTTTCGCATAGAAATGGCACATTACGAAACCGGTGGCGATGATGAAGATATTTAAAAAAACTTTGAAAAGATCACAGCGTATTCCACTTTTTTTTATATTTCTTTAACATTTAGTATCTAACAAGATCTCATCGTAGCGAACAAAGACTTGACGATTTTATGTTTTTCAAGATTACGATTTTTGTAGACCAGTAAGCTAGTACCTTATTTCCAGTACCTCATTTTCAATAATGTTGATTTTTAAGATTTTAAATGGGTATAATTATAAAACTGGAGTACATAATTACGTAATTGTTTGTTACACACTTTGTTACATTTTATTATGCATTCAGCTATGAATATTTTTAATAGATACGAGTGTGTACATTATTCCAAATAAAATAATAACTATAAAACTGTACATTGAAGCAATTTAAGAAGTAAATTAATAAAATAAAAGAAGTAATGAAAGAAGTAAATTACGAAGAAATTAATAAGATATACACACACATGAATAAAAAAAAGTTACTTTTATAAAATTTAATTTAAAAAAATTCTTATTTTTAGTTGTAAGTGTTTAAAATTACAATCTGAAGCCATAAAAACATAAATTGATTATATAAAAATTTTATAACTATATATTTTGTTCATAACTATGTATCAGTTTTGCGAAAACATCAAAGTCAAAATAAAATATTATATAAAACTTTGGAAAAAAACCGGATAACCTGGATTTGTATGAGAAAAAGACCGAATATCCGGATTTGCAAAAAAAAACGAATTTTGCAACCCCTAGCTGCGACCTACGGTTGACAATTAGTTGACGCTAAAATCGAGATAATAAATAATCCGACGGTGAAATTGCAAATTAATTTCGAATATGTGTTATGTATGGGTCGAAGGAATTTAGAATAATTATTATTTTGGCAGCATTTTGACAGATTATTTATGTAAACATAAATTATTATTTTCTCTCGTGGTTTTTAGCTTAGAGATTTGGCGACCGCAGTAGCCGCGCATCTAATAAGTTTTAAATAATTGATTATTTAACGCCTCGGAAAAACTATAAATATAATATTTATAGCACAGACATATTCTATCCTATATATCTATATATTGAATTATGTTCCAATTTCCAAGACTGCGCTTGCTGATATAAATTTCAATTACCGTATAATAATCGACTTTTAACTAACTTCGTCTCGTAAAATGATGTACCGTAATTTCCATATGCGGCAGAATAGTCGGTCTGTTGGCGTGGCGAGTGACGTATCACCGCGCTAACCACGAATTAGGTTCGCTGAGACTTTTCTTCGTACATGTGGCTAGTCGCCATAAAGCGTCGGTTCACGCCGAGACGCGACGCGGCGCGGCATTTTTAGGACAGTGATTCAAAATTCAACTTTGTTCACTACACCAGAAAACGCACGTTTCATTGCAAAAGTTCGGATTTGGAGCTGCACCGTGCTGCGTAGCGTGGCGCCGCTCTTGCAATTAATCTTGTAACGGATGCTGACAGGCGGTTTTTAGCACTGTACGGAATTTTAGAGTCCTGCTGCCAATTTTACCTAAGAATGCCCTATGTATATAAGGTTGTTTACCCATTTTTTTATTTTTATCCTAAACGATTAATAATTGTTCCGTTACCCCTAAAAAAGAAGAACATTTTTTTAAAAACATAGAAACCCACAAAAATTAAATTTAAAAGTACTCTTTTTAAAAACAGCCGAAAACGCCTCCCGCCATGTTTGTCGACAGATAATCTGTGCTCTGACGTCGTACTAATAGTAGACAATCACTTGACAGCTCAGTGATGCACGGTTGACAGCTATGACAAGTGACGTTTATTTGTTTACTATTACTATGACGTCACATCATGGCCGATTGCATAACGCACAGATAATTTAATTTAATTAAAGTATTTTCGTCAGTTCACATTAAAAATAAAAATAAAAATTTATAATATTAAGTTTATTTATCATCTTCTTATATTATATTATCTATATTACCTTGTTCTTTTATTTCAAGATTTTGCTGCTGCATTACATTTTCCTAGGCCCAGTATTTAAAGAAACTCATTCAATGTATGAAATTAAGTATGAGTCAAGTAGTCTATTACGAATATTTTGGGCATATTATGATCGACTGCTTAGTGACATAACTGAAACATTGACTGGAATATAATTGAAAAAAATCGAAAAAAAAAAATAGTGAATAAAGTTAAGTTTTTTAGTAACTTTTCTGCCTAAACGTCGTTACATAAGCAGTAGATCATATATATATATATATATATATATATATATATATATATATATATATATATATATGCCCGAAATATCCGGAGTTGATTTTAGCGATCCTTATAAGACGATATTTAATATATATACAAAGATCCTACGAAGAAATTGTATGTTCGGCAGTCAGTCAAGAGACGCCAAACAAGACCACGGGTACCACGACAACAGAGACAGAGGGTTAATTTTTAATTTGTGGTTATTAACAGATAATAGATAGAAATTGAACTATTACCAGACGTCACTGAACTGAAATTGAAAGTCGCCAATAATAATACATATCATTTTTAAGTTTGCCCTTAGGTTCTTTTGCCACAAAGAGAAAAAAAAACTTGAGAGGTGTCAAGGGACATCCGGATGGAACGAAGTTATAATATATATATATATATATATATATATATATATATATATATATATATATATATATATATATATATATATATATATATATATATATATATATATATATATATATATATATTATAACTATATATATAGTTGATAATGAAGGATTGAAGCCTATATATATATATACAGAGATTAGCCGGAAAAAATACACAGACTGACAGACGGACAGAAAAATGTTAACAATTTATATTTTATTGTAAGTACCGATCATACTTTTAAATGCACTAAGTGAAAATAAAAGCTGTTAATTTGAAATTACAAACAGACACTTCAATTTTGTTTATCTGTTTAGATATAATATATTATATCATACAAAACAAATAGTTGAACTAAGTATATACATATAGTGCGCGCGGAACTAGTTGGCCACGCAATAGGTAGGGACACACCTTCCTCCACATAAACTTTAACTGTGCCAAACTTCATACTCCTCCGTTTGAATGTTTTTCGTAAAATGGGGAAGATGTTTTCGCTTCACGTATTAATAATATGATGATGATGATGTAAAGGGGGGCGTTGGAACTTTGTTTGCTTGTGATGGTACTCAGTAGTTCACAAAAGGTTGGGAAACTGTGGTCTAGATCAGGTATGACCAACGTGCGGCCCGCGGGCCTTTGCCTTGCGGCCCCTGAGCTAATTTAGCGGTCGATTCTTTTGACTGCGTTTATGACAATATTTGGTAATGTTTGAAAACACATTGATTTTTTGGGGTTTTTGGGACGAATTGTATAACATTTAGACAGATGTGCGGCCCGGTAGCGTTAGCGGTAGTGTTTTGTTAACATAAAAAATGGCACGCAATCATGAAAAGGTTGGTCATGCCCGGTTTAGATTAACCACATAGATACCCTGCAAGAAATTGATAGTAATGTCAATTCCTAAATACAGCAATCCATAACACAAAACTGTCCGCGACGGAAACTAAAAATAAGCACCTCAATTCAGTATAAATATTCGACAAACCATATAAATCAAATCTTAGAAGTTTCGCGCGAATCAATCAAATCGTACATACTCGCTCTTATGTGCACGGTATAAGGGGTTGTATCGCATGGCGAACCACTTGGAACCTTCTGTATCTAGGAGCTTCACTAGGGGCGATATATAAGGTAGGAATATGATATTAGTCAAAGCGACAGCTCAAAGGAACGAGGTATAAATAACTATTATTTGTTTTGGTGTCTTGAAATTGTTTCCTTAAAGTGAATAATCGATTATATTATGTACTTTTGTTGGAAAAAGGAAGCGAAATATATAAAAAAAGCCTTTGCCTGCGGCTTCGCCCGCGTGGAATAGTGTTCTTGGAGAAAAAACTTCTTCAGCTAGTAACTCTACTCACTGCAATATACTTCTGTTTTTAGGGTTTCGTATCACCTCGACGCGACGTGCGAGACCGCTTGATATATATTTTTCGCGATTGAATATAAATTTTAAGCAATCTTCTAAATATAAGATCCTATAATGGTAATTAAAGGGCTAGTATAATGCTTAAAGTGAAGAGAACGTATTCAATTTGATAAGGATCATACTGTATCCGTCTAAGTAGCTTGTGAAAATACCATACATAATAATAAGTGATTATCACGGGCAGCTAGTTTTACGCTGTATCCCTGCATTTTCAATCTGTAATATCTTTGAAAATACTCATTTAAATTACATGCTGTAAATTATATTGATCTATATTAAATTCGCAATGTATTTAAGGTACTTAATGAGGGTGTTTGATATTTTTTGTCTCGTTAGGGGGCAGACCCAACGCACACAAAGCGTCATCTGGTGGCGTAAGTGTTATCAAATACGATGAATAAGAATTTTCGATTCTTTTTCTGTCACCAGGCAGCGATTGGAAGCCCGACGGTCCTTGTCGTGCTAAAAAGCTGTCAGATGTCTCGAATTAAAAAACCCTCATTGGATACTTAAACCCAACTTAAAGTACAACTCAGACCATAGGATAAACTAGGATAATGAATTCTAGCCTCCTACCATGTTTGACGTATGCTTGTCAAACATGGAAATTTACATAGAAAGCCAAACACAACATTTTGATCTGCCAGCGGGGATTGGAGAGAAGCATGCGTAAAGTGAAAAAACTACATAAGATCCGTCACACAAAAATCAAAGCAATAACAAAAGCCACTGGCGCTTTAATGCCACTGATACGAACAAAAGTTGAAATGGAGGTGGGCCGGCCATATAGCGAGGTTTAGAGACAAAAGATGGACCTACAACATAACTTTATGGACAGGACCTCAAGGGAAAAGAAAGAGGAAGACCCCCCACTCGATGGGACGATGAGATCAAGTCGCCGACGGGAAGAAAAGTCGCCGGCTCAAACTGGAGGCACATAGCACAAGACAGAGGAAAGTGGGCATCCTTGGAGGAGGCCATCATCCATCCTTTACCTGGCCATCAGGATATCCTTTACCTAACCTAGGGACCTAGCTTAATACTAATAATATAACAACATAGCTAGAATAAAATAGGTACCTATATTTATAAGTTAATAAAAAAAATCGGTTGTCTGTAAAGTCTCAGAGCGAGGTAACGCCGGTAACGCCGCATGAGTCATGGTTTTTCGTGCGTGCAGCCGACTCCATCGAATTATAAGACGTTGTCACGTCAAAAAAAAATAGAGTTAATGAAATGTAGCATCAAATAAACGCTTTTTATTTTTATCTATTTTTAATTGGATAAGGATTAATGACGTATTGCTTAAAATAGCTTCGTAAATAAGCCATTATTTCTCGTAAAAAGCAAAGGATAAAAATGGCTATTGTGGGTAATTCCTAAGAGATAGACATATACCATCGCGGACTTTTTTCTAGACATTTTTAAGGTGTACAATACTGTAGTACATTATTTTGATCTATCTCGTAGGGTTCAGCCAGCGTTTGCAATGTAAGCGCAAAAAATGTGTTTATTTACATCACATTAGAAACCTCTAAAATTATCAGTGTTTTTCTAGTATATTACGCATGTTATATACATAAAACCTTCCTCTTGAATCACTCTTTAAAAAACCCACATCAAAATCCGTCGCGTAGTTTTAAAGATCTAAGCATACATAGGGACAGACAGGAAAAGCGATTTGTTTTATACTATGTAGTGATTTAGGTACTAATTAAGGGTCAGTTTACACCACGACGATACGCGACGCGGCGCTGCAATTTTAAGATAGCTGTTCGAGATTGACCTTTATTCACTACACGAAAAGATACACGTTTCATAAGACATCAGTCAAACACTGCACAACTGCTAACATGCAGTTTGATGATGATGTTTCATTACCATTCCTTTTGGCTTTGCCGTAGTCGGGTAAAAATTTAATTTATTTATTTACTATCTAAGACCACTTTTTTTTTTGTTTGCCATTGTAACGGGCTGCGACCTCTTGATATGCAAGTCCTTCTCACGCTTGAGTGGTGATGATAATAATACAGCAACAATTCTTATATTCTCCTTTATTGGTGCTTACACAGATACGTATTACAAATGAGATATTATGTCTAACACAAATATACGCCTACACTTTGTATAGCCCTTTGGCCAACTGAAATAAACTAACTAGATAGGCTTTACTTCATGACGTCTGTCAATGTCAATAACGACATTGACAGTTACATCTTACTGTTGACATATGTAACAGTAATCATCATCAGAAGCCCTACAGGGGCTTATATGTTGGTGACTTCAAAATAATTTTTATAACCTAGCACACTAGAGAAAAAAGTTAACGAGTAGTATACATTATGCATACATGCAAATGCTGCATCTAGAAATATAATCACTGTCAATTGTTGAGTGTGTGAGAGTATGTGAGTTATTGTGTGTGAGTAGGTGTGTGTGTGTGTATAGCACCGCATAATTGTTGGCTAATTTCGACCACAGGCGACTACTAGATGTACTAAATATTGCAAGCCAATACACCTAAACACAAACAACCTTACCTTTTGTGCAGCGAATTTTCGTTAGAAAATGTTTCATTCTTCACCGCGGCAAGGGTATAAAATAAATTGAAACTTTTGCGAAAGATTTAGCTACGATTTCACATAGATGGAGATGGTCGCCGTTTTTGGCTGTAGAGTTGACGGTGATATTTTTAATTAAGAATAGAAGGTTGTTTAAAATTAATTAATTGCGGAGACTCAACTACTAAGGGGTCGATTCACATCGAATCGAAACGTGACATGGCGCTGGATTTATAAGATAGTTATTCCAAATTGATCTTTATTCATTACACAAGAATATACACCATAGTATATTCTTGTGTAATGAGTACAAATGTCAAGTTGCGCCGCACTGCACCGCGCGGCGCCGCTCTTGCAATGTAACGTGTATTTTCTTATGTACTGAATAAAGTTCAATATTTGAAACTCTATATTGAAAATCCAGCGCCGCGTCGTGTTTCTCGTTTCGGTGTGAGCTGACTCTAATGTAGTGTTTGTAATGTTTATACTCCTCGTTAGATAAAAATTTACGAAGCATTGCAATCGTCAGAAAAACCTTGTAAAAATATAATGTAATTGTTAATTTTGTGGCGCAGCGGCTTCAATGCTAACTAGCTCCATTGTGTCGCCGATACACTGCATTTGTATGGTCGAAGGACCATCCGCATTCAATACGTTTTCGAGGCTTCGATTGTATGTAAGTTCAGCCATTCGTAGCCCAGGAGCTAGTAGGAAATGTAGAGCAGGTGTTTGAGGCAAGCTGTAGCCTTGTCCTGTACTTCTCCTATTGCACCTCAACACGACACTGCGGGACTGGCTGGTCAGTATATGTTTGATGTTTAACAAGTTGGGGAAAAATAAAGCCAGACCATTTAGTCGGCACATTCCGGAAATATGCTGGCTATCAATTCATGATTTACTGATATCTATCGGTCATTAACCAACTTCCAATAAAGGAGGCGGATATACGTTCTGCTGTATATATATATTTTTGTATCTTCGACAATTACTCCGCCGCCTGTGGACCGATTTTCAAAATTATTTTTATGCTGTGTAGGGTTTGTACCCTATACAGCATATATTTGGTGCTTTTGATACCAAAGTGGTGACCCAATGATGGGATCCATGAGGAATCGAAGGTTCCTTCGAAATTTGTACGCACACATATAGTGATATCGACTTTTTCTGAAGATACCCAAGCATATGCTACCAGAAAGTTAGATTTTGCACCAAGGTATACCCTGGATCGAAAAGTACTGAATAGAACTCTTGAGTCCTTATAGATACATGTTTGGGGATTTCGGCGTTGTTTAAAGATTTGCAAGCATATGCCACTATGTCAATTACAGTAATCATCATCATCACCACCATCATCACACCATATATCATCACATTATGATGAGGAATCGAAGAAACTCAAAACTTATAGGGACATCTATAGAGATGAATCCCTATGGATTTGACTTTTGTGAAGTAAATCAAGCATACGCTACCAAAAAGTAAAATTTTGTGTCAAGGGTGTACCCTGGATCCAAAAGCACTGAACAGAACTCATCAGTCTTCAAAAATACACGTTTGTAAATTTCGGCATTGTTTTAAGAACTGCAAGCATATGCCATTATGTATACTATATACTTACAGTAATCATCATTATTATCTTATATACAATACATAAATAAATAAAAGCTTGGCGCGTAATCAATTATACATTCGAACGCTTCTTTTAAACTTTCTTAAAATGTGTAAAAGGGAAAAGTTATTATTTTTAAAGAAAAAATTAAACCGATTTCCAAAGTAAAAATGCACAAAAAAGTATGAAATAAATCTTATTTTCTAAATAATTCCCCCTTTTAATTCGGCTAGAATTTTAACTATCTCTCTACTCCGTCATCATCAATAAGTATGTCGCTATAAATTTATTAACTTCTATAATATTTAATTACACCTAATTTCGTTTCTCCATTTGAAATTTATTTATATTTTTTATTATTTATATTATTTTTATATTAAGGCAATCCGAATTACGGATATTTCGGGCATATGATCTACTGCTTATGTAAAGACATTTAGGCAGAAAAATATTTTCAAAATTTCGAATAAAATATATTATATTATATAAAATTTCATTGCGCTCTCTTAGGCGCTGAGGTCATTAACCTCACAGAAATAGCTTTAAACCGAAAGCAAAGTCTTTATCTACATAATATCAATTCAATCAGCTGTGTAAGGTCAATTACTTCCGTAGCGCGTCAACGAACGTATTGTAATTTTATTTAGTATTTTCTTTTTTGAAATTTTAAAATTATTTTTCTGCCTAAACGTTTTACATAAGCAGTAGATCATATGCCCAAAATATCCGTAATTCATTTCGAATAACCTTATATTTCAAATGGAAAAACGAAATTAGGTGTAATTAAATATTATAGAAGTCAAAAGTTCATAGCGACATATTTATTAATTCACTTACAAGTTCGGACGGTCCACTTTTGAAAGTTTCACTTCGAATCTCCGCGCCGGATTTCGTGATGTTTTATTAATTAGTATCTATTTATGTACTGCTGTATTTAGCTTTACGATGCCTTATCATGATCTTGAAGTTCATTTTTCATGAAAGAAAATATTGCAAACAAAAATAGGGTAGATGTGATACGGTCTTTTCATTGATACGGCTGTTATGTTGTTCGGCGTTTCGGTGTGAACAGACCCTTATTCAGGGATCAAACCATCGAACTCGTCGGTAGTTTTCGCAAACTTCTTCAAATTTATTGACTCACTAAAATCCAGAGCCAAAAAGCCATTTACTCCAAAACTATCCCAATTTTTAATACGACCAGTTGAAAGTTTTTCACTCGCTCTGCAGTGACCGAATTGCCGAAGTTTCCAGTTATATTAGTTTTCGGCATGCGATACTCAGGTGCTCGTAAATATCGGCCTTAATCTCCGTTACCTACAGCTATACCTAATACCTCCCTCATTAACTCGATTTAAAACATTACGTTAACTTTTTGTTTATATCTCCATAGGTGTTTCAACTTTTAGTACACATTCCATACGACAGCGTACTGACTTAGAGTATTAGAATATTACACAGCGTGTTGTAACTTCGTGCATAAAACGTGTACCTGCATGTAGGAAACGAGCAGATGGATCGCCCGGTGGGAAGCGATTACCGCCGCCCATGGACACTCGCAACGCCATAGGAGTTACACTTGTAACTCGTCTGGCGTTGCGCACTGGCGTTCCCGATCCTTAAAATCCCCGAACCCATTGGGTCTCCGGTGACCTCACTCACACACTCAACGCAAGCGTTATTTCATGCCGGTTTTCCCAGAGGCCGTGGTATTTATCGGTCGGGCCGGCCCATTCGTGTCAAAGCTCCCACGTAGAGGTATTTATTTATTGCGGTGATTTTGTTAACTTAGTTTAAGAGTTATCTAACAGGGGCGTGCGCTCCATATAGGCAGAAATGCGTTGCTTTACTTGTCATTCACAGATATTTTAATAAAACGTTCGTACGTTTTAGATGACTTTAATTAATAGTAAATAAATTAATCAAAAAAATATAATAACTTAAAAACGCCTAATATTTTATAAATAGCAACTCATCTCATGCCGTTGCGTTCTGCAGGACAAATCATCACATGTATGTGTAATTTTCATACTTCGCAAACGCACACACCCATGAATATCGACATGATTATATAGCGGTAACTCCCGCGGCAGGCGATGGCTCTCGGCTGTCCGATCGCTTCCGAAAACCGCCGAACTGGCTTGTCGGAAATTATTCGTTGCCAATAATCCGAGTAAAAATAATAGACGCGAATCTAATAATTCACGTATGCACATTATGCATTTTTGTTTAGTAAGGTTTTATTTGTTTAAATAGAAGAAACGTTTTGTGTTTCGCGGAGGCCATATTGCATATTTCATGTGATAAGCATTGTTTACAATTTAATCGCTCCAGTTTATTTATAGTTTTCTTAAAAGATTTTTCATTTTAACATTTGAAAGTGTGTACATTTGATTGTGAGGTTTGAGTTGATAATGTGTGTTTATTAAAAATTAAAAATAACAAGTTCTCACAATTGTCATTCAGTGAAAAGATTCAAATTCTGTCTAAAGGTAGGTGTGTACCCAAGTTACAACAATTAAACCAGCAAAAAAATTAACTCGAAATGTAACTCGAAAATTTAATGTTAAAAGTTATTTAGGTAGTTAAGTAATTTACATCGGGATATAGTAATCTCAAGTAACCGGAACCTTGAATATGTGAAAATTGAAGCTGACTGACTGGTGAGTAGTTATAATATTTTAAAATATGCTTATTATTTTACTTATTAGAATTTATTCCGCCGCGACGATCGATCGCTGTTTTGTCTGCGTTGCCGTAGAAGATGCACATGAATAGCTATGCTAAAAATCTATAAACGAAAAAGTTTTTGTGACCGAGTACTTCGCCGCATGCCCTGTGCCATAATCCTGTGCACGCCACTGTTATCTAATATACCTACTTGATATAATAGGGCGAAGTGTATTCAGTATTCACGTTAAGTTTGCAGGGACACATCGCTCATCAGTGCTGATGTCAAAATGACTTATTAAAATTGGTGAACGCGGCATAGGCACAGGGGCGACACTCCCCACAAATGACAGCTCGAGCACCGGCGAATGTCAGCCGTGTTGGCGGAAGCATAACGATGACAACGAAATAATTTTAAACGTCGCCTCAGAATATCCATCACAAATCACAAATCCTGGCTGGAAAAAACTCACGCCCCGCTCGCCGCGCGCACCCCCGGATTACGTCTAGCCACGCACACATAGCTGCGAGCTGTCAATCGTGTAAGTCTATCGAATGACGGTTCTTTGCGTTAGTAATATATATTCTTTGGCATAGGTGAGGTCATTGTTAAATTTTGACATTTGCACTGATGCCTCACTGCAAAGTGCAAACTTAGTGATCCACATGCATTGAACTAAACGAACGGCTTAAGGAAGCCTGTGTAATGTGTATCATAATAATCCTTACTTAATCCTGCTACTATTATAAATGTAAAAGTTTGTGAGGATGGATGTATGTATAGATGGATGTTTGTTACTCTTTCACGAAAAAACTACTGAACGGATTTCGATGAATTTTGGTATGGTACTCGTAGTAGTTTAAGCACTTAATTAAAACATTTTATCCCGAAAAAGTTGAGTGTTCCCGTGGGATACTGTATTTACGCAGGCGAAGCCGCGGGCAACAGCTAGTCATATCATAAATGTGAATGTGAGTATGTTTGTTACGCTTTAACTTAAAAACTATTTAACCGATCATAATGAAATTTGGCACAGACATAGAGTAAACCACGTGGAAGGAGAAGGGATGCTTTTTATCGAGGGAAAATGTACGGTTCCCGGAAAAAACTTTAAAAACGCGGGCGAAGCCGCGAGAAAAGGGTAGTATAATATATAATCTTAAACGGCAAGATCCCTGACCCGTGGTAAGACACTGTGGCTAACTAACTCTTTTTTACCTTTTGAACGACGGTAGGTACACCATTCGTGGCAGCCACAGAGTAAATAAAATATATACCGTCCTCTTACAAAACTTGATTGATAAATGATACAGACAATTTTGACAAAGGATATTCCCAATGCAAAACAAAACTGATTCAAATCCACCCGACATTTCGTGAAATCTGCAAACTCGGTTATTTATAGTTTTATTGTATGAATTGTATGTTACCGGTCGATGCTTTGATACAACTGTCAAATGCTACTCTTTACTATTTTTTTTTTTAATACATGGCGTCGGATTATCTTAAAACCATTTGCCAGTGTCAAGTAAAAAAGGCGGGAAATAGAACTTTCGTTTCAATTTTCAACACTGTATTCATATATCGTCAAGTAAAATCTAGTCAAAGTCCAAATAAATAGACAGTACAGTCAATGAGTCATGTCAGTCGATTCAGTAAAGTGGTAGAAACTTTACTGAAAGTTCCTAGGGAGTTTTGGCGGGAAACACAAAATAGCACGTTTTAGAAGTTGCACCACTTGCCCACACTTGTGCACGTTAACGAATATTTAATGGTTAATATTCTACCAATATTACACATTAATAACCGGGATAACACAAATTTATGAAATATTACAAATTCACCACGTCACCCATTGAACTCCCCGGCTCTATACTATTTTAATGGTACTATCTTTTTTTTTTTTTTTTTTCATTTATTTTAAAGAGGCTTAAAACCTTTAGGTTATGTCCGCCTCATCGTACATTCACTATATTACCTACATAAATATTCTGTTGAGCTGTTAAACTTTACAATTATTGTAAATAATTATTAACAAATGTAACTACGTTCTGAGAGTCAGTATGCGGCAATCTTATAAAACTAAACACTAACCCCCTTACTAATGAAAATATTTACACAACGGATAACTTGAACAACGTTGCTACCTTTTTCTATCAAGTGACATTTCCAACGTGTCTGACAAAGACATCAACGTTTTTTGAGTTTATTAGTAACTGGGTAAACCTACATCACACAAAATAACTTTAAAAAACTTAAACAATTCTAATCTAAGGGCTTCATACCGAACACGCTCCACAACTGACAAGTAATTCTTAGGGCCTGCTTCTCGATTTTCTAATAAGCGTCGGATAGCTAATTGGGAAGTTTTGTCGCTGCTTACTTTATATCGAGCGACAGAGACAAAACATCCAAATAAGCTATCTGACACTTATCCGTGGATTGTGAAATAGCCTCATATATTATACAGCATGGTCTGAAAACAAAAATAGATTTTCAATCAGTGTTCGACTCTCGTTTCAAAAATATATATGACATGTGACTTTAAATTTTGACCAGATTATCCTATAAAACTTAAATTCTAAGAAATGCCCGGCCTATACACCGCGGCGGGCGTGTTACCTTCAAAGGCGGCGCGTTGGATGGCAGAGTGTCCATGCGTAGTTAGAGTTGTCAGGAAATGTAATTTTCCTGTAAATTACGCATCTTTTTTATTATACATACCTACTGTCATTACTTAATACTGTGGCCAAATGTCGGGTTCAATATTTAATTCCGATAAAAATTCACCCCGTGCAATACTGTTATCTATTTAGGGCTGATTTTTCAATCGTCAGATAACGTTTACCTGAGGAATGAATATAATAAAATGCGAAAGTAATCTGTCCGTCTAATGCGTTATGCCGCTTTAACTGCAGAAAAGATTCTTATGAAAAGACGTTTTTTACCCGCTTTCAAAAAAAGTCTCGACCACAAACCAAAATACTATCAGACTGTACAATTGTCATGCACATTTCATTTCCTGTAATTATTTTTATTCAGATCCATGCAGAAGTGGTGATAATCAATATATTGTTAATCATATTTTATGTGAACATTCGTTGAAGTGAGTAAATATATCACAGATTTTCCCCACCTCCTGCAGATATGCCGTTGTAATCCAGGTTATGGGGGGCAGAGTTCAAAGTAAATGAAGTTAGCAATAAGAGATGGAGTGAAGTTAGTTGAGAGTTAGATATTTGTTAGTTATTTAACTCACCTAACTTCACTCCATCTCTTATTGGCTATTGCTAACTTCATATTATACCCTCTTCTGACTTTATCGCCACTACGGCCAGTTTTGGATCTTTTGGAACTATTATTTGACTACTTTTGTCGGACACCTTTTGGCTTTTCTGCCTTAGAGAGATAGTCCTCCTTTCCCTATACCCTCCGTACTCCAGGTGTAATTACGCTTACATCTGACCTAATTTCATATTTGGTGGCCGTGTGTAAATATTATATATAGTAAAATACCAAGTGTCAAAGTCAAAGTGTCAAGTTTGGTACAAATGGACTTGACCAATGTGAAGGATATAGGCTACTTTTTTAACGGCAAAGTGTACGGTTCACGCGCCATATAAGTATTCTGCCCGCACTGCAATAACCTGAAATTGTTTTAAGGTCACAAATAAACTAATAAAATAAACCCGGTTCATCTTTCCATTTAAAGTTCATTCGTTCAGTTCGCTTTTGCGAGTCGACATAACGGTTCGCCGGAGCCCGGAGCAATCTTCGGGAACGGTCTAGAACGTTCCAGGAATTGGCGGGAGATCTGTTCAAGTGTCTAACACCTAATATTTTCATTTCTGGCTTTGCAGAAAGAAAAACATAAACCGCCTTATTAATAAACAAAGGCACGATTTACTTTGTTCCGAGTACTTAGGCAGGAGGGAAAAAATTTGTTAATAAACAAACTGCAAGGAATATGCATAAATAAATGATTGGCGCTCGACTGGATACCGCTGGCATACTTGAAAAATGAGGCAACAAATAGTGCGCCGAAGTTGGTGTGCCCGAGCCCGTCACATTCAAATCTCTGTATCAGATGTACGTACCGAATTCACGCACACTTACACACAATTATTATATTATAAATCCACACTACAATAAGGCGTTTCCGTATTCACGGAGCTGTTGTTGTTAGATAGCGCGGATCTAGTGGAGCGTCGAGACCAATCATTTATCTATGGAGTAAAAGGTATTCGTGTATTCGCAACGTAATGTTTTCGTAGACGCAGCTTTATTTATTAAGGTTTTTTGTAAAGTATTTATCATTACCAATAATATTAAGGCAAGTCACGTTCCGTATTTCGTTTTAAGATATAAAAAATCATAATCTAATATTAAAAGACATTGGGCGTTATTACCCGCTTTTTAAAAAAGTCGTGACTACAAACACTTGAAACTCCATCTTTCCATCAGGCGATCCGTTTGCTCGTTTGCGTCGTATATTTCATTTAAAAAAGTACTGTCAGATGAAATATCTAAATTTGTACAATTAGAGAAGTGGAGATAATCAATAAATTGTAAATTATATTTAATATGAAGCGAGTTAAAATATCGCAGGATTAACTCCACCCCCTGCAGATATGCGACATATGCCGTTGTAATCCAGAATCAATTATGCTTAAATGTGACCTAATTTTATCTTTGGTCGCCGTGGATAATTGTTCCAATGTCCTTTTGACCTTGATCAAACTGTTTATTAAACACATACAACTTTTCATTTCTATATTTGGTTTTCAACAGGAGAATATACATACAATTTTATTAATACGCTTTTTATTTCTGTATCATGAGCCGAGCCCGGAAAAAAATACAATTTTTCCTCTTTGTTATTATTTGACATCTCCCTTCAGGATCTTTACTTTGAATTAAAAACTTATTCTAATGTGCCAATACTTTTCATAACAACCATTTTTGTGCTATTTTTCTTGAATAAATTTTAGTTTGTGAAATGAAGTTTTGTTTTTCAAAAGCTAAGCCCACTCCGTGACAGTTCCTTGCGATGTTTTACTTCACTGTCCCGAGCGGCAGTATAATACTTTGAAACAGGTTTTCCGGGGAATTCAATGGGTGACGTTGTGGTTTTTGTATGTCTTTCATAAATTTGTGTTATCTCGGTTCTTAATGTGTAATATTGGTAGAATACAATACAAGTGTGGGCAAGTGGTACAACTTCAAAAAACGTGCTATTTTGTGTTCCCTCCAAAACTCCCTAGGAACTTTCAGTAAAGCTTCTACCACTTTACTGAATTGACTGACTTGACTACACTGACTGTTTATTTGGACTTTGACTAGACTTTAGACTTGACGATTTAGGAATACGGCGTTGAAAATTGAAACGAAAATTCTATTTCCCGCCTTTTTAACTTGACACTGGCAAATGGTTTTAAGCCGACGCCATATATTGTAAAAAAAATAAAAAAATGTGTGGACATTGGTGTACGTTAACAATGTCCTCACTTGAGAAAATAGGACAGTTCCACATCACATTATATGTTATGAGTACAATATTGGATTATTTATTTCAGTATGTTTTTTAAATTACTGTTAAAAGGACATTTGCACGCTTCTTAAAGCAGAATATTGTGAAACTACATTTAAATATAAGAACTTTTGTAACCTACGTTCTAGGCCAATAAACGATTATGATTATGAAAAAAAAGCAAATGTGTGAGTACGCGCTTGGGAGGAGGGGGTGCTTTATGCATTAAAGCACCCCCTCCTCCCAACAAGATTGTGCAAACACCACCACCACACAAGCGACAATGTCAGCCAGATCGAGCAAAGCCCCACATAACATTCTAACTTCGCCATCGTAATTAGCGAAGGCATCTTGGCTAAAGACCCTGCACCCTTAGTCAAGCGATCTAATAACTGGGCTCTAGAGTCTAGAGCAGGTATGACCAACTTTTTCAAGATTGCGAGCCATTTTGTATTTTAGCAAAACCCTCAAGGGCCGCACATCTATGAAAATCCACAATTCGTCTACAAAACCCCAAAAAGCAATGTTTTTAAACATTACCAAATATTGTCATAAACGCAGCAGTACGACGCCAGGCGAATGTCGGCCGTACCGTACCGTGCCGTACCGTACATAGGATCGGTTACCGTCCGTCCGCGAATACAGGGATTTTTGGATACGTCGGGTTTAAACAATCACGATTAGATGGTTCCAGCTTTATCCAGAAAAATCGGATTCATGTAAAAGGAAAATTCTCGATTACCGAGTCGACCGCAAAATTAGCTCAGGGGCCGCACGGCATATGGCCGCGGGCCGCACGTATAGAGTATAGACGCTTTGTCCATCGGTATTTCAAATCTCTCGTCCATATCATGTCCAGGCACTAAGCTCTCTCGGCTGATTTACCCCGTTGTGTCACATTTAACAATTGGTCGCTTTACGCAGAAATCGTCACATTTCGAACGAATACCGCGGTCCGCCATGTGTGGCAGCCGATAGAGGTATACCAATTTCTAACTATATAGGTAAAAAAGTGTGAAATACCAATAAAACGTAATGAATATAAATAAATTGATAGTACAGTGTGACAGTAAAAGTTTTACAATTTTACCATCGAATGTTATATTTTACTTTTTAAATAATACATGAAACATTTTTTGTATTTCAAGCATAGACTAATCATTGGTCTCGCTGGGCGCTCGACCAGACCGAGCTGACGTGTCAAATACTGCAATAAATACCCAGCTGAGATCGGCTGACCCGAGCCAGTCATATTGAGAGCTTTATGACGGGTGCACATCCCGAACATTTTATTTAATTTTAGTTAAAATCGGAAAAAGTGCCAAGTGCGTAGTGAAACAATGTAAAACATTTCGACCAGAAATAAGGACACTGGGATCACACATCGTTCAGACTCAAAACGCCGTTCAGTGTTGCCGCGTATGCAAGAATCGAGTTCCAGTATTTTTATGATGTGAATTTATTGTAATTGTATTTTATTATGATCAAAGATTTCAAAAATAAATATAGGCTATGACGTATATTTGACAGAGCAAATCTTCATACAAGAAAAAGTTACGCCATCTCGATTTCACCATACGACAAATGTCAAAATGGCCCCAAACAAGCCCAAAACTGGGGCCATTTAAGTGGGGACAGTTTTCGCCTCAACATGCGTCATCTTTATTATATACGTCTATGAATTATAATGTAATAAAATACAATGACAATAAATTACATCCTATTTCATTTACCTAACCTAGTTATTATGATTCTACCCATGGAACTCAATAACTATTCGCAAGGAGCGTAGGTCGATAAATATGAAAACGTTACAGTTAAAAGAAAAATATTTTGTGTAATATTAACGTACTAGCTGCCTCGACACACGTTATTCTGTCTCGACACCGTTAGTAGTAGGATAGTAGGATTAAAAATTATATTAAAAGCAAATGTACATACATACAGTACATACAATATTACCTATATTATTCTTATGCTCTTCTTCTTCAGAAAAATGTTAGGTATGTAAATGATTAGGCCTCATTTTTATTTATTTATTAGTCGAGACAGATTCGCCAAATTTAAATCGTGCACTCTAATTGGGACACCCCAATTAGAGTGCACGATTTAAATTTGGCGCCATTTTTTTCTGAGCAAGTGACAGCTCGGAAACTTGACAGCTGTCATCTACGATTGTTCCGATTATTAAATATGGAGCGTTACACAAAAGAACAACGCGTTATCATTGTGAAAACCCATTAAAAAAATGGGGAAAGCTGAAGAAAGAAAGTTTCAGCGAACTTCGCGTAATTTTCGGTCGTGAAAGTGCACCAAATGTGTCAACAATTCGAAGAGTGATCAATAAATTTGAGGAAACTGGGTCGATTATGGAAGGCAAGTCTCCTGTGCGTCGGCGAACCGGTCGGTCTCTCGAAAACATCGCTGCTGTAAATACACTCTCGAGTGTCGCCGAAAACCAGGGAACATCAATTCTGCCGAAAACCATGATAGAGTTCTTGTGGCCCCAATTGGAAGGACTGGACCTGGACGACATGTGGTTCCAACAGGATGGCGCGACCTGCCACACCGCCCATGAAACAATTCATTTATTGGAGGAAAAATTTCCGGACCGAATAAACTCCCGAAATTCCGATGTCAACTGGCCACCGAGATCTTGCGATTGTTCGCCTTGCGACTTTTTCCTTTGGGGTTTTGTTTAATCTCAGGTCTATGCGAATAAACCACGAACAATTCCCGAGCTAAAGGCCGAGATCCAACGCGTCATCGGTGAGATAGAGCCGCCACTCTGTGAAAAAGTCATCGAAACTTTCTGCAAGCAAGGGTCTGCCGCCAGAGCCGTGGGGGCCATATGCAGGATATTCTATTCCATACTTAACGGAACATGTGTACTTTATAAGGCAATAAAATATCACCTCTCGCTCAAAAAAATATGTTTTTTCTTAAAATTAAATCGGGCACTCTTATTCGGGCACTCTTATTCGGACACCCTTTATAATTATAAATATGAAAGTTAATTTATAACCAATAACTTAACTATTAGACCAGCATAAGATATTTTTCCCATTAAATCGGGCAAAAGTTGAGTAGCTGGCATCACAATTTACAAGCAACACACAATTTGTCATATGTAAGTCAATTGTCACTTTACACACTACAATAATTGCCGCATTTACGAAGCAGTTTTTGTTAGGGGTGCATCATCTAGTCGAGCGAGCGAGACCAATCAAATATCTTTGATTTCAAGTAATTCTCATATTTAATGCGTATTTATTTATTTTGACAAAACGTTACAGAGTTTCAGGACCGTCCATTTTGTATTTCAGTGACAATATTAATGTATTAGTAATTTTAGGTTGCAAATATTTTATCCAAAAGTTATGTTATAAAACTTGTAAAATATTTAATTTAAAAGTTATTATAAAATCATTTATGTACAGAATATGAACTTACCAAAACTTGATAAAAGCAATCGACAATTCGTGAATAAATGAACGTTAAATCGATTCGCTGGTAATCGAATAATAAACGAAAACCGTAAATCGACGCGGTCACCGGTTTTACTGATTTATCGGTTCTTCAAAACCAAATTTGCTGATATTGTCAATATGTTTTCAGATTTAAGTAAAATATGATTGAACTTTGAAATAATTTATTTGAGAGAGAGGTGATTCGTTTGAATTTTTTTTTTAAATTATTTACACCTGTTAAAAGTAATATTATGTAATATATTCTTTGTCGGGTATACAAATTCTTCGAGAACCGTGGTGTGAAAGCGTCCGTATTTTCATTTAAACAAAAAATATAGGCTTAATAATTTCTTGGTATCAAGAAAAATACTAGGTAAGTAATACTACCTGTTATGTAATAATATGAATAGCAAATAATATCACTCGTCATGTGATACGACGCGAGTAGAAAGTAATTATTGCTCCCTCGTATCGCCGTGAAAATTCTTTTGTAATACAGAAATTTTTATGAGAGTACCTACCTACAATTCTTGAAATTTCACGCAAGTCCCGTATTTGAAATCAGAATAAATTTTTCATTTCTCAACGACCTCGCAAGTCGTGTATCGTTATTAGAAAATATGATTCTTATGCGAAATGCGAAATTATTTATAATATATATCGAAGCAGCGTGGCGGCCGAGGCAATAGAACCGACGCCAATACCCACGAGAATTTCCATTTCTAAATTACATAACTTGAGAAATAAGTTTCCTAGTTTACCGTTTTTCTAGTATGTTTGCTACTTTTCATGTTTATTTACAATTTACCGGTTTTCTAGTGTGTTTGCTACTTTTCCGGCTTATTTACAATTGACCGGTTTTCTAGTGTGATTGCTACTTTCCCGGCTTATTTACAATTTACCGGTTTCACTACTCCGGCAGCAATGTCAAAGTTCATTATCATAATTCAACTACGAAAATATAAAATTTCGTATACACCCAATGAACATTCTGTGATTTGACACTATCAGTATTAAGCGGTTTGAACTATCTATGCGTCGGATGAGCATGTAAAAAGTCGGACCTGCGCCTGATCTCTAGCCAGTCGTGTCAGTCATCTGTCCCACTGGGTTACATGAGCAAAGTGCTTTTGTGCACTGCGCACACACTTGGGTACCAACCAGCTGCCGCCACCGAAGTCGGTGTGGGAGCTATTATACTATCCCTGTATCGAGGATATCTTATCAAGAAACTTCAAGTTCCAAAACACAAAACACACGCGAGCACACAAACCCCCCGGGAGCACACAAAAAGTACTTAATTAAGCGTACAGCAGCTGATACTGTGTGTCCCGAGTTTGATATAAACCGGAATAAATATAAACTTTGCCGTGACTTCTAATTACTGATAACATGAAATATTCAACAGCGTATCGGGAATCTTTACAACTTGTTTACACAAATATCGCTACTGAGCCGGCTAGCCAAGTTGCCATCGCTAATTACGACGACGAAGCTCGAAAACAAAAATGTATGTAATGTGACGTAGGCATCGATATGTTACTTAGCGATGCTTATGTCGAATAAAATGTATGGTACATTTTTATTTTCGGTCGTAATCGGCGAAGGCAACTTGGCTAAATGCTCTGGTATGATTCCATGGCGTCGGAGAAAATTGGCGTGAAATACAGCGTTGGTTCGTGAGGGCATATAAGAGTGGGTGGAGTGGGCAATTCACTGGTATTTATATTACACGATAAATACTTTACTTTAGACTCTGGAGCACATTGGAAATGAATATCTACAGAATTCGGAAAAATATTGTCGCTGAGCGACGAGAAAGTAAGGAACAGGCTACAAAACTAAACTACAACCTTGAATGATAATTATTTTGTTCTTGGACTAGCTTTTGCCCGCGACTTCGTACGCGTAGATGTTGAGGTGATTAATTTCCTATTATTTTTGAAAGAGACTTATATCATGCTAAACACAAATTAAATGGTAAATGGTTTAAGATTATTTTATTTTTAGAGAGTATTATGCTATTGAAGGACCTCTTTATATACAACATTAACTGTATCGCCGTGCGGAGCAAGGACCACCAGACTGCTAGCCGAACTGACTCTGGAACACGCAACATAGAACTGTCCGTGTGAGAAACATTTGTCTCTCTTAGGTCTATCCCAGCCGCTTTCAATGGCTGCCCCTGAGCATTATTGATGGCGAAGCATACTTTTAGAGGAAACTGCAGTATTTTAATTACAAATGGATACTCTGATGGGATCAATGGTATTTTAGGTATGAATAGGTCCAGGTTTCCCTTGAGCACATCTAGTGAGTACAGTAGCCTCGACAATGTTGCGATGGAGAACTTTTATCTGGAGTCTGGTGACATTGCACAATTTTGGAGGCTTAATATTTCTTAATAATATAACTGGTGCTCCATTATCTGGCGGAAGACCTGTTGGGTTAAGGGTATTAAGGAACTCCATGGGATAGTTTACTGCATTGTAAGTTTGTACTACTGAATCCACTGACTTATATTGTACTTTATCATCATCATTTATTGTAGCTGCGTTTTCATTTTTGGGAGTCGAAATGGCACTGCATACTAAATGTAATGATAGTTATTGTAGCCGTTTCCGAGATTTCGATTATCTAAACAAGATTGTCCCGTTTAAAGTATAAGATATTTAATTATTTTTTTTTCAAAAAGGTTAGGCTACAGAGCAAAAATTTAACCCGATCGTCATTGTTTTAGGTTCAAATTGTAGCTTGTAGATTTTCCAGAGAAGTTTTTCGCGAATTTTTGATATTATTCTTCGTTTCCAAAATATCGAGCACCAAAACCAAAAATTCCGAATAAGTTGTTTTTTTTTTCACTATATCAGCCATAACTTTTTTCTTTTTTGTATTTCTCGAATAATTCTTGTTGCACCTTATAGCTCTCGTGAACACGCGTCTTTTGAGCCTTTTTTGAATATCATATCTTCAAAGATTTCCGACAGATAAGGGTATCGCACTTTTTCGTGAAATCGGGGCCTATACTGGAGCGAACGAAAAGACATTTCCAATGTTAAAATACCTTTTGAAATCAACTGTGAGGTGAACCAGCTGACGTGTGAGGTCAATGGCCTCAGCGGCGAAGATTCGTTTCATAACTAGATTTTTTTTTCGACTTTCAATGTTTTTTCTGCTACATTTTTACATGAGCAGTAAATCATATTGTGCTCAGATTATCTGTAACCGATTTTAAAATTATGTTTATTGTTATAAATTATGTTTATTGTTATAAATTATGTTTATTGTTATAAATTATGTTTTATAAATTGTAATTTCCAGATTATTCTAATATAATAATTAGATCAGACATGAATTTTTAGCAATTACTTAATACAAAATAACTTATGAACAATTTTTTCCATTAATTTTACCGCAATGCAACTTATTTTTCGAATAAGTCAGCACTTTTGAGCCATTAATAATTTACCATTAGACGGTATCAGATCTTAAACTAAGTTACTCGCAGTTATTAACTTAATTCTGTCTCATGGGGGCCGCCATATTTCGGTTATGAAATCAACGTCAGGTGAAATGTTAACTGCATTTTCAAGTTCCTAATTAGAAATCTCTAAAAGGGTAGTACAATTTATTTTTTAGCAAACTCGCCCACTAGAGGAAAGGCATTTTTATTCATTTCGGTTTATCAGCTTAGATGCAATTGCAAAGCTTTAAGGGGGTCAAAAAAGTCTTCTTCTGTAACTACTTATAAAATATGAAACAAAATAGTGGTAATATAAATGTGGTCTACTCTATGTCGGTGGTATTACACTAACAGAGATATTGCTAACTGATCGTCTTCCTCAGGCCGCCCGCAGCCAACTCTCTCTTGGCTCATCAACAACAGTCCCCTGGACGAGCACACCATCCTCAAGAACGACGGGAAGGTCATCATCAGCCGCATCCTCATCTCCAACGTGGACCGCAGCTGGCTCAACACCAGCATCCGCTGTCAGGCGACCAACACTCAGCTGCTTACTCCCCACGAGAGAACAGCTCGGGTGGAGATGAATCGTAAGCTTTTTATGGTATACTAGCTTTTGCCCGCGGCTCCTCCCGCGTTAGTACAGTATACCCCACGCGAACGCTGTATTTTTTTCGGGATAAAAAGTAGCAAGACATCAAAATCCGTTCAGTAGTTTTTGCGTAAAAGAGTAACAAACATCTATCCATTTATCCATGCATCGATCCATCCATAAATCCGCACAAACATTCACATTTATAATAATAGTAGCAGGACATTAACCATCTTTGCATATTTTAACCAGTCTTTTTATCTTCTGACATAAACTACATTAAAAGCCTAAAGGCCGTCCGTATAAAGCCAACTTCGTTCTATGATCGTATCAACTAACGCCCGAAATTAATAACGTATCTAAAATCTTAGATTGACTTCAATCTCAGATTCTCAAACAAAAATAGACGTAAAATTATTCCTTAGTTATATTCCTTACGTTCCTAGGATCATTGAAATGTATTGAAATCTTGATCTCAGATAGCTAAAATGAGCTTAAGATTGATTATTAATTTCGGCCGTTAGACCACCAATCGCTGCGCTTAAGTGAAGAGGGCAGATTTCTAGTTTAATAAGATTTAAAGAACTTTTAGAATGGACTTTTTGATGATTTAGTCACATGGCGATGGAAATATTATGGAATAGTATTTATCTACTAGCCTAGCACCTGTGCTGCGACACCTCGAATTCCTGTCGCCTCATCGCTGTAAAATGTCATTGCCTTAGTTGGTTTAGATTAGATTACAGTTATCAGGTCAACTTCCACCGAGACGAAACGATGCGTGACATCGCGGTATATTTTTAAGATAGCTATTCAAAATTTACCTTTATTCTTTACACAAGAACATATACGTATAATTGTAAGACTTCGATGTTGCATCGCTCATGTGCAGTGTACAACTGATGTCATCTTTACGTGTATTTTATAGTTGGACACGTACCTACTATCAATTGTAATTTGCAGTTATCATATTAATAGACGATCATAATATTATATATTATTATTCAATAGGCGGCAGTACCGTGGAAGTATTCTAATATTATGATTATCTCACAATCGTTAATTAATACACAGAAAAACGTTTTATTATTAAGTACCTATTTTGTATTTTGAAATACACCTAATTGTAGGTATTCTTATAGTTACCTAAGTATTTACAATTTCTCTCGGACACGACACCTCTCTACACGCTTGTAACGACCCTGACCATCATACATAATGTGGTGCTAAATTTCCTTTAAAAGGAAATTGCACAAGTCACGTCTAGCGACTAGGGCTCCCCTCTGAAGTAAAACCGCCCTTCGCCACTGATCTGTAGTGTTTATTATTATCTTGATCTATCTATTAATAGTTGCGAATCGTCGCGTTGTGAACTGACCCATAAAGTTAAACCTTTTATTTTTACTGAAATTCTTCAAGTGTATACTATATCCCACAGTGCGACCCACGTCAATCCAGATTGTGGAGAAGCCAGGGCAGCTGTCGGCCAACGTGGAAATCACGCTGGTCTGTGTGGCACACGGGAGCAGACCGCCGGCCATCATCAGCTGGTATAGAGAGAACAGGAGATACACCAGGGGGAAGGTAAGAGAATCTGTAAGAAATAATCATACAAGATAAAGCGGTTGCAATTTAAAGACACTTGAAGGTATTGCACCTTGAACGGATTTTTCGCACTTCACTTGCTTTTTTCCTAAGAAAGACGGCATTAAGTTAGTTCAGGATTTCAACCAAAATATGCGACTCATATTTTTACCCGACTACGGCAAAGCAAAAAGGAAGTGTATTTATTTTGGCAGTCTATGTATGTATGTTCCACCGTAGCGCCTGAACTACTGGTCCAATTTTAAAGAAATGAGGTGTCAATAGATTATTTATAATGTAAGTAACATTAAACATATTATGCTATGTAATTTACGTGGTCGGGTTATAGTATCTTTTGATTAAAATTTAAAGTTACGATGACTTGTTTAATACTGTTTGTTTAGAACCTTTAGCCGTAACTATTATTTACCGACCTCCAAATCTACATCCCCACAGCACAGCGAGTTCGCAAACGGCACGTCGTCTGTCAGTAAGCTGGTGATGTTGCCGCAGCCGGAGGACAGTGGTGCTGTCATCCGCTGCCGAGCTGATAATCCGGTGCTGCGGGTAGCCCTGGAAGACTCCTTCAGGATGAGTGTTGTGTGTAAGTAGGTGCATGGAAGCTAGGAAACAATGATCAGAAATGGCTGTGTCATGGTAAGTGCCATAGCACATGGTGAGCTAAAATAAGACCATCTAATATAACAGCCTCCGTGGTCTAGTGGTTAGAGCTTGGCTCTCGACTCGGAGGTCGGAGGTTCGATTGCCGCATTGGAACAACAAAAAAAATAGTTTCCAAGTTTGGTTAGGATAATGTAGGCTGATCACCCGCTTGTCTAACAAGAAAGATGATCCGATCCATGCGTCATCCAAAAAGTCGGACCTGCGCCTGATCTCTCGCCATGTCAGTTAGCCGTCTCACTGGGTTACGAGAGTAAAGAAAGAGAGAGTGCCCCAGTGTGTACTGCGCACACACTGGGGCACTATAAAATTACTGATGCGTAACTGGCCTGGTTTAAATCAAACCGGCCACCGTCACTGAAATCGGTGTGAAGAGTTATTATTATATAATATAACAGCTTTACTTTTCCAAGAACATAAGTATTCTTGTCATTAGAATTCGTTGGTATGAACTTTTAAAATAAAGTATAGACGGCCTAATTAAAATTCAAATTCAAAATTCTTTATTAAACACATACTCGTAATAATACACAATAGAATAAACTTGTAACATACATCGCATCAATCTAATCCCATGGTAAGTTAAGACTTGTGTTATGGCAATCAGACAACGGATATACAATTAACAATTATATATACTGTAATATATTATTACACACACTCTGACAACACACACACACACAAAACACACAAAAAATAGTATATCACATAAGTATTGTCTCTTCCGGGGACGTGATGCGCGTTTCGCTGGGGAGTCTCCCCCGGAATCTTCAGTAAATTACACCCGACGGCCACCACGCCACCCCGTCGAGGGCAGACAAAAGCGGTGTCAGCACTCTTACCACAAAGGATCTGAAGTTGACCTTGTGGCGAGACTGCAGACGCTCAACCCTAAAAGTGTAGGTGGTCTTCTCACGGATGTAGATCACGACGTCCTCGACCTCCATGGACCAGTGAAGGCGGGACACGTACAGCTGCGTTGCGAGTACCTCACACCGTAAGCGCAGCTAGAGTTCGTAGGGTGCGGTGCCGCAATGGTTGCGGTCGGCGGACTTCCTCCTCTATCTTCTCTCCACCAAAATGAAGCCCTCCTCATCACACCTCCTGCTCTTGTCCTCGACAGGTCGAGGAGATTCAGCCTTGCGGCTCTTCTTGGCCTTGGGGCTCTCCCTTAGCCTTGCAGCTCCCCATATCCTCCTTTGATTTCTGCGGGGGTGCGGGGTAAGCACACTGGCATACTTTTTCTGCTGAGTCGATGAATTCTTCAGCTTCGGCTCGATCGCTAGCGACGAGGCTTCGGCGGTTGACCCGTCCAATTCCGCTGACATGACCAACGACAAGTCAAACTGCGTTCCACGACGCGTGTTTACGTTGGCAAACGGATGATCGGGTGGCCTACATAGAGAATTATTACTTTTTATTTGCAATAATTCACTTAGCAAATCACTGATGGTACTTTCCGATGCATCTAATCTACCTCGCATCTCGTCCAGCTCTGCCTTCATGATGTTAAACTTGCTCAGTAGGCTGGAGACGCCGACGTGGTCCATGGTAACCACCGCGCCGGCAGCTTGTGGAGTACAATGAATATAAAAAATCAGAATCGGTTGGAACAAAATGGGTATTAACAGATTCAATTCATACCATACTGTTTACTTTTCAAAAAGGGCAACGTACTAATCCATGGAGTATAAATGCTATACGCTGATAAAGTATTAATAACCATTACTAGCTTTCAATTTTCATAGTTTTTAGATAAACCATTACATATACAATTTATAGTACTACGGAACCGAACCGAAAAAATAAAAATGGATTTTTATGGCACATCTTTTTTTTGCCCAGATAAACCGGTGCTGACCATGTCCCTGGGCAGCACGCTCAACCCCAACGACATCAAGGAGGGCGACGACGTCTACTTCGAGTGCAACATCCGCGCCAACCCCAAAGAGCATCGCATCATGTGGTTCCACAACGTGAGTGTTCCCCGCCGGTTGCCGGTTAGACCGCTGTGTCATATCAGCAATCCCTCCAGCAACAACGGGCCAATCCTAAAGAGAATCGTATAATTTGGTGCCATATCGTGATTACTGTAACGCTTCGTGAGGCCATGACAGCATTCCAGTGGAGTAGATTCGGTGCTGTTAATTTGGCTTCCTTAACGTCGACGCCGACGGATCATATTATGATGGGAAGCGCTTACTGCCTACTACCCATGGTTACCCGCAGCACCAGAGGACTTGAGGCCGATCTTAGAAATCCCAAGGACTCGTCCTTACTTGTTGAAACCCAAGATTTATAGACGGTTTTCTGTAATCCCGTGGTTTCACTTCAAGCCAGGCCTGCCCTTCCCATACAACAATATACTTATTATCTTCTTATATATAAATATAAGTCATATATCAAAATGGATT
Source organism: Phengaris arion (assembly GCA_963565745.1). Taxonomy (NCBI): domain Eukaryota; kingdom Metazoa; phylum Arthropoda; class Insecta; order Lepidoptera; family Lycaenidae; genus Phengaris; species Phengaris arion. Next base: position 3,127,605 of record OY751444.1, on the reverse strand, counting down.
GCAATTCCGATCTCTCGCTTAAGCTCGAGAACGGCTGGACCGATTTGGCTAATTCTGGTTTTGAAGGTTTAAACGGTGAGAGATTTTTAAACAATTGTGGGGATAATATTAAAAATGACGATTGAATTTTCCGTTACTAATAGTTGATAGTTGAGACAGAACAACGTGTGTCAGGGCGGCTAGTTTTATGATATAAAGGCTTCATACATAGTTATGTAAACAAAGTCGCTTTTTCTGTCTGTCTGAAATTTTGTGAGGATGGATGGATGGGTGTTTGTTACTCTTTCAAGAAAAAACTTCTGAACGAATTTCGATGAAATTTGGTATTGTAGTAGTTTAGACTCTGGATTAAAACATAGGCTACGTTCTATCCCGAAAAATATATATCAGCGGTCTCGCACGTCGCGTCGAGGGACCCGTTTTTACCCATTGGGTATGAAACCCTAAAAACATGTTCAATATTGTATACAGAAGTGTATCGCAGTAGAGTTATTTTGCTGAAGAAGTTTTTTCTCCAAGAACACATTCCACGCGGCTGAAGCCGCGGGCTAAAGCTAGTATTACATAAAAAAATGTACCCTAGTTCAAATGGCACCAGACGACATATTTCAATGGTCGTCCCTTCGATAAGGGAGCTCATTACTTACAATTTTCATATCAGCCCCCAATTAATAATACTTTAGCAGCCAGATGGCTAATCTTCCAACGGGTCCATTTCGAAACAGTTGAAAACACATAAAAGTCAGTTTAGATTTTAATTATATCCATGGTAGCCGAACCCGAGTTACCGGCCGGGGCATAATTAATATTAATAGGAGTGCATCTTCAGGCAATTTGAGATGAAAAATTATAAAAGATCTAGGTTTAAATGGATCTAGCTGTTCTTTATGAAAAATATGGTTTATAATGAGGTGCTTTTAAATCTTAATGGGCATCATTATCATCGCGGTAACGACGCGACGCGACGCGACTTCTATTCATTCCTTCCTCATTATTAATAACAGTAATGTTAGAATCAATGTTTTCGGTTCTATTATTTTGTGAGTAAGCGTTAGATCACACCGAGACACGACGAGTCGTAGGCCGTAGCGCTGCATTGTTAGTTGCAAGAATTCAAATATCGAGCAGCACCGCGCTGCGTGGCGCAGCGCCGCTCTTGCAATGAAACGTTTATCTCTTTAGTGAATAAAGTTCAATTTTGAATCGCTACCTGATAAATGCAGCTCCGCGTTTCGGTGTGAGCTGACCCGAAGAAACCCACAAGATTCAAGCTGAATGTTGAATGCATAGACCGAGCAAAACACGTTTTTATAAAAACATTTATATTTTGATGTAAAGGTGTCCCAATAGGAGTGCCCGATTTAATTTTAAGAAAAAAACGCAAAAAATTTTTTTGAGCTAGAGGTGATATTTTTATTGCGTTATAAAGTACACACGTTCCGTTAAGTATGGAATAGAATATCCTGCATATGGCCCTCCCGGCTCTGGCGGCAGACCCTTGCTCTTTTCATGAAATTTTCGATGACTTTTTCACAGAGTGTCGGCTCTATCTCACCGATGACGCGTTGGATCTCGGCCTTTAGCTCGGGAATTGTTCGTGGTTTATTCGCAGACCTGAGATTAAACAAAACCCCAAAGGAAAAAGTCGCAAGACGTTAAATCGCAAGATCTCGGTGGCCAGTAGACATCGGAATTTCGGGAGATTATTCGGTCCGGAAATTTTTCCTTCAATAAATGAATTGTTTCATGGGCGGTGTGGCAGGTCACGCCATCCTGTTGGGACCACATGTCGTCCAGGTCCAGTCCTTCCAATTGGGGCCACAAGAACTCTGTTATCATGGTTTTCGGTGGAATTGATGTTCCCGGGTTTTCGGCGACACTCGTTTACAGCAGCGATGTTTTCGAGAGACCGACCGGTACGCCGACGCACAGGAGACTTGCCTTCCTTAATAGACCCAGTTTTTATATTGACGCGATTTTATATTAACCCAGACCCATATTGATCACTCTTCGAATTGTTGACACATTTGGTGCACTTTCACGACCGAAAATTACGCGAAGTTTGCGAGCGGTTTCAGCGTAGCTTTCCCCATTTTTGTAATGGGTTTTCACAATGATAACGCGTTGTTCTTTTGTGTAACGCTCCATATTTAATAATCGGAACAATCATAGATGACAGCTGTCAAGTTTCCGAGCTGCCACTTGCTCAGAAAAAAAAGGCGCCAAATTTAAATCGGGCACTCTTATTGGGACACCCGTTATGACTATTTATACCCTCAGTCTTTAGCAAAGTTGCATTCGCTCTACGTCGAAGTTCGAAAATAAAAATGTGTGGGATTTGACATAAGCAACGCTAAATTACATACTCTAAGTCTAATATTATATAGTCTGTCAGGTGATGGAATCATGAATAAGCCACTGCCACCAGCCCCTTGTCTATATCATGTGAACACACTCTTCCTGCACGCGTAGAATAACCATCGTAGAAATGTTTTCCTTCTACGAATACGAATAACAATAATACAAACAGACATAATGACAGATTAATAAAGGGAATCTGCCATTTTGTTCAAACATATTTTGGTATGTCTCTGTTCGCGTGTAGGCAAAACGCATTTTACTGTGGTCATGCTACGCGTGCTGGAGGATCACACACATCTTCCTAATACTCATTCTTTCTCCAGGACCAGCAAGTCTCCCAGAACATGTCGTCCGGGGTGTTCATCAGCACCAAGTCGCTGGTGCTGCAGCGGGTGGCGCGGCGCGACGGCGGGCTGTACGCCTGCCGCGCCGCCAACACCATCGGCGAGAGCACCAGCCAGCCCGTGTTCCTGCGGGTGCAGTGTAAGTAGATATATTGTGTATTATATATAAGTAGATATATTCTGGGTGTAGATTTTTATGTAAAAAATTTGAATCGGATTTTAACCTTTAAAATCCGATTTGGATAATTAGGAGTGCCTTATTAGGAGATAAATGAAAAGTGTATATTACGGACTTCGTATATTTATTATTAAATCGCGTGTGTACATAGGTGCCGCCAGGGCGACATACCCTTCCGGATACTAATCAATAACTGTTCTTACTGAACTAACTCTTAAGACTAACCAGGGGCACCTGACACAATCATGCAACATATAAAGTTTGCATATGCATAGTTGCATATGCTGCACGTTACAGGATGAATATTGATGATGAATTTCTGATTATGTAGGCATAAAATAAAATAAATGTTCCACAAACAGCCATCAGCAGATGGTGATGCTGAAAAGTCTCTCCCACAAAGTCTCTTGGACGCAGCTCTTTCCTGTTTTTTCAATTGAAGAAACCTCCGTCTGCTATCTACATGGGCGCCTGTGACTCTGTGACTGTACCATCGGGTGTGACACATACTTGTCTCGGTCCAGACGCGCCGGTGTGCGCGCAGCCGTCGCCGCAGGTGGTGGGCGCGCGGCTGGACGAGTCGCTGCGCGTGCGCTGCTCGGTGTCGGCGGACCCGGCTGACGTCACCTTCGTGTGGCAATTCAACAACAGCGGCGAGAGCTTCCAGGTCTCACCAGCTAGATATGGTAAGTTGTAGCACCGTATTTGATATAGGTAATCAAAGCTTTTTTTCTTGATTTCGATAGATGATATTTGAAGTACAGTACAGAAACTAGCTTCGTACTCGAAGTTACCGATAGAATCTGCCTATGAGTTTCTAGCCAAGTTGCCACGGCTAATTACGACGACGATTTGACATAAACATTCCTAAGTGACATAAGTCACTTAGCGATTATTATGTCTAATCCCATACAATTTTGTTTTCGAACTTCGTCGTAATTAGCGACGGCAACTTGGCTGAAGTCTCTGATCTGCCTGCCCATCTTATCTACTTCCATATTCCACGTCAACCCTGCAGTGTCCGCCGGCGGCACGACCTCGGAGCTGCGGTACCGCGCGGCCAGCGAGCGCGACTACGGCGCGCTGCTGTGCCGCGCGACCAACGGCGTCGGCGCGCAGGAGCGCCCCTGCGTGCTGCAAGTTGTGCCCGCAGGTAACATACTATATATTGATATTAAAGGGTCCAGGTAACCAGATGAGTCGCCTGAAGCGAGTGTCTTGTAACTCCTCTGGTGTTGCTTACTTGCGTTCTTGGCCCCTGAAAATCCCCAACCTCCCCTTGGGGTGTTGTCTACGGACTACATGATCCGGAATCCGGCGGACCTGGAAAAATTTAGAGCACTGAAAATAGAACTCTGCGTTAATACATTAAAGTTCAAAATCGAACATACGAGTCAAATGTCAACGTTATAAATGACAGCTCGACAATCGACACTTCGATTTTCAGCCCTATTGTATTAGCGCAGAGTTATATTTTCAGTGCTTTTAAATTTTTCCGGCCTTACGGATTCTGGATCATGTAGTCCCAACATAATAATATGTCGTTTCCTGTAGTCCCCTTGTAGTCTGTGCTTTATGGAAAACCGGCGCGGCACACCTCACAAGCACAAACGCGCTCTAGTTAGTATCTGTTTTGATTCACTTGTTACGCGCGCTGAAAGTTGGTAATTGATCTAAATGTATGTGTTGACGATTTTCCCGAAACCTGTCAATAGCTACCGAATACTGGACTATCGGAAATCGGTCGTTAACTGGGACAAAACAGGCGATTCATTGGTCATCAAATCATGATCCAGTGGATACGATACAGCCCGATTCCGAAACAATACTATTTATCTAAGGAGCGTTTTCAGTACTTACACTATTCTCGGTCCAATAATATGTTATGTAACATGTGACCTTGAATTTCGACGAGATTATCCTATGAAGTAATAAAGGTTTATTCATAGACGCGTGCGATTCAAACCTCGCCCGCGCGTGGCTTTCAAAGCGTGCGCGGCGTGCGGCACTGCCATGTCCGCGTTACAAGATTTTGTAGGATATGTTGATGAACATATAATAATTATTTATTGGAACGATGTTCCTTATGGCGCGTTGCGAATTGTATGGAGCCGGACGGATTATAGGCACGACACTTTTTGCCACTCGAAATCACAATGTAATTACGACTATTAAGAATGATACAAAAAACGACCTTATCACCTTGACAATAATATAGAATTTTGCAATTACACATTGTGACTGTTATGACTGTTACATATTGTGACTAGCTAGCCGGGCCTTAGGTATGCGAGCGGGGTGGGACGGAAGAGCGCTTGATGTTATTACTCATTACGGAGCCGGACTTCGCGGCGGCAACACTGCGAGCAGCAAGCAACCCGCCCCTCACCTCACCAACCTCACCCCTGTCCCTACCTAAGGCGCGGCCAACTAGTTCCGCGCGCACTATATGTATATACTTAGTTCAACTATTTGTTTTGTATGATATAATATATTATATCTAAACAGATAAACAAAATTGAAGTGTCTGTTTGTAATTTCAAATTAACAGCTTTTATTTTCACTTAGTGCATTTAAAAGTATGATCGGTACTTACAATAAAATATAAATTGTTAACATTTTTGTGTCTGTCTGTCAGTCTCTGTGTTTGTTCCGGCTAATCTCTGTATATAGATATATATTATAATATGTATATATTATAACTTCCATCCGGGTGTCCTTGACACCTCTCAAGTTTTTTGCAATCTTAAATAACGAATATTTTTATTCGTGCATGTTGTCATTACTTACGTAATATTGTGGTCTAATGTTAAGTTAAATATTAATTCGTATAAAATGGCAATCTGTGTAAACACATATTTATTTACTTGTAAAAGACAAACCTCTTGCCAGAATTGGGTTTATCGTCTTCTTAGTCGGGTTATATAAGTTGGAATTACTAACGACGAGTTGTTCAGTTCAGGGGTCTAAAAAGGCCCATTAGCAGAACATTAGAGGAATCATACATTAGCAGATTCTTTTTTTTATTTTTTATTTATGGACACCCATGACAGCCCATGGATACAAAGTCCTTCAGTCGTTTTTAAAACAACATTATCATATTATTTTGTAGCAAATTCAAAATGTTTTACGTATGGAAAAAAAATATGAAACACCTGAAGTGGCCTTTGTAGACCCCCTGGTTGCATCTGTTTGAAAACTAAACTTAGTTTGAACTTGTGTAAGTTGGAAAAGCGCTTTTATTTCATATTTTTCATTTTTAACCCCCAACGCAGATGGCGTGTTAGTTCAACGTGTCTGTGTCTGTCCGTGGCATCGTAGCTCCCAAACGGATGAACCGATTTTGATCTAGTTATCTAGTAGATCTAGCGGCGTTGAGAGTGAAATTTCAAGGTCGCATCATATTCATTTGTCATTTGCTCCTGATATGTAATAATAATAATGACTCCCACACGGTGACGGTGGTGAAAACCAGGCCAGATACACAGCACAGGAATCATTTTATAGCGCCTAAGTGTGTGCGCAATACGCAAGTACTCTTTCTTTACTTTCGTTACCCAGTGGGACGGATGACCGACACGAATGGCGAGAGATCAGGCGCAGGTCCGACTTTTTAAATGCCCATCCGACGCATGCATCATCTCTCTTTTCAGACAATCAGGTGATCAGCCTGCATTGCCCTAACCAGAATTGAAACAACATTTTTCGTTATTCCAATGCGGGGATCGAACCCACGACCTCCGGAGTCGAGAGCCAAGCTCCAAACCACTGGGCCACGGAGGCGTCTCGTGCTCCTGATATGTAGCCTAAAAGCGTAACCCTCTCCAAAATGTTTTGTATATATCGCCAATTTGCTTTTGTAAACTCCGCCCGCGTAAATATAGTATCGGGCATCTCACGGGAACACTATACTTTTTCAAGAACACTATACTCTTTTAAAAAGTAGTTAATCATGAGCTTAAATTACTACCATACCAAATTTTATCTAAATCCGTTCAGTAGTTTTTGGGTGAAAGGGTAACAAACATCCATCCATCCTCACAAACTTTCACATTTATAATATTATAGTAGGATTATTAATGTAATTTAATACAAATTACATACCTAATATATGATTAAGCCGCTTAATACATACGAACAACTTCGTAAGATTTCTAATTAAAATCCGTTGAAGCGGAGTACGAGCCAAGTATTAAAATATTACCTACAATTGCCTCCCTCCCGTCCTCCCGAGACGCGTTACACGCCACGTGCTACACACTACCTCACTACCTCATAAGCACCGACTCATTAGGCATTGTAATTAATCACTAAAATAGAAGGAAATGTTTCACGGAATGACGTTTGAAGCAAATCGCGCAGATTGAGCGTGGTGCGGGAATTATTGCAATCTACCTTAAGGTGCGTTCAAACGGGCAATGATTGCTTGGCAATGCGGATGGATCGATCTAGAGTTATTGTGGAGTTAGGTAGGGCAATTTAAAAAAAATGGTAATTGTTTAGGCATATTGCTTCTAGTTGCTCTATATATTCCATATTGCTCAACGTCTCTGATGCAAATTGCCGTATATTTTTTTCTACTGAATTGCTCTTGCATTGTTTATTAGAGGCGAATGCTGGTTCTCCTTCATAGGGAAGCCCTAGCCTGTACAATAGGTAGGGATTTGGATGAGGGTCTTCAAAAGGTATGTAGAAAGTGAAGCCGAAAGGAATGAAGTTATAGGAACCCCACGCCATTGTTGTCTAGTTTCTTGGAGTTGCTCCCTATCGCTCAATATTGTAGTTACAAAACATTTTCCCAAATTGCTATTTGTTTCCGTAAATTGCTTGATATTTTGTCACGTCGCAATCGACCAAAATTGCTCATTTTCGCTCGTGTCAGCGCACCTTTAAGGCTGCTGTCTCGTACACATCGGCCTTATAATATCTGTATTCTGTACTATTAGAATTTCCTGGAATAGTGACTTTTCGAAGTTCTTTCGAAGTAGTAGCAAATAATATATATTACTAACGCAAAGAACCGTCATTCGATAGACTTTCACGATTGACAGCTTGCAGTGTGTGCAGCTACTGGCTAGACGTATGCGAGGGGTGCGCACGGCGAGCGGGGCGTGAGTTTTTCCAGCCAGGACTATCGTTCACGGGGCTGGCCGCTGGTCGTTTCGCGCTGCTACCTAATTGACAATTTAATTTCATAATATTTATGATAGATTTGTCTGGCGCTACGTTTGAAATTATTTCGGTGTCAACCCTGGGCTTACGTCAACACGGCTGACATTCGCCGGTGCTCGAGCTGTCATTTGTAGAGATTGTCGCCGCTGTGGTAGTTAGTTTCTTCAGAACCAATTTATTGTAAACGAAAACAAAAATTAGTATTGATTTCGACCACATTAATGTGGTTTCAATTGGTATCATTTAGCGTATGTGGAGCGCTGGTGTTTTTTGTTTACGTTCACTAGAGAAAACAATGGAAACGGAGTATAGTAATAGGTGTGCTTTATTTATATATCCATATCACGAAATATCACATAGTTGCAAGTATTTTTTTTTTTTATCTGAACTTCTCATAAAAATAAAAATTATTGCGTCTTCACACAATGAAGAGACATAAACTTTTTACAATATAATGGTTTCTTTTGAAACGACCTAAAGACCCTAAAACTCTTAACTAGACCGATCTATTACAATGTTGTTATAAAGTTTACCTACCGACGCGTTTTTAGGGTTCCGTAATACTCAAGGAACCCTTACAGTTTCGTTCTGTCCGTCCGTCTGTCTGTCTGTCCGCTCTTCTATCTACTGTAATTATTATGAATCAATGATGAAATCAATGAAATTTGATATAGTCATACATATAATGTGTATAGATCTCGGATTTGGCGTCATAAAGTGAGATACATTTTTTCCCCCCATCGTGTGGGGGTATCGTTGAATAGGTCTTTTAAAATAAAGGTAAGGTTTGATACATGACTTTTTTACAAAGTCAACCATTTCCGGGTAATCGGCCTCCAAAATGGTTTGGAAGCTGCCCCTTGGGCTGGCTTTCCTAAACTATAGGAGATAGAAACTTGTAAGTTTCCATGCTGATAGATCGTGCTAAAAACACTTTAGGAAAATTATTTTAAGCGAATTCGGACTCTAACTTTTGAAGTAAGTAAAAGAAAACGTATTGCGCGTTGATAGTTACGGAACCCTTAGACATGTCCTGGCCTTGGTTAGATTATTTTAACTCAATTGAGGCCCATAAACTCACACTCGTAAAATCATAAAACACTATCAAAGAAAACAATTAATTATATTTAACGACCATTTCGAAGATTCATCCACAAAGTAGGTACTAACATAATATGCTTCAAAACCGTCATAATACAGAGTCGAGGTTCCTGTGAAATGCCGTCGACGTAAAAACTTGAATTAGTTTCTGCGGGACACGTTACAAAATCACGTTGTAAGACTGTTACTAGCTCGAATCGGCGGGTGTGTAGTGTTTCAATATTATTATATATAAGGGAATATTTGGGCACATGAGTTTACTGCTTATCTAAAGACTTTTAGGCAGAAAAAAAATGTATAAGTGAAAAATATAAATGTCTTTATTCTAAAAAATCAGCTGAGCGTGAGGTCAGTTTCATTAAAAGTTTTTTTTTCAACAATGTGGTCTACTGACCACATATAAAAGGTTTGGTAAAATCAATTACAGAATACTTTCTGTAATTGATTTGACCAAACCTTTTGTGATTTTTCCAAACTTCAAACGTTCATAGTTCTAAGAATATTTATGCTATCGAGACAATTCTTTTGATCACGTAATTAGTTTTTCAGTAAAGAATATCAAAAAAGAATGTCCAGCTATAAAATAACTACTCTCTGCTATTTATTAAAAAAAATCGTCTTGTGCACTTTGGGTCCATCCACATGGGAAGGTCACAGCGTTAGGGTCATACTAAACGTGACGACAGTACATGTTAAATACAGGTGCAGGGATACTAAAAAATCGAAATTCTGCGTTACATAATATGTGGACGGCCCCTAATTTGACCCAGGCTGGTCCGCTTGCAACATGCATTTATACAATCAGTAGGGCCATATATCTTATTACTATATATTAGCAGCCTCCGTGGTCCAGTGGTTTAGAGCTTGGCTCTCGACTCGGAGGTCGTGGGTTCGATTGCAGCGTTGGAACAACAAAAGCTGGCTGATCACCAGATTGTCATGATGGGATGGAACAAGAAAGATGATCCATGCGTCGGATGGGCATGTAAAAAGTCGGACCTGCGCCTGATCTCTCGCCAGTCGTGTCGGTTAGCCGTCTCACTGGGTTATGAGAGTAAAAGGAAGAGAGAGTGCTCTTGTGTACTGCGCACACACCTGGGCATCATTGACAGTATCTTATCAGTAAGTATATTTTTTTGTAAAGAAGAAACTATAACCCGACCACGTAAAATATATAGCCTGATGTTACACGGGCTATTATTCGAATCTACTAAAACCACATACATCAGATCACTCCTGGGTTTAGGCGCTACGGTCGTACAAACATACAAACATATTACATACATAGCCTGTCAAAATCATTACCCCTCCTCTTAGCTTCGCCGTAGTCGGGTAAAAAGCGCTTTCAAACGCCGCCCACTATTTTCCTTACCAAGCGTTTTGAAACTCATAACGAATTCTGATAATTATGTACAGAAGTTTGGGCCAGATAGGCAATACTTTATATTTACGGGCTGTCGGGGAACTTGCTCCATTATGTTATCAAGTTTTATATTTTGAGTTTGCGATTCATTTTGTACTGGATATTACCCGAGACTTCGTACACGCGAAAAGAAATACCGCAGGAACGGTACATTTTGCTGCATAATAATTCCAATGTCGCGCTGAAACTGGAGAACGGCTGGACCGATTTAGCTCATTTTGGTCCTGGGGAGGTTTAAACGGTCAGAAATATTGGAACAATTGTGGAGAAAATACGAGTGGTGTCGTGTCAATAAATTTTATAACTTTTGATAAAAATTATTGGTATTGAAGTAAATTCGTTCTTTCATCTTCTATTTAACTAATTACATATATGCAAAAGTTTGTATGGCCGTGTGTTTGTTACACCAAAAATCGCTTACTGCATTAGAATAAAAGCCACAGAATATTATGCAAACAACACATAATTTTTTCGGGGTTTAAAATATATTTTTATTTCATACCCCGGAAAAATGTATAGTTTTACGAGCAGAGGGATAAACAGATTTCAGTACAAATTCGCGGGCACTAGTATCATAAAAAACTTGAGAGGTGTCAAGGGACACCCGGATGGAACGAAGTTATAATATATATATTATAATATAAATAAACACACCGGCATATTTAGCGGAACACAAAAAAAATATGGTTTTATTTTAAAATCTACTTACTACACTTCTTTTGTTATTTAAAGTTTCATTTGTTTTACTTAAAATGAGATCACATTAAGAACAGATTTTGCGAGTAAAGGCTATTTGTGAAAAATGGTACATTTTTGAACTTTTCATGTACCCAGGAAAAGTGAAAATTAATATTAAAATAACAATTAATTAAATTAGAAAAATGGTGATTAATATCGCGTATTTCCTCTACGTGCTCTTATTAAAGTATCTACCCGTCTAGGCATACTGAGAATGATGTTATCGATGGTCTCCTGGGATAGTCTCCGCCATTCCTCAACTACGGCGATTCGCAGTTCACCCACGTTGGCAGGAGCTGGAAATCTGGACTTAACTTTTCTTTTCAGCAAGTCCCAAACGTGCTCTATTGGGTTCATATCCGGTGATCTCGCCGGCCACTCCATAACAGTGATATTCATATCATTAAGATAAGCTTGAGTTACCCGAGCGGTATGCGGCCGAGCATTATCCTGCATAAAAACAAAATCGTCACCGATATATGGGGCAAACGGTACGACATTTTCTTCTAAAACTTCTCTGATATAGCGGTCTGCAGTCAGACTCCCTCTGTCAATCACTACCAAGTCTGTGCGAGCACCCAAACAAATGCCCGCCCAAACCATTATTGATCCACCACCGTATGCAACTGTAGTTTCAAAATTTGTCTGAATGTATCGTTCTCCTTTGCGTCTATATTTATATTCTTTGCCTGCCGTCAATTTGATTAAAGAGAATTCTGCACTCATCACTAAACAATACCTTACTCCATTGGTCCGCGTTCCAAAGTCGATGTTCCTGAGCAAAAGTTAACCTGTTTCTACGATGATTTACCTCGAGCCTTGGAGCCTTGGCGGGCACAAATGAACCCAAACCAGCTTCTTCGAACCTTCTTCGTACCGTACGCTCACTTACGGTTACACCCCGCACTGCTTCTAACTCATGTCGGGCTTGGACGGCCGTCAAACGGGGGTTCCTACGTAGACGAAGCCGAATGAAACGATTATCCCTACTCGAAGTGCGTCTTTTTCTGCCTTGTCCTGCTCTTCTCACATAATTACCGGTCTCCCTGAACCGTTGGATACTGCGATGGATCGTTGAAACTGGTCGACGGAGATCACTGGATATCACTCTGTAGGTTTGACCATTTCTTCGCATTTCGAGTGCCCTGGCAGTCTCCGTTGGGGCTAAGTCAGGCATAATTCAGTCCTCAACTCCAAAAAGATACGCGATTAAAAAAAAACAAAAAACAGTATTTCAATGAAATTTTAAATCAAACTCAGAAGGAAGAAATACTCGAAGTTCGCTCCAGATAAGGTGTATTTGAATAAAAATTAAACAATTGCATAAAATGTGATGTTCAGTTGTTTTTTTAATTTGAAAATATTACTTATTAAATAATATATATATATATATATATATATATATATATATATATATATATATATATATATATATATATATATAGAGATTAGCCGGAAGAAACACAGACTGACAGACGGACAGAAAAATGTTTAAGTGAAAATAAAAGCTGTTAATTTGAAATTACAAACAGACACTTCAATTTTGCTTATCTGTTTAGATATAATATATTATTTATTTATTTATTATTTACAAAACAAATAGTTGAACTAAGTATATATAGTGCGCGCGGAACTAGTTGGCCGCGCCTTAGGTAGGGACAGGGGTGAGGGGGCGGGTTGCTTGCTGCTCGCAGTGTTGCCGCCGCGAAGTCCGGCTCCGTACTGAGTAATAACATCAAGCGCTCTTCCGTCCCACCGCTCACAAACCTAAAGGCCCGGCTAGCTAGTCACAATATGTAACAGTCGTAACAGTCACAATTTGTAATTGCAAAATTCTACATTATTGTCAAGGTGATAAGGTCGTTTTTTGTATCATTCCTAATAGTCGTTATTGCATTGTGATTTCGAGTGGCAAAAAGTGTCGTGCCTAATCAATCCGTCTAGCCTCCATACAATTCGCAACGCGCCATAAGGAACTACGTTCCAAAAATGCAAAACACAGTCTCACGCAAAACCGACGCAGTTCTATGAATTGAATTTTAATTAACTATTACCTACTACTTGTCACAATTGAAACACTTCTAGTCAAACCTCTTGACGACACTTGGCAAATTGTCGCCCGTGCGGCCGGCTAAGGCATTGTAGCCAACCAGTTAATCCACACTCATGTTTTAAGAGGAAAAATTGTATTGTCTGTTTACAAATTTGGCACAGATATCGAGCCGACCACAGAGAAGGACATAGGCTACGTTTTATAGCGGCAAAATGTACGGTTCCTGCAGTATACCCGCAGCAAAAGGCACCGTCTAGTAGCATATCAAGATAATATCGTATATCTTAACTCATAAGTCGAGCCCAAATAGACATGTTGAAAGTTTTTAATGAGGAATCTCAGTCCGTAATCGCTAACTTTAACAAGTAACATACAGATAATTAAAACATTTGGAAAGTTTAACAAGCTTTGTGTGTGCCTTTCGGTTTGGCTTCAAATTATTATATATTCGCGTTTGCAGTGCAAATGACTAAATTGACCAATGACGCCTATGTTGTGTTCACATAGACCAATTGAAGTGGTTATTTGCTCTGATAAGGCACAAAAATATTACAATTTCGCAGAACTTGTAATATTTTTGTGTCTTTCGATTGTTAAAATTCGCTCAAGTCTTTTAAAAATTATAGCTAGTCTGAGGGCGGAGGCCTGACCCTCAAAAAACTAGAAATTCTACACCTTTCATTGGAAAATTTTATCCACCTTTTACACAGGGTTTTCGAAATTCAACAGTTCTAAAACCTAACAGCACGTAACAATACTTTAGATATTTACAAGAAAATCTAATTTTTCACATGTAATAAGATAGATTTACCTTTACCCTAGATTCTAACATGTTATGTACCTACTAGAAATTCTAATCGCAAAATTTATATTCAAATACTGAAATAAAAAGCGTCAATTGCGCCTCAAAAAATTTACTGCACGTGCAAAAAGTACGAGTAAAAAATTTAAGCGTTCATTAACTTCTTTGAGCGGCCATTTTTAAAATTCCCGCGTTTGTAGCGTAGCGCCATCTTTCATTAGGTTTTTTTTTCTTTCGCGCTCGTGACCGGCCAGCATTTTCAAAGTTTAAATTTGAAATTAAATTGTTGTTTTCAAACGCAACTAACATGGCGACCGATTTTTAGCGAATTTCAATTTAAACTTCACGATTGTTGCCAGTTGGAGCTACTTATTTGTGGCGCGATGTTTGTTACACGTGTAACTGACAGAACTGTTACTGCAACAGCAATGTTAAATACTACAGTGGGGTTAGCAGGAACAATTGACTACTACGTATTACAAACGTAAACATTGACAAATAATTAGGTACTTATTGCAACGTAATTATATATATAAAAAAAAATTAGTTTTAATTAGTTAGTAATTAGGTGCATTCCAAAGACACAAAAAAGTTGGAATACTTTTCACAACATTCGTGTAAAAAACCTACCTACATAAATAATTAGTTCACTTACATCAAAATATACATGATGATTTTCTATGGTATGTATGAACATAAACGCATAATATTCTGTGAAATTTGGTGCAAATGGCACACATTTCATAGCAATTCACAGGCGTGTGATGTCACCTGCTTGTACGACTTTTGCATGGGGCGTTTTCACAAGACTCACTAAAGTGCTTCAAACAATCCGCAGTTTCTTTGAAAATATTGATTTTTAGTTTGCATTTTCTTGTGTAAACTGTCTTAAATTTGAGAGACTCGTCATTTATGTAAAAAAAAGTAACAGGAAAATACCAAGGTACCCATTGTAAGAAAGTTATGACAGCGCCCATAGAATTGATATTCGATAACGTGACGAATACGTAGTAGTCAATTGTTCCTGCTTGGGCTACAGTACATATCAAGTACTAGTAAGTGGAATGTGCAGGTTGTAGCTCACAAACGTTTTTGCCAGCTTCACTTCACTTCACAATGTTAGCATCGAATTAAAAGTCAACATAGTACAGACAACAGGTAGCCCAAACAAACGGATTTGCATGCAATTTAGTTCGGACGACAGTTTGTAATTGAAATCAATTTAGATTTACCTACATTATTTTGGCGTATAGACTACAGTTGCAAATGAAAAGCCATGTAGGATTTTCCACAGTGCGACCAATTTGGGGCACATTCCCAATGTAGCTTCATTTACATCAAAACGAAACCAGAAAATATAAAAAAGTGTAAACAAATATTCAGGGATTCGCATCCTATGGGTCAAAATGAAAAAATTTCGTCCAGAACCCAAATAACAAATATGTATCTCTCCTTAAAAAATTGTCGAACCGGACCGCGAGCAGTGCAAAAAAAAAAAACAATTTATAAATTCTTTAATCCAACCAAGTGAAATTGCTAATTAGGTTCAAATGACACATGTGGCGTATGTCACTTGTTAGTAATTGAATTATGGATTATTTTCATTTGTTCTCGTGGTTCTCTTATACCTACATATAAATTCACTTATATATATAGGGCTGGTCTGCACATATTATTATGTGCAGCCCAGCCCTATCAACTAGAATAAGTTTACAATGACCCCCGATAACCCCGTTTAACCACCCCAGCGCGACCGTCACCCCCCCGCAACTGCACCGCGCGGGTCTCGGATCCCCTGCTGTCGGTGCGCTGTGAGGCCGGCTATGATGGGGGGCTGGATCAGCACTTCACGCTGGAGACCCTGGAGGAAGGGAGGGTTCTAGGGAACACCACTGCTGGATCTGGTGAGTGTAAAGTAACGCGATGGGCGTTAAGGGGCCAGCCCCGCTCCCCGCTTCATTCCACATTCCATCATTACACACTGGAAAACCTGGACAACGGGTGCTGGGGAATACAACTGCTGGATTTATATAGGGAAGCGGCTAGGCCTCATTTACCACACAAAAAGATACACGTTTGATATGACAACATCAGTCATACACTGCACATGCGCGGTGCAGCGCGGTGCAACATGATATTCGAACTGACCCCCAGTTATTCGAACTCTTACAATGAAACGTGTATCTTCACGTGTAAAGAATAAAGTTAAATTTTGAATAGCTATATTAAAAATGCAGCGCCATGTCGCGTATCGTTTCGTTTCGGTGTGGATTGACCCTAAAACATCACGTGGTCAATGCGATTGTGAGAGCGCCATTTTAGCGACAGGACTTTCGATATCAGCTCAATCGACTGCGAGATCACTCTAACTTGTTATCTGGGGGCTTAGACAAAGTTTCATTATAAAAATGATAGCGAAATTAGAGAATAATAAAATCTATTGGATTGAAACATTACGTCACTAAATTACGTGGTGTATTCCCTTTTTTATGAAATGGACTAGGAACTAGCAGATGGATCGCCTGATAGTACACAAGATCACCACAGGTAGGTAACTGATCCTTAAAATCTCAAAAACCCTCCGGTAGCCTCACTCACTCGGCGAAACACAACGCAAGCGTTTTATCTCGCCGGTTTTCTGTGAAGCCGTGGTATTGATCTGGTCAATTCGTGCCGGAGCATTGTTCTCCCACGTTTGCATTTTATTCGATTCTAAATACGTTATTTTGCCTAAGCCCCATCTACGGACTTGGTATCGACAACTCAGTACAGCAGATGCACCACTGTGCACAACGCCTATATAACCCATCACCCCCAGATCTCACAGTCTGGTTCAACCTCACCTACTCCGGCCTGGGCGGCGGCGCGCGGCTCGCGGTGACCGCGCGCAACAGCAAGGGCGGCTCCGAGCCGGTGGTGCTGCGGGATGTGGGGCTGAAGGACGCGGCTAAACATACTGGTAAGACCCTATTAGATATTATGTCTACTAAAAGTAATAATAGCTCTCCACACTTGGTGAAGGCTCCACTCTAGTGGTCGGCCACAATATAGATATAATGTACAGTATATCATCTTCATACTAGACCGACGGAATCGGTGCACGCACACATGCGCGTCATTTATACGTAACGTATAAATGACGCGCATGCGTAACATACATTATTTATATTGTGGGTCGGGTTCATCGAAACCAGGCTAGCTACGGAGCGTTATTTTTATATAGAGCCTAATGCCCATGTGTGTGCGCAGTACACTCTCTCTTCCATTACTCTCGTAACCCAGTGGGACGGATGAACGACACGACTCGTGAGATATCAGGCGCAGACTGACTTTTTACATTCCCATCCGACGCATGGATCATCTCTCTTGTCAGCAGACAATCAGATGATCAACCTGCATTGTCCTAACCAAACTTGGAAACAAAAGTTTTTGTTGTTCCAACGCGTGAATCGAACCCACAACCTTCGAGTCCAGAGCCAAGCTCTAAACCGCCGGACCACGGAGTCTGTTATATGTCTGTCAAGTCTACTAAAAATTGGCTAAAAGGACTATCTGTCGCAAAGGAAATCATTGTAGAGGAACACTGGGTGATTTTTTATCCCGTTTCGGGAGAAACAGGGTATGTTTTGTATCAAAAATAGAATATGTCGCATCCGGTCATAAAGCGGAAACGGAACTATAAGTGCGCCATCTATCAGAAACTTGTTTGGCGCGCTTCGACAGAGTCGGGACGTGTCGGAAAGCAGTGCTGGAGTGGGGGGCGTCCCCTCCTGTGCCAACCAGACATTTGGTGCTAGGAGTTCAATCTGAGCCACCACCAACTAGTCAACACGTCACGGAACTGTCCTAGTTCCGTTTTAGTGCCAGTGTTTATAAAAGTGCAGTGATTTTATAAAGTGTAGTAAAATAAAGAATTGTGATTCCGAATAAACGAGTGATTTTGTAAGTCTGTAATTCTCTTTGCACGATGTACCCACGTAAGCCCACAGTATGTCTGAATGATATAGATCCATATTCATGAGCCTCAGACGACAAATATATAATATACTAAAGCATTTGTTTCAAAACTCAAGTATTTGGAAGTTGGAAATTCTTTTTAAAAAATCATGGATTGACGTCCCCCTACTGTGCGAACGTAGCAGTAATAACACGCAGTAGTTCAACACTCTAATCACATAGGGGCCAATAGGATGACCTATTATACCCTGTTTTTCCTGAAACGGAATAAAAAATCACCCAGTGTTTCATTTCAATAAAAAACACGCGACTAAAACGATATGTAGCATTTTTTACGAGCGACAATAATATATTATATACTCTTTCAAAATGGAGCTCCAAACTTAGAGGGATGTGAGGCGGAAGGACGTAAAATTCTTCGCAAATTGTGTGACACTATCCCTAAGTAGTGTGAGCGGCTTGTACAAATCGCGATTTGACAGCGATTTGGGTGTAGGATGTTGCAGTTTTATTTTCGAAGGTTAAAATGGGCAAATTGTTTTCGATTACAACAATATCTACAAACAGCAGACAAGTACAATATTGCTTGCTTATAGGAACAATATCTGAATATACAAATGGGTATTTAACTGTATTCTATCTGCCACAGAGGACAGTCGCCTGGGCCGGTTCCCCGCACCGGCGGCCATCGCCGTGCTAGCAGCTCTCCTAACAGCAGTAGCTGCCATTTCAGCTGTGGTGCTGCGACGGTGAGCTAATTACCCTTTACGTGATATTATAGTACCTGGGAGACCGAGCTTTGCTCGAAGTTTTAGTAGAACTAGAAGTTAATTAAAAAAATAAAAAGTTCCCGAGACACCAATTTGCTAACCAAGCGCCCAACTGGATTTAACATTTAGAAATCGAAATCACTCGTATATTATTACAAGACGATAGAAAAAACATATAGGTATTAAATGCGCATTTCCCAGGGATTTCCCATTACCTACCTAGCTAAATCTATTTCTCCTTCAAAACTCCCTGCATATTTAACTTCATGGGAATACTTGCAGCCGTTTCCGAGATTCGGATTATATACTCTGTGTGGAACTGCAGACCGTCGAGACCGTCGAGACATAAACAGTGTTCCGGGTAATAGTAAATGAAAGAGGAATTACCGTGACAAATATATTTAAAATAAGGTCCTGGGCAGAAGGCCGAACGGTCTGGTTTAGCCTCTTGGTGTCTGTGGGAATCGGAGGGGCTTTAACCACGTGGGCACTTAGCTGGGTCCAGGAGTGTAGCACGTGGCGAGAGCGAGTTGGGGCTCTAACTCCCGGTAGCGTCTCTCTGTTCACCGCGACGTAGATCGTCCAAGGGGCGGTGCAGACTGATTCCAAAACCAGTAGTTCAGTACGGAATATCTAGCGGCACTCAGAAATCCGGATGTGGGAAAATAGCCATAAGTCCTTGTAAAACGGTGCCTTGAACCCGGTGTATAGATCCCTAGAAAATCCGCAATTGCACCGAGTATAGACAAAGTTTGCTCGTTTATCGTATAAAATTCATAGGTACGCTGTACGCCTGCGGAGTTTCCTCAGGCGGAGATTCCAGGGATCTGGGATTACTGAATGTTGAACAAAATTAAGCTAAATAACATTCGAATTTTTGGTGGGAATATAAACAAATATGGCATACCGAATTACTAAGTTGGCGAAAACATCTGACAAAACAATATAAACAAAATTTCCAACATTTTATCCCAACAACGGATTTCAGGAATCCACACATCGATTGAAATAATATTTTCACGAGCGTTATAAAAACTGTCGCGCGTAATCCGCTTGATGCGAATCCGCTCCATTAAAATTTTACACCGCGGAAACCAAACGGAATTAAAAACTTTATGTAAAGAGATTAGCAGAAGAATATACCAATAGATACCAATATACCAATATACTAGGGCGATCAGTGGTCAGAATTTATGTCTCGTCTCGGTTGTACTTGGGCAACAAAGAAAATAAGTTGTTCTCAAGCCAAAACCAAAGCTAATCCTTTCAGTATGACATGATGATCTATCACTGCCTGTCTTCCTATTAAGGGTATTCCCTTAAGATGCTATATAAAAACGATCATTTATTAGTAAATTGCATAACCACCTTGTTAATTAAGATTGTCAGTACGGTTAACCGGCTTTTACGACACAGAGTTTTACGACAGCACTTAAAGAATGTATATCTCTACATTCAGACTTTACTTCTCTCCCGTTCTTGTCAATTTAAACTTTTCGGTTTACGCCATTGTCACCTTGTTTTGGTACCTTCATGAACCTTACTTCTCTTCTATCCAGCCGTCACGAAGCCACCTCAAGCAGCAAGCGGCCCTCACAAAGCGTGGTGCAGGTGGATGCGCATGGCCGGCGGTTCCTCATCGCCTACCCCGCGCCCGACAAGCCCGAGACCAAGCCCGACATACTCAACCCCAAGGCCGGTAAGTGCCGGTATATAATACCCCGCGCGAGGTCACGTCCAGCAGCTCCGGCAGCAAGCACGGTAAATGCTGACCCTGATACAGCATCAGGACTGCTTGAGAGTTGAGACTAAAGCCGATATTCTCTACCCCAAGGCCGGGGAGTGTCAAGCTCTGAGGCTGGGATTATCCTCAGCCGTAAAATTGGTGAGTTAAAACTATTATTAACTGAAAAGGCCTATATTCTCTGTGAATCGTTTAATTTACTCCCATAAGTGGAAAAGACTGGAATTTCAACCCCACCAAACTATGATACAGACATACAAGATATCTCACGATGTTTCTTGCTCGTTGGACATTTCGGTTAGGTTAGGTTGCCTTGGTTGTGGATAAAAGCCAGAAGCCAAGTCTCGGTAACTATTTGTGTCTATCCTGTTTCGGTCCGCGCGCTGTCGCATTCAGACTCACGTATATCGGGCGTGAGCGTGTGAGACCGCGCCCGGACCGCAACAGGATTATGATCACAAATAGTTACTGAGAATTGGGCCTCTGTTTTATTGTCTAAGCTAATTTTCAGCTGCCCTCTTTCATGTAACCCTCCTCATTCCTCTTTACTGCTACACAGAGGGGGACCCGCCCCGCGTGGTGCTGGAGTCCAGCGACAGCAAGACCTACGTCATCCGCGAGCCGCACCCGCTCCACACTCCCGATGATGATATGGTAAGTGTTACAGTGTATGAGAGGCTTCCGGCTGGTGGAGGGGTGGGAGGGGAGGACTACCAATGCCCATGGGCATACGAAACACGTGGGGCACATGCCTTGAAAAACAAATTAGATCTTTTCTTTAAGGTTTCAAGGTCATTGCGGTATTTTGCTAAGCTGCGTGCCGAGCGTGTTCAGACGCCATTAGCTTAAGACGAGCGCAGCGAGCGAGCACGTACATTCGCGTACTCGTAACGTTATCGAATGTCAATTGTATGGGCGCTGTCATCATTTTCATACAATTCTCTTTCGATAACATTACGAATACGTAGTTATCAATTGCTCCTGCTAAAAAGAATTGTATGAAAATTATGACAGAGCCCATACAATACGGTATTTTTTTATTATATAAATGAATAGTTTTCTAAAAAATAAGACAGTTTACAAAAGGAATAGGAGTCTCGTGAAAACGCCTCGTATAAAAGTCGTACAAGCAGGTGACGTCACACGCTAGTAATGTTGCTACGAAATGTATGGCCATATGCACAACATTTCTGGTATCTCGTAAGACCATACCATAGTAAATCTTTTTGTATTTGATGTCAGTAAACTAATTATGTAGGTTTTGTACACTAATGTTTTAAAAAAAATATTACAACTTTTTTGTGACTTCGAAATGCATATAATTACAAAACTACATATAAAATCCTAATTTTACATGTAGGAAAATACCCAATTGTTGCTACTC
This sequence comes from Phengaris arion, assembly GCA_963565745.1. Classification (NCBI taxonomy): domain Eukaryota; kingdom Metazoa; phylum Arthropoda; class Insecta; order Lepidoptera; family Lycaenidae; genus Phengaris; species Phengaris arion. The sequence goes on along the minus strand of OY751444.1, from coordinate 3,105,578 downwards.
CGGCTACCGCCTCCGCAGAGTAGAACCGCATTCCCTAAAACTTCATCTCGTTTCAGATGCCGCAGAGATAACAGCCGGCGGACCCGGCGGGCCCGGCGGGCAGGCAGATCCTGGTGTAAATAGTGCATTGTACATTTGACGAATGCCAACATATACTATAGTGGAGTTCATGAGACAGAATAATAAATGTAAACAAACATATTTTGGTGGTGCCCAACCTTCAAAGATTGGGCACCACCAAAATATGTTTGTAGCTACAGTTTTTATAAAAGATTATAAACTCGACCACGTAAATTATTTATCCCGTGTTTCTCGGGCTGTTATTACGAATCTATTGACACCTCATTTGTTAAAATCGGACCAGAAGTTTAGGCGCTACGGCGGAACAAACATAAATAAATACATACATATACTGCCAAAATCGTTACCCTACCTTTTGGCTTTGCCGTAGAGGGGTAAAAGGAGTCATATCATTCATTCAATTTATTAACAAATTTGTCAAATTTTCTTAAAAGTTTGGCCATACCCTGCGGTTGATAAATCACGTACCGGGCGCTAGATTTATAATCCGACCAAGTAAAATTGCTTATTAGTTTCGAATGACACGTATGTTACTTTGGGTTGATAGAATGTGGGATTATTTTCATTATAACAGAGTTTTGTCCGACTCCAAACATAAATTATTCTGTCTCGTGGTTTTTAGTATAAGCGTTAGACGAACTCTTCCATATCATAGCACAGGAGACGGCGATCGCTTTTCTAACGCTATTTTTACAGTCCTTCGACGAATTCGACTTTGTGACGTTGTGAATTTTACCGTCTAATTAGTTTGAGCGTTAACGTTTGAATATATGCACGAAAATGTGCGATGAATTATTTTAAGACTTAACGCCAAATTCACCAATGACTTTAAAAGGTTCGGTCGTATTTCTTTCTTTGATTGAATATCATGTTATCTCTCGTTCGTCGTATTAATGAAAGAGAAGGTATGATATTTGGACAAATGATTTACACTAACATGGCGTTGGTGAAATTGGGACATAATTAACTAAAACATCGAATTTTTTAGATAATTTAATAACTAGGCAATTCTAGGTAATAACTGTAACGATAATATAATTATAAAATTACATTTAGGTGAGAAAATATTTATACTGAAACCTCAAATATTTTAACTTCTTTTGCAAACAATACGACCTTTTTTCTATACATTAAATTAAAAATAGCGAAAGAAAATCCGTCGCAGCCTCGTACCCTATAGTATTAAATTATTTCTAATAGAGATACATATTATGTACCTTAAATATTTCTTAAATACAGCTTAACATATAGTATATAATGTAAATTTTATGATATCTTTAATTAAATGTTAATTAAATATTATGACTTTTAATAATATCCTAAAATAACTTGAGTCTTGCGGTAGCTGGCTGAGAGCCAAATCTTAACTTTCATAATTGCAAGTGTAACTATACAGTCATAGTTCAACTACATATTGAAGAGGAAATATATTATACACCCTGTGGTTGAACTGTTTACATGTGGAAAGGGACTGAGACAAAATATTCAGTCTACGTACGATTATTTGCCTTACTCCCGAAACTGATACGATTTCGATATACGAGTCTGATCCGATGTCGATTTTGAATCAGTTTCGATCCTGATGCGTACTCCCGAACAAAATCGAATCCAAGTCAAGATCGCGTTGAGATCGTGTCTTATTAGCGTCGTTAACTGTATCCGGTTGCTGGACGTCACGTCCACAGAGTAAACAAGTTAAAGCTGAGTGCCGTAGTCTATGGCGAAGATTAATAAAAATATGGAGAAATTATATATTTTTCAATTTAAATAACATTTTGCGTATATTTATTCAAATAAATCAGCCTCAATCTCATGCGATGGTAGTTTTTTAAAGGTTATTTTTCTAAATAAAAACTGTGACAGTAAATGACAGTTTAGAAATTCCTGTTTATAATATTTGACATTCTGTCAAATGTCAAAGTCATATTTTGATTTATTTTGTCAGTAAAACTAAAGTGTTGTGCACAAAACACATTCATTATCTACAGTAACTGGCCATAAAGTAAGTAGTAAAGTAAAAAGGTAGTTAATTGTTAATTTTGGTAAAATATAATTCAGTGGTATGTTTAATGTAAATGACACAATAACAAATTCGTGTTTAGTGTTTACATTAAGAAAACCCGAGCAATAAACAATAACAACATCAACATACGACTTTTTATAACTATTTATTGACTTTGTTTATTCAAAGACAGGTTGAGACAAACGAAATCATCATATAATGATACGTTGCTTTAGATCATGTTATGATATGAGTAGTTATATCTGCGAGTCATACGTCAAATAAATCTTTTTTAAGGCGATAATTGCATCGAAATTCCTCACAATCCATGTCCATTGCTAATGTGTTGCAGTTGGTGAATCTTCATTTTTCCATTTCCCGAACGCGCATTCTATTAGCTTTCAATAACATTCAATAATGCTGCAATACTACAATACAATCACGTAATTTAGTTAAAATACACTAAAACAAGCAAACTCGTACTGTAAATGAGACCTCTTTAGCTATCGTGTAATTTGACGTTTGTTTTCGATCCTGCCATTCGATTCTCAGTCGATTGATTTCGTCGGGAGTACCAAAAGTTACGATCTAACGAACTTCTCGATCCAGGTTAGTTACAAATTGAGCCACTGCACGATCGTGCGCTAGTGTTAGTGTCGGGAGTATCAATAGCTATTGAGATCGAACTGATTCGATTCTCGATTGTGTCGGGAGTAAGGGGGCAGGTGAGGGCATAACATGTGGAGTTTGCCTCAATCCCCCTTTATAGTTAGGGCCTGTTTCACAATCTTCTATCTTATACCAAGTTTCGGATAGCTAATTCGGAAATTTGGTCGCAGCTTACTTTATATCGAGCGACGGAGACAAAACGTGCAGATAGCAGATAAAAGCTTCAATTTTATCGACAAACCTTAGCGACTTGAGGGTCGCAACCATTGATTTAATATACTCTGGATTCACTATCACCTACAAAAAGTAACTGAAAAAGTTTCCTCGGAGTACATGTCAAAGTTTCTATAACATTTCCATGATATTTGCTTTGCTTTACAATTATAGACATCCTTACACTACTGTCAATAGGCTAGTTTCATATATCAAAATTAAATTATATACAATTTATATTTATATAGTTTCTATCATAAGAAATACGAATACAAGACTATTTTGTTTATATAAATATGCGGTTTATTTATTTATTTTCGAAAATAAAACTGTACTTTTATTATCTGTATGTCACGTGACCGAAAACACCAGCCGCCATATTTTTCTTGTAAGTGACGTCATAAGAACATAATCAAATCGAATAAACAACAGCGAAAGTTAAATCTACAGTTCATGCACTACACGCGCACATTTGACATTTGTTTGTTTCTGTTCATATGACGTCACGATAAAGGCGGCTGTCGTTTTGGCGCAAACATTTATCGTTTTTATTCATTTTTTCTTAGCATAAAGAGATATTATTTCCAGTAAATAAAAATACTAGTTGACATTTAAAAATATATTTGAAATAAATGTAGAATAGTCTATTGTACACCTAAAAATATTTATAAAATATTTGAAGAACAGAGTTTTGGTGGAGTCGTTATTTAAACGATTTTATTTATTTGTTCTGTCATTGGGTTTTCACCCGCGACGGAATGGTTTGGGCCCTTGGGTGAGTTGTTTCTCGCTTTATCTCCAAAAGTACTAGTCCGATTTTGATGCGGTTCCCAGTGATGAGTTCAGGTTTGATAGGTACCTACACATTCATAGTCAAAGTCAAAAATTTTTATTCAAAATTGGTATCTTTATACACTTAGCGATGATTTATTATGACTTTCGAAGTGGTTTAACACAAAAACAGTGTGTTGACCGGATGATTTCTGCATTTGGTGATGAAGCCCCATCCAAAACCACAATTTATCGCTGGTTTGCTGAATTTCAACGTGGACGTGTCAAGCTCAGTGATGATCCCCGTCAAGGTCGTCCAAAACTTGCAGTCACCCAAGAAAACGTTGATGCTGTGCGTAAGCTGATTGAGGAAGATCGACATGTGGCATACCGCGAAATTCAGGCAACTTTAGACATTGGCATGAGTCAAATACAAATAATCTTGCATGAACAATTAGGTGTAAAAAAGTCGTTTTCCCGATGGATACCGCATTTGCTCTGTGAAGAGCAAAAAGCGGCTCGCGTTACTTGGTGCGTCAGAACTCTCGAAAGATTCCACGCAGGATCCTCAAATGCTGTATACATCATCGTATCAGGTGACGAATCCTGGATATACGCGTACGAACCCGAAACAAAAAACCAGTCACGAGTTTGGGTGTTCGAAAATGAGTTAAAGCCAACAAAAATTGTTCGTTCACGGAGTGTTGGAAAAAAAAATTGTGGCCACGTTGTTGTCTCCAAAACCGGCCATGTTGCGACTATTTCTCTTGAGGGACAAAGAACGGTTAATGCAGAATGGTATGCTAACATTTGTTTGCCACAGGTCGTTTCTGAACTCCGTAAAGAGAACTGCAACCGCCGCATCATCCTCCATCACGACAATGCGAGTTCTCACAATGCGCACAGAACAAAAGAGTTTTAGAGCAAGAAATCATAGAATTATTAGACCATCCGCCGTACAGCCCCGACCTAAGCCCTAATGATTTCTATACTTTCCCTAAAATATATTATTCCCTAGAATAAATTGCGGGGTCAGAGATTTTCATCACCTGAAGAAGCTGTGGACGCCTGTGACGGTGTGATTGGTTCCATCGTATAGAAAAATGTGTCAAATTTCGCGGAGAATACTTCGAAAAGCAATAAATACATTTTTAAATAGTAATGTTGTGTCACTTCCTTGATTCCCGAAATTTTCAGTGCCGCCCTCGTAGTCCACTTTTGATCCAGTTTTCAGACTGATAATAATAATTACAACAGACAGACTTTTAATAAGTAGGTACTATTAAATAAACTTTATCGACATGAATCACCTAGCTATACTGTACAAAAAGTGTTGAAATCAAGATCAATTCCAGTCTTTTTGACTCTTAGGGCTTGTAAACGAAATACACGTTGTAAAGTTCATCAAGCTCTTAAGGTTTTAAATGATTTTCTCAAGTAACTGAAAAAAAACATAAATCATCTGTTATATTTCTTTTATTTTTAAGTTTTACAGTAATATTATACTCAAATTGCATTCATACACCCTTCTCATCCTTTCTTCCCCCAAGGAGTCAAAACCGATGAGGGTTGCAACCCCCAAAAGGTGTAGTATCGATAAAATTGAACCTACTATCTACTGTTTTAGCCTCGAGACGACACACTGTACGTATCTTCTTGTGTATTGAATAAAATTGAATTTTGAATCACCATCTTAAAAATACCGCGCCGCGTCTTGTCTCGGTCTGAGCCGGGTCTAAAGGATCCAATTACATGTTAATATATAACAAACCACAAAGTAAAAAATACAATTCCTCAGGATGTGCAATCATCTCTTTGTGTATGTATGTCCAAAATTTTCTCAGCAACAATTTCATGATAAAACGATAACAATGATTGTCGCCATTTTAATTTCGCTGGTCCCTCGAGCCGGATTTAATTGGACGTTGTTTTCTACCCTCACACGCGGTACGGCGGATGTTATGGACAGAGCAATTTCCACGTAATTTCAGAAACGATTTTATTCAGAAGTGAAATAGGTGAGCCTGAATAAAGGCATTCATAGTTTAACCTATAGTAACTGGACATCGCCCTGTGGTCGCTGTTCGCACCTAATACCTACTTCAATAACTTTATAATGGTTCTTTTGCCTCTAAGATAGAAAATTAAAAAAATGTAAATGTTGTGTGACATATTGACAAAATATGTCAACGTGTAACAAAATTGCATCTATCAATTAAACCAAATTCCATACTCCTCCGGTAGCGAAATTCTCGTAAAACTGTACCCACAAAGATCTCGCTTCATGTGTTAGTATAATAGTTGTTATCTTGAATTTTACTGTGCTGTTTTGTTTTTAATAATAATAGTAATATGGACGCTTCACACCACTTCAATCTGGATCCGTGATAGGTATCCGAAGAACTAGTGTTACAGGTACCAGACATTGAGAAGTATAACACATAATAATCAATAACCGAATATAATAAAACACATATTTAGAAATCGAAGCCGAAAACGAATGTCGGCTACGGTCTTAGTTCAAAAGCTCAATTCGCGTATCTAAAGTAGAGTTCCATTTTACTTGGATTGTATTACAAGTGAAGCGACATGTTACCATAAACTGATTTCCTGACGTTTGGACCAACATGAGAATACTGGTTTGACAGTTTTAGCGCGTCGGGAGTCGGGACTTCGTTGTAATTGTATTATTGCACGTTTTATTTAGCGCAATTGACCCTCGGGCCGAAACCGAACAATTCGGTCGGACACCATTGCCGTTAGCGTACAGAACAAAGGACCATGCAAAAACTGTATGGGCAGTGTCACCACCCTCCAACAGATTTCAAACCTATCTCAGTTAATAGCTCCTGCCACGCTGTTAATAATTTAGTATGGCGACATTCACCTCAGGAGTGTGGGGTTTTGATAGAAATTGAAATTTTATTTTTTATTGTTTTATAATAGCGACCCACTGTATTATACATATAAAGCTTCCTCTTGAATCACTATGCAATGCTGAGAACTGCATTAAAATCAGCTGATTAGTTCAAAAGATTTTATCGTGCCTGCAAATCACAATAATATTACAAATATATATTAACTATTATTTATAACATTCCCTTAAATTAGTTCGATTAAAATACAATTAAAAAAAAAAAACGTAAAATTAACAAAGGTAAATAAATATTGATTTCAATTGTTATTGTTAACAAAGTAGGTTTACAATTAGTAAAAATATGTCAAAAAAAAAGAAAAAGAAGACTTACACAGTATAAAATTAAGTCGCTCAGTTCCTTGTTCGCTTAGACAATTTAAACTACTTAACGTAATTTAATGCTGTTTTCAACAATACATGGAGCGATTCAAGAGGAATGTGTAATACATTGCATCCCTGCGAAGCTGGAGTGGGTCGAATATAAAACAATACAAAATTAAATTCCAATTACTGTCAAAACCCCACTTCTGAGGTGAATATCGCCATACTAAATAATAATCAGCGTGGCAAGAGCTATTAACGGAGATAGGTTTGATATCTGTTGGTGGGTGGGGACGATTTTTTGCATGGTCCTTTAGCCTAACTGTAAAAGAACTCTGATTATGTTTATGACGATTCATATGACATGTAGCCGTTTTAGGCAGGGACTGTGTGAACCGAAATCCGGCGGTCCCGGGAAAGTTCAGAGCATTGAAAATAGAACTCGGCGCTAATACGATAGAGTTAAAAATCGAAGTGTCGAAATACTTGACATTTGACTCGACACTCGTGTGTTTGATTATCAGCTCTATTGTATTTGCTCTCAATTTTCCCCGGCCATACGGATTCCAGCCTTATTAATTCTTAAATAAAATATATTACGAACGTAATACGAAGCACTAGAAGTTGCCTCTATAGACCTGCTGGTCAAATTCATGTTAAAAAAAATTATATTAAGTATTAGATGGCTAACTGGCCGGCTACTCGCATTGGAGTTGTAGAATTTATTGTCGGCGCGGATAACGGATTGCCGCCGGGGGAGTATAAATCAACGTTTTTTTTTTTTGCACAAAATACGGCGCACTTATTAGAGGCCACGGTAGACATCAATATTGTTGACAAATCTGTGTCAAATGTATAGATCACGCACCAGCTAGCCAACTGTAGCAGTGGGGGTGTTATGCTGCGTTTGCACGCTTCCCGAGGCTCGGCAAACCTCGACAAGCACAAGCGTGGAAAGAAGTCGTTTGTCAAGTCTCTATCTCTTTCTCTTATAGTTTAGAAATACTAGGGGGGAACTTATAAACCACTCAGGAGGCGGATTACTCGAAAATGGTTGACTTTGTAAAAAAACCATGTATGAAACCTTGCCTTTATTTAAAATGATCGATCAATCGATACCCCCCACGATGGGGTAGAATGAAAAAAATCATAAGGGTGGATTTGCTACATTAAATTTCATAATTTCGCTTCGCTGCGCTCCGACTCTGCGCTGCTTTGAAATAACTGTTACAGGCACGTTAAAAGTTTTAACCTGTTTTCCGCAGTGGGCGAGCGTGGGCGTGGTAATCGCTTAGCGTCGATCCATCTCAATACCGGGCCCCGGACATTAGTTATCATTTGCCAGGATATTGCCCCGCCTGGACCATAGACAGGCCTCGCACAAATGATTTATTGAATAATGGTTGTAAAGGCCCATCCAGAGTCTAAACTGAGAAGACAGCGATAATCAAAAGTCAAAAACTGTAACCCGACTACGCAAAATATACACGCCACCCGTACGGGCCATTATTACGAATCTATTGACACCTCATTCATTAAATCGGATCAATAGCTTAAGTGTCACGGTGAAACAAACATACATACATAGACTGCCAAAATCATTACCCTTCCGTTCTTCGCCGTAGTCGGGTAAAATAGTGTCTTGTATTCGTTGAAGAGTTCGTCAATACGGAGACGAAGGCCTACTAAGCACTTTATAGACAGCTTAAACGTGGGAGAGTCGTAACGTAACGTCAAAATGGCCGCAAGCAATCCCGTCGCTCACTTCACCAAAAACTTCATTAATATATAAAACAATTCATTAATAAAAGCGATTATTTTTGCTTGGAGCGGAAACATTGATTATTATATATTTTATTTGTATATATTTCAATTATTATTATATTCAATTCTTCCCTAGGGATGGAACGTTCAGGTTTATCGATACACTTTCATCGCGTTCACAAGTCGATATCTATACAATGTACTCCCGTAACGCGTGTTCTGATTAAAAACGCCATTACTAAAACATGGACTAGTGATGTTACGTGTCGATAGTTTTAATATTATTGTTGAATAGAGAGCAACGGAAGGTCTTAAAAGGCCTTGTAGAGTGGTCAAAAGGGAGCTAAAAGTAGTAGTAGTCTGCCATCACTGCGATAGAGGAGCCGAAGACACGGCAAGATATACGCGGGAGGAGTGTCCAGCTTGGGCGATCCCTCGCGCAGCTATGTCTACATGCATCGGCGCGGATTTATCGCTTCCTGCTCTGGTGGCCACTATGGCACGGAGCATGGAAGCTTGGGACGCAGCTGCCACTCTCTGCACCTTAATCATGGTGCAAAAAAAAAGCGGCGGAGAGAGAGCGTCAGGCTTCGGCAGTCGCACCCGATGCGGCGTAGACGACATGGTCGGCGGCGTTTCGCGCACCTAAATGCTCTAAGTAGATTACCGCCGTGAAATTGATCCGTAGACGACATCTGGGGGGTTGCCGCCTACTGAAGGATCAGGAGATGTAGGGTCACCTTATGTCCAGGAAACCCTTAGCGAAGGAAGATGGCAGCATCGCCGTCATCTATAATAAGATGATGCCCGATGAGGCAAAACATCAGCGGGGTTGTGGTAGTCACAATAGTTCCCATGCCCCCCCCCCCACGGCCTAAAGTATGAAGGAGGATATCGGGGGGTTTTAGTTGGTAAACCGGTGCAAAGCACCGCGGAATCCAACATAACCCTGCCACCCTCCCCTGGGGTCGTGTGGTATGCATAACGTATTTCCGCTCGTAAGCTGTAAGACTATCACCCAGATACCTCCCATCAAAAAAGCAAATGGGTCAGACTGGGCTATAAGCAGTGAACAGAAAGCATCTACATTTGCTGATCATCTTGAGGAAATTTTTCAACCTACTATCATATTAGATTCAAATAAAATTCGTTACACCAAGAGAAGTGAAAACTAAGATAAAAAGGATTAGCCCAAAGAAATCTCCTGGATTCGATCTTATAACTTGAGAAGTTATCCGAAATTTTCCACTAAAGGCTATAGTAAAGCTAAACACGCAGTAGCATTTAGACTTAGATACGTACCTGTTAAGTGGAAAGTACTTACCTAACACTCAGAATGTTTAGGATAGGACAAGATGAAGCATATCCAGAGCTTAAGCATATAAAAGCTGGAGTACCTCAAGGAAGTATCTAGGCCCGGTCCAGTACCTACTGTACACTTCTGATATCCCAGAAATAGAAAATAGTACCATTGAGGCCTTTGCAGACGACACAGCCATAATACGGGCGAGACGCAAGCGGAAGCAGTGGAAAAAGTACAGAAAGCTATTTATACAGTATAAAAGTGGACGAAAAAGTGGCGAATAGAGCTTAATGAAACAAAATCAATTCGCTTAGATTTTACAAACAAGAGACCAAACTATCATCCGGTATATGTTAACAATAGTGTTATACCGCACGAAAATATAGCCAAATATCATGGCATGACAGCACATTATAAGGTCTTGCTTATTATATTAAGGCTTCATTATAAGGTCTTGTAATAAATTCAAATCTATTAAAGTTTTAAAGGTCCTTTATTGTGCATACGTTCGCAGTCTTTTGGAGTATTGTTCAGAGCTCTGGAACCCTATATATATATATATATATAAATAGAATTGAGTCAATACAGGAACGCTTTAATGCCACATAACCCTTACTGATTATGATGCCAGGTGCAAAAAATTCAATTTTCTTCCTTTACACTATCGTAGGAATATCTATGACCTGGCTTACTTGGGTAAAATTCTTAATAATAAAATAGATGTACCTGAATTATTAATTAAATTCAATCTTAACGTTCCTTTTAGAACTTCTCGTAATTTTATGCCTTTTTATATCCCACCTTTTAACACCTACTATCGTCGATATTCATTTGTTTTTAGATCCAGCGCACAATTCAACAAATTCCTAAATAGTAATCCATGTGAGGACTTATTCTCACTAAAGCCCAAGAAAGTTAGAAAACTTATGACTGATGCCTTCTTTTAGTCTAATTTCTTCCCTATTTGATATTTCATGTCCTAATTATTTATTAAAATCCATTTTCTGTGAGTATGTGTGACGTGTCCTTTGATTTTATTATGATCTTTATTAATCGGCTAGCCTTTTCTTGTGGTTTGAGTATTTGAGTATTGATTATGCTGATCATTATTATTATTATTGATTATAGTTTTACTTTTATGCAGTTTACTATGGTACGTAATGTCATGATCAGATGCTTAGCATGTGCTTATATTAACTTTAATTTGTTTTACACTAGTGAAAGCTTGTAATTGGCATTTCGCTTTTTAATATGTATTTTATTGTTATATTTGATATGCTGTAAGTTTTCCAAATTTAGAAAAAATACACTGGACACAAAGCTCCACTGGAAAGCTCATGTTGAAAAGAAGCGCGAAGAGTTAGAGCTTCGCTACTGGAAAATGTCCAGTACATTTTTTACATTACTTGGAAAAGAGTCAACCTTATATATACATAATACGTAACAAAATACTCTTGTATAAACAAGTCCTCATGCCTGTTTGGACTTATGGTATTCCCCCCGCACCTGAAGAGTTCCGTACAAAACGTCTAAAATTCACGTTTGATGTTGTTAATAAAATAAATATTTGAGCCCCGCTTAAATATTTGTTTTATTCTGTTTTTAGTATTTGTTGTTATAGCAGCAACCGAAATACACAATGTGCAAAAATTTCAACTGTCTCGCAAGTAGCTATCACGGTTCACGAGACACAGCCTGTATCTCATGAACGGACACTGTTGTACTTGGACGGACAGACAGACAGGCCAAGTGTCAGTAATGGGGTCCCGTTTTTACTCTTTGGGTACGGAACCTTAAAAATATGGTAAGTAAGTAACCCTATAATTAAGGTATGTTAAGAGCTGAGCCATGCCTTTTAGTTTTTTACCCTGTGGCAAAAAATATGTAGGTAAGCTTCAGACGCGACAGCCTTAAGAAGATGCACACAGTTAAAACAAAACGTCTACAGGAAACTATCTCATAGGCCATAGCAAAAAAACTGTCCTCTGAAGTTTTATTGTTGCTTACAAAGATGTTGCTTAATACAAAGAATATTAGCTCAGATGTCGATTAATTGAATTCATTTTAAATAAATTAGTCCATAACTTTCAAGGCATAGCAAATTTGCTTCAATGCGTTGCTAGTATTAATGGGATTGAAATAAAATCAATAAAACTTTTAAGACTCCAATAAAGCAGGAATAAATTTACGACGCCTAACGTTATATAATAGCAAACACTAGAAACGAAATACTGTATTTTTTATTGGCCGACATGAAAACGAAATTACACCTCGCGCTAAACTAACTTTACGAAGCCACTAAATGTCGCTGGAATATAGAAAATAAAGTTAAACGGAAAAATAATTAAAACTATAACTTAGGGGGTTGTCGAAAATTTATATTTGACATAGTTGATGCTCGCTATATGCCGATGCGGTGTTCTGAAGCAATTAGGTGCATCACAGACGGCGAAGATACTATAATATTTTATGTTAAGATAAAATACAGTTTGTATGACTATCACAGCCGGCTGAGATAGCAGTCGATGACATCTTAAGATAAAAGATTATAGTATCTTCGCCGTCTGTGAAACCGTGTACACGTGTAAAATCATTGTAATAAAGTACCTAATATAGAATATCGCTAAAAAATATGACTCCCATCCCTAGGACAATAAAATCTCTCATTACATACTCAAAAAGGCGCCAGAGGTAATTTCCAGCTATCGAGCGCAACACTAGCTGGTACATTACTACAACACAAAGGGCGGCCCTTAACGCCTGCCGTGATGTTGCTAATGAAAAATGAAATTCTTTAGTCCATAAGCCTCCTATTCAAAATGGACGCTTCCTGAGGGATAACAGATGTTCTGTCTACGCGAAGTCGCACACATTGAGATGGTGGTCGTATTGTATAAGTTTTAAGCGAATTGTTAAAATAGTGAGGGATAAACATGAAGTCGTTTCTCTGATTTCAGGGCGGCGATTCACGTCAATATTATCAGCTAAATCTTATTTGGATGTTTAGGCTGTCCCGCTCGCGCTTCCTGGGATGAGTAAGCGCGTGTACCGAAACTGAATTAAGTCGAAAATAGTTAATTTTATCTACTAGAGGTCCGAGCAAGGCTCGCGGTTACCCAGGTACTATATACACTTATTGATAAATGCGCAGTTTAGTTTCCCAGAGATAAGACCTAGCTAGATCGATTTTTCTCCCCCGAAACTTCGTGCATACTAAATTCCATGGTAATACTTGCAGCCGTTTTCGAGAAATCGATTATATATACAAGATTATCTCGTTTAAAGTAGGTATAAGATATTATCGAAAGCTGATAGTTTAATGTCATTCTTTAAACATAGGGTACTTTTTACCCCAAGATGTTCTCGAGAGAATTCGGCGACCAAAAGCATTTTTTCGCGAACTAGAACATAATGAAATATGGCTCAAATAACAAGTTTGCAGGGACATGAAAACCGACCATTTTTACCCCCGGATCCTGCGATTACCCGGCGCGGTAACGCAGACCGATGGCGGCCGATAGCTATAACGATGGTTTATCGTCTTAACCGGTCTTTTATAGTTTTTCCCTTTAGGCCTTTTGTTAGATAAGGAATCTGGTAAGTTATGGCACAAATTATCATTCAAACATTTATCCAGCATCACCTTCGACTCCGGAATGGAAATTTGACATTAATTTCGGAATGGGACGATTAGATGCCCGCCGTCTTGGCCTTATCCCTACTTCCTTATGCGCGTATTCCACCTTACTAAATTTAGACGTTCTAAATTTCTAATTAGGAACCCAATAAGAAAGCTACATAACGGGCATAAAATTATTTTCTTTTATATAAATAGAATTCCAAAAATAAATAATAAAAAAACAGTCCGATTTGGCTAATTTTGGTCTTGAAATATCAGTGGAAGTTCAGGGAAGGTTTAAACGGCGAAAATATTGGAAAAATTGCTGGGAAAATACCAAAAATGACGATTGCGGCAAAACAATGTGTTTCGGGACAGCTAGTCATTAATGAAATTATTAAAAGGGTTAAAGAAACGAACGAAGCAGCGACCTTGACTTTGAAGCAACAGAAAATCGATCCTCTCGTAGGTCTGGCCGTTGACTCAATTTAATAAAAAAAAAAAAAGTACAAAACGAAACACGTGGGTGAAAGAATATCAGCGCTTTTTTATATTTTTGTTCATAATATAATTTTTATTATTCTTGTTCCATAGATACGGGATATCTTTGTGCAATTCGATAATATTGCTCATAACCTTTTATGCCTATATGCCTCCAACAGGACAGATGACGGGTCGAGCACCGGCAAATGTCGGCCATGTTGTACGTCGAAGCCACGTGGTTTAGGTACTAATAAAATGCGAAAATCTCTCTACACCTAAACCACCGAATGCGTTTCGATGAAAAGACAATATTCATGTAAAATATTATTTACAATTTATTGGTTATTTCCACTTCTCCATGAATCTGAATTGAAATAATAACGGGAATAAAATTTGCATGAAAATTGAACAATCTAATTGTGTTTTGGTTTGCGGTCGCCACTTTTTTAAACAGCGGACAAAAATGTCCAATGTCTGATAGCATAGGAGGGATCTTAGGGAACGATATGTGGTACTTTTTATTACAGAAGTGTGCGGTTCCCGCGTATTTGACGGGTTAACGGTTATATACCCATTTACTATAAAACGCGTTACGGGCAAGGACAACTTATAATATATACATAATATATTCAAATAAGTGATATTGAAGTGTCTGTTTGTAATTTCAAATTAACAGCTTTTCACTGAACGCATGTGATTTGTGACTTATATACGGTACCTACTTAGATAAAAATCAATTTTTACAAAATTCTGTCTGTCCGTCTGTCTTTCTGTCTGTTCCGGCTAATCTCTGAAGGGGTTGGACCGATTTTCACGGGACTTTCACTGGCAGATAGCTGATGTAAGGAGTAACTTAGGCTACTTATATCTGAGGGTTCCGTTTAAAAAATAGGGTTCCATTTTGTTAGTTCTACGCAAACCAAGTTCCGGGCACCGCATCTTGTGCATAATTCAGTTTAATTTTTATTTCCCACTAACTTTTTTACAATTTTTTTACTCCGGCCATTAAATTTATTTTACCTTAAATTCAGTAAATATTTGAGGCGAATATCATTTGAGTTTAGAACTCCCATTCGAACTTGATGACTTCTAACTACAAACACGTACACACATTCGCTTGAAATTATACCAAAGTTAATTTTATTTTTTTTATTCACCACGGTTGAGTGCAACGGAAAGCGCCAGTAATAAAGTGGAAATTGTTTTATACACGCACTCACCTGCAGCTTCGTCTGATGACACGGTTTTGCAGGAAACCGGCGTGAAATAACGCCACTGGCTGAGGAAGTCTACCAGACGTTGAAAAGCCGACAGCGCGTTTGTGATTTCTGCGACTGAATGCCATGCTTCGTCACAAAGCTCGACTGGAGTGATACCATGATCTTATAGAAAACCGACTCAAAAACGTGTTAGCCGAAAGTAGAAGTATGGAGGCCTTAACTTAGTAAAAGTCCGTACTACGTGCGTGTTGCCATTGTGTCCACGAGTGAATATAATCGGCGTATTATCAGGCGATTAGTATGCTCGTTTTACACTATACAAGCTTTCTCCAACGCCTTAATATCTATAACCGCTGAGTAAATTATATATCTATATTTTCAACAGCCTCCGTGGTCCAGTGGTTTAGAGCTTGGCTCTCGACTCGGAGGTCGTGGGTTCGATTACCGCACTGGAACAACAAAAAATGTTGTTTCCAAGTTTGGTTAGAACAATGCAGGCTGATCACCTGACTGTCTGACAAGATAGATGAGCCGCCTGGTCTCTCGCCAATCGTGTCTGTCATCCGTCCCACTAGGATTTGAGAGTAAAGGAAGAGAGAATGCTCTTGTGAACTGCGCACAAACTTGCTGGCTTCCACCGTCATTCACCGACATCAGCTATGATATTTTCAAATTCTTTAGGGACCAATCATAAAATACCGCACAGTTTTAAGCAGCAGAGATGTCGTGTTTTGATAACCGTTAACTCCCGTATACACGAAGTACGTGTTACGTGATGTACGTGACGGTGGTCGTACGCGACGTAGCTACGTTACTTTACGTTATGATGATTCTGAAATTGTTAAAGGTTATCACGTGTGTAAAATGTTACGGATTTATTGTGGAAATTAAAAAAATACTAAATGCCGTGTTTTATTTCTGAAAAAAGGTATGAGATCTTTGTAGCATTTGGCAAATGGGCGTACGGATCACCTGACGGAAATTATACTCATTTTAAATTCAAATGTCAAAAGTACGTTGCCTGTAAAAAATCTTTACTAATATTATAAATTTGAATGGGGGTTTGTTTGTTTGGTTGTTTGTTACGCTTTCACGTAAAAACTCCTTAACCGATCATCATGAAATTACGCACAGACATAGAGTAGACCACGGGGATGGACATAGGCTACTTTTATAGAGTGAAAGTGTACGGTTCCCGTGAAATACTGTATTCACGCGGGCGGAGTCGCGGGAAAAGATTAGTATGTTATAAGTATAATTCGTTTTATAATTGCCAAATGAGCAGACGAATCGCCAATTGGAGTCGTAATCGACTTTCTCAAACCATAAATGATAAGGGTGACCTACCCCTAAATATTTTTATTTTATTTTTTCGACAATTTTTTTATATGATGTGGCATTAAAAAATACATAGGTACAATAACAAAACTAAATTTGCAGGGTCGGCTAGTTATCTATATAAAAAAGGCAAAAAAATCATGTCTGTTGTATGGGAGCCCCCGTCTAACTATCACGGTTCATGTGATACATTCTGGTGGCAGACGGACAGATAGACGGACGAACAGTGGAGTCTTACTAATAGGGTCCCGTTTTACCCTTCGGGTGCGAAGCCCTAAAAACTATATAATGAGTAATAAGTTCGAATCCGAGTACAGTATTCATACAGTGGCTACAGAAACGAAACTATTCAGGTCTAGAATCCAGGTTTAACCGGTAAACCGGCTGGACTGAGGGGAATTACCGGGTGAATTATGCACCCGGACACCCGGATGTCCGGATATCCGGCCGGGAAGCGGTTTTTACGGTATGATGTATTGCAGACAGCGCCTCCAATATTTGCGGGGTCTGCGTTTGACGTGTGCAGCTTAGCGATAACTGTTAATTAGTGATGTGAGGTTCTGCAGTTACATAATGTCACTAGCTGACCCGTGCCCACTTCGTTGGGAGTCAAACGTTATTGCTGATGATGAGGGTAAAAAGTATCCTAAGTTACTCCTTATAACATCAGCTGTGTCTGCCAGTGAACGTCCCGCGAAAATCGGTCCAGCCGCTTCAGAGATTAGCTGGAACAAACAAAAAACAAAGTGGTTTCTATTGTTAGTACCGTTATATACCTTTCATATGCATTAAGTGAGAAGCTGTTAATTTAAACAAGTTACAAACAGACGATTCAATTATATTTATGTGTATTGTATAGATATCGATTTGTTATCTATACTAATATTATAATTCGTCGCTGCATCCTCGAGACTTTATAATTAACATGGTAGTCCGCCCCTAGCTTCCGGCATCGAACACGTTTTAGAGTTTCCTGAAAAAATAAAATAGGTGGCGCGGCAATGGCGCGCGCGTAATATCTCGGCGGGAACACCCGCCACTCCCCACCAGTCTGCCTCAAAGGTTTTCTGGGGATCGATCCTCATTCGTTTCTAGTGTTCGGGCATCGAAACATCTCTCATACTCAATTAATAGTGTATTTTTTTATTATTATTCGTAGAAATTAAACTGATAAAGGTGTTTAGTGATTTAAAATCATGGGTAAGCGAAAACATCGTAAATCAGAAGAAGAAATACGGAGGAAAATTCGTCGCTTAGAACGCCGTTTAGAGAAGCGACTGGAGACAGAAACTTGTGAGGAAGGTTAGTCAAGTGTTTTCTTTTCACTCTTTGGCTAATTGTTTATATTTGTAGATAATTTATCCTTATCATAATAACTATAACCAAAACATGATATTACATCATATGAAACGTTTTTGAAGAATATGTAGGGAGTCATTTTTCGAAAATGACCATATATACTATATTTAGGAGTATGTTTAGAGAGTCATAATGCGGTCTTGACCACACATACTTATTTCAAAGGTATATTTAAAGAGTCTTGATGCGATCTTGACCATATATACCATAAATTTTTATCTTTTTACTGCCTGGTGGAAGTTTTATTATTTATTCTTCCAGACAGCGAATGCGAGTATTTAATTTCATCCGATCGGAGTGTTCAATCTATAGTGCGTGTACCATTAGAAACCAATAAATCTTGTAATGATTTGTTTGACGTAAACGCTCCACGAGAGCAACCAAATGAAATTTCATCTGCCTTGACCTCTCAAGTCTCTGTTTTTTTAGTTATAATCGAATGTGATAAACTTTCATTTGGATACCAATTACTCACAAAATCAAGAACCAAATTAGTGTCCCAGGTATTTTGATATTTAGGAAAACATGGTCGTGATTTAAAGACACCTTTGAGTAATCTGCTGACATTACTATCTGCGCTGAACCTTTTACCTAAAATGAGGGAAAGAGCTGAACGTATAGTATTAATACTTGAATAACTAGAGCCTAATCTAAATTGATCAGTTATAAATTGTAGTGCTATTTGATTTGGAATATTTAAACAATCAGTAATACTGTTCTCTGTACAAAATTTCCAAAATTTTTAAGCGTGTTACGAGATAAAGAGGAAATCATTAGGTCAATCGTCTCTAAATTCAGCGACTGTCTTGAGAATGCTTCCCTGATAAACGGCACGATACCAGGGTAAGGCTTCGCCATAAGGGGTGCACGGTCCTGAAAGGTGATTTTAAAAGACTATAATCCGGCCTAAAATAAGTAACATCTGAGGATATCATTTTTAAAAATATCGGATACCATGCCTGACTAGGCCAATAAGGAAAAACAATAATGCCAGATGCCTGGTCATTAATTATTTTCCGTAAACATTTTAGTGTTAGAGAAAATGGGGGAAAGCAGTAAAAGTAGTAATTATTCCAATTCAAGGTAAAGGCATCAATATTGTATGCATTTGGATCTCTTTTCCAAGAAACATATTTTGGACATTTAGCGTTTATACGGGATGCAAATAAATCAATGTCTGGGGAACCAAATTTGTAAGTTATCTTGTTAAAAGCTTCAATAGATAAACTCCATTCCGTATCAATATTACTGCATCGTGATTCCACGTCCGCATCTATATTCTCTTTAGAATTGATATAGGATGCAAAAATAAATAAGTGGCGTTTTTCACACCACTTCCAAATTTGCTGAGCTTCATTATTAAGATGTTCATATTGAACTCCTCCCATTCTGTTAATGTAGGAGATTGCAGTCGTATTATCAATTCTCAAGAGAATTTCTTTATTATGTAAAGAATTTGCAAAACATTTTAGTCCTATAAACGCTGCCCGTAACTCTAATAAATTAATGTGATATTTTGACTCTACTTCACCCCAAAATCCTAATATTTCCCCATCACAAGCTATTCCCCATCCTGTAAGGGAGGCATCCGAGAATATCTCCAGATGGTATTGGTCATAACGAAGCGGTTTGATAGTAGACATTATATTGTTTTGCCACCATAAAAAATCGGACTTTAAAGCCGGTATTAAAGGCATTAACATATCATAATTATCATTTGATGCTCTGAGAGCCAAAAACTTCTCTCTTTCAAACTGCTTCGTATATAACCATCCATAATCTACAGCTGGGCATACTGAAGTAAGGTAACCTAAAAATTTTGCAAAGTCTCTAATAAAAATTGAATGTTTACCGGAAAGCTTTTTAACTAATTTAAGGATTTCTAGTCTCTTAATAACTGGTGATTCTAGAGTCATCTTCGCAGTGTCTATTTCAAAGCCCACAAATCCTTTTCTTGTACTTGGGAATATGTCACTTTTTTGTTCGTTAATGATAAATCCTAAATTTTGCAGTAACTTTAGTAATTCAGTATTTTTTGCACTACAGGTATCGTAAGAACTCTCTATACATAAAATGTCGTCTAAATAGCATACTAGACGATGACCCCGGTTTCTTAAGTATGTTATAACAGGTTTCATAATTTTGGTGAAAACAAACGGCGCAGAATTTAGACCAAAGGGCAAGCATTGAAATTCATAGGTTTGGTTTTGAAATTTAAACCTTAAAAACCGTCTACTAGCTTCGTGTATGGGAATACAGAAATAGGCTTCCTTTAAGTCAATATTTGCCATATAGTCTTTTTTGGATAGTAATTTTGTAGCCGTTCTTATATCTTCCATTTTAAAATGATTAGTTTTAACAAATAAATTTAGCTTTTTAAGGTTGAGAATAAATCTATGACTTCCGTCATTCTTAGGGATAAGAAAAATATTAGAAATAAATTGTCCAGTAACATCTTGACATTTCACAATAGCGCCTAATTTTAATAGTCTAGAGATTTCAACGTTTATGTGAAATATTTCAGTGCTTGAAAAATATTGATGTGGCTCGTGGTCTTGTGTTACGTCGTGAGAAAATGGAATTCTATATCCAGTAATATATTCGTGAATGACTGGATCATTAGTTATAAGTTTCCAATTATTATAATAATGTTTAAGTCTGCCTGCTAGGGTTACCTTAATTACCTTATCTAATTCCTGTAGTTCTGTCTGAACGTCTTGTTCCGATCGGTGTTCGTCGTTATGGTGCGCGAGCGTTTGTGCGTCTGAGTTGGTTCCAAATTCCTGGGCCCACCCTTCCTGCCTCTCTGCGGTTTGGGTGGGCCCCGGGAGTTTACCTGTTGTGGCAAAGGCTGGTTGGGCTGATATGAGGAGGTAGAAGGTTGTGGATCATAAGCCCTTTTATACTTAATTTGTAGACCAGAACGCTCAGCCAATTTTTTAGCCTTAATTTTATCTCCCAAGTTCTCACCAAATAAAAAAGAATCCCTTTTGGATCCTTGAATAATAGGAATAAACTTTTTGTCTAGGCTGTAAGAGACAAGTTTTCTCCTAGCATAAGTATTTTGACAATGTAAATCTAGAAGCAACTGGCCTATTTCAGAAACTTTCTTGATGATATCAGTTTTTTCTAAGCTACCGTCAATTAGAGATGACGTAAGATCAGCAATCGCCGCAATACATTGTCCTAAATGGTTTTGTGCTTTTTCTAAACGTTTATCCCTGTTCTTCACTGTATCGGTTAAAACTGACGCGAGTTCCGGATTAAGAACTGGAGCTTTAAGTAAATTAAAATTCTCAGGTATGTGGATATTTTCTATTAACTTCTGCATACAATCTTTACTCTGTCCGTCTACAATTATTTGGCCCCAACGTTCAGAGATCTCGTCTCTAATTTTCGGCGCAAAAACCTCGGCTTTGTTTTTCGAATTCCCTAACGCCTCCAAAATATAATTTGGTAAAGTTGGGATGGACTCGATCGCATTGGGCGTGTCCTCGTCACCTTGAGAGGTCAAGGCAGATGAAATTTCATTTGGTTGCTCTCGTGGAGCGTTTACGTCAAACAAATCATTACAAGATTTATTGGTTTCTAATGGTACACGCACTATAGATTGAACACTCCGATCGGATGAAATTAAATACTCGCATTCGCTGTCTGGAAGAATAAATAATAAAACTTCCACCAGGCAGTAAAAAGATAAAAATTTTTGGTTTATATGGTCAAGATCGCATCAAGACTCTTTAAATATACCTTTGAAATAAGTATGTGTGGTCAAGACCGCATTATGACTCTTTTTTTAGTTATAATCATATAGCACTTCTTGCTCTGGCAACTGCTCAACGAGTACAGACTCTATCTCTCATCAAAGTTTCAAATATCAATAATTATAACTCGACCATTCAAATATCCATTGACGAATTACTTAAAACATCTAATCCTAATAAAACTCAACCACATTTAATCATTCTGTTTTATCATCATAAAAAAGTAGCACTTCTTGCTCTGGCAACTGCTCAACGAGTACAGACTCTATCTCTCATCAAAGTTTCAAATATCAATAATTATAACTCGACCATTCAAATATCCATTGACGAATTACTTAAAACATCTAATCCTAATAAAACTCAACCACATTTAATCATTCTGTTTTATCATCATAAAAAAGAAATATGTCCAGCGAATACATTAGAAGTCTATAATACCTATACAAAAAAGTCAGTCATTCAGGAATAGAGAGAAAACTGATAGATTAATTTTAACAACGAAAAAGCCTCATCACAATGCAAGCGCATCCACGATAAGCCGCTGGATTAAACAAGTACTAGAAGAAAGTGGTATAGATACACGCCAGTTCTCGGCACATAGCACTCGTCATGCATCTACTTCGGCGGCTTGTCGCGGCGGCGTTTCCATTGAGACTATAAATAAGGTCGCAGGTTGGTCAGGAAGCTCTCTTGTTTTTGGTAAATTTTACAATCGATCTATTTTACCTACAAATGTTAATACAACATTTGCAAATACGATTTTTGATCATAACCTGGAAGAGAGCAGTTAATACTTTAAATAAATATCTAAATAATGTATGTATTACATAATATTATATTGATTAGGTATGTTAAACACAAGTAAATTACATGGGTTACTAAATTGATTTTTGGAAATTATAATAATAAATCATAATGTTGCGATTAATTTATTAATTTATTTTATTTAAAATAACGATTTTCCTAAAAGTCTAAACATCTACCATGTTAATTATAAAGTCTCGAGGATGCAGCGACGAATTATAATTAATGGTTAAACAAACTTACCATAAGTGAAGTTTGACCATAATTATTAGAGTCGCTGCATCCGAAGAGACTTTATTACCCACCCACCCATAAAGATTTCCTATAAAAATCTTACCCTTACGTATCTCGGGAAAATCGTAGGGGGATAGTATTCTAAAATGAATGAGGATCGATCCCCAGAAAACCTCTGAGGCAGACTGGTGGGGAGTGGCGGGTGACGTAAGTTGTTCCCGCCGAGATATTACGCGCGCGCCATTGCCGCGCCACCTATTTTATTTTTTCAGGAAACTCTAAAACGTGTTCGATGCCGGAAGCTAGGGGCGGACTACCATGTTAATTATAAAGTCTCTTCGGATGCAGCGACTCTAATAATTATGGTCAAACTTCACTTATGGTAAGTTTGTTTAACCATTAATTATAAAGATGAGGGATTTGTTTGTTTGTTTGCGTTGAATAGGCTCCGAAAGTACTGGACCGATTTTGACGATGGCACAGATATAGAGCGGACCACGGGACGGAAATAGGCTACTTTTTATCCCGGAAAAATGTGCGATCACCCAGTATAAGTTTCTATTTAACCAAATTGTTGCTCACTTTGTTGCTCACTCAGCATAATATGTTTCTTAATACAGAATCGACTTTCGAAATAACGGAGCTTTTATATTTAAGGAATATTTTCTAGAGTTTATTTCAGTTATATGTATACATTACATTGAATATGCCCTGGGATTCCGGACTATCGAATTCTTTTCTTCTTCTCAAACCGGAGCTTTCCTCTAAATTATGCAAAATGAAAATCTGAAAATAGGAAATTGTTTTGAATAAAATATGAAAATAGTTTCAGATAAAGTCGTATTCAACAACTTAGAATGTTGAATTCAGCGAACAAAACAGAGCCTATAAAAATAATTTGAACTGTTAAAAGCAATACGTTATTTCCTGTTTCCTATTTATTGTTACATAAATGAATAGTGCTCTGAAAGATAAGACAGTTTACAAAAGGAATTGTTTACAAATTAAAATCAACACTTTCAAAGAAAGAACGGATTGTTTGAAGCACTTTTGTGAGTCTTCTGAAATCACCCCATACAAAGGTCGTACAAGCAGGTGACGTCACACGCCTGTAAGTTTCTACGAAATAATTTTACCATATCATATGCACAAAAGGACACTGGCGTATCCTGTCCGATTTTCCATCAAGAGCAACCAGGTTCGAACATATGGTTTTTTATATAATATATATTTAATAGTACCTAAAAAGTTATTACTGATATAAAAAAATATATATTTTTAGGACTGGAATAAAAAGTTATGAATCTCCGAATATCAGATAATTCTGTGGTAATCGTTGTCATCATATCTATATAGTCTATGGTTATTATGCTGTAAATTGTTATTTTGAGGCGTAAAAGCTCCATCTAGTGGCCCAACAGATAGATTTATTTTTATTGGAGTATAAAGTTATTTTCTTTTTCCATAGTTCAATAGTTTAGTATTAGTTTTATTAAAAAAATGTTACTTGGGGTGTGAAATAGATCCCTTTATACTATTTATATTTATACCAAGAAAAATAATTATAATGTTTTTGGTTTTCGTAACGTGAAAGCGACATCTATCATTTAACTCTTAGCATCTTGGGTTTCCAAACAAACTAGTTATTAATTTCATTATGATATGACATCACTACTAATAGATGTCGCTTTTCCGCAAAGCGCCACTAGAGCAATTTATTGAACAATAGGTTAAATTATATTTAATCAATTAACTTTTATCCCCCGAGTTATTTTCTTGTTTTTTTTTCTATGTCCATAAAATACAATTTAAAATAAATACATTTTTGCGGCCACGTATTTTAATTACCAGGCAGTAAATGTTTCGCAGTTCGCACGTTTATGTTCATACTCACTGTAGTAAATCTTTATGTATTTGATGTAAGTAAACTAATTCAGTAAGTTTTAACTTTCAACACTAAATGTTGTAAAAAAATATTCAACGTTTTTCGTGACTTTCAAATGCATGTAAGTACACAATTACAAAACTACACATAAAATCTTAACTCTTTTTACATATAACATGTTGTAATGCCTGATTATTTCTGAATGTAAAAAAACGAAATTATTATATTATGTAAGCAAATACTAAATATAATAAATAATAAATAATAACATATAATGATTATTGTTTCTATTCTACTATAATATAACCCCCTACTTTCTTAACAGAAATATACTAGCACGGATATAATATTATTATCTTTACTAACCACTGAGGCTCAGTGGCGAAGGCTGTTTCTCTTTCATAGGGAAGCCCTAGCCTGTATAATAGGTAGGGATTTGGATGAGGGTCTTCAAGTGGCAAGTGAAGCCGGTAGGAATGGAGTTATAGGGACCCCACGCCACTGATAAGGCTGCTAACCTGCGCCCCACTGCGTTGCGCCGGGCCGGTAAGGCCCTATATTGTCCGGAGTCCGATAAGGCGGGGAAAGTTCAGAGCATTAAAAATAGAACTCTAAATAGAGCTGAAAATCGAACACACAAGTGTCGAGTCAAATGTCAATGTCATACATGACACAGCTCGACACTCGACACTTCCATTTTCAACTCTATTGTATTAGCGCATTTCTATTTTCAGTGCTCTGAATTTTCCCGGGCCCGCCGGACTCCGGATAGTCCCAGCCTATGCGCAACAGATACACTAACCTATCGTCTGGCCGACCGACGCGACGTGGCAACACGTGCGGCGTGGGGTGGGGTGGGTTGTGACGTATGGGGTAATTATGAGCAGTCGCGGGTTATTTACTGCCGCTCGATACTCAATAATTAGCTCGTGAAATATGGCCGCAGCATCAGCAGGAGCCAGGAACGGTCGCCGACTCCGTTCGTGTCCATTTTAATGTCCACGTAAACAAAAATATAACATTCAAAATGAATGTGTCATTGTATTTTTAGGATTTCGTACCCAAAGGGTAAAAACCAGGACCCTATCCTGGAAAGACGGCGAAGATACTATAGTATTTTATGTAAATATCGCTTGCTGTACAGTTTGTATGAACTATTGCAGACGGCTAAGATACTACATACTAATTTTTATATTTCGAACTGCAATATGAAATATATTTAGGCATCTTAAGATAACTTATTATAGTGTCTGCGCTGTCTGTGTCGACATTTACTGAGACTTCGCTGTCTATTTGTCTGTCCGTCTGCCCGTCTGTCTGACTATCACCAGGCTGTATCTCCTGAACCGTGATAGCTATACACTTGAAATATTCACAGATGATGTATGCCTGTTGCCGCTATAACAACAAACACTAAAAACAGAATAAAATTAATATTTTAGTGGGGCTCCCATAATTACATCGCACGTGATTTTTTTGCCGTTTTGTACGGAACCCTTCGTGCGCGATTCCGACTCGCACTAGGCCGGCTTTCACTACATGGTTAATGAGTGACATTTAAATTGTTAGGATCCAATCGCTGACCAATCCGGTGTACCATGGGTGTACCGCATTTCGCTTCTTAATACTATAGCAATAAAGGTCTAAAAGCGTAATATCCGGGATTGTCGGCGATCCTACATAAGCAGAGTCCTAGATGAGATGTGTCATTGGGAAAGCTAAACTTGGGCACGAATGGCTCGGTTCGTTTGGAGAGGTGTTGTTGTGAGAGCGCGGCCTTACAGAAAACGAGTCTAATATAACAGACCGGGAACGCACTTGTCACTCCTCTGGGGTCATCTGTAATGGCCCACCAGGCGATCCGTCTGCTCGTTTGCGATGTTAATTTGTATATCAGCCGGTAATATGGCGCGGTTTTCGCCGATGGTTTATAGCGGGGCTTAACTTTTTGTAACGCTTATGAATTTATCGACGAGCTTCGACGTAATATAATGACGGCGGAATAAATTTGTGACGTTTTATACGGTAGTGGTTTTTGGAGGATCAATATGCAGAGATCTCTGCTTCGTTTACCAATTCAACCTAAACCTTAACAAATAATCTACATTTTATAACTGCAATTTTTATAAAAAAAAAAACTATAACACGACTACGTAAATTATGTTACCCGGGCTGTTATTACGAATCTGTTGACACCTCATTCATTAAAATCGGACCAGTAGTTTAGGCGCAACGGTGGCAAAGCAATACATACATAAAGAGACTGTCAAAATCATTACTCCTCCTTTCCGGTTTATAATATATTCGACAAAATTAATGTGTTATTTTTTTTTTTCATAATTCGAACTTTGTTATTTTAAACGAATTTTGTTATTTCATAATTCGAACTAGTTTTTTGGGAAAAATACTAAAAAACTAAGGTTTTTATGCTTACCGATGAAAAGAAATTCCTCCTTGTTTCATATTTGATGTCTGACTCTTTAATTTGCACATAACAATCGCACAACACGGCATTTTCAAAGGATTTTAGCGCTGCTCCGTACTGCGAGGCAATCAACAAGCGACTAAAAAGTATGAACGCGTGGTTCGGTTGAAGTATGATTGTTTAATCATACTTGTGGCGCGTCTGCGCCGCGCACATTGCCAATCCAACCTCATTTATCTTATCCGTGGACATTATAATGCCGTCGCGCCCATAAACGTATATATTATAGACGAGGCATGTTGAGGCAAAAAGTGTCTCCAGTTAAACTTAAAGTTTTTGGGTCCACTTTGACATTTAAAGTATGGTGACTTCAAGATGGCTGACATTTGAGGTATAGTGAAAACCGAGATGTACCAACTTTTTCTTGTATGAAGATATGTTCTGCCAAATGTACCTACGTCATAGCTTCGGCATATCTTGAGTTATTAAATCATTGGTCGTGCCGAAAAAAATTCTCTGTGGGAAGATCACCACAAATTAATCCACAAGAGCTGGAAAACGGAAAAATCTGTTGATTCTATTTCAGATTAACTATCTATTTAATTACGTAGCCCAGTGGGCAGGCTAAATGAGAACACTATTGAAATTTGGAATGATCTCAAGATTCAGCATCCTACACTTCATACAATTACTTATAAATACTTAACCATGATAGGAACTTCAGTCCCATCGGAATGTTTGTTTTCTAAAACGGCACAAAACGTTTATCAACAACGAAATAGACAGAAAGGAGTTCGTGATGAACTGTTGTTTTTGCAAAGTCTCTCAAAAGAACACTGGCAATAGGACATGACAGACTTGTTTGACTTGTTCTTACGTAAATTACAATAAAGGTTTTTACTCATACATGAATTTTACTTGTAAACTTTTATTTAAACTTATTCAAACATTGTTCAAAACAATGTTTGAATAAGTTAAGGTTTGCATAATATGTCTGTTGTCATTGTCATGTTGAAGTAATATGTCTGGTCTGTGTCCTGTGAATACTATTTCATAGTATTTGTTGAAAGAACGGCAACAGGAATACATAATCTGTGAAAATGTCAACTGTCTAAATATCACGGTTCATGAGATACAGCCTGGTGACAGAGGGACAGCGAAATCTTAGTAATGGGGTTCCGTTTCTACCCTTTGGATAGGAAACCCTAAAAAAGTACTCGATGCGTACAAAATATCGATGTTTTCACCCGAATACATCGAAAGACATCGATGTACAGTTCTGATTTATCGAATCGAAAAAAAACATCGATGTTTTTCCAAAACGGACACCCCACCGAATATGTTAATTAATTAAAAATCAAACTATAAACTCATACTTTTCTTAAAACTTATCCTGAATGTCTTGTCACTGTTTAATATTATGTCAGTTGTTTCTATAAATAATGATAAATGAATAATAATATTATATTGAATAATAATATAATATTACTGGCTGGTAACTACCTAGTATTTGTAAGCCAAAACTTGGCAAAACATGTAACCATTCAATTTGTAACACCTAAATTCATTATGTTTTGTGCAAATAAAGAGTATTGAGTATTATTCGAAAGGATACCACGGCCTCATTGAGCGCACCGGTGATCCAAGAGAGTTTTAAGAGCGAGAATGCACTAGGAACTCCTCTGGTGTTGCTGACGTCCACGGGCAACGATAACCGCCTACCATCAGGCGATCCAGCTGCTCGTTTATTTCACAAACAGTGTTTAAAATTCATGGAAAATCCCAGACTGGATCCAGCTTATTTTGAGGCTAGTAATAATACAATACAATATTGACTCAGATCAAATGCCAGCTCAAAATAGATAATGTCGTTTCAAGTACGTATCGAAGGTCAATGTTACATACATTCACATATAACCGAATGTGTAGGTATGTTTATGTGTAAAACCATAATGATAAAACGTAAAAATTGTGTTGCAAGGTATAATATTGTTATGTGAATTCCGGGAAATAAATAAGCAGCTTAAGTAAAGTACAGTAAATATGGACATGGGTATATACTATAAAGATTTTGTTCCGTTTCTAATTTACCTAATTCTATAAAAAAAAACCGTTTTTATTACCATTCGGGTACGGAATCCGAAAACTTGGGCATCCACTACGTGAGGATGGCTGGATGTTTGTGACCCTTGCACGCAAAAACTACAGGTAATATTTTAATGAAATTTGGCACGGTAGTAGTGTAGACATAGGCTAATTTTTATCCCGAAAAAGTACAGTGTTCCCGTGGGATACTTTATTTACTCGAGCGGAACCGCGAGCAAAAGCTCGTGTTACATAATATTTTCCATCGTAAACACTTACTACTTTGAAGCTGGAATTTTGGCGCAATTCCGCTTAAAATATAAGCGAAAACTGAATCTTTGAAACTTCGCTTCTTTAAATTACTGAAAATGAGATATTCTGTCCTTTATATTCATGTGAGTAGAAGTTGAATAAGCATTAACACTTATTCAAATGATATTATGCTCTAAAGTCTAAACTCACAGTACAGAAGGCCATTTCTCGTAACTATTTGTGATCTTAATCCTGTTTCGGTCCGCGAGCGGTTTCACTCACTCACGCGCGATAGACGCGCGACACCGAGCGGACCGAATCACACTTCCCGATTCACAAAATCCCACAGATGACAAAACGTGAGAGTAAATATATTAACAAATATTTCCTTGTACGAACGAAGTCGTATGCTATTATATTACATGATAAATACAAGCCAAACGAGTATATAAAGATGAACTGAGTGCAGTAGATACGTCCGAACGGCACGGTCATTTACTTGTGTGCGTCCATAACTTGTATACCATGAAGGCGGTCATCGTTTGTGTACTGGCTGTGCTGGGTTTGGCGCTGGCGAGCACCGACATCCATCCCAGAGGGTGTATCTATATCATGGGAAGATGTGAGTGATGAGTATGTTATTATGGGAACGTGGAGAGCCTTGCTTCATAAATACCACGGTCTCGCAGAAAACTGGCGTGAAATAACGCTTGCGTTGTGTTTCGCCGAGCGAGTGAGGTTACCGGGGCCCGCGGGTGGTTGGGAATTTTAAGGACTGGGAACGCGTGCGTAAGTGCGTAACACCAGAGGAGTTACCAGTGTAACTGCTCCTCTGGCGGTGGTAATCGCTTCCGGCTAATTAGACATTGTCTATGTCATTAGGACTCCATCGATTTTAATGGTGGTGAAAAATAACAGAGACCTATGGACTTCTGATATGTTCTCGTGAGAAAAACATACGTCATTTTGTTGTTACTTGTAATGTTCGCTACCGTGATGTTGCGTCCCTCTGCAAGCCACTCTTTATAATAAGACTAGCTGTTGCCACCAGCTGTTGTTGTAGGACCACCCGCGTAAATATAGTATCCCACGGGAACACTACTTTTTCGGGATAAAAAGTATCATTAAAACATATGATCCAGAGCTTAAACTACTGCCATACCAAATTTTATCGAAGTCCGTTCAGTAGTTTTTGCGTGATAGGGTAACAAACATCCATCCATCCATCTATCCTCACAAAATTTCACGTTTATAATATTAGTTTTAATATATAATAGTAATTATCCTAATTTTGTTGTTTTAAAATATTTACTGAAATGTAACAATTTATTAGTTAGTAATATTATTATGTCATCATTATGAAACAGGTCATTAAAAAAATATATATATATTGATAGATATATTTTGGTGTATTTTCCTTAAACAATATCTTGTTTACTGTTTATTGAATTAATTAAGGGTTATAAAATTAAGGGTTCAATTCCAAGTTGGTTCCGCTTTCACCAAACTGGTGACCTGATGATGGGATCCATGAGGAATCGAGGCAACTCCTCGAAATTTATATGGTTTATAATATGCTACTGAAAAGTAAGATTTTGCACCAAAGTATACACTGCATCCAAAAGTACTGAACGGAACTCCAGAGTCCTTATATACCTATACATGTTTGGGGATTCCGGCGTTGTTTAAAGAACTGCAAGCATATGCCATCATACCACTAACAGTAATCATCATCATCATCACCACCATCTTCACAAGGCACACCAACATATTATTACGATGACATAGGGACTCACTACTCATCAGAGTTATGTGCACCGATATCAATGTGTTCATAATAATATAGATAGTAAATTTAACTAAAAAGAGAAAAAGTATTATTTATATACCAGCAAATTTGAACGTGAGTTCTATAAAGTATTATAGGATATTGTTTGGGCTGGTACCGACTTCGAAATTAGGAACATTGAGTAGAGAAATATTTAGAATTTCAGTCGAATTCAAAATAATTCCTATTTAGAAAATAAGTTTTATTTCTTTTTTTTTTGTGCATTTTTACTTTGGAAGTCATTGGAAGTCATTACAAAAACATTCAACGCCCCCCCCCCATCCCCCCATCCCCCCAAGCGGGGAAAGTAACTCGTTTAAATGGTATTATAACTGTTTATATCATTAGCTCTTATCACTGACCCTGACCACTGCTATCTATTTCAAAACATTGGTGATTTTGTTACTAGCTGTTACCTTCTGTGAGGTTTGCCGTCCGTCCGGGTTTTCCCGGATTTGTGCTAGTTTATAGGGCGTCCGGGGAGCGTCCGGCCGGATTTCATTTGCTGTCCGGATTTTTTGTAGGCACATAAGAATAGAATCTTAAAAACAAATCTTAAAAAGTGCACTGCCGTTCATATAGTTTTTTTTTAATATTAAGATGGCAAGGCATGGCTGATGGCAGTTGAATGCTTTAAATAAGGGTCGCTCCGCTCGCTCTTTGTCAATATTACCATTTTTTTTCTAATAAGCACAGTATTTCAGAAGACATTTTACAGTTTGAATAGGTAATATGAAAAAAAATATTGCTCGTTCGCTTCGCTGGCTCGCCTTTTATACATGGGGAAAGAAGACATTATAACATTATTTATCTCAATCTAACGCTGTTAGATTTTCCAAAATGCACATCGTTTACCTACTATATAAATTATCTTGCGCAAAGCGAAATAGCGCGTCGCCACGCCGATCTACGATCGAGATTTAGGGAAAATTGATTGTTTAACAGATTGTCTTCCTTCTGAAATTGACCACACTGGGAGAAAAATCTAGAGGTTGAGCGCGTCATAAACGGTAGTTTTTCATTTCCGTAGGAATAATACTTGAAATTAGTTGGTAATTACCTAATTCTAATTGAACCACCTGACAGGTGCCCACTGCCCGTGATTCCGCACACATTGAACGAGCTTAACCACCTGATTTCAGGCGCCCGGGACTGCGAGGTTGGCACCCGCGCGTACACCACCGGCTGCGGCTACCTCACACCTGAGGCCACCTGCGAGAATCCGCATCCAGTGGAAGACCAGAGCGGACACATCTGCGACTACAGCGCGTGCTACTGCGAGCCCGGCCTGGTGCGGCATCAGCCCACCAACACCTGCGTCAAGCTGGAGCACTGCGAGAAACTCGACAAACACCCAGCTAAGGAACACGAATAATCTGATTATTTAAAACAAACCATTTTAAAACCTGATGCGAACTAATAAAGCAATTTGACATAAGCTTTGTGTTATTGTAGTTTATGCTAGATGCCTCCGCGCCGTGCTCCAGTGGTTTAGAGCTTGGCTATCGACTCCGAAAGTCGTAGGTTCGATCCCCGCGTTGAAACAACAAAAAAATTTCACTTTGAAGTTTGGGTAGGACAATGCAGGCTGATCACCTGATTGTCTAACAAGAAAGATGGTGCATGCGTCGGACTGACATGTAAAAATTCGGTTCCGCGCTTGATCTCTTGTCAGTCGCGTCGGTCATCCGTCGCACTGGGTTACGAGTAAAGGAAGAGGGAGTACACACTGTAACAATAGCCCCTGCGTAAATAACCATAATGCCTTCTGAAATTGCACAAAAACTCAATTTTTATAAAAATTCGAAGACATCACAAAAATTTTAATGATTATATCCAAGACATGACAGACCACACTAATTTTAATATTGATTAAAGTGACTTAATACTTATTTGCCATTATATAACAACAATAACATAATTAGACATAGAGAAGTAACGGCTAAAACAAATATTATAAAAAAAACTTATAAATTAGGAAAAAAAAAAAACTATCTACTTTAAAAAGATTACTAAAGAAGAGCCTATACCTAATGTGGTAAAAAAGTTTATAACAGAGGTACAATACCATACTGTTTTATAACAGAGGTACAATGCCCTACTGTTTTATAACAAAGGTACAATACCATACTGTTTTATAACAGAGGTACAATGCCCTACTGTTTTATAAGAGAGGTACAATGCCCTACTGTTTTATAACAGAGGTACAATACCATACTGTATTATGACAGAGGTACAATACCATACTGTATTATAACAGAGGTACAATACCATAATGTATTATAACAGAGGTACAATACCATACTGTATTATAACAGAGGTACAATACCATACTGTTTTATAACAGAGGTACAATGCCCTACTGTTTTATAACAGAGGTACAATACCATACTGTATTATAACAGAGGTACAATGCCCTACTGTTTTATAACAGAGGTACAATGCCCTACTGTTTTGTAACAGAGGTACAATACCATACTGTATTATAACAGAGGTACAATACCATACTGTATTATAACAGAGGTACAATACCATACTGTATTATAACAGAGGTACAATACCATACTGTTTTATAACAGAGGTACAATGCCCTACTGTTTTATAACAGAGGTACAATACCATACTGTATTATAACAGAGGTACAATACCATACTGTTTTATAACAGAGGTACAATACCATACTGTATTATAACAGAGGTACAATACCATACTGTATTATAACAGAGGTACAATACCATACTGTTTTATAACAGAGGTACAATGCCCTACTGTTTTATAACAGAGGTACAATACCATACTGTTTTATAACAGAGGTACAATGGCCTACTGTTTTATAACATAGGTACAATACCATACTGTTTTATAACAGAGGTACAATGCCCTACTGTTTTATAACAGAGGTACAATACCATACTGTATTATAACAGAGGTACAATACCATACTGTATTATAACAGAGGTACAATACCATACTATTTAAAAAAATACCAACAGTAACACTAATTTGTCTAAATTATGTACTAAGGCGGGTCAATAAGTCCGTGACTTTTTGAATTTCTAACCTCCTTACTGAAAAAGCAACACTACTCCTGTCAACAGGCATCTGTCAGTTGACTCTTATCAAAATTTGAACTTGCTGCGTCAGTTAGTTTGTGTTTTACAGCTATCTTTATCAGACTATCCAGTAACTTAAGGAAACAATGGAAAAAAGTGAATTTCGTGTGCTTATTAAGCATTATTTTTTGCGAAAAAAAACCATTACCGAGACCAAGGCTAAGCTTGATAAATACTATGGGGACTCTGCACCATCGATTTCAATGGTAAAAAAGTGGTTTACTGAATTTCGTTGTGGCCTTACAAGCACTGAAGATGCCGAACGTCCTGGACGCCCAGTTGAGGTCTCTACACCCGAAACAATCGAAAAAATTCACGATATGGTGTTGGCCGACCGAAGATTGAAAGTGCAAGAGATTGTGGAAGTCATAGGCATCTCGCATGGCTCAGTGGTTTCATTTTTGAATGATCACTTGGGCATGAGAAAGCTTTCCGCAAGATGGGTGCCGCGTTTGCTCACAGTCGACCACAAACGCAATCGTGTAACAACTTCACAGGAAGGTTTGGCGTTGTTTAATCACAATATGGAGGAGTTTTTTAACCGTGGACGAAACATGGATCCATCACAATACACCAGAGACCAAACAACAGTCAAAACAGTGTGTTTCTAAGGGTGAATCGGCGCCAAAGAAGGCCAAGGTGGGTTTGTCAGCCAATAAAGTTATGGCGACTGTTTTTTGGAATGCACGTGGGATAATCCACATTGACTATCTTCAAAAGGGAAGAACAATTAATGGGGAATATTATACCAACTTATTGGACCGCTTCAATGAGGATTTGAAAAAAAACCGACCTCATTTGGTCAAGAAAAAAGTTCTTTTTCACTAAGACAATGCAAGGGTGCACACATGTGCAGTTGCCATGGCAAAAATCCATGAATTGGGCTATGAATTGCTCCCACATCCACCCTATTCTCAAGATTTGGCTCCGAGTGACTATTTCTTGTTCCCAAACCTGAAAAAATGGCTCGGTGGAAAAAGATTTGACTCCAATGATGAAGTCATCTCGCAAACAAAGGCCTATTTTGAGGACCTCGACAAATCATATTTTTTGGAAGGGATAAAAAAATTGGAGAAGCGTTGGACAAAGTGTATAGAGCTCAAGGGGGACTACGTTGAAAAATAAAATGATTTATTTATCAAAAAATCTGTGTTTTATTCCAAAAGTCACGGACTTATTGACCCGCCCTCGTATTAAAGGAACAAGCAAGGACAACTTTTTTCAATAGTAACAACAATTT
Organism: Phengaris arion; assembly: GCA_963565745.1. NCBI lineage: Eukaryota > Metazoa > Arthropoda > Insecta > Lepidoptera > Lycaenidae > Phengaris > Phengaris arion. Next base: position 3,069,888 of record OY751444.1, on the reverse strand, counting down.
TTCAACAAACATTGGTGGGGCTATTAATAAAGCAGAATTATTACACTTGTCCCTAATAGATTTAAGAAATAAAGGTCTAAATAACTTAGATGTTATATGTCTGACAGAAACATTTATTAAGAAAGCTTATTAAAAATTAAAATGTATTTCAGTTGCATGGATATAAACTATCAGCTGCTTTCTGCAGAAATACTAAGAGAGGGGATTCATGCATGCTGACAAAATCTTCTAATAATTGTAAAGAAGTTAAATTAGTAAAAAATATGGGAATAGCGAATGAATTCGAGTGCTGTGGAGTAGATATACGGGATCTACATGTTGTTTGTATTTACCGAACACCTCAAAGTATCACTTTGAGTGTACGGCGTAGTACACACATTTAAATTCATTATAACTTAGATACACAATTGCATGAAATAAGTAACAAAAGAAATTCAATAAGAATAGTTTTATGTAGAGTTTGGAATTTAGACAATCTTAAAGAAAACAAAAATTCACGTGAATTACTAAGTTTACTAAGTAACTATAATTTAACTTCACATATAACGTGCCCTACTAGACAAGGAAGATGCAAAATACAAATATTACTTAGGAAACAAATTTAAAGAATTCATTTCAACTTTATCGTTTTCAGAGATAAGAGATGAAGAAAGTGCTGAGGATTCATTTAACAAACACGAATTAATAGTCCTGTTTTATACATTATGTTTCTGACTTATAAAAACAAGCATTAATAGGAATAAACAAAAAACTTTATGGCTAACTAGAGGTAAAGAAAATCATGTCTGGTAAAAAGAAAAATGCATTTAAATTATAGAATATCAGGAATAAATGATAACAATACAAAACACTAAATATATCAATGATCAAAAAAAAAACAAATGCAAAGCAGGATGGAAAATTATAAATGATAGCTTACTTAGGTGATAATAATAAAATAAATGACATTCCATACATTAAGAAGGATTTAAAAGTATATACCAAGCCTAACCAAATATGCCAAATATTCAATGATTTCTTTACTAATTTAGGAAGTATGAGGCCAAAAATGGACAATAACGTAAATAAGATAATGTGCTCACACAACATCAATAGAAACACAATTTTCTTAAGCCCAACAGATCCCCATGAAGTTTTTAATACAATATTATCATTAAAGAATACTAATGCGGTAGGATATGATGAGATTCGAACGGATGTTGTTAAGAAATGTGCAGTACAAATATGTTATCCACTTGCTAAAATTATTAATCAATCGTTAGTGTTTCCTAGCCGATTAAAATTTTAAATTATTAAGCCTTTGTTAAAAAAAAGATGATAGAACAGAATTAACTTATTACCGTCCAATAACATTAATTCCCATTTTCGCAAAGATCTTTGAGAAAATAAGGTTAAAACGTATTAAAAGTTTATCTATTTCTGAAAACCTGTTGGTTGATGAACTATAGCAAAATAGTACATGATAGTTCAAATAATAAAGTACCTTGTTTTAAACACTTACGGATTGTGTCGCGGTGCACTTTTCTTTTTCCCGACGTTTCGGCCACTTTCCAGCAGCCGTGGTCACGGGAGGACTGAGGTGTCAATTGTCCTATTTGTTGAAGTTGTTCAAACTACCCGAAGAGTCTTCAATTATTATTTGTGTTAGATTTAGTTAGATAGATATTTGTTTTAGTTAGAGGAAAAGCATACGACTGGATAAAATCTTATTTAAGTAAAACAAAAGTATGTACAGAAATTACAACAATTTATGGTAATATAAAAAAACATACAAATCAAAATACTCATATATAAACATAGGAGTACCACAATTGAGTATGATTGGTCCATTTCTACTTCTTTCATATATAAATGACGTCACAACAGCAACGAAGCATCCTAGTGTCTTATTTGCAGATGATACAACGATATTAGTGAAATGCCAAAATATTTAATTATATGAACAAGAAATTAACAATGCACTTAATGACATAATATTCTGGCTAGATAAAAATGATTTACAGTTTAATGTGAGTAAAACATAAATAATACAATTTAAATAGGTACCTAAAAAAATTGCTTATAATAAGATAAATATAGATGAAGTAGACACAATAAAATATCTAGGATTAATGTTTGACCAACACTGTAACTGGAAGGCGCATGTGGTCTATATTTGTAGCAAGCTGGACAAATTCGTTCATGCACTGCGACGTTTAGCAAACACCGTGACAATGTCTGCAGCTCTTTGTGCATATCACGGATACGTATCTTCCTATCTGGGGCAACCCTGTTTAATTCAATACAGCTTTCAAATTACAAAAGAAATGTATAACAGCTATATGTAATGTAGGACCACTTGAAAGTTGCAAACTGTTATTTAAAAAGCTGGGTCTACTTACGTTGCCATGAATGTACATTGGAGACATGTGTATGTTTGTTAAAAAGAACCCCAAATATTGTACAAGACAAAGACATTAACATGACTAACAGATCACAACGTCACCCCAATAAATTAGTTGACAAAGTAGCGTGTCAAAAGAGTCCCTATTTTATGGCGATTAAATTATTTAATAAATTGCCAAAAGATTTTTGATAAACTTAACAACTTTTAAAAGAAAATTGAATGACTGGCTTTTAGATAAATGTTTTGATGACGTAAAGGAATATTATCTGGATAGGTACTTATTTCTAAAAAAAAAAAGTAAATGACATAGACATATTGTTTTCTTCCTTTTTGTTCTTTTTTCTTCTGTGTATTGTCTTTTTTTGACATTAAAATATGTAATTTTTAAATAAAAATTATTAATTATCATGAATGTTATTATTGACATTTGCATACTGCTAATTGATGTGAGTGGCATGATCCCGAAATGTATATTATTATCTAAGACCAATTTGTACATTCACTCTGGCAAATAAACGATTATTATTATTGTTGTTAATGAAACCGGCCACCGTTACCGCAATCGATGTGTGGGGGGGGGGGGAGCTATTAAGCACTAAAACCCCTGCATAAGTATGATGAATGTTTTTTAACACATTGCATTTTCAATCCTCAAAAACCTTATTTAAGTTCTGTCACTTAGAAGAAACCGCTAAAGTTTTACTACACCAGAATTAAATTGAAAACTTGTTTTACTTGCCAACTTCATTTTCCATTAAAATAGGAAAATATGCAACTTCCCACTCGCGTCCATAGCACTATGATCGTACTTATCAGATTTGAACTTGCGTCCCAACTTCTGTGTTTAAATTACAATCGCTCCTGAAACCTCTAGACATATCTTTTAATGAGAGAAAAACTCGCCAACTTTAATATCAAGTACGGACGTAAACCGCTCTTATCTATTCTATCTTTTCTCTTTCTTATGAATAAATTATTAATTGCCTTTTTGACAAGTTTTCAACAATCTACAAGGTTTTACTTGGCACGTGTGGCACTCGGGGACTGCTGCGGTAAAGCTATTGCATAGTAAGTCTACACGCATACGTCTAGTCGCACGCACACAAACACCGTGCCGAAGTCTGCCGAACTGAAACGACGTTAGACGATGCACGGCTTTCAACGCCGCACCGCTGTGCCGGTCGGAGTGGGGGGTGTTAGGTTTATTTTCGTTACGGAATTTCTTGATTCGGTCGCGGTCGCCGCGCTCAAAGCCCGCGATAAAAGCTATGCAATAGCTTAAAAAAAAAATGAAAAAATTGTGGAAATTCAGGGAAGGTATAAACGGTGGGAGATGTTGGAACAATTACGGAGAAAATAATAAAAGCGACGATTAAATTTTCCCATAGGAGCTGTTCACTGTGTTTAATTTGTCACTTGACTGTCAAATGTTTATGGTGAGTTCAGTTTACCTGTTTGGTTTAATTTAAATAGGTTTAGTAGGTTGGTAGGTGTGGGTGTGGGTGTGGGTGTGGGTGTGGGTGTGGGTGTGGGTGTGGGTGTGGGTGTGGGTGTGGGTGTGGGTGTGGGTGTGGGTGTGGGTGTGGGTGTGGGTGTGGGTGTGGGTGTGGGTGTGGGTGTGGGTGTGGGTGTGGGTGTGGGTGTGGGTGTGGGTGTGGGTGTGGGTGTGGGTGTGGGTGTGGGTGTGGGTGTGGGTGTGGGTGTGGGTGTGGGTGTGGGTGTGGGTGTGGGTGTGGGTGTGGGTGTGGGTGTGGGTGTGGGTGTGGGTGTGGGTGTGGGTGTGGGTGTGGGTGTGGGTGTGGGTGTGGGTGTGGGTGTGGGTGTGGGTGTGGGTGTGGGTGTGGGTGTGGGTGTGGGTGTGGGTGTGGGTGTAGGTGTAGTCGTAGATGTTGATGTAGTTATTTATTTATTCCAGTCCATAGTTAAGACAGAACAACGTGTGTCGGGACAGCTAGTAAAAAAATTCTTGTATGATGATGATGAGTAACACGTTAAGATCCAGATTGTATCTCCAACACTGTATCGGGATCAACTGGCACTGTATCGAGGGTAGAGCTGGCGACGAACCGTTAGGTCGTATCGCACCGGTCCGCGAGGCCACTAGCACGGCGGATTGTCTCCAGCGTGTTCCCAAGTATTACATATTCCATGATCAGTATTCGATGCTCGTCAAATATCTGTATAACGGTTTTTAAAATCAGTTACGGATATTTTGGGCATATAATCTACTGCTTATGTGAATACGTTTAGGCATAAAAATAATGAAAAAATTGAAAATTACACAAAATAAAATTATATTGCGCAGTCTGAGACGTTTAGGCCAATAACCTCACAGAAACAGCATATTTAAAGGAGATGCTTAGATTTTGCCTAAATAGCATCAATAGTATCAGATGTATGAGGTTAATGACACTAAAGATAAATAATAATGTATCAGAGCCATGAAAGGTCTTAAGTCAACTGATAGCTGCAAGCCAATCTTCAAACAAATGAATATCTTAACCATGTCATGTTTATGCATTTACGAAGTAGCACTGTATGTATTTCTAAATAAGCATCGATTTATTACTTTTTCTATGTTCATTTCTGTACCTTCTTTTAGGGTTTCTACCCTAAAAGAAGGTACAGAAATGAACATAGAATATGTGCAATATCAAGCCAAACGGGACTATTAAATAGTAGCTATTTTGGTATGGCACATAGAATATTTAATAAAATTCCGAATGGTTTGAAGACTTTGCCAGTTAAGTATTTAAAAAAAGGTTTGACATTGTTGCTTAATGAAAAGTCATATTACTCGGTTACTGACTTTATAAATGACAAGGACCTGAAATAGTTGGACATGTTTAGTATTTTGTACACTTTTAATGGTTTGCTGTTTATTTCTTTTGATATGTGTATATTAAGCCTAACATTTGTACATAATTAAATATTTGCACACCTTGACGAAGGTGGCAATGTAATGGAACTATTTATTATTCAGTTTTAACACCTGTAACATTGCATATACCTGCATTTCACAAATAAATATTATTTCTATTTTTATTTCTAAAGAGCGTGCTATAATTTTGCTCAGCACATTTTTTTCGACGAAAGCGTCTTTGAGTTTTAAGTAGATCATAATATGCCCAAAATATCTGTAGTTGATTTAGAACAATCTTATATTTTTTTATTTTTTTATGATATAAGCGAAAATAGGTACATACCTAACCTCAACACTCGTAACCGCTGAGCGTTTGCGGTCATGCCGCAACATTAGTGACCCCAAACACAGTGGAAGTAAACCTAATCATTATTCTTATTAATTTATCACTTACAGATCCACAACTGTGAAATCATCATCATCATCAAAGCTGTTTGTTTGAAATTTTGTAATGGAAAGTACTAGAGTTCCTTCTATAGTTAGTTAATTAATTTAAAACATCTGGGCTACTGAGTTCTGGTAAATCAAAAGAAATAAAAAAGAATTACTTAATATTTATCTGACCGGGATATGAACCCACTACGTTCCGAATTTTTGAACAAAGCATTTTCATCCAATCGGACTTACATAATAAGAGTCGAACTGTTGCACGATGAAAGAAAAAACATACATAGCTTAAACATGCGCAGTTTCCAGGGGTAAGGTCCTAGCTAGATCGATATTTCTCTCACAAAACTACTTGTATGCTTAATTTCAAGCCACACCTGCAGCCGTTTTCGCGAAACCGATATATATACAAGATTGTCTTATTTAAAGTATATTTTCAGTGTGAATTTTATTGTGTGTTTATTATTTACATATAAGTTAATTCATGTAATAGGGGAGTAATTAATTACCCGTTTTAATTAACTGTAAAAAAAACATATACATGGAGAATCTTCAAAGCTGGTTTACTTTTGCCTGTGACTTTGGTCACATCAATATAAACTTAAGTAAGCTTCTAATCTAGTAGTCTGCATCCTTACTAATATTATAAATGCAAATGTGATAATCATTGTGTAAACACTAGAAAAAAGAACAAGTTAGATATGCCAGTGTTCAGACTAAGCAAAGTTAGTAAATCCTTTAAAGGCCAATGTATACGCTTATACAATATAATCCCAGAAAAGGTTCAAAACCTTCCCATTAATAAGTTTAAAAAAGTAGTTAAAGAACGTTTGTGTGCCAAAGCGTATTATAAAATTAATGACTTCACTCAAGACGGCACACCTTGGGAATAAGGTGGCTCCTTATCTTATGTTATTATTTGTTACATAGACATAAGCAAACATTGTAATAATTTTGATTTTAAAAGAATAATTTTCCATCTTTTTGGTAAAAGATGGTCCCAGACGAGTTTCTTGCCGGCTCTTCTCGCTGGGTTAGTTCCCGAACCGGTGGTAGGCATCACGTAGTAACGACGTTCAAAAAGAGTATTTAAAAATACCAATTTTGAATAAAAATTTTTTGATTTGATTTGATTTGATTTGAAAAGTGACTTTATTTTATTTGGTTGTTTCTCTTTCACGTTAAAACTCCTTAACCGATTCTCATGAAATTTGGCACAGATATAGAGTAGACCACGGATAAGGACATAGGCTACTTTATGGCGGAAAATGTACGGTTCCCGCGAGATCATCCAGATATCGTATATATTATAGTATAGACGAGGCATGTTGAGGCAAAAACTGTCTCTCATTAAATGGCCCCACTTTTTTTGGGGCCATTTTGACATATTTTAAGATATGGTGAAATCAAGATGGCTGACATTTGAGGTATGGTGAAAACCAAGATGACGTAACTAGGGTGGGCTGGGGCCCACTACTGGGATACTCTGACTCTGGGGTGTCAGAGTATCCTATCGCACTAGTGCACACTCGGTTTGATGCGTGCGTGAGTGAACCATACTGCAAATTGCTGGGCTTCATCGTCCGATCAAATGAATACGATCTTCGTACAGAAAAAGGGCGTACAATAACGCAAAATTAAACATAAATTGTATTATTTGTTATAAATTTACTATGTATATTTTTTCTTTTTATTTAAGTTTATTTTATTTGGCAAATATTTGAAATGGTGTTGGCTGTCTACGTTTAGTTAGGGTCAATATTACGAGTGTACTTATTTAAGTAGTTACGCATCGACTACACATTTCTTTCTGCATGAAAGTACCCTGGGCCATATATGTTATTTTTATTTAATTTAAAAAAATACAAAATGTCTTCAAAACAAAAAAAAAGATATTCAAGGATCGTTATCAGTATTCGATTCTCGGATGAAAACGAGTGTGCTTTAGACCACACGACTGAAGTAAAACTCGCAAACGAACTACTGACTGAGATATATTTCATGCACTGGCTATGAGAGAAAGAGAGAAAGAAAATGTGTGCGCCCACTGCTCTCTTTTGCTCCTACAGTAATGCACGAAACGTAACTCTCTCTCTTTTCATCTTCACTAACTTCCGTTCGCCTCACCCGATCACACTTTTCGTAACGCTCTCGTCACGCATTCACCAGCTTACCCCCCAAGTCAAGCGTGCGTATATCTGCTCAATAGCTTTCTATTTACTTCAAAAATATGTAACCTTAAATTTTGAGAAATAAATACGCCTAGAAACGGGGTACGCGCATGATAATGAAGCAAATGATTTGTTCGAACGACCCGTCAGTTGTCAAGGTCAAGCGCTAGTACATACAGCTCCGACAATTTTACATATTATGACGGTTTGTGTGGTTAATGGGTGTCACAATGCATCGGTAAATATAAATAAGCTTCGGACTTTACATTTCATTTGAAAGTACTACAATTTGACTTGCATTGTGCTAATAATATTTACAACATTTTAAAATAAAATCATATTAAGCCGCCATATTGTCATCGTGAAAGTGTTACTAGTCATAAGAAATTAATTTCCCAATTGGTCTGAATGTTTTTCTGTTTTTTTTAACTATCAATTAAAAGTATTGCCAGTATTAAGATAATCCTTAACATTTTCCTTAATACCAGTTTAAAAGTTTTTTATTAGTTATTTTAAAATTGTATATATACTATGAGACGTATTGAGGTCATTAATTATTACGTAAGACGATTCAGGGGGATGGGTGATAATTTATTATTTTTGTCTTATTTAGACCATGGCCTATTCTTATTTTTTTGTTTAGATTTCCATCTGACCCAATTGTGTCTACTCGTTGGATCTAAATAATAAGATTAAATCGCAATGCTCGATACATTTCGATGACCAAGTAAAATATACCACAAAATGATTTCCAAGTGGATTATGCAGATAACGTCGAGGTGCAGTACCTTCTATGGTTTTGTTTAATTTATTTTATTTAATATATAATAATTACAGTGCACTTACTAATCGCATTGCATTGTTGGTGTATTAGCTTAATTTTAAAAAAGTTCATTATTATTGTTTGATGCTTATTTACTTATACAGATCAGTACATAACTTAAAACCAATTACATGATAAATTATGACATGCCTACAAACTCTTGTGGAGTTTGTCCAGACTCCAAACATGTGTGATATTATGTAAGATATAAGTGTGTACAACAATAGTCTTCTTAACGAGAGTAGACTATAGTTGACACTCCCTCTCCTCTTAATCGGCTTACGTAATAAATGAATGGCCACCTATGAGAAGTTCCTAAAAAGTATTAAAGAATATTATTATATTCCTTAGAAATGTATAAGTTTACTAAATATTTATTTTCATACTTATGTAAGTATTAAAATAAAATATTATATATAATGTAAATAATAAACTAAGTTTTTATTTAAAGTAGTGTTATGTGCTAGATATTTAAATATTTTTAGAAGAAATTATTTTGAAGTCGGATAGTGATTGTCAAATTTTGTTCAAACAAAATTCAAATTAAAATGGAAAAATGTTAAAAGCAAAGAATATAAAGATACAGTACAAAAGATTTTAATTTAATACCATACTGGAGGAATAACAATAAACATAATTGTCGTTTCTCGTATTTACAGAGAAACAAAATAGTTTATTTTTCCTCCAAGATATTATCTTATATATATATATATATATATATATATATATATATATATATATATATATATATATATATATATATATATATATATATATATATATATATATATATATATATATATATATATATATATATATATATATATATATATATATTTTATTATATATATATATATATATATATATATATATATATATATAATAAAATATAAGTTATATTTTTTCACCTCACGAACATTAACAAAATCAAATACAATAATTCCAATTTTAAGAGCAACATTTTCCCACATTCAGGGAAATTTTCCCTTAACTGACAACATTAAAGATCTTTTTGTGCGTGTCGATGAACTTAGGTATGTAATGCTTACGCCTACATCTAGGTATCTGTTGCTTGCTTCACTTTGTACGATGCGTTTGTATGAAGACTATCGATCTGGGCGTTATAAATCTACGTCTTTAAAATACTTAACTCGGAGTGTTGGACACATAACCGCGGCGGATACAGCACGGCGGGCCCGTGACCTTTAAAGCCGGCGCATTGTACGGCAGTGTTAGTTGTCTATACCTAGTGCGAGTTGACAGGAAATGTTAACTTAATGACGTACATTTTTAGTTATGCATACTGTTATTGCCCATGTTATATTGTAGCCTAATGTTAGGTTAAATATTTCATTGGGATAAAAATAAGTACATTCTGTATTTTATTTTGACATTAAAGTAGTTTAAAATAATAAATAGACAGCTATAGATTAAACTCATGTAGTAGAGGCTTAAAGTTGCGCTGTGCACAGTCGGGGAAGATTTATGTTTAGCAGTTTACAGTGAGCTTAGCAGGAATATTTGACAGCGGCATAAACGTAACGTTTAACAACACCCATGCAAATTTCATTCGTTAACTGACTTACCCCTGTCCTCGTAATTTATTTCTCGTAATGACAGGAGTCAGGAGTCAGTCAGGAGTCGCTTGCCGTCCGGAATCTGCCGTACGCGAGTCGACACTATCGGCTCAATAGTCCTGCAGATGGAATCGTGTAATCGATGCTTAATTCACAAAGAAACAACAATGGGGGCATTGTAGGTCGTGCACAATACAATAATTAGGTGTACGTAACAGTAATAATTACAGAAAAAAACGTATCTTATTCTGATTTGCATACGTCTTTGTGTCATACGTGCGATCTAGACTAGACCGATATATTATAGACGAGGCATGTCGAGGCAAAAAGTGTCCACACTTAAACTGCCGTACTTTCTATATTCGGGCAGTCGAGGTATGAGATTTGTCATCTTGACATTTTGACATTCGCTTTCCGCAGCTCAGTCCGCATCTTCTGAAACCAAGATGGCGCAACTTTTTCTATTATGAAGATTTTTTCTGCCAAATGTACGTCATAGCCCATCCTTAATTTTGAAATCATTGGTTATTTGGTATCATTATTATTATTTATATATTTTTTGGTATTTCAAAATAAGTTTTCATTTCTAGGTACTGTATATTTTACTTTTTGATAGTGTATATATTCACGTCATGACGTCACGATGACGTCACACGCGGAACGTCACGGCGTTTTGATGACGATGATTGTATGCGAATCTCAAACCAGCGGTACCGGTTATATATGACATTAAGGTTCCGGGGCCCGAGACCGCAATAAATGTATCGGGCCATGCATGGCAGGAACCTTTCTTAGTTAGTTAGTTCAGACCTCTTACCGCACTCTGTTCAGATTCAATTTAATCTAAAAGTAAACATTTAAACACAGCACCTTATAATGCTACCATCTTAAGGCTCTGTATAACGGCAGTGACCTTGAGCGTCAAGTCCCGTACTTATTTTGTAGACGACAAGGGCGTATCGCGCCTACCGGAGAGTATTGAAATCGGTTAAAAAATCGCTGTAACTACCTATTTGAAACAAAATTTGCAAAAACTGAAACGGCGTTCCCCTGAGACTTGTCTTACTTAAAATACTGAAATAATTTTCACACTCGTGTGACTGATAGAAGAAGAGAAAAAGGTTTTAACTTTTAAAAGAAATAGTGGACTTAGCAAATTTTTTTATCAATATTTAAATAAAAATTTCAATTCATAAAAAGACATTCCACGGCTAAATATATTGCAGATTAGTACATTTTTTGAGATTTTTCAATACGACAATGACTAAGAAAAAAGGTTTCAAAGAACTCTAATTTTCAGTTCTATCGAGCGCACAACCCTTTAAGTGTCACTTAATGCCGTGCAATAAAGAAATACACATTCATTTTTTCGTCATAATTTAGTCGAATTCAATATTTTTGTTTACGTTGAGAACGTAGATTATATTACAACTGAACAGAGTATTATATAATTGCGGAAGTGACTAAACCACTGAACGAATTAGGAGATATTTACAAAATAATATAATATGTTCCTGTCGCAGTATATTTCATGCACTTTTAACTAATCGTGACGTCACAGTTAGGTACGACACTAAAATGGAGCGTTTTCACGAGACTTGCCAAATTTTGTAATGAAATCGGTAATCGAATATCGATATTTTATAAACTATTTCTTCTAAGAACTTACTCATATTTAAGAGTAAATACTAAGTATTCATTTATGGAATAAAAAAGATCAATCGTCTCGCCTCTAAATATGTATTTGCAACATCCTCTTGAATGTCTATATTTTGATGAAAACCATTTTAAAATCCGTTGAGCAGTTTAAAAGATCTAATCATACAGAAGCCAGCGTTACTGTTATATTAGTACCTATCAGTAGCGAATGATGGTTCTCCTTCATAGGGCAGTCCTAGCCTGTACAATAGGTTGGGATTTGGATGAGGGTCTTCAAAATATAAGTGGCAAGTGGAGTTATAGGAAACCCACGCCATTGGTACATGAAGACCATAGCTATTGTATTGGTTATATAGAAGGAATTTAAATGGTTGATTTTATTTTTAAGCCAGCTGTAATTGAAAACGAAAAGTTAATTTTTCATGTAACCCTAAGATTAGCATAAGCTACTCCTTATAACATCATCTGTTTGCCAGTGGAAGTCCAATTAAAATCAGTTCGCCGTTTCAGAGATTAGCTGGAACAAACAGACAGACAGACAGGCACAAGGAATTGATTTTTAGGTGTATTATTTTGAGCATTATTTATAATTATGTATCTATTGCAAAGCTGTCAATTTTAAATTACAAACAGACAATAAATAGATCAAAAGCTTAAGTTGTAAATATTAAGACCAATAAAGTCCAGCAACGTATATACGAGTAAACTTCATTTGTCTCAATCCCTCTCCTTATGTAAACGAGTATTTGCTATTTAGTTTCTTGTATTGTTAGTATAATGAACTCTTTGACATCTGCTGTATGCCAGTTTCTTGAGAGTATTTACTAAACATTGAATATCTTGGCGCCGTGCCAAACTGGCAGAACCTAACAAGGAAATGAAATATCATATACAGTAACCAGTCTTTATTGAAATATAACTATGAAGGCCGAATTTTGAAACACTTTAAGGGCTCCTTAAATCACAGACTCTGCCTGGCAGAATAACAAGTATTTGAGAGCCTCTTAAAAGCGTTGAGTAATTGACCACGAGACCATTAGAATTAAGCGGGGCTGTTGCCTAGACCCATGTTCATAGCGTTGAGAAGGTCGCCGTTGTCGGCATCAATCTCCCAGGCGAAGAGACCGCCAAGCTTATTGTTTCTTACGTATTTACCTTTCTCGATGACTGACCTTGGGTTATCATAGGTGACGAGGTCACCAGTGGCTGGCCTGAAGACGTAGGGGGCCTGGGCAACGTTGTCGTAGTGGAACTCCCATTTTCCCTGGGCTATTTCGGTGGCAATCTCCCTGTAATCCACTACTCCATCCTGCCACGTCCCTTTGCAGGGTCCAGTGGCGATGCCAGTGAAGGGATTATTGTCTGTGTAGTTCTGGACTCCGGTCCAACCTCGGCCGTACATGGCCACACCCACGATAATCTTCTTGGGGTTCACACCTTGGGCTAGCAGGTATTGGACTCCGAAGTCTGAAGTGTAAGTCTCCTTGGGCCTCCAAGCTGGTGCGTAGAGAGGAGTCTGATGACCGAGGGTATCATTTGACCAGGCGCCCTTGAAGTCGTAGCTCATGAAGAAGATGTGGTCCATGTAGTTCTGGGCCTTGTTGTAGTCGATGACCTGGATCTTGTCCCATCCAGCGCTGATGGCTGACGTCAGCTCGTACTTCTTTCCAGTCTCTACTGATAGCTCGTTCAACATCTCTCGCAGTTCCTTCATCAGAATAACGTAGGTCTCACCGTCTTTCGGGCTACCGAGGTGAGGGTTGGCACCCTTTCCACCGGGGAACTCCCAATCAATGTCCACACCGTCGAAGAACTTCCACGTCTGTAGGAAGTCTTTCACGGAAGCGACGAAACGATCTCTCTTCTGTTTATCATCAAAGAAGAAGAAAGGATCGGCCAACGTCCAGCCTCCTATGGATGGCAGAATCTTCAAGTCTGGTTTTCTCTGCTTCAACATCATCAGCTGGCCGAAGTTGCCCTTGTAGGGCTCGTTCCAGCTGGACAGCCCCTTCTGTGGCTTCTGGAGAGCCGCCCAGGGGTCGTGGATGGAGACCTTGAAGTCCTCCCGTCCACTGCAGGATCTCTGCAGCGCCTGAAAGCTTCCATCGATTTCTTTAAGACTGTCGTTGATGCCATCACCACCACAAATAGGGATGAAGCCGTATAGAAGATGAGTCAGATTTGGTACAGGAATCTTGTCGACTGGGAACTTCCTGGGATACACTCCCCACTCCACGAAGTATGCGCCAACTACTTTGCCCGATGTCTGCTTGAACGGCTTGTTTCTCTCTAGGATATTGTAGTCTAGGGGAGGAAGATGGCTGCCGTCAGTATCAGCTACCACGATATCGATGGGATCGCTGGTGCTGCAGCCGTCCTTGTTGCATAACTCCACCTGCATCTTGTATCTGCCACCCTTCTTGATCTTAAAGGTGGAGCTGGACGCTGAACCCAAACCAGCCCACATTTCCTTCCCGTCGAGCAGCACCCTGGACTTGTCAGCTGGGTCACCAGACCAGACGTTCCAGTTGACGGCTACATCCGCTGCATCTCGCTTGGTGACGAGCTGGTTGTAGGCGGTTGCCGCCTGGTTGACCTCGACGATTGCAAAGGTTCGCTCTCCCCAACCGATCTGAGGTTTGCCGGGGGGCGCAGCTACCGCCGTGACCACCAGCGCGCACAGCACCAGGGCCCGCATGGTTCTGAAAGAGAGACGTGGAGATATTACTTGCCCGAGCACCCGGGCGACACTGCCGCTGTGGCAGGGCGCGCGCCTTATATATGGGGGTTCAGTAGGCCAACCGCTAGCGGCTGATTTTGAGATGTGAGTCGTTAACACAGATCATGCCGGTATATTAATTGTTTACTGATTAGGTTTTTTAATGGCCTTACCCCGTTACGGCTTAACGGGGTTCGGTTGACATAACATTAAACGCAAATACAGTGTTTTAACTTTGTACAAATTAAAAGCTAGTTTTGTCGATGTTCGGTACACACACGAACAACTTGCGAAAATGTATTCGTATCGTTTTGAAATTAAAAATGTATAATGTCGTGATTTTCATTCGATGACGATGCGAATACTTTTTCGAAAATTATTCGTGCCAATTAATTCTAAGCGTAAACAAAAAGTACCATAGAACACATGATGCTACCAATAATTTAAATTACACTTATTAACCGCGCCATATTCTTTACAGTGACACATTAACTTGGTCAAATTTAAACTATTTATGTACGTAAATATTACCCTGATAATGGCTATGGTCTTTATGATTGACAATTTAAAATCAATTTTATTTAATTTCAAATCTCTTCTAAACAGATTTTTTAAAACATGGCCGATGTAAAATACTGTATTTGAAGTATGTCTTCTCATATTTGAATTTCGAACAGTATGGCGTCGCGCCAAACTTCGATTTCGAATAATTTTATTCTACAGTAAATGAACTCTATTGTAGTAGAATAAATCACACAGACATGAGAAATATGTTAAAGGTTTTAAGAAAAATGTAAAAAATCTTAAAGTAACTCTAATATAGTTTTATGGGATGATAATATCATACACGAAATAAACATCAGTATTATAAACGAAAATAGACAACCCTTTTGATGTCGAAGCGAATATTCTGAAGTTAGTTAAGTTAGAATAATTAAGCTAGCTTGTTCTGCAGAACAAATTTTCATTTGTAAACGCTCTTCAATTATTGAAATAATAAACAATTTGCAGACGAAATAAAAGTAAAAAAAATTAAATTCGTACCTACCTAATTTAGTTTGATAATAAAATGTTTTTTTATGAAATGGACCAGGAAACGAGCGTTGGATCGCCTGATAAGCGATTACCTCCGCTCATGAAAGCGTTACTCCTCTGGTGTTGCACATTTGCGTTCCTGGTCCTTAAAATACCACTTAAATTAAGAGACTCTTAAGTCACATGATGTCACATGCAGGAATATCGCAATCCCTGGGACTTTAAGTATCCCTCAATTTTAAGAAGCGCTTAACAATAATAAGTTAACCGTGGGAGAGCCGTGCTTCGGCACGAATGGACCGGCTACCAAATACCGTCCTCACAGAAAACCGGCGTTACATTAGGTTGTGTTTTACCGGAGTAACCGATGGCCCAAGGGGGGTTGGGGATTTTGAGGACCAGGAACGCAAGTGCGCAACGCCAGAGGAGTTACAAGTGTTACTCCTCTGGTGTTGCGCTTGCGAGTGTCCATGGGCGGCGGTAATCCGCTTACCATCGGCGACCCGACTGCTCGTTTCCTGGTCCATCTCAATAAAAAAATGTTTATTTCGATAACTCCATTCAAGGATAAAATTAAATTCATCTTGACAGTGACCCAGATACTATTCGGGTACACTGACACACTAACATCGTGTGGACTTAATTGGTGTAATAAAAATATGTGTGTCATCGGTAAAAAACAAAATATCGCTACATATTATATACTCGTACAAATATTTGTTTAATTGTTAATTGATCTCTACTAAAATGAATAGATAACTTAGTTTAGTCTAGCTTTTATAAAATAATAGAATCAGTGCTCTGATAATAATAATATAATGTCTATGGACGCTTCACACCAGGTCAATCTGGCCCCGAGATAAGTATCCGAAGAGCTTATGTTATTGGTACCAGACAACGGGAAGTATATTTAATACGTGTATACTTTACATATACTAAAGAATTTTATTATATTTTACACATATTTAATACACATCCTTGACCCAGGAACACAGAATAACTTTTTGTTATTCGGGATTCGAACCCGCGACCCCCGGCTTGAGCACCAACTCGCTCAACCACTGAGCAATAGAGGTCATTGGAACTTTTGCAGTCTGTAACTACTGCAAAAATGTTATTATTTTTAAAACGAAGAAATAAATAATTAAAATAATTTATTTAATCTCGCCCCAGCAAGAAGATTAATTTGTTGTATTTATTTACGAAATTATCCTACTGCTATTATAAATGTATAAATACAAAATGTAATTGAAATACATTCGTGTGGATGGATGAATGGATATTTGTTACTCTTTCACGCAAAAACTGATTTCGATGAAATTTAGTACGGTAGTAGTTAAAGCTCTGGATTAAACATAGGATACTTTATATGCCGAAAAAGAGCAGTGTTCCCGTGGGCTACTGTATTTTTCGCAGGCGGAATCGCAGGCAACAGCTAGTCAAAATAAAATATACTTTCAGCTTACCTTTCAAAGTCTTCACAAAATAACAATAATGAATAATTAATAAATTATGTAAATCACTTTATTTCACAATTGAATAGTAAATATATAATGTCGTGCACATGAAAGTTCTCCAGTGGTGTCGACGGAAGGTTTTGGCGGTGCTTCTCACGACTCACCACCGCTACTAGACCAACAACAATTACTAGATTTACTGATAACTTATCAATACTCAAGATAAGACCAGTCACTCAATAAACTTGCAATTATTATTAGTGACCTTATCGGACGAAAATCTACAAACCGTGCCGATTGCGTTTCAAAGAAAATGACACATTGCGTATCGCACACTATGTAAACAAAAGATGACACATTTCTTTGATAAAAAATGATAAAAATATTTCGTTCATATGTTTTGTTCGAAGAAGATAATCAAAGAATTGGAATCCAAACGTAAATAAAACAACTGTAGCTCGCTATAAGGCTACCAATATCACTCATTTACCGAGCAATAACACAATGACACGTGTAGGGACAGGGCATGTCGAGGCTAAAAACGTCCTTACTTCATGTGACCAATTTGACAACACAGAGGCCAGTGTTTCGCTCTAAAAGACTGCGAAATTACGCCAAAAGAGTAAAAAAGATGGACGAGAAATGACATTATAGGCGAAGTAGAATTTTATCAATTGTTGTAATTGAAGTAAGTACATAAGGTATTTCATAATCATTTCAAGATTTAAGCCTGATATCACAGGCCACGGAAGCCGTTACATAGCCTTAGTTGGATCGCTTATATCGTAGTTCAATCGAGTTCAACACATCATAGATGGCGGCACCATTTCCTTGCAATGAAGGTTTTTTTCGGCTAAGTCCTTGCAAAGTCATTGTGTACACTCTGGAGTCTATATTCACAAACAACCATGTCATGTAGTTGCTTGTGAAGCTTCGCTACTGTGTATCGATCTATCGACTTGAGCTTTCCTTGAGCGGTGAGTCATGGAGCTAGATTCACGCGGTGCTCCACAAACCTTCACGGGCCACGCGTGACACAGAGACAGCCGATCCATCATTAGTGTCACTTTGATACTCTGATAATCTGTACGTCCTATGGTCTACTATAATTTATCTACACTAATATTATTGCGGCGGTCCAATTAGTGCCACGATCCTGAATCGCGCTATCGAAGTTTTCACAGATCGGCGCTATATATACAACATCACAAAACTACTACAGTGGGCCTCGGCTTCCACTACTCCCACATTATAAAAGGGAAAGATTAATTTGTTTGTATGTTTGTTTGTTTGCATTGAACAGGCTCCAAAACTACTGGACCAATTTTGATGAAATATGGCACATAGTGCATTATAAATGTGAATTTATAACTACTATTAAAAAGGTGAAAGTTTGTGACGATGGATGGATGTTTGTTACTCTTTCACGCAAAAACTACTAATTTGGATTTGGGTGATATTTGGTATGGTACTAGTTACGTCTCTGGATTATCACATAGGCTACATTTATATCGTAAAAGTACAGGGCTCCCGTGGGATACTGTATTTATACGCCAGAGTCGCGGGCAAAAGATACTAATTATTATTATATTATTATCAATGGACGTCTCCTCATCACTCAGCGTTATAAACAATGTGTATCTGATCAATAAAAATTCAGTCAAAACGGACGTAATCCTAAATTCAATTCAAGTAACATGTAACATGTCATTTGAAACTATGCAATTTCACTCGATGAGCCGCCGGCGCAACCAGTGTTGTCGATTTATGAGTCAGAACTCATAAATCGACAACACTGGTTGCGCCGGCGCGGCGGCTGGGACTTATTTGTTGAGTTAACGACGATGTGAGGTAACTGTTTTTTGATCCAAAGGCTGTTTTTTCCACTTACGGGCATACGGGAATTTTTCAAGCGGGCATGGTAAGCGAAATCCGAAACTAGGAGTAGCTGAAAATGCTGAAAAGAGTTGCGAGCCCGATTTTGATACAAACCAAAACTGCATCATTAGATTTTTGATAAATTAATTTCCCTATTCCGGAATCGAACCGACTGATTCGGGACAAAAATACACATCCTGTGATAGTGCACCATTCTATAGTCTTGCGATTAGGGACCACAATCTGCAAAATGACATACGCCTTTCGGCTACCTTGCCAACTTGAAACATACATTCTGTATATGAAATTTTTTTTTACTTACCGGCCCGTCAAACAAGTAACAGTGGAAAAACGGCTATTCATAGCAAACCCCTGAATGTTTGATAGCAAAATTGATTTATTCTCGTGGTCCCAACTACACGCAGATTAATTCACGACGGCTTCCTCCACCCGCCGCAGACAGTTTTGTAGGCGTTATCAACAAGCGACTTACAACCGCATGACTCAAGAAACATCAAAATGACACACAATGAGGTGCTTCTGAGAAAATAATCTCAAATTTATTCATTCACTGATTTCTTTCCTTCCTCACGATGTTTCAAACATTTTTTATGACTAAGGCCGGGACCATATTCGTAAGGGCGGGGAAACATTATGGCATTGAAAATAGCAACTCAACGCATACATGATCCATCGATTTTCAACTATAAATGTATCAGCGCAGAGATCTATTTTCAATGCTCTGAATTTTACCGGACCCGCCGGATTCCGGATCATATAGTCCCAGCGTTACAGCCTGTCCGCATATCCACGTCGTCAACGTGGAACGGTGGTGCTTTGCCGCGTTGTGCTAGTTCACGGAACGGCAACGTCAAATTTAACAAGACGGCGATGTGGCGTCGTGACGTGCATTTTAACGGCGACGCAACGCACAACGCACGCAAAGTTTCACGCTGACGACGTGACGTCATATGTGGACAGGCCGTGAGGTATATTTTTTATGGCATACGGATCGCCTGATGCTAAGCATTAGACATCCGCAACACCAGAGGCACACCAGAGGGGTTTAAAGTGCTTTTATTTAAACTCGCGACGCAAAAAGAGCGATGTTATAGGTTTGGCGTCTCTTTGTATCTGTGACAACTGACATCGCAGCTCCTAAACGAATAAACCGATTTTGATGAGGTTTTATTTTGTTGAAAGCTTATTTGATCTTGATAACTTAGCTGCTCATCATCATCAGCTCGCTTCCCGCTCGTCGGTAGACGTGTGTTATTTTGAACTTTTATTTTGTTTGTCACAGTATTTCAAGCCTATCTCTACATCGTCACCTCCTGACCTAAACTATTTAATATTCGATTCAAGGCCAGAGTCACCGTTACATTTCGTCAATCAGGTTATGTATATGAAGCGTCAGAATGTGGCACATCGTATACAATTAGCATACAATAAAGCTTTTGAGGGGTCGACGACCCCACATCTTCAATGGCACGATATACTTATAGCATCCGACAATACGGAGAAAAGTGATGAGAAGGTAAACTACTACGCCCACATGAAAATTTGACCAATATAATCCAGGTGACTAGCTATCTGTGTGCCGAGCTTCATCAGCTGTTTTTGCGTGAAAGAGTAACCAATATGTTTCGTACATAATGATGTATGTGTATTTTTATCCGAATGATATATTTAACCCAACATTAGACCACAATATTACGTAATTAATGACAGTATGCATAACAAAAATAGCGTAATTTACAGAAAAATAACATGATTAACACATTTCCTGACAGCTCGCACTAAGCATGGACACTCTAACACAGCCGTAAAACGCGCGGCTTTGATGGTCCCACGCCCGCCGCGCAGTATCGGCCTCGCGGTTATGAATAGAATTTAAGTTTTTTATAGGTCTAAATTGAAGGTCACATGTTCTACATGTAGACGGCCTCTGTGGCTCAGTGGTTAGCGCGTCGGTGCACAAGTTCTGTGCTGTGAAGCGTCCATACATATTATACATACCTATATTTTTGAAACTAAAATCGAATATTGATTACGCTCGTTGAATATTTATTTTTGTTTTGAAGACTGAATAAATGAACTGACTGAAGAGTGAATTGTACTCAGTATAGATAAGTATACTATGACACAGTGTTCGTGATAATAGCATTCATATATTGATTCTTAGGGTCAGTTCATACCGAGAAGCGACGCAACGAGACGAGACGCGACGCCACGCTGCGTTTTCAAGAGCGTTGCAGATTAGAGTGAGTAAAGTTAAATTTTGAATCACTATGTTAAAAATGCAGCGCGGCATCTCTTTTCAGTGTGATCTGACCACTAGATG
Organism: Phengaris arion; assembly: GCA_963565745.1. Classification (NCBI taxonomy): domain Eukaryota; kingdom Metazoa; phylum Arthropoda; class Insecta; order Lepidoptera; family Lycaenidae; genus Phengaris; species Phengaris arion. The sequence continues at coordinate 3,048,529 of OY751444.1, read as the reverse complement.
GTTTATCATCATATAATTTATTGGTATCAATTACAATATTATCACAGTAATATTATGCTGATAAAGGTTGCGGCATTTCGCGATGCGCTGAAATATAGTTTGAGTGTCACGACAATACCACGCCGACCAATTAACTGAGTTCAACATGCGGTAACCTTCGATAGCGACATGGAGTACCGGTTGCCGGCTAAATTAGTAATCATCTTACAAGTTGCTAACGTTTAAAATGCGTATTTTTAAAGATACGGCTGCAATCGGACGGAATGCAAAAACTGGTATTCATTAATCGCGACCGACGCGCGTATGCTTCTTGACTAACTGCGCACTAACTGTATGCGGTTAGCGATGGACATCGTGCGTCGACACCCCACGACTGCAGCCGACCGCGTGAAGTTGAAGTCACGACTGCATTCAGTGAAGTTGATATAACGACTGAAGTCATGCAGTTGAATATATCGACACCACACGGCTGCAGCCGACCGCGTGAAGTGGAAGTCGCGACTGCATGCAGTGAAGTTGATATAACGACTGTAGTCATGCAGTTGAATATATCGACTGCGCGCTGCGATGCAACCCGTCTATTGGCAGGCTGAGTTTGTTTGTTGTCCTTTCACGTGTGATGTACACAAAGGGTTGTAATACAATTTTTGTAGTGTAGGTTACTGTTAATTCCATAAAAATGTACAGTTCCGGCGTGACAGACATAATTTCGCGCGAAGGCAGGCAACTATACTCTGTTAAGGTCTTATTTCATCTTCTTGTAAACAAAAATTCGACCAAGTTAGCTTGTCATTTTTCCCTCTGACCGGAGTATACCGGCCTGCGACTCATTTGTGTCTCCTCTGGTGTTGCAGGTGTCCATGGGCGGCGGTAATCACTCACCATCACGTTCTCCGTTTGATCGTTTGCCCGCTATTTTATAAAAAAAAATACATTTAGTACAGCGGGATCATTAAGCTACTTTAGCGGGACTCGGGAGTGTTGCCAACTGTTCCACATCACACATACCTACAGGCAAATGTAATGAACACTAAGCGGATAGGGTTCCGTAGGTAATTGGGACGTTTGAGTGGTTCCGTAGGTGGGAATTTGACGTTTTAGAACTGTGTAGTTTGTTAGGGTTAATTTTAATGTTTCGGTTTAGTTTGTTAGGCTGTAGAGAAGGCAGTGAATCATGCGTACAATAGGCGTGTTGCCCAAAAAGAAATTTTCGTCTATTCGAAGTTAGACAATATGTTAATAAACAATCTAGCATCCATTTTCGTATATCTTAAAAAATAACGAAGATACAAACAATTTAAATATACAATAAGAATGAGCGATATATCGGCCTGTGACGTCACGAGTCGCACCCGCCATACATTTGTCATTACAAAACGTATGGCGGGTGCAACTTGGGACGCAACAAACGAACCGTGCAGAAAGATAAAAAATCACGTCTGTTGTATGGGTCACCGTTTATTGTTTATTCTGTTTTTAATATTTGTTGCTATAGCGGCAACAGAAATGCATCAGCTGTGTAAAATTTCATTTGTCTGGCTATCACGGTTAGGGAGATACGGCCTGGTGACAGATAGACAGAGGGACAGACAGCGAAATCTCAGTAATAGTGTCCCGTTTTCACCCTTTGGGTACGTACGGAACCCCTAAAACGTTTCCCAAAAGAAATTAGAAACATGGTTTTACTCTTAGGTTTTACTGTAGGTCTGTACGTAATCTCACATTTTATATTTTAAGCTTTTAACCACATTTTATTACTTAGGTAAATACTAAATAGGAACATTTATTACATCAAGACGTCTGCGCCATTATAACACGCTAACTAGCTGTCAGGCCGCCATGTTTTTTTTTCTTTTCTGTACCGAGGAGGACGTTGGACCTCGTTAGGGTCACTACAGCCCGTTCAGAGTTATTTAACTCCGACGGGATCCTTATACCGACGACGTAGGAATCACTCTCAAACTCCGCAGTGAAATAACTCTGGACGGACGTTACTCACTCCCATTTCTGAGGACTTCTCTTTAATAGCCTGCTAGGGCTGCGCTTAATTAAAATTTTTAAGGATGCGAAAATGTTGAAACATTTTAATGTGAGGGCTCTGAAATCTGATTGAATGGTTCCGCGGCGAGAGCTTCTTTAAGTTAGTAATAACTGAAATATCTGTGGAGTTAGCGGGAGCAATTGAGACATCATATGTAATCCTAACGTTATCGAAAGGGGATTGTATGAAAGATGAACGCCACTGTAAGATAGCCACAGACAGCGCCCATACAATTGACTTTCGATAACCTCTGCGGCTCAGTGGTTGAGCATGTTGGTGCTCAAGCCGGGGGCTGCGGGCTCGAATCCCGCCGAAGGAACGAAAAGTTTACTGTGTTCCCGGGTCATGGATGTGTGTTAAATATGTGTATGATATAATAAAAATCTTAAATATATGTATATTATAAAAATTATTAAATATATTTCCGTTGTCTGGTACCCGTAACACAAATTCTTCGGGAACTTACCACGGGACCATATTGACGTGGTGTGAAGCGTCCATAGATATTATATTATAACGTTACGAATACGTAGTTGTCAATTGTTCCCGCTTGGGCTATCTATATGATTTGCGTAACTTGGCTAAGTGAGCAGTGTTATCCTCATTCCATATATATCCCACACCAAATATCCATGTCCTCATCATCAGCACGAATGCTCGGTTTCAATGTTTAACGTGAGGGATGTTATGGCGAGCCATGAATCGTGATCAAAACAGTCAGCACAAACATTTGGAAATGCCACCGTAAAATTGTTAAAACCGTCAGATTACTTTTTAACGCATTGATTTTCGTTATATTATAATATATCGCAAAGTATCTTTCGACATACTTTTACAATCTCGCTAGTTATATTAAGCTCATTTCAGACTATTGTGCTATATAGTATAGCAAAGAAGGACCTAATGCTATACTTTATAGCATGGCGTTCACATTACGCGATATTACCGCAAGCATTTATAGTATGTATATAGCAAGTTCAGTATGGTTGTGTCGCTCGTTTCGCTAGCGGGACGGCGACGACGGAGCTATATAATAAATGCTATTATATTATTGCGTAGTCTGAAAGCCGCTTTACAATCTAACGGTTTTACAATTTTACGCGGACAGAAATATAACATTGAAATAAAAATAAATTTCATGTTAATATAATATGTAAAGTGGTAAATGGAAGCCGTCGTCAACAGCCTTTACCAGCTAGATACCGGTTACAATTTCCAACTCGTCAATACAACCTCCATTTTGAATTAAAAAGCACTATAAAATTGTACATTAATACATTACATATTAACTGTTTCCTGCGACTTAGCCCGCGTATATATAGTATCCCACGGGAACACTGTACTTTTCCGGGATAGAAAGTAGCTTATGTTTTAATCCAGAACCTAAACTACTACCCTACCAAATTTCAACGAAATCCGTTCTGTAGGTTTTGCGTGAAAGAGTAAAAAACATGCACCCATGCTCACAAATTTTCACATCAGTAGTAGATATTGCTGCAGGTTATTACGCAAATCCTTATAATTTAATTGACAATATGTTTTTCACGCTATTTCCCGCCGGTTTCTGTGACACCGTGGTATCTCTCCGTTCGAGACACCCGTTTTGTGCCGAAGTATGACTTTCCCATGTTTTCATTCGATTCTAACTTTAAACTCTACAAAACGTTTACTGATACCCGCTTTCTGAGGAGAATTTGTCGGTAGTCTATCTATTCATTAGCGCTATTGGTTCGATAACTTGTTACTGAACATAAAGTGGCATTATTAACTGAGTTTAAATGGCTTAGCTTAACTGACCAATGAGGTCCGTTTATGGATACCATAATTCGCAATTGACGCTGCCACTGATAGATGTCGCTGACACGGAAAGGAATTTAAAATGTTTACGGGAAATTATTATTTTTGTCTATTAGTTAAAATAGTTGAAAGCTCCATTTCACCTAAAGTAACAAAACCTTTTCAAATAAATAAATATTTAAATAATATATAAACCGACTTCCAAAGTAAAGCAATAATATTCTTAAAAATCACTTCAAAGTATGAAATAATGCATATTGTCGAAATAATTCCCCTTTTCAATTCTGCTAAAATTTTACAATTTCTCTACTCAATCTTCTTATTTTTGCAGTCAGTACCAGCACTTAACATACTGTCTAAATCCTTATACATTCAAACAATATTTAAAAATTGGCTGGTACAAAATGGAATCCCCATTATTGATAAAATTACTGGTAGTGAATTAAGTTACATCATGAGATGACCTAGGTAGGCGAGGTTGGCACAATGCATGTGGGCAATACCTTTTTCCTGTACCTTTGCGTCCAGTATCCAGTACAGACACATTATAATAATCATAGAATATAATAGATAATTATTTCAAATAGCTAATAATTGATTATGTCAAGGCACCGCACGACAACATTAATAAATACTTATTTAATAGAAGACTGTCCCATGAATATTGTGAAAAACTATACAGACATTAAGTATTTCCGTGTACGCGATAGAAGAATTGTGGATACACCGTATGCTTGTAGTAGTGCAATTAAATCGAAAGCTATGTAGCTGTTGATCTGGTCCTAGCTTTCTCTAGTCAGTGGTCAAAGTCCAAATAAATTGGCAATGCAGTCAATGAGTCAAGTCAGTCGATTCAGTAAAGTGGAAGATGTTTTACTGAATCTTCCTAGGGAGTTTTGGAGAGAACACAAAATAGCACGATTTATGAAGTTGTACCACTTGCCCACACTTGTGCACGTTAACGAATATTTAATGGTTATATACGAATATTCCAACAATTTTACACATTAAAAATCGAATTAACACAAATTTACGAAAGAAATTAAAAAAACAAGAACGTCACACCTTCACGTCCCGCCAAAACTCCATAAAAAGGATGAAGGTTAAGAAGGCAACATAGTTTATGTAGCATCAGAAAATAAGAAACATTTATTTTACAGAATAGCGAATTTGAAAGAAAAAATATAATAACTCTTCAGACCGATAATAATTGATAATTTTTTTAGCTAATCAAAAAAATATTATCTAGAATATAGACAATTTACTGCCTAGAATAACGTTAGTAGTTAGGTACGTCTTTTCTGAACACTTGCAATAAAAAACTTTTCTCGTAAAACACTTGCAAGTTGCATTAAAAAAAACACAACAAAACGCAATAGTTAAGTCGCCATATTAAAAAAAGGGTAAATGAACTTGGCGCGTGCGAAAACCAGCTGCAAGGGTCAATACTCCGAGCAATGCCCTTGCCCTTACTGTACTACAGGATCTCAATTACGAATAAAAAATCTAACTGTAAAAAACAGTTGCTCTCTTTTTGACGCCAAAAGTCGCCATGACATAAATAAAGACGCCATGTTGTTCGAATTTCAAACGGGTTGTCAATTTAAATATTATTTTGTTTTTTCTTGTTATAATAAATGCGGGAAAGGTAAGAATAAAAAAGCGCGACTAAATACTCACAGTTTTAAGCACGTAGGAGCGTTCTGCGCGGGCGCAGTCCTGTAACTAACAGTATGGGTCCAGGAACACTATAACACCTGTGAGACTAGAATTCGCATTATTATGCATACCACGTGCGACCGAAGGCTGTATACAATCCTTTGTATTAAAAATGTAAACAAAGTAATGACATATCACCATCGATCAATGTCTTTAGCACAATACACAAATGTGGAGATGGTGTCAAAATGAGACACCGAGACCACAAGAGCTATGCTGCGCTTTGCTACCTTCTCGACTATGTCGCGCTTCTCGAAGCTTGATGACAGAAATTTGAATAGATGATTAATACAAAATTGAATAAACGAATAATATTCGAAAGTATGAGTGAGTTCTAAGATGAAACAGTATAATAATAAAAATCAATATTTTCACATAGGTACAGCGATTTTGTTACAAATTTCGCAAGTCTCGTGAGAACACTCCTATATTGAATCTATAACTAAACCAAGGACACTGGCGAATCCTGCCTGTTTTTCCACCAAGAGGGGCCATGTTTCGAACATATTATGTGGTTTTATAGTAGGCACCTACTTAAAAAGTTGTTATTTAAAAAAAAATATTTTACGTTATAGGACTTGGGAATAAAAAGTTATGAATCTCCGAATATCAGAGAATGAGGGTTTTTAAATTCGTGACATCTGACAGCTTTTTGACACGACAGAGACCGTCGGGCTACCAAGCGCCGCCTGGTGGCAGAAAAAAAATCGAAAATTCTTATTGACCGTTTTTGATACCAGTTACGCCACCAGATGTGTGCTTTGTGTGCGTTGGGTCTGCCCCCTAGCGGCATAAAAATTATCAAACACCCTCATTGATGTGCAAAATACATCCTTGACTGTGGTAATCGTTGTCATCATATTTACATAGTCTATGGTTATCATGCTGTAAATTGTGAATATGAGGCGTAAAAGCTCCATGTAATGGCCCAGTAGATATATTTATTTTAGTTGGAGTATAAAGTATTTTCTTTTTCTATAGCTCAGCATTTTCGTAGTAGTTTTATGAAAAAAAGTTACTTGGGATGTGAAATGGATCCCTTTATTCTATTTATATACTAAGAGAAATAAAAATTATGTTTTTGGTTTTCGTAACGTAAAAGCGACATATATTATGTTTCTGTTAAAATATTGCGTTTCCAAACAAATTGGTTATAATTTCATTACGTAATTGACATCGCAAATAATAGATGTCACTTTTCCGCAAACCGCCACTAGAGCAATAGGTATATTGAACAATAGGTAAGGTTATATTTCATCAATTATCTTTTATCCCCCGAGTTTGATGTACATATAATATTATTGTTTTAAGTACAACCTACAATAAATACTTTTTGTAGCCACGTATTTTAATTACCAGGCAGTAAATGTATGGCGACTGTAGGGACCACACAAAAGTGCATGCTTACACTCTTGGTTCCAAGTCCTTTCAATATTTATTGAATATTAAATATTTATTAAAGTAATATGTATGTTAGTCTATAAGGTATCTATAATATGGGCCTATGCAGCCTGAAATAAACGGAATTGAATTTAATTAATTTAATATTATATTTCCAATGTTAAGTAGCCAGTCTCGTCCTAACCTAAATGGTATATTAATCTAAACGTATGTACGTAATAAGTGAAAAATCAAAAAAGTAAAATTTTTGAGAAAATTATTCTAAATCAATTAATTTTTCACTTCAACTCGAATAATTTGTTACATAGTAATCAGTTTGGTTTTACTAAAGGTCGGTCCACAACAGATGCAGGCTGTCTTCTGTGCAGTATATTTGGAGCTTGGGAGAGGTCACAGGATGCACTTGGTATATTCTGTGATTTATCCAAAGCATTTGACTGTGTGGAGCATGATACGCTGTTCAGGAAATTATACCATTATGGTGTAAGGGGCACGGCTCTAAAGTTTCTAAGCTCTTATCTAATAAATAGAACACAGACTATAGAAGTTAATTCCAAAAGGTCTAATGGTACTAAAATTAAATTAGGAATACCACAGGGGTCTATTTTGGGCCCTTTTCTATTTCTCATCTATATAAATGATCTACCTTATCTAGTTAATGATAAGCATGGGATAGTACTTTTTGCTGATGATACTTCACTAATTTTTAATGTGAAGCGACGACAATCTAACAATGACGAGGTAAATAGTGCTCTCTCAAAAATAGTACATTGGTTTAATGCTAATAATTTACTCTTGAATTCTAATAAAACAAAATGTTTAAAGTTCAGCTTGCCAAATGTTACGCAGGCACAAACCAATATACTATTAAATAATGAGAAAATGAAATTAGTAGACACCACTGTTTTTCTAGATATAACATTAGATAGTAAGTTACAGTGGGGACCACATATTGCTAAATTGGCAGATAAGCTGAGTTCTGCAGCATACGCTGTTAAAAAAATTAGAGAAATTACCGACATAGAGACCGCGCGATTAGTTTACTTTAGCTATTTTCATAGCATAATGTCGTACGGCATCCTCTTGTGGGGAAACGCTGCGGACATTAATACAATATTTGTGCTGCAGAAACGTGCTATACGTTCTATTTATAAGATGTCGACTTTTGAATCTCTAAGGGAAAAGTTTAAAGAAATAAAAGTTCTGACCGTCGCATCTCAATACATTTTGGAAAATGTGTTATACGTAAGAAAGAATCTAAACAACTTCAAAAAGAAAATATGTGATAATCATTGTGTAAACACTAGAAATAAGAACAAGTTAGATATGCCAGTGTTCAGACAAAGCAAAGTTAGTAAATCCTTTAAAGGCCAATGTATACGCTTATACAATATAATCCCAGAAAAGGTTCAAAACCTTCCCATTAATAAGTTTAAAAAAGTAGTTAAAGAACGTTTGTGTGCCAAAGCGTATTATAAAATTAATGACTTCATTCAAGACGGCACACCTTGGGAATAAGGTGGCTCCTTATCTTATGTTATTATTTGTTACATAGACATAAGCAAACATTGTAATAATTTTGATTTTAAAAGAATAATCTTCCATCTTTTTGGTAAAAGATGGCCCCAGACGAGTTTCTTGCCGGCTCTTCTCGCTGGGTTAGTTCCCGAACCGGTGGTAGGCATCACGTAGTAACGACGTTCAAAAAGAGTATTTAAAAATACCAATTTTGAATAAAAATTTTTTGATTTGATTTGATTTGAAAAGACAATGTAATATTATCGGGACTATACACTTCACTTATCTCTCCAACATAAAATAAACCCCACAGCGACTTGCAGATCTCCTTTCATCAACTTAGATTAATTATGACAGAAGCTAGATTGGCGGATAGACAGACAGACGGACGGACAGGGTACTACGGAAACCTAAAATTGTCTGTCGGACAATAAGATTCCGTGTAGGGCACAATGGCCGGTCCTGACGTCAATTTAGTTGTTACAGAATAGAGATTCTCGGATCTTCTGTCGTTCCGAGTCAAGCGTTTCTCCACTGAGCCATGGATGCCATATTTAAGAAAATCAATTAAACTATTATTTACGTGAAACCCTCTTGGGTCAGACCGGATTCCGACAGAAAAAAACATTCACCTTCAAATGGTAGAAACAAGACTAGTCACGACACACGAGTCACGACTTTACTTAAAAAAGGTTATTTAGACAATACTCATTTAATTTTCCTTAATGTTAAAAAAAAATATATAGCAAAATAATATAATAAATAATATAATGTTTTGACACAAAAACAAACAATAATAATTTATATTATGTATATATACGTAGAACATTATATAATGTTTCAGTTTCAAAACATATTTCATTTACATTAATACATGTTAGATTCATTGAAAGTAGGTAATGCATTAGATGGTTTTAGATACAAAACCTCTCAGATTGAATTACTATATTTATTTAATCTGAGCAAAACCTAACCAGGAGCATGCCAGGATGTCCTGACATGTCTAATAAGGAGGATTCCGTAAATATCAAATAGGTTTTTGGAGTTTACTCCAAAAGAAACGATTTTCATATAATTATAAGCTCGGGGTATGAAAATCTATGGGAGTAAAATCGAATTCAAGATGTCTGACGGTCACACGGCACGATGTCACACGACGTTAGCCGAAGATGCGTCGGTCGCTTTGCGTTGCACCAAATTTTACTTTTTAGAGTAAACTCCCCCTCGTGCGTCGGAGCTGACACACACACTATTTTTTTTTCACACACTATTACTTCAAAAGTTACTGATCGATTCCGCTTAAAATAATTTTCCTAAAGAGCATTTAGCATGATCTATCAGCATGGAAAATCGCAAGTTACTCAGTTTCACTATTTAGAAATGCAAATTATAAGCCCTAATGAATAGATACACTGCCGACAAATTCACCTCGAACACCGGGCATTAATCGAGGTGGTTCTTAGCTAGAATTCATCATCATCAGCTCGCTCATTGCTCGACAGTGACGGTGGTTAAAATTTGAAATTTTGCATTAAAGGGAAGACAGGAAGACGAAGGGGAACAACAAAACATACCGTGTAAAGAACGTATCCCACGTTTATTCGATGATAGATACGAGAAATCCGAGAGTGTATTAAATCGGTCCGATATGTCTGACGAGGCTACATGTCGGACAATACTGCGGAAGTCGGACATCGGTGTCGGACGTGCCCAGACTACTGACTGCTGACTACTACGTGAGGAGGACTGTGGACAGATAATATAAATAACGGCAACCAGTTTCGACGGCAATAGTAATGCCAATAATACGCTATAATTGCTTATTTACGTTCATTTGAAAACTCCAATGCGGGATTCACACGGGAGATGCGAAACGGCGCTGTATTTTTAATAAGATGAAAGAAGAAGAAGAAGAAGAAGAAGAATAAGAAGAGAAGAGAGATTCAAAATTTAACTTTATTCAGTAGTCAAGAAAATACACGTTTCGATGCGAAATTCGAACTCCTGCAATGAAACGCGTACCTTCTTGTGTAGTGATTAAAGTTACATTTTGAATCGCTATCTGAAAAATGCAGCGCCGTGCCGCCTCGCTTCTCGGTGTGAATTGACGCCTCTTGGCAATTCGACCGTCAAAATTGTCATTCGGTCGATTTTAGCACACGTGTAAATCTCGCATAAGAGGCTCATTATAAATAGGTACTTAAATATTATTATAATAATAAAGAATAAAAAGTGTCTTTGTCTGTATGTTCGCATTGAATTGGCTTGGAAACTACTGGACCGATTTTGATAAAATATTCGGCACTGACATAGAATAACTACGGGGAAGGACATAGGCTACGTTTTTTTGCAGCAAAATGTACGGTTCCCGGATATAAGTCAACATCCAATTTAATCTGAACGTAAACCAAGAATACAATAATGCGATATAGTTGACGGCCTCTGTGGCTCTGTGGTTAGCGCGTCGGCACTCAAGCCGGAGGTTCGAATTCGAATCCCGCCAGAGAACAAAAAAGTTTTCTGTATTCCTGTGTCTTGGATGTGTATTAATTATGTGTATAATATAATAAAAATCTTAAATATATTATGTGTAGTATAAAAGTATTAAATATACTTCCCGTTTTCTGGTACATCCCTAACACAAGCTCTTCGGAAACTTAGCACGGGGCCAGATGGACGTGGTGTGAACCGTCCATAGATATTGTTTTAATATTGCGATGCTATTTACCGTGCAGTAAAGAAATACATTTCATTAATTTTGTCGCATCTAATGTCTCCGATTACGTTTATATTAAATTGCATCCGAAGTAAGAACAGCGTGCACACGATTCTGTATTAACTCCTTATGTACCAGTTAATATTAAGCTCGTTACGAACACTATCTCGTCAATATATCGAGTAATTTTAGTGCAGTCCCCGACGTTGTCACGTACCCAGTTAGCTGCCAGCGCGCGGGCACTTTGTACCACGGCCGAAGAATATATATTTTACAAACGTAAAGAACCGTCACTCAGGGATTTACTCGACTGACAGCTCGCGTCTACGAGGGCGGCACTGAAAATTTCGGGAATCAAGGAAGTGACACAACATTACTATTTAAAAATGTATTTATTGCTTTTCGAAGTATTCTCCGCGAAATTTGACACATTTTTCCATACGATGGAACCAATCATTGAAGCAACCATTCCATTCGGAAGTTGGGGTCTCCAAAATGGCCGTTTTGTAGGCGTCCACAGCTTCTTCAGGTGATGAAAATCTCTGACCACGCAATTTATTCTTTATTTTAGGGAAAGTATAGAAATCATTAGGGCTTAGGTCGGGGCTGTACGGCGGATGGTCTAATAATTCTATGATTTCTTGCTCAAAAAACTCTTTTGTTCTGTTCGCGGTGTGAGAACTCGCATTGTCGTGATGGAGAATGATGCGGCGGTTGCAGTTCTCTTTACGGAGTTCAGAAACGACCTGTGGCAAACAAATGTTAGCATACCATTCTGCATTAACCGTTCTTTGTCCCTCAAGAGGAATAGTCGCAACATGGCCGGTTTTGGAGACAAACGTGGCCACCATTTTTTTTGCAACACTCACACAAAATTTTCTCGAGACAATTCCATTTTCTCAATGACTAAACAAGTTTGACAAGACCTTGTGACAAGACCGAGAATCTTTTTTTAAATAAATAAACGGTATTCGATTTTTAAAACCAAGGAGTTTTAAATTAAAAAGATTTTAATATGACAGGAACAGTGGAAATATTCCATTCCCGATACTTTTAGTGCAGCCTATGTATGTGCGCGCGGCTAGGTGAGTGCGGGGATCGCGGGACGTAGGGGTTTTCAAGCCAGGACTATCGTTCACGGGGCTGGCCGCTGGTCGTTTCGGGCTGCTACCTAATTGACAATTTAATTTCATAATATTTATAATAGTTATTTATAATAGTTTGAAATTATTTCAGTGTCAACCTTAGGCCTACGTCAACACGGCTGACATTCGCCGGTGCTCGAGCTGTCATTTGAGGGGAGTGTCGCCCCTGGGTCACGGCGGCGCTACAATAGTCGTGTTAAACTTGAGAAAAGACAGGGACTGAGTCCAATTACCGCTACGTAATATCGTACACAAATTATGGTATGCTCATTTGATAATATGCAATATCTAATAATCAGTTTACTATCTATACCTTAGATAGGTACTATAATATTATAAAGAAATGATTTTTTTGTTTGTTTGCATTGCATAGTTCTTAGATATAATTTATCATCATCAGCTAGCTCGCTCACTGCTTGACAATTCGGGTGTTACTTAAATTTTTTAATCTCTTATAGAAAACTAGAAAAATCTGTCTTAATAATAATAATAATAATATTGTATTTAATAAAGCTAATGAGGGCGCATTACGATGTTTTTGATGACATAATCACCATAAAAGGGTTCATCGTTCTCCGACTACGCGTAATCATTTCCGGCAAAACCCTTTTTATCCGAAAAATTACAGGGATTATAATCAGGTAACTTTGCGATGATCAGTATTTTACACGGACCACGCTTTAAATTCTACTTAAATCCAATTTATTCGAAACTAGCTGTTGCCCGCGGCTCCGCCCGCGTAAATACAGTATCCCAGAGGAACAGTGTACTTTTTCGGGATAAAAAGTAGCCTATGTTTTAATCCAGAGCCTAAACTACTACCATACCGAATTTCATCAAAATCCGTTCAGTAGTTTTTGCGTGAAAGAGTAACAATCCATTACCAATACAAAAAGTAACATCCATTCTCACAAACTTTCACATTTATTATATTAGTAGGATAGTACACAAAAAGATGAAATTCGACCAAAAACTTTTTTCATGTAAAGTGATGCCAAGTCGACACCATATGACTCGCACTGTCAAAAAGCTATCAGATCTCATGTAAAACCAAGCTGGCATGGGCCAATCAATGATTTCAAAACTAAGGATGGGCTATGACGTACATTTGACAGAAAAGATCTCCAAACAAGAAAAAGTTACGCCATCTTGATTTCAGAAGGTTTTTTTCTATGGACAAAATGTCTACATGGCAAATGTCAAACCTCGACTGCGACAAATAAAACTCAAAAGTAAAAGTTTAAGTGTGGACACTTTCTGCCTCGCCATGCCTCGTCTATATTGTGTAAGTATATGATGTCAAAGTATTTCTTTACTACGCGGTAAACAAGTGACATTTAAATTAGCAGCATAAGCGCGCTATTGTATCTTTGTTAACATTGAGATTATGATGTCAATTTCACGTCTGTAGTTACGACCGTCCCTTTTCCCGTCGCCGTATGACGTTCCACGAAGCAGTGGAGCCGCGCACCTCCAAATAATATCGGAGCACAAATTACTATAATATAGCTCCGTGAGTGTACACTTTACTACACTACTCCATACACTCCTCTATACACTACACCAGCTTTACTATCATCAGCCCCGAGCCAAGTGGGTAAGACGAGTTAAACGAAGCGCAAGACCGGACCACCGGACCACCAAAGTGTCGATTCGTTTAACCCTCCTATCATCGGGTTGGATTATACCAGATTAACGAAATTTTCAGAATATTATGTTCCCCAATCTATCAATCACATTTAATCAATTAAAAAGTAGAATATTTAAGTTATTAATAAACAAAATGCATTAAACTGTTGATAAATTTATTAATGATAAGAGCATAATATAACATTTAAATTTTGACAGTTATTAATTTTTAATATTTACTAGCAAACTTTTGACGGACAGAGATGAAAATTTGTAAGAGACTAGAGGTCTGAAAATTATTGTAGGGATCCATGTTATAAATAGTTACAATAAAATGAAAACCTAACTAAGAGCATGTCGGGACATGTCTAAGGAGGATTCCGTAAATATCAACGCGTAATAGGTTTTTTTCAAATTACTTTAAAAGTTACTGTCCGATTTCGTTCAAAATAATTTTGCTAGAGTTTTTAGCATGATCTATCAGCATGGAAACAAGTTTCTGTCTCTTATACTTTAGTAATGCTAAGGGGGGGACCAACTTACAAACCACTTTGGAGGCCGATTACTCGAAAATGGTCGACTTTGTAAAAAAGTCATGTATCAAACCTTGCCTTTATTTTAAAATACCTATTCAATGATACTCCACACGATGGGTTAGAATAAAAAAAATATTTTTCATTCTCACTTCACATGTATGGAGAGCCATCCATAAAATATAAAATTATTATTATTATTTGATGCCAAATTCGAGATCTGTACACAATCTACAACTATACCAAATTTCATTTATTTCTGTTCATAATTACAAAAGCTAGAAGCGCGGGCAGACAGACATACAGACAGACAGACGGACGGACAGAGCGAAACTACAAGGGTTCCTTATGTATTACGGAACCCTAAAAAAAGAGAAATAAAAATATTGTTATAACCGCATTCAAAAAGAAATTAAATCCCACCAAAAACATTTTTTCATGGAAAGTGATGCCAAGTCGATACCATATGACTCGCACTGTCAAAAAGCTATCAGATCTCATGTAAAACCCAGCTTCTGACTCTACCAAACATCTGACTCTACACGCCTTGACTCTACAAGCCGCAAAACTCTAGGCCGCGCGGTCACAAATCGATGGCAATTATTTTTATGGGATAATCTGGTCAAAATGTAAGGACATATAATATTATGTTACATATTATTTTTGAAACGAAAATCGAATACCTACTGATTACGGCCCATGAATATTTATTTTTGTTTTAAATATAACTATTAACAGAGCCTAATAATTGTAATATATGTATAAAATACATAATATTACAATTAGGGTCTGTTTCACAATGTACTAAGTATCAGACAGCATATTTGCATGTTTTGTCTCTGCCGCTCGATATAAAGCAAGCAGCGACAAAACTTCCGAATAAACTAACCGACACTTATTATTAAAAGATTGTGAAACATGCCCTAAATTATTCATGTTGTTTTTTACATACCCGCGTGGCCACTTAGTAAAAGCCCTGTTACAAACTCATTACAATATCCTCTCGATTCGTGAATATTTAAGGTTAGCTAAAATCAAATACGGATATTTTGGGCGCATGATCGACTGCTTACGTATAGAGACGTATAGGTAGAAAAATAATCGTTGCACCGGAAAAAAAATCTTCTATTTTTAAGCGAGTTTGCGTTGAGCGGAGATTCTCCCATACATGTGATGATTTATTTACTTTGAGTATGACAATGATTTTTGTCTAAACGTCTTTATATGAGCAGTAGATCATATACCCAAAATAGCCGCAGTTGATTTTGCCGTACCTTATCAATCAATCAATCAATCAATCATTTATTTCACAGAATGTGGTTAACGATGGTGGATACAATAGGTACATCGGTTCTTACACACCCTACCATAGCAATGGTGTGTGAATACGTCAACGTCTAAAATTTAAATTAATTAAAATACCGGGTGTCTGTTAAGTCGGTTTACTGACGATAGTTGAACGTGACAAAGTTACATGTTCAACCCTAAGGAAGATGGCTGACGCGGCAGCATCGCCGCGACGCGTGTATTCTACTTTCCGGTTTTGCAATAATGTATAATCAGCAATAGGAATTTATTGTAATTAAATTAAATTATTTTTGCGGCATTCTATATCGAGCCTCGAATCGGTTCATATGTATCTAGTATTAAATTTAAGTTTAATTAAGTTTTTAAAATTGTAAATTAGAAATTAAGAAGACAATAAATTCGTCATAAAATTTTGTTTTTTTTTAACATCCTCGGCTGCCAAATACATAATTACAACGTCAACAACAACAACAACAACAACAACAACAATAATAATAATGAGGTAAAGGCAATGCGAGCTAACGCTGGTACTTGGTAACGGTACTTGGTAACGATAACGGGTAACAGGTAACGCATGAGAAATGTTTTTTCATGCGCGCAGCCGGCTCCATCGATTTATAAGACGTTATCACGTTAAAAAATCAAATAATTATTAACATTCAAGTCATTGTTTAATATATAGCATAAATTCATTCGAGTCATAAAAACAATTTTCCATTAGCCATTATCTCAGATTTCTTTTGAATTTATTAAATAGTAATTCTTTAAATTGATTGGGCAATTGGTTAAATACATCTATAGCCTGTATGTATGCATTATTTTTATATATGTTTTAATTACACCAAGGGCGATAAAGTTTGAATTTATATCTTTCATTTTTCCGTCCCTTCTTATATACCTATCTACAATAAATTCTAGAAACTTATTCCCTAAGGCCGGAACTATATTATGTCCGGAATCCGGAGGGCCCAGGAAAATTCAGAGCTTTGCAAATGGAACTCTGAACCAATACAATAGAGTTGAAAATCGAACACATGAGTGTCGAGTGACCACTCGACACTCATGTGTTTTGACTTTGACATTTTCAGGTCTATTGTATTAGCGCAGAGTTCTATTTTCAGCGCTCTAAATTTTCCCCGGCCTTACGAATTACGGATCATATAGTCTCAGCCTTGCTCAGTGGCCAGTGATCAGATAAAAATGAGTATTTTTGTCCAAAAGACTGGTTCCTGCGTATTTATGTAATTTTTTATTTTTTTATTTTACCAAAAATGTAGTTGTGATTCTACCAACTTGTATTTAACTTATTTCTATTTGCGTATACTTTTTTAATCTACATAAAGTTTAGATGAAATAAAGTTCGAACAGATCCGTATTTTATTATTGTCGAAGTTTTCGTCCAAGCAGGTTTCCATAGTTGAAGATAAACAGGGTTAGGGGTTCATAGGGGGTCACAGGAGGTCACAGGGGGAGCAGGACAGGGAGACCTAGGGTTGCCACCCGTACTGTAAATAATAGAGTTCCAGGACAAAACAAAAAATGCAAACAAAACACTAAGGGGTTCGTAACCCTAGCATCAAATTGAAAAAATAGTATCGTCACTCGACCTAGACTTGATAAAGAAATCTGTCAAATTCACTTTTAAATTACCGGGCCGGGTGCCGGGTGCCCGGTGCCCGATGTTTTTGATTTATGAATCAGATAATCCAACAGAGTGAAATAGCAAAGGTGTACAATACCGGCAAAGGTCCTGCTCGACCAGTTTCAAAACATTTGCCTTTGCACAAAATGTTTAAACACAAATTAAGTGACCGCAACGACCGCAGACGTGGTTGACTACGTATTCACTCGTAAGTATGTGTGCATGCGCACATTCGACGGCGCTGTTAAGCTATAACGGCGACTTGTTCGATATAGTACATAAATTATTAATTCTCGTCGTTTTTAATTATGAGTATTGTACTCTACTATATTTACACAATGCTTACAATACTAAAGTGCGGTCACGGAGCACGCCAATAAATATGTACAATATTCTACGTGCTCCGCGACCGCACTTTAGTGCCAGCTCACGCATATAGCGGGTAAAAGACGCCCAATGTCTTTCCTCCTACCATCATAAATGCGAAAGTTTGTGAGGATGGATGAATGGATGAATATTTGTTACTCTTTCACGAAAATACGACTGAATATATTTCGATGAAATTTGGTATGGTAGTAGTTTAAGGTCTGGATTAACACACAGGGCATTTTTATCCCGGAAAAGTACAGTGTTCCCTTGGGATAACTTGTTTACGCTGGTGGAACCGCGGCCAAAAGCTGGTTTTCAATAAATTATACGTTTTATTCCGTGCTCTTTATTTTCATAAAATCAGATATTCTCTATTTGACAACCCTAGAACCGATAGGACCCCAGTGGGACACATAACTTACCATGTACCTCGGTACTCGCACGGCTGAAAATTTTCAAATGAGACTCCGGATTTATACTGCGGAAGTTCGTCTGGCGAGGGGCGCCACACGGACCGACTTTTGGGGACTTTGCAGGACTTTCTGGAAATTGTCTAAGGACAGACCGACGGACGGATTTTGTCAACGAATAATACTAGTACGTCCAATTTGTATTCTGTTATCATCCAATTTGGAAAGAATCCAATGTACTCCAATTACACTACTTACATCTAGGTCCTTTCTTGTATACAAAAGGGCGATCTAGAAATAGATTCCTGCCATCTATTACAATTAAAAGAGCTAAAGATTTAAATATAGACCTTACAAAACATGACAAATAAATTCAATTTTATAAAATAATAAAAACGAAAGAGGTTTTAATACAATTCAAACTATATATATATTGTAAATTGAAATTGTGTTCAAAAATATACAAGTATGAAGTATGATTTAAATTTTATTATTAGATAGCATTTTAGCATGAACACAGAGGCGGCTTTATCGCTATAAAGCGATTTCTTCCAAGCAACCCTTGGTGCATGGAAATAAAAAGTTAACGCGGTGCAACTCAGAAGTGACTAAAACTGGAACCCAACATAAAACTTTACATACTTATTAAAACTTTATAGAAAACATTACATACTTAATAGCCATAAAATAATCAAAATAACACTAAATGTTATATTCAACCAACATAGCCGGGCACCGTTAATCAAATAGTTAACTTCGTTAATCGTTAATCCGCTACAAAAAAAGTTAGCTTCGTTAAACGTTAAAGCGTTACATTTCGGAAGAATTAACGCAAGTTAATGTTAATCCTTAATCCGTTAATACGTGTAAAATTGCATCTTTATAATTAATGAATTAGAACCTAAACCAACAGGTTTTATAAGTTCACTAACGCAACGAGTTAGTGAACTTATAAAACCTGTTGGTTTAGGTTCTAATTCATTCATCAATTAACACGCAAATGATCACTGACAGTAATTTATAATAACAACAAACAAACAAACAAAACACTCGTCACTCTAAGCACCGGCGCTAAGAATGAATGATGAGGCGCTAATGAAATGATCAAACGAAACAAATCTCTTCGCAGTTTTCTTTCTCACTCGCACGCGCCGGCAAAATATATCTAGTTTTGTTTTTGTTTCACTCGCTGCCACGCGACGCCCGGCACTTGTCGGTGCCGTGCGGTAACTATTAGGCATTGGATTAACGACTACCGGACTTCTGCATATTAACGGAAGTTAACGTCTCCGTTAACATTTTTAAAAGTTGACTTATCAGTTAATCCGTTAATCAAAATGTTAACTTCGTTAATTAACGATTAACGGATTAACGAGTTAATGCCCAGCTATGACAACCAACGTATTAATAACCTACTATATCTTATACTTAAAACAAAAGCAATCTTGTATATATATGTGGGCAACGGTTGCAAGTATTTACATGAAATTTAGTTTGCAGGAAGTTTTGGGGGAGAAAAATCGGTCTAGCTAGGTTTTATCCCTGGGAACAGCCTGATCTAGTGGTCGATTCCCGCATTGGAACAACAAAAATGTTGGTTCCAGGTTTGGTTAGTATAATGCAGGCTGATCACCTGATTGTCTGACAAGAAAGATGATCCATGAGTCGGATGGGCGTGTAAAAAGTCGGACCTGCGCCTGATATCTCGCCAGTCGTGTCGGTCACCCGTCTCACTGGGTAATGAGAGTAAAGGATAACAGAGTGCTCTTGTGTACTGCGCACACACTTGGTCACTATAAAATAACTCCTGTGTAACTGGCCCGGTTTCAATGAAACCGGCCACCGTCACCGAAATCGGTGTGAGAGTTTTTTTTTTAACTAAAACTGAACATTTTTAAGTTTTATGTTTTTCCTTTCGTCGTGCAACAATATATCAATAATTTCGACTCTATAATGTCAGTCGGAAATTCTGAATGTGGTGGGTTCGAACCCCGGTAAAATATATATACTAGAACTCCGATCAAAGCTCGGTTAACCAGGTACTTATACTAATACACATGAAATCAAATTAAATTATTACATATGTATAACTTCTGACTTGTGTAGCAAGTTATTACGTACTTTATAGTTAGAATATTTCTTTCACTGACTTGCTAAAAACTTTAATCAATTATGTAAAACTTTAATGGAGATTTTTTCTTGAAGTGCTGTGTACACCTGTCACTAACTATTGCGCCAGTAGTAAGTGAAACGGAATTAGAATTAAGTTATTAATGTAATTATCACTAAGTTGTTGGTGTGTATATATAAAAAAAATGCGACCAATATAAATGCCATTTATCTGACATGATATACAGAAAATTTACGTTTGAATTAAACTAGCTGGTGCCCGCAACTTCTTATCACGTGGACCTAATGGAAACCACGCCACACAAACTGACAGACAAACAGACAAAAACTTTAAAATTCGATTTTCAACGTACCGTATATAATATCATACGCATTTAGGGCAAAGCTGTTAATTAACAGCTTTGCACTAAATGCGTAACGTTTCCGGAGTCTCATTTGAAAATTTTCAGCCGTGCGAGTACCGAGGTACGTTAATGTAATGGTAAGTTATGTGTCCCACTGGGGTCCTAACGGTTCTAGGGTTGTCAAATTTTATTAGAAGAAATAGAGAATATCTGATTCTTATGAAAATAAAAAGTACGAGCCACGTGTGAGACTGTCCGCTCTCCTACAGTCGCGAGGTCACCCCGCAAGATCCAAGTTGTCAAATGAGCGATGCGGGTGTAATGAGAAAAGTTTTTTGATCAGCTCCCCCGCTCCCCCCGTGGTGGTCCACCAGCTCCCCCCGTCATAAGTTTGTCATCCAGTTATGTGACACTGTCTAATTAATATAGACAAAAACAAAACTAATTGCAACTTATATTATCTTTAACGCCTAGAGATTTGTATCTTAATAGATAACCTGTCATGTTTCCTTAAAGGTAGTCATACACCTTACTTTCTATCGTCCAATGTGTGAATTATGTATTTGGCAGCCGAGGATGTTAAAAAACCAAAATTTTATACCGAGTTTAATAAATCTTCTTATACTAATTTAAAATTGATTGAAACTAAAATTTAATATTAAGCACATATGCATCGATTCCAGGCTCGAAATGGAATGCTGGTAAAAATAATATACATATTTAAAGTACATACAAATAATTTCTAATACTACAATATTGCGAAACCCGATAGTAGACACGCGTCGCGGCGATGCTGCTGCAGCCAGGCAGTATGGTGTATTGCTCGCATAAGAAGCGTTTGAGAATTTTGTTCCTCAATATAAGTCTCCCCGTTAGTGTTTATTATTATGTTCACGCGCCCCATTACCACACGACGGCAATAAATACACCATCGGGCGTTAAGCGCCGGCTACACTCGTCCGGCATGAACAAAAGTATTCGACTACGGATCGGAACGGAGCGGAACGGATCACGCGCCCCGCGTGGGCGCGTGATCCGTTTTACTTTATATAACGACAGCACAGCTTTTTCCTCCTTTATATTAAAATAAATTATTACACACGGATGCTGGACAACTGATCAGAAACAAGCTTTTTTTTGCCTCCATAAATGATAACATTTTTATAATGGTATATGAAAAAATAAATCATAATACAAACGTACAATGATGAAACCTGTATAATATAATATGTAATGTTTGTCTTTGGCTAAGCCTAAATGCCAACTATCGGCTCCGTCGATATCTCAGTCAATCAATGATCTATACTTACGAAGCCTACCTATGCTAAAATATATTAAGTATCAAAGGATATTCTTTTCACATTTTGTATAAACGATAAACCAATCCCGTCACATTTCCAAAAAAAAAAAATAGCGCGAATGTTAGTAAAAAAAAGTCTTATGTATTTAAGAGCTTTGGTTTACAATGTCGATTACTTAATCATCTAGTATGCTAGTTATTATAACTTAAGATATTTTGTTTAAAAGAGGTTTCCGCCTATTACAGTCCACGCTGAAATTCTCCGACGCGACGCGATGTTCTCATCATGTATAATAGGTACTCATTACGCGACGCGAGAGTCAAGTATCTGCTGCACGTGCCTCTTCCTGCAAATCGTCGCCATGTAAGCGGCCTTTAAGTCTCGACACTGGTATTCTCCGGCGCTCTCATCATCTATTACACTCATTACGCGACGCGAGAGTAAACTACCTAGCTGCTGTACATCCAACTCGATCCAACATTCTTTTAATGCTTTAAGCTCCTCTGAAGTAAGCTTTGCCGACTTTCAATACAGCTAGTAAGCTTATGGGATATTGTAACTTGTAAGCGTATGGGATAATTTTGTAAAGTTAAAAGACCTTGAATATTGTACAATTTGATTGACTTCATGCCTGTCACGTCAGGAAAAGAAACTGTGAAACGTGACTGACTCCAGTAGTTATACCTACTACAGAGGCGGACCGTAGTTTTGGGCCCTAGGCTGATACTACTTAGTGTCCTAACCTTACCTAATTACTCAAAGTATAGGAAAAAATAAGACGCTAAAATACTTACGATCTGTTCAATCGTCTATTTTTGACTTTGACTTGACTTAGCTAAAGCCTAAAAAGCCAAATGGTAGATCCTGCCCTGGCCTACTAAGCATTTAATTTCTGTCATTTTCTTTCAAACAACCCTTTTATTTGGAATGAGACGTTTGTGTATATTATACTAAATATACGACGCGGAATGCGAGGAAGATTCTGCCAAATCCCCAATGTAGTAATAATAGGAAAATCAGATAATACCAAGTGCTATTACTTATTTAGTTTGGCCGAGCTACAGGGTAATATTCAGTTTCCAAAATAATCGTAAATGCTAAGTATGGGCGACACACGGTCGAGGCATTGTCGCGAAAACGTAGACAACAGGCTGATTTTATCGAACAAATAATGTTACAATAGTAAACTCTGCGGTAACCGTGCATTCAGCAGCGAAAAAAGTAGCCACTCAGTATCATGCCCTTCCCCGTGGAATACTCTATATCTGAGCTAAATTTCATTAGAATTCGGTCCAGCAATGCAAACAAACAAACCTTTCCTCTTTGTAATATTAAAAGTATAGTAAACATAAAATGACAAATTCTACTTTGGTCGAGGCATCCTTCGGTACTAATAAGGCGGCATATAGAAGAAATCCGGCGTAAAATAGCGCCGTTATGTATTGCCGAGTAGATTTACAAGACCCGGGAACCATGGGAATTAGGAGGTACAAAGGGCCGCATGTATAAGCTCAGCGGCCTCAAGATGCCACGGGCATGTAATAGCACCGCCATTTTGTTTCGCCAAGTTCAAGAGTCCAGTTGCAGGGGCAAGGAAGTTTAAAACACCTGACTGGGAGACGGGAGTTAAGGAAGAAATAGCTGTATTGAATCCCTCAGCACCAGCAGGCGACCAATCGGGATCCAGTTTAAAGTGTTTTCCAACTCTCAACCTCGGAGAGAAAGACGCAAGAAAAGTACTGAGCAAGCAGCGCTTTTGATTGCCGAGTAGTAGGCGCCGTTTTAAGAAACGGCTAGCTCAAACCCACCTTTACATTTTGATTGGATATATGCTGCCAGAACTGCTTGGGATTTTTGAACAACCTGCTTTCAATAGAACAACAGTGTAGGCTGTACTCAGCTTGTACTTTAATTTTTAATTCTGTGTGCTGTGTGCGAGTTGCCGTCACTACTCACCGTGAAGAAGTTAACTACAATTTGTATGGCATCGAAACAGCGCACCTAGTGGCAAACAATGGTAACTATTCAATGCCATACTAATTGTATGTAAATTCTCCACGGCGAGTAGCGACAAAAACTCGAACTCCGCACGCTGATCTCAAGTTCCCAAAGTGAGTGTAGGTGAGCTCGCAGCGAGTCCGTTTCCATTTATTACGCAGTCGATTTTTGAGCTTTATACCCTTAGCTATATCTGCACCCTGCGGTGAACCAAACAGGATAACGCCTATTACCCGAGGATTGACTTAAGTAACTCCCCTGGTGTTGCGGTTGTCACGGCCGCAGTCGCTTAAATCTTCAGCCAATTCCTGCCTGTTTGCGGTTTCACACGCAGTCAGAATCACCGGTCAAACCTAAGTTATTGCCGTGTGAAATCGAAGTTTCAATTACTAAAGCACCGTGCTTTCAAAATTTTTTTGGACAAAGCATTTAAAAGCGGCATAAACAAAACGTTATCGAATGAAATTTGTATGGGCGTTGTCATGATTTTAGAATAGAAAGAAGAATAGAAGAATTTTGACAGATTTTCATACAATTGTCATTCGATAACGCTACGTTTACGCCGCTGGCAAATGTCCCTGTTAGGTCCACTGTTTGTATATTGTAGGCTGTCGCGAATGGTAAAAGAGCAGTAAAATGCCGCAGTGCTGGTGGCACGATATTCGTGAGAAGTCGAGCTCTCAAATTTATGAACTGTTGCATGTCGTCGCGTGTAATCTACAGATCGGCTAAGTCAGTCTAATTTATGTTGATCGCCTCGCGACGCCCCTGAGCCCTTAGCCATGTTGCCATCCGTAATTACGACGAAGTTTGAAAACAAAACTGTATTGGATTTAACATTAGCATCGCTAAGTGACAGCGAATCAAAGTGAAATCCCATACATTTTTGATTTCGAACTTCGTCGACCGTCGTCGTAATTAGCGATGGCAACTTGCATAAAGCTCCGGCATAGAGGCTACCCTGGGGCGTCCAGCGTCGCGACGTACAGTTTGGAAAGCCCTGCACTAAATTGCGATACCGCTGAAAGTTGTAATATCTTAAAACCCCGACTTTCACAGATGTCGGTCGTTAGAGAAATGTTTGAGCTCCTATCGCTTTGATGCGGGAATTTGTATCGGTATCCTAGTGGTATTAGGATGAAACAGCTCCTTAGGGTCAGGAGTTATACTCCGTTCAGATTCAATCCAATCCAACGTAAACAAAGAGAACGATAGAACGCATAATGCTATCAATTTAAATGTAACTTATTAACCGTGCAGTAAAAAATGACGCATTCATTATGTCGAATTAAATATTTTTGTTTACGTTATGTTATCATTAAATTGGACCTGAAAGGAGCTTAGGCTAAGTTTATAGGTATTGAGTTTATAAATTTTTCTTACTTCAATCTCTCATGTCTCTATGCATCTGCAGGTATTTAGGTATTCGTCCCTTATATATAATATGTCACCCGGGACTTTAATCGTGCCATTAACAACATTTAATACTTTCAGTAACCCCCGAATTTTCAAGCACTGAGTGAGCTGATGATGTCGAATGAGAATCATCTCGATCACGTTAGCTTTCAAACAAAAAACCGCATCTGAATCGGATCTATCGTTTAGGATCTGATGCCACGCCACGGACAGGCACATACAACACAGGATACACACAGACACATACACACAGGACACTAACGCACACAGGACACACACCGACACGTACAGAGACAAACGGACACGTCAAACTTATAATACCCCTTTTTGCGTCGGGGGTTAAAAAGAAAATCTGTCGATCCTGCGGAAACCATTTTCCATAATACCTGGGCTGATTGATAACTGGCCGAAACTGGCCGATTATATTCTGGCATCTTTTTGAAAATAGAACGCCAAATTTGAATTTAATCGAACTGATGGAATTTGTTTGAGAGGACGTAGAACTTTCTCTGTCGTAAATTTTCTTTACAATGGAAAGAAACGAAATTCGTGCGGTGATAAAGTTTTACGTTTTAAAAGAGAAAACAGCAACCCAGATTAAAACCAAGCTAGACAGTGTTTTAGGTAATTCTGCTCCTGCATTGAGTACAATTCACACCTGGGTAACTGATTTTAAACGTGGAAGACAGAGCTACGACACACCCACAGGTCTGGCCGTCCAAATGAAGTCACGAATCCGGACATGATCAAAAAAATTCACAAAATTGTAGTGAATGATCGGCGCTTAAAGTTGCGAGAGATAGCAGAGATGGTGAGCATTTCATCTGAACGCGTTTTTAATATTTTGCACCAACATTTGGGAATGAAAAAGCTTTGCGCGCGATGGGTGCCGCGTTTGCTCACTGTAGACCAAAAGCAACGTCGAGTGGACGATTCATCGGAGTGTTTGGCGCTGTTTAACCGAGATCCTAATGAGTTTTTGCGGTGTTATGTAACAGTCGATGAAACCTGGATACATCATTATACTCCCGAGACAAAAGAACAACTCTAAGCAGTGGACTGAGAGCGGAAAACCTGCGCCGAAGAAAGCAAAAACGGTTTTGTCGGCCGGCAAAGTGATGGCGACTGTTTTTTGGGATGCTCAAGGGATTATTTTAGTGGATTATCTGCAAAAAGGAAAAACAATAAATGGAGAGTACTACGCAAGCTTGCTGCAAAAATTAAGTGAAGAAATCCAGAAGAAACGACCACATTTGGCCAAGAAAAAAATTTTGTTCCACCATGACAACGCACCTGCACACACGTCAATGGTTGCAGTCGCCAAACTCCATGAATTGCGGTTCGAATTGCTACCGCATCCACCCTATTCCCCGGATCTGGCCCCGTGCGACTTCTACTTATTCCCAAACCTGAAGAAATGGTTAGGCGGCCAGAGATTTTCATCAAATGAAGAAGTCATTGTTGCCGTGGACGAGTATTTTGAGGGGTTGGAGAAAACATTTTATCAAACTAGTGTAACGGCATTGGAGAAGCGACGATTAAGAAGGACTTAATGCATCGAGGTAGAAGGAAACTACGTTGAGAAATAAATTTATTTTAAATAGATTTTTGAAGTTTTTCTTTGTCTTTTCGGAAACTTATCAATCAGCCCTCGTAAATATAAGTCTGTGTAATATAAGTCTAAACTATCTGTATGCTAGTTAATTTAAACTATATGTTGGCAGCATGCATCGTTCATACCTATGTTGGGAGCATGCATTGTTCTTACCTGTGTTGGCAGCATGCATCGTTCTTACCTGTGGTGGGAGCATGCATTGTTCTTACCTGTGTTGAGAAATAAAATGAAAATTTATTTCCAAATTAATAATTTGAGAGCATGCGCTGACAAACTTCCAGTCTTTACAAACTGACGAAAGTCTGAACCCGAATTTTTGTTATTGACTTACACTTTCATTTTAGTTTTATTGAATTATAAATGTATCCGCTTGATATCATAAACTGATTGTGGAGTTTCGACCAATCAAAACGGGTTCGACGTTGGTTTGACGTTTATGAGAATAGCATTTTTCAGTTTTTACATATCGGGAGTTTGGGACTGGATGGTAAATGTATTATTTCTGGATTTAATTGGCAGTATCGACCTTCTGGTGTTCACTGGGTCTTCCTGCTCTATGAAGTGCGTGTGTTGTGCGAGATCTCGCCTGTGTGTTTTCAATAGAAGCAGTTGAAATAGTTAACACTAAGCGCTCGACGCTGAGACAAAACGCCCGCATTAATGACAATTTGCGCTAACTACTGCGCGCCAGGGTGATCATGATGCAGTGAAATGGCGGACATGTGAATAAATTAACAGATTTGACCACTAATAACTAATTAAAACTAGTCGTAAACAATATTCTTGAAAGAGACAAACGTCGAAAAACTTCCGAATAAGCTATTCAACACTTATTAAAATATAAATTAATACATTATCGTACAAATATATTTTAAGCTCATAGAAGATAACATGCCTTCTATTTGCTTTGTAACACAAAACTTATTTGTAAAGCAATTAATTACAATAATTGTATCTAGATTTAACAATTTATCTACACTGATATTATTATAAAGAGGAAAGGTTTTTTGTTTGAATCTGGAATTTAAATGTTTATTTGCACTAATTAGGCTCCGAAAGCATTGGACCGATTTCTATGAAAGGACACTGGCGAATCCTGCCAGATTTTCCATCCAGAGCGACCAAAATTCGAACATATTATGTTGTTTTAGAGCACTTAAAATGTTATGTAAAAATATATATTATATTTTTAGAACTTAGGAATAAAAAATTATATATCTCCGAATTCCAGTGAATTCATGTGCAAAATTGGCACGTACTGTGGTAATCGTTGTCATCCTATCTGTATACTTGTATAGTCTATGGTCATCATGCTGTAAATTGTCAATTTGAGGCGTAAAAGCTCCGTCTAGTGGCCCAATAGATATATTTATTTCTTATTGGAGTATAAAGTTATTTTCTTTTACTATAGTTAACCAGTTTAGTTAGTACTGGTTTTATGGAAAAAAAAATACTTGGGGTGTGAAATAGATCTATTTATACTATTTTACACTATTTATTATATTTACATATTTATTACAAGAAAAATAGTTATTATGTTTTTGGTTTTCGTAACGTTTTCGTTCGAAGGATAAATCATTTATCTGTTATAATATTGCGTTTGCAAACAAACTAGTTATTAATTTCTTTACGTTATTGACATCACAACTGATAGATATTGCTTTTCCGCAAACCACCCTAGGGCAATTTATTAAAAAATAGGTTATGTTATATTTGATCAAAAATCTTTTATCTTTCGAGTTTGATGTATAATATTATTGCTTTTTTATGTTCATATTTTGAACATATTTTGTTTATATTTGAGTTTAATATTCATAAAATCAGAGCTCAGCTCTTTATACGAGTATTAATAAACCTCATATTTTTTTATCTTCTCATATTAATATATTTTCTCAGACTCTAAAACTCGAAAAACAATTTTATATAAAAAATGTCAATCCTGCAATCTGTCACAATTTAAAATCTATAGAAAAATAAATATAAATAGGTTTTATAAAATCTCGTTTTACATCATAAACAGATTTTTGGAGTTTGGACCAATCAAAACGAGTTGACGTTGGTTTGACGTTTATGAGAATACTAATTTGCAGTTTTAAGGTGGACGTCGCGTCGCTCCGCTGCCCCATAGTGCGGTCTCTTTCCCTTTGCGGACCATTAACATATTATGACTGGATCGTCACTACATTGTTGCCGGATTTAATTAGCATAATTCATCAATCAGGCGAACGAGGACAATCTGGAAACACGTCTAATTTCCGTGTCCTACGCTACATCACCGCGTGGTCGCCCGCTCTGCCTGCGCCAGCCAAGCACAGTATTGCTCATCCTCCAGCATCCTCTAGCGTCTCAATTTCAATCCTAATTATCATTTTAAAGGACATTGGGCCACCACACATTCCCATCACTGCAACTCTTGCAGTACCCCAATTTATAGAGAAAAAAAACAATTGAGTAAAATTTAAATAATCTTCGAAAATTTTAAAAAGTTATTTATTTATTGCAAAGTACAAAAAATAAAGATTGTAGCGGGCATTGGCCCACCACACATTCCCACTTCTGGAACTGATGCCACCAAAACACCCCTTGATAATATCGTTGTTAGGTGTTCAGATTTATCACAAAAGAAAAACTTAATTCGGCCGGCGGACTTGTCAATTTGGTCGTCCAAAACCGAAACGATACGGCGCGCTGCATTTTTAAGAAAGTTATTCAAAATTGAACTTTTGTCGTTACACGAGATGATACACGTGTCATTGTAAAAGTTCTAATGTCAAGTTAATGCCATATGAAATGTATATCTTTTTGTGTAGTAAATGAAGTTCAATTTTGAATAGCTGTCTAAAAAAAGCAGCGTCGCTCCGCGTCACGTCGCGTAACGTCGCGGTGTGAACTGACCCTGAATATATGCCAGTAAGATATAATGTATGTTCCATTTTAATAATTTTCATTTTCTTTATTTCTCAAATGATTTCCGTGGTGCCCGGAGGACATGCTTTAAAAACCCTCTAGGAAATTAATTATGTTAGCAAATCTATGATAATTGATATACTAAAGGACTTCTAATAGAAGTTTGAGAGCTTAATGAACCAACAAAACTATAATTATAACTGTTTATTATAATCAACATTTTTCAAGAATATCAAGTTCTCTATTCAGTGTCCAAAGGGCCAAAGAGACCCCTCCCGTCGTGGACAGCCGTTTTATATCATCAGTGGCTGACAAGTGTCATCCTTGCTGATGACAGTTCGTCCTTCGCGCCTCGACGGAGAGTTGTCAACTTGAAGGGTTGCCAACACGGCCATACTGCACGGTGCCTGCCCCAGGCACCACAGGAGTCTGGATAGGATACTGAAACACAAGGAAACTATATTGGGATGCGGTCAGGTTCGCTTTACATGTTGACTCATCCACAGGAGTATTGCACATTTTATACAAATGCCTTGCAATGCTTCTTCCTGCACCTAGAGGAACTTTGCCACACTTAGGAGTACCAGGTTATTACAGTCAGAGGTCACTTGGACCTGACGAGCGTTTCACTCACTCAAGCGTACCAAGTTGATCTTTACTTATCAAAGCAAAGTAAAACAATAGCAATAATATAGTTATGTACAATACTACAATGAATGTAGTTTATTTTGTAAGTGGTATCCTATCTAGAGTCATGAGACAAAATACTATGTCTCAAATATTATGTAAATATAAAATAATCCTTCAATAAGGTAACTTAAATTCAGGACAAAGTATAAAATAAGTCGTTTATTTTATTATTTCATTAGAAAGGTTCTATAATTAAATAAAATGTATATCCGTAAAACGAAAATAAATAGTAAATAAATACCTTAGACAGTCATAAATACTTTGCCAACACAGTTTTTGTTATTTCTCCATAGTCTCCATATATCATATTATTATTGCAAGGTCCAATTATCAATATTAATCCACGGCTTCATATTTTCCGCCACGGCCACTCCATTATAAATTTTTGAACTTCTTTGACTCCCTCTTAAATCCGTTATCTCGTATCTATCGTTTTCTAAGATTTTTTTAATTTGAAATGGGCCTTTAAATGCAGATAACAGTTTCCGACTTTGACCATCATTGCTTTGACTTTGTATTTTAATTAACACTAAGTCGCCTTCCTTATACCGTGTGGCTTGGATTCGAGTTTTATCGAATCTCTTTTTTTGTTCCTTTGCACTGGCTTTAATGTTACAATCCACTTTTTCGCGCAACTTTGACACGTCTACCAATGCTTCACTATCAAGATTATCGATATCCATACGTATTCTATGCCCAAACATCACGTCACTAGGAGCTGCATAGTTTGTTTGTAGTTTTGTTTACTGTGCTATTAATTCCCTGTTGTAACGCCTTAATACATTCATCCCACATATCATCATCAACACTGGCCCCCATAGTTTTTAAAGATTCCAAAATAGTTTTATTAAACCGTTCCACTTGTCCATTTGCACGGGGTACGCCTGTTGCTACTACGTGTAGCCTAATATTTTTATTCTTACAGTACTGAGTAAATTGACTCGACGTAAAACAAGAACCTGCATCGCTAATTATTCTCTTAGGATTCCCAAATATTGTAGATATTTCTAATTCTTTTATTACGCCCGTCGCGTTCGTTTTGCGTACAGCTGATAAGAATACAAACTTTGTAAAATAATGTACTGCTACTAACAAATATTTATTTTTATTTTTAGTCATTACAATAGGGCCCAAGTGATCGAGATGTTAGAGTATGAAAAGGTGTTGCATATTTGGGCAAAGGGTATAAATGTCCTTCCTTTGGGCCTCCTTTATTTTTAAAGTAAATACAGTTTAGGCAATTTTTTTATATATTTTTTAACAGTATTTCGCATTCGAGGAAACTAATATGATGTACGTATACGCTCAACACATTTATCAACTGCAAAGTGACCCAAATCATCGTAGTTGCACCTTATGATCTGCCAAACACATTTCTTTGGAACTACCCATCTACGCCCCTGGCTAGTTCTCTTATAAACCTTACCACCTAATAATTCAAAATTATTAAAAATGTCTTTGTTTTCTTCGGCCTCTCCTGATAACAAAATATCTCTAATTTTAACTATCTCGGGGTCCTGAATCTGTACTGTCAACAACCAATCAGCTTCTGTAATCGACATAATAATCTCAGATTCAGATTTTTCACCGGATGGCACCGGATTACGACTTAGAGCATCCACGTGCTGCATCCGAGACCCTTCCCTATGAATAATATCAAAAGAAATCTCGAAAAAGAGTCGATAAAACCCAACGAGCTTTTCGCGGAATAATATCTATTTTCTTTAAAGCGTACCTAACTGCACTACAATCAGTAATTATTTTAAAAGGTTTATCTAACAAATATAATCGAAATTTTTGAAGCGAACACACAATAGCGAGTAGCTCTAATTCAAATGAATGAAATTTCTTTTCATCTTCCTTAGTTTCCTTACTATAGAAATG
This sequence comes from Phengaris arion, assembly GCA_963565745.1. Taxonomy (NCBI): domain Eukaryota; kingdom Metazoa; phylum Arthropoda; class Insecta; order Lepidoptera; family Lycaenidae; genus Phengaris; species Phengaris arion. Next base: position 3,016,016 of record OY751444.1, on the reverse strand, counting down.
CACAACCTTTTCGATGCCGTCATCGATCTGTACAAGTATACCAGCAATGCCATCCCTACTCGCGTCCGTATATAAAATCTTATCTTTGTTTGGATCGAAAATTGCGAGAACGCTATCTGAAGTTAATTTGTCTCTTAGAATATGAAAGGCTTTATCTTGAATATCATCCCATACCCAAACGGCATCTAATTTCGTATGAATTTTCGAAAATAGCTAATTAATCCTAAGAACTGTCTGAGTTGATGGACTGTCTTGGGCTTTGAAAAATTTCTAACGGCGTCTAGCTTTGTATCATTTGGCATAACATATCCTGGTTTTATTTTATAACCCAAAAACTCTAGCCCCTGTCTAAAAAAATGGCACTTTTTAAGATTTAATGTCAACCCATTTGTTCTAAATATCTGTAATATTTCTTTTAATAAACTAATATTTTCTTCTACAGTTTCCGTAACTAAATAAACGTCATGTATATAAATGATAATATTGCCAAATCGCAAATTACCGAGTGTTTTGTGCATCATTTGTTGAAAACAAGATGGAGCATTAGCTAATCCGAACGGCAGCCTCAAAAACTCATAATGTCCATATTCGGTAATGAAAGCAGACTTCTCTATAGAATCTTTATGTAAACAAATCTGATAATAATCGCTTTTTAAATCTAATGACGTGAAACACTTATGTCCTTGAAGCCTGTCTAATAAATCTTCAATCCGGGGCATAGGATATTTATCCTTTATAGTGATTTTATTTAACGCCCTGTAGTCAACACAAAGCCTTTTTTCTCCGTTTTTCTTATCCACTAGAAGGACTGGGCTAGCGTAGGGAGAATTACTATCGCGTATTATTTTGTTTTCAAGTAATTCGTTTACCATGTCCCTTATTATTTGTCGATCCAAGTAAGATGTTCTAAAAGGTCTGCATTGCACAGGCTGTAAGCTCGATAAATTTATAATCATCTCATAATTCTTAACAACGCCCAGTTCTTTTATATTAGAGGCAACGCAATCACCGTAATGTTTAAATAAAGTCAATAATTCGGTTTGATGTGTACTAGCATCTAAATCTATAGCGGCTACATTATGACAAAATTCTGCGAGTTCATTTGCGCACTGAAATTTAAGTTCGTTGCCTATACGAGAATATACTAAATCAGATCGTTCGGTCACATTTCTTCCGATTAATATATCACACCCAACCAAATCATCTAAAATCTACATATCGATATCACTCAAACAAATTGAATCTAAAGAAATATTAACCGTTACCTTCTTATCGACGTATTTATAAACTTGCGTAGAAAACCCCTGTAAAGCAACAGGTGAGGGTAGTGTGATATACGGTAAAGAAATTTTAGAAAGAAGAAGCAACTGCTTCCCGTATCGATAAATGCCTCACAACTATGATTAAATACGTTAATATTTTTAATAAACTTAATACGCGGATTTGTACATAGAAATTTAATTTCCTGCTCAGGTTTCACTAAAGATTTATTAGTCGAGTTTTTCTTAGATAACAAACTGATTGTGTGTGTCCTCTTTTGCCACAATATTCGCATTTGTTTGCATCACACTGATTTCTTTTATGATTACCGCCACATTTTATTATTTTACGGCTAGAGTCTCGAAGGACATTGGGAGGAGATTGATATGTTGTGACGGGATTTATGGATATCGGTGTTCGATTTGCGCCTACAGATTGATTTAATATTGTCGATTTAGTAGAATGTGACTCACGTGAACTACCCTCATTTTTAATATTTTTCTTGTAAATACGACTGTGTAAGTAACTGGCCAAATCGTCAGTGGTTTTAAAATTACTAGCTTCTCTGGATGCGCCAATATTATTATCACCTATATTTCCCACAATTACTGAAATAATGTCTTGCTCAGAAAAATTTAAATTTAATCGATCAATTTTGCAATTTTGTTCAAAATAAAATTCATACAATGATTGATTATCAACAGGTCCTTTGTCTATAATCTCTTTCAAAAGGTCGAACATATTTCTACGTATTTGAAAACTACTGGACAATTTTACGCGCCACTGCTCCCAGTTCCACGTGGGCCACTGTCTTTCCGTACGCAATAACGAATCATACCACACTTTAGCAGACCCCTTTAATTTATTTAAAGCTTGATAGCGAATCATTTTATCGGACCATGAAAAAGTACTCGCATAGGATCGAATAATACTAAGCCACGTGTCAATGTCGTCTTTTATCGGATCAAAATCTGGTATAAAATTGTTCAATGTAATAGAACTTGTACTACTCACAGATTCACTGTAGTCACGTGATACCTTATGCTTCCGCCTCGGCGACGGCGTCCTGGCGCTGGAGCTCGAGCTACAACTTGAAGTGGAGCGCGCACGCTTCCGTTTAGAGGGCCTACTTTTACCATGTCACTTCTGATGTTAGCTATAAAGATATAAAGATATAATGTATGCTCCATTTTAATAATTTTCATTTTCTTTATTTCTGAAATGATTTCTGTGGTGCCCGGAGGACATGCTTTAAATACCCTCTAGGAAATTAATTATGTTAGCAAATCTATGATAATTGATATACTAAAGGACTTCTAATAGAAGTTTGAGAGCTTAATGAACCAACAAAACTATAATTATAACTGTTTATTATAATCAACAATTTTCAAGAATATCAAGTTCTCTATTCAGTGTCCAAAGGGCCAAAGAGACCCCTCCCATCGTGGACAGCCGTTTTATATCATCAGTGGCTGACAAGTGTCATCCTTGCTGATGACAGTTCGTCCTTCGCGCCTCGACGGAGAGTTGTCAACTTGAAGGGTTGCCAACAATTATAAGTAGCTGATTTCGATTTAAAATTTAATATTAAAAAAGATTGATGATACACGAGTGTATTAATAATATTAGGTTTTTTACCTATGAAATTGCCGTTTTGTATGAAAAAATTTAAACGAATTTTTTTCATGTATTTTTTATTTGTATTAATCGAAGTAATCACCCATGCAATCAATGCATCTTTGCTAACTCATTGGCGGTTTATTGATGCCCATCTTAAAGAAATCAGCTGGACGGGAGGCAACAAATTCTTCAAAGGCATTTTGTACTGCCTCTCGGGTATTGAATTTTTTCCCCGCCAAGAAGTTATCCAAATTCTGGAAAAAGTAGTAGTCTGTAGGCGCAAGGTCTGGTGAGTAGGGCGGATGACGGAGAGCTTCCAACCCCAGTTCTTGCAACTTGGAGACCGTCTGCTGTGTAGTATGAGGTCGCGCGTTGTCGTGCAGGAGCAGCGGAGACGAGCGATTGACCAATGCTGGTTAGAGATGTGTCAGCTTCTCCATAATTGTGTTCAGTTCTTCACAGTACACATCTGCAGTAATGTTCACCCTGTTTGGTAAGAAGCTGTAATGAATCACACCGGCGCTAGACCACCAAACAGTGACCATCACTTTTCTAGGGGTAAGTTTTCGTTTAGGGCATTGTTTAGGTGCTGAATCAGGATCCAACCAACTTGCTGAGCGCTTGCGGCTATCAAACAGAATCCATTTTTCATTGCAGGTAACAATGCGGTTTAAAATAACTTCATTTGTGTGTCTGTTGAGCAGTGCAAGGCACGTCTCGACGCGTACTTCGCGCTGGCGATCATTGAGTTCGTGGGGCACCCATTTGTCGAGAATTTTTACCTTGCCAATTTGACGCAAATGGACCAATATTGTTTTGAGGCTAACGTCGATTACTATTATATAACGTCTATTATTTAGTAAACTTATACATTTCTAAGGGATATAATAATATTCTTTAATACTTTTTAGGAACTTCTCATAGGTGGCCATTCATTTATTACGTAAGCCGATTAAGAGGAGAGGGAGTGTCAACTATAGTCTACTCTCGTTAAGAAGACTATTGTTGTACACACTTATATCTTACATAATATCACACATGGTTGGAGTCTGGACAAACTCCACAAGAGTTTGTAGGCATGTCATAATTTATCATGTAATTGGTTTTAAATTATGTACTGATCTGTATAAATAAATAAGCATCAAACAATAATAATGAAATTTCGACCAAACCGAAGCGAAGCGAGCAAACCAATAACAGGTGGTGCGTTGGTTTGTAGTGTTAGCTCCGTAAACGTCGATGATGTTGCGTGCCGCTTGTGCCGCGTTGCTGCCACGACGGTACTCATATTCCATAATTACTCGAATTTTTCACTAATCAATAAACAAATGACTACTTTTGGAAAAAGAAATCCATGTTTTTAAAAAAAAAATTAATTTGAAATTGGAATTCTCAGCCAAAAAAAAATTATTTTGATTTGAAATGGCCAGTACTGCAGAACGGCAATTTCATAGGTTTACCTATTATTACCAGGAAAAGCTCTCGCTGTCATTGTGCATACCTGTCTTAAGTTCTCTTCATATATAATATCATGCTTACATGTCTTACCTGAAAGAAAACCAAGAAGAAAATGTATTATTTAAATCCGTAATATTATTATCTAATAAAAAAGTACAAACGTAAAAATTTAACAATTTCGCTCAAATCGGAAGCCGATCGGAATTGTCCACGTTCATCAATTGTAGTGAGCTCTATTTTGATATTTGCACTGATGATTGTTTGTTTGTTTTCATTGATTAAGCTCTGTAACTACTCGACCGATTTTAATAAAATTTGGCAGAGATATAGAGTAGACCGTAGTCTATCAATATCTCCGCCAAATTCCCCGTAGGGAAGGACACTTCTCATCCCGAAAGAATACATTGCTCCCGTGGGATACTGTATTTCAGAGGCGAAGGGTGGTTTTACTTCAGAAGGAAGCAATAGTCGCTAGACTTAAGTTGTGCAAGTTTTTTTTAAAGGAAATTTAGCACCACATTATGTATGATGGTCAATATCGTTCCAAGCGTGTAGAGCTGTGTCGTGTCCGAGAGAAATTGTAAATACTTAGATCACTATTCTTATACACCTACGGTTCCTATTCCTATATTTATATATACGGTGTTCTTATACCTACAATTAGGTATAAATTTAAAATACAAAATTGGTATGTACTTAATAATAAAACGTTTTTCTGTGTATTAATTAACGATTGTAAGATAATCATAATATTAAAACACTTCCACGGTACTGCCGCCTATTGAATAATAATATTAGGTCATTACATATGAAATAGGCGTTTTGTAAAGGAGGAACATAAAGTCGATTTTTTTTTCATAATATGTTTATTTACTCAAAGTATATACCATTGCTATCTATGCACTTTTGCCATCTCTCAAGTGACAGTGACAGGAATCAATAAAATCTTTGATGCCGCTTTGGACTGACTTCCTGCCTTCGGAGTTGATTTTTTTCCCTTGCAAGAAGTTATCCAAATGTCGAAAAAAATTGTAATCTGTTGGAGCAAGGTCCGGGGAGTACGGTGGATGTCTTAGACATTCCAATTGAAGCTCCTCTAATTTGGTAGCCGTCGGTTGTGCAGTGTGTGGTCTAGCGTTGTCCTGAAGCAGCAGTGGCCTAGAGCGAATGACCAACCTCGGTTATTTAGCAGCTATCTTTTCCATCATGATTTGCAGTTGCTGGCAATAGACATCTGCCGTAATCGTCTGGCCAGATTTAAGAAAGCTGTAGTGAACGACACCGGCACTAGTCCACCAAACGCTCATAAATAACTTTTTTTGAGTCAATTATCGCTTGGGGCTCGCAGGCTTTTGCTGGTTCGCCAGGGTTCAGCCATTGCGATGAGCGTTTCCGATTATCGAACAGGATCCACTTTTCATCACAGGTAATGAAAATCAAATTTAATTGAAAATCCCTTCATTATTGTGCCGGTTGAGTAATGTAACGCAGCAGTCGACGCGCGTTTGTCGGTTTGCTGCACTCAATTCATAAGGTACCTTTCAAGCTTTTTCACGTTCGGTCTCCTCTCTCCAGTCGTCCACGGGGCTTGTTCTGCTGGTCGAAATTTCCAGAACGAAAACGTTCGTTCGTTGCGGCACCGCCGCCATACACATCATTAATTATTCGAGCCGCTTCTGCAGCACTGGTGCCACGGTGGAACTCGAACTCGAAAATAATACGATATTACAAGTTTCCCATTTCGTAAACAGAGTGACGCAAAGAATAAACCAAAAGAGAAAAAAACAAATGAATTACGGTTTTCGAACCACAAATGCATGAGTAAATAGCGGTATAAATTTTAAATTGGAATCCGTAACCAAAGAATATATTTGAGATCAAAGTGGCCAGTACGACAAAATTCCTTCCATATGAAATTGGCGTTTTATATATATGATCACATGTTATATCCTATATAATATTATGATCGTCTATTAATACTATTAATATTATAACAACAAATTACAATTGATAGTAGGTACGTATCCAACTTTCCGCTTACCGTAAAAATCAATTTATTCAAACGATTTATCACCAACAATAAACACAACATAAGTACCTACTAAGTAGTCTCACATTCAATATTCACATATTAGTTTAAACTTTAAGACGAATTATATTAATCACTTCTCACTGCTCAATATAATTTCAAAAAGAATAATTGAACAGTAAATATTATTAACGTAATGTATTAACATGATTTTACATCCAAGGACGCGCAGACTGCGGTACCGCCGAGGTATTTATAAATACTCATTCGTCTCATGATGTACGTGATATTATCTAATAACGGCTCCTCATTCGTAAAAACTAGAAAATAACGGATTAATGTCACAGAAAAATAGCCCTTAATTACTTCGAACTGTCATCGGACAAATCATATTAATAATATTGTTCTTTAATTGGCCAGCCGGCTATTAAAAACAAGTTTGAATTTCTAGCGAGATAAGGTTCCTATGATCTCCCACCATAGCTCCGAATATATCGGGTTTTAAAGAGATCTGTGATTCCAATATTCGTGTCAAAGTTGCAACGTGCAGCGCAAAGATGTCGCTTGAGTCGGTCAACATCGCGCTATGGCTTGTCCGACCTGACATGTATAAGACATTATTGTTTCCTATATACTAGTAAAAGGCGAAAGATTTATACGTTTTGAAGGGAAACCAGAGTAGCCACCAAATAAACTAGCCACCAGGTTAGTTATAGTCCGATTTAGCTACAGCGGTCTTAACCCGACCCTTAGCATAGACCCGTTCGAAAAAAAAAAACATATATATACTAGTATCACACAAAAACGACTGCTAAATGGCAGTCACGACTGATTAAGCTAAGACGGCCAAAAGCCATTAGCGTAGACCCATTCGAAAAAAAAAAAAAAAAATATATATATATATATATACTAGTTAGCCACCAGGCTAGTTACAGTCCGATGTAGCGGTCTTAACCCGACCCTTAGCGTAGACCCCTTTCGAAAAAAAGTAAAAATATATGCTAGTTTTGGCTGGAGGTATTCACGAGGTAATTTGAAAGGGAAGCCGATAAGAATAGAGTTCTTTAGACCCTTCGCCACTGCAATATTTACTAGGGCGGAGTCGCGGACATCATATTGTATATTATAAATACAATTCTACCAAATATCTTGTCTTCTTTAAAACTTGACCTGCAGATTTCAAGTCGGAATAGCAAGCAGCGTACCTGGTTAACCCTACGTCATTATATCGGACAAAAGTACCCACCAATAAGACCTCATTAGACGAGTCTGAATGAAGGATCTATTATGCGCACGAAAAATTGCTAATGACATCTTACCACGGTGCGGAATTAATATGCTGCAGAGTCAATGTGATTTTCACCGACTTTCCAAAAAAAAAGGGGTTGTTATGTATTCGACAGTTTCGACCCTTGGTTTTTATTAGATCCAATTTTATCTCTACGTAAGCAAAGAAACAATCCACTATGATGTCACTTATTTAAGGCAATTACCTACATACGAGAGGCCGATCGTTTCAGTTAGAACTGACGTCAGTTCGGCCTGAACGGATTCGAACACACACACGGAAATATCGCTTCAGTTCGTTCTGTTTTGCCGCAAGCTACGGGCGATTTTAAATTTATTGTTGTATTCCCATTTTAGTAGAAAATTAGTTGATATTAGTGTTTTAGTAGAAAATAGCCAGACAGTAATCATAATATGCAAAATGGTCTAAATTAGGCACAAAAAAACATAAAAAAAATACTAGTAACACATCGTAGCCAGCGTCCGTAAGTCGCTTAAGACTACCCATTTAATTTCTATATATATACGTCATATTCCCTACTATATTTTTTTTATTATTTAACTGTAAAATTATTAAGGTAAGGCATATTCAATACCTTCAGTAAAAAAGTTTTTGTGTTTTTTTTTAGGGATTCCTAAGCTTAGTAAGTTTTTTGATAGTTTTTCGTACGCTTTTAGTAGTTTTTAGTAGATAACGACGCGAGTTAAGCAGTTTCGCAAAAACACATTTGGCAACACTGGAAATAAACGCTTCAGTCCATCCGACCGACTGATGCGATTTTGATATTGCATACAGACGATACGATTTAGCATCCGTTCAGGCCGATCTGAAGGTAAATCGGATACCTTACCGTACAATAAAGGCAGCCACAGACGAGAGGCCGATCGTTTCAGTTAGAACTGACGCCTGAACGGATTCGAGCCCATACACGGAAAAAATCGCATCCGACCCAACTGACGTCAGTTCGGCCTGAACGGAGCACACACACGACACGATTTTGCATCCGTTCAGGCCGAACTGAAGGCAGACCGAACCATGTATGGGCCCCTTAAAATATCAGTACAATCTGGTCGTATTTTATAATGTATCTTATTGTATACAATAATTGATTGATGATTCAATTAGATCTTAAGTCTAAACAGACTATATGCCTAATATATGGCAACCCATTTTTTAAATTTTAAAGGTTTCTTTTTTATTTATTTTTATTAATATATTTTTATGAATATAATAATTTATTTTATTTCAAAGATATTTTGCTCTTGTTTTTCTGTGTGTTATTATACTTAATTTTTTCCCACGGCTCGGCTCGCGTAAATTCAGTGTCCCACGGGAACGCTGTACTTTTTTGAGTATAAAATCTAGGCTATGTTGTAAACTAGAGCCTAAACTGCAAGCATACTACATTTCATAAAAATCCGTTCAGAATATTTTGCGTAAGAGATTCACAAACATCCATCCATCCATTCTCACAAACTTTCACGTTTATAATTATTTTAGTACATAGGACTACTAATTAATCGATTTCGTAAAGAATAAACGTTTAAATTACGAAATATCTTCTTCAGTTTGATTAAAATTACGCAAGTCGGGTCTTGTTAAGTTATTTCACTCATTTAAGAATATTTCGCTCAACTAAATTACATAATGTCTTTTAGTATTCCCTTTTTATTAGGTCTAAAGTCTAGATATTTCTATCACGTCTTAACAAAAACGCTATTTAGGCCGCTAGTTTAGTTCGAAGGGAATCATTAAATGGTTTTAGTTTTTCGCGACAATTTGGGTTGGGTATATTTCAAAAGACACGACCGTTTTGATAATAGAATACTAAAATATATAAATTATTTATTCGATATATCACAAGACAAATAGTACGTGCAAAGGAAAATCCCGTGGAAGCCGTACATTTCTCGCGATAACAAGTAGCCAATGTCCTTCCCGTGGTCTATTCTGTATATAGGACAAACTTCATCAGAAGAGATCTTTAAAATCTGCCCATGATATCCATGAAATTTAATATCTGAATTCTGAGCTAATAAATACAAATCATTGGTTGTGTATTTTATAATTTTTCTAAATGTATCCCCCCCTAGAGTTTGCATGGTGAAATATCAACAACTGGAAGTATTGCCTTGAATTTTGGTACGCAGATGGTTATTAAGACGTAGACATTCATTATTTGAAGGATTTTTCGAAATTTGTACCCCACGGGGGTGCAATCATGGGGCCTGGACTACGAGACTACGCGGACCAAGTCGCGCGCAAAAGCTAGTAATATTTTATTAAAGCATTAACACACGTACGGATTTGGCCCGGTGCAGACCACGGATTAGGTTGCCAACTTAGAGGTTTCTCCCTAAAATTAAGGAAAATATCCTATGTGGGCAGGATTTTTAGGGTTACTTTTAGTGGTTTGTATTTTCTTGTTTTTAATTAAATTAAACTCTTTAATTGTTATATCAACAAGCGATTTGAAGAGCTAATCTGTAGAAAATAAACTTATAGAAGTAGATATATTTTAAATTTTAATGTATTCAAGACTGAATAAAATTACGGAACATTATTTTTTTATTATTTGTTTATCAGTTTATTTAAGTTTGTGGACAAGTATTTTTTAAAGACGAAGCACTGCAAAAAAATCGAAATGCACTGTAAATAGAACTCTGTGCTAATAAAATAGAGCTGAAAATCAAACACCCGAGTGTCGTGCTGTCATAATTGTCTGCTCCAGACCAAATCGGTACGTGTGTTAGCATTATTATTGTAGACAAAGAATATTATTATTTACAATTCTTAAGACCGAATTCTCAATAGTTTCAAACAAGTAACTATTCATTAATTAATCTCTAGTTAAAGGACCCTTTACGCTTGGCATACCTAATTCACAAAACGACTAACTTGCTTAGGTATGTTTAAATCAAATTGCGAAGTAGACAAATCGAGATTAAGGGTCTGTTTCACAATCTACACATAAGTGTCAGCTTGCTTATTGGTAACCATATGCCTACGGCACAGGCGCGACACTCTCCTCAAATGACAGCTCGAGCACCGGCGAAAATCAGCCGTGTTGACGTAAGCCCAGGGTTGACACCGAAATAATATTAAACGTCGCGTCAGACAAATCTATCATTAACATTATGAAATTATACTGTCAATTATGTTAAAGCGCGAAACGACCAGCGGCCAGCCCCGTGAACGAAAGTCCTGGCTGGAAAAACTCACGCCTCGCTCGCCTCCGCATTCGCCCAGCCCAGCCGCGCACACACCGTGGCGTGGTTGGCCCGCCCAGCCACGAGCTGTCATTATCGATGATGCTGTGGATAGTGTAAATCGGTGGGATGACGATTCTTTACGTTAGTAATATATATTATATTCTTTGCTACGGTGTATTATACACCTCTGAAATGACTCAAGCTTTTCTCTAGGATTACTTTGCCGTGTTAAATTCGAGACATTCTTCCTGCAAAACAGATCATGTGATGTGGCTTAAGTTGATATTTTATCAAAACAACTAACCGATAACAGATAAAAATTATCCGTATTGTCTCCTTGGGGATTAGGATATTTGGAAATATGAGGAAGGGATAATAGGATTAAGGGAATTGGGAATTATTGGGAATTACCGTGAAACACTCAGTGGAACCATTGAAATAGAATATAGGTGTTGGAAATACAATGAACCATGCCTCGGGATGGACCGAAATACTACGGTCTAAAAGAAAACCTGCGTGAAATAACGCTTGTTGTGTGATTGTCGGCAAACAGTCCCGATAAAACTATTGAAATGCTCCAATGTTTTGAAAATACAATGGAAGTGAAGCGCCTGACCTGACCTGAGGCGAAAAGGTTGTCACTAGGCTGGGTCTCGAAAAACCGGCGTCAACGCCTAATCTGTGTTTCACCTACAGCTCACGAGAGATAATAACAAAATATAAAAGAAACATTTAGGGGTTCGCAACCTTAAATAAATAAATTATATCATGTACAATATGGTATATGGTACACCTCTAACACAAGTTCTTCGGATACTTAGCACAGGGCCAGATTGTCGTGGTGTGAAGTGTTTATAGATATTAATATTATAATTATTATAAACTAGCTTTTACCCGCGACTCCGCCCGCATGATTACAGTATCCCACGCGAACACAGTACTTTTTTGGGATATAAAAAGTATCCTATGTTTTAATCCAGAGCATAAACTACTACCATAACAAATTTCATTGAAATCCGTTCAGCAGTTTTTGCGTTAAAGAGTAACAAACATCCATCCGTCCATCCATCCTCACAAATTTTCACATTTATATTACTAAAGTATCGAATGAACACAAAGTATCCAAATACTTTTAATATTTATTCCGGCAACAACGTGGCGAGTGAAAGCTCCATTTTAGCGCAACTATGTGTGGTTTTCACCGGGAAGATCCCATTTAGATAACCCCGCCCCACCACACCAACTTCAACCTTATTCCCCCGACGTAAGGGCGCTAGACGACACTAGTGCGACCGCGCGGCTCCGTCCAATTTCCAGCATAATTCGGAGGTGATTTATGTAGTTAATTAGTTTTGTTGGTAGTCCGGGGGTGATATCGTGATGTTATAGAAAATTGGCGTTTACCATAAACCATTTTGTGAATTATAAAACTGTGTCATAATTCTAGTTACAAGTAATTTAATACATACATACATACATACATATAATCACGCCTCTTTCCCGTAGGGGTAGGCAGAGACCACTTCTTTCCACTTGCTACGATCCTTACATACTTGTTTCGCTTCGTCCACTTTCATTATTCCCTTCATACATGCTCTTCGGCTTAGGGTACTCTTGACCTGGCCTTTTTTCAAGACATCCCTGATTTGGTCCCGAAACGTCCGCCTAGGTCTACCCCTTCCAACACTTCCATTCACACTCGCCTTATACACTTTTTTCGTCAATCTTTCTTCATTCATTCTCTCGACATGGCCAAACCATCTCAGCATACCTTTCTCAATTTTTGTCACTACATCTTCTTTCAGACCACAAAGTTTCCTAATCTCACTATTTCTTATCCTGTCACTCAGTTTAACTCCTATCATACTTCTTAAAGCTCTCATTTCAACTGCATTTATTCTGCTTTCATGTTTCTTCTGCCATACCCAACTTTCACTTCCAAACATGAGTGTCGGAACCAACACCCCCTCATGCACAGCCAAACGAGCCTTGTACGAAAGTAATTTAATCCTACTACTATTCACGTTCAATCAATCAAACAAAACACCGCATTCTCCTAATAGGCGAGTGGAGAATGAGCCAAAAAATTCTCTACAAACATTGCGTTGAACTTTTTCCTATACGTCGAACCGTTTTTGAGATAGGGAGATCAATCGTCATACATACATACACTCTGAACAAAATATTATACGGTGATAAGTTTTTTATGAATAAAGTATAATACTTTGTCGGGCAATTGGCCCACCACACTTACCCACCACTGCAACTCCTGTGTAGCCAGGATCGACATTCGACAGTGGTAACCAACCGCAAAAACCCTTTGATATGATCTCAGGGGTACCCGGGGGACATGCTTAATCTGTCTTGGAACCCGCAACGAAATTAATCAGAAGATTGTAGGAGGAGTAGGAAGTATTCCAGTTTCCCTCCCCAAGCAAAGCGGGAGACAGCAAAAATTGTGATGACAAAAAGTCAGAATTAAAGGGGAAGCACCACGGGAATAACATGTTTTTTTATGACTACAAGACAGAATATAATTAAATGTTTTTATTTATAATATGACAATTAATTACAATGCATTTATAATGACAAAAAAGTGTTGCATTGTTTCCAATAGTTCTTATAACAAAAACGTTTGAAACGATTGAAAGTATAATACTTCAAGTATTAAATATTATTTCACTAGCATTAAAACAGTCTTATTTCCTTTTCAACCCGGTCGCGTAAATGATATAATTATGTATAGCCCATGTTACCCGGCCTATCACGAATCTATTGACTGCTCGTTCAATAAAATCGGACCAGTACTTTAGGAGCCACGGTGGAACAAACATACATACATACATACATATACAGCCAAAATCATTAATAACCCTTCCCTTTGACTTCGCCGTAGTCGGGGAAAAAGCACATTTTAAAAACTCCCATCGGAAAACCTTTGCATACTTGTAAATACTTTATTAAAAATGTTCCCGAGCCAATATTTGTGGCTCGAAATTAAATTTCGAATTAGGGACAATACGACCCTTCTACTTTTCCACTCGGTATTTGCTTAGGGCTTTGGGACTGAAGATGGATCCCGCGAAATTGTTTGTAATGAAAGAAAAAAGAACGGCACGACTATCGCACACAAAAGAAAGATAATTTAAAAGTGGGAGAGCAACGACGAATGGACAGGCATGCCGTGGCCTCACAGAAAATCGTCGTAAAATAACGCTTGCGTCGTGATTCGTGTCTGTGAGTTTACCGGAGGCCCAAGGAGGGTTGGGGATTTTAAGAACGCACTCGTGGCCCGTCTGTCCGATCCGTCTGCTCGTTTCCTGCCCCATTTCATCAAAGAATATAATCTATCGAGCTGGCGCCGTATACGGAGTACAAAATAGTAATTTCTTATGGAATGACAAACGATCTGAGTTAAGGCGTTCAGGTAGTATATAGCCAAGCTGAAGCCGTCGTCGATTCTGCTTATTAAATCTTACAATAACACATAGACGCAGACTCCATATATTAAAACAGCAAAATGGTCTTCTCGTAGACGTCAAACCAACGTCAAACGAGTTTTGATTGGTCCAAACTCAAAAAATCAGTTTATGATTTCAAGACGATTAGTGATGAGCAAAGCAAGACCAAGACCAAGAGTTGGACAGTCTTGGTCTTGGTCTTGGTCTTGCGTATTAAGTCTTGGTCTTGGTCTTGGTCTTGCGTATAAAGTCCTGGTCTTGGTCTTAGTCTTGCGTATTAAGTCTTGGTCTTGGTCTTAGTCTTGCGTATTAAGTCTTGGTCTTGGTCTTAGTCTTGCGTATTAAGTCTTGGTCTTGGTCTTAGTCTTGCGTATTAAGTCTTGGTCTTGCTCGTTTTATCTGTTACTTATTTTTTCTACTTTTGAATATCACTATTGTTAAACGAGTAAATTAATAATAATTTACAATCTATTATTAACTAACAAAACACTTTACTCTATTAATATTCAAAAAAATTTTAAATAATACCACTTTTTAATTATAATGTTTTAGTATAGTAGATTAACTTAAACCCTTCAATAATTATTTGGTTAAACGATTTAATAGAACGTGAGAAAGGCAATTAAACATAATTATTTTTTCACTTTTGTTTTCTTATAGAGCCCGTTTTGCCCCCCGTCTTTCCTTATAATAAAGTATTTATAATTTATTTTTTCATTGATGCCCACGAATGCATAGTAACCATCGAGCTGACTCGTTGTTCAATCGATTCCGATGTTTTCGAATCACAAGCGATGCTTTTGAAAACATCCTTTCAGCTAAAACAGATGTAGCCGAAATTGATAAAAAATCTCGAGCCATGATGTCTGGCCAAGGAAATTGCAGTTCATGACGTTTTTTTTTATCCTTAATGTTACAATTTAATAAAGGAAACTGACGATTCCTAGTACCAAAAATATTTTGTTTCGGGAAAAGCATGTGTTGACGCTGTTACAAACATTTTAACTCATAGATGCTCCGGAAGTAAGAATTTTTAGTTTAGTCTTGTTTTTTTGGTCTTGGTCTTGCATATTTGGTTTTGGTTTATTGGTCTTGTTCTTGTTCATTCGGTCTTAGTCTTGGTCTTGCTTTTTCGCAAGATCAAGACCAAGACTGCAAGACCAAGACCAATTTTGCTCATCACTAAAGACGATTCATGTATAATTCAATTAAAGGTAAATGAAAATGTATGGGGTTCACATCAATATGTCATCAATTTGGCCGAGTTTTGTAGCTTCATTATTGATTGGTATATAAATTGCCTAAACTATACTAGCCTTTGCCGGCGGCTCTCGTATATACAGTATCCCACGGGAACACTACTTTTTCAGGACAAAATGTAACCTGATATAAAATGTAATAGGTTAGTTGGGGCAAGAAAGGTTTTTTTTTACTTTCCGGGCTTAGAGGAACATAATTTATGTTTACCCATAGACCATAGACCACCTTGCCCTAATAATGTAGAAAACTAGGAAATAAAATGTTATATTTGTTTAGTAGGTTATGTCAAGTTATGTCAAGTTTAATATAAATATTACGTCGGTTTCATGATGAAATGTTGAGTTTTAATCTTGAAATATACAAGAGTTTCATATGGAAGATATATTTTCTCAAACTAAATTATTATAGTGTATAATTTATGAAATAAGACTTTAATTATACGTCGTAATATGTTCTGCAGTATACGTCTCAATATGTTCTGCAGTATACGTCTTAATATGCTCTGCAGTATGTCTTAATATGTTCTGCAGTATATGTCTTAATATCTTCTGCGTGCTTTTTGTCCTGCCATTCGTAGACTGAAGCAGAATTTTCCACAGTTTGAGAAAGAAAGAAGGTGTATTTGGTAAAAAACAGAACCATCATTTATATAAATTCCACATTGCCTACTCATTGAGTATCTATTATTATTGCGACTTGCGTCAATTTTTTATACCAAATAAAATTACATAGCACGCTTTACAACACTGACCAGTTAAGCAGCTGTGAGGTCATTACACTCACCGCTGATTTCAGAATAAATTTAATAATTTCAATTCAACCAACTGAAATCGTGTAATGACCTTTTCAGCATCGTCGACACTACATTTTTTTTTTTGTTTTTTTTCGTTTTAACTTCTTTACATGGGCAGTTAATCATTTCCCCAAAGCTCCTGTAATTGTTTTTGCAAAACATCATATGTATTAAGGTGTAACACCTTTTCATGTAAATGTGTGTAAATAATTGAACATCACTTACCCTGTGGTCAGTCCCCACTCCTGGCCTCATGGGAAGGACGAGGACTAATCACAGATTAGCGGGGAATTCGCTAAGCATTTCATCAGCTTCGTTACAAATACCCTTTGTCCGTTTCGTATTTAAAGTAAATGTGTCACGGGTTCTTTATTTCAAATTCTAGGTATCACATATAAAGTATATTTTTTTTAATTAGTAATCCGAGCTACGAGTAAAGAAGGACCATCTCTCTAAGGCAGAAAAGCTAAAAAAACGGCCAAGTGCGAGTAGGTCTCGCGCACGAAGGGTTCCGTACAAAAATACACGTTTGTTATATGGTAGCCCCCCCTACATATTTATTTTATTTGCTTTAGCGGCACCAGAAATGCATAATCTGTGAAAATTTCAACTGTTTGACTATCACGGTTCATGAGATACAGCTTGGTGAAAGACGGACAGACAGACGGACGGACAGCGGAGTTTTAGTGATAGGGTCCCGTTTTACCCTTTGGGTATGGAACCCTAAAAGTTTCAGATACTAGTAATTATGTAAAGAATATTATGTAGTTCGGAAACTGGCGAGCATAGCGCTAGAGTCAGAAGTGTTTATGATATGAAGTTAGCAATAAGAGATGGTGAGAAGTTAGAAGTGAAGTGAGTTTAGTTATTTTAAATTTTTGTCGACTTTAGTAATTAATTCAGAAAAACGAAAAATCTAATTAATCGCGTTGTGGAAAATATTTTTTTATCCGACTGCGCCGGAAGGATGTTTTTCGAGTGTATGTATGTAATATGTATGTATATTATTTTGGCACGCTCTAAAGTCTAAACAGCTTGTCGCATTTGAGCTCGAGAGGTCCATGGAGCTGATATACCTCCATGGAGCTGATATGCCTCCATGGAGCTGATATACCTCCATGGAGCTGATAGACCTCCATGGAGCTGATATACCTCCATGGAGCTGATATACCTCCATGGAGCTGATAGACCTCCATGGAGCTGATAGACCTCCATGGAGCTGATATGCCTCCATGGAGCTGATATACCTCCATGGAGCTGATAGACCTCCATGGAGCTGATATACCTCCATGGAGCTGATATACCTCCATGGAGCTGATATACCTCCATGGAGCTGATATGCCTCCATGGAGCTGATATACCTCCATGGAGCTGATAGACCTCCATGGAGCTGATATACCTCCATGGAGCTGATATACCTCCATGGAGCTGATAGACCTCCATGGAGCTGATAGACCTCCATGGAGCTGATATGCCTCCATGGAGCTGATATACCTCCATGGAGCTGATAGACCTCCATGGAGCTGATATACCTCCATGGAGCTGATATACCTCCATGGAGCTGATAGACCTCCATGGAGCTGATAGACCTCCATGGAGCTGATATGCCTCCATGGAGCTGATATACCTCCATGGAGCTGATAGACCTCCATGGAGCTGATATACCTCCATGGAGCTGATATACCTCCATGGAGCTGATATACCTCCATGGAGCTGATATGCCTCCATGGAGCTGATATACCTCCATGGAGCTGATAGACCTCCATGGAGCTGATATACCTCCATGGAGCTGATATACCTCCATGGAGCTGATAGACCTCCATGGAGCTGATAGACCTCCATGGAGCTGATATACCTCCATGGAGCTGATAGACCTCCATGGAGCTGATAGACCTCCATGGAGCTGATATGCCTCCATGGAGCTGATAGACCTCCATGGAGGTATTATTAGATTCGTCGTCGTGAGTGTAACACCCAGGGTTTTTGTTTTTCAGTCGACAATAAGATTACTATAAATATAACGTGAGAATTATTGTATGGGCGAGAGACAAAAATACGTATCACTCAACTCAGATAAAATTGGAATTTCGCCGCTTTCTTACAAATTTACACCCTCGCCAGCCACACTCATTTACCGCTGCGCGCGCTTTAACAGACGGTCCTTCACGTATAGAGATAGAGATAAGAGATGGTACTCCTTTCCTCTAGTATCCATCGCTACAGTGTTGCCTATTCCTTGAATATGAGAGAGCTCCAAAATGTAAGTTTCTAAATACTTCAAAAATATAAAATATTCAAGGGGAACTGCTGAACGAACCTAAGGGCATGTGAAGTGAACAACATAAAGGTTTAAGGATCCCCCCGCCCCGTCTGTCGTCTCTTGTAACCGGGGCTATCGGAAAGATCAAAACCTAAAAACAAAATTAAAGTAACCCCTAAATCGTCAGGCGGTCAGCGAGCTGATGATGACAATTATAGCTAAGAAAACTCTCGATCATGTTAGCTTTCAAACAAAAAAAAACTAGATCAAAATCGGTCTATTGGAGCTACGATGCCACGGACACGACACGGACACAGACAGACATTTCAAACTTGTAACACCGCTATATTTTCCTCCGGGGTTATAAAATTTTATCATCATATGAATGTTACAACATACAAGTCAGCGTCATATATTCTATTAACGTGGCGACGTGTTACCTCGTGAGAGTGCATGACAATATAAAACGGTCGCCATTTTGACAAGATGGCTCCCGCCAATACCTCATCAGGATTATGTTATAATTGGAAGCACACAAATCCAATTTCATTCACAATTACGCATTTCATTATATTTTCCACTTTCGTTGTTCCGATAATTATTTTCCGACTTTTCGCATTGATAATTATGTTTTAATATCATTATACTCGTAGTTATAAGCGATCATCGCTTACGGTAGTAATTCCGAGCAAATTAAATTTCGTTTTGTGAAAAATCAATTACCCTCACAGTTGTTTTAAGTTTAATAAAATAAAACAATTTAGCCGCTTAAAAACTTCAATAGGTAAATTTTGTCGGTACAATGACCAAAAAAAAAGATTGATATTAAAAATAAGCATAAATGAATCTCAGTTGAAATATAAATAAGTGGAATCTTGTCAAATAAAAACTGAGGCCGGTTTGTTTATGTATGTAGTGCGCGTGTTTGCACGCACTACATACATAAAACCGGTCAAATGCTAGTCGGACTCGCGCATGAAAGGTTCCGTACAAAACGGCAACCTGTCGTTGTTTGTGTTGTTTGTCCACATCTTTTATGAATAACGCAAACGTTACTTCACACCAGCTTCCTGTAAGGCCGTGATATCTGTTCTAACAGCCGGCCCATTCGAGCTGAGTCAACTCCCCCTTATATTGGCAATAATGATCTATATTACAATCATAAATTAGACATTTTTCTTTGTAACTATACCTAATGCTACCATACCGGGTGACTGTACCTACAGTAAATCTAGGTTGCTCTCGGCAATCTTCGTATTTCTATGGAAATTACATACGATGTATGTAGAACGACAATTGCCGACAGACATTGCGGTCGTGGTCCTACTGTTCATACTGTTAATCACTTAAAGAAGGGGATTGAGACAAATGATGTCTACTTACGATACGTCGACAGAATGTATTTTTTTGAAGGACATGAACCAGGAAACAAGCAACGCG
This sequence comes from Phengaris arion, assembly GCA_963565745.1. Lineage (NCBI taxonomy): Eukaryota > Metazoa > Arthropoda > Insecta > Lepidoptera > Lycaenidae > Phengaris > Phengaris arion. The sequence goes on along the minus strand of OY751444.1, from coordinate 2,995,935 downwards.
ACTGAGCGCCAGTATAAAGCCGGAACTATATTGTCCGGAATCCGTAAGGCCGGAGAAAATTCAGAGCATTGACATTTGACGTGACACTCGTGCGCTCGATTTTCAGCTTTAAGGGGCCCCATATATGGTCCGGTTTTCCTTCAGTTCGGCCCGAACGGATGCAAAATCGTATCGTCTGTGTGCAATTTCGAGATCGCATCAGTCGGTCGGATGGACTGTAGCGATTCGTTCTAGTGTTGCCAGCTCTGTTTTTGCGAAACTACTCAACTCGCGTCGATTTCTACTGAAAACTATTAAAATAATACTGAAAACTTTAAAAAAAGCTACTTAACTTAGGAATCCGTAAAGCCCCCAAATAACGATGGCATTTTAGGTTTTGTTATATTAAAAAAATATTATATTGAATTTTATTATAAATTTTACCGTGAAATAAAAAATATACTAGGAAATATTTTGTATATAGGAATTAAACGGTGTTATTCTAATACACGTCAATAAAAATTCTGGCGTGAGTATGAAACACTTTATTGTTATTTTAGCAAAACACAACTCACATAACAGTGTTCACAATACCAAAAAACTGCACATCAACACTAAATCACAAGAGTCCCGGTTAAAACTTCTTATGCCATTCAAAAATGTCTACCTTTTTACAATTTTCGTTTTTAGCCACCGCGCCCTAGTAACCGCGCTCTCATTGGTTGAGCGCGGACCACACACGTACGGTCGCATTCACTTTAATAAAATTTACCGCCGCGAAACGTTCAGATGCGTTCTGTTACAACGGGTTATATAAGCAAATTATGGACGAATGTATTATTATGATAAGGCTGGCTATTTCCTACTAAAACACAAATAGCAACTAAATTCCTACTGAGGAAAAAATACTTAATTAAGTAGAAAAACTTTGTAATATAACTAAGTAGGCAACATTTATTCTGGACTGAACGGACCACGTGTGAACGAATCGCTTCAGTTATCGCCAGAGCCGCGGCCGTGTGTCGTGTACAAGCGTGGTGAGTTTTCGCGGTGTTAAATTATTACGCAATTATTAAACACGACCGTAGCTCGCGGCAAACCAGAACGAACTGATGCGATTTTGCCGTGTGTGTGCTCGAATCCGTTCAGGCCGAACTGACGTCAGTTCTAACTGAAACGATCGGCCTCTCGTCTGTGGAGGCCTTTGTGTTTCAGCGCAGAGTTCTATTTTCAGTGCTCTGAAATATCCCCGGCCTTACTTATGAATTCCGGGCACTATAAGGTTTGGTAAAATCAATTACGGATATATTGGGCATATCATCTACTGCTTATGTAAAGACGTTTATACAAAGAAATATTTGTCATACTCAAAGTAAAAAAATATCCCGATTTTTCTAGACCTTATATATTACCGCCGCCCATGGATATACACTATGTATGCAAACTACATTTGTCATGAAGTCCCATCATTATGTGAACTCGTTATATTATGTAACGCCAGTGGCGATCGTCCACCGTTTCCCCAGAACTACCTACAAGCGCCGGGCCTAGGCCGAAATGAAAAGAAAACATCAACGGATTGGACCGCTGATTGGCGCATCAAACATTCACGGGAAATGCCAGCGACGTACCGTATAGGGATATCACAGACATATAAAATAGTAATTATGTCTATGGACGCTTCACACCACGTCAATCTGGCCTCGTGGTGAGTATCCGAAGAACTCGTGTTACGGGGACCAGATTTTATATTATATTACACAGTACACAGATATTGTACACACGTGACCATGGCCGAGGATCATTGAAAACGTTTTGTTTCCTCGGCGGAATTCGAACCCGCGATCTCCGGCTGGAGCGCAAACGCGCTAATCACTGAGCCACAGAGGCCGTCAAAAATACTCAGGAGGTCGATTCTGCTATATCAGCCTTACGATCTCATGTAATAACAAAATGGTATTGTCATAAGCGACACACAAACGTCAATTGATGCTTTACAAAAGTCAAACGCGTAGTTGAAAAAGACTTTGGGTCAGTTTATGATAACATGAAGGTTCATATTTTATGATTCATTGATAGTAAATTGAAAGTGCAAGTTAAATACGAGAATTGGGCGCTTCTGTTTAGACCACAGAGGCTCTTTAAAAATATCGAATGGTGGAACCATCGGTGTCAGATACTGCTTATGTCAAGACTCAAGACGTTAAAACAATCGAAAAGTCTATAATTATTTATACTAAATAAAATTACGGTAGGTAATTATTAATTATCTTAAAGAAACAGGTAATCTCAAGTTGAAGCAAAGGCATTGCCTACATAACATTAACATCAGCTGTGTGACTTCAATGACTTTAACAGCGCCCTCAAGAACGTAATGTAATTTTATTCAGTACAAATTTTAGAAACTGTTAATTACTTAACAGCCACAACGTCTTGACATAAGCAGTAGATCATATGCCCAAAATATCCGTAGTTAAGCATTATGTATAAGCTTTTTCACGGATGTGTTATCCTTAAATATATTACGTCAATGTGCAACATATTTCGAGCGGAAAAGTAATACGGTATTTGATTTTCACGTTTGTACCACACCAGCTATTGCCACCGATACTGGCGTCAATGGTACCCACTATCCACTACCTAATATATTCGAGAATTAGCAGGAGTAGACAGAGAAATGTAATCGACACAATGCGATTATGCGACATCTATACTTGTTAAGGACAGCGGCTTCCCAGTGATATAACACATAGTGAGTGTATAAGGGAACGCTACATAGTTCTTAAAAACTTTTTATAAACTCTAAGAGTGAAATTTTGTGAAAATTAAGAGTGTTAATTGCATAGCATCTGTGAAAAATTGTTTTTGAACGTAGGTTTTTTTTTTGATCATATATTAAAAACAGTGGCCTATTTTTACGTAATTCTTTTTGCATTATATAAACAAAAGTGATTAGTAAATCTTGACCTTAAAGTAAATGGATAAAAAGTCATTACAAAAATAGTGATGAAAATACATCGCATTTGGTGGTACTTTTAACTTTGAACGTGAATATTTGTAACTGTATGTAAGTGTGTGATTATATAATACTTTATATATGTGGAAAAGTAAATAAAGAGTTTCACAAAATGTGTTTCACTATCCCTAGCTCATGGTGAATACGAAAAACGGCAAAAATAGCCGTATATGATAGTAAAAGTGAGACGGTAAATCGGCTCACGGGAGGCGTGACCGAGGGGCTCTCTATACGGCATTGACATGAGCTAGAATAGTAAACCGATTTTTATGTACAATATTATCCTCAACCCGTGTATTATTCATACGTCTCGCTCTGCCTATATCGGTGTAACCTTGCTATCTTCGAGTCCGAACCTAGCCGGCGTTGGAAAAATCCAATGGAAAATTACTTTACAATACTTCTATACTCATTTATTATTATAAAGATTTCCTCTTTATAATATTAGTAAAGATATAGAGTGAGTACTCTATTATCTTTACAGACTAGACACGAGTGTGTCTCGTACCTAATTAAGCCTTTGAACGCCATGTCGCCTGTATGTCACCGCCATGTCACCGCCATGTCACCGCTGACCGACGTACAATTTTTTTCGCGTTACAAAGTATTATGTAATAATTAAGTAGGTAGGTAAACTAATAAATTTTAAAAATACTACATTACTAGCTTTCGCCCGCGGCTCTGCCCGCGTAAATACAGTATCCCACGGGAACACTGCACTTTATCGGGACAAAAAGCAGCCTGTTTTAATCCAGAGTCTAAACTACTACAATACCAAGATTCGTCTTAATCAATTCAGGAGTTTTTGCGTGAAGGAGTAACAAACATCCACCCATCCACCCATCTATCCATCCATACAGACTATTACTTGTTATACTGCAGGCTTAAATAACTAGATTATTATTTAAGCCTGCACGTATTTAGTTTTTATAATTATGAAGACTGCATTCAGTAAAAGGCTGTAGATTTGTAATAACAAACAAAACACCTTATTCAATAGACAGTTAACGCTTTATTTATAAGATTGAAATGATCATGGAAAAAGGTTACAAACATAACTTTACAATCAATTCAATTTAAGAGACCGATATTAGAAACAAAATGGAAAAATACCTTCTCAACATTTTGTAACAAGCTAACTATATGGTTATGAAGTCAAGTATCCGGCAAGCCATAGTGGGAACTGACAAGCTACATTGTGAACCGGCTAGCCAGAAGCCACGTCGTGCAAGTTGCAACTAGCTAGTTAACTAATTGCCACCGGCCCACAGACGTTGTTGGCTCAAAATACAAAGATTGAAAGGAATTCCGGCTTCGGCACGACAAATAGGGGTTTTGTGAGGTTTTTCTATATTTTTTCTTTGGTCTTATTGAAAGAAATCAGTCAATAGTCTACTGCGAGCAACGTATAAGGTATGGATCTTTTACCTACCTAGGCTTCAGTGTTCTAAGAATAACGACCTAGGCTTTATAGGATGGAAATTTCCATAATTTCTTATGTCATTTTCAGTGTATTTTTACCGTTAAATTAAATGAGATTTGAAGATTTAGGATGTTCTATTAAGATTTAAATATATTATAAACGACTGAACGTATTGCGCTAAGATTCTACCGACGGATAGTTATATAATGTAGGAATTATACGCACCCGCTGGGAAAGTGTTCCTCAATATTCACCCCTTACCGGGATGACATTGAGCTCTTAACATTTTATGAAGTTCTAGTTTACATACAATTTATTTAACGTGGATATTGCCCGCGACTTCATACGCCCAAAAGGTAATCCCGCCGGAACCGTGGATTTTGCCGCGATAAAAGTAGCCACCATCGGTTATTAGGTTAACTGTCGTTTTTAGAGTTATTCCCGCATTTTTTTCTACGTTTCTCACCGTTTAAACTTTCCCCGAACTTTCAAAATCAAAATTATCCACGTTCTAGCGAGACATAGAAACTGCAATTCATTTTTTAGGACAAGAATAAAATTACGTGAGAAAAAATACCGGCCAAGTTCGAGTCGGACTCGTGCACGAAGGGTTCGGTACAAAACGGCAAAAAAATCACGTTTGCTGTAGGGGAGACCCTATTAAATATTTGTGTGGTTCTGTTTTTAGTATTTTTTGTTATAGCGGCAACAGAAATACATCATCTGTAAAAATTTCAATTGTCTATCACAGTAACGGAGATACAGCCCGGTGACAGACAAGACGGACAGACAGGCAGACAGCGCATGACAGACTCATTAATATGCTCTCCTTTTAACCCTTTGGGTTACCTACATTCTTTGTAAATAGTTTAGTTTTTAGGGTTCCACTAAAAACGAAATTATTTACAAATCGTAAAGATCTACATAAATGTTGTTTGCAAATTGCGTTCACAAGGACCCGCTTGAGTTGCATACAACTTAAAGCGAACTTAAAACGAGTCTTCAATCCACTCAATGTGGGAAACGTCAATTTGAATTAAAACGCTTATCACAGCCCGGGGGTGGGGCGGGGGCGTGCGGAGGGTGAGGAGTTGGAGCTCTTTGTCTGGCCCCGGATTAATTACCACATTGTGGGGCCATGCGGGCCACTATCTGAGGATAGCATTATTCTGGACGTCTTGGAGTAATACTGGCATTGGATGTGATGGAGAAACGATGTCGTTTTGATACCAATGGCTCAAGTGAATCACACTAATAATATTATTTTAAAATTGTTATTCTGTGTGTACATTTTCTATAAAAAACTAGAAATTATTGCTATTGAAAATTTACAGGCTTTTGGATTTCATTGTATTTGTGAGCCGAGTTCGCACTCCGCACCCTTTGAGAGATTTTCTAATGCAGTAATACACGATATTGAAGAAGTACTATGTAACATAGAGTGTACATTTTATAAAGGTATTATTTAAGGCCGGCAACGCACCTGCAGCTCTTCTGATGTTGCGAGTGTCCATGGGCGACGGTAGTTGCTTACCATCAGGTGACCCGTTTGCTCGTTTGCCCCCTTATTTAAATAAAAAAAATAATAATAATTGTGTGTACATTACAAGATTAGGTTTTCCCACTAAAAGATTTAAATCTTTCATATTGCAATTTTAGCAAGAATAACTTACTAAAATTCCCAATACACCAAGATTTGCCGTAATAAGTACGCTTATCCTCAAAAAAACTTAGCCAGCCCCTATACAAGTTACATTTATCACTGAATCTGTTACCAAAAGGACAATGGCGTACAGAATAAGCCCCATTCTGAGATAACTTGGCCTTTTATCTGCAAAAGTTTACCTATGGGACAAGTTTAATTTTATCAGACAACTTCGCAGTTCTGGCAGACAACTGAACCGTCTAATTTTTGAATAAACTATTCCATTCGACAGCTTTTTGAATTCCGAACTCATGCGGATAATTCTACTTCTTCTTCTTTGTAATGGTTTTTGAGGTGAACTCCTTTGTCGGTTGAATATATAGGAATATAGTTTTTATTTTGATAGTTATAGTACAGATTAAAGACGAACAGGCAACAGCTGTGTGTGTGTGATCATGAAAAATCCGGTAATATTCGTGGACCGCAGAAGAGACAAATTTCGTGTTTGTGTTTTAATGTCATGTGAGATTGTGATGTGTGATTGTGTGTGATTGTTGTTGGCTGTCATGACGTTAAATAAAAGTTTACTACATTAACTACTTACTTGTGCCTAATAAATGTTAAAAGATTGTAATATAAGAATATGAAATACAAATAATATAAAAGTATTAAACAAAAATATGGTTGTGTATTGTACCTACTGCTTGCATGAAATTTATTGGAATACTTAAAAATATATCTATATATGGTAGAAAATGCCACAAGGCATTAAGCCCGCCTCCGGGGCGGATCAGCTCGAATAGGTAAATAATAAAATATCTTATTATTTACCTATTCTGATTATAATAGTAAATATTTCATTTGCTAGCAGATGCTTCTTGCTTTATTATAAGAGCGTCCTTGACCTAGTGAATAGACCCCTTGAGTCACACACGTGACGGTGTAGGTTCGATGCCGGGGTGCGGTGCTAAGCTCACTATCTCAATAACCTTTTAGTTAGAACGGTTTAAGTAAACATCATGAGGAAAATACGTGATCACGTGATTTCGATCATTGTGTTTTAAAGCAGACAGTTTAATTTACCCTAATCTTGTGAGTTCTGTGACAACCCTGACATCACAAAATTTCGATCGATTTCTCTTTAAGTAAGTATAGTAGGTATATTATTTACTTTGTGGTTATAGTCTTTGCGCTTATGTTATAATATATAGATATGTAATGACGTGTAAAATCAAGTACCTACAGATAAAATTTGGGCACATGATAAAAAAGAAATTCACGCGCTATCAGCTAATTCACGTCACAGACTGATTTCGCATCCCTTTTCTAGCTAAGTCTTAAGTTAATTTTATGTTCTTTCAATACCAAAAACATTAATAAAATACTAAAATTATTACTGTATTATAAAACACTCAATATCTTGTACAAATGATATTTTACAAAGTGTACTTAGCGGCGTTTGAAGTGTATTGGAGATCAAGGCTCGAGAAGTATTTGATGGAATTGGCGGGTAATAAACCGTTTGCGCGGGAAAATACTCGTATATCGACACTGGTCCTGATGATAATTGACCGTTTACCTGTTACATAATAACAAATCCTTACTAATTTAAATTACTAGCTGTGCCCAACAGACGTCATAACTATTAACTGAAATAAATAGCAAATAACTACCTACATATGCCTACGACCGACTCCAGCACCTACACCTACGACCGACTCCTGCACCTACACCTACACCTACGACCGACTTCTGCACCTACACCTACGACCGACTCCTGCACCTACACCTACACCTACACCTACGACCGACTCCTGCACCTACACCTACACCTACGACCGACTCCTGCACCTACACCTACGACCGACTCCTGCACCTACACCTACACCTACACCTACGACCGACTCCTACACCTACGACCGACTCCTGCACCTACACCTACGACCGACTCATGCACCTACACCTACGACCGACTCATGCACCTACGTCGCTAGTATTTTTACCCCCCGACGAAAACAGAGCGGCGTTATAAGTTTGACGTGTCTGTCTGTGTGTCTATCCGTGGCATCGTAGCTCCCAAACGGATGAACCGATTTGGATCTAGTTTTTTTGTTTAAAGCTGACATGATCGAAAGTGCTCTTAGCATCATCAGCAGCAGCTTGACAATTCGGGGGTTACTTAAAAATTTTATTTTATTTTTTATAGCCAAATCGTAAAACAATAAAGTATGTAACACCTTTTGTGCCTACAATGTTTTATGCAAACAAAGAATTTATTTATACAAATAAATGTGAGGTGGGTTTTATTGATTAGAGCGCAGGTGATATGAAAAATACGTAGTTTACAACATTTTCTCATTCATGTCGAATGCACTCGCAAAAATTCATTAAAATCGGTCAAGCCGTTTCGGAGTTCTCTAACAAATACTGTGGCACGAGAGTTTTATATACTGGGCATTTTTTTATCCTGTTTCGAGAGAAACAAGGGTAAGTTTTTTTTTTATGTTTTTGTTTACATGTAGATCACATTGAATCGGGACGGAGTGATACTGTATCAACAGGCTCGCACTTGACAAAATGACAAAGACAGCATGACTTAATCGCCACTTAAAATAAGTAACGTTTAGCGGCCTTTGAAGTTTGAATTTACTTATCCCAGAATATATTATTAGGTTTTACATGTTAATTAACCCCGATATTATATTCGTCTTAACTCTAATCCAGCATTAGAGTTACCATACACGCTACGGTGCACCGGACCGGTCTGCCTCCACAGGTTGACCGCAACGAGTGTGAGTTTTTGTAACTGCGCAGGCGACCAGAGCAAGATCAAAAATCAATTCTTTCGATTGACACCTGTTTCGGTGTACCTGGGCCTGTGTGCGTGTACTCCAGCGGCCTGTGCAGGTCGCGCCTAAGAAGGCCTAAAAATGCCATCGCGTCATCATGTTCAATCGATGCCATCGTAAAAAGAACTGTGTGCTGCGCGCGAGTTTTTGTCTGGCTTAGCTGTTTCGATGCTATAAAAATTGTAGTTAACTTCTTCACGGCGAGTGGTGACCAAAATAGTGTCAGCTTCGGCGCACAGCTGGAGTTTACTCTAAAAAGTAAAACTTGGTGTGCAACGCAAAGCGACCGACGCATCTTCGGCTAACATCGTGTGACATCGTGCCGTGTGACCGTCAGACATCTTGAATTCGATTTTACTCCTATAGATTTTCATACCCCGGGCTTATTTATATATGAAAATCGTTTTCGAAATCGAAAACTCCAAAACTCGCACTCAGCACACTGAATACCGCACCGATACGCCGTCCCCTAACAATCATAACATCCCCATTCCCCACACACATGAGATGCGCTGGCAAAGCTGTCCCCTCTCCGGTAGACAGTAGCGTGTATGGCTTACTTTACATAATCACTAAGTCGAGTTCATTAGGAAACTCACAACGCTGTAAAATTCTAGTCCAATTTCAAATATGATTTGCCTCCGTAATCCGGCTGAGGTGCATTGGATGTGGTGTTATAATATCCTACTAATATTATAAATGTGGAGTTTGTGAGGATGGATGGATGGATGGATGTTTGTTACTCTTTCACGCAAAAACTACTGAACGGATTTCGATGAAATTTGGTATGGTAGTAGTATGAGTTCTGGATTAACAAATAGGTTACTTTTTTATAATGAACAAGTACAGAGTTCCCGTGGGATACTGTATTTGGCAAAAGCTAGTAAATATTTCATCGTGGCTTCGTCACAAATGTGCCGGATAATAGCCTTACACGTTGTGTTTCGCTGAGTGAATCAGTTGCCAAGGGAGTATTTCAAGGACTGGGAATTTACTTGTAAGTTGTAACTACCCTGGTGTTGCGAGCGTCCATGGGCGGCGGTAATCGGTTGCCATCAGGTGAACCGTCTGCTCGTTTCCTGGTATCAGTCATGCGTAGTTGGAACGGAATATGGTAACGACCAAACTGATCGCCCGCTGGTAAGCTGTTATACCGTCACCCATTGTACATTTCAAAACCCACATTAAATAAATAATAAATAAAATAAATAAATAAACATTTATTCGACTTTTTTGACATCACACTATACACAACGAGAAAAACAAATTGCACGGATAGAGAGAAAAAAAATTGAACATAGCGAGGACATAATTAAACAAAAATCAAAACAAAGCAAATAAAATAATAACAATAATACAAACAACACAAAGCGAATACAAAAAAGAGGTAAAAAATATGCAGGAAGTGTAATGCACAAACCGTCGAAATGGAATCCACACAGGTTAGTGACCGTGGATACTACACAGCCCCTGGTATTCTGTGGACCCATATGGTCAGGCGTGAGACGGACTACTCCAGGCACATGATTTGTTTAGTAATAATAGGTCTTTCCCTATGAAATTGCCGTTTTGCATTTCGAATTTCAAATCAAAATAATTTTTGTTTGGCTAAGAATTCTAATTTCAAATTAATTTTATTTTAAAAACATGGAACTCTTTTTCCAAAGTAGTCATTTGTTAATTGATTAGTGTTACATTTTCATCGCATTTCAATCTTTTTCGTCATCATGGATACGTTAAAAATTCGAGCAATTATGGAATATGAGTACCGTCGTGGCAGCGACGCGGCACAAGCGGCACGCAACATCAACGACGTTTACGGAGCTAACACTACAAACCAACACAGAGTACTTGTACAGACTCACGCGCTGCACCGCACTCCGCGCGCGATTCCCGCATAGCGAGTGTCTTTAATACTTAAACGCCCGTTTTAAGATAATATTTTATTTAAATCTTTATTTATTACAGTTGGATGTTGCCAGCGACTTCCTGTGCAGACAACTAGTTCCCACGGGAACCGTACATTTTGCCGCGCTAAAAAGCCTACGACCGTTCGCGCGGTCTAATCTAAATCTGTACCAAATTTCATTAAAATCGGTCGAGTAGTTTCAAAGCCTATTCAATTCCAACAAACAAATCTTTCCTCTTTATAATATCAGACTTCACCAACACCAACAAATCAAACACCAACAATCCCCCTGGTCCAATGGTTTAGAGCTTGGGTCTTGACTCGAAGGTCGTGGGTTCGACTCCCGCGTTGGAACTACAAATGTCGTTTCCAGGTTTGGTTAGGACAATGCAGGCTGATCACCTGATTGTCTGACAAGATGATCCATGCGTCGGATGGGCATGTAACATGTCGGACCTGCGCCTAATCTCTCGCCAGTCGTGTCGGTCATCCGTCCCATTGGGTTACGAGAGTTAAGGAAGAGAGAGTGCTCTTGTGTACTGCGCACACACTTGGGCACTGTAAAATCACTCCTGCGTCCTCCTGCTCCTCCTCCTGTGGCCATGGTTTCAATGGAACACAACGGCCACCGCCACCGTGTGTGTTATGTGGCTAAAAAGTTTAATTTGTTGGGCATTAAGCCTTTACTTAGTTTGTTTTAGTTATATAAAAATAGTATGATTTTTTTGTTAATATAACAAAAGGAAAATAAAATATACTGAATACTGATTAATTCAGTTTTTTTGTAGGTAACAGTAAAACCTTTCCTATGGGAAGGACAAAATTTAACAAAATAAGACATTTTGTCGGCTTATCGCCACCGTAGTAATTATTTCTAATTAGTTTTGTACAAAAAATTCAAAGGATTTGGGCTCCACAAAACTGAAAAGTGTAAATACTACATACAAATATTATGTATGATGTTTTTTTACAATAATGTAAAAAATATTGCACCCATATTTTTTACTTGAAATGCACCTACTCGTAATTACAAAACAACACATAAAATCTTAATTTTTCATTAATTTTATACCTACTTGTTTCTGAATGGTAAGAAATATATTAATAAGCCATCAAGTCTTGATATTGAGTGTAGAATTCTCGCAGGGGGACTACATGGTCACAAGACCCCACAGAGCCCTATAGGGAGTTTACAAGAGCCGAGAATCGTATAGTTAGGGAAGGGAAGTGTTTCTAATTTATAATTGCTACGCCCGCGAACACGCACTTCAGAACATTATGGTAATTCTGTTGAGATCCAATTTCATCTGAACTTAAACAAGAGATTGCGGAGGAGAATACTAAAAACGTCGATAGAATTTTCCCATACCGACTATTTAGGCTAAGAACTCACGGAGCTATTTTCAGTCGACCCGCCGCGATCGTGTCATCGATCGCGAGCGATTTTATCACAAAACTCGCGAGGACGGTTAGTAGCGCGATTACGCAGTCGCCGCGGTTGCGATTTTCGCCCGCAAATCGCAAAACGGGCGACGCCGCGGGCGTAAATCGCGTCGTGAGTTCTATATTGGCATTCGACAGAAGCTGCGGGCCCGCAATCGCGGAGGGCGCGACCGATAATCGCTCCGTGTGTTGCCTTACCGTATTCAATTTGTCACTTGACTGTCAAAGTGTTTTATTAGTGCGTTCAGTTTGCCTGTTTGGTTTATTTCAAACAAACTGGCCGGTGCCTAGTGGGTTAGTAGGTGTACTTATATTTAGGTGTAGATGTAGGTTGTAGATGTTGGTGTAGGTGTAGTTATTTACTTATTCCTACAAATTTAGGACGGAACAACGTGTGTCGAGACAACTAGTGCCTACCAAGTAAAAAAAAAATAGAGTCAAACTTAAAATTAAATTTAAATGTGAAGGATTGTGAGGATGGATGGATGGATGGATGCTTGTGCTCTTGCTCTTGCACTGCACATGCTCTTTAACGTAAAAATTAATTAACGGATTTTAATGAAATTTGGTAGTTCAGGCTCTGGATTACAACAAAGGTTACATTTCATCCCGAGTGTGATGAGTCCCGAGAGAAAGTGTTCCCGTGGGACACTATTTTCGCGGCGAAGCCGAGGTGAATGCCAGTATTTCAATATGCTAAATAATAATAATTATTATTATGAGTATGCTGATTACATAAATTAATCATTGGTCTCGCTGGGCGCTCGACAAGATAGAGCTCTACCTAACAACAAGAGCTTCGTCAACGCGGCAGCTCAATATTGTAGTGTGTAAAGTGACAATTGACTTACATATGACAAATTGTGTGTGTGCGTGTAAATTGTGATGCCAACTACTCAACTTTTGCCCGATTTAATGGGAAAAATATCTTGTGACGGTCTATTAGTTAAGTTATTAAAGTGAAACTTTTATTACATCGTCTCAAACTTTTTCGTCTGTGTGTTGCATGTCGCGTAACGGTCAGCCGCGGAGTAGGGATAAAGTGAAAGGCGCTCGTCAGAGCAGCCGAGGCCAATATGGCGGCGCCTATAGTTCGCATCAGCTGACCGTGTAGTGTATAGACTAGTACTCATTTGTGCCAGTGCTCCACGCTATTTTGTTATTAAGTTTCACTTTTACCGTGGTTTCATAAAACCACACAATCCTTTTTTGGTTATAAATGTAGCTAAGCTTTTGCCCCCGGCTTCACCTGCGTAAATACAGTATCCCACAGGAACACTGTACTTTTAACTTTCACATTTATAATTATGGTTTACGGGCTTCTTCTTTAGAAAAATAATAAAAACACTGTACTGGCTGTTTTACACATAATATATTTATATAATAACTTTACTTAACGTTTTTTTATATTTTTAAAATATTTTTCGACCTATGCTTCTGGGGAATAGTTACTTAGTTCCATGGGTAGAATCATAATAACTAGGTTACATAAATGAAATAGGATATTATATTATAATAAAATACAATGACAATAAAGTCACATCATTAAAATATCAACCACAGGGAACTTGATTCTTGCATACGCGGCAACACTGAATGGCGTTTTGAGCTCATGTAATTTTATGTTGAAATTTCGAAGTTATACGATACTTACTGATGATATGTGATTCCAGTGTCCTTCTTACTTCTTGACGAATTATTTTTACATAGTTTCACTACGAAACTGGTAATTTTTCCCGATTAAAACTAAAATTGAATATTAATTCGTGATGTTCACCTGTCATAAGCGTTCAATATGACCGGCTCGGGTAAGCCGACCTCAGCTGAGTATTCATTGCAATATTTGTCAGCTCGGTCTGGTCGAGCGCGCATCGAGACCAATAATTAGTCTATAGCTGATATAACAAGAGGAATGTACATATTCCCCCCCCCCCTCCCCCCTACCTATCAGAACTTGTAGATCGTCTATAAGACTTGTAGACCCTCAAAAAGACCTTGTAGACCCCCTAATAGACCTTGTAGACCCCTATACGGTATTTTAGACCACTTTAAACTCCCGTAGACCCCTAAATCCCAGGGTCAGCGTATTTCCTCATATTTAGCATTCACAAGATACTTGTAACGAAGGGATTCCGATTAATTACGGGAATTATGAATTCGTGAAACAATTCAGTTAATTATTACATTTTAAAAGGTCAAGCAAGAATCAGCATTCTTATTCTGTTGAAATCCCTGCTTAATATTATATAGATGTGAATCAAACAAATTCACGTTTGTTTGTTTGTTACGCTTTTACGTATATTTAAACCTTACCCATATTTAATCAAAATCCATTCAGTACGTTTTGAGTGAAAGAGACACAAACATCGATCCATCCATCCATCCTCACAAGCTTTCACATTTATAAGAGTACTAGTTTTTGCCCGCGGCTCCGCTCGCTTGTAAAGTATCTCACGAGAAACTGTAGGTACTTTTCCGGGATAAAAAGTAGCTTATGTTTTAATCCATAGCCTAAACTCCTCCCATACCAAAAATTTAATCAAAATACGTTTAGTAGTTTTTGCATGAAAGAGCAACATCCATCCGTCCATCCGTCCTCACAAACTTTCACATTTAAATAGTAGTAGGATTTGTAAGGAAATAATCGTCAAACTGCGAACAGTATGTTGGTAATAATTTCGCTGCTATTAGGTCGGTTTTCTGGTATTTTTCTGTATTTCTCACCGGCTCGTTCGTGCCGAGGCATTAGTGTAATTCGTTCCGTAACAAGACTGTTAATTGTACAAGTTGGTGGGGGCGATCCATCAGGAAGTCGGTTTGAACTTGTTATTGATGGTGTGCTGGATCCAACTCGTTTTTGTTACTGAGTAATGGAGTTATCTATCACGGGTTGAATACCAATTATTATTAATGTTTTATGAAATAGATTATTATTATTCCCTTTGGCCATCGCAACTAGCGTTCTAAAAAATATTTATGTAAATTTATTGTCTTAGATTATTAAATTAAAACAAAAAAACAAACAACAACAACAACAACAATAATAAAGTATCGGCAATGTGAGGTAACGCTGGTACTTGGTAACGATAACGGGTAACAGGTAACGCATGAGTCATGTTTTTTCGTGCGTGCAGCCGGCTCCATCGATTTATAAGACGTTATCACGTCAAAACCTTTATAATATTAGTGTATGATTGGTCTATGGATATTAGTAACGAATATAGATTCACATAATAAATAACAAACCTACTTGGCGTTGACGGAAATGACACACAAATAGCATTCATCGCCCATTTACCGTTATATTTTCAATATGAGTTATATAAGAGGGTGTGAAAAATGTCTGATAATAATGTTCGGCTGTTTGTTCCGGCAAATCGTACAAATGGAGATTACCGACAATAGGCTAGATGACTGAAGTTTTTTATTGAATAAATGAATAGTGATATTAAATATGAGTAACTTCTGAGAAGAAACAGTCTATCAAAAGTCAATATATTCAAAGGTACAGGCGATTTGTATACAAAATTTCGCAAATCTCGTTAAATCGCTCCATACTATAGTCGTACCGTCACTATCATCATCATATCATCATAATCATCCGTCACTCCAGGTTTCGAGAGTAATGAAAGAGAGACTGCTCTTGTGTACTGCGCACACGATTGGGCACTATAAAATATCGCCAGCGTAGCTGACCTGGTTTCAAGGAAACCGGTCACCGTCACCGACATCGGTGTGAGGAGCTATTAGCCTGATGAACGCTGATGATTATAGTCTAACACAATCTATCGTATTGAGTGGATTGAACAAAGAGCGATCTGCAATCTGCAGAGTGCAGATACACTTACTTCATCACTACAAGACCAAGTATACAGCACACAGCAGGTAGGTATTGTGCATCACTTAATATAGTAACAGCTTTCAGATTGATTACCAACAAATGTTTTATGTTAGGCTACTGGTTAGATACTTTAACAGTGGCGTATTTACCCTACGTCCGATGGGGCCACGGCCCGACGGCGCGGCGGACTGCGAAGGGCGCCGAAGCCGGCCTTCGTGGATATTTATGGGCGCTATTTTTTTTATATTCACAGACTTTCAGATAAGATTTTCTAAAATTTTGCTCGCACGCTCCGCTCGCTTTTTGCTGATTTTCAAAATCAGCAAAAAGCAACCTATTTATATATTTTAATGTCCAGTCTTTTAGGGCTTAAAGTTTGAAACAGATTTTAACCTGTAAAATAGGAAAAAAATTCTCGCCAGCTCTGCTCGCTCTCGTTTAACATAAAAAACATAATATTATGTTTATTTATAATTTAATATCGACGCGACGTTCTGTTTAATGCTGTTAATTTTATTGTATTTCTCCGAAGGTTTTATCTGTAAAATAGTTTTTTTTTTATTAAGAACATATTATATTAGGTCATTACATATGAAATTGGCATTTTGTAAAGGAGGAACATAAAGTCAATATTTTTTAAACATAATATATTTTTTTAATAAAGTATATACCATTGCTATCTATGCACTTTTGCCATTTTGCAGCTTTACTAAAAAAACCATTTGGACAGGAATCAATAAAATCTTTGAAGGCCCTGTGGACTGCCCCATCGGAGTTGAAGTTTTTCCCTTGCAAGAAGTTATCCAAATTTCGAAAAAAATAGTAATCTGTTGAAGCAAGGTTCGGGAAGTACGGTGTCTTAGACATTCCAATTGAAGCTCATCTAATTTGGTAGCCGTCTGTTGTGCAGTGTGTGGTCTAGCGTTATCCTGAAGCAGCATTGGCCTAGAGCGAATGACCAACCTCGGTTGTTTAGCAGCTACCTTTTCCATCATGATTTGCAGTTTCTGGCAATAGACATCTGCCGTAATCGTCTGGCCAGATTTAAGAAAGCTGTAGTGAACGACACCCGCACTAGTCCACCAAAAGCTCACACGTAACTTTTTTTGAATCAATTTTCGCTAGGGGCATGCTTTGGCTGGTTCGCCAGGGTTCAGCCATCGCGATGAGCGTTTCCGATTATCGTACAGGATCCATTTTTCATCACAGGTAATGATTCAATTTAAAATCCCTTCATTATTGTGCCGGCTGAGTAATGTAACGCAGCAGTCGACGCGCGTTTGTCGGTTTGTTGTACTCATTTCATGAGGTACCCACCTTTCAAGCTTTTTCATCTTCCCAATTTGCTTTAAGTGGCTTCATTTGGATTAAAACAGTTTTATCACTAACACCGCAGCCTGTAGCTAATTAGGACGTGTTTTGCGATGGATCCGCTTTCATGATAGCATTTAATTCTTCATTATCAACTTTGATCTCCGGCCGTCCACGGGGCTTGTTCTGCAGGTCGAAATTTCCAGATCGAAAACATTGGAACCAAAAACGCACTGTGTTTTCTTTTGCGACACCGCTGTCTTACACATCATTAATCCTTCGAGCCGTTTCTGCAGCACTGGTGCCACGGTGGAACTCGTACTCGAAAAAAATACGATATTTCAAGTTTTCCATTTTGTAAACAGAGTAACGCAAAGAAAAAACCAAAAGAGGAAAAAACAAATGAATTACGGTTTTCGAAACACAAATGCATGAGTAAATAGCGATATAAATTTTAAATTGGAATTCCTAACCTAACCTAACCAAAGTTATATTTGAGATCAAAGTTACAACACCAATTTCATATTTAAGGACCTAATATTATTTAGTATAGTTTCTTCGAATTCGAAGTGCACAGCCTTTCAGGGTTTAAAGTTTTTAACAGATTTTAACAAATAAAATAGAAAAAAAATTTGCTCACTCGCTCCGCTCTCTTGCGCACATACAGGGCAATATTTATATACATATTATTATATTAATTATCAACGTTTAGGCTGCTTATTTCCATTATAAAAGTTAAATACGTTTACTAACATAGTTTTAAGATAATTGTTACTAACAAAGTTATGGGCTAAACTCGTCTGAAATAAAGATTTATTTATTTATTTTTATTACGAATTATATATAATAGTTTTAAGATTAATCGGATTTTACCCTGCAAAATAAACAAAAAGTTTGGCTCGCTCGCATTATAATTAAAAATTCGCCTCTGCTTAATGGGGCGGGATGGCAAAGTTGATTGGCCCGCCGCTGTAAATACGCCTCTGTACTTTAGATAAAGGTACTCTATTCAGATCCAATTAATTTTTTTGGGTTTAATATTATATTAACTTAAGTCTTTACCTTAACTACACACTTATGTACCTACGCAGTACTTGCGAAATACAGATGTAGTGTTTGTACTTAGTGTATAACTATCTTAATAGGTATAAACACGGTCTAATGCTCACGGTACGGGGGAGGGGCACACGACTACAGTGAGAGCCACGGGCGAGCACTTAACCAAAATTTGTAGAGCTAAGTGCAAAAAAAAGACAGTTATCACACCTTTTGTACTTGGCCAAGTTTCCGTGCCGGTGAGTTTAGTTATAAAAATAATATAATGTACTAAATAGAATATTTCAAGGTTCTTTTTTATATTAGTTAAGCAGTTTTTTAATTTTTGTTTATAGTTTATTCTATTATATAAGTTATCTTTCATAGTTTATCTTTACTAACCTATGACAAGCAGCCAGGATGCAGGGACCTCCACTAATATTTCGACCGTGTCCTTGGGAAATCTGCTGCAATGCTCCCACTGTTCCCGATATTTTAAATCCTGCTCCCGACTGCTCGGAAACCCTTATCGCCCTGCAAAACAAACATCCATCACAATCCCATCCTTTCACAATTTCCGATGACGCATTACCACCACTACAAACGTCGACAGACAAAATACGCGGAGCCATCATGTCCTTTCTTCCGGGTTCAGCTGGCGGCCTCGACGGTCTCACCCCTCAGCATCTGAAAGACCTCACCAGCGGTTGCTGCGGGGAGACCGGCGAGAAGCTCCTGCATGAACTTACAAATCTGTGTAACCTGATGCTACGTGGAGGGGTCGCATCAGATATCGTGGACATTATGTATGGAGCTAACCTCTGCGCCTTGAGGAAGAGAGATGGTGGCATTCGTCCGATTGCTGTCGGCTCCACATACCGGCGCCTTACAGCCAAACTAGCTTGCAAATCGGTCACTTCCCTCGCGTCATACTTCTAGCCAAAACAGCTCGGTTTTGCCTGCAAAGGGGGTTGTGAGGCCGCCGTTCACTCTTTCAGGACAGCTATTCACAATCAAGGCGATGATGACTGTGTTTCTGAAGGTCGATGTCAAAAACGCTTTCAACTTAGTTGACCGAGGTGCCATGTTGGCCCAAATTAAATCTAAAGTACCTGCCATTTTACCATTTTTGCTCCAGTGTTACAACGACCCCACCAAACTCATTTACAAAGACCACCTCATCTCATCCGAAATGGGCTGCCAACAGGGCGACCCTCTAGGTCCAGCAATTTTCAGCCTTGCTATACACCCGGTCATCGAGCTTCTAAATTCAAAATTTAATGTTTGGTATTTGGATGATGGGACCCTTGGAAGCGATGCACCCACTGTATTATCAGACTTCCGCACTCTGATCAGCGAGTTCCAAAAAATAGGTCTGCAGCTGAACCTACCTAGGTTCAGCTGCAGACCTATTTTTTGGAACGTGCGAACGAAGTGCGAACTTTTTGTGCCAGACAGTTGTGGGGATAGAAACGCGATTATATCCAGCTTTAAAGAAATAGCTCCACAACTGTCTGTCATTAACAAGGATTCGCTCTTCCTTTTGGGTTCACCTATTTTAGACGAATCTCTCCCGGACTTCATAGAAAACAAATTACAAAATTTTAATGAAACTTAAGACCGCCTCCTCCAAATTAACTGTCACATGGCCTTTACTCTAATCCGTTTTTGCATTTTCGTACCTAAATTGACATATGTGTTACGGTGTTGTCAACTGTGGAAGTTCCCTCAACTTCTCAAACAGTTGGATGATACCATAAGACTAACGCTCTCCAATATTTTGAACACAAATTTCGATGACCGCGCATGGACTCAGGCAACGCTTCCAGTTAGGTTCGGTGGCCTGGGTGTTCGAAAGCCCTCTGAAATAGCGCTTCCGGCCTTCTTGTCCTCAGTCCACGCGCCTTTGGCTACAAGCATTACCGTCACCGTACACAAGCATTGCTGGATCGAACAGCTTTCCGGTTAGCCACTTCCCTGCGTCTTGGCACCCTCCGCGTCGTCCCCCATCGCTGTGTTTGTGGCGCAAACGTGGACAGCCTCGGACACCACGGACTGTCCTGTCAACGAAGCGCCGGCCGCAACTCCCGACATAACTACCTGAACGATCTCATCCGTCGGGCTCTTGTCACCGCCGGAGTGCAGCTGTGCTGGAACCATCTGGTTTGGCGCGCGACGATGGCAAGAGACCAGACGGTATGACCCTGGTCCCTTGGAGAGTGGGACGGGCTCGTGTATGGGACGCTACTTGTGTCGATACACTTGCTCCGTCCCATGTCCAGGGCACCTCGAGTTCTGCAGGTGCGGCCGCCAATCAGGCGGAAAACCTCAAGCGGCGCAAATATGAGAACCTTAGTGGGGATCTCATATTTGAACCGTTTGGGGTTGAAACCCTAGGTACATGGGGTCTGGGTGCGCACAAACTTTTCAGAGAAATCTCCAAAAAACTCATTGAGGCCACCCGAGACCCCAGAGCCGGCACCTACCTGGCCCAGAGAATAAGTATCGCAATCCAGCGAGGAAACTCTCTGAGCCTTCTAGGTACTCTTCCTGGTGGGGACGACCTGGGAGATTTCTTTGTTTTGTAGCATTTTAAGTTTTGGAGTAGTTACTCGTATTATTGTTTTTTAGTACTTACCTACTTGTACAGTTTGTAAATATTTAATTTCCTGTATATAAGATTCATCGATTTATAACACCATTATAAAAAAAAAAAAACTAAATAGATGTTGCTCACGACTTCGTGCGGGGAAATTTGAGGCGATAAAAGTAGCCTATGTCCTTCCGCGTGATGTAATCTATATCTGTGCCAAATTCCATCAAAATATCGGAGCCTACTCAATGTGAACAAGCAAATCTTTCCTCTTTATCTATCTATATCTTTATATATATAATTCTAATGTACGTGTGTATGTCACTGAACTCCTCCTAAACGGCTGGACCGATTTGAATGAATTTTATTGTATGCGTTCGGGTGGCGCCCTGGATAGTTTTGATTCACAAATCAGCCCGGCAGGACGACATCTGTCGTTTCCGCTCGTAAGATATAAAAAGGAAATAAAGGAGATATATAAAAAGAGGATGTCCCCATTGACTGACTGACGTATAGACGCTCGCACAGCCGTCACTGCTAATAGTAGGACGTGAAATTTGGACAGTACTTTTAATTTACAATGTAGACGCTAAAAAGATATTTTAAAAAATTCCACCCAAGGGTTGAAAGTTTGTAAGAAAAAAAAAATCTGTCTCGATTTCTATGAAATTTAATATCCAATTAAATATATAGAAATTATTGAGCACCTATTTCATAGTTTTTTTTTAATTCGTCCCCTAAAGGGGCGAAATGGGGGTTCAAAGTTTGTGTGGTGAAATATCAACAGCTGGGTCGGATTGCTTTGAGTTTCGTCATGAAATTATTATGACGCAGAAATCCGTTAAAAATGTGTTTTTCGAAATACGCGATCGATATAGATCCACGCGGACGAAGTAGCGCGAAAAATCTAGTAGATTTCCACACGACGATTAGATCCACGCTAGCCGAAGTAAGTACTACCACAGAATATCCAACTTGTAACTCGATAAGACCACAGCATCTGCAATCATCGAATAAGTTATTTATTCTGTTATTTGGTTGGGAATATCTGAACAAGTGCGGGCTGCGGCCGAGATGCTCATGGAGATTGAGTAAAGTGTATTTCTTCGGCGGCTCTTATCGACGAGACATACGGTCGCCAGAGTTGGGGGCGATTTACTTGCCGTATACTTGGGAAGGTTTAAACGACCATATTTAGCTACATGTTTCCCGAGATTTTGTCCCCCCCAAAAGCAAATCCCACGGGCCACATTTTGATGACTATAATAAATATAAAATACTCAGGAATATGATCATTCTGATGTTATATTGGTCTCTGACTTATAAAAATAGCTTCCTATTATACTAATATTAATTTAATTGAATAATAATTGTATCAGGCAGTATTGCTGATACTAGCGGGTGTATCAGTAACTATAACTGTACAACGCCAATTACGAACGAGTACCCAACACTTAGCATCTGCGAATGAAGTTCGTTTTAACGTGTTTTAACGATCTAGGACCCAATTTCATTTCAATCGCACCTTGTTCGGTTGTCAGTGTGTCCCGCTCGCGCGTGCATGATTTGACGCCTATGCGAATGAGTCAGCACGTTAATCGAACTGACATTCGAGTTACGAGAATTGGGGCTGCTGTTTTTGACTTTTGACTACACGCATAAGAAGCGTGAGAGGGTATGTGCTTTAGGCGTGCGTGCACTCACACATTTCCTTGCAGGTTGTGGGTATTTTTTCGCGGGTTATTGTTTATATAACAATAATTAAATTGAAAATGAAAACCATATTCATGTAAAGATTGCTCATTGCAGTTAGTCATCAGTGCAAATATGAAAATTGACCAATGCCTTAGGCCATGTTCACATTCACCAATTGAAGTGAGCCATTCAATCAGTACGGAGAACAGACGCGTTTAGACATTTGTACTAATGACTCACTGCAATCTTTACGCAAACGAACTGTAGGTAGGGTTCGTCATCCGCTCCGTCCGTGTGTCCCAAGGGCCGGGGTGGACGATAAGGTGTGCCCCAGGGACGGCGGGCAGATTGCGCCTGACGCACCGCCACTGATGGACAAGTTATTTGTGAGCCCGGGGTGAGAGTGGTTATTGCGTGTGTACGGGAAATTTTCCGTTGAGCAGTTACTGCTGCGTACGTACGGTTGGGGGAATCGAACGTTGAGGCGTTTTAAGACCCGATGCGCGAATGTAATATACTAATTACTAATACATACGCCCAGAGACTTGTTATTGTCTATGTACTATCAGGGAATCTATTTCATAAGCATGTACACCTTTGTCACAAATTTTTTGTACATTTAATATAATAAATTATGATATCACACTCACATGTCATTGACAAGGGGCATGTTGCCTAAAATTATTTTTTCGTCTATTCGAAGTTAGACAATATGTTAATAAACAATCTAGCATCCATTTTCGTATATCTTAAAAAATAACGAAGATACAAACAATTTAAATATACAATAAGAATGAGCGATATATCGGCCTGTGACGTCACAAGTTGCACCCGCCATACATTTGTCATTACAAAACGTATGGCGGGTGCAACTTGTGACGCAACAAACGAACCGTGCAGAAAGAGATGGGCAATATTTTTTATTTGCATAAAATTTTTAATCGCGTCAATCTAAATACCTAGGTACTTCTTTAAGATTTATGTATCTTGAATCGACAATTTTAATATTTAATTTGTAAAAATGTGATATTACCTAGCGTGGAATATCTTCTTATTGTAAAAAATTGTTTGTATCCCTATTGTATTGTGATTGCATATTGTCATTTTTCATGCAAATAAATTATGAGAACACTCTACCCGCACGCTTGATCATCGTAGAAATGATTTATTTCTATGGACGAGTAGACAAAATTACAAATTGACAAAAGAAAGCTGTTATTTTGTCCATATTATCTGTCAGTATGTCTATCCTTGTTAATGTAAAACACATTTCTGTAATGACCTGGTGGCCAGTGTTTTATCTATAATCTAAGTGTGCTCATGAACTAGATTCCCTGATAGTAGCAGATACAGCTACGACTTGAGTTAATGTAGTCAATAGAATTTTAAAAACGTACGCCTGTGTACGTTCGAGAAAATTCTACGTTAAGCAGTTACAAACCTATGTAAGTTGAATTTTTGTGGTTGCTTTAAAAAAAATTATGTTGACACGTCAATATACGTAATGTTCTAATGCTCTTACAAGTAATGTGCTAACATAACTTGTAAGTTGCATGTAAGAGGGAGTGTGAGATATGGGTATAATCACGCGCGCAGCTGATGCTAAGTGTATCGTGTGTACTTTAAAACGAACTTTTATCACCAAAAATCATCATTATATAAGCCAGGAAATATTGTCTTTGCAATGACATATCTACGATCAACCGATGACAAAAAAGACATCATAAAAGTGAGATCGTTGCAGCATTAAAGAGCAAGCAAGAGAGCATTAAAAACGCTCTATACGTTATTAATAATTATTGTTCATCTATTACTTTTGAGATTATATTGAGCAGTGAGAAGTGATAAATATAATTCGTCTTAAAGTTTAAACTAATACGTGTTTGTGTACTTATATGTGAATATTGAATGTGATACTGCTTAGTACTTGTGTTGTGTTTATTGTTGGTGATAAATCGTTTGAATAAAATTACTTTTACGGTAAGCGGAAAGTTGGATACGTAATTGTAATTTGTAGTTATAATATTAATAGTATTAATAAACGATCATAATATTATATTATATGATATAACATAAGATCATATATATAAAACGCCAATTTCATATGGAAGGATCCATATGAAATTGGCGTTTTGTCGTACTGGTCACTTTGATCTCAAATATATTTTCTTTGGTTACGAATTCCAATTTAAAATTTATATCGCTATTTACTCATGTATTTGTGTTTCGAAAACCGTAATTCATTTGTTTTTTTTTCTCTTTTGGTTTTTTCTTTGCGTCACTCTGTTTACGAAATGGAAAACTTGAAATTTCGTATTATTTTCGAGTTCGAGTTCCACCGTGGCACCAGTGCTGCAGAAGCGGCTCGAATAATTAATGATGTGTATGGCGGCGGTGTCGCAACGAACGAACGCTTTCGTTCTGGAAATTTCGACCAGCAGAACAAGCCCCGTGGACGACTGGAGAGTGGAGACCGAAGGTGAAAAAGCTTGAAAGGTACCTTATGAATTGAGTGCAGCAAACCGACAAACGCGCGTCGACTGCTGCGTTACATTACTCAACCGGCACAATAATGAAGGGATTTTAAATCGAATCATTACCTGTGATGAAAAGTGAATCCTGTTCGATAATCGGAAACGCTCATCGCAATGGCTGAACCCTGGCGAACCAGCAAAAGCCTGCCCCAAGCGATAATTGACTCAAAAAAAGTTATTTGTGAGCGTTTGGTGGACTAGTGCCGGTGTCGTTCACTACAGCTTTCTTAAATCTGGCCAGACGATTACGGCAGATGTCTATTGCCAGCAACTGCAAATCATGATGGAAAAGCTAGCTGCTAAATAACCGAGGTTGGTCATTCACTCTAGGCCACTGCTGCTTCAGGACAACGCTAGACCACACACTGCACAACAAACGGCTACCAAATTAGAGGAGCTTCAATCGGAATGGCTAAGACATCCACCGTACTCCCCGGACCTTGCTCCAACAGATTACATTTTTTTTCGAAATTTGGATAACTTCTTGCAAGGGAAAAAAATCAACTCCGAAGGCAGGCAGTCAGTCCAAAGCGCCTTCAAAGATTTTATTGATTTCTGTCAGAATGGTTTTTTAAGCTATTGCATAGCTTCTATCGCGGGCCTTGAGCGCGGGGACTGAATCCAGAAATTCCGTAACGAAAAAACCTCACGCTCGTGCATCGTCTAATGTCGTTTCAGTTCGGCAGTCTTCGACTCGGCGTTGTGTGCGTGCGATTAGACGTATTGTACGACTCTACGAAACTCGCACGAATCGAGACGAGCTGCTCCGAAATCGGACGAATACATAAGCAGCTGTTTATGAGAAAGTATATAGGTGTATAGGTATTTATGTACAACAGTGAATAGCTGTACTTGTAAAATTTGTGTATAAAGTGTTTTGAATATGAATGAACAAAGTGCATTTATTATTAATGAAGAAAGTCACGAAAAAATAGTGAAAGAAAATGAGTGAGTACTCTATATACATACATTTTATTATTATCACAAATGCTTGTTTAGTAAAGGAATCAATGAACTACTTAAGAGGTGGCGAAAGTGCATAGATAGCAATGGTATATACTTTGAGTAAATAAATATATTATGTTAAAAAAATCGACTTTATGTTCCTCCTTTACAAAACGCCTATTTCATATGTAATGACCTAATATTATTATTCAATAGGCGGCAGTACCGTGGAAGTGTTTTAATATTATGATTATCTTACAATCGTTAATTAATACACAGAAAAATGTTTTATTATTAAGTACATACCAATTTTGTATTTTAAATTTATACCTAATTGTAGGTATAAGAACACCGTATATATAAATATAGGAATAGGAACCGTAGGTGTATAAGAATAGTTATCTAAGTATTTACAATTTCTCTCGGACACCACACAACTCTACACGCTTGTAACGACCCTGACCATCATACATAATGTGGTGCTAAATTTCCTTTCAAAATAACTTGTACACCTCTAGCGACTAGGGCTCCCCTCTGAAGTAAAACCGCTCATCGCCCCTGTATGTATACGTCTATACAATATAATCCCAGAAAACGTTTTGTATATTTCTGTTAATAAATTAAAAAAAGTAGATAAAGAACGTTTGTGTTTAACGTTTGTTAAGCAATAGGGTCAATGATTTTATTGACAATCGCCCTCCATGAGAATAGGATGGCCACCTAGGCTAGGCAAAGCTACTTCCAAGTACTATATATATCCTGACTTTTGTTTATATTATATTATATAGTAAGTTTTCATATTGTAAATATATTTAAAAGAACATTTTTCCATCTTTTTGCTAAAAGACGCCGATTATGCCGGTTTTCCTCGCCGGGTTATGGCCTGGCCACGGGGATCGGCGCGGCGCGGCGCGGCGGTGCGAACGGCGAGGCGGGGGGCGAGGCGGGGGGGCGAGGCGAGCATTCGTGCGGCACGGCACGGCAGAGCCGCGGGAAACAGCTAGTTGTACCATATTTTTGCAAATAAAATATTCTTTTTGTATTCTTAAAAATAGATCTATACAATTAAATAAATAAGTATCAGTTTATAAATTAAGTTCAGACCTTTTCAATATATGAAAGAATCTAGGTACTTAAAATAAAAAATCTATTTTTTAATTTTTGTCTGTCAATCTGTCAGTTTGTCTGTTTGTTCCGGCTAATCTCTGTAACGGCTGGACCGATTTTCACGGGACTTTCACTGGTAGATAGCTGATGTTTTATGGAGTAACTTATTTCAGAGTTCCATTCAAAAAATAAAGTTCCGTTCCGTTAGTTCTACGCAAACGAAGTTGGGGGCATCAGCTAGAAAGTATCTTTTGCGTACAATATATCTAGTATATGAATGCTATCTATGCCGGCCCTTTTGTCAAAAATTGCTGATTTTTTTTTAAGTAGGAAAATTGATCCCATAGTAAAAGTTGTTTATATTCAAGAGTATATTCACTCCTGAAAGTTTGGACACTGACTGGGAAAACACCCTGTATAATATAACATAATTTACAGAACACTGAACAGATAAGACAATTTAGACATGCAATGTAACACAAATAGAAATACTATTCCAGCGTTAAAAGGAACATGTCACAAAACTTCATTGAAAATTGCGAAACACTAGGGTTAGAATTAGACAAAATGGCTATTTTAGCGACATATATTATTCAAAAACGCTGTACGAGTTAAAGCATACGTCGAACGCAGGGTTATTCTGTGAGAGTTTGCGATTATAGGCGATATTAATATCTATATCGCTGTGTCCCACATTGACTCTGTCAAGTCGTGGAAACCTTATTTAATTCGAAATTTTTTAATAATAATAATATTATCTATGGATGCTTCACACCACGTCCATCTGGCCCCGTGTTAAGTATCCGAAGAACTCGTGTTACAGGTACCAGACAACGGGAAGTGTATTCAATACTTTTATACTATACATATATGTATTTCAGATTTTTATTATATTATACACATATTTAATACACATCCATGACCCAGGAACACAGATAACCCCCGGCTTGAGCACCAACGCACTATTACCACTGAGCCGCAGAGGTCGTCCAATTGCTCATTGCAAATAAAATGTGACGCAAATAACCGCTATAGCAGAATAATATTACTAAGTAAAAAACTTTAAATGAAGCTCCGTTAGGTGCGTATTTTCGGATCTTAAATGATGAAAGAAGTTTCAGTTCAGATTATTTTACTCTGTACACATCATGCTTATTTTATTTATGCTACCGGCTTTTGCGCGCGTAAATACAGTATCCCACGGGAACACTGTACTTTTTCGGGATAAAAAGTAGCCTATGTGTTAATCCAGAGCTTAAACTACTACCATACCAAATTTCATCAAAATCCGATTAGTAGTTTTTGTGTGAAAGAGTAACATATCCATCCATCCATCTATCCATCCTCACAAACATTCACATCTATAATAGTAGTGGGATTAGGATGTTTCAATATCATTTACCTCCCAGCGTGGCTGAACCAGAATAAGTTCTCATTAACTCTTCAGCCGGATCCGGCGCCGCCCGCGCCATTATTTATAATTCATTCCAATTCGGGCCGTTTAATAAGTCTTACATTTAATTATTACATTCGACACTCGCTGGAAACTTTTGGACATGAATTTATTAGGACTTGTCGGTAAAATATTTTATCATTCGGTAGTCTATGGTCGGCTCCAATCTCATCCCTTAACTATATGTTCCCGCGACTTTTCTGTTCTAGGGCCGGAATCGGCCGGAATCCGGAACTCCGGATTGCCGGAGACAGAGAGCTCTGAAAATAGACTCTGTGCTAATTAAATAGGGTTGAAACTTGACATTCGTGTTTGTTTTCAGCTTTATTGCATTGTCGCAGAGTTCTATTTTCAGTGCTCCGAATTTTCCCCGGCTCGCCGGATTTCGGTTCATAATATCGTCCCAGCCGTACTCACTTGCTCCGCTCTAAGTTCATATCGAGCGAGCAAATGTTTGTCTATTTCACAAATCACAATATGTATTATGAAGATAAAAATAATGTACCTACGTCCTAAAAAGAATGCACAGTCTTAAAAGAGTACTAAATACATCTACGAGACTATACATATAAAAGGCAAAGCTGATTGACTGCTGGGTCAACGCACAGGCCAAAAATTTCAACCTCCAAGGGAGTAAAATAGGTAATAAAAGATTGTATAAAACTTTATACAAACTTAGACATATAAGCATGATATTTCGTATGAATTGAGTACGGAAAAAATGATGAGTTATTTCAGCGCCTTCTAAAATTCAGCCCCTGGGTGGGTAAAATAGGGGATGAAAGTTTAAATCCTAATTTCACGCAAGCGAAGCTGCGGGCAGTTAATGCTAGTAATATCATACATAAATATCATACATTTTATGTGAAACGCGAGCGAGCGTGCCGATTATTTTTCACAGCTTCGCATATGATTTACTTTTTTAACCCTAAAAGAGATTATGCTCTTTATTTAGGCTGTAGATTTCATCGGATATTTAAATCTACAGCCTGGGACCTGGACCAGAACATCCGCACTTACTACTATCCTACAGTTTTACTACGAGATTATACATTTCAGCTTAGTTCATAGTTAGAAGTGTCGGTCTAACTAGGAACACCTCATTACGTCAGCGGTCAGGTTTAAATCCTTTTGACTAATCGCGTCATTATATTCAAGCCTGAAGCAAACTTTTTGGATACTGTGGGAATAATGAGATGCTTGTTTTCCCACTCATTGTCATTAGGTATTTGCAAAGTTTCGTGTCATTTAGATAATTATGATCGTTATGTGGTATCTCTCGCTTCGAGGGAATCTGGAATTAACCCTCTTCTGATTTATTCCAAATAAAAAACCGGCCAAGTGCGAGTCGGTCTCGCGCACGGAAATGTACCGTACAAAAGGGTAAAAATCCACGTTTGTTTGTATGGTACGGTCGCTAACCCTAAATTAAAAGAAAAATAGTTTTTGAAGTTGGAGAAACCAGGACAATTCAGTTTAAAACTAGTAGTAGTAACAGAGTTCCAACAGTTCAATTAATACGTAATTATGTAGTGATAATAGGTAACATGGAATACATGTAATGCTAATGAATAATAATCATATTTTTTCATAAAAGAATTTAGAAAAA
Organism: Phengaris arion; assembly: GCA_963565745.1. NCBI lineage: Eukaryota > Metazoa > Arthropoda > Insecta > Lepidoptera > Lycaenidae > Phengaris > Phengaris arion. The sequence continues at coordinate 2,965,548 of OY751444.1, read as the reverse complement.
AAATTATAACGGCATCGCGCGCCACTTTTATAAATTCTCTTTTAAATATAGGTAAATAAAAAAAATAAAATTCAAATCCATAAGCTATCGCATATAGGTTCATATGGACATCGCAACTCATAAAATCGCCGATAGATGTTAGAAAACCATAAATTGATGGGCAACATCATATTCGTGATTTTCCCACTTAAATGAACTGTCTTTTTACAATAATTTTTATTATTTAATAATAAATAATACCTTACTAAAATTTCAAGTTGGCTCAATCACTTGTCCAACTTTTATTATATATATAATATACGTTTGCACTGGAATGGCAAGGTTGAGCCCTGACTAAACGACACGGCGTTTTCCCCCAACTTTTTAAACATTAAACTACAATATTATATCAAAGTTTCAAATTGCCTCAAACAAATTTTTAATTGCGGAAAAAAATCTCTTTTAAAAATTTGCAGCCCCACTTCCGACCAGTCCTGGAGTCTCGTGTTGAGGTACAATAGGAGAAGTACAGGACAAGGGTTCAGCTTGCCTTGAGCACCTGCTCCAAATTTTCCAGTAGTTCTCCATCTATTACGAGACAAAAATTGGCAAAACTCTCGCATTTCTTTTGGTCTAATCTTTACGAGCTAAAAAGTAGATACTTTTTTAGGGTTCCGTAATACGTTACGTAATATGAATATAAATAGATGAAATTTGGTATAGTTATAGATTGTGTACAAATCTCAGTTTTGGCATCATAGAATGATAATAATTTTCCATTTTAGGGGTGGCTCTCCATACATGTGAAGTGGGGATGAAAAATATTTTTTTATTCTACCCCATCGTGTGGGATATCGTTAAATAGGTCTTTTAAAATAAAGGCAAGGTTTGATACATGACTTTTTTACAAAGTCGACTATTTTCGAGTAATCGGCCTCCAAAGTGGTTTAGTTAAGTTAAGTTGGTCCCCCCCTGGCATTTCTAAGCTATAGGAGATAGAAACTTGTAATTTTACAGGCTGATAGATCACGCTAAGAACTCTTAATTATTTGGAACGAAATCGAACAGTAACTTTTAACTATTACGCGGTGATAGCTACGGAACCCTCCGTGACTTGTCCCGACATGCTCTTGGTTAGGTTATTTGGGTCTAAAACACGGTCCGCGGTCTTATATATCTCTGTATGAAGTACGTAAGTAAGCAAGTAAACAGTTAAGATTACTTCGGTACCCCTTAGACGCGGTGTGTTGATCGAAAATAATTAGATTCCTGTTGTTTTATGGCGGGATTTTCAATTCGGAGAATCGAATTTGGAATTTTTATTGCGATCGGATTGTGTTCGAGTTTTTGCCATATTTTATAACAGTTTACGGCGGAGAAATACAAAACGGTAATTTCACAATGCTGGAAATTTTCAATCAAGTTAGTGTTTGACATTCGCTCTACACAACACACACCTTTCGATACAATATCTCCCTTAGGTCTTGACTAAATCCTACAACTATCCTTCTAATACTACTACTATGGATGGATAACGGATGTAAGTATGTTTGTGAGTCTTTCAATCAAAAACTGGTGAACGGATTTTGATGAAATTTGGTATGGTAGTAGTTTAGGCTCTGGATTAAAACATAAGCTACTTTTTATCCCGGAAAAGTACAGTATTCCCGCGGGATACTCGATAGTGCATTTACGCGGGCGGGAGCCCTAGCCGCGGGAAACAGCTAGTCATAAATGTGAAAGTTTGTGAGGATGGATGGATGTTAATTTGTTTCTCTTTCACACAAAAACTACTGAACGGATTTCGATGAAACTTGGTATGGTAGTAGTTTAGGCTCTGGATTAACACATAATCTATTTATCCCGAAAAAGTACAATATTCCCGTGGGTGGGGCGGAACCGCAGGAAAAAGATAGTGTAAAATATTTGAATTATTTCAAAACTAAGACAGAAAAACACACTAATACATTTGACAGAAAAATACAAGAAAAAGTTACGCCATCTTAATTTAAGAAGATTTTGTCAATTAAATGCGGACTGAATAAACTGCGGAAAGCAAATGTCAAAGTGTCAAGATGACAAAATATGCCAAACCTCGATTGCCCCAAACAACCCCAAAGTGGGGCAGTTTAAGTGTGAACACTTTGTGCCTCGACATGCCTCGTCTATAATATAAAGGTTTTGGCAGGGCAAAGATATGCATTATGCACCCATTGCCAGCGATAGCGCATGACAGAGAGACGTGGAGGACGTTGGAGGAGGCCTTTGCCCAGCAGTAGGACAGTCTCTAGTCTAGACTCTAAAAAAATTGTTGTAACTATAATTGTCTTCTCGGCCAATCCCGATGAAAAAGACAAAGACTTTGTGAAACCAAGTCAACGACTACGTGTTCCCGCGTCCCGCGCGCGCCGCCGCCGATAAACTCCACATAGCGATCGTCAATTCACTCCTTATTCGTAAGAATATCGAGTGGATTGTCGCCTTGCTGAGGAGTTGCCCTGCCCTTGGCCTCCCGTTGGAACTCGTTCCAGCGTTGGGTCACGGGGAGCCAGCCTCCTCTAAGTTTTAAATCACCGTGCAAGTAAGTACACTATAGTGACTACTTTGACACTAGATACGTGTTTTCGTGTTTAGTTTTATCGTGTTTGTGTGATCACCTTAACTTTAAATCCTCCTGTGTTTACGTGTACATGTTTTATATAGTGTTTGTGTATTACTGACATCATAAACATGTCCCCCATTATACACGGTGGACGCTAATCAGTGCCCCGTTACCATGGCCGACCGTGGTTCGCGGCCGCACAGCCGCGACCGCCCCAGCCATCCCCGCGCCAGCTCAGTTGCGTCGCGCAGCGGACCGTCATCACGGTCCAGCTCGCGCACGTCAGAGCGCGCGTACCAATCCGCCACCAAGCCCAGCTTGAGCGGTACGGATACCGCTCGCCCCGGGCCGCCTTCGGCATTCTCGCGGGGGTGTACTGACACCCCCCCGCCCCAATGCCCTCCGACGGCGCCCCGCCGCGAGTCTGGGCCCCCACCCCGCCCAGCCAAAAAGGGTTCGGCCTAACCGCCGCGCCCCGCGCGCCCTTCGACGGAGGTGTGCACCCCCCGCCACCCTCCAACAGCCGCCGCAGTGAGCACTAAGCTCACGTTTACCGCCTCGCCGGCATCACCGCCCCAAGAAGACCGTCGTGCGGTAAGTGCCCCTGCTCCGAGGGCCCCCGCTCCGGCCCCCTCGTCGAGCAGCATGCCTCCGCCCCCTGCCCCCCCTGCGCAGGTCACCAAACGGCAGCGACAAGATGCACCATCCGACATCTCGCCGCCTGCCAAGCGCGCCGACCGCCCGGCTACCTACGCCGCAGCGACCACCGCCGCGCCGTCCGGATCGCCTGTGGCCTCTACCTCAAGGGCCCCCTCGCCGATGGACGCCAGTACGGTAATTGTTACCCATACAGCGAACGCGACCTCACCGCCGCCGAAACCAGCCCCCCGATGCCCTCCCATCATAGTGGAGAAGCTGGACAACTGGGTTGACCACTTCAGCCGCCTCAGGGACCTCCTGGGGCACCCTCCAAATGCGAAGGCGTACGGCCTGGGGGTAAAGTTCATCCCTCAGGGAGAAAACGAGTATCGGTGCGTGCAGCGGTACCTGGCTGACCTAAGCGAGTCCGCCCAGGTCAGCTGGTACTCGTACGCGCTGCCCCAAGACCGCGGATTAAAGGTAGGCATCCACGGCCTACCAGTTAGCACGCCCACAGAGAGGATAGCAGCAGACCTCACCGCCAAAGGATTCGAGGTGGAGCACGTCTCCCGAATCCTCGCCCGGAAGGATCGCCCCGGGTGCGCCTACTTCGTACTACTGAAGCGCACCCCGAACCTGGTACCAGGCATCTACCAGGTGACCGAAATTTTGAACATGCCTAACCTCAAGGTGGAAGCCTGGCGTGGGAAGAGTGGCCCTGCCCAGTGCCACCGATGCCAGCAGTTCAGGCATTCCAGCCGTAATTGTCACCGCAAGCCGGCGTGCGTCAGATGCGGCGAGGAGCACGCCGCCGCCGACTGCCCCCGACCTAAAACCGAAGAGCCCATTTGCGTGAACTACAAGGGGCCCCACCCCGCAAACAACCGAAACTATCCGGTCTTCCGACGGGAGGCCAGAAACCGTCAGGCGGGCCCCATCGCCCGCACCACCCGTGCCACAAAGAGGGTAAGTCACGCCCCTACAATCACCGATATTGAGGTCCCACCCCCGCCGCCCACCGCCACATCTCTAATGGCGGAGGCAAATGACCCCACCCCCCGTCCCGCCGCATCCGCCGCCCCCCCCTCTTCGGCCCGGAAACAGCGACAGCGAAAAAGGACAAGGACAAAAAAGAGGGCCAAATCAAATGCGACCTCCACTGCCGCTACGGACTCGGAGTTCGAGCCTCTCGCCCTCCCCCTCCCCCCTGTTGAAACAGCCCCGCCGGCTGAAGAGGCCATCCTATCGCCCCCCCCCCCCTGCTGCAGCGTACCCCGCGCCCCCCGCGCCCTTCGCGCACCAAACGCACTGTCCAGCCGGTCACCAAACCTGAGGTGACCGAGCTCTTCACCGAGCCCGCAGACCCGGCGATCTCCGCCATTTTGCCCCCTCGTGCCCCCCCTTCTTCTCGTCGCCGAGAGTCCCCCAGGACCACGGCCCAGCTTTTACAAGCTCTATTCTCCCTGGCCATGGATGTCTTTAATAGAATCCTGGCCGGGGAAGAAATCCTCCCTCTTAAGGGTCCTCCCTGAGGGGGCCTCCCTCTTTGCTAATCTACTTTCCCAATGGTTTCCCACGCCCCAGTCTTAAAGGTTGTCTACTGGAACGTCCGGGGGGTCCGCGGCAGGGTGGCTCCGATTCGCCTCCTCCTTCGGGAGTACGAGGTGGACGTAGCCCTGCTGAGCGAAACCCTCCTGTCCCCTCAGGACCGCTTCAGTGCCCCCGGTTACCACGTATACCGTCAGGACTATCTGGGGGGTGAGCGAGCGAGCAGAGGCCTAGCCGTTCTGGTCAGCAGGAAACTTCTGCACCAACTCCTACCCCCCCCCCCTGTTTCATCGCTGTACGCCCTTGGGGTGGAGGTACTCCTCGGGTCGCACCGCACGCACATTTATGCGTGCTATAAACCTCCGGGGTCGCGTTTAGATATCTCCGTCATCCACAGGCTCCTATCAGAAGAGCCGACTGTGATTGCCGGAGATCTGAACTGTAAGCACCCCCGATGGGGATCCCGTGCCGCAAATCCGGACGGCAACCGATTACTCGCCGACTCAGGACGAGTCGGGTACACGGTGGTGGGAACGTACTACCCCACCCACTACCCCGAGAACCCACAATTTACTCCGGACGTCCTCGACGTGGCGATTGCACACCGACTCCCGGGTGACCTCCACCAAGAGGTCCTGGATGTGGCCCATGGCTCTGACCACCTCCCAGTCTTAGCCACCATACGCGCTGCACCCGCTAGCGTCCCCCCTCTTCCTCCTCGCCCAGTTCGCGACTGGGATGTCTTCGCAGAGCGGCTTCACGAGAGCACGCCCAACTTCCCGGTGGACTCTGCAGAGACCGTCGACTCGATGACTCTGCAGATCACCGAGGCGATCGCAGCCGCGATGGACGCGGCAACCCAGCCGCCTACTCACCGGCAGTTCAAGCGGCCCACTCTCCCCCGGCACATCGCCGACCTGATAGGCGAGAAGAAACGCCTGCGCCGAAGATGGCAGCTCAGCCGCTGCCCCACCCTGAAGACGCAGCTAAACCGCCTCACATACAAGGTAAAAACTGCCCTTCAGGACCAAAACGCAGCCGACTGGACTCAACGCATCCTGGAGGCGGGAGAGGACTGGCCCTCCTTCCAGCGCTTTTGCCGCAGCCTCACTGGAGTCACAGCCCCAGTGTGCCCCCTGTTCCACCCAGATGGCAACCTAAGGTACCGCGCAGAAGACAGGGCAGACATTCATGCCGAGCACCATGAGCGCCAATTCTCACCGCTGCCGACGACCGCAACGGAACACGTCCGACTGGTCTCCGAGGAGGTAAAGGCCTTCCTACTTTCCCCCCCCCCTCCTCCCCCCCAAGTTTCTCCTTCTCACCGAGGGAGGTCCAAAAGACCCTCACGCGCCTAAAACCAAAAAAGACCCCCGGTGCAGATGGCATCCCAAATTCCGCTCTCCGCCACCTCCCCTTCAGAATGGTGGCCGCCCTGACTCGCCTCTACAATGGTATTGTCAGGACCGGCCACTTCCCCTCCTCCTGGAAAATGGGTCTGGTCGTAACCATACCCAAGCCACACAAGAACCTAAGGAAGGCTGATGGCTACCGGCCCATTACCCTCCTTTCCACCCTTTCCAAAGTTTTTGAACTCCTTCTTCTAAAATACCTCTCCCCTTACCTCCCTCCTCGTGAGGAACAGTTCGGGTTCAGGTCCAACCTGAGTACCACCCTTCAGTTGGTACGTGTTATTCACCACCTTTCCGTTGCGGCTAACAAAAAGGAATCGTCGGTAGCTGTATTCCTAGATATGGAGAAGGCGTTCGACAGTGTCTGGCATGAGGGTCTGCTCTGCAAGCTCATCCGGGCCAACGTACCTCCCCACCTGGTAAGGTTAGTGGCGTCCTTCCTCTCCCGCAGGACCTTTAGGGTTCGCGTTGACGGAGTCCTCTCAAACGAGCGCCCCATCGCCGCAGGCGTCCCCCAGGGTAGCGTCCTCTCGCCGGGACTCTACAATTTCTACGCCAGCGATGTGCCCGTGGACCGGGGCACCTCCGTGGCGTTATACGCCGATGACACGGCGTACTTCTCCTCCTCGTTGACCACCGAGCATGCGGCCACCAAGATTCAGAGGACGCTGGATCTCCTTCCTGACTGGCTGAGCAAATGGCGACTGTCTGTCAACGCAGGTAAGTCCCAGGCGCTCGCCGTCAACACGAGGTGCTCCTTCCCGGCGCCTCTGAAGATTGGTGATGCTGTGATCCCGTGGGGGAGGACAGCCAAATATCTCGGGGTCACCCTGGACCGCCGTCTCTCCATGGCCCCCCAGTGCGCATCGGCGGTGGCGAAGGCGAACGCGGCGGTAGCGCTGCTGCGCCCGGCCTACGCGTCCCCGCAGATCCCCCTGAGGATGCGCATCGCCCTCTACCGGGCGTACGTACGGTCCCGCCTGACGTACGCGGCACCCGCGTGGCACCACCTGCTCTCTGCACCCCAGAAAGGGTTGCTGCAGAGAGCCCAAAACCGGGTGCTGCGCAGAGTCGCGGGCGCACCGTGGTACGTCCGCAACGCCACCATTTCTAGGGACCTCAGGGTGGAGAGCGTGGAGGCCTTTGTGGCCCAGCTCTCCGCGAAGCTGTTCGCGCGAGCGGATGTCTCGCGCCTGGTCGAACTGACCGACCTGGCGCCGTGGCATGCCCGCCCGCCCGACCGCCACCGCCTGCCGAGGGATGCCGTCCCTCCGGAGGACCCAGCGGAGCCACACAGCCCGCCTCGCCGCCCCCGAAGAGGAGAAGCCCAGGCGCAATGATCCGCCGCACCTAGCGCATTGATGCGCTCTGGCGCAACCGCGCCACCACCACTGCGGGATTGTTTTCCCCCCCCCCCCCCTACCTTTTCGCCGGCAAACCAGATGCCGGCGAAACTCGTCTTAACCGCGTCCGGGGCCTGACGAGTGGCAGCCCTATTGCCACCCCGTCGTCCCCGGGGCGTTTCCTTCCCCCCCCGACATAAAAAGTCGGGGCCCGGAAGTCTTACCCCTTTTCCCTTTTCCCCCAGGTCGCTTGTGTCCGCGGTCCGGCAAAACGCGGCGTGTGAGGGAGTGGTCCCATACACGTTTTCTCGGCCCCCGGGTCGGGACCCCCACGCGCCGCTTGGAGCCGACCGCCGGTCTTGGTCGGGCCTAGATTGGTCGATCGTCACTCCCTCGTACATTGTCGGTTGCCCACCCCCATGGGTTTACCCCGCGTTCTGCCGCGGTGGGTCTTCCCCCAAAACATAGAGACTCATGCGACCAGTACTAGTACTGGGCGCGTCTTCCCACCTCAATTAGAGGGGCTTAGCCCCTGGTATTGATTAGGTCCGCCGTAAGGCCCTTTTCAGGGGCCCGGCGTCGAGCCGAGAAGAGTCTCCTTCTCTAACAACGTTGGAGCGATTCAATGGTTGCCACTTGCCACGCACTGACCGGCCGTGGCGCACGCGCGCGCCTCTTACGCAGTACGACTCACTTTACGTCGCAAACGCGTGTCATATTTTAATTGTCAAAAATATGTATCCAAAAAAATATTGCATTGCAGCCGATTGTCGGAACAATGAAAAAAATAGCAATTGTCAGTTTTTCTCGGTTCCGTCAAGTGAGAAAGATAGCGAGTGGTACGATAATCATTACTCATTTATAATTACTGTCATGGTACCTAAATCTATAACAATAATTATTAAATATACACACAATAGTTTTATATTATATGCTTATTTAAAATAGGTGGTAGGTAGCTGCATATACATACATATAATCCATACCTACATCAAAAGAAAATCACGTGTCGTGTCTGTGTAAACTGATTTATATGTTCGGTATTCATTTACCTAATAGGTACATAGGTATAACAGTTTCCGCTTGTATACCTTGCGTGGTATTTATGTTCGGTCGGTATGTTGTATGGTATCTATATAATATGTATTATATCATTATTATATATTATATCCTCGTCTAGTATAAATCTGATAGTATAATCTAAGATATTTAATTAAAGTATTGACAAGTGACAACCCTATTTTCGGAATATCTGACAAGGTTTAGAATAATGTCGAACTTCGCGCGGCGCCAGAGAGCTCAATTTCGGCTGCTCGCGTGCGGTCCGTTTGTTAATAATAATTATATAGGCACATAAAAAGGCGGCATTTGTGAAGATCAAAACAGAGAGACTTCTGTACCTTGTACTATTATCTATTCTGTGCCTTCGTGTAAGTTTAGTGAGTGACGATTGTTTACGTTAGTAATCTATCTATATATATAAAAGGCAAAGCTGATTGACTGATGTATCAACGCACAGGCCAAACCCTTTAGGCTAGAAATTTGAAATTTTGCACACGTATTTCTCATATGATGTAGGCTTCCACTAAGGAAGAATTTTTAAAAATTCAACCCCCAAGGAGGTAAAATAGGTGATAAAAGTTTGTATTAAACTTTTTATCCCTTGGACATATTCGCGTGATATTTCGTACGGAAAAAATAATGAGTTACGTATTTCAGCGTTTTCTAAAATTCAGCCCCTAGGTAGGTAATACAGAGGATGAAAGTTTCAAACCTAATTTCACGCGGGCGTAGCCGCGGGCAATTAATGCTAGTATATAATATAAGGTTCGGTATAATCAACGACGGATATTTCGGGCAAATGATCTACTTACTTCTGTAAAGACGTTTAGGCAGAAAAATAATTTTAAATTTTCGAATAAAATATTTAAAACTAGATAAAATTTCATTGCGCTCCCTAAGGGGCTGAAGTCATTAACCTCACAGAAACAGCTGACTTTAAAGCGAAAGCAAAGTCTTTGCCTAAATAATATGAAATATGAATTCAATCAGTTGTCTGAGGTCAATGACCTCCGTAGCACCGCAACGAACGTAATGTAATTTTATTTAGTGTTTCCTATTTCGACATTTTTTTATTATTTTTCTTCCTAAACGTCTTTACACATGGTAAAATCAACTACGGATATGCCCAAAATATCCGTAGTTGATTTTACCAAACATACAGGTTTTTACTATGAAATTTTTTAGATTACTTTACCTATGAAATTGCCGTTCTGCAGTACTAGCATTTCAAATCAAAATAATTTTTGTTTGGCTAAGAATTCTAATTTCAAATTAATTTTATTTTAAAAACATGGAACTCTTTTTCCAAAGTAGTCATTTGTTAATTGATTAGCGTTACATTTTCATCACATTTCAATCTTTTTCGTCATCATGGATACGTTAAAAGTTCGAGTAATTATGGAATATGAGTACCGTCGTGGCAGCAACGCGGCACAAGCGGCACGCAACATCAACGACGTTTACGGAGCTAACACTACAAACCAACGCACCACCTGTTAATGGTTTGCTCGCTTTCGTTCTGGAAATTTCGACCTGAAAAATGAACCTCGCGGTCGTCCGAAGACTTTGGTCGACAATGACGAATTAAAGGCGATTGTGGAAGCTGATGATATACAATCTACGGCTGAATTAGCAGCAGCTTCGACGTTAGCGTCAAAACAATATTGGTCCATTTGCGTTAAATTGGCAAGGTAAAAAAGCTTGACAAATGGGTGCCCCACGAACTCAATGATCGCCAGCGCGAAGTACGCGTCGAGACGTGCCTTGCACTGCTCAACAGACACACAAATGATGGAATTTTGAACCACATTGTTACCTGCGATGAAAAATGGATTCTGTTTGATAACCGCAAGCACTCAGCAAGTTGGTTGGATCATGGTTCAGCACCTAAACAATGCCCTAAACGAAAACTTACTCCTAGAAAAGTGTTGGTCACTGTTTGGTGGTCTAACGCCGGTGTGATTCATCACAGCTTCTTACCAAACGGGGAGAGCATTACTGCAGATGTGTACTGTGAAGAACTGAACACAATGATGGAGAAGCTGGCACATCTCCAACCAGCATTGGTCAATCGCTCGTCTCCGCTGCTCCTGCACGACAACGCGCGACCTCATACTGCACAGCAGACGGTCTCCAAGTTGCAAGAACTGGGGTTGGAAGCTCTCCGTCATCCGCCCTACTCACCAGACCTTGCGCCTACAGCCTACTACTTTTTCCAGAATTTGGATAACTTCTTGGCGGGAAAAAAAATCAATACCCGAGAGGCAGTACAAAATGCCTTTGAAGAATTTGTTGCCTCCCGTCCAGCTGATTTCTATAAGGAAGGCATCAATAAACTGCCACTGCGTTGGCAAAGATGCATTGATTGCATGGGTGATTACTTCGAAATTTAAAATTAAAATAAATTTAAAAGAATTTTTTTCATGTATTTTTTATTCGTATTAACAAATAAAAAATACATGAAAAAAATTCTTTTAAATTTTTTCATACAAAACGGCAATTTCATAGGTAAAGACCTAATATTATATTCTTTGCCACACCTACTTAATAGCCGTCTCTCTCTCTGTATGTAATAGACTCAGATATCCATCGCCAGATAAACTCAGTTTATTTAGAGTTTATGTAAAGTTTACAAGTAGGATCTTCAGAAACCGGGCATAAGAGTTAATAAGAGATGTAAGAGGACACCGGTGAGGAGTGTAGAGTTTCTGCTTTATAGTTGAGTAACTTTATTTCCTACTCACACATAGTTAATTGCCAAATATGCGCATAATGAGACGGGGATTTCGTAGTTTCAGGGTTCCGTACCCAAAGGGTAAAACGGGACCCTATTATTGAGACCGTCTGTCTGTCCGTCTGTCACCAGGCTGTTTTTCATGAGCCGTGATAGCAGGACAAATACTAAGAAAAACTAAATAAAACCACTAACGTGATTTTTTGCCGCTTTTATAGATGATCTTACGGGAACATTCGTGCGCGAGTCTGACTCACACTTGGCCGGGTTTCAACTTAAATATACGTCGAAGTTAGTCCAAGTTTGAAAGACGAAGTAATAGAATAGGGGTCTGTAGATTTGGAATTAGCAAAGTATACTTAACATACTAGGTGTCGCCTGCGACATCGCTTTGATTACGAGTATTCATTTGGATCGCAGAACGTTTCCAGTGGCTCCGCCCGCTCAAATATACTATCGAGTATCCCACGGGAACACAGTACTTGTTCGGGATAAAAAGTAGCCTATGTTTTAATCTAGAGCCTACTAATCTACTACCATACCAAATTGTATCGAAATACGTTCAGTAGTATTTGAGTAAAAGAGTAACAAACATCTATCCGTGTATCCTCACAAACTTTTACATTTTTAATAGGAAGAAATGTGCGAAATGGCGGTAACCCCGCTCATAGCGGTTTCATGCATCGTGTCCATGCACCAACACCTTTTATTTTACCAAATTCTAAACCTTTCTTAGGGTACTGAGTGGCTATAATTTGGACGCCGTTCAACGCTGACCCGCCCGTAAGCCATACATCAATAACGTTGAAAAACAAACGCTAAGCCGTCCCGGGGGCGCCGTCACGTCCGATTGCCCGGCCCGATCCCGGGGCCAGGATTCCCGAGCCGGGATATACCGGGAGCCCGCCCCGCTGACTTGACGATGTATGAAGAGTGTCGCAGCGCACTAGATGAAGCGAGTTGTAAAACCCGTCATGTAAAATGTGACTCCTTCACAGTAAACTGACTGCAGTAACTATAGTAAAAATAGCTCCCCACGCCGATTTCGGTGACGGTCGCCGGTTCCATTGATACCGGGCCAGCTACGCAGGAGCTATTTTTCATAGTGACCAGGTGTGTGCGCAGTATACAAGAGCGCTCTCTCCTCCTTTACTCTCGAAGCCCCGTGGGACGGAAAACCAACTCGACTGGCGAGAGATCAGGCGCAGGACCGACTTTTTACGTGCCCATCCGACGCATGGATCATCTCTTTATCATCATCATCATCTGTCTGTCAAGACAATCAGGTGATCAGCCTGCATTGTCCTAATCAAACTTGGAAACAATATTTATTGTTGTTCGAACGCGGAAATCGAACCCACGACCTCCGAGTCGAGAGCCAAGCTCTAAACCGTTGGACCACGGAGGCTGTTCAGTAACCATCGCACTAAAATGCGGTAAAATATTATATTGCTGTCACGTTTACACAGGTACGCGATAGGAGCGCGATAGCTATAATTAATAATATATTCGTGTGCGAGCGTGCGAGTGGAAGAGACAAGTAGCGATGAGTCAATGTACGAAATGCTAGATGTAGGTGCTCCGCGACCGCACATCAGTAATAATTTGCAAATTCAATGACGGATAATTACTTCGACCATAGATTGAAGAAAATGTAAACGTTTTATTAAAATGTATACTATACTTTATTAAGAAAACTGTGCTTCGAAATTCGAAACCTTTCCCGAAAAAAAAAATATTTTGTACCTATGAGTATGTAAGTGTACCGCGCTACGAAGATCATTGACCTCGCACTAGGATACAGCTGATTTCAAAGCGTCAGTTTTTAGTAAAAAAAAAACTTTTAATAATCAGCTGTGTCGCAGTTCACACCGTCGATGACCTTATCAGCACAGTAAACTCATTCGTACTAGATTATTTTTGCTAATTTCTATCTAGTAATTGATATTCTAGCGAACTCAAGATGTCGCGTCGCGGTAAGGCAGACCATACAAAACATCAAAGTTATTCAAACTCAAACTCAAACTAAAAATTTTAAACCCATATAGGTTATATTAACTCTTATAGAACTGTCCCACATGATGCCTACCACCGGTCCGGAAACTAGCCCGGCGAGAAGAGCCGGCGTAAGAAGTTCGCACGGGGCCACCTTTTAGCAAAAAGAAGGGAAAATGGTTCTTTTCAAAAACAATTTTTTCAATGTAGTAACTTAATCTACATATATAAGTCTTATGTACATAGTTAAGTAGAGACGGTTTCATAGAAGCAGCCTTGCAGGGGGCCATCTTGGGTATAACTTTTTTAAATTTATGAATGGAAAGATTTTGAATATTTTCTGGGATTCTATTGTAAAGGCGTATACACTGACCTTTAAAAGATTTACTTACTTTGCTAAATCTGTTCACCGGTATTTCTAACTTTTTCTTATTTCTAGTATTCCTACAGTGATTGTCGCTTATCTTTTTGGAATTATTTATAATCTTTCTGACATACAACACATTGTACAAAATGTATTGAGAAGCGACGGTCAGAATACCTTTTCTCTCAGAGATTCTAAACATGACATCTTATAAATCGAACGTAGGCATAGCTCGCTTCTGTAGCACAAATATTGTATTAATGTCCGCAGCGTTTACCCATAGAAGGATGCCGTATAACATTATACTATGAAGTATTTTTAGGGAATATTTTTAGCTAGTTGAATAGAAAAATAAATAACACAAAAATTTTGTGATTTTTTAAAGAATGCACATAAAGATTTGAGAAGACTTTAATGTTCTAGAGGAAGTTAGCCTCTGTGAACTGATAACTTCAGCCTTCATCTGCCTCGCCAGGTGACTTGTAGGCGCGTCGATGCTCAAGCTGGTCGCTACTCGCTACCTTCTACTACTCGCGGCAGAGTCAAGCGAATTAGCTCACAATAGGCTGTTGGCGGCAAACTCCGCCATATTGTTACATTCACACAACCGAAATGGCTGACTGACTTGCTTTAAATTGTATTCATTTATTTTTTCTACCAAATTATTAGGAGTATCGATAACACAAGGATTGTTTAAATAAAAAACTAGCTTTTACCCGCGACTTCGCCCGCGTATATAGTATCCCAAGGGAATACTGTACTTTTCCGGGATGACGAGTAGCCTATGTTTTAATCCAGAGCCTAAACTACTACCATACCAAACTTTATCGAAATGCGTTCAGTATTATTTGCGTGAAGCAGTAACAAACATCCATACATCAATCCTCACAAACTCACATTTATAATAGTATATATAGTAGGAAAACCATAATTTTATGAACATTTATAATATGTTAACATTAAACTATAATTAAAATACATTTTGAACATAAAAGTTCTATACATTGAGCGCTGCACATGTACTGAGTGACGCCCGCGGCGTACAGCCTTATTGCCGCTAATTAGTATATAATATTACTTATTACTAGCTGTTGCTCGCAAATTCGTCTGCAAACAACTAACGAAAACGGAACCCTATTTTTTAAACGGAACCCTAAGGTAAAGTACCTAAGTTACTCCTTATAACATCAGCTGTCTGCCAGTGAATGTCCCGTGATAATCGGTCCTGCCGTTCCCGAGATTAGCCGGAATAAACAGACAGACGGCCAGACAAAAATTTTAAAAAATATATTTTTTTTTATATAAGTACTGATTATACTTTCCATATGCATTGAGTGAAAAGCTGATACTTCAATTTTATTTATTTGTATAGATGTGTTTCCAATTGTTCATCAATTAATGTAGGTTACGACGACCTCTGTCGCTGCTGTCAGTCAGCGCGTCGCGCGTCGGCGCTTAAGCCGGAGATCACGGCTCCGAATGCCGCCAAGGAGCAAAGAGTTTTCTATGTTCCAGAATATATACGTTTATTTAATACACATTTATTCAATAAACGTATAATATATTCTATAATAAAAATATAATCTAAAATATAAATAAAGTATTAAATTGTATAATATATTATACTGGGGAGTATAATATATTATACTATCTAATATGTCTGGTTCCCGTAACACAAGTTCTACGGATACTTAGTACGGGGTCAGATTCATAGTTATCCTACTACTTATATTAATAAATGTGAAAGTTTGTGAGGATGGATGGATGGATGGATGTTTGTTACTCTTTCACGCAAAAACTACTGAACGGATTCTGATGAAATTTAGTATGGTAGTAGTTTAGGCTCTGGATTAAAACATAGGCTACTCGTCATCCCGGATAAGTACAGTGTTCCCGCGGGATACCGGAGAGTATATTTACGCGGGCGGAGCCGCGGGCAACAGCTAGTTATTATTATAAACATTTAATTAAAATTACGGATACGACTAAATATTTCGATGTAAGATAAGTACATTATAAAAAAAATAGATTTAAGAGATCGAGGCGGATTCGAATTTTAGTTTGGTATTTTTATTAGGTAATTGGACCTCTGGTTATGGTGTCGTACGTGTTCGGCACTGCCCCACGACGAGACCGGATTCCCGGGATTCTCGGACCGGTATTTCCCGGGATTCTCGGACCGGTATGTCCCGGGATTCTCGGACTGGTACTTCCCGGGATTCTCGGACTGGTAGTTCCGTACCCTAGTACGTGGCCATGTACTTAAATAAGTGAGCACATGTGTGGAAACTCGTACGTTTTACAGTGACAAGTAAATCCTTACTAATATTATAAATGTGAATGTGAGTTTGTTTGTTTGGTTGTTACGCTAAACCGATCGTCATGATATTTGGCACAGATATAGAGTAGGCCACGGGGAAGGACATAGGCTACTTGTTATCGCGGCAAAATGTACGGTTCTCGCGAGATTTACTCTCCCAGTTTGTCGTTATAAGTGAGGTCGCTATAAAAGGCTTTCACTGTATATGAGATTTCTAAGGCAAAGTAGGCACATCTGATTCCTCATATTGTAGCTGTCACTTTCTAGAACCCTGAAAGTCGAATTTGAATTATTTTATATCTTATGATGACCCTGAGCTCCGTGGCCTAGTAGGTAGAATGTTTGATTCGCACTCGATAGAGTGCAGGTTCGATGCCCAGGTTGTGCCGTGTACCAATGAGACATTTTCAGATCTCAAGTACGGACGCTCTAACGGTGAAGGAAAACATCGTGAGGCAACCCGCACATGGTTGGCCGCAGACGTATTGACCAGTCATTCCTCTGGACTAGGAACTGACTGACTGTGTTGTGAGAATTTGAAAAAAAATGTGACAACCGACTGTCCCAGGCACTACAGTATTTCAAGAGTGGTTACTTCGCTCGGAGAATACTGTATATCTCATCCAATTACGGATGAAAAGGTCTAAGTTTATAATGACCCTTATGAATACATACATTACGGGCTACATTTGCATGTCGGTTGTAAAATGTCTCCAATTCTGTTCCAGATTGAAGATTACTAATGATCTTAATTAAAGTTGAATTTACAACTTTTGATGTCGGAAATTAATTGTAATGTCTGTTCTGTAAATTAAACCTTATAATTAGGGAGACTAAAATCACTTTAAAGCTTAACTTTTATCATTATTAAAACTTAAATAACGGCTTAATTCTCTGTTGTGGGCTTAGCAGGAACAATTGGCAACATATTCGTAAATAACGGCTTAATTCTCTGTTGTGGGCTTAGCAGGAACAATTGGCAACATATTCGTAAATAACGGCTTAATTCTCTGTTGTGGGCTTAGCAGGAACAATTGGCAACATATTCGTAAATAACGGCTTAATTCTCTGTTGTGGGCTTAGCAGGAACAATTGGCAACATATTCGTAAATAACGGCTTAATTCTCTGTTGTGGGCTTAGCAGGAACAATTGGCAACATATTCGTAAATAACGGCTTAATTCTCTGTTGTGGGCTTAGCAGGAACAATTGGCAACATATTCGTAAAATCGGCCAAGTAGTTTCGACGCTTATTCAATGCATACAAACAAATCTTTTCTTTTTCTGTTATTAGTGTAGAAGTACACATTTTCTTTGCAAAAATCAATTTCGTTATTTATACAAGAGATTCAACATGATGGTGGTGATAAGACACGCTCGCTCATCATAGGAAGAAATTATATCAATAATTCTTTTTTGTTCATGATAGAACCAATAATACCAGCTTTTTCTTACGGAAATTGATATTTTTTTATTTAAACATGCAACACCAGTTTCATAATGTTCCTAGGCAATCATCATTATTCTACGGGAATGACAGTCAGTGTGTGAAAAACGACGATTCCCGAAAGACACCAAGAACGTGGTTGTACGGTAAACTGTAAAGTTTTATGGTATGGCCCTGAAATTATTTAAATGTTGTAAGTACAGCTGTTTTTACAACGTGGCAACGGTGTTTATTGCTACTGTACAATATCAGGCACTTTATAATTTTACATACTCCATTAAAAAAGAGGCTTGTCGTTATTGAATGATATAAATATAATTTAGAATATATACATGAAGACATTCTTTAGGAACGTCAAATTCTGGTTGAAGTCAAAGTTTCCGTACAAAACACGCTTAGCCCACACACGACGTGCTTAATCTTTCAGATTCATAATATGCCAGTTTGCACTTACTTGAATTGAATGTCAAATTAAGAACGTCTGTGGACAGGCTCAGCATGTGTGTGACGTGGAGTCTGAATATTGTCTATGGATAAAGATTCTTAAATTCAGGAAGGAATTCAGCATGTCTGTCGGCCAGGCTTAGTTATTAATCTGAGGCTAGAGATGTAAGTAACACGAAATAAATCGCATTTAAAAATATAAAGATGATAGTTCCTGAATATGTTTTAGTTCAATTTCTAAAAGGATTTCCAACACAGCGATTCGCGAGTTCGAAATTTGCAATTGTGACGTAGTACAATGCAATTTGAATTATATTCTGAGGATATACAGTCGGTTATTACATGGCAAGGGGCATAAAAGCTGGATTGGTAAATTATTCGGTTGGCAGCACTGCGCCGCGCTGGAGAGTGGAGATATTTTTAATTTTTATAATTTTCTCATTGACAACTAAACTTTCTATTCTAGTGCTAATTATTATTATTTATTGAATTTCACTTTGTATTTTATAACTAAATGTAAAGTGAAATGTGTTTGTTACTTTTTATTAAAACATAATTGATAACAAACATTGATAAAATATAATTCTTACGTAAAGTATACGTCTTATATCCCCAGAAAATGTATGTTTCAAAGTAAGGAACTGCGCGGAAATCGGATCCAACATGGATCAAATTTAATATAAACATAAAAAACACAACTCACTTCAAAGTCTCTTTAACAAAAAAGCCAACCGACTTTCAAAAATCAACCGACTAAAAAGCTCAAAATACCTATTTTCTTCTTGGAGTAGGCGCCTCCCACTCACTGTAGAAGTAAAATTTACTTCCATTCATTGAAACCACCTTCACCGGAATCGGTGGGGGGGAGTTATTTTATTATTTCTTTATAACGATGGTATTCGATAAATAAGTGACATTTAAATCGACAACACTATAGGCTTTTATTGTTCTCTATGTTTACGTTTAGAAAAAATTATATCAGAACAGACGAGTTTGTAAGATTATGTAATGTCTTAGAATTAAATGAAAGTGTGATGGCCGACATCGACTTAGGCTGGCTGTGATCCGGAATCCGGAAGGCCGTACAAAATTCTGAGCATTGAAAATCGAACACACAAGTGTCGAGACAAATGTCAATGTCATATATGACAGCTGGAGACTCGAACCTTCCGTTTTTAACTCTATTGTATTAGCGCAGTTCTATTATTTATCTGAATTTTCACCAGCCTTAGAATATACATGAAAGTGTGAAGGCTGAAATTGACAACAAAGTTTAAATTTTTTGTGGTTACTTTATTAATAACAGCTTGTGACCAACATCTGCAATACTAGATGAGCGCGATGAAATGCGCGACGTCCCGCCACGTGGCGACGTCCATCATCAGCATCATCTCCGCCTGCGCGTGCGCAGCTTGTACTACACATGAAAAGAAAGAAATCGTTTAATTAATACTAAACCAAGAGCATGTCAGGATATTTCTAAGGAGGGTTCAGAAACTATCAAGGCGCAATAAGTTTTCTTTTAATTACTTCAAAAGTTATTGTCCGATTTAGCTCAAAATAATTTTCCTAAAGAGTTTTTAGCATGATCTATCAGCATGGAAACTTCCAAGTTTAGAAATGCCAAGGGGGACTAACTTACAAACCACTTTGGTAGCCGATTACTCGAAGATGTCTGACTTTGTAAAAATGTCATGTATCAAACCTTGCCTTTATTTTAAAAGACCAGTCCAACGATACCCCACACCATAGTAGAATGGTATTTCGTAAATGGTAATTAGTAATTCACCATAGGGTGTAGAATGAAAAAATAATTTTTATCCCCTCTTCACATGTATTTAATTTAATGTAAAATTATTGTTATTGTATGATGGAAAAATGAAGATCTATGCACATTATGTAACTATACCAAATTTCATCCATTTATATTAATAAATACAAAAGCTAGATGGGCGGACAGACAGACAGACGGACGGACAGAGCGAAACCATAAGAGTTCCTTGAGTATTACAGAACCCTAAAAAGTAGGTATGCACATTTTTTAATTGACATGCTGGTTTTCCTTGTGACCGTGGCATCAGCGAGTAACGCGTAACGTGCCTCACGGCGTTCAATATGAATTACCATTTACCGACCGTAATTTTTATTTTTATTAGGTTCAGTCGCCGATACACCCGGTGTACCACTTTTGAACCAAATTGCTATTACAGCAATAAGGCTGGGATTATATGATCCGGAATCCGGCGGTCCCGGGAAATTTTCAGAGCACTGAAAATAGAACTCTCGACTCATACATTATATAGGATTTGAAAATCGAATACACGAGTGTTGAGTCAAATGTCAATGTCAAATGTGACAGTTATTTAATCGTATCTCCCAGCCTAAAGCTGGAACTATATGATTCGGATTCCGGAGGGCCGTAAGAAATCCTGAGCATCGAAAAAAGAAATCTGCATTAATACAATAGAGTTGAAAATCATGAGTGTCCTATGTCAATGTCATATATGACAGCTCGACACTCGAAATTTCTATTTTTAACTCTATTGTTAATACAATAGAGTTAAAAATGGAAGTTTCGAGTTTATTTTCATTTCTATTTTCAGTACTCCGAATTTTCAGCTGTGTTCCGGATTCCGGAGCATATAGTCCCAGCTTTAGGTCGAAATGTGGTGCACACAATATTATTATTTACCTCTCATCTGAGTGATGCTGTCCACAATCTTCTTGAGGTTGTCCAACTGCTGGCCAATCTCGCACTTGGCCACGTCGAACACATCCGACTCGTCCTTCACTTCTGATAGTGTATTCATTGCCTTATTTAATTGTGATATAGGTACATAATTAATAATTGAAATTACTAATAAGTAGGGATACTAGCAACTCAATATTAGCAGTAGGTGGAAGTTGATCAACTGCATTAATTTTTAATGAAATGGAAATAAATGTTTTAAGTTTTATCTTCACCACGTATTAATTAACATAGGCGTATTAACCTATATATTATAATCTATAATAATAGACGAGGAATATTGAGGCAAAAGTGTCTCCAGTTAAATGGCCCCAATTTTGAGATTTGGGGACCATTTTGACATTTGAAGTATGGTGAAAACAAGAAGGCTGACATTTGTAGTATGGTGAAAACCAAGATGGCGTAACTTTTATTGTATGAAGATTTGTTCTGTCAAATGTACGTCATAGCTAGTGTTGCCCGGTGCGATTTGATTAAAATCGGGACAGAAGGCAAAATAAATCGAGATTTGAATCTATAAATCGGGACTGCCCTTATCTTACTTATCTTATCTTACCTTACTTATCTTACTTATCCTTTTTTTAACTTTAAACGGAACATAAAATATTATTTTTCTGATGACTTACTATATACCTATATAGTAACTATTTACGTGTAGAACATATTTATATTTTCAACGTGTATTTTTTTTTCTAATTGTACTGGTTAATTTTTTAAAAGAAAATCCCTATCTAAGACTGTATTCTTGGAAAAATAAGCAATAGCGCATAATAGAACATAATAATAAATAAACTGCTATATACATGTTCTGTATATTTAAAATTAAAAGCGAGGGAGCAACATTTTGATCCTATTTTGCAGGTTAAATAAAATCTGTTACACCATAAATAAAAAAATACAAGCCAAAATTAGTAGTTAGGAAGTGCCCCGCTGCGCTGTATTTATCTGTAGATTACTACAACTAAGCTCCAGAGCCTACTCCTAAATACGCTCCTGCTGCACTGCGGTGCGCCATGCTTTAGTTACTTTTTAGTTTTAATATTCAAAATTTCCACCTCTTCAACACACATGTTCAAGTCTCAATTGTTGTCAAAAGGTTTCGTCTTCCTCGGACCAAATTAAGATAGATGGCCTCGGAAATACTCTTTCTGTAATAGCCGCATTTGCTATTTTGATTATTATTATCGGGACATTTAGCGTCTCGATCAGGTGCAAATCAGGACGCGTCCTCAGACCCCTTAAAATCAGGATCGGGGCAAATCGGGACACCTTGAGTTTTGAAATCTTTGTTAAATAAGCATTTAACTTTTAATACATTGTATCTATCGATAACAATTCAAACAAACACTTACAAAGAATAAACTAATTTTATCTTTTTATTTTTTTATTTTTTCAATAGAATTTTTATATTTGACCTTTTTCTTAAAGCTTTATTTACTTACATATTATAATTCAACTAAAAATATTTGATTGCAAAAATTTTAAAACATTTGGAGAGAGAGAGCTTTTTTAAAATAAGAACAAAGTTAGCTTTTTAATTTTTATTAAATTTAATTTATGGCCAAGTGTAAAGATCGGTCAAGTAGTTTTTATGTGAAAGCGTAACAAGTAACAACCAAACAAACAAACTCCCATTCACATTTATAATAATATAAGTAAGCATATTTGTGGGAATAGTGGAGTCCCCAAGGGCAGATCCTCGACCTGAGCGGGGTGGTATGCTCGGTCAGGCCAAAGCCCAGTCATTTCAGCTATAATTGTTTAAATTACACACACAAATAAAACATCGCATCATTCGTATCATACATTCATAACAAAAGAATACGCTTTATAAACGCACGAGAAAAAGCAACATTTTGATTAGCGGAGTCAAAATAACGCGAGTCCCAGCGGAAACATAAGTAATAAGTGTACTTCCCGCGCCGTACTTGTTGACTGTATTCGGTAATAACTTGTTGTTTTCTCTCCGCGGACGAGAGCAACATTTGTTGTCGTAATGTTTTTATTTATCACAGAGTTTCTGAGGAATCACAAGTTCTGAGTACTTAAGCATTCGCCCACATTTGATCATCTTTTAGTAAGTACTAAAAGGGGTTGAAATTTAATGGTTTTCGCCTACGTATATTTTACTTGTGTTTATAAGTATTAATGCTCAACTACACTTTTCGTGTTTAATTTTAGTCACAGATCGACAAGTTTTGTGATAAAATTAAGCCTAATATCTGCTGTACCTCTTAACCTCAAGATTTCATTCTTTGTATGGAGGGTAGAGGAAAGGAGAACAATCTCTGTATGTAAAAAGTGTCCGCTGAAATGCGTCAAATTAGGGTGGCGCCGCAGTAGCAAAAGGGTCCATTTCAAAGTAAATGAATTTACCATTAAGAGATGGAGTGAAGTTAGTTGAGATTTAGTTATTGGTTACTTTTTTTTATTTAAATAAAAGGCGTCGGCTTATAACCATTTGCCAGTATTTATAAGTTATATATTAAGGGCGGGAAATAGAATTCTCGTTTCAATTTTCAACATCGTATTTCGAAATCGTCAAGTCCAAAGTCTAGTCAAAGTCCAAATAAATAGTCAATGCAGTCAATGAGTCAAGTCAATCGATTCAGTAAAGTGGTAAAACCTTTACTGAAAGTTCCTAGAGAGTTTTGGAAGAAACACTTGTGCAACGTTAACGAATATTTAATGGTTAATATTCTACCAATATCACTCATTAAGAACCGAAATAACACAAATTTATGGAAGAAATACAAAACCAACAACGTCACAAATTGAATTCCCGAAACTCATATTGGTTAGTTATTTAAAATTGCCTACTGTAGCGGGCTACGACCTCTTAATATGCAAGTCCTTCTTACGCTTGAGTGGTGATAATAATAATACAGCAACAATTCTTATATTCTCCTTTATTGGTGCATAACATAGATGCATATTACATAATATGAGATGTGTCTAACACACACACACGTCTACAGACTACACTGAGCCTTTTAGCCAACCGAAATAAACCTAACTAAATAGGCTTTACTCGTGACATCTGTCAATTTGACACTGACAATTATATTTCTTAAGACTCTTGTTGCAACACCTACTTAAAACTACTAATAGACACAAAGTATTAAGTATACGAGTTTGTCTTAGCGGGTGTATTTTGTCAATCAGTAAGCGAGCTGATGATGATGAGATTATAGCTAAGGTTTATCTCGATTATGTCGGCATTTAATTTTAAAAAACCGTATCAGAAACTGACCATTCGTTTAAAAGCTACGATCACTGTGTCTCAGGAGCTGACGATGATTAGATTATTATTATTCTATTTTATATTTTTAACTCAACTTACCTTATTGCTAACTTCATAATTACAAACCCTCTTCTGACTCTAGCACCACTACGGCCAGTTCTGGAACTTTTGGAACTGGTATTTGACTACTTTTGCCGGACACTAACCTTTTCTGCCTTAGAGAGATAGTCCTCATTTCCTCTACCCTCCATAATTCTTTGGTAATGGGTGGGTGCGCTCGCGGGCAGATCGGATCTGTCGGCGACCACGACCGTACGTAGCTAAGTGTAGGAAGACTATATGATCCGGAATCCGGATGACCCGGGAAAATTCACTCTGCGCTAACACAATATAATTATTTGGAAAACGAAATGTCGAGCTGATATTTATGACCTTGACATTTGAATCGACACTCGTGTGCTTTCAGCTCTAATGTATTAGCCCAGAGTTCCATTTTTAGTGAATCACTGAATTTTATCCGGCCTTCCAGATTCCGGATAATATTATAGTAAGGTAGTCCCAGCCTCAGTTTCTACTTATTAGAGCGTTTTCGCATTATCCGATCCGATATCTGTATCGGACGCCCAGCTGGGCAAGCGAAATGTATTAACTTTTAATTAAATTTAATTTTAAGAAAAAAATTAATTCTAAATTTCAAATTATCGGTCCGAAATCGTATCGGATAATAGGAAAACGCTCTCAATAATTATATGGAAGAATAGAATTCGTTGACCTGTCATTGTGCCAGTACAAACAGAAGAGTAAATGAATGCTCATTATGTTGTTCCGGCGAACTATCGGAGCAATGAAACGATGCTATTCCACGAAAGGAAATCGAAACATTAACAGTCAAATATTGTAAGTTTATTAAATTATGGAACACCTGTACAGAATGTAATGTTGCAAACTAGAAGACTGGTTTTGTATTATTTGCCTATTTTTATTGCTAAATACTTAGTAAATCTTATAAGGCTGGGGCTATATTGTCCGGAATCCGGTAGGCTGGGTAAAATTCAGACCGTTGAAAATAGAACTCTGCACTAATTACAATACAGCTGAAAATCGAACACACAAGTGTCGAGTCAAATGTCAACGTCATATATGACAGTTCGACACTTCGATTTTCAACTCTACTGTATTAGCGCAGAGTTCTAATTTCATTGCTCTGATTTTTCCGGGACCGCCGGATTCCGGATCATATAGTCCCAGCCTAACTCTCATCAAGTCGTCAACAGATTTAGAAGAATGTTATCATGTTCCTTTGTTTCTGCTGAGAAAATACCATTGAAAAAATTCCTGATTAAATTATCTATGTTGCAAAAAGACAAAAGAAATTATATTATATTTATGTTTGCATCGTTGCTTATATAATACTAGCAACCCACCGAGGTTTCGCACGGGTGGAATGTATTATACATATAAACCTTCCTCTTGAATAGCTCCATCTATTGCTGAAAACGGCATTAAAATCGGTTGAGTAGTTTTAAAGATCTAAGCGCGATAGACAGCGACATAATTTTGTAATTTGTAAAGATGTAAGGGAAAATGAAACAATTTGAATTATACAATATTTTATTTTTACATTTAGTAGAAACCATGTAAAAAAATTCAAGTTATCAGAAAATCAGGCAGTACAAAAATACTGAGCTCTCACCTCTACCTATACTTTTTTCAGATCCATTTTAATATAAACGTGAACAAATAACCAGTAGCGCGCTATAACGTCACCAATTTAAATGTCACTATTTACGGTGCCATATTTAAGGTTGTCAAAATCAACTACGGATTTTTTGAGCATATTATCTACTGCTTATGTAAAGACGTTTAGGCTGAAAAACAATTGAAAAAAGAAAGATAATTATACTAAATAAAATTACATTGCGCTCTTTTAGGCGCCGAGGTCATTAGCCTCACAGAAACAGGTGATTTAAAGAGGATGCACAGGCATTGCCCGAATAACATAAACACAACCAGCTGTGCGCGGTCAATGACCTTAGCAGCGGCGTAAAGAGCGTAATGTAATTACGTATAAGTTGCGAAATTTTTAATTTTTTAACTTTTCTGCTTAAACGTCTTTACATAACACGCGCCCAAAATATCCGTTATTGATTTCGGACAGTCTTATATACAATAACACATTAATTCCGGCGAATTGCATCTGTTTGTTATCGTTTAGATTAAGTTGCATCTGAACAGAGTATACTAAAAATTCATATAAAAACGTTAAATAGGACAAGCTTAAATGCGTTTCACTCCCGGACCCAAGCGTTATGTTTGCGTTAGTTACATGTTAAGGACGATTAAAAAAATATTAATCACTAATGCCTAGTTCGCATAAGGCTAGTAGGTGGTCTAGTAGCTAAACGTGCCTTAACACATAGACCCTTGCTAACAATAATATTTACACAATGGATAAGCGATACAATGTTTTGTCCTTGTCTGTCGAGCGACTTTTCCAAAGTATCAGACAAGGACAAAACATTGTATAGCTTATTAATGAGTAAATACTAGTAGTAATTAGTTAGAGGGATATTTAGGGCATGTTTCATAATTTACGGATAAGTGTCATATAGCTCACTTGCGTGATTTGACTCCGTTGCTCGATATAAAGTGCGCTGCGACAAAACTTTCAAATAAACTATCCGACACACATTAGAATATTGTGAAACAGACCCTAAGTCAAGTGTCATAGTATTGAGTTTTTTGGCTACAAAATTACTTGCTACTAGGCTAAAATACTAACATAGTGCGAACTAACATAGTTTTGGTTCAAATTCCAATGTAAAAAAAAACCAATGTCAATTAGTGACATTTGACAAACATAAATTTCGAATAATCGATTTTCAAAGTTCATTTTAGCGTCTACTAATATTTTAATTTGAATACAAGTTTTAATCTCATAGACTGTGACTTCAAAATTACATTAAATTACGATCGACAATACCATAGAAACATCGAATCGGCAGTTTATTTATTAACTAAATCTGTTTATAACTTAATCTAAATACTTTTATTTGCATTAAAATTCATTTTACAACTACGTTATGAATTAAATACTAAAAAAAAATTAATCATAAAAAACAGCGCTTAGGCTAAACTGTATTGTCCGGAATCCGTAAGGCCGGGGAAAATTCAGAACACTGAATGTAGAACTCTGCGCTAATACAATACAGCTGAAAATCGAACACACAAGTGTCGAGTTAAATGTCAATGTCATATATGACAGCTCGATACTCGACACATCGATTTTCAATACCTCTATAGCGCAGAGTTCCATTTTCAGTGCTCTGAATTTTCCCCGGCCCGCTGGATTCCGGATCGTATAATCCTAGTGTAAGTTACTAATTGATACCAAATAATGTTATTTGGGCTCAAGGAGATCAAATCTCGAAAAAAAAAACAACTCTAGAAGCAGACACCATCATAATATTAAGTTTTCCACTAGAATTTACACACAAAATCAGTACAGAGCTTTCAACCTTATAAAAATATTAATATGTATTAACAAATGCAAACTAAGCTTCAAATACTTTCAGATTAGTACAGCTTCAAAATAAGAATAAATATTTTATTTTTAAATAAAACGCTAATTCTTTCAATAAATACTATAGTTTGTTTTCCAATAAACATTGTCGTGCGGCAACACTTCATAAGAGACGCCTCAAATACTTATTTGAATAGGAATTTATACAACAATATTTTTAATAATCAAAAGCAATATTACTAATACCAATAATCACATGTGACGTATATAAAATACATTTTTTAAATTCTCCGTAACATGTTTACAGAATAATGATTGTGTTTTATGGGCAAAACACGTTTCTTAACATAATTTTAGCCATCCGTTTACAATTCAGGATAGTATGTTGTTCACATACATTGTTGATTTTATATAACAATACCTGTACTGCCACGCCTCTAGTGTGCCGTGAAGCCCCGCGAACTGGGCACGAACGTTCACATTTTCGCATTTGCAGCCCAACCTAGCAGTGAATTCGCTAACATGAATATAATAGACATATTTGTATTTTATGTTTGTTATTCATTAAACATTATTTCAGAGTTACATAGAATATATATTTTTTCATGTAAAAAAAAAAAAAAATTGCCGCGGGGAGGTGCGGATATAATATAGAATCAACAATGTATAATTGTTGTTTTACGTTCGCTGTGAAATTAATTTCTGTCATTTAAGCGGGCACGCTCCAAATACGAGTGTTGGCGTCCTGGCCGACGGACGCGAGCGTCTCGTTGTCCAGCCAGCAGAGATCCGTGATCTGACTCTGCGGGTGAGCATCTGGAATAAAAAAAAAGTCACTTCACTTCAATAATAATTCAATTCTTTATTCATAGAATGTGGTATAGTTTTTCCATGTGGGCATGGTAGGCTAAATCGGAAAACTAAAGAATTGCGAAATATGCTTTCTTTAGGTGAAAACCTAATATAACATTTTTTATTTTTGAATAATCAATTTCCCTGTTTAGAAATCGAACCGACGGATATTGGAAAATAAAATAACACAGTTTTATTACACCATTCGATAGTTCCGCTAAAAAATCTGTTTTCTACTATTATTCACAGCTGTATTACGGCCTATATATGACAGCAACGCTATTCTAGGAAACCAAAGCCTACAAATTCTAGAAGATACGGCAAATTTACGTTGCGTACGAGCGTGCGTGTGTACGTGCGTACACGCAAGCGGTCGTCGGCAAGCTGGTGTAACACATGTAAACCGACCGTGCGTGCCCGCTTGATCATCATCGCATCGCATGACCGCATCAAACACGTCCACCTCCTAGTCCGTCCCTATAGTGACTCTGTGTCTGACGTCCCCCACCCGTGATATCGCGACAGTAATATGACAGCTGTGCTTGCAGCTACACAAACACTACAACTATCTGTACTCACTCTTGATGACGGTGTGCTTGGCGGGCGCGGCGAGGGACCACACTATGAGGCTGGTGTCGAGCGAGCCGGACGCGACGCGCGCGCCGTCCGGGCTCCAGCCCACGCAGTTGACGCGCGCCGTGTGGAAGCCCCACTCGTTCTTGTGCGCCAACTGAAGGTTATATATATATGTATATACATAGAATTATTGCACTGAAGTACAAATCTATTTTACCAGATTTTCTGTAGATGTGAAGTTACCCAAGATATATCACACGCTGTAGACGGCGAAAATATTTTTTTGCCTTAACGTAACTAACTAACATAAAATATCCGTAACTGATTTTATCAAACCTCATATAATAATGCTCGAAGATGAATACACCTACGGCCTCTGCCACAGGTAATTTATTTTTTATTATTATTGTCATGTATGTAAGTATCTACATAACTTCGTGTTTTATGTAGTTTATAGAGTAGATGGATTGTGAGGGTTGAATTACAGTAAAAATAATATTTGCTAACGTAGACAAAAAATTGGTGGATCGTTGGCAAAAAATGCAATTTTGATTTTCGTCATATTTTCATGCCGTCAACACGATAGAAACAAAAAAAACCTAGCACCTCATGTAATTTTCATATTTCATTAAATTTTTCTTAAGTGTTTGAACAACGCGTGGGCTAGCGGGCGGCCCGCGGCGTCTCCGCACGGGAAGATATAGGTAGTGAACAAAAATTATTACCTATAACTTTATTCTAACACCTATTTCATTGGCGATAATGTAGTATTCTAATGGCAAAAAAACTTTTCAAATCGGTTCAGTAGTTTCAGAGTTTAGTGGTAGTTTAGCGAAAAATAAAACATTTACTAGGGGACCTTCTACTCGGATTTTCCACATCTGTTGTTTGTATGAAAAAAGTTACAAGAGTCAAATATGGTTGTATTGTCGTGCTCTGTTCGGTGGCATTAAATAAAAAATAGATTTTCACAAAATTTTTGTTATAAAAACTAATAGTTATAATATTTTTAATGTTACAATTTTGACAAGACGAGAGAGTATACAGTGCGACATAGATTTTGTTTTGAGTAAATTGTTTTTTTTTAATTTAGTTTTAGGTTTATACTCACTAACAGTTTTAGTTTACCTTATGTTTGAATCGCAAAGACTGAATACTAGTTTTGTTACTAAATGTGATTATAAAGTTTATGATAAAATTATAAACAGTACTTTTAAAATAAATTTCTAATAACATAGCTACATACATATTTATAAAGTCTTTAAATTAAATGTTCTTCCTTTAAAATCAACTATTGCGGACTTTTTTGAAGATATGAAAGTGCACTAAATTGGATGCATCCTTAGTTTTATCCCACAAACATTATATTAACGTTCGACAAGTTCTATTAATGAATGAATGGCGTATTTAAATTTCTCTGCCATTTTTATCTTGTCGTTATGTCCTCGGTGACGTCCCGGTGACGGTGGCGGTGGACACGTTTATACGTGTTATGTATTGCCGCTACTTCGGCCCGTCCCAATCTCGGGCCGATTTGTAGCGGTAGCGCCGAACTAAGCGATATTTCGGGGGACGGGATGACGGCGGACGGGATGACGGCGCTCGGGTGACGGGCGACGGACGTGCGGCGGACATACGGCCATAGTAAATGTATGTGCCGCTTAATCGGCGGCGTTATCTCGCTCTCGTTCACGTCCCGTTGACGGTGGCGATGTACAAACAGTCTTAGGATTTTTTTTGATTATTCAATATTTAAACATGTTTACTTAAAATTATAGCAAACAAATTAAACAATCAATTCTATAAATATTTTAAACTTTCTATAAATAGTGATCCAGAAATGAGGAAATAAATGCGAAAAAAATCTTAAAAGTCCTCTCCTGTAAAATGTAATAATGCGCTGCGATAACTGAACAAAAAAATGTCGTTACCAATATTCTTTTACGGTTAGAATCCTACATTATCGCCGAGGAACATGGGCGATAGAATATGCTTACAGTTTTTTGTATAAAACACAAAAGTTTTTGTTTTACAAAATAAGTTTTTCAAAATTATTTTTTTGTTGTATAGGGTATAATTAGAAATTGGTACCATTGTCACTAAAGTGGGTGACCTGATGATGGGATCGAAGGAACTCCTCGAAATGTATATGGACACATAATATAGGTAGTGATTTCGACTTTCTGAACCATATGCAAAAGCATAATATGGTACCAAAAAGTAAGATTTTGCACCAGGGTATTATAACCTGGATCCAAACATGCTGAACTGATCTCCTGAGTCCTTATAGATACATCGTAATAATCGTGTTAGATGTAATATAAGTACACAACTATACATACACATAGATGGAGCTTAAGAAGTTTAACTTCAGTCGTGTGGTCTAAAGCGCACTCGTTTTTTTTTCAAAGGCAGCTCGACGAGCTTCCCCTTTCGTCCGGCCACAGTACCTTGTACTCGTCGGTGGTGTAGACGATGATCTTGCGGTGGCTGTCGCCGGCAACGAGGTGGTCGCCGCCGGGGCTGTAGCGCGCCGCCGTCACGCCGCCCAGGTGCGGCAGCTCGCGCAGCGGCGACAGCGACGCGCCCGCCAGCGCGTAGATGTGCACATTGTTGTCCAGACCTGGAACGAAATATATAAGGTTCGTCAAAATCAATGACGGATACTTTGGTCATATGATCTACTGCTTATGTGTAGACGATTAGGCGGAGAAATATTTTTGTACTCGAAAAAAAAACTTCCTTTATATGGGCGAGTATGCGTTGAGCGGAGGTTCACCCATTATGAGATGATTTTTTTGCTTTGAGTGTGACAATAATTTTTTGCCTTAAGGTCTTTATACGAGCAGTAGATAATATACTTAAAATGCCCGTAACTAATTTTATCAAACCTTATATAAGTTTATTAAAGCAACTAATGAAAACTAAATGTTATATCTTTTATACTTTAAACGAGCTAATTTTGTATATGTAAAATAGGAATTTCGGAAACGGCCGCAAGTATTACCATGAATTTAATATGCAGGGAGTTTTGGGGGAGAAACATCGATCTAGCTAAGCCTTATATCCCTGAGAAACTGCGCATTGAAACCTATATATGTTTTTTCTTCCATTGTGCAACAATATATCAATAATTTCGACTCTGTTATGTCAGTCCCTTTGGCAGTTTGATATGCGTGTGTATATTTTTTCCTTTATTGACAGATTGACAAACGCCAACGTGTATAAAAATTGTATCAATCAATAGTATTTTTGTTGTTTGTATGTATATGCATGGAGGAATTATTACTACAGAGTGACAATGCCCATACTTTAAAACCTACATCATTCTTTAATTCTCTCGCTGACCGTTAGATGACGCCGAGTGTATCGAATCCACAAAATTAGCCATTTATTTTAAAATAAAAACGCCATCTCTAGGTATATGTTTGAAGCACGTCCTAGGTTATCTCATATTAAAAAAAAATCCTCAATAGGTGGCGCTAAACAAGTTAAGAGTCCGTATACGAAATTTTGCCGATTTCGCTGATTTAACAGACGTGATTTAACAGTTAAAATACAGTATTTCTATAAGTTTTAATGCACAACATGTAAGATCATTTCAATTATAATCTAATGTTGGAGCTAAATTTTTTTTTTTTTTAAGTATTTTTAAATAATCCAACTCAAACCCGCGACAGTTTTGTGATTTTTGCTGTAAAAGGTTTAGAATATCACCTGTTTATGGATTGTAATGACGTCTTAACGGTATGAAAAAAATACAATGTACTGTTGAGAAAGTCGTCTGTACAATGTTGGAATTACTTTTCACCACTTTAATATGAAATAGTTGAGTAAAAAAATATGTAACTCGGCAAAAAATATGTAACTCGGCTCGAGGAAATGGGCAAAGAATTGCTGTTAATTTCGGCAACTTGGAGCTGTAATTCATAAAAAGAAAACGACAGAAATAAATAGATAAAATTCTATCCAATTCGAGAAAAAAGAAAAAAAAAGAAAAACAAATTGTGCCAAAAAACACGATTCAAAACAACCTAAATCTCCCATTATATTACTCGCCGCAAGGCTCGAGTCGGCAGTCCGCGCTGAGCGCTTTCAGAGGGTGGCCGTATCGCTCTGCGCTCCCCGCCAATCCATCGAGATCGCGCAACGACTACAACAAACGTGACCGGACCGCGAGTTCTTGATACTTTAGTAGGTAAGTTTTTTTTTTATATTTTGTGATGATTTTGACATGTTGCTTTGAATGTAATGTTAATGTAATCATTTGTTATGCTTTCACAGTTGGGTTCGCTGGACTGATTTTTGTAACATTTTTTTAATTATGATTAAAATCAAATTTTCATATTCTCAGATCCGAAAATAACAGATGGCCGGAAAGAGCAAGAGCTTTAAATATGGTGCTGTGAAGCGCAAAAAGATTTTATTAAATAACTTTAAAGGTTCAAAGCGAGCCAAGAATGATTCCAGGTCAGTAATACATAATTATATTAATCTATTTTAAGCATTACTACTATGCGCGACAAAGGAGTGAAGAAGGTATTGTGATGGCTAAAAAATTAAGTGTGTGTGTCCGTCCGTCTGGGGCTCTTGTTCCCAAACTACTGGACGGATTTGGAATTTTGGATGAAATTTGGATACGGGGATTTTTTTTTTATTACTCTTGTCATTTTTTTTTAAATTCCCCTATCTTGATTTTTTAGGGTTGTCACCATAGTAAATAATCTTATTTTATTTTTCTCTCGAAATTGGCTCTAACGATTTTGATGAAACTCTGTACATTAGTATAACTTTGTATGGTCTACTTTAGGTCTTAGTTTGGTTAGGTAAAATTTGAATAAAGTACATGTCATACAAACCTAGGTGGTTAACAAAAATGGCTTTAACGATTTTAGTGAAACTATGTAAATAATTATGTGTCATTTTTACTGTTGATATTTTGTGTAACAGTATACAAAGCGTGGTTTATTTCTGGTGGAATGTCTTAGCTAGCCAGCTAGCCATTTTGAACTTTTAAGGATGGATTTCTTTTGAGATCGATATGTGAGCATCCGTGTGGTATCCAAACACGAATCTGTTGTCAGAACACACTCTTCGAGCATTAGAGATCCTTGTTATATTTTTATATCAACTATTTATACTATTGCATTTAAACATTATATTTTGTTTGTAGGTACGATAATATAAATAACGTTGTTTCAGAGATCCTATGGCTTTCAACTTAAATTTGATGTCAGAAAATCTACTGGCAGACTCAATCACAAATGATACTGCTCACCAGGGCATAAATAAGGATAACAAAGTCTCAACATCTCACTCTAGAGAGGTTTACAAATTATTATAATTTGTGACGTAATTTATATTAATAACGTAAGATAGATTGGTAACTCATGTACTTTAAACCATCGTATTTTTAGGATATGGAGTGTCTTACAACTCCAGAACCTGATGAAGACCAAGATGTGTCGTGTTTTGAAAAGAATATAGATAACCATGAAATGATTCTCTCACATGATCAGGTCAGTTGAAATTTGAATTTAGTGTACCTACTCACTCATCTTGTTTTAATTTCATTAGTCACAATTATTTCATTTTATAGAAAGAAGTAAAGAAGACGTCAAGGCTATACCTATCGAAGGAAGGCGGATTGTTGATATACAATACCTTCTTAATCAACTGTTTGAAATATCACAGCACAGCTTAAGATTTAACTGTCAGTTGAATCATTTAAAAATAGTAAACGAAGTTCGTCATGGATTATCTTCTTATTTCAAGATGCGTTGTTCCATGTGTGGAAGTCAGTTTCAGCTAAATACCAGTGACAATGACACTAAATTTGATGTAAATCACGCTGCCGTTGCCGGTATTATCATGATTGGATGCGGACTCACTAATTTTAATGAACTGGCTGCTGCAATAGATTTGCCTACATTGACTGGTGTTCAATACAAAAAATGCCATGACGATTTGCACGAATGGTGGAAGGAAACTGCAGAGGTTACTATGAAGGATGCAGCAGAAGAAGAAGCGGAAATGGCAACAGAGAAAAGTTCCACAGGAAAGCCAATGATAGCCGTAACGGCAGACGCCTGTTGGAGTAAACGGTCATATCGGACAAATTATTCGTCACTGTCGGGTGTTGGTGCTATAATCGGGGTAAATTCTGGCAAAGTTTTACATTTAGGTGTAAAAAATAAATACTGCGTAATTTGTGTGAGGGCAAAAAATAAAGAACAAGAAGCACCGAAACATCGATGCAACATAAATCATAAAGGTGATGGGTGTACTTTCCTATTTGCTTCTTTTATGATAAAGATATTCCGATTAACTATTACTAAATTATTTTAATATTTACAGGTTCCTCGACTAGCATGGAACAGGCATCAATCGTAGAAGGATTCAAAAAATCATAATTTGATCTACTCAAAACTAATAGCAGATGGTGATGCGAGTACTTTTAAAAATATTTTAGATGCCAGGCCCTACACTACGGTTACAGTCGAAAAAATTGAGTGCTCAAATCATCTTTTACGTAATTACAACGGAAAAAATATGGCTTTAAATAAAGATACCTCGATTCCCCTTGATCAGCGAAAATTACTAACAACTGAGCGACTAAATCGTCTGCGGGTTGCAGTCAAAGCGGCAGTTAGGTTCCGGAAAGCTGAAAACTCTCTAGCATCCGAACAAATTAAAAAATTGCAAAAAGATATAATGAACAGTCCCCTGCATATATTTGGTGACCATAGTAACTGTGAAGGATCTTACTGCAAAAAAGAAAAAAAGCAGGAGCCGAATTATGCACCTCACATTCCAGTATTACTGAAAAAACTTTCAGCAAATGCCAGTGCTCTAGCTTTCCATGCTAAAAGCTTGTCGCAAAATTTAAACAATAACAGGTTGTTGTACAATTTAAATAATAGCAGTATTCGCTTTACAATATCGAATGATATCACTTTTTTACAGAGCCGAGCAATTCAACTCGTTGGTTGCAAAATACGTTGGAGGCAAGCGCATCAATTACGCTTTGAATAATTCATATGCATTGAGGTGCTACGCTGCTGTAGTTGCATTTAACACTGGTACTCCCATAGCTGCGTTATATAAAAAGGTTACTGCAAAAAGTCCGTCGCATGCCGTAAAAAAGTTTGAGATGAGAAAAAGGAAAAAAAACTCCAGAAAAAAGGTTTGGAAACCCAAACGGCGTATCGATTTTAATAGTGGAAGTGCAGATTACGGAGAAATTTGTCAAAAGCCGGACATGACACTCGATGAATATGAAATTGCAAAGGTTCGCTACAGAAATATTATTTTGTTTTTCCCCTTATTAGATTTAAAAATATATATATCTATGGCTTATTTCACAGATCGAATATGTAGATCATATGAAACAACAATTTGCTGACAAAGAAGCAATTGAAAGAGAAACTCGCCAACAAGCCGAATGTGCACTATGGCACGAATTGAGACGGAACCTGGTCACTGCATCTAATTTTGGCAAGGTGTGCAAAAGGCGACAAATAAGTTCAGCTCCACTGGTTAAATCCATGTTATACTCATACTCCTTAGATCATGTACCCGCTATATTACACGGGAAAACCTCTGAAACAACTGCCCTATTACAACTAGCAAAACAGGAGAATATTAGTTTAATAAAGTGCGGTCTGTTCATAGACGAAGAACACTTTTTTTTAGGTGCCACCCCTGACAGTTTCTATGAAAATGGGATCATCGAGATCAAATGCCCTATAACAGCGGTTGGTATGAACCCGGAAGAGGCAATTCGTGCCAAAAAATAAATTTTTGGAAGGTCGATAAAAAAGGGGAAATAATATTGAACACAAATCACAATTGGTATTACCAAGCACAGGGGCAATTGCATATTACAAAAAAAGATATTTGTTTGTTTGCTGTGTGGACTGGCACAGACTTTCCATTGAAAACTGCAATCATCAAGAGGGATGACAATTTCTGGGAAACAAAAATAAAAAATCGGCTTATAGATTTTTACTATAAGTGCATCCTCCCAGAAATTGTCGACCCTCGAAAATGTCGTTCAATGGAACTTAGAACTTGTTCATATTAATAAACTAGCTGCTGCCCGCGGCTCCACCCGCATAAATGTTGAATAAAGTATGTGTTATTCCAGACTATAATCTACCTCTGTGCCAAATTTCATCAAAATCCGTTCAGTAGTTTTTGCGTGAAAGAGTAACAAACATCCATACATCCATCCATCCTCACAAACTTTCAAATTTATGATATTAGTAGGATAAATGTGCCAGTCTATCGATGTAAGATATTTAGTTTTTTTATTCATTTGAAAATATACCTACAGGTTGAAGATTGATGTAAGACCCATACGAACGTATGGGGCTTTCACTTATCATATTGAACAACATTTCCCAAGGAACCCATAGTCAATTCTTAAAAAAAAAACGAAGCTCCATATAAATATGTTCAAAAGTTCAAAGTTGTTCAGTTTGATGAGTACAAGTCCCACTTAACGGATCGGGTCGCTCGGTCAGGTCGGTCGAGATATTTAGGTTTAAAAATATCAATGTAACGGATTATCATTTCGTTTTTTGTGAACTGCCTTAAATTTCCTGTAAAGTTACGAATATAGTAACATTTTTGATACAATATATTTCATGCAAACTAATTAACCAGACTTTTTATTTCAATTAAAAAAACACGATATTCAAATACACGTAAATAATAAAAAAAAAGAATATCTAAGGATCAAAACTGTTTAATCACCAAAATGACCGTCGACTCACGCACAAGCGACAGAGCGTCCTCGCGTTTGTGTGTGTGCACGTTAGACACCTAATTTCGCCAGTCTCGATTTAGTTACCGGCCTCTTAAGGTTTTATTATACCATACTATACCAGCCGACTAGCGTACTATTCCTATATTTTTGTAAATTTGTAATTTATCTGCGTGTGGAGGGCGTATTAGAACATAATTGATTAACTTCGCTAATTTGTGCAATATATTGATTTTCTTACTATTTACCAACACCATCTAGACCTAAGCAGAAATCGGACATTTTCTTTTGTGTACGTTTTAATGTGTGAGATCTGTCATTCTATAGTTTTATTGGTCCATGGTATATGTAACCTTTTTTTTTAAAAATATTAGTTATATGCACACCTTCCTCCACACAAACTTTAACTGTGCCAAACATCATAGTCCTCCATACGCACAATTCTTATAGAAGTGTACTGAATGTTTTTGCTTCATGCACTATTAATAATATAATCCACGAAGTACGTAATACACGTAACATGACCGTCCCTCAGGCCAAGTTATTTGGAGACAATGTTAATTGCCGTTAAATCCTACTAGGTACTATTATAATTATGTGAAAAGTTATGGATGTTAGTAACTCTTTCACGCAAAAACTACTCAACGGTTTTTGATGAAATTTGGTATGGTAGTGGATTAGCACATAGGCTACTTTTTATCTGATACTGTAATAACGCGTGCGGAGCCACGGCCAAAAGCTAGTCTATACTAATATAATAAAGAGGAAAGGTTTGCTTGTTTGCATTGAATAGGCTCCAAAACTATTGAACCGATTTTGATGAAATTTGGCACAGATGTAGAATATACGACAGGGAAGGACATAGGCTACTTTTATGGCGGCAAAATGTACGCTTCCCCGAGAGTTCCTTTTGCGCGGGCAACATCTAGTATATAAATAAATAAATAATTTTTACTTCAGGCTGTAGGTATGGGCCCATATTATAAATACTTTACAGACCAACATACATATTTTATACTTCAAAACTACAATACGATGCTATAGGCGTAACAGTCATCATTCAGGCCAAGTTATTTGGAGGCAATGTTAATTGCAGTCAAATTCTTAGTAAATATAATGTAAGCGGTGTACCTCCGACGGCGACATGTCTCTGCTTGGGGTCAATGGTGACACACGCGGGCTCGTAGCTGATGGGCAGCGTCGACTGCTTCACGTCGCCCTGCAGCACGATCAGCTGGAATAGAGAACACGCTTGTAAGCTTCGGCACGAATGAGCCGGCTGGAATACACGCTGTCCTGTCCGATGTCCGACTGGACCGGTGAATAACGCGGCCTTGCCGAAAATACAAGCAAAATAATGCTTTGAATTGCTTTCCTTTCAATATCATGCATCCTCCTCATCCCCTGTC
Source organism: Phengaris arion (assembly GCA_963565745.1). Taxonomy (NCBI): domain Eukaryota; kingdom Metazoa; phylum Arthropoda; class Insecta; order Lepidoptera; family Lycaenidae; genus Phengaris; species Phengaris arion. The sequence goes on along the minus strand of OY751444.1, from coordinate 2,926,537 downwards.
TCCGCATCACTCAAAGGTTGGCCGGTAGAAAATGCCACGAGGCATTAAGCCCGCCGCTGTACCGAGTTGTGGGCATAAAGTATAATCTCATATTATGTCATATTTTTTTTTATCCCAATGAAGATAAGGTTCAATTTTTTTTTTTATAAAAGGCGCTGGCAAATAATATAATAACAAATAATATAGTACGGGTGATGTGACTAATTAGTTTTTATGTTTTAATTTCGCACGAGAACGTCGGATCCTCGGTCACAGATGCTAGTGTATGCGGCAATTTTTAGCGCACAAATTATTGTTTTGTTTTAGTATTATTTATTTTCAATGGTATAGATCAGTTATATTTGGACAGCCGATATGAAGTCGGGTTATGTGGACGTTTCGCCACTGCACCGGTCGTAGTACGACCCCACAGAAAACCGGTGTGAAATAACGCTTGCGATGTGTTTTAACGGAGTTTTCGGGGGCACAAAGGATTACTCTACTGGGTATTTTAATATAATTTTGATTACGTTACGTACAACCTACAGGCTTCATGCCCGCACCGTAAATGTGCTGCCACCATTATTTTTATTTTATTTATTTATTATACTTTATGCACACAATATGGTACAGAGGCGGGCTTAATGCCTGGCATGGCATTTTCTACCAGCCATCCTATGGGTGATGCAGAGACAGTGTGAGGTAGATGCATAGTATTAAAAGGAAACATAGACTTAGACATTTTGAGTATATATAAAATATATAATAATAATAAATACTACCATATAAATACTAATATAACTCTTTATTTAAAATTAACCCACTTAATATTTTAAATATGTAAACATAATAATATATAACATAATAAGATATCGAAATAATTTACTTATTTATTCTAGTCTATTTCTAGTCTGCCAATGATTTTAAGTATAGTTCACGAACTCTGAGTTTGAATACAATTTTTTGTCTCAGACATCCTAACTTCTTGGGGTAGTGAATTCCAAAGGAGGATGGACTGAATATGAAAGGATGAATGGACAAGGGAGGAGCTATGAGAAGGACAAAGAAGGAGCAAATTATTTGTAGAACGAAGATTTCTATCATGGCTACTGCACAGATATTTAAAATGAGGAGTTAGGTAGTTAGGTAGGTGAGGAGCAGAGGAGGAGTGAAGAAGGGAATAGAGTGTACACAGAGCCCGTAGAGAACGACGCTATCATATTGGCAGCCAGTGAAGCTTAGAGCGGGAGGAGGAGATGTGGTCGTACTTACGGAGGCCAAAACAAATCTCATACAATTATTAAGGAGCCGGTCGAGTTTGTTGAGGAGGTCTGCATTAAGGTCGAAGTAGCAAATATCACAATAATCCAGTATTGAGTATATAAGGGTTTGAACTAGCATAGTTTTTATATTGGAAGGCAAGAAATTTTTCAGACGGTAGAGAGATCGCAAGCAACCTGGTAACACTATTACCAACATTAGCGATTTGGGTACGCCAGTCAAGATTAGCATCAATATATAAACAGAGATCTTTAACACACGAGCTGAGAGGAATAATGTAACCATATTTTCACAAAATAAAGCACCATTTCATTTCATTACCGTTTAACCCTGAGGTGACAACTATTATGCTCAGGATATTTTTGCATTTCCTACAATTATTTAATACATTATATAATGGTTTCCACCTTCGTTCCCTTGCCCTTCTTTTGATAATTTTGTTAGTTATAGTTTTTTGCCCGTCTCGTACGGCTACTCCGCAGGTTACCATCGGGCGATCCGTCCCCTCGTTTATACCTCTTTCACGGTGGCCACGACGGTCAGGTCCTCGTCGGGGACGTGGTCGAGCGCGCGCGGCTGCGAGCCCAGCGCCAGCGCCGCGCCGCCGTACGCGGGCACCTCGCCTGCAACACAACAAGTCTTTACAGAAACGTGAGGGGTGCGTCCGTCACTCGCGCGTTCACTTATGTATAACATTGAAAAAGTTCTTGCTCGACCGGTTTCTAGGCATTCTCCTTTGCACTGGGACGCCTCAAAATATCAAAGGAAGTGATCGCAACGACTGCAGACGTGGTTAAACTACGTATTTACACGTGAGTATTTGAGCGGGCGCACGATCCAACGGCGCTGTTGAGCGATTTTTATCTAATGCCTGGTCGAGCGGCAACCTGTTGGATAGTACGTACGCGGGCCGCCACACTCGTATTCCCAGTAGAAGCGAAGGCCGGTTCCATCAAAGGGAAGCCCTAGCCTGGAGATATAAGATCAGTTGCAGAACTTACCTTAATACTTAACTTAAGAAATTGAGTACCTCGGGCAAAAAATTGTCCGTAAATAAGTGCAAGTGGGTTTTCACGATGTCATAACTTGCGAGTCGATGTTGGAGGTTACGAAGTTTCCAACTGTACTGTCGTAGTTATTGTATCGTCAGAGCCGGTTTTAGCATTACCAGCGCCCTGGGCGATTAATGATGATTTCATACTGCAAATATTAGATTTAAGTGACGAAAGTGGACAATTTTAATAGTTGTTAGTATTCAGTTTTTTTTTTTTTTTTATAATTGGAAGATTGTTTGAGTACTCAATTTAGAGAATTTACGAGTATGTAGGTCTCACTCACACTCAGTGAGCGAGGGGTAGAAAAGTACGCCTGCGGCGCCCCTTTTTATCCGGCGCCCCGGGCGGTCGGGCCGGTCGGGGCGGTCGGGCCGGTCGGGGCGGTCGGGCCGGTCGGGGCGGTCGGGCCGGTCGGGCCGGTCGGGGCGGTCGGGCCGGTCGGGCCGGTCGGGGCGGTCGGGCCGGTCGGGCCGGTCGGGGCGGTCGGGCCGGTCGGGCCGGTCGGGCCGGTCGGGGCGGTCGGGGCGGTCGGGCCGGTCGGGGCGGTCGGGGCGGTCGGGCCGGTCGGGCCGGTCGGGGCGGTCGGGCCGGTCGGGCCGGTCGGGCCGGTCGGGGCGGTCGGGCCGGTCGGGGCGGTCGGGCCGGTCGGGGCGGTCGGGCCGGTCGGGGCGGTCGGGGCGGTCGGGCCGGTCGGGGCGGTCGGGGCGGTCGGGCCGGTCGGGGCGGTCGGGGCGGTCGGGCCGGTCGGGGCGGTCGGGCCGGTCGGGGCGGTCGGGCCGGTCGGGCCGGTCGGGGCGGTCGGGGCGGTCGGGCCGGTCGGGGCGGTCGGGCCGGTCGGGGCGGTCGGGCCGGTCGGGGCGGTCGGGCCGGTCGGGGCGGTCGGGCCGGTCGGGGCGGTCGGGCCGGTCGGGGCGGTCGGGCCGGTCGGGGCGGTCGGGCCGGTCGGGGCGGTCGGGCCGGTCGGGGCGGTCGGGCCGGTCGGGGCGGTCGGGCCGGTCGGGGCGGTCGGGCCGGTCGGGGCGGTCGGGCCGGTCGGGCCGGTCGGGCCGGTCGGGCCGGTCGGGCCGGTCGGGCCGGTCGCTCAACCGATAACGATTGAATTCTTATCTCGATTTCATCTCGCGTTTTTACATCATAGAAAGAAAATATTTAAATATGTTATTCTTAAAAACGAATTAAAGTACAGTAAAAATTAGGGTATTGTATAGCCAAACGATTGTTAATATAATATATTATTATTTTGGCACTTGGATTATGTCTTACTGCTACAAAAATATTACTATAAAGGTCACGTCGCAAAATAACAATTCCCTTCTTATGAATCCTATCGCCGGTAAAAATAATCAAGCTACTCCATGTTCCGTCTATGTATTCTATAACTATTATTTCTTAAGAGGCAGAAGGCGATCTCAGAAACAAAGATACATTAACAATTTTGACATATTGAATAGTGCAGAATAGCTATTGGCCTAGTTCGTAGCGGCCGCGTCGCTTTTTGTAAAATTTGCTTAACTTTTTAATTAAACTCAAAATTGCAGAGAAAGATTTTCATAAAATGCGCGAAACCACTTTTTTTAGCTCTCGGATTGAACTACTGTTCAAAGTGAAATAAAATGAGAATGTTATCTCCTGTATAGTCGTACAGTTCGTAGCGGCCTTAGAATTTTGAAATATCTTTTGATTTAATATAGAAAAAAATCTTATTCTAAGCCAAAAAAAACTGTGAATTCCTGCTATCTACGATAATATTTTTAAGCAATATTTATACCAGAACAATGCTTACTTCATGAGGAATAAAGAGTTTATAATTTTAAGGCATGAATTTATTGACCAATTTCAATAAAAAAGGATAAATAGAACTGCAAAATTACTACAAAACGCAATGCACCGGCCGTCCGCACTCAGTACGGCGCGAGCGCTCCTCAGCGTCGGAGTGTCAAATTTTTTCGCGTCAATGTCGTTCCATCGTCCGAGTATGGTGCGACTACCAAGTTTTGATCACGTGAGTATAATTCTTTTTATTGTTTGTTTTATATGGAATGTACATAGCATGTTGTTCAATTATTCTTAATATTTATTTTATTCTTTTCAGCATGGGTCGAAAAACCCCTAGGTATAATTGATTGTAAGAAAGATAAGATATACATGTACATTGAGAAATGCAAATAAAGCAAGGTACTTCTTCTCTTAATACACCTTAGTAAACATATATAATACTAGCATATTATAAAACTGTAAACGGGCCAATTTTGTATATTGACATTTTATTTTTCAAATACATCCAATTGTCTTCCTAAACGCAAAAACCACCTTCACACGCTGGAATGGATTTTTTCCAGGAGCTATACTCCGGGTTCAACGCATCGCTTTGCTTGAGTTGCGCTACGCCTTCAGAAGATATTCTTGAATTCTACGCTCCAGACTGAGGACTGTCTGGCTTCTGACCCAGTCTGCACCGCCCCAGGACGATCTACGTCGTGGCGAGTGTCCTGGCCTGAACGCCGAACCTGGAACCTTCAGAGGGGGGCGCGGCGCGGCGAAGACAGTCGTCGATGCCGGCGGACAGCAGGCGGTCGCCGGCCCCGCACATGCCGCTCGCCCGGTATAGCACGTACCTTCAGAGGGGGGCGCGGCGCGGCGCAGACAGTCGTCGATGCCGGCGGACAGCAGGCGGTCGCCGGCCCCGCACATGCCGCTCGCCCGGTATAGCACGTACCTTCAGAGGGGGGCGCGGCGCGGCGCAGACAGTCGTCGATGCCGGCGGACAGCAGGCGGTCGCCGGCCCCGCACATGCCGCTCGCCCGGTATAGCACGTACCTTCAGAGGGGGGCGCGGCGCGGCGAAGACAGTCGTCGATGCCGGCGGACAGCAGGCGGTCGCCGGCCCCGCACATGCCGCTCGCCCGGTATAGCACGTACCTTCAGAGGGGGGCGCGGCGCGGCGAAGACAGTCGTCGATGCCGGCGGACAGCAGGCGGTCGCCGGCCCCGCACATGCCGCTCGCCCGGTATAGCACGTACCTTCAGAGGGGGGCGCGGCGCGGCGCAGACAGTCGTCGATGCCGGCGGACAGCAGGCGGTCGCCGGCCCCGCACATGCCGCTCGCCCGGTATAGCACGTACCTTCAGAGGGGGGCGCGGCGCGGCGCAGACAGTCGTCGATGCCGGCGGACAGCAGGCGGTCGCCGGCCCCGCACATGCCGCTCGCCCGGTATAGCACGTACCTTCAGAGGGGGGCGCGGCGCGGCGAAGACAGTCGTCGATGCCGGCGGACAGCAGGCGGTCGCCGGCCCCGCACATGCCGCTCGCCCGGTATAGCACGTACCTTCAGAGGGGGGCGCGGCGCGGCGAAGACAGTCGTCGATGCCGGCGGACAGCAGGCGGTCGCCGGCCCCGCACATGCCGCTCGCCCGGTATAGCACGTACCTTCAGAGGGGGGCGCGGCGCGGCGAAGACAGTCGTCGATGCCGGCGGACAGCAGGCGGTCGCCGGCCCCGCACATGCCGCTCGCCCGGTATAGCACGTACCTTCAGAGGGGGGCGCGGCGCGGCGCAGACAGTCGTCGATGCCGGCGGACAGCAGGCGGTCGCCGGCCCCGCACATGCCGCTCGCCCGGTATAGCACGTACCTTCAGAGGGGGGCGCGGCGCGGCGAAGACAGTCGTCGATGCCGGCGGACAGCAGGCGGTCGCCGGCCCCGCACATGCCGCTCGCCCGGTATAGCACGTACCTTCAGAGGGGGGCGCGGCGCGGCGAAGACAGTCGTCGATGCCGGCGGACAGCAGGCGGTCGCCGGCCCCGCACATGCCGCTCGCCCGGTATAGCACGTACCTTCAGAGGGGGGCGCAGACAGTCGTCGATGCCGGCGGACAGCAGGCGGTCGCCGGCCCCGCACATGCCGCTCGCCCGGTATAGCACGTACCTTCAGAGGGGGGCGCGGCGCGGCGCAGACAGTCGTCGATGCCGGCGGACAGCAGGCGGTCGCCGGCCCCGCACATGCCGCTCGCCCGGTATAGCACGTACCTTCAGAGGGGGGCGCGGCGCGGCGCAGACAGTCGTCGATGCCGGCGGACAGCAGGCGGTCGCCGGCCCCGCACATGCCGCTCGCCCGGTATAGCACGTACCTTCAGAGGGGGGCGCGGCGCGGCGCAGACAGTCGTCGATGCCGGCGGACAGCAGGCGGTCGCCGGCCCCGCACATGCCGCTCGCCCGGTATAGCACGTACCTTCAGAGGGGGGCGCGGCGCGGCGCAGACAGTCGTCGATGCCGGCGGACAGCAGGCGGTCGCCGGCCCCGCACATGCCGCTCGCCCGGTATAGCACGTACCTTCAGAGGGGGGCGCGGCGCGGCGCAGACAGTCGTCGATGCCGGCGGACAGCAGGCGGTCGCCGGCCCCGCACATGCCGCTCGCCCGGTATAGCACGTACCTTCAGAGGGGGGCGCGGCGCGGCGAAGACAGTCGTCGATGCCGGCGGACAGCAGGCGGTCGCCGGCCCCGCACATGCCGCTCGCCCGGTATAGCACGTACCTTCAGAGGGGGGCGCGGCGCGGCGCAGACAGTCGTCGATGCCGGCGGACAGCAGGCGGTCGCCGGCCCCGCACATGCCGCTCGCCCGGTATAGCACGTACCTTCAGAGGGGGGCGCGGCGCGGCGCAGACAGTCGTCGATGCCGGCGGACAGCAGGCGGTCGCCGGCCCCGCACATGCCGTTCACCTGGTTGCCGTGACCCGCGCCGCCCACGCGCCGCCCGCAGCCTGGAACATGACGAGTTAAAAACAATATTTATAATCGTTATAATTATGTATTAATATGAAAAAATCAATACTACTGAACGGAGTTTGATAAAATTTAGTATATCCCTAGACTAGACCTTGGGGGTGGACGTAGGCAACTGTTAATTGCGACAAAGTGTACGGTTCACCGCTCACCGGCGTCGACGTCCCACAGCGTGACGGCGCCGTCGTGGCTGGCGGTGAACAGGCCGCGGGCGGCGCGCGCGAGGCACGTGATCGGCTTGTTGTGGCCGGTGATGACGCGCAGGGGCGTGTCGGGGTTCGCCTCGTCCAGGTAGCTGATGTCGCCCGAGAGCGACACGGTGAGCAGGTGCTTGCCTTGCCAGAGGCACGACACCTGGAACAGTAGCGGAAGTTTTTTTTTATGTATATGTTTAATATAATCTAACCTCATTGCTCCTGCTTGATACACTTTTAGACTTGACAATGAATGTCAGGTCAGACTTTTGTATTTAAATTCATATCTTGTGTCATAGAATATTATTTACATCGTGATATTGTTATATCATTAAATGTTGTTTCTTTCGTTGTAAAGCAACATAATATCTTTTTTCAGTATACTTTAAATGTTAGGAATGGTTACAAATTATTACCAACTAATCAAATATTGCTTACTACAAGCGTCCACATAAAACTTTTTGCTGCTTCTTTAAAGACGTTTAGGCAAATGTCCCACCTCACATTCCCACCACTGCAACTCCTGTGTAGCCAGGATCGACAGCGGTAACCAACCGCAAAACCCTTTTGATATGATCTCAGGGGTGCCCGAGGGACATGCTAAATCTGTTTTGGGACCCGCAACGAGTTAATCAAAAAAAAATTGTAATGACCAATATTGTCAGAACTAGAAGGGGAAGCGCCACGAGAGTACTATAAATTATTATGCCTACTTAACTAAATATATGTTATGTATTATGTAATAATTTAAACGACATTTGTTTATAATGGCAAAATTATATTGGATTGTTTCCAATAGTTTTGAACGCACGGAAATTCCTCGCGCTGCCTACGAGATCATCGTAACACACGACCCTAGAAACACAGTGAAGGCTTTTCAACACTTCAATTCTCTCGTCATGCCAGAGATCACACTCCCAGAGTATGTGATGCGCAGTTTGTTCAAACGGACTGCCTTCGGTAGAACACTCGCAAAGCGGAGACGTAATTAATTTAAATCCATAAAGTTTAAAATTTTTCCGACGAGCCGCGCCTCTTGTGGCCCTATCTGCCCCGGCGGCTGATCCGTAGCATATAATTATAATAATATCTATGGACGCTTCACACCACGTCAATCTGGCCCCGTGGTAAGTATCTGAAGAACTTGTGTTACACGTGCCAGAAAACGGGAAGTATATTTAATACTTTTAAACTATACATATTATATTTAATATTTTTATTATAACACATATTTAATACACATCCATGACCCGGGAACAAAAAATTTTTTGTTCCTTCGGCGGGATTCGAACCCGCGAACCCCGGCTTGAGCACCAACGCACTGAACCATTGAGCTACAGAGGCCGTCGAATGCTGCCTATATGCTGGCTACGTTCGTAGCCGAACAAATCATTTTCAATGTTTTAAATGAAAGGCTCCATTACGACGTTGATATTTTGGTGAAGCATTAATAAATCCTTTTTGCTTTCTCGCCGGTCTGTATTGTGTTCCAAGAATGTAAATTTATTTTCTAAAGTATGTCCGAGATAACAGAGATAATGTTTACGTTTGACGTTTATTTCATTAAATTTAGTGCAAGGAGTTGATATTAACGAGCCTTTAAAAAGTATTTGATAGGTTTTATGCGCCGCAAATTGTAAACGATTTCTATGGCCCCAGCTCGATATTACGCTGAGGCACTTGTTGGCCTTGTGTTCGTTTTTAGAACGCGTATTGGCTTGGATGAGAAGGAACCCGTCACCAGCGTAACCTACCAGAGAACAGAGAGGCGGTAAAGGAACATGTAATAAATCGACAAAGTTTATATTCCACAAGTGCGGTGGTGAATACAGAACAAAGTAGACTGAAAAATAATTTTGAAATTCGAAAAAATGTACAAACTAAAATTGCGTTGCACTTTTAATTGACGCTCGAAGGTTCATTAACCTCACACAGCTGATAGTGGATATTAAAATTATCTTGAAATCAGCTATGTGGTCAAGGAATTCATAGCCGCTGTTTAAAAGTAATTCAGTCGCTAATCAGAGGGCTGACAGATAACTTGGTGCCGTCACCCTGGTGCTGACGTCACGCCTGCTGCTGAGATCATACCTGCTGGTTCTCGACCGCGGCGCCCATGTTGAAGGTGGCGGTCCTCTCGCGCGTCTCCACGTCCCAGATCGCGCACGTCTTGTCGCCGGAGCACGACAGCAGCCGCTTGCCGTCCGGCGACCACGAAATGCCGTACACGCCGCCCTTGTGCGCGGGCGAGCCGATCTGAAATGAGGCAGCCTATGATTATATTTTTTTAACGACAATGATTGCAAAAGCCCTAATTGCTGCAATAATAATAAATTTATATTTCTGGCTCAGGACGCGTTTGCAAATTTGACATATATTTGCTGTGTTATTGGTCGATTTTACGACCAATGAAACCAAATCCTACAAAACTTACAAAGTTCACAATGGTGTTTACGATCATTTTCCTGCCATTGAGTAGCCTATTTTGTTTGTTTAAAAATAATATAGCGCATACAATCACCATAAAATTAAAAAAAAATCCAACAATATTAAAAATTAGAATTGCAAAAAGCATAAAAAGTCTCCTTTAAATTTTCACGTGTTTTGCTATACTATGCATGAATCTTAATGCGTGGCACTAAGGTTTATATTATTCGGTCAGTGTCTGGATTTATTGGACAAAACATTTCTAAATAAATGTCAGTCCGCGCTCGACTGTCGTCAAACAATACATTTTGCAAACGCGTCCCATAAGTTTATGGGTCGTATGTGAAGTTGAATTATGTCAGGAGTTAAGACATTCCTTTTGAAGAGAGTATTTCTTCCAACATCATGAAATTTTTGATGTGATTATCGCGGGACCAACTTAGAAACAGACTTTGAAACAAAAATCGGGGTAATATTATTTAGAATTTTTTTTTACGGATCAATAATCCTCCCACAGAAGTAGCTTTAATTGGTCACTACGCTGGGAAATTTATTTAGATTTTGTTTGCACTAAGCATTACCCTCAAACATCATTCTCATCATCATCACCCACCTCGCCCTTCAGTTCGGAGGTGGCGCCGTCGTACAGGAAGATCTTGCCGTCGAAGCCAGCCGATGCGAACAGGCTGCCGTCCGGACTGTAGCGGACCGCTTGCGCGAAACGAGTGTGCTCCTGAGGGAAAAAACATATTAACACATAATTATCGTATTGCAAGGCTTCCCGCACACTAGGCAGCGTGGCTGGCCCGCGTACTAAGAGGCTAGGCCTTATTGTACACATAATTATCGTATTGCAAGGCTTCCCGCACACTAGGCAGCGTGGCTGGCCCGCGTACTAAGAGGCTAGGCCTTATTGTACACATAATTATCGTATTGCAAGGCTTCCCGCACACTAGGCAGCGTGGCTGGCCCGCGTACTAAGAGGCTAGGCCTTATTGTACACATAATTATCGTATTGCAAGGCTTCCCGCACACTAGGCAGCGTGGCTGGCCCGCGTACTAAGAGGCTAGGCCTTATTGTACACATAATTATCGTATTGCAAGGCTTCCCGCACACTAGGCAGCGTGGCTGGCCCGCGTACTAAGAGGCTAGGCCTTATTGTACACATAATTATCGTATTGCAAGGCTTCCCGCACACTAGGCAGCGTGGCTGGCCCGCGTACTAAGAGGCTAGGCCTTATTGTACACATAATTATCGTATTGCAAGGCTTCCCGCACACTAGGCAGCGTGGCTGGCCCGCGTACTAAGAGGCTAGGCCTTATTGTACACATAATTATCGTATTGCAAGGCTTCCCGCACACTAGGCAGCGCGGCTGGCCCGCGTACTAAGAGGCTAGGCCTTATTGTACTGTACAAAAACTGTTATACAAAAATTGCAGTTTACACGAACGCGGTCGACTCGACAGGATTTCTCGGCGTTATAGATAAACGTTTTGATTTTTTAAAGCCGTGAGTCTGTGGTAGACCCTTCCATCCTCTACACTCAGCTGTCGCAAGTGCTATAGTCTGTAACTACCCATTTATTTCGAGTGCCGCAATTGGCTCGGACCTCTCTCTCGCACGTCCTCATCTCTCTCGCTCACCTGTTTAGTGCACTTGAACTTGAAGGGCGGTCCCTCGAACACGGCCAGCGTGTTGTCCTCTGAAGCGGTGACGATGCGGAAGGGCCGCGCCGGCCGGAAGTCCACCGAGTTGAGCGGCTTGGACTGGCCGCTGATCTCGCCCACGGACGTGCCCGTCTCCGCCATGAACACGTGACCGAACCTGACAGGAGAGGAGGAAATTAATAAACTGTGTACGACAAAGATTTCAAAACAAAAATAGGCTATGACGTACTTTTGACAAAACGTGGACAACAAGGTTCCCAGCGGCCTCTGCCTCGGCCATCAACCCTCTGATATGATCTCAGAGGTGCCCGAGGGACATGCTAAAGCTGTATACCCGGAACAAAATAAGTCATAAGAAAGGTAGGAGTACGAAGTATTCCAATTTCCCTTCCTAAACAAATAGTATCGAAAGCACTATAAGAATATTAAAGAGAACAAATAATATAATTTTACTGAATCGGGTTAATTGCACTCGTTCTCAACTTATCTCGGTATTATGTAAAAGCAAAATGAACTGAAAATAGAACTCCGCGCTGATACAATAGAGCTGAAAAGCCTCCATACTCGGCAGCAACTTAAAAACTGGACCCTCGTGTTTTACCGCTATTGTATCAGCGCAGTTTTATTTCTAGTGATGTTATCACTCACATGTCACCAGACCAGAATATATAGGCGGCTTACCTCTCCCGACCCTCGCCGACGACCACCATACGCTGGCTGTCAGCGCTCCATGCGATGTCCTTGATCGGTCCGCCAATCGGCTGAAACTCATTCTTCAGTATGTGCTCCTTGTTCACCGTGTCCCATATGCGGACTTTGCCGGACGCGTCTGCGGAAGGTTAAACATTTTGAGTATCGTAATCCGCGAACCGTCAAGCGGTAGGTAAGCGAGATGATGATAAATTATAGCTAAAAACACTCTCCATCACGACAGCTTTCAACTTAGCTTTGCCCAAAATTAGCAGAGGACCTTTTAGAAAGTATTGATACTAAATTAGATTATTTCCTTTATATTTTTTTCCAATACCCTTTGGAAAATTGTTTTTCTCATTTACTGCAGGGTGGTGGGAATAATAATCCAAATACCTTGAAATTCATTCCTTCAAGTATGCTACGCGCAAGCTACTGTTTAGACATATTATATTACATTGCTGGTCATTATGTGAATAAAATGCAAAATAAAATTGCATGTGATTAATTATTAGGAAGGATAAGTAGTTTCGATAATTCATATTTTGTAGATATACGAGTACCTTATCCGTTCCGTCATCCATCCGTTCCGTCATGTTCCGCCTAATAAGGACCGGTTCCTAATAAGAGCCACCATTTCAAAAATCCCGCTCCCGATACTAAATTGAAATCAAACCTCGCGCCGACTTTCCTAATTAACCAATCGTTGAAGCGCATTGGCATTATGTAGCATAGCTACATTTTAACGCATTAATATAACTTATAACGACGCTCCTAGCGTCATCTATTGGCTGTTATTGCTAACTTTAATAACTAAATTATGTTAGACGACGCCATCTATTGGCAAAGGTTTTGTAACTAGAGCTTCATCTCCAATATCTCTTTATTGTGGCGGTTGGATTATGCATTACCGCTAGTTGTCAGTTAAAAAAAAAAACATTGTCAGTAGGAGTATATAAGGGCTGTCGCGAGATGACAGGGCCTTTTTTTCCTCCTGCTAGAAGACGAAGTAGAATTTTTATTGTTGAAGTTTTTCCAGTTTCTTTTAACTCTTAATCCCGTGTATCACGGTGAGTAATTTAGTGTATCTGTGTTGTGAATATTTAGAAAATCATGCTTGTATTAAAACGCATTATTCTTTCATGTAAACTATCATCTTGGTAAATTAGTTGTCAATTATTTGATTGGCCATACCACGTGCTCAATTGTAGTTTCGTCTTTCCAATCTAGCACTATTAAAATGTTACGATGTTTGTATCATATTGGGTCCTAAATATCATCTTATCTTTTTTATTTTGCCTACCTTTGTAATGGTCACACAGCCCGTGATTTTTGATCGTTTGGGGTTGAAATCGCGCTGGCTGTAGGACCGGACTCCTACCGACACATTACCGTGATTATTCCAGGAACTTGGTTTGGGGCACGAAACACCGCCAACTACAGCATTCGAGGCACCAATTAAAAGGACTAGCTGGAGTTCAGAGTGCTGATGATCATTGGACGGGGATTTATTTTTTTTTTATTGAGAGGATCTATCTACGACGTACGGACGCAGCGGTGCCGGAGAAGCTTCCAGGAGTGGTAGCCCTAGCTCGCATCCGCCACGTGCTAGACAGCTGGATCCTCAGCTAAGTTCCCACGTGGTTTAAATCCCCTAACCCTACCTTGACACCAAGAGGCTAGTCCAGACCATACGGCCTTCTGCCCACGACCCCCTATTTTTTTTCTTTTTTTTTAAATATATATTGTCACGGAGAACCTTTTTTTTATTTTTAATATCACCCGTAACAATTGGCGCCCATAAACGTGGTTTTGTCTGGTCTGGCATCTGGTGTCTCTTCCTGGGTCTGTGTGTCCAGTGTTTGGTGTTTGTTTTGTGCCGTCTTTCATATCCAACTCTCTCAGTACTCTTACCCGTCTGGGCCCGGGGTAGAATTGGTTCAGGTTACGTAACGGACACGTGTAAGAGGCAGGTAACGTTACAGCACACACCCACTGTTTTTTTTTAGGGTTCCGTGATACATAAGGAACCCTGTGTTTTTTTTTCACAGTGGACATAATATTAAATTTATAAAAACTATTAAATTTATTCTTTATTATTAAATATATTTATTAGTATTCTATTTTTTTGGTCCTGTCTTTTTGGCAGGATATTAGTAATATTTTGTTTTATATTGTAAATTATTTATTTTAATATACATATTTATTTCACACATACCCACACTATACATGCACACACATCAGCATCATCTTCAATGATGCTTATGTGATCTTTTTGGCCTTAACCTTGTTTTAATTAAATTTTAATTTAACTTTTTACTTCAACATAGATATTTACATATAACATTAAATTGTTTTTCTAAATTATTTTGCTATTGATTTATCACTTTAACTTTTACTTAACTTTATTTTAATCTTAACTTACTATGAGCGTTGGATATACTTAATGTAGTAACTAGTAAAGTAACCCTTGTTGTGTAAAGTTTAAAAATTGTTAATAAACCTTATACTGATTGTTTTTTACATCTTAGTGTATATGGTCTGTACCATATAGTCTGTAGAACTTGTTGTTTTGTAGTTAGTTATCTTATATAGTACTGATTACAAATTATATTTCTTTTGTGTATTTTTTTTAGAGAATACATCTGATTATTTTTGTATTTTCTCAACACAGATATACTCACCGTTAGGCTTGTGAATATTTTTCTTGAATTTACTTGGTAATTTAACTTTTAAAATTGAATTTAACTTCTGATAAATTCATTAATTGATTTATTTTGGAAAAACTTAATTTCTTTTTAAACTTTAGAGTTTACTTAGTTACTTAACTTCTTAATAAATTTTACTTCTGACAACTTAACTTCTCATTATGCCGGAAAAAATTAAATTTTTTTCTCTTCAAAAATCAGAATTGGAGTATGAAGTTTTGGTTAGAAATGAAACACCAGCTTCCACCGTTGTGGAGCTAAGAAAGCAAATAGTTAAATTAGCTGAGCTTTACCCGTCTGAAGATATTTTAGACTCTTGTCTTTCTATAAAAGATGATTTGTTGGGGATTGAGGAAACCCTAACAAAAATAAAATTACAATTAGATTCTCACTCCGATGGTAACTCATTGCTTAGAGCTGAGAATAATTTAAACCACATTGAGTATAGGATTAATAGAATTTCTACTAATAATATAGAACCGTTTGCCGTACAATATAATAGTTGCTTACAAAAATTTCAAAATTATTTGGGTTTATTACATCAACTTAAGGGGTCTAGTAGTTGTTCCGTGATGCCAGCTCCTGCTGTAGCACCACCTATGCCTCCTTTAAATATTACAGTTCAATGTGAAAAAAATAATCTAGCTGGTTTACAAAAATTTAAATTTGATGGCAAGTCTTGTGTCCGCGCGTTTATTTCTAGAGTGAATGAGTACTGTACACAGCATAACGTTAGCGATTCAAAGATTCTCTCTCACGCTTTTGATCTTTTTACTGGTGATGCCTTACATTGGTATAGAAGTATTTATCAAAACGTTAACAGTTGGTCAGAACTTTTAAATCTTTTGTATTGTGACTTTGACAAACCGAGTTTTGATTATCGGTTTATGTCGGAAATCCGTAATAGAACTCAGGGCGAAAAAGAAACCATTACAATTTATATTGCTATAATGGAAGGAATGTTCAACCGTCTTGTTAAACCTGTCCCAGAGAGTGAGAAGTTGGAAATCTTATTACACAACATTAAACCTTGCTATGCAAACATTTTAGCTTCTTCTCCTACGGTCAACTCTATTGAACAACTAAAGTCTCTTTGTAAGAATTATGAGGATGTACAATCTCGACTAACTTTATATCATGAACCGCCTAGGATAACGTCGGATACCTTAGCACCGGACCTAGCTTATACTTGTAATAGTAATAAAACTGAGAACAAACAAACTTTTAATAAAACTTTTAGTAGACCATTTCGGAATAATAATTTTTCTAATAACCCACCTAATAATAATAATAATAGTTTTGCTTTTAAACATTCACATAATCATGTTAATAGTTTGCATTCGAATATGCCTAAATTTTGTTTACGTTGTAAGGTGAACTCGCACAACTATTATGAGTGCACAGCTGATAAGTCGAAAATTTTTTGTTTTGGCTGTGGCAATCCTGGCGTGCGCCGGCCCGATTGTACTCGTTGTCTTGGTAAATATCGTTCAAAAAACTAGTTTTATCGGATCGTGTTATACCTAACCATACCGACCTTGATGATCGGAAACAATGGGTTAAAACTGTAGGCACATTTTTTAAATATTACACCATTAATACGGTCCGATGTATTAACAACAATTTAGATTCTCGACCTTATGTCAATATACACATAGACGCTTTTAGCATGCGCGGTCTTTTAGACTCGGGTTCTTGCATTTCTTTGTTAGGTAATAATTCTCATTTAAACATTATTGAGCTAGGCTATCCTATCAATAATGATGATAATAATATTTCAATTTTCGCCGCGGGCGGTCAATGCTTAAAGTCTATAGGTTATATAAATTTACCTATTCGTTTTGAAGATCAATTTCATATTTTAAAATTATACGTAGTACCTCAGGTTACTTCTAACCTCATTTTAGGTATTGACTTCTGGCGTATTTTTAAACTTTGTCCTAAATATTTAAATTATATTAATTCTAGTACGGCTACCGAACAAATCACTTCTCATCAGGTGACCCAGCCGGCCATTAACGGCTATGAAAATTTGAGTTCGTCTGAGCGCTCGGTAGCCGACGACATAATAAAACAATTTCGTTCTATTTCTTTTGAAGAGAAAGGTTTAGGTTTAACTTCTCTTATCACTCATAAAATTGATACAGGCGATGCGTTACCTATCCGTCAACGTTATTATAGGATGTCGCCTGAAAAACAACGTATTTTAGTTGAACAGGTTGACGAAATGTTGGCTATGGACGTCATCGAGCCGTGCCAATCTGCTTGGAGCTCTCCTGTATTAGTGGTGCCTAAGAAAAATACTGGCGAATTTAGATTTTGTTTAGATAGTCGTAAGTTAAACTCTGTCACTAAAAAAGACGCTTATAGTTTACCGTACATTTCGGAAATTTTAGACAGCTTACGCGACGCTCGTTACCTAAGTACTATTGACCTTTCTAACAGCTTCTGGCAGACTGCTATTAATGAGTCTGATCGCGATAAGACTGCTTTTTATGTTCCGGGTCGCGGAATGTTTCGTTTTAAACGCATGGCTTTCGGTTTGACGAATGCACCTGCTACGCAGCAGCGTTTAGTAGATGCTTTATTTGGTAACTTTGGTCATAAAACATTTTGTTATTTAGACGATATAGTTATTATTAGTGAGGATTATAATGAACACGTAGCTACTCTTTTGAGGGTTCTTCAAGTCCTCAAGGAAGCTAATTTGACTGTAAAATTTGAAAAGTGTAAATTTTTTCGGTCTCAACTTAAATATTTAGGTTATGTAATCGACGGCAACGGTCTTCGTACTGATCCTGATAAGGTCGCCGCGATCATAAATTTTCCTACACCTACTTGTAGGAAAAGTGTAAAACGATTTCTTGGTACTGCCACTTGGTACAGAAGGTTTGTGCCTAATTTTAGTACTCTGGCAGGGCCCTTAAATAAACTAACGTCTACACGTAAGAATGCCCCTCCTTTCGAGTGGACTTCTGAGGCGGACTTGGCGTTCAATAAACTTAAGGAGAGCTTGGTCTCCGCGCCAGTACTGCGCTGTCCCGATTACAATGAACCCTTTGAGGTTCATACGGACGCCAGTAGCTATGGTATTGGGGCCATGCTCACCCAGAAGTTCGAAGGAAAAGAACACCCTGTCGCGTACATGAGTCGCTCCTTAACTAAACAGGAGAAAGTTTATGGGATTACTGAGCGTGAGACGTTAGCAGTTTTAGTAGCTTTAGAACACTGGCGTTGTTATTTAGAGAACGGTAAAAAGTTTACAGTTTATACTGATCACAGTGCTCTTAAATGGTTCTTGTCTTTGTCCAACCCCACTGGTAGGCTAGCTCGCTGGTGTGTCAGACTTTCCGAATTTAATTTTGAAATTAAACATAGGAAAGGCTATGATAACGTTATACCAGACGCTTTGTCTCGAGCGGTTAACATCAACGCAATTTCTACTTGGACAAACTATACCGGCGCTGATACCTGGTATCTTAATATTCTTAACGGTTGCAATAACACGCCATCTTCTTTTCCAAATTTTACGATTAAAGATAATAGATTGTTTAGGCTTTCTAAAAATAAACATAACTTAACTTCTGAATTTTCTTGGAAAGAGGTAGTTCCTAAAGATTTTCGCGAAGAAATTATTCGTGCTAACCATGATGAGCCCACTGCTGGTCACATGGGAATTTTTAAAACTTATAGACGGCTCGCACTTAACTACTTTTGGCCTAATATGTATCGCGATGTCGTCACTTACATTTCTAAGTGTTCTAAATGTCTACAGTATAAGTCTCAAAATCATAAAGTTTTAGGTGAAATGGGTCGCCCTAAAGAATGCTCTCGACCATTTCAAGTCATCTCTGTTGACATAATGGGACCATTACCTACTACTAGAAAACGTAATAATTTTATTTTAGTTGTAACTTGTTGCTTTTCAAAATTTTGCCTTATCTTCCCTATGAAACGTGCTACATCCGATATCATAATTAAAATTTTAGAAGATAGTGTTTTCTTGGTGCATGGTGTACCACAAACTATTATAATGGATAATGGCCCTCAGTTCGTTAGTAACGAAACTAATAGGTTTTTTAAAAAATATAATATACCTAAAGTTTACTTAACACCGCGTTATACCCCTCAGGTAAATACGGTCGAACGCTACAATAGGACTATTATCACTTGTATTTCGACTTACGTGGAAGAAGACCATAGGTCATGGGATGTACATATACCCGAAATACAATTCGCCATCAACAACTCGGTGAATGAGGCAACCGGTTTTACACCATCTTTCTTAGTTTATGGTAGGGAACTAGTGTCTTGCGGTACTCACTACCTAGATACCGACAGTATAAAAGACCTCGTGTTTTCGCCTCGTGACGCCTACGCCGAAAATTTGGGATGTATGTCATCTTTGTTTGACAGCGTTCAGATGCGTCTTTGGCAAGCTCATGTTAAGAGCACTGCTCAATATAATTTGAGACGAAAGCCTGCTGAATTTAACGTTGGTGATGTAGTTTTTAAGAGAACTTATTTTCTCAGCGACAAGGAGAAACATTTTAGCAAAAAGTTGGCTCCTAAATTTGTAAAATGTAAAATTGTAGGTAAACGTTCTCCGTTAGTTTACGTTCTGCAAGACATGCAAGGCAAAGATCTTGGTGCCTGGCATTTGAAAGACCTTAAGCTACCAATTTTATCAAAATAGTTGGTTAACTATTGTAGGAAGGCTAGTAGTTTCGCGCTTTATTCAGACGCTGTTCGTTATCTTGTCGTATAACGTTATAGCTGTGTACATCATTATCTTCGACTTGTGTTGTTCTCCTCTTTATGGAAAACAATACTCGCATGTTAGGGCGTCTCGGATCTTATTATTTGGTTCGGGATGCAATAATGAAAGTGGATGTATGTATGGGATGTATGACTATAGTGTGAACCGTAGTATGAAAGGTTGTCGGTTGTTTGCGCGTTAGATACAAGACTAGCATTTAACCTCAATCGTCGTAGTTTTTTTTTCTTTTTTCAATTTTTTTTTAACAAGTTAACTTCTTTTGTAGTTGTTTCTGGATTTTTTCCTGTGATCAGTCAAAATCCTTCGGTAACAGGGGGGGATATGTAGCATAGCTACATTTTAACGCATTAATATAACTTATAACGACGCTCCTAGCGTCATCTATTGGCTGTTATTGCTAACTTTAATAACTAAATTATGTTAGACGACGCCATCTATTGGCAAAGGTTTTGTAACTAGAGCTTCATCTCCAATATCTCTTTATTGTGGCGGTTGGATTATGCATTACCGCTAGTTGTCAGTTAAAAAAAAAAACATTGTCAGTAGGAGTATATAAGGGCTGTCGCGAGATGACAGGGCCTTTTTTTCCTCCTGCTAGAAGACGAAGTAGAATTTTTATTGTTGAAGTTTTTCCAGTTTCTTTTAACTCTTAATCCCGTGTATCACGGTGAGTAATTTAGTGTATCTGTGTTGTGAATATTTAGAAAATCATGCTTGTATTAAAACGCATTATTCTTTCATGTAAACTATCATCTTGGTAAATTAGTTGTCAATTATTTGATTGGCCATACCACGTGCTCAATTGTAGTTTCGTCTTTCCAATCTAGCACTATTAAAATGTTACGATGTTTGTATCATATTGGGTCCTAAATATCATCTTATCTTTTTTATTTTGCCTACCTTTGTAATGGTCACACAGCCCGTGATTTTTGATCGTTTGGGGTTGAAATCGCGCTGGCTGTAGGACCGGACTCCTACCGACACATTACCGTGATTATTCCAGGAACTTGGTTTGGGGCACGAAACACCGCCAACTACAGCATTCGAGGCACCAATTAAAAGGACTAGCTGGAGTTCAGAGTGCTGATGATCATTGGACGGGGATTTATTTTTTTTTTATTGAGAGGATCTATCTACGACGTACGGACGCAGCGGTGCCGGAGAAGCTTCCAGGAGTGGTAGCCCTAGCTCGCATCCGCCACGTGCTAGACAGCTGGATCCTCAGCTAAGTTCCCACGTGGTTTAAATCCCCTAACCCTACCTTGACACCAAGAGGCTAGTCCAGACCATACGGCCTTCTGCCCACGACCCCCTATTTTTTTTCTTTTTTTTTAAATATATATTGTCACGGAGAACCTTTTTTTTATTTTTAATATCACCCGTAACAACAGGACATATTATATTACATTGCTGGTCATTATGTGAATAAAATGCAAAATAAAATTGCATGTGATTAATTATTAGGAAGGATAAGTAGTTTCGATAATTCATATTTTGTAGATATACGAGTACCTTATCCGTTCCGTCATCCATCCGTTCCGTCATGTTCCGCCTAATAAGGACCGGTTCCTAATAAGAGCCACCATTTCAAAAATCCCGCTCCCGATACTAAATTGAAATCAAACCTCGCGCCGACTTTCCTAATTAACCAATCGTTGAAGCGCATTGGCATTACTTCGGTTTTATGCCGCCATTTTGCAGTTCGAGTCACGACGCGTAGGTCGTTTTATAAAATTTGTAGGTTTTATTCGATTAATTCGAGTGTTTCTGTTTCGTTTTGGCAAGAAATTTACATATGAAAAGGAATAAGTAACATTTAGGGGTGAATTGTGAAGGTTAGGTTATTGAAAGAACTATTTTTTTTTATCGATTTTGACTAGTTTTCTCCGGGATGGTGAAGTGCCTAAGAAAGACCACCTCCTTGTCACCAAATAAGGACCGACCTTATTAGGTGTATAAAAACTCTGATCAGCCTAGTTTTCATATACTATGCTACAAATAATTTTGTTACCTTTTTGTTATGTAACCTTTGTGAAATTAAATAAATCAATTTTACTATATTATTATTTTACTATTATTACTAACTATAAATAACAATCACATTTTTGTTTTTAGTGCTATAAAAATGGAACCAATAACCAAAAAAAAGCGCGGTAGAGGATGGACTCAAAGCGATATGGAGAATGCTTTGGAAGAAGTAAAGGATAGCCAGATGTCGGAGCGTGAGGTCGCTTTGAAATACAATATACCACGACGAACTCTTAAAAATCATAGAAAGTCCGGAAGTTCAGTAAAGAGGATGGGAAGAAAAGCTATTTTCACGGAAGCGCAAGAAAAGTATTTGGCGGATAGAATAAAGAGGATTTCAAAAATAGGAGTTTCCTTAACCCCAAAATTAATTCGTAGACATGCTTATTTGTTTTGTAAGAAGCACAACATCCAAAACTGTTTTAGTGACAAAAAATCGACAGCTGGCAGAAAATGGCTGAAAAACTTTCTAGCTAGAAACAAGGATGTATCAAAACGTAAAGCACAATTTATGAACCCAGCTAGGGCTCAAAAGCTTAATAAGGCTATAATTAAAAATCACCTATTCATATTTATGAATAGGTGATTTTTTTAAGCTATTGCATAGCTTCTATCGCGGGCCTTGAGCGCGGGGACCGAATCCAGAAATTCCGTAACGAAAAAACCTCACGCTCCCCACTCCGATGGGCACGGAGGTGTGGCTTGAAGGCCGTGCATCGTCTAACGTCGTTTCAGTTCGGCAGTCTTCGACACGGCGTTGTGTGCGTGCGATTAGACGTATTGTACGACTCTACGAAACTCGCACGAATCAAGACGAGCTGCTCCGAAATCGGACGAATACATAAGCAGCTGTTTATGAGAAAGTATATAGGTGTATAGGTATTTATGTACAACAGTGAATAGCTGTACTTGTAAAATTTGTGTATAAAGTGTTTTGAATATGAATGAACAAAGTGCATTTATTATTAATGAAGAAAGTCACGAAAAAATTGTGAAAGAAAATGAGTGAGTACTCTATATACATACATTTTATTATTATCACAAATGCAGTATTAATTTTGAATTGAAAATATAATACTGCTATAAAGATAACCTAAATTTTTGATATTAAAATGAGCGATATTAAAAGTAGCCCTCTTTTATACACACGAACACACTCACGCGTATAGTTTAAATTCTCAATTTAGATTCTCAATATGTATATATATATATTGAGAATCTAAATTGAGAATTTAAACTATACGCGTGAGTGTGTTTGTGTGTATAAAAGAGGGCTACTTTTAATATCGCTCATAAGTCGCAAGGCAGAACTTTTGACGAAATAGTATATGAGTATAGTAAAGCACATTCTCAGGAACTCGTTTATGTTGCGCTCTCTCGGGTGACTAATATTGAAAAATTATATATCACGATAAAAAACGATAATTCTACATTCAAGTTTTATCATAATCGAAAGCAAGCTGCATCGACTGCATTTTTGTTGCAAGAATTCAAAAGACTGTCTTTAAATAGTGTTCAGACGATAGCTCAAAGTGTATTAGATTTCATTAGTAATAGAAATGGCATTTCAATAATGACTTTCAACTGCCAAAGTCTAAATAGTCATAAATACGATTTACAAGATTCAGTTACGAGACAAACAAATGTGGTACTTCTTACCGAAACTTGCATGACGCATGATAATCCGATTGAAATACCTAATTTTAATTGTATTGTTCAGTTCAAACGAGATACTGTTTCAAAAGGTGGGGTAGCTATTTACCAAAATAAAAATGATATTACTAATATTATAACTCCGAATATTGAAATAAATATTGCACACGTTAGCGATGTTAATGTTAGGCGCTCAGTTGTTGGAGATATTTGTGCGTGCTTATGCAAACTTAGAAATGGCTTACAAATAGTTATGGTAGCAATTTACATTTCTCCGAATCCAAAATTGGACGAGGTAGAGCATATTATTCATCGCACTTTACTGGAGTACACTGAAGAAGGGTCGAAAATACTTGGTACAAATGGTAATAAATTTCCACTTATCTTGGCTGGCGATTTCAACATTAACTTCGCTGATAAAAAATCAGAGCGGTTGACAACTTTTCTATCAAAAACTTTGAATTTGAAAATGAATAATGATCCACAAGAGTCCACAACAAAATATGGGACCACCATTGACGCGGTATTTTCTAGGTATTTAGAGGATATTAAGTCGCAAACTTATGTTTCTTATTTCAGTTATCATAAACCTATAGTTTCAATGATAAATATTCCTGAATAACCAACAGCTACTGTAAGATAATAAAACCCACATGTACTGTAAAATAATAAAAATATTTTAAACAATATTAACTTTTTATTTATTTAATAAAAGAAAAATTTGTTTTCTTATCGGTCACCACGCTCAAAAAGTGTAACTTGAATTAATATCAAAGAAAAAGAAATACTGCATAAATAAAATAAATAAATAATTATAATTGCATAAGTTGATACAAAATGCTATGCAATAGCTTTACCGCGGCAGTCCCCGAGTGCCACACGTCTTTTTTTTTTTTTTTTTAAATCAATTTTTGTTATTAATTTACTTTTGATACATTATTTTTGGTAAATGTTTTTACTTTAAATATAGGCAATTTATAAATTTCAGATGTTTTTAAAATTGAAATACTTCTTAAACCAGATTTAAAAAGATTTACAAAAACTTGGTCCTTATTAGGCAAACTTACCTTATTAGATATTTTTTTACTGCATTCTTAGATGGTGATGAACTAGTTATAAGTTATTCATGTTAGAAATGGCTAATAAAACGATTTGCCAAAGCAAAATCTTTGATGCCGGTCAAAACCAGCCGTGTCTCGCCAATGATGTCATGTTGATACGAGTTTCGAATATTGGATAGAGCTACCTCTGGCGTTAAAATGAGACAATCGGTACAGTAATCGAAGCGGTACTACTAGAGGCCATTGGATGGCACATAGCATTAGATCTCTAGACTAGTGGACATCAGAAATCAGTTTACATTCATCCAATAGAGATTGTCCCAGTTCAGTTGCATACTGTCCATATCGATCGACTTCGGTGCCGACCGCCGACGCGTACGCATCGTTGTGGTTGCGCTCCGTGATAGTAAATTGTTTTTTATTATCAGTCGCTTTCTGTGCTACCTTTATTTGTTTTAATTGGTGTATAGGTAAGTTACAGTGTTCCCTAGTGTCCCTGTTCGGTCGAGACGTGCCTCCCCAGCAGTCCCGGTCGAGTTTGTACGGCAAACTTGAGACATACCTACTAGGAATACAAAAAATGTTACCCCAAAAAAAAGGATTGTGAAAGACCTTAAAAGAGACCAAAAAATTATGTAATTTGGGTCTGTCATAATGTCATGATACTCTGTCAAATGTACAGATTCTTAGTGTTACCAGCAATTCATGTTTTGAATCATTGGTAGTAAATAATAATCGACGATGCAGGTTTTTACAGTGAATTACAGACTTTTTTTAACCCTAGATAACTAATAGCTCGTCGAGGCGACTACGCGCTACTCGGCGAAATTTGAAATCACTTACACCGCCCCGCCCCCCGACCTTGACTCATTTTCCTTCCTAATTTGCGTAAATAGTGCATCTGTGGAAAAATTGATTGATAATACCCGGTATACACCGGGATCATACATAACCGTGGACGAACAGCTTGTTGGATTTCGCGGAAGGTGTCCTTTTAGAATGTATATTCCAAACAAACCTAACAAATATGGAATAAAACTTGTTATGGCTGCTGACGTTAATAGTAAATACATCATAAATTGCATTCCATACCAGAAGCAACCATTGGCTTCGTTTTTTATAAAAGAAATAACTTCCACTCTTCATGGCTCCAACCGTAACATAACAATGGACAACTGGTTCACGTCTGTATCTCTGGCTGATGAGTTACTGGTTTCACCGTATAACTTGACTTTAGTGGGAACATTGAGAAGTAATAAACGTGAGATTCCGAAAAACATTAAAAATTCCAAGTCTCGTATCGGTACTTCGATGTTTTGTTACGACGGTGATAAGACATTAGTTTCATTCAAAGCCAAGTCCAACAAAATGGTTTTTCTATTGTCAACCATTTATGATCAACCTAATATTAATGAAAAAAACAAAGGAAAACAGGAAATAGTTCATTTTTATAATAGCACGAAAGGGGCAGTGGAAACTGTTGACCAAATGTGTTCAAATATGAGCACAAATCGAAAAACCATGAGATGGCCTATTTGTATCTTCTACAACATGCTTAATCTATCTTCAATCAATGCTTATGCGATTTATGTGTCAAACAACGTGAGGAATAAGAAAAAACCAATGAGTCGGCGTGATTTTGTAATGAAGTTAGGAGATCAGCTCATGGAGCCCTGGCTGCGAGAACGATTACGGACCGTGAGTTTGAGACGTAATTTAAGGGTCATGATTGAGGATATTCTTGGTGAATCTTCTAAAGTAGCAAGTCCAGTTCCATCTACGTCCAATGCGCGTAAAATTTGTTACCTGTGTCCGTCAAAAGCCCGGAGAATGACTAAACACCGCGTTGCACCAGATATAGAAAGGCTATTTGTGGCCCGCACAATGTTGATATGTGTAGTCATTGTGTAGACTGACATAATGATAGTTGTTTTGCATTTATTTTGTTAACTATAAGCTTTAATTTTGTGCCATGCTACATGGCACAAAATTTCCTAGAAGAATATTGAAGAATTAGAAGTTCCTATCTTAAATAAATATTTTTGATTATATTTCAGTCTCTCATTGCGTAGTCCGCTCGACGAAGGTGTAGTTATTATGAAACAATGAAAACAGTTTAGTTATCTAGGGGTCACTTACTCTTAACAAATAACATCCAAAATTACCTCATATAGTTACTTACGAGGGGAGGTCCAAAAGTTCGCGGAATGAAAGGGTTATTAATAAAATATAACAATAAATTTATTTTTCCTTTTCAATATAATCACCCTTAAGTGTAATACATTTATTTGATCTATAGATTAATTTTTCTAAACCATCGAAAAAATATTTTTTGTCTTTGGCCTCAAAATGCGCCGAAATTGCCTCCTTCACTTCGTTATCGTGGGAAAATTTCCTTCCCCTTAGCTCTTTTTTTAAATTTGGAAACAAATAAAAATCGCTAGGGGCCAGGTCTGGACTGTAGGGTGGGTGAACAAGTGGTTCGAATCCATGCGTGTGAAGAGCAGCCATGGCAACTCGGCTCTTGTAAACCGGCGCGTTGTCTTGCAAAAGCAACACACCCTTGGCCAATTTTCCACGACGTTTTTCTTTAATTGCCTCCTTTAACTTTTCCAATATTGTGGCGTAGTATTCTCCGGTTATACTGGTACCTTTTTCTTTATAATCAAACAGTAATATTCCCTCACAATCCCAAAAAACAGTGGCCATCAACTTTCCAGCCGATTCTGACACTTTGAATTTCTTGGGAGGTGGTGTACCCTTTTTGTGCCATTGCATGGACTCCTGTTTGATTCAGGTTCAAAGTGATGAACCCATGTTTCATCTCCGGTAACAATCCGCTCCAAAATCTGCACAGGGTTGTCTCCACACACCTCCAAAAAGTGCTTAGACGCGTCGATGCGCTGCTGTTTTTGAAGCGGCGTGAGCATTCTCGGCACCCATCTTGCACTGACTTTTGTCATGCCCAAGTGGTCGTGCAGGATCCGCAAAATGGTTGTATCTGATACTCCAACAAATGCAGATAATTGTTTTTTCTTTAAACGTGTGTCTTCCAGTACAAGTTTTTCGACTTTTTCGACGATGTCTGATGTGGTGGCCTCAACTGGCCGCCCAGAGCGAGGGTCGTCTTCAATTGAATCTCGACCATGTTTGAAAAGTCCATGCCACTTATAAACCATTGTTTTACCAGGGCACTGATCTCCATAAACGGCTTCCATTTCATTTAAAATGGTTTGAACGTTTTTTCCTTGCTTGGTAAGGAATTTTATCACAGCGCGATGTTCAATTTTCTCCATAGTTGCAGTTTGCTTCCGGATTGACTTGTTTAGCAGGCGAGTACTCGTAAACGAATGGCGCTATAGGGTTGAGATTTTATATATATACTAATTATGAGTGCTCAATTAGTATGACACTAAGCGAGCTACCCTATCCCCACTCCATCCCCTCCATTCCGCGAACTTTTGGACCTCCCCTCGTACTTGTATGCCAATGGTTGATACTAAAATTATAAGTTTAAATATAAAATTTTGTAGTAACAAATTTATCAAATTCATGGGCAACCCAACAAAATATGGGGTACTGTTTATGGTTTGTGTTCAAGGATCGTGTGTTGTTTGCAAGCCAGAAAAAAGGTATTTGCAAGTTGTTTGTTTAGTGTTTGGCTGGGCGGACGATTGTTGGTTACGTGCGTAATCTGTTTTATTGACTCTTTGTGCTTTGTGTTCTCCATTATCGTGTCGAATCGAGCTTTTGTTCTTCCTCCGTAGTGTCGAGATACTTTAATAATAAGACTCAGAGATATAGACTCTTTTTTTCTTTTTGTGAAAGTGAGTGTGGAAGTCACAAAATGACTGACAACTTGAAGCGAAAATGTGTTAAGTGTGGGTTATCGCCAAATGCCGATGACCCAAACACTAAATTACATCGTTTTCCTAAACCAGGATCAACGAATATGCGGCGGTAAGTCTGAATCGATACAGAAATCCACCAAGAATCTTACTTTGAATTTCATACACTATCAACATTTCAAATATAATTTTATCGAACCAATTCAGAACCTAATTAAATTGTCCAAGTGAGACTCTACCTGACAACGCCATTTAAATATGTTTCCTTCTTTTTCAGATGTGAAATGTGGGCCAAATATTGTTTTCCAGACAAGCTTTGGTCATCTGTTTATTTCCCACGCAAACTATATTCTGAACATAGAATGTTATGCAACAAGCATTTTAAAGATTCAGAGTTTATTAATATTGAAGAAAAGAAATTATCCAAACATGCTGTACCGGATATGATTGATTTTAATGAGGTAAACATTTCAAATTTCCACTTACAATATTTCAATTTTACCTATTAGTAATGTGTTGCTTTGTTCAAAGTAATTGAACATACATTATTTATTTCTTTTTTTAGGAAATTGAAGCACAACCCATAAAAAAACTATGTAACAAAAACATTCAAGTTTCAAAGGTATGAAAGAATTATATGTTTATGCTATTATTTTAATCACTGATATCTACTCAATACATAAGTTTTCTGCCACATGTTGTTATAGTTGGTAACTATAATGCTGCTCAAAATGTATTATGTACATGTATTTCTAGACAGCAAAAACATGCATTCACTTGTAGTTATTTCTTTGAATCACAAGTCATGCAAGTGAATACCAACTATGGTAAACTTGAACACTAACTTTCTTGTTTTAGCACGAAGATGCTGAGTTGGATTGTACAATAGAATCTGTAACAGGGCCTTCACGCGTTTTAATGGACATTACAAATAAAAACAATGAAAAAGTAAATTAGTTTTGTATTTCTTTCAATAGATACTTACCTACATTTTTGAAAATAAGCAATTACACTATTTATTTTTTAATTCTAGTTGGTTCCTGTTGCTGAAATGGAATCTATTGTGACACCTAAACCAGGCTTATCACAATTATTTATTGACAGTAAAAGGGAGCATCAAAAGGTAATGATTGTTAATTAAATCTTTCTAGCTGCAAGCATATGCCACTTTGTAATTAACAGTAATTATCATCATTATCTTATTAACAATACCAAATGGAAGCTTGGCGCGTATTCAATTATACATTCGATCGTTTATTTTAGACGTTCCTAAGATGTATTAATAATAATTTAACAAAATATATCACTAAAAAGTGTGAAAATATTATTTTGAAACAAAAAATTAAACCGACTTCCAAAGTAAAAATACACTAAAAAGCATGAAATAAAAGTTATTCCCCCTTTAAATTCAGCTAAAATTTTAACTATTTCTGTACTCAATCTTCTTAATTTTGAAGTCGGTACCAGCAAATTTGAACGTGAGTTCTATAAAATATTGTAAGTCACTGTATGAGCTGGTACCGATTACAAAATTATTACAATTATGTAAATAAAATTAATACAATTATGTTACAAGAAGAAGAGGCAATCAGGAAGCACAAGATGATGATGATGCATTGCCTTCTTTGTTTGGCGATGATTAAGACATGGTTTTTTTATGATGTGAAAGTTAACAATTACCTTTTAACACATTATTAAAATTTGTGAAATGCCATACTGATCTAAGTGATTATTTTTTTTTTGTAAAACTAAAAATATCCGCTTTATTAAATAAAAAAAAATTGAGAAAACTTGTTCCACTTTTATTTAAAACTCATTAGAAGTAAATTAAACAAAAAAAATATAATATAAAGCTCATATATTTCCTATGACAACACTTAACGCGTTTCCTCAATTTTCTCAGAAATAATCTTTTGTGCCCTAGATCACTCTGGTTTTAGCCTCGTCAGTTATTGTAAGTGACATATTAGTATTGAGTGGATAATACAAAGATTATATTTAAAACCAAATATTTTTCTATCAGGTACTTGGGGTAGACTTGGACATGATGTATCTATACCGCCCTGCCAAGCCTTAACACTGTTAGTCGATATACAGTGTTTTGGCTTAACAAGGCGCAATCAATTTCTTTACGTCTGTTTAGTACTCCTGACCGATCCTTTTTTCATTCTAACGGTTATTTAGCAAGATAAAGCAAGCAAAAAAACACTGTATTTAATTTAAAATAAGGCATAATCACGCAAAAAAACTGTAACAAAGTATACAGTGTTTTGCCGAAACAAACTTCACGCATGGCTAGATAAATACCAAAAATACAGTTTTTACAACTAGTCGCGTGCTCGCGCGTTGATGCTATCCAACCAGCGTAAGTTGAATCGACAATATTATTGCTGTCTCGCTCTTTCCTGCGCCGTTATAAACACCTCCTCCTTGTTCATCACGTTGAAGACGGTGCGGGTTACATTAGTCGTGTGACCGCGCACACTGATACCGCCAATTGTGTTGTTTGTTTTGATCGGATGATTGCGAGATAGTATTTGGTTTAATTAAAGTTATTTAGTATTAAAAGTGAGTGACAATGAGTACAAATCGAAGTAAAATGTTAGTCAGACTATCAAAAAAAAAAAATGAAACATTATAATAACACAGACTCGGTGACTGTTGTGTCCAGTGTGATGAGTGATTGCCCAGAAAAAGAAAATATAGACTGCAATAACCACAGTGAGTTCCATAACTTTTATGATAATTTGGAGTCAAGAAACTTTACAAGTCCTATAGTTCCACTCAGTGAATCTCAGCTTGATGAATGCCTATTGGAAGAATTAGGAGAAGGAGTTTACGCGCAACTGAGACCTGCATTGATTTGTGATAAGACTTTAACCGTCACAAATATATCTTCAGAAGATATTCAGCAATCCAGTACCTCTTCGCTTCTTCACTCTGATAGCATTGTATCTATTTCATATTTTGAGCAACCTGTTGATCTTACCTCCAAAACAAATGTGCCTGAAATTCAATCAACGAAGAACCAAGAACCTAATATAGATGCTAGTTCTGAACATAATTTAAATGAAAATGAAGATGATACTTTGCATCAGATACAGAATACATTTTCAATTGAATTATCGTCTGAGATCCAACAATCAGCTAATAGTTTCGCACATTCTTCACCACCTTCAACTTCAACAACAACTTCCGACTTCTGCCACTCCTGTAAATATTATTGCCCATAATACCGACAATCAATAAAAGACGTATCACCCTTGACGAATCTGCTGCTGCTTACAACCCTACCATTGATGATAATAATTGTCAAATATCAAAGAAACCTAAGCGAAATAGAGATCCAGGAAATATATTAGAGAAACAAAGATTGAAACATCCATTATTGTCACCTTGTTCATGTAAAAAACAATGCATACAATATTCCTGAGACTGAAAGGCAGTCTATATGGGCACAATTTTGGAATTAAGATCGACAACGTCGTCGCGATTATTTATCGAGAAGTGTTGATAAGTTATCTACCACATGCACAAAAACAAAAGGCCAATCTCGAAGGCACAACACCTTAACATAGTCGCTCAATGGCATTAAAGTATGTAATGTTTTTTTTCTAAGGACCTTGGGCTATACAAATGATGAAGCCGTCCAGTAAGTCTTGAAAAATAATTATTTAGAGTACAATAGGAATCCACAAGTGAGCGCTATATCTGATCGTCGTGGTCGATTTGAACCAACCAATAAGTTCCCGCAAGAGTATGAAAAACAGTTTAGAAGAATTTATATTAAAATACAATCCTATTTCATCACATTATAATAGTAACCATGCGCCGAATAGAAAATATTTGCCAGTAGGAATTAATTTCTCCAGTATTTATAAAGATTTTAAGCAGTTTTGTCAAGAAAATAATTTACCAACTTGTGGTTGGACTCATTTTCATAATATGGTTAAGAAATTGAATCTATCAACTGCCGAATTAGCTCAAGATATTTGCACTAAGTGTAAAAATCATAAAATAGGACATGAAAACCTACCTCTTCCTTGCAATTGTGAAGATTGTATAATGTTAGGACAGCACTTGAAAAATAAACGTAAGTCTAGTAAGTCGAAGGGATCTAAAATTTGCAGAAGATCGAAGTGACAACTCTGAAGGAAAGAAGCTGTATTCACAGTCGATATGCAAAAAGCTATATGTATGCCACTTCTCACAACAAAGGAGTATTACTTTTCGAGAAAACTTGTTCTCTTTAATGTATCATTTGTGCCGCCAGGCAAAAATAAAAGTGCTGTATGCATTCTATGGCATGAAGGCGAAAGCGGAAGAAAGGCATATAATGTAGCTACCACATATATTTATTTTATACGAAAATACTGCCGGGATCTAAAAAGAAGAAAAGAAGTTTAAATGGTGTATTTAAACTTCTTTTTGGACAATTGCAATGCAGAATTGCAGAATAAGAACAAAATTCTTTTTTCTGGACTGGTCAGAGTTGTAAATGATGATAAAACTAGTATTCAAAGCTTGAAATTAGAATATTTTGAACCAGGCCATACATACATGGCTGTGGATGCAGTAAACGCTGCTATAACAAAAAAAACTTAAAACAGCAGGTGAAGTTTTCGATATAGAAGATTTTGTGACTAAAATTAAAGAGTCAAGAAAAAACCTGTATGTCGACGTATTCAGACACAATGAATGACATGTTGATTTTAAAAAACAACTGTAAAATAGCGTTTCCGAAAGATTGTAATATTCAAAATTTAAAAATTATTGAGTTTCGAAGAGGCAACCTTACTCTTTTTGCCAAAAATGATTATAATGGAGAGTTTAGAGAAATACACTTTTTAAAGAAAAAGGTTGTAAAGATTTAAGAAAGAGAATGGACGATAGACTTGATCTTATTAACATAATATAAACAGAAAGTAAACCAAGAGGTGTGAGTAAAGTTAAAAAAAAAAGAATTGTTAACACTTACAAAATCTATGCCTACATCGCGGCGTAGTTTTTATGAAGATCTTGAGGAATCAGATGCACCTGATCTCGATTTAAATATTGATTCTGATTTGTAATCGTATACTTAAGTAGAATTTTCTTATTTTTATTACTATACCTCAGAAGAGAAAAGAATATATTTTTTTTAAATATATTAAAAGTTCATGTTTTGTTAAGTTCTTTGCTACTCGAATATTTTATATTTGATTTTACGATTGATCTCTAAAAACCCAAAGCAGTTTCTTATTATTATGTGTGAGCTTCCAAAATATTAAAAGGTCTTGTTATGTTTTGTAGATGATGCTAATAATTATTTGTAAGTTCATTATATTTTATTTTGCCATCTCATTATTTATTTTATTTACGAATTACACAAATAAACCCCTAGTTGCAAGTATGTCCCATCTATATTTAAAAAAAAACTTTATGCAATATGCATATATATTGCCCTCTTGTATGAATTTCAGATGTCGTATATAGAGTGCCGATCATAGAAAACTTCGATAGCGCGATTCAGGATTGTGGCGCTAATTGGTCCGCCACAATATAAATATACAGTGTTTAGGCATAACGAGTTCGTATAAGGCTAAACACTGTATTCTGTTTTCCAGTGTTAAGTGTTAACGACGCAATCGTTAGGAATAAATTGAAATTTCAAAATTGTCTTGTCAAAAGAAGTTAGTTGCGATATCTTAATTCTTTACTAAAATATTTAAAAAAAATTACTTGGCTATATACTAGAGATGTATACCTAACTATTAAATGCATAAAATTATATAATATTGTGCCATCTGCACATTTATTTATATTAGTCTTTGATCCCCAATGACGTGTTTAACCTAGATTTATAAAATATAAATATGTAACCAATTGTAATGTGAATCAGTCTCAATAAACCATTATTCTGAAGTGTACATTTGTTTCCTCCACCTCCATCTCGTCATAACGACAGCAGCAACAGTGGTGACCCCGACGTGATGAATCCGTCAACAATTTCGAATCCGTCAACGGCTCCAAATCCGACCACCTTTACGGGTACAGCAGAAATAGCTAGTGACAATTTCCTCAAGAATTCCGGATTTTTGGTGTGACCAACCCAGGCTGTGGTTCGTGCAGTGTGAAGCTACATTAGGCCCGCAGAAACTAAGCGATGAAGCAAGATTTAACCTCGTCGTGACAAAAAAATTTTTAATCGTAATCACCGCTCAAACTCTCGCTCTGTGTCACGAGGGCGTATTATGAGTCGCCGCACGCCCGATAGTCCAAATTGGCTATGCTATTATCATCATAAATTCAGACAAAGAGCAATGAAATGTGTGGAGCCGTGCGCTTGGAAAAAACCAGATCATAAGGAAAACTAAGTGTGGTGCAGTCGGAGGCGGAGATTTGCGCCATCAGCCCAGTATACCGCCTATGTGTTTTGGACAGTAACAGTGGATTAAAATTTTTAGTGGACACCGGTGCTAATATTTCGGTTTTACTTGTGACCAAAAAGCAACTTTACTTCGGTTCATGTGACGAAAATTATAAACTTTACGCAGCAAATGGTTCTGAAATAAAAACTTTCTGTGTGAAGACTTTTGAATTAGACTTTAACCCTCGACAACCGTTTCGCTGGACATTTGTGGTAGCGGATGTAAAACGACCAATCCTTGGTGCAGACTTTTTAAGTTATCATAAGTTATTAGTGGACATTCATAAACGAAAACTCATTGACTCAGTTATCAATTTCTTTTCCATTGCTTCGGTCACTGCAAACAATATATATTCAGTAAGAACAATAGACTACAGTAGTGAATACAGTGATTTGTTATCGGAGTTTCCAAACATAACAAAACCTATGTGTTTTAAAGACTCTCCACGCCATTCCGTAGTCCATCATATCGAGACTACGGGAACACCTGTTTACGCGCGACCGCGACCTTTGCCACCCGATAAATAAAATACAATTTGACAATAAAGTCAAAGAAGAATTTAAAAGAATGCTGGAGATGGGTATATGCAGACCATCAAAAAGTTGTTGGGCAAGCCCACTGCATGTTGTGAACAAAAGGAACGGAGATATTCGACCCTGCGGTGATTATAGGCAACTTAACGCGATTACTAAGCCAGATCGCTACCCCATACCACGTATCCAAGATTGTACTTATTTATTATCCGGAAAACAGATATTTTCGACGGTTGACATTCAGAAAGCTTATCACAATATCGAAATTGCTGATTAAGACATAGAAAAAACAGCTATCGCAACACCCTTCGGTTTATATGAATTTACTCATTCTGCTTTTTTATTTTTTATTATTATTAGCTCATTCAGAGCATTAGCTCATTCTGAGCTTCGGACTTCGAAATGCCGCACAAACTTTTCAAAGATTTCTAAATGACGAAGTTTTTCGAGGTTTAGACTGTATATTTATATATTTAGATGTCGTGATTATTGCGTCATCTTCAGAGATTTTGCACAAACAGCATCTTAGAGAAGTTTTTAAACAATTTCATAAATATGGTATCACAATTAATATCGCAAAATGTGATTTTGGCAAAACAGAATTAGATTTCCTGGGATATCGTGTCACAAAAGATGGAATGCAGCCTATGCCAGAGAAAGTCAAGGTTATTTCTGAATTTCCAAGACCAAAAACAGTCGAAGAATTGCGTCGTTACCTTGGCATGATTAATTTTTACAAGAATCACCTTCCTATCATCGCACGCAACGCATCCGAGATCCACGCTAAATTGAATGAGTTTTTACATAATTCGAAGAAAAACGACAGGAGTGCAATTCCTTGGACGGAAGAAAGTATAAAGGCATTTGAACAAAGTAAGCAAAACCTTGTACAAGCTGTAACGTTAACATTTCCGGCGGCGTGTAATCTAGATTTTATTATGCAATTCTGTTCAAATATACAGTATGTGACGGGCAAGAAAAATATTGTGGCCGACACACTATCCCGCATAGCATCAATTGATATGCCATCACCCATCGACTACTAAAAGTTGGCAGAAGAACAAAGAAAGGACACAGAATTAGAAAATATGATGCAATGTAAAAACAATTAAATTGAAACAAATATTCATACCCAATTGCGTCATACCGATTTATTGCAGGAAGTGGCACGACGTGCGCAAAAACGGGGTGGATCTTGTATTTTACTAAAAAAAGGTTTAAAATATAATGTACTTGATATAACTAAAAAATTGGCTAAAGAACGTGAATTCGAGTGTTGCGGTATTGAATTGCTTGATTACAACGTTATAATTACTTGTATTTATAGAACGCCAAACTCAAACGCTAAGATCTTTATTAACTCTCTGGATCTATTACTAACACATTTAAATAATAAAAAGAACAAAAAAATTATCACTTGCGGTGATTGGAACATTAATGTACTAAAGGAATCAAATGATACAAAAGATTTGAAAAGTACTCTTCTCAACCATAATATGGAAATAAATATAAACTTACCTACACGAGGCCTATCTGCTATAGATCAAATAGCTAGTAACATCACCAGGTACAAAACAGATTTACATCATCTGGCTCTCTCTGACCATGAGACGGGCCAATCAATAGCATTTACAGTTGATGACAATACAAACACACAAGTAAATAATATTAACTTCTACTTCATAAGAAAACGGGACTTTAGTAAGGATAACATTCGCAAATTTTTAAAATGTCTCCATTCCATAAGCTTTACAGAAGTTTATAACCATACGAAATGTGAAGAGGCATTTAGATCATTTTATGAATTATACGACTTGTTCTACAAATTATGTTTTCCGGAAATAAATGTAAAAATTACCAAGAGTTCGACACAAAAGCGTTAGCTAACAAAAGGTATAAAAAAATCGTGTGTTGTAAAAAGAAACCTTTATCTTAAATATACCCACGAAGCCCTTCATAAAAATTATATGAGGAAAAAATACCTAAACTACACTAAAATTTTAAAACAATGTATAAATACAGCACATAAGAAATATAACAGTCACTACATAAATATATCAAAAAATAAATGCAAGGCAACGTGGGCAATAAGTAATAGAAATTTTTACAGTAAAAATTATAAACAAAACATTGAATTAATAAAACATAAAAATACGCTATATACAAAACCTTCGGACATTGTAGAATTATTTAATAACTATTACATTGACATACAAAATCGAATAAAAGAAAATAATAATAATTTAAATAATAAAAACTATAAACATCCAAAGTATAATAATGACGTTCCTAAAAATAACCAACTTAACACTATACTGGGTGTCCCAAAAATACCGTCTCATAGTGACATGGGAGATAGATTAGCCTTATATCTCTCGGATAAAATAAAAATGACCTTAGTAAAAGTTGCTTAGTTTTCGAGATATTTGGATTTTTTTGGTTTTATTCAAAATCTCCATTTTTAGTTAGTTTTTATTTCCGCATTAGTACAAATTCCTTTAATTTATTCATTTTAATTTTTTTTAAGTATCTCGAATAGTTGTTTGATGCATACAAAATAAATTTTTGTCAAATAGTAGTGTATTTTTTAAGAAAAAAATATTTTTGTGTTGCGTTTTAGCTCTCCCAAAATTTCGACCCAAATTTTGACAATCTGCCGTAGAAAAAAAATGTACTAAAGTAATCTGGCAAATGATTTTAAAAATTACTCAATTTATTGCAGATTTAGAAATGGTATAACACTTACATGAAAAATTTACAGAAACTTAGAAATTGCCATTTTTATCATTAAAGTCTGATTCAAGCCAGACTCTTATGTAGTAAAGAAGATGAAAAAGTACCAGGAATGTTCATCGCAATCTTATTATCTATCGACCTTTATTATCTTTTGTATCTGTAGACTTGTAAAACTGAATGTACTATTGCAACCCTAATTTGTTTTTTCGTTCTTTCCTTCGCTGTTATGGGGCACTGTGATAATAAATAAAATTAGAAAAAAACTTTAGAACTTAGATTTATTACAGTAAATGCTCGAACTGTCGACCTCCAACACGAATGCACAATCGACATCTTCTGATAAAATTATTCTTTAATCTTCTCAAACTTATCTGAGATATTTCTTGAGCCGCTGCGGTGACTCTGTCGCGTAGTTCCCTTTCGTTGCGTATTGGTTTACCATAAACTTTGTCTTTAAGACATCCCCAATAAAAAAAATCCAGGGGATTAAGATCAGGGGATCGTGGTGGCCATAAGATTGGCCCCAGTCGCCCAATCCACCTTCCCGGGAACCTGCGGTCCAGGTGTGCTCGAACGTCTCGAGCGTAATGTGCTGGGCAGCCGTCGTTTTGAAACCACATCGTTCGTAATGATTCCAGTGGCACATCCCCGAGGAGCGTTGGCAATTGGTTTTCTAAAAATTCCAAATAGGTGTGACCATTTAATATTGGAGGCAGCTCCACTGGTCCTACTATTGTACCGTTGTAGATTCCGGTCCATAAATTTATTTTAAACATGTGTTGCGACCGATCTTCTCTATTCTCGTGTGGGTTTTCTAGCTGCCAGCTATGAATATTATGAAGGTTTAAATAACCATCTCTTCTACATTGCGACTCGTCACTCCACAGTACTTTATGAAAAAAGTCGGGATCTTCCCTATTTTTTTCCAACATTCGTTGACAAAATTGTACCCGTCTGGCATAGTCACTCGTAAGGAGAGTTTGCACTCTTTGTATGTGGTACGGATGATACCTGTTCCTTTTTAAAACGCGATGAGCAGATGATTTCGGTATTCCAGTCCGACTTTGAATCAAACGAACCGAAGTTGACGGATCTTCGGTAACTTGCTGTAACACGACATCTTCGTCGGTTGTTTGCGGTCTCCCTTCACCACCTCGAGTTCCTGGGACTCTACCCTCTTTGTAGGCAGAATCCAATCGTTCAATCACATGATACGATGGCGGTGTACGGTTTGGATAACGTTCCGCGTACAATCTTGCAGCTAATCTTGAATTTAAAGTTACTACGCCTCGATTAGAAACACGCCTGGTTTCCCCATAAATTAAGTACATGTCGGCGTACTCACGATGAGTAAATTGAGTAGCAGCACCTCGTGGATTTTCCATTCTTAGCACAGTAAAACCAGCCAGCTGTCTGTAAGAGCGCAAACCGTCGTTGTTGTCACCAAATCAGTTCAACAATAGTCCAAATCGAAAGCAAATCAGAGTTCAAAAATAACGCCTAGTAATAAAAAAAATGAGAGAAACGAGAGCAGTACAAAATAGCACGTGTATCGCACAAAACGGAAGAGAACGTACTAAAGTCCACGAGATCGTTCGTGGAACACGGTGTTGTAAAATGTGGGAAGAGAGTAGCGCATATTGCGCGCTCCCTTGCACTTATTAGGCCTTTAACAAACATTACCGTTGATCATTGACAGCTATCTCACTCAGTTTTTAACCTAAGAACAGGATCACAAACGCCGAACACAAAGGACAACATGTGGCCTTTTCATTGTGTTTGAATATTGAATATTCACTTCATAGTTGAGTCCGGCTTGAATTAGACTTTAATGATAAAAATGGCAATTTCTAAGTTTCTGTAAATTTTTCATGTAAGTGTTATACCATTTCTAAATCTGCAATAAATTGAGTAATTTTTAAAATAATTTGCCAGATTACTTTAGTACATTTTTTTTCTACGGCAGATTGTCAAAATTTGGGTCGAAATTTTGGGAGAGCTAAAACGCAACACAAAAATATTTTTTTCTTAAAAAATACACTACTATTTGACAAAAGTTTATTTTGTATGCATCAAACAACTATTCGAGATACTTAAAAAAAAATAAAATGAATAAATTAAAGGAATTTGTACTAATGCGGAAATAAAAACTAACTAAAAATGGAGATTTTGAATAAAACCAAAAAAATCCAAATATCTCGAAAACTAAGCAACTTTTACTAAGGTCATTTTTATTTTATCCGAGAGATATAAGGCTTATCTATCTCCCATGTCACTATGAGACGGTATTTTTGGGACACCCAGTATATCTATCTCCACTAGTACCTAATGACATTTACAAAATAATAAATTCCTTAAATAATACACAAGCAAGCGGATATGATGACATTAACACAAAAAGTTTAAAACTGTCTGCAAGATATATATGTGCACCAATATCCCACATTATAAACCTGTCGTTTGAACAAGGATATTTCCCAAGTCAAATGAAACAGTCAATTGTAAAACCCATTTATAAAAAAGGAGATATAACAGATATGTCAAACAATCGGCCGATTACGGTGATACCTGTGATTTCTAAAATATTTGAGAGGGCTATGCAAATTAAATTAGCGTCGTATTTAAATCATAAAAATATATTAAATAAACAACAATTCAACAGCCCTGGCGTGCTTTTCTCTTGTAAAACAAGTAACAGAAACACTTAACAAAAATGAAAATATAGCAGCCGTCTTTTTAGATATGAGCAAAGCCTTTGATCTTGTCAACCATGACCTACTCTTAAAAAAAATATAGGAATACGGGATTAGAGGCAACGCGCTTAACTGGTTTCAGTCATATCTGGAAAATAGGTCACAATGTACAGAAGTCACGAATATCGTCAAACATTACGCAATCAGACATCGATCTAGTTATAAAGTAAATAAAAATGGCGTCCCTCAAGGCAGTATTCTAGGTCCAACACTTTTCCTTCTATACGTAAATGATTTGCCTAATGCCACTAAACACGACTGTTATATGTTTGCTGATGACAACTGTAATGATTTTGAAATATTTTAAATTATATTATGTAATTTTTAATAACATATTTTACAATAAGTTGTGATTTTACAATTTAATATTTATTTTAATGAATGATATTTAGAAACTCAAATCTATTTCACATTTACATTTTTATTTTATTGTTCAATGTATTCATTCTAAATTAATCGACTAAGAAGAATTCCAATTTATAACATATCTGAGGATTGTCTTAGAGGGCGTGTTTCCGGTCTGTCATAGGCCGGAAACGCGTTTTCCTAATTATTAAACTATCGTGTTTCCGGTTTATGATCTATAAATCATTGATCTTCATTTTGGAAGGGGCATTCTTCTTAGAACAGCAGTAAAGACTAGATGTCTATCTAGAATAATTGTACTGAATTGTATTATAATATAAGACTGTTTAAAATAAAAGTGTAGTGAGTGAATTTAAGAAGTGCAAATAAAAATTAATGTACTACTGGAGAGTTTGATTTTATCACAAATCAGAAGTGCGATAAGAACCCAAGTTAAGGTATGTACAAAATGTGTAAATTAATTTTGAAACATGAATCCTAAGTATTTTACATTATGATTTGTTTTTTTACTTTTAAAATAAGATTTTGAGTATTGATTAAATTGATCTACCGAGCCAAGTGTGCTCTGGTAAAAGCTTTTGGTAAAGTTACTAGCTATAAATAACAAGCCAAGTGTGCTTTTATTAGAGGTCATGTGTACCTACAGAACCAAGTGTATTCCAGCTTATTAGGATAATATAGAATGATTTGGTGTAATAAGCTAAGTGTGCTTGTTATTAGAGGTCATTTGTACCTACCGAGCCAAGTGTGCTCCAGCTTAATAGGATAATATAGAATGATTTGGTGTAACAAGCCAAGTGTGCTTTCTATTAGAGGTCATGTGTACCTACCGAGCCAAGTGTGCTCCAGCTTAATAGGGTAATATAGAATGATTTGGTGTAATAGCCAAGTGTGCTTGTTATTTAAGGTCATGTGTACCTACCGAGCCAAGTGTGCTCCAGCTTATTAGGATAATATAGAATGATTTGGTGTAATAAGCCAAGTGTGCTTGTTATTAGAAGTCATGTGTACCTATTTAGCCAATGTTTCTAATTTATTTTGATGCCAAGTATTTCCAATAAGTTAATAAGTTTTTTTGTAACATTTTTCATCATTTAAGTTAATCCTGTTATATTTCAATTAATTATAATGACATGAAACTAATATTTTATCTTTATTTTGAGGATATGAACTCTGACGAAGCAATGACTCCTGAGGATGAACCTCCAAGGTCGAAAGGTCATCAGAGACAGCGTTTTCCAGGAAGAAAGACCGATAAGACAAAGCGGTCTAAGAAAAAATCAAAAAGGAGACGCAGACGATCATGCAGCCTGTCCTCTTCCAGTAGCGACTCGTCGAATAATACTTCGCGACGACGAAAGACGGTCAGACGAAGGGAAGCTGACAACTGGTCCGCAAAAGAGGTACTGGATTTATTTAATTCCTTACAAGAGAATAAAAACAAGCCACAAAATCTTAATAACAATCATTATAACAATGTTATACCGGAATTTGATCCGGCTAGTAAATCTCAAAGTATAGATAGCTGGATTAGGAAAGTTAATGAATGTACTGTAATATACGAATGGGATGAGAAGCAGACTGTGCATTTTGCTCTACAAAAACTTTCTGACCTGGCAAAGAGATGGTTTGAAGCTCTTCCAAGTGTTGTGTTTAGTTGGCAAGATTGGCAAACGAAACTAAAAAGGGCGTTTCCGAATGAGCAAAACTATGGTCGACTTCTTGAAGAAATGCTAGCCCGAACCACTAGAAATAATGAGAATTTACGCGAATATTTCTATGACAAATTAACTATATTAAATAGATGTGAAATTAGCGGTAAAAAGGCCGTAGATTGTGTGATTCATGGTATTTTAGATAAGTCTATTAGAAATAGTGCCCAAGCTCTAACGTGTGATGAACCGGAAGACTTATTGAATTTCCTCAGTTCTCAACGTCCTGTTTTAGACAACGGTGCATTCGTAAGTAGGAAACGTAACGACAACATCACAACAAATCGAATGAGTAGCGTTGCGTCAACTTCAAATGATAACATGTCTCTCACTTGTTTCAATTGCCGCTCAAAGGGACACCCTTATTTTAGGTGCCCCAAACCCCTTGTGAAATGCTTAAAGTGTCATAGAGTAGGTCATAATAACGAAAACTGCAAACTTGAACCGTTGACCCCACGAATTGAATCCAAACAGACCGATAATAATCAAGACCGAAACACTTTATATATATGAAATTAGTAGCTTTTATAGATTTTGGAAGTGAGTGTAGTCTTATACGTGAATCTGATGCTAAAAATCTTAGTCTAGTTAAAGATTTTACAAATTTACCTGTGATCAAAGGATTTGGTAATTCTAAAGTTTTTCCTATATTTAAGAGTAATGTTCAATTAAAGTTAGACGAAGTGGAGGCTAGAATAGAAATCCTAGTTGTAAATGATGAATTCCTGCAATCACCCATGTTGATTGGTCAAAATGTCACTGAGCTTCCTTGTGTAACTGTATTCAAAGATAATAATCTATTATTATATTACCAAAGTCCCGAAGTTGATGATAATTATCAGTCTGTAAATTGCTTAAAATTAATATTAGTTGATGAAAATAGAATTATAAAGTCAGGTTTAGTTGAAGTTGTGACATCTGACCCGACATATAGTGGGGATATTTATGTTGAGGGCTACTGTAGTAAAGAGCCTAGGAGAGAATTTCAAGTACAGCAAGGTGCTTACAAAGTCAATAGTGGTAAATGTTTTTTAGCAGTAACCAATTTATGTAATCAATTATTGAAACTACCCCTAAAATTTCATATAGCTAGAGCGTTTCCCTTTGTCGAAAAGAAAGTTACTCAGACTAATAACATAACCAAAGACGACTCAAAATTAGAGCCTTTGTTGATTTCAGATATTAAAGTCGGTCCCGGTGTTGATGAGAAAAATTTATCTAAGCTTCACACTCTTTTACTCAATCACCGCGACTGTTTTGCATTTAATCTCAGCGAAATAGGCTGTATTAACTCTACTGAAATGAAGATAGATTTATTAGATGATAGACCTGTTGTTTATAGACCATACAGGCTATCATTTTCAGAGAGAAGTCAAGTCCGTGAGATAGTTAATGAATTATTAGAAAACGATATAATACAAGAGTCTAGTTCCAATTACGCGAGCCCTATTCTTATGGTTAAAAAGAAAACTGGCGAACAACGCTTATGCGTTGATTATAGGGCCCTTAATAATAAAACTAGAAAAGATTGTTTCCCTTTGCCAATTATTGATGATCAACTAACGAATCTAAGTGGTAATAAGTTTTTCACGTCCCTAGATTTAGCCTCCGGGTATTATCAGGTACCCATGGCAAAAGAAAGTTGCCCATTGACAGCATTTGTAACGCCCGACGGGCACTATGAATTTAAAAGGATGCCCTTTGGACTTGCAAATGCCTCAGCTGTCTTCCAACGTTTCATGAACTCCATGCTTGGTGATAAGCGACATGATACAGCTTTAGCTTATTTGGACGACATTCTTGTGCCGTCAATTACTTTAGAGGAAGGATTTAAAAAACTTAATGATATGTTAAAGTTGTTACGGTTAAATGGGCTTACTCTAAAATTATCCAAGTGTTATTTCTTTGATAATTCTCTCAACTATTTGGGGTATGAGATTTCCGCTGATGGCATACGACCTATTAAACATAAAATTTTAGCTGTTAAG
This sequence comes from Phengaris arion, assembly GCA_963565745.1. Taxonomy (NCBI): domain Eukaryota; kingdom Metazoa; phylum Arthropoda; class Insecta; order Lepidoptera; family Lycaenidae; genus Phengaris; species Phengaris arion. The sequence continues at coordinate 2,881,893 of OY751444.1, read as the reverse complement.
GAATTTCCTGCCCCTCGGAACATACACGAAGTTCGCCAATTCTTAGGATTAGCAGGATATTTTAGGAAATTCATTAAAGGTTTCGGGGAGATCGCTAGGCCTCTAACAAACCTATTAAAGAAGGGCAGCTGTTTTAAGTGGACAGACACCGAAATTAACGCTTTCAAGATTTTAAAAGAAAAACTGATTGACAGACCTATTCTTGCTTTATATAACCCAAAATTTAAAACCGAGTTACATACGGACGCAAGCTCTTTGGGCGTAGGAGGAATACTAATGCAGTGGCAACCCGGTTCTGGGGTTCTTAATCCGGTGGCTTACTTTAGTAGACAGACCACTCCTGAAGAACGCCATTTACACTCTTACGAGTTAGAAACTCTAGCAATCGTGTGCTCGTTAAAGAAATTTAGAGTTTATTTATTAGGGTTAGAATTCAAGATAGTGACAGATTGTAACGCTCTTAGGACTACTCTAACCAAGCGCGATCTCATTCCCCGGATAGCGAGGTGGTGGCTTTTGATTAGCAAATTTAATTTTAGTATAGAATATCGCCCAGGTACTCGAATGGCTCACGTAGACGCGTTAAGTCGCAATACGAAGCAATCACCTGAAGTAATTGATGACTCTGCATTAACTGTGTACAGTATTGGAACTAGTAATTGGATTTTAACCTTGCAAATCACTGACCCCGACATTTCACGTATATTTAAAATACTTAAACCTGAGTCTGACGAAGAAACTAAAGATATAAAGAAAAATTACGTTGTTAAAAATAGTAGAGTATATAGGAAAGTAGGCGAAAAACTTTGTTTACTAGTACCTCGCGTTGCGCGTTGGCAAATATGTAGGTCCAATCACGATGACGCCGGTCACTTAGGTATTTCCAAAACAACTGAGAGAATTCAATCTGACTACTGGTTCCCAAAGTTGCGAAAGTTCGTTAGGAAATATGTAAAATCCTGTATTAAATGTGCTTATAATAAAGACGATGTATCACGTAGAAATGGCCAATTGTATCCAATTGAGAAGATAAGCATTCCATTCCACACTATTCATATTGACCACTTAGGCCCGTTTGTCAAGAGTAAAAATGGCAATGCTTATATTCTCACTATAGTCGATGGATTCACAAAATATTTATTTGTGAGAGCCGTTAAAGACACAAAGACTAAAACTACAGTAAAAAATTTATTAAGCATATTTTATGACTTCGGAATACCCTCTAGAATAGTGTCGGATCGAGGTACCTCGTTCACTTCGATGGCTTTCAAGAATTTTTGTGAGTCCCACGGCATTAAACATATACTAAATGCCGTTGCATGTCCTAGAGCTAACGGCCAAGCTGAAAGGTATAATAAGACAATTCTAGATTCACTTGCAAAATATGCTGACGGTGAGGATGAACGGAACTGGGATATGTATTTAAGCAAAGTTCAGTGGGGAGTTAATAATGCTATTAACTCCACCACGCAAAAAACAGCAACAGAAGTATTGTTTGGAACCAGATTGCGTGATAGTTTAACTAATATGTTAGATATTAATAGTGAGTCGAGTCGCAATATTACAGAAGTAAGAGATGAAGCAACTACGAGCATACAGTCTAGTCAAATTAAACAAAAAGAAACCTATGACAAAAATAGAATCCCTGCTCCAGTTTATAAGGAAGGAGATTTGGTAAAAATAACCAGATCTAATTTTAATAATAAAGGCAACAGCACTAAACTTATGTCCAGATTCATAGGTCCATTTAGGATAGAAAAGGCTTTAGGCAATGACCGGTATAAAATAATTGAAATACCCGGCTTTAGTCAGCGAAAGAATAAATTTCATAGTGTAGTAGCAATTGACCGAATACGACCATGGATTAATGTGAATGCTTCAGATCAAAGCAGTAATAAAAATGTTATTTCAAATAGTACTAGCAGTTCATCGGAGAGTGAAAACGACAAAAGTGACTGTGAACTATCACAAAATCAATCTGAGTCCAAATAATGATCGAATGTAATGATTGTAATATTGATATATAAGAACTGTTGATTATGTTGATTCAATACAGATTCATTTATATTTCGTTTTTGTTATTAAATGTGAGATTTAAAAAAAAAAGTGTAATTTACGTGCGTCAGGAGATCGCACGTAGTAGGACAGCCGAATGTAATGATTTTGAAATATTTTAAATTATATTATGCAATTTTTAATAACATATTTTACAATAAGTTGTGATTTTACAATTTAATATTTATTTTAATGAATGATATTTAGAAACTCAAATCTATTTCACATTTACATTTTTATTTTATTGTTCAATGTATTCATTCTAAATTAATCGACTAAGAAGAATTCCAATTTATAACATATCTGAGGATTGTCTTAGAGGGCGTGTTTCCGGTCTGTCATAGGCCGGAAACGCGTTTTCCTAATTATTAAACTATCGTGTTTCCGGTTTATGATCTATAAATCATTGATCTTCATTTTGGAAGGGGCATTCTTCTTAGAACAGCAGTAAAGACTAGATGTCTATCTAGAATAATTGTACTGAATTGTATTATAATATAAGACTGTTTAAAATAAAAGTATAGTGAGTGAATTTAAGAAGTGCAAATAAAAATTAATGTACTACTGGAGAGTTTGATTTTATCACACAACCTTGTTAATTAAATCTAACAAAATCAAAATTGATGCTGAAATACAATGTGAAGTTGACAATATTACAAAATGGCTTAATCTAAACTATTTACATATTAATATTAATAAAACTAATATAATTAAATTTGACAATTTAACTAATACTTATGACACAAACTTAAATAACGGTAAAAACTCAATTAAAAGCGTGACCTCAGCATCGTTCTTGGGTATTATACTGGACAAAAAGTTAAAATGGAAAGAACATGTGATATGAATAATAGAAAATATAATAGTAAACATAAAAGTGTGTAATAAATTAAGCGTCTTTGCCTTAAGGAGAATAAGGAATACCGTATCACAAGACGCAGCTCTTACAGCATACCACGGTATATGTATCGTCTATCCTTAGATACGGACTTGTTATATGGGGGAAATAAACAATGCTTTTCTCATACAAAAAAAATGTACACGGGCGTTAGCAAACGCGGAATACCTAGCTCCCTGTAAGCCGCTATTTAAGAAATTTCACATCCTTCCATTAGCGTGTCAGTATATATTTGAGACATGTATATTTGTGAAAAACCATAGCCATCTGTTTAAGACACATACGACTACAACTAGGTATGAAAGCAGGGATAGCAATAAGCTTTGTGTGCCTCGTCAGAAAAAACAAATATACAGCGATAACAGCTATTGTATGTCGATAAAAATTTTCAACACGTTGCCTAAAGATATTAGAGATATCTCTGTATTTATCAAGTTTAAAAGAATATTATTAAAGTGGTTGCTGGACAAATGTTTTTATAGTAATAAGGAATATTTTGAATATTTAAATAATGTAAAAAAATTTGACATTTAATAATTACAAATAAAAATATAAAAAATGTACCTATGTATTAAATTGAATAATTGAATTTTATTAGTTGACATTACCATAATAATTGTGCTTATTGTTTTAATTAATAATTTATTTATTTTGATGTGACCTTTAAATGCCTATTATCAATATAAGTTACTCTGAACTCTAATATGTTACTTTTAAATGATTTAAAATAATTTATATATTATGCATTAAAATAACTCAATAATCTGAATATTTCCACACCTCTAAGAGGTAGAAATTGTGAAACTAATTAAACTTAAGAACACTGTACACCAAATTCTCGGAAATAAAGAATATTATTATTATTATTATTATTATTATACCATTCACGTATGACGATTTTTATTAAATCATCCATTTTTTATCCCCCTAGCATAAGAGGTACTAGTTTGTAACTTACATGCTTATAGATACATTTGAAGAATTTAAAAAGCATATTCTATGTTCACAGTTATGGAACAATATTTATGCGTGTCCATGTGCAGCTTTAAATTTCTATGTACATATGCGCACAATCCGGAGTGAAGCTATTCTCTTGTGATTAGATTTTTTTTAATAATTCATTTTTTCAGACTGTATTGGAGAAACACCTCAATTACATTCACCTAGGCCAGTGTGTATTGTACAATCTTTTAATGGGACTGAGGAACTGGAAGAAGAAGAAGTGAACCACGTTTTGTTACGGTTGTGTTAGTATCTTTTTTAAATACAATATGATAAAACTATTCACATTCGATGTTTCATAATATTTTTTGTGATTCTGATCAAATTATAAGTACAATGTAATAAAAATATTACTAACTATATAAATAACAGTCATTAGACTCATTAGTATACAATATCTAATAATAATTACAATGTTCTACAAATTATCATTATTAATGAAAGTTTGCATTAATAATATATTTATTATATGTCGATGATCGATCTTAGAGGCATTTTGAATGATTTAAATTTGAAACTTCAAAAACAAGGACAGTTAGTAAATAATTTGTACAGCCATTTGAAAGCGTTTCAGATTAAACTACGCTTGTGGGAGTCACAGATGCTGTCTGGTAACAGTTACCATTTCAAAACGCTCTCTGCGTATGAAAATATTGCTTATGCTCAATATACTGAAGAACTCAAGTTACTGTCGGAACAATTTTCGAACAGAACATGGAAGACTGTTTCAGTTTATTTGCTACTCCTACAAAATACAAAATGCTCCAATACACTTACAAATGGAGTTGATTGAGATTCAAGAAAACTCACTCCTAAAATCCAAAGATCATTTTTTTGGGCCTTTTCTGTTAGTTCGCTCACCGGCGGCGTGTGGAGTGAGTGAGACGGCGACATTCAAATACGTTCAAGTAAAAAAAGCTATTTTGTTTGTTAGTTATCCATGCGACTTGTGTTACATCGGACGGCTATCATTCGTACTTTATTGTAAATAAACATTCTTACGCTTTAGTTAGACAAATTGTTTTTGGTGTGTTAGTGGTATACAATGGCTGAACAATTGTGTATAAGGTGTCGTGAACCAATTGGTACACGTAGTAGATACACCTGGTCTTCCCGAGAGCAAGAATTTATTGATATTGCTCAGATTGTAATCGACGAACTGGTGGATCATGAAGTAAGTAGTTTCCTATACCTTTTTATTTTAATTCCCTTTATGGAATATGACATAACGAGGGTTGCCTTTTATATTTCGGGATTTGGTAACCCTGGTGTTGCAATCTGTCAACTGACAGCTCTATCGTAAGTTAGAAGTTTTTGAGGTTATACGTACTCAGAAAGTATTGACATACGAGCGCTATTTGTGTTGTTTACAGTAAATTAAAAGATCCATCTGCCCCCAAGAATGGAATTAAATCGTGAACATTTTCGTGCGATTATTTTTTACAACTTTCGACGTGGATTAACTCATCAGCAGTGCATGAATGAACTTAATTCAACTTTTGGCGATGAAGCTCCATCAAGGACCAGTGTTTATCGATGGTATGGTGAATTCAATCGTGGTCGGAGTTCACTCCAAGACGAATTTCGTGAAGGTCGTCCAAAATCAGTTGTTGTTCCGAAAACATTGATGATGTGCGCGAACTGATATTGCAAGATCGTCATGTGACCTATCGTGAGATAAAGACAACCTTAGGCATTAGTGGGACCAGCATACACTCAATATTGCATGAACATTTAACTATCAAAAAAATTTGTTCGCGTTGGATCCCACACAATTTGTCAATCGCTCAAAAAAAGGCTCGTGTCGATTGGTCGAAAGAAATGCTCGAAAAATATGATCGCGGTGCTTCAAAACACGTCTATGACATCGTGACAGGTGATGAATCGTGGATTTACGCGTATGAGCCCGAAAGTAAACAGCAGTCGACTGTATGGGTGTTTCAAGATGAGCGAAATCCAACAAAAGTTGTTCGCGCACGAAGCACTTCCAAGCAAATGGTCGCATGTTTTTTCGGAAAAACTGGACATGTCGCAACCGTACCACTAGAACAACGCAGAACAGTCAATTCTGAGTGGTACACAACAATTTGTTTGCCAGTTGGCCTCCAAGAAATCAGGAAAACCAACCGCCGAAGACTCTACACCACGACAATGCGAGCTCTCACACATCGGCTCAAACAACTGCATTTTTGAGCACCCAAAACATCGATTTGATGAGTCATCCGCCATATAGTCCTGACCTTTCACCAAATGACTTCTTTTTATTCCCGCACGTAAAAACCAAACTGAGAGGTCAACGTTTTTCGACACCTGAAGAAGCGGTTGCTGCATTCAGAATGCATGTTTTGGAGATACCTCAATCAGAGTGGAAAAAGTGCTTCGACAATTGGTTCAAACGCATGCAAAAGTGTATAGATCTTCATGGGGAATATTTTGAAAAACAATAAAGTGATTTTCGATGATTAATATTTGTTTTTGTTCTCTAATCCCGAAATATAAAAGGCAACCCTCGTATAAGTGTTGTACCTAGAACGTGTCGTGTGGGTTGTCGTATTATTATTTATACCCCAAGCTACACGGCTGCCTTTTTCTAAGTATTACCGAAGTAGTACACATTACCGATCAAAGCAAAGTAATTCAAGACAAAAAATAAAAATACAATGTACCAAGTTGCAAACATTGACCATAACTTAAATGGGTAGGATATAACAGTTCACCACTATCAAATTATTTTGGTAGCTTCTCCATAACATTTAGACTTACCAAGATCTTTTATTTTTATAGGTACTGCCCACCGATTTCATTAGTCGACCCTGTTGGCAACGAGCGGAATGGTTGTATCAGGCGATTTTACGCGCTCAACTTCAAGACGACGACGATAATGACGCACCACAGGAAAACGTCGGTAATCAACGACGCCAAAGAATATTGCCTGGATTCAAGCGTACTCCAAATAGTACTAATCTCTGCATTTTTCAACCATGTGAGAATATTATGTCTAGACGTCGAGTATCAGAAGAAATAATAAAATACAGGAATAAAAAAAACATAAAATATGCCTGCTGTTTTTCAAAAAACAGAATTGTTGCTTTTGTTTGGTTTTTCTTGTATAATTTAAATAAGAAAGTCGAGAAAAGAAATCACCATGAGCTTTAGATGCTTTTTTGGCTGCCCACCAGCAAAAAGTAAGTAAATATAATACATATTATGTTTTGAACATAACCTAAAAATAGTAAGTCGACGAAAAATAGTTAGATAGTATTTTGTTTAAGTATATTACGTCAAATTAAAGAAGTAAAAAACACAACAGCAACAAAGCATTGCTCGTTTACTCTTTTAATACAATCCAAAAAATATGACATGAGGTGTATAGTTTAGACTGGTAGGTTGGGAATTTTTTATCATTTGCAATCAGTAATTAAAGTACAATCTAGATTTTATCTTTACAGTTCAGTCTATTTACATTCGATCCAATTTAAATATTTATATTTCCTTTTAGGGTCAAAGGTTGTAAGTACATCGTTTCCCTAATCCAATGAAATACCCAAAACAGTTTGAAGCTTGTCCGAAACGACTTCGACAAAGAAAATTTTTGACTATTCCAAGTATAGGGCCGACATTTTGAAGCAAATGACAGGTATGTGTACCTGTCATTTTCTTCAATTTATTTATTGTTATTAATTTTATGCAATTATTTATTTTACAAAGTATTACTACTAAATTAATTATTTTATTCCCTGTTTCGTAGGAATTTAGTTGTTAGTAGTAGGAAAGAGCTAGACAGTAATCATATGCAAAATGGTCTAGGTTAGGCACAAAAAAATGCACCTTATCATAAGATTACATTCGTCCGTAATTTGCTTAACCCTCAATTTACCTCCTTGGTCCGTGGGACACACTGGCCACTATTTTGAGCGCGTAAATTTTTTTGGTTTGTTCCGTTGGTGTCTCGCGGCTCAGTACCTTCAATCTGTTTCGCGCCAAACGCGGTGGCGAGCGGACGTGTCGGCGCGCGGCTCGGATCGGTAAGTACTAGCTTCAAGTGTGTGCATGGGACCACAGCGGTATTGTAACTGTTTTTGTTTTTAGCAGTATTTTTTTAATATGATTTTCTTTTCTTTTTAGTTTCTAACAATATAATTAATGTCTTGGACGATAATGCAGAGTCAGCTGTTGACAATTGCCCAAGAAATCTCGATGAAAGTGATTCTGACGAAGAATGTATGAACTTAGACGGTTGGAACCAACTGATGTAGTTTCGGAGGAAGAGGACAATTGCGAAGAATCCGACCGTAATTCTGACTCAGAATTCTCTGCCTCTAGTGATGACGAAGAAATTACAGAATCTAGCACGAGTTCAAGCTATTATTACGGCAAGAACCGTTTCAAATGGTCTCGTATTCCGCCTGCACGAACTTCACGCACTCAGTCTCATAACATACTTCGTTTACCTTCTGTGCGTAATGCTGATCGAGAAAACGGACCCCTTACACCGCTCCAAACGTTTGATCTTATTTTTGAAGGTCAAATGAACGTGATTTTACAATGGACAAATGCTAAACTTGAATAACTGCAAAATAAGACCCGTCTGAACCATACACATTTAGACAAACCAATCCAATGGAGATGAAAGGATTTTTGGCGTTATTGATGAAATTATACAATAAATATTTCATTCAAATCACAATTTGAATGAAATATTTATTGCATTCGATACTCTAATAACCAAATAATCCTAATCAGACATTTTTTTTGTACTAAATCTGCATAATTTTTTTTTTCATAGGTTGAAGTAAGTTGAAGTAGCGGATGGCTCATTCAAATGTTTGCATACACATAATTCAAATGAATATTGTGAAAAAAGTATTTAGCACATGCATGCGGTTTTATACATTTTTAAAAAGGATATTTTATGTTCTTAATAATGAGCTATTAACTTTTTTTAATATGCTTTTTATTTTTGAGTAAGTACTTAAAAATTGACATACCCTATTTTTCACATATTTTTTTTCGTCGAAGGTTTTCACATTTACCCACGTCTCCCCACGCGTAACTTTGTGTGTTATTTGATAGCCTAACTATTCATAAATGAAAAATTAAAAAAATCAGCTGCGGAAGTTTGCGGCCCTGGAAGTTATGGGAAAAAATGTGATAGAGGTCGGAGTAGATAATTCGGTATCTTTTGCGGTTACTGCTGACATAGTTTACAAAAACAATATTAACAACAATATTTTGATAGCAATAGCTTATCATCTATTTTGCACTCGTCCTGCGTGAGTAAATATGCATAATATTGATATTAGTACATATTTCATATCTAAAAAACTAGTATATAAGGGGAAGCAAATATCTTCAAATTGCACACTTCAGCGTGTATTTCATATTAAGTGACACTTATTTAAATTGGTTATTTCCATTAAAATGTCAACTTTCAACTGTACTAAGGGCGATTTCATCATTCCCTATATCGAGCGTGGCAGAACCTTGGATTCGATGTCCATAGTTCTACAGCAAACATTAAATGTTTCTGAAAACAGCTTGTGTTTTGTAATTGGTGACATTCAAAGACACATTCTGCCTTCTTTCAATAAGCGCTGGGCTCAAGCATCACGCAAAAAGGACAAATTTACTCGGAATAATACAAGCTGGCTGGAGTCAGAATATTCAGTACAGTTTCCGGAGTCTGAAGCACATTCACTGCCATCAACTTCTGGTGAACGAGGAAGACCGTGCATTGCTTATGGAGACTCCTCAGAATCAACAAAGAAAAGGAAAAACACTCTTTAACTAGAAGAATATGGGTTTGAGCACATTTGTAACGCATTTTTGCAAGGACTGCGGGCCTTAGGTGAGTATGTAGAGGCTCATCTTGTGGAAGAGCTAAGAAACTCTGAGAGCGAAAAGAAAAAAGTTTTCTCGACTATGTGGAAAGAGTCAAACCAAATGAAGATTTTATCCGATACAGAAACATTGAGTGCTTTTATTGATTTGGATCTAACTAAAGCACAATATATGTACCTAAGAAATTTAACCAACGAAAGAAAGTGTTTATGTTTCCCCCATATTACAAAATACAAGAAATAAAACAAACTTGCTATCCACCATCTTCTACAATCGAAATCACAAATACTTATGCTAAAGTGATTAATATACAAGACTTACTGGACCATACCAGTTTCAGTCAGTAGTCAGTTTAGTCAGTATAGTCAGTTTTCCAAGAACAACACAAAAATTTAATCCTTTACTGTAAATGGGGATGTGATGGTTCATCTGGCCAAAGTCAATACAAGCAGAAACTGCCAGAAGAATCGGAAACTATTTCAGATGCCAATTAGTTCGTCACTTCATTAGTTCCCAAATGGCAACTAATATAACAATGGCAAAATCCAGTACCTTCATCTGTTCGTTATTGTAGACCCATTTCTATTGAATTTTGTAAATAAACTCCTGAAAAAACTAAGGCAGTTGTAGACGAAATTACCAGACAAATTGAATCTTTACGCCCGTCATTAATAAACAAAGATGGTGTTGCAGTAAATGTGAAGCACGAACTTTTCTAACAATGATTGATGGTAAGGTGGCTCAGGTCCTAACAGAAACTCCATCGGGTTCTACGTGCACGATATGTGGGGCTACTCCTCGACTTATGAATGACCTATTAAAAGTGACTGCTAGACCTGAAAATGAAAGTGCTTACCAATATGGATTATCCACATTGCATGCCTGGATTCGCAGCATGGAAATGGTATTACACATTTGCTACAATCTTGACTTTAAGACTTGGTCTGCTACAACTGAAGAAAAAAAGAAATTGAAGAAAGAAAGAAGGAATTTGTTCAAAAACGTTTCAGGGAAGAGCTAGGATTAATTATCGACAAACCTCGTCAAGTAAGTGGAAACTCAAGTGGTGGAAATACAGCACGAAGGTTCTTTTACAATTACACTTGCTCGGCGAACATAACAGGTGTTAATGAAACATTGATTAAACGCTTGTATATTATTTTACAAGCTCTATCTTCGGGAATGATGATCAATCCCGAAAAATTTGGAGTTTATGCCTTAGAAACTGCGCGAATTTATGTTAGTAACTATGATTGGTACTACATGCCATCCTCCGTGCACAAATTACTTATACACGGAGAAAACGTGATCAAACATTTTTCTGTTCTTCCTATTGGGCAACTGTCGGAAGATGCACAAGAGTCGCGCAATAAAGACTACAGAAATATGCGCCTGCACCATGCCAGAAAATGTTCCCGTATAGCTACAAATGAAGACGTATTTAAAACGCTTCTATATGCTTCATATCCATACATTTCAAGTTTAAGAAAACCTTATGTGAGAAATGTGAAGGATCTTGATGAAGAGGCACTAAGTCTTTTGAAGGTGGTACCTGAAGGTGATCCTACATTTACACCGGAATGGAAGTAATTTTAGTTTATTTAGTTTAGTAAATAGCGAGGATAATAACAAATAGATATAACATTATAAGTAACTAAAACCTAGTTATATAAAACCAATAATATTATAAGATTTGTCTAATCTGAGATCAATTAGTTTGGTGTGAGGTATAGATAGGTACTATACGATTTTATAATTTTATGTATTTATTATGCTTGTGTGATAAGTAATTTTTTAAGTTTTCTTAATTTTACTCATATTAGTACTTATTTATAAAAAATAAACATATAACTACTCGTATTACTTTTTTTCTCTTTTCTTTTTTTTAACCTAAAATAAATATGTATACATTGAAAAAAAATACAAACATTGATTATTTTTAAAATCTTTGTATATCACTGTATACATGTACCAAATCTCAATACAATACGATGAAAAACCTTGAAGTTACAGATTTTTGATCCGATACGGTCCCAAATTTTCCACTGTGCGGCCGATCGAGGTGACCACTCCGGAAATAATTCAAAAAGTGGAAAAATTAATACTGGAAGATGCTAGACTAAAGAAGAAACAGCTCGCAGAAATGGTTGGAGTATCCGATACAACCATATTTAAAATTCTTCACGATCATCTCGGCATGACCAAAGTCAGTGCAAGGTGGGTGCCGAGAATGCTCACGCCGCCTCAAAAACAACAGCGCGTAGAGTGTTCTCGCGCTTTTTTGGACCCCTGTAATGAAGACCAGGATGGAGTATTGACTCGAATTGTTACTGGGGATGAAACTTGGGTTCATCATTATGAACCTGAGCCCAAACAAGATTCTATGCAGTGGCACAAAAAAGGTACACCACCACCAAAGAAATTTAAGGTGTCAGTCGGCGGGAAAAATCATGGCGACAATCTTTTGAGACTCAGAAGGAATCTTGTTGATAGATTATAAAGATAAAGGTGTCTCCATAACCGGAGAATACTACGCTTCCATCTTAGAGCGATTAAAGGAAGCAATCAAGGCAAAAAGAAGGGGAAAATTAACCAAAGGTGTCCTCCTTCTGCACGACAACGCGCCTGTGCACAAGAGCCGTGTTGCGTTGGCTTCCCTGCATAAGGTGGGCTTCGATATTTTGGTTCATCCACCCTACAGTCCTGACCTGGCTCCCAGTGATTATTATCTCTTTCCAAAAATTGAAAAAGAACTTCGGGGGAAGAAGTTCTCAAGCGATGAAGAAATGAAGGAAGCAGTTTCAGCTTATTTTTCAGACAAAGAAAAAACATTTTTTTTCGAGAGTTGCAGGAGAATATATTGAAAAGGAAAAATAAACTTGTATTTTTATTTCCACGTCTTACCCCCGATTCCGCGAACTTAAAAACGCCCCCTCGTATATACGTAACATTTACTAGTATACAGGATGTTCGGAACATGGATGGACAAACGAAAACCGTGGACCCGTGGAGCCTTCTGCTATACATTGAGGCCTAATTACAAGACTCAGACCCAATAGTTTTTTTTTTAAATTTTTTTAAGTTAATTTCGAAAAAAGCCAGTTTTCAAACTTCAAACGACTAGAAATTTACTTTTAACATTGAAAATCCAAACATGCTTTTGTAATTATTATCTGCATTAGTTGTAAAATCATATTAAATTCAGTTTTGGAGCAAATGCTATGATAATTTAAATTTTAATTTATTTCCAAAATTTATTTTATAACAATTGTTCGAATTGGTGCCCTTGACTTCTTATGCATGCTCGGCACCGTTTTAAAATTTCCACTGTTATTGTTTGAAATATCATTTCGGCTTTAATTTTTTCGAATGCTTCATTTATTCTAATTATTAACTGCTATCGACTGGGCACCACGGTTGCGTACACTAGCTCTTTGGCTCTACCCCAGACGTAAAAGTCTATTGGGGTAAGGTCGGGCGAGCTTGGTGGCCAAGGAATTGGACCACCCCGACCGATCCACGAGTTCGGGAACACATTATTAAGGTATTCCCTCACAGCTATGCTCCAATGGGCTGGGCAGCCATCGTGTTGGAACACAAAAGGTCTGTCTTCTTGTAATACTTCTTCTACTAAACCGGGCAAATCATTTTGCAGAAATTCTAAGTAATTATTTCCATTAATATTGTCCGGTAAATAATGCGGCCCGATTAGTTTATTTCCAATGACCCCAGCCCAAACATTTACACTGAATCTTCTTTGAAATTTTCTCGGTCTCGTCACTCGTGGATTTTGGTTTTTGGGTGCCCAGTAATGGAGATTATGGTAATTTGAAATACCTTCCTTATCATATTTAAATTTTGAATTTTGATTCATCTGTCCACAGAATACTTCTTAAAAAGTTTTCGTCTTCCACGTCAGTGTGTAGTAGATGTCGACAAAATTCTACGCGTCTACCAAAATCAATATCTTGAAGATCTGAAAACAAAGAAAAAAGGCTTGAGAATTTAAAATAAGGAAGACTAGATCTAGGCTTTGGTACATATTCAGTCTCTTTACGGAATTAAGAAAAGTCTATTGTATCCATACCTTGCACGGAAGTGTAATGGAAAGCATGTTGCCGATTTTCCCGGAGAACTGCCCACACTTTCCATATGCCAAGGCCCAGCATTGCAGCTACCTCTCTTATACTTTTATTAGGGTTATTATTAAATTCTTTTAATACACGTTCGTCTGTAGCAACATGATGTTGTCGTACATTCACCCTCGGTTCTTGATAACGCAAATTACCCGTTTCTCTAAGTCGTCGGTATGTAGTAGCAAAAGTTTGGTGGCTAGGCAGTCGACGGTTAGGATAGCGCTCTTGGTATAGTCTTTGTGCTTCACGTCCATTGCAATTAGCGGCTCCATACACCAACAACATATTGGCGTATTCTTCATTCGTAAAAAAGGTAGCCATTTTACGAAAAAAAAACAACAATGTAACAACAAAATAACAGAAAACTTAACAAACTGAAGCAACAACAATAACGTAAAACGATAACAAAATCACAAAACGAAAACAATAACAGTAAGCGCAACGGACACGTCAGATCGCAGAGGCAGTTAATACTCGACAAATAAGTAAAACAATTTTTTCCAAAATTAACGTTTGACTGATAAGGAATAGACAAAATCAAACAATAGCGCAATTGCAGAGTGAAATAACAACCCTTTTTCTACCTGCTATGTACGTACGGCTATTGTCCAAATTCAACAAAAGAGACAAGAGATAGTATCGTGACTGGTAAGAGAGAGACAGACTACTAGCTCCCACGTGTAGTGTTAGTGAACATACCGAAAACAATTTGACAAATTGGCTTGTACTTGATTTAAGTTTACGCAAATTGAGTCTTATGAATTAAGGCCCCGTTAGTTTAAATTGCGATTTACTCTAGTTATTTTTAAACAAATATGTGCAAATTGTATACCGATATAAAGGGTATGAACCACAGATGTTTTCCTAGAATTTTAAGTGCTCTAAAAATCATAGTTTTTTTTTTTTAAGAATTTCAAAGTGGAATATGAAAATTATTTTTTCACTTTGTTTATCGTTTAAGGACTCGTATCTAATTTTATACTAAGGCGGGTCAATAAGTCCGTGACTTTTTGAATTTCTAACCTCCTTACTGAAAAAGCAACACTACTCCTGTCAACAGGCATCTGTCAGTTGACTCCTATCAAAATTTGAACTTGCTGCGTCAGTTACTTTGTGTTTTACAGCCATCTTTATCAGACTATCCAGTAACTTAAGGAAACAATGGAAAAAAGTGAATTTCGTGTGCTTATTAAGCATTATTTTTTGCGAAAAAAATCCATTACCGAGACCAAGGCTAAGCTTGATAAATACTATGGGGACTCTGCACCATCGATTTCAATGGTAAAAAAGTGGTTTACTGAATTTCGTTGTGGCCGTACAAGCACTGAAGATGCCGAACGTCCTGGACGCCCAGTTGAGGTCTCTACACCCGAAACAATCGAAAAAATTCACGATATGGTGTTGGCCGACCGAAGATTGAAAGTGCAAGAGATTGTGGAAGCCATAGGCATCTCGCATGGCTCAGTGGTTTCAATTTTGAATGATCACTTGGGCATGAGAAAGCTTTCCGCAAGATGGGTGCCGCGTTTGCTCACAGTCGACCACAAACGCAATCGTGTAACAACTTCACAGGAAGGTTTGGCGTTGTTTAATCACAATATGGAGGAGTTTTTGCGCCGTTTTGTAACCGTGGACGAAACATGGATCCATCACAACACACCAGAGACCAAACAACAGTCAAAACAGTGGGTTTCTAAGGGTGAATCGGCGCCAAAGAAGGCCAAGGTGGGTTTGTCAGCCAATAAAGTTATGGCGACTGTTTTTTGGGATGCACGTGGGATAATCCACATTGACTATCTTCAAAAGGGAAGAACAATTAATGGGGAGTATTATGCCAACTTATTGGACCGCTTCAATGAGGATTTGAAAAAAAACCGACCTCATTTGGCCAAGAAAAAAGTTCTTTTTCACCAAGACAATGCAAGGGTGCACACATGTGCAGTTGCCATGGCAAAAATCCATGAATTGGGCTATGAATTGCTCCCACATCCACCCTATTCTCCAGATTTGGCTCCGAGTGACTACTTCTTGTTCTCAAACCTGAAAAAATGGCTCGGTGGAAAAAGATTTGACTCCAATGATGAAGTCATCTCGCAAACAAAGGCCTATTTTGAGGACCTCGACAAATCATATTTTTTGGAAGGGATAAAAAAATTGGAGAAGCGTTGGACAAAGTGTATAGAGCTCAAGGGGGACTACGTTGAAAAATATAATGATTTATTTATCAAAAAATCTGTGTTTTATTCCAAAAGTCACGGACTTATTGACCCGCCCTCGTATCTAACATTTGCTCCAAAAGTGAATTTAATATGATTCTACAACTAATGCAGATAATTATTACAAAAGCATGTTTGGATTTGCAATGTTAAAAGTAAATTTATAGTCGTTTGAAGTTTGAAAACTGGCTTTTTTCGAAATTAACTTAAAAAATTATTTAAAAAAAAACTATTGGGCCTGAGTCATGTAATTAGGCCTCAATGTATAGCAGACGGCTCCACGGGTCCACGGTTTTCGTTTGTCCATCCATGTGCTGAACACCCTGTATATTAATTTAACGGTAAATTTTATAATAAAATTAAATATAATATTTTTTTAGTACAACAAAACCTAAAATGCCGTGGTTTTTTGAGGGCGGTCACGGTTTCCTAAGTTTAGTAGCTTTTTTATAGTTTTCATTTTTCTTTTAGTATAAATCGACGCTAGTTTAGTAGTTTCGCCAAAACAGAGCTGGCAACACTAGAACGAATCGCTTTAGTCCATACGGCCGACTAATGCGATCTCGAAATTGCACACAGACGAAACGATTTTGTGATTTTGCATACGTTCAGGCCGAACACAAGGAAAACCGGACCGTATTATGGCGGGCTCCATATACGGTCCGGTTTTCCTTCAGTTAGTTTCCTAAGCCTGAGCCACAATATCACATAAGATATGTATTGTAATGAATATTATAATATTTCTGATACAAATATGTAGAAATATAAATTTATAATAATTTAAGTAATAAAGGGTGTCTCAGAATGATTTTCGTTTTTGAATTGACCAATACGCGCCAACCGCAGGTAGCAGGGGGGAGGGGAGTGGACTCAAACGCTTGGCGGGCTTGTTAAGTTTAGTAGCCATGAATCATTTCACGGGATTACAGCGCGCGTTTTGCGTGAGAGCGTTTTATAAAAACAAAGATTCCTACACTGTTGTTCGCGTCTCTACAGGACACATTTTAATTTAAAAAGCTTAAGACATGTGCCAAGTGCCAATTTAATTAAGCATTGGGTGTGCAAGTTTGAAGAGACTGGGAATACAATGCCGGACAAATCGCCAGACGATTTGTCCGTAAAAGGACATCAAGAACGAGCATGAACGTCGATCGCGTTCGAGAGTCTGTTATGGACGACCCACGACAGTCATTGAGATTGCGCGCAGCTTCTCTTTATTTGAACAAGTCTACGGTTCATCGCATTATTTCGAAAGATTATATTTTCACCCCTATAAAATTGTTATTGTTCAAGAAGCCTGATGATCCTGATAAACGAGTAGAATTCTGGAGGACAATGAAAAACCGTTTTAGGTGTTTCAATAACATCTGGTTCTCTGACGAATCGAATTTTCACATCAACGGTCATGTGAATAGACAAAATTGCAGATACTGGGCTTCCGAGAATCCCTAAGAACTGCATCAGAAGCCCTTGCACTCGCCAAAAGTTGTTGTTTGGGCTGCCATATCAAGTCAAGGAATTATCGGTCCTTATTTTTTTGAGGATGACCAAGGTCGAACTCAGACCGTTAATTCTGACCGATATTGCCATATAATCCGGACTTTTTTGGCTACAGAAATGCAAAACCAGAAGGGCTACAACCGCAAAAATTTTTTCCAGCAAGATGGAGCCACTTCTCATGTTACAAATGACTCATTCTTCTCTTGTCCAACTGTTATCGAGAGCAAACTACAGAAAATACCTGTTACTACCACAACTGCCACAAATCTGCCCTTGCAAGATGAATCACATCATGAAATGTCACAGGATAACAGTTTGACGGATACAACTTCTATTATTACGACTTCATCAGAAAGGACATCATTCATTTTGGACCAAAAAATGAAAGTGCCGGCCAGAAAAAAAAACTACGATATTCGGATAGAATACACAATTTCTATCATTTTTTACTACGTCATAGTAAAAAATGATAGAAATTGTGTATTCTATCCGAATATCGTAGTTTTTTTTTCTGGCCGGCACTTTCATTTTTTGGTCCAAAATGAATGATGTCCTTTGAAGATTATTTTTAAACGAAAATAGATAAAAAATAACTAGGAGCATTTAAGCAAAATGCTTCTATACGAGTTTGAGTTGCAAAGGTGTCTATCAATTAGACTAATTTCCTACAATACATCTATTTTCGTTTAAAAATAATCTTCAAAGGACATCATTCATTTTGGACCAAAAAATGAAAGTGCCGGCCAGAAAAAAAAACTACGATATTCGGATAGAATACACAATTTCTATCATTTTTTACTATGACGTCCAATCTGTGCGCACAACGGTTACGTCGTAATAACATAAAAAATAAAATATTTTTTTATTAATTCTTTGTTGTTAAAAAAAGATTGGAGTGACATTATAATATAAAAAAATATTATATTAAAACTTATTTAGGTACATAATCACAAAATACTCAAGGTCAAAACCTAGTGGTCAAGATATAAAATCGTACTATTTAACACATTCATTTTTATTCTTTATAATAAAGAATGTTGTCTGTTTAGAGTCAAACATTACAGGTTACTTTCTCTCAAAACTTCAAATGGAATTCCGAGAACTAATGAAAAGGGTTAAGGGACGGCTACCTGGGTGCGTGAGCGCATTGTTATTGGTTGCCGACCGCCCGCCCGCGCTACGCCAGCGGCCAGCCAGTCAGTTATCCATGCAACTTTGGTTACATCGGACGGCTATCGTGACAATAATCTCTTGTTCTTAGAGCGATATAATATCAAGTGTATTTAGCGAAGCTTAATATCTGACATTATGAACGTACAATTGTGTATTTCGTGTCGTGTGCCTATTGGTGATCGCCGAAGTTATAGTTGGACATCCCGTGAATCACAACACATCGAAATCGCACAGTTTGTTATTGAAGATCTACTGGGTCATCAGGTGAGGATTATATTATCGCTATAACGAACGAATATGCCTAAGATATTTACTACGAACAAACATCATAACTCTTATGTACATAATGTTATAACATAAGCCGCATTTGCTGCTGTGTTTTTTAACAAACACAAGTTTTCAAATAAAGAGGGCCCCCCGCCCTCCGCAGATATATTATTTTTTTTATTTAATGATATATTACTAAGCTAATAAACTTTTTTTTTTCAGAATGAACCTACAGATGTTATATGCCGACCTTGTTGGAAAAGGGCCGAGCGGCAATATCTCCGACGTCAACGTGAAGTGCAGGAAGAACCTGACAACGAAGAACCTGATGTTGCAGACGAAGAAGTTGACGCTGTGCCTCATTCTACAGTTTTACCTGGATTTGTACGAACTAGTAATACGGCAAACTCTTGTGTATTTCAACACTGTGTAGACTCAACAAGACACAGAATACCAGAAAACATTATTCTACGTGTTCTTTGCCGATACAGTGTATTCATATCAGAAAACAGTCGTGTTTGCAGCGAACACCTCGAGCAAAATGAATGGCATTTACTTGCTATGCAAGACAATTTAATTCAAGATTTTAATTCTGCACAGATCGTTAGTGCGCTAAGGTTGTTAATAAACCACATTAAAACAGAAGTTTTAGATTTTGAGCATTATGAATTGATCAATAACAAAGAGTTCCACGATTGGACTGGTCTTACTGCTGAACAATTCTCTGATTTATTGGCCAACACTCCGAGCTTAAATCAAAGAAGAAACAAAAAAACAATTTTAGCAGCTTTACTTGCAAAGATCCGAACTGGAGACTCAAATGCTAGGCTCGCAACGATATTTAAAACGAGCGAATCCACATTTGCGCGAATGCTTGAGACTGGCCGAGAAGCACTTTTGCGAGACTTTGTTCCAATACATTTGGGGTTTGACCATATGACTCGGGAAGATGTCACACGTAGGAATCTTCTTATCCCAGAAAGTCTTTTTGGAAATATTGAAAGTCCTCCCGAAGAAAGAAAAGCTATTACAATTGTGGACGGCACATACATCTACATCCAAAAAAGCTCAAACTACTTTTTTCAACGAAAATCTTATAGTAGTCACAAGTTCCGGAACTTAGTAAAACCATTTTTATTTGTCTGCTGCGACGGTCACATAATAGAAGTTTCAGGTCCACACGCTGCTACTTCTTCAGATGCGCAGATAATGCAGAATATTGCTGAAAATGAAAGTGATCATGGCGATGGATTATTCCAATGGTTCTACCAAAGCGGGGACGTATTTATTTTGGACCGTGGGTTCAGAGATGCAGTTCCCATTCTTGAAGGAAATGGTTACACTGTGAAAATGCCGGAGACAAAGCATCCTGGAGCGACGCAACTAACCACGGAACAAGCAAACAAGTCACGCCTTGTTACTATTTGCCGTTGGGTTGTGGAAGTAGTAAATGGCCGATTTAAACGAGATTTCCGCCTGTTGAGAAACGTTCATATTAATATAACATTGCACTATATGTTTGAATATTTTAGAATCGCAGCAGCATTAATAAATGCTTATCACGTGTTGATAGTAGATAATGTCCATGCTTCTGATTTTTTACAAATAATCCGGGAAAGGATAAACATGCCCAATACACTGGCAGATCTTGTCGCCAGACGTACAGAATGAGAGCACAGTTCCAGCCCATGTCTGCAGATATGGCTGAGTTTAATGACTTTCCTACGCTGACCGAAGAAGAATTAATATTATTTAGCCTCGGTATATATCAGCTGAAACAAGCGAGAAGTTACTATGGAGAGCATGTTCAACCAGATGGAGTTTTTAGCATTGAGCTAAGTGGTGAAATTCCTCTAGAGCTTGTAAGGGAATTGGAGGGAGAGGACTTGTGGTTGATTCGAGGGCGAATACAATCCCGACACATCCGATCTAAAACATACTATGTGTATATTGCTCTGGATAGAACAGCAACCGGGCGTCGAGCAATAAAACATTACTATTGCACATGCCATATAGGAATGAGAACCATCGGATGTTGCTCCCATATTATGTGCATAGTCTGGTACATGGGTTATGCTAGACATGACCCTTACCTCAGCCCACCCGCAATAAGTTTAGATGACGTATTTGTAAGACTAGAAAATGTTTAATTGTACGTCATTAACTTATTATTGTTATTAGCCTTTATTCAGAAGAACAATACATTTATTTTATATACATTACAAAATATTCAAATCAATAATTGATTTTTCCGTTGCGCGGTCTCTGCTTCTGAGTGCCTCTTGGCAATGGCCTCCCCCAACAGCTTCCACTCACATCTCTGACATGCCACTCCACATACACTAGTCCACATTTTGCCAGCCATTTGTACCATTTCATCTTCCCATCTTTTTAGAGATCTGCCCTCTTTTCTTTTAGCCCTTCTGGGATACAAAGATGTTATTATTTTTGTCCATTTGTCTGGCCCTCTCAAAATCAAAACATGTCCGGGCCGGACATGTTTTGATTGTTTGTTGTTTCATTTCAATTTTTTAGTTTTATATGTTACATCAGTTACACGTGTCATTTTTCTCAACTCCTTATTTTCTATTTTGTCTATCCTTTTCTTTCCAAACATACTCCTCTCCATAGCCTTCGGCCCAACTTCCAGCATACTTGTATGAGCTTTTGTTAGTGCCCAAGTTTGGCACCCTTATGTTATGTGTATATATGTAATGGGTGGAATCCATGTATTAAATAGTTTTCTTTTGGTGCTCATGTTTATACTTATGCATTTTACTATTTCTTTAAAGGACCAGAATCTTTTCCAGGCATTGCCATTTTTTTTTTGTATATCTTTGGTTGTTGTATCATATATATTAGTTATAACCACTGATTCTAAGCAGGAATCTTGCGGTTAATATTGTCTATTTCTCCCAGCGCCATCACACCTTGCCAGAGTTGCCAGAGCGTTTTTTTCTTAGTAATGTTGTCATTACCTTGTAATATCGATCAAACAAAACAAATGCTGTTTAGTCTATTTATATTTCTTCTTCTTATATATAAAAATGCATTTTCAAATGTGTTAGTCGCGCTAAAACTCGAAAACGGCTGAACGGATTGGGCTGATTTTAGTTTTAAAATATTCGTAGAAGTCCAGGGAAGGTTCTAAAGTGACACGAAGTTCACCGGGACAGTTAGTCTTCTTCTTATACAGGGTGTTTTGCACATGGACCGACATGATTTTTTGGGGGGTGGGGGGGGTCATGTGCTATTTTCCCCCGTGAGACCCAATAACCTAAGTCTCACGGTAGTCTAGATATGTTTTTTTTTAATTTTTTTGAAATCTACCCGAAATCTTGCCTTTAAATCGTCCTAACTTTTTTGTTTGTGGTTATAATACCACAAAACAAAGTATGCTTGTATTTTACAATGTTTTCTAATTCTAAATAAATCATTACATGTTACAATTGATATCCACAAAAAAACTTCTGAGCTTTCAAAGTGGTAAATCGGTGTAAATGTTATGAAAAGTGACAACTTATCAATTCATTTAAAAAAAAACTAAAGCTCATTTTGAATTTAGCTTTTTTTAAAAAAGTTCTTTACTTATTACCCTTTCTAACGATATGCTACATGATATAAGAAACCATTCTTAAAGTGGTCAAATTAAGCTTCGTTTGCCTGAACACGCACTCTAACAATGTAACTGGTTTGAACAATGTAACCAGTCAACGCGGATTATCAAGCAGCAGGTAAAAAGTTAGTCCCTTTCTTACTAGTAGTACAGTTATTGTTGTCTTTGTCTATCGAGTTGAAAGTGAGTGAAGGTCACTTGCCGGGAATCAGTCGAGATTACTCTGCGATTCGAAGTGCCCGTACTTTTCCCGTTGTTCTATCGTAATCAAATTAAAGTCTTGTTATTGTTTTTTTGTTAAATCTGTTGTTGAACTGTTACGTTTTTGTTGTTTATCTTTGCGTATTCGTTACAATGGCGAACTTCAGTAACGAGGAGTATGCTGACATGATGTTGGCGTATGGTAAAGCTGATTGCAATTCGCATGAAGCGCGAAGAATTTATCAAGAACGCTACACTGATCGACGGTTACCTCACCACGAGACCTTCTCAACTACCTATCGACGTCTGAGGGAGACCGGAAACTTAAACTTTCGGGAGCCCCGAGTGAATGTGAGGCAACATAATGTTGAAGTTGATGAGAGAATCCTTCAAGCTTTTGATGACGATCCTACAACAAGCATACGAGTTGTTGCTGACGGACTTAACGTATCAGTTTGGAAAGTCTGGTCCGTTCTTCGGGCAGATGGAAGGCACGCATTTCATTACACTCCTGTTCAAGGTAACAACTTACAGTACTTACTACTTATTTAAAATGTGACATTAAAACATTTTACTTGATTTCAAATCTTAATGTGTTCACTTTTACTCTTATTATTTTTTATTTTTTATTGTTGTAATTGTTTCGTTGAATTCCTTTCTTGCTATGTTTCTCGGACAACTGAAGAAGTTCTTTGCGTGAGCTCAATTAAAAGAAAGAAATATCGCGTTTATGCAGTTATTACCACAAACTCACGGATTTCATTCATTGTTCCAGGTCTCGAAGAGGGTGACAATGCAAGACGGTTAGAGTTCTGCCGATTTTTATTGCACACAGATGTTGAAGATAGCGACTTTTTGAAAAGAATTTTATGGACTGACGAGTCAAATTTTAGCCATGAAGGCATAGCAAATCTGCACAATTTGCATCACTGGGAGAAAAGGGGCCAAAATCCGCACAAAAAAAGGCAGACTTCCTTTCAGCGAAAATTCAGCGTAAATGTTTGGGCTGGTGTTATTGGGCGAAATCTTGTCGGCCCATATTTTTTGCCAGAACGACTCAATGGAAACAATTATTTAGAGTTTCTTCAAAATGATTTACCTGAACTGGTACTACCAGTTTTAGAAGATGTGCCAATTGTTTTTCAAAATGATGGCTGTCCGGCACATTACCAACGAACGGTACGAGAGCATTTAAATAATGCATTTCCAAACTCGTGGATTGGTAGAGCTGGCCCCATTCCATGGCCAGCACGGTCCCCAGATTTAACACCCCTGGATTTCTACGTATGGGGACGTGCAAAAGAGTTAGTGTATGCAACAGAGGTGCCCACAAAAGAAATTTTAGTGGAACGAATAAACACAGCATTCGTAAAAATGCAAGAGGAAATGCGGCTTTTAACTACAACCTCGGAAATAAGAAAAAGGTGTCGTGCATGCATAAGGTGTGGAGGCGGCCAATTCGAGCAAACTTTGTAATTTTAATTTAATAAAAACAACTTAACATAAAAAATGTATTTTCATTATCTTGACCCTAGCAACAAAGTATCTCTTAGGTCGACCCCTGATGTATTATTTCTGTCATGTAGCATATCGTTAGAAAGGGTAATAAGTAAAGAACTTTTTAATAAAAAGCTAAATTCAAAATGAACTTTAGTTTTTTTTTAAATGAATTGATAAGTTGTCACTTTTCATAACATTTACACCGATTTACCACTTTGAAAGCTCAGAAGTTTTTTTGTGGATATCAATTGTAACATGTAATGATTTATTTAGAATTAGAAAACATTGTAGAATACAAGCATACTTTGTTTTGTGGTATTATAACCACAAACAAAAAAGTTAGGACGATTTAAAGGCAAGATTTCGGGTAGATTTCAAAAAAATTAAAAAAAAACATATCTAGACTACCGTGAGACTTAGGATATTGGGTCTCACGGGGGAAAATAGCACATGACCCCCCCCACCCCCCAAAAAATCATGTCGGTCCATGTGCAAAACACCCTGTATATAAAAATGGATTTTCAAATGTGTTAGTCGCGCTAAAACTCGAAAACGGCTGAACTAGTTGGGCTGATTTTAGTCTCAAAATATTCGTAGAAGTCCAGGGAAGGTTTTAAAGTGACACGAAGTTCACCGGGACAGCTAGTACTTGATACATATTTTTTATTTTTATTTTATGACTAAATATTTTTTTCCAATACTATTTATCAACCTTACCACTGTGTTTTACTATCAAGTATTATATCATAACGTAAGATATCCATGCTTTTAATAGTGACACTCCAACCTTTTTATCACAAAAGGATTATTTTTAAATTATTTTATTACGACGTAACCATTGGGCGCACAGATTGGACGTCATAGTAAAAAATGTTAGGAATTGTGTATTCTATTCGAATATATTTTTTTTTCTTTCTGGCCGGCACTTTCATTTTTTGGTCCAAAAATGTATGAAACGTGAATGATGTCCTTTCAACAGAAAAAAAACTTTATCTAGATCAGCTCTTATCGAAGGCAATATTTGTTACCGGTTCTCTTTTATCCATCGTTGAACATCCGCTGTGGTAGATTTTTTGACGATTTGCAACCACTTTATAAGTTGGAAACTATTTATAATTAAATGGTCATTGACATTACAGACGAACTGAAATCTTTAAATGATTTGCATTTGCAGTGTGATGGCTGGAGCAATCAGCGCAATGAAGATCTTAATACTCTTACAAACCGACATACAAGCCAATATGTATCTCAAGAGATAATCAAAGTTATCAACGTGCATGGAGGCCACAAATTTGTAACTCTTATCGGAGATAACGCAAATAATATTCAAAGAGCATTTCAGATAGTTAAAAATTCGTATGCACATATAATACCGCTGAGATGTGTAGCACATACATTGAATTTGCTATGCGAAGATTGCTTAAAACGAGAACCTATTAATGCGTTAATATCGATTGCCACAGATACGATAAAAGCAATAAAAGAAACCAAAGTATGAGCGCTTTATTAGCTCAGATTGTAAAAGAAAAAGGTTCAGGTGAAACATTAAAATTGCCAGGGAAAACCCGCTAGGGCAGTTACTGCACTGCGTTAAAAAGTTTTAAAAATTCAAAGTTGCATTACAGCATTAGCTGTTCACGAAGATGCCACTATTTCAGACGGAATAAAATCAAATTTATTGGATTTAAATTTCTGGACCATGGTAGAAAATTGTATAAAACTACTGGAACCTATAACAGATAAAAGAACAATGGGCGGTTTCGTCCCAAGTGTTGTAACATTTTCCTAAATATATTATCATATGAAAGATCTCAATTACTGTTATGTTTTTTTGTATGGGCGTAACTGTGTATCTTGTGCAGGGAAGCTGTTATAGTGTTTTCATTTATTTTATAAAATATTAAATAAAACTTACTTAGTATTTTTGTGATAAAAGGATATATTATCGATAGTAAAATATTTATTTTAAAAGCATATTTTGGTATAATAAATACTTCAAAATAATGAATATGAGGCCATGAGAACCATAGTGGCCTAACTACATTTTTTTCGATACTGACTTAGTGATTCCAAATGGGTAAAATTGATGATTTTTAGAGAACCAGATTGGCCTAAAAGTGATTCAATAAAAACTTACTAGATGGCAGTATTAATATTGTTATGGTTTTCAATCTGTATTCTAACAATAAAGTGCCATACTGGCCTATCGACAATAGGCCACTTTGGTTTTAAGTGTCTGAAACCTTCACTGTCATAATGACATTAGTTAGGCTGCTGTCAATGTTATAATATTTTGCCGCCGTTTAAAGTTAAAAATTTCCCATTCGTTCTCGATGATTTTTTAATTCAACTTTAAGTGAATAATACGTATTAAACTTATTGTTTGTAAGTAATTGTTTAAAAATGGACGACGGACATCAAGAAAACTCAAGAAATGTGGATAACCTGCTTCAAGCTGAGGATTTGCAAGAGTACCTACCTACATGAAGTTATTTTTATCAGTTCAGTGTTCTTAGACTTTAAATATTTTCAGACATGTTTGGTTTTGATGCTGAAGAAGATCCTTTCCAAGACTCTGGTTCAGAATACCAGCCATCTATATGCAATTCGACAACTTCTTCTACGGATTTGCTTGATATTTTAGAAGACGAAAACCATTCGCCAAACATTACAAATGAAGTTATTGAAGTTCAACGTAAACCTAGAAAAAGAGTAAGACGATCCAACAAGTGGAAGAAGAATATAAGAAAAGAAAAGCGTTCAAGAGGTGAGGAGTACTTTAATGTTAAAGGTGTTATAGTGCCACCAAAACAAATTGACACTGCTCGTGAATGTAATTGTCAAAAAAGTGTCACGAAAAGATTCTGCCTAGTCAGCAAATTAATCTCTTCAACAGCTTCTATGCCATGGAAAACTATGATTTACAATCTCCTTATCTTTTTTCTTTAATTAAGGTTTTACCTAAAAAGACATATCGTGTGCCTGTTAACACTGGTTCTGCTGAATCCAGGCGATCTTATTCAAGGGTATATCAAGTTCCTAATGAGGTTCCTAAGGCTTGTATGTTACTGTATGCAAAGAATTTTTCAAAAAGCTTTTTGGTGTCAGTGATGGCAGATTGTCAAGAGTATTGAAAAATAAATTAGTAATGCCCACTCCTCCTACAGATCAAAGAGGTAAGCATGTGCCTTCTAATTAAACACCAGAGCACAAAATTAAAATCGTCAAAGACTTTATCAATAAATTTCCTAAATACGAATCTCATTATACTTTGCATTACTCCTGTTGTGTCAACTGGCATTTGATACTATAAAAGACAGCTTTGGACATATTGCTTAGGGATTCATAATGCCCAAAATGATGAAGTAACAATGTGTGTGTGGAATGAAACAATAGCATCAAGAGGTCCACAGGAGATTGGTCCTTGCCTGCTGCGTTACATCAAAGAAAAAGTAAATACCAAAAACTTAATTATGTATTCAGACCAGTGCGGTGGTCAAAATCGCAATATTAAAATGGCTGCTCTTTGCCAATATATTGTTGCCCATCCAGATTACACGGTTGAGAACATAGATCATAAATTTTATGTCAGTGGGCACTCATACTTAGCTTGTGATCAAGATTTCGGATTGGTGGAAAAGAAGAAAAAGTTTTTTAAAAATATATTTGTCCCAGATGATTGGGTTGAAGTTATTAAGGCGGCGAGAGAGAAGAATCCATTTAATATCATGAAAATGACAAAAGATAACTTTTTTTCTACAAAAAAGCTGGAGAATAACATCACTAACAGGAAGGTAAATGCTGAAAAATCCACACAAAATCAACAGTGGCTTCTGTTCAACAAAATGCATCAATTTACTATTTTCTTTAAGTATTATAACAATGCAGAAGTATTATTTGAAAATGTAGATTTAAAAAAAAGAAACTTCTATCATAAAATGGGTACCTATAAATCTTTATACCCAGATGGTAAACCTATTAGTTCGGACAAAAAGAAGGACCTATTAGCTCTTTTACCATTCATACCACCAGTGTATCATGGTTTTTATACCAGTACCAGAGATAGTGTGTTATTAAGAAATGATCTAGATGTTGGAGATGACATTGATAGTGATTAAGAACGCACATTGTAATGGTAATCATTATTATTAACACTAAGTGCATTGCTAATTTAAAGTTTTTTTGTATTTTTAAACAAACAGTTTAGCCTAAATAACCTTTTTTTATCTAATTTGTGTATAAAACCTTAATGCCAAAGTGGCCTATCTACTAAAAAAATAGAGAAAGTTGGCAATAAACCATTTTCTGACTATAAAAATCATAGATTTGGAACATAATAGGTCAATCAAACAATAAAAATAATAAATATGTATTTGTTCTGATCAGTGGCAGCTAATAAAAATCTGTTGTTTTTTTATTTTCTATGATATTCAAAAGGTTTATCTAGCGAATTAGGTAATTATGGTTCTCATGACCTCATTTATGCCAAAGCAATGCCGTATATTCCATTTGAACATTGATTTCTATTTTTAAAAATAATTTAGCTAATATTTTATTAACATTGACCTCAAACGAGTCTCAAACGTTGTCAACCATAGCTGCTACGAGTCAGAAAAAAAAACATTAGTTAGTAAACATTAACAAGCGCTCTTGAAAAAGTTTTATTTTCAAGAGTTTCGTGTTTTCAAGTGGTTGTGTCGTGTTCTTTTAATTATTAGTTAGCAAACTTCGTACCTAAAATAAATCACCACAATAGTAATGGAAAGGTAAGTGTTTAATTTACTTGCTTACACATATATAAAGCATATTATTTAAACCAAGTTTTTAAACATTTAGAGTACGGACTTCCCATCCCTCTTCTGCGCAGTTGGAAGCTTTAGTAGAGTTTCTGAAGAGAAAACCTAGTTTAGCTAAATGGTTTTCAAAATCATTGGAAGCCAAGCAATTAGCTCATAAAGAGTGGTCTAGATTGGCCACTACTTTAAATAGTATGTACTTTTATTCATTTTTTGTCATTTTTAATGCACCCCGCATTAAAAATGACAAAAAATGGATAAAAGTAAGTTGTATTTTATTATTTCTACGGTATCAGAGACTAACAATATGAATATAAGCGGGGCTTGGAATAATACCTAATCTTTGTAACTAGAGTTGCTGCTTAAGGTACTTAGCTAAAAGTTTGTTATAAATTGCTAATTATTTTCAGTACTGGAAGGAAAAAAAAAGTTTTATAAAAAAAAGGCTGCTGCTCGAGCTCGAGCTAGACGTCAAACTGGTGGTGGAAATGTTGATGTCCCCGAATTGACCGAAGTCGAGGAAAGGATTTTAACATTGATGGGTGGTGAAAGTTTTGCAGTTGGTGATACACATTTAAGAATAGAACCTTTTGTAAGCAATGATAAGATTGAATCATTAAAGTACCTACTCAGGGTGCGACTTGCAGTATTTATTGTTGTTATTTTTAATTCCAGGAATCAGAAAATCAAGAAAGTGAAAATCCATCTATTTTGGCAAGAGGGCTCTACGAAGAACCAGTACCTGGGACATCCGGCGTTATTTTAGAACAACCAATAGTAAGAAATTTGCTTTTTTAAAATATGTTTATCAATTATCAAACCTCTACAATTCCAGAGTAGGCTATTCTTAGGTTGAGTACCTATTTCATTTTTCTGCCAAAAATAAACAGTGTCTTTTTCTTTACAAAATAAATGCTCTATTAAATTAAAGTTATGTCCAACATGCAGAGCTTATTTCAACAGTCGCCTTTTCTTTACAATCAATAAGAAAGTGTTATTTTAATTGCAGGATTATACACCTGATGAAATAATAATAGACAATGCTGAGAGAAATAATTTGAATGTTATTGTAAGTACAAACTACTAATTTATTTAAGTATACCTATACCTAACTACCAAATTTCTTAAGAAGTGAAAAAGTAAAAGTTGTTGGCTATCTGATTTACTGAACTCATATTTAATTTTTAGGTGGATCATGGATTGGAGAGTGAAAATATTACGTTACAAAATCAAGAAATGTCTCCATAAACTGTACCAGTAGCCTACAATACTGTAAGTTATTATGTTTCAGTCAGCCTTGTAACTTACCCTGTGTTTTCACATAAAATATTTAAAAACCATAACCACCCAACCAAACCAAAAAGTGCTCCAATCTCTTTTTTTCTTTCAGGAGAATGCTGATAGTGTTCAAGTAAATGTGTCAGAACGCATTCACGCATTAACCGCTATCTGTTACATCAAGTGAGTATAGTTTTTTTTCAGCAGCCACTTGACTCAGGGGCGACCCAACTAAACAAGATTTGTTTGGTAGGATCGGCGCTCATTAATCTAACTACCTGAGACATAAGGTTCATATTTTAGGAAAGTTTTTTATTGCTTTGTGCCAGCTTATTACGAGGGAGGGTCAATAAGTCCGTGACTTTTTGAATTTCTAACCTCCTTACTGAAAAAGCAACACTCATCAGGTCAATCAGGTCATGTCAACAGGCATCTGTCAGTTGACTCCTATCAAAATTTGAACTTGCTTAAATGTATTACACTTAAGGGTGATTATATTGAAAAGGAAAAATAAATTTATTGTTATATTTTATTAACAACCCTTTCATTCCGCGAACTTTTGGACCTCCCCTCGTAGTTTAAACTTGTAAATGACATACAATATACATTTCCTACTAATTTCACCTTTATACATACCTAGGTGATAACTACCTATATTATATACCTGCAGCTGCCTATACATAACATAATAACATTACACCTTCTTTTCAGTTACTGTGCACTCTTGCTTTCTTAGCCACTGGGAGCTACCAAAGGATTATAGGAAGGAATATAAGTACCTTTATGTCCCAACCATCAATATCAAGGTCTATAGATGAGATAGTAAGATTGCTAAGTCAGCCGAGTATAGTACGGAATATATACGCTTTCGCCAAAATTCAGCTGAAAGGACAAGACTAAAAGAAAAGTAAGTCTTTAGGTATAAGGCTACTTTAAGTAATTCTACATAATGCAAATACTTTAACAACAAATGAGTTGATAAATATCAAACACAAATAAGTCCATCATATACAAAAAATATTTTTTTTATGTCTACTTAAAGTAAACTAAAATCTAAACATTCTGAAATGTTTCAATTTCCAATATGTCCTTGTAGTTTCTAAGAAATTCGCCAGTAAAATCTTCATTATTTTTCAAAATGTAATATGTCCATAGAAGCATTCACAACAAAAACGAATATGTCCAAACCAACCAATCAAATGACTCCTTTCGGTCAAAATGGCGCGTAGTGTTTGTATCATTACCGACACAGTGCACGCTCTGCGATTTAAATTAATTTAAATTAGATTAAAACGGTAAAAATGGATACAAACATAAAGAATGTGGAGCTTGATAAAGCCAGGAAACGAAATAACATAAAGACGCAGAGAAAAAAGATAGAGAAGAAGCAAAAATTGTGAGTCAAACTTAATTATTACGTTAATTTAAACAGCCATTTTTTGAATTATTGCAGGGCTGCCATTAACACTAGTTATTAAAATATTGACGTAGTTTGTTTTCTATGATAATAATATTTCAAGTATGTTGTTAAAACTAAACTAAAAGAAATATTCGTAGGCTACAAATGTTTTTTTATTATTATTATTTATCTAAGCCAGCGCTGAGTTAGGTATAACATATTGACGTTTTAACTTGATTAAAAATCAAAGGAGGGTCTCAGTTTGACCTGTATGTACATTGTACATTTGTCCGCGATTAACTCGCGTTTGGCTGAACCGATTTCGATGCGGTTTTCAGAAACGTATTAGTTACACTTAGGAAAAAGTTTTGGTCTTTTAAATGACATCATACAAAGGTTATTATTAATGAGGTGAGGTGTGAGCCACGAGGCGAGTTGCGAGCGGCGCGAGCGCACCGTTTACATACTCGTTTTGAGCCTCGCCTCGCGCGCTCGTCTCACCACTCGCACGCATATGTAAACGAGGCATTGTGTATGTGTGTTTATCCGCAATTATCAGGCGTTTGGCTGAACAGGTTTTGATGCAGTTTTCAATTTTCAAGATTTTGGTAGGTCACTTACACGAGTTTTGTATAGGTTTGATAAAATAAAATGCCAATAGTATCTATTTTCTTTTTCAGATATTTGGCCGTTGGTCTACCTAAAAAGCCAACATGCAAACATAACTCCAAATCTCTTAAATGTCTTTCGCTAGCTAATCTGGACCTTTTTTATTTCC
Source organism: Phengaris arion (assembly GCA_963565745.1). Lineage (NCBI taxonomy): Eukaryota > Metazoa > Arthropoda > Insecta > Lepidoptera > Lycaenidae > Phengaris > Phengaris arion. The sequence continues at coordinate 2,849,237 of OY751444.1, read as the reverse complement.
ATAAAAGACTGCATGGCACTTACTCTAAGACTGAACAAGATAATTACATACTTAAGCACATTGTCGTCTCAAAAGTCAAACGTTTTCGGCCTAGAAAGGGGAGTAAAAATCCCAGGGCATTTAATGTAAAATTTTACATACCAAAATACAAAACTAACGAACTTATTCCTGTTTGCAAAAAAACTTTTCTGTTGGCGTCACGTTTGTAGTCTTCTAGGATTGATGGAGTAGCAAAAAGACATTTCCAAACTGGAAGTATGGCCAAAGAAAATAGAGGAGGAGACAGAAAACACTTCAGTTTCTCCTCTAGAAAAGAAGCTGTGGAAAAATTTATTAAAAGTTTTACTCCTTTAGAGAGTCACTATTGCAGAGATCAGATAAAGGTGCGTCAATACCTTCATCCGGACTTAAACATTAAAAAAATGTATCAAATGTACGAAGATCAAGTTTTGCCTGGATATAGTGTAACACAAGGTTTTTTTAGAAAAATAATTAACACAAGGTTTAATATTGGATTCGGTAGTCCAAAAACGGATGTATGTTCAACATGCCTTCAACTGAATGAAAATATTAAAATTGAGACGTCACAAACTAAAAAACAAGAATTTATCACTCAACAAAGAATCCACAAACTGAGGGCTAAACAGTTTTATAAAATGTTGCAGGAAGAACTGCCCCTGGTCTTCTTATAATTTCATTTGACTGCGAGAAAAATCTTCCTCTACCCAAAATACCAGACCAGGCCACATACTACTCCAGACAATTATATTTATATAATTTTACAATAGTTATCGGTAGTTCGCGGGCATCCATGACTCCTCAGAAAATTCACGCATATATTTGGACTGAAGACCAGGCAGCTAAAGGTTCAAATGAGATCTGTTCAGCATTGTATCATTGTATGAACTCATTAGACCTGTCTGGAATCGAAAAAATAAGGCTAGTATCCGACGGCTGTGGTGGCCAAAATAAAAATTCTATGGTTATATGTATGATTATGAAATGGCTGTCAGAAAAACCATCTAATATCAAGGAAGTTGAAATGATATTTCCTGTAACAGGACACTCGTTCTTGCCGGCTGATAGAGTGTTTGCCATAAATGAAAGAGTGATAAAGAAACGAGAGAGTATAATTAAACCGAATCATTATGAAAATATAATTGGTGAACATGCAACGATCCATAAACTGGCGGCGGAAATACCTATATATGACTGGAAAGACAAAAGCAAAGATTTTCTAAAAAATACTCAAAGTTGGCATTTCCAAATCAGTAAGTGCAAAAGAATTATATTTCAGAAAGGGAACCGTAACACAGTCCATGTTCGCGGTGAAGTTTCTTATAGAAATGATATTTGCTCTTACAAATCTTTGACAAAGCGCGGTAAAAGATTAAACGAACTAAGTTTGGATATAGTACCAGCCGGCGTTCCCGTTAAACCTGCCAAATTGAAAGATGTAAAAAACCTTTTAACGAAACACTATGGAGATGAGTGGCAGAATAACGAAAACCTGGGTTACTACAAAAATATTTTTACCAGACTTGACACTAGCGCTACGACCTATGAGACACGACCTAGACACACACAGCAGTTTGTTCACCAAGTTCTTAAATAAATCTCGCTAAAACCTTTTTTCTCTTACAGGTTTTATGAAAAGTTTGGCATACCAGGTGTCATAGGTTGTATTGATGGGACATTTGTTGCAATAATAAGACCGCGACAAAATGAAGATAGATTTTACTGCCGTAAAGGCTTTCATGCAAGAAATGTTTTATTGGTAAGTTCTACTTAAGAATTTCATTAAAGTAAGTATACTACCAATTACCTACTTACATAATATGTTTTTGTGTATTTCAGATCACAGATGCGGATTTAAATATATTGCATGTGGATTCTTCATTTGGTGGAGCTTCACACGATAGCCACATATTTAATAACTCGCCAATCAAATCTCACCTCGAGCAACTAATACATTCTGAAGAGACTGTATACTTACTAGGTTGATTCTAGTACCTATTGAGTATCATTATGTAGTTCCCAGTACTCGGTGCCTTCTAATTTCATAGAAGTTATTTTATTTGTTTCATGTGATTCAGGTTATCTTCAAAGGCCCTACTTAATGATCCCAATAGCAAATGCAGAAGACAACAGTCCTGAAGAGCACTACAACAAATTACATGCAACAGCTCGAAACAGTGTCGAACGTGCTATTGGTGTTCTGAAAGGACGTTTCAGATGTCTTCTTGCACATAAGGTTTTGCATTACGCTCCTGATGTGGCTGCGAGAATTATTACAGCATGTTGTGTTTTGCACAACATGTGTAATAGAACTGGTATGCCTGCACCAGTTCTCAGTATAGAAGAGGCCAGAAGGGAGATCAATGCAAAAATCAAAGAAATGGAACAGGTGGCAGATTCCCTTCTTCAAGACCTAAACATGGGTAGGGCAGCACGTAATGATAATAATTGACTAGGGTCAATGTTTTATGGCGAGAGCGGAGATAGTTTATTTTGTAGGTGTGAATGATTAAAAATTATAACTCCTTTAAAATATGTATTTATTTAAATTAAGCTAAGTATTTTTTTTAAGTTAAATAGATACTTGATAGTGATATTTTTACAATTTACATATTTTTAATTCTAAATTAAATAGTAAATAATAATTAATTAACTTTATCTATGTGTTGACATAACAGTTCCCTAATTTTAGTCTTATACTTACATTATAGAAACTTGACTAATTAAAACAAATATTATAGAATACACTTGTAAAAAGTAAATAAAAATAACATAAGTAACAAAAAAATATTTTTTTCTTGTGCCTGTTACTTAATGACTATTATCCGAATGTTTGCATTGAAAACTAACCAGAAACACATAATTTCAAAAATAAAAGTTTGCCTTTATAGTGTAGGCGAAGCCGAATAAAAATATAAGATTTTTGCAAAATTCTTAGAGATTTATTAAAATAAGAGTTAAAAAGATAGTTGGATCAACAAATTAAAAACTTTGTCAAGATATATGAAATAATTTTAAGTTCCTATTCAATATGTAGGTACTAGAAAATAAATAGGAGCGCCAAATATCTATACCGGAGCACACAGCAAGCTGTATTAAGGGTATGCTCACCTAGATACAAAAAATATTAGGTAATTTTTAAATCTAAATGATATAATTTTACCATTTTAATTTTATTTTGGGAATATAAGCAAGGATATAAATAAAAAATAATATTATTTTCATACGTAACTGAAAGAAGAAAATTCAGCTTTTATTCAAAATTTGAAAGTTCGACAAAACTCGTCCTCAAGTCAGATACCAGTCAATCGATGGATTCAAATAAAAATGGCTTTTTGCGCGAGATCTGACTTTGTGGATATGTAGATCATTACTACCATTTGATATGGTATCTGATCAGGCAATGATTGACTTTTTCTTAAAGTATAATGTGATTCTTAAAAAAGAAGTTTTGCCTAGCCGAACTACTATTTCCAGGACGGCTTTAGAAGACGTATACGAGACGTAAGGCGCATATTAAAGATTTGATAAAAAACACTAGTCCTCGATGTGTAGCGTTAACGACGGACTTGTGGAGCGATGCTTTCCAAAGAAATAATTATATAACGCTGACATTACTTTCTAAGTTCTTTCCTTGATTTTGAAAGTGTGACTCTGGCTACTCAAATTATAGAAGGAAAAAGACAGGAGAAAAAATTAAAGAACATATACAAGAGTTACTAATTGAATACGAACTTGAAGAGAAGAAAACGGTCATGGTAACTGATTGTGGTTCGAATGTTAAAAGAGCAGTGTCATTATCGGATAATATGGACTCACATTTTTGCCTTGGTCACGGTCTACATAACCTTGTAGTACAGGATGGCGTAAAAAGTACACCAGAAATAAACAATATCGTTACAAAGTGCAAGAAAATTGTGAAAAGTCTTAGGTACAAACTTCCTGAACTTAAAAAAGATGCAGATGAAGAACAGAGACGCTTATTGACTGATATTGATGAAGCTGGAGATGTAGTTGATTTAGACGAGATCATCACTGTCAATGAAGAATCTGAGGAACCTGATGAAAATACAAATACTTTTTCTGTAACTTCAATAAAAACGGCTACTCCAACTCGATGGCATAAGCATACTCGTGATGTTGGAAAGTTTATATAACAAATGCAACCGAAACCCTGTTCACAGACTCCTCGTCAGACTGAACAAATCTAATTTAAAAATTGATGACTCCGAGTGGAAACTACTGGGCCATTTAATAAAATTTTTGAAAATTTTTCGGGATGCCGTTAATATTATGAGTGCTTCAAACTCAGTCACAATCAATGTTGCACTGGTTTTTAGGTGCGAAGTGGAACAAGCATTGAAACAAACGGGGGACGACGAAGTTCTTGTAATGACCTGCATAAAGAGAAACATGCTGGCGAAATTAAATCACCGCTTTCCTATTGATAAATTGACAATCGCGGCAGCTCTTCTTGATTGCCGTTTCCAAGGAATGTCGGTAATTGACAAATACCTTGAGAAAAAAGGGGAAACGAGAGTTTCCTTTATGTCACGACAAAAGACATAAAAGCTCAGTATCTTGCTTTCATTTTAGAGGGAGGAAAACCTTTTAAAATGTCATTAACACGAAAAGAAAACTATGCATTTCAAGTTTTATTGAGTATTTAAAGATAGACACTCTACCAAGAAAAATCAAGAGAATCAGGATACAGTTACTTGAAACTGTCAGTGAAGTACAGACAAGGAGAAAGAGTCAGATCAGTGGGAATTATTGCATTTAGAAAAGATCAGACAGTACTTGTCGGGGAGTCAAACATAATCAATCTTGGACAGACCGAAACAGGGTCTCTCTCACATGAGAAAATTCCGGATCTTGATAAAGTTATCAGGTCATCTCTGCGTACAACTGGGGAGCAACTTCTACACTTCACTTCAGAGGAGTCAAAAACATTGTATTATCCATTAAATAAGTCTACTGCAGCTGGAATTATACTGGCATTCTACAATGGCACAATTGATCCCTTTGATCGAATCAATCTACTGAGGATTAAAGAATCTGAGGCCGAGTCATTGCTGGTACTCTACTATCTTAGCTGTATCAAATATATCGCAGAGGTTGAAATGGGAGACGTACTGATAGAGAATGATGGCTTTGAAGCCGCGGTAGATGAAGTGAGTATTATACCAATCACCGAAAAGTCAAGATATCGAGACTTAAAGAATACGGAACGTTCAATCCCTGCAAACCATATTTGTCTGCATGCATTGTTTGGTGCCTTCGCCATCTGCCGCCCAGTTGCATCTAAATTAGATTTTACTAACTGGATAAAAAAACGGTATTCTTCTCTGGTTTCGTCCATGCACCAGACTGCTGATCCTAGGGACACATTCCAATTGCAAAATGGGGGGAACATTATTAACCGCCTCTCTTCTGTTCGACCGATGCTTAAACGGGTCATTTACAACATGATGCAACAACATTATGAGGACTCGAAGTCGCAAGAATTGAAGACTCACACTAAGATGCTTACAGCACTATCGGAAATGACAACCTATTCTCTAATTAATCGTGTCATTACCGTCGGAAGGGCTGTGGTAGCACTCCGCCCTCTCCCTCAACAGTTAATAGCATACGCAGAGGAACGTAGAACAATAGTAGAGGATCTTAGGAGCAAAGGATTTCCTGAGGGGGATATAGTATATACAGGGTGGTCCAATTAGTGACGTCAACAAATTTTTTTTAGATTCCTCGCACCTTGGGGTATCCGAAAATACCCTATGTATGTTCAGCGATTTTGCTTAGTTTTCGAGTTATGATTTTTTTTGTGTATTTTTAATGATTTCTGCCAGCGAGGTTTCAAAAATTCATATCTTTTTTCGTAGTAGGTATTTTGCAGTCTTTTTTGTGACAAGATTTGTCTTGAATGCTGTTTTAATTTTAAAAAAATAACTCAGCTTCCTGAAATCACTTAAAGTTACTCAAAAAAGGCTTGAAAGTCAGAAGTTTAGTTTTTAGTAGGATTTACTCAAACCTTCAACTTCAATTTAAAAATACAAAAAGTAGTTTCCATAGCTTCTGGCTAAGTTTAAAAACTCCGCATGCTTCTAAACTATAAAAATCGTAAAAAAAAAATTATACTTTATGGGCCTATTTTTGTTGTAATTGGCCTTCGAAGGCGGATAGGCTAAAAATCATTGAAACACGATTAGAGCATTAAAAATTATTTTATCTACTTTTTATCATTGTTATGGTAAATTAAACTTAAAAATGTAATTTTAATTTGAATTTCATTGAAGTTCCTGTAAAATAATTTTAGCATGTGTAATTTAATTTTACATTAATTTTGGTTTCATCACTAATCTTTCAAAATGTGATCTTTGAGAAAAGGGTTTCTGTCTGCTGACACGCCACTAAATTTCAAGGCCAGGTAACAAGGAGACTGGTTTTTACCTGCTCCATAACCCGCCCAGGTCGGTTAGAACTCCAAGTGCGAGTGAGCGCGCAATACTCCTTGGCCCTTGCATCGAGAAATTAGTCTACTGTGACGTCGTATTAATTTAGTCATTTCTTGCCATCGCGCGTGTTAAGACTGCTCTCGTTTACGTTATTTTCTCTGCCTTGAACTACTTACGCTGTGTTAACTGGACTCTGATTTACCTCACGATTACCTTTGCTTGTGTTTCGGACCCTGATTTGCCTTACGAACTACTTGTGCTTGAGATTTGGACCTTCGTTTACCTAACGAACAACCTGTGCTTGTTACTCAGTGATTTGGATTGGTCTTGTGCAGTATCATGAGTTATTCTCTAAGTCAGTACGCAGAGATGCATTATTATTATGGCGTGGCCCAAGGCAACGGTAGTGAAGCTGCGAGGCTTTATCGAGAGGCATTGGTGAGGCGAGGAGAAGTAATGGAGCATTTCCCGGACCACAGGGTTTTTATTAATACGCATAATACCCTGATGGCTGGACGTATCCCCGGGCGAAATCAACCTCACGGAGCTGTACCTCAGGATCCCGATCGAGTGGATGAAGTCTTGGAAGAAATTCAAAGAGACCCGTCTACAAGTTCGAGGAAAATAACTAGGCGAACCGGGATTCCACGGACTGCGGTTTTGAGAATTCTTAAGGAAGGTGAGTGGTATAGTCATAAAACTTTTAATTGTGTTGCAAAAAAAAGGAAGGTTTAATTTAGATTGTTTTTATGTAGGCGTCGTCGTAGTAAGCCTATCTCTGATCTAGATAAAAGTCTCTTTCTCCCAAACCCATTTTGTACAGACCGCGCTGTAACCAATTAACCTGTGTTGGGTAAGTACCCAAGTAAGTTAAGTAACTTAACAATGATTTTTGTTTCCAGAAGGGTACCATGCATACCACATCCAGCGCGTCCAGCAGCTCCAAGAAAGTGATTACCCGAGAAGAGTGGCTTTTTGTCAAACAATGTTGCAACGATCTGAAGAAGACCCTGATTTTTTTAACAAAATACTGTGGACCGACGAGTCCCGATTTGAAAGGACTGGAGTATTCAATATGCATAATTACCATACCTGGGCCATAGAAAACCCACATTTGGCAAGGGCGTCAAATTTTCAAACACGCTTTAGTGTCAACCTTTGGTCTGGGGTCCTAAATGGAGAATTAATTGGCCCCTTTGAATTGCCGGCCAGGTTGGATGGAAACAGTTACTTAAATTTTTTACAAAATAATCTCATTGGATTGTTAGAAAATGTCAATCTCCAGACCCGACAAAGGATGATTTTTCAACAAGATGGCGCGCCCTGTCACTATGCGGCACGAGTAAGAGAGCATTTGAACTCCACATATCCCGAAAGATGGATCGGGCGTGCAGGGCCGATCGAATGGCCTGCGCGTTCGCCAGACCTCAACCCCATCGATTTTTTTATTTGGGGATTTTACAAAGAGCTGGTGTACGCGAAGGAAAGCAACAGCGAACAAGAATTGAGGCAAAGACTTACAGAAGCGGAAACAAAAATAAAGCAAGAATATTCAAGTAGCTTCAGACAATTAAAACATAACTTTTTAAGACGTTGTCGATTATGTATTCAGGTTGGAGGAAGGAGTTTTGAAAATGTACTGTAATAAATAGTTATTTTTTTGTAATTTGTGCTTTTATTTGTTATCAAAAAAACAGGTAATTTCCCAACTAGCATTTTTATTCTTGCTTACATTTTAAATCATAGTGGTGAACTAAAATTGTTAAATTACACGTCATGCTACAGTTATTTTACAGGAACTTCAATGAAATTTAATTTAAAATTACATTTTTAAGTTTCATTTACAATAACAACGATAAAAAATAGATAAAATAATTTTTAATGCTTTAATCTTGTTTCAAAGATTTTTAGCCTATCCGCCTTCGAAGGCCAATTACAACAAAAATAGGCCCATAAAGTATAATTTTTTTTTACGATTTTTATAGTTTAGAAGCATGCGGAGTTTTTAAACTTAGCCAGAAGCTATGGAAACTACTTTTTGTATTTTTAAATTGAAGTTGAAGGTTTGAGTAAATCCTACTAAAAACTAAACTTCTGACTTTCAAGCCTTTTTTGAGTAACTTTAAGTGATTTCAGGAAGCTGAGTTATTTTTTTTAAATTAAAACAGCATTCAAGACAAATCATGTCACAAAAAGACTGCAAAATACCTACTACGAAAAAAGATATGAATTTTTGAAACCTCGCTGGCAGAAATCATTAAAAATACACAAAAAAAATCATAACTCGAAAACTAAGCAAAATCGCTGAACATACATAGGGTATTTTCGGATACCCCAAGGTGCGAGGAATCTAAAAAAAATTTGTTGACGTCACTAATTGGACCACCCTGTATACTATATCCCCCTAATATAAAGTAAAAAAAAATAGAAAACCAAAACTATAGAAAACTATAAAGCCAAAACTCAAAACTCTATTTTGACTGAATCTCAAATACTGCAGTTTCTCCGTCATCAGTCTAATGAATCTTCTATGAGCACGATGACAGATGAGCAAGTAAGTCTTCTCAGTGAGCACTTAGGACTTAATATGGAGCCCTTAGTTAGAGAAGCCAGGAAAGTCCTAGACTTGATAAACAAACAGAACATATAAGTATAGTCTCACAAGGAATGAGGTCTTGTTTGTCTGCATTTGTAACAAAACACGTCAGGGAATCTGATATTTTACAAGAAACGAAGGCAAATGAGCACAGTGAGATAGTTTCTTCCGCTCTAATCACTCAACCGTCCACATCATCTTCATCAAACTTTCTTTTGGCTTTGTCCCAGAAGTATACAACTGGTACTGGTAGTAGTAACGATGATCCTATAGTGGCCGAATGCTGAAAATATTTTAGTGGATGTGACCCCAAGGATATGCTCGACGGAAACATACTTCGTTATTGGAAGGAAAAGAAGAATAGTTATCCTTGGCTGTTTAACTGCGTTAGGGCGATAATGAGCGTTCCCGCCACGAGCACACCAAGCGAGCTAGTTTTTTCAGTCGCAGGATTAACCATTACGGCTAAAAGGTCACGGTTAAGTCCTACTTCAGTCGACAGAATCATATTTATACATGACAACTATGACATGTGCAAGAAACAAGTACAAAAGCTAAAATAATTTGCATATTATTTGTACTTGTAATTTATATTTTGCTTGTACTTTCTTATTTTATAATTCCTTGTTCTTTTTCTGTTTTTGATTGTCACCATAAAGGTTTTTTTTGTTATTGATATTTAGATTTTATACAATTGTAATTGTATTGTGTGATCTCAAATAAACGTGTCATAATGATGTTGATTATATAGAAATAAATAAGAAATTTAAGGAGATTGAGGCGTATTTTACTCATTTTCACCATCCACGCCGATTACGCCGATGACACCGCCGCCGCCGGCCAAATGAGCATCGGCGCACATGTCTAGTGGATGCCATAGACTTTATACACGACGTGAGCCAATCGCTCAATATTGACGTTGGTGTTGATTTAGCCAATTATAGAGCTAAACAGGGTTTATGGAGCAGACCATTTATATTGAAGCATGTCGCCGAATAAAGTACCGGGTACTTTGGTGGAGAGGACTCTGCAGGTCCAAATTGTTGAGTAGGGTTGCAGTACGTATTCTAACTGCTCCCTGTACTTCAGCAGCCACTGAACGATCTTTTAGTACGCATGCGCATATACATAGTCACAAACGAAATAGATTGACTACAGACAGGGCAACAAAAATAGCTTTTATATCGTATAATTGGAACCTGTCACACAAACATAAAGATGATTACAATGACGATGATGACGAGCCATTATCTACACCCAGGCAATTGTCAAGTCCGTTGGGTAGCCCAATAAATGAAGAACGACCTTCAACATCTCGTGGAAATACACAAGAAATAGAATTTTGCAATATTAATAATATATTTAATGATCATGATTCATGACAGTAGCGACAGTGACTAAAAATTTTCAATCGTAAAAAAATACTTTTGTAACTTTTGTAAAGTGTAATAAATAATTGTTAGTAAGTATCTCTCGTTGTTTTAATTTTTTTTTGGTCAAAAATTCTGAAAAGTTTCAATAGACGTCGTCGTCGAAAAATCTTATGATAAAACAAGAAGACGTCTTATTGTTATTATAATAAACTGCTGGTTTTATTTTAGTTCCTGAATCAGGCTACACATTTTGACGTTTCGAACAACAGGCAGCAGATATTGCCCTATATACGACGGCGCAAAGTATGTGCGCATCGCAAAGTACCTATTTTTCGCTGCATTTGTTCTAAAAATAAAAAAAATATATTATGGTGATTATTACGTTAAATAATGAAAATACCCGTCTTTTGGGTTTTTTCCCAAATAAATGCCCGGTTTTATCCCAAATGGGAAAAAACCTGGGTATATTCCCGTTGGGTTTTTTCCCACTGCCCATCTCTAGTTGTGAAATACATGTACAGTATAATCTCACTAATCCGGTACTTCGATAGATCGGCACGTCCAATAATCCGGCACCCTCCGCCCACACGCCTCCCTCGCCCCTCTATACCTGTGCGCTTCGGTCGCTGCGTCGTCGACGAGCAGTCTAACCTCAAAACTTATCACGTGCACGTGCTTACGTATTTGTTTTTTTTTCAAGTGAGAATAGTTTATAGTTAAAAATGTCAAATAAACGCAAACACAAGACACTAGATTTGAATAATAAAATGGAGATTTTAAAGAAGTTAGATAGTGGAGAAAACATGTGCAAATTGGCAAAAGAATATGGTGTTGGGCGTGCTACTATATACGATCTTAAGAAAAAAAGGCAAAAGATAGTAGACCACGTCAAGACAATGGAATCGGGGCCAGGAAAGCGTAAAACACTAAAAGTTGGCGATTGTCCAAAGATGGAAAACGCTCTTTACATGTGGTTCTTGCAACGGCGTTCTAAACACACTCCTATATCTGGAGAAATTCTGAAAACCAAAGCAATCGAATTTTATAAAAAAATTACCCACAAAGATGATTTTCGTGCCAGCGATGGATGGCTGGATAAATTTAAAAAGCGATTTGGTATCCGTCTCTTAACAGTATCGGGTGAGAAATTATCAAGCGACGAATCTGCAGTACAGCCATTTATCCAGCATTTTAAAAACATAGTAGAAGAACTGGGTCTTCTTCCTGAACAAATCTATAACGCAGATGAGAGTGGTCTGTTCTGGAGACTGTTGCCCAATAAAACATTCGTATCTTCTACAGAAGCAAGTGCACCAGGTCGTAAAGTGAGTAAAGACAGAATCACATTCATGCCGTGTTCAAATGCTACTGGAACGCACAAATTGGATTTATTAGTGATTGGCAAAGCAAAAAATCCCAGAGCTTTCAAGAACATTTGTCTGCCAGTCTGTTACAAGAACCAAAGTAGAAGTTGGGTCACGAGAGAGGTATTTAGAGAATGGTTTCATAAAGACTTTGTCCCAAAAGTAAAAAAATTTATGAAAAGATCTAACTTGCCCATAAAAGCTTTACTCGTACTTGACACGAGCCACCCAAACGAACAAGAACTTAAATCAAGTGATGGGAATATCCAAACCATCTTCTTACCACCAAACTGCACACCTTTACTGCAGCCGATGGATCAAAACGTTATCCAAAAAATAAAGTTTTTGTATAAAAATAAATTGCTGATCCATATTATATCTCAGGATGGTGATATAACGCAGAGCCTTAAAGGATTGAATTTAAAGGATGTTGTATTCTCTCTCGCTCATGCTTGGAAGTCTGTTTCATCTAACTTAATCCAATCTTCATGGAAAAAGTTATGGCCCACAATGAATGATGTATCAGAAACAGAAGAAACAGATGAATGGGATCCTGAAGATAATGTGCCTATTGTCGATTGGTTACAAAATCTATCAGAAAAAGGATTGGAGACAAGTGAGGAAAATTTAAATTCTTGGTTTGAAGGAATCGAAGAAACAGAGCAAATTATGACAGATGAAGAAATAATATCTGAAGCAGAACAAGAAGAAAGCTTTGTAGAAATATTAGAGCCACCAACTACTACAACTGCTGTAAGTGTTAAACCAGATAATGCATTGATTTGTTTCAATACGTGCATAACATGGGCAGAAGAAAACGGCATGTCTGCCAAAGATATTATAATTCTTCGCAACATGCGAGAAAAGGTTTTTAAGCAAGGACTACAAGTTGCACAAAAGCAGACCTCAATTAAGGATTATTTTAAAACTACATAGTTAATTACATATGTACCTACATGTTAATCGAATACATTACATACATTGACTCCCTCTATGAAATGCTTTATTTTATTCTTTACCTATGACTTTTTCACTATAATCCAATAATCCGAACATTCCAATAATCCGGCACCCTCCGGTTTTTAATAGTGCCGGATTAGTGAGATTATACTGTATTTGAAATCTGTGACTGTATGAGCGTAATTTGGAATTACTGACATTGTCAGTAATTCCAAATTACGCTTTAATTTGTTATTTTATAAGTTTGATCACCGTTAGAATTGGAATATCATACAAGGTAAGAAGATTGTTGTACCATAATTAATTCATATTAATCTATATATAGGAGTATTCTAAGGCACCGATTTTGTTTCATCGCAAGAGCTTCTTTCGAAAACCTTTTCAAAACTTAAAATTTAAGAAAGTAATGTTTGTATACATATATTATGTTATGTATATATATGTATATGTTTTGCTGTGTCCGATATTTATTTATTTTATAATTAGCTCGTTGACTTGGGCTAAATAGTAGGAACGAAGGTAAAAAAGCACGTTTCATGATATTATGCCTACTAAGCTCAGTACGAGCTGTGGAAATATCTATGGCATCTATCACTTTCAAACTAAACGCTTCAGAGAATTTGTGACACATAAACAGGTGTAGGAGTATTTAGTGGGATAATAATAATATTTTAGGGAATTCATAGCTGCAGGGGATTGATACGTCTTACAAGCTTTATGTTTGACCAATAACAATGTAGTATCGAGACGTTGGCGTAGCTTAATAACTCCCGACACCGCACATTTACATTTTTCCCTGCACCCTGGTGCCCGCAACCTCCGCGGCGTAGGCAAGAGAGTCATCATATAATCAATATAGTGGATTGAACATAGTAAAACCATTAAATCCTTATGTTTTTTTTTAGTTTCAATGGGGCGGCCGAAAGACCAGCGCGTATGGCGACATTATCGAGAGCTTACCAACAAATCAGTTAGATGCAAATTCTGCGAGAAGTCATACCGATACAGTAACATTGCCAAAATGACTAACATCTCGTTGCCTGTTTGAATAGTCCACCGGTTGTGAAAACTCAAATGAAGACATTGCTATTGTATAAGAGTAGCAAAACGGGCACGTCTGGTAACTTGCAAGCAGTACAAGAAGGTGGTAGTGCTAGTAATATTAGTACTGAATCGCAGCCCCCTACACCAGGCCCGAGTACGAGTATCTTACAAGACGACAAGTACAACTTGAATGAGAGCAACCTTGCTGTGGAATTTTCTAAAGCACTTTTTGTATTTTGTAACAGCCACTCCGTTATCTATGGTGGAGCACCCACTCTGGGTAATTTTTTTTGAGAAATTGCAATTTAAGATGCCATCTCGGAAAGCACTGGCTACCAAATATTTGGATAAAATTTATAATGAGATGCGAACGGAGTTAAGTGAAGAATTGCAATCAGCATATATCTACATCTCCAGTGCGACGGTTGGAGTAATTTACGCATGGAAAGTATCATAAATTTCGTAATATCAAAGCCTCAACCAGTTTTCATCAAGATTTCGAATACTGAAGCTAATCTACATACCAGCCAATATATCGCTGGTGAAATTGAAAATGTTATAAAAACATATGTCAACATTATTAAAAACAAATATCCATTTATTACTTCTCTGAGTTTTTGTACGCATATTTTAAATTTATTAACACATTGAATGCCAAGATTTTCCAGCAGATGAATTCTGATCCCACCAAACACTTTATGATGTACGAAATATCTCGTAGCTGGCCTACATATACACTACCGATAGTATACTGGGTGTCCCAAAAATACCGTCTCATAGTGACATGGGAGATAGATTAGCCTTATATCTCTCGGATAAAATAAAAATGACCTTAGTAAAAGTTGCTTAGTTTTCGAGATATTTGGATTTTTTTGGTTTTATTCAAAATCTCCATTTTTAGTTAGTTTTTATTTCCGCATTAGTACAAATTCCTTTAATTTATTCATTTTAATTTTTTTTAAGTATCTCGAATAGTTGTTTGATGCATACAAAATAAACTTTTGTCAAATAGTAGTGTATTTTTTAAGAAAAAAATATTTTTGTGTTGCGTTTTAGCTCTCCCAAAATTTCGACCCAAATTTTGACAATCTGCCGTAGAAAAAAAATGTACTAAAGTAATCTGGCAAATTATTTTAAAAATTACTCAATTTATTGCAGATTTAGAAATGGTATAACACTTACATGAAAAATTTACAGAAACTTAGAAATTGCCATTTTTATCATTAAAGTCTAATTCAAGCCGGACTCAACTATGAAGTGAATATTCAATATTCAAACACAATGAAAAGGCCACATGTTGTCCTTTGTGTTCGGCGTTTGTGATCCTGTTCTTAGGTTAAAAACTGAGTGAGATAGCTGTCAATGATCAACGGTAATGTTTGTTAAAGGCCTAATAAGTGCAAGGGAGCGCGCAATATGCGCTACTCTCTTCCCACATTTTACAACACCGTGTTCCACGAACGATCTCGTGGACTTTAGTACGTTCTCTTCCGTTTTGTGCGATACACGTGCTATTTTGTACTGCTCTCGTTTCTCTCATTTTTTTTATTACTAGGCGTTATTTTTGGACTCTGATTTGCTTTCGATTTGGACTATTGTTGAACTGATTTGGTGACAACAACGACGGTTTGCGCTCTTACAGACAGCTGGCTGGTTTTACTGTGCTAAGAATGGAAAATCCACGAGGTGCTGCTACTCAATTTACTCATCGTGAGTACGCCGACATGTACTTAATTTATGGGGAAACCAGGCGTGTTTCTAATCGAGGCGTAGTAACTTTAAATTCAAGATTAGCTGCAAGATTGTACGCGGAACGTTATCCAAACCGTACACCGCCATCGTATCATGTGATTGAACGATTGGATTCTGCCTACAGAGAGGGTAGAGTCCCAGGAACTCGAGGTGGTGAAGGGAGACCGCAAACAACCGACGAAGATGTCGTGTTACAGCAAGTTACCGAAGATCCGTCAACTTCGGTTCGTTTGATTCAAAGTCGGACTGGAATACCGAAATCATCTGCTCATCGCGTTTTAAAAAGGAACAGGTATCATCCGTACCACATACAAAGAGTGCAAACTCTCCTTACGAGTGACTATGCCAGACGGGTACAATTTTGTCAACGAATGTTGGAAAAAAATAGGGAAGATCCCGACTTTTTTCATAAAGTACTGTGGAGTGACGAGTCGCAATGTAGAAGAGATGGTTATTTAAACCTTCATAATATTCATAGCTGGCAGCTAGAAAACCCGCACGAGAATAGAGAAGATCGGTCGCAACACATGTTTAAAATAAATTTATGGACCGGAATCTACAACGGTACAATAGTAGGACCAGTGGAGCTGCCTCCAATATTAAATGGTCACACCTATTTGGAATTTTTAGAAAACCAATTGCCAACGCTCCTCGGGGATGTGCCACTGGAATCATTACGAACGATGTGGTTTCAAAACGACGGCTGCCCAGCACATTACGCTCGAGACGTTCGAGCACACCTGGACCGCAGGTTCCCGGGAAGGTGGATTGGGCGACTGGGGCCAATCTTATGGCCACCACGATCCCCTGATCTTAATCCCCTGGATTTTTTTTATTGGGGATGTCTTAAAGACAAAGTTTATGGTAAACCAATACGCAACGAAAGGGAACTACGCGACAGAGTCACCGCAGCGGCTCAAGAAATATCTCAGATAAGTTTGAGAAGATTAAAGAATAATTTTATCAGAAGATGTCGATTGTGCATTCGTGTTGGAGGTCGACAGTTCGAGCATTTACTGTAATAAATCTAAGTTCTAAAGTTTTTTTCTAATTTTATTTATTATCACAGTGCCCCATAACAGCGAAGGAAAGAACGAAAAAACAAATTAGGGTTGCAATGGTACATTCAGTTTTACAAGTCTACAGATACAAAAGATAATAAAGGTCGATAGATAATAAGATTGCGATGAACATTCCTGGTACTTTTTCATCTTCTTTACTACATAAGAGTCTGGCTTGAATCAGACTTTAATGATAAAAATGGCAATTTCTAAGTTTCTGTAAATTTTTCATGTAAGTGTTATACCATTTCTAAATCTGCAATAAATTGAGTAATTTTTAAAATAATTTGCCAGATTACTTTAGTACATTTTTTTTCTACGGCAGATTGTCAAAATTTGGGTCGAAATTTTGGGAGAGCTAAAACGCAACACAAAAATATTTTTTTCTTAAAAAATACACTACTATTTGACAAAAGTTTATTTTGTATGCATCAAACAACTATTCGAGATACTTAAAAAAAATTAAAATGAATAAATTAAAGGAATTTGTACTAATGCGGAAATAAAAACTAACTAAAAATGGAGATTTTGAATAAAACCAAAAAAATCCAAATATCTCGAAAACTAAGCAACTTTTACTAAGGTCATTTTTATTTTATCCGAGAGATATAAGGCTAATCTATCTCCCATGTCACTATGAGACGGTATTTTTGGGACACCCAGTAGATGCCGAGATACGAGATAAGTCGTATACGAATTATCTCGTACCTCGGCACAACGATATACAATTGTCTATTTTGACGCCATATACGAATTAACTCGTACTGCTTCAGTCACGCGGCGTGAGCCGCACTGATTAGAGGTCGAATCTGCGCTAAAAATGCCTCGACCACAACGGACCAGTACATCGCGTCAATCAGTTCTTCGAAGAGAAGAGGATATTTGGGATGCTTTACAATCTGATAGCGAGGATGAAGGTGACTTTTCTCCAGAAGACTCGGATGCAGATGATGGTCCTAACGAAGACAGGGCAAGTACATCTTCAGCTTCTTCTTCATCGTCGACGAGTTCTGCAATTATTGCGTCTCTTGCAGCACAGCCGTCATCTGAACCAGAGTATTTATGGTCTAATGAAAAAGCTAATCCTAAAAACTTTCCTTTTATTAGTAATGAATTACCTTTCAATATGGACGATATTTCAACTTCAGGTGAGTTTGCTGATATATTTTTTAGCTCAAACTTTTTAGACCACTTAGTTGAGATGACAAACTCATATGCTACGAGGATTCGAGGTCCAGTGTCACATCATTCACGATTCTTGCAATGGAAAGATACTAATAGAAAAGAAATGAGGCAGTTTATTGGGATGTTGCTATACTTAGGTGTTATATCTGCACCAACTATAGCCCTTTATTGGAGTAAAGACACGTTATACAACTTGCCATTTTTACGATCAGTAATGAGTCGTAATCGTTTTCAGTTACTGTTACGCTTTTTCCATTTTTCTGATAATGATAACCAGACTGGTTCTGATCGTTTGCATAAAATAACACCGATTTTGGATTTGTTCAACGAGGTGATGAAAAATGTTTATTACCCCAAACAATCATTGAGTATCGATGAGTCTATGGTTTTATGGCGTGGACGTTTAGTATTCCGACAGTACATAAAGAACAAAAAACATAAGTACGGAGTCAAACTATATGAACTTTGTGAATCGAGCGGTTTGGTTATGAAAATTAAAATCTACAGAGGTAAAGCAGACCGTCCGCAACTTGGAAGCTTACATTCGACGGAAGTAAAGGGTGTCCGCCAAAGAATTTTCGACTTTGAATTTGAATAAACGGCGAGCGGGGTATCGGCGGAGGGGGGAGGCGTATTCATTACACTTACGCGTCGTGCGGATTTTAGTAGCCATGGATCGTTGGTCGGCGGAGCATCGTGCGTTTGCTGTAGAGGCATATTTTAAAAATAACGATTCTTCCGTGGCGGCGCGCAGGATATTCGCAAGACATTTCAATATTCGGCGTATACGGGATTGTCCTAGTACGCAACTTATTGGCAAGTGGGTGCGAAGTTTTCGTGAACAAGGACCTGTAGTGGGACACGGGCCAGGTGTATCGCAAACTGTGAGAACTGACGAAACAATTGAAGCAGTTCGTCGTGATGTTATTGCAAATCCACGTCTTTCACTAAGAAAACGTTCTGCAGCACTGAATTTGAAAAAAAACGACTGTGCACAAAATTATTAAGAAAGATTTGGAATTTCATCCTTACAAAATTCAAATCACTCAAAAAATTAAACAAAGTGACTATGGATTGCGGTTGACATACGCTAGAACCATGCTCGGCAGATTTCCTCGTCCTCGGGGTTATGAAAACATAATATTTTCGGATGAAGCACATTTTTTACTGGACGGGTCGGTAAATAAACAAAATTGTAGATATTGGGCCACCGAGAATCCAGAAGAATTGCATGAAAAGCCGCTGCACTCAGAAAAAGTGACCGTTTGGTGCGGAATAAATGCAAAAGGAATTATCGGGCCTTATTTTTTGGAAGACGATAGACACCAAACAATAACCGTCAATTCCCAAACCTATTCGTCTATGTTGGAAAACTTTTTGGAAGCTGAGTTGGAGAACAATGAATGGGTAAACGGATCGACATGGTTTCAACAGGATGGTGCTACACCACACACTTCGCGAGCATCAATGAACATTGTAAGGCGCATTTTCCCCGAAAAAGTCATAAGTCGTTATGGTGATATCCCATGGCCCCCCAGATCGCCAGACTTAACACCTGCGGACTTTTTTTATGGGGATTTCTTAAATCTAAAGTCTACGTTAACAAACCGCGAAATTTATTGCAACTGAAAAGAAATATTCGCAACGAAATCAGAGGAATTTCGCAAGAAACTTGCAAAAAAGTTTTCACAAATATGGTGTTTCGTTTAAATGAGTGTGTTCGTCTCCGTGGTAAACATTTAACTTCAATTATTTTCAAAACATAAATCCGCATTTGTATGTTTTATTTTAAAATAAAAACGATTATATAAAAACCTGTGAATCTTTTATTATTTAATTTTAAATTCGAAAATTGTTTCGCGGACACCCTTTAGTTTTAGAATTATTGGAAGGATATTTAGACCAGGGCCATATTGTGTATACAGATAATTTTTATAATTCGGTAGACCTAACTCGAAAACTAAGCAACAGAAGCACATATATTTGCGGTACAATAAGAGCGAATCGAAAGGGCAATCCTACTCAAGTAACTAAAGCCAAACTGCAAAGGGGTCAAATTGCAGCAATGAGTAGTGGCGACATAACAGTATGCAAATGGAAGGACAAGAGAGAAGTGCTAGTGATATCCAATAAGCATAAAGTAAACCTAGTGCAAGTACGAAACAAAAATGGTAAAATTTCAACCAAACCAAACATAGTTGCTGATTATAACCTGGGTATGTCAGGTATTGACCGCGCCGATCAGATGACATCGTACTACTCCTGTTTGAGAAAAACTTTACGCTGGTATAAAAAAATAGCTATACATATTTCTGACATATATTATATTCAAAACGCGCATAGATTGTATCGTATGCGTCATCCTCAGTCGAAAATGAGATAACTCAAATTTCGTGAAGAAGTAATAAAACATTTGATTGGACCCATACCCGAAGCTGCCCCAGCAATAAGACCATGTCAACAAAATTTTCATTATCTTGAACATATTCCTCCAACTGAGAAGAAGCAAGCACCTACTGAGCCTTGTCCGAGTGGTGTACACGGAATAATAAACGCAAAGAGACCAGATACTTGTGCGCTGTCTGTTCCGAAAAGCCTGCTCTTTGTGTGACTCCATGTTTCCGAACGTACCACGTGCCGGATGCATAAAATATTGTATTTTTTATTACTTCCTTAATTTTTTATAGCTGAAAATTGTGTCTTAGAATGTGAAAAAATGTTCCTATTGTAAGTTCATATTTGTTTCCGAGCATACGACATTCTGGGAGCATAAAATATTGTTATTTTTTTGTTATTATTACTGATTATATTTTTAGCTTTAGATAACGTCTAAGTGTCTCGGAAAAGTTCCTAGTAAACTATTTGATTATAAAGAATCTTACTTTTTTAAGTTTTGTCGTTTTATTTAAGATGCCACAGTAGATTCTTAGAGACTTCTCTAAGGCGCCGAACCGATATTTTCCATAGAATAGATCATACAATTCCTACTATAATACCCGTAGGTGGCTTCACAGGCAGAACTCGTAGGTAACGAGTTATCTCGTAGTCGGCATTCAATGGGTTAAGCCAAGACTGTGCAAAATCTGAAAATATGAAACAATTCATAGAAGAGGCAGTAAATGTCATAAAAATTATTTAAAAAAGTCAAATACTTAGCGCGAAGCTTACAAAAATTATAAAGGTTAAGGGGTACGGAATAAAACTGAAGCAATAAAAATAATTTAACCCATAACAGAATATATATTTCTGCTTGAAGGAAATGATTATTGCATAAGCAAAGTTTTCATGACATTTAAAAATATTAAATCAACACTTCAATTTGTACTTCTCTCCATAACAATGTTAAATGAAGAAGAGAAGCGCGACATTATAATATCGGTAGATTTAAGGGCAAGTATGTGTCTAAAACTTATACACATGGCAGCGTACATGCTTGATCCTAGAGAACAAGGTTTGGAACTAAGTCAAGAGCAAGAACTTCAAGCCATGGAGTTTATATATAATGAAGGACAAAGGCTTAATTTAGATATAACACCAGATCTTGCCAAATACATAGCTAAAGAGTGTTTCTGTGGCAAACAATTTGTGTGGCAGTCTCTAGGAGACATTGAGCCGGTCACCTGGTGGAAAGGAATATGCAGTTCGACACAACTAAGCAAAGTGGCTTTAAGAGTACTTACGGCACCATGTACGTCTGCAGTAACAGAACGTACATTTAGTGTCCAAGCAAATATACACAATATAAGACGTAATCGTCTTACTTCGGAACGAGCTGCTAAAATAACATTTCTAGCATACAACTGGAACATATTGCACAGAAAGGTAGTAAATTAAATGGCAACAGATGATCCGATGAGTGAATAAACTCTTCATGGAAGTTCGCCGGTCAAACAACAG
This sequence comes from Phengaris arion, assembly GCA_963565745.1. Taxonomy (NCBI): domain Eukaryota; kingdom Metazoa; phylum Arthropoda; class Insecta; order Lepidoptera; family Lycaenidae; genus Phengaris; species Phengaris arion. Next base: position 2,827,529 of record OY751444.1, on the reverse strand, counting down.
AAATCGAAGAGGACGCACCGTCTCAAACTGAAGCAACAACATCAAATTGTGGACAATCTTGTGTAAGTACCGATTCTGAATCTACGTAAAATTATTTTATTTTTCCTCGATTATTACAATATCATTTAATTCTAATATAAAGACATGAATCACTTGTTTGGTTTTATTTATTTATCTCCTTAATGGCAAACAAGATACAGCTAAAATGATTAGGTATAATATTAGTTTTACTGAAATAGGCGTATACGTCTATAGACGTACCTACTGTCATATTACATACTACAAAAATATATACTACGTGACAGTACGTCTACAGGCGTATACGCCTATGGACGTACTGTCATATTACATACTACAAAAATATTTACAACGTGACAGTACGTCTACAGGCGTATACGCCTATGGACGTACTGTCGTGTTACATATATATTTTACGAGTTGCGACACTACGTCTATAGGCGATGTGTGAAATAAAGTAGTGTCAAACCAGTAACAACTAGTATAGAAGTAGTGCCCATCAACGTGTTTAAGCTTATTTGATGAAGAAACAGAAATATAAAAAAAATATATTCGTTTCTATTTTAAGATAAGTGCAAATTTTTGACAAAAGCATGGCTTTCGATCATTTTAATATTAGAAAATAGCCATTGTTTAAAAAATGTTATTATTTAGATTACTGAGATAATTTATCACGTTTTTTCTAATATCATTTGAATAATCGACAACCCTGGCCAGAAAACTGATCACGTTAGTCTATAAACTATTACTGAAATAATTTATCACGTTTTTTCTAATATCATTTGAATAATCGACAGCCCTGGCCAGAAAACTGATCACGTTAGGCTATAAACTATTACTGAGATAATTTATCACGTTTTTTCTAATATCATTTGAATAATCGACAGCCCTGGCCAGAAAACTGATCACGTTAGGCTATAAACTATTACTGAGATAATTTATCACGTTTTTTCTAATATCATTTGAATAATCGACAGCCCTGGCCAGAAAACTGATCACGTTAGGCTATAAACTATTACTGAGATAATTTATCACGTTTTTTCTAATATCATTTGAATAGTCGACAGCCCTGGCCAGAAAACTGATCACGTTAGGCTATAAACTATTACTGAGATAATTTATCACGTTTTTTCTAATATCATTTGAATAATCGACAGCCCTGGCCAGAAAACTGATCACGTTAGGCTATAAACTATTACTGAAATAATTTATCACGTTTTTTCTAATATCATTTGAATAATCGACAACCCTGGCCAGAAAACTGATCACGTTAGGCTATAAACTATTACTGAAATAATTTATCACGTTTTTTCTAATATCATTTGAATAATCGACAGCCCTGGCCAGAAAACTGATCACGTTAGGCTATAAACTATTACTGAGATAATTTATCACGTTTTTTTTAATATCATTTGAATAATCGACAGCCCTGGCCAGAAAACTGATCACGTTAGGCTATAAACTATTTATTCTCATTATTTTTATCGTTCTCGAAATGAAGTGTCGCGTGTCGACCTGTCCATATATGACATTGACATTTGCCACGACACTCGTGTGTCCGAGTTTCAGCTAGTATTGGCGCAGAGTTCTAATTTTACTGCTCTGAATTTTCCCCGGGCTCGCCGGATTCCGGATCACACAGTACCAGCCTAAGGGCGACCAAGACAGGGGACAAAAACAAAACTTTTATCTATTCGCGTTAAGAAGGCAGTGACGTGTCAAAATCGACTATGACGCATAATCTATGTTCACATTGACCAATTAAAGTGAGACATTTTGACGCATAATTCACTGCCTCCTTATCTAGAATGAACTATAGCCATCGATGGCGTGGCGACACGTCACGGTCTGCTCCACCACATCAAGCGGCCCGCACGTTACAGCTAAGTTGGACGCAATCAACATGACGTTTCGCTCTAGTTGGCCGACCGCCAAGTCCGGAGATTATCGCGGCTAATTCTGAATCACTCGTTTTTTCGTCGTCTACAAATTCCACATTAAGACGATATCTGGTCATTATGCAATATCATACGCCCAGGCTTGTGTCACCAGAACCCCAATTCTTGTAATTAACTTACTTACTACTACTACTTTCATTTTAATTTTATTCAATTAAGTATAAATAAATCGTCTTGATATTATCATTAACTGATTTTTGGAGTTTGGACCAATCAAAACGGAGTTGGTATTGGTTTGACGTTTAAGAGAAAACCATTTTGCCGTTTTAACATATTTTCTGGACTGAATTGTACCTATTCGACCGAAAATTCGAATCGAATCGACCTTCTGACACCCTACAGTCCGCGTACGAGTTGAGTGCTGAGCCCCAGCTAGCAACGATCGGCGCTTCGCGTACCGTGCGTATACATGCAAGGGTGTACCTGACACCCCTGACATTATGTCTTACGTAGTAACTATTAATCTATGGTGTGTCTACAGACAGACATTGTGTGGTCAATCCGCGGCTACAATAGTTAGTGACATGATAGTAAAAAACAGTGGCACTCCGGGAGTGCCAACAGCAAAGACAGACACAAGCAGCCACAAGCACAAAGCATGTGACGCGCGACCCCCGCCCCGCGCGGTATGAGGTGACTCATACCGCGCTGGAGTCGGTGACAGTGTCGCAAATCTCGAAAATGCCCATCGCACCTTAAAAAGTTTACACTTCGAAAATAAAACTGAAAATAATTTAAATCTGAAATGTAGGAGGAACGAGTTACAATCCTTGTTATTATTTCTGAATCATAAAACATTATTACTTGTCCACATTGTTAGTCACATTATCATATCCAGAAATGACACACACTGTTATCTATATTTTATAGTAACTGCCAAAAGGAAAAAAAACTGCTCACAGGGGTGGCAAATGAAGTAGTTTGATTAAAGTTGCATGTATTTTTTATATCTTTAGTAAATTATCATACAAATAAATGAAATTGATGTATCCATTTGTAATTTCAAATTAACAGATAGTTTATACAGTACCTAGAGCAAAAAAAAAATCAATTTATAAAATTTTGTCTGTCTGTTTATTCTGGCTAATCCCTGAAACGGCCAGTCTGATTTTGACCTGACTTTCACTGGCAAATAGCTGCTGTTATAAGGAGTAGCTCGGACTGCTTTTATCTTAGGGTTTCATTAAAAAAATAAGGTTCTGTTTTAATTGATAATTCCACGCTAACACGGATACGGGCACCAGCTAGTTGTCACATAAAACAGGAATGCTTCTCTCCCTATCAGTGGGCCTAGCAGGAACATTTGACAGCAGCGTAAACGTAACATTGTCGAATGAGAATTGTATGAAAATCAGTTCAATTTTCGTTCAAAAATGTTACTTTTACGCCGCTGTCAAATGTTCCTGCTAGGCTCCCTGTAACTTAGGGTAGAATACTAACATATCATTCAAATGCTGCTCAAATATTGAGTAACTTGCCAAACATAAAATGTGTCATATATACAACTCAAACATTTATAAAGCTTATAAAGTTTAAGAATTATTTTAGTATTTGGCGGTTGATCTTCCAATAGTTTAAAATATATTTTATTGTATATTTTAGAAATAGTATTTCAAGGGCTAGGTTTGTATGTAAAGTAGATGCTACCTTCTCATAGGCAGACTGTGGACAAAATCCAGTAGTTTATGGAGCATACAGTCAGTTCAGAGATATTTTACCTTGGAGTTTCTATATTAGTGATCCTTACGTCGTCGGGATAAAGGTGAAATAGCTCTGAATGGACTGTACAGAACAGAGATGTATGATTAACAAGGAAAATAACAAATACTTTACACAATCGATTCATTCACACACGTAAAAGGTTGATCTTGCTAATTATTATCATTCCTATTTATATGTATAATTTTTAACTCCTAAATCAAATTTTAAAGGAAATCTATTTGTAACTTAGTTTATGATGGTTAAGTTTGCAGTTATATTATATATTAGTCAATTTTGACTGATATATAAATTGAGTAATGACACTTATGCAGTGTTCATTAAGCCATTTTAACATTTCCACTGATGAAAATGCAAATAGACTATTATGGTAGACGGCTCATTACTAAAGATCATAATACAAAGACGCAGGTAAATGATTAGTAAGCTGTGTTTCATCACCATGGTGTAGTATCTTTAACCCCCGACCAATACGAGGGGTGTTATAAGTTTGGCGTGTTATCTGTCATTCGTCTGTCCATGGCATCTAGCTCCCAAATGGATCAACCAATTTTAATGTAGTTTTTTTGTTTGAAAGCCAACATGATTGAGTGTTCTTAGCTATAATTTGTTCATCAACAGCTCGCTTACTGCTTGACAATGACACAGGTTACCTACGTTTTAAATATTGTTTCTAAACACAAACTGTGTAAACACATCAGGCGGAACTTCAGCACCATTCCGTTAGCAATGCTAATAAAATTAATAGTTATTATTACTATTAATTGGAATAGCAATGCTGATTATACATTAGTACACAAACCAATAAATTCCGCCGCCGACACTCCTCCAGAGTATACACTGAAACGCTACTCAAATTAAGTAGGACTCAAGTCCCATGATGTCCTTCCTAACTCATAAAATTAAATAGGGGTCACTAATTTTAAAGGCAGATCCACATTAACGCAAAAACCTTGCGAGAAAGCGAGAAAACAAAATACGAGAAACGTAAGAGAATCAGTTCCACATTCACGTTTCTCGTGTTTTTCTCGCTTTCTCGCGAAAATGTGGAGCAGCCACAGCGTTTCAGTGTTCAGCCGTCAATTTAAATGTCCACTTACCTCCAGACGCGATGTAGAAGCCGCTTGGAGAGTATTTGGCGACGTTGACTTGACAAGAATGTTCCGTGTAAACGTCGGCGATGGCAGGATTCTCGATGTCGCGGATTATCACAGAGTTGCCGTTAGTGTACAAAAATGTCTTCCCTTTTGGATCGCCGCCCAAAACCAACGGCGTACCGCGCTGTGTCCTCGGCAGGGCCGCGAATGTGTACTCTGTGGGATAGGTTCCATTTACAAAATGAACGCGCTATCGAAACTTAATTTATCATACAATACAAAAACACTTACTGTTCGAATAGGCCATGTTCATATTCTACAGTTGCACACTACACTGAATAGGTCGGTCGGGAGATAATAACAGTTCTTTTTATTTAATTTAGAAAAACAAATTCAGCCGCTTCCTTCTTCCAACCATACATAGCCTCCCAAAAAATGACGTGACGTCAAGGCAAAAGTTGGAAAATTTGACAGATAAAGATAATGCAGTCTGCACAGACAAAAAATAATTAATTACGTGCGTCGTGCATGCATCAGTTTCAAAATGGCTACGTCATCAGCGGGTTATGGAATGATATATGATTTTCCCCTTGCTAATAGGAAGTTTAATTAATAGAAAATAGTATTTATGCTATAGTTATTGCTCTGAGAAGGCAATGCTTTTTTATTGTTGCATAAATGTCATATTATTAAGATGAAATATTTTTTACTTTGAAATAATTAATAAATAAACACTGTAAATCTATATTAAATTAAATGTGCACCTTGGCAAAAAAGAGTATGACGCGTTACAGCAGGAACGAAAAACATTTTCGACTGTATCATCTTTTAACCATAATAGATTGGAATGAAATTTATTATATTTGTTTATTTAAAGATTTATTCTGTCAAATGTAGAGAAAAAGAATATTTACTCGGAAACTACTGGGGCTGTTACGAACTTTTAACTTTCGTTGGAAGTTTTGCCGTGAGTTCAATGGGTGACGTTGTGGATTTTGTATTGTTTATTAAATTTGTGTTATTTCGGTTCTTATTATGTAATATTGGTAGAATATTTAACACGTGGGCAAGTAGTACTACTTCTAAAAACGTGCGATTTTGTTTTCCGCCAAAATTCCCTAGCAACTTTCAGTGAAGCTTCTACAACTTTACTGAATCGACTGACATGGCTCATGGACTGTACTGACTATTTATTTGACTTTGACTAGACCTTAGACTTGACGATATAGGAATACCTACGGTGTTGAAAATTGAAACTAAAGCTCTAATTCCCGCCTTTTTAACTTGACACTGGCAAATGATTACAAGCCGATGCCATGTATAAGTAATAAAAAGAGACTTTCGTTGGTCATGGCATCATTTTGACATTACTAATATTTCAATAATATTTTCTTTTTTTATTATTATTATTTTTTATTTATATATGGCATCATATGGCTTATAACCATTTGCCAGTGTCAAGTTAAAAAGGCGGGAAATAGAACTTTCGTTTCAATTTTCAACACCGTATTCCTATATCATCTAAAGTCTAAAGTCTAGTCAAAGTCCAAATATATAGTCAGTACAGTCTATGAGTCATGTCAGTCGATTCAGTAAAGTGGTAGAAGCTTAACTTAAAGTTCCTAGGGGGTTTTGGCGGGAAACACAAAATAGCACGTTTTTAGAAGTTGTACCACTTGCCCACACTTGTGCAAGATAACGAATATTTAATGGTTAATATTCTACCAATATTACACATTAAGAACCGAAATAACACAAATTTATGAAGTTTTACAAATTCCACAACATCACTCATTGAACTCCCAGCAAAACTCCCAAATATTTTCTTCCCTTTGGGCTTTGCCCAAACTTCGCCATTCAAAGACTAGTGTTGGCAAGTGATATAATGGAAGCCAGTGATACCTCCCGCCGCCAATTGTGTGATTTGCTCAAAAATAAAAAGTGTTATAGTGCGTTATTCAAATATATAAAAAGTACTGTGGGAACTATTTAAAGTGTATATTTAAAAGAAACACCTCAAAAATATAAGACTTGGCTTAAAGGTCTTGTTGCCAGGCCATTAAATCTTCAAAAAAAAATGACATTACTAATTTTTTAAACTCAATTTTCATGTAAATCCCTGCACATGCAATATTATTGACACAATAGATGTGTCAATATAATTAACAATAAAAGGTCGCAGCACCCTTGTTGTTTCACCGGACCTGCAATAGTTAGAGCAAAGTCTTCATAAAACCACTCTGACATTGGCAACTCACTGAGGCCGCCATACTCAAAAGAAGAAGAAGGTCGCAGCAAGAACTAACAATTTTATCTTCGATCCGTAGACAGAGAATACTCTCTCTACGCTTCGATCTAACAATTTTATTGACTTTTTTTTATAATAATTGGCTCAGTCAAGTACGTTTCCTCTAACTGAGCGGAAGTTTATATAGGAAATCAGAATAATGGAAAGTATGAACAAAAAGAAAAAGTATTATTGTGTATGGCAATTAGTTTATTAAATAAAAAATGCAAACAAATACAATACGATGGATCAAAGACTGGATGAGAAATAATAACGCATTGAGCCACATCCAGTTGGAAATTAATTGAGACTCACAGAAAAAAACAGATTTTTTGAATACGCGAATAAATTGTTTAAAATAATAATTATCACTGGATATACCTAATATTAATAATATAAAAAACACTTTGGAAGTTCCTTTCGATTAATTAGTGAAGGAATTGTAATAAAATTTTATTTTTTTTAAGTTAAAATAATATTTTTTTTATTATTAACAAATATAATGTAATGTAAACTTAATCAGTAGGTTCAATTTTAGTAATAATTGAGAGAGAGAGAGAGAGACAGACAGAGAAACACGCGCACGCCGCACGGCTTACAACTATAGCAAAAAGTGTCGTTACAACTTTTAGTCTTAATTTTTTCCGCCTAGCCCCCTTTCGCAACGCGCAATAAGGAACTTCGTTCCAATAATATCTGAAATTTTGCATTCAATTGTGTGTGTGCGGGCCGCAACACACAATAATATTGGCAAAAACCCTGCCTCGCCCCGATATTGTCGGCGTATTTCAGAATTTCCGGAAATTTAGCAATAATATTGCACAATACGTACAATATTTGTTACGTCACAAGTTGCAACCTCCATACATTTTGTAATGACAATTAATGTATGGCGAGTGCGACTGGTGACGTCGCAGGCCGATATATCGCTCTCTTTCATAATGTAAATTTAAATGGTTTGTATCTTCTTTATTTTTTAAGATATATGAAAATGGGTTCTAGATTGCTTATTAACATGTAGTCTTACATCGAATAGACGAAAAAAAATTTTTAACATGCATATTGTCAATATGAGCATTATTGCCAATAATATTGCGTGTGTGCGGCTATATTTGACACCTCGATAGGCTAGTCTTTCCACGAATATCAATTTGGCGAGTTTTGCCTGGAATTCAATTGGTGACGTTGTGGATTTTGTATGTCCTCATAAATTTGTGTTATTTCGGTTCTTAATATGTAGTATTGGTAGAATATTAGCCAATGAATATTCGTTAACGTGCACAAGTGTGGGCAAGTGGTACAATTTCTAAAAACGTGCTATTTTGTGTTCCTCTAAAACTCTCTAGTAACTTTCAGTAAAGCTTCTACCACTTTACTGAATCGACTGAATTGACTCATTGACTGCACTGACAATCTATTTGGACTTTGACTAGACTTTAGACTTAACGATTTTTTTTTCCGTCCCCCTAACATAATCAGGGCTTGTTGTTTTCTTGTAGTCTTTTTTATCTTTTTAGTTCTTTTTCTGTTTTTTCTTTTTTAATAGTCTTACATCAACTGTTATCAATTTTCTTTGATTTTATGATTTCTTTTTGTATTTACAATGGTTATTGTTTCGTCCTTATTTCTACCGTTACATTACATTTATTACTACCATTACATACTTTCTATTTTATATTACAATAGTAATAGAGTCAACGTGAGGTACAATGTTCTTGTCAATTGTTTACAGTATAAAAAGTCAGAAAAATATAAAAAGCAATTGTATAAAAAGTCAATAAATTTACAATAAAAATCCAATAATACAATAAAATCTAAAATAATACACTAAATAAAAATACAATTTAAAATTTTCAAATGAAAATTACAAATTAAAGATGTCAATAAAACAATAATACAAAATAAGATGAAAAATAAAATACAGCACAACGTTCAACTATCCTAATATCATAATAAAAACCTACAGCTAAAGGAACCTGACACTAATTATTATCACAGTTTTAATTTCACAATTTTTCTTACTACACCCACAATCCTCTTACAGAAGGAGAGTAAGATGTCCCTCTTCTTTCCCCCCAGGATGGTAGGCAGATTCCCACCCGTCACCGATGTGCTCAATTTTTGCTCAATATCGTATCTATTGCTAGCAAAAATGGGGCACTCGAATAACAGGTGAGGAACTGTCTCCTCAACTCCCGGCTGACATGAACACGACGGATCCTCCTTCAGCTTGAACCTGTTCAAGTAGAAGGCGAATCCACCGTGTCCAGTCAGAATCTGTGTGGTGTAGTATGTGATGTCTATCTTTTTGACTATCCTGTATGCAGCAGCAGCGCTTGGGAAAAAGAGCTTCGTGACTCCGGCCGTCCCTCCCACTTCGTATCTCCTGTCCCATTCCTCAACCGTATCCTCTCTTAAGATACGCTTGACGAATGAAACAGGACTCAGATCGTAGTCAGGTTTCCTTTTCAATCTCAGCGCGGCCTCCTTGTCTAATTCGTCAACCCTCTCATTCCCTCTCAACCCTGCGTGCGCCTTAATCCAAAACAGGGAGACCTCCCGCCTCTGCGATGCAGCTTTTCGGAGGGCCGCCCTTGTTTGCACTGCCAGGGGATGAGGGGAACTAAGGGTGACTGCCTGGAGAGCCGATCTGGAATCGCTAAGGATACCGACCTTCGCCATTCCACTCTTGCAGGCTATACTTACTGCTCTCTGGAGCACTAAAAGCTCAGCCTGGTAGACGGTGCAATACGGAGGCAACGCAAGTTTGACGGCGTTCGTCTCGGCCTCGCCCTTCCATATGGAGAGTGCGGCTCCGACTCGACCCTCAATCTTGCTGCCGTCCGTATAGATCATATGGACGTGGCTGTTAACCACGTCTGCATACGAGTCCTCGTATACCAACCACAACCTCAGCTCTTCCTGCTCTGCCGGATGTGGGTCCTCAATCGCAGGAGCCATTTGCTCCACCTCCCTGTCCCTTAACACCGGGTGCGGTACCCCCTTCTTGATCTCATAGAGTCTCGAAGCTTCGAGTATCCTGAGATCAAGAGGGAGTGTCCCAGCCAGCAGCATTGCAGAGTTCAGGGAGACAGTTCGATATGCTCTGCAGATCTTCTGGGCAAAACCCCGTTGAACGGAGTTGAGCCTTTTTTGGACCCCCATCTTTTCCACGGTGGGTGCCCACGCTGCTGATGCATACAGGATAGTCGGTTCCACTACCGCGGTATATATAGTTTTTACCCGCCCCACCCTACGCGAGCTGCTCTGGCTAACTGCTTATAGCGCGAGATCGCCTTTTTACAAACGTCTCCAACGTGTTCGTTGAACGTGAGGCCGCTATCGATCATTAGGCCCAGTACTTTTATATTTTTATAGTATTTAATGTCAACACCCCCCATAACGAGTCACGGCACGTCGTACTTTAGCCTCCGCATCAAAAGTAATGGGCATGTTTTGTGGGGGGCGAACTTCAGCTTGTTCAGCTGCCTTCATTTTCTAATTTTGTCTAAAACAACGTTGGCTTTTCTCTCAATTTCGAGAGCCGTAACTCTCTCAAACACTAAGACGATGTCGTCCGCGAACACCTGGTTAAACACATTCATAAGACTTACCGATTTAGGAATTTGAAATTGAAACGAAATTTGAAATAAAAATTCTATTTCCGCCTTTTAACTTGACACTGGCAAATGGCTTAAGCCGGTGCCATATATATAAAAAAAAGTTGTCATTTAATAAGTGCAACGTAATAATTGTGAAAAATCTGTGATAGTAACTTGACGTTCAATCCACGTGGTGTATGTCACATTTGGTATACGTGTAAAAAGTTTGTTATTTTTTCAAATATTAAATCTAATTTTGCAAAATGGAGACCATAAATATGTCCAAGCTAAATTTATCGAGTATCAGAAATAATTTACCAAATGAAAATGCGCAAAAACCAATGATTGATGTAAAATTGGATACAATTGTGAGTATTGCATATTGTTTTTATTTTTATAATTTTAACCAATCTTAATTCTTTGTAGTCATTGCCTTAGTATAATTTGCGTATGTTGTAATTGTTTAATTTCAAAAGCTTTCGTTTTATCTTATTATTTCAAATTATTCTGCAATATTGCATGATTTGCAATGCCAATTGCCGCTGAAAAAAGCCAACCGCATTGCAACATGAATACTGAAAATTGCCATCGATGAAGATGAAAATACTGAAAATTATTTAAAAATAATTAAACTATATCTTGTACATTCTTTCCAGTGTTTTCAAAATTATGACTACTTTCCTTTTTTTTTCTTTTTCCATGTGTAATAATCTTGTTTCATAACATTACAGGCACTGATGGATCCTGATGATGATTATCACTGTGAGTACTGGGAAGACATTTGGGAGAACCTTCTACAACAAGAGACTGAAAAGCCTGTCATACACTTCCAGTCGCCTCAAGTGAGTTGAACACACTTTTTGTGTATTTAGATTAATGCCCGATGATTTAGGGTGGAAGGGCAAGGAGGGGCAAACCTCCCATACCACTCCCTTTCTATGTAAATACAGTAAAAAAGTACATCTTTTTTTGGTAATAAATTGGATCTGAACTGAGAGTAGATATTTTTTATTCATGCAATTAAAAAAATATATATAATTTGAACTTTTTCCAAGGTTGATTTAAGTGTTTAGATATTATTTATGATCATATGTCAAATAAAAAAAAAATGTTCGACATCCTTTACCCAAAAACTAACCACAAACAAAATATTAAATTGTGGCAGTGCCATGATTCAGTATTAGTGTGCTTGATTTTTGATAGAGTGAAAAGATACTACTACTATTGTTGTGAAATAAATGTGAAAGTTTGTGAAGATGGATGGATGGATAGATGTTTGCGACTCTTTACACGGAACAAACTACCAAGGAGATGTTAATGAAATTTGGTATGTAGTGGTTTAGGCCCTGGATTAAAACATAGGCTACATATTATCACAAAAATATACATAGGCTACATAAATTAACTTTTCTTATCAATCTTATTGCTCAAAAAAACCTGCATCTTAACTAAGTACTGTATTGCTACTTAATACCGTCGATGCTATGCCAGTTTGATGTGTATGTGCACACCTATCTGGAGCATTGTAACTGCCAAAGTGATGTACCAAATTTGATGGAATTTTATTTTTTGTGATCAGTTTGACGACTGCATGGCTGCTTTACTTGTAACTTTACATTTTTTAAATTCCAGTTGAAATTCCGCGGTGCACTGGTTCAGCAGCTGCGTGAGGTGACAAGGAAACTCGGGCTGACTTTAGGCACACTACACACAGCCGTAGCACTGTTGGATCTATTCATGGACTGCCATATATTGCGAGACGACCGGCTTACGCATGTCGCTCTGGCCTGCTTGAGTCTAGCAGGTATTGTGTATAGTCTGAAAACTAATATTATAAATTGAAAGTTTGTAAGGATGGATGGATGGATGCTTGTTACTCTTTTACGCAAATACTACTGAATGGATTTTGTTGAAATTTGGTATGGTAGTAGTTTAACCTCTGGATTAACACTTTTTGTTGTGAAAAAGTTCAGTATTCCCGTGGGATACTGTAATTACCTGGGCGGAGCTGCCAGCAAAATCTCACAAATAATAAAATAACTTTGTTATCTTAAACAGCATGTTTCTAAAACAAAACTTCATATCCAAGTAACATGATTTGAATTCTTATTTTTATAATATACGAGGGCGGGTCAATAAGTTTGGACTTTTTGAATTTCTAACCTCCTTACTGAAAAAGCAACACTACTCCTGTCAACAGGCATCTGTCAGTTGACTCCTATCAAAATTTGAACTTGCTGCATCAGTTAGTTTGTGTTTTACAGCTATCTTTATCAGACTATCCAATAACTTAAGGAAACAATGGAAAAAAGTGAATTTCGTGTGCTTATTAAGCATTATTTTTTGCGAAAAAAAACCATTACCGAGACCAAGGCTAAGCTTGATAAATACTATGGGGACTCTGCATCATCGATTTCAATGGTAAAAAAGTGGTTTACTGAATTTCGTTGTGGCCATACAAGCACTGAAGATGCCGAACTTCCTGGACGCCCAGTTGAGGTCTCTACACCCGAAACAATCGAAAAAACACGATTTCGATTTTGACACGACACGATTTTGACAAATTCACGATATGGTGTTGGCCGACCGAAGATTGAAAGTGCAAGAGATTGTGGAAGCCATAGGCATCTCGCATGGCTCAGTGGTTTCAATTTTGAATGATCACTTGGGCATGAGAAAGCTTTCCGCAAGATGGGTGCCGCGTTTGCTCACAGTCGACCACAAACGCAATCGTGTAACAACTTCACAGGAAGGTTTGGCGTTGTTTAATCACAATATGGAGGAGTTTTTGCGACTGCACACATGTGCAGTTGCCATGGCAAAAATCCATGAATTGGGCTATGAATTGCTCCCACATCCACCCTATTCTCCAGATTTGGCTCCGAGTGACTACTTCTTGTTCCCAAACCTGAAAAAATGGCTCAGTGGAAAAAGATTTGACTCCAATGATGAAGTCATCTCGCAAACAAAGGCCTATTTTGAGGACCTTGACAAATCATATTTTTTGGAAGGGATAAAAAAATTGGAGAAGCATTGGACAAAGTGTATAGAGCTCAAGGGGGACTACGTTGAAAAATAAAATGATTTATTTATCAAAAAATCTGTGTTTTATTCCAAAAGTCACGGACTTATTGACCCGCCCTCGTATGTATATAACATGTGACAAGATTATCCTATAAAATAATTAACATTGATTCATAGACTTGCGGCGATATAACCTCACACGCACTTGGTCATGGTGCGGCATACAGCAGTGCTTTTGCTTTGAGTGTTTTTCAGGAAATGTTTATCAAGTTATTTCGAAATTTTAAATTTTTCTTTAACTTATAAAATATATATTTAAAATATGAAATGAAAAACAAAAAAAAAATATTAATTTCAGCCAAGAGCGAAGAGAACCTGAACAAATCACCCACACTCAAGATGTTGGCGAAAGTCAGCAGTGTACAGCTCTGCGGCAAGACGTTCCGGCAACTGGAGTGGATGGTCGGGCAGCATGTTCGGTGTGTAAACACTTCTATCTATACTATAAAATTATTATAAACTGGACGCCTCCATGGTCCAGTCGAGCACGTTTGTCGACTCCAGAGGTGTATTGGATGGGCATGTAATAAATCTGTCCATCATTTGCTCTCTCGCCCGTCGTGTGTGAGTCATTCGTCCCACTGGGTTTTGAGGAAAGAGCGAGTGCTCGTGTGTATTGTGCACAGACTTGGTCACAATAAAATAACTCCCGGTTTACGATGGTAACGAAACCATCCAAAGCCACTGAAATCGGTGTGAGAGCTATTATAATACTATGAGATTGCTAATATTATATAGAGGACAGATTAGCATTGAATAGGCTCTGAAACTTCTGGGCTGATTGTGATGATAGACACAGATATAGAGTAGATCACGTGGGAGAGCATGGCTACTTTTTACTGTGGCAAAATATACAGTTCCTGCGGGGTTTTGTGATTAATTTTATTTGAAATATAATCTTAAATAAATAAATCTTAAGTTCATGAATCTCCTTATTTTTATTTTAAGTTTTTATGACTGAGCGAAATGAAAGAGACAGAAATTGTGCTTATCTTTAGGAACCTAGACAAGGAGATGTCGTCTATTGAACTTGTATTTAAACAGGTGGAGGCTACTCTCTCCAACTCCGTTCACCTTCGCAGCCCTCCTTGCTCAGTATGTGGTGACAGACTCAGACCTGGTCACCCGACATCCAAAGTTCGTGAGACGCTTTAAGAAGGATGGTGCCAAGTTGCTGGAGGCTTATCTGGATTTGACTTTGTCAAGTGAGTGGTATTTTTTTTTTTTTTTTATAAGTCCTTGATACAAAAAATATGTTTTTAAGCTACATCTTAAAAACATATTTCTCATTAATATCTGCATCATCTGCATCTCATAAGCATTTTAAATATGCTCTTTAGTGTTAAATACTGTCAATGTAAAATGTTTTAATTAAATATGAGGTTTTGGCGAGACAGGCGCGTGTGAGGTCAATGACCAGTGGCGGTCAGTGACGTTGTTTCACTTTCTTGCAATGTCAATTGTCATTTTATATTGTACAATTTTTTGAAGAATTCGGTATTATATTTTCTCCTAAAAGTTTCTGTAATTGATATATTTATTAATTTTTCCAGACGTGCGCCTCAAGAGCTCGGCGGCGTGTGCGGTCGGGTGCGCGTGCGTGGCGGCGGCGCGCGCGGCGCTCGGGCTGTGCGCGTGGCCGGCGTGGCTCGCCGCGCGCGCCCGTGCCGACGCCCGCACCGTCGCGCCCATCGCGCAGCTGCTGCAGCGGTCAGTACACACACACATACGTTATATCCATATAACACGGTTCCTAGTGGCTTTTTCTAAATCACATTTCATACATATTTGCGGCTTGTGGGAATAAAAATTAACTTTATCTACATAATATGAAATAATATCTATGGACGCTTCACACCACATTTATATGGGCCCGTGCTAAGTATCCGAAGAACTTGTGTTACGGGTACCAGACGTATAAGTATATTTAATACTTGTATACTGTACTTATATTTATATAATATACACATATTTAACACACATTTAAGACCCACGAACACAGAAAATTTTCTGATCCGTTTGCGGGATTAGGAACCCGCGATCTCCGGCTTGAGCGAAAACGTGCTAACCACTGAGAGATTGTCATACTTAACATGGAGTAAAATGATGATGAAAGGCCGAAAAGAGTGAGTCGATATCCCATTTGGTCGATATTCTCCTATGTTTATAACAATGAAGCGAAATTTCTGATCCTATATCTTAAAATACATACGTATATCAATTTCACACTCTTGTAACTGATTACCATAATGTTATTTACAGAATGATGAAATTCCTCAAGTTGAGAGAGATAGAGTTAGAAGACCAGGGCTACGGCAGTGCCAAGACTTCACCTAACATTACACCGAGCGCCTCACCCAAGTACACCTCGCCGGCTCCGAACGGCAGCGACTGTCAACAAAGTCACAGAGACTGTCAAAACGCTAGCAGGTATAGTGATATCCTAAACACCCACAGCTACAGTGACTGTCAAAA
This sequence comes from Phengaris arion, assembly GCA_963565745.1. Lineage (NCBI taxonomy): Eukaryota > Metazoa > Arthropoda > Insecta > Lepidoptera > Lycaenidae > Phengaris > Phengaris arion. Next base: position 2,811,289 of record OY751444.1, on the reverse strand, counting down.
TACCAGCGTCTCCAGCAACTGTCAAAATAGCAACCACAACGACTGTCGGAGCAGGTCAAATAAAAATTCACATCCGTACTTGGAGTTGGACGATACCAAAATAAATGTGTCCAACGTCACCGAATACTATATACCCAAGGTGGAAGTGTCATGTCATAAGATAACTACCCACGAAGACTATAGGTTCTGCAGGAATGCGAGGTTGATCGAAGCCAGTTATGGAGTGGAACCGAATATGGCTGTGAAGAGGGGTTTGGATAGCATAGATTTGGATAGGAAGAGGTACAGGCTCACCACGCAACTGTCCCAGGTTGTTCTATGATCGTCTAGTCTGTGGATGTTTCGTATGCTACGTATATGGTCAGATGGGGTAGGTATATACTCTATCCTCTATGGGGTCAGAGGAACATAATTTGTCTATCTCTGGAATAAGAGAAACAAACTTTATTTCTCTCTGAAGTAGAGTAACATACTTTATTTCCTCTTTGGGGTGAGAGGAACATAATTTCTAATATCTCGCTCACTTTCTCTCTGAGAGTCGTGAGGTGAGTACATATTTTATTTTTCACTCGTGAGTCTTACACTTTTATGTGTGGCATTGGTCCTTTTTTCCCATATAAACATTTTACCCCATCTGATAATGTGTGCATTTTCAATATGGACATGTCATTTTTATAGACTGCTAGCGAATAGTGAGATGTCCAAATATTATGTAGCATATTTTATCAGCTCGAGTCAAATAAAATTAGATTTTTTTGTAAATATATTTAATAATCTCGCATAATATTATGGGTATAGAGAACAGTTATATGGGACGATGTAAGAGTGAAGTAATGTATTGTAACATTTTGGTTAAAAAAGAGTTTTGAAATCAGCTATGATAGTAATAGGTCAATGACGTCAGCGCCGTAGAATTATACAGACTAGTTTTTTTTTTCTTCTACCTAAACATCTTTACATAGCAGTGAATCATATGCTTAAAAGCTTCTGTAATTGATTTTGCATAATGTTATATATATTGGCATTATTAAATGTTAAAAAAAGAACATCCTGATGAATAGGTTAGATGACTAATAGACTAGTACATTTAAATATGAGTAACTTCTCAGAAGAAACAGTATATCAAAAGTCAATATATTCAAAGGTACAGCGATTTGTATACAAAGTCTCGTGAAAGCGCTCCATACTAAAGTCGTACCTAGCTGTGACGTCATGCCTAGGTTAAAGTGTATGAAGTACACGGCCGCAGGAACATATTTGTAAATATCTCTGATATTTGTGCGTTTATGTTCATACTTACCGTATTTAATGTTTTTGTATATGATGTAAGTTTTGTTTACTAATATAGCAAAAAAATAATTTTTAGATGTATCTAATTACTAAACTACACATAAAATATTAAATATTTTTACATTTACCAAGTAGTCATGCCTCAATATTTGTGAGTATATTAATGAAACTAAATATGTAGTCATCATCCCTAATGATAACCTCCTTTTGTATGTCGGTTTATTAAATTCAGTTGTCATTGAGGTTTTAATTCATCAATCATTTATTAAGGTTACAAGTTACATCACTCTTTTCGTCAATGTCCTAGAATGAAAAAATATATTTAATGTAGTATCTATTAACTTAGCAAGTTAGCTGACAGCCAATTCAAACGTTTCTTAAAGTTGAGAGCTTATTAAATCAATCAAACGCTGTCTTGGCTTGACAGGATGACATACTTGAGAATCTCTTAAATTTAAGAAGCGTTTGAGAATTTAGGCCATAATCTCGTAATATTCATATCCATAATAAAACATAGCTATGCGTATTTCAGGGTGACAATTCACGCAATTATTTCTATTAAATTCACATTTGGGTTCCAGTCGCATGCACACTCGATTCGATGCGTGTGTGAGTGCGACAGCATGCGCTGACACTGGAACCATGCTGCGAATTGAAAATATTTAATTACGAGAATTAGCCTAAGAAGTGGCCACGGAACAGAAAACAAGTAGAAGTGTTATATGACACAATTAGCATGGAAGTCGCTATCGCCAAACTCACAAATACACTGATAATCATACCTTCTAAGAATCCGTTTGATTGTTTGTTTTTTGATTTTAGTAGAAAGTATGATTTATCGTACTACTGGGTATTATAAATGTGAAAGTTTGTGATATGTTGTGGATGGATGGATGGATGTATGTTTGGATGTATGTACTCTTTCACGCAAAACACTACTAAACGGATTTTGATGAAATTTGGTATGGTAGTAGTTTAAGCTCTAGATTATAACTGAGGGCACTTTGTATCCCGAAGAAGTGTTCCCGTGGGAACAACGCGTGTATTGACGCGGGTGGAACCGCGGGCGAAAAGCTAGTCAGGTATAAATTTGAAAATATGCCCTCACCCCAATGAATATGGTTTTACTAAAATATACTGCGAGAAGTACCATCGACTTTTCGTATTCATAGTGAAAAAATAATTTAAAATTTCGAATAAAATATAATATATAAATTTCATTGCGCTATCTAAGGCGGTGAGGTCATTAATCTCACAGAAACAGCTGACTTTTAACCACAAGCAGTCTGCCTAACTAATAACAATTCAGTCAGCTGTGTGAGGTCAAAGGCCTCGTGTTAAAAACGTCACATTTGGTGTCGCTGTCAGCGATCTCGCTGTGACAGACGAAGACTCCTCTATCTACGTAAGTTTATTGAAACGCCAAAAACCGGCAAATGATACCAAAGGTGACGTTTTTAACGAACAGTTATTGGTAGATATGTTATTAAAACCGGCCGTTAGCCGTAGCACGCGAACCACGCCTACTTCGCACTTCCACTTGTATTCTGCCCCTTGGACGTGGCAAACGAAACATCCATAATGTGAGATTGCACAGAGCATGCCTTATATTTACTCGAAAAGACTTCATATATTGTTAAACTCGTAATATATTACCTAGTGTTAGTTAGTAACAAATTAGGACAACTCCACAACCTTTACTAGACAAAGACTTTATTGATGTGGCTTGGATTGTAATTGTGTTCAGAAACAAATTGATTTTCAAATGTTAAGAAATAAGACAAAACGACGCAGTAGAAAAAGCCGCATTCAGTGCCAACAACACCAACGCCTGTTAAATGTAATTGTCGATTAGATATTACCTGTCTCGGTCTTCGTTTTAATGAAAGAGAAGGCGTGATATTTAGACAAACAGCGTTAGTAAAATTGGGACTTAATGTGTTTATTTCTTCTGTTACAAACCTTGTATATACCTTATATCAGTGGCGTGGGGTTCCTATAATTCCGTTCCTATCGGCTTCACTTCCCAGTCACCTTTTGAAGACCCTCATCCAAATCCACTACCTATTATACAGGCTAGGGCTTCCCTATAAAGGAGAACCTGCCTTTGCCTCTGCCTTATATATATTCACTAAGTTTATAATATTATATAGATGGGGCTAGGGAAGTTCCTTCTTGGGGTAACAGAACATAATTTTTGTATGGCCATCTAATATGTTCACACATATTCCCCCACATTTTAATTTTAGTACTCAATTAGGCGTTTTAAAAGTGTCGTATACAATGTGATAATGCATTTAAACTCCCAAATCTAAGCCAGACTCGTAGACGAATTTAACAAAATGTGATAAAAAGGTTTTGGATTTGATCCATTCGATACGAACGAACTGATCCATATATTGTTGTACGCTGAACGCTGTTCGTCCGTTGTCGGCCAGTTTATAGACCTGTCTATCCATTCATATGGCTATGTTCAAAAGTATAAAGAATCTTAATATGTTTCTGTGCATAATGAAATTAATTTAAAATTAATATTTTAGAATCATCCGATTAGAAAGTTAATTGGGGCATGAGGCGCACATTTTTTTTTGTGGGTCAAGAGAAACATTTTTTTTGCGATTTGTTACTGGCTTGGGCTGGGACTATATGATCCGGAATCCGACGAGCTCGGGAAAATTATACCCTGTGCTGATTACAATAAAGTTGAAAATCGAAGTGTCGAGCTGTCATATTATATGATATTGACATTTGACTCGACACTAGTGTGTTCGATTTTCAGCTCGTATTGTATAAAAGTTCTATTTTCAATGCTCTGAATTTTCTCCATCCTACCGGATTCCGGGCAATATAGTCCCAGCCATAGCCAATAGAGAATATTGCCCTGACAATTCTTAATATTATCAATATGAAAGGTGGAAAACTGTTGACTCCTGGTGTTGCAGCTGTCCGTAGGCGACGATAATCGCTTTCCGCCAGGAGATTGTTTACTTGTACGGCCCGCCCCATCTTTCATAAAAAATGTATTACAACATGAAAGGAAAACGTATTCAATTTAATGCTGTCATGGATTTAATAGATTTCGAGCGTTATTTTTAAATTTTAATTCATATTCTTCAATTAATATTAGATGCTATAGGACCATAACGACGAATTAACATATTTTGGATGGAAAGGTTTGTAAATACTATTTCCAAAGCAATGCATATATAATTAGTAATGTTTTAGTTGATTTTTTATATGTGAATACGATATAGTTTTATAATAAATTGCTATAAGTATGCAGGGTTGATTTATAATTAAATTGGTATACAAGGCGACAGAGACTGTAACAGTGTTTTGTTGTAAATTCTACTATTTTTTGTTTTGAAAGTAGCCTATCTTTATTTTGGTTATAAATGCCGGATAGCTTATTTGTATGTTTTATCTCTGTTGCTCGATATAGAAAAAGCAGCGACAAAACTTTTGAATAAGCTATCCAACACTTGGAATATTGTGAAACATGGGCCCTTAAACTTGTAATTGTCTATTACAAACTGACTCTCAAAAGCTGCTTGAAGAATGGACGACCTAAATCGCCGCTTGAAACTGCCCCTGCTTGGCGGAATGACTGAGACAGCGTGTGACTTCAGCCGGGACTATGTGCCCCGGAATCCGGACGGCCGTAGAGCATCGGAAATAGAACTCTGCGCTAGTATAATAGAGTTGAAAATCGAACACATGAGGGTCGAGTCGAATGTCATATATGACAGCTCGACACACTCAAAACTTCCATTTTCAACTGTTTTATACTAGCGCTGAGTTATATTTTCAGTGTTCTGAATTGTATGTGTATTATATTTCCTGTAATATTCATTATGTGCATATCTACGCCTTTAACTTGTTATTTAAATAACGTAAGACTTCTGGTAACCATAAAAACAATGTCGATGGACGCTTCACACCACGTCAGTCTGGCCCTGTGCTAAGTATCCGAAGAACTTGAGTTAGGGGGACCAGACAACGGGAAGTATGTTTAATACTTTTATACTATACCTGCATATATTTTAGAATTTATTATTTAAGTATATTACTTATACACATCTTTTTGGTCCCTCGCCGGGATTCGAGCCCGCGACCTTGACGGCATAAGCGCCGACGCGCTAGCAACTGAGCCACCGAGGCCGTCTAAATTTAAAGTCGCCTTGATACTGTCTTAAAGTTTAAAAAATATTAAAATAAGCATATTATAATGTTGCTCATATTAACCCTGTATACTTAATCGTGTTAGTATTCGCACAAGGGCATGCTAGTTTGCGTGCTTTATATATATATATATATATATATATATATATATATATATATATATATATATATATATATATATATATATATATAGATAGGGGAGATTTTTACGTCACAGCTCGAGGGGGGGGGGGGATACCAAAAGGGGCAGTACATGTTAAAGGGATCCTAAAAAAGCGTGACAGGGAAAATTCGAAAGTCTCGAAAAAAGTGAAAAGTCGAAAGTCAAACTTTCGTGTGACGTAGCATGTGGACGGCCCCTAAATAGCCTGAAAAATTATATAATCCACGTCATGTTGCGGAAAATTCAGGAACTAAATTAATGTTAAATTTTCGAGATTTAACAAAATTAAATCCAAGCTTTTAATAGTGTTCCTGCCATAAAATAAGCGCCTTCAGTGCAGTCTTTTTATATTACTTTTCAGGCTAACAGAAAATGTAAGTTCAGTTTACCGTTACTGTATTTCACAAACTATATTTTATTTTATTAAAATAGATAATTGAAATGCCAAGAAACTGAAAGAAATTTCTAGATTTTTAGTTCAATTATGTTAGAAATATTTGGAGTTAGTTGAGACAGAATGATTGATATTACCAGCTGTTAATTATAGTCATATTACTCATTAATAATAATTCATTAAATGAGCAAAACATCAGCTGTCTGAAATCTAATTTGTGCCTTGTTGAAAAAACCTGCTTGAAAATATAATATTTGCCAGAAATGTATCAAATGCTAAAAGCAACGTGTATTTTGTAATAAAACAGTTAAAAAAAAACAATAACTCGCCTAATTTTAATTAGTTTTTTTTTTCTCGATCAAAATAATTATTGGAAATATTATTATATACTGTTTTAATATCAATGTCTCTCTCGAATGTCAGTATCTGACATTAGAGAGGGAACGAAAACAAATACTACATTTTATGCAGTTGCCGTTTGTCTCACCGCTTGTCTTTATTCTAACAGTACCTATGGTTAACACTGTCTTCCGAAAAACTGATCTCCAAGCAAATAATTTTAACTACTTGAATATTTATTTTTTAAACTTATGAATCTTTATTAGCACAATTTTTTTTCTTCATAATTGTAATAGTCTAAAGCGATGTTGATATTGTATGGCCCACTTATTTTAAGGTTAACGTTAGTTGGGGAAAGTATTGAATAATTAATATTTATTTTTGAGTCAAGACGCCACATACTGCAGGCCAAAATATTACCCTATAGCCAATCTTGCCCCATCTAACGGTATTTAATTTAATCTAACAATAAAAGCTAAAGGCTCGGCTATATTGTGCGAAATCCGATAGGCCGGAGAAAATTCAGAGCACTGAAAATATAACTCTGCGATAATACAATAGAGCTTCTTCTTTTTTAAAATGGCTCCTTAGTGAGTTGCCAATGTCAGAGTCAGTCAGTCAGAGTATTGACGAAGACTCTGCCTTATGAGTTGGGTTTACGGAAAAACAAGGGTATGGTGAACTGAGTAAAGTCTATTACAATAGAGCTGAAAATCGAACACACAAGTGTCAATGTCATATCATATATGACAGCTCGACACTTAGATTTTCAACTCTATTGTATTAGCGCTGAGTTCTATTTTCAGTGTTTCGAATTATTCCGAGCTCGCCGGATTCCGGATCATATTATTGTCCCAGCCTTGGACTATCTTCCCCCATCTCACGATAACATTTATTGTAAGAATGATCAGAAAATTAAAAGCTTCAAAATGTTACGTTATATTTTATTTTGAATCTGAAAGTCAATTCTGTCAGAGATTTTTAAGTTATTTTTCTGGTCTGCTTTTATAAGTTTATCAACAAATGAATGTTGTATATTGTTTTGTTTGATTAATTTATTTTGGAATTAATGGAAGCTGCTGTAATGCAAAATGCTCTTGGAACTTATCATACTAGCCAAATTAAGTAATGAATCTGTTAGAAATTTTTTCAAGAGACTCGGCACGGTGGCTTCCAATGGTGCCTTTACATACATACTCAAACGCTACTTAAGTGGCCCTTAACTCTTAAGTCACGCTGTCCTTGTCAGTCTGCCAAGCGGAGACAGGGATAACCCATGATTTGCGGAGCCCTTTAAGAATTGTTTGATAGTTTTGTTAATATACGAATTAGTTGTCTCTGTTATAAACAGAAACTGGAAATTATCAAAATATATAGTTTCTAATAAACGTGTTTATTGTTATATTGAGTGCAGACATGTGACAGTAGTTAAACTTAACATATTATGCTTTAAAGGTATCTCATTCTATCCTGTACAAATGTATATTGCTGTCTCTTATTAACCGACTTCCAAAACAGGAGGTGGTTATATATTTTGACCTGTTGTTTTCCTTTTTTTTACTGTTGATTTTTCGTTGCATTGAAATGAACTAGCGAAATAAAATCCAAATGTATGTAGGGCACTTGTAAGAATTATGTTTATTTTAGACCTCTACCTACTTGTGAACGGTTGTGATATAAATGTGTTTTCGATTTATTTTTTTAAATGTAAAAATAAAAGTTTTTTTTTATTTTATTTTCTTGTATTTTTACATTTTCGCCCAAATACTTTAAATATTGCACGACTACGGCGAAGAGAAAGGGAAGAGTAATGATTGTATGTATGTATGTCTGTTTGTTCCCTTGTAGCGCCTAAACAACTGGTCCGATTTTAATAAATGACGTGTCAATAGACTCGTAATAATAACCGAGGTAAAATAGGCTATAAGTAATGTACACAGTCGGGTTATAGTTTTTAATAAAAATTGCAGTTATAAGTATACTTCAAGCTCGAACATATTATTATAATGATTTATGACGCTCTGTAAAGAAGCTCTGTGCGGCGTTGGCCAGAATTTTAAGCCTATTTTATGAAATTAAAAAAAAAATCAACGTACGAGATTCGCCACTGCTAAAACAGTCTAAATTGTCCTTGTCTAAAATATATAAAACTTCGTTTGTTGGGTATAAAGGTGTACTAAACATCGTTGAGATGCAATTAAATGTAAACAAACAACGTAACAACAATTAAATTCTACCAAATTAACGTGTGATTGTTTACTTTGTTACACGGTAAACAAGTGACACTCGAATTGGTGGCATTATATGTTATATTGTTCTTTTTGCATACGTTTGGATTAAACTACATCAAAACGATATACAGGGCCTAGTACTGGAGTCAGTAGAAATGAAACAACGATAATTTACAGCACATCTTTATACTTCTTGGATCGACAGTTTACCCTCAGCCTCTGGGGTATCTAAGAACAGATCTGGAAATCCCCTACACTCTTATAATCTTAGCCTGTAAAGAGTCATTTGCATCGTCTCTTTCTTTATTTATAAAGTTATCAGAGACGAGAGTTATCTAGCTCTCGTTTTACTGACTACCGGCTGAATACTGAAACACTGCTCAAATTAAGTGGCACTCAGGCACACTTGTCATTTTGCCAAGTAGGGGTTAATAAATTATGCATATTATATTCTTTTACCAAGGGGTCTTTGATTTGAGCGGCGCCTAATTTAAGCATGAATTCAGTATTCGGCTGTAAGATTGTACTAGATATGTTACGCGAGGCGGTACACTGCGGAGTCGTCTAACGTCAGGGTCGGCAGACGAGGCGGCCGGCGCGGCGGTCGGCGTCTCCGAGGCCGGCACTCGCAGTGCAGCGCGCACAGCCCGATGCCCGCACATCCAGATATGAACAGGGGGATCGCCAGCGTCCTCGTGACGGTAGCGACTTGCTCCCCGCGAGACCAGCTCGGCACGACCACGGCGTGGTCCGCCCGCGACCAGAAGCAGGGGTACCGCGCGCCCACGTACCCGAAATTGATGGTGAAGTTCTCGCAATTAACCGCGGGAGGGTATCCGCAGCCCTTTATGTTCACAAATAAAACTGCCGGACGCCAGTCCTCGGTTTGGGGTTTATATTTGACGTGCAGCTGCGTGCATTTGTACGCGTCGCTCGTGCAGCCCTCCCGGCACGAGGCCCAGGTACAGTTGTCCAGCCCGAGTCTGTCGTCCCTCCGTTCGGTCACGCATTCCGCTGGCACCGGGTCGAAGTCGGCGGCGAGGGCGCTGAGTGCGGGGTCAGCGTATAGGGGAACCAGGAACAGAAGCGCGGAGCTCCCGCCTCCGAGCAGCGCTGCCAGCATTACCGTTATATACCGCGTCAGACGAGCCCTTGTGTCTCCTCTCCTCCGCGACGCTCGCACCACCAAACGCTCTGAGCTTCCTCCGCGCATTTTTAATAAATCAACCCATACTGAAGTGAAAACCTTGTCCCGAATAACATTGGAATACAAGTGGAGCATGCGCGCGGCGTGCACATGCGCCGTAGGATATTAGGCATGGATTTTATTTCATTGCTCACTAAAGTAGGGTACCTACACTTAGGTTTTTATATTACCTTTTTTTAATAGGTAGGTATAACATATTTATTTTCAGAATGATAAAAAAGATTTTTTGGGTATACCTACATTTGCTCAAACTGTGCAAGATTATTTAGAAGTCCGCTAATATTTTTCAATAGGGCTTTCATTGAAAAAGTTCTAGAACTTCCTATTTAATGGCCGATGCCCGATGCAATCTAGATGCATTGTTAGAAGTTAAGTAGGGCTGAGTGCACTTGGTCTAGAATCTAGATTCTATAACAAATAGAAACGTATTGACCTTGTGATATTATCTCTGCTAAATACGGAGTAGGTAGGAAGTGGGTATAGGTAAAATATCCACCTACACATTTTCAATATGATGATGATGATTTCAAAACTATTTAGTATTTAGATCAATGTTTTTACAATAGTACCTACCTACCTGGTGGGTACAATGTTACTTTTAAACAAAACCCCAATTCACCCCCGTTATCGCCCTCAGACACGCATCAAATTAGGTAAGTAACTTTGCGCGAATAGTACCTAGTAGGTACTTATCGCCGATGGCGCGAGCGCGATAGCATTCTCTGACACAGGAAACCGTCTGCAATTTGAATAACTAGAATTATTTACGAATATTAGCCTTCGTAAGTCCTCACGCTGCAGGCACACACCGCACCATACGTTAAATAATATTAATAATTGCAACGATACCATATCGGATATCGCACCGAGCAAGACAGGTAGTACCTAGGTACATGTTTTATTCACGTATAAGAAATATATTAACCTCTCGTCTGTGGAGCGTCCCATTACAGGACTTTAGTAATTTCGCTGTATCTGTGGAGCGTCCTGTCACAGGACTCGCCACAGCTGCGATCACCTTGTTTAGTTTTGAGCATATTTTGGCGAATATATAGTACTAACTCTTTCGCACACATTAAAAATCGTATTAGAATGAACTGCTTCTCCCTCTAAATTTAAATTTAGCGCGTCTATGGTACAAAAAAAGGTAAAATTTATTGTTTTATCTGTAGTCAGTTCAGTCAGCGATTGCCGCGTTTATACTCTTGGTCTTGCGCAGGATTTTGTGATTATAATTAATTTCATCTGGAATTACAATGGAACAGTGAGTAATCTTTAATTATATTTACTCATATTGATATATTCTTCACTTTTTAAGTCAAAAACAGCCTTAGAACTAACGTCCTAGTCATTTTACAAATTTATATATAATTGGTACATAATTGGTCGAAAAATTCTTAAAACTTTAACGTATCTGCGTAATTAGGTCACTATTATATTGAACTTCAATATAATAATTACAAAATACGTGTAGTTTAGTCGAAAATGTGAAAATTTCGAGCTCAAAGACATGGAGACACTCCAAAGTCCTATTCTGGGACTTGCCACAGACAGGTAATTTTGCATCACAAAATGATCGCCGCGCTGGTTGGATAATATGGATAAGGCTATTGAAATTCATACCAGATTTTTTTACTATTTTTTTTGTTAGTAAAATTATTTATTTTAAGTTTAGTTAGTAAAATTATTATATATAAACAGTGATTGGATTCCGTGCTTAACCCATTTACCGCTGCCGTACGCAATTGGGTGCACCTACAAATTTTAGTGTAGAGTAAAATTGATCATAATTAGAGTGATTATTTACAAGTTGCTTGATAACAGGATAATGTTTTATTTAAACTTTAAGGCAGTTTCTATGACGAATTAACTTTTTATAAGTTAATTTTGATATTTATATATATTTATTGTTTATATTTTTCATGATTTTGAATTGAAAACAATTTTGATAGATTTTAAAACTGTATTTTTAAGCAACATTTTACATTAACTGGATGGCTTTTAGCACTTTTAATGTTGTTAATTTTTTTTTAATCCTGGTAATGTTTATTTTGCACTAACACTTTCTTTTCTTGGCTTTGTTTTGCATGAAATAGTACTAACAATAACAGCAGCAACGAAACACGAAGGCGCCGTAGGGGGCTTGCAAGTTGGTATTGGAGTACGCGGTATGCGTTTACGTGGCAGCCGTAACAGCGTAAGAGGAGTGAGAACGCACGGTGGGCAACGTGGCGAAATAAGTTATCATCGATAAATCGATCAGTCATCGATAAATTATATCGATGGAATAAATAAGTCGTATCCATACTATTTAGCCTTCATGGAGCAGATTTATGTTCAATTTTTACTATGTTTATTAACATGGTTTTTGATATTTTTCTTCCAAACACGTATTATTCTTTATTGTAATAAATACCTAGTTCTATGTAAATTTTGAATAATTAATAATTATAACACTTGTAAGTATATAATCTGCAAAATGTTAGTCTTTATGAGACTATGTTTTTTGTACCAATTATGAGTCTCATTTTTGATACACTCATACTCAAGATATGTTGAATATTACAACGTGCCATTATTTGAACTAGCTTGGCAGTAAGTTAAAATTATTGTAAACAAAACATGCTTTGTCCCTGATGCCAGGAATGTATTACTATCTAATAAAATATGAGACCCAGTGAAGTGGCTTTTGAAGAGGTGCTTTTTTGGTCCAAAGTTTAAAAATAGGTTCAATGAAAAAAAATTGTATGGAATGTATGCAATTTGTTTTTTAATTTAATAATATGTGTAACATTGTATATAAAAAATATAATATTACATCCAGCAATCGTTTTATTTATTATTTAAGAGAGAATAAAATTTAACTTTTAGGAGACCCATATTATTACTCCTAGAACAGTTACAATGCAATTCAAAGTCAAGTTTAAGCGATGTAAGAAATTAAAGAAATATATCTTAATTATAAAATTAATTGTAGTTTTACAAAACTACAACTAGATTTAAAAAAAAAATTGTTTTTCTAAACCTAGGTCTCAAAAATTAGTGCTCAAACCCTGTCTGTTGAATGTCCTGTAATGGGATCCACAGATGGGGAAGAATTGTCATTTAGACAGCTAACAGACGAGAGGTTATGTGTCAACGTAAAATTGTAAAAACCGTAATTAGTATTACCGTACCGTACCGTAGATTGTAATTTAACTAGCGAGATTGTAAAAATCTGTCGAAAGTCTGTCGCTATATATTTATAATGTAACGAAAAATAACGTGTTAAATTATAATCAGAATATTTGGGTCCGCGGTCTTTAAAAATTTTACAATTTCATTAGGTATATTACAGTCTAACGGTTTTTACAATTTTGCGGTGTTATATACCTGTCTCTCTCATGCCTTCGTAATTTTTCGGTGCGATAGGTACTCAATATCGTAGCGCATATAAAACGCTCTAGCGTAGATAGGAACTTGGGAACTAATTTAATATATCTACGTTATCCACAAGGATAGTAAGATGCTCTATAGGTAAGATCTGCGTCTACATGTGTATATTTTCTTCATCACGTAAATTCTTAGAGCATTAAATCCAGGTACAATATATTATATTATGTTGAATCATTGATGCATACCTAATAATTATTTGCCTTTGCTGCAAAAAAAGTGTTTGCTCTCTATAAAAATAAAACCATAGACAAATCTCAACTCGATTGTTCTTCTAAGTTCAACGTTGGAGTTTTGGTGAGGATGTAGAAAATTGGCGTTGTTGTTTTTGTGTTTCCTCCTTAAAGACCTATTACACTATACGGTATTCAGGGACCCTTACCCTTATTTAGGGCAGTATAATAGAATTCGGACGGTCCCGGCAAGCCTTGCTCCCTAATCGCCTTTACGATCGAGTGTGTAATAACGCTTACGGCGGTTAGGGAGCTTCCTGTAGCTAGAAATCTTAATGTGACAATCAGTCTGTGTCTAGCACTTACACTCCGTCTTAAAATTGTGTCTTCTTTTTTTATATACGAAGCCACTAAATTTAATAAAATATATTTAAATGCCTCTTCTCCCATTCTTAAATAATATTCAAAATCCACTGGTTCCAGAGCACTGAGTATCCTTATATTAGAGTAATTTTTTCTCTTCATTTCAAGTATTGATTAAAATTAAGCAATACTTTTAAAAAAATAAAAAAGAAAAGAAAGGGGGCTGGTGTTTAGTGCAGTATAATAATTGACGCCCTTGCAAGGGGCCATGCCCTCCCTGACTGAATACCGTGTAGTGTGGTCTATTAAATTTGTGTTTTTTTGGTTCTTAATGTGTAATATTAACCATTAAATATTCGTGCAGAAGTGTAGGCAAGTGCTACAACTTCAAAAAGCTTGCTATTTTGTATTACCGCCCTAAAAACTTTCAATAAAGCTTCTACCACTTTACTGACTGACTTGACTCATTGACTGCACTGATTATTTATTTAGACTTTGACTAGACTTTGAACCTGACTATTTAGAAATACGGTGTTGATAACTTAAAAGAAAATTCTAATTTACCGCCTTTTTAACTTGACACTGGTTGACTGGTTTTAAGCCGACGCCATTTAAATAAAAAAAATATATATAAATCTTGTAATTTGTCAAAACTCAAACCCATTACCCAAATAACAATCGACGATTGTCAATGTGATGTCGATTGAGTCAATCGTCATGGATTTTTTGTGTTGTGATTGAGATTTGAGACATTAAATTATTTTATTGCTAATAGTGAATGTTCAAATTAATAATTTTGGTATGTCTATTCGATTATTTAATATCATATTCAAGCCCGTGCGAAGTCTGCATCTATCAAGAAATTTAAGCATAAGATCAGGTAAAACCACGTGCTGTTTTGCCTTTTGTATTTTTTAGGTTTTAGTGTTTTTTTGTGTAACCGAAAATGGGTAAAATATATATTTACTATGAAATTGTGTAGACTATTTATAGTTGATCGGCAAACATCTCGAAACACTAAACTTCAAACAAATATGGCTGACGTAGGTAGTATGTTTGCTGAACTTTGTTACGATAAAAATGAAGTCGAAATGGGATAAAAGTATGATAAAGTAGGTAGGTACTAACATTTTTACAATAGTCTGTTTATATTTTTATCTTAAATAAAAAGAGAAATGGCGGGTAAACTATTATAGAGACAGTGCACTGATGATTTTCGTTTAATTTTAATACATCTCTATTAGTACACATATTCGCTTACTATTTACTTAAAATTTCCATTATTTGACAATTTTTTTAAAGTCCTGCAGGTTAAAATGCTACCCTCTAACCAAATTTTTCTGTCCTCAGATACAAGACAGTTTTCCACAATGCAAGAGGTTGCTGCGGAAAACAACATTGTAAATATAGTAGATAATACTGATGTTGAAAACAAGATTGAAGAAATAGTTGGTGACAAGAGCAGAACCAGGTACAATCGACGGAAGCAGAAGCGAAAATGGGAAGACCCGGATCCCAACAAACTAGAAGGCAAAAGTGATGAGAAAAAACTCTGCGATAAACCATTTGAGAGGATTAAAAAGAAAAAAATGGCAATGCTTCTCGGCTACTGTGGTGTTAACTATTTTGGCATGCAGAGGTATGTATTCTCTTCTAAAATATTATGTTATTTGTTTGATTTCAACTAGATGTTACCCGCGACTTCGTGCACCTGCAATTTCAGGAACCGTACATATTGCCGTGATGAAAAGCAGTCAAATCAGCTTATGGCCTTTGCCATTGTCTACTCTATATCTGTGCCAAATTTCCTTGAAATCCGTCCATTATTTTCCAAACCATTCAATGCAAACAAACAAACAAAATATGTTTCCTCTCTATAATATTACATATACATCAGTAGCGCAGGGTTCCTACAACTCCATTCCTATCGGCTTTACTTACCACTTACCTTTCGAAGACCCTTATCCAAATCGCTACCTATTATACAGGCTAGGGCTTCCCTATGAATAATAATAATCGTTTATTTACATAGAATGTAGGTTACAAATGTTCATATATTTAAATATAGTGTCACAACATTCTACTTTAAGAAGCGTGCAAATGTCCTTTTAACAATAATTTAAAAGAAATACAAACTGAAATAAGTAATCCATTATTCTACTGATAACATACAATTTTAAACAACTTCATCGCATAGGTATTTAAATCCATCATAATCAATTTTGTCAGTCACTTATCCATTATTTAATATGTCAAACTTAATTTCACAATTATTTTCACTAAATTGAGGTACAAAAAGAAAAAAAAATATAAAAAAAAAAATATCTTCAGATTTCATCAAACCATCATAATATTATGCACCTCTAATATTACCCTTAATTGATTTTTATTTATACTAACCTATCTGGATTAAAATTTAATTAGATTGAATAAATAGAAATAATAATATTCATAGTACAATAATTAATAAAATAAAATTGAATTAAAAAGTCACATTAAATTGTGTATGTAAAATTAACTGTCAATGTCTATTATCACTACATAATACCTACCTAATTACTAATCTAAAAATACTTAAATTTTGTTAACATTTAGTCAAAAAATCAAAGAAATTTTCTTGTCATTAATGAATTCATCTATGCTATAATAGCATTTGTCAATTAAAAAATTAAATATTCGATTTTTAAATGAGTTAAAGTTGTGTTGTCTTAGTATGTTGTAGTAGTATGAAGGAGAACCAGCCTTGGCCACTGATATACATGTGATTATCTTAGTTTTCGAGATAATATGGTTTTTATGATTTTTTATTTATTTACAGCCTTTATTCAGTACAAAGTAATATTATATGATATTTATTATTTTAGACTTCTAAAAGTTTTTTTGCTTATCCTTGTATCTGTATATGCTATATCGTCGTCGAGTGCGAATCCGCGTAAGATCAACTTGTAAAGACACCATATTTGCTTTTTGACGATTTTACAGGGGGAAGAAACAAAAACTTAATATCTCACCAATTTCAATTCTTATTAACACCACGTAAACAGAGAACAGTAGGACATGTAAGGCCGCCCGGCGGATTATTAGCCTACTCTCGCGTTGGCGCAAGGGCTGTGAGTTGTTACTTCATATATTTTGTATTTAAATATTTTTATTTTCCTATCATGGAACAGCACTTGGTTTTTATTTCTATAATATAATGTTCTGCTAATTCGTAAATGAGATACAAATAAAGCGTTTTTGAAACATTTATTTACTAAAATTGCATTTATTACAAAAATATATATAGCACTCCCGCCACATAGATAGGTTTTTAGGTTTTATGTGGTCAAAATTATTTTAATTGCTATAACTATTCTAAATGACATAATTGATAATAAAAAACAACTTTCTGTTTAAATATATAGTATAGAAAATATCATATTTATGAAAAAAAAAAGACAAAAACCTAACGTCACAGACATAAAAAATATATTTCATGAATGTAAATTTTAAACGTTTTTAAGTTATGAATTGACGTATCCCCTCGACAGTCGACACATACTCCTTGCTAATTCCTTACTCCAGTTTAGGCTTTGCAATTCCCGGTACTCAGGAGTGTTACTGAATTCCCGGTACCGATCTAAGCCAGTACCGGGAAAACCGGGAAATTCGGGAATTTCGGTACCCAAGTTGAAAGGTTATTAAAAAAAGAAAAACATTACCTTATTTGTGCACAGTTTTAATAAAAATGTGAATAGGTTAACAAAAAATAAACTTTTTCTCTTTATTTCAATTGTTCTTTCTTATTAATAAATCAACCAAAACAATAACAACTCGACAAAATAAGTTATGAATTCGACTTACAAAAGATTGTGTAATAAAAAGTTGAATCGTAATAAAATTAAACAATATCTTTGGCTAAACCTTTTACGATACTTTGTGCTTGTAAGGTATTGTCAAAAGAAGATATTTATTTACTTACCTAAAAATAAGTCTTTGAGTTAAAAAAACCCACATAAAATCAGTCTTAAAATAAAATAGGTCTTAAAATAAACGTAATTATTAGACTTGCAACGAATATTCGGTTACTATTCGGTATTCGGCCTATTCGGCTGCTTTTATTATATTCGGCCGAATACCGAATACTTAAATAATATATTTTGTCATAGAGAAATAATTGGTAAAATGAAAAATTAAAATCGATTGATTACGTATATATTCATATTTTCATTTCTGTTATAATCATTTAAGTAGTCATTGGTGCATAACACAGGTACATGATCATCTTCTGAATTGGAAAAATGGAGGATTCTATGTATTTGAATTATTGTGGTAATCAAAATTTAGAAGGGTAAGGTTCTCATTTCTTTTATAATCATTTATTAAGTAGTCATTGGTACATAAAACAGGTACATAATTTAATCATTTTCTGTATTAAACAAGTAAAGAATTTTTCTATGCATTTGAATTATTTTCATAATCAAAATTTAGAAGGGGAAGGTTATGGTGCAGAAAGACTAACTTTTCTGCATTTTTAGGAAGTAGTTTACTTCTTTTTTTCTCGTAGACCATCCCAACTTCAGAGAAAAGGCGCTCTGAATAAACACTACTTCCTGGCGCCGACAAATATTTTGCTGCAATCTTAATCAAACACGGAAATTCAAATTTCCTTGCTTGCCACCATGTATACGGGTTGTCATGACGTGATATATTACTATTACTAATATTTTTTTCATTTTTTTCTGTTGATGTGTTTCCAGAAGCTGTGCTTTTTTCTGCTATCAGCTCTTCGAAGCAATCCATAAAAGTTGAGTGAATAGTCTGATTTAGACTTTGCTCTTCAGTTCTCATCCTCTTGGCCAAAGTAGGGGACGAACTCGCGCTATCGTCGCTTGTTTCTTCACAGCTCATTTTTATGCTATCGATTAATACATACTGCTTCACTTTTTCTTTTTGCAGTTGATTGGTGAAAACATTCATTTTAAATCTTGGATCGAGAAAGGTAGCAACCAAATGATTTTTACTCGTTGTAATGTCTTCAAATCGTTCTTGTAACCCTTGTTGTATGACGAGTATTGCCTGGCTTAATTTGGGTGTTAGCTCTTTTGACGTGCTCATTTTATTGTAATATCGCATTAAGGTAGCAACATACGGAATAATTTCAGAAATGCAAGCGTAGCCGGAACTTGTAAGTTTTGTTATCTCCTCAAATGGTTGCAATAATTTTAAAAGATGCTCCAAAAGCTCCCATTGTGCAGCAGTCAAATTGGCAATATGACAGTCCGTCAGATAGACAGAAATGGCTCGTTTTTGTTGCATTAGCCTTTCGAGCATATAATATGTAGAGTTCCAACGCGTGCTAACATCTTGGACTAATTCATGTTGAGGGAGACCCAAATCTTTTTGGACAGAATGCAGTTTTTCTTGTGCAGTACCAGAATGATTAAAATGAGTTACGATTTTTCTACCTGTAGCTATCATTTGAGTCACATCTAACTGAACCTTTAGACAATCATTGACAATCAATTGAATAGTATGAATGAAACAACGTGCTGAGGCCAACTCTGCATCATTAACAGCTTTTACTATGTTTCGTCCATTATCATGAATAACAATATGAATTTTTTCACGGATGTCCCACAAATTTGCCATTTCTTGTAAACTCATAGCTATATTCGTTGCTGTGTGTTGTCCCTCAAAATGCTTGATGCTCAATACTACATGTTTGAGGTTGAATTGGCGGTCAATAAAATGTGCAGTAAAACTTAAAAAACTGTTATGATTATGCAAGCACGTCCACATGTTGGTTGTTACGGAAATATAATCTGTCTCTGAAAGTAAACTTTTAATTTTCTCAACCACTTTACGATAAATTTCTGGAATCACATTGTCTGAAAAGTAAGGACGACTTGGTATATTGTACCGCGGCAAAGCGCTATTAATCAGTCTTCTAAAACCAGCCCTTTCTACTATATTTACTGCCTCAATATCAAGTGCGATCATTTCAGCAATTAACAAATGGTACTTTTTTGCCTTGGGGTCATTAATATCCCATAGTTTATTAATTTCTGCACACTTTTCAACACAATTTCTTATTAATTTTTGACGTTGAAGGTTTATTACTTACATTCGTATCTTGATTTTTAGTTTCTTGCCCCTTAGGGAACGTGGGTACCAACTTATGATATTCTTCATTGTGTTTATTTTTTAAATGATTTAACATTCCCGATGTTGTCGCCTTTCTTCCAACGCCACCACGAGAAATTTTTATTTCGCACAGTTTACACACGGCACTTTTTGGGTCATTTACATCATCCTCGAAGTATGCCCATATAGGCGATTTTTTTTTAAAGGCCATAATCGATTTTTTTATTATTAAAGTACGTTCGTAATTATTTAATTGTTTATTTGTTAAATTTCACACTATCACACTTACAAACAGATCAAAACTAAGAGAGCACAATAAACTGTACTTAACGTAATACGATATCCACGAAATGAACTTGTCGAAACATGCAGTGCGTTAGCAATATACCGCGCAGAGCAACAGCGGGCGCGCGGGCGATGAGTACATTAGAACAAAACAAAGGAGCGCGAAACAATCACGTCTGTACAAGTTTTTGGCGCTAAAATCCAGCCGAATACTTTTGCCTAATATTCGGCTATTCGGTCAGGGGCCTCGCCGAATATTCGGTATTCGGTATACTGCCGAATATACTATTCGTTGCAAGTCTAGTAATTATTAATAAGGAACATTATTATTTCTTCATTTGTTGGTAATACGTGCGCAAAAAGATGATGGCATCTAGACTTTGGTCGCTCAGTCTAGTTCTTAAACGGTTGCAAATATAACCAGCAGAGGAGAATATTCTCTCTGGTTCCACACTAGTGGGAGGAATAGTAGATAAGTGTTTATAAGCCAGAGACAAATATCGACCTCGTTCACCTCCATTTTCCCACAATGCTATTTCAACTCTTACAACTGTTGATAGATCATGATGATCTCTATTACTCGCAGTCGTATTAGAAGACCCGGGTTCAGACAACGCCTTTTTAATTGCCAAATTAAGCACATCTTTCTTACTCAATTGCTGGCCTTGAGACCCCTGTGCTTCAACAGGTGCTGGTTGAGTAAGAACTTCACAATCATGAATTTCCTCATCAGCAGAACAGTCGCTAGATGTACGATGTAACAGTTTTACAATTCTGTCATGCATTTCATTACCATCAGGTCGCCGAAAGATACTCAAATATTCATCGCTCATGTTGTCAATGTTAAAAAAATATGTATTTGGATTTGCTAAATATTGCATAATAGATGATTCAAGTAGACGTCTTTCTTGGTATCTCTTTTTCAAGGCTGTGGACATCTCTATACTCAAGTTAGACTTCAAGTTATCTAAAGTTTCAAGGGCAAATTTCATAGCTACGTCTGCAGTCAATAGCGTCGCATCTCTTTGACACAGTGATTCAACTATGGTTTTCATAGTATCCAATACTTCAAGGAGTTCGCTCAATAGTACCCATTCCTCTTGCGTGAACTCCGCATCGACCTTCAAGTCAATGAGAGCTTTTGTGATACAATCACGCAGCATTAAAAATCGGCTTAACATATTGGCGACGCTGCTCCATCTAGTTTGAACATCTAAAATCAATTGATACTCCTTTCCAAATTCAGATAAAACATATTTTTGAAGGTATTCTTCATTAATTTTCGGAGAATATTTAAAAATTTTAACAGTTTTTCTAACTTTTGACAAAATATCATGATATCTAAACTCAGACTGTTCAATTTGTTGCAATGCCGCCTCTGTTACAAATGCCACTCCGTCATCATCGTCTTCTCTGTCAGAGTTTTCAATACTCTCACCTACGTTTTCATTTAAAAGACGAGCTAAATCAGCTAAGGTCATGTCTTCATCTTCGCTTTCCTGCCCTTGTATTACATTAATGTCAACTGCAATCGGTATTCTCTTATAAAAGACGTCGACTACTGCCAGCCGAACTGCATGCGCAAGACATTTCTGATGATGCGAGTCGAGAAGTCTTCCAATTTTCGACATCAAACTGCATCCATCTGTGGTAATAGCTACGATGTCTTTCTCGAGCAACAGTCCATAGCTCTGCAATTTATTCCTAAGTTCTTCAATTGCTTTCTCGGCAGTCATTGAGCCGTGGATGCGCAAAAATCCTAAATTTCGGAATTTAAAATCTCCATGGAGCCGCTCTGAATGAAGATTTAGACTGAGGTATCTCCTGTTTCGGTTCGATGTCCACTCATCAAAGCTTATAGAGAATTTCTCACCATCCGATAAAATTTTCTTTATTTCTTCTACTAAAGCTTTTTTACCTTTTGCAGTTACCTCCAAAACCATGTTCCTTATAGAATTAGGAGACTTTGGTAAATGATGCCCCTCGTTTTTAAAAAGTCGTCTTAGATCTTCCGATGTACAGAATGTCCTGAAAGGTATGCCATCTAAAGATATCATGCGAGAGACAGTATCTTCTGTCGTAGGTCTAGATGTTGAGTCGAAGAAATCAGTCAGCTTAGTCTTTTTCTTTGGTATTAGAATAGTATCCTCTTCCGCCCTTGATGTACATGCACTAGTAGGACAATTATTCTGAGTAGATGAACCACTGTTATTGGATGAAATGTTTTTATGAACACCTTTTAAGTGCTTTTGCAAGCCAGTAGTGCAACCTCCAGCACATTTTAATACTTTGAGGCATATTTTGCACCGCGCGTGATTTTTACATTTGCTTCTCAAAAAATTATGCCAGACTGATAAAGTGTTCTCACTCTTAAATGGAACTTCCTCAAAATCCATTGCTGAAAGAAAATAAAATAATTTTAAATGTGTAAATAACTACTAGGAAATCGGTTCAGCTGTTTTCACGACATTGAGTAACAAACAACAAATAAACAAAAAGACTGGACGTCTTTTTGTGAAGTTGTGTAACTTTTAGTACGGGAGACCTAGAACTAATTTTTTTGTCACTACTAACAAGTAAATT
This sequence comes from Phengaris arion, assembly GCA_963565745.1. NCBI lineage: Eukaryota > Metazoa > Arthropoda > Insecta > Lepidoptera > Lycaenidae > Phengaris > Phengaris arion. Next base: position 2,788,521 of record OY751444.1, on the reverse strand, counting down.
TTTTGTGATTAGCTACATTTCGATAAGACGAACAACATTTTTATTTTCGAAAAATCTTGAAAGTGGTAGCTAACAGAGATAGAAAGGATTTCATACTTTGACTTGATGGTCCTAAAACATGGATTGTTTTATTTGTAGGACAAGGTTACTCTGAAATTATATAACTATTAACCTACAAATATACAAAAAATCAGCTGGTTAGGGTTCCTTTTTAGGGTTCTGTAATCAACAAAACTTGAATGACTACTGTACCCTAAAACGGAACGAACGAACATTGATTACATCACGCTCACTAACATACTTATTTAGGCACTTATCAACTAAAAAGGTTCAAATAATTATAATTTCGTACTCACTTTTGCGTAATATAACTAACTCCTCTTCGAATTACTTTTTCGTAATTCCAAATATACCTAGGTACGCTTATCTTAAAACCTTTAAATCACTAAGCGGTTAAATGAAGGGAACAAGTGAACCGACGATGTCGAGCGGCATATGAACACCACGGCAACACAACGTTGAATGATGATGACGTGAGTCGTGACCGTAACGCCTGCGCCAATCGCCGTCGCCGATACATCTATCGGCGACGGCGATTGGCGGCCGGCGTGCGAATGGCGAAGTCAAGCTGAGTACTGTCGACTGCCGCGAAAATGGCGCGAATATCAAAAAATTGTTATAACTTATATATTATGTAAATAATTATTGAAGTCCCGAAAGTACCGAAAGTCTCGGGAACTGCATCGTCAGTACCGGTACTAGTTAAAGGAGTAGAATATCGGGAATTCCCGGGAAAAATGAGTACCGGGAATTCCCGGGAGCAAACTCTACATACATATTTACGTACCGTAACAGGTTTCTTATTCCAGGATTAGGAAAACGAAACAATTTAACGCCGTCTTCAGCAGGTGAAGAGCAGCATTTAAAGCATCTTCTCCTGTTTTCTTTGTCAGACATTTTCACAAAGAAACACCGAGTCTATATCTCACTATACAACAACGAGTCTATTTCTCACACACACACAGTTTTGCAATTGATGCAGGAATATAAAAACTGAGGAACAGAAGCTCAACTCAAAGTTTCAATCACCAAATACACCAATAACACAAAACAGCACCACTTTCGCAAAACGTTCGTAAAGCGCAAAACAAAACAAACGCCATTTTGTTGTTATGACCGGAGACCAGGGTTGCCATAAGGAAAAGGCAATGTACATTACGTTTACAACTGTTAAACAATTGTTTGGCAGGTGTTAATGGTGGAAATTATTTTAAAATGACAATATTTAACACGAACAAAATAAAATCTCACAATTTATGTTTCTATTTTCCGTATATATGAATATATAAACGATTCACCTAAAAAATTGGGAGTATTTTTTAGTCAGTCGAACATAAACTGCCCCCGTAGGTATTTTTTTCTGCCCGTTAAAGTTGACCCCCCCTGACCTGCGCACGCACCCCGCGCGGGTATCGAAGCCGAAAAGACCGGTTTATTATCCCCTTTTCTATTGTTAACGTAGAAAGATATTACATTTTGTATTTGTAACTAGTTTAAAATCTTCAATTTTGGCCGCATAATTTAGCAAAATATATGTTAATGCCCCGGTGCGACACTATCACTTATGCAAAAATGTAGTTTTTCAGGAGAAGCATTTAAAACTTTGACACCTCACAAAACAATGACGAGTTAATCACCTATATCTTTAATAATTCTTATCAGTGTAGTATTAGAAATCACTTACTAAATTCTTCAAAACAACATCAATTATACATAAATTTGTACCATAACAAAATGTTGAATTCGTTTTCAACACGTTTAATATTTAATAGTTTAATAAAATTAAATGAGATCTCTAAAGAACTTTTCATAGTATCTTGGTACTATGTTTGTCTCTACCAAACTCAAAAGGTCGCGCTTCTTGCGTTCTGTAATAGGAATCTTCGAGGTATACGCTGCTTTCAAAATGACCTCGTTAATGCTTGTAACATTGCCTCGACCTCGACGTAAGTTATTTCTATTTGGTTCTATTATAGCTTTGGCCTCCTCCCAGTTTTCAGTCTTGTAGGTTGTTCGATATTGATAATTGGCGCAATTTTTAATAAATTTAATACTCATGATCTCGCCAATTTTAATTGCATCCCGTTAATATTTTTGCTCATGTTAAAGTTTATGTTATGTGTCAAAGCCTTAAGGTCGTTGAAGTCACTGTAGTTTATTTCTCTCACCAAAAATGGTTTCCCTGTCTTCTTCGCTCCTCGTATTATGGATATGTATTGTTCAGGAATATAGATGGGCCCAGATTTTTTGGCTCTAGTGATGGCTTTTTCGATCACTGAATGCGCAGTGTCGCTTTCGTTTTGAGTGTGCCCACGTGTTAACCCCTCAATCCTTGACAGTTGTCTATGAGCATATTATAATGGCAGCACGTGCGCCTAAGCTAAGATGGCGCGTAAAATTCTTCGTGGTACAAATTATGCAATAACTTTACAACCAAACCATATTTTTTGGTTGTGTAAAAAACATTGTGTTGCAATAACAACAACAACAACATGTAACAACCATAACAACAACAAACAAACAAACAACTGATAAACATTCTATCTATCAATCCATCAAAATATAGTGGCTTAGTCTGATTTGATATTAGTTTCACGCGTTTATACTTTGAAACTTATGTTGCTGGCTGTTTTACAAGAAATAAACAAATAATTTATTATTATCTAAAGAACAAGGACCTATACTTTCTAATTATGTAAATAATTCGAAGAAAGAACTTGAGATGCTTACAAAAAAAGTACTTGAGTTGCGACACTACGACGAATGTCTAACTACTAGGGATGTCCTTCACTTCGATTTGATTTTATCGATAGTTTTATGCCCGCTCCATAGATATTCGTGATATACGCGCGAGATATTCGTGAGAATCTTCAAAATGTCTTAAAAAATCTCTTGAAGATTCTCACGAATAATAATAATTATATAATAATATCTATGGACGATTATATATGAGTATCTCGCGAGAGTGTGGAGCAGGCATTATATGTTGTGCATAATTTAGTATAGGTATTGAATAAAAATACAATTTTATACAACAATATATTTATTCACAACATAAATTATAAACAAAATATTAATTTGTAATAGAACAAAAAAACAAATTTAATTTTATACAACAATATATTTATTTACAACAAATTATAAACATAATACCTATTTATAATAGAATAAAAAACATTTAATTTTTATTTATACAACATCATATTTATTTACAAAAATACAATTTTATACAACAATATATTTATTTACAACACAAATTATAAACAAAATATTCATTTATGATAGAACAAAAAACATTCAATTTTCATTTTCTACAACAATATATTTATTTACAACACAAATTATAAACAAAATATTTATTTATAATAGAAAAAAACATTCAATTTTCATTATATTATGTATATATTAGGATAAAATTCTTCGGCGTGCATCCATCGTCTGATTATGATTATGATGAGCCATAACACAAGTTTTTACTTAGCATGGGATTTTAGACGACATAGACGACTAGTTTATACTATTGTATATTATTGCGTGCATAATAATTTGAATTTGAATTATCGACATATCCCTTCAACTGTGGCGGCCATATTGCACAAATAATTATTCAAGACAAGGGTCAAATTTCAAACCTCGTCGTAATGGTCGTAAGTGTGTTTTAGAGCTATGAGAAGTGACTGTAGGCCATCTTTGTTATTTTATGTACACAATAATGTATGCAAGTCACAGCAGGAATGATATAGTTTACGATATACTGTGGTTAAAATAAAAGTCGAAGTTGTTAATCGAAAACGACGTAAAGTTTCAAAAGTTAAAAGGATATGTACTACGGTAAAAAATACTTAGATATGCCCTTACAGCAAAACCGTGGCATCTTTTTCAAATGTTGCAAAGACAATGATACACGCGCACATTGTCTAAAGATAATGCCTGATGCCTTTAGATTGGAAATTTTGTAAAAAAGTGACACATACATATTATATAATATGTATATACATAATATGCAAATCACAAAACAACGGTCTCAGAACGGTAAAAGCATATCTAAACTATATACAAAAATTACACAATCATTCTAACCTCCCACTCTGTTTTCATACAATACTCTCTTCACGCCGTAGTTGTTTATGAATAATTGATAAGAAAGGTATTATGGTGATGTATGATGAACCTTAAAATAATCCTCTATACACAATGGCACGCGACAGGATTCGCAACAGTAGGCGGTTCTTATATTTTTTTTGCCATTTTTCAGGCAAACAAAGCAACGCTTCCTAAGTTTCCGGTTGCACGCTGAGGCGCTCTCTAACGATACTAATGAGGCAGGCCAATGTGTAGAGAGGATAATTCTACCAGGTTGATGGTGCGTAGATCTACTGCTATATATTTACGACTCAATCTGCCTTTCCAAAGTGTAAGGCTTTCATCTATACAAATGTCTTTACTTAAAATATAATTTGCTTGAAGAGCTGAATTTAAATGTGCTAATATTGGTCTCAAACGGTGTAATCGGTCAAAGCTTCTGGCGCCAGTGTTGGAGGGATTTTCGTTATCCATAACGGGGTCGAAATCTATAAAATGTAACGCTCTATTTAACATTTCATACCTTTTTCGTGTAAAAATGCGTCTGAAAACTTCCGTTTTCAAGAGAGGATCGACAGAAAAATAACTTGTAACAGTTGGCATTCTGATGATCCCCAACATCATCCAGAACGAAAAGAAGCATAAAATTTCGTGCAAATTTGTGGGGTACCATTCAGCCTGGAATGCGGCAGCAGAAATTTTCGAAGCATATAGGTTCGTTTCGGCCACTACTAAACCTAAGACCTCATCGCTCCAATAGGAACGAAAAGCGTCATAGGCTGAATCGAAAAACCGAACCGAACCAGTACGCTCTGGCTGAAAATTTTCTTCTTGACCTTGAAAGGTATCCATAGGATACCATTCAAAGTCAAAGTTCTGGCGTTCCAGTCTATTGGGAGCATCAGCTCCATCACTGGCGTCGACAAATTCATCCTCATCTTCACTCTCACTAGTAACCCTTCCTCGTTCAGTACTGTCAACCACGGCATCACCTTGCAATCTCCTCTGTCGTCTCCTCACTACATCCATCGCCAAACTCAACAATTCAGGAGGAACGTCGGCATCATCCATCCATATTTCGTGGAGTGGCTGTCCCAACTCCCACTGCCGTCCTCCTCTACGACCCCGGTTCGGATACCTACCCCTACGTGCACTCTGTCCTCGCACACCCCTGACTCCCCTTCGGCCACCCCTTCTCCCACCCCTTCTCCCACTCGTTCCTCTTCTATTGCATTCTATTCCATTTCGTTCATCTCTTTCACGCTCTCCAGTCGATACATACAATGGGTGGCTATCCGGGGCAAGAAACTCGTCACCCGTCGTCTGTTCCTCCAGCGGCGCACCAGTCTCGTCGAACAGCAAAACCAGGCCACCTTCAGGCACCGTGATAGTGGCCCTATGAAAGCAAAAAAAAATAGAATTGATTTATACACAGGCAAAAATTAATTCGTGAACAACATACAACAGCAAACTTACGGTTCTGCTGACAGCGACAATGGCGATCGTGACCGGCGGAATTCTGTTTGTGGAGGCGTCACTGGGTCGTCCTAAAAAAAATTAAATAACTATAAATTAAAAATTTTAAAAACCCCTGACAATAATTTATATAAATCGGTATTTTATAGTGGCGGCCATCTTGGATTTGAAATTTGTCATCATGTATGGTATTCTACTATTCAAGCCCTTTCATTTGATATCCATTTTGAGGGAGTTGTGAAAAAATCGGTATTTGTGGTGGCGGCCATCTTGGATTTGAAATTTATCATAGTTTATAGTATTCTACTAGCCAAGACCTTTCATTTGATACCCATATTATAAAAAATTAAAAAATTATAAGAAAAAATATGTAATCCGCCATTTTGTGGCGGCGGCCATATTGGACCAATCACCAACCATCTTTGTTATTTTATGTACACAATAATGTATGCAAGTCACAGCAGGAACGGTATAGTTTACGATATACTGTGGTTAAAATAAAAGTCGAAGTTGTTAATCGAAAACGACGTAAAGTTTCAAAAGTTAAAAGGATATGTACTACGGTAAAAAATACTTAGATATGCCCTTACAGCAAAACCGTGGCATCTTTTTCGAATGTTGCAAAGACAATGATACACGCGCACATTGTCTAAAGATAATGCCTGATGCCTTTAGATTGGAAATTTTGTAAAAAAGTGACACATACATATTATATAATATGTATATACATAATATGCAAATCACAAAACAACGGTCTCAGAACGGTAAAAGCATATCTAAACTATATACAAAAATTACACAATCATTCTAACCTCCCACTCTGTTTTCATACAATACTCTCTTTACGCCGTAGTTGTTTATGAATAATTGATAAGAAAGGTATTATGGTGATGTATGATAAACCTTAAAACAATCCTCTATACACAATGGCACGCGACAGGATTCGCAACAGTAGGCGGTTCTTATATTTTTTTTTGCCATTTTTCAGGCAAACAAAGCAACGCTTTCTAAGTTTCCGGTTGCACGCTGAGGCGCTCTCTAACGATTCTAATGAGGCAGGCCAATGTGTAGAGAGGATAATTCCACCAGGTTGATGGTGCGTAGATCTACTGCTATATATTTACGACTTTGTGGACAATGTGATAGATGATTTGAAAGGATGGTATCTACAAGCTCATGGCGGAAAGCTAAATGATCACATTTTTTTGAGTAGATGACTGTACAAGAATGCGAGAGTTGAGAATGGATACATTGAGAAGGCGTTTAAAAAGTTTCATGTACCATTTTTTGCAACGTTTCCTTTCTAATAAATAAGGCTCCAACATCTGATCTTTCAGATCTACACCCCCCATAAATTTATTATAATCCAGCACTACTTGCGGTTTAAAAGGTACTTTGCGAGATGATGGTCTAGAAGAGACTGTAGGCAAGGCTGTAGATGCACTATGACAAGTGGAAATCATGGTTATTCGTTTCTTGTCTTGCCATCCTAAAACAGTGTTATCGCCTGAATGTCTGGCGACATTCTTGTCTCATTCTCAGAGCTTCTAACACTAGATGAACTAATTGAACTGGAGGAACTATTTGAGGATGAAGACGAACTAGATGGAGGCTTGAAATCGTCACCTGAATCGGTACCAGAGTAGTCACCAGTTGGACATCCAGATTCTTGTTCCTTTGTTGAATTTTCGTCGTCAATAACAGCATTACTAGGTGGGGAGTTTACAGTTGGTAAAACAGACTTACTGCCATCTTGATTGATTTTAGAAGGTGGAACTGAAGATTCGACGGGTTAATTTCTTTCAATGTATGATGTTAGATGTGTCGGTAATAGCAGGTTTTTTTCCCCGAGACAACATTTTATTTAATTCAAGAAACAACTGAAAATAAGTAAAAAAGATCGAAATAAATAAATTGTTCATACAATCACCACAGTTAGTTAACCCAAAACTAATTCGAGCTTTAAATCGGAACGCAATACAAACATAGTTATGTGAGTTTTTCCGTAGGACCCACATTTGACACATCATGCAATATATGCAAATCTATAGTAATGTATACAAATAGGTCGAAATAAAACAAACTTATAATAAACAAACTTTATGTAAGAAAATAATATACTGTAATAAATTTAGTCTTTGGATACCTTACATGGAACCTTATAACCAACGTAAATAGCTATTTGTACTTATAAAAATAGGAACATTTGGTGAAAAAACAACATACTTCTATAAAACTAACAATCACGAAACTAATTGTGAAAACGTAGGAAACAGTTCTTGTCCTTATTGAGACATAGTGCCTGATTACATTTCTGGCAAATTACGAAAGATTTGTCGTTACAACCAGGTAACTTACATAGCTTCCTTTGTAGTGTGTAAGTTAATTTCTGACGCAACGGCCTCCAATAAAGCTTGTTGCGTACCAACTTCTTGCTCAGTGGGCGCAATATTCAGTAAGGCTTCATTGTATTCTGACACATAGTCGTTTATTAGTTGCTTGATAACGGATACCGACTTAGGCTTCTTGATCCAGCCTTGGTAGTTCTTCAATGATTGCTCTCCTGCAATCTGTATAAGAATCTCTTTTGCCACATAAGCGATTGAGCTATTCGTCGACTTTACTGCTCTAAGATCTCGATTGAACCCATAATAAGGGTTTCCATCTACAATTCTTATTGCCTCCAAGAAAGCAATCATCTCGCCATCCGTTAATCTGTCTAACTTCCCCCACGGAAAGGATGAGTATCGCTAAATTGCTCTGCCACACACCAAAAAGGCAGTTATTCCCGAGCCAGAGACTTGTTCCAACCAAGGTTACCCGTAACCTCAATGCATGTTCGGGTATATCCGCGAGCCATCTATCGAACACGTCTTGAGCATTGTCCGCGTCTATGTATCGGCCAAAATTGGTATAAGTTGCTTTGATAACATCTGCATCCAACTTCACATCCTCGCCGATGTCGTCTTTGATCCCAGTGGTCACTTTCTCTAAAAATCTGTCTGAGACTGTCCCTCGTTTAGCAGCCCCGACATGAGTTGGATGGAGTTGGAAGATGTTACTACGAGCTGGAGCGCACTCATATACTGGGGTTTCGGTGCATGGTACGCAAGCCATAATAGATACCTTTGGCAATCCATGAGGTTTAGTTTATCCGGGGTTGGAACAGGGATCTTATCTTCTTCACCAACTTCAGCATTCGCAGCTCTTAGTTCCGCGATCCAGGGATCCACTGTTCGACCCCGATTATATACCGTCTCATTCAGTGCTAGGTAACTACACACCTTGATAAACTCCTTGTCAGCTTCGTCCGCAGGAAGGAGCATATTTACTGGGAGCACAGGCGCCATCAGCTCGCCTATCACCAGAGATTTCAGATAATCATGACTTCGCTGTGGTCTTCCATGTGCTAAGTATCTTGCACCACTGAATATTTGTATGGCCGCTGATATTATATCCACTCCTTCAGCTTTTATATCGTCTATTCTAGCGTTGGCGGTTACCAGCTTAGTGATGAACTCATCAGCCTTTAGTATTTCTTGGATATTCTCCCTTGTATCGACCCATCCTCTCACTTGAATCCTAATAGCTGCCATCGTCAAAAACAGGCACTGAAAACCGATGTATTTTTAAATAAGTAGTGTTAAATATTGTTGTATCTTCATACTTTCTTTATACTAAGTGAACAAGTTGATGTTCCATGAACCTAACCTTAGCTCAACTGTATATCCTATATTATGCAATTTAACGTTTACTAGCAATACACTTAGCCGCTAACTACTTATCTTAAAAAGACATATATTAATGGCTAATAATTATAACCTAATTAGACTTTTTTTTTTATAAAATGTGGTTTTGTATTTGCAATTTGTAATGTGTAAGTTCCTTTATAGTAATATCATATTAATGTAGAGTAAGCTAGATTGTAGATTTACCTTTAAGTTCATTTTTAGTTGGTAAGGAGGTTTATTGAGGTCTAATACAGTCTGTATTAGACCTCAATAAAGTATGGTCACATCTTAAGTCTACTTCTAATTGACTTCCCACCTAACACTTCACCTTATAGAAGACCAAACAGGAAAGTGTTCAATACCATCGATCCTCACATCTTTAGGTTGTACATTGAGTTTTGGCTTTCTTTTCATTCTGTCATCCAGCAAGTCAGATACGATTGAGGAAGGTCTTCCTCTCTTTCTTGTCATTGATGGCCCCCACACCAACATAATGCTTTGGCCACCTCCAGTCGAAATTCTCGTAACTTCATTATCCTTGTGTTTTGTTTCTGCACCTCAACTCTTTTATACATAAGCCAGCTGTTTATCAGCATTACATCTAGCAAATGATAGAACATTCTCATATACCACTTTCTTGTACGCATTTTTATTTTGTGTTTACCTATAAAAGAATCAAGCAAATCTACTCCGCCCATATGCCGATTGTAATGTTCAATAATTTTTGGTGCGTCGATTTCTATATATTGTTTACGTTTCTTACAGAAACGTTTTACTACACCGACAAAAGAAGTTGCGAGAACAACAGGTTTGCTGTCCAGCCACAACACTGATGAGACTGGTACTGTATCAATAGTAGCCCCTCACCTTCTGAATAACCTCGCGGCCTTTTGTCTGCCGTCAATTATTTTTGACATGGTATCTTCAAACTCTTTTCCATTCGACCCTTGTTTACGGTGCCTAATGTTTGAATGCCTTTAATGCCAAATAAGAGATCAATGCAGGAGACATATAATAATTATTGTAAAAAATCTTACGATTTTGGTTTATTGGAACACTGCGACATAGGCGTACAACAATGTTGCTACTCGCTCCTAAGTCATGTTCGTCGGGCAACCTCAACTCAGGATCATTTTCTGTGTCAGAGTAGATTTCAAAGTTTATCATCACTCAAAACCAATAACTTGTATCCCCATTTATGAGGTTTGTTTGGAAGATACTGGCGGAGAAAGTTGCAAGCTTTGGTAGTGCACATTTGCTCATCAACCGAAATTGTCTCTCGTTTTGGCACAGCCTGACATTTATTCTTCAATGTTTCCAATAAGGGTCTAATACGGAAAAGCTATCGTGTCCTGGTTCTCCTCTAGGTTTGAAATTTGTGTTGTCATTGAAGTGTATGACACTTGTGATTGAGTGTCATTGTTTCCATTATGAGTGGTATTCTTAATATAGAATTCCACAACATACGAATGTTAGGCTGTTGCACCAGTCCTAATAAAAGACATATAGGGTGGAGTGGTAGCCATTGAACCACCAAAAGTTTGAAGAGCTTTTGCACCGATTTTATTATAGTTTAGGGTCATATTTGTGTTTCTCTACGTAAGTTATTTTATTGAGCAACAAAATACGTTGAAAATTTTGAGTTACAGTGGTAAATATTTTACTTAGAGAGATTTAAAAAAAAAAACGAAAATGGTTCATTGTGTACACCGTAGAGTACGCTGTGAATCGGGGGGGTGGGACAAAATGAACCATATGGTACACAATGAATCATAATAATAAAAACATCGATTATTTCTTTATAGGGATATAAATAAAACATTATTTGGTTTCAATATTATGTTTTAATGTAATACAAAAAATTTAACATCTAATCAGTCAGTTGGTGTACTTCTATACAGGGTGTCCCAAGAAATAGTGTCAAGCGTAAGTCCAGAGTTAGAGCACCTCTTGGAGTACCCGAATCACCCCCATGTATGTTCCGCGATTATTCGTAGTTTTCGAGTTATAATTTTTTTTCTGACTTTTTGAAAAATTTCGATCTAAAAAACTTAAAAATTTAAATAAAAAAAAGTAGAACACATTTATTGTTTTTCTTTTTGCTACTGGATTATCTTAAATGGTACTTTTATGTCTAAAATAATCAGCTTCGTAACTTTGGTGAAAATTTAGAAAACAGTAGTGTAAAGTCAAAATTTTAATGTTAGTGAATAATTACTTAAAAATACAACTTTAGATTAAAAATCTAAATAGGCGAATTCATAGTTTCTAAGTATGTGTAAAAACTTCTCTTAAACTACTTTGGCTTAAATCGGCCATCAAAGACAGCGAGGTGAAAATTTCATAAAACTCGACATCTGAATAATTTTTTTTTAAATTCCAATTATTTATTAATAAACCAAAAATGATTGTAGAAAAGCTAAAAATGAATTATTTGAAGGTCAAAAATAACTGTTCCTGATGCCATCTTTAATAACCTTTGAAGGTTTATTATAACTAAGAATAAATGAAACAAAACGTTATTTTCAAAGTATTTATTATTCGATCGCTTAAAGAAAGTTTTCAAAATGACGACCTTCGTGCTCAATACATATTCTACATCGTCTAAAAAAGTTTTCTTTTAAATTTATAAATGCAATTCTGTTGTTTTTTATTTTTTCTTCTGCTTGTCTTAATTTTGTTCTTAACACTGTGACGTTTGTAATGTCCTTGGCGTATACTAATTCCTTGTAGTATCCCCAGACAAAAAAAAACCTATGGGGTTCAAGTCGGGGGACCGTGGCGGCCACGCAATGGGCCCTCCACGACCGATCCATCTGCCTGGAAATGTTTCAGACAAATGTCGTCTAACATTTCTAGCAAAGTGGCAAGGAGCGCCGTCGTTTTGAAAAATCATATTTCTCCGCGTTAGTAGGTCTACATCTTCTAATAAGACGCCGAGATCACGTCGTAGAAATTGCAAGTAGGCCTCGCCGTTCAGTCGGTCCGGTAGTTCGAACGGACCAATCAGCTGTCCGTTTAGGATGCCTGACCACAAATTGATACTAAATTGTTCTTGGAAATTACGAGGGGAGGTCCAAAAGTTCGCGGAATGAAAGGGTTGTTAATAAAATATAACAATAAATTTATTTTTCCTTTTCAATATAATCACTCTTAAGTGTAATACATTTATTTGATCTATGGATTAATTTTTCTAAACCATCGAAAAAATATTTTTTGTCTTTGGCCTCAAAATGCGCCGAAATTGCCCCCTTCACTTCGTTATCGTCGGAAAATTTCCTTCCCCTTAGCTCTTTTTTTAAATTTGGAAACAAATAAAAATCGCTAGGGGCCAAGTCTGGACTGTAGGGTGGGTGAACAAGTGGTTCGAATCCATGCGTGTGAAGAGCAGCCATGGCAACTCGGCTCTTGTGAACCGGCGCGTTGTCTTGCAAAAGCAACACACCCTTGGCCAATTTTCCACGACGTTTTTCTTTAATTGCCTCCTTTAACTTTTCCAATATTGTGGCGTAGTATTCTCCGGTTATAGTGGTACCTTTTTCTTTATAATCAATCAGTAATATTCCCTCACAATCCCAAAAAACAGTGGCCATCAACTTTCCAGCCGATTCTGACACTTTGAATTTCTTGGGAGGTGGTGTACCCTTTTTGTGCCATTGCATGGACTCCTGTTTTGATTCAGGTTCAAAGTGATGAACCCATGTTTCATCTCCAGTAACAATCCGCTCCAAAATCTGCACAGGGTTGTCTCCACACACCTCCAAAAAGTGCTTAGACGCGTCGATGCGCTGCTGTTTTTGAAGCGGCGTGAGCATTCTCGGCACTCATCTTGCACTGACTTTTGTCATGCCCAAGTGGTCGTGCAGGATCCGCAAAATGGTTGTATCTGATACTCCAACAAATGCAGATAATTGTTTTTTCTTTAAACGTGTGTCTTCCAGTACAAGTTTTTCGACTTTTTCGACGATGTCTGATGTGGTGGCCTCAACTGGCCGCCCAGAGCGAGGGTCGTCTTCAATTGAATCTCGACCATGTTTGAAAAGTCCATGCCACTTATAAACCATTGTTTTATCAGGGCACTGATCTCCATAAACGGCTTTCATTTCATTTAAAATGGTTTGAACGTTTTTTCCTTGCTTGGTAAGGAATTTTATCACAGCGCGATGTTCAATTTTCTCCATAGTTGCAGTTTGCTTCCGGATTGACTTGTTTAGCAGGCGAGTACTCGTAAACGAATGGCGCTATAGGGTTGAGATTTTATATATATACTAATTATGAGTGCTCAATTAGTATGACACTAAGCGAGCTACCCTATCCCCACTCCATCCCCTCCATTCCGCGAACTTTTGGACCTCCCCTCGTAGATTCCCTTGTGAGGTGTGGATTTTCAATACTCCACGAATGGTAGTTATGCGCATTGAACACCCCACATCGCTTAAAATGTGATTCATCAGTCCATAGAATATTTTTAAAGAAATTTTCATTTTCAGCTTGTCTCCGTAACATTTCCTGACAAAATGCCACCCTTCGCTGGTAGTCTGCGGGCTTGAGCTGCTGAACTTTCTGGATGTGATATGGGTGAAAACGCTCTTGACGAAGTATTCGATGTGCTTGTGATTTTGGAATTCCGATTCGACGTTCTATTGTTCTTACACTAACTGATGGCTCTCTTACCACTTATTCGAGCACTGATTGGACAGTATCTGGGTCACTCATTTCAGATGGGCGCCCCGATCTTCTATCTGGTAGGCGTCCTTCCATGTAAGAGTTATGTACTCTTAAAATCATGCGATGATCAGGCCAAGTTTCAGGCTGAGGTCCACCTCCACTTTGTACTTGCTGCCGGAACAACCTGGCTGCTTCAGAAGCATTTCCTCTTGCATATCCATAAAAGTAATGCATAAGAGCATATTCTTGCGATGAAAAAGACATCACAAAATGAAGAGCTCGAAAAGTCCGTTAAGAATGCCAAATTTGTCAAAGTCCCGTATTCACACAAAACCAAATCGTAATCGCACTCAAGGTCCGTAAAGAAAGCAAAGTTCGTCAAATAATGAATAATCACAAATAAGCGTATCGTACGTAAGGCGCAAACAAAAGCAGGCAAACGACTGACGCCAGGACACAATAGGCGCTCGCACTACACCCCGGCCCCCGCCTCATCCCCTTGTCACTAAAGAGTAACATTCCTCAGTTACAGTTATCCATTACGCCAATGAGAGTGAGAGAGATAGCAATAATGCGGTTTCTTTCATATCCTCTCACTCAGACAATTTTTTAGCAGGTAAGTACTGCGTTACATCCAACACTACAACCGATGTGATCCGCGAGATAAATATTTAAATATGGGTTTCATGTAGTTAATTTTTGCTAAATTGTAACTAATCTGAACCTTAGAAATTATAAAAAGACCAGATATTTTTTTTATCATCTGATAGCAACTTGGCAAATTTTATGAAATTTTCACCTTGCTGTCTTTGATCAGCCATCAAAGACAGCAAGGTGAAAATTTCATAAGCCAAAGTAGCCCTATTAAGTACTTCTTTTTTTAAATGATTATGAAAGCAGAGTCTAGAGAAGTTTTTACACATACTTAGAAACCATGAATTCGCCTGTTTAGATTTTTAATTTAAAGTTGAGATTTTAAGTAATTATTCACTAACATTAAAATTTTGACTTTACACTACTGTTTTCTAAATTTTCACTAAAGTTACGAAGCTGATTATTTTAGACATAAAAGTATCGTTTAAGATAATTCAGTAGCAAAAAGAAAAACATTAAAATGTGTTTTACTTTTTTTTATTTAAATTTTTAAGTTTTTAAGATCGAAATTTTTCAAAAAGTCAGAAAAAAAATTATAACTCGAAAACTACGAATAATCGCGGAACATACATGGGGGTGATTCTGGTCCTCCAAGAGGTTCTCTAACTCTGGACTTACGCTTGACACTATTTCTTGGGACACCCTGTATAATCATTTATTACCATCAATAATATATTATACATTTTTAATGATACGAGGGCGGGTCAATAAGTCCGTGACTTTTGGAATAAAACACAGATTTTTTGATAAATAAATAATTTTATTTTTCAACGTAGTCCCCCTTGAGCTCTATACACTTTGTCCAACGCTTCTCCAATTTTTTTATCCCTTCCAAAAAATATGATTTGTCGAGGTCCTCAAAATAGGCCTTTGTTTGCGATCTCGCAAATTTCTTCACAGACTTCATCATTGGAGTCAAATCTTTTTCCGCCGAGCCATTTTTTCAGGTTTGGGAACAAGAATCTTGAGAATAGGGTGGATGTGGGAGCAATTCATAGCCCAATTCATGGATTTTTGCCATGGCAACTGCACATGTGTGCACCCTTGCATTGTCTTGGTAAAAAAGAACTTTTTTCTTGGCCAAATGAGGTCGGTTTTTTTTCAAATCCTCATTGAAGCGGTCCAATTAGTTGGCATAATATTCCCCATTAATTGTTCTTCCCTTTTGAAGATAGTCAATGTGGATTATCCCACGTGCATCCCAAAAAACAGTCGCCATAACTTTATTGGCTGACAAAACCACCTTGGCCTTCTTTGGCGCCGATTCACCCTTAGAAACACACTGTTTTGACTGTTTTTTGTCTCTGGTGTGTTGTGATGGATCCATGTTTCGTCCACGGTTAAAAAACTCCTCCATATAGTGATTAAACAACGCCAAACCTTCCTGTGAAGTTGTTACACGATTGCGTTTGTGGTCGACTGTGAGCAAACGCGGCACCCATCTTGCGGAAAGCTTTCTCATGCCCAAGTGATCATTCAAAATTGAAACCACTGAGCCATGCGAGATGCCTATGGCTTCCACAATCTCTTGCACTTTCAATCTTCGGTCGGCCAACACCATATCGTGAATTTTTTCGATTGTTTCGGGTGTAGAGACCTCAACTGGGCGTCCAGGACGTTCGGCATCTTCAGTGCTTGTACGGCCACAACAAAATTCAGTAAACCACTTTTTTACCATTGAAATCGATGGTGCAGAGTCCCAATAGTATTTATCAAGCTTAGCCTTGGTCTCGGTAATGGTTTTTTTTCGCAAAAAATAATGCTTAATAAGCACACGAAATTCACTTTTTTCCATTGTTTCCTTAAGTTACTGGATAGTCTGATAAAGATAGCTGTAAAACACAAACTAACTGACGCAGCAAGTTCAAATTTTGATAGGAGTCAACTGACAGATGCCTGTTGACAGGAGTAGTGTTGCTTTTTCAGTAAGGAGGTTAGAAATTCAAAAAGTCACGGACTTATTGACCCGCCTTAGTAATAAAGTCTCTTGTTAATTAAGAAAGGAATTTTTAATTGTTTTACAATGAATATCGCTATTAAACTAATCAGCCTTTAGTTTACACATAGGTAACTTATAAAATGACATTTTCTTATAAACGAAACAAAAAACTTCAACAATCTTCTAAAATACTAAATAATACTTAAAATCTGGTATAATCAACAGTATCTCAGTATAATGAAGTAATTAATATCTAAAATTCAGTAATGAGTTAATGACTTATCGATTGGAAATTTATAAGTGGCTTGTCGGCGTATTGTGCCTGTAGTTTTTGGAGGAGATAAAATATATTTTATATCATTTCTATTTACACCTGCTGTGTCAGGTTCTAGAGGTAATGAAAATGTTTGTGCTACTTTATTTTTTAGCTTAAAATATGACACATAATAATCACAGTCTTCTCCTTCTAATTCCTCTAAAATTTGTGCTATAAAGTATACTTTAGTTTTTTTTGTTTGAAATGCAATAATCACATGATCTTCGGGAAGAGGTTTCCGTGATAGTGGAGGAAAATTATCGCTTAAAATAATTTCCTCCTCTTCAGACTCCTCGAAAAAGATTTCGCCACCAGAAGAAGACCCACTTGATATAACATATTCTTCATCTTCCTCGTCTGATGTAGTAACAGATTTTTCATTTTTAACATTGCTTACAAATATATCCTTTTTCACTACCTTAGCCTTTTTTCGGCTCCTGTTTTCTGCTAAAGCGTCTTTCTCCGGGGTGTCTGTGGCTATCATACTCTTGCCTGCTTTCCTCTTGAGCTTTTTTTGCGTGGACCTGCCTTTAAAGGCGGTCTAAATATTTTTGGTGAAATAAAATTATCTGGAATCCTGGTTGTTATAGGAGAGAGTGCCTGAGTTGACGAGGATGTAGTAGCCTGATTGTTAATTTTAGAAGTAGATGCAATGCAATAAATTTCTGTCTTTTGACTGGATGGTATTACTTGCGGAGTATTTTTGTAAGTATCTAGTGTGACATTAGATAAATTTTCTTTTGTTTTATTATCTATAGCTAGTGATGTTTGCTGGTCATATGAAGAAGACGGTACTGGTACGCTATTGTGATATGCATCAATAGTATTCTCCATTTCTGCATCAGATTCATCATTGTCATTGTAAAAAGCGGGAGTTAATATAGAAGCTGAACCACAACGCTCCATATCATTATGTTCTTGGCAATCTACTGGTGCATTTGTAATTTTTTCTGGTTCTGGTCTATCAGTAACTTCGCGGGGTAAAAAATCTACTTCAGTGAATATTTGATCATCGAAGGGGAATATACCGCATTTTTGGAAAGCTTGTGTTATATTTGTCGGTGTCATAGCCCTCATATCCGCTACACCAACAAATTCAGCTATATTATAAATGCTTACAGTTTTGCCCGGATTACGTAATAGCCAAGAGTCTATCGCGGCATTATAATATGTCTTGAAAGGAGCATTGAGCCCAACATCTAAAGGTTGCATCCTGGCCGTAGTATGAGGATGAAGTGTAAGTACAGTTATTCCTGAAGCTTTAGCTACATGTAATGCTTCTATAGACAGGTGACTTTCGTGATTATCAAGGATAAGTAAAGCAGGATTATCAATTGATGCTGAACTGAACTGCAACAAATGAAAAACAAAATAAAGTTTCTTAAGCTGAGTCACATTCGAAACATCAAGCAAAAGGTATAATTAACAAAAAATCGTAAATACCTTGATGAAGTGCTTCATAACTTCGACAAATAATTATTGTGCGTTCATCCATCCACTAGGCGTGGCCAACCCGAGTGTCCCTGGAGGTGCCCCATGCAGCATGTGAGACTTAAAGTTTTTTCGAGGGAAGATCATAGCTGGAGGTAATGCCTGGCCTATCGCGTTCACAATACAGCAAGTGGTCACCAAAATCCCACGTTCACCACTTGTGACTCTGCACACATTATTTCCTCTCGCTGCTAGTACTTTTTGTGGTCGTTGCACAGTAGTAGTAGAAGTTTCATCTCGATTATATATACGAGTTCCGTTAGCAAATGATGGATTGCGATTTAACACCTGTTTAAGATTATCGAAAAAATTTTGGACATTACTTTTGTTAAAAGCTCTAGCCATACTACAAGCCTCGGGTTTTTTATTGATAATTGAGGATGTCTCGCCCTAAAACCTCTCATCCAATCTCGTCCTGCCATTTTAGGTAGTTGCCACGAAGGCGGCATATTAATTTTGTTAATTTCTGCCATTTGGTAGGCGATTCTGCGACAATCTTTGGATGTTAAACCGTAAAATTTATTTGCACAGTCTAACACGTACTCCTTCAAACTCTCTTCTTGTTCATTAGTAAAAACTTTACTGGCATTGTAATGAGGTTCGCAATGTTGGATAGGGAAGCTCAGTATCTTTTGCCGCTTTTCTAATACTAACTCCCGTTAGGTGTAGTTGTATACCTTTTCGGATGGCTTCAGGTGGAATAGCCCCTTTCTTGCGAGCTTCCCTTCCCACTGTGTTTCGACCCATGCTGAAAAAATAATAATATGTAAGTAGGTACGCAATTGATTATAATACGATGGCTAAAATAATACGCCCAGTTTAATGCAATGTACACAATGAACCATCCTGTAGTACACATTGAACCACGGTTCATTGCGTACCCAGATTTAATGGTTAACTGTGTACCACTACCCCCTTAAGAAACGTTAGGTAATATTGCTGCGAAGGCGTTCGTCAAAGTGATTTAAAAAATGTACACAATAAAGCCCAAATACCAATAACATACGCAGAATACACTGCTAATTTAGTAATGGTTATAACAATGAAGTAATTAAAAAAAGAAACTCACATTTTTGTCGTCGTTTTTACGTGTCAAAACACAAACATGCGATTGACGCGTGTGCTTATGGCGGCAAATGGCCGGCGACTGGAGCAAACAGCGCAGCGCGGGGAGCAGGTCCTGACACGTATATTGCACGAACTGGCAACAGCGCGAATTGTCGTTAGCTATCGTGGTTCAAAAGGTACACGTGGTTCATTGGCTACCATACTACCCTACCTAAATATTTTTTTAGCCCCGTCTTAGTTACCGAAACTGGCTTTGAACAATTTTTCTGAATGCTGTATTTAGTAGATTCCTCGGCAGTGTGATCCAGCAAATCGTCGTCAAAAAAGTACAAAAAATATTGCAATGGTGTTTCAAAACTAATGAATGGTTGTTCTAACTTGTCCACTCCAGTAAATGTACTATCAGGTGGCTGAAATTCCATCTTCTTCCATATGTATTGCCTGTTTTTAGGTTTAGGCCTCGCAGGCCTGACTGGCTGTGGGGAAGGTAAAATGAAGCGGGGAATAAGTGTTCTACGAGATTGTGATCGGCTGGATCTCAGGTTAGTTTGCCTGGAGGTACATGGTCGTGGTGAAAGGCTGGCTGTATTACTGCTTGTTTGCTCTGTCACCAACATACTGCTTGACCCTGGACTAGGTATGCTTACGTTTTCATCGAAGTAGTCATCCTGTAGCAATGCGGGACACGAGTCCATTTCATTCATTACCAAATCCTGAATTCTGATCAAGTCGTCATCGCTTTCCTCATCGGACAGTTCCAGGTCATCTTCACTATCAGAAGGAATTTCAAGGAAGTGCTGAATTTCATCAGAATTCAATCTTTTCCTACGGCTCATCTGCAAGCAATACATTATTTTTAAAGACAATCAATGCACTGTGTGCCATATCTGTCACATATAAAAATGTTGTATTTTTATAAACTAATTATATATAAAATAACAAAATAACAAATAGAAACATAAACTTACCTGTATCAATTTATTTGTAGCCAAAATATTCAAATTTATCACTTTTTTTGTTAATTTTATGCACCACTTGTTGACGTTTTAAATAATTCCGTTGGTTTTGTAAAAAACGTAAAAGAACACGTAGCTAGAGGCATCTAATTAAATTTTTGGTACTAAATATGAATAATCGATTAATCATGGTTAGTTTACTCTTTACTAGATGACGCCACTTGGTTCAATTATTGAAATATTTTAATGTTTTCGGTATGTGCCATATGTGTGTCACTATGCGCTGTCATGTCACGTGTATAAATTGGTCATGTATCAGCGCGGTTCGAAAATATAATTCGTGTGGAGAAATGTTCTGCATATTTTCAAAATCAATGCCTGATTTTTTTTATATGCATCTCTTAAAAGGTCCATACAATCTTTAAGTTGTTGTGGTGTAAACACAGTTTCAGCTGATTCATACAATACGGTCCAATTATTTGTGTGTAAATGAAATAAACAAACACGTGCACTATCAGGAACATACAGGCTAGTCTCAATCAGAGTATCTTTTCAAAAATAATGGTACTCGGTGAAAATCCTCATTTGTACAGCCTCGAAATACACAGCGACGAGAGGTATTCGCTAATCCTCTGTAAGATGGAACTGAAGTTGGATTTAAAAGCTCCTCATTATCATGTTTCTCTACTTGATTTACTTTTGCATTAGCCGGACCAGCAGGTACATCTTATTCGTGTCTTATTTCTGCATTTCTTGGTTCTTGTCGGTTTCCAGCTACCCAACATCGATAACACATGTACAATACTCCCAAAGTAATAATGCGCATATAAATCTTCGTCACTGTTCGGCAACGGTCGTATGTCCCGAGCGTCGGAAGACGATATATACTAGTCAAAACAGAATAAGGGCCACCACGTTTTTTAAGTGCCTTCAAGAATTTATGCGATTACAGGATAAATTAATGAATAAATTAGATACATTAATTAATTTTAAATTATTTAATCTTAAAATAATGAAAAAAAAAATATTTAAAAAAATGTTTTAAAACATACCGAAAAATCAAATATTGAGGGAAAATTATAGAGAAAGAAATAACTGAATAACTAAAAAAATAAAAAGGTGTTCATTTATTTTATTTTTTTTAATATCTGGTATGGCCTCCTCGTTTTCTAATGTACTCTTCCAGTCTGGTAGGTACACTCTCCACAAGGTGAACAATTGTTTCTTGCGGAATTTCTTCCCAGCTTCTTTTCAGCGCGTCGATCAGCTGTCTCTCATTGTGGACGGGTTGATCTGTGCTTCTGACCTTTCGTTTTAAGATGTCCCACATGTGCTCGATGGGATTCAGGTCCGGACTGTTCGCAGGCCAGGGCAAGACCTGTATACCAGCGGACTCTAGGGCTTCCCTGGTGACTCTTAGCTGTGTGTGCGCGAGCATTGTCGTGCATCAGGTGGTTTCCTGCGCCAACTCTGTGTGCATATGGGGCCACGTGGGGTCCTATGACCTCCTCGATGTATCGCTGAGCCGTTATCGTACCTCCACTGAGAATGACTAGCTCGGTTCTGCCAGACATAGAGATTCCTCCCCACACCATAACGTTAGGACCCCCAAATCTATCACTTTCATGTATGCAGGCATCGGAAAATCGCTCTCCTTCACGTCTCCAGACTCTAATGCGACGATCATCACTACAAAATTTCACTTTGCACTCGTCAGTGAACAATACTCTGCTCCAATCACTCATATTCCATACGAGATGCTGCCTGGCAAACGATAATCGGTTTGCCCGATGAGTACTCGTTAAGGGAATTCGTACTAATCGTCTTCTGGAGAACTGCTGGTCCTCGTGTAACCGATTTCTAATCGTTTGGTCACTGACGCTGGTTCCCGTCGCCTGCCGCAGACGGTTTTGTATAGAGCGGGCTGTGGTGGCGCGCTCTCTACGGGCCATCAAGCGCACGTAGCGGTCCTCCTGTGCGGTGGTTGCTCGTACTCTACCAGATCCCCGTCTTCTGGTTAGTGCCCCAGTCTCTTGAAATCGATTCCAAGCATTTTGAATCGCTCGCCGAGAAAAACCGAGCTGCAACGCCACAGAACGCTGTGAATGGCCTTCTTGCAGTAATGTTACGGCCCTAGATACGGTTGCTAAGTCCATATGTCGTCGAATTCTCTGCATGATGTCCTGAAAATGATAATTAAGGCACTAGTAAAACAAAACTTTAACTGCTCCTGACGAAATCTTTATTTGAAATGAGTTTAAAATCTGTCTTAAAATCAGGTAGAGTCATGTGGTTACAATAAAGTGTCCAAAACTATCCACTTCAAAAAAATATCGAAGTGGAGTACATAAAAAAAACTTTGCTAACACGTGTGCTAACACCATCATAAACCGTCAGCCACTTAACAATCCATTAAAAGAAAGTAATCGCTTCCAACGACAAAAAAGACGCGTGGCCCTTATTTTGTTTTGACTAGTATATATACAGGGTGTTCGGCATATGGATGGACAAACGAAAACCGTGGACCCGTGGAGCCTTCTGCTATACATTGAGGCCTAATTACAAGACTCAGACCCAATAGTTTTTTTTTAAATAATTTTTTAAGTTAATTTCGAAAAAAGTCAGTTTTCAAACTTCAAACGAATATAAATGTACTTTTAACATTGAAAATCCAAACATGCTTTTGTAATAATTATCTGCATTAGTTGTAGAATCAAATTAAATTCAGTTTTGGAGCAAATTCTATGATAATTTAAATTTAAATTTATTTCCAAAATTTATTTTATAACAATTGTTCGAATTGGTGCCCTTGACTTCTTATGCATGCTCGGCACCGTTTTAAAATTTCCACTATTGTTGTTTGAAATATCATTTCGGCTTTCATTTTTTCGAATGCTTCATTTATTCTAATTCTTAACTGCTCTCGACTGGGCACCACGGTTGCGTACACTAGCTCTTTGGCTCTACCCCAGACGTAAAAGTCTATTGAGGTAAGGTTGGGCGACCTTGGTGGTCAAGGAATTGGACCACCCCGACCGATCCACGAGTTCGGGAACACATTATTAAGGTATTCCCTCACACCTATGCTCCAATGGGCTGGGCAGCCATCGTGTTGGAACACAAAAGGTCTGTCTTCTTGTAATACTTCTTCTACTAAACCGGGCAAATCATTTTACAGAAATTCTAAGTAATTATTTCCATTAATATTGTCCGGTAAATAATGCGGCCCGATTAGTTTATTTCCAATGACCCCAGCCCAAACATTTACACTGAATCTTCTTTGAAATTTTCTCGGTCTCGTCACTCGTGGATTTTGGTTTTTGGGTGCCCAGTAATGGAGATTATGGTAATTTGAAATACCATCCTTATCAAATTTTGATTCATCTGTCCACAGAATACTTCTTAAAAAGTTTTCGTCTTCCACGTCAGTGTGTAGTAGATGTCGACAAAATTCTACGCGTCTACCAAAATCATTATCTTGAAGATCTGAAAACAAAGAAAAAAGGCTTGAGAATTTAAAATAAGGAAGACTAGATCTAGGCTTTGGTACATATTCAGTCTCTTTACGGAATTAAGAAAAATCTATTGTATCCATACCTTGCACGGGAGTGTAATGGAAAGCATGTAGCCGATTTTCCCGGAGAACTGCCCACACTTTCCATATGCCAAGGCCCAGCATTGCAGCTACCTCTCTTATACTTTTATTAGGGTTATTATTAAATTCTTCTAATACACGTTCGTCTGTAGCAACATGATGTTGTCGTACATTCACCCTCGGTTCTTGATAACGCAAATTACCCGTTTCTCTAAAAAAACTGCTGTAGCTATTATCAGTGCATGAATGTTTGGCAGGGACAAGCGCAGAGTTAAGGCAATAACAGGGAAACGACGTTTCCAAACTCCAAATGTGCTAAAATAAAATAAAAAAAATATTGTCTTATAAACAATTCTATCAAATGTACATTATATAATAGCATTGACAAATTGTAAAATCATTACCGTTCAACAGTATTTCTAGTTTTAATATGGGCTTCATTGTATCTATTGTCAGCAGCTGTAGACGGATTTAGAATGGGTGTCAATAGATAAGGTCTGTTTGGATAGGCACTGTCTCCAAGCATCCATCGGTTCCCAAATTCACCAGCACACTGAGCTAAAAAATGTATTAATATAATATGTATTATTTATTCTAAATCGAGTTTCGATTAGGGTAGTAAGGGTTCCTCGCTAACTATGGAACCTAAGAATGTTGAATTTACTTAAATTATGACTGGAACTTCTGAGAATTATTTTTTGAATGTAGTGATTGAAGGACATCATGATAATATATTATGTAGGTTATAGGTAGTATGACTGCCTTTACAGCAAATAAATGAATTTGAATTTTACCTCTTAGGATTGAGTTATTGAAGATGGTGGCATCATGTGCAGACCCCGGCCACCGAGCCACAACATTCATTAACCTCAAATCTGCGTCACAGACTCCTTGAACATTAATAGAAAAGTAACCTTTTCTATTTCGGAGCTCTTCGCCTATTATGTGACCTAAAAATAAATAATAACTATTAATTATCACATTCAATTTGATCAGTGATCATATTAGGTACATAATAATAACTTTAATATTTGTAGAATAGAATAGAATAGAATATACTTTATTGCGTTCAAAAGTTGTAGTACAAACAAATAATTAAATATACATTCAACAAGGACACATGAACACAAAGTCACTTGTACTTGTACTTATATAATTTGATAAGTGGGTGTTACTTACATGCTGATGGTATGCGAATATGGGTGCAATCTATTGCACCTAAAACACGAGGAAATCCAGCTATTCTGTAAAATTTCTCAGTGCCATTTTGGTGGACAAAAATGTATTTATCATACAATCTGGCAATTGCTGATGATATGTCCCTCACTATTCTACTTGCAGTGGATTTGGACACTCCAACAAAATCGGCTACAGATATAAGCATTGTCCCTAATGCATAAAAACGCAAAGACAATAATAATTGATGAAGCGGTGAGACTCCATAGTTTCTGCAAAGAATTTGAGTTGTAAATAACACATTATTTACCTATAAGTACATGTTTAATGTATATATACCTAGTGGATACGGTTTTATTCCTAGACATAACTTACCTTGACGAGGTAACACGTATGAAAGGCATTATTTCATTTAACAATAATTCCACTGCAGGTTTAGATAACCTAAACCTAAAAGTAAAGTCAGCTTCATCGAGACTCTGCATATAGTTAATTCTTCTCATCCTACGTGAACAGCGTCTCGGGGCATCTTCTTCATCACTCGAAATCAGTATGAGATCCTCAAAATCACTACTATCACTGCTTGAGAGTATAGACAAATCCATATTTTAAACAGCAAAACCGAGAAATTCTTAAGATTGCAGATTCGGATCAAAAAACCGATCGAAAGAAACGTCAAAACTGTGAGATAGGTTATGAATACACTCGAACTGTCATTTTCAAACGGAGGGCTATCCAAAA
Organism: Phengaris arion; assembly: GCA_963565745.1. Classification (NCBI taxonomy): domain Eukaryota; kingdom Metazoa; phylum Arthropoda; class Insecta; order Lepidoptera; family Lycaenidae; genus Phengaris; species Phengaris arion. The sequence continues at coordinate 2,762,567 of OY751444.1, read as the reverse complement.
TCATAGAGCGAACCTCCCATGGATGGCTTGCAACCACAGATTGTAATTTCAATCTGTGGATACATTATTGGCACACTCAAACACAAATATGGATTCAAATATCGATCTTGGATTGGTAAAAACGGATTAGGATCGTATATTGGGCTCAGCCGTTAGTCGTCGGTATGTAGTAGCAAAAGTTTGGTGGCTAGGCAGTCGACGGTTAGGATAGCGCTCTTGGTATAGTCTTTGTGCTTCACGTCCATTGCAATTAGCGGCTCCATACACCAACAACGTATTGGCGTATTCTTAACAAACTGAAGCAACAACAATAACGTAAAACGATAACAAAATCACAAAACTAAAACAATAACAGTAAGCGCAACGGACACGTCAGATCGCAGAGGCAATTCAGACTCGACAAATAAGTAAAACAATTTTTTTCCAAAATTAACGTTTGACTGATAAGGAATAGACAAAATCAAACAATAGCGCAATTGCAGAGTGAAATAACAACCCTTTTTCTACCTGCTATGTACGTACGGCTATTGTCCAAATTCAACAAAAGAGACAAGAGATAGTATCGTGACTGGTAAGAGAGAGACATACTACTAGCTCCCACGTGTAGTGTTAGTGAACATACCGAAAGCAATTATGACAAATTGGCTTGTACTTGATTTAAGTTTTCGCAAATTGAGTCTTATGAATTAAGGCCCCGTTAGTTTAAATTGCGATTTACTCTAGTTATTTTTAAACAAATATGTGCAAATTGTATACCGATATAAAGGGTATGAACCACAGATGTTTTCCTAGAATTTTAAGTGGTCTAAAAATCATAGTGTTTTTTTTAAGAATTTCAAAGTGGAATATGAAAATTATTTTTTCACTTTGTTTATCGTTTAAGGACTCGTATCTAATTTTATATCTAACATGCTCCAAAACTGAATTTAATATGATTCTACAACTAATGCTTGTTCGTTAGTTGGTGACAGAATCGCTCTTTCTTTACTCTTCAACTCTCCATTGCCAACTTTTAGCAGCATCTCTGGAAATAGCCTGTTCTCGCGTGAAGATGACGAAACCCTCATATTAGTTTTAAGCTCTAATTTATTGGCATGTGGCCAAAGGTTGGATCTTTTTAGGCAAGCATTTATTTCGTCAGCACGTGTTCCTCGAGTCACAACTGGTAGGATTTGACGGAAATCTCCTGAGAACAGAATTGTACATCCACCCATAGGTGAATTTTTGTTGCGCAAATCGCGCATTGTCCTATCCAGTGCTTCCACAGACGTCTTGTTTGACATGGTAGCTTCGTCCCAGACTATTAATGAGCAGTCACGCATCAATTTTCCTGTATTGCTCTGTTTAGAAACACTACAGACGCTGTTATTATCATCGGTGGCGATTTTCAGCGGGAGCTTGAATGTGGAGTGTGCGGTTCGGCCTCCTTCCAAAAGCCTAGCGGCAATGCCGGATGACGCAACAGCTAACGCAATTTTTCCGATAGATCTCACTTTTTTTAAAAGCAGATTGATTAAAAATGTTTTTCCTGTACCTCCTGGGGCATCAAGAAAAACAATTTCCCTTCATTGTTATCAATTGTTGATAGTAATGCAGTGAATACTTTTTTCTGATCGATGTTTAATCGTGGCTCATCTTGAGCTATATTTTGTAAAAGTCTCGTTTGATCGTATGATGTTTCTCTTGTGTATTCGGCACTGTTAGTTAAATCTGAGTTAGTAGTATTAGCTGGCACCGGCAGCCCAAAATCCTTGATCAATTTACCCGAAAGTAATTGCACTACTTTGTTCAATTCCAATAATGCTTCGTCAAATATGTTTTGATCATATTGTACATCATCTGAGTTTAACTCTCGCCGTCGCCGAATCAGAATATCACTGGCCATATTTTCTTGAAATTTATTCCATAGATTAACAGAATCAGTTACTTGACAAAACACTACTATGACGGCAAATAAATATCTTAATGATGTAGCTGAACTACAAACAGCTGCTTCTGATAATGTGTTTTCCCAGTGAGAATCGTCTTCCAAGAGCCCCATAGCTTTGCATGCTGCTTGATAAGTATTGTAAACAACACCTTGTACAATTCTTAGGTGTGCAAAGGATGTCGGGCCTTTTACAATATGCAGTAACATTCTCAGATAAAAGCATTCGCTGTTGTTGGGATGAACCACGTAGACTCTGCCAAGAGCATCCGTTTTTTTTACTCCGGGGAAACCATCAACCGCAGTACCTTGTTTTCGCCGTTGAAAAGTTTTAGAACTCTGGTTCCATGTATAGTAACCTGGAACTCTGTCATATGTCAGTGTTTTCGCGAAATCATCTTGAGCACATAACTTGAAGAATGCTGTCAATGTTGTATCCCGCGGGTTATTAACAACTTCTTGTATATTGTTCTCTGTGAAATACAGTGTGAGTCCTTATAAAGTGCACATATTAAAATCAGGGAAACTACACCCCATTTTATCGACGGGAAAAATATTAAAAAAAATTAAAAAAATTATTTGAGTTTTTTATGATGTTTTTAAAATTTTGAGTTGCACCTGTTGACCCTATTTAGATAAAACGTCATAATTTTTAAACTAAGTGTGTTATCGCAGTGGAATAAATTTTGTGATGATGACTAATAATAAGCCGTACCCATAAAGTCAAAATATCCAAGAAAACTAACCTTATAAATTTATAATTAAGTGAAACTTGAAGAAAATCTGGATTTTTTTTCATCATTTTTGCAATTGATTTACAATTTCTCCTAAAATCATGTTATTAACCCTACTTTTTTTTTATTCCAGCATATTCTACGTATTATTAGCTTTCTAAAAGTAAAATTTGCAAGTTTATTACTTAGATACAACTTCTTAAATCAGCGTTTAAAAAATGCAGTTATCTGAGTTAGAGCTGGAGAATGATTTAAACAAAAGTATTTTTCAAGCATAAATCATTTATTACCTTTAACTAATTAAAAATAAATCAAATCAGTAATTATCCTAATGCATCAAATGTTCGAAATGACCACCCTGTTGTTGCATACACATTGTAGCGCGAAGCAAAATTTGCTGCGTTGCCCTTTGAATCATATCGGGATCATTTTTAATTTCATTGGCCACACGCAAAACCCTTTCTTCAAGTTCCGCTTCTGTATTAATTTGACTGCTGTACACCCTTTGTTTCATGGTCCCCCATAAAAAATAATCCATAGGTGTGAGATCGGGGGAACGCGCCGGCCACCCAACTGGTCCTCCTCGACCAATCCAGCGACGTGGATAATTGTCATTTAAATATGACCTGACGATCAGCGCATAATGGGCGGGACATCCATCCATTTGGAGCATCATTCTGCGACGGGTTAGAAGTGGCACATCTTCCAATAGCCACGGCAGTTCGTCTCTCAGAAGTACAAGAAATCTCTCTCCAGTTAACGTTCTTGGGAGTATTATAGGACCAATGAGAAAATGGTCGATCATTGCGGCCCATACATTTAAAGAAAATTTCACTTGGAACGTAGAAGCCCTTTTCAACCTAGGGTTTTCACCTTTCGGGCACCACCGATGTAAATTTCGGCAATTAACGATGCCATCTCTAGTAAATTGGGCTTCGTCTGTCCAAAGAATATTTTTAGGGAACTGTGGATTGTCTCTTGTTTTTCTTAAAACCCATGAAGACATAACGCACCTTGGACGTGAATCCACATCTTGGTGTAAATGCTGCACCCTTTGATAGTGGTATGGATGCAACCCTGCTTTTCTTAAGATGCGCCAAACTGATTTCTGGGACACGCCATGACGTAATGCCAAACGTCTCGTACTGGTAGTCGGGTCACGAAACAAATCATCCAAAATTGCTTCTTCGATAGCAACATCGATAATAACACCTGGTTCGCGGCGATTCCGAGGCACAAAAAGTCCAGCGCTAGCCAGTCTTCTATGGACTTCTTAGAAATTACGGGCTGATGGCACGGGGCGTCGATTCGGAAATGCAGTTAGATAAGCTGCGCAAGCAGCTCTAGCACTCCCTCGGTACATTCCATAGTAATAATGGATATCGGCAATGTGTGCTGGAGGGAAATCACTTATACGTGGCATGGTGACCACAAAGCAAACGCGTGATACGTAGGATACGAAAACTGATAACGTTGGTAGGAGAAATACAAATAGCAGCGGCGAAAGGTTCGGAGCGACTGGCTGGCTAGGCTACAAAGCATAACGAACGTTCAAATTGTCCTTCAACAGGCCCCCCTCTTCCCCTTTCGTACTTCGACCCGCGTGCCTCTACAATGACTCACCAAAAAAAAGGTCTCTACCTGTGATAAACAATGATGCGTAGCCAAACAATGCGCATAGGCTTTTTTCAAACGGTCATAGAAACTGTTATTTTTAAGTAATAATCGTGCAATTTTTATTTTTAGAAAGCTAATAATACGTAGAATATGCTGGAATAAAAAAAAGGTAGGGTTAATAACATGATTTTAGGAGAAATTGTAAATCAATTGCAAAAATGATGAAAAAAAATCCAGATTTTCTTCAAGTTTCACTTAATTATAAATTTATAAGGTTAGTTTTCTTGGATATTTTGACTTTATGGGTACGGCTTATTATTAGTCATCATCACAAAATTTATTCCACTGCGATAACACACTTAGTTTAAAAATTATGACGTTTTATCTAAATAGGGTCAACAGGTGCAACTCAAAATTTTAAAAACATCATAAAAAATTCAAATATATTTTTTTATTTTTTTAAATATTATTCCCGTCGATAAAATGGGGTGTAGTTTCCCTGATTTTAATATGTGCACTTTATAAGGACTCACACTGTATACTCTTTGTCCATTTTCTAAATGAACTGCAAGGTGGACAATTGTGGGAGCCCGGTCGTGCACTTCGAATGATAAAATCCTCCATACAGCTTCAGAGCTGCAGATGTAACGTCCAGACTGATATTTTTCCAGTTCATTTGGTGATTGTATGCTGAAAGTGGCTTGATCACTGCCTTTATTAATGTACTTAGTTACATATTGAATTGACTTTATTGAATTGCACAACTCTACGTTGATGTGGGCATCGAAAATTTTCAAAAGGAGCGGATTATAGGGAACGATCCATCGGTTATCAATATCATGGTTTCGGACGGTAGCATTTTGCCCACCCTGTTCTGGCGATCGTCGACGATATTTGGGATATCCGTCATCGCTAGTACTTGTTTGAGTTAGGAACGACTTCGGAAATTTTTTGCTGCATTAAGAATCTCGCATACATGGAGAATTCAGGTTTAAAGTCCCGCAAGGGCCGTGTACCATATGTTTCTTTACGATTTCGTACAGGATAGGATCTTCATCTTTATCCGGTAATTCAGCTGAAATAACCCTGTCAATTTGGTTTGGTCTAATTTTGTTCACTAACCACACCAACAGGTGTACATGTGGCAAGCCACGTTTCTGCCATTCTATTGTGTACATATGACAGCGCGGCGGACCGAATATATGAGACTTGTTAATGAGGTGCAGGAGTTTCTGTACTTTTAAGACTCTGTTAACTACAAGGTGTCTCAAAAGAAAGTTCACATTTAAATCTTTTTTTAAAAGAAAAGTCTTAGCTTTATTGAAAAAATGTTTATTTTATATTGAAGTACACTGTTTGGGAATTTATTTTTAAAAAATAACATCGTCCAAATGTAAACCGTTGCGCTCTCGGCATTCATTTAGTCGGGCACTAAAATTGCCTATGACAGCTCGGCAGGTAGTCTCCGTGATGGCTGCCATTTCATGACGGATATTTTCTTTTAATTGTGCCAGGGAAGTCGGTTTATTAGCGAAAACTTTTGATTTGACATAACCCCACAGGAAAAAATCCATAGGCGTTAAATCGGGACTCCGTGGAGGCCAATTTATGTCACCTCGCCTGGAGATTAATTTGTTCGGAAAAATTTCTCGAACTCGAGGCAGAGATCTGTTGGACGTGTGTGAAGTTGCTCCATCCTGCTGGAACCATGTTCTTTGGTTGTAACCAGGAAAGTTTTGCAGTTGGGGTACGAAAAACTCGTCTAACATCTCCACATAACGCTCTGAATTCACTGTGAGTGTGCGTCCCCTTCCATCTTCAAAAAAGTAAGGGCCGATAATTCCTCGCGCCGACATCGCTGCCCATACGGTGACTTTGGGTGAATGTAGCGGTTTCTAATGTTTTTGTTTTGGGTTGGTTGCACTCCAGTAACGACAATTTTGCTTGTTTACATGCCCATTCAGGTGAAAATGGGCTTCATCGGAAAACAAGATGTTGGTGAACGTTGGAAAGCGCTCAATCATCTGATTTACAAAGGCAAGCCTCTGACCAGCATCTTGAGGCTTCAGTTCTTGCACTAACTGAATTTTGTACGGGTGCAGCTTTAAATCTTTGTGTAAAATGCGGCATAATGAAGATCTGTGCACATTTAAAGCAACAGCACGCTTCCGAATCGAGAGGTTTGGATCATCTCGAATAGACTGAGTAACACTGTCCACGTTTTCGGCTGTTCTTGATGTTCTTGGCCGCCCAGATTTTGGTTTCTCCAGAGTTGACCCAGTCTCTTCAAACTTCTCAACCCATTTTGCAATGAGTCGAGTGCTAGGCGCATCATTTAAGTGACGAATATGTCGAATACTGCAGAATTTTCTACGCGCTACAGTCGCCGAATTACCGTTTTTGTAAAACTCACGTACGCACAACGCACGGTCCGCACCAGAGAAACGCTCCATAGCGACTAAATTCCCAAGAGCCAGACTACCGACTGACATACCCCCCGCGCCCCTCAGAATAGTTGCTTTCGCGTAATAAGATAAGCAAATGTGAACTTACTTTTGAGACACCTTGTATATCGTATCTGTCTTGTGGAGTTAAATTGGTGTTAATATTTTCTTTGATTTCCGGCCAATTTGGGTTACATGTTGCAGTTATAAATAAATCAGGTTTGCCGTAATTTCTTACGTAAGTCATGGCGTCTTGCGATTTTTCGTGTAAATATCGAGGTCCACCTGTGAATGATGAAGGTAGTATAACCAACTGCCCAATGCCGTTGCGGTGTTCATTCGCCTGTAAAGCATCCTGAAGATGAACGTAATTTTCAGCTCTCAATTTAGTTTGATTATTGCGGATGTAGGCCAATCTCTCAGATTCAATTTTTGCATATTGATCTACCAAGTATTGGTTTGTTAACATTCCATATCTAAGCAAAGTATTGAAATTGTTACGTCTTGTCATTATACGGTAGCAATAGTAGTTCATACATGACACTGTTTTACGCAGAGGTGTACCACCGATTGGGTACCAACTTGAGAAATATTAATGGCATAACCATTTTCTCCACGACATAGCATCAAAGGATATTGTAAGCTGTCATAAGATCTGTGTAACTCTGAAAATTTTTTGCAAATTATCATCACGACTATGCAATACAATATCTCTTTTGTCAAATTGCTGTCCAGCTATCACCACTGCTACTTCACTCGTGGAAGGCGCATTGTATCGTCCTCTGTGGTCCCAACAGGAACTTTTTCGCATGGATTACGACATTAAAGTCAGGAGTATCTGCTGGAACACTCTCAATCGCAGTTTTGAAAGACTGTATGTAGCAATTATGAGAAAGTAACATATCTTGGAGAGATCTAATCAAATCTCTATCAATTGGCTGTGCAACACTTGTACACCGCGTAGATGCTTGTGTATCTGGATCTGCAATAAAATATATTTGCAGAAATTTGTGATCATCGGGTCGAAGTGGTAGCAAGCTCCCAGCTAAGTGGTACACTTGCCCTTGAATTTTAAATGTAGGCATGAACCCACGCTCAACGATTTGCTTACTCTTAAAAGAGGTCATTTGAAATGCGTTATTATAACGGCGTATATTGCGCATGAATTGCTTGGATTTTTGATGATCACCCGTAAGAAGAGAGTGAAGTGGTTCAGGTGGAGGGAGAACTCCTTCTAATTTGACTTTTCCTTGTAAGCAACACATGCCTTTCGATTCGTCCTTGAATTTCAATGCCAAGCAATGTTCACACACTACTGACAAATATGACAATAGGTACTATACCTATTGATACTATACGATCGTCCTTGTAAGAAATCGAAGGATCCTAATTCATGGCAGAGTTTTCTTTATTCACCCATGAATTAGTAACTCGTGCTAATGATTCTCTGGCTCTCTGTATTCGATGTCTTTCCCTATCTCGGCTGCGGTGAACCTCACGCTCTACTGAAGATTCTCTCTCTCTCTCTCTCTCAGCTCTATATCTATCCCGAAGCTGACTGAGGCGAGCCTCACGCTCTACTGACGATTCTCTGTCCCTCTGAACCGTATGCCTATCTCGATCCCGGCTGCGGCGACTCTCACGCTCTACTGAAGATTCTCTCTCTCTCTCTCAGCTCTATATCTATCCCGAGCCTGACTGAGGCGAGCCTCACGTTCCGTTGACGATTCTTCATCTCTTGCTGAACGTACTCTTCTGGCATTCACTGTACTACGACCTATGTTCGAACGACGACGTCTTCCAGACATGACTTTATAATTTCTGTACAAAATGTACAAAATTTACTCAGTTCTATATGTATGATTACCTATGCACAAATTGCCATATTATTAGTATGTGCCGCAGTAAAAAATATCTAAATTCTTACCATTTAGAAACAAAAGATAATCAACAATCATAAAAAACAAAAGATACCTATTCTATTCAGTTCTTTTTTTTTTACTGAAATACCTCAACTTAAACAACGATTTTAATTAAATTAAAAGTACTTAAAAAATAATTTGCTATTCGTGCGACTAAAAACAAAAGATAATCAACAATCATCAACAACAAAAGATACCTATTCTATTAAGTACTTTTTCTGAACTTACATATCTCACCTTAAATCACGATTTTTGAAAATAATTTCCCTAATATTAAATTGATCTAACTGTAAATTTTAATCAAGATCTTAATAGAAAATTGCAATCCATAAATTATGGTTTTATTTAATCTAATCTTATCTCACCTTATGTAGGTACTTATAATTACTATAAGTGCGATTTAAAAATTAACCTTAGAATAGAATATAAATTATATTTTAAAACTACTATCATACAATAATTTATCGTAACTTACTTATAATTACTGATAGTTGTCGCGCTGAAAAGCACGTTTTTATAATAAACGCGTCCGATCGCTGCTAAATTCAAAGTGCTATAGGGAAAACCGCGGCCTCAGACGCGCTATTTATAGGCACGCTCTTGCCGCACCGGGCGGCCGGCCGGTACCGCCGCAAACGCTACGTCCCGCAATTTTTAAATCTGTAATATCTTCGAAAATATTCACTTAAATCATACGGTGTAAAGGGCCATATAGATCTATATTAAATGAACAATGTATTCAAGGTATTTAATTGGTTGAGGATTAATGCTGTATTGGTTAAAATCGCTTCGAAAATTAGCCATTATTTGTCGCTAATGACAAAAAAAAGTTATTGTGGGTTATCCATAAGAGATAGACATATACCATCACGGACTTTTCTGTAGACCTTTTCAATGTGTACAATACTTAGTACAGTAGGCGCGCGAGTTCATGTCCATCCTGAGGAATGCGGTAGTGCTGTGACCTAATTAATTATGGTAATGTCGATGTCGATAATTATTACACATTTGGTCAACCATATCTATCACAAATTTATTACAACTTTAATTAAGTAAATTAATACATGTTATCGAATGGATTTACCCAATACTTAATAATAGTTTATTACAAAAATAGGAAAAAAAAGTACAAAGCACAAAAACCCTAAACACGAATTAGTCACTATCAGATGCAAAGATAACTGACAGGGCAGAATCAGAGTCACTATCTTCGCCGTCACTGACTTCAATTATGAATTTGTCTATCGCATTTTCCATTAGTCCATCTTTTTGCCAGTAGTGCTCTTCCAAAATGATGACGTGATCGTCGTATCCAGACCAATCTTCCTCTGTCACCTGGTTTATAGCCATCTCCGTTACTTCTTTCAATCTTTTCAGCGATAAATCTGAGTTAACGTTATGCTCCCTCACAACTCTTTTGACTTTTGCCCATGCCAATTCAATGGGGTTTAAGTCGCACATGTACGGCGGCAACCTTAAAACCTCATGTCCGTGACTACGGATAAGCTGATCCATTTTAAAAGTTTTCTCTTGTGGCGCATGTAGTTTTATCAGCTCAAAAAGCTCGACTTTTCTCATACTTAGTGAAGCCTCTATATTGTTTCTACTAAGCCAGTCTAACATAACTGTTTTAGTACTTGATTTTGTAGGGACTCTATTTTCTTGAACGCTATGATATGGAGCGTTGTCCATAACGACAACGCTAGCTGGCGGCAAATTGGGAATGAACATGTCAGTCGCCCATTTCTCAAAGTTTGTGCTGTTCATTTGCCCGTGGTAATCGCCAGTAGCAGTCCCAGCTTTAAAAAGCAACTTTGCTCCATCCAAAAAACCACGTCTGGATCCGGCATGGACGAGAATCAGTCTGTTCGTGGAGCTAGTGTCGGTTAGTACTGCGTCTATGTAATCATGAGGTTGTTGTGTAACCACGTTTCGTCTAAAAAAAAAAATAGTGCGGTCGTTTTCTCTATATTGACGAATTTTTTGCAAATAATTTGACCGCGCAAATACCACAGCTGGTCTTTCTACTAAAATTTTTCGCTTGTTGTGACATTTTTGCCATTTATAGTCCATTGCCTTCAGTAGTTTTCTTAAACTTGTAACTCCCCATGGAAAATCTATTTTTTCTCTAATGACCGCTAGAAGTTTAGGATAAGTGGGAACAATTTTTTTTGTTAAATAAAATTCTTCAATACATCTATGTATTACACTTCTATCGAAATCATCCACATTTAAGTTCGTCTTTTTATTACATGGTTTTCCTTTTTTAGAAGGTGAACAAAGATGGGTAATCTTTTTTTGCTTCTGTCTGAATTCTAGTCAATGTCCTTTTAGTAAGCCCAGTATAACGGGCCGCTCGATCTAAAGCATTGTTAACGGGATAAGCAAATTTGTTATCTTTTTTTTCTTCGACGCACATCTGTAGGACATTTCTTGCCATTTCTCGTGCTTGTTTATGTATTATATAAGGTTTTTTTCTACTTGAACCTGTTGAAGGCGAAGTACTCATGTTTTCGTACCCAAAAAAACAACACAATTAGCGGTTAATAGTTTTTAGTATCGCTATCGACAAGCGCGCATCACCGTCAAGGACAACACTCGACTGCGGACGAATGCGGCGAGGTGGGTGAAGGCGGGGCGCGATGCCCCCGCGCGTAACCTCAGGCCCCGATGGACATGAACTCGCGCGCCTACTGTACATTATTTTGATAAAACTCGTAGGGTTCAGCCTGCGTTTGCAATGTAAGCGGAAAAATGTAATTATTTACGACATCACATTAGAAACCTCAAAAATAACAGTACTTCTCCACTATTTAATGGATGTTATTATACATATAAACCTTCCTCTTGAATCACTCTATCTATTAAAAAAAACCGCATCAAAAGCCGTTGCGTAGTTTCAAAGATTTAAGCATACAAAGGGACATAGGGACATACTTTATATTATATAGAGACATGTTTTATACTATGTAGTGATATAAATAAATATATATATATATATATATATATATATATATATATATATATATATATATATATATATATATATATATATATATATATATATATATACAGGTTTACATTAAAGTCTTAAAAATCTAATCATTAAAGTCTCAGAGAATCAGGGGATCTCTATTCCTGACATCGTAGATTCATCAGAACTTTCATTATGCTCTTGTTCATTTACACTTTCCCCACTGCTATCACCTGTGTAAATAATCATTTCATCGGAAAAACCATCGATTCTTGGCTCCAATTTTCTATATTCATCTTCGCATTTAACAGCATGATCACAAACTTTTTTCATTCTTCTGGTCCTATATTATTGATTTTTTCTAATATACCATCTTTAACTGACGTGACAGTCATTGCAATTTTTTTTTTGGCTACGTGTTGTTTTATTTGGGACCAAATATTTTCAATGGGGTTAAAATCGGGATGATATGGTGGCAATCGTATAATTTTATGCCCATGTTCCTCCATTATACGGTCAATGGCAAATTCTGTGTATTTTTCTTTATGTCTTTTTATAATTTCATACAAATCGGGTGTCAGTTTCTTTGGGTCATGCGGAATGTTGTGTTGTTGTAACCAAGCTATAATTTGTGGTTTAGGTGTGTTTGAGTGTTTCACAGACAGCTTATTATGATATGGGGCGTTGTCAATTACCAACACACTATTAGGAGGCAAGTTGGGAATCAATTGATTGCGTAGCCAAGTTTGATAACGTTCCGCGTTTATTTCTTTATGATAGTCACCTTATGTGTCGACACATTTATGTAACATTAGAGCCCCTGGGACGAAGCCTTTTTCATTGCCTGCGTGTACAATAATTATTCGCTCTCCTTTGGAAATGGGTTGTTTGATACCTTTTTTGCTGCTATCTTGCCAAGTTTTACCCTTAGTATGTGATGTATGCACGTATGACTCGTCCATAAACACTATGTTTCTACCAGAATTCCTCAGCTGTTGTATTTCTCTGAGATATTTGATCCTTTTTAAACGTATATCATGCTTTTCCATAAGTAACCGTCTGTTATTATCAGTTTTCAGAAACCTAAACCCCATATCTTTCAAGATCAGCCTTAAAGACTCTGCACAGCCTTTGAAATTAATAGCTTCGATCAACTTTTTTCTCAAATTATTTACAGTTGGGAGTTCTTTGAGCGTCAACTGAAAATTGTATATCATATTACGAATCACACAGTAGTCGAAATCATCAAGCCCTAGCCGAAATCTACTTTTAGGTTTTCCTTTTTTCGGTGTGGAAAATTTCATTGATTGATTCTGGTTTTTTTCGTTTAAGATATTACTTAAAGTTCGTCGTGAAATTCCTGTAGCATTTTGTAACACGGTCCTGAACTTTTTTAAAATAATCATCATGGTCTCTTTTGAAAACATTGGCTTCATTTAAGAAATAAAGGTACACATTAAATATCATTTGTCGTGCTTGTGACTTAAGCGGCTTTCCACGTTTAAATTTATCCATTCTGGAAGAATTCGTCTGAAAGAAAATGGTATGGGCAGAGTTAGGCATATTTTTATTTATTTGTTGTATTATTGCATTATGTACTAATATACTTTATAATATTATTTATTCCTATATCTATTTGTTTATTTATGCATGTGTTTATTTATTTGTTTATTATTATTAATTATTAATTTGAATAAAATAATTAAAGTTGAAATTAAATTTACCTTTGAAAACAAAACCAAGAAGGGTGTGTAGTAGCAGCTCCATATAATTTTACACAGAAAGAACACGTGCAGTCACCACCAATACTGGGTGTCCCAAAAATACCGTCTCATAGTGACATGGGAGATAGATTAGCCTTATATCTCTCGGATAAAATAAAAATGACCTTAGTAAAAGTTGCTTAGTTTTCGAGATATTTGGATTTTTTTGGTTTTATTCAAAATCTCCATTTTTAGTTAGTTTTTATTTCCGCATTAGTACAAATTCCTTTAATTTATTCATTTTAATTTTTTTTAAGTATCTCGAATAGTTGTTTGATGCATACAAAATAAACTTTTGTCAAATAGTAGTGTATTTTTTAAGAAAAAAATATTTTTGTGTTGCGTTTTAGCTCTCCCAAAATTTCGACCCAAATTTTGACAATCTGCCGTAGAAAAAAAATGTACTAAAGTAATCTGGCAAATTATTTTAAAAATTACTCAATTTATTGCAGATTTAGAAATGGTATAACACTTACATGAAAAATTTACAGAAACTTAGAAATTGCCATTTTTATCATTAAAGTCTGATTCAAGCCAGACTCTTATGTAGTAAAGAAGATGAAAAAGTACCAGGAATGTTCATCGCAATCTTATTATCTATCGACCTTTATTATCTTTTGTATCTGTAGACTTGTAAAACTGAATGTACTATTGCAACCCTAATTTGTTTTTTCGTTCTTTCCTTCGCTGTTATGGGGCACTGTGATAATAAATAAAATTAGAAAAAAACTTTAGAACTTAGATTTATTACAGTAAATGCTCGAACTGTCGACCTCCAACACGAATGCACAATCGACATCTTCTGATAAAATTATTCTTTAATCTTCTCAAACTTATCTGAGATATTTCTTGAGCCGCTGCGGTGACTCTGTCGCGTAGTTCCCTTTCGTTGCGTATTGGTTTACCATAAACTTTGTCTTTAAGACATCCCCAATAAAAAAAATCCAGGGGATTAAGATCAGGGGATCGTGGTGGCCATAAGATTGGCCCCAGTCGCCCAATCCATCTTCCCGGGAACCTGCGGTCCAGGTGTGCTCGAACGTCTCGAGCGTAATGTGCTGGGCAGCCGTCGTTTTGAAACCACATCGTTCGTAATGATTCCAGTGGCACATCCCCGAGGAGCGTTGGCAATTGGTTTTCTAAAAATTCCAAATAGGTGTGACCATTTAATATTGGAGGCAGCTCCACTGGTCCTACTATTGTACCGTTGTAGATTCCGGTCCATAAATTTATTTTAAACATGTGTTGCGACCGATCTTCTCTATTCTCGTGTGGGTTTTCTAGCTGCCAGCTATGAATATTATGAAGGTTTAAATAACCATCTCTTCTACATTGCGACTCGTCACTCCACAGTACTTTATGAAAAAAGTCGGGATCTTCCCTATTTTTTTCCAACATTCGTTGACAAAATTGTACCCGTCTGGCATAGTCACTCGTAAGGAGAGTTTGCACTCTTTGTATGTGGTACGGATGATACCTGTTCCTTTTTAAAACGCGATGAGCAGATGATTTCGGTATTCCAGTCCGACTTTGAATCAAACGAACCGAAGTTGACGGATCTTCGGTAACTTGCTGTAACACGACATCTTCGTCGGTTGTTTGCGGTCTCCCTTCACCACCTCGAGTTCCTGGGACTCTACCCTCTCTGTAGGCAGAATCCAATCGTTCAATCACATGATACGATGGCGGTGTACGGTTTGGATAACGTTCCGCGTACAATCTTGCAGCTAATCTTGAATTTAAAGTTACTACGCCTCGATTAGAAACACGCCTGGTTTCCCCATAAATTAAGTACATGTCGGCGTACTCACGATGAGTAAATTGAGTAGCAGCACCTCGTGGATTTTCCATTCTTAGCACAGTAAAACCAGCCAGCTGTCTGTAAGAGCGCAAACCGTCGTTGTTGTCACCAAATCAGTTCAACAATAGTCCAAATCGAAAGCAAATCAGAGTCCAAAAATAACGCCTAGTAATAAAAAAAATGAGAGAAACGAGAGCAGTACAAAATAGCACGTGTATCGCACAAAACGGAAGAGAACGTACTAAAGTCCACGAGATCGTTCGTGGAACACGGTGTTGTAAAATGTGGGAAGAGAGTAGCGCATATTGCGCGCTCCCTTGCACTTATTAGGCCTTTAACAAACATTACCGTTGATCATTGACAGCTATCTCACTCAGTTTTTAACCTAAGAACAGGATCACAAACGCCGAACACAAAGGACAACATGTGGCCTTTTCATTGTGTTTGAATATTGAATATTCACTTCATAGTTGAGTCCGGCTTGAATTAGACTTTAATGATAAAAACTGCAATTTCTAAGTTTCTGTAAATTTTTCATGTAAGTGTTATACCATTTCTAAATCTGCAATAAATTGAGTAATTTTTAAAATAATTTGCCAGATTACTTTAGTACATTTTTTTCTACGGCAGATTGTCAAAATTTGGGTCGAAATTTTGGGAGAGCTAAAACGCAACACAAAAATATTTTTTTCTTAAAAAATACACTACTATTTGACAAAAGTTTATTTTGTATGCATCAAACAACTATTCGAGATACTTAAAAAAAATTAAAATGAATAAATTAAAGGAATTTGTACTAATGCGGAAATAAAAACTAACTAAAAATGGAGATTTTGAATAAAACCAAAAAAATCCAAATATCTCGAAAACTAAGCAACTTTTACTAAGGTCATTTTTATTTTATCCGAGAGATATAAGGCTAATCTATCTCCCATGTCACTATGAGACGGTATTTTTGGGACACCCAGTATACAGGGTGGTCCAATTAGTGACGTCAACAAATTTTTTTTAGATTCCTCGCACCTTGGGGTATCCGAAAATACCCTATGTATGTTCAGCGATTTTGCTTAGTTTTCGAGTTATGATTTTTTTTGTGTATTTTTAATGATTTCTGCCAGCGAGGTTTCAAAAATTCATATCTTTTTTCGTAGTAGGTATTTTGCAGTCTTTTTGTGACATGATTTGTCTTGAATGCTGTTTTAATTTAAAAAAAATAACTCAGCTTCCTGAAATCACTTAAAGTTACTCAAAAAAGGCTTGAAAGTCAGAAGTTTAGTTTTTAGTAGGATTTACTCAAACCTTCAACTTCAATTTAAAAATACAAAAAGTAGTTTCCATAGCTTCTGGCTAAGTTTAAAAACTCCGCATGCTTCTCAACTATAAAAATCGTAAAAAAAAAATTATACTTTATGGGCCTATTTTTGTTGTAATTGGCCTTCGAAGGCGGATAGGCTAAAAATCTTTGAAACAAGATTAAAGCATTAAAAATTATTTTATCTATTTTTTATCGTTGTTATGGTAAATGAAACTTAAAAATGTAATTTTAAATTAAATTTCATTGAAGTTCCTGTAAAATAACTGTAGCATGACGTGTAATTTAACAATTTTAGTTCACCACTATGATTTAAAATGTAAGCAAGAATAAAAATGCTAGTTGGGAAATTACCTGTTTTTTTGATAACAAATAAAAGCACAAATTACAAAAAAATAACTATTTATTACAGTACATTTTCAAAACTCCTTCCTCCAACCTGAATACATAATCGACAACGTCTTAAAAAGTTATGTTTTAATTGTCTGAAGCTACTTGAATATTCTTGCTTTATTTTTGTTTCCGCTTCTGTAAGTCTTTGCCTCAATTCTTGTTCGCTGTTGCTTTCCTTCGCGTACACCAGCTCTTTGTAAAATCCCCAAATAAAAAAATCGATGGGGTTGAGGTCTGGCGAACGCGCAGGCCATTCGATCGGCCCTGCACGCCCGATCCATCTTTCGGGATATGTGGAGTTCAAATGCTCTCTTACTCGTGCCGCATAGTGACAGGGCGCGCCATCTTGTTGAAAAATCATCCTTTGTCGGGTCTGGAGATTGACATTTTCTAACAATCCAATGAGATTATTTTGTAAAAAATTTAAGTAACTGTTTCCATCCAACCTGGCCGGCAATTCAAAGGGGCCAATTAATTCTCCATTTAGGACCCCAGACCAAAGGTTGACACTAAAGCGTGTTTGAAAATTTGACGCCCTTGCCAAATGTGGGTTTTCTATGGCCCAGGTATGGTAATTATGCATATTGAATACTCCAGTCCTTTCAAATCGGGACTCGTCGGTCCACAGTATTTTGTTAAAAAAATCAGGGTCTTCTTCAGATCGTTGCAACATTGTTTGACAAAAAGCCACTCTTCTCGGGTAATCACTTTCTTGGAGCTGCTGGACGCGCTGGATGTGGTATGCATGGTACCCTTCTGGAAACAAAAATCATTGTTAAGTTACTTAACTTACTTGGGTACTTACCCAACACAGGTTAATTGGTTACAGCGCGGTCTGTACAAAATGGGTTTGGGAGAAAGAGACTTTTATCTAGATCAGAGATAGGCTTACTACGACGACGCCTACATAAAAACAATCTAAATTAAACCTTCCTTTTTTTTGCAACACAATTAAAAGTTTTATGACTATACCACTCACCTTCCTTAAGAATTCTCAAAACCGCAGTCCGTGGAATCCCGGTTCGCCTAGTTATTTTCCTCGAACTTGTAGACGGGTCTCTTTGAATTTCTTCCAAGACTTCATCCACTCGATCGGGATCCTGAGGTACAGCTCCGTGAGGTTGATTTCGCCCGGGGATACGTCCAGCCATCAGGGTATTATGCGTATTAATAAAAACCCTGTGGTCCGGGAAATGCTCCATTACTTCTCCTCGCCTCACCAATGCCTCTCGATAAAGCCTCGCAGCTTCACTACCGTTGCCTTGGGCCACGCCATAATAATAATGCATCTCTGCGTACTGACTTAGAGAATAACTCATGATACTGCACAAGACCAATCCAAATCACTGAGTAACAAGCACAGGTTGTTCGTTAGGTAAACGAAGGTCCAAATCTCAAGCACAAGTAGTTCGTAAGGCAAATCAGGGTCCGAAACACAAGCAAAGGTAATCGTGAGGTAAATCAGAGTCCAGTTAACACAGCGTAAGTAGTTCAAGGCAGAGAAAATAACGTAAACGAGAGCAGTCTTAACACGCGCGATGGCAAGAAATGACTAAATTAATACGACGTCACAGTAGACTAATTTCTCGATGCAAGGGCCAAGGAGTATTGCGCGCTCACTCGCACTTGGAGTTCTAACCGACCTGGGCGGGTTATGGAGCAGGTAAAAACCAGTCTCCTTGTTACCTGGCCTTGAAATTTAGTGGCGTGTCAGCAGACAGAAACCCTTTTCTCAAAGATCACATTTTGAAAGATTAGTGATGAAACCAAAATTAATGTAAAATTAAATTACACATGCTAAAATTATTTTACAGGAACTTCAATGAAATTCAAATTAAAATTACATTTTTAAGTTTAATTTACCATAACAATGATAAAAAGTAGATAAAATAATTTTTAATGCTCTAATCGTGTTTCAATGATTTTTAGCCTATCCGCCTTCGAAGGCCAATTACAACAAAAATAGGCCCATAAAGTATAATTTTTTTTTTACGATTTTTATAGTTTAGAAGCATGCGGAGTTTTTAAACTTAGCCAGAAGCTATGGAAACTACTTTTTGTATTTTTAAATTGAAGTTGAAGGTTTGAGTAAATCCTACTAAAAACTAAACTTCTGACTTTCAAGCCTTTTTTGAGTAACTTTAAGTGATTTCAGGAAGCTGAGTTATTTTTTTAAAATTAAAACAGCATTCAAGACAAATCATGTCACAAAAAAGACTGCAAAATACCTACTACGAAAAAAGATATGAATTTTTGAAACCTCGCTGGCAGAAATCATTAAAAATACACAAAAAAAATCATAACTCGAAAACTAAGCAAAATCGCTGAACATACATAGGGTATTTTCGGATACCCCAAGGTGCGAGGAATCTAAAAAAAATTTGTTGACGTCACTAATTGGACCACCCTGTATAAAGACGACTGGCGGACCACATACTACTAAGGGGATACTACGTATCAGACTGCCAACTAGCGGACAAAAGTTTCAACTTTAGCGCCATATTGGAAACCAACCATAGATGACATTTTATTTTTTTAGTGAGTAACAAGATTTTTACGGCAAAGGAATTTAGGTATAACCTTTTTTTATATGCAATTAGCAAAGGAGTAATTATTTAAAAAGAAGAAGGGGAAGTTCTTATTTTTAGCTCCCTAATGATCCCATGGATTTAGTATAACAAACAGGACCGAGCACTCGCAGCTAAAAAACGAGCCGAGCGAGATAGGTAATACAGAGGCCGCGTGTCCCTTTCTAACAGGGTGACAATAATATTAGCTTATGTGAGACAAATTAAATATTTATAATGAAGTTTTCTATTATGATAATATTATAACTACATTTAGTAATATGTTACATGTATGCTTAAATCTTTAAAAGTAAGCAATGGATTTTGATGCGGTGTGGATATTTTTAATAGATAGTGATTTAAGGCGATATATTGAAAAAACTGTCCTTTTTGACGTAATACTATAGGACCCTCAGAAATGTTACAAAATATCTGGTAATGAGATAATATACATAATATTATCTTTATACTCATAGCCATCTAGGTTTGAAAAGAACTAGAAACACGATTAATGTATTTTGCCTCGATACATTTAATTTTCGAAATGACCTCTTAAAAATACGAAAGGACATCATTCACGTTTCATACATTTTTGGACCAAAAAATGAAAGTGCCGGCCAGAAAGAAAAAAATATATATTCGAATAGAATACACAATTCCTAACATTTTTTACTATGACGTCCAATCTGTGCGCCCAATGGTTACGTCGTAATAAAATAATTTAAAAATAATCCTTTTGTGATAAAAAGGTTGGAGTGTCACTATTAAAAGCATGGATCTTACGTTATGATATAATACTTGATAGTAAAACACAGTGGTAAGGTTGATAAATAGTATTGGAAAAAAATATTTAGTCATAAAATAAAAATAAAAAATATGTATCAAGTACTAGCTGTCCCGGTGAACTTCGTGTCACTTTAAAACCTTCCCTGGACTTCTACGAATATTTTGAGACTAAAATCAGCCCAACTAGTTCAGCCGTTTTCGAGTTTTAGCGCGACTAACACATTTGAAAATCCATTTTTATATATAAGAAGAAGACTAACTGTCCCGGTGAACTTCGTGTCACTTTAGAACCTTCCCTGGACTTGTACGAATATTTTAAAACTAAAATCAGCCCAATCCGTTCAGCCGTTTTCGAGTTTTAGCGCGACTAACACATTTGAAAATGCATTTTTATATATAAGAAGAAGAAATATAAATAGACTAAACAACATTTGTTTTGTTTGATCGATATTACAAGGTAATGACAACATTACTAAGAAAAAAACGCTCTGGCAACTCTGGCAAGGTGTGATGGCGCTGGGAGAAATAGACAATATTAACCGCAAGATTCCTGCTTAGAATCAGTGGTTATAACTAATATATATGATACAACAACCAAAGATATACAAAAAAAAAAATTGGCAATGCCTGGAAAAGATTCTGGTCCTTTAAAGAAATAGTAAAATGCATAAGTATAAACATGAGCACCAAAAGAAAACTATTTAATACATGGATTCCACCCATTCTAACATAAGGGTGCCAAACTTGGGCACTAACAAAAGCTCATACAAGTATGCTGGAAGTTGGGCCGAAGGCTATGGAGAGGAGTATGTTTGGAAAGAAAAGGATAGACAAAATAGAAAACAAGGAGTTGAGAAAAATGACACGTGTAACTGATGTAACATATAAAACTAAAAAATTGAAATGAAACAACAAACAATAGAAACATGTCCGGCCCGGACATGTTTTGATTTTGAGAGGGCCAGACAAATGGACAAAAATAATAACATCTTTGTATCCCAGAAGGGCTAAAAGAAAAGAGGGCAGAACAAGGAGTTGAGAAAAATGACACGTGTAACTGATGTAACATATAAAACTAAAAAATTGAAATGAAACAACAAACAATCAAAACATGTCCGGCCCGGACATGTTTTGATTTTGAGAGGGCCAGACAAATGGACAAAAATAATAACATCTTTGTATCCCAGAAGGGCTAAAAGAAAAGAGGGCAGATCTCTAAAAAGATGGGAAGATGAAATGGTACAAATGGCTGGCAAAATGTGGACTAGTGTATGTGGAGTGGCATGTCAGAGATGTGAGTGGAAGCTGTTGGGGGAGGCCATTGCCAAGAGGCACTCAGAAGCAGAGACCGCGCAACGGAAAAATCAATTATTGATTTGAATATTTTGTAATGTATATAAAATAAATGTATTGTTCTTCTGAATAAAGGCTAATAACAATAATAAGTTAATGACGTACAATTAAACATTTTCTAGTCTTACAAATACGTCATCTAAACTTATTGCGGGTGGGCTGAGGTAAGGGTCATGTCTAGCATAACCCATGTACCAGACTATGCACATAGTATGGGAGCAACATCCGATGGTTCTCATTCCTATATGGCATGTGCAATAGTAATGTTTTATTGCTCGACGCCCGGTTGCTGTTCTATCCAGAGCAATATACACATAGTATGTTTTAGATCGGATGTGTCGGGATTGTATTCGCCCTCGAATCAACCACAAGTCCTCTCCCTCCAATTCCCTTACAAGCTCTAGAGGAATTCCACCACTTAGCTCAATGCTAAAAACTCCATCTGGTTGAACATGCTCTCCATAGTAACTTCTCGCTTGTTTCAGCTGATATATACCGAGGCTAAATAATATTAATTCTTCTTCGGTCAGCGTAGGAAAGTCATTAAACTCAGCCATATCTGCAGACATGGGCTGGAACTGTGCTCTCATTCTGTTCAAGTTACGTCTGGCGACAAGATCTGCCAGTGTATTGGGCATGTTTATCCTTTCCCGGATTATTTGTAAAAAATCAGAAGCATGGACATTATCTACTATCAACACGTGATAAGCATTTATTAATGCTGCTGCGATTCTAAAATATTCAAACATATAGTGCAATGTTATATTAATATGAACGTTTCTCAACAGGCGGAAATCTCGTTTAAATCGGCCATTTACTACTTCCACAACCCAACGGCAAATAGTAACAAGGCGTGACTTGTTTGCTTGTTCCGTGGTTAGTTGCGTCGCTCCAGGATGCTTTGTCTCCGGCATTTTCACAGTGTAACCATTTCCTTCAAGAATGGGAACTGCATCTCTGAACCCACGGTCCAAAATAAATACGTCCCCGCTTTGGTAGAACCATTGGAATAATCCATCGCCATGATCACTTTCATTTTCAGCAATATTCTGCATTATCTGCGCATCTGAAGAAGTAGCAGCGTGTGGACCTGAAACTTCTATTATGTGACCGTCGCAGCAGACAAATAAAAATGGTTTTACTAAGTTCCGGAACTTGTGACTACTATAAGATTTTCGTTGAAAAAAGTAGTTTGAGCTTTTTTGGATGTAGATGTATGTGCCGTCCACAATTGTAATAGCTTTTCTTTCTTCGGGAGGACTTTCAATATTTCCAAAAAGACTTTCTGGGATAAGAAGATTCCTACGTGTGACATCTTCCCGAGTCATATGGTCAAACCCCAAATGTATTGGAACAAAGTCTCGCAAAAGTGCTTCTCGGCCAGTCTCAAGCATTCGCGCAAATGTGGATTCGCTCGTTTTAAATATCGTTGCGAGCCTAGCATTTGAGTCTCCAGTTCGGATCTTTGCAAGTAAAGCTGCTAAAATTGTTTTTTTGTTTCTTCTTTGATTTAAGCTCGGAGTGTTGGCCAATAAATCAGAGAATTGTTCAGCAGTAAGACCAGTCCAATCGTGGAACTCTTTGTTATTGATCAATTCATAATGCTCAAAATCTAAAACTTCTGTTTTAATGTGGTTTATTAACAACCTTAGCGCACTAACGATCTGTGCAGAATTAAAATCTTGAATTAAATTGTCTTGCATAGCAAGTAAATGCCATTCATTTTGCTCGAGGTGTTCGCTGCAAACACGACTGTTTTCTGATATGAATACACTGTATCGGCAAAGAACACGTAGAATAATGTTTTCTGGTATTCTGTGTCTTGTTGAGTCTACACAGTGTTGAAATACACAAGAGTTTGCCGTATTACTAGTTCGTACAAATCCAGGTAAAACTGTAGAATGAGGCACAGCGTCAACTTCTTCGTCTGCAACATCAGGTTCTTCGTTGTCAGGTTCGTCCTGCACTTCACGTTGACGTCGGAGATATTGCCGCTCGGCCCTTTGCCAACAAGGTCGGCATATAACATCTGTAGGTTCATTCTGAAAAAAAAAAGTTTATTAGCTTAGTAATATATCATTAAATAAAAAAAATAATATATCTGCGGAGGGCGGGGGGCCCTCTTTATTTGAAAACTTGTGTTTGTTAAAAAACACAGCAGCAAATGCGGCTTATGTTATAACATTATGTACATAAGAGTTATGATGTTTGTTCGTAGTAAATATCTTAGGCATATTCGTTCGTTATAGCGATAATATAATCCTCACCTGATGACCCAGTAGATCTTCAATAACAAACTGTGCGATTTCGATGTGTTGTGATTCACGGGATGTCCAACTATAACTTCGGCGATCACCAATAGGCACACGACACGAAATACACAATTGTACGTTCATAATGTCAGATATTAAGCTTCGCTAAATACACTTGATATTATATCGCTCTAAGAACAAGAGATTATTGTCACGATAGCCGTCCGATGTAACCAAAGTTGCATGGATAACTGACTGGCTGGCCGCTGGCTGGCCGCTGGCTGGCCGCTGGCTGGCCGCTGGCGTAGCGCGGGCGGGCGGTCGGCAACCAATAACAATGCGCTCACGCACCCAGGTAGCCGTCCCTTAACCCTTTTCATTAGTTCTCGGAATTCCATTTGAAGTTTTGAGAGAAAGTAACCTGTAATGTTTGACTCTAAACAGACAACATTCTTTATTATAAAGAATAAATATGAATGTGTTAAATAGTACGATTTTATATCTTGACCACTAGGTTTTGACCTTGAGTATTTTGCGATTATGTACCTAAATAAGTTTTAATATAATATATGTCACTCCAATCTTTTTTTAACAACAAAGAATTAATAAAAAAATATTTTATTTTTTATGTTATTACGACGTAACCGTTGTGCGCACAGATTGGACGTCATAGTAAAAAATGATAGAAATTGTGTATTCTATCCGAATATCGTAGTTTTTTTTTCTGGCCGGCACTTTCATTTTTTGGTCCAAAATGAATGATGTCCTTTGAAGATTATTTTTAAACGAAAATAGATGTATTGTAGGAAATTAGTCTAATTGATAGACACCTTTGCAACTCAAACTCGTATAGAAGCATTTTGCTTAAATGCTCCTAGTTATTTTTTAAATGATTTTAATTACGTTTTTTCGCATTTTTTCCGAGCGAGCTATAGCTTCTGGCCGCAGCGTATTCACGACTTTATAGTCATACAAATTAAGTATAAAATTGCCCTTGCGGTAAAATTACTTTCGATATAGCGCCTTAAAAGAAAGGTTGGTATTTATAAAATATGCATAATACAGTAGTTAATAATTTTAGAGTTTAATTCGGTTTTTTTTTGCGCTTACATAGCAAACGCTGGCTAAGATGTATCAGATGCTAGATAAATCTGACACCAGTATTAGAACACTTACACAGACCACACAGGAAACAAACATAAGCAATGAGACAATTCTTGGGTTGAGGGATGGATTACAAAATAAATAATACGAATTGTACGTACATACAAGGTATTTATTTAGATATTGACCATGAACAATTATTATTTTAAACTTATTTTAATACCAAACTAGCTGTCCCGGCAAACGTTGTTTTGCCATTTAAAGTATTTATAATTAATCAGTTGATACAAAATCTTACCCCCTCTTTTGTCCCCTAAGAGGGGGGGGGGGGAAATCTATCAACAGATGTTAAGTTGGAAAACACAGTTAATAATATTATGAAGTAAGTCCAAGAAACAAGTTTGATACAAAATCTGACCCCCTCTTTGGTCCCCTTAGAGAGGTGGGAGGGGGGATTTTTATACACCAGATGTTAAGTTGGAAGAAGACAAATATATCTGCGAAAACCGCATTCAAATCGGATCAGTAGTTTTCGTGTGATAGTGGAACAAACATACAGACAGATAGACAGACAAACAGACAGACAGATAGACAGTCAGACAGACAAAAAACTAACCACATTTTTGGCTTCTATAGCGATGTAGTGAGACCCCCCGCTTATTATTTTTTAAATATCTTTAATATACAGAATTTTCATTTCTACAGTTTTATTATATGTATAGATTACACATTTCTCAAACATGGCTAAATAAAATGGTTTTGGTAAGTTTCTGTCTTAACCCAATTTTACTTCCAAAATTTTTTAACGAATTTAATTTCGTTTGATGAAATATTTTTAAATTCAGATATGAATTAGCCAACGCTTTCACCAACTGTAATTCGTGTGGCTCTTCATCATTTGCAGATTGTACTGGGTGGACTGGAGAAAACAAATTATTTAATTTAGTTACGAACAGTTGCTTTACCATTGACAAAATAACGTTTTTGCTAGTGTGTCTAAATGTCTTCTTATCTACTTCTAACATAAATAACTTTTCGCTACTCTTTATAACCTCGAAAGCAAATCTCGAAGCGTACTTTAAGGATCCCCTGTCCACAAGTGCCGTAAAAGACGAAAAGTTGGTAATATCCACAAAATAAGAGTGATCGAAATGATCCTTATTAATAATCAGTGCATCGCGGCAGTGTTGACATGAAATTTTATCTAACATTTTATTTACAAAATGACCTGCAATGTAATAAAGGATATTGTTTTTGTAATCACTTAAATTGTTTGATGTTATATAATTGAATAAATGTTCTATTTCATTTTTATCTTGAGAGTCATCATCATCTTGATTTTTCTCCATAATTCTTTTTTGTCTTCGAAATTCTAAAACTGGCGAAAGCTCAAAATCATCATCTGTGCAATTTGCATTTATGCTAGGTTTAACACTATTTCGATACATGAGTTTGCGCATAGCATACCTGAACTGTAGTGCATTAGGGTTGTGTTATTACCGCCACCCTGCAATCGAATACAGGAAAAAAACATCTCCAAATGATCTTGGGAGAATTTATACGGAAGAAAATATTCTAATTTGTTATCTAAAGCTTCCAAAAGATCTCTTGCTAAATTTGGGCAGCTGTAGGTATCAACAATCAACCCAAAAGCAGCCATCTTTCGACGATTTAATAAAATGTTTTGACTATCAATAGTTAGATTTTTCAAATATTCTCGTATGTCGGTAAAAGCTTTCGACCAAAACATTTCATTACTTAGTCGCAACGGAGACTTAAAACCTGTGCCAATCGGGGATTTCGCGTTTAATATATCAAAAATTCTATCTATTATTCTAATATATTCACTACTTGCTTCACTGCCCTGAAAGTTTTCATTACCACTACTTCTTAAAAAGTCAATGGCATCAGCAACTGAAGAACTTAATGTCTGTGTCGCAAGTTTCACATTCATTTTTTTCCCCATAAAATTAAGATGGTTAGCATTTAATTTATTAGCGAGTTTCAAACCTTCTTCATCTTGTAATTTGTGCAATTTTTTTATAAAATTAAAATCAACATCACCGTTGGGAGAACTTAACTTAGTCTCTGCAAAAATATTCCTACATAGTTTAACCATATGAGCGGGGTCAAAAATACAGTGTATCCTGGTGTCTTGTTTGGGATGCTTAAAATTAGTGATCATATTATCTGCATCACTGAACTTACAGCCCAGATTTTCATATGTTGTAATGATAACATTTGTCCCATCAGAGGTTAGGCTTCGAACTGTTATTCCTGTTTCATGTAACATACAAATTGCTGTAAATATTAATTGTGACTGTATGGCAGCTGATATTTTACAAATAAAGAAATAAGCAATAGGACATCTGAATATTCGTTTGTATGAGACTATTTGCAAAACCAATACCTCAGTAGCTAGCCGTTCTGATTCATCGGTAATAATGCCAGCCAAATCAACATATCCCCACTTTTTATCTTTATACTTTTCGTATACCTCTTCAGATTTTATCGACATTGCATCATATATCAATGCTACATTTTGTAGATCATATTCATTGATTGATAATTTTAGAAACTCAAAAACTTCTGTTATGAAGCCAACATTACAATCATTAGTGGCAAGCATTTTTCGCAAAGTTACAGGATGGGGCAAACTAATATGATTTCTTAGAAATAAATATGCTTTTGAAGAATAAAAGTATAGAGACAAAGCAATTTTTTTTACTTCATCTGAATATCTTATACCTTTGTTGCTTTTATCCGTATTCAATAGAGTGTGAATGTTGCTAAAATTAAATTTTATATTTTGTTCCACTTCTTAAAAATTTTTACATTTTTTCTTCATTAACAATAGAAGTGATTGCAAGTTTTTTAATCTTGCGTCACGCCTATTTAGCCTTTGTGATAAAATTTTTACCTTCCTCTTTAATTCATCTTCCACAGGACTAATACATTTAAAGGGTACTGTTTGAACAGCAACTTCTTGAATATTAAGACGGAGCTTCTTCCTTTGAGGTTCTTCTGTATCGCTTAAACTAGTTCCCGCAATAGGTGTTGATAAAGAGGTAGTAGGACTTAGGGCATCTCTTTCCGAGTTGTCTGATTGTGGTTCTTGTACCAATATATTACTGAGAACTACGATTTTTTTACTTTTGGCCTGTAAAATAAACATGAAATTATATTCCAATATATTCCAACTCGTAAAAATGTATTAATGTAGTTTGATGTATTAAGTACAAACAGTGTAAGACATATAAATAATATTAATATAGAAGCCTGTTCTAAAATTACGCCGAAACCTAGTAGGTAATAAAAGGTAATATTTATATTCTTACCACGGGAGAAATCGTAGGTACAGCATCTGCTTTTAATAATTGCCGGGAATTAGCAGTATAAAAGCAGGAAGGTTCGAAGTTACGACTGCATACGACAGAATTTTTCTTTAATTATTTGCCTGACGTATATACTGCTGATCCATTTTTGTCGCAATTCTTCATTTTTTGGGAAACTGTAATTATAGTGCAACAGTTATGAACTTTCTCAACCACATAATTGACACATTACTGGAATTCATGGTCACCATAGTAGTCAGATTTATAGTAGGTAATGTTATTTTAGCTTACCTGTGGAACGATATTTTGCAACCACTGTAAGATTCACTTGGGAAAGTAAATACGCAACACTTTTTCACCATTTTAACTGCGGGGATGGCCTAAAATTGCTAATTATAATAATGTTTAACAATGACAAGCACACACGACAAGACGCTGTACATGACGCCATGACGCTTTACAGGGCTACCATTAAGAAAAATAAAATAGAGAAATAATATTTTTCACTTTTCTTTTAGACTTTATGAATATATTGAAAGTAATAAATGCAAGAATAATTTGTTGATTCACAATTGTTAAACAATATTTAAAATACACGTACTTATACTGAGTTTATGATCAGGTAAGATTTTAGATCAGGAACATTTTTTATGCTGGCAAGATGAAAGAACGAGACACACGGCCTCTCACGTTGCTATCTCTGTCGGCTCGGATTAGCCTCTGTGCAAGGAGTACAGAAAATTATACTTTAATACGTGTGAATAGTGTTCATTTTCGGAAATGCAATTTTTACTAGTTATCAGTCCTGTTTGTATAGTATAGTAAGTCCATGAAGGATCCCTTTAATTTAATTTTACTATTTTACCTACACCCAAAGTGCAAAATGTAACATAATATTTATTATGTTACATCTTGCACTTTGAGTGTAGAAGAAATGTAATTTGATGTTAAAGAAATGTATAACAGGTATTATTACATATGTTTAACATCAAATTAGTCTGTTTTTACTTTTTTGTCTCTTTAAAAGATCCTAAGGGTCACCAGATATACAATTTCAAGTTGGCCGACTATCGTAAATGGCGTAGTTTCACAATTTAATTGGACAACTTTTTAATTTGTAGGTAATCAGAAAGTTTAGTTGTACAATTTAGTTGGATACTATGCGACTTAGTTGGCCAACTTGAAATTGTAAGTCTGTGGTCCGGTCGCTCTAAAAATGACTTATGTAGATAGCAAAGATAAACACCCTGAAGTATTTATATTACACTTTCTACATAAACTAAGTACATGGATCGCTTTTTAAAATCACTAAGTAAATAAAACGACTGACATATTTTCAATTATTAAATGATTTATTTTTTAATTTTCTCACATATTTATTATATGCTTTATTTTGTATCATTGGTAACTGTCGATTTTTCAGTCGTATTATGTCTGTGCCCTTTAAAATTTTATTAATAATATTGCACCAATTCACAATCGAAAATCTAATTGTTAAAACAACAAATAGGTTCAGCAGTGTATCTTTGTGTTCGGTACAAGTAAAGAAAACAAATGAATATTTGGAATCGATTATATTTTTTTTTATTATAGAAATATTATCTTCTTCAGGATGGTTTTCCAAATATTCATTTGTTTCCTTAACAACTGTACCAAAACACCTAACTGCACCTTCGGATGGGTAGTTCAAACTATGCTTCGTTTTGTTATATTCTCTTTGTCTTATCCAAGTATGAATCGCATTTGGCTTTTGGCTAGTTAAGCAATTTTTGCAATTAGTGCAATTGATTTTAGACTTTTCAAAATTTTTTTGAACTACCCATCCAGCAGTGTAGGCCCGTGAGTGTACATTAATACGTTCCCGCCGGGCCTGTTCTATAATTTTTTCGACACTTGTTTCTGCTGACCTCGAAAGCTCCGGTCCGACACTATTTTTTATTTTTTCATTAAACAATGATTGTTAATTTACAACTTGGTCGGCCGGATCATCTTCACAATTGAATGAGTCTTGGTGGAATTTTATTATTCTAGTTATTAAAAGAGATTTAAATGTACAATTAAAGCTGTGGCAGGTAGGGTTATTGCTTCTATAATTGTAAGCTCTTGTAAGCCCAAAAAAATTTTCTATGGGATCAGAGTTAAAGTATCTTGGCCTCATTATTTTTAAACTCTGATCCCTTAAATTCTGCCACAACCTTATGTATCTGTTAAGAGTTATTATAAAATTATTTAAAGATGGCACAGACTTCACCTTTCCTGAAGCATCGACAAATTTAATTTTTTCTAATTTTAATATAGCTTCTCTCCAAAAGTCGAGATGGGGCGATTTCGAAGTAACGGCAGACCGCAAAAATTTGCCTTTGCTATTTTTTGAATATGTGGTTGACCCGTTGACGCTGTCGAATAGCTGGTCGAAGAATAAAACAGTTTCTGCAGTATTCTTTAACGTCTCACTGACCGGTGTACCGTAGTGCGTGTGTTGCGTAGTGTGTTGCAAAAAAGAAGCATTTCTTTATGATTCTAGTAAAACTATTTTATGAGAACGAAGATCTAAGTTTGGGCATGGCAAGATGGAAAATAATAAATTAGATGTCATTATTTAAAATTGACATAGTAATTAAGCACTTCATTGCCTGGTGTATCGTCCAAACTGCAAATTTGGACGATACATTCGAATGTACCGAGTCAGACATAAGCATAATATTATATTGGCCTTTCTTCACAGTTCACACGTAACAGTATCTTGTTATAAAATTGATAATCAATGTTACATGAAAATATTTTAATACTTACAAAATTGTGCTGTAAGGTTAGTTGGGGTAAGGGAAACATACTTTATTTTTCAAATGTTATTTTGAGTTCTAGCTACTAATACTTAATGTCTTTTAATAGTTTTGATAAACGCAAAACATACCTATGTATGTCAGCTTTCCATGATTGAATGACTTTTTAAGCTAGTTATAATGCTTTTAACCAGAAAATGCTAAATCGTTAGGCTACTTTTTTTGTTCCCTTTCCCTGTTTTTGGGGTAAGGGGAACAGTCTGAATATAATTATGTATAAATAGTAGTATAGATTATATACCTGCACGATTTCATTTTTTAATATTTCGTTTATCAAATTTGAACTCAATACTTATTGAAATACGAACTAAAATAGGAAATTTTGATTAAAATCGGAATTTGGGGTAAGGGAAACATACGAGTTCGAAACAGGGGTTGTCAACTAAAAACGAAATGCAAATTTTTAAATATTTATTCATACTAAACATACAATAGGCTCATATTAATCAGTCTCAATAGTTATTTTTGTTGCAGTAAGATTCCGTTATATTAAACAACGTGTTATTTAAATCACCTACTTAAAGTAAAATCACTTGAAATCTATCTACTAGGAACTTTACTTTGGCATTACAAGTTACTAATTAAAACATTTTCAACTTTGACTATTAACACTATGCAGAGATATTTAGAAGGACTCTACTAAATATTATAGGAATTAAAAAAACAATTTTAAAAATAAATTGGCCTCTTCGGCCTAATACAGGTTTAGGCAATTTTGTGTTAATGTCCAATGTTTTTATATTTACTCATATTAATCAGTCTCAATAGTAATTTTTATTGCAGTAAGATTCCGTCCTATTAAACAACGTGCTATTTAAATTACCTACTTAAAGCGAAATCACTTATAAAATCGACATCTACCAACTAGGAACTTCACTTTGGCATTACAAGTTACTAATTATAACATTTTCAACATAGACTATCAAGTATCAACACTATGCAGAGATATTTAGAAAGATTCTACTGAATATTATAGGAATTGAAACACATTTTAAAAATAAATTGGCCTCTTCGGCCTATTACAGGTTTAGGTAATTTTGCGACGATGTCTTCTGTGTGTTTCACTTCAGAGATATCTTCCAGCACAGGGAAAGTAAAAATCGTTTCACCTTCTGCTTTTGATTTCTTTCTTGTGTATTTTACAACAGGAGAACCGGCGTTATTTATACTTAACACTACGCCTACATAATGTTTCACAGACTTTTTGGTACAAAATTTTACCAAGACCCAATCACTCTCACAAAATGGCGCATTAGTATCAAAATTTTCCTTGTCAGCATAATTTAGTTTTGCTTCACCATCTTCGTCATTACTCTCTCTCAGTACATTCTCCCAAAAATCGTTATCATAGCTATCTTCGTCATATTTTATTTCCATTTCACTTTCACTTGAAGTCGTTGAATATTTTGGTTTTTTTCTATATTTTGCTAGTGTCTTATTTTCCTTCTTCTTTATTTTTGAATTTTGTATAACTTTATGTCCTGGATCTTCAAATTTTTCTGTTGTTATCTTTAATTTGTCTTGTTGCTTTGTTAAAACTGCTTTAGCATTTGTCTTACTCTTTTTTTCTTTTTTTTTCACTTCAGATATCTGCGCCTCTAGAGTTCTTTTATAAACATCGTCACGCGTAATAACTTCAGCACCAGTTGCCATTCGTTTTCTCTTTGTTTTAGAGCTTGTTCCTGCTTTAATTCTCATCAATAGTAAGTCCTCAAATGTGACAGTCCGGTTTTCAAGTATTTGAATTTTTGAAATTTGATTCGAAATGTTAATCGTATAGAATCTACGGATTCTGCATTGAGTTGGTTAGATAATCTAACACAATCATTTTGTGAATATTGTGGCATATGAAATGTACGAGTATTACTATTTAGCGTCGAGTCCATACTATTTTTACTTTTTTTGGACGTTTGATTCGAAATGTTAATCGTATTAGAACCTACAGATTCTGCATTGAGTTGGTTAGATAAGCTAACACAATCATTTTGTAAATGTTGTGACATATGAAATGTACGAGTATTTAGCGTCGAGTCCATACTATTTATACTTTTTAAAGAAAGCGTGAGCAACGATTTGGGTTCAGATGACTTTTCATTTTTCATTTTTCATTTTTCATTTCATTATCTTTACCCAGCGATTCATTTGCTACGGCCTTTTTTAATGCTGTGGTGCTCGTTGAAGGTATTGGTATGCCCTCTTAGGCTTCAACTGTACATTATTGCAATCAAATTCATTTGAACCACCTTCCATAGCCTTTTTCAGCAACAGTAGACCACGACCCTTCATATTCTGAAAAAAAAAACATACAATTCATACAAAGCCACGAAGACTAAAGTAACTCAAAAAAACAGCCATAACTCTAAGTCGATACCTTCTTAATATTTTTTTGTGTTTACTAGGACAAATACAACTACATCACAAAATATTCCTATTATCAAATAATCCATAGCAACTATAGTTACAATAATAAAGACGATTTTCATTTAACCAGCAATACAAGAGTAAGTCAAACATTATGAACTATTTTCAACAATATTAAACCATTTACAGTTAATAAAAAAAAATACATAGATAAACAAACACTCCACTAAATCAAAATATTCGAAGATTTGGCCTTAGTTCATCACAAGTTTAACCAAGAAGGCCCGAGTAACTAAAATTAATTCACAACTCAAATCGCGTTTAATCACGAATAGACGCCCAATCCAAAATAATCCGTTCTTAACGTGTACTAATAGCACCTTTCCCTTCGGCTGAAACGTCGCAACTCGTGATGCGTTAATGTTGTTAGCGGGGGTTGTGGGTAAAGCAGGTCAGCAATACTAACTTAAAGCGCCATCTTCATTTTGTTTATGGAGTTATTTTTACAGGTGTCTTTGGAGATTATGTAGTTTTTAACGCAGATTCCCGCTATGGTAATAACTCATTTTCGAATTATTTCGAATTGCGTGAGTCTTTAACTAGGTGTGCGATATATTTTTTATTTTTATTCGTTTTAACAATTATAATTTCTTTAATATTTAATTTATTGAAAAATAATGCCATTTCTTTCAGCAAATCGTCTCGCGAGTTTACTGATAAAGAACCGTAAAATATGCCAACTTTGCCAGCTTTTTTCGAATAATTTTAATTCATGTAAAAAAAATGTATAGAAGTGCAAGTTTTGTGTCGCCATCTGCAACTACAAGGCTATGTGCAGATGTAGGAATGTCAAAAACATTACTTCTCTTCATTTAATTCAATTTATGATTAATTTTCATGCCGGGTAAAGTTATCTGGACTTTTAGCCAACATTGCCCACCTTGATTTTTCACGCAAATATGAACTTTACGCAGGTGGCATCAAAATCCAGTTAAATAATTTTGGAAAAGATGGCGTTTACTGTAAATATTTAAACGATATCGTGA
Source organism: Phengaris arion (assembly GCA_963565745.1). Taxonomy (NCBI): domain Eukaryota; kingdom Metazoa; phylum Arthropoda; class Insecta; order Lepidoptera; family Lycaenidae; genus Phengaris; species Phengaris arion. Next base: position 2,728,033 of record OY751444.1, on the reverse strand, counting down.
ATAATATCCTACTAAATTGACTGGGCAATGTTCCCTTTACATTTTTTTCCTTTTCCATACAATTTACACTTTGGTCTGTAAGAGTACTAGGGCTGCCACATATCTATAAAATGACTTAATTTTCTTTTACATTACTATCAGGAATATATTATAAATGTAGTGTTTAGGTAAACAAAATGACACTAATTTATGAATTAATATGTAACGTTTATTAAAAATCTTACTTAAAAAAATGTAAATAAACAATTTTTGATTTTCGTGTACATAATAGGTATATGAAATACAAATTAAGTTTAATTAATACGTGTAGATATACTGAAATAAAACTATAAGGTTTTTGGATCATTACTATCCAAGAACCTTATAGTAGGTACCTACTTTACCCTATCACCAAACCACTTATAGCTTGACCGCTGTAAAGTTGACCCTCCCGATGGAATGCGGGACGCGGGGCGGGAGGTATGCACGGGTACATACGGCATTGTGGCCACAGAGATTTATCTCGAGATATCTCAAGATAAATCTTCGTGTTATTGTTTAGGTGAATGATTATAATTGACAACATTTCAAAATTTTAACATGGCTTTTTTATTATTTTATATGAAAGTAGACTTAAAATAAGGCGACACGTGTTTTTTGCTTTTTCAAAATTATGTTTTTAAGATACCTAAAAAATAGATTTTAATCCTTCGTATTCTAAAGAGACGTAAGCGCCAAGTGACGTCATACTTACGCCTGAACGGATAATATTCCATTGCAGTTTACAAAAGAAAAAATATGTCAATTGTCAATGTAAGTTTGTTACGTTTATGACGTCTCACGTCTGTCAATGTCATCGTCAGACGTCAACCTCTACGCGCCTCTCTTCCGTATTGTTTTTTCGAAATTATTTTAATCTCTCTTGTCTTCTCTGTATCTTTATTCCATATCTAATATTATAAATTATAATATAGTACCTAATAAAAATGAAAGTTACCGACGGATTCCAAGTTGCCGACAGCAGAAACTTGCCAAAAGTGAATTATCCGATGTTACTAGAGTTTATGCATGACAACGACTGTTATAACATGGCTGAAACCCGTGGTGCTAAGGCTTTACTTGCATCGCGGGAAGCCTATGTGGACACAGCTATCGGATACGTTGAAATAAAGCGCGAGAAATATATATGCACTGTGCAGTGTAGGGTAACTCCCGAGCACAACGTTAAATCAAAGCTTTATCAAGTGATGTGTAAAATCGACGAATCGTTAGAAAAGGTAACAGAAGTAGTGTGCAATGACTGTGTGGCATCTGCAGGGGGTTGTAAACATTCAATTTGCTTTGTAATTTGGCTTATTAAACGGTCTGATGAACCATCAGTGACTTCCACAGAATGTTTCTGGAATAAGCCCAAACTTGCTGGAGCTGTCGGTGATAAGAAGTTTATAATGGCGAAAGACATCGGAAAAACAAAGGTTCTGGCTGAAAATATTGATTCACCTATTACTTTAGAAATGTTTTATAATGAGTGCAAAAGGCGCAAAATAAAAACTGGCATGATATTAGATTTTACCGCAAACCCTCGATCATCTTTAAACAACTATAGCATTTTCAACATAATGCTGCAATTCCTAAATGAAATAAATGATCACAGTTATAATAGTTTTAAAAGTTTTTCAAATAATCTTGTTACACCTGAAATTGTCAAAAAAATTGCAGAAGAGACAAAGCTCCAAGCCAGTTCTAAACTTTGGCACTGTATGCGCCACGGTAGAGTCACTGGTTCTAGAATATATGAGGTTGTAAATTGCAACACTGAGGATGGAACTTTGGTTCAAAGCATTTTAGGCGGCTACAAAGTTCCAGAAACAAGGGCAATAAAAAGAGGAAAACTGTTAGAAAAACAAGTTCTTGAAGTACTACAAAGAGAGTTTGGAGCTATTAAAAATACCGGATTAATATTAATTACTCCTATTATTGGAGTTTCACCTGATGGAATTTGTGATGATTTTGTGGTTGAAATTAAATGTCCTATGACTGAGAAGACTATGAAAAATTATGTAACTGATCATAAAATCAAAGAAAAATACAAAGCGCAGATAATGGTGCAAATGAAAGCAGCAAATAAGACAAAAGGTTTGTTTTGCATCGCAGATCCAAGCTTTGAACAAACAAAACTAATACATAAGTACTGGGTAGACTATGATGAGTTATATGTTAGAGTGTTGATAGATGCTTCTGAAGAGTTTTGGGAAAAATATATATTTAAAAGAATTTTAGATAGTGCAAAATAAAAAACTAAAATATTTATTATCTTTTATTTAGTGTTAATACCACCTATATAAAATTGATTAATTTTATTTGTTATCAATAATAGGACTATGTAAATTTATCAATCCACATGCTATAATGACCACATAGTCAGTATGTTGGACTAATTTATTATTGACAACTGAGTGTGGCTTTAAAAGTTTGAACAGTCTTACTCTTCGTATAACTCTCTCAACATGAACACGAAGACTGGCAATAATTTTGCTTTTAATGGCTTCCTGTTTTGAAAGCTGCACACCCTTTGAAACACTGGGTGGCCGAAGGAGTTTTATATTATGATTACTTAGTAATACATCAATATGCTTAAATCCTCTATCTGCCAGAATAGTACAGCCTGGTGGAAGAACATCTAGCAATCCATTTTTTTCCACGATAACAGCATCAGATGTACGACCACCAAACCCAGCTGATACAAAGTTAACAAAACCATGGGGAGTTGTTGCTATTAGGTACTTCAAAGTGTTAGCATTTTTGTATTGTGACCATGTAAGGGCCTGGTTGACAGGATTTGAGGGTTTTTCTATTTGTATCTCAAAACAGTCTATGATGCAATATATATTTGAATATTCCTTAAGTGAAGTGAAGACAGCTGGTAAGTTTCTTTTTACTTGATATAAACTAGGACAAAAAATAAATTGTTTAAAGTATTGAAATAAGATACACAAAGTTTTGAAAAATATTCTCCATAAGGTTGACAATGAAACCTCAAACATATCAGATATTTGGTAAAAGGTTGTGTTATTTCTTATTTTATATAATGTCACAATTATATTAAAGGCTTTTAATTTAAGATTACTTTCTAAATACTCAATTAACCATAAATATGTTTTAGGGAGTCCTAAGTAATTAAGAGGTTTTCTTTTAATAAGGTCAAGCATAAAACTTCTGCCATGAAGAGTTTTACTGACACAGACTTCTGATGAGACTTCTGAGATTTCAGCATTTGAGGTAGTACTGCCTTGAGTTGAAGGTAATTCTTCGTCATTTACAAAATGTTCATGAACAGTAGTAGGTTTTCTCATTTTGTTTTTGTGTATCGTACAAGAAGTGGCTCTATCTGATGTCTTTGGCTTCACTTGTATTCCTTTAGATAATTTGCTTCGATTAGCATTAGGCGTTGGTGGATTCCAGTCAAGGGACACCTTGTCTACATTTAATGAAGATGTGCTTGGCCGAGGTTCACTAATATCATCCAAATTTGGCCTCAGGAACTGTGGTAATCGTGGTTTCAATATAGGCCGTCCTTTCCCTGCCTTCCAATATTGAAAGTTTTCTAAATCATCTTCCAACTGAAAAAGAGAAGTTCTTTTAAATCCACAGATATCTAAAGTTTGACTAAAAATTAAATGCTTACAGTGATATGAATAATAGTTGCATTAGGGCAATATAATATATCCTCTCGTCTGTTAGCTGTCTAAATGACAATTCTTCCCCATCTGTGGATTCCATTACAGGACTTTCAACAGACAGGGTTTGAGCACTAATTTTTTAGGCCTAGGTTTAGAAAAACAATTTTTTTTTTTAAATCTAGTTGTAGTTTTGTAAAACTACAATTAATTTTATAATTAAGATATATTTCTTTAATTTCTTACATCACTTAAACTTGACTTTGAATTGCATTGTAACTGTTCTAGGAGTAATAATATGGGTCTCCTAAAAGTTAAATTTTATTCTCTCTTAAATAATAAATAAAACGATTGCTGGGTGTAATATTATATTTTTTATATACAATGTTACACATATTATTAAATTAAAAAACAAATTGCATACATTCCATACAATTTTTTTTCATTGAACCTATTTTTAAACTTTGGACCAAAAAAGCACCTCTTCAAAAGCCACTTCACTGGGTCTCATATTTTATTAGATAGTAATACATTCCTGGCGTCAGGGACAAAGCATATTTTGTTTACAATAATTTTAACTTACTGCCAAGCTAGTTCAAATAATGGCACGTTGTAATATTCAACATATCTTGAGTATGAGTGTATCAAAAATGAGACTCATAATTGGTACAAAAAACATAGTCTCACAAAGACTCACATTTTGCAGATTATATACTTACAAGTGTTATAATTATTAATTATTCAAGATTTACATAGAACTAGGTATTTATTACAATAAAGAAGAATACGTGTTTGGAAGAAAAATATCAAAAACCATGTTAATAAACGTAGTAAAAAATGAACATAAATCTGCTCCATGAAAGCTAAATAGTATGGATACGACTTATTTATTCCATCGATATAATTTTTTTCAAACTTATTTTTATTAACTATTTAATTGCAAGTAAAATAAACTGTTTTTGTGTTTGGCCTGCTGAAGAGACAAAAAAAAACATACAAATGCCTTCATTTCAATAATAACTGGTTTGAGCGACTGCTAGTACTGTTTCTAGTAGTGTTGTTTTTAGTTTAGTTAGGATTGTCCGATAACACATAATGCAGCATTTTATCTAGTACTTCACAACAATATGGATGAATAATATAATAAAATGAAAAAAAAAACATATAAAAAAAAGATAAAAAAAACGACTTTTACTGTTTGTTAACTCTAAAAACTCTGGAAAAAAAACTACCTACCTAAAGTGTGGTATGGCTCGTAACATGTGAAAACACACATTGCCACATTGCAAGCTTTACAGTAAGTAACTGTTCGCTTTTTGCAGACGGCGCATTGGCGCTTAAGTCGGTCTGGCTTTCCGGGATTGATAAAATCGTACTGTGCAGGAGTGTGTAGGACTGGTGCTAGGATGGGTGCATAGGGTTCAGGTACTTTATTTGCTGCCAACAAATCACTTACTAAAGCCTTCCGGAATTTGCGATGTGACAATGTATGTTTTCTGTTAAGTAAAATGTAAGCGTTCAGGACACTAGCGTTTAAAAGTCTTTTAAAAATTTTTTTATACCACACTCTAGTCCGCCTTCTTTCAATGGGGTACATTGCGATCTGCTGGTCTTTTCGATCTACTCCACCCATACAAATATTATAGTCATGCACGACAGTCTGCTTCAATGTATCGCTACACCTGGTAGTTGCAAGACCATGGTATGTTGAGATAAAAGCCACGCGGTTTTTATCCCTCCACACCATAAGATCCACATCTCCCGAGGTGCAACCGAACACTTGACCGACTGTCATGTCTCTTTTTGTAATACTCGCCAATTCAGATGGTACGAATTGGCGGTTTGTACGGAGGGTTCCTACGCAGTCAAATCCGCGGACCTTAAGCTCTCGCGCTAGTGCAGGTGAGTTATAAAAATTATCCATCCATATTGTGTGCCCCTTATGCTCAAGACCATGTAAAAGTCTGAGCACGAGAGCTGGTACTTTCCCAGAAACTGGATCGTCTTCTTGCACTGCCGAGGTATCATGGCCTGCATGCACTTCGAAACGCCACAAATAACCAGTTTGAGATTCACATACTTCGTATGTTTTGATCCCTACTGTTGCTGCTTTGTTACGGATGAATTGGTTTATATCAAGCCAACCCTTCCACATGGTCAGACTCTCGTCAAGCGCCACGTTCTGGGACAAATTATATAGTTCTGAAAACTTAGCATTAAGGTGGTCTATTATTGGTTGAAGTTTAAAAAGTTTAGCCTGGGATCGTGTCAACAATGCAGGATCACAATCACTATTATTATTGAAATGAAGGCATTTTGACAGTATCAGAAACCTGTCAAAACTCATCTCTGCGGAGAAGCCAGGAGTATGGAAAATATCTTTAGTGGTATTCCAATACTCCTCTATTCGACTTTTAACCACCACTCCCATAGCCAGAACGATAGCAAGATACCTGCAAACTTCGTTTACATTCGTATCTTGCCAACGTGTAATCCGGCTATTAGGACAGATGGTCCCATTCTCCAACATGGACGCTGTCATCTGCTGTGCATAAATGTTGGTTTCGCTGCCAATCACTTCTATTATTTCACGATTCCATATGGCAGTAAATGTTTCGTATGGATTCGTGAAAGAAACCGTAGGGCCAATATTTTGCGAGAACGGTTCTCGCCTCAAATGAGGTTCAATTTGAGGCATTGAAAAGGCTCTCCATTCAAATTTAAATTTATCGCTCGGCTCCATGGGAATTCTTAAATAAGGCGTCGGCAAGGCAGGCGACGGCAAATGGGGCGTTGGGTCACAAACCGATGGACAAGGCGGTTGAGGAGGCCACTCCAAAGAAATGTTTAAACAACCTTCTTCAACTTCCTCATTCTCTTCGTCCATAAATATCCTTGCCACCCGGGGCACTATTACCATCTGGGTAACCCCTTCTTCGTTTTCTTCTTCTTCGCCTGACTCCTCTTCACTACCTGACAGGAAAAAAGTTACTAGTTACAGTTTCGATTAACTTCCGCGATTGCTGAAAAATAAAGGTAGATGTCAAAATGCGCTTACCATAATTAAGTATAGCACTTATTTCATCATCACGGAGGGGATGTCTGTTATTCGACCAATGGCGACCGCGACTTCTAGAAAATAGAACTAATATTTAATACTATACAAATTCAACAAAAACTTATAAAAATATGTTTGATTAATTCTTACACAGGCCGCGTAGTATTTGGTGTGCTTGCCGTACTACTCGCACCACATTCAATGTATCTGCAAAAAATTGAAGTTATGAAAATGGGTAGGTATAACAAAAAAAAAAAAGGGAAAAGAATTAAGCAAACAGTTACTGGGCAGGTGATGGCACCATGTCAATATTTTCAATTGAGGGCACTACTGCAGGATCATTATGTGGAGAAAGGGATGCATCAGGCATGGGCGGCGGGGTTTCTTGTCTGCGAGAGGTTAATGGGGTTGATGGTGCGATTATTTCCAAGGACGACCACAATGTTTCTGAACTGAAAACAGAGCCGTAGATATATTTTTTGATTAATATTTAAGTATTTATATTAATAACATCGAAATAATCACCTTGGATTTTTGGTCACAGCAGCAGGGATGACCCTCACCCTTTTACTTGACATTGCCGTCTCTAAAGGTTGGCCCTCTGGCAGGTTCTCCAATATACCACAGAACACTCTGAAATAGTAATTGTAATAAAGAAAATATTCAAATAAATAAGTCAATAAAAAATTACGAGATTAAAAAATCAAAATCTATATAAAATAAAGTTAAATAAATATAATATATTTATGTTTTAGCATTAAGAGGTTATTACGGTTCAGAAACCGAAGGCCTTTCACCACGTTGCCCACCGCGCGTTCTCACTCCTCTTACGCTGTTACGGGCTGCCAGGCTGCCACGTAAACGCATACCGCGTACTCCAATACCACCCCTTGCAAGCCCCCTACGGCGCCTTCGTGTTTCGTTGCTGCTGTTATTGTTAGTACTATTTCATGCAAAACAAAGCCAAGAAAAGCAAAGTGTTAGTGCAAAATAAACATTACCAGGATTAAAAAAAATATTAACAACATTAAAAGTGCTAAAAGCCATCCAGTTAATGTAAATGCTTAAAAATACAATTTTAAAAATCTATCAAAATTGTTTTCAATTCAAAATCATGAAAAATATAAATAATAAATATATATAAATATCAAAATTAACTTATAAAAAGTTAATTCGTCATAGAAACTGCCTTAAAGTTTAAATAAAACATTATCCTGTTATCAAGCAACTTGTAAATAATCACTCTAATTATGATAAATTTTACTCTACACTTAAATTTGTAGGTGCACCCAATTGCGTACGGCAGCGGTAAATGGGTTAAGCAATCACTGTTTATATATAATAATTTTACTAACAAAAAAAAATAGTAAAAAAAATCTGGTATGAATTTCAATAGCCTTATCCATATTATCCAACCAGCGCGGCGATCATTTTGTGATGCAAAATTACCTGTCTGTGGCAAGTCCCAGAATAGGACTTTTGAGTGTCTTCATGTCATTGAGCTCGAAATTTTCACATTTTCGACTAAACTACACGTATTTTGTAATTATTATATTGAAGTTCAATATAATAGTGCCCTAATTACGCAGATACGTTAAAGTTTTAATAATTTTTCGACCAATTATGACAAAATGAAATCCACGTACAAATTTGTAAAATGACTAGGACGTTAGTTCTAAGGCTGTTTTTGACTTAAAAAGTAAAGAATATATCAATATGAGTAAATATAATTAAAGATTACTTACTGTTCCATTGTAATTCCAGATGAAATTAATTATAATCACTAAATCCTGCGCAAGACCAAGAGTATAAACGCGGCAATCGCTGACTGAACTGACTACAGATAAAACAATAAATTTTACCTTTTTTTGTACCATAGACGCGCTAAATTTAAATTTAGAGGGAGAAGCAGTTCATTCTAATACGATTTTTAATGTGTGCGAAAGAGTTAGTACTATATAGACGCCAAAATATGCTCAAAACTAAGCAAGGTGATCGCAGCTGTGGCGAGTCCTGTGACAGGACGCTCCACAGATTCAGCGAAATTACTAAAGTCCTGTAATGGGACGCTCCACAGACGAGAGGATATAATAATTAATAACACAGGTAAAGGTACATGCTGAAGGTATGCTTATATTAATTAGGTTTGATTTAACTTTGTAAGTATCAATTTATTAATTTTACTAGGATTTTTATCTTTATTTCTATATAAAAAATATTACACATTGTATTAATAAACTTAAAGTATAACCTAATATAAAACTAAAACCTACAAAATAAAAAAATACAATATAACCTATAATTATCTATAAAAAGAAAAAGTATACTTTTACTTACATTTAGATGATCTTCACATATGTATAAAACACGCTTTGGACATGTAATAGATAATGCATTGCACCATACTTGCTTCGTCGACACAGGCAACGAAAAAAACGATTTCTTCGGAGCAATCCTAGAATTATTCTTGCAGATAGGTACACAACAATATTTTGGGTCCTTCATAGGCACATACACGGTATTTTTTTTGTTTTGTGCCATTGTAATCCAGTTAAATTTTACTAAGACAACTCTCAGAAGTATGATATAAAACTTGTGATAATATTGGTTATTTTGGTTTGGTTATTTTTTAGAAATGTGAAATGTCATTGTTGACAGCAAGTTGACAGTGACTGTTTTTTTTTCATGCTTCATGATATCTTTTTAAAACTATTTTACACCAGGCAAAGAAAACGTCTGAGTTATGCCGTAAGTATGACGTCACAGCGTATTTTTAAGTTTTTATTTATTTTCTCAGTAAATAAGCAACATAAAAATTTTTTGAATATTTTTTTGATATCAGGAGAAGAAACTAAAGAAACGGTATTTTTTATTTAAAGGCTTAAAAATTATAGTTAATATATACACAATTAATTATTAAGCAACTAAGTTAGAAAATAAAATACTAAATATTAAGCACTAAAACTAAAATTAATATCTAAAAAAGTTGTTTAAGATTAACATTATCATCATTCATTTAGTCATTCTTCATCGGAATCATATTCAGATTCTGAGTCCGACGAAGATTCAGATGAACGGTCGGTACATGTCATCGTAATTTTGATCAATTAACCTATCTTGTTGTTGGTAATCGTTTTCTATTTTTATTACGTGATCCACACATTTCTTCCATTGATCCGTGGAATACTCGGCGAATATTTGTTGTAGTTTATTAGACTTTTGATTTAAATTAGTACTTAATTCTGATTTACCCAATCTGTTCTTTGTATACCCCCATACCAATTCTATTTATTTAAATTTAAATTTTAAATTTAAATTAAATCATAAATAATCAAATAATCAAATAAAGGGTTTAAATCTGCGTGGTATGGTGGCAAACGCAAAACTTCGTGCCCACGGCTTTTTAAAATTTCATCAATCACAAAATTTTTTTCAATGTATACCGATTGAATGTGTTCGAATAATTGTGACCGCAACATAGTTGAACTGCAAGGTATGATATGATGATTTTGCAGCCAAGTGAGCATTGTTTGCTTCAACGCGGATTTTGTTGGTTTTCTATCTATTTCCACATTATGGTACGCAGCGTTATCAATTACAACTGTAGAATTAGGTGGCAAATTGGGTAATAATTTATTTTCCGTCCATTTTTTAAAGTTTTTATGGTTCATATCATCATGATAGTTCCCCGATTTACTTTTGGATTTAAAAATGAGAAGACTATCATTAACGAATCCCTGGGCACCTCCAGCATGAACAACAACTAACCTTGGTCCCGCTCCAATCTCTTTCAGATGTCCTCGCTGTTAATGTTTCTTCGACTGCCAGCATTCGTAAGTGGTGTGTGAAGGATTGACATATCGACCTATGCGTAGAACAAAGTCCGATTTGCAAAATTGATAGTTTTCAGTAGAGGCAATATAAGTTTTGCGAGTTGAAAAACTTGAATAGCTTAAAAACAGTAAGACTTCTATTATTGAAAATTTCATATGTTATTATAACATCCTAGTCTAGTTAAGTGCTTTATGTTTTATCTTATTTATTATTATATTTAGGGAGATAACGAGTTCGATATTAACCTAGGACGTTTCATAGCGAAGGAGCGAGAGTTCGTAGTGATCATGTGACATTGTTTTACGGAGACTTCTGAATGAAACTCCGTTCTATATACATATGATTTGTTTTCTGTTGGAGTTTATCAACATTTTTAAGTCTTATGTGAATATCTATAATGTATTATTCTGCTAAAGCATTGGCAACAGTACGTATTAATGATTACAAACATATATTTCTTCTTAAAATCGTTTAATAATATAAAAAATCTCAAAATAGGTGTTGCTTTGAATAGCTATCATTTAATCACAGCCGCCACTGAGTACTAACTTATAATTAAAGACTAATTAACAATGTCTAAAATCTACAAAACAATTAAAATCTTTAAGATATACCTACACATAAAAATATTATGTTTAATTTAAACATTTAAAACGAGATAAAAAAATAAAAATTTGTATAATTCTACAATCAAAAGGCACAAGACAAAATTTAAACTTAACAACAACAAAACTTACTTTTCTATAACATAGTTATAAAGTAAACTGCTTTGGTACTTTAATATTTCAAACTGAAAACAAAATAAAAAGAAACTTCCAAACAAAAAAATATCTTGTCACAGAAACTAGGTATGATCTTACAAAACAACAGTACAAACTTCAATAAAAATACGCAACAAATATAAATTTCTAACTTTATAAAATTAACATATTTAAATAATTATAATAATATAATCAGACTTTATTATTACCAATCAGTCTTACACTGTGTCATGGGCACATTAAATATAAAATAGAATAATAAATCAGTAGGAAGGACAATAATAAATATAAAATTGTAGTCTTACAAGGTCTATAAATTTCTTATTGTGATAACTCACTATCGGTTTCTTCAGGAACGTCAGCTACAGTAATATGATGTGGTATTGAGGTAAAGTATTGATGATACTCTAAGGGAATAATTTCTGTGCGACACATATCCATTAGGTCTTTATATTTGGCTGCAGGAATAGGAATGGGTTCAGCATATGCATGTTTTAGTTCTTGTTCGGCTTGTCCGGAGTTTCTCGTGTTACTACGAATCAATAAGGTATTGTAATGAGGTTGTGTTAGATCATATTTAAAAAATAATTTATTAGGATCACTACGGCCGTCTGCATGAACTTCTCGAATATTGCTCCAGGTAATCTTCTTGGCCGTAGTGTCCTTCATCCAAACTTTATTATTTACCAGGGTTTTAAAATCGAATATATTATTTTGAGTTACGTTACGAACAACGTACGGTTCACCTTCATTTTTAGCCCATCTTACTAATGCACGCCATTCTTGAGGGGTATAGATGATTTTGGTTTTTGAAGCTCTTTCAATTACAGAGTGAACACTATCACCCTCATTCTGTGTGTGTCCTTTCTGTAAAAATCGGTGAGTTATTCGTATATTGAACTTTTTTGCGGCATAAATGTACATAGAAAAAACGAAGCGATTCCGATTTTGGCCAGAACAATTATCGGACCAAAATCTGAAATCTTCTGCCCCTTGCTGAACATTTGTCTGAATGAAATCTAAAAGGCAACTGCTGACTTCATTTGCGCCACGTTTCGCAACAGACTCATCCCACATATAGCAGACTGCCCTGCGTTTCGCCAAGTTAAAGACAGTGAAATTAAAAGAAGATAATTTCCTTTTGTAATACAATGTGCTGATATTGCCTTGAGGACACAGCAATACTTTTTCAAAGTCAAATACACCAGCGACTATGGCTCCATTTGACTGATCAGCACATTGTTTGTCTTGGCCTTTTAGTTGCCTTGCGACCATCTTATTAGACTGATGTGTTTCAAACAATTCCTTTTCTTGGTCCGATGGCTCCTTTTTCGATCGAAAAACGTGACATTCGTCGCACTGATCCTTCTTGGGGACGTGGAAAGCTAAATTAAAGTTTGAGTTAACTATGTCACGATACTGACGTTCTTTTGTAGCCTTAGATATATATTTTTCAGAGTCAAACCATTCGTTATACATTTTGAACATTTTGGCAATGCTTAAATCTCCTTGTAGATAGAGCTTTTGACTACTCTTACGTATATAATGCGATTCCACAGGAACGAATGCACGAACATGGTCACAAACACTTTGTTTCATTGCATCATTTATAACAACTTTATGACCGTCGTGGCGACCCCGTCTGTCCCCCTCTAAATCAGCACTGCCATCGTACTTCATCCATGCAGTCTTTATGATGCGGGTTGAAACTGCAAGCGTATTTATAAAGATCGTTTGGCATACCTCAGTTTTTTCACAGCGCGATTTAGATACCTGATCTGCTATGAGCGGCAGATAATACTTAAAAGTATATTTTCTTTTATTAGGAAACTCTTGATTAAGGCATCTTTTTTTATTCATTTTATCTGAATATTTGATGATGAAATCCCACTGCTTCGCGCGATCTCCTAACTTCCAAAAGGCAGCAAAACAGTCCAACCGCTGTTGAAGAGTTATTTTATTACTGCAATTATAGCGACACTTACAAGATGGTCCCATCGTTTTTTCGTCAACGGTTTTCCCTCTTTTAGTTACATACTTCTTGCCTAAATTTTTTAAACATTTGCGTTTTAGTTCTACCCATTCATTAGGGCGTCTTGGGCGTTTTCTAGTTGTTTTAGGAGTGTTGGCGCAAGCGGGTGAGTGGGGAGTTGCCGGAGAGTTTTGTGTGCTAAATGAAGACGAAGAAATAAAACTATCTAGACGATTGGGACTGAAAACGCTGTCACAGGTGGAATTACTGTTAGTAGGAGATGGCATCGGAGTTGGCACCGACAATTCTTGATCAACTGGAGTACACCTGTGGTCGCAATTCACTAAGTCTTCAAGTTGTATTAAAGGTGAATTTTCAAAACTAGAAGGCGCTTCTAAAGAAAGTAATGATGGTTGAAAGCTATAAATTGTGTCATAAGTAGATGGATTAGGTGCGGCGTTAATTTCATTCCAAACATCGCCCAGTTGCTGACTTATTTCTTCTGCACCCGGAGGCAAAGGCGAATGTTGCGGTGTCGTACTGTCGTCAACAACTGAAATGTTAAAAATCGTATTACTACACTGCATCATAATACACTAAAAATAATAATATGTATGGTATCTGACATAATCTTGTAACTTAAAAACATTTAAATATTTTTATTTATATTAATAATATTTGTTCAAAACTATTTAAAAACTTATAATATTATGATAATGATTTGTCAAAGACATCACAAATTGTAAGGTAATTCAGCTTCAAACTATTTTTATTAATTTAATTAAAAATATATTTATATTTAATAATGTTTTTAAACGAACAACGTCCTAGCTTATGTCATCATTCAGGTGATAACGTCCCACCTGCATATCGAACTGACAAAACGTACCTGTGATTCCGTAAAAAAACGTCCTATAGTTACATGAAACCCTTAGAAGTTCTAAAGTATTCGTCTAACATCGTTCTAATATTACATATAACGTCAACTTTCTTACAACGTCAACTTTTAATAATAGCACGACAAATATTTAACTAATAAATAAACAATAAACAAATCATACTTTCGCACTGAAAACGTATTTTTCTAACACTCCGTCAAAAAACGTCTTATATGAATATAGAATTCCCTTAACAGTTTAAACTAGTTAAAAAGCAGAATAGTAAAAAAAAATATTTTTAAAGCTTAGTAATATTTAATTTGAATAATAATATAAGTAAAAATATCAACTTACCCAGTTCTACACCGTTCCTCGTGCAATTATCTTGTTTATTTGAAAATGAAGGACTACGTTCAGGCTGTTTTTTTTCTTTTATAAGCATATCGACCATTCTTCGAGAGCGTGACATCTTCAAAATACTTATTGTAACCAGTAATTACTATAATGGCAAAACTTTCGTCCAACCGAAAAAATCACACACTTAACACAAAAACATCCTTCTTTCCGCTCGATAACGCCTGAAGTGAAGATCGCGCGAGGCGCCCGCGCCGCGCGCGCTCCCCTCTCCCCGTCCTATGAACGCTAGGTGCATTTTAACACGGAACTTACATCAGATAAGACGTTATACGATTCTGTATCTCCGAAAATAAACCAGACAAAAAAAAACTGAAAATGTGAGGCTGTAGAGCTTTGGTTCCTTATTTCATTTATCCAAAAAACTCATTTTTGCTCTATGATCACATCAGACTTTGTTCTACGCATAGGTCGATATGTTTCATCTACATACACAATATTTCTACCTTCTTCTCTATGTTTCTTTATTTTTAATAAATAATGCTGTCGTTTGTTTACAATATCAGCATTTTCCATAAGAAGAGATCGCTTGCTTTGTAATTTCTTCCATTGAAACCCCATATTGTGAAGATATTTCCTTAGAAATTCTCGTCCACAGTTCAAAATGCCATCGTCTGTTAATTCCTGCAGCATATTTTTTACTGTAGGTAGTTTTTTTTATTGTATAATACATATTAACTTTTCGTCTTATGACACCTGTAAATATGAATAAAAATATCATAAATAGTTTGTTCATATCAAGTTTTTAAACACCAAGTTATGACCAAGATATGGTATTTATTAATTTACCTTCTGTAAAACTGTCGACCTCAATTTTTGGATTGCGTTTTCTCTTTTTACTCGGGGACTTGATAGCCTCTTCAGGATTCCCTGAACGACTTTAGGATAAAACTTTTTTATAGTCGTCATTGACACGCCAGTAGCCTCTGAAATCACCTTATTTATATTCATGTCTTCTCCTAAAAAATATATATTATTAATTTTTTTTTAATAAATTAAAAAATATATATTAGCAAAAATTATAAATACCAACAAATAAACAACAAATGACATAATATAGAAAACTTAATGAATAATAATCACCTGACGAAGACGCCAATTCCAATTTCTTCCTTTGAAAATAATTCGCTACATTCAATAGCATTATCTTTGCTTGACTTTTTAACTTTTTATTACGTAGACTTGGTAATTCCATATTTATTGTTGGATGTAACTAAGTAAAATAATCGCATGTGTAGCGGGCACAATGCTTCAACTGCGGGAGCTCTAACTGCGTACGTTATTCGACGTCGGTGGCCGACATCGGACTGATTGATTGGTTGAGCGCTACCCGCCCCCGCGTCCCGCGGACCATCGGGAGGGTTGACTTTACAGCGGTCAAGATATAATATAACCAATGAAGACACATGGTAATATAATATTTGAAACTTAGGTACAACTAACCATATTAGACCCTTTAAAATAGTCAAAATAAGTTACAAGTTTATCAAACATAAAGATATTCTTAAAATTATTCAGAGATCAATGTTTCCGCGGTCCATTACGACAAGCTATAAATTAGAATTATCTTGCAATGTTAACATAAATCACAAGTTTTCAATATCACAATAATTCTTGATTGTAAATGTATAATCTTAATCTACATTCTAAACATATTAAAACTATATAACTACTACAGTCATAATATTTGGCGAAAATAGGAACAATTTTATTTTATTCTCGTACTTATATTTTATGAGAGTATACTCAGGTATTTGAAAAATGTAGCCAAAAACTAATAAATAGACTGTAGACAGAGCTTTGGTTAATTTATATAATTAAAAGTTTTATACCTAATTAAGTACTGGGAAGTTATTGAATGTGAAATTGATATTAAAAATAATTCGACCACGTCGAGTAATTTATGGCTTGGGAAGTATTGTAATAACATCTTTTAGGTACTGTATAGTACAATTGTCATCAACTAATGGGTATGTGAAAACGATTCCTTTTTCACATTTTGACTCCTTTTGACCTTTCGCACAAACTTGACTGTGGGGATATCACCATTGACCGCTAAAACGTTACCGACAAAATGTTTTAAAGTCTTTTTTGTAGCAAACTGAGCAATTACCCAATCATCGGTTTTCAACTTTTCGTCATTTTCAGTAAAATATTAAATATCCAGAAGTCCGAAAGAAGCATCTATGGGTTCGAAATTTTCTTTTTCTTCTTGTTCTCGTAAACATTCAGCTATGTAATAGTCATTCATTGTGACGTTATCTGAATCGTCAGAGTCAACAGTTAAGACTTCATTATAGTCAAATATCGAGCTAGAGTCACTATCAAATGTCTCTTTACTTTTATTTTTCGGAGTACGTCCTGGAGCTACCTTTTTTTCTTTAGAATATTTTTTTGCTTTATTATTTTTATCCTTTTTATTTATTTTTTTCTCTTTCTTAATGTATGCCTTCTTTATCTTTTTCAAATATATATCTTTCTTTTTTTCTAGACAATTTGATGAATTATTATTAGACGTACCAGCGAGTGACATATTTCCAACTTTATTAGAAGGTTCCTTTAGAACATTTGATGTTCCTGCTTTTACTATCACATCGGAGAATATAATTATTTTCTTCTCTTCAGCAAGACCACTTTCTACAGATACTTCTTTGGACGTTTTTAAAAGTGAATGATCTATAAACCTTATATATTTATCGTTACTTAATGATTGGATGAAGTAGGAGTTAATTATAGCAATGCAAAGTTTTCCGAGACTTTCAGGAGAATACGTATGTCGAGACTTTTCTAAGTCGAAATATTTCTTTGGATCTTTATAATATCTATATTCGTAATTTTATTAGATTTAACAACGAAAAGTCCAGTTTTTTCGTGTAAAAACATAGAGTCTTTAGTTTTTGCCACTGTCGACCACTGTCGTGTGCTCTGGTTTCTTTTAAGTAGTCTACCAATGCTTGATCAATGCTATATGATAATATTTCTTCTGAAATTTCAGGGATTTTTTTGAGAACTTCCTGCGGATTAAATGGAAATATTCTTGATGCTTTAAATTCACTGTTTATGTTTTTCGTTTCCGTTATTTGAATTGACTCAATTAATTCTCTGAGTAACTTTGGAAAGTGTTTTTTGTTTAAAGATGTTTGCATTGGATTTTGAACTTTATGTGTTGACCTCGGAAGAATAAAAACGAATTTGATGTCATTTTGCTGACATAACTACTACTTTAACACTTAAGTGACTAGATAAATTGTCGCAAATGACAACTTTTGTCCCTGACGCTTTTTGTGCCCATGGGAGGCTGATGGTTTCAAAATAATTTTCAAACATGGTGCAACAAACAGTAAACAGTACTGTTATATCTCGTATTTGGTGGTCCTGCGGTAATCCACTCAGAGTACAAATTTGTTGATTTGTATACAACGTATAAAGGAAGACATTGACCGCTCGCGGTAGCAGTAAACATAAGCGATGTTTCCTTTAGTGGAATTAACTATTCTTTCAGGATACTTAACTCCCCTCCGAAAGATGCACTTAGATGACCCTGGATCATCTGACAAGTTAGTTTCGTCAAAGTTGACTATATTTTCGCCTGGTATACCTTTTAATGTTGTACGTAAGTTCTCAAAATATTCGGCTATTTCTTGGGGTCCCTTTTCAGCTCTCGCCTTGGAAATATTCTGTGTGGTTCTGAAACTCAATACATCAGCATAATGCGCCAGAAAATTCTGAACCCATGCATCACCAGGAATTTCATTCTTGAACTTATGATCACGAGAATTTTTTTTAAGATATTCATGAACAAAAGCTTAAGATCTACTTTAGTAAGCGGGGACCGAAATCACTCGAAGCTTTCAACACTGCCACTATTTTCATCTCTTCTTCAGGTGACAAAACAGTAGGATGCCCCCCAACGGACTTAATGTGTTTATTTTTTATTTTATTAACTATAGTACGTCTTGGGATACCAAATTGCCGTTCAACATCCGTGAAGAAATTTGTCCCGATTCGACTAACTGGCATGCGAGTTTAAGCATTTCTTCAGAATAATTTTTGTATGACCTGGATCCAAGTTGCCGTCTTGGTTTTCTTGGTCTAATACGTGATTTGTGTTTGGTTGTCTTAAATAAACCATAAAGTTAACGACAGTATTATAAATAAGTTAGCATTTAACAATACAAGAAGTAATATTTCTTTTCATTTATTTAAATAAATAAATGGTATGTAAATACGTATGTTTTGTAATAACTTCCCATTAGATTAAGCATTGCTCTATAAGTTATTACTGGGTAAGAGGTACAGCAATAAACAATTACATGTTTTTTAATAAATACTAAAAGTATTTAAAAATGTCCGATTTGACAACCCTAAGGATTTTTTGATACCGGGCAATGTTGTCAATCGATGATCGGAATACTGCTGGGTTAGTTTGCCCACCATAATAACATTTATTTTATAATTACATTAATTACAATTAATTACATTATCAATATAATACTCTATAGACATTATTTTATAACATATTAAAAGCAAACTAACCTGTGGTTAGTTTGCTTCCACCATCACGCACAATTCACTTTCAAATCTTCACCACAATTTGCCCGCAAAACTACGTACCGTTTTTAACAAGTTCTAACAAGTGACTGAATCACAGATTAATTATTAGTTACTACGTAACAGATGCGACAGTGATGTTTTACCTAGTTACCAGTTGTTCCGTTCTGGCGCCACTGTAGCCTCTTTCATTTTGACAGTACACATCGCATAGTGCTTGAAACTGTCGATAATCTAGCATCGATACTTTAGTGAGGTGCTTATTCTATCGATAAAATTTCTAGGTAGGCAGGCAGGTTCCTAGTTAAATATTTTTAATATTTACTCAAAAGTAAAAAACAGTTTATAGTTTTTTCATTTATTTATTGCTTTTTTTCTTAATTTATTACTTCTATATTTTATAAAAGCAGTTTTATGAATATCGGACATTTTTAATGCATACTTTTCTTCCATGTCTCCCTTTAAAATTTTATTTAAAATATTGCTCCAGTTGTGGACATGAAGCCTGATTACATATTTTAAAAATATATTTTTGAGTAAATTTGAATGCGTATTCTGACAACCCAACCAGGAAAACTTAAAATTTTCTAATCTTTTTCTTAAATTTAATCCAATTCTCTTCTGGCAAGCATTTTTATTTAAATAATTATGTATAAATGAACTTGTATCTCTATACAACATTAGGAGTTTAGAACTAGGATAAACTAAATTATTATTTTTTAACAATTTGTATTCTCTATGCCGAATATAAGAATAAATATTATCCTCTGTAGAGCTACTTGTGTAAGTCTCCACGCATGTTTTACATTTAATATTTTTGGTCATTTTTCGGCAAATGTATCCTGCAGTATACGCTGAGCAATGAACTTTTATTTTTTCTAAGATAACTTCTTCTTTCGATATAGATCCACTGTTAGAACTTTTTATAACATGACTTTCCTGTGAAGTGGATGGTAGTATATTGTCGTTATTTTCATTATTGTCATCATCAAATAAAAAATTCACATCAATCAATGTGTCTCCATTGTCCACTTCACAGTTAGCAAATTTGGAATGAGGGCTTAACAAATGCGAAAATAATAAAGATTTGTATGCATAAATGAAAGTATTTGCATCTGGATTAACATTACGATAATTTAGAGCTCTTACACGTCCAAAAAAATTTTCCAGTGGGTCTTGATTGACATTGCGAGGATAATAATATTTTACGGCATATTTTTCGAATAATATTTTAGTTATCCTAATAAAACTCTCCAATGTTGTAATCCAACCATCTACTGATGGTACACGCACAAGTCGAGGTTTTCCTGATTGTAGGGCAAGTTTACTTGACGTGTCTTCATATTTCAATTGTTTTAATTTTTTTATGGCTTCTGTCCAAAACTGTATATGTGGGGAGTTCATTTTTACTGCTTTTCTTAATTTCCCTTTAGTTGCACCGCCAGGATAGCAATTGACACTATCAAATAGTTCATCAAAGAATTCGACAACTTCTGCTGTAGTTTCCATGCTGCTGCTGCTGCCTGTGTAATGGTTATCTAAAAATGAAATATGTATAAAAAATTAAAACCTTAAAAGACAGTTAATCTTAAATTTAAATAAATATATCATTTAGACAATATGTGATTGTATCCTAACTCTTTAAACGGTCGGGCCAGCTAGTAATGTTATTAATAACAAACGTCGGGCTTTATGTAGAAAACTTTGGGCATCAAACACAAAAGTTTTTAATTTCAATTATTTATACACCCTTAAAAAATATGAATAATGGATAGCCGCAAAATTCTGCAAATGATTAAAGTGGAATTAGCACACAGGCAGCGGCCATAAGCGACTCCATTTTTATACTATGTGTTGTTTGTATTAGTTTGGTGTGTTATTTTTTATTATATTTGGTTGAAGCTATCCATCCCTCATGTTGGAAAATTTATTCTATTTAGAAAATGATCTTAACATAATATTATATTGTATATTGTTAACTTACTGAGTGTATTTGTATATTTTAGCATTGCGGCAGTCCGAGCACTAAGTACTTGAGCAGCTACACTGACTTTCATTTTCTTAATTTTTTCTGGATGAACATGATGTGCTGTTAATTTAGGTAATGCCCTGGTGTGTCCCAATTTGCTATCCAAATCATATATAAATTGTATATCTTTCCATGTGGCTGTTTTGCCCTTCCAAATTATATTTTTATTTAAAAAATTATTTCTCAGTCCTTTTAAAAGGTGAGGTGGGTCAAAAAAAAACACTCAACCTGTATCCAGCAATGACGATTGTGCCATCTGAAAGGAAAACAATCATTTAAAAGTGGAAGTATGCAGAAACTAGTGTGATTAACTAAAAAAACAAAAAACCCGACTGTGTCAAATAAATTTGATGTAGCCAGTGTCACTCTTATAGTAAATACGAATCTAACGACACCACTCAAGCTAAAATCCATCAAGCCGTTCAGGCTTCAGAGTGTAACAAAGAATTATACATACATACTCTCGAAAAACATAACCCTCCTTCTGGCGCAGTCGGGTAAAAAGGGCAACTACTCTAAGATAGATTTCATTTCATTAGATATATACTTAGTATTAAATAAAACACTCACCATCCTTTTCTTTATGATTACTAGATTTTTGGATGGTCATCTCTCTTAAACTTTTTATAGCAGATCTAAATGTTGATCCTTGATCACAGACTAGTCCCAATGGTATTAATCCAGTCTGAGCCACTTGTTCTACAAGCTGCTTCAAAATATTTTGTAGTGAAGCTGATGACACTGTCCCTTCACAGAAGTAGAATGCCACAGTTTGGCGCCATGATGAACACACTCCTCTAATCATGAAGACTAAAGCATGGTCACAAAATCTCATCTTTCGGTTTCCAGCTACATCAACAAACCCATTAATTTCATCATTTTTTTCATTGTATGTTAAATGTGGTGTTAATGCAATTTCATCAAATACAATAGTGCATAATTTTTGTTGTGTATTCCAATTTCTGGTTTTGTTATGAATATATTTAAAAACTCTAGAACTAATCCCTGGTTCTATAATTATTTTTTCAGAAAGACGGTTTAATGTTCTTTTATTTGGCAAAGAAAACATATTTTCTAATAATCTATATGATTTTGGGCTTTGCTTCCACAATACCAAAGCAGTCAACTTTTCATCAAAGGTGAATCTTCTTGCCATTTTATTTTTCCGACATAGCTTAAGCTGCATTAATAGTAATGTCTGTGCGTGTTTGCTTAGAAAGCCAAAGTTTTTAAATAATGCTTCAAGATTTCCATATGAAACAGCTTGTTCAAGCCTTTGTGTGGCTGTCTGACCCAAACTATTCACAGTAACTTTGGTTACACGCTTCACAAATTTACTTTTCTTTGAGTTTAACTTTTTCAGTGCAGAATCTGTGAAAAGATACAGAAAGTATTAAAGGTTTCACGTTAATAGTTAATATTACTATGCAAGTAATAATTGAGGCTATCAGCGCAAAAGTGGTGTAACCCCAGATTACTTATTATGAGATAATGAAGAGTTAAAATTTGGTTCAATTATTTTTTTACCTTGTTTCTTTTGTGAACATTATTTTAACTGTTTTTAATTTACATCGTAAAAATAACCTCTAAATTTATAATATTTGTGTACCCTTGTGATGATTAGGCTTCAAATAAAAATAAAAATGTGGATTACACCACTTCTGCACTTATGATATTTTGGTTTAATTTTAAATAATAAACAAGTTACACCAAATAAAGACAATTTTAATAAGAATCACATCAAAATTACACAACAAAGGTTATTCTTCATCTGTCTCATCATAATACACTACATCCCTTACACTATTTGAACTATTTAGATTGTTATAAAAAGGGTGATAAACTGGCGGTATGAACTGCAACAATTCAAGAAGATCTTTCTTCTTTTTTTCAGCGATGGTTGACTTTTCCAGTGCATCTAGGTGTGCTATGGTCGTTGATTGCCGTTTTTTTACACTGACTTCATTAAAGAGGACTTCTTCATTATTAGAATACTTGTAGAAAAATGAAAATTGATGAAGTTTCTGGAATTTCAGCCACTGAATTTTCAACCATTCTACCTTGCTATTATCAAGCGCAATTTTTCGGTTTGTTATATTTTTTTCCAGAGATTTAAAGGAAAAAAAATCCGTACCTGTCATTCTTATTATTTTAAATGGTTGTTTTTTGCGAGCCGTTTTAATTACTTCGAGCCAGTTCTCTGGAATGTATATTTCTTTGAAAAATTTTTTATTCTTCTCTATTAAGCCAAAATCTTGGTCACATGGTAAATATGAATGCCCACTGACCAAAAATTTGTGATCAATTTCTTCAATAGTAAAGTCTGGATGCGATACCACATACTGACAGAATAACGATAACTTTATGTTTCTATTCTGTCCTCCGCATTGGTCAGAATACATGATTACTTTTTTAGTAGTCACAAAGTTTTTAAAAAAGTACAGCAAACAAGACCCAATTTCTTGGGGTCCTCTTGAGGCATCTGACTCATCCCAAACAAACATGTAGGCATCATCTGTCCCCATGTTATGAATCCCAAAGCAAAAAGTCCAAAGCTGTCTTTTGTAATACACGATTCCAGTGCTCAACACAGGAGTAGGTAGGGTTTTCATTAAGTCAAAAGTGATTACAGTGATGTCAGTTGATGATTTTGCCAAAGCTGTATCGTCTTTTAATCCCTGTCTGGCACTGTCTGCCTTCCTCTGGTGTAATTCTTGTTCACGTTGCAACTCACGTTTTAGCTGTTCACTCTCAGCACATTTAATTTTGTTGTTGAAGAGATCACATTTTTTGCAAGAATCACTAATGGGTGCATGGAATCTTAAATTGAAATTTTCATTAAAAATTTTGCTGAAAATAAATGATGAAACTGGTTCAAGTGTATCATCTTTATAAAGAGAATACATTCGTCCAAGGCTCAGGTCCGGTGAAAGAAATCTCCTATTCTCACTTTTATGTCTGGTATAATGAGACTCATAGACTGGAAACTGGCCAATGAATTGTTTTACCTCTGCAATCTTATTGTCTGGTGTTTTGTTTACAGACCTTTGTCGACCTCTCTGATCAATGGGTGGAACATGTTGCATACTTTTATGCTTCAGTACCCTAGTTACTCGTCCATCAGAAACTTGAAAAGTTTTTAGGAAGAATTTCTTACACACCTGAAATTCAACACCATCTTCACTCAATAAATGAAAAAGGTGTGTTTTTTGCCTTCTTGATTCCTCTCCTCCTGTATAACTTCTGCATTTGTTTTTCACTCTAACTAATGAAAACAGTAATGCATTCTGAGTGTCAAAGTTTGCCAATGAGTAAAAGCTTCTGAATATTTCCAGCTGTCGTTCCTCATTAATTTTTACATGACATTTTTTAGGACATGGGCATTCACCTGTTTTAGGTGTCTTCGCAGGAACAATAGTCTTCTTGTGGTTTTCATATTGTTCGCCTTTTGCTCGTTTTAATTTAAGAATATTTCGCCGCCAAGTCTCTGGCCTTTTCACACGCTTTCTACTTTTGAGGATAGGAGTTTCGTCTGTAGTGTCAGCTGCTGATGTGCTGATTTGAGCTTCTGCCGTTATTGAACTAGACGTGCTTGGTAGTGGCAGTTGTAAAGTTGTGACTGAACTGGTTCTGCTTTGTTGGACTTCTTCAGAGTCATCGTTACATGATGAGGGCACAGGAGATGGTAGATATTCAGAGCCAGAATCTTCAAAATCTCCAACTGTAACCAACATTGATTAAGTAAGTAATTTATAAAAGTACAAACCAGTTCGTATCTAAACGAAAACAGGTTTGCTTATAATTTGCAATAAGTACAAACATTTTAACTTACCTGAAACGACATCATCTTTTTCGTCCATAATATTCACAATAAAACTCGTTTAGTGGGGTGGTATTTCGGTTAGAATTACAATTCTCAATTAAATTTCGTTTATAAACTCTTATTTTTACCGATTTTACCAAACTGACAAGTGACAGTTTTGACGTAAGCCACAGACAAACATAGTGTTGCCTTGGTTCAAAAGTGGTGTATACAGCTTACACTACTCTTGCACTATAGTACTTGGTTGTAACGGCCCGTGCAAAAACTATGTTTCTAGCGCCATCTGTTTTTGGATACAAAAAGGTGGCTTACTCGACTATTGCACTGAATATTTATATTGTTAAGAACATATCTTACACTAGAACCGTAACCAATGTAAATTGTGGGTTACACCACTTTTGCGCTGATAGCCTCAATTAGAACTATTACATTTAAAACAATTAACAGCTCGGGCGTCGCGCGGCACATAGATCCAAATAAAACTATCCCCGTTAGGCATAGCGTGGCACATACATCCATTATTGCAATATGTTCTGCTTTTCTCGTTTTTATCTGTGATTTAAATTTATTTACTGAGTACAGGGATAAAACAAAGCTGTTATAGCCTTTTGTCTTTGGTGTTGTACTTAATGAAAAAATAAATATTTTTTTAGTCTGCAACTTAAGGATCTTGTCATTTACGTTTTTGATGTTTGGTTAATTTTGTGCACAAATCACGAAAAATTTTATATACATCGTTATTTGAACACATATTTAATCAATTATATAAAAACTTTCGTATGCGTGTCATATAATTTTCGCCATAATTTAGCTTCAAAAAACAACATTAAATAATTCATTTCCAGTGAAATCATGTTTGATATTTTGTATGATGTACTTTATATTCTTATAACTTTTTTTTACATTGTGTAGAACGATTCTTCTAGTTTCTAAAAATGTATTGTTATACATTTTTTTTACATTGGCCTATTTTGTTATTAAATAATATGAACAACGTATCCACTGTATGTAATTAACGCAAAATTAAATTAAATATGGTTTTTACTGAGTTTTAAAACTAAGAATTGGGAAAAAAAAATCAATTATTTTACATCAAGATTGCTTTTATTCATTTAGTTTTTTTAAAATTCCAGTTACATCATCTTATAAAGAATTTATCTAGTTTCTACATATATTTAATATGCAATGGTTTTAGAATCAATTTATTAATATAATCTTGAAAAACTGGAACCGAAGGAACCGCGCGAAGGCCTTCAGTGCCGGATCCGCCGACACTGAACGGCTTTTGAAATTTTGAGAGTCCGACGCCCGAGAGGTTAAGTTATTTATGACATTGAAATACACATAACATCATTTAACTGTTTTTTTTTTTTCTTGTATTTATATACTAATAAAATTTACCTTTCCACCTTTGTGTAATACACTTTTTTTCATGGTTAATTTTTCCTTCTACAGTTGATACCATTTTGTTTTCTGAAAAAAAAAAAAAAAACCTTTTTAAATAACACAAGTTGTTTTGTTTGTTTTCATCCTACTAATATTATAAATATGAAAGTTTGTGAGGATGGATGGATATTTGTTACTCTTTGACGCAAAAACTACTGAACGGATTTCAATGAAATTTGGTATGGTAGTTTAGGCTCTGGATTAAAGCATAGGCCACTTTGATTCCTGAAAAAGTTCCCAAGGTTAGTCCCAATAGTTCTATTTTCCATGCTATTTATTTTTGTTAGGATAAGTTATTTAATTAGAGTTGACCAGCAAATAAAATTTACTAACCTGAATGTTCAGGAAGTGTAGGGAATTCCATTTCTTTGCTGAAGGAGCATGAAGGTTGGTCCGCCACATCTGTAAATGGATAACACAATTATAAAGATGAACAGCATATTATAAAGTTGACTAAATGAAAAACAAGAAGTAATGTTTTGTAGATTTCTTCAAGTTTGATGAAATAAAATTATATTAAAAACTAGCTTATGCATGCGGCACTGCCCGCGTAAATACATTATCCTGCGGGAACACTACTTTTTCGGGATAAAAAATATCCTACGTCCTTTCCTGGGACACAAAGTATGTCTATACCAAATTTCATAAATATCGGTTCAATGGTTATAGCATGAAGAGGTAATAGACAGACAGACAGACACACTTTTGTATCTATAATATTAGTATAGATTAAGTATAGCATAACTTAACTTTTAATTTTTTTGATGGTTGATAACCTTTCAATAATAGCAGAAAAAAGCTAGTAAAATGTAATCCAGTATTTACATAAAAACTACAGTAAAATTTACAAAAATAGATTTAACTGGTTTTGTTCTGTAGCTTGATTTAGGAGCTGTAAAATATCACATACCTCTATGTCTTATCGCAACAACTGGATTAACTTCATTTAAGCATGACGGATGTCCATGAAAATCATCACCTAAGACAAAACAATATGATAAATTATTAATAAAATCATGAATAGGCTGACTAGTAAGATGGCATTAATTTAATTTTTTTATAAATGAAAAATACATTATCTTTCACAAAATTAATACAGTATCAGTATCCTTTTAAATTTTTCATATCATACATACACACAGAATGAGTTTAGAGTACTTAATACATACCTGCCCTTCCAATGACCAACATTTCATCTGTAGCATTTACATCCTCATTGGAGTCCTCTTTGTAATAATTGTGATCACTAAAAGCATTATGAACTGAAACAATAGTTTGAATAAGATTTTAAAATATTATATATACAAAAGTAAAATTTGATAATTATTATTAAGTGTTACTTTATCTTTATATTCACGACAGGAATAAGTAAAATCAAAATCTAAAGAAAGGGATTTGAATATTTTAGTATGGAGCTTATCTGCTATTTACATATATTATGTAGGTATATAACATTATAAATTCAATATTATCTCGGGTCTAAATACCTATTTGAGGTAATTGCAAGATTCGAATACCTTTTTATATGGAAAATTTAATAAGTAGGTACATGGTTAAATGTACTTCATTCTTTACTTATTATGTAAAGAATTAAACAAATCCAAAACTCTAATTTTGCAATATAGGATTAGGACTAGGACTCACCAGATTCACTGGAAGATAGGGGCACGCCGTGCAATATTTCATTATCCGTAAATAGGCATGGATAAGAATGCCTAAGTCTCTTGCCTTCTTCGTCAAACTGATATTTATCAAAATGTTTTTCACAAACACGTTTCCGTAGAAGTTGCTCTTTAGAGAGTCCGATGAGGATAGAGTTAGTTGGCACCAGGAAGGACATCCACAGGTTTCTCAAATGATCGTTCTTTGGGAAAGAAAAAAGCCGATGCGTCTCATTAGTTGCGCTGCAACCGCCGACACAACACTTAAATTGTCCCATAGCGAAAAATGCACACTCTTTTACAGTAGAACACTGAGAACACTATAAAAGATTGATGTATTGTATCAAAAAACTGAGGAGTAATTGAATATTTTGGATCTCAACTCAAGCAAAACGCGAGGAAATTCACAAAATACCAGCACACTCAACGCAGTTATTTGACACAATGAAAAAACAATAATTGACAAGTTGACAACATGGCGCATTTCAAAATGGCGTCGTCGTTTTCAGCCAGCGATCGCAGCACCAAAAAGGCACACTTGAAAACTAGACTGTCAGGGGCCTGGACTGAATAAAGTTAGCAATATGTATTGTCAATGTTGCCACTCATATAACCTATTTTTTGCCAAATCAAACAAATGTTGCCATAATATTAAAATATCTCTGTACATAAAAATTTGCTAAAGAATGGATCTTAGGGCAAAGTTATCCTATTTGGCAAAGATGGCGTATTTCACTGAAGATGAGCTTGCAAATAAATTATTTTTATTTTCACAATAACTAAAATTATTATTATGTGAAAAGTTTTAATTTTAAATCTTTATTATTTAACATTCTACATAGACTTCTTTCTGTTAATTAAAATAATGAATTCCACAATCGACCTACAAATTAGACTTAGTATAGTTTCTTAATAAGTCTATTTTTCTAAGAATTATTTTTTTATATTTCTAAGAAAAAATATTTTATATTTCTAAGAATTAAATGTCATTATGAAGGGCATTTGAACTCTCCAAAAACAGAAGATAAGGTTTTTGTTTTGAATAATGAAGAAATCATATGCCAACGTCACAAACTGATAGTCTATGTTGAAACGGGATTTCCTAGATATTCAGAGCTTTAGAAATACTCTTAAATGCCCATGGTCTGATCTAGAACATGTGGTATTAAGGTAGTTGCATCTCTTAAGGCCGACCTTATTTTAATTCGTTACAACAAGTAACATATTTATTGAACACGTATAGCATTTAATAAAAATGATAAAGATTTCTCTTTTTACTATCACGTTAATGAAGTTTTTAAAAATGTCTATGTCGGGCCTTATTTAATCCGGGTAGTTTATTAAAGCCCGTAATGTAGCTTGATGTTTCTGACTATACATTCTATAAAACATTTTTCCAATTGAACATCTACTCACTTCTGCCTTTATTCTTATTGTTGACAATGAATTTATTAATATTTTTAGCAAATATGTGGTGGTGGGCCTTATTTTATATATTAAAAGGAAATTGTTATAAAATTAATAAGGTGAGGGGGGCGAAGTGCGCCATACTTTTTTTATAGATGACTTCTATGCAACTTGTATAGCGTCGAGGAGAATT
This sequence comes from Phengaris arion, assembly GCA_963565745.1. Taxonomy (NCBI): domain Eukaryota; kingdom Metazoa; phylum Arthropoda; class Insecta; order Lepidoptera; family Lycaenidae; genus Phengaris; species Phengaris arion. The sequence goes on along the minus strand of OY751444.1, from coordinate 2,698,350 downwards.
CCTCGGGTTTTGAGTCTCGAAAAATATTCGAAATATATTTTCCGGCTCGAAGAATGTCAAATTGTCCATTGCGTTGGCTTTCAACGTTTGTATGGCATAGTACACCTGATAGAACAGGACAATGTTGTACGGGTGTTTATTAAAAAAAATTATAATATTATCGTTTGACCATGCGTCCACTTTTAGACCGTCCAACAGTAGTGCCGTCGTGCCGCTTCTCGTCAATTCCAATTCATCGCCGAGGAAAGCCCATTACGGCTTTGCTTGCTCGACTCGAGACTTGAACTCGGCTGCCGTATTGTACTCGTCTTCCAGTGAGGATATCGAGGCCAGATTAAGTCGCTTGTACTCTCTACTGTGCTCGAGATAATTTTTCAATACCCTATATATATATTCGAACTTCTATTGATTGCCCTATACTGATCGTCCTTGAAACTAATATCATTCTCTACTTGATCATTTATCACCATTAAAATTTTATTTTTATTTGCGATATCCTGCATGATTTGATGATAATTTTTCCATTCTAATTGAACGCTATTGGGATTGCGTTCGTTGAGCGAGCGTTCGTTCCCGAGCGTCGTACGCCAGAAAATCGGCAATCAGCGATTCCAGCGCGACGTTGCATTCGCGATAGAGAGTTTCGCGTTTGTGCAGATTTACGTAATCGTGAAATGCCGAGAGAAACAAATTGTTCTGGTATGATTTTAGATCAATGATCGTTTACAAAATTCGGGCCTCGTCATTGCCGTAACTATTTAGTATGCTGCCGAGGAATCGATAAAATGCTACCGTATGCGACTTTGGCGATGACTGCCCGCCAAGAGTATGAAACAATTTATATGTAATGTATCGAATCGGTGGCGGTGTCGACGGCGATTTACTGCTATGAGTAATATCCATTATTGCATAGACGATGAGTTTGGTTGCGGCGCGACGTTGGTGCACATCAGTTTTTTCGCCGACTCTCTCCTTATCCCATAATTCATTCTCCGTGATGAAAATTTTTTATTTGCCAGAGCCAAAAGAGCTAAACATATTGGAGGATGAATTGCCGCGTTTTGTGGTCTCGTCGTTGCCCGCAGTGCCAGCCGGGGAGGCGGAGGCGCCATTTCCCGAAGCTGGGGAGGCGGTGGTAGTAGCCGGTGACTCGGCATTGCCGAGTTCTTGCCCGACACGAGACTTGCAATAATACTACCCACAACTACGCATACGATCAATACTCCCACGACTAGGGCAATGGCGCCCCATCCCATAGTATGGGTATCCATCATTCTCGTATAATCAGCAACCGGGTTGGCGGTGATGGTGGTGGTGATTGGCGATACACCATATGCTATGATATCTCAGTATATTTGATTTTTTATATTTTAATATGTATAATACGTACGCCATATGTGAAAAAGTAATCCTTTGGGTTTGGGGGCGTTGAACAAGCGGCCATAGAGATTGATGAACTGTGCCCGCAATTGTTTATAGGGATAGAGGATTAGTCTATCTAAATGGCTGAGGTTTGCTGCGACCACAGGAGCTGGACCGCCATCTTAATAAGCGCATGCTACTCAGACAAGATATGACAAGGACTCTGGCTATAGGAGAGCTCTCACAGCATATTGACTGTACAGATGTGGCGGGGTGCTCTAGTTACACAATAACAGCGTTATTCATAAACGTTAGTTAATTTTAAGAAAGCCTTAAATAATGCTTAACAGAATTTTGAATTCATAAACGTTATTTAGATCTAATCAACTATTTAAATAGTTACTTAAATAGCTGTCAAATTAAACAACCTAACCACGTCTCTTAACTTCTTAAGCAACAAAATGGCGTCCAATAGACAGCTGAATCTTATCTGTTACAGCGACAGCGCTCTCGCGCTGACAAATAGACAGAAGAAAACATTACAGTGATAATATGGATTTTAATTATTTTGATTTCGGTGACGATTTAAATAATTTTGAGCAGGATATAGCAGATATAAACGAATTCTGGCAACCACGTACAAAAGTTTATCAACCTAGGTTAGACCCAATGGAGGAATATGATGAAGTGGAGTTTAGAAAAAAGTACAGGTTTTCTAAAGAAAACATGAAGAAAATTATAAATATAGTGAAAGATGACATTGCGGTAGATGCAAGAGGCGGCGGCATACCTGTTCACATACAAGTAATGGCTGTGATCAGACATTGGGGGCGAAATGAAGTGAGTGCTCATTGATTCATCATCTACCTATTATTACTCAAGTACATAATTTTTTTAAAGCGAAAATAGCTATCTGTGTTTCCCTCTTGACATGGTTGAATTTCTTTAAAGATTCCATAACGAGACACTTCATTAATATTTAATTTCATGTCAACAGATTCAAGATGATAGCGGAGAATTGCAAGGCATAAGTCAACCTACCATGTCTCGCCTTTTTAAACGAGTTGGTCGCGCATTAGCGCGTAAGAGTGCACAGTTCATTAGAATGCCTAGTACATTATCAGAACAATATCAGGTACAAAGGGAATTTGCTGCTATATGTGGGTTTCCCCAAATAATTGGAGCTATCGACTGTACCCATATAAAAATAAGAAAAGTTGGTGGTGAAACTGGCCAGTATTTTATAAATAAAAAAAGGGCATTATTCTATCAATACACAGGTTGTGTGTGGCCCAAATATGACTATTTATGATGTGGTATGTCGTTGGAGAGGAACCACCCATGATGCCCGCATTTTCCGTGAGAGTCAGATAAAAAGGAGATTTGAAGAAGGTGAATTTAGAGGGAAGCTATTGGGAGACAGTGGATATCCTTCGACACCATATTTGCTAACTCCAGTTTTGCGCGGACATATACAAACGAGAAATGTAGTTGAGCGGTGTTTTGGGACGTGGAAAGAAATGTTTCGAATATTGCTGGAAGTTATGCGTGGTTCATATGAGACAATAAAAACAAAGATCATTGCTTGTGCAGTACTGCATAATCTAGCCATTAAATGGAATGAAATTAGCGGAGAAGATTATAAGTCTGACAGTGATGATGATAAGGGAGTTGTAACAAATAACACAATGAATATGACTCGTAACATATTTATTAATTATAATTATTTTAACGATGAATAATAATAACTTATTTTTGTTCATCTTATTTTTTTTCCAATATTCTAACTCCTTTTTCAATATTTTCATTCTCATTTCATGCTCTTCTTCCATTATTTTCATTTTAAATTCATGTTCTTTTTTTTGTTGCTGAATTTGCTGCTCTCTTCCTGATTTTGCTAACATAAACAATTCCTCACTGTTAGATGATTCTGCTGCGAATCTGGCCTGTGGATAAAATCATTGTATTAGTGATGACTACAAAGAAAATAAGTATAAGTAAAAAGCATTTTGACAGTTGATTAGTAGGGACCAATTTCCAACCTTTCTGGAACAGACCAAAATGGCCACTGTCCAACTTTTCTTTCATTCTTAAATTTGATATAGTGTACGTTAAACATCGATAGTTTGGTAATCCGATAGTATCGATAGTTTTACTAAAAGCTATCGATAGTATCGATAGTCTATCGATAGTTTAAAAGATTATAGGACATCAATAAAATAACAAAAGTTATACGAAACGAAGAGTTTTATTTTCAATTAAATATGAAATAACAATAAAAAATCAACCTTCATCATTATTAAAGTAACAAATCAAACGTTGAAATATTTACTATTTTGTTTTATAAACAACAATTCGTTTAACCTTTTTTCTTTTAATCTGTTTCTCCGTTCGGTTAAGATTTGTCCGGCCTTCGAAAAAATCCTTTCCGAAGGCACAGAAGATGCTGGAATAGACAGATAGAGCATCGACAGTTCTTTTAATTTATTGTTATTGTATCTCCAGTATGTTATAGGACACTCTTTCCTGTCAATTACTGGCTTCTCCAGATATTGCCTGATATCTACCAACGAGTTACTTAACGGTGTCGATACGTCCGGAACGTCCAGGAACCCCAACAGGTCATCAGGTGTTCCTGAAGACGTGGATGGTATTGGTTGTTGGTTTTCTTCAGCCAAGCGTTCTTTAGATAAATGGCTAGCATAGGCCTTTTCTAGCCACTGAACAGCTCGCTTCTCTTCGTCACTTGTTTTGAACCCCTTCTTCTTAAATCGGGGGTCCAATATTGTAGCCAGTACAACAGGTGTCCTGTTTTCATACGGACTTAGTCTTTTGTCAACTGATCCCTTCACGCATACTAATATTTTCTTTCCGCTTTTAGTAACAATTTGAGATTCCACTTCTGCCAATTTCGTTTTTATTCCACGAATCAATGGTATTACCAGTGACAATGTTATATAGCTTTCTCCGGAAATTTTTGTCGTAGCTAGATCGAAAGGTTCCAGAATCTGAATTGTTTCTTGAATAATTAGGTATTCGTCAGCATTGACTCCTGGTGGAGCCCGATTACATTCATTAAGTGCGAGAGTTAATTCTGTCTTCATTGTAACAAGTCTCTGCAGCATGTGATATGCACTGTTCCAGCGGGTAGGCACTTCCTGGATCACTCTCAGTTCTGCTTTGTTTAATTCACGTTGAATAGCTCGTAATTTATCGCTAGCTAGAGTACTCATCTTGAAAAATGTCACAATGGATTTACATTTTTTCAAAATCTGGTCAAAGCAGGGCACTGCAAACGAATCAGTCACCGTCAGGTTTAGTGTGTGCGCAAAGCAGGGTATATGTCGTATGTGCAGTTTAACTGCGGCGTTAATCATGGTTTGAGCGTTATCAGTTGTTATTGCTTCACATTTTGACCTGACACCCCATTTTGAAAGAGTAGCATCCAACACCTGAAAACAATAATAACTGTTTATGTCCGATGATAAAGAAACACTGAATTGTTAGGTATTAAGGCAATGAAAATTAAAAATACTTACACTGGCTATATTTTCTGCGTTGTGACTTCCTTCCATCTTCACGACTTCCAATAATGGTGCAATTAATTTTTCGTTGTGGAAGAAATGACAAGTAACTGCAAGGATGCCTTCATTTGCAATTGATGTCCATAAATCAGCAGTCACACTAACATGTTCTGCTTTCGATAATGCTATGACGAGCTCCTGTTTCACGTTTTCATAATATTCCGGCAGCAATTTCTTCTTCAATGTTGTTGTATCAGGAATTTCATATCTACTATCGAGAGCATTTACAAAGTCCCGAAATCCTTCATGTTCTCCTTTTCGCAAAGGTTCCATATCAACAGCAATCATGCGCACGTATTTGTTATCCAAATTTTTCTTTGTTTTCCCATCTGGATATTTACTACTTCTATCATAATAATTTTTTAACGTATTTCTCTTTTTAGGGGTTGGGCCCATTTGCTCATTTTGCTCAGTGGTATCTAAGTCTGGAGTAACAGAAACATTGGATTTTTCTCTTCATATGATCAATCAAGTTCGTAGTATTTCCACTTAGTTTAAACTCTCTTTTACACAAAGAACACTTTGCAAACTTTTCATTAGTCTTTTTGAAGTAATCCCACGCACGTGACTTGCTACTCATTTTTTATTGTTACGCCACTCCACTCAACAATATAAAAAAACTGACTGTCTTTTGTCTTGTAACTGAATGATATACGCACGGTAATTCTCCTACCATAGAGAATAATCTCAATGGTTACACCTTTGAATGAATGAAATACGCACCCCTACCATAGAGAACAATCTACGTCTACGCATTTTTCACTATGGCCGGGGAATAACCTACATACACGCATACCTAGACTCTAGGGACGTATAAGTAATACTTGAGTAAACAATCGATCGATTGTTTTGAAAACTATCGATAGTATCGATAGCAATTTACTATCAATACTATCGATAGTCTATCGATGTTTAACGTACACTAATTTGATACTCACTCTCTTTTTAGTTCATTTAGTAATAATTTTTGATGGCGTTTTATGTTCTTCGCCAGTAAGTTGCATAGTTGGCACTAGCACCTAAAAAAGAAGAGCAAATAATATGTCTTAATTCTTCTTAATTATTACTTGAGGGGATCTCCTACATCAATGACCTTGAACACTAGTGACAGTAAGTAAAAAATTAATTACTAAACTTGATGAATACATCATTTATCATAATAATTGTTTTATTAGCATTCACAAGGGAGTTTTAACATCATGCTCCAAGCAACTTAGGTAATTTAATAACTAGTAGATACCAACCGATGCAGATTGGCCATTTGCAAGGCTGTCGCTGTCAAATATATTCTGGTCTATTTTAAATTCGTTAGGGAGGATATCCATTAGCCCCTGGAGGCGGACTAGGTGGGCGAGGGCCTCCACCAGTTGCATTGCAGTTACGCCGGTATTCAAAATTTCTTTTCTTAACGTTGTCGTTTGTGTTCCTCCACTGGTTCAACAATTGTGGCAGATCTCTCTTGTGTCACTCATTGCGTTGTAACTAAAATAAATAATCATAAAATCACTCAGTACAAAATATCCAACCAGTCTTTACCTTTGTAGAATCTCTTGCCACGCAGACTTTTTTATTTGATTATTGTTTTGGAGACATCCTTGTTTTCTACTAGATGAATTTTGTCTTTTATTAATTGAGGTAGCAACGCCCGCAAAAATCCAAATCATGAGTAATAATTATAAGCAGCGTGGTCATTTCACGTAGAATGCCCCCATAAAATAAATTACTTGAAATTCATTTCATACCTTGTCCGATTCACTCCAGTTCGAAGATCGGTTTCGTTTAATTTTGTCCATGTTTAATATAATTTTCAACTACTTTTTTACTTTAAAACCTGTGATGAATCTAAATAAACTGAAATCGACGAACTAAATCGAAGCGCCAACTGCCAAGACTGACAGCACACTGACAGTGACAGAACAGAACTTTTTTTAAAATGGCTTCACCACAGAACACTATTACTCCTACCGGAGAAGAACGTTAACTCCGTACAATCAGTTTTTACTACTGCCATCTATATTCTGCCCACCGTACTAATCGTGAAAAAAATAAGCGCGGGAAACTTTAAATTATTAGTGCGGTAAATTTAAATTTAACAGTTTTAATGGGGTTTATAAAGGGTCTTTTTTTAGTTGTTAGAAAAATTAAATAGGTAAACCTATTATTGGGACTGCTGTTTACCTATTTAGCTTTTATTACATCTAAAAATTTACATAATATGAAGTAAAAACAAATATATAATATTTTGATTACATATATTGAAATTTCACATCTTGCATTTTCCATTTATAAATATTACTTGAAGGAACAGAATCTCAGATTAAATGAAATATTATTGTTACTTACAGATATCTATATTTAATAGAATCAGGCAATACTTTGCAAAAATCAATATCATACAATAATTGTATAATATCTATACTAATATTATAAAGCGAAAGAGTTTGTTTGTTTGTTTGAACGCGCTAATCTCAGGAACTACTGGTTGATTTGAAAAATTATTTTTGTGTTGGATAGAGCATTTATCGAGGAAGGCTATAGGCTATGTTACATTGCGCTGTTACCAATAGGAGCGAAGAAAAATGAGAAAATGTGGAAAAAAGGGAGGAAAATTATTCATCTTCGAGAGCTTCCTTTGCGTGCACTGCGAAAATGGTCTAATGAAAAATGTCGAAATGAATGCATTATTAACAATTATTTGTCAGAGTTGTATCAACATTATAATATTAATCTTTATGCAAATAAATGTGTTGTTGATTAAGAATATTTAATTGTGAATAAATATCCTAAAATATATCACAATTTTAAAATAACTTCGAAACAAAATTCAAATGCGCGCGTCGCATAATGTGCAAGAGACGCTGCGGCGGCCGGCGGCGGCGGGCGAATATAGGCGGTACGTTCTCCTGCCACAAGAATAGAACTAAAAATGAATTACTTCAAATACTTTAAAATATGTTCTTATAAAAACTTAAAATCGAAATAGACGCAGATGAAGTCGTGGGTAACAGCAGCTATAATTTATCAAGTCGTGGGTAACAGCTGAGCAGTGTTGCCAGATACAAATTTTATTTTCCGGGAAGTATACCTATAAAAATCCGGGAGTCATAAGGGAAGATTACAAAAAAAATCGGGAGATTTTTAATACATATTTTTATTATGTTTCTGTAAAATTTGGTCTTTAATTTCGAAACTGAAGCAATTAGAATTTTTCAAAATGTTTTTGGTATGCAGGACTCCCGATATTACCGAGGTAGAGAGTTGGTTCCGTAACTTTGTTTTCGTTAAATTTATTTGGGAAAACAGCCTTTCCACAGATGCACTTGAGTGTGGCAAGCACATAAAACTAAAAACTGTTGAAGTTAAATTTGGAAACATTTTGCTGCCATCACCCAAATGCATCTGGGCTATCTTTTTCCAGAAAGCTCCTACTTCTAAATTTTCATCTTCAGTGTTTAACTTCGTATTCCGAAGAAGCCGCCATTCGGTGTCAATCTGTTGGATAACATTTGAAGGAGCTATATTTGGGAACCTTCCCAATATGTCGGCGATGGATAGTATTTTGCCACTACAAACTTTTTTTGGATCCATAAACTCCATTTTTTTTAAAATTTCCATATCGTCTTCAAACGGAAATCGCTGTAATAGTTGTTTAATTGCCTCAATGTAAAACTCCAAACAGCGGAACTTGAATTTTTTTATCTCTTCGGGACTGATTGTTAATGTTGGTGAAGATAATGTCGCCCCTACTTCAGCGCCTAAATACCAATCTTTTATATCCATGTACTTTCTAGGATTTTTATAGTCGATGTTTTTGTGATCATTTCTTGAAATGTATTCATCTTTCACATAACATCCCAAAATTGTGTAGATTACGGTCATGACCCTGTTGTAAATTATGTGTACATTTGTATTTTCTGATTGCATGGTTCTGTTTAGTTCGTTGAATATACCTAAGGCATACGCCATAAATTGCAGATATAGCTTGTTCACTGGATTTTCTATCATTTTCAATATGTTTTCTGCAGCTTTAATACGGTCACTGAAAATAGCGTCTCTAAAGTACAACTTTAAGGCTTCGTATTGTTCTAGCAGCCTCTTTACTACTGCCTCTAAAGAGAGCCACCTTGTTTGGGAAGGTTGCAGCAATTTGTGTGGTTTTAGTTCCAAAAAATCCTGGAATTCTTTCAACAAGCCGGTACGTTTTGGGCTACCATTCAAATAGTTATACACATCCCGTGCTAGATCTTCGGGTTCTCGAGGCAATTTTAAGCAAGCGTTAGACGCTACAAGATGTACAGAATGGCATACACATTTCATAACGAAAAGGTGTGGTATGTCTTGTTTGAACTTCGTGGCAAGAGAATTGTTCTTTCCCATCATTACGTTGGCACCATCTGCGGCCAGTCCTATCATATTTTTTTTATATGGAATCCCCAATTCAGTCATTTTTTTTGTAATTATTTCATGCAATTTTTCGGCGATACCTTCAAGAATTTCAAATAATTCAAAGAAATAATCTTCTACCTGAAAAACAATATGGTTTAATAAGTAAGTATACAAAAGTAACATATTTGAAATGTAAACTTTACATTATAAACATAATATTTACCTTCAGATTACTTCGAGCAATCCTCACAATTACTGCCAAATGCTTTTTTGTACTTTTATCAGTACTTTCATCAGCTGTTAATGAAAATTTATTTGTCTGCATTGCTTCAACCATGATGTCAACGTCACTTCTTCCCAACACCTCCGAAATAATTTTTGTTGTTTTAGTACGTCCACAGGTAATCTTTTTTGCGACTTCAGAATCTGGGCATACTGCTCTTATTAAATCTGGGAAATGTTCCATCACATTGATCGGAATATTATGTTCAACTATGAATGCGGCAATTCTAATTTCTGACTGTTTAACTAGTTTTTCTAACGATGTAGATTTTTTTGTTATCATCTGGTCTAGACTCTGTTGACCTCGAATTTTCAGCTTATTGCTTTCATGTTTTTTTGTCTCTTTATGTCTTTTAATATCATTTTTACCCCCTCTCGTTATATTTATATCGCAAGAGCACACTTTACAATAAGCGAAATCTGGACCTGAAAAGTATATTTTTTAATATAGCCTAAATATTCCAACAAAAATGCGTTAATTTCTCAAGACGACAAAACTGCCGTACTTTAAGAATACTATTTTAAACTGGCAACATTTTATTAGGCCGCCCGCGCCATCAAGAAGCTAGCCGCCGCGCCAAGTACATTATGAAGTTGACAGTCAGCTGTCAAATTGCGAAAAAAGCCGCGTAGTTGAAAAATGAAACGAACACGGCTAATACGAATGAATAGGTTTTTGTAATCAATAAGTTTTTATCAGCATCTAAGAAAGGCTTTTATATCGCTTACCTTTATTACTTTTTGATAACCATCCCTCAAACAGATCATCTTTTTCCCAATCCGGCTTATAGCTGACACTGTATTTCTTTTTCTTTGGGGGTGTATTTTGCACCTCTATATCGCTCTCAGAACTAGACATTCTAAATTCTGACAATTACAGCTTAAAAACTTGTTTAAAATACTTAAAAACAATGATATTTAGTCCGAGACAACAAAATCACAAAAGCAAAGTGGTTGCAAATGCAAGCGAACAAAACTTTGCTCACTTCACATGACGCAATCTAATGCTGTTCATTTAAAATACCTTACTTATCCTTACAATTACTAGACTGAACTATGTCTCCTAATTTGATCGTATAATAATGAGAAATACCGGTTTGTCTGGTGTTATCTGAATTCCAAAGTTTTGCTATTTAATATTCAACTTTATTCCATTCTGTCAAGGCATACTTTACTACATACTTTACAAACTTATTACTTTTGTTAAGTATTGCAACTTGTGTAGGTTATTTCGTTTCACGCACTTAGACGCAGTGTTTTTTAGTAACTGTTCAAGATGTGGAAAAAATCGGGAGGTTTGACTGAGGATCCGGGATATCGGGAGACATTTACTAAAATCGGGAGAACTCCCGGAAAATCGGGAGACCTGGCAGCACTGCAGCTGAGGAAGTTGTTTGCCAATATAAATATGATGCCCAAAATGACTTCCACGCGAACGAAGTCGCGTGGAATAGTCTGTTGTCAGTGTTTATTGCACAGCTAGTTTGTTATGCTAGTTTTACTGATGTAAAATAATTTTCATTTTACGTTTTAAAGAAGAAGTCGAAGCTTCTTCTGCAAAAGAACGGTTTTTTAACACGCAGAATCTCTTTATGCATATAAAAAACACACAATTAATAATTGTTTCCAAATTGTTGTCTTTGTGAAAATTGCATGCATGAATAATGTCAAAATTGACAATATTATTTATGCGATTTAAAATTTTTGTCTTTATCATTTTTACAAAGGCATTATCTTTTAAAAAAATATTAGTGTTTATTGCTTCATCAACTTCAAAATACATAGCAGATGTTGAAGTTGATGAAGCAGTAACAACTGAGAGGTCTTTTTTTCCTGCTCAGACTGCGAAACTGACAGGACGCTATCAAAATTATTAATTAGAACATTGTTGTCAGTTTCTCAGTTTCCAGTAGTTCCCATATGTTAGGGTTGCCAACCTCAAATTTAAAAAACCAGGATTTGAAGTTGGAAAAACCAGGACAATTCAGTTTAAAAACAGGACGCATTAATAGAGTGCAATAGTTAAATAAATATCTAGTGAAAACAGGTGAAATGAAATTCAAGTAATTAAAATAATCACATTTTTTAATAAAAATATTTGAATAATATTATAAAAGTTGAAAACTAGTTATTAAAATATAAAACAAACACTTTAGTTTGTAACAAATTTTTTAAACTTAGGTTAGTTATAGTATCTAATACATTCTAATATTATAAACTTATTAATTTTTACTATACTTTTCAATCCCATTAATTTCCTTCAATATCTGTGGTTGAGTAAGCAAATAATTATAAAATTGGTCACACTTCATATCTATGTTATATATAGTTTTGATTATTGCAGCTACTGTTGTTGGCAGTAATCGATTTCTTTCTTTTGACCACTGTGAATTTATGAGGGAAAAGACTCTCTCAACATTAGCGTTATGACCCGGTATACTAAATACATATTCAACCACTTTCTGTAGTTCTGCATACTGTTCCTCAGAAATGCATTGCTTGAAATATGTTAGCCACAAGGCGTTTAAGCTGTCGTCTTTTTGAGTAAGATTCAAATTTGTACTAAAATTTTTCAAATTAACCCACTCGTCAAATAATTTTTCATCATTGATTTCAATATTATGATCTTTTAAAAAGACCAAAGATTTTTCAATGTTGTTCCAATCTAGCAGATCAGACCCTGTTAGATCAATCCAGTCGAAAACTTTTAGATCCTCAAATGGTTCAATCCACATTTTCAAATAGTCATTGATTTCATTATAAAAATCTGTAAATTTTAGTTGAAAATTCTTCCGTATTATTTCCTTTGTCATGCAACTTCTTTAAAATTGTTCTTACTCTTAGAGGACAAAAATTATTTCTAATTCTTTCCTCTAGTAATGAAATAACTTTGCCCAAAATCTTCCTGATTTCGACAACACTGTTTTCTTTTCTTTCCACTTTTTCAATATTTGTGTGAATTATCGCCATTACTGAATGAACGAGGTACAGGTAACCCTCGGCATACTCATTTTTAAAAAATTGCATAATGTACTGTGGAGGTTTATCTAAACTAAAAAAATATTCTTTTAATGGCTCATAGTATTTCAAAAGTTTTTCAATTGCCGGAAAAAGACTTAACCAGCGTGTCTTGGAGTGAGACTGGAGTTGAGTATACTCCATGCCAATATCATTGCAAAACTGTCGCAGTTTTTCTGTTCGAACAGTTTAAGTAGAAAAATGATTATAAATTTTTACTATAATTAATTCCACTTCTATGGGCAGAATATCACATCCATGGTGAACAGCATTATTGAGTACATGAGCAGGACAACCAATACCTATAATGTCTTTGCCTAATTTTTGCTTCAGTTTAAAAAATACATTGTTTGTTCCAGCTCTTTCTCTACCACCAAAGTTCGTATTACAATTATCTCCTGAGAATGCAATACATTTTTCTGTTATATTATATTTTTGAAGCTTATCACTTACTAAACTCACCAAAGTTTCAGCAGTTTCATCGGAAACTGTTTCAATGTCTAATATCTTGGACTTTATGCCTTCACCACGATAATCGAAATACTGAACCAATACAGGAATTAATTTAGTTGCTCCATGATTGCTAGCATCACAAGAGACACTAACACACGATATACTTTTCAAATCATCTATAATCTTCATTGAAGAATGAGGGCTTAAAACGCCAGTCACTATTGCAGTTGCTTTTGTTCTGCTACACGTCATGTCTTTTGCGATCTGTGAATCGCTAAACATAACTTTATTTAACTGCAACGTACAGTCTAAAGAGTTAAAAGACATATGGTGACGAATTGTGTGATAAGCTGCAGCCCCTTCAGCAGCGACAGTCTTCTCATTAATTGACGATTTCTTTATAAAAATGTCTAAGGCTTTAGAAGTCCCTACTTGGGATTGTAATCTCTTCTTATGCTTGGCTGTTTTCTGATGTTCCTCAATATCTATCGCACCTCTACTGGCTATAGATATACTAGATTCACAAATACAACAATACACTTTAGAGTCGGATTTGCCGCGTTTGAACGAGGGAAACCTTTTTCCTAAAGCTTCATTGAAAGTGCATTTTCGTTTCGGCATGCTTTAGAGGAAATATTGAACTTATAAACACAATTCTACAGCTGAAACAAAAGAAATTCCGGTAAAAAGCGAGGTCATAAATTAGAAATTAACACATTTACAAGTTTCTTTCTACTTTAATTTGTATTCTCTGAATAAATAATACCAATAATACAATATGATAATAAACACTATAATAAAATCATGAATATTTTTAAATACCTTACGTTAGTGTAGCTTGTTCATTTATACAAACAAATTACAACTAAATAATAATCTGACTGGATAGCTAGCTCTGTATGTCTAATGCAAGAAAGGGACGGAATAGTAAGCACTGCGCGACCATAGTAGAGCGAAAGAGATATCATCAAGTGGCACGTTGCGCCTTTGTTTTGAAACAGCACGGCAGTGCGGCAACGCAATTACTTGCGACCGTGAGGCCGCTCGTAACGTATAAATTTGAGAAGAGGCGCGCGAATTTTAAAATTTAAAAACCCAGGACGCTGCTTAAAAACTATTCAGGACGTCCCAGGACACTACAAAAACTAGGACATGTCCTGGGAAAACAGGACGGTTGGCAACCCTACCATATGTGACAAATTACTAATGATGGCAGCTTTGAGCCCAGCTACAAATTGTCCGCATGTAGGGTTTGTATTGGAACCACAATTGCCACGAATACACCCAAAAAGATTTTCTAAGGCATCTTGTTGGAGTCTTCTTGTAGCCAGGCACTTTACATTATATTTATTAGTTAAATTTCTCCATAACCTTTCTACAGCATTAAGTGTCCATATCCAACCCTCTAGTGATGGAGGTTTGCGTGGACTGCCTATAAATTTTAGTGTAGAAAAAAAAAATTTCATATCTTGAAAGAAAATTAAATGGGGGCTGGTTGCAGTAAGGTTTGTGGCATGTCGTTTTCTTAAATCAGATGATTCGCTGTTTAAGCAGTCAAATATTTTGTCCATATTGGCAACAACATTTGCTGTTGTTGTGGCTGCTGCTGTAAGGCTTCCTGTAAATGAAAATGGATGCATTTGAATGGAAATTGAACCTTATCTTCATTTAAATACATTTTTAAAATAGTAGGTTGTGTAACATTTTATAAAGTACAATTTATTTATATAGGTTATTGAGTTATTTAACATACCATCCGATATTTTAGAGTACAATCCAGCTGCAACAGAATGGCTCAACACTTGAGCGGCTAAATTAACTTTCATTTTTTGCTTAGTATTGGGGTCCAAATGGTCTTTTCTAAGGCAGGGTGCAAAAACAAAATTTGGGTTTTCAAAGTCCCATTTCATAAAATTGTTTTATGTGCTCCCATTTAGCGATACCTGTAAATAAGAAATTATAAGCCAATGTACATCTTTTTGTTGACAAAGGTTCTAACTGAGAGAAAAATTAAAAAAATATGTGAAAATTTTAGCTTTCTTACAACCATATTGAATTTAGATTTTGAAAATTAAAACTTCATAGATGTGACGGGATGACGTCCATCGGGCCTGCTAGTTACGTAATATTGATGTGTAGAATAATGTCCTAACTTACCTCTTCCTGTCTGTAGACTGGAGTTTATATCTGTACTGCATTCAATGTTATATTTAAGAAATATATTTCTAAAGCATTTCAGCAAATTTGGTGTGTCATAGATAGCTACAATTTCTTTATTTTCTATAGTTATATATGGATGCTCCATAGATGCAAGATGTATATAATTTATAATTTAATTTTAGATAATTTCATTTAATTAACAATAAATTATATATATTAATAATAAATCATCAATTAACATTATTTCCAAGATGGAAAGTGCTCTCCTATTTACAACATCCATGTCACATACAGTGGCTGAAATATTTACACCAGCTTCATGACACTGATGTAGTACCTGAAATAATATTTAAAATTTAATATTATGCAATACATAACACATTAATACTACTACAACTACAACTGGAAAAATATAAGTTGAAACAATTATAATTATAGTTATTGATAGTAAGTGTGATAAATTATAATCAATATTATTAATATACTAATAAACTTTAGTTACCTCTTTAATTAAAACTGCTTATCTATCTGCTGTAACAAAACCACTTGAAAAATAATGGCTGCTTTATCTTTTTTCTTATTCCTGCTATCGTGAAAACAAGGGCATAGCTAGCAATCAGCCCTGATCTCCCCTGCACACCATGGTCTTGAAAACCCTCTATTGAGTCAGTTTTGCAGTCATAATTTAAATGTTTTTTTATTGACATTTCATCAAACATTAATACATACTCATTATCACTAGGTTTTTGAGTTTTAACAAAGTTTTTCAATATTTTGACACACGTTTATTATGTCCTACACCATACGGGATTCTATTTAAAAGATTTTTCAATGTGCTTGGTGTAGGCAAGGTAAATAACCGCCGGAGCAAGCGGTAGCAAGTCGGGGATCTTTTAAATAGTCGTAGGGCTATAATCTTCTCTTCTTTTGACCACCTTCTCCCTTTTAGATGGCATTTTGAATTCCTTATTTGCCCTTGCAAAAGTAATGCAAATGCAGGACTTATTTTTCTTGATAATTTCTTTACTGCATTGTCTGCCTCTATTTCTTTTAAAATATTTATTTTAAATTTCATTTTTTTCAGACGGTTTTGCAGCAGGCACATTTTTGCCATATATTTGCTGCATTTTTAAAATAAATCTTTCTCCCTTTCTGTTGGCTTAATAGAAGTGGAAGTAGATTCTGTGAGCTGAACCTGAGATACTTCAATAACATTGCTGCTCTCTCCAAGTGGTTCTCGAGGTTGAGAAGGTCCAGGTTGGCCAAAACATGAGTTGTTTAGACTGCAAGAGAAAATAAATATATATCGCCGCCCAAACCGAATAAAATCGTAATCGAAAAATCTAAATTTTACAGGAAAAAATAAAAACGGGTTTTGGCTTATAACTTTTTAACAGGTTCTCGCAGGAAAAATATTTTTATACCAAAATAAAGCAAATTTTTTCTAAATAATTGACTTTCAATTTACTGTGTAGGTATTTGTAATTTAAAATAAATTGTTTAATTAACTGTATAAGGGCATTTTCACTATATGTGACACATGTTTCCAAAATACCTAATTTTTTTAGATAATATCATATATGGATAGTAATTGTATATACTGATTCCAAATTTAATAAAATTCAAGATTGATGTCTAAGAACGCCAAATAAATGGTTAAAATATCGATATTTTAGGTTTTTCTTAAGTAGATCGTTAATAAGTTGTCAGGTTTGTAACAAAAATCAAAAGAAAATTTAAATAAAACCAATCAATAAAGCATTTAAGCAGAAACATTTATTAATTTTCAAATATGTAATCTTGAATAAAAAAATATTTGCTAGGCTCAAATTATAAAATCAAAAATATTATGGCTACATGTTGTTCAGTTTTGTAACAAGCGTTCAATATTCATATTCTTTTTGTAATTTAAACTTACAGTTATTAAAATCACGTAAATAACATATAAAAAAAAAAAACACTTAAATAATTTTTATTTTGACAATTACTAAAATTATTATTAATATTATAACTTAATAATTAATAAAAAATAAATTCCTTCTAAAATATTCTGAGACAGTTACAAAACAGACCTTTAGGTTACAAATCAGACTTTGTAAGGGTACATCCTCACTATAACAAAAACAAAAAATATTATGCAGATTGTACTTAATTAAAAAAAAAAGGTTTATTGAAATAAACGATTAACTTAAATGAACAAAAATTATGCTTTATACTTCAAGATTTGTATGCAATGCCGATGCTTAGACATACAGTTTAATTTTTTAGTCACCTTGAAAAATGTTCAGGGTCATAGTAGCCGTGAAATTTAACAACATTCTCCAAGGATTCTCTAAAAAGAATTAGTCCTTCCATACAAAATCCATCAGCTGACTATTGATTTTGCATGGGAGGTCCGATTTTTTTTCATATTTCGATTTTCAACCCATCTTCCTTAGAAAAAGTTTTTTAATTTCACGGGTACTGTAAGCCTGAATTTTTTTTCAAGATGACTAAAAAATCAACCTATATATTTAAGGCATATATTCGACTACAATTAAAAACCTCTTCCTTAAACTAAATCTTAAACATATAACATTTATTAGACATATAAATTTAGTCAGTCTCATAAACCATGTAATTATTGAACACGCCCAATATTAGCAAACAGTCTAAGATAAACAAAATAAAAACATAAACTAATCAGCCTAATAGGCAATTATCACAAATAAAATGTATAATATGTAATGGGCCTCCAATACAAGAAATACAGAACCATAAGTGACATGATATACATTTTCCCATTTGACTATTGACTTCACCAATTTGACACATATTACAAAGCCTACTTTTTTTCGATTTTTTTGGTATGCCTGGTTCGATTTTAATATTTTTAGTACAATCTAAGTTATAACATTTCCGTTTTAATTGCTTATCACCCAATATTGACGATTTGTTAGTTGCACTGTTGTCTTCCGTCAAATCCATATTTTCACTCATGAGACTGGACATTCATAAATATATCAGGCAGTAATTTCAAGTCCTCTATGTCATCTATTAATTGTGAAGGTGATATGTTTTCTCTATTTGCATTTACATCTCCGGAAAATTGTTTATCGTCTAAAAGGGAATGAGTCTGAGGGGAGTAACATAAACAAAGTCCTTTTTTATTTCCACAAAAACAGCTAAGGTCACTGTATCGTATTTTCCCATCATTCATAGTGATAACTTGGTGCAATTGCATGGTACCTTTTAATGTAATGAGATTTTTAATTTTATCTAAATATTGTTCAATTTTGTCATCGTTCACCAAAAATATTTTAACGGTTTTCATTGATTTTGTCAAAACGTAATACAATTGAGTTGCGTTCGTTACATCATCTCCAAAAGACACACGTTTATCTAAAGTGCGTTTTACACTTCCACCGATACCACCTGCAATGTTCTTTCCATGGCCACTTTCAGAAAATGACCATTTGCAATACTCAAAACCCATTTCTTTAGGCAGGCAGTTCAGCAATTGAAAGTTTCCTTTCTGTCGGTATTGTGACGTCGGACCGTCGGAATAGAAGTGCAAAATAGTGACCGCTGGGGTTCTCCTTCTAACTTCTTCTAGAATAGGATGTAAGTGACTCCATATATTCTCTGGTTTATGACCATTATTTTCAGAAATTGTGCAAAATGATTGCATGCTGATGTTCCAAAAAATTGCTCCTGTATGAAGAGTCACTTGAGTTTTCGAAGCACCAAAGTGAAGGGCTTGGACTTCTCGCATTTTACAATCATAATTTTCACTGAAGTCACAAATTATTACTGCTTCGTTTTCATTTAAATTATTAATTATATTTTGATACTGTTTTTGCTGGTGTCGCATTATGAAGACATGTTTCTTAAACTTAATAATATCAGTTTCAAAAGCTCGCTTTAGAATTGCGACCGAAGTTGTTTTTAAAGATTTTACTGTCTTTTTTGTTTTTAACATTTTCCCCTCTTTAAAATAGCTGTGAAGTGTGAGTGGAACTCTTTCCCACTGCCACCAGTTTACAGTTTTATTGTCATCGATACTGCCGTCACTATTACGGGTATATTGAACATTATTTTTTTTACAATCTCCTACTCAATACGTATTTCTAGAATTAAGCTGAGGGGAAAGCACATAATATGGCTTATATTTCCACAAAGTAGTCATACCTTATTTTTCACCTTCTTATACTTTTTATACAAATTTATCAATGTATCCACTGTATACCTTATTTGATTCTTTTCTTTTCCGCGCGATCTACATTCTTTTTTTCCAGCTGTTGATCTGCTTACATGATCTTTTAACCAAAACTCTTCTATTTCCTTGTAACATGACGCTCTTTTTTTTTCTTTGCGCAAACGAGTTACACGTTTTAGCCCTATCAATTTTGCTACATAGGTCTTGTTATATATAGTTACTATTAGTACTATTTTCTATAATGTTTTTTATAGTGTTTCTTTCTATTCTCTTTTTACAATTTTCATATGTGCGTCGTAGCGTAACTTCTAATATCTCTTCTCGTGCTTTTAGCTTAAGAATATGACTTTCCAATTCTTTAATTTTTTTAGACGTTGACTGCCGTAATCTATAATATCTTTGCTTGTATCTGAGTTGTGACGTTATTAGTTCTTTATTTTTTTTTCAAGCTTTTTTGATAATTTTTATTCAGATAATTGCATTTTCTTTTTTTATAGTATTTAAGTATTTCACAGACACCTCAATTGAATAGCGAGTTTTGGCATGCGACGCTGTAGAGACATTTGAAGACGAAGCGATTATTGTGTTAGAGTCTTTACTACGTTTTTGAAATCTTTGCTTCTTTTTTTCTTCCCTCCATAACTTACGACGCTCAATTTTTTCTTGTTCTGTCATTTCAGGTACCTTTTTCTTTTTAGATTTAATTCTTTCTGACTTCTTCAGCTTTAACCGGGTCATTTTTTAACTTCTCTCTATATTTACGGACTTTATCAGCTGAGCTCTTAGCCATTGTATCTAAAACAAAAGCAGAACAAAATTTCGCAATTATTCTCCATATGGAATAATATATTATAAGACCAATTATCAAAGATCTCAACTCAACACCTGAGGTTCAAAAATTGTCACAGAGGCTCACGAGCGGCATATCGAAAGCAAAGTACACCCACACGCTTAAGCGTGTGTGGCGTGAAATTTATGAAATTATGACGACATAACTTATTACGAATTATGCTCCGAACTGTGACCTCGGAATACCCGGTTGAGCTAAAAATACACATCTACCTATATCAAATTTCATGAAATTTTTGGTCAAACATACTCGAATTAAAATTACCATACATTACCAATCATCCATACCAGAATACAAACTACCATACAAATACCGAATAACGAAACACTGATACTAACACAATATGTACAATCTCCTATTCAAACTAATTAAAAAACTTTTACAAACGCCTAAAAACACCCATGCAACTTCCTTACAAAATATTATGCAAAATCTCAAACCAACACTCATTAAAACGTTCGTACCGGTAGAATAGTAGTAATAACCAATATAAACTATATAGCGAATATAAACGACCAACATGTAGGTTAGACCAACCTTCCAAACAAAGTCACTTATTCCCATTCAAAGTCCAATACTAAATTTCATCGCCATTTCTGATTCATTCAATTTTGAAAAAAAAAACACATTTTCAAACATTCAAGAGCAAGAGCTTAGATAACACAGACAAACTTACAGACATTTAACTTCGGGGGTTTGAAATGTCATAACACTCAGTGAGTACATACCTTTATATATCGGTTTTGTAACGTTTCTGTCCGTCTTATAGTAACGTTACAAAAAAGACGTTACAAAATTTTCTACTAATTGAATAAATTGTTTTATTCTCGCTTAATACCACAAACAACCAAGGTAATCTATATTGAATTATTTAGTATACAATCCGCGGTTAAAAACAATTTTTAGAACAGTAATAATATACTAATAAAACATTGTTAAACGTACTTACAAACCAGACAAATTTTAGGCTCCAAGTCCTGCAAAAAACACGACCACCTCGTATCCTTACGTTTTGGCAGACTAGTCAAGATGGCCGACCATTTAATGTGACGTTTCTAGTTTAGAGTCGCCACAGCAAAAAAATATCTTAGTTTCCACGGCAAAATTGATAAATACGAATGTTACAAAACCTGACATGTCCGAAATACGAAAAACCGAGAGACACACTTACAAAATTGATTAAAAATATTAATTGTTGTAATTTTATTATCCTTTTCAATGGAAAACAAAGAAAAAGTGTTAATTAATACAATAAAAAGCCAAAAGTTACAAATACTGTAAAAAGTATATTTTAAAAATTAAAGGTAATTGAGATTTTGAGAAGGAGACAGTATGTAACTGTCTTTTTCGTAAATTTTATAAAATAATTAAATATTAGACGCTCATCTTGTTACCTTGTAACTACTAAGGGTTTTTTCCCTGTTTTGTGTTATTTGATTAAACATCCGCAGTTATTTTTAAATGTTTGTTAAAAAAGTCAAAAAAATATTAATCACAAAGACAACTCAAAAACGACCATGTGTCATTTAAAGTGAATTAGTTAAGTCATGCTTAAGTCGTTGATTAACAGATTTTTATGAGTAACGCTGTAAGATCTGTTCGGGACGTTTTTCGGATTGGCTGCGTGTTATAACTAGGAGGCGCAGAAGGTACTGTCACCCACCCGGCGATCTCTTCACCCTCCGATGGATCTTATGTAAGGTCATCCGGAATTTTATAGATGCTGCGATTAATCCTACTAATATGATGAATACACTGACTATAGTCCACCATGTATAGTGATGAGGTGGGGACCAGGGAGCTTCTCGTAGTTGGGGAATATGGGATTCACTAACCCAACCGTCAACATTTAATCCGTCAAGAGATTCATGCTGGATAGGGACTCTCACATTCAGTGCAATCTCATATCCGGTTCTGAGTGTTTCTTGGACTAATTGATAAATTTGGCCTCCTATGTGGAAATAATCTCCATCTTCCGATGTTAATACATAGGGGATCAAGCTGGCTTCTATTTTTTTGTGCACTATCAAGTCCCTACCTTGAGTTATCATAACTTCACCTGTAACGTTAGATGCACTGACTAAGACGCCTCCATCAAATGGCAGGACTTCTAGATCAGGATCGGATGATAGATTCCACTCACAAAGGGCGGTAGGTTGGTGATCTTCAACAACTTGCACGAGTTAAACTCGGGCTTTGTCTGTTTGGGGCAGTGTGTTAGCGTAAGCATCTCATTACACGCTGTAGGAGAAATCTCCCAACAGTTGCTTCGTGTCTTACATGCAACTACATCCGGTAAGTGGATCTTCCGAAATTCAGAACCTCTAGCTGAATGAGTAGTATAGGTCATAATTGACCTGGTGAAGAGATAATTTTCCTAATTCGTACAGCAGCGTCATATCTTTTGAATAAGCCGTCTGCGACAGAGCGGGGTGCTTGAGTAATACAGACATGACGTCAGTAGCCGGGAGTAAGTCACAACTACTACGCCGACGATCCAGTACATTGGAAATAATTTGTGCAATTGCCGGGCCGATACAAATCTTTTGAATGCCATGCTTGGTTTTAGTGCTGGTCTCTTGTTTTATCAGTAGATCCTGAACATGGCGCAGTATTCTCATGGAGAAAATTTCATTCGTTCGCGCGTCGCCTACTTTGTCCTTGAAGCATTGCAATAATTGAACATGACATTTCTTTTTTTTTTTTGGTTGAGGAATCAAACCACTGTTCAGCCTTAAAATTTTTTTTTTAATTTGGCTGAGGAATCAAAATGTTCAGCCTTAATTAGGGTGCTTCGTTTGAAATAATTGGACGTTTTTCATAAGGCCAATATTTCCAATCGCCAGACATTTATTCCTAGAAATAAATGTGCTGTCCGGCGATTGAAAATACGGCCCTTGTTAATTCAAAAATAAATACATTATGGAAGATACAATTAAAACAAAATGATTATTTAAATAGTTTTTTATTTTTTAATTTTTTCTTATATTTTAGAAGAGCCTTCTTTTGCATTGGATGCAAGTTACATTTCTCAGCCCTTTGTATGTCAGTCCCTTTTAATATTTTATTGATTACATTGCACCAGTTAAATATGCATAGTTTGATTGAAATTTTCAACAATTGGTCGAGAACGATTTCTCTGTGTGAATGGCAATTTAGAAATGCAAATGAATATTTGGAACATATTTCTTGTTTGATTGTTTCACTTATATTAGTTTTATGTCCATGCTGTTCCAAGTATTCATTTGTACACGTAATTATATTGCCAAAACTTGCGACAACATGTTCGGATGGGTATACCAATTTTTTTTGAGTTTTTGTTTTGTATTCTTTTTGTTTGATAAATTCGTGTGTGCTGCTATCTACTTGTGACAGCAAATTATTTTTGCACTCTTTGCATTTAATTTTTGTAAGAATTTTCCTGGTTACCCATCCTGCCGTATATGCTCGCGAATGTATATTTATTCTTTCACGTCTCGCCTGCTGTTGAAGATTTTCCTCAAATTCAATGCTCCTGGATTCAGTATCGGTTATTGTTGTACCAGTCGCCGATACTGAATCCTGTGATGGTGCAGTGTTTACATTCTCAAAAAGCGACTCTATATTTAATATGCCCTGACTGGCGTCTTCTTCACAATTGTAATTTTCAGAGTGAAAATTTATAAATCTAGTGATTAGCAATGATTTAAAGGTATTTATGAATGCACATGCAGTTGGGTCATTACTCCGATAATTATAGGCCCGCACTTTGCCAAAGAAGTTTTCAATTATATCTCAGTTGAAATATCGAGGCCTCATAATTTTAATTTTTTTTTAATTCATTAGCTCCCACACCCTTTTAAAACTTTTTAGAGTAATGACCCAATTTTTTAGAGAAGGGACACTTTTTTGTGTCCCATCTTTACAAATAAATTTAATACCTTCCAAGGTTTTAATTGCCTCATCCCAAAACTTATGATGTGCTGATTTTGCTGTAACAGCCTTGCACAGAAATTTTCCCTTCGATTTTTTATCGTTTGCGCTCGCTCCGTTGACACTGTCAAATAAGTCGTCAAAAAACGATACTGCCGCTGCTGTATTTTTCATCGTTTTGCTGACGGGTTTTCCATCCGGATAAAGAGCTAAAATAAAAAAAAAAAACACAATTATTATTACAAGTCATTATGCTCACTGTCTAATGTCTATATTTAATTAAGTTTGTTATACATCCCTACGGCAATGAATATGTAAGGCTATTTGATTTGAATGCTCACTGCCAATTTAAAATTAAAGTAAATATACTTACCTACACATTTATATTTATTAAGACGCTAAAGGTACAGGTGCACATGCTACCATAGAGTATTCTTTCTAAAAGACGCCGTCTTACACGCATATTTTAACTAGTCAATGAGCCTATGTGAAGCATGCTACTAGCATACTCATAATAGCATGTACCTGTACCTTACGAGGGTAATATTGTTAAAACTATTTATATAGGTAAGTACTTACGAAAAGTGGAAGTGTATGATAATGCTGCCGACACTGACTTGCTCAATACGCGCGCACAATTCTTGACCTATAAAAAAGACAATGTTAGAAAAATATACTATTGATTTAAGAAATTAACATAATTAATAATTCGAATCAAATATAATTTTTTATCTTGGGCTACCTCTGGCCAGTCGCAGGTCGCCAAAAATGCCCAGATCATCCCGCCACCTCTCCCTAGATAGAAACATGTGGCAACATAAAGGGGTGGTCTTTGCCCAGCAGTGGGATAGAATAGGCTAGCAAAAAATGATATTATGTTTTTATTTATAAGAATACATAAAGTTAAGTACCTTCATTTTTTTTATTTTTTCTGGTATAACATGTTGATATGTCAATTTGTGAAGAATTCTTGACTCTCCATGCTTACAGTCAGCGTTGTAAACATCTACAATGTCATTCCATGTCACCTTTTTCCCCTCAAACAGCATGTCTTTTGTTAGTAAATTATTACGAATGCCTTTTAACAGATGAGGTGGATCGAAAAAGACACTCAGCGAAGCGCCATTTAAATGAATAGTTTCATCTGTAAAACAAAAATAAGATTTATAAAATGACAAATTCAAGGGAACATGCACCAGCAGAAGTGACTATGCAGACTAGACCATGTGTCTTTAAGTTGTGAATAGCAGACTGAAAGCTTGATCCTTGATCAGAAACGAGCGCAATTGGTGTAAGCCCTGTGTCTGTCACTGCTGCTATAACATTTTTAATTATGCCTTTTAATTGAAGACTCGATGTGGCACCTTCACAAAAGTAAAAGGCGATTGGTTGCTGCCATTTAAATACAGCACCCCGAAGCATAAAAACGAGGGCATGATCTGCAAACTGGTTGATTTTGCCATTCAAATCGACAAAGCCTACTATGTTGTCTTTGTGGGCTGCATAAGTTAATGCAGTTTCGATTGCCATCTCATCATATACAACTGTACATATTTTTTTTTCTAATATCCCATTTTGAGATCTGAAAGCATAAAAATATGATTACCTACCTAATGATTATCTTAAAAAAGTATATATAAGTAATAATTAAATTCCAAAATCAAAGTTATAATATGTTACCTGTTGTTTAATATGTTCAAAAATTTGTGGATTAATCCTAGCATCAATATTTAATTGGCTTATTATCTTCCTTAACGATGACTTGGAAGGCAAAATAAATATTTTTTTGTAGAAACCTGTACGATTTGGGGCCTTGCTTGTTTGTATATGGATAGAGCAATGAGCTTTTCCTCTCTTGTAAATCGGCGGGCCTTCTTATTTTTTGTGCAGAGACGAACTTGCATCCACAAAACTGATTTAGTTAAGGGATTCATGTTTTTTGTTAACTCTTCTAAAGATTTTTCTTTACTGAAGGCTAATGCTCTTTTGGCTCTGCAGTTATAATCATTTTGGCGTTTCGCCTTTTTATATTCATTATAAAATAATTTGCATCTCGGAGTTAATGAATTCACATATCTTAATAATCTCTTTTTAACCAGTTTTCTTGGTGTTTTACAAGATGAACCTGAAAATACATACTAATATTTACAGAACATGTTTGTAACTATTTAATCAAAATAATCCTAAATAAAGTAAAAAATAGGAAGTAGACATATGAGACTATTTACATTTTTAGCCCCCCTATTCTGACCATATTGTAGGGGAATAACTCAAGAGGGGAACATTTGTCAACTTTTGCAGAAAGTCGCATTAGTGCCTCTGACGTTAAGCATAATAGCACACAAAAAATCTAACTCTGTACCTGAGCCCTAACTCTTGCCTTTTGGAGGAGGGGATAGTGGTGGGATTAATATATTTTTTATAATACTAAAAATACCAAAATGGAATAGCTTATTTTTGCGGACAAATGGAAAAAATAATTAATATTATCCACGCAAAGGTGGCACCTGAGGATTAGGGGATAATGAAAAATTAACTCATGTACGAGGGTTGCCTTTTATATTTCGGGATTAGAGAACAAAAACAAATATTAATAATCGAAAATCACTTTATTGTTTTTCAAAATATTCCCCATGAAGATCTATACACTTTTGCATGCGTTTGAACCAATTGTCGAAGCACATTTTCCACTCTGATTGAGGTATCTCCAAAACATGCATTCTGAATGCAGCAACCGCTTCTTCAGGTGTCGAAAAACGTTGACCTCTCAGTTTGTTTTTTACGTGCGGGAATAAAAAGAAGTCATTTGGTGAAAGGTCAGGACTATATGGCGGATGACTCATCAAATCGATGTTTTGGGTGCTCAAAAATGCAGTTGTTTGAGCCGATGTGTGAGAGCTCGCATTGTCGTGGTGTAGAGTCTTCGGCGGTTGGTTTTCCTGATTTCTTGGAGGCCAACTGGCAAACAAATTGTTGTGTACCACTCAGAATTGACTGTTCTGCGTTGTTCTAGTGGTACGGTTGCGACATGTCCAGTTTTTTCGAAAAAACATGCGACCATTTGCTTGGAAGTGCTTCGTGCGCGAACAACTTTTGTTGGATTGAAATTGTTTGTGAAATGGTAATTTTCAGAATTTTTGCTAAATTTAATACTTTTGATGTCACCGGTCTTGATAACACGATCATTGACATTTTTCGCCATATTAAAGTTTATGTTCTCTTCAAGTGCTTTCAAATCGAAGAAATCGTTAAAGTTCATTTCGTTTACTACAAACGATTTGCCAGTTTTTTTGGCCCCACGGATTAGGGAAATGTATTGATCGGGTACATAAATACATCCAGCATTTTTGGCTCTAGTCACAGATTTTTCTATTACAGAGTGAGCTGCATCACCTTCGTTCTGCGTGTGGCCTCGAATCAAAAAGTTGTGTTGAATGGAGTTAATATTTAAGCGAGTCACTGTATAGTAGTACATAGCAAAAACAAATCTATTTTTTTTGCTGATCACAGCAATTGTCAGAGTAAATAATGACATTGCAGCCTGGTTTTTCGAATGCAATCTGCTCTAAGTATTTATACACACACGACCCTATTTCGATAGCTCCTCTATTGGCCAACCCTTCATGCCAAAAATAACAGGTGGTTTCTTGCTTGTTTGCATTAGATATACGAGGGCGGGTCAATAAGTCCGTGACTTTTGGAATATAACACAGATTTTTTGATAAATAAATCATTTTATTTTTCAACGTAGTCCCCCTTGAGCTCTATACACTTTGTCCAACGCTTCTCCAATTGTTTTATCCCTCCAAAAAATATGATTTGTCGAGGTCCTCAAAATAGGCCTTTGTTTGCGAGATGACTTCATCATTGGAGTCAAATCTTTTTCCACCGAGCCATTTTTTCAGGTTTGGAAACAAGAAGTAGTCACTCGGAGCCAAATCTGGAGAATAGGGTGGATGTGGGAGCAATTCATAGTCCAATTCATGGATTTTTGCCATGGCAACTGCACATGTGTGCACCCTTGCATTGTCTTGGTGAAAAAGAACTTTTTTCTTGGCCAAATGAGGTCGGTTTTTTTTCAAATCCTCATTGAAGCGGTCCAATAAGTTGGCATAATATTCCCCTTTAATTGTTCTTCCCTTTTGAAGATAGTCAATGTGGATTATCCCACGTGCATCCCAAAAAACAGTCGCCATAACTTTATTGACTGACAAACCCACCTTGGCCTTCTTTGGCGCCGATTAACCCTTAGAAACCCACTGTTTTGACTGTTGTTTGGTCTCTGGTGTGTTGTGATGGATCCATGTTTCGTCCACGGTTACAAAACGGCGCAACAACTCCATATTGTGATTAAACAACGCCAAACCTTCCTGTGAAGTTGTTACACGATTGCGTTTGTGGTCGACTGGTGAGCAAACGCGGCACCCATCTTGCGGAAAGCTTTCTCATGCCCAAGTGATCATTCAAAATTGAAACCACTGAGCCATGCGAGATGCCTATGGCTTCCACAATCTCTTGCACTTTCAATCTTCGGTCGGCCAACACCATATCGTGAATTTTTTCGATTGTTTCGGGTGTAGAGACCTCAACTGGGCGTCCAGGACGTTCGGCATCTTCAGTGCTTGTACGGCCACAACGAAATTCAGTAAACCACTTTTTTACCATTGAAATCGATGGTGCAGAGTCCCCATAGTATTTATCAAGCTTAGCCTTGGTCTCGGTAATGGTTTTTTTTCGCAAAAAATAATGCTTAATAAGCACACGAAATTCACTTTTTTCCATTGTTTCCTTAAGTTACTGGATAGTCTGATAAAGATAGCTGTAAAACACAAACTAACTGACGCAGCAAGTTCAAATTTTGATAGGAGTCAACTGACAGATGCCTGTTGACAGGAGTAGTGTTGCTTTTTCAGTAAGGAGGTTAGAAATTCAAAAAGTCACGGACTTATTGACCCGCCTTAGTAATTAAAATTTCACATATATAGATGTTGGAGCGTATGGAAATAGCAGCGATTCGGGGATTTTTAAGGAAAGCTCTTTTTACACTAACCTCATGAGCAATTCTTTAAGTATCCCTGAGGCAAACCACTGATAGAAAATGGTGACAATATTCCACATATTAGGAGATAAAGCTTTCGGACTACACGAAAACCTCATGAGACCTTATGGAGGACACAATCTCAGTTACAAACAAAAAAAATTCAACTATCGTTTATCTAGAGCACGCCGTTATATTGAGTGCACATTTGGTATATTATCCAATAAGTGGAGGATATTCCACAGGCCACTGAATGTAAATATAGATTTAGCAAAGAAGATTGTTAAGACTTGTTGTATTTTGCATGATTTTGTACGTTCTAGAGATGGCTATTCATATCTCGATACTTTGACAGTAACGGGATGAAAGTAACCTGCTACAGATCTGGAGCGTAATAGAGGAGGGAGAACAGCATTAACGTATTAGTTCGAGACTAACTTGCAGACTATTTTGTAAATGGTACCTACCCCGCTACCATGGCAAAATAGAAATATATAAGTTCAACAAAATATTACTAAAATATTGCACTTACATAGCTGGTTTTTTTTCTTAATTTGTCATATCTTCTTTTTCTTTAAAAATTTTCACCATTTCATCCCAACATTTAATTTTCAAGTTGCGATCAGAATACTCTTTCAATGCGTTGTTCCATAAACACGGCCGATTTGCAATTTCTATGATAAATCTCTCAGTATCGAACGACATTTTGATCTCAATACGACGTGCGTTCAACGCGGCGACTGGTTGGCGACTGAGTGAGTGACGGAGCATACAAACACGTGCAAACAACTGGCAACGTCGCCAGGTAGCCAGCGTCGCCAGTCGCCGCATGCAGAGCGGTCGACGCTGGCTACTTGGCAACGTCGCCAGTCGGTCGCCATGTGAGTTAGCCGTCATACATCTCAAGAACTAGTTGGCGACGTCGCTGGCCACATCGCTATGGCGTCTCGGTGAGGTATGGCTCTTAACCTAATTAAAAGTAAATGAACAAAAATGATATAATTAATAACGACAAAAGAATAAACGAACAATTTAGAGGTTGTGAATTCTGAAAACAACACTAACAAATGTATAAAATCTGTCGCTCATCAGTGTAATTAACAATATTATTTTTTTATTTACAGTACAGTACATTTTTAAACATACAGCTTACGTCATCGTCTTACTAATATAGTTATTAAAATTGCTGAATAATTTATCAAAACATACAAAACTACAATAACTTGGATTTGTTTATGTTATATTATTTGTCTGTGAATTATTTATACTAGTATTTTCAATGTTAAATTTATCGCTAAAATATCGATTGTATGAGCGCAAATGTGTTTAGCTTACAAAAGTACACAATATATTTTCCTTAGTATCCGTAACGCTAATTATTAGAGAACTTACCACGGGACCAGATGAACGTGCTACAATAACGTCTTTAAATATTGTTATTTATATAATTAATTCGGCAAAATTACCGTATTACTAGTTTGAAAATATTTTATAACAAGAGTTCCAACATTGGATGACGGGAGAGCCTCGAGTCAGTATCCCGATGCCGGCTTAGCGGAACATATTTGAGCAATTACCATTATATTAATTTTTGACCTAATTATATGGAGATTACGGCACCTAACATAAGATATTTTACCCGCTCTAAAAGTAAGGTACTTTTTTTAATAACTTCTGTTAAAATATTGTATTATTTAATAATTAAATCATAATCTAAGTTTTATTCACAGTAATTTCATATAATAATAATCATAAAATATAAAACATTACTCTATTTTTATTACCTAGGGACATGTCATCTTTTGATTTAAAGATGTACTGGACATGCCATCTTTTGACATGGAGCTACCTGGGAAATGGACATGTTACCTTTCGGTGGCCATGACTTAGGTGATGATAAAATAATAAAATAAACAGGACAATTTATACTAATAGGTACTTTAATTATCAAAATATTTATTGTAATGATATATTAATTTTACAAAAAAATTAAATACGCAGCCCTATGTCTGGTTCTAAACAGTCACACTGACAATCATTTTCTACGCATTCCTCAACTTCAACTTGACCATTATCACTAACATCCCCAAAAATCAGATCCCTATACCACTTGAAATCATTGTTCTCTTTCCAATCTAACCCAAATTGTTTGTCCATAAGCTTGATCACATCATTTTTTTTCTCAGCAGATAAAGACCTGTTCAATGGTACTGTCTTCAAGGTATTCAAACATCTCCGACCACGTTTTATCAAATTAATCCATTCTTCAGGACCTTCATAAACATCAAATAATTGAATCACACTTCCAGCTCTCGTTTTTTAAAATGAATCCTTTTTAAATTTTGAATACCAACCACCTTTTTATAAACTTTATCCAATTCTTTGACATGTTTAAATATGTCATCACCGAGATTCATAACATCTCCATGTGCTGAATAAATTTGGTAATATTCCTCTTTGGAAGTAATAACTGGTTTTAATCTCAAACACTTCTCCACTCTCCCGAGTACCCTATCACAGGGTAGGAATGAATGACCTCGGACTGGAAAAGTTAATTTTATTTGTTGAAGATGTGGTGGGGACTTCTTTGTAAGCCAGAATAGTAAAGTTTGAACTATGAATGAATTTTTGTTTTGGCCACCACACCCTTCATAAAAAAGTCTTATTGTTTCTATAGATTCAGGAATTTCCAGAGAGCTCAGAAATTCTAGCATTGCAGAACCTACTTCACTAGCTCCTCGGCCGGCTTGGTCTTCTGTCCATGTGTAAAATTGTGGATTCTTCGAATCGGCCTTAACAATACACAAGGCATAAAAACTGATTTGCCTTGAGTAGAATGCTTCACCTATTGGTGTCTTGGGCAACGGTTGAACTTGTTGCATGTCAAATGCAAAAGTAATACTATTAGGTTCATCTTTTTTTAATAATTTATAAAATGCATTGCTTCTCAATTTGTGGACTCTTAACCCTGTATCAGCTTCTGTTTTTCTCGTGGATTATTTTCTGCGTGCATCTTGTTTTTTAATAAAGTACAAAGTTGGCATACGTCAGATGCTGGAGACCTTAACCCAATGTTAATAAATTTCGTTACAAAAACATGCCTAAAGAAACCCTTTGTCACTTTCAATTCCTCTGACACAGAGTCATTGTACATTTTGAGCATCCTTGATATATTTAATTCACATGACAGGTATACTCGTTTCTATTTCATGCGATTGTAATGGCTCTCTTGAGCTGGAAATTTACCAATAAAATCCATCACAGATCTTGGCTTTGGAGCATAAGCTGCTTCCTTTCTATCCCCTTTTCAATTTTCTTTGGGAATATTGCCATTAAATAAAGTTTTAGTTAAAGTAGCTAATCGCTTCCTTCCCATGTTTAATGCAGCCATAAAAAAATTTGTTGCACACCTGCACTCTAATTTTCTTTTTTCCAGTTATTAAAAAATAAGTCACACTCAATGGTTTAGGTTTTGGTGTTGAATACAAAACGTTTCTAGGTCTTCGACGTTGCGGTTCATATGGTAATATCAAGCGACTGAGGTACACATTTTGGCTTACATATGTCTTGTTTTTAAAGAGGTATTTCCGATTTCTTGCTACTTCGTTTGCTGACACTTTCAAGCAACAAAGCTTTTTGCTGTTGTGCGAACACGGTCGATCAAAGTTAAGGCACAGAGGATCTTCGTCGATGTATTGCCTGAAAAATGAAGTAAACGTTATGAAAATGTAGGTATATAATGGAGGTTTAACTATGACAGACTGATGTGAACAAAATTTGCCAATGCCTATACTTAATTTTTTAGTCTATTTTGCAATTGTTTCTTCCTTCGGCGTAAGTTCATCAACGGGAGATGTTTCCATTTCTATTTCTTTGATTACAAAACTAAAACAGCTCATAGCCCATTATCGATAAAGCCTAGTCTTTAAAAATAAATTTGATTTTTTGGCTGTGACATGAACACCTTTTGTTTAGAGCTGGGACAGAACACATAGGACATTAATACTTTTTGAAAGATTAAGGCAACCACTCATCACTTTTGTCTGGACATTTTGAAAAAATAACACACAATTTGAAAAAATAGGGCATATTTATGCCTCTGTAAGTATTGGACACAAGCTGATTTTGAATCAACTGTATCACTCTAGGTGTGTAAAATTTCTTTGAGATTTGTATCCAATAAAAAAAAAGTTTATGCTATGTGTGGTGTCTTTATAACTTGTATGTAGGACAATCGGGCCAAAAGAGTAAAACACAAATTTGTTTACAATGCGCCTGCGACACACCGTCCCGCCTCCACAGCTCGGTATGAAGTCACGGGCGAGCGGGCGGATCACAGACACAATATTTATTCAAATAACCAAAGCTACATGCCTCACTATGTATGGACATAAGTACCTTTTGATTTCTACCTTCTCAATTGTGTGTACCCTTTTCACTAAAACTGTGTCGTGTTAAAAAGTGGACAATATACGCGTATAAACTATAATAGGTGTCGATTATTTATCCTAACACCTAAAGTAATAATCACAATTTTATTTGTAAACATGTAATATATGAGTGCGTACATTATAAGTTGTAATGGCTGACTGTTCAGACAGGAAGCGACGTAACGTCCGGTATGCTGCTCTACCATATCATGTTCAGATATAATAACAATAATAAAACATTTATGCAACAATCACATTCACATAATGAGCCAATAGCCATTCCATAATAAATTAAATCCTTACTAATATCATAAATGCGAAAAAGTTTTATGGATGTTTATTACTCTTTCATGCTGTAACTACTAAATGGGTTTAGATAAAAATTGTAGTAGTGAGTTTGGATTATTACATAGCCTACTTTTTATCGCAGCAAAATGTGCGATTCCTGTGCGATTTCTTTTTGCGCGTACAAAGCTACTTCGTAACATCTAGTATAATGATATAAATTTAAATAGTTATAGAATCGAACAGTGTTAGTATTCAGGATTAAATAATCTATTTGTTAATACTTTTCTAGAAATCCAGGTGTACCGACTATTGAAGAAGACTTGTTGATAGCGTTATTAGAAGCCAAGTATATCACAGAAGAAGACTTCGCCAATCAACAGAATGCGCAGTTTCAGAGAAGCTCGAGAACGGATAAAGGGGTGTCAGCGGCCAGACAGGTTGTCTCATTGAAACTACGTAAGTGTCTTTGTCTTGATAAAATGTCGAACTTCGACCACAAGGCTACCTCTATTATAAATAATATGGTAATACATAAGTTTGTTTATATAAACTTCTTCTTGTTAATGTCTTGAATATTTATTTCTCAGCTCTTGAAGTAGACGTAGACGAAATAAACAAGAGATTACCACCATGCATAAAAGTGTTCAGTATCAAACGAGCGACAAATAAGTTTAATTCAAAATCAAAGTGTAATGCGCGGACATACAGCTACACTCTACCGACGTATGTATTCGAGCCGAGCATAACGAGAGAAGGAGATCGGAAAACGTACCGAATAACTGCGGAGAAGTATACCAAGGTAAATGAAGTGCTGTCGGCGTACAAGGGGACAAAAAATTATCACAACTTTACGGAGAAAAAGTAAGTAATATTTTATTTTCTCATTTTAGCCGCGATTATGTGTGTGTGTGTTAAAATGATGTGCTTATCCAAATAAATTGCAGAATTGTTATATTCGACACTAGGATGTTGCCTAGCGTCGAATATAACATTTTTACAAATTTAAAAATAGTTATTAGACATACATTAATCTTAAAGAAAAAATTTTTCATGAATTTCGAGAAAAAAAATGTCTGACAGTTCGAAAAAAATTAAGTCATCTTGATTTTGTACCCAAAAGTTTGATAATCGTGAAGTAAAAAAATACTCTGAATTTTATTGATCTTGAATCCAATTTTAACATTTCGTCATAGTTTCTGATTCAAAAATAGCATTGTGATTATTTACTGAATCATTCATTAATAAAATCTTAAATAGACTATTTAGCTAATTAAGCCATGAGCCGATTCATTACCTTAGCTAATTTCAGTTAACCGGCTAAGCCGAACGGTTAGCTAATTAATTAGCTTAGTTAAATTGTATAGCCCTAATCATTTGAATTCTGCGCAAGACATCACGACACATCCAAAAATGTGCGTTTTCAATAATGTCGCGTCGCAGCTCCACGCGTCCACTAGTGAACTCGTGCACTGGTGCACTAGTTAACTTGTGGGCGAAAGGAGGGCCACTTTTTCATTTAATGACGGTGAGCCAACCAGGCTTCCGTACCCGTGACCCCAACCCGCTCGCGTCGCAGGCATCGCATCGGTCGGGTTGCGTTCATAAACTCATTCGAACAAACTCATGGCGGCTCTTTTGATTTTTACGCTGAGCTCGTAATTATTGTAAACTAAAACCCAAAGCGAAAAATTAAACCACAAACGTGAATATTGTCATGGGACACTTGTACAATAATCGCAATATTATGTTTTGTTGTTTACGAGGCATTTGTTGCGCCTATTATACCTAAGTAGGGGAGCGAGGGGCTTGTTGTAACAATTTTCATTAAAACTAATATATCTTGAAATCTATTGATTAAATTTCTACTAAATAAAGATGGATGAATACTGTAACTCTTCCTCTACCAAAGTCCTTATCAAGTAAAAATAATACCATAACTATTGGTCATTATTTTACAATCAATTATTTTCTAGAAGAAGTGCGGTGTTACAACTTACCTCGTGCTTGGGGCAAGTTGTAACATCTACCGGGGCAAGTAGTAACGACAAAAAAAAACGACAATAATACCTCTAATCATTTATTCTTTGTTTTTTTTTTAAAAAATTGACATCTTTCTAAAGTAAGTATTACGTAATTCTTATCAAAAATCAACTCAAATACATTTTTTTAGTAATCAACACTTACAAACACAATTAAGTAATTAACAGTTTTATTTAGTTAAACACTACTTATAATCATCATGGCACTATTTAATCACAGTAAGTAATTAAATTATTTAAGGTATGCTCGTAATTATCTCTTCTTAATAGCTATCTAACAAAGTATTATACTTATGTAAGAATCAACATTTGGCGGGTTTCATTATAATTAAATTCAGTCTTCATCTGAGTTACAATTAATACAAATAAAAGATATAATGTCTCGTGTAACATATCCTACATGTGCCCACATCTTACAAATGATACACTCTATCCAATCTTCTTTATTTAAAAATTAAAAATTCTTTTTCGGTCATCCATCCAGAGGAATTACCAGCACCAATGCAATCTGGAGGTCCACCACGAATAAACATTTCAGAATATTTAATCCTGGGAAAAACGAACATCGGTGGAATAAAATTACCCGCAGCGTTAGAGGCACAAGCAAGTGTTACAAGAGTTCCCCTCTCAGCCGATGTGATAGCTCCAATTTGCTTTTGGCCACGAGCAGCTACTATTTTCTTAGGTTTTTGAACCGTTGTGACCCCTGTTCCATATCCATCCATCCATGTTCCATATTCGAGAAGCATTAAACTGATATTTTTGGAGAAGTCGTTGATATATTTCAAAGAATGAATTAACGTTAGTCTTATTGAAAGACGTCGCTCGACTTAAAGACGTCGCTTCTGGTGTCCTTAGAGATAAATGTGAATTTCTGCGCATAAAATGTTGGAACCAGTCAGTACCAGCCATGTTATTTTGATGCCAAGAAGGAGGAATGTTTTTAGCACTAATCTGCACACCGCATTGGTGAGCTAGTTTCCTTACTTGTATAGGAAGTAGTCCAAAATATATATCGGCGCACTTGAGTAGGTACGAAGCTATCTTATCTTCCTCTTCTGCAGTAAATACTTGTCTAGGCTTAACATAACCAACTCTTAATCATTTCATTATTCTTCTTTTTCTTTATGTATCTATAAAGAGAGACGTGACATAATCCGAAAGTCTGACTAGCTTTCCGAATACTGCATTTGTTTTCTAAAACTTCAGCTGCCGCTAACTCTTACACTTCTTGGCTTTGTGTTGCCCGCTCTGACTTTCTTTTATACACTCTCATTCTAAAACAAAAGAAAAAAGTAGGTATCTACATCATAACTTGGGGCATGTTGTAACACGTTACAACAAGCCCCGGGATTTTGTTACAACTAACCCTATGGTATGATTTTCAACATTTATCAAGATAACTATTTAAACAATTTAGCAATCATAAAAACTGTTACACACTATCAGAGATAGATAAATTTGAATGGAAATAAGATATATAAAATTTGAAATTAGTCGATATTAAATACGCAAACCGAAATTTTACGACAGAACAATTTTATATTACCTGGCAGAAATGAAGCACGTGCACACTTCCGCTCACTGTGCCGGCCAACAACAAAAACAAATTTCGATAGCGGCGCCCCTATTGTCTTAGCGCCTGTGTGCGCCGCACACTTCGCACACAGGTGCGGCGCGGCCCTGTCTGTGAGTATTAGCTGTCTAGCTTACGCTTACTCACGGATCAACACGTACAAGTCTAGGTAAACTTTGATCAGTTTGCTTTTACCCGACTGGGATTAGTTTTAACCTATCTTTGAAACGGATGGAATCTGGATGGATTTCGACAATTAAGGTACCGTTAGATTCGTCTCAAAAACCCAAGCGCCCTGTAGATATCAAATTTAAATAAAAAAATACAAAATGGCGGATTTTGGCACCAAATTGTAATTAGTTCATAGAGTTTTGACTAGGATGTGGAAAAGTGACGTTGTTGTTTTTATGTTTCTTCCTTATATTTGTGTCATTTCGGTTATTAACGTGTAATATTAGTAGAATATTAACCATTGAAGCTAAGGCTCAACTCACACTGGCGCAGAGTCGAAGCGACGCGACGCGTCTGTGCGCGACGGCGCGTCAGTGCCGGAACCAGTTCAGAGACTCGAACATTCGTGAATCGTGCACGCTCGACAGTATATGATGGTTGATATCGATCTTATCATGATACGATTGCGCTAATATCAGAAGCTGAAGATGAAGAAAGCGAATTTATATCAGAAGCTGAGAATAGAAAAATTTTGGGTTCACGAGTTATGTTCACGAGTTCGTGCGTAGAATCAGCTTGGACGCGTCTAATGTGGTAGGGATGAAATTTATTTTTTTTCACTACACGGTGCACGGTCGTCTTTGAGATTCCAATACGTCGTGCTATTACTCTAGTAGAGATGGACGGGTCTAGCTCAATTTCGTTGATTACAATGTCTTGTGTATTGATATTAGCCAGTCTACCAGTGCTCGTACCACCAATACCGCTGCCAGGTATTCTACCTTCCGAATAACACCTGTGGACTCTGATGAATATGCGGTAATCTGGATGACGCGCGGTAGGGTATCGTTCCCTATAAAGAGCTGCAGCAGCACTTGCGTTGCCTCTACATCACCATAAATGAAGTGCATGTTTGCGTATTCTTGAGCCGTATATTGAATACGTGGCATCTTAATACATAATACTAGTTCAGATACAAGCCAAGTCGTCGTAAAATCACCAAACAAAATCCAAATCACTAAGCAAAAATAAGAGTCCAATGATATAGCCAGGAGTCGTCGTTATAACACTGATTTTAAAATTACAGAGAAGTCTAAAAGGAATGTACACATGCAATACCGAACAAGTCGAGATACGCACTAAATTGTAAATACTTGCCTTTATTATGTGCCCTGTCGCGAGAGGAAAGGTACAATGTATTAACATTATGCTCTTCTCTCGCTCGCTCACACTCTACCTGTGTCGTAATAAACAAAAGATGGGTAGCATGGGCCAGGTAGTAAATACCGATATTACACGATCTTTACCGCAGTAAAAAGGGCTCTTTTAGAACGCCTGTCACCGTCTTGGTCACCGCTTAAGACAAGATAAGATTATTTTTAATTTTCTGTCTTTAGATAAAATTATGTATTTATACCATTTTGTAAACTGTATTAATTGCGCATATTTTTCAAACAGTTGGCCCGTTAGCTCTTCATACTATTTTTTTTCACGAAAGGCTCCCAAACTTTGTCAAAATTATTTATTTATCAAATTTCATGCTAAAAATTTAAGTCGATATTTGTTTTTCCAAAAAAGTACAATAGATATTCATACTTTTACTATACTGCCGAAAAAAAAGGCTGTTACCTTATTTCTTAACATAAGTGTCTTTAATGTGACATGCAAAATAGTTATAAACATTATCCTGGACATGTGTGCGTGATTTGCCCACTTTTTCCGCCCACTATCGAGCCAATACTTAGACTATCTGATGATGCCTTTATAAAGCTACCGGGTCTAAAATACATATGGTTTAAATTAATATGGTTTATATTAAGACGTAAGTGATACGAAGTTCACCGGATCATCAAGTTATCTATAAAATATATTGCCTAGTCTTGGCCATAAATACTGAAACAAAGAAAAAAAAAATCTATTGAAAATATTACTTTTACAGTGTGTTAGTTTAATACATAAATATAAAATATCATATGTAATGGCCTAATATTATGAAAAATTGTCAATAATGTCAAATCACGAAACGGGTTTTTCAATGCTAAGTCCTGGCTTTAAAATAACCCACGTCCCGTGCGCACCGTTCTACCCCCGCCTACGTATAGCCGCGCACACATAGCCGCGAGCTGTCACTCGTGTGAATTGTTGAATAACGATTCTTTCCGTTAGTAATATATAAGGTTGTCCGAAATCAGTTACGGATATTTTGGGCGTGTGATATACTGCTTAAGTAAAAACATTTAGGCAAGAAAATACTTAATTTTGAACAACCTTATTTTATATATGTATTGTTTAACGTAGAGGGACGTGCTCTGAAGACCAAATACTCTAATATAATAAGATGAAACTTTATTGATGATATAGATTTAGCATTTTATCATTGTTACGGAACCGGAGGTTCTCTCGGGTTTGAATCCCAAAGGAACAAAATGTTTTTCTGTATTCTTGGGTCATTTAGATGGTGGATGTGTATTAAATATGTGTATAATATATAAAAAAACCTAAATATATGTATAGTACCTATTTATAAAAGTATAAAATAATTTTCCCGTTGTCTGGTACCTGTAACTCAAGTTCTTTGGATACTTAGCACGGGGTCAGATTGACGTGGTGTGAAGCGTCCATACATATTAACATATTAATATAATTAATAATGAGATCTTTTTTGTTTTAGATATTTTCAAGATCCATCAGCTCTAAGGTATATGATGAATTTTACTCTGGAAAGGGTTTTTATGGAATCTGAAATGGAGTTTGCAGAGTTGTTAGTAAAGGTATTACTTGTAGTATAAAGGTTTTAGTAGTCTTCCGTACCTAAAGTGTAAAAATGGGACCCCATCACTGAGACTTTGCCGTCTATCCGTTTGTATGTCACCATGTCTTCTTAAGGTGCAGCGCAGACGGCACACTCTTTTGTGCCATCGAGTCTGCGGCGCGCAAAAAGTCGTTCGCGGCTTTTTCACTGACTTAAAGCACACGACGTACATCTTCAATCATTCTGTCGGCAGAACTGTAGAGACGTACACGCTATGGAAATCGCACAGAGATCGCGATGTATTTGAAGATTTTATACTTGAAGTACAGAAAAAGAAATAGAGAATTTTGAGTACATCGTATACTTTCGGAGAGATTACTGAATGGAGAGTTCCATATTAAACATTCAATTCTAAAACAACATCCGGATAAATTTTTAAAATTTTATAAAATGTCTTTTTACATTTAATGAGCTGCTATTTATTTTAAGCCATTTTTTTTTCATTAAAATTAATATGGGTGCCCTATTCCAGCCAGTTTGGAATACATAGGCTGCACTAAAAGTATCGGGAATGGAATATTTCCACTGTTCCTGTCATATTAAAATCTTTTTAATTTAAAACTCCTTGGTTTTAAAAATCGAATACCGTTTATTTATTTAACCAAAGATTCTCGGTCTTGTCAAACTTGTTTAGTCGTTAAGAAAATGGAATTGACTCGAGAAAGTTCTAGAGCGATGATTTATTATGACTTTCGAACTGGTTTAACACAAAAACAGTGTGTTGACCGGATGATTTCTGCATTTGGCGATGAAGCCCCATCCAAAACCACAATTTATCGCTGGTTTGCTGAATTTCAACGTGGACGTGTCAAGCTCAGTGATGATCCCCGTCAAGGTCGTCCAAAAACTGCAGTCACCCAAGAAAACGTTGATGCTGTGCGTAAGCTGATTGAGGAAGATCGACATGTGACATACCGCGAAATTCAGGCAACTAGACATTGGCATGAGTCAAATACAAATAATCTTGCATGAACAATTAGCTGTAAAAAAGTTGTTTTCCCGATGGATACCGCATTTGCTCTGTGAAGAGCAAAAAGCGGCTCGCGTTACTTGGTGCGTCAGAACTCTCGAAAGATTCCACGCAGGATCCTCAAATGCTGTATACAACATCGTATCAGGTGACGAATCCTGGATATACGCGACAGCTGCTACTCGCTATGAACAGATCTATGGCGGCAAGCCAAGCGCGTGTCCGCCCCTTGCAACATAGCTGTAGTTACTATGGGGTATTGTATAACGAGGGCGGCACTGAAAATTTCGGGAATCAAGAAAGTGACACAACATTACTATTTAAAAATGTATTTATTGCTTTTCGAAGTACCTGAACCTGAACAACGCTTCCAAATTGTGCAAATTTATTTTGAAAATCATGGTTCTGTTCGAAATAAGTATCGCGCGCTACGTCCATTTTACGGTCAATATAATCGTTCATCAGAGCAATTAATTCGATTAACTATGAAACGTTGTCGCACCACATTTACTCTAAATAATAATACGCATCCGCAGAGACACAATCGTACAGTGCGTACAGAAGAAGTCATTGCTGCTGTAGAGCGTAGCGTAGAGGAAGATCCGAATCAGTCTATCCGCCATCGTGCACAGGAATTGGATATGTGTCCATCCACTTGATGGACGATTTTGCGGAAAGATCTTGGTTTGTGTGCTTACAAAATCCAACTCGTGCAAGAATTGAAGCCATACGATTACCTAGCAAGGCGTAGATTCGATGAATGGGCCCAAAACAAGATTGCCGTTGATCCTGATTTTCATAAGCGAATTTTGTTTAGCGATGAAGCTCACTTTTGGGTGATGGATACGTCAATAAACAAAACTGCCGTATTTGAAGTGATAATAATCCTCAAGTGTATGTTGAGACACCGTTACATCCAGAAAAACTAACTGTTTGGTGTGCTTTATGGGCTGGTGGAATAATTGTTCCGTTCTTAAAAAACTATTCTGACCAGAACGTTACAGTCAATGATGACCGCTATAGAGCCATAATTACTGACTTTATCGTTTATCAATTGAACAACCGTGATGTGCAGGAGCTGTGGGTATAACAAGACGGCGCAACATGTCATACAGCTCGTGCCACAATTGGAGGACAACATTCGCCGCGTTATTGCCGATGTACATCGGCAATAACATGGCGTATGGAAAAAGTCAACGAAAATTGGACCTCCAGATTACACTACGTCCGAGCCAGCCGTGGCGGTCATATGCCAGAAGTCATATTTAAATTATAATGCCAGAAGAGTAACCGAATGAAGTAAATTTCATGACAATTTAAAAATATCAGCATTGTTTTATTCCATTTCAAAGTTCTATACCTTCAAAAAAACAGCCTTTACATATTTGAGTTCATCGATGGATCGATTACAGTTCATCGATGGATCGATTACAATAGGCTACTTGACTCATATTTAATTTCATACATTGAAGGAGTATTTCCTTTAGAACTTGGCTTAGGAAAACGTATTCTAGCGATATCACA
Organism: Phengaris arion; assembly: GCA_963565745.1. Lineage (NCBI taxonomy): Eukaryota > Metazoa > Arthropoda > Insecta > Lepidoptera > Lycaenidae > Phengaris > Phengaris arion. The sequence goes on along the minus strand of OY751444.1, from coordinate 2,655,297 downwards.
AATTAAAAACTTAAGATTGACGAATAAGTGGATTTAAAAATATGTATTTTTGTTTTTTAATTTCTACTGATGAAAACACCTCGAAGTAATTCCGGCAAATATGTGACGACACAAACACACTAAACATATATGTAACACTGAAACTGAACGTTTCTGTAAATAAATAGTTTATGACATCTTAAAAAGTTATTTATGTCAAAACGTCAAATGGAACGTACAGATTACAAATAGTACTAGTATGACGTCACAGCACATATAATCTATCAACCAACATGGCGAATAGTGTTTTCAAAATCAAAATAATGTTATTTTATTTTTTTGTGTACTGAAACAATTATGAAGCGTTTAGGACATAAATAAAAACAAGGTCAAGTAGCTTGCTCTATGTTCATTTATAGGCATATCAATTGTTTGCTGTGTTTGGTTTTGAATAGATGCTGAACTGCATAAGGAGTGTTTAAAATTTAAAACTGTTTGTAATAATTGTATTCTCAATTGCAACTTTTGGTCTGCAGAAAATTGTTCGACGTAAGGCAGAAGGGACCGTAGAAATGACTCGTCCTCATTGATATCTACTAAGATTGTTCTGCTTTCTGATTTTCTGTTTTCATCAGTTGATTGCCTTCTCTTAGTATTTCTAAATACTCATCATCGTAACAATTAGTCATTCTCTTCGGTCGCGTCATTGGTCCTCCTTCCATCCTTAACAAATGGAGAGTGTGACTAAAGTGTGCGCGCTGTGCGTTAGCGCACGTTGAAGCAAACGTTTTATTTATTTTTTGCACATTTTTTGTGCAGCGCGGTACGGTCTGCCCGAATTACACGAATTTTTGTGCTCCGGGCTTTTTGCGCGTCGTATACGCTACTGCATATAATTTTATAGGTTCTATTTTCACATACTAAAAAGTGCGTCACGGACTGTCTGTCGTCTGCGCTGCTCCTAACCGCGATAGCCAAATAGTTGAAATTTTCACAAAAGGTATATTTCTCTTGCTGCTATGACAACAAATACCAAAAATAGATTAAAATAAATATTTACTTCCCATACGACCCTTTGCGCGCGAGTCCTACTTGAACTTGGCCGGTTTTATTAGATAATTATGTTGATAAGAACCTGTAGCATTTGTTTAATGTATGTGTTGTTTTTACAGGGTCAAAGTTTTATGTTGCATCAAATTCGTAAAATGGTGGGACTTATGATAGCTATTGTTCGCAACCACAGCGACATTTCAATATTGGATAAAGCATTTAGTAAAGAAAAGGTTATGATACCTACAGCTCCAGGCTTAGGGCTAGTCCTTGATAAGGTAAGAGTCCTTTATTTCATTAAGTTTTTATCTGAGCATGCATCTTTAGAAAAAAAATTGAGATTAACAGTGAATACTTTAGATTAACTTAGATTACTAATATTTAAACAAAACGTAGTAGTTTCTTATTTGATGACATTATTCTAATATTTAAGGTACATTACGAACGTTATGGTGCGCGTTATAAAGAGAGTCACGACACTCTGGACTGGGATGACCAGGACGAAGCAGTACAGAGGTTTAAACATGAACAGATCTTTCCTAATATAATTAAGGGTGAAATCGAAGACAACTCTATGGGTATGTGGCTTGAGAAAATGAAAGGACATTCGTATGAGCCAAGTGATGAAAGTGAAAAGAACGATGTTGGTGATAGTCAAAATATTAATTCGGTTGATGACATGCGGGAAGATGATTATGTAGCCCAAGATAATTCTGTAAAAACTAATGATAGTGTTGTGTCAATTGATGCTGATGAAGGAATTGAAAAACACAACGTCGACAAAGAACGTTAAAAAACGTAAATACATAGGATAAGTTTATATTGCATATTTTTTATTAGGTAGATTCTATTAAAATTAAAGTAGAAAACAGCTAGAAGCTGTTTACCGAGATATCTTGGTCCTTAAAATAGTGTTATAATGAAAACTAATAAATTTATCATTTATACTGGGTGTTTTTTTACCGTCTGAGTTTGTGAAATCATAATTGATTCGAAATTCGAACGTCACGTTTTTAAAATTGGCTGTTATCTTCATAAATACCTACTTAATTTTATCCTTATGTCATTTCATTACTTATTTATATTGATTTGAACTATATGACCATGTATTTATAATTATAAATTAATTGGTTTCTGGGCAACTATTAAAAGGCAGCCCTGTCATTTTTTTTGTTATATTTTATATTGTTTTGCATGAAAGAGGGCTTTTTTTTATTAAATAATAACTAGGTATCATTGATATCAGTTTTTCTATTTCTATTTTTTCATTTGCCACTTATATCTTTGGTCCGAATGCAATTTCCGAAAAAAGAATGCCATTGCCAGCTCTTTTTTGTCTTGTTAGCTTAGAAGATATTTAAAATTATAATTTACAATAAATTAAAACTACAATATTAATAATTTATTCCATTTTTAGGGCTCAGTAAAAAGATATTTAGGGCTCAGTAAAAAAGATATGTGTTACTGATGGGTATACCTGGTTCATTATTTTAATGAACCAGGAATGAATAAAAACACAAGAATGCACTGTGTTACTTGATGATGCATTGTTCTCGGATACCCAAGAGTTGTATTCCGTATTAATTCCTGCATTGTGTTATCGGAGAAGTCTTCGCCGCATTGTGCTGCGATTGAATCGGTGCTTGTTTGGTGTAACTCTACTTAATGCATCGGCTACATAATTTTTCTTACCTTTTACACACAATTTTTGATTTGATTCTTTTAATTTAGATTACCAAATTAACGCTTTATAATATTATTTTATATAATTATTTTTCTGTTGTGTTATATTTTTGCTCGGTATCGCTTAATGTACGCGAATATCATCAAATCGTACAGATCGTATTAGGAATCGAAATCGATTTATAGACATTGTGAGATAAACCAGCTCGAAGCCCGTTCCAATCGATTTGTCCCTTAGGCTTTAAGATTTTGACGTCCTGATCTATTGACACCGATGACTATGAGTAGCCCAAATATTCTCTTTGGTATTTATTCTTTATATTATCAATATATAAATATGATTTGTATACTTTACCAGGGATTCAAAGACATCAGAGTCAAAAATAAATCGAAATATCGAAGGGCTGTACTGGCATTAGAAGCTGTACCTTTTGGTCCTTAAAGTCTTTTTATAATATAATGCTAACGTACCCTTGTGTAGGAAATTGTCGTTTCCTCCATTCCGTTTCATTTCGTGACTTCTAAGTGGCTAATTCATCGAGTGGCATACTGTCGTCAGAATCACTGTTGTTTCAGCATTCTCACCATTTTCATCAGCCTTATCTTCTTGCTCCGTATCAGTGTCGTGCGGAGAATGAACTATAGTTTTCTTCTCTCAAATCCTCTTGCTGTTCGCTTTCAATCAAATCTCCCTGATCTAACTTCTCTTCTAGCTATCTCAACACGTTTTCTTCCATTCTGCGATCCATATTTAGCAATCTGAAACCAAATATCAACGAACAGTAAGTTTACAGTACGTAAATATAAATATACAATACAAAAAATAATAAGAAAAGATATATACTTACATCAATTTATAAAAATATTTCGCTCCTAAGAAGTTTCGCCAGTGTGTGTATGTGTTATGTCTGATGTGTGTATGTATTTTGTGTGTAATTCCTAACATGATTAAATTTTATTGAATTATTAAATTTTTATTAAATTACTGCTGCTGGGATTTATGGGATATTATAAATTAAACACAGCAAAATGGGTATATTGGTAGTGTAAAATTGGCCACCAAATTGCCTAATTTGAGATTAGTACTATATAACTGAAGTTGCTAATGTTAATACCTTAACCTAAAATAAAATGATCCATTACATTGCTCATAATATACTTTTGTTAATATAAACCTAATCCTAAATTATTCCATCAAACTAAGCATTTTCAGTCTCTTTCTTACCAAAAGCAATGACACTAAGGCGTGCCATCTTAATAAGAACTGTACTTATAGCTGTTATAGTTAGAAACCCTGTTAGAGAACCAAATAAGGATGCATAAAATGATGGGTCTTGTACCATTGTGTTTAATATGTCTGTTTGCTGTTCCACTTTTATTGACTTCATTGATGTTAATGTGCCTCTATATTCATATGCAAAGCTTAAGTCTATGGTTTTGTTTAATATAGGTATTGTTATTCTGCATTCTTTTTCCTTTGATATTTTTGTTATCTCATATATGTCATAATTACATGACAGGGTTGGTCTGTTCCATGTGCAGTTAGACTCATAATCCAGTTCCCCTTCCCTGTTTATGTTGAATGATGATATGACTGCCTTAGGTTGTTCTAAGCATCTTTCACAGGCATATATCATTGATACTTCTATTTCACAGTGAGGTTTTTCTACTATAAGCTCCTTTAGTTCTATATTACCGAATGTTATTGATATATGACCTGAGAGACTCTTGGTTTATACATGATCCAATCTTCCTCATAAGTTGTCATTTAATTTATGTTTTCTATGTCAATTTTGTAAGGACTCTTATTCTTAAGTCGTCTTATAGCAGGCTCATTTGCTAAACATTTTGCAACGCAGCTGTCAGTGCTACAATCAATGTTGTCTGTATGGAAGATTATATTATCACCCTTTCTATCAATTTGGAGGTCACCTATCATGTTAGATATAGTGATATTATGAGGGCTCACATCAACTACATAATATGAGTTTTTGTATTCAACAATTGACTCTTTTATCATAGGCCTCTCATATGATGCAGAATTAATGTATATAGGCATATGAGTCGTCATATCACTAAGTATGTCATTTATAACATACTTAGGATTGTTCGTGTTTAACTCAACTTTTTTAGATACTCACTTGTAACTTATAGTCATTACACTGTGCCATAAGTTTGATACTGATTGATATACATCTGCCAAATTATCTAATTTAGGGATTATTTCCCACCTATACCAGACACAGGAAACACCACGCGTACACATGCCATTGCAAGATACACTGGTGAAATGACAGCCATACCCATGTGGGTTTGTACTATTCTTCTCCAATGTATTAAGCATGTAACCATTTCCACATTCTGACCCGTACCAGCATTTGCCAGATCCATAGCAGTTCCGTGTCATAGAGTTTGAGATGTCATAATCGGATGTTTGGTAAACATCACTGTATCGTATTATATGATATAACCTGTCAAACTTTCTTGATAATTGATCATTGTTAAGATCATTAAAGCATACAGTCTCACCATCACCAATTATTAATGAGTATGTTGATAAGTCATAACATTTATTATTATAGTAGATTCGTCCATTACTTTTTAAATACAACATCTGGTCACATGAGTATGTGACACTTGGTTATGCTGCCATTATTGCTGTTGCTCTAACTATATTCATAGCTGGGTTATATCTGGGTCGTGGTGGTACTTCAGGGGTCAGCATTCTAACTCTTGCCTCTGATCTAGCTAGCAACAAATCAATTTCTCTGGCATGATTTAATCTGTTGTATAATATCTCTGAATATATTTCAACACTTTCTGGGTTGTACCCTGTAAGTTCTAGCCTTTTTCTCTTTACCTCAACCATTATTGTTATGTTGCTGTATTTGATTGGTCTGAACTTGACTTCAAGGTTTGAACCTGTAATTTTATTATGTCTCCTTATCCTTTGTGCCCTCTTCCTATCAGATCTCATTATGAAATACGAGGGGCGATCAAAAAGTAATGATAATGAGTATAATAAAACAACGATTCTAGTTTAAATTTAATTTATTTTTCTACATAGTCTCCTAACAAGTCGATACATTTAGTCAACGTTTCTCTAAACCTAAAATACCCTTCGATTTTTGTCACGTTTTCCTCAGTGAGGGACGAGGTTGAAGGACCGGAAACGTACAGTCTGGAACATTGAAAGTTATATTTTTGGCTCCTACTTTATTTAATAAAAATCAAATCTACTATGGAAAAAAAATCATTCTATGCTGTATTTTAGTCAGCTTATCACTTGGGTAATTAACCTTAAGGTGATACTACCAAAATAAACTTTTATTTTTTAATAATCATTTATTACAGTTACAACTTCCATGGTCTATACAAATTCATCGTCAAAAATGATGTCTTCCAAATATAGTGCCGGGGGAATAAATACATCGTGGCGACCAACGCCTAAATACCATATTAGGGTTGGACCTCATCTGGCAGCACGGAATCGCATTTGTTCCGCCTGTGCTACCACGTGCTGCAGTGTGCTGCCGCATGCGAACGCGCGCTGTCGCATTCCGCAGACAAAAAAGGCGATCGCACGCGTCAGCATGCTGCAGCATGGGTGGCATACTGCCGCGTTCTTTCATGATCAGTTTAGTTTCAAGCGCGAGATGGATAGGACCACGGAAGAGAGAGCAGTGATTCTAGCGTGTATTTTGCAAGAAATGCAAAATCAAAATAATAAAAAGAAACGCATTCGCAAAATAAAACGTAGATACTGGGTTCATCCTTTTTGGAAGCAGAAGCGGTTCATGGACAATATGTTACGCATTTTCCGGATTTAGTAACATATCCAGATAGTTTCGTAGATTATTATGGAATGACTTTAAATGATTTTAATGAATTAGTTGACCTACTGCAGCCTACTCTTCAAAAGCAAAACACAAAGTTCCGGAAGTGCATCTCAGTGAAACAAAGAATGTGTGTTTGTCTAAAGTAAGTAAAATACACTATTATTAATTAATCCTTTAATCAAATCTGAGAAACAATTAACAACTTTTTCTTTATAATCACAACTACAATAGGTAAACGCTTTTCTCCTCAAATAACAATATAACAAGTTTAATCATTCATGGGAAACAACAACAATAATTTAATAATCACAACTTCAATATTAAATAAGTGTTTGATGTAGATTTACACATAATTTTGCCATTTTCTTAGTAGATAGAATCATCAAACTGTTCATTGTATGTCGACGACAACGTGGCTGTAGTTTGTGTATACCCTTCCAACGACGTCGTTATAGTTGCTGTATATCTCGCAGAAGACGTCGTTGCAGTTGATGTATACCCTTCCAACGACGTCGTTGTAGTTGGTGTATACCCTTCCAACGACGTCGTTGTAGTTGGTGTATATCTCGCAGAAGACGTCGTTGCAGTTGATGTATACCCTTCCAACGACGTTGTTGTAGTTGGTGTATATCTCGCACAAGACGTCGTTGCAGTTGATGCATACCCCATAGACGACGTCGTTGTACTCGCTATATTACTAGTATAACCATAGCTTGAAAAATGAGGAGTACTAGGGTGATAAGTACGAAGTAAGGCAGATTCCGCATCACTTACAATTTCAAAAAAAAATTTCTTCACTTCTAAGTATATAAAGTATATAAGTTGTATCTCTAAAGGAAATGTTTTGACCGTTTGTGTCATACTTAAGAAAAACATTGTTATGGGATCATTATTTTCCTTGGCCTTGTTGCTCTTTAAATAATTATCTAATACTTTTGCTAGACTTTGTTCTCCTGTATATGACTCGCTTGATCTACTACGATTGTTTGTTTGATGTGTACTTGAATCATAAGCTGTAGTTTCAGTTGACTGACTCTCATTATCTGTTAAGTCTTGTGCTTGTGGTGGAGACGTTGGTGATAAGTTTGTAACTATGGCTCTGTCCTTATAATTTTTATTTAAAAATGAAAGAATGTTTTCATATTTTATAGGACGAGTCACTGTTGCCGCAGAGCCACTCCTTGGAGTTTGTCTTTTTTTTAAAGCCTTCCTATAGTTTTCTCTAATTTTGGTCCACTTTTTTTTGCAATCTTCTACTGAAAATAAGAAAATAAAATTGTAGGCAAGTAGGCACATTTATATGATTGTTAAGACACTCTAATTTTCTTGCAGGTATTTATTTTATGAAAACAGTCTGAAATATGATAGCATATGATTATCGAATGGGGAAGGAAACAACTCGTCAAATTGTATTAGAAACAAGTCAAGCATTATGGGATATATTATCGCCGATAGTAGTACAGGCACCAACTACAGAAGATTGGAAAGCAATAGAAGACAAATTTGCAAAATTTGGAACTTTCCTAATTGCGTCGGCGCAATCGATGGGAAACATATTGTGTGCCAAGCACCTCAAAATAGTGGTAGCATGTTTTTTAATTACAAAAAAACTTTCAGTGTAGTACTACTAGCAGTTGTAGATGCAGAAAATAATTTTGTTATTGTGGATGTTGGTTCCTACGGTAAAAATAGTGATGCAGGAATTTTCTCAAACTCTCAATTTGGGAGAAAGCTTATGAATGGTACACTGAACATACCCCCAGTAAAATGTTTACCTGGTACTGCTGATTCTATGCCACATGTATTCGTAGGTGATGAGGCGTTTCCCTTGGATTACAATCTCATGCGCCCTTATCCAGCTGAGCAAGCACGCAATAACGATGAAATCAAAATATATAATTATAGACTTAGCCGTGCTAGAAGGATAGTGGAGTGTGCTTTCGGAATTTTGACGCAGAGGTTCGACATATATTCCAGAAGAATTCGTTTAGAGCCTAACCAATTAATAAAAGTAGTTTTAGCTACCATTAGTTTACATAACTTTTTGAACAAAAGAGGACGTCAACCTAGAACATCACATAATAATGCGTCAACACCTAACGTAGAACGGGCTCTGCTGAATTTAATGCCAATCGTAGGAAATGATAATAACATGAGTGCGATTGTGGTTAGAGAAAATTTTAAAAGATATTTTAATACCGATATTGGAAGTCTAACTTGGCAGTACGAGAGGGACATAGGACATGATAAACTAAAAATTACGCGTTTATCAGTATTGCAGTAATAGATAGGACTATCAATTACTATATCTTGACCTAGGGAAATAAATAGTCTTACGACTGCGTCTAGCATAAATAATATGTATCTATTAGAGTAATAAATACATTTCTCTTTAATAAGTGTATTTACCTACAAATTTTAAAAAATACATAGAATTCATAAAAATACTTACCCCTGAGATTTATTATTTTCCTTATTTCTTCCCAAGCATTCTCTTTACGGTGTTGGTCACTGTATTCCGCCGACTCCATGTCATAAAGACAAGGATATTTCTGCACTAAAACTATCAAATTTTCGTCAGTAATTGTTATTTCCATCCGTACGGCATGAATGAACAGGCTGCACTGAGCTGACGAGCGGCCGCGTGCGCCATTGTACGATAGAGTGAGACAGCATGCGATAGCAAGTGATCGGCGGATGCGAATCGGAAAGGATGCGTTAGCATGCTATCGCGCGCTTCAGCGTCCCGGAGTCTCCCTGCCGACCATTGCATTTTGTCCGTGATGCCGATCGCCTCGAGGATTCCGCCGCGTGCTATCGCATTAAGCTTTCTGTCTCGGTCTAGCAAATGGCAGTTCTAAGCGACAGAAAGAGAAAGGGCGACGGAAAAAGGCGATTCCGTGCTGCCAGATGAGGTCCAACACTTATTGAAATAATATGGGCACACGCACCGATTGTGCGCCGCCCTGTCAAACACGTACAATAATGATGAACTAAAGCATCCCTCCCTTGTTGTTGACGGTCTACGAGCACATATGAATAATAAGTTCGTGCTCTTACATGTCTGGACTGAATTCGTCCACGAAGCAACCACACATTATTTAAAAATATATTACAGTCTTAAGGTCAGGTAATCTGTCTTCCCTACAAACTTCCATAACGTAAACACCGTCTCGTAAGTGTTCCGCTACGTATGATTTTGATAATTTCAAATGATATGTGCCTAATGCATACATAATAATATCTTCCTCAACCAAACGTGGAAAATCTACTAAGAGATCGTTTCCGTCGATCCTTAAAAACATTACTCGCTGCCTATTCAGATTTTTTAACTCTACATAATCATATAATACATTAGGCGTGTTTATTTTTTCATTAATTATGGTCACAAACTCAGCAGCACGGTTATTGTCGGTAAACACTGGATGAAATGCATTTACAAGACTAGCAGCTACCTTAAAATCTGTGAACATAAGCGTAAGGGCTCTGTTAAAGTACGTCTGGCGTAGAAGTTTGAAACATTGTTTGATTCGCCCATTTATAGCTTCGATCACCCAACGAAAAATAGTTATTAATCGTGACTTATTCGCTTTATCTGTCGTTAGCTGAGAGGAGCCCCTTGACTTAGTGGGAGGTATATGGGCTTCATAACCACATTCCTCAAGAGCTTGTAAACTGTCACTAAAACCTCGATCGAGAATTAGAGCATCGCCTTGCTCCAAAATCCAGTGAAAGGGGCTGTCTTCATTATTGACTATGTTTGCCATAATCGTTGCATCCGAAGTAACGGCAGAATATGGGCCTAGCACATCTATTATATATCCATCACTACATACGAGCAAGAATGGTTTTAAAAGATTCTCAAACTTATGTAAACTATAGGTCTGTCGTTAAAAAAGAAAATTCGAACTTTTTTCAATGTAAACATAAGTGCCGTCACAAATAATAATTACTTTTGTATTTTCGTTATTTCCGAAAATGCTTTTTGGTATAAATAAATTCCGTTCGAGAATTCTATTTCTAGATATGTGGTTAAACCCCAAATGTAAGTCAACAAATGTCATTAAGGACTCTCTTGCGATTGATAGTTTACGCTCTAATGTGCGACGAGACATATTGAATAACGTCCATAGTCGTTCATTTGATTCGTCTGATCTTAATTTCGACAAATAAACACCAAGAATAGTCCGAGGACGATTATTTCCTTCACCCAGAGATGGTGTTTCCCGTAATATTTCATTGAATTGATCATTATTTAAACCGACCCAAAAATGTAGTTCCTCATCAGTTAACCCATTTATTACGTCGAAAGAAAGTCTCGAGGTAATAGCACTTTTTAAAATATTGCATACATCTGTAAACTGCTCTGCGTTGAATTGTTGAACCATGTTACAGTGATTAATCAAGTCACTCCAATTATTGTTTTGTAAATGTTCTATACATACTCTGGCATTACTTGGAACATAAAATTAATCTCACATAGCATATGTACTTTGACACTATGTGGTATACGGTAACGTGTTGGATTATTACAATAATTAAAAATACAATGATCACCCCTGTTAGGAGCTCTTCTATATTCTGAAACGTTAATACTTTCTTCTACGGGTTGTTTATCTGGTTCCGGGTCAGGTACAGGAACAAGTGCTTCTTGTTGAATTCTAATATGATTGACTGCTCTTTGCCAACAGCGATGACAAATAGCCCGCTCGTTATTGAATTCGATGTGAAAATGTACGAATTAAACATTAAGGCAAGAAAAAATATCAAATAAGGCGTAAGAGATAGTGTGTGCTATGCGTGGAAACGGCCCCTAAAATACATACATAAATGCATCACTATCACGCTCATAATCCCAAAACGATTCAGTAAAGCCTTAGGTAACATTTGGTTACACATGTCGCCTATATAAAAGGGACATCAAACTCAAAAAGTTAACATATATATATATATATCTGTATATTGTGTTTGTACTTACTGGTTCCATAGCTTGTTGAATATACTCTGCCAACTCTGGTTGTTGGAGAATGTTTTCTCCTAAAACATGTCGCTGTACAGCTCGATATATAGATCGAGGACATAAAACACATCGCCGGTTTATTTGTTCCATTTTGAAATGAATTAAAAAGTTCACAGCAGGAGTAATCGAGTCCAGTATACACAGCCACAATCGTAGGTTTAAGAGGTAAACATAAGTACCAAATCACAAGTTGTTATCAAGAGTCCGTTTACGATAGCCAAGGTCAAAAAGTCGCATTAACTGATGATACCGATAATAGGACGTTTTAAAAACCGGTCAGTGGAACCGCTGCGGTGCGGAGCGGGAAGGGCCGAGCGGCGGGTACAACATTGTTATTCTCAGGTAGCTATTTTTTTGTAAAGGGTTTTCCAATAAGAGGTGTTATTTTGATATTCAAAGAAAAATGCCATTTTTTATTATAAATCATCAGATGTTTATTTCATTACAAAGAGGAAGGTATGCCGTTAATAGTGGAAAATAACATCAGGCAAATGACCACCACGGCCACGCTTACAGGACAAAATCCTTTTCATGAAATTTTCCATAACTAAATCGCAAAGTGGCTGCTCTATGTCCTCGATAGCCTCACGAATTCCATCTTTGAGGTCTTGAATCGATACTGGGCTGTTGGCGTAGACCTTCTCCTTCACGTGGCCCCAAAGAAAGAAGTCGCAAGGTGTTAAATCACAAGATCTCGGTGGCCAATTGTGATCACCTCTTCGAGAGATAACACGGTCCGGAAACTTTTCCCTTAAAAGATCAATGGTTTCGTTGCTTGTGTGGCACGTAGCGCCGTCTTGTTGAAAGTGAACGTTGTCCAGATCAATACCATCCAATTCCGGCCATAAAAAATCGTTAATCATCTCTTGATAGCGCAATCCATTCACCGTAACTGTTGCGCCAGCCTCATTTTCGAAAAAGTAAGGTCCAATGACTCCGCCGGACCATAAACCGCACCAAACAGTCACACGTTGAGGATAGAGAGGCTTTTCAACAATAACTCTTGGGTTTTCTGAGCCCCAGATGCGACAATTTTGCTTGTTGACGAAGCCACCGAGGTGGAAATGGGCCTCATCACTGAAGATGATTTTTCGATGGAATTCCGGATCATTTTCATGCATTTCAACGACCCAATCAGCAAAGTCACGACGTTGTTGATGATCGGCCGGCTTGAGTTCTTGTGTTAACTGGACTTTATAAGCCTTAAGACCCAAATCTTTATGCAAAATACGGTGTAATGACGTTTGTGGAATACCTAATTCCAAAGAACGACGAGGAATGGACAAACCTGGGTTTTCTTCAACACTTTCGGCTACAGCAGCAATATTCTCGGCTGTTCTTGAGCGACGAGCACGGGTTTTATTCTTCTTATCACTAACTTGCCCCAACAGCTCGAATTTTTCCACCAATTTCTGTATTGCGGTCCGACAAGGTGCTTCACGACGACCCAAAAATGTTCGAGTTTTACGAACCGTCTCTGCCAAATTTTCACCATTTTTATAGTGAATTTTAATAATTTCAATGCGTTGTTGAAGCGTGTATCGTACCATTTTTATTAATGGCGTAGTTTCTACTTGTCAAATGCCAAGAAATGACAGCTTCAAAAGTGACATCTACCGAAATAGCGGGCTATTCAAAATAACACCTCTTATTGGAAAACCCTTTATAACAATGGGCGTACGGACAAAAAGATTTATGACGTGAGCGAAGAAATTTTTAGAGAATAGCTTTCGTACTGAAGTGTTTTAGTCCATAGGCAGTCCTATGATGTCAGGTGTGATATCTTTTTTCTCCGGTAGTTTACCGTGTTCTGTCCATAATAAAAATTGAAGCTTATGATATAAGGTTTCATTTCGTAGGCAAGTGGTTTTTATTGGATATACCGGCCAACTTGACGCATTATTCTTTATAACACAATTTGTTTTGAATAAAATACCTAAGTATGAAGTTTGCATATTTGGAGGTATCTTCAACCTACTCCAAAAGAAAGTGAAGTGAGGTAGTATTCTAATTGCATCATTTATAAAAATGGTATTTTGTATGGAGTAAAATAAAATAGGTTTATGAATTAAAAAAAGTACAATATATTAATTTAGATCATTTTTATTGATTTAATTAATAATCACAAAAATTAACAATATTTGTATTCGAGCCAGGTTTCTGATCTTCTGTCCTGGCATCCTGTTCTTGCTAATTTGGTTGGATATTTTCTGTGTCTTCTGATGACAAATTACGAATTGGCATACCACGTTTGTGTCTACTATCAACTAATTCTGGTAGTAGAATATTCATATAAAAAGTTTTCAGCTTCAGTTGGCTCCATTTTAGTGGCCCAGAAAGTGTCATCTTTGTCTATTCTTTCTGTGTGTAAATTTTCTTTATCTCCAGCCCAAATACCTAATAGGCATGTTTGCCGGCCTGTCACGTGCAGGCCTTGAATTTGGTAGTACCAATTACTGGTTTTATTTATAGTGTGTGACTTTGTCTGCTTATTATATTTTAAAATTTGTATTTTATTCTCGGCTATTGCTTTTGATAGCCCTAATTTGCTAGCTGTGATGGGACACTTTACTTCTAAATAGTATCATCATCTATTAATCCATCAGGCGTTGCTCCTATAAATGGATATATGGGATCTATAAATAAACCACATGGCAAAATTTTAAAATTTTCCTGCTGTTGTAATTGAAGCAACGCCTGTTTTTCATTTTCGATCCCATAAGCAATTGCTGTGTTGTACATGTGCTAATTTCTTCTTGTACAATATACTTTTAACTAAATTTGCTCTATTTGAGGTTGGTTTTCTTTTACAGATTTATCTAAAATTTGATGCTGTGATTAATTTGCTGCTGCCCCTTTGTAAAACTGTTGCTCTTTCTATGGCTGTTTTATCAGATTTAAGCAATTTTAAACTGTTTAAGTACTCATTTTGAGCCAGCTCTAGTTCCTCCTGTGGCATATCTGGGGCAGAAGGAGAAGGGCCATAATTATGTTGGATTTTATTTTTTTCTGTTTTTTCTGTCAATACTCTTTTTTTTCTTTATTGGATGTTCCACAAAGTATTTTCTTTTAAGCGCTCTCTTTTTTTCTATTTGTTCAATTCTTCCACCAGGATTTGTCTCCGTGTATGCCTTATGAATGGAAGAAACAGCAGACTTTGTATCAAATGATACTACGGCGGCCGAACATCTACTCTGGTACCCCTGTTTAAGAGCAAAGTTCGTTCTTTTGCCCCCAATAAAATTAGCAATCACACTATTAAAACTCAACAATATTGGTGTCAACATCTTCAATCAGGCTGGGGGATTTTGCAGCTACGCTGGCAATAATTGAACTTATTCCAAACATAAATGTAGAGTTTTGAATTTTTTTTAATTCATCACATTCATTTTCCGTTTTGTCGCAGTAATGACTTTGACACATTTTATTATCTCCATACACATGGAGTTTACTATATCGTTATGCAGAAGCGACACTACTACATCTTTTTGTGTAGCTGATGATTTATGGTGTTTAATGCTTTTGATGATAACTTTTCTCATTGACAAAATTCTTATATTAGTGAGTGTTTTTCTGTATGCTAATTGATATTTGGTTTCAAGTTTGACTGCACTAAGTTTTTTACAGAAATTGCGGAAAATATGATTTCTGCATTCGATCTTCTCAACGTCACATTATATCACACTACACACTACTACACATACATTACGTCACATAGCGTTAAGAATTTTAGAATAGGTTGATGCGTCACCGTCCCCTATCATTCTGCTATAAATTAATCCATATATGGAAATTGAAGATTTAAAGCCCTCTACTAGTATTTCTGTCTCCATGGAACTTGAAGAGCCTTCAAAATATTTGAAGCAGATGTGTTCTTTGGGAGCAGTTTTCTTATTTTCTGCTTTGGCACACACCAAACAATATTTGTTTTTAACTCCTAAATAAAGGATTTGTCCAGTGCGCCTCCCAATAATCGCAGCAGTGCCCGACGAAGCTTTATAATTACTACCGTATGACCTTGCACACCAAGAGCCATCAACATAAACATCTATGACTGGCTATCCATTTTTAATAGGCCTTGTTTAAGTGCGAATTCCTTTTCCTTTTTTGCCGCAGCCTCCATTGATTTCCATGCTGTTTTTTCCCATTGGTCATAAATTTCATTTTGTAATTTGTATCCAAAAAAAAACAGTAGCGCAATGTTTTTGTATTTAAACTTTGATTATAACAAATAAGTAAAATAATCTTACCTACGATGTTACATTTTCTGTAGTTGCACTACTGTATTTTTTTCTATGTGTATGTATGATAGTCGAATATTTCTAATCGCTTACATAAATAGGTAATAGGTACGTATTCTGTTTTGAATAAATTTTATACTAGGTAGTTAATATAATTAAAAACTTTAAGACAGTGGCAGATTACAAACCTATTATTATACTTATTATTAGCAGCGATTACACTTACGAATCGGGCATATAAGTGTACCTGCCCGATTTGATAAACACTGCTAGTAAACAAACATTACCTGAAATTAACTACGGAAGCTAAGCAGCAATGTATCTATACTTAGTCGGGTAAGTGTTATTAAAATATAATGTCAATAATAATTATATTGGCTTACCTTATTGTCTGTCGGAGTTTCCGTAATTTATGCTTAGCCATTTTCTTATTACGTTTTTTATTTCCCATAATTATTTATGCTACAATCTATATTTACAATAATCAATTAACAAACTAATATTCTGAAATTAAATTTTACAATATTTAACCTATAAAATATTGTCCCTTTGATTAATTAACACAAACATCAATAACAAAGCCGATTTGCGGGGGTGAGGAACGTCGCGTTCGCAAAATTGGCACAGGTCCTGCTCCGATGATGCCTGGCGGCCGACTGAAGCGAGGCGCGTACAACATATTGTTATATCGTCCTAACGCCCGAGTTTAAACAAAGTCATTTGCGAAAATGAACCTTGGCGTAAACTCGAGTAAAATTTTTTTTTAGGTACCTACTTTGGAGATTACGATACCTCCGCAGCTGTGGAGAGACATCCTGGCCTACAGAGGGCAGACCATGTATAGTTGACGACAATGTTTCGTGCGGCGTTTTCGTCACGATCCGACTCGCCGTGGCAGTTTGGGCAAACTCCCCGACGAAGCCGATGATTCATCATGAGTCGTTACATGCGGAGCACGCTTGCGAAGTTCGGGTTGTTCATTCCCTCGCTGTTGATCGGCTCCGCATGGGGCAGGCTCTTCGGCTCTGGGCCCATAACCTGATAATATTATGTGGACTGAGTTAATTAACTAAGTACTATTACGAGGGAGCGTTTTTAAGTTCGCGGAATCGGGGGTAAGACGTGGAAATAAAAATACAAGTTTATTTTTCCTTTTCAATATATTCTCCTGCAACCCTAATACATTTTTCAGATCTTTCAATTAGCTTATGTATACCCTCGAAAAAAAATGTTTTTTCTTTGTCTGAAAAATAAGCTGAAACTGCTTCCTTCACTTCTTCATCGCTTGAGAACTTCTTCCCCCGAAGTTCTTTTTTCATTTTTGGAAAGAGATAATAATCACTGAGAGCCAGGTCAGGACTGTAGGGTGGATGAACCAAAATATCGAAGCCCACCTTATGCAGAGAAGCCAACGCAACACGGCTCTTGTGCACAGGCGCGTTGTCGTGCAGAAGGAGGACACCTTTGGTTAATTTTTCCCTTCTTTTTGCCTTGATTGCTTCCTTTAATCGCTCTAAGATTGAAGCGTAGTATTCTCCGGTTATGGAGACACCTTTATCTTTATAATCTATCAACAAGATTCCTTCTGAGTCCCAAAAGATTGTCGCCATGATTTTTCCCGCCGACTGTGACACCTTAAATTTCTTTGGTGGTGGTGTACCTTTTTTGTGCCACTGCATAGAATCTTGTTTGGACTCAGGTTCATAATGATGAACCCAAGTTTCATCCCCAGTAACAATTCGAGTCAATACTCCATCCTGGTCTTCATTACAGAGGTCCAAAAACGCGCGAGAACACTCTACGCGCTGTTGTTTTTGAGGCGGCGTGAGCATTCTCGGCACCCACCTTGCACTGACATTGGTCATGCCGAGATGATCGTGAAGAATTTTAAATATGGTTGTATCGGATACTCCAACCATTTCTGCGAGCTGTTTCTTCTTTAGTCTAGCATCTTCCAGTATTAATTTTTCCACTTTTTGAATTATTTCCGGAGTGGTCACCTCGATCGGCCGTCCTGGCCGAGGATCATCTTCAAGTGAGGCCCTGCCTTGCTTAAAAAGGGTATGCCACTTATAAACCATGGTTTTACCGGGGCAAGACTCCCCGTAAACGGATGACATCTCTTCTAGTATGGTTTGAACCGATTTACCTTGCTTGGTAAGGAACTTTATGACAGCGCGGTGCTCGATTTTCTCCATTTTTCACAATGTTCTTCCCAACTGAGTTGTTTGATCGACGATAATTCAAATAGTAATGGCCCGATTAAAACAAAACGTTCTATTTATACTAATAATGTGCCACTTAACCAGTTACGACTAAGGAAAGTACCCTCATTTATTAATTACCTACCCATTCCGCGAATATAAAAATGCACCCTCGTATTTCTCTTTGTAGAAGTACCAAAAGGTACATATCCGAACGGTCTACTGCCATAACCATGACCGTGTTTGGCATAGTGGTCTGGCCAGAATGGAACACGCAGTAAGACAAACTAAGGTTAATATTTATGGTATGCCCGAAAACATTCTAGGCACAGGCCGGGTTTATTTTCGCATTGAGGACAATAGCAAAGGGTGTTCACCCTTTTTTTTGTGGTGTCCCAACAGTGTTTACACCTTCTTCTTTTAGTATTGTTATTTTGGTCTCTGGGCAAGTGAAAAGGCAAATGTATCGCTCCATCGGCCCGTTCACTTCCATTTTGAGCACGTGGTGGTGGTAGTATCTTTGTTATTACACTTTCTCTAAATTCATAAAATCCTATTTTCTTTTTTAATTTAATTTGTTACAAGTAGTAGGCATTCAGCATCATCATTTGGAAGATGTGAATGCTTACTTTCTTGTACCAACGCATGGTTTTGTGTTCGCAAGTGTAGTAGGCCAACATTTGGTCTTGCCTATCAACACCACTCATTAATTGATTATATTTTATTATAATTTCTGGCTTTAGTATGCGTTGGCCCCTTTTATTTATGACAGGCATCAACTCAGGTGAATGTAGGGTGCTGATAGTTAAGACGTCCCGTTGGTCACGCCACTTGCAAACACAAACACCTTGGCGATTGAATCTGAAGATGCTACCACCCTTCTGCAGTTTGGTGGTAACCACTGCTGGGTTTCCTTTACGTTTGGCTCTCAGAGTTCCTGTAACATTCATTCCATTACGCAACAGGAACTCTGAGAGACCAACACTATTATAGTAGTTGTCCATGTATACATGGCGCCCTGTGCCGAAATGCTCTTCGAGCAGTTTTGCCACCACCTTCTCTGTGTGTCCTTTCCCTCCAACATCTTGGTCTTGTTTACCTCTGTAAACATGGATTGATTGGAGGACAACAGCCTCCGTGGTCTAGTGGTTAGAGCTTGGCTCTCGACTCGGAGGTCGTGGGTTCGATTCCCGCATTGGAACTAAAAAAAAAAATGTTGTTTCCAAGTTTGGTTAGGACAATTCAGGCTGATCACCTGATTGTCTGACAAGAAAGATGATCCATGCGTCGGATGGGCATGTAAAAAGTCGGACCTGCGCCTAATCTCTCGCCAGTCGTGTCGGTTATCCGTCCCACTGGGTTATGAGAGTAAAAGGAGGAGAGAGTGCTCTTGTGTACTGCGCACACACTTGGGCACTATAACATAACTCCTGCGTAGCTGGCCTGGTTTCAATGAAACAGGCCACCGTCACCGAAATCGGTGGGGGAGCTATTATTATAAACATGGATTTTGAGGGAAAGGCCACTCGGTGTGGCCAGCATATATAATTTGATGCCATATTTGTGGCGCTTTCCTTTTATATATTGGCGGTTCCCGCTACGTCCACGGCTAAGTATTATGGACTCGTCTATTGATTTCCTCGCCGGGCTTATATATTTCCGCCATTCTTTTGTTGAAAAAGTCAATTAATGAGTCTAAATTATGCTGACCAATCAGTAAACATCTTAAAATAAGTAAAAACGTATTTTTCGCCATAAATTGACCTGGGAATAAATTAAATAAATAATTTTTTCACCAGTATTCTGAGTAGCGGTTTACTTTTATATGTCCCATGTGGAACAATATTCCCAAGAATATTATTAAATTATCAATAGTTAAAGGTTTCCACCTGCGAATTCTGGCCTGAGGTGCCGTCGTGGAATTTAAAATTTGCTGTGCGCACTGATTTGTAGACTCTACGATGTTTTTTAACAAATTGTCTATGAACATTAATCTAAAGAAATCATATGCCTACTGCATATATGTTACAATTATCGACCCGTACCTCCTCACGGGAAGCAAAAACTGGACGTGGTATTGCACGACTATGAAGGGTCCATTCGTCCCTCGCTGTATCGTGTTCCGACTCGTTCACTTCGTTGTCTTCACTACAGCTACCAATCTGAACATCTCTAAAAAAGTATATTCATTCTGTGCGCGTTGTGAGAACTCGCATTGTCATGATGGAGGATGATGCGGCGGTTGCAGTTCTCTTTACGGAGTTCAGAAACGACCTGTGGCAAACAAATGTTAGCATACCATTCTGCATTAACCCGTTCTTTGTCCCTCAAGAGGAATAGTCGCAACATGGCCGGTTTTGGAGACAAACGTGGCCACCATTTTTTTTGCAACACTCCGTCCACCACACGTCCTTGACGGGCTCCTCACTGACAAACCACGTTTCCCCATCCAGTATGAAGGAATCCTTCCATAACGGATCGTTGGTTAAATTTGTGTCTGTCTTTGATAATGATGTCGGTTTGGG
This sequence comes from Phengaris arion, assembly GCA_963565745.1. Classification (NCBI taxonomy): domain Eukaryota; kingdom Metazoa; phylum Arthropoda; class Insecta; order Lepidoptera; family Lycaenidae; genus Phengaris; species Phengaris arion. The sequence goes on along the minus strand of OY751444.1, from coordinate 2,634,756 downwards.
AAGGGAATTCCTATCGAATTTCTTTCTGTTAAAAGGTGGTCTTGGGAAGGGCTTCTTTGACTTAGGCATCGCCTTGTCGTTTTGCGCGGGCATGTCGCTTGTTGATTGCATGTCGTAATCCTTGTAGTCGCTTTACAGCTCAGGATCCCCTACTTAAAGGGACCCCTTAATAAAAACCGTTGTAGCGAAGGAGTGTCTTAGCTGTTCATAACCTAAAAGATTTTGAATCTATTTAGGTACTCCACTAAGGTGTTAGTACGTGGAACCGTTGAAAACGGTGTATAGTCGATCAGACCGGTGTTACCTCTCAAAAGCCTTGTGTTCCGAGTATCTCGCCAATTCTGTGGCACTCCGGTATATCGATTAAAATCGAAACAGGACCAAGTTGAGAGTTGTCTTTCTTGATCGTCAATGTGCTCCCTTCTGATAATACGGTAGCACATGATTTTGCCAGCTATTGCAGCTCTGGCAGGAAGCATAGTCCGAGTTTTCGCGCGTCCGTTTCCTTCGATGCATTGTCGGTGTCTGTTGAGCATTGGTTCTTCAGGGCTCCAAACGATTTGTTGTGCAACACTACCCTTAGTTGTTATCGGTATTAGGTTACACTTATATTTAGTAACGTGGCTGAGCTTCCTCATCACGTACTCAAACAGCTCCGGACATAATGCAAATCTATGCCGAGTGACCGGGATCTCGTCATCATCGATGATTGAGTCGAGCCCTCTAACCTGATTTTGTGTTAGGTGGGTGGGTTTGCGCCATCCAAGCAGGTTGACTGTTGGTCTTGGTCGATCATGTCCCTCTTCGTCTTCTTCGTCCAGGATGTCTTGTCCATTGAGGTCTTCATCATGAGATGGTGTGTTGAGCACTTGGTATATCTTCAGTACGCGGCGTATAGTATCTTGAAGTTCACGATGCAAGCCAGGTTTATTCACGCGTCGTTCCAAATGCGGTTTAACTAGATCTTCCGCTAATTGTTTCATGAAATGAATCCTACGCACTTCAGCCTGATCCTTATTCATTTTACCTTATATATACCATATATGCATTTGTGGCTGAGATGTCCAGCATCCTATAAAATATTGCCATCGGCCATCGTTGGGTTCGCCTAAAAGTTGAGTACACAGCGCATTTCTGATCTAGCATAGCCACTCCACCTTTGGTGCTGTTATAAAACATAATCATTTCCGGTTTTTGTGTATTTGTATCAAGGCTTGCTGTATGGTGCATGCTGGATAAAAGAAGAACTGATTTATTAGCTTTCTTAGCTATGGTACCAATGACAACAAAGTTGCATCTGACGTTAACCCAAAAATTGACGATACGACTTCTCGATGACGATTGGGGAGAAATTGCGGTGGAATTTCTCGTTTGTTTTTCTTCATGGTGCCTACTAACGTTAGCTGTTTTTGTTTAAGGATTGTCATGAGCTCCAGAGAAGTGAACCAATTGTCAGTTGTCACATTCCTGTTGGATCCTTCTATCGAAGACACTAATCTCAATACAGACTGTGTAGGTTTGCTCAGTCTTTGGTATTCAGTCGGTAAACCTTGGCCATCAGAGTCTTTTCCTAAATATATATACGCATCCAGCAAGTAACCAGTAGTAGCATCAGTTATACACATAATCTTGAGGCCGTATTTGTGAGGTTTTTAGTCTCCTGAGGCTGCTAAACGATCGCTCTACCGTACACGTCGTGCATGGAAGAGCGATCAATCATCATCATCATCAGTAGCATCCTTTATAACTTCATCTGTGACTCTTTCGGGATTATCACGGTGGCTCTTAAGCAATTGCAAAATGCGTTTGACGAGTTGCGAGGCCATAACCACATCCAAAGCTATGGATTGGAGTGCGTTGACAACAGGTTCCAACAAAGCAGAGTATTTAGCTATCAAAGTAATACAAAGTATGAACGAAATTTTGAAAGCAGCTGCATGTAGTTGAAAGGCGTTTTTTCGAGTCGCACTGTTTCCTTCACGCGATAAGTTTTCTAAGGCTTCCAATATAACAGGAAAATTCTCCTTAAATACTCTGATAGTTTTATGTTTCTCACTCCATCTTGTTTCGCAGAGCCTGGCAATATTAGGTACCAATTTTCTTCTCGAAACAGATTCCCGAAAAAAATTAATATCTTTAGTGGTTCCCATGGTGTTTCGAATTTCAGGAAGAATATTGAGATCATTTATTACCAGATTCAGTTTATGAGATGAGCAATGAAAGAACAATGCTTTGGTATATTTTTTGCGCAGAATCGCTTGTACAGTGTACTCCACCGTCATTTCCGGACATCGTCGAACAACCGTCAAATCCAAAACCAATGCATATATCAGCAGGATTAAGGTCTTCTTTTGTCAGAAACTCATCGATGCAATATGCAATAGATTTCGCATCCAGACCTTTCAGCTCAACCAATCCGACGAACATTTGGCTCAATTCAACTCATTGGCTTCCTCGTCAAAATATCGCAGCCCAATCGATAATTGTTCAGTACCGGAAATATCAGCTGTTTCGTCTGCTAACACACTATAAGCTTCTGCTTCTTTTACTTTTTTCACAATGTCTCCCTTAATAACATCTCCACAAATTGCGATAATTTCATTTTGAATATCAATCGATCGATAGCTTGCATTCTTTTTCCCACGCTCAATGTGTTTCTTCAAAACTAAATCTCCCGCGTCAATTCGTAGCTTGTATAAGTCCTCGAATTATGGCGAATACCTTCGCCATAATGTTTTCCTCTCAGAGCTAAGTCGTGCGACCCGCAAAACGTAATGCAGGAAATAATTGATGTTATAATTTTTCGGTTTTCTTCAATACGAGTACACGTACTAGTGATAATTGTAGATATATAAGATGTATGTAAGGTTAGTTGAAGGATAGAGAAATATAAAGATCGTCGTAACAGACAGTATTGTGGTTTGTCTTCTGTACTCTCCCGCCGGGCTGGCTTATTATGGCCTACTTTAGAGTACGTAGGTACACAAATAAAAAATAAATAAACAATGATGTTGTCTTACCTCTCGTAGCGGTTGCAAGTTCTGGAAAATCCGCTCAACCAAGTCTCTCCGGGAATCGAAAAAACGTTGAGTCAGAACGTGTTACGAACACCTCGGTACAGTGAACGATTACACACAACACACCTGTTCATTTTAAAAAATATCGTGAAGAAAATTCCAGTCCAAAGTAATGCCAAAGTCGGTTGCAGAAGTCGGTTATAGTTAAAACAAAGAAAGCGCACAGATCTCAACGAAGTATAACGAAGTACTGCGCATCCTATAGGTGAGCGAGACTACACAATGGCTGACTCATGCGGTGGCTACCTGGTAAGGTTCGAGAATACAGCGAACCTATGAGTGCGAGTGAAATAGCAGTTGAATGTTGGTTCGTTTTTGATTCGACGGAAAGGCTTTGTGTACAACCGGTTTGATTTCTATGAACATCATTAAAAATCATCATTTACTTTTATAACATTTACATTTCCTGTAAAAAAGAATCAGCAAAATGTTACGTTTAGAAACGAATTTTGACTATAGTTCGTTCGCGTTTAGAAAATAGTGAGTCATCTGTGCAACTACAGGATAAGGGTGTATAAGTGGAGTAAAAGTACAATAATTTTTTTAATATTTAATGTTTTTTAATGGAACAAAAATGTCTTAAAATTACTAAAATCACTAATCAGTATCGCTAGATTCTTCAGTTACATTTATTATGAAAGAATTTTGTTCTGCGTGTTCCATGCCGTCATCCAAATGGTATTGGATGTCACATGCCACATGGTATTTTCTTCTTGTATCACGTGGTCGCAGCACTTCTTCCAACGATTAGCGTCTATTAATGCTATTGCGTCATATAATAATTTTTTTACGTCACTCATTTTGAACGTGGAGTTATTGGCACCAACATAATTTTTATTTGGGCCCACACCAATTCAATTGGGTTAATTTTGCAATGGTAAGGCGAAGAATTGTAATTCCATTACTTTTGGCAGTCTCATCTATTAAATATTTATTATATTGTGGGGCGATTTCGGCAACTTTCACTAATAATTCTTTTTTTAAATAAGTCATGTCCACGGATTTGCCTTTGCTTTGAAGCCAATCTATTATTTGTTGTTTGTTCCAGCTGATTGTTGGTATTTTTTCGACTCTTACCGAATGTTAGGGAGCGATATCCATGACAACCACACATCCTGGTTCTAGCTTAGGCATTATATTAATGAACCAATGAAGGAATCTTTCACCATCCATCTCTTTATGATAGTCTTTTGTAGACTTAGATTCAAATACTAGTAGACCATCTTCCACGAACCCTTTGTCGCTGCCAATGTGCAATACAATTAATCTTTTACCTTTTCCTGTCGGAGCCTTTAGACCGGTTGATAAGTCATCTAGAAAGGCTTGTCTTTTATTTTTTACCGTTGTATCCAACCATGTTTTTGTCTTTACGTGTCCGGCGTTTACCCACGTTTCGTCAAGATAGTAAATAGTTTTATTAGCGTCTCTGTATTCTTTTATTTGCCGAAGAAATTTACGCCTCCATAAAACAATATCTTCCCTTTCGACTAACAATGTTCTATTATCCTGTTTATTGAAATCGAAACCAAACTCGTGCAATATTTTATGAAGTGTAGTACGTTTGAAAACAGGAATATCTTCGTCAGCTTCGCAAATTCTGATAATTTTGTCCAATGTCGGGTAGTCATTATTTAAATATATTGAGTGAACTTTTCTTCTTATTGCACATTTGTCTAGCTCATCTAATTTATCGACTGTGGATAGTCGAGCTCTTTTTTTCACGGGTGACTTTAATGTGTTAGTATCCTTTTGTTCTTTAATAAATTTATAAACAGTATTTTCGGACACACCGCATGCACTTGCTGTTTTTATGACTATGCTCTCCATAGTTGCATTTAAATCACACAGTTTAAAGTACTTATAAACATTGTAAATTATGTGTCTCTCTCCGCTATGGATTATTGATTCACTTTTATTCTTTCGAATTGGTGAAGTATTCATTTTCAAATTTTATTGTTGAACGAGTCACGCAAAATACACAACCGTTTTGTCGAACAAAACGGTTTTGTATTTTGCGTGACTCGTCAGACTTCAATTGGTCACTGTGAACTCGACTTTCTAATTTCTAGCATTTTAATTGGCTGGGGGGCGTGCCAGGCCGGCGGACAACGATGACTCACTATTTTCTTAACGCGAACGGACTATAAGTTTTTTATTTAGTATTAAATGACTAGTTTTTACTAATCAAATGTTATTGCGTGTGTAATGTTGTTGCGTTATTATATGTTTCGTTTGCGCCAGGCCTGGGTTTTTTTTAGCATTGTCTTTTGATTTTTTGGCTGGGACAGAACACATAGGACATTAATACTTTTTGAAAGATCAAGGCCACCACTCATCATTTTTGTCTGGACATAGACACAATTTGAAAAAATAGGGCATATTTATGCCTCTGTAAGTATTGGACACAAGCTGATTTTGAATCAACTGTATCACTCTAGGTGTGTAAAATTTCCTTGAGATTTGTATCCAATAAAAAAAAAGTTTATGCTATGTGTGGTGTCTTTATAACTTTTATGTAGGCGATGTATCGGGTGAAAAGAGTAAAACACAAAATTGTTTTTCTTCGATGACTTTGATGGTATTTTCTTAGCAGCAGGTATATTATTCTTTCTGTTCTCTAAGATATTTTGCACGCATTTAGAGTAATCTACAGCACTTGGATCAAACGGATAGAGGCCACACTTACGAAAACCATTTTTGATCGACTCTTTTAGAGATTCTTTACTTAATACTTTATTAAGCAATGGGCAGAACGTAGATTTTGTCAGTACAGTATTAGCGTTTTCAGGCTGTGAACACCAGTTATGGACAGTAGTCGCCCATTCAGATTTTAGTGGTTTAAAAACGCTTACATCAGCTGGTTGCATCAGATGTGTTGCATTAGGTGGAAGTGCGTACAAGATAATGTTATTGTCATGACAAAATTGACTGAGTTTCATCGTCATGTGAGTTTTGTGACCGTCGACGAAAACAAGCACCGGCTTCTTCACTTCATTGTCTTCGATCCATTTGGTTAGGCATTTAGCTATATAGTCATAGAAAATATCCGCTTTCATCCAACCTGTGTCAGATTTACCAAGAAACCAATCGTCTGGCATGCTATTTACCACATCTTTGGGTGGTCTGATGTACGGGAAAACTACACATGGGGGTAAAATATCACCCATTGCGGAAAAAAATGCTAAAACAGTGACTGCCTCTTTTTCTTTTCCTTTTACTATTTGGTACACATTTTTATACCCTCGGGGTGCTATTACCTTTCCTGTTTTAGGGCAAAGCATGAAACTTGTTTCATCACCATTTAAAATTCTTTTAGGGTCTTCTAATACACCGAGTGCTTGATTTTGAGTGAGATAGTCTTTAAGTTTCTCAAACCATTTTCTAATACTCTCTTCGGTGATTACTGCTCTTCCCTTTGAAATTGCTTCGGGTGTTCTCATAGAAATTGATTCGTTCCGTTTGAAAAAAGAACCCATCCATTTCTTTCCTGGTCTTCCATTTATGAAAGGATTCGGCCTGCCATCTTCGATCATCATTTGTTGAACAGTGTTCAGTAGGTTATCTGGTTTTTGGGGAAACCCGCAAATTGCTAGATCTTTAAGCCAGGTCGCAATTTCGGCTTCTTCATATTTGTTGAGGATGGATTCGGGACCCATTCTTCTAGGACCCTCAGGAACTCGAAGATGAAGTCTATCTTGAAGTGTGCCTCGAGGAACGCCATGAGTTCTACTAGCTTCCCTGATTGTCATCCCATTTCTGATAGCATCTAAAGCTTGGATTAATTTTTCTTCGGGGTATTGTAATATGGGTCTTGAAAGAGACATTAGACGTGACTGAAACAAATGATCTGAGTTTTCGCATACCTAGTCTTAGAAATAAGAAACTATACAAAGAAACAATTTAAATATAGACGGCTGAACACTGGGTCTACTTTCACCAATACTCAGCCATCTAACCGACTGTAACTATTTAAGTGGCCGACTACTGGGTTTTTGACAAAACCATATATGGTATGGGTATTCTAGATTAAAAAAGGAAATCTGAACTTTAAAATGATACTAATATAACTCAGAATAAAAAAACAGCGTTAAAACCAGTAGTCAGCCAGGGGTGGCTGAGTACTAGATAATGTCAAAAAAATGGGACCCAGTAGTCGGCCGCCTCATTATTTAATATTTTTTGAGAAAAACACGATACTTTTTTATTGATTACGATACCTAAACTCTTAATCAATGTAATGGCGCTCCCACATTGCCGTTATAAAATGTTTGTAAACATTTTATAACACCAAAACATTTACTAACAAATGTTAACAATTGTTGCACTTTGTTAGAAACTGTTACATGTTATAAGTGCTCCTACATTGATGGAAAATGTTTAAACATTTTATAACATCTAGTATTGGCTCGCAGTTTGGTTTCGCCTTCTGAGGGACGAGGACGTCTACACGAAAATGGAAGAAGATTTGCTCATTGGAATAGCTTTTATTTTTTGTTTAAAAAAGAAGAAAAAGCGCTCTTATTGGATGCGCCAAACGCTAAAAGCTAGAGGAAAATATAGTGCCACAGACTATCTCAAGGATTTGGGTATTGACGGTTGCTTAAAAGATTTTATAAGAATGAACAGTTCCGAATTTGAATATCTACAAAATTTAATTGGGGCAAAAATAGGCAAACGAGACACTACATTTAGAAAATCTGTAAGTGTGACGGAAAGACTTGCGGTAACGTTAAGATTTTTGGCAACTGGTAGCAGTTATAAAAGTCTTGGAAATGTGTTCAAGTTGTCAGACCAAGTGATATCTATTATCGTACCAGAAGTGTGCGAGGCTCTCAATGAGGTTTTAAAGGAATACATACAGGTAAGTCAAACAACATTTTTAATTATTTTTTTATTTACTTTTAATATGATCTAATCTAATCATACTTTAGGTAGGTACCTACCTTACCTTACTAATAATTTTTTTAATAATTAACAAACCAAACATGTATTTTTTAATTTTTGATTGATTCCAACAAATCGTTTAATGATTGGGTCGAATCTTGGCTTGATTCCGATAAATTAGACGGACTCTGTGTTCTTGCGCTGGTACGAGTATGTGTCCTGGAGTTATCCGAAGAACTGGTTTCAAATGAAGCCGAGGGACTCGGTGCGGTGTAGTATCCTCTCGAGCTACAGTCAGCATTATTTTCCGAAAAAGTGGATAGATTTGGTTCAGAGTTGTATCCCCAGGAACTACTAGCGGTTGGGTCTGTAAAGGTTGTTGGAAAATCATATTGTCCCATTGTCGCATTGTACAAAATATTGTTAATGTGATGTTGAGCAGTATTCTTAGCATGACTGTTTTTTATTTGTTTCAGTTTCATCGAGACATACTCTCCAAATGCGTCATTTTCATCCCTGCTTTTTCTAGATTCGTACATTCTTTGTAAAATATTTACAGCTTCTTGTTGTGTTGGATCTTGTTCTACTTCAGGCCGTCTTCTTTTCCGAAATGGTTTTGGGGTGGCGAAAGGCGTGCCCGTAGTTTCATTTACAGTGACAGTTTTTTTGCTGTTTCGTTCAAACTGAGAGAGTTTTCTGAAGCAATTCTGTTTTCTTCGTTACCCTGAAAGAATAGAATTAAACGATAATTTCAAGTTATAGGCGCGTCAAATTAGCTAAAATTGTAAAAAAATCTATAACTGCGATTTTCTTTTTCTATTACTTAACAACCCTTAACTGAAATCATATTTTTTATAGTGTATTCTATTAATATTTCATACTTAATAAAAATATCCAATAAAATTTGTTAGAATAACGAGTTATAAATTTATTTTTCGCGCCTATTTCTTAATCTTCTATTTTTGTTCCAGATACCAACAACACCTCAAGAGTGGCTACACGTGGCAAATTCATTTGAAGAAAAATGGAATTTCCCAAATTGCTTAGGAAGTATCGATGGAAAGCACATAGCCATACAAAAGCCAATTGATAGCGGCAGTGAATATTACAACTATAAAGGATTTTACAGCGTTGTACTTTTAGCGATAGTGGACGCAGAATACAACTTTCTGTACGTGAATATTGGCTGCCAAGGACGCATAAGTGATGGCGGAGTTTTCGCAAACACAAAATTTCGAAATAAAATTAACGACAATAGTTTGAAAATACCCAGTGACAGCTCACTACCAGGCAGAAACAAACCTGTTCCTTATGTGTTCGTAACAGATGATGCGTTCCCTTTAGAAAAACACTTATTAAAACCTTTTCCAGGACCACAGGATAGCAATTCTAAGGAAAGAATCTTCAGTTATAGACTGAGTCGTGCGAGGAGAACAGTAGAGAACGCATTTGGGATTTTGTCAGCCAGATTTAGAGTTTTACGAACTACAATATTATTAGATCCAGAAAAAACTACTACTTTAATTATGACATGCGTGCTACTGCATAATTTTATAAGAAAAACTGAATCGAGCACGATTTACGCTCCATCTCAATACTATGATGGAGATGACATAGTAACTGGTACACGTATCGATGGACAATGGAGATTAGAACAGCAGCAATTAACACCACTTGAAGCATGTGAATCCCTGACAGATGATGGGAAAGAAATAAGAAAAGAATTCGCAGAATATTTTTCAAATGAAGGGTTTTTGGACTGGGCATCTAAATATTATTAAAAGACGTTAAAATAAAACTCACCTGCAACCCTCCATCGACAGTTAAACTTGGAATATTTTTGCCTTTAAGGAACATGAGTTTTTTAAATGCAAACCATTTACTTGACTCATTAGCTCCTGCACCAGATTTATTAGATTTACATTCTCGGTTAAATTGACCTACGAGTGATCGAATCTTTTTTTCAATTACTTTTTTATCCATATTAAATTCACTGGCAATTTCCATCCAAGCATCGTGTTTTTTATTTCGGTCTTTGTAGCTCTCTGACATCGTGTTCCATAGTACTTCTCTTGCTTGAAACATTTCAATCAGTTTGTAAAAATCATCGTTATTCCAATTACCGGACATATTTTATTGCTTGGCGCACGCGCAACCACTAATACACACGCACAGCGATGCACGCTGACACAAAGGGACTGACAAGCGAGACACCACGCGCAGCGACCTGCGTACTCTAACCCCCACCGCACCGCACCGCCTATCCCGCCATCACCCTTATAAAATGTTTACAAACAAAAGATAACACATGTTTTATTTTGTTATAATTTGTTTTGTTATAAAATGTTTACTAACATTACTAAACATTTTCTAACATGAAAATTTATTTGTGATTAAATGTTTGCTAACAAATGTTTACTAACGTTATTAAACATTTTCTAACGGCAATGTGGGAGCACCATAAAGTTTTAATATAACGTGCCCTAAAACAAACAAAAAATGAAAATAAATTACCTTTTTACGAACGCTTCCCACTAATATGAAAATGGCGCACGCGCCGCGTGTCACCACGTCAGCTGATGACGTCGAAATGGACTCGTATTTAATATGTTTGCAGCCACTTGGCTAGTATGTTTGAAATTGAATCGACCAATGAGAAGCCACAGAACCAATTTGAAGCAATTTGGTTGGTTAATTTCTATTAGAACGCTATTGCTATTGGTTTTAAACCGAAAAAGGCTGAGTACTGGTGCGGGGCTGACTACTGGTGCCAGTACCCTAGGTACTGTTTCAAATAACTTCCTTTATCAAACTTAACACTTATTATTTTCTTTTTGTTAAATGAAGCTGTCAAGATATATTAAGCTTAAACCAAGGTAATTTTAACATACTCGTCTGATAACTTCTGGATTTTTGGAGTAGTCGTACACAAGCAAATTATATATCTTACTCACGTTCTTTATCCTCGTTGCCAACTTGTGGTGTCTTTATAACTTTTATGTAGGATATCGGGCCAAAATAGTAAAACACAAATTTGTTTATAGTAGGGGAGCCCAAGCGGGGATTTTTGAAGTGACTCGAGCGTGTCAGAAAATTATATAGGGAGAATCCTTGCACCCTTAAATGTACCTCTACCAAGTATGAACCCTCCATGTATGGTGGGGTGTGTTGAGGGGAACCCGTCTGATTAGTAAAAAAAAATCGATTCTTAGAAAAACTCGAGCGCGTCAGTCATTCACAGTATTTACGCGCATTATATTTCTGGTAACTATTAGATATTAATCTGACGATTAATTCAAGGGGGCTGGCCGTAACGAGCTGTTGAAAAAAAAAGTTATTCGAGCGTGTCAACATTCAAAGTGTATGTCAACTAAAGCTTAAAAAGTGTCCTATTAAAATATCTGACGATTTGGACATGACAAAAACTCGTAATATATTTTTGTATATGTAAAAAAAGGTGATCTTGAGATACTCCAGCGCGTCAGATTTTTATTCAGGAGGGTCAAGTTGATGTCATAGTCCTCCTGAATATTAATCTGACAATTATTTGGAGGGATATCGCTAGTCTGACCATTTTGAAGGAAATTTAGAAATAATATATCCGTATTTACGTACAGAAATTGGATAATTTATTAATATAAAATTAAATATAGATCATTACAATTTAAAATAAATTACAGATCATTAAAATTTAAAATACATATTTTAGTCTTCATCTCCACTAGACTCATCTTCGAAGTTTGTTTCCACTTCAACTTCCTGGACGTCCTCGTCATCTCGTGATTCTGTAACCAAGAATGGTTATGATACATTATTATGTTATATTTATGTTATGATAGTATAATATGGAAAAGAAAAAGTACCTAAATCCAAAGTATCTCCTAAAATGTCAGGTGTTATGACGATGTCTTCGTACGCTTCAGGAAGTTGGTTTCCTAGGAACCAAGTTGGCATCAATTTTCCATCCACATTTCTCCATCCGTATTCTAGTGGTGACATTTCCGTAGGAATACGATTGTGAGCTTTTCTCCACAAACAAGCGATATATTTCGTTCGCAATAAATGCTGTTGCAGCTCTGATTGACATGGTGGCAAATTACATCGGCATCGTAATTACGCACATTCAGTGAAAAGGGTTTTATTAAATAGTTTCCATCCTAGCAATGTTAACGTCAGCTAGTTTTTTTAACCCGTACAAATGGAAGATGAACGATTCTACGGTGGAAGATGATGCCTCAATATAATATGCTTCAGAGCCCAAGTTTGCAAATACTTCTTGTATATTTACAGATCTCATTAGAATCTGTAGAGGCCTTTTTTTACCTCGCCTGTAGAAAGCTGGGTTGTAATCACATCCCGTTAGAGCATGCAGAGCTGGTAGTGCTTTGTGATACAAGTGGGCCCAATTTCGTAAAAACGGAAATGTCGATATATCGGCGTGCATTCCCTACTCCGAGATCAATCCAGACTTGTACAGACGATTTCATATGTACCATGTTGGCTAACATAATAACCACGATATCTGTATCAGAGGTTCTGATGGTGACAGTAGACTCTTACATTTGACAAGCAAAAAATACAGCTTTTGTATCCGCTTCTTCATGATCGGGACATGACAGTTCATGATCAATAATTCGCGATAATTCATTATCGATAACAGAGTACACGTAACATAAATCATGAATTAGAAATATTTTCTTGTTACCAATAATAGATTTCATCTCCTGTTTAGCCCAATGCTCGATAAGAAATTTCACTAATGCTTCTTTGAACTTTATATTTTTCAAATCTTTGGAGAAGTCAGAGGTTCTGCTTTGCTGCTGGACCGGCAATATGAAAATCTTTGTCATCTATATTGCGTCGAAGAGCATGTTCACAATCTTTTATCGTAGGTGTAAAGTAACGATCAAATATAATGGTTATACTATCTGCTGGAGTTTTTACAAGAGTGCAAAATTTTCTTTGATAAATCACCGAAATTGCGCGGCATTTGTCTAAAAGTATTTAAGAAGAAGAAGCCATCTACGATTCCACAGTCTACCTGGGGTGGTGGTTGTTCCATTTCTTCAATTCTCATTTCTAGTTCTTGAACCAGTACTGATTTTGCAGTTTTATTAAAAGAACCATCTATATGGCATAGTGATAACGGGACTGGTGTTATTGGAAAACACAATACTTTACCAAGATCTAAGTTTGCAACCAGAGATAGATCTAATAATCTACCGAATAAATCCCGCTGAAGTGTGATCTTATGAACTTTTTCTCCAATCTTCATAACCTTTTTCTTCTTTACACTTGCAAAAGCAAGTATTGGATTTTTCTTCAGAGATTTGTAAAATCTTTCCGGATTCATATTACATTCCGTAATAAACTGATCGCGGAGAAGACATCCCAGATGAAACAGTGCTCAGCAAGCAATTAGCAACTTCTTGGCTAGTAGCCTGTCCTGTAGAAATATTATATAGATTATCTTTGTCTATGGAAGAAGTGAAGGGATTGGTGATCTGCTCAATGCTATGCATGAAAGCTTTAATTTGCTTTTGATGCTCCATGAGTCTATCTGGATGTAAGTCTGCGACGACGTCTTCACTATTGTTACTCATCTCTGCACGATTTAAAACGTGTGAAATAATTCGAGTTCGAGCTCCATGATTTCGTGCCCAACGTTGTCTGGCAGAAATAGAGCTCGTCAGGTTCGTTTCCCGTGAGCCGACGTGCTGCTTCACCATTAATTGTTTGCTCTAACGTTAAGTCAACTGGGATCCGCGAAAAGGGTTTTTGGGTTCTCCTAATACCAAACGAGCTTTTAGCAATATCCTCTCGAAGGCCTGGACGTGTATTGCTAATGTGTTGAAGTTGATTTAAATAAAACACTAGCCACCGTCTGTAATTTTGTAGATAGAAGTAGAAAAACAAACAGACGATTTTTCCAAAAACATAAATGTATGCATCTAAATCTCCAACTCTTATACTTCTGATAAATAAATGGTAAAGATTTATAAAATCAATTTACATAGCATAAAATTGTGCGATTTTACCGTGCTTGCCTCGTAAAGATTCTGCTGTATATTGATCATATAATTGGAGTAGATTTTGTGTATCTGGATGCTGTATTTGAGGCGAGCTATCTTGAAACTGCGAGAAATCAGTGAGATATTCAATAACACAATCTTCGATAATCAAATTCGTGTTTTCCAAAAAAGACTGAAAGTGAAATTGCTGCAATGATAACGCCATAATAGAATGTAATATTTTACATCTATTATAATTTTCCCAGTAATAAAACCTGAAACTGATCCTTCAGCAATTAGATCTGATTCCGTCATGGTATTAGTGAGTCCGCATTCTTCAATAAACGTGCCAACTGTTTAAAAAAAAGCCATTTCGATGTGAAAAGCCCCCATGTGAATAAAAATGTTATCAAATTTTGGAGATTCTTGAGATTGTATGCAATAGCTCGTGCGAGCTATAGCTAAATCATATGTTACCTGAATGTATGGAGCGTTACATTCCTTTGCAACTTCTTGGCACAATTCTAAAGTTTTCAAAACTGTCGAATGATTAGTGGGAGACTCATTTATATGAGTCAAATACGAAATTTTTAGGACAGGTGAATTATCAATGTAAATTTTACTATTATACCCAACCCACATTGGAGTACCACGTACATTGAGCTTATGCGACAACATCCACAATATCTAATTGTTTAGCTGTAATTAAATTTGTAGGATCTTTGTTGAGTGCGGAAATGTCAAGTTCATTCCAAGTTGCTATTTTTAATATTTTTGTAAATGGGCGCATCTCGAAAGTTATTTCATCAAAGCCTCGGCGTTTCCGGTTTCTCGGTGTTAGAAGCGTAGATTCTGATGTATTGCTGCATACAGTTTGATTAGAAGCTAGATTTTCAACTTCATTGGTTGCTGAAGATATTGTTTGTTTATGTTGTATGTTTTTGTAATCACTTGCACTTATACCTACAACAGTCTTCATTTCCTGAACTGACAAAATCAGTACGTGCACAAATATAAAAAAAACACGATAGAAAATTAACAGTAATATATAAATTAACAAATATTCAGACCTATTTATCAAAATCTCCAACATGATGAGAAAAAGAAGGCATAAAAATGTAAGTAAAAAAAACTTCCTACTTTTCACGTGGACATTCGGCGACGTTTTTGGACGATATTCGGATTATTACAAACATCAGTCTTTTTAACTTAAGGCTTACAATTTTAAATTAAATCATAATAATTAATTAACTTTAGAAATGTTACAATTTTTTCGATACTTTCAAAACACTTATTAAAACATGAAGGGAGATTAACTTTTAGACGTTCAGTATTATAAATTGGACAATCAATTAACAGATGCTTAACAGAAACATCACTATCACACCTTGCGCATCTTTTCTTCGCTTCCTTGGTGATGAGATGGATGTGAGTTACATTAGTGTGCCCTATTCTTAATCTATTTAAAACTACTTGATCTCTTCTATTATTTGGCTGTAGCTTGCTTTTTTCAAAAACTGTTTTTCTTATCTCATATAAATCACTATTATTATTATTTACCCAATTACTGTTCCACAGGTTCTTAATTTTTAGCTTAAAATATTTTTGGAGATCTTTGATACTAGAGGTTAAGTAATTGCAGTGTTCTAATTTTGTAGCTTCTTTAGCTTCCCTATCGACTTCTTCGTTTCCGGGGATGCCCTGGTGGCTAGGGATCCATATTAATAAAATGGCAACATTATTATCTACTAATTGAATTAAGTTGTCTTTAACTAGATTAACTAAGGGGTCTATGTTACTTATATTTAATAGCGCCTTTAAGGAAGACAATGAATCAGAAAATATCAAACATTTTGTTTCGTTTATGTTCCCTCTAATAACGTTTAGGCATTCCAGTAAAGCAACCATTTCACATGTAAATATGGATGCGTAGTTCGGTAGTCGGTACTTAAAACTACTATTTTTCGAAATCATTGCACATCCAGTCCTTCCCTCATAAACAGATCCGTCGGTATAATAATGTAAAAATTCCGGGTATTTATATATTATTTCATTAAAAATATTTAAAAATAAACCATCTGGAATAGAATCACGCGGGTTTCCTTGGGCGATTTCTGTATTTATGGGGAGAACTATTTCTTTCCAGGGAACCCTCCCTGGAAAGAAATACCTGTATGAAATGTTTGCGCGGAAAAACTAGAGGAAGTTCAAAGTTTATTTCTTGTAAATATTTTTTAACTCTTAATCTTAAAGGTAATGGTAGGGATGACCGTAGGTTAAACTCAATGTCAGATGCAAAGTTACTTAAAAATAGAGAATTCTCATTATTGGCTATGTGTTTTGAGGCGAATGAAAGGCATAACTCCTTTCTCCTTAGTGTCAGGGGCATTTCGTCTGTCTCAACTAAAATACTGTTTACTGGGCTGGTTTTAAATGCTCCGAGACTCAAACGTAGACATGTGTTATGACAGCTTTCTAGTAGATTTAGAATGTTAGGAGAAGCTGAACCGTAGATAATGGAACCGTAGTCAATTTTCTGTCTAATTAGGGCTTTGTAAGTGTTTTTAATGCATTCGCTATCCGATCCCCATCAATTAGCTGATAATATTTTAATAACGTTCATTCTGCTATAACACTCTGATTTTAATTGTTTTATATGCGTAACCCAATTTAATTTTTTATCGAATGATAGTCCTAAAATTTTTAAATTATTTTCTTCTTGAATTTTATGATTGTTTATAGTTAAAATTACTTCATCTTTCTTAGTTTTATGTGACATAATCATGAATTTAGTTTTTGTTTCTGAAAATTTAAAGCCAGTTAATTTACACCATTCACACAATTCAGTCAAGGTATTTTGCAAAAGAACTTCTGTAGGTTTAAGATCATTACCACTGCAAAATATTGTTAAATCGTCGGCAAAAAGACAACCATTCACAGGTTTTTCAATAACTGTTAGAATTTCATTAATTGAAATCAAAAAAAGAGTAACGCTGAGCACAGATCCTGTCGGGAGTCCATTATCTGTACACATAGGATCAGATAGGATTCCTTCAACTTTTACCCTGATAGTTCTATTAGATAAAAAATTTGTGATGAAAGCAAGAATATTACCTTTTATATTCATTTTTTCTAGAAGCAAAATAACTCTGTGCTTCCACACCATTTCATATGCCTTTTCTAAATCAAGGGCAACAACAATAACCTTATTATTATTGGCAAAAGAGTTTAATATATCATTTTCTAAATATGCTAAGTGATCAAGAGTAGACCTAAACTGTCTAAATCCAAATTGGAATGGGGAAATTAATTGATTCTTTTCCAGATACCATCTTAATCTATTACTAACTATTTTTTCAAACAATTTACACAAATTACAGGTAAGAGATATTGGGCGATAATTCGATGTTAGAGTAGGGGTTTTACCTGGTTTGGGGATAGGTATAACAATGGCCTCTCTCCACTGGTCTGGGAAAATTTGATGTATCCACATATAGTTGTAAATTGTCTAGGAGGTGATTTAGGGCTAAAAGAGGAATTTTCTTTATTAAAGTATTTGAGATGTTATCAGGTCCTGGACTAGAGTCACCTAGGCGTTGTATTATCAACTTTAATTCCTGCATAGTTAAATTTTGATTAATTGGATTACTGTTATCTTGTAAATTAAAAATGGTGTGATTCTCCTCTACAAAGTTTTTGTGTTGGCGGAAATTTAGATTGTAATTATTGGTACTTGAGTTCTCTGCAAAAGCTGATACTAATAATTGTGCATTTACTTTTGGATCACAGCTAAGTTCTCCGTCATTGATTTTTAAAATTATAGGTTGTTTTTTTCTTTTAAATCCATTAATAGAATTAATTTTTTGCCAAACAATTCCTAAAGGAGTATAACTATTAATTGACGAAATAAATTTTTCCCAACTTGCCTTCCTACTTTCTTTAAATATCCTTCGACATTTAGCCCTCTTCTTACGAAATTCTATTTTCAATAATTCTTCTACGCGTTTGTCTTCTAGGCTACAAAGCTCCTTTTTATCTTGATTTGATTTTTTCTTTTTATTATATATTCTGTAAGTTTTTTTTGACTCCTTAAGCCTTCGTTCAGACATGCGGGAATCGCGCGTTTACGAACCGCGCTGTTTGAAACCGCAAAAATTGTGATGCTAATCAGACACCGCGGTTGGTATGCGATTTTCGTGCGGGTATAGCGTCAGTTTCAAAATGGAGGTCGACGAAGAAGTGTGTGTGTTACTGTGGTTGCTCCTTAAAAAAAAGAAAAGAAAAAGGCGATATTGGGTGCATCCAGTATTAAGTGACCGACTAGTACATGGTCCGTTCGTAACGTTATATCCCAATTTAAGAATGTATGATAACAAATTTTTTGACTATTTGAGAATGTCAATCAAATCTTTTGATGAACTAATTGAACTGATCAGGCAAGATATTTCAAGCTCTGAAACGCATTTAAGGCCAAGCGTGTCACCGGAAGAGAAACTCGTAATAACTTTAAGGTAAGTTTAATTATGTTCTTCAAAATCAGCATAAATATTCTCTATAGTAGACGACTGAGAGCCAGAACTTAATCGCGATGGTGACGGTGACGGAATAACAGGAGGAGATGATCCAGATGTAAAATATCCTTGCTGGCTTGTATACTGTTGTCCATGTCCTTGCCAATACATAGGTGTGATCTGCTGAGTATTGTAGCGAACAGGGGGCGGTAAGATTTGTCCTTTTTGTATTACTTGAAGTAATTCAATTTTTGTCGCTAAACGCCTATTTTCTGGCACTTTTTTGATTTCTTTGTATACTAAATAAGCAAAAGAGTTTGTCGTCATCTTGTTTGGCAATACTATTTTCTTGAAATTCATCCTGGAATTTTTTTCGTGACTCGATGCTTTTTTCTATTAAAACAGCTATTTTTTCTTCTGGCACTCGTGTTTTCTTTCGTTTAGGAGGACGTATTTCAGTGGCTTCGGTTACATTGGCGTTTAGTTGACTTGTCTCCTCACTTTGCCTTTCATTCTGTTCTTCAATATTAGTTGTAGTCTCTTTATTACTTACACTATTCTGCAGGAAAGAAAGTCTTGAAAAATACATATATTGGGCTCTTCTACGAGCACCTGAACCAGAAGGAGTCCTTTTTCCTTTTTTGTATTCTTTATTGTAGCAGTCTCGTATGTTTTTCCATTTTTTTTGGTGTTGTGTACCTAAAAAAAATATATTATTAATAATTTTCTTGTTTCAGATATCTTGGTACGGGTTGTTCATTTGGAGAACTTAGCTACAATTATCGCCTTGGAAAATCGACGGTTACAGGAATTGTCCGCGAAGTATGTAAATCATTGTGGAATAAGTTGGTAAACATAGTCATGCCCGAAGCGACTGAAGACACCTGGAAGACAATAGCACAAGACTTTGAGAGATATGCAAATTTTCCAAATTGCATTGGTGCTATAGACGGCAAGCATATCCGAGTTATAAAGCCTGCTGATTCGGGATCTTTGTACCATAACTATAAACATTTCTTTTCCATAGTGCTCTTAGCACTTTGCGATGCCAACTATTGCTTTACTTATGTTGATATTGGGGCTTATGGCAAAAGCAGTGATTCTGCTATATTTAAAAAATCGTTATTTTATAAACGACTAACAGAAAAATCATTAAAAATACCAACACCTAAACCAATATCTAATATAGACCCAACACCAATGCCTTATGTTATAGTTGGAGATGAAGCCTTTGGCTTAGCAGAAAATTTAATGCGTCCATATTCAGGCAAATGTTTACCACATGAAAAAAGAATTTTTAACTATAGGTTATCGAGAGCCCGACGTAACATTGAGTGCACTTTTGGTATTTTGGCAAACAAATGGCGAATCTTTCATAGGCCTATAAATGTAAACATAGATTTTGCCGAAGACATAATAAAAGCCTGTTGTATTCTACATAACTATGTGCGGACTAGAGATGGTCTACAATTTAAAGATACTTTATATACTGCACCATTGATTAACCTTAATACCTTGCATGCGGGAAGAGGGACACCGTCATCTTTGAATATCAGAGATAAATTCGCTCATTACTTTGTGAACGATGGGCGTGTTCCATGGCAAGACACAAAAATATAGCTACAACTAACATACCGTACTTGTAATGTTTAGGTACATAAATGTAAACAAACAGAATAAGGTAATAACGTTGTGACCGTAAAACAGCCGAAATTTGTTTATATTAAAATATTCGGATAGTATATTATACTAGCGCTTCATAATAATAATTGTAATAGCTAATAATTCTATCAATTAATTTTTAGTCAATAAACTTACTTACTGAAAATATTCTTTTTTTCCAACGTGTCTTCACAATCTCCAAATATCTCCACCAACTCTTGCCAAGCTCGGTTCTTGATTGTTTTATTTGAATAATCATTACACTGAATATCCCATATTGCAGGTCTCTTCTCCACCTCATCAATAAATAGTTCAGTGTCGAAACGATCCATTGCGGAGCTGTGGACGGGCTAACCGCGCGGTAGCC
The DNA here is from genome assembly GCA_963565745.1 of Phengaris arion. Classification (NCBI taxonomy): domain Eukaryota; kingdom Metazoa; phylum Arthropoda; class Insecta; order Lepidoptera; family Lycaenidae; genus Phengaris; species Phengaris arion. The sequence goes on along the minus strand of OY751444.1, from coordinate 2,614,244 downwards.
GCAATGCAACTGAACACGAAGTAAAGACTCCATAGTAATAGAAACGCGCGGGAGCAGCGCGGTTCTATTTTCTGGCGGTTGGGTTGCGGTAACCGCGCGGTTTGATTAACCGCGTGGGTATGTCTGAACGATTACTTAATAACTCATACAAATAAGACCCGCGCGATTTCCATGCGATTCTGAAATCGCGCGGTTCCCGCCGTGTCTGAACGAAGGCTAAGAGACTTATAACATTCCTCATTCCACCATGGTACTTGTTTCTTTTTTTTATTCGCGCTGGACTTAGGTATATATTTTTCGGCTGACTCGAGTATTATTTGATTAAATTGATCGACTAATTTATTTATACAGAAAATCGGAGATAAGTTAAAATTTATGCTAGGTAATTTACTAATTTCCCGCTCTATTTGAATGCTAAAATTTGTCCAGTCAGCATTTTTGTATTTCCAATATTGGTTACTTGTTTGTAATTTTGAGTTTAATTCTATTTCTAAAGTAATTGTAATCGGAAAATGATCACTATCGTAAAGAAATTCAAGTGCATTCCATTCGAAATAACTTGATATACTTCGTGAAGCAAATGTTAGATCAATACTGCTAGTGTGACCATTACTACTATTAAAGTGTGTAGGTTGTTGATTATTAAGTAAAATTATATTATCATCTGAGTCCAGCCAGTTAGCAATTACTTTACCTCTCTGATCACAGCGTTTCGAGCCCCAGTGAAAATGATGACTATTAAAGTCTCCTAACAAAACGAAGGGAATCGGAAGCTGGGCAACTAAATCGTTCAAATCCTTATCACTAAAGGAACAGCTATTAGGCAAGTATACATTACAGATAGTAATAGCCAGTGGAAACTTAATTCTTATAGCAATTACTTCGAGTCGACTAATAATGTTAATTTGTTCTGGTAAAGTGTGAGGTTTTATGTATGTAGCTACTCCTCCACTGGCTATACTGCCGTGCGTGCGATTTTTGTAAACACATTCATAATCTTTTAACTTAGCGCAGTAATTATTTTTAAAGTTAGTTTCCTGTATACAAAAACATAACGGGTTTAAATCATTCACAAGTAATTTTATGTTTTCAAATCTAGCGTGAAACCCATTAACATTCCATTGCAAAAATTTCATTACAAACAACAAAGGTATACAATAAAGATTTAAAGATAAGAAATGTGTAAAAATTAATATTAGGTAGTGAGTCGATTAATATCTTGAAGTTTCCGAGATAATCTTGCGCATCTGTTTTTAAGGTTCTTTTTCAATTTGGGGTGTAGGTATAGGCACATATTAATTAACTCTGGGATGTTATCTGTATAGTCCTTAATGATATCCTGAATATTTTTTTTGTTCCGGGAGACGTCTAAAAGACTTATAAATTGTTCTAAATTAAGGGGAAAGTCAGTATCAGAATTTATCATCTCAAATTTGATGTCCTTCCAAACTTGTTCCTCTGTTCTGTTGTCGAGGGTTTTCTTCTTCTTTTTTATTGACTTCACTGGCAATTCTTCTTCCTGGGAGATGTTGCTATCTGTATCAATAGTACATTCGCTCAATGACTGACTATCCTCGATAATAATTTGTTCTGTTTGAATAATATCTGACTGTGAAGGTTCCGTGGTAGTGTTTGAACGAATCCGCTTAATGCCTTTATTTAGTTCTAGTTGGCTTGTAATAGTCTTGGGCTTAGAAAATTCTATGGGGGGTAATTTGAGATCTCCTTATATTCTTGTGTGGAATTATTATTAACTTGGGGTGAACGCTTATTATTTTGAGGACAGTGATTAGCTAAATGGCCCATGTTATTACACACAAAACATTTCATGGAATCATTCGTAATATAGATCCAGTAGTTTGTGTCTTCGTAATTAATTTGCATCGAATCAGGTAATCGTTTTTCATCCTCCGGAGACACATAAAGCTGGCGACGAAAACTCATAATATGTGAAAAACCAGGGTCAGGAATTCCTACTCTCATGAATGTGACCGGTGACAGGATCTTAATATTAATTTCATTGAATTTTTCCACTATCACTTCGTGGGGTATAATGGGACAAACATTCGACAGAACAATTCGCTTATTCCTTGTAATTAACGGTCTAATTTCCAGGAGGTTGTCCATGACTTTAACTTTTTTAATCACGTCGACTAACTCATCAGCTGTTTGTTTAGAATCTAAATACACACATATTCTTGAATTGGCTATGCGAGAAATAAAACGGATCGACGTTGGTTTGGTTACAGTGGAGAGGGATAGTAGGTAATCACGAAGCGTGATTCCATCAACAGAATCTAGAACAATAGCTTGATCTTTCTTCGGGTACGTTGCTTTTGATGTTACATTGGCGTAGCTAACGGTGGGGGTCACTGCAGGTTCTTCCATAGTTAAAAAGGGAGCTCCTGTTGCCAGGAGCGCCCTCAAAAATGTAAGTTATGCTGTAGGTAACTAGTAAGAACACTTTAACTTAATAATAAACAAATATTACTCGCGGCGACAGCGCATTTATCGAATAGCGATAAGACGCGTGAACCGAAAGGCTGTTGCACGGTAACTCAAAACATCAGTCTTGTTTTTAATAGAACTCACATTTTTACATTGGTCGTTATTATTTATGTTCTGTTTAGCTGAACGGCTTGAATTGGCTTCACTGAAATTAAGCGTCTTATATTCTGCGACTTTATCAGTTGCATATAATTTGGATGTACTAGCGCTACTTGGATATGCTTTCTCTGTTATTTAGAATTCGATTTTTTTTTCGATTTATCATGTCTTGGGCTGGTTTCGCTATAATTTGGTGCCTTATCTTCCTGAATGATATTATCTATAGCTGCACTATTTGGGCTCGCTTCGCTATTTTTTGGTGCCTTATCTTCCTGAATAATATTATCTATAACTGCATTGTTTGGGCTGCTGGCTTCGCTATTGTTTGGCGTCTTATCTTCGACATTATCATTATAATTCTGTGTGATTGTACTTATGGGGTTTGCTACATTGATATTTAGTGTTTCTTCTTCGTCAACTTCACCAAGTTTATCTTGCCCATTTATTGGTTTTGTGGTCCTTTTGGATTTTTTACTAGATTTGCGAATGTTTTTCGTGTCTTTTCTTTTTAATGCGTTCCTTAGCACTGACTTTAAGAAAATTTCAGTACTTTCTACTGAGTATTTGATGTCCCAGTATCTAACCATCTCAAAAAAAAAACTTGATGGTATTTTTGTATTGCTTAAATCCAACTTTTACTTCATTTCCTCGACTAAATCCAGTCCAAGAACACTTGCACAAGAATTCTTTAGAGAACAGAGAATCTAATAATCTGTATGCACAGTTGGATCCACTTCCTTCCGCAACAGAGCATAAAATTGAATACTTTTCCTTTAGTTTATTAAATATATTAGGGTCTGATAATTCATTATCAAATCTTTCCAGGTCTGCGACACTGTTAATGGGTTCCATGGCAAAATTTTCATTCTGGGTTCTGCCACTTTGAGCAAGTGTGCATACAAACGGACTCCTATTTTCATTTAATTCTTCTAGCTGAACTGAAATTTCTGCCAGTTTTTTCATAATTTTTTCCTGATTTTGCGTAATAACAATTAATAATTCGTTTGAAACCTTGATTTGATCATCATTGTCATATACTTTCACTGTGGATGATTGTTGTAATGTTTCGTGTTGAGGATCTTGAGTTACAAGCTCATAAACTTCGCCGTCAATCCCATGAGCTTCAATTACTTGATGTTCTGTAACTGTACTTGTATTTCCAGCATCTATCTGTAAAAAATATTACAAAATCATGAAATATTATAAGTACCAAAAAAAAAGTTTTATAAGAAACAACATTGTAACTAAAGTGTTACTTGTTAATAAATTAGATAATGTGTCACATTTTTTTGAAAACTGAACGAATTCAAGACTAAAAATAAAGCAAATGTTATATTTTTTGTGCTGATATTCTTAATGGATCTGCGTTTTAAAACAATTTTATTTATTTTACTAAATATTGGTTTTCAAAAACACTTCTCGTGTTAGAGAAATCTACATAGAAAATACCTACTAAATATTACTCAGCGGGCGGGACTCAAACCTGCGACTGTGCGATCAGGTGGGCTACTCTGAGTTTCGATATTAGATATATCGACGTCGTTTTCGTATCGCGTCTTACTCTAACCACTACAATATTCGCTTGGTTAGAGAAAGACACGAAAAGATGACGACGACGCACCTCGCACTGCTCTCCCGACTGAGCTACTGCGGGGCCCCGTAGACTAATCTACTTCTCGCACTTATTATTTTGTAACCAAATCTTACTATAAACAAATATACGACGCATTGAATTACGTATACAGTTTGGTTGTAAGTATGTACCATTTTAAAATGAACACGAAACTAAGTTTGTATAGCATTTCGGCTCACGTAGGCCTCTTTATTCTTTTGCTTTTTGATGATAAAGTAACAAAAATATTACTTACCAAAAATTCTGCCATAGCATTAAAATTTCGTCTTCGTATCGAAAGGACATTTTAGCAGAATGCCCTATTAGCAGATCATCCTAAAAGCAAAACGGCATATTAGCATAACGTCCTACTAGCAACATGACCTGGTTGCTCCTACGTCGTCGACGACGACGTAAACGTCCTAATATCAAAATGACACCTTAGCTGAATGGCCTAGTACAATTCAATACAAATTATACATATTCAAACAAATATAAATTCATGAACTTAAATCTTTAATACCAGGTTTTTCGATAATACAAATGTTACCTATTTGCAATCAATAATCATCGAATATAATTCTTTTTAAATGAGTCACTTTTTTCAAAAAATCAAATGCAGAAATTTTAGTTTCTTGCAGCTTCTGCAATTCATTTTCAAATTTTGATTCGAAAATAAGTTGGTTCTTTCTGCGTGGCTCTCTTTTGAAAAGTGCTCGACGCAATCTAAAATCTTGCCATTTGGCCTCTTTGCGGAGAGAGTTCAAAAACGATATAAATGTCGGTTTTGGTCTAATCTTCGAATTGAATCGTCGATTCCAACCCTCTAATCCATTGTTGGTGCGATGACGTTCCGTTGCACAGCTTAATACTTCTGGCGACATCTTCATCCATTGCTTCTCAAAATAAGCTGTAAATTCCCGCAAAGGTTCATTATATTTGACGGAATCCTGTATTTTTTCTTTAATATTAGCTCAGACAATGTTTATAGATTCGGGCGGGAGGAGAGACAGATTAGCACTTGGTCTTACTATTTCTCTACCAAACTGAATATCGGTTAACTTCCTGTTTTTATAATTTTTTATAACTTTGATTTTGGCTGCTTTACGCCATACAGCTCTGTTCATATGATAAAAGCATCCTGACAAGTGCGATTTTGGGAAAATAGTTTTGAAAGCATTCATCTGTGCTACTTCAAAGTCACATTTGTAATACGGAATATCTGATCCAAACTGGTCTTTAATTAGAGTGAATAATCTCTCATATGTATTTTGTGAATTATCAGGTAAAAGCGCATACAATAACGGCACGATATTGGTCATTTCGTTACAACTATCAACGTCAATGTGTATGGTATATAGTTGGTAAAAGGGGGGTGGCACATGGAAAGTGCCGTCTCCAAAAAGTTTAACATTTGAATTGAGGTTTTTCATTTGTTGAACACCCATTGGGGTGGCAAATAACAAAATTTTATTGGCATTTTTTCCGTCAGCACACTCCAAAAATTTTTTAGCCAAAATATGAGGTACCTCCACTTCATCAAGGTTTTTAAATTCCGTTTTTTGAATTTTTAAAAAATTTCTTCTCGCGCGGTACAATGTGTCTTTTTTGCTTACAAACGCTGGTATATTTTCAATATCTGAATTACATTCTCTGGAAAATTCCTTTTCGAAAATTTTCTGTATTGAGGTATACTTTCTGCACGCTTGTTTTTTGCATTCGTCGATAGCGCTGTCTACTCGATTTTTATTAAAATTTGTTCTGCACGTATGCGCCGACGAATACAAAACCGCGGATTTTTCTTTATCGATAGTAATACTTGCGCTACATGCATCTCTGTTACTACACCTCCAGTTGGTTGAGCCAGATTTTTTATTCAATGTTTTGAAATTGTACCGGTGACCTGAGTGCAACAAAACATCTTTTCCTTTTTGTGACTTTATATATACAAATAGTACATTTGTTGAGGCGGTATTACTCGGTCCTGCGCCATTATCCATTGCAAGAATATTGTTTTTACAAAATTAGAGATACGAAAATAACCTGGGTGATACTACAAAACAATTAACCACTACGTTTATCAAGCCATCGAAATGAAATGGTATTTGTCATTGTGTCAACACATTTTAATCTTTTTCTTAAGTGGCCAGTACTTCAAAGAGGTTTTTCCCCTTAGCAGCTCGAACAAGTACATTTTGCTGCGAGAAATTTAAGAATAGAAACTTTTTGGCTTGTTCATCTGATTGCCTATCAGCCCATTGAAAAATCGGCCATAAATAAAATTTTAGACGGTACAGTTTTATTAAAATCTTTCATTTCTTCTTGTGTATATGACTGTCCATGTCGTTTTGATATTAGGACGTTTTGCTACGAGGTCATGTTGCTAGTAGGACGTTATGCTAATATGCCGTTTTGCTTTTAGGATGATCTGCTAATAGGGCGTTCTGCTAAAATCGATACGAAAGCAAAATTTCGATGTTGCGAAATTGATCTGACTGCTTGCTGTCTTTCTTCAACATCAGTATCTTCGGTATCGGTTCGATCTAACATTCTATTTAATTCTGCTTCGGCGTCTTCATATGAAAGAAAGTTTGATCGCTTCAAGATGCAGTCACTTGTCGTCCAGTCTCGTTACATACAACATTAGCATTTTTTGAAAGTACATCGCCGTTAAAAGTTGAAAGCCGCCGCCGTTGAAAGTACATAAATTTAATATTATGTCCACTGAGAAAAAAAAACAGGGTTCCTTATGTATCACGGAACCCAAAAAAAACAGTGGGTGTGTGCTGTAACGTTACCTGCCTCTTACACGTGTCCATTACGTAACTTGAACCAATTCTACCCCGGACCCAGACGGGTAAAAGTACTGAGAGAGTTGGATATAAAATACGGCACAAAACAAACACCAAATACTGGACACACAGACCCAGGAAGAGACACCAGATGCCAGACCAGACAAAACCACGTTGATGGGCGCCAATTGTTACGGGTGATATTACATACATACTTACACATATAATCACGCATCTTTCCCGTAGGGGTAGGCAGAGACCAGTTCTTTCCACTTGCTACGATCCTTACATACTTGTTTCGCTTCGTCCACTTTCTTTATTCCCTTCATACATGCTCTTCAGTTTAGGGTACTCTTGACCTGGCCTTTTTTTCAAGACATCCCTGATTTGGTCCCGAAACGTCCGCCTAGGTCTACCTCTTCCAACACTTCCATTCACACTCGTCTTATACACTTTTTTCGTCAATCGTTCTTTTTCTCTTTTTCTCTCACAAAGTTTCCTAATCTCACTATTTCTTATCCTGTCACTCAGTTTAACTCCTATCATACTTCTTAACGCTCTCATTTCAACTGCATTTATTCTGCTTTCATGATTCTTCTGCCATACCCAACTTTCACTTCCATACATGAGTGTCGGAACCAACACCCCCTCATGCACAGCCAAACGAGCCTTGTTACCTTCCGACTGCTCATAAAGGAGTGCAAAGCTCCATTCACCCTGTTTCCTGCATTCACTCTTCTTTCAATATCACTCTCACACTTTCCATCTCTTGTAATCTTTGATCCTAGATACACAAACTCAATCACCTGTTCAATTTGTTCATCTCCAATCACGATATTGCAGTCTGTCACTGCCTCATCTCATTCAAACACCATCACTTTCGTCTTCTTTACATTCATCTTCATTCCCTTTCTAACAAAAGCTTCACTCATAGCAGTTACCATCTCCTGCAACTCCTCACCCGAAGACGCAAGTAATACTTGGTCATCAGCATAGAGAAAACATTTGACGAGTAGCTCATTCATTCTCAACCCACTTTCATTCTCTTTTAAATCTGTCAAGCAATTGTCCATGAACAGACTGAACAGCCACGGTGACGCTACACATCCCTGTCTAACACCTTTTTCGATATTAAACCATTCAGTGTATGCCCCATTTATCCTTACACAAGCCCTAGAATCCCTATAAAGAGATTGCAATGCTCGTATGAGGATACTGCTCACCCCGTTCACGGACAATGCTGACCACAATTCATTCCTCACAACTCTATCATAGGCCTTTTCAAGATCCACAAACGTGCAATAGACCTTCTTGTTTTTAGCCAAATACTTTTCGGCAATGCATCGCAATGAAAAGACCTGATCCGTACATCCCATTCCCTTTCTAAATCCCGCTTGTGCATCCCATACTTTTTCGTCTGTTACATTCACAACCCTTTCAATCAATACTTTCGCATACAATTTCCCGACGACGCTGAGAAGACTTATACCGCGGTAATTTATGCAGTCCTGCCGTGACCCTTTTCCCTTAAATAATGGCACGATTACGGCTTTGCACCAGTCTCCCGGTACTTGCCCATTTCGCCAGCACAAATTAAAAAGGCGGTACAGCTGGCTAGCCACTATGACCTGTCCAGCCCTCAGCATCTCGGCGGTAATTCTGTCATATCCTGCAGCATTACCTAATCTCATACTTTTCAACGCTTTCACTATTTCATCCATGCTTATCTCACTATCATCAACATTTAAATTAGTTTCCATGGTAGATGCCGGATGTTGTACCTGCACTTCCTCTCTTTCAAACAAACTTTCAAAATACTCTTTCCATCTCTTTAACACACATTCTTCGCCTTTAATAATACTCCCATCTTGACTCCTGATTGCACTCAGCTCCGAGGTAGAAGTTTTTCCTCCGGCTGTTTTGATAGATTTCCAGAAAAACTTGATGTTTCACTGGAAATCTTCAGTGAGTCTCCTATCAAAATCATCCTTTAGTTCTTCTTTCTTTCTAGACACAACTTCTCTCGCTGCTGATTTCAATCTTTTATACTTCGTTCTTGCTTCCTTTATCTCATCATCCGTTGCCTTTTGAACTTTTTGGTTAGCTTTTGTTGCTAACCAATCCAACCACGCTTTCTTCTTTTCTTGTACAGCCCTTTGTACATTTTTATCCATCCACTCATTATAGTTCTTCCTTCCTTTCCTTCTTTTTGCTACCCCGCATACCTCAATAGCAATATTCACGACCCCTTTCTTAAATGTCTCCCACAAATCTTCAATCGCACATATTTCTTCTATGCCTTTAAAACTTTCTTTCAGCTTCTCTACATACTCGTCTTTCTTTTCTTTTTCTTGGAGATTTTCCACTTTTACTCTGTCCAGAACACTCGTAGGCTCGGCCCCACGGTGTCGCCACCGTTTAAAGAGGCCACGCATTCGGGCTATGACCAGGAAGTGGTCTGTGCCGAGGCCTACACCGCGGTATGCCTACGCATGCTAACGCACTTTCTTCCGCAGTCTTTCAACCACAATTACAAAATCAATCATACTTTTAGACTCACCCTCATCTCTTGTATACAAATGGATCTTTTTGTGGTCAAACATTGTGTTGGCCACGCAAAGATTCCATTCCAAGCATACTTCAAGCAGGCTTCTCTTGTTGTTGTCATTCACTCTCTCGTCCCCAAACGTCCCCAGAACTCCTTCATACCCATCACGCTTTACTCCAACCCACCCATTAAAATCCCCTAACATCACGATCTGTTCATTTTCTCCGCATTTATTCAAGACCTCTCTCATGCTATCCCAAAATTCCTCTCTCTCTCTTGTTGGGCTTTTAATGACCCACCTCCGAGCAGATCCGTCGGTGCATAGACCCCAAGGATAAACAAGCGAGTGAGTCCGACTTTTAACCTTATCCAGATGAGTCTTGGGCTTACACATTCATGCTCTATCACACATTCAACTATTCGATAGGAAAGAATCACACTAACTCCGTGACAGCCTCGGCTGGTTTGGGGGACTCCCGACCAGTATGCCGTGTAGGGACCATGAACCGTGGTATCACATCCTTTCCTCTTGGTTTCGTTCACGCATAGGATATCTATGCATCGTTCATCCATCATTGACATACCTCATCTACCTTACCATCCATTCCTCCTCTTACATTCAACGTAGCGAAGCGGCTCTCCATGGGCCGCTTTTCACCCCCGCGAGAAACGAGACGTGATGGGTGGCGAACCACATCTCCGCCATTTTGGTCCATTTGCCAATCCAATCCATTGCGTTCCCACTAGTAGCAAGGGAAAGGTTTGTCCACCCCAGCAGAGCCCCGCATGCCAAGGTAAGGCTGGCCTAATTCTGGGTGCGCCCGGTCCCAGGGCAGTGTGGCACGCTAACGACTAGAAGAAGAAGAAGAAGAAGAATTATTTTATTTTCCAAGAAATTGGTAATACAAGGATGTTGTTATACAATATAGGTCACAATTTCTGCCTCTAGGGCGTGGAAATATTTACAATATAAATAAAGATCACGCAAATTAAAAACTTTTAAACAATAATTGTAATAATTATATCATATCACCAAAACCTTTCATAAGTCAAAATTTAAAATCTGTCTTAATCATCATAAAATCTAAATAATATTTATAATATGTCAAAATCATCATATTTAATAACTTATATTAATTAAGTAATAATTATTATAGCAATGTCAAATCAATCATTATTATTTATGTCATTTTATTTGTAATATGTAGATATAGAAAATAAAATAAAAAGAATTTAAAACAGAATAAAATAAATATTTAAAACATATTTTTGAATTTTTTGGTAACTATAACATCATTAAAGAACTCTTGTGTTGTGTAGTAGCTTTTATCTAGTAACCAGGTGAATAGTTCGTTTTTAAATTTATTGCATGTAGTATTATTATTTTTAATTCTATTGGGTATATTATTGTATATTTTAATAGTCATGCAATATGCGTTCTTGCTATGAATTGCTAACCGCTGTGTTGGAATAGTAATATTTTTACTACTGGTTCTTTTACATCTGGCATTTTGTTTATAATTCTGATCTTCAAATAACGCAGTATATTTTTTTATAAATAGGCACGATTCTAATATATATAGACTAGCAAGAGGAAGTATTTTAAACTTTCTAAAAAGAGGTCTACAATGTGCTAGTCTATCAGCTCCTGCCATAGCTCTGATACATTTTTTTTGTATTAAGAATGCTTTGTTTAAATCTAATGAATTTCCCCACAATACTAAACCATATCTTAATGTTGAAGAAACGTATCCATGATAGGCTGTTACAGCGGCATCTAGTGAAACAATATTTTTTATCCTCCTCAGAGCAAATACAAACCTATTAAGTTTATTACAAACATTATCTATGTGATCTTTCCAATTTAAGTTACTATCTAAAATAAATCCTAGAAATTTAGTAGAAGGTACGCATTTAATAGGGCTTACTTTTATTTCTAAATGTTTGTCATTATTATTAGTCGATTTATAAAATTTTATTATTTTAGTTTTTTCTAGATTGACCTGTAAATTATTACAATACAACCATTTCGTCACATTTTTAATTTCATTTTCAATCTCGTCGTTTAAATATTGTTTGCAGGATTTTATTAGCAATGTTGTATCGTCAGCGAACATGATGCCCTCATGTTTTAAAATTTTTGGCAAATCATTTATATATATTATAAATAAGTTTGGACCCAAAATACTCCCTTGTGGTACACCGCAACTATTGATTCTGTATTCAGATCTATAAGAAATTTCTCTATTGTTTATAATATTTGTTATTTCAGTACATTGCTTTCTGTCTTTTAGATACGATTCAAACCATTTATGTGCATTTCCCCTTATACCATATCTATTTAATTTATCTAATAGGCGTTCATGATTAACAAAATCGAAAGCTTTACTCATATCAAGGAATACTACTGCTACAGATAACCTAGAGCTTGCCCCTAGCCAGCCGCGCGGCCGACGTTGAATTGGCGGAGAGGGTAGGAATAGGGAATGGGAAGGATAGGTGGTGTGAAAAGGAAGATTGGCAAGTTAGAGTAGGATATAGGTAATGTAGGATATTACCGTCCAGGAGGGCAAGGAATAGGACAGTAATAGCTAGGGAAGCCGGGGTCGCAAACCCGTATACCATTCCACAACTACCGGACAGGTAGTTGGGATGAGTATCCCATGACTATTGGTGATATTAAAAATAAAAAAAGATCTCCGTGACAATATATATATTAACAAAAAAAAGGGGGGGTCGTGGGCAGAAGGCCGTACGGTCTGGTCTAGCCTCTTGGTGTCTGAAGGGTATCTAAGGGGCTTTAAACCACGATTATATTATAGAGCAAGATGGGGCTCAACTTCTGGTAGCTTCTCCGTCACCGCTGTGTCCGATCGACGTCGATAGATCGTCCCAAAAAGTCCCAGTCCAATGTCTATCAGCACTCAGAACTCCAGCTAGGTATAAGTCCTTCTTAGTCGGTACCTCGAATGCTGTAGTTGGCGGAGTTTATGCCCGAAACCAAGTTCCTGAAATATTCACGATAACGTGTTGGTAGGAGTCCGGTCCCACAGCCATGTGTGATTTTAACCCCAAACGATCAAAAATCACGGGCTGTGTGACCATTACAAAGAGGGTAGGCAAAAAAAAAAAAAGATAAGATAATATTAAGGACAACCAATACGACACAAACATCCTAACATTTTAACAGTGCTAGATTGGAAAGATGAAACTACAAATTGAGCACGTGGTATGGCTAATCAGATAATTGACAACTAATTTAAAACGATGATACTTTACATATAATAATAGAAAGAAAGAACTGCGTTTTAATACAAGCATGATTTTCCAAACATTCACAATACAGATACACTAAATTACTCACCGTGGAACACGGGATTAAGATATAATAATTATAACGACTACATCTTGAGTCTTAGCGAAAATTTAATTCGAAAAGGAAATGTCATTCGAAGAAGTGCCATATATATACCCTTCATCGCCTTTTTTAAAAACTTTTGACAACTATAAACTAAACGTAAAGAGTAGAGTAAGAGTAAAAACGTAAAAAATCCAGAAATCAAAATAAGAAGATATTTTATAAATATTCAATATTATGTAATATAATATTACAAATTTACTGTATTTTCATTATTATGCAAAATTAAATTAGTATTTGTTAAGATTTAAGACGGAAAAATCGATCTACAAATTAAGTATTATAGCAAGGCTGACGTCGTTTTAGTAAGGACGTGCGCCGACAGATGGCGCTAAAGCCTCTGAATGAACAGAAGAAAATGTAATTACGTTACAACTTTTTAAATACAACATCTGGTCACATGAGTATGTGACACTTGGTAATGCTGCCATTGTTGCTGTTGCTCTAACTATATTCATAGCTGGGTTATATCTGGGTCGTGATGGTACTTCAGGGGTCAGCATTCTAACAGAGCCTCTGATCTAGCTAGCAATAAATCTATTTCTCTGGCATGATTTGATCTGTTGTATAATATCTCGGAATATATTTCAACACTTTCTGGGTTGTTCCCTGTAAGTTCTAGCCTTTTTCTCTTTACCTCATCCATTATTGTTATGTTGCTGTATTTGATTGATCTGAACTTGACTTCAAGATTTGAACCTGTAATTTTATTATGTCTCCTTATCCTTTGTACCCTCTTCTTATCAGATCTCATTATGAAATACGAGGGGCGATTAAAAAGTAATGATAATGAGTATATTACAACAACGATTCTAGTTTAAATTTAATTTATTTTTCTACATAGTCTCCTAACAAGTCGATACATTTAGTCCAACGTTTCTCAAAACATAAAATACCCTTCGATTTTTTTCACATTTTCCTCATTGAGGGACGAGGTTGGGCGTCCCTCGAGATGTTCATCTTACAATATTAATAATTTATTCAATTTTTAGGGCTCAGTAAAATGATATTTAGGGCTCAGTAAAAAAGATTATGTGTTACCATTATTATTGATTATTATAATATATAGATTATTGATGGGTATACCTGGTTCATTATTTTAAACACAAGAATGCACTGTGTTACTGTACTGATGATGCATTGTACTCGGATACCCAAGAGTTGTATTCCGTATTTAGGGCCGAAACACATAACGCAAACTGCTTATTTTTGCGGCGCCGCAACGCCAAAATCGGCAGTTGCGTTGCCGCGTTGCGGCGTCGCGAAACAGGGCATTATGGTAGGGTAACCATTTTCTCGTGATTTTTGAGTGTGGATAGACGTCTCTCTGCGATGGATCGTAATAAACTTATTGCTTATTTGTTATTAAGAAGACATTATTCTATCTTAAAAATACGGCAAAGAAGATACTGGATACATCCATTAAGTAAGGGTATGAATCCAAATGGCGAGTTCTTTTCTAAATGTTATGGCACTCGGAATCAAATGTTTAGTTTTATTTGTACCCCTGGCTTTATACACCTGTGGTACTAGCGGGGTGTCGATAAAAATTTTGCATCACTAGTGTTCATGGTTTGGGGGTACCTAGTGGTACAAAGCCAAGTTCAAATGAAACAAGACAGAATCAAATTAAGCTTTTTGCATTATACAATTTTCTTACTTTAAGAATACTTTAATAGGCCTTAAAAAATGTAATGATCAATTTAAGAAAAATCAAACTCCTCATCTTGTGAAACATAGGAAGTAGCTGACGTTTCGTCCAGTAAAAATGGTGAATTTATTGGACGTTGTTGGTTTGATGATGAGGTAGTCCTCTGTTCAGTAATCGAACTTCCAGGAGTAGAAGTGTGGTAGCCACTCTGAACCGTATTATCGTATCTCATTGTTGAATATCCTTGATTATAACCCTGATGCTGATATTCTTGATTATAGCCGTGATGTGTATTTTGATGAATTGAAGGTTGAAGAATGTCCGTTAATATTTGAAGCACCCGACTTTGAAATATCAATGTTTGATTCTCATTTAACGATTGTAGAGATGGTAAAATCCCCTTGAAAAAATTCAAATGTCTATTCTCCGGTGTTTTTAATATTGCCAATAAATCTTCTTCAATATCATCCTTATCATCTGCCTTTCGTTTTCGTGGTTGACTTTTATAACGAGGCAATGCCGTTATTTCATTCTCAATATCTCCTTCCGCTACACATAAACTGGAATCAGTTGCATTTTGTGAAACCTTTTTCAAAAACTGTAATTGTTTATTCAAGTGATATTCTTTAATTTTTGCAGCTCCAGCTCCTGATCGATTGGCATCTTTTAGTTTTTTTTGATATTTAGCAAAATTATCTTTTATGGCCTTCCACTTCTTGACTAAATCATTACCTGCAACAAATAACTTCACAAGTGAAAAATAGTAATAAAGACTAAAATTCCCTAAATTCCATTTATACTACATATAAAATTACATATAAAATTTGATATAACTTTCATAAGTACTTTCGGTCCATCCAATTTCATATAAATGGCTGGCCGCCGAAAAAGAACAATTTTCTGCTTTTTCTTGACTTAGGCAAGTTAAAAACTGATTGACCTTGCCTAGAACAACCATAATGTAAAATATTTCTTGAGTACTTCTTTGAAAAACTACCTGTCTATCTTTGAAAATCTATTCCTTTAGCAACACTATTACCTGCGCAGTTTGAGTTTGATTATACCTACATTTGTATTATTTTATTATTTGCCTACTAATTATTATTTCATTTTAGATTTCTAGCAACCGGCAGTGACTTTAAAACCATGCATACGAATTACTTCCGAGGAGCAAGTACAATAGCAAAAATTGTAAGGACAGTTTGTCGCGCCATATGGAAACATCTATCAAGTCAAAATATACCTCCTATAACAAAACAGGTTCTAGAAGATGTCGCTATTGAGTTTGACAAGAAAGCAAATTTTCCTAACTGCATAGGAGCTCTTGATGGTAAACATGTCCGTATTACATGTCCTGCGCACATTGGATCACTGTTTTACAAATTGTTTTTAAAAATTGTGGTTTTATTGTGAATAGTGATCGCGTAAACCTAAGACAATACTATGTTACTACTTACCCAGTTTTGATTTTTCGCTTGAGTTTTTTTCCTTGTAATCAACATAAACGATCTCACAAATGCTTTTCCATGCTTCTTGTTTTATAAATTTGTCTTTATAGGTTTCGTCACTAGTATCCCACAAACAACGGTGTTCCTGAACCGAAGATATAAACAGATCGACGTCAACGTCAGACATTTTAATTTTAAAACTGCTTCTCGGTTGACACGTGTTGTTTGCAAGAGTGTTAGAAACAATCTGCATCCTTGTCAACAAGTATGACGTCATAACGCTGGAATTCACGTCGTGCGTTGCGGCGCCGCACCGCTATAGCGCACTGCCGATTTCAGCGGCGCGGCGCCGCAACGCGCTTATGTGTTTCGGCCCTTATTCCTGCATTGTGTTATCGGAGAAGTCTTCGCCGCATTGTGCTGCGATTGAATCGGTGCTTGTGTGGTGTAACTCTACTTAATGCATTGGCTAAGGCCAAGGCTAATTGCCTAATTTCCTTACCTTTTACACACAACTTTTGATTTGATTCTTTTAATTTAGTGTTAGCATAAAGCTGTCTCGGAGGCAGCCATGTCGGTGAAGTCAGCCACGCTGGCTATAAAAGCGCAGCGCCCGCGCCATTCTCCCTCTTTGCTCATCGAGCTCTCGTAGCGTGAACATCTCTTGAAACTCGTTATAAGTGCCTACGTTATTTTCTTTTAAATTGTTAAATTAATTTTGTTGATCATTAAAATAATTTTTGTACTTCGATTTTTTTTTTTAGTTATTTAGTTAAGTTGTCGCTAAAATTAGAAGCGGGATAGGCTCCATGCCTATTCTTACAGCAGGTGGCAGCGAAAGGCATTTTAAAAATTTTAGTGGTTGATTATTTAAAAATTTTGGATAATGTCCGGACGCCGTACGCGTGCCGGCGGAGATAGGGCCACGCGTCGCGATGAGAGCTCGAATAGCGATTTGCAGGAACAAGGCGCGATCCTTGCGCGCCTACGCTCGCTGGAGGGCCACGCCATCCCATCGGTCAGAGAAGGGTCCGTGCGCCCTATCACTGAGCCAGGCCACGTGACGTCCGTGCCATCGCCGCCGCCGGTATTGGTACCGCCACCGCTAGAATCTATCGCCAGCCTGCTATCTAACCTCGACCCGACAGATAGGATCATCGAAGCACTCGGCATGTTTGCAAAAGTAAGTTCCAACCATTATTACATCTCTAATTTTGACCCGAGTTTGCGAGACATCGATTCTTAGTGTGAAGAAATGGAAAAGGCTCTCGTGATTATCGGGTGGGACGATAATGAGTATTTGTCTAGAATCGCTAATTGCTTAAAAGGGGACGCACGTAGTTGGCTGAACGATTGGGCCACTAACGACCATAGCTGGACCAATTTTAAGCTAAAATTCAAGCCTTTGTGCTCACGGAGAATCGATGTCGCTAACATACTTTATGAGGTTATGAGCACGAATTCCGATCGCTATGCTACGTACGCTGAATATGCTAGACGCTCGCTTTTATGCTTGAACATAGTAAATGGATTGAGTGATGACCTAACCGTTGCTATTGTCATTCGCGGCATCTGCGATCCACAAATTCGTGCTACAGCCACAAATTCTCGACTTGCACCTAAAGATCTTATTGAGTTTTTATCCATTTACACGAAACCAAAACAATCATTCCGTGATCCTGTGCGTCCTTCACGTAGTAGATATTTCGTGTAACGGGCTGCGACCTCTTAATATGTAAGTCCTTCTTACGCTTGAGTGGTGATGATAATAATACAGCAACAATTCTTATATTCTTCTTTATTGGTGCTTACACAGATACGTATGACAAATGAGATATGTCTAACACAAATATACGTCTACACTATGTATATAGGCTTTACTTCATGACATCTGTCAATGATAATAATGACATTGACACTTGCTTTTGTCATTATGTAACATTTCGATACTAACAATCGTAAACGTAGTGCTACGTCTAGTCAAACCCCTACCAGGCGCGAACTTATATGTTACGCGTGCGGTAATGTCGGTCACGTGCAAAAACTTTGTCCAAAACGCCTTAAACATGAAAACAATACCGGTTCTACAATAAGTTCGGGTACCACAAGTACTAGTAATTATCCGCATCTAGAACTGTGTGCGCGTTTTGCAAGAAACCTGGCCATGACGTCACAACTTGTTTTGCTAAGCAAAGATCGGAATCGCGTAACACAAAGAATGTTAATTTTTGTCGTGAAATTAAAGGCCCAATTGATAGTGACGTCACGACCGCGGTTGTGCAAGGTATTCCGACTAACGTGTTGATAGATAGCGGTTCGCTTATTTCTTTAATTTCCGAGTCTACTGCAAAACATTTTAATTGTGCGCGGGTACCGACATTTCAACTCTTGCGCGGTATCGGTAATCAAAATATTGTGTGCTCTTGCTACGTGACGTTAGTGATCGAATTTAATGACATCTCACTCGAAGTAGATTTGTTTGTTGTTCCAACGGGATGTACACTTATGTACCGATTTTAATAGCAACGGACGTGTTAAATAGGGACGGAGTGGCGTACATACGCGCGAATAACGAGCAACGAATTACTCGGGTGCGTGATACGAGTTCAGTGAGCGCGGTGTTACTCATTCGGCCCGGTGAGATGCTGCCAATTGATACCATATTACAAGTAAATGACCGGGATAAGCTTTATAATGTCGTGGGTACGGCCTCAACCACCGTTACAACTGGCAGTATGCGCATCGAACTGACGAGTGACGTTCATGTGCACTATAGGCCTTACAAGCTTTCTATTGATGAGAAAATATGCTAGCCCAATCATTTTCGTCAAAAAGAGAGATTGGAAAGACCGACTCTGTGTGGACTACCATACCTTAAACGCGATAACGGTTAAGGATCGCTATCCACTACCGCTGATACAAGATCATATTGACCGACTTGGTAAATGCAGATACTTCAGTTGCCTAGACATGGCAACTGGTTTTCATCAAATAGCACTGGATAGCGATTCTATACCGAAAACAGCTTTCGTTACGCCCGAGGGACACTATGAATACTTAAAAATGCCCTTTGGCCTGGCCAACGCACCGGTTGTCTACCAGAGAATCATTGCTAAAACTTTAAAAACTTTGATTGAAGGTGGTAAAGTTCTTGTGTACGTTGATGACGTTCTTGTATTGGCTAATACGATCGACGAAGCACTCGAGAATTTACGTGCGACGTTACAGACGCTGACTACAGCCGGTTTTTCTATCAACCTGAAAAAGAGCACGTTCGTGGCAACGGAGGTTGAGTATTTGGGTCGTAAGATATCCCAGGGTCAGGTAAAGCCGAGCGAACGTAAAGTTCAAGCTCTCATTGGATCACCTGTTCCCACGAACGTGCGACAGGTACGACAACTCCTCGGGTTAGCCGGATACTTTCGTCGATATATACCGGGTTACGCGTCGAAGACCGCGCCTATAATGTATTTAACACGGAACGGTGTTCAATTCGTGTGGGGCGAAGAGCAGGAAAAAGCGCGGAAATATCTAATCGATTGTTTAATTAGCGAGCCGGTACTTGCGGTGTTTGATCCTTCGCTTCCCACAGAGTTACACACCGACGCGAGTGCTATCGGGTACGGCGCCGTGCTTATTCAGGTACATACTAATAAACAACGTCGCGTAGTTAAGTACTTCAGTAAAACCACGCAGCCCAAACTTTTATGTTATGTCCCAAAAGGGCACCGGTTAAGTCTATTACGTATATTTCACGATCAACACGAACACATAAGCTATGACAAAACTGTCGAACTCATTTTGCGTCATTTCTGGTTCCCGGGGCTTCGCGCATTCGCAAAAAAATGCACCAGTCACTGCTTAGTGTGCTTATCCTCAAAAAAGCTTCCCCGTGCTCCTCACCAACCAATAGCTTCCTAGCGTAAGCCAGACATTCCTTTTTGTACTGTACATTTAGATGTACAGGGGCCACTGCCCGAATCTAACGGTTTCAAATATTCCTATTCTAAGTATTGCTTACTTTATCGGATGAAACGACAAGATACAAATGAGTTAAAACATTTTTTTTTCTAATACTATATCACTATTCGGTACGCCGAATGTTCGAGAGTAAGGGATTTAAAAAATGGGTAACCGAGATGGGGTGCCAAATGCATTTTATCACGCCTGAGATGCACGGTGAAAACGGTCAGGTGGAGAGATACTGCAGGACCGTGTTAAATATGTTGCGTATTGAGGCCGCTAATAAGAAAGAGTGGTCCGATTGCTTGTGGCGGTTACAGCTCGTTCTTACCTCACCAAACACAAAACTACTCAAACTTCACCTCTACAATTACTCGTGGGTATTGAAGGTGCCACTCCTGTTATACGGGCTTTGATTCGCGATGTCGCCGTAGAAAACGCGCGGTCAAACCGCGAGGGACTGCGCGAGCTCCAAAGACAACGTGCTGCCGACTTGTTGGAGAAAAATAGCACTCGCACTTTTAAACATAATGACTTAGTTTTCGTCATTAAAAACGCACAGATGACTGGGAACTTAGACTCTGGTATGAGGGTTCCTTATTGTGTTAATAAAGTTTTACAGCACAATCGCTGTGAGCTACGTCTGCTTGGTAATTCATACGGCAAGACAACACAGGCCGCCGCCGAACACATGGTTTGGAGAGGAGAATGGACCCCCGAGTCCTGCGCCACGTTCTTTGATAGTAAGTGTTTAAACTTAGTCACTTACTGTTTATAGTAATAGGCATAGAGCACGGCTATGCTCTGGTAGTGCGCTGCTCACTCTGCGTTGAGTATTACTCCGTGCGTTGAGCGCTGCTCCGCTGTGCGTAGAGCGCTGCTCCGCTGTGCGTTGAGCGCTGCTCCGCTGTGCGTAGAGCGCTGCCCCGCTGTGCGTTGAGCGCAGCTCCGCTGTACGTTGAGCGCTGCTCCGCTGTTCGTTAGGCGCTGCCCCGCTAAGTTAGTGAAGAGCGTTGCTCCAATGAGCGTAGAGCGTTGCTCTGCTGAATTTGGGTAGAAACATTCTCTATAGAGCATATAACATTACTACAAACACAATTTCCCAGCAGTTGTTTCCAAGATAAAGGATTATATGCTCAGTCCACTATAAACTGTTAAGAAGTTACTCTTATTATTATTTTATTATTAATTTACTGCTGCTGGGATATATGGGATATTATAAATTAAACACAGCAAAATCGGTATATTGGTAGAGTAAAATAGGCCACCAATAGAATATTTCTGTTTAGGACATACCACCTACGGGATGTTAAGACTTTGATTTATTGTTTTGTTAACTTGAGATCTTATCTTATCTTTCCAGTTGCGGATAACGAAGTTCCAGAGGAATCTGCTAACGCTGGAAGACCCACTCCTAGAAGCGAAGAGAATGTAGCTGGGTCAAGCCATGTGCATGAGGACGTACACCATAATGGTACCGCACCACCAAAGACTTCCTTCACCGATGAAGCTGGCGCAGATGTCGTGGCCGAGGACGGCCCCTCGTCAGGAGAGGCCGTGTTAGCATAAAACTGTCTCGGAGGCAGCCATGTTGGTGACGTCAGCCACACTGGCTATAAAAGCGCAGCGCCCGAGCCGTTCTCCCGCGCGAGTCATCGTAGCGCGAGAGACCGTATGCGGAAGGGAGAGGGACGGCCCTCTCAGTACCGATAGCGATAAAAACGAGAGCTCCTCTATCGCGACAACTCGCACGCCGCTAGCTTCTGCTACCGAGCGCGAGCAACCTCACTCATCAGCGAGTGAGGAAGGGGTCGGACCCCTCAGCAGGAGAGACCCGCGTCTCCCCTGTCATAATAATAGCTCACAATCCGTAGCTGTCCCCAATATCCGGTCTGAACATCACCCGGGTGATGTTAGGGAGGGTCAAAGCCTCCCATCGACTCGAACCAAATAAACTAGCCACCAGGCTAGTTATAGTCCGATTTAGCTACAGCGGTCTTAACCCGACCCTTAGCATAGACCCGTTCGAAAAAAAAAAAAAAGCCGTTCTCCCTCTTTGCTCATCGAGCTCTCGTAGCGTAGCGTGAACATCTCTTGAAACTCGTTATAAGTGCCTACGTTATTTTCTTTTAAATTGTTAAATTAATTTTGTTGATCATTAAAATAATTTTTGTGCTTCGATTATTTTTTTTAGTTATTTAGTTAAGTCGTCGCTAAAATTAGATTACCAAATTAATTAACGCTTTATTTTTCTGTTGTGTTATATTTTTGCTCGGTATCGCTTAATGTACGCGAATTTCCTCAAATCGTACAGATCGTATTAGGAAACGAAATCGATTTGTAGACATTGTGAGATAAACCAGCTCGAAGCCCGTTCCAATAGAGTTGTCCCTTAGGCTTTAAGATTTTGACGTCCTGATCTATTGACACCGATGACTAGGAGTAGCCCAACAATTCCCTTTGGTATTTATTCTTTATATCATCAATATATAAATATGATTCGTATACTTTACCAGGGATTCAAAGACATCAGAGTCAAAAATAATTCGAAACATTGAAGGGCTGTACTGGCATTAGAAGCTGTACCTTTTGGTCCTTAAAGTATTTTTATAATACAATGCTAACGTACCCTTGTGTAGGAAATGGTCGTTTCCTCCATTCCGTTTCATTTCGTGACTTATAAGTGGCTAATTCATCGAGTGGCATACTGTCGTCAGAATAACTGTTGTTTCAGCATTCTCACCATTTTCATCAGCCTTATCTTCTTGCTCGGTATCAGTGTCGTGCGAAGAATGAACAATATTTTTTCTTCTTTCAAATCCTCTTGCTGTTCGCTTTCAATCAAATCTTCCTGATCTAACTTCTCTTCTAGCCATCTCAACACGTTTTCTTCCATTCTGCGATCTATATTTAGCAATCTGAAACCAAATATCAACGAACAGTAAGTTTCTTTTGTAGGTAAATATAATTGTATATTATATTTACGTATTTACAGTACGTAAATATAATATACAATACAAAAAATAATAAGATATATACTTACATCAATTTATAAAAATATTTCGCTCCTAAGAAGTTCCGCCGCTGTATGTATGTGTTATGTCTGGTGTGTGTATGTATTTTGTGTGTAATTCCTAACATGATTAAAATTTATTGAATTATTAATTTACTGCTGCTGGGATATATGGGATATTATAAATTAAACACAGCAAAATCGGTATATAGGTAGTGTAAAATAGGCCACCAAATTGCCTAATTTAAGATTAGTACTATATAACTTAAGTTGCTAATGTTAATACCTTAACCTAAAATAAAATAATCCATTACATTGCTTATAATATACTTTTGTTAATATAAACCTAATCCTAAATTATTGCATCAAACTATGCATTTTCAGTCTCTTTCTTACCAAAAGCAATGACACCAAGGCGTGCCATTTTAATGAGAACTGTACTTATAGCTGTTATAGTTAGAAATCCTGTTAGAGAACCAAATAAGGATGCATAAAACGATGGGTCTTGTACCATTGTGCTTAATATCGTCGCTTTGGTAGTGAAGAGAGTCAACCTACACATAACAAGTTCTGAAATAATGAGCAATTAAGTGATGAGGTTAAACAAAAAATAATAACTAGTCCCTATCTTCCAAACCATAAATTAGATTTTAATAAGAATGGCATCGGTTTTGCTAAACATGATTCTTGTATTTTCAGTACATTAATCGTTTTTGTAATTTGACTAGTTTTTCTGTTAATTGCTATTTTGCACTTGGCTCTTTTCACCATTTAGATATTTTAAAAATAATCTACTAATAAACAGGGAGGTGAAAAGATACAAGTGTCATAGATCTATTTATATATTCAAATAGTTGATAGGATCAGGGTTGGTTGGTAGTAATTGGTAGACATAAAAAAAATTAATAGGTTTATTTTTTAAATATTTTTATGGCACAAATAATAAACTATTGTCAGAAACCTAAGAAATCAATATTGTCAGAAATTTTCAATCATCATTATCATCATCTGTAACATCAATATCATCACCTGAAGCAATAAGATTCATGTAATATTCGTGGTATGAGGTAGGGATTGTACCCTTTTTACAAAGATCTTGTAAGTCTTTAAGTTTTTTGGGATCTATTTTTAAGCTACACTTATAAAGATTAGCTACTTCAGTGGCAAGTATTTCTTCATTATTTCGAGTTGATTTGAGGCGAATACGTAGTCGTTCAAATTCGATTTGGCTTTTCTGAGTTTTGTAATAAATAAGCATGGGCTATTCACGTCTATATTGCAGCCATTTAACAAGAAGCCATTTCATAGTTCCATTATCTCCTTTATTTTTATTGGTTATTAATTTTTGGCTGTATGACTTAAAATCTAAAAATTGACTAAAGTCCATCTCCTTTACGACGTATGAAGGTCGAGTGGTCTTCGCCATTCTTGCTACAGTGTACCATCCGTCTGGGACAAAAATATTAATCTTTCTACCCCTTGATTCAATTGCCGAGTGAACACTGTCACATTCCATTTCGGAATGTCCAAATTCCATGAACTTTTGGTTTATTATCTTCAGATTTGGAAATGAACAAAGTGCTCTAATAAACATAGCAGAAATTATATGGTTTCTGTTTTGTCCTGAAGCAGTATCGGAGTAAAATGTTACTTCTGTCACCTCTAGCGGCAGTTCAGAAAGGAGTTTCCAAATACATGTAGCTATCTCAGATGCTCCTTTTGTACCATTGGTTTCATGCCACATATAGTTAATTGCTGTGCCTTTAGCAAGATCATAGATGATAAAGTTATAAGTTTTCAATTTTCTCTTATAATACAGTTGACCAATGTCTAACTGTGGGGTAAGTAAGATTTTTTCTAAATCCATAGTATAAGCACGAAACGTTGGATCAGCCTTAGCTCTTGCCTTATCTTCGCTTTTTTGTTCTCTAACTTCTGTTTTTCTAATTAAATGTAAGTCATAGTTTCTTTGTTCCTGGAGTTTCTCTTCTGGTGATTTGTTTTTATATTGGGCGCAATAATCACATTGGTCTTTTTTTGGCCTATGAAAGCCATAATTGAACTCTTATTGACGAGCTCTATACTTGATGAGCTTTGTTATTTAATGTCAAAGAGTAAACATGAGTATAATTTCTCTTAGGAACATCATCTTCCATTGAACTAGAGTCTTTCGACTTGTACCTTCTTTTCACTAGCGTACTAGCGTACTACTACGTAGCTCTTTACGAACTGAGCTGTTTATAAAAGCCCATTTGGCTCTATCTTCTTTTAAAGTCAAAAAGTCAGAAAATATTTTCTGTCTATCATTCAAAGTAAATGTATCATTGCATTTGTAATGGCACTAGCAAGGTACTTCTTTAACTGCTTTTGCTCTCACTTTTTACCTGATTGAGAAGTAAGTTCTTTACCTTCAAGTCTTAGTTTTTTATTTTTATTTCTCTTCCATATTTGAGGTTTACATTTCCTTTTTCGTGTCAGGGTATTATTTTCTTGGCTGTTTATGTTTTCCACTGTTTCTTCTTGGTTATTATTTCTTAAATACTCTTGTTCTCTTTGTACTATTTCAGGTTCACTATCACTGTAATGTGAAGTTTCTGATTGTTCAGAACATGGATCATGTATTGAACAATCTGATTGAGCGAAAGGGTCAGACTCTGATAATATTTGTTCAGGATCTACAAAAGAGTTACCTGGAGTATTATTATGTCTGTTTGAGCTTTTTGTTTCTGGATCTACTGAATCCACATCAATCTGCTTTGCATCTAGAACAAAACAATGAATAAAATAATGAATTAAGTATTTATTAACAAAAAAATCCTATACTATAATTATAAACTCATGACTGTAACTGCCCAGCACCTATCCTTTATTTCCAAGTTACGTACAGTAATTGTTTACTTAAATAGCAGTACCATTCGCTAACGGTGAAGGAAAGCATAGTGAGGAAACCCGTAGACAAGTTGACTCCACATGTATTGACTCTGTCTTTCCTGTGGATTAGGTCAACTAAGCTGCCAGGATGGATAGGTGCTGGGCAAGCCTACTCCATCTAAACAATATCCCAGGCACTGCAGCGTCTAGTGGTAGTGTAGATAGCAGTGCCACTGGACGTTGTATAAATCATCTCACCGGTAAATGCAAAGACCTGTCTTTTTATTATTTAGCATTTAAAGTTTCAGGATGGAATGGCATGTCAAGTGGAGATAAGTAGCTAGCTTTTCACCCACAAGAACACCACATAAGAAATATTTATTCCCTTAAGTCTTATACAATACCCATGAGAAGATTTGAGGTGGTCCACAATAAGCTGAAACCACACCACTCTTTCCAAAATGTATTTATTATAATTAAATAATAACTGAGAGAGTGTATATAGGTAATAATCTCACCAGTAGTAATTAGATCCGGATCCATGACAGGGGTTTCACTGTCAGGTTCTTGGCACTGACTGAGTTGCAGGCACAAATAATCATGTGTGGCTTCTTGATCACATACTTGATCATGGTCACTTGACTTCTTTATATCAGGACATTCATAACAAGCTGTTTCGCTCTCTACAAACAGAAAAAAGAACAATCAGTTACCTCCACCCTTCTTCTCCTGCTACTTTATTTTATGGCATGAAGATACTAGCAAGAACAAGGTGCAAGTGAAAATAATATTCTTGAATTATTTGTGTGTTACCTTGAAATTATAAAACTACTAAGTGATTTTAGAGAATGTAATGTTTTGTAAAAATGGATGTAAGTAGCTACCTACTGGAAGAAAGGTATAATAACAATTATAATTCTAACTACGTAAAGGTCTACGTATCTCACCAGTTGTGATTTCATCCAGATCCATGTAGACAGGCTTTTGAATGTGAGGTTCTTGGTACTGATCGAGCTGCAGGCACAAATTTGAGTCATGGGTGCCGTCTTGATCACATAATATTTAATCTCGATCACTCGAGTTCTTGAGATTGTTTACCATGTTCAATATTAACTTTGAGCGATAATTATTATAGCTGTACATTTTTCCGTCTCGCACAAATCTTTTCTTAAATAGATTAATACAAATCAATGAAACTTTACAAGCAAAATAGACAACTCAAAACACTAAATCGCAAAGTACAAACCATAGATGATAAGTAACTCTACTGAAGGTAGTTATATCAACCCCTCAGCACCCTGTCATCATTATATAATGAAGCGATGACAGATTAACTGCTTATCAACAATAGTTCTAGTTAAGGTTTTGTTTATTTAAGATTTAATTCATGGAAGCATTACATTGTAATCTGGCTTGACCACCGTCTTGAGACGGGATAGGAAGTCAGTCGATCATAGCATGAGCTTCTGCTAGATAGTCTCCGGACAGACCCTAGCTTTCTTGTAAAAGATCTGCCCGTTAATTATAGTTAAGTTTTAATTATGTATTAAATGTAACTTAATAATCAAATTTCATCTTTTTTTTAAAAAGTCTTTTCTCGCTCCCGCAAACTTGTCTGGCGCAGCCGGTAGGATTTTTCCAAAAATCATTTACGTCAATCGTCGCGTTTAAATCATCGATCTGATAAATCGTGAACGAGCCTGGCGCAGTGAAGGAGAGATCCGGAGCCTACAAACAAATTCGACAAGGCAGCTGGAAGAAAGATGAATACGGCGTGTTGGTGAGTCGAACTTTTTCACCTCCCTTGCCCACTGTTAATCCAGGAATAAATCTTCCGTTTTAACGTAATCTGGTTTCCCAGTTAGTATTTTTAAGTGTGTTATATGTGTTAAAAAATTAAATGAATATTATATGAATAAATTAATAAAAAGATAAGTAAAGTAAAATGAATTAAATACCTAATTATTATTAAAATACTATATGAAGTAAATTAAAAGTGAAAATAAAAAGTGAATAAAAAATAAATTAAATATTATTGAATTATAAAGAGAATTATTGAATAAATAAATATATTAAAGTAAAAATCATATTGAACAAAATAAGTATTAAAATTTGCAAAAATGGAGCAAATTACACTGATTCCGAGTGAATTTATAAAACTAATCCCATTATTTAATGGTGATAAAAGACAATTAAACTTATATTTAAGAAAATGTGAATATATAATTGAAAAGTTTAAGGGTAGCCAAGCCCAAAATACTTATATTATGCATTGCTTAATGAGCAGGTTAATAGACAATGCTGCTGCTCTTATTAGTGAAAGAGAGGATGTAGTATCTTGGACAGATTTTAAGGATTTGTTAATCCAACATTTTGGTGATCAACGTAACGAAGAGTGCATAGCCATTGAGCTAGAAAATTTAAAAATTAGAATTCACGAAACCTATTTGGATTTTTGCAATAGAATACAATCTGTCAGATCAAATTTAATTTCTAAAGTCAATAGAATAGACAACAAGGAGATTAAGAAAAGTAAAATTATAATTTATAATAATATGGCATTGAATGTATTTTTATACAACTTACCTGAGCATATGGTAAGAATAGTGAGACTAAAAGTACCGAATAATTTGGAAAATGCACTTAGCATTGTATTAGAGGAAGTGAATTTTCATGAACAATATAACGCGAAAAATAAAATATATTCCCAAAATAAAAATTTTCAGACCAATAATTTTAATTATAAAAATAATTTTATGCAAAAGCCAAATACATTTAAGTTCGGAATCCCGCAACAGGCGCAATTTAATTATCAAAAACCAATGTCACAAAAATTTAAATTTAATAATTATAACAATAATAATAATCAACAGTTCAGATATAAGCCTAATTTTAATAACAAACATCAGTTTGGTTATAGACCAAATTTTAATAATAATTTTCAGCGAATGACACCGCAACAGTTTGGTCAAAATAATAAGTTTCAGAACCATTTCTCAAACAAACCATTTAACCAATTACATGGCCAGAT
The DNA here is from genome assembly GCA_963565745.1 of Phengaris arion. Taxonomy (NCBI): domain Eukaryota; kingdom Metazoa; phylum Arthropoda; class Insecta; order Lepidoptera; family Lycaenidae; genus Phengaris; species Phengaris arion. The sequence goes on along the minus strand of OY751444.1, from coordinate 2,585,290 downwards.
GCCACAGTCTCAATTCGGCTATAGACCTCAATTCGGCTATAGACGCTAATAAGAATATCACTAATAAGAAGGTTAGAGCACATGAATGAAGAAGAAAAAAATCAAATATATAACTTATGTAGAGAATATAAAGACATATTTTACTGTGAACATTTTCCATTATCGTTTACCAATGAAGTTAAGCATTACATAAGAACAAAAAATGAGGACCCTATTTATATTAAACCGTACAGACAGGGCCCAGTACAGTCAAATGAAATACAAAACCAAGTAGAAAAATTATTAAGGGATGTTATACAAGAGTCATTTTCTCCGTGGAGTGCACCTGTGCATTTAGTTCCAAAAAATATAGATGCATCGGATGAACAAAAATATAGAATGGTGATAGATTACCGTCGCCTGAATGAAATTACGGTAGATGATAAATACCCACTACCACACATTACAGATCTTTTTGATAAATTAGGAAATAGCACATACTTCTCAACCCTAGATTTAGCTAGTGGTTACTATCAAATAGAAATCAATGAAAGTGATCGTCAGAAAACAGCTTTTAGTACACAATCAGGACATTTTGAATTCCTAAGAATGCCATTTGGTTTAAAAATTGCACCGGCAACATTTCAGAGAGCAATGGACAATGTTTTAAGAGGATTACAAGGATATCATTATATGGTATATATAGATGATATAATAGTATTTTCAGGATCACTGCAAGATCATGTAAAAAGCTTAAGAATAGTTTTTGATAGACTACGTAAAACAAATTTAAAAGTACAATTAGACAAATCAGAATTTTTAAGAAAAGAAGTACTATATTTAGGGCATACAATCACTAAGGACGGCCTTAAGCCAAATGACGATAAAATAAAAGCAGTATTAGACTACCCTATACCTAAAACTATTACCGAAATTAAAAGTTTCTTAGGATTGGTAGGATACTATAGGAGATTCATAAAAGATTTTGCAAAAATAACACAGCCTATGACAGCGTGTTTAAAGAAAAGAAATAAGATAATTATTAACGAAAAATATATAGAGTCATTTCAGAAATGTAAGGAGTTACTAATAAATGCACCATTGTTGCAATACCCAGATTTTGATAAGCCATTTATTTTAACGACCGATGCTTCAAACATAGCGTTGGGTGCAGTACTCTCTCAAGGATCGCTTGGCCAAGATCATCCAATCGCATATACAAGTAGAACTTTAAGTGATACAGAATCGCGATATAGTACAATAGAACGTGAATTGTTAACCATAATATGGGCAGTCATACACTTTAGGCCATATTTATTTGGCAAAAGATTTAAAATTTACACAGACCATCGCCCACTGGCATGGCTTTATTCGATAAAAGAACCAAATAGTAAATTAACGAGATGGCGTTTAAGATTACAGGAGTACGATTTTGAAATTATTTATAAGAAAGGAAAACAAAATACAAACGCAAATGCATTATCTCGCGTAAAATTAAATATAATAGTAGATGATAAAAATTCATTAGTAGTTAACGTAGATGAGAAGGAAAAGAATTTACAAAAATATTTAACAAATGTTACAGGTAAAATAGCTAGATTAGCCGAAAATCAAAGAGTATCAGAAGAGTCCAAAACAATAACCATTTCAGATTCATCTGCTACCATTTCAGTAAGCCCAGATGATTTAGAATTTGAGGAACAATACCCGATACCTTCAGTATCGAACATTAATGAAACAGTACATTCTAATGTAAATTATGACACCTCAGGTATACCAATATTAAAGGAAGCAATTGATACTAAGCCAAATCAAATTTTTGTTTTTTCATGGTTTAAAAACGAATTACATGTAAAAAATGTATCTAGACCCAAGCAAAGAATTTTAGAGGTATTTTTACCCTTAAACAATATAGAACTAGTTAAAAACTTTTTAAAGGAATATGTAAGACCAAAAATTAAATATTTTATCTATTTTGAAGAAAAGGAACACAGGGTTGATTTTGCAAAAACTATTATAACATTATTTAAAAAGGGTACAATAAAAATGATAGAATGCACCGAACGAGTAGTGTATATAGAAGACGAAAAGGAACAAAAAGCGATAGTATTAAAATATCACGAAGGAAAAACATGCCATCGTGGAATTAAAGAAACAATGGTTAGAATTAAAAGAAATTACTATTGGGAAAATTTACAGGAAACGGTCTCAGCTATAATAAATGCGTGTGGATTATGTAGGAAAATGAAATATGAAAGAAAACCTATAAAACCCTTTCAACAACTTACACAGACGCAAAATGCGCCTTTTCAGGAAATGACCACCATACCATTCACCGTATTTATAGATTTATTTAGCATAGAGGGTAGATATTATTAAACTTTAGTTGATGCTTTTAGTAATTTAGGTCAAGCAATTAATATAAGTAATCGTTCAACGCCGGAAGTAGTCCGAGCATTAATTAAATATTTTTCATTTTATGGAATCCCTAGAAAAATATCATGCGACCCTGGGACTGAATTTAATAACCTGTTAATGAAGGAATTAACAGAAATGTATAAAATTGAATTACATATTACCACACCAAATAACCCAAATTCTACAGGTAAAATAGAAAGATTTCATTCCACCATTTTAGAAATTTATAGATTGGCAAAATATGAACAAAAGTTTACAGATGCATCATCAGTAATGACATATTCAATTATGGCATACAAAATACGATTCATAGTGTAACACCATTTGAAGTAGTCTTTGGACACACAGATTCTAACAGCACATTTAATATTAGCTTCGAAAAAACATATATGCAACAGTTATTAAAGGATCATGCAAAAAGAACGGAATATTTATATAATTTTATTACTAATAGAATGGTAGAGTTGAAAGAAAGAGAAATTAAAAAGAAAGGTGGAGAAACTAGTCCCGAATTAAATGAAGGAAGCACTATTTTTGCTAAAGCAGTAAATAAGCGTCATAGTAAAGATAAACCCTTATATCAAAAGGCCCAAGTCATTGGTCCAGAGAATCGTAACACAGTACCAATAAATATAGGAGCTAGAAATAGCAAGGTCCCATTAAAAAATATTAAACGACCTCCACGCAAAGATTCAAAAGAGGTTTACTAAATCCATTAGGTACAGTGATTAAATCCATCACTGGAAACCTAGACAATGAGGATGCACTCAGATATGATAGCCTAATTCAGGATATAAATAAGAATAAAAATTTATTACAAAACAAAATTACCTTAATTACCAAAATATTGGATTATCAAAGCAACAATACTGAACTTATTTATAATAATTCTATTATTCAAAACGAACGTTTAAAGCGAATTGAAAATGATTGAATGGTTGAAAATGAAGCGAATGGTTAAAGATTTAAACAATAAAGAAAATAAGTCAATTTACTCTACTTATATATTAAGTATGTTTACAACTTTTATAAATAGTTTCAGAACAATATATATTATTTTAAATGAAATTGAAAATGCTCTTGCCTTAAGCAAAGTTTCTGTTTTACACCAGTCAGTTGTAAATTCAACAGAATTACTTGAAATTTTGATTAATGTACAAAAATCAAATAATCATTTGCTATATTCTGTAATAGAAAGTAATCTAGTTAAAATAGAACGTATGTTATTAGTTAAGGCTTATGTAAAAGGAAACCAGATAACGTTTATAATAGAGGTCCCATTGATAGATAATAATACTTACGACTTTTACCAAATTTATTCTTTACCAGTCTATAACGAGATTAAGAACAAGACCTTTATTATAATCCCTGAATATCCCTTCCTTATGGTGAAAGGTTCGTCATACTCATCTGTAGCATCACCTTGTGAAGAAATATCAAATGGGGAATTCCTGTGCACCGATAAAGAAATTGTGTCATATAAACTACCCACTTGTGTAGAACAGCTGATGGAATATCATGAAGATACGTCGCTGGGCATCCCTTATGCTGTCTATATTGAGGATATTAAGGTCCAACGCCTTTCAACATCAGAATGGATAATATATTCAAAGGATAACATAATTATGACAGATAAATGCGGAAAGGAAATAAATAAAACACCTATTAAGGGGACGTATATTCTAAAGACGGACCCAGGTTGTGAAGTTAACTTGGGAAATTTATACCTAAGGCACTTACGAAATTCATTTGGAGAAAGAACCTATAAAAGCACCCCCCGCATTAAATTAAATAAAATTAAGATTGAAGATACAGAAGCAACCCCTATAGACATGCAGGGAATAATCTTAGATGACACAAAGTATTTGACAAATTTAGTGAAGATGCAGGAGTCTATGAGTGAACTCATTCGTCATTAAAGTGAAAAGTATAAGTGTAGCGACCATAATTTTGTATGTAATCTTTTGTGTAACCTTAATATTAAGTATTTTAAAATATAGAAATTCTATTTTTAGATTCTTGTGTTTTAAAGGTCGCAACCCTCAAGAAGTTGAAATTCCTGAGGGTTCCGAACTTAGGGAGGGAGGAGTTATATCAACCCCTCAGCACCCTGTCATCATTATATAATGCAGCGATGACAGATTAACTGCTTATCAACAATAGTTCTAGTTAAGGTTTTGTTTATTTAAGATTTAATTCATGGAAGCATTACATAGTTATATCAACCCCTCAGCACCCTGTCATCATTATATAATGCAGCGATGACAGATTAACTGCTTATCAACAATAGTTCTAGTTAAGATTTTGTTTATTTAAGATTTAATTCATGGAAGCATTACATTGTAATCTGGCTTGACCACCGTCTTGAGACGGGATAGGAAGTCAGTCGATCATAGCATGAGCTTCTGCTAGGTAGTCTCCGGACAGACCCTAGCTTTCTTGTAAAAGCTCTGCCCGTTAATTATAGTTAAGTTTTAATTAAGTATTAAATGTAACTTAATAATAAAATTTCATCTTTTTAAAAAAAAGTCTTTTCTCGCTCCCGCAAACTTGTCTAGGTACAAACTCACAGCATAGCCGCCGGCGCGCGAAAACGAGGCATTTTTGACAGATCATGACAGACTGACAGATGTCAAGCCATACAAAAAGGCGCTTCAAATGCAGAGTTCGTTCAAAAACTAATCGCACCTTTAAAGTAAAGCCGTTACTAAACGAAATTATAAAATTTTACAGGAGAGCCAATATTAGAAAAAAGTCGCCGTTTTTTGTCAATAAAATCTGAGTGCAGGGTTCTTTAAGACATTTAATGAGGTCTTATTATAGATCTCTGTTTATATTATGACACGTGATTTAGGAAAGTTTTTATTTTTTATTTACAGTATTATTTTGATTTATATTATTATAGTAACACTTTACCATTAATAATTTGTTCATTATTGTATATTACTATGAAATTACAGTGCAACTGATGGTACTAAATAGAAAACTATTAAAATTTCATAAATACAATAATATTATTCAACATTTAAATTAAAAATCATAAAGTTGGCATTTGTTGTGGTGTTATAATTGTACCAAATAAAAAAAACATTCGAAATTAATAATGTTTTATTACAATTTAAAGAGAGATCCATACAATCATTTGGCATAGTTATTTATCAATCAGTCTTGAGAAATTTGTACCTTTAAATTACAGCATGTACGTATCTTACTATATTAACTACTTATTATGTACCTTATTACATTTACAATCAGTTTGACTAGGAACAAGCCAATTGGAAATAGCATTTATTTAATTTAACAAAGTTACAATCACAGCATTATTTCCCTATCCACGAAAGCTACTCAGGGCTAATCAAAGTTATGTTGACTTGTATCGCTTCATTAGAATAATGAGACAAACCTATTGCCATATAAAATATTATATAAAATAAATCTCGTAAAAAACTTAAAAATAATGTTACTTATTGTTTTTCTAAATCAATAATCATCAATAATAAGTCGTTTTAGTTTTATTACAATAACATCTCGTTTTAGTATTGCTAAAACAAGATGCTGTTGTAATATGACAATGCGTAACTCTGTGGTATTATATTACTGTTAATTAAATTCTTTATGTCGCTGTTTTTTCTGTCACTTAATTTTAATCTAGACTGATATAAAGGCTTCAACTGGAAATCTTGAAGATCAGTGCTAGTACGTGTTCGAGACGAACGATTGTTACGTAATTGTATTTCTTTGAAATCTGTATCTAAGTAGGAAGTTTTATAATAAATGCCAACGTGGTTGGAATCTTGATGTTTTTCAAATTTCATTATTTTAATGTCACTCATTCTAACTGTTTCGCCTTCAGTATTTTTTGAAAATTGAGCACCGTATGCCTCTGTAAGATTTTTTATATCAATAAAGTCTGAATAGCACATTTCGGTAACATTGTAAGGATTGCCTTTCTTTCGTGCAGTTCTGATAATGGTCACGTATTGATCTGGTGTGTACACAGGACCAGAACGTAAGCACTTTTTAACGGCTTTTTCTATCACAGAGTGAACGGAATCATTTTCGTTTTGTGTGTGCCCACTAATTAAATATTTGTGCGTAATAGTGCGTAGTAAAGTGATACTAAAAGAAATGTGTAACGTTATTATTAACTGTTTCATAAACTATGAAGTAAATTTTAATATTGAATGGAACTTAAACAAAATGTAATATTTTACTTCTAAAATTTTTATGCAAATGTACGTTGTGTAAAGAAATAAACTGTGACTTACATAAATGTCCCACTATTGTAATTAAGCATATGATTTAATTTACTCTTTACTTATTGAAAAACTGTAACTAAACAAATAGTTACTCCTTATAGATAAACGTTATTGGAATAATACCTAAAAAAAAGCCAAACTGTTACTATACAAACTGTAACATTTTATCAATGAAATTTTATTACGAATTGCGTTATTTCATAAAACAAAAACTGTGTTTAAACAAATTGAAACACTTTTCCTATTAAAACAAATTAACAACTTACCTTTTCTGTGACATACAGCCGTGTTTATCCAAATAATAACACTGTTACTTTAAACTTCCGTTATTACTCTTCTACGAACATGTTCTTACTGGTATAGACACAATATTGTATTTCGTGAGCCGAGCATAACTCGGTTTAGTAACGCTTTAATTTCCCGCTAGATGGCGTAAAATACAATATTTTACAAAAATGACAAGTTTTTGTTGCAGTTTACGTTTATTTTACATAGATGGCATTGATCACTCAATTCATGAAAATTTTCGTTTAGTAACGGTTTTACTTTAAAGGTGCGTAATGATCTAAGCGGCTTGACTTTTTTCACTATTTATTAAAACCACTGATATTTCAAGAAGTTAACTAATCTATGCGGATTGTATTCTTTTTTATAATAAAAAGTAATGTATAGTAGTTCTAATAACACCTTTTCACCTTTTTGATTATTTTTGTAACTAAAATACAGACAGTTAGCTCTATTCACCACTGTAAAAATCACATTGTTTTGATTCTAATAGAATACTTATTTCATTTTGAAACAAGTTGTGGCTTGACTCTCTTCACCACCAAAGCGACGATATGTCTATTGCTGTTTCTGCTTTTATTAACTTCATTGATGTTAATGTGCCTGTATATTCATATTCAAAGCTTAAGTTTAAGGTTTTGTTTAATATAGGTATTGTTATTCTACATTCTTTTTCCTTTGATATTTGTGTTATCTCATAATTACATGACAGGGTTGGTCTGTTCCATGTGCAGTTAGACTCATAATCCAGTGCCCCTTCCCTGTTTATGTTGAATAATGATATGACTGCCTCAGGTTGTTCTAAGCATCTTTCACAGGCATATATCATTGATACTTCTATTTCACAGTGAGGTTTTTCTACTATAAGCTCCTTTAGTTATATATTACCGAATGTTATTGATATATGACCTGGAGACACTCTTGGTTTATGGCTGTTTTACACGAGGCAAGTAACTAGCGCCAGTGCCGGGACAGTGCTGGCGCCGAGAACTGTCTCATACCGTTTACACGCGGCCAGTAGTCGAGGTTATTTTGTTTAGTGAACACACGTTCTTAGAAGTGCGGGAAAATGAGTAATCGAAAACTGTAAAAAACGAAAGTTAATAATTGGTTAAGAAAAATAACATTTCTGATGATGCAAGAATTAATTGACATGTTAGAAGAAGACTTATCGAAACAGAAACGAATTTGGGTAAGAAAATGGATAGATGACAGAGATAAAACTGGAGGTTCTGCTCTGTTGTTAACCTAGTTGAGACTTGAAGATCCTCGGGAATACAAACTGGCTTTGAGAATGACGCCAAAAAACTTTGATAATTGTCGTATGTTGTTATCAAGCTCCATTCAGCGTCAAGACACATTTATGAGAGACGCCTTGCCAGCCAAAATAAAATTGGAAATTACGCTGACATATTTGGCTTCTGGAATGTCGTTTCGGAATCTCAGTCACTTTTATCATGTATCGATACCATCTATTTCTAATTTAATACCGGAAGTGTGTTGGGCATTATATGAGTCATTGAAAACAGAGATTAAGGTAAGAAAATTATTTATTGAAAAGTATTTTACTTAAAGTAGGCTATCAAAAAATTAACAATATAAAATTATAATAATGTAGAAAACCAACAGTAGATATTAAAGTAGGCTATCAAAAATTAACAATATCAAATTATAATAACGTAGACAACAGTAGGTATCAAAAAATTAACAATCACAAATTATAATAATCTAGACAACCAACAGTAGGTATTAAAGTAGGCTATCAAAAAATTAACAATAACAAGTCATAAAAATCTTGACAAAAGTTGGTATTAAGCTGTATCAAAAGCATACTTGATAACATCAGTTGCACTGTCGCTTTCACACTCCACATTATCGTTAAGCTGAGCTCTATGAGGGGCGTTAGTGATGATCACCTGACTGGGATCTACTACATATCTTGGACTTTGTGATGAAAGGAAATGTCCCAGAGAACTGCTACCGAGGACAGCTATCTGTGTAGAATGGTTGGGATAAAATTCCAAAGAACTATTAATTGAGGCAGGCATCTGAGGTACACATCGGGGGGGTAGAATCCTAAGGAACTACTGCTGCCGCTGTTGGTCGTAGAAGCTGGACTAGGAGTATAACGATTCTAGTGAGGCTGTGCACGACTAGTAGATGCCATCGGAAAGTGTGTATTTTGGTAAATATTCACGTTTCTTCTTCTCTTTTCTATGTCTGCCAGTATACATTTAGCTAATATTTTTTGTATTTCCGCCTGTGCAATTACACATTGTTCCTCAGAGATCTTTTTCAACTGAGAAGCCACACGCTTTCCGTAAATATCACAATCACTTTCTTCGTCGGGTGGCATATTGATACTATGTGTAACATTTTTTATATCTTTTATCAATTCCGACATCTGTGACAGTTTGCTACGTTTTGACCTCCGTCTTGGTGTGGTCGGCCCGGATTCCGAAGCTCGTGAATTCGCAGTGTTTTTTTTCAGCGTTATTTTCTATTAGTTAATTATTTTCAGCGTTGGATCTTGTCTCATCTTCATCATCATCACCAGAAACAGGAATATTGTTAGGTGTGTCAGAAGTATCCTGAAAAAAAAATGTATCATCAGTTATAATAACGAATAGCTTAATCGAATACAGGTGTAAATGTAGTCATTTAAACATAATATCTACCTACACACACATTATACCAATAATAATAATACATACAGAAAAAAAAATGTTTTTAACATTATTATTATTTTTCCTTGGCAGATTCCAGACCACTTTCTCAATTAAACTATCATACTCCTCAAATCACGACAAACCCAAAAATTATGTCTTCTGTGTACAAACGTGCTACAAGTACATCTAATCACTGTATATTTGTAAATTGTTTTAAAACGGAACGTTTACTGGTACCTTTATGTATAAAGTATAATTATTGTTATGACAATGTTTGGATAAATTAAAAATAAATTCTGTTTGTCTTATTTTTGACTCCAGTCAACAGTATGAGCATAGTGTCCATTGTAAAAAGAGAAAGTATTCAATAATAATAAATACCCCTAGGTAGTAGATACTATAGTGGCGGCTTTCAGTCACAACACAGTATGCGGGACTCTCGGGACTGAATTCGGTGATTATACCATGAGCGGGTAACGGGTATTATGTAAATATATACACTATAATTCGAAATTCTTACTAATATAAGGGCCTTACTCTGTTTTTAGAGTAATAACGTTCGTTCGTGTATGACAATAGGTACTTTAAAGATTTTGAGGTTATTTTCGATTTTATTAAATTACTCTGAAACCCCAGTTTTGTTTACAAAGAAATTTTTATAAGACCTAATATGATAATCATAGACTGTAAAAAAATAAAGTTTGGTTATGACGCAACTTGGTACGGGATTCCATACATTTATGGGCATTCTTTATATTATTGAATTCAGTAATTTAGTAATAATTTGTAGTAATACTTTAAAAATTATATGATATTGAAATCAGCAGACATCTAATCATTTTTAGTTTTATTTCAAAAATAAGTTAATGACAAAAAATATTTTTAAAAATTCCACTTGCAGTTTTTTTTAATTTCTACACATGGAATTTTTCTTAATTTTCTCATTGATAATTTATTTAGTTAAAAGACAAATTGAGAATTGTCAAATGTCTGTCAATTTCAGTATCATAAAATTATTCATAAAATCAACTATAATAAGCTTGAATTACAGATACTCAAAAAAATTAATTTTTGGTTAGGTTCAAAAATAGTCTATATGGCGGGCGTAGAATAAGCTTTATAAATCATATTAAATTAAATATCTAATTAAAAGTATTGTTTATTATATTTTTGACTGTGATTTTAGCAGACATTCGACAATTTTTTAAAAATTTATAATTAATTTCATTAATTAAACAATGATAATATAAAAAAAATACACTTATAGAAAATTTAATAAACTACATGTGCAATTTTTTTTTTATACACATTATTTATTTATTTAAAAATTTAAAAAAATCAGCTATCGACTGAATTCACGTTCATTTATATTTATGTATTATTAATACTTGAATATTTAATAAGTACAAATCACACATGCTCATACAAATAATGCATAAATTATAACCTACCTACCTAGCATCCACGTGTTTATTAGATGTTCCGGCATTATTATTTACACCACTTTCTGCCATAGTTTATACAATTATCACTTTACTTTAGAGAAATAAAATGATAAATATTATAACTTCACAATAATAATATTAATTATCAACATTTACAAAAACTTCAATATAAATCAAAACTTTAGAATTTAAGAAAATATTGCTCACTGTATCTATGATTAGAGTACGACTGAAATACTATATATATATTTATCATTTGAAGACGCTGTAGAGTATATATTATATACCTGGCTATACACAAGTATACACACACACGCTTGAAAAGTGAAAGTTGCGCAGAATAGGTTGCGCACGAAAACGTAACGAGGACATTCGTTCAGTAGATTTTTCTCCTCATATTTTTTTCATACCGGGGGCCGTATATGAAAATCGATTCGTAAGGAGTAAACTCCAAAAAAATATTTTAAAAATCACAAACACCGTCGGGTGAAAAGGCTAGTATAAAAAAGTTGGTAATTTGAACAGGCAATGGATATATAGCTCCCACAAAATCATACGACTCAATAGGCTATGGTCACATGTTCCCCACATTATTATTTGCCTTATTTTAGACAATTTTGCAAGAAATCAACTAGAAATAATGTAAATCTTGATAGAAAAACTCAAAATCTGTAATATATCAAAAAATTGCAGGACTTACCTTTCTTTGTTTCGCCATAATCTAAATAAAACTTGCACAGTCACACAAAAACAATGCCGTAACGGACAGTCAAAACTCAAATGGCTGCCAGTGTCAAATACTTTCGGATACACTGAGTTTGCAAAATCGGATCCACAGAGTAAATATTTATGATCAAATTATGACAGATTGTGGGCTTTCCGCTACCAAAACCTGGCTACGGCATCGAAAAACTGTCGAGAAAAAAATGTGGGAAGCATTCGTCCGCGGTCTGTTAAAGGGTTAAAATAATAATGGCATGTAGAAATTTATATTTTTGCGTAGTTACGATTAGGTACGACCAGTAATGTCTATTTTGTATTGCTTATCACTTTTAATGCCCAATTATGTAGGTAATTACTCTCTGTGCCTAGCGTTTTATCAGGGAAAATAAATTGTGATATTTTCCCGCAGTAAAAAATAACCTACGTAGTATGTATTAATCCAGGGTATCAATTAACTCCATACCAAATTTTATTAAAAAACGCTCCAGCCGTTTAGACATTTCCCGTTCACTACTTCGGTACTTACATGTTATTTACGTCAATAAATCAGAAGTAAAACTGATGTCAAAAATATGTAACCCGTAGCTGGTTAATCATTTTATAATGTGTATTGTAATATTAATGTATGTCGTATTAAAATAATTTATTTAGAAATTAACTATTAAAATGTTTATCTTATGCTTTTGATTAAGCAAATAATTTAAAAATTAACCTGATAAATCCATGTTACAGTAATAATACCTACCTATTTATTTTTATAAAATTACACAACATTAATATTTCTTCTGAGTCATCTTCTTCGTGCATTGGACGCCCTATCACATTCTCAGTGTTGAGCACTTTTTTGTAATAATTTAATTGAACTAACAATGCCCAATCTTGGCCAAATTGCGTTACTAGCAGTTTGCGAACATCAGTTAGTTTTGCCTCTTTAACTGGTACTTCGATTGGCAGTCTCTGGACTAAAATTGTGAAAAGATTGGCCACGTTTATTTATTAGTTTAGCCACACCTGTATCAGAATGGTAAGACATTTCACTACGCACTTGAACTTGATGTCTATGTAAAGTTATAACGAATCTTTTACATTTTGTTATTTGAAAGTGAAAACTTTGCGTCGACTCAATTCATGTCTGCTTTGTGTCTTAAAATCAAATATCGGAATGTCAGTTCCTTGACGCAAAACCGTCGCGTGTTATTTTATGACATCCAGATAGTCTTGGGATGCTAATATCGTTTCCAGTTTTATGAATTATTTTTCAGTTAATGCAAATACACGATCTGAGGGCAGAAATGTGTGTGTGTGTCCAGTCACTGGAAAAATTATTTCGATGCTTTTTACATTTTGGGAGTTTAAATATAGCCAGTTCATCAGAGCACTTAACAAGATAGAATTTTTGTTTTGGCCTCCTCAACCATCGCCAACAGGCCATGAGACGTATCTTTTCTATTCCTGCAGTGTTAAGTTTATTCAAACAGTCTATAAATGCCGAACCAATTTCGTTGGACCCTTTGTGGGCAATTACTTCCGTCCACGTGTATGAATACACGTTGTCTTTGCAGATATTATTATGAGATGATCCTCTAACGATTGTAAAATTGTATAAGTACAATTGACGTGAGTAGTAAACGGATTGATCCGGTATTTTGGGTAACGGCAAATTTTCTGACAGCCAAAAGAAAGGAGTAAGTATCTCATTATCGTCTTCTTTTTAGAGGAGTTTAAAAAATACCTTTGCACGAAGTTTGTGAATACGTAATTCCGTCATAAGTCTGACTTTTTCTCTATCATCTTTTTCTACTTTTATTTTTTCGTTCAGTTGGAGGCAATAGGTTTTCTTAATGCTTTATTGGCTTGACATTTCTTATAATCTTTGATTTAATTTTCTATATCGGATCCCATGTTTTTCTATTGATATTTTTCTTTTATTTGTTATATCAGTCTAGAGGAGCTAGGTGACTGGGAATGGAATATCAATTCATGGTTTTCTCATATAGTTCTGCACTAAAATTGTACCCAGATCAGAAGAATGTGTTTTGTGTTGGATAGCATCAGTTGAATTACTACAATAATCAATATAATACCCTTTCTGTGAATACTGAGGTGATGGGATTAGATAAAATAACAATTCGCTGGTTTGCGAGAAAAGCGACGGAACTAAAAGTAATTGATTTTAGAGAATGGCATTTTTAATTTCTTTATACTTAAATGTTTTAGTGCATACCGCTAAATGTAATTGATTTATTGAGGGTTTGACTTTACTGATTAAAGGAAAAGGAGAATGGGAAAATTTGTATGGAGCGTGGGCTTTCCGCGGCCAAGAACAATTCTAACATACAGTAGGCTAGTTGCCAATTTTTCAGAAACATGTTTAAAACATGTCTCGTAGTCAATTAAACTATAAATATAAATATTTCAGTAAAATTCAAATGTTTACATGGTTTATTTTACATTTTTATTAAACTTATTTAATTTTCGAGCCAAAACACTACGAACTGTCATAGCGTCTTGTATGACGTCACGCCCTGACAAGCAACAGAAACTTTGTAGTTTGTTCACAAAACTATCCGTCAGTAGGAAACATTACGAAAATGATGACTTTAAAGTTTTATAAGTGCTGTGCTGTGCCATTATGTGAAAATACAACAATCACAACACCTAATGAACTATTTATTTCCGTACCACAAGACCAAAATATACGGAAAAAGTGGCTGCAACTTGCAAGACGGGACCGCACCACACCAGTCATAAATTGTATTTTTGTGAAGACCATTTTGATGTAAGTTTTATAATTTAAGTAAAAGTAGTTTATTGTTAAGTTAATAATACAAGTTCAACTTTTAAGTCAATTACAATGTATTTTATAAGTTTAATTTTAATAACAAACAAATTCATTTTGTTTAATGGCTATGTGTACTAATAGGGTTTTTATGTTTTCTACAGTTACCGAACTATATGGAGTATCATATCATGGGATATATTGCTCAAATACGCACAAAACTATGTTTTTTCCAATAAGGTAACATTTTGGTTTCTATTAATTCAGTAACAAAGTCCTCTTCATATTTTACATTTATAATTTTAACATTTTTATTGTTGTCACTATACTCAGGATCTGCTACACAGAAGAAACAGTTGTTCTTTCCAGATAAAAACATTTGGATTTGCATTTGTGTGTAAAATTTTATATGAGGTTTGTTATCTTTAACATAATTTTCATAAGTTCTAGCACTTAATGGACACTTTATTTCTATGATCCCTCTCTCACAGATTCCATCAGGGGAACCAGCAATCATTGGGTACTTTTTGCTTAGCATAAGTCCACATTGATTTATTTTTAAACCAAGCTTCAATTCGTCTGCTTTTCAAACGGAGTCCTCTAAAAGCCTACCTCTTTCTATTGCCTTGGTGTCTGGAATTTTACCACCCATTATAACAGCTATTAGTGATCTGTCATTAGTCTTACATCGACTAACTTCAAAGGCTCGTGAAGCTGTAATTCTCCCATATCTCAGCTCAAACCAAAGGTTGCTCTTGTACTGCTCCCTGGTTTCTTTCTCTACTTTCTGTATCAAAGCATCTGTTATTTGTATTTTCTCCAAAAATGTTTCACAATTTTCCTCATGATATAGTAAAACTAGTTGGTGCAGAGATACAGTAGTGGTTTCTTTTAAACATGAGCTAGATGAATATTTTAATAGCTCGCAGTTGTATAGTTTTCTTTTCTTGCCTAGTTCCAAAAATTTTGTCAACACAGCTGGATTTTTTGGGATCTCCTTTAGATAATTCCTGGGCTGTAATAAATTTAAAACTAGTATCAACCATTGAAAGTTTGGATTTTTTCCAGTAACATTCTATAGAGGTGCACGATGGTTCCTTACTCCTCCGATGAACCCACATAAGGAAAGAAATTGAGTGTTTATATCCACCCTGGGCAGCAACACAATCGTGACACTCCACGGAACAAATAACATATTTTTCTTCATCAATAACTAAAGTCACTGCATATAATTTAGTGCGAACTTTATGCTCGGGGCATATCTTGCATTTGACGGTGCAAAATTTTCCATTACGCTTCAGCTGAACGTAACTTATAGCTTCATCGCCATAGGCACAGATTAAGAATTAGTTACTACATAACAGATGCGACCTTAGAGTATACATTAGCAAGCTATAGAGCGCGCGCATCGCTCGTTCCCCATTGTGCCGATCGTAAGCAGAAGTTCTATAGATACTTCTCTATACGTAAAACGCAAGTCTAGTGATGTTCCATGCGCCATCGTAAGACGCTTATAGGAAAATATCGATAGTTGCCGTATGTATAGGTTTATGGGGTTTAGTGATAGATAATAAATAAAACAAATAATTTAATTAAAACCCATTATGTCAGAGACCGTCAGCACCCGTGGGTCACATACAACATCAAACAAATGATGAAATGTCGGGACGAGGCGCACAGACGTGCACGCACTACTAAAAGCCAATCGCATATTGACTATTATAAAAACCTTAAGCGGGAAGTATCTAGTGCGCTTATCAGGGAAAAGGTAGCCTATTTTGATATGTACATCAATGCCAATATTAAGTGTCCACAGCTTATGTGGAAATATTTAAAGAAAAGAATAGATGTGCAAAAGCCTAAGTCTGATTTATTGCTGCCTAGTCATCTTTCTGACACCAACCTCATCAATAACTTCTTTTTGGACATTCCTGGTACTGGTGCGGTGCCCCAGTCAGCGCTCGACTACTTTAATCATCACTTGTTTGGGGCATGTAAGTTTAGCTTTTTTACGGTTAACGACAGCGAAGTCCTCAAATATATCAAAACTTGTAAGTCTAACGCGGCGGGCGCTGACGGCATCTCTCTGGACATGTTATCCATTGTTAGTCGTTTTCCGGGATGCCTAAGTGTCATTACTAAAATAATTAACACTTCTCTTACAACTTCTACTTTTCCTAAGTTGTGGCACCTAGCAATAGTTAAACCGTTGCCTAAAAAGGAAAATGTAAGTGAATTAAAAGACCTTAGACCAATTAGCATATTGCCTTGTATGTCGAAAGTTTTAGAGAAGGTGGTAAATGACCAAGTGAGTAGGTTTTTAGATGAGAACAATATATTACCTCCAGTACAGTCTGGTTTTCGCAGTCGACATAGCACGACTACTGCGCTAATTGATGTCGTGGACAATATTATTTCGGCTCAAGACGCAGGCGAAGCTACTATTTTGGTGTTGCTAGATTTTTCGCGAGCTTTCGACACTATCAGTATCCCCTTGCTGTTAGCTAAATTAAAATTCTACGGATTTAACGACGACGCTATCGCTTGGTTCTCAGACTATCTAAGCAACCGGTTTCAAGTAGTCGAACTAAAAATTGATAACGGCACATCAACACGCTCTGATCCATTAAGAGCAGATAGGGGGGTACCTCAGGGATCGGTGGTGGGCCCTCGCCTCTTTTCACTCTACTGTGCAGACATCATTAATTACATCAAACATTGTAAATACCACATATATTGTGATGACATCCAGATATACATATCTTTCAAGTCATGTGATGTAAATAAGGCAGTAAAAAAGCTAAACGAGGACCTAGCGCGTATTTCTGAGTGGTCTAATGCGAACGCTTTAGTACTTAATCCTAGCAAATCTCAGTACATGATACTAGGTACGAAATATCAGATACAAAAAATCGTTCTTGCACAACCGCTAATATGTGTTCACAATGATGATATTCCAAGGGTCACTGAAGCGCGCAACTTAGGAGTTATAATGGACGGAGGGCTTAAATTTGAGAAACATGTCGTTAGAACGGTCAGTCGTTGCTTTTACAGGTTGAAAGTACTATATAAGATAAGAAAGTTCATAGCGGAACCGTTGCGTCGAACCCTCTGCGAGTCGCTGGTGCTTTCAAATTTAAATTATGCAGACGCAGTGATAGGTCCCTGTTTACTCGCACGGTCTAAGAGTCTTATCCAAAAGGTACAGAATGCGTGCAGTAGGTATTGCTGTGACATCCCTCCGCGTGCTCACGTGACGCCTTATATAAACAACTTACGGTGGCTCAAAATGGATGGTCGCAGACAATTACACTTTGCCACTATTTTATTTGGAGTAGTAAAATTCAAAACACCGGCCTACCTATATGATAAATTACAGTGGGCGTGCGATAAACAGCTGTCAATGACCACTAGGGGATCGGACTATCTAATAATTACTCCCCTACACCGCACTTCTATGTTCCGAGGTAGCTTCAGATACCTAGCAAGCAAAGTCTGGAACAACCTTCTGCCGCCGCAATTTCGAGCTCTAAAAACAATAAATAATTTTAAATTAAAACTTAAATCTCTACTACTGAAAGAACAAATTGCAATGATGTAATAAAATATATATATGTATATATATGTATGTGTGTATGTGTATATGTATATATATATATATATATATATATAATATATATATATATATATATATATATATATATATATATATATATATATATATATATATATATATATATATATATGTATATATATATATATGTGTATATATATATGTATATGTGTATGTATGTATGTATATATATATATATATTTGTATATCCTACTTATATAATATTCTATTTATATAATGCTTTACTAATTGATTTAATTGCTATACTATTAATTATTATTATTTAATGAATTAATTTTTTATTACGCTAATTATGACATCACATATACTACTTACCGTTCGGGTTGTAAGCTGAGTCATGGCGGTTTACAGGTGGACCGTAGTCGCCTTCAAGGTCAGGTACCAATTTTTCAGTAAAATGGTTGAGCTATCAGTTGTACTGCCCACATCATATCTCTTATTACAACACTTTGTTCTATTTTATTTCGTAGCAATTACCTAAATGTATAAATATCTATTTTTATCTTAAGTATATTAATTATGTATAATACTGAATTACCTAAGTATGTTTAAAAATATAACATAAGATCAACATTAAACCTACCTTTCTATACTTGTATTGCGCTAGCATGTAAATAAGTTTATACTTATTTAGCAAATAAGTATTTAATAGATCTTGTTATTTATAATATTATTTATCTCGTGATAGTTGCTATGGACAGGCCTGTGGCTACTGGCTAGCGTTGCGCGCGTCTGCCCCTTGCAACATAGCTGTAGTCACTATGGGAAATGTGTGCGGGGCGTGCGGAGGGCGCGGGTGGCGTGATCGCTGCATTGTCCATAGCAGTGAGACACACTATTAATATACATATATATACATATATATAGCATCCCATAATATAATTTATCTTTCGCTCGTTTATGTATTTATGTAACTTTCTAATGCGGTTGCTGAGTGTAAATCTGTACTTCAAATGGCAAAGCTAATGGAATCACATAATACCAGGCACTGTGGTGTTCACACCGCGGTGATACGCCTGAGTGATGTCCATTTCGGCAATAGGACATTTCACATTACGCTGCCTACCTTCCTATCCGCACGCATCTTGGCGTGCGTTAAATTTTAGTAGGTACCTACTCATTAAACAAAAAACAAAGCAAAATACTATTATATAATACTTATTTCTGTTTTTGTTATTGCGTTTCATGTTATTGTGTCTTATAGCGTAAATCTATGTATGTAATGTAATGTCTTATTTTGTCGAATAAATGTTTTATTATTATTATTATTATTATTATTAATAATATAATCATACTTTTATTCTACAAATTAAATAGTATTTAGCAGTTTAATATGTACAAAATATGTTTATGTCTAAGTATATGGAAATACAAAGTGGAATTTTATCATAATTAAGTTTTGAATGTTTTTATATATGTCTTAAAATGAACCTACCCTTTTTTACATGTTTATTGAGAATACCTAACTTAACACATAATAATAGTATGTCTGAAGATCATCTTATTATGCTTTACTGCCCCTTAAAAAGTGTTAATTTATTGTACAATTGTCTTTTTGTTTCTTCGATATTACTTTTGCGTACGAGATATTTTATTCTTATGTCTACATATTTTTGAATCACTGCACGTAATAAATGTACTGAGTGATTGTTGCTGGGTGACTGTTCAAATATGTGTTCATGTAGACATTTAAAAACATCTCTCCCTATAAACAATTTCATAGTTTCATTTACTACGCTGAGAGCTGTTAAATTGACATTTTTTTTTGGTGCTACAGTTTTTTTGATAACTGTTTCTGTCTGCACACAAATGTCTATGACGTCATTAGAGGGATGTTTGAGTCCACCTCTGTCTTTTAATACTTATAATAAATTTATGATAATGACTACTGTTATCTCTAGATAACAGTGCACTCTGACATTCTTCGCAAATATTTTTTCTAAGCAAATGCCTAACCACATAGCCAGCTATATAGGAAATAACATGCTTTGATGCTACAGACAAAAAAATCGTGGCTTGTGATTTTTCTGTCTGAAGCATTAAATATTTACAGTAATTGTGATCTGCCAAGAATTGTGAATCTTTTATTTCGCTTACATCAGTTTGGGATCTATAACCCCTTGTTGTTAAATTGATGTGGTCAGTGGACGATGAGCAGTACAACAAATTTATGTTCTCTAAAGGAAAGCAATTACCCTTCCCAGTTTGTCTTAACTCCATATGAGTAAGGAGTTTTTTATATTGTGGCAGTTGGATTATGCATTACCGCTAGTTGTCAGTTAAAAAAAAAACATTATGTCAGTAGGAGTATATAAGGGCTGTCGCGAGATGACAGGGCCTTTTTTTCCTCCTGCTAGAAGAAGAATAATTTTTATTGTTGAAGTTTTTCCAGTATCTTTTAATTCTTAATCCCGTGTATCACGGTGAGTAATTTAGTATATCTGTGTTGTGAATGTTTGTAAAATCATGCTTGTATTAAAACGCAGTATTCTTACATGTAAAATATCATCCTTCTAAATTAGTTGTCAATTATCTGATTAGCCATACCACGTGCTATCATTTGTAGTTTCATCTCACATTCTTTCATTGTCAAAATATTAGGATATTTGTATCCATGCCTTAATTATTCTGTTTATCATCTTTTTTTAATTTGTAATGGTCACACAGCCAGTGATATTTTAATCGTTTGGGGTTAAAATCACGCATGGCTGTGGGACCGGACTCCTACCGACACGTTATCGTGAATATTTCAGGAACTTGATTTGGGGCACGAAACACCGCCAACTACAGCATTCGAGGCACCAATTAAAAGGACTTATATCTAGCTGGAGTTCAGAGTGCTGATAGTCATTGGACGGGGATTTATTTTTTTATTGAGACGATCTATCTACGACGAACGGACGCAGCGGTGACGGAGAAGCTTCCAGGAGTTGGAGCCCTATCTCGCATCCACCACGTGCTAGACACCTGGATCCTCAGCTAAGTTCCCACGTGGTTTAAAGCCCCCACCACCTTGACACCAAGAGGCTAGACCAGTCTGTACGGCCTTCTGCCCACGACCCCTTTTTTTTAAAATATATATTATTGTCACGGAGATCCTTTTTTTATTTTAACAACACCCGTCACAATATATTGATTTGAACTGCAGAGCAGATGGGTTATTATTAAACCCACCGTGAGACCTGATTGCAGAAAACAATAATTCAATGTGATCTTGGCTAATCTTGTACATAGGGATGAATTTTAAACTTCTATCTTTTTCTATAAGTCTCTTAAAAAGCGCTTTCATGCTAGCAATACAAATGCAAAGACCTAAGAAGCCAACTTTATTTCTACTACTTATGAGTTTGTTGTCATCTAACGTAGTTCAATTTTGTATATATTTGAACGCTGAATCTAAAAACGAAAAATATTTAAATTTATTTTTTTCAATTATTGGCTGTTTGAAGTCTCTACCGGGGAATTTATGTGAGTTAAGTACATCGAATAAGTTATTCATTAAGTGTGTGAATTGAACAGTGGCCTCTGAATTTTCGAAGTTCATGATATTCAATTCTTGGTCACAGAATTCTGTTGCTTTAGCTACACTGTAACTGAATAGTTGTACCGCAAGTTTAACTTTCATTTTTTGGTCCTTAAATTCTATGTGCCGTGACGTCAATTTATTAGCAAAATGAAATGTTTCCTGCTCCTGTATAGCTTGTAGGTCTGAAAAATGCTGCCATTTTATTTGACCGCCCTCGCCATCTTTACATACATTCCATATTACGTACAAGCTTTACCATATGACATGGATCCAAGAAAATTACAACTTCATTGCCTGTAGATGGATGTGCAAATGATGTCTTAAAATTTTCCTCTTCAAAGCAGCATCCAAGCAATTTGGCCATATCAATATTCGATGGACATCCATCAAAAGTGACTGACACAATATCAATATTTGCTTCGTGACAATTCGCTAAGCACATATTAACTAAATTTGCCATTTGCTGTGCTGAAACTCCATTAACAAGGAAGTATCCTACTTGTAACTTCCAATTTTCATTTATTGCAACCAGTAAAAAGACTATAGCCTGTGTTGCTAATTCAGTTGAGTTTTCAGAAGTTTCTCCTGCACCATAATCAACGTAACCGTGTACACAGGTTCCATCAAATTCTTCTAGTTGCCGTATTGACATTTCATCAAAAACAAAGCTGCAAATTATTTTTCTTTCACTCTTCTGGGATTTCTCTTTTAAAACTCTAAATGCTTCTTCGGTGAAACCGGGCAAGGCATTAACAGTGCTGTACCATTTTCTGATTGTGCTGGGATGAGGGAGACATGTATTAAATGAATCTCGCACGTAAGCATATGCCTTGGGTGAATAAAAGTGCAAGGTCAAGGCAAATGCTCGCAGCTCTGGAGAATATGTTTTACCTTTGTGACGTATCCTTTGGAAAAGCACTTGCACCACATACTTCCAGGATATCATTATGCTCTTGTGTAATTAATTCCTTTTTCCGAAGCTCAGAAAGCATTCCCGTCAGGGACTCAATTTTTTTGATCAAGCGATTTCGTTGCCCGTATAATGCATTACAACGCAATCGACGTCGTTTTGCGACTTTATCTAAATAAAGGAGACGACGTTTTAGTTTTAGCTTTCGTGGAGTGTCAGTTGGGTTCGGGGTATAATCGTCAGGTAACAACATTGATGATGGTGTCTCGCCACTTGATGTAGATGGCGGTGCTTGTTGTACTAAATTTGAATTGGCCTAAAACAAACAAAATAGTAACGTCACATTCGAAAATAATACAAAAGAATAATGTAAACATTTTAGATAGACTTAACCTTAGATTGTACAAAAGTATCATTTAATTTAGTATTTAAAATAAAATGCTACCAATACCATCTATTCTTAAATAAAAACTTACTTTGAAGTCCAAAGTGCCACCTTCAGCTACTGCCATCAATTCACCCGTAGGTGGAACCACGTTCACAGAATTATTTGCTTCGTTCTAAAATAATACAAAAGAATAATAAAATTAATGAGAACACTTTAGATTGACTCTTTGTTCTTTTACAATTAAGATAAGATCATACCTCTAGATGAAGCTCTGGTATAGCACCTTCAACCAGCTTGCGGAGCCCATGTTTTGTTTCTGATATAAATGAAGATTTAAAATGAACGGAGCAAACGAATCTTCGAATGTTCGGTTCCCAATTGGGCCTCTTTATGGCTTTAACCCAAGCATTTATTACATCACGGGATTTCGGAAATCTAAAACAAATATAATTATTAGGTGAATTCTTAAAAAAAAAAATATCACATTTGATAATACAACATACTAAACCTACATAGTCCTATAGGATACCCAATATATTTGTTACAATATTTTTTTTATTTAGAGAACTGAGATCCATATTTTTAAATAACTAAGATTTATAATCAAATACCAACACAAATATACTACAAACATATTTTATTTATTACGCGATTGACTTTCTTGATCTGTTAAATACCATGTACCAAAAATGTATGTGTACATAAAAAATCGTAATCGTAACAGATGCCTTGAAACGACGCTTATGCATGACGATTGACGATACTACCCCAACACTAGCTCATTGCGGAGAGAGCGGGGCTGGAGGGGTCGTGCAGCGGCCCCCGCCGCGCGCCTCTCCCGCCATCCCGCCAACCCCTACAGAATTTTGTTGATTATCATTTATATAACTAAAAATACTACTTACCGATGAAAGGAAATATTGTTATTCTTTTTGTTTTGTTTCCTTGAATCATTTTTACAGCATGGCACCGCACATTTCACCATTATTACAAATTATTTTACCAAATATTGCTCTTCGAAACTACCACGGCAAGCTTTGCACTGCGTCTAAATTGACGTAACCTTGAAATCTCACATTGTTCACACTCGTGCTTACAGTTCATACCTTGTTAGAAGCACTCTATAGCTTGCTAATGTATACTCTAAGGCATTAACTTCTTTAACACATTCACTGCTACTTATTATCTTGTCTCGATTTGGTTTATCACAAGATGACCCTGCAGATAAAGCAGTGGAAGTTGAAGCTGAAGAAGATGAGCCGAGGGAAGACGAGTCGAGTTTATTAATAAACGTGCGATATGTTAATAATGACTTTAATCTGTATAGAATGCTATCCTTTTCTGTTAATATAAATGTATGCACTCGCATATGTGTCGCTTAACTTCAAACTCGGTTAAATCCACTAAACATACTTTAGAGATATTTGAAAGAAATTATTAAAGTTCTTACTTGATGGTTTAATGCAGTGGTTCCCAAACTCTTTTGTTTCATAGACCACATTCAAAATGTTGTTGGATCCGGTGAACCCCCTGCATCTACATTCTACATTACTACCAATTTCTAAGTTTCGAAAAAAAAGTGAAGATTAGATCTATCTATGGAAACTTGAGTTGTGGCTGAGTTTCAACAACGAATTAACAGTTTTCGAAAAAAAAAAAGGTTAGAATTGATTGCTTGATAGGGTTAATTATTTGATAATAAAAGTAGGTAGACTAAACAAATTTTCAATTAAATTTTAATTAATTGTGTTGTGAGTGGATGTCGAAAAAGCAAAATTGGCGAATCGAAAAAGTGACTCCAACCAACTTTACTGTTTTGAAATCTACGGTGACTCAGCACAAGGACCAATCAATTATCACATATTTTATTTAGAAAACGTCCCATTCGGAGTGGTAAAAAGAAATATAGTATATTTCCTTGTGTCGTAGGTGGGTTATATATATTATATATTCAAATATATAAATTATAACACTAATAATTATTATTGTTTTAACAGTCATAATATATTCAAAATTAAACACTTATTTACAACGTGATGTAACTTCTACAATGGTAATCACAAAAAAATTATAATTTTAATGAGATGGATGTAATCGATGGATTAATAGCAAATTATCAATATTTGGCATGAGTTTTGTAAGGAATAACTGCAAATCTCCCCGTTCTGTGATATTCAATCTGTTCCTTTTTTTTTGTTACTAAGTTTGTAACGACACTAAAGCTTTTTTCGACTTTTGCGCGATTCCCCACAGTCCAGGATATTTTTCGGGTATTTCTGCCTGCAGCCAAAATTTTTTATACCCTCTTTTAAATGTCACTTTCAGCTCCTTATTAGTGCTAAGCTCGAGTAGCTCCTCCTGTAATATTACATTCTCCACTTCCGTTTCATCAAATGGATTTATGATCCATGGTGGTATTTCCATCGACAGAATATCTTCAAATCTGATTTTAAAAACATCATGCAGGGCAATCAAATGTTGAACGTATGTCTGAATATCTTTATCAAGGCATTCTACCTGCGATTAGTTTGAAAGCTGTGAAAATTCGCGCCGACCAATATTTACTTTCATAAATTTCAATACCAATAAAAGCTGAAATTACACTCTTTTTTTTTAATAAAAATAATTGTTGTTGTTGGTAAAAGCCCTTGTAATTGTAAGTTGAGGTCATTAAATTTTTTGAACAAATCTGTCTAATACGCGATCTCTGCTTTAAAATTGATTAGGTTTTTTTTAAATCAGGATCTTTACTTTCCAGAAATTCTGAAACTGAGTCAAAAAGTGAATAAAATCTTGATAAACATGCACCTTTCGACAACCAGCGTACTTTGGTATGTAACAGCAATCGTTGGAAGTTTTCATCATTTTCATCGTACAATTGTGCAAATAAGCGCAACTGCATTAATCACAAATTGAAGCGATTGGTGCAATCTATCACTCAAATTTTTCGCTACTACATGTTGTCGGTGGATAACACAGTGAATTGCAGTTACCTCTGGTATAATTTTTTTAAGAAGACCTATAAACCCACGATATCGCCCGACCATGGCAGGAGCTCCATCTATTGCCACCAAAATAACCTTTGTAAATGGAAAAAATCACTCAGGAGATTAAATATTGATTCACCTTTAGTGTCCGTCTTCAAAGTTTTCGCGAATAGTAGCTGTTCATGAATTTCTTCGCCGATAACAAATCGAACATATGCCAATAATAATGATTCATTGTCAGGTAAAGTTGACTCGTCCAGTTCAATAGAAAAATGAGTTATTTGCAGATAATCACACAAGAAACTTTCAACATCAGAGCTCATTTCATCAATACGTCTTTGTACAGTGTTGTTACTCAAAGGAATTCTTTTAAATACAAGAACAATAAGAACAGTTTTTAAAACCTCTTCAACAGCAGGTAAAATTAACTGTTCTCCAACGGTGTGCGGTTTTCCAGATTTTGCTATAAGTAATGAGATATTGTAAGATGCCCGCAAACCATCATCGTTGCTTTCAGACGTTGAAGCGAACATACTGTGCACGGTGGGTCACTTTTCATATTTTTCCTTTAATGTTTGAAAATATTTAAAATCTTTACTTATTTTATCAGGATTACCTATTTTATCACCTTCTTAGGTGGTCTTCCAGCTTTGATGGTTTCATAGAGTCATTGCTCAAAACTTTGTTGCATAAAAGGCATGTGGGCAATCGTTTATCTGCCTGCGATGGAAGAAAACCAAATTTTAAATATTCAATACTGTACTGACGACACTTCTTCTTAGATTCGGTCATGTTTCGTATTAATTACCTACCTGTAAATAATAAATAAAAAAATTCAAGTTTTAATACAAAATGTTGAAAAATGCGCCCTTTTAGCATTAGGCACGCGATATTATATTATATAGGCAGGTAGGTAAGGTATAGGTACAAATAGGCAGGTAGGTACTTATTTTTCCGACACTGGTAATCACTAATATCGATTCACTTTTCTTTATGAAATTTCGGAAACAAATGAGTAACGTTTATCCGTGACATTCGTTTTTATATTGGTGAAGAATTAAACATTTTTTTTAGTACAAGTAACATTATTGAAAAAAAAAACTTGTTCAGCAAATTCAGCAATTAAACTGTCCATTCTCTCAAAAACCTGATATTTATATCGGATTTATCTACATTTGATGTAATAGAATGAAATTTATCTATGTTTGAAAAAACTCACTGTGGATTTGTAGAGTATATATATACTGTATTATCTATGTTGTAGTGTTTTGATTTAATAGATCTGCATTTAGCTAGATTTGAAAAATAAAACTTAGAACTAGCGATGTAGCACTGGCGAAATCACGGTATACTATCGCCAGTAAAAACGATAAACTATAAATAAAACAAACTATAAATAAAAAATGTATTTATTTTTAAAAAAATACACATCTTCATTTTCTTCTTCGTGCATTGGACGCTATCACATTCTCACTGTTGAGCACTTTTTTGTAATTATTTAATTGAACTAACAATTCCCAATCTTGGCCAAAATGCGTTACTAGCAGTTTGCGAACATCAATTAGTTTTGCCTCTTGAACTGGTACTTCGATTGGCAGTCTCTCTGGACTAAAATTGTTAAAAGATTGGCCACGTTTATTAATTAGTTTTAGCCACACCTGTATCAGAATAGTAAGACATTTCACCACGCACTTGAACTTGATGTCTATGTAAAGTTATAACGAATCTTTTACATTTTGTTATTTGAAAGTGAAAACTTTGCGTCGACTCAATTCATGTCTGCTTTGTGTCTTAAAATCAAATATCGGAATGTCAGTTCCTAGTAGGGTTGCCAACTCAGTTGATCAGAAATCCGGGAGATAAAAAAAAGTAATGAAAATCAAAAATATTTTACTTAGTTGTATTTTTTTACACTGCGAGTAGCTTGTAGTACCTTTTGATTACAAACAATAAAATCATAGAATTCTTTACGAGTACATGTGTAATTGAAATTCGTGCACACTTGTATTTCAGATTTTACATGTGTTTCACTCAACCGATTGCGACTTTTTGACCACAGTTCATTTACAACGCTAAAAACACGTTCAGCGGCGGCGTTTGAAACAGGGATTGATAGAATGAATGTAACAAGTTTTTTTTATTCTTTGCCAGATTCTTCCTTACATTTTTCAAAAAAATTAACCAACGTAAGTCTACCCTCTTTGTTTTACTTGCCACAACTTCACGAACTTCTCGCAATAAACAGTAATCATCATATAATTTATCCTCATTTATTGGTACATTCAGAGAATCACCCAGCTCTTTTAATTTATTCCAGTTAATTTCTTCGTCCATTGTCAAAATATTCATTTTCTTGTAAATAGAGTTATCAAAGTCGTACCACTTATTCAAATAAGTCAAACATCGGTCCAAATATTTGTTTGCATCTTCTTTAAATATATTTTGGTCACTCTCCGTCAACTTCATTAGACATTGCCTCGCTAACTGTCCGTAGAACATATCATTCTTTCTGTTAGTAATATTGGTTAGCAATTCCGTCATAATCGTGTGTAGTTCAGTGCATGTAATAAAGTCGCTTTCCAGTTTTTTGATGTAATTATCAAAAAATTGTGCCATCGAGTAGGCACATGACGGAGAATAGATTTGTACTCTAAATGAGTGAAATCGAAGAATTCCTTAAGCTTCGCAGTTCGCTTGGCGAACGCGGAAAATTCGCTGTAAATTTTCAATGCCAAAGGTTCCACATGAACCTGCAATGCTTTTAATGCATATTTGTTACAATTGTGTAAAATGTGACACTTAAAATTAGCTTTCAAAATATTTTAATTTTCATTTTTAAGTTTTGGAAAAACTGAGTTATGAATCACATAATTTACTGAAGCATTATCTGCGGATAGCGAAGACATTGATGCCCAGGATAAGCCATTTTCCTGTAAAAATTTACAGAGCTGTGATTTAATAGCTTTACTAGTTTCAGCAGGGTCTTGATAAATGTCGAGTAAACCCTGTTTTAACCCATTTGTCAGTGAAAACCATTGCACCGTAAGTGGAAACATTTTTAAATTTCCTTTATTAGAGGAATCTGTACCAATAGAAAAATACGTTGAATCATGCAATTCAGATAGCATTTCTTGCGAGAGCGGGCCTAGGAAATTTTAACAAATAGTTGTAGCTTTAGTTCGACCGCACGCTACTTTTTTTGCTACTTCTGAATCAGGAAATATCGTTCGAAACAACTTATTGTTACAGTCTTGACTTGAGTAGCTGTGATGATGTTTAACTCCATGATACACAGATGTGAGTTCTGCGGCAGTTACAAGATCTTCTTCCCGTGAATGCTTTTGCACAAAAAAAACAGAAACTGATGGTGTCGAAGACTTGTTACTTAGAAATAACTTGTGTTTCTTACCTTCTGAATGCACAATCAGAGCTCTTTTACCTTTGTATTTTACTGAAATATCTGTTTTACATAATAATTTACATTCAGCGGTGAAATCATCTCGTTTTTTAATCCAAGAACTAAACTGAGAATCGTTCAACCAGTTCACATCGAAGCTAGTATGATATTTAACTTTTCTCTTTTTCGGCGGTGTGTGGCGTGCGGGCGTGAGTGGGGCGCGAGTGCCATACTCTCGCACGCCCCGCCGCTGCCGCTGGCGGCCATTCGCCAGTCCGGGAGATCTTAGCTGCGTTCCTAGAGCCGGGAGATTTAAAAATCTAATGCCTTTTTTCCGGGAGAATCCCGGAATTCCGGAAGAGTTGGCAACCCTAGTTCGTAGGCGCAATACGTCGCGTGTTTTTTTATGACATCCATATAGTCTTCGGATGTTAATATCGTTTCCATTTTTCTGAATTGTTTTTCAGTTAATGAAAATACACGAGCTGAGGGCAGAAATGAGGGTCTAGTCACTGGAAAAATTATTTCGATGCTTTTTACATTTTGGGAGTTTAAATATAGCCAGGGGCACAATTCTCAGCATTCGAGAAAAGTTCATTTTCGAATAAAACATCGAAATATGAAATTTTTACGAACGAAACACAGTTTGTGTATTCTCAGAGCTTCACATTCGAAATAGGTCGTGATAAAGTCCCTGGAACCAAACGAGTGCTAGGGACCGGTAGATGTCCGAATTCACACACAAATTTATCCTTTGATTGTTGGATTTGCAGCTAAGTAGCTGTCAAATAAATGATGTACACAAATATGTCCGCTTGCATATACGCAAGTTTGTTATGCGATTTTTCGGCATTGTTTTCGTGTTAATTACTTTTCTTTTTTCATTGTAATTGTGTATAACGTTGAGTTGAGCCCGACCCGGTGCTCCTCCGTTTTACATAAATACGAAATATTAACCCTTTTTGTGAAAACTAGTGTTTATATATACGAGGAAATAGACTCATACCTACTTTTTTAAAATTAATTTATAATTCACTATTTTACGAGATATTGACTAGGGTTGTAACGGAACTCCGCCTCCGCCTCCGTTACTGCGGAACATCAGCAAAATTTTTAGTCTCCGCCTCCGCATCCGCCTCCGCAAAAATGAAGCGGAGTTTTAACGGAGGTTTATTTACGATAACATACAACGCGCAAGGAGCTACATTGGGCGACGCGGCCGCTCGGCTGCGT
Organism: Phengaris arion; assembly: GCA_963565745.1. Taxonomy (NCBI): domain Eukaryota; kingdom Metazoa; phylum Arthropoda; class Insecta; order Lepidoptera; family Lycaenidae; genus Phengaris; species Phengaris arion. Next base: position 2,554,658 of record OY751444.1, on the reverse strand, counting down.
ATTTGCGCGCGAAATGGTCGAGACTCAAGATTTTGCTTGTGCCGCGGGAACACGGGCGAGCGGTGGTGGGGGCGTGAATAAATGACAGGAATCAACTTGTCGAATCGTTCGGCAGTCGGCACCGCGTAGTTGTAATTGAGCCGTGATTGTTATTTGTTTTAAGTGATTTAGTGCATTATTAATAGTCATTTTATTTAAATCGCGTGATGAAGCCGAAAACAAGTGAGATTTGGCAGTTTTTTGAAGAAATAGATGTAAATTATGCAAAATGCAAAAGCTGCGGGAAAAACTATTCAAGAAAAGGCCGGACAACAACATCACTGAAAGGGCATTTAAAATCTGTACATAAAGAAAAATTTGAAGAACTTTGTAAAATAGAAGAACAACGAGAAAAGGGCAAATTGAAACCGACAACGTCCTTTACACCATTACAGAAATCCAAACGGCAATTGTCTTTAGAAGAATCTTCGAAAAAAAATCAAATGTGGGATACGTCACACCCTAAAGCAAGGAAAATGGATGATGTGATCGGAGAAATGATTGCTTTACAAAATCTTCCGTTTCATTTTGTCGAAGGCATTGGTTTTCGCCGGGTTATGCAAACAGCTTTGCCAAATTACCAATTAAGAGGACGTCAGTTTTTTACTGCCCATATATGTGATGTAATATTTACTAAAATAGCTACCAAAATTGGACAAAGTCTCAAAAATTTTCTAAAACTCTCATTCACCACCGATATTTGGTCTGAGCCAAGTGCTAACGTGTCGCTTTTGAGCCTTACCGCACATGGGATAACTGAAGATTTTACCCGTATGCAAATTGTTTTAAAATGTTGCTCACTTCATGGCCGACATACCGGTGATATAATTTGTGACAAATTCAAAATGATGCTGCTGGATTGGAATATCCAGAACGAGCAATTGCACTGTTTTATTAGAGATGGTGGATCAAATATGGTCAGAGCAATGCATTTGGCCGATATACCTGACGTAAGTTGCACAGTCCATCAACTACAACTGTGTGTTCGTTCTGCGCTCGACGAAACACGTGAAGTCAAGGACTTACTCGCAAAATGCAAGAAGATATCAGGACATTTTAATCATTCACAAATAGCTCAAGATGAGCTGACTAAAATTCAAACAGAGCAACTTAATCAACCTGCACTTCGCGTGATTCAGGACTGTGTCACCAGGTATGTTATTAAATATTAATAATATAATATACAATAATATATCGATGGACGCTTCACACCACGTCAATCCGGTCGCGTGGTAAGTTCTCGAAGAACTTGTGTTACTGTACCAGACAACGGAAATATATTTAATACTTTTATATTATACACATATTTAAGATTTTTACTATATAGTATATTATACACAAATTTAATACATATCCACGACCCAGGAACACAGAAAAACTTTTGGTTCCGTCAGCGGGATTCGAACCCGCGACCCCCGGCTTGAGCACCAACACGCGCAACCACTGAGCCACAGAGATCGTCAAACGTTATTGTTTATAATTTATATACCTACCTATTATTACTTCATTCCAATAATCATTATTATTATTCGTTATATTTAACGCTTAAAATGCTGAACGGTTTTCGATAAGACATGGCAAGGAGTTACATTTTGTCTTCTTTATTTCAGATGGAACAGCACATACCACATGATCGAACGGCTGTTGAAGGTCAAAGATTCTATTTGTCTGTATGCCAGCAAACATAGTATTCCACAAATCTCTCCAGAAGAATGGTTGTATCTTAGTAAATTAGTGGCAATACTCACTCCCTTTGAAGAAATGACGAGAAATCTGAGCGATACAAAAACTTGCATATCGTCAGTGATCCCATTGATACATATACTGAAATATACACTGCAAGTCGAAAAGGAAAAATCAGACACAAATCAAAATTTCAAGAGTATCATTCAAAAACTAATTGTAGAGATCAATTCCAGATTTTGTGACCTTCCAAGCAATACACTGTATTCGCTTGCTACATATTTGGACCCAAGGTACAAATTAAAGTTTTTTAGTGACGTAATTAAGGAGCAAGTTCAATCCGAATTAATACGATTGCTAACCCTATATGACTCGAATGTTGCAAGTCGAATTGGCGATGACGAACCTTCTGTGGCCAAAAAAGCTAGAGTAGAATCAAATACAAGTAATGTTGAACCAAGCATAAGTTTCGAGATTTTGCCACCAAAACAAAGTTTGCATTCGAACCTGGCTGACATGTTGAAGAATTCCAGTGATGAAGAAGAACCGGAAAATGACAGCACGGTTACCAATAGTAACCTGATGATATGGAAAACGCTAATTAATGAATATAATAAAGAAAACCGACTCGAACTAGATGAAGATCCCTTATTGTGGTGGAGATATAACATAAAATATAAAGTTTTTGCTCCCATAGTTCGCATTTACTTATCGGCGCCGCCAAGTTCAGTGCCTAGTGAACAGTTATTTAGTGCAGCTGGTTTAATTTATGAACCCTTAAGAAATCGTTTGGATGGCGACAAAGCCGCAAAGCTGTTGTTCGTAAAATATAATTTGCCTCTTCTCAATTTTGATTACTAGTTTATTTTTGTTATTAGTTGAAAGCATACCATGTACATGTATGTAGTATGTACCTATTTTAAATAAATATTTCTGACTTTAATAAATTATGAATTTATTTATATTTTTCCACTTCATATTTCACCTCCGCCTCCGCCTCCGTTAACCTCCGCATCCGCGGAGGTGAACCTCTTCTCCTCCGCATCCGCCTCCGCCTCCGCTAAGAAGGCCTCCGTTACAACCCTGATATTGACTAAGTGTAAGCTTTAGTGTTTATAAGTAACTATTTATATTTTCAAGAAATTAGACTTTATTAAAATTTGTTTGCCATTCATAATATTAAAACTGGTTTGAAATGGAGGAAGAATTAATTGTGGATTTTTTTGCCAATTTGATTGGAGAATTAGAGGCAGCGAGTGCAGAACCGCCACGACGTAGGGCATCTGCATCTCAGGAACCTTTCGATCTCAGCAATGCTGAATTTATTAAAAATTTTCGGCTCAACAAAAACCTCACAATAGAACTAATACAATTAATCGAGCCAGTGATTGTGCCGCAAACACAGATCGATATAAAAACAAAGGTATGCTATACAAGTAACTTAAAGTACCTAAGTATTTCCTTAACATAACATCTAAAAACTATTGTGTGTGTTTTTTGCAGGTGTTGTGTGCGCTTCATTTTTTTGCCACAGGGAGCTACCAAACCCCAACAGGAAAATTAAATTGCATAAATATCTCACAACCATCTGCATCCCGGTGTATCACTGAAATTGTAGATGCGCTTAATCATCCTACCATCTTTAATGCTTGGATTAGATTCCCAAGCAATCTCCAAGAACTCAATGACATCTCCAGAAGGTTAGTTACCAATGATGAATATTTACCTGAACTCAGAACTCTGTAAGTACCTACATGCAAGGAGAAGTCTGTATGTACACTGTTTATACAGTAAATTAAAGTTCCCAACTCTGGCAGAGAAGAATATATTGGGCTTCATTCATTTTTACCATGACCAATTTTTTATGTATATTCCCACTATTCATTATTATTATATTTGTGTAATGTAGTTAATAATATGCAATATGTATATTTAAATTAATAAAATATTTGTTTCTTTAATATAATATTCTTTATGTAATGTATTTAAGTAGATTTAAAGTTAATTTTTATTTTATTATTTTAGATTGTATGGAAGAGACTGCTGTAAGCAGTAAGACCTCCTTTTTGTACAGTTCGCCTAGTTTAGTTATTATTGTGTGTGAGCAAATATATATATATATATATATATTTTAATTTATCTTACCATGATTACAAACAAAATTTTTTTAAGTTTGTTATTTATCATGTCAGATTTGAATTCAATTATGTACACAACTTTAATATGCCTAAGAACTGTTTTTATTACAACCAAATTACAATACCACACACTTGAATTGCTATTTTAAGCCATTAATAAAATTATGTTCACAGGTTCTACATTGCATATGGCTTTCCTGGTATTGTGGGATGCATTGACTGTACCCACATTGCCATAGTGCCACCACAAAGGCCTTTCGAGGAGAGAAGTTACGTAAATCGGAAAAATTATCATTCCATCAACACACAATTGGTATAAATACATTACATGACATCTTCACACACTCTTTTACTCTTTTAGACTTATTGTATCAATGTGAACTAAATTATAATTCTCTTATAGATATGTGATTCAAAACTGAGAATATTAAATGTCAATGCATTGTTCCCTGGCCAGTACACATGATTCATATATATGGAATAGTTCCAATGTGCTACCGGTAATGGAACATTTGCATACAGCTGGCAACCAAAGCTATCACCTTTTTGGTATGTTTCAATAATTAATTGCTTGAATCTCTCTGGCCAGGGATTTTTCCAGCCGGAGAGATTCCAGTTATATAGTCCCAGCCTTATACTCTTACTTAAATTCTTGATAAACACTATAATTTTTTCCAGGAGATAGTGGGTATGCCCTCAGGCCTTGGTGTCTAGTCTAACACCTATCCTAAATGCTGAGGAAGGTACACCAGAGTACAGATATTCAGAGACATTAAAAAAGGCACGCTCAACAATTGAGAGGTGTAATGGGGTGCTAAAAGGAAGGTTTAGGTGCCTTCTTAAAGACAGAATCTTACATTACAGGCCCAATAAAGCGACAAAAATCATAAACGCTTGTTGCGTACTGCACAATATGTGCATTGCCAACAATATTCCTGACCCAGATATTTCTTTGGAAGAGGATCTTGGTATCATAGATATGTATCAACCACCAATAAGAGAGAGTGAAACTGGAAGAACAAACATTTTTTTAAATCAAGGGCGAGAAAAACAAAATCGCATTGTATATAATTATTTTAATTAAATAAGTTTTAATCAGTCTTCATTGTTTATTTTTATCCCTATAGTAATAATAATCGTTAGATTTAAATTTTTAATATCGCTGGTTTAAGATGCATCCAACTTGCAAAATCAACCAATAAATAATTAGCTACATAAAATTAAAAACCTACTAGATATATTTTTTTAAAATAACCACCTTAAGATCTAAATGAAACTTGAACAAAAAATAAGTTTTTAAAACCTACTAGTTAGGTATATTTGTTATATACTTTTTAAACATCAACAGTCTTAACATCTAAAACAATAACTTTGTTAAGGAGCTTGAACAAAAAATAAGTTTTTAAAACCTACTAGTTAGGTATATTTGTTATATACTTTTTAAACATCAACAGTCTTAACATCTAAAACAATAACTTTTCTATGGATGGAACTTTAACTTATGAGATAAAAAATAAGTTTAAAAAACCTACTATATTAACATACATTAAACTTTTCAAAAGATCTAAAACAATTACTTTATCTAAGGATCTTGGACAAAAATAAGTTTTAAAACCTACTAGGTATATTTCTTATATACTTTTTTAAAATCTACCATCTTAACATCTAAAACAATGTATTTTCTAAGGATGGAACTTAGTAACTTGTGAAATAAAAAATAAGTTTTAAAAAATCCTAGTATTAATATACTAGGATTACTAATTTTAACACTTACATTAAACTTTTCAAAAATCAACCACTTTAAGATCAAAACAATATCTTGTATATGGAACTTGAACAAAAAATTAGTAACTTGAATAAAATTAAACATTTCAAAAATCAATAGTCTGTTTAAAATAATAATAACATAAACTATTCTGCAATACGTTGCAGCTGCATTTCCTATTTATAGCAGCTGCAATGTCTACTAGTGCCTGTGTTTGCAGAGTCATTGTCTTTACATACTCACTATGTAACCTAATGAAGTCTGCATAAAAAATTTTCTTGACCTCTAATTTTTCTCTGAGGCTTTCATTAAGAGTTTCAGCTGCTTTTAAACCCTGTTGTAGCCGCCTCTGTGCAACTGTCCTTTTTTTTAATACCAGCTAATTTAGGAGCACTGTTCTCTGAAAGGAAATAGTTCTATAAGTTATGACAGCTTATCTAATTATACTGTAATACATTTAGAATACAACGGAAAACTTTATTTGTACACATATAATAACAATTATAAACTATAGGAACTGTACAAAAGGCCGTCTTACTGCTTACAGCAGTTTCTTTCAGACAATACTTGACACTATTAATTGTCATGGTAAGAGAACCAGGCACTACTTAACAGTATTAGTATATATACTAAAATTAAAAGTTAACTCAATATTATAGTGATGATGATCACGAATATAATTTTGGCAATAGCAAAATGTATGTTGCAGGTGAGGGTTGTAGGTAGTAGGTGTAGTTGTTGGTATAGAATATTATTTTTTTCAGTTCATTGTTAAGACAGAACACCGTCTGTCGGGCCATATTATACACTATCTTTTTACTGTTATTTAAATACCTATATTTGATGCATCTCTAATGTTTACATCAGTAAAACCTTCAGGTGGTGGCAAATCTGAAAAAGACACAAAATAATAAATTGACTACCCTCTTCCAATGACTATGCCCAAGTTATTTCTAATGTAACGCAATATTGCTTGTTCACGAAAAAATATTATAGCCTATAATACTTTAAGATAATGTAGCATTCTATTGGTAATATAATTTTTAAATCAATTCACTAGTTTTTAAGCGCAGAGTCAATAACATAATTTATTAGTGTAGATTTAAAAAGAATATGTTTTGGACCATGTTCAACAGTAATGTTAATTATTATTATAAGGTAATATAATATTATGGCTCAATGAAAAATAGGAGCCTACCTAGGCTATATTCTGTATTCCAGTGTCATCTTTATCAGTGAAAGATTTATCACGCTATCTTAAATAAAAGCAACTAGTAGGTATAAATAATGAATTTTCTTTCTAATGCAATGGACAAAATTTAAAAGAAAGTATTATAAAATTACCGAATTCTAGTAGACATTTCGAAATAAATACAATAGAATGGACCAGTGTACCAAATGATCTCCGAGTTTTTTTTTTTGTAACAGACTACAATTTTGACGTTAGGTTTTTTGAGCACTACACAGAATTTATGCATTAATTAATTGTTTAATAAAACCAATTCAATCTTTAGACATGCACAGTGCAACTGATCTCTTAGTGGCCCTCGGCAAACATTGTCTTCCTATGGAAATGACATCTTATATATAAAAATTATTGCAATTCCAATGCCTCGCTAAAACTCGAGAATGGCTGGACCGATTTGGCTAATTTCGGTCTTGAAATAATTGTGGAAGTTCAGGGAAGCTTTAAACGGTGAGAGATATTGGAACAGTGCACTAACAAAAATACTAAAAACAATGATTGAATATTCCATACTAACTGTTCACTGTGTTCAATTTGTCACTTGACTGTCAAATATTTATTAGGTGTGTTCGGTTTACCTGTTTGTTTTATAATTATTCCAGTTCAGAGTTAAGACAGAACAACGTGTGTGTAGTTAAATTATCAAAATCTTACCAATAAATGTAGATGTTGATTCTTGGGAGTCAATGTGACTGGAGGTGGACCACCACCTGTTATGGTTGACTATCGGCGTAACGCCGCAAATTTTTTTTTAGCATTCGCTTTTCTGTCCTGCCATGTCTGGAAAGTATAAAAGTATTTCAAAGAGTATAACATAGCGATATCCACTACTATAATACCTACATAATAAAGAACTAGAGAACGGCTTTAAATACTTACTTTGCGCCACTCCTCCCAGGTCTTCTTGGCTCCGGTAATGGAATTTAGTTCCTCGCCTATAGCTTGCCATCTTCTTTTACCCTCCGCTTTTGAAAACGAGCTTGTGAATTTACCACGACTTAGTTCTGGATCCGCCTCCACTAAGCTGACTAGGCGAAGCTTTTGCTCCGCACTAGCAAATTTTTTTGTTAGTTGATCCATAATTAATATTAATAAGTTTTTATCATTTAAATATATACGCAACTTAATATCTTTTTGTTTTCAAATACAAGCAAACTACACTGACATGACAGTTTGTCGCTTTCCGTTTTACGTAATGTTATATATATTCGAAATTGAATCATTTTATCAGTATTTTTGTACTTTTATGTATAAGTTTTTGAATCAGTACGTCTATGACACATAATATTATAATTTAATTATTTTGTTTACTATATTTACTAGAAAACACCTAAATATCTTCAAACTTTACAAGGTTTGCTACAGCGTTATTTTAACGCCGAAACGGAACGCAACATATTGTCTATGCCAGGTTCATCTCGACAGTTCGATTGATAATTGTTCCATTGGTGCCCCAGAATACGAGTTTTAGAAAACATTCGAACTTTTCAGTAGAAAGGACAAATTCATAAACGAATATCACGCGGAAAAAAATTCAGATCCCGAGAATTGTGCCCCAGTTCATCAGAGCACTTAACAAGATAGAATTTTTGTTTTGGCCTCCGCAACCATGGCTAACAGACGAGCCATGAAGAGAAGAGCCATGAGACGTATCTTTTCGATTCCTGCAGTGTTAAGTTTATTCAGTCTATAAATGCCGAACAAATTTCGTTTGACCCTCTGTGGGCAATTTCTTCCCTCCACGTGTATGAATACACGTTGTCTTTGCAGAGATTTTTATGAGATGATCCTTTAACGATTGTAAAATTGTAAAAGTACAATTGACGTGAGTAGTAAACGTATTGATCCGGTATTTTGGGTAACGGCAAATTTTTCTGATAGTCAAAAGAAAGGAGTATGTCATTATCGTCTTCTTTTTAGAGGAGTTAAAAAAATACCTTTGCACGAAGCTTGTGAATACGTAATTCCGCCATAAGTCTGACTTTTTCTCTATCATCTTTTTCTACATTTATTTTTTCGTTCAGTTGGAGGAACGTGGAACACACGTCTTGTCTAGGGCTTCCAACTCCAATGTTAAATCTTGTTACAAATTTTTTGCGAAAGAAACTAAAACTAACTGAATAGCCAGGCAATACTTCATCTGAGTAGGTATAGTACCCAGCGTTAAATATTGCACATCGACCTTTGGAAAGAGACAATCGCCTAATTTCGGCTTCGTAAAGCGTTATCTCTGTCGTACGAAATACAAACAGTCCGGTATCTTTTAGGAGCTGTAAAAACAATTATGATTTGCTTCTTTTGATAATTCTTTTTATTATTTTTATAAAATACACCAATCTTTCTATAAGTGATGGCTTCAGGTTGGGGTTACAACAAAAAAAACATGTTCACATTATGTTTACGTATATTTTGGAAAATTACAGCTGTAGTGTACATAATAAACACCAATACACCTATTGTTAGAATGAGACATTGTAATAAAAATAATAATAATTCTAATTCTCAATTACTTCCATTTCACTATCTGTGCTCTCAAAGAGGTCAATATCACTGTCACTGTCAGACGTATTTATCATTAGTCTATCAGCACGGATAAGATAAATGAAGTTGGATTGGCAATGTGCGCGGGGCCGATGCACCACAAGTATGATTGAACAATCATACTTCAACCGAACCACGCGTTCATACTTTTTAGTCGCTTGTTGATTGCCTCGCAGTACGGAGCAGCGAGCAGTAAAATCCTTTGAAAATGCCGTGTTGTGCGATTGTTATGTGCAAATTAAAGAGTCAGACATCAAATATGAAACATGGAGGAATTTCTTTTCATCGGTAAGCATAAAAACCTTAGTTTTTTAGTATTTTTCCCAAAAAACTAGTTCGAATTATGAAATTCTAAGTAGAAACGACAATTAAGCAAAGAAACACAGAAAATATACATTGCTGGTGAAGTACGCAAATATTTCGCGAGAAGACACATCTGACGCGCAATGGGTTGCGAAGCGAGCCAAATTACCGCGCCTTTCGACTCGTTCGCGTCACGTCCGCTTCGGTCGCCTGGATAGTGCAGTCAGTGATCGATGATTTATCGACAAATTATTTTTCTTCAGAATGAATTACTACTGTTCTCGGTAGTAAAATTTTTCTAGTCTTTTTTTTGCTACATAATAAGGTAAGTGATACAAATAAAGCCTACCTAATTTGAAACACTCATATCTTGATAATTATTCGAAAAAGTTGACAAATAAAAGCAAGGCATTATTCTTTGGTATATATATTTTAAGTAATTAAGAAAACATATTATACTCTGTTATCAAAAATCACTTAAAAAGAGGTAATTCAAGAACCTTAACTTGAGGCCTTATTAAAACATAGCGATTGAACAAATCCTATGTACTAAAATTATATGAATATGGTTATTAAAGTATTAATTATATAAAATTATATATTTCTGAGTCTTCTGTCACGTGTTTTCATGAGATACTTTAACGACTTTCTAAGTTTTTTTACCTAATTTTATGCTTAAATTGCTAGTCAGACTTGAAGTCGCATATTAACAAAAATAAAGAATAATATAAAAAACAAACTAGTACAAAGAAACAAAAATTAGAACATAAACATATCTACTCAAAAATATTATTCAATATCGAAAAATAAAATTATTTTGACAGGCTTTAATTAAACAAGGTAACTAAATAAGGCCTTAGAATCTATTGGTTACATAATTTACTTAGGAACATTAATCAGTCTTACTGATAATAAGTAAATACTAATAGAGGTAACTGTAAAATTATTTTTCCTGACAATTGGGACATACAAAAGCATCTAGATCACTTTTAGTCAAGCCGACGCAATCCTCGTGGTACCACTGATGACACTCCACGCATTGTCTCATATCTGCAATCCTCTCCTCTTCACATGCAAGACAGTACCATTGTTCTTTATCTTCAGTTGATTTTGGTTTATTTGGACGTTTCTTATTTTGTTTCTTGTTTTCTTTTGTAGTTTTCTTTTGTTGTTTTGTTTTTCCTTTCTTTGTGTTATTCGAATTATTCTGTTTTGGTTTCTTATCTGTATTAAATAAATCTTCGGTTACTCTTCGACCTTTATAATTCAAGGCTTTTTTTCGTGGACGGTTCTTAACAACGCTGTAGTCAGGTGTAGGCATAAAATTTTGAAAATCAGTCTTTTTGTTTCTAGCAATTTTAGCCAAAGGTTCGTCATCTTCAGTGTCTTCACCATCAATCTTAGATAATGTAACGATATTGTGATTTACATTTTCGATGTCACTCTCTGTGTCTGTAGAAGAATAAATTCTTAAGCGCTTCGATGGGATAAATCTGTTTATAAATGCATATATATTGTCCTCATCAAACGATAGACGAGATAAATTGTCTGGTTCATTTTCTGTACTATCACTATATTCTACTAGACGGTGGGTAGTCTGTAAACCACTGAGCCCGGGAAGATTTGCATGAATTAATATTTATTCCAGGTGGTGTGCTGTGTTCTATGGGGGAGGCAGATGAGAAAACTCGAAGATCAGGTGTGGCGGGCGATAATGGTAAGGTGTTTTCGGCATCGATCAGATTTTGCAAATGCTGAATGTTTGCGATCGGTGAGGACTGACGTGAGTCAGTGTCTATTTCAACATTTGTATCGGATCCAGTCAAATTTCCGTCAAGTATTCTTACGTGTGTATTGATTTTTTGCGAAGATTCACCAAAGTCGTTTGAATTATTTTCACTCATACCCAGGCGCTCTGTCAAGATAGAAGGAGCGAAAGCAGTTTCAGGTATTGCATCAGCGTTTAATGGATAAAGCCCAGTAGATTTGAACCCACTTGTTATATTTGCATACGTCATGGTCTTTGACCAGACCTTAGATAATATAACGTTAAATCGACTTTTAGTGATCTGTTTGGCACGTGTTTGGTACATATATTGCAGAACTTCTTGATCCCAGTACGATTCAAAAGGTTTGTAACAAGCTTTGTCAAGAGGCTGTAGCTCATGCGTCGTATTGGATGGTAAACAATAAAGTACAATGTCATGTTTTTCAGCTGTTTCGACAATACGAAAATCCAGATGACATTTAGCACCGTCAAAAATGAGGAGGCATTTGCCAGGGGTTTTATACTTAGTTAAATGTTCAATAAAAATTGTAAACAATTCCGTTGTCATACTTTCTTTTGGTGCCATGTGGACAACTGATCCAGGAGGTAAATTATCGTCATACTCAGACTTCTTCCTTTTACCCTTAAAAAAAACATTGGTGGTATTGGATTTCCTATTGCATTAACACATACAACTACGTGCGTCTAAATCTATGCGTGTTTGAAGTATTTTTGATGTAAATATATTTTAACTGACTTTTCCGCACTACAGGCCTTATTTGAGCATAGGCCTTATTTGTATCAAGTACCTTATTTATAAAGACGTCGATTCTTGCACGCGAGTGACGAGTGTTTTGTTTGTTTGTTTGTTGTTATTATAAATTACTGTCAGTGATCATTTGCGTGTTGATAATTGATGAATGAATTAGAACCTAAACCAATAGGTTTTATAAATTCACTAACGAAACGATATAAATATGCAATTTGACACATATTAACGGATTAACGTTAACTTGCATTAATTCTTACGAAATGTAACACTTTAACGTTTAACGAAGCTAACTTTTTTTGTAGCGGATTAACGATTAACGAAGTTAACTATTTGATTAACGGTGCCCGGCTATGCCTAAAATCTTTCCGCGATGCGGGGTTGTTGACGAATGTAATATTTGATGCTGAAGCGAAGAAGATAATGTATTGGTTTATTACTTGTTGGTATTGCATAATAATATGTACGCTTGAGTATCTGAAAATGTAAATTATGAATATTTCGTCTACAATAAAAAAAATAAAATTAAAAGACTACGACTGTGCAAATGGCAGTGCTACACTGCCATCGACTTCTTTTTTTGCTTTGATTTTCAAATTATTTTTGATTACAAATAAAGGTAATACATGTTGATATTTTTTTTTCATTTTCTAACCCAATACCAATTAAATTCGCCTTTGACACAATGTTTTAGTTAGTATAAAATTACTAGTGCTCCCGTTATTAAAATTTTTCATTCAATTACCAATAGCTACAGGACGGTTTACGATTTACGATGAGCCCTCGGCAAAAATAGTGGGGATGCACATATTGTACACGCGCAACCATACTTGCCCCACTACTCCCCCCCCCGCATTCAAAAGTTAGGGCTCATAAATCGTAAATCTAACTGAAACTAAGATGATTTCAAGATTCAAGTTTGACCATTTCCATTATCGAAAATTCCTATCGACCATAGCAAGCCCTAGCGTGCGTGTGAATTTTGAGCATGTGGTTGTGTCGTAACGTTACCGACTTAACGTAGTGTGAGTACCAAATCGCAGCCCTCTGTTCTAGGTGTGATTTGTTAATTAGTGTGCGTAATTCGTGTATGTATTATTATTTCTTATGTAGTGGAGTTTATTGGTGGGAGACAGGCGGCGACGCTGGTTTTCAAGTAAAAGTGTCACGGTTGCCAATCCAACCTCATTTATCTTATCCGTGTCTATCAGTTTAATTGTCTAAACCGTTTTGAATGCTTCTATAATCATTCTCACATTTGATTGCATGCATGATCGCAAATCTTTTTCCACTCTTCAGCCCCGATCATGTTTACTTTTTCAGTCAATAATGTTTTACTGTAGTTAAATTCATACCCACATTTCTAGAGGCTACATAGCCTTTCCGTTGAGACCATATATTTTCAATCGGATTAAAATCCGGATGATATGGTGGCAATACCAACACAATGTGCCCATGTTCGGCAAGTACTTTGTCCACGGAAATCTCTGTATACCTCTCCTTCTGCTGACATATAATAGCGTAAATCTGGGTTTTTGTTAATTTTGGATCAACTGGAATTTCGTGTCTGTTTAACCAGTTGATCATTTCCTGTTTGATGGTATTTGAGTTGGAGGCTTTCAACATATTTGTTGTGATAGGGTGCGTTGTCGGTAACTAGAACTGAATCACTGGGTACATTTGGGATTAATTGATTAACCAGCCATTTTTCGTAGTTATCGTTATTCATTTCATTGTGATAGTCACCTGTAGTGTCCGTGGATTTATACGTTAAAAAGGCACCGGGTACAAAGCCTTATTCATTTCCCGCATGAACGTTGACTGTTGATGATATATTATCAAACGTTGACCTTTTGAAATTGGCTTTTTTACTCCTTTTTTCTTATCATCACTTCAAGATTTCCCTTTAGTGTGGGATGTATGTATGTAAGACTCATCCCTGTAGACGATATTTTTTCCTGATTCGCGAAATTTGCGTATTTTATCGAGGTATTCCATTCGCTTGGGATTTACATCGTGCTTTTCTATTAGAACTTTTCGATTATATTCCATTGTATTGCTTTTTTGGTCTCCCTTTTTTGGAGCGCTGAACTTAATTTCAGTACAATGTGTTTCAGTACTGACTTCGTTTAGAACAATATATGTTCAAAGTTCTTCTTGAAATTCCAGTGGCATTTGCAACTCGCTCTTGAACCTTCTTAAAATAACAACTTCATATTCATCTTCATTTTTAATAATTCATATTCATATATATAATAATTCGTAATCTTCAACTAAATAGTTCTTTTATCGACTTTCAGCAAAATTCAAATATGCCGACGCTAAATGGAAGCAAATAAGCAATAATGTGTTAACCTACCTGACTGACATTTTAGGCAAATGGTGTTTGAAAATTATTAACTATTTCTAAACGTTTTGTTTTGAAGATTCGAAATTCGAAAGTCATTATTGTTAAAATAAAGATAAGGTATACCAATTTATTTATAATCAATGTAAGTACCTTAAACTATTATTGAAAAATGGTGTAAAATATTGTACACCTTTTTAATTTTGCTTATTCTTAAATCTATAAATCTTAAATTAAAGTAATCAATATAATCAACATGGCAATAGTAAACTCAACAAGAACATAGGAGGTACTTAATAACTAATTTAAATCTTTAACAGTCTTTATCATTGCAAAAGTTTATCCCAAAGTAATTATATTTATCAACTTGATACTCGATATTATAATGAATTAAGCAAAATATTAAATGACTACTTAATATTATAAATAATCACTGTAATCTTAAACAGTTTTCCTGCACAAAAAGTCTTTTATAAACCAAAGTGAAAGCACTTTTATTTAATGTTTTTTTTATATTAAACTTTATTTTTTTTAAACAGGATTAAACATAACAAAATCTTTAGCTTTAGACTAAATGTAGATTAAAATCAACATAATAAAAATTTCTCTTTTTACATTAATTGAGATCAAAATACAATAACAACTAATCTTGATCTTCATCCATTTCAATTTCTTCTATATCAAAATCAATTGTGGAACCAAAACCTTCGATATCGTCAACGAATGTACCAGATTTGACGGATTTCAAAAAATTATAAAAAGGCTTTGCATCAATCGGTATTATTTTTAATATTTCTTTCAAATCTTTTATTTTGGCGTCGGATAACTCTCGTCCTTCAGTATACAATTCAGGTAAAACAATTCCAAAGTCAACCTTCTTTTTACGTCCCTTACCACCTTTCGCCACATTTTGAAAGTCTTGAGCCATGAAATTTTATTTTTATCACTGTCGGATTTTCTATTAGTTATTTGATTTTGAATTGGTGCAATTGAAAGAAAATCACTCTTCGTCATTCTAATTACTTGAAATTTATTCTTTCTTCTGCAATTTTTCATAACCTCTATTAAATCGTCAGCAGTATAAAGGCGGTTATGTGTCTTCAAAAAACATTCAACATCCCCGAATTCTGAGTCATTGGGCAGATATGTATGTCCTGGTTGTAAAAACCGAATCGTTATTTCTTCTAAAGTTCGGTGATTTTGAAGGATATGGAGAAGAATCATGATCATTTTTATACTGCGGTTCTGACCTCCACAAGAATCAGGCCACAAAATTAAGCGCTTAATGCCAGGTTTTAAGTTCTGATTGACAAATTTTCTTAAACTAGATCCAACTTCCTGTGTACCACGACCCGCTTCATGTTCTAGCCATATATGAAAAAAACCTTGATTGAACCTTGACCAGTGCTCCCACAGTAATACACTGTACACCTAAGTTGTAGAGATTCAGTTGCCTTTTATAATAAACAACATTCGTTGGAAGTTTTGGTAGACTGTTAGTTTTTTCCAAATCAAACGTTAAAGTTTCTAGGAACTCATCTGTTTTAGCTTGTAATAAATCTGTTTTCATTTGCTTTCTCAATGCAAGAGCGTGATCTAAATGCTGTTTGTGTTAAGTTTCCAACATTTTTTTTTGTTCACCACTTGCTCCAGAAATCTGCGCCTTGTAAACATCGCAACGTAAACAGGTGTCTTTTTGTGGCTTTTTAAATTTGAGGTTAAAATCATTCATAAAACATTGCCTAAATCTAGAAAAACTTACTGGATCGTTTCGAGTTTCTGCATAGCGATCATACAGAAATGGGAGATTTAAATTTGTTGCTAAATAGTTAGTGGTTCAATTTTGTCTACAATAATATGAGGAATATCTAGGTAAACTGTTAATAAAGTCCCTCATATCTTGTAATTTCTCACCTGTTATTGAGTTATTTCCTGCAACACTAAGTCCTCTTTTATCATTCACTAGATCATTATTCCTTTTCTTCATTAATGCACTATCTATCCTAGATTGACTTATTCCTAAAGTGTTTAGAAAAGTTTTTTTGCATGTGAAAACATTCTGTAATTCATATGTTCTGGTAGATAAGAACGCTTTATTAATACGGCCTAAGTCTAATTTGTATGTCGATTGTGGAATTAATTATTTTAACAGAAAGAAGTCTACGTAGAATGTTAAATAATAAAGATTTAAAATTAAACTTTTCACATAAGTCATAATAATTTTAATTATTGTGAAAATAAAAATAATTTATTTGCAAGCTCATCTTCTTTATCAGTAAACTCGCGAGACGATTTGCTGAAAGAAATGTCATTATTTTGTAAGAAATTAAATATTAAAGAAATTATAATTGTTAAAACGAATAAAAATAAAAAAAATATCGAGTTTTTATCAAAATATATTGCGAAAAATCCACGTGGTTTTCCAAGAATTTGTATTGTTAAGGACGTCCAAAGAATTTATTCTCATAATGAAAAGAAAGTTAAAATGAACGATTTTCATTTATTGCCTAGTAGTGGCCACCTAGGTGTTAGAATAATGGTAAATAAAATTAAAAAATATTATTATTGGCCGTCATTAGAAAAAGACGCTAGGTGCTATGTCGAGAAGTGCAATAAATGTCAAACACAAAAGTATACTAAAATTCATAAACAAATATAATAATTATATATAATTATCATCATAATAATTCATAATTTATTACAATAACAGCATCATCATCATTCGAAAAAGTTTATTTGGATATACTTAGTTGGACCGTTAGATAGAGATGATTTAGGTTTCGTTTACATTTTAACACTGCAGTGCGAGCTAAGTAAATACGAGGGCGGGTCAATAAGTCCGTGACTTTTGGAATAAAACACAGATTTTTTGATAAATATATCATTTTATTTTTCAACGTAGTCCCCCTTGAGCTCTATACACTTTGTCCAACGCTTCTCCAATTTTTTTATCCCTTCCAAAAAATATAATTTGTCGAGGTCCTCAAAATAGGCCTAGGGTTTGCGAGATGACTTCATCATTGGAGTCAAATCTTTTTCCACCGAGCCATTTTTTCAGGTTTGGGAACAAGAAGTAGTCACTCGGAGCCAAATCTGGAGAATAGGGTGGATGTGGGAGCAATTCATAGCCCAATTCATGGATTTTTGCCATGGCAACTGCACATGTGTGCACCCTTGCATTGTCTTGGTGAAAAAGAACTTTTTTCTTGGCCAAATGAGGTCGGTTTTTTTTCAAATCCTCATTGAAGCGGTCCAATAAGTTGGCATAATATTCCCCATTAATTGTTCTTCCCTTTTGAAGATAGTCAATGTGGATTATCCCACGTGCATCCCAAAAAACAGTCGCCATAACTTTATTGGCTGACAAACCCACCTTGGCCTTCTTTGGCGCCGATTCACCCTTAGAAACCCACTGTTTTGACTGTTGTTTGGTCTCTGGTGTGTTGTGATGGATCCATGTTTCGTCCACGGTTACAAAACGGCGCAAAAACTCCTCCATATTGTGATTAAACAACGCCAAACCTTCCTGTGAAGTTGTTACACGATTGCGTTTGTGGTCGACTGTGAGCAAACGCGGCACCCATCTTGCGGAAAGCTTTCTCATGCCCAAGTGATCATTCAAAATTGAAACCACTGAGCCATGCGAGATGCCTATGGCTTTCACAATCTCTTGCACTTTCAATCTTCGGTCGGCCAACACCATATCGTGAATTTTTTCGATTGTTTCGGGTGTAGAGACCTCAACTGGGCGTCCAGGACGTTCGGCATCTTCAGTGCTTGTACGGCCACATCGAAATTCAGTAAACCACTTTTTTACCATTGAAATCGATGGTGCAGAGTCCCCATAGTATTTATCAAGCTTAGCCTTGGTCTCGGTAATGGTTTTTTTTCGCAAAAAATAATGCTTAATAAGCACACGAAATTCACTTTTTTCCATTGTTGCCTTAAGTTACTGGATAGTCTGATAAAGATAGCTGTAAAACACAAACTAACTGACGCAGCAAGTTCAAATTTTGATAGGAGTCAACTGACAGATGCCTGTTGACAGGAGTAGTGTTGCTTTTTCAGTAAGGAGGTTAGAAATTCAAAAAGTCACGGCCTTATTGACCCGCCTTAGTACGTTGAAGCATATCCATTAAAAACTAAAACAACTAAGGAAGTTGCTAAATCATTTTCTGAAAATTTTGTTTTACGCTACGGAATTCCAAAAGAAATAGCTCGTTGCGTAGGCTAGTGATAGAGGTACCGAATTTATTTCAAAAACAATGTCAGAAATGTGTAAACTTTTAAATTACTATTGCAATCGCGTATCATCATCAAAGCATTGGATCATTAGAAAACTCACATAAAGTTTTAGGTGCCTATTTACGTATACAAACCAATAATAATCCTTCAAATTGAAGTTCATGGTTACAGTACTGGTGCTATTCTTATAACACTACAGTACATTCCGAAACTAAGTACACACCCTTTGACTTAGTGTTTGGTCATGTATGTAGATTACCTACTAATTTAAGTAATATAAGTTAGTTAGTTGAACCATTGTACAATTTTGGGGATTATGTTTTTGAATTTAAATACAGGTTACAAAAAGCACAAAATGATGCAAGAAATAATTTAATTTTAAGTAAACAACGTTTTGTTGTGACAACAATTGTGACTTATCAATAAATCCCATTTTTTATAAACCAGGCGATACATTGTTATTATAAAATGAAACTGGAAATAAATTGGATACTTTATATACAGGCCCATATGTTGTAATAGAAGACCTCGCACCTAATGTTAAAATAAGTTTAAATGGTAAGAATGTTGTAGTACATAAAAATAGGAATAAGTTGTATAAGTAACTGTCGATATTTTAAAAAAAAAAGTATTTAGATTACAATTTTTTTCTTCACTAAGGAGGGTGGTGTAGTGTAGTGAGTAATTGTCTTTATAATATTTTGTGTAATTACCTTTATAACCTTTTAGGTCAGCATTTTGTTTATTGTGCAACGGTTTGGTTTTATGTATGTTCATAATTATTATATATTTTTGATTATTAATAAACTGGATCCTGAATCGACTTGACGTTTCTATCAACCCTGACCAATGTGGCCTCACTAAGTCACATCTCAAAGTGTCTACTTCTAGACACATCTCAACATTCCTTTTCTTTTACCACATGCAAGCATTTGGCAATGTAATTGAGTTTTAAACTATTCTTGTATTACATTATTGCTTATGTATTTAATTATAGTCTTTTCAGATATTATTCATTTTTTCTCAACTTCATTGGGCATTTTCGCCAACGCCATCGGGGGATGCGCCCAGTATGCCATTAATTAAAATGAATCCTCATTTTTGTATGGATATATTAAGTCTTTTCAACTACTCTAATAGCTCTTTTTTCCAAATTTCTTCCACGTTGAATAGCTTTAGTTTCCGGAACTTTATAGCCACCAAGAATTTGTTCCACTAATGAATCATCTGTTCTACATTTAGCAGCTTCATACAGTTTTGACGCTGTGAATCTCCCTTGATGGATGCTGTGCCAGTATTTACTGCTAGCTTGGACTTCTGTTTTTTTATTATTATCTTGTATAATATCATTTGTAAG
The DNA here is from genome assembly GCA_963565745.1 of Phengaris arion. NCBI lineage: Eukaryota > Metazoa > Arthropoda > Insecta > Lepidoptera > Lycaenidae > Phengaris > Phengaris arion. The sequence goes on along the minus strand of OY751444.1, from coordinate 2,534,457 downwards.
GTAGTTTTGCAAATATTCCTTAAAATGTGGATAATCATGAACAGAATTTCTGTCAACAAATGCTACCATCAAATCAAATATGTTATTTGACTGCATGGTATGTGTTTCACTAAACTGTATGGTTAAGGAATTTTTTATATGCCTTTTTGCACACTCGTCGTGAAATTTTTTGAGGACTGCAAAATTTTTAGGTTGAAGTGATGGTTTCTTTGCTGGACACATGTTGTGTTCGAGCATTAGATAATGCTGGTTTATTCCAGTAACATTGGACTTCTGTAGATGACGGCTCTGAGCTTCTTTTTTCTAGCCAAAAAAGAAGCAGCAAAGAGTGTTAGCAGCTAGTTAATAAATTATAAGTTTACTCTATTTATATTACATACACACCTATTTATGTTTGTGTATTCTTGCATGAAATATGATGTTCTCCCCCCGATGCCACTAAAATGGTCAAAAATAAATGTGATTTACCTGCTGAAGCTGCACAGCTCTGACATACTGATTCTAAAATCATCATTTTGTTCATCTATCTGACATACTACTGTGTACATTTTATCTGTCACTCTATGTTCAGGCACTATTTTTGCTTTTACTGAACATAAATTTGCTGTTCTGCATACTTGAACATAGCCCACAGCAGTATTCAAATACGAATCACGAGATGACCTAAAAAAACAACTTATTAATTTATTTATTTTTATTTATTTATTCGGGGAAGCAACAGCTTATAATAAAAAGTAGAAATCAGACAGTTGAGAGTTAAGCCAATAATAGGTTTCCACTAATAGCTGTAAAATATAAAATTAAACAAACTTAAAAGCAATCACAAGCCACCAATAACAATAAGATATGAACCTAGATCTAAGTACATGGAAATTTGAGCTTAGAAATTTAAGACAAATTTATGCATCAATATCAAAAATAAAAAAAATATTATCAAATTCCGATCTTGCTTTAGCAACTTTAGTAACAAAGGGATCCAAGTCTAGTTCTTTACATAGTGCATTAAAGGTAATACTTGCTCGCACCAAAAAGGAATTTCTTCTATAGTTAGTGTTGTAAACTGGGACTAACAGTGGAGGGTTATATCTACGGGATCTGGAAGGAATATTAAAATTTAACTTATAGAGTAGATTAGGACAGTCAATTTCGTTCACAAACTAAATTCAAATTTGTCAAGTCCCTATTGGAAAACCCCTTAGTTTAATCTTAAGCCGCGTTGACACAATAATACAAATAGTAAATATAATCTATATCTATACTGTATACTTAATATTATTAAGTATTATTTATTATCTTCTTATTTAAGTTAACAGGTAAAGTTTGTGAGTTTGTAATGTTTTAGAGGGTAATCTTTGGATCTACTAAACCGATTTTGAAAATTCTTTCACTGATAGAAGTCACGTTATTTGTGGGTGACATAGGCTATACATACCTTTACAATACGTCAAACCCTATACGTGGTTTAAAGGAAATAGATTCGTTCGATGCTACCCTGTATTTACCGTACCATACAAACAAAGTCGCGGGCAATAGCTAGTGCTAGATATAGTACAAGTACGCTTTGGTGCATGTAAACACATAAAAAAATAATTGGTCCAAAATCTGATCGGGCTATTTCATTTCTGACACTGGCAACATATGCTCATCAATAAACTTAGGTTATAAAATTTGCAAACGCTACAAATCTTAATATTTGGCTAGTTTTAACGGTACACATTATACTTCTACTACATGGTGTATTTTGAATAAGTAATCAGTCAGCAAATATATTTCGAGCCTATAATAAAAAAAAACTCGGTACTTACGCGTGGAAATACTCACCGGCTATTTTCTTCTCACCTGAACGCGCAGAACGTATTGTTGAACCAAATTAAGTAATAATATAATTCATAATTATCCAAAACGAATTATGTTTTAGTTTTTACATGCTACATATCTATGTCCGAACCCAAATTGTTCTCGAGTATGGTGCCAAATTAAAAAACACTGTATTCTATACATATTTTAAAAATATGTAAGTATTATTGATGGCCGCCAAAGAAAAAATTGTCCATAATGAGTGATTTCCATTTTTTATACAATATACATTACCAGTGTAATACTGATTATTACTGAACAATTAATATTACTTATATAATTATGTTCCAGCAAAATTATAACAAAACAATATTATAAAAAATGTAGCTCACATATTTTATTAGCACAGCTAATCTATCAGCTGTAACCGAAGAACCTGAAATATAGAGTGCGCGCACGATGACTCTGTGCGCGACAGTTGGCGTACTTAATGTTGCCAGCGTAGGGATTCATTTAAAAAAATGGGTAATCCCAATGATATTTTATTTAAGTAACATTGGTAGCTTTACTTTAATATCCCTTATTTACTCATTTAAATTATGTATAGGAATAGGCGTATCGATTATTATATAAACTAAAAGTTTCATAATATATATAAATCATTGTGAAAATCGGCTGATAACTTCCATTAATCTTAACTAATACTCTACATGTTATTTATCAGCTAGTAACGAATATCTGAGTTTGTGAGTAATATCTGATTTTATGAAAATTGGTAAAGAAAAGAATGAGTAGATTATCAAAAATTACTTTTTTATTTATTTATTAATCAGAAGCATTTTTACTACGCAGGGAAACTGCAGAAAGTATACAAAGTAAAAGTCAACATTTATATTATGCAGTATTTATTATGTTTTTGGTATATTAATGGTCTTGTAATGGATTAACACCTTGCATTTCAACATCTTCTTCAGAACTGGCGACTTCATCAGAGGATTCAGATGTGTCACCAGATACATTGATTAAGAACTTAGATAAGTTCCACATCCAATAGTCTGCCCGATTCAAAATACTTATCTTATATTTTTTCTACATGCTCACACACATTAAGCCATTCCCCAACAGTTATAGTGCCAGAAGCCGTCTTAGTGATTTGTTCTATTTCACCCGGAGCTTGGCCGACATTTTTTTTTGCGATTCGCCTTTTTACAATTGCCGATATCTTTTCAATGGGATTTAAGTCACAGTGATAAGGCGGTAAGCGTAATACCTCATGTCCATATTCTTTTAATAATTGCTCTATTACATATTGAGGATCTTTTTTGTTCCTAACAATCAATTCAAATAACTGAGGTTTGGTCCAACAATCTTCAAATACAATTTCAATTTTCTTCAGCCACTCTTGAAGGTCCGCTTTTACATTGCCCATTGTAGGCGCTTGTTTAGTGAGTGAGTGAGTTTTCTGAGTGCAATGGTATTGGTGCATTATCCATTACCACAATGCTATTCGAAAGTAGATTTGGTACAATTTTTTCCTTCATCCACCGAATAAAGTTCGTGGAATTCATGTCTTGATGATAGTCAGTAGACTTCGATTTAGACCTGAATAGCCCGTTTTCAATAAACCCAGATTTTCCTCCTGCATGGACTAGGATCCACCTAGTACCAGCACTATCAGAAGTGAGAAGACCAGGTTCTTCCTCAGACTGCCAACATTTTTGTTGGTGGTATGATGCATGAATATAAGTTTCGTCGAAATAAATGACCGGTCGGTTTTCCTCCTGACGATTTTTACGCAACCTCAATACATATCTTGTTCTCCAAGCAGCTATATCACAGCGTTCCATTAACACTTTTCGCTTTGACTGGCACTTTTTATATTCGTAGCCCATTGTATCTAAAATTTTTCTTAACGATGTCCTGCCATATTTAAAATCAATATCAGTTTTTAATTGCAACCATAGTTTATTAATGGTAGGAATCTCCTTTTTCACCACATAAAACGAGTGAATGATATGCCTTATTGCGCACTTATCAAAATCGTCGAAATCATCAATCTCTCTTTCGATTCCTTGATTTTCCCGGGGTCACAATTTTTGATGATGAGGCTGCTGCAATATTTCCCTCTTGAGTTATTTGTGTAACAGTACGTTCAGAAACCCCTGTAACAAAATAACAAAAATGGTTAATATTAAACACTTGATACAACTTTTAGCGTAGACTTCACTCTCCGGACCTCGAAATGATTGGGTCATTTCGAGGTCAATACTAATACACTACATACAACTAATAATCGGTAAAAAAGTCAAATTCTGGAAAAATACTAATTCTATAAAGTAAGCGTAACGGCAAACGCCTCCGCTAACAATTAAATAAACACGTTTAGTAATTACGAGAAACCTATTTATAAAGAAATTAAGTACCCAATAGAAATCCCAAAATTTGGAAAGTTTTGTTCTAATATCAACACTAAAAATTAGGTACCTGTCAAATATGCAATGCGTGCTCTAACTTTGGAAAGCGGCACTTTTTATAACTTTTGGTATAATGATGTCGATTGTTTTAGTTGAAAAGGAATAAAAACTCACCACGGATCACCTGACGTCAACAACAACATGGCGGCCCGACGATTAATTCCGATTTTAGCCGCGCGCAAAGTTATCGTGCGCGCACTTTAAAATGCTTGGTTGCTTAATTTTTTTTCATATGCCAGCAATCATAAACACCAATGCATATGACGCCGGTTGTGATGTTCTGCCTTGTTTAGCATAATCTTGGAATCTCTCAATAATACCTTTGGTTGGACTGTATTGCAAATGGTTTTTAATCCACATTTCAGCAAACATCAATATCAATTCAAGAGTTTTTATAGATGTCGGCGAGGGAAGAGAAATTCTCCTTAGCAGCCTGTAACATGTGGGAGACCTTTAAAATAGTCTCAAGGCTGTTATTTTGTCAGAAGTACTCCATCTTCTTCCTTTAGGATCTCTGTTATAATTTTTTACCTGCGCATGTAATAATAGCTCAAACGTAGGACTTATCTTTTTAGATAGGCATGTAAGAGCATTATTTTCATTTTATTTAGCACCCTTGCTGCGGCAGTAAAATGTATTACTTTCATCTGGTGCGGTGGCGGTCCAAACATGCATTCAATGAACTTTCAGACGGTGCGTGGCGGGCCTTTTGAGACTGCCACCACTACTTGACATATACAGCTCTATATCTTTGGGAATGTGCGTTGTGATATATATTTTTCTATATCGTTAGAATATTCGAGAATGCTTCTACTTAACTCTAGCTTCGCCCCGGGCGGGATCTGATGATCTGATCAAAATGTCAGGTCGATTCAGACTGTTGCCGCACTAAATTGTATTTTTTATAGTGATGGGACACATTGTAATAATGATACGGTGCTTCCACATATCAGTTACAATTTACGTAGGTAATGTTAACGAATGTTTTAGTTTCAGGCATTTTAATCTAAGGAGAGCAACTAAAATGTACTAAAATATTAAACTTACACTATTTTAGAATGTTACACAATGTTATATAACTGCTGTGTGGCACCATTAAGAAATCAAATAAAAATATTATTAATTAAATACAATATTTTTATTGATTAAAATAATCAAAACATAATTAATGGAAACAAAAAGGCGAAAATCCAAAAAAGTTAATTACTTATATGTGTTTCTCTTTATAACATGCCGTGCAAAGCGTCTGATTACACTTGTTACAAAAAGTTTTCAATTTTTTAACTTTTTTCTTTGCTACTTTGCAATCTAACGTCAGTCGTAGTTTTTCGTAGCACCGTGCACAATTTCTTCTTTTAGGCCCTTTTTCTAGGACATGTCCTGAAGTTTTGATTTGTCTGGAAGTTCCTGTAATACAATTTAAAGTTTTTTTGACTTGCAAGTACGGGTATACCACAGGCAAATTCTTTCATTAATCCAATTTATGCTGAATTTGCATATTTACTTTTATTTTTTATTATTATTATAGGTAGGTATATAACACACACACTCCGCAGTAAGAAATATGCAAATCGAGCATAAACTAAATTAAATTTGTTTTCAGTGAATAACGAAAATTGTTGAGGCTAAAAAAATAGTAATTGATTATTATAGTAAGCTATTAAGGCGGTTTAATATAATATATTATAAAACGTCTACAAAATGAAATCACTCAAAACGAGGTCCGATGTTTCCCCTGATCATCAGACCTCTGATTCGCGAGCGCAAGACTGCAGGCGAGTGTAAATCAGCTATTAAATTCCTCTGCAGCATGGTTCATGTGAGTTTCGTGCTTTTTAATCATAGTAATCAATATTGTAAGTATACAATAGTAAAGCAGTGTTTTGTTAGAAGCAGCCACTGAATACACTGATTGCGCCCATGAGTTAGTAATTAAAAAATAATACGTACTACACATCCATAAGCTGCCGGGTAGTAGCCAGCCAGAGCCAGAAATTGCAAAATGCACCAGTAAAATACCACGTACTTGTGCTTTAGCAAGAAGTCTAGGTATCAAGTTTATTTAAAAAAAAAAACAAACCAAAGCGCATTCTTTGTGCAACAAAATCAATATGAAACCGGTGCGGAACTGGTGAAATCAGAAGTTAAGGACCATGAAATGATAATGACTTACCTGTTGTCATTGGTGATCGATGAACACGACGACACCGTGGTAGCCTTCATCGATGAACCTGTTGTGTTTATTAAACATGATTTTATTCATAGAGTCTGCACTTTTTATCTAGCCTTTTTTCAAAGATCTACTACAGTTACACTACACTACCTACCTACTTCTAAATACTTACGTCCAGAACTCTTTTTTTTTCAGTCGATGATTCGACTATGGTTTCAGTAAAAACTTTCTTTGAAATTTTCTGATCATGTCTCATATTGAATATAACCCAAGCATTAACCAGAGCCATACCAAATAGGTACTCCATACCTACTTTTCTAAACCATTTAAGTCCCCTTTTTAAGGGTGAATAGTAGGACATTTGGTCGCTAAAATCTACACAATTTTTGTTACTATTGTAGGTTAAGACACAGGTCGGCTTCTTTATATCTTCATTTGTTGATCTACGTTTTTTTCCTGTGCTAACAAGTACATCTTTGTCCTCTTTACGAGTTGTCAGCATTAAAAGCGGCCGTTTGTCAACCCATTTTATGATTTTAACGCCGTTTTTGTTCATCGCTCCCTTGATTTGACCTTTCTTTAATTTTTTTGATACAATTTTCTTAGGCAATCCTTTGCGGTTCGATCTGAGCGTACCACAATAACAAAAATTTTCTGCAATGACTTCTCGAGATTTCTCCTCCAGACCTTCAAGTAATTTAAGTACTGTGACTTGACCATGATTTCGCTCAGGCCCATTTTCTCCTTTTCCAGAATATATTATAGAATTATAAGTGTACCCTTCTGGAGTGCACAATTTATATATTTTAACGCCGTATTTATGAGTTTTGTTCTTTATATATTGTTTAAATTGAAGCCGGCCACGCCACGGTATCATTGATTCGTCTATTACTATATATTTACCGGGTGATAGTACTTCCTGGAATCTATTATTCAACATGATAGTTAAATCTTGAATCTTTCTTAGCTTGTTTGTATTGTTGATATTTGGTGTGTCATCACTAAAATGCCAGAATTTCAATAATAATAAGAATCTATCTCGTTTCATTACAGAGGCTATGTAATCATTTCGATATAAAGATTTTTTTGACCAATAATCATTTATAAATAAATAAATAAAAATAAAATAAAAATAATTTATTTTCAGACAAAGAAGTCCATATTTTAAATGATTTTGTGACAGTAAAATTATATTAATATACTAACAAATAATCAAAGTGCAGCTCATCTTGCCACCCTGACATGTAGCTCAGTGAGTCTGCGAAGGAGTGCAGAGTCAATTCGCTCCGCTATCATCTTCAGGACCCCATTCCGGCTCTCCCGAACTCTATGCACTACCGACGCTACCTTTTTCCGCATAATCGCGTAGAAATCGTCGACTCCTGCATCGGCAAACATCCCGGATGCACTGCAGTATCGAGGGAGCCGCAATAGAGACCTGAATATGTTATTGTAAAGGACCCGCAAGGCGCCATAGATCCGTTGAGTAAAGCTGGCCCACAGACCACAGGCGTAAAACGCCTGACAAAATGCTTTAAAAAGCGTTATCTTGACAGGCGCTGTACACCTGACAAACCTGTGTGCCAGCATATTACCGCGGATCGATAGCGCCCTGCGCTCCCTCTCAATATCCTCCTCATCACTGAGAGTATCTGTCACCACGTGACCGAGGTATTTAAATTTTGTAACACGATTCAGAGGTACTCTGTTAAGTAAAGGTGGTGGACAATCTTGATGATTGAAAATCTTACTATTGCATTTAAATATCATGTACTCACACTTACCAACATTATACTCTAAGCCGTGTTCAATAGCGTACCTTTCACAAATTTTTAACAGCCTGTTAAGACCACCGATTGAGGGGCTCAGCAGTACCATATCATCAGCATTACTTAAGTTATTCAAACATACACCATCAATATGACAACCAATATGAGTACTACTGAGCTCCTCAATCAACTGGTTTACATAAATATTGAATAATCGGGGCGAGGTTTTACCCCACACTCTAAGGAGTAATCCTCAGAGAGTGCATTACCCCACCTAACACAGTTCCGTTGATTACTATACCAATACGTCAATAGCTCAATTATATCATTTGATACGCCAAGTTTTCTTAGCTTTGCCCAAAGCTTCCCATACGATACTCTATCAAATGCCTTGGACAAATCCAAGAAACATGCAAAGATCGGCGTTTTTCGTTTGGTATAGTAATCAACCGTCTGTTTCAAACATAGTATGGCACTTTCAGTAGACACTCCCTCACTAAAGCCAAATTGTGTGTCCCCAATCGAATCGTACTTCTTTAGCAACGTATCCAGCAGCGCATCTAGAACTTTTGCTAGTATTGTAGCAAGGGAAATGGGTCTATAATTTCGCTTACTGGACGTATCCGCCGAAGCATTCTTTACAATAGGGACCACAATAGTTCTCATGAGGTCTGCTAGCAGATAGGAGTGCCGGATACAAAACGTATAAAACATTCCCAATACTCTATGCAGATGAAAGCCTGCGTGCCGCAGGTGCTCCACACTGAGTCCGTCGTGACCAGGCGATTTTCCCCGCTTCATACCATTTATCACCTTGGACACATCCTTACTCGAGAAACCAATCGCTGGGCCCGATTGAACTTGGCACTCAGTGTCGAGAGCCAGCGGCAATAAAGATTTAACTTGAAAAGCCTCTCGAAATGAGTTCGTAATACCAAATGGATCCTGCACCCCCTCAATACTAATAGGCAGCCTAACTTCACCCTTTAGCTGCTTAGTACCTCTCCAGGACTTATCAAAACTCTTGGAAGAGTACTGAGCAGCCAGTTTGTCCATTCTGACCTGCTCTTGATTATTTTGACAAAATTTTAGACGATTTAAATATTTTACGACTCTCATACATTTTGTCATAAAAAGGGCCACTAGTGGGCTTCCCCGCTAATAAATACATTATATAGTCAGCCCTAGCCTGCCTATGCGCCTTCTTCATATTCTCATTCCATCCAAACACACGCTTACCTTCACGTCGGTTATCTGTAAGTTTGTGACTGGATACACCCCACCTGATTTTATTACTGAAAGTGTTACTAATTTTATTTTTTTGCTTAATCAGTCTTAAGTTACAAACTACTTCTATCGGCAGGTGGTCGGACCAGAATGTATCTTGTAACACTCTAAAGCTACTGACTGTGTCCCATACTGACTTGGACACAACGCAATGATCTAGCCACCTTGTACAGCCGTGAGCCTCACATAGGAAAGTGTGTGTCAGATGACTTACCGGCTAGTTCCAAGTCAGCACAGATCCAGTCTTTCTCGTCACAGAACTCTAGCAACTCTATACCAAAAGGAGAATTAGGGTGCGCGTTATAGTCTCCTAACATATACACCACTTCTATATTGTTGTCCTGTATTATCGCATTAATTTCTCCTAAACACTAACAGAACAACGGCAAATTGTCCATATGGTCCATAGGCATATAAACACTCATAACTAACATAGCACGACCTTCCTCATCCTCCATTCTTATAGCTGCAATACGTTCACTGTTACACTTCACCACTGATACTCTGGGAAATACGCTTTTTCGCCACAACAATGCCACCCCTCCGTGCGGCCTACCGCGTAGAACTCCTGAACTAAGGTCTACTGCGGTCTTGGCTGTGTATTCAAAATTGTCATCCACATCCCCCAAAAGCTGTAAATCATGTTGAAGTAACCACGTTTCCTGTAAAGCCACGATATCCGCATTCATGCACAATCTTTTGACATTTTCCATGCTCCTTTTAAATTTTTTACAGTTAAAGCTCACAAATTTACTCATCTGGTATTGGTTTTTATTAGGTATAGCCATAACTGTATTAATTACTATTCAATACATCACTCTTCTGAGTCTGCGCTTTATTTTTGAAAATATAAAATTGTCTAAAAGATACCCCGTCCGGCCATAGATTTTCATCCATAAAAACTTGTAGTTTAGCCTTTGGAATCATAAATTTATATGCTATGTATTCCTTCTTATACTTCATATTTATTCTCTCAGGTAAAATCTGTACTCCCGTTTTATTCATAATGTACTCCGCTACATCCGTTTCAGAAGTATCTTTATTCACATTATAGATGTAAAAAGGAATTTTAATATCAGCCACTTTAAATTTACAGTCAGTTCCCGCCATCGCTTTGCCTTTTTTTGCCCATAAACCGATTGTTTACACTCCGTTTGTATCAGACTTCACGCCACGGCTGGCCCTCTTCGACAAAGTTCGCCCATGACTTCTCTCTCACACCCGCGCCCAACTCCGTCTGCGCGCACGCGCTGTCCCTCTCTTGCAGTTGCACGGGTACCTTGGCCTCACTCGCAGGTTTCGCTTGCGAAACCAAACTTGTTTTTGGGGCCTCCACGCGCTGCAAACCGGTAATCTTGCGCGTAAGTGAGATGCAAGTATTAGTCTGCTCTGTTCGCCCAGCTCCGTGCGGCGATGACGTAGCTGAATATTACACCTTATCGCTCTGCTCGATAATACCCGAGCGGTCGGTCATTGACCCTATATTTATGTTCTCCTGAGTCGTGCAGTTTTTTTGCTTATCAATTATTTTTTCCTCTACTTTAGATTCACATATATCCATGTATGAACTCTCATCTAACAAATATGCACCTCTCTGAATGTTAATATTACACTCCGATTTTTCTATTGGGGACTGGTCTAGGTCATGCAAATTAATATTCCTGTTATACAAATTATTTACTTGTTTAAGAGTCGCATAGTTTTCCTTGATATGTTTAATATCAGCTTGTAATATCACAATATTTTTCAGTAAATTTGTCACATGTACGTGGTCAAAAGTTACTGGCGGTAGTTTGTGCAGGTCTCGCGCCACAAACGTTGGTATAATCTCTGGATCCGTCTCACTAAAGAGTACAATAATATCTTCTAGATCTCTTACGGTCTTGCCTTTATTCTTTCTTGTGATTAAACGCTTCTTCCTCGGAATGGCTTGGAATAGTAAATTTTTTGCGTGCACTATATCATCTTCGGAAAAAGCACTTTTACATATTTGTATTAGACTTTCATTATTCATGATATCTATTTTGTTTTGCACGAAGGATAATTACAATGTTGCAATTGCTGCATTTCACTATATTATTCTCCATATCTCACGTTGAACGAAAGTTCAATGACCTTTCGTACGAGACACTTTGCACACGGGCATTCGCACCAAGAGCGCAGTGACGACGTATTTATATGTGACACTTTGTTAAGACCCATCGCCAGCACTATACCCAGAAATTTACGCATTTTTGAATAATTCGTAGGTTTCCATGCCATGAGCCTGGATTTTTCCTTCATTTCGTTCTTATTTTGTTTTTCTGAGTTATGTTTTAATGCGTATTTATTAGTCTCTGTCACCATTTTTTAGAATAAATACCTTTAGCAGATAAATCATCTGTTGGAATATTAATAGTGCTATCACTTAACGTGCACTCCTCTAAATCTGGGGTCAAATCTGTGATATCTTCCCATTCATTGTCGTCCCCATTGTCTTGCATGTCTCCTTCTACTCTTAACTCATCGTTTGTCTCTCTCAACTCATTGTCTGACGTTTCAGAAATAATTCCACTTGGAGAGTATTCATCACTTTCGTCAATTGCCTCATAGTCAATAGCATCACTAGTTTCTTCATCTCCATCTTCCTCCTCTTCGTCCTCCTCCTCAACGTCCTCCTGCTCTTCATCTTCCTCCTAATCGACTTTCTGCTCTTCTTCTTCCTGCTCTTCGACTTCCTGCTCGTCGTCTTCCCGCTCTTCGACTTCCTGTTCTTCGTCCTTCTGCTCTTCGTTTTCTTGATCTTCATCTTTCTGCTCCTCATTTTCCTCCTTTTCCTCATTCTCAATATCTCCTACCTTTACATCGTTCTTTCTGTTATCATTTATTTTTTCCTCCCGTTTTGGTACTTCTTCTTTATCTATTTCTTGCCTCTCATTTCCTGTTATATTTTTTGTTTTCTACACCTGTTTGATTTTCCGTACAAACGTCTTTATTTTCCATACTTTTTTCTCGATCTTCTGATTTACTATCTTCAGTAAAAGAGTAAGTAAAGGTAAGTTTTGTGTTTTTTTCTTCTTCACCTATATTTTCGACGCTTTCTTTTGTTTGTACTCGTTTTTGTTGTGAAATTATATTTTCTGTGGTGTTTTTTTTTTGGCTGATGTATCAACTTATAATACTGGCTTTCATCTATATTAAAATCAATATCTTGCATGAGCTTGGATACTGATATATCGTTCAATGAGGGACTGCAACCTCTTAAGCTATGCATACTCAATCTGTCTGGAGATGACGAACAGGGCGATCCATTTTTTTCTGCCCTCAGAAAACTCTGACGAGGAGAATGTGTGCATTTTTTGCTTTTGAGCCCAGTAATCAAATTATTCTTTACTCTTCTGTATTACTTTCAATTAAGTCCTTTCATAATTTAATGTAATTCAGAAAAAATGCAATGATAAAAACCTAACCTGAAACTTACCGAACTTATTTAGTAGTGGCGAGCGTGATACTGATTTCAAAATATGAAGTCTCCTTCCACTTGGATTTTCGTAAATATCTTTGTTTTTTTCCTTACAAAATATTTCTTCATCATCACTGTCACCATAGTTATTCCGTATCTCTGCTTTGCTGGTTGATGGGACAGAATTATCGTGATTTTGAGCTAAAAGATATAACAGATAGATTTATATATTGTAATATCACAATCCATAGGTAGGTACTTTCAAGAATCTGCGTACCTACTGAGCCCTGAGTGTAAGTTGGTAAACGCGTAAACGTTACTTATGCGTTCGAGTTATATTTTGACAGGTAGATCTTAACTTAAAGGGAATAAGGGCGAGAGTTGAATTCTAAACGTTAACGCATTAGTAACGTTTTCACGTGTGCAAACCTACAATAAGGGGTCTGGTTAAAAACTTACAAAAAAAGCCGACTTCAAAAACAAAACTCAAAATTAAAAACTAATTTTTCGTCAATCAAACCACACCAATTTGAAGTCGGTGCCGTAAGTTCATGGAATGATTACCTAGTTGTATCTTTGGCACCGACTTCAAATTGGTGTGGTTTGATTGACGAAAAATTAGTTTTTAATTTTGAGTTTTGTTTTTGAAGTCGGTTTTTCTTTTTTGTAAAAAGTTTTTTATTTGTTGCTTTTTAGTGTAGTTACCTTTTTCGTTTGAAATGATAAATTTTAATGTTTATGCGGATATATGCTAAAAATAAAGAGAGATGGCCTTTTATATAAAAAAGAACTGTCCAAATCAAATAAGAATTCGCAACGAAATTCAAGATTGAAAATTACTTTTCCAAATTTCTACGAACATTTTTAAGAATTTTGAAAAAAAGTACTAGTCCGATTGCTGTGAAATTTTCATGGGACCTCTTCAGGGCAAAGGTCCTTCAGATAAAAAAGAATTATTGAAATCGGTTCAGTATTGGCGGAGTTATAGTGGAACATACATAAAAAAAATAAAAAAAGCATACCATCGAATTGAGAACCTCCTCCTTCTTTGGAAGTCGGTTAAAAACCGAATAACTGGGTAAGAAAACGAATTTCATCAAAACTTACCTAGTTTACGCTGTTGGGTTGAGCTTGAGATTGGTTTCATAACATGAACTTCCGGTACACTGAAGTTTTTGAAAATATATTTTTTTTGTCTCTTAGGATTTAGTCCTTTTTTAGAAAATATTTCTTCGTCATCACTATCACTATAATTTTGCAGAGAGTCTGGAGGGGGGCGTATTTGCTTGTTTTCTAAAATAGTAATTTTACTAGTAGGCGGACCGGTATAACAAACATTTTCACAATCACCTTCACTATCACTTCCATTATCTAAACGTATTTTTCGTTGGCATTTGCGACGCTTCATATCGAAAAATGCTTAACTATTTTCGCTGAAAATCAAAACGCGTGACTGACGACGTAGCGCGCACAACACGATGAAGTGACGCCGCTTACGCACCCGCACAGTGCGGCAACAGGTCGATACAGGTCCGGCGGCGCGGGTGTCAAAATAGGCCCGACGCCGCACTGAATGATTGGGTTTTTAACTCAGTGCGACGGTTAGCGGACTACGTTTGCAACCACAAACAGAAAACTATATTCATCTCTGTAATGCTCGTAAAATTCCTTTTTTTAGTATCAAAAGCTGCCTTTTGCTATCTATGGAATGAATCCCTAGGGGGAAAAGGTTGCGATGAAGTTGAGACGTTTATTTATAAATTTCTAAAAGACCACTGCATAGGAAGAAATGTTATTTTATACACAGACAATTGTTCGGCACAAAATAAAAACAAATATTTAATAAGTCTCTAACACTACGCGATTAAAGTTTTGGGTGTTGTTGCACAAATACTTAGTTGTTGGACACACCCAGAACGAAGGCGACAGTGAGCACAGCACAATTGAACGTGAAAAAACGAGGATACTCAAAAATGGATCCATTTTTGTGCCAACACAATGGAAATTGAATGAAATCCATATGAATCTCATGAATTAGACTTCACTGATATCCTGAATTTAAAAGATCTAGTTACGCAGTTTTGGGAAAAACTTTACAATTAATAATGATGGTGAACGGGTTATATGGAACGATATCAAGAAAATCTACATGCAGGCATCTTCTCCATATTTAATTTTTTATAACGACACCTATGAGCCGAATTCAACAATGAAGTGCCTAAACGTGCGCAACAAAACTAGAGGCAGAGCTGCTGCAGATGTTGAACTACATCTACGAAATAAGTACCAGCGACCACAGATATCAAGCCTAAAGAAAAAAGATCCAAAGATCTTCGCAAATCCATTCTAACATTGAAATGGAAAAAGATGTTTTTATGACTTTGTTCACCAAACCTCTCGACATAGCACTTATACAAACCAACCAAGAAATAGGAAGACGTGCTACCAAATATAAAAACCAACGTTTTACTCAAAAGACAGACAAAACAGAGATTGAGGCATTCATGGGGCTACAATTTTATTCTGCGGTAAACAATGATAGTAAAAAAAGTGCAACTGAAATGTGGGCGCTTACAAGTACCCCTGTGTACAGGTCTATAATGTCCGAGAGTCGATTTCATTTTCTGCTACTTTGTCTAAGATTTGACGATAAAGACAGCCGTGATAAAGAAGATAGATTTGCACCCATTCGAGAAGCATGGGAGATTTTTATAAACAATTGTACAAAAGCGTACTGTTATATACTAGTCCTGTATACATATAATAGTGCCTAGAGTCAGCCTTTCCTACTGATATATAATCCCTGTAATCGGCACTGCCAGTTAGTTCATCTCAGTCCTCATAAAGACAATTCCTCAGTTTTGAGTATCCGCGCGCGACATTTGCCTTTTGCCAGTAAACTTTTATTTTGTATTCAATTAACTTTTGATAAAAGTAATAAAAGTTATTTTTTTAAAAAGTGATTTTTAAAATCCCCCATAACAAATTGGTGGCAGCGTGGTGGGATACCGAGAAAGGTATCCTTGGAAAACGTCTCCGTATCCAGTGTTTCTTTGTGTATTCTAAATTCCAAAATAAGTGGAATTATATATAATATTCAGTGCTATCCTGTGTTAAATTGTGCATAATTAAAATCATCGATAAGTGATCCAGTGATGTTCCTGTTCTTGTTCCTGTTTGTATCCTGCAAGTTGCTGTAAGTCCTAGAAAATAATAACTATAATCATCCTTTGTTGGCGACCGCGAGTGTGAGTGAAAATACGAAATCCTGAATAAAGTGCGTGTAACGATTAAGTTTAGTTAAGTCTCACGAGTGCTGTTATCGCTTTAAGATAATTCTTAGAATTAGCCAAGAAGCATATCGCATTCGCTGCACTGTGGCCGCCTATTACACCGAAACATTCATTTATAACATTTAATTTTGTAATTATCTAGTAACTATCTGAAAAATGGCTTCACCGCAACCACAACCGCAACCACAACCACAAACACAACCAAAACAAAGATCACAAACACAAATCCAAATCGCGAGAGTAGACCTCGATATAGGAATCTTGTTCAAATTCATAAAACCCTTTGATGGAACAAGGGAAAAATTAAACTCATTAATAGCAAACTGTGATAATGCAATGAAATTAGCGTCAGAAGACCAAAAACATATTTTGTTTAAATTTATTCTCTCATAATTAGAAGGAAAAGCTGAGTCCACATGCTCCATCAAAGAATTTGAATCATGGGATCAATTAAATATTTTTCTTAATACTCAATTTGGGGAAAGAAAACATTATCCCCATTTGTTGACAGATTTACAAGAATGTAGACAATTAAATAACGAACCAGTTAATAACTTTGCTTTGCGTGTAGAGACTTGTTTGTCTAAATTATTAACAGAAATAACTATCAAATAAAAAGAAATCTGAATTGCAGGGTCGTATAAGCGCTATGGAAGATTTAGCCCTACACACATTTTTAATAGGCCTTAAGCCTGAAGTTTCTAATTTAGTGCGCAGTAAAAGTCCGGCTAATCTCAATCAAGCCATTAACGTAGCGCTTTCTGAAGAAGCAATTATAAATCTGTTCAACAAGCGTAATCCGCATCCATCATCCTCGTCTCAGCGTCAATCCCCATCGAATCGTTTCATCCCTAAACCTTCAAATCCTAACCCATTTTATAGGCCTCAGATACCAAAATTTAATGAGCAAAATGTACACAGCCTATTTTGTCGATATTGCAAAACCCAGGGACACACCATTGAATAATGTAGAAAACGTGAGTTTAATAACAACAGATATAGAATTAATCAACCATTCCCATCACAACAACGATCTAACCAGGAACACTATAAACCTAGGCCCGCGCGTACCAATTATGTTGAGAACAACAACACAAATTATAATGAATCTCAACCATTTCCTGAAGTGCACAAACAAGAAGTGAATTCCCAAATCAATAAAATGCTTAACCAGAAAATTATCCAACCTTCACTTTCCCCATGGTCCTCACCAATATGGATAGTTCCAAAGAAAACTGATGCCTCAGGTCAGAAAAAATGGAGAATTGTAATCGATTACCGGCGCCTAAATGACATCGCAATAGGAGAAACCTACCCTATTCCTAATATAGTCGAAATCCTTGACCAACTAGGAAACTCAAAATATTTCTCTACCCTTGACTTAGCGTCTGGTTTCCACCAAATCAATATGTCGCCCAAAGACGCGTGCAAAACAACCTTCAGCGTCCCACAAGGACATTTCGAGTTCACCAGAATGCCATTCGGCTTAAAAAATGCACCGGCAACCTTCCAAAGACTAATGAATAACGTCCTTACTGGGCTCCAGGGAGAACGTTGTTTTGTTTACCTTGATGACATCGTCATCTATTCCCGCGATCTACCCACTCACATACAAAATTTAACCTCCATCTTCGAAAGACTCCGAACTTTCAACCTCAGGTTACAGCCGTACAAGTGTGAATTCCTGAGGAAGGAAGTCGGGTATTTAGGACACATCATCACCGAAAATGGTCTGAAACCAGATCCTAATAAAGTGAAATCTGTACAAGAATTTCCAATTCCTAAATGTCCAAAAGATATTAAATCCTTTTTAGGACTTATTTCTTACTATAGACGCTTTATTCCCGATTTTTCTAAAACTTCAAAACCCCTTACCTCATTTCTAAAAAAGGACATTCCATTTGAATGGACCAACGAACATCAGTTATCCTTTGAAACATTAAAAAACAAACTTTTAACTGCTCCTGTTCTTATATATCCAGATTTTACAAAACCTTTCAATCTCACTTGTGACGCCTCTAATTACGCAATATCTTCTATTCTGTCTCAAGGTCCTGTTGGCAAAGACCATCCTATAGCCTACTCCTCAAGGACCCTGAATAAATGTGAAACTAATTATAGTACAACAGAAAAAGAATTGTTGGCTATAGTCTGGGGTTGCAAAACTTTTAGACCATATTTGTTCGGTCGAAAATTCACCATCATAACCGATCACCGTCCATTAAAGTGGTTATTTAATCATACTGATCCAAGCAGCAAATTGCATCGTTGGCGTCTCCAACTCCTAGAATATGAGTATGATATTGTATATCGAAAAGGAAAAATAAATTCAGCAGCAGACGCATTATCCAGGTATCCTGTAAATCCCGTTCAACCCGAAAACGCTGACTCATTGCATCCGAATCCTACCGAAATCGATCCAGATAACATAGATAAAGACTTAATGGATCTTCTCATATCTCCTTCCTTTCATTTTGATGAACTTATAAATCTAGATGACTTGCAATTTAATTCGGCAGACCCTTTACTACCCTTACCTGATGTAGAGCCAGAGCCGCAGCCATCGACAAGTTGGCAAAATATGAATGTCCCTGTACCTTCCAATGATGACATGGTTACACCTCCTCCCGCGTTGGTTGAGTCTCCGCCGGCACTCCATGAATCTGAAACAGAAAACAATGTTATTATAAATGATAACAATACACCTTCAACTGATACTTACGCCAAATTCTTAAAACCTCCGTCATCTGTAAAATATGATACTGATATAGTTGAACATAATGATAGTATAATTAAAAGTCAACATAAAGTAATAATAATACCTACGTCACTCGATCTCGACGAAGCTAACCCGTATGTAGAAGAAATCCTTGCAAATTACGCAGACTCTGAAACATTCATAAATTCAGAGAAAGAACTATTTACTTATAAATCCATTAATCTAACCAACAAAAAATACTACTTCTTATTTTATAAAGTTCACCACTTTGATACATGTTCCTATAAAGAAATTTTCGAATCCTTATGCAATCTTCGAAATCATTTGACATCCAAGGATGAACATATCGACAAAATAAGTATTACGGATTTTAAGAATCCTTTTGACAAATACATATATATATATATAAATTTATACAATGCTAGCTCATCTATTTCGTAACACCGGTATCCAGATTAACATTTATCGTAATAAAATATATTATCCCAGTCCTTCTGAAGTCCTGAAAATTCTTCGTGAAAACCATGATATACCAATAGCCGGACATCTTGGTTCTAATAGAATGTATAATAAGATCCGTGAGTTATATTATTGGAAAAATATGCGGAGTGACATTGAAAATTATGTAAAGAATTGTACGTCTTGTCAAACAAACAAAGCTCTTAGGAAAATTAACCGAGCTCCAATGCAAATAACTTCAACCTCCACTTCCCACTTTAAAAGACTATCCTTGGATATTGTAGGTCCTCTCCCCGAATCCGGTACAGCTCAACTTAAATACATACTTACCCTCCAAGATGATCTAACCAAATATTCAACAGCTTATCCTATTCTCAGTACTACCGCTGAAGAGACCAGTGATTGCCTCATTCATTTTATTTCTTTATTTGGTATCCCAAAACTATATTGACTGATCAGGGAACCAATTTCACATCAGATATGTTTAAGGAGACTTGTAAATTTCTTAAAATTAAGCAGCTGTGGTCTTCTCCCTACCACCCACAAACACAAGGGGCATTAGAATGAAGCCATTCAACACTAAAAGAATATTTAAAATCTTATATATCTGAAACGCAAGACAACTGGCCTAAGTATGTATACACGGCAATGCTGGCATATAACACAGCTACACACTCAACAACAAATTATACTCCTTATGAGTTAGTTTTTGGCCATAAAGCTGTCCTTCCTAATGCCCTCTATGAACCGGCCCCAAACGCTACTTACTCAGATTATATTAGAATGCTACAGCACCGCCTGAAAATCACGCGCGACAAAGCTATTGAACATATAAATAAATCTAAAGAATCTTCAAAAAATTATTACGACTCGCACTCTCTGCCTATTAGTTATCATACTGGTGATTATATATATTTGAAAAACCATCTCCGTATGCGCAAAGCCCTCTCGCCTATTTGGAAGGGCCCGTACAAAGTAATTAAAATAAATGGTAGAAATAGTCTTACCTTATTAATAAATAGAAGACACGTCACTCATCATTTTGATGAAGTTAAGTTGGCTCGTTGTGGCGATTCTTAGTTAAGTTATAACTTAACTTAACTTAATCTTATTATTTGCTTAACATTTAATATATTAAATGTTAAGCAAATAATAAGATTTAGATATTTACGGTATTATTACTTGTTCTTTACAGTTTCAAAAGCTCTGCACAGGAGACATTCATCGATACCTCAATGAATTCTTCTAGGATATATTTTCATCCAATCGGGTCACTCAGAATCATAGACGGACACCTTAACGTTGTGATACCCATAGATATTTCCTTCATACAGCCACATATCAAAAACTTGAACGGTGTAATAGGTAGCTCAATGACGTTATGTAAACAAAGTACTCTCTATGCAGATATTGAATGTCATAACTTACTAGAACCATTGTCTGTTAGACTAAACGATATAATTCGCGACTTTGATTCAATTTCTCATTTAATAGAAATTAGATCTAAAAGATCCGCGTGGTTTGGCGGAATTGGCACAATATTCAAACACTTATTCGGTACCATGGACGAGGACGATGCTCTTTGTTATAATACAGCTATTCAAATTATTGAACGCGATCAAACCAAATTATCTCAATTAGTAAAACGAAATATTCTGGTCACCACCTCGACCCTTTCATCTTTAAATGATGTTATAAAGAAAATGAGCGTCAACGAACAACATATAAGGAAGGTTGTTCAGGTTCTCACTGTAGCTCAACAAAACATAACAACTGTGTCAAATAATTTAGTAGTAAAGTCTTATTTTAATCAACTATTAAATACTTTAGAGAGTAGTATGTTAACATTATCATTTAAGTTAGAAGATATTATGAACGCTATTAATTATGTTTAGTAAATCATCTATTTTTTCGTCTTGACTCCGCTTCTTCGCTACTTTTTTCCCAGTTTGTGAAATTGTTTCGGTTTGATCTACTCGCGCTTCTTCATTTTGATGTTCCGTAGAGTTATGGTCTTCCACCTTAAAAAAAAATATATATTAAGCTTAACATTTCAGATTCCATCAAATGAAGAGGAATGGAAGGATGTCGCAAGAAAATTTAACATGTTGTGGAATTTTCCCCACTGTGTCGGTGCTATAGATGGTAAACATGTGCTTATTATAGCGCCACCGAACTCTGGCAGTGAATATTATAATTACAAGGAACAGTTTAGTATAGTCCTTTTAGCTATTGTTGACGCACAATATAATTTTCTTTATGCAAATGTCGGTGCTAGAGGTAAATCATCTGACGGAGGACTATTCCGTGAAACAGCATTCTATAAGAAAATGATTGACAAGACACTATCTTTGCCACCAGTGGAAACTTTAGAATCAACTAATGTACAATTACCCTATGTACTCGTCGGAGCGTCGTTCGCGTTGTCTGAAAATTTAATGAGACCTTACCCTGGAACTTACGAAAAAGGTAACATAAAACGAATTTTTAACTACAGACTCTCGCGGGCACGAAGAATCGTAGAAAATGTTTTTGGTGTGATGTCTGTTGTTTTTCGTATATTTCGGAGTCCAATTGAACTAAAATGTGACAATGCTGAGCTTGTTACCACGACTTGTATATATTTGCATAATTTTTTGAGTCGAAATAAGCGTTCCAGAGCCTTGTATACTCCACCAGGAACTTATGACAGAGAAGATTCTGAATTTAATGTAATAAACGGCTCTTGGCGTAATGAAGTAACAGAAATTAATCTACATCCTTTAGAAGATGAGAATGAAAATATGGACTTGTCTCTGGAACCATCCATAATAAGAGATAATTTTTCAAATTATTTCATTAGTGAACAAGGGAGGGTATCTTGGCAAAATGAACGTGCTTAAATAAAACAGTTAAGTACGTAGCTAGGTTAATATTTTATAAAAATAAAAAACTTACATGATTCTCAATTGTGTCTTTATTTCCAGTTGTTGTTTCACCTTTTATTAAAAACAGCAAAGGTTCATATGCAAACCATTTACTGCTAAAAAGATCTTCACTGCCACTTCCTGTTTTTTTTGAACATTTCAATTTCTTCCTCTCGCGAGTGAATTGCGATCGAAGAGTATGTACCTTGCTTTCAACCTCTTTCGCAGACACATCTAGTGTTTTTGCTATTGAATCCCATGCATCTAGTTTTTTTAATTTATTTTTATAGTCTCTGTGAACAGTATCCCATAAACATTCATAGTTTTGGTACAGTTCTATTAATTTGAGCACTCGGTCGTTACACCACACTACAGACATTGTTCCGCGTCACGTCTCCACTCGACAACAATTGATGCTCAACTAACGATGCTCTTTAAACAAACAACAAGCCGCGCGTCATGTTGCGCGCCAGCTGGCAACGTCGCGCGCTGTTGGGCAACGTTGCCGTACTTGTTGAGCGTCACGTGTCGCGCGCCAAATGTTGCCTAGTGGAAACGCGGCATAAGAGGCGAGTGTACGTAGATGAGGTCCCAAGCCTCGAAGACCTAAAATCGCGTATTCAGCGTGCCTTTGACGAAGTGAAAAGTGAAGAGTTGTGCTTAACAAACTCAAAGACAATGTGCAAAAACGTGCTAGACTCTGCTTAGAGCGAAACGGATTGCAGTTTGAACAATTTTTAAAGTACTATTAAGTGTAGACAAAATAATTATGTAAATAAGATTTAGAGGTGGGTTGTTTTGATTTTAAATTAGTTGTACATAAGTTGATTGAATTTTTTAAATACGCCTAAATGCAAAGGAGGTTTAGATTTAAATTTCTAAAGTGCTTATTATTCGTAATTAAAAATTTGTAATTTTTCCATTCTTTTGATGTGTATCAATTAATTTTATTCTAAACATACCTACGTCCTTTACATTTTGACGGTCCTAAGCCCGTTAAAGTATAAAGGGAAAATTCGCAACTTATGATAATGTATGATCGTGGGAATCCTGGATTAGGTAAGAGTACACGGTTGTTGTTGTTTTTAAGTTTTTGATTTTAAGAATTAATTTTTACTAGCCATTGTCTATTGTTGCCGTGTTCTTAGAAGTAGCCGTAAGATGTAAACAGGGTCATAAATAATAAGTTATTGTTAGAAATTAGTCAAAATATTAAACCCTTTTTATTGATGTTTTTAGAATAGAGCCGACGATTTATGACGTTGTTTACTGTTTAAAATTGAGATAATATATATTTACCCAGGAATATATAATCACATTAACACATTCAGTGCCACCGACTCGCCCGGAGAGTCCATGTAAATTTTATTCCAACGCCGTAGACTCGCCCGGCGAGTTCAGTGTTTTTCCTTTTTTTTTTCCAAAACGCATTGCAATTTTTTGCTTAAAATAATATTGAAGACTAAACATACACTATTCTAAAGAATTACGTGGCGGGCCGGGTGTGCAGACCCAGTTTATAATCGAAAGAAAATAAATTATTCTGCAATGCCTTGAACTCGCTAGGCGAGTTCACTGTCATAGATTCTCAAACTTTTATTAATGAAAAATTTATATGGTAGACATACTTTTATTTTTAACCGACTTCAAAAAAAGGAGGCGGTTATACGTTCGGTTGTATATATATAAATATATATATTTTTTAATTTTCTGTTTAGACTTCTAACGGCGGTTTTCAATATCCTATCTATCTTAAAATTTTCTTATCTATCTTAAAATTTTGACAGATTTTGTAAGAAAATGTGTCAAAATTTCAAGATAGATAAGAAAATATTAAGATAGATAGGATATTGAAAACCGCCGTAAGTGTTTGAGTGTGTTCTTGCGGTTTTTTTGAAAGAAACGTACAAAAAACACAAACTCAACTCTCGGTCTATTAAATTAAGAGTTGTAATTGAAAGAGGATACCTTTGCATTGTTAAAAAATAGCCGGCAAAACAAAAGACGGGCAGGATGATACGTCTCTTTAGCAAATTCTGTTTCTTGCGAATGCGAATGCCAATATATGTACGTACTTTTATTTAGCGTATGTTTTTTAGTAATCAATAAAAAGAATCATGTTATATCTAAGTTTAATTAAGAAAGGCATCCTTAGAGGAGGAACATATATGTATTTCTAAATTTAAATAACTACACGATTGCACAAACGGTCTAGGTACCTACTTTATTTACTGGATTTGTGGAAAGCTCTCCAAAAAAATTAAACCCTTTTGACGGTTCATTTTGTAATGGACATTATTTTTTAGTTCCATTGTTCGCTGCTATGCCTGCCAAACAATGGGTTTTCTCTATTTTTTCTGCTGTAACCGGCCGTTCGTCTAGCAAGTACCGTATGCACTTTCGTTTAAGGTTTATTGTTGTTTGAAATTATGAACCGTTCAGTTGTATGCGTCGACGCATCTTGTTCAAGTCCTCACTTCTGTCTTGCTGCCCTTAGTAAACAGACGTGCTCTCTCTATCTCCATACTGCTTATTTAATTAATACGCAATTAAAATAAAAATATTGACAGCCACTGCATATATTACGAAACAAACTTACCTTTTCTATTATTTATAGTGTTTCTTGCCATTTTTGTATGTTAAATTACACCGTAGACCAGTTAAACAATTTTTAATTGCGTTAAACACGTAACGTACACTATCACGGCCACAAAAATAACATATTATTGTTTTTACCCTATCGCAATGCCACTGAACTCGCGTGGCGAGTCGATTCAATTCGTGTTGCAGCGCCGGCGACTCGCCTAGCGAGTCCAACGTAAAATGTATGCGGCATTCCAGTAAACATCGTGAAAATCGTAGTGGTAATGAATGTGTTAAGTATCAACCACCATCTACACCGATACTACAATAATAACATAAATTATTATTGTTATCAGTGAAATACGCTTAAGCGGGAGGGCGGGGCGGCGCATGGCGTCCATATTTTGTGGTGTTTTCTTGGATAACTTTCGGAAGCTATTTCTCAACATTTTAGTACTGAGTGATTATAAAAGAAAAAATACGTGTATTTTTATTTTTAACAAGGATCAATATATCCAATTTTGACAGGAAGGTTTAATTGCACCCTGTATATTAATACAGAAGCCGAAACAAATAAGAACGTTAAGCTCGAAGGATTTTTATTCATATCGTTTGATGATTAGACGCGGCCGAGACAACATCATTTTACAATGTCGGGAGCTTTGCCAACAATTTATGGTCGACATGTATGTGAAGATAGAGAGTGAACGACTACGATACATGCGATATAATCAACAGAAGCTGCGTGCGGAAGAATATATTCACTTGCGAGATGCTATTGCGAACAACGCTGATACTGCCGAAATTGGTAACTCTGTTATCTTACCATCATCCACGTAGTCCACGTCACATGCAAGAATACACACAGGATGCTATGACTTTCGTGCGTGAATATGGACGACCGTGACTTTTCATTACTTTTACATGTAATCCAAAATGGCAGGAAATTACATCGTTGCTATTACGAGGACAAAATGCAATACATCGTCATGACATTACAGCACGTGTGTTTAAGCAAAAATTAAAGTCTTTAATCAGCTTTATTACCAAATTGCATGTATTTGGCCCCACACGTTGTTGGTAGATTACCTCATGCACACATTTTAATTTGGTTTTTCGACAAAATACGTGCTGAAGACATCGATAGTTTGATTTCTGCAGAGATTCTAGATCCGTCTACTGATCAATTACTGTTTGATATTGTTACTACAAACATGATTCATGGTCCGTGCGGAAATCTGAATCGTTCATCACCTTGCATGGTAGACGGAAAATGTACAAAGCGTTTTCCTAAAGATTTCAATAACGATACGGTCACACATGTTGACGTATATCCAATATGTCGTCGAAGAAGTACCGAAAATGGCGGACAATATTTCATTAAAACTATCAGCAACGCAGACATCGACATTGACAATCGTTGGGTGGTACCATATTCACCTCTGCTGAGCAAAACATTCAATGCTCATATTAATGTTGAGTCATGCAGTTCGGTGAAGAGTATCAAATATATTTGCAAGTATGTGAATAAAGGAAGTGATATGGCTGTATTTCGGATTGAAAATACTAATGTTCATTCTCCTCCGTTGAATCAAAATGATGAAATTACGAATTACCAAATTGGCCGGTATATCAGTTCCAATGAAGCTGTCTGGCGTATTTTCGGTTTCCCAATTCATGAACGGGATCCAGCAGTTATCCATTTAGCTGTCCATCTTGAAAACGACCAGCGCGTATATTTCACGAACAATACAGCGCTTGATCGTGCTATAAATCCACCAAAAACTACGCACACCGAATTTTTTGAAAGCAAGCGTGCGGATGCTTTTGGTGCCTTCGCACAAACACTGCTCTATTCTGAAGTTCCACGGTATTTTACATGGGCTCAATCGAAAAAATGTATGCCCCGCAAGCAAGGGACAGCAGTTGATGCGTGCCCCGGTTTATTCAAATCAAATAGTTTGGGTCGTGTATATACAGTCAATCCAAGGCAGACTGAGTGCTTTTATCTGCGACTATTGTTGGTTAATGTCACCGGACCATTGTCATTTCAAGATATACGGAAGGTAAATGGACATCAGTATCCTACGTATAAATTAAACTGCACAGGAACACAAATTCGTCTACTATTTGCTATAGTACTGACTACATGTTTCCCGGCCCGAGCACAAATGCTGTGGGATAATCACAAAGATTCAATGACTGATGATATATTGTATCGACATCGTAAGGTGCAACGATCTAACAATATCATTCAGTGATGCAATGTACAATGAAGCATTGATTGCTATCGAGGATCTTTGCATTGCTATTGCGAATTTACCAATCAGTCATTTCGGTATGAGCTCACCGAATCGAAGTGCATCTGATTTACTCAACACAGATATGAATCGTGAACTACAGTACGATACTGTAGAAATGGCAAGCATTGTTAGTCGCAATGTTCCACTACTTAATGATGAACAAAAAATTATCTACGAGCGCATCATCCTGGCAGTTTCGGCAGGACAAGGAGGATTATTTTTTTTATATGCATCAGGTGGAACTGGCAAAACATTTCTTATTTCGTTACTTCTTTCTGAGATACGATCAAAAAATGGCATCGCATTGGCCGTTGCATCTTCTGGCATTGCAGCAACTTTATTAGATGGAGGCAGAACAGCTCATTCAGCAGTCGTTATCGGTGCGCCGCTAGGTTTGCACGTGCGCGTATTAAATCGTCTACGTGTTTATTTAGTGAGTACCTATCGAGCGAACTGCGCCCGCGTTCGCGCGAGGCGGTGTGAGTGTTGATGACAATAGACCCTTCCGTCGTTTCTGACTACAGGGACGATGGAATCTCAACCGAGCTACTCGTCTGTTACCCAAACTGTCGCATTCCCCACCAAAGAACAAGCCGTTATCATAGATGCAGTTGACGACACCCCGATTAAAGAATACGCGTATGCGTTTGCAAAAATAATTGATTCCACCCAAATAAGATTCCTGAGTCGAATGTCAAATAATAGAATTTGCGTTTTTGTGTCTTCCAAAGATATTGCCGATGAATTAGTAGATAAACCTCAGTGCATTATAATAAACAACAAGAAATTACCTATTCGGCCCCTAATTACTAGAAACAAACGTTTTATCTTCTCCAACGTCTGTCCAATTATTCCACACACCATACTGGAGAATAAATTGGCCGAATTGGATATAAAATTAGTATCTCCAGTAAGTTTTATTAAGGCTGGCTTAAGTGATCCCGGCTTTAGTCATATTTTAAGTTTTCGACGACAAACGTACATATCCTCAGAGGACCTGAAAAAAATACCTGACCGTATTCAAATATACTTCGATGGCAGCACATACTGGATATACACCTCTTCGGATTCCATGACCTGCATTATTTGTAAAAAAGAGGGACATGTAGCAAGCAAATGTCCTGATAATGTAAACACGGCAAATAAAATTATACCTACGGAAATAAGGGACATAGCAAATATTGTTACCGCAGATTTTCAACCACTGGACTCCTTCAAAAGACCACACCCACCCACATCTGAGTCGTCCCTCACTATTGATAACCCGCAACTCCAATGTACTGAAACTTTAGATTCGGAACAAATTTCAATCATCAATGTGATCAGTATTCCAAAGACCCTTCTACTATATTTAAAATGTTAACGGATCTGTATCCTCATTTCACTAACAGGAGTATTAAAAGTCGTATAACTCGTCTACAACGAAAACTTAAATTATTATATAAAAACAAAAATGTCTAGGTTAGATATACTTCAATGGAATGTCAACGGCTTTTATCAACGTAAACAAAGATTAAAAATTTTAATATTAGAATGGAACCCTAGTTGTATTTGCCTACATGAATCTAACTTTTAAAATAATTATTGTCATCAATTTTCAGGATATACTGCTATATTTAAAAATAGAAATAATATTTCCCATGCAAGTGGTGGTGTAGTGTCTTATATTAGGTCTAATATTTTTATATCATAAGTCAACCTTAATACGAATTTAAAAGCCGTTGCTTGTATTATAAATTTTCCTACTAAAATAACTGTATGTAATATTTATTTACCGAACAGTATTGCTTTAATTGAGCAAGATTTGATTGATTTAATTAACTTCCGAAGCCATTTCTTTTGATTGGTGATTTTAATAGCCATAAATTATCATGGGGGAGTTATAAAACGGACTCTCGTGGCAAAATTGTCCATAATATCTTAGATACACACAATGACATAACTATATTAAATGAAAATCGTTCCACTCATTTAAATGTCGCCAATGCTACAACTAGCGCGATTGATTTAGCGTTATCATCGTGTTCGATCGCTCCATTGTTTCAGTGGAATGTGTTAGATAACCTCCATGATAGTGACCACTATCCGATTATATTAAGTCATTCGTCTTCTTCGGAAGAAAATAATTCTAACGTTCCCAAATGGATTTTTCAAAAAGCAAATTGGGATTTATATGAATCGCTTATAGATAAGGGGATTGGAGAATTATATGATATTAATTTAATTAATGAAACTACAATTGATTTATGTTTATCTAAATTTAGTAATTTAATAATTGATTCCGCAAATCAAGCCATTCCAAAGTCGCGTGGTAATAAAAATCATCAAAAAAAAAATTGCCTTGGCTTACAAATGATTGTATAACCGCGATAAAAGATTACAAAAGGGCACATAGAAAATATTTTAAATTTAAGTCAATCGAATATTTGATTAATTATAAAAAAACAAGATCTTTTGCTAAAAGACTCTTGAAAGAAACTGAGCTTAAATCCTGGCATGCTTACACTTCTTCAATAACTCCTCAAACTCCGTATTCAGAAATCTGGAATAAAATAAACAGGTTAAAAAATTGTAATAAAAACACACTTTCCCCTTTCTTATTTGATGATGATTTGAATAAAATTACAAACAGTGTTGATAAATGTAACATTTTAGCAAAAAACTTTGCAAAAAATTCGTCAAACTCTAATTATAGTAATGAATTCATCTTACATTCCTCAAATATTCGCGTAGAATTATCTACTAGTATAGCTAATACCACGATTTTAGAAGAGGAAAACACAATAAACAGTTTACTTACCATTGAGGAGCTTCATTTCGTTTTAGGGAACTGTAAAAAATCTTCTCCTGGCCCAGATGGTATACCTAATTGCTTAATTAAAACATCTGCCAAAAAGTGGTATTTCTTATCTCTTAAAGTTATACAATAAAATTTGGCAAAATAATTTATTTCCAGAGATATGGCGTACATCCGTCATTGTCCCTATTCCAAAACCAGGCAAGGATCATACCCTTCCTAAAAATTACAGGCCCATTGCTTTGACTTGTAATCTTTGCAAAATTTTGGAAAAAATTATTGCTAATCGCATTCGTTGGAAATTAGAACATGAACAACTTATAGTTTTTTTACACCATTCCAAAGTGGCTTTCGTAAATTTCGTTCGACAAATGACCATTTAGTATTACTAGATTCAGCTATTTGTGATGCCTTAGCTCTAAAAGGTCACCTGTTAGCAGTATCAATGGACATTGAGAAGGCTTACGAAATGGTTTCAAAAAAGGTGGTGCTTCATGCCTTAAAACGTCTCAAATTCACAAGAAATGTTATTATGTTTGTAAATAATTTTCTGTCCAATAGAAAAATTAAAGTAAAAATAAATATACATGTTCTGATCCTATTGAAATCGATAATGGTCTTCCTCAGGGTTCTGTAGTCAGTGTAATCCTATTTATTTTAGCTATTAATGATGTCCTTACTGTCATAAAGTCTCCAGTCAAGGGTTTGCTTTTCGATGATGGTTTGACTGTGTATTGCGTTGGTAAAAATATTGATACATCTGTACAAATGGTTCAAAATGCTCTCAATTCAATACAGAAATGGTTCCACGAAAATGGCTTTAAGTGCTAACTGACGCAGCAAGTTCAAATTTTGATAGGAGTCAACTGACAGATGCCTGTTGACAGAAGTAGTGTTGCTTTTTCAGTAAGGAGGTTAGAAATTCAAAAAGTCACGGACTTATTGACCCGCCTTAGTATACACAACCAATTTGTTAATATTCTAAGAATACATTAAATTTTCTTTTACTTTAGAAAACCAAAGTGCAATTTTTGTCTTTTCTGTTGATTTGTAGTCTACTCCGTGGACACTTAATAATTAAAATTTATAATAATTAGTACAAATTAAATGTTTGATCTCTGATAATATTTTTACATTGATTATTTTAGTGTTTTTCAATAAATGTTAATTTAGACCAAAAAAAGATGACATTTTTTTTTTTTTTTAATCCTTCGTTTGTTTATGACCCTTATATATGTTTGTTTGTATGTACGGTTACCAAAGCAATTCACCTTAAATTAGTAACTGACCTCTTTACTAATGCTTTTTTGGCCGCTTTTTTTTCCGCTTTTCGGCGATTTACCTCTAGACGTGATCATTGCAGTGATCTTTGGAGTGACCTTGCAACAAATTTTGTAGGAGCCTCACGGGTACTAGATTTTATGTTTAAAATTAGTAAGTCTCAAGTGCTAGGTGAAATATTAGCAAACTTTAACACCTCGTTAACACCAAACTTTATACCTCCTGGTTCACCCCATATGGGTGGATTATGGGAAGCCGGTATCAAATCCGTGAAAACGCATTTGAAGCGTGAAATTGGTGAAACACGACTTACCTTTCAGGAATATTGTACTTTGTTAACTCAAGTAGAAGCTTGTGTCAATTCTAGACCTCTTACTATTCCTTCAGATTCTATAGATGACAATATTTCACCAATCACTCCTGGAGAAGCTCTTATTGGAGAAGCTCAAATAACTGTACCTGAGCCTAGTTTGGAGAAACTCTCTCTTTCTCATTTAGATCGCTGGCAAATGCTTCAGCATATGCTTCAAAATTTATGGTCGCGTTGGAGTTCTGAGTATCTCCACACTTTACAAAAACGATTTAAGTGGACTCATAAAGATAGAGAACCTGATGTTGAATGTGTTGTACTGGATAAGGACGAGTAACTTCCTCCGAGCAAATGGCTTCTGGCTAGGATACTCGAAAAGCATCCTGGTAAGGACAATCTAACCCGCGTCGTTACATTAAAAATGAAAGGTCAAATTTTCAAACGACCTATAACTAAGATCTGTCCGTTAAGTACAACAGACGACCCTGTTTAGATCTTATTGATTTTATTTCTTGTTTAAGTTTGTTTACTTTTGTGGAATTTTGTTATTTCTTTCCACGGTTGAAAGGACCGACTGTCCTTTTGGGGGTCGGAATGTTTATGCGTTACGATTTTATGTTAATTTTCTTAAGGAACTTTCGTTCTCATATGGCATACTAGATAGGGCTGATTTGCCGCTAGATCACGCTATAGGTAACGCGAACCTATTTGCATAAGATGTTTATGAGGGTCTTACTGATGTGCATTCTGCTCTCGGGCACCGTTCGATGAACAGCTCCGTTCGCTCCAACAAGTGCTCGCTGCTACAGTAAGCGCTCTCTCGCTCTCGCCCTACCGCGCTCTCTCTCTCGCGAGTGCCATCGCTTGCGAAAGTGAAACAACAAGAAGAAAGAAAACCGAAGAAGGAAGACCACCCACGCACATTGCCGCCCGACCCGTACCGTACCGTGTCTCGCGCCGCGCCGCGATCGCTGCAAACCGGACGATCGTGCGACCGCTCGCATCGTCCGTCTCGCTCTTTAGTGCGAGCCCTCTGCTCGCACCCCGCCGCGTAGTAACCGCCGCGCTAGGACGAGCGTGCATCCGGTCGCATCGTACGTCTCGCTTTTAGCGTGAGCTTTCTGCTTGCGCTCCGCCGCGTTCTCGTTCGCGAACACTAGCGCCCTAGTGTTTAGCGTAACGTTTGTGTATTCCAGCCGCCCGAGGAACAATTGTAAGTACCGTGACACGTTTAGGCACACTACACGAGGAGTTTTTCCTCAATACACACCTCCCCTCCCGCTCGCCGGGAGGGGATGTATCCCCAACCATTTAAAAATAGAGAGCAGAATCCCACAATTAGGATAAAACTTCCTAATTATGGCAGATGCCTTAATCAGGAAGCTCCTGACGTTCCTTAAGAACGAATTCCCAGATGCCGCGATAAAATGGGAACGCTTCGTGAGCACCCATGACGAAGAGTCGCTGGTCGACTGGCGTCGCTCGAAAGCGACGTCGCCCTGATACCGGCCGAAGCCGAAGCCCAATCATCTCATTCAGAGATGTCTTGCTCGGAGCAAGAATCCGACCGTAGTGAACTAGGCGAGTTCACTACCGTCAAAAACAAAAAGACGAAGAATCCTCCTCTCCAGTCTTATCCTCCCCGACTAAATCGGCCATAAAAAAATAGGAAAACCGTGCAGGCTCATAGCTCTGCGGCCCCCGTAACCTCACAGGCCCTCCCGGCCCCTCTGGCCCCCTAGGCCCCTCTGGCCTTCCAGGTCCCTCGGACCTCCCAGGCCCTTCCGGCCTCCCAGGCCCCTCAGGCCTCGCAGACCGCCCCTACTCCAAAAATGCCTCCTCCTCATACAGGAGAAGGAAAAATGGAACCTTAGTAGCGCAGCGATGAACGAGCAAAAGCTTCGTTACTCTTCTGCACACACGACCCCAATTGGAATTAAAGTTCAAGTCAAAACTTCGGGGGATCACCACCTCCTCACCGCGTTCCTACGCACCAAAAACATAGGTTACCATCCCTATGTCCTCGAAGACGAGCGTGTGCTGCGCGTCGTCATAACCGGTGTCGATAAGTGCCTCTCCACAAAAGAGGTACTTATTGACATCCAAGCCCAGGGTTATCCCGCCACAGAGGTACATCACATGTACCATCCAATTAAGAAACACGAGTAAAATATGATACTCGTAACCCTTCCACTTTTACCAGAAGGCAAGGATATCTTTAATATCCGAGCTATCTGAGACATCACGGGCATCCGCGTCGAGCCCCCCCGTAAAAGGGGCATCCCTGGCCAGTGCCACTGATGCCAACTTTACGGGCATTTGGCACGGAATTGCCAAGCTAGGCCGCATTGCATCAAGTGTTTGGGAGACCACGGCACCTCTGACTGTCCCCGTAAGAGCCCAGCTGAGGAAATCGAATTCCCTAGCTGTGTTCTCTGTAAGACCCAAGGTCGCCCCGCCAATTACAGAGGGTGCAAAAAAGCACCCAAAGTAAAAAAGCGTATTGCACCACAAACAAAAGGTACCCTCCAGATATGCGTGGACCAAAACCACGCAGAATCACATTTCAAATCTAGCAGTTTTTCCCGCTCTCCCTACTAAGACCATGCCCTCCGCGCCCAAAGCGCCTAAGCCCCCCCCCCCCCCCCCCCTGACTCCCAGATTCACTGCCGACCTCTCGTTCGTCACGCAGTTTCTGAGCAACATCGGGCCTATTGACCCCATGGAGCTTTCTATTTTAGCCACAAAGCTAAAAGGGTCGGCCACAGACCGCATCCAAGCTTAGTCAGCCCATCAAGTCTTGATCAGTAAGATCAAGGCGCTCTCCCCCGACTGTAATTAATGGAGCCTTCGGGAAGGATACTCGTAAAGCCGCACTCGTTACGCGTAGTGTCGTTCAACACGAACGGCATTAGAAATAATAAACGAAATTCGCGATTTTGTAAGCAGCCAAAATGTCGACATTCTTCTAGTATAGGAGACGTTCTTAAAACCTAGTATGAGGAGCCCAAAAATAGCAAACCACAAAATAGTTAGAAACGATAGAAATCGATCCCGACTCAGAGGTACTCTTGCCTACTACAAAAAATCCTTACATTGTATTCCCTTAGAGCCACCACCATTATTAACTATAGAGACATCTATTTGCCATATTAGCATGTCCGGCCACGGACCAATTTTACTCGTAATAGTAAGCGCGTACTTAGCGTGCAACAAAGAATTACATTCTAGCGATTTATAATCTCAATATTTAACTTAGGCAACGCCGTCATCATTGCCGGCGACCTAAATTGCAAACACCCTGAGTAGGGCAACGTCGTAGTCAAAAATGTTTCTCCCAATATCTATATTGAGACTCTCCACGAGCTTAACTCGGACCACAGAGCGGTTACGATTACACTTGGTAGTCTTAACCGCACAAAGCCGAGAGTTGGGATCGACTTCTCAGTGATTTAGAACCGTCACACGTGGCGTACTGGCCACTCGCGAAGTCCCTCAAAAATAACACGGAGAGCGACATGCCTCCGTTAGACAGACCAAATCGTCCTCCTGCACTCGAAGACATAGACAAGGCCGAATGCCTAGCTGATAATTTCGAACAACACTGCCGGCCGAATACTCTCCCGATTGATCCCGAGCATCTTAGCTTAGTGAATAGCGAGGTCAACAGCCGACTCTCGAGGCCACCTGATGACGATAGGGTGAGGATGGTGGACTCGGAGGAGGTCAATAACATTATAAAGTGTATGAATGCCAAAAAGGCCCCAGGCCATGACGATATTTCAAACAAAACACTTAAAATGTTACCGTCCGAGCTAATTCAACTCCTAGTGAACATCTTTAACGCCCTCTTAGTAGGATGTTCATTTCCAGATATTTGGAAAGTAGCTATTGTCATAGGTATACGCAAACCGGGGAAACCCCGGAAGGCACCTGGTAGCTACCGACCAATTAGTCTCATTAGCTCCCTTGGAAAAGACAATGAAAGAGTAATAAAAAGGCGCCTCAATGACGTCATAACCGACAAAAAACTCCTTCCAGACGAGCAGTTTGCCTTCCGCAAAATGCACAACTGTCACGCTCAAGTACATCGCTTAACGGAGTACATAATTGCTAGCAAAAACGACAGGAAGACGACATGCGCCGTATTCTTTGACATTGCAAAAGCTTTTGATAAAATTTGGCATAACGGATTGTTATACAAACTTTATCAAATGGGCATACCCGATAATCTTGTTTTATTAATCAGTAACTTTCTTAAAAATCGCAAATTTCATTTCCGCGTAGAAGGCGCACTGTCGTCGCCAAGATATATGAAGGCGGGAGTACCGCAGGGCTCGATCCTCTCGCCCTCCCTATATAACCTGTACACTAGCGTCATCTCCAAACACGCCCGTCCCTTTACCGCATCTAAAGCCCTCCAGGAGTCAGTTACCGCTCTCGGTAAATGGTTCTCCAAATGGAGAATCGAAGTTAATCCCGACAAAAGCCACGCCATCCAATTCGAAAAAAAATATTGTGCAAAGAAGCGTACATGCGCCCGTAAAATAATGAGACCTATAAGCCTGCACGGCAACATAATCCCAGAGGTCACTCAAGTCAAATATTTAGGGGTAGTACTAAACAAGTCGATGACGTTTTCGAGTCACATCACTAACATGATACGTAAAGTGAAATTTGTATTCTTCAAATTATATCCGCTACTTAATTCGCGAAGCAAAATGTCCCTAAGACATAAGCTTACATTATATAAAGTATGTATAAGAACGACGAACGACGAACTTATGCGTGCGTCTCATTCGCACAAATAAACAAGTCTCAAATGGACCGATTGCAAAGAGTCCAAAACCGGTTTGGCAACAGATCAGAACAGAACATGGCAACAGGAGCCCCCTATTACATGCGTAACATCGACTTGCATAGAGACTGCGAACTTGTCACTATAAAAGCCTATATTAACGAACTCGTAGAGAGATTCTTTGATAAAGGCAAAAAACATCCAAACCCTCTTATCCAAAAGGTCCTGGACTATAACCACGGCGCACAGTCTTTTCGACACCCGTACAAGCGGCCTAAGCACACTTAGCCGACCCCATTGACTCGATCACAAAATACGTAACGTACTGTGTACAGTTACGTAAGCACAAATCACACGCACCCGCGAAGAGTATCGCACCGGGGTCGATGCCGGCGCCTACCCCGAGGTCCCACATCCGACACGACAACACGTACATGTTATAAATATGATATTATTTAATATAGTAACATCGAATAAACAACTTAGCGCCATCGTCTTGTAGTCCATGATTTTGCTCTATTGTCTCTGTTTAAGTTATACGTGTCATTCCTTTTAATGAATAAAACAATCTTCTTTTTTGTTCTCAGTATTCACCGAGATAGGTTTTTTTCATTAGGTTATGGGCTCAGATATACGCTCATTAGGGATTAATATTAGTAATAGTTAGG
Organism: Phengaris arion; assembly: GCA_963565745.1. Classification (NCBI taxonomy): domain Eukaryota; kingdom Metazoa; phylum Arthropoda; class Insecta; order Lepidoptera; family Lycaenidae; genus Phengaris; species Phengaris arion. Next base: position 2,497,398 of record OY751444.1, on the reverse strand, counting down.
TAGTTTAGGTAGCGTAGAATTAGGCACAGTGTTATACAATTGTGTCAAACAGTGAAAAATTAGGACGATGGCTCCTAACGCATTCTTCACTAACGTGCCAAAGTTAAAAGGGTACGAGATCTATCACGAATGGGCGTTTGCAGCGGAGAATCTGCTAGTCTTGGAGGGCAGAGCTCATTATATCAAGCAGGAGAGGGCTCAAGATGCAGCCGCAGAAGATGCAAAAGCGAAGGCCAAATTAATTTTAACGATTGACCCGTCATTATTCATTAGAGATGCGTCAAGTACAAGGAATTTGTGGCAGAAACTTAAAACCATGTTCGACGATTCTGGATTCTCTCGGAGAATAACTTTACTGCGAAACCTTATATCAATTCGTCTCGACAGCTGTGAGTCGATGACGAATTATGTGACGCAAATTATGGAAACTGCACATAAATTATCTGGAACAGGTTTTTCAGTGAATGACGAGTGGATCGGGTGCTTAATGCTAGCAGGTTTGCCTGAAAAATACTTTCCAATGATAATGGCGATTGAACATTCTGGGATCGCCATTACAGGCGACATAGTGAAGACAAAATTGATTGACCTTACAGCTGACGACAATTCCGAGCAAGGAAGTGCTTTTTTGAGCAGAGGGCAGCACAATCGCAAAAATAATTATGCGGTTGGCAGTAGTGCTAAGAATTACAGCTCAAATCATTATGGCGGCGGAATGTCAACGCCAGCATCGACGAAGAAAAACATTAAATGTTATCGTTGCAAACAGTTGGGACATTTCAAGTCTCAGTGTAAACAATCCGTATCTGTATCCGTAAAATAAGTAATCCGCAGCAAGTGAAGAAAACTAATGCTTTTTCTGCTGTTTTCTTGAGTGGAAACTATAGTAAACAGGACTATTATTTGATAGCTGCGCAAGCGTTCATATGACAACAGATGTAAATATGATATAGAATGAATGGTACATATTTACCCCCTATGTAATATGGACTTAGCACCGAATTGCCGAATACCATTATATGGGAATCATCATCATCGGTCAGTCGTAGTCGAACATGCTCTTGGACTATAATTAACATATAACGTATAATAATTGAAGCCGCCTCCTTGACTATAAAGAAAATGCATGTGCAGTTTCTTCATAAATTACGAAAGAAATCATCATATACTGGAAATTCTGTCGCTGCATCATCGCGTTGGTCCCAACTCCGTGGGACCGTGAATTCTGATTTGACCTTTGATCTGACCGGGACTTCAGATCTTACATCGGTCAAAGTCCGTAGTCTTAATTTAGTTATAATCTTGAGTTTAGATCCAACATATATCTGATTCATTTTAGTTAAGTTTAAATGTAAAAATAGTTTGTAATTTTTAACTTCAATTAATCTTTTAAATAAAATCGTTTTTTTTTTTTTAACTCCCGATAGAGAACACTATAAGTTGCATCATATTCATCGAGTAACAAGGGGATTATGGCAGCAAATCAAAATGCCATGCCAGCATTGTGTTCGGGTGATGTGAATATCATTACGGTTACTTCAAGTTGCAAATATGAGATAACCTTAAAAGATGTCTTTTGTGTTCCTAACCTCGCGACAAACTTGATTTCCATAAGTCAACTTATCAAGAATGGAAACAATGTGGAGTTTAAGGAGAAATACTGCTATGTTTACAATAGAGAAAATAGATTGGTGGCTGTGGCGAACCAAGAAGGTGTTTATAAGTTGGTCATGGAACAAAACAAGGTTTGTTTACACCTAGAGTAGGTGTAGTTAGTAGTGAACTGTGGCATAGGAGATTGGGCCATTTGAATACAAACGACCAGAATAAAATGCAAGATGGGGCAGTTATGGGAATATCATATCCAAATAAGTCTGTTATCAACAAAAGTACATGCGCTGTGTTGTGAGGGAAAGCAGTCGCGCCTGCCATTCAGTCACACTGGCACAAGAAGTAGTAGGCCTCTGGATGTTTATACACTCGGATGTCTGTGGGCCTATGGAGTCTACATCGATTGGTGGATCCAGTTGGAGATATTGAATCAGAAAAGTCAGAAAGTCATGATGCAGAAGAAGTGAAGGATGAAGCCACCTCGAGTCCCATGAGTGCAAGCATGTCTTCAGAATCAGAGTATCTTAATGCAATGACTGATTCAGATTCTACATTACAGCAATCAGAAGAAGATGAGGAACCGGAAACAGGACCATCACCATTAAATAAAAAGCGACTACGGAAGCAGCCAGATCGTTATGGATTTTCCAATCTATGTACAATGTCATGTCCAAATATTACTAATGATCCAGTCAGTGTCCGTGAAGCTCTGAAGAGTCCAGATAGGGACAAGTGGATAGAGGCAATGGAGGATGAGCTGCAAGCATTTTATGAAAACGATGCGTGGGTTCCTGTAAGTGAATTACCTACTGATAAAACTTTAGTACAATGCAAGTGTACGTTACAGAGCGCGTTTAGTGGCTAAGGGCTTCACCCAGCGGCCCGGTATTGCCTATGAAGAAACTTTCTCACCGGGTTGTCCGGCATTCTACTTTGAAACTATTGTTTGCACTGTCTGTTCAGTTAAATTTAAATGTCACTCACTTAGATGTCAAAACAGCTTTCTTAAATAGTTTTCTTAAAGAAGACATTTATATGGTTCAACCAGTTATTAATTGTGATTCAAATAAGAATAAGGTGATTGGCAAATTAAATAAAGCAATTTATGGTTTAAAACAATCATCTAGATCCTGGTATGAAAGAGTAGAGCAATGTTTATGTGAACTTGGTTTTAAAAATAGTTACATAGAGCCATGTTTATTTACAAAAATAAATGATAAGGTAAAAATATTTATAGCCTTATATGTTGATGACTTTTATGTATATTCCAACAATCAAATAGAGAATGATAAGTTAATTTCTGTATTGAGTTTAAGATTAAGAATTTGGGTCAAGCTCGACAATGCTTGAGACAATGATGAGAATAAAATATGATAAAAAGTCAAATGTTATTACTTTGGATCAGGAACAGTACATAGACCAATTATTGGAAAAATTTAACATGTCAAATTGCAAAATTGCTAGTACTCCAATGGAATGTAAATTATGTATTAATAAATCAGAATACTGTGATCAAGATATTCCATATCAACAATTGATTGGAAGTTTGATGTTTTATCAGTTCTTACTAGACCAGACATGTCTTATAGTGTCAGTTTCCTGAGTCAATTCAATAAGTGTTACACAAACACTCATTGGAATTATGCAAAGAGAGTACTTAGATATCTTAAGAAGTTTTTTGTTTAAGGTATGTAAAGGAAACAGCTGGACTTATTGGATATGTTGATGCCGATTGGGCAAGTAATACTTTAGACAGGAGGTCATATACAGCCTATTGTTTTGTAATGTCAGGTTCAGCTATTTCCTGGGAGAGTAGGAAACAGAGGACAGTAGCATTGTCAAGCATGGAGTCCGAATATATGGCTATAGCTGAAGCAAACAAGGAAGCTATATATTTGAGATCCTTGCTATGTGAACTCACTGGTAATCTTTGTACTGTATTATTGTATAATGATAGTCAAAGTACACAGAAGTTGGTGGCAAAAAAAGTAAACATACTGATATTAGATATCATTTTTTTAAAGATGCGGTAAGCAATAATATTATTAATTTAGAATATTTGCCAACAACTGATATGCCAGCTGATGTTCTCACCAAAGCTTTGTATCCCACCAGCCATAATAAATGTATTAAGGGCATAGGGTTAGTCGGATAAAGACAAAGAGTTAGTATAAGTGAAATATTTTTTTATGAGTACAGACATACAGTCTTACCCAAATACGGGACCGAACCCAAACCCGTGTTCGAGTTCGCATCCTAGTAGCCTAGGCACACTACAAATAGTGACCGCGACCGCGATATTGATATAGAGAAGATTTACCAATACCGCAAACCTCATCGACATTAGGACTTACGCGCGCGAGTCTTCCCGACCGTACGCGGAAGGGGAGAGGGACGGCCCTCTCAGTACCGAAACCGATAATTACTCGAGCTCCTCTATCGCGATAACTCGCACGCCGTTAGTTTTTGCTACCGCGCGCGAGCAACCTCACTCCTCAGAGAGTGAGGAAGGGGTCGGACCCTCTCCTGCTAAGGAGCAGGAGAGACCCGCGTCTCTCCCGTCATAAAAATAGCTTACAACCTGTAGCTCCCCAATATCCGGTCTGAACATCACCCCCGGGTGATGTTAGGGAGGGTCAAACCCTCCCTTCGTCTCTTACCTAATCAACTAGCCACCAGGCTGGTTATAGTCCGAAGTAGCTACAGCGGTCTAAACCCGACCCTAAGCGTAGACCCTTTCGAAAAAAAAATTGCTAATGTAAATTATTTTTGGATTGTAAACCAATCAAGAATAAAGTTTAATTAAAACTAACTTGGTGTTTTAGTGAAAACGAGCAGTAATTTAATATAGTGCAGTGACTATGTGTTCAGTGTGAACAGAATGTTATCATTTTAAGTATAGGTACACAATCATTTATAATATGTAGTTGTACCTTACCTACTTGAAGCTATTCTGTGTATTACAGTAATATGAACCAAATAAAACAGTTTGTATGAGCTACTTCCGCTTTTTATTTATCTATCGATATATAAGTTCCGTCAGTAGGTACCTATCAGTGGATATGTGTAGTATGTAAATAAATAAATAAATGTACTATGTACTTACCTACTTACATTAGGCTACGAAATGTCCGAAATGTATGGGGTTGTTTCGTTGGCTTGGCTTTTCTGTGTAAACTACCTGTAAATCTAACTTTTAAACTCGCTTAAATAAGGATTCTTTAGGTTTGAGGTTTTATCATTTTTTTGGCAATTACTTTAAACCCCATAATTAATTCCAAAAATAACAATTGGTAATTGTATTTTGATTATCAAAGAACAGTTTAGTGGCAGTTTGGCATTGACGCATTGACTCTACCGTGGCCAATACTTCCATGGGCTTTCTCCTTTAGAGACAGATTTAATTATCGCAATTAAAGAATATGTTAACCCTAAAATAAAGACCGGTATACTTATTAACCCTCCATTAGGTATGTACAAACTTGTCCCAATATTGCGAAAAAAATTCAAAAGCTCTTGTATGAAAGTATGTAGGGCCACATATTGTACAATCATTAATGTATGATAGGAACCCTATTAGACCTAATCTCAATCTAGTACCTCCAGCTACAAAGCCTTTTGAAATTGTGCATATGGATACTTTTAAAGCTCAAAATTAAAAATATATCCCTCATAGACGTATTTTCGAAATATGGACAGGCATACTTACTTAGGGATAGAACTGCACTTAGTGTCATACAAGCTTTATTAACATACAGCACTCATCATGGCTTGCCACTCACCATAATTACTGATCAAGGTACAGAATTTAATAACCAAATGTTTTCAGAATTTTGTAAAATTCATAAAATTATTCTTCATCAGATTTTGGCTCATTCACCTAACGCTAAAGGTAACATAGAACGTTTTCATTCGACTTTCCTTGAACATCTCCGTATATTAAAATTGAAGGAACGTGATCAACCTGTATTTAATTGAATGCCTTAGGCTTTAATTGCATATAACAGCTCGATACATAGTTTTACTAAGTGTAAACCTTATGATCTTATATTAGGACATACCGATCCACGTGATCCAATTCATGTCGATTTAACAGTTCATTTACTACAACAGTACATACAATCTCATAGAGAACAAATGAAACAGGTTTATGACGTTGTAAATGAAACATGTTTATTAATAGAGAAGCTATCATTGAAGGATGTAACGAATCTAGAGAATTTGAAGTAGACTATGAATCCGACCGTTTTCGTTAGTACTTCTTCAGCTAGCAGATCAAAACTCACACCTAGATATACACAGGATACCGTTTTAGCTAATTTACCTATATATAGTATATATGATACTCATCTAAGAAAAAAGCTCCTATAGCTAAGAATAGGCTAAAACGAGTCCCTAAGACCGCGAAATTGTTGCAAGATGCTGATGATGCTTTTCACAACGACACTGGCTCTCGAGATAAAACTTGAAGAACTTGGAGAGGGTACAGGAATTTATCCTTTTAAGTTAGGTCCCATGGGAGTAATCATTCAGTATCATACATTTTTGCAGTATGTAGAATTAAGGAAAATAGATTCTAATATAACTTTGGTAGTCTCAGTTAGGTGAAATTAGAAATAAGTTAGATAATCTTACTTATGCTGTCTATGAGTCTCAGATAGATTATTTGAGTAATAAACTTGATTTTGCTTTGCAACAGTTAAAAACCCTAGAACCCGTAAGGTTCAGGGGAGGCTTAATAGACAGTTTTGGGTCAGTAATAAAAAGTATAACGGGAAATTTAGATTATTCAGATGCAATAAAATATGATGAAGGTCTTTCAGTTCTTAAGAAAAATCAAGATAAAATAGTTATTTCCCAAAATCATCATATCAGTCTTAGCAAAGTATGGATGGAAGACTTCACCATAGTCAACGCCTATGATCACATCAAGGGAAAGCCCATAAAAATTTCAAAATTTTCAAAAAAAAAAAAAGTAATTCAATTAGTTTGAAGAAACTTCACGAAATTCAAGACAAAATTCATCATCAAGAACCTATTCAATTAGAACAAATTACAATGTTCAATAATATAACTATTCCTTTCTATACTATTATATTCAGTGCTATTGAACTCTAATAATTTTCGGCAGAAGACTTTTCCTGAACAGTAGAAAGAAGAATCAAGAGAGAAAAGAATCAATCAAACGGCCATGTCAAGAATCAAGTTATGCTGAACCAGATCATGGGAAGCTGCCAATGACATTTTTCCCGTTGTTCAAAAATAGTAATTGATCTAAGGGGGGAGATGTTATATACAACCACACCCCTACAATTGTACAATTGAAGATAATTCTATGAAGACTTTTCTTGAACAGAAGAAAGAAGCATCAAGACAGAAAAGAATCAAGCAAGCGGCCATGTCAAGAATCAAGTTATGCTGAACCAGATCATGGGAAGCTGCCAATGACATATATTCCCGTTGTTCTAAGGGGGGAGATGTTATATACTACCACACCCCTACAATCGTACAATTAAAGATAATTCTATAAGTTAATATCGCCTCTACATCGCTACATAAACTTTGATGGATTTTACTGTCGCCGCTGCAACAAACATAATCGTTGGTAAAATAGAAGCGGAATTCAGGGAAACTAAATGCTGACTCTGAATCTGGATCTCTATGGAAGAATCCACCTCACTTCGCCTCCAACCTCGAGCAAGTCGACTAGATTAGATTTAGTATTAATTTTATATGTAATTTTTGGTAATTTTAAATAACTTTAATTTTGAAATTTGTTTTTTTTTTGGGAGACTAACGTCAAAAATATATTTTACCACCTAACTGTTCTGAAAACGAATATTTGTTATTGTTTAAAATTATTGAAAAATTATGTGATATGTACCGAAAAGTGGTTGTGTTAGGAGATTTTAATTTGTACTCCTGTTCATCTCATGCGAGTAATTACTACGAGTATTTTATTTCTTATTGTGAGTTCACTCAGATTAACACAGTAGGTAATTGCATGAACCGGCAATTAGATTTGGTGCTCCACTCGCTGGAAGATTACGATGATGGGAGTGTGCGCGCAGCAGCGGAACCTTTATTACCGGTGGATGAATACCATCCTCCTATTGAGGTGGAGTTTCGCTTGTGCTCAAGTTCATCTAGTTATCAAACACTAAATATCCATCCCTTAAATAAATCGTATAGTTGGAATTCCAATAAAGCTAATCTAGTTATGTTGTTATACTTGTAACGTAGTTACATTTCCTCTCCGTAAAATCAATTATTTCGGCGTTACTCGCGTCATCTATGATTTGTATACTTAATTATTATAGTCATTCAGAGGCTTTACCACCATCTATCGCCGCACGTCCTTACTAAACGGCGTTAGCCTTGCTTTAATATTTGGTTCGTAGATCGATTTTTCTTCCGTCTTAAATCTTAAAAAATTATAATTTAATTTTGAATGATTAAAATACAGTAGATTTGTATTATTATATAACATAATATATTGATTATTATTATAATATTTTAGAATAATATTTTCTATAGATTCAAGATGTAGTCGTTATATTCTTAATCCCGTTTTTACGGGACCTATACTCAAGAGTTCAAGGCACCGTTTTTCATAAACTTATGGCTGGTTTTCACACATCCGGATTTTTGAGTGCCGCTAGTAATTCCGGACTGAACTGACTGGTTTTGGAACCAGTCTGCACCGCCCCTAGGACGATCTACGTCGCGGTGAACATACCGGCCTGAACGACAGAGAGACGCTACCGGAAGTTGGAGCCCAACTGGCTCGCGCCACGTGCTTACTACACTCCTGTACCCAGCTAAGTGCCCGCGTGGTTAAAGCCCCTCTGATTCCCACAGAACCCAAGAGGCTAAACCAGATCTTTCGGCCTTCTGCCCACGTCCCCTTATTTTAAATATATTTGTCACGTTGGTAATTCCTCGTTTCATTAATTCGTTAAATTACCCGTAACATATTTTATTCAGTAAAATAGATAGGAGTACTATTTATAATTTGAATATTTATGAGAGTTAAGATTTCTTTTACGACAAAATTAACCCTATTTTAGAGCGGTGTGTGTCTAAGAAATGCCCAGGGTGTAAAAAATTTAGGTATAGTTACCCTGAGTGGTACACAGCCGAAATAATTCGTTCAATAAAAATTAAATATAATCTACATAAGAAATATCAAAAGAGTAGTCTAAAGTCGCACTATGATGAATTTTCAAAAGAATGTAGAACATTTCGCTTGAAATGTATAAATATAAAGTAGAAAGTAGATTGTTTGAGGATCCTAAAACTTTCTGGAAATATGTAAAGGCTAAAAAATAAAGTAAACGTGTATAGAATACATTCAAAAATGGAGTTATATTGTGCGAAAAAAACTGTGCAAAGGAGTTCGCAAATTATTTTCATTCAGTTTAACTCAACGGCCCGAGCTAGATGTAAATAAAGCTATCCAGGTGACGGTGGATGACAGTGCTAATATGGTTTTCATAAATCAGTTGGGGTCAGACGATGTGCGTAAGGCGCTTAAAAAATTAAAACTGAAAAAGAGCGCGGGCCCAAATGGAATTGCACGGTACATATTTAGAGACTGTCGATCTGTATTCGAAATTCCATTACTACACATATACAATCAGTGCTTGAACACAGCCAATTTCCAGAAAGATGGAAAACTACTAGAGTAGTTCCGGTCCCCAAAACCACTACAGGATCTGAAATAAAACACTACAGACCATCGGCAGTTCTATCGTCTCCGGTTAAGATATTCCAGTCTATATTGCATGCACGGATATTTGCACAGATGAAGTCGCAACTGTCGGACGCACAGCATGGATTCGGCCTACCAGAAGTACCACTACTAACCTTATGTCTTACATGTCTGACATAATATCGGCGGTAGATAGTGCGGCGCAAATCGATGCTGTGTATTTCGATTATAAAAAAGCTTTCGATTTGGTTGATTATCACCTATTACTAACTAAACTAGCAAAATTCGGATTCTCGTTGCATCTTCTTAAATTTTTCGCTAGTTATTTAAACGATAGACGACAATACGTACGTCCAAATAGCACAAACTAGTTGCTGAGCTTTGGAGCTAACCCGATTAATCCCAAAGGCGCCAAGCTCAAGCGCCAGAGCGTGCAGCCGCTGTACAGTCAAAGGGGCACAACTTTATGCAACCTGCAGCATCCAAACAAACAAAGAAACTTCCGCATTTATAACATTAATAGGAATAATAGGAAATAGGATATATAGGGTGGAATTTAATCAATGTCTATATATATGTATGTATGTATATATATATATATATATATATATATATATATATATATATATATATATATATATATATATATATATATATATATATATATATATATATATATATATATATATATATATATATATATGATATAATAGACATTGATTAAATTCCACCATTGGGCAAGCTTATGTCGCTGGAGCGCTTGCCCATACAAATCACAAAAAAAAAAATCTCTTTCAGCGTTGCTACTTTCACAGTGAACTCTATGGAAGGGACACATACACAACCTAATGTATTATCACCTACTTTTTTTAGACCCTGTATAACTTATATAACTTCTCGTCAGCAGGTCAAATTGCGAAAAAAAAACAGCTGTTCCAAGTATTGTGACGTGGTTGAGTAGGTATTTAACATTACTATGGAACAGGTTTGTGGAGCTTGTGTACGGCGAGGGCTATTCCAGCTGCTTATCATTCATTTTATAAAAATTTGCCTTTCAAAACAATACAGAGTAAAGATAAAGACGAGTCGGATACAGATAATGACGATGACTGTTAAATTATAAAAAAGGTAATATTATAATATTATTACGTTAATTTTAATTACCTACGTAGCAGAAATAATCAAGTGAAAAAACTATAAAATTTACTATTATAATTTTTAATTCAAACGTTATTTCTAATTACATACATACTTAAATCACCTATTTAAGTATTAGAAAGTTGTTTTCATGAGTCTAATCACCTGTTTAAGTATTTTTGTATGTAATTAGGAAATACCTTTATAGACTTTAAAATTACATATTTTATGATACAATAGTAGTTTTTTCACATTATTACTATTTTACATAATATTTAAGGAACAAATAATTTTAAAAAATTTTGATAAATTTTAATTTTAACAAATTGTTTTTTAGTTTCATAAGGGAAGTAATGTAAACTTATAGCCAAAGTTATGTTATTCAAATATAAAGTTAATAGTTACTGTTCTTAAGTACGTTGTTTCTTCCATTCTTATCAAAAAACTAGAAAATAAAGGTATACGGGGAAGGCCCCTAGATTTGTTGTCTGACTATCTTCAAGAGCGAAAGCAAAGGATAAAGATTGGTGAGGTCGTTAGTGAGGACGAGGATATTTGCTATGGGGTTCCAAAATGGCAGCGTACTCGGTCCAACCCTGTTCCTCGTCTACATTGACAAACTCTGCCGACTCGAACTCAACAACGCCAAAATCTTCTCCTATGCAGATGATACTGCTATTGTTTTCACTGGCAAATCATGGGAAGAAGTTAAACAAAAGGCTGAAGCTGGGCTTAGACTAATATCTGAATGGCTCAATAACAATTTTCTTACCCTCAATGTTACTAAAACCAACTTTATGACTTTTACAAAGTACAATAACACACAGCCCCCCACTAACTACAGTGTAAAAATTCACTCATGCAATCGTAATGCTCCTGTATGCCCCTGTCCTGAAATAACTAAAGTTAAGACAACCAAGTACTTGGGCATAATGATTGATCGGCGATTGTCATGGCATGCACAAATAGAACTGCTGGCGGGTAGAATAAGGAAACTTATCTGGATATTTAAAGGTTTGAGACATTCCGCTACAAAACCTCTACTAAACCAAATTTATACTTCCTTAGCAGAATCAGTTATAAGCTACTGTATAACCGTTTGGGGGGGAGCCATAAAGAGTAAATTAATAGAAGTGGAAAGAGCACAAAGGTCTCTCATTAAAGTAATGTACTCTAAACCATACAGATATCCAACTCACCTGCTTTATACTGAATCAAAATTGCTTACAATCAGAAAATTATATACCATACACACAGTCCTAAAAGTTCATAAACAATTAAATTATAATAATAGCAAAACAACACAGCGAAGAAATAAAAACATTATCAATAAAGTCATAGTAAGATCCAACTTTGCTGCAAGACAATATGCATCTCAATCCACCCACATTTACAACCTAATTAATAAAAAACAGAATATTTATGGCTTAAGAAAATATAAATTGAAACAGATACTAAATAAATGGCTACTACACTTAAGCTACGACGAAACGGAAGCACTGTTTGATAGGTTATGTTAGGTTTTCCTTATCCAAAACTAAATAGTTTCAACCCAGAATGAATATTGCTCATTTATTAACATACAAATATACCGAACATCGTCACACACAACACAGACACACACGCACATCACCCACACCCATAACACTCACACCTACAACACACACACACACCCAACACAACACACACACACACACACACACACACCCAACACAACACACACACACACACCCACCCATATTCACCTACAGACGTACATACGCGCTCGCTTTCCAAATATAGTAAACTCTATATTTCTCCTTGTAATAATAGTTACTAGCCTCACTTAATATACTTCCCAAATTTTATTGTTTACGGCAGAGCGAGTTTCCCCTAACACAGGTAAACTTTACTTAAAAGGGGGTCTCAAACACTGTTATTATATTGTATTTTAAGTTTGTGAATAAAGATTTTTTTGTTTTTTTGTTTTGTTTTTTGTTGTTGAACGTGTGTTTCAACCATTTTAAGTAATTAATATAAACCAATTATATTGTTTCATGAATTTTGTTTTTAATTAAACCATTACCATGTAAAAACTTACATATTTATAGACCTCTGCCAACGATTCCAATATTTCCATTCATAAATTGGTACCTTAGTGTATTATTCTCGATAATTGACTTGATATACCTCGTATTTTTGAAGTAAAAACTCAAATCACCAAAGATAATTATAACGTATCTCAGACATACAATTATATACCCCGTAAGTTCATTAATCTCTCTATCATTTTTGTTTGGTGTTTGTATTTCAAGTTACAATGTTATTCTACGAATCAAATATTGAGACCTATCATTGTAAGTCATAAAACTACATGAAGGAGATTTTTTACAATAAAAAGAAATAAATAAATAGAAAAAGACCGAAAAATGCATAGCATGCATTTTTATATAATAATCACTGCATATAGCATGCATTTGTATAAAATAATCACTAATATTATTAAAAAATGTAGGCGTGAGAACATTTTTTTACATTAAAATCGCTCTCCTGAAAAAACGTAAAAAATGAGTTAAGTTGTTATTCCTAGGGAGTGTCTTATCTCTTCTATGACAGGTAATTAAATCTATACTAATATTATTACCTATAAATGCGAAGATAACCCTGTACGTCTGTCTGTTACGCTTTAGTGCCTGAACTACCCGACCGATTTTAAAGAAATTTGCAATGGATATAGTTTAAAGTACGAAGATGGACATAGTCTACACTTCATCCCAAAATTTTGAAGATTTCTTTTGATATAGATATAATTATTATTGTGTCTATTTCGTAGGTGTGAGCTGTTCAACATTAAAGAGAATAAATAATGAAGGTAAAACAAATGACGGTGTCTTCAGAATTCGAGGCAAAAAACGACCTCACCCGTCTACAATATCCAACCGAGATAGTTTTGATATTCAAGCTATCAGGAACAAAATAAATAAATTCTATTTGATTAAAAAACAAGTACCTATCCTTAGAAGCCTTTTGGCTGATTTATGAGAAATCATGAACTTTACTGGATGCCGAGAAACACTACGGCAAATTTTGCTAAAGAATGGATTTGACTTTACGAAAAATAAAAATCAACGATCTGTACTCATTGAAAAATATGACCTCGAATAAATAAAATTTAATAAGAAAAATTAATAAGATACCCAACACCAGCACTCGAAAAGCAGATATACAAGATTGGCTGCGAGTCAATCACATTATGTTTGAAGAAAATCAGACCAGATCGGAACTATTGGTTTTGGTACAAAAGCACAATCCTGAGCCAATATATGAAGCAGATGAAATGTTAAAAGAGCACGGTCATGAGGTATTAAGATTACCTCCCTACCATTGCGACCTCAATCCCATAGAGCTCATATGGAGTCTTGGAAAGCAGAAATATTTCTATATCAGTAGCTCAATTACAAGAACTAATAAAAGAAGCTTTCCAAAGCATAACAGCAGATGACTGGAAAAAAAATGTCGACCATGTACTGCATGTTGAAAACCAATACAGAACCAGGGATGGGATAGCGGAAGATATGGAATTATATCACACTTATTACAATTTATAATAAGTGTCCGGGATGAAGAGTCGAGCAGCTCAGATGAACCAGATATGGGTGTAGAATATTTAGAATTAGAATTTGATTACAGTGAATAAAATACAATCATGTTTTTATTGAATGTATGACTTTGATTTTTACCTGATTATTTAAGTGATATTCTTATCTAAGTCATTGATTTCATACAAATTTGCTTGAATTTGTTGTGTCTTTTCACACCATTAATCAATACTCAATCACACAAAATTGTTGAACAGATTTGGATGAAATTTTGCTTGCACGTAGTTTATATCCTGGGTTAACACACAAAATACTTTAATCCGAAAATTTTAAGATCTGGAAGTAAAAATATATTATTAATTTATTATTTTATAAAAGTATCAAAATCGCTTTTTCCAACTGTAGGGATGTTTGAAGTGAAACACCGGTAATTTTATACTGTCGTATATTATACAACACTGCCCTAATTTCCTAACAGGCGTCGGAGTGGACTGCAGGGGCTATCGCACTCCTAGCCTATAAGGTAGCTAATTTCCTAGCTAGTAGAGAGGCGGACTGCAGGGGCTATCACCTCCTACTCACTTCGGCACGATACTAGGGGACTGCAGGTGGCTATCGCCCTAGCACGGTCGCTGAATGAGTCCTCCGGTTGCGCACTGGGACTTATATACGCTGCTGCCGTTGGAGCCGTGTGCAAAACATCGTAGTGGGGATGGTGGGGGTGCTCGACGAGATAGATAGTCGGTGTGCGAGCGGGAACGCACTAGGATCCGCGCGCTGCACGCTTATCATTAATTCATTGTGTTACAGTCTCCCCCTCTGGTGCTCGTGCACGTCTCGTTAGAGTACCAGGACTCTATGGTGGGTTGCTTTCTTGGTCTACCTCTTCTTCTAATAGGAATAACTGGGCTCGGTTTCTCATTATTTCGCTTCTCAAATTTAATGATTGTCGACGTGTGGTATTTTCCTATAGGTTTATCAGGCTCTTCAATACTAGCTACCTCGTATATAGAGTTTCCATATTTTTGAGTTACAACATAGGGTCCGTTGCGGCTAGGTGCAAGCTTTGCCGAAAAGTTCTTGTTTTGGTTGTTTATTGGATTAGTTTCGACTAGTACTTGCATTTCTACACTACAGCATTTCCAGGATCAGGTCTGCGCTTTCGGTTAGCTCTTAATCTGTTACTGTCTTGCATTTCTTCGTCGTTTATTATAGAAAAATCTAAGTCTTTTGCTAACTTTTCCAAATGTGATGTTATTTTGAGAATACATTTTTCAGTTACTGTGTAGTTGCGTTCTGCCGATGTAAGGAGTACGGCTAGCATACTGTATGGGATGTTATTTGGATCCCTCCCCCTGGACCAAAGCTGCTCTAATAGCATAATTACTGGCGCCAGTTTTGATAATAAAGGATGCTTCGTAATCGGCTAGCTTTAATACTGGTGATGTGGTTAATGCAGTTTTTAATTACTCATATGCTTAATTCGTTTCTTGTAAATTGATATGGCATTTATAAATTCTTCCAATTTGTCGTGGTTTCGCTCGCCATTATAACGGTAACTACAACGAGTGAAGTTTTTGTTCTTTGTTGTAGATGACGGGATGCGGGACATTAGCTCCTAAATTGCGACTCCGTCAAAATTACCTGTGCTTACCCATTGTTACCCATTGTTTCATCAGCTTCTTCTTCCCCAGGTTTTATTTTAACTCCAACTTCTTGTGTCATCTTGTGGGAAAAATACGTTGGGCGCCACTTGTAGGGATGTTTGAAGTGAAACACCGGTAATTTGATACTGTCGTATATTACACAACACTGCCCTAGTTTCCTAACAGGCTTCGGAGTGGACTGCAGGGGCTATCGCACTCCTAGCCTATAAGGTAGCTAATTTCCTAGCTATTAGAGAGGCGGACTGCAGAGGCTATCGCACCTCCTACTCACTTCGGCACGATACTAGGGGACTGCAGGTGGCTATCGCCCTAGCACGGTCGCTAGCTGAATGTATAACTCCTTGAGAGAGAAGGAGACTCTTCTCGGCTCGACGCCGGGCCCCTGAAAAGGGCCTTACGGCGGGCTAACCAATACCAGGGGCTATGCCCCTCTAATTGGGATGGGAAGACGCGCCCAGTACTAGTACTGGGCGCATGAGTCTCTACGTTTTAGGGAGGACCCCCCGCGGCAGAACGCGGGGGAAACCCGTGGGGGGGCAACCACAATGTCCGAAGGAATGTCGTGATGCCAATCCAGGCCCAACCAAGACCGACGGTCGGCTCCAAACGGCGCGTGGGGGTCCCGACCCGGGGGTCGGAAAACGTGTGTGGGTCCACTCCCTCACACGCCGTGATTTACCGGACCGCGGAACCAAGCGACCTGGGGTAGGAAGGGGGGGAAAGGTATTTCCGGGCCCCAGACTTTTTATGTCGGGGGGGAAAGGGCTACCACGGGGCTGACGTGCGGGGCAATAGGACTGCCCCGCGTCATACTCCGGGCGCACGGAAGGGGTGGTTACGCCGGTTTTTGTAACCGACGCGAGGGGGTTTGGGGGGGCATCGATCCAACGGTGCAATTCGGAGGGGCGCACCGCGCTTGGGGGCATCTCGGTAGCAAGCTCCGGGATGCTCCCTGCGTTTGCGGCTTTGGCCGGGCGCGTGGCTTCCGCACGCTCAGGAGGTTTGGTGTTCCTGAAACTAAAACTAAAAATTAACGCGTTCAGGGAGCACGGGGGGGGGGGGGGGGGGCAGTGCGTAGCACGCGTCTGTATCCCGGGTCCGGGACGCACGGCGCAGATCTCCGGCAATCACGATCGGCTCCTCTAATAGGAGCTTCAGGATGCCGGAGATATCTGGCGCGGGTCCGGGCTAGGACCGGGGGAGCCAGATCTTAGCGAGAGCGGCTACGATGGGGGTACCCTGTGTTAGGGCCAGCATGATGACAGGGAAGACTTCCTCCCCGGCTAGAACCTTCTGGACACAGTTCACAGCCAGGGAGAGGAGAGACTGCAGCAGCTCTGCAGTCGATGCGGGGGCCTCGCCTTGCACCGACGCTTGTGGCGGCGAAGGAGACACCGGAGGCCGGGTGTGCGGAGTGACCGCACAGTTTGCGGGCTGCGGGGCGATGATTTCCACGGCTGTGGTGGCCGAGGAGGTAGCACTGGGGGTGCGCGGGGGGCGCTGCGGGCGCCGAGTGTCCTGTGTGTGGTCAGGCTGCGGAAGAGCGAGCGTGGGTGGCTCCAGCTCAACTTGGTTGCTGGCTGTGGGAGAGGCGGCAACACAGGGGGTGGCCACGGGGGATGCAGCGTCTCTCCTCCTGGTTCTCGGCTTCTTTATCTTCCGCACGGAGGGGTCGGGAGCCGAGGGGGCGTCATGTCTGGGAGAATAGTCGTTGGCCTCCGCCATCAAAGAAGTTGAGGTTGGCGGGGGCGGTGGGGCCTCCTGTACAATGGGAGGCGGGGTAGGGTTTGCGCAGGGGGGGGAAGGGCGCTTGTAGTTTGGCCGCACCGTCCGCGCTGCCTTTAAAAACGATAGGCATTTCCTGCTGTTTGCAGGATGCGCCCCCTTACAGTTTATGCAGGTGGGCGCCTCAGTGAGGGGGCGGGGGCACTCCCGCACGGAATGATTTCCGGCACACCGGACACAGATTACCTTATGGTAGCAGTTGTGGCTCGAGTGCTGGAAGCGGAAGCATCGGTGGCATTGGGCCGGGCCGCTGCGGCCCTGCCAGGCTTCGATGCAGATTCCCGGCATGTATAAAAGTTCAGTGACCGTATATATGCCGGGGACGACTTCTGGGGCCCTGGCTATGCGGGCGAAGTAGATGCTGCCACCGGGTTCAGACCTCGCCGGAATTTCGGACACGTGCTCCGCCACGAATCCTAGTTCGGCGAGTCCGGCCTTGATGTCCTCGGTGGCTGTGGAAGAGGGTAGGCCCCTAATACCTACCTTGATTGCTCTATCTTGTGGTAGCGAAAACGAGAACCAGGAGGCTTTCCCCTGCTGCTCCAGGTCCGTCAGATATTTTTTGACGGTCCTGTATTCATGTTCGCTTCGGGGCATGAAGCGAACACCAGGACCGTTTTGTTTGGCAAAGGGAGTATGCCCAAGGATGTCACGGAGACGGCGAAAGTGGCGCACCCAGTCGTCGATCTTCTCGACGACCAGGGGTGGATAGCGAGGCTTGTTTGGGTAGCAGTCACCGGTGCAGTAGCGTCGGAGGTCGTTGGGTGTTTGGTTGTGGCCTGGAGGCACTGACCTCGGCGTAGGTCCGTTGGTCGGCGTACCCGGCCGGTATTTGTGCGTGCAGGCTTATAAGTGGAGGCGGAAAGGTGGGCTCACGGTAGCGGTACTCACGCGGCGGAGAGCAGTTGTCTGCGGTCGCAGTAGTTGCGGGTTGGTGTATATCGCGCGGCTGTGGGGCCGGCGAAGCGTCTGGCGAGCGCGGAGAGCTCGCGCTGGGCTGGTGTGGGCCACGCGGCTGTGCAGCCAGCGCGGTACGGTGGTGTCGCGGCTGGGGAGCCGGCGAGGGGCGGGGGGGGGGCCCGCGGTGGTGCAGTGTGTGTCCACTTGGGGGACGTTGACAGGTCCGGGGTGTATAACAGGCTGGAGGGGATCACTCGCCTGCGCAGTACGGCGCGATGAGCGCCTCGGTTTGGCCGAGCCCTGATCGGCTGTGCTGGGCGGGGGCCCAGACTCGTCGCAGGCCTCCATCGGAAGGCATTGGGGCGGGGGGGTACCAGTACACCCCCGCGAGAATGCCGAGGGCGACCCGGGGCGGGCGGTGTCCTGTCCGCACAAGCTAGGCTCGGCGAGCGGATGATGGTGCGTGGGGTCCGAGATCGAACATGAGCTGGACCTCGATGAGGCCGGGCTGTACGTGATCTCGGAATCCGCACGTGAGTCTTGGTGGTCGCGGCGTGATGGCCACGGATCGTGGTCATTCATGTTCACACTAGATGACACGACATTTACACACTAGTCACAAACAGTAACGGGTGCACGAAAATAACACTGAGGTATTCACACAAGAGGGTGGACGAACGGAAAACACTAAGTGTACGCACACAAAGACGGTACACACACTTAGGGAGGCTGTCTCCTCGTGACCCCAGCGAAGAGTAAATCTCAACGGGAGGTCAAGAGCAGTTCAACTCCCTGCAAGGCGCCAATTTACAACCTATTCTGACGAAGTAGGGTGTAAATTGACGATCGCTATAAGAGTTTCACAAAAACTGCACTAGAGGGCGGGATCGGCACGATCGCGGAGTGAGCGAGACACTCAACGCGTTTAGAGCGAGACGGCACTGATGCGGAGTGAGCGAGTCACTACTACGCAGTCAGAACGAGACGACACGAAACGCGGAGTGAGACACAAACACACGCGAACTAGGAGACAGGACGATCCGGTCTGTGGGTCTGTGTATAACTCCGGTTGCGCACTGGGACTTATATACGCCGCCGCCGTTGGAGCCGTGTGCAAAACATTGTAGTGGGGATGGTGGGGGTGCTCGGCGAGATAGATAGTCGGTGTGCTAGCGGGAACGCACTAGGATCCGCGCGCTGCACGCTTATCATTAATTCATCGTGTTACAGTGTCACATTTCACTTTTTTATAGTTTCTATCAACTTGCCCATGAGATCATAATGCATCTTAGCACATTCTGCATTTAAGCGAGCAGTCTCTGCATTTATTCGGGAGGCCTCCGCTGTTATTATTGCAGCATTGGTCAATTTTTTAATCTGCTGCAACACGCCTAGACTCTAATTCCACGACCCAAGCAGGTTCCACTCTTGTCCGATCTGTAACATTACAATTATTAATTTATGTTAAATATTACATGTGTGATAATAAAATTAATATTACATGATGTGTCCTCCGTTTGCGCACTGGGACTTATATACGCTGCCGCCGTTGGAGCCGTGTGCAAAACATCGTAGTGGGGATGGTGGGGGTGCTCGACGAGATAGATAGTCGGTGTGCGAGCGGGAACGCACTAGGATCCGCGCGCTGCACGCTTATCATTAATTCATCGTGTTACACAACTATTTTCTGTATTGCCTTCTTCATCAATTTTGAATTTGCCGCGCTTTGCTAGGTTCATGTTCCGCTAGCCAGACTTTAGACCCAAAAGACTAAGTTAGGAAATTGGTCGACAATACATTAGAACCAGTTCAAACTTTACTCCGACCTACGCCATAAAACCTGCGAAACACAATTGCTTGCAACTGTAAAAAGGGATGTAGTGCTAAATTTGAAAATCGCGAAAGACCCATTTTTGTGACCTTTGGCCCCGAGTAAATATTTCCAGGCGTCGGATCGATGAGCACTTTTTAGAATAGAATCACAAGTTGTGAATCTGGAAAATCAAACGAGTAGTAACACGGACGTAGCCCAAAAAACATATTTGTATGATTTTTTATGTAGTATTTTCATTATTATTCTATAATACTTGTAGTTTTAATAGTACTCGTAGTACATAGTTTTAGTTTGTACATTCAACAATGTAAAGGAATACCTAAGACTCCTTTATATGTAATATAAGCTTTTTTTTTGTTAGGAAAAATATTTTAGAAAAAAAAAGGTAGAGTAGATCTTTGACTAAACTGGAAAGACACTAGACCCCATAGTGGAGCGTGAAAACGAGGTCTTCGTGAATACAATGGCTTAAACCTGTGCTTAGGCATGAGAGGCAACACTGCTGTAATTCACTTTTTTTTAAATTTGGAGCTACCTGAGCTGAGCTGGCTGAGCTGTAAATTTAGGAAGCTACCCAACAAACGCGCATGTTCACGTAAAAATCCACACCAACCACCACACCATAAGTCTCACACAAAGACGGAGTAATACAAATAATTAATAATAAAACAAACTGAGAACGCTTTCTATGTGAACATGGGTGGTGTGTTTTTCAGTGGATGTTAAGGACGTGATTGCGGCTCTTGGAGTCGTTGATGCGGTGAAGTCTGTTTTCAGACTTGACTTGATCCAGGCTCAATGGGACTCCATTCCGAGCACCCGGGAGGCCCTGGCATACCAGGGATTCTATCCTCGGAAAGTGATGATAGAGTTTTGTAAGAAGGACAAGGTTGACCCCGCTTCGGACACCGACAAGATGGCGTCTGTGTCAGAATGTGATGCCACGGTCACGCTCTGCGAAAAGAGCTATCCCCAGACTGGCCTGGCGTTCTTCATCACGCTCTTCTGAGAGCGTGGTAATAACATCAGCAAAGCCTTGCTTAAAAGCGACAAGACCATGGCAGAAATTATAAAAATAAAGTGCGGTCAGTATGGTATTGATGTGAACCCCTGAAAGCCAGGGGCACCTCTGAAACCGTAAGCGATCACATTAGACCCTTTCGCGATAGACGACTTTCCCAAGCATTTTCGGCCACTAAATCCAGGTGAGATACAGATTGTTATGGCCTTACCAGTACAGATGTCACCTCATGGGACTTTGCATGTCCCATCGAATGATCACGTACTTATACACAGAAAAGAGTCTGGAAATCTACGGCCATTACTTAGTGACCAGATTAACCTGACTACCGAATATGAGCCACCTCGTCCCATGACCCATGAGATGAAACATGGGTTCATCACTTTGAACCTGAATCAAAACAGGAGTCCATGCAATGGCACAAAAAGGGTACACCACCTCCCAAGAAATTCAAAGTGTCAGAATCGGCTGGAAAGTTGATGGCCACTGTTTTTTGGGATTGTGAGGGAATATTACTGATTGATTATAAAGAAAAAGGTACCACTATAACCGGAGAATACTACGCCACAATATTGGAAAAGTTAAAGGAGGCAATTAAAGAAAAACGTCGTGGAAAATTGGCCAAGGGTGTGTTGCTTTTGCAAGACAACGCGCCGGTTTACAAGAGCCGAGTTGCCATGGCTGCTCTTCACACGCATGGATTCGGACCACTTGTTCACCCACCCTACAGTCCAGACCTGGTCCCTAGCGATTTTTATTTGTTTCCAAATTTAAAAAAAGAGCTAAGGGGAAGGAAATTTTCCGACCATAACGAAGTGAAGGAGGCAATTTCGGCGCATTTTGAGGCTAAAGACAAAAAATATTTTTTTGATGGTTTAGAAAAATTAATCCATAGATCAAATAAATGTATTACACTTAAGGGTGATTATATTGAAAAGGAAAAATAAATTTATTGTTATATTTTATTAACAACCCTTTCATTCCGCGAACTTTTGGACCTCCCCTGATATATCGATAAAATAGGATAACATAGTGATTTTCAAGTATGAATTTATCTAATAGTATTTACAGAACATAATTTCAATTTAATATTTGGTTAAGTAACTTTCCATTAATACTGACAAAAGTTCTTACACATACTTGACTTATTGGAGTTTTTATTAATCTTTGGGTCTTGGAACAGAGAAACCTTCAGAGGCCTGGAGGTAGTGGGACTTGCTGTTGCTAAAATTAATAACATTTTTAAGTTATAATTACAATAATTACATTAAAATACATATTATTACTAACAATAGTAAGTAGTAGCATGTAGTAGTAACTGTTACATATGTCAACAGTAAGATGTAACTGTCAATGTCATTATTGACATTGACAGATGTCATGAAGTAAAGCCAATCGAGTTAGTTTATTTTAGTTGGCCAAAAGGCTATACATAGTGTAGACGTATATATTATGTTAAGCATATCTCATTACATATTGTAATACGTATCTGTGGTAAGCACCAATAAAGGAGAGTATAAGAATTGCTGCTGTATAATTATCATCACCACACCAGCACAAGAAGGACTTACAATCAAGAGGTCATAGCCCGATACATGGTGTCAGAAGAAAAAATTGAAAAGAAAACGAAAATTATGAACGCAAAAGAGGGTACATCGAAAACTCCGGAAGCTTCGAGACAATCTGAGTGTGGGAACTTAACAATGGCAGGCAACGGAGTACAGAAGCTTGAGATCTCTACAGATATTATCAACAATAATGCTGAAAATTTCAAGAAATGGACGCAGTCATTCGAGATATTTCTACTAGCGTCGGGCATGGAGAAAACGGAAGACAAAGGAAAAATTGCAATCATGCTGCATTCCATGGGAGAAAAGGGTTTAAACATCTACAATTCCTTCAATTTGGACCTAAGCACTGCTACATTCCAAGGAGTCAAGGCAAAATTCGTCGAGTATTTTGAACCCAAAAAGAATTTGACGGTGGCGCGGCACAAATTCTTTACGTTGTACCAACGTGTGAACGAATCCTTGGAAAATTTTCTAATGGAATTATAAAACGCAAGTCATACCTGTGAGTTTGGTTCGCTTCGCGATTCCCTTGTAAAGGACATTCTCATTGCTAATATGGCCACAAACTTCTCGCAATTTCGTCAAAAGCTCCTACAAGAGCAAGATCTATCCCTAGAAAGAGCCAAACTCCTATGTAGAACACTGACGATGGCGCAGAAAAGTGAAGAATCAATCAATGCAGCAGATGGATGAGAAGAAAACACAATATACAAGCTACACAAAAGTCGTCGGGCCAGTTCCCCACCATACCAGAAAAGAAAAAACGCAAGATCCCCATCACGCCAAGGTCACTCAAGGTCAGCTACACCTGGATCAAGAACAACGTCGTGTGTAAAGTGCAACACATCGCATGGTCGCCGCAACTGTCCAGCTTGGAAACACAGACGCAGGTCATGTTTTAAATATGGTCATTTTACTCATTTATGTTTCAAGAAAAATAGTATCAGGACTGTTGTTACTGGGGTAGGTAGCATAAATCTCGATGATGAATCAAGCCCTAAAAGTGCTGAGGTTAGGGCTGAGAGATTTACAATACGGGCATTGTTGCAACATAAAATCACAAAATGCTAGTACAAATTTGATTAGCACAGACAAGTCCTGGCATTATTCTCTTATGGTAAACAACAAAAATGTAGATTGCCTAATTGACACTGGCGCAGACATAAATGTGATATCTTATCAAGTATTTAAAGAATTGAATCTTAAATTTGACAAACAGAGTAAAGAAATGTGTAAAAAGTATATTATATTTGCCTACAGTGGGTACAGAATTCCGATAATTTCAGTGTCAAACATTTGTTGTTTAGTTGAAAACAAAACAAAACCAGAAAACATTACTTTTGTTGTAACAAAATTAAATTGTCCAACTGTGATTGGTTTACCCACTTGTATAAAGCTAAGTTTAATAACAAAAAACTTTTCTCTATCAATGGAAAATAAAAAAAATGTTGAGCAAAATAATATTTAATATATAAATTTAATAATATTTTATTTCATCAAGATAGCACATACATAATAATAAACAGAGGTTGACCTTCCCTATTAAGTGCTAGGAGCACCTGTGTCAGGAAAGGCCACTCTTCCTTAGCACACTCTTATATTTTACTGATGAAATAGTTACAGCAATTTAGATTAAAACTAAAACTATAGAAAAAACAGCAGAGGATGTGTGTGTGTGCTGTGTGCTGTGTGTGTGTGTGTTTGTGTGTGTGTGTGTGAGTGTGTGCGCGTATGTGGGTGTGTGTGTAGTGTGCCTTATGATAAAACAAAATCGTGAATAGTAGATAAAGTGCTAGTTGTAAAATAACATTTTAAAAAAGTGTAAATAGTAAAAATAGTGTAAATATAAAATATTGTGTAAATAGTAAAAATAGTGTAAATGTTAAATACGGTGTAAATAGTAAAATAGTGTATATATTAAATATGGTGTAAATAGTAAAAATAGTGTAAATATTAAATATGGTGTAATTTATAGTAAAATAATGTAATAGTAAGCTTTAAAAATTAAAACTTATACTAGAAAATATTCAGTTTCTTCATAATTTAGGGTCTTAAGCCAGGCTGTAACTTTGATTTTGCAGTCGCGTTTATTTAAAGAGTAGATTTTTAGTATTTTATTACATTTATTGTATAAATACGAGGAAAGGTAATGGAACTGACATTGGGCGAATTTTGTACGTAACTGTGCAACATTTGCTACTTTGTAGACCATTCTTTTTTCCAAAATTTTTGGGTCATATTCTAATTTTATAGGTTTTTTTATGATGACATGCAGTATGAATAGTCTTCTAATAGACAGCGTGTTGGTAGTATTGTGTAAGGTCCGTGTGGAAAATCTTCTCTTTTTAAAATAAGCGACTTTAAGTAGTGCCCTTTGTGCTCTCTCAACATCAATAAACCTTGTTTTGTCAGCGCCACCCCAAACTGTAATGCCGTAAATCGCTATCGATTGAGCCAGAGCAATATAAATTCGGTCTATTATTTTTCTTGTGGTAACGTGACGAAGAAGCTTAAAGAGCCAAATAAGCTTGCGTAACCTCGAGGCAACAGGATCTATTTGAGAATGCCACGAGAGTGTTTGGTCCAGCATAATACCTAAGTACTTCACAGCGTTTACTTTAGTTAGTGCAGAGCAGTTGCAATTTAAGGCGCCTAGTATGTTACTACATTGGTGTACTCTGATGTTAAGGTCAACTTCATCACGTAATTTGTTTTTTGGGTGTTTAGCGTGAGTAAATTTTTTCTTAGCCACTTCGCTATTATATGTAACCCATACTCAGTGTCAGTCTTAACCGCCTCCCAAGTTGTGTTTGTGAATATAACTGTAGTGTCATCAGCATATGAAAAAATATGAGCATTAGGTATTTTTAGATTGCAGAGATCGTTCAGGTAGACCAGAAACAGGGTAGGGCCGAGTACACTTCCCTGAGGAACTCCATAATCTATTTTTTCACTGTTACTCACCTGTTCGCCGACCTTGACCCTCTGAGTCCTGTTACTCAGGTAGTCTATAAGCAGTTTTAGTGAAACATCTCTAATTCCAATATATTCCAACTTTTTTACAAGGATGGGGATTGACACTGTGTCAAATGCCTTTTTTAGGTCGATAAAAACAGCTAGGAATTTATTTTTAGCATCTAGTTCATTAACAATTACAGATGTCAGTGTCTCAACGGCGTCTGTAGTTGATTTGCCAGATTGAAAACCATATTGCTTTGCTATGATGTTATATTTGCATAGGTAATTTACGATACGTATATTTATTATTTTTTCAACAATTTTTGAGATTGCAGTAAATACTGAGATTGATCTGTAATTGCTAATGTCAAGCTCATCCCCACCCTTGAATGCTGGCGTAATAATAGATTCTTCTAACGCAGTAGGAAAAACACCTTTCTCGAAACATAAATTTACAAGATGACAAATGACTGGCACAACATGGTGTGTAGCTAACTTGAGGTAACTAGTTGAGATGCCGTCTCTTCCTGGTGCGCTATTAGACTTTAGGTTTATGAGGACATTGTAAACCTCTCTCTCATCAGTGTCAAAAAGAGCGAAGGAGGAGGTTTGTGGCGAAACCGCAGGAGTAACATCGGGTTGATCAGAGTGCAACAGCGGTATAGTATTTGCAATCTCTCTACCTGTGTTACTAAAGTACCTATTAATGTGATTAACGGAATCCATTTTCGAGGACTTAATATGTAGCAATTTAGAGTTATGTGATTTATCTTTTTTTAGGTTTGTTACTGTGGCAATACTTTTCCAAAGCTTCCTCGAGTCACCACCAGAATCGTGCAATAGTTTTCTGTCGTAATCTCGTTTCAACTTCTTAATTAGATTGTTGCAAAAATTGCGGTAACGTCTGTGAGTCGAAGAATATCGTCTGTTGGGTTTATACGAAGTCTTGATTGCAATTTGTTCCTATGTCTAATGCACCTAAGAATTCCTGGTGTAATCCATGTTTTTAAAGTACGCTAATTTTTTGGTATGATTATAGTTTTAGTGTTTTCTTCAATTGATTGTGTAATTTTGTCTATAAGTCCCTGAGCCACCAACTCTGGATCACTGCATAGTAGTAGTTCATGTAAATTTTTATTTTTTAAGTCTTCGCACGCGTCTTCGAAGTTGGTAACTTGTTTAGTTTTGATACAATTTTTTACTATAGCAGTATTGTTTAAATGTAATAATATCATCATATGATCAGTTACTGACGTATTTAGGACAGCGACCTTCGCAGAAACTTTACTTCTATCCAATTTTAACATGACATGGTCTAAGCAGTTATTTTCTCTGGTTGGGAGATTGTGTCCAGGCATTATATTATGACCAGCAAGCATATCTAAGTAGGCATATCTATTTTTACGTTCTATACATTGCTCAGACTCTTTAGGAATTAAATTAATATTTATATCCCCCACTATAACTGTGGAGTTGGATGCATGTATCCGTTCCAAGTGGGAGTTTAGGGAAGTAATAAACACATTTGCATCTACAATAGAAGGAGATCTGTATATGGCTATGATGGTTTGGCTCCCGTACAGAATTTGCAGGCAGGAGGCGTCTTTTAGACGTATTTCCTTAACATCAGATGCCACAACATCACGTATGTATACTATAACCCCGTCACTTTTGTTTTTGTGATAAGAAGACGAGAACATTTTATAGTTGGGTACACAGATCTAGCAAGGTTCGCGCTCTGCGCTCACAAGATACATGAAGCGTGGGAGCGAGAAACTATAATCAAGTACAAACCGTGCGAGAGAAAAAGAGACAGCGAATGAAGTACCAATACGTCATTGTTTTCGCGAGTAAGAGGCCCTATCATAGATGATAAGTACTCTACTGAAGTAGATAAGCCACTTCCCCTGTTTGACGGTTCAAAAATGAAGGTTTGATGTAGCTCCTAGCGCCACCTGGTTAAGATGCAGTTGCACTACATACCTATATATATAGGTATAGATTTCAATACAAAATCTACGGGATTTGTATGTCAGAATTTTATGTTTCAAAGACCTTGATTTTCATAAGAACAGTGTTTATTTGTTAAGTTTCCTTAGCAAATACACAATTCTCACAAAAATAAAACCTTTGAAACATAAAAATCCGACAATAAAACAAAACGAAACAAAATTCAACCAAAAAGGTAAAATATTTTATTTTCACATAATATGGTAATCGAAAACTATTATTGTTTAAACACGTTATACTACTTATACTCTGTTTTGATCCAATTTAATTTTAAACGTAAGCGAATACTTATAATACTACTTATTCAAATGTCACTTATTTTCCGTGCAATAAAGAAATACACACAATGATTTGGTGGAATTTAAACATTTTGCTTACGTTTAGATTAAATTGGGTCTGAACTGAATTTACAACTTTACATTTATTCAATAAATTATATGCAATAAAATAAATTAATCCGTAAATATTTTTGTGTAATCAGTAAATAAAAATGGCATTTTACTGCTGAGAATAAAAAAAAACATAAGTTAAACATGAGAACATCATTGCGATCAATAAAGATTTAAGTTTTGTAGTAAATATTTTAATTTTATAAAATTTTTGAATACACTCCAAGTTTTAAACTATCTTTAATTCATAAACATACTAAAACCATGCGACCAATGTCAAATTCCTGTAACATGTGACTAGGAATTTACATAAAGAATTGATAATATATTTAACATTGAATAAATCTTGCCAGATATAATTTCATATAAAATTATCACCAATTATTAATATATACAACGTGTTCCTTTTGATTTCCCATATTTAACTTAAGATATTTAAATATTAGGACTATATTATGAAAACATTCAATGTGATCATTTAATCTAAATCGAATTATGTATCAATATTTGGAGCACCACATAATATCATCACCATTATACTTAATAATTTAAGATAGGTATGTATTATTATCTTTAAAACTATACATTTTAGAACCCCATGGGAAATGAAGAATCACACCATGTATAAAGAACATTAGTTTGGCAAAAAGAAGACGAATTCCGTTTTATTTATCAATATTTATCAATACAATAATTTTACGGCCTAACCAGAAAAATAAAAACCTGCTGTCAGCGTGCTTCATTTTTTATTGCAGGAAAACTACGAAAAGCTGGCACGTGATTAGCTAAATCTCAAACTTTCCTTATTTCATAATAAAATCATGCAACAAATGTCACATTCATGTAAGATACTATACAAAAATATACTGAGGAATGAAAAACTTTATGTTAATATTTTACTACTATAAAACAAGAAATATAATGTGACCAGGTATTTATTTTAGGAGTTAAAGATATATTTACTATTAAATAAATCCTGCCAGATATAATTTAATACAAAATTATCACCAATAATTATTATACAAAGTGTTTCTTTTGATTTCCCATAAGTTTCGAGTATTATTGTTATTTTTAAGCTGACATTTTATACACCTAATATAAAAAATCCTAAATACTTTTATTTTATTAACATATTATTGACAATTGTCAACATTATGATTATTGTTATATTTAAGCTGATATTTTTATGTAATTTAATTTTAAATAACTTTCTTTCCGTAGTGCTATTTTAACTACCACTATAATATTTAAGTATTATCCTGACATCTTGATATCACTTACTATTGTAAAAATTTTAAAAAAATCTTATAACATGTAAGTAAATATAATTCTTAAATAAATTACCAGTTTTATAAATTGTTTAGGTTGTATTTTTTGATGATAATTGTTTTTTTTTAATTGAACAATATTGTGCATGTCTGTAATATACATAAACACTGTAAAATTATTATTTATATTAACTTCAAATGTAAAATTAGGACCATATTATGAAAATATTGAATGTTTACAATGATATAATCTGAATCGAAATATGTATAAATATTCGACGCACCGCATCAGCTCACCACCATTATACTTAATAATTTAAATATAATTAAGATAGCTATTATCTTTGCATGCATTTTAGAACCCCATGGGAAATGAAAAATTATGTATTATAAAGAACATGAGTTTGACAAAAGGAGAAGGATCTCCGTCTTGATTCTCTTTCTAAAATACAAATCAATAAAATAAATTTGGGGCCTAACCAGGAATATAAAAAATCCTGAGCGTGTTTCATTTTTTTATTGCATGAACACTACTCTCGAACACGAACGAAACGAAAACACTTATCTCGAAGATCTGTTATTAGTGATTATATTTTTAATTTAATTTAGTGCATATGGCCAAGATTTGTATATTCCCGCTCAAGCTACAAAAACAAACCTTATAGTTTATACATAACATTAAACAATTGTAAACATTACTAAGTAGTAGCTGTAGGCTAAGCTGGTGATGATCTCTCAAACGAGATTAATATGTTATTAAAGTTTTTTTTAATGGGCATCATATATTGCAAAGATAATTTTATATTTTATGTTTAAATACAATATAGTTTGCTGTACAATTTGTATAAACTATCACATATGCTGAAGATACTATGTATTTTTAACTTTGATATAACGCGCCCGCGCTATCAGATATTACAGTACATTTTATATAAATCTTCAGACATCTTATAGAATACATAATATCAATATTGGTCTAAGATCAGATATATAGAATATCATAATATTATATTATTATTTAAAATATAGAAAATTGTTATTAATAATATCCTCATCTGATAACAGATGCGATCATCATTTGCGATAAGTTTTATATTAAAGATAAAAATCAAATTAACACATTGCAAATAGGCTGCGTATTTAAATTA
This sequence comes from Phengaris arion, assembly GCA_963565745.1. Classification (NCBI taxonomy): domain Eukaryota; kingdom Metazoa; phylum Arthropoda; class Insecta; order Lepidoptera; family Lycaenidae; genus Phengaris; species Phengaris arion. The sequence goes on along the minus strand of OY751444.1, from coordinate 2,466,807 downwards.
CGTGCGGATAATATTAATATACATATGCAATGATAAATAGATTTTTATGTATCATATAAAACTTATCGTAAATAAATAACAAATAAGGCTACAATATATTCCTTATAACGTAGCTCGTACCATACAGGGATATATACAGGTTAAGTCAAAGGGATAAAGTTCCCAACATTTTTTTGTATTTTCTACAAATCGATAGATATTTTCAGAATAGCGGCATTACTAGAATTAAAAATAATAATAAAGCTTATTAGCTAGATAAAAATTATTTAAAAATAGAGAAGAGATAAAAAGTTATTAATTTTTCTGAAATTTAAAAACTTAAAAGTAAAAAATCTCGAAAAATATTAATATATAAATAGGTTTCATTGTAGACAATATTGGAAATGATGGGAAATCCAACCTTTTAAAGGATCAACATCGACTTAACTTGTAACTCTGTATATTTAGCTTTCTATTGTTGGACCAAGGCCTCCCCCAATGATCTCGTTCCCGCGCCATCTCCAGCCTGATTGCAGTGCATTTTGCACGACGCATCTCTTTCTAGGGGCGGCCACGGGTATGGTTTCTTCGTCCATTCTCTCCAGCAATGCTTATTTTTGTCCCATATTCGGGATCTAATTCTTACTTTGGCTTTGTTGATGCTTGTTTTAGTACTCAGAATTTCATAGATTGATTGACATATTGAATTCATAATACTGAAAAATAAAAAGCAGTGGTTTAGTGTACGAACTATTAAGTAACTTTATGGTTTTATGATGATATGTTTTAAAAAATTGCATGGTGCTAAAAAGAAAAATGATACCTAAATTTTGACCCTTGTTCAGGGCTTCTCAAACTTATTTTAACTGTTTAAACCCAGCCTAAACTAATATAGATATTACCTATTAAGTAGTTTTAGTAGCCATAGCCATTTAGTATACAGGTGTATGCAGAGCAGTCCCGATAACTTCGTGGGATTATAATAGGGCATGAGATATATCCATTGGTACAAGTAAATAGTCATTTGCTTTTAATTGATTGTTATTTTAAAAATTATTTTTTTAGAATTTTGAAGCAAAAAATTATTTTTTTACATTTCTGTAATGGGAAACGGTAGTACTATCAGAGCATAGCTTCTAAGTCAAGGTTTTAGTTTAGAAATGCTACTGTGACTCTTATCTAACTATCCAGGCTAACGCCTGCAACGTCCCAGGACGTCGCGACGCACAATTTGGGAAGCCCCGTCCTAGGTGATAGAAATAGCTATAAGCACTTGATAAAAATTAAATATGCTGCTTACCTTTTTATTTTATTTTCAATTTTAATGATGACTGTTCAGTCACAACTCACAAGTAAAAAGGGATATTTCTTCTTTAACACTGAAAAATTAAAAATTAAACGTTAGAAAAAGATTATGTATTTAAAAGATTATTATTTATTTTGATAATAATTTCAAAAAGTAGGGCTCCGATTGTTTTACCCAAACGAATTGCAGGCAACAGCTAATCTTTACTAGGTAACTTTAATAGGCCAATTACAACTAATAAGTACTAATATTAAATTACACTAATTTAAATAGCAATAATAAATGATTAAACAATACCGTTAGGATTAACACAGCAGGTGCAGACTTTCGATTCCACGAAAAAAGGTTGCACCACGATGGATATAATATATGAAGCGCCCACAATTATCCGCTCGATGCTGAAAATAATAATTATTAATTATTTTTTACTCTCTGATTATTTATTTATTATTCTCTGATTATCATCAGAAAGTTAAATTACACCAAAGTTAAAAGTCAGATAAGTTTCTTGCGCTGTCAGTCAAGACAGTCAGATAAGTCCAACTGCACAAATTTTGTTAACACAATATGTTAGAAAGAGTATGTAAATTTTATAATTTCAAAAACTCAATTTTGACAGAATTTTTGCAGTAGAACATTTATATGTTAAAAAGTAATAAATGCATTAAAATGTGATAAAATATTTTTGTATGTTAAACACAATAACACAAAATAGCACAATAATGAAAAAGAATACTTTATAATTACTCTGTAAATTTTTCCTTTTCACTATACGAGGGCTGCACTAAAAGTATCGGGAATGGAATATTTCCACTGTTCCTGTCATATTAAAATCTTTTTAATTTAAAACTCCTTGGTTTTAAAAATCGAATACCGTTTATTTATTTAAAAAAAGATTCTCGGTCTTGTCACAAGGTCTTGTCAAACTTGTTTAGTCGTTGAGAAAATGGAACTGACTCGAGAAAATTCTAGAGCGATGATTTATTATGACTTTCGAAGTGGTTTAACACAAAAACAGTGTGTTGACCGGATGATTTCTGCATTTGGTGATGAAGCCCCATCCAAAACCACAATTTATCGCTGGTTTGCTGAATTTCAATTTCGTGGACGTGTCAAGCTCAGTGATGATCCCCGTCAAGGTCGTCCAAAAACTGCAGTCACCCAAGAAAACGTTGATGCTGTGCGTAAGCTGATTGAGGAAGATCGACATGTGACATACCGCGAAATTCAGGCAACTTTAGACATTGGCATGAGTCAAATATAAATAATCTTGCAAGAACAATTAGGTGTAAAAAAAGTTGTTTTCCCGATGGATTCCCGCATTTGCTCTGTGAAGAGCAAAAAGCGGCTCGCGTAACTTGGTGCGTCAGAACTCTCGAAAGATTCCACGCAGGATCCTCAAATGCTGTATACAACATCGTATCAGGTGACGAATCCTGGATATACGCGTACGAACCCGAAACAAAAAACCAGTCACGAGTTTGGGTGTTCGAAAATGAGTTAAAGCCAACAAAAATTGTTCGTTCACGGAGTGTTGCAAAAAAAACGGTGGCCACTTTTGTCTCCAAAACCGGCCATGTTGCGACTATTCCTCTTGAGGGACAAAGAACGGTTAATGCAGAATGGTATGCTAACATTTGTTTGCCACAGGTCATTTCTGAACTCCGTAAAGAGAACTGCAACCGCCGCATCATCCTCCATCACGACAATGCGAGTTCTCACACCGCGCACAGAACAAAAGAGTTTTTAGAGCAAGAAATCATAGAATTATTAGACAATCCGCCGTACAGCCCCGACCTAAGCCCTAATGATTTTTATACTTTCCCTAAAATAAAGAATAAATTGCGTGGTCAGAGATTTTCATCACCTGAAGAAGCTGTGGACGCCTACAAAACGGCCATTTTGGAGACCCCAACTTCCGAATGGAATGGTTGCTTCAATGATTGGTTCCATCGTATGGAAAAATGTGTCAAATTTCGCGGAGAATACTTCGAAAAGCAATAAATACATTTTTAAATAGTAATGTTGTGTCACTTCCTTGATTCCCGAAATTTTCAGTGCCGCCCTCGTAGTACGAGGGCGGGTCAATAAGTCCGTGACTTTTGGAATAAAACACAGATTTTTTGATAAATAAATCATTTTATTTTTCAACGTAGTCCCCCTTGAGCTCTATACACTTTGTCCAACGCTTCTCCAATTTTTTTATCCCTTCCAAAAAGTATGATTTGTCAAGGTCCTCAAAATAGGCCTTTGTTTGCGAGATGACTTCATCATTGGAGTCAAATATTTTCCACCGAGCCATTTTTTCAGGTTTGGGAACAAGAAGTAGTCACTCGGAGCCAAATCTGGAGAATAGGGTGGATGTGGGAGCAATTCATAGCCCAATTCATGGATTTTTGCCATGGCAACTGCACATGTGTGCACCCTTGCATTGTCTTGGTGAAAAAGAACTTTTTTCTTGGACAAATGAGGTCGGTTTTTTTTCAAATCCTCATGGAAGCGGTCCAATAAGTTGGCATAATATTCCCCATTAATTGTTCTTCCCTTTTGAAGATAGTCAATGTGGATTATCCCACGTGCATCCCAAAAAACAGTCGCCATAACTTTATTGGCTGACAAACCCACCTTGGCCTTCTTTGGCGCCGATTCACCCTTAGAAACCCACTGTTTTGACTGTTGTTTGATCTCTGGTGTGTTGTGATGGATCCATGTTTCGTCCACGGTTACAAAACGGCGCAAAAACTCCTCCATATTGTGATTAAACAACGCCAAACCTTCCTGTGAAGTTGTTACACGATTGCGTTTGTGGTCGACTTGCGGAAAGCTTTCTCATGCCCAAGTGATCATTCAAAATTGAAACCACTGAGCCATGCGAGATGCCTATGGCTTCCACAATCTCTTGCACTTTCAATCTTCGGTCGGCCAACACCATATCGTGAATTTTTTCGATTGTTTCGGGTGTAGAGACCTCAACTGGGCGTCCAGGACGTTCGGCATCTTCAGTGCTTGTACGGCCACAACGAAATTCAGTAAACCACTTTTTTACCATTGAAATCGATGGTGCAGAGTCCCCATAGTATTTATCAAGCTTAGCCTTGGTCTCGGTAATGGTTTTTTTTCGCAAAAAAATAATGCTTAATAAGCACACGAAATTCACTTTTTTCCATTGTTTCCTTAAGTTACTGGATAGTCTGATAAAGATAGCTGTAAAACACAAACTAACTGACGCAGCAAGTTCAAATTTTGATAGGAGTCAACTGACAGATGCCTGTTGACAGGAGTAGTGTTGCTTTTTCAGTAAGGAGGTTAGAAATTCAAAAAGTCACGGACTTATTGACCCGCCCTAGTATTGACGAAACAGCTTTTGAATTTGAAGAATTTTCTGTACCAAGTGTGAATAAATAAATTTAAAGAAGTGTCAGTAAAAATATCGGTATTTATTAGGTATCTAGTGTTAAACAGGTTAAGTTATTAAACACTAAAAAGCAAAAGGATGTGGCTCAGTGATGTTTGTTCGTAAACGCCTGAACAAAAGTTTATAGCAAAATCTAGAAATGTGTTATAGCGTAAGAGGTTAAACGATTTTATTTTTAGGATTGTGACGAAATGAACACTTCCTGAAACTTATTGAATTGACTATGAATAAATAGCTCATCTTCATATATAGCGCGGAATATTGTGTATATTTTTTAGGGGCAGTGACCATAGCCAATTTAGCCATCACATTTTTATGACTATACCAAATTTTATCCATTTACATTCATTCTTATAACAATCATAATATAAATACATAAACCCAGTAGTTATGTTAGTATTTTTTTTATAAAATATAGACCGTTTTTAATGTTACCAGCAATCTCACATTTATGACTGTATTTCGTAAACGATTGATCATTGCAAGGACAATATTTCCCAGCTTGTAATGTACTTTTTGAAAAGCCAATAAAAAAATAATTTTTAAACAAAAAATTAAACCGACTTCCAAAGTAAAAATGCACAAAAAAGTATGATATAAAACTTATTTTCTAGTTCCTCTTTTAAGTTTGTCTAAAATTTTAACTATTTCTCTACTCAATCTTCATTATTTGAAGTTGGTACCAGCCAAACAATATTTTATATAGAACTCATGTTCACCTTGTACCTTTTATATCATCATAATGTGATAATGATGATGATTACTCTAATTGACATAGTGGCATATGCTTGCAGTTCTTTAAACAACGCCGAAATCCCTAAACATGTATATATACGAAGTCAGGAGTTCTGTTCAGTACTTTTGGATCCAGGGGATAGATTGGTAGAAAATCTTACTTTTACGTAGTATATGTCTGGACTATTTTTTAAGTCAACATCACAAAAGTTTCCATATTAATTTCGAGGAGTTCCGACGATTCCTCATGGATCCCATCATCAGGTCACCACTTTGGTGTCAACAAGACCAATTGGGGATTATACCCTTTACAGCAAATCGGTCCACAGGCGATAGAGTTATCGTTTAACATAATATATATTATATATTAAATATGTGTATAATATAATAAAAATCTTAAATATATGTAAAGTATAAAAGTATTTAATATACTTCCCGTTGTCTGATACCTGTAACACAAGTTCTTCGGATACTCCATAGATATTATTATTATTATATATTATGAACAGCCGGATGTACAACCGCCTTCTTTTCTGGAAGTCGGTTAAGTTGAAACCATTAGTGAAAATCGCATTCAAATCGGTTAAGCCGTTGACTAAGTACGCGCAAAAATAAATATCGCGAAAACCGTACATTTTTCCGCAATAAAAGTAGCCTATGTGTTAATCCAGAGTCTAAACTACTATTATACCGAATTAAATCAAAATCCGTTCAGTAAATTCTGAGATTAGCGCATACAAACATAAAAACAAACAGATAAACAGAGAGACAAAAATTCTAAAAATCATTGTTTTGGGTTCTATGTCGTTCATAAAGCTTTTCTTAATTATTTTCTTCATCTTCATCAGACAGCGATCAGTTACGATTTTATTATATGTATAGATTTGTTGCTATAGCGGCAACAGAAATACATCTATCTGTCTAGCTTTCGCGGTTAAGGAGATACAGCCTGGTGACAGACGGACAGACAGTAAAGTAGCGGTAATAGGGTTCCGTTTTTAACATTTGGGTACGGAACCCTAAAAATTGTTATAAATCAATAAAAGGAATGTTTGTTTTAAAAGCATTCTTTTTTACTTACCGACTGTGATCCATGCGGGAATATGCCTCCGACTGCCGAGGTAAAAGACGAAGATGATGTTGCCTAACTCGTAGCTGCTGGCTATGAGCCCCGACAGGCTGGAGGGAATCTTGAAACACTTCTTGATGGTTGTGATCACCGAGTCAATGTATCCCGAGCTCAACGCTTGTTGTAACATCACAAGGATTGATAGGAAAAATATGGATACCTGGAACAAAATATAATCTCAAATGCACCATCTATATATAAGTATATATTGCGGTATCTCAGTAATCAAAACCTTTAGTCGATACGGAGGTTGTATGGAAATTACAATTAGACTACCTTTTAACTCTTGTTGTATTGGTCCAGAGTTCTATTTCTAAAACCCTAAATTGTACTCGTCTTCCATATTCTGGATCATATAGCCCCAGCCTAAGGGCATACAATACATGGCGAAGCAATTCCTCAGTCCCATCAAAAGATTATACAATACACATTGGTCTAGGTGAATGTAAAATAGAGGTGTTTCTCCAATACAGTCTGAAAAAATTAATTATTAAAAAAAATCTAATCACAAGAGAATAATTTCATTCTGGATTGTACATATTATGTAGATAGAAATTTAAAGCACATAATATGGACTCTCATAAATATTGTTTCATAACTGTGAACATAGAATATGCTTTTAAAATTCTTCAAATGTTATGGCCTATTTTAGCCTCCTCCTCAAGAGTTTTAAGCATGATATATAAGCATAAAAGTTACAAACGAAAAAAAAGAGGTACTAACCTCTTATGCTAGTGGGATAAAAAATTAAACTTTAATAAAAATCGTCACATATAATAAACCTCGCCTTTAATTTATATCTAAGCCTATTCGACAATACCCCACATAATGGGGTAAATGGCAAAACATCCCCACATTACAAGCCACCACTAAAACAGTCGATTAGGGAAACGATGTACAACCTGATCTTCTGTATATAAATATTAAAAGAGGATAGGAAATAGACTGAACTGTAAAGATAAAATCTATATTGTACTATAATTACCGATTGCAAATGATGAAAAACTTCCAACCTAAGTCTTATCTTTACACCTCATGTCCTATTTTATAGTAAACGAGCAATGCTTTTTTACTGTTGTGTTTTTTACTACTTTAATTTGACATAATATACTTAAACAAAATAAAATCTAACCATTTTTCGTCGACTTACTATTTTAAGGTTATGTTCAATACATTTTCAACATTTATTATATTTTCCTACTTTTTGCTGATGGGTGGGTGGGGTCGCTGCAGCCAAAAATGCATCTAAAGCTCATGGTGATTTCTTTTCTCGACTTTATTAATTAAATTAAACAAGAAAAACCAACAAAACAGTAAAGCAAAAATTAGCAGCCATTTTTTGTTTTTTTTATTCTTGTATTTTGGTATGTACATTAAAGATTTGCCACTTGTAATAATATCGTCGCTTAAGTTCTAACACTACGTATATCAAAGATAGTCACTTTGAGGAGAGAAGAAAGCCGAATAATTTTAACGTATACTATTACAGTACAGTGTATTTTGTATACACCTCATAATAGATTTAATTTTAAAAAATCATTAGTTTTTTATAAAAATTGGTAATTCAAACAATTTTTATGACCTACGTTGTGTTTTCCTATTTTAATATCCGTTCGGGCTGACTTACGTCTTTTTTTACGAAAATTGAAAAATAATATTTTCTTTATCCTTTATTTATTTATTAAATAGCACTATTCTTCCTTCCTTTTCTTTTCTCATCAATATTTATCATTAACAGTAAATACTTTACGTTTAATTACACTTTTTAAAGTATTTAATCAAACTTTTTTATTTACTGAGTTCTATACTAATTAGGGAATCGAAACCAGTTTTACCCGAAACCGAAAAATCCTGTTTTGGAGCTATATGAAGAACCGGTTCTCATAATATTAAGAACCGGTTTTTGGGCTTTTTCGAGTTTTTTTAGTTACGATTAAATTAAGAAAATCCACCTAACCGCACTGTAACTTTGAACGTAGAAGTAGCGAAACTCTACAAAGGTCATAAAAATATGTCCGGTTTTCGATGCCCTAGTTAAGTACTCCACAACACTACGTAACTCCCAGCGTGTGATTGAATAAACACCACGTAAGTCACTTACACTTTTAATACGATTAACTAACAAAAATACATTTGTGTCATTATAAAAAATGTCAAATTTAAAGAGTAAGAATGTCTACAACAGGGATTCCCAAAGTGGTACTAGGGGTCGACATAAACGAAAACTGATTTTGGGGGTCGACGAGGTCTAAAAATCGACCCCTATTCAATTAACACAAGTTCTTATTTAAAATATTCAAGATAGGTAGGTACTGTATTGTTTATGTTGTGTTACGTGTACTAAGAATAATAAATATTTTTGTAGGAAATAGCATTGTTGTAGTAATGTAAAGTCTCAAGTTCGTACAAGATGAAAAACTCGGCAAGTCAGTGTGGACAAGTTTGTGCAAGATAATGAGTTCGAGCGTACATCTTTCAGGCGCGTTTTGACTTGCTCTCTATTTGACGCTTACGCAATTTAACACGAACGATCAACAAGTCCAAACGTGTTCCTAATATTTTACTATGTAATGAGCTTGCACTTAGGTTGAAAGTTCATTTGCGTTTTGAAATTCGTTGGAGCTTGAACGATAATAACTCATATAAGTACTCATTTATTTCAAGAGATTACAAAGTTATTACATAGCTAAATTAAGTGAAGTAAAGTGACTGAAAAAGAATTTACAAAATGCTGAGCTCCCTACGCGAGTTAATAGCGTAACCATACAACATCTGCAGTTTATGAAAAATTTACATTGTAAGTACCAAACAGTTTTTATCCAGCACAGCGCATCAGCATTGCCCCACTGTGTGATAGTGATCAGTAGAGCCATCTGTAGATTGTTTGCAACAGTTTGCAGTTGCCTCAGTTGTTTCAATTGTAAAAATTTACTAGTTTAATTTGTTTTAGTATTTGATTGTAAATTTTTTTTGCCCTATGGTAAACACAACATATTTTAAATAGGTAGGTATAAAAGTATTTGTAAAAATTACTTACACTTAAGTTGTTAAGTAGGTAGGTTAGGTTAGGTTAGGTTAGGTTAGGTTAGGTTAGGTTTAGTTAATTGTAAAAATTTACTAGTTTAATTTGTTTTAGTATTTGATTGTAAATTTTTTTTGCCCTATGGTAAACACAACATATTTTAAATAGGTAGGTATAAAAGTATTTGTAAAAATTACTTACACTTAAGTTGTTAAGTAGGTAGGTACCTAAACTTTGAAGTGTTCAGTTTGCTTTGGTTTTCGTTCTTATGCTGATAGGTACCTACTTACCTAATACAAATTTTCTATACCTAATTACCTACTATAGTTACTTACCTAATATAGGTATCCAAGTTTAGCAATGAGTAAGTCAGCAATACCTAACAAACATCCGTTACCTGGGTGTGATAAAAATAAGATAGTGTGCAAATTTAACAGTTTATTATTGTTTTTTATTTAGGTAGTTTCTAATTTTTTTTATTTGCAGGATTACTGAGAGTTCTATGATGGTGGACACGAAAAATAAATGCAGACAATACAGTTTGGACTACTTGAAGTTCGGATTTATTGCATCTCCATCAAATCAACACTTGCCGATGTGTCTCATATGTGAAAAAGTATTCAGTAACGATGCCATGAAGCCTTCAAAAATGGATGACCACTTATCAAGAGTACATGCTGGCAAAAAAGGTAAGCCCTTGTCATTTTTTCAAGCACTTAAAGAAAAACTAGACAAAAGGCCATCCATAAGATCGATGTTTGCGTCATCATCTATTAAAGACGAAGATGGTTTACGAGCGTCCTATAATATATATTTACTAATAGCGATGTCGGGGAAACCACACACTTGGAGAGCAGCTTATCTTACCAGCCATTGCGGAGGTCCTTAACAATGTGTTGCACAAGCCCGCACATGATATTTTAAAGAGAATACCTTTGAGCAATAACACCGTTCAGAGACGCATAGACGAGATGGGACGCGATGTGAAAAACATTTTATGCAAGTTCTTACAGACCAACAGATTCTCCCTCCAGTTGGACGAGTCTACATTACCCGGCAATGAAGCTGTGTTGTTAGGATATGTTCGATATATCAAAGATGAAAATATGTGCCAAGAACTGCTTTTTGCTACATATTTAGAGACTAATACCAGAGGAGAATCGATTTTTTAGACCGTGGAACATTTTTTTACTGACAAAGCTATTCCATGGAAGAACATTGTTTCTGTTGCGACTGATGGTGCACCGTCTATGGTTGGTCGTCATCGTGGTTTTATAGCTCACTTAAAGCGACAACTGCCTGATGTACTGTGCACTGCGTGATTCACAGGCAGCATTTAGTAGCAAAAAAGATGAGTCCTAGATTGCATAAGTCTTTACAATATGTAATAAATGATATCAACAAGATTCGAAGCAATTCTTTGAACTCTCGGTTATTTGCTCAGCTATGTGAGGAAAAGGACGAAGTCTTTACTCGATTACTTCTGCACACTGAAGTTCGCTGGTTATCAAGAGGCTCTTGCTTAGAAAGATTTTCAGCCATTTTTGAATCTGTGTTGGAGTTTTTACAAGAAAAAGATCCAAATTTGAAAGAAAATCTGAACAATTGGAAAACAGATATTTATTACTTGACTGATATCTTTGGAATGTTCAACAAAGTTAATTTGCAGCTGCAGGGTGACGATCTTAACTTGATTAAAACAAAATCAATAATATCGGCCTTCGTGGGTAAACTAATTCTTTATAAACAAAATTTAGTCAGAAAAGAATATTCGCAGTTTCCGCATTTGTTAAAATTACCAGAAATGCTTCAAGTTGATGACATTTTACTATATGTCACTCACTTGGACGCATTACACAAGGAGTTAACGGAGAGGTTTGAGGATCTTTTAAATTTACAAATTCCTCAATGGATAATAAATCCGTACAATTCCACAGCCATAGAAGAAGCCAATGTGATAATGCAAGAAGAGTTGATTACCATCAGCACAGACGAAGAGCTTAAGCAGAAGTTCAACTAAGGCTATCAGAAGTTCTGGTTGCAACGCAACATTGAAACACAGTATCCTTCACTGTGGAACATTGCTGAAAAATACCTTATCGCTTTTCCATTATCATACATAGTTAAAAAAAGCTTCAGTGTGGTAACAAACATTTTGACGAAACAAAGTAACCGTTTGAAAATGAACGAACTTGGAGATTTATGGCTGCAAATCACCAATATTAAACTGGATGTAGCTAGATTGGAAGATTGTCACCAGGTTCATCCATCACACTGAATGTTTTATTTTCTCTTTGTGAATCAATACTTTTTTAAATTTAATTTCCTACCTACTTACTTGATATTTACTGAATTGTATGTCTTTTTATGTTGTTAAATTTTGATGAGAAAACGATGTCAACTTTACTCACGTAACCAAGTGCAAAGTTTTCCAGTTGGTACCTTAGTACCTAGGTATTTTGTATCAATAGGAAAAAACTAAAGATAGGCCCCCTTATTCATAATAGTCTGCTAAGTTAAAGCATTGCTAATTACTCTGTCTTCTTCTATTGACCTAAGTCAGAATGAAAAATAACACTGTAGCAGCTGTTTTAAGTTAGCGGACCATTATGAATAAGGGGGTTGATCTTAAAAGTATGTAATTTGGCCATGGGGGTCTGAGATAATAGTTGATTTTGGAAAAGGGGTCACTTGTCCAAAATAGTTTGGATTTCCCTGGTCTACAAAATAACAAAACAATAAGTTTTTTTTACAGTTTTTCTTACCTTTTTTCTATTAATTGCCAGTAGCAAGTGGCCGTTGGGTCAACAGAATTACGTAAGTCAGTTTAGTTCTTTATAGAACTAAACAGCGGGGCTATTATGAACTTTATCTTTGGTTGGTCATGGTCATCATTTTGACATTACAACTTTTTAAAGACATTATTTCAAAAGTCAAAATGTCAAAAAAGATTGCGCAAGCCTACAGGCATGTCCAACTAAATAGTCCGCCATTTTGTTCTTCAGAGAACGAATGAATCTCCCTTTAGACCAATCAAATCGTGTAACGTAGTGCATTTTGACATAAGCCATGAAATGAGAACTGACAAACGAAACAGGGACCTATTGTGCTCCCAGTTTTGACATTTTTAACCGACTTCCAAAAAAGGGGGCGGTTATCCTATGTAGACTTCATTTTACTAGGTAATTAATAATAATATGTGCTTCATAGAAAGGTACCTCTGTGAGCCACGTCGGTCGCAAATATTCTTGTCTCTTGATTAATTCGTTCTCTTCAGTCTTAATAAATATTGTGGCCTGTGAGCTTACAAAACAATTCAATCGTGGAATCTCATAGGTCCGAACCGATGTTCGGAAAGAATCAAAACTTACTTACTATAAAAATCTAAATTTATTAAAGTTATTTTTCAATGCGAAAATGTTTAACATATTTTAGGATAAGTTATTGATTGGCATGGTTTATAATTTTGAAGTAAAGTGACAATATTTCGTTTTTATAATATACACGATGGCCTATTTCGAAAATTGTATAAATTGTTTTAAATATGAAATTAATACATCGGCGGTGTTTTAAAGTATACAAATTTCAACAACATAGTTCATAGGTAAGTACATATTTATGTAATACCCCGACATCAATTGACTGGGAGAATTTATACAAGCATTTACATGAATTCCAACGAAGTTAGGTAATATCCCGTTGATTTACGTACTGTTTCCGAGAGATTTCGACCGATTGGTGATTAATTTGGAGTTGATTTTCATTTGTTTCTGATCGGCTGAAACAGCGCGTCTTCCGATCCCCTGGTGAGTGGCATCAAAAAGTCAAAATCACCAAGTCAAGTCAAATTGACCACTGTGCATTGCCATAAAATGTCCAAAATATATTATTATTTCGCACTATTTTTGTTTCTATATTCCAGTATGTATGTGTAGACTGCATTATGTATAGAAACATGGCCTTTCTTTGGTGCAATCTTAGCTTAAGGATATCAAATTCAGTTTGCAGGGACGGAGCTTTATTTATTTTTTTACGTACCCCAACTAAAAGCTTTCCGACATTGTTTATGTTAAAAAAAAAAGAAAATAAAAAGAAGAAGGATAAATCGTGCGGTAATTCCCCGTTGCATATGTGTGAGTGTGGAACCTACGTTTACACGAAGTGTCCTACCCCTGTGCCATAGCGTCCCGGTGAGTTGCACGCGGTAGTGAGATTTGTGCATTTTTATGGTGATTCTTAATTAAAACAAGCTAATATTACGTTATACAATTATGGTATCGTGCTCTGTACCTGGATGTAACGTTACAAGACGAAATAATCCGAATCAACACACTTTTCACAGGTAAATACGATTTTGTCAATGGAATTTTTCGAACCACATTCTGCTTAATTTCGTCTACTAATCGGATCAGAAAAAGATTGTATCGGTATAATTTTATTTCCCATGTATGTATTTCAGTATATTTTGTGATTTTAAGCTAAATTCGCGAAGAAAATGTGTAAGACAGTAAATTGTTTGATTACGCTAGTGCCTGACAAAGCGGTGACGTCAGAAGTATCGATAAAAATTTATATTTCTTTTTAGTGTCATTAAGACACCAATACGAATTATTTCATCAAGTTTTGTATCGATAACATTTTGTTAACTAGGTACTTTTTATTTGGACGCTGTTTAGCATAACAGTGTACTAATCCGCAAAATATACGTATTGAGTTATGAATACAGTTATGTTCTTTAGATCCTTTAGAACAAAACTGCGTTCAAAATTTCACAAAAAAATTGTGGGCTAGTACACAAATGCCTAAAGGATTTCGGATCTTTGCCGCGAGCGACCGCGTCCGATAAAAATCGGCCAAGTGCGAGTCGGACTCGCGCACGAAGGGTTCCGTACCGTTATAGAGAAAAGATAGGCCAAAAATTGTGTTTTTTGTATGGGACCCCCCGTTTATTATTTATTTTATTTTAATATTATTATTAATTATTAAAGTAAAAATATATCTAAGGCCTTTGTAAAAATTTCAAGTGCCTAACTCTTATCATTATTGATTACTAGCAAAAAGGGCCAAAAAATCACGTTTGTTGTATGGGAGCCCCCCTTAAATATTAATATTATTTTGTTTTTAGTATTTGTTGTTATAGCGGCAACAGATATACACAATCTGTGAAAATTTCAGAACTCTAGCTTTAGCGGTTCTTGAGATACAGCCTGGAGACAGACAGATGGACAGACAGACAGATGGACAGACAGACAGATGGACAGACAGACAGATGGACAGACAGACATCGAAGTCTCATGAATAGGGTCCCGTTTTCACCCTTTGGGTACGGAACCCTAATTAAAATAAAATGCTACTTTATGACATACACTATAGGTATCATTTTCTCTGACATTTGTGTGGCGACCCATGCTGCTGCCGGCGGCGGCGTAAAAGCTAGTGGCGTAGAGTAAAATGAAACCTATAGCCTCTGTCATAAAGTGGCATTTTGTTTGAATTTTTGTCGGTCGTGGTCGCTTGGGGCCAAAACCCGAAAGCCACGTTAACAGCGACCATTTAAATACTAAAAGTATTCAATAGTTAGTAAATGAATAATACCAGCGTATCTTACATAAAATTTGTATTTTTTTAAGGTTTCCTCGCAATTCTGCTTTAATGGAAAAATGGATGCGTACTATAAATAGACCAGATTGGACTCCTAGTACGAACTCCACTATCTGTAGCAAACATTTCGACAGCAAATGTTTTATACAAAGAAAACATCGCCGTGTATTAATGAAAGACTCGATACCAACATTATTTGTTCCTGTAAGTATAATTCTTGCAACCTGCACCGCTAGCTAACATTAGTACCTATATTATAAGGGTGTGTAACTTGGGAGCTGTGTCACAGTTTTAACTAGTACAGCTCCCAACGCTAACTACTGAATTTGTATTGAAATTATCTTAAATATGCCTTATTTATAAGCTTTTGAATATGTATATGATTTAAAAATAAATAAATTAGTATTATGATTATATTATTATAACTTGTATCCTGTATCTTGCGGGTCGGCTACCTAATCTAGCGTGTAACTAGATATAGAATACAATTTATATAATTTGTTTATAGGTTAAACTGCCACGAAGGAGACCGGTATCTTCGTATGTCAACAGAGACATTACTCTTTCGCCGAAGCTAGTCACTTCATCCCAGCTTGCTGAATCAACGCCTGGACCCTCAAACCTAGTCCTCACTCCAAGGAAAAAGAAATTGATGGACCGTAATACACGGCTGAAACGAAAAATTTTAGAAAAAAATAGGGTATTAAGAAATTTAAAGGAAAAAAATAAAAGAATGACAAAAAGAATTCTTACTTTACAAGAGGTTGTTAAAGAATTGAATAACAGACCAGGGCTTGAAAATCATCGTAATGATGTGGAAGTCGCGTGCCGCAACAATTTATTGCAAAAATTGGTAAATAGGGTAAATGGAAGAGCCACCGGAAAAATCAGTCGCACGTCTGAGTATGACGAAGAGCATAAGAAATTGGCTTTAACTATACATTTTTACAGTCCTAGGAGCTACGTTTATATTAGAGATAAATTCGATCTATGTTTACCACATGTTAATACCTTGCAAAAGTGGTATTCTCGTTTAAATTGCGAGCCAGGTTTTACTCAAGAATCGTTCAACACGATTACGGAAATTGCTAAAAAGAAACCGATTTATGTAAACTTAACTTTTGACGAAATCAAAATAAGAGAAGAAACAGAATTTTTAGGTAAAAAACACTATGGGTACGTAAATGTAGGAAACGATTTGAAACATATCTATAATATTTTGTAGGTTACTATCCATGACAAAGTTGGAAAAGCATAGCTCTTACTTTATTTATATATATATAAATAAAGTAAGAGCTATGCTTTTAACAATTTATTGTACACACAGAAATTATGATAATACAATTAACAAAGAATGATGACACAAAGGACATCTTATTTCTAATTAGAAATTTCTTCCAGCAGCCCTACGGAGAGAAATGGGATGAAATATAGCAGTTAGGACGTGCACAATATTATTTCTACAATTATTGTATAAATAATCATTCAAATATTTAAATCTATAATAAAATAAAATATAGTAAATAAACTAAATAAATAAATTAAAAATTATTGCTAGTGTATATATACAAATACTAATATATTATTATATTATATTGCGCGTCTCGTTCTCGATGATAGATAACATGTAGTACTGTTAAGTATGTGTAAACTTCACAACGTTTAGAGATTCAAATTTGAATATTCCCGCGCCCTGTGCTGCCACCTCGCACGCGCCTCTCTCGGCCGACATATTGTTTTGTTGTGCAAAAAACTTCCGACGTAGAAAATTCTTTAAATCAAATAAAATTGTTTATTGTTGTTAAATCTCAATTAAATAATTTTTTTCAACAATGCCAAGGTCACGTTCGCGATCAAGAGATCGTGAAGATCGAAAAACGAGTAAAAAACTCAAACTAATGCAGGAGCAAATCGACAACCTGACAAAATGCGTTATGGATTTTGTACAAACCCATAAAAAGGATAACAATACTACAGGTAAGAGATATATAAAGGTGATTTTATATAATATAAAGTCACTAAACATGAACGTTCCATACGAACGGTATAATATCATGTTGAGTAGCTCCACACGAGCGTGCTCAGTTCTATACGAACATAGCGTTTATTAAATCTCCATTCGAAATTCCAGTATATATTCACCTAATTCTATAGACCAACTATATAGGTGAGCAAAGTTCAACAAGAACCAGCTTATCTAGTTACAAATAGTACCAAGTATGATATTATCAACTATAAATTGATCTTTCAGTTTCTTACTATCGTTTCATACACTCCTCATCTTTTACAGATGTTATTGAGTCAAATAATGAACCAGGGCCGTCCCATAGTGCCCCTGACGAATTGCAAAATATGTCAACCGAAATGGAGATTTTTCCTGAGGAAATTGTTTCTGAGGAACAGGATTGGAATCATGAATTTTTACAAATAATGGGAGAAGAAG
Source organism: Phengaris arion (assembly GCA_963565745.1). NCBI lineage: Eukaryota > Metazoa > Arthropoda > Insecta > Lepidoptera > Lycaenidae > Phengaris > Phengaris arion. The sequence continues at coordinate 2,449,177 of OY751444.1, read as the reverse complement.
TCCCTACTGCAGCTACAGTTAATATTAATGAGACATTACAAAAACAGTGGAGCCATTTTATGACCAAGGGTGTGACAGATGAGACTAGGAAGGATCTCCTTAAAAAATATAATAGGGAAGGTACTTTTCGCACTGAGGCACCCAAAGTCAACCTGGAAATAGTCACTCATTTAACAGAGATTGCGAAAAAGAGAGACCAGCATTTCACCGATACCCAAAACTGTGTGGGTTCAGGTCTCATATCACTGGGAGCAGCAATCACAATGCTGATGGAAAATCCTGAGGATGGAATAGACCAAGTGCAACTCATGAAATATCTTTGGGACACTGGAAAAATTATGACAGACATATTTCACCAACATTCAGTTGCTAGAAAGTCTTTTATTACACCGAATCTGGATAAGGACATAAAATCTACTTTGGAAGCAACAGATTCAGACGAATGGCTGTACGGTGCAAAACTTAATGATCAAGTAAAAGATGCCAAAAACATTAAAAAGGCATCGGCTTCGCTTAAAGCACCCGGAAAACCTGTAATTAAGAAGATTAATCAGGGAAACTGGCGAGGCCCACCTGTAAATGTCAAACAGGTGGGCTATCTTCCTCGGAGACAATTCACCAATGTGAGGTTCAAGCCCAACCGGCCTTATCAAACTCGACCCTCACAAAACCTAGGACGGCCAATGACACAAAAACAAAACCGTCCTCCACCGAGGAAGTAAATCAGGTAAATTTTACATCTGGTAGACTGGCACTTTTTATAGAAATGTGGAAACATATTACCACAGATGACTTTATCCTAAATTGCATACAGGGATATGAAATAGTCTTCATATACAAGCCATTTCAAATTAAAGAGCCTGTTCCCCCGAACTGGCCTCCAGATGAATACAAGAAAATAGAGATAGAAGTTTCCACACTTCTGTCTAAAGGAGCTATTGAGACATGTACTGAATCCAAGGGACAGTTTATATCATCATATTTTTTAGTTAGGAAGCCAGATAAGTCTAATAGATTTATTATCAATTTACGAAAACTGAATGAGTTTATACAAACTTCTCATTTCAAAATGGAAGATCTCAGGGCAGCTAAAGACTTAATTTCACCCAATACTTACATGGCAACCCTAGATTTAAAAGATGCTTATTTTTTAGTCCCTGTGTGTATAAACAGTAGGAAATATCTAAGATTTAGATTTAATGGCAAATTATATCAATTTACATGTCTTCCATTCGGTTTGTCAACTAGTCCATATATTTTTACCAAGATTATGAAACCTGTAATGAATAATATTCGTTTGAATGGCTGGTTATCTCTAATTTATTTAGATGACTTACTGTGCATTGGTAATACATATGAATCCTGCAATAATAATGTAAAAAACATTATTGTATTGTTGGAAAAGTTAGGATTTACTATAAATTATAAGAAAAGTCATACAAATCCAAGTAAGAGATGTAAATTCCTGGGATTCCTTTTAGACTCAGAAAAATACTCAGTAGATTTACCAAGTGATAAGAAAAATCAAATTATAAAGTTTATAAACCATTTTCAAGTAGGTAAAAAGTACAAAATACGTCTCTTTGCTCAATTACTAGGAGTTTTAGTTGCAGCATCACATGCAGTAGAGTATAGTAAAATATATTGCAAAAGACTTGAGAGAGCTAAATGGTTAGCCTTAACTGTAAATAATGATAATTTTGAATGTTACATGACAATCACTGATTATGTAATGGAAGATCTGGCATGGTGGAAGATTCAGGTGTTAACTGGCTCTAACCCCATACGAATTAGAAATTACAAAATAATTATTACTTCAGATGCTTCTAGATCAGGCTGGGGCGCAGAATCTAACTCAATTATTACTCGAGGTTTCTGGAGTCATAGTGATATAAAATGTCATATAAATTTTCTTGAGCTTCAAGCTGCATTTTTCGGTTTAAAATGCTTTGCGTCTAACCTTACCAACTACGAAATTCTTATGCGTATAGACAATACTACAGCTATTGCTTACATTAACAAGGCCGGTGGTGTAAAATTTCCCCACTTAAGTGAGTTAGCTCGTAAAATATGGCAGTGGTGCGAGAGCAGAAAGATATGGATAGTAGCTTCATACATTGCATCAAAGGAAAATGTTGAAGCAGATGCTGCGTCACGCGATACCAACTTAGATACGGAATGGGAGCTAGCTGACAAATATTTTAAGAAAGTGGTAAAAAAGTATGGAACCTGTAGTATTGATCTATTTGCATCTAGAATTAATACTAAGTGCAAAATATTTTGCTCGCGTTATCCTGATCCGGAAGCGTCAGTAGTAGATGCTTTTACAATTTCATGGGAAAAAGAATATTTCTATGCTTTTCCTCCTTTTGCCATAATATTGCGAGCATTGAGAAAAATAATTAACGATAAGGCAACAGGGATAGTAATTGTGCCCAACTGGCCCACGCAGACATGGTACCCCATGTTTACATCTCTTTTGTGTGAAGCTCCATTAATATTAGAACCTTCTGATGACCTATTACTTTCTCCTTGCAGGAGCAGAATACACCCCCTGTCACACAAACTTTCTCTGGTGGTAGGGAAATTATCCGGGAGGCATACCTGAAAAAAGGAATACCCGAGATGTCTGTTGATTTTCTTGTAGATTCAATATTACAAGCCACGCTTAACCAGTATGATGGATGTCTCAAAAAATGGGTACATTTTGCCACAAGAAATAAATATGATATATTTGATCCTACCAGCGCCAATGTCATAGAATTTTTAACATTAAGATATAATGAAAATGCAAGTTATAGTACTTTAAATACTTCAAGATCAGCAATCTCACTCATATCAAAAGGTAACATCTCTAGTGACACCATTATATCTAGATTTTTTAAGGGCATTTTTAGGAAACGCCCTCCTGCACCTAGATACTCAGAAACATGGAATATAGAACAAGTTTTAGAATATGTTGAAAACCAAGATAAATTAGAAAATCTAAATCTGAAAACTATATCAGAGATTGCTACAACATTATTAGTTATGATTACAGCCCATAGATTACAAACAATTTCCCTAATTAGCATAGATGAGATAACCATCAGCTCCTCGGGGCTCCAGATTAAAATACCTGATCGGGTAAAGACATCAAAGCTTGGAAGAAACCAACCATTACTCATAATTCCTTATTTCAGGGAACGCCCAAAAGTTTGTGTGGCCACTATACTTCTGCACTATTTACAAGTAACAGAGCCAATTAGGGCAGGACATAAAAAATTATTCATTTCTTCAGTGAAACCTCATAAACCGGTAAATGCTCAAACTATTGGCCATTGGATTAAGTCCTTACTCAGTAAAGCCGGTATTGACACCGACAAATTTAGTGCATATAGCACTAAACATGCATCTGTGTCTACTGCCTATAGGAAAGGAATAAATATTGACACAATTAGGAGAACGGCAGGCTGGACAGAGGGGTCAACAATTTTCGCTCGATTTTATAACAGACCCCTTACAGAACCTAAGGATAAGTTTGCTATCCACTCCTACGCCCGGGCGACTATGGTCGTCCAAAACTATTTGGCGCCAACCGTTAGGGCGACTAGAGCAGCCCAGATGACTCGCTCCACTTAAACGTGTTTTTGTCTGTGGTAGTGTTCAAGAGGTACACAAGTGTTTCGCTAGATGGTTCTTTAATAAATTTCCCGTCTTTTGGGTTGGTAAAACCGTACGTCGGGCGACAACATTATGAAAAAAATTGTCAAGAGTCAAGTACGTTGAAAAGTTTTCAAGTGTCTGTGAGTGCCGTCTTTAAAATGTAAGTAAAAACGTATTTATTATACGATTGTATTAGGTGTTATATATTGAAATAATCCTGAAGAATCATTATTTCAGAATATCTACAAATTATAAGCATCCACAGTCTAATAAGATGCTTATAAATGAGTTAAAATCGACAAGCAAAAACTTTGCCGTTGTTTGTCGGTTTTTCGTTAAGTTTTTGTATGATATAATGTTTAATGTAGTAAAATACTTCTTGTAATTCAAAAAATAGGTCATTATTATTATATGTGTATATTTTAAATGAAATAAATATAGCAAAACAAGAAAGGATTACATATTTTTATTATTTAATTCTCAGGATTTAGACGGGCGACCATAGCCGCCCGTAACGTTTACGATAAGTATTGAAATAAGGGTACGTACAAACGGGAAATTGTGCTTGTGGATAAAATTATTTTTTCGATGCTGTATTGGATTTTTATGCAAGCATGGCATATATGTGAGGCTATCAGCGCAAAAGTGGTGTAACCCACAATTTACATTGGTTACGGTTCTAGTGTAAGATATGTTCTTAACAATATAAATATTCAGTGCAATAGTCGAGTAAGCCACCTTTTTGTATCCAAAAACAGATGGCGCTAGAAACATAGTTTTTGCACGGGCCGTTACAACCAAGTACTATAGTGCAAGAGTAGTGTAAGCTGTATACACCACTTTTGAACCAAGGCAACACTATGTTTGTCTGTGGCTTACGTCAAAACTGTCACTTGTCAGTTTGGTAAAATCGGTAAAAATAAGAGTTTATAAACGAAATTTAATTGAGAATTGTAATTCTAACCGAAATACCACCCCACTAAACGAGTTTTATTGTGAATATTATGGACGAAAAAGATGATGTCGTTTCAGGTAAGTTAAAATGTTTGTACTTATTGCAAATTATAAGCAAACCTGTTTTCGTTTAGATACGAACTGGTTTGTACTTTTATAAATTACTTACTTAATCAATGTTGGTTACAGTTGGAGATTTTGAAGATTCTGGCTCTGAATATCTACCATCTCCTGTGCCCTCATCATGTAACGATGACTCTGAAGAAGTCCAACAAAGCAGAACCAGTTCAGTCACAACTTTACAACTGCCACTACCAAGCACGTCTAGTTCAATAACGGCAGAAGCTCAAATCAGCACATCAGCAGCTGACACTACAGACGAAACTCCTATCCTCAAAAGTAGAAAGCGTGTGAAAAGGCCAGAGACTTGGCGGCGAAATATTCTTAAATTAAAACGAGCAAAAGGCGAACAATATGAAAACCACAAGAAGACTATTGTTCCTGCGAAGACACCTAAAACAGGTGAATGCCCATGTCCTAAAAAATGTCATGTAAAAATTAATGAGGAACGACAGCTGGAAATATTCAGAAGCTTTTACTCATTGGCAAACTTTGACACTCAGAATGCATTACTGTTTTCATTAGTTAGAGTGAAAAACAAATGCAGAAGTTATACAGGAGGAGAGGAATCAAGAAGGCAAAAAACACACCTTTATCATTTATTGAGTGAAGATGGTGTTGAATTTCAGGTGTGTAAGAAATTCTTCCTAAAAACTTTTCAAGTTTCTGATGGACGAGTAACTAGGGTACTGAAGCATAAAAGTATGCAACATGTTCCACCCATTGATCAGAGAGGTCGACAAAGGTCTGTAAACAAAACACCAGACAATAAGATTGCAGAGGTAAAACAATTCATTGGCCAGTTTCCAGTCTATGAGTCTCATTATACCAGACATAAAAGTGAGAATAGGAGATTTCTTTCACCGGACCTGAGCCTTGGACGAATGTATTCTCTTTATAAAGATGATACACTTGAACCAGTTTCATCATTTATTTTCAGCAAAATTTTTAATGAAAATTTCAATTTAAGATTCCATGCACCCATTAGTGATTCTTGCAAAAAATGTGATCTCTTCAACAACAAAATTAAATGTGCTGAGAGTGAACAGCTAAAACGTGAGTTGCAACGTGAACAAGAATTACACCAGAGGAAGGCAGACAGTGCCAGACAGGGATTAAAAGACGATACAGCTTTGGCAAAATCATCAACTGACATCACTGTAATCACTTTTGACTTAATGAAAACCCTACCTACTCCTGTGTTGAGCACTGGAATCGTGTATTACAAAAGACAGCTTTGGACTTTTTGCTTTGGGATTCATAACATGGGGACAGATGATGCCTACATGTTTGTTTGGGATGAGTCAGATGCCTCAAGAGGACCCCAAGAAATTGGGTCTTGTTTGCTGTACTTTTTTAAAAACTTTGTGACTACTAAAAAAGTAATCATGTATTCTGACCAATGCGGAGGACAGAATAGAAACATAAAGTTATCGTTATTCTGTCAGTATGTGGTATCGCATCCAGACTTTACTATTGAAGAAATTGATCACAAATTTTTGGTCAGTGGGCATTCATATTTACCATGTGACCAAGATTTTGGCTTAATAGAGAAGAATAAAAAATTTTTCAAAGAAATATACATTCCAGAGAACTGGCTCGAAGTAATTAAAACGGCTCGCAAAAAACAACCATTTAAAATAATAAGAATGACAGGTACGGATTTTTTTTCCTCTAAATCTCTGGAAAAAAATATAACAAACCGAAAAATTGCGCTTGATAATAGCAAGGTAGAATGGTTGAAAATTCAGTGGCTGAAATTCCAGAAACTTCATCAATTTTCATTTTTCTACAAGTATTCTAATAATGAAGAAGTCCTCTTTAATGAAGTCAGTGTAAAAAAACGGCAATCAACGACCATAGCACACCTAGATGCACTGGAAAAGTCAACCATCGCTGAAAAAAAGAAGAAAGATCTTCTTGAATTGTTGCAGTTCATACCGCCAGTTTATCACCCTTTTTATAACAATCTAAATAGTTCAAATAGTGTAAGGGATGTAGTGTATTATGATGAGACAGATGAAGAATAACCTTTGTTGTGTAATTTTGATGTGATTCTTATTAAAATTGTCTTTATTTGGTGTAACTTGTTTATTATTTAAAATTAAACCAAAATATCATAAGTGCAGAAGTGGTGTAATCCACATTTTTATTTTTATTTGAAGCCTAATCATCACAAGGGTACACAAATATTATAAATTTAGAGGTTATTTTTACGATGTAAATTAAAAACAGTTAAAATAATGTTCACAAAAGAAACAAGGTAAAAAAATAATTGAACCAAATTTTAACTCTTCATTATCTCATAATAAGTAATCTGGGGTTACACCACTTTTGCGCTGATAGCCTCATGTATAATTAATACATATGATATAATTGTTTATTTTATATGCAAAAAATTATGATATTAACCGATTGTAGGTTTAATACCTACAATCTGTTAATATCATATTATTATAAGTATGTACCTATTATTTAATAATGTGGTTATGGAGTTGAATTCCTATTTATCCGACTTAAAAAAAAAGGAGGAGGTTCTATGTTCGGCTGCTTGTTTTTTTATTTTATATAGCTGTGGTTCTTTTTCATGTGTTCAAAGCTTCAGCTTTTGCCTGTTCTAACTAAGTGTAACCGAGATCAAAATCTAAGTCACGATTGCATTTTAGGTCTGCGAGTCAAAATTTAGGTGGAGGACAAGGTGGAGATGAAGCAATTCGAGGACGAGGAGGTGGACGAGGTCGCGGGAGAGGGCGTGGCCGAGGGCGTGGGCGAGGGAGCGTACAAGTGTACGTGTCTTTTGGTCATACTTAACAGATATTAATACCTATTAATAATCCAGTTTATTTTAATTTATCTCTGATGTTGTGCAACTACATAATTGTTTGCAGTGCCGCTTCGGAAGACCCTCTACACCAGATTAGGATAGAGAGACAAATTACGCAGCGTCGAATTGCGGCGCTACCAAAAGCTACTCGCCAGGAAATGATCTTTAGAAAGCGGGAAGCTCATCTGGAGCGGATGCTTTTGCCAGATGCACCACCACGCAAACGGCAAACCAAGTAAACATTTCCTTCTAGTTTCCTTCTAGTTTTTGGTTCTTATAATAACGGAAAGCGATTTTACAATTCACTTACTTTATAATTCTTTGCAGTAACGCTTAAATTATTTTATTTTTAAGAACATGCAAGTGCAGTGATTTTTAGTTGTTTATTTATTTCCAGAAAGATTTCTCCAGAACGGCAGCCCTGCGTTATGGTCAGTCCATCTCCTGAACAGCTTATCGGTAAGATGGTGTAGAATGAATAAGTAGTTACTTTATTGTTTTATTTATTCTATATCTTTACTTGTTTTTTTTTACATAATTTAACCCTAAAGAACCAACTGTCGTGGCATCGACTTCTGGAATGCCTTCCGGAGTAAAGGCCCCTACTTCTGAGCCGTCCCGTTCTTTCGGTAAGATTGTTATTTTCAAAGACTCGTTTTATAAGAACTTTGCTGTGCAATATAGGTTACAACATAACTTGTTACTGTTACAGAACTTCTTCCCAAAGAACTTGAAGCTGCTGAGCCCTCAACTTCGGGTGTATCTCGTTCTGCTGGTTAGTTAGCTATTACTATCATCATTAGCAGTATCATATTATATTCTTAGTATTTTCTCCTTAGAGTATCTTTTATTTTAGTGTATACTACATCTTACTTTGTTTGTTACAGAACCCTGCCCTGCAGAAATATTATTTGAAGGTAAATAATGATGGTTTGGTTGTTGACATAATAAGACTGTAAATGAGTTTGCTTACAAGCGTTTTTGTTACAGATGTCGAAGAGTGGCCAGGTGGCGAGATAGGTACGCCTGAAGCCGATACAGTTCCTAACTCGCCGTACAGCTCCCCTAGTCGATTGTCGACCAGTATTAACTTGTTAAACGTTTTGAGAAGACCAATAAAGAAGAGAAGATGTTTTATTAGCTCTTCTTCTGAATCTGACTAATTTAATTTGAATTAAAAATTAAATCAAATTAAATTAGTCAGATCTAGGAATAAGCACAAGCTTGATATCAAGCTTGTGCTTATTCCTAGTATTTCTATTATGGTTGTCACATTTTTTTATATTGATCAATGTTTTTTTAATATTAAATAATTCTCAAATTAAATTAGTCAGATCTAGGAATAAGCACAAGCTTGATATCAAGCTTGTGCTTATTCCTAGTATTTCTATTATGGTTGTCACATTTTACTGGTATATACCAGTGACAAGATTTAGTAAAGAATTCGTTTAAAGGTCAATGTATACAATAAAATCCCAGAAAATTTTATTTGAATTTGCTGTTTCACTTTTTTCTCCAGACGTTGGTGCAGAAGTCTCCATTTCCTCATCTACTTCACTACCTATTACAGGGCTACCTTCAGTGATTGGTAATATATTATATAATTGACAGAAACGGGTATTGTATATATTATTATCTTAAAATATATATTGAATTTTTTTTAGGTGTTGGCGACAAAAATTTCGAATCCGTTATGGATGAGTGGTTGCGACTAACTGATGATGTTTGTGACAGCGATGACGACATTATTGATGACAACGATTATCTCCTCCCGACTGTACAAGATCGTAATGCTGGGACTGAACCCGCATGTGACAGTGACTTGACACCGTTCCAAGCGGAAGTGTTACAGAGGGAGGATGCTATGAATGACCTTGCAATTCGTAACATTGTGCCCGACGACTGTTACACTTTCGCTTGGAGTAAGGACAGGACAGCTTTTTTGGGACAACGTGAAAAATTCACTGGTACATCAGGGCCTACTTTTAATGTGACAGACCAGACTCGAGCTATCGACATATTTGACATGATGTTCGACGTGACTTTTATTGACCAACTTTGTACGGAGACCAACAGGTACGCAGAACAGAAGATTGCTTTGCTGCGAGAGCAAAACAAAGTAACTCCACATTCTCGTTTTAACCGTTGGTCTCCTACAAATAGGGACGAAATGATAACTTTCTTAGCGATCATAATTTTACAAGGTCTATACCCCTTACCGGAGGAAGAGGCGTACTTCAACTTCAACGGTTTTGGTACTATGCCTTACTTTGCTAAAATTATGTCCTATAACAGATTTTTACTACTCAAAACTTTTCTTCACTTCGTAGACAGCCAGACTTGCAAGGACACGACTAGACTGAGTAAAATACGACCAGTACTTGACTACTTGAACAATAAATTTTCCAGCCTATACATGCCTTCACAAGAGATAGCTATAGATGAATCGCTTTTGAAGTGGCATGGGCGATTAAATTTTGCCCAAAAAATTTCGTCAAAGGCCGCACAAGTAGGGGTAAAAAGCTACGAACTTTGTGAATCATCTACTGGCTATCTCTGGAAGTTTTTCGTATACGCTGGAAAAGACAAACCGACCTCGACTACTGATGGCACCGACGTACAAAATACAGAGACAAATGACAGACCAGTCGAGGAGGCTTTTGACAGACTTGACGAAGACGCGACAAATGACAGACCTAATAATGACGCATTGACTGACACATTGAGGAGTGGTGATCACGGAGACCGTCCCATGACCGCTACTGCGAGAATCGTTTACGACTTAATCGAGCCACTACTTCACCGTGGGCACACTGTAATAATGGACAATTTTTATAATAGTCCATTATTATTACGAAGCTTAAAAAAATATAAGACAGACTGTTACGGGACACTTAGACTGAATCGGGAATTCGTTCCTGATACTGTCAAGACTTTGACAAAAACTGAACTTCGACAAGGTGAAGTAGTGGCTACATACTGTTCCGATTTAGCTATTATGGTATGGCGAGACGCTAACATAGTTAGTATGATCTCTACATACCATAATCTTCAAATCGGGACTCAAGACAAGTACAACAGACTGACTTACAAACCAAACATTGTACTTGACTATAACAAGAGCATGGGAGGAGTTGATAGGAAAGACCAATTCTTATCAGCTCAACCCTTAGAGCGACTTAAAAACAGGGTTTGGTATAAGAAACTTTTCCGCCGATTGTACAATGTCGGTATATTTAACTGTTTTGTGATATTTTCCAGATTTCACCGAAAAATATCACATCGTCAGTTTCGTACTGAATTGGCGGAAGACTTGATCAGAAGACATAGACAAATTGACTTGACGACTGAATTCCGACGATTGAATAATAGGTCGAACACGACTGGACAGGTGAAGACGACGTTTCTTAGACGTAATACGCGACACAAGACGCAGGCCAGACCGACCGTTGACTCTAACCACTTCCCTATCCGTACGGGTTCGAAAAACACCTGTTGCTGGATGTGTCCAAAAAAGACCAGGACAATATGGAAGTGTGAGGAGTGCGAGGTTAATCTATGTATAGAAGGCTGTTTCAAGGCTTATCACAAGCCTTGATTATTTTTTTTTACATTTTTACATTTACATTTTTTTATATTTTTTTAAATTTACATTTTTTAGGAAATTAATAAATAATATATACTTATAATATGTGTTTCATTTATATACATATTTTTATATGTACTAATAAATAAAAAAAAACAACCTATTCCTTAAACAAAATAATCCTAATAAAAATGTGCGTATCGACCCTTAGATGGTCGGCCATCTTGCTGTGATTTCGTCATCAGCGGCGATATCAAATTCATGCAGGAATGGGTAATTTGTTTTCCTTTATTGTAATACACTCATCCCTCTAAGTAATTAAATATTGGTATCAAAAAAAAGCTTATATAATCTAGTTTATTAATATGTAAATAGTATTAAGGTATGTTACGAAATATTACGTAAAAACGTGTAATTATTTAATATTTAACGCAATTTTTACCTATGTTGTAAAGTTCCATTTTTTTTTTGTACTATTTACGATAAGAGTTATAATTTACTTTTCACATATTTTGATTCCTTATAATATCAGCTTTATACAGGTATTTTTTAATTTGCCGTAACAGTTGTAGTTTGTTAGAAAATAGGCTTTAAATCGATGACGGTATCTGGCGCTCGACCGCATTATTAAATCAGTGCGCGCGTGGACGTTCTGGGGGTTGACAGCTGTCAGATATAGTCGTTTGAGTGGCTATCAGTATTTTAAGTAAAGACGATTAATCGTTACGTTATTAATTGTAATGTATCCCAATTTGATTGATATTGTTGGATTTGATTGTAAGTTGTTACTATCTGATTATAAGTTTTAGTACCTAATCATTTAATAAAAAACTATGTGAGTTTAAAAACTTTGTATCATTTACATGTAAAAGATTACAAATACATTTTAACCTGGCTCCGTCACAGACTCTGAAAATCTACATGTTATCTATCATCGAGAACGAGACGCGCAATATAATTGATCGATCAAACGAGCCCGCCGAAGGCGGGCGAAGTTCGATCGAAATTATATGAAGCGTCTCGTTCGAAGATGATCACTTCCCACCCATAAAAGTCAAGTAACATTAATTTAATGTTAATTAGCGAACCCTAACCCTGTAATCATCTTGTTTTAACTGTGACATCGCTTAGATACTCTGAAATATATGTCGGCCGAGAGAGGCGCGTGCGAGGTGGCAGCACAGGGCGCGGGAATATTCAAATTTGAATCTCTAAACGTTGTGAAGTTTACACATACTTAACAGTACTACATGTTATCTATCATCTTCGAACGAGACGCTTCATATAATTTCGATCGAACTTCGCCCGCCTTCGGCGGGCTCGTTTGATCGATCAATTATATGAATATATTATGAATACTATCTGTCTTATTCATAAAAAACGCTTATAAAACGTTTATAACGTATAATAGTTAAAATGCTCGATAGGCTTATAAAACGTTCGATAAAATTGTCTATTCATAACAGTTCTATAAACCTTCTATAACTAAAAATTGTCTATAAGCAAAAATGTTGCCATTATTAGGAAGTTGGCAAACAAGTTTGACGAACATATTGAATTGATCATAGATAATAAGTATCGATTGTAAAAATACGTCTGATCATAGACAACATGACGGCTTAAAACTATAATTTGTTGTCTACGTCATACGAAACGTCAAGTGCTTTCAAGTTGTCAACAAGTCAAGGATCAAATTTGAATTATTAGTACCCTAAGAGTACCTACCTAACTTAATTAACAAAAAATATTAACAATTTCTATTATAAAAGTAGTTAAAATGGCATCGCAATCGACGAGTAAAAGGCAGAGAAGTGAAAACTGGTTGGAGGAAGATAAGGTTAGTAGTTTAGTACTGATACAACTAAAATAGGATCATAGTAATTAGAAAGGAACATTCTTACACGTCTTAAACTAACGCTTGCATTGCTTCTATTTATTAGATAATATTGAAGGAATTGATAAGGGAGGCGGTTAAAATCATCGAAAACAAAAACACCGATGCAAACACTAACGCGAAAAAGGTGGCTGCTTGCAATAATTTACGTACGAATTTACGTACTAGGTACTAAGTTCGATATATTTTTAATAATTTAATGAAGTATTATATGTAAGTAGCTTATAACTCAGCATTTCGTGTTTCAGTTTTAACATTATGGCCCACACTCCGAGGACACTGCAGCAAATTAAAGCTCAATGGGGGATCATAAAAATGACTGAGAAAAAGAAGAAGTACCAGGAAAGAAAAAAAATACTCCAAACAGGTGGTGGTCCACCACCTGTTACTGACCCACCAACTGGTGACGACATAACAGTGTGGCTACCTCATGAGTTCACTGTGGACTCAAATGAATTTGATTCAGATAGACTGGTAAATAAATTAATTCATTTGCGGTAAAGAAGCATCTATGTTCATTAAAACATTACAATATTAATTCTTGTTTCAGAAATTAACTGACAATAAAATGACACAACCGGAACCACCACCACTTAGTAGTCTCTGTGAGAATACTCAACAAGAAATAGAAATGGTATGTGTGTTATACAGCTGTAAATAAGTATTAGTAGCCAAATGCTGTCACCAATTATATTATTTATTATGATAATATTAATGTATAATAAATTTCTTGTTTCAGAAATTAACTGACAATAAAATGACACAACCGGAACCACCACCACTTAGTAGTCTCTGTGAGAATACTCAACAAGAAATAGAAATGGTATGTGTGTTATACAGCTGTAAATAAGTATTAGTAGCCAAATGCTGTCACAAATTATATTATTTATTATGATAATAGTAATGTATAATAAATAATTTTTAACCGACTTCAAAAACAAGGTTTCTCAATTTAACTGTATATAATTATGCTTGTTTTATGTTTGTTTGCAGATAGCTTTGTCGTTTATTTTAACTATTTCTCTACTCAAACTTCTTAACTTTGAAGTTGGAATCATCAAATTTGAATGTGTTTAAATATAGTATCAATGGATATTGGAGGGGCTGGTACCAACTTCAAAATTAAGAAAGATTAATTAATTTTTTTCATAAATTGTTTAATTGTTGTAGGGCACGAGTCAAGTGATACAAGAACCACTTCAAGAGAATATAGAAAATACACAAAAGGTAATAACTAATAACACAGTCAATTTAAAATTGTTTTTTATTTATATATACCTACAAAATGTTATTAAAACAGGTTTCATTTTTTCAGGTTGTATCCACTGGTTCAAAATATTCTTCCTCGAAGAAACCTAAAAAAACAAAATATGAACAAGGTAAATCCTTAAATAAAACTAGGGTGTTTATTAGCGAAATCGAGTGTTTATAATAATATGAAAATTAATTATGAAAGTCTATATTATTCCCGACTATTTTTTTTAGGCATCAGCAGCAGAAACAATAGCCAGTAACGAAACTGCATGCAGAAATGAACTCCATGAAGTCCAAATGGCAAACGAAGAGAGAAGAGCCCGAAACTTGGACTTAGAAGAGACATTATTAAAAGTAAAAATAGATTTTTATAGAAAAAAAATGCAATTATTAGAAAATGATAAATAAATAAATACTTGTAAAAATATATACCCACTTATTTATCTAAAATGCCTATCAATAAATGCTCGTAAGACAGCATTGTTTCAGCCTCTTCCTCTGTCCTCAATAGCTTGTGGTTCAGCAACAGCATCTTGTAGCTCAATAATTTCATTGTCTTGATCTGTAAATTTAAATTAGGTTTTGCATTAAGTAGCAGAATGATGACATAATTTACTATTTAAATAGGTTACTGATTTCCTGGTTATTTAAAATTGTTTTTGGTATAATAAATATTGTGGATATTTCACACAAAGTTACTTGATGCAAGATTAGGCAAAGCCTATGTATGATTATTTTGTGCAAGTTACCTGGTATCAAGTCCTCGTGTCCTATTGCAATATTGTGCAACACTGCAAGTGCCACAATGGTTGGTTTGACATTGTGCATGTGTACTGTTAAACCATTTAATAAACATTGAAACCTCTGCTTCCATACGCCAAAGCAACGTTCAACACAGTTGCGAGTGACAATCTGGGCTCGATTGTATCTTTCCTCATGATCATTTTGAGGCCTTAGTATGGGTGTAAAAAGATATGGCTCTAGTCGATACCCAGAATCTCCCAAAAGTCTCCCTCTGAACTCGCCTCGCTCAAAGCGTTCTTTAAGAGAGGACTCTGTGAAAATTCTAGAGTCGTGTGTGCTGCCACGCCACCTTGCAACGATGTCTCTGATTTGTAGTTTAGCATCACAAGTTACCTGAAATATGGATGACATGGCAGAGGTAAATTTTGGTCTGAGTCAACTTTGGGGCGGGATATAGGAGTTGGAGTATAGCATTTGAACTTACCTGTACATTTAATGAATAAAATCCTTTTCTATTAATATAGTATTGAGCTGCATCATTACCATATTTCTTTATTTTTATATGGGTGCAATCGATACAACCCAAGACGGAAGGAAAATTTCTTATTTCAAAAAATTCCCCCATAACTCTTTGCTGTTCTGCCAGGGACTCTGGCATTTTTATGTAGGTATCAGAGTGGCGAGAAATCGCGCGGGCTACTCTGGCACAAATGCGACTCACAGTTGGTACTTAAATAAATACTTGTAAACATGCTTACTTCACGACGACCCCAACATCTTATAGCGGTAAGCACCTGTAACTCGGGTGACGTTCCACGACCTCTTGAGTCCAGTTGCAAGTCTTGTCTGACGAGATCAATTATAAAGGCCATAGTATTTTTATTGAAACGGTATCGACCTTTAAATTCTACATCGGGCAAAGAAAACGGATCACATCTCTCCTGGTAAATCTTTCGGCGACGTGGAACATGCTCTGCTCGTTCAACAGCATCAATAGCATCTAGTGCTTGCAAAGCTTGCATAACTACCGTAAAACAACAACCACCATAAACACCGAAAACGTAGTGATTATAATATTAACTTTGCCGTAAAACACGATTTTACTATTTTAAATTTTTGCAAATCCTCGTTATTGTTCTGTCTTCACAAATGTCAGTTTTTAGCAATCAGCTGTTATGAGTTCGGCCATTTTGTATCTTATAGTACTGTTATAGTAGGGTCTTGGCCTCTATAATTTTATGATAGGTTTATAGAACTCTTTTGTGATATAGTGCTGTTATGAATACCATTTTTTGCGAATCTTCTTATAGCGATCATAAAGAACACTTTAGGTGTTCTATAAGTTTTTATGAATAAGACTGTATATGTATACATAATAACGGTATTTATATGGATTCAGATTTGAGGTAATGCTCTTTCAAGCGTCTTTTAAACACATCGATGTTGGGACTGTCGCGAATGGTGTGAGGAAGAGAGTTCCACAATCTAACTGCATAAACAGTGAATGAGTAGGAGTAGAAGTTGGAGCGATGGGAGGGGAGAGAAAGATTTGTCCTGACAGTGGATCTGCAAGGAATATCGAGGGGTCGAGAAAAATTGAATCGATCAAGAAGATAACGAAGAGAGCGAGGATTATGCAAAATATTGTAGAGTAAACAGAAAATATGGGTGTTGCGCCGAAGGCGGATAGGGAGCCACTTGAGTTTCGATCGAAAGGCTGAAACATGGTTGAACTTTCTTAGACCAAACACAAAACGAATACAGATATTCTGTAAACGTTCCAGTTTAGTTAACAGCTCCTCGGTAGCGTCTAAGTAGCAGGAATCGGCATAGTCAAGGATAGGGAAGATGAGTGTCTGGACAAGGAAAATTTTGGTGTTTATAGGCAAAAAGTTTTGGAGGCACTTCAACGTGTGCAGCGAGTAATAAACCTTTCTGCTCACTTCACTCACCTGACGTACCCAGGAGATATTACTGTCTAGAATTATACCTAAGTTTTTAGCAGAGTCTGTGTAATTAATAATGGTACCATCATATATAACTCTAGGCACATTATCTAAGCGT
This sequence comes from Phengaris arion, assembly GCA_963565745.1. NCBI lineage: Eukaryota > Metazoa > Arthropoda > Insecta > Lepidoptera > Lycaenidae > Phengaris > Phengaris arion. The sequence continues at coordinate 2,432,092 of OY751444.1, read as the reverse complement.
TGAGTCATGTATCTGCTACCTATGATCATAGCTTGCGATTTGCTAGAATTGCTTGTTTTAAATTTTATACATAAAACCCACTCATAAGGCAGAGTTTTCATCAACACACACATTGGCAAAATTAATTTTTTTCAATCAGTTATTTTCAATATAAAAAATAGACTCAACTTTGTTTGGTATTTATATTATTAAATATTACATTTTTAAAAAGAAATATTGAAGGAATGTGTAATCTATAAATCCGTTCTTTGTAAAAGTGTAAACGAAACGTTATTTCATGCGTTCTTTGTCGTGTAGATGACGTTTAAAAGTTGAGTAAGTGATCTCAATAACGTTATCAATTTATACGGTCTTGAGATCATACTATGAATTAAAGACCATCTTGAGAAGCTAATAGTTACTTGAGACCGTCAATAAAAGTCTTGAGAAAGGTGTTTGAGAAGAGAAAGTTCTCAAGAAGGTCTTGAAAACGAGTTTGAGAACGGTTTATTAATACGGGCCTTAATTTGTCTTACAAAGTGTTTTCAAGTCCGTTAGCGCCGCTTAAAAAATAATTTATTACTGTATAAGTATTTAAATATGATTGTATTTTTATTATTGTTTGATTCATGCCTGTAATAAAACCTTTTAGATTTAAATACTTGCATTTGTTTTTTAATTTAGGTAAATAACTACAAAAAATTGCAGTTACTAACTTACCTTACGCACTGTAGTATATTGCCAGTCATTTTGCAGAAACAGAAGACAAAGTAAATAAAAATATATTGCATCCTGTTAAAATGAAAATATTAGCTGTAATAATATTGGGATTGATGAACCCAGCATTTGGTAATAGAGAAAGGAGTAATATAGAAAGTGCAAGCAATATCTCATATGTCAGAATAGAGGGTGGAGGGTCCACAAGCACAATGAAATCAGTTCAAGATAAATCAAAATGTAAAGATACATTGAAAAAGGTTGGAACAGGACTTATTAGTGGTGCTGCTGTTGGAGCAATATACTATGTATCTAAGGAAATATAAGTGTATTTTCTCTCTATTTATACATTTTATAATTGTTGAAAACATATGTTGACATTAATTTAAAAAAAAAGATAAATATGATATTGGCACTGTAAATGGATATGAAGCTAGAATAGACTTATTAGTAGATAGATACTGCAGCAAGAGGCCTTATAAATGCACTATAGAAGAAAAAAAGGAGATAGAACAGCAGATTGCAAAATTGCTAGATAATAAGCTAATAGAAGAATCTATAAGATTCTTCTATTAGCTTAGTCCATTAGCAGCACCGGTAACATTAGCATTTAAAAAAGAAGATATTAAAAAAACAAGATTATGTATAGACTTTAGAGACCTGAATAAAATTGTAGTACCACAAGCTCAACCTTTCCCGTTAATTGAAGAATTAGTGATAGGAACTGCAATTATTTTACAACTTTAGATGTAAATTCAGCTTTTTGGTCTATACCGTTACGAGTCGAAGATAGAAAAAAAATCTGGGTTTGTAACACAAGAAGAACATGCCTTCCCTTTGACTTGAAAACGTCATCAGCAACTTTTAAAGGGTACTGAGCAACATATTAAGAAAATATAAACTTACTGACTTTACGGTTAATTACATTGATGACATTTTAATTTTTTCAAAGGATTTCGATGAACATATCAATCACTTATGCCCGGGCTACACGAGGCTAGTTTTTCAAGCTAGGATAGCAAGCTAGTGTTAGTAAGCTAGCAAGCTAATACTTCTGGCTTCGTGTAAGCTTTTATTTGTAAGCTAGTAAGCTAGTTTACAAGCCAGGACAGTTTTAATAGGATGGAGTTTTAATAGTTTTAAAAGATTTAGATAAATTTTTATTTTTAATTTTCAGGCTAGTAGGTTCCCCCCACCACTGATTTTACTATCCTGGCTTATTTACTAGCTTCATGTGACCGGCGAAGCTAGTTTGCAGTTGGCTAGTAAACAGGAACCACGCGTTTGGTTTTTTTTTTCTACCGCGACGAGTTTTTTAAGATTTTAAAATGCCCAAACTAAGTACGCAGATTAATTTAAAGTTTGTACAACTGTACCGTGACCATGAATGCCTCTGGAATGCCAATCTTCCAAGTTATAAAGAAAAGTGTAATCGTGATTCAGCACTACAAAAAATACGTGACGAATTAAAGACAATGGGTATGGGGATAATGGGTATATGATTACCAAAGACCTTAAAAGTAAAATTAAAAATTTAAGAGCAACGTATTCTCAAGAATTGACGAAAATTGATAAATCAACCCGGTCTGGAGCAGGTTCTCAAGAAGAATATAAGTCGAAGCTAAATTGGTTCCAGGAAATGCAGTTTCATTAAAAATGTACCTATGAAAAGAAAAACAACGGTAAGTTATTTTCAATCGTTCATTTATTATTATTTACGACCGTCGTTTTTATTGTCCGTCTGTCTATCTGACTGCCCGCTTGAAATGTAAAATTGATGTTAACTATGATCCGTTTTTTAACCCAAATCTAAAATGACATTTCATGTGTTGCCTGTTTTTTATAATTCATAAATAGTGATGTGACACAACCGATACTTACCGACAGAAATATAGATAGGTACTTATGTTTATTGATATAAGTGTCTGTCCCAATAACGTGGATAATACATGAAATTCCAAAATGATACAATACTTTAGGTAAAAATGCTACTCTTTTTTAAATATTTAGAATTTTTGTAAATACAATATATTTCTAAAATTTAAAGGTAAAATGTATTCGATTTGAAACTTTTTACGTTTGACATATTTGTACCTGTCATTTTAGTTTTGGGTTAAAAAAAACGGATCATACATTTGTATCGAGATTCGAACGTCAAAAGCTTTCAGTAATCACGAAATCCTTCTTGATTGCCAAGGCACAGCACCTTCATTGTTAAAGTAGTTCTTAAGGGTTTCTCGTCTCTGGATTGCTGAAATCGCAGAATGGTTACTTCCTTGGCAGCCTACACTTTGTAAACCTTTAGTTTCTGTTCTCCAAGAACCAGAATAGGTATTTCCTGTTTCGATATCCTCACGGTCTACATCAGTGCTGGTTATATAAGTTTTTCGATGTTCACATCTCAACCAATTATGCAAAGCACATGCTGCTAATACAACTTTATCCACGGTATTAACATCAGCAGCTATTGGTGTTTGAAATACACGGAATCGGCTAGCCAATATCCCAAAGGCATTCTCCACTACACCTCTGGCTCTAGATAGTCGGTAATTGAAGTCTTTCTGTGCCCATTCTAAATTGTCACCTGGATAAGGTTTTAACATGTATGGTTTTAAAGGAAATGCGGCATCAGCAGCAATTACTCCACCATTAGGTAAAAGGTTATTTTCCAGTTTATTGTATAAGGCGCAATTTCTAAAAACACCTCCTTCTGATGCCATTCCACAAGCTCCGACATCTATGTATCGAAAGCAATAGTCCTCATCCACTAGTGCCATAAGCACAATACTGAACACTTTCTTATAATTTAAATATACAGTTCCACTGTTATAAGGTGCTATAATATGAATATGCTTGCCATCAATGGCACCGTAGCAAAACGGAAAATTCCACCTGTTTTTAAATCCATTTTCTATTTGTCTCCAGCCTTCGTCATTACTTGGAATCTGTAAAAGATATGTTGTTTATAATAAGTAAAATGATTGTTATTTTCTTTTAGGACAATCAAGAATCAGAACCAATCAATACTGAAAATACTTGTGACATTAATGACACATTGACATTATTGAACAGTAACGAGAATTCTGATAATGTTAACAATGTTGAAAATTCTGAAAATTTGTCAACACAACCATCTACGCCTACATCAATATCTGCAAAAACTACAGCACCATCTGCAAAACTACCTACCAAAATTCCTAGTGCACCAGCTCCAAAAAAGAAAAAAATTACTCAAGTGGCAACACTGGTCAACGAAATTCGGTCGATTCAGAATGAATTAAATAGTACACCCGCATGTGGATCACTGTCACAAGAAAATGAGCATGATATTTTTGGTGCATTTGTAGCTAGCCAACTTAAAATGTTATCGCCTCTACAGGCTATTATTGCTCGGGACGGAATCAATAGTGTATTATCTCGTTGCCGAATTTCAGATTTAAATATGGTTAATACAACATTGTCACACAATACACCTAATCACGACGACTCTTCAAACACGACAGTCAATAGTTGTATAACAGTTGATGATAAAACGACTTTTACAACAAACGAATATGAAGTACAACCAGTTTCAAACACGACAGATGAAGTACAAATATCTTCTACGGAAGTTTTTAATGTTTAGTGTAAAGTTTTTAATTTTAATTTAGTGCCGAAGCACTTAGAAATGCATAGTCAATTATTGATTATTAGCCTCGTTGATAATAATTTTAATTTTGGTTACTTGTTTAATGATACTTTATTAATGTTACTTACTTGATTAATTTTGCTTACTTGTTTAATGATACTTAATTTTCTAATAAATAAATATAATACAAACCGTAATGTATTTTTTCAATGCCTCGTAGATTTCGACACAGACTTCTGGTATAAATTTGGAAATGGAAGATCTTGCAACTCGATAAAAGAGACTGAGCCTTCTGTACTTAGTGCCAGATGAAAGAAAATCTAGTGTTATCTCCAGTTTTATTTTTGCTGGTAGTGCCTGTCTTATAATTGCATCCATTCGTTGTATTTTTGGCTTTACCAGACTCAACAGAATATCAAACAAATCAGGCGTCATTCACATAATACTCTTATACTCTCCCAAATCTTCATTGCGAAATTCTTCCAAAAGTAAAGCAGATGATCCACGTTTATCTCTTCGTAAAATCCACGGTCTTTTCCACTCCCCTTCTGTAAAATATTTAGGACACGTAATTTAGAACAACTCCGTACAACCATTAAAGGATAATATAATTTCAGTGCAAAATTTTCCAATTCCTAAAAATCAGAAGAATGTTAGACAATTTTTAGGAAAGATAATTTTTATCATGAATACATCCCAAGAAAAGCAATAATTTTAGATCCTTTACATCAGTTACTAAGAAAAGGGCAGAATTTTTTTTGATCTAATGAATACCAAAAATCTTTTGAGATGATAAAAAACTTACTATGCTCAAAACCGATATTGGAGATTTTCGATCAAATTTTACCTGTTAATATTTATACAGACGCATCTATAGAAGGAGCTGGCGCTGTTTTAAAACAGGTATAGCCAGATGGTAAAGAAAAACCTGTGACTTATTTTTCTAAGAAATTAACCGACACTCAAAAGAAAAAGAAAGCTATTTATTTAGAACTGTTGGCAATAAAATAATTGGTAACGTATTGGCAATATTGGTTAATAGGAAAACCAGATTCAGATCACAAATCTTTGGAAAACATGAATTTAAAATCGAGAACCGACGAAGAACTAGGTGACCTATCTTATTATCCTTCACAATATGAATTTAAAATAATATACTCTCCTGGGAAGAATAATTTAGAGGCAGACTGTTTAAGTAGGAACGCAGTACTGAATTTTGATGAAAACACAGATGAACAACTAAGAGTAGTTAATATGATAAATATTGAAGATATTTTAAAAGATCAAGAAAGAAATAAAGAAATACAAGAAAAAAAAGATAAATTTATAAATAAACAAAACGTATACTTCAAAAAGGTTGGAAAACGAGATAAAATAATTTTATCAGAAGAACTATGTTAAACTACATTTTTGAAAAATATCCATGAAAATATGTGTCATATTGGAATCAACATATAAATTGTGAAATTTGTATAAAAAAATAAGTCAAGAGGATATGATAAATTTGGATACATGTCTCATCTAGGACCACTGAACCTTTTGATATAATGTCTATTGACACAATAGGAGGATTTGGAGGTTCGAGATCATCAAAGAAATATCTACATTTATTTGTGGACCATTTTACTAGATTTGCATTCATTCTTACATCAAAAACTCAAAACGCTCATGATTTCATTAAACTATTATCGAATATAACGGAAACGGATGAAATTGGTATGATTTTGACTGATCAATATCCGGGAATTAATTCAAGTACTTTCAAAACATTTTTAAATGACAAAAAATATACCCGTGGTATTTACAGCAGTTAACTGTCCGTTCTCTGATGGCTAAAAATGAACGTCTTAATTAATATATAAATAACGTGTAAAATTAGTGAAAAAGGCAAGAAAAAAGCATGGACAAACGTAGCTAAAGAGTGTGTTAGTAAACATAATGAGACCATTCACACAGTTACAGGATTTTCACCAAAATATATTTTATATGGAACAAATGATGTAACAATTTTACCAAAGGAATTGAGGAGCAGCACATCAAAGGATGATTGGATAAAAGTTACAAAATTGCTTTTGATAATACAATAAAATCTCATAACTATAAAAACACCTATTTGCTAGAAATCGAAAACAATGGAATTTTAATGACGAAGATTTAGTTTATGTTGAAAATAGGAATAGATTAAATAGATCAAAATTAGATGAATTAAATATTGGACCATATCGAATAATCGAAAAACTGTCTAATTCTATATATAGAATAGATACAGGTCATAGAAAAACTGAATCAAATCTCTTTCATGTTACTAAACTGATTCCTGTACCTGTATTCGATTTAGAGGAATCTTAAAAAAAAAGAGGATTTTACTTTAGATAGAGATGAGATTTAAAAAAACAAATGGATTTTTTGTCCCTTGAAGGGGGGAGATGTAAATAATAAACTAAGTTTTTATTTAAAATAGTGTTATGTGCTAGATATTTAAATATTTTTAGAAGAAATTATTTTGAAGTCTGATTGAGATTGTCAAATTTTATTAAAATGAAAAAATGTTGAAAGCAAAGAATATAAAGATGTACAAAAGATTTTAATTTAATACCATACTGGAGGAATAACAATAAACATAATTGTCGTTTCTCGTATTTACAGTTATGATAATACATATGTTATTTAATGTAGTTTTTAGTTTGTTTAAAAGTAATGTTTTTGATATCGACTTATAATAAACTCGTATTTACAGAGAAACTAAATAGTTTATTTTTCCTCCAAGACATTATCTTATATATGTTTAACTAAAGGAACAAGGATCGTCTAATCACTACGGCAACGCAGACAAAACAGCGATCGATCGTCGCGGCGGAAGAAATTCTAATAAGTAAAATAATAAGCATATTTTAAAATATTATAACTACTCACCAGTGAGTCAGCTTCAATTTTCACATATTCAAGGTTCCGGTTACTTGAGATTACTATATCCCGATGTAAATTACTAAATAATATGCAAGGAAAACAATATAATTTAATCGTGTGTACACAACCACACAGCCAGTTATACGTTTCATAACTTTTTACATGAAATTTTCGAGTTACATTATTTTTTTGCTGGTTTAATTGTTGTAACTCGGGTACACACCTACTTTTAGACAGAATTTGAATCTTTTAACTGAATGACAATTGTGAGAACTTGTTAGTTTTAATATTTAATAAAGACACATTTTCAACACAAACCTCACAATCAAATAACATTTTAAAAAAATCAACAAACGCACTAGTAAAAGCAAATCACTACAATTATTATAGAAACTCAGTAATAAACTTAAATGTACACACTTTCAAATGTTAAAATGAAAAATCTTTTAAGAAAACTATAAATAAACTGGAGCGATTAAATTGTAAACAATGCTTATCACATGAAATATGCAATATGGCCCCCGTGAAACACAAAACGTTTCTTCTATTTAAACAAATAAAACCTTACTAAACAAAAATGCATAATGTGCATACGTGATTTATTAGATTTCCGTCTATTATTTTTACTCGGATTATAGGTAACGAATAATTTCCGAAAAGTCAGTTCGGCGGTTTTCGGAAGCGATCGGATAGCCGAGAGCCATCGCCTGCCGCGGGAGTTGCCGCTATATAATCATGTCGATATTCATGGGTGTGTGCGTTTGCGAAGTATGAAAATTACACATACATGCGATGATATGTCCTGCAGAACGCAACGGCATGAGATGAGTTGCTATTTATAAAATATTAGGCGTTTTTAAGTTATTATATATTTTTAATTTATTTATTTACTATTAATTAAAGTCATCTAAAACGTACGAACGTTTTATTAAAATATCTGTGAATGACAAGTAAAGCACTGCATTTCTGCCTACAAGGAGCGCACGCCCCTGATATCAAATGAACACATTGGCCACCATTTCATTGCTGTCGATTGTGGGTCAATTTTGAACCATCCCCTAACCCTTTATTTTGGTGGCATGATAATATATTATTTATTATTTATTAGACAACAGATATATAACACCATAACAGATGAAATCCAAGACGATGCTATATAAGAAGAAAAAAGAAAAAACAAAAAATCGCAATGGTAAACAGATTAAACTATGTATCACATTAATTAATAATTATTATCATTAATCTCAATAACTACCTGGGCTAATCTCATGAGTTTCGGCAAGCTATGACAAAAAACATCTACATCTTTATCCGCGAGCATATTTATTAAGCCAATGGCGTGTGACACGGGAGATGCATTGAGCAGGTTCGTCCGGGATGCGGGAGCACTGAGCAACGCTTGCCGGCGCCGCATGCCCGGGTAGGGGAAGCGCAGTGGCAGCACGCTTAGAACGTCCGGGTGATGCAGCTCTCCGCGCAACACGCGGCACACGTACTTGACGAGGGTCGCGTCCCTCCGAACAGATAATCTGCAGTATCCGACCATACCCAACACGAAACGACTTGGGTACATTAAAGGATAGTACGGGTACACACCATACTCCTTTAAATACACAAACCTTGTAAATTTTTGTTGAATTTTTTCAATCATTAGCCGGTATTTTGCTTCATGAGGATTCCATATAATACAGTTAGTTTCTAAATGGCTTCGCACCAAAGCATTATATAAAGTTTTAATTACACCCGTATTGAAATTCGCGGACTGCCTTAGTATTATAAAACCTAGACTTCTAAACGATTTGGCGCAAACTTTAATTATGTGTTGACGAAATGTCAAGTTTGGTATCATTTCTACACCTAAATCGCGAATATGCGTCACTCGCGGCACTACCGAGCTCCCGATAGTGTATTGATGACACAGAGGGGCGCGCGCGCGTGTGCAAGTTATGACGCTGCACTTTTTGGCGTTAAACAGCAGCTTGTTGGACTCGCTCCAGTTAACTACTCTATTAATATCTCTTTGGAGGCGTTCACAGTCTAGAGCATCCCCCACAGCGATAAATAGTTTTAAGTCGTCTGCAAAAAGTAAACATTTGGCCTCCCTAACGACATCCGGGAGATCGTTTATCATTATGATAAAATCCAGCGGCCCGAGATTGCTTCCTTAACTTACCCCCGACCAGGTATAGTACGATCTCGAATTAAAGCCTGCATACTCGACATACTGTCTTCGCTTTCCGAGATAACTCGCAAAGAACTTGATAAGGTGCGGCGTGAACCCTTTTGCCGACAGTTTTGCTAAAAGTATGTCATTGTCAACAGAATCAAACGCTTTGCGAAAGTCAAAATACGCGACGTCCACCTGACCCCCGGCGTCTACGACAGGCGTCAGGTGTGATACGAACGATATCATGTTACTTCCCGTACTCCGACCAGGCCGGAAGCCGTGTTGCGCATCTGTTAATCTTGCACTGACTTGGGAATAAATACATTTATGTAAAATGGTTTCAAATATTTTAGAAAATGCCGACAGCACGGCGATCGGTCGATATCCTTCCACCTCGGTTCTCGCTTCCGCCTTAGGTATCGGAATAACTCGAGATATTTTCCATAGGTCGGGATAGTGACGTTCTCTTAAACATAAATTAAAAATATGCAACAACGGCTTCTCGAATACCGCGCGACAGTCCTTGACTATATAAGGAGGTATCCCATCGGGCCCAAACGAGCGCTTCGGCTGCAGGTCGCAGAGTGCGGCGCGCACATCAGCAGCAGTCCACTTGTCCGACGTGCACGTGCGCCACGCCCGCTCCCGTCCCGCTGCGCGCTCCGCCTCGCGGGGGTCCAGTCGCGGCTGGACTGAACTGTACACCGATTCAAAATACGATGCGAAATGTTCCGCACACTGCTCCCCACTCAATTCCACTCCGCCTTTAGTGATTTTAGTTTTATTTTTTTATGATTTAAAGTGAACCCATTGGCAAACATTTTATTGCTGTTGACTCTGGGTTTTTAGTATGAATTTTGGACCATAACCAATTTATGCATTATAGTACCTATGTACTGGCAAAATATCAGTATTCATCATCAAAAAGCAGTCAATGTTTGGTAAATTATTTAAACAACTTTAAAGTCATAAGATCCTTAGAATGCCGAAGTTTGGGACATTATTTATCCTTATGTAACATTTGTCGCCCGGTCGCAGGACGCGCGCAAGCGCTGCGCCGCCTGCACGCGCTGCTGCGGGCTGCCTTCGCGCACCGATACACGGTAACCGTGGCGCTGCGCGAGTGCCCACACTCCCAACTCGGGACACGAGTGTACAAACAAAAATCTCCTATTTTCAGACGTCGATGGACTTCAAATCAACGGTCGAAGCGGAGAATGAAACGGAATTAACTATAAACACGGACTCGCCTATGGAGGTATGTACTAAGGCGGGTCAATAAGTCCGTGACTTTTTGAATTTTGGTGCTCCCACATTGCCGTTAGAAAATGTTTAATAACGTTAGTAAACATTTGTTAGCAAACATTTAATCACAAATAAATTTTCATGTTAGAAAATGTTTAGTAATGTTAGTAAACATTTTATAACAAAACAAATTATAACAAAATAAAACATGTGTTATCTTTTGTTTGTAAACATTTTATAAGGGTGATGGCGGGATAGGCGGTGCGGTGCGGTGGGGGTTAGAGTACGCAGGTCGCTGCGCGTGGTGTCTCGCTTGTCAGTCCCTTTGTGTCAGCGTGCATCGCTGTGCGTGTGTATTAGTGGTTGCGCGTGCGCCAAGCAATAAAATATGTCCGGTAATTGGAATAACGATGATGTTTACAAACTGATTGAAATGTTTCAAGCAAGAGAAGTACTATGGAACACGATGTCAGAGAGCTACAAAGACCGAAATAAAAAACACGATGCTTGGATGGAAATTGCCAGTGAATTTAATATGGATACAAAAGTAATTGAAAAAAAGATTCGATCACTCGTAGGTCAATTTAACCGAGAATGTAAATCTAATAAATCTGGTGCAGGAGCTAATGAGTCAAGTAAATGGTTTGCATTTAAAAAACTCATGTTCCTTAAAGGCAAAAATATTCCAAGTTTAACTGTCGATGGAGGGTTGCAGGTGAGTTTTATTTTAACGTCTTTTAATAATATTTAGATGCCCAGTCCAAAAACCCTTCATTTGAAAAATATTCTGCGAATTCTTTTCTTATTTCTTTCCCATCATCTGTCAGGGATTCACATGCTTCAAGTGGTGTTAATTGCTGCTGTTCTAATCTCCATTGTCCATCGATACGTGTACCAGTTACTATGTCATCTCCATCATAGTATTGAGATGGAGCGTAAATCGTGCTCGATTCAGTTTTTCTTATAAAATTATGCAGTAGCACGCATGTCATAATTAAAGTAGTAGTTTTTTCTGGATCTAATAATATTGTAGTTCGTAAAACTCTAAATCTGGCTGACAAAATCCCAAATGCGTTCTCTACTGTTCTCCTCGCACGACTCAGTCTATAACTGAAGATTCTTTCCTTAGAATTGCTATCCTGTGGTCCTGGAAAAGGTTTTAATAAGTGTTTTTCTAAAGGGAACGCATCATCTGTTACGAACACATAAGGAACAGGTTTGTTTCTGCCTGGTAGTGAGCTGTCACTGGGTATTTTCAAACTATTGTCGTTAATTTTATTTCGAAATTTTGTGTTTGCGAAAACTCCGCCATCACTTATGCGTCCTTGGCAGCCAATATTCACGTACAGAAAGTTGTATTCTGCGTCCACTATCGCTAAAAGTACAACGCTGTAAAATCCTTTATAGTTGTAATATTCACTGCCGCTATCAATTGGCTTTTGTATGGCTACGTGCTTTCCATCGATACTTCCTAAGCAATTTGGGAAATTCCATTTTTCTTCAAATGAATTTGCCACGTGTAGCCACTCTTGAGGTGTTGTTGGTATCTGGAACAAAAATAGAAGATTAAGAAATAGGCGCGAAAAATAAATTTATAACTCGTTATTCTAACAAATTTTATTGGATATTTTTAATAAGTATGAAATATTAATAGAATACACTATAAAAAAATATGATTTCAGTTAAGGGTTGTTAAGTAATAGAAAAAGAAAATCGCGGTTATAGATTTTTTTACAATTTTAGCTAATTTGACGCGCCTATATCTTGAAATTATCGTTTAATTCTATTCTTTCAGGGTAACGAAGAAAACAGAATTGCTTCAGAAAACTCTCTCAGTTTGAACGAAACAGGAAATACTGTCACTGTAAATGAAACTACGGGCACGCCTTTCGCCACCCCAAAACCATTTCGGAAAAGAAGACGGCCTGAAGTAGAACAAGATCCAACACAACAAGAAGCTGTAAATATTTTACAAAGAATGTACGAATCTAGAAAAAGCAGGGATGAAAATGACGCATTTGGAGAGTATGTCTCGATGAAACTGAAACAAATAAAAAACAGTCATGCTAAGAATACTGCTCAACATCACATTAACAATATTTTGTACAATGCGACAATGGGACAATATGATTTTCCAACAACCTTTACAGACCCAACCGCTAGTAGTTCCTGGGGATACAACTCTGAACCAAATCTATCCACTTTTTCGGAAAATAATGCTGACTGTAGCTCGAGAGGATACTACACCGCACCGAGTCCCTCGGCTTCATTTGAAACCAGTTCTTCGGATAACTCCAGGACACATACTCGTACCAGCGCAAGAACACAGATTCCGTCTAATTTATCGGAATCAAGCCAAGATTCGACCCAATCATTAAACGATTTGTTGGGATCAATCAAAAATTAAAAAATACATGTTTGGTTTGTTAATTATTTAAAAAATTATTAGTAAGGTAAGGTAGGTACCTACCTAAAGTATGATTAGATTAGATCATATTAAAAGTAAATAAAAAAATAATTAAAAATGTTGTTTGACTTACCTGTATGTATTCCTTTAAAACCTCATTGAGAGCCTCGCACACTTCTGGTACGATAATAGATATCACTTGGTCTGACAACTTGAACACATTTCCAAGACTTTTATAACTGCTACCAGTTGCCAAAAATCTTAACGTTACCGCAAGTCTTTCCGTCACACTTACAGATTTTCTAAATGTAGTGTCTCGTTTGCCTATTTTTGCCCCAATTAAATTTTGTAGATATTCAAATTCGGAACTGTTCATTCTTATAAAATCTTTTAAGCAACCGTCAATACCCAAATCCTTGAGATAGTCTGTGGCACTATATTTTCCTCTAGCTTTTAGCGTTTGGCGCATCCAATAAGAGCGCTTTTTCTTCTTTTTTAAACAAAAAATAAAAGCTATTCCAATGAGCAAATCTTCTTCCATTTTCGTGTAGACGTCCTCGTCCCTCAGAAGGCGAAACCAAACTGCGAGCCAATACTAGATGTTATAAAATGTTTAAACATTTTCCATCAATGTAGGAGCACTTATAACATGTAACAGTTTCTAACAAAGTGCAACAATTGTTAACATTTGTTAGTAAATGTTTTGGTGTTATAAAATGTTTACAAACATTTTATAACGGCAATGTGGGAGCGCCTTTTCTAACCTCCTTACTGAAAAAGCAACACTACTCCTGTCAACAGGCATCTGTCAGTTGACTCCTATCAAAATTTGAACTTGCTGCGTCAGTTAGTTTGTGTTTTACAGCTATCTTTATCAGACTATCCAGTAACTTAAGGAAACAATGGAAAAAAGTGAATTTCGTGTGCTTATTAAGCATTATTTTTTGCGAAAAAAAACCATTACCGAGACCAAGGCTAAGCTTGATAAATACTATGGGGACTCTGCACCATCGATTTCAATGGTAAAAAAGTGGTTTACTGAATTTCGTTGTGGCCTTACAAGCACTGAAGATGCCGAACGTCCTGGACGCCCAGTTGAGGTCTCTACACCCGAAACAATCGAAAAAATTCACGATATGGTGTTGGCCGACCGAAGATTGAAAGTGCAAGAGATTGTGGAAGCCATAGGTATCTCGCATGGCTCAGTGGTTTCAATTTTGAATGATGACTTGGGCATGAGAAAGCTTTCCGCAAGTCGACCACAAACGCAATCGTGTAACAACTTCACAGGAAGGTTTGGCATTGTTTAATCACAATATGGAGGAGTTTTTGCACCGTTTTGTAACCGTGAACGAAACATGGATCCATCACAATACACCAGAGACCAAACAACAGTCAAAACAGTGGGTTTCTAAGGGTGAATCGGCGCCAAAGAAGGCCAAGGTGGGATTGTCATCCAATAAAGTTATGGCGACTGTTTTTTGGGATGCACGTGGGATAATCCACATTGACTATCTTCAAAAGGGAAGGTCAATTAATGGGGAATATTATGCCAACTTATTGGACCGCTTCAATGAGGATTTGAAAAAAAATCGACCTCATTTGTCCAAGAAAAAAGTTCTTTTTCACCAAGACAATGCAAGGGTGCACACATGTGCAGTTGCCATGGCAAAAATCCATGAATTGGGCTATGAATTGCTCCCACATCCACCCTATTCTCCAGATTTGGCTCCGAGTGACTACTTCTTGTTCCCAAACCTGAAAAAATGGCTCGGTGGAAAAAGATTTGACTCCAATGATGAAGTCATCTCGCAAACAAAGGCCTATTTTGAGGACCTCGACAAATCATATTTTTTGGAAGGGATAAAAAAATTGGAGAAGCGTTGGACAAAGTGTATAGAGCTCAAGGGGGACTACGTTGAAAAATAAAATGATTTATTTATTAAAAAATCTGTGTTTTATTCCAAAAGTCACGGACTTATTGACCCGCCCTCGTAATATAAAAAAATACATTTACATAGTAAGGACCTGTTATTTGTCTATGCCTATTATATATGTGCTTTATTATAGAACTAACAGAAGCTCGGATTTGGTTCGAACGGACTAATTTCGTTTGCTTCCGAATCAAATCCGACCGTCTGAACGTCTGCTAGCACAAGGTTAGCACTGTTAAGTTTCAACACTTTATTTATTTATAATATTACGCTTGTGTTGTTTTAGGCCCGTGCGGGCGGCAACAGCGGCAGCGGGAGCGGGCGCGCGGGCGGGGGCGGGCGCGCAAGCGGGAGCGGGCGCGCGGGCGGGGACGGGGGCGGTCGTACGGGGTACTCATCTGCATATTAAAATACGAACGTATTTTTAACCTCCAACGCAAACAGAGGACTGTTACAACTTTGACGTATCTGTGTATGTCTGTCTGTGCCATCGTAGGCCGCGTAGCTCTCAAAACGGATGAAGGGATTTTGATCTAGTCTTTCTGAAATAAAACTCCTTGACTCACGCTTGACTTGGGGAGTAAGATGGTGAATGCATGACGAGATTGTTACGAAAAGTGTAATCGGGCGAGGCGAACGGAAGTTGAGAGGGAGATATACGTTAGTGAAGATGAAAAGATCTCGAGTAAGTTTCGTACATTACTGTAGAAGCAACTGCAAGAGAGAGCAGTGCGCGCGCACATTTTCTTTCTCTCATAGCCAGTGCATTAAATATTAATATATCTCAGTCAGTAGTTCGTTTGCGAGTTTTACTTCAATCGTGTGGTCTAAACTAAAGCACTAAATCGAGAGTGTTCTTAACTAAAATTCTTCATCACAAGCTCGCTGACTGCTGGACAATGTCGGGCTTACTTTCAATTTTGTTTATTAGGCTCGTGAGCATGTCCGATGAGGTGGGGCGGAGCTATGCGGACGTGCAGGCGGAGCGCGAGCGCATGTACCGCGCCGGCGTGCGGGACGTGCTCGCCGATGTCCGCAGGATCGTGGACGCCAAACTCACAGATTTGGAGCGCAGCTAATAGAAGACAACTTAGGGCTTCATGGGGTTTCGTCCTGCACTTCCCTGTAATTCCTTCAGATTCTATTCGATCTAAACGTTGTTAACAAAAGTATTATATTCGATTAAATTATATGATACATCTGGAGTTTATGGAGAGCTTTAAGAATTGTTTTAGTTGAATTTTATTTTCAAACTAGATGATGCCCGCGATGATGAACATGCGTGGATTATTTCAACAACATTACGATTTGCCGCAGTACATAAACTGCCCCAGGGGAGGTCCGCTAGATAGCGCTCGAGTATGTAAAACAATAGCCTAGTATGAAAAATTACCCACACAGCTGTACACGCAGAACACATACCTGCGGATACAGGTAACACTCAACAATGAGCCCCCATGTGCGCGTCCCCTGCCATGCAAAAAACGTATTCCGGGTAATGCTAAATCTCGACACGGTCGCAAAAACCATCATTATCATGAAGATTAATGATTTTTTTGTTTCCTCTCCAAACATATATTAAGGGTTCCGAACCCAAAAACGTGACCCTTTTACTAAGACTCCGTTGTC
Organism: Phengaris arion; assembly: GCA_963565745.1. Lineage (NCBI taxonomy): Eukaryota > Metazoa > Arthropoda > Insecta > Lepidoptera > Lycaenidae > Phengaris > Phengaris arion. The sequence continues at coordinate 2,415,479 of OY751444.1, read as the reverse complement.
CGTCCGTCTGCATGTCAGCAGACTGTATCTCATATACAGTGAAAGCCAGACAATTGATATTTTCACAGATTATGTATTTCTACGTCATCTGTGAAAATTTCAATAGAAGTACAGAATAAAATATTACATATTTAAGTGGGACTCCCATAGAACAAACCACTCGTGCGCAAGTCCGACTCGCACATGGCCGGTTTATCTTTATTTACTTAGGGATGTATCCTTTAAAATCTAATGTCATATTGCCAAGCAACCAAAATAAACAGTCTATAAATTTACATGCTGTGTTATCATTTCCCTTTGAACAATTAGCGCATATATAACAGTGGCGACGAGGATTTAAACTGAATATTGAGAATAAAGCGGTGTAGTAACGCATAATGTCGTTTTCGTATGGAGTTCTACCGGTATTTGACCATTTCGCACAAGATTGTAATAAATTTGCACAGGATTTTCGCACAGGATTGGTTAAATTTCATGGGAGCCGATGAAGTGAATGGGGATGATGACGATGACGGTGAGTTGTTTGTCATACGTTCTGAGCGTGGCGAACCTATGGCAGAATTAATAACAATTGATAATGTTCAGTTGAAATTTGAAATAGATAGCGGGTCTGCTGTCACCGTAATTTTTGAGGCTACTTATCAACAATATTTTAGCGATACAAACGTTTTCACCAATATTTGTGTAGTAGATCGACACCTTTCACTTTGCGCACGGACCACAAACCTTTGATTTCAATATTTGAACCATATAAAGGTATACCAGAGGTCTCTGCTAATCGGTTGCAACGATACGCGATGTTTTTAGTACGTTCGCAGTGCCGACAACTGCGCCGACTACCTCTCTCGGGCTATATTACCGGGCACTTGCAGCCGCTCGCACCGGATCCGGCTGAGGCGACCGGTGGACATGACGATGTCGATAAAAATAAAAATAAATGATAGTAAAAATCTTATATTAATTTTATAATTAATGGTGATATACCTGTAACCATTTGTAGAGTTCGCGTGGAGACTTAAAATGATTCGTTGTTACAAAAAATAAAAAAATACATAATGATTGGTTGGCCTAAAAAGGTTGTTGATGATAGTCTGAAGTCTCTTCATTTATGTAAAGCACAATTATCTTATGAAAATGGATGTATAATGCGCGGTCATAAGGTAGTCATACCTGAAACACTAAAATCGGAAGTTTTAACGGAGTTACATAGATCTCATTTAGGTATGGTTAAAACTAAAGCCGAGGCCCGTTCGAGGCTTTGGTTTCCGGGTATAGACGGCACGATAGAGTCCATGATAGGGTCGTGTGCGGTGTGTTCACAGTTGCGGCCATCTCCCCCGCGCGTCCCGCCCGCGCACTGGACATATCCAAAAAATTATTTTGAAAGAATACATATATACTTTCTAGGACCAATTCATGCACGTACGTATTTAGTAGTAGTTGATGCACATACAAAATAGGTAGAAGTGCATCAATGCAACAACTCGGATTCTAGCGAGGCGATATCAAAAATGTACGAGTACATGTCTCGTTTTGGGTTGCCGATCACTAAAGTAAGCTATAACGGGACGGGGTTCACGTCGTACGAGTTTCAGAACTTTTGTGTGAGCAATGGCATTACACATGTAACATCGCCGGCCTATCATCCCGCGAGTAATGGACAAGCAGAAAGTTTTGTCAAAATTATTAAAAAAGGAATTAAATCAAATTGTTAACAAATAACACGGAACAACGAAAAAAGTTATTGTTGAAATATTTATTTGATTATAGAAATTCTGTACATTCTGCCACAGGTTTGTCACCGATCTAATGGTGTACGGTCGGAACTTGAGGAGTCGCCTTGACTTAATAAATCCCAACTCGTCCTCGTTATCATCGTCATTCACATCTGGTGTAAACAAAAATCAGTGTTTGCAGAGTAACGGAGGAGACAATAGGAAAATAAAATGTTTTGAACCGGGAGATGAAATATTTTATAAAAAACATTTAAACAATACTAAGTTTGTGAGAGAACGAGGCACTATTTTAGAAAAAGTTGGCAAAGTTGTTTATTTGATTTTTGATTATCAAACGTCATCGCATGTTAAGAAAATTAAACAATTTGCTGCAGCAGCAGCAGCAAGCAGGGATTTGTCAATATGAATAACATTATATACATTATACTTTTACTATGGTACATAGCCAGCGGCTTTGCACTAGGGAAAGTTACAGTGGAAAACGGTGAGATACTCGTAACTATAGAGAGTTTTAATAAACGCATTATATGGAATAAGGAGCAAACTTATGAATACAACAACACTGAACAACTTCCAAAGGTTAGTATTACACCGCTAATGTTTGGACTGGTTAAATGGGATTGTGATTCTGTGAATTCTGGGAGTAATAGTAAACAGATCAAATCATGCCAGAGAAATTGATTTATTGCTAGCTAGATCAGAGTCAAGAGTTAGAATGCTGACCCCTGAAGTACCACCACGACCCAGATATAACTCAGCTATGAATATAATTAGAGCAACAGCAATAATGGCAGCATTACCAAGTGTCACATACTCATGTGACCAGATGTTGTATTTAAAAAGTAATGGACGAATCTGCTATAATAATAAATGTTATGACTTATCAACATACTCATTAATAATAATTGGGGATGGTGAGACTGTATGCTTTAATGATCTTAACAATGATCGATTATCAATAAAGTTTGACAGGTTATATCATATAATACGATACAGTAAAGTTTACCAAACATCCGATTATGACATCTCAAACTCTATGACATGGAACTGCTATGGATCTGGCAAATGCTGGTACGGGTGAGAATGTGGAAATGGTTACATGCTTAATACATTGGAGAAGAATAGTACAAACCCATATGGGTATGGCTGTCATTTCACCAGTGTATCTTGCAATGGCATGTGAACGCATGGTGTTTCCTGTGTCTGGTATAGGTGGGAAATAACCCCTAAATTAGATAATTTGGCAGATGTATATCAATAGGCGGGTCCACACCAAGCGAGCAGCCTCGGGCGAGGCCCGCCGCGCGCGGTACGCGCCGTACCGCTCGCTTGGTGTGGACGTTGCTCGCCCGCGGCGGGCGCATGCTCAGGCTCGGGCGAGCGCGCGCGCGGCCGAGCCAGCCGGTGTCGGTTTTTTGATTTGCTCAAAGGTGCCTCAGTCGTTTGCCTCGCGCAGTGTGGACGTCACGTGTTTTGGTTTGTGCCGCGTTCAAAAATGAATAACGATCAGTGTCGACAACTAATAAGTTTGTACGCCGCAAATGTATGGCTTTGGGATGCCAGGGATCCCAATTACACTAACAGGGGGATGAGGGAAGATTCTTGGAAAGAAATCAGCCGAAAAATGAATATTCCTGTTAAGGATCTAAAAAAAAAATGGAGTCTTTGTTAGGATCATACAGACGAGAAAAATCTCGAGTGAAGAAAAGTATAATAACGGGATCAGGTAAGAAATCTATACTTATTTTTTTCAAAACTAACTTGTTTGTATGTAACCTTTAAAAAATACCTATTTTTCAAAATTACCTACTCATTTCTACATAACCTATAAGTAGGTACCTGAGTAATGTTTAAAATAATTTTAATCTAAAATAATTGTATTGTCACGTAGTTTTCTTATAATTCGTAATAAAAGCCAGTCTCAAAAACAAACTATTTCTTTCTGTAATATTTACATCAAATTCTTAAACTGTTTATACATAAAACTGTTGTTTTGCAGGTCGCGACGATGTTTACCGATCAAATTGGTATGCCTACGATTGTTTTGCATTCCTGGGGGATAGGCATGATCCAGGAGGCACCCGAGAAACTTTGAATAATGTAAGTATTATTTTTAAAAGTACAACTTTTTGAACTTTTGTACTGGGTTGTAAATTGTTTTAGTACATTCGTTTTTTACCGACTTCAACAAAATATTATATTATATTATTGCATTAAAGAAACTTGTGGGACAGTAAGGGTAAGTTGAAAAATTAAAGCTAGTCTTAAAAAATCTTTATTTTAATTAAGTTCATTTTATTGGTAATTATTCTGCCACGCGATAGCTCCGTTTGTGATAAAATGTCTTGCTAAGTGATCACGAACTTCTTTATCATCAATTGTTGCCCTTCTTGGTATTGCTGTAAGTGGTAGTAATGAAGTTGGTGCTGGCTCATTTCGCCAACTGCCTTGGGCTATCTCCCCATCATTTCTCACCGTGTCAAAAGTTCCTGGTGGTGCGAAGCGTTGGCAATTTGTTGAATTTCTTCTTAAATCGTGTATAAATGAATTGTTGCTAAGACAACTTTCGTTGCTTGCTCTGGTTCCAATAACATTGGTTTCCGTAAAACTCTATAAACAGAACTTAACACTCCAAAAGCGTTTTCTACAACTCTCCGTGCTCTAGAAAGTCTATAATTAAAAATTCGTTCCTTTGAGCCTCTTTCATGACTACCTAAGTAAGGTTTCATTGTGTAATTATTTAGCTGAAAAGCTTTATCACTTACTATAAAATACGGTACTTCAATTTTGTAAGGTATTTGCAAAATTTTAGGTGACGGGATTCCAAGCTCTCCTTTTTCAAGTTTTTCGTATAATCGTGTTTTTTGGAATACGCCTCCATCAGAAATTCTTCCCTTACTCCCAACATTCACATACAGGAACTTGCAATTTTCGTCAACTAATGCGAATAAAACTATACTTGGAAAATTTTTATAGCAATCGTAGTCGTTGCCACTGTTTATGGGAGATTGTAAAACAATATGTTTCCCATCCATCGCCCCAATAGTATGTGGTAAATTCCATCTATTTTCGAAACCATATGTAATTGCGAGCCACTCTTCTTCAGTTGTCGGCATCTGAAAATTAAATACGAGTATATTTTATTTACTTTTACAGGATGAAACTGATACAAACGTCATAACAGTGCACAATCAGAGCCCCTTACCGACTGACAGCGATGATATACGTGTAGTGGATCACACCACTGGTACACAATCTAAAGGAACACAACCCACCCAACAACATGATACACAAGCTGGATCAGACAATACAACTGAAAACCCCCAACCTCAAAAAACTAAAAAACGAAGCAAGAAAAGAACTGCTAAGGAATTAGATGATATATCGGATGATACTATCAATGAAGCTTACAAACTCCTGCAGCACTGCGCAGCTAGCGAATCATGTCAGTCAACAACACAAACACAATTCGATACCTATTCATCATTTGGACTATATATAGCCAACGAATTGAGGAAGTATGACCCACTTACGTTAGCACATGTTAAAAATGATATTTGTCAAATCATTTTTCGAGCTGATACAGGAGAGCGATATGGATCTTTTACAAAGAGTTACTCCAATTATGATGTACTTTCTAATAGTTCCTATTCTAATCCACGTCCTAGCAGTTCCTCATATTCTTACACTCCAGTTCCAACTCCTTCACCATTGCCTCCCCAGTCATCTGAACAGCCTCGCCAAATACCTATACCTTCCCCTCCTCCTCCTCCTCCCCCCTTCTCTCCAATAAATTCACCTCCGACCGAGGAGCAATTGTTTTGAAGCATTTGATTTAAAGTCTTTTTTAAATATTGTTAATTGTTAATTGTTTCACTTAAAGGGTTTGATTAAAATTCAGTTAAATAATGGTTATTTGTTTTACTTACCTTAACATAATCCTTTAAATGTTCAATGATAGCATCACAAACTTCAGGGATAATTTTTGAAATAGATTGTTTTGATATGCGAAAGAGATACTGTAGACTAGTAAATGAATCTCCTGTGGCTAAAAACCGAAATGTTAAAAGTAATTTTTCCCTCACAGTTATTGCTTCACGAAAATTTGTATCATTTTTTCGTAGTTTCGTTTGCAACTGCGAACATAAAATATCAAACTCTTCTACATCAATGCGTCCGAAATTGTTTTCATCTCCATCGCTACACAATTCTTCGTAAAGTCTATTCCCATAACAAAGTCTGTTTTTGAATATCGTCTTGATCCAATATCTTCTTTTTTTCATATTATTTCTTCTTCTCCTATTTTTTATAGTTGTGTATAGCAAAATAAAAGCATAAGCTGCCACGGCTGTGCGTACGTGCGGTGCCATCTGTTTTTGTGCTCAACTGAGCCAAAATGGCTCGGGCTGTTCGAGCGAGGCTGCCTCTCTGTGTACAATTATCCGCCTCGCCCTCGGCGAGCATGCCTCGCCCGATTGCCGCGCGCGGCGGGCCTCGCCCGAGGCTGCTCGCTTGGTGTGGACCCGCCTATTCAGTATCAAACTTATGGCAAGGGGGTATCTAAAAAAGTTGAGTTAAACACGAACAATCCTAAGTATGTTTTAAATGACATACTTAGTGATATGATGACTCATATGCCTATATACATTAATTCTGCATCATATGAGAGGCCTATGATAAAAGAGTCAATTGTTGAATACAAAAACTCATATTATGCAGTTGATGTGAGCCCTCATAATATGCCTATATCTAACATGATAGGTGACCTCCAAATTGATAGAAAGGGTGATAATATTAATCTTCTATACAGACAACATTGATTGTAGCACTGACAGCTGCTCTGTAAAATGTTTAGCAAATGAGCCTGATATAGGACGACTTAAGAATAAGAGTCCTTACAAAATTGATATAGAAAACATAAATAAAATGACAACTTATGGGGAAGATTGGATCATGTATAAACCAAGAGTCTCTCGGGTCATATATCAATAACATTCGGTAATATAGAACTAAAGGAGCTTATAGTAGAGAAACCTCACTGTGAAATAGAAGTATCAATGATATATACCCGTGAAAGATGCTTAGAACAACCTAAGGCAATATGATCTATGGAAAAAGTTACACTAGACAGTTTAATTCGCTGTTCCAAACACAGCATAATTAGCACAGAATCATAAAGTAAAAAAACACATATTTTACAAAAACTACACAACTGCGTGCAAATTTTACAAAAACAACGTATCTGAACGCAGTTAAGTAGTTTTTGTGAAAAAATAAAACGTCAGCCATAGCTATCAAAAATGTCGGACTACGCGCAAAGTGAGGAATTTTATAATTCAATTTTTAAAAGAAAACGCAAAGAAAAGAAGGAAACGATAATTAAAAACAAGAAAGTAAAGGGTGAGGAACATATCAACCACAAAAACAAACTGGTGGCAGCTCGGAAAATCGGTCCTGATTGCAGGTTTGTTTTGATAACATTGCATTTATTTTTTTCGTTAGTAACTTGAAATAGTAGGCTTAGCAGTTTATTATTGTTTCAGATGCAAGCGTTACCAATGTTTTAATAAAGTGTCACCCAGAGAACGTGAAATGAAACTTGACAATTTCAATAACCTTGATAACAAGAATGAACAGGACGCGTATTTGATGGCTTTTTTATCTACCTCTCCAGCTGCTAGACACACAGTTTCTAATCCGCGAAAATTCAGAATGAGTTCTTTCAAATATAGAGTCCGACTGGGACTGGAAGAAATAAATGTTTGCATGCGATTGTTTTGCAGTTTTCATGGTATATCTGTGGGTCACGTGAGACGATTACAAAGCTTAATATCTGCAAACATATTGACACCAAAGGATTGCGAAGCAAACGCACAGGAAATAGAGTGAGGAAAACTCCAGAAGTTATTTTAAATGTAATATGTGATCATATTGCATCATTTAAATCCAGACAGTCACATTATTCATGCCGTGATAACCTGAACACATTTTACTTGCTAGAAGACTTAAGTGTAACAAAGATGCACAAGTTATTTTTGGAAATGTACCAAATAAACGTAAGCTATGTGGTATACTGGTCTGTTTTTAGTAATGAGTTCAATCTGAAATTTGGGCTACCTAGAACAGACACGCGTGCTGTCTGTGATAGTTATCGACTAAAAATTAAATGTGCTGTATTACCAGAAACAAAGATAAAATTAGAAGTTGAGCATAAACTTCATCTAACTAAAGCAGACAAATTTCACCAGATAAATAAGAAATATAAACTTAAAGCACAGCAAGATAATGTGATAGCTATTAGTTTCGACTACATGCAGAACCTGCCGCTGCCACATATTCGCACAGGGGATGTTTTCTATGCCTGTCAATTATGGATGTATTTATTCGGTATACATGATATTGGTAAAAATAAAGTATGCATGAACTTATACCTCGAAACAGAAGGAAAAAAGAGCAATGTGATGTCACATCTCTTTTATTAAAATATTTTGATGAACACAGTACTTATTACTAATGAGCATCTTATAATCTTCAGTGATGGGTGTCCTGGTCAAAATAAAAACTACCTCATGATAATTTTTTTATATGTATTCATGTATTTCGCTTGTTTAAATCTGTGAAATACATACTTCCTATACTTGGCCACTCTTACCTGCCTCATGACCAGGATTTTGCCTTGATTGGCAATTTGAAAAATAAACACACTGTAGAAACTCCAGAAGAATGGGAAGACCTAATAAAAGCGGCACGCAAACATCCATCACCTTTTGAAATGAAAAGTATCACTCATGACATGATTTTTGATCTGAAAAAGGCACTAGAGCCTTATTTTTTAATAACTTGTAAACCAGCAATGAAAATTAAAGCTGCAAGAATGATTTAAATAGATCAAGAATCACCATTTGTGTTGGTTAAGTATAACTTTAGTGAAGAATGGACAAGAGTCCATGTACGGACCAAGCGTCCACTGCCTTTGGAACTGAATTTTAGTCCATTGTACAAAGCTCAAATTCCATTAAATCCTAATAAAGCTAAGGATATTCAGAGATTAAAACATTTTTTGAGTGAACCCCACAAGATGATTATTTATGATAAAATATGTGAAATTGTAGCAGAGGAAGGAGAAGATATTGATATTGATAATGAAGATGTAAGTGGAGGAGAAGAATAAATAATAAGTTAACAATGGCTGCAAGTGTTTTGTATGGCAATAAACTACTTAATTATAATTAATTAGATGTATTTCATTGCAATACTTTTACTTTTATTTTTACAAAAAGAACACTAGTACAAACTACATTTTATCATTTTATTCCCTAACAGTAGGTAAAAATAATAAAAAATGTTACATAATATTCAATACAATACATTAACATAAATAAATGATCAAAAGTTATAATTGTTGCTAAAAAGTTGTGCTGTTTTTGTAAAAAACCCTTAAATTTAATCATGTTAGGAATTACACACAAAATACATAGACACGCCAGACATGACACATACATACACTGGCGGAACTTCTTAGGAGCGAAATATTTTTATAAATTGATGTAAGTGTATATCTTTTCTTATTATTTTTTGTATTGTATATTATATTTACGTACTGTAAACTTACTGTTTTCGTTGATATTTGGTTTCAGATTGCTAAATATGGATCGCAGAATGGAAGAAAACGTGTTAAGATGGCTAGAAGAGAAGTTAGATCAGGAAGATTTGATTGAAAGCGAACAGCAAGAGGATTTGAGAGAAGAAAAAAAATAGTTCATTCTCCGCACGACACTGATACCGAGCAAGAAGATAAGGCTGATGAAAATGGTGAGAATGCTGAAACAACAGTGATTCTGACGACAGTATGCCACTCGATGAATTAGCCACTTATAAGTCACGAAATGAAACGGAATGGAGGAAACGACAATTTCCCACACAAGGGTACGTTAGCATTATATTATAAAACGACTAAGGACCAAAAGGTACAGCTTCTAATGCCAGTACAGCCCTTCAATGTTTCGATTGAATCCCTGGTAAAGTATTGAATGACTGATGTCTTTGAATCCCTGGTAAAGTATACAAATCATATTTATATATTTAAACGGCATCGTAAATTTAAAGAAAAGCGCACCAACATTGCGAGGAAACGCCGATTTGACAACAATTTGTGTTTTTCGTTTGGACAACCCGGACACATTTTAGCTAACTGTTATAAGAGAGCGAAACCTAATTCAAATAGAATGTCACCAAATGCTATTCCATATCCTTTAGCCGAGCCCGTCATGCCATTGACAATACCTATTTACTTAAAAATCAAGATTTAAAAAGAGTAAACGAGGTCCGCGATCTAGGTATCATTCATGACTCAATGTTGACGTATAACAAGCACTTTGATCACATAATCACTAGAGCTAATAGATCTCTGGGCTTTGTTATAAGAATGAGCTCTCAATTTAAAAATATAAAAGCAGTAAAAGTTCTTTATTGCTCGTTTGTTCGCAGTGTCCTCGAGTATTGTTCTCAAATATGGAACCCACAGTATGATGTTCATATTAATCGGCTGGAGTCACTTCAAAGAAGGTTCACGAGATTTCTGCAATTTAAGTGCAACACGTCGGACAATAACTATGAGTCTAGGTGCAGAAGATACCATCTCCTGCCTCTACACTTGAGACGTCGAATAGCCGACATCTCGATGCTGCTCAAAATCACCCAGCATAAAATAGACTCCCCTTCCCTCCTTTCAAAAATAAATTTAAAAGTTCCCCTACGATCTTCTAGAATGTCTTCATATAACACCCTCCATACCCCTTTTTCCCACACAAACTATCGAAAAAATTCTTTTTTTATAAGATCATGTAATTTTTTTAATGATTTGAGTAAAAATTATGACCTTGATATATTCAACTCATCAGTTATTGGCACAAAAAGGCTATTATCTAAGCACTGGTTTGAGGCTGTTCTCTAACTGTTGATTCATTGCTAACTGCTATGTTTAATATGAAAACTATTACGTGTACCGTTTTAAAACTTTTCAATATGTACTTTTTATTATGAATATTTATTTTACTTTGTATTTTAGTTTCACTTGTCAGAAAAGCTTTTGTTGCTACTTAGTTTTTAGATGCGGAAACGTGTAAATAGTGCTAAGACTGTATATAGCATTTAATTTTGAAATAAATCACTGTATGTTTTCCTAAATAAAATAAAATAAAATAAAATAAAATAAAATAAAATAAAATAAAATAAAAATAACTTCCCTATGGCGACTCAAGTATCTAGTACTCAAACGACGGCTCAATTTAGAGCAGAACCCTGTTCTTTTTGTAAGAAACCAGGTCATAAAGTGGATACTTGCTTCGCTAAAATAAGATCTGAGTCTCGTAATAAAAACAATGTGAATTTCTGTCATGAAATGAAAGACTTTCCTAAAAGTGTAGACATCGTAGTCGCAGTAATACAGGGCATTCCTGTGGATATTTTAATCGATAGTGGTTCTTCTATATCACTTATTTCCTCATCACTAATAAAACACTTTAAATGCTCATGTAAAGCCGCATTTAGAGTTTTAAAAGGTATTGGAAGTCAAGAAATAGAGTCCACCAGTTACGTAACCTTATCTATAGAATTTGACGATTACACCCTAGAAGTTGATCTCTTCGTAGTAGCATCGGAGTATATGAACACTCCGGTCATAATAGGTACTGATGTTCTAAACCGTGATGACATTACATATGTACGAACTCGAGAACGACAACGTATCACGCGCAACAGAAACAAGCACGATTATGTTTTCACTATTAATTGCGACTACAGAACGTCAATAAAAACAAAACTTGTTGACAACGCGTTAAACAAATTGCTGGTATAGACGAATTCTCTGACTTTTTTATCACGGGAACAGCCAGCTCTACTGTAAAAACCGGAAGTATGTCGATTAAACTTAACAGCAATACCCCTGTTAATTATAGACCGTACCGTCTTTCGCAATCTGAAAATTTACGCGTTCGCGAAATCGTGAAAGACTTGTTAGATAAAGGCATTATACGAGAATCTGAATCTGAATATTCTAGTCCTATTCTCCTTGTAAAGAAAAAGAACGGTAAAGACCGTATGTGCGTAGATTTTAGAAAATTAAATGAAATCACAGTCAAAGATCGTTCTCCATTGCCTTTAATAGATGATCACATTGATCGCTTAGGTCGTCATAAGTTTTTTACGAGCCTTGATATGGCAACAGGATTTCACCAGATTCCAATGGAAAAAGAGTCGATTCCACTCACAGCTTTTGTTACGCCGGAAGGACATTATGAGTATTTAAAAATGCCTTATGGTTTGGCAAATGCACCAGTAGTATACCAACGTATTATTTCAAATACTCTTCGGAACCTCATTGATTCCGGTAAAGTCCTTGTTTATATTGATGACGTCCTTATATTAAGTAATTCCGAAAACGAGGGTTTTAAAACTTTACACAAGGTACTCAAAACTTTGACTGAAGCTGGGTTTTCTCTTAATTTGAGTAAATGTTCTTTTTTATCAACTGAAATTGAGTATTTGGGTCGTTCTATCAGTCAGGGTCAAGTAAGACCAAGCCCACACAAAGTAAAAGCTCTAGTTGAAGCTCCTATACCAAAAAATGTAAAACAAATACGTCAGTTTTTGGGTTTGGCTGGGTACTTTCGAAAGTACATTGCCGGTTTTGCATCTAAAATAGCTTGCATTGCACACCTCACAAAGAAAGGCATAACATTCGATTGGGGATCTGAGCAAGAAGCAGCTAGGAAAAGTATAATTGAGTGTTTAATTAATGAGACCGTACTTGATATTTATGACCCAGCACTGCCCATTGAAGTACACACAGACGCAAGCGCGATCGGTTACGGGGCTGTTTTGATTCAAATTCATAACGTTGTACATAAGAGGGTAGTAGCTTATTTTAGTAGACTAACACAAGGTGCCGAATCAAACTACCATTCGTATGAATTAGAGATTATGGCAGTCGTTAAGGCATTTCAAAATTTCAGGCATTATCTGATTGGCGTGCATTTTAAAGTTGTCACTGATTGCAATGCTCTTAAATTAACACAAAAAAAGAAAGATTTAATGCCTAGGGTTGCCATATGGTGGATATATTTGCAGGATTTTGATTTTTCTCTTGAATACCGCAAAGGTGCTATGTCTCATGCTAATTATTTAAGCCGAAATCCTGTAAACGTAGTCCAAATTCAGAAGCCTCGAAGTTGGGCTCAAATAGCACAAGCCGCAGACGAGGAAACACAGATTCTAATCGAAAAATTAAATAATGGAAAATTAGACCCTAAATATTACGTCAAAAGGAATGACCTTCTATATTACAATTTTACACCAGCTGGCGAGCAGCCACGTCTGTTGTGTTTCATTCTAAAGGGTCATCGATTAAGCTTACTTTGTGTATTCCACGATGAGCACGATCATTGTGGTGTAGACAAAACCCTTGATCTCATAATAAAACATTTTTGGTTTCCTGGTCTGAGGCCATTTGTCCAAAAATATATTTCTCATTGTATTGTATGCATGTCACAAAAGAAATTACCTCGTGCACCACTTCAACCTATTCATTCTTGGGAGAAACCAGATTGTCCCTTTACTGTTGTACATGCTGATGCATTAGGTCCACTTCCCGAATCAAATGGGCATCGCTATGTCCTAATCATTGTGGACGCTTTTACAAAATTTTGCCTTTTGTATCCAATGATAAGGCAGGATGCGAGCGAGTTGAAGCGTCACTTTTTAAATGCCATTTCATTATTCGGTTCTCCTAAATTAATTGTCGCTGATCGAGGCCGAATGTTTCAAAGCTCCGAATTTTTACAATGGACAAATGAAATTGGCAGTGATGTCTACCTTATTACGCCTAAAATGCACCAGTCTAATGGCCAAGTTGAGCGTTACTGTCGCACTTTATTAAACATGATCCGCATCCATTCTAATTACCGTCAAGAAGAATGGTCCAGTGTACTTTGGAGGTTACAACTGGTATTAAACATAACAAAGCAGAAGACAACTCAATACTCACCTCTCAGCCTCCTTATTGGGACGGAAGCTGTTACACCAGTCATTAGAAGGTTTCTAATGACTGGTGTAACAGCTTGTGTTCGTGATATAGCGATAGAAGGCTTAAACCCTAACAAACAAGCCATGAACACAATGAGGAAACAACGCGCCTCGGAGCGCTTGAACCAAAATAAAAAATACCAGGACACTCTGATTAATAAAAATAGACGTTTGCCTCATGTGTTTGATATAGATTCGCTAGTATTTGTTATCAAGAAAGCACAGTCGACAGGAAAACTTGACTCTGGTATGCGAGGTCCTTACCGCGTGATGAAAGCTCTGCCTCAAGGGAGATACGAGCTACAGCTTGTTGGCGGTTCCTATGGAAAGCTAACTCAAGCAGCGGCAGAGTCCATGGTGTTGTGGAAAGGAGAGTGGACTCCGGATTCATGTCTGGCTTTCTTTGAAAGTGAGTTAAAACGTATTTTGTGTTGATTTCGCATAATTGTCCATAAGCACTTACAGTTGTATTATGTGAGCAGACCTTACAGTTGTATTATGTGAGCAGACCTCACAGTTGTATTATGTGAGCAGACCTCACAGTTGTATTATGTGAGCAGACCTCACAGTTGTATTATGTGAGCAGACCTCACAGTTGTATTATGTGAGCAGACCTTACAGTTGTATTATGTGAGCAGACCTCACAGTTGTATTATGTGAGCAGACCTCACAGTTGTATTATGTGAGCAGACCTCACAGTTGTATTATGTGAGCAGACCTCACAATTGTATTATATGAACAGACCTCATAGTTGTGTCAAATGAGCAGACCTTATAATTGTCTTATATGAACATACCTAACAGTTGTGTTACATGAGCAGACCTCATAGTTGTATATCATGAGGGCAGACCTCACACTTGCTTAAAGTGAGCAGACCTCACAAGTGCATTTCGTGATTGAGTAAATCTAACACTTGATATGAACGTTGTTATAATTGAGAGAGCAAGCCTCTCAATGATACAGTCGAGAGCAGACCTCACAGTGACTGCATAATATGAGCAGACCTCAAGGTTGTATCCCTTAAAGACTCTGTTAAGTGAGCAGACCTCACGATCCTATCTTGGATATTTTAGCTTCGTTTTCCATACAGACGCAGAACGGGCTCGTACACAAAACTGCGATGCGACGTCGCACCGCAAAAACCTGCGAGCTCGCACGACGCATCGCAAGAACTTACGAATTGATTCGCATCGCGCATTTCTGCGATGTTACGTCACATTTGTTGACGCCATTTTTAGTTAACTTTGAGACAGCGCGTGGGCAAGACGTATACTTAATGTAAACAAAATGACAGAGTACGACGTTGATTTTTTTATATCACTGATTGAGGAGTGCCCTGTTCTTTGGGACACTAGTAACGAAGATTATAAAAATAAATTCATTAAACAAGAAGCTTGGAAGAACGTATGTAGAAATTTATTTCCAAATTTCGAGGAAAAAGAAAACAATGAAAAAACTAAACTTGGTAAGTAGACAAATACATTTATTGCAACTTCTTTTTACTTAAGCTACCTACAAATCAAATATTCTATACATATACCACTATTGTGAATAAAAGTAATTTCTTCTTATTTCTTCGTTTTATTCGAATATTTCGTACGCGTCTTTACAAACGTCTTTTATTTCTTGTCGCCATCTTAAATTGTATCTCTTTCACACCTGTACCTAACCCTATTTACGTTTCTCATTCCTCTAACAATGTTTATCTCATTCTTTCATACATCACCTTGCATATGGTCTATCTCTCTCTCTCTCTCTCTCTCTGTTATAATGTTGCTATCCCACATATACATTTTGTCTTTGCGATGTGATCCTTTTGTACCTGTTCTATTTACTTATTACACTTATTACTTCGGTTAGAAAGCTAGCAACAATGCAAGCGACATTGTATTCTCAAATTTTTTGTAGTTGCCAGCTTAATGCCCCAACTTCACTAGCAAAGTAATCCAAATATTCGTTTCTTATTATATTTGCACTTACTACCTGACTACCTACATTCAACCGTTGCTGGAGTGGTAGTAATTCGGAATCATCTATGACCATTTCAACAGGGGTTTCTAATCCATCACGGTTAAGTACAAAGTTATGTAATACGCAACAAGTCTTGACAATGTCTATTGCAAAATCATATGACACGTTAATGGGCCGGTGAAATATTCGCCACTTATTGGCCAGTATGCCGAAAGTACACTCGACATATCTTCTTGCCCTACTCAAACGGTAGTTGAATACTCTTTGTTTAACAGACAAATGCTTGCCCGAATAAGGGCGCATGACATTATTCGAAATAGAAAAAGCTTCGTCTCCGACAAAAACAAATGGAACCGGTTCTTGAAAGCCCGGTAACGGCCTCGGTGTTGGTGTAGGCAAATCACCTCTCATCAGTAAGTCGTACAGTTTCGTGTTGTGGAAAATAGTGGAGTCGCTTTCCTTTCCATATGCTCCTATGTCCACATAGATGAATCGGTATTTCGAATCAACAATAGCCAACAAAACTATTGAATTGTAGCCCTTGTAATTAAAAAAAAGTGATCCACTGTTTGGGGGACTACAAATTCGAATATGTTTCCCATCAACGGCTCCAATACAGTTAGGGAAGTTGGCTTTCTTGTCAAAGTCTGCAGCAATTTCTTCAAGCAGCTGTTGCGTTATTTTCGGTATGTTTGCATTTAAACAATGTTTCCAAATTGCGCTACAAACTAATCGTATTATCTTAGCAACTGTACTTACTCCTCGATAATAATTTAAATGTATATTTCTGAGTTCATCTCCGGTTGCTAGGAATCTGTAACATAAATAGAAAATAAAGTAAGGATTAATTTAAATAACAACTTTGAAAAGTAAAGAATACTAACCTAAAACGACATAAACATACATATATATTAATAATATATTAACAATAATATTCTTGGACTATTAACTTAGCTGCTAGCTTTACTATAAATATAATAAAATAATTTTATTTTCTTTTTTTTTGCAGGTCAATCAGTAATACAAAGATGGAGGGGGATTAAGGATACCTTTAATAAATATGAAAAAAAACTCAAAGATGCAAGTAGGTCAGGGTCTGGATCAAAAAATATTAAAGAATACCATCTATACAAACAATTGCAATTTCTGAAGAAAAATTTACAAAATGAGACGACTACCAGTATAAATGAAACAGAAAATGAGCAAGATAATCAAAAAGGTACATCTCAAAACCGTTACCAAAAACAGCCACCAAAAAGAAAGAAGGCGAGTAATAATTTTGAAGATGAGATTATAAAGACTTTGAAGGAACCGGAGAATAGACACATATCTTTTTTTAAAGGTATTCTACCATCACTTGAAAGATTAGATGACAATAAAACACTGATCTTTCAAAGCAGAGTTCTTCAAATTTTAACAGAATTGCATCAACCTCATGGCTACTACTATGCGAATAGCAACTACCAGGGTGGCTATCAAACTCCCAATTTTGCAACATCTCAACAAACGCCACCGATACGTCCACATTCATCTAACATACCACATCAAATTGATTCACCTAGTAATGATTTTTCTAACTCGAGCATATTAAGCACACTTTCAACGGAAGAAGACTTTGATTTTTCGTAAATTTTATCGATTGTATTATTTGGAAAACACTTTTCTTAATAAAAATTAATGTAAAGAATTATTGTTTTACTTACCGGATAGTGAGGCCAATCATTTCCAGAGGCATAACAGGAACTCTCCCCTTGTACGATTGTTTCAGAAGACATGGTGATAATAAACTTAAAAGCTCTTCGAATGAAGATATGCTCATTCTAAAATAATCAAAAAACTTTTTTTCGTCCATTTTCAAAGCTTCATATTTTTGATGAAAATAGTTCCCTTTGGGGTTCATAATAGTAATAAATGGATGAACCCAAAATCTTCTTTGTTTCTTTTGCCTGTATCTCCAAAGCAATAACAAAAGTGCACACTTCTTTTTACGATCCATGTCACGATCTAGTTATCAAAATACGTCCAGTAAGGTTGACGGTCGTCGAAAGAATGGTCACCCTGGAGGATGCCTTGCCGCACGAAATCGCATCGCAGCAATTCGTATCGCAACTTTCTGCGTTGCGAATTCGCATCGCGTCGCATCGCAGTTTTGTGTACAAGCCCAACAAGACGATTCTGAGCTCATGGGAGTCCTGGAGCCGACACCTAGTACGTCGAGCGATGGAGCCCAAAAGTCGTCAGAAGTCGTACCACAGGAGAACGAGAACGTTCTTCCGTCAGGAGGCCGTGTAAAGAGAGCCGAGGCAGGTGTCGTCGGGCTTCGGTTGCGGCGGCCAGCGTCATAGGGACTCGGTGCGGGATAGACCTGTGCGCGTGCGCGAGCTCAGATTTGGTGCATTTGTTTAGGCTTGTAGAATTGTAATCGCATTTAATAAAAGACTTTTGTAATATTAGGCTTCTTAGTTTCACTTCTGATACCTTTTTCCTTAAAATATACTATTATTTTATGTAGTCTAATTATGCACAATATTGATAAAGATCACAACTAAATGTATAAAAATACTTACTATTTAATCCTTTTACAGCGCTAGTATAATATATATTATGTATTATGTATTGTACATTTTACATTCGTATTGTTTATCTCGTGATAGTTGCTATGAACAAGTGTCCACGCCGAAATGCACAATTATTGATATTTAATTTAATTACTTGCCGTATTTACTTAAATAAAAGATTTCTAACCTTGTAAACGTAGTTGGTGATATAATAATGGACGTCTGCCTTGCAGGCAGACGGCGCGGGCGCGTCCTGGCGACCTATCCGCTTCCGTATGTCATAGACAAGACGGAAGCATAGACATCCTAGGGGGCCGTTGGATACTGGGCTCCAACACTTCTTCTGCTGACACGGGAATGACGCACATTTTTTGAACTGCCCTCTTGACGGTGCCCTTTGTGGTATGAACGTCAGCAACTCTGCAAATACTGTCTGTGCCTTCATACAGTTTGGTGACGCGACCCATCCTCTAGTGTAAGGGAGGCAGATTTTCTTCCTTTAGCAGCACGAGATCTCCTACTCGTACAGACGGTCGATCCTTTGCCCATTTGGTTCGGGTTTGCAACTCCGAAAGGAAATCACGTCTCCATCGGTCCCAAAAATGTTGACGGATTCTCTCGATTAGCTGATACAGATTGGGTCTCGAGGGTGCAGTAGGCGGTGTCGGTACAGACATCAACGGGCGGCCAATTAAAAAATGCCCATGAGTTAAAGGATTAAGGTCAGTAGGATCTGACGATAAAGCAGATATAGGTCGGGAGTTGAGGATTGCCTCTATCTGTGCAAACAAAGTGGTTAACTCCTCAAAAGTTAAAGAAGCATTTCCTGCTATACGTTTTAAATGATATTTGGCGCAACGAACGCCTGATTCCCAAATCCCACCAAAGTGAGGCGTACGTAATAAGAGGCGTACGGGGCGTAAGGAGAGACGTCGCAGTATCGGGGACCACGATGGACCCCGTGCGGTCCTATAGTCGAGTGGCCGCGTGTGTGGTCCTAGCCGTCTCCGCTGCTATAGAAATCATTATCTACTTAGTTGAAATGTATAGTAATAGTGCTGTCGTGAAAATCCAAAACACGGTACTATCAAAATAGTCATTTTGTGATAATAGTACTTAAAGTTTTTTATCTATTTTCTTATTTTTTGGCTTTCCTAATATGGTTTAATTATTCGTACCTATACCAAGCATTAGGTATTTCAAGTACCTTTCTAGCCATATATTTTTTAATACAAATATGTAGGTAGTTAATTAAAAAGATAATAAAAATTGTTATACTTTATTAGCACCGGTTGGATTTAGGTTCTAGT
This sequence comes from Phengaris arion, assembly GCA_963565745.1. NCBI lineage: Eukaryota > Metazoa > Arthropoda > Insecta > Lepidoptera > Lycaenidae > Phengaris > Phengaris arion. The sequence goes on along the minus strand of OY751444.1, from coordinate 2,395,823 downwards.
GTAAAGTCAAGACACTGTATTGCAAGATACATTGTCTTGTCTTTATGGAACTACTACTACAAACTTTAAAATATACAATTTGTTAAACTGTATTATTATAGAGTAATTATCAGAATAATTTTGGTTGCATAGAATAAAACTCATCTTAAAATATAATTCTTTATTAGGAACATCAAATTTCGGACTAACCATTATAATATTTAAAAGTATGTCATATTAACAGACAGTGAGAAAACAAAATATTTAATAAAAATAACTTATTTTTTTAAACATCCGAATCAATGTTTAAAGTAAGGTCTTGCACATCGGATACAACAAGATTCTGATAAAACATTCGACGTGATTGCGGCATACTCTTGCAAAGTTCAAGCAACTCTAATTTTTTTATTTCATTAACTCCTCTCGGCTGACATTCCTTCTGGATATCATTTAATAAATCACTAGCATCTCCTTTTAACCTTGACCTCAAATAAGTTTCTATTTTCTTCTTTAAAAATTTGATCTCTTTAAATTCCCCATTATAGTCATTTTTAGCAAAAAATGATAATTGACCCCTTCTAAATTCGATAACTTTCAAATTTTGCAGATTCCAGTCTTTAGGAAATTGAACTTTTGCATCATTGTCAAACAAAAACATATTGTTGTGATCGATCACGTCAACTTCCAAATTCTTTCGACTTATTTTTATTTTACTTATAAAATCATTAAAATCGTATACTTCTCCGGAAGAAGCTAGCTTTTTTGCTATAGCAGCGTGTACAGCATCTGCAGCCATATAAGTGTGTCCAGGCTCAAAGTATTCTAAGACGATCTTATCAATGGTCGTGCTTTGATCATTAATAATTCTTACTAGCATTGAAAGCAATATTTTATTTTTGTTTTGAGCATTACAATTGTCTAAAAAGAAATAGATACATTTTTTATCCCGGCAATATTTTCTCAAAACATGAACGAATGTGGACGCTATGTTGTAAGCTTTTCTGCCACTTTCGCCTTCATGCCAAACTACACATATAGCTTTTTTATTTTTACCCGGAGGTACGAAAGATTCATTAAACAAAACAAGTTTTCTTGAAAAATAGCTGTCTTTGATGTCAAGTATCGGCATACAAATAGCCTTCTGCATATCTACCGTGAACAAAACCTGTTTTTCTTCAGATGAGTCACAAATCTCTTCAGCAGCCTTAAGATCTCTTCTCGAATCTCTCTTATTTTTCAGGTGTTGGCCTAAATCTTTACAACTATTACAGTTGCATGGTCTGGGAATATTTTTGTGTTCTTCGTCATGCTTTCTACATTTTGTGCAAATGTCTTGAGGCTGTACTGCTGTCGACAAATTAAGTGATTTAATACTTTGATGAAAATGTGGCCAGCTGCAAATTTTTATACTGTTTTGTACACAGTGCTGTTTAAATTGTTTGTAAATTTCTGAAAAGGTTAAGCCTATCGGCAAATACTTTCTGTTTGGTGCATGACTTATATTATAATGAGAAGAAACAGGTTTGTATCTTAGTATGAAACTTTCTATATTCTTTTGGTATTCTTCGGAAAACGCAGTGGCAGGTTTGTGACGACCTCTTGAATCAGGGGCTGCGCTGATGTGAGGGTGCTTATTACCAGTGAGATAGTTGCTCTTTAAAACAGATTGTACGGCTTCATCATTATTATAGCCCAAAGTATGCAAAAAAAATATTTTACAAACAGTTATTTTGTTTAGTGACCACTTTAAAGTATTATTTCTTCTCGACTTCCGCATTGCACGTAGCGTGGGTACCCTTTCTACCTGTCGTGATATGAAATCACGTCGTCGTTGTCTATCCATATTCCAAAACTGGCTCCATATTTCTTCTCTTTCAGGCTGCGATATTTTTACATAGCACTCTTTCACACATTGACATGGCCCTAAGATAGGATGTTTATCTCGTTGCATTTTGGTCATGCTGGTCGGGTCTCTCACTCTCTTCTGTTTCTTTGGCGGCTCCTCTATTGATGTGTCAGATACAGATGTTTGTGATGTATTCGGGATGGCAGATATAGCAGATTCACTAGTCTTATTTTTTAAATTGAGTGCTGAACAAAGTATCTCAGGCGACGGTGAACTTGTAGAAACGATGTTAGAATTAATAAGTTGTAGAGGAGCAGCAGTAGACGCTATAACTGAATCCATTTTATTTACAGGTTTAGGTGCGTGCACAATCACTTCAGAGCTAATAATATGTATCCTGTTTTCTTTCGACTTTAATGGATTGACGCTTAAGTTAATAGGCAGATCCTGGTAACCTGTATCCAGTATAATTATTGGTGAATGTGAGTTTGGTGGTTGAGTGAGATGGGCAACTGTTTTTTTTTGTTTTTGTTGTTGTGAATTTAAGGTTTCGCTTTCAAACAGATACTGCTGATTTTCTTGATAACTAGATGGTAGCTGCTGCAACTCTGTGTATTCTTTTTTTTGTTCACCTGCTGCTTCTAAGATACACCCTTGAAGTAAAGATTCACTAAAAGGCACCATCGGTATGGGACTAATGTTACTTAAATCAAAATCACTAATATCATCCATATATCTTTCGGAATTTAACTGATTTAATTCAGAGGCATTCGTCATACTGATAGAATCATTGTAGTACCGTTTATTAGTTTGGGATAACATAATTAATAATTTATTTCGTTGATTACTCATTTTTTCGAACAAAACCAAGCTACCGCAATAAACGCAAGCAATGCACTGAGCGGGATCATTTAAATACAAAATAGATACAAATATTTTCATCGTTTGAACTATGACCTTCGCACCTTTCACGCGATTAGCGAATGCATTACAAATATCCTAAGTGCGAGCGAGACAACTATACGCTGTGCTTTCCTAATTCTAATAAGTCTGTACACCGGCACCATGGCAAAACACTGTATGATTTGCGCGCGAAAATTCTTGTAAAGTCGAAACACTGTATTATTTGCGCGTGAATAATCTTGAAAAGTCAAAACACCGTAAGATGTTATGCAGTGTTATGGAATAACAATTCGTACTGTTTAGAAGTTACAAGTGCTAATCAAAGTTCAGAAAATATGCTAAAAACACACCTATGTCCTTATTCTTATGACACATTAGTATGCATTAGGCTTTTAGAAAACGAATAAGCACTGTAGCGACAAAACACTGTATGTGACTTTACAGTGTCTTGGTTTGACACGATAGAGTGGCTAAATTATAGTAAATTATTAAAAAAAAAAAAAATAAGAATAACACGTCTGACCATGGCTCATGGCTTAAACAAAATGGGGAGCACAACACATCTACTTTTACTTCATTTCATCATCATCACACAATTTGGTCTCTCTCTTCTCTATCCAATAGGGGTACCTCTAGATGCCACTCTAGATGAAAACAGTCTAAAAAATCTATTGCATCCTATAAATAACTCAGAGGCACTACAAATTCACCCACACTCTTACATGCTAAGATTAAGAGAGAACATCAGCACCACCTTTCACAGCTTTCCTTTGGCCCCTGATTGCACTCAGGTAATCTCTCCTCCTACCTATAGCGCAGGGGCAACCGTCTCAATCTGGACTGTTGACCAACAATCTCATATTGAGAGTGGGGCCTTATTTTGGGTGGATCGTGTGTATACCAGGAGTTCCTTCGGATTCTTTGGAGAGAAGAAGTCATCAGAGGACAGTAGGATATTGGACAAACTTGAAAGCATTCCCATCTCTCAATCAGTCGAACAGGTATTGTCTTGGCCTGTAGGGACTACAAAGGAGATGGACACTGTACCCTACAACCTACGATACTACTGTTACTGGTGTAAGAATGAATATCCTGGTGAATATCGTATGACATTTGGGACACACACACAGGTGGGCAGATATCCGGATGGGACGATAAAAACACCATCTGGCCAGTGGATTCAATATAGGCCTCATGTTTATTCGGATGGATCACGATACTTATTCTTATCACATGTGGAGGGATCTTCTCAGTGTCCCTTAAAGGTACACAGTGTGACAGCGGCAGCCCTATCATCAGATGGCACCAACAACCTGCTGGTCTCCCTACCGTCTATGAACTTACAGTTTTCTCTGGATATAGATTCAGAGCCATTTGCCTGTGATTTCCCCTCAGCAAAGTATGAGGTGGAGAGAAGTAAAGGTGGGTACTTGATTTCCATTGATACTGGTGTTGTACCATGGAGAGAACAGTTGAAGAACAAGGGTGTCTCTCATGCCAGAAGCAGAAGATCAGCAATATGGGACTTTACCACTAAGAGGTTGAGACAATTCCTTGGGCAACCGCATAATAGGATCAAGAGAGACACCAACTTCTGGGAATTTGCTTCTAATGTTCGAACTTCTGTTAGCTATGCTCAGCTTAGGTATGAGCAGCGCTTCGTAGTCGATCAGATGAATAAAAATCTGGGATTATTGCAAAAAGTTATATGCGAGTCCATGTTTACTAAATGGATATCGTTGATTCCTCCAGATCTACCCCGAAAAGTCGCTCTATACCTATCCGGCACCCACACCAACATTGCAGATGAGAAGTATGGAGTCTATAAGGTGACTTCTACTTCTGTGTCCCTTGGTGAGTTCGAACTTTATTTACCCATTAACACCTCATATATGTATAAGGTCCACAGCCAAATGAGAAATGTATCTCTCTGGGCAGAACCAATCACAGGCAACCTCTATAAGGTCCCCTTCCTTACACATTACTCAATGGTTGCGTCATGGCTCCCAGGGGAAAACGGTAGCGGAATCAACCCCATAACAGGAAAAGTGTTAATGCCTGAGGTTCCAATGTCAAAGGTCCAGATGATTGAACAAGCAGATGCATTCGTTGGAAGGCCTCTTTACAATCAGATTGAACTCAGCAATGACAACAATCAATTAACATATTATAGATCACTTCCTCCACCCACCAATCCAGACATCAACACCTCCATCTCCTGGTGGAGCGACTGGATGAAACATTTCATTGTATCCCTAGTCTCGTGGATTCTCCTCATGATATTCATACCGTCGATTGTTACATTCTTTAAACATTTAACCAAGGCTGGGGAGAGAGAATTGGAGAGAAAGTTGTTGCCACAGCCCAAAGGTAAGAATGGTCCCAGTTCCCACCAACAGATCGATGATCCCATAAGAGGCTTCACCATTCTCCAGCACGACTCCATTCTATTAAAAAAAAAAAAAAAAAAAAAAAAAATGCCCAGGAGTTAAAGGATTAAGGTCAGTAGGATCTGACGATAAAGCAGACATAGGTCGGGAGTTGAGGATTGCCTCTATCTGTGCAAACAAAGTGGTTAACTCCTCAAAAGTTAAAGAAGCATTTCCTGCTATACGTTTTAAATGATATTTGGCGCAACGAACGCCTGATTCCCAAATCCCACCAAAGTGAGGGGCATAAGGGGGTGAAAATATAAATTTTATGCCTTCGTTGGTTGCATAAGTGTGAATCGAATGTCGACTGGATCGCATAACTTTACATAACTCATTATTAGCGCCTACGAAGTTTTTCCCACTGTCGCAGTATATTACTGCCGGTTTTCCGCGTCTCGATACGAACCTGCGTAGGCATGAAAGGAAGGCATCAGTACTAAGGTCGCTAACGACTTCTAAATGAATAGCCTTGGTTACAAGGCATACAAACACGCATAAATATGCCTTGGTTATACGGTTACCACGTCCCTTTTTAGAAGAAATCATAAAGGGCCCGGCAAAATCGACACCACATTGATTAAAAGGAAAATCTGGACAAGTTCTTACTACAGGTAAATCTCTCATTTTAGGTTGTAAGGTCTGGCCACGCAAACGACAACAGACCACACATTTTCTATAAATGGAACGAGCTAAAACTCTGCCCCCGATGGGCCAATATTGTTCACGAATAGATGAAAGTAGCAATTGCGGACCCGCATGATGTTCGTGTTGGAAAATAATTTTAGTTAAATGATGCTTAGCGTCAAGTAAGACAGGATGTTTTTTTGAATATTCCGAGTCGGAATGAGATGGTCTACCTCCTACTCTCAATAAATCATCGTTATCTAAGCTTCTAAATAAATCTAAATCTTTAAGCTGTTTATCAGAAAAGAAAGTCTCTAATTGGCTTTGTTTTAATAAAAGTATCAAGGAATTTTCAAGTTCATCAACCTGCAATGGACCAGTGAGTTTAGATTGATTTACTTGACAATTGTTAACAAAACGTAATACATATGCATAGCTACGTTTTAACTTTGAAAAGTTTGAATGATCAGAAAAAATTATAAATGACTATGACGTATACATTATTGTTGTGACAAACCAAGCTCTTAATCTCAGGTAAATTTGTAGGCAAATGAGGTTGAGTAGGCCAAGCATTATGACCTTCCTTCAGGAATGAAGGACCTTCCCACCACAAAACTGAGGCTTGTAAATTCTGGGGGTCAACACCTCTTGAAGTCAGATCTGCAGGATTTAAGTCCGTTGGAACATGATTCCATACACTGTCATGGGTGAGTTCATTAATTTTACTAACACGATTACGTATGAAAACCTGTAAAACTTTAATTGGATGACTTTGATATTCTACCTGATCTTCTGGATCTCTCCAGAGTATCAATTGTAAATTACGTTGAGATTCATCCAAAACAATCTGCCTATAAAATTTATTAATATCTGCAGTTAAAACAAATTTATGACTCCTAAAGCGAAGAAGAATGGAAAACAAGTCACTTTGTAGAACAGGACCTACAGCTTGAATACCATTTAATGATTTTCCGGATGTGGTCTTAGCAGAAGCATCATAAACAACCCGAAGACGAGTAGTTTCTCGTTTTCTTGTTTTGTTGACGAGTAGTTTTGAAATTTTTTATTCATTTTTTATTATTGAACTTTGCAAATTAATTAATCCACATGTCACAATAACAGCTTCATCCATATGCTGAATAAATTTATAATTAACCACCGAGTGTGGTTTTAAAAGTTTAAATAGTCTTACTCTCCTGATTACCCTCTCAACATGAATACGCAGGCTGGCTACTGCCTTACTTTTTATTGCTTCCTGTTTGGTCATTTTGGTACCTTTTGACACACTAGGTGGGCGAAGAAGTGCAATGTGCTTTCTGCTCAACAAAGTTTCTATATGTTTAAACCCCCTGTCAGCCAAAAGTGTACAGTTTTCAGGTAGGACTTCCAAAAAACCGCTCTTCTCTACTATTTTTGCATCTGAAATACGACCACCAAATCCAATAGATACAAAGTTAATAAAGCCATCTGGTGTTGTGGCTATTAAGTACTTTAGAGTGTTTGCATTCTTGTATTGAGACCATGTAAGGGACTGTTGTATTGGATTTGATGGTTTTTCTATTTCTATCTCGAAACAATCTATAATGCAAAACACATTTGAATATTCTTTACTGGTTGTAAAAGATGACGGTAAATCTCTTTTAATGTCCTGTATTTGTGGAGAAAAAATAAATTGTTGAAAAAACTGTGATAAAATACACAATGTTTTAAAAAATATTCTCCATATTGTTGATAACGATACCTGAAACATATCGGCTATTTGATAAAAAGGTATGTTATTTTTAATTTTATACAAGGTTATAATGGTATCTAAAGACTTTACTTTAAGTTGTGATTCAAAAAACACTATCAACCAATCATAATTTTCTGGTACACCTATATAAATGTGGTTTTTTTTACAATTAATCCGAGCATAAAGCTTTTGCCATGGAGTTCTTTCTCTTCATAAATTTCAGACGTGACTTCTGAAAAGTCAGCAGAGGTAGTACTGCCCTGTGTAGATGGTATTGCCTCTATGCTTTCTACATCAAACAGATCTACATTTTCTTTTTCAGTTTTTTTATGTATGTGTAGTGAACAGTAAGTTGCCCGGTCTGCAGTTTTTGCCTTTACTTGCACAGCTTTATTACATCCGCTTGTTGGTTCATAATTTGTACCCCTGTCAACAGTCACAGATGACTGTAAAGATGTGCTTGGCTGAGTTATGTCTAAATTACTAGGCCTATGAATTAATGAAACTGGTACTCGATTCTTTAGCTTAGGTTTTCCATTCATAAAACGCCAATAATGGTAGTGGTAACATCTTCTTCAAGCTAGAACAAAAAAAAGTCTTAAACAAACCTTGATACTTTAAGCTGCAAAAAGTATGTATTTATTTATATCATTTACTTAGCATGGTTCAGAGTATTTGCTAGACAACGCAAACATGATAATGCAGTGAACTGGCTTTCATAATTTTATATAAGTAGGTAAGTATTACAATATTTAATAATAATCTAATTTAATTACATTTACTTACATTAGATGATCTTCACATATAAATATAAGACGTTTCGGGCATCCAACACCCACGGCATTACACCACTCTTGCTTTGCTGAACGTGGTACCGCAAAGAAGGTTTTGTGTGCATCTTTAACAGAATTGTTTTTGCAATTTGGTACAAAACAAATTTTATGGTCTTTTAAGGGCACGTGCTCTTCATTGGGATTCATTTTAAGCAAAAGATATGAAATCAAATTGCGTCCTCTCTCAACAACAACAAAGATTTTAAATAGAGGTTATATGTCAATTTTTGACAACGACATTAAAGTGACGCGATAAACGTTTTTTAGGTTTTATCCTACAAGCAAAGGTGTGTATCGTATTCTGCCGTACCAATGACGTCACAAATGGATTTTTCGTTTTAATTTTTTTTCTCGGAAATTAATGATTAAAAAAATCTGTAATTTTTTTTAGGACTTCGGAAATAAAAACAAAGAAATAGTATTTTTTATTTTTGATGATTAATTAAATGAAATGTTGTCAATTAACAAAATAGAAACGCTCGCACTTGGCGCGACCGCCCCACTATGCGACACGCACACATGCGAGGACCGTAGCAGTATAAAAGGACCCGCTGAGCCGCAGACCAGCGTCTCTGTCAATATTTTGTAAAATGTATTTGATTTATATCTTTATTTCATAATTGAGATTTTAGAAAATCAAATGAACGCTAATATTAAGTGTGAGTATCATGGAGATGCGGATAGCTTATATTCATTTTTTGATTCCGTGAAAGTATTTAGAAGGACCCATCCGCATATCTTGATCCAGTTAAGCATTTACAAATTATAGGAAAATTAAAAGGCACAGTACAATCACTGTTGGCCAAAGCAAACCCTTTCCCAAATACATGGGAAGAATTAAAAACAATCCTCATCGCAGGAACAGGTGTAAGAAAAACACCATTAGAATATATTAAAACAATCGAAAAACTAAACAAAAGTTATAACGAAACTTTTGCGGAATTTGTAAAAAAGATTCAAATAATATCTGACCGCTGTACCTCACAAAATAATCACGAATTAACTCGTGAAATTTTGAAAGAGGCAATAAAAAAGACATTACTTCGACAAATCCCAGAAAATATGAAATTACATTTACAAATGAAACCATGGGACGAAGTCAAAGAGTTTATACTGACTACCGAATCCAGTGATCCGGAGTCCCTTAAAACAAAAATAAAAAGCGTGCCCACGCCACACTATAGACAAAATACGCACTATGTGTTCCCTCAAACGAGTGCGCCTGCACCGAATAGCCACCAACAGTATAGGCATTACGACAACGGATTCGTACCTCGCTTTAAATTTAATCCTAACAATTTCGACCGCCCTGCGGGTGGCGAGGGTTGTACCCCATGAACAAAAAACTCAATACTTTAACCCAATTTTCCAAAATCAACGACCCTTCTTCAATAAAAATACATACTATATACCTAACCCTAAACCTTATCAACCGCCTGATGTAAGTATGCGTACGGCCAGTCAGCCCGCGATTCCACTCAAACGACGGTTAGTAGAAACAAACCACGTTGAAATGAATGAACCCGAAGAAAAATATGAATGTTAGAAGACCAAGACCAGAACAAGAACAGGAGGATTTTCCTGTCGGCCCCGACCCAAACGAACAAACATAATTAACGCGAAAACTTTGCCCTATATAAAAATCCCTAACTATGACGCTAAAGCCCTCATCGACACCGGAGCCCGGAAATCTTTTGTAAAAAAAAATTTGCACAAATATTAATTAACACCAAAAACGCTCGTTATCATCCCACGCAATTCACGATTGTAGTAAAACTCCCAATCACACAAATAGTATGTTTATTATAAAAGGGTTTCCAGAAATAATTTCACAATAAACTACATATGAATTCTAGTTATAGTTATTGTAATAGTAGTCTTATCTTATCCTAGTATGTATATAATTAATTAACAAATTCTCGCAACAATATTAATCAGTATGTAAGAATTTCAAGACTAATGACTTACCAATAGGAACTGCTGAGGTCTACGCTGATACCAGAACTCCACCTCAAAGGACTCAAACCCCCTATTTTATACTGAAATATCACAAACAGTAAAACATTTACATTAGTTACTGACAATAAACCACTGATATCTATATTTAATCCAAATAAAACAGCTGGTAATGCAGATAGAATGACTAGGTGGGCATTAATTTTATGTAATTACGACTATGACATAAGGTACAGGACTTCACAACATAATGCGGCAGCAGATTTCCCGTCTAGGTTGCCAATTAAAAATAGTAATGAGGAGGAGAAAATTAATATGGAAAGCAACATTAACAGCATTGTATTGGATAATCCGCCTGTAACTTTATCAGAAATTACCAAACATACTCAAAAAGACCCTAAATTAAGCAAGGTTTGTACTTACTTAAGAGAGGGTTGGCCAAAAGTTATTAATAGAGAGTTATGTAATTTTAAAGGCAAATTCAAACTCAGTCACAAAACTCAGTCTGAGTTATATATAATCAGAATTTGCATTTTATGGAGGGATAGAGTAGTTATACCTGACAGTTTAAAGGACAAAGTTTTAACTGGACTGCATTCTGGTCATTTGGGTATAAATAAAATGTTATCTTTAGCTAGTAGTTGTTTTTGGTGGCCAAACATCACAAATGATATAAAAACATTGCCTAATAATTGTGCCGGTTGTATCCAGAATAGGAACTTACCACCTATTAAACCTATACATAGATGGGAGTGGCCAGAGGAGCCATGGAAACGTATTCATGCTGATTTTGCAGGCCCATTTTTAGGGCATATGTGGTTAATCATTGTAGATGCACACTCAAAATGGCCAGAAGCAGTTAAAATGAACAATATTACCTCCAGCAGTACTATAAAATGTCTTCGTAGTATTTTTGCTAGATTTGGTCTGCCGGAACAAATTGTGACTGATAATGGTCCACAATGGACATCTGAAGAGTTTAATGTTTTTTTGTAAAAATAATATTAGACACATATGTACTGCACCTTATCACCCAGCCAGCAATGGCTTAGCGGAAAGGGGAGTTCAAACCTTTAAAAAGACCATGTTAGCATATAAGTTTGATAAGAATTGTTTAGATCATAGTATACAGCAATGGCTATTAGCTTATCGTACAGCACCACATGCCACAACAGGCAAGGCACCGTGTGAGTTAATGTTCGGTAGAAAACTCCGTACACGCTTATCTTTATGCAACAAGTGTCATTATTAAAAAATTCCAGATTGCTGCAAAGAGACAAGATTCCAGAAAGCAATGGAGCCAATGGTATAGTTATCTCTCCTTCACCTACAACAAGACAAGAAAGAGAGGAATATTTGACCCATAAATTCGGAGAATCTCTCTCGGAGGACTCCAACCCATTGAGTAAGGACATCATGGTCGGGATCAGCAGCCTAGAGGTTGAATGCGAGTTTCGAGAGGGACATATCAGTACACCTTACAAGCTTCTAGTGGGTCGGGTCCAAGATGATCTAGACTCACTAAAACCCATGATCATAGAGGCCAGCAAGCAAGGAGGGAGAACCTTGGTGATCTGTCTTAAGTCCATGCTTGTGGCATACCAGATTGGAGCCTCACTGAACGCAAAGGGGAACTTGACAGAGCTCTCAAATGTGCTGGCCTCATTCAATCTCCAAGAGAAAATGCTGGCGGGACAACTGAAGTGCTTCAATACCGCACTAACACACGTGTCAACACAATGGAACACTGTCATCTGGGGTAGCAGGACTAATGGAAGAGGTGGACAAACGCACTCTGTCCCTCTCGATACCTGGTGCAGATGGAAGGGCCCCTTCACATGCACCCCCCTCTGTATCATCAAAGACTGGAGACATCACACCCCCTCCAAATGAGTTGGAACTGGTGCCAGGGACAATGAACAGATCCAAGTGTGGAAGTATTACAGTGTCTGAGGAGGGCAATGTCACTTATTGTCCAAAATCATCAAAGGGAAAGATTCTCTTACAAATCATTGATTCTATCTCATCCCTGTCTGGATTGTCCCTGGTTCTCAACCTGGATCTTGACAGGTTGATTCAGTTTCTGGTGGATAGCCCCTTATATTTCGAGGACTTTTGTCAATTAACCCCTGAGTCTAAAAGGGAGAAAATAAAAACCTTAACGAGGCGCATTTCTCCCTTGGGGGGCCAATGGGAGACTAGTTTCATAGAGACCTAACTTATCCACACCTTTATATACATTACTAAAGAATTCAGAAAAATGGGTATGGTCTAAACAACAAGAACTATCATATGAATGGGCCAAGAAAGCCAATGTATCAGATCAAGTATTGATTCATTATAATCCAAAGCTATCAGTTGTGTTGAGCTGTGACGCTTCCAAGTATAGGTTAGTAGCTTGTTTAGCTCATGAAATTAGGTTAGGTAATAATATTTTGGAACGCCCTATCGCTTTTGCAAGCAGAACCCTCAATGAAGCAGAAGTAAAATATTCTCAAATAGATAAAGAAGCCTTAGCCATTATATGGACAGTTAAGAAATTTGATTTGTATTTAAAAGGTAAAACATTTACATTAGTTACTGACCATAAACCACTGATATCTATATTTAATCCAAATAAAACAGCTGGTAGCATATATGCAGATAGAATGACTAGGTGAGCATTAATTTTATGTAATTACAACTATGACATAAGGTACAGGACTTCACAACATAATGCGGCAGCAGATTTCCCGTCTAGGTTGCCAATTAAAAATAGTAATGAGGAGGAGAAAATTAATATGGAAGGCAACATTAACAGCATTGTATTGGATAATCCGCCTGTAACTTTATCAGAAATTGCTAAACATACTCAAAAAGACCCTAAATTAAGCAAGGTTTGTACTTACTTAAGAGAGGGTTGGCCAAAAGTTATTAATAGAGAGTTATGTAATTTTAAAGGCAAAGAGACTGAGTTATATATAATCAGAGATTGCATTTTATGGAGGGATAGATTAGTTATACCTGACAGTTTAAAGGACAAAGTTTTAACTGAACTGCATTCTGGTCATTTGGGTATAAATAAAATGTTATCTTTAGCTAGTAGTTGTTTTTGGTGGCCAAACATCACAAATGATATAAAAACATTGGACACTTTAAAGCAGAAATTAAACATATTAACCAATAGATTAAAAAGATATAAAGATTGTAGTAATAGAAAAACACAAAACAAGGAATTTTATTTTAACGAAAAACTATTTTATAGAAAACTTGCTCAAAAAGATACTTCTCAACACAATCACCCAAATAATAGCCTTTCACCCAATCCTGAATCTATGCATACATACTGGTCAAACATATGGTCCCATCCAAAACACCATGAAAATAGTCCATGGATTGAAGAAGATAGAGCTAGATTTGTAGACATACCGGAAATGGAATTCGATCAGATTCAGTTAGAACAACTGAAATCTGTTATAGCTAAAACACACAACTGGAAAGCAAGTGGATCGGATAACATACACAACTTTTGGTACAAAAAGCTTACATGCATACATAGTTTACTACTCAAACACATCAATTCATTTATCCGTTCCCCAGACCTAATTTCACACAGGGCATAACATACATGCTACCAAAAGATAATTCTGATACTACAAACCCGGAAAAATATAGGCCCATAACTTGTCTTCAAAACATTTACAAGATAATCACAGCATGCATTAGCAATTTAATATACACAAATATAGAAAAACACAACATCCTAGCCGAAGAACAGAAGGGATGCCGCAAATACAGTCAAGGCTGCAAAGAGCAACTAATCATAGACTCTGTAATATCAAATCAGGCACGTAAACAGAAACACAGCATATATATCATGTATATCGATTACAAAAAGGCGTTTGATTCTGTACCTCACTCATGGCTTATCTATATATTAAAACATTATAAAATCAGTCCAATAATTATTAACTGCCTCGAAAAAATAATGCCAAACTGGCAAACTAGTCTAAAAATTTGTGATTCTACAAAAACAATTGAAACTGACTTAATACCCTTAAAAAGGGGTATATTTCAAGGGGACTCTTTAAGTCCTCTTTGGTTCTCTTTAAGTCCTCTTTGGTTCTGCCTAGCACTAAATCCATTATCGTATATCCTTAATGAAAGTAAGCGGGGATTTAAAATTAAACACAACACACAACATACATTACTCTCACACCTCATGTATATGGACGACATCAAAATCTTTGCGAACACATTAAACAACATTCACACTTTAGCTGACCTTACACAAATATTTTCTAATACAATACACATGGAGTTCGGAATAGATAAATGCAAAATACAAGCAATAAAGAAAGGTAATATAGAAGACACACAATATAAACTTAATAACGATTATATAATTGAGTCTGTAGACCCGTTAGAAGGATACAAATACCTGGGATATTATCAGTCACAACAGCTACACTACAAACAAATTAAAACACAACTCAAACACAAACTCAGAGCCAGACTACACAAAATTCTAGTTACACAGTTAAATTCAAAAAACACAATTAAAGCTATTAACACATACGCAATACCCATACTTACATATTCCTTTGGTGTAATCCGCTGGAACCAAACCGAACTTAAATCTCTACAGAGGATAATAAGCACCACAATGACGAAGCACAGGAAACACCACCCAAGAGCTTGTATCCAACGATTAATCCTGCCTAAAACCGAAGGCGGAAGAGGACTCATAGATATAGTTAATCTACATAATAGACAAATAGATCTACTCCGAAAATTCTTTTATAATCGAGCAAAAACAGTAACTCTACATCAAGCCATTTGCCAAACTGATACCCACACACCGCTAACTCTCGCCGATAACACAAAAAGAAGAAACATCTACACAAATCAACAAAAAATTGAAGCAGGGACAAATAAAACCTTACATGGCTGGCACCGCCTGGATCTAAATAATAACGCCGTAAACAAAATAGCGTCAAACGCATGGCTAAAACACGGAGAATTGTTCCCTGAAACGGAAGGGTTTATGCTGGCAATTCAAAACCAAGTAATAGACACCAAAAATTATAGGAAACATATAATAAGAGATCGTAACCTTGGTAGTGACCATTGTCGTCACTGCCACAAGCAACCGGAAACTATACAGCACATCACAGGCCACACCTGCTCATCCATCACACAAACAGACTACAAACACAGACATGACCAGGTAGCATCAATCATACATCAGATACTTGCACACAAACACAACCTCATCACAGAGAAGTCCCCATACTACAAATACACACCACAAATCATACTAGACTCACCTGATTATAAACTTTAATGGGACAGGACAATAATTACAGACAAGACGGTACATCATAACAGACCTGACATAACGCTCCATGACAAAAGAAATAGAACTGTTTACCTGATAGACGTTGCCATACCTAATACACACAACCTCACATCCACGCACACAACCAAACTCGTAAAATACACTGACTTGACAATAGAGATAAAATCACAATGGAAAGTTACCACAGTCAAAACTATACCCATAATAATTTCAACAACTGGCGTCATTCCTAAAACACTCCATACATCTCTCAAAACACTCAACATACATCCACTCACATTCATCACTCTACAAAAAGCAGTTATCCTCAACACATGCCGCATCGTCCGGAAGTTTTTATCAATTAATAATTAGCAATCACGTTACCTGAAGTTGTTTGGCCACAAGCCCGCAACTTCAGTATACACCGCAAGTGAGTAAAGAGGACAAAAAAAATATAAAATAATAATAATAATAATAATAAGTAATTATGTGGATCAGGGCGTGGACGTAGTTAGTGATAGAATTTTTCGTAAAATATTTCAAGATAATTTTAACATTGGATTCCATGTACCTAAAAAAGATAAGTGCCTTAAGTGTCTTTACGAAAATAATAATAATCCCGAAAAGCAAAAAGAAAAGGAAGAACATGAACTAGAAAAAGAAGAAAGTTATGCCCGTTTTAAAGTTCACAAAAATATTCATAAGGATAATCCTTCAACTCTTTGTGCTAGTTTTGATCTCGAAAAAGTACTTAACACACCCTATGCACAATCTATGCTTTTGTACTACAGTAGAAAACTAGCTGTGTACAAGTTGTGTGTATATGAAAATGGAACTCGTAAAGTTTTCTGTTACTACTGGGATGAGAGCAATGGTAAGCGTGGCGCTAACGAGATTGCATCTTTATTGCACAAATATTTTCAATCGGTAGATGCCAGAGGAACGTCAACTTCTATATTGTGACTGTTGTCCGGGCCAAAACCGCAACCGTTCTGTGTTGGCAATGTTGCATTCATCATTACAGGACTGTAAAAATATCGACACTATTCAAATAAACTTTCTCTTGACAGGACACACTTACATGCCCGTAGATACACTGCATGCTATTATTGAAAATAGATTAAAGAAAACAACTGTTTACGCACCATCACAATGGTTTACAGTTTTCGCAACTGCCAAACAAAAACCAGTGCCTTTCGAAGTAGAAAGACTGAGTTATGAAGATTTTTACATATGGGACAGTATTAATGACAATAAATGAAACCTAACTGGAAAGATCAGCAAGATCCGTATTATGACTTTTAGAAAAAACAAGCAAAGCGTTACATATAAAATATCTATGAATCCTACTGCTGCGTCCTTTGATGTTGAAATTCAGTCTAAAACATCAATAAAGGTATCTCTTTTACCTTGCTATCGATCGCAGCTTCCCATATCGAAAGCTAAATATGACGATTTAGTCAAACTTTGCGTGGACAAAGTGATTCCTAACTGCTTCAAGCATGAATTTGTGAATATTCCACGCGCAACAAATGTCAAAGATTGTCTACCCGACTCAAACATTGAAGATTGTGATATGAACAATATTTATATAAATTTCAATATAATATATCATAATAAACAATATAATTTGCATTATAAATCGCGAAGAGATCAAAACCTTTCAATGATGGTGATTTTATTAAAGACTGTATGTTGAAAGTTGCGGATGTTTCATTTCCATCTCAAAAGTCAATAATAATTCAAAATATTTAATAATTTTTTATTATACTATTTTTATTATATAAATTTTAATATTATATTCAAGAAACACTGTTAAGAATGTAAAAACAGTGAACACATCAAGAATAAGTCATTTATCTCAAAATTTGGTTTTTCAACTGAAGGAGAAAATTAAGGAATTTACAAACTTTTCGTTGGCTGTTGACGAGAGCACTGACACTGCTGATACAGCTCAACTTGCTGTCTTTATACGAGGCATTAATAGTAACTTTGAAATAACTGAAGAACTGTTAAAGTCTGTTCCATTGACAGGTACTATAACAGCAAACGATATTTATTCTGCAATTGAGCATTTGATATTAGAATTTGAACTCGACTGGAACAAACTTAGCAGCACAACTACGGATGGCGCTCCTGCCATGATTGGTAACCATTCGGGCGTTGTGACTAAATTGAAACAGAAAATATTAGGGAACTTTGTGGGAATTCATGTATGTATCATTCATCAGGAATGATTGGCATCCAAACATTTGAAAATTGACCATGTCATGCAACCTATAATTAAAATAGTAAATTTTATAAGCATAGGACTAAATCACCGACAGTTCAGGCAGTTTTTACAAGAATTGGACGACAAATTTTCCGATGTGCCTTATTTCACTGAAGTTCGTTGGCTCAGTCGAGGGGCAGTTTTAGAAAGATTTTTTGCGTTGCGTGACCCTATTCAAGCTTTCATGTTAGAAAAATGGCAAGCCAATTGATTATAACGATGACTGACTTATAACGATTGATTGTGCCTTTTTGGTAGATATGAATAAACAATTGACTGATCTAAATGTAAAGTTACAGGGTAAAAATTTGATTGTCACTCAAATGTATTCATATATTCAAGCCTTTGAAACAAAATTAAGACTGTGGGAAAACCAGATAATAAACCAAACTTTGGATCATTTCCCTCATCTGAAATCATTTGGCATAGTGAACCAGAAAAAAATTGATGAATATTCTCAGCCGGCTCCATCGATTTATAAGACGTTATCACGTCAAAAAAACATTATGACAGTAGGGGTATATAAGGGCTGTCGCGAGATGACAGTGCCTTTCTTTTGCTGAATCCATTTGTTCAAGTTTTTCTGGATACAAGTGTATCTTATATTCTTAATCCCATCTGCACGGTGAGTTTTCTTTTATATCTGTGTTGTGAATATTAAAGAAAATATTTGGTAAATCACGCTTGTATTAAAACACATTATTCTTTCATGTAAAATTATTACTTTTTACTCGACCGAGTGTAAAAATTACTCTATCCCGATCTCTATAACGAAACACAAGGTAAACGTTTTGGAACTGGGCCAAGAGTGATTTTTATGTAGTTCAGATTAAATAAATACAAAAAAAAAATGCAGTTAATGACCTTAATTGCCCACCTTCATATGTAGCCCACGCGTGCACTGGCACTGAAACTTCTTAGGAGCGAAATATTTTAATAAATTGAAGTAAGTATATATCTTTTCTTATTATCTTTTGTATTGTATATTATATTTACGTACTTTGAACTTACTGTTCGTTGATATTTGGTTTCAGATTGCTAAATATGGATCGCAGAATGGAAGAAAACGTGTTGAGATGGCTAGAAGAGAAGTTAGATCAGGAAGATTTGATTGAAAGCGAACAGCAAGAGGATTTGAGAGAAGAAAAAATATAGTTCATTCTCCGCACGACACTGATACCGAGCAAGAAGATAAGGCTGATGAAAATGGTGAGAATGCTGAAACAACAGTGATTCTGACGACAGTACAACAAGGGTACGTTCGCATAATATTATAAAAAGACTAAGGACCAAAAGGTACAGCTTCTAATGCCAGTACAGCTCTTCAATGTTTCGTTTTTTTTTCACTCTGATGTCTTTGAGTCCCTGGTATGAGTAGCCCAACAATTCAAAAATCATATATATATATATATATATATATATATATATATATATATATATATATATATATATATATAACATACCAAAGGGAATTGTTGGGCTACTCATACTCATCGGTGTCAATAGATCAGGACGTCAAAATATTAAAGCCTAAGGGACAACTCTATTAGAACTGACTTCGAGCTGGTTTATCTCACAATGTCTATAAATCGATTTCGTTTCCTAATACGATCTGTACGATTTGATGATATTCGCGTACATTAAGCGATACCGAGCAAAAATATAACACACCATAAAAATAATTATTAGGTATTTTCAGATTATATTACCAGAAATTCGGCATATCAGTTGCATTCAGCCGTTACAAAACCAGTGTTTATTGTTGCTCTAGAAACAATAGCCAAATATTCAGCAGTTTTAGAACCAGTAGTTAACACACTGCAAGCTAAATCGATCGATATGATCTCGGTGGGGGAACACATCAAAAATATCAAGGACATTCTCAGAAATGACCGCGAGTTTCCTGATAGAATAAGTAATGAAATGCTTCAAAAAGTGCGAGCTGTTGCAATGGATTTGAGCATAGAAATTTCGGTTCCACATCTTGCTCACAAGCAAACAAATAGAAGTAATCTGCCATCAGACAATGATAACAAATATTCGCGGCGTTCCCTGATAATACCATACATTGATTCACTCATTTCATCGTTGAATATTCGATTCTCCCAAGAAAATACTCCAGCGTTTGCTTTAAGTAAGCTACATCTCTTATATGTGACCAAAACCAGCATTACAGAGTTATAATGCAGAATCATTCCAAGCATTTTATAACCTGGATAGCACCGGAGAACTGAACCTTTGGCATAATTTATGGGTGAAGAAGGCTTTATCAGATGATCAATTAAGGGACATAGAAGTAGTTGATCTGTTCAACGAAGCCAACATTTTTTACCCTGCTGTCAGAAAGGCATAGATTATTTTAAGCACTATCCCATGCACCACAGCGACCGTAGAAACGGTCCTTCAGTAATCTTCAAAGAGTTAAAATGTGGCTTAGAAGCACCATGGGTGAAGAAAGGCTTACGGGTTTATGTCTGATGAGCATACATTGCAATTATTTAAAAGAAAACTGTGAGTTTATTGAAAAGACTGTCATAGACAAATTTTCGTCAAATCCGAAAAGGTTACTGTTAAATTAATATATATATATATATATATATATATATATATATATATATATATATATATATATATATATATATATGAGTTGATAAATATCAAACACAAATAAGTCCATCATATACAAAAAATTTTTTTTTTTATGTCTACTTAAAGTAAACTAAAATCTAAACATTCTGAAATGTTTCAATTTCCAATATGTCCTTGTAGTTTCTAAGAAATTCGCCAGTAAAATCTTCATTATTTTTCAAAATGTAATATGTCCATAGAAGCATTCACAACAAAAACGAATATGTCCAAACCAACCAATCAAATGACTCCTTTCGGTCAAAATGGCGCTCAGTAGTGTTTGTATCATTACCGACACAGTGCACGCTCTGCGATTTAAATTAATTTAAATTAGATTAAAACGGTAAAAATGGATACAAACATAAAGAATGTGGAGCTTGATAAAGCCTGGAAACGAAATAACATAAAGACGCAGAGAAAAAAGATAGAGAAGAAGCAAAAATTGTGAGTCAAACTTAATTATTACGTTAATTTAAACAGCCATTTTTTGAATTATTGCAGGGCTGCCATTAACACTAGTTATTAAAATTATGACGTAGTTTGTTTTCTATGATAATAATATTTCAAGTATGTTGTTAAAACTAAACTAAAAGAAATATTCGTAGGCTACAAATGTTTTTTTATTATTATTATTTATCTAAGCCAGCGCTGAGTTAGGTATAACATATTGACGTTTTAACTTGATTAAAAATCAAAGGAGGGTCTCAGTTTGACCTGTATGTACATTGTACATTTGTCCGCGATTAACTCGCGTTTGGCTGAACCGATTTCGATGCGGTTTTCAGAAACGTATTAGTTACACTTAGGAAAAAGTTTTGGTCTTTTAAATGACATCATACAAAGGTTATTATTAATGAGGTGAGATGTGAACCACGAGGCGAGTTGCGAGCGGCGCGAGCGCACCGTTTACATACTCGTTTTGAGCCTCGCCTCGCGCGCTCGTCTCACCACTCGCACGCATATGTAAACGAGGCATTGTGTATGTGTGTTTATCCGGAATTATCAGGCGTTTGGCTGAACAGGTTTTGATGCAGTTTTCAATTTTCAAGATTTTGGTAGGTCACTTACACGAGTTTTGTATAGGTTTGATAAAATGAAATGCCAATAGTATCTATTTTCTTTTTCAGATATTTGGCCGTTGGTCTACCTAAAAAGCCAACATGCAAACATAACTCCAAATCTCTTAAATGTCTTTCGCTAGCTAATCTGGACCTTTTTTATTTCCATAAAAGACTGTATGGCACTTACTCTAAGACTGAACAAGATAATTACATACTTAAGCACATTGTCCTCTCAAAAGTCAAACGTTTTCGGCCTAGAAAGGGGAGTACAAATCCCAGGGCATTTAATGTAAAATTTTACATACCAAAATACAAAACTAACGAACTTATTCCTGTTTGCAAAAAAACTTTTCTGTTGGCGTCACGTTTGAAGTCTTCTAGGATTGATGGAGTAGCAAAAAGACATTTCCAAACTGGAAGTATGGCCAAAGAAAATAGAGGAGGAGACAGAAAACACTTCAGTTTCTCCTCTAGAAAAGAAGCTGTGGAAAAATTTATTAAAAGTTTTACTCCTTTAGAGAGTCACTATTGCAGAGATCAGATAAAGGTGCGTCAATACCTTCATCCGGACTTAAACATTAAAAAAATGTATCAAATGTACGAAGATCAAGTTTTGCCTGGATATAGTGTAACACAAGGTTGTTTTAGAAAAATATTTAACACAAGGTTTAATATTGGATTCGGTAGTCCAAAAACGGATGTATGTTCAACATGCCTTCAACTGAATGAAAATATTAAAATTGAGACGTCACAAACTAAAAAACAAGAATTTATCACTCAACAAAGAATCCACAAACTGAGGGCTAAACAGTTTTATAAAATGTTGCAGGAAGAACTGCCTGGTCTTCTTATAATTTCATTTGACTGCGAGAAAAATCTTCCTCTACCCAAAATACCAGACCAGGCCACATACTACTCCAGACAATTATATTTATATAATTTTACAATAGTTATCGGTAGTTCGTGGGCATCCATGACTCCTCAGAATATTCACGCATATATTTGGACTGAAGACCAGGCAGCTAAAGGTTCAAATGAGATCTGTTCAGCATTGTATCATTGTATGAACTCATTAGACCTGTCTGGAATCGAAAAAATAAGGCTAGTATCCGACGGCTGTGGTGGCGAAAATAAAAATTCTATGGTTATATGTATGATTATGAAATGGCTGTCAGAAGAACCATCTAATATCAAGGAAGTTGAAATGATATTTCCTGTAACAGGACACTCGTTCTTGCCGGCTGATAGAGTGTTTGCCATAAATGAAAGAGTGATAAAGAAACGAGAGAGTATAATTAAACCGAATGATTATGAAAATATAATTGGTGAACATGCAACGATCCATAAACTGGCGGCGGAAATACCTATATATGACTGGAAAGACAAAAGCAAAGATTTTCTAAAAAATACTCAAAGTTGGCATTTCCAAATCAGTAAGTGCAAAAGAATTATATTTCAGAAAGGGAACCGTAACACAGTCCATGTTCGCGGTGAAGTTTCTTATATAAATGATATTTGCTCTTACAAATCTTTGACAAAAGTTTGGATATAGTACCAGCCGACGTTCCCGTTAAACCTGCCAAATTGAAAGATGTAAAAAACCTTTTAACGAAACACTATGGAGATGAGTGGCAGAATAACGAAAACCTGGGTTACTACAAAAATATTTTTACCAGACTTGACACTAGCCCTACGACCTATGATTCAGATGATAATGAAAGTCTTGTAGATCCCGGCAATTTAGAAAATGAAGAAATTACTGATTTTGTTTAACAAAAATTTATTGATTGATTTGATATTACTTATTTTGGTCAGAGTGTAGCAAAGGGTGTGCAAGGCGAAAACAGAAAAATTTCGACCAAAATTTTAAATTGTAATAAGTGATTAGTTTTTCGTTTCCATCGTATAGAGCGCCTAAAAATAGGACGAAAATCATCAGTACACTTTATGCCTAGGACCCACCATTTTCTTGTAAAAGTCAAAAGAGTGTGCAAGGCGAAAACAGAAAAATTTCGACCAAAATTTTAAATTGTAATAAGTGATTAGTTTTTCGTTTCCATCTTGTAGAGCGCCTAAAAATAGGACGAAAATCATCAGTACACCTTTTGCCTAGGACCCACCATTTTCTTGTGAGAGACACATAAAACTTCCGGGACTTGGGAAATTTTTCATGAAAAATAAAAAAATGTGAACCGCTAGTTTTTTGTTTTTATCGTGTAGAGGTCCCAAAAATAAGACGAAAATCATCAGTGCACTTTTCGCCTAGGACCCACCATTTTCCAGTAAAAACGAACCAAGAAAAGAAAATTGGTGAAAATCTATTCCCATTTTATGCCACCGAATAGAGCCCGACAAAACAAACCTTTTTCATTCTTATCACTTTTTCGTTACAAACAACGGATCTTTGGAAAATCCGAATAGAAGGACCCCAGGACTTGTAATTTTTTCGAGAATTTCTATCACCCGGTACAGTAAAGGGTGTGCAAGGCGAAAACAGAAAAATTTCGAAGAAAATTTGCAATTGTGATAAGTGATTAGTTTTTCGTTTCCATCTTGTAGAGCGCCTAAAAATAGGACGAAAATCATCAGTACACCTTTTGCCTAGGACCCACCATTTTCTTGTGAGAGACACATAAAACTTCCGGGACTTGGGAAATTTTTCATGAAAAATAAAAAAATGTAAACTGCTAGTTTTTTGTTTTTATCGTGTAGAGGTCCCAAAAATAAGACGAAAATCATCAGTGCACTTTTCGCCTAGGACCCACCATTTTCCAGTAAAAACGAACCAAGAAAAGAAAATTGGTGAAAATCTATTCCCATTTTATGCCACCGAATAGAGCCCGACAAAACAAACCTTTTTCATTCTTATCACTTTTTCGTTACAAACAACAGATCTTTGGAAAATCCGAATACTACTACATTATCTACTACATTATCGTCAATGAAATGGCGTTAGAACAATTATAATTTTTGTTCAATACCTAGATCAGCTTGCCGTGCGAAGCCGCCGCGGGCAACTAGCCCACGCGTTATTCACACTACGGAAAAATTTCATGAAAAATAAAAATTACATAAAGGGCTTGCTTCTCGTTTCTATCGTGTTGAGAGCATGAACATAATACGAAAATCATCATTTTTCAGTAAAAACGAACCAAGATCTATAAACTGATTGATTGACTTTGTAAAAAAGTCATATTGTATGAAACTGCCTATATTTTAAAAGACCTATTTAATCCCCACTTCACATGTATCATGTATGGAGAGCCACCCCTAAAATATAAAATTATTATTATTTTATGATGTCAAAACTGAGGTATACACATTGAAATTTGTAATATAACTATATCAAATTTCATCAATTTATATTCATAATTTCAGAAGTTACATGAGCGAACAGACTGACAGATAGACAAACGGACAGAGCAAAACTAAAAAGGCTCCTTGAGTATTACGGAACCCTAAAAACAGAATAAAAATAACATTTAATCCTAAACAACAAACGTATTTTTTTGCCATACGGAACACTGTGCGCGAGTACGACTTGCACTTGGCCGGTTTTTTTTGTGCCTACGACAACAATGAAAGTAGTACATATATTATTTAATTCTCATTATTTATTTTTTGCAGTGACATTAGTTTGGCAGTAATTGCAATTTGAATATTTAAGTCCTGTTAAAAATAGAAAACCTAAAAAAAATATTTTATTGTAAACAATCATCGTGTACAACACAAATAAATATTTCTTTTCTCTGAAATTTTTAAATATTATGTTAAACGAAAAAAAAATGTATTCTTTGTATGAAAATTCTTGGACACGTCTGACCATCGTGCCCGATCGCGCGCGTGTGCCCGCGCGACTGGAGATCGCAAAACCTAAACTCGGTTGCCGAATTTCATAGCCCCGCGCCCCTTTCCCCCGCGAGTTTACTTAAGCGATGCAATTGCAAACAATTTTACTTACTCAAATTTCAATTTGCGTACATGCGATTGGACTTTGTTGTTGGTGCTCATTACTGTTTTAATTGTTTTTTCTGTTTTCGATATTATAGTTTATCAAAGGTTCTTTTCAGGGCCATATATATTGTATTATTTTCATTACAGTTCTTTAATATATTATTATTATACTTGTAGTTCTTCTAGTTTTAATAGTAGGTAGTACATAGTTTTAATTTGTATATTTAATATATAATATTCTATTAAGTACTTATCTATTTATTTTTTATATTTATTTTAAAATGGATCCGTTCCAAATTCTACTGGCACGGAATTTTAACATTTGGAATTTCGCTGCTGCTATATCAGACGAAGAAAGAGCCATCACTGCAGCCAAAGCTTGGCTTTTGACACCTTCCGGAGCGCCGCGGTGTTCTACGTGCCGCAACCGTATGACGGTAGAACCAAAGCCGTCCTATAAACTTAAATATCGTTTGCGTTGTTGGAGGTGCTACCGCGAACGTAGGCCGTCCGTCAGGAACCCTCTCGAAAAAACTTTTTTCGAAAAATCGCACGTGAGCGTATTAAACACTATTCGCCTAATTGTGCATTTCCTAAGAAATGACAAAGTGTCGCAAGCCGCGAAAGATGTGGGCGTCACAAAAAAGACGGCCATACAAATTTATCATTTCTTACGAGGTGTGCGAGGTAGCCGAAGCCCACGATCGGGAAATGCTGGGTGGACCCGATGACGTGGTAGAGGTCGATGAGACTCACCTCTTTACGCGTAAATATAATAGAGGGCGGTTATTGAGCCGGCAAACATGGTCGTTCGGGTGCATGAGTCGGCTTACAAAAAAAAATCATGTGGAGTTGATCCCTAATAAAAGTCGTGAGACACTAGACCCCATAGTGGAGCGAAACGTGTGAGAGGGGTCGTACATCATGTCGGATATGCATCGTGCATATAATGGCATAAAAAAATATATATATTGTGTATAACAAAAATACGTGATTTAAAATAACATTTGATACCATTGTCGCATGTTTTTTTATTTCTTGTCAGCCATGTCAGACAATATCGCGATCAAATTCAAGTCATTTTAACGTAAAAATCCTATAAGCATCAGTGACTACCCTAAGCCGTGGCGCCATTATGACATCATGAGTAATTTTAATCAAATTCTAATATGTCCATTCATAACTTTTTTTCAAAAACAAATAAGTCCATTGGTTCAGTTCAAATCCCAATATGTCCAAACCTGTTTTAATAGTTTTGATGTCATTTATGCGTTATTAGTTATATTGGCTGCTGCGGCAGCTGCGGCTCTTTTTGTATGTTTCCCTTGGTTACTGGGTACAGGAGTATTTGAGATATTATTCTTTGTTTTGTGAATATTATATATTGGTTTCTGGCTAATCACTAAAGAATCACAGAAGAAATTCTTACACACTTTTATCTTCACAGAGTTCACAACATTCGTTTTTCTTCTGGAGATAATTTATAATAATTAGTAAAAATTGATAACCTTTCATAATCAGTAATCATTTGGCTACATTTAAACACATTTATTTAGACAATCCTTGCTTTTTCTTATCTTCTTTGCCGGCATTAACTTCTTGCGATTAGACACGTATTCTAAACCCTTATTTCTTGCATCTTTTCGTTTATTAACCTCCCATTCTAGTTCATTTGTCTGTCGCTTACGTGATCGTTTTTTAGGTTGTGCTTCACACACAACATTTCCTTCATCAGCGTTGGATTGATTGTGTACAGATCTGAAAATAAAAGAACTAGTTTAGTTGATGAAAATTATCAATTGAAAAACTTCATGAACTGTTTGGTATGAAATTGAAAATTAACTCACCTCCTATCTTCGTCAGAATCTGTGGAACTCATAGAACTTGAAGATATACGACAAGGAGGAGATGGCGGCACGAAATCTTTATCTGCCACTGAGTCATCACTCGAATAGTCCTTAATTGTCCGCCGCGCTCATCAATTTTACACAAAATTGAAGGGTTATCCGTTAGAATGACACAATAAACCCGTAGCAATTAGCATTAACCGCGAAATTGAGATGATTTTGACACTGACAGCTGACTTTTTTTTTTTAAAGATATAATGGCCTGGTAACAAGACCTTTAAGCCAAGTCTTATATTTTAGAGGTGCTTCTTTTAAATATACACTTTAAATAGTTCCCACAGTACTTTTTATATATTTGAATAACGCACTATAACACTTTTTATTTTGGAGCAAATCACACAATAATTGGCGGCGGGAGGTATCACTGACTTCCATTATTTCACTTGCCAACAGTAGTCTTTGAATGGCGAAGTTTGGGCACTTGAAGAAAATGTGGTTCATGTCGGCGATCTCAACGTTACAAAATGTGAAAATATTACTGTTTATTATGTTTAGTCTCATAAGATGTGCAGGTGCAGAGTTATGGCCAAATCTCAGTCTATTTATAGTTGTGATAAAATCACGGCTAGCTATCTTCAGCTCGTGGTACCATGGTTTTACTTCTAACTTTTTTGTATCCGTCCATACCACTTTCCTTTGTGTTTTTGGTCTTCATTGAAAAAATATTCCCACATTTTTCTTAAAGACATATTTACATTATAATAAAAGTCAGTCATAGGTACTCTCACTACACTTTTGACATTTAGGGCGTTGACCCCATCATATGCAGTTTTGTCTGCAATTTCATTTCCAGAAATACCTTTATGTGAAGGAACCCACATAAAGGCAATTGTTACTCCTTTATTATGTAACCGTCAGACAGAATCTTTAATAAAATAAATAATATAATTCGTTTTAAAGTTAAAATTAATATGCTTTAGACTATTAATGAGACCTAAAGAATCTGATAAGATTAGAAAATATTTACAATTATTATTTGAGCCACTAATCAATTTTAAGGCTTCAAAAACTACATATGCCTCTACCGTAAATATTGAACACTGTTTATCTAGAACAAAGCTTTGAGCAATCTGTTTTTGTGGATCATATATGGCACTTCTCACATGTTCATTACCTTTACTGACATCAGTGTAGATGGTATAGTACTTACTATTTTCTTCTAAAAATGCAAGAAACTCTGAATTGTTGTCAATAGACTTAGTTAAAATCATAATAGGATGTATTATACTACTATATGGATGTGTGTAACATGGCCAGTGTGAATGTTTTTTGATGTTTGAATAATGAGACGAATATGAGAGAGAATGAGACTGTATTTCTAGGAAAATCCGGCACAAAGTTGGAGATGTATGTGTCAGAAGATCTTGAGGTGAAGCTAGTGAACCATCTGTAATGATTGGGTGAGGTACAATTCTATTTATGATTTGTAAATTATTTGATGACAATAGTTTAAGACAGTATCTTTCTACAAGCAAAAGTCGTCTCAATATCAAAGGCATAATATTTGTTTCAACTTCCATGGCCCTTATGGGAGTTGAACACATTGCCCCTGATATAATCCTCAAAGCCTTGTTCTGTATCACATCTAATGTTTGGGTATGTGTGCTATTTAAATAGGCCAAAGAACTGTAATCAAAATGGCTTCTTACAATAGATTTGTATAACACTGAAAGTATTTTGGGATCTGCGCCCCATGTAACACCAGCTAGACATCTTAAAATGTTAACACCTTTCAATGCATTTCTGGATATGTATTTAATGTGGTCTTCAAATGATAGCTTCTGATCAATGTAAACACCCAAGAATTTGTGTGAGGCTACTCTTTGAATAACCTCACCATTATAAGTAACATCTATTGCAGGTGTGTCTTTTCCAAATATCATGACACTACTTTTAATTGCATTTATTTTCAAATTTAATCTTAGCTGGTAATAATTACATAACTGCATTAAACAAGCATTAACATTTTCAATTGCTACTGTTAAGTTAACATCTGAACTGTACAACACTAAGTCATCTGCAAATTGAAGTATATTTACATTTGTAATATTTACATATTTACATATCTCCCATATATACAAATTATATAGCAAAGGCGACAATGTTGCACCTTGCATTGTTCCCTTAGATACAATTCTAGGTCTGTGTAAAATATTATTATGTTTAACATATAATATTCTGTTAGTAAGAAAATCATAAATCCATTTACATAAGTATCCAGGTACACAGGCATTACTCAGTACCTTCACCAGAATGCCAGGATCCACACTATCGAATGCACCTTGCACATCCAAAAATACACAAACTGAGTGTAATTTATTACCTTTTGCATTTTTCAGATCATTTATGAGGGAAATGAAGCTATCAGCACAACTCCTTCCTCTGCGGAATCCATATTGAACATGAGGGATGATAGTATTAGATTCTGCATACCAGTCAATGCGAGACTTCACCATGTTTTCAAATATCTTTCCAAGACATGACGATAGGGAGATTGGACGATATGAACTAGCCTGATCAGGAGATTTATCTGGTTTAAGTATGGGTATCACACATTGAGTTTTCCATAAATTTGGTAATAACTTTTTATGCCAAAGACTATTTAGAATGTTCAAAAATATTTTTTGTATGGTATCAGGTAAATATTTTATTAATAAATACGGAAAATCATCTAAACCAGGACTAGTATTTCTCCTAGAACATATACTCACTAAAAATTCAGACCATGTAAAAGGATCCAATAGAAACCTTGATTGAGGTTTTTCGTTATTAGAATTAAAATAATTTTCTAGTAAGTTCGGATCGACTAAATTGGAATTATCTGATAGTTTGTCTAAAAGTGGTTGTACAAATTCATTTCTATATGACTTATTATCAGTTCTAATACCCTTAAATCTTTTAATGAGATTCCAGATTTTGCTGATGGGAGTAGTTCTATTAAAACTATTACAAAAACTATTCCAACTATTCTTCTTTTGCTCTTTTATAGTACGCTTTTTTAGAGCATCTATTCTTTTATAATTGATGTAATTGTCTAATGTAGGATCGTTTCTGTAAAGTTTCAGAGCTTCATAAGATTTGATGACGGCTTGTTCACATATAGTGTTCCACCAGGGGGCTGGTGGTCTACTCCTGAAGTTGGTTCTAGTTAATCTAGGAACAACCATTTGCTTAAGTTTATCAAGCCTGCTACAAAATTCCTCATAAGATTTCATTGGGTCCTCTTCACTAACCATCATTTCATGAAAGACTGAACTAGATAATTCTTTATACTTAGCCCAATCTGTTTTATGGTATAAAAATCTGTCATCATACTCGTGGATTGTGTATCTTTCAATGCACATTGTAATGTTTGTAATTGTTTGATAATGATAACTACCCATGGCATCATCATGTACAAATCATTCACAAAGTGGGGCCAAATGTGGACTAACAAAACTTACATCTATTGCTGAGGGATTGCGTGTAGGATAATTTACTGTTGTGAAGCTACCATTATTCAAAATGCATAAATCAAATTCATCAATTATATCATAAAATTTTGACCTCGACTTTTGGTGGACAGACATCCAAAAGCAATATGATGTGCATTGAAGTCACCGCTTATAAAAACAGGTTTTGGTAAATCTCTTATAATATTGCGCAATTTATTCATTCTTATGTGCCCACTGCAGGGAGGACAGTATACACAGAGAATAGTCGATGTTGTATTCTCAGTATATACACATATAGCTATTGTTTGTATATCTTCATAAAAGGTTGTATTTATAATATTGTATTTCAAATATGGTTTAACCAATATTCCAACACCATTACGTGGGTTTTTAGAATTTTTGTTGTAAAAATTATAACCAGAGATACGAAAAGATTGATAGTCTTTTAACCATGTTTCATTTATTAGACAAATATCAATATATTTTTCATTTAAAAATTTTGTAAGAAGAGGTTTTTTATTATTTAATCCTTGAACATTGAATTGCGCAATACGTAGAAATGACGAATCACGAGATTGCGTATCCATTATGTTGACAGATTTTTAATAAGCATATCTTTAATTAATGATGTGGTAATAGGTTCATCATCATTTTTATTACCTACTTGAACCAGAGTGTGTACTAGGGCCATAAGTACATCACTGGTTTCAATTATTTGAGATTTAATATCGGTAATAATTACATCTTGAGAGACAGGTTTAATATTTACAGATTTATTTACATGTTTATTTACACTTTGAGACATATTATTTACACTATTTACATTTTTATTTGCAGGGATGGGACGTGATGGCAGAGGAGGAAAATCAACATTTTCTTTTGTAGTGGTGGCAGCGCTTGCATAAGTAATTTTATTTTTCTTTTCTAATATTTTCTTTATCATAATTAGACATTGTTTGGAAATAGCCAGATGAGGTCCACTGCAATTAATACAGCAAATCTCATTTGTTTTATTACATTCTTTATAAAAGTGTTCGCCTGAACAAATTGAACAACGCTGCTTGCCATTACAAATCTTAGCCGAATGATTAAATTTATAACATTGTTGCAAAGGAGCAACATAATCGAATACTCTATAGGAAAATAAGTCATACTGTACCTACATTGTCAGGTAAAGTGTTTGACAAAAATGTAATGCTAACAGTTTGTGTACCAATTAGATCATGACCAACTTTTCTCATGAATCTTCTTACTGCAACTATTTCATATGTAGATGTTAAATTAGTAAATAGTTCTTTATTCGATATATTTGCCGGTACAAATCGTATAATGCCAGTTTTCTCAATTTGAGCAGCTGGAATATACGCTTTCATGTCATATTTTTCGAGAAAGTTAATATTGTTGATAAAATTATTGGCCGTGTTATGTTGTTTAAATATCACAACTATCTTATTTGCGTTAAGACGCCGTATTGCCACAACTCCTTTTATGTTGGAAAATATACTGTTAAGATAAATTGGACTTTTATTTCCAAGTCTCTCCTGTGCTAGTTTGCTTTCTATAAATACTTTGAATTCTGTGTTGATCGAATTTTCGGAATATAGTCTCTTATAATTTGGTTTTCTATAAGCTAAAAAGTTACTCTCACCAACTCCGCCGCCAGCACTTGAAGCCCCCCGAGAATCATCAGGAGGCCGAGGTCTTTTTGAGGTGGGCGGGTTATCCCCGCCCGCCTCGTCTCCGTCCATTTTTATTATTTATGCACTATATTTATTTAAAATAAAGCTATTTATACTTATTTACAAATAAAATAATAATAAATAAAATTTTTGTTCAATTCTGAAAAAATTAAGATGCGCGGCTTTTCAAATTCCCGCCAAGCACAGCTGACATAGAAATTTGGTCATAGACACCATGATGATTTTTCTCTAAGCAAAGTCCTATGTTTAACATATAACCGTGTTATCGTAAAAATGAGTAAAATCAAAATTGGATGGTTCTATGTATTACATGGAACTTCGTTATTTCTTTGCGTAGTAAAAATACAACACAGGACTATGGAAAATTGATATTTAATAGTAAAATATAGTGATTTCTTCTAGTGGTTTGTTTTTTGAAAAGTGTGGCTAATGACACTAAGGCCCGTATTAATAAATCGTTCTCAAACTCGTTCTCAAGACCTTTCTTTGCTGAGACAGACTCAAGTAACGATTAGCTTCTCAAGATGGTCTTTAATGCATAGTATGATCTCAAGACCGTCTCAGTTGATAACGTTATTGAGATCACTTACTCAACTTTTAAGCGTCATCTACACGACAAAGAACGAATAAAATAACGTTTCGTTTACACTTCTACAAACAACGGATTTATTGATTATACATTCCTTCAATATTTCTTTTTAAAAATGTAATATTTAATAATATAAATACCAAAAAAAGTTTAGTCAGTATTTTTATATTGAAAAAACTGATTTTCATAATTTTCTAGCATAATAATATCCATATTTTTTTGAAAACTACGTAAAACGGAATGCGGATTATTACCATTCGAAATAAGTTCTTCTTCTTCTTATTCTTTAAAGTGGCACATTAGTGATTCGCAAATATGTTGTGTTGACAAAAACTGCCTTATGAGTGGGTTTTATGAATAAACAAGGGCACGGTGTACAGGAGGAAGTCTGTTGAATAATCTAAAACCTAGAACAAACACAAACATTTAGGGCCAGTACCACAGTATGTACATAAAGTTTCAGTAAAAGGAGTATTTACAAAACACATAACAGATTTAAGGTTGATAGGGCGAGGAATTGTAGGAGGGAGTGATCATATAATGAGGATTGTTTATTGGGCAGCGAAAAAAAGTTCTGCTGTCAAGTGTCAAATCAAGTCAATTAATAAAAATCAAATAGGTAATTCGTATAATATAAATATATAAATAAAATCGAAAATATTTCTACAAATACTCGACACTGTCAGTGATAGCGCCATCTATGAGCGTCGAACGCCACTATGAATGGCATCTCATAATATTGATAGAAAAGCAGTATTCCCCTCCCTTTTTTTCTCCGACGCAAACCGTAGAAATACGAAGACACACGACAGCAATATATTACGAGTGCTCGCGGAGAGTGCGTGTGCACTGTGCGATGGCCGCATGTGTTTTTAACTTTTCCGCTACTAATTCCCGCCCACGAAAGTGAGATATATTCCTATAAGAACGTAAGTGATAAGGAGTTCTGGAAAGACTAAAGTGTTGCGAACAGAAGGAAGACGAAAACACCAAGCCGCAGGACCGCCGCAATGGTGCAAAACCTTTGCAACCGCGATTACCAAAAAAAAAAAAGAAGAATAAGTATCAATAAACGACTTTTTTTTATAACTTTATTTTGTGTTGAGTATGTAGTGTAAATTCTGAGTTTGTTTAAACATAAGTATTTAGATTTTAATTTACATAATTGTAACACACCCAAAAACAGCACAAATAATAATGTACTGTATCCCAATTCCCAAGAAAGCCGTTCTCAAGTCAAGGTTTGACTTTACCCCACGAAACCGCGTCTCAAGTAACAGTTTGACAGCAATGACAGCGTACTTGAGTAACGAGTCTCGTTTATTAATACGTTCGCACTCACTTGATACGCCGTACATGCAGCTGTACTTAAGTATGGTCTATTAATTAAAACAACATCTTAAGTACTTTCTTGAGAATTTTCTTAGAGATAAGAACGCTTTATTCTTTATTTATAGCATTCTTATCTCAATAATGACTAAACATAGAACCTAGTAATGTGAGCCAACGAAGTCAGTGGCCTTGGGCTTGCAGGCAGGATGGTCAGTATAGCCCAAAGATATTTTACTACTAGATGGATAGCGATTACGTCACGAATTGTTAGAAAGTGATAGCTCAATACAAATCAACTAATGTATGAAAGCGACGCATGACTTTTTTTGTCCCTTTCGGTATGGCCGGTTTTTTACTTGGCAACTATGTCACAGTTGACAATTACTTGCCAAACAAGTAGACGCGTTGTGATTTTCAATTGTTTTTTTGTATTTTAAGTGAAAAAGAAGCATTATAAGAGGTATTATATTACGTGGCCAGGAAAACTCTTTCGACTGTGATGGTGGGGTGTTCTATTGTGGGCTGTAAAAGCCGTAGCGAACAACAAATACCTGGATTAAAGTTTCATGCGTAAGTACCGCTACAAATGTTGTTTTTCTTAGAGTTTCACGTAGTAATTAGAATGAAAGTGAGTTTTTATTTTGTTTCTGACATCTCCATGAAAGTAAGCCACACAGATCTGCTTTAATTTCGGAAATAGGTAATTTATCATAACCTTAAACCTTGTATCATTATTGAAAGCTGTGTTGCCATGTCGACAAAATTATCTCCCCGATAAATTAATAATATTGTGTTGTGTCATCTTTGATATTATTGAGGTATTGTATAGCTAACATCGTGGATGGATCAAACCAAAAATCTAAAAAAAAATCCGTACAGCGCCATCTAGGGAACATATTTATTTTTATAATTTATTTGCTTAACTTTGTTACATCCAAGTAAATGGCGGACTGATATTTAATAGATTTTGGTAGGTAAGTTGTGTGAAATTCCCTCATTAATATTAAACGACTGGCCTAGATTTGGGAAAAAAATAACTCTATGCTAGACACTTTGTTAATATTTTCCAACAACTAGACCTAATGTCATTAAAATAATAGTTATTTATTTTTAGTTTTCCGACCGAACCCGATGTACGGAGTGTATGGGTGGTAGCAACTGGACGTTCAAACTGGCAGCCAAAAGGAAGTTCGAAACTATGTTCAATACATTTTGAAGATGGATCTTTTATTACTTCAAAAAAGAGAAAATATTTGAAACCTGGAACTATACCTGAAAAACAAATTCATGTAAGCGCTCAATTTGATTTCAAAGTTATGAGTGAAATAGTGTTATTGGCATCTTCATTATAACAATTTTGTTTGTTTTTATTAACATTTAGTTTACGAACTTTATTATTTATTACTAAAATTTACAACATTTCAAAATTCCGCAATGCAATAGGTAATTGTTATTATGTTTTTGCAATACAAAAAACTTTATATAATTTTTTGCAATACTTATATAAAGTTTTTTTGTATTAATAAATAATGATTAAGTAATTATTTTTGCAGATGAAAGAAATTCCAACTGATTCTTCTACTGCTTCGGTGCAAACTACAGTGAAAAGAAAGGCTTACTATGTTTTGCAAGAAATAAGACAGCGAAAGAAGGCATGTTTGGTAAGAATATATGCATATATTTTTAATGTCATAGGACGGCAAACGAGCAAGCGTTTAACCCGATGTTAAGTAATCACCGCTGCCCATGGACAATTGCAGAGGAGTCACAAAAGTATTACCATCCTTTAGTAGGGGAGGATCATCATAGGAGGGGATTAAGGAATCGTTGGATGGTTGGATGGTTGGATGGTTAGTTGCGGCATAGCTACTACTCAGACGTCGATTTTCTGTGAAAGAGTGGTACTTCTCCGGATGATAGAATAGACGTACACATCTATATATATATCCGGGTAAGTACCACTCTTTCACAGAAAATCGACGTCTGAGTAGTAGATAAAGGTTTTTTAAGTATATTCCTTCATAGTTTGAAATCTTGACATAATTACATCCGAAGTGTAAGATAATTAATACAAATTTATGATTATTTTAGGAACCAGAACATTTTTCTTCTAAACCGACAACAAATCAACATGTTTATTCCATAGGAAAGAAAATAATGAAGAGCCAATGCAAAGAAAATGTCAGCCCAAACATGGTACTCTTTTTATTATTGTAGAGAATGCTTAGAGATCTGATTTTTTTTGCTCTTTTTTATCTCCATGTTTTTGTACGTTTTAGAAGCTGGCATCAACAAAACCACAAAGTTGTCCCAAAACGGAAAATTGTGATCTTAAGCGCCAGTTGAGAGATGTTCAACTTAGGTAATTGAATTGAAAGCTTGTTAATCAATTAAAAAATCAAGTTTAAATAATATAAGCCGTCACTGCACGGCAAAAAAACTTATAATATGCAGGGCGTAATAATTATCATTTATTTTCAGCTGGAAAGGCAAAAAAAGATTTCGGCGACACGGTTGAAGAAATTGCGTGCAAGTCGTGAGTCGCGGAGAAGACTGCAGAAGAAGGTTGCAGTTTTGGAAAATATTCTGGTTGAATTAAAATAAAAAATAAATAAAATAAAAATATCTTTATTAAACACCCAAGGGACATGACACAGCCAAATTTTAACAAAAAACAAGTAAATTATACACTAACGCACTATATCATTCAAAGAATACGAAAAGAGACAGTTTTAAAAACACAGCTGATTAAGGCTATGCAATGCCCACACCATGTGTTTAAAGGGATGCCACTCAGGCTTCGACCGCGGCAAGCCGTGGCGCCTGATCTTCCGTGACCCCCTTGTAAGTTCGCGATCTCACGACGGCACACAATCATAATTATTGAGTTACAAAAATAAAAAAGGTACAAAAAAATAAATAAAAATAAAACACAACGCATATATACATATAATAGTATAGATACAATACTAATTACATTGTTATTATCGCTTCAAGCTGTTTATTTCACGGCGCACAAAGTCACCGCACACAATCAGTCAGTCGGCGCAGAGACGCGTTCAGCGCTCCTGCCTCGACACGGGCGGCACGACAACGACGCTCGATATAATATAATATTATATAATTGAAAATATCATGATTGCGAGTAATAATAAGATGAAATAATATTTTTAGTAAATATAAACACAATCATATAATATGTAATTCATAAATATACGGGAAGAATAATAAATAAAGAATCCTCTGTTATTTACTACATTTATGCAGTGAGCAGACATTGACGTTGGTGATAAGAATTTACACCGCCATAACTACAGCTTACAACACTTCGGTAAGTATAATGAAAATTATATCACACTTAATGTAATATACGTATATAAGATTGTAGTTATTGTAGTTATAGGGAGAGTATAATATATAGATAGGGTTTGCATTCTGCGATTCGAAATTAAATAATATATTACGGATACTATAATTGATATACGAGTAAGTAATAACGACACAGTTATATATAAATTAAATACTAATTGGTATATTACAATTCAGTTGTCATTAGTTTTGAAGAGACTGGTAAGAAGAAAGTTGTTGCTGCATTATAAAGGCTTTGTATTTTAACTTGAACCCCTGTATTGTTTGCAGAGCTCGGATTGGTGGCGGCAGATTGTTCCAGACCTTACTCGACAGATACCGGAAACTACCTCTGAATGCGGAGGTGTGATGCAGAAGATTAATAAGAAGATAGGATGATCCCCTAGTTGTGATAGTCAGCTGTTTATCTCCTGCCCACTGTAGTTTATTATAGAGATAGGTTGGTAATTTAAATTTTACTATCCCAAACAGCAGCGTGGCAAATTGCAGTTGCCTTCTATTATCCATTCTAAGCCAACGCGTTTCGTTAATGTAAGGGGATACATGAGCACGAGGAGGGACGTTATGACAAAATCTGGCACAAGAGTTCTGAACCTTTTGTATTAGTTTTTTTGACTTACATGACAAACAGGGGCCGACTACCACATCAGCGTAATTTAGTTTAGATAAGATTAGGGACTCACACAGTATAACACGTATGTTGACGGGCAGAACATTTCTAATTTTATACAGTACCTTTAGCCGGTAGAAACAATTGCTGACGGTTTTTATAACATGCTTCTCGAACTTCAATTTTTCGTCCATTAATACACCTAGATTACGAGCCTCGTCTACTCTTTCGATTAATTCTCCATCTACATATACTTTTGGTTGCGATGCTTTTATTTTTTGAATTTGTAGCCTTGTTCCCAATGTCATGTACTTAGTTTTCGCCGGGTTGAGAACAAGTGCATTGGCCTTAGCCCAATCTGAAATACCAGCCAGATCACTATTTAGCTTACTAACAGCCTCAATTATTTTATTTGGCCTGAAAGATATGTATAATTGTATGTCGTCCGCGTAGATATGGAATTTGCAGTATTTTATGATTCGTACAATATCAGCACAGTATAACGCGAAGGCCTCTGGTCCAATAACCGACCCCTGAGGTACTCCCCTACTTACATCACATGGGTCTGAACGTGACGATATTCCACTACAATCATCAATTATCTCCACAAGTTGGGTACGATTGTTTAAATAGCTTGAGAACCAATCGAAAGAATTTTGATCGAAACCATAATATTTCATTTTAGCTAGTAGTAAAGAGATGTTAATAGTATCAAACGCACGTGAAAAATCAAGTAGTACAAGTATTGTACCCTCGCCTGCATCTTGCGCAGCAAGAATATTATCTACTACGTCCATGAGCGCCGTGGTAGTGCTGTGACTTCTCCGAAATCCCGACTGAACCTCAGGCAAAATACGGTTTGTGTCTAGGTACTGAGTCATTTGGTTACAAACAACCTTCTCGAGAACCTTTGACGCACAAGCAAGAATGCTTATAGGTCTCAACTCCTTTAGTTCGCTAACATTTTCCTTTTTAGGAACGGGTTTAACCAAGGCTAGGCGCCAGGCTTCAGGGAAAACACCAGAGCTCATTGATTTATTGATTACTTGAGTTAAACTATTAAGACAAGCAGGATAACGACAGACTGTCTGTATCATATCAAGCGTAATGCAATCAGCACCCATAGCGTTTGACTTAAACGAGTTTAGAATCTTTTGAACGTCATTACTACATACAGAGGTGAACGAGAAGGTAGAAGAGTTAAATCTATTCGATGTAAAGAAACTTAGGGAAGAAGGTGTAGAATTATCGCCTGGCATATCTAGAAAGTGTAAATTTATTAAAGTAGGATTTTTGAGATGTAACGGAAGAGAAAGGATTGTTTTACTATTGCTAATAGTTGCCAAAATTAAAAGCCAAAATGTTGATTAACACGGAAGAGTCAGACACGTTACTCAACATTGAAGTCGAAAATAAAGACTTTCTGAAAAGGTATCTTCAGAAAGAAAATTGTCCTAAAAATATTCTCCGGCCTTGCGCAAGTTTGCTCTTTGCCTCCACTTTATAAGTCCGAAAGCGTACATTTTCGTTAGAAAAAAGTTTAATACGTGCTTGCCTCACCCGAAAACACTTTATAAATGGTATGCTTGTATTGACTGCGAACCAGGGTTTACGCAAGAATCTTTAAACGCTATTAAAATTCTGGTTAATAAATCATCTGCACCAATTATTTGTAATTTGTGCCTCGATGAAATGTCCATTAGACAACAATTGCTATGGGATGGAAAAAAAACAGTCGGCTATGTTAATGTGGGGGACCATTTAGACACAGATTGTCAGAAAGTAGCTAAAGATGCGTTAGTGTTTATGGTAACGGCAATAAATGGAGTGTGGAAATTGCCAGTCGGCTATTTTCTAACGAATGGGGTAAATGGAGAGCAAAGAAGTGCATTTGTGAAGTCCTGTATAAGTTTGCTTATTGAATTCGGTGTTGTCGTCGCCTCATTAACTTTTGATGGATGCCCATCCAATTTTGCCATGGCAAAAATATTAGGAGCATCATTCGATGACATCGATAATTTAAATACTTTTATTAATGTGGCGGGCCAGGAAATAGTAATATTCCCAGATCCTTGCCACATGCTGAAATTGGTAAGAAATACGTTTGCAGAAAAATTCAACATTTCTAATGCTTCAAGCGAAGTTATTTCCTGGGAGTATATCCTAAAACTCCACCAACTTCAAGTGTCTGAAGGCTTGCACTTAGGTAATAAGCTTAGAAAAACTCATGTAGATTTCAAAAAGCAAATAATGAAAGTTCGCCTTGCAGTGCAGACTCTTAGCACTTCAGTCGCCAAAGCACTGCTTTTCTGTAAGCAGTTAGAATTGGAAGAATTTTCTAATGCCAGCCCTACGGCTGAATTTATTGAAATTTTTAATAATGTCTTTGATATTTTGAATAGCCGCAAATTATTTGCTTACAATTTTAAGAAACCCATATCCAATAACAATTTTGCACAAATTAATTCTTTTATTGACAAATTTGTAAAATATGTCAAAGATTTGAAAGTCAATGACAGTTCCATTTTGAGATCGGGGAGAAAAATGGGATTCCTAGGGTTAATATGTTGCGTAGATGCAATTAAAAACTTGTATAAAAAATTTATTAGTCCTCCAAATGCTCCATTAAAATACTTGTGCACTTATAAGATGTCGCAAGACCACATTGAATTTTTTTTTGGATACATAAGATCTAAAGGCGGATATAATAACAACCCAAATGTGTTACAATTTATATCAGCCTACAGGCAACTGCTGATACACGGCGAGTTAAAAAATATTGAAACAGGCAACTGTTTGACGTTAGAAGATGTAAATATTCTAACAAAAAATAAAAACAATTACGTCAGAAAAATTAATTCTACTCTTATTGCGTCAACTTCACTTTCAAATGAGGACGATGCTCTGGAAGAAAATTTAGGAGTTATTGATGTTCCAGAATCTCACGATTATTTAAATAATAATCAGCTCAGTGAATTTTCTAAAGAAATAACAGCGTACATCGCAGGTTTTATTGTAAAAAAACTTAGGAAAGAAATAAAGTGTGGAGACTGTCTGCGTGCAATTTTAAATATAGAACCAAATTTTAAAAGTTTTATAGCATTTAAAGATGTGGGGGACTGAATTATCCTTCACAAGATGTAATAAAATTATGTGATTATACTGAACGACAATTCCGCTTGTTATTAAAAACACATGGGCCTCAGTTTTTGGCAAATAATCAAAATCTTCCAAAAATTATACTGCAAATTTTTAAATATTTTTCTAAGACAAATATTTTTGAAACTTTGTATGACCACATAAAAGAGCAAGATTATTTAAACAATCATTTGACTCTACTTATAAAAACGGTAGCACTAAGATACCTAGAAGTTAGAATACATTACGTTTTAAAAAATGTTTCAAATGAAGTGCAAAAAGTACGACATCAATATTCTAAGTTGATTTTGTTCAAAGGACACTAGTAATTTGGTATGTTGTCTGTAGAAATTAAAGTGTGTGAATTTGATTAATGAGTTTTACTTTACATTCCTTCATATTAGGGTCACTTATCCGCTTGACCTCCAGGGTATTTACTGCGCCGTGGAGATCCATCGTTACGTGATTAGTAAATACCACAGTATTTTATAAATACTTATGGATCATAGTATTTTCTGAACGTCTAACCTTTGCCTTAGATCACAACACGACGAGGTTACGTCAATTATCAACACCATATACTTTTTATATCTTAGTCAACTCTAACAAAAAGCGTCTCGACATCATGAGACATGCATTATTTTTAATCTTGTTCCAACAATTAATTGAATAATAAAATTCATTATTACAATTTCATGAACTTCTTTTGAATTATCGACAGAAATTACCCAAGAATTAGGGTAAGATTTTTAAGGTAGCAACACAGCAGGGTTGAAGCGAGAAAGACTGTAGTGGTCACGCTATCACTCTATCTAGTAGTAAAATATCTTTGGTTTAAGTATATTTTAACTGCCTCGTGGCTCATAGTTTGTAACTAATGCCTTAAATAAAAATAAAAAAATTAAAAAAAAAAATGACTTTAGAGTTGTGACTTTGACAAAACTGAAATTTTTTATTACAATTCAATATTCTTATAATATGATGCTACTGCTCAAATGGAAAGTGCAACGAACTTTTTAAACATAACAATACAGAAATAATGCAGAAACCGGAATAGAATCGCATTGCAATTAACAGGTACAAATATTTTTTCATGAAAAATAGGACCAACTTATAAAATATGTTAGAATGGCCAAGGTTTAAGGCCTAGCAGCAGCGCAAGGTCGGCCTCCATGACGTGTTTGTTTATAAAAACAAGCGCGGTAAGCTTTTTCTCCAAGGAATGCATATATCAAAACGGTTCGTTTGATAGGCAGATTATTCAGTAGACTTCGAAATCTAGTCAAAAATCTTCGATTTTTCTTAGTCCTCGCTTCATAGCGCTACATACTTCGCTAGCTTAAATGTGAAGAAATTTCAAGGTCAAGAAAAAAATCAAGGCAAACAACTTTAAAAACGTTTTTCTTGAATGTGTCATTATGTAAGAAAATCTTGAAATGTGATTTTTTATGGCTTATGTGTGACCTTAAAATAACTGAAAACATAATATGTTAATAATGACTTTAATCTGTATAGAATGCTATCCTTTCCTGTTAATATAAATATACGCACTCGCATATGTGTCGCTTAACTTCAAACTCGGTTAAATCCATTAAACATACTTTACAGATATTGAAAGAAATTATTAAAGTTCTTATTTGATGGTTTAATGCAGTGGTTCCCAGACTCTTTTGTTTCATAGACCACTTTCAAAATTTTGCTGGATCCGGTGGACCCCCTGCATCTACATTCGACATTACTACAAATTTCTAAGTTTCGAAAAAAAAAGTTAATATTAGATCTATCTATCTATGGAAACTTTAGTTGTGGCTGAGTTTCAACAACGAATTAACAGTTTTCGAAAAAAAAAGGTTAAATTGCTTGATAGGGTTAATTATTTGATAATAAAGTAGGTAGACTAAACAAATTTTCAGTTAAATTTTAATTCATTGTGTTGTGAGTGGATGTCGAAAACGCAAAGATTGAGAAAAGTTGGCCAATCGAAAAAGTGACTCCATCTAATTGTACTTTTCTGAAATCTACAGTGACTCAGCACAAGGACCAATCAATTCTCACAAATTTTATTTAGAAAACGTCCCATTTGGAGTG
The DNA here is from genome assembly GCA_963565745.1 of Phengaris arion. Lineage (NCBI taxonomy): Eukaryota > Metazoa > Arthropoda > Insecta > Lepidoptera > Lycaenidae > Phengaris > Phengaris arion. The sequence goes on along the minus strand of OY751444.1, from coordinate 2,352,113 downwards.
GTAAAAAGAAATATGGTATATTTCCTTGTGTTGTAGGTATATATGAGTCATATAGTTCCAATAGCCGCCAACTCCACACGGGACAAATTTTCAGTAGAGGCAAAAAACGGTTTCTCTGTCAATTTAATACTTTTTTAGCAGTTTAGTGGTTATATTATTTGAGAATATAATTTTAATTCGATTTAGACACTGTTTTACGAAATATTATTATGTAAAAACGAGTTATTTGTATGTTAAAGATGGACCTGGTGGATTTTGAAATTAATCACTGTAGTTGGCGGATTATGGAACTAAATATGAGTGGATTTAGCGGGCTTTGTACCTAACTGTCGTTTTATTCAGATACAGGATGCTTAAATAAAGGTGATAAATTTTTGTCACATTTTTATTATCAATTAAAGAGAAAATTTAAACAAATTGACTATTTTCTTCTACCATTTCGCACTCATAATCATTTTCAGTATTTTGAACTTGATTGCCGTTATTAAGAAAAGCCAGCTCAGCAGTATGGTAAAAACTTAAATCAGTTAAATCCCGCCAATGCTCTCCATAATGTTTCTCTAATAACTTGCAGACATCATTCACCTCATCCTTTTTCAAGTTTGTGCCTACAGGTAGTGCGATGGGTGATATGCTAGAAACAGATTTACCTTTCTTAGTCACAAGCTTTTTTTCAACTCTTTCGTTTCTATAATTTTCTTCTCCTTGAATAGCAACATTAGTTTTTCCTTTAAATAACAAAAACCTCTTTGAAAGGTTAAAACCGAAATGCCAATTACCTGGAGGTCTTAGTACATTGTTGGTCTCAGCTTTCCAATCTAGAACAGGCACTTCTTCTGACAAGTGAAATGTTTTCGCATAAAGTTTTAAAATTGCAACATACTCCTCCGGCTTCATGATCACTTCTTTTCTCCGAATGTCCTTTTCTATTTTGGCGAAAACCCTATCGGCTGGTAGAAAAGAGTGACCGACTACTGGGAATATTATTTCCATTTTTTTCAAATGAGGAGGTGCATCCGAATATAACCACTTGCTACACATGCCAATGAGTATTGTGTTTTTATTCTGGCCACCACAGGCGTCTGCAAATAGTCTTACCTTTTTACAATGTATGGGTATGCTTAGGCTTTTCAAAGCGTGGTAAACGGCACTAGCTATTTCATTTGATCCTTTTGGCCTCTCTGTCTCGTACCAATAGTAGGACCATACATTCTCAGTAGTTAACTTACTTTTAGAATTCCCGATTACAACAGTGAAATTATAAAAATTATACTGCCTGCTAAAGTAAGCTGACTGATCAGGAAGTTATGGCAGACAATGGTTCTTTTGGCAATCAAAAGACAGTGTCATCACTTGATCGTCGTCATCCTTCAGTAAGCTATAAAAAGCTGCAGCTCTCAAACTATGCACTCGTTTAGCGACCATTAAAGACTGCTTTTCTTCATTAGTTTTAGCCACCTTTATACTATCTAATAGTTCGGTACAGCGAGAACACACGTCAGTCCGGGGATTTCCAAAACCAATGTTGTAGTTTACATTCAATTCTTGTCTGAAAAAAGACTGCTTAACTTTAAGTTCTGGTTCATCTACACTGTTATTGTAAAAACGCCACATTTTTTTAATATTGAGATCACTACTCAAGTACAATCTTCCTGCTGATTTTCCTCGGCAATAATGGGATTCTCTGCATTGAAAAGACTGAATAAATGTGTTTATAGCGGCACGTTTCATTTCATTTTTTTGAGATCGACGATCTCCACCACTATTCTCTTTTGCTATTGCGCCTGAAGCCTGGTGTGATCTTTGTAAAACTCCAGTAATTCTGTCCTTTTTCACGTTTAAAATAGACATAAAAGCTTTTTTGCAGACACGCACATTCTTTCTGTCTGTTTTTTTGTAAAGATAGTATGTTACACTCATGTTTTTCAAGCCTCGGGTACCAGATTTAGGCCGATGTCTTTGAGTGGTTTTTGTTACACAGTACTTCAAAATAAAGTTATCTTGGTATATTTTATTGCTTTTAGCATAAAAATTCTTGTGTATATTTAGCAAGTCACTCATTGAAAAAGAGCCACACTTTAAACTTTTTGTATTATGTCTACATTGTGGAAAAACTGGCAAATTATTGGGGGTGTACCTGAAAAAAAAAATGTTAAGGAGTAACATCCGTCATAAGTAGATGACACTGAATGCAAAGCTTCATGTCCATGCTGCTAAGTGCTAACCGTTAACCTTCGTGTCATGCTAACTATATAAAAATAAAATATATAAATAAAATTATATTTTCATCGCAAATGAACTTAGATTCAAAATTTTAACTCCGAATGATAAGAGAAAGTGGTTATAAAAGCTTGTAATATTAATACGTAAACACGGATTACCATGTCAACGGAAAATTGTTTTTGTTTTTACACTTAAATTATAAAATATAAATTAGGTATAAACAGTTTTCTCAGTTATGTAATAAAAAAAATGTGAGCGCTGATGTTGTCACTGTCAACAAGTATAATCACTCTGTATACGAGGGCGGGTCAATAAGTCCGTGACTTTTAGAATAAAACACAGATTTTTTGATAAATAAATCATTTTATTTTTCAACGTAGTCCCCCTTGAGCTCTATACGCTTCTCCAATTTTTTTATCCCTTCCAAAAAATATGATTTGTCGAGGTCCTCAAAATAGGCCTTTGTTTGCGAGATGACTTCAACATTGGAGTCAAATCTTTTTCCACCGAGCCATTTTTTCAGGTTTGGGAACAAGAAGTAGTCACTCGGAGCCAAATCTGGAGAATAGGGTGGATGTGGGAGCAATTCATAGCCCAATTCATGGATTTTTTTCTTGGCCAAATGAGGTCGGTTTTTTTTCAAATCCTCATTGAAGCGGTCCAATAAGTTGGCATAATATTCCTCATTAATTGTTCTTCCCTTTTGAAGATAGTCAATGTGGATTATCCCACGTGCATCCCAAAAAACAGTCGCCATAACTTTATTGGCTGACAAACCCACCTTGGCCTTCTTTGGCGCCGATTCACCCTTAGAAACCCACTGTTTTGACTGTTGTTTGGTCTTTGGTGTGTTGTGATCCATGTTTCGTCCACGGTTACAAAACGGCGCAAAAACTCCTCCATATTGTGATTAAACAACGCCAAACCTTCCTGTGAAGTTGTTACACGATTGCGTTTGTGGTCGACTTGCGGAAAGCTTTCTCATGCCCAAGTGATCATTCAAAATTGAAACCACTGAGCCATGCGAGATGCCTATGGCTTCCACAATCTCTTGCACTTTCAATCTTCGGTCGGCCAACACCATATCGTGAATTTTTTCGATTGTTTCGGGTGTAGAGACCTCAACTGGGCGTCCAGGACGTTCGGCATCTTCAGTGCTTGTACGGCCACAACGAAATTCAGTAAACCACTTTTTTACCATTGAAATCCATGGTGCAGAGTCCCCATAGTATTTATCAAGCTTAGCCTTGGTCTCGGTAATGGTTTTTTTTTCGCAAAAAATAATGCTTAATAAGCACACGAAATTCACTTTTTTCCATTGTTTCCTTAAGTTACTGGATAGTCTGATAAAGATAGCTGTAAAACACAAACTAACTGACGCAGCAAGTTCAAATTTTTATAGGAGTCAACTGACAGATGCCTGTTGATAGGAGTAGTGTTGCTTTTTCAGTAAGGAGGTTAGAAATTCAAAAAGTCACGGACTTATTGACCCGCCTTAGTAAATTACACTAGCCCAACAAAACTGACAAACTTTAACATACCTTTCTTCCTTCATTTCGTTCCTCGCCAACCATTGGAATGAAATGGCGTGTCGCGTCATTTCGCGGCATCGTGGTATCGAAATAAAGTAACATGAATTCTAATGTCATTGAAATAAGATTCAAAATAGCTTGATTAGTACCTAATAAAAAAAGCTGTACCATGCCGGCCCTTAGTTGCCGAAAAAACGAATGCACTGGGATGATAATTACAGTAACACCCTGAACCTTCCGAGTTAAGAAATATGTAATTATCTTAACATGACAAAACGGGAAACAATCATAAACCTTCTGCGTCTAGGATGACACCATTTTGATAAATGAAACACCCTGTTTCAAATTCATAACGGAATCGAGTGTAAATTAAAAAGTACTCACTGCTCAGTGTCCGGCTGCGTCTTCTTGTATTTAGTCTTGCGGCCAGTTACAGACATACTTAATCACTTGTTTGAAACAATGCAGGCACAAACACTCAACGATTTAATGTTTTTTATTGTTTTTTTTCGAGAGCGACGATGTGGTAGACCCGTGACGTCTCTGACACAATAATAAATCAAAATGGCGGACATGGCGTCACTGACTGTGATTGGTCAATTGAGTGGACATAGAACACTCAAGCACTTAACTTCTGTTGCGAAGTAGGATATCAAACAAACACTGGACATAGAACAAATAAGCACAAAATTTTCATTGCGGTGTCGTGTCACAAATAATATTTAGAAACCTTCTAAATATTATTTTTGTTGTTTTAAAAGCAAAAAGTTGCACTGAGACGACGATACTGTAAGTCGAGTTGGAGTGGAGTTGACGTTGAGTTGCTGTAATGTGCTACGACCTTTATGCGGGAATCGAACCCGCGATCTCCTAAGTGGCAGGCAGATACACTGGCTACTATGGCATCTGGTCATCAATAAAAAACTTGTTATTATTAAATCTGAACTGGGAGTGGTTTTTAATTTGTGAAATCTTTTACTATACAAGCTTCCGCCCGCAGTTCTACCGCATCCCGTGAAAGCTACTTCGCGCACCCAGATTAAAAGTCACCTTTAGTCTTCCTCAATAAATGAGCTATCTAACAGTGAAAGATTATTTCAAATTAGACCTGGAGATCGACCTTGGTGATTGGATTGGTTCTTTAGATTAGCATGTTCAAGAAAACATACAAACAAACAAAATCTTTAGCTTTATAATATTAGTATTGATAAAATAATGCAATGTGAAAACATTATGTAATAAAGTTCATTTACCTGCTGGGTAGCCCATATTTGATGCTACAGTTTGGCTGAACAGTTGTGTAGCAAATTTCACCTTCATCCTTGGAATTTTAGAGGTCAGGACAGTGGGAGTCTGTCAATTTTGGCACCAGTCTTATGCCTTTGTAGCCTGGGTTTTCTTGGTGCAGTGCTGTTATGTATTCCCACTTTGCCATTAGAATTTTGTTGTCTTTTTTGTATTGTAGATTTTTTGTTATTAAATTATTTCGTATACATTTCATTAAGTGAGGTGGGTCGTACAAGGGAATGATTTTCTGGTTATTTATTAAAATAATATTTCTCTCAGGTTCTTCTGATTTTCTTAAGAGAATAAATACCTCTTGTTACTTGCAACAGGTATTTAATACAGTCTACATTATGTGTTCCTTGGTCGCACACTGTTGCTACCACATTAAGACCAGCATTTTGAAGTTCTGTGATGACAGCCTTTAATTGTTTTGCCAGTTCTGGTCCCTTCGTGGCAGACTAAGAAAAGGTGTACGCAACAGTTTGCATGTAATTTTTTATAAGTCCTCTTATCATAAATACCTGCGCATGATCTGCATACTCAGGCAGTGTCTCTTGCCCATTGGTTACGAACCCACTCACTCTGTCTTTTCTTTCATTGTATGCCACATTCGGTTTTAGTGACATTTCGTCAAAAAGAACAACACATAATTTGTGTTCTGGTTTCATTTTAAGTGTGGCTTTTTTTATTTGTGCCATCAAATTTTTATTGATACCAGCATTTATATCTGCCGTATTAATTAATTTTATTAAAATTTGACGTGATGGAAGGATAAAGATTTTCCTCAGGAATCTGTATCCTTTTCGGCTTTGTTTGAGCATAGTCAAAGCTACAATTTTTTCCTCTAATGTGAAACGCCGGCATTTTTTTTCTAGAGTTTCCAAAAATTGAGGGTTTGTGGTAATATTTTGCAGGGCCTTGATCTTGATTGCCTGCGTTTTAACCTTGCTACGGCAATTGCTGAGTTTCACACCAACTTGCAACATTTTCTGATTCAGAGCACTCTCAGTTTTCGTAACAGCAACCTGTTTTACCGCCTTCTTACTAACACATTTTACGTGTATGTAATGCAGAAATATTCTGCAATTTTTATTCATATGATTCTTATTATTTTTTCAGTGCATCGCAACATACACGTAAAATGTGTTAGTAAGAAGGCGGTAAAACAGGTTGCTGTTACGAAAACTGAGAGTGCTCTGAATCAGAGTACATATGAGTGGCATAGCATCAAAGCTAGTTGTGTGTCAAATTATCCAATCATCGAATTATGTATTAAGTCTATAAATCAGTAGTTATTAAACCATGATAGCGTAACAAGCAAACTCAGATTTGCACCTCTACATTTTCTTCTTATATATATATATATATATATATATATATATATATATATATATATATATATATATATATATATATATATATATATATATATATATATAATAAGGATATCGAAATTTTAGGACTTATGCATATGACATATAAATGTAATTTTACAAACTGTATTTCATCAATCACTCTTGTCTTAAGGGATAGGTTTATAGAGAGGCTAGGTTACTTTAATCATTAATAAAATTATATCTTAGCAACAGCACAAATAATTCAATTAAAGATGCTTTTAGGGTAAGTTAGCGCATTTATCGAGAGAGGCTACATTTTATCCGGGCGCATGAAGGAGTTCCCACAGAACGGTGTAAAATAATTGCTGATTAAAAGCTTGTATGTAGGATCCATCACCAAGATTATCTTTCATTTGTACATCTTCTATTGAACTTTGTGAGTGTATATATAGATGCACAGGTTCTGTAAATAATAGTATTGAGTTATTAGTATCTATTATTATTACATCATTTATTGCTAGTGTCTATCTATCAATTACACGATTTTGCAATATGCTGTCTTCATTGATGCCTTTAAACACTTGCACTTGGTTCAATATTCATATTGGATTTTGAAATAAATACTATGTACAAATATGTTGACATTATCAAATAGAAATAAATATTAAACAAAACAATGTAATACAAAAGTAAAATAATTTAAATATGGTAATGGTTTTTTGTACGCCTAAGTGAGAGTAGTAGAAATCATAATTGACATGTACCTCGAAAACTAGATGTTATGGATACCACATAATATTATGTTTGGAACATTTGATCTATGATTCATTACCTATTTATTCATTCAGTTAAGAGGGTATCAAAATTGTGTAATGCAGTGCTATTTAAGTATTACAACAAATTTAAAGTAGCAAAGGATCTTTGGTACATATGACATTCAAAAGTTACTCATTTTCAGCCTAATTTGTAGGAATAAATGATCTTTGAAATAAAATGTACATTTCAAATGCACTTGAAACATTTTTGCAGGAAACAACAGTTTTGTGTAACCAGTGAATGTGGTGTATGAAGCATGTATTTACATACATATATGTAAATGTATTTATGCATAAAAAAGAATTGCTCGTTTATATGTGCATCGACGGTCCCTACGTATATAAAGACATGTCGAAAATAGATTTTTTTTTATTGTATAATTGGCTTAAGATTATCTGTGCGCACATACTTACTGACATACGATTTTTTTTTAATTTTATTTATTTACCTTGTTTTATAAATTGTATAAGGGTCAGGCCGCCAATTTTTGCTGATGTGGCGTAGAAGTATTGCGTAGGTAGCGTTGACACTTCTACGCAACGGTGACGTTGGGTGGCGTAGAATAGTGGCGAATAATTGTAAGGGTAGTAATACACATTATTTTTTTTGAAAAATATATATTATTATCATTACTTAAATGTTTTTTTTTTATGTTTATATAAAAAATATATTATTATACGTAGGTACCTCTATTATAAGTACAGCCTTATTTGGTATTAATCATAGAATAGGAACATAAGAGGTAGGTACTTTGGTTCTTTGGCACTATAATCATAATAGTTATAGAAACAAACTAAGGCCACAGATTATATATAATAGTTACTAGCGTAACTAAGGCACTTCAATCTTAGAATAATACCTACTTAGGTAAATTATAATCACAGAATAAGTACAAACTTTAATAGGTACTTATATAATCATAGAATAGGAACAATAAGATTTTTATCATTGGCACTTACCTATATCTTAGAATAGGAACGAAATTAGATAAGGTAAATACTATAATCATTAATCATAGAATAGGAACAAACGTTATACAATCACAGATTAAAAACTAACTTAGTTACCCGTATCTTTATAGGCTTTTGCCTATTCAAACCGGAGCGGTATCCGTTACCGCCGTGGGTATCGGTATCCCGATGATCCCGGTACGTGATTATCGCCTTAATCGCGTTCATTATTAGCGCGTTAATCGCGTATCCATCGGGATACCGCTACCCACGGCGGTAGCGGATGCCGCTCCAGTTTGAATAGGCCTTAAGGTACTTAAAGATGACCTATCAATTCGTTACGGCGCTTAGGAACCGTTCGTTAAATTCAGTATTAAAATCATGAAACGCACGTTTTTCTTTCACAGTACAGGTAGTCACCTACTCAATTTTTATGTTTAAATGGTATATGTCGAAGGTTTAGATTCCTCTTTTTCTGATATTGGTTTTTTCAGAACTTCTTCAATATCCGATTCATATACGATAGATACGTCTTCAATAATGGGAAAAGCGAATCTCCCATTACCTTTGTTACGTAGAAATTTCACTTTATAACTATTATCGTATATATTTGTGACTTCTCCAATACAATGTTTTGTTGTTTTTTCAGTGAGAAACTTTACCAGCACATGAGAACCTTCATTTATTTTTATTTCCTTACCCTTGTCTTCATTCTCATCACTGATTGGTATACTGCTCTCATCATTAACTTTTTTAGTGTCATCATTAACTTCTATTGTCAAACCCATATGATCAAGATCATTCGAAGTATCATCAAGATCATTTAAAGTATCATCTGATGTGTCATAGATGGAATAACTATCAGACGCATTATTATCTTCTTCAGAATCATTGGTATCGCATCTCTTTTCGGTGGTTTCTGAGTTTTCAAGCGTTTCTTATTTTGAAAGTCGTTTCCATCACAAATTCCTTCGTTTTTTCGTTCTATCAAAAAGTTTTCCATTTGTTCGTCTACAAATTCACTCTTTATGTAGTCTTAATTTTCCGTTATAGTATTAGTCTCCAAATTTGCATTAGATTCGCCAGTGTTTAATTGTATAAATTCTCCTGTTTTCCTCATCTAGAAAAACATCTAAATTGGATATGTTATGATTTGTGTTTGATTTTTCATTTAAATCAAATACGTGTAAGGAAGGATTATAACATTCACATTTCCCTTGCAAACTTTGGCATAAACACGATAGAACGCGATGCTTCACAGCAAATTGTGCATGTGTGATTAGTTGGTGTATTTTCATCGTGTCGCGGATAGGGTTCAATTTGCTTACAACATTTTTATCCAAAGGCTGTATGTCATCAGGTGGTATCAAAAATATTTTTACTGACGAATCTGTGGCCTGTAAAACTTCAAATGCCCTTTGTGCGTCTGGAATATCTAGCCCATGGGAAACCTCAAAATCTAAAGCCCTTTTGACGCTTCCGCCAATCCCGTGAGCAGCGCCTTTCCTATGAGAAGCTTCAAAAAACGACCAGGTCGCATTGAAGCCAAGCTCATACATTTTCTTGCATAAGAGAAAAAAATTTTTTTTGGCGATATTGCGTAGTAGGTCCATCTGAATGAAAATGAAGAGTATTTATCTGGAAATGTACTGATCGTATATGCTCCAAAATTGGATTTATATGTGCCCAAATGGCTTCCGGGCCATGAGCGTTTTCAAATGAAACGGAGTAAAAGGAGAACGGTTTTACATTTTTTAGGTATAGTACTCCTGTGTGTAATGTAATTTGTTTCTTGGATGCACCAAAATGCATTGCTTGAACTTCCTCGTTGTATTTGCACACCCAATTGTCTTAAAAGTCTATATGAATGGCCGCTTTGTTACTATCCAAATTTTCTATGCAGAGCTTATATTGTTTGTATTGGTGGCGTACATTGAAAACGTGTCTTTTAAAAGTTTTTAGCCCGACGTTAAATAAATCGATCAGTTCCCTAATGCTTCCAGTTTTTTCCATCTTGACCATTCGTTTTGCAGTTTTAGTATCGCCCTTTTCATCATAAACATGGTCTTTTAAAGTCCAAGCAAACCATTTCACTATTTTGTTGCTAACAATTTGGTCATCGATTTCCATTACGTATTCTGCACAAGCATTGCACTCGACATATATACACTGCTTTAATGTTTGGTTACAAACAAAACTTGACATTATGAGATTGAGATCATTGTTTTCAAATACACCCGCTTATTTCAAAGCGTTGACTAGAAATTGCATGTTAGCATGTTTAAGACAGGCACATGTTTCCAAGCTTTTCAAGCTAGGAGCCACAACGTAAAAGGGCCTGTGCTTTTTAAATGTGCTAAAGCTCATTTTCTCAACTTCATTCACATACTTTTCATGTAGATTTCTGAGTTTATCTAATAAGTATCGCTTTTGTTTTTCACTTTTTGTATATGTAAGACATTACTTTTTCCCGGCACTTGCCCTGCTCACATCGTCTCTTTCATAGAAAACCCTTATCCTTTCTTTTAGTTCTTTCGTTTTGTTTTTATTATGTTCGGTTACGCTTGTTACTTTTAAGCCCGAGATTTTGCGTTAAGTTTGTAGTAATTTTGTATTTCTTCACAAATTGATTGTCCACTACATTCTTTAATACCTTTTTTTTCAGAATTTAGGCTCGATTGATAGGTCCGCTTTAACGAGTCTGTGAGAACGTTGTATTCAAATATTTTTTGTTTTATTTCTTCCTTTTTAGTTGTTTCAATATTAGATGTATCAAGATGATTTTGCACAAATTCAGTACTTCTTTTTAGTGGAGTGTCGTATTGGCTTTGGTCAGCAACGATCGCGGCTTCCTTTTGCTCTTCTTCTATTTTAGTTAATCCCATAAGTTGTTCTGTTACCATTTGATATTTTTTCTTTAAATCACGCATTTTTCTTTTGAGTGAGTTAAATCCTTTTTCCAAATTTAGGACTTTTTCCTGTAATTTAGTGTTCTCTCTTCGCATAATATTAGCAACATTCCTTTGTAATCGTTTTATATCTATTTTATTATTTTCTTTGGTCGATTGTAAAGTATTAGTTTGTGTTGTAGAAGTTTGTTCCTGAGAGGCGATATCTTGCACCTGATAACAAAATACAGTAATTTATAATGTGATAACCTCAATTAAACCTGTAATCTTTCTATCTCTTCATACTTATTGATTCTTCCTACCTTCTTTCGATACGTAACATATCTATACTAATATTATTGTATGGGGACTGTATTTTTCCACTAGGTTTTCACCGCCGGCTCTGATAAGACTCGAAGATAGCAAGGTTACACCAATTCGGGCAGAGCGGGGGCGATAAAGAAAAACACTGATTTGAGGAGAACATTTTTCACAAAAAGTCGTTAGCTTACCTGGCTCAGGGCAATGCCGTATAGAGAGCCCAAATGTACTCTTCCCACATTCCTATATGCTATCTCTCTCTTAACTCTCTATACGGCTATTTTCCACAATTTTCCCTTATTTACCATGAGCCAGGATAAGTAAAACGCATAATGTAAAATTCTTTATTTACCATAAACCAATACATAATCACACAGTTTAAATATACACTTAGCATTACATGGTTAAAAAATGCAAGTTTATTAAAGCCATATAATTTCTTCACTGTAATCTCAATTTCCTTAAATCTATTTACATTACAAGTTATATCTACGTTATTTACTTTAGCCACTAATTTTTCTTATATACAACACTAGTTTTCCAATTAAAACAAGCTATGGTTAAACCACAGAGCCATGCGAGATGCCTATGGCTTTCACAATCTCTTGCACTTTCAATCCCTTGGTCAAAACAATGAATATCTAAGTATTACGGACTTATCATCTGACTCTGAGCATGAACACAGAAGCTTTGATTTATCCAGCGAAATCGAACAATCGAACCAGAAAATATTAGCGAAATGAAAAAAAAGCTTGTTATCATGTCATTATTACTACAAAACACTCAAAATGAATTAGACAATATAATAATAAAGGGTTTTCCAATAAGAGGTGTTATTTTGATATTCAAAGAAAAATGCCATTTTTTATTATAAATCATCAGATGTTTATTTCATTACAAAGAGGAAGGTATGCCGTTAATAGTGGAAAATAACATCAGGCAAATGACCACCACGGCCACGCTTACAGGACAAAATCCTTTTCATGAAATTTTCCATAACTAAATCGCAAAGTGGCTGCTCTATGTCCTCGATAGCCTCACGAATTCCATCTTTGAGGTCTTGAATCGATACTGGGCTGTTGGCGTAGACCTTCTCCTTCACGTGGCCCCAAAGAAAGAAGTCGCAAGGTGTTAAATCACAAGATCTCGGTGGCCAATTGTGATCACCTCTTCGAGAGATAACACGGTCCGGAAACTTTTCCCTTAAAAGATCAATGGTTTCGTTGCTTGTGTGGCACGTAGCGCCGTCTTGTTGAAAGTGAACGTTGTCCAGATCAATACCATCCAATTCCGGCCATAAAAAATCGTTAATCATCTCTTGATAGCGCAATCCATTCACCGTAACTGTTGCGCCAGCCTCATTTTCGAAAAAGTAAGGTCCAATGACTCCGCCGGACCATAAACCGCACCAAACAGTCACACGTTGAGGATAGAGAGGCTTTTCAACAATAACTCTTGGGTTTTCTGAGCCCCAGATGCGACAATTTTGCTTGTTGACGAAGCCACCGAGGTGGAAATGGGCCTCATCACTGAAGATGATTTTTCGATGGAATTCCGGATCATTTTCATGCATTTCAACGACCCAATCAGCAAAGTCACGACGTTGTTGATGATCGGCCGGCTTGAGTTCTTGTGTTAACTGGACTTTATAAGCCTTAAGACCCAAATCTTTATGCAAAATACGGTGTAATGACGTTTGTGGAATACCTAATTCCAAAGAACGACGAGGAATGGACAAACCTGGGTTTTCTTCAACACTTTCGGCTACAGCAGCAATATTCTCGGCTGTTCTTGAGCGACGTGCACGGGTTTTATTCTTCTTATCACTAACTTGTCCCAACAGCTCGAATTTTTCCACCAATTTCTGTATTGCGGTCCGACAAGATGCTTCACGACGACCCAAAAATGTTCGAGTTTTACGAACCGTCTCTGCCAAATTTTCACCATTTTTATAGTGAATTTTAATAATTTCAATGCGTTGTTGAAGCGTGTATCGTACCATTTTTATTAATGGCGTAGTTTCTACTTGTCAAATGCCAAGAAATGACAGCTTCAAAAGTGACATCTACCGAAATAGCGGGCTATTCAAAATAACACCTCTTATTGGAAAACCCTTTAGAAAATAATACATTATAGAAGGAAATAATAAATTTAAGACAACAGTTGGATACCTTAAAATTAGTATGTACCAGTCCAACAATAAAGACGCCCGCAAATAGATCAACAAAAATGACTAAAATACAAAACAATAGCAAAATTATGTCTACAAATTCCAATTCCATTGAAAAGGCGGTACAAACAGAAAGTATAAGGGCTTGTACACAAAACTGCGATGCGACGCGATGCGAATTCGCAACGCAGAAAGTTGCGATACGAATTGCTGCGATGCGATTTCGTGCGGCAAGGCATCCTCCAGGGTGACCATTCTTTCGACGACCGTCAACCTTACTGGACGTATTTTGATAACTAGATCGTGACATGGATCGTAAAAAGAAGTGTGCACTTTTGTTATTGCTTTGGAGATACAGGCAAAAGAAACAAAGAAGATTTTGGGTTCATCCATTTATTACTATTATGAACCCCAAAGGGAACTATTTTCATCAAAAATATGAAGCTTTGAAAATGGACGAAAAAAAGTTTTTTGATTATTTTAGAATGAGCATATCTTCATTCGAAGAGCTTTTAAGTTTATTATCACCATGTCTTCTGAAACAATCGTACAAGGGGAGAGTTCCTGTTATGCCTCTGGAAATGATTGGCCTCACTATCCGGTAAGTAAAACAATAATTCTTTACATTAATTTTTATTAAGAAAAGTGTTTTCCAAATAATACAATCGATAAAATTTACGAAAAATCAAAGTCTTCTTCCGTTGAAAGTGTGCTTAATATGCTCGAGTTAGAAAAATCATTACTAGGTGAATCAATTTGATGTGGTATGTTAGATGAATGTGGACGTATCGGTGGCGTTTGTTGAGATGTTGCAAAATTGGGAGTTTGATAGCCACCCTGGTAGTTGCTATTCGCATAGTAGTAGCCATGAGGTTGATGCAATTCTGTTAAAATTTGAAGAACTCTGCTTTGAAAGATCAGTGTTTTATTGTCATCTAATCTTTCAAGTGATGGTAGAATACCTTTAAAAAAAGATATGTGTCTATTCTCCGGTTCCTTCAAAGTCTTTATAATCTCATCTTCAAAATTATTACTCGCCTTCTTTCTTTTTGGTGGCTGTTTTTGGTAACGGTTTTGAGATGTACCTTCTTGATTATCTTGCTCATTTTCTGTTTCATTTATACTGGTAGTCGTCTCATTTTGTAAATTTTTCTTCAGAAATTGCAATTGTTTGTATAGATGGTATTCTTTAATATTTTTTGATCCAGACCCTGACCTACTTGCATCTTTGAGTTTTTTTTCATATTTATTAAAGGTATCCTTAATCCCCCTCCATCTTTGTATTACTGATTGACCTGCAAAAAAAAAGAAAATAAAATTATTTTATTATATTTATAGTAAAGCTAGCAGCTAAGTTAATAGTCCAAGAATATTATTGTTAATATATTATTAATATATATGTATGTTTATGTCGTTTTAGGTTAGTATTCTTTACTTTTCAAAGTTGTTATTTAAATTAATCCTTACTTTATTTTCTATTTATGTTACAGATTCCTAGCAACCGGAGATGAACTCAGAAATATACATTTAAATTATTATCGAGGAGTAAGTACAGTTGCTAAGATAATACGATTAGTTTGTAGCGCAATTTGGAAACATTGTTTAAATGCAAACATACCGAAAATAACGCAACAGCTGCTTGAAGAAATTGCTGCAGACTTTGACAAGAAAGCCAACTTCCCTAACTGTATTGGAGCCGTTGATGGGAAACATATTCGAATTTGTAGTCCCCCAAACAGTGGATCACTTTTTTTTAATTACAAGGGCTACAATTCAATAGTTTTGTTGGCTATTGTTGATTCGAAATACCGATTCATCTATGTGGACATAGGAGCATATGGAAAGGAAAGCGACTCCACTATTTTCCACAACACGAAACTGTACGACTTACTGATGAGAGGTGATTTGCCTACACCAACAGGCCGTTACCGGGCTTTCAAGAACCGGTTCCATTTGTTTTTGTCGGAGACGAAGCTTTTTCTATTTCGAATAATGTCATGCGCCCTTATTCGGGCAAGCATTTGTCTGTTAAACAAAGAGTATTCAACTACCGTTTGAGTAGGGCAAGAAGATATGTCGAGTGTACTTTCGGCATACTGGCCAATAAGTGGCGAATATTTCACCGGCCCATTAACGTGTCATATGATTTTGCAATAGACATTGTCAAGGCTTGTTGCGTATTACATAACTTTGTACTTAACCGTGATGGATTAGAAACCCCTGTTGAAATGGTCATAGATGATTCCGAATTACTACCACTCCAGCAACGGTTGAATGTAGGTAGTCAGGTAGTAAGTGCAAATATAATAAGAAACGAATATTTGGATTACTTTGCTAGTGAAGTTGGGGCATTAAGCTGGCAACTACAAAAAATTTGAGAATACAATGTCGCTTGCATTGTTGCTAGCTTTCTAACCGAAGTAATAAGTGTAATAAGTAAATAGAACAGGTACAAAAGGATCACATCGCAAAGACAAAATGTATATGTGGGATAGCAACATTATAACAGAGAGAGAGAGAGAGAGAGAGAGATAGACCATATGCAAGGTGATGTATGAAAGAATGAGATAAACATTGTTAGAGGAATGAGAAACGTAAATAGGGTTAGGTACAGGTGTGAAAGAGATACAATTTAAGATGGCGACAAGAAATAAAAGACGTCTGTAAAGACGCGTACGAAATATTCGAATAAAACGAAGAAATAAGAAGAAATTACTTTTATTCACAATAGTGGTATATGTATAGAATATTTGATTTGTAGGTAGCTTAAGTAAAAAGAAGTTGCAATAAATGTATTTGTCTACTTACCAAGTTTAGTTTTTTCATTGTTTTCTTTTTCCTCGAAATTAGGAAATAAATTTCTACATACGTTCTTCCAAGCTTCTTGTTTAATGAATTTATTTTTATAATCTTCGTTACTAGTGTCCCAAAGAACAGGGCACTCCTCAATCAGTGATATAAAAAAATCAACGTCGTACTCTGTCATTTTGTTTACATTAAGTATACGTCTTGCCCACGCGCTGTCTCAAAGTTAACTAAAAATGGCGTCAACAAATGTGACGTAACATCGCAGAAATGCGCGATGCGAATCAATTCGTAAGTTCTTGCGATGCGTCGTGCGAGCTCGCAGGTTTTTGCGGTGCGACGTCGCATCGCAGTTTTGTGTACGAGCCCTAAAATCGACTTTACAAAAAGAAAATTTAAATACTAATTATAATAACTGCAACATTGATAAAAAATAGAAAACCAACAAAAAAAATTTATACATATTTGGAGCAAGCCAATTTACTGGTATAGCAAACATGTTAAGAAAACAAAGACAACATAACCCGTACGAAAATTTTGAAATAATATCCCTTATCAAGACCGGTGCAAACACTAAAGAAATTTTGAAAACGCCGTATTTATTTAATATTACACACTCAGATAAAATAAATTTAAGCGTAGGACAACATGACAAAAATCCCATGAAAATTATGTCGGAGTTATGTGGTTTTCTCAAGGCATCAAAAATAACATGTCTATGGTATAAACGGGGGTGAATATAAATGTGCAGTATCCGCAGAGGTCCGTAGAAATGAAAAAAGCAGACTTACAGTTCAGCGTATATTGTCCGAGCACACACCACACACCAGCTTATACACAATATGACAGAAGGCGCAGGAAAGAAGAAAATACACTTTATAGCACAAGATAGTCTTAGGGGCAAAAGGCACAGTTCAGATGGGATAGCAAGCACAGCGTAATGTCTATAGTCTAAAGCTTAAGCGAGTGACATACGTTCCGCGTCGATACCAAGCGATGACTGCTAAACGTCCTCTACTGCGCGTACGTTGCCGCTCCAGGCTAGAACCGGTTTTCGAGCCAGCGCAGGGAACGGGTCGATAAATTGCTATCGATAAATTGACGTATCGATATCGACGAGTTGGTTTGCACTTACATACATGTATATATATGTTATATAATATATATGTATATAATATATGTGTAGAATATTGATGTAAATAAGTAATAAATGAAAAGGATAAATGTGTATGTAGGCCACATGTCCTATATTAATTCTTAGTGTTATTAAAAATGTATATCTTAATTAATGGAAACTAAATAACGATTAGAATAACATGTAAAAACTATTCTAACTGTCATTTTGTAAATCTTAGCAATATTCATGTAATAAACAAAAAATAAATTCTTAAATTATAACTCTCGAAAGAATAATCCAAAAATGATATTACAACGAACATTAAAAAAAAAAAACAGAATGTTTACATACAATATTATTACTAATCAAAAACAACACACACATTATTATATTAAGCGTAAAAATCATCTTTATTTATTTATTTATTGAAAAGCACAATACACAGTACAATCAAAATAATACAAGGCGGTTGTTTACATTGGTATCTAAGCTGGATTGTAACGTAAAACTATGTGCATACTACTAATCTAAATTTATTAACAAGTTTTAACATCTAACAATCAATCAAGATCTTACTAAACCTAACTATTATAAAATATGTAACACTGACGATAAAATACAAAAATACATTACTGACTATTTTAAACCAAAAGATATTTTTCGTGACAAGCCAAAAGCAACAAATTAAGATTATACATCAAAACATTGCTAGCTTCCCTGCTAAAATCATATGATAAAGAACCTGATGTAATATGCCTAACTGAAACTTTTATTGAAAAAGTAACAGTTAAAAACATTAATTTAAATAACTACACTTTAGCATCGTATTACAGTAGGTCAAAAAAACAAAAAACTGTTTGCATACTTACTAAGGCGGGTCAATAAGTCCGTGACTTTTTGAATTTCTAACCTCCTTACTAAAAAAGCAACACTACTCCTGTCAACAGGCATCTGTCAGTTGACTCCTATCAAAATTTGAACTTGCTGCGTCAGTTAGTTTGTGTTTTACAGCTATCTTTATCAGACTATCCAGTAACTTAAGGAAACAATGGAAAAAATGAATTTCGTGTGCTTATTAAGCATTATTTTTTGCGAAAAAAAACCATTACCGAGACCAAGGCTAAGCTTGATAAATACTATGGGGACTCTGCACCATCGATTTCAATGGTAAAAAAGTGGTTTACTGAATTTCGTTGTGGCCTTACAAGCACTGAAGATGCCGAACGTCCTGGACGCCCAGTTGAGGTCTCTACACCCGAAACAATCGAAAAAATTCACGATATGGTGTTGGCCGACCGAAGATTGAAAGTGCAAGAGATTGTGGAAGCCATAGGCATCTCGCATGGCTCAGTGGTTTCAATTTTGAATGGTCACTTGGGCATGAGAAAGCTTTCCGCAAGATGGGTGCCGCGTTTGCTCACAGTCGACCACAAACGCAATCGTGTAACAACTTCACAGGAAGGTTTGGCGTTGTTTAATCACAATATGGAGGAGTTTTTTAACCGTGGACGAAACATGGATCCATCACAATACACTAGAGACCAAACAACAGTCAAAACAGTGGGTTTATAAGGGTGAATCGGTGCCAAAGAAGGCCAAGGTGGGTTTGTCAGCCAATAAAGTTATGGCGACTGTTTTTTGGGATGCACGTGGGATAATCCACATTGACTATCTTCAAAAGGGAAGAACAATTAATGGGGAATATTATGCCAACTTATTGGACCGCTTCAATGAGGATTTGAAAAAAAAACGACCTCATTTGGCCAAGAAAAAAGTTCTTTTTCACCAAGACAATGCAAGGGTGCACACATGTGCAGTTGACATGGCAAAAATCCATGAATTGGGCTATGAATTGCTCCCACATCCACCCTATTCTCCAGATTTGGCTCCGAGTGACTACTTCTTGTTCCCAAACCTGAAAAAATGGCTCGGTGGAAAAAGATTTGACTCCAATGATGAAGTCATCTCGCAAACAAAGGCCTATTTTGAGGACCTCGACAAAACATATTTTTTGGAAGGGATAAAAAAATTGGAGAAGCGTTGGACAAAGTGTATAGAGCTCAAGGGGGACTACGTTGAAAAATAAAATGATTTATTTATCAAAAAATCTGTGTTTTATTCCAAAAGTCACGGACTTATTGACCCGCCCTCGTATTAAAAAAAGTACATTCTCTTATTATAATAATATTGAATGTTGTTCTGCAATTGATAATGATTTTGAATGTTGTGGCATAGAAATTTTTGACTTAAATCTGGTTATCATGTGCTTATACAGAATTGAGTGAGTAGTACATTTTTCCAAAAGTTTGATTCTTTGTTATAAAACATAACCAAAAAATCAAATAAAAAGCTAATAATTGCTGGTGACTTTAATATTAATTTACTAAAAATAAATAAGGACTCAAATGCACTGCGTGACATTTCAAGTAATTATAATTTAATAATTAACCTACTAGACACTTGACATGTATAGATAATATATTAAGTAACTTATTGCATGCCAAAACCGAATTTTTACACTTAGACCTTTCGGACTTTATTTCGGGAACAATAGAAGCATGCAACTTAAATAAATGCCACTATAACTACAAAAGAGAATATAAAAATGATAACATAAAAAATTTAAAAATTACTTAGCAAACATTTCTTTTGATGAATGTTATTTGTTAAAAAACTTTAATAAAGCGTTTAACAGCTTTTGTGATTTATTCATAATGCTATATAAGCTCTACTTCCCTTTAGTCTGCTTAAAGGTAATAAATGCACATACAGTACTCACTGGATAAACAAAAGGCTTAAAAAAAGTTGCAAAATAAAACGAAAATTACAATTTAGCTATTATCGGGAAAAAAATATATCAACAAAAAACAAATACAAAAAATATAGTAAAATATTAAGGACTGTTTTAGGCTTGCAGAAATACATTCACATACAAAATATGTTGCTAAAGCTAAAAATAAATGCAGAGCCTCTTGGAATATTGTTAAAAATTGCTCTAACAAAGGTAACGAAATAAAATTTATTACAGAATTAAATAATACCATAATAGATACACCACGAGCCATAGAAAATACATTTAATTAATATTTTATTACAACTTCTAACATAAATATAACTTCCAATATATAATTAATGAATAATTATAAATTGACATTATTTGCAGATGATATATCAATACTATTTACGTATAAAAATCGGACGTGAATAAAATCGAAATTGACATTAATTTAACACTTGGACATTTAATTGAATAGCTAACATCTAACAATCTAAAAATTAATCTTAATAAAACTAGGTACATACAATTTAGAACTTATAATAAAATACCGTTACGACTAAAAATAGCATATAGTGATGAAATTATAGATGAAGTTGATGAGAACTTGTTTCTGGGCATTATCAAATTGATACTGTAACTGGCATGCACACATAGAAAAAGTTTGTTCAAAACTGGACAGAGTCGTATTTGTCTTACGTAAACTGATGTCGCAGCTTGTAAAAATAAAATTTTGACGGAGAGAAAATGTCACTCGGCTTTTTGAAAAATAATGGTATCGAGGACTGAGGTTCCGCTCACATCCTTCGTGCAGTATAGCCGCGCGTTTTCCTATAAAGGAATACTTTGATAAAGAAGCTATTATGGCGCTTATGGCCTATCACGGTTACGTCTCATCAGTCCTGCGCTATGGATTGATAATTTGGGGAAATTCTACGCATTTAGATAAGGCATTCATTGTCCAAATGAAATGAATCCGTGCTATAGCTAATATTCCACCATATGAGTCATGTAAGCCTTTCTTTAAACAATTTAACATCATGACACTACCTAGTTTATACGTTTTAGAAATTTTTAAATTTGTTATACACAACAGAAAATTCTACAAGTAATTTTCAAGATTTGCCAACGCCTGGACCCCGACTTATTTTACAGACCGGATTACTATGGAGCAGTGAATAGCTTAGAACGGCCCAAGTTGAGTAAACGGTGTTTCCTACTTACGCCCCAAATACACACTGGATGTTTTGTTGGACACCATAACATCGATGTACGCGGTTGGAGTAGTGAATGGACTAGGACGGCCCTAGCTCAGTAACCAACGGTTCCAAGTTACACCTCGTTGGACACCATAACTTGCGATCGGAGCTATCAACGAGAATGACCAACCAAGCCCCATTAGAAGGAGGATAGTATATTTTAGCAGTTGAACCCAGTTGAGTCTTGGGGTGCAAACCCCAAGAGGTTCAAAGTTTTTTATATTAGTTAAGCAGTTTTTTAATTTTTGTCTATAGTTTATTCTATTACATAAGTTATCGTTTATAGTTTATCTTTACCAACCTATGACAAGCAGCCAGGATGCAGGGACCTCCACTAATATTTCGACCGTGTCCTTTGAAAATCTGCTGCAATGCTCCCACTATTCCCGATATTTTGAAAGCCAGCGAGGTGTGAACATCCACGTAGGCAAATGCCACAAACAGCTTCCAACCCTCATTCCCCCAATAACCAATTCACTTCCGAACCCAATCTATCAAACAAATTTCTGGCAAGAAATATCCAAATTTAAACGATCATAACCAGTTCTAAGACGGATCCGTAGGGGTGCCAGAGTGACTGTAGCCCAGAAGCTTGCCGAGACCATACGCCACACAATGCTGGAGAACTCGAGGTAAGCCTGGGAAAATCTACTCACCTTTCCCTACCGATTTCTGCATATCACTAGAGATCCGCTCAACAATGCCTCCCTCACTTCAAGAATCAAAAAGAATTGTGTTTCGGACATTAACCTCAACCCAAATTTTTCTTCACATTCCTCGGTCAAACATAACATCGTGAAAACTGTAGAAAATAAAATAAGTGAGGGAGACATTAAGGGTGCAGCGCGGCTCCTGTTTTCCAATGACACGGTCGCTCCCGACTGCCCAGAAACCCTCATCGCCCTGCAAAACAAACATCCATCACAATCCAATCCTTTCACAGTTTCCAATGACGCATTACCACCACTACAAACGTCGACAGAGAAAGTACGCGGAGCCATCATGTCCTTTCTTCCGGGTTCAGCTGGCGGCCTCGACGGTCTCACCCCTCAGAATTTGAAGGACCTCACTAGCGGTTGCTGCGGGGAGGCCGACGAGAAGCTCCTGCATGAACTTACGAATCTGTGCAACCTGATGCTACGTGGAAGGGTCGCATCAGATATGGTAGACATTCTGTATGGAGCTAGCCTCTGCGCCTTGAGGAAGAGAGATGGTGGCATTCGTCCGATTGCTGTTGGCTCCACATACCGGCGCCTTACAGCCAAACTAGCTTGCAAATCGGTCACCTCGCCCTCCCCCTCGCGTCATACTTCCAGCCAAAACAGCTCGGTTTTGCCTGCAAAGGGGGTTGTGAGGCCGCCGTTCACTCTTTCAGGACAGCTATGCACAATCAAGGCGATGATGTGTTTCTGAAGGTCGATGTCAAAAAAGCTTTCAACTCAGTTGACCGAGGCGCCATGTTGGCCCAAATTAAATCTAAAGCACCTGCCATTTTACCATTTATGCTCCAGTGTTACAACGACCCCACCAAACTCATTTACAAAGACCACCTCATCTCATCCGAAGTGGGCTGCCAACAGGGCGACCCTTTAGGTCCAGCAATCTTCAGCCTTGCTATACATCCGGTCATCAAGCTTCTAAATTCAAAATTTAATGTTTGGTATTTAAATGATGAGACTCTTGGAAGCGATGCACCTACTGTACTATCCGACTTACGCACTCTGATCCGCGATCTGATCTGATTCTAATCGAAGAAAATGCTTCGACAATACTCAATATAATAAATGATCGATTGAACACCAGAAACCATCGATCTGAAATTGTTGAAAGATACAATTACAATAGAAGACGAGCACAATTCAGACTTATGTCAGCAGATATGCCTGAGTTTGAGGACTTTCCACGCTTGGAAGAAGAAGAGCTGTTTCTGTTTGCGCTCGGTATTTATCAACTGAAACAGGCTAGATGCTATTACGGCGAGCATGTTCAAGAAGATGGCTCATTTATGATAGAGCTCTTCAGAGAACCAGATCATGAGCATTTAAGCGAATTGGAAGGAAATGATTTATGGATGATTCGAGGACGAATTCAATCCAGACATGTACGGGCTAGAATATATTATGTTTATATGGTCATAGATAATGCTTTAAATGGACGCGAAAGCATCAAGCATTATTACTGTACTTGTCATATTGGAAAGCGTCCAGTCGGTTGCTGTGCACATTGCATGACAATTGTCTGGTATATAAGCTATGCAAGCCATCGACATGTAATACCACCAGCACCAGGCCTTGAAAATGTAATAATGAGAACTGATGATTAAATACAAACAATGTATTCTGTTGTTTCTTATTCCCACCTAAAATCAATTATCTACATTAAAATAACTAGCATCAGCTTAAAACTAATATAATATTTTTAACAGCTAAGAAAAATAAAGGGAGTACCTATGACCCCTTACCCCGTATTACCTCTTTCCTAGTAAGATGCCATCTCCAGCACGACCCCTTTCCCAGTAAGACCCCTTTAAATGTAATGCTATTAATATTTTTTTCCTAACTAGATAATTACTCAGAAAATGCAGTGACAGGGTTTTTTTAAGTTCTTAATATGGCCTAACTATTTTAAATAATCCTAGGTCTGGCCGCGCAGCTTTTTTTAGACCAACATTGTATGGAAATTGTCCTTTGTACATATCCCCATTTGCACTATGCTGGATGGAAAAACAGTTAATGTTTTGACTGACACATCAAGTACGCAAGCATGCAATGTTTGTAAAGCTACTCCAAAAATTATGAACAATCTTCAAGAAATTAAGAAAAGATTTGGCAACTAAAGTACATATAAATATGGTATTTCAGTGCTTCATGCATTCCTTAGATGCTATGAATATTTATTGCATATTTCTTATAAATTAGAACTAAGACAATGGCAAGACAAACGATTTCTACAAACGAATGGGCCTTGTCGTAGATCAGCCGAAACAAGGAGGAGGAAACAGCAATGACGGCAATACCGCAAGACAATTGTTCAAGAATCCTTTGTTGGTGTCCCAGATCACTAGTATTGATAAAGAATTAATAGAAAGGTTTTCTAACATTCTTTGTGTTATTTCATGTGGGCACTACGTGAATGAAGAAAGGTTTGAAGAATATTGTTTGGAAACAGCAAAAAGGGCAGTCACACTTTACGAATGGTACCACATGAGTGCGAGTGTGCACAAACTGTTGATACACGGAGCTGCCATAATAAAATCACTACCCCTTGCCTGTAGGTCAATTATCAGAAGACGTTCTTGAAGCAGGTCACAAGACCTACAAACATTTAAGGCAATTTTACTCCCGAAAAACATCAAGAATTAACACAAATAGCGATTATATTCCACTGTATGCTTGTATCCTCGGATCCGGTAGTGACAAATAGTCGAAAAAAACCTAAAAAGACAGGTTAAAAAGGAAATTACAATGAAACCATAATAGGCATGCTTAGATTGCCGACGATCAACATAAGTGAAGAGGTACGTGATGATGATGATCATGATGATGACGGCGAATAGATTTTTTAATATTTATGATTTGGGTTTTATATGTGTACTTGTATATAAATAAATAATAATCGTTTAATTATAAATTGTTTAATTTTTTTAAATACGAGTATGTATTGAGAGGAAATTAAATCGAGTTTTCTTTATATATAAGGCGGATAGCCATTTTGTGATCAATTGTAAGTTAAACAATAAGTAAACAGACAATAAATATTTTTGTCGTCGTAAATATGTAATCTGGCCTTATGTGCGCCGCCAAGAGGTGATATCTCAAAATGATGATGAACCTACTTCTGGCCACTTTGGAATTTTTAAGACATTCAAGCGCCTATCTCTAAAGTACTTTTGGCCAAGTATGCATCATGATGTTACTAATTTTATCACATGTTGCGAAATCTGCTATTCTTATAAACATTCTAATCACTCAACTCCTGGTAATATGGGTAGACCTAAAGATTGTTTCAGACCATTCAGCAAGCAGAAAACAAAATACATTTTTACTTGTTATAAACTGTTGCTTTTCGAAATATTGCTTACTTTTTCCTATCCGCCGAGCTACGTCTGACATAATTTCTAAAATACTAGAGGACAGTGTATTCCTTGTTCACAGTGTTCCTAGCATCATTTTGATGGACAATGGAAAGCAGTTCACTAGCAATATTATTAAAAACCTACTTGCCCGATATAAAATTCCTAACGTGCTTTACACACCATTTTATACCCCGCAGGTTAACTCCGTTGAACGCTACAATAAAACTATCATGAAGAGACTTCAACGTAGGGAGTATGTTAATGGCAATAACTCGAGCGACGCGCGTTACCCGGAGGAGGAGAAGACAGCGGCTTCGGGCGCACTATGTCGGCGATGGTCGGGATGCGGCGCTCGCGCCGTGATAAGGCACTTTTATACAAACTTACAAGTCGATACGCTACATTGTCGGGCCTATAAAACTTATTATAATTACAAAAGATCATTAATATACAGTCCATCTACAAATAACGTTTTTTAATCTTCACGCTATCGAAGAGAACGGGGAAAACCGTACAGTCACACACATTGTTTCAAAATGGCGTATTTGCTGTCAAACATTTATTAGGCAAGCCACGGAGCCGGCGCTTAAAGACAATTTTATATATCAAAAAGGTGCAAATACGTAAAAAAAAGGCTCAGTGTTGTTCAGTTACTAGGCAGGACATTAATAAGATACAAATATACACAAGGTAAGCATATTTTCGTTCAATATTTTGTATTAGTTGTTTTGATGTTGTAGGTTATAATTATTTTTATGTATAAATCTGATTTAACAATACATACAGATTTCAAAGCATATAAATAATTGGCCTGTAGCAATAGAGATTACAATTTTAATTGAAATAAATGTGTGTTCTTACTTAAAAACCATCAAAATTAGGTAATGAAGTAGAAATATCAGTTTACACGTTATTGAAAAATGTTGTATACATGTAACATGCTGTTAATTCATAGTGTCAAGTTCCATAACTTATTATTGTTAAATGATGTTCTGCTTGTTATGATTAACGTGTTAGTTTTAAATGACATAAAACGATATTGTAAATAAATTAAACAAAGATACTTAGTTTTTTGTATGGTTTTAAGTTCATATAATAAGGAATATTTAATTTTTTCAAAAATAACATGCACGATTATATTAACAAAAAAAAAACAAAATATTTTTATTAAAAAAAATAAGTACTTCTTAACATTTTAAATTTACATGGGCAATCAAATATTATATAATAGGTTATAATCAAGTAAATTAATATAAACAATTGATTACTCTTACGTTAATGTTATAAAAGAAGTTTTTTCTTTTGTAATATCTAAAGGAACATACTACAGGATATTTTGCGCGCCATTGTGATGGCAGAATGTGGGTTCCTAGTTATTATAATATTTTTAAGACCTTATGTATACCATATTCTTGCAATAAAGGATTGATGGATTGATTGATTGATTGATTACATAATATTATTTTAATCCAGAAGGGAATCAACTTACTAAAATATTTTAGAATTTATAGAAATACTTACCAAATAAATTTACTTAATTAAAAAGTTAAATTTTATTGTCTTAAATTAATTTTATTAAAATATTATAATGTAAGTTGAATAAATATCAAAATAATCTTGAGCAAAATATCTAAATGAATGAATAAACTAATTGCATTTTAATTATTAATACAAACTCTTGTCAGTACAACTAAATTATGACTTTTTTTAGATGTCAGCGCAGAAAAAGAGCCAGGAGACTTGCACATTCATATCTTTTAAATGATTCTGAAGATGAGGTACGTTTGTTTTTTTAATAATTTCAATTTACATCATTTTATACTGTTAAGTAGCTGATTCAAAAGTGAGTTGTCTTTGTACTCAGATTTCGCTTACGAGGGATAAAGTAAAAAATATTATTGTATGCCCCGAAGAAAAAACTACAGAATTTTCTCAAACTGATTTTGTTCTAATAATGGTGCCAAATATTAACGATGAAGAGCTTAATGTGGCCATTCGATCTATTTCAAATCAAAGTTTTGATGCAGATCACATGTATGAAATACCAGATTCATTTCTAACAGATTGTTCTTTAGACATAACAAACAGTAACAATAATATTCAAGTCTCTTTCACGAATAATGATGTACCTAATCCTAAATCTATAGACAATTCTGACGAAATTGTGCCTCAAAATTTAACTAAGACAGTTGAAGGGACTCGAAAAAGAGATCCTAATTTTACTGCCGATGAAAAGGCTCTACTGGCGCAGTTATAGTTAGAAGTCACCAATTATTGAAGCCAAGCTCACGGACGGCCAATCATTAGCCAAAAAAAACATGCTTGGACTTTATTAGCCCATGAATTTAATTCAAATTGTTACGGGTGGAATTAAAATAAAATAAAAAGATTTTCCGTGACAATATATATTAAACAGAAAGATGGGGTCGTGGGCAGAAGGTCTTACGGTCTGATCTAGCCTCTTGGTGTCTGAAGGGTATCTAAGGGGCTTTAATCCACGTGGGAACTTAGCTGAGGAGTCCGGTCTTTAATCCAGGAGTCTAGCACGTGGCGAGAGAGAGAGATGGGGCTCCAACTTCAGGTAGCTTCTCCGTCACCGTTGCGTCCGATCGACGTCGTTAGATCGTCCAAAAAAGTTCCCAGTCCAATATCTACCAGCACTCGGAACTCCAGCTAGGTATGAGTCCTTTTAATCGGTGCCTCGAATGCTGTAGTTGGCGGTGTTTGTGCCCGTAACCAAGTTCCTGAAATATCACGACATGTCGGTAGGAGTCCGGTCCCAAAGCCTGTGTGATCTTAACCCCAAACGATCAAAATCACGGGCTGTGTGACCATTACAAAGAAGGTAGGCAAAATAAAAAAAAGATAAGATGATATTAAGGACAACTAATATGATACAAACATCCTAAAATTTTAATAGTGCTAGTTGGAAAGATGAAACTACAAATTGAGCACGTGGTATGGCCAATCAAATAATTGACAACTTATTTTACCAAGATGATAGTTTACATGAAAGAATAATGCGTTTTAATACAAGCATGATTTTCCAAATATTCACAACACAGATATACTAAATAACTCACCGTGATACACGGGATTAAGAAATATAAGATACTGGAAAAACTTCAACAATAAAAATTCTTCTTCTTCTTCTAGCAGGAGGAAAAAGGCCCTGTCATCTCGCGACAGCCCTTATATACTCCTACTGACATAATGTTTTTTTTTAACTGACAACTAGCGGTAATGCATAATCCAACTGCCACAAAAAGGAATATTGGAGATGAAGCTCTAGTTAGAAACCTTTGCCAATAGATGGCGTCGTCTAACATAAGTATTAGCTATTAAAGTTAGCAATAACAGCCAATAGATGACGCTAGGAGCGTCGTTATTAGTCATAACAATGCGTTAAAATGTAGCTATGCTACAAAATATAAATGTACCTACACAAGGTAGGTAATGAGTTTTTCTTCGTTATACATAATTTGCTAACTATTTAGTTTTATCTATTTTACTAAATGAGTTTGACTACCTATATTTCTCTTGTTTCAATTTCAGCGTGATACTGCTACCCTGAAAAGAGCGTGGGATAATTTAAAAGTTACAACCCGAAAAGCTCGTGCTTCACAGAGGCAACTTATACAGAACAGGTGGTGGACCTTCGGCTCCTCCCCCTCCGACTCAACAGGGAGCCATAATGAGCATGGTAGAAGAAGTGAGTAGTCATGCAAAACCAGTTTAAAGATAAATTAATAATAAGTACCTATATGTGGTCTTATTTTATTTCATCAGGGGATATTGTGGTAAAAATTTGGCTAAAGTATATAACATTATGTAAAATTAACTACAGATAATTTGAGTACAAAAAATATATAAGTATCATAAAGCAAATACTAGTAAATAAATGTTGTTTAATATGTTGTGGCTTGTAACTTGTTTTTAATCAACGTGTTTCATTTCAGGCTGCACCTGTTATGATTTGCGAAATTAACAATCCATTTGATAGCGATGGAGCTGTTTTAAGCAATATTAATGAGCATAATTATAGCACTTCTCCATGGTTTTATTGGTATTTATTGGTATTGGTTGGTATGCCATGAGTTATTTAAAAGTACATATTAACACAATTAATGTATGTTGTTGGTAAATTGAAGTTTACTTTATTTTTAAGTGGTTTTGGATAACAAGCTGGAGTTGGAGGATGTGATTAAACTCAGTGGAGACGAAACAGAAGATAAATCTACAAGTAAAAGCCCTCATTAGGTCCATCGGACAATACATGTGTGTATTATATAAGATAATGTTACCTTTGTTCAAACATTTGATCTATTTTAAAATTTTAATAGATCATTCAAATTATATCTTAATTTTAGATGGGAATACATCAACTCGTAGACCTACCGATTATATTCGACGGGAAGCTGTAATGCGAATAAAATTATTAGAAAATAAATAAAAAATAGAGATGCAAATTCTAAAAAAACAAGTTGGTATAGGTACTGACTAAAGGTTATATGTATCTCATTTGTATATTTGTTATTAGGTTATTTAATTATGATACTGTCAATAAATGTCATTTGAATCATTTTACGTTAGAAGTAGAAAATACGAGAAGGGAGACAGAAGAAATAAAACAAGAAGCGGCAAAATATTTATTATAAAAAAAGTTAACTAGAATATGAAGAAGCATAATTAGAATTAGAACAGTTACAAAATCGTAATAAATAAAAAGAATTATTTTATATTGTCTATTATTATTCAAACTCAAAAACTTTTATTTCCATATAACACTTATAGAATTGTTCAACATGATCTTTACCACCGGAAACTAGCCCGGCGAGAAGAACCGGTGTAAGAAACTCGTGCGGGCCCACCTTTTAGTTACAAAATGGGAAAATTGTTCCTTTCAAAATATTTTTTCAATGTAGTAACTTATTCTAAGACAAAAGTCATATATATATATGACTATGTGATATATATATATATATATATATATATATATATATATAAATCCAGGAACACTTTTGGCAACCTTTCATTTTGCAACCTTCTGGCAACCACGACTTACAGCAGTATTAGGGCAATAAAAGGTATGAATATTAACTTACTATAAGCTATAATACTGTGACTATTACTTAAAATATACCTTGTTGCAATATCCTCCAAAATAAATTTATACGGGTACATATATTTTTCGCAATACTTTTGACAACCAATCCGTATTGTTATACTTACACCGTCCATGTATATTGATGTATATTTATATTTATTTTAAAAGCGATAAGCCTACCGTTCTTACTTACATATATACTACTTCCGTATTGTCAAGTATATTGTCAACTCATTCATAAGTACTCTGGGCATCCTACCATCAACGAGTACTTGTAACGCCTCACTACACTAACCGTATATTAACGTTTACGTAGCTAGCAAACATGCTTCCTTTCAGTAGGACTGTAATATGGAATCCGGAAAGTACAATCGAGCTCAAAAATATTAACTGAATCAGTAACAATATGTTATCCACATCTCAATTTCTGCCATTTCATCGCCAACACGAAAAAAATGCGAAAAATAAACCCTTTGCACATTAATTCACAGTCTTTTACATATATCAAGAATATTATCATGTTCTTTTTTATAATGTTACTATAATTTTAATTACGTTATTATAATTTTAACTAGGTATCTAGTTATCTCATAAGTTTTTTTTCATAAAGGTGAAGTAAGAATCCTGGTTTTATTATTGTGGTAATTTCTTCTCATCAATAAATTATATATTGATTTAATTTCAAACATACATAGTTATAACCCTACCTCGGACTAATTCAGAATATAATGATAGGATTAAACGAACTTACCTGAATGAAGTTCTATCCTAATTATATGAAGTAATTAGTCCGAGGTAGGAGAGTTTCTTCCCTCCTCTTAACTTAGCTCTAAACTAATGATTTGACATAATTATGTTGCCAGTAGGAGTTTTTATTTTTTTCTTTTTCTGGTTCTCAAAAATTTGTGACGTGAAGCGGGAAAAGGCGAGTACTACATAGGTATTCCTACCTCGGACTAATTATATCATATAATTAGGATAGAACTTCACTTCAGATAAGTTTGTTTAATCCTATCATTATGGAAGAAAGGAAAAAGCAATAAAGAGGATCATCATGAATTAAAACAGTTTTATTAATCTCAGAAAGTGAAAAGAAAATATCAAAAAAACAACATTTTCTTACATTTTTTTAGCTGAATTATAAAATAATATTTGGAACGGTACCGTTCCAATACCGTACCGTACCGTTCCGTACCGTAAGAAATTACCTGCCTAAAAAAAAGGATAAAAAGTTATAAAGAGAACATAAGATAAAAATTAAACTTTCGTCTCTTGTGTCTTTTAATTTAATATTTATTAACCATGGATAAAGCTAATATCGTCATGTAGCACATACGAACCTCCGAGTTAGACAAACTATTGTAGGTAGTCTGCTAAGGTTCTGTCAATTTGATTCGAAGTTTTGGGATCACTATGGTACAGATTCGAACCAATTTAGCTCAAATTAAACTAATAACATAAAAAAACATGAACCTCAATTTGTCATGCATGGTAGACTAAAATCTATAGTTCCTATTGGTATTAACGTGGGTTTGAAAAAAATCACAACCCGCTCAGAAAAAACATCAATTTTGAATTATTTATCTACTTACTCTTACAGAATAAAAGGCTTTGAGAAAATAAAAATCTAACTTTTGATAAAATTAACAGTGCCATAATAACAATAAATTGTCACACGGAAAGCATCTCGACGTTCTGACTGTCACTGAAGTCTTTTGAATTTAGTATTCTAGTCTAGTTTTCAGCGCATAACTCATTTTGTTGATAAACTTCATTTATATTTAAAAGATTTTAACTTCGAAGCAGGATCAAATGAAGACATAAAAGAAATAACCGGCTACGAAGTTTAAATGTTTTAAACATAAACAAAATGTATCAACAAATGAGTATGCGCTGAAGACCATACTACAATACATATAATATAATATAGCACAAATAATTGCTAATTGTATCAGAGATGTTTCTTATAATGAAATTATTAACTGTTTAAATGTACATTATGCTGAAACATAATATTATTAAGTACTAAATAACAACATAATTATTTCTTATTAAATAAACACTGATTAACACACATAAGTGCACTAGTTAACGTTATAAAACTCCTTGTTTTACACATAATTAACTTAATAATACTTTAAAAAATAGAATCAAAAACATAATATATCTTTCCGACAACAATTTAAATAATAAATTTGCAACCAGTTAATATTATAGAATTAATAACGAAATACACAACAACTTCCTTAACCATTAGCTACGTCTAGGAAGCATTTCTGAGATGATAAAAATAATACGTTTGATCAAACCAAAATCTACGTGAGCGACATATTATATATTATTGACATACATAAAGTTTATTCGTTTGATACCTGCTGCAGCACAGTGATTCTTCTCATGATAACAAACAATATTCTTATAGAAAAATTATACTAGCAACATTTTTCACATTCCCTATATATGTATATCATAGCTTAGATGAAATTAGTCATTTTGTATGAGAAAGATGAACATTTTATGCAAATAAAGGTTTTTTTCCTTGGTAAAGTCGATTGGTAAAGTCGATTGGTACTAAGGCGGGTCAATAAGTCCGTGACTTTTTGAATTTCTAACCTCCTTACTGAAAAAGCAACACTACTCCTGTCAACAGGCATCTGTCAGTTGACTCCTATCAAAATTTGAACTTGCTGCGTCAGTTAGTTTGTGTTTTACAGCTATCTTTATCAGACTATCCAGTAACTTAAGGAAACAATGGAAAAAAGTGAATTTCGTGTGCTTATTAAGCATTATTTTTTGCGAAAAAAAACCATTACCGAGACCAAGGCTAAGCTTGATAAATACTATGGGGACTCTGCACCATCGATTTCAATGGTAAAAAAGTGGTTTACTGAATTTCGTTGTGGCCTTACAAGCACTGAAGATGCCGAACGTCCTGGACGCCCAGTTGAGGTCTCTACGCCCGAAACAATCGAAAAAATTCACGATATGGTGTTGGCCGACCGAAGATTGAAAGTGCAAGAGATTGTGGAAGCCATAGGCATCTCGCATGGCTCAGTGGTTTCAATTTTGAATGATCACTTGGGCATGAGAAAGCTTTCCGCAAGATGGGTGCCGCGTTTGCTCACAGTCGACCACAAACGCAATCGTGTAACAACTTCACAGGAAGGTTTGGCGTTGTTTAATCACAATATGGAGGAGTTTTTTAACCGTGGACGAAACATGGATCCATCACAATACACCAGAGACCAAACAACAGTCAAAACAGTGTGTTTAGAAGGGTGAATCGGCGCCAAAGAAGGACAAGGAGGGTTTGTCAGCCAATAAAGTTATGGCGACTGTTTTTTGGGATGCACGTGGGATAATTCACATTGACTATCTTCAAAAGGGAAGAACAATTAATGGGGAATATTATGCCAACTTATTGGACCGCTTCAATGAGGATTTAAAAAAAAACCGACCACATTTGGCCAAGAAAAAAGTTCTTTTTCACTAAGACAATGCAAGGGTGCACACATGTGCAGTTGCCATGGCAAAAATCCATGAATTGGGCTATGAATTGCTCCCACATCCACCCTATTCTCAAGATTTGGCTCCGAGTGACTACTTCTTGTTCCCAAACCTGAAAAAATGGCTCGGTGGAAAAAGATTTGACTCAAATGATGAAGTCATCTCGCAAACAAAGGCCTATTTTGAGGACCTCGACAAATCATATTTTTTGGAAGGGATAAAAAAATTGGAGAAGCGTTGGACAAAGTGTATAGAGCTCAAGGGGGACTACGTTGAAAAATAAAATGATTTATTTATCAAAAAATCTGTGTTTTATTCCAAAAGTCACGGACTTATTGACCCGCCCTCGTAATTTAGGAGGAGAAACAACTGCGCTGCTTTTAAAACTAATTAAATTTTATGGTGCATAAGATATTTTACTGAATTTGTTGCCATAATTACTTAAGTAGGTGCGAGTAAACTTTAAAAAAGGCAAATACCCAAGTAATTACTTCTTTGTATAAATGTTTTGGATGAAAACTTTAATTTTGAGCCAATCTTTATTGGACAATAAATCTGGATATAATTCTTTTAATGCTTCGCACTCTGCCCTTTTTGGCGGTTTGCAACTTTTGACGTGCGTTTTAAAATATGATAAAACGGCAGATTTTTGTTCTGCTGTCCATGGAACCAAATTACGCTTCTTTTTGGCTTGGCCTAAACTTAAATTAGGTTTTTGATAGCTAGTTTCTGTGTTTGTATTGTATTCACCCATATCTTTTTTACTAATTGGCACATTACTTGGTTTTGGAACTGTATTAATCTCTGTATCCTTCTCAAAATCTTCTGCATACTCCAGTACTTCCTCTATATCTATATTTTCTCCCACCAATTCTTCGTCTAAGTTTAAATTAATTTCATCTATATTTTTACCTTTGTAAGCATCAGCTTTGCCATCTTCCATCAACATAAGTAATTTGGAAATTTTTGCCGTTTGATAGATGTCATCAGGTAATCTATATGATTGTTTATGGACTGCACTCGTATGACCCATAAAGTTTGCGAGTTGTTCTATATCGTTTTCAGTCATGTTAAATTACAATAGTGCCTTTGGCAAGTGATCTCAAACTATTGAAAGAACATTTGACCAAATTAGCAAAGATCAGTAGCAGCAAGTTACAAAAAACGGAACGGAACGGTACACTTCTTCTTTTGAGGCAGCCGGTTTCCAATAGTTAAGTTATATACAAATATGAAATTTACTTCTGTATAGACTATTCAATTTTCATTTACACATTTTAAAATTTTACTGCGCTGTGCTCTACATATCTCTCTGTCTATGTGACTATGACGCAATGCGCTCGGTGAAAATCGAACATTAAATGTAGTTAAGATCCATTATTAAAGAGGTAGCAGCGATGCACATTATGCGTTCGTTTAGATATCTTCTATTATAATTAATTACAATTATTATTATGATTACATCTAAAAAAATATTTACATTTCATCAGATCATTGTCACTCTAAATGAAAACATTCTATGTAATACTAGGGAATACCTACTACATAAATACCTCACTTCAGATTTCTAATACTACAGATAATTTACTGTAGATAAATTTTAGGAAACAAGTTAGCAACCTATGCATAAAAAAGAAAGTAGACATAATCTTGTTAATAAATTATTACAGTCGCACTCATCCGGTGTATAATGATTGTAAACAGCATAAGTGCAAACATGACACCAAAAAAATTTTTGATGTGTCAAAGTTATTATAGATTTCCTATCCATGTTTGATATGAAATGGATCGGACTGTTTATATTTACGTCAGTACCACAGTTGAAGCATTCATCCATTCGCACAAAATGGGTGAATATCCAGGGCCAAACTAGTTTGTATTTCAAACAATGAACAAATTTCCTTTTTATTAAAAATCGATCAATGTCCATGTAAACAACCATTGTTGATATACAGTGTAATATATCAGAGAAAAGACATACGTAAGACTCTTCAGACTGGTTCTCCTCTAATGATGGTATGTACGATTCGGAAGAATCTTGGTAAGTCTGAAACAAAATGCAACACAAGTCACAACCAGTCGTCGTTCGTCATGTAAAAGCAGTAGTAATAAATACGAAAGTTTTCATGGTCGGTGGTTCATCTGGTTTGTTCGATTTAGACGGTTTTTTAAGGTTATTTTTAATATAAAATAATGAAATATCTTTTTTAAATTGAAGAGCTAAGAACTTAACTGATTTAATAAATACAGGGTATAAGTGACGTGACAGGTCTTTTGAAAATCATAGGGTACACATTCTACTCATGATCTTCAATCATATAACACCGGAATTTCTTCCGGTTTTTTTTCTTTACTGGTAATTTGTGTCTATTTTTTACTAAATAATGTCAACTTAAAATACATACAGTTATTGGAATACAGTTATTACTGTATTCCAATAACTGTATGTATACCTACCTCAGGCTCAGATAAATCTTCAAAATCTTGTTCTATTGGCTCATCAATAATACTTTTATTCTTCTCACGGTTTTCTTCTGAGTGCTGATGATGTTTTTTAGTTGATTCTTCAAAATCTTGTTCCGCCAGACTTGATAAGGATGTTGATGAAACGTCCTTCACTTTCTCAGTGTCTTTAACTGGCTGCTGTGAGGCCAAGGTACGTTCTTCCGATAAATTATCAATATTTTGTTCAATTGGTCCAACTTCCGAATAATTAACAACTTCTGGCTGCAGCTGCTGAACCGCAGAAATTTCTTTAGTTATTGGCTCTTCCGTTGGTTTTTTCTCGGTCGTTACACATTCTGTATAAGCAGAAACACTTTTAAATAACATTAAGTATCGAATTTATCGGGTCACTTGCCCGTAACTGTTAAAATATTATGTTATTGACAAACAAACATTTTCCGAGTTCTGTAAAGATATTATTTTTAAACAAAAAATTAAACCGACTTTCATTCGGTTTAAATTTTGTTTAAAAATTATAAATTCACCCTTATTAGTCATATATATTGTTAAATTATTAATAATTCACCTTAAGAACGTCTAAAAAAACGACCGAATGTATAATTATTGAATATGCGCCAAGCTTCCATTAGGTATTGTAAATAAGATGATGATGATTACTGTAAGTTACAAAGTGGCATATGCTTGCAGTTCTTTATACAATGTCGAAATTTCCAAACGCATATCTTTAAAGACTGGGGAGTTCCGTTCAGTGCTTTTGGATCCAGGGTATACCTTGGTGCAAAATCTTACTTTTTGGTAGCATATGCTTGTGATACTTCAGTAAAAGTCAAAATCACTGTATATGTCCATAAAAATTTTCAGGAGTTCTCTCGATTCCTAATGGATCGCATCATCAGGTTTCCACTTTAGTGACTAAAGGACCGATTTCGAATTGAACCCTTTACAATAAAAAGAATTTTGTAAATAGATTCATAAACGGCAGAGTAATGTTCAAAGATCTCCGTGTCCGTATTCAATATGGTGACGTCGCGTTCTTACAAATTCCTAATAACTAAAAAATAAACGTTACAAAAACAATGCTATGAATAATATTATGATTTAAAAAGAAACTATTTTGTGGTACTCAATTAAGTACTTTTGTTTCACACTGTACTTTTTTTAACAGGTTTACCTGTAATTCTAACGTAAATTATACATATCAGGTTACATTCAGTAACAAATTTTTAGGCTGACTGTACCACATCTACAAAAACATGAAAATTGACTTTATAAGTTTTTCAAAATAATAGTTGCGCTTCTGACATATCCTACCTATCTCTGCCATGGTTGATTGTGTAAGCGAACCGCGACTACGATGGCTTAACGTGCCCTAAGAAGCACGGTACATACATAAGTATACCTATCGTGTTAGCTTTCTTATCTTACTATAAATTGCATTCTTTTAACCAAACTGAGAACAATCTGACAAAATATTTCTTACTTTGTGTCCCCCAAGCGAATGGAAATCGAACCCACTAAGTACCTCCGAGATCCCAAACGATAGTAGTAGGTAGGTACCTAAGGATCCAGATCCCAAGGCGCATATCACTATAACTCAGAGATATTAAGTACAAAGGTTAATCTAGGTCTTGTTACCTAAATTAATCACTAAACATTAGTAGGTAGGTACTTACTTCTTTTTGATCGAAGAATCCTTGCTTGTGTCCGCCGCTTTCGCGTCATTGTATAATTTCTTTTTATCCCGGATATTGAATATACACACAACACTTCAATTCTTTTACTTTGATAATCATCACTTTGATAGTTATAATTTAAAGTAAACCAACTAATTTTTATACCGGCCGGTCACCAGTCAACTTAGCGCACGTGGGGACGATCTGTCTGAGTTTGATTTGCATTGCGAAGCGAAAACAATAACAAAGGCAACGCCGCGCCATCAAGGGCACGAGCTGGCAACGTGGTTAAAGAAATCGGTAGCAAGATGATCGGGGTAATGAAAGTGACTATACAGCGCCCTGTATATAGACCCTCTAGCGTCATCACCGTGAACTAAAATATACATTTTCACGCACATCCGAGACAATTTGGAGTCCATCATAAAAATTGATATGGTATCCCTAACGCTATCTATGATCAAATGGTGTGAAAATTCAAGAAAATTAATCTGACGTCCGTATATCGGACGTCAAAAGTCGGTGGTCGCCACTTTAAATGTAATTAATGCCATGTTGGACGTCAGATAGGTTCCAGGATATATATATATATATATATATATATATATATATATATATATATATATATATATATATATATATATATATATATATATATATATATATATACATATATATATATCTACATAAAGTACATAGAAGCAGCCTTGCAAGGAGGCATGTTATTAAAAAGTTTTATCACACAACATTCTTTAACAACTTTTTTAAATTTATTAATGGAAATATTTTACTTTATTACTAATTAACTTACTTTATTACTATTAACTTTTTTAAATTTATAAATAATATTTTACTGTTTTCTGGGATTCTATTGTGGGTGTATACATTTAAAAATTAGTCTGATCACTCATCACAGGTATCTATATCTAACTTATTTTTATCGCTTTTTTAAATTATTTAGATTCCTTCTGACATACAACACATTTGTCCAAAATGAATTGTGAAGTGACTGCCAAAATACCTATTTCTTTAAACTTATCGCTGAGAGATTTGAAGGAAATTCATGACTTGGTAGCTCGGGATGGAAATAATGATGACATCTTATTAATAGAACAGCAGTATAGCTCGCTTCTATAGCACCAATAATGTATTCATGTCAGCAGTGTTTTCTTATAGAAGGATGCTGTTAGACACACTATGAAAATAACTAAAATTAACTAGTTGTGATGTGTCTTCATCGGAAATTTCTCTAATTTTTTTGACAGCATATGCTACAGAACTTAGCCTATCTGCAAGCTTTGAAATATGAGGACCCCACTGTAATTTACAACCTAGCGATATTTTTTTATTTTTAATTTTGTTCTCGTGCAATATAAATGTAAGTAACTACTATGAATATTTTATGGCCTTTGGTGAACTCGTTCAATATAACGCGGTGCCTAACTGTCGTCATGATCGTCAGCTGGACTTGGTATTAAGTGCGTTCGTCGGGATATCCGTGGACGCGGCGGACGAGGCGCTGGAACCCGTGGACGCGTATCACCCGCCACTGGCGGTTCGCCTCGGGCTCAGCGGCCGCGCGCCGCCCCCCGCGCCCGCGCACCCGGCATCACACTCCCCGACGGCAGCGACTAGTAAGCGTTAGAACTTTAATAAAGCGGACTTTTATCGCTTATATAGTTTATTAAATGAAATAGATTGGTCCGAAATGTATAATATAAGTGATCCTAATGTTGCATTAATTTTTTTTTATGATAGAATTTATGAAGCTATTGACGTTTGCGTTCCTCAGAAAAATAGTTACTTAGGCTCTAGGAAGTATCCCGCTTGGTACACTGCCGATATTATTAGAGAGGTAAAACGTCAGTACGAATTACACAAAAAGTACAAGCAGAGTAGACTGCCGGCAGACTACTCGGCCATCTCTCAATGTAGGGCGAGGGTGAAAATCGAGACGGCTCAAGCTCATAACCGATATTGCGATAGAATGCAAAGCCATCTGGCGACGGAACCGCGAGCCTTTTGGAGCTACGTGAGATCCAGGAAAAACAGTTCAGGCACAAAAAGGTTAATGCGAAATGGTCGACAATTGACTGAGCTAGAAGCCGCGAATGAGTTCGCTCGATTACTTACTTTACTACTACTATTACTAGTACTTTTACTCTGTGTACAATCCGGAGCCGCCGGCGCTGAGCGTGGCGGTGGCGAGCGCAGCGGCGTCGTCGGCGCCGGGCGCTGCACGTGTGCAAATCACGCGTCTACGCCCTGGCGACGTGCGCCGCGCACTCGCTCGCCTGCCGCCCAAGCGTTCGGATGGTCCGGATGGTATACCAGCGTATGTTTTCAAGGACTGCAGTAGAGTGTTAGTAGAGCCTTTGACACACTTGTTCAACACGTGTATAGAAACCACGCAGTTTCCCGAGCGGTGGAATCTTTCACGTGTTGTACCGGTACCAAAGGGCGGGGGTGGCACGGAACCCAGTGATTATAGACCAGTGGCGGTCCTTTGTACTCCAGCCAAGATTTTTGAGTCCGCCATTCATTGTGAAATGTTTACTCAGGTATGTAGCCAGTTGAATGACGCTCAGCATGGTTTTCGTCCTGAGCGAGGAACGACAGGAAACTTGCTGGATTTTGTATCGGGCTATGACCTCTTGATTGTAAGTCCTTCTTGCGCTCGTGTGGTGATGATAATAATACAGCAGCAAGTCTTATACTCTCCTTTATTGGTGCTTACCACAAATACGTATTACAATATGTAATGAGATATGCTTAACACAATACATACGTCTACACTTACCTACCAATACCTACCTTCTCCCATGGAAGATAAGATATCTCATGGCATTTCAACGGATCACGGGGTGGATTTGATCTGTATTTAGCACAGACGGAACATTGATCAATTAAGTTCTTAATATCCGCGTTTATATTTGGCCAATAAACTGTTTCTCTAGCGATGTTTAGTGTCTTATTAATACCTAAATGACCACAGTGTATTTTATCTAAAATCTGTCTTTGCAAGGACTTTGGAACAATAAGCCTATTGCCTTTAAATATTAAGTCATTCATTATATGTATTTCATTTTGAATATTCCAATATGGTTTCACAAGAGAGCTTACTTTGTCTTTGCTTCTTGGCCAACCATTCAGAATATAAGACTTGAGCAGATTTAAAGATTCATCATTTTTGCTTTCTAATAATATAAATTTTAAATAAGGTTTACTCACTGAGAGATTAGAAAATACTGAATTAACATGATACTGTAAGTCTTGCTCATACTGAGGTGTGTATGTATCACTAAGTGAGGCTCTTGACAAAGTATCTGCTATATACATATATTTACCAGGTACATAAACTACTTCTAGGTCATAACCCTGCAATGATAACATCATTCTTTGTAGCCTAGCAGGTACTTCATGAAGAGGTTTTTTAAAAAGGTAAATTAAAGGTTTGTGATCAGTATGAACAGTTGTTTTACTGCCATTAATATATTGGTGAAATTTATTACATC
This sequence comes from Phengaris arion, assembly GCA_963565745.1. Taxonomy (NCBI): domain Eukaryota; kingdom Metazoa; phylum Arthropoda; class Insecta; order Lepidoptera; family Lycaenidae; genus Phengaris; species Phengaris arion. Next base: position 2,310,289 of record OY751444.1, on the reverse strand, counting down.
CAAACTGTATGGCAAACAATTCTTTTTCAATCTGGGCGTAGTTTTGTTGAGAGGGGGTAAGTGTTCTTGAACTATATGCAATGGGTCGTTTGCCTTGCATCAAGACCGCTCCCAGTGCATTCCTTGATGAATCTACCGACAAAATCACAGGTAAGTTGCAATTATAATTAGTTAACACAGGTGCTTTAGATATGACTTCTTTTAACAAATCAAAACACTTTTGACAATTTTCATCCCATAACCATAACATATCTTTTTTTAACAAATTTCTTAGGGTATTAGTTTTTTCTGCTAGATTTTCTATAAACGGTGCTAAAAAATTAATCATGCCTAGAAATCTCTGCAAATCCTTAATATTTTTAGGTATGGGCATATTTTTTATCGCTTCAACTTTCTCTGGATCAATTTTTACACCTTCTTTACTAAAAATATAGCCCAAATATGCTATTTCTTCTAGAAGAAACTTGCACTTGGCTTTATTTAATTTTAAATTTACCTGCCTAGCCCTGTCCAAAAACATTTCTAACCTTTTATTGTGTATTTCAATTGTTTCACCGTATATTAAAATGTCATCACACCAAATTATTATACCTTCTTCCGAAAAGATCTATCATGGTTTTATAGAAAATTTCTGTAGCCGTGTTTATTCCAAAAGGTAATCTTAAAAATTTGTATCTGTCAAATGGAGATTGAAATGTACATAGATCACTACTTTCTTTAGTTAATTTTATGTTATAGAACCCAGAAAACGCATATAAATGTGAAAAATAAGAGGCTTTGGACAATTTAGACCTGAGTTCATCTATATTTTTAATTGGATAACTCAATAAATTTTTATTTAAATTTCTAGGATCTAAGCAATTCTCGATCCACCATTCTTTTTCATGGCTATAACTAAACTACTCACCCAGAGAGTAGGTTTGTTCACCTTCCGTATGACTCCCATGTTCTCCAAGAGTAGAAGATCTTTCCTTAACGGTTCAACCAACGCGAAGGGTACCTTTCTAGGGGGATCAACGCAGGGAATAGCATCCTTTTTTAGCACGATGCTGTGTTCGTATGGGAGGCAGCCTAGACCCTGAAACACATCATTATATCTGGTCACAATTTTGTCACAAGTTTTTTGATACATATTATATACATTTTGCTCAACATTTTTTTTATTTTCCATTGATAGAGAAAAGTTTTTTGTTATTAAATTTAGCTTTATACAAGTGGGTAAACCAATCACAGTTGGACAATTTAATTTTGTTACAACAAAAGTAATGTTTTCTGGTTTTGTTTTGTTTTCAACTAAACAACAAATGTTTAACACTGAAATTATCGGTATTCTGTGCCCACTGTAGGCAAATATATTATATTTTTTACACATTTCTTTACTCTGCTTGTCAAATTTAAGATTCAATTCTTTAAATACTTGATAAGACATCACATTTATGTCTGCGCCAGTGTCGATTAGGCAATCTACATTTTTGTTGTTTATCTTAAGAGAATAATGCCATAACTTGTCTGTTGTGCTTATCAAATTTGTACTAGCATTCTGTGACTGTATGTTTTTAATGTTGAACAATGCCCCTATTGTAAATCTCTCAGCCTCAGCTTCAGCACTTTTGGGGCTTGATTCATCATCGAGATTTATGCTACCTACCCCAGTAACAACAGTCCTGACACTATTTTTCTTGAAACATAAATGAGTAAAATGTCCATATTTAAAACATACCTGCATCTGTGTTTCCAAGCTGGACAGTTGCGGCGACCATGCGATGTGTTGCACTTTACACACGACGTTGTTCTTGATCCAGGTGTAGCTGACCTTGGGTGACCTTGGCATGATGGAGATCTTGCGTTTTTTCTTTTCTGGTATGAGGGGGAACTGGCCCGACGACTTTTGTGTAGCTTGTATATTGCGGCTTCTCTTCCATCTGCTGCATTGATTGATTCTTCACTTTTCTGCGCCATCGTCAGTGTTCTACAGAGGAGTTTGGCTCTTTCTAGGGATAGATCTTGCTCTTGTAGGAGCTTTTGACGAAATTGCGAGAAGTTTGTGGCCATATTAGCAATGAGAATGTCCTTTACAAGGGAATCACGTAGCGAACCAAACTCACAGGCATGACTTGCGCTTTCTAATTCCATTAGAAAATTTTCCAAGGATTCGTTCACACGCTGTTTCAACGTAAAGAATTTGTGCCGCGCCACCGTCAAATTCTTTTTGGGTTCAAAATACTCGACGAATTTTGCCTTGACTTCTTGGAAAGTAGCAGTGCTTAGGTCCAAATTGAAGGAATTGTATATGTTTAAACCCTTTTCTCCCATGGAATGCAGCATGATTGCAATTTTTCTTTTGTCTTCCGTTTTCTCCATGCCCGACGCCAGTAGAAATATCTCGAATGACTGCGTCCATTTCTTGAAATTTTCAGCATTATTGTTGATAATTTCTGTAGAGATCTCAAGCTTCTGTACTCCGTTGCCTGCCATTGTTAAGTTCCCACACTCAGATTGTCTCGAAGCTTCCGGAGTTTTCGATGTACAGTCTTTTGCGTTCATAATTTTCGTTTTCTTTTCAATTTTTTCTTCTGACACCATGTATCGGGCTATGACCTCTTGATTGTAAGTCCTTTTTGCGCTCGTGTGGTGATGATAATAATACAGCAGCAATTCTTATACTCTCCTTTATTGGTGCTTACCACAAATACGTATTACAATATGTAATGAGATATGCTTAACACAATATATACGTCTACACTATGTATAGCCTTTTGGCCAACTAAAATAAACTAACTCGATAGGTTTTACTTCATGACATCTGTCAATGTCAATAATGACATTGACAGTTACATCTTACTGTTGATATATGTAACAGATTTGATGACCCATCTTGTACCAGCTGTGGACGCTGGCAATCAGGTAGATGTAGCATACTTTGATTTCAGAAAGGCGTTCGACACAGTCGACAACGATATTCTTCTGTCGAAGTTAGCTGAGGCAGGTTGTGCCCCGCATACCCTGGCTTTCTTTGCAAGCTATCTGCGGGATAGATGTCAGTACGTGGACTGTGGCGGATGCTTTTCTGAAACATATTTCACGAGATCTGGCGTGAGTCAGGGCAGCAATTTAGGTCCTCTTCTATTTATTTTGACTTTGAATGATCTACCGGAAGTTATCAAAAAAGCGATAGCCTTATTATTTGCCGATGACCTAAAAATTATAATGGAAATAATAGAGGACGCTGATCATCACAAACTGCAGCAGGACATAGACAGAATTGTGAAGTGGTCTAGTGACAATAAGCTGTACTTCAATACGGCTAAGTGCTGCGTAATGTCATTTAGCCGCGCTCGCTCTCCTCGTCATCATCATTACCACATAGAGGGAACACCACTGAAACGCGTCACTGAGATTAAGGATCTAGGAGTTAACTTCACACCCGATTTCAACTTCAGAAAACACATAGTTGACGTATGTAAAAAGGCTTATCGCAATCTAGGGTTTCTGCTACGACAAGCTCATCAGTTTGATAATATCGCAGCTTTGAAAGCACTCTACGAAGTTCTGCCCTGCCCTGAAAGCAATGCCCTGATTTGGTCCCCACACGAGGACAAATACATAAATATGCTAAAACGTATCCAGAACAAATTTGTGCGCTTCATACATCTCAAAAGGTACGGCGTGTACCCAGGTTATACGTTGCTGTATCCAACGCTATTTGTTCAGGGTATGGTCGGCTACTATAAATTAGAAGTTAGGAGGGAAGTGGCCCTGGCCACATATGTAGTGAAAGTTTTGCGCGGTGTAACGCACAATCCAGCTGTGTTACAAGCGGCCAGGCTGTGTGTGCCGGACGGGTACGCGGAGCGGCGGCGCCGACCGCCGCTGCTGGAGGTGTCGCGCGCGCGCACCAACCTGCTGTGGATGACCCCGCTCACGCGGGCGCTGCGGACGCTGAACACGGTCGCAAACACCGTCGATTTATTTACGTGCTCATTGAACGAGTTCACTAAGGTCACCTATTGTGTAGCAAGTAAGATAGATTTAAGTACCTACTAGTAAAACTCTATTGTATTAGGTTTAAACCTGTAATGATAGAAGTTGTAAGTTGTAAATAAATAAATAAATAAATAAAAATTTCTAGAATACAGTGGTATCCAATTAAATGATTTTCTCATCATTTACTAGTATATTGGTTTGTACCTGCCTAACATTTGGCAAGCTAAAATTTTAAAATTCAAATAATAATTTTCCGAGTAAATGTTTAAATACTATATGATTATGTGAAGAATCTTTCCACCAATGATTGCTGCATCAGAAAACCGTCGCTGTTGGGATTTTCACTTATTTCTGTGACATCAACTTCAGAAATATTTTCAACAGTTTCCCAATTTGATGGCACTAGATCATTTGCTAATAGAGATATATTGTGCAGTGTTGCACATGCACATATTATAGCCACAACTGTATAAATTTTAACTCCCATCCCCAATTGGAGACATGGAAATCTTTTCCATATGCCAAAAGCTATTTCAACTGTGTTTCTGGTTTTGATTTGGCTTTTATTACCTATAATTTTGTTGAGGTAAGGAAAGTGTGCAATTTCATAGAATTGTTGTCTGTAACAAAAATATAATATTAAAATTACATAATTATAATATAATCATTGATGTAGTGTAAATAATAATATTATAATAATACATAAGCTTGGCACACATTTAGTTAAAAACTAATAAAATATATCTTACTTTGCAGTGTTAACACCCTGCATAGTAGCCGGGAACTTGACAAAATCTTGCATTTTCATAGCAATTAATGCAGAAACTTTGCTGACAATTTGTGAGACCGATTGCTGACAGATGTCCATCGATGTGATGCTTCAAGCTTCTATAAAAAATTAGCAACATACAAATAATATTATTAACAGCACATAGTAAACTCTCATGATTCTAGTTTTGTTTATTTTACTATAATTTAGATACTAACCTGAAAACTACATACCTATAGCGAAATATCTTAAAGTTAGCAGAAGCATTATTTCGGGAGCAAATGGCAATCCGCTTCTAGTAGGTCTATTCAAATCCGATTCGATCATAGGTAATATTAAGTTTTTTACAACATCCGGAGTGAATCTATATCTAGCATGGAATTCTTGAATTGAATATTTAGTGAAAGGATCCGAGTAATCTCTTATATCGTCGTCGTACTCGTCGTACTCGTCTTGGTCCCAAATATCTGAATCTTCTAGAATTTACAAAATCTATAAAGTCCATCTGATTAGACATTTTGCATAAAAATAGTAAAAACAACGTTGGTAATAATATATTTTAGTAGCATAATGCAAGTAAAATTCAAATCACAAAATATGTAAAATTTAAAAAAAAACAAATACCGACCTCAAACTCAAACGTCATAATCCACAAATAACAAGCTAAATAGAGGTTTTGCTACCTTTATATTTAATTGTCATTAAGTCACGATAATGATCCCTTAACTGACTCTGAGAGTGGGATTTTTTAAATATATTAAGGAATGGGTTAAAGCGCCCTACTCACACATCTGCCGCAGGGGCAATCTAGGGTGTAGGAGTGGGGATGACCCTTAATTGCATCCTTAATTGTGATGTGTGTAGGCATGCAGGGGCAATTTGGAGGATTGGCCCTGCGGCAGGGCGGCAGGGGCGCGAGACCATCCTTGATCCCTAAGTCGTCCCTGCCGTCGCTGCGTGTGTAGCGCGATTGGGGCAATTTCTCAGTCAGTTTGTCAGTATCTGTCACACGGAGTGCACGTATACATAGAGTACAATCAAAATGGCGGCCGACAACGAACGCGAAGTTTGAACGCGAATTATAGAAGTTTATCAAGACCGACCTCACATGTGGGATAAAAATCATAAACATTATTTTAACCGCGACATGAGGCAGCAAACATTCACACTAATGTTTGAAATTTTTAGGGACCTCAAAACCAACATGAAGCTGCCGGCTTTCAAAAAAAATTTGAAAATATGCGGACATTCTTTTTTCGGGAGTTAAAAAAGGTAGGTATTTTTAATTAAGTAATGATTATTCAAAATTGTGTTTTGAAATTTTTTTTTAGTAGGTATTTGTATTTCATTTCAATGTGTTATCTTTTTTAGGTTAATTCTTCAAAACAAACAGGATCTGGCAGCGATGATGTGTACAAACCATCTCTTTGGTATTACAATCTCTTTACTTTTATTGAAGAGACTACTGAACCATCTCGCACGGGAGTAGATACCATGGACTCTGCCGAGGTAATACTTAAAATAAAACAAGAATAAAATCACTTGGCACAATATATATTTATTAGAATTACTTCTAAATATTAGATATAAGTACTTACTTAAGTATTTCATCAACATTAAAACTATTTTAATGCTCTTATATTACTCGTAACATGTCTTGTTGAAAATCAACACTGCCTTGTCCGTTAAAATACGACATAAATTGACTTCTAACGTAGTTTCCTTCATCGTTGCGCTGTTTTTCATTTCTTTGCGCAACTGATACTAATTCGAATGATTCTTCCCGCCAATCACCTGGTCGATAAGTTCGATCGTTTGTATTTTCAGAATCTGTACATGAATTTGTCAAATAGATTTTTGATTTTGTTCTTAAAAAATTGTGTAAAGCTCAACATGCTAGAACAATAGCATCGACGTTCTCAACATTTACACTTATTTTTCGGCGAAATATCCTAAAACGTGTTGCCAGTATCCCAAAAGCATTTTCTACTACCCGTCTTGCCCTAGATAACCTATAATTAAATATTCTTTGTTCATGGTTTATAATTCTTGAATGGATTTCATCACGTGTCTGTTGAGAGAAAATGCACTGTCTTCTACAAATACATAGGGCACTGTAATATTACTATTTGGTAACGTTGAAGCTGGTGGTAGGTTTAACTGGCTTTTCATTAGTTTTTCATGAAATTTTGTATGTTGTATTACACCACCATCAGAGACGCTTCCATTTATGCCAGTGTGTACATACATAAACTCATATTTTGCATTAACAATGGCAAAAAGTACTACACTAAAAAACTGTTTGTAATTAAAAAAACACGAGCCACTACCAGGGGGCTTTTCTATAGCTACGTGTTTTCCGTCCATTGCTCCAACACAGTGACTGAAATTCCATTTTTCTTCAAACATTTTTGCTGTGTTCTTCCATTCAGTTTCCGATGTGGGCATCTGAAACAAACAGTAATTGAGAAATTTAATATTTCAGGTTTCACAGAGTTTGGAATTGGATGAACCATCTGGTAGTCAATCACTCAACCTAAAACGTCCAAATAAGCTAGACAAAACAGAAGAAGAACCTGCCCCAAGAAAACCGCGATTAAACTTACAAAAAAAACAAGAGAAACTATTTGATACTGCTCAAAAACTTCATACCACTACAGATGAATGGGAAGTCATAGGAATGGGCTATGGTATTCAATTGAAAAATTTAAGTAAACACCAGCAAGTTGTTGCAAAAAAATTAATATCTGAAGTCATTTTCTATGGGCAACTTGGAAAACTAACAGAAGAATCGTCAATCACTTTGAAAAACCTATATCATAATCCGTACATTCATTCAGTACCTATTAATACTCTTACACCATCCCCACAATATCAATCCTACGCATCTGCTCCTACTCCATCCCCACAACATCAATCGTACGCATCTGCTCCTACTCCATCCCCACAACATCAATCCTACGCATCTGCTCCTACTCCATCCCCACAACATCAATCCTACGCATCTGCTCCTACTCCATCCCCACAACATCAATCATACTCATCTGCTCCTACTCCATCCCCACAACATCAAGCCTGTGCATCTGTTCCTACTCCTACACAATCCTCACAACTTTCTGAGGTTCAATATGATGATATTACCATTGATTTCCCTAATACTACTTTTAGTAATAATAATAATTTAGTGGAAGGTAGTTTCACTAAAGTTAAAGATTTTCTTATATTTAAATACAAAAAGTAATTAAAATGATAATGTCCTATCCTTTAAAATTCTCACAATTAACTAAATATTTGGAAACTGGGTACCTATAACTTGTTACCGTATTAATAAAAAATATTTCACCGACTGTGATTGTTTTTTTTGTGGTTGAATCTTGGTTGAGTACTTACAAGAAAAAACAGTTTATCTATAATTTCGGGAATTTAAATTTCTAACATGTAGGTTTACTTTTTATAATTATACTTTATATAAACTTACCTTTATATAATGTTTCAGACAATTGTAAATCGCCCAACATGTCTCAGGAATCATTGTTGACATCAATTGTGGTGATATGATACAACTAAATTTCAAATCCTCGTAGGTTTGTCCACTGGCCAAAAACCGAAGCGTAGCAATTAATCGTTCTCTAGTGCTTACGGCATTCCGCATCAATATATTTTTTTTTCTATAAATGGTGCCACCATTGCAAGAAGCTCTTCAAAAGAGTCAAAATCCATCCGTAAAAAGTTATTGAAGTCATCTACTTCCAGTTCTTTTATAATATTCATGTGGCATAACTCACTTCTTTTCAGTAGCCATTTCTTCACCCAGTATCTCCTTTTCCTTTTTTTTGAGGTAGCACCACAGAAAGCGCCAAGGCTACTCGAATCTTTTGATTGGTCGATAATACGGGTGCCATTCTCAATACGTGTGCTCAGCTCAGCTTACTCGGAAACACTGCACGGTAGGCAAGTGTGTAGAGATACTCCCGATATCGCCACAACCGCCATGCACCCTAGATTGCCCCTGCGGCAGGTGTGTGAGTAGCGCCCTTAAGTAACCATTAAATGCCTCTAGAGTGCGGCGGAAATGAGTTGTGACTTTGACAAAACTGCCATTTTTTATTACAATTCAATATTCTTAAAATATGATGCCAGTGCTCGAATCGAAAGTGCAACGTGCTTTTTAAACATAACAATACAGAAATAATGCAGAAACCAGAATAGAATCGCATTGCAATTAACAGGTACAAATATTTTTTCATGAAAAATAGTACCAACTTATAAAATATTATGTTAGAATGGCCAAGGCCTAGCAGCAGCGCAAGGTCGGCCTCCATGACGTGTTTGCTTATAAAAACCAGCGCGGTAAGCTTTTTCTCCATGATCTCCAAGGAATGCATATATCAAAACGGTTCGTTTGATAGGCAGTTTATTCAGTAGACTTCGAAATCTAATTTTTCTTAGTCCTCGTCCATAGCGCTACATACTTCGCTAGCTTAAATGTGAATAAATTTCAAGGTATGGTCGCAAACAACTTTAAAAACGTTTTTCTTGAATGTGGCATTATGTAAGGAAATCTTGAAATGTGATTTTTTATTGCTTATGTGTGGCCCTAAAATAACTGAAAACATAATATTATGTTAATAATGACTTAAATCTGTATAGAATGCTATCCTTTTCTGTTAATATAAATATATGCACTCGCATATGTGTCGCTTAACTTCAAACTCGGTTAAATCCATTAAACATACTTTAGAGATATTTGAAAGAAATTATTAAAGTTCTTATTTGATGGTTTAATGCAGTGGTTCCCAGACTTTTGTTTCATAGACCACTTTCAAAATTTTGCTGGATCCGGTGGACCCCCTGCATCTACATTCTACATTACTACCAATTTCTAAGTTTCGAAAAAAAAGTGAAGATTAGATCTATCTATCTATGGAAACTTGCGTTGTGGCTGTTTCAACAACGAATTGAAAGTTTTCGAAAAAAAAGTTTAGAATTGGTTGCTTGATAGGGTTAATTATTTGATGATAAAGTAGGTAGGTAGACTAAACAAATTTTCAATTTAATTTTAATTCATTGTGTTGTGAGTAGATGTCGAAAAAGCAAAGTTGGCCAATCGAAAAAGTGACTCCATCCAACTTTACTTTTTTGAAATCTACAGTGACTCAGCACAAGGACCAATCAATTCTCACAAATTTTATTTAGAAAACGTCCCATTCGGAGTGGTAAAAAGAAATATAGTATATTTCCTTGTGTTGTAGGTATATACTTACATTATATCGATGGCATAAAACACAGATGTGGTATTTGCAATGGAATAACTTTTACACAATAGCAATTTTAAAGTTTGGATAACTAGTACATGTAGGCATTTATAGTTATAGCTGCTATATTTATATGTACCTGTAAACTAGTTCATTGGCTAGCGTAATATAGGTAGCTAGAGTAATAAAAGTGAAATTTGAATGCTTAAGTTAACTATGGGTGTGCACTTACCACTTCAGTGTATTTCTTTATTGTACATACCACATTTGACTGCTTTTGATGTTAGGTTTTTAAAGAGAAAAAAATACCTTTTTGAATTGAAAAATATATAATTATAAGAATATTAAACAATCTATTTTCATTCTTCATCCTCAGAATCCTCTTTTCTTAATGTGCGGGAACTTGAAGGTAGAGAACGATAGAAACTTTCATAATCCCGTGGGATTACTTGAGCTTCAAGTAGCGACAGTAAATCCTTCTTTTTGACTTCTGTGATAGGCAAGGTGTTATTTGTGTTGTTGTTATTGTATGCCTTATTTAAAATAACTTGCCGCCAATCCACTGCCTGTAAGTTAAAATTTTAAATACAAATCATAATATATTAGCAGGGAAGGTAAAAAACTTAAAAAAAAAACCTTCATACCTTAGCATTCCTTTTTTGGTTAATATTAATTTCCATAAATTTTTCTTCATCGAGGTCATACCTGTACATAATATAATTGGGCTTAAGTTTGGTAAATCGCAGCCATTTAATTTTCAGCCAATTCACTGTGTGTTTGTCAGTATTTTTTGTAGTATGCCTAGATTCCATGTACTTGAGATCTATTATCTCCAGGTGGCTAATATTATTCACAGCATATAACATTGCAGCACAGATATGTTTATTTCTATTTTGGCCCCACATGTGTCAAAGAAAGAAGAAACATGAGTCACAGTGTCAGGCAATGACTGCAAATATTTAAAAACACAGGTAGCTATTTCATTGCTGCCTTTCTGAGCATTACACTCGTCCCATATGTAGCAGTAACCATCTCTGGAATGGTTTTTATATATTGTGAAATTATATGCATTCAATTTTCTCTTGTAATAAATAGCAGAGTCACCTGCAAATGGGAGAGTCAATATGCTTTGCAAGTCAAACGAAACTGATCTGAATGTCTTACCATGATTCTCTTCTGTCTTAATTTTGTCACTTTGTTTCATTTTCATTGATGCATTTTCTCTGGCTTTATGTGATGTCCACTCATCTTTCAAGGAATATTTATTTGATGAGGCATTATATGCATTACATTATATACATTGATCCTTTTTTGGTTGATAAAAACTTAATGCTGGATCATATGAATGAAAAATATCCTTATAAACATAATAGGACACCGGTTGCACTTTCTTCAGTTGTTCTTTATACAAACGATACATAATGCTAATATTTAAATCAGAGGCCAAATATAATTTCTTACTGTTACGCCTGCAGTAGTGGGATTCCATCCGTGGGAATGAGTCAATGTGAGATTTAACAACTGCAATGCTGGTCGCAGATGTAGCATTGACTGGTTTCTTGCCAGCTCTCTTGTCATGACTTAAATAATTGCCAGTACACTTAAGCCGCGTTGACACTATCAAAGTATGCTTGGACAAAGTAGATTTGACGGCTTTTTGGACGCTACTTTGATCATGGCAACACTTATCAAAGCGCACTTGGATGACGGCGTCTAATCAAAGTGGACTTGGACCGCGTTCAACTTTTCCAAGCCTACTTGGATGTCAGTTGATGAATCAAAATGGCGTCAACTGCAAAAACGGTGGCATTTCGCAATAAAAGAAAATGGAGTGAACGCGATACTTTCAAATTCGTCGAATTATACGAGGCAGAAGCTGTTTTTTGGGATGTGCGGCTCAAAAATTACAAGAACAAGGATGCCAGAAACGCTACACTAGAACGTATTGTAAGAAATCTTGAAATCGACGATATTACTACTCAAGATATTATCAGCAAAATTAACAAAATACGTACTACGTACACACAAGAAAAGGCGAAAATAAAAAAAATCTCAGGGCACTGGATCCGGGGTGGACGACATCTATATGCCATCTCTGCCGTGGTACGAAGTGGCGGACAGATTTTTATCTGGAGTTGTCAAATCGAGGAATACTTTTACAAATGTGGTAAGTACCTACCTATCCCTAGCTCGTACTAATATTATAAATGAGAACATGTGTATGTATGTTTGTATGTATCTTCATTAATTAAAGTGACTGTTGCTTAAATACTCTAAGGACTGTTGTTTTGGTTATCTGTTAACCTTGCCATATCCTGTATCTGAATTAAATGAAACTTAGTAGTTATTTTTAAATATTATTTTGTTTATTATGTTTATGTAGGTACTTATAAGTTATTACAGAAGTACATAGTGTAACTAAATTTCATGTTTGATATCTAAAATATTCTGCTATTTTGCCACGGAACTGCTCCTTCTCCCATAAAGTAATTTTTATAATTGGTTCTTCGTTGTTCTGCTATATGCGTATAGTTGTTGCTGCCCTGATTTTCAAGGTTTCTTATATACCTAGAACTGGATTCTAGCCTCCATTGGCCAGGTCTTTCTTCAGTATCCATTGTTCCCAAAGGTGCATATGAACGCAGTGACGTTTTGATCAGCCAATTGTGCAGAGCACTGGTTGCTTTTACAATTTTATCAACTTTAGCAGGAGATACATATATAGGAGTGCGATAAATCCGAAATTTCATCACCATCACCCCGAAGGCATTTTCGACGATTCTTCTGGCTCGTGACAGGCGGTAGTTAAAGACTTTTTCTTCAGTTGACAACGGCAACCGACGTGAATAGGGTTTCATCAGATATTTTTTTAAAGCGAAGGCTTCATCTCCCAAAAGTACACCCCAAGTAGGAAAATTTAGTATGTCATTCTCTATTTTCGTTTTCAATGACGAGTTGTTAAATATTGTACTGTCGTTCACTCTTCCTTGAGCTCCCACATCAATATATATAAAACAGTAATTGCTATCCACAAGGGCTAGAAGTACAGTACTAAAGTAGCCTTTGTAGTTAAAAAAATTACTTCCAGTGTGTTCTGGTTGTTGAATATTGACGTGTTTACCATCCAATGAACCACAACAACCAGGAAAGTTCCATCGATGGTTATATCCCCTTTCAATAGTCTCCCATACTGTTGTTTTTTTTTGGAATCTGAAAAATACATTAAAAAGGTCAATAAAAGCACCTACTTATCTTTTTTTACAGATCAATTCGGACTCTGATCGGAATGAGATAAGCTCTCCGGATATACCAACAAGTCCATCTCCAGATATACCAACTTCTCCTGCAATAGAAGAAATAGGCTCACCGGCAACAGCACAAGTAGGTACCCTCATCAGCTTCACCCTCACCAGCTTCACCCTCAGCAGCTTCATCCTCAGCAGCTTCAATTTCACATGACCCATTCGTAAAGCCTTAGAATGTTAGGACCAAGAAACGAAGTAATGTAGACCGCATTGAAAAGTCAATTGATAAACTTCAGAGTATAAAAGACCAAGTGTTGTCTAATAATAAGGAAACAGAAGATGAATTTTCTTACTTTGGAAAGAATATTGCTAGTCAGCTAAGGCAACTTCCTATCATGGATGCTCTAGATTTAGAATCAGATATTTTGGAGTTAATAAAACGAAAGAGGAAATCCGTTTATGAACTGCGAGTAGAACAAGAGTCTTCTACAAATACTGGCGATGGCCTGTACCCTACACCATTGAAATACCGGAGCATATTTTGAAAAGTATTTGGTCACAGGACAATCAAGAAGAATCACCATCAATACTGATATCTCAAATGAATCAAGAAGAATCACCATCAATACTGCTATCTCAAGAGAATCAAGAAGAGTCGTCATCAATTCTTACATCCCAGGCACCGGCATCACAGCCACGTAACGATCCATTAGGCGAAGCAATAAGAAGCATCGGAGGTTTTTATGAAGAATGATTATAGATTTAAGATTTAAAGAGCCAGCCGTAGCCAACCAAAACGTCCAAAATACTTTTACTGCAATGTATGATGATGTGATGGGTTTTTAAGCGGTTTGATGTTTCACAGCTTCTACTTTAATTTGTATTTTTTAAATAAATGATAAAAAATTTAATGTTTTCCTTTTTTTATTTACCTGAATGTATTCCTCTAACGCTTCATAGATGGCATCTAAGACTGACGGCAGAAATTTAGATATACTCCTCTTAGGAACACGGAAACTACTTTCAAGGGACGAGAAACTATCACCAGTTGCCAAATATCTCATGACTATTTGTAATTTAAGTTTTGCAGGTAATGCTGGTCTTAAAATAGTATCATCTTTTTGTATGTTCGTCTCGTCTTTACTTAGGAGGTAGTCAAATTGTTCGCTATTCAGCCTTAAATGATTTTTATACGTAGCGGGGTCTTCCTGTTCTACTTCTCGAAGAAAGTTGTTAGATGCTCCCTGTCCATTGCGGCGTAGAATCCAAGGGCGCGTTCAAACACTTCTTCTGCGACATTTTCCTTTTTTTTCCCGTCTTAGCTCTTCTATTAACAAGTATGCTACAATTTCGAAACCATTTAGCAATAAATCTGTCTGGTCCGACATCTTTCGATCTTGAAGAATGAAGAAAATGATCAAAGTGAACTATGTTAGTGTCAATAGGTATCAAAGTGAACTTTGAACAAAGCTACTTTGTCAACTCTACTTTGTCAAAGCATACTTTGATAGTGTCAACGCGGCTTTAGCATAGACTTGACACTATCAAAGTACCTATCTACTATCCGGTGACTAATTGAGAGGGCAACGTATCCGCCTTTAAAACTACATTTATCACTTTTAATAGGACAAAATTTTACGGAATTGCTACATATATTACTAATTAAAATAATAGATTCACTCGATATTTTAAATATAAGTTATACGTTTCCCTACATTGAAAATGAACTTTCTTTAATTAAACTACTAACTTGCAAATACACGGAAATTAATAAAGTAGGGTTAGTGTCTTGTTTTACAGAAGATTTATTTAATGGAACAGTTTTTGTTCGAAACAGTTATTGAAATTTTTCTGGGATAGAGTATTGGGTACAAGAAGGCGTTTATTCAATAAAGGAAGGAAAAATTTCAATATTGCTGATCACCCCATCTGCTTCTCTTCGCTTTAAATCTAATATGATTTTAGTTAGGGCCGAAAAAATTGTAAGTCGTGATTATAAGACTAAAATTTGTTTGCAAGCTCGAACTAATTTTGAAGAAATCGATTATCAAAAAATAAATATAATAAATATATATATAACAAAAAATAAATAAGCCCTCTAGCAGAGCTGCATCCTCATCTCGCCGTGCTAAAAGAACTTAGTGCTCTGAAATATAAACATATAACTATAGGTAATCTACTTATTGTCTCGTCTTGTCATGTCTCATATTATTCTTTTGATTATTATCTAGTTTAGTCTCTGTTGTTAATTAAGGTAGTATAGTTATTTTTCTCGGTTCACTCCCTAAAATAAAGTAAATTAAGTAAATTACCTACTTTGAACTATCTTTCAGGGTTGCCAGATGAGTGCAAGTGAATTATCGTATCGGTGTTCGAAAATTATCGTACCAGACTAAAAAATATCGTACAACTGCCAGAACCGCGTGAAACACGCTATTTCACAAAACAAAGGATTTTTAGGAAGCTGTGAAACAAGCAAAGAAAGATTTCATAAAAAATATTTTAATCAACAATCATAAAATAATTTTTTAAATTTTAATTTTAACCTCCAACACTCATTATTCTTGTTCTTCATATAAGTGTGGGATCATCTGAATCACCTTCTTCATCTGTGGAAGAGCCAGCCGCCGCCGCCGCCGTAGCCGTTTTCGGATAAAGAGCAGCTGACGTCATCATTGATATCATCTTGTCAGTTGGCTTAAAACCATAACAACATTTATCTGTTTGGGTTTTTACGCACTGCGCTGAAAGTAAAGCCCCTTTAACCGTTTTTGTTGAAAGTTTATTTCTTATTTTGGTTTTTGTCAAATTATTTTTGCTGAAAATACGTTCGGTATCCGCATTAGAATGTGGAAGAGTTAAAACGGTCAGACCAAACTGAGGTAATACTGTATATTGCTTCTCTTCATCAATCGCTATTTGGGAAATTTTATGCCAAAAGACATCTACTTCTTTTTCTTGGGCGACATCTGGACTAATTTCGTCCAATGGTAGACGTCGCCATTCGTCGTCAAATTTCTGCAAGTCATTAGGCTTTGCTCTGGGACATAGGTCACATAAAAACAAAAGTGACGGAGTGCTGTCTCTCTGTCTTGCCGACAACGCTTTTTCCGGTTGCAAAACTGGCAGTGCCACTAGTAATTGGTTGTCGAATGGGAAGCGATCCTTGATGCCTTTACATAAATGTATCAGATACTGTCGGCATTTTGATTAAAAACTTGAAATAAGGTCAGGCCTTGCCGTCACATCAGGATTGTTAAGTCCTTCCATGACAGCGACTCCCAAATAAAGGCACTCTAGCCGAATAAATCTGCTGGTATCGTCGGGTTCAATTTCGGTTAGATTTGTTCTTGCTACATAGTTCTGGTGCATGTACGTGCAAAGGAGCTCACGGTATGCAGTAGACATTTTGTCATGTAGAGTCGTGACAACGACTTTAGTCGACTGAAAAAATGCGTTCATATATGTGACTTTTGGAAGCACCCAAGCTAAGAAGCTGAAGTACAATTTCATGAACGGGTCTTGTAGTGCATTAAAAATTTGTTCAGCTGCAAGAGTACGTTCTACAAGCCAGACGTCAGTAAAATAAAGCCGGAGAGCTTGACACTGCTCCAAAATTCGTTCTATCGCAGGTAAAAAAGAGAGCCAGCGTGTGATAGCCAAGCCAAGCATTTGGTGATCCTTTACGGATGTAAACTCTTGAAATTGCTTTAATTGAGCTTTTCTCTTGGCACTTTGCCTAAAATAGGAAAAAGGGTTTCGGGCTAAATCTTCACATATTCGTGGCAGGGTCTTGCATGCATCACTGGACGCCCGGTGCAAAGAATGACATACACATTTCATTAGGATAACCCCTGTAAAAGATGTATACTTCCCTTAACTTTTTATTGCATAAGATAAATAATAATTAATAATAATTATATTTACTTATCTATTCTTCCAAGAATATAACAAGGAACTCATTATTTATAACAAGGGACATTGATTAGATATTTAATGAATTCCAAAAACTTATACAATGTCCCATAGTATTCCTTGTTATCTAGTTGCGCACACATATGATGCCACTGTACTAACAACACCCTCACAAATAACCATACCTTTTTAATAAATACACCCTGTCCGCCTAGAAACGTCGCAGTTGTCGTGATAAAACAGTAGTGACTATAACACAATAGTCTTGACTCCTTACTAGGGATCGTGTCTCCTTATTATTTAAGATAGACAATAAGTTAAGTCTATGTAAAGTAAAATTAGTATTGTATTGTTTTAATAAAAGGATTTTTTTTAAAAAGTCTTTTAAAGATCGTGCATGTAACATTTTGGCGCAGTCGGTAGGATACGCAAAGTTGCAAAAAGGACATTTTTGAATCGCTTCAGAAAGATCCCTTGCGCCCACCCGCGTCGCGAAAAATTCTCCGATAAAACTCTCAGAGAATCATCGTCGCCGCGTGAGCCGCAGCCCAGCCGAGGAGCCATCCGTACGTTGCAGCATACAACGAGGGGCAAATGAAGACGTCGATATTGACACTGTAAGTCTTTCATATTTTCTCGTGCTTTTAGGGTGTGGATCTCCCTCGCTCTCTTTTACCGTCCTTGTATCCATTTTATTTAATAAAATTTTGCTACGATCCAAAACAATTAAAAATATGTCGACCGATCCCAAACCAGGTGCCCACGACTCTGCCAGCCATCATCAAAAGGCCCTGGACATCAAGCTAGATCCCTTGGTACTTACAAATCAATTATTTAGTCTTATACCAAAATTTAGCGAAAATACAAATAATTTAAACATTTTTATAAGAAACTGTCGCCAAGCACAAAATTGGGCGAACAGTATACAAAAATTATTATTATTGCCAGCAGCTATATCGCAATTAGAAGGTAAAGCAGCTAGTTTTGCTAACAGACGCAATTTCTCTGATCTAAATCAATTTTTAGACGAATTAGATGCGCATTTTAATAAATGTCGAACCCTTAGTGTAATCTTATTGGAATCTCAGCACGCAAAGCAAAGAGGATCCGTTGCGCGTTTCGTCGAATATTACGAAAATTTAAAGAATGAGCTTTTATCAAACACAGAAATTATTAATGACAAATCTGGTATTTTATGTAATGAATATGATAAGCTTCTAATGAATAACTTCTTAGTCGGGTTAGATCCGCATTTCTATAATGTCATAAGATCCCGTAGGCCTACTACAACCGACGAAGCTTTCAAATTTGCACTAGAAGAGGAACGAGCCCTCGAATTCTACAATAAAAACAATAATATACGTAGGAATTCTGAGACGTATAATACGAATAGACAAACATCTAATTATCGTAATTCAGCCCAAAAATCTTCGAGTTACGTGCAAAATAATAAATCATACGATAATAATAGAATATCGAATAAAAGTGACAGATTTTGTACGCATTGCAAAATGCAGGGGCATACAATCGACTTCTGTAGAAAATTGCAACCGGGCCCCAGCAACAGTAATAAACCTAAAAATAATTTTAACGATAAAAAAATAATAAATTCTTTAAACGAGGAGCCGGAGGACACGACCGAGCAGCCGTCCTCCGAAGACGAGGCCGAAGTCCTCATGAATCTGCTCGAAATTTAAATAAAAATAAATATGCCATAAATAATATTGTAGGCGAAAAATTAAATAAATTATTATTTATAAAACATTTTGTAGGCGATGTCTCAATGAAATTTTTAGTCGACACTGGCGCCGCCGTCAATACAATTTCTCCTAAAATAACATCGCAAATTAAAAACTTAAAAACATTTAAGGAAAAAATTCAAATAAAGGGAATATGCGAACAAAAACTAGAAATCTCAGAATACGTGGAGTTGCCTATAACAAATAATCTTTCGCATAAATTTTACGTTGTTCAAATAGATATTCCATACGATGGAATAATGGGCATTGATTTCCTAAAAAGATTCAAAGCGTCGATAAACACGCACGATAACAAAATTAAATTATCTTTACCAGATAACATTCAAGTCACACGCGAAAATTTTGTCTTAATTAAGGCCCGCACCGAACAAAAAATTCCAGTTAAAATATCTAACATTGAAAACGGAGACGTAATCATAGAAAAATGCTCTTTACACTCCAATAAATTATTAATTCCAGAGTCACTGATTAAAGTCGAGAACTTTATCGGCTTTACAACATGTATAAATACTTCATTCAAGGATATTGAGATAAAGATACCCGAAATGAACGGTTCAAACGTTGAGATAAGAGAACTTTTATTTACTACAAAACAAAATACTAGTATAAATCGCGATCAAAAAATTAAAGAATTAATTCGTACGGCACATATGAATAAAGAAGAACGCGAAAACATTTTGCAAATTTGTAAAGATTTTAAGGACATATTTTACCTCGATGGTGATAAATTTACATTTTCCAATGTAGTAAAACATAACATAAACACAGGAGATTCACCGCCAGTGTATACGAAAAATTATCGGTATCCTCAGGTACACAAAGAGGAAGTCAAAACTCAAATAAAAAATTTATTAGCACAAAATATAATTAGACCTAGCCATAGCCCGTATAATTCACCGATTTGGATAGTCCCCAAAAAAGCCGACTCCAGCGGTAAGATAAAGTGGCGCATGGTTATCGATTACCGTAAGCTCAATGAAGCTACTAAAAGTGATAAATACCCTATACCTAACATAGTAGACATTCTAGATAAATTAGGGAAAAGCAAATATTTTTCAACACTCGATTTAGCGAGCGGGTTCCATCAGATTGAAATCGACCCAGAAGACACTGAGAAAACAGCTTTTTCAACAGAAGAAGGTCATTTTGAGTTCACTCGGATGCCCGTCGGTTTGAAAAATGCGCCTGCCACATTTCAAAGAGTCATGGATAATATACTTAGTGGTCTCAGTGGCGATCACTGTCTTGTCTATTTAGATGACATAATAATTTACGCATCCTCCTTAGAAGAACATGATTTAAAGTTAAGAAACGTATTGAAAAAATTACGCGAATACAATTTAAAATTACAACCGGATAAATGCGAATTCCTCAGAAAGGAAGTAGCTTATCTTGGCCACATAATATCGGACGAAGGCATAAAGCCAAATCCTGATAAAATTAAAGCCGTCAAAATATTTCCTCAACCAAAAAATACTAAGTCAATTAAAGCATTTTTAGGCTTAGCAGGTTATTACAGACGTTTTATACCAAACTTTTCAAATATCACTAAACCTTTAACTAAACTTTTAAAGAAAAATGAAAAATTTATATGGACTCCTGAATGCGATGAAGCAATGGAAACCTGTAAAACATTATTAACGTCAGCTCCTATACTACAATACCCTGATTTTAATAAAGAATTTATATTAACAACTGACGCATCTCAATATGCTATAGGCAGTATCCTTTCACAAGGTAAATTAGGCGAAGATAAACCTGTTGCGTACGCCTCTAGGACCTTGAGCGACACAGAACAACGCTATTCTACCATTGAAAGAGAACTTTTGGCTATTAAATGGTCAATAAAACATTTTAGACCATACCTATTTGGTAGAAAATTTACTATAGTTACTGATCATCAACCGTTGACTTGGCTCTTTTCAGTAAAAGACCCAGGCTCACGATTAATAAGATGGCGATTAGAATTAGAACAATACGAATATAAAATTGTTTATAAGCCCGGTAAAACAAATCAAAACGCGGACGCTTTATCTCGACCGTGTATAAACCTTATCGACGATAGTGATGTCATGGAGAACTTTCGTCAACAGCTACGAGCAGGGTCTATCGAACCAATAGACATCAACGAGCTCACAAAATCTATTTTTTATAATGAACATAAACATATTATATTATTTTTACCGTGTAATTTAAATGAACAAGATGAAACCTTTAAGTTACTTTCTACATATTTCGGATCGTCCTTAAATGACCTTAAACCCGAATTAAATAAAGTCGAAATTTTTACTGATCCTTACACTAAAGATAGAACTTTTTATTTCTGTTATAATAGAAATAACCACACAGATTGCGAAGATACATTAAATTTTTATACAACTTTAATAAATTTAAAATTTCAATTGATAGACCAAGATTTAGAGAACAATAACCTTTATATAAACATTCCCGCTACGACGCGCTACGAACGCGAGTTCGACGTAGACCTAGCGAAACAATTACTGTCTTACATCTTTCATGATAAGAAATTCGTATTTAATATTTGCGAACTAACAAATCAAATAATAACACCGCCTATAGAGCAACGCCAGAAAATTATTTCATACTATCACGATTTAAGGTTCACAGCCCACAAGGGTATTGATGAAACCATTAGACGAATAAAACTGAGATACGAATGGCCGAATTTAAATAAAGAAGTCAAAGAATATATTAACACATGCGATATTTGTCAGAAAAATAAAATAGACCGTAGGAATTGGGCACAGCCATTTATAATAACCTCTAGCGCTACAAAGCCATTAGAACGAATCAATATCGATATAATCGAAATAGGCGAGCGTAGTCGCAAAATTTATGTATTGACTATTATAGACGAACTCACGAAGTTCCTGGCAGCATACATTTTAAAAGAGAAATCAACAACTGAAGTCTCTAAACTTTTATTATATTATTGTCAACACTTCGGAATACCGCTACGAGTTCATTCAGACTTAGGAGCGGAATTCATTTCTAAAGCCATGAAAAAAATATGCAATATATTACATATCGAAAAAACTGAGGCGCTTACACAATTTCCCCAATCAAACGGAGGAGTTGAACGCGTCCACGCCACAATAAAAGACACCATGAGATGTCTTGTAGGCGACACACAAAATATATCATGGGAATTAGCTCTCAGTATATCTATAATGACTTATAATAATTCGCGACATTCTTCTACCGGATTTACGCCGTTCGAACTAATGTACGGTGAAACTCGCGACCATCTAAGAAAGGTGAATACGGACAAAACGACAGATTTTTATTATAAAACATTAACTACTAAACTAAACAAATTACATAAATTAGCGATTGAAACCAATATTAAAAGTAAAGAACGTAGTTTAGCTAGAGTGAATAGCAAACGAAAAACACACACATACAAAGTGAACGATTTAATTTTATACAATGATAAAAAGAAAACGGGTACTAGAATAAGATGGACCGGACCATTTAAAATAACCAAATTAACCTCTAGAACCGCGACTTTATTAATCGACCGTAATAAACTTTTAACCGTATCGATAGATAATATTCGACCTTATTTTCGTCGTTATATTCCAGATGTGCAACCCTCTACTTCGTCCATGGGAACGTAACGAAGCTGGAAGTAAACCCAGGATTGTTCTTAAATCCTATAGGAGACTTATACAACTCGAATAATGCATGGAAATTAATCACATACAGAAATTATAATGGAGTAATCTCAGCCTTCGAAAGACTTAAACCAATTATATTAGAATTCCAAAACTTTGAAAGAGCCGCGAAAAAAAGTAACGAAACTTTACATTTGCAAGCTTTAGTTAGAACCTTATCTAAAGATATCGAATCAAAAATTAATTGCCTGCCAACAAAAAATACCGAGAAGCAACAAAAAGCTAAAAGAGGTCTTATAAATCCCTTAGGGTCAGTACTTAGAATACTTTTTGGTACCATGGATAACGATGACAGAAGAAGAATAAATGACGTAATCAGAAACGTCGAGAAAAATGGCGAAACTGTTAAAAATCTCGTCACTAAACAAATACAAGTAACAACGTCGGTTATCGCTTCCTGTAATAAAACTATTAACTCAATATTATATAATGAACGCGTAATAAATTTTAATATGCTTAAAATACAGAAATACGTACAGGAAAATAGGAACGAAATTCAGGAAATAAAACAACATGAAACAATTTTCGAATTATATGAATTTGTCATAGATAATTTAATGTTAATTAATTCTAAAGTTGATGAACTGATGAACGCCATCGAATCCGCTTTGTCTGGAACATTACCTGCAAATATAATAAATTACAGTAATTTAGTAAAGGAATTAAATAAAAGTCCAGATTCTGGTAAATTTATAGAAATACCAAGTTTTAGCAATATTCATAATTTAATTAAAATCAGTAATCTTAACGCGTATTTAGAAGATTTAACTTTAGTTTCGATTCTAGAAATACCTCTTGTAGACGAGGATTGTTTTGTGGGTTACCAAGTACTATCCCTCCCCAAAAAAGATAACGAATCCTCCTTATATCACACCCTATTAGTTCAGAGCAAGTATGTAGGCTTAACCAGAGATAGAAGGTTCTATGTAACCCTAGATGAACTATCGACGTGCAAACATTACAACGAGAATAAATACGTTTGCAAATCACTAATCATTCAAGACGAAAATGCTGATCCAATTTGCGAAACTAGTATTTTACATCAAGATAAATCAAAATACAGCGAATTATGTACTATCATGTCAACAAAAGGAAACTTTAAAATTATACATCGGCTAGCGAAAAACAAATGGTTATTACTATTCACAAACCCTATCAATATTGTCGAAGGATGTCAATCGAACTTTACTACAGTCAACTTCCAAGGTGCCGGTATCCTCACCTTAAATGAATACTGCACCGCTACTCTGCAAAGCACCAAACTCCACGGCGAAGGCGTAGTAAAAACGCAATTGGAATTACCTGAAATAAAAATAGATATAATAGAAGAATTGTACAAGCATCCTCTTGTGAATAAATTACCTGTAGTCGAAATAAAACCAGTAAACTACAACCATGCAAAATTAGACGACCTCAAAGTGGAAGCCCAGCAAATGACAGATATAAAAGAAGAATTAAACCGAGTGTCTTACAAAACCGAGTTGCAACAAAACTCTATATTATTATATATAATTGCCGTTTGTGTAATTGGCTACGTAATATACAGTGTTGCCAGTCGGTCGTGTCAGAAAATCACCTAAAACATATAAAAAAGTAACCTTTTTGTAAAAAAAGTTACCATTATTTTTTTTTTAGTGAAAAGGTATTATAAGCAGCCCCGGATCTTCATTTTTTCTTAGGTGGGGCAAAAACATGTCAGATGACGAAAAAAAAAGGTCATTCAGTCCTTGGAGGGGTCCAAGGACTGAATGACCCTTTTTTTTTTCGTCGTCTGGCGTATTTTTGCCGCCCCTACTATTACTTGCTCGCTTTTATTGATCATAAATAAAATTCATAGGTACATAAAGACGATGACAGCAGCGAAACTAGCGCCACCTCTCATTTTGTTAGTTTACTCCTCTACCAAATCAAATTGAAAAAATCTATTAAATAAGTATAAGTACATACTCGTAAGTGTAAAATTAGCGATTTCCATATTCAAATTTGTAAATTGATTCAATAAATATTTTTTTACCTGTATTACCTGTATGTCTGACTGCACCATAAAATATATATTAAGTAATTAAAAACGGGCTGTAGTACGAAGTTGTATAATATGTATTATTTAAGTAAGTCAATTGTAATTATGAGACTAAAATAATTATATGAAATTAAAATGATGACCGAAGAATACATGAACACAGACAGCACATCAGCATCTGAAATTTTAAAATCAAATGTTTGTTCTGCGTTTTCAAATAAAGATTTCGAAAATATTCTCTTGAAAAAAAAATTGCTGATGTGTTAAATAATAAGAAAAAGCAATAAGTACCAGCCTTCACCATCATCATCATCACCATCCTTGCTGTATTTTACTCTAGCATGCATTAATGCTTTTGATGGCTCAAATGTTGAAGCATTTTTTACAGCCGCTTTGGTAGCCATCAAAGCTGCAATTGTGTTCGTATTTAGTCTGTTCCTGTGGTCCGATTTTATCAGTTTTAATTGGCTGAAAACTCGTTCCACACATGCATTGGAAAATGGCAAAACGAGCAAAACCATTATTACTTCTTTTAAATTTGGGAACATGGGTTCTACTTCATTCCCACCTGTCAGTTTCAAGATTTTACTCCAGTACTCTTCCACCGGCATCTCAGGCGAAATGTTTATTTCGCCGAAGTCGAGAAAAGCATGTTTTTTCCATTCCTTATGTAAATTTTCTGTATCAATAACAATATTTGGAAATCTTTTTATTACGCATGATAAGTCTTTGACTTCAAATTTTTGTGCTTTGATTGGGTTAAGAACATTTTCTAATAAATCAAAAAGAGGATCATCAAAATTAAAGCGTTTTCTTATTTGTGCTAAAGCTTCGATATAAAAAGATAAACATGTTTTTCGGAAATCAGCAATTTGAGCTGGAGGTATTTCTCTCGAAAATTCATCAATTGATGCCTGTGCTGCCACACCTAAATATATCTTCTCAAGTGGCAAATAGAATCTTGGATTGGCATACTCTATTGTGTAGGCATCAGTTGTCTTACAATAAGTGAAATCCATATAATTACTGGCTATTGTTTTAATTAATTTGTGTACTTCTGGTTTTAATTGATGTAGCAACGGTTTCTCAGATTGAAATAGTCTATTAAAGTCATTGAACAGATTTAGCACGTAAGACATAAATTCGAGATAAATTTTTGTAAATATATTATTAAAACTTGTAAGTATGTCTTCAGTTACTTTGCTTGGATCCTCGAATACTTCCAATTTGAAGTACTCACCGAGTACCTGATATTGTTCCAAGGTTCTATTGACACATGCCTCTAATGATAGCCACCTTGTTGTTGCCGGGCTTAATATTTTATGAATGTCGACTTTAAAAAAATCCTGAAACTCTTTTAATTTGTTTTGCCTCTTAGTGCTTCGGGTAAAATGAGCTCCTATACTCCTTAAAAAATCTTCTATAGATCTTGGCAGCTTAAGACACGCTTGGGATGCCACAAGATTAATCATATGGCAGCTACATTTGATGCATGCAATGTGCGGTACTTTTTGTTTCAAGTGACTAAATACAGAGTTGCGTTCGCCTACCATGCTATTAGTCGTGTCCGATGCAAAGCCTACAAATTTTTCTACAGGAATTTGCCGGTCTTGTAGCCAAGTTAGTAAACCATCACAAAGATCTTCAGCCTTTCCAGATTGGACTTCATATATATCAAGAAACTGTGTGCGAACACCATCTACTTCGTCATAATATATAACTGTTAGTGCACATTGTTTTTTTACACTTATGTCAGTTGTCTCGTCCATTATAATACTGAAAGGAGATTTTTTTAACTTATCTACGAGTTCTTGAGTTAAAATGGGGCCAAGGACAGTTTTTATAGTATTTGTTGCTTTCGTCCTTCCTAAATTGATGGTTTTGATTGTGTTAGAATCGGTAAAAGTATTTTTTAAAAATGGGATTAAGTCATCTACTAAAGAAAAAGATAAATTGTGCTGTGCAAGAAAAGCGCATATTTTAATCTCTGCTCTTTTTTTTAATTCCTCCTCCGGTTTGGATTTCAGTATTTGTGTAATAGGCGTAGTTTGGGTTATTGCGCTAATATTTTGAATATGTTTAGTTGTATTCATGTGCTTGACCAGTGCTGGCTTATGATTAAGAACAGTACAATTGCACACTTTGCAAAAAGCGGCAACCATGCCACATTCTTGATCTCTCTTCGAAATCCAATTTTTAAATTTAACATCCGTCAGCCACTTTTCATTAAAGTCGCGGTGTCGTTTTTGTTTTTTTGGCAAAGGTTCTTCAGGTATCGTAATATTAATATCGTTTTCATCTCTCCTCTCCTCTTGCCTTGAAGTCGATGACTTAGATATCAAAAATTTGTCCATTTGCTTAGCGTAGACTGATTGTATATTGTTAGTAGATTAAGTAAAACCATGCCAAGACCAACACCAAAGCCATGAAAAGAAATCAAACAAATAAAATGAATAAATCATCTACGTTATTGTTATGAAAGTAAAATACCTAATGCAATACGTGTAATTACAAACAAAAAAAATTAAGGCGTTACATTAAACGCATAACACTATTATACATCATCATCATCATCATCATCATCATCAGCCTGTTTTTACCCACTGCTGGGCATAGGCCTCTCCCATAGCACGCCACTGGGCACGGTCCTCGGCTACTCGCATCCACATCCTGCCAGCCACCTTGCGAATATCGTCACTCCACCTAGTCTGAGGGCGTCCTACACTACGTTTGCCGATACGCGGTCTCCACTATAGGACTCGTTTACTCCATCGGTTGTCAAGTCTGCGGCTTATATGGCCGGCCCATTTCCCTATATACTATACTATATACTATTATACTTTTAATGAAATGCCTTAATTTTTACTCAGTACATTACATACACACACACATTTTGTTAAGTAACGGGGTTGGTGGGAGTTTATGACAAAATTCATACACATTTTGTGGAAAAAACTTTAGTGAGGTAACACTACTTTATTACCTAATGTCATATCCAGTTGTCAATTATGTCAATAAAATTTGAACGAATGTCATAATTTTAAAATTTTGGCGGGATTAAATCGGGCGGAATAAACATGTATCGTAGCGTATTATATATTATGATTATGAATAATATGTGAAAACAAGAAGCCTTTTGGTTTAATTCACTGACCGCTATTAAACCCCGCTCAGTAGTTTAATCTCAGTAACTTATTTTACGTAAGTATATTAATAACTGACTTGTACGTACTTACTATTTTATTATCTAATTAAAACCAAGTTTAAATAATTAAGCATTTATGGTTTGTTATACATAGGTATGTACATCCCTACTTTATTGGTCTGATTAAAACGCATCGTAAATTTTATTATTAGTCCCTAACCATAAAAAACCAAAGTGTAACACAGAGTAGGAACACAAAACAAACATGCACTGCAATCGTAAATAGACTTACCAAGCTCCCAGTAAATGTCCAGTAGGGAATTTGTCTTATTGTAATTATTAATATTTCGATTACAACAAATTGAAGAAGTGGTGGCGGCGGCGCGCAAACAAAATACAATCAACAACGAACGAATGAATGAAATTAATCCGACCGACCGATCCGACTGAGACTGAGACTGCCGTCGGCGAAAGCGAGTGAGCGAGATACAAGTGGTGTAAGTGTGAAAGACAACAACGTGTTCATGTTGGTTGTTCCAATGTTAACGAAGCTTACCAACATGAAAAATTCTAATCTAAAACGAGCGCAAAAATTAAAAGTTTATTCTACAAATCTGGAAAAATCACCTAAAAGTAACCTTTTCATTAGTGTAACCTAAAAGTAACCCATGCAGTTCAAAAATCACCTTAAAGGTTACAAAAGTAACCTTCTGGCAACACTGGTAATATATCGCTGCTACTGCATAGCCCAAGAAGAATTTGTACCTGGATTTTGTCACTCCTTGAGATGTCCTGGTAGACGACGTCATCGCAGTGAAGACATCGAGATGCAGCAACACCAGGAAAGCAGAGAAGCTCCCTGTGAACCCCATTATTCTACTGTCACTCATAGAATCCCTGAAAACCTGTAAACAATAGTGTCACGCTTTGAAAATTAAATCATTTTTATTTCTTAAATTTAGTTGCAAACGATTACAAATAATTTTTCTTTTATTTTATACAATTTATATTTAATCAAATGATTAAATGTTCAATATTTGCACAAAATTAAGTAGATCTGTTTTATTTAGTAAATAAGGAATAATATTACAAACTAAAATGTTTATTTTTATGTTATGTAATATTAGAATTAAATAAAAACTTTGATATATTAACTCATTTAACCATTATTTTTAAGAATAATATATATATATATATATATAATCAATTATTCTGAATAGTAGTAATTTCTTTTAAATATTTGTTATTTAATTATTTCTTCTTAACGACAAATAATTGATTATGTATCCTTTTAAATTTTAACTGTGTACTCATAGTTTATATTCTTTTTTCTTAAAAAAAATTAATAATAATACCTCATGTAAAGGAACCACGAAATCCCTATTTTTTTTTATAAATAATTGAAAATTTTACTTACTTTTCGAATTTCCATATACTTGCCTTTAAAGTAATTGTTGTTGGAAAATACTCAGGTCCTTTTTGAGTATAATTTCCAATCTAAGACGGGGGGTGTAAAAGATGTATACTTTCCTTAACTTTTTATTGCATAAGATAAATAATAATTAATAATAATTATATTTACTTATCTATTCTTCCAAGAATATAACAAGGAACTCATTGTTTATAACAAGGGACATTGATTAGATATTTAATGGATTCCAAAAACTTATACAATGTCCCATAGTATTCCTTGTTATCTAGTTGCGCACACATATGATGCCACTGTACTTACAACACCCTCACAAATAACCATACCTTTTTAATAAATACACCCTGTCCGCCTAGAAACGTCGCAGTTGTCGTGATAAAACAGTAGTGACTATAACACAATAGTCTTGACTCCTTACTAGGGATCGTGTCTCCTTATTATTTAAGATAGACAATAAGTTAAGTCTATGTAAAGTAAAATTAGTATTGTATTGTTTTAATAAAAGGATTTTTTTTTAAAAAGTCTTTTAAAGATCGTGCATGTAACACCCCTGGACATTCTTGTCGCAGACGACTAATAATGGAGTTGTAGTCACCAACGTTCTTGCTTGCAGAATCACAACCAAAGCCCAATAAGTTCTCCAAAAGTATATCATTTATGTTTAAAGACTTCATCATCAGCTCGTAAAGCCGCGCACCAGTGGCACCTTCCTCTGCAGCAGCCCAATCTCCTTTTGGGAATACATCGTGCAAGTCATACAACCTACTTACAATACGGCCCGCTGCCGAGTCGTAAAATCGGACCATGATGCACGATGTCTTGCAGGCCAAATCAGTAGATTCATCTGTCAAAATAGAGAATTTTACCTTCTTCAATTTTTCACATATTTCTTCTTCATGTGCAGCGCCTATCACGTTTTTTACTATTTGAGTGCTTTTAGTTCGTTTCATTTGCACTCTTTGACATATTGGTGAATAAGGAAAACAAGATTTTAACGTTGGAACAAGATGATCCATAATTCTAAATGCTATGTTATGCGTAGCAAAAAAGTCACTCATCTTCAGCTCCGCTTCATTAACTTGTTTTTTCAATTGTGTCACTCCAGATCCAGATGACCCCTTTTCAACAAATTTGGCCATTATGCTTGAAGTACTAGCGTCTCGACTCTTCATAACGTTTTGGTGCCGCTTGGATGTACAATGTTGTTTAATTGTAGTAGTATTTGCTGTCATACCCAAATCACACCAAGAACATTTAGCTTTACTTTGATCGTTGGGATGGGGTTTTAACCACAGAGATACGTCAGGTCCAAAATCTTTAGTGTTTTTCTCCCAATCTTTCCTATATTTTTGTATACGATGCTTTGATTTGTCCACCTTCTTTTTTTTGGGCGTTTGATATCCCAAAAGCTCATTGTCGTCATCGGTGCGCGGTGGTGCGTTAAAATGTAGCATAGCTACATTTTAACGCATTAATATAACTTATAATGACGCTCCTAGCGTCATCTATTGGCTGTTATTGCTAACTTTAATAACTAAATTATGTTAGACGACGCCATCTATTGGCAAAGGTTTTGTAACTAGAGCTTCATCTCCAATATCCCTTTATTGTGGCAGTTGGATTATGCATTACTAGTTGTCAGTTAAAAAAAAACATTGTCAGTAGGAGTATATAAGGGCTGTCGCGAGATGACAGGTCCTTTTTCCTCCGGCTGAATTTTTATTGTTAAAGTTTTTCCAGTATCTTATATTTCTTAATCCCGTGTATCACGGTGAGTAATTTAGTATATCTGTGTTGTGAATGTTTGGAAAATCATGCTTGTATTAAAACGCAGTATTCTTACATGTAAACTATCATCCTTTTAAATTAGTTGTCAATTATTTGATTAGCCATACCACGTGCTATCATTTGTAGTTTCATCTCACATTCTTTCATTGTCAAAATATTAGGATATTTGTATCCATGCCTTAATTATTCTGTATATCATCTTTTTTATATTTGTAATGGTCACACAGCCAGTGATATTTTAATCGTTTGGGGTTAAAATCACGCATGGCTGTGGGACCGGACTCCTACCGACACATTACCGTGATTATTCCAGGAACTTGGTTACGGGCACAAACACCGCCAACTACAGGCACCAATTAAAAGGACTTATACCTAGCTGGAGTTCTGAGTGCTTATAGATATCGGACTGGGACTTTTTGGACGATTGAAGCTACCAGAAGTTGGAGCCCCATCTCGCTCTCTCGCCAGTGCTAGACTCCTGGACTAAGGACCGGACTACAGCTAAGTCCCCCACGTGGTTTACAGCCCTTAGAAACCCTTAGACACCAAGAGGCTAGACCAGACCGTACGGCCTTCTACCCACGACCCCCTTTTTTCTGTTAATATATTTATTGTCACGGAGATCTTTCTTTTATTTTAACAACACCCGTAACAATCGGTGTCACTTGACATATTTAGTAAGATCTTATTTATTTACCTGTAATAATAAAAAACATTGTTTAATTAAAATTCGACGACTTGTACATTCTTCCACAAGCACACCCTTTCTACAAGCATCTAAAAAGTAAACAAACAAAGTTAGTAACTCACCAAAGTTGTAAGTAAGGTAGTCCAAGTGATTTGAAACTTTTTTTAACAATTTTCTTTCACAGTAACCTTCAATCGACTAGCGAAATGAACTTATAGTTCGACAAGGCTTTTTATGAACATGGCGAGAAAAGGAACTAAATGCTTCTATCATACAAAAACGTCATTTTTGACATGTGTTTGACAGTTATTTCTTTACCAGCAGCGCTCCCGTCAATGTCACCCACGTTCATTAAAAGCCTTATCGGACTATAATTTAATCTTCTACTCATTTAATAGATTCGAGGAGAAGTCCCAGACCATAGACATTATTTTATTGTTTTTGATGATTTTACGGCACTGGATACTAGTATTTTTACATAACTTCGGACTAGGGTTGGAAATTATCGTACTTTTGCGTACGACAATACATATTGCATCGTACATCGTACCGGGGGCGAAATTATCGTACATGTACGATAATTATCGTACGTCTGGCAACCCTGCTATCTTTCTGTAAAAATATCAGTATATTGACACTAGTGTCAATGTCAACTATCAATGTCACATGATGTTTTTTTTTTCTTTTTTATAAATAATTGTAGTCTTTGGTTTACTTAATCAATTTGTACAGTTGCCAAGGCAAAATACTTTGTTTTCTAATAATATTATAGCGTAATGTATATTATATTGCAAGCTAGACTACTACGTATTTGGTTTTGGAGAATTTATGTTAAATTCTATATTACGAGTATGTTATTATAAGTGTGTCACTTTCTTTTGTTTACACTATGGTGAGTTAAGATGGGTTGTATACATAACTTGCATTAATAATATTATTGATTATAATTTTTATTATTATTATTATTTATTAGTATATTTATATAATATTTTAATATATTTAATAATAGTTATATGGATTTAATTTATGAAGATACTGTTAATTATGACTTTTTCTCATGCTCTTCCTTGTCTGAGAGTTTTCTCAGTATGGACAGTGGTGACGTCAGTTCGGCTTCCCTTTCTACTCATGAACAGCTAAATAGCGCTTTTCCTCTTTTCCAAACAACTTCAATATTGTCCATATCAATGCTCAGAGCATACCGCGCCATCATACAGATCTCCTCGACATGTTTAGCCATTCCCCTGTAGATGCCATTTTAGTATCGGAATCCTGGCTTAAGCCCTCACTTTCATCTACCGCTTACGCTCTGCCGGGTTATAAGCTAATTCGTAATGATCGCGTCGGTAAAGGCGGCGGTGGATTAGCTATTTATCTGCGTGGTGACATAAAATGCAAGGTTGTAACAGCTTCACCAAACCACTACTCCGGCTCAGTTGAATACTTATGTGTTGAAGTCACCCTGCATCACAAAAGAGTCCTGCTCTGTGTGGTCTATAGCCCATCTCTGCGTGTAGACTATTTTACCACTTTAGAAACTGCTAGACACACACTGCCCCAATAATAAATATACTTTACTCGCAGGTGACTTCAACACATGTCTCTTGAAATCTGACTTGCGTTCTTTTAAACTCCGTGCCTTACTTTCCTCCTTTAGCCTCCACATACTCCCACTTTCAGCAACCCACCATGCTCCAAACTGTCCCCCTTCCCTTTTAGATATTCTCATTACCTCGTCACCCGAACTCATAGATTCTCATGGCCAATTTCCATCTAACCTTTCATATCACGACCTCCTTTTCCTATCTTATAAAATCAGACCTCTCCGTCGAAAAGCCAAATTTGTTTTCCTTCGTAGTTTTAAGGCCATAGATTTGGAGGCTCTCAAACGTGATATATCTGATGCTGACTGGTCTCTTCTTTACTCGGCCACTAATATTGACCAAAAGGTAGGCCTTTTAACCGATGCAATAACCCAAATATTTGATAAACATGCCCCTATCAAAAGAATTAAAATCAAGCATGTACCGGCACCTTGGCTCTCGCAAGACATAATTACAATGATGGCTAAACGCAATCGTGCAATGTGTAGATACAAGAAACAGACGAAAATTTGGCAAAGTATAAGTTTCTGCGGAATCGTTGTAGTCGTTTATGTAGGGATGCTAAAAGACGCCACATACATTCTTCAATCGATCAAAGTAACCCCTTGCAACTATGGAAATTCCTTTCAACCCTCGGCATTTACAAATCATCCACCTGTTTTGACAATTTAGTTGATTTAAATGAACTGAACGCTCATTTCTGTGTTCCAGCAATTATTGTTGACCAGGTTACAAAAGTTCATACGATCTCCCATCTTTGTTCTCTTCCTCTCCCCTCCTGTAGTCCATTTTGTTTAAGCCTATCACTGAGGAGGAAGTTAGGAAACATATCACGGCTATCACTTCTACTGCTGTGGGCCATGATAACCTGAGCCCCCGCATGATATCGCTTACCCTTCCAGAACTCTTGCCAATTATCACTCACATTTTTAACTTTTCATTGACAATGAGTTCTTTCCCTTCGGCGTGGAAAGGTGCCAATGTCATTCCACTTCCTAAAACCTCTAATCCCTCCTCATTCTCACAATTTAGACCAATCTCCATATTACCCTACCTATCCAAAGTCCTTGAACACATTGTTCACAAACAGCTGTCTGAATTCCTATCCTCTAATTCTCCCTCCCAATCCGGCTTTCGCACTGGTCACAGTACTGTTACAGGACTGCTTAAAGTCACTGACGATCTCCGTCTAGCAATGGAAAATAAATGTATCTCTGTTCTAGTGCTACTCGACTTTAGCAGTGCTTTTAATACTGTTGATTTTGACATATTCCTTTCCGTCCTTCGTTCTCTTAACATATCTTCCTCAGTGATAGACTGGTTCGATACATATTTTCGGGGACGTTCGCAACGAGTCCGCTCTAACGAGGCTACCTCGGATTGGTGTGACATTGAAGCGGGTGTTCCCCAGGGTGGCGTTCTCTCTCCCCTCCTTTTTTCTATTTTTATTAACACTGTTTCCACACTAATCTTATGAAATTTTCATTTCTACGCAGACGACCTACAACTCTATCGTCATTCCCATATATATGAGATTAATTCCGCAGTAACAGATGTTAACGCTGATCTACAGCGCAAAGCAGTCTGGGCTAAATCTTTTGGTCTGTTAGTCAATCCGAATAAATCGAAGGCCATGATCATAGGCAGTAAATACATGACTCAACGTTTATATAATGTACCTAGGGTCATGTATGATGGTACTGTCATTGAATACACAGACTCTGCCAAAAATCTAGGGTTGATTTTAGACAGCAATCTTTCCTGGAATCTTCAGGTAAGTGAAGTAAGCAGAAAGGTCTACTACTCGTTGCACATGTCAAAGAGCCTTCAAAAATTTTTGCCCGTGAACACCAAAATTTTCCTTGTCCAGACACTTATTTTTCCTATCCTCGACTACGCTGATTCCTGCTACTTGGACATCAACGAAGAGCTGTTAAAAAAACTGGAACGGTTACAGAATCTCTGTATCCGTTTTGTGTTTGGACTGAGAAAATTTGATCACATATCAGCCTTTCGATTGAAGCTCAAGTGGCTCCCTATCCGACTTCGACGTAACTCCCACATCCTCTGTCTACTTTATAACATTTTGTATAATCCCCTCCCTCCTTCCTATCTTCTCGATCGATTTAACTTTTTTCGACCCATCGATATCCCTTATAGGTCTAAACTTAGAACAAATCTTTCCCTCCCATCCCATCTCTCCAACTTCTACTCCTACTCCTTTACCGTTCATGCAGTCAGATTGTGGAACTCGTTTCCCCACACCGTTCGTGACAGTCCCAACATTATTGTATTTAAAAGACGTCTGAAAGTGCACTACCTCGGAATTCAATCCATATAAATACCATTTTTATTTATACATATAGTATTTATCTATTATAGGTATAATATAATATTATTTTATCGTATCAACTATGTGTTTTACCTTAGTGTCGTCTATCTTGTTAAATTGTAATTTTATACATTTTTCTTGTGTGCAATAAATTATTAAATAAAAAAATAAAAATAAATTTAAATAAAGAACTTTCCCCACAAGAAAGAGATGCAATAATTCAGTTGATTCAAGTTTATCGTAGTACTTTTGTCCAAAATCTTTCTGAACTCGGGTGTACTAATTTAAATGAGATGGACTTAAAAATGTTGGATCATACGACTGTTGTCTATAGGCCTTATAAATTGAGCTTTAAAGATAGGAAAACCGTTCGAAATATGATAAATGAACTTTTGCAAAACGAAATAATCGAAGAATCTTCCTCGTCTTATGCGAGCCCAATTTTGCTTGTCTCGAAGAAAACGGGTGGCCAACGTCTGTGTGTTGACTACAGAGCTTTGAATAGCCGTACAGTTAGGGATCATTTTCCATTACCCCGTATCGAAACCAATTAGATTCATTAAGTGGTAGTAATTATTTTACCAATCTTGATGTAACTAGTGGCTACTATCAAATACCTATTACCCCAAATTGTAGATATTTAACAGCATTTATTGCCCTCGATGGACTGTATCAATTTAAGAGAATGACTTTTGGTTTGGTCAATGCTCCAGCAGAATTTCAGAGGACGATTAATAAGGCTTTAAGACTTAACTCATTAGCTGTAAACGATAAACCAGCATTAGCATATATGGATGATATTATTATAGTCTCTAAAAATTTTAATGAAGGTATTGAATAATTGGAAAATACTTTTAAATTATTAAATGAAGCAAATCTTACTTTAAACATAAAAAAATGTAACTTCTTTCAAACTAATATAGATTATTTGGGTTTCGAAATCTCACATGAAGGTATTAAGCCAGGTAAAACTAAAATGGAAGCAGTTGAAAGAGTCTGAAAAATCTCCACTCAAACCGATTGCTTTCTATAGTAGGAAAACTACTATTGACGAACAAAAATTCCATGCATATGATTTGGCGGTTATTACATCATTAAATAGATTTAGAGTTTATTAATTGGGTACCAAGCTTACCATTGTGACTGATTGCAATGCCTTACGTGCAACATTTTCGAAACGTGATATTTTACCCAGAATAGCTCGATGGTGGTTAATCTCTGCAAGAATACGATTGTAATATTATTTATCGACCTAATAGTAATATGATGCACGTGGATGCGCTCAGCCGCAATCCGGTGGGCTTGGTATCCCAGAATCTTGAACCTGAAATACTTCGCGCGTTAGCTATTACACAGAATGATGCTGTTAAGGCCAGGATGTTCGAGCGTAGTACGCTTTCAGCGCTACCCCACTCCCCGCGCGAATAGTTGCACGAAGTCTCCGATCAAATGAACTCTCTCTAACCCCACGCGGCGACAGTGAACAAACTGTGCGTTCTAGTATAATATTAACAGTAGTGCAACTAACTAGGTTTTTTTTTACTTAAGTTAATTTTATAATTACGAGTACATTATATAATGAACTTTTTGTGGTTTTGTTTTCGATCTTGAAGGCACAGTATAAAATACATGTTGCATTTTATAGTGTGCCTTCAGGATGCAATCGTGAGTAACATTGAATACTTAAGAGAAGTAGATAAAAATTCCAAGGCTAGGTATTCCTGCATAAGTAGGCATTTAACGCTATCCCGGCACAACGGCAGTGAACATACATTGCCAACATGACCCCGCCGTCAGAATTAAGCAGTAAGATGGATTTGGCTTTAAAATAGAAATGAATTTATTATAATATTTTTTTATAGTATTGATAAATAAGAGTTTCATAAATAAATAAAAGAAGTAAAGTAAAGGATTTCAAGTTTATTTATTTTTTAAAATTGTTTAGCATAAATAGAATAAAGAGTATCAAATAAAACAAATTACATATTACATTTAAAATATTAGCTATTATGTATTATCTCAATAACGTAGCCTGTAATGATTATATGATAAATTAGTTGTTGTATGTTAGTATGGTGATGAATTTAAAAATAGCTATCGGCTTAGGCGTAAAAAATGTAGCAGACAAACAGACATACTTTTAAATTTTATAATAGTATTTAATTAAAATAAAAATAAAATATATTCGTTTTGAACTGTGTGCGAGTGTATTGTTTGTCATGTAGTGCTGTTTAGTTTAAACTAGTGTCAAAATTATTTTATAACTCATCTAAATTTAACTGGCGTGTGCTTTGTGCCGGCATTGAATCATCAGGGCTATGAACGTTAGGAGGTAAGCTTTTCATTTTCCTTTTGAATTGACATGTCTCTAATGGGCATACCTCTTGCATTTCTACTGTCTATGATTTGAGGCAGCAAGCAATTTATATAAAATGTTAATAATTTCGGTTTCATATTAATGTCCCAAAACATATCATCCTTTTCTATGAATTGTGTGTATATTTTTTCATTCTCGCCTGCCCATATGGCTAAAAGACACTTTTGTCGTTCTGATATATGTGACTGTCCTTGTATTTGGAAGTATTAAATTTTTTGTTTTTGTATTGTAAAAGTATTGAAGTATTTTTTTATTAATTGTGGTTGTTTTGGTGTTTTTATTATACTTTAAAATTTGTATTTTGTTATCTTCTACAGCATTACAAAAGCCTTTTTTATATGCTGTAATTGGACACTTGACTTCGACAATAGTATCGTGTCCAATTAATCCGTCAGGCGTTGCCCCTATAAAAGGGTAATCTTTGTCAATGAATAAACCACAGGGTGCAATAATAACACCTTCCTGTTTTTGTAATTGTTGCAACGCTTGTTGCTCATGCTCGATTTCGTGTGCAATAGATGTGACGTGGGCCAATTTCTTTTTGTACAATAAGTTTTTTACGAGTGGAGCTGTACTTGAAGATACCTATCTTTTGCATATAAGCCCAAAGTTTGAAGCAGTTACTAGGTTTTTTCTGATTTCAAGCCACTCACCGCTGTCTCTCTGCAGTATCGTAGATCTTTCCACTTTATGTCTGTCAGATGTAAGAGTTTTTAAATTTTTTAGAAATTCTTGCTTCGCTGTGTCATATTCTTTTGGCGACATATCCGGCGCTGAACAGGTAAGACCATAGTCGTTTTGCCCATAGTTTATATTTTTTAGAACTCTTCTTTTTTTTACTGGGTGTTCCTTATTTTGTTTTCGTTTTTTTGCACGCCTTTCTTTAATTTCTTTAGATTTTCCCAGACCCCCAACCCAGAGGTGTTGAAGTGAAGTGTGTGTAAGTGTGAAGTGTTAAAGCAGTTTGGATTGTTGATACTGCAGCTTTTGTATTAAACGAAACAACGGCGGCCGCACATCTTCCTTGGTAAAAGAAAGTAAAGTTTCTTTCTTCTTTCCTTCCTTCCTTTTAATGCAAAATTTATTATTTTGCCGCCAGTAAATTTTGCTATTATGCTGATGAAGCACTCTACCTTGTTCGTGTTTACATTTTCGATTAATCTACGTGCTTTTGAAGCTACGTTAGATATGATCGCATTTAATCTAAACAGAAAAATTGAATTTTCAATTTTCTTCAGTTCGACATTATTGTTTTTGTCCTCGTCGCAGAAGTAATTTTGACACAACTGATGATTACCATAAGCGTGGGTGACGGAGTTAATGATATCATTGTGCAAAACTGATATTGCTTCATTTTTAGGAATATGTGAGGTATTGTGATGTTTAATAGATTTCACTATTGCCTTTCTCATTGTCATAATTTTTTGATTAGTGATAGTTTTTCGGTGCGCTAACATGTACTTCGTTTCTGTGGTGATCACTCTTAACTTTTTACAAAAATTACGCAATACGTGATTGCGGCACTCAAGTTTCTCAACGGTCAGATTCTGGGTTTCGTACGGATTTGCATTAAGAATTTTCGCGTACGTCGAAGCTTTCTGT
This sequence comes from Phengaris arion, assembly GCA_963565745.1. NCBI lineage: Eukaryota > Metazoa > Arthropoda > Insecta > Lepidoptera > Lycaenidae > Phengaris > Phengaris arion. Next base: position 2,270,678 of record OY751444.1, on the reverse strand, counting down.
TTGTGGAAATCTCTACTTTCCGATGGTGAAAGAAAAAAAAATGTTACTATAGTAAATCTTCTCAGAAAATGCAAAAAGTCGATAAAAACTCGAATTAGATTTTTTTTAATGTATACAATTTAGAGCTATTTATTAAAATTTACACTTTAATTACTCGTAAAACGTAAGATTACATGTTACATTGATAAAAAAAAATTGCAAATAAAAATATACTACTATAATTAACAAACAAATAAGTTAATAAAATTAATATTTAATAAGACATCTACAATATTTGGAGAAAGTTGTCGAATCTTCTTTTAATTATATGCGTAGATGTCTATTTATAACTATTTTAAGATAACTTATATACGTGAGTGACCTATGAAAAATTTTAGCCCGTCAAAAGGTATTTCATAGAGAAGTGGGGAAGGGGCTAGGCGGGCCTGGGTCTTACTACATACATACCTACTATTTCTTAGCAGCTGTAACAACCGTTAGCCTAGCCAGTATTCGAAATACAGTACAGTATACAACATCGTTTATAAAAATACACGTGCACGCTAAGTTTCTTTAATATAATTGTGACAAGTTTACTTAAAAAAAACTTTTCGAATCTGCATAGGAAGGTAAATACTACTCGTATCTCTATTTTAATCTGTATCAATCAACTCAAACATAAAAATAGTAATATTTTCTATAAACCACTGCCACTTAGGAGTTAGCGGGTTCGATTCCCGCATAAAGGTCGTAGCACATTACAGCAACTCAACGTCAACTCCACTCCAACTCGACTTACAGTATCGTCGTCTCAGTGCTTATTTTGTTCTATCGACCAAATTTCCGAAAATTAACTTTAAATGCAGTTATGTTAAGACTTAAATTTCGATCCTGTTGGTGAAGAACGACTTACAACTTTTTGCTTTTTAAACAACAAAAATAATATTTAGAATGTTTCTAAATATTATTTGTGACTCGACACCGTAATGAAGATTTTGTGCTTATTTGTTCTATGTCCAGTGTTTGTTTGATATCCTACTTCGCAACAGAAGTTAAGTGCTTGAGTGTTCTAGTCCACTCAATTGACCAATCACAGTCAGTGACGCCACGTCCGCCATTTTGTTTGATTTATTATTGTGTCAGAGACGTCACGGGTACCACATCGTCGCTCTCGAAAAAAACAATAAAAAACATTAAATCGTTGTGTGTTTGTGCCTACATTGTTTCAAACAAGTGATTAAGTATGTCTGTACCTGGCCGCAAAACTAAATACAAGAAGACGCAGCCGGACACTGAGCTTCGAGTACTTTTTAATTTACACTCGATTCCGTTATGAATTTGAAACAGGGTGTTGTTGCATTTATCAAAATGGTGTCATCCTAGACGCAGAAGGTTTATGATTGTTTCCCGTTTTGTCATGTTAAGATAATTACATATTTCTTAACTCGGAAGGTTCAGGGTGTTACTGTAATTATCATCCCAGTGCATTAGTTTTTTCGGCAACTAAGGGCCGGCATGGTAGCTTGTATTATTAGGTACTAATCAAGCTATTTTGAATCTTATTTCAATGACATTAGAATTCATGTTACTTTATTTCGATACCACGATGCCGCGAAAGGACGCGACACGCCATTTCATTCCAAGGGTTGGCGCGGCCCGAAAAGTCGTCGTGTTTGGGCTCATCGGATTTGCCTTGACAAGAACTTTAGTCCTACGTGATGTACAGGGTCTGATGATGAGCCGGAAGGCGGTCATAGGTACACAGTACACAACCTCGTCATGTATAGTTTCGTTGAATTTGTCTTGACAAAATCTTTAGTCATAAGTGATGTCGAGGGTCTCATGATGCAGCCTGAAGATGGCCCCAGGAACTCCTCAAATACACAACATAAACTCGTCGTGTTTGGGCTTGTTGGATTTGTTTTGACAAGATCTTTAGTCCTACGTGATGTCCAATGTCTCATGATGGAGCTGGAAGATGGCTACAGGAACCCCTCAAATTCACAACATAACCTAGTCGTGTTTATTCTTTTCAGTGCATTAAAATAACCTACCCTACGTACCCTACCCTTTTTTCCGTTCTCGAGTTTCAGCGAGACAAACGAACAACAATTCATTTTTATATATGGTATATACTCGTAGATAGATAGATAATTATATTTTTTTGTTTCATGTACTTTGTTTAGAGTTGCAAAACTCAAGAAAAAGCTTTTTGAAGATGATGAAATTTCTGAAATGGACAACATTGAAGACACTCCAAATAAAAACATTGTTAAGATAAACAAGACACTTTTTAAGCGTCAAAGAGAGACCAAGAAAATACCCGTCTCTTCAAAAGAAAATGATTGTTTGCTCATTCCTTTAAATATGCCTGGTGATGAAATTTTAATACCATCTGGTGTACTTCCCATTTTAAAAGAACGTCCTGATTTCAATGAAGATTCATTTATATATCCAGCTGAACAACAGATTTCAGAAAAAAATAAAAAGTTAAGTCGAAAGAGAAAACGGCAGCCAGAAACCTTGAAAAGCAATGTTAATAAAATAAAAAGAGAAAGAGAAGAGTACACAGGGGCAAAAGGAAAATGCATGCAGGCTAGAATTGTAAAACCTGGGTGTGAAAGTACTTGTAAGCTTATGTGTTCTATAAACTTTCCTTCAGCCATGAGAGAAAAAATAAAATCTGAATTTTACAGCTTGACTGATGCCCCAAAATACAAATTTTACGGAAAATACACTACAAGAACCAAAAAAAGTAGAACGCGAACTAAAAAACTGAGTCGAGTGAGAGTGAGTTGAGTTTGTCGAAAATGTACTCCTTATATGTTGAAAACTCAGATCAAATAAAAAAACTAGATGGCGCATGGCGCTTGTTTCAACTGAAGCCTCAAAACTACGCTACTTTGTGTAAACACACGCGGTCACGCACACTCATGCAAAAAAAGTACGCTACTTTTCGTCAGTATCGAACGAGTCGTTGTGCAGTGACTTTACCAAAAAAATGCCGTCCTGCGCTATTAAGTGGTGTAAAAACTGTACGAAGGCGAACAAAAAGTGTCATGGAATAACATTTCATAAGTAAGTACACACAAAACTGTAGTTTGTTTAAGTTAATTTTTCACAATTGAGGAGCGTTTTTGCAAAGCGAAATATCTACCAAAATGTTTTTTTTCAGTATGAGGTTTTTAGTGTTTATTTCTTTTTCGGGTAGGACTTAGGTAAAATTTATTCTATAGTTGTTTTAAAAATACAGGTACCTACATATGTACATGAAATAAAATACATTTTTTATACCAGGCTCTTTATTAAAATCACTAATTAAAATTACGAATTTTCACAAAAGCGAAATATCTGCATTTTTTTTCTTAACATATTTTATGCGTAACTTATTTTTATTTTTTATTTAATGTAATAATTTTATAGCAGTGGCTCAAACTCGTCAAATTCACGTCTTATATCCTCATTTTCATTTCCAGGAACTGAATTTGCAGCAAGCATTTCATCATAAAAATTCTGCGCATCATCGTCCAGGTCACAAAAAGCTAACAGTTTTTTTATATCTTCTTTTTTCTTTAAAGACACCATGTTCATTTTCAGTTTTTTTTGTGATTTTTCGACCAATAACTCCATGGATTTAATTCCAGGTTTGAAAATTTCAACATTGATCGGACTTCCCGAATAAGTTTCGCTGAAATAATGTTTAACTTTATTCCTTTTTTTTTCATATTGCAGGATACGAGCATGAGTCATCTTAAATGGAAGTCTCGTTTTCAACATCTTCTTTGTTGTTGACTTGAAATCATAGCTATTCCAGTCATCACCCCACCTTTTTTCAACTCCATGCTTCATCAGGATTTTACTATAATCGTTTGGACTCAATATGAACTCCTGTTTTCTAAAATCCTTTTCTATTCGTCCGAAGACGCGATCTGGTGGCATGTAGCTATGACCACGAATAGGAAAGTAATGAATAACTCTAATAAAAGCTTTGCTTTTTAGTAAAAAATATGACAAGACGCCAAGAACGATTTAATTTTTATTTTGACTGCTACAGGAGTCCGAAAAAAGTTTCAAAGTCAAGTTTTGTTCACCCTTTTCAAAAAGACATTTATCTAGTTCTTGAACGTAATGCAACAAGGCTGAAGATACCTCATTGGCCCCTCTGGCAGCTTGTGTCTCTAACCATGTATAAAAACATATGTCTTCTTTGAGTTGCTTTTTATCATCTCTATGTTGCATAATACACAAGTTGTACAGCCAAGCTTGTCGGGCATAAAATACTTCTCCCACACTTAGCTTAGGTAATGGCTGATTCTGTTGACAGTCAAAGCACACTTTTATGGTATTTGGTTCAGTTTCATTCATTACTCGAAAGAAAGCCTTTGCTCTCATATTATGAAGTCGATATTGGGTCCTCAGCTCATTTTTTGCATCGAGATCTCTTTCCTTTTTAATTTTCAACAGCATTTCTTTACATGCAGAGCATGTGTCTTCATGGGGGTTGCCAAATCCCAAGTTAAAATACTTGTAAAAAACACTTTTATATTTAGATAGACTAACACTTTCTACATTCTTGGATTTCCTCTCTGCATCAAAAAGTTGCCACATCTTTTTTAAGTTAAGATCTGGGGGTAAATAAGAACGTTGACACTTGGATCGAGAATAGTGGCTTTCACGACAACGATACTTTAAAATATTCTCCTTAACTATATCTGTCTTTTCAGCATCTTTCAAAACAGTTCGTCTACCCCCTCTTTTTTCTGATGGTGGCTGGCCTGATAAGCCACAGGACTTTACCAAACGCCACAGTCGTAAGGAATTTACTCCAGTAACAGTTAAAAAAGTTTTTTTACATACAGGAACAAGATTACCGTCAATGTTTGGTATGTTGTATGTTACAGTCCACAACCTATCCATACGTCTCTTTTGAACAGGCACTGTTTTTCGAGATACACTCTTGATTTGCATGTATTTATATAAAAAAAGATCTTGATTAATTTTACCTACATTTGCGTACAGTTTGCGCTTAAATCTTAACAAATCATGATATGTAAGAAGAGCGGCCTTACATGTTACTCTTGGATTTGACGTCACTCCCAGACCGTGATTACACGACATATAAGGATCTCCAGTATCCCGATCCGTGTATCTTGTCGACGACGGACACAATATGTTCCCTTCACCTTTTTTCCTGGTTTTTCTTCCACGATTCACTTCAATCACAGGTGAATTGTATTCAATTTCCGCCATTTTTTCGATATAAGAAAGTTTAGAACACTGACCTAGCACGACAAACGATTGACAAGTCACGACTGGTAGTTATTTCCCGCCTATTTCAAAGTATTGCCCCTTATAGATACATGTTTGGGGATTTTGGCAGTATTTAAAGAACTGCAAGCATATGCCACCATGTCAATTAAAGTAATCATCATCATCACCACAACCATCACACCATACATCATCACATTTTGATGATATAAAAGGTACTTCTTATAGTATTTTACACCAACACAGAGATCTTTGAATGTTACTCTGTCGCTTATGGACCTATTTGCAAAATTATTTTATTGCTAAAAAGGGTATAAATTCGAAATTGGTATTTTAGTCACTATAATGGAAACTTGATGATGGGGGATCCATGAGGAATCGCGGAAACTCCTTGAAATTCACATGGACACATATAATGATTAAAAAAAAAATTAGGCAAGTGGTGTCGTGGTCGGTGACCGTATATTAACTACCCTATTACCATAATATTATGTTGTTCGCGCCAACACTAGCGCGACGTTTAGAATAAACACAAAGAACATTCAAATCGGCCAATCACAACGCGAGTATGGCCGACTAACTCAGGGGCGCTGTCAGAGAGTGACGTACACTTGCAATTAGAACCCCTTCCGCGCTGGATGCATTTTCAGCTCATCCCGAAACCTAGTGAACGCGAACGCGTGTGCGCATATTTATTTGTGCTCATAAATATAAGACCAAATTCGCCGTCGAACTGCGATAATGTTCGAAATCAATTTGAAGCAAAAAAGGAATTTCTTGATCAAAACAATAAATTAGTACAGTGGAAATTTTTAGAAAAATTAAATACTTTGCAAAACGAGGAGGGCATTCATCTCGCAAATAAACTATCAAAACAGCACATACATTTTAAAAATCAGATAATGAAAGTAAAACTTGCCACTCAACTCATGAGTGCTAGTGTCGCAAAAGCCTTAAATTTATGTAGACAGGACTTAAATCTTCCTAATTTTCAGGATTCAGAAGCTACCGAATCGTTTATACAAAAATTTAACGATATTTTTGATATATTTAACTCCCGAACTATGCGGCAGTATGATTTTAAAAAACCGTTGTGCGAAGTAAATAAAGATAATATATTTATTTTTTTCGATCTTTTAAAAAAATACATTTTAGAGTTAAAAGTTAAAACTATAACGAAAAGAAAAGCAACTCGAGACGGTAGACCTGTGAATGTAATAAGTCATTTTTATAAACCAGTGGTCGAGGTTAGCCTCGTGTAAGTGGGGTTTTTTAGGTACTATAATAAACATGGAGAGTTTAAAACTACTATATATAAAGTACATTGAATGTAAAGAAAAGCTGATATATATTCCAACTTATAAATTAAACCAAGACCATCTAGAAATATTATTTACATCAATCAGGATGCACGGAGGATTTAATGACAATCCAAATGTTAAACAGTTTAAGGGTAGCTATAAAAAGATATTAACACATTCAGAATTAAAATGTCATTATACTGGTAATTGCGTTCCATTGGAAAATATAGCGATACTTAATTGCACGTCAACTACACACATTTTAAATAGTACGACACCATCATACAGATACGAAAAAGAGGAAGAAATACTAAGGCGGGTCAATAAGTCCGTGACTTTTTGAATTTCTAACCTCCTTACTGAAAAAGCAACACTACTCCTGTCAACAGGCATCTGTCAGTTGACTCCTATCAAAATTTGAACTTGCTGCGTCAGTTAGTTTGTGTTTTACAGCTATCTTTATCAGACTATCCAGTAACTTAAGGAAACAATGGAAAAAAGTGAATTTCGTGTGCTTATTAAGCATTATTTTTTGCGAAAAAAAACCATTACCGAGACCAAGGCTAAGCTTGATAAATACTATGGGGACTCTGCACCATCGATTTCAATGGTAAAAAAGTGGTTTACTGAATTTCGTTGTGGCCTTACAAGCACTGAAGATGCCGAACGTCCTGGACGCCCAGTTGAGGTCTCTACACCCGAAACAATCGAAAAAATTCACGATATGGTGTTGGCCGACCGAAGATTGAAAGTGCAAGAGATTGTGGAAGCCATAGGCATCTCGCATGGCTCAGTGGTTTCAATTTTGAATGATCACTTGGGCATGAGAAAGCTTTCCGCAAGATGGGTGCCGCGTTTGCTCACAGTCGACCACAAACGCAATCGTGTAACAACTTCACAGGAAGGTTTGGCGTTGTTTAATCACAATATGGAGGAGTTTTTTAACCGTGGACGAAACATGGATCCATCACAATACACCAGAGACCAAACAACAGTCAAAACAGTGTGTTTCTAAGGGTGAATCGGCGCCAAAGAAGGCCAAGGTGGGTTTGTCAGCCAATAAAGTTATGGCGACTGTTTTTTGGGATGCACGTGGGATAATCCACATTGACTATCTTCAAAAGGGAAGAACAATTAATGGGGAATATTATGCCAACTTATTGGACCGCTTCAATGAGGATTTGAAAAAAAACCGACCTCATTTGGCCAAGAAAAAAGTTCTTTTTCACTAAGACAATGCAAGGGTGCACACATGTGCAGTTGCCATGGCAAAAATCTATGAATTGGGCTATGAATTGCTCCCACATCCACCCTATTCTCAAGATTTGGCTCCGAGTGACTACTTCTTGTTCCCAAACCTGAAAAAATGGCTCTGTGGAAAAAGATTTGACTCCAATGATGAAGTCATCTCGCAAACAAAGGCCTATTTTGAGGACCTCGACAAATCATATTTTTTGGAAGGGATAAAAAAATTGGAGAAGCGTTGGACAAAGTGTATAGAGCTCAAGGGGGACTACGTTGAAAAATAAAATGATTTATTTATCAAAAGTTTGGGGAATCTATTGGAGCCAAAATGTAGAGCTCGTTCTCCCGATTTCAATGAGCGGTGGTCAAAAACACGTATAACTTGTTATCCATCGGGCGCAAACGATTGGATCATGGAGACTGTCACCTTACTTACCATAGTAACCATACTAAGTACTAACATTTTTACTGGTATCCGAAACAGGTAGTTGTGTATATTAGTAACAGGGATAGCAAGTATCATCTTTAACCTGTTATAACCTTAGAGCACGAAGTATAGATACCAGGAGTCCGAACGTAATGTTAAAATAATGGTAAAGGACAGATTTTTTGCCGGTAGAGCGCGCCATTATTCAAGAAATACCATGCGCGATTCAGGACTGTGCGCTGATTGGTCCGCCACAATAGTATCGGTACGTCGAAAACTCTGCCAGTGTCAGAAAAGAGAACTAAGATCTGGGTTTATTATTGTGTACATGAATACTATGGAAAAGCCAATACCGTTTGGACTCCTGGTATTTATACTTCGTGCCTTAGAGAATCAAACCCACGTTATAACCCACCTCTACGTACTATAATGCGTACCTACATTAAATTCAATTACCTATATATTTTTTTAATTATTACTGTTTTTGTGGACCGCTTGTTTGTACGTTACTTTGTGAAAATTTGACTCTGCTTTTAAATTCATGAGTTCTTGGAGGCTATTTCTCGATAGTGTTGTAATAAAAAAAAATTAAAATCCGAAGAGCCTTACGATTCTGAACATAGGGGGCATTTACCTTACTAATATCGCTACTGAACAAAGGGAGTTGATTTTAGAGTTAAGTGTACATATTACATTTGTATGTTGATGCCAAAAATAAAGTTTGTTACTAAATAATAATTTTTTTACTTTTTTCTTAAAACTTTTCATCTTTACCTATACTTTATCTAAATGTATCTATAAATAAATAATAAACAGAATTATCACTTTCTGTTTTTTCATATTTAAAGACGTTTTGAACTCAATAAAAATGTTCTAATCTAACCCATTTTTAGAATTCCATAGTTGGGGAGAGTTGTGACAACGTTATTTCGCGCCAGGTTTTTGTGAGGCCGTGTTACAACTTTTACGTAAAATAGAGCTCTGCAAGGTTTTTTGACATAAAGCTATGGAAAACGAAACGTAAATGTCACAGAAACGTTAACATGGCCGAATTCCTATACAATTTTCGAAATATTATTATATTTTTATCTCTAAAACTAAGGATCTTATAATTTTGAAAACTTGCGAAATTACTGCAACAATAAAAGAACTTTAAGCGGTAAAATTACCATAAACCAATTAATAGTACAAATGTGGGATATTATTCTAAAGTTTAGCCAACATATCTAGGGAAATGAATATTTCGTATGGCAACACCGGCTCACGCACACAATGCATAAAAAACCGGTGTCACTTTGTTGTTCGTAGAAGTCCGTCTATACTTTTTATTTGGTCTGAGGTTGAAAAACATAAAGACCCCGTACCCTACCCTTTTTTCCGTTCTCGAGTTTCAGCGAGACAAACGAACAACAATTCACTTTTATATATGGTATATACTCGTAGATAGATAGAGAATTCTATTTTTTTGTTTCATGTACTTTAGAGTTGCAAAAGTCAAGAAAAAGCTTTTTGAAGATGATGAAATTTTTGAAATAGACAAAATTGAAGACACTCCAAATAAAAACATTGTTAAGATAAACAAGAAACTTTTTAAGCGTCAAAGAGAGACCAAGAAAATACCCGTCTCTTCAAAAGAAAATGATTGTTTGCTCATTCCTTTAAATATGCTTGGTGATGAAATTTTAATACCATCTGGTGAACTTCCTATTTTAAAAGAACGTCCTGATTTCAATGAAGATTCATTTATACTCGTATATCCAGCTGAACAACAGATTTCAGAAAAAAATAAAAAGTTAAGTCGAAAGAGAAAACGGCAGCCAGAAACCTTGAAAAGAAATGTTAATAAAATAAAAAGAGAAAGAGAAGAGTACACAGGGGCAAAAGGAAAATGCATGCAGGTTAGAGTTAGGTTGTAAAACCTGGGTGTGAAAGTACTTGTAAGCTTATGTGTTCTATAAACTTTCCTTCAGCCATGAGAGAAAAAATAAAATCTGAATTTTACAGCTTGACTGATGCCCCAAAATACAAATTTTACGGAAAATACACTACAAGAACCAAAAAAAGTAGAACGCGAACTAAAAAAGTTAGTCGAGTGAGAGTGAGTTGAGTTTGTCGAAAATGTACTCCTTATATGTTGAAAAACATAAAGACCCCCCAAAGAAAACATTTATCGAAAAATATTTTGCGAACAATTTATTCTTGGTTTTCATCGCCAAAAAAAGGATGTCTGCGATTTTTGTTCCGAATATAAAGCACAAAAAAACTCCAGCATCTTGTAGAAAAATTTGAGGAACACTTATAAAGAAAAAATGAGGGTGGCGAAGAAAGAGAAGCAGATCGAAAACTGAAAACCAATGAAAACAACGACACATCCGTTGTGACTTTTGATCTGGAAAACATTTTTTCTCTGCCTAAAGCTAATGTGAAATGCTTTTATTACACAAGCTAATTGACTGTTTATAATTTAACAGCGCACTGCGATTTTAATAAAACTCCTGTAAACGTTTTGTGTGACGAGACGAGGAATGGATGAAGTGGCGACGATTTAGCCAGTGCATTAGTTAAAATTTTAAAAGAAATAGTAAGTTCGTTACCAGATTCCATAACAAAATTAATACTATGGTCGGATTCGTGCGTCCCATAGAACAGAAACTCACATATGAGTACTGCTATTATCAAATTTTTACAGTCCGATGATTCTAAATATAGAACTGAAATTCCCCAAAATTTTTCCGACACCGGCCACGGTAATGTTCAGGAAGTAGATGCAGTCCACAACTTAATCGAAAAAAATTTAAGACACCAAGACATATACATCTCTTTATCTCTACTTCGTGCTCTACTAAAAATTAAAACAAATAGTCTTAAACTATTTTTCATGCAAACGGAGGACGACGATTTCTTGTCATTTCATTCAGAAGCTATAAAATTTGGTTTTTATCAAATACCTTACAAACGAGTTAAGTCATTAACTTATTCGAAATAAGAATGGTATGTTATAAAATATCAAACTTCATTTTCGGGACCAACAGAAATAATTGACACAAGAAAAAATAAAATTAATATATTGAGTGAAATTACAAACGAAGTACAAACGCGCCAAACTCATGACAGGCGGAGGACCTTCACCCCCAAGTCCAGCAGCAGAAGATCTTCTGCTGGTGGACTTGGGGGTGGAGGTCCTCCGCCTGTCATGAGTTTGGCGCGTTTGTACTCGCTTTCCCTAGTTTTAACTTTCCCCTTGGTATTCCGCCACTGGGTAATTAATTCTTTTAAATCCCTATTCCTGCTGTTTAGAATGTAAAAGCTGAAAAAAAAGGTAATGAATTATTAAAAAATGTCGAATAACGAGAAAAATATAACTGCTTACCGACACAATACTTCTTGCTATGCAGCTTTCTTCGAAATGTTTGTGTTAGTAGTTACATCTTTGTTTTCAATGATCTCAATTCTTTCTATAACAAGCTGCTTTAACAATCTCTGCATAAGACATAAATTATGTTTTTAGATTGTTTATCTGCCTTTTACTTTAATCAAATAAAAATAACACGCTTGTACTGCTGGATTTTCAGAAAAGGGGTTTTACCAGGTTTTACATACATTTTCTGCTTCGTCCCAATTAGAGGGTAGCACTCTTTTTTATCCCTAATTAAAACTCAATTTTTTGAAAAAAAAAAACGACACAATTATAACACTAATTGAGGCACCTTCCAGTTTTAGATTTAATCATCCACTGTAATAAATTCACAAATTAGAAAAAGAACTCATAATAGGTATGTAGGGACTAAGGGGCGATTTCACCATTCACAATAATAACTTCGTTTTATAAAACTAAGTTCTCACTAAGCGCGTTCATGCGTCGAGGTCAATCTCGTTTTACGTCTTTCGGATTTCACCAGCAGCTGTTTAATTGCGTTTATGAAATCTAAGTTTAAATGACGTGACATGATGCGTTTAGAGGTTGCATCATTCTGGAGCGTCGTCACGCCATTTTATTAACAAAATGACAAGAAACGGCACATGTAGTAACTAAACGCAACTATCAAATCTGTCATCTTGACATTTCGTCCTTCTTTTTATCCGTCAATGTGTCAAATTTTTCGTCAAAACTTTTCATACCTACCTACCTACTTTGGTTGAGTTCGGTGCGCTTGCGATTTTATTGATATATTTTATTTAATTGACCCTGCTATACCTCCTGGATTTTGAACCTTTTATACACGACGACTTCTGCGCTCATAACGGACTTGATTCTTCTACACCTTGGCTTCGATAATAAAGATGGCAAACGTGCTAAAAAGGAAAAGAGATCCAGCTTTTTCAGCTTCTGAAAAAATGTCCTTAATAGAGCTAGTGGAAAAATATTTTAATATCGTTGAGTCAAAAAAAACGGATGCTTATAGCATCCGTTTTAAAAACGAGCAGTGGGGGAAAATAGCGATAGAATTTAATACCATCTCCAGCGTTCATCCGAGAGACTGGAAAGTTTTGAAAAACTGCTGGGAGAATTTAAAAAAAAGGGCTAAGCAGGAACAAACCCTTCGCAACCAGCATTTTTTGGCAACAGGTAACTACACATTTTTTTTTGTTTCTTATAATATGGATATATTATTTAGTTTTATTTTATTTTATTAGTTTACTCCCTTATGATTCAAGGCGATCTAAATGTAAACAAAAAATTGAAATTTGACCAAATTAATGTGCCATTGCATTTCTTCAATTGAATGGTAAATAAGTGGCATTTAAATTTGTAGCATTATAGTCGTTACTATACTGACCTTTTTTTCCATTTGGACTACATTGAATTGGGACAGAGTATAATAACAATGTTTCATATCATTGTTAATCATTATTACTTTTTCTTTCATGAAAAGGAGGTGGTCCACCAAGAAAAATTACACAGGACCCAGCAATTGATTTGGTTCTGGAGCTTATTAAGAAGATAACGTCAGGATATATTAATGTTTTTGATTCTGATGGGTCTCAAATTTTAGGTAAGTATTTATTTTAATTCAAGGTTATATTTCTTGCTATAAATATTTTTAAAATATTGTGGTTAACAATAATGTATGTTTTAGCTCCTACTTCAACCAGTGCTGCTATCCAAGACATTGAACAACAAACTGACGAAGCAGAAATTAGGCCAGTTGAGGTTGCAGAAACAGCCACTGTAAGTATGCTTTTTTGTTTAATTGCTTTTAAGTAATTGAAACTTTATTACAATATACACATGTAATTTTTTATTACATATTTAAATTTAATATAATTTTTAGGGTATTGGGGTAAATGGGTATAGAAATATAATATAAATTCTTAATTCAATTCATTAAAATGTCTATAGTAATTGCCCCATTTTTTTTTAAATTGAATGAAAATTTTTTTTTAATGTTGGCTATAGAATTTGCATAGTCAAGTTATAGATTTTAACTTTTGATTATAATGCTAAGCATTGATTTGATCCTACTGACAAACTGCGCAAGCAGGTTTGCATCTAGTCAATGTCTGGCACATTTAATTTATAATAATAATAGTATATTTTATGTAGGATTGGAGCCAGTATACTCCTACAATGCTGCAGCAAAATATAAACCCTGCGCTAGTCGAGCCCTTGTCACCTATTCTGCACATCCAGTATATACCTGAGAGTGTAGAGGCCACCCAGGAACAGCAAGCACCAATGGCCCCACCAAGGTTGGCACAAATCATAATAATTTGTAGCAATATATTATTATGTATCTGTTCAAATGTTTATCTTATCAAAGGCTTATTTTATGTATATGTCACCGTAGAATTTTACGGTGATATATACATATTATGTACTTATATTATTAGGTTTAAAGTAACAATTTAACCGGTTATGTGTAAAATACAATAATTATATATTTTATTATATGCAGGGTTGCACCAGTAAATGTGGCATCGACCAGTCGCAGAAGGCCGACTTTAAGGAGAAATGAAAATGTTAATACAGAAAGGGTAAACCTAATACTAATGACAAAAACGCATGCAGAGGATGAGCACGAAATGCAAATGAAAATATTAAAAATACAAGAAGAAAGAGAAAAAGAAATTTTAATTCAAGAAAAATTAAAAAGTGAACAAGAAAAAATAAAATTAGATATTTTAAAATTACAGTTAAGGAAACTAGAAGAATAAAATATTTTAAGAAGTTTTATTGTTTATTTTATAATCAAATTAAAATCCTGTAGGTAAAATAAAAAAAAAATACTAATTACATAAAATAATTTACAAAGTATGTTGATAATTTGCACTGATTGCTTTGAATTTATATGATAAAAGAGTAACATCACAATGAATTCAATCATATTTTGAATTAAAACAGATGAAATAATGATGAATCCACAATGTTGTACACCACTCCAACATACTTGTTATCTTGCTAATCTGAAAAGAAAATTTGATTACTACAATAAATATTTTTTGAAGAGCTTTTAACTATTTGTATAATATTAAGTAATAACATAAATATTTAGTTAAAACATTTTAATATTGTTCCCTTAGGAATTCTGCTAATTGATTCCGAGTCAACTAAATGTAATTGTCAACAAAGCAATATATTCTACTTTAGCACCTGTAATATTTGCAATACAGACTACAAATTGATATTTAAAACTTACTCTGCAAAGTAGCATACTAATTCACTGCGCCTTCTATGATTTGGATTGTGTCTTTGCATTCTCTGTTCCTCCATATTTCCAGTATTAATGTTGCCAAGAGTTAATATAGTTTCCCAAGATGCAGGATTTATTACTTGGTTGTCATTGGGAGGTGTGTCTTCACCACTTCTTCTAGCAATATTGTGCAAAACAGCTGTTGCAATAATTATTGGGAATGAATTTTGCACTGTCACTCCTAAACCAATAGCCATGGCTGGGAAACGCCTTTTCCATACTCCAAACAATCTTTCTACACAATTTCTTGTTCTAATGTGAGATTCATTATACAAATTTTCAGCATTAGAGTGGCATTGTTCTAATGGGGTCATCATGTAACTGTTACATGCATACCCTGCATCTCCTACAAGAATTGCATTGCCATATTTGTGCTGTTCAAACATGGCTCTTCTGTAACAATTGTTAAAAATATATGAATCATGTGTGCTTCCAGGCCATCGAGCGACTATATCAGTAAACTCCAATTTTGCATTGCAGATGGCTTGAATGTTGAGTGAAAAATAGTGTTTCCTGTTACGAAATGTTTCTGGACAATCAGCACCTAAAATTAATGTTAGTACTTTTATCAGATTAGTAGTACTTTTATTACATTTATTTACCAATTAATAGTATATATTTTAATATACCCATCAATATATTATATATGTTTAGTTATTATAATTTAAGTTATTATATCAAGAAATTCATAAAGTTATTATTATGGAATATAAGTATTAGAAGCAATTGGTATATAAGAAATGATCCTGACCTGGGGATTTGATAAATTTCACATGAGTGCAATCTATAGCACCAATAACATATGGAAATCGGGCACTCTTATAAAATTCTATTTGGGTCTGGCGAATCTCATTGGTGACTCGGGAAAGTAAATGTGCCGTAGTCGGAGACTAGCAATAGCAGCACTGACTCTATGTACAATTCTGTTTGCAGTAGAAGTACTAAATCCACATAAATCTGCGGCAGTCATTTGATAGCAACCAGTTGCATAGAAACGTAGAGCACATAACAACTGGTTGATAGGAGATATACTGTGATTTCTAAAATAAAATAATAATTATATACAAATAAAACAAATCTATAGAAATCTGTACCAACAAGCCAAAATCAAACGGTACCTACTTTATTAGTGAACAAGACTCGAGACTTACATATTTGTAGGATATTCTAATTTATCCTCAATAGATTCCAAAACAGACAGAACCGTTGGTTTTGTAAGTCGAAATCTTATTACAAAGTCTTTGTCGTCTAGGGTATCAAAGTGTTCTTCTCTATCGCGTATCCATCTTGGACGTCGAATTACCACCTCTTCATCATAGCTTTCGTCAAAAGCTAAAGCTATTGCTCTTTTCATTCTAGATATAGGCAAATTCTAACTACAACTTTATTAAAATTTATTAGGAAATAAAAGTAAAATTGTAAAGAAAATAATGTTATAATGACAGTGACAGCTCATAAGCGGGTTTAGTAAAGTTAAACCCTCGAACATTGGGCGTTCAGAATATAAGCTCGGCTTAGCTATAAACGCGTTTAGTTTATGTTGGTGAAATGCAATTCGGAGTTATAAGCGCGTTTAAACGCGCAAAGCGAGTTTAGGGTATACTGAGCGCGTTCAATTTCATTGGTGAAATCAGCTCTAAGATATATCCTTAAACCTTGCTTTTAATAAAAATAAATCATCTATTATATTATTATAATTTTTTTGTTTTTCTTATGGCCTATTTCTGTAGACTTTTTCACATTTTGCATTTTTTTAGTTTTATTTACTTTATTTATTGTCTTCTTTTCATTAATTCAAATAAATTAATCAAGTTTTTATTATCTCCTTTCCTACGCTCAGCTTTCTTAATAAGAGTATCCATAAAAACTTTGTCTTCTGTCGGCATATATTTGAACATGCTTCGAATATCGTCAATTTTATTTTTGGTCAATGTTTTATTTGCTTCTTTTAAAGTAATTTCACTCAAAATATTAATTTTATTTTTTCTTGTGTCAATTATTTCTGTTGGTCCCGAAAATGAAGTTTGATATTTTATAACATACCATTCTTGTTTCGAATAAGTTAATGACTTAACTCGTTTGTAAGGTATTTGATAAAAACCAAATTTTATAGCTTCTGAATGAAATGACAAGAAATCGTTGTCCTCCATTTGCATGAAAAATAGTTTCAGACTATTTGTTTTAATTTTTAGTAGAGCACGAAGTAGAGATAAAGAGTTGTATATGTCTTGGTGTCTTAAATTTTTTTCGATTAAGTTGTGGACTGCATCTACTTCCTGAACATTACCGTGGCCGGTGTCGGAAAAATTTTGGGGAATTTCAGTTCTATATTTAGAATCATCGGACTGTAAAAATTTGATAATAGCAGTACTCATATGTGAGTTTCTGTTCTGTGGGACGCACGAATCCGACCATAGTATTAATTTTGTTATGGAATCTGGTAACGAACTTACTATTTCTTTTAAAATTTTAACTAATGCACTGGCTAAATCGTCGCCACTTCATCCATTCCTCGTCTCGTCCCACAAAGCGTTTACAGCAGTTTTATTAAAATCGCAGTGCGCTGTTAAATTATAAACAGTCAATTAGCTTGTGTAATAAAAGCATTTCACATTAGCTTTAGGCAGAGAAAAAATGTTTTCCAGATAAAAAAATTTAAAAAAAATGGCACTATTGAAGAGTGTACATGTGAATGTGCTGTGTAGTGGCAAGGAAGCCCACTGCAAACATGTAGTTGTTCTAATGTTTACTGTAGAGCACATGAATCGAGAAATAATGGTGTTATTGAATGTGGTTTGCACCCAAACATTGCAGACATTCCACAAATCAAAAAAGTTTTTACAGCCTATCCTTTAAAAGCAGACAAATTGCCATCAAAGAGAAGTATGTCAAATATCATTTTTCACCCTTATGAAATCAAGAACATTTGCAAAGAAGCATATAATGCCAAAGTGAGAAATATATGTATCGCAGCTACTAAGAGTTCTATGCCTCTTAAACAAAGATATGGGCCTGCAAATACATTTGGTATTATTAATGACCTCATTTATATTAAAGACTCAAGGGAGACATTATTAGAAAGTCTCCTGTTGAAAAAATTACACAACTGGAAATAATGACAAGAGGGCTGTCGGCTAGTAAAATTTGGCATGAAAAAAGGCAAGACCGAATTACTGCAAGCAACTTCCACACAGTGTGCCATCTTTCTGCTCAGAGGCAATGATCTTTTGCAGAACAAATGCCAAAAGCATTCACATCTCGTGCTACGAACCATGGCATAATAAACGAGCCTATTGCTGTAAATAGTTATATGGAGCTCCATGGAATGGAAATACAGGACTGCGGCTTATTTTTGTCGGAAACACATACATTTTTGGGAGCTTCTCCAGATGGCCTAGTAGGAGATGAGACTATTATTGAAGTTAAATGTCCATATGCAAGCAGGAACCAAGTCATAAATAAATTAACTGTGCTTGATTTATGTAAATTAAATGAGGAATTAAGTCTAAAGAAGACTTGTGTATATTATTACCAAATTCAGGGACAATTATTAGTCACTAATAAAATAAATTGTAATTTTATTATTGATACATTTAAAGATATTAGGGTTACTTTTTTTTAATAGATATTAAGAATTCATCAATAATATGCTGAAAGTCTTGATAGATTTCTACGAAAATTACTTCAACTACGCACGTACGCACTACGCAAAATTTATAAGTATATTTATAGAAATTATGAATAAAACATATACATGTCAGTCACAATTTTTGTTTATTTACAATACCTTCCCTAAAGTTGCATAGCATTATACAAACAAAGAAAATTCTAGAAGCTAGTGGTACATAATAAGGATTCAAATCCGATTTTATTATCCTAAAAGTCTTACCTAGACCTATTAAACATTCAATATGAACTCGGTGACTAGCTAAAAGTCTATCCCGTTTTACTGTTATATCTCGTAATTGAGACTTGCCTTTTAAAAATGTGGGAATGTTTATACCAATGCCTTTAGCTGCAAAGATATCTTGCACATTGAATCCACGATCTGCCAAAATACTGTCATTAGGTTCATATTTTTCAAGTAAATTACTTCTAAAAAAATTAAATATGAATGGCCTAATTTAAATAAAGAAGTTAAAGAATATATAAGTACTTGCAATATATTTAAAAAAAATAAAGTAGACCGTAGAAATTGGACACAGCCTTTCGTTTTAACCACTAGCGCTACCTAACCGCTAGAAAGAATTAATATCGACATAATCGAAATAGGCGAACGCAACCGTAAAATATATGTACTTACAATCTTAGATGAACTAACCAAATTCTTAGCAGCTTATATATTAAAAGAAAAATCAACAACTGAAGTTTCAAAATTATTAATTTATTATTGCCAACATTTAGGAATACCGCTACGAGTTCATTCCAATTTAGGCGTGGAATTTGTTTCGAAAGCCATGAAAAAAATATGCAACATTTTGCAAATAGAAAAAACTGAGGATCTTACGCAATTTCCTCTATCAAACGGAGGGGTTGAACGAGTACATGCTACAATAAAAGACACAATGAGATGTCTCGTGAGCAACTTGGAAGTGTCATGGCATATAATAATTCACGACATTCATCTACAGGTTTTACTCATTTTGAACTAATGTACGGCGAAACGCGCGACCATTAAAGAAAAATAAATACAGATAAAACAACAGATTTTTCGTATAGGACGATCAGTACAAAATTAAATAAACTACATAACCCGGCAATCGAGACAAACATAAAAAGTAAACAACGCAGTTTAGCCAGAGTTAATAGCTAAAGAAAAACTCACACATACAAAATAAATGATTTAGTATTATATAATGACAAAAAGAAAACTGGTACTCGTATAAGGTGGACCGGACCATTTAAAATAACTAAATTAATTTCCAGAACTGCTACCTTACTAATAGATCGTAATAAATTATTAACCGTTTCTATAGATAATATACGACCTTATTTTCGTCGTTCTATTACAGATGTACAACTCTCTACCTCGTCTATGGGAATATAACGAAGATAGAAGTAAATCCAGGATTATTTCTAAATCCAATAGGGAATCTCTATAATTCTAATAACGCATGGAAACTAATAACTTATAGAAAGTATGATGGGATAATATCATCCTTTGAAAGGATGAAGCCGATGATTTTAGAATTTCAAAACTTCGAAAGAGCCGCCAAAAAATCCAACGAAAATTTACATTTACAGTCCTTAGTAAGAACTCTTTCGGTAGACATTGAAAATAAAATAAAATGCCTTCCCACTAAAAATAATGAGCAAACTAGAAAATTTCGTTTTTACGTTGAGGACTAATTAATCCTTTAGGTTCAATTTTCAGAATCCTTTTTGGCACTATGGACAACAACGACAGACAAATAATTTATACTGTAATCACAAATTTAGAGAAAAAACCATGGGGAAACCATGAAAAACCTCGTTAGTAAGCAAATCCAAGTGATAACATCAGTAATTGACTGTTATTAAAACAAACTCAGTTCTATACAATGAACGCGTAATTAATTTTAATATGCTCAAAATACAAATAAAAATAATATAAGAAATATGTACAGGAAAATAGGAATGAAATTCAACAAATAAAACAGCATGAAACTTTATTTGAATTATACGAATTTGTCATAGACAATTTAATGATAATTAACAATAAAATTGACGAACTCCTCAACGCTATCGAATCTGCTTTGTCTGGAATATTACCTGCAAATGTAATAAATTACAGTAATTTAGTAAAATAATTAAAGAAAAGTCCCGATTCAGGAAAATTCCCGAAATACCAAGCTTTCATAACATACATAATTTAATTAAAATCAGTAATTTTAATGCGTACTTAGAAGATTTAACTTGTGTCTCAGTTATAGAAATACCTTTAGTAAATAAGGATTATTTTATGGGTTGCGAGGTACTATCCCTTCCTAATAAAGATAACCAATCCGACCTCTACCACACCCTATTAGTTCTGAGCAAATATGTAGGCTTAACAAGAGACAGAAGGTTCTATGTAACCCTTGATGACCTATCGATGTGCAAACACTACGACGAGAGTAAATATGTTTGCAATTCACTAATTATTAAAGATGAAGGCGCTGACCCCATCTGCGAAACTAGTATTCTACATTAAGATAAATCAAAATATTCCAAACTATGCAATATAATGTCAACAAAAGGATACCGTAAAATGGTGTGAATAGGTTTCGAGGGGGGAATAGGGTATCTGGTAAAGGATTTCTTACATTGTCCATAGTTTCACTCAGAATAATAGAAATATTCTGTGCGATCAAAAAAAACTAAGTTCTATGGTTATAATTTTGTTTTCTGGCAACATAAAAACCATAGACAATAACTGAACATGAAAAAATCTTGTTTAAAAAAACTGTTTTACGACGCGCCAAAATTTGCTGCTGAAAACTTTAGTTTTTTTTCTGTGTTATAGTCTATTTTGAGTGTGTTGGCTAATTTTAATTAAAAAATTATACTTCCAAGGAGGCCTGAAAACAATAAGGTAAGATAATTCATTTGTTGTTTTTAAGTTAATTAGAAATAATGTTTTATACGTTTTTGATAGCTTTGTTTGGGGTCATTGGGGTCGCCTATGGGGATAATAGGGTATATTACCGGGGTGATTGGGGTAGAATGAGGGGTGAATAGAGTCGAAACAGGGATGTATAGAATCGAGTGAGGGGTGATTAGGGTGATTGATATTAGGGCTGCCACAATTTGTATTATAATTAATTTCTTACCTACCTACCTATGTTATAAAGTAAATGAAATAAAATATAATAAAGTAAATTTAAATAACTATGAACATGTTGATCTATTATACTACAAATATGTGAATTCTATTATATTCGTAAGAAAATAATAGAATTCACACATTTGTAAAAATTGTAAAATTATTATTTTAATTTTTATTTTATTAGGTACTACAGGTGAATTATAAACCGAGCTCAAATGCCTCGCAAATATATACCTAAGCCAGGGCCAAAGACATATAAAAAATATAATATGGACAAAATTAAAGAAGCTTTAGAAGATATATCTACAAAAAAGTGATCAATTAAAGCCGTTGCTACTAAATATGAAATACCCTTTTCCGTACTGCAACGCCACAACCAAAGAACTGTAAAGCCGCAAGGAGGACAAACTGCGTTGAGTCCTGAGGTAGAAGAGCATATTTTAAAATATTTGAACATATGTGCTGACTGGGGATATCCGATGGATAAAACTGACCTCAGGTACTTCGTCAAAATGTACCTGGATACTGTCAATATTACATGCAAACTATTCAAAGACAATTTTCCCGGCCCAGATTTTATCGAAAGTTTTTTGATAAATATAAAAAGGTCAAGAGTTGAAGTTTGTCCGGCCACAATCAATAAATATTTATGTAAACTAGAAGAGTCTCTTAAAGATGTGCCTCTTGAAAATATACTAAATTATGATGAAACGAACCTGTCGGACGATCCGGGCCGTCCAAAAATCATCGTCCGACGAGGATGCAAATACCCGGAAAGGGTTGCGAACCATTCCAAAGCTTCTACATCTTTAATGGTAGCAGCAAGTGCAGCTGGTGAGCTCCTACAGCCATACATTGTTTACAAGGCTACTCATCTTTATGACAGTTGGACTCTTAATGGCCCTAAGGTGTCCAGATATAATAGGTCCGCATCGGGATGGTTTGAAGGAGCGATTTTTTCCGATTGGGTGGAAACAGTGGCAGCACCGTTTTTTGATAAAATAACATGGAAAAAAAGTGCTCATTGGTGATAACCTTTCATCACATATGACGAGGCTAAAACCAGAGTGATCTAGGGCACAAAAGTATGTTTCTGAGAAAATTAATGAAACGCGTTAAGTGTTCTCATAGGAAATATATGAGCTTCATATTATATTTTTTTGTTTAATTTACTTCTAATGAGTTTTACATAAAAGTGGAACAAGTTTTCTCAATTTTTTTATTTAATAAAGCGGATATTTTTAATTTTACAAAAAAAAAACCCCTTGATCAGTATGGCATTTCACTAATTTTAATAATGTGTTAAAAGGTAATTGTTAACTTTCATATCATAAGAAAAACCATGTCTTAATCATCACCAAACAAAGAAGGCAATAACATCATCATCATCTTGTGCTTCCTGATTGCCTCATCTTCTTGTAACATGTGGTAATGTCAAGTAAAACTGATGATGGATGGGAGGAACGAATTTTAGAATTTTCCTTATGTCTTGCATTTTTTGATATGATATTAGCCGAGTTTCGGGGGCTTTTTCCGGTATATAATTCTTGAGATTTACAAAAAATAATTCGGATTCCATATCATTAGGTTTCAAATCAACCGTTTCAAATATTTCCGTGTAATAATCATTGTATCTGATTAAACTTGAACCTTTGGTAAATATTATCATCCGCATCTTAGAAATTTTCGCACCTTCTCTTAGTACAGTCTGATAATCTTTGAATAGTCCTGTAAGGCTTTCAAAATCCAGAAACTTAGTTTTCATATCTCGCACTGCAAAAGAATTGTGCTTTCTGCAGTCACGGACGAGTTTCATATAATCTTCTGGTGTGTAGACATCAGTCTTCTTTTTTAGTTCTCGAATAAAAGAGAAGTCAGTGTCATTAGGCAGGTAAGTATGGCCACTAACAAGATAGTGCATGGTGATCATTTCTAGATGTGGCGATTTATTAAGCAGAAACACCATAAAGTGCAAAACATTCCAGTTTCTGTTTTGACCGGAGCAACAGTCACTAAAAAAACACAGGGATTCGATGTTATACCAACCGGACCTTCTAGAAAGTAGTGCAGTGAGGACATAATTTCTTGAGATCCTCTGGTTCCACAATGTTCTGGCCACATACTCATTACGACTTTTTCTCCTTCCTTTGCATAAGCGTGAATCCCAAAGTTCAGCATTTGCAGTTGTCTTAAATAATAAACCTCACCGGTGTTCAAATTAGGAAGAGGCAGGGTTCGTTCCAGGTCAAAAGTAGCGACTAATAACGATTCGTCAGTTTTGACTTTACCTTTATATTCATTTAATATGTTTCGTACTTTACCTGCAAGTGTAATATGATCATCTTTTTGCACTCTTAGAGCTAAGCATTTTTCTGGGTCTCGTTCCGCTTTTATTGAGATTTCGACCATATCACAGGTTTTACAAGTATCTGCTTTTGGGATATAGAAGTGTAATTGAACTCTGTTGTAAATAGTTTGACGTGGCAACACTTTTTCAATATTTATTTACCTTCTCCCTCACATTTTTCTTTAAAAAGTTCATACATTTTGTTCATTGAAAGGTCTGGTCGTAAATATTGACGTGTTGATCGTCTTTCTCCATAGTGAGATACATATTTCGAAAAACCTATTAATGTGGTCCCTAATCCATGTCAACTTTTCATCAGGTAGCTTGTTAGCAGGTACATGTCGTCCCCTTTTGTCCCTTTCTGCTATGCCAGAAACAGATTTTTTATTACGTAATGCATAATCTAATCTCTTGTTAGATATTTGTAGGAATTTTAAAAAGAAATCTTTGCATATTCTTTTGTCCAACAGCATGAATTGCCGTACAAATTTAATGCGGCTAGGATTTTGAGTAGGACGTCTTTTTTTTACGACGGTTAGGTTCTAAAGTCTTAATGACGCTGCACAGCCACGTTGTTTTGGGCGTCCCATGAACTGAGCTGGTAATACATTTTGTGTACTGCTTCTTGATTTTCAGATGAAACCTGCTCACTACATTTGAACCTGCAGTTGCAAAAAACTGGTGTAAATATTTTAGCCGGGACAACATTACCTCGGACGTTGCGATATTCTTGGCCTGCAGTTCTTTTTCGCTTCCTTACATTCTTCACCCAACTGTCGAAATTTCGAACCCTTTTTCTTCCTCTTACAGGTTCTTCGGAATCTGTATGGTTTACTTCCCCTAAATTACCAACAGCATTTTCTGGATTTGTTCTATTTTCATCATTATCTGTGAGAAACAACCATAAGCAAAGCTATAACTCAAGCCCAAGCCAGATGCAAAGTGATGCAAAAAAATTACTATTGTAACCAAACTGCAAATTACTCAATAAAAGCAAAATCTCTCCAGTCCTTAATATTCAACAACAATACATACCTTCATTGTCTTCTAATTCTGTAGAACTTTCTTGATTTTGCTCTGGATGATAAGAAGAATGATCACTTGAAAAATCTTGTGTTGAAGCTGATGAAGATAGCTCCGGTGATGGTTGTAATGCCATATTCAGTAATCTTCTAGCTCTGCTTCTCCTATCCATTGTTTAAGTTTACGTAAAACCCTTTTAGTTAAAAGATTTATGAATAAAAACAAAAAACAAACGATAACTGCAAGTGCATGCGATCAATAACATCAAATAACATCATCTGATTTTGATTTTTTGACGTAGTGTGTTTGTGTTGCCAGTTAGAAAATTATTTATGGTTTTTGGAACAAAATTAAAGTAAAAAAATAGATAACTATATTTCCAGGATATTATATAAACTGATATATTAAATAAAATGACGCAATAATGACATTCACGATTAATTTATTATTCTTTATTGCACTTAGATTACTTTGGTTTTTCATAAACGCTAACAACACTACTAATAAACTTGCGACCACAGTGATCTACGTGCGTCTCATTACTTAGATCAGTCTGGCATCTTTCCAATTCGCAAACTGCACCAATTCTATAGTGAGATATTGTGATCTCTCAAGGAAAATAGTACTGGCAAGCACATAGATCAGTGTGGCATGAAAGAATTTAGATTTTTCTATGCGATAGTGTCACAAACTCAATATTGGTAGAAATGTCACTTAGATCACTCTGGTTTTAGCCTCGTCATATATCTGTGGAGTTGATAGAGTTCTGCCATGAACGCAATATACATTTTGTCTTCTTGCCAGCAAATTCGACCCATCTGACTCAACCACTAGACGTCTCATTTTTTAGACTCATGAAAATGGCATGGCGGGAAATTTTGCAGAAATGGCAGAAACACGATGGCCGAAATATGTGCTCAGTCCCAAAGAGTTGCTTTCCTCGACTGCTTTTTATTTTTTTTTATTTTAAATAAAATGCATTTGTAGCGATGAAAAAAGCGCCACTAGCAATCTTGTAGCAACGTGTGGAATTAATAATTAGTTATATGTTAAAGTTAATAATAAATAGTTAAAAACTTAACTATTTATTACAAAAAATGGGCCAGAGTGGTGAGAAAAAGTGTATTAAGTGGGTCTGGAAAAGCACTAGAAGCAAACTTTCAAGAACTTATACCTACGTATGCAAATAAGTGAGTATTATAAGATTTGTTTTCATCGAGGTCGTTTCTTTTAGGTATAATCACGATTGTAGTAATCAGATTAAAATGGAACACAGAGTCTCCAACTCACAGATAGAAGAACTGTTGAACCACTTGGCTGATCATTCATCATTAGCCAAAGGTGTTGGTCTCGGGCCAAGGTCGAAAGAGACCATTGACAGAGAGTGGAACGATCTTGCCCAAAAATTAAACGCTCATGGGTCGGGAGCTAATAAAAGTGGTCAACGGTGGAAAGGAGTAAGTATTCTTTACAAAACGAGAGCTGCATCTAGTCGGCGAGATGCTTCTGGTACAGGCGGTGGACCATCAAGAGAAATATATATATATATATATATATATATATATATATATATATATTGCAAAGTGCTAGGCAAGGGAACAAATAACGATGACCCTGCTGCGTACCAGGTACTGCGGCCAGTTAATGAGAAAAATGCTATAAAGCGTTTTGCGGAAAGTTTGCAAAGTCAGCGTTTAGGGACTATTATTACAGCCCGAAACTTTACTCGGCTAAAGGATGCTATACGTGCAGCTGAGGATGAGACTTACTCTCGACCGGAACACGTTGCTTCTTACTCGCAGTATATTATTAGCTATAATTCGTATTCAGGTAGAAATAATTATGACCGTTTTCAAAATCGTACCCATAATTATTTTTCTAGACCTAATATGAGTAATAAATTAAACTTTAATAAAAGTGTATCTAGAAATTATGCAGTTAATAATAATAACAGACCACATGCATCATATTGTCATGGAAAGTATGGTCAGCAAAATCGCTGTCGAAGCTCGCAATATAGAGCTGATAATAATAATAAAAGGCTTAATGCTTCATGGCCAATGAATTATTTTACGGAGAATGGGTCGAATTTCGATTCCTCGTTACAAAATCATAAAGAGAGTGAATCAAAATTTTTTCGTGAATAATAATAATAATCAGATTTTGATTTGCGATAGTATTAATTATGTTAAATTAGGAGTAGGAAGTAGTAATTTAGAATTGTTAGTTGATACAGGGGCCTCTTTATCTGCAATTAAGTTAGAATACTTATGGAAACATAATAATTAATTATACAATATATAATTGTGACGTTAGTGTCAATGGTATAGGAGGTAGTTTCAATGCTGAAGGTTTTGTTTATTTAGATTTGCAGTATAATAATTATAATTTTAGACATAAGTTTTACATATTTCGTAATTTACCATGTAATGCTATGGGTATTTTAGGACAGCATTTTCTAAAAAATACTCGGGTATAATTAATTACGGTAATAATACTATTAGTTTAAGTAATAATGTAGGTGTGTGTATACCATTACAGTTCTATGAGTATACTTACCCTATGACAATATCGCCGCGCAGCGCGAAATGATAAAGTATATTCCTGTTAAAGTGAATTATGATTGTGTGGTGTTGCCTAAAAAATTGAAGGACGGTATTTTTATGGCGAGTATTGTAACTACGCCCAAAAATGGAAAAATTCCAATTCGTATTTTGAATACAACGGATGAAGAGGTTCATTTAACTATATCAGATATCGATATTCGTAGGTTAGATAGTTATAATTATTGTAATTTTTACGCCTCTGATACATGTGTAGAGCGTATTAAAACATTATTTTCGATGTTAAAGCTTGATTACTTAAATGACGAAGATCAACATTCGATAGAACAAATATGTGCAAAATTTGCCGATGTATTTTATTTACCTGGCGATAAATTAACTTGCACTAATGTATTTAAACAAAAAATAACTTTAAAAGAAAATGTTGCTCCAGTTTATAAAAAGCAATACCGGATACGGTTTGCTCAAAAAGATGAAGTTCATAGGCAAATCGAAGAAATGCTAAAAAATAATATTATTGAGGAAGCTAGCAGCGACTGGTCTAGTCCTCTGATTCTTGTACCGAAAAAAGTAGATCGATCTAGTGAGCGTAAATGGCGTGTGGTTGTAGATTATAGACAATTGAATGAGCGTATCGTTGATGACAAGTTTCCATTACCTAATATTAATGAAATTTTAGACTCTTTATCAGGTGCTATGTACTATAGTCACTGCGACCTTTCACAAGGCTATTTTCAGTTTGAGCTTGAGAAAGATTCAAGAAAATATACAGCTTTCACAACTGATAAGGGACAATACCAAATGTGTCGTTTGCCGATGGGGTTAAAAATTATTCCATCAGCATTTAGTAGATTAATGACTGTAGCAATGTCCGGCCTTAATTTTGACAAATGTTTAATTTACCAAGATGATCTTGTTATTTGGGGTAGAAATATTGATGAACATAATGCTAATTTAACTTCCGTATTTTCAAGGTTAAGAAGTACTGATTTAAAACTGAATCCTTCAAAGTGTGAGTTTTTAAAAAGACAAATATTATATTTAGGACTCGTTATATCTGCGGATGGTATTTTACCAGACCCAAATAAAACCAATGTTATAAAAAAATTCCCCAGACCATGTAATGTTGATGAAGTCAAGAGATTCGTAGCTTTTGCTAACTATTACCGCAAGTTTATTCGTAATTTTGCTGAAGTCGCAATTCCATTAAATAAATTATGTCGAAAAGGAGTTAGAATTAGAATTATTTTATTTTCCAAGAAATTAGTAATGCAAGGATGTTGTTATACAATATATGGCATAATTTCTGCCTCTAGGGCGTGGAAATATTTACAATATAAATAAAGATCACGCAAATTAAAAACTTTTAAACAATCATTGTAAATAATTATATCATATCACCAAAACCTTTCATAAGTCAAAAGTTAAAGTCTGTCTTAATCACCATAAAATCAAAATAATATTTATAATATGTCAAAATCATCATATTTAATAACTTATATTAATTAAGTAATAATTATTATAGAAATGTCAAATCAATTATTATTATTTATGTCATTTTATTTGTAATATGTAGATATAGAAAATAAAATAAAAGAATGTAAAACAGAATAAAATAAATATTTAAAACATATTTTTTAATTTTTTGGTAACTATAACATCATTAAAGAACTCTTGTGTTGTGTAGTAGTTTTTATCTAATAACCAGGTGAATAGTTCGTTTTTAAATTTATTGCATGTAGTATTATTTTTAATTCTATTGGGTATATTATTGTATATTTTAATAGTCATGCAATATGCGTTCTTGCTATGAATTGTTAACCGCTGTGTTGGAATAGTAATATTTTTACTACTGGTTCTTTTACATCTGGCATTTTGTTTATAATTCTGATCTTCAAATAACGCAGTATATTTTTTTATAAATAGGCACGATTCTAATATATATAGACTAGCAAGAGGAAGTATTTTAAACTTTCTAAAAAGAGGTCTACAATGTGCTAGTCTATCAGCTCCTGCCATAGCTCTGATACATTTTTTTTGTATTAAGAATGCTTTGTTTAAATCTACTGAATTTTCCCACAATACTAAACCATATCTTAATGTTGAAGAAACGTATCCATGATAGGCTGTTACAGCGACATCTAGTGAAACAATATTTTTTATCCTCCTCAGAGCAAATACAAACCTATTAAGTTTATTACAAACATTATCTACGTGATCTTTCCAATTTAAGTTACTATCTAAAATAAATCCTAGAAATTTAGTAGAAGGTACGCATTTAATAGGGCTTACTTTTATTTCTAAATGTTTGTCATTATTATTAGTCGATTTATAAAATTTTATTATTTTAGTTTTTTCTAGATTGACCTGTAATTTATTACAATACAACCATTTCGTCACATTTTTAATTTCATTTTCAATCTCGTCATTTAAATATTGTTTGCAGGATTTTATTAGCAATGTTGAATCGTCAGCGAACATGATGCCCTCATGTTTTAAATTTTTTGGCAAATCATTTATATATATTATAAATAAGTTTGGACCCAAAATACTCCCTTGTAGTACACCGCAACTATTGATTCTGTATTCAGATCTATTAGAAATTTCTCTATTGTTTATAATATTTGTTATTTCAGTACATTGCTTTCTGTCTTTTAGATACGATTCAAACCATTTATGTGCATTCCCCCTTATACCATATCTTTTTAATTTATCTAATAGGCGTTCATGATTAACAAAATCGAAAGATTTACTCATATCAAGGAATACTGCTGCTACAGATAACCTTTTGTCAATTGCCTCGGTTACTTGTTTTATTAGTGTAAAACAGGCCAGTGTTGTTGAGCTACCTTTTGTAAAGCCAAATTGTTGTTTGCTAAATAGATTTCTTGAATTTAAACATTGCACTATCATAGATTGCATAGCCTTTTCGAAATTTTTTGAAATAACTGGTATTAATGTAACTGGTCTAAAATTACACATATTATTTTTCTCGCCTTTTTTAAAGAGAGGTCTAACTACAGATACTTTTAACGCAGTTGGAAAATGACCTTGTTCAAAAGACAGATTAACTAGATGATAAAGGGGGTAACAGATATACATTGCAGACAACTTTATAATCTTGGTGTTAATATGGTCATATCCAGTCGATTGAGTATTATTCAGAGCATTAATAATTTTGTAGATGTCATTGGGAATTAAGGGAGATAGGTATATTGAATTTGATTCATTGTTAATTAAAATGTCATTTCTATTATTAACAAGCATGTCAATCGGATTCTTATAATTATTATTATTTGTTATGTCAATGTAGTATTTATTAAACAATTTTGCAATGTCAGTTATTTCTGTGTATATTTTATCACCTACTTGTATATTGTCAATATTATTACGTGTGCTTCTGCCATCAATATCATTTTTTATTAATGCCCATGTGGCTTTGCACTTGTTTTTTGACATTTTTAAAAGCTTACTATTGTTTTTTGTTTTAGATGTATTAATACAGTGTTTTAAGATGATAGAATATTTATTGTATTTTTTTAATAATTCGTTTTTATTCACAGCATCATGTCTATATTTAAAATATAAAATACGTTTTACCGCACAAGATTTTTTTATGCCTTTCGTAAGCCAACCCATTTTTATCGGCTTATTATTGATTTTTACATTTATCCAGGGAAAGCAAAGATCATATAAAAGTACAAAACTATCAAAAAAATAACTAAAACTTTCTTCACAATCTGTTATATTAAATACATCATTAAATGTTTACGAGGCCATGTAATTCAAAAATTTTGTAATGTTGTCTGTATTAAAAGCGCGCCGTTTGGTAAAGTAATAGCTAGCCTTTGATTTTTTATTTTTATTATGTACCGGAAATGTAATTGTCTGCCCAGTTTCATGGTCAGAAAGAGCCAAGTGGTGAACGTCTGCTTTGTATGATTTTAAGTTGCTCACAATTAAATCTATGCTGGACCGACCCCGAGTAGGTAGGTTTATATTAGCTTGTAGGTTGTGATTTAGTAGTACGGACCTTAATTCTTTATGTTCGTTTGACTCTTTCATTACATCGATATTCCAGTCACCACATATAATTATCTTTTTATTATTTAGACGGCTGCACTCTATTATCAGAGAATCCAAGCTACTTAGAAAAAAGTTAATGTCTTCTTTAGGCACCCTGTATATACATATAATTATTGTAATATAGCAAACTAATTCTATTCCGCAACATTCAAAGACGCGTTCCTTAGCATATTTTTCACTTATGTGTAGGTTTTAAAACTGTAGTCCTTTTTTAACTAGTATGCAAGATCCACCCCTTTTTTTATTTTTCCTCGAAAAGTAAGCTGCAACTTCATAATTCGGCAGTTGTAAATTTTTTTCTGAATTTTCATCAAAAATGTTTCACTTAAGCAAATAATGTCTACAGAACCTACCTTTGACTGTAAAACTGTTTTTAACGCAATCTGTAATATGTCCAATTTATTTAAGATTCCGGCAATATTTTGATGAAATATAATTAAGTTTTCATTATTTATAAAAAAGAGTGATCTATATTTGTGATTTTTTTTTTTAAATAGTCTGTTATTTTTTTTTTTTGCATGTACTGTTTGTTATTAAGTTTTAATTGTTTTTGTTAAACCTATTGTTAATGTTCTGACTGAAGTAGTCCGGAATTGTTTTCTTAAGCTTAAGACTTCTACTAAGGTTATTATTAATTTGTTGCTTAAATCCGGATATAAATGTAATCTCTCATAATCTTTGCTATCTATTTCGAGATTTATTTTTTCACTTATTTTATTTAATAATGATTTTTGATGTAAGCTGTAGCCAATATTAATAACCTTCACACTAGGGAAATCTTGAAAAGTTGATGCTAATTTAGTTTGGATAGTATAGTCTGACATTAAGTTTTTACTATTTACACAATATGGAACTATAAGTACCTACATTTGTTTGAGCTAATTTTGGGAGCGTATAAGTGATACCAGATATAAAAGAATTCAAGTTCCTTTTGTTAACACTCGCAGCCAGAACGACATAGTCTAATTTTGTAAACATTTTTGCTGATTCATTACTTATGTTAAACATCTGTGAGTAAGTGGCATTAAGTTTTATAATACCTATTACCGAATATTTATCGTTCCACGTATTTTGCCTATATTTTTGTTTTACGTTACTAAGACCTTTTGTATATTGATCTCCAACAATACATATCTCAGATTTTTTATTTTGTTTTAATTGTAGTACCTCATTTTTGCTTTGTTGATAATTATTAAAATATACGTTTTTAATTAATATACACTTAATTTCTGACAATATTTTACGTAAGAAGTGATACTCATAATTATAATTATACGTTGAATTTACAATAGGGTTTATGTCAGGATGAATATAATAACAGTTTTCATAATTCTTAACTATTGAATAAATTGTATTATTGAGAAAATGAGTATTAAGGTAACGATTATATTAAAATATAATCGTTACCTTAATTTACTACTACTAGTATATAGTAGGAGTTTACTCCTACTAGTGTTTATAGTAGGAGTAAACTCCTACTATAAACACTTGCACATTTTGTAGTTTGCCAAGGATATTACAAATATCAGTAAAGAGTTAAATTTGAATGGTCAAAAAATTGTGAGAATTCGTTTATGTTTTTGAAAGAATGTTTATCTAATCCACCTGTTTTAGATTATACAGATTTTTCACAACAAAATAATTTTATACTTCAAACAGATAGTTCAGGATTTGCTATTGGTAGTCTGTTATGCAATTCCAACGGTGAACCAGTTGCATATGCCAGCAGAAGTTTAAATAAAAGTGAATTGAATTACCCAATCATAGAAAAAGAATTGTTAGCTATAGTCTGGTCAGTAAAATATTTTCGTCCTTATTTGTTTGGTAGGAAGTTTACAGTAAGAACAGACCATAAACCATTAATTTATTTGTTTAACATTAAGGACCCTTCAAGCAGATTAACAAAATTCAGGCTATGTTTAGAAGAATACGATTTTGACGTTGAGTATGTAATAGGTAGGGAGAATGTACCTGCAGATGCATTGTCCAGAGTGAATGTCAGTAAAAGATTTGAGAGAGATGCATGAAAAAGTTGTGAGTATTATGACAACAGCGCAAGCGAGACGTATGAATCAAATTGAAAGTGAACCCGAATTAGATTCAGGGAATTCAAAGAGCGATAGGTCTGATTAACCTAATATCGTTAAAGTTCTCAAAAAACGTATCAATGAATTCGTGATTTATTATGATAAAAATCTACAAAAATTGTTGAAAAAGCATAAAAATGAGACTATTATATACTCGAATCATAAAAATATTTTATTTTTGCCAATTTTGAATTTAATTATAATTAGCCAAAGCTCTTTGTCCACAATATCGCGAGACGAATTGTTGAAAGAATTTGTAAAGTTATGTGTACGTCATAATATTGATGAGATAATAATAATAAAAAATTATTTAAATAAATACTTAATTGAATGGCTAGCTAGTCATATGAAAGATAATAAAAATTACGTAGGACCAAGATTTTGTATTCTACAAGATGTTTGTAGGATTGATGATTGCGACAAAAAAGGTGATATTGAATGAATTTCATTTATTACCTAGGAGTGGTCATGCTGGTATAAGAAGAATGGTGAATAATATTAAAAAGTATTATTATTGGTCAAGTATTGAAAATGATGTAAAAAATTATATAGATAAGTGTAAGAAATGTTAATCTCAAAAATATACGAAGTTTATCAAAGAACCGTTAACAATAACTTCGACAGCGTCATCATCTTTCGAAAAAGTATATTTGGATTTAGTAGGACCTATCGATAGAGATGATGATAATAACACTTATATTTTAACTTTGCAATGTGAAGTCACTAAATATGTAGAAGCATATCCGTTAAAAAATAAGACTACCAGAGAAGTAGCTAGAGCTTTTGCAGAAAATTTTATTTTACGTTATGGTACAGAATTTATATGCAGTACAATGCAGGAACTTTTGAATATTTTAAATATTAAACAAATAATGTCTACAGCATACCATCATGAAAGCATAGGTACATTAGAAAATAGTCATAAAATGTTAGGCGCCTACTTGAGAATACAAACAAATAATCAGCCATCTTCATGGGGCTCATGGGTACATTACTGGTGTTTCTCATACAACACCACTGTGCACACCGAGACGCAGTATACTCCATTTGAGTTAGTATTCTAGGTCAATTCTGTCGCATACCAACTAGTTTATCAATAA
This sequence comes from Phengaris arion, assembly GCA_963565745.1. Classification (NCBI taxonomy): domain Eukaryota; kingdom Metazoa; phylum Arthropoda; class Insecta; order Lepidoptera; family Lycaenidae; genus Phengaris; species Phengaris arion. The sequence goes on along the minus strand of OY751444.1, from coordinate 2,235,772 downwards.
CTGTAGATCCGTTATATAATTATGAAAATTATCCTTTAGAATTTAAATTTAGATTACAGAGAGCTCAGAGTGATGCTAGAAATAATTTAATAAATTCAAAAATGAAACGAAAAATAAGATATGATGATAAAATTAAACCAATATTGTACAAACCCGGAGATAAACTTATGTTAAAAAACGAAAGTGGTAGTAAATTAAATACTTTATATTATGATGGTCCATATGTTGTTGTTAAAAATAAGAGACCAAATGTCTCCAAATTTTAAAGGATGGTAAAGAAAAAATTGATCATAAAAATAGAACAAAGCCTTGTTATGTTTAGTAAAATTAAAAAATATTTTAAATTTGTAAATTAAAAAAAAACTGTTTTTTTTTTTTGTTTTTTTTTTGGGGGGAGATGTAGTGTGTATGTTCCTTTATAGTAATATCATATTAATGTAGAGTAAGCTAGATTGTAGTTTACCTTTAAGTTCATTTTTAGTTGTAAAGGACAGTCTGTATTAGACCTCAATAAAGTATGGTCACATCTTAAGTCTACTTCTAATTGACTTCCCACCTAACACTTCACAGTGGCTGTGACTGAGGCGGATAAGAAAGCTCATCGGGGAACTCCAGTGAACTTCGGTGAACTTGGTTATCATGTAAGAGGTTGTAAAGACTTCCAAGTGGTCTTCACTCATGGAGGTTCAGTATTCGAGCGACGTGACGCGACACGACGGAGCGCAGCGGGCGGTGTAGGCCGTGCGACGGGGTGCCGTAGTGGCGTTATTTGGTGAGCGTAATTGTTTATCTCGTGACTGTAGTGTTAAGACTCGGTATAGTCTTTTAATGATCGCATTAGAAAGATGCTCGAGAGTCAGGTGTCCATTGAGATTGTAGAGGATAATGAGATGGAGAATAAAGGGACATCAGTTACGATGTCAGGGCAGGTTCACAGTTTGCAAGTTCGGAGACTGTACCAGGATACTATAGGTAGTCGGATCAGTCGGATCTTGCCTCGTAGCATAGATCATTTGAGTTAAAGGTTGACTTGGGCTCTTGGGCTTTGGTGTGGTAGAAGGTATAAAAACCTATGAACTGTGAATGTGACATCTGAAGCTGTTAATAATTTTTGTTTTTTCTGATTGTTTATTAAAAGATATTCTCAAAAGGTACACGATTCAAAATAGAAGACTAAGTAGAATAGTAATTTAATGAAATAGCTATGCTACATAATCAACTCTTAATGATTAATAAGTCATCATACTTGATAATTCTGGTGTTAATGATGAACAAATTTAAGTTGTAATCAAAAGTCGAGTAAAATCTCTATCTACTGTACTGTGTTCGATTGTACCAATTACTTAAACGTCCGGCAACTATAAATACAATCATGATCGAGTTCGGAAAATGCCTGAGGGCCAAGTACCTATTGAAGTTGTTGAAGATGATGATATTTAATGAGATTCTGTTTCTTTGGGTACTCGATTCGCTGTGTCGGAGACTATACCATTGTGCAGTAGCCGTAGCCTAAGAGAAATCGGCATCTGCCCTAGGGGTCGTCCGTGGGTACGCGGTAGTGCTGTAGCTCTGGGTGCTGTGGTCGGGTCTAGCCTTGAAGCCAAGACCATAGAGTCCGTGTGCGGCTCAATTTCTGTTTGACCACGAATGAGTGACCTAAGGTTTATAATGTGATTAAGATGTACAATGTTTTGTTTTGAACGTCAATAGTACTTGGTCTGGGTTTCACTTAAGCTAGCATTAATTTTGTGTAAAGTTTTGAGATGAGATTCTTTTTCTATGAACCTACTTACTACTACTACGTGTCAGGATTGGACGAGCAAATACTGTGCTGTCTTAACATTGTTTCAGTTTAATGCACGAGGATGTGCGTCTCGCAGGATGGCCGTGTCGCATCCGGTCATAAATTGGAAACGGAACTACAAGTGCGCCATCTATCAGAAACATATTTGGCGCGCTTCGACAGAGTCGGGACGTGTCGGAAAGCAGTGCTGGAGTGAGGGCCTCCCCTCCTGTGCCAACCAGACATTTGGGGCTAGGAGTTCAATCTGAGCCACCAACTAGGGTACTGGCACCAGTAGTCAGCCCCGCACCAGTACTCAGCCTTTTTCGGTTTAAAACCAATAGCAATAGCGTTCTAATAGAAATTAACCAACCAAATTGCTTCAAATTGGTTCTGTGGCTTCTCATTGGTCGATTCAATTTCAAACATACTAGCCAAGTGGCTGCAAACATATTAAATACGAGTCCATTTCGACGTCGTCAGCTGACGTGGTGACACGCGGCGCGTGCGCCATTTTCATATTAGTGGGAAGCGTTCGTAAAAAGGTAATTTATTTTCATTTTTTGTTTGTTTTAGGGCACGTTATATTAAAACTTTACATTGATTAAGAGTTTAGGTATCGTAATCAATAAAAAAGTATCGTGTTTTTCTCAAAAAATATTAAATAATGAGGCGGCCGACTACTGGGTCCCATTTTTTTGACATTATCTAGTACTCAGCCACCCCTGGCTGACTACTGGTTTTAACGCTGTTTTTTTATTCTGAGTTATATTAGTATCATTTTAAAGTTCAGATTTCCTTTTTTAATCTAGAATACCCATACCATATATGGTTTTGTCAAAAACCCAGTAGTCGGCCACTTAAATAGTTACAGTCGGTTAGATGGCTGAGTATTGGTGAAAGTAGACCCAGTGTTCAGCCGTCTATATTTAAATTGTTTCTTTGTATAATTTCTTATTTCTAAGACTAGGTATGCGAAAACTCAGATCATTTGTTTCAGTCACGTCTAATGTCTCTTTCAAGACCCATATTACAATACCCCGAAGAAAAATTAATCCAAGCTTTAGATGCTATCAGAAATGGGATGACAATCAGGGAAGCTAGTAGAACTCATGGCGTTCCTCGAGGCACACTTCAAGATAGACTTCATCTTCGAGTTCCTGAGGGTCCTAGAAGAATGGGTCCCGAATCCATCCTCAACAAATATGAAGAAGCCGAAATTGCGACCTGGCTTAAAGATCTAGCAATTTGCGGGTTTCCCCAAAAACCAGATAACCTACTGAACACTGTTCAACAAATGATGATCGAAGATGGCAGGCCGAATCCTTTCATAAATGGAAGACCAGGAAAGAAATGGATGGGTTCTTTTTTCAAACGGAACGAATCAATTTCTATGAGAACACCCGAAGCAATTTCAAAGGGAAGAGCAGTAATCACCGAAGAGAGTATTAGAAAATGGTTTGAGAAACTTAAAGACTATCTCACTCAAAATCAAGCACTCGGTGTATTAGAAGACCCTAAAAGAATTTTAAATGGTGATGAAACAAGTTTCATGCTTTGCCCTAAAACAGGAAAGGTAATAGCACCCCGAGGGTATAAAAATGTGTACCAAATAGTAAAAGGAAAAGAAAAAGAGGCAGTCACTGTTTTAGCATTTTTTTCCGCAATGGGTGATATTTTACCCCCATGTGTAGTTTTCCCCTACATCAGACCACCCAAAGATGTGGTAAATAGCATGCCAGACGATTGGTTTCTTGGTAAATCTGACACAGGTTGGATGAAAGCGGATATTTTCTATGACTATATAGCTAAATGCCTAACCAAATGGATCGAAGACAATGAAGTGAAGAAGCCGGTGCTTGTTTTCGTCGACGGTCACAAAACTCACATGACGATGAAACTCAGTCAATTTTGTCATGACAATAACATTATCTTGTACGCACTTCCACCTAATGCAACACATCTGATGCAACCAGCTGATGTAAGCGTTTTTAAACCACTAAAATCTGAATGGGCGACTACTGTCCATAACTGGTGTTCACAGCCTGAAAACGCTAATACTGTACTGACAAAATCTACGTTCTGCCCATTGCTTAATAAAGTATTAAGTAAAGAATCTCTAAAAGAGTCGATCAAAAATGGTTTTCGTAAGTGTGGCCTCTATCCGTTTGATCCAAGTGCTGTAGATTACTCTAAATGCGTGCAAAATATCTTAGAGAACAGAAAGAATAATATACCTGCTGCTAAGAAAATACCATCAAAGTCATTGAAGAAAAGAGACTTTGACATTGCATCAAAAGTTATAAAACATTTAGACGGAGATTTGACTGCAAGAGGCATTGATGTGAACATTCTACTGGAAATCGTGGAAAATGCAAAACTCACCCAAGGACTAAACGATTCAGTAAGAAGTGAAACTACAGAAAAAGAGGTTGAGAATAATGAAACAAAAATTACAGTTGAAGAAAGAACAGAACTACGTGTGGCAGATAAAGACAAATGTTGTATGATTGAAGAAATTGAAAAACATGGAGTAGAAGAAGGATTCTATGTTATTATAACTGAAGACGAAAATAATTGTCTAAGAAAGACTGACATTGAAAGTGAGCTAACTCGGCCAGAAGAAAATAATAACATTGAAATAAATTCAACACAACCTGAGATACTAGATACTAGTAACTTAAATAACCTGACACTTGGAGATCTCACCTTTGATAATAACAATTTGTTGGACGATGACATTAATCTAGGATCATTTGAAGTTAATGACAGTTCAATATTAGTACCTATAAATAACAATTATCTGAATCAAGGAAATGAACTTCATGGTGATAAAATACAAACAGATTCTATTATTCAAGTTAAATCTCCAAAAGTATCACCTTTTGTACGAAAACATCTTATAATACCATCACCAATAAAGAAATCTACTCCTAGAGTCATGAACAGAATGGGCGCAATTTCTTCTAAAGAATGGAGACAATTTGAAATATCTAAAGAAGAAGAGAAACAAAAAAAGAAAGATGCTATTCAGGAAAGAAAGTTACAGAGGCAAAAAAATAAAGAAGAAAAGGAGAAACAAAAAAAGGAAAAAAGGAAAAAAACAGCTCTAAATTCTACAAAACGTGAAGTGAAGAAGACTATAAAGAAAAAAAATGATGATTCAAATTCAGAATTGACAGTAAAATGCACAAAGAAACGGAAATTGGAAGATTTGAATGACATACCTGAAGAAGTAGAGAACACTGACTGTGATTTAGTGGAAATTAAACAAAACAAAATTAAAATTCTCAGTAATATAATTATATCATCTGAAACTCCTGAAACAGAAACCCGTAAGGAGGATAAGCTTCTGCAAAAAAAGAAGACTGGCTATGATTTAGTGGAACTTAAACAAAGTAAAATTAAAATTCTCAATAATATACTTCCATCATCTAAAACTCCTGAAACAGAAACCTGTAAGGAAGATAAGCTACTGCAAAAAATTGTAAAACGACGAGAAACTTTCAGAAGTGAAAAAGAGCTTGAAAACTTTTTAAATACTGATGTTAGTGAATAAATTACAGACTGATTTAGTATAAACTAGATAGGTATTTGATTGCTGTGATTGTTAGGGTACAGTTAAGTCCTATTCCGGACTATTAATTGTTTATTAATGTTCTTAATTATAAGCTTGAAACTATTGATCTCAAGAGAGGCTGACCACTGGTCACAATATGGCTGAGTACTAGATTTTGGTGGCTGAGTATTGGTGAAATGTGCCTTATTTTGTTAAAACGTAATTTTTATTTTATTACAGGATAAGTTTTTAATTTTTTTTAATTTTGTAACAAAGTTTAATAAATGAGTAAGTCAATTTATACAAAAGACTTTCAATTTTCTCTTCCAATATTTTCTTATATGAGTTTGAACCCAGATTTTCCACTAAACGGCTGACTACTGGTGCCAGTACCCTAGTCAACACGTCACGGAACTGTCCTAGTTCCGTTTTAGTGCCAGTGTTTATAAAAGTGCAGTGATTTTATAAAGTGTAGTAAATTTATAAATAATTGTGATTCCGAATAAACGAGTGATTTTTTAAGTCTGTAATTCTCTTTGCACGATGTGCCCACGTAAGCCCACAGTATGTCTGAATGGTATAGATCCAAAATCATGAGCCTCAGACGACATCAGAATCGGGATCAAGTCGTGCAAAGAAAGAAAAAGCTTGTTCCGAAAAAGTGTGGGTATTAAAAAAAAGTGTAATCTATCCCGCACAAAGGCTACAAAAATTTATAAAAATCATTACAAATGATCTGGATCGAGTTTGGCAGTTTGTACAACAAGGTAGCACGCCATGCATACGGCGTAATAGTGAAACTACGGGACAGCAGTGAACTGAATGCTGCAAGGTGACCTTGTACCAATATCCCTTAGTTCGTGCCCGCCACCCAATATTCATATAGATCCAAAATCATGAGCCTCAGACGACATATACGAGTATATAGCAGACAGTGATAGAGGATATTCTACTACCTGAGGAAGTTGTGCTCGTAAATATGTGAGGCAAGGACGTTTAAATAATAGCCGGACGGATCGCCATTAAGAAAAATGTGAAGCACCCATAATAAGCCGAGGCGATCATACGTACACATCTTACACACACACTCGCACTGTAATAAGCCGATCGTACCGCCATTACGCAATTTGACTGCATCGCGATGTCACGTCTTTTGTAATTCACAAATAAAAATAAATATGCCGTCTTGTGTTGTAAAATGGTGCAAGAACAATACAACCTCACATAAAAAACATCAAGGAATAACCTTTCATAGGTAAGAATAACATATTTTTAAAGTATTTTGATATAATAATGTAAATATTAATTCAATTGCTTGGAACTCAAAACCTCAACTTCAACAGGTCAGTAGTGTCATAACAAAGTGGGGAAATTTTCCCCAAATACGGGGAAAATTTGAAATTATTTTCAATTAATTAATTTGTTCATTTTATTGTCTTCTATTAGTGTCATGTAAAAGTATTTGGCATACTATTGACCAGTAATTAGGCAGGAATACAATAATTAATTTCTTAATTTACAAAAGTGGATATTGTTGTCTTAGATTTCCTTCAGCTAATGAAACTTGGAAAAATGACTCGATAGATGTTATCAGACATTGTAGAGGAGAAATTAATTGGAAACCAACGAAATCCAGTGTCGTATGCAGCATTTATTTTGATAGCAATGATTTGTACATCACTGAGACGGGGCGTCTGAGAGTATCTAATTTTTCAGTGCAAAAAAGGTAATTTAAATATTAATTTATTAAATTGACTTTGTGATTAAATAATTATTTAATTCAAACTATGTGAATATTGACCTACCTACGCTGTCTGAATGTTTCTACTCGAGTTAATTAAAATAAAATTGAACTCGGTGCCCAAGTTAACGTATTTATTCTTCTTTTTTCTTAGCGACAATTTTTATTTTCAGTTGTAATTTGAGCCAAATTGGAACGATGCTCAACAGCACTTCACAAAAGGTACGTGATTTTTTTAGTGTGTAGTAGATGTGATGTAGGTAGTTTTTTACGCACATTCGTTAGTTTCACCTGTATGTATATTGTATGTATGAATGTTTGTTTGTAACCGACTCCTTTACACTCGAATTTGACCCACTTTAAACGAAAAGATTTTATTTAAGCTTCGTATACCGGTCACAATATAATAATGGGGCATTTGGGGGCACAGCAGCGCGCCCGCCAAGTCGAGCTTAAAAGCGGCATGGTGTATCATCATTTTTAAACACGTATTTATTAGATTTACCTGTATGTAGCGTGCTTTTTAGTTTTTTAAACTATGTATTATTTGTACAATAATTTTAGACAGTTATTTTTTGAGAACAATTAATGCTGATGTTTTAAAACATGTCCGTTTATTCTTTTTTATTGTAGAATCTATCAGCATCAGGAATTGTAATGTCTGAATTGGAACAATCAGTGACAGACACTGTTGTGTCTTCGAAGCAAACATTTTGAAAAAACCACAATCCAGTACTTCTACGTGTTTTTCGCAATTAATTATCAAATCATACAAGTTTGTAATGCACTGACTCATGACGATATTTCGTTATATAATAATTTATTCCATATCACTTTTTATTTTAGGTTCTACCAGTAACAGAGAAAGTATTGTCACATTTGGAACCGGTGACAGAGAATGTGGTGTCAAATTCCGAACTACATGAATCAAGAGTTAATTTGGAGCAACCATTATCTGTATTGTACACTCCTAGAAAACGACGTTTAAAAGAAAGTTTGATAAAAAAAGAATAAGTCTTTCAAAAACAGACCAAAAAGATTAAAATACTAAATCAAAAAATTAGACGACTTCAAAATCGGAATAAATCTTTAAAATTTATCCTGCACAAATTAAAGAAAGAAAATTACGTTGATTCAGATTTATTTAATAGACTAAATGAATAACAGAAAAAAACTAAAACAACATTTCAAGTACTCTCCGTCTATGAAAAAATTTTGTTTGACACTAAATTATTACTCACCCAAAGCATACAACTATATAAGACAAAGCTTTAATACTTGTATTCCTCATCGCAAGACTTTGGCAAAATGGTACGGCCACTTAAAAGGTGATGCAGGGTTCACAGAGGAATCGTTTCAAGCATTAAAGCAAAGGCGCAAGTGAGTCAACATCGGCCTTTGTGTTCTTTACTTTTCGATGAAGTCGCTATTAGGCCTCAAAAAGTATGGGACGGAAAAAAATATATAGGGCTAGAAGATATAGGCACCGGTGTTGAAGACAGTGCTCCTTTAGCGACCCAGGCATTCGTGTTTTTAGTAGTTGGTATTAACCATCATTTTAAACTTCCGCTAGGGTATTTTTTAACAAAGTCTTTATCAGGAGAACAAAAGGCAAATTTAATAAAAATATGTCTAATTAAATGTTTCGAATCTAATATTGATATCGTTACTTTGACTTGCGATGGTCTTGCGACGAACTTTACTGCGCTTGAACTTCTCGGCTGTGATTTTAATACAGAAGCATTAAAAACAACCTCTAATCATCCATTAAACGACACAAAAATTGCGTTTTTTCTAGATCCTAGCCACAGTATAAAATTAGTAAGGAATCAATTGGAGTCCAAACGAGTGTTTGTTGATGGCGAAGAAAATGAAATAAAATGGAGTGTACTTGAACAACTAAATAAATTACAAGAGGAGGAAGGTGTGCATCTGGCAAATAAACTAACAAAAAAGCACATCAATTTTCAAAATAATAAAATGAAAGTTAAGCTTGCTACTCAAATTTTCAGTAAGTGTTACAACTGCCATTAAAACTTGTAGGGAATAACTAGGATTACATATTTTTAATGACTCGCAAGCAACGGAGACCTTCATCTCACATATGAATAGTATGTTCGACATATTTAACTCACACACAATGAAAGAGTTTGATTTTAAAAAACCACTATGTGCAAATAATAAAGACTTAATATTCAACTTTCTTGAACTTAAGGAATATATATTGAAATTGAAAGTGAAGTATACAACAAAAAAAAAAGTGAAAAAAGGCGGAAGAATTACATATGTCATTACCAAATACTACAAACCATTAATTACATCAAAGTGTAAAACAGGCTTCCTTGGCATGTTAATAAATATAAAAAGTTTAAAACACGTCTACGAAAACTTAATTCAAAGTGGAAAATTAGTTTACTTTCCATCATATAAGTTGAGCCAATATCATCTCGAGGTCTTTTTTTCCTGTATTAGGATGCAAGGAGGATTCAATGACAATCCTAATGTCAAGCAGTTTAAAGGAAATTACAAGAAACTCTTGGCTCATCTTGAAATAAGATGTTTATCAACCGGTAACTGTGTTCCATTGGAAGACATTGCAATACTCAGCTCACCTACCCAAATAATAAATTTTACCACGCCATCTTACCGTTATGAAGAAAATGACGGTGTTTGCGATTCACTACAATTTTTGAATCAAATCACCAAAGAAGATGACGATTTGGCTGTTAGGTTACAAATAGAACCATTAAATGATTACCGCAGGTTGATTATTAGATACCTCGCTGGAAGTATTGCTTATTATACCGCCAAAACAATAAAGTGCCAAAAATGCACTACGCGCTTAACAACCAGTGAGAGACTATATTTTCACAAATTGGTACATTTAAAAACTAGAGGAGGTTTACATTTTCCGTCTAAAGATTTGTATGATGTTTGCTGTACATGTGAAATAATAATAAGAAAAATTTTGAAAGACAATACGAATTTGAAAGATAATAAGTATTGTACAACGAAAACCAACATAAATATATACTCACAAAAGTACTTGAAACTTTTGTCGGCAATGACAAAGTTTTTCATAACTTAGAACTGGAACACAAATTCGCAGGCATGGAACATAAAATAAATCTTGTCAAATACATAGCTGAAAAATATTTGACTATCCGATTTCATCATATTAGTAAACTTGAACAAATTTAAAGGACCTTTGAAAGTAAGAGACAATTGTATAAAAAACTAACGCAACATAAAGGATTTTAACAGTTTTATTTTGTAATAGTTTCTTCCTCAGAAGGCAGTAAGGTATACAGGGATCAAGACTTTGGTCCATTCTATTGCTTAAACTACAATGAGGTGCGTCATAAATTTTGACAATTTTTTCCTTATTACACCCGATGACCTTTTGTTTTCCAATTTTTATTCCATTAGGTATATATTTCCAATTATTTAGTGGACAAACTTTAAGCAAATAAAATATGATACCTTAAAAAATAAAAAACACGCTTTTGTAACACTTTGAACTAAAAAGTATTAGTCAGTCATTAGTCAGTGTTTCACAATTTATCACTGGATAGAACCAAGTATGCCTCGTTAGTAGTATGTGGTCCAATAGGCAATTTACGCAATTTCTACAAAGATATGATTTAGATTTTACGATAAATTTTTTTGTAGCATTTAACGGTAGTATTGTACCTTTTATGTATAAGCCTGGGTGTATTTATATATTCAACTCGGGTATTCTTATATAATAGTGGTGTATCAAATACCACGAGTCTCGCAACCCTTTGCTGCACTTTTGAATTTCCATTGTTGGTGTCATGTTCAATTTGCTATCGATTATAGTTGGAAATTTTATAGCAGTGGCTACTACAATATTGTTATGTGTAATAATATTTGTATTTTTGTTAATGTATATGATGAATTATTGGAAGTTGTATAGGTCAAGATATGGGACCAGTGACGCGAATAATGAATTGAATTTATTCGAATCTCTAAAGTCGATATCTATATTTTTTCAAGAAAGAATTGACTTGATAAAAGCACAGTACACGACAAAAGGGATGATGTCATTCTTATCTTCGCTCGGTTTCGATTCAGTATATAAAGTCGGCAACACGCTGACCGATTTGTAATTCATCATCAACTTTCGAAACGGTCGAGTGTAGTATTTTAGTGTAGGGGTAGTAATTTTTTTGTTGCATTTTTTTCAACTAATTAACTAATTACACATTAATATAATGAACACGGTAAATTCAAATTATGGTTTATGCTTAATTCTTCAGGCGTTGTCTTTTGGTGTAGACGACATTTCCAATCGCGATGCCATCAAAAGTTATTGTATAAAATTTTGAAAAATTATAAAGGACGATTCGTGTATCAAGAGTAATCTTGAGGTTACTTCAGTGGCTGAGACTTGTCTGATAGAAAATTTCATTGGAGAAGTTTCCGCTTTGCTAAACAAAACTATAATGTTTAAATCCGACAAAAATTTGACTAATTAAATTTTAATAAATTCAAACATTGATTTTAACTGTAAATGGTTGAAGTCGTTTACGCCCATTGGTCCCATGAAATTCAACAACACTAGCAACATGATTGAAATGATGTCGTTGACTGATGTATTTGTGATTGCGACCATTTACGGGGGGTTGGGATTCGTGGTGCCGTTTGAGGATCCACAATATAGTTTAATTTTTGCCTTTTAAGTCGTACTCAATTTCTGACATTCAATCGGTAGATCCCGTTTTGTTTTATAAAAAATATATAAACGACGAAGAGACTAGGCAGAATGCAACTTTGATTATACCAAAAATTCATTTAGACAAAAAAGTCGACTATACTCCCATGTTGATGCAACAACTGCCTAATCTATTCAATAGGTATTTTTACGTACTGCATCTTTAAGTGCAATTTTAATATTTTCAACTTTGAAACATTTTTTATACAACTAATGTGTCATTTCTCTTTTCAGCACAATCGAGGGTTACTATGCAAAGCAAGTGACGCAAATTGTCAATTTTAAATTGGAGGAACTCGGCGCCAAAGTCAACATAGAGACTGAAGCGTTGTTTGGATTCAGATTTGGTTCGAACGAATATATATTTGATAGACCATTTCTTGGGTATATTTTTAATAGCAAACACAATCAAGTCATAATTTCATTCGAATATAATGGATAATAACGAGATAATAACAATTGATACGGAAGACGGTCGTCGCATCACCAACGCAGTGTCGTCGTCGCCGTTGTATTATTATAATCCACTAACTCAGAAACGTTACGTAGATGCAGCCACAAATGCCAACATGGACGGCAACAACAGTTGTGCACTGTGCACGTGCATGACTATGCGTTTTGTAAATTATTTTCTAATATCATTTTTCTTTATAATGGGTCTTTTTGCAATGATTTATTGTATAATTTTTATAGATTCATTATTTAAACATTGTAAAATTGTAAAAAAAAAAAAATCCTCATAATAAATGATATTTATCCACGACTCGTTTTACTACCTCTTCGTCCTCCTCTGTGTATTGTAGGAAATCTACAAATTTATTCAGTTTATTATGTTACTATAATACTTGATGTTGAATTGATAGATGAATTTTGAAATTTGAGCCAATTCTGTATGAATTATAATTTTCTGTAAATCGAGATAATTTGTTTTGAAATTTTCCAAAAGATTCATGGAATTGTAGTGGATTTTTTAAATTTTTGAATGGTAACTGCACACAGATGTCAGTGTAAAATTTTTGCATTTTTGAAAATTAACTTTACATTTGCACGATTTGCATAAATTAATTTTTCGAAAATGAAGTTTTCCAATAATTGTTGAAAAAATACCTTTATCGTTACAACCACTTTTATTAGAATTGAAAATCATGATTTTTTTTTGAAAAAAATCAGAATTTGTTTTGAATTATGTGTATGAAAACTTTTTTAATTTTTTCATTTTTAATGAAAAATTCAAAATTTAAAAATTTAACTTTTTCATTCTTGGAAGGATTGCAAATAATTTTGTATATTTTAATTTACACATTAAATTTTCACATTTCACTATATTTGGACCAGATTTACTTTTTACAAACAAAAAATGTAAATAAAATGCGTACATGAGCTTGCTGAATTTTTTCAATGCTAAAATGAATGACTTCTCCTGTTTGTACGAATCAGAAAACATGTAAACGAAATTCTCTCTGCCGATGTTTATGCAATTCTCCAAATAGACACGCGGATTGAAGAACAGTGTATGAATTCTGTTCTCACACAAAAGTTTTAAATTTTGATATAAAATTTCATCGCACGCCATTGTTACAAACATCGAAGAGGCGCCCTCTTGCATTTGATTCAAGCTACACATTACGGTCGTGTTGATTCAATCTCGAATCTTTTCAATTTCACCTTTTAAATTTTTAATTATAAATTTATTATTGTCTATTATTGTTACCGTCCGCCGTTATGGGTGTTTTGAAATCGATCACATGAAATAAAACCAGTTGAGATTTCATTTCTTTCGAAAATTATCAACAAATATTCAAACGCATTGTAAGCGACCTTTGGCCTACTATCAACTTTTAAAAGACGACTCAAATTCAGAGCAGTTTAATTTGGGTTCCTAAACAAAATCGCTGATATTCGTACCATCACCTTAATAAAACCGCGCCTCAATTGAAACGTTACGGAGCCGAAATGAACAAATGAAGTCGTAAAAAAAACACATTTGTCTCTGAACCGCAATCCCAGGGTCGAAGTGGGAAAAAGACAACGCTATACGAATAATGAATAGGCTATTCTCTTGATTCGAATGCCGCGTTCTAAAACTTTGTATCGTCTTCATAATACTGCATCTAGTTGGTATTATTTTATAAATTCTAGTTAAAAAGTAACACTAATTTTCTCCACGGAGCGGATTAACTCCACGGAGCCGATTGAGCTAAGAATTGACTTACTTTAATAAACTCAAAAAAAATTTAAAGTATTATTATAGATCTAAGTGAACTTTAAGATTTTTTATGTACTTATTCAATATTATCTTAAGATGTTTTCTTGTTTGTTTTCTTTTTAAGTTGAAACTAGACTAAGTGCAATAGTTTTTTAATAGAATATAAAACATAAGTGTAAGTGATGTGTGATTAAGTTTTGTTCCTGTTATTTTATTATAATATAAAAGAAAATATTTTATGGAGATTATGGTATTACTTACAAGTTGGACATTAAGGGAATGATAGTGTTTTCTACAAAAATAACGCTCCTCATTTCTATTGGGCCTGACTATTGCAATTTGTGTGCAGTCAATGCATCCCACAACACCTGGTATGCCGAATTTGTGATAAAACCTGTAAAATTGAATATAGTGTTAGTTAATATGAAATGAAAATTACGACATATTTCATAAAATTTCTAATTATTTACTTTTATTTACTTTTACTTACCTTACTCTTATTTCGTTTCTTTCATCATTGCTCTTTGGGAAAGTGATGTATTTTTTTCGCATTTCAGTAGAATCTATGCACGCAGTCACTTGAGCAATCACCGATGAAACTGTCTGTTGTGCCATTGAGTGCGCACTTATATCTCCTACGGGTCTTTGGTAGGAGCCGGTTGCGTAGAATGATAACGCTGTTAAAACCTGAAAAAAATTATTACTTACTGGTTTGTAGATATTACATAACACCAAGTTCTTACGTAAGTATCAAAGTGAAAAAAGGAAGCATATAAAGCAACTAATTGTGTGACATACATACTGCATATTTTAGTCCTTACCTTTGTTTCTACAGAAATATCTGTGGACCTCCTTGGCGCTTTCATCGCCGGTCTTATCTCGTCACATAATCCGACTACCAATTCTTTGGAAAGACGATAACGTTTTATAAATTCATTATCTTCCAAATCGAATGGGTCGAATTGTGCTCGAGCGTCCAGTCTCCTTCTCCTCAAGGAGTTTTCTTCACTATCGGCTTCCAAGAACTCAAAAAGCATTAATTCGTCTCACACATCCTTACGAATAAAACTGCACTTTAAACTTTTTGTAGAACTATCGAAATCAATGTTATTTGATACCAATTTGTGTTTTTACGCGACGACACTTAAATTCACTACTTTTTTCTGACTTTAAACAAGTAAAAATTAAAAACTAACAACTAAAGAATTAAAATCAGCATCAAATTTACTAACTTGTTTTGAATCGCAAGTTTTGACAGCTGAGCGATTTTGTTTAGGCTCGAACGTCAGTTAAAGTAAGGTGATGGTACGAATTTACCTTGAAAAAGAGTGAACGATATTGGAATGCGGTTTAGTTTAGGCCAGTTTAGGTGTCGACCTAAATTGGTTCGTAAAACGAAGTTGATGGTACGAAATATCAAATGCCATTCAATTTAGGTCCCAAATTAAATCGTATTAAGCGTTGATAGTAAGCCTAAGTCGACACGATTTCAAGATTCGAAGGGAACTGTTACTTTTATCACTTTAATGAATGATCTATTTGATACTTTAAATTCGAAAAAGTTCAATTTTTATGGCTATAAGCGCCCAATAGATAAAAACAATAAAACTGAAATAATTGCACTCTTAGATAAAGTAAAAGACTATATACTTTCTTTAACTTATTTCCAAAAAACTAGAAGGATTATAAAGCGAAAACGTATGACACTTAGAATAGTAATAAAATTTACAAAGAAGCACTTAGTTGACTCTTCCAGTAAAACAGGTTTTCTTGGTGCACTTATGTGCATTGATAGTTTGAAAATATTATATTGTGACATGGTGGATGAAAGAAAATTAATGACGTATATATCAACATACAGGATTAGCCAAGACCACCTGGAACTTTTTTTTCGTTGTATACGTAAACATGGGAGGACATAACAGCAATCCTAACGTTGTACAATTTCAATCATCTTACAAGAAAATACTTAGTCATTTAGAACTACGCAATTCCTTTACGGGAAATTGCATTCCATTGGAAAATTTCAATATTTTGTGCTCAGCATTTGTAAATGTAATAAACGCTATTTCAGTCATGTATCGATTCGATGAAGATGAAGGAACAAATTTTCCAAATCCCGACACCAATTCCGATACTGAAGCTATGCAAAACTGTATTTTTCTATCTGATATGCTCAAGGATACACAATCATTTACAAGTGCTGCGAAACACATGGTGGGATATATTTCAGGTTTTGTTGCCCGTAAACTTTTGAAGCAATTAAAATGTGAATAATGTATTAATAGTTTGGTAACTTCTAATAAATTACACTTTCATAAATTGATAACCATAAGAGATATGGGTGGTTTGTGCTACTCCTCTAAAGACGTATTTAAAGTGTGTATGTTGACAGAATCTTTCATACGCCAACTCTTAAGAGAAAGAGGTGGCAGAAGTTTGACAGGCCAATATAATATAAATTATATAATAACAAAATGTCTGGCGAATTTTGTGTCATCTGACGTTTTTAATTAATCTCTGACTAAAATCTGACTTTATTCAAAGGAGATTGATTGATATTCACTATTTATTTTTTTGTTTTTTTTTGTTAAAAATAAATACCTACTTAGTTTTTTTTAAATGTCTTATAAATGTAAAGATTTTTAGTTTAATAAATACATAAATTTTAAAGGGCCGAAACACATAAGCGCGTTGCGGCGCCGCGCCGCTGAAATCGGCAGTGCGCTATAGCGGTGCGGCGCCGCAACGCACGACGTGAATTCCAGCGTTATGACGTCATACTTGTTGACAAGGATGCAGTTTGTTTCTAACACTCTTGCAAACAACACGTGTCAACCGAGAAGCAGTTTTAAAATTAAAATGTCTGACGTTGACGTCGATCTGTTTATATCTTCGGTTCGGGAACACCGTTGTTTGTGGGATACTAGTGACGAAACCTATAAAGACAAATTTATAAAACAAGAAGCATGGAAAAGCATTTGTGAGATCGTTTATGTTGATTACAAGGAAAAAAACTCAAGCGAAAAATCAAAACTGGGTAAGTAGTAACATAGTATTGTCTTAGGTTTACGCGATCACTATTCACAATAAAACCACAATTTTTACTGTAGTAAAAACGTAAAAATCTGATCCGCGGTTTAAATTGTAAAAATTGTAGTTTAATGTAAGTAGCATGTATCTTTTTTTTTTTTTAATCATATGAAATACACCATTTATTTTAATGCCCTATGCAAAAGATTTTCTCTAAGTTAAAATTATATTTTTTCTCGCGCTCTTATTCAAAAAGGTAAACAAATACTATAAATAAAACCAAATTGCCATTTAAATTGTTTATTCGCAGTTCACAACATGTTAAATAGTTTGAATCAAATGTATTAAGGTATTATTTGTATTTTGAACTGAGTAGGTATACGAACATTCATATTTTGTTTAATTGCCAACTTAGGGCGCCAACATCACTGGAAAAGTAATTACAAAAATCATTCCGTATTAGATGTGGGCTTAAATTATTTTCATTTGCTGTGGGCAAATGCAACATTTGCAGATCAGAATCATCAAAGATAATGTCATCGGTCGCTTGTACTCCATCTCGATTCAAAACAAAGTTGTGCATTACACAACATGCCTTGATAATGTCTGTCGCAAATTCGTATTGCACATTCATAGATCGATGAAATATGCGCCATTTATTGGCTAGGATGCCAAAAGCGCACTCGACATATCTTCGGGCACGACTCAGTCGATAATTGTAAACTCTTTGTTGTACCGACAAATGTTTCCCTGAGTAAGGGCGCATGACGTTATTCGAAATTGATAATGCTTCATCTCCTACAAAAACAAATGGAGTTTCATTTTGAGAACCTGGTAAAGGCTTTGGTACAGGAATAGGTAATTTGCGTGTCATAATCAAATCATAAAGTTTAGAGTTCTGGAAAACGGTGGAGTCACTTTCCTTGCCATACGCTCCTATATCGACAAAAATGAATCTATATCTAGAATCTACAAGAGTTAATAGAACTATTGAATTATAGCCCTTATAATTGTAAAACAGTGATCCACTGTGCGCAGGACATGTAATACGGACATGTTTACCATCAAGAGCTCCTATGCAGTTAGGAAAATTTGCTTTCTTGTCAAACTCAATAGCGACATCTTCTAGAACCTGTTTTGTTATAGGAGGTAAATTTTGACTTGATAGATGTTTCCATATGGCGCGACAAACTGTCCTTACAATTTTTGCTATTGTACTTGCTCCTCGGAAGTAATTCGTATGCATGGTTTTAAAGTCACTGCCGGTTGCTAGAAATCTAAAATGAAATAATAATTAGTAGGCAAATAATAAAATAATACAAATGTAGGTATAATCAAACTCAAACTGCGCAGGTAATAGTGTTGCTAAAGGAATAGATTTTCAAAGATAGACAGGTAGTTTTTCAAAGAAGTACTCAAGAAATATTTTACATTATGGTTGTTCTAGGCAAGGTCAATCAGTTTTTAACTTGCCTAAGTCAAGAAAAAGCAGAAAATTGTTCTTTTTCGGCGGCCAGCCATTTATATGAAATTGGATGGACCGAAAGTACTTATGAAAGTTATATCAAATTTTATATGTAATTTTATATGTAGTATAAATGGAATTTAGGGAATTTTAGTCTTTATTACTATTTTTCACTTGTGAAGTTATTTGTTGCAGGTAATGATTTAGTCAAGAAGTGGAAGGCCATAAAAGATAATTTTGCTAAATATCAAAAAAAACTAAAAGATGCCAATCGATCAGGAGCTGGAGCTGCAAAAATTAAAGAATATCACTTGAATAAACAATTACAGTTTTTGAAAAAGGTTTCACAAAATGCAACTGATTCCAGTTTATGTGTAGCGGAAGGAGATATTGAGAATGAAATAACGGCATTGCCTCGTTATAAAAGTCAACCACGAAAACGAAAGGCAGATGATAAGGATGATATTGAAGAAGATTTATTGGCAATATTAAAAACACCGGAGAATAGACATTTGAATTTTTTCAAGGGGATTTTACCATCTCTACAATCGTTAAATGAGAATCAAACATTGATATTTCAAAGTCGGGTGCTTCAAATATTAACGGACATTCTTCAACCTTCAATTCATCAAAATACACATCACGGCTATAATCAAGAATATCAGCATCAGGGTTATAATCAAGGATATTCAACAATGAGATACGATAATACGGTTCAGAGTGGCTACCACACTTCTACTCCTGGAAGTTCGATTACTGAACAGAGGACTACCTCATCATCAAACCAACAACGTCCAATAAATTCACCATTTTTACTGGACGAAACGTCAGCTACTTCCTATGTTTCACAAGATGAGGAGTTTGATTTTTCTTAAATTGATCATTACATTTTTTAAGGCCTATTAAAGTATTCTTAAAGTAAGAAAATTGTATAATGCAAAAAGCTTAATTTGATTCTGTCTTGTTTCATTTGAACTTGGCTTTGTACCACTAGGTACCCCCAAACCATGAACACTAGTGATGCAAAATTTTTATCGACACCCCGCTAGTACCACAGGTGTATAAAGCCAGGGGTACAAATAAAACTAAACATTTGATTCCGAGTGCCATAAACATTAATAAAAAAAAATAAGAAACCTATTTGTTTTACCTTAAAGTTAAGCCCAGCATTTCCAAAGCAGTAACTGGTTTCCTTCCTTTATTTTTTTTCTTCTGTATATATTTTGATAACTCGCTTAATAGCTCTTCAAATGATGATATACTCATTCTAAAGTAGGCAACAAATTTTTTTTCGTCTATCTTTAATGCTTCGTATTTTTTAGAAAAGAACTCGCCATTTGGATTCATACCCTTACTTAATGGATGTATCCAGTATCTTCTTTGCCGTATTTTTAAGATAGAATAATGTCTTCTTAATAACAAATAAGCAATAAGTTTATTACGATCCATCGCAGAGAGACGTCTATCCACACTCAAAAATCACGAGAAAATGGTTACCCTACCATAATGCCCTGTTTCGCGACGCCGCAACGCGGCAACGCAACTGCCGATTTTGGCGTTGCGGCGCCGCAAAAATAAGCAGTTTGCGTTATGTGTTTCGGCCCAAAAGGTTATTTTTATCTATTTGAAATGTGTGCATAAAAAATACTACCTAAAATATAGTCTGGCAAAAAAGAGAAGATATTCAAAAGTGGCAACATCGTAGTGTCATCCCTTTTTTCTTAGATTGATTAGAAAGGGATGACACTACGATGTTGCCACTTTTTAATTTCTACTCTTTTTTGTATATTAAACTATTTTTAAGAAGCACTACTGTTATATATATATAAAGGTAATCTTACAAGCATGATAAAAAAGTATTATTCATTTTGTAATTATTATTATAGTTTTTCTATTGATTGGACAACCCTGAGCGTTCACGTCTCGTTCACGTGACGATCGCATGACTCGGCCGCCACCTCCCGCCCGCAACTACCGCCAGCGCGGGAACATGGTTCTAGCGCAACGTTGTAAGGAGTGCTGTATCTACTTGGAAACATAACATATCACTGACATTACGTGCACTTGTTGTCGGAAATTTCTTTTGAATTTAGCCGAAAGTAGAGAACAATATTTTTCAAACAATTATTTAGCGTCGGCATATTTGAATTTTACCGAAAGTCGATAAAAGAACCATTTAGTTGAAGATTTTGAATTATTATATACTGAATATGAATTAAAAATGAAGATGAAAATGAAGTTGTTATTTTAAGAAGGTTCAAGAGCGAGTTACAAATGCCACTGGAATTTCAAGAAGAACTTTGAACAATATATTAAACGAAGTCAGTACTGAAACACATTCTACTGAAATTAAGTTCAGCACTCAAAAAAAAGGGAGACCAAAAAAAGGGAGTTCCAAACTCCCTTTTTTTGGTCTCCCTTTTTTATGGACGATTTTGATTATGATGTTGTTCGAAGAATGGTGTATGATTTTCACTTACGATTTAATCTGAAGCTATAATGACAATGGGTCTGAAAAGTCGTTTAGAAAAATATTTCAAGAGATGGGATTTCGGTTCACTAAAATGGAAGATAATCGAAAAGTTATAATGGAAAAGCACGATGTAAGTCACAAACGAATGGAATACCTCGATAAAATACACAAATTTCGCGAATCAGGAAAAAATATCGTCTACATGGCTCATCCATGTAGACGATATTTTTTCCTGATACATACATACATCCCACACTAAAGGGAAATCTTGGAGTGATGATAAGAAAAAAGGAGTAAAAAAGCCAATTTCAAAAGGTCAACGTTTGATAATAGTTCATGCGGGAAATGAAAAAGGCTTTGAATCCGGTAAAGGCACCGGATATTAACGTATAAATCCACGGACACTACAGGTGACTATCACAATGAAATGAATAACGATAACTACGAAAAATGGCTGGTTAATCAATTAATCACAAATATACCCAGTGATTCTGTTCTAGTTATCGACAACTCACCCTATCACAACAAATATGTTGAAAGACCCCCCAACTCAAACACCATCAAACAGGAAATGATCAACTGGTTAAACAGACACGAAATTCCAGTTGATCCAAAATTAACAAAAACCCAGATTTACGCTATTATATGTCAGCACAAAGAGAGGTATACAGAGTTTTCCGTGGACAAAGTACTTGCCGAACATGGGCACACTGTGTTGCGATTGCCACCATATCATCCGGATTTTAATCCAATTGAAAATATATGGTCTCAACTGAAAGGCTATGTAGCCTCTAGAAATGTGGGTATGAATTTAACTACAGTAAAAACATTATTGACTGAAAAAGTAAACATGATCGGGGCTGAAGAGTGGAAAAGGGTTTGCGATCATACATGCAATCAAATGTGAGAATGAATATAGATAGATAGACTAGTGATAAATACGGCTGACAGTGACAGTGATATTGACCTCTTTGAGAGCACATTATTTTTATTACAATGTCTCATTCTAACAATAGGTATAATGGTGTTTATTATGTACACTACAGCTCTAATTTTCCAAAATATAAGGTATGATGGGGTAAGAGCGGATCAGGGCAAGAGCGTATAATTTTAATATCTACCAAACCAATTGGTATATTTTAATTCTGGCAACACAGGCATGGACGTCATTTTATATTACGTCAAAAGGGCACTGTCCACTTTCGGCCATCCGTGAACACGATGTTATGAAAAAAGTAAATTAATGGATATTTTTTATTTATTTTTTGTTAATGTTTAGTAAAAAACAAATTGTGTTAATAAACACAACAAAAAACACAATATTTCATTTGAATTTCCATGATCGGGAGTCGGCAAACGGTTCCGGTGTTACCATTATCAAGGGCCGAGAAATGCACTAATTGACATCCTTATTATAGTCATGCCTCTGTTTTATGATATTTTTAGCTATACTACGCAACAAATGTTGCTAATAGACTATAGAAATGCCCAAATATTTTGCTATTATTAGAATTGTATTTATTTTAATAGTTTTTTATAGTGAATCTTAAAAAATGTACGTGTTAAAGCCTGAGCTTTAACATTATTAAAACGGCTGGAGCGAGTGTTGCCGTTCCAATTTGTCAGGCGCGGTAATTAAAGGAGCGGACAGCCCCACCTCTCTACGTCATCATCAACGTCATCGAGGATGCTCGGGAAGGGGCTCTAAGCATCGAATCAGGAAGCGCGACATTCATTCGTCCGACCAACGCCCTTAGCCTGGCATCGTTTTTTTTTGTACCGTTTTTTAAAATCTCAATATCGATCCCTTGCAATTGTACAGAATAAAAAATTATTTTGTACGAAGTTGTTTATTTGAAAACAATTTCCAAGTCTTTCTTGTATCCAACAAGAAAATTGGCGACCGTGACTGGACGCTTAACTGGATTGCTTTTGTTCTCGGAATATCATCGCCGCCGGTGAGAGGTCTTCGCCGCAGCAGCGCAGCCCGAGGCATCTCCAGCAGCATCATCAGCCATCGTGAGGTCTGCAACGATCGCAGGCGACTCATCTACTACCATCGGCCGGTTGAACAGCTTCTGGAACTTCAGCTCTTCGCACCGCAGCGTCAGCCAATCAGCTAAGTGTCCCTATTCCTTTATCATTAATTCCAAAATTCCCGTTCTTCTAGTAGTTTCCTTCCTGTGTGGAAAGCGGTAGTATAAAGAACGTGAATCAAATGTAGTTAATCCATAAGGGATCGATTCACGCAACTTAAATTTGAATTAATTACATAAATATTACAAAGTTTAAACTAAATCTAAATATTAATTCTACAATATTAAGCTTATATTTAGCTTAAACCTACCCGCCAAACTCGGTACGTAAGTTAGCAAAATTATTTGTTTAGTTATTTTTCGCTACTCGATTTCCAATATCAATTTAAATTTAAATTGAAAAAATTTAACTTAATTAAGTTAAATTGCGTTGTTTATGGACTGAGGTTTAAAATAATCTAACAAGTTACATTGAAACAATCTGTATTTAAAGGTTTAAATATGTACAAAACTCAACTAACTTAACTACTCACTTAAACTAAATTTTCTATTTACAATAATCATAACTTTCGATTTATATTTCTTGCGATTCACATTATTTTATCTGCAAATTACAGGAACTTCGGCGGACTTGATATCAGCTGGCCCTGCGTAGGTACCTAATCCGCGCGTCGCCCGATCGGCTCGCATAGCAAACCGGTTTTCATACGCTGGAGTGGCGTAAGATTACAATATTCATTCATTATTATTATTTTTAACTTTTTTATCAATTAGTAACGTTCTCAATCATGTCAGACGCTAAGTTAAAGGAACTTTACGCTAAACGTAGCTCCGTAAAAGGTCGTTTAACAAAGTTTAAAAATTATTTAGCCTCGTTCGAGAAAGTGAACGCAATAGATGAGTTTGAAGTATCAAAACTTAATGTTCAGTTGCCAAAAATTGATTTGATAGCTTAGCTACTACATTCGAAGAGTTGCAGATTCAGATTGAAGTGGTGAATTCAACAGACATAGATAGTGAGTTAGACGAGCGCGATGTAGTTGAGCAGGAGTTTGAACACTTAATTGCTTTAGCTCATCAGTACCAAAACAAGTTTAGCGGTAGCAAGACGCCTCCTCTGTGTGACGCTCAAAGCACGTCTGCTTGCTGTCATGACCGTCCAGGTATAGTATTCAAGCCTCCTACACTTCAAATAGGGAAATTTGATGGTAGCTATTACAAATGGCTTGAGTTTCGTGATTTATATTGTTCTCTCGTTCACGAAAACAAGCATATCCCTATACCAATTAAATTTTGTTATTTAAATTCATTCTTAGAGGGTGAGGCCGCTCGTGTGATTAGCAACTTGGAGGTTACAGAGTCCAACTATAATAAGGCGTGGGACTTGGTCTGTTAAATGTCAGCCGTACACCATGTGTAATGTACACTTTTGTACCGGGAAGTGTCGCTTGTACACCAGGTGTACATAAGCGAAGAGCTGTCATTGGGCGTCGATTTGACCGTCTAAGGTGACCTTTACTTAATTTATACTTTGTTATTTTGTATCTGTGTACCCTTAATTTTGTAATCGTGATGCCTAAACTTTAGGTTTCACCTCAGAACAAAATTTAAAAAAAAATGAAGAATTACGAAATTTATTTGTTTTTACACGCCATTTTGAAATATTGCGAATGACACAGTGCGTAAAGTGAGTGGTAAAAAATGTTTTCTCGTAATAAAAGGTGAGTAATATGGTTTTATATGATTATTATATGAAATTACTGTTTATAAAACGGAGATTATGATTAAATTATTAGATAATAAAATATTTTAACAGAAGATATTGAAAAAGTATCTAGATTTCGGGTAAAATTTCTTATGTCAAATGTCGTAATATCCATATAATTCGGTGAAAAAATCAATATAATGGTTGTAATTGATAAAATATGTTTAAATATAGACCATTACAATATTATGTAATCAAAAAATCCAAGTTTAATTGTAGAAAAAGATTGTTGTAATACCTAAAAATTTTAGCGCGCGTCATAATATTCGTAAGTACATTTCCGCCATTCTATAAATAAATTGAATCATAGTATATCGCAAAAAGTACGGACACCAAAAACATTTTGTTTTTATTTTACATTATTAATTAATAAAATAAAACTAAGTACTAAGTAATATGGTGATTTTGTCGAGTTAATAATATTTAAAGTCGTTATTATAGCACGTTAATCTGGTCCCGTGTAAAGTTCTCTAATAATTAGCGTTACGGGTACCAGACTAAGAAAAAATATATTGTATACTTTTTTAAGCTAAACAAATAGTTTAAAATAATACATTTGTATGGTATTTTGTATTTTTCTTACATTTTAGCCTAATTTAGATTTTTTCTCAAAAATACTTTTATTAGATTTATGTTATTTCTTAGTCTTAGTCTAATAGGAAGTTATAATTTATAAAGTCAAGTTAAGTTATAAAATCGCAAGATTGTGTAAAAAAATTAGAAATATTGTTTTTTTAAATTACTTGCTGTTATATTATTTTCACTTTTACGTATATTTTTGATAATTTTTAGATTCGGACGCCAAAGAACCACGACGATGTCGGGGTCGGACCAGTCGCGATCGGTGAACCCGATTCGGCAGCACGCCTCCCACAGACCATCCGTGGCGAGGCGTGCCCTAATAATTGGCCTAGTTATAGAGGGTAGGAGCAAATCTCCAGAACTTCTACAGCCGAAAACACAGTCAAGTTTTTATTTTCTATAATGTAAAAAAAAAAAAAAACATACTCCGCTCTAAACTTATCGGCATACGTGTTGTTTTTCTTATAGAGCTTTCATCGTCAACAAAACTCCCGGAGGGTCTTTTAGAGTCACAGGAGACTGTTCCTCTCCGCCTATCGAGGTACTCTCCGCCTATCGAACGACGGACCACCTTCTCTGAGGCAAGTTTTTTAATCGTATTTATATAATAAATATATAATCTATATTTACAGTTGGACTGTAGGCGAGACGTTGTACTCAGAATAAGATATAAATAATAACTTTTTATGTACTTTATGTGTGTGTGCAAGTGTGTTTGTGAGGGCCCTTAAAATGAAACCAGCCCTTCTTACTAAAAGCAACTAAAGCAACTAAAGAAAAATTCCAGAAGTCTTTTTCCGCGATTAGTTATGCGAGACTTTTTTTTTTACAGCGCTGACGTTTTAGAGCGCGTCGAAGCGATGGGGATGTCCGACGAAGAGGAGGAATTGGCGATGTCAGCACCGTGGCACATTCGGCGGTGGATGGATGGAGTTAATCAAGGTCGGGAATATCTTTCTCCGAAGCCACTTTCGCCTACAACTTCTGCAGAGAACCTTGGGAACGCTTCGGGCATTGTTAGTATACCTAACAATGCACAAAGCGATTTTAGGGTTGCTACTGTAGACGCAGATGTTCGTCCATCCACATCGGGGTTGATGGCTGACACACTATATCAAGTGGGTAGGTGCGAGGACCATGGTAGTGATTTTGACAGTGAGTTTGACGACAAGTTCGACAACCTCAATTTCAATATCACAGCTTTGGAAGGCAGAAGACGAGATATTCCTGACGACGAGGAATTAGAAGAACCTGTTCGAGAGGCCATTCACGCTGTAGAGAGAGCAATAGACGAAGAAGCTGATCGCTTGCTTGGCATTTCGACTACATTCGATTGGTTAGAAGGCTGTGAGTCGTTCAGGGGTGTTCCTGAAGTTTTTTAGGGCCATCCCCTGGTCGGCTGAAAGACTATGATGAACCTTATGATGCCTTTACTGATATCTGGAGTAAAGACATCATGTAGTTCATCGCCAATGAAACTAACCGATATGCTAATCAAACTATCAATGCTATGAAGGCCAAGGGAACGTAAAACCGTCTTCTCGTCTACATCAATGGTACGACACTGATGCAGACGAGATAGCCGTGTTATTTGCTGTATATATGTATATGGGTACCTAGGACAGAACAGTACAAATTTTTGAAATGTAACGACTACCTTGAGATGCCCCGGTTCAAACAACTTATGTCGTACAATCGCTATGTATTATTAAACAAATTCGTTCACTTTGTCGATAATTCTGATGTGAGTCAGACTTTACCACAAAGTGAAGGATTTCTGGCACAGAAACTAGCGAAACTACGGCCCGTGATTTTGCATCCCAATTAGAAATTTTCGTCCCTTTACAATTTAGATAGAAATGTCTTCATCGATGAGTCTGACCTTATACAAGGGCCGCTTGTCTTTTGTCCAAACTATAAGGTCAAAGGCTGCTCGTTTTGGCATTAAATCATATGAGCTCTGCGAGTCACGGACAGGGTATCTTTATAAATTCAAAATTTACACGGAAAAGGACGCTGTCAATGGCCCTGCTATTGTCGCACCTAATTCTGACCTAGGGGGCAAGACGAGTAGTCTTGATTTGTTGAAAGGCCTGGAGCATCGGGGGCACTGTGTAACCATGGATAATTTTTACAATTGTCCATCGTTAGCGCGGTACCTCAAGTCGCTAGGGTATGATTGTTTGGGAACATTATGTGTAAATCGCAAGCACGTGCCTAGTGACATCACTAAAATCCCGAAGAACGTGGGAAAAGGTGCCATCATAGCTCGACAGTGTGGCGATGTGTCCATCGTTGCATGGAAAGACGTCAAGCTGGTGATTATGATTTCTACCTACCACGACGACGGAACTTTTATTGGATCGAAGGCAGGAAGTACGTTAGTGAAGCCTGTATACGTGGGTGACTACAACAAAACAATGGGAGGGGTTGATCTGAAAGATCAAAAACTCTCAATGTATTTGTTGGAGCTAAAAAAAGGACTGAAATGGTATGTAAATATGTTCAAAAGGTTGCTTAATGTAAGCATTCACAATGCTTTCGTTATGTACGTCAGCTCTTTGAGACGTCGGAACATGGTTTCTTTGACACATCGTGAGTTGAGATATTTAATGTGTTCCATCAATATATTTCAATCAATCGGGAACTCGGTGCAGTTCTTCCTCGCTTACAGACGGACAGACAGACAGACAATGACCTGCCCGAAAGACAGACTGACGTATACATATATACATATAAACACTTACTAACGTTAACTTGGCCTTTTTCTTCCATTACTCTAGCTCCGACACACAGTGTTTAGTGACCTTTAGCAGGTTTTTCTAGTTTTTCTAGGTTTTTTTTGTTTTTTTTTTTAATCTTAATCATTGGTTTTATATTATATTTTATATAACTTCTGTAAGTTTTTGTATAAGTTTGTCAAAGATTACATTTTTCCAGCCGGCACTTTAGCACAAATGGGACGGCTGGACCGCCGGCACTCCATTTATTTTTAACCGATTTCAAAAAAGGAGGAGACTATTTTCCTACATGTAAATAATAGGTTTCTAAAATAAATTAAGAAATAATTAGATATTATGACTTGATAGAAGTCAAAAGAATTAGGATTTTGTGTGTAGTAATGTAATTATATGCATTTCGAAGTCACAAAAAAGTTCTAGTTCTACATTTTTTTACAACATTAGTGTAAAAACCTACATAATTAGTTTACTTACATCGAATACAAAAAGATTTACTATGCTATGTATGAACATAACCGGGCAAACTTTGGAGAAATCAGAAATTTTGTGCATATGTCTTGTTTTTCAAAGCACTATTCAGTTATGTAATAAAAAATACAGGAAAAAACCTTTATACAATAAAATTCACTATTATTTTGATTTTATTTAACCATGAGCTGAGCATATATAAAATTAGTCTGAAAGTAATTCCTGTCGACGCCTTTCGAGACTGCGTATTGCTCCTAAGTTAGCAATTACTTTTTCAAGGTTACAATTGATGACCTTACGGCCCGTTTCAATAACCTATATATCTATATAGGTTATTAATTTATTAGACTCTAACTCCACCACTGTTAGATTCACATCTTTGTTCAAATCGTATAATCTAATTAATTTATTTTACGAACCAACAAGAATATGTGAAACAACAGCTACTTGTATAGATAATATTTTCACAAATGTCACTACTTTTAGGAAAGAAATAATTAATGTACTTAACTCTGATCACTGTGGACAGCTAGCATCATTTGATCTTAAATGTGATAATAATCCGATAGAAAATATTGAGTTTATTCCTGTTAACACAAAACGTATTGAGAAATTTAGAAGTAAATTACTTTCAAGTATTCAATGTTTGAATGAGTCAATTAATCCAAATGAAACTTTTAATAATTTATTTAAATTAGTAAAAAACCAATTTGACTCTGTATTTACTTCTAAATCGGTCAAATTTAATAATAAAAGAAATAATTTTAGTAACTGGGCAACTGCAGGTATTATTGTTAGTAGACAAAGATTGTATGACTTGTATAACGAGAAGTCAATGAACAGGAGTGAAGCTTTTAAACTATATGTCAAGAAATACTCGAAGATTTTCAAGAAGGTATGTCAAGCAGCGAAGGTTCTTCACATCAAAGAAAAAATTAAGAACTCTAAAAACAAAGTGAAAACCACATGGAAAATAATTGCAGAGGAGACTGGAAGAGTCGCCAGTCGCAACTCTAAATTTGAACTTTATATTAATGATAAAAAAGTTAGTTCTGACATTGAAGTTGCGACAGTATTTGAGAAGTTTTTTGCAGACATTCCGATCTCAACTACAAAAAACTTAAATTCATCACCTACAGTTGCCGAAAAATTACTTAGAGATAATGTGAGGGAATGTGATGTAAATTTTATTTTCAAAGAAATAGGCTCTAGAGACATTATCAAGGCATTTAAATTACTTAATATTAAAAGTACAACTGATCTCTGGGGTATGTCCACAAAAGTTATAAACCCAGTAATTGACATCATTGCCCCTCACCTAGCATTAGTTTTTAATAATTGTATTAAAAGTGGCGTGTTCCCTGACTTGATGAAGCACAGCATGGTGATGCCTCTTTTTAAAGCTGGGAATAAAGCAGACCCAGCTAACTATAGACCAATATCCATATTACCGACTTTAAGTAAAAATTTTGAGAAAATTATTCAAAATCAATTAATTTTTCACTTCAACTCGAATAATTTGTTACATAGTAATCAGTTTGGTTTTACTAAAGGTCCGTCCACAACAGATGCAGGCATTAGTCTTCTGTGCAGTATATTTGAAGCTTGGGAGAGGTCACAGGATGCACTTGGTATATTCTGTGATTTATCCAAAGCATTTGACTGTGTGGAGCATGATACGCTGTTCAGGAAATTATACTATTATGGTGTAAGGGGCACGGCTCTAAAGCTTCTAAGCTCTTATCTAATAAATAGAACACAGACTGTAGAAGTTAATTCCAAAAGGTCTAATGGTACTAAAATTAAACTAGGAGTACCACAGGGGTTTATTTTGGGCCCTTTTCTATTTCTCATCTATATAAATGATCTACCTTATCTAGTTGATGCATAATTGATGATAGTTAAGCATGAGATAGTACTTTTTGCTGATGATACTTCACTAATTTTTAATGTGAAGCGACGACAATCTAACAATGACGAGGTAAATAGTGCTCTCTCAAAAATAGTACATTGGTTTAATACTAATAATTTACTGTTGAATTCTAATAAAACAAAATGTTTAAAGTTCAGCTTGCCAAATGTTACGCAGGCACAAACCAATATACTATTAAATAATGAGAAAATGAAATTAGTAGACACCACTGTTTTTCTAGGTATAACATTAGATAGTAAGTTACAGTAAGGACCACATATTGCTAAATTGGCAGATAAGCTGAGTTCTGCAGCATACGCTGTTAAAAAAATTAGAGAAATTACCGACATAGAGACCGCGCGATTAGTTTACTTTAGCTATTTTCATAGCATAATGTCGTACGGCATCCTCTTGTGGGGAAACGCTGCGGACATTAATACAATATTTGTGCTGCAGAAACGTGCTATACGTTCTATTTATGAGATGTCGACTTTTGAATCTCTAAGGGAAAAGTTTAAAGAAATAAAAGTTCTGACCGTCGCATCTCAATACATTTTGGAAAATGTGTTATACGTAAGAAAGAATCTAAACAACTTCAAAAAGAAATGTGATAATCATTGTGTAAACACTAGAAATAAGAACAAGTTAGATATGCCAGTGTTCAGACTAAGCAAAGTTAGTAAATCCTTTAAAGGCCAATGTATACGCTTATACAATATAATCCCAGAAAAGGTTCAAAACCTTCCCATTAATAAGTTTAAAAAAGTAGTTAAAGAACGTTTGTGTGCCAAAGCGTATTATAAAATTAATGACTTCATTCAAGACGGCACACCTTGGGAATAAGATGGCTCCTTATCTTATGTTATTATTTGTTACATAGACATAAGCAAACATTGTAATAATTTTGATTTTAAAAGAATAATTTTCCATCTTTTTGGTAAAAGATGGTCCCAGACGAGTTTCTTGCCGGCTCTTCTCGCTGGGTTAGTTCCCGAACCGGTGGTAGGCATCACGTAGTAACGACGTTCAAAAAGAGTATTTAAAAATACCAATTTTGAATAAAAAAATTTTGATTTGATTTGATTTGATTTGATTATAAATATTTGTTAAAAACGTCGTCATTCAATCATTTGACGGTTTTTTGCGATACAAATTTGACGTTTCTAACAAATACTTTTTGGTAGATAGGTTATTGAAACGGGCTATTAGTGTGGTTGGATAAGATTATAATATACGGCCACTTATATAATAATATACATATAACCACTTATATAATATAATAATAAGCTATGGACCGCGTCAGAGAAATATTTTTAATCTTTTTATACTATACATTTATATAAGATTTTTATTATACATTTTTTTATATTGCCACTGCATTGCCATTTTTCGTATTCCACTTTCCAGCTCTAGCATTATACGAGGGCGGCACTGAAAATTTCGGAAATCAAGGAAGTGACACAACATTACTATTTAAAAATGTATTTATTGCTTTTCGAAGTATTCTCCGCGAAATTTGACACATTTTTCCATACGATGGAACCAATCATTGAAGCAACCATTCCATTCGGAAGTTGGGGTCTCCAAAATGGCCGTTTTGTAGGCGTCCACAGCTTCTTCAGGTGATTAAAATCTCTGACCACGCAATTAATTCTTTATTTTAGGGAAAGTATAGAAATCATTAGGGCTTAGGTCGGGGCTGTACGGCGGATGGTATAATAATTCTATGATTTCTTGCTCTAAAATCTCTTTTGTTCTGTGCGCGGTGTGAGAACTCGCATTGTCGTGATGGAGGATGATGCGGCGGTTGCAGTTCTCTTTACGGGGTTCAGAAACGACCTGTGGCAAACAAATGTTAGCATACCATTCTGCATTAACCGTTCTTTGTCCCTCAAGACTCTTGAGTCAAGAGAAATAGTCGCAACATGGCCGGTTTTGGAGACAAACGTGGCCAACATTTTTTTTGCAACACTCCGTGAACGAACAATTTTTGTTGGCTTTAACTCATTTTCGAACACCCAAACTCGTGACTGGTTTTTTGTGTCGGGTTCGTACGCGTATATCCAGGATTCGTCACCTGATACGATGTTGTATACAGCATTTGAGGATCCTGCGTGGAATCTTTCGAGAGTTCTGACGCACAAGTAACGCGAGCCGCTTTTTGCTCTTCACAGAGCAAATGCGGTATCCATCGGGAAAACAACTTTTTTACACCTAATTGTTCATGCAAGATTATTTGTATTTGACTCATGCCAATGTCTAAAGTTGCCTGAATTTCGCGGTATGTCACATGTCGATCTTCCTCAATCAGCTTACGCACAGCATCAACGTTTTCTTGGGTGACTGCAGTTTTTGGACGACCTTGACGGGGATCATCACTGAGCTTGACACGTCCACGTTGAAATTCAGCAAACCAGCGATAAATTGTGGTTTTTGATGGGGCTTCATCACCAAATGCAGAAATCATCCGGTCAACACACTGTTTTTGTGTTAAACCACTTCGAAAGTCATAATAAATCATCGCTCTAGAATTTTCTCGACTCATTTCCATTTTCTCAACGACTAAACAAGTTTGTCAAGACCTTGTGACAAGACCGAGAATCTTTTTTTAAATAAATAAACGGTATTCGATTTTTAAAACCAAGGAGTTTTAAATTAAAAAGATTTTAATATGACAGGAACAGTGGAAATATTCCATTCCCGATACTTTTAGTGCAGCCTATGTATCAGCTACATATCATATTAAGTATTTATATTGTAGTGACCTATAAACTTTTATTATATTATTTATTAGCTTATTTACTATGTACAACATTAATTTTAATATTATTGACAAACTACCATACGAGTATTTACAAAATAATATAAACACAAAAATATTTTTTATATTCAACAGACAAAAAATGTACAACTGTTTTTATTACATGCGAGTACATGCGAGACTATGCGAGTAAGCGCGATGACAATATGACTTGTAGATCGAGACGCGCTCCTCTAGGGCTTTTCAGTACGTGTTCTTGTGGTTTTTCAGTGTGTCCTTTTACGCTACCACAGCCGCCCGCGTCACATTTTTCCTGGCTAGTGCTTCGCCGCGTTTAATGTTTTCGGTTGCATAGTGTTCCTATATCTATACGCTATCTTATCCATAGCTGGGCATTAACTCGTTAATCCGTTAATCGTTAATTAACGAAGTTAACATTTTGATAAACGGATTAACTTTTAAGTTAACTTTTAAAAATGTTAACGGACACGTTAACTTCCGTTAATATGCAGATGTCGGAAGAGATAGTCAGAAGAAAGAAATCGTTAAACTAATGCCTAATAGTTACCGCACGGCACCGACAAGTGCCGGACGGTGCGTGGCAGCGAGTGAAACAAAAACAAAACTAGATATATTTTGCCGGCGCGTGCGAGTGAGAAAGAAAACTGTGAAGAGATTTGTTTCGTTTGATCATTTCATTACTTAGCGCCGGTGCTTAGAGTGACGAGTGTTTTGTTTGTTTGTTTGTTGTTATTATAAATTACTGTCAGTGATCATTTGCGTGTTGATAATTGATGAATGAATTAGAACCTAAACCAACAGGTTTTATAAGTTCACTAACGCAACGATATAAAGATGCAATTTTACACATATTAACGGATTGACAATTAACGTTACTTGCGTTAATTGTTCCGAAATGTAACGCTTTAACGATTAACGAAGCTCACTTTTTTTGTAGCGGATTAACGATTAACGAAGTTAACTATTTGATTAACGGTGCCCGGCTATGATCTTATCATCATTTCTTCTGTCATCCCTTCTGTTTGTAGAGCTCCTGGCGTGTGTATTCCAAGAAATTGTAACCGTGTATATATGTGTTAATAAATCTGTATTTCTTCGTGTGTACTACGGACTGTTTATTTCGACCATATTCGCTTCGCATACCTACTATGCCTACAAGTGGTGACCCCGACGAGCACGTAGATTGGGGCATCCACTCATCCCACAATATATAATTATGCAAAATTTCAGGTCAATCGAAAACCAGTCATAGGACAATGGGCATATTGGTATATGCGTGGACAGCTACGAAGTGGATTTTAAATGATGTACTTATTACTAAGGACTAACTTTACTATTAACACAATCCTGTAGCTCATTTAGATCAAAATAATTATAACTTCTAAATAATAAAAATATGATTTGGACATTAGCCGCTCAATGTATTCAAGAAAAAAACAAAACATATTACACAATAAACAAAACAGAAATAGGTACCTGCTCATTATATAAAAAACCTAACCTGCCAGATGGCAGGTTAGGTTTATATTTTGTTCTTTGGGGACGCAGATGCCTGCGGATAGAAAGGTCAGAAGCGCGCTTAACAAAATCTATTAAATATACTTATTTGTTACATACCAACGCAATACAAGGATAGAAAGGTGGGTTTAATGTTGATCTTATATTATATTCTTAAACATACATAGGTAATTCAATATTATACATAATTAATAAACTTAAGATAAAAATAGATATTTATACTTTTAGGTATGTGCTACGAAATAAAATAGCACAAAGAGTGTGTAATAAGAGATATTTTAAATGATATTTTAAAGAAATTATTAAACAATTTATGTTACAATATTAAGGTAAAGAAAAATATGCTTTTATCATTCCTAATGACGAACTTTAGTATACAATTTCGAAAGTATACAAAAAGTTTTGATTCTACTAAATTTAAGCCAGTTAGGTACGTTAAGTCATTAATAGAAATTAACGATAAGAACTAGCAGTTAAAGTTAATTAAATCGTATATCTTATGGATAATAGACATGCAGGTTGTTTATAAACAACAACGGGAAAAATATTACTGGGAAAAAATGAGAAACAAATTAAAAAATACATTACTAATTGTGATTTATGTAAAAAAGAAAAATATAATAGACATCCATATGTGACACTAGCTTTTGAAACAGAAACACCCTCTGAGCCGATGGATATTTGGC
This sequence comes from Phengaris arion, assembly GCA_963565745.1. Lineage (NCBI taxonomy): Eukaryota > Metazoa > Arthropoda > Insecta > Lepidoptera > Lycaenidae > Phengaris > Phengaris arion. The sequence goes on along the minus strand of OY751444.1, from coordinate 2,200,284 downwards.
AGAAAGATTTTATGTCTATTGAAATACAATGGTACGAGTATTTAACCGTTATTCATAAATTCTCTAAATATGCAATTGTTAAACCTACAGAGAAAACTTTAGTATATAATGCTTTATCTGAAATATAAAAAAATATATAGAAGGAATACAGAAATAATAAAATATTAACGTAACCTAGTCGAAGGTAGGACTTAAACGGTTCACATCGTCTCCGTATTAAATAATCTTTTTAAGTGGAAAAAGTGACTCTACAACCTAGAATTAAATTGAATAGTGATAAGTGACAATTAAACTATAAGTGACAGTGTTATTCATGATTAACACTAGTGAAATTAGAAGATAATGGTGTAAAAACTGCCAGCCTAATAATGCGCATAAAGCGTTAAAAGTGAATCAAAAACTGTATGTATCTTTTTCAAATCATCATGTACAATTGTGTGATAGCCAATAAATAGATTGTGAATAGTAAAAATCATTTATATGATCAACTAGAAAAGTCCTTAATAGTATCAACAGAACAAAGGAAATTTGAATTAAAGAACATAGAAACGGTCGATGCGAAAGTTGCGTACTACTCAACAATAGATGTCGCTACCACAATTAATTTACAAAAATGACAATAGGTGTCACTTTTAAAACAAATTATTTCCATAAATGAACACAGATATCGCTTTTGCTGTAATTAGCTAGCTGTATCTACTCGTCAAAAGGTGTCGCTCTTATAACTCGATAATATTACATTTTTAGAAAAAATAAGAAAAATACAAAAATAAAGAAATGGATTCTGAATACGTTACTCTACGCAATAGCAAATCAAAATCATATGCAGATCTGTCAATTATAGTTGATGTAAAAACAAATATGGAGAGCTGTTTTGACCTATCATCTCAAAGTTTACCAGACACATCCATATATTATAATGATGAAATCATAAAGGAGCTCAAAGATCAAATTCAAATGAAAAAAATACTATTGGATTCAGCTCATGAAGAGATATCCAAATTATCTTTAGAAAACACGGAATTCAAACGAATTATATCACAGCAAGAAAAAACATTAAACCTATTTAAAAAAATTGGCATTACTGAAAAATCCCTTCATAGTATGACATCGCCTATCATTAGGAAAATAAAAACAACTGTGAATAAAGGCAGTGTAAGGAACACGCTGCCCAGTGAACATATAACACAGATGACCGAAAATTTTAAAGAGAAAATAGAATTATTAGAAAATGAATTATTAAATGCAAAACAAGAAATAAAAAAATTACAAGATATCACTAACTAACAGAAGTTCCTATTTTCTCAATAATAATAATAACACTAAAATGGACTCTTATTTTGAAATACCAAAGTCCCATGTAAACAAAAGAAAAATCGTTATTATCTGTGATCAACTAGGCAAAGGTGTTCGGCAATATCTTCAAAAACTTACCGGCGAGAATTTCTTAGTAACTACTTTTTGTAAACCCGGAGCGAAACTACACGACTTGCTTCTAACGGAGAAAAAGGAATTATCAAAACTGACAACACAAGATTATATCATACTGATTGCTGGTGCAAATGAAAAAAATCCTTTTGAGCTTCAATACCATTTAGAAACCTGGGTCAAACTATTGAAAAAAACCAATGTACTTATTTGTAAGATTCCATCTCAAAAATACCTAAATGTTAAGAAAGTAAATTATGAACTTAACTATATATGCAAACGCCATACGAACTCTACATTTGTCGACATAGATTTTGAACGATTACTGCACGTCAGAACTCGTTTTCCATTACTTGTAAGTCGCTTCCTTTTAAAAGAAATTCTCCGTCTAGATTATCAACAAAAAATGGCAACGTATTATAATAATAATAATAATAGCTCCCACACCGATTTCGGTGACGGTGGCCTGTTTCATTGAAACCAGGCCAGCTACGCAGGAGTTATGTTATAGTGCCCAAGTGTGTGCGCAGTACACAAGAGCACTCTCTCCTCCTTTTACTCTCGTAACCCAGTGGGACGGATAACCGACACGACTGGCGAGAGATTAGGCGCAGGTCCGACTTTTTACATGCCCATCCGACGCATGGATCATCTTTCTTGTCAGACAATCAGGTGATCAGCCTGAATTGTCCTAACCAAACTTGGAAACAACATTTTTTTGTTCTAATGCGGGAATCGAACCCACGACCTCCGAGTCGAGAGCCAAGCTCTAACCACTAGACCACGGAGGCTGTTAAAATGTAGAGTATATATTACACATCCTAAAGCTTCAATGTCAGAAAAATTTACCCAAACTCTTGATTATGAACTTGATCATTGTGATACAGATAATTGTAAAGATGAAACAAATAATTTAAATTATCCAGGCTCAGATTAATTTTTTCTTGATAAATAATCTTACTGTCTTTCATCTAAATATAAACGGCCTTTTAAGTAAAGCAAATCTATTAAATGTTCATTTACAAGACTTATTAAATAATTATAATTTAACTGTAGACGTCCTATGTATAACTGAGCACAATACGTTAAATACTGATACCGAATTGCTCGACTGTGCTCCATATAAATTAGTTTCTAGTTACTCGAGAGATAATCGAAACGGTGGAAGTTGTATATTACTAAAAAATTACTTTACATACAAGTTACTAAAGAACGTTAATAAATTGTACATTAGCAATATCATTGAATGCTGCGCTATCGAACTTTTAGACCATCAAACAATAATTTTATGTATATACAGGAGCCCTAAAACCAACCCCGCCCAATATGAATTATTCTTTGAACAGTTTGACAGAATTTTAAATTTAGTTTGTGCCAAAAGTCATAAAAAAATAATCATCTGTGGTGATTTTAATATAAACATATGTAAAAATAATAAATATTCACGGCGATTTCTTCAAATAGCAGAGTGTTACAATTTAAAATTTGAATTTGATTCACCAACTCGATTAACTAGTAACTCGTGTATTGATAACATCTTACACAATCTGCATAGAAGGAAGAGCCTCAACTTAGACCTTGGGCTCTCAGACCACAATGCTCAGATAATCTCTTTCTCGGTAAAAGCAGCATGCACTTTAAAATACTGGTACAAACACAAACGTGATTTTTCACATGAAAACTTAACAAAATTCAAATATTACCTAGAAAGCTTAAAATTCACAGATGTTTATACAAGCACGACGGGTAATCAAGCTTTCAGTATCTTTTTTAATGAGTTTAAGCTATTCTATGATCTTTGTTTTCCTGTTATTCGACTCAGAATTTCAACTAATAAAAAACACAAGTGGATCACTCAGGGAATTAAACTATGCTGTAAAAGAAAACGCAAGTTATTATGGCTATACCGAAAAGATCCGAGTGCTTATAACAAAAACATTTATCAAACTTACACAAAAAAACTTAAGAAGATAATTAATTTGACACAAAAAGCGCAAAACCTCTATTACATCAATACGTCGAAAAATAAGTCAAAAGCAACCTGGAACATCATTAATAGGCATAAAAATAATCTTCCTAAAGACCAAATAAAACATATTAAAACTAGCAATGGACTGATTATATCAGACCCTAAAAATATAGCACAAACATTTCATAATTATTTTATTGACCACGTGAAAAATTTAAATAATAATGACATTTTAAACTATAGAGATACCTTGACATGTAATCACTTTAATTCTTTATTTTTAAATTATGTAGCACCTCTTGACATTAAATCAACAATAAATTCATTAAAAAATACAACAAGTGTCGGTATTGACGACATATCTACCCCGGTAGTAAAAAGTGTGGCTGAAATAATAGCATCACCGCTTAGTTATATTATCAACCTTTGTATAGAGGATGGCACATTTCCTACTGAACTCAAAACAGCCATAATCAAACCTCTATTTAAAAAAGGCGAAAAAGAGGATGTAACGTGTTACCGTCCAATTGCTATTATTTCCGTTTTCTCGAAAATTATAGAAAAAATCATATATAAAACATTGTATTCATATTTTGAAAAATTTGATCTATTTGCTGAAGAATAAAAGGGATTCAGAAAGGATCTATCTATTAATTTAGCTATTTACAATTTCTTAAACAAAATAGTCTTAAATATGGACAAATCTATACCAGTGACAGCTCTATTTATGGATATCTCTAAAGCCTTTGACTGCGTAAGACATGATATACTAATAGAAAAATTGAATATATATGGGGTAAGAGGAAGTATCCTTAAAGCCTTGTATCCACTTGAGCATGCTCAGGTGAATGAGCGGCTCATTTGGCCGAGCCGCTCAAGTGGAGACGCCTGAGCACGCTCGGCCCGAGCAAATTCGAGCGCGCTCAGGGCGAGCCGGCTCTGTCGGTTTTTGTCCGTGCTCAAAGGCGCTCAGTATTCGCTCGGCGCTCAGTGTGGACGGTTGTTTTTGTGTTTGAGGCGAGCGCGTCGAATTCCCAAAGTTTTAATTACGTTTACTTTTTCTGTTATTTGAAAAATGAGTGGCTTGTGGGATAACGAGACTTGTTTAACATTAATTGATGCATATGAATCAAAGAGGGTGTTATGGGATAGTACATACGAAGAATACTATAATCGCATAAAAAAAGAAGATGCTTGGCGTGATATCAGTGAAACATTAAACATTAACGTAGACGATGTAAAAAAAAATTGTAAGCTTGACAGGTTCATTTAGACGAGAACGATCAAAGCAAAAACGAAGTTCTAAAACGGGAAGTGGTAGGTAAGTGTTATTAGTGTTTATTTGATCCGTCAACATGTTATATTTATTTACATACCATATACATATATATGAATTACATCATTCAATATTTTTGTTTCAGGTCAAGATCAAGCGTATGTGTCAAAATGGTTTGCATTTGATCGGATGAAATTTTTAATGGATAAAAGTGAACCAAATGAAACTCGAGATAGTTCCAATGTAAGTTTATTTATTTTCATAATCTATACTGATATTATAAAGAGGTAATGTTTGCGAGTTTGGAACTCACAAACACAACAAACTCGCAAACATTACCGGAGATTACTCTGGTGCTTCTGATCCAATATGGATAATTCTTTCACTAATATAAAGGTACACTATTCCTGGTGGTTATATATTTTGTGAAAATTAACTGAACTGATGAACTGCGTCAACCAACTCAGAAAATAATATGGCACTTTTGAGCTCAGCTAATTTTCAGAAAATTCTTATAAGTAAACTAATTTAATCAATATTGTATTGCCAAGGTAATTCTGCATTTGTTATAAAATGCCGTGCGATATGCAAACGAATTTCTTTGATTTGGTTTGATTTGGTACGTGTGGCAAAGAAAAGAAGGATTGTAATGGCTCATCGTTCCTAAATGTACCTGGAATTATCTCGCCATTTTCTTCCCTATCAAAAATCCCAATGGGACAGTAGTATCCTCTAGTATACTTTCTTTGACGCATGAAGTTATGCAAATGCGTAATAGCCATTACAACTGTAACCGCATTATTAGTGTCCATTGCAATCGGTTTACCTAATACTCTGAAAACGGATGCGATAATACCAAATACATTCTCGACGACTCGTCTAGCTTTTGAATGTCGATAGTTGTAAATTCGTTCGAGAGAACCTCGTATATAATTATTACCAGCAAATGGTTTCATTGTATAATCATTAAGAGCAAAAGCGTTGTCTCCTACAATACAATAAGGTACTTTTACATTATAAGGAATTTGCAATATCTTTGGTGGCGGAATATTCAAAGTTTTATTTTCAAGTTCTCTATATAAATTGGTATGTTTAAATACACCTCCATAAGAAATTCTACCCTTACATCCAACATCAACATAATATATAAAATTATAGTCAGCATCTACTACCGCAAATAATACAATACTAAAGAAATCTTTATAGTTTCGATATTCAGCTCCACTATGGGGCGGTGCTATGATTTGAATATGCTTGCCATCCATTGCCCCAACACAATGAGGGTAGTTCCACTTTTTTTCGAAGTTTCGTGATATATCTAGCCATTCACTTTCTGTTCGAGGAACCTGAAGCAGAATAACAAACCATTAACAAATTACAATGCATCAATTCATGACCCTGAACTTAGCAGACAGCAGACAAAATAAAATTTCAGATAGGGATATGCGCGAGCTAAATTATTTTTTTAAAATTTACCAAAATGGAAATTGTTTGTCGGTGAATTACCTACAGGTGATAACAAACAAATTTTTTTTTAAGTTATGAAAAATTTTTAAATTAAAAAATAAAATTTTGGGAAGCTCTCAAGCAATTTTTTAATGTTGAAATTTTATAAAAATCTATAAATATGCTTAATTTTTGGTGCTTTAAAGATGATATCGATTAGTTTTTTGATTTTTTATTTTGATCATTCTGGGGCTCATAACTGCATAAATAATTTAAAAAATTAATAAATAACAATTCTCATGTTTGTATTTGCCTTAATTCTAAACATAATATTTTTTAGATTTTGAATTTTGTTAAGGAATTGGTAAATATCCGTAACTTTAAATTTTTACAAATTTTTGGCGACGGATATCGAAGTTAAAAACATCCAAATTAAAAAAAAATATATACCCTGACTTCATTTTTGAAAGATGATATTTTTCAGATTTTAATTTTAATTTTTTTTCATTTAAGTATCATTCTATTTTAGATGTTTTTAAATTTGGCCCAAAAATGAACAAACGAAATATTACAAATAGCTTTCCAAAATTTTATTTTTTAATTTAGCTTGCGCATATCCCTATCTAAAATTTTATTTTGTCTGCTGTCTGCTAAGTTCAGGGTCATATCAATTCCTTATAATTTTTTTTTTACAGGAAAACCGAACCCAAGACGTTTTGGATGTTAAAAATGCTGATAGTCAAGGCATTAATGACAATGAAGCAAGCAGTGAAATGCGCCCTCCAAAACAAAAAAGTGCTAAGAAAAAGAAAATAGAATATGACAATCCAATGGTAAAGAGTGCATATGAACTTTTGAAGAAAACAGCGGACAATGATGACCCGTACACAAGTTATGGATTGCATATTGCCAACGAACTAAAAAAATACGATAAAGGTACCTTGGCCTGTGTCAAACATGCCATTAATAATATAATATTCCAGGAAGATATGGGAAATTATTCACCAAATGTCTATTGTCCACGTGAATATTACAATCAGCCACAACAATGTGGGTATACTACAAGTACATCAACTGTTTCATCGCCACCTGCGCCACCGTCACCAACTTTGGAATCGACTAATCGACCATCACCAGCAGAAACAGCAAATGCTGTTAACCAATTCACTGAATCGCTGTTAACTTCTCAGAATTTATTTAACATTTAAAAACTGCATTATTATTCTATGATAATTTTTAAATTTAATAAAAAATATTTCAACCGCATTTTGCATTTATTTGATAAACTTACCTACCTACTTAGTTTAAAAAAAAACATATAACTATAAATAATCGAAATAGCTTACCTTAATGTAATCTTTGAGTGCCTGTATAATAGCTTCACACACTACCGGAACAAAACGGCTTATACTTTGTTTAGATACTTTGAACATGTATTGCAAGCTAGTATAGGAATCTCCTGTAGCTAAAAATCTTAAAGTTATCAGCAACTTATCCTCCGGTGATATGGCCTCACGCATATGTGTATCTTTTTTTTTAATTTGCGGTCCGATCAATGACAGTAAATATTCAAAATCAATCCTTGACATTCTTGTAAAGTTGTTAAATGGTTCGTTATCTCCTTCGAAAGTCAATTGACGAATTATATTAGCCGAGTTGCTGAGCCGAGTTCGATGACGATACATTTCTCTCATCCACCACCTTGGTGGTTTTCTCTTTTTCTTTATGGCACAGTGAATGATTATAAAGGCAGCAGCAGCTACACGAACACGTGAAGACATGACGGACCCGAGCATATACTGAGCAGCCTGAGCACAGCTTTTTCAATGTTGAGGCTCGTTCGACCAAAACATTCATTTTGTTCCTCTGAGCATGCTCAGGCGAATGAGCGGCTCATTCGCCCGAGCATGCTCAAGTGGATACAAGGCTTAAAGCCTTGTATCCACTTGAGCATGCTCAGGTGAATGAGCGGCTCATTTGGCCGAGCCGCTCAAGTGGAGACGCCTGAGCACGCTCGGCCCGAGCAAATTCGAGCGCGCTCAGGGCGAGCCGGCTCTGTCGGTTTTTGTCCGTGCTCAAAGGCGCTCAGTATTCGCTCGGCGCTCAGTGTGGACGGTTGTTTTTGTGTTTGAGGCGAGCGCGTCGAATTCCCAAAGTTTTAATTACGTTTACTTTTTCTGTTATTTGAAAAATGAGTGGCTTGTGGGATAACGAGACTTGTTTAACATTAATTGATGCATATGAATCAAAGAGGGTGTTATGGGATAGTACATACGAAGAATACTATAATCGCATAAAAAAAGAAGATGCTTGGCGTGATATCAGTGAAACATTAAACATTAACGTAGACGATGTAAAAAAAAATTGTAAGCTTGACAGGTTCATTTAGACGAGAACGATCAAAGCAAAAACGAAGTTCTAAAACGGGAAGTGGTAGGTAAGTGTTATTAGTGTTTATTTGATCCGTCAACATGTTATATTTATTTACATACCATATACATATATATGAATTACATAATTCAATATTTTTGTTTCAGGTCAAGATCAAGCGTATGTGTCAAAATGGTTTGCATTTGATCGGATGAAATTTTTAATGGATAAAAGTGAACCAAATGAAACTCGAGATAGTTCCAATGTAAGTTTATTTATTTTCATAATCTATACTGATATTATAAAGAGGTAATGTTTGCGAGTTTGGAACTCACAAACACAACAAACTCGCAAACATTACCGGAGATTACTCTGGTGCTTCTGATCCAATATGGATAATTCTTTCACTAATATAAAGGTACACTATTCCTGGTGGTTATATATTTTGTGAAAATTAACTGAACTGATGAACTGCGTCAACCAACTCAGAAAATAATATGGCACTTTTGAGCTCAGCTAATTTTCAGAAAATTCTTATAAGTAAACTAATTTAATCAATATTGTATTGCCAAGGTAATTCTGCATTTGTTATAAAATGCCGTGCGATATGCAAACGAATTTCTTTGATTTGGTTTGATTTGGTACGTGTGGCAAAGAAAAGAAGGATTGTAATGGCTCATCGTTCCTAAATGTACCTGGAATTATCTCGCCATTTTCTTCCCTATCAAAAATCCCAATGGGACAGTAGTATCCTCTAGTATACTTTCTTTGACGCATGAAGTTATGCAAATGCGTAATAGCCATTACAACTGTAACCGCATTATTAGTGTCCATTGCAATCGGTTTACCTAATACTCTGAAAACGGATGCGATAATACCAAATACATTCTCGACGACTCGTCTAGCTCTTGAATGTCGATAGTTGTAAATTCGTTCGAGAGAACCTCGTATATAATTATTACCAGCAAATGGTTTCATTGTATAATCATTAAGAGCAAAAGCGTTGTCTCCTACAATACAATAAGGTACTTTTACATTATAAGGAATTTGCAATATCTTTGGTGGCGGAATATTCAAAGTTTTATTTTCAAGTTCTCTATATAAATTGGTATGTTTAAATACACCTCCATAAGAAATTCTACCCTTACATCCAACATCAACATAATATATAAAATTATAGTCAGCATCTACTACCGCAAATAATACAATACTAAAGAAATCTTTATAGTTTCGATATTCAGCTCCACTATGGGGCGGTGCTATGATTTGAATATGCTTGCCATCCATTGCCCCAACACAATGAGGGTAGTTCCACTTTTTTTCGAAGTTTCGTGATATATCTAGCCATTCACTTTCTGTTCGAGGAACCTGAAGCAGAATAACAAACCATTAACAAATTACAATGCATCAATTCATGACCCTGAACTTAGCAGACAGCAGACAAAATAAAATTTCAGATAGGGATATGCGCGAGCTAAATTATTTTTTTAAAATTTACCAAAATGGAAATTGTTTGTCGGTGAATTACCTACAGGTGATAACAAACAAATTTTTTTTTAAGTTATGAAAAATTTTTAAATTAAAAAATAAAATTTTGGGAAGCTCTCAAGCAATTTTTTAATGTTGAAATTTTATAAAAATCTATAAATATGCTTAATTTTTGGTGCTTTAAAGATGATATCGATTAGTTTTTTGATTTTTTATTTTGATCATTCTGGGGCTCATAACTGCATAAATAATTTAAAAAATTAATAAATAACAATTCTCATGTTTGTATTTGCCTTAATTCTAAACATAATATTTTTTAGATTTTGAATTTTGTTAAGGAATTGGTAAATATCCGTAACTTTAAATTTTTACTTAGTTTAAAAAAAAACATATAACTATAAATAATCGAAATAGCTTACCTTAATGTAATCTTTGAGTGCCTGTATAATAGCTTCACACACTACCGGAACAAAACGGCTTATACTTTGTTTAGATACTTTGAACATGTATTGCAAGCTAGTATAGGAATCTCCTGTAGCTAAAAATCTTAAAGTTATCAGCAACTTATCCTCCGGTGATATGGCCTCACGCATATGTGTATCTTTTTTTTTAATTTGCGGTCCGATCAATGACAGTAAATATTCAAAATCAATCCTTGACATTCTTGTAAAGTTGTTAAATGGTTCGTTATCTCCTTCGAAAGTCAATTGACGAATTATATTAGCCGAGTTGCTGAGCCGAGTTCGATGACGATACATTTCTCTCATCCACCACCTTGGTGGTTTTCTCTTTTTCTTTATGGCACAGTGAATGATTATAAAGGCAGCAGCAGCTACACGAACACGTGAAGACATGACGGACCCGAGCATATACTGAGCAGCCTGAGCACAGCTTTTTCAATGTTGAGGCTCGTTCGACCAAAACATTCATTTTGTTCCTCTGAGCATGCTCAGGCGAATGAGCGGCTCATTCGCCCGAGCATGCTCAAGTGGATACAAGGCTTAATTTGATAAAATCCTTTCTTACAAATAGGACCCAAATTACTCAAATTACAGGAATATGTACAAAAACAAAAACAGACCTTACATACTCCTCAAAACCTCTAAAATTAGAATATGGCGTTTCCCAGGGTAGTGTTCTGGGGCCTCTTTTATTTCTGATATACATAAATGATTTCCCTCGCTGCATAAAATACCCCATGACTCTATTCGTAGACGACAGTACTGTCGTATTTACCTGTTATGATCTTAGTAGTTACGAAAATGACATAAATAAAAGTTTAATTGACATTATAAATTGGTTGAAATCTAATAACTTACTCATAAATCTAAAGAAAACACAAATAATGAAATTCCAGCAAAGAAAGCCACTATTAAATACATTAAATATCAAATATAATAGGTATAAAATTGAAGATATTGGAGTTACAAAATTTCTAGGTATATATATCGAAAAAGATCTTAAATGGATAAAACATTCAGAACATGTATGTAGAAAAGTAAATCAATTTTCTTATGCTCTATATACTACCTCAAAAGTGGTTAATGAAAAAGGTTTGTTAATGGCCTACAATGGTTTCGTAGTCTCTACTCTTCGTTATGGTATCATATTCTGGGGTAACTCCACCATGCGTGAAGATATATTTAAGGCGCAAAAGAAATACATATCAGAATTATAGCCAATATACGTACAACTGAGAGTTGTCAGCCGTATTTTAGAAAATATAAACTTCTTACCTTTCCGTGTTTGTACATATACGAAGTAGCATTATTTGTGCGATCAAACCTACATTTGTTTGAGCGTTTCAACACAAAAAGACTAGCCGACAAATTATGTTGTGTTGGATCAAAAACCACCCTAATTAGAAAAAATGTTTTGGTATGGCAACTAAAATATATAATAAACTACCACAGAGTCTTAAAGAAATAGACAGCATTCAAAGATTTAAAAATGAAATAAAAAAGTTTTTAGTCGATAAATGCTTCTATACTGTCGAAGATCTCTTTCGTGACTAATTAATTGGTTATGAATGTAAATTTTAAACATAATATGTATCGAATGTTGATCGCTGACTTTTTATAAACATAAAAATTCAATTTACTATTGTTATAATAATATTATTCTAAATTTATTACGTACTATGACATGTTTTAAATATTTGTATGGAGAAATTTACTACTACCTATTTACACTGACATTTTAATTTAATAATGACATTTTATACATAATAATTTTGAATAATATTAATGAATTAATTTTACTATATTATATTAATTATTGTTGACTGTAATACTTATGACCTATTGGTAATTGCATGACATCATTTTAATGTTTACCTAATTTATTCGATTGAAAATTTGACATAATTATAAATTTTATGAGTGTGATGGTTATTAATAATCTAATAATTGTTGTAGAATGTAGACTGTAATAATTATTTTTTATTGTTAATTTTGCATGCCCATAGAGGCCTATGTGCTGAACCTACATCGAATATTATAAGACCTATTATTGTAACACACATACGCAAAAATAAATGAATTTGAATTTGAAAATTTGAATTTGAATTTAACCAAAGTTCATTACCTAGTGATTCTAACTCCCCTCCAACTCCAATTCAACCACCTTGTTCTTTCAATGACAATTATTCTATTTACCATAATATCATCGATGAAATTCCTCTATCGGATAGTGATCATGACAATGAAATAAGTGTCGATGTAAATGATACATTTGTAACTAATTTAAGACATTGGGCTCTCAAATACCAAGTAACACATGTTGCCATTACTGCATTGCTGAGTATTTTAAGTAATCATAGCTGTTTTGACTTGCCAGTAGATGCTAGATCCTTACTTAAGACTCCATCAAATGTTGTCACTCGAATTGTTGATCCGGGTCAGTACTCGCATATAGGTTTAGAGAAAAATTTGAGGAAATTATTGGAATATGTCACTGAAAGTGTTAGTGAAGTTCTTCTGATAATTAATATTGATGGAGTACCTATTCTTGTACTAAATGCAAACAATCTGGCATTTATTTGCAAAATCGCATGACATTTCCTGAATGTGATGCACCACCTAGAACACATGAGGAGTTCCTTCAGATGCATGATGAAGATTTTCACAGATTCAAAAGTCCATTAACTGAGATTCCAGGAATTAATTTTATCACAGGATTCCCATTAGATTATATGCATCTTGTTTGCCTTGGAGTTATGCGCAGTCTCATTTATTTATGGATGTTTGGACCTGTACCATTAAAATTGCCTGGACAAGTTCTTAGTAATATTAGTACTGATCTTGTTGCTCTTGCTGAACATATGCCATCAGAGTTTAATAGGAAACCACGTTCTTTGGAAGATGTAAGGAGGTGGAAAGCAACTGAATTTCGACAATTTTTTCTATACACAGGGCCAATAGTACTTTTTAAATTAAAGTCTGAATATATATCATATTATAATAATTTTCTCAGCCTTACTGTTTCTATCAGTATACTATTAAATCCTGAATATTGTTTAGAATACAACAATTATGCCAAGAATCTTTTAAAACATTTTGTCAAATCTTTTATAGATTTATATGGCCCACAATTTGCAACTTATAATTTACATGGTCTCACACACCTTAGTGATGATGTATTAGAATTTAGTGCACTTGATTCCTGTTCTGCCTTTCCATTTGAAATTTTTTTACAATTTTTCAAAAAAAATATTAGAAAAGGAGACAAACCTCTTCAGCAAATTATTTAACGATTAGGAGAAATATCCAATACTGACTTTTTGGCCAAAAATATATCCCCTTGTGATTCTATTCGTCCAAAATTCTCTAAATGTCACTCATCAGATTTACTATTACCAGGTTGTGATAAATTTCAACAATTCAGGTCAGTGAAATTTAATTCTTTTGAAATAACAACAACACATCCAAACTGTTACTGTGTTTTAAAAGATGGTAGTATCGTAACAGTGCGCAATATTGTATTTTCAACAAATATACAGGGTATGGTTATACTTTGCCAAGAGTTTGCAACAAAAGAAAACTTTTTTGCTGCACCGTTGATAGAGAGTTCAAACATAGGAATTCATGTAGTAAAAAATGAATTAATTCTATGTGAAAAACCAGTGACTGACATTGTCGGTAAAGTCGTACTTTTTCCTTTCCAAGGTCATCATGTCGCTATTAAAATGCTACATTCATAGCACTTTTTCCTTTTTTTAAATCATGAAACATTTTAACATTTTTAAGTGGTAGGACTGTGACTTTGAGTGTGTCATGCATGACTAAACGAAAATAATTTCTTCCCACTAGACATGTTATGGTTGTATGGGCACAGATCCCTTTACCTTTCCAAATGGAAGAACCAAACTTGTCATTTCCTTGTAGAATACTGAGAATACCCATGAATAACCTATCTCCTTTTTCATTCCTTGAAAACCGAGCTGATCTGTACGTGTTGAGTTGTTTGTTCCTTGAGTTATTGTCTAAACAGATGATTATATAGGTATGTATATTTGTGGGGCGATATTAGTATTCCCTAATTAGGTATGTAACATTTAAAAATGTTGTAATAATGGAAAATGTATTTTCAGATTTTGCATTATGAGTTCCAAAAATTTTGTAATTGTCACGTTCGTGGATGAAGATGATGCTCCTGGCATAGTTGCTTCTAATTGGATAATAGATAGCAAAACTTGTTACTACCTTAATGTACGCAGTGAGGAGATGAAAAACAAACTTTTGAGAAGGACGGCTGACCCAGAGGTTACATGGCCAAAATATTCTATATGAATTCTTAAAGATTATGGTGAGTAACTTAATTTATTTGTCTTTAAATTCTGTTTCAAATTAATTTGACAATTAAATGCACAAAGACTGGCAAAGTGTGTTAAACTCCACTTTTCTTTCAGACACTTATGGTGAAGCACGATTACATCTGAAAAAAGCCGAAGAAACTTCTAATTTGGATTCAGATGAAGAACAGAGCAAAAGAAAGAAGAAGAAAGAAAAAAAATGTTTATTTGCCTGAAGATTCAAGTTCCTCTGAAGATGACTCAAGCTAATAAAAAAGCTAAAAAAAAAATTTTTGACCATTCTAAATACCCAGCTCCTCCTAAATCGAAATCAGTTACCAAGCAAAATACATTGGCTCAAGAAGTTCAGGGAAATTCAGGTAAAATTTTAACATATATCTGAAGAAACCGCTTGAGATCTCGCTCATACACTACACCCCTTCTGGGCCAATTATTAATTGAAGTAATTGTAGATGTTTACAATTATGTACCAATGAAAGTAAACTCTCCACCTGGTAAATATGACAATTTAATTCCCAAGTTAAGGTTTTGGTTTCCGCACTTGGTCCTTTGTGTGTACCATTGTATGTGGAGGGGACAATTTTATTTTGTTATAGGTATAAAGGTTTAGGTAGGTAGGTTTTGTTACTAATTAGGCTTACTACATCTAATTACAATTTATTCTTTTGTTGCACGCACTTTAAAATAGCTGAAGTAGAAATTGTAAGCGAAGTGATGGATGTAAACTCTGCTGTGAATCGCTATTCAGTTATTCAGTCAGAGTTCAACCCAGATGTAGAAATAACATCCAAAGATCATAAAATAACTGAACTCTGTACTATGGAAGCTGTAAACTTCCAAACAGTTTGTTATACAGCAGAGTCACCTTATTCAAGTCGTAACTGATCTATCTAATCAAGTTACCGAATTGAATAGAAAAGTCGACTTACTGTTGGTAGGGCAGTCAGCAGAAAATTTTACTACACAAGAAGACAATGCAGAAATTACAATTTATTGGCAAGTCTACCAGGAGGATGATGCAAGGACTAAAGGATGATGCAAGTTTCGAAGATTTTAATAACAAGTTAAAGACAAACCAGAATAAACAGGCAGTTGTATGTAGAAAGAAAAATATATCAATGCATGTCAAATTTTGCAATTGTTAAATCCAATTTAATTTTTTCAGATGAAATTTTTGGCTGGTATTGGTGGTAGAGGCCTCCGTAGTCTCACTACTAATATATTAAGAAGAATATTACTAGACGATGTGGCAGAATTATATTCCTTAACTGGAAAAACAATGAAAAATTCTCACAAAAAATCATTTCTACAAACAGAAACATTCCAAGTAATTTTTCGTAAGTATATTTTTAGTAAGTGGCGCAAAGGAGAAAAGGCCTATCTATACCCAGCAGTGGGTGGGTTGATAAGAAGAAGAAGAAGTATATTTTTATTACTTACCATCAATATACACCTACATTTTTTTTAATCTTAGGTAGGTACTATGACGTAATTTAACTCAATAATATTTTTCAGAAATCTGCAAAAAAGTCTACGAAGATGTGACTGAAAATGGACTTAAAGAAATAATAAGCGATTGGCTAAATCAAGCGAAAGTTAGAATATCAAGAAGGTAAGAATATATTACACTAGCTTTCCGCCCCGCGTCTTCGCCCGCGCTATAAGTGATTTTCCCTTGTGAATGAGATATTTTCCTGTGGTAAAAAGTAGGTAGCAATAATTATTCCCTCCCAGGTACTCAAACTATATTCATACCAATTCCGTCCGTGATTTTTCCATGGGAATGAGATATTTTCCCGCGGTAAAAAAAAAGCCTATGTCCTCCCTAAGGTCTCAAAGTATCTCTATGACAAATTTTATCAAAATTAGTTCGGCCGTTTTGACGTGAAAACGAAACATACAGACAGACACACATTTTCGCATTTTTAATATTAGTAGGGATATTAGGAGTTTGTTTGACGAAACTAATTCACAACTTAATAAATAAATATGCCAGGGAAATGCACACAGCATCATCCAGCCCCAACAAAACTAAGCAGAGCTTGTACTATGAAAGCTGGAAAATTGATTTAATACTACCTTATATGGGTACTTTTTTGTAAATACATACATTTTATTCATAGAAAACATCCAGACTCAACACAAGCATTTGAAATTTTGAGTATAGTAGTCTTGTTTATTTGTTTCAGAGCAGAGAGACAAAAAAAGGAGTGAAAATGAAAAATCTTGCATTAAAATCATCTTGGACACAAAATTGTTCAGTCAAACCCGACCAACCAAACTAGTCCGACGACCAACCCTACAATACCGATCAACCCGACCAATAAAAAGAAATAAAAAATAAATAAATGTTTAAATGTTAAGGTACATTATTCAATAAATTTACTGTTTTTAAATGTACTTAATGGTTTTATTTCTTCTTAATTAATTAATGGCTGGCATACACTGATTAGTGCAAATATGTATGAACTTCGCATTTGCACTAATCAAAGTGTATACCAGCCATAAGAAGCAGCAAGTTTGTTGTGTCATCATTGTATATAATTTGTTGTATCAATGTTGCATATACAAAAACAAACAACATGCAAGCTTGTTGCTTGGAAACTAGAAAGTTTGATTCAAACTTGCCACAAGTGTATTCACTTGCTATGGCAAGGTTGCCACAAACCTTCACTTTCTGATACATCAAACTTGTTGCATATCAGATGCAAGTTTAAATTGCTATCTGGGCATTATCATCAAGCATTGACTCATATAACTCAATCGCGTCAGTTAATTCTCGAGTTACATTTTCGTCATTATTCATTTTTGGTAAAAGGCTAACAGCCGTCTTAAAATCAAACTTTTCAGTCGACATTTTTATTGGTATACTACTTTCTGGATCTAAATTAGAATCCGTTTCAAAATTTAATACTTTAGTACAGCATTCTTCTATAAAACAACATAAAATTAATAATTTATTAGAAATATCTTCTGACAAATTACTGAAAATATTTTTAAAATCTATACAAACTCTTTAATTAGATAGAGTAGGTATACGAGTTATGCTGATTTCATCGTTACCTACGCAGTAAACATCGATGTGATTTTTATATGAGTGCTCAGTGAACATAATACAAAAATTATCTTCATAGGTTAATAATAATAATTATTATGTATGTATAAGGAAAGCTTGTTATGTACCTACACAATAGATATAGGTTCATTACTACATCATTACCCTACTTTATTTTTGATGTTATGTTTCTGAAAACGTTTACTGATTGCCAGGGGCGTGCGCTCCATATAGGCAGAAATGCAGTGCTTTACTTGTCATTCACAGATATTTTAATAAAACGTTCGTACGTTTTAGATGACTTTAATTAATAGTAAATAAATTAATTAAAAAAATATAATAACAGTTATTATATTTTTTTAATTTATAGTTAATTGAAAACTTATATAGTTAAAATATAAGTTTTTAAGTTACTTAAAAACGCCTAATATTTTATAAATAGCAACTAATGCCGATGCGTACTGCAGGACAAATCTTCGTATGTGTGTGTAATTTTCATACTTTACAAACGCACACATTCAGGAATATCGACATAATAATATTGCAAAAACTACTGCGGCAGGCTATGGCCGAACCTCGCCGAGCCGAGCTGGGAACTCGGTTCGGCTATCCGATGGCTAACGAAAACCACCGAACTGGCGTCGGAAATTATTCGTGGCCTATAATCCGACTAAAAACAAAATGACTTGAATCTAATGAATTATCTATACACAAAATTCATTTTTGTTTAGTAAGGTTTTACTTGTTTAAATAGAAGAAATGTTTTGTGTTTGCGGCGGCCATATTGCATTGTGTTTGTTTACAATTTAATCGCTCCTGTTTATTTATAGTTTTCTTAAAAGATTTTTCATTTTAACATTTGAAAGTGTGTACATTTGATTGTGAGGTTTGAGTTGATAATGTGTGTTTATTAAAAATTAAAAATAACAAGTTCTCACAATTGTCATTCAGTGAAAAGATTAAAAGATTCAAATTCTGTCTAAAGGTAGGTGTGTACCCGAGTTACAACAATTAAACCAGCAAAAAAATAATGTAACTCGAAAATTTCATGTTAAAAGTTATGTGGTTGTATACACACGATTAAATACACGATATTGTTTTCCTTGCACATTATTTAGTAATTTACATCGGGATATAGTAATCTCAAGTAACCGGAACCTTGAATATGTGAAAATTGAAGCTGACTGACTGGTGAGTAGTTATAATATTTAAAATATGCTTATTATTTTACTTATTAGAACTTCTTCCGCCGCGACGATCGATCGCTGTTTTGTCTGCGTTGCCGTAGAAGATGTACATGAATAGTACATCTAAGACTTGCTCTGTTGGCATGGTTTCGACATAGAGATCCGTCGCTTGGCTGTAAATATGCTAAAAATCTATAAACGAAAAAGTTTTTGTGACCAAGTACTTCGCCGCATACCCGGTGTCATAATCCTGTGCACGCCACTGCTGATTGCATGTTACCAAAGACTATAAATAATATACTTTAGTATACTCCTTGACGTTACGTAGTAATTAGATTTTTTTTTGTTTTGACTTATTTTTTTATTAAAAACGTGATTTTTGATATCGGTTTTCATGAAAGAGGTGTAGAAAAATAAATAACACTTGATTCAAGCAGACTTTTTTTTAAATTGTATTCCTACTCTATTTTTCATAATAATAATTTTTAAATGAGTCATTCTAAAAAATTAAATATTTTATCGAATAAAGGCTTATTCATAAATATGTCTTATACTATTTTACATTTAATTAATCAAATAGTAACTTAAGTAAGAAATGGTCAGATATATAATAGAATTGATCAGTAAAACACAGACCTATTTGTAGTAAAGTCAACCATTTCTTTTAAGTTATTTGTAGAATAATGACCTAATTCAGGAAGATTTTTTAAAAACTCTTTTTTAAAACTAAATAATCAAAATCATAAATATTTTTCATTATATCTAAAAGATCACATTCTTATAACGTAGAGGCACTAGTAATGGACAAGGCCCCAGTAATGGACAAAAAGAAAAAGAATCTTGTAAATTAAGTAAATTAAAGACCTTTTTTATGTTAGCAACACTGATTCATAGACTACTACTATAGATCTGTCAAAAAGTGACGTTTCATGACATTCGGCCATTTCTGTTTGAATATGGCGTGGAAGTAAGCAACCCGGAAACGAGTTTTGTTAACAAATCCAGTTTTACTAAGGAAATCCTTAAGACAGTGAGTGAAAGTTTTCGCATACTGTTAATTTCTGATACGATCTACCGAACATCGGTTTTATTTTTTAGGTGCATGGTTAAATAAAGGTTAGGCCTAGATTACAAAATTATATTCTTCACAAGAGAGCGATTTTTTCAATATGTTCATTACTGTATATAAAAATAGAGCAATCACCAGTCTTGGACAAGTGTCGATCCTTATTTTTTTTTATTTTTTTGGCATTGGATACTCGATTTTGACCGCAATTCTTTTACGATTATTTATAAATTTGTTAGGATAATTTTGGGCCATGCGGTCCAGTAATGGACATCAAATGTTCATTATTGGATTTGTACTAAAAATCCAATAATGGACAAAAAGTTTTGTACAGATTATTTGGTGATAGCTTTTGTATATAATTGTTAAATTCCTTTGTATGACAGGCTATATGTATTTAATCCATTTTACGTTGGTATATATTTCAAAGATTTATTCTAGGAATAAGAACGAGAGTTGTAAAAATCTGTTCTTTTGCAAAAGTCGCAATAGGTGGCTATATGGCTCCAAAAAAAAATTATTCTGATGAACAAATGAAAAAAGCAATAGACTGTAAATAATGGAGAGAAAATCGCCTACGCCGCTCAAAAATATGGCGTGCCCAGAATCACGTTATATAATAAAATGACTGGAAAAAGTCCATTGGTGTGTTCTATGGGTCCCTCTACCTATTTGACAAAAGAAGAAGAACATATTCTTGAGACATGGATTTTACAAATGCAAGACAGCCACATTCCTGTAACCAAAGACGATTTATTAGACAGCGTTCAAAGAATAATTACCGAATAAAAGATTGAGACCCCATTTGTTCACAATAGGCCTGGTAAAAAATGGTACAATATTTTCTTAAAAAGACACCCATTGATTTCTGAGAGGACTGCACAGAATTTGACAGCTGCAAGAGACAATGTTACCGAAGAAGATATAATAAAATGGTTTAGTGAAACCGAAAGCTACTAAGGCGGGTCAATAAGTCCGTGACTTTTTGAATTTCTAACCTCCTTACTGAAAAAGCAACACTACTCCTGTCAACAGGCATCTGTCAGTTGACTCCTATCAAAATTTGAACTTGCTGCGTCAGTTAGTTTGTGTTTTACAGCTATCTTTATCAGACTATCCAGTAACTTAAGGAAACAATGGAAAAAAGTGAATTTCGTGTGCTTATTAAGCATTATTTTTTGCGAAAAAAAACCATTACCGAGACCAAGGCTAAGCTTGATAAATACTATGGGGACTCTGACCATCGAGTTCAATGGTAAAAAAGTGGTTACTGAATTTCGTTGTGGCCGTACAAGCACTGAAGATACCGAACGTCCTGGACGCCCAGTTGAGGTCTCTACACCCGAAACAATCGAAAAAATTCACGATATGGTGTTGGCCGACCGAAGATTGAAAGTGCAAGAGATTGTGGAAGCCATAGGCATCTCGCATGGCTCAGTGGTTTCAATTTTGAATGATCACTTGGGCATGAGAAATCTTTCCGCAAGATGGATGCCGCGTTTGCTCACAGTCGACCACAAACGCAATCGTGTAACAACTTCACAGGAAGGTTTGGCGTTGTTTAATCACAATATGGAGGAGTTTTTTAACCGTGGACGAAACATGGATCCATCACAACACACCAGAGACCAAACAACAGTCAAAACAGTGTGTTTCTAAGGGTGAATCGGCGCCAAAGAAGGCCAAGGTGGGTTTGTCAGCCAATAAAGTTATGGCGACTGTTTTTTGGGATGCACGTGGGATAATCCACATTGACTATCTTCAAAAGGGAAGAACAATTAATGGGGAATATTATGCCAACTTATTGGACCGCTTCAATGAGGATTTGAAAAAAAACCGACCTCATTTGGCCAAGAAAAAAGTTCTTTTTCACCAAGACAATGCAAGGGTGCACACATGTGCAGTTGCCATGGCAAAAATCCATGAATTGGGCTATGAATTGCTCCCACATCCACCCTATTCTCAAGATTTGGCTCCGAGTGACTACTTCTTGTTCCCAAACCTGAAAAAATGGCTCGGTGGAAAAAGATTTGACTCCAATGATGAAGTCATCTCGCAAACAAAGGCCTATTTTGAGGACCTCGACAAATCATATTTTTTGGAAGGGATAAAAAAATTGGAGAAGCGTTGGACAAAGTGTATAGAGCTCAAGGGGGACTACGTTGAAAAATAAAATGATTTATTTATCAAAAAATCTGTGTTTTATTCCAAAAGTCACGGACTTATTGACCCGCCCTAGTATATAAGAGAGAAAAAACTTTTGACGGTGCTTGAACATCCTGAACGAGTGTTTAACACTGATGAAAGCACATTTTATTTAAATTCTAAAGCAGGTAAAGTCTTGGCAAAGAAAGGTTAAAAACACGTTTACAGCTCGTCAGGCGATGACAAAGAAAATTTGACTGTATTAATAACGGGAAATGCTGCTGGTCAATTAGCGCCTACAATGGTTATTTATAGTTATGATAGAGTACCAAGCGCGATTGCTGCTAATTTCCCAACTGACTGGGCAATTGGATTGTCTGATTCGGGATGGATGTGCGGGAGTACTTTTTAGGAATATATAGCCAACTTTTTCAACCCCTGGTTAGATGAAAATAGCATCGAAAGACCTGTCTTGTTCTTTTTAGATGGCCACAAATCCCATTTAACGCTTCATTTGTCTGACTTTTGCGTGGCAAATGGGATTGAGATTATTGCTCTGAACCCAAACAGCACTCATTTAATGCAACCCATGGACCTAGCAGTTTTTCGTCCTTTAAAGTCTTCATGGCGAAAAGCTGTTACTAAATGGAAATTTCAAAACCTAGGACAAACATTTAAAAAAGAACATTTTACACCCGTTCTAGAGGGTGCTTTAAAATCTCTCAGTTGTGACTCCATAAAGAATGGTTTCCGTGCAGGAGGATTATGCCCATTTGGACCCGATTATATAGACATGACTAAGATCAAACGCTCGCAACGGCAAGAAACTGAAGATGACATCGTAAAAAAAGATTTTTTTTCTTATTTGGAATCAGAAATCTCAACAGTGTTCAAGCCACAAAAATTGCATGAATTCAGACAACATTATTTCACAGGCAGAGACAATCTTGAAGTTCCTGAACAAGATTTATCACTTTATGTCATATGGGCAAAAAATTTTGATGCATCTACTAACCCTCAGCAAAGTGAAATACACACACAGTCGACAGTGACCGCTTATGACTCCACAGAACAAACCCAAACGGAAGCCATAGTTCAAAATGAAGTTCACCCTGACGTACACGATTTCTCAGACATGACTATAAACCCAGAGCCATCTCAACCCAAGCCAAGTACGTCTAAAGCTTCTTCGGACATGACATCGAACCCTGTAATGAACTCAGAACTGACGATCATCGATCCCAAGTCAGGCGTATCTCAAGATCCAAATGCAGAACCTATCATATCACATATCTCTGAAACGATAGCTCGAAAAGAGAGGACACTAGACACGGTGTCATCAGATACTTCTGGTATTAATGTAGGCCCCCCATTAACTGCTCAAATTGAGTCTAAATCAAAATCATCAGAAGTTACCACTCATTCTGAAGAGACTACTGGCACATCTGAAGATAATTCACATGTCACTGGCCCCATAACTCTTAACTTAACTTAACTTAACTCTTAACTCTAAACTTAAAACGACTGCTCCTAACGATGATTTTAAAGCAACTAGTCGAGAAGACTCCAACCCTGGATTATCGAGAGATCTCCTCAATGTGACTGCAGGCCCTTCAACTCAAACTGAAAAGATTTCTCAAAAGGATCTTGAACCGAGCACGTCCAAAAGTAATTTAGATGTGATCGCTGCTGGTCCTGTAACATCAAAAAAGACTCCGAAGAAAACGGTTATTAAAGGTGGAGTAATAATTCCCTCCCCTTTTTTGGGCGGTGAAAATGAATCCAATAAAAAGAAAAGAAAGTTAAAAGAAAATATTCCTTGTGCAATCGGAAGTACTGCCTGGAGAACTTATTACCAGAATAAAGAAAACGAAAAAAACTAAAAATATTAGAAAAGGAAAGAAGAGCTGAAACAAGAAAAGAGAAAAAAAGGAAAATGGAAGAGTTAAAAAAAATGCGCACACATAAAAAGTCCAAGAAACAAATAGACTAACCAATTTCATCTGATGATACTGACACGGAAGTTAAATATGCGGAAAGTGATGACAGCATAAATGAAGAAGAATTTAATGAGTCGCTGAATGAGACACCTGAAAGAGGAAAACACCCTGGGTCTAAGAAAATAGGAGATGAATCTAAGGCTGACACTTCATCCGGAACTGAGTCAGATAATGAACTGTTGAGCAAAATATCTGTGGAAACAAATATAACGAAGAAAAATAAATCTAAACTGAAAACAAAGAGTATATCAGAAGGATGCTATGTCATTATTAAATATGAAGGAGATTATTTCCCTGGTGTTGTAGAAAACGTAAATAAAAATCACTATAAAGTGAGTACTATGACTTTTTCTACAGGCAACACTTATCGATGGCCTAACAAACGCCAGATAGCATTTGGTATGAAGAAAAAGATATTGTGGAGAAAATTCAGAAACCAGTGTTGATTAACAAAAGAGGCTACTATGAAGTTAAAGAAATGAAAAAGTTTCATACTTTTACGACTTAATTTTTATTTTTTGATCTCGATTTTTATGTTTTGATCTCGATTTATAAGAATTTCAAGGTTGCGATTCTAGTTGTTCTATAATAATAAGGGTAGATTTATAATTGTTTTTCCTGAACGAAAGTTTATTCATGATGTTATTATTGTTTATTATTTTATAAGACAGTTTTTTTATTTCGTTAAATTAATAATATGTTTTGTAGTTAGAGTAACTGTGGCTAATTAAAACTGAAAAAATGTGCTTCCAAAGTCTGATTATTACATAGGAAACTGTGATATTTGTTAAACAAATAAAAATATTTCTAATTATTGTTTGTATTTCATGTCCATAACTAGTCGTCTATCTATGGCTATGTCTATAATTGGTTGTCCATTTAAGGGTCTCGTCGTCCATAACTAGACGTCCATTAATAGAGATACCGTGTCAAACACTGGGGATTTAAGTACTTTTTTTTTATTTCTTCAGTACTTCGTCACGGCTATAAGTTTTTTTGAAGGCGAATACACAGAAAATAATATTCAGACATTCCTCTGACCCATGAGACAAATCTATTCAGCCTTGTATCCACTTGAGCATGCTCAGGTGAATGAGCGGCTCATTTGGCCGAGCCACTCAAGTGGAGAGGTCGGTTTTTGTCCGTGCTCAAAGGCGCTCAGTATTCGCTCGGCGCTCAGTGTGGACGGTTGTTTTTTAGTTTGAGGCGAGCGCGTCGAATTCCCCGAGTTTTAATTACGTTTACTTTTTCTGTTATTTGAAAAATGAGTGGCTTGTGGGATAACGAGACTTGTTTAACATTAATTGATGCGTATGAATCAAAGAGGGTGTTATGGGATAGTACATACGAAGAAACCTATAATCGCATAAAAAAAGAAGATGCTTGGCGTGATTTTTTTAGAGGCTTTTAAGTTAAATAAATGACATAAGTTAATTTTTATAGTCTGTAGTCTCGTGAATAAAGACTGATGTCTGAAACCCCCTTTATATGACGATTTTTTGTATAATTTTAATAAAAGTTTTAAAATATTTTTGTGCTTTGATACTAAGACAAATTTTCCTTTAATCAGTAATGTCAAACCCTCAATAAATCAAAATATTTAGCGGTATGCACTAAAACATTTATAAATAAATTTAAAAATTCCATAAAATCAATTACTTTTAGTTCCGTCGCTTTTCTCGCAAACCAGCGAATTGTTATTTTTATCTAATCCCACCACCTCAGTATTCACAGAAATTGATTATTGTAGTAATTAAACTAATGCTATCCAACACAAAACACATTCTTCTGATCTGGGTACAATTTTAGTGCAGAACTATAATGAGAAAACCATGAATTAATATTCCATTCACCAGTCACCTAGCTGCTCTAGAGTGATATAACAAATAAAAGAAAAATATCAATAGAAGAACATGGGATCCGATATAGAAAATTAAATCAAAGATTACAAGAAATTTCAAGCCAATAAAGCATTAAGAAAACCTATTGCCCCCAACTGAACGAAAAATTAAAAGTAGAAAAAGATTATAGAAAAAAGTCAGACTTTGTAAAGTATGTAAACTTCCCTTTATTTTTCTATTGCACAATTATATAAATTCTTTCATCATTAAACTTATCTACTCTATTTTTCTAGGAATGATACAAAGGGTTTCATTGATTGATAACGTAAAATAATAAAGACATTGTTAATAAAGATAATTTGATCACTACGTTTTAATTGTTAATAGAAACAACACACATATAGAACATTTTATTATATTTACGCAACCCTTACATGTGCATTGTATTAGATGATAAATACACCTCAAGTGCCCAAAAACAGTGCAGTCGTCAATAACTTTGTGCTAGGTCAATAACTTGAATTAAGTTAGTAAGTAAAGTTATATTGTATGAATTTAATAAATAGATTACTTTTTTTAAAGTCTTTTGAAGAATCCACGTATAATATATTGGCGCAGTCGGTATCTTCGAAATTAATAAGATTCCTTGCGCCCATCCGCGTCGCGAAAAGTCTCCGATCAAAATCTCAGAGGTCTACGCTACGGTAGCCGCAGCCCAGCCGAGAAGCCATCCGCACGTTGCAGCATATAACGAGGGGCAAATGAAGACGTCGATATTGACACTGTAAGTCTTTTCATATTTCTCGTGCTTTAGGGTGTGAATCTTTCTTCGCTCTTAACCCTTATCCTTAAAAATTTTATTACGATCAAAGACCGTAGTTACCAAAATGACCACCGATCCCAAACCAGGCGCCTACGACGCTGCCCAACATCTTAAGGGCCAGGATGTCAAACTGGATCCAATGGTACCTACGAACCAATTATTTAGCCTCATTCCTAAATTTAGTGAGAGTACAAATAATTTAAATATTTTTATTAGAAATTGTCGCCAAGCACAAATCTGGGCGAATAATGTTCAAAAAATGTTATTATTACCTGCAGCTATTTCCCAATTGGAAGGCAAAGTAGCAAGTTTTGCAAACAGACGAAACTTTAATGATTTAGACGAATTTTTAATAGAATTAAATTTGCATTTTAATAAATGTAGAAATCTTAGCGAAATATTATTAGAGTCGCAAATGGCCAAACAAAGGGGATCCGTTTTAAAATTTGTCGAATATTATGAAAATTTAAAAAACGAGCTTCTCTCAAATTCAGAAATTGTCAATGACAAATCAAACATTTTATCAGAAGAATACGATAAACTGTTAATGAACAACTTTCTTGTCAGTTAGAACCACATATTTACAATACAATTAGATCTCGTAGACCCTCTACGACGGACTAAGCCTTTAAATTCGCTCTCGAAGAAGAACGCGCTCTTAATTTTTATTATAAAATAATTATTCTCGCAAAACTTCTGAATATAATAAAAAATATCCCGAAAATTATAATAATAATCGTAAAAACGAGTCGACGAATTATTATAGAAATAATCCATCACAAAATTTCCCAAATAATTCAAACAATGAGAAATCGCTTAGGACTGATTCTAATAAGCGCCCGATAATTAATACCGAGCGTTATTGCACCCATTGCAAAATGCAAGGGCATACAATAGAATACTGTAGGAAGCTGCATCCAGGTCCTAGCAACATTAATAAAAATAATAATAATATTAAAGAAAAGAAAATAAATTCTTTAAACGAACAGACGGAGGATCAAGACGAGCAGTCATCCTCCGAGGACGAGGCGGAAGTCCTCATAAATCTGCTCGAAATATAAAAAATAAATATTTAATAAATAATGTCGCAGACGGATAATTAAATAAACTTTTATGTATCAAGCATCCGGTAGGCGACATAAACATGAAATTTTTAGTAGATACAGGCGCTGCCGTGAATTTGTGAGCAAAATTAGAAATTTCGGAATACGCAGAATTGCCTATAATGAACAATATTTTCCATAAATTTTACGTCGTTCACATAGATATTCCATACGATGGAATAATGGGCATCGATTTTTTAAAACGATTTAAAGCCTCAATAAATACTCACGACAATAAAATTAAATTATCTTTACGAACAACAAATAAAATCAAAAAATCGCGAAAATTCTATTTTAATAAAAGCTCGCACGGAACAAAAATTACCAGTCAAAATACCCGGAATAGAAAACGTAGACGTAATTATAGAAAAATGTTCTTTACACTCTAATAAGATTTTAATTCCTGAATCAATAATTAAAGTTGAAAATTTTATGGGTCTCACAACATGCATAAATACCTCATTTAAGGATATTGAGTTACAAATACCTGAATTAGACGGCTCAAGTATCAATATTAGAGAACACTTGTTTAATACGAAACAAAATCAAAACATTAACCGCGACCAAAAAATTAAAGAATTGATTAGAACGTCACACATGAATGACGAGGAACGCGAAAATATTTTTAAAATTTGTAAAGATTATAAAGATATATTTTATATCGAAGGTGACAAATTCACATTTTCTAATGTAATGAAACATAATATAGACACTGGTAACTCACCGCCAGTTTACACGAAAAATTACCGGTATCCACAAATTCATAAAGAAGAGGTAAAAAGCCAGGTAAAAAATTTATTAGCTCAAAAAATTATTCAACCTAGCCATAGCCCCTATAATTCACCAATTTAGGTCGTTCCTAAAAAGGCCGATTCAAGCGGTAAAATAAAATGGCGCATGGTTAATAGCCGCGTCCAGACCGGCCGAGCGCGGCCCGCGAGTCTGGCTCGCGAGCCAATAGTTCGGCCGGTGTGGACGGCGCTCGGGCTTCCTCGGGCGCACGTTGGCTCGCCCGAGCGCCGCTCGGCCCCGAGCCATGCGTTGTCGGTTTTTGCCGATGCTCGAAGGCGGCTCAGTCTGAGCTGCTCGCTCGGTGTAGACGGACGTAAAGACACTCGCGAGTCAGTGAATGAAAAATGGATAAAGAAGACAGTATTCGCTTAATACAACTTTACGGAAGCTTCAAAATGTTATGGGATTCGAAAGATCCAGATCATTTAAATAAAAGTAAGCGAGAAGATTGCTGGAGGAAGATCTCTAATGAAATGACGTTACCTGTACCCGAGTTGAAAAATAAACTTGACTCATTGACAGGTTCATACCGACGCGAAAAGTCAAAGCAGAGAAAAAGTTATATCACTGGTTCAGGTAAAGATTCTTTTATTTATTTAATTATATTGAATGTTAGATTAATTAATCTCATTGTCAAATATCCATATAAACAACATTTACTATAGGACACACTAGGAAACGAAAAATACCTATAACGTCTACATATTTGTTTTTTTTTTTTTTTTTTTTTATTTGGGACAACAAACAATTGCGTACATGCTTAATACTAACACATAAGTAAACAATGAAATTAAGGTAATTACGCAACCAACACCATTATCCACAATATAACTTATTTTATGAACAATATAACAATAACTATTACAAGCAAATTGGCACACCGGTAACGTCTACATCATACGTCGACAGTTTGATTAAATAATGAAACATAACATGAATTTTGTGGTATCAACAATCTTTGATTAAATTCAATGAATGTTTTTTAACAGCTGTTCTTTGAACTGAAACAAAGATAATACAAATATATCGATGTTCGTGAAATTATCGTTGTAGCTTTTCATAATTCGCTTTAATGGTGCCCTATCACCAGCATTCGTCCTGCTCGGCGTAGGAGCAAACAGCTTATGAGTGTAGTTGTCACGGATTCGTTGTGAGCGACTAGGTATGCGAAGGTAAATTTTGTTTATCAAATCATTACAGTCAATTACATTGTGACAAATCTTATAGAGAAACATTTGATCAAAGTATATTCGTCTTTGTGTAAGAGTTTGAAGAGAAAATTTTTCCAGAAATGTGTTGTATGGTAATCGTTTTCGTTCGACTTTATGAATTAAATATTTTAGATATTTACGTTGCACTGATTCGATTTGATCATTATATTTATCATATAAAGGACTCCAAATGCTTGTGGCGTACTCCAGTTGCGATCGGATGAGCGTCTTGTATAACGTTAACATAGTTGCAGGTTTTTTGAACAAAGTACATGTACGTCTCACGAAACCAGAGAGTTTGAAGGCCTTGGCAGTGATATGGGCTACATGAGCATCAAAGTGTAGTTTAGAGTCAAGATGAATACCAAGATCTCTAATCAACGAGACTTTTTCTAATGCAGTACCACAAAGAGAGTATGAAAAATTTATGACATTGTTTTTTTTTGTAAATGTGATTGATTTACACTTAGACTTAAATATAGCTTATGAGCAGCACAATATTCGGATAGTCTATCCAGATCCTCTTGCAATTTTACACTATCTTCAAGCGATCTTATTATTCTAAATATTTTTAAGTCGTCAGCATACAGGAGGAAATAACTGTTTAGAAAACATTTGCTAATGTCGTTAATGAAGAGAACGAAAAGCAGAGGCCCCAAAATAGAGCCCTGAGGCACGCCGGATGTGACGGTGATCGCATCAGAAGAAAACCCCTGAATCACTACTTTTTGGGTCCTGTTTGTAACATAGGATGCAAACCAGCGAAGTAAATTACCACGTATACCGTTATATTCTATCTTTTTCAAAAGCATCTTATGGTCAACCTTGTCAAAGGCCTTGCAAAAGTCGGTATAGATTGAGTCAACCTGTATTTTATTGTCCATACATTCAAACAAAAAATTTGAGTACAAGACTAGATTACTTACTGTTGACCGATTTCGAACAAAACCGTGTTGCTCAGGAATCAGGATACTATGTAATGAAGGATAAATCGCATCATGTACCAACCTCTCCAAGACCTTAGACAAGGCTGACAGTAATGAAATTGGCCGATAATTACTAATTTGATTTTTATTGCCAGCTTTAAATACAGGAGTGACATTAGCAGTCTTCCATACCCGAGGCACAATACCTTCTTTGAGGCTGCGGTTAAATAGCACTGATAATGGAATACTCAATGAATCGGCGGTATGTTTAAGAAAAAGAGGAGAAATCCCGTCCAGACCACATCCCTTAGTTATATCCAGGCTTTTCAGCGTTGAAGCCACTTTATCGCCAGAGAATGTTATATCATTCAATAATAAGTGACTATTAATTATTGGTGAATCGATGTGTACGTCGGTATTATTGTCATTTGGTTCATAAACTGAGCTGAAAAATTTGGAGAACAGCCTACATATGTCTACTGGGCCACTACACTCCTCTTCATTGTAATGCATAGTATTAGGTATACCGGGAGTCGCAGAACGGCTTTTTATGAATGACCAGAAATATTTAACATCCTTTTTTAGACTGTTTTCGATTGATTGTATATATTTGTTGAAACATTCTGCAGACATTGACTTAAATCTTCTTCGATATAAGGAAAATTGTTCATAATCAGAACAATTTTTATATTTTTTCCACTTAACCCATGCCTTTTCTTTATTTTTAAAGATGTGTATCAGTGGGTGAGAAAACCAGATAGGATATTCGTTACACTTAACAGGTCTAATTGGAACATGAGTTTTAATTATATTATAGAGAGTTTCATAGAAATAATCCACTGCAGAATCGAGTGAGCTAAAACTCTGAAGCACAGACCAATCAATCTTACCAATGTCTCTATTGACAGCAGAATAGTCAGCTTCTATAAAACGATATTTTGGTACCGGCAACGTAGCCATGGGCAGATAAGATAATTCGAAGGAGTTAATAATTACAAAAGGAGGATGTAATATGTCAATCGATATTAAAGGTAGTGGCGCAGGCAGACATTCACATAATTTATTTGAAAACAATAAGTCTAAAGTACGGTTTAGGTTATTTTTAATATTATTATACTGTTTACAGTTAATTGTTGATAAAAAATTTGTTAAAATCATGTTCAGTGAGCTGGTATTATTATATAAATTGGGCATAAGTGCAGGCATATTGTGTCCTACCCAATCAACATGTGGTAGATTAAAATCTCCAAATATATATATGTCAGCTACAGTAGAACAACAGAATTCCTGCTCAAGCGCATCAAATAAAGCTTGATAAGTGATAAGGGATTGATTGGGGGGCACGTAAAAACCGCATAATATGTGATATCTATTAAATGATTTAGAGTAAAACTTTAAAATGACATAATCAATGTTGGTTGGCATGCAGCAACCATTAGGAAATAGTGTACTGTTTATGAGTACTCGCGACGCCTGTAAACCGCGGCGCACCGCTATTAACACGCCGCCACCGTCAGATTTGCCACTGAGAACACGATTCCTATCACAACGATACACTGTGTACCTCGTGTCAATAAACTCGCGATCTTCGATTTCAGGTATCAACCATGTCTCCGATAGAATAATAATATCGTGAGAATCTGCCATTATGTTGCTGTAAAAAGTATTTAACTTTGTTCGTAGCCCGCGACAATTTTGGTAGTAGAAGGATAGATTATTATTACTCATTTTTCAAAACGAAATCTAAATATTTGTTACCTACCACTACATTATCATGAGAGAAACTCGCCTTTAATCGCGACACGCAAAAAATCGAAAAAAAAATTGACTGGATACAGTATTTAATTATTATAATTAACGTGCATTAGGAGTAGTTACTGTGTAATGTTTGCTATTATAATATAATTTATAAACTGTTATGTTTGAACACAGTCGAAAAGCTAGCAGGTATTCCAAAGAATAGGTCACAAAATAACAAACAAATAACATCGTTTGATTGAAGGTAGAAACAAAGATAGTCGCATACCTTGTCGCTGCACAGAGTAGCTTACTAATATTATGATTCAGAGAACACACACTAAATATTATGAAATAAACTATAGTATACACAAAACAACGACACTCATCAGACTCAAAAATATCTTTGTTATAATAGTACAAAATATGAGAACACACACTAAGAACAGCTATAGCATAATATTTAATTATATATTTAATTTTTGTGCGCCGTAAGTTTGGACAAGTCTTTTTCTCCACGAATCGCGATAACAGGAGAGGAGACATCAGCCCTGGTGAGAATAACGCCATGCCTGATCCATACAAATTCGATGCCATTGTCCCTGGCAATATCCCGGGCTCGGCGAAATAACATCTTGTTTTGCAGAGTTAAATGCTCATTGAGATAAATCTTCTGCGGTGATCCTTGTACTATGTTGATTCGATCAGAGGTAATGCCTTTATTTAGTCGAACAGCTGAGATGAAATTATCTCGGAGTATTTGAGAAGAGAATTTTACGATGACGTTCCTTGGCCGAGAGTTAGTGGGATTAGAATGAGGCACTCTATGGATTGCAGAGACGTTGCCAGCAGATAGTGGCTGTTTTATGACTTTTGCTATACACTCTAATATAGTTATTAAATTCTCCCCCTTTTTTTCAGGTAGATTACTTATTTCGAGATTACAGTTACGCGCCCTTTGTTCCATGGCATCAATTTTAGCTTGTAAGGCGTTAAGCTGGGGTTCGAATTTTAAGGAGTTTTGCTCCACTACATGGACACGGCTACTGAGTTTTTGCGTATCTTTCTCAAGGACATCGTATTTATCGCTAAGAAAGTTGATAGTCTTTTTCATGTCTGTAAATTCATCGAGCATCTTAGCAAAATTTGCATCTTGTTTTGTGAATCATGTTTCCATCATGGATAACATATTATCTTGAAATAACTTGAGTTCACGCCGGAATTCTGAGGCCGGATCTTTCCGAATTGTGACATAGTGAGGAGGAGACTCCTTATCAATGAGTGATCCATCTACACTCATATTTCTCTGCTCAGATCCGTCTTCATAATTAAAAGTACTATTAGAAGAAGCCATCCTTGTGTTGCCTCTGATGCGTAACTACTCTGTACACGGCGCAGCGGGAGGGCTCGTACCGAGCGATAACACTAACGTGCACGCACACTACGATCGTATACACCTTTAAGTATTGAAACGGCGCGCGCGACAATGCAAAGCGACCGGCCTGCGCAAGCGCTTGCGATGAACTGTTACAGGCGCTGACGAAATTTATATATCGAAGTGGTTTGGTTTCAAATATTTTGACTTTATGTCCAATAAAGATGACACAGGAATCACAAAAGAAGGCGGAATAGATAACGTAAGTACTTTATTTATGTTTATTTTCAAAATTAGTTGAACATTAATATTGATCCTGCCATGGAATTATTCCGTTTGTTACAAAATGTGTTGCTAAATGTAGACGAATATCTTTAGCACTAACAGTGCCTCTGCGCGGAATGGCCGTTAGAGGTAATAGTGCTGTAGATGGAATATTGTTTCTCCATTGACCAGGAATAAATGAACCATCCACTTCTCTATCATAATATTCTGGTGGAATAGAATAGTTATTTCTTCGTAAGTAATTATATAAATACACTGTTGCTAAGACCACTTTTGTAGCTTTTTCTGGCTCTAGGAGGATAGGTTTCCTAATGACTCTGTAGACTGAACTTAAAATACCAAAGGCATTTTCAACGACTCTGCGAGCTCTGCTAAGTCTGTAATTAAACACTCTTTCTTTGGAACCCGCCTCTGGATTACCTTCAAATGGTTTCATAGTATATTTGTTAAGCATAAAAGCTTTGTCGCCCAATATGAAATATGGTATTTTCATTATGTACGGTATTTGTAGTATCTGCGCTTCAGGAATGTTCAGTTGACCGTTTTCTAATTTTCGATATAAAATCGTATTTTTAAAAACTCCGCCGTCGGAAATACGCCCTTTACTTCCAACATTAACAAACAAGAATTTGTAATTAGCATCCACGAGAGCGAAGAGCACTATACCAGGAAAATTCTTGTAGTTGTCATAATCAGTATTTATATTGATGGGTCTTTGAAGAGTTACGTGTTTCCCGTCCATAGCCCCTATAACATGTGGGAAGTTCCATTTTATTTCAAATTCATTTGATACTGCTAGCCATTCTTCTTCTGTGGACGGTGTCTGCAAATAACAAAACAAACATTATTTTTACAGAGCAATCCTTCTCAAAAACCAGGACCGTCACAACAGTCTACGCCATCGCCACAACAACCCGAGCCATCGCCACAACAACCCGAGCCATCCCCACAAGAACCCACGCCAACGCTACAAGAACCATCGCCATCGCCACAACAACCATTGCCATCGCCACAACAACCATTGCTATCTCCACAACAACCACTGCCATCGTCAAAACAACGCCTCAACCATCGCGAAAGAAAAGACGGCTGAATACGAATGCACAAAATGATTCTATTGACAATATATTGAAGGACACTTTTGCCATAATTGAGAAAAGTTCAACTTCCATAAATGATCCATGTGTAGCATTCGGTAATCATATTGCACATGAAC
The DNA here is from genome assembly GCA_963565745.1 of Phengaris arion. NCBI lineage: Eukaryota > Metazoa > Arthropoda > Insecta > Lepidoptera > Lycaenidae > Phengaris > Phengaris arion. The sequence goes on along the minus strand of OY751444.1, from coordinate 2,164,732 downwards.
TCAGAAAATATGATCCTTACACTCAATCATGTGTAAAAAATGCTATTAATACTATTATTCACGAAGCGGACATGGGAAAATATCAGATGTATAGACCAGGATATTACACACAGCCACCCACTACATCTTCAACCATAACTTCCGCTGAAAATCTGCAGAACACACAATTTAGTCCTGCTACTACTACAGAAACATCAGACTTTAATTTTGGTGACAGCTCCGTCATTTAATGTATAATTTAAATATGAGGCAGATAAATAAATAATTTGATTGATTAGTTACCATGACTTTTTATTTACCTTAACGTAATCACTGAGGGCGTCTATAATTGCATCACACGTTCCTGGAACTATAGTTGATATAGATTGTTTCGATACTCTAAAAAGATATTGAAGACTGGTATAGGAGTCTCCTGTTGCCAAATATCTCAATGTTATTAGTACTCTTTCGGATACAGTTATTGCTTCTCTGTAGTTAGTGTCACATTTTTTTATTTTCATAGCCACTAAGGAGCACAAATATTCAATGTCTCCCGCAGACATGCGTGTAAAATTTGAGACTGAATGGTCGATTGTTAGTTCCTTTAACAAACTGTTGCCGTATTGGTTTCCGGTTTTGGTACAATTTTTTAATCCAGACTTTTCGTTTCTCTTTTCTTTTTTTTATTATATATCCAGACAACATAAGCGCCGTAGCACCTAATAATACGTGGTTTTCCATCGCTACACGGAGAGAAACTAAATGCTCAAACCGGCTCACCTTGGCTCGCGAGCCCGGCTCGGAACTTTTTACAAATAAGCTCGGGTGCCACTGCTCGCGAGCAGGAAGTCTGAGCGCGGCTCGCGAGCGGCGCTCAGCCGGTCTGGACACGGCTATTGACTATCGTAAACTCAACGAAGTCACTAAAGCCGATAAATACCCTATACCTAATATAGTGGATATTTTAGATAAATTAGGTAAAAGTAAGTAGTTCTCTACCCTGGATTTAGCCAGTGGTTTTCATCAAATCGAAATAAAAGAAGAAGATATCGAGAAAACAGCTTTGTCGACAGAAGAAGACATTTTGAATTTTACAGAATGCCCTTTGGTTTGAAAAATGCACCAGCCACATTTCAAAGAGTAATGGACAATGTACTACATGGTCTCACTAACAATCATTGTCTGGTCTACTTAGACGATATAATTATATATGCATCCTCATTACAGGAACACGAATTAACATTGAGAAACGTCCTAAAAAACTGAAAGAATATAATTTAAAATTACAGTCCGATAAGTGTGAGTTCCTAAGAAAGGAAGTCGCTTATCTTGGTCATATTATATCAGACGAAGGTATAAAACCAAACCCCGATAAAACAAAAGCAGTAAAAATATTTCCCCAGCCGAAAAACACAAAATCAATTAAAGCATTTTTAGGCTTAGCAGGCTATTATAGACGTTTTATACCAAATTTTTCAAATATAACTAAACCGTTAGCAAAATTATTAAAGAAAAATGAAAAATTTATATGGACCCAAGAATGCGACGAAGCTATGGAGATCTGTAAAACTTTATTAACTTCAGCTCCGATCTTACAATATCCAGATTTTAATAAAGAATTTATTTTAACGACCGACGCATCTCAGTATGCAATAGGGAGCATTCTATCACAAGGAAAATTAGGCGACGATAAACCTGTCGCTTACGCCTCTAGAACTCTAAGCGAAACCGAACAACGGTATACAACTATAGAGCGAGAACTTTTAGCAATAAAATGGTCAATAAAACATTTTAGGCCTTATTTATTTGGCAGAAAATTTACAATCGCTACTGACCATCAGCCGCTGACTTGGCTCTTTTCCGTAAAAGACCCCGGATCGCGTTTAATAAGATGGCGATTAGAACTCGAACAGTACGATTATAAAATAGTATATAAACCTGGTAAAATGAATCAAAACACAGATGCTTTGTCTAGACCGTGCATTAACGTTATAAATAGCGATGACGTAATAGAAAATTTTCGCCAACAGCTACGAACAGGTTCGATCGAACCAATAGACATCAACGAGCTCGCGAAATCCATTTTTCACAATGATCATAAAAACATTATATTATTTTTACTGTGTGATTTAAGTACAAATGACGAAACTTTTAATTTATTATCTACATACTACGGATCGTCACTAAAAGAACTTAAACCCGTGTTAAACGAGGTCGAAATATTTATAGACCCGTGATATCGTCACAAATAATAGAACTTTTTATTTTTGTTATAATAGAAATCTCCACACAGATTGTCCTGATTTACTTATTGATACACTAAATTTCTTTAAAACCTTAATCAACCTTAAATTTAAATTAATTGATCGAAATTTAGAAGCTAAAAACCTCTACATCAACGTAGCTGGTACTACGTGCTACGAACGCGAATTTGACGTAGACCTAACGAAACAATTATTGTCCTATATCTTTTATGATAAGATGTATGTATTTAATATCTGCGAATTAAGTAATCAACTAATACCCCACCTATCGAACAACGACAAAAAATTATTTCATATTATCATGATTCAAGATTTACAAGCCCACAAAGGCATAGATGAAACTATACGCCGAATAAAAACTAAATATGAATGGCCCAATTTAAATAAAGAGGTTAAGGAATATATAAGTAATTGCGATATATGCCAAAAAAAAAAATAGACCGTAGGAATTGGACACAGCCGTTCGTTATAACCACTAGCGCTACGAAACCGCTAGAAAGAATTAATATCGATATAATCGAAATAGGCGAACGCAACCGTAAAATATATGTACTTACGATCTTAGATGAACTAACCAAATTTTTAGCAGCATATATATTAAAAGAAAAATCAACAACTGAAGTTTCAAAATTATTAATTTATTATAACGGACAAATAGGAAAAACCAAACGAGGACTAATTATTAATCCTTTAGGTACAGTTCTTAGAATCCTTTTTGGCACTATGGACACAAACGACAGAAAAAAAATTAATAATATAATTTCAAATTTAGAGAAAAATGGCGAAACCATGAAAGATCTTGTTAATAGGCAAATCCAAGTGACAACATCAGTAATAGACTCTTTTAATAAAACAATAAACTCAGTTTTTTACAATGAATGCGTAATTCACTTTAATATGCTTAAAATACAGAAATTTGTACAGGAAAATAGAAATGAAATTCAACAAATAAAACAGCATGAAACTTTATTTGAATTATACGAATTTGTCATAGACAATTTAATGATAATTAACAGTAAAATTGACGAACTCCTCAACGCACTCGAATCCGCTTTGTCTGGAACATTACCTGCAAACATAATAAATTACAGTAATTTAGTAAAAGAATTAAAGAAAAGCCCCGATTCTGAAAAATTCATTGTAATACCAAGCTTTCATAACATACATAATTTAATTAAAATCAGTAATTTTAATGCGTATTTGGAAGATTTAACTTTTGTCTCAATTACAGAAATACCTTTAGTCAATGAGGACTATTTTATGGGTTACGAGGTAGTATCCCTTCCTAAAAAAGATAACCAATCCGACCTAGAGGTCGTGATAGAATCACACCCTATTAGTAAGAGCAAATATGTAGGCGGTAGGTAGGTTCTGTATGTATGTACAGAAGGTTCTATTCTAGTAGGTCATCAAGGGTTACAACCCTTGATGACCTATCGACGTGCAAACACTTCGACGAGACTAAATACGTTTGCAAATCACTAATTATTAAAGATGAAGGCACTGACCCTATCTGCGAAACTAGTATTCTACATCAAGATGAATCGAAATATTCCAAACTATGCAATATAATGTCAACAAAAGGACAATTTAAAATTATTCATCAACTAGAAAAAAATAAATGGCTAATTTTATTTACGAATCCCATAAGCATTGTCGAAGGATGCCACTTCAACCTTACCACAACAAATTTTGAATGCGCTGGTATACTTACCTTAAATGAATACTGCACTGCTACTCTACAAAGTACCAAACTCTATGGCGAAGGTGTCATCGAAACTAAACTGGAACTACCTGAAATGAAAATAGACATATTAGAAGAATTGTATAAGCACCCTCTTGTAAATAGTTTACCTGAAATACAAATTAAACCAGTAAACTTTAACTATGCTAAATTAGATAATCTAAAAGCAGAAGCCCAACAGATGTCGGAAATAAAACAATAACTGGATCGAGTATCTTACAAAACTACAACCGAACAAAATTCAATATTATTATATATCATCGCCATCTGCATAATTGGCTATCTAATTTACTACTGGTGCTGCCCAAAATACGAAAAAACGGAAGACGTCGTCACCGTGCCGAAGACATCGAGCTGGAGCAGCCCCGTGAAATTAGGGAAACATCTAACGAACCCCATTATTCCACTATAGTGCACCGAATCCCTGAAAATTTATAAAAAAAAGTTAAATATGTTTTGCATGTGCAACTTAAAATGTTAAGCACATTAAAATTTTTATTTGTAAAAAAAAAATTATAATAATTTTATTTTTCTAATTAAATTTTTTTTGTTTGTTTAAATCTTAAATTTAACGAAATAACATTTTGTAATTCAGTATAAAGACAATGGGTAATGGTGGGCCCTCCTCTCAATAGAAATGAGAAACTCATGAATGAATTGGTATTTTATACAGAATAAAACTTAGTATGTGTGGATGTATCCAAGGTTAAAAGTCAGTACTTTCGGAGTTATACTGTCATAAAAGTGATCCCAATCCTAGCAATTAATTATCGTAGTTTACTTCAATATATTACCGAATAGTGTTAGAACCGTATTGTATATTGTTAGCTGCGCCGCCTGCGCCCTCTACCGATTAAGACAAAGAAGACGCCAGATTCCCGCCACAAGACGATCGGGCTATATAAGCCGAACGCGCCCGTCGACTCGTTCATTTTCTCCTCACATTTTCGCGTGCTCGTTACGTTTAAAACTCTGTCCGTGCGTGTTGCCTTTTTCTTTGTTAAGTTTGTAGTAATTTTAATAAATTCCTTTTCTTTTGTGTTGATTAGTTTTAATTTTCTTTTATAAATATAAAAATATAATCATTGCTTATCTCCCGACCTGCTGCCCCCTCTACCGCGCCGCCGTCGGCCCGAGCGCATTTGCAAATGGCGGACACCAGCCGGCCAGTCAGTGATGCGCTTGCGCTAGTCGTCGCCAGACTGTTTTGTGTTTTGTTTCGAACCATCGTTATGTTTCGTATACCTGTTGACCCGGCTATTCCTTGGACACTGACTGTTGTTATTTAATCGTTGACCCCGGTTTTGTTTAATGGACTACTGAATTGCATCGCGACTGATTTTGTGGAAAATGGAACAACATCGTAGCGTCATATTTTGACTGAAGATCTTCCGCAAACACAACCGCATTTCGAAGGACTCATTCAACAAAATGCAATATTGGAGGTTAGTAACAAAAAAAAAATCAATTGATGTATTTGGCTGTTAGAAACACACACGTGTGTTTTTAGTTAATGAAAAGTGTTGTAGCATTTCAATGCTAGTGTTGAATTACGTGACTTAGCATTGGCGTTAGCGCTAGAACATAGGGTGTGTGTTTGTTTTTAGCAGCCGAAGTGTAGTAGTATAGTGAAGTTTCTACTGAATAAATAATAGTACAGGCCGTTTCATCATCTTGAACCTGTCAAACCGGTTCTATCTCATTCTCGCGCTCGACACTTACGAGCGATAAAGAGATAGAAACACTTTGATTGGGTCAAGAAGTTTGGAGAGATCTGTACGCATCTCATAAACTGAACACGATCGATACAGAACATACAGGTAGCTTTTGTATTTTCAGTTTGAATTCAACAATACGAGAGCAGTATGTCATCGATGTTGGCAGAGAATCCATGTTGAGCTTGCCGCTCAGCCAGCTCATGCCGTTCAGCCAGATCCTGGGGTTCAGCCGGAACCTGCCGTTCAGCCGGAACCTCCTGCAGAGCCAGACTCTGTCATTCATATGAATCAATATTTTAGAGCCCCAAATACTGCTAGACATAGTTTATTTAACAATTGTCAAAATGGAGACCGTCATCGTATTCCGGAGATGATAAAAACATTTTTGCTTTGTGAGTATAAACTATATGTGCCTGAACATGCCCGTATTTGTCAACATCATCTTCGTGGAAATGATTGGGATACCTTACTAGATTTCTGTAATGTATTTAATGCTGATCAAATGACAAATCTTTGTAATATGTTAATAAGAGCTGCTCGCCGGCCACATAGGTTAGACTTTGAAGATGAAAATGCTTTAAGCAATTATGAAATGCATTTTTGGATTGGTCGTGATAGAAATCAATTCCGATTGATTCTCGAACAGACTCCATCTTAGGTTGAAAGATGCAAGCGGCCAAAAACAGCCTTAGGCATATATTTATGCAAGCTGAGAACTGGAGAACCAAATGAAAGGTTGGCAGCTCTTTTCGCTATGACACAACGTACACTCGAAAAAATATTAAAGATTGCACGGGAATGTCTTTTAAACGAGTATAGTTCTCAGCACCTAGGCTTTAATCACATGACAAGAAATGAAGTGATACAGAGAAACCTATTGCTTCCAAGGGGAATATTCGGCAATGATCAAAATACTCAGGCTATCCTTATATGTGATGGAACATCTCTCAACAAATCTCCTAAAGCCATTCATCCTTGTATGCACAGATGGGTACATTTTGGATGTTTGGGGACCGTTTGCCGCAACCGAATCGGACGCTACAATTATGAGCAATGTTCTCAAAAGAGTGGATCATCCGTTACATTGGTTTTTGGAAGAGAATGATGTCTTCATATTAGACAGAGGCTTTCGGGACTGTATAGGAGATCTACAATCATGCGGTTATGAAGCGTATATGCCACTATCCAAAGACCGACGGGCAACTCAATTAACCACCGACCAGGCCAATAAATCGCGATTGGTATACTATACTAGACTATATGCCGTTGGCCGGTAGAAATTGTTAATGGTCGCTTTAAGCGCGATTTCAAGCTTCTGCGCCAAAGCTATTTTAATAAAACCGTCCATAATATGATTACCGATTTTAAAATCTGCAATACTACATCATTTTCATATCCCTATAGACGACCACAGAGAAGCAGATATTTCCTGAGTTTGATTAACGTAAGGCTCCAATTTGACAACCTCTTGTTTAACTATGTGAAAGGTAATAATTTGAACAGACGCAGAGTGAACTTCGAACGAATCGATGCAAACCTACAAGTTCAGGATTTTCCTGAAATAACAGAAGACGACATCATGTTTCTTGCTTTAGGTTCCTACCATATGAAGTTAGCGAAATCATATTGTGGTGAACATCTTCGAGACGGTTTATACGCAATAGAAATCTACAGAGAAAACGAATTGGCCAACCTAATAGAATATAATATAACCGTAGAAAATGTGTGGTTGCTGCGTGGAAGGATACAGTCACGCCACGTAAGAGCAAAAACATATTACTGCTATATATTAATTGATCGAAACCAAGTTGGAAGAAACGCGATAACACAATATTATTGTACTTGCTTGACCGGACGGCGAACTGTAGGAACTTGCGCTCATATAATATCTTTGATTTGGTACCTAGGAGTTGGGAGATATCAACCATTCCTGGCCCCCGCGGCTTTTTTAAACGATGTAATTGTTATCGATGTACAGGACGACGAGTAAATCTTATTTAAAGTGAAATACGTGTATTATTACCATTGTACCTTACAAAAATCCACAAATAAAAAGTTAGATTAAAATACTTTAAGACGCCGAAAGTACTAACATTTGACCATAGTTGTAATAATAAATAACGTTCAGCTTAAAAAGCCCTATGCAATGGTATATCACATGTTACTATTGCGGGGTGGGCCCAGACTCCATACATTTGTTTCCCATTGTTCTTTAGAATTATAAGAAAAATATTACAAGTCGTAATGTTTATTTACACGAATGTAATATTAGAGCTTAAGTTTTATTTTACTTTACTTTGATATAAAATATAATCAATTATTTTAAATTAAAATTAAAAACTTTCTGAGACAAAATAATAATAATTGATTATATTACTTTTAATTATAATTTCCTTTTCTATAATCTTAGAAAAAATAAAAAAAATGTTATTGGAAAAAAAAAAATTATTGGAATTCGGGACCACGATAAATAGAAAATATTTTTACTTACCGTTTAAATTTTCTTGTTGGAAAATACTCATGCCACTTTTGAGTATAATTTCCAATCTAAGGACCCCGCCTTAAAACAAAGTGTAAAGTAGGTAAACTTCCCTTTATTTTTCTATTGCACAATTATATAAATTCTTTCATCATTAAACTTATTTATTCTATTTTTCTAGTGATACAAAGGGTTTCATTGATTGATAACGTAAAATAATGAAGACATTGTTAATAAAGATAATTTGATCACTACGTTTTAATTGTTAAAAGAAACAACACACACATAGAACATTTTATTATATTAACGCAACCCTTACATGTGCATTGCATCAGATGATAAATACACCTCAAGCGCCCAAAAACAGTGCAGTCGTCAATAACTTTGTGGTAGGATCGTGGTCTCCTAGTTAAGATTATTTTAACTTGAATTAAGTAAGTAAGTAAAGTTATATTGTAGGAATTTAATAAATAGATTTTTTTTTAAAGTCTTTTGAAGAATCCACATATAAAAACAACAGTCGCTCGATCGGCAGACGTAAATGCATTTCCGAACAGACTTGCACCGTCAGCAAGGAACTTCCAGGAAGTTCATCGGAAGCTCTCCGACATCGGACTTGGATTACAACACACAAGACGTGAACAAGAATCCATTGTAATCGACACAGCGATAGAAGAAGCGGTTTTAAGTAGCGTTTTTGCCACTCCTACTATTAGTACGAGGCGTTTAGCTTTACTTCAAGAAAAGAATCTTGAAGAAAGAAGGTCTACATCCATATCATTGTCAAAGAGTCCAGGATTTGCACGGGGATATGGATTTCCAATCAAGGTGCGTTATGTCGATCTGGCTACAACGACAAATTCGTCGCAATCCACAATTTTTAAAAAAGATTTTATGGATGGATGAGTCGAAGTTCACCAGGAATGGCATCACGAACGCTAGGAATTTGCACGAGTGGGCACATGATAATCCACATCTGAAGAGGGTCTCGTCATTCCAGGTGCAATTTTCAATAAATGTTTGGGCAGGTCTTCTCGATGACATGTTGATAGGACCAGTAATTTTACCAGCGACACTAAATTCGGAACGGCTCCTAACTTTATTAAGGGATGAGCTTCCCCGTCTGTTAGAGGATGTGCCGCTGGCATCGAGACAGGGCATGTACTTGCAAATGGACGGCTGCCCTGCTCACTACGGGCGCAATGTCCGTGAATTTTTAAATAATAACTATGCCAATCGCTGGATTGGGCGCGAAGGCCCAGTGGGCTGGCCAGCCCGCTCTCCTGATCTGACGCCGCTCGACTACTTTCTTTGGGGCCACATGAAGCAAAAGGTGTACAGTGCACCTGTGAATTCTGAGGCTGAGCTTCATGACCGCATCATGAGGTGCGCTGAAGAATTGAAAAATAAACCGCAACTTATACGGAGGGCCACACAACACATATCATTACGCGTGGCAATGTGTTTGCAACAACGCGGAGCACATTTCGAAAACCTAATACATTATAATAGAAGTCAACAATAATTAATAATAAACAATAAACCATTGTTTTTGATTAACTTTTGTTTTATTTCAACTGTCAACTAAAACGGAATAAGCTTCTTGGAACCTTATTTCGTTTCGTTACACACCCCAAGCATTAAATACAATAGCAGTCGGCCACCGGTATAACAAAGGAATAAAAAAAGGGTCTCTACCTGGATTTGCCCATTCTGAGTAGTGAACTTTAAAAATCCGTAAATCCTGTATTTTTAGAGATACAATGTTTGATTATTTATTTTTTGAAAGCTAATAGAGTCAAGAATAATAATAAATTATAAAACAAATCAAGATGTAGGGGTTTATTTGATAGAAATATGAATTGATTGAAAAAAAAACAGTGAAAAAAAGTGATTTTTTTCACAAGTATTTAAAAAAATGAAGTATTTAAAGCCATTTTTTGTTATCTTTTTTTGTTTTATCCTCATCGCTAAATACTTGGCATTGATTTGTCGTTTATTTGATCAAAATCGGCCAGCTAGTTTGGCAGGAATAAATTTATTTGTACATAGAGGTCAAAATTCGGGAAACAAATGTTCAGTGCGTATAAAAAAAATAATTTTTTTTTTAGAACTTTTTTAGACCCATTTTCGTCGATAGTTTTCGGTCTAATTTCACCCATTTTCGGGGTTGCACTTTAACACGGGTCACACTGTATGAAGCTCATGAATGTAATGAAGAAGCTTGTATAACAAGCCCGCAGCATCGTGCATAACTAAAAGTATAGAAGAAAACCAGAATGCCTGTGGCGAATACCAAATTAAATGTCCAGAATATTATACAGAAAAAATAAATCAAACTTACACATATACATATATAAATCAAGAAAGAAATATTACTTTAATTTGCGGAGAGAAGATTAAAATACAAGGATCAATAATAGAAACCTCTTCGTGTACAAGTGAAGAAGATATACTCACTAGCTTGCCCTGGAAACCTCAAGGAAAAATATAAAATAATCAAATTTTAGACAACTGATTTAGACAACTTAGATGAACAATTAGAATTATTGCAAAGATTAAATGAAAAATCAGAAGAAACTCATATAAAAGTATTATATAACATAGCGCCTTGTATCATGCTATTAGGTGCATGTGCACTCTATAGATTGTTCAGTTGTCTCAGGAGACGAACTTCACATCAGGCTGAGGGGTGTCAAGATGACGTAACCGCCCCACTCCACAACAAAAAAACGCTCGCACTTGACGCGACAGCCCCACCATGCGACACGCACACACATAAGGGCTCGTACACAAAACTGCGATGCGACGTCGCACCGCAAAAACCTGCGAGCTCGCACGACGCATCGCAAGAACTTACAAATTGATTCGCATCGCGCATTTCTGCGATGTTACGTCACATTTGTTGACGCCATTTTTAGTTAACTTTGAGACAGCGCGTGGGCAAGACGTATACTTAATGTAAACAAAATGACAGAGTACGATGTTGATTTTTTTATATCACTGATTGAGGAGTGCCCTGTTCTTTGGGACACTAGTAACGAAGATTATAAAAATAAATTCATTAAACAAGAAGCTTGGAAGAACGTATGTAGAAATTTATTTCCAAATTTCGAGGAAAAAGAAAACAATGAAAAAACTAAACTTGGTAAGTAGACAAATACATTTATTGCAACTTCTTTTTACTTAAGCTACCTACAAATCAAATATTCTATACATATACCACTATTGTGAATAAAAGTAATTTCTTCTTATTTCTTCGTTTTATTCGAATATTTCGTACGCGTCTTTACAAACGTCTTTTATTTCTTGTCGCCATCTTAAATTGTATCTCTTTCACACCTGTACCTAACCCTATTTACGTTTCTCATTCCTCTAACAATGTTTATCTCATTCTTTCATACATCACCTTGCATATGGTCTATCTCTCTCTCTCTCTCTCTCTCTGTTATAATGTTGCTATCCCACATATACATTTTGTCTTTGCGATGTGATCCTTTTGTACCTGTTCTATTTACTTATTACACTTATTACTTCGGTTAGAAAGCTAGCAACAATGCAAGCGACATTGTATTCTCAAATTTTTTGTAGTTGCCAGCTTAATGCCCCAACTTCACTAGCAAAGTAATCCAAATATTCGTTTCTTATTATATTTGCACTTACTACCTGACTACCTACATTCAACCGTTGCTGGAGTGGTAGTAATTCGGAATCATCTATGACCATTTCAACAGGGGTTTCTAATCCATCACGGTTAAGTACAAAGTTATGTAATACGCAACAAGCCTTGACAATGTCTATTGAAAAATCATATGACACGTTAATGGGCCGGTGAAATATTCGCCACTTATTGGCCAGTATGCCGAAAGTACACTCGACATATCTTCTTGCCCTACTCAAACGGTAGTTGAATACTCTTTGTTTAACAGACAAATGCTTGCCCGAATAAGGGCGCATGACATTATTCGAAATAGAAAAAGCTTCGTCTCCGACAAAAACAAATGGAACCGGTTCTTGAAAGCCCGGTAACGGCCTCGGTGTTGGTGTAGGCAAATCACCTCTCATCAGTAAGTCGTACAGTTTCGTGTTGTGGAAAATAGTGGAGTCGCTTTCCTTTCCATATGCTCCTATGTCCACATAGATGAATCGGTATTTCGAATCAACAATAACCAACAAAACTATTGAATTGTAGCCCTTGTAATTAAAAAAAAGTGATCCACTGTTTGGGGGACTACAAATTCGAATATGTTTCCCATCAACGGCTCCAATACAGTTAGGGAAGTTGGCTTTCTTGTCAAAGTCTGCAGCAATTTCTTCAAGCAGCTGTTGCGTTATTTTCGGTATGTTTGCATTTAAACAATGTTTCCAAATTGCGCTACAAACTAATCGTATTATCTTAGCAACTGTACTTACTCCTCGATAATAATTTAAATGTATATTTCTGAGTTCATCTCCGGTTGCTAGGAATCTGTAACATAAATAGAAAATAAAGTAAGGATTAATTTAAATAACAACTTTGAAAAGTAAAGAATACTAACCTAAAACGACATAAACATACATATATATTAATAATATATTAACAATAATATTCTTGGACTATTAACTTAGCTGCTAGCTTTACTATAAATATAATAAAATAATTTTATTTTCTTTTTTTTTGCAGGTCAATCAGTAATACAAAGATGGAGGGGGATTAAGGATACCTTTAATAAATATGAAAAAAAACTCAAAGATGCAAGTAGGTCAGGGTCTGGATCAAAAAATATTAAAGAATACCATCTATACAAACAATTGCAATTTCTGAAGAAAAATTTACAAAATGAGACGACTACCAGTATAAATGAAACAGAAAATGAGCAAGATAATCAAGAAGGTACATCTCAAAACCGTTACCAAAAACAGCCACCAAAAAGAAAGAAGGCGAGTAATAATTTTGAAGATGAGATTATAAAAAGACTTTGAAGGAACCGGAGAATAGACACATATCTTTTTTTAAAGGTATTCTACCATCACTTGAAAGATTAGATGACAATAAAACACTGATCTTTCAAAGCAGAGTTCTTCAAATTTTAACAGAATTGCATCAACCTCATGGCTACTACTATGCGAATAGCAACTACCAGGGTGGCTATCAAACTCCCAATTTTGCAACATCTCAACAAACGCCACCGATACGTCCACATTCATCTAACATACCACATCAAATTGATTCACCTAGTAATGATTTTTCTAACTCGAGCATATTAAGCACACTTTCAACGGAAGAAGACTTTGATTTTTCGTAAATTTTATCGATTGTATTATTTGGAAAACACTTTTCTTAATAAAAATTAATGTAAAGAATTATTGTTTTACTTACCGGATAGTGAGGCCAATCATTTCCAGAGGCATAACAGGAACTCTCCCCTTGTACGATTGTTTCAGAAGACATGGTGATAATAAACTTAAAAGCTCTTCGAATGAAGATATGCTCATTCTAAAATAATCAAAAAACTTTTTTCCGTCCATTTTCAAAGCTTCATATTTTTGATGAAAATAGTTCCCTTTGGGGTTCATAATAGTAATAAATGGATGAACCCAAAATCTTCTTTGTTTCTTTTGCCTGTATCTCCAAAGCAATAACAAAAGTGCACACTTCTTTTTACGATCCATGTCACGATCTAGTTATCAAAATACGTCCAGTAAGGTTGACGGTCGTCGAAAGAATGGTCACCCTGGAGGATGCCTTGCCACACGAAATCGCATCGCAGCAATTCGTATCGCAACTTTCTGCGTTGCGAATTCGCATCGCGTCGCATCGCAGTTTTGTGTACAAGCCCTAAAGCATGTAGCCGTATAAAAGGACCAGCGCAGCCGCAGACCGACAATCACGACCAGAATACTTCAACGTTATATTATCCTCGTTTAACTATTTTGTAAATGTATTGAAATAAATAAATTTTGCTTTTTAAAAAGTCTTAATAGTCTCCCAATTCGTTAACTGGCGCCCAACGTGGGGTACGTTTCGGAAAAATCAGCTAGAAAATTGCTAGAACAAATAGCAAAGTTGATTCCAACCTCTGTTCAACTCGACGGGACTTCGAATCAAAGAAACTCATGCGGACCGGACAAGAAACAATTCCGAGAAACAACTAACGGTACTTCGAACATCTGGGACTTCGAAAAATCAAGACAAAGCGGCAAACCAAACAGCGTCCTGAGAACAAAGAAACTTCCAGTAACCCGAAGAAGCCCCACAACAAAACAAGACTCTACTCCTACTCCTTCAACACCTCAAGCGGTAAACAGAAGACTAGAAGATTGAAGTCGAACTGCGGAAGACTAATGAAGACTACACTTCTGAGCTGAAGCATCATCGCCTGCCTAGTTCTGTAAGTGCATTCATATATCTTTCTGTGTGTCCTTTGAAATCCTTTCCTAGTAAAGACTAAAACAGACTCCTTAAAGAAAAGTTATAAAAGCAATTCTAAAAGAGCCAAAATAATAAAATTTTAAATTTATAGAGCCAAATAATATAATAAATTTTTAGTAACAATGGAGACCTACGAGTATAATAATGCATCTATTATGTGCGAATACGACGTTTATCCAGACAAGTTACATAATTTCTTAGATAGTGGAGGTATATTTACGAGTGCACCAACAAGTGCCCGATATTATAAAATACTCTCAAATAATGGGAAAAATAAAAGGCACAGCACTTTCGCTAATTGCTCGAACAACGCCACACCCAGCAACATGGGCAGCGTTAAGACAGGTTTTAATTAATGGATCAGGAATCCGAAAAACTCCACAAGATTATATTGATATTATCTCGAATATGCAAAAAGGTTATAATGAAACTTTTGTAGATTTTATTATGAGAATTCAAGTGATAGCAGATCGCTGCACATTTTTAGATAACTCTGAATCAAACAGAGAAGGATTAAAAACTAAAGTAAAACAAGTTATTCTTAAACATTTGACTGAAAATATGAGGTATCATTTATTCATGCCAAGCCAAGCCGTGGGATGAAATTAAAGAATATTAACATATGAATCATGCGATCTCGCCATGTTTCAACAAAAAATAAAAAGTAGCGTCCCCACGCCATATATTAAACAAAATGTACAACATAATTATATACAACCCGGTACGTCTGCACCGAATAGGCAGCAACGTCACACATACCCTAGTAGCGGATTTACACAACGCTTTAGGATGAACCCCAATAATTTTAATAATTACGCTCCACGTTATCCACAACGTGTTAATGAGCAGAAACCTCATTATAATAACAATTACCAAAATAATAATAAAAGACCATTCTCTAATAAAAATACTTATTACATTCCAAATCCCAAACAATATCAACCGCCCGATGTCAGCATGAGAACTGTACATCAGCCGGAAATCCCTTTAAAACGTAGACATGTAGAAACGAATCATGTAGAAACTAACAATAATAATAATAATGAGACGGAATATTATGAAGAGAATCGAGAGGATTTTCCCCAGGACCCAGATCAAAACGATCAAATATAGTAAATACCAAAACTTTACCGTATATTAAAATACCAACTTATAACGCCAAAGCTCTAATTCATAGGTTCTCAACGTGGGCAATTACGCCCCCTTGTGGGCGTTTGAGACTTTCGGGGCGGCAGTAGAAGACCCAGAGAAAATTAGGGGCATTGAGATGGCGCAGAGGGGGCGTGGGTAGATTAAAAATTAATATAGTCTAAAAAGGCAGTCAACAACGTAGTCAACAAGGAACCGTCTGTTATAGTTCCGGTCTGTCCGTCCGTCTGTCACTCTGTCACTGCATGTATATCTTATTCATCTTACTAATATTATAAAGGCGAAAGTTTGTTTGGATGGATGTATGGATGGATGTTTGTTCCTCTTTCACGCAAAAACTACTAAACGGATTTTAATGAAACTTTACAGTAATGTAGCTTATAGATCAGAATAACACATAGGCTATAATTTATAAAGATATTGCGTGAATTGTCCAAAATATAACGATAAATGTCATTTAAGTCTGAAAAAATTCTGCAATCTGCGAGCTATTCAGGCGTGTGCTGCAAAAACAGTTAGTGCTACATGTATATAATGTATGGTGAAAATATTTATCTTAAATAGTCCTACAAAAAATTCTGCGACACCATATATATCTATATCTTTTATGAGTAAGCCATTATTGTCAAAATAGTGAACCATAAATACAATAAAAATTGATAATTTATTTCTAATGCACATTTGGTAGTAATAAATGGATCCTTATCAAAATGAATACTTTTATCGCTTTTGGTATTTAAAGGAGATAAATTTTGTCCTTCACAATACATCATTTGGACAAATATTTTAATAGTTACGACGATGACAAACCGAACGCGCGATACTATGGTATGTTACGGTCCGACGGGCGGCGCGGCGGGCGAATGGAGCGGGGTCGGTCGCGGTGAGGTGGGAGGAGAAGTCGCTCATCGCTGAGTGCGCGACCCGAACGCGGGCATACGCGTGAGGGCAGACGTCGTTGACGGTTGTGTTCGTTTTGCGAATTTTGAAGGCACTAGCGATTTGCATTTATAGTAATTAAGTAAGGATAATGTGTATATAGTAATAGAATAATATTAGAATTATTTTTTGCCTGTCTATTAATTAGTAAGTATAAGTAGCTATAATTTTAATTGAATAAGCAGATATTGCATTTTTCACAGATGTTTTTATTTTAATTAGGTACATAGGTTGGTAATTGTTTTTTCTTGGCGTCCATTAATATTTATAGTATATATATTGTATATAGGTATAAGTAATAATAATATAGGCATAAATAATAATAATACAACGAAAGCTTGATTTTGTTTTTCAATCAGCAAATTACAATTATTTTTTATACTATTATTAGTATGTAGCTATAATTTTGATTTAATAGGCAGGTTTTGCATTTTTCAAGTATAAAAATAAAAATATCGTAGAAAAAGTACCTCCTAAGAAATAATTATGCCGCGAAAGCGTAAGTCTAATCTTTCCCAAAGCTCTAATAAAGCTCGATCTATGAAAGTAGCTAGACTTAACGAGACGTTTCCACAAGCCGAACTGCGAAGGCTTGAACAGGCGGAGCGTGAGGTAGCTCACAGAGCTGCTCAGACACCAGAGCAGTCCCAGGATCGGCGTCGACAGCACGCTGAGTATCTAGCATCTCGACGGGCTGCCGAGACACCAGAACAGTCCCAAAACCGCCTTCGGCAGCATGCTGAGTATCTAGCATCTCAACGGGCTGCTGAGACACCTGAACAGTCCCAAGCTCGACGTCAACAGAACGCTGAATATCTGGCATCTCAACGAGCTGATGAGACACCAGAACAGTCTCAAAACCGCCTTCGACAGCATGCTGAGTATCTAGCATCTCAACGGGCTGCTGAGACACCTGAACAGTCCCAAGCTCGACGTCAACACCACGCTGAATATCTGGCATCTCAACGGGCTGCTGAGACACCTGAACAGTCCCACGCTCGGCTTCTTCAGCAGGCAACTTACATAGCGTCACAAAGAGCTACAGAAACCGTTGAAGAAGCTGAATCTCGCAGACGCGCTGTTGCTGAAAGGGCACAACAGCGACGTCTAATATTCAGAAGAAACACGTGGGGGGTATTCGACAAAGCTGCATTTGAGTACGACGAGACACTTGATTACGGAAGCCACAATCTTATAAAAATAGAACCTATGAACAAAGAATGTAGATTTTGCGGTGCTCTTAAGTGGAAAGAAGAAGCTGCGGGCATGTGTTGTTCAGGAGGAAAAGTAGCTCTTGCTTCAATAGATGAGCCAGTTGAGCCGCTTAAAGAACTTTTCTCTCATGAAACAGATGAGTCTCGCCGTTTCCTAAAAAACATAAGAAAATACAACACGTGCTTCCACATGACATCTTTTGGGGCGGATAATATTGTTTCTATGCCAGGATTTTGTCCGACTTTTACAATACAAGGGCAAGTATACCACACAATTGGATCTTTGCTTCCTGCTACCAATACGCAACCAAAATTTTTGCAAGTTTATTTCATGGGCGATGAGGAAGCACAAGTTAATAGGCGTTCTGAGTACGTGCAAGGTTTGGATAGAAACACGGTTCAAAAAATACAACAATAACATAATCACAACATTTTAGTACATGAATTTAAAATGGCTAAAGATAGAGTGACTAGCGATAATTACAAGGTTGTAATACACCCAGATCGTGTACCACGTGGTGAACATGAAAGAAGATTCAATGCCCCGACCACAAATGAAATAGCTGCCTTAGTAGTTAGTAGTGAACAAACTGCTTCTCGGGATATCGTTATTCAGGCGCATGATGACCGGCTCACTAGAGTTCCGGACACTCATAGATTTTATGACGCTCTCGAGTACCCGATAATTTTTTGGAAAGGACAAGAGGGGTACAGTTTTGATATTCCTCAGACAAACCCAGTTACAAAACAACCCATACCAAATAAAAAAGTGTCCTGTAAAGACTTTTATGCGTATCATATGATGGTACGTCGCAACGATTTTAATTTATTACTTCGATGTAGACTTCTCCTTCTTCAGTTTTTGGTGAACATGTATGTCAAAGTGGAGAGTGAGCGCTTAAGGTTTATTGCCTTGAACCAAACAAAACTGCGAGCAGAAAATTATATACATTTACAAGACGCGATAAGGAATGATGCGGATTTGAATCCAAATAACTTGGGTCAAATGGTAATTCTCCCGTCGTCATTTGTAAATAGCCCGAGATATCTTCATGAATACACGCAGGATGCGTTCACATACGTGCGTAACTACGGGAGGCCTGATCTATTTATTACAATGACATGTAATCCCGCCTGGCCAGAAATCACTACAGAGCTCATGCCAGGTCAAAATTCAACGGACAGACACGACTTAACAGCCAGAGTATTTAAAATAAAAGTTCAAAAGTTGGTTGCTCTACTTACAAAAGGTAAAATATTTGGTGATGTGAAGTGCTTCATGTACTCGATTGAATGGCAAAAAAGAGGTTTGCCTCACGTGCACTTACTGCTGTGGTTGATGGAAAAATTACGCCCTAATCAAATTGACGAAGTCATAAGTGCGGAGATACCAAATCCAGAAACTGATCGAAAGCTCTATGATACTGTGACCAAAAATATGATTCACGGTCCCTGTGGTGCACTAAATTCGTCATCACCTTGCATGAAGGAAGGAAAATGTACCAAAAAATATCTAAGGGCGCTTTTAAAAGATACTCAAACCAACGACAAAGGCTATCCTCTGTACAGGCGTAGAGCACCAGAAGATGGGGGCCGCACGATTATTCAAAAAACCCGAGGTCACGAAGTTTTGGTTGACAATAGGTGGATTGTCCCATATTCTCCTCTGCTCTCTAAAATTTTTAATTGCCATATAAATGTAGAGTTCTGCAATACGGTACAGGCGATAAAATATATTTGTAAATATATTAATAAAGGCAGCGACCAGGCTATTTTTAACATCCGACAGCAAGGGAATGTTAATGTTGACCCGAGAGATGAGGTGCAAACATTTCGAGCCGGTCGATATGTTAGTAGCAACGAAGCAGCGTGGCGGATCTTGGGTTTGCCTCTGCATGAGAGATACCCAGCAGTCACTCATCTTGCGGTACATCTGCTCAATGGTGAGCGGATTTACTTCACTGAAAACAATTTTAGAGAGAGAATGGCCGCACCACCTAAAACGACGCTAACTGCATTTTTCCTGCTTTGCCAAAATGACGCATTTGCAAAAACATTACTTTATGTTGATGTACCCCGCTACTATACATGGAACGTGTCGTTAAAAGAATGGAAACGTCGTTTACAAGGAACCCCTGTCGACGGTTGGCCAGGTGTGAAGGCAGGAGATACTCTTGGGCGCATTTACACAGTGCACGTCAGTAACTTTGAATGTTACTGTTTGCGAATGCTGCTGAATGTAATACAGGGCCCCACTAACTTCTTGGATCTAAAAACAGTTGACGGTCAAGAACTTGAAACTTTTCGACAAGCGTGTGAGAAGTTGGGGTTGTTGGAAGATGACAACCACTGGGATGCCACAATGGAAGAGGCCGTGCTGTGTCGTTCTCCTTCCCAAATAAGAGAGCTGTTTGCACTATTAATAACCACTTGCGGTTTATCTAATCCTCTACAACTATGGGATAAGTATAAAACTGCGTTATCAGAGGATATCTTGCACAGATTTGAAAGGATGAATCAAGTCAACGATGATCTAAGTTTGAATGAAGCACTGACACTTATAGAAGACAAAATAATAACGATTTCCGGAAAGAAATTGTCCGATTTCGGTATGCCCACACCACAGCGACGAGGAGAGCTGTCGACCGATTTGATTAAAGAACTAAGCTACAATACCGCTTTATTAGATGCCCAGGTCAGCGAAACTGAGCCACGCCTGCTGCCAGAGCAAAAAGAAATTTATGACAAAATATCACAACGAGTTGAGCTTGGTGAAGGCGGCCTTTTTTTTCTTGATGCTCCGGGCGGTACAGGTAAAACTTTTTTGCTTAATTTGCTTCTAGCGAAAATTCGTAAGGACCGTAATGTGGCATTAGCTGTGGCATCCTCTGGGATCGCTGCAACATTACTAAGTGGTGGAAGGACGGCACACTCGGTTTTTAAATTACCTCTTAATCTGGCAAGTGAAGAAACCCCAATGTGCAACATCAGTAAGAGCAGTGCCCGCGGTGCCCTGTTGCAACAATGTAAGCTAATCGTGTGGGACGAGTGCACTATGTCACACAAACGCGCCATCGAGGCGCTTGATCGCTGTCTACAAGACATTCAAAGCAATCGAAAGTTGATGGGTGGTGTGGTAGTTTTATTGGCAGGGGATTTTAGACAGACTTTACCTGTTATCGAGAGAGGCACTGCAGCAGACGAAATTAGCGCATGTCTAAAAACATCATATCTGCGGACCCAAGTTGAAAAGCTTTATCTTACCACTAACATGCGAGTTCAATTATTCCACGATGTCGAGTCAGGAGCATATGCTCAAAAACTCCTAGAAATTGGTGAAGGCCGCCTGGACACCGACCCAGAAGGTATGGTTCTTTTCACACATCAATTTTGTCATGTTGTGGAGTCGGAAGACGAACTAATTGATCAAGTTTTTCCGAATCTGCAACAATATATTTATAACGAAAATTGGTTGTGTGAAAGAACCATACTGGCTCCAAAAAATGAGACTGTTTCGAAAGTAAATAAAAAAATCTTGGACAAAATAACTAGCGAAATATTCGTGTATAACTCCATCGACACAGTTATGTCATCCGATGACACTACAAGTTATCCCGTAGAGTTCCTAAACTCTTTAGAGTTGTCCGGGGTGCCATCACACAAGTTGGAATTAAAGGTAGGTGTACCTGTTTTGTTAATGCGTAACCTGGACGCGCCAAGATTATGCAACGGCACTCGGTTGCAAGTTAACGAACTAGGGAGGCACATTGTGAAGGCCACAATTTTAACTGGAGAAGCCAAGGGAGACAATGTTCTTATACCGCGCATTCCAATCATACCCAACAACTTGCCATTCAATTTTAAACGCCTGCAGTTCCCATTGAAAGTCGCATTTTCAATGACGATCAACAAATCGCAGGGTCAAACCTTAAAGGTAGCAGGCATACATTTGGGCACGCCATGTTTTTCTCACGGTCAGCTCTATGTGGCTTGCTCACGTGTTTCCAAAGCGAAAAATCTGCATGTTTATGCTGAAGGAAAAAAATCGCTAAATATAGTTTATAGAAGCATACTGCAGTAGCTACCTATAGGCCTATGATTAGGGGTTTGCAGTGCTTAATTACTGTATTTCTTATGTTGACAATATTGTTACGTTATTACAGTGCGAATGTAACATCTCAATATTGTCAGACTGTTATATTTTTCAAATACGACCCAAAAATTATGTATGTTATAATTTTAATGTCATAATGTTAGTTCTTTTCACGCTAATATAAGCTACTCGAAATACTAATACTGCGCACACGAAGTCGCGGGCACCAGTTATTGATACATAAAGACCTTGCTTTTATTCGAATTACACGCAGACGAAGTCGCGGGCAAAAGCTAGTGTTAAATATCTCCAACCTATATAAAGGCAATGATTGTTCATTTTATTTTCATTAGCATTATCGCGCGCAATTGAGAACAGGGTTTTAGAAGTTAATCTTTTACTCACGTATCTGTAAAGTGCAAACCATGTCGGAAGCAGAAAAGAAGGATTGAAGGAAAAGAAGAAAAAGGATTATATTAAATACGGACTTATCGAAAATCCTACAAATCCATCATCGCCATTGTGCCTTATTTGTAAAAAAACATTTTCAAATGAAGCGATGAAGCCTTCTAGGCTTCAAGATCATTTTAATAAAACACACCCGAAAAGGAAGACAAAGATGTGACCTATTTTCAAGTCATGAAAAAGAAGTACGAAATTCAGCCAACTATATCAAAACTTTTTTCATCAGCTTCTAAGCAAGACGATGACGGACTTCGAGCTTCGTACAATATCTCATTGTTGATTGCTAAAACAGGGAAACCACACACTATTGGGGAAGATTTAATTTTACCAGCAATAAAAGAAGTAATAACCACTGTACTCCATAAACCAGCTGCAGATATTATCCGAAAAATCCCTTTGAGCAATATTTCTGTGTAAAGACGAATTGATGAGATGGCTAAAAACATTGAAGAATCATTGTGCAATTATCTGCAGACTTGTCAATTTTCAATTCAGCTGGATGAGTCCACTTTACCCACCAATGAAGCATTGTTATTGTCATACGTGAGGTTCATTAAGGATGAGAAAATATGTCAAGAACTATTGTTTGCTACAAATTTGGACACGGATACAAAAGGAGAAACTATATTTAATACTCTGGAAAAGTTTTGTGCCGAAAAGGAAATTCTTTAAATAATATTTTGTCAGTTGCTACGGATGGCGCACCGGCTATGACAGGGCGTCACAAAGGCTTCATAGCGTGCATAAAAATAAAGTTCCTGACGTGCTTGCTGTGCATTGCGTAATTTATCGCCAGCATTTGGTTGCTGGCGGCGAAAAATCTGAATGAACGCCTCCATATATCACTGCAATATGTCATCAGATCAGTTAATAAAATCAGAAGTAACTCGTTGAATGACAGATTATTTAGTCAGCTTTGCATTGCCAATGATGAAGATTTCTGATTGACTGCTGCTTCACACAGAGGTGCGCTGGCTGTCAAAAGGTACTTGCTTGAATTGATTTTACAATCTGTTTGGATTTGTGATAGAGTTCCTAGAAAACAAAGACCCAGAATTGCGCGACAACCTCATCTCATCAAAGAACGATATTGCGTACTTGACAGACCTGTATAAATTGTTTAATGATGTCAACCTCCAACTTCAATGTGATGATTTAAACTTGATTAAGACAAAAAATAGCATTGCTGCTTTCGTATCCAAACTACTGTTATACAAAAGAAATATCGGCAGACGGGAATTCAATAACATCCCAAATTTATCAGGAGTATCATTCAATAACGACGACTTGCTTGTTTACTGTCAACACTCCACAGAGATTTCAAGGAACGATTCCAGGACGTTTTGAACATGGACATACCAGACTGGGTTTTGGATCCTTTTTAAAATGTTAACACAGCAGGATCATCCCAGTTAGAAGAAGAACTAATAGAACTGACGACAAATGAGGAATTAAAAATTAAATTCAAGAATGGCTACCAAGAATTTTGGCTGCAGAAGCCGATTTCACAACTGTACCCAGGATTATGGTTGATTGTTCAACGATTTCTTATAGCATTCCCATCTTCCTATTTAGCTGAACGTGGATTTAGTGTTGTAGCAACGTTGGTAACTAAAAAGAGAAATCGGCTTCAAGTTACTGAACGCGGCGACTTACGGTTGTTTTTAAGTAAAACGGAGCCTAATATTAACAAACTCCTTAAGATGCATCAAATTCAACCTTCTCATTAGTTATGTCATAAATTCATGTCTATTGAATGTCAAAAAAATATTCCTCAATATAACTAAGCATGCGTTTTAATTGCTCCCATTGAAACATTATTCTTTCATCTTCATTTTAAACTCAGAAATAGGATAGGGGTCATATTCCTATCTTACGACTATAATATAATATCTAACGTTAAAATATAATCATGGCAATAGCTGTTTTAAATTCGCGACAGATGGTAAGTAAAATTAAGATGGGGGCTCTAGAAAAAAACATAATCTCAAAGTGGGCGGTGAGCAAAATAAGGTTGAGAAACTATGGGCTAGACCAATAAAAGAATCTATAGTACCTAATCTAATTAAAAGTAAAGTCGGTAAAAGAAAATCTAAGAAAGATATTAAATACATTGATTATATGTCAGATCAAGAAGATTTTTCTACTTTTTATGGTGACATAGCTGATTCAGATAATTAGTCAGAAGGACAAGAAGGAATAACATCAGAAGATGAGTTGCTATCGGAGTCGGAGAATCAGCGACGAGAATAAAAAAATCCAATTCAAGAAAAGAACGGCCAAAAAATAAAAATTCCGGTGAACAGTATATAACAAATAAAGGTGTCGTTGTACCAGCTATAACTGTATTGGCTTATCCTTGTTTTGGCAAAAAAATGTGGCAACGACTGTGGGTCTCTGTCTGAAGAAGGAAGAGAAAGCTTATTTTTTTTTTTTGGAATCTTGATAAAACACGTCGCCGTGATTGGTTAGTATCCCTGCCTCAAAAAGAAAATATTAAACGGAAATGTACCGATTCTATTAAGCGCAACTATACTATCAAATATTTTATCAACGAAGGATAAGGTAGAAGATTTGTTTGGCAACAATTTTTAGCAGCCACTCTGAACATTTCTGATAAAACAATTTACAGTATTGTAAAAAATGCTTCTTGGGGATGTGCACGAGAAGATATGAGAGGGAAATGTGAGCAACCAAATAAGACTAAAGAATCCACTATAGATGCCGTTCACAGGTTCATCAAAAATTTACCAGCTGTACCTTCACACTACTATCGTCAAGACTCAAGCAAAGTTTACCTTCCACAAGAATACAAAAATGTCACCAACTTGTATAAACTTTACAAACAGCATTATGTGGATCAGGGCGTGGACGTAGTTAGTGATAGAATTTTTCGTAAAATATTTCAAGATAATTTTAACATTGGATTCCATGTACCTAAAAAAGATAAGTGCCTTGTTGAAACACCGGCTCCCGGTATAAACATGTTCGCCGCAACTGTTGACATACTGGGAGCCGGTATGGGTAAGTGTGTTCTGTTATTCGCTCTAAAGAACGTCATTGTATATCACCCTATCCTTTCTAACACGTTACAAATGCATAAAGAAGAAACAGGCCGAATAGTGACGCCAAAACTCGCGCAGCTTTAGTGAAAAAAATTTAAACATGAGTCATTCAAAACTCCGCCATCGCTTAAGTGACTACTTATTTGTTGTGTTGGTGAAAACTTGTTTTTATCATAAAGTGATTCACTGAATATTAAAAGAAACGATGGAAGGGTAAGTAATTATTGATTATATATACTAATTATATAATAGTTCTGTTAATTTTCACTAAAAATCGGTCTGTAACTATCAACTTGTTCAATTTCGAACGCGTAATGACGATTTTATTGTCATATTTCAACCAGAAATGGATAAAAAGGCAAGTTGATGTTAGATTTAAAACGTAAAACTAATTCGTTTTGATATATTTCATAGGTAACATTAAATTTCTTTCAAAAACATGAAAATATGTAATGAAATATGGGAGTACGTAGTATCATCCGGGAGCCGGTTACGTCAACAGCATACGTATGACAGCCATGTTTTTGTGTTTCTGGGATGCTACCTAAGTATGGATATGCCTCAGGAATATTTTTGTATGCATTAAAATTTTAATTTATTTTTTATTTTCGCACTTTTTTCGTTATCGGTTTTTCTTTTGGATTTTGTATTGAGCTAATTTTGTTTTAATTGAAGAAAATAACATGTTTGCACTTTTTTTTATTTTTTGCATTATTTGTTTCTTTTTTCGCTGTTTGCACTAGCTTTTTTTCTGCTTTTTTATATAAGAAGACAACGACGATCTCGGGGACGACGTGGAAGTGGAGCGACTACGCGCGGGGGTCGAGGTGGTGCACAGGGCAGGGGCCGTGTCGGCACGCGCGGCGGTCGTGGTTCTGGTACTGCATGTCTTGGTGCTGGTACTGCTGGTCTTGGTGCTCATAGGCCTTCAGTTTCTGACTCGTAATTGCGTCTTATTTTTACTAACAAAATGCTTATAAATATTATTATTATTAATAATGAATAAAGTATTTTAAACAATTAATTTATATTTTAGTGTAACTATTGGAGCGTTGCAGAGCTTTGACGAGGTCCATGCTATGGAAAGGCCACTCCACGAAAGCAGGAGGAGGGAGCTGCCGCCAGTGAGAACAGTACCTGAAGGGTAAATTAATGTTAAATTATTATTCTGCCGTCATAACAAAAAAAGACGCATCTACAGTTTTTTTCGAAATTGAGTTATATATATATTTGGAATCAGCAAAAAAAGACGCATCTACTAGAATTTTTATTACTATACGGAATGAAGCACAGCCCTATTTAACCATAGTGAAATAAGACAGATCTGCAATAAGAAATTATAACCACTAAATAGAAAAGACGCTTCTGATAAAAACTAAGTTAAAAAGACGCATTTAAGTAGAAGCGTCTTATTTATTTATAAAAATTGTACTTGCTCATAAAAAGAAAAGACGTTTCTGCATGATCGTAAGAAGAAAAGACGCTTCTGCGCAGATGCGACATTTCATCGTAGTATGACTACTACCAACTCTAGACGCATGTGGCAGTCGCGTCTATTCTACTTAGTATTGGTTAGTGGGCGGGGCTGGGAAGGGGAGCGTTTTGTCAGTTGCGTCCAGACCGTCGAAGGGGATACCCGCGCGCGCAGCTCCGCGATACAGATTTACGTCAACATGGTAAGTCAAAATTCAAAAGCGCGCGGTTTATTTACGCTGCATGTGCAGTGTTTAGAGGCATACGAAAGACACACTGCGTTTACATCTGTTTAACGTAATTATATTTTATTCAATCAACATGGAAATGCAAACCTAGTGTGCCTTTCTATCTAACGGATGTATTAGTACAGTGGTAGATGTATTATATATTTACCACTAGTTAGGTAGATAATATCTTCACATAATCAGCTGTTTTTGTCAGACAATGAAAATAAATCTTCCACTACATCTGCTCTACAAGAACCTACGCCGATTACTTCCCATAGTGAGCCGACATCCTTGATCCATTTCATTACAATTGTCACAGCCATTTAACAGTGACATAGATTTTGACTCCGACGATTCACTTTTTGATAAAGATTACGTTCCTTCAAGTATAGAGCTACTACAAAATTCTCATGATTCAATTTCTGCAGATTTTATCCCCAATTCACAATCGCGTAATATGACTGTTCCGGAATCACCTGAAGTCTCAGACTATGAAAATGAGCCACAAAATTTAACAAAGAAAGGAGAACCTAGAAAGCGTAAGAAGTTTAATGAGTCACAGGCGCAGAGAAAACAAATGGAAAAACTGAGAGATATGGAGACTAAATATGTGCATAAGCATGTCATACCTATTTTACAGAAGAAACACGAAAAAATATCAACTTTCTCTTTAGAAATATGTCTTGGAAAGAGCAGCAATATTTCATTATAAATAATACATCTATAGAATAGATTAAGAGAAAAACCGTTACTGGTGAAAACCGAAAGCTGCCACGAGATGTAACCATTTCTTATTTTCTGTCAACTGAAATAGGAACTAAACTGAATGTTTGCAAAACCTTTCTAGAAACTTTGGGTCACAGTCGTAATAATGATAGATCTGTCAGGACAGCCTACAACGTAACAGGCAACACTGCCCCGGTGGATAGACGAGGAACCAATCCTAACCCAAAAAAGGTCGACGATTCTATAATTGTGGAACATATAAACTCATTTAATCCATCAATATCTCACTGCAGACGAGAGCACGCTCCAAATAGAAAATATCTTTCATCTGATCTAACTGTGACTAAAATGTATAATGATTTTTGCGAAAAGCAAAACATGAATGAGCTTCCCAACAATCAACAGATATCTAATGATTACTACAGAAAAGTTGTGAAAAAATTAAATATATCTTTTACGAAATTGGGCAACGAAGAATGTGAGACTTGTGAAAAATATTTTATTCATAATCCAGAGCACTATGAAAAATGACACAGAAACTGCCAAGAATGCGGGGATTACGAACGGCACCGGGAAAAATTTATATCAGCCAGGGATGCCTACAAAACGGATGTTCAAAAACAAAATATAGCGAACGCTAATTCTGATGAAGCTTATTATGCGGTTGATTTGGAAAAAATAATTATGCTGCCTCGCCTTGAACAATTTAAAATTGTTCTGTTTTGTCCGAGATTAATCGTTTTTAACGAAAGTTTCGTACCAATTGGAGACAAAAAAAACAACACTTCGTCTCAAACCTACTCCACGATATGGCATGAAGCTGTCTCAGGTCGTAAAGTGAATGACATAACCAGCTGTTTCAGAGCTTTTTTTCAGGCAAATAGAGATTTGAAACATATTGTTCTCTGGTTGGACAACTGTGCAGGGCAAAATAAAAATTGGACTTTATTTTCGTATTTGCTCTTTCTGGTCAATTCAGTCGAAGTTAATTATGAAACGATTACTTTAAAATATTTACAAACCGGCCACACGCACATGGCTGCAGACGAATTCCATCACCAGGTGGAATTGTCTATGAAAAAAATGAAACAGTTGTATGATTTTGAGGACTTTCACCGAGCAGTATTGAGCACCAGAAAAAATATAACAGTAAAAGTAATGAATGTGGGTGATTTTTGTGATTTTCAAGATTGTTCTTCAGTATACAAACTGCAAAATTCTTCACCGAGAGCATATTTGAGTGATATGTGTACAGTAACATTTACCCGAGGCACCCACGTTCTGCGCTATAAGACTGACTTTTGTAAAGAGGAAGAGTACACTCTTGACTTTTTGAAAGTAAAAAATATAAAATGTGGAGTACCACCACCAAACCCCAAGACGGAATATTTTACATTTTACATTATAGGCATTACGCACGAGCGCAAGTCAGCAATCATACAACGTCTGACACCCTTAATGCCTAACAACCGAAAATTATTTTGGTATGATCTACCAACTAATAATAATAGTGTTGATCTCACTCAAAATGATGAAGACTGATATTTTTATTCTTAATTTTTTTCCCAATAGGTTAAATACACCAGGGTATTAGAAATAAGCATAACTTACAGTCTATTTTTTATAAAAAATTTATTAGAATTAAGGATTAAGGAAAGTTCCTACTTAAAAACTAATTTTAGGTTTATGTAAGAGTTATTATCAAAATACGGCGGAGCCAAAAAGTGTTTTTTAATTGATAAAAAGTTATGTTAAGTTTTAGAATTGCTCATATTTTCTTTTTCAAATATAAAATAATGTCTTCTCTAAAATATGTCTTTTATTACGTACGTTTTTCTCCTTTAAACTGAAGAGCTGTGCTAATATGATTCAAAATTAATGGTTATAAGGTTTAAAATGTTATTTTAAAATAGGGTATAGGGATGTTTTTAGTCAAGTATTTTTCAAGTTCTTCGAAAAAATTTAAGAGATACTAAATTGAAAAGCAGTATCTGGCTAGAAATGACTTTATTATTTAGTTATTTAAATCCTGGTTTCGTAATAAAACTAAGTAGAAAAGAACGCTACATAAATTACTAAATTGAAAAGTCGCATCCAGCCAGACGCGACTTTTCATTGTAGTACATGTATGTATATTATATTATTACATTGATTGTATGTTTTACGATTTTTTTTGAATATTTTTTACTAGGAAGAAAAGGAAAATGTCTAATATTTACAATAAAAAAATAATTTATTCATACTTTTTATTTACAACGTAAAAGATTTAGTTTACACACGCATTATTGAATTTCTAAATTAAGTTTTTTTTTATTATCTTACAAGCAGCTAATTTTTATATTTAAGCAACACAAAACATTTTTTTACTCTGATTGAAGCTCAGTGTAGATGCGTCTTTCTTTCTTATGACGGCAGTATTCTATAGCAATTGTTTCATTATGCTGGTATATGGTAATAAAATTAACACTTTTTTGTAGATCCCAATCCTTATGGTCGTCCTTACAAGAAATGCCGAAAGAAACGCCTCCCCCTCCACGAGTAAAGAGCCTCTGATGTGCTCGGCTCCACCATCTCCGGCTCTGTAATTATACTGTTATTTTTAAAATTTTCAAATGCAATTAGTTATCAACCGTAACAATTAACATGGAATACTTATATTTGCAGGTATGTTGAATGTGGTGGGAGCGGGCAGTCAACTCCCCGAATTACCGCTGTAAAGAGACCCGCGTAAGTTTTCATTTATTTTATTTGTTACTAAAATTTTATTTTATGGGAAAAAAAATATTTACAATAACACTGCTCTTTTTGTTGTTACAGAAATAATGACTCTACTGGAAAGGGCGAGGCGGTTCCGGCTTCGAGGCGGTGCTTGTAAGTTCAAAAATGAGCAAAATTATATTTTTAGTTATTGCGATACCGGTACTGATTTTCTTATTTTCTAAGGATTCCACCAGTCAGGGCTTCATCTTCATCATCAGCCGTCAGGGCTCGTCCTTTGAGGGACGAGGACATTGCCCAAATCCTGAATAATTATGGTAAGTAAATATTTAAAAATTATGGGCATCATCTGTTTACATAGGTAAAACAGACTATAGTATATTATTATTATTATTTACACAGGCAGTGAAGAGGATGCTGACAGCGACGATGAAGATGAAGATTTAGTTCAGCCAGTGATGATGCCTAGGAGGGCTGAAAGACTTTTTATGTCTGAGGAAGAGACTGAGGTGCCACCGAAAAACGTAGCCATAGGTTTTGAGTGGCCGCCTCAACTTTCCTCCGGCCTGCAGCCCCAACCTAGCGCCCAGCCCGAGCCCGAACCCAACGCCGAGCCCGAACCCAACGCCGACCTCGAAGCCACCGCCGAACCATACAATAAATTTGATTTTAGGTAGAGAGGGTTTCCAGAATCTCAAATTCCTCCTGAATTGAGAAAGGAACCTTTCTCCGAGATTAATTGTGGTCCCACAGTTCCATTGACGAGCCCATATGAGGCATTTACTACTATATGGGATCGCCAAATAATGGAGCACATTTCAGTGGAGACAAATAAATATGCTCAGCAAGAGGTAACGGCCATGATTCATCAGGGACTACTTTTGCCAACCAGTCGCATCACGCGATGGCGGGATACGAATCCAGATGAGCTGTACGTGTATTTCGCAATACTCCTCGCGACTGGGATTATTGTGAAATCACGTGTAGACTCATACTGGAATACAGCCCAGGATTAACTATCTTCTCCTGGGTTTTCGGCAACGATGAGCTTTGACCGTTACTTCCTGCTTTCTAAATGTCTCCACTTCTGTAATAATGATGACTGCAACCCACACACAATGACGCGATCGGAGGCAAAGCTTTTTAAGGTGCGTCGTATTACAGACCATCTTAACCAGCGGTTCCAACAGTTATATATTTTATCTCAAAATATTGCATTAGACGAAAGTCTGACACAGTGGAAGGGTTGGTTAGATATTAATCAATTCATCCGAAATAAAGCAGCCACAGTCGGAATCAAAACCTACGAGGTTTGTGAGTCCCAGAATGGCTACTTGTGGCGGTTTGAAGTGCACGTAGGGCATGACGAATTTCCACGAGATAGTCCTTTGTCTGGGGTTGTGCCGGCACTTGTGCTTAAACTTCTCAATGGTCTTGAGCACAAGGGCCACACGGTTTGGATGGATAACTTTTATAACTCTCCTGCGCTTGCGCGACAGTTAAAGGTACGGGGGTTTGACTGTGCTGGTACTCTCCGCTTGAACCGTCAGTTTGTTCTCACTGAACTGGCTAATCTGACCAAGGGAGCTTTGGCTGTAGGTCAAGTTCGTGGATGCACTTCAGGCGATGTGGATCTGGTGGTATGGCGAGATAAGAACCTCGTTTCTCTTATCTCGACGTACCATGGGTTAGCAACGGTGAAGTGTGGCGACGTACTAAAGCCCTCAATAGTACCCGATTACAATGTGTGCATGGGAAGTGTTGATCGCAAAGATCAAATGATTGCCATGTACCCACTAGAAAGGCGGCGTAATCGGGTGTGGTACAAAAAGTTTTTTAGACGACTGTTAAATGTTAGTGTCCTGAATGCGTTCATACTCCTCCGCACACAGCGACCTCTTACCCACCGAAGGATCCGCGAAACTTTGGTAAGGGAATTGGTCGCAAAACACAAGCCACCTTCACCCTCAGCAGGTACAGCTGGACCAGTGGGACATTTTCCGGCTCGGTATGACTTTCTGGCCGGAAAACAACACGAACGCCAGCGCAGATTTTGCGTTGTATGTAAAAAACGTACAACTGCATATTGCAGGCAGTGCAACGTTCCACTGTGCGTGTTCACCTGCTTTGAGCCACATCACTCTTAACAGAGGAGGTTCTTTTCAAAACTTGACTATTCCACTTGCGACCAAAGTGGATTTTTTATTTTTTTTAAGTTGGTAACATTGAAATCTATATACATCGAAAACAAAATCCTAACAAAACGTGATCAATCCACTAGAAAAAAACATTTCAAAACGCATGATTTCGACAAAAGTAGATTATTCCTCTTCGAATTAACATGTTCAAAATAAGGATTTTAAAATTGCAACAAAACATGATTAATCCTGAAGATATTTTTTTTATTACTAGAAATTGTAACAAAACATGTTTTTTCCTCATATTTTTCAGGTAGTTTAAACTTTTAAAGTTTTTATGTTCTCATTGGTGCTAAATCTGCCAAGTTTTTGAAAGGTTGAGTCAGGCTTGAAAGGGCAAGAACCCAGAGCCGTAAAACGTTTAAAAAAATCCTATTTGACATCTCATAGCTTGACAGTGAGTGACGTAAATTATTTTGTCAAAAATTTTGTCTGTCGCGGTCAGTTGCAGTTCTCTATATTATATTGTATTATCAGCTATGGTTGCAGTTTATTATCCTTTTGTGTTGCGAATTGTGTTTTCTGCATTTCGAGGATCAAAATAATTGAGAAATGGAGTGTCAAACAACAGTACAAGATATTAATACAGGTTCAAGAAGTAGAAAGCGCCGACGACAAAATCGAACGAAGTAAGTTTTTGTGTTTAAACTTAGCTACGAATCTATTGTCATAAAATTTCTGTGATTATGCGTTAATTCAATGTAATTTTTTATAAACCTGGTCTATATTTTTGCTTCAGGGACTACTCGGACTGTGACCCATGTGCACTTGCATTTGAGAAGCCTTGTAATCATAGCGAAAAGAGCAAATTTCATTGCAACAAATTCGCAAGGCGAGATATTTTGAAAAATCGTAAGGCATTGTACAAAAACCAATTCAAAGTGGAGCAGGATGCTTATTTGTCGAGGTTAATTTCGGTATATGAACCTGTTCGTCGTCGTAACAGTAAAACAGCTCCCAAGAAACCCAGACCTAAGCAAAAATCTGCCACTTTTTTTCTACTGAAAAATGGTCATCCTAAGGGAGTATGCAAGAGATTTTTTTTAAACGCCTTAGGATTAAACAGAGGAAGAGTGGATATTCTTGTGAAAAGACTAGGCAATGGGGATGTGATAAGAGAAAATAGAGGTGGAGACCGAAAAAGCAAGAAGTCAGCACATGTCAAGCAGAAGATTATTGATTTTATTAATAAGTTTGAAGCTGCTGAATCCCATTATAATAGGTCAAAATCCAAGCGTATATACCTAAGTTCAGAACTAAGTATAGCTAAACTAAGAAAAATGTACAATGATACAGTAGAGATTTCATTCAGAGCTAAAAAATCTTTTTTCAGATCAGTGTTTATAAAAAACTTTAACATTGGGTTTCAGTCTCCATCGTCAGATGCATGTACTTATTGTACATTGCTAAAAAATAAAATAAAAAAAGCTACAGGTACGGAAAAAGTAAATTTAATGACTGAAAAAAGAATCCATAGCAAAAGGGCAAGAGCATTTTATGACTTAATGAAAGAAGAACAAGAAGGTTCTTTAACATTCTGTTTTGATCTGCAACAGGTGCAGCCGCTCCCCCGCACTCCGATTCAAGAAGCATTTTATAGTAGACAGATTAGCTTTTATGTATTTTGCATTGTAGCAAAAAATACATTAAATCCTATTTTCTATAATTGGACTGAAGTACAAGCAAATAGGGGCGCAATAGAAATTGGTTCTGCCTTACTTGATTTTTTAAAAACTCATGATTTTGACGGTATTCATACTATCAGGTTGTTTTGTGATGGCTGTGGGGGCCAAAACAAAAATTCCCATATTGTGCATTTACTATTGTTTTGGCTCCAAAAGCTGTCACCAGAAAATGTAGAAAAAATACAATTATTTTTCCCAGTCAGAGGACATAGCTTCTTACCCGCTGACAGGGTTTTTGGACGTGTAGAAAAGGAACTCAAGTGTCATCCAATTACAACAACCTCAGAAGAATACATACAATATTACTCTCAGTTTGGAACAGTAAAAAAATTAGGAATTGATTGGAAGTTATATAATATTAAAGAGTTGGAAAAAGTTTACAAAAAAGTTACAGGTATACAGAATTTAAAAAGAATAACTTTTATTAAAACTATTAATAAAAGAAACCAACGTCAATGTCACATTAAAACTTTTGAAAATTACATGTTTATATCGGATGTTTCATTGTCAGATGTCAAAATTAACCCTTTTTAAACGACAAACAAGTCGGGTTAATCTTGATTTAACCGAATTGGTAATAGAAAAACACCTGACTTTAAAAAAGAAAAATGATGTAAGAAACCTGCTTGTGAAACAATTTGGTGAAAATTGGGCAGAAAACCAGGAGCTCTCCTGGTATGTCAATATTATAAATGGTTGCAATAATTATTCTGATAGTGATGAAGAAGATGCTTGTGACAATGATGAACAATGTGATTGCCTTGAACATGAAACGGCTGTTAGAATTTAAGTAAGTATAAAATAAAAAACATTTTTTTAATATTGCATTAGTTTTATTTATTTTATTTCAAGATGAAAATGAGGTTAGTGAAATAAAATATTACTTAGTAAAGAACGATTTTAAATTAATGTGAACAAAATAAGATTAATCCATAATGGTTTGAATCAAAACTAGATTATTCCTATAGAACACATAACAAAACTTGATTATTCCAATCAGCCTCGTCAAAACTTGATTATTCCATTTTAAGATTCTGGATTTATTCAATATTATAATAATGCTAAAATTTTGAAACTCATACGAAATAATCACTATTCTTGTTGTATATTATAATTCACCAACATTTTATGTTAAACATGTAACTCTGTTCTTAAAATTATATTTCTTTAAATTATACAAAGATCCAAAAAGTGGAATAGTCAAGTTTTGAAAAGAACCTCCTCATTACAGTTACATATCACACAAACACTACCTATACGCACAGCTACTCAGGACGCAGTTCAGTGGGAATAAAAGTATATTCGTCCAAATCGTGGAACAATAAGACAATTACGGCTATATATTTATTTATGTATTCGTAAGTAATATTTTTACGTATTTAATTATTTATTTACGTAGGTTTCATTTTTATTAAAAATATCTATCTATCTATATTTATTATTATTGGCAATATTTTGGGTAAAATATATAATTGTAGTTCCCACGGTTGCAATATGCTGGTTGCAATACGCCGCTACAGTGCAACCAAACCAACCAAATTGCAACCATTTGCAATATGGTCTAAGTCATTTCAGAGTATTTGCGAAAATCCGTATGCGATATTGTATGATGATTCATATACTTTTATAAAATACCATCATATAGCGTATGGTATATAAAGACGTTGGATACGTTATTCGAAACATTTGTCTACTTGATATTTCCATCTAGTTGTAGACGAATAAAATTCAAAATTTCACCGAAATACACGTTTAGTGACATCACTAAACGTGTATTTCGGTGAAATTTTTGGTTGGTTGGTTTGGTTGTCAATACTGTTGACATATGTAACTTCTTCTATTTTAATGTTTTTCATTACATATGAAAAACATTAAAATAGAAGAAGTTACATATGTCAACAGTAAGATGTAACTGTCAATATTGTAATACGTATCTTGGTAAGCACCAATAAAGGAGAGTATAAGAATTGTTGCTGTATTATTATCATCACCACTCAACGCAAGAAGGAGATACAAATCAAGAGGTCGAAGCCCGTTACATGGTGTCAGAAAAAATTATCAAGAAAACGAAAATTATGAAAAGAGGGTACATCGAAAACTCCGGAAGCTTCGAGACAATCTGAGTGTGGGAACTTAACAATGGCAGCCAACGGAGTACAGAAGCTTGAAATCTCTACAGAAATTATCAACAATAATGCTGAAAATTTCAAAAAATGGACGCAGTCATTCGAGATATTTCTACTGGCGTCGGGCATGGAGAAAATGGAAGACATCATTAAAAGTGTAAAAGATGGACTAGTGGACTGGGTCAATGCTCATGTAGCTTTCACAGGGTTTGATGCTGTTGAGATGAGGAAGAGGATCATAACTAAGTTGAAAGTTGGTGATATATTCATCCTAATCATTGTTGGCTTGACTAGAGGAAACAACATTCAAAGGATTTCTTCCTCCATGAAGAGTCAACAGACTAAGGCCAGGTTCCCACTACGCCGGACCGGCAGATCTGCCGCGCCGGTAAATTTGCCGGAAGGGCTAGTGGCTGTACAATTTATATGAAGCTATTCATATTATCCCGGGTCCGGCATTTTTGCCGAGCCCGGCATTTTTACCGAGCGTTTTGTCACTACGAATTGCCGGTAAAACGACCGGGCCCGGAGTAATGTGAACGAGTTTGTGCCGGTATCTGTCCCCCGCTCGTGCTCCCCTCGCCCCGCCCGTGTTCCACTCACGTCATTCGGCTCGCATTTTTTGGTAAAAGTAGACGTTTAGCATGGATATTCAAGCAGAAACTTTAATTACG
The DNA here is from genome assembly GCA_963565745.1 of Phengaris arion. Lineage (NCBI taxonomy): Eukaryota > Metazoa > Arthropoda > Insecta > Lepidoptera > Lycaenidae > Phengaris > Phengaris arion. The sequence goes on along the minus strand of OY751444.1, from coordinate 2,127,381 downwards.
CTTGTCCAAGAGAGACCTGTTCTGTGGGATAAGACCGAAGACGTCTATAAAGACAAAAACTTAAAGTTAGCGGCATGGCGTGAAGTATGTTTAATACTAAAACCAAACTTCGATGAACTGGATGAAAAAGAAAACAGTACGGTGAGTTTTTAATGTTTTATTGATAAAATGTAAATGCATTGATTAATTTTATTTTATAGCTGCTGCCTGCCACGGAACGGAACCAATATCCGAAACAAAATAATTAGTAAATGATGTCCGTATAGCGTTGGCATTAGGGCCACCTCGACTCGACACGTTCCGATTCATGGGTGTCGTTTCTTGTTCTTGTCTATGTTCTATATTTTGATAACTTTCAAAATTTATACCATCTTTTTCTCTTAAAAAATTATGCAAGACTGTACAAGCTTTGATTACTTGAATTGCTGTGTCTACGTTCAGATCTATAGCTCGATGGATTATTCGCCACTTATTTGCCAGAATACCAAAAGCGCACTCAACATACCTTCTTGCTCGACTTAGTCTATAGTTAAAAATCTTTTTATCAGTATTCAAATGTGTACCCCCATATGGACGTAGGAGATTAGGTGCTAAAGCAAAGCCTTCATCGCCAACAAGTATAAACGGTAATTCTTCGTGCAAGTTTTCATGAAGCGGTCTAGGCTTTGGTACATTTAAAGTACCATCATTGATCTTTTTCCAAAATGTACTATCCTTTAATATAGTAGAATCGCATTCCTTGCCATATGAGCCTACACTAACAAAAATAAATCGGTACTCTGAATCGACAACTGCCATTAATACAAAAGAATAATACTCCTTGTAATTAAAGAACATAGAACCACTCTTGGCTGGTTTCAAAATTCTGATGTGTTTGCCATCTACTGCTCCAAGACAGTAAGGAAAGTTGGCTTTTCTTTCGAATCCTGAAGCGATGTCCTCCCATTCTCTCTCAGTATCAGGCAGCTTAAGGAAATCTGTCTTTAGGTTTTCCCAAATGACGTGGGTCATTTCTTTTATTAGTTTACTTATTGTCGAAACGCCTACTCTGTATGAGTAATGTATTACTTTGAATGAACATCCTGAAGCTAAATATCTGAAAAAAAGTATTTTTTGTTAATACATTATTACTTTAAACGTCACCAAGAAACAAATTATATTGTTTTATGATATTTTTTTATTGATTTCAGGAAAACAGGTTTCAACTAAATGGAATAATATACGAGATTCGTGGCTTAAGACAGTAAAGAAACAAAAAGATGAGTCTAAATCTGGATCTTCGGCCAAAAAGACACGAAATTATTTATATCACGAGCAATTAATGTTTTTGAAAAGTCTCCGAACCTCGACCACCACATGAGTCAGTTTCAAAAAAAGCAAGAACCGAGACCGAAGTAGGCATGGAATCAGATTTTCGTTCACCTTTAATTAAAGATAAAAGAAAAATTGATAATAAAGAGGTAAATGACAGGATGGTAAAGTTTTTGGACTCCAGAATAAACCCAGAAAAGGAAAACCATCATCTGTCTTTCTTCAAAGGCATTATACCAATCTTGAACACTTTAACTATCGAAGAGACTTTAGAATTTCAAGCTAACGTCATGACAATGTTGCAAAAAATTAAAAGTAGGAATTATGAGAGACCAAATTACGGACATTTCCGTGATTCATATAATGAGATGACCGGACCAGATCAGTATTCTGGATACTACACACATAATAGCTTCAATCAACAGGCAACTCCAACGCAACACCACCCTAGATACTCTACGCAATATAATAGTAGCAATCAACAGGCAACAACATCTATACCGTCAACTTCATCTCAGACATCGAATCCGATTCCAGCATCGCCATCAGCATCTCGTAATCATTCCATACATTCCCAAGACTCAGATTACTTAGATTTTGAAGGGATTTATGTTTGAGTACAAATAAATACTTAAATAAGTTATTTGCATTTTTAATTCATAATGATTATCAAATACATACACCCTCCCACACACACACACATTATATAAGTATATATTCACATTCATCAAACAAACATACATTGCAAACATTCATTCATTCATTCAGTCTTAAGTACCTAGAAACCTAAAAAAACCTACGTCAAAACTATTATTACGCAATCTAGTGTATAAAATTATCTTACCTTAGACATATGGCTAATCTTTGTTCTGGGCAAATACATTCTCTGAAACTTGTATCTCGTACTCTTATGTCTAGTCGTCCCAGTAAATCGTCAAAGTGGTTGCTGTCATTCGAAAATAATTGAAGAACTTTGATTCGTCTCTTCTTAGTTCACCCATTAATGTTTCAAATGTTCCAAGTGAAAATCTTTCCCGTAAAATAGGGTGTACCCAATGTTTTCTTTTATTTTGCCTTCTATTAAGATACCACCACAACACAACAATTTCGTCGTCCATTGTGCGCGCAGGTCCAAATTCAACTGAGGTAAGTACTTGACTATTGAATTTCTTCCGGGATCCGATGTAATGTGAACACACTGTCCGGTGTCCGGTTTTCGGCAGATCTGCCGGTCCGGCGTAGTGGGAACCTGGCCTAAAAGACACTTTGACTCGATAGTAAAACAGATCAAAGTTCAGAAGAATGTTTCTGGTGATTACTCTGCAATCACTCTATCTAGAGTTGTTGCATGCTTCCCCGATGCTGTCAGTCAAATCCTGTTTGACCATCAGCTACCAATGGCAGTTGCCTATGGAGCCCTCACTAAGTTGCATGCTGAGTACCCTAAAGTTGCTCGGCATCAAGTTTGTGCTTCTATCATACCTGAGTCCTTAGACTCTGACAGTAAAGCCAGAGCACTGTCAGTTATAATGGTTCCATATTTGATGACATCTGAAGTCATCAATTCAAAAAATAAGGCCTGGAAAACTTTGCCAAATAAGCAGAAAGCAGAGGATTCTGAAAAATACCTGCTAAACTCTTATGGATCAAAGATCCTAACTGTCTCAGAAAGAAAGGAACTCTCGATTAGGCTAGGCATAACACCAAACGTTACAGATATCAATCCAATCGATAATTATAATAAGTCTTGGAAATATAATGTTTTTTTTTTTTAAATGAAATATCATTAAAGATACCAAAAACAATAATGCCAAATGTAGTATTTTATGATCTAGAAGAAGATGATGAATCGCCGATATATTATTGTACCATTTCGGCTAAATTATATTACGAATAAATAGTTAATAAGTAATATGCTATGTATGTAGTCGGAAAATAAATGTGACTCAATGGCGACCAAAGAAACTATGTCAACGAATATAATTGACCAATATTGGTCCAATGCATTGTCTGTCGAAGCTAATATTATATTTTATAAATTTAATAAATATTTTTTGATATTTAGCTCGTTTATCGTTTGTTTCACCCAAATGTTTTTTACGAAATACGAATATCATGACAAGTTAATGCGTCTACACACGTTAATATGTCATATTACGCAACAGGTGATATTGACTGTACGAATACGAAATCAGCATGAAATTGATGCGATTATGCACTATTTTGAAAATTATCGCTACCGAATCTTTTGCAGACCTGTGTCAAGATTATTTCAAATTATTCAATTGTTATGACATTGAGGATAAATTTTATGATAGCATGATAAAAAAATTCGATATAACATCAATATTGGGATGGAACAGTGTACCATCGGCATACTTGTGGTTGTGGTTACATATGACAAGTCCCACGGAAACATTAGCTACTGCTGCAGCAAAAAACAATTTATACGTCAAATATATCGATGATTATATAATATCTATTGAAAAATTTAGAATATTTGATTTTATGCTCGATATGTAAAAAACATTATGAATCGGAAATTAAACCTATAATGCATTATGAAATCTTTAATGGAACTGCCATAGATATTACGATAATCAAGTGTCATACATTTATTGCAAGAAAAAAACACATTGCAACCACATCAAAAACGCTTTTATCCGATACCGTAGAGCCATATAAAACGCTAGATTTGTGGAAATCCATGGATGGCAAAATCAAAGAAAGTGATATAGTTGGCATCAGAATGGCACACAATACTTTTCTCGTCACCAATGCAAACCTCTTGGAATTTAAACTTGTACAATTCAAACGTGATTAGCCGGATCCACACCGGACGATCCAAAGCGCTCCGATCGCGCGCGGCATGGAGCGCGCTCCACGGAGCGTGAAGTGGAGACGTGCCGCGCGCGACCCATGTGCGCGGCGGAGAGCGCGCGCTCCTCTCCGCGTGCGATCCATTTGTTGTCGGTTTTTTGGTCACGCACAAAGGGGCCTCAGTCGCTTGGCGCGCGCGGTCTGGACGGTAGTGTAGAATCGCGTGATCCGCTGTTATGGATAATCCGCAATGTATCCGTTTAATTTCCCTATATGGGGAGAATAAATGTTTATGGGATCCTAATGATACCAATTACACAAATAGAGGTGTAAAAGAAGATGCCTGGCGGAAAATTAGTCGGCAAACGGAAATATCCCAACAACAGAACTAAAGAAAAAAATGAAGTCTTTTTCGGGTGGCTACAGAAGAGAACGATTCAGAGATAAACAGAGTCGTATTACCGGATCAGGTAAGAAATTATAGTTCCTTTTGTTTTATAATTATAGTTCAGTACATATCCTGCCACTCTTAGTGAAGCTTTAATTTTAATTTATTAGTAATAATAATAAAATGTATTGTTTAAAACCCCACAACGTGGTAACGTAACTTAGTTTGTGATAAAAAGATATACTTAAATGTTTAAAAGTTTTGGGTAGGGGAGTGACTTCACGGACATTGATATTTGCCGGTTATATTAATTTATTGTTTATTTCAGGTGATGAAGATACTTACAAATCAAAATGGTTTGCTTACGATGAGTTTGCTTTCATGGCGGATAAGAATGACCCCGGGACAACAAGGGATACACTTCAACAGGTGAGTTATTTTTTACTTACTATAATTTTATTTTGATTAAAAAACTTACATTATAGGTAACCATTAAAGTATAATTAAATTATTAGAATATTATAATTCTTAAAGAAAAGGCAGCAGACAGCAGCAGTAGACGTACTAATACAATAATAATTATTGGCTTAAATTTGTTTGTATTATTTTGTGTTATCTGTGTAGGTAATGTTTTCTTTTGGTGTCAATAAAGTATATTTGTATTTATGTAATAAAATTTATTTCTTATTATAATCTAGAACTTAGGGAGAGGATAGTTTTAAATAAAATACATAGTTAATTGGTTAAAGTATAATGAACTGAACTACATTATATTCCTCTTAATGCAGCTAACTTATTAAACATATAAACACAGTACAATTTATATAAGTTTATTGGTACTCATTTTGCCAAACAATGGCCCCGTTTGTTATAAAGTGTCTTGCTAAGTGGAACCGAATATCTTTGGCATTTTGTGATGCTCTTCGTGGTATGGCATCTATCGGTAGTAGTGATGTTGGTGCCTGTTCCGTTCGCCAGCTTCCAGGAACTATTTCTCCATTCCCCTGTATTGTATCAAAAGATACCGGTGATCTTAAATTAGAATTACTTCGTAAATAGTTATACAGGTAAAATGTCGCTAGCACGACTTTAGTTGCTTTTTCTGGCTCCAACAGCATTGGTTTACGCAAAACTCTGTAACTTAAGCTTAGTACACCAAACGCGTTTTCTACAACTCTACGTGCTCTTGATAATCTGTAATTGAATATTCGTTCACTCGAACCCCTTTCTGGATCACCTTCATACGGTTTCAATGTATACTCATTTAATTGGAAAGCTTTATCACCAAGTATAAAATAGGGCACTTCAATTTTATAAGGAACTTGCAAATTTTTTGCCGATGGGATGTTTAGCTCCTTTTTTTCAAGTTTCTCATATAGCTTTGTGCTTTTAAACACGCCTCCATCTGATATTCTGCCCTTACTCCCAACATTCACATAAAGGAACCTATAATTTGCATCTACTAATGCAAAAAGAACTATACTTGGAAACAATTTATAGTTATCATAGTCGTTGCCACTATTAAAAGGCGCTTGCAAAACGACATGTTTACCATCCATTGCTCCTAATACATGTAAAAAATTCCATTTTTCGTCGAATTCCTGAGACACTGCGAGCTACTCTTCTTCATTTGATGGCATCTGAAAAAAGTGTAACTATGATTAATATGCTTTGTTATTGTTGTTGTTACAGGAAGAAAGTAATAGCACCACTGGTAGCGGAGAACATGCTATCAATGAAAATTCTATGGAAAACGCAGACAATCACACAACTGAGAATTTTAATAATCAAATGCAAGATATGAATGATCAGAGTATACCAACTGAACCTTCTGTACCATCTGAACAACCTGCTGCCCAATCTAATGTGCAAAACACCCAACACAATGTTCAAACCCAAAAAAGGAATCAAAATAAAAGAAGAAAAAAAACATCTTCACATGGTACCGAAGATATTATGATAACAGATGAATCCATTTCGGAAGCATTTCAACTACTTAATCAATGTGCTCAACCACAACAACCAGAGACAGATTCATACACCGCTTTTGGACAATACATTGCTACCGAACTACGAAAATATGATCATATAACGTTAAGTTATGTAAAACATGCCATATCTCAAATTATTTTTGAAGCTAAGCAGATGCAGACCAGAAAATTATAGATATTACTCTTCAACTTCATCATATACAGAAAGACCTTCAGAATCAACAACAACTCAGCTTCCATCAACATCTTCTACTACTACGACAACTTGGCAGCCTTATCCGTCACCACAATCACCACCAATTTAATTAACATATGTAACTTTTATATATTCTTAAGTATAAGCTAAGTTTGAAATAAAGAGTTTTTAAATATATAATTTCACTTACTTTTACATAATCCTTCAAAACGTCGATGCTTCACAAACCTCGGGAACAATTTTTGATATTGACTGTTTGGACACTCTGAAAAGATACTGTAGACTGACGTAAGAATCTCCACTTGCTAAAAACCTCAATGTTATTAGTAGTCTTTCCTTAAGAGTTATGGCATCACGATAGTTTGTATCATTCTTTCTTATTTTGTTCTCCAATAGTGAACACAATAAGTCAAATTGATTTGCAGTCATTCGTGCAAAATTAGCTTCAGCTCCATCATCAATTAACTCTTTGTAAAGTCGAGTCCCATATTCCAACCGGTTTTTAAAAATTGTTTTAACCCAATACTGTCTTTTTCGTTTTCGTATTTTTGCCGTAAATATACAAGTAAAATGTAGCTTGCTGCTGCTACGGCTATTCGTCGCCGTCGTTGCACGTGTGACTCCATAGCCAGACAAAATTCAACTGATTCAGTATGGATAGGCAGGAGCGCGTTGGAGCAGGCCATCAGGATCGCAAAAGATTGCTGTTGGATCGACCTAGAACGATCCATGCTTCACGCATCACGATCTTGGATCGCGGATCGCAGGATCGCCGATCCATTTTGGATCGTCTGGTATGGATCCGGCTAATATGATGCATTTAAACAAAAGTATGAAATATTTCAACATCTGGATAAAAAGAATAATATAATTACACGATTCAATAATAATTACGATAATTTATTTATTGATTATGAAAATAAATACAGGCAGTACAAAGACTATAATTCTGTCGTTGCTTGCGTAAATTCTTCTTTAAAAACGTTTAACAATTCTTCGATACATTCATTGTTGTCGAGTACTTCGTGGTTAGTATACATAATTGGTGGCTTCGTCGTCGAATCTTCGGTACCGGACACATCGAGATTTTCGCTTGGTAGTTTTGTAGAATCCTCGGTATTGGACACGGTAATATTTTCAAGTGGAGACTTCTCCGTCGAATCTTCGATATTGGACACGGTAATATTTTCAGTTTGTGGCTTCAGCGTCGAATCCTCGATATTGGACATATTATTATTTTCAAGTGGAGGCTTCTCCGTCGAAGCTTCGGTATCGGAATCTTCAAGCACTTCGGCACATTCGATAGATGCAGGTTGACTATCAGTTTGACAATATTTGCGTTTGTTTGTATCATCGATACTTGCCAAAGTTTGATTATCTTCGATTTGATTATATTTACGTGTTGACTGAGAAGAATTATCGTTTTCCATCTTAAAGATCGCGTGTATCGTTAAAGTCTCGTGATGGAATAATGATTGGTCAAACGCGCGAACGTATTTGAGGAGGTGAAGAACAAAACCTCACTTTACCATTTTTGTTTTAAATATATTTTTTTAGTCTATGTGCAAAAAAATGTTGAATTGATCAAAGCAAATAAGTAAAACCTTATCTAAAACACATCTTTTCTTATAAAAATTTATTCATTTCAAATAGAGTTTCGAACAAAACCACACTTTAGACTAAAAAAAAACAGTCTCCCTCGATACTTTTCAAAAGCTCACTTTATTGGAGTACAATTTAACGGTATCATTAAGACTTCATCAAAACCACATAAAAACAATTGAGTTTAGATTAAAGGTGCTAAACATCTATGTCTGGTCTTTTTGTTAAATAGTTTACGGTAATTTTTATTTTTCATACGTGTGGCAACATTTTTTCAGCTATTTGACGTTTGACGCTTACTTTTCAAGTTGTCATTGTTGTCAAAACTATTAGGTTAACAAAGTTTTTCGAGTTAGAACTTGTTGTATTCGGTTGTTTATTTACGTGTTGAAGTGCAGTTTTTACTGTTAAATTTATATCGAAATGGATGAAGACGGGACTGCTGAAGTTGTAACGATCAATTGTGGTACAAAAACAAGGCCACGGCGTGGACGTAAACGAATTACAATATCAGCTTCAAAGTAAGTGACATTTCACATCAATTTGAGCGGGAATTTTATAAAGAAACCTAAATATATTTTTAATTACCTATTTTTCCTGTTACAGGTATGTGGATAGTGATCCACTTGCACTTAATTTGAAGAGAAACTGTAAACATGTCACGAAAAGTGTTTTCAAATGCAATAAGTTAAGCCTTCCCATACTACTCAAGAACAGAAAGCTTTTTTATAATAACAAAACAAAAGTAGCACAAGATACTTATCTGACAAGATTGGTCTCTTCATACACACCTCAAAGAATCAAGGAACCTAAAGGATCTCTTTCGAAACCTAGAAAATTATGTTCCAGTTTCTTTTTGACTGGACAGAAGAACAAGTTGGTTCAAGTTTGCAAAAGTCTGTTCATGGCAACTTTTTCAATCAAAAGTTTTAGGTTGAGAACAATCTGCAAAAATGTCTTTAATGGCACCCTTCCTAAAGAAGGAAGAGGTGGAGATCACAAAGAAAAAAAATTTGAGAAGAAACGACAAAGTGTCATACAATTTATTGAGAAATTACCTGCCAAAGAAAGCCATTATTCTCGAAATAAATCAAAGAGAATATATTTGGACAGTTCACTTAACATCAAAAAGTTGTTCAAGCTGTATAACAACTCTGTTGGAACTGATCAAAAAGTATCATGTGGTCTATTTAGAAGAATTTTTAATGGAAAATTCAACATTGGATTCAGAGCACCCACAAGTGATCAATGTTCTGCTTGTGTACTGCTTGCAAATAAAATTAAAAACTGCAAAGATGCTCAGGAAAAACAAAAATTAATAACAGAAAAAAGAATTCACAAATTGCGAGCAAATGCTTTCTATGATTTAACAAAGGTAGATGATCCACAAATCTTTCGGTGTTGTTTTGATCTTCAGCAAGTACAACCCTTACCCCGAACTCCAATCCAAGATGCTTTTTACAGTCGTCAATTAAGTTTATACAATCTATGTATTGTAGATATGGAAGCAAGACATCCAACCTTTTATTGCTGGACGGAAAATCAATCTGGACGGGGATCCACTGAAATTGGATCAGCATTATTGCAACATTTAATGAAGCAGGATTATACAGGTAAAAAATATGTACGGCTTTTCTGTGATGGATGTGGCGGGCAAAATAAAAACTCACATATTGTTCATGTATTAATTTTTTGGTTGGTTAATCATGCCCCTCCCGAAATAGAAGATATTCAAATAACTTATCCTGTCAGAGGCCATTCGTTTTTACCAGCCGATAGAGTGTTTGGTCGCTTGGAAAAAGAAATATCAAAATTCCCAGTAATTACATCCAAAGATGAGTATTTGGATAAGTTCTCACAATTTGGTGATGTCAATCTTCTTGGAAAAGACTGGAAGTTGTTTGATTTGAAACAATTATGCAAGGACTACAAAAAAGTACCTGAAATCAGAAATTTAAAAAGAATACGCATTTATAAAGAATTAAAAGAATCTCGAGCTGGGCAAAGAATAGTTTACTTGACCAAATTATTTGAAACATTTAAATATGAGACTGACAACGACACCGGAGTAATGTTACTGAAAAAAGGTAAAAATCATCCTAAACTGCTACAACTACAATCTCTGGGACGGGACATAGCAGATGCTAAAAAGAAAGACATTGACAATTTATTGGTAAAACAATTTGGAGATAAGTGGAAGGATATTGAAGAGCTTCAATGGTATGTTGGTATCTTGGATAATAATTCTTCACATACGATAGAAGTTGGAGATGTCAGTGAAGATGAAGATTGTGATTGTCTTGAACCTGATACTAATATTATTAGGATTTAGATACTGATATTGGTGATGGTTAAAGTGATGAATGATTTTGTCATAAGGCTAATAATATTAATTTGATGATTAATGATTGTGATAATTAAAATAAGAATGTGTGTGTGCTCATACAGTAAGGAGAACAAAAATATATTTTTAAAAGGTTATATTTTCAGTCATTTTCAAAACCACACCTTTTTTTTTGGTAAACATCAAAACCTCGCTTTTCCACTAGTCTTGATCAAAACCACACTTTTCCAAAAATATTTAATCAAAACCTCACATTTCCAAATTTCATTTCAAAATATTAGCTAAGATTCTTATCATTTTTATCAGCCATTTGCACATCAGATTGACTGTAACTCTAGCATAATATGACACAATCAAACCAAAATGCAGATGTCGTAGTCAGTTAGTTATTTACATTTTACTGTTTTCTTCAATATTAAAAAAAGTGGAAAAGTGAGGTTTTGTTCTTCACCTCCTCATTTTATATACGATGTGGGCGCAAATGAGAAATGAAAAAATAAAGCGATAATGGATTTTTTTTTAACGTGCATGTTCCCATTCCTAGAAATAACATGATTCAACTTTTGCGCAGTGAGATTTGACTGTAATGCGCACGACCAATCAAAAAATGAGCTATCCCCACTCTACGTCTATATGTTGCTCAGTCTTTTCAACATTGAGATCTGACTTTAATGAGCACGACCAATCAGAATCGAGCTTTCCCCACTCTACGTCTACATGTTGCTCAGTCTTTTCGACACTGAGATCTGACTCGAATGAGCACGACCAATCAGAATCGAGAATTCCCTACTATGGTGAAAATATCATGATCGTGGCCAAGGGTTCAGTTATTGGCCTATACCAAATACATGGGACGTCTGTTTGCCTCGATGGTCGATTGAAGACTGAATGATTTTTGCTTATCCCCATCACTTTTTCAGTGGGCGGAGCCTATTTTACACGGAAAGCATAGGAAAGTGGAAAAAGAAGGGGAAAAAAGTCTTGATGGTTAAGTATCATCTCGCGCGCGATCAGTTTAGTCAAAAACCTTCTCGAAGCAGGATCTAAACTGGTCCTTAACCTTTCTTCGTTTTCTCCTATATATGATATATATATATATATATATATATATATATATATATATATATATATATATATATATATATATATATACTATATATATATATATATATATATATATATATATATATATATATATATATACTATATATATATATATATATATATATATATATATATATATATATATACTATATATATCATCTCTCTTCACTCTCTACCCCGCTCCTCCAGCAAGTCGTTTGTCGATTTCAAAGTTTGGCTGGCTCGAGTCCCGACAGTCGACGAAAGATTTTTACGTTTCAATCTCTAAATTGGCACAATAGGGAATATGCACAAAATTTAATTTGGTCTCAAATATCTTTTTTTCCAATCTTTATTATCGTCACATTATAATTAAAAGGTATTTTTTTATTTAGTTATTATTTAAACCCATAAAACATCGTATAAAAAGTGAAAATTAAGGGAAGGAATTTCTAAACGCGTCACCATTGGTCGAAACGAAATGTGACGTCATTTGACACAAATTGGATTTATCGGCGTCGATATTCATACTGTGTTAGTAGTGTTTGTGAGAAAAATAGTTTAAGACTGTGTTCCTGTGGTGATTTCTAGTGAATCTCTATTTATAATAAATCTAGGACGATGACTGAAGCTGGTTTAGTCAAAGCACAATCAGACAATTTACCGAAAATAGATGCATTTATAATGACAGCATATTTTGCATCAAATCTCGATTTTACGAGCGCAGAGATCAAAGGAGTGAAAGCTGCAAGGTAATTATTATGTCACATGGTATATTTTAGTCAATAACATAGATTTTTTTTCATAGATGTTTATAATATACCAAATATAACCTATACCTAACAATTTGTCATTAAAACTGCTATTAAACTCCTATTTAACGTTTATATCATAATAATTTAAAGTAATATCATTGAAGTTCACTCAAGTATGATAATGTTATTCTATTTTTGTAAATATTAGATAAATATGTAAAGACTTGATGTAATTCTAAACTGATATTCCAATTTACATGAACAATTTTCTTTGAGTACTTAAGTAGGTAATTGTTTGTTTCAGATCTGAACGAGAATCTTACGGTGATTCAGCAGTTGGCTATGTCCAATTGAAACGAGATGGAGACACATGACAGACAGAGACATGTCCGACAGAAATTTTATGCTGTTACTTGCGATTGCAATGAAACGGAAGAAACTATTCTCTCTGTTCAATGTGAAGATTGTGCTGCACATTTAGGTAACTGTTTTACTTGCTTAACTTCAGTGACCAGCGCTTAGGCCCACCAAGCTAGCTGGTTGTCAAACCACACCATAATGATGTACCTATGTTTGTATGTTACACTAAGAGTTAGTTAGATTTAGCAACTTTCTTTCGGCAGAAGGCAATTTTAATTAAAAACAGGATTTAGCGAGATCACTAAATGCTGTTTTTATTTAAAAAGAAACATACATACTAATTTTGATTTGGAATTTTCTATTTTTCAAGTCAATTTATGGAGGAACTTGTTTATTATTTTTAAGTAGGTATTATTTACATAACAGAAACATCAATGAATTTAACATTTGTTTTGTTTTAGGTGGATGTAAGCATTCTATAGCTTTTTTAGCGTGGCTACACCGGCGTAGTGAAGATCCAGCAACAACTAGCGTTGAGTGTTATTGGAAAAAATCAAAATTATCATCAATTGGTACTAGCCTGAAGTTTATAAAAGCCAAGGAAATTTCTAAAGCACCTACACGTCAGCTTGTGCCAAAATCATTGAATACTAAAAGTTTTCTCACAGTGGTAAAAAATCATTGTACAGAGGTTGGTGACACAAGCAATCATTTGATGAAGTTTTATAAAGAGCCAAACGATGTGGAAAAATTGTCAATGCATCATCTTCAGTCTTCAAGCAAAGCTACTAACTCTCTTGCTTTTTTAGAATATTGTAAACTTGTAATGACTGTAGATGCATGCGAAGAAGCTGCATTAGCAACTCTGGAACAAAATGACTGTCCAGTGTGGCACGAGCTAAGGTATGGAAGGATCACAGCTTCCAAAGCTTATGATGCTGCACATTGCAATGTTCTTGATGGAACATTAACTCAGACCATATGTAGGGAGCAAGTAAATTGAGGGACACGGAGGCTATGAAAAGGGGTAGATTCTTGGAAAGTCAGGTTTTAAAGGAAGTAGAAAAGATAAATAAAATAAAAATAAATAAATGTGGATTGAAGTTAAATAGTACATATCCAATCATGGGTGCTTCTCCAGATGGTGAAAGTAGTGTGTACAGTATTGAAATAAAATGCCCAACATCAAAAAAAGCCATGGGACGATATGTCAGCTCAGGAAATACAGATGCATTTTTCTAAAAAAGAAAAAGCTCTGTTTTGTGTTGCTCACACTGACTTTGAAACAACAAAAAAAGTAACAATCTTAGAAGTGGATTATGATAGGCAACTGTGTGAAAATTTGTTGGAAAAATGCAACATTTTTTGGAATAAAGCCATCTTTCCTAAATTATGTAGAAAATTCAATTGAAATGTTATTTCTTTTTTGTTTACTGTAGAGGTACTTCATTATTTTGATTTATGTCTTTCTAATTATAATTATCTGTTTTCTTTGTCCTATGGAAATTATGAATGAGCTTCAATAAAACAAATGTAAATACATATTTCATTTTTTTATTAAAACGTCCTGCATATTTACCAATCCACAAGCTACTATTATTACATGATCTATGATAGGAATTAAATTATGGTCTACACAAGCATGCGGAAGTAACATGTGAAACTCTCTTAACCTATTTATAACCCTTTCAACATGTATTCTTAATGCTGCTATCTGCTTTGATAGTTTTACTTCATCTTTAGTGCTGGGGGTAGACTTTGAGACAGAAGGTGGACGTATGAGGGTACATTTTTTAGCTTCTAGCAAACGTGACAAGTCTTTAAATCCTCTGTCAGCCATCACTGCTTTGTTAGGAGGTAAACACTGTAAGTAATTACAATCTTGTACAATCATAACATCAGTAGCCCTGCCACCATATCCATCAGAGATAAAATTGACCAAGCCATCAGGCGTACACGAAATTAAATACTTTAAGGTGTTACATTTTTTATACTGTGACCAAGTAAGTGATTGGTGGACTGGGTCTGATGGCTTTTCAATCTGAATTTCTAGGCAATCAATGATGGAAACGACATCCGCATACTTACTCCTAAAAGATATGGGTAAATTTTTGTAAATGTCTGATGGTGTTGGCCACACAATCAAGTCTTTCAGTTTTTCTGCAATAAGAGGTATGCTTTTAGAGAAGACTCTAGTAATAGTGCTTTGTGAATAACCAAATTGTAATGCCAATATGCTAAAGGACTTATTTAATTTAATTTTCTTGAGGGTTATTAGTATATATATAGTAGGAAGTGGGATATTTTCACTTAAAAGTTTTATTAAATCATATGATTGTTTAGGTAATCCTAGTAACATTTTTGGCTCTTTTTGAATAGCAGTTAGCATGCTACTACACATTACATTTTTAAAATGTTTCTCGTCCTCTGAATCATCTTGCTCTGAACTGAACTCAAATGAACTACTTGGTTCACAATCAGGGGATGTCACAGAAGAATAAGATGATATAGAAGTGCTGTCAGGTGGGTTATCTGAGAACAATTTTCTTTTTAAAACAGATAGTTTTATAGGTGAAGTTCCAATATTGTGTGATGAAACAGAAACTGGTGACAGTCCTACATTTTTCTTTTTAGTCTGTAAATTTACATTGACACTTTTACTTCTGTATTATATTGACTTGCACAGCTTTGTCACTCTGTAATTTATCTTCAATATGAGAAGTGCAGGGCTCTGCTTGACGATCATAACATACTTCAATACGGGAAGTACTGGGTCCTGCATTGTTAATATCACAGACATTTGTATAGGAAGTACTAGGATTTGCTTCGTTATCACTTCTTTGTGGAGATTCACCAATTTCAGTAGTTTTTAAAGCAAACTGTGATAGGGCTTCATTTACTAGTGCTAATCTTTGCCTTTTAACTACGACCGTTCTTTCAACTAGTGGTGGCATATTCCGTTTTTGACACAAAAATATATGAGGCACAACTCCTTTCTTTAACCGCAGATTACATTTTTCTCTCTGCTGTCTCATTATGTCATATTCAATATAATTCGCCGTATCTTCTTTAACCTGAAATAAATCATCAATCATCAAAAAACCACAACAGGAATAAGAAAGTTTTACTGAACTTTTGTAAACTAGGTTAGGTTAGTTTTAAACCGAATATTTACTGTATAATAGCTAATACTTGGTCGGGGTGCACTTATGGGGGCAAAGTTTTTTTTGTATGGCTGCCCCCATAACTGCACCCTAACCCAAAACTTACTTCTGACTAATTCACATATAAAGCTGTATATAAATATAACATACTTACGTTGAAATGATCTTCATAAGAATATAAACACGATAATGGAGATACATTATCCCTTCTCATCAACTTACACCATTGTCTTCGTACTTACGCATCATTTGGAAGACGAAAAAACACTTTACCGGGTGTATTTTTGATCTTATTTTTGCAAATCGGTACCATACAATATTTGTAAGCAGGTTTTTTAGCTTCTTCCATGATCTTAATAACGATTAAAACCTTGATTAAAACTGAAAATATAAATAAATGAACAACTGAAACGCTAGTAAACAAACACAAGAGATGTCATATGACGTCATCGTAATGGCGGCGTTTCGCGCGCTAAATGATGGCATTTGAACGGCTCAAATTTAATCAATGTTTTGAATTTCATTTCGAAAATTAATTTGAATATTTTCAAGCCAATTTATATTTTTTTCTAGTTTATAAAGATGTAAAGAATTAATTTAAGTCATAAAAAAAAATTACGCATATTCCCTATTACGGCAATTGCGTCGAGTCCTCACACTCCACATTCTCATTGACTACTTTGTGCATAGCGAGCACAATAACGACATTTATATTTTCATTTACTACTTTGTGCATAGCGAATACAAT
The DNA here is from genome assembly GCA_963565745.1 of Phengaris arion. Lineage (NCBI taxonomy): Eukaryota > Metazoa > Arthropoda > Insecta > Lepidoptera > Lycaenidae > Phengaris > Phengaris arion. The sequence continues at coordinate 2,110,619 of OY751444.1, read as the reverse complement.
AACGACATTTATATTTTCATTTACTACTTTGTGTATGCTAGGCACAATAACGACATTTATTTTTTATTTTATTTTATTTATTTATTTTATTCTGGCAACAAACAGTCATATACAGTTATAGAAGGTACAGTAAATATTAATTTTTTACAATAAACCTACAGTGCCGAAAGTAAAGTACAGACACAATAACAGATTTTAAAGTACAGAAACAATAACAGATTTTAAGTAATAAAGACATATAAAAGACATATTATTTCATTGACTACTTTGTGTATGCTAGGCACAATAACGACATTTATATTTTCATTTACTACTTTGTGTATGCAAGGCACAATAGAGGCATTTATATTTTCATTTACTACTTTGTGCATAGCGAGCACAATAACGACATTTATATTTTCATTTACTACTTTGTGTATGCTAGGCACAATTGTGTCGAGTCCTCGCACGATTAATTTTATGGGCATTTGGTAACATGTGAAGACTTGCGGAAGCAATTATTTTAATGTCGTTATACGCGTTCTGTTATGCGGGGCCTCGCGGATCGCGTTTTAAAAAAGGGGTTCTTTATTAACACACCTTACAATAATTATTTAGAAATAGGATTTAGAAATAAAAGAAATAGTACAACAAGAAAGTGCTCCGCAATAAGACCGAAGGAAGACTAACTGTCCGGCCGACGGGCGACCTAATATAATGTTAAGATATGCTGACTTGACTTAAGGTCTAGTCAGCCCAACTACTTACATTGTGAAGGTATAACAACCCCCCGGTTGAGTGTAAAGTTCGGGGTTAAAAATCGAACTTTACCAAATTTAATGAATTCTAATTCTAGGCGGGGTAGTAATTATATCTTCATCCAGTTCTATTTCGACTGGTGATTTTGGACCTTCCGTCTTCTTGCAAGAGTTAATAAATTTATTAATAAAAGTGTATCTACAGATCTTGTAAGATATAAAGCTACTAACTAAAACAATTAAAAATAGAGTTATACTAGAATAGTGTGTCCCGTATTTAATGATATGTGGCTGATCGATTAGTTTGTCAGCTTTGTTAATTAAAGAATTTGAAATTTGATTATTTAAGTTTAAATCATCTAAATCAGTGTTTATTAAAGATATAGGGGGCACATTATTCGATGATAGTAATTGTAAAATTTTGTTTACGTTACAACAAGAGTCATTGATTAAATTGTAATCAGACGACATAGGGGTTATAGTTAAATTCACAAAATCATTACTATTAGGAATTAATCTAGTACTAGAAGTAAATGCGACACAATTGCCGGGAAGCGACACAATCCCAGTACCCAGTAGGGTGACAACCTTTTCAGGCTGATCTTGGCAATCTATGGATAATTGTGTCGGAGCAGAATGTATATAAATCCATTGATTATTAGCTAATGCTTTCCAAATTTTTAAATGTCCATGAATGAACTTAGTTTCACACTGTGTGGGAGGTTTTCTCATAACCTTTAATAATAGTTCACTTGCACAAGTTGGATATTCACTTATAGAGTATATATTCATCACGTCACATATTAAGGTTTGGGGATCGATGGTGATACACTCGTCCAAGTCACTCAAGTTACAAAAATGTTGTTTGTCTTTAGTCACTGCGATATACTTAGTGCTAGGTATAATGGTAGTATAAGTGTCCGGATTTTCCGGGTCATAGGGTATTGGAAAAGCTATGCTATGATACAAATTAAATACGCCTGGAGCGACTAGAGGAATTCTGAGTACAAATATAATTTTCCTATTTATGTAATAGCAAAATACTTTTGAAATTTTCATTAAGTGATACATATAATCTAATTCTAAATTTACAGGAAACTCGACATCATTGTTCAGGTGAATATGATTCTCGGCAAGTTCTCGGTATAATTGACTCGGCGTTATAACCGATGGATGCAGGATGTTTTGACTACTGAATGCGATAGCGTTTGATAAGTCCTCTAAACGAAAAGACAAAGTTAAAAGCGTTGATTCTAAACTGTTAAGGATAGAGTTAATATTAGTTATAATAACTAAATGATTTGACACATTACTTAAATTACGGATGTTTACCGAGAGGTTGTCGATAGCATTATTTAAACGAGCTTCATTAATTTTCATTTCATGAAAAGTTTTATTATATGAATTTAATGTAGACTTAGTAACTAAAATATTTTGTTTTATTAAGGAAGCCAGTTTTCCTTGGTTATTTTTTACAATTTCAATCGCCTGATCGTATTTAATTCCATCGTCCTCGTTTAAAGTTCCAAAAATATGTTTGAAAGCAGTTCCAATGCCACCAAACCAAGCTGACCGTTTGCTACCCTTAGACATAAGATGTGATATTGAATCATATTCCTTGACTATGTCGTAATACCGTGCTGTTATAGGTTCTAACATGCTATGACATTCGATATCATTTAACGCTTCATATTGTTTACATAAATATCTAACAGTTCCTAGAATAGAGTTAGCGTTTTCAATGTGTGGCCCGATATAAGATGTGTCAACTGGTATCATGGTATCGAGGTAAGCTCTTCTTATTTTGAGTTGTCCTAAATAATCAAAATATATTCCAGGACTCGACGTAATTGCTTGGACATAATCCTGTTGCGCTAGTGCAATAACGCTGAAAAATAAATGTCGTATATAATATTTATTTTTATAAGGAATTAACTATAGTATATTATGTATGTTTAATAATTAGATGTAATTAGTATTAGTAATGCCATCATAAGAACTAGTCGATAACTTTTGTATATATTAAATTTAAATTATTTAATATGTGGATTTATAAAGAATTAAGTTGATACTACTTCATTAGTGAATTATTTATGTTATTGGGATATTTGCAGGTTTAACTTCGTCGAAGTGATGTTTCACATGCCTACGATTTATTAGTAAAGATAGTGTATTATAGCCATGTATTTTAACTATTTTGTAGGGACCTTTCCACTGGGGTGACAAAGCTTTTCTGAGTCTAAGGTGATTTTTAAGGTACACATAGTCACCTACTTTATACGTAATTGGTCGAGAACGGTTATCATAATAAGTTTTCGAGGTTTGTTTTGATTGGACTATGTTTTGGATTGCTTTATCGCGAGATAGTTTTAATCTATGTTGGAGCATCTTAAGATATTCGGGATAGGTAGCGTCTTGAGGAGGATTATAAATCGAATCTGGGAGAAAAGGTTTATGTCCGAATAGAAGTTCATAAGGTGAGTATTTCGTTGTGCAATGTACATTAGTGTTGTAAGTGAGCATGGCTGTGTAGACGTAGCGAGGCCAATTATCTTGACTTTGATTAGTAAATGATTTTAGATATTCTTTTAAGGTCGAATGGCTGCGTTCTAGCGCTCCCTGAGTCTGTGGGTGATACGGAGTTGACCAAATTTGTTTGATTTTTAAAAAACTACAAGTTTTCTTAAATAAGTCCGCTGTGAAATTAGTACCTTGATCTGATAAAATAGTTTTAGGGATGCCGAATAGGGAAATAAAATGGATCAAACAGTCGCTTGTTTCTTCCGCAGTTGTTGATCGAATAGGATAAGCTGTTGAGAATTTCGTGAGATCGTCTTGGAAAGTCATGATGTATTTAAGTTTAGCAGTACCTGCCTCTGGCAAGGGACCTACGACGTCGATAGCTATTCGTTGAAAGGGAGCAGTGGACGTTGTACTTATCTGCATAGGTGCTCGATTAATTTGCCTAAATGCTTTATTCTTCTGGCACTGTGTACAATTCTTAACGTATGTTTCAATGTCTGAACGCATTCCTTTCCAGTAATATTTTTCCTTAATTCTATTCAGCATTCTGACGGAACCGAGGTGTCCAGAAACGGGTAAGTCATGATTTTCTCGTAATATAGTTTTAATTTCGCTAAGCGAGGGATACATTATATTATTATGATATATGTGAATAGCAATACTGGAGTCGTGAAATAGGTAAGTAATCATGTTATATATTTTACTAAATGCATGTTTATCAAAAGGATTTCTGAAATCGGATATAGCAATTTCTGTTATGATAGACGAATTAACTAATAAATTTTTTATTTTTTCCAGAGACTGAAAAATATCGCGGTAAGAACTTTCTTCAAAGTGATGTACCTTAGTAAAGAGTAAGTAGTAACTCTTGGTATTATGTTCTATTTTCTTATACGAATGTAATTCTTTTTCACTCTGTAGTATTTCATCTTTATTAGGAAAGTACGATAAGATATCATTTATATAAGGATTAGCTTCATCGAGATCGATGGAAGTTGGAACAAGAATGTGTGAACAGAAGGTTTTAAGTAATGCTTCATTATGTTCAATAATATTAGTGTTAAAACTTATATTTTTATCCGCGATTATTTTCAGGAATTGAGAATATTTTTCGTTACTATTTATATTTACAGGTGGTGGTTGCGGTTCTTTCGAAGCCGTAGGTATAGAGATCCTGGTAGGTGAAGGTAAGGATATATTATCAAAATCTAAGTCTATATCAGAACTTCGTGGATTAGGACCTAAAGAACCGATGTCCGAGAGATTATCGTTGGGTAATGGAATAATATTTTCGGGATCAACGCCAGCATACGGAGGGTACGGAGATAGAATGTCTTCAAATGACAAATTAGGTATTGGTGATATTGTAATTTGAGGTAACGTATTAGGATTTTCAGGGATGACGTTATTGTCGACATTATTATTATCTTGATGAGTAGTTTCGTTATGTGTTTGTTCGGGATTCGGAGGGGTTGTACCTATTTCTTCTAATATATTATTTGGAGAAGGGACAGAGTCAAAAGGATCTTCAACAGGGTTCAGAGGTATTAATTCAGGGAATAATTGTGCATCATAGTCGTCAGGAAAGATAGGGTTGACTGGATAGCGCGATAGAGCATCGGCTGCCGAATTTAACCTACCCTTGCGGTAGACTATTTCATACTCGTACTCCTCTAGTTGTAAGCGCCATCTTTGGAGTTTGCTATTATGATTAGAATGGTTAAAAAGCCATTTTAAGGGTTGGTGATTAGTGACTATTGTGAATTTCCGACCATATATATAGGGACGAAACGTTTTACAGCCAAATATTATTGCTAAAAGTTCCTTTTCCGTTACCGTGTAATGATTTTCACTTTTATTAAGTGTGCGTGAGGCAAATGCGACGGGACGATCCTTACCCACTTGACCCTGCGATAGTACAGCGCCAATGGCGTGATCGGAGGCATCGCAAGTAAGGATGAAAGGCAGGCTGAAGTCGGGGTAACAGAGAACGGGAGCAGTGGTAAGTTTGTGTTTTAGTGTATCGAAAGCTACTTGTTGTTGATTTTCCCATTTAAATATTACGTCCTTTTTTAACAGAGAGGTTAGAGGTTTTGCTGTCATTGAGAAATCGGGTATGAATCTGCGATAGTAAGAGACTAGACCTAGAAACGATTTTATGTCTTTAGGAGATTGTGGCGTAGGGAATTGAGTGACTGCTTCAATTTTATCCGGGTTAGGTTTTACACCATTCTCGGTTATAATGTGGCCAAGATAGGCGACTTCTCGTCGAAGAAATTCGCACTTATCTGGCTGTAATTTTAAATTGTATTTCCTGAGCCTATCAAATATTGCGGTTAAATTTTGGATTTGGGAGGTAAGGTCAGAGGAATATATTACTACGTCGTCAAGATATACAAAACAGCGCAAGCCCTGAAGCCCAGAAAGTGCGGTGTTCATAAGGCGTTGAAATGTTGAGGGCGCGTTCTTTAGCCCGAATGGCATGCGTTTAAATTGGTAGTGCCCTTGAGGGACGGAAAATGCGGTTTTGACTGAGTCTTCAGGGGAAACTTTAATTTGATGGAAGCCGGAAGCAAGGTCGAGGGTACTAAAATATCTACTTTTGCCTAATTGGTCTAGGATTTCGGTGATATTTGGGATGGGGTAGGAGTCTCCAATCGTGACATCATTCAATTTCCTATAGTCAATAACAACTCGCCATTTGCGGTTACCGGATGCGTCTAATTTTTTTGGGACTACCCATATGGGTGCCGACCATGGAGATGATGAAGGTTCTATAATTCCTTGTTGTAACATTTCGTTAATTTGTCTGTTTACCTCCTCCTTATGAACTTCCGGAAAACGGTAAGTTTTAGTGTGGATTGGGATGTTGGATACAGTTTTAATTTCATGTTGGATTGCATTCGTATAAGTTAGTTGTTCTCCGGGAAGATGAAAGATGTCAGAATAGTCAGAACATAGTTTGTAAAGAGCGTTTATTTCCTCTTTATTCAGGTGAGATATTCGTAATTGATTTAGAACCTCTTGGGTGCGTCGAAAACTATTTGTGTATGATACAGTGTGAACAGAATTAACAGATATCGGAGAATTCTCATTATTAAGGTCATTAGGTTTATAAGGTAAAAGTACTAAGTTTAAATTTGATTTGATATGTATTGGAGATTCAGAGATGTTTGCAACGGATAAATTTATTCTTTTATTGGATTTCACTTTTACGAGGCAATTAGCAATTAATAAATCCTTAGATAATTTTTGGTCTACTATTAAACCCTCTTTCAGTTCAGGGTTGACAACAGAACATTCGATGATTGTCTCTGTACGAGCTGGGATAAGGTAAGTTGGTTCGTAAAAATTTAATTTAATTTCATATTTTTTTATTTTTAGGATACCGCGATTGTAGTCAATATTACAACTAAACAAATTCATGAGGTCACTGCCAATAATGCCGTCATAAGGTAAGTCAATATGTTCTACTACATGGAATTTACTAGAGATAAATTGATTCGAATTATGAGATATGTATAAATTTAGATTGAAATGACCAAGTGTATGTGTTACTTCCTTTCCAGGATCTATGCCCTTTATTTTAATTTGTTCTGGTATGAGTTTTTGTGGTTTCATTACAGCATTTTTCTTTAATAGGCTAATAGCAGAACCAGAGTCGACTAGGAGAGCTAGGGGAATGTCAGAGACTTGAGTATACAGTAATACATGCGGCAATGTTTTATTTGTATGGTTAGTATTAATCTCATATATTTCTAAGAGATCGGCTTCACTTATTTCGGGTTTAGTAGTTTCGGAATTTTTTGAAGGTCCATCGGATTTGGTAATAAAGGACTTAGTAGATCTAGAATTTCCAAAAGACTCAGTGGGTTTTTAGCAGGGTTAGTAATTTTAATAGACGCAGTGGATATAGCATTATTTATAGATTCAGAGGGTATACTATGTTTAGTGGGCACAGTGGACTTAGAATTATTACTATTTAAAGACTCAGTGTTATTAGATTCAGTGGACTTAGTATTAAAGGATTCAGAGGATTTAGTATTAAAAGATTCAGCGGATACAGTATTTTTAAAAGATTCAGAGGATTTGGTATTTTTAAAAGATTCAATGGATTTAGTATTAAAAGATTCAGAGGATTTAGTATTAAAAGATTCAGAGGATATAGCATTTAATGATTTAGCAGAAATCAAAAATTTATTACGTTGGTCGGTGTCGATTTTAACACTTTTGTGTCTCACACGACGCCCAAATGAGACGTGATTTAGTTTTTTAAATTATCAACTTCGTCATAAGAGTTATCTTGGATGATATTATTATCGTCAGTCCTGTGAGAATTAGTAAAATCTTGAGTATAGTGAATTGGATTTGGTCTAGACGGCCTCGAATTATTATTATAATTATTATTCCTCATCCGATTGTTATTATACTGACGTTTACGACAATTTTCAATCGTATGTCCTGGGTATTTACAATATCTACATACAGGTGTAGTAAAATTACTTGAATTATGACGCGGCGGGTATTGATCCTTCTTGTTATTATTATTAAACGAGTTCCGGGTTTGAAAGTTATTACTATTATTAGATGCGTAATTATTATGATGGTTATTATTTAAGTTTGTATTTGATCTCTTAGTAGCATGGTAAATCTTTTCTTCGGATATGGCTATATTTATAGCTTCATTTAAGTCATTGGGTTCGCGGCATCTAACAACTGTGGATATATTTGGATTTAATCCTGTTAAAAAAGTGTGAAGCGCCAAATCTTCCATTGCAGCGACCCGGCCAGTCAGTTCGCCTTTTTTCTTAGTAGGAATTGAGACATTAATTTCGGTGAGTAATTTACTAAGACAGTTTTCAACTCTGAGAGAGAACTGATTAACTGACTCACTAACACCCTGTTTACTGTTTTGGAGTTCGGTTAGGAGATGTGTATAATGCTTTCTTTCTCCAAACTGTGTTTTTAAAAACTCTTCTAATTGGTTCCAGTCGTCGAATTCTTTAATATTAGCGGCGGACTCTGCGCGACCTTCTAGCCGACTTAATATATATTTAAAAATTATTTTCTTTTGTTCGTCGTTAGCTAACCCTAGTGCATTGTTGCAATTACTTAAAAAAGGATTTAATTTATCTCTACTCCCATCAAACTTTCCGATAAATTTAATTAAAATATTTAATTCTACAGCTGGCATTATTGGAAGATTAATAGACTCAGCTGGTTTACTGGTTCCTGGTGCCGACATTAACGTTAGACGAGGAGGATTACAGTACAGTAATATCACTATAATAATATGCCTAAATAAATCTAACGGTTACAAATAATAATTTTACCTGATATAAAATAGTTTGGAAAACAGAGAACTTTTAATGTTTGAGAAACAGTGACTAAAGACTTACAGTGAACTGGCGATCACGGAGGTGAAGATAAAAAGCATGACGGACGTAGACTCAGCGACTCAGCGAAACACCGATGTAGTGTATATAATCTCTCTCGATATAGCACGTCTAACATTCGATTTCGAATGGGTTATTCGGAATGCCTTGTACCTATATTATTTTCTGAATATTTAGATTTATTATGTTTCGGTAATGAGTTTATCCACTTAGCTGGCTGATGACTGCGATACAGGATACTGTGAGGACTGCGACAGGATATGGCGTTATTCTCGCCACAGGATTTATGCTTTCAGGAACTCACTTTTCCACTTTTACACAACACTTATTGTGAATTTTCACAGTTTTTTAGCTTTTATTCACAGATTTTACAGTTTACTACTTTTAAACAACACTTTTCATAGATTTTCACTAGTTTTTCACTAGTTTTTCGGAGACGGTACCGAGGATTTTCACTTTTAAAATCCCTTAAGCTGCCACCAATGTTATGCGGGGCCTCGCGGATCGCGTTTTAAAAAAGGGGTTCTTTATTAACACACCTTACAATAATTATTTAGAAATAGGATTTAGAAATAAAAGAAATAGTACAACAAGAAAGTGCTCCGCAATAAGACCGAAGGAAGACTAACTGTCCGGCCGACGGGCGACCTAATATAATGTTAAGATATGCTGACTTGACTTAAGGTCTAGTCAGCCCAACTACTTACATTGTGAAGGTATAACAGTTCGTTTCTGATTGGCAACTTCTGAGGTCACAGCGTGTAAAAAGTTACTATAAAATAAACAGACTAAAGTTAGATAATCTATTCTACTGAAGGTAAAAAAAATGAATAGTTACACAATAGCTGTCTTGTTGGTGGCGATTTTAATATCTTGAGTATTAACAGAATCGAACAAAGTGCTGCAAGGAATAACTCGACGCAAGAAGCCGAGATAGAAAAAGGTTATTAATTTAATCATAAATAAAAAGATCTAATATTTAAATTGATTTTTTTTTCAAAAATGGATGCAATATCCAATGTGGATGTAACTCCTATAGATAGATCCGCGGAACGAGAATGCTCGTGCTATGGAGTATTATGGATTAAAAGATATTTTAAAGTCGTGTAAATCAAGTTCTTTGTTTCTTAACAATCATTCGAGAATGTTCTAGAACCTTCTTGAATGATTCATAATTGCGCATTCGTTTCTCGACTGCAAGATCTGACTTTAATGAGCAAGAGCATTTGCTCATTCTTTTCGATATTGAGTATTGCGTCGAATGAGCACAACCAATCAAAATCGAGCTATCCCCACTCGACATCCTTAAGTTGCTCAGTCTTTTCGACATTGAGATCTGACTAGAATGAGCACGACCAATCAGAATCAAGCTATCCCCACTCGACATCCTTAAGTTGCTCAGTCTTTTCGACATTGAGATCTGACTCGAATGAGCACGACAAATCAGAATTCATGTCATCCCTACCACTGTGAAAATATCATGATACTGGCCAAGGGTTGAGTTATTGGCCTATACCAAATACTTTGGACGTCTGTTTGCTTCGATGGTCAAATGAAGACTGAATGATTTTTACTTATCCCCACCACTTTTTCGATGGGCGGAGCCTATTTTACACGGAAAGCATAGGAAAGCGGAAAAAGAAGGGGAAAAAAGTCTTGATGGTTAAGTATCATCTCGCGCGCGATCAGTTTAGTCAAAAACCTTCTCGAAGCAGGATCTAAACTGGTCTAAAATATATATATATATATATATATATATATATATATATATATATATATATATCACACTCCGCATTCGCATGAACTACATTGTGCATAGTTGGCACAATAACGACATTTATATTCTTGTTGACTACTTTGTGTATGCTACTCATTGACTACTTTGTGTTATTCGAGGCACAATAACGGCATTTACTTTCTCACTGACTAATTTGTGTATGCTAAACACAATAACTGTATTTACATTCTCATTGACTACTTTGTGTAGGCTAGGCACAATAGCGACATTTATATTCTCATTTACTAATTTGTGCATGCCTGGCACAATTGTGACAATTGCGTCGAGTCCTCGCGCTCCAAGTTCTCATGGACTACATTGTGTAGTGCGGGTACAAATTAGTCAATATAAAATGCCTCAAAATCAGCACGAATGGCATGAATTGGGAATAAAACAAAAATATTTGTACAGAACACGGTATCTATTTTTATTTAGCAGTAAGGTAATATACATTGGATTTTGTTGTAAAAAACACTAGTTTCGAAGGTGTAATTTCAAAACGGTTTATGCACTCGAGATCATCATCGTCGTCGGATAATATTTGTACATAATTATCAAAATTTACTCGTGTAGACGTACCATCTAATGGGCACGACTTTAGTATATTATCAATCGTCAGAAAACCCACTGCTTTTAACATACATATAATAAATGTAGATCTATAGCATTCTATTAGCTCATATATGAATAATGTATTATCTGGCAATAATTGAGGTACGTACTTTGTCTACCATCATTGCAAAATATCATATATTGAAAATACCTTCTATTCCTGGTAAAAAACATCGGAATACTATGGATCCATACCGTTTGCAATGTTCCATCCTCATTACAATTTGGTATCAGTTTATAAAATCTGAAAAACAATGCCGATTCCAAAAAACCAATTGGACGATGCAATTGTTCGGTAAACAATAAAATATCTACTCCATTATCTAAAACTTCTTTAATTTCCATAATATTACTATCTAAATAACGCACAAGCATATACAATTGAGATTCGTATATGGAAAAATTTATCGTATACAATAAAGAATTATTTTGAATACTACGGTTATAATCTATACATACAACATTGCAAGATAAATCTGTGTTGGTCTATGACCTCTTGATTGTAAGTCCTTCGTGCGCTCGTGTGGTGACGATAATAATACAGCAGCAATTCTTATACTCTCCTTTATTGGTGCTTACAACGAATACGTATTACAATATGTAATGAGATATGCTTAGCACAATATATACGTCTACACTATGTATAGCCTTTTGGCCAACTCAATAAACTAACTCGATAGGCTTTACTTATGACATCTGTCAATGTCAATAATGACATTGACAGTTACATCTTACTGTTGATATATGTAACACCTCCCTTTTCGAGTATAAAAGCAAACTAAAAATATAGGTACATAACTAATAACAAATACATTACTTATCTACTCAAATTTCTCATGCATGTACAATTTAGGACGCTTTACACTTCTACCAGACCTGGTTACGTAACCGGTATTTTCTAGACTCTCCATAAGAACACAGTTCTCATCGTTAATGCAATTTTGAACGGGACCGTTTCCGCGTTGTGTTAAACTCATGGGATCTATACTCTCCTGCATAGGAGGCATATTGATTGTGCTGCCATCGCCATAAAAAGAAGGTGGAGGATTTATTTCTTTTAAATTCTTTTTTCTAGGTCTAATGTGTCCCCTATTCCTCCTATACACAACACCGTTTGGATCCGCAACATAATATGATCTACCACATCCTAATTTCTCTTTAATTATTCCCGGAGACCAAAAGGATTTAGGATTTTTTTTGAAGTAAATGTCATCTCCCGGCTGAAACTCATGAGATGTATGCTTCGCATTTCTGTCAAAATAAAAAGACATTTTGTCTCTGCTCTGTCTATGACATTTTTCAAATGTCGAAAATTTTACAATTTTAGGTTTTAATTTTTTGTTAAGAATTGGTAAATTTACTCGCAAGTTTCTAGACATTAATAATGCGGCCGGACTGGGAAAATCTCCCTTCGCAGCGTTGCGATAGTGTAATAACGCCAAATGTATATCCGAGCCATCTTCTCTGCATTTTCGTAATATGTTTTTAACAATTTTAATACCGGTTTCAGCTTGGCCGTTAGACCTCGACCAGTACGGACTAGTGGTTATGTGTTCTACATCCCAATCAACAAGAAAAGACTTGAATTTGCAGGAGTTAAATGGTGGACCATTGTCAGACACCAATGCCTTGGGTATACCATGTCGACCGAAAAACGATTTTAGACTTTTAACAACATTATCGACAGTGTAATTCTTATGCAAAGAAGCTAACTCTATGTACTTAGAATAATAATCCATGCAGACAAGGAAATTTTCTCCATCAAAATATAATAAATCTATACCTACCTTCTCCCATGGAAGATAAGATATCTCATGGCATTTCAACGGTTCACGGGGTGGATTTGATCTATATTTAGCACAGACGGAACATTGATCAATTAAGTTCTTAATATCCGCGTTTATATTTGGCCAATAAACTGTTTCTCTAGCGATGTTTAGTGTCTTATTAATACCTAAATGACCACAGTGTATTTTATCTAAAATCTGTATTTGCAAGGACTTTGGAACAATAAGCCTATTGCCTTTAAATAATAAGTCATTCATTATATGTACTTCATTTTGAATGTTCCAATATGGTTTCACAAGAGAGCTTACTTTATTTTTGCTTCTTGGCCAACCATTCTGAATATAAGACTTGAGCAGATTTAAAGATTCATCATTTTTGCTTTCTAATAATATAAATTTTAAATAAGGCTTACTTACTGAGAGATTAGAGAATACTGAATTAACATGATACTGTAAGTCTTGCTCATACTGAGGTATGTATGTATCACTAAGTGAGGCTCTTGACAAAGTATCTGCTATATACATATATTTACCAGGTACATAAACTACTTCTAGGTCATAACCCTGCAACGATAACATCATTCTTTGTAGCCTAGCAGGTACTTCATGACGAGGTTTTTTAAAAAGGTAAATTAAAGGTTTGTGATCAGTATGAACAGTTGTTTTACTGCCATAAATATATTGGTGAAATTTATTACATCCAAACTGTATGGCAAACAATTCTTTTTCAATCTGGGCGTAGTTTTGTTGAGAGGGGGTAAGTGTTCTTGAACTATATGCAATGGGTCGTTTGTCTTGCATCAAGACCGCTCCCAGTGCATTCTTTGATGAATCTACCGACAAAATCACAGGTAAGTTGCAATTATAATTAGTTAACACAGGTGCTTTAGATATGACTTCTTTTAATAAATCAAAGCACTTTTGACAATTTTCATCCCATAACCATAACATATCTTTTTTTAACAAATTTCTTAGGGTATTAGTTTTTTCTGCTAGATTTTCTATAAACGGTGCTAAAAAATTTATCATGCCTAAAAATCTCTGCAAATCCTTAATATTTTTAGGTATGGGCATGTTTTTTATCGCTTTAACTTTTTCTGGATCGATTTTTACACCTTCTTTACTGAAAATATAGCCCAAATATGCTATTTCTTCTAGAAGAAACTTGCACTTGGCTTTATTTAATTTTAAATTAACTTGCCTAGCCCTGTCCAAAAACATTTCTAACCTTTTATTGTGTATTTCAATTGTTTCACCGTATATTAAAATGTCATCACACCAAATTATTATACCTTCTATGTCTCCGAAAAGATCTATCATGGTTTTATAGAAAATTTCTGTAGCCGTGTTTATTCCAAAAGGTAATCTTAAAAATTTGTATCTGCCAAATGGAGTTTGAAATGTACATAGATCACTACTTTCTTTAGTTAATTTTATGTTATAGAACCCAGAAAACGCATCTAAATGTGAAAAATAAGAGGCTTTGGACAATTTAGACCTGACTTCATCTATATTTTTAATTGGATAATGACATCTCAATAAATTTTTATTTAAATTTCTAGGATCTAAGCAAATTCTCAATCCACCATTCTTTTTCATGGCTACAACTAAACTACTCACCCAGAGAGTAGGTTTGTTCACCTTCCGTATGACTCCCATGTTCTCCATGAGTTGAAGCTCTTTCCTTAACGGTTCAACCAACGCAAAGGGTACCTTTCTAGGGGGATCAACGCACGGAATAGCATCCTTTTTTAGCACGATGCTGTGTTCGTATGGGAGGCAGCCTAGACCCTGAAACACATCATTATATCTGGTCACAATTTTGTCACAAGTTTTTTGATACATATTATATACATTTTGCTCAACATTTTTTTCATTTTCCATTGATAGAGAAAAGTTATTAAATTTAGCTTTATACAAGTGGGTAAACCAATCACAGTTGGACAATTTAATTTTGTTACAACAAAAGTAATGTTTTCTGGTTTTGTTTTGTTTTCAACTAAACAACAAATGTTTAACACTGAAATTATCGGTATTCTGTGCCCACTGTAGGCAAATATATTATATTTTTTACACATTTCTTTACTCTGCTTGTCAAATTTAAGATTCAATTCTTTAAATACTTGATAAGACATCACATTTATGTCTGCGCCAGTGTCAATTAGGCAATCTACCTTTTTGTTGTTTATATTAAGAGAACAGTACCAGGACTTGTCTGTTGTGCTTATCAAATTTGTACTAGCATTCTGTGATTTTATGTTTTTAATGTTGAACAATGCCCCTATTGTAAATCTCTCAGCCTCAGCCTCAGCACTTTTGGGGCTTGATTCATCATCGAGATTTATGCTACCTACCCCAGTAACAACAGTCCTGACACTGTTTTTCTTGAAACATAAATGAGTAAAATGTCCATATTTAAAACATGACCTGCATCTGTGTTTCCAAGCTGGACAGTTGCGGCGACCATGCGATGTGTTGCACTTTACACACGACGTTGTTCTTGATCCAGGCGTAGCTGACCTTGGGTGACCTTGGCATGATGGAGATCTTGCGTTTTTTCTTTTCTGGTATGAGGGGGAACTGGACCGACGACTTTTGTGTAGCTTGTATATTGTGGCTTCTCTTCCATCTGCTGCATTGAATGATTCTTCATTTTTCTGCGCCATCGTCAGTGTTCTACAGAGGAGTTTGGCTCTTTCTAGGGATAGGTCCTGTTCTTGTAGTAGCTTTTGACGAAATTGCGAGAAGTTTGTGGCCATATTAGCAATGAGAATGTCCTTTACAAGGGACTCACGTAGCGAACCAAACTCACAGGCATGACTTGCGTTTTCTAATTCCATTAGAAAGTTTTCCAAGGATTCGTTCACACGCTGTTTCAACGTAAAGAATTTGTGTCGTGCCACCGTCAAATTCTTTTTGGGTTCAAAATACTCGACGAATTTTGCCTTGACTTCTTGGAAAGTAGCAGTGCTTAGGTCCAAATTGAAGGAATTGTATATGTTTAAACCCTTTTCTCCCATGGAATGCAGCATGATTGCAATTTTTCTTTTGTCTTCCGTTTTCTCCATGCCCGACGCCAGTAGAAATATCTCGAATGACTGCGTCCATTTCTTGAAATTTTCAGCATTATTGTTGATAATTTCTGTAGAGATCTCAAGCTTCTGTACTCCGTTGCCTGCCATTGTTAAGTTCCCACACTCAGATTGTCTCGAATCTTCCGGAGTTTTCGACGTACCCTCTTTTTTGTTCATAATTTTCGTTTTCTTTTAAATTTTCACTTCTGACACCATGTGTTGGTCTATGACCTCTTGATTGTAAGTCCTTCGTGCGCTCGTGTGGTGACGATAATAATACAGCAGCAATTCTTATACTCTCCTTTATTGGTGCTTACAACGAATACGTATTACAATATGTAATGAGATATGCTTAGCACAATATATACGTCTACACTATGTATAGCCTTTTGGCCAACTCAATAAACTAACTCGATAGGCTTTACTTATGACATCTGTCAATGTCAATAATGACATTGACAGTTACATCTTACTGTTGATATATGTAACAAAATCTGACGCAACATTCAAAAAATAACAATATATTGAATTCGATACGAATACATAACGATTATTTTTTAATAAACATACGTTAATATTTAAATTGTTGCTTGCATTATTATCGTTGATATTATTTATATGAGTAACTTTGTCGGATATAACAATCACTTCGGCAACACAATCAAATACCGTAATTCGGTAACGGATATATTTGTTTACTTCTATATAGTCTATGACCAAAATATTATTTTCGTCTTTATAAAATACAAACGTTTTAATACACGGGTTATTGAAAAATGAATGATCCAGTGTTATATATTTGTATAGCGTGTATCGTTGATCATCGTCGTTTCCTATATTATATAACATTAAACTCTCACCAGTAACAATTACGGCACGAGTTTCATTTTCGACGAGTTCGTAAGCTTTTACTTTTATTGTTGAGCTTTTATCGGCTTGCATATGAAACACGGGACGTATTAAGGATGTTAAAGAATGACTTGTTATGGGACGTGACAGACGACATGCGTTTTTCCACCACCAAGTCAATTTATACTCTAGCATGGTATTCTTCAACAGTGATACATCAAATTTATCGAACCGTTGAATTTTCTTTATGACTCGAATCCAATAT
Organism: Phengaris arion; assembly: GCA_963565745.1. Classification (NCBI taxonomy): domain Eukaryota; kingdom Metazoa; phylum Arthropoda; class Insecta; order Lepidoptera; family Lycaenidae; genus Phengaris; species Phengaris arion. The sequence goes on along the minus strand of OY751444.1, from coordinate 2,093,599 downwards.
TTCTTTGTGTCACATAAACGATCGATTTCTCTTTTGGTCCATTTTGATACGAGACGTAAATTCAACACCGTGTCAATGTCATCGGCAGACGACATTACGTTTGAAAATATTTTTTCCACCATCTCATCGGGTAACGATACTATAGATGCCATTATACGTGCGCGTGGGTTCGATGCGACAATGAACTGATCGTACTCTGCATAAAGGGTACACTCGATTATAGTAGGTCGAGGCATATATTTATATTGAATCCCCTTTCCCGAGTAGTAACAAAAAACTTGGTCAACGTTTTTATTGGAACTGGAACTCTGCGCTGTAAGATAGAGTTGAGAATGAAAACAAAAACTTTTTTTATCATATAAGAGCAATTATTTTGCATTTTTGGCGAAACAAAAAAGAAACGATAGTGTTATCATGTCACTCGAGCGAAAAGTTTTCTCACTCGCAGATCAAGCGTTTGAGATTTACATATTCGTAGAAGAAAATAATATTTTGTTCAAAGCAAAAGAGGTCGCGTTGGCTTTAGGATACAAAGATATTAAAGATGCAATTATGAAATATGTCGACAAAGACGATAAAGTTGAATGGCGATCGGTAAAACGTCGCCCTCTCGTAGTTCCTTCGAAGTGGCAGCCTCTTACTATCTTTATCAACGAATCTGGACTTAACTCGTTGATATCGCAATCTCGCAAACCAGAAGCTAAACAATTCAAACGATGGATGACATCGGAAATTTTACCACCCATCCGAAAAAATGGAATATCATGCGTATCGTCCGATATATCTCAATCTCAACTAAACGACTTGCTAGATGTATTAAAACGAAAAGACGAACAATTATTTGAGATACTTGAGAGTTCAAAAAAGAAGGACAATTAATTGACACAATTGATTGAATCTAATGGTAAATTGGTAGATAAAATTATAAAAGATCGATCACAAGTATTGGCACCTCGCCCCGATAACCAAGATCTAAATCATGATTTATGAAATAATACAGTGTGAGTCCTTATAAAGTGCACATATTAAAATCAGGGAAACTACACCCCATTTTATCGACGGGAATAATATTTAAAAAAATAAAAAAATATATTTGAATTTTTTATGATGTTTTTAAAATTTTGAGTTGCACCTGTTGACCCTATTTAGATAAAACGTCATAATTTTTAAACTAAGTGTGTTATCGCAGTGGAATAAATTTTGTGATGATGACTAATAATAAGTCGTACCCATAAAGTCAAAATATCCAAGAAAACTAACCTTATAAATTTATAATTAAGTGAAACTTGAAGAAAATCTGGATTTTTTTTCATCATTTTTGCAATTGATTTACAATTTCTCCTAAAATCATGTTATTAACCCTACCTTTTTTTTATTCCAGCATATTCTACGTATTATTAGCTTTCTAAAAATAAAAATTGCACGATTATTACTTAAAAATAACAGTTTCTATGACCGTTTGAAAAAAGCCTATGCGCATTGTTTGGCTACGCATCATTGTTTATCACAGGTAGAGACCTTTTTTTTGGTGAGTCATTGTAGAGGCACGCGGGTCGAAGTACGAAAGGGGAAGAGGGGGGCCTGTTGAAGGACAATTTGAACGTTCGTTATGCTTTGTAGCCTAGCCAGCCAGTCGCTCCGAACCTTTCGCCGCTGCTATTTGTATTTCTCCTACCAACGTTATCAGTTTTCGTATCCTACGTATCACGCGTTTGCTTTGTGGTCACCATGCCACGTATAAGTGATTTCCCTCCAGCACACATTGCCGATATCCATTATTACTATGGAATGTACCGAGGGAGTGCTAGAGCTGCTTGCGCAGCTTATCTAACTGCATTTCCGAATCGACGCCCCGTGCCATCAGCCCGTAATTTCCAAGAAGTCCATAGAAGACTGGCTAGCGCTGGACTTTTTGTGCCTCGGAATCGCCGCGAACCAGGTGTTATTATCGATGTTGCTATCGAAGAAGCAATTTTGGATGATTTGTTTCGTGACCCGACTACCAGTACGAGACGTTTGGCATTACGTCATGGCGTGTCCCAGAAATCAGTTTGGCGCATCTTAAGAAAAGCAGGGTTGCATCCATACCACTATCAAAGGGTGCAGCATTTACACCAAGATGTGGATTCACGTCCAAGGTGCGTTATGTCTTCATGGGTTTTAAGAAAAACAAGAGACAATCCACAGTTCCCTAAAAATATTCTTTGGACAGACGAAGCCCAATTTACTAGAGATGGCATCGTTAATTGCCGAAATTTACATCGGTGGTGCCCGAAAGGTGAAAACCCTAGGTTGAAAAGGGCTTCTACGTTCCAAGTGAAATTTTCTTTAAATGTATGGGCCGCAATGATCGACCATTTTCTCATTGGTCCTATAATACTCCCAAGAACGTTAACTGGAGAGAGATTTCTTGTACTTCTGAGAGACGAACTGCCGTGGCTATTGGAAGATGTGCCACTTCTAACCCGTCGCAGAATGATGCTCCAAATGGATGGATGTCCCGCCCATTATGCGCTGATCGTCAGGTCATATTTAAATGACAATTATCCACGTCGCTGGATTGGTCGAGGAGGACCAGTTGGGTGGCCGGCGCGTTCCCCCGATCTCACACCTATGGATTATTTTTTATGGGGGACCATGAAACAAAGGGTGTACAGCAGTCAAATTAATACAGAAGCGGAACTTGAAGAAAGGGTTTTGCGTGTGGCCAATGAAATTAAAAATGATCCCGATATGATTCAAAGGGCAACGCAGCAAATTTTGCTTCGCGCTACAATGTGTATGCAACAACAGGGTGGTCATTTCGAACATTTGATGCATTAGGATAATTACTGATTTGATTTATTTTTAATTAGTTAAAGGTAATAAATGATTTATGCTTGAAAAATACTTTTGTTTAAATCATTCTCCAGCTCTAACTCAGATAACTGCATTTTTTAAACGCTGATTTAAGAAGTTGTATCTAAGTAATAAACTTGCAAATTTTACTTTTAGAAAGCTAATAATACGTAGAATATGCTGGAAAATAAAAAAAAAGTAGGGTTAATAACATGATTTTAGGAGAAATTGTAAATCAATTGCAAAAATGATGAAAAAAAATCCAGATTTTCTTCAAGTTTCACTTAATTATAAATTTATAAGGTTAGTTTTCTTGGATATTTTGACTTTATGGGTACGGCTTATTATTAGTCATCATCACAAAATTTATTCCACTGCGATAACACACTTAGTTTAAAAATTATGACGTTTTATCTAAATAGGGTCAACAGGTGCAACTCAAAATTTTAAAAACATCATAAAAAACTCAAATAATTTTTTTAATTTTTTTTAATATTTTTCCCGTCGATAAAATGGGGTGTAGTTTCCCTGATTTTAATATGTGCACTTTATAAGGACTCACACTGTATAAAAAAATATAAATATAATAGAAATGAAACGAATCTACTTTTGTCGAGTCGATTTGTTTCTTTTTTTTTTGTAAACTTGCGCATTCCAATAAAATTGTTCTCAACGTATTCGCGTGAGATTGAGCGGTAGCGCGGCATCTATATATACTTCATCGATTCAAGTTAATATGTATTCGTTCGAATATCCCCTTGCGAGTACGATATATCGTGTCACTGAATATTCTATAATCCATCGCACAATGTCGTCCGATAACGCATTGACTAATTCGACATGCTGTATGTACGATTGCATCACTAAAGGACATCATTCATTTTGGACCAAAAAATGAAAGTGCCGGCCAGAAAAAAAAACTACGATATTCGGATAGAATACACAATTTCTATCATTTTTTACTATGACGTCCAATCTGTGCGCACAACGGTTACGTCGTAATAACATAAAAAATAAAATATTTTTTTATTAATTCTTTGTTGTTAAAAAAAGATTGGAGTGACATTATAATATAAAAAAATATTATATTAAAACTTATTTAGGTACATAATCGCAAAATACTCAAGGTCAAAACCTAGTGGTCAAGATATAAAATCGTACTATTTAACACATTCATATTTATTCTTTATAATAAAGAATGTTGTCTGTTTAGAGTCAAACATTACAGGTTACTTTCTCTCAAAACTTCAAATGGAATTCCGAGAACTAATGAAAAGGGTTAAGGGACGGCTACCTGGGTGCGTGAGCGCATTGTTATTGGTTGCCGACTGCCCGCCCGCGCTACGCCAGCGGCCAGCCAGCGGCCAGCCAGTCAGTTATCCATGCAACTTTGGTTACATCGGACGGCTATCGTGACAATAATCTCTTGTTCTTAGAGCGATATAATATCAAGTGTATTTAGCGAAGCTTAATATCTGACATTATGAACGTACAATTGTGTATTTCGTGTCGTGTGCCTATTGGTGATCGCCGAAGTTATAGTTGGACATCCCGTGAATCACAACACATCGAAATCGCACAGTTTGTTATTGAAGATCTACTGGGTCATCAGGTGAGGATTATATTATCGCTATAACGAACGAATATGCCTAAGATATTTACTACGAACAAACATCATAACTCTTATGTACATAATGTTATAACATAAGCCGCATTTGCTGCTGTGTTTTTTAACAAACACAAGTTTTCAAATAAAGAGGGCCCCCCGCCCTCCGCAGATATATTATTTTTTTTATTTAATGATATATTACTAAGCTAATAAACTTTTTTTTTTCAGAATGAACCTACAGATGTTATATGCCGACCTTGTTGGCAAAGGGCCGAGCGGCAATATCTCCGACGTCAACGTGAAGTGCAGGAAGAACCTGACAACGAAGAACCTGATGTTGCAGACGAAGAAGTTGACGCTGTGCCTCATTCTACAGTTTTACCTGGATTTGTACGAACTAGTAATAAGGCAAACTCTTGTGTATTTCAACACTGTGTAGACTCAACAAGACACAGAATACCAGAAAACATTATTCTACGTGTTCTTTGCCGATACAGTGTATTCATATCAGAAAACAGTCGTGTTTGCAGCGAACACCTCGAGCAAAATAAATGGCATTTACTTGCTATGCAAGACAATTTAATTCAAGATTTTAATTCTGCACAGATCGTTAGTGCGCTAAGGTTGTTAATAAACCACATTAAAACAGAAGTTTTAGATTTTGAGCATTATGAATTGATCAATAACAAAGAGTTCCACGATTGGACTGGTCTTACTGCTGAACAATTCTCTGATTTATTGGCCAACACTCCGAGCTTAAATCAAAGAAGAAACAAAAAAACAATTTTAGCAGCTTTACTTGCAAAGATCCGAACTGGAGACTCAAATGCTAGGCTCGCAACGATATTTAAAACGAGCGAATCCACATTTGCGCGAATGCTTGAGACTGGCCGAGAAGCACTTTTGCGAGACTTTGTTCCAATGCATTTGGGGTTTGACCATATGACTCGGGAAGATGTCACACGTAGGAATCTTCTTATCCCAGAAAGTCTTTTTGGAAATATTGAAAGTCCTCCCGAAGAAAGAAAAGCTATTACAATTGTGGACGGCACATACATTTACATCCAAAAAAGCTCAAACTACTTTTTTCAACGAAAATCTTATAGTAGTCACAAGTTCCGGAACTTAGTAAAACCATTTTTATTTGTCTGCTGCGACGGTCACATAATAGAAGTTTCAGGTCCACACGCTGCTACTTCTTCAGATGCGCAGATAATGCAGAATATTGCTGAAAATGAAAGTGATCATGGCGATGGATTATTCCAATGGTTCTACCAAAGCGGGGACGTATTTATTTTGGACCGTGGGTTCAGAGATGCAGTTCCCATTCTTGAAGGAAATGGTTACACTGTGAAAATGCCGGAGACAAAGCATCCTGGAGCGACGCAACTAACCACGGAACAAGCAAACAAGGTCACGCCTTGTTACTATTTGCCGTTGGGTTGTGGAAGTAGTAAATGGCCGATTTAAACGAGATTTCCGCCTGTTGAGAAACGTTCATATTAATATAAAATTGCACTATTTGTTTGAATATTTTAGAATCGCAGCAGCATTAATAAATGCTTATCACGTGTTGATAGTAGATAATGTCCATGCTTCTGATTTTTTACAAATAATCCGGGAAAGGATAAACATGCCCAATACACTGGCAGATCTTGTCGCCAGACGTAACTTGAACAGAATGAGAGCACAGTTCCAGCCCATGTCTGCAGATATGGCTGAGTTTAATGACTTTCCTACGCTGACCGAAGAAGAATTAATATTATTTAGCCTCGGTATATATCAGCTGAAACAAGCGAGAAGTTACTATGGAGAGCATGTTCAACCAGATGGAGTTTTTAGCATTGAGCTAAGTGGTGGAATTCCTCTAGAGCTTGTAAGGGAATTGGAGGGAGAGGACTTGTGGTTGATTCGAGGGCGAATACAATCCCGACACATCCGATCTAAAACATACTATGTGTATATTGCTCTGGATAGAACAGCAACCGGGCGTCGAGCAATAAAACATTACTATTGCACATGCCATATAGGAATGAGAACCATCGGATGTTGCTCCCATACTATGTGCATAGTCTGGTACATGGGTTATGCTAGACATGACCCTTACCTCAGCCCACCCGCAATAAGTTTAGATGACGTATTTGTAAGACTAGAAAATGTTTAATTGTACGTCATTAACTTATTATTGTTATTAGCCTTTATTCAGAAGAACAATACATTTATTTTATATACATTACAAAATATTCAAATCAATAATTGATTTTTCCGTTGCGCGGTCTCTGCTTCTGAGTGCCGCTTGGCAATGGCCTCCCCCAACAGCTTCCACTCACATCTCTGACATGCCACTCCACATACACTAGTCCACATTTTGCCAGCCATTTGTATCATTTCATCTTCCCATCTTTTTAGAGATCTGCCCTCTTTTCTTTTAGTCCTTCTGGGATACAAAGATGTTATTATTTTTGTCCATTTGTCTGGCCCTCTCAAAATCAAAACATGTCCGGGCCGGACATGTTTTGATTGTTTGTTGTTTCCTTTCAATTTTTTAGTTTTATATGTTACATCAGTTACACGTGTCATTTTTCTCAACTCCTTGTTTTCTATTTTGTCTATCCTTTTCTTTCCAAACATACTCCTCTCCATAGCCTTCGGCCCAACTTCCAGCATACTTGTATGAGCTTTTGTTAGTGCCCAAGTTTGGCACCCTTATGTTAGAATGGGTGGAATCCATGTATTAAATAGTTTTCTTTTGGTGCTCATGTTTATACTTATGCATTTTACTATTTCTTTAAAGGACCAGAATCTTTTCCAGGCATTGCCAATTTTTTTTTTTTGTATATCTTTGGTTGTTGTATCATATATATTAGTCGCCGCCGGCTGCTGCTGGAGCTAAATCTCAACAGAACTGACTTAGGAATGTTTCACCACATATTATCACAAACTAGATCAAGCGAGCTTAAACTTTTGTTGGGTTTTGTATCCATCAGCATTACAATTAATAATAGTGGTTAATAATAGTTAGGTACGTGTATTTAGAATTTAAGTTATGTTCATTTTGGATAAGTTATGATGGGGTTGTCATATACTTTAGTGTAAAAACCTCTAAATAAATAAAGATTAAAAAAAAAAAAAAAAATATTAGTTATAACCACTGATTCTAAGCAGGAATCTTGCGGTTAATATTGTCTATTTCTCCCAGCGCCATCACACCTTGCCAGAGTTGCCAGAGCGTTTTTTTCTTAGTAATGTTGTCATTACCTTGTAATATCGATCAAACAAAACAAATGCTGTTTAGTCTATTTATATTTCTTCTTCTTATATATAAAAATGCATTTTCAAATGTGTTAGTCGCGCTAAAACTCGAAAACGGCTGAACTAGTTGGGCTGATTTTAGTCTCAAAATATTCGTAGAAGTCCAGGGAAGGTTTTAAAGTGACACGAAGTTCACCGGGACAGCTAGTACTTGATACATATTTTTTATTTTTATTTTATGACTAAATATTTTTTTCCAATACTATTTATCAACCTTACCACTGTGTTTTACTATCAAGTATTATATCATAACGTAAGATATCCATGCTTTTAATAGTGACACTCCAACCTTTTTATCACAAAAGGATTATTTTTAAATTATTTTATTACGACGTAACCATTGGGCGCACAGATTGGACGTCATAGTAAAAAATGTTAGGAATTGTGTATTCTATTCGAATATATATTTTTTTCTTTCTGGCCAGCACTTTCATTTTTTGGTCCAAAAATGTATGAAACGTGAATGATGTCCTTACCATTATTTGGTGTAAGTATGATAATAATTCTGAGCTTATCGAGTAAAAAAAATGTTTTCTTAATATAATTTATTTATTTTTATTTACAGATAACGCAGTGTTCAAAATGTCAACAAATAAAGTGTAACTGCTACTGCATACTCAATCGAAATAAACTTGTAATCGATCCAATTAAGAATGAATTGGAAATGCTTGAGCAAAATTCTACCGAGTTTGCGACACATATAATCAAAGAATTTATATCGATCGGTTATCTTTTACAAGTCGCTAATACGGAAACATGTAGAAATCGTTTTTGTAACCGGAATTTAAGTCCCGATAGACTCATTTATTATACAAAAAATCCGACGCGATTATGCTTTTCGTGTAAAAGGACGATGATTCTATAAAAAATTAATTATGTTGAAATTTGTATGGATAATTCAATATCGCACATGTAAACGTAACGTAAAGTGGTGTTCCATTGTATATGTAATAATACAATGGAGAGCAGCAGCCTAGGCGGGGGCCAGTGAAGTAAGGCGAGCCCAGCCGGGGGCGGGAGAGACATGGCCACAAAAATTAAGCAATTTCATATTTTTTTTCAATTTCAATTTCATAAATTAAAAAGTGGGGGTGGTTTAGGGGATGAAGGAAGGGTAATTTGGGTTAACTTTAGGTGAGGTTAGATTAGGTTAAGGGTAAGGTTTGCATTAGGTGGTTGGGTTAGGTAAGGTACTACACCTACTACACGATATTAGACAAGTTAAAACATGTCTTAATACCTATACAAAACCTACCTACCTACACCTATACAGGACAGTGAAAAGTTCAAATGTCATGCATGGGTGAATATTGTGTGTGTGATGATGATGGTGATTACGGTTAACGAACAAAGGCAATTAAGTAAACAGTTTATTGCGAGTGCAGCGGAGCGTAAACGGTATAAAAAGGGCGCTCGCAAAGGGACGAGCATCAGCATGACTTCAGTCGCGTATCACATCATAACGTGCGTGGACGTGCTCAAGTATTTGAGCGGCGAACAAAATTATCAACATGGAAGACAAACCTCAACCCCGAACGACGCCATTACCGACAGCCAACAACCGGGACCGAGTCGTGGAAGACGTGGACGAAATAGCAAAGGATCTGCTGGAGGAAGAGGAGGAGTGGAGTCAAGAGATGAGAATGTGGAATTTACGAACGAGAACGAATTATCGAAGAACTCCGAAAGAACATCCAAGAAGAGGAAGCAGGAAGAAAAGGAGGAAGAGGGATCATCACCACAGAGAGAAGACAAACCGACAACGAAGAAATTGAAGACCTGTTCGACACCACCGATGAAGAACTATACGAAAACGCCGAACGAACGGAGCCACCGATTATATCGACACCATGGGCACCCTCGAAACTAACACCGATAACGATAATCTGGATTGCGAACCTATTAAAAGAATGCGGAACATCGACGGAAATAAACAATCTTCTTGGAAAGTCATTAGTGACCATACCAGAACCCGGAGGAAACATTATCATATCATTTATATCGGTACAGCAAAAAACTGGGGCCATAATTCGAAACTTGGAAAAGCTATACGATCAAAGGAATACAAATGTACTTCAGTTGCATGTATTGAGTGCCTTGTTGAGTACATTACTACCGGCTCTGATCATAAGACACATCGAAATATTCTCGAACAAAGTGATATTAACCTATTCAAATGCATCACTCATCAACTTGGACTTAAAATTAACCCCGAAAACAACTATACGACTGCAGATGCCCAAAGGCGAATTGGTATACATGAGGAACAAAGCGCAACACGAGGAGCAATTCTCGAACGAGTGGATATCAACGCTATTGGATCCGATCAAGAATTACCTGGCAATACCGAATTCAACATCGATACTTTCGACAACAGAATCTATGGATTTGGAAATCAACAGAACGCCCTTCAGGGGAGAAAAACAAGACGTATCGTTACAAATACAGCATATGCACGCCAAAATCAAGGCATTGTGCTGCTCCTATGTGAAAACAAAGCTTTTGACGAAGGAGAAGCTCAAAAATTACTATGCGCAACACCTGCAGGGATTACCATGCAATTTAATATTTTAAAGGGTTTGACGAACGACTTAAAACAGCAGTACAAATTGCAAAAACACTGGTATTTCAAGAGACAATCGAACAGAGATTCGAAAGAGCAAAGGCTCTCGCCATCAGAAGAGACCCAAAAGCCAACGACTTCAACACAATATACAACGGAGTAATGGAATTAGAGTCACATTTAACGTGCAACGACATCAACCACTACAACTTTGCACGAGACACAAGAAGACACTTTTATGGATTGACGGGGAAAAAAAATAATTTATTCTTTTTCGGACCACCAAGTACAGGAAAAACACTCGTAATGAATTCATTAGTAGAAATGCATTACAATTATTGCATATTAACGGGACTTCAACCGACGTCACCGTTCAATTTCAGCAATACATACATGAGAAATGTATGCTTCATGGATGAGTGTAAATTAACGGATAATCAATTCGAACAATGGAAATTACTCGCTGGACGACAAGCAATGAACACAGACATGAAATACAAAGGACAACACATTGTTACAAAGTGTATTTTATACACGGCAAGTAACTACGAGATTGGTGCGTATTTGCAATTAAATTGCAACGACGCAATTAACGAAAGAACAATCCAATATAATTTCGTAAAAAGGGTTATTCATACAAATTAAATCCATTCATATGGGAAGCATTCTGGGGAAAATATGCTAATAAACTTATCCAACCAGAACATAACATACGTGTGGACAATATTATATGTGATCACGACAGTGACTCTATATACGTATAAGTGTGTATGTAATTATAATTGTAAATATAAATAAGATGTAAATATGTAAATGAGCACGGACAAGTTTCCACCTATACACAAATCTACCTCATGTATTAACATAAAACAAAATGTTAAAAAAAAAATAAAAAGAAGGAAAACAAAACAATTGTTAACATAGTTATTAAGTGTAAATAAATACTAACAATAAATAAAATTATAGTTTCATTTTCACCAACAACCGATACAATAAAAGGGAGAGGGTGGGTGAACTCAGTATGTCGACAGGGGTCGAAGGTGACGGTGGTGGATACACGTTACCAGGTTACAATTACTTGGGGCCGGGTAATGATATAGAAACATCGGGAGAACCGACAAACGAATTAGATAGTTTCGCTAAAACACACGACGAAACCTACAGTTCCATACAGAATACTGATTTGGAAATAATATCAAATACAGATAAAGAAGAGGAAAAATTAAAAGCAAAACAAAACGCAATAGCGGCAGTGAAAAAGGCTGACGAAGAATTTTTAAAATCGGTAAGAGATATGGACGAACACGGTTTGATACAATTAGGAAACAACATTAAACCAGAAGTATTGTACGGAAAATTTTGTTGTAAATACTTCATATGTTGTTGTTAATATATATATATATATATATATATATATATATATATATATATATATATATATATATATATATATATATATATATATATATATATATATCCGTCTGGCGGCAATAACTACGACTTTTGAATAGCTATCGCCTTACTTTTATGTCGATAAAACAGCATTCGTCGAGCTAATCCGAACTAAAAATAACAGATGTCACTAGTATCATTGACGTAAGCAAAATCAGTCCGCCATTTTATTTAGACTATTTGGCGATCATTTCAGTTAGCAGTAGTGCCGGCTATTTAAGAAAAAAAAGGTGGTAAATCGAAAGAAATTGATGTGTTGTTTTGATGACGTGAGTAACCTATTAATTTATTGATTTATTCATTATATTGAATAGAGGAATATCTATTTAATTTTGTTTTTATGCCGATTTAAAAATTTTAACCTCAAAATAAAATACTTTGGTAAGACCGTCTACTTATGAAAGGGAAGTCCGTCATATGCCGATCTTGCCTCATTCCAGATATTCCCAACCTTTTCTGCTCAGCTATCTCACTTTGAAATTGCCTATTGATATTTATTTTATATACGTACCTACCTACTTATTATATTTTATATATAATAAGTAGGTAGGTACGTATTCAATTATTTTGTTTTAATAATACTAATTTTTTTTTCCAGAATAACATGTTAAGTGGGATGCCTGATTTTTTAGACGTGGACCGTTTTTTGACAAGATTTGATTTTGAATTGCTGTCTCAACAAAAGTGGCCTTGGCTAGTTACCCATTTCATACTCGCAAACAAGTGTTATAATTGCAACTGCATACCAGATAGTCATTTGCCACGTCACTTTAAAATTAATTCCGAAAATTTAACAATTTTATTACAATTTACTTTTTTTTGGTGCCGACGCTGCCGTATATTTACCGTATATGATCATTATCCAGTTGACGAATGTTATTACTGTTAATTTGGTAAGCTTAGTTTATCAATATGGTCAATAATTATAAGCGGAAAACCAATAGAGCAGCCTATCCAAAAGAAACTCTTCAAGCTGCAGTTAGTTCAGTCAGAAATGGTTTTTTAAGTGGCTACCAGGCTGCAAAAGAATTCAAAATTCCCAGAATGACAATAATGGACCATGTCCATAACAAGCGGATTACATCCAAATCATTAGGAAGATCCACAGCATTACCATTTGAGGTTGAAAAAAGATTAGCTTCATGTTTACATTTCATGGAAAGACATGGATTTGGTTTAAGCAAATCAGAAATATTACAAATCGTAGAACGGTTCGTGAAGGACAACAAAATACAAACATCATTTAAAGATGGTAAACCAGGTAACGCTTGGTTTAATGGATTCAAAAAACGGCACCACCTTACTATAAAAAAACCACAAGCCGTTGAATACACAAGAAAAAAGGCTATGAATCCATTCATCGTATACCCATATTACGACTTACTTGAAAAGACATTAAAAAACTTGAATTTATTGGAAAAACCATCAGCAATATGGAACATAGATGAGACTAGTTTTTCTAAGGATCCCTCAAAAACAAAAATTGTTGGATTAAAAGGACATGCAGCGACCAGAGTCATATCTTCAACTGGAAAAGAAAATACAACCGTTTTGTTAGGGGGAAATGCGTGCGGAGATAAACTGCCTCCGTTATTAATCTACAAAGGAAAACACATGTGGGACACGTGGATGTCCCCTGAAGCTTACCCTAACACAACTTATGCGGCAACTAGAAACGGGTGGATGGAAAGCGATGTCTTCGAAAGGTACTTTAAAAAATCATTTTTACCCGCAATTGGTGATGAGCGTCCCGTATTGTTAATTTACGATGGTCATGCCACCCATGTTGGCATAAATGTCATTGAAGCAGCTCGTGAAGCCAATGTAACTGTATTAAAACTACCAGCACATACAAGTCACGTCTTGCAGCCCTTAGACGTGGCAGTTATGAAACCCTTCAAGGATCGTTGGGACCAATTACTTGTACAATGGCAGCGATTAAATGTCGGGACAGCATTGTCAAAAAAAGAGTTTTCGAGGCTTATTGGGTTAGTTTGGGCACAAATCGACCCTCAAATTTTAAGGAGTGGTTTCCGCAAAGCAGGAATTTTCCCATTCAATCCAAAGATGGTTGAAGAGAACTTTGACTCATTAAAGCTAGAACACTGGAAAGATCAACAAAAAAAGTGTCAAAACAATCCTAATGAAGTTCAAAATCCAGATGTTCAAAATATAGAATTTATTTCTGATAGTATAGATACACGACACACCACTCTAACAACTTCTTCGAAAAATCCTAAATCTTTGCTCTCGTTAGCGCTTGAAATTGTTACTAATCTGACTAGCATACAAACTCATGGGAGACTAGAAGACCTACGTCCTCGACATAACTTTATGAAACGGTTACACAATCATAAAGTTACAAATACTGAAAACAGTGAAAATGAAACTGGTTCTGTAGAAAATGAATATCGTTCAAGTAACGTCAAAAAGATCCAAATATTAGATGACAGAATTATTACCTTCGAAGAACTTCTTTTGATGACAATTAAAGCTGGAAGTAACATCAAAATGAAAAGACAGAAAATGGGACCGGGTGCTGAAGTTATAACCCATGATGATGTACTTAAGCGCAAGATGGAAGAAAATATTATCAAAAATATAAAAAAGGAACCAAAACAGTTTAGGAGCAAAATACAAAAAGACCAGCACATTATAGAACCTGTGCCTGGACCCTCAGGTGTAACTAAAAATACACTATCAGATGAAGAAAAGACAATCAGAAATTATAAGAAAGTACAAAATGAAATGATAAAAAAAGAACAAAAACATCCAAAGGGTAAGGGTATTGGTAAAAAGAGTCGGACAGTTGAAAAACAAAAAACATCAACAAATTCTTTAAAGAAAAAACGCTTAAGAGTGACTTCGGAAGACTCGACAAGTGTGTCAGATTGCATAAGTATTTACAGTGATTTTGATACATGTAGCGACGATGATTTACTTACAGAAATATCTAAAATTAACACACAAAGACAACTTCAAGAAACTATAGAAATTTATGAAAGCGAAAAAGACAATAGAGACAAAGAAGATAGAGACCTATACAGCAGAAAACAAGAGTATAAAGAACTAATTGACATCGAACAAGAAAGTAGAGAACACGAAATAATAGATGAATATGACGTTATTTTCAATGAAAAGGAAGTCGCCGAGTATGCTGCCAATGACAATGTACTCGTCCGATACTTTTATAGAAAAAAATGGACATACTATATAGGCTATGTAGAAGGACAAAAAACTGTTGACGATGATGAAGTATATTACTCAATAAGATTTTACAAGACTGTTAAAAACCCTTTAAGTTTTATGTTAACAAAAAAAATAGATCGTGACGATGTGCCTTACATATCTATTGTAAAAAAAATTTCCCTGATACAAGATCTGAGTAATCCAAAAAAATTTTTATTACGTAACGATAATGATACAGTCTATTTTAGTGTTTAACTACCTACTATTCTATAATATTTTTAAAAAATGTTTTTTAACATGACATGTTATAGTTGATTGGTACGCAGGGTTCAGTTACTTAAAATAAGTCAAATAACATTTTTTAATGAATAAGAAAAATAAGTACAGGTGATTTACACAGTTGATAGTACTCTAAACAGAAGCCCCTTTTTCTAAGTTAATTTGTATATTATGTTATTTTTTAAATTTATATTAAAGCTCTTTGTGGTTCACACATGACATATTATTGTCTGTTAAAGGTTATAAAATATTTTAAGTGTGTTTTGTTTCGTATTACGGGTATTTTTTTAACTTTCTTTATTTTTAGTGAAAACTGATTATGTGATCTCAAATGTTAAATATTAGTAATTAATTACTAATTAATTTCAAGACTGGTGAAAATTGATTAGACTAAGAGAATATTTGGAATATATATTTTTATAAATAATTTTTTTTATTTTACCTGGTAGTCTTAATTTTTTTTCAAAGGTTGAGAATCTATGTCTCGATAAATATGACGGTCTTGGCTTACGAAAAAGTTAGACATTGTATGTTTGTATTCAAATCTCTATTTCATAATACTTAAATTGCATATTTGAAAAGAATTCATCATTTTCCAAAAGAAATTGTTCACGTACGTAGAGAGCCACAATTTATGACTATTAGCACTCAAATTCATTACTAGACGGTCTTGCCACCCACTATATGGGAAGACCGTCTACCTGTTAAGTTTTAAAAAAACAAATTTTGATCAAAAGATTACGGTGTTTTTTGATCATTTCCTATTTCTATGTATACCCAAGTAAATAATATATCTCCTCCGATCACAATATGTGGCTTACAATATAAACCTTTTTAATAAAAGTAAGTCAAAGTCAAATTTTAGAATGCTATGCCGATCTTACCCACATTGACCTTATATATATATATATATATATATATATATATAGACAATACAGTCGTAGGGTAAAATAAGACGAAATCACTTTTATTTCACATTCGAACTGCACTCAATAGTAGTTACATGACCCTGTTTTTATTATTTTTTAAAAGATTATATTGCCAGATATAGCGAATTGAACGTAATCGTATTTATACAACGCTTCGGCGTACAAAGTAGCTAATTCATGTCAGAGCATGTTCACGACAAGTGGCGACTCGCGCGCTGCGTTACGTCACTTAAGCCGATGTACTGCGCGGATCGGACGTGTTTACGAGCATCAACGGTTACCTTCGTATTTTGTTAAAGAGCGTGTCTTTTTTGTATTTAAAATATATGAGATTTTTTGTGTTCATACAATGGCGTCACGAAGTTGGAAGATTTTAAATAAAATTATTTAAAAAAGTGATTTCCCAGATTCATTAAACTTCACAAATAGAAATAAAAGTAGCAAAAATAAAGGTAAGCCAATTATTTTTTACTATTGTATAAAACTTTCCGTCGTCTAAACGTAATAATTTGAATTATAACGTGATTTTAACAACACTTCTAAATTAATCTGTGTAAATGTAACATTCCCCGTCTGTTATTACTATCCATTCTTGTTCAGCGGAAAAATGTTATAATTTCAAATTGGCATTGTTACACTCAAAACTTCAGTACCTTATTATTATGTCGTATTAAATAATAAAAACTGTTTTTATACTTGTTATGTTTTCCGTAGCGTATAATAACTTAAGACTCTAAAAACTAAATCTAAATCTAAAAACAATAGACAAACAGACAGCATCAGACTCCAATGGGTATGTACTGGCAGCAGTATTTGATTTCGAGAAGGTCTTGTCTTGTCCTCATGGAGATGTAAATATTTATTATTATAAACGAAAACTTTCATTTTTCAATTTCACGATTTTCGATATGGGTAAGAAGAAAGGTGTGTGCTATTTGTGGGACGAAACGGTAGCTAATCGAGGAGCAAACGAAGTTGCAAGTTGTCTTTTAGATTTTATCAATTTTAATGTAAAAGAAGGAGTTAAGGAGTTTCGCTTCTGGTCCGACAGTTGTCCAGGGCAAAACAAAAACAGATTTGTTTTTTCATTATTTTTATATGCGGCCAAAAAATACAAAGTGTCCATAACTCATCGCTTCCTTGAAAAAGGACACACGCAAAATGAAGGCGATAGTGTTCATGCCCTGATAGAACGATCTGCTAGCTGTAAGAGTATTTATACTCCGGATGAGTGGCGCTTGCTTATTCGTTGGGCTAAAGTAGAGGGTGAACCATACATCTTAAAGAATATGATCCAAGAAAATTTCTTTGATTTCAAATCCCATGTCAATGACAGAGTTTGGAATAAAAATACTAATAAGCAGACGATTGCGTGGCTTGAAATCAAAGAAGTTTTCGTGGATAAACTAGAGCCGAACAAATTGTATTATAAGTATGATCTAGATCAGGAAAACTACAATTGCTTAGTCGTTAGCAACGGTACGAGAAATTCTCTTGTAGTACCTGAACTGAAACGTGCTTATTCAGCATCAATTAAGTTATCCAGGGATAAATACAAAGATTTAATAAATATGGTGGATACGCATGTGATTCCCGAAGAATATTCTGAATATTTTAAGAGTTTGCCACATCGTGCAACTGGGAAGGATGATTACGATGACGAACTTTTAAATACGCCAGGCATAATATAATTTCATGATATAGGTATAATAAAATTATTAAAATATTCATATATAATTATAAATTAAAAAATATAATTTTAAATTAAGTAAATGTAAAATTTCAATAATAATTAACCTGCCTGCCCGCCAGTCCTAAGCCTGGAAAAAGTATGAAGGGAAGTTCATTTCCACCGCTCACAGATTAAACCGTCTCGTCGTTCGTCGTCATCACTCGTCGCGTCGATCAGCAAACGACAACAAGTTTGTCAAAACAGTTGCTGAAAGTCGTTTAGTGAACAAAACTACTTTGTTTGTCATAGTGTGGGGACACAATATATTGTATATCGATGTGATCATGTGTCGTTATATTATATCGATGTTCGATGCATGTGGTGAACTAACATGTAAAATATCAGTGTGTTCTTGGTGCAGCAACCCGAGTGGTCGCTTGCGTAATAAACGTAATCCAGTAGGCAAAAGGATTTTATTTATGAACACTCATTCTAGTTACCCTAACGTAATAACATAGGGTGTAACATTGGTGACCCCGACGTGATAAGTGACTTTTATGAACTATTTTCGGGACAAATTAATAAGTGAAAATTTTTAGTGAATAGAATCCGAAACCGGGACAGTCGTCTTAGCCCGCCGCCCAGCAGGGGCCAGCGCAGACCACGCCGGAGTTTAGTGACGTGTCGGCAATTTCCGTCACTAATCGTATTCCCGAATTTTGGACTGACCAGCCGAGAGTATGGTTCATCAGAGCGGAAGCTGTATTGGGTCCTCAAAAGGTTGCTGACGAAACTAAGGCCTCCTACGCACTGGCGACCATGGTCGCCGCGACCTGGCCGCGGCGGCCAGTGAATTCTGGACTTTATATGGCAATCGCTATAGCCCCTACGCACTTAGCGGCCAGCGACCAGCGGCCACCGTTGGCCGCGGCGTCCAATTTGATGCCACGCGACCAGCGACCAATCGTGGCCGTCGAGAACATCACTTCTGTATTAAAATTCATCAGTGCTACCGCATCGGCCGCGGCGACCAGACGTGTAGCTAGCTACAGAGTGATTATTTTACAATGGCCAATTTCGACACGGATAGGTTCATAATTGAAGTTGAAAATAGAAGAGGTTTATGGGATTTAGCATCAAATGATTACTCCAATAAAGATGTTAAGCGGCAGTTGTGGCTTGAAGTGGTCGATATATTTGGCGGTGAATCCATGGAAGATAAAGAAAAGGCAGAACTTGGTTAGTATTTTATTTTATTATGCCTAAGTAAATTAATAATGCGATGAACTACAATAAACGCAGCGGTGCTGTAGTAGCATTCGACACGTATATGTGACATGAGTGATTTTTTTTTAAAGTTGTTCCGTTCATTCAAAATCTAAGAAATTTTAGCAAATAGGTAATTGTCAAAAGTATAACTATTTTATTTCTACTATTTTTCGCTTTGCACATGAGTTTTGACAATTATTTGCTAAAATTTCCCAGGTTTTCGTAATGATTGGAATAACTTTTTAAAAAGATTACTCATACCGCATGTGCGTTCGACGCCATTTTGTTTACGGCGCGGAATGGCGGCTCGCGGCGAGCAAGTGCCTCAACGCACAAACTGAGCAGCCGTCGTAGGTACGCACCCATATATTTACAAATTGTGCCAGGGCAAGCGACCATCGGTACTGAAGTAGTTTGCGAATATATCTCGATATTCGGTTGATGTTCTATTTGCTCTATTAGGTAAACATGCAGGTATTTCTAATAAAGCCTCTGGTACAGTTAACGTGTCCTTGAAATCATATCCGTCTCTTTCTCGCACAAAATTATGAAGCACACATAGAGCTTTTATAATCACAACTGCAAATTCTTTCTTGACGTTTAGGGGTCGGTGAAGAATCTGCCATTTATTGGCTAATATTCCAAATGTACATTCAATATAGCGGCGGGCACGGGATAGTCGATAATTAAAATTAGTCTTTACATTATTCAAGTTTCTCCCAGCATACGGTCGCATCATATGTTCCGATAGTGAAAACGCCTCATCACCCACTAAAACGAACGGCATTGATTGGCCATTTTCTTTGATGGGGTTATTGCTCGGAATATCGAGATCATTATTTAAAAGCCTATGATAAAATACAGAGTCTTTGTAAATTGACGAATCACTGCATTTGCCGTATGCTTCAATATCTACGTAAAGAAATTTATAATTTACATCACATATTGCAAGTAACACGATTGAAAAATAAGTCTTGTAATTGTAATAAAGAGATCCCGAATGTTGTGGTTTGATAACTCTAATGTGCTTGCCGTCGATGCCTCCGATGCAATTAGGAAATTGGGCGTATTTTTGAAAACCTTCAGCCGTTTGAATCCACTTATCTCTGGTCAATTGTGGCATCACAATTGGTTTTAATATCTCCCATATTGCTTCACAAACATCAAATACTATTTCCGATACTGTAGGAAGCCCTATACGGTATTCATGACTTATATGAGATAAAGAACACCCAGTAGCCAAATACCTGAAAATAAAATTCACATTAATAAACATAATATTAGTTTTGTAATATGTACTACATTTATTTATTGATTTACAGGCATTACTCTCCAAAAAAGATGGAAAAACCTTAGAGACTGTTTCACAAGAGAGCTGCGCCGTCTTAAAGATGTCAAAAGTGGTTCTGCTGCAAAACGTAAATCACAATACACCTATTTCAACCAATTACTGTTTTTGAAATCAGTGCTGGACACAAACGCAACAGAAAATAGTCTCGAAGAGGCAAGTCAAGAAAATGAAAGTGCAAGATCTTCTGATCTTGAGACTCAACAGTCTGCATCAAAGTCGCTTAGAACAAAAAGGAAGAAAAAAATACCAAACGAAGAATCCGATACAGACCCTCTAATTTCAGTTCTGCATAAGACCATAGCGACTACACAGAATGATTCAAATTGTGACAGACTGTTTCTTTTATCCCTCCTCGAAAGATTTCAAACAATCCCTGCTGCAATGAAGACCAAAGCGAAAATGGAAATCATGGAAATTATAGAAAAATACCAACCGAACTGTACACCTACAACAGCGCGCATAAACTATTCAAGTAATTTCAATACTCTTAACGACCAAGAATATGACCCGCATCGACCGAGTTATTCAGGTTATTCTACTACCAACAGGATATCAGATGATTCAAATTACAGCGATACTCATACTCATTATTCTGATATTTCTCAAAATTCAGAAATGATAGACCTATTTCCCAATTTGAATGATTAATTGTTCACAATTGCCATTTTTTAAGTTATGAAAATACAAATAATTTGATTATCTACTTCAGTTTTTTAATATTTAAAAACATGTTATAAGCAAGCCCTTTTCCTCTCCTTTTCAAAGTCGTAAAGTAGAATACTACTGAACAATAGTTCATAAATTTTTTAAAGTGGCAAAACCTTGGTCAATGAATTATACAGGTTGTTGTGAAAAACACAACAGTGGTGGTTTAGGGTTATTCAGAATCGAGTCTTGTATAATTCAAATTTACAAAAAAATCCATTTAGCAGTTTAAGTAAAAAAAAGGCCCTATCACATTATTTTTATTTTTCCTGTACACAATACTCCATTCCGAAACACCCTTTAAAATATATCACGTATTTTTTAAACATTCTGTATTTAAAAAAGAAAAAGCTTACCTTATTGTTATTACTAATTTTTCTTCTGCTGGAATGCATTTCCGATAGTTGTTACCAGTTCCAGTAATTTTTGGTTTTATTGTATCCAGTAACAGGTTAAAAGTATTCGTTGACATTCTCATGTAATTAAAGAATCTCTTCTCATACATTTTTAAATCCAAAAAATAAGTATAATATAATCCTTTAGTCTTTCTCTCGCAAAGTAATGGATGCACCCAAAACTGTCTTTTACGTGAAATCTTCCGTTTTCGTTTTCGTAGTAAATACACAAGCACAGTTAGCGTGATTATCTTCTGCACGTCCATCTTGACACACCCTTGGAAGTCGACTGCAAATTTTTCGGCCGTCCACATGTCGCGCTTGCCTACGCACCGGCGACCATGGCCGCGGCGGCCTGGCCGCGTCTATGGTCGCCAGTGCGTAGGCAGCCTAAGTTCCAGATAGTCGTATCAAAGCTGGGTAAAGAAGCTATCCAGCAGGTAACCGATTTGTTAATTAAGCCCCCTGACATCAAAAAATATGAAGCACTTAAAAGTAGACTGCTGGCCATTTATGAGGAGTCGGAGAATCGCCAGATACAAAAACTTATTGGCGAAATGGAGTTGGGCGACCAAAAGCCGTCGCAACTTCTTCGCCGCATGCGCGATCTAGGCCGAGAGAAAATTCCTGATGACACACTCAGGATATTGTGGCAGAGCCATCTCCCCACTGCCGTGCGAGCCGTTCTCGCCGTCAAAGAAGTCAAAGACATTGATAACCTAGCCACTGTGGCCGACAAAATCATGGAGACTTCACAGCAGCCACAGATCTCCGAATTATCAACATCTCAGCCTGTCAGAGGGGATGATAAAATTTTGGCCGAAATCGCGAAACTGAGCGCCAGGATAGCTGACATGGAGCGATCTCGCAGCAGTTCCCGGAGGAGAGACTCCAGTCGTTTCCGGCAACGTTCCCGGTCTCGCAATCCCAGCCAGCCTCGTCGCAGCCCTCAGAGTGAAGATTGGCTGTGTTTCTACCACTTCCGTTTCAAGGAGCGTGCCAACAAGTGCGTACAGCCCTGTTCCTGGAAGAAGGGAAACTAGAATGTGCGCAGGTACGTGAGGCGGACATCTGTGCAGTTTCCCCAACGCATCGCCTTCGTGTTATGGACTACAAGAGTGGTTACAATTTTTTGGTGGACACAGGTGCGAACGTTTCTGTTATTCCGGTAAGAAAACGCTATTGTAATAATTATTCTAAGTTATCCGATTACAAACTATATGCAGCTAATGGTACAGAAATTCGGACTTTCGGTATAAAGTCATTAGAGTTAAATTTGCATTTACGTCGTCCGTATCGATGGGATTTTATAATAGCTGATGTAAAACAGCCCATTCTCGGTGCTGATTTTTTGAGTGCATATGGTTTGTTAGTAGATTTAAGGTCATGCAAATTAATAGATAAGGTGACTAATTTAAATATTTCAGCATCTGTTGTGAACTGTAACGTAGCCACTGTGAACACCATTGATAAAAGTCACCCATACTGGGATGTATGATGATTTGTAAATATCCGGATATTACTAAGCCGATTAATTATAAGAATAGTCCTAAGCATAATGCGTATCATCACATCGAAACGACAGGTTCTCCAGTTCACGCTCGTGCTCGACAACTTCCACCAGATAAGTACAAACGAGTAAAGGAAGAATTTAAGGTAATGCAGGAGATGGGAATATGTCGACCTTCGAAAAGTCCATGGTCTAGCCCGCTCCACGTAGTTCCTAAGAAAAACGGCGAAATAAGGCCGTGCGGAGACTACAGGCGATTAAACGCGGTAACAAAGCCGGATCGCTATCCCGTGCCGCGGTTGCACGATTTTACTTATCTGTTGGATGGTAAGACAATTTTTTCTAGACTCGACGTAATTAGAGCTTACCATTGTATACCTATTTTTCCAGATGATATTGAAAAGACCGCGATTACGACACCTTTCGGACTTTTTGAATTCCCGATGATGACTTTCGGTTTACGTAACGCGAGTCAAACTTATCAACGTTTTATGGACCATTCCGTATTTCAAGGCTTTGATTTTTTATTTACTTTTGTTGATGACGTCATCATAGCCTCAGAATCTATAGAGCAACATAAAAAACATTTGCACAAAGTTTTCGAACGTTTTAGCCAATTCGGAATATCTATCAATCTAAGTAAATGTTGTTTCGGACAGTCAGAAATCGAATATTTAGGGCACACAGTATCTAAGGATGGCATTCAACCTTTAGAAAGTAAAATTGAAATTATTAAAAATTATCCTAAGCCTAAAACAGTTGATGAGTTACGTCGCTTTCTAGGAATGGTGAATTTTTACAGTTGTCACATTCCCAACGCCGTTAAATATCAAATAGTTTTAAATAATTATTTACGTGGCGCGAAGAAAAGAGACAAAACTCCCATTTTATGGACACCAGATGCGGACGAAGCTTTTGATCGGTGCAAGGCGTGTTTACAAAACGCGGTCACGTTAGCTGCCCCCCGTTGCGATGTTCCAATTTCATTAATGACTGACGCTTCAAATTCGTGCGTCGGGGTAGTCTTGCAACAGTACGTAGATAAGAAGTGGCAACCGTTAGGTTATTTTTCGCAAAAAATTTCAGACGCTCAAACCAAGTATTCCACTTATGATCGCGAGTTACTGGCAATCTATTTAGCGATTCGTCATTTTAAAGATTTAATAGAAGGTCGTAAGTTACATATTTATACAGATCACAAGCCTTTAATTTACGCTTCCACAAAAACTAGGTGCGAAAAAGAAACGCCTAGACGGATAAGACAATTAGCATTTATCAGCGAGTATACTACCGACGTTCGACACATTACAGGTTCCGACAACGTGGTAGCAGATTCTTTATCTCGCATAGAGACAATATACTGCCCCACTTCTATTAATTATGAGGAGCTGGCAGACGCTCAAGCCGCGGACGATGAGCTCTCGCATCTCGTAAATGACGCAAATAGTCGCACTCAATTAAAAAAAATAGTTATGCCCATGTGTAGCAAACCTATTTTCTGTGAAATATCGACGAATAATGTTAGACCGTATTTACCTAAGCATTTTCGTAGATTAGCTTTTGATACGATACATAATTTAGGACATCCAGGCATACGCTCGTCTAGAAAAATGGTGTCTAGTAAATTCTTTTGGCCGTGTATGAATCGTGACATTGGGATTTGGTCTAAGAACTGTTTAGCATGTCAACGCACTAAAGTAGTTAGACACACTAATTCAGCCGTGCAAGCTTTCCCATCTTGCGGTAGATTCGACCATGTTCATATTGACCTCATTGGGCCTCTCTCAATGACGTCAGAAGGTTTCAGGTACTGTCTGACTGTGATAGACAGACGTACACATTGGCCGGAAGCATTTCCTCTCAAGGATATTACAGCGGAAACGGTAGCCAAGTATGTGTACGATGGTTGGATATCGCGTTTCGGTTGTCCTTTAAGGATAACTAGCGATCAGGGACGCCAGTTTGAGAGCGATTTATTTTCTAAGCTTATGGTGTTGCTAGGTATCAATAAAATCCGAACAACGCCATACCATCCACAAAGCAATGGCGCCATAGAAAGGTGGCATAGATGTTTAAAAGTTTCGTTAACAGCACGTTTAACTCAAAGTTCATCGTCCTGGGTTGACGAATTGTCAACCGTATTGTTAGGTCTTAGAGCAGCTATTCGCACGGACAGTAAGCTAAGTGCAGCCGAGATGACGTACGGTCAGACACTTCGCCTGCCGTCCGATATTTTTAACAAAGAAGAAATCACTACAGGTGATGTTTTCACTTACGTTCAAAAGTTGCGAGGCATTTTGAACAGTTTTAGACCTAGTCCTAAGTCTCACAGTAATTCATCATTTTTTGTTCATTCCGATCTAAAGGATTGTGAATATGTTTTCGTTCGTAACGAGGTACATAAACCATTAAAGCCAACTTACGACGGTCCGTACCGTGTGTTGAGTCGTACACCTAAGGTGTATAAGGTTGAGTTTCCTAACAGAAATGTGCAAGTTTCTATCGACCGCTTGAAACCTGCATATTTCTTACCAACTGCAAGTGCAACGGAAAAACGCGATAAGGAATTTGACACCGACTCAAGTACTACGACGACAAGATCAGGTCGTGTTACGCGGAGACCTGTACGTTTTGTAAATTTTAAGTTTTAAGCGCCAGTCTCACCAACACAGATTTAAGTTAACGGTCGATTAAATCTCGAGTTCGTCTTTCGTTTTAAGTAGTAGTAGATATTAGTTTTGTAACTGACGATTAACTTTAACATATATGATGGTGAAACTATACTTGAAATGCACGCCAAGTGGATTCTTGAAATCATAACAAAAAATTGTTTATGTTAACACTTGAAATATCGGCTCACACCATGCTCACACTAAAGTGTTGGCGACATTTTTTTGGATTTCTGTTTTATTGTTTACACTTGACGTTGTAAGAAGTGTAACAAAGCATTGCATTGTACCAAGGAGAGAAACAATAAGCTGGTTTATATTGTTTATTTATATTAGGTCGTGTTACGACGCCCATTTTTTTTACGTCTTGTGTCTTGACAGACAACGACTTTACAACTTGCAACTTATTAGTTATTTACAACTTATTTGTTATATTTGGACATTAACTATATTTTAGAATGAAGGATATTATTGTAAGTTGCGTAACCACAATTTGAATAAGTACTTATTTAGTATTTTAAAGCTTCCATTGTTATTTCGATCATTCACGTAACGTATTCGAAGTTACGAAGTATGTACTTAGTCCTTTAATAATTGTGTTTTCAATCTTTATAATGTTTGATATTTAAGTAATTATGTATAATGTTTGTGTTTATGATGAAAGTCATTAAGGTGAAAAATAATATGTAAGTAAGTGAATAAGAGTGTTATATCTAAACTGTAAACGGTCGAAATTATTCTTTTTTGTCAATTATTATTTTATTGTCTATTGTTATTTTTTGTGAAATTTGATATTTTTTGTGTACACTTTTATTTTATGTGTCTTATTTGTAATGTTCTTTTATTTTTCTTTTTTTAAAGGGGGGGAATACTGTGGGGACACAATATATTGTATATCGATGTGATCATCTGTCGTTATATTATATCGATGTTCGATGCATGTGGTGAACTAACATGTAAAATATCAGTGTGTTCTTGGTGCAGCAACCCGAGTGGTCGCTTGCGTAATAAACGTAATCTAGTAGGCAAAAGGATTTTATTTATGAACACTCATTCTAGTTACCCTAACGTAATAACATAGGGTGTAACAATAGTATATTGCTCAGTTCAGTATTCGTCGAAGACGTAAACTGGTCGAAAAAAAAACTGTTTTTTCAACTAGTTTACGATGAACGATAAACGGTCTCGTTTCGTTGATCGAAAAAGCGTCGACGACCCACCACTAAAGCTGATGATGTTTGCCCATCAGCACTGTGAGAGGAATTTTGGGATCATTTATGGTCAGGCCATATACCGGATGTTTGGAAGATGGGCACAAAGCTGTAACGCCTTGTTAGTATTTGACCATTCTTAGCGTTCGTAACGTACGATTTTAGTTTTAACGAATTTTTACATTTTTTGTTGCAAAAACCACAAATTCCGAATTCAATTGCAAATAATGGCCAATCTGGAAGATAATCGAATTATTTTTTATTGTATTTGAATTAACTAATGTGTGAACACCGAAATAAGACTTGATGTACACATCTGTATCATGAGATAAATTTGTAACAGGGGTTTGAAGTTAATAATTTTTTGTTAATTTCGGAAATCTAATTTTTTTGAGGCCATAAATAAAAAAACGGTAACTAGTTTTTTTGTTCAAGCATTTTGGAAAACATACCTAGTTATTACTCTTTCGATTGAGGTATCAACTACAAAGATCGCTCACCAATTACTGAAATTATGACCTACTAAGCAAAACTATGCAGAAAATTAAAAAGTTAAGGCCAGTAGATTATGCCGCGTTTCCACTAGGCAACATTTGGCGCGCGACACGTGACGCTCAACAAGTACGGCAACGTTGCCCAACAGCGCGCGACGTTGCCAGCTGGCGCGCAACATGACGCGCGGCTTGTTGTTTGTTTAAAGAGCATCGTTAGTTGAGCATCAATTGTTGTCGAGTGGAGACGTGACGCGGAACAATGTCTGTAGTGTGGTGTAACGAACGAGTGCTCAAATTAATAGAACTGTACCAAAACTATGAATGTTTATGGGATACTGTTCACAGAGACTATAAAAATAAATTAAAAAAACTAGATGCATGGGATTCAATAGCAAAAACACTAGATGTGTCTGCGAAAGAGGTTGAAAGCAAGGTACATACTCTTCGATCGCAATTCACTCGCGAGAGGAAGAAATTGAAATGTTCAAAAAAAACAGGAAGTGGCAGTGAAGATCTTTTTAGCAGTAAATGGTTTGCATATGAACCTTTGCTGTTTTTAATAAAAGGTGAAACAACAACTGGAAATAAAGACACAATTGAGAATCATGTAAGTTTTTTATTTTTATAAAATATTAACCTAGCTACGTACTTAACTGTTTTATTTAAGCACGTTCATTTTGCCAAGATACCCTCCCTTGTTCACTAATGAAATAATTTGAAAAATTATCTCTTAATATGGATGGTTCCAGAGACAAGTCCATATTTTCATTCTCATCTTCTAAAGGATGTAGATTATTTTCTGTTACTTCATTACGCCAAGAGCCGTTTATTACATTAAATTCAGAATCTTCTCTGTCATAAGTTCCTGGTGGAGTATACAAGGCTCTGGAACGCTTATTTCGACTCAAAAAATTATGCAAATATGTACAAGTCGTGGTAACAAGCTCAGCATTGTCACATTTTAGTTCAATTGGACTCCGAAATATACGAAAAACAACAGACATCACACCAAAAACATTTTCTACGATTCTTCGTGCCCGCGAGAGTCTGTAGTTAAAAATTCGTTTTATGTTACCTTTTTCGTAAGTTCCAGGGTAAGGTCTCATTAAATTTTCAGACAACGCGAACGCACTATCTCCGACGAGTACATAGGGTAATTGTACATTAGTTGATTCTAAAGTTTCCACTGGTGGCAAAGATAGTGTCTTGTCAATCATTTTCTTATAGAATGCTGTTTCACGGAATAGTCCTCCGTCAGATGATTTACCTCTAGCACCGACATTTGCATAAAGAAAATTATATTGTGCGTCAACAATAGCTAAAAGGACTATACTAAACTGTTCCTTGTAATTATAATATTCACTGCCAGAGTTCGGTGGCGCTATAATAAGCACATGTTTACCATCTATAGCACCGACACAGTGGGGAAAATTCCACAACATGTTAAATTTTCTTACGACATCCTTCCATTCCTCTTCATTTGATGGAATCTGAAATGTTAAGCTTAATATATATTTTTTTTAAGGTGGAAGACCATAACTCTACGGAACATCAAAATGAAGAAGCGCGATTAGATCAAACCGAAACAATTTCACAAACTGGGAAAAAAGTAGCGAAGAAGCGGAGTCAAGACGAAAAAATAGATGAAGCTTATGAAGTAATGAAGAATGTAAAAAAAAGATTGGAGGATAGAGATGAAATGACAGATGAATTTGATGTTTATGGGAAGTATGTGGCATCAGAACTTCGAAATAACAGGTGTCTCAAAAGTAAGTTCACATTTGCTTATCTTATTACGCGAAAGCAACTATTCTGAGGGGCGCGGGGGGTATGTCAGTCGGTAGTCTGGCTCTTGGGAATTTAGTCGCTATGGAGCGTTTCTCTGGTGCGGACCGTGCGTTGTGCGTACGTGAAGTTTTACAAAAACGGTAATTCGGCGACTGTAGCGCGTAGAAAATTCTGCAGTATTCGACATATTCGTCACTTAAATGATGCGCCTAGCACTCGACTCATTGCAAAATGGGTTGAGAAGTTTGAAGAGACTGGGTCAACTCTGGAGAAACCAAAATCTGGGCGGCCAAGAACATCAAGAACAGCCGAAAACGTGGACAGTGTTACTCAGTCTATTCGAGATGATCCAAACCTCTCGATTCGGAAGCGTGCTGTTGCTTTAAATGTGCACAGATCTTCATTATGCCGCATTTTACACAAAGATTTAAAGCTGCACCCGTACAAAATTCAGTTAGTGCAAGAACTGAAGCCTCAAGATGCTGGTCAGAGGCTTGCCTTTGTAAATCAGATGATTGAGCGCTTTCCAACGTTCACCAACATCTTGTTTTCCGATGAAGCCCATTTTCACCTGAATGGGCATGTAAACAAGCAAAATTGTCGTTACTGGAGTGCAACCAACCCAAAACAAAAACATCAGAAACCGCTACATTCACCCAAAGTCACCGTATGGGCAGCGATGTCGGCGCGAGGAATTATCGGCCCTTACTTTTTTGAAGATGGAAGGGGACGCACACTCACAGTGAATTCAGAGCGTTATGTGGAGATGTTAGACGAGTTTTTCGTACCCCAACTGCAAAACTTTCCTGGTTACAACCAAAGAACATGGTTCCAGCAGGATGGAGCAACTTCACACACGTCCAACAGATCTCTGCCTCGAGTTCGAGAAATTTTTCCGAACAAATTAATCTCCAGGCGAGGTGACATAAATTGGCCTCCACGGAGTCCCGATTTAACGCCTATGGATTTTTTCCTGTGGGGTTATGTCAAATCAAAAGTTTACGCTAATAAACCGACTTCCCTGGCACAATTAAAAGAAAATATCCGTCATGAAATGGCAGCCATCACGGAGACTACCTGCCGAGCTGTCATAGGCAATTTTAGTGCCCGACTAAATGAATGCCGAGAGCGCAACGGTTTACATTTGGACGATGTTATTTTTAAAAAATAAATTCCCAAACAGTGTACTTCAATATAAAATAAACATTTTTTCAATAAAGCTAAGACTTTTCTTTTAAAAAAAGATTTAAATGTGAACTTTCTTTTGAGACACCTTGTATAAAGAACGAATATTCTACTCTAATAGCCAAGCAATGTATAAATAATATATTGATTGATGCTCGTATTGGAAAGTATCGACAAGAGTATAATACGTACGGCTATAGTACAGAACGGCAAAGCACACCCGTCACATCAGCAAGTAATAATGGTAGCACAACCCAGGACAGTGTTCAACAAAATAATGATGATGTTGTTAATTTTGAATTACGTAATATCATGTCAGATTTACAGGATTAACCCACAATTAAGGGATTTTAAATCAATAACAGACGTTGATTATTTGAATAAAGCTTAATATTTAACCTATCAAATCTTTCATTTTATATGGAGTTTCCTGACCCCCTAACCTACAAAATGTACAAATGTCTCTACAAATGTAGAGTTGGAGGAGTCAAGTAACTCCTTTGCTGACTGTAGGTACTTACCCTTAGATAATCTTTTAAATTCTGAATCAGTGCTCTGCAAACTTCTTGTACAATTTTACTAATTAATTGTCTTGATATTTTGAAGGTGTAGGACAGTGAAGTATATGAATTTCCGGTTGCCAAATATCGAAGTGTAACAGCCAGTCTGAGAGAAGCACTAGTTGCATTTCGAAATTTTGTATCTTGCTTCGATATTATGGGTTCAATTTTTTGTAACAGTATCTCGAAGTTTGTTTTGCTCATTCGGGTAAAATTCTTAAAAGATCCAT
The DNA here is from genome assembly GCA_963565745.1 of Phengaris arion. NCBI lineage: Eukaryota > Metazoa > Arthropoda > Insecta > Lepidoptera > Lycaenidae > Phengaris > Phengaris arion. The sequence goes on along the minus strand of OY751444.1, from coordinate 2,062,389 downwards.
CAACCACACTTAGATCACTGAATACATTTTCTTTATTTTGTAGGTATTTTCTAATCCACCAACGAGGTTTTTTTCTTTTTGATGCATTTTTCGATAAAATTATAACCACTGCCGCTGAAATCAACACTAGTTCCTCCGGCGACATGTTGCCGACGACTGACAAAGTAGTAGATGTGGAGACAGACAACGTTGTTAAACAAAAGTTCCGCGCTGACTTTCGTCATGTTGCGCAACATGTCGCTCGCCAAATGTTGCCTAGTGGAAACGCGGCTTTAAACCAGTGTGACCAGATTCAGTATTTTAATACTTTTTCAGTATATTTCATCGATTTTGCCGAACATCAGTATATTTTCGGGTATATTGCTGGTAGTCAGTATTTTTGGGTATATTTTGGTTGAAGTTATGGCAACACCGTAGTGAGTGAACGTCTTTGCGACAATGTTTGCGGAATTCCCCGGAACGCGAATATCGGGACTTTCCCGGATTTTGTTTATTCTTATCTATGAGTTAGTACGAATTTCTTTCGATAATTCGGGGATTTCCCCAAACTAGAAGATGTTTTCGTCATCATATAAATAGAACGCGATCGATCTTCGTTGTTTTATTTATTTAGTTGCATTCATCCGGACAGCATGTCTAGTTTTCAGCAAAGTTATTTAGCTAAGTGGGAACAAATTCCGGAATTTTCTTCGTGGCTTTCACGTTATAAAGATGACGAGTTCGCCGCATTTTGCAAAGCATGCAATTCGAAACTGCAAAGTAGATTAGCATCTATAAAACAGCATGCAAATACTGAAAAGCATAAATCGAACTTGATGAAATATAAAGGACAGTCAAAGGTAAGCATAACTCGCTTTACAAACCTATTTCAAGGAATTCGAATATATTTTAAGTTAATAATCCTAGTTTTGTTTCTAAAAACCAGTAGGTAACAGCTGTGAAATGCGGCGCTGTTATAAAAAAACTAAGCAACCAAATATTTTTAAAATTTCAGGTTGATACATTTTTCAAAAAGGCCCCACTGAAAGACGAAGTCAAGAAAGCTGAACTGCGTTTATGCAGTTTTCTGTCGGAACACAACATCCCATTTCGAGCTATGGACCATCTTAGTGATGTTCTAGTGAAGTGTTTTACTGATTCCGATATTGCGAAAGAATTTTCCTGCAAGAGATCCAAAGCAGCCGCTATAACTTATAATGTTTTAGGACCCAATTTCGAAAAAGATATGATTGAGGACATACTTGGTACTGCATCTCTTTCAGGTAAACCAGTATATTCAATTATAATCGATGAGAGTACAGATGTTGCAACAGTCAAAGTATTGGCTATAGTAATTAAATACTTCTCTGAAACTAAATGTACTGTACAAACCAAATTCCTTGATTTAGTTGATTTAAGTGGTGAGACCGCAGGTCAATTATTTAATTCGTTGTCATCAAAATTATCCGAATTAGGTTTAGACATAAAAGACGTAATAGGATTCGCTGCTGATACTACGAATGTGATGTTTGGTCAACATTCTGGCATTGTTGCAAAAATTAAAGAAGTAAACCCAAAGTGCTTTTTCATGAAATGTGTTTGTCACTCTGCAGCATTAAGTGTTAGCCACGCCTGTAAAATACTGCCTAGAAATTTAGAACAAATAGTAAAAGAAGTATATGGATATTTTTCTCAAAGCAGCAAGCGTCAAAGAGAATTTGCTGAGTTCCAAAATTTCACAGACACTGAAAATCATAGAATTTTGCGTCATTACGACATAAGGTGGCTTTCACTTCATGCCTGTATTAGTAGAATAATTGAGCAGTGGAGGGCATTGCAATTGTTCTTTCAAGACCAATATTTGAGTGATCGCAATATGTCATCAGAATTTTTATTTAATTCTTTTACCACTGATATAAACAAATTGTATTTTTACTTTTTGGACTACATTTTGCCGATTGTAAACAAATTTAACATAATTTTTCAAGGCGACTATCCGTGCATTGATAGACTGTATGATGATGCATCTAGTATGTACTTGTCGATTTTGGGTTGCTTCATGAAAGCTAATTACATCAAACGTACGGACAATGTATTTACGTTAGACCCAAAGTCTAATGTAAATTATTTGCCACTGAAAGATATGTACTTAGGTATTCAAGTAGGCCAAGAATTAATCAAACACAGAGAAAATCTAAACATGAAAGAACAGATTGCTGAGTTTTTCAGAAGGTGCCAATCATTTTTAATTGAGTTGAGCACGCAATTGAAATTACGTTTGCCTTTTGAAAATCCAGTTTTTCGAGAACTGAAATTTCTTAACCCACACACTGCCGTGCATAAAGAATTTCGCAGTTTACGAAATGTAATAGAAGCTTTTCCAATTTTCCCATGCGAAGTACAGCCAGAACAAATGCAGTTAATTGACGAAGAATATAGAACCCTAAAGTTTGATCGCGAAGTAAGTGATTTGTTACAATCTTCCAGCACTGGCTCACCCATCTCGTGTGAACAATTTTGGGTGGAAGTTGGAAAAATTTCTAACAGTGATGGCATGTTAAAATACAAAAATATAACTAGTTTTAGTAAATCTCTTCTATGTATACCGGTGTCGAATGCTGCATGCGAGCGCATATTTTCAAAGATAAATTCAATAAAAACGGACCAAAGAAACAGATTTATAAACAAAAATGTGTCAGCTATTTTAAAAACAAAGCAAGGTATTAAAGATGAAGGAGGTTGTGTAAATTTTAATCCTTCGAAAAGGATGTTAAAATATAATTCTAACATTTATTGTGAGCATGAATAAATAAAACGTTTTAAGAAAATCAGTATTTTTATTGGTATATCTGTCCTATGTTAGTCGGTATATTTCAGTATTTTTTTGAGGTGCCTCGGTATTTTCTTAAAATTAAATCTGGTCACACTGCTTTAAACGACATTTGCACTTTTAATAAATACTTTTTGTGTTGAAAATGATAACAAAGATCAATTTTGAGTATTATCTTGCACATTTTAAATTAAATTTAGGGAGAGATTTCTAACAAAGGCAGATTTGCGATGGAAGGCAATAAAAATGACCCTTCCAGGTAAATAAAATAAAGTAAATTTTCAAGGGCAGGTATCGCAAATTTCCACAACCTACACCAGTGGGCTGATAAAGACGCCAATCCGCACTGGAAAAAGCAAAAGTCTTTCCAGAGGGAATTTTCAGTGACTGTGTGGGCCGGAGTAATTGGCAGAACTGTAATCGGGCCGCATGTTTTACCGGACCATTTGAATGGAAATAACTATTTCGAGTTTTTAGAAAATGATCTTCCGACACTAATAAAGGAATCTGGAACACCAATATTCGAAACTGACCGAGAAATAATTTTCCAGCAAGACGGCTGCCCAGCACATTGGACGGTAACTGTACGGGACTTAAATAACGCTTTCCCTAACGGTTGGATTGGCAGAGATGGGCCTACTGCTTAGCCCGCTCGATCATCCGACCTCACTCCGCTTGACTTTTTTGTGTGGGGTAGAGCCAAGGAACTTGTGTATACAAATGAGGAAATAAGCACGAAAGAAGAATTAATCCAGAGGATTAACTCGGCCTTTGAAACAATGAAGCTGGGGATGATGCTAAAAATAACCACAACAGAGGTGAGAAGTAGGGCTCGTGCCTATATAAGGAATCGCGACGGACATTTTGAACACGAAAAATAAATGATAATTTAAAAAAATATTTCTTTTATTATTTCTTTAAGTTAGTCCCTCAATTTACTTTGTAAGTCATAATTTCAAAAATTGGTAAGCTATCTTTGTAGTTGATACCATGATCAAAAGAAAGAATAATAACCACAATGTATTTCAAAATGTTTGACAAAAAAAACAGTTCCCGTTTTTTTTTATTTGTGGCCTCAAAAAATTTGATTTCCGAAATCTACAAAAAATAATTTAACTTCAAACCCCTGTTGCAAATTTATCTCATGATACAGATATGTACATCAAGTCTTATTTGGTTGTTTACACATTACTTAACTCAAATACATTAAAAAATAATTGGATTATTTTACAGATTGGCCATTATTTGCAATTAATTGCACAATTTTGGGTTTTTTCAACAAAAATTTTAAAAATTCGTTAAAAATAAAATCGTACGTTACGAACGCTAAGAATAATCAAATACGGTTCTAAATGGTTTATACTAACAAGGCGTTAAAGCTTTGCACCTATCTTCCAAACATCCGGTATAAAATTCAAAAATATGCATGAAGATTGCCGAAAGCATGCAACGACCAACCTTCACCTAACAGCAACAAATGCTGCAAAAAAAATTCTTGAAAATGTTACTGTAGACATCCAACTGAAAAGTGGACACCAAAAAGCAATCAATGAAAACAGACAAATATTGTCATCAATTATTTCTTGTATAGTATTTTGCGGTACACATGATATGCCTCTTAGGGGAAAACAAGCAGATGAGGGTGTTTTATTAGATTTATTGAAGTTGAGAATCAATTCAGGGGACGACAAATTAAAGAGTCACCTGGAAAAATGCCGTCGCAATGCAGTTTACACATCGCCAAAAATACAAAACGAATTTATAAATTTATGTGGCGAAGTTATAATGAGAATATAATAAGTGAGGTTCAGAAGACCATGGCTTACGCAGTCTTAGCTGATGAGCTTAGCTCAGCTGATGACACGAGCCTTGCCAAATATGTCAACACTAGTCAGGCCATATACCTATAAAATTCAAAAATATGCATGAAGATTGCCGAAAGCATGGAACGACGAACCTTCACCTAACAGCGACAAATGCTGCAAAAAATGTTTTTGAAAATGTTCCTGTAGACATCCAACTGCAAAGTGGACACCAAAAAGCAATCAATGAAAACAGACAAATATTGTCATCAATTATTTCTTGTATAGTATTTTGCGGTACACATGATATGCCTCTTAGGGGAAAACAAGCAGATGAGAGGGTGTTTTATTAGATTTATTGAAGTTTAGAATCAATTCAGGGGACGACAAATTAACCCTGTATCACTAACCATACGCCAAAATTACGACGCGAGCCTTGCGCATTTAGTCTTTAGGATTGTTCCCGCGCCCCGCCACCCCGCCCGCTTCTAATACCTTCCTGAATTGCATCGCCAGTGACCCGCAATCACTCGTTGCGGACGGACGCTAATTAGATTGGGATATATGACGACATCGTTGAAAAATTTACGAAAGGTTAGTATCCACGTTAGCATTTTTCCAAGTTGAGCATTTATTTTCGGTTATTATTTTCAATAATTACAACTAACAGTTATTGTTTCTATGTTTTGCTAAGACTTAAACAGACTATATTTGATAAATTACTGAAGATTTCGTTGTTATTCGCGAAGCTTTCATATGTTTTTATAATTTGTTGATATATTTAGTTTATGTTCGTTATACTTTCAGATGGATTTGAGGGCACAATATAAAAAGATAGAAGAATGGCTAGCTGAATCTGATGCAGTCACTCCCCGATAACCAACCACAGTCTTCAGCGTCCGAGGATAGTGACCACTTACAGACGGAAGTCCACGTGGAAACTGATGGGAGCGACGAGGATGTTGGAGGTTTTTCGGACGATGAGTTCTTTGTTCCACGTCTGCGTAGTCGAAGACCTGTCATAGATTCTGATGATGACACTTCTCCGATACCCTACACGGATCAGATGGAATTCGAACATGAAGAACACCCACAGCAGCAATCCATCTTTGAACCAACATAGAGTATCATGTACAGTAAGAACCAACACCAATGGTCTACAAAACCTAAAGACCCACGTACTCGTTCGGCTGCTCGTAATGTGCTACATATCGTTCCCGGTCCTACAGGCATGGCAAGGGAACTGTCACAGCCTATAGATCTATTTTATCTTTTTGTATAGAGTGAAATGATTGACAGTATAGTACAATACACAAACGACACAATTGATATAAGAAAAAATAACTATAAAACATCTAAGTATGCCAATGAAATTAAGGCATTACTGGGTCTGCTTATTCAGTCTGCCAGTCTCAAAAGCAATCATTTTCCAACACGAACTTTGTTTGATACATTGAGAAGTGCAAAAACTTATAAAGCCTGCATGAGTGCTGAAGGGTTCTACTTTTTGCTTAGATGTATGAGATTTGACGACAGGCATACGAGACAAGAAAGAAGGGAAAATGATAGACTGGCGCCAATTAGAGACTTCTGGGACCAATTTATTGAAAACTGCAGGAAATGTTACAAGCCAGGGTCTTATATGACCGTGGATGAACAACTAGTCGGATTTAGAGGACGCTGTCCCTTTCGGATGTACAACCCTAACAAGTACAATCCCGCTAAATATGGCTTTGGATTCTGGTACTTAGTACATGTGCAATGCTATACCTTATTTGGGGAAAAACACGAACACAGGTAACGAGCCTTTAGCAAATTATTTTGTGAAAGAGCTGTCTAAGCCGTACCATGGGTCGAATCGAAATATAATCTTGGATAATTGGTTCACGTCGGTTCCCTTGGCCACTGAACTGTTGAAACCGCCATATAAGCTTACAATTGTAGGTGCTCTGCGAAGCAATAAGCGAGAGATTCCCAAAGATATGACGAATTCCAAAAATAGATAAGAGGTACTTCGATGTTCGGGTTCGATAAAGATTTGACTTTGGTGTCTTATAAACCAAAGTCAAATAAGGTTGTTTACCTATTGTCTACTATGCATGATCAGCCTGCTATCAACTCAGTTTCAAAAAAGCGTGAAATTATTGAATTTTATAATTCGACGAAGGACGCAGTTGATACTGTAGACCAGATGTGTTCCATAATGAGTACCTGCCGTAAAACTAATCGATGGCCGCTGTGCTTATTCTTCGATATCCTAAATTTAACTATTGTGAATGCATATGTTATCTACGTCTCTAACATTTTCCGAAGTGGAAAGAAACCCATGAAAAGAAGGACTTTTGCACTAGAAATGGCAGACGAACTGATGAATCCTTGGTTGCAAGAAAGATATCAGACTGTAACTTTGCAACGAAAAGACAATGCTCAAAAAAAACCCAGGCCTGGCACAAACGAAACATATCTCATTTGATTAGTAAAAACTAGTAATTTAATACTAAATAAAAAACTTAGTCAAAATTCGTTTCTAAACGTAACATTTTGCTAATTCTTTTTTACAGGAAATGTAAATGTTTTAAAAGTAAATGATGATTTTGAATGATGTTCATAGAAATCAAACCGGTTGTACACAAAGCCTTTCCGTCGCATCAAAAACGAACCAACATTCAACTGCTATTTCACTCGCACTCATAGGTTAGCTGTATTCTCGAACCTTACCAGGTGTGGCTACCTGGTAAGTACGCATGAGTCAGCCATTGTGTAGTGTCGCTCACCTATAGGATGCGCAGTCCTTCGTTATACTTCGTTAAGATCTGTGCGCTTTCTTTGTTTTAACTATAACCGACTTCTGCAACCAACTTTGGCATTACTTTAGACTGGAATAATCTTCACGATATTTTTTAAAATGAACAGGTGTGTTGTGTGTGATCGTTCAATGTACCGAGGTGTTCGTAGACACGTTCTGACTCAACGTTTTTTCGATTCCCGGAGAGACTTGGTTGAGCGGATTTTCCAGAACTTGCAACCGCTACGAGAGGTAAGACAACATCATTGTTTATTTATTTTTTATTTGTGTACCTACGTACTGTAAAGTAGGCCATAATAGGCCAGCCCGGCGGGAGGGTACAGAAGACAAACCACAATACTGTCTGTCACGACGATCTTTATATTTCTCTATCCTTCAACTAACCTTACATACATCTTATATATCTACAATTATCTCTAGTACGTGTAGATATGCGGGGAAGGTACTAGGCGCGCGATGATAGCCTTTCCTTGAATCGGACACGTTTGCACTATCTTCACGTTCCTTATCACAATAACATATAATTATTTGTTACAGCTAGCTTTCGACGGAACGATGTCGATATGTCATCCTTGTTGGCATAGAATCGACCGAACCTTACGTCCTGAACCGCCAGCGCCTCCTATCCGTCGCGCTGACGCTGCAATCACAGTTCCAGGTTGCACAAGAGCGGCCAACACTTCCCGTCGTTGTATGATGGAGAACTGTGGTGTGGTGTGGTGAACTGTGATGAAAACATGCAACTCCGGCAAATGCCTAATTCAATCAAGGTATTTTTACTCAGTTACTACCGTCTATACATACCACAGCATGCAAAGATTTGTGAAAATCATCTACGAAACACACCCTTGGAAGACATGCTTGACAATGTGTCACATCATCAAACAGACTTTAATAGTGACACTTTTGTAGATATTGTGAATATGTATACCCGAGCACTGGATCGGAGATGTTTACTGGATTTCGATAATATAGACGAAATAGCACAAGATGATTTACATTTCTGGACTGGCTTGCGTCACGAACAATTCAATAGTCTATTCGCGCAAGTACCAACCTTGTCTAACTACTGCACGAGAAGATCTGGGCATTTACCTCTCTAAAATAAGAACGGGCGAACCCAGTAGTAGACTGGCAACGATTTTTAATAAATCTCGGCAAAGTATACACCGAAAAGTCAAATTGGTGAGACAATGTATTCGCAATGATTTTGTTCCTTTACATCTGGGCCTTGATCACATTAGCAGAGAAGAAGTAATCCAAAGAAACCGAATTTTTCCCAACTACATATTTGGAAACGATCTAGCGCCGAAAGCGTTGATAATATGTGATGGTAGTTACATTTTCATTCAAAAAAGCTCCAATTTCCTTTTCTAAAGGAAAAGCTACAGTCTCCACAAATATACAAATCTAATCAAACATTCTATGTTGGTCTGCGGTGATGGACATATTTTAGATGTCACAGGTCCCTACGCAGCCACAACCTCAGATGCTTCAATCATGCAGCAAATACTACAAAATCATGAAGGGCCAGATGAAGAGGCACCGCTTAATTATTACCTCGAACAAGGCGATTCATTCATTCTTGACAGGGGATTCCGTGATGCAATTCCGCTTCTCGAGACGTATGGCTATGTAGTCCATATGCCTCCAACTAGAAGACATGGTAAAAGCCAACTAACGTGTGAAGAAGCCAATAAGTCTAGGCTGGTCACCTTGTGCCGTTGGGTTGTCGAAACAATCAATGGAAGATTTAAACGCGACTTTAAAATATTTAGATACAGGGTATTTAATCGATCTTTGCCCTCAACAATGACGGACTATAAGATAGCCGCAGCGCTTATCAATGCGTTCCAAGAGCCCTATGAAGACAGTCAATAAACCGAGCGATTTATTGAGATTATAAATAGAAAAGCGCACAAGCCAAATCTTTTGGCGGACTACGTTTTAGAGCACAAATTAAACAGACAAAGAGCCGCGTTTGTGCGCTTATCAGCGAATGACCAGGCGTTCGAAGATTTCCCCAGATTGTCGCAAGAGGATTTGATATTGTTTGCCGTGGGCCAACACCACCGTGGACCACTGTAAAATAGCACGCTCATATTGCAGTGAGCACATAAAACAAACAGGTGTCTATGAAATTGAAGTGTACAGACATCCGGTGTTGCCGTGTTGCTTGCAATAAATGGCGAAGACAGTGTTTTGCTAAGATGCCGTATACAATCACGACATATACGAAACAAAACTTACTACACGTATGTTTTGTACAGAGGAGTTGGTATATAAGCGCTCTCAGAGCATTATTGTTCCTGTATCCACGGTAAAAGGACTTCGGGCAGCTGCGCCCATGTTATGAGTGTGCTGTATTACTTGGGTTGGGCCAGACATCAAGATGATTTCAATCATCCTGGACACACTTTGGAAGATGTAATCCTAGACTTAGAAAACCAATAATATTGTAAGCCATATTGTAATAATAATATTATGAACTTAATAATAAAATAGTTTCATTTACCGCTGTTTTTTGGCTAAGCGTTATCAGAATAGATGACTAAATGTCATACTTAGGTCTCAATCCCCCATTTTTTATCTATCAAGTATAGCTCCTTACAAAAAACAACTAGCAATTTATGACATTTAGAAATAGATTTTGACAACGCCCCCTACTTAATATTTTGTCACATATTAATACTAAAAATCTGAGATAGGTACATTTCTTTTGCGCCGGGCCTGGGTTTCATTTTCATACATTTGTGAGCATTGTCCTTTGAAGCAGATCATTGCAGAGATCTTAAAAGTTGAAGACTCTCAGGAACAATCTGATCAAGCTGTTGTTAAAAGTCGCAAAACTTGCAGCTACTGTCCTGCAAAAATACGTCGTATGACGACTAACTTCTGCAAGAGCTGCAATAAAGCGATTTGCAGAGATATAGTTCCTATGTATAATCATTGCTCAGAATATTTTTTTTTGTTTCATTTATGTTTTATTTTATGAAGAGAGAATATGTGTAATATATATATATATATATATATATATATATATATATATATATATATATATATATATATATATATATATATATATATATATATATACATATATATATATATATATATACAGGGTGACCTGAAATTCGATACATTTCTTTGAAAGACAGAAAATGGACCTCATTTACAGTAATATTTTTCATGCATCCCCCTATCACGAAAGTTGATATTTACAAAGTTATTGAAATTTCAAAAATTTTTTCTTTATTTTCGACTTTTTGACTTTGACATGACACAAATGTTTGTCTTTTTAGTTTTTTTTTTTATGTATATCATTGCTCAGAATATTTTTGTTTGTTTCATTTTATGAAGATAGAAATAAGACTTATAATTAAGGTCATTTAGTTTCATAAATCAAGATGTTTTTTTTTTCGTGCTTTAATTCGTCTAATAAATTTATGTGGCGAAGTTATAATGAGAATATAATAAGTGAGGTTCAGAAGGCCATGGTTTACGCAGTCTTAGATGATGAAACAGCAGACGTAGCTGGGAAAGAACAGCTGTCAATAGGCGTGCGGTTATACGACGAAAGCAAAAGGAAAATCAAAGAATTTGTAGGGTTCATTGAACTAAAAGCACAAAATGCTTCAGCATTGCCGAAGCAATTGACAATTTCTTGATTAGTTCTAACCTCCCAACCGAATATTGCGTAGGATTTGAATTCGATGGCTGTTCTACAATGGCAGGGAAAGAGGGTGGCGTACAAGCCATTTTGAGAAAAATATATCCTCGTGCTTTATATTTTCAGTCATTAATATAGTATTAAATTAATGTTATAGTTTAAGTCATTGTGCTCAAGTCACAAACTCAACCTTTTGTGAAGGATGTGAACGCAGTGCCAGAAATTAGAAATACTGTCGCCACTGTAAAGGATGTTGTAACGTTTTTCAGAGAATCAACTACACGTCGAAACTATACTCCAAACCTATCACGATTGTGTGAGAAGAGATGGTCCCAAAAATATAAATCAATCAGAAAGTTTTCTCAACATTTCCCAGAGCTTGTGAATTCTCTAGAAACATTATCCATAGACGGAAATTATGCCACCAGAAAATCTGCATATCAGTTGCATTCAGCCATGACAAAACCAGTGTTTATTGTTGCTCTACAAACAATAGCCAAATATTCAGCAGTTTTACAACCAGTAGCTAACACACTGCAAGCTAAATCGATCGACATGATCTTGGTGGGGGAACACATCAAAAATATCAAGGGCATTCTCAGAAACGAATGCGAGATTCCTGATAGAATAAGTAATGAAATGCTTCAAAAACCACGAGCTGTTGCAATGGATTTGAAAATAGAAATTTCAGTTCCACATCTTGCTCACAAGCAAACACATAGAAGTAATCCGCCATCAGACAATCATAACGAATATTGGCGGCGTTCCCTGATTATACCATACATTGATTCACTCATTTCATTGTTGAATATTCGATTCTCCCAAGAAAATACCCCCGCGTTTGCTTTATGTAAGCTACACCCTTGTATATGACCAAAACCAGCATTACAGACTTACACAAGAACGCAGAATCATTCCAAGAATTTTATAACCTGGATATCACCGGAGAACTGAACCTTTGGCATAATTTATGGGTGAAGAAGGCTTTATCAGATGATCAATTAAGGGACATAGAAGTAGTTGATCTGTTCAACGAAGCCAACATTTTTTACCCTGCTATCAGAAAGGCATTGATTATTTTAAGCAGCTTACGGGTTTTGTGTCTGATGAGCGTACACTGCAATTATTTAAAAGAAAACAGTGAGTTTTTTGAAAAGACTATCATAGACAAATTTTTGGCAAATCCGAGAAGATTACTGTTAAATTAATATATATATATAGATCAAAGGACAATACTGGAATTGTACCTTTTCTGTCTTGATCACGGTTTGACCTAGCAGCCATCTTTTCTGTTTTGTGCCTGTTTATCTTCCCTTGTAAATCTGATGTTAATGTATGTCCTTCTTTGTACTTTATATCAACCTCCTCACATAAATCACATCTGTCTTTTTTAGGTTTTTGAAAGTAGATATTAAAATCATTACAGAATATATGTCGATATACTTCTTGCTTAACTGGAAGCTTGTTCTTTTCTGCAATCCAGGCAATATACAGAGAATACATTTTTTTGATGGTCAAAAAGCATTCTAAATACTCTCTAGAAGAGTCTTTCCTGCAATCATGTGATGGAACCCGGAGAAATGAATTAATGTGTTCCTTAACAAGCAGTCTATCTTCTTCAGCTGTGGCTCTTTTTGTATGTTTCCCTTGGTTACTGGGTATTTGAGATATTATTTTTGTTTTACTTATATTATATATTGGTTTCTGGCTAATCACTAAAGTATCACAGAAGAAAATCTTACACACTTTTATCTTCGCAGTTCACAGTGAAAAAAAACTGATAGCTGACTTTTTTTCTTTGAATTTTCATCATTCTTTCCTTTGCGTCTCCTGTCAGGTTGTAAACAATTTGTATTGTTCAACAAAAACATTCGTTTTTCTTCTGGAGATAATATATAATAATTGGTAAAAATTGATAACCTTTCATAATCAGTAATCTTTTGGCTACATTTAAACACATTTATTTAGACAATCCTTGAAAGAAGGAAGAAAAAGTTCTTATCTTCTTTGCCGGCATTAGCTTCTTGCGACACGTATTCTAAACCCTTATTTCTTGCATCTTTTCGTTTATTAACCACCCATTCTTGTTCATTTGTCTGTCGCTTACGTGATCGTTTTTTAGGTTGTGCTTCACACACAACATTTCCTTCATCAGCGTTGGATTGATTGTGTACAGATCTGAAAATAAAAGAACTAGTTTAGTTGATGAAAATTATCAATTGAAAAACTTCATGAACTGTTTGGTATGAAATTGAAAATTAACTCACCTGAAGTGAGTAGTAGTCACCACTCACCATCTTGAAGTATATATAGAACTTGAAGATATACGACAAGGAGGAGATGGCGGCACGAAATCTTTATCTGCCACTGAGTCATCACTCGAATACGGAATACTCCTTAATAATTGTACGCCGCGCTCATCAATTTTACACAAATTTGAAGGGTTATCCGTAGGCTTGGGCAAAACTATCGATATATCAAAATATCGCTAATTTATATCGATATTTTTCTGAAAAAATATCGATATAAATTAGCGATATTTTTTCCGCGATATATCAATTTTCGATATTTATTTTCAGATATCAAAATCGATATATTTTTAAAGCTCTGCTGTCTGCTCATGCGTCACATCATGTTTTTTGACCAATCCGATTTCTTAAATTTAGAAAATATGCAGTAGGCTGTATGGGTTTAGTTTCTTTGCTTCAAACACAAACAAAAATTACACTCTATGACTTGCTTGTCCGTGACAATGACATTGCTTGTTGGTTTGGTTTTTTTTTTTTTTTTTCCCTACCGTAAGCAGGGCCAATTTTTTGCTTTGTTTTTTGATTACATTTTATGTTTTATTTTTTAATTACAATTTTTGTTATTACATTTCCATTTCTTTACTGTCATATTCTACATTTCTCTTATTACTAATTACATTTTTATTCTTACATTTATATCTTTTAACATCCTATTAACTATTTACTTTACATTAACTTTTACATACAAATTTTACATTTTCTTGGATTCTTTCTATTTATAACATTTTTGCTTGCTTATACAGCTCTATTTCCTGCTTACATAATACTGCTGCTGTATAAAACATTTCTTTTACATTTCCTTTACATTTGTCACCACATCAACATTTACTTATACTACTTTTCTTTTGCCTTACATTTTCTTGTTACATTTTTATTCTTACGTTTATATCTTTTAACATCCTATTAACAATTTGCTTTACATTAACATGTACATTCACATTCACATTTTTACATTTTCTTGAATTCTTTCTCTTTATTACATTTCGTGGCTTACTTATACAGCTCTATTTCTTACTTAAATTTATACATTTCCTTTACGTTTCCTTTACATTTGTCACTACATTAACATTTACTGCATTCATTTTTATTTCTCTTAGTACATTACTACTTATTTCTATTTTATTTAAATTGTTTCTTTTACATTATTCTTTGTAATTCCTTATTATTATAAATGTTATCAGGTTTTAATTTAGATTTATTACTGTATTATACTATTCTAATTTCATATAATTTGTAATATAATTCGATTTAATTTAGTTACACTCTTTTGTTTGTATATCATTTCCAGTTCGGAATGTCCACCCCGAACTAGTTTTGCATCAAGTTTATATCATAATAATGCCGGTGCAAAAAGTGTGGGTACCAATGTGCGAGCGCGCGAGCATATAATAATGGCATCAGTTTACATTTATAAGACTAGTTGGTGGTAGTCGTAGTGTATTGTTGTTGCTATATGTAATTTTTTGCTACTGCTATATATGCTGTTTCATTTTACATGATCATATATATGCTGAGACAGTTCTTATTAATTCAATACACGTACATAGAGTTTAGTCATAATCTTAATAAAAACATTGGTTCTAATAAAATCATTTTAATAAATTGTCCAATATGTTTTCATTGCCTGCTTTGACTACTGGTGCCATTGGTGGTATTCTAGTCTTCAAGACCGTATACGACCGTCGCTCGCGCCATGGCATCCCACTTCTGTCGGACCGGGCATTTCGCGCTGAAAGCGATAATTAAACGTCATGTCTGCTGTACGGAAGTTTTTTAAAAAAAGTGGGAACAAAGAACCTGTTTCTTGCAACTTGTGCGGTAAAACGTATAAAACTTGTGGAAACACTACAAATTTGGCAACACATTTAAAAACGAAGCACCATTTTGCTTATTTACAAATGGTAGACATACAAAATTCATCGAAAGAAACCGAAAATTTCGATAAGTGCAATTTTTATAAATAATTGCAAATTGGGCAAAAAATATCGATATATCGAAATATCGATATTTCTTGGGTGATATATATCGATATATTTGAAAAATATCGATACGATAAATATCGATATTTTTTTTCCATTTGCCCATCCCTAGTTATCCGTTAGAATGACACAATAAACCTGTAGCATTAACCGCGAAATTGAGATGACTTTGACACTGACATCCGACATAGAACTTTGGTCATAGACACGTTGATGTTTTTCCTCTAAGCAAAGTCCTATGTTTAACATAGAACCGTATTATCGTAAAAATGAATAAAATCAAATTTGAATGGTCCTATGTATTACATGGAACTTTGTTATTTCTTAGCGTAGTAAAAATACAACATAGAACTATGGAAAATTGATATTTTGTAGTAAATGGTGCTGTCATCTAGTGATTTGTTTTTTGAAAAGTGTGGCTAATGACACTAAGGCCCGTATTAATAAACCGTTCTCAAAACGTTCTCAAACTCGTTCTCAATACCTTTCTTGGCTGAGACAGTCTCAAGTAACGATTAGCATCTCAAGATGGTCTTTAATTCATAATATGATCTCAAGACCGTCTCAGTTGATAACGTTATTGATATCACTTACTAAACTTTTAAGCGTCATCTACACGACAAAGACCGAATAAAATAACGTTTCGTTTACACTTTTACAAACAACGGATTTATTAATTATACATTCCTTCAATATTTCTTTTTAAAAATGTAATATTTAATAATATAAATACAAAAAAAAGTTTAGTCTGTATTTTTATATTGAAAAACCTGTTTTTCATTAATTTTTACGTACATATTAATATTTATTATTGTCTAGCATAATAATATCCATATTTTTTTGAAAACTACGTAAAACTGAATAAAGTAAAAGGAGTATTTACAAAACACAGAACAGATTTAAGGTTGACAGGGCGACGAATTGTAGGAGGGAGACATCATATAATGAGGATTGTTTTTTGGGCAGCGAAAAAAAGTTCTGCTGTCAAGTGTCAAATCAAGTCAATTAATAAAAATCAAATAAGTAATTCGATTTTATTTATATATTTATATTATATATAAATATATAAATAAAATCGAAAATATTTCTACAAATACTCGACACTGTCAGTGGTAGCGCCATCTATGAGCGTCGAACGCCACTATGAATGGTATCTCATAATATTGATAGATAAGCAGTATTCCCCCTCCCTTTTCCTCTCCGACGCAAACCGAAGAAATGCGAAGATACACGACATCAATATATTGCGAGTGCTCGCGGAGAGTGCGTGTGCGATGGCCGACACCGCATGTGTTTTAAACATTATGGTTATATAATTGTAACACACCCAAAAACACC
The DNA here is from genome assembly GCA_963565745.1 of Phengaris arion. NCBI lineage: Eukaryota > Metazoa > Arthropoda > Insecta > Lepidoptera > Lycaenidae > Phengaris > Phengaris arion. Next base: position 2,045,676 of record OY751444.1, on the reverse strand, counting down.
ACAAATAATAATGTACTGTATACCCAATTCCCAAGAAAGCCGTTCTCAAGTCAAGGTTTGACTGCACCCCACGAAACCGCGTTAAAGTAACAGTTTGACAGCAATGACAGCATACTTGAGTAACGAGTCTCGTTTAATAATACGTTTGCACTCACTTGATACGCCGTACCTACAGCTGTACTTAAGTACGGTCTATTAATTAAAACAACATCTTAAGTACTTTCTTGGGAATAGTCTTAGAGATAAGAACGCTTTATCAATACGGGCCATAGAACCTTGTAGCATTCTTATCTCAATAAGTACTAAAATTGTAACATAGAACCTTGTAATGTGAGCCAACGAAGTCCGTAGCCTTGGGCTTGTAGGCAGGATGGTTAGTATAGCCTTTTAGTTGCCATAGAGTACTGATTTTGGGTACCGACAAATCTACTTATTTCATAATTTGTATTGAGCAAATGACTCAGCATCCAGCTTACAATAAATTTAAAAAAATAAAAAATTTTGGAGTTTTGCCGGGGAGTTCATTGGGTGATGTTGTGGATTTTGTATAATCTTATAAATTTGTGTTATTTCGGTTCTTAATGTGTAATATTGGTAGAATATTAACCATTAAATATTTGTTAACGTGCACAAGTGTGGTCAAGTGGTACAACTTCTAAAAACGTGCTATTTTGAGTTTTCTCTCCAAAACTCCCTAGGAACTTTCAGTAAAGCTTCTACCACTTTACTGAATCGACTGAGATGACTCAGAGACTGCACTGACTATTTATTTGCACTTAGACTAGACTTTAGACTTGACGATTTAGGAATACGGTGTTGAAAATTGAAACGAAAGTTCTATTTCCCGCCTTTTTAACTTGACACTGGCAAATGGTTATAATCCGATGCCATATTTAAAAAAATTTAATAATTTTGACTTTTGAGTTGTGACTTTGACAAAACTGACATTTTTTAATACAATGCAATATTCTTACGGTCTTATTAATAAAAATGGCTTAAACCCAGCATAATCCGTCTGTACACTCGGAGTCGTTAATCCAGGAGTAAGGCCGACTTAGCTCTGTTAATAAATTCTTATTTATAAACGTGGAGTAAGCTTGGAGTAACAATACATTCCTTACAACGGGATTAAAGAGTGCGTTATGGCAACCCTTTTAATTTAAAAGTAAAAAGTGTCGCTGAGGGAATGAACTAACGTCAGAAATGACATTTAGGACACTGACAGTCAACATACTTTGCCTGTTATTCTTTCAAAATTCAAAAATTTTAATATGTAAGTACGAAATTAGGTATACATTTTAATAATACAATTAAACAGGACTAGGTATACTATAACTATGTTTAAATCAATTATTTTAATTGCTTACTTGTACATTAATCGAACTATATCCTTTCCTGTTTATATAATATTGTCCGATGTCTCCTGCAACTTTTGGTATTTGAATGTGTGTACAATCTATTGTCCCAATGACTTGTCTGAAGCCAGATATTGCATAAAAATCAGCAATCACTGCATTTTGTTCTGCATCACTTTGGGGCATTTTTATCCAATCAGGTTTATGTGCGACAATTGCAAGGGCAACTTGTCGGCATATATTACAAATAGTTGGCTGACTCATTCCACTTAAGTCTCCTGCATCATCTTGAATCTGTTGAATTTAGAGAAGGACCATCATAAGAAACAAAAAACAGTTATACATAGGTACATTTAGTAATAATGAGATAATTAACCATCCTTGGTATAAAATGGTTAAAATGACTTGTGGTATATTTACCTCTCCACGGGCCCATGCTCTTATAGCAGCTAAAACTTTTAGTTCAGGTGGTATAAATCCTCCTCTTGTATCACCAATCAAATCATTTTTCACCATGTCAATTATGAACTGGGCTGTTGATGGCGAAAATCTATATTTATATTTAAACTCATCTTCTTCCAGTTCAAACGGATTTTTCCGAATATTGTATATTTTTATACGCCTTACTAATGGTATTTCAGCTTCTTCCAACTCCTCCAGTTCACTCATGATTCTCAAATCATCAAAGTAATAATCTCTGTCCATCTTTAATATAATTTACAGCAATCGAAATAATTCAAATGCACTCCACACAACTCCACACGAAAACACCAAGAAGTATTTTTAGGTTATCTTAGATATCAATTTTTGGCGTTAACAGACAACGCCGAAAATCAACAGCCTAATCTGTTCCTACTCAACCGTTAAACTTAGTTGAATCGTGGATTAACTTTTACTCCGAGAATAGATACGAATTAGCCTACTCCGAGCTTACTCCATATTTATTAATTGCGAATTTGCTTATTCTTACTTTAAGACTTGGAGTAAAGTTACTCCGTTACTATTCTAGATTTATTAATAACACGGTTAGAATATGATGCCACTGCTTGAATCGAAAGTGCAACTAACTTTTAAAACTTAACAATATAGAAATAATGCAGAAACCAGAATAGAATCGCATTGCAATTAACAGGTACAAATATTTTTGCATGAAAAATAGTACCAACTTATAAAATATAATGTTAGAATGGCCAAGGCTTAAGGCCTGGCAGCAGCGCAAGGTCGGCCTCCATGACGTGTTTGTTTATAAAAACCAGCGCGGTATGATTTTTCTCCAAGGACTGCATATATCAAAACGGTTCGTTTGATAGGCAGTTTATTCAGTAGACTTCGAAATCTAATTTTTCTTAATCCTCGCTCCATAGCGGTACATACTTCGCTAGCTTAAACGTGAATAAATTTCAAGGTATGGTCGCAAACAACTTTAAAGACCTTTTTCTTGAATGTGTCATTATGTAAGAAAATCTTGAAATGTGATTTTTTATGACTTATGCATAAATATAGAATGTAAGCGCAGAGCGCGAACCTTGCTAGATCTGTGGGCTTATGTGTGGCCCTTAAATAACTGAAAACATAATATGTTAATAATGACTTTAATCTGTATATAATGCTATCCTTTTCTGTTAATATAAATATATGCACTCCCATATGTGTCGCTTAACTTCAAACTCGGTTAAATCCATTAAACATACTTTAGAGATATTTGAAAGAAATTATTAAAGTTCTTATTTGATGGTTTACTCCATCCAACTTTACCTTTTTGAAATCTAAAGTCAGCACCAGGACCAATCAATTCTCACAAGTTTTATTTAGAAAACATGCTATTCGGAGTGGTAAAAAGAAATATAGTATATTTCCTTGTGTTGTAGGTATATATATTATAATATATTCAAATATATGAATTATTACACTAATAATTATTATTGTTTTAACAGTCGTAATATAATCAAATTTAAATACTTATTTACAACATGATGTAACTTCTACATTGGTAATCACAAAAAAAATATAATTTTAATGAGATGGATGTAATTGATGGATTGATAACAAATTATCAATATTTGACTTGAGTTTTGTAAGGAATAACCGCAAATCTCCCCGTTCTGTGATATTCAATCTGTTCCTGTTTTTTGTTAATAAGTTTGTAATGGCACTAAAACTTTTTTCGACGAGATATGATGAGGGAAATGCTATCAGAAGCTTTTGCACGATTCCCCACAGTCTAGGATATTTTTTGGGTATTTCTGCCTGCAGCCAAAATTTTTGATACCCTCTTTTAAATGTCACTTTCAGCTCCTCATTAGTGCTAAGCTCGAGTAGCTCCTCTTGTAATATTACATTCTCCACTTCCATTTCATCAAATGGATTTATGATCCATGGTGGTATTTCCATCGACAGAATGTCTTCACATCTGATTTGAACATTGGTCTGAATATCTTCATCAAGGCATTCTACCTGCAATAAGTTTGAAAGCTGTGAAAATTCTTGCCGACCAATATTTACCTTCATAAATTTCAATTTAAGGTCAGTGTCGGCAAGTCAGTCATACTTTTCTCAAAATAAAGTTCAGATTAATTTTTCAAATTGAAATAAGCTTTCTAATGTGATTAGTGTAGTCGGAAAGGATGGATTAATTTCACTATATGAGTGTAAAAATTGTACAAATATCATGAATTCTAAGACTTATAGTGTGTTGGTCTATGACCTCTTGATTGTAAGGCCTTCGTGCGCTCGTGTGGTGACGATAATAATACAGCAGCAATTCTTATACTCTCCTTTATTGGTGCTTACCACGAATACGTATTACAATATGTAATGAGATATGCTTAGCACAATATATACGTCTACACTATGTATAGCCTTTTGGCCAACTAAATAAACTAACTCGATAGGCTTTACTTATGACATCTGTCAATGTCAATAATGACATTGACAGTTACATCTTACAGTTAATATATGTAACATATAGCAATCTTTAAAAAACCAGTGCGTAGCCGGGAAGTCCCGTCTGTTTTAGGGCAAGTCCGTCTAGTAGCAGTATATCCATAATTTGTTGGCCAAATTGCACAAAGACAATAGCCATAAGTGACGCAAAAGTCTTAAAATTTTACAGGAGACACAAAAAAGTGTTTTTTGGAAAATATAGTTAGAAGAGTTATATCCTCAAATTTAAAATTAGAATCGGCTGTAACAAGACATGAGTTGGATGTCTGTTTGCGTCATGCTGACACCTTGCCAGGTAGTGATAACATATCCTACTCCATGCTTTTAAATTTACCAGAAAATGGAAAAAGACATTTTATTAAATATTTACAACATAATATTTACAAGCGGCATTATACCATATCAATGGCATAACATAGCTGTCGTTCTGATACCTAAACCCGGAAGAGACCCCCAGTCTGTATCCGCCATAAGACCCATTTCATTAATCTCATGCGTGTGTAAAGTTCTTAATAATATTATATTGAATAGAATAGAATGGCATTTGGAGAGCAATAATATGTTATCTGACGAGAATACAGGTTTTCGTAAATGTAGATCTACTGTAGATAATTTGTCGAGACTAGTATCAAGTATTCAAGTAGGCTTTTCAAAAAAACAGCACACCTTGTCCTGCTTCATTGACATAGACAGCGCTTACAATAATGTTAACGCAGAACGCTTAATTACAAAAATGGATAGTTTCGGTCTAGGACAAACAATATGTTTATATGTTTGGAACTTCTTAAAAGATAGGAAATTAAGTATATTCACAGATAATAGTATAATAAGGAGACATGCTTCATTGGGATTAGCCCAAGGAGATCCCTTATCCCCTACTCTTTTTAACATTCTGACGAAGGATGCAAGTAAACCTGAACTTGAAGTATGTTTATCTCAATACGCCGACGATTTTGTGCTATACACTACGAATCATAATATTGAAATTTCTAGAATAAAATTACAAATAGCATTAAATAACTTTTTTAATGAGCTCGCTGACGTAGGTTTAAATGTGTCGGCCACAAAAACTAAAATATGTATTTTTCAAAACATAGATTCACACTCAGTTTCTCTTAATGTTTATGGTAGACCCTTAGAAGTAGTAGATGATATCAAATATTTAGGCATTTGGCTGGACAGAAAATTACGTTGGTCTAAACAGATAAATGATTTAGTTAGTAGAATATCTAAAATAATAAATGTTTTTAAAGTGTTGTCTGGACCGGGCTGGGGAGTTAATCCTATTCACATGAGACGACTGTATATTTCTTGTATGCGCAGTAAACTTGATTATGCAACTTTTATTTATGGTAACGCTTGTAAGACTCTTTTGACGAAATTAGATAAAATACAAAACCAATGTTTGCGCATCATAGGGGGATTTATAAGAACTACACCTATTCACATAATGGAGTCAGAGTTAAATCTACCGCCTTTATTCATTAGAAGACAATATCTCGCTGGTAAATATTATCTTAAAATTAAATCCTTTTCGAACCACAACATATTAAGTATTTTACATGAACTAGAACCTTTATGTCAAAATTCTTATTGGAATTGTAAAAATAAACCTATTCTGATCTCAGTGCATAGATACCTTAAAGACACAGCCTTATATACAAGTAAACAATTGGGTATGTTCTCCCTTAATACTTGGATAAGTAATGTGAATCTTCAAAGTATAATTAAACATAAGATAGAACCTGTGAACAGTACAAAAAGAGATTATAAAATATCGGATTTAGAACGTATTTGCAGTAAATTTATAAGTGAAAATTTTTATCCATATTATAAAGTTGAAGCGAAGCGAAAAGAGAATGCGGGCTAGCTATATATGATCCACAATTAGATATCTCAATGAAATTTCACGTTAATACAAAAATATCAATCATGAGTTTGGAATTATTTGCCATATTAGAAGCCATCTTGTACATTTCTTCGTTTAAGCCGGGCGACTATGTAGTGCTCACTGATTCTAAAAGTGCGCTTCAGCATGTGGCTCGGTGCACCTCGAACGGTCGAGGATCACCGATAGCCTACAAAATGATAGACGCTATACTGACACTCTCATCTCGGGGATATCGGGTAGTATTACAGTGGATACCATTGCATGTAGGGCTGACAGGTAACGAAACAGTAGACCGTCTCGCAAGAGAAGCTATATCCGACGGTACAACGATACATTGTTTACCATATTACACTGACACATTATACTTAGTTAAACAAAATTTATAAAAATTTGGAATGAATATTTCGATGAGCGCTCTCAAGCCAAAGGAATATGGTATAAGACCATACAACCTAACTTACGATCGTCTGCCTGGTTTACGAAGTCCAACTTTTCTAGGAATACAATAGTAACTGCTATGAGACTTCGTTCCGGACACATCCCACTAAATAGCTTCGCGTTTATGATGAACAGAGTAAATACCAGAAATTGTACTGATTGTGACAAAGTTGAGGATGTCTATCACGTGATGGTGGAATGTGTCCGGAACGAAGGGGAGAGGAGTACCTTTTGCACTGTTCACGGCATAGATTTACATGAAATCGGTGTATGTAATAGCATTTTGGCTTGTCCCACATCGGACGAGGCCAAGATGCTATACAAACTAGTAGAATCAGCGATAAAGCTAAGAAATGTTAATAGGGTTCTGTATTAATATTTAAATAATATTATGCTTAGTAGTTATTATCTGCTTGTATTTTTATCTGTATAAAACTATGGGGATGGCATAATCTTCATAGATTAAAATCCCTTCTCTAATAAAGATATTAAAAAAAAAAGGTCTTGAAGATTTTTCCATTTTTCCAACGTCAACGCGTCGAAGTGCTTTTCCTCAATCGAACTAGGGTTAAACGGAAAAATTCCGGCCTTGCGGAAACCATTTCTTACCACTTGGCTATCAATCTGCGACCAAACTTCTCCAATAAGCCTAGAAAACTCTTTTTTTGGTAATGTGATACCAACATTCGAGCGTTGCCATTTTACCAGTAATGGATCCCATCGATCTTTGAATGATTTCATTACGGAAATATCTAGTGGCTGTAAAACGTGACTGGTGTGTGCTGGCAACTTTATTATTGTTATGTCATTTTTACGCGCTTCTTCAATAATATTTAAACCTACGTGAGTTGCATGTCCATCATAAATAAGTATAACAGGGCGTGTATCTCCTACAGCTGGCAAAAATGTTTTTTTGAAATATCTTTCGAAAATAGCAGTCTCCATCCACCCATTTGTAGTGGCAGCATAGGTTGTTCCCGGATAAGCTTTTAGAGACGTCCACTCATCCCACAAGTGTTTACCTTTAAAAATGACTAGGGGAGCCAATTTTTCTCCAGCTGCATTGGCGCCAAGTAAAACCGTTGTGTAATCTTTTCCTGGTGAGGCAATCACCCTAGTAGCCGCGTGCCCTTTAAGCCCAACGATTTTAGTTTTCTGTGGATCTTTTGAAAAACTTGTTTCATCAAGGTTCCAAATTTGACCAGGTTTGTCCCAAAGATTTAAATCATTTAATGTGTTATTTAGTAAATCAAAATATGAGTGAACAATAAACGGATTCACAGCCTTCTTTCTTGCGAATTCAACCGCTTGGGGTTTTTTAACAGACAAACTGTTTCTTGTTCTGAAAGCAGCGAACCACGCATTACCTGGTATACCATTGGTAAATGGCGTTGATAATTTATTTTGCTGAACATATTGTGAAACCATTTCTAAGACTTCTGTTTTGCTTAATCCAAAGCCATTTTTTTCCATTATATGAAGGTAGGATGCTAATTTCTTTTCTACATCTATAGATAATGCTGTGTTTCTTCCTAGTGATTTGGATTTAATTCTTTTATTGTTAACATGATCCATGATTGTCATTCTAGGTATTTTATATGTTTGTGCAGCTTTATAGCCACTTAATACCCTACTTTTTACAGCTTTTACTGCTTCTTGTAGCGTTTCTCTTGAATACGACGCTTTGTTAGTTTTTCTCTTTTAATTACTAACCATTTTTGATTGATTGATAGTAAACTAGCAATACTGGCACTCGTCGTCAGGGTAATGATCATAAATAGTATACCGGATACAGCCTGGGCACCAGAAAAAACTCAAATCGTAATAAATGTATTACATTAAAATCATGGATCGTAAAATGACGAGGCAAACTGGAATCGGGTTCGTTTCCACAGTTAAAACAATTTCTTGATAATATAAAATGTGTTTTATGCCAAGGCCACTTCTGATACTGTAACCTCTTAAGATCAGATCTTGTTATAAAACCATCAATATCCATAAAAATAGGCATGATTTACCGTACCCTGCAAAAAAAATAAATCTTAATTTCTTGCCATCTATTAGGTTTGTATTACACTAAATTATATTATGTAAGTACCTTATATTCATAAAATTATGGTAATACAAATAAGCACCTACAACTTTGAGAGTACAGATGTATGACTCTAGACTATGGGTAGTAGTGTAGCAAAAGCTAATAACCTCACAAACGTCGAAAATAAGATTCTAGTTATCAAACACACTTGAAGAAGATATTAACAGCACTATCTACCAAAAAGGTTGACAGCCTCTGCTACATAGGTAAGACCGGCATATGACGGACTTTCCTTAACCATCTAGACGGTCTTCCCTAATTTTAAATTTTTAGGTTGTAAATTTATCCAAGCTTACAATTACGAAATAAGAGCAATGTGGACCGTTTAAACACTAAAAGTATTTAAACAGGTCTTTAAATTACTTACATAATTGCAGAAACAATAAATATTATTTGTTTTTCCACTTTTATTTTAATTTTTCCAACAGACGCCAACCTTGTGGGTTGGCAAACATGAAAAAATTCAGACTGACAATTCCCGCTAAAATTAAACTGATAGCGACATCTATGATTCTCAGTTCGAACCAGAATGTGTCACACTGTTTTATCGATGAGTTGATGCCTACTAAGCAACATAAGTTATTGCTATTAGACGGACTTACCTAGTATACGGAGTTCCCCACATTGACCTTACCTATCTATACCTCACACCGAACTAATTGATCTCAGATTAGACAAATCTTATAATATTATTGGTTTTATATAACTAGGTTTTAGTTACTTATAATGTTATATCTAATTGTTATTATCCTCGCTATTCCTAACTAAAATTACTTCCGGTGTAAATGTAGGATCACCTTAGGGTTGCCAACATTAATTCTCCGGCGAAATATAGTATTTTTCAAAATAAACTATAAAAAAATATAGTACACTTCTAAAAAATATAGTATTTTATGGAAAAATAAAAAAACAATGAAATATTATTTATTTATTTATTTTTATAAAAACTATATTTTTTTGAACTTCTTGCATTTTTTAACAATAATTTATCTGAAATAAAAGTGTCATATGCTTTATTACATTCAATTTTAAGATTAATATAAATTAAAAGCTCATTTTTTATTAATGAGATACTACTTCCGTTTCTCTCTTCCCGCCATTTCAAATTCATAACCGAAAATACCCTTTCTGTGAATGCCGAAGTGGCGGAAATACGAGTAGAGAGCAGGAAAAATGGCTGTAGATTTTTAAAATAACATTTTCGATATCAACTCTTAAAAAATTCATCGCATGCTTTACCGTGTTATGCACTATATGTGCATGACAATTGCCCTTTAACACATTAGGAGCCACTTGTTTAATATTTTTATAAAGAGAATGGTGAATACCAAAATGTGCGTGTTGTTTGCACTCAGACCGGACACTCTATCAAAGGAAAGGTTGTGGTTAGATAGTGAACTGTTAATAGCATCAAACATTCCATTTGCAGATTCATCACAATTTTCGTAAAAAATTAATAATGTATTTTGTATTCCATTCTCAATGTCAAAATATTGAACAACCAAAGGGAATAGTTTTATGTTCTTTTTATTACTAGCATCTGTTTGCAAACAAAAATAAACATTAGACTTATTTAAATCATGCAGCACAGTTTGTAAGGTCCCAAAACCTCGTTAACGAGTGCTTCCATTTTTGTGCGGCCTAATTATAAATTTAAAGCAGTTTTAGAATCTAAATAAATAACTTTGTTTAGTTTTACACCACAGTCCATGCTGTTATATGACAGGTTGTGCTTTACAGTATGGTAGGTTAAAGCAAGTTCACTGGCTGTAATTTTGTCATCACAGGTAGGCACAGAAGAAGAACAGTCTGAATAACCAAAAAAGCTATCTAATGTAGAAGTTTTTTGCAAAGCTGAAGTTTAAGTTTGTGTTGCTTTCTTTCACTATGTTGTTTAATCTGCAATAAGGTAAAGGGTGTCCGCGAAACAATTTTCGAATTTAAAATTAAATAATAAAAGATTCACAGGTTTTTATATAATCGTTTTTATTTTAAAATAAAACATACAAATGCGAATGCGGACCACGGAGACGAACACACTCATTTAAACGAAACACAATATTTGTGAAAACTTTTTTGCAAGTTTCTTGCGAAATTCCTCTGATTTCGTTGCGAATATTTCTTTTCAGTTGCAATAAATTTCGCGGTTTGTTAACGTAGACTTTAGATTTAAGAAATCCCCATAAAAAAAAGTCCGCAGGTGTTAAGTCTGGCGATCTGGGGGGCCATGGGATATCACCATAACGACTTATGACTTTTTCGGGGAAAATGCGCCTTACAATGTTCATTGATGCTCGCGAAGTGTGTGGTGTAGCACCATCCTGTTGAAACCATGTCGATCCGTTTACCCATTCATTGTTCTCCAACTCAGCTTCCAAAAAGTTTTCCAACATAGACGAATAGGTTTGGGAATTGACGGTTATTGTTTGGTGTCTATCGTCTTCAAAAAAATAAGGCCCGATAATTCCTTTTGCACTTATTCCGCACCAAACGGTCACTTTTTCTGAGTGCAGCGGCTTTTCATGCAATTCTTCTGGATTCTCGGTGGCCCAATATCGACAATTTTGTTTATTTACCGACCCGTCCAGTAAAAAATGTGCTTCATCCGAAAAGATTATGTTTTCATAACCCCGAGGACGAGAAAATCTGCCGAGCATGGTTCTAGCGTATGTCAACCGCAATCCATAGTCACTTTGTTTAATTTTTTGAGTGATTTGAATTTTGTAAGGATGAAATTCCAAATCTTTCTTAATAATTTTGTGCACAGTCGTTTTTTTCAAATTCAGTGCTGCAGAACGTTTTCTTAGTGAAAGACGTGGATTTGCAATAACATCACGACGAACTGCTTCAATTGTTTCGTCAGTTCTCACAGTTCGCGATACACCTGGCCCGTGTCCCACTACAGGTCCTTGTTCACGAAAACTTCGCACCCACTTGCCAATAAGTTGCGTAGTAGGACAATCCCGTATACGCCGAATATTGAAATGTCTTGCGAATATCCTGCGCGCCGCCACGGGAGAATCGTTATTTTTAAAATATGCCTCTACAGTAAACGCACGATGCTCCGCCGACCAACGATCCATGGCTACTAAAATCCGCACGACGCGTAAGTGTAATGAATACGCCTACCCCCTCCGCCGATACCCCGCTCGCCGTTTATTCAAATTCAAAGTCGAAAATTCTTTGGCGGACATCCTTTATAAAGCATCTCAAATACCACCACCAATAATTAATGATGAACATCCACAGAAAATCAGGCAACAATTTAATTAAAAAAAAAAACAAAACAACAGACACGAGAAGATATCTACACACACATAACAAAACAACATAAAATAACTCACCTGGCCAATGCCACTTTTCCCGATAGAAAATGTTACATTACATGGCTTACATTGTATATTGTAGATATTTTGGGGATCATTAGTAATCCAGTCATGCTGTCTTTCCCACTCAGGTTTATATTTTTGAAGTATTTTCTGTATTTTACGCTTTTTAATCGGTGTTAGCGCTGCATTTAAACTTGACACACTTTCGTCATCAGTACCACTTTCTTCCATGACTACTTATTTATTTAGGACTTCAACTTCTCAAAAGAAAAAACAAATCTAATTGAAAATAGCGCTATAATGCCCCAAAGAGAAAAATAAACACCAAAACAAATTATTACGAGGTTTGGGTTTTCACTTGGCTTTTGGGTTGTCACTTGGCAATATCATGTTATGTCATATGTCAATTGTCAATGTCCATTTGTACAATTTGTCAAGTGTCAACTTATTTTTTAATTATTAAGTCAAGACATATGTCGAAGCGCGTTTATAAATTTAAAAAATAAGAATCATTTGTTTCAAGTTAGATTTCAGTGTTGAAAATATAGTATTTTTGCGTACTATATAATAGTTCAACAGTATACAGGGTGACCTGAAATTCGATACATTCCTTTGAAAGATAGAAAGTAGACCTCATTTACAGTAATATTTTTCATGGCACCCCTATCCGAAAGTTGATATTTACAAAGTTATTGAAATTTCAAATTTTTTTTCTTTATTTTCGACTTTTTGACTTTGACATGACGTATTTTTAAAAATGTTTGTCTTTCTAGTGATTTTTTTTATGTATTTTAACCGTCAATGAGTCAAATAATGTTTTTAAGGAATAAATAGGGACAAACTAAGCTAGAATTTTTCATTATGAGACATGAAACAGAATTTTATTTTAAGAAAAATGCACATTTTTCTTAAAAACAGGTGATTTTCTTAAAAAAATGTATGATACAATGTACAACGTACAAATATTCTAAATAACTTCCTTATCTCATTAGCTTTCCAAAAAGGTGCAAATGTCTACATAAAAATATGACGTTGTAGTAAACATATTATAGTCCACTCAATGAAGGAAAAATAGGGGAAATAATTCGTGTAAAGCCAATTTTTGGCATAGTTGTTTGGAATGGTGTCTGAAGCAATATACTCAAAGTACTGATGGGTGGGGGTGAAGCTAACGGGTAGGGGGGGGTGTAAAGGTCCCTTTTTCAGGTTTTTTTTCAATAACTCGAAAACGGTAGCTCACAACAAAAAATGATCTATTATTCAAATAATCTACATAAAATTCTCTCCAAAAAAGGTTATAAGCATTTTTTTGCTGGGATCAATATTTGATGAGATATGAAGGAAAGAAAATGGTCAATGCTAAAATGAACGTATATTTCTTTAAAAAAAATCTAATTATCTTCTAAATCTAAAATATCATCATCGTCGACGATGTTTTCGATGGGAGTTCCATTAGTGCACGAGCCGGAGCATACACCGCAGACACTGGAGCAGGCAATTCCCGCTTTCCGGCAGCCGCATCGCACCCCACACCCAGTCGTGCATCGGCAAAATATGGTGTTGAGAATGGAGTCAGGTGCCACAGGATCGTTAGTTGTCACTGGTTTTAGGATGCCATCGTCTCCTCTGGCCCAGCCCCATTGAATGGGTGGTAGGGGGTTGCCGAGCCATTGTTGCATCTGTAAAAGTTAGTAATAAGACCAACGTAAGTATTTAGCTCAAATATATATTTATATTACAGTACTAGCGGCCGCCTCTGAATTTGTACGCGTAGACTTCACGGTGATAGATATTATGTTAATCCAGGACATGATTTATCTGTGTGCTAAATTTCATTGAAATCAGTTCAGCGGTTGAAGCGTGAGAGTAACAAACATCCATCCATACATACAAACTACTTAACACTTAACTTTAACAACTTATGTAATTAATATTACCTGTAGGTAGACTCTCATCGAGTGCTGCTTCGAAGCTCCTCTGGTGGGAGGAAGAGTGGCCAGATCTGATTTCGGCTTCATCGATGCTCTCAAAAAAGCTGAGTACCGGTATTTATTGAGATTTTGTTCCTCGGCAGGCGCTTGGTAAATAGCCAGAAACAGTTTCTCGCCGGCCTGTTCAATACTCTCAGGTGATGTTGACAGCTCACTGAAAATGTCTGAGATTTTTTGGGTCAGGTCTGGTTTAGCCGTGAACAGTTTAGTAATTCCGACTTTGCCCTTGCCATGGATTGCTGAGGTTGTGTCGCATCCGGAAAAGCTGTGGAGAAGGAGAATTGTTTTGGCAAATGGAAGCTGTTGAAGTTGTTGCACTGAAAACAATTTGGTGTCCACCTTTCCACGCCCTGGTTTCATAAAGAATACGTTGATATTTGGTGGAGCTAATCCCATGAGAAGGACTATCAAATCGACATCCTCTCCAACTATTACGACAGTTGGATGAACGGCAGCCTTATCCAACCCGCACCTGACAATAGTACCATCAGCATCTCCTGTTGCAACAGTTGTTTCAATCCCTGCTGCTATCATTTTTTCAGTGAGGAACTGAATCAGCTTCGTTTTATTCTTTTCATTGGCGAGGAAATGCTCCTGTTGAACAGTGATGATTGTATTTTCGTTACAGTTAATGTCAACCGACGTTTTAGTCAGACCTCGACGCTTCTGCTCTGCTCGTTTTGTGCTGTTGACATCACCGTAACCATCAAAAACCACCATACAATTTGGACCGTAATGTTTCTGTACGTAGGTAATGTACTGATCGCAAATCGAAGAAACGTTGGAGGACGCTTTCCATTTCATACGATGTAGTAGGAAACCACCATCTACCACATTGTTGGTTTGGTTGAGATCGAGAGCTGCGTTGTTCTCTACTGGCAAAACATCGTAGAGGGATGACTTCTTCCCTTTTCGCATTACACCCTCGTGGAACAGAGCCATTGGGAATGGGGTTAGTTCATAAGACAAAAGGTCTGCAACATCTTCTTCGTTCTTTTTGGCTATGACAGTTCTTTGAAAAATTGTCATAGGGTTAACAGTAACTGTCTCATCATTGATTTTAATGCTACTGCTCATACTGGCTAGTGACAAAACCACATTCTTCTTAGATTGCTTCATGTCACTGAATTTGCAGCCAATGAAACTTTGCATCGTTTTAGTGCCAATATCTAGGGCTTGGTGGCAGTTTACTTTGGAATTGCCCAGGATGCCCGTTGACAGGGACATTAGCGAATTCAATTTTGGAAATGGAGGATGTTCACTGAACCATTCTCGAATCTTAGCTCTATCTTGTGAATCTCTCTGTTGCCGTGATAGCCGGAAATCAACGTGCTGTTCTCCACTAGCAAAAACCACTTCGGCGAACTCTTCCAATGAAGTGCAGATGGCGGTGCATCCTGGTGATCCACAAATCCATTTGGCCAATACAGAATCAGTAATTCCTCTTCCTCGCGTCAGGCCGCCTGAACTTTTCATGGAACGCATGAGAGTTTGCTCTATGACCATATCCGACCAAACTCCTGCCCAAGGTGTGCCTGTGCGATTGATGGTGAAGAAGCCTTTTTCTGCAAACTCCTTGTACGTTTCAGGGTGACTGTTTTTCATATTTATCATGTCTTGCACGTAGAGATGGGCACATTTCGCGTATTGGAAGTGTCCACTTGCATGGAAGAATGGAATCATCTGTTGTACACATGCCAAGTGGCCGTCCCAATCACCACAACGCTCAGAATCAATGTACTTTTTCATGAGGGTAACCATATTGAAATACTGCACCCACAATGCAGCGGTTGGCCCATTCTCTTTAAGGATTTCCAGATGGTTCTGAAATTTCTTCAAAGTTGACATCAAGGAAGCATTCTCTTCAACTTTGTCTGGAGTAAATTCTTTCATGTTGCTCAACAAAGTCGAGATGTCCCTCTTCTCTTCTTCTGAGACGTTAGCTCTATCTAGAATAATATGAGCTAAAACAAGCTGAACGAGCAAATGCCCTCGAACTGCTCGGCTGTAAGCATGTCCTGTTAACATCTTGTCAACTGAATTAGCAGCAAAAATTGTACATAGTACATCTTTCAGTCCAGATCCAGCCATTGTGTGACCAATGCAGCCCAAAAAGGACATTAGAAGGTGAAACCCACCAAGTCTCACCATAATGGTCCCAAAAGTGATTTCCCTGGCCTTTAAATACAAAGGCTGGTCGAATGTTACGAAAACAATGGTGGCTCCTACCTCCTGACTTTTCTTTGAGGCATACTGTAATGCTGTTCGTATAGTGCTGTACTCACTTGGTGGCGAATTGATAAATGGGAGAAAAGTTACCGAAGTTTTTTCCATGTTTGTTAATTTACTTGTCAATTGCATAAAACCTTTCCATTCTGGAATGTTAGCCACTTCCAAAGTAGGTTCCACCTCCTGGAGCCATTTACCACTCATCCACAATAGATCTTGAATAGTAGGTGTGAATATGTCACAGGGGATGGGCTTCAGTAAGCTCAAGTCTTCTATGATAATTTGCTCCAATGCGTTGGTTCCCCTTCCCTCAAGTGTTTGCACCTCCAGAACTCCCAGCTGGCCCACTTCTTCCTGGGGTGGAGCAGAATTCAACTTTTTGACATTTGTGGATGCATGGAGATTGTGGGCGGGTGTAACACATTTGATACCTCCCATACTGTGGAACGTATTCCGGCCATCAAGAGTGGATACATTAAAGTCGGCATTATCAAAGACAAATTGAAGAAACGATCCAACTGTAATAGGCTCTTCCGTATGGTGGATGGTGGAGAGCTCTAGCTGTTGAGCCTCGTAATAAGAGGCACTCAATCCCAACTTCGACAGAAGGTCCACTAAGTTCTTGGATCCATATTTTCGGTATATGAGCAAAGCGATGCTGGACAAAATGGGGGATGTGAAACATCGAGGGCGAACAGCAGCAATAAGTGTATGAGCTATAGTTGTCATTTTTTTTTTCGCAGCCTCTCTTGACCGTTTTTTCTTTACAAGGCAGTCCATGAAAACTGCAAGAGATTGAGGTATCAATTCTTCAGCCTCCTTGCAGAAACTAGTTAAAGGAGGATAGGTACTGTTGTCGTAAGCCATAGATTCAATATCTTTCAAGATAATCTCTGCAGCTTTTTGTACAATTCTCTCATTTTCTGTTTGTTCATCAGTACTCCTTGACGTGTACCACGCGTCGTTTAAAATTTTTTCGCCAGTTGCACGAAAGCAGACGACTGTTTGTTTGGTGCGAGTTGTACTGAAAACAATTTGGTCCCCATATTTTTCCTTTATTCTAGCTTTGATGGTTTTCAGAGTTGGTGGTTCTCCCGTAATCTGTCCTAGCAACTCATCCATAGAAAATTGGCAGTTATCGTTTTTTTCAATGTAATCGCAGATTTCGTTCATTGCTTCTGAAATCCCTTCATCAATGGGGCGTCCAGCCTTTCTTTTTGAAGGTAGAGAGGCAATAGTGAATTGTTTGTAACAATCTGCGTGATATATTGCGTCTACTGCGTGTAGATCACCAACAGTGCAGATACGTCTTACTACGTCGTTACCCCACTCATCATTTCTTTCCTTCCCACGAAAAAGCACGGAATTGTGAAACGTAGTCGTACATACTTTGATTATGGTTCGGCGTTTAGAATAAGGTTTTTTTCTTTCCGCCTCCTCGTCATATTCTTCTGTGCAAAAAAAACACTTTGTTTTAAAATCAAATTGACTTTGTCCTGAACGCAAACAAGAGACACCACGTGATTTTGATGGTTGCTCTGAAAGAGCTAGTTCTTTTAAGAACCGCTTTATTGAGTCACTTCTAACGTATTCTCTTCTGCAAGCATTGTGAACAACACCAGTCGTCTTATTCTTTAAACGTGTATCTTTCCCATCTTTCCTTAACGCACTCGCATTTATTATCCCAATTATCCCTTTACTTCCGACTCTACACAAGTCCGTTTCGACTACATCATCACAAATTAAACACTTTTCCGACATGTTGTAATGTCGATCGAAAAAAAAAACACAACTCGCGACGTTCTGATCAATTTTGGCAACAAGCTCGGCGCACGCACACAATCGCTTCCACTAGATCGCGTGCTGTACTGAGCCACCTGCCCTTTCCCGCGTAAACATACTCTGGGCGCTATACGCGAATCACAGTGCGAGGAGCCGCTCACGCCACTCCACCGGTGCGTCGTGATTGGTTGGCGGTGACCTTGCCGCCCGACGACGCCACAGGAGCGCAGCATGCGTGCTACCAGTTTGATTTGAGCCAAGACGTTAAATAAAACGTGAGAATTGATCATAATTAACATTTCTCCTTTAATAAACTCGTTAATTATTGATCCTAGCGAAAAAATGCTTATAACCTTTTTTGGAGAGAATTTTATGTAGATTATTTGAATAATAGATCATTTTTGTTGTGAGCTACCGTTTTCGAGTTATTGAAAAAAAACCTGAAAAAGGGACCTTTACACCCCCCCCTACCCGTTAGCTTCACCCCCACCCATCAGTACTTTGAGTATATTGCTTCAGACACCATTCCAAACAACTATGCCAAAAATTGGCTTTACACGAATTATTTCCCCTATTTGGCAGTTTTTAGTCTTCATTAAGTGTACTATTAGAAGTAAAATGAAATAATGTCTAAATCGATTTATTTGCGATAAGGTTAAAATAAAAGGAAAAACTTGAATTTAATTACGTTTATTGTGTTTACAAAACATCAATGTTTAATTAAATTTAATAATAAATATTCTACTTTAGGTCTTGTTCAAAATGTGAACCTCTGTTTCTAATACAGGCCCGTAGTCTTCTCTCTCTCTGATTTCTGTTTTGATTATTCTGGTAGTAAGACTAGTTTTGATTTCTTCTGCTGCATTTCTTATGCGGCTTCTGAGCTCCTCTACAGTAGTTATGGGTGTAGTATACACCAAAGCCTTCATATGACCCCAAAGATAAAAATCACACGGGGTCAAATCGGGACACCGTGCTGGCCAAGGAATTGGCCCGCCTCGACCTATCCAGCGATGTGGGTAAGTTTGGTCTAGCCACTGGCGTACGCCGAGGCGGAAGTGGGCCGGGCAACCATCATGCTGGAAAATCATATTACGACGAGTTGCTATTGGCACATCTTCCATTAAACCAGTAATCTCCTCTCTTAGGAAATGTTCGTACATTTCACCATTTAAATTTTGAGGCAAAAAATGAGGTCCAACTAAATTATTATTAATTATACCCATCCAGACATTTAGACTGAATCTGGTTTGATGGGCCCTTTCTTTTTTCATCCTGGGGTTTTCTCCTTTTGGTGCCCAGTAATGTGTGTTGTGGAAATTGTTTATCCCGTCACGGTCAAAATTCGATTCATCCGTCCACAATATTCTTGAGAAGAAATTGCGATCCTCCATGTCTGCATTTATCATAAAACGGCAGAATTCCATTCTTCTAACCGGGTCTCCCTCTTCCAACGCTTGGACAGGTGTGTAGTGAAATGGATGTAGACGCGCTGTGTGTACTGTAAACCACACCTTCCATTGACTCAATCCAAGTCTTCTAGCTGCCGCTCTTGTAGAAATAGAAGGATCATTTTGAAAAAGTGTTAAAATTTCTTCTTCTTCTTCTGGAACATACAAACGAGGTCTGCCTGAATCGCCACGTCTTCTATAAACACGGCCGCTTTCCCGAATCCGTCGAAATGTTGTTGAAAACACTCTAACGTTTGGCACTCGTCGATTCGGAAAACGTTCAACGTATGTACTTCGTGCAGCAGCAGCATTACCATTACAAAGTCCGTAACAAAACAAGGTGTCAGCGTATTCATCGTACTCAAAAGCAGCCATCGCGATACAAAAAAATCACAAGTAGAAGTAGTAGTAGAGGAGTAGTAGTAGTAGAAGTGTAGTTTAAAGCAACACTACGTCCGTACACGGCAATAGTTGACTTAAAACTAATATAAGCTACTAAATTTGCTCTCTAAGCCAGTCGGTAACTCATTGAGAAAGGGCCGCGACGACAGTAGCCGAAACATCCCGAAGTTTGAACAAAGGAAACAATTGAAAAAAAAGGTCGCCTCAGGTAGAGTAATTCTTGAGATAACGTTACCTGATGATTGTTTTGTCTTTGTGCATCTTCCCACAGTTGCCCAATAGGAAGAACAGAAAAATGTTTGATCACGTTTTCTCCGTGTATAAGTAATTTGTGCACGGAGGATGGCATGTAGTACCAATCATAGTTACTAACATAAATTCGCGCAGTTTCTAAGGCATAAACTCCAAATTTTTCGGGATCGATCATCATTCCAGAAGATAGAGCTTGTAAAATAATATAATTATATAATAACAAGCGTTTAATCAATGTTTCATCAACACCTGTTATGTTCGCCGAGCAAGTGTAATTGTAAAAGAACCTTCGTGCTGTATTTCCATCACTTGAGTTTCCACTTACTTGACGAGGTTTGTCGATAATTAATCCTAGCTCTTCCCTGAAACGTTTTTGAACAAATTCCTTCTTTCTTTCTTCAATTTCTTTTTTTCTTCAGTTGTAGCAGACCAAGTCTTAAAGTCAAGATTGTAGCAAATGTGTAATACCATTTCCATGCTGCGAATCCAGGCATGCAATGTGGATAATCCATATTGGTAAGCACTTTCATTTTCAGGTCTAGCAGTCACTTTTAATAGGTCAGTCATAAGTCGAGGAGTAGCCTCACATATCGTGCACGTAGAACCCGATGGAGTTTCTGTTAGGACCTGAGCCACCTTACCATCAATCATTGTTAGAAAAAGTTCGTGCTTCACATTTACTGCAACTGCAACACCATCTTTGTTTATTAATGACAGGCGTAAAGATTCAATTTGTCTGGTAATTTCGTCTACAACTGCCTTAGTTTTTTCAGGAGTTTCTTTACAAAATTCAATAGAAATGGGTCTACAACAACGAACAGATGAAGGTTCTGGATTTTGCCAAATAATGGCCTTTGAGAGGTCATCAATTAATCTAATGGGAACTAATGAAGTGACGAACAGATTGGCATCTGAAATAGTTTTCGATTCTTCTGGCAGTTTCTGCTTGTATTGACTTTGGCCAGATGAACCATCACATACCCATTTACAGTAAAGTATTAAATTTCTGTGTTGTTCTTGGAAAACTGAATCAGTTTTCAAAATTCTGGCAACTGTGTGGTCCAGTAAGTCTTGTATATTAATCACTTTAGCATAAGTATTTGTGATTTCGATTGTAGAAGATGGTGGATAGCACGTTTGTTTTATTTCTTGTATTTTGTAATATGGGGGAAACATTGTACACTTTCTTTCGTTGGTTAAATTTCTTAGGTACATATATTGTGCTTTAGTTAGATCCAAATCAATAAAAGCACTCAATGCTTCTGTATCAGATAAAATCTTTACAGCTTCAATCGGGAGCGAGAAAAGACTTTTTAAAAACTGATGAAATTTTATTATTAAGTTACATTTAATACTTAATTAAAACTTAACTATAATTAACGGGCAGAGCTTTTACAATCTATTGTCTGTCCGGAGACTACCTAGCAGAAGCTCATGCTATGATCGACTGCCCTCCTCTCCCGTCTCAAGACGGTGGTGAAGCCAGGTTACAATGTAATGCTTCCATGAATTAAATCTTAAATAAACAAAACCTTAACTAGAACTATTGTTGATCAGCAGTTAATCTGTCATCGCTGCATTATATAATGATGACAGGGTGCTGAGGGGTTGATATAACTCCTCCCTCCCTAAGATCGGAACCCTCAGGAATTTCAACTTCTTGAGGGTTGCGACCTTTAAACAAGAATCTAAAAATAGAATTTCTATATTTTAAAATACTCAATATTAAGGTTACACAAAAGATTACATACAAAATTATGGTCGCTACACTTATACTTTTCACTTTAATGACTTTTATATTTTCACTTTCACTGAGTTCACTCACAGACTCCTGCATCTTCACTAAATTTGTCAAATACTTTGTGTCATCTAAGTTTATTCCCTGCATGTCTATAGGGGTTGCTTCTGTATCTTCAATCTTAATTTTATTTAATTTAATGCGGGGTGTGCTTTTATAGGTTATTTCTCCAAATGAATTTTGTAAGTGCCTTAGGTATAAATTTCCCAAGTTAATTTCACAACCTGGGTTCGTCTTTAGAATATACGTCCCCTTAATAGGTGTTTTATTTATTTCCTTTCCGCATTTATCTGTCATAATTATATTATCCTTTGAATATATTATCCATTCTGATGTTGCAAGGCGTTGACCTTAATATCCTCAATATAGACAGCATAAGGGATGCACAGCGACGTATCTTCATGATATTCCATCAGCTGTTCTACACAGGTGGGTAGTTTATATGACACAATTTCTTTATCGGTGCCCAGGAATTCCTCATTTGATATTTCTTCACACGGTGATGCTACAGATGTGTATGACGAACCTTTCACCATAAGGAAGGGATATTCAGGGATTATAATAAAGGTCTTGTTCCTAATCTCGTTATAGACTGGTAAAGAATAAATTTGGTAAAAGTCGTAAGTATTATTATCTATCAATGGGACCTCTATTATAAACGTTATCTGGTTTCCTTTGACATAAGCCTTAACTAATAACATACGTTCTATTTTAACAAGATTACTTTCTATTATAGTCCGGTCAATTTAGACATTCGAAGTTACCTAAATTCCCACCAAGCTGAAAATCGGTAAGATTGTTTAAAATATCATTAAAAACAAAATTTGAAAGTTCCCCATCTTTCTCCTGTAAGGAAAAAATTTTATTCAAGGTCAAAGGTCAAAAAAATGAGTCGCGATTTTCAGCAAAACGGTAAGTTTTATCATAAAAATACCTCAGACAAAAATTGTAGATCATAAAATTATCTACATAAAATGTATCAATACTTTTTTTTCTACGAGCCACCGTTTTTGAAATATAACGATTCAAAAAGTTGTAAAAGTTGTAATCATCATAATATGCACACGTTTCCACGCCACCTATGAGGTAGTGTACTTAGCGCGTTTTTTTTAACGTGGTTTCCCCAGTAGGCCTATTCCACGGGTCAGTTTTGATCCTGTTTAATTTGAAACTATTGAAAAATAATGGATATTAGCAGAGATTGAAAAGATAAAAGCAATTAAAGTTTAAAAAATATAGTGAAATTTAATCGTCCGAGTCGTAACTTTCAAATTCTTCTTGTTCTTCTTCTTGATCTTCTTGTTCGTCTTGTTCTTGTTCTTCTTGTTCTTCTTCATCTTCATCCTGAGTACATGTAAACTGCGTTAATAGCGATGTATCGCATGTTGCCTCATTGGAATCAAACGGATCCTCTACTGTTGGTGATTCAATATTAGAGCACAACCGGCCTTGACAATGTGTACATGCCGGAGAACAGAACAGTCCGACTTTTTTGCAACCACATTTAGCACTGCATCCCTTTTTGCAGTTGCAAAAAATCGAGTTCAGCAGTTTTTCCGGCGCAGGTGGAAGTAAAGTGTGCACTGGTTCTAATGAATTGTTGAACAAGTCAGTCAAGACTTCAAGTCAAGAACAGTCTGTAGGGTCTAGCTGATAACCAAGCCACACTTGAACTTGGTAATATACCCTAAAAAGATGTTGATGAGCAGCAACTGAGGTTGGAGGAAGAAAAGCTAATTGTACTTGTTTTTTACTTTTGGTGTTTTTAACGAAACATGCATATCTATACTTATCTAAGCAAGTAGTTTTTTTAGGAGCTCCGTACATAGAAAGAAGAAAGCGAATACCGTTAGTAATAATTTCTTGTCGAGTAGAATTACTATTTTTAAAAACTTCAGCACATTCAATTAAATTTTGTTTCTCAAATAGTTTGAAAACTGTTATTCTCAGAATACAGAACAAACCAGAAGGAGCCAACGGCCGATAATGTTCGCCGCCCGCTGTGTCCAGAAACAATACGTTACCCCCCGCATTCCTCATACTTCCCACCCGTACAGAGTTGCTAGCTTATAAAGAGTTCGCCACTTTTAGGGAGAATTAAAAATCATGTTTCAAAATAATGCAATGTTTTCTTGTGGACAACAATACACTTACAGTTATACTATTAAATAAATATTAAGGTACCTACTCTTATTTAAATTTTATTCGCTTTTCTAGTAAAATAAAACATTATTTGTTTAAAAAATAACTTTATTTAGGTACCTTTTTGTTGTACTAATTTTTTATAATATTGCCGTTTTGATTCTGAGGCAATCGATATATTTTTTTGTTTTGACAAATGATGTAGTCTTATATGTAAATATTTTTCTATAACAGCCCTTATGAGATTATTTCTGTGAATACAAGTTCTCTCAACAACTGCAAAAATGTTATTTTTTCCTACAAATTGTTTGAAAATTGAAAGAACAATCATTAAATATTGGGCATCCGAAGTTATTACGAAATCTTCACTCGAAATTTTTCGTACATGTGCTTCACAAATGCAACATATTTCAAAAACACTTTGCGACGGAAAACAAAGACCACCTTTGTTTTTTAAACCAATTAGTTTGTGGAAATATAGAATATCGGTCGCTAACATTGATTCAATACAGAATTTACATTTTATCGATTTTGTCAAATAATGAGCTACGGAACCTGATATGTAACCTACGATGTATTTCGATAAATCAAAAAGCTGAGGAAGTTCAGAAGATAATAATTTTGCTATGCTGCTGTCACTGTCTTCAACAGGAAGTGTTTGATCTGGGTTGAAGAGCTCATCATTGTCTTCGAATCTTTGCGAATATGCTGAGGAATTTATAGCTTTAGTTGATGACGAACAATTTAATATACCTATGTTTTCAAGTGGTTTGCAATTTCCGTTGTTGGAAGCTTTGAGTTCTAAATGACATAAAACTTTCCTGTAAATGCCTTTAAATTGTTTAGCATTGGGGTTATCGTTATGGCCTCCGTGCATACGTATAACACCAAAAAGTAACTCCAGATGGTCTTGGCTACATTTGTATGTTGGAAAAAATACCAACAGATTATCGGATACAATCAAACTCTGGTATAGGGATTTCAAACTCTCAATGCAAATAAGTAAACCCAGGAAACCCGTATGGCAACTACATTCTATGACTGGTTTATAATTTTTCATTATTACCTGCACTTTTCTTCCATCTTTGTTAATTTTTCTTTTGACCACATTCTTAACTTTTAATTTTAAGATATAAGTTTTCATTATGTCTAGAAAATTATATCATAAATATCATTTCTTTATTACGAGTGTTCAAAGGCTGCTTATAGTCGAATTGTTTCATGTTACGGGAGTTGAAAATGTCAAAGAGGTCATTCATATATTTTACAAAAGTTTCGGTGGCTTTGGAATTTTTAAATGTATGTAATTTAGCATCTTCGCGACAAAATTTTAGGGCTTTTGCTACACTATTACTTAGTACCTGACTAGCTAGCTTAACTTTCATAATATTATTACGGAACATTATATGTCTACGTGTAAGCTTATTAGCTATATGAAGTCCTTCATTTTCTTGAAGTTTGTTTAGGTCACATATTAGATTCCAATTGATTTCTTCTTCGTTCTCATCTAGGAATGTTTTTTTGGACTCAAAATGATTTCTAATTAATTTGATCATGTGAACTGAGTCTAAGAATATAGCTACGTCAGAGTCATCAACTGGGTGTTTAAAAGTAGTCTTCATTACACTATTGTGATCTATTTTACATCCCAATTGCTTCATCACCGTTATATTTGTCGAATGGCCATCAAATGTAAGGGACACAACTTTGACGCCAGCCTCATGGCATTTAATAAGGCATAATTTTATTAAATTAACTTTTTGCTCCGCATTTAAGCCGTGCACCAAGAAGTATCCCAAGGGTAATTTAAAATTATCGTTCACAGCATTTATCAAAAAGACGTACGCTTCCGAGGCTAAGGTTTGGCATTCAGATGAACCAGTTCCCATGTCGACATACCCGTAATTCTTTTTCCCATCCCATAAACTTTGACGTCTGATCGACATCTCATCTGCAATAAGCGCACAGATAATTTTATGTTCAGATGTTTTAGCCTTTTCCTTCAAGGCCTCGAAAGATTCATCGGAAAATCCAGGTTCTCCCTTTATATTGGAGTACCATTTACACAAAGTTTTTGGATGCGGAAGGCACGTGTCAAAAGTTGCCCTCACGTACCTATAGGCACTAGGCGAAAGAAAATTTAATGTCAAACAGAACTTTTTAATTTTTGTAGTATATTTAAATTTTTTCTTGTTTTGGACGCTTTTTTTGTAAAAATTATTAAAAAAATCGGCTGCCACAACATCTTTTGAAAGGAGGTTATAAACATCGTCGTTGACATAACGATTGTTCTTTAAATTCCTCAGTATATTCTGTAAAGACTCATTTCTTTTTTTTAGACGTCTGTTTTTTTGTTGCAGTGTTTTAATTTTTCGGACATATTTCTCACAAAATAATTGCTTTCGTCGATATAGGGCTTTTAATTTCACTTTTCTCGGCGTATCGAGGATTGAGTCCAAATCAGAGACAGGAACATCACCAATCAGCGAATCTGGTTGTGGAGATGGTGTAAATTTTCTATCCTGAAATAAAAAATCATCGTCAAACATGTATACAGACCATTTTCAAATATTATTGATTATAAAAATGTTATAGCCATGTTGTGCTAAATTTTTCAATCTTTAATTTGTATCCAGACCATATCATTTCCCAAGAAAGAACTGATTTCAGCGCAGTATAGTCTACAGATTGTGTAGCGTAGGTGTAGTTAAAGTGTAGACATAGCGCAATTATAGTTGAATGGCGTATTAAATATTTTTAAAGCGGTAAGCATGTTAGAAAAAATTTGAAATAATGAAAAATACTAAATGAGGTAGGCATAAATTGTAACAATACGTACATTCATCTGTATCGCAGGGCCAGCTGAAAGTGCGCCTATGTGAGCCCCCGATTCTGCTGTTACCATGGCCATATGCTGTAATAAAATATTCTTAATAAAGGGACTTTGTAATAACAGCAAAGTTAATTATTCTGAAGCTATACAATAGATTAATATACTTAATTTGTTTGTAAAAAATATCTTTTTGAAATCCTGTACCAATCTACGTTAAAAACAATTTGTTATAATACGCACATCCTTATCAGCTAAAGGTCCGGATATTGATGTATCCATGAGGATCTCGTCTTCTTCCGATATTATGGCCATGTGCTAAAACCGAAAAAAATCTGGTATATTGCATCCTACTAATATAATAAATGTGAAAGAATGTAAATTTGTTTGTTTGTTACTCAATAACGCTAAAAGTTGAAATAGATAAATAGATGAAACCGCATCAAAATCGGTTCGGTCAAACGCGAGATAATCGTGAACTTTTTTAAGTCAATTTAAAACCATTTAGATATTGCAATGCTATCAAATTCATATACTTATCTACCTTATTTGGAAAAGATCCTTTTCGTAATTTTTTAAAACCACATTTTGTGTCATAAAAACAATCATCTTCAAAATGTTTTGAACAAATAACACTGCTTTTAGAAGGATTCCAAATTTCATCTAATCGAGCTAGTCTAATAATTTTAGTCCACTTCGCTCTTATAATTTCATCAGCGGGGAACCTGAAATGCCACTTTTAATAATTAGAATAATTTCAACACAATAATAATAAAAAAACCAACCATTTTATAGAATTTAACATCTGTCATATAACAAGTAATAATAATTATTTATTTGCCACTATGTTTACGTTAAAATATCTCAAACAATGTACCGAAACGGAAAACCTACTTTGCACTTAATTAATGCAGTATGTATTTATATACTTATTATATATTAAAATGACTTTAAATTATTTTAATTGTACTTGTTAATTAGTTTATCAATGTCAACGTTCTAAAAAATAAACCAGCAAAGGGGGAAAAGAAACCATCAAAACTGGCAACATTATCAAAATGGACTCGCTCAAATTGTTTACGTTAGGAACAAGAAAAATAAATTCATTATTTAATTAAAATTAGATGTAATTGAGCTACTTACACATGAAACGTAATCCCATCTTGTTTTTTTATTCTTCCAACTGCATTCCTGCAAGTAGGAACTGCACAAGACGGCATTATTAAATAAAATTAAACGGATTTGTTTACGCGTACGTCACACGGCGGCCACAGATAGACTAGTAAACCAAACGTTAAACTACACTCTTTGAGAGGAGTTTGTATAGCTTCGGTATTGGGTGCGTTCGCGGTTTCTGGTTTGTTCTGTATTCTGAGCTGTTATTTTACCCCTCCTGTAAAATGCAGATGTCGTATCACAGCCAGTTATTGCGTGTAAAAATAGTACATGATTTTGACACTTTGCAAAAGTAGATAAACTTTTTGATGAATACATTTCCGATTGATGTTGAGCTTTTCCTGGTATTAAGAAGAAAATAGTTTTTTCAGTTGGAGTTCGAGCAGTCAGTAATACGAGTAAGTCTACATCTTCACCAACAACAATAGTTGTATTTGTCAAATTGAATTGCTCAATTGCTGTTTCAATTATCAATACATCAGCATCATTATTAGCTTGTCTTACCAATATATTTTCCGTAGTAAATCTTTCTTTCAACATTGAAATGAACCGAGACTTGTTGTGAGTATTAGAAAGAAATTTTTGTTGGCTGGTTGGAACTGTCATATTTTCATCAAATAAAATATCAATTGATGAAGATGTTGCTAAAGTTCGACGACGCTGTTCTGCAGCTTTGGTATTTCTCGTGCAATCATTATAGCCATCAAATAAGACAGTAACTCGGGAACCAAAATGTCGCCGTACATACTGTACGTATTTATCTAATATAACGTTGAATGTTTCTTCACTATCCCACACAACGCGATGTAGTAAGTATCCTCCGTCAATGATGTATGTCGCATTTGTGTTGTTAATATCAAAGTCTACCTTTTCGAAACAATCGTAAATTGCAGACTTCTGTGTTTTACGCATCCCGATGTCATCAAATAACGATAGAGGGTAGGGAGATAGTTCTTATTCAAAATAGTTTTCTATTTCATCTTGAAATGCTGCAGTAATACTCATGCGTTGGAACAACAATACAGGGTCAACAGGTACTTTTTCTTCATGAACTTTTATGGTACTAGTCATAGCTAAAAGAGGAACAACTTTGTCAGAGCGTTTTAATTTAATATTATTGAATGTGAGTCCTGTCATTTTTGCCATAGAAGCAAGCCCAACTTCACGAGCTTTATAACAATTGATTTTATCATCACCAACGACACCACTCGCAATAGAAACAATTTTGCTAACGTCTGGAAAAGGATCATGCGTTGAGAACCACTCTAAAAGTTTTCGTACATCTTTAGCATCTTTTTTTATTCGCGAATCACTTGCATCAACATGCTGCTCGGTCGTATCCATCCTAACGTTAGCGAGATCTTCTAATTTTTCACAAACGGTATTCATAGCATGCATACTTCAAACCCATTTACTTATGACACTCTCTTTTGTACTTCTCCCTCGAGCAATACCTCCATCTGTCTTCATGGCTTTCATCATAGACTGCTCGATTACTATGTCCGTTGAAGTTCCACAACTTAATTTGTCAGAAAGCCTAGTTAGGCGTTCTGACAAATTAAGACAACACAGTTGTGAAAAATCCGTCTGAAAATCTTTCGTAAACTTCAGGATCTATCGAATTTTGTAACTGTTGCATATCCTGCAAGTAAAGGTGTGCAGACTTAGCATAAGGAAAATGTCCAGACGCGTGAAAATAAGGAAGCATTTCTTTGACGCAGTTTAAATGAGCTTTCCAATCCGCCATACGCTCAGCTCTTAGGAACTCTTTAGCAATAGAAACCATATGAAAATACTGAATCCAAAGTTTTGCAGTTGGTCCTCGTTCCTCATATTCTTTTAATTTTTGATTCAATTTATTAAGTAAAGCTCCAGATACTTCATCATCATTTTCAATATCATTGTATGAAAGAGTGTTATCTAATATGTGCTCGATATTTATGATTAGATCTGCATCCATGATGTCATCAATTTCAACTTCTTTAAATATTATAATTGCTAAAGTAAGCTGAAGTAGTGTATGAGCTCGAATAGCTCTTACGTAAGCATGCCCATTGAGCATTTTTTCTAATGATTTTACCGCATAGATTTCTGCGAGTACTTCTTTCATGCCGCTTCCTTGCATAATATAACCGATTGCTCCCAGAAAGGACATCAGTAGATGAAATCCTCCGAGTCTGATGATGATTTTTGATATTTCAGAGCCCTCAGGTGCGGCTGATACAATTTCTCGAGCTTTAGCGTACAGGGGCTGGTCGAAAGTCACGATGCATACATTGCGGCCATACCGTTTTGCATTCTCTAATGCACAAAGTAAAGTCGTATAGATAGTATTATAGTTACTGGCTGGTTGGTGAATAAACGGTAAAAATGAAATTTGAGTTTTTTAGAGTAATTTATATGATTATTTGTTAAACGTTCAATAAAACCATTCCAACCAGGTAAAGACTCATTTATCCATTTCCCATAAAACCATACTGCATCAGCTTTTTTTGAGGAAAGATACCGTTTCAGTTCCATAAACAAAATCTGTAACATTTATTTTACTGTAACCTACTACACCGTCATTTTGATAGATCTGTATCGGCACATGAGCTTTTGCTTTGAAATCTTTTGCTGAAAGAGCTTCTTTTATTCGTGGCATAGGCTCTTCTAGCAAAACTGAATTTTTAGGAGTAACAATTTGAATAATACCCATTATGTGGAGTGTGTTATTGCCGTCGAGCGTATTCACATTAATATCAGCATTGTCAGCAACGTTCAATACGTTGCTGACAATGCTGATTGTCAGCAACGTATTGAATGAGTGTGCCACTTTCTGGTGATAGGACATGAGGAGGACGATGAAAAACTGCTGCTGCCTCATACATTATTGTTTCATTATAGGATGCACATAAACCAAATGACGAAAAGATTTGTATAAGACGTTTTGAACCGAACCTTCGATGAAAAAAAACTGCGAGGCCTAATTGTAATTTAGACTTAAAAGACCTTGGTTGAAGAGCAGTCATGAAACTATGGCAAATATTTGTGCATACTAATTTTAAATGATCTAAATTTGATCGTTTATTCTTTAAAATCACTCGTTCTACAAAATATGTCAACGATTCTGGGATTTCATTATTTAAATTTTCAAACATGCGACCTGGTGAAGGGTAGTTAGAATTATCAAACACTTCGGTTTGAATATCTTCGCGAATGATATCTGCAGCTGTCTCTAGGACTCTGAATCGTTCTTCTTTTTTATTATTTTTTTTTTTCGTACCAGTCTTGATTCAAAATATCATGATGATTATCTACTAATCATATGAATGTTGATGCTCCCGATTTCTCAGTGATAATAAGTTGTAAGTATGGGGATCCATACTTCAGTTTTAGTCGTAGCTTAATCGTTCTGTTATCTAAAGTCGTAGTTTTGCAAATATTTTTTAATTCGTTTAAAGTAAATTGACAGTCATCGCTATTTTGGATGTAAGTAAATATTTCCTCCATTGCCCGATTCGTAACTTCGTCTTTAGGACGACCGATTTTAAGTCCAGTTGAAGGTTTCATGAAAGAAGCATAGCAATCGTGATGATATTTAGCTTCCGCAGCAACTAAATCATATTCAAATTCTAGTCGAGAAAGAACAGCTTTTGCTGTAGTATCGTTACGAGTCCGAGCTATTTCCAGAATTGAATCTTTAAATTGAAGTGTACTTACTAGACTGATTCGACGGCGAATATCTGAGGGTTTTCTTTTCTCATACTCTTCATTCAATTCCTGGCCACAAAATAGACATTGTTTTTTAGAACAAAAAGCTGATTCACTCGAACGTAATCTAGTACGATGAGGACTTTCTGTGGATGTACTGGCTTCTTGTTCTTCACGTTGTCTTTTATTAGCTGCTGCAATAGAAGACTTTCGAGTATAATTTTTACGACAATTTTCATGTATTGTCACAGATTTTTGATTTTTTAGATACTCCGAAAATTCATGTGCTCTTTCGATACTTGCATTAATTAATGTCTTCATACCACGTTCAACAGTAACAATTTCACTTTCAGTTAAAAGTTTAGCGCAAATAAAACAATATTCTGACATTTTTGTTATAAAACTTAAAACAGCACGATATAGGTTAGGATAAACACGTGTTTTCACTACCAACTGGCGTTCAAGACTAACAGTATTTCATTTATTATAGCAGTATACCTGCTACTGCTACCTGACCCTAGCCACGCACACAATTAACAGGGGAGAGATGTTTTCTCAAGGTTACAATGGCGTATAAATTAAGGGACTGGGTTTCATTTTACCTGATATTCTCTTATGTATATTTTATATTAGTATGTTTAAGTCACAATGACCGATAGAAAAATATTTTAACATATATTACAACTATAGAGATGTATATATACGTGGCGTACTCATGCATATTATGACGATTACAACTTTTACAACTTTTTGAATCGTTATATTTCAAAAACGGTGGCTCGTAGATAAAAAAGTATTGATAAATTTTTTGTAGATAATTATATGATCTACAATTTTTGTCTGAGGTATTTTTATGATAAAACTTACCGTTTTGCTGAAAATCGGGAAAAACTCATTTTTTGACCTTTGACCTTGAATAAATTTTTTTCCTTACAGAGGAAAGATGGGGAACTTTCAAATTTTGTTTTTAATGATATTTTAAACAATCTTACCGATTTTCAATTCGCTTGGTGGGAATTTAGGTAACTTTACTCTTATTTTTTGGTCTAAGTGGACCGGACTATACAGGATATAGCAAATGATTATTTGATGTTTGTACATTAATCAAAATTTCAAGTATTTCTGTTGAATTTACAATTGACTGGTGTAAAACAGAAACTTTGCTTAAGGCAAGAGCATTTTCAATTTCATTTAAAATAATATATATTGTTCTGAAACTATTTATAAAAGTTGTAAACATACTTAATATATGAGTAGAGTAAATTGACTTATTTTCTTTATTGTTTAAATCTTTAACCATTGATTTAATTCGCTTTGAACGTTCGTTTTGAATAATAGAATTATTATAAATAATTTCAGTATTGTTGCTTTGATAATCCGTCATTGATCCGTCTCCGTTCATTGTAGTATTTTTCAGAAGGTAATCAATAAACAAAATACCTTCACAATCCCAAAAAACAGTGGCCATGAGCTTGGACGCCGATCTTTCCACTTTGAACTTCCGTGGCGGCTTTTCTCCCTTTTCTATCCACTGCATTGACTCCTGTTTTGACTCCGGATCGTACTGTCGAATCCAGGTTTCATCAACAGTAATAAGGCGAGAAAAAACGTCGTCTGGATTATCGCCACAGATGTCCAAAAACTCCTGTGAAGTTGTGACTCGACGTTGCTTGTCCAGCGGCGTCAGCATTTTCGGCACCCATCGCGCGCAGACCTTTTTCATGTGCAGGTGATCATGCAAAATATTTCCGATTCGTTCCTTGCTAATGCCCATGGCTTCAGCTATCTGCCACAACTTGATTCGCCGATCTTCCAGAACAAGTTTTTTTACTTTTTCAATGTTTTGTTCGGTAACAGCGGTGTTTGGGCGTCCTGACCTGGGGTCATCTTCGAGTGACTCCCTGCCAAGTTTAAACTGTCGGTTCCAACGTTTGATATATATAGCAAATGAAGGTGCAGACTCCCCATAAACAGCTGTCATCTCTTCAAATATTTCCGTCGGTGTTTTATTCTTCTTTGTTAAGAATTTTATCACAGCTCTGTACTCCAATTTCGTGCAAAGTGCGGAAGACTCAAACATTGTGACGTTTACGATTCAATTACTAAAAGCGTAATGATGGAAATGACATGAAATTTGACATTAATGTTTCTAAGGATACCCGCAATTAGTGGTATGATGCGCGAGTAATTAGTTGTACTTTAAGGTACTTAGGCTCAAAACTTTTCAGCCGCCCCTCGTATATACAAAAATTACACAATCATTCTAACCTCCCACTCTGTTTTCATACAATACTCTCTTCACGCCGTAGTTGTTTATGAATAATTGATAAGAAAGGTATTATGGTGATGTATGATAAACCTTAAAACAATCCTCTATACACAATGGCACGCGACAGGATTCGCAACAGTAGGCGGTTCTTATATTTTTTTTGCCATTTTTCAGGCAAACAAAGCAACGCTTCCTAAGTTTCCGGTTGCACGCTGAGGCGCTCTCTAACAATTCTAATGAGGCAGGCCAATGTGTAGAGAGGATAATTTTACCAGGTTGATGGTGCGTAGATCTACTGCTAGATACAGTATATTTACGACTTTGTGGACAATGTGATAGATGATTTGAAAGGATGGTATCTACAAGCTCAAGGCGGAAAGCTAAATGATCACATTTTTTTTTAATAGATGACTGTACAAGAATGCGAGAGTTGAGAATGGATACATTGAAAAGGCGTTTAAAAAGTTTCATGTACCATTTTTTGCAACGTTTCCTTTCTAATAAATAAGGCTCCAACATCTGATCTTTCAGATCTACACCCCCCATAAATTTATTATAATCCAGCACTACTTGCGGTTTAAAAGGTACTTTGCGAGATGATGGTCTAGAAGAGACTGTAGGCAAGGCTGTAGATGCACCATGACAAGTGGAAATCATGGTTATTCGTTTCTTGTCTTGCCATCCTAAAACAGTGACATCGCCTGAATGTCTGGCGATGTACTCTCCCTTATTAAGAGGAGCCTTATTTATTACAATGGGAACATCGCGACGGGAAGGTCTCAAAGTACCAACGCAGTCGGTACCATTGAGTTTCAGAAATCTAGCTAATAGAGGTGAATCAATACCAGTAAACACACAAACAAAAACAATACAAACAAAAACACAATTACAAAAAAAATACCAATTGTCCATAGACAATCTATACCCTTTGTTTAGTAGGGGACCAATGAGCTTTTGTACAACAGCTGTGCTTTTAAGCACTCCGGGCGACTGCTCCAGATCTGTTGCAGATTGTTTACCGGTGTAAACAATGAACGACCACAGGTAACCGGTGGTGCTCTCACAAGTCTCGAATGTTTTGATCACAAACTTAGAGGCTTTGTTCCGAATATACTGTTTAAAACTCAATCTGCCTTTCCAAAGTGTAAGGCTTTCATCTATACAAATGTCTTTACTTAAAATATAATTTGCTTGAAAAGCTGAATTTGAATGTGCTAATGTTGCTCTCAAACGGTGTAATCGGTCAAAGCTTCTGACGCCAGTGTTGGAGGGATTTTCGTTATCCATAACGGGGTCGAAATCTACAAAATGTAACACTCTATTTAACATTTCATACCTTTTTCGTGTGAAGATGCGTCTGAAAACTTCCGTTTTCAAGAGAGGATCAACAGAAAAACAACTTGTAACAGTTGGCATTCTGATGATCCCCAACATCATCCAGAACGAAAAGAGGCATAAAATTTCGTGCAAATTTGTGGGGTACCATTCAGCCTGGAATGCGGCAGCAGAAATTTTCGAAGCATATAGGTTCGTTTCGGTCACTACTAAACCTAAGACCTCATCGCTCCAATAGGAACGAAAAGCGTCATAGGCTGAATCGAAAAACCGAACCGAACCCGTACGCTCTGGCTGAAAATTTTCTTCTTGACCTTGAAAGGTATCCATAGGATACCATTCAAAGTCAAAGTTCTGGCGTTCCAGTCTATTGGGAGCATCAGCTCCATCACTGGCGTCGACAAATTCATCCTCATCTTCACTCTCACTAATAACCCTTCCTCGTTCAGTACTGTCAACCACGGCATCACCTTGCAATCTCCTCTGTCGTCTCCTCACTATACCATCGCCAAACTCAACAATTCAGGAGGAACGTCGGCATCATCCATCCATATTTCGTGGAGTGGTTGTCCCAACTCCCACTGCCGTCCTCCTCTACGACCCCGGTTCGGATACCTACCCCTACGTGCACTCTGTCCTCGCACACCCCTGACTCCCCTTCGGCCACCCCTTCTCCCACTCGTTCCTCTTCTATTGCATGCTATTCCATTTCGTTCATCTCTTTCACGCTCTCCAGTCGATACATACAATGGGTGGATATCCGGGGCAAAAAACTCTTTACCCGTTGTCTGTTCCTCCAGCGGCGCACCAGTCTTGTCGAACAGCAAAACCAGGCCACCTTCAGGCACCGTGATAGTGGCCCTATGAAAGCAAAAAAAAAAATAGAATTGATTTATACACAGGCAAAAATTAATTCGTGAACAACATACTCATACAACAGCAAACTTACGGTTCTGCTGACAGCGACAAAGGCGATCGTGACCGGCGGAACTCTGTTTCTGGAGGTGTCACTGGGTCACGCTAAAAAAAAATTAAATAACTATAAATTAAAAATTTAAAAAACCCCCGACAATAATTTATATAAATCGGTATTTTATAGTGGCGGCCATCTTCCATTTGAAATTTGTCATCATGTATGGTATTCTACTAATCAAGCCCTTTCATTTGATATCCATTTTGAGGGAGTTGTGAAAAAAATCGGTATTTTGTGGTGGCGGCCATCTTGGATTTGAAATTTATCATAGTTTATAGTATTCTATTAACCAAGACCTTTCATTTGATACCCATATTATAAAAAAATTAAAAATTATAAGAAAAAATATGTAATCCGCCATTTTGTGGCGGCGCACATACAGGTATTTGTGCGATCTAGGCGGCCAAAATTATTTTCTTGCTTTATTGTTATCCAATCAATACAAATAGGAAAATAATACAAGTTTGAAAATAATTATGCGTATATTCACAAAAAAGGGTACATATATTTAAAAAATGAAAAAAAAAAGTTTGACCTAAAAGTTTAATCTCCTTCGCTTTCTGAAGAATTTTCTACAATATTGGGTTCTTCAGATACTAACATATCCAACGTTTCGGGCATAAATGTGTTAGCTTTTCTTTTTTTGACCTCACGCATACTACTTAATAATGGGTCAGAACTAAGTAGAAGACGGTTAAATATGTCTTCATTACAACTTTCCCTAGAAAATTTCCTCGCAAAATCTTGGCGGTAACTTCTAAAATGTTTATTGCGAGCTTCAGCAGCCTCCTCAGAGAGCTGCCCGATGGGTAATAGTGCGTTTTCTATAATGACTGCGCCATGGATCAAGACTTTGTGCATTGTTGGCGTCATAGGATGCCAATTATATAGGTGTACATAAAGACGAGCCGTTTCTAAAGCATAATTTTTATATTTTATAGGATCAATTTGAAACCCGCTTGAAATTGTTTCCAATATAACTTTTAGCCTATAAATTAGTTCATAGTCAATTCCAGTTATTTCTGAGGCTAATCTTGGATTCTCAAAAAACCTTCTACTTGTATTACCATCATTAGTGTTACCGAAATTTTGTTTAGGCATATCAACCAAAAGACCAGTTTCTGTTCTAAACCTATCTTGTATATATTTCTTTTTTCTTGCTTCTTGATCTTTTTCTTCTTGCGTTTTTCTTTCTTTATATTTATTGATTTCTTAGGTTTACGCGAATATTGTTCATTGTTTTAAACACTTACGGATTGTGTCGCGGTGCACTTTTTCCGACGTTTCGGCTACTTTCCAGCAGCCGTGGTCACGGGAGGACTGAGGTGTCAATTGTCCTATTTGTTGAAGTTATTCAAACTACCCGAAGATTCTTCAATTATTATTTGTGTTCCGATCCACGCAAAACATACTAACAGTATCTTGAAGCCGCGGTGATTTTAAATTACATTTTATTTTGTTAATTATTGGATCCCAACTAGATGGCAGTACCCAGCCATCTTCTCGGTTAAAATTAGGGTACTTTTTAATTTCTATAGCCTCGCGTATCATTCTTGGGCGATAACGGTGTTCCTTTGCCAGTACTTGTGGCTTATCAAATCTTATGTAATGGCGAGGTTGATCCAGTGTGTGTTCGCAAATTGCAGATTTATTGTTGCGACGGTGTTTAACATCTGCGATGTGTTCCTTTACGCGGGTGTTTATGGATCTTTTAGTTTGCCCTATATAGGAGAGACCGCAGTCACAGTCGAGCTTGTTTCTTTATATTTTTTTACTTCTTGTTTGTAAGCTAAGTGTAAAATACTTTCGTATATTCGAATTCTAGCATGAAGTACCGATAACCCGAATTCAAGAGCTGCAAAATTTACTTCAGTCGTATAATTATTTAAATCATTGAAATCTTTAGTTGATGCTCCACAAATGTAGCACTTACTAGTAGACTTTGTACCTGTGGCTGCATTGCAGACCTTTCCATCTACCATTGTCATTATAAATGTGTGCTTAATAAAAAACTTCTTTCCGCCTATATCAACTACGGTTGGAGCTAAAGAGCTAATAGAGCTCTTAATATATCTTATTTCCTCTTCAGTGACGTCATTATTTTCCTTTATAAACCGGAACCTTATTGGTCGACAAAATCTCGGTGAAGAAGGCGTTGGATTTTTCCATAATACTTTTTTGTTGTTGTCTCCACAAGCTAACTGAAGGGGCACAAAACAGCTTTGAAAAAGATTTGCGTCTGAATTTGAGTCATTTTCATGTTTTTGTTTATATTTTGACTGTTGGGATCCATCGCAGCCCCATTTACTTATTAAAGTAATGCACTCCCGCTCTTCTTCCTTTAAAGTTAACAAAACCTCTTCTAGGTATTCCGATAAACGCCTAACGGTAACATCCATTAAAGGTTGTAACTGAGCTTCGGCACTGGTACTAGTTATTGTGCAAGTTTCTTTGGGCGGATAGCATTTCCTTTTGGCTTTTTGTAAGACACAAGGGAAAAACTTCTTATTCGTTTTTCTTATTATTTCATATTGACCTTGTGTCAAATCAGCATCTACAAACATTTGCAAAGCTTGCATTGGTGTCAAAGCATGGTGCTCTTTGGAAGATTTTGTAAGATAAAATGCTTTCTTGTATTTACTGGCTTGTGTCGGAGTACTCGTGATATCTTTGAGAACATTAGATGCATCTCTTTTACCAGATTTCCCCAGTTCCACCTGCGCAGCATGTATGATGATTTCCTTGTCAAAACCGGAACGAAGTTCTTCGGTCTTTCGTCTTTTACTCCTCTCACTTGCCTCTTCAAACGATTTAGATGGTCGACCTGTTCGTTTTTGTGCAGCCTCAACAATAGGGATTTCAAACGTACCATCCAGCCATGATCGGTTGTATTTGAGAAATACGTCCTCTTTATAGTGAGCTTTGGCCCACCTTTGTTTAATTTCTGATTTAAAATGGGCAAAATCACGTTTTAACTTAGCAAGTTGGTCTTCATTATATTCTTCACACGATAAAACTTCATCTTTTAAATAATTTAATTTTGCATCAAAATTAGGCAAATTTTC
This sequence comes from Phengaris arion, assembly GCA_963565745.1. Taxonomy (NCBI): domain Eukaryota; kingdom Metazoa; phylum Arthropoda; class Insecta; order Lepidoptera; family Lycaenidae; genus Phengaris; species Phengaris arion. Next base: position 2,006,237 of record OY751444.1, on the reverse strand, counting down.
TTCCTTCATAAGGTCGTACAAGTATTTGCGGGTCACTACCCTCACTCCTGATGCACCCGGTGAGCCTAAAACAAGGGTACGTTAAGTAACGAGTCACTAACAATAAATTGCATTTTTTATATTTTATCTTCGAACTCCAAAAAATGAACTTATCCGGACATTTCCGGAGATATTTTTAATGGTAATTAGGAGAAAAATACTTAATATAATAAATATATCAATAATCATAACCCGATCTATCCCGATACATAAACATAAACCCCAGTAAAGAAAAAAAAAAGAAAATCACTATGAAAAAGGTGTTCTGTTATTATACAAATATATTTCATGTTTATTAGTTTATTTTAAGTTTAATAATGTAATTTGTAAGTTTCTTACCTGCACTAACAGAATCCATCACTTTCAATTTGTAAAATAAATACAAACACTTTGAAAAACACTTTAAAGTTTCTGAGTTTGGAGGAGCGCCGCCGCGCGCCGTGAATAGATAAGATACGTACAATTGATGCAACGTTACAATTCCGACTGACGGTACGGGTGCGGGGTAAGCGATGGCGGGGTTGGGGGTAGCGACTATTGTTGTCAGGCAGGTAATTTTTTCGGGGAAACCGGTTTTATGACTGTCATTGTTAGTTGAAAAAAGGGACTTTTGGCCGCCTAGATTGCACAAATACTTGTATGTGCGGCGGCCATATTGGACCAATTGTTATCAAACATAGCTAAGAACACTCCCACCACCTTTTAAACAAAAAAAACTAAATCAAAATCGGTCCATCCGTCTGGGAGCTACGATGCCACAGACAGACAGACACGCGCACACACACACATCGTAAACGTAACAAAATAACCAATGCATACCATTCGCGACAGCCTCCCGCGGCGCTCCGGGGACGTGACAGGGGAGTACGGAGGAGCCTCCACGTCTTCATCCTAGGCCAAAATAAGAAGCATAAATACACTGCAACCCATGAGTTTTATAAATATGTATTTATAACCACATAACAAAAACTGGGTTACTAACCTCGTCTTCCAGGTCCGTATCAAAAAATCACTTCTATCGGATCCACCTTCATCAGAATCCTCTCCATACAGGATATCGAGGTATCCTGCAGGTGGATCCTCACCGACGCGCCAGGTTGACATGCTATATAAAACAAATAAGAAAAATCAATAAACGTAACAATAAATATCAAAATAATAACGTAGAAGTAAATGTAAATTCATTACGTGAGGCCACCATCACTTTCGACATTATAAAAAAATTATCGATTATTATCTATTGATACTACGCCTATCCCTATTGAAAACGTAAGAAGAAATTCTCACAGGCAAACTTCGCCCTTAGTTCAGTACAAATAGAGTTCAAAATGGCCGCGGCCGGCAGGTGGGGGTTTGAATGCATTTGTATGCCATTTTTACTTTGGTTATTTTACTAAAATTAGGCATAATACGACGATAAATCGTTTTGTAGACGAGTTATATTTACTTCTTTAGGCTTATTACTTCATTTATTTACAAAGATAGTAAGAAAAACACGCCTGAATCAGTCCCATAGAAACCAATTTTTTCAAGTGTAAAATATAAGTTATTACGATGTATTTCTTACAAATGATTATCTAAAAATACTTATTATGAGTAAAATAAACTATGTAACAATACAAAACAGTACTTACATTCGTGTAATCCAGAAAAATCAAAAAACAACACACACGAGACACACCCGGAAACATGCGTTTTTCAAATGACTGAAAAAAAATGGTCGCCAATAGAATACATTTTATTTGTCATTCAGAATGTGGCCAGTGTATAAAAGGTTGTAACTAATCAAACTTCTTCATACAAAAGTAGTCTCTAAGTCAAGGAAATACTTTATATATTCGAATAAAAGAGCGCGGCCCACTTGGGCCGCTTAGGTCTTGACGGAATAGCGCTGTACAAATGGCGCGGCCCAAGTGGGCCGCTTAGCGCTTGACACATTCTTTACTTACAAGAACAAAAAACTTATATCCAAAAGCTGTATTTTTCCTTTAAGAACTTTATAAATATGTATCATAAATTAGTGGTAAAAACCATTAAACACCATATTTTTGTCCAACAATAGTTTTTTTTTAGCATTCCTGCTTTCCCCTGGAACTGCTTCCAGAATTATTTCTCGCCACACTTTGACAGAACCAGGTGCATGCCCTAGTAGCCGTGTGTATATACGTACTTAGTCACCTTATTATTCTTCATCCTGCTCGGACGAAAGAAAATCTGTTATATTGTCGCTACCGACTAATATATCGCTAATTACAACATTTATGTCGTTTTCCGTTGTCATAAAATCGTCTTTTTCTGAGATTTCATACGGTTTTAGTCATTTCACTACCTTTAATGGTAATGGTAAAGATTTCAGTTTCTTTAATCTATTCTGTAGCCTAATATACGAAAAGACATTGGGACCTTTACTATGGAGAAAATACCCACGGCAAACACTGAGGAGTCATACCTTATTTTAAAACCCTAGACGTCTACATGTACTGGTTTTAAGTGCATTATTGTGGGGTATGGGAATTTGAAGCATTTTAAATTCAAAAAGTGACTCAATTTATCAGTTTAATATCAAAGTAAGATAAATATCATTACGGAAAGCTCTTCGTTTTTGTACAAAATCAACAATAATCTCAATAACAATGTAGGGATTAAAGAAAAAAATGTTTCGTTTTTATGCACAAATCTTTATTATTCATCGTAATCTATAATAATGACAGTATCTACGAGTAGAAATGCAGCTGGTTCTAGGTTGACATTTTCGTGTCTCGCCCACGCTAGATAATATATCATGCTGGCAATGTGTGCACAACATCCAACTGTGCGGCGGCCATGTATGCAGGAGCAGTAATAGCCCTGTATCGCATCACGTCCATTTAATGTAGGGTCTATTAATATGTATGTGTAGTACAGCCTCAAACGCACATGTCGTGATTGTATGCGGCCTCTTATTAATGTTTTGTTGTCAATCAGTTCTGGGTGACGATACACTTCAATGACATAATTGTCGTTGTGTCTTAAATGTTCATGGCAGTATGAACGAGCCAGCTTTAAATGGTATATGCCCAGAGTTATTAGGAATAGCTCGTCATACGCCAATCTAGGAAAATCCAGCAACTCCGGATTATTAGCCGCCATGAGTTCAAACCTCGCCCTTTGTCTGTTTATGTTATTATTTAAAACATATTCTGCCAAATGGTTTTCCACGTTCATTTTTTCTTGCATTATTTCTATGTACTCTAGCACCCGGTCATTATCTTCGTAAGGTAACTGGTTGTCATTTATTAGAGCCGCACAGATTCTTAAATCAATAATCACGTTCTTCGCTGTTATATTAAAATAGTTTTGGCGAAATATTTTAAAATCTCTTTTGATTCTCCCGTTAATTGCCTCTACCACCCAGCGGCATATTGTTACGAGGCGGGATTTATTTGCTTCTATTGTTGTTAATTGTTGCCCCAGTGCCCGTGTTGGTGGCATGTGCGGAATAAATTCACATTCTTCTATAGTGGGAATGGCATCTCTAAACCAGAGGGTTTAGAGATGCAGGTCCAGTATAAAAACATCTCCTGGCATGAAAAACCACTCCAGGCCGGAATCAGATTCATCGCTTAGAAGGTTACGGAGAATCACCGCGTCTGATGTGGTTGCTGCGTAGGGCCCAAATACATCTATAATGTGGCCATCAGCACAAACTATCAAAAATGGCTTCAAGAGGTTTTGATATTTATGAAGGCTGTACGATTTTCTTTGGAATAAAAAATTCATGCTTTATTGTAAATATATATACGTTCCATCGCATATAACGACAGCATTACGATCATGGCCGTAAAAAAAGTTTGGTATAGTCAGGTTTCTTGCTATAATATCATTTCTCGTCAGGTGATCTATGCCAAGTTAAACAATTCCTCGCCAACTTGAGTTTTTTTTCCAAAGCCCTTCTTGACATTTTAAATAACGTAGCCAACCGTTCATTTGGCTCTCCTGTTCTTACTTTGTAAAGGAATATTCCCAGAGCCGTGGCCGGAGTTCGTGATCTCGCTCTTAAGGTTGGCACTTGATCCAAAATATGATTAAATTGATTTTTTGTTAATGACGTCCAAAAATGGAATTCGTCGTCATCAAAACTGTCGAGATTTTCAAAATCTTGTTTTCTATTTAGGCCCCATTCGTAGATGTTTATAATGTCCAGCATAAAATTGCTGTTGAAGTCACGGTGGCCACCTTGCAACAAAAGTTCTTCCCAAACATTACCTCGCAAGTGTGGGTGATAAACACGAGCAAGGGAAGGGATATAATAATTATTGTTTTCCAGCAGATTGAGCTTCACATAATTAGGCACGGTGCTAGCCGGCGCATTACGACAATTGTCAAATATACAACGCCTCGCCGTGTTCGAGGCGCGAGAGTGCCCGCCTAGATTAAAAGGGCCCAAGGGCAATTGTATCTCCGGCTGTACTGGCGCTGGTGGTGGCTGTTCTGCTCTTGGTGGTGCTGGTGGAGCTTGTAAAAGCCGATCTGCTCTTTGCCAACAAGGATGACAAGTATATATTGTACCGTTAAGTAAAATCTGGAAAAAAAAACTTAAGTATAGTTTTTGTGTCTGACAAGCACCTACATTTTTATAATATTGGGGGCGAATGGAATCAGTTAGTCGAAACACGTCGTTAAAATGGCTAAACCAAGAACTGATAAACATGAAAAGTGACTTCGGATAGTAAACACAAATCAGTAGAATTAGGCCCAAGATAATTCATCTTCCCAAAAATAAGGTAAATAAAGAAAAAATAAATAAATAGACATGAAGTACCTATTATACTTAACAGTTATAGACATTGGAATACAAATCCGATATTACTTTTTATGAATATTAGAGTGGCATAACAAAAATCATTGTAAGAAATAATTCGTGAATCAGTCCGATAACCCTTTCAATGGTTGGTTATATGTAGAATCTATGAAACCCAATAGAAAATCAATACATACCTCTCGTGGCGCTATTTGTTGTAAAAATAATTCCACATGGCCTCTGTTTGTTTCAAGTAGTGCTTGAGTAAGTCTATGTTTTCTACGCCGTAATACAGACCTATCGCACACAATACAACGGTTAGGTCTTTCCATTTCAACTTAATTCCAATCCAAAAGAGAAAAATCGAAAAGTCCGTAAAACAAAGCCACAGGTTGTATGTAATAAATCCAGAAACAGGGAAGGAACGCACAGATCGCAACGACAAATGACGACGGACTGCGCGGCGGGCGGGGAGAAGCGCTGCGATGACGTGCTCACGCGCAGGTAGCGAAACCAGTTTTTTTATCTACCAGCCCCCGTCCCCCGTCCACACCGCATTCCCCCGCACGCCTATTCTATGATGGTCTTAGTCATTTATCTTAATTATTTTCTAATATTATTGAATATTAAAACCTGGAAAAAGTACAACATATTTTTGCGATTATCTCTAGATAGAAGTAGTGGGAACAACTTTATTTAAAAAAAAAACTACTTAATTACAACTAATGCAATGTTATCTAAAAACTAATATAAGTTTCATTCGTGTTTGCGGAATTTCGTAAAGCGGGTCATAAAGGTACCAATGTTTTTTCTGGATCTGACGATTCCAGTGCCTTATAAAATAGGTCCAACATTGTTTTTCGCGGTTGGATTTTCGGCTGTGATGTTCTCTATCGTAACGCCAGACTTATTTTGCGCTTATTCTGCGCTTATTCTGCCTACTGGAAGAGCTGAGCTGTTAATAATATCTTTCCCGTGAATAAGAATTTTATGCACAGTAACGGTCATTGGATACCATCCATATTCTGCCACATATTTAGATGCAACGATTTGACAAAATTCTCCAAACTTATCAGCATCTACAGGTAGACCACAGGACAAGGTAACTAGAATCGTATGAATATCGTAAAATAACCACTGATCAAGGTTTAATATTTCATTATATTATATTCTTATTTCACAATAAGCTGATATAATTTTGTCGCATGAGTTTATTAACCTTTGGAGAGTGTGAGAAAGTAAACTAGCTAACGGAACAAATGCTTTTCTTTCTGTCACTTGAATTGCACTATCAGGATTACACTTTTGTTTTGCTTCAAACACTTTTTGATAGGTTGGAAATGCTGGAAAACCTCTTGATTTTAAATCTCTCTGCAAAAAGTTGTATGTCTCTACTGCAGACTCTAAAAGAGATTCATCTAAAACTACACGTTCACTAATGAAAAAGGTGTTGAAATCATTCTTTATCGATGTTTTAAGCCACGTGTTGTTTTTATTTTCAAAAAAATTCATGTTATATTTACATTGTTTGTAAAGTTGCTCACATTTCGAAGTAAATCTAGTTATTGCCCTTTTAAAGCCTTTATCATCATTCAGATCAGCTTCGTCACATCCTAATATACAGGGTGGCCAAAAAGTCGTGGATCAAACGAAACAGGGAGATAAAGGAGGTAATTTCCAACAAAAAATCTTTCTCCAGCATGGCTATAACTTCATTGCACGAAAAGATATGAACTATTTTTGTTTTTTCAATTAAAGTACCGAGTTTTTTTACAATTTAATCAGTAAAAAGTTAAAATGATTAAAACTAATTTAAAAAAAGCTGTTGTATTATGACTCAATTTTGTATCAATACTACAAAAAATGTATTGCAGCTCTTGGTATCAAACTTAACGAGCAATTAATGTTTTTCCGTAAATTTTGATGCGTTTCAAAAAATTACTTCTCACTTTAAGAGCACCATTTGAAAAAAAAAACGTATTACGGAAAGGTGACCCTGTATTATAAAAACTTGCCGGTTTAATGCTGATTAAAATGAGGTACAACACTTTACTTTTTGATCTTTAGTTTTGGTTTTATAATCTTTTTTCATATCAAGGTGCAAATTTCATAAAATGATAAATTCAAAGGAAAAATTAGATTTTTTCTCATACATATTACATAGTAATTTCAGAAGCCATTATGAAATAAAAACAACGATTGTGCCTTAGTACTTGTATGCGGAATGCACCTCTGTTATTTTGAATTTGTAACTTAGCAAACTCGAGCTTTTGTCGTAGTTCTTGTTCGGTGTTATTCTCTCCATGATACACTATTTCTTTGAAATAACCCCAAACAAAAAAGTCCATGGGATTAAGGTCGGGCGACCGGGGTGGCCATGCAATAGGTCCACCTCGACCAATCCACCAGTTAGGGAAACGCACGTTCAAATGTTCTCGATCTGCTCTAGTGTAATGAGGCGGGGCGCCGTCTTGTTGCAGCCACATTTCTGCCACTCTATCTTCAGGAATCTCAGCTTCGTTCAGTATTTGGTTCAAATTATTTTGTAAAAAATTCAAATACATAGCACCATTTAGCCTTGGTGGCATTTCATGTAGCACAAGCTGCTGGTCAATTATTCCACCCCACATGTTTATCCCAAACAGATGCTGGAATCGATCATTTCTGATGATATTTGGGTTCACTATGGAGTAATAGTGTAAATTGTGGATGTTAAAAACTCCCATTCTTCTAAAATTTGACTCATCAGTCCATAACACTTTGTTGAAGAACTGCGGATCCTCTCTGTCTTCTAAGCATCTCTCTACAAAACCTCACTCTAGGTTCATAATCAGCTGGCAGTAAAGCTTGCACCCTTTGCACGTGGTAAGCGTGAAATTTATTTCTTTTAATGATAAGCTGCACCGTCGATCGTGGGATCCCGAGATTTCGTGATATTTGGCGTTCGCTAATACCAGGGTCCAATCTTAACTGTCTCAGTATTTGCTCTTCATTATCAAATCGTACTACTGGTCTTCCTGTTCTCGCAGCATGCTCCCCGGGTAAGGTTCCCTCCATGTACGCATTATGAACGCGCATAAAGACCCTGTAGTCCGGGAAACGGTCTCGGTTAGGGTAGCGTTGTTGATATTCTCTGGCAGCAGCGCGAGCATTACCGTCGCAAAAACCATAGAGGTAATGCATTTCTGCATACTCCCGTTGGGTGTATGCTCTCCTCGCAGCAGCCATTTTAGCTTATCTAGACAATCCGAAGTGATCACAAAATCCGATTCACACAGCGCTGGTCACAGGTAGGCAATATCACAAGTCCATAAACAAAGCGTAAAGAAAGTGAGTGAGACACTAAACAAAGAAAGATACTCACGCGCTTCCACCCCTCCCGCTCTGCTTTGCCCGGCATTCTACTACCTGAACTAAGACGGGTATTCTGACCTTTTTCGACAAAGGATGAAATGGTTAGTGTGAAAGAGAGGCACAATTCCTTTGTATCGAGTGTTTTTACAGAGTTGTTTGTATTGTATGACCCTTTCGTTTCCTAGAAAAGATAAATCGTTAAATTTAAAAATAAGGCTCATTTAATGAAATTTGCACCTTGGTATGAAAAAACGATCATAAAACCAAAACTAAAGATCAAAAAGTAAAGTGTTGTACCTCATTTTAATCAGCATTAAACCGGCAAGTTTTTATAATACAGGGTCACCTTTCCGTAATACGTTTTTTTTCAAATGGTGCTCTTAAAGTGAGAAGTAATTTTTTGAAACGCATCAAAATTTACGGAAAAACATTATTTGCTCGTTAAGTTTGATACCAAGAGCTGCAATACATGTTTTGTAGTATTGATACAAAATCGAGTCATAATACAACAGCTTTTTTTAAATTATTTTTAATCATTTTAACTTTTTACTGATTAAATTGTAAAAAAACTCGGTACTTTCATTAAAAAACGAAAATAGTTCATATCTTTTCGTGCAATGAAGTTATAGCCATGCTGGAGAAAGATTTTTTGTTGGAAATTACCTCCTTTATCTCCCTGTTTCGTTTGATCCACGACTTTTTGGCCACCCTGTATTTAAGATTAGCAGGAAAAATAATAATAACCTGCTGTGTCTTGCACAATTTGTGCACACAGGCAGGATTGGAAGCTCCTGAGTTGACAGGAGACGATTTAAGAGCGGAAGCCAGCAAGCAAATTGCTTTGCATGCTGCACAGTCTTCCACTGAAGCTCTGCAACGTGGTCAAAGTGCACGGGAAAGATTAATGCTGCAATTACAAAGCAGTCAGCAGTTATATTATTTAGATTGAGATGATAAAATTTTAGAATAAAAGAAAGTCAATATAAAAAATCGTTTTAATTTTATTATAATAAAGCAATGCACACACTAATGTATGCGTTGTTGTTGAATTCCCCGCAATATCATGCATATTTCATAGAGGCCCTGCTTCAATCCATTACTGATATCCAAGAGGGCCTCCTTTATGCCTGCAATCTCTCTGCTCCATTGTGCTCCTTGTGCTACATGTTCTTCTTCGAGGCGGAAGAATCTACTCCTTACTGAATCCTCAGTATGAGTCCGCATTCTCCTTTCCCGTCTTGAACGTGTGGCTAAAAACAAAATAATTATTTTATTTACTTGCACCATAATATACATCATGTGTTTAATTACCTACTTTTTTAATCTTGAAAATTTATTATTGGTTTACTACATTGATTAAAAATGAAATGTTACAAAAGTTGCACTTTAGAATAAGTCAAATTCAGTTGGTAAAAAATTATTAAAATGAGCGGAAGGGATTGACTCAAAAGAATGTTGAATGAAAATAGAATGAAACTTAATGGATCAAACTAAACAATTCTAAACCTATAAGGTATTTCAGTTACACTTGCTAAATGCTAATTACTTATTCAAAATAAATTATTAATGTAAATTCATACTTACAGCGCTGTGTGGAAGGTTGTTCCATAGGAGTTGCTGTCAGCCTTTCACCAACTGTGGGTTGCAGTGGTTCTATAAGTTAGACAATAATTTGTATATTTAATAGAAAGTATTATTTTTTTTTTTTTACATTCTTGAATGTGGGTGTAGATATTTTTTTGTAATATTTAGGTATGCGAAAATTGTAACAATAGTTTAATTAACATTTATTTTAAGTATATAACTAACAATAATCTACAGCTTTATCTAGAGCATATTATAATACTCAACTGCTAAAACTTACAGGTTACTACTTACAGGTACTCTCGGACAACTCTCTCTGTCTAAACAAAATGTGTATAGAAATAGATACCTACCAGTATAAATTTACCTGATTTCTTGTGTCTCTGGTGGGTTGGGAGGGGGTGGGTGGCAGAGATGGGTTGATGGCATGCTTTCAGACTGCTAAAATAAAAATGAGAATTAGGATTTTTACATAAATAAGGGCCCCCAAATATAATAAAAATAAATATACCTACCAACACTAAAGCTAGAACTACCGCTGTTGTTTGGGGCTCTCCGAAACCATCCCCCATGATAGACAGGACTTTTGTATCCCATCTAGACAATTGCGGAGCTGACGATGGTCCACCACAAGTAGTGGTGGCTGATCTACGAGCAGCTGCCACATTTTTCTTTGCCAGATATTTTTTATCTGTCCACACCTGTAAAAAATAAGATCTTGTTAGATATCAATAACACCTAAAATTACTACTAGTAAAGTAGGTGGTTGTACAGTTTTAGTACAACCACCCATCGCATTAAGGGTGCTGCATATTTCATCCAAAAGGCGCTGGGCTTGCAGCCTTTCTTCCACATGTATCGGGCCGCGACCTCTTGATATGCAAGTCCTTCTCACGCTTGAGTGGTGATGATAATAATAATACAGCAGCAATTCTTATACTCTCCTTAATTGGTGCTTACCACAGATACGTATTACAATATGTAATGAGATATGCTTAACACAATATATACGTCTACACTATGTATAGCCTTTTGGCCAACTGAAATAATCTCGATAGGCTTTACTTCATGACATCTGTCAATGTCAATAATGACATTGACAGTTACATCTTACTGTTGACATATGTAACACCACATTCCTCAATGCGCCGCGTGCCAAGTCACGGTGCTCCTCAAGAAAATTGAGGAGCGTTTCTATTTGTTCTGTGCTTGGGGCCGTCATTTTCTATTTCACAAACAATCACTACTGAGCACAAACCTTCGTAACCCGAAGAAATCATATTAGAAATCCACAACTCTTTGGGATAAGTGGGTCATTAATTTGAATCCTTCGACAGGATTTTAAGAGGTTGCAATCGTCCACTTCAACACGTTAAGTATGTGTACATTCCGTAATGTAAAACACTTGGTTAAACTTTTTCTACAAGAATTCCTTTGACTGAACTTTATTTATGTCCTCATAGCACAGCATGTGTTTGTTTAGTAAACATAAACGTTTTTTTGTCAAACTGAAAGTTTTTTTTGCAGTTACAGTAACACCCCGCTTTACGCGAGGGATACGTTCCGAAAAAAATCGCGTTAACTGAAATTCGCGTATATCGAGGTTTATGATTAAACATTAGTCAAAATTTTATACAAAAAAATACAAATCATTTTAATCAATCACTTTAATTCTTAGAACACTTTATGACATACATACTCTTATTTTTTACGGAAAAATACATCTATTGTCTTTTGGGTAGCGTTTTTATAAATTTATAATAATAATTTATAATTAATAACAATACATTACTTATCTACTCAAATTTCTCATGCATATACAATTTAGGACGTTTTACACTTCTACCAGACCTGGTTACGTAACCGGTATTTTTTAGACTCTCCATAGGAACACAGCTATCATTGATAATGCAATTTTGAACGGGACAGTTTCCGAGTTGTGTCGAACTCGTGGGATCTATACTCTCCTGCATGGGAGGCATATTGTCAGTGCTGCCGTTGCCATAAAAAGGTGGAGGATTTATTTCTTTTAAATTCTTTTTTCTAGGTCTAATGTGTCCCCTATTCCTCCTATACACAACACCGTTTGGATCCGCAACATAATACGATCTACCACATCCTAACTTCTCTTTAATTATTCCCGGAGACCAGAATAATTTAGGATTTTTTTTGAAGTAAATGTCATTCCCCGGCTGAAAATCATAAGATGTATGCTTCGCATTCCTGTCAAAATAAAAAGACATCATGTCTCTGCTATATCTATGACATCTTTCAAATGTCGAAAATTTTACAATTTTAGGTTTTAATTTTCTGTTAAGAATTGGTAAATTTACTCGCAAGTTTCTAGACATTAATAATGCGGCCGGACTGGGAAAATCTCCCTTCGCAGCGTTGCGATAGTGTAATAACGCCAAATGTATATCCGAGCCATCTTCTTTGCATTTTCTTAATATGTTTTTGACAATTTTAACTCCTGTTTCAGCTTGACCATTAGACCTCGACAAGTACGGACTAGAGGTTATGTGTTCTACATCCCAATCAACAAGAAAAGACTTGAATTTGCAGGAGTTAAATGGTGGACCATTGTCAGACACCAATGCTTTGGGTATCCCATGTCGAGCAAATAATGATTTGTGACTCTTAACAACATTATCGACAGTATAATTCTTATGCAAAGAAGCTAGCTCCATGTACTTGGAATAATAATCCATTCAGACAAGGAAATTTTCTCCATCAAAATATAATAAATCTATACCTACCTTCTCCCATGGAAGATAAGATATCTCATGACATTTCAACGGTTCACGGGGTGGATTTGGTCTGTATTTGGCACAGACGGAACATTGATCAATTAAGTTCTTAATATCCGCGTTTATATTTGGCCAATAGACTGTTTCTCTAGCGATGTTTAGTGTCTTATTAATACCTAAATGATCACAGTGTATTTTATCTAAAATCTGTCTTTGCTAGGACTTTGGAACAATAAGCCTATTGCCTTTAAATATCCTTTCGTATGTTGAATGACATTAGCCTACTTTGTATTACCTGTTATACCGGGAGCCGGTATGGTCAACACTTTTGAGATTGACTTTTACTGTAACTGGATTTTCTCCGTATCTAGTACGAATCAAGTCAATTCCAGTTATAAGGGCATTTTTACAAAAAAGTGTACCCTGTTCAAAAACCGAGATTTTTTTTGAAGTGTAGTTTTAAATTACGAGGGCGGGTCAATAAGTCCGTGACTTTTGGAATAAAACACAGATTTTTTGATAAATAAATCATTTTATTTTTCAACGTAGTCCCCCTTGAGCCCTATACACTTTGTCCAACGCTTCTCCAATTTTTTTATCCCTGCCAAAAAATATGATTTGTCGAGGTCCTCAAAATAGGCCTTTGTTTGCGAGATGACTTCATCATTGGAGTCAAATCTTTTTCCACCGAGCCATTTTTTCAGGTTTGGGAACAAGAAGTAGTCACTAGGAGTCCAATCTTGAGAATAGGGTGGATGTGGGAGCAATTCATAGCCCAATTCATGGATTTTTGCCATGGCAACTGCACATGTGTGCACCCTGGCATTGTCTTAGTGAAAAAGAACTTTTTTCTTGGCCAAATGAGGTCGGTTTTTTTTCAAATCCTCATTGAAGCGGTCCAATAAGTTGGCATAATATTCCCCATTAATTGTTCTTTCCTTTTGAAGATAGTCAATGTGGATTATCCCACGTGCATCCCAAAAAACAGTCGCCATAACTTTATTGCCTGACAAACCCACCTTGGCCTTCTTTGGCGCCGATTCACCCTTAGAAACACACTGTTTTGACTGTTGTTTGGTCTCTGGTGTATTGTGATGGATCCATGTTTCGTCCACGGTTAAAAAACTCCTCCATATTGTGATTAAACAACGCCAAACCTTCCTGTGAAGTTGTTACACGATTGCGTTTGTGGTCGACTGTGAGCAAACGCGGCACCCATCTTGCGGAAAGCTTTCTCATGCCCAAGTGATCATTCAAAATTGAAACCACTGAGCCATGCGAGATGCCTATGGCTTCCACAATCTCTTGCACTTTCAATCTTCGGTCGGCCAACACCATATCGTGAATTTTTTCGATTGTTTCGGGTGTAGAGACCTCAACTGGGCGTCCAGGACGTTCGGCATCTTCAGTGCTTGTAAGGCCACAACGAAATTTAGTAAACCACTTTTTTACCATTGAAATCGATGGTGCAGAGTCCCCATAGTATTTATCAAGCTTAGCCTTGGTCTCGGTAATGGTTTTTTTTCGCAAAAAATAATGCTTAATAAGCACACGAAATTTACTTTTTTCCATTGTTTCCTTAAGTTACTGGATAGTCTGATAAAGATAGCTGTAAAACACAAACTAACTGACGCAGCAAGTTCAAATTTTGATAGGAGTCAACTGACAGATGCCTGTTGACAGGAGTAGTGTTGCTTTTTCAGTAAGGAGGTTAGAAATTCAAAAAGTCACGGACTTATTGACCCGCCTTAGTAATTTTATGGTTTCTATAAATTCTTTATAGTTTTAAGAATAAGAAAATATATAAAGTACAGTAAAAGATTATTGCTTTTTATCAAAAAATGTTAAAATAGTGACTGAGGTAGTGATTTAATGGTCAGTTTGGAGACTTTTTAAAAATGCTTTAATGGTTTCAAATTTTGTTTGTTTACCAGTTGTTATCTTTTAATCGTTGACAGACAAAACAAGCTATTAGAAAATACTAAGAGTAATGTTTATAATTGGAACACATTATTACACGAGACATTTCAAGTTCGATTTGGTGACAAATCGTGCCAAAACAAACTTTATTTTTCTATTATCTCTCAAAACAGCCCGTATATTTGAAGTTTATTTAATAAATATGGTCAAAGTTTAACTAATTTGAATATTTTTATGTATTTTTTATCAAAATACTTTAAGAAATATGTCTATAATTATGTTTTTATGCTCTTCGCTAAGTGCGACAATCAAGATTCACAAAGTAAAGCTGAGGTTACACATAGTAATAAAAGTCGAAGTAATTTAACATATTTATTTATTTCTTTTGATGAACGTTTATAGATATATTTTTTTAAAAACACGCAAAACTAAAAATACTTTTAAGTACCTATATGAACTAGTAGGCGTTTATAATATATTTTCGGTTATTTTTATCTTTTTGCTCAATTTTTATGCTTTTTATCTAATCAGTCTCGGATTCCTGTATATTTATAATATCTTTTATAAAATTAATTTTACAATTTTAAGCTATTATTGCGACAAACGACGATAATTTTTTAATTATTGTAACCAGAGGCAAACCGTTTAACTCGTACTTAGGCTTTGCAATTCCCGGTACTCAGGAGTGTTACTGAATTCCCGGTACCGATCTAAGCCAGTACCGGGAAAACCGGGAAATTCGGGAATTTCGGTACCCAAGTTGAAAGGTTATTAAAAAAAGAAAAACATTACCTTATTTGTGCACAGTTTTAATAAAAATGTGAATAGGTTAACAAAAAATAAACTTTTTCTCTTTATTTCAATTGTTCTTTCTTATTAATAAATCAACCAAAACAATAACAACACGACAAAACAAAAAATGTGAATAGGTTAACAAAAAATAAACGTTTTCTCTTTATTTCAATTGTTCTTTCTTAATAATAAATCAACCAAAACAATAACAACTCCACAAAATAAGTTATGAATTCGACTTACAAAAGATTGTGTAATAAAAAGTTGTATCGTAATAAAATTAAACAATATCTTTGGCTAAACCTTTTACGATACTTTGTTTTACAAGTCTACAGATACAAAAGATAATAAAGGTCGATAGATAATAAGATTGCGATGAACATTCCTGGTACTTTTTCATCTTCTTTACTACATAAGAGTCTGGCTTGAATTAGACTTTAATGATAAAAATGGCAATTTCTAAGTTTCTGTAAATTTTTCATGTAAGTGTTATACCATTTCTAAATCTGCAATAAATTGAGTAATTTTTAAAATAATTTGCCAGATTACTTTAGTACATTTTTTTTCTACGGCAGATTGTCAAAATTTGGGTCGAAATTTTGGGAGAGCTAAAACGCAACACAAAAATATTTTTTTCTTAAAAAATACACTAAGTACTATTTGACAAAAGTTTATTTTGTATGCATCAAACAACTATTCGAGATACTTAAAAAAAATTAAAATGAATAAATTAAAGGAATTTGTACTAATGCGGAAATAAAAACTAACTAAAAATGGAGATTTTGAATAAAACCAAAAAAATCCAAATATCTCGAAAACTAAGCAACTTTTACTAAGGTCATTTTTATTTTATCCGAGAGATATAAGGCTAATCTATCTCCCATGTCACTATGAGACGGTATTTTTGGGACACCCAGTATATATATATATATATATATATATATATATATATATATATATATATATATATATATATATATATACAGGTTTACATTAAAATCTTAAAAATCTAATCATTAAAGTCTCAGTTCAAAAGTATTTACAGCACTGATCATTCTAGAATAATATTACAATTACAAAAAAAAAATCAGAATCAGGGGATCTCTATTCCTGACATCGTAGATTCATCAGAACTTTCATTATGCTCTTGTTCATTTACACTTTCCCCACTGCTATCACCTGTGTAAATAATCATTTCATCGGAAAAACCATCGATTCTTGGCTCAAATTTTCTATATTCATCTTCGCATTTAACAGCATGATCACAAACTTTTTTCATTCTTCTGGTCCTATATTATTGATTTTTTCTAATATACCATCTTTAACTGACGTGACAGTCATTGCATTTTTTTTTTTGCTACGTGTTGTTTTATTTGGGACCAAATATTTTCAATGGGATTAAAATCGGGATGATATGGTGGTAATCGTATAATTTTATGCCCATGTTCCTCCATTATACGGTCAATGGCAAATTCTGTGTATTTTTCTTTGTCTTTTTATAATTTCATACAAATCGGGTGTCAGTTTCTTTGGGTCATGCGGAATGTTGTGTTGTTGTAACCAAGCTATAATTTGTGGTTTAGATGTGTTTGAGTGTTTCACAGACAGCTTATTATGATATGGGGCGTTGTCAATTACCAACACACTATTAGGAGGCAAGTTGGGAATCAATTGATTGCGTAGCCAAGTTTGATAACGTTCCGCGTTTATTTCTTTATGATAGTCACCTTCTGTGTCGACACATTTATGTAACATTAGAGCCCCTGGGACGAAGCCTTTTTCATTGCCTGCGTGTACAATAATTATTCGCTCTCCTTTGGAAATGGGTTGTTTGATACCTTTTTTGCTGCTATCTTGCCAAGTTTTACCCTTAGTATGTGATGTATGCACGTATGACTCGTCCATAAACACTATGTTTCTACCAGAATTCCTCAGCTGTTGTATTTCTCTGAGATATTTGATCCTTTTTAAACGTATATCATGCTTTTCCATAAGTAACCGTCTGTTATTATCAGTTTTCAGAAACCTAAACCCCATATCTTTCAAGATCAGCCTTAAAGACTCTGCACAGCCTTTGAAATTAATAGCTTCGATCAACTTTTTTCTCAAATTATTTACAGTTGGGAGTTCTTTGAGCGTCAACTGAAAATTGTATATCATATTACGAATCACACTGTAGTCGAAATCATCAAGCCCTAGCCGAAATCTACTTTTAGGTTTTCCTTTTTTCGGTGTGGAAAATTTCATTGATTGATTCTGGTTTTTTTCGTTTAAGATATTACTTAAAGTTCGTCGTGAAATTCCTGTAGCATTTTGTAACACGGTCCTGAACTTTTTTAAAATAATCATCATGGTCTCTTTTGAAAACATTGGCTTCATTTAAGAAATAAAGGTACACATTAAATATCAATTGTCGTGCTTGTGACTTAAGCGGCTTTCCACGTTTAAATTTATCCATTCTGGAAGAATTCGTCTGAAAGAAAATGGTATGGGCAGAGTTAGGCATATTTTATTTATTTGTTGTATTATTGCATTATGTACTAATATACTTTATAATATTATTTATTCCTATGTCTATTTGTTTATTTATGCATGTGTTTATTTATTTGTTTATTATTATTAATTATTAATTTGAATAAAATAATTAAAGTTGAGGAGGTGAAGAACAAAACCTCACTTTTCCACTTTTTTTAATATTGAAGAAAACAGTAAAATGTAAATAACTAACTGACTACGACATCTGCATTTTGGTTTGATTGTGTCATATTATGCTAGAGTTACAGTCAATCTGATGTGCAAATGGCTGATAAAAATGATAAGAATCTTAGCTAATATTTTGAAATGAAATTTGGAAATGTGAGGTTTTGATTAAATATTTTTGGAAAAGTGTGGTTTTGATCAAGACTAGTGGAAAAGCGAGGTTTTGATGTTTACCAAAAAAAAAGGTGTGGTTTTGAAAATGACTGAAAAGATAACCTTTTAAAAATATATTTTTGTTCTCCTTACTGTATGAGCACACACACATTCTTATTTTAATTATCACAATCATTAATCATCAAATTAATATTATTGGCCTTATGACAAAATCATTCATCACTTTAACCATCACCAATATCAGTATCTAAATCCTAATAATATTAGTATCAGGTTCAAGACAATCACAATCTTCATCTTCACTGACGTCTCCAACTTCTATCGTATGTGAAGAATTATTATCCAAGATACCAACATACCATTGAAGCTCTTCAATATCCTTCCACTTATCTCCAAATTGTTTTACCAATAAATTGTCAATGTCTTTCTTTTTAGCATCTGCTATGTCCCGTCCCAGAGATTGTAGTTGTAGCAGTTTAGGATGATTTTTACCTTTTTTCAGTAACATTACTCCGGTGTCGTTGTCAGTCTCATATTTAAATGTTTCAAATAATTTGGTCAAGTAAACTATTCTTTGCCCAGCTCGAGTTTCTTTTAATTCTTTATAAATGCGTATTCTTTTTAAATTTCTGATTTCAGGTACTTTTTTGTAGTCCTTGCATAATTGTTTCAAATCAAACAACTTCCAGTCTTTTCCAAGAAGATTGACATCACCAAATTGTGAGAACTTATCCAAATACTCATCTTTGGATGTAATTACTGGGAATTTTGATATTTCTTTTTCCAAGCGACCAAACACTCTATCGGCTGGTAAAAACGAATGGCCTCTGACAGGATAAGTTATTTGAATATCTTCTATTTCGGGAGGGGCATGATTAACCAACCAAAAAATTAATACATGAACAATATGTGAGTTTTTATTTTGCCCGCCACATCCATCACAGAAAAGCCATACATATTTTTTACCTGTATAATCCTGCTTCATTAAATGTTGCAATAATGCTGATCCAATTTCAGTGGATCCCCGTCCAGATTGATTTTCCGTCCAGCAATAAAAGGTTGGATGTCTTGCTTCCATATCTACAATACATAGATTGTATAAACTTAATTGACGACTGTAAAAAGCATCTTGGATTGGAGTTCGGGGTAAGGGTTGTACTTGCTGAAGATCAAAACAACACCGAAAGATTTGTGGATCATCTACCTTTGTTAAATCATAGAAAGCATTTGCTCGCAATTTGTGAATTCTTTTTTCTGTTATTAATTTTTGTTTTTCCTGAGCATCTTTGCAGTTTTTAATTTTATTTGCAAGCAGTACACAAGCAGAAAATTGATCACTTGTGGGTGCTCTGAATCCAATGTTGAATTTTCCATTAAAAATTCTTCTAAATAGACCACATGATACTTTTAGATCAGTTCCAACAGAGTTGTTATACAGCTTGAACAACTTTTTGATGTTAAGTGAACTGTCCAAATATATTCTCTTTGATTTATTTCGAGAATAATGGCTTTCTTTGGCAGGTAATTTCTCAATAAATTGTATGACACTTTGTTGTTTCTTCTCAAATTTTTTTTCTTTGTGATCTCCACCTCTTCCTTCTTTAGGAAGGGTGCCATTAAAGACATTTTTGCAGATTGTTCTCAACCTAAAACTTTTGATTGAAAAAGTTGCCATGAACAGACTTTTGCAAACTTGAACCAACTTGTTCTTCTGTCCAGTCAAAAAGAAACTGGAACATAATTTTCTAGGTTTCGAAAGAGATCCTTTAGGTTCCTTGATTCTTTGAGGTGTGTATGAAGAGACCAATCTTGTCAGATAAGTATCTTGTGCTACTTTTGTTTTGTTTTATAAAAAAGCTTTCTGTTCTTGAGTAGTATGGGAAGGCTTAACTTATTGCATTTGAAAACACTTTTCGTGACATGTTTACAGTTTCTCTTCAAATTAAGTGCAAGTGGATCACTATCCACATACCTGTAACAGGAAAAATAGGTAATTAAAAATATATTTAGGTTTCTTTATAAAATTCCCGCTCAAATTGATGTAAAATGTCACTTACTTTGAAGCTGATATTGTAATTCGTTTACGTCCACGCCGTGGCCTTGTTTTTGTACCACAATTGATCGTTACAACTTCAGCAGTCCCGTCTTCGTCCATTTCGATATAAATTTAACAGTAAAAACTGCACTTCAACACCTAAATAAACAACCGAATACAACAAGTTCTAACTCGAAAAACTTTGTTAACCTAATAGTTTTGACAACAATGACAACTTGAAAAGTAAGCGTCAAACGTCAAATAGCTGAAAAAATGTTGCCACACGTATGAAAAATAAAAATTACCGTAAACTATTTAACAAAAAGACCAGACATAGATGTTTAGCACCTTTAATCTAAACTCAATTGTTTTTATGTGGTTTTGATGAAGTCTTAATGATACCGTTAAATTGTACTCCAATAAAGTGAGCTTTTGAAAAGTATCGAGGGAGACTGTTTTTTTTTTAGTCTAAAGTGTGGTTTTGTTCGAAACTCTATTTGAAATGAATAAATTTTTATAAGAAAAGATGTGTTTTAGATAAGGTTTTACTTATTTGCTTTGATCAATTCAACATTTTTTTGCACATAGACTAAAAAAATATATTTAAAACAAAAATGGTAAAGTGAGGTTTTGTTCTTCACCTCCTCAGTTGAAATTAAATTTACCTTTGAAAACAAAACCAAGAAGGGTGTGTAGTAGCAGCTCCATATAATTCCACACAGAAAGAACACGTGCAGTCACCACCAATATATAAAGACAACTGACGGACCACAGACTACTAAGGGGATACTACGTATCAGACTGCCAACTAGCGGACAAAAGTTTCAACTTTAGCGCCATATTGGAAACCAACCATAGATGACATTTTATTTTTTTAGTGATTGACAAGATTTTTACGGCAAAGGAATTTAGGTATAAACTTTTTTTATATGCAATTAGCAAAGGAGTAATTTTTTAAAAAGAAGAAGGGGAAGTTCTTATTTTTAGCTCCCTAATGATCCCATGGATTTAGTATAACAAACAGGGCCGAGCATTCGCAGCTAAAAAACGAGCCGAGCGAGATAGGTAATACAGAGGCCGCGTGTCCCTTTCTAACAGGGTGACAATAATATTAGCTTATGTGAGACAAATTAAATATTTATAATGAAGTTTTCTATTATGATAATATTATAACTACATTTAGTAATATGTTACATGTATGCTTAAATCTTTAAAAGTAAGCAATGGATTTTGATGCGGTGTGGATATTTTTAATAGATAGTGATTTAAGGCGATATATTGAAAAAAACTGTCCTTTTTGACGTAATACTATAGGACCCTCAGAAATGTTACAAAATATCTGGTAATGAGATAATATCGCACATCCGGTGCAAGAATGACGTTATTGTAGTAAACATGGTTTTTCAGGAGAGGCAAATAAAGATTTGAACAGTAATATTTTTATTTCGCTTGAATATCTTTATTATTTTTGTTGATTAAATGATGATTTGGATCATACGCTTGTTAATGAATTGGATAAAGTGTCAAATATTAGTGTTAATAATACCAAAAAATACGATTAAAAAAATTGCCGCGGTAATTTGCGTCGTTATTGTGCTAAGATTTTGATTGTTAGTCAGTTATGACACATGCTTAGACACTAGTCTAGATGTGTCTAGTCACACTATCACACTAATATTATAAATGCGAAAGTTATTAGAATGGATAGATGGATGAATGGATGGATAGATGGATAGATGTTTGTCCCTTTTTAACGCCAATACTACTGAACCGATTGAACTGAAATATTGCATAGATGTAGCTAGCTATGTACTAGACCTGGAATCAAACATAGGCTATCCTTTTTATCCTGGATAAGGGAGTGCGAAGCCGCGGGCAGCAGCTAGTTATGGATAGAAACATTAAAACCAATATTTTTATGGCTCATTTATTTTAATAGTAACTTTGGTCTTTAAATCACATTTTTAAAAATAGTACTAATTAATTACGAGATCTTGCTTTTAAATCACTATACCTTTAACTAAAATAGAACTAAGGTCAACCTCACTTAAATATACTTAATTAAAGTAGGCTCATAAAAAATCCTTCGTAGAACTTGGGAACTATGTTAGTTTCCACCAAATGCAGCAAATCTTTCTTCTTTCGCTCAGCTACACTGATCTTCGAAGTGTATGCTGATTTCAAAGTGATTTGATTCATCAAAAGTGAACTCCTCTTATTAGAAAATCGCCCTTTTACGATTTTGCAATCGACTTGAGTCCAATCTTCGTCGTAACGCATCTTATACGTATAAAAGTCAGCTTTGGTAAACTGAATAAGTTTGACCTCTGATAATTTTATCGTTGCTGTGTTTAACCCTATTTCTTCGGACAGTGCTTTCAGATCAAAGAAATCGCTATAATTAAGTTCGTGCACAATAAAAGGTTTTCCGGTCTTTTTTGCGTTTCTTATTAACTGTACGTAGTGATCTGGCGTATATATCGGACCAGATTTCTTAGCCCTTTTGATTGACTTTTCAATTATAGAATGGGCACTGTCGCCCTCATTTTGGGTGTGGCCACGTATTAAAAATTTGTGCGTTATCGACTTTATTGGCAGTGTGTTGACGACAAAGTAATACATGGCCATCAAGAACCTAAAAATTTTACACAATCAATAATGAAACAAAAATTATTGCTTCTTTTAGTCATGATAGTATGGTGTATGTAAGAAGACACAGATGAGAAAAAGCAGTGAAGGAGATTGCCTAAGCCCGAGCCTGTATAGTTCTACAAAAAGGCTTTACTGCAGAGTATTTATAAAGTACTTTCTAATCTCTAAACGCTTACCGGTTCTTTTGTTGCCCACAACAGTTGTCCGAATAAAATATAACATCACAATTTGGGTTATTTTGGGCTAAGTTTTGGAGGAATTTATATACGCAAGTCCCAATTTCGATGGCGCCTCTATTACCTAGTCCTTCATGCCAAAAATAACACGATGTGGTCTTACTTTTCATGTCTGTTATCTGAAAATTAAAAAGAAATGAACGTAAGTAAACTAAACTATGAACATAAAACCTAAACTACCTTTAAAGTTAAAGCAAGGCTGAACATCTTCGACTCGCCATTCGAGGACGAATGCAGGAAGTGTATACTTAGCACGGGATTAGATCGACGTGGTATATATTATTTAATTATGTATCAATAATGTCTGTAGGTATATATTTTATGTGTGTGTAAATAAAGAATTTGAATTTGAATTAGGTACCGTGAAATTATAGCAATTGAGCTTAGATCTGTAAAAGAATGCTGAAGATTCTCCTATCGGCACTGGCATAACTGCTTGCAAGTCATAAATTGCGACTACTACATTACTTCCTGTTTCCGTACACAATCTTATATCATCTGACTTCTCTTTCCGGCTTAGACTTTTTTGTTTTAAATGTTCTTGGAAGTTCTGCTCTACTTTTTTTTTACCTTCCTCATCGGCATTTTTATACGACTCACAAAGATCGCATTGGTCTTTCTTTGGACAGAAAAAAGAAATATTGAACTCAGTATTAAATATACGAGCGTATGTATCGTAAGTGGCTGCTTCTTTATTTGCAGATGCCCGCTGCTCCTTGTACAGACGATGAAGTTGAGCAATAGTTAAACCACCATCGATGAATTCTCGAGAAGTGTTTGCTCTTAGGTAGTGGCTTTCCACTCTTGAAATAGAATTAATGTGCAAACGAACCGATTCTTTAATCTCATCATCCATCTTAGTTTGTTTGCCGTGTTTGCCTCTTTTATCCTGTGGAATAATTCCTACATCGCTTACTTTGGCGTCAATAACTGTACGTACAGTTCTTTCTGCAATTCCTAAAGTGTTCAAAAGGAATATCTTGCACACACGTATACTCTTACCATCTTTAATAAAATAGAACCCACAATTGGCTTTTCTTGGTCTCACTGCATCGGTCCTTATACGTCGGCAAGCAGGTATCAAAGGTGTGATGCAAGAGCTTAAAAAATCTCTCTGTCTTTGTAAACATCCTAAGTCCCAATAAGACTTAAATATTTGAAGTCTTGATTCTTCAGAGATTTTTTTAGAACAAGAAAGTCTGCATTTATCTGTGCACGGTGGTTTCATACTTTTAGCATTAACAGTCTTGCCAGAACTGGATTCATACTCATTGCCTGTATTTTTCAGCACCTTCTTTTGATTTCTCTTCCAAAGATGTGGATTTCTTGCCTTCTTTTTTCCTGTTTTTACTGGTGATGTCAATTCTATATTAGTATCAGTGTTACTATTATTTGTCTCAATTTGTTGACTATTTTCAGAAGTGATTCTGTCATTTCTGTTTGGTCCATTGCATTGAGTAGTTGATTTATTGGTGCTAGAGGATGAGCTTGAGCTTGATGATGAGTTTGAGCTTGATGATGAGTTTGAGCTTGATGACGAGTTTGAGCTTGATGATATTAGGCGTCTGCGTTTTCTTTCTACAGGTTTATATTCATCACCACTTTCATTTGGCGAAAAATCATCCTGAACAGAACCATCTTTATCAAGTAAAATATTCCTAGTGGCGGTATCCATATCAAATGGAAATTCATTAGTATCTTGTAGCATTGATGGAGATATATTTCCTAAACTTAAACCTAAAACATAAATAAAGAATGCTTAGAAGTTGTAAATATCACTCTCCTAAAACTTATTGCGATGGCTAACCTAATCAAAGGATTAGGTACCCACTAAAGTAATAATAATAAAAATAAATAAAGTTTAAGTGATGGATGAATGGCTGTGGGATGAGCGAGTGTTTATGAAAAATAAAAGAAATGCTATATTGTTCAGTGTTAGGTATATACCATCATAATTTCCAGAACAGTCTTGTAAAGGATTTTTCTGCCTTGCAAGTGGTGCTATTGGCTCCATATTAACAAGCTCAAGAAACGATTCGCTATTTTGTAAAACTACTGCCGGGTTTAGTCCGTTTTCAACACTAAAGTGTACAGATGTATTTGACACAGTTGGTTCCAAAGAGCCGTCTGTGGATGGGAAGTTCTGTGGTTTCGGCTTCGCTGTCTGTAAGTCTAAAATAATATAAAAGTAGGTTAGGCCGAAATCATATAATCAAGTGGGTAGTACTATTATTATATATTTTGTGTAAGTACATGGTGGTATTGCAATTACTTCGTTATTTTAGTAAAATAACATGCCAAAGTTGTTTGCGAAATTTGGGAGGATTTAGATTTGCTAACTTCTAGATAACCCGACCCGCACTAAGACTTTACTAAGTTATGAATACTATGTTTATTTGTATGCGTAATAACGTTAACGTTAGTATGAAAACTTAACTCGACTTACCATTTTTATGAGTTTCATCATCTATCGGCGGGATGTTTTCGGCATCACATTGTGAAAATAGTGGAGCTACATAACCTTGCTTGCCTAATAGAGCTAATCGCTGTGCACGGCTCGTCATTCTAAGCTGAAAGGCAATAACATTTCATTTCAAGAAATAAGCAACGTCATTTTATGTAAAATAAGATGTAGGTAAGTACGTAAACATTGGCAATAAGTATAAGAAAACAACGACACGAAGGTCATTTGCGTCGTAGGGTGCATAGGCATAGGTACAAAATAAACGCAATGGTCACTTATGTCATTGTTGCACTGTATTAAATAACAGTAACATGATGCAAAAACGACAGAAATAACAGTTGCGTTGTTGTTGCGCCATAAAAATACAAATATTTTGTCATAATTACCTTTACGTCGATAAGGCTCCAGACACAAGCGTTCTCGGCGGCTCCCCGCGCGCGACTGACCAATAGGGCGTTATTGTCACCACCACTCGCGAAATTGGCGGGATTCCCGAATGGCACAATTACCCTCTGCTGGTAAGCAGTTGAACTAGAGTTCTGTCGTTTTTGCATCGGATATAAAATTACATTTTCAAGACTTTTGGCATACTTAATTCAAATTTTCAAAAAACTGCAATTGTGTCATTCTTGCACCGGATGTGCGATATACATAATATTATCTTTATACTCATAGCCATCTAGGTTTGAGAAGAACTAGAAACACGATTAATGTATTTTGCCTCGATACATTTAATTTTCGAAATGACCTCTTAAAAATACGAAATTTGAAGATTATTTTTAAACGAAAATAGATGTATTGTAGGAAATTAGTCTAATTGATAGACACCTTTGCAACTCAAACTCGTATAGAAGCATTTTGCTTAAATGCTCCTAGTTATTTTTTAAATGATTATAATTACGTTTTTTCGCATTTTTTCCGAGCGAGCTATAGCTTCTGGCCGCAGCGTATTCACGACTTTATAGTCATACAAATTAAGTATAAAATTGCCCTTGCGGTAAAATTACTTTCGATATAGCGCCTTAAAAGAAAGGTTGGTATTTATAAAATATGCATAATACAGTAGTTAATAATTTTAGAGTTTCATTCGATTTTTTTTGCGCTTACATAGCAAACGCTGGCTGGCTAAGATGTATCAGATGCTAGATAAATCTGACAGTATTAGAACACTTACACAGACCACACAGGAAACAAACATAAGCAATGATACAATTCTTGGGTTGAGGGATGGATTACAAAATAAATAATACGAATTGTACGTACATACAAGGTATTTATTTAGATACTGACTATGAACAATTATTATTTTAAACTTATTTTAATACCAAACTAGCTGTCCCGGCAAACGTTGTTTTGCCATTTAAAGTATTTCTAATTAATCAGTTGATACAAAATCTTACCCCCTCTTTTGTCCCCTAAGAGGGGGGGGGAATTCTATCAACAGATGTTAAGTTGGAAAACACAGTTAATAATATTATGAAGTAAGTCCAAGAAAAAAGTTTGATACAAAATCTGACCCCCTCTTTGGTCCCCTTAGAGAGGTGGGAGGGGGGATTTTTATACACCAGATGTTAAGTTGAAAGAAGACAAATATATCTGCGAAAACCGCATTCAAATCGGATCAGTAGTTTTCGTGTGATAGTTGAACAAACATACAGACAGATAGACAGACAGACAGACAGACAGACAGATAGACAGTCAGACAGACAAAAAACTAACCACATTTTTGGCTTCTATAGCGATGTAGTGAGACCCCCCGCTTATTATTTTTTAAATATCTTTAATATACAGAATTTTCATTTCTACAGTTTTATTATATGTATAGATTACACATTTCTCAAACATGGCTAAATAAAATGGTTTTGGTAAGTTTCTGTCTTAACCCAATTTTACTTCCAAAATTTTTTAACGAATTTAATTTCGTTTGATGAAATATTTTTAAATTCAGATATGAATTAGCCAACGCTTTCACCAACTGTAATTCGTGTGGCTCTTCATCATTGTACTGGGTGGACTGGAGAAAACAAATTATTTAATTTAGTTACGAACAGTTGCTTTACCATTGACAAAATAACGTTTTTGCTAGTGTGTCTAAATGTCTTCTTATCTACTTCTAACATAAATAACTTTTCGCTACTCTTTATAACCTCGAAAGCAAATCTCGAAGCGTACTTTAAGGATCCCCTGTCCACAAATGCCGTAAAAGACGAAAAGTTGGTAATATCCACAAAATAAGAGTGATCGAAATGATCCTTATTAATAATCAGTGCATCGCGGCAGTGTTGACATGAAATTTTATCTAACATTTTATTTACAAAATGACCTGCAATGTAATAAAGGATATTGTTTTTGTAATCACTTAAATTGTTTGATGTTATATAATTGAATAAATGTTCTATTTCATTTTTATCTTGAGAGTCATCATCTTGATTTTTCTCCATAATTCTTTTTTGTCTTCGAAATTCTAAAACTGGCGAAAGCTCAAAATTAGACTTGCAACGAATATTCGGTTACTATTCGGTATTCGGCCTATTCGGCTGCTTTTATTATATTCGGCCGAATACCGAATATCTACATATTATTCGGCCGAATACCGAATACTTAAATAATATATTTTGTCATAGAGAAATAATTGGTAAAATGAAAAATTAAAATCGATTGATTACGTATATATTCATATTTTCAACTCCAAAATCTAGAAACTAAAAATCAAGATACGAATTTCGTATCTTGATTTTTAGTTTCTTGCCCCTTAGGGAACGTGGGTACCAACTTATGATATTCTTCATTGTGTTTATTTTTTAAATGATTTAACATTCCCGATGTTGTCGCCTTTCTTCCAACGCCACCACGAGAAATTTTTATTTCGCACAGTTTACACACGGCACTTTTTGGGTCATTTACATCATCCTCGAAGTATGCCCATATAGGCGATTTTTTTTTAAAGGCCATAATCGATTTTTTTATTATTAAAGTACGTTCGTAATTATTTAATTGTTTATTTGTTAAATTTCACACTATCACACTTACAAACAGATCAAAACTAAGAGAGCACAATAAACTGTACTTAACGTAATACGATATCCACGAAATGAACTTGTCGAAACATGCAGTGCGTTAGCAATATACCGCGCAGAGCAACAGCGGGCGCGCGGGCGATGAGTACATACCCTCTTTTTAAGTTTATTACTTAAATTTGTATTTAACGTCCTAATATTTGCACGTTTTTTTTTTATTTTAAGCATTACAAGCATAATCCTGCATTAATTGTTACGCTTTATATGTTAAGACAAGGCGTCATGTATTTAAGAAACCCAAAGTTTAAAAACGTTCAAATATTGGTCGTCAGCCGTATATTGTTGTAACCTCATGTATCTCATTTACAGGTTCAAGTATCGCTTACTATGTTATTAGATGTCGAAACTCTGGAGTTACCTGGTTAAAGTAGGTAAGTAGTTAGTAGAATACAATATCATAGCATAGTAGGAGTATTAGGTAAACCGCTTCATTGAGAATTCGCCCGCGGGGCACAGGGGCGCAGGGGGAGACGAGAGCGGTATGCGAAAGCGGTGCGGGCGGCGCGGAAACACTCGCCCGCTCCGCTCATGCCACCCGCTCTCGCCTCCTCCCGCGCCCCTCAGGCGAGGTCTCAATGAAGCGGTCTACCTATAGTAAAATGATTTAATAATTTAGTCTAAAATAAAAAGCTGAAAATGAGACAAATAAATTTAATCATCAGTATCATAATCAATTTCAGTATAAGTATCTTCTACATTGGTGGTTGTTAAGCCCATATAAAACTCCACATAATTGGAAGGTATAGATCCTTGTGCACATAGATCTTTTAAGTCTTTTAACTTTTTTTTATCAATTGGCAAAGAGGATTTATACAAAGGAGATACTTCAGTCTCTATATCCGAAATTTTACGGACACATCTTCTTATAGGCAGTTTTTTAAATTCGGGTTGTGAGAGTTGTGTTTTAAATAGAATTAACATCAAATTTTCCTTCCGATATTGAAACCATTTCACTTCTTGCCATTTAAGGTTTGTTCCATCGTCAGTCTAATTCTTATTAGTAATTAGCTTCTGACTGTATGATTTAAAATCTTTAAAATCACTAAAATGATTTTCTTTCACTACATATGGCGGATTTGTAGTTTTAGCTGTTCTGGCCACTGTATACCAGCCGTCAGGGACAAAAATATCAATGGCTTTACCTTTGTTCTCAATACAAGAATGTACACTGTCACACTCCATCTCGGAGTGGCCAGATTCCATAAATTTTTGGTTTATTATGCAGAGATTAGTAAAACATGACAGTGCCTTTATAAACATAGCTGACACTATTGAGTTTCTATTCTGTCCAGCTGCAGTATCTGAATAAAAAGTAATTTCCTTCACCTCTTGAGGTAATTTGGATATTAAATCCCACAGGCATGTGGCTACTTCTGAAGCACCCTTTGTCCCATTTATTTCATGCCACATATAATTTATAGCTTCACCAGTTGCTAAATTATATACTGTAAAATTATATGTTTTAAGCTTTCTTTTATAGTACAACTGGCCTATACTCAACTGAGGTGTAAGTAGTATTTTTTCCATATCCATTGTATATCCTCTGAAAGTTGGATCAATTTTAGCTCTTGCTTTATCAGCAGTTTTGTGATCTCTTGCTTCTTGTTTTCTTAATAAATGTAAGTCATAAGTCGCCCTTTCCTTAGTCTGATCACTTTCACTCTTATTTTTGAATATTGTGCAGTAGTCACACTGATCTTTTTTTGGCCTATGAAAGCCAAGATTAAATTCAGTAGTAAAAATCTTTTTATAAAATGATGAAGACTCTGGTGTTATTTCTTTTTCTTTGCAGAATTCGATATAATCTTTATAGAGCTTATTTTCTGAAAGCCCTCGTGGTAAGTATTTCCTTTGTGTTGTACTTCTACAGTAATGGGATTCTACCACTGGTATGGACTTAATGTGTTGTCGTATGTACTCCTTTCGCTCTTCAGATATTCTATTTGGTGCAGGATTCTTGCCTCTCAAATCTATATCAGTGATTCCAGTATCTTTTTTCTTGCTGAGAGCAGTATCAATTTTTTTACCAGAAATGTCTAAGGTGGCTAGGAAAAAGCATTTACAAACTTTGGTATTTTCATAATTTTTCTTTCTACATGGCAGAGTGTAAGCTCTTGAGAATTGCTTTCTAGACTCTTCACCTTCTTTTAGTTTGTATCGCCTTTTCGGTTGAATTTTAGATACATGGCTGTTTATAAAAGCCCATTTAGCCTGTTCATTTTGTAATTTAAAAAAGTCATTGAAAATAGCTATGCGGTCTTCCATTGTAAAATGTTCAGTACACTTATAATGACATTTGCAGTCAACTAACTTCACAGATTTTGCCCTTACAATTTTACCACTTTGAGAAAGGTGCTCTTTTCCCTGTAATCGTAATTTCTTCTGTGCATTTCTTTTCCAAGTGTCAGGTTGACACTTTCTCTTACGTGTGAGATTTTTTCTACTCACAGTATCTTGCTGAGTGTAATTTTCATTTACTTGCATAGTTGGCATCTCTAAGTCACTATCTGAATTGTTAATGGTATCTGGTATGTAAGTAGGGTCAACATCTTGATCTGAACCAGCAAAGGGATCCTGGTCTGAATTTTCACTGTGTGATTCACCTATAATAAAATGAGTTATTAATTATATTGTCATCAGAACTAAAGATGTGTACCAAATTTCAAATCTATCTGCCAACAAGATGTAGGTCAAAGTTCAATTACTATAATTTGATTTGACTCAAATAAATAAACAGGGTAAGCTTATTGTAACCATTTAAAAATATTATAACTTCTTCTCTATTGTTTCAGATGGAAATGCAACAACAAAATCATTCTGAATAAATTGATATAGACACTGTTGGCCTTATTAAAAGAAACAATTGGATTTTTAAATACTGCATAACTTTAGACACTGTTTTAATGTGATTATGTAACTTTTTGGAAACTTAGATTATTTTGTCAATTAACAATATACATTGTATTTGATATTACTTACTCATAAATATCAATCAAACTGTCATGACCAATACAAATTACAAATAATAATAAGTTATACATATTATATTCATAAATGAAACATAATAATGTAAGTCATAATCATAAAATTGTTTAAAAGTATATGCAAATATTATATTATACTATGGAATGTTTCCATAGTTAAACAGTTTATAAGAATCTTTTGTAATATAAGGCTGTGCAATTCATACCAGTTTCAACTGTAATTAGTGCATTGTCATCGGCTAAAGTCTTTAATATACGGTTTTGCTCTTGGCCTAGATTGATTAAACTATCATTATCCTTTTCTATTACTAAAGTATCTAAATCTGAAACTGATAAAAAAATAGATTGAAATTGATACAAACTTATATAAGGGATAAACATAAAAAACATGTATATTCTTTTAACCTTAATAAAAAAGGAAACACATCTTACCTGTTTTTATGGAAGGAAGAACATTACTATTTAATGGTATGGCATCATTTTCTAACAAATGGTATTCATTTTCGAGTGTATTGAACAGAGAATCTATTACTGTTTCAGTTAAGTTATCTGAAACTTAAAAGCAGTTATCAGTGGCAAAATCAGCTTAAAAATATAGAACTATTCAACATACTAGGTAAATAAAAACTTTAAGTACTTACTGGCTATAATTGATGGAGAATGAGGATTGGCATCAAGTGAAACAGGATCAGTCTCTGTTAAGGCATTGTGCTTCTCTGGTTGTGGCTTGATTGAACAGTTTTTATCCACTACATTTAAGTTTTCTGAACCTGAAAACAATATTATTATCATCTATAAAAGTAGCGTAAAATCCTTACCTTATAAATACATAGAAAATCAGTTATACAGACCGAGCCCTATAGTACTATTCAATAAAACAGAAACTTCAGTAGTTAGATATGTAACTACCATCTACTACAGCTTATACTTTTATTTCTTATTCATAAGTAACTCATGAGTTTCTCAGCCTTTTAGCAGCAACTAAAATATGATTTGGTAATTATTGTTTATAAACTATGGATGTTCGAAGCAAAGAATTTAACTTCAACTTACCTGATTGTTGCACAAGCTGTAACATCTTTCTGGCTCTGCCAGACCGAAAACCACCATCACCCATTTTGCTTCACAGTAAATAAACGATAAAGTTATAATCGAAACAAAAAGTTCCTAGTTTTATTTGTGAAAAACAATCAACAAGTTGGCGCTATATTGGCGCAAAATATTTGATAATTGATTGACGTTGACAGCCGTCAAACAGATGTCAAGTCATACATGACGTTTCGGCTTCGTTCAAAAACGTGTATGGTCTATGAGGGTTAGCTTTTTTCACAGTTTTTGTTTTTGGTATATTTTATAGAAGTGAAGATATCTAAGCAGATTAGGAGTTTCTTCCTTCGTAAAAAGTATTATATAGAATCAGATAGCTTTCCTTCACAATTCAGAGAAAAAAACGGTTTGAGATGGAATATCACTTAGATCTTTTCACTAGGCAAAATTTTGGTCTTTTCTGAACTAAAATGTGTTAATAGTTCTATTTACTGAAAAGTGTGGCTTAGCTCTGTTCACCACTAATACGACGATATGCTTTTGAAGAATAAAAGTATAGAGACAAAGCAAATTTTTTTACTTCATCTGAATATCTTATACCTTTGTTGCTTTTATCCGTATTCAATAGAGTGTGAATGTTGCTAAAATTAAATTTTATATTTTGTTCCACTTCTTAAAAATTTTTACATTTTTTCTTCATTAACAATAGAAGTGATTGCAAGTTTTTTAATCTTGCGTCACGCCTATTTAGCCTTTGTGATAAAAATTTTACCTTCCTCTTTAATTCATCTTCCACAGGACTAATACATTTAAAGGGTACTGTTTGAACAGCAACTTCTTGAATATTAAGACGGAGCTTCTTAGGTAATGTTATTTTAGCTTACCTGTGGAACGATATATTGCAACCACTGTAAGATTCACTTGGGCAAGTAAATACGCAACACTTTTTCACCATTTTAACTGCGGGGATGGCCTAAAATTGCTAATTATAATAATGTTTAACAATGACAAGCACACACGACAAGACCCTGTACATGACGCCATGACGCTTTACAGGGCTACCATTAAGAAAAATAAAATAGAGAAATAATATTTTTCACTTTTCTTTTAGACTTTATGAATATATTGAAAGTAATAAATGCAAGAATAATTTGTTGATTCACAATTGTTAAACAATATTTAAAATACACGTACTTATACTGAGTTTATGATCAGGTAAGATTTTAGATCAGGAACATTTTTTATGCTGGCAAGATGAAAGAACGAGACACACGGCCTCTCACGTTGCTATCTCTGTCGGCTCGGATTAGCCTCTGTGCAAGGAGTACAGAAAATTATACTTTAATACGTGTGAATAGTGTTCATTTTCGGAAATGCAATTTTTACGAGTTATCAGTCCTGTTTGTTATAGTAAATCCATGAAGGATCCCTTTAATTTAATTTTACTATTTTACCTACACTCAAAGTGCAAAATGTAACATAATATTTATTATGTTACATCTTGCACTTAGAGTGTAGAAGAAATGTAATTTGATGTTAAAGAAATGTATAACAGGTATTATTACATATGTTTAACATCAAATTAGTCTGTTTTTACTTTTTTGTCTCTTTAAAAGTTCCTAAGGGTCACCAGATATACAATTTCAAGTTGGCCGACTATCGTAAATGGCGTAGTTTCACAATTTAATTGGACAACTTTTTAATTTGTAAGTAATCAGAAAGTTTAGTTGTACAATTTAGTTGGATACTATGCGACTTAGTTGGCCAACTTGAAATTGTAAGTCTGTGGTCCGGTCGCTCTAAAAATGACTTATGTAGATAGCAAAGATAAACACCTGAAGTATTTATATTACACTTTCTACATAAACTAAGTACATGGATCGCTTTTTAAAATCACTAAGTAAATAAAACGACTGACATATTTTCAATTATTAAATGATTTATTTTTTAATTTTCTCACATATTTATTATATGCTTTATTTTGTATCATTGGTAACTGTCGATTTTTCAGTCGTATTATGTCTGTGCCCTTTAAAATTTTATTAATAATATTGCACCAATTCACAATCGAAAATCTAATTGTTAAAACAACAAATAGGTTCAGCAGTGTATCTTTGTGTTCGGTACAAGTAAAGAAAACAAATGAATATTTGGAATTGATTATATATTTTTTTTTTATAGAAATATTATCTTCTTCAGGATGGTTTTCCAAATATTCATTTGTTTCCTTAACAACTGTACCGAAACACCTAACTGCACCTTCAGATGGGTAGTTCAAACTATGCTTCGTTTTGTTATATTCTCTTTGTCTTATCCAAGTATGAATCGCATTTGGCTTTTGGCTAGTTAAGCAATTTTTGCAATTAGTGCAATTGATTTTAGACTTTTCAAAAATTTTTTGAACTACCCATCCAGCAGTGTAGGCCCGTGAGTGTACATTAATACGTTCCCGCCGGGCCTGTTCTATAATTTTTTCGACACTTGTTTCTGCTGACCTCGAAAGCTTCGGTCCGACACTATTTTTTATTTTTTCATTAAACAATGATTGTTAATTTACAATTTGGTCGGCCGGATCATCTTCACAATTGAATGAGTCTTGGTGAAATTTTATTATTCTAGTTATTAAAAGAGATTTAAATGTACAATTAAAGCTGTGGCAGGTAGGGTTATTGCTTCTATAATTGTAAGCTCTTGTAAGCCCAAAAAAATTTTCTATGGGATCAGAGTTAAAGTATCTCGGCCTCATTATTTTTATACTCTGATCCCTTAAATTCTGCCACAACCTTATGTATCTGTTAAGAGTTATTATAAAATTATTTAAAGATGGCACAGACTTCACCTTTCCTGAAGCATCGACAAATTTAATTTTTTCTAATTTTAATATAGCTTCTCTCCAAGAGTTGAGATGGGGCGATTTCGAAGTAACGGCAGACCGCAAAAATTTGCCTTTGCTATTTTTTGAATATGTGGTTGACCCGTTGACGCTGTCGAATAGCTGGTCGAAGAATAAAACAGTTTCTGCAGTATTCTTTAACGTCTCACTGACCGGTGTACCGTAGTGCGTGTGTTGCGTAGTGTGTTGCAAAAAAGAAGCATTTCTTTATGATTCTAGTAAAACTATTTTATGAGAACGAAGATCTAAGTTTGGGCATGGTAAGATGGAAAATAATAAATTAGATGTCATTATTTAAAATTGACATAGTAATTAAGCACTTCATTACCTGGTGTATCGTCCAAACTGCAAATTTGGACGATACATTCGAATGTACCGAGTCGGACATAAGCATAATATTATATTGGCCTTTCTTCACAGTTCACACATAACAGTATCTTGTTATAAAATTGATAATCAATGTTACATGAAAATATTTTAATACTTACAAAATTGTGCTGTAAGGTTAGTTGGGGTAAGGGAAATATACTTGATTTTTCAAATGTTATTTTGAGTTCTAGCTACTAATACTTAATGTCTTTTAATAGTTTTGATAAACGCAAAACATAGCTATGTATGTCAGCTTTCCATGATTGAATGACTTTTTAAGCTAGTTATAATGCTTTTAACCAGAAAATGCTAAATCGTTAGGCTACTTTTTTTGTTCCCTTTCCCTGTTTTTGGGGTAAGGGGAACAGTCTGAATATAATTATGTATAAATAGTAGTATAGATTATATACCTGCACGATTTCATTTTTTAATATTTCGTTTATCAAATTTGAACTCAATACTTATTGAAATACGAACTAAAATAGGAAATTTTGATTAAAATCGGAATTTGGGGTAAGGGAAACATACGAGTTCGAAACAGGGGTTGTCAACTAAAAACGAAATGCAAATTTTTAAATATTTATTCATACTAAACATACAATAGGCTCATATTAATCAGTCTCAATAGTTATTTTTGTTGCAGTAAGATTCCGTTATATTAAACAACGTGTTATTTAAATCACCTACTTAAAGTAAAATCACTTGAAATCTATCTACTAGGAACTTTACTTTGGCATTACAAGTTACTAATTAAAACATTTTCAACTTTGACTATTAACACTATGCAGAGATATTTAGAAGGACTCTACTGAATATTATAGGAATTTAAAAAACTATTTTAAAAATAAATTGGCCTCTTCGGCCTAATACAGGTTTAGGCAATTTTGTGTTAATGTCCAATGTTTTTATATTTACTCATATTAATCAGTCTCAATAGTAATTTTTATTGCAGTAAGATTCCGTCCTATTAAACAACATGCTATTTAAATTACCTACTTAAAGCGAAATCACTTATAAAATCGACATCTACCAACTAGGAACTTCACTTTGGCATTACAAGTTACTAATTATAACATTTTCAACATAGACTATCAAGTATCAACACTATGCAGAGATATTTAGAAAGACTCTACTGAATATTATAGGAATTGAAACACATTTTAAAAATAAATTGGCCTCTTCGGCCTATTACAGGTTTAGGTAATTTTGCGACGATGTCTTCTGTGTGTTTCACTTCAGAGATATCTTCCAGCACAGGGAAAGTAAAAATCGTTTCACCTTCTGCTTTTGATTTCTTTCTTGTGTATTTTACAACAGGAGAACCGGCGTTATTTATACTTAACACTACGCCTACATAATGTTTCACAGACTTTTTGGTGCAAAATTTTACCAAGACCCAATCACTCTCACAAAATGGCGCATTAGTATCAAAATTTTCCTTGTCAGCATAATTTAGATTTGCTTCACCATCTTCGTCATTACTCTCTCTCAGTACATTCTCCCAAAAATCGTTATCATAGCTATCTTCGTCATATTTTATTTCCATTTCACTTTCACTTGAAGTCGTTGAATATTTTGGTTTTTTTCTATATTTTGCTAGTGTCTTATTTTCCTTCTTCTTTATTTTTGAATTTTGTTTAACTTTATGTCCTGGATCTTCAAATTTTTCTGTTGTTATCTTTAATTTGTCTTGTTGCTTTGTTAAAACTGCTTTAGCATTTGTCTTACTCTTTTTTTCTTTTTTTTTCACTTCAGATATCTGCGCCTCTAGAGTTCTTTTATAAACATCGTCACGCGTAATAACTTCAGCACCAGTTGCCATTCGTTTTCTCTTTGTTTTAGAGCTTGTTCCTGCTTTAATTCTCATCAATAGTAAGTCCTCAAATGTGACAGTCCGGTTTTCAAGTATTTGAATTTTTGAAATTTGATTCGAAATGTTAATCGTATAGAATCTACGGATTCTGCATTGAGTTGGTTAGATCATCTAACACAATTATTTTGTGAATATTGTGGCATATGAAATGTACGAGTATTACTATTTAGCGTCGAGTCCATACTATTTCTACTTTTTTTGGACGTTTGATTCGAAATGTTAATCGTATTAGAACCTACAGATTCTGCATTGAGTTGGTTAGATAAGCTAACACAATCATTTTGTAAATGTTGTGACATATGAAATGTACGAGTATTTAGCGTCGAGTCCATACTATTTATACTTTTTAAAGAAAGCGTGAGCAACGATTTGGGTTCAGATGACTTTTCATTTATCATTGGGTCAGTTTGTTTGGATGTGCCAGCGCGAGGCTCTTGCAAATTTGTGTATACAGAAATCAGGTACTGGTCACAGAGCTGCATGTCAGAGAACGGCTGCTTAGTTGGGTCTTTAACGAAATCCGTTTCATTAGAAGTTGATTTTAGCTTCCATTCTCGCAGAAGAATTTGATTAAACTTATCTTCTGAGATAGCATTTTTGTTTAAGGGGTATTCCCGCTTTACGAAAACCAGCTGCAGCTGCAATTGGCTGAGATGTTGAAGCTTCAAGATTATCGTTGCGTGAAAGGTAGTTAGTATCCGATACCGCAGAAGGCACAGAGTTATTATCTGTTTCTTTGCTACTACTATTAGCGCTGCTAGAACTATCCGATGATGTGCTGCTGGAACTATCCGATGATGTGCTCGAACTTGACGAACTAGAGGAAGTAGAAGAGTGAGGTCTTTTCCTTAAAATGGGGAATCAGTGGACGGTGAGTACCCTTCTTGGCAGGTAAAGTGTAATGCAAATCCTTATCAGAGTCATCAAAATCGGTACCTTCGCTGTTAACTGGTGAAACGAAGTATAATGGTCTCACCTGCGATCTAGTTAACATAGATTGTGGCGATTTTGAGTTCTCTCCTAACCCTCCATTGTGATTCCGTAAAAAGTCTCCAATTGCTTTAGTGATTGTTAAAGGGGTGTACTGTTGCGGCTCTATTTCCATATCATTGTTATCTAGTTCATTTGGCAAAAAATCTGTCATCGTGGGGCTCGTAGGTGTCCGTGTACTCGGTGTGTTTTTGTGAAGCTCCAGCTCGTTATCGCTGCCTACTGGTTCATTTAGCATAAAATCTGTCATGATCGTGGGGCTCGAAGAAGGTGTCGGTGTTCGCGGTACATTCTTGTGAAGCTCCAGCTCGTTTTTTTTGCCCACTGGTTCATTTAGCATAAAATCTGTCATGGTCGTAGGGCTCGTAGAAGGTGTCGGTGTACGCGTTACATTCTTGTGAAGCACCAGCTCATTATCTTTACCCAGCGATTCATTTGCTACGGCCTTTTTTAATGCTGTGGTGCTCGTTGAAGGTATTGGTATGCCGTCTTAGGCTTCAACTGTACATTATTGCAATCAAATTAATTTGAACCACCTTCCATAGCCTTTTTCAGCAACAGTAGACCACGACCCTTCATATTCTGAAAAAAGAAACATACAATTCATACAAAGCCACGAAGACTAAAGTAACTCAAAAAAACAGCCATAACTCTAAGTCGATACCTTCTTAATATTTTTTTGTGTTTACTAGGACAAATACAACTACATCACAAAATATTCCTATTATCAAATAATCCATAGCAACTATAGTTACAATAATAAAGACGATTTTCAATTAACCAGCAATACAAGAGTAAGTCAAACATTACGAACTATTTTCAACAATATTAAACCATTTACAGTTAATAAAAAAAAATACATAGATAAACAAACACTCCACTAAATCAAAATATTCGAAGATTTGGCCTTAGTTCATCACAAGTTTAACCAAGAAGACCCGAGTCACTAAAATTAATTCACAACTCAAATCGCGTTTAATCACGAATAGACGCCCAATCCAAAATAATCCGTTCTTAACGTGTACTAATAGCACCTTTCCCTTCGGCTGAAACGTCGCAACTCGTGATGCGTTAATGTTGTTAGCGGGGGGTGTGGGTAAAGCAGGTCAGCAATACTAACTTAAAGCGCCATCTTCATTTTGTTTATGGAGTTATTTTTACAGGTGTCTTTGGAGATTATGTAGTTTTTAACGCAGATTCCCGCTATGGTAATAACTCTTTTTCGAATTGCGTGAGTCTTTAACTAGGTGTGCGATATATTTTTTATTTTTATTCGTTTTAACAATTATAATTTCTTTAATATTTAATTTATTGAAAAATAATGCCATTTCTTTCAGCAAATCGTCTCGCGAGTTTACTGATAAAGAACCGTAAAATATGCCAACTTTGCCAGCTTTTTTCGAATAATTTTAATTCATGTAAAAAAAATGTATAGAAGTGCAAGTTTTGTGTCGCCATCTGCAACTACAAGGCTATGTGCAGATGTAGGAATGTCAAAAACATTACTTCTCTTCATTTAATTCAATTTATGATTAATTTTCATGCCGGGTAAAGTTATCTGGACTTTTAGCCAACATTGCCCACCTTGATTTTTCACGCAAATATGAACTTTACGCAGGTGGCATCAAAATCCAGTTAAATAATTTTGGAAAAGATGGCGTTTACTGTAAATGAGGAGGTTCTTTTCAAAACTTGACTATTCCACTTTTTGGATCTTTGTATAATTTAAAGAAATATAATTTTAAGAACAGAGTTACATGTTTAACATAAAATGTTGGTGAATTATAATATACAACAAGAATAGTGATTATTTCGTATGAGTTTCAAAATTTTAGCATTATTATAATATTGAATAAATCCAGAATCTTAAAATGGAATAATCAAGTTTTGACGAGGCTGATTGGAATAATCAAGTTTTGTTATGTGTTCTATAGGAATAATCTAGTTTTGATTCAAACCATTATGGATTAATCTTATTTTGTTCACATTAATTTAAAATCGTTCTTTACTAAGTAATATTTTATTTCACTAACCTCATTTTCATCTTGAAATAAAATAAATAAAACTAATGCAATATTAAAAAAATGTTTTTTATTTTATACTTACTTAAATTCTAACAGCCGTTTCATGTTCAAGGCAATCACATTGTTCATCATTGTCACAAGCATCTTCTTCATCACTATCAGAATAATTATTGCAACCATTTATAATATTGACATACCAGGAGAGCTCCTGGTTTTCTGCCCAATTTTCACCAAATTGTTTCACAAGCAGGTTTCTTACATCATTTTTCTTTTT
The DNA here is from genome assembly GCA_963565745.1 of Phengaris arion. Lineage (NCBI taxonomy): Eukaryota > Metazoa > Arthropoda > Insecta > Lepidoptera > Lycaenidae > Phengaris > Phengaris arion. Next base: position 1,965,226 of record OY751444.1, on the reverse strand, counting down.
TAAAGTCAGGTGTTTTTCTATTACCAATTCGGTTAAATCAAGATTAACCCGACTTGTTTGTCGTTTAAAAAGGGTTAATTTTGTATTATTTTCGACATCCGATATAAACATGTAATTTTCAAAAGTTTTAATGTGACATTGACGTTGGTTTCTTTTATTAATAGTTTTAATAAAAGTTATTCTTTTTAAATTCTGTATACCTGTAACTTTTTTGTAAACTTTTTCCAACTCTTTAATATTATATAACTTCCAATCAATTCCTAATTTTTTTACTGTTCCAAACTGAGAGTAATATTGTATGTATTCTTCTGAGGTTGTTGTAATTGGATGACACTTGAGTTCCTTTTCTACACGTCCAAAAACCCTGTCAGCGGGTAAGAAGCTATGTCCTCTGACTGGGAAAAATAATTGTATTTTTTCTACATTTTCTGGTGACAGCTTTTGGAGCCAAAACAATAGTAAATGCACAATATGGGAATTTTTGTTTTGGCCCCCACAGCCATCACAAAACAACCTGATAGTATGAATACCGTCAAAATCATGAGTTTTTAAAAAATCAAGTAAGGCAGAACCAATTTCTATTGCGCCCCTATTTGCTTGTACTTCAGTCCAATTATAGAAAATAGGATTTAATGTATTTTTTGCTACAATGCAAAATACATAAAAGCTAATCTGTCTACTATAAAATGCTTCTTGAATCGGAGTGCGGGGGAGCGGCTGCACCTGTTGCAGATCAAAACAGAATGTTAAAGAACCTTCTTGTTCTTCTTTCATTAAGTCATAAAATGCTCTTGCCCTTTTGCTATGGATTCTTTTTTCAGTCATTAAATTTACTTTTTCCGTACCTGTAGCTTTTTTTATTTTATTTTTTAGCAATGTACAATAAGTACATGCATCTGACGATGGAGACTGAAACCCAATGTTAAAGTTTTTTATAAACACTGATCTGAAAAAAGATTTTTTAGCTCTGAATGAAATCTCTACTGTATCATTGTACATTTTTCTTAGTTTAGCTATACTTAGTTCTGAACTTAGGTATATACGCTTGGATTTTGACCTATTATAATGGGATTCAGCAGCTTCAAACTTATTAATAAAATCAATAATCTTCTGCTTGACATGTGCTGACTTCTTGCTTTTTCGGTCTCCACCTCTATTTTCTCTTATCACATCCCCATTGCCTAGTCTTTTCACAAGAATATCCACTCTTCCTCTGTTTAATCCTAAGGCGTTTAAAAAAAATCTCTTGCATACTCCCTTAGGATGACCATTTTTCAGTAGAAAAAAAGTGGCAGATTTTTGCTTAGGTCTGGGTTTCTTGGGAGCTGTTTTACTGTTACGACGACGAACAGGTTCATATACCGAAATTAACCTCGACAAATAAGCATCCTGCTCCACTTTGAATTGGTTTTTGTACAATGCCTTACGATTTTTCAAAATATCTCGCCTTGCGAATTTGTTGCAATGAAATTTGCTCTTTTCGCTATGATTACAAGGCTTCTCAAATGCAAGTGCACATGGGTCACAGTCCGAGTAGTCCCTGAAGCAAAAATATAGACCAGGTTTATAAAAAATTACATTGAATTAACGCATAATCACAGAAATTTTATGACAATAGATTCGTAGCTAAGTTTAAACACAAAAACTTACTTCGTTCGATTTTGTCGTCGGCGCTTTCTACTTCTTGAACCTGTATTAATATCTTGTACTGTTGTTTGACACTCCATTTCTCAATTATTTTGATCCTCGAAATGCAGAAAACACAATTCGCAACACAAAAGGATAATAAACTGCAACCATAGATAATACAATATAATATAGAGAACTGCAACCAGTGTTGCCAACTCAGCATAGAGTAAAACTGTAGATTTGCTTGAAAAAAACTGTAGAAAACTGTAAATATAAAATTAAAAAACAGTAAATCTACAGTTTTATCTTATATTATATTTTGTATAATTGTATGAATGGAATACATTATATGGAGGGTATTAAAAATAAGAAAACTCGTATAATTATCAAAATTTTAATCAAATTAAATGTTGTCACATTTCAAGTATCACTAGCTACTATGTTATTTTCAATTTCTAAGTCTTCCTGATTTTCCGTTTCATTTTTATTTTTATTGAATTCGTACATATTTTTATTGAATTTTTTTAAATGGTCATTTGTCACATTGAACTCGAAACAATTATTAATTTCTGACTTTGTGTGCAAGGTACCTTTTATTGTGGTCGTAGAAAGTTTATTTCTTAGTTTGGTTTTCATAACATTAATGCTCGAAAACAAACGTTCTACCGTAGCGGTACTGTGCGGCAAACATAGAAGCTTTCTGGTTAAAGTCGATAATAGTGGAAACATTGCAGAACCGTCGCCTTTTTTTAATTTGGAAACATTCCACCAAAATTCCTCTACATTAGGCGTATCAGTCTTATCAAAATTTAAATTGATATTACGCAGACTTCTCCATTCTCTATCTAATTCTGTTATATTTTCTGGACAAATACCTGGGAAATAATACAACATCTCAGAAATTGAAGTTATACGTTTTTGGGTCAAATCATGACCTAAAATCGCTTCTGGGTTCAACATCTGTAAACACTTCAGTGCCAGACGTTCTTTATCATCGAAAGGAAACCTTTGTTTGATTTGGACTAATGCCTCAATGTAAAATTCTTTACATTTTCCGTAAAAATTTGTCAATTTATCGTCGTCCAATTCTTGAGTGTCTTTTTTCAATCGAATTAAATTTGGTACCATTCCTCCAACATATGTTTCCATTAACGGTAAATGGATCTGCTCGTCATTTACATCAACACTTAATATTTTCTTTTCTTTGGCATCTAATATATCTTTGGTTTTGTTTATCTCTTCTCCTGTCAGTTCTAAATAAACCGGTTGTATAAAGCATTCTAAAATTGTCACATATGCTGTGTAGACCTGATTATATAATGAGTACAACTTTGGTTTTTCTGTTTGCATTTCTTTATTCAAATCTGTGAATATTGGTAGAGCAAATCGCAAGAATTCCAAGTATAATTCGGTTGTAGGTTCCATGGCTTTTGTTAAAATACTTTGGGCAGAAAGTAGACGATCTGTAAACACTGCTGATTGGAAATATAATTTTATAGCTGGCAGTTGTTCCAACAATCTATTTACAACATCGTTCAATGATAGCCATCTGGTTTGTGAGGGGTGCAATATTTTATGTGGTTTTATATTTGTAAACGCCTGAAAAGTTTTAAAATCACCGATGCGTTTAGGTGAATTTTGGATGTGATTGAAAACTTCACGGCAAAAATCTTCGAGACCTCTCGGTAACTTTTCACAAGCGCGAGATGCACAAAGCGCAAATGAATGACATATACATTTCATGGTGAAAAGATTAGGTATGTCATTCTTCAAATTAGTCATCATGGAGTTATTCCCACCGAACATGACGTTGGCGCCATCAGACGCAAATCCCAACATATTCCTCTTGTATGGAATTTCTTTCTCATTAAAATATTCGATAGTTTTTTGGTACAAAACTTTAGCTGTGCCATCGGTGATTGGTATCAGAGTTAGAAATTTATCTTCTACTTTATAATTTGTGTTGACTAACCTTGCTATTAAAGCTAAATGCTTGATTGTTGATTTATCAGTGCTCTCATCTACCAGCAATGAAAACTCGTTTTCCCTTAAATTTTTTATCAAGTTTTCTTCAGCGGTTGTTCCTGTCACATTTACTACAATGGCTCTTGCTTTTGTTCGGCTCATAGACATATATTCAGCAGTTTTTGAATCTGGACACACCGATTTTATTAAATTAGTCAGATGTGAGGCAACATTAAATGCAAGGTTATGTTCCGCAATAAAACATGCTAGTTTAATTTCGCCGGCTTTTGCCATTTGATGTGGATCTTGTGATTTTGATGTTGATGGGAACAAAGATGTGAGCTTAGGTTGCTTTTGTAATTTTTTACAGTTTGCTACGTGCTTTGATGAATTTTTATGTCGAATCAATTCTTGAATTCCGCATTTACGATCACAGTCACATGCAGAGCAGTAAAAATAAGTGTTACCTTTCTTACTTTTTACGAGCCATCCACTAAAATTTTCGTCATTGAGCCAAGAGTCAACAAATTTTTGCTCATATCTCACTACTTTCTTCTTTCTTTGTGGAGATTTATCAACATCTGATTCATCACTGCAACTATGCATATTCGTTAATATTTGCTCAACTCACAACGTCACACAATAAAAAAGAATCTAATCAGATAAGGAATGAACTAGATAATGACGTATAAATTATTGTTTCAAACGAAAAAGTAGTTACGGGGAATCCCCAGTAAAAATAAAAACGCAAACCATAGAGAATGTCGGTAAAATATTGCCGGAACGACCCACCACTAACGCCATCTATTAAAATATCATCTGACTATTACTTTCGGTGCGATAGTAGCAGGTTTTACTGAAGCTGACTTAGTGTACAGACAAATAAAATAGATGACGCTAGCATCTTGCATAAAAACTGTAGAAAACTGTAGATTTCGAGGCTTAAACTAAAAACAGAGAGGATCTCCTAAAAACTGTAGATCTACAGTTAAAACTGTAGGGTTGGTATCAGTGACTGCAACTGACCGCGACAGACAAAATTTTTGACAAAATAATTTACGTCACTCACTGTCAAGCTATGAGATGTCAAATAGGATTTTTTTAAACGTTTTACGGCTCTGGGTTCTTGCCCTTTCAAGCCTGACTCAACCTTTCAAAAACTTGGCAGATTTAGCACCAATGAGAACATAAAAACTTTAAAAGTTTAAACTACCTGAAAAATATGAGGAAAAAACATGTTTTGTTACAATTTCTAGTAATAAAAAAAATATCTTCAGGATTAATCATGTTTTGTTGCAATTTTAAAATCCTTATTTTGAACATGTTAATTCGAAGAGGAATAATCTACTTTTGTCGAAATCATGCGTTTTGAAATGTTTTTTTCTAGTGGATTGATCACGTTTTGTTAGGATTTTGTTTTCGATGTATATAGATTTCAATGTTACCAACTTAAAAAAAATAAAAAATCCACTTTGGTCGCAAGTGGAATAGTCAAGTTTTGAAAAGAACCTCCTCAAATATTTAAACGATATCGTGAATAATATCCTACTAAATTGACTGGGCAATGTTCCCTTTACATTTTTTTCCTTTTCCATACAATTTACACTTTGGTCTGTAAGAGTACTAGGGCTGCCACATATCTATAAAATGACTTAATTTTCTTTTACATTACTATCAGGAATATATTATAAATGTAGTGTTTAGGTAAACAAAAAAAAACAAAATGACACTAATTTATGAATTAATATGTAACGTTTAATAAAAATCTTACTTAAAAAAATGTAAATAAACAATTTTTGATTTTCGTGTACATAATAGGTATATGAAATACAAATTAAGTTTAATTAATACGTGTAGATATACTGAAATAAAACTATAAGATTTTTGGATCATTACTATCCAAGAAACTTATAGTAGGTACCTACTTTACCCTATCACCAAACCACTTATAGCTTGACCGCTGTAAAGTTGACCCTCCCGATGGAATGCGGGACGCGGGGCGGGAGGTATGCACGGGTACATACGGCATTGTGGCCACAGAGATTTATCTCGAGATATCTCAAGATAAATCTTCGTGTTATTGTTTAGGTGAATGATTATAATTGACAACAATCATAAAATATTCAAAATTTTAACATGGCTTTTTTATTATTTTATATGAAAGTAGACTTAAAATAAGGCGACACGTGTTTTTTGCTTTTTCAAAATTATGTTTTTAAGATACCTAAAAAATAGATTTTAATCCTTCGTATTCTAAAGAGACGTAAGCGCCAAGTGACGTCATACTTACGCCTGAACGGATAATATTCCATTGCAGTTTACAAAAGAAAAAATATGTCAATTGTCAATGTAAGTTTGTTACGTTTATGACGTCTCACGTCTGTCAATGTCATCGTCAGACGTCAACCTCTACGCGCCTCTCTTCCGTATTGTTTTTTCGAAATTATTTTAATCTCTCTTGTCTTCTCTGTATCTTTATTCCATATCTAATATTATAAATTATAATATAGTACCTAATAAAAATGAAAGTTACCGACGGATTCCAAGTTGCCGACAGCAGAAACTTGCCAAAAGTGAATTATCCGATGTTACTAGAGTTTATGCATGACAACGACTGTTATAACATGGCTGAAACCCGTGGTGCTAAGGATTTACTTGCATCGCGGGAAGCCTATGTGGACACAGCTATCGGATACGTTGAAATAAAGCGCGAGAAATATATATGCACTGTGCAGTGTAGGGTAACTCCCGAGCACAACGTTAAATCAAAGCTTTATCAAGTGATGTGTAAAATCGACGAATCGTTAGAAAAGGTAACAGAAGTAGTGTGCAATGACTGTGTGGCATCTGCAGGGGGTTGTAAACATTCAATTTGCTTTGTAATTTGGCTTATTAAACGGTCTGATGAACCATCAGTGACTTCCACAGAATGTTTCTGGAATAAGCCCAAACTTGCTGGAGCTGTCGGTGATAAGAAGTTTATAATGGCGAAAGACATCGGAAAAACAAAGGTTCTGGCTGAAAATATTGATTCACCTATTACTTTAGAAATGTTTTATAATGAGTGCAAAAGGCGCAAAATAAAAACTGGCATGATATTAGATTCTACCGCAAACCCTCGATCATCTTTAAACAACTATAGCATTTTCAACATAATGCTGCAATTCCTAAATGAAATAAATGATCACAGTTATAATAGTTTTAAAAGTTTTTCAAATAATCTTGTTACACCTGAAATTGTCAAAAAAATTGCAAAAGAGACAAAGCTCCAAGCCAGTTCTAAACTTTGGCACTGTATGCGCCACGGTAGAGTCACTGGTTCTAGAATATATGAGGTTGTAAATTGCAACACTGAGGATGGAACTTTGGTTCAAAGCATTTTAGGCGGCTACAAAGTTCCAGAAACAAGGGCAATAAAAAGAGGAAAACTGTTAGAAAAACAAGTTCTTGAAGTACTACAAAGAGAGTTTGGAGCTATTAAAAATACAGGATTAATATTAATTACTCCTATTATTGGAGTTTCACCTGATGGAATTTGTGATTATTTTGTGGTTGAAATTAAATGTCCTATGACTGAGAAGACTATGAAAAATTATGTAACTGATCATAAAATCAAAGAAAAATACAAAGCGCAGATAATGGTGCAAATGAAAGCAGCAAATAAGACAAAAGGTTTGTTTTGCATCGCAGATCCAAGCTTTGAACAAACAAAACTAATACATAAGTACTGGGTAGACTATGATGAGTTATATGTTAGAGTGTTGATAGATGCTTCTGAAGAGTTTTGGGAAAAATATATATTTAAAAGAATTTTAGATAGTGCAAAATAAAAAACTAAAATATTTAGTGTTAATACCACCTATATAAAATTGATTAATTTTATTTGTTATCAATAATAGGACTATGTAAATTTATCAATCCACATGCTATAATGACCACATAGTCAGTATGTTGGACTAATTTATTATTGACAACTGAGTGTGGCTTTAAAAGTTTGAACAGTCTTACTCTTCGTATAACTCTCTCAACATGAACACGAAGACTGGCAATAATTTTGCTTTTAATGGCTTCCTGTTTTGAAAGCTGCACACCCTTTGAAACACTGGGTGGCCGAAGAGTTTTATATTATGATTACTTAGTAATACATCAATATGCTTAAATCCTCTATCTGCCAGAATAGTACAGCCTGGTGGAAGAACATCTAGCAATCCATTTTTTTCCACGATAACAGCATCAGATGTACGACCACCAAACCCAGCTGATACAAAGTTAACAAAACCATGGGGAGTTGTTGCTATTAGGTACTTCAAAGTGTTAGCATTTTTGTATTGTGACCATGTAAGGGCCTGGTTGACAGGATTTGAGGGTTTTTCTATTTGTATTTCAAAACAGTCTATGATGCAATATATATTTGAATATTCCTTAAGTGAAGTGAAGACAGCTGGTAAGTTTCTTTTTACTTGATATAAACTAGGACAAAAAATAAATTGTTTAAAGTATTGAAATAAGATATACAAAGTTTTGAAAAACATTCTCCATAAGGTTGACAATGAAACCTCAAACATATCAGATATTTGGTAAAAGGTTGTGTTATTTCTTATTTTATATAATGTCACAATTATATTAAAGGCTTTTAATTTAAGATTACTTTCTAAATACTCAATTAACCATAAATATGTTTGAGGGAGTCCTAAGTAATTAAGAGGTTTTCTTTTAATAAGGTCAAGCATAAAACTTCTGCCATGAAGAGTTTTACTGACACAGACTTCTGATGAGACTTCTGAGATTTCAGCATTTGAGGTAGTACTGCCTTGAGTTGAAGGTAATTCTTCGTCATTTACAAAATGTTCATGAACAGTAGTAGGTTTTCTCATTTTGTTTTTGTGTATCGTACAAGAAGTGGCTCTATCTGATGTCTTTGGCTTCACTTGTATTCCTTTAGATAATTTGCTTCGATTAGCATTAGGCGTTGGTGGATTCCAGTCAAGGGACACCTTGTCTACATTTAATGAAGATGTGCTTCGCCGAGGTTCACTAATATCATCCAAATTTGGCCTCAGGAACTGTGGTAATCGTGGTTTCAATATAGGCCGTCCTTTCCCTGCCTTCCAATATTGAAAGTTTTCTAAATCATCTTCCAACTGAAAAAGAGAAGTTCTTTTAAATCCATAGATATCTAAAGTTTGACTAAAAATTAAATGCTTACAGTGATATGAATAATAGTTGCATTAGGGCAATATAATATATAATAATTAATAATACACAGGTAAAGGTACATGCTGAAGGTATGCTTATATTAATTAGGTTTGATTTAACTTTGTAAGTATCAATTTATTACTTTTACTAGGATTTTTATCTTTATTTCTATATAAAAAATATTACACATTGTATTAATAAACTTAAAGTATAACCTAATATAAAACTAAAACCTACAAAATAAAAAAATACAATATAACCTATAATTATCTATAAAAAGAAAAAGTATACTTTTACTTACATTTAGATGATCTTCACATATGTATAAAACACGCTTTGGACATGTAATAGATAATGCATTGCACCATTCTTGCTTCGTCGACACAGGCAACGAAAAAAACGATTTCTTCGGAGCAATCCTAGAATTATTCTTGCAGATAGGTACACAACAATATTTTGGGTCCTTCATAGGCACATACACGGTATTTTTTTTGTTTTGTGCCATTGTAATCCAGTTAAATTTTACTAAGACAACTCTCAGAAGTATGATATAAAACTTGTGATAATATTGGTTATTTTGGTTTGGTTATTTTTTAGCGTAGAGAGAGTATAGGTATAGAGGAGCTAATAGCGTATACAACGTGAAAGAAAAAATGTCATATACATACTTTGTAGCTATGTATATTACAAATAGTATTGCTACTAGGAAAATTTTCCCGCATAATGTGGGTAAAATAATGTACTTAATACTTACAGCAGTCCGTTCAGATATTTTGCGACCTTTTATGCCGATAATATAAGGATCATGCACAGAGAAACTCTGAGATACAGCTTGGTAAAAAAGAGTATGACGCGATGACAAGTAGAACTAATAAATTTTTTGACTTCTTCTATCCATATTAGATTAAAATGGCATTATACTATATTTATTTATTATATGTATTCACATATATTTAAATGAAATATACCATTAAAATTTATTATGGCTAAAAGATGACACAGTCGAAAATGTTTTTAGTTTCTCCTGTCACCGCGTTATACTCTATTTTGCCAAATTGTAAATTATCTATGAACGGACTATATTAAGGGCCCGCGAGACGATCACACGGTTTGACTCAAACCTTACGTGTTTGATGCAACCGTTTGACGTCGGTTTGATCGGTTTATCAAACGGCACTGTTCAGTTTCACTGTCACTTCACTGTCCAACAAAAAAAAGTTAAGTAATTCCATTAAATGATCTTTAAATCCGTACATGTTTGACAAACCGTTCAAACCAGCTTTGTAAACGATAAAATTGGTTTAACTCAAACCAAAATTTACGTGTTTGAGTCAAACCGTTTGATCGTCTCGGGGGCTCTTATATATTTAGATAATTTGAGCATATGATCTATTGTTTATGTAAAGACGTTTAGGCAAAAGTATAATTAATCATAAAAAGGAATTGTACATACTATATAAAATACATTGCGTTCTTTGAGGCGCTGACGTCATTAACCTCACAGAAACAGGTGATTTCAAGAGGGAGCTGAATGTCCTTAACAGCGCCGTAAAGAGCGTAATGTTATTTCATTCAATTTTTTTTTCGAATCTTTCATTTTTTTTGGAGCCTAAACGTCTTGACATAAGTAGTAGGTTATTATGACCAAAATATTCGTACCTAATTGATTTAGAACAACCTTATATTTAGGATGTTTGACTTACCAGAAATTACCGGATCCGACTGCTGGAGCCACGCTTGCATTGTGTTTTGACGAGTTAGTGAGGATGCCGGAGCCCAAAGAGGCTTGAGGATTTTAAGGACCTGGAACGCACTTGTAACAATCTCTGGTGTTGCGGTGTAAAATTGTATAGCATCAGATTGTGCGCTGCTCGTTTACGATCGTTACATAATAATTATAAGATATTTCTTATGTTAGTTGATAGACATTCCAGCCTGAAACACTTAAAATAATAATTGCAACCAGATTATCCGTGACTGTGAAGACAATTAAAACTGGCAATCTTGACACCAGGGTTTATCTAACCCTTTATAAATTATGACGAAACAGGTAAACCCTGGTGTCAAGATTGACAGTTTCAATTATCTTCCCAATCACGAATTACCTTGTTGCATATTATATGTGATTCGGCCTGGAATGTCTATAAACTAACGTGAGAAAATTATGTGTTAAAAGGAAGGTAAAACACACCGATATATTATTTCCATATTTACTATAGTAAATATACAATAATAATATCAGATCTAAGTGAAAACAAAACCAATTTTTATTTAATAGTTTATTATCGCGCTGAGTTGCTACTGGCCTTTAAATAGAATTAGTTTATTATAGAATACTCTTACGTTATCAGTTTTTTCGGATAGTTTTCGAGTTGCGTGATGAATACGAACTTTTAAATATTTTATTATTACAGCCTTAATCAACAGCGAATAATGACAGTCGATAAACGACTTGCTAGAAAAATGAGGTTCGCGAGAGAATAATCTTAATCCCAAACAACAATTCAAACACTCTTGTGTAAGGGTAATTAAAATATTTTTCTTGTTAATGCCTCGATTTTTGCGAAATATTATTTCACAAAGTTCACAAATTTTAATCACATCAAACGTGGGATAGCAAAGTCCTCCTTTATCTTTTTTTAATTGAAGGCTTGGGTATTTTGTATTTGAAATGATAGCGGATACGCAATCTTCGCACTTAAGCTCTTCTTTCAACTTGCTTACAATAAATCCAGCAATGTATGTAATTATGTGTTTCGAAAATTCAGTCAAAATACTTGGATCGCATAAATAATCGTGATCTTTCATTAAAAAAAATTCCGTTTCTCTGGTATTGACATCTAAGTTATCTGTTAATCTACTTTTATCTGATGATCTATTTATTGCTTCCACAGGTTTTGTTAGAGTTAATATGTTAATATGTTGTAAAGGAATACAATTTCCTGACGTTATATGTTTTATTTCGCCATGTACTAACATTCTTTTGAAAGCCGATTTAAATTGTCTTGCTGAGGGGTTATTGTTGAATCCACCTTTGGCCCTAATAGAACTGAAAAAATATTCTAAATGGTCCTGACTTAATTTGTAGGTGCTCAGAAATTGAAGATTATTATTATCAACTAAAGATTCGTATAAAAAAAATATACTTTTAATGCAAATCAAAAATCCCAAGAATCCTGTTTTTCTATTACAACACATTACGTTCTTATTTCCTAATTTCAAATGTTTAAGGTATATAATCATTTCTTCTAAGAAAGGCTTTATTTCAAAAAAATTATCGTTCGAAAGGGGTTTTTTATAAGCGTATGCTTTTAAATTTCTTGAATTCATTACATCAAAGAGATTATTAATTTTTCTAATAAAATCAACAGTTCCAGCAGAGTTCTTAAAAGTGCTAATTTTGAGTTCTGTACAACAAAATTCAATAGCATTTGCAACAGAATCACTCATGACTTGTGCAGCCAACTTGACTTTCATTATCTGTTTGCAAAAATTTATATGTGCTTTATTTAATTTATTTCCTAAGTGCAACCCTTCATTATCTTGGAGCTCAACCAGAGATTTTATATGTTCCCAGGATACTATCTGACCTTGTGGATCAATAATTGGCCCCTTTTCTCCCAAAGTATTTCTTATTAATTTCAGCATATGTGATGGGTCTGGAAATATAGCTATCTTGTTATTGCCGACAGTGAAACAAGGATCAATATTTTCATCTGCCAAGTTGCAACCTAAAACTTTCGCCATGGCAAAATTTGTAGGACAACCATCAAAAGTAAGGGAAATAATATCGATTCCACAATCTTCGCATAATAAATTTATACAAGTAGTAACCAAATTAGCTTTTTGTTCTGCACTTATTCCGTCAATCAAAAAATACCCCAAAGGAATTTTCCAAGACCCATTCACACATGTTAGCATAAAAGTCAGTGCATCTTTAGCTAGTTGATCGTTATCAACATTATTGCCAAAATTAACGTATCCTATACAATTTATACCATCGAAATCTAAGCCTTTTCTGATTGCCATTTCGTCAAAACTAAGGGCACAATAAGTTTTGTGTGATTTATTTTCTTTTTTTTTAATTTCATGCAACATTTTAATTGCGTTTATGGATTCTTTGGAAAAACCGGGTTCTCCATCGATGCACTGGTACCATCGTGACAGCGTACGCGGGTGAGGCAAACAACTGTTAAAGGTTTCTCTTACAAAATGATAAGCTTTAGGACTAATATAATGCAGGCTTAAGGCAAATTTTCGTAACTCTGGCGTATATTTCCGTTGTGTTGATTCTTTACATAAAACCTTTTTTAAAAAATCCCTGTTTGTGACGTCTATTGATGATAACAAATCAGCAGTTTCTTGGTTAATCAAGGAACAAGTTTTCAATTCTTCAATAACATTAGTTAGATCAGCGGTTTTTTTCTGTAAACGCCATGTCTTGGATCTTAATGCGGCAATTTTTTTTTTTCTATTTTCGCCTATAATTGTTTTTTTCGCTAGTTTTTTTATTAGCTTTTGCTTTCGCGGCGTTATTTCACTCTTCAATGCTGATTGTGTCTCTTGAGCCTGGAATAAAAAAAGTCCTTGTTAAACTACACATAAAACCTCAAAAAGGTCACTCATTGAAGAAACATGTACAGTTATAATACACTAGTATTGTGTATACCTTGTGAAGTGAGACTCAAAAATAATTTCCCATAAACGAAGTAATTTCCCTTTAATTGTTGTTATTGTTAAACATCATACAAAAAAATCAACTTACTGAAGTGCTTTCAATTTCTATCTTCATAGCAACTTCGGCGGGAAAAGTTGTTGAGGAACCACCAAGCTGCAAAACAAAAAATATTTTTAAAAATTTATCACTTTAATGATATGTCATATTCTCGTAAAATATCATAAATAGTATTATGTTAGTACTTGTTTTAGATGTGTAATGTAAATGTAATGTAAGAACATATTGTAATAGCAAAGTTATATACCAATTGATTAAATATTATTTATAGTAAAAAAGGGGTAAATACCGATAGTTCCTTTGTTTTTATGCTCGTAGCGTAAGATTCACATTTAGAGGTACTCTCTTGATCAACAGTTTGGTTTTGTTGATGTTGAATCTGTAATGAGGAACATTTGATAAATATGGGGTGATTTAGTCTAGAATAATTGAAAACAATCAAAATCACAGAATATGACTAGTCAAAACCCTTTGTTAAAACTAACCAGGTATTACAACAAATATTGATGTCTGTTATTGTACAACATGAACATATTAATATCGGTTTTAAAGAATATTGCCTATTACGGCAACAATTTAAAGTTCCCTTCAATGATGTTATAAAAGGTTTACTATTTTATTCACTGTAGGTATAAAAAATAATATTTTAATTATCTTACTTCTATGTGAAGAGTTGGAACAGAACATGGCTTAATGTTCATATAAGTTTTAGTTGTGCTTGGTTGGAAGCAATTTGACTTAAAATGTCTTGAACACATTCGAGAGTGCATAGTTGGTTGCCAGTTAACACGACCTGTACACTCAATCCATTTACTTCTATATAGTAGTTCACGAGGAAAGCTAAAAGGAAGTATATTTTATTAGTAATTTTCCAGTAGTTCTTTTGAAGGTGCATAGATAGTGCTATACTAATGTATAGTAAGCAATTGTTGACTTTTGGCCATATGGGCTTTAAAATATAGTAATTATAATTTACAGCTAGGAACAACGTCTTTTAATGACCAAAAGAGTAGATTAAAATTTCCATGCACTGATTCCTCAATAAAATAAATATATATAAATCACATATTAAAGTAATAGATGTATCAGATAAACCAAAATAAAAGGCGTGCATTGTGTATATTTGTTATTATTTGTGGTAAAAATAGTGAGAAGCTGGTATCCCTGAATGTGTATAATCCAACCATATCAACATGTCAAAGAGTATGAATACGCTTCTATATACATCAATGTCATACGAACTTTTGTAGGATAATACCATTTATTTATTGCGATTTTATCATTTAAAACTTTAAATTTGATGAAAATGTGAATAATACTAATAGAAAATAGATGATAGTTTTATATCCTGCATGTATCTTTAGATTTACATACAGGGTCTAATCAAAAATGCAACTTACCGGTGAAAGGTTATATTTGCTTCCTTTCGCTCACTACGGCTTTTACAGCCAATAACACTGCAATTTACCATAATTACAAACTTATTTCTGCGATTACAACAATAAATATCACGATTTCAAAACGAATAGACGCGACTAAACACAAAAATATTTTCACACGAAAAGTGTCTGCCACCAACGCTTACCGGTGGCAAACAAAAATAAAACCATACGCAAAAAGAGACAAAAAACAGTTGTTTCGTCCTGCTCACACCTACATATTTCACATTCGCACTTTCTTACTCTTGTAATTATTATTATTTTAGCAGCTCGTCTATTCTATTCTCTGTCTACGTTTTTTAGAAATGTGAAATGTCATTGTTGACAGCAAGTTGACAGTGACTGTTTTTTTGATGCTTCATGATATCTTTTTAAAACTATTTTACACCAGGCAAAGAAAACGTCTGAGTTATGCCGTAAGTATGACGTCACAGCGTATTTTTCAGTTTTTATTTATTTTCTCAGTAAATAAGCAACATAAAAAATTTTTGAATAATTTTTTGATATCAGGAGAAGAAACTAAAGAAACGGTATTTTTTATTTTAAGGCTTAACAATTATAGTTAATATATACACAATTAATTATTAAGCAACTAAGTTAGAAAATAAAATACTAAATATTAAGCACTAAAACTAAAATTAATATCTAAAAAAAGTTGTTTAAGATTAACATTATCATCATTCATTTAGTCATTCTTCATCGGAATCATATTCAGATTCTGAGTCCGACGAAGATTCAGATGAACGGTCGGTACATGTCATCGTAATTTTGATCAATTAACCTATCTTGTTGTTGGTAATCGTTTTCTATTTTTATTACGTGATCCACACATTTCTTCCATTGATCCGTGGAATACTCGGCGAATATTTGTTGTAGTTTATTAGACTTCTGATTTAAATTAGTACTTAATTCTGATTTACCCAATCTGTTCTTTGTATACCCCCATACCAATTCTATTGGGTTTAAATCTGCGTGGTATGGTGGCAAACGCAAAACTTCGTGCCCACGGCTTTTTAAAATTTCATCAATCACAAAATTTTTTTTCAATGTATACCGATTGAATGTGTTCGAATAATTGTGACCGCAACATAGTTGAACTGCAAGGGATATGATGATTTTGCAGCCAAGTGAGCATTGTTTGCTTCAACGCGGATTTTGTTGGTTTTCTATCTATTTCCACATTATGGTACGCAGCGTTATCAATTACAACTGTAGAATTAGGTGGCAAATTGGGTAATAATTTATTTTCCGTCCATTTTTTAAAGTTTTTATGGTTCATATCATCATGATAGTCCCCCGATTTACTTGTGGATTTAAAAATGAGAAGACTATCATTAACGAATCCCTGGGCATCCCTCCAGCATGAACAACAACTAACCTTGGTCCCGCTCCAATCTCTTTCAGATGTCCTCGCTGTTAATGTTTCTTCGACTGCCAGCATTCGTAAGTGGTGTGTGAAGGATTGACATATGTTTCATCTACATACACAATATTTCTACCTTCTTCTCTATGTTTCTTTATTTTTAATAAATAATGCTGTCGTTTGTTTACAATATCAGCATTTTCCATAAGAAGAGATCGCTTGCTTTGTAATTTCTTCCATTGAAACCCCATATTGTAAAGATATTTCCTTAGAAATTCTCGTCCACAGTTCAAAATGCCATCGTCTGTTAATTCCTGCAGCACATTTTTTACTGTAGGTAGTTTTTTTTTGATTGTATAATACATATTAACTTTTCGTCTTATGACACCTGTAAATATGAATAAAAATATCATAAATAGTTTGTTCATATCAAGTTTTTAAACACCAAGTTATGACCAAGATATGGTATTTATTAATTTACCTTCTGTAAAACTGTCGACCTCAATTTTTGGATTGCGTTTTCTCTTTTTACTCGGGGACTTGATAGCCTCTTCAGGATTCCCTGAACGACTTTAGGATAAAACTTTTTTATAGTCGTCATTGACACGCCAGTAGCCTCTGAAATCACCTTATTTACATTCATGTCTTCTCCTAAAAAATATATATTATTATTATTTTTTTAATAAATTAAAAAATATATATTAGCAAAAATTATAAATACCAACAAATAAACAACAAATGACATAATATAGAAAACTTAATAAATAATAATCACCTGACGAAGACGCCAATTCCAATTTCTTCCTTTGAAAATAATTCGCTACATTCAATAGCATTATCTTTGCTTGACTTTTTAACTTTTTATTACGTAGACTTGGTAATTCCATATTTATTGTTGGATGTAACTAAGTAAAATAATCGCATGTGTAGCGGGCACAATGCTTCAACTGCGCGAGCTCTAACTGCGTACGTTATTCGACGTCGGTGGCCGACATCGGACTGATTGATTGGTTGAGCGCTACCCGCCCCCGCGTCCCGCGGACCATCGGGAGGGTCGACTTTACAGCGGTCAAGCTATAATATAACCAATGAAGACACATGGTAATATAATATTTGAAACTTAGGTACAACTAACCATATTAGACCCTTTAAAATAGTCAAAATAAGTTACAAGTTTATCAAACATAAAGACATTCTTAAAATTATTCAGAGATCAATGTTTCCGCGGTCCATTACGACAAGCTATAAATTAGAATTATCTTGCAATGTTAACATAAATCACAAGTTTTCAATATCACAATAATTCTTGATTGTAAATGTATAATCTTAATCTACATTCTAAACATATTATGTAACGTAGTTACATTCCCTTTCAATAAAATCGATTATTTCGGCGTTACTCGCGTCATCTATGATTTGTATAATTAATTATTTAGTCATTTTTCGAGGCATAAAGCGCCATCTATCGGCGCACGTCCTTGCTAACGGCGTTAGCCTTGCTTTATTTGCTTCCTAGATCGATTTTACTTTCGTCTTAAATCTTAGAAAAATATTAATTTAGTTTTTTAATAATGAAAAAACAGTAAATTTCTAATATTATATTACATAATATATTGATTATTGATATAATATCTTCTTATTTTGATTTCTGGATATCTTATCTTTACGCTTTAGTTTATAGTTGTCAAAAGTTTAAAAAAGAGGAAGGAAAGGTATATATATGGCACTTCTTCGAATGACATTTCCTTTTCGAATTAAATTTTCGCTAAGACTCAAGATGTAGTCGTTATAATTATTATATTTTAATCCCGTGTTCCACGGTGAGTAATTTAGTATATCTGTGTTGTGAATATTTGGAAAATCATGCTTGTATTAAAACGCATTAGTCTTTCATGTAAACTATCATCTTGGTAAATTAGTTGTCAATTATTTGATTAGCCATACCACGTGCTCAATTTGTAGTTTTATCTTTCCAATCTAGCACTATTAAAATGTTAGGATGTTTGTATCATATTGGTTGTCCTTAATATCATCTTATCTTTTTTTTATTTTGCCTACCTTCTTTGTAATGGTCACACAGCCCGTGATTTTGATCGTTGGGGTTAAGATCACACAGGCTGTAGGACCGGACTCCTACCGACACGTTATCGTGATTATTCCAGGGAACTTGATTTGGGGCACGAAACACCGTCAACTACAGCATTCGAGGCACCAATTAAAAGGACTTATATCTAGCTGGAGTTCAGAGTGCTGATAGTCATTGGACGGGGATTTATTTTTTTGAGACGATCTATCTACGACGAACGGACGCAGCGGTGACGGTGAAGCTTCCAGGAGTTGGAGCCCTATCTCGCATCCGCCACGTGCTAGACACCTGGATCCTCAGCTAAGTTCCAACGTGGATTAAAGCCCCTTAGATACCCTTCAGACACCAAGAGGCTAGACCAAACCGTACGGCCTTCTGCCCACGACCCCTATTTTTTGTTTAATATATATTGTCACGGAAAATCCTTTTTTTATTTCAATTTCACCCGTAACAATTAAAACTATATAACTACTACAGTCATAATATTTGGCGAAAATAGGAACAATTTTATTTTATTCTCGTACTTATATTTTATGAGAGTATACTCAGGTATTTGAAAAATGTAGCCAAAAACTAATAAATAGACTATAGACAGAGCTTTGGTTAACTTATATCATTAAAAGTTTTATACCTAATTAAGTACTGGGAAGTTATTGAATGTGAAATTGACATTAAAAATAATTCGACCACGTCGAGTAATTTATGGCTTGGGAAGTATTGTAATAACATCTTTTAGGTGCTGTATAGTACAATTGTCATCAACTAATGGGTATGTGAAAACGATTCCTTTTTCACATTTTGACTCCTTTTGACCTTTCGCACAAACTTGACTGTGGGGATATCACCATTGACCGCTAAAACGTTACCGACAAAATGTTTTAAAGTCTTTTTTGTAGCAAACTGAGCAATTACCCAATCATCGGTTTTCAACTTTTCGTCATTTTCAGTAAAATATTAAATATCCAGAAGTCCGAAAGAAGCATATATTTTCTTTTTCTTCTTGTTCTCGTAAACATTCAGCTATGTAATAGTCATTCATTGTGACGTTATCTGAATCGTCAGAGTCAACAGTTAAGACTTCATTATAGTCAAATATCGAGCTAGAGTCACTATCAAATGTCTCTTTACTTTTATTTTTCGGAGTACGTCCTGGAGCTACCTTTTTTTCTTTAGAATATTTTTTTGCTTTATTATTTTTATCCTTTTTATTTATTTTTTTCTCTTTCTTAATGTATGCCTTCTTTATCTTTTTCAAATATATATCTTTCTTTTTTTCTAGACAATTTGCTGAATTATTATTAGACGTACCAGCGAGTGACATATTTCCAACTTTATTAGAAGGTTCCTTTAGAACATTTGATGTTCCTGCTTTTACTATCACATCGGAGAATATAATTATTTTCTTCTCTTCAGCAAGACCACTTTCTACAGATACTTCTTTGGACGTTTTTAAAAGTGAATGATCTATAAACCTTATATATTTATCGTTACTTAATGATTGGATGAAGTAGGAGTTAATTATAGCAATGCAAAGTTTTCCGAGACTTTCAGGAGAATACGTATGTCGAGACTTTTCTAAGTCGAAATATTTCTTTGGATCTTTATAATATCTATATTTCTAAATTTTATTAGATTTAACAATGAAAAGGCCAGTTTTTTCGTGTAAAAACATAGAGTCTTTAGTTTTTGCCACTCACACACTCACACCCTGACATTTCAGGGATTTTTTTGAGAACTTCCTGCGGATTAAATGCTCTTGATGCTTTAAATTCACTGTTTATGTTTTTCGTTTCCGTTATTTGAATTGACTCAATTAATTCTCTGAGTAACTTTGGAAAGTGTTTTTTGTTTAAAGATGTTTGCATTGGATTTTGAACTTTATGTGTTGACCTCGGAAGAATAAAAACGAATTTGATGTCATTTTGCTGACATAACTCTACTACTTTAACACTTAAGTGACTAGATAAATTGTCGCAAATGACAACTTTTGTCCCTGACGCTTTTTGTGCCCATGGGAGGCTGATGGTTTCAAAATAATTTTCAAACATGGTGCAACAAACAGTAAACAGTACTGTTATATCTCGTATTTGGTGGTCCTGCGGTAATCCACTCAGAGTACAAATTTGTTGATTTGTATACAACGTATAAAGGAAGACATTGACCGCTCGCGGTAGCAGTAAACATAAGCGATGTTTCCTTTAGTGGAATTAACTATTCTTTCAGGATACTTAACTCCCCTCCGAAAGATGCACTTAGATGACCCTGGATCATCTGACAAGTTAGTTTCGTCAAAGTTGACTATATTTTCGCCTGGTATACCTTTTAATGTTGTACGTAAGTTCTCAAAATATTCGGCTATTTCTTGGGGTCCCTTTTCAGCTCTCGCCTTGGAAATATTCTGTGTGGTTCTGAAACTCAATACATCAGCATAATGCGCCAGAAAATTCTGAACCCATGCATCACCAGGAATTTCATTCTTGAA
Source organism: Phengaris arion (assembly GCA_963565745.1). Lineage (NCBI taxonomy): Eukaryota > Metazoa > Arthropoda > Insecta > Lepidoptera > Lycaenidae > Phengaris > Phengaris arion. The sequence continues at coordinate 1,944,331 of OY751444.1, read as the reverse complement.
CTTATGATCACGAGAATTTTTTTAAGATATTCATGAACAAAAAGCTTAAGATCTACTTTAGTAAGCGGGGAACCGAAATCACTCGAAGCTTTCAACACTGCCACTATTTTCATCTCTTCTTCAGGTGACAAAACAGTAGGATGCCCCCCAACGGACTTAATGTGTTTATTTTTTATTTTATTAACTATAGTACGTCTTGGGATACCAAATTGCCGTTCAGCATCCCGTGAAGAAATTTGTCCCGATTCGACTAACTGGCATGCGAGTTTAAGCATTTCTTCAGAATAATTTTTGTATGACCTGGATCAAAGTTGCCGTCTTGGTTTTCTTGGTCTAATACGTGATTTGTGTTTGGTTGTCTTAAATAAACCATAAAGTTAACGACAGTATTATAAATAAGTTAGCATTTAACAATACAAGAAGTAATATTTCTTTTCATTTATTTAAATAAATAAATGGTATGTAAATACGTATGTTTTGTAATAACTTCCCATTAGATTAAGCATTGCTCTATAAGTTATTACTGGGTAAGGGGTACAGCAATAAACAATTACATGTTTTTAATAAATACTAAAAGTATTTAAAAATGTCCGATTTGACAACCCTAAGGATTTTTTGATACCGGGCAATGTTGTCAATCGATGATCGGAATACTGCTGGGTTAGTTTGCCCACCATCATAACATTTATTTTATAATTACATTAATTACAATTAATTACATTATCAATATAATACTCTATAGACATTATTTTATAACATATTAAAAGTAAACTAACCTGTGGTTAGTTTGCTTCCACCATCACGCACAATTCACTTTCAAATCTTCACCACAATTTGCCCGCAAAACTACGTACCGTTTTTAACAAGTTCTAACAAGTGACTGAATAAAGTTAGCAATATGTATTGTCAATGTTGCCACTCATATAACCTATTTTTTGCCAAATCAAACAAATGTTGCCATAATATTAAAATACCTCTGTACATACAAATCTGCTAAAGAATGGATCTTAGGGCAAAGTTATCCTATTTGGCAAAGATGGCGTATTTCACTGAAGATGAGCTTGCAAATAAATTATTTTTATTTTCACAATAACTAAAATTATTATTATGTGAAAAGTTTAATTTTAAATCTTTATTATTTAACATTCTACATAGACTTCTTTCTGTTAAGTAAAATAATTAATTCCACAATCGACCTACAAATTAGACTTAGTATAGTTTCTTAATTAGTCTATTTTTCTAAGAATTATTTTTTTATATTTCTAAGAAAAAATATTTTATATTTCTAAGAATTAAATGTCATTATGAAGGGCATTTGAACTCTCCAAAAACAGAAGATAAGGTTTTTGTTTTGAATAATGAAGAATTCATATGCCAACGTCACAAACTGATAGTCTATGTTGAAACGGGATTTCCTAGATATTCAGAGCTTTAGAAATACTCTTAAATGCCCATGGTCTGATCTAGAACATGTGGTATTAAGGTAGTTGCATCTCTTAAGGCCCACCTTATTTTAATTCGTTATAACAAGTAACATATTTATTGAACACGTATAGCATTTAATAAAAATGATAAAGATTTCTCTTTTTACTATCACGTTAATGAAGTTTTTAAAAATGTCTATGTCGGGCCTTATTTAATCCGGGTAGTTTATTAAAGCCCGTAATGTAGCTTGATGTTTCTGACTATAGATTCTATAAAACATTTTTCCAATTGAACATCTACTCACTTCTGCCTTTATTCTTATTGTTGACAATGAATTTATTAATATTTTTAGCAAATATGTGGTGGTGGGCCTTATTTTATATATTAAAAGGAAATTGTTATAAAATTAATAAGGTGAGGGGGGCGAAGTGCGCCATACTTTTTTTATAGATGACTTCTATGCAACTTGTATAGCGTCGAGGAGAATTCCTCGGGTTTTGAGTCTCGAAAAATATTCGAAATATATTTTCCGGCTCGAAGAATGTCAAATTGTCCATTGCGTTGGCGTTCAACGTTTGTATGGCATAGTACACCTGATAGAACAGGACAATGTTGTACGGGTGTTTATTAAAAGAAATTATAATATTATCGTTTGACCATGCGTCCACTTTTAGACCGTCCAACAGTAGTGCCGTCGTGCCACTTCTCGTCAATTCCAATTCATCGTCGAGGAAAGCCCATTACGGCTTTGCTTGCTCGACTCGAGACTTGAACTCGGCTGCCGTATTGTACTCGTCTTCCAGTGAGGATATCGAGACCAGATTAAGTCGCTTGTACTCTCTACTGTGCTCGAGATAATTTTTCAATACCCTATATATATATATCCGAACTTCTATTGATTGCCCTATACTGATCGTCCTTGAAACTAATATCATTCTCTACTTGATCATTTATCACCATTAAAATTTTATTTTTATTTGCGATATCCTGCATGATTTGATGATAATTTTTCCATTCTAATTGAACGCTATTGGGATTGCGTTCGTTGAGCGAGCGTTCGTTCACGAGCGTCGTACGCCAGAAAATCGGCAATCAGCGATTCCAGCGCGACGTTGCATTCGCGATAGAGAGTTTCGCGTTTGTGCAGATTTACGTAATCGTGAAATGCCGAGAGAAACAAATTGTTCTGGTATGATTTTAGATCAATGATCGTTTACAAAATTCGGGCCTCGTCATTGCCGTAACTATTTAGTATGCTGCCGAGGAATCGATAAAATGCTACCGTATGCGACTTTGGCGATGACTGCCCGCCAAGAGTATGAAACAATTTATATGTAATGTATCGAATCGGTGGCGGTGTCGACGGCGATTTACTGCTATGAGTAATATCCATTATTGCATAGACGATGAGTTTGGTTGCGGCGCGACGTTGGTGCACATCAGTTTTTTCGCCGACTCTCTCCTTATCCCATAATTCATTCTCCGTGATGAAAATTTTTTATTTGCCAGAGCCAAAAGAGCTAAACATATTGGAGGATGAATTGCCGCGTTTTGTGGTCTCGTCGTTGCCCGCAGTGCCAGCCGGGGAGGCGGAGGCGCCATTTCCCGAAGCTGGGGAGGCGGTGGTAGTAGCCGGTGCCTCGGCATTGCCGAGTTCTTGCCCGACACGAGACTTGCAATAATACTACCCACAACTACGCATACAATCAATACTCCCACGACTAGGGCAATGGCGCCCCATCCCATAGTATGGGTATCCATCATTCTCGTATAATCAGCAACCGGGTTGGCGGTGATGGTGGTGGTGATTGGCGATACACGATATGCTATCTCAGTATATTTGATTTTTTATATTTTAATATGTATAATACGTACGCCATATGTGAAAAAGTAATCCTTTGGGTTTGGGGGCGTTGAACAAGCGGCCATAGAGATTGATGAACTGTGCCCGCAATTGTTTATAGGGATAGAGGATTAGTCTATCTAAATGGCTGAGGTTTGCTGCGACCACAGGAGCTGGACCGCCATCTTAATAAGCGCATGCTACTCAGACAAGATATGACAAGGACTCTGGCTATAGGAGAGCTCTCACAGCATATTGACTGTACAGATGTGGCGGGGTGCTCTAGTTACACAATAACAGCGTTATTCATAAACGTTAGTTAATTTTAAGAAAGCCTTAAATAATGCTTTACAGAATTTTGTATTCATAAACGTTATTTAGATCTAATCAACTATTTAAATAGTTACTTAAATAGCTGTCAAATTAAACAACCTAACCACGTCTCTTAACTTCTTAAGCAACAAAATGGCGTCCAATAGACAGCTGAATCTTATCTGTTACAGCGACAGCGCTCTCGCGCTGACAAATAGACAGAAGAAAACATTACAGTGATAATATGGATTTTAATTATTTTGATTTCGGTGACGATTTAAATAATTTTGAGCAGGATATAGCAGATATAAACGAATTCTGGCAACCACGTACAAAAGTTTATCAACCTAGGTTAGAATAATGGAGGAATATGATGAAGTGGAGTTTAGAAAAAAGTACAGGTTTTCTAAAGAAAACATGAAGAAAATTATAAATATAGTGAAAGATGACATTGCGGTAGATGCAAGAGGCGGCGGCATACCTGTTCACATTCAAGTAATGGCTGTGATCAGACATTGGGGGCGAAATGAAGTGAGTGCTCATTGATTCATCATCTACCTATTATTACTCAAGTACATAATTTTTTTAAAGCGAAAATAGCTATCTGTGTTTCCCTCTTGACATGGTTGAATTTCTTTAAAGATTCCATAACGAGACACTTCATTAATATTTAATTTCATGTCAACAGATTCAAGATGATAGCGGAGAATTGCAAGGCATAAGTCAACCTACCATGTCTCGCCTTTTTAAACGAGTTGGTCGCGCATTAGCGCGTAAGAGTGCACAGTTCATTAGAATGCCTACTACATTATCAGAACAATATCAGGTACAAAGGGAATTTGCTGCTATATGTGGGTTTCCCCAAATAATTGGAGCTATCGACTGTACCCATATAAAAATAAGAAAAGTTGGTGGTGAAACTGGCCAGTATTTTATAAATAAAAAAAGGGCATTATTCTATCAATACACAGGTTGTGTGTGGCCCAAATATGACTATTTATGATGTGGTATGTCGTTGGAGTGGAACCACCCATGATGCCCGCATTTTCCGTGAGAGTCAGATAAAAAGGAGATTTGAAGAAGGTGAATTTAGAGGGAAGCTATTGGGAGATAGTGGATATCCTTCGACACCATATTTGCTAACTCCAGTTTTGCGCGTTCAAACTGAAGCTGAAGAGCGGTACAATAGAAAACATATACAAACGAGAAATGTAGTTGAGCGGTGTTTTGGGACGTGGAAAGAAATGTTTCGAATATTGCTGGAAGTTATGCGTGGTTCATATGAGACAATAAAAACAAAGATCATTGCTTGTGCAGTACTGCATAATCTAGCCATTAAATGGAATGAAATTAGCGGAGAAGATTATAAGTCTGACAGTGATGATGATAAGGGAGTTGTAACAAATAACACAATGAATATGACTCGTAACATATTTATTAATTATAATTATTTTAACGATGAATAATAATAACTTATTTTTGTTCATCTTATTTTTTTTCCAATATTCTAACTCCTTTTTCAATATTTTCATTCTCATTTCATGCTCTTCTTCCATTATTTTCATTTTAAATTCATGTTCTTTTTTTTGTTGCTGAATTTGCTGCTCTCTTCCTGATTTTGCTAACATAAACAATTCCTCACTGTTAGATGATTCTGCTGCGAATCTGGCCTGTGGATAAAATCATTGTATTAGTGATGACTACAAAGAAAATAAGTATAAGTAAAAAGCATTTTGACAGTTGATTAGTAGGGACCAATTTCCAACCTTTCTGGAACAGACCAAAATGGCCACTGTCCAACTTTTCTTTCATTCTTAAATTTGATACTCACTCTCTTTTTAGTTCATTTAGTAATAATTTTTGATGGCGTTTTATGTTCTTCGCCAGTAAGTTGCATAGTTGGCACTAGCACCTAAAAAAGAAGAGCAAATAATATGTCTTAATTCTTCTTAATTATTACTTGAGGGGATCTCCTACATCAATGACCTTGAACACTAGTGACAGTAAGTAAAAAATTAATTACTAAACTTGATGAATACATCATTTATCATAATAATTGTTTTATTAGCATTCACAAGGGAGTTTTAACATCATGCTCCAAGCAACTTAGGTAATTTAATAACTAGTAGATACCAACCGATGCAGATTGGCCATTTGCAAGGCTGTCGCTGTCAAATATATTCTGGTCTATTTTAAATTCGTTAGGGAGGATATCCATTAGCCCCTGGAGGCGGACTAGGTGGGCGAGGGCCTACACCAGTTGCATTGCAGTTACGCCGGTATTCAAAATTTCTTTTCTTAACGTTGTCGTTTGTGTTCCTCCACTGGTTCAACAATTGTGGCAGATCTCTCTTGTGTCACTCATTGCGTTGTAACTAAAATAAATAATCATAAAATCACTCAGTACAAAATATCCAACCAGTCTTTACCTTTGTAGAATCTCTTGCCACGCAGACTTTTTTTATTTGATTATTGTTTTGGAGACATCCTTGTTTTCTACTAGATGAATTTTGTCTTTTATTAATTGAGGTAGCAACGCCCGCAAAAATCCAAATCATGAGTAATAATTATAAGCAGCGTGGTCATTTCACGTAGAATGCCCCATAAAATAAATTACTTGAAATTCATTTCATACCTTGTCCGATTCACTCCAGTTCGAAGATCGGTTTCGTTTAATTTTGTCCATGTTTAATATAATTTTCAACTACTTTTTTACTTTAAAACCTGTGATGAATCTAAATAAACTGAAATCGACGAACTAAATCGAAGCGCCAACTGCCAAGACTGACAGCACACTGACAGTGACAGAACAGAACTTTTTTTAAAATGGCTTCACCACAGAACACTATTACTCCTACCGGAGAAGAACGTTAACTCCGTACAATCAGTTTTTACTACTGCCATCTATATTCTGCCCACCGTACTAATCGTGAAAAAAATAAGCGCGGGAAACTTTAAATTATTAGTGCGGTAAATTTAAATTTAACAGTTTTAATGGGGTTTATAAAGGGTCTTTTTTTAGTTGTTAGAAAAATTAAATAGGTAAACCTATTATTGGGACTGCTGTTTACCTATTTAGCTTTTATTACATCTAAAAATTTACATAATATGAAGTAAAAACAAATATATAATATTTTGATTACATATATTGAAATTTCACATCTTGCATTTTCCATTTATAAATATTACTTGAAGGAACAGAATCAGATAAAATGAAATATTATTGTTACTTACAGATATCTATATTTAATAGAATCAGGCAATACTTTGCAAAAATCAATATCATACAATAATTGTATAATATCTATACTAATATTATAAAGCGAAAGAGTTTGTTTGTTTGTTTGAACGCGCTAATCTCAGGAACTACTGGTTGATTTGAAAAATTATTTTTGTGTTGGATAGAGCATTTATCGAGGAAGGCTATAGGCTATGTTACATTGCGCTGTTACCAATAGGAGCGAAGAAAAATGAGAAAATGTGGAAAAAAGCGAGGAAAATTATTCATCTTCGAGAGCTTCCTTTGCGTGCACTGCGAAAATGGTCTAATGAAAAATGTCGAAATGAATGCATTATTAACAATTATTTGTCAGAGTTGTATCAACATTATAATATTAATCTTTATGCAAATAAATGTGTTGTTGATTAAGAATATTTAATTGTGAATAAATATCCTAAAATATATCACAATTTTAAAATAACTTCGAAACAAAATTCAAATGCGCGCGTCGCATAATGTGCAAGAGACGCTGCGGCGGCCGGCGGCGGCGGGCGGTACGTTCTCCTGCCACAAGAATAGAACTAAAAATGAATTACTTCAAATACTTTAAAATATGTTCTTATAAAAACTTAAAAGCGAAATAGACGCAGATGAAGTCGTGGGTAACAGCAGCTATAATTTATCAAGTCGTGGGTAACAGCTGAGGAAGTTGTTTGCCAATATAAATATGATGCCCAAAATGACTTCCACGCGAACGAAGTCGCGTGGAATAGTCTGTTGTCAGTGTTTATTGCACAGCTAGTTTGTTATGCTAGTTTTACTGATGTAAAATAATTTTCATTTTACGTTTTAAAGAAGAAGTCGAAGCTTCTTCTGCAAAAGAATGGTTTTTTAACACGCAGAATCTCTTTATGCATATAAAAAACACACAATTAATAATTGTTTCCAAATTGTTGTCTTTGTGAAAATTGCATGCATGAATAATGTCAAAATTGACAATATTATTTATGCGATTTAAAATTTTTGTCTTTATCATTTTTACAAAGGCATTATCTTTTAAAAAAATATTAGTGTTTATTGCTTCATCAACTTCAAAATACATAGCAGATGTTGAAGTTGATGAAGCAGTAACAACTGAGAGGTCTTTTTTTCCTGCTCAGACTGCGAAACTGACAGGACGCTATCAAAATTATTAATTATAACATTGTTGTCAGTTTCTCAGTTTCCAGTAGTTCCCATATGTTAGGGTTGCCAACCTCAAATTTAAAAAACCAGGATTTGAAGTTGGAAAAACCAGGACAATTCAGTTTAAAAACAGGACGCATTAATAGAGTGCAATAGTTAAATAAATATCTAGTGAAAACAGGTGAAATGAAATTCAAGTAATTAAAATAATCACATTTTTTAATAAAAATATTTGAATAAAATTATAAAAGTTGAAAACTAGTTATTAAAATATAAAACAAACACTTTAGTTTGTAACAAATTTTTTAAACTTAGGTTAGTTATAGTATCTAATACATTCTAATATTATAAACTTATTAATTTTTACTATACTTTTCAATCCCATTAATTTCCTTCAATATCTGTGGTTGAGTAAGCAAATAATTATAAAATTGGTCACACTTCATATCTATGTTATATATAGTTTTGATTATTGCAGCTACTGTTGTTGGCAGTAATCGATTTCTTTCTTTTGACCACTGTGAATTTATGAGGGAAAAGACTCTCTCAACATTAGCGTTATGACCCGGTATACTAAATACATATTCAACCACTTTCTGTAGTTCTGCATACTGTTCCTCAGAAATGCATTGCTTGAAATATGTTAGCCACAAGGCGTTTAAGCTGTCGTCTTTTTGAGTAAGATTCAAATTTGTACTAAAATTTTTCAAATTAACCCACTCGTCAAATAATTTTTCATCATTGATTTCAATATTATGATCTTTTAAAAAGACCAAAGATTTTTCAATGTTGTTCCAATCTAGCAGATCAGACCCTGTTAGATCAATCCAGTCGAAAACTTTTAGATCCTCAAATGGTTCAATCCACATTTTCAAATAGTCATTGATTTCATTATAAAAATCTGTAATTTTAGTTGAAAATTCTTCCGTATTATTTCCTTTGTCATGCAACTTCTTTAAAATTGTTCTTACTCTTAGAGGACAAAAATTATTTCTAATTCTTTCCTCTAGTAATGAAATAACTTTGCCCAAAATCTTCCTGATTTCGACAACACTGTTTTCTTTTCTTTCCACTTTTTCAATATTTGTGTGAATTATCGCCATTACTGAATGAACGAGGTAACCCTCGGCATACTCATTTTTAAAAAATTGCATAATGTACTGTGGAGGTTTATCTAAACTAAAAAAATATTCTTTTAATGGCTCATAGTATTTCAAAAGTTTTTCAATTGCCGGAAAAAGACTTAACCAGCGTGTCTTGGAGTGAGACTGGAGTTGAGTATACTCCATGCCAATATCATTGCAAAACTGTCGCAGTTTTTCTGTTCGAACAGTGTAAGTAGAAAAATGATTATAAATTTTTACTATAATTAATTCCACTTCTATGGGCAGAATATCACATCCATGGTGAACAGCATTATTGAGTACATAAGCAGGACAACCAATACCTATAATGTCTTTGCCTAATTTTTGCTTCAGTTTAAAAAATACATTGTTTGTTCCAGCTCTTTCTCTACCACCAAAGTTCGTATTACAATTATCTCCTGAGAATGCAATACATTTTTCTGTTATATTATATTTTTGATGCTTATCACTTACTAAACTCACCAAAGTTTCAGCAGTTTCATCGGAAACTGTTTCAATGTCTAATATCTTGGACTTTATGCCTTCACCACGATAATCGAAATACTGAACCAATACAGGAATTAATTTAGTTGCTCCATGATTGCTAGCATCACAAGAGACACTAACACACGATATACTTTTCAAATCGTCTATAATCTTCATTGAAGAATGAGGGCTTAAAACGCCAGTCACTATTGCAGTTGCTTTTGTTCTGCTACACGTCATGTCTTTTGCGATCTGTGAATCGCTAAACATAACTTTATTTAACTGCAACGTACAGTCTAAAGAGTTAAAAGACATATGGTGACGAATTGTGTGATAAGCTGCAGCCCCTTCAGCAGCGACAGTCTTCTCATTAATTGACGATTTCTTTATAAAAATTTCGTTATAAAAATGGCTTTAGAAGTCCCTACTTGGGATTGTAATCTCTTCTTATGCTTGGCTGTTTTCTGATGTTCCTCAATATCTATCGCACCTCTACTGGCTATAGATATACTAGATTCACAAATACAACAATACACTTTAGAGTCGGATTTGCCGCGTTTGAACGAGGGAAACCTTTTTCCTAAAGCTTCATTGAAAGTGCATTTTCGTTTCGGCATGCTTTAGAGGAAATATTGAACTTATAAACACAATTCTACAGCTGAAACAAAAGAAATTCCGGTAAAAAGCGAGGTCATAAATTAGAAATTAACACATTTACAAGTTTCTTTCTACTTTAATTTGTATTCTCTGAATAAATAATACCAATAATACAATATGATAATAAAAACACTATAATAAAATCATGAATATTTTTAAATACCTTACGTTAGTGTAGCTTGTTCATTTATACAAACAAATTACAACTAAATAATAATCTGACTGGATAGCTAGCTCTGTATGTCTAATGCAAGAAAGGGACGGAATAGTAAGCACTGCGCGACCATAGTAGAGCGAAAGAGATATCATCAAGTGGCACGTTGCGCCTTTGTTTTGAAACAGCACGGCAGCGCGGCAACGCAATTACTTGCAACCGTGAGGCCGCTCGTAACGTAAAAATTTGAGAAGAGGCGCGCGAATTTTAAAATTTAAAAACCCAGGACGCTGCTTAAAAACTATTCAGGACGTCCCAGGACACTACAAAAACTAGGACATGTCCTGGGAAAACAGGACGGTTGGCAACCCTACCATATGTGACAAATTACTAATGATGGCAGCTTTGAGCCCAGCTACAAATTGTCCGCATGTAGGGTTTGTATTGGAACCACAATTGCCACGAATACACCCAAAAAGATTTTCTAAGGCATCTTGTTGGAGTCTTCTTGTAGCCAGGCACTTTACATTATATTTATTAGTTAAATTTCTCCATAACCTTTCTACAGCATTAAGTGTCCATATCCAACCCTCTAGTGATGGAGGTTTGCGTGGACTGCCTATAAATTTTAGTGTAGAAAAAAAAAATTTCATATCTTGAAAGAAAATTAAATGGGGGCTGGTTGCAGTAAGGTTTGTGGCATGTCGTTTTCCTCTTCTTAAATCAGATGATTCGCTGTTTAAGCAGTCAAATATTTTGTCCATATTGGCAACAACATTTGCTGTTGTTGTGGCTGCTGCTGTAAGGCTTCCTGTAAATGAAAATGGATGCATTTGAATGGAAATTGAACCTTATCTTCATTTAAATACATTTTTAAAATAGTAGGTTGTGTAACATTTTATAAAGTACAATTTATTTATATAGGTTATTGAGTTATTTAACATACCATCCGATATTTTAGAGTACAATCCAGCTGCAACAGAATGGCTCAACACTTGAGCGGCTAAATTAACTTTCATTTTTTGCTTAGTATTGGGGTCCAAATGGTCTTTTCTAAGGCAGGGTGCAAAAACAAAATTTGGGTTTTCAAAGTCCCATTTCATAAAATTGTTTTATGTGCTCCCATTTAGCGATACCTGTAAATAAGAAATTATAAGCCAATGTACATCTTTTTGTTGACAAAGGTTCTAACTGAGAGAAAAATTAAAAAAATATGTGAAAATTTTAGCTTTCTTACAACCATATTGAATTTAGATTTTGAAAATTAAAACTTCATAGATGTGACGGGATGACGTCCATCGGGCCTGCTAGTTACGTAATATTGATGTGTAGAATAATGTCCTAACTTACCTCTTCCTGTCTGTAGACTGGAGTTTATATCTGTACTGCATTCAATGTTATATATTTTAAGAAACATATTTCTAAAGCATTTCAGCAAATTTGGTGTGTCATAGATAGCTACAATTTCTTTATTTTCTATAGTTATATATGGATGCTCCATAGATGCAAGATGTATATAATTTATAATTTAATTTTAGATAATTTCATTTAATTAACAATAAATTATATATATTAATAATAAATCATCAATTAACATAATTTCCAAGATGGAAAGTGCTCTCCTATTTACAACATCCATGTCACATACAGTGGCTGAAATATTTACACCAGCTTCATGACACTGATGTAGTACGAGGGCGGGTCAATAAGTCCGTGACTTTTGGAATAAAACACAGATTTTTTGATAAATAAATCATTTTATTTTTCAACGTAGTCCCCCTTGAGCTCTATACACTTTGTCCAACGCTTCTCCAATTTTTTTATCCCTTCCAAAAAATATGATTTGTCGAGGTCCTCAAAATAGGCCTTTGTTTGCGAGATGACTTCATCATTGGAGTCAAATCTTTTTCCACCGAGCCATTTTTTCAGGTTTGGGAACAAGAAGTAGTCACTCGAAGCCAAATCTTGAGAATAGGGTGGATGTGGGAGCAATTCATAGCCCAATTCATGGATTTTTGCCATGGCAACTGCACATGTGTGCACCCTTGCATTGTCTTGGTGAAAAATAACTTTTTTCTTGGCCAAATGAGGTCGGTTTTGTTTTCAAATCCTCATTGAAGCGGTCCAATAAGTTGGCATAATATTCCCCATTAATTGTTCTTCCCTTTTGAAGATAGTCAATGTGGATTATCCCACGTGCATCCCAAAAAACAGTCGCCATAACTTTATTGGCTGACAAACCCACCTTGGCCTTCTTTGGCGCCGATTCACCCTTAGAAACACACTGTTTTGACTGTTGTTTGGTCTCTGGTGTGTTATGATGGATCCATGTTTCGTCCACGGTTAAAAAACTCCTCCATATTGTGATTAAACAACGCCAAACCTTCCTGTGAAGTTGTTACACGATTGCGTTTGTGGTCGACTGTGAGCAAACGCGGCACCCATCTTGCGGAAAGCTTTCTCATGCCCAAGTGATCATTCAAAATTGAAACCACTGAGCCATGCGAGATGCCTATGGCTTCCACAATCTCTTGCACTTTTAATCTTCGGTCGGCCAACACCATATCGTGAATTTTTTCGATTGTTTCGGGTGTAGAGACCTCAACTGGGCGTCCAGGACGTTCGGCATCTTCAGTGCTTGTACGGCCACAACGAAATTCAGTAACCACTTTTTTACCATTGAAATCGATGGTGCTGAGTCCCCATAGTATTTATCAAGCTTAGCTTTGGTCTCGGTAATGGTTTTTTTTCGCAAAAAATAATGCTTAATAAGCACACGAAATTCACATTTTTCCATTGTTTCCTTAAGTTACTGGATAGTCTGATAAAGATAGCTGTAAAACACAAACTAACTGACGCAGCAAGTTCAAATTTTGATAGGAGTCAACTGACAGATGCCTGTTGACAGGAGTAGTGTTGCTTTTTCAGTAAGGAGGTTAGAAATTCGAAAAGTCACGGACTTATTGACCCGCCTTAGTACCTGAAATAATATTTAAAATTTAATATTATGCAATACATAACACATTAATACTACTACAACTACAACTGGAAAAATATAAGTTGAAACAATTATAATTATAGTTATTGATAGTAAGTGTGATAAATTATAATCAATATTATTAATATACTAATAAACTTTACGTTACCTCTTTAATTAAAACTGCTTATCTATCTGCTGTAACAAAACCACTTGAAAAATAATGGCTGCTTTATCTTTTTTCTTATTCCTGCTATCGTGAAAACAAGGGCATAGCTAGCAATCAGCCCTGATCTCCCCTGCACACCATGGTCTTGAAAACCCTCTATTGAGTCAGTTTTGCAGTCATAATTTAAATGTTTTTTTATTGACATTTCATCAAACATTAATACATACTCATTATCACTAGGTTTTTGAGTTTTAACAAAGTTTTTCAATATTTTGACACACGTTTATTATGTCCTACACCAAACGGGATTCTATTTAAAAGATTTTTCTATGTGCTTGGTGTAGGCAAGGTAAATAACCGCCGGAGCAAGCGGTAGCAAGTCGGGGATCTTTTAAATAGTCGTAGGGCTATAATCTTCTCTTCTTTTGACCACCTTCTCCCTTTTAGATGGCATTTTGAATTCCTTATTTGCCCTTGCAAAAGTAATGCAAATGCAGGACTTATTTTTCTTGATAATTTCTTTACTGCATTGTCTGCCTCTATTTCTTTTAAAATATTTATTTTAAATTTCATTTTTTTCAGACGGTTTTGCAGCAGGCACATTTTTGCCATATATTTGCTGCATTATTTACATAAATCTTTCTCCCTTTCTGTTGGCTTAATAGAAGTGGAAGTAGATTCTGTGAGCTGAACCTGAGATACTTCAATAACATTGCTCCTCTCTCCAAGTGGTTCTCGAGGTTGAGAAGGTCCAGGTTGGCCAAAACATGAGTTGTTTAGACTGCAAGAGAAAAAAAATATATATCGCCGCCCAAACCGAATAAAATCGTAATAGAAAAATCTAAATTTTACAGGAAAAAATAAAAACGGGTTTTGGCTTATAACTTTTTAACAGGTTCTCGCAGGAAAAATATTTTTATACCAAAATAAAGCAAATTTTTTCTAAATAATTGACTTTCAATTTACTGTGTATTTTAAAAAATTATATTTATAAAATTATAAAAGTTGAAAACTAGTTATTAAAATATAAAACAAACACTTTAGTTTGTAACAAATTTTTTAAACTTAGGTTAGTTATAGTATCTAATACATTCTAATATTATAAACTTATTAATTTTTACTATACTTTTCAATCCCATTAATTTCCTTCAATATCTGTGGTTGAGTAAGCAAATAATTATAAAATTGGTCACACTTCATATCTATGTTATATATAGTTTTGATTATTGCAGCTACTGTTGTTGGCAGTAATCGATTTCTTTCTTTTGACCACTGTGAATTTATGAGGGAAAAGACTCTCTCAACATTAGCGTTATGACCCGGTATACTAAATACATATTCAACCACTTTCTGTAGTTCTGCATACTGTTCCTCAGAAATGCATTGCTTGAAATATGTTAGCCACAAGGCGTTTAAGCTGTCGTCTTTTTGAGTAAGATTCAAATTTGTACTAAAATTTTTCAAATTAACCCACTCGTCAAATAATTTTTCATCATTGATTTCAATATTATGATCTTTTAAAAAGACCAAAGATTTTTCAATGTTGTTCCAATCTAGCAGATCAGACCCTGTTAGATCAATCCAGTCGAAAACTTTTAGATCCTCAAATGGTTCAATCCACATTTTCAAATAGTCATTGATTTCATTATAAAAATCTGTAATTTTAGTTGAAAATTCTTCCGTATTATTTCCTTTGTCATGCAACTTCTTTAAAATTGTTCTTACTCTTAGAGGACAAAAATTATTTCTAATTCTTTCCTCTAGTAATGAAATAACTTTGCCCAAAATCTTCCTGATTTCGACAACACTGTTTTCTTTTCTTTCCACTTTTTCAATATTTGTGTGAATTATCGCCATTACTGAATGAACGAGGTAACCCTCGGCATACTCATTTTTAAAAAATTGCATAATGTACTGTGGAGGTTTATCTAAACTAAAAAAATATTCTTTTAATGGCTCATAGTATTTCAAAAGTTTTTCAATTGCCGGAAAAAGACTTAACCAGCGTGTCTTGGAGTGAGACTGGAGTTGAGTATACTCCATGCCAATATCATTGCAAAACTGTCGCAGTTTTTCTGTTCGAACAGTGTAAGTAGAAAAATGATTATAAATTTTTACTATAATTAATTCCACTTCTATGGGCAGAATATCACATCCATGGTGAACAGCATTATTGAGTACATAAGCAGGACAACCAATACCTATAATGTCTTTGCCTAATTTTTGCTTCAGTTTAAAAAATACATTGTTTGTTCCAGCTCTTTCTCTACCACCAAAGTTCGTATTACAATTATCTCCTGAGAATGCAATACATTTTTCTGTTATATTATATTTTTGATGCTTATCACTTACTAAACTCACCAAAGTTTCAGCAGTTTCATCGGAAACTGTTTCAATGTCTAATATCTTGGACTTTATGCCTTCACCACGATAATCGAAATACTGAACCAATACAGGAATTAATTTAGTTGCTCCATGATTGCTAGCATCACAAGAGACACTAACACACGATATACTTTTCAAATCGTCTATAATCTTCATTGAAGAATGAGGGCTTAAAACGCCAGTCACTATTGCAGTTGCTTTTGTTCTGCTACACGTCATGTCTTTTGCGATCTGTGAATCGCTAAACATAACTTTATTTAACTGCAACGTACAGTCTAAAGAGTTAAAAGACATATGGTGACGAATTGTGTGATAAGCTGCAGCCCCTTCAGCAGCGACAGTCTTCTCATTAATTGACGATTTCTTTATAAAAATTTCGTTATAAAAATGGCTTTAGAAGTCCCTACTTGGGATTGTAATCTCTTCTTATGCTTGGCTGTTTTCTGATGTTCCTCAATATCTATCGCACCTCTACTGGCTATAGATATACTAGATTCACAAATACAACAATACACTTTAGAGTCGGATTTGCCGCGTTTGAACGAGGGAAACCTTTTTCCTAAAGCTTCATTGAAAGTGCATTTTCGTTTCGGCATGCTTTAGAGGAAATATTGAACTTATAAACACAATTCTACAGCTGAAACAAAAGAAATTCCGGTAAAAAGCGAGGTCATAAATTAGAAATTAACACATTTACAAGTTTCTTTCTACTTTAATTTGTATTCTCTGAATAAATAATACCAATAATACAATATGATAATAAAAACACTATAATAAAATCATGAATATTTTTAAATACCTTACGTTAGTGTAGCTTGTTCATTTATACAAACAAATTACAACTAAATAATAATCTGACTGGATAGCTAGCTCTGTATGTCTAATGCAAGAAAGGGACGGAATAGTAAGCACTGCGCGACCATAGTAGAGCGAAAGAGATATCATCAAGTGGCACGTTGCGCCTTTGTTTTGAAACAGCACGGCAGCGCGGCAACGCAATTACTTGCAACCGTGAGGCCGCTCGTAACGTAAAAATTTGAGAAGAGGCGCGCGAATTTTAAAATTTAAAAACCCAGGACGCTGCTTAAAAACTATTCAGGACGTCCCAGGACACTACAAAAACTAGGACATGTCCTGGGAAAACAGGACGGTTGGCAACCCTACCATATGTGACAAATTACTAATGATGGCAGCTTTGAGCCCAGCTACAAATTGTCCGCATGTAGGGTTTGTATTGGAACCACAATTGCCACGAATACACCCAAAAAGATTTTCTAAGGCATCTTGTTGGAGTCTTCTTGTAGCCAGGCACTTTACATTATATTTATTAGTTAAATTTCTCCATAACCTTTCTACAGCATTAAGTGTCCATATCCAACCCTCTAGTGATGGAGGTTTGCGTGGACTGCCTATAAATTTTAGTGTAGAAAAAAAAAATTTCATATCTTGAAAGAAAATTAAATGGGGGCTGGTTGCAGTAAGGTTTGTGGCATGTCGTTTTCCTCTTCTTAAATCAGATGATTCGCTGTTTAAGCAGTCAAATATTTTGTCCATATTGGCAACAACATTTGCTGTTGTTGTGGCTGCTGCTGTAAGGCTTCCTGTAAATGAAAATGGATGCATTTGAATGGAAATTGAACCTTATCTTCATTTAAATACATTTTTAAAATAGTAGGTTGTGTAACATTTTATAAAGTACAATTTATTTATATAGGTTATTGAGTTATTTAACATACCATCCGATATTTTAGAGTACAATCCAGCTGCAACAGAATGGCTCAACACTTGAGCGGCTAAATTAACTTTCATTTTTTGCTTAGTATTGGGGTCCAAATGGTCTTTTCTAAGGCAGGGTGCAAAAACAAAATTTGGGTTTTCAAAGTCCCATTTCATAAAATTGTTTTATGTGCTCCCATTTAGCGATACCTGTAAATAAGAAATTATAAGCCAATGTACATCTTTTTGTTGACAAAGGTTCTAACTGAGAGAAAAATTAAAAAAATATGTGAAAATTTTAGCTTTCTTACAACCATATTGAATTTAGATTTTGAAAATTAAAACTTCATAGATGTGACGGGATGACGTCCATCGGGCCTGCTAGTTACGTAATATTGATGTGTAGAATAATGTCCTAACTTACCTCTTCCTGTCTGTAGACTGGAGTTTATATCTGTACTGCATTCAATGTTATATATTTTAAGAAACATATTTCTAAAGCATTTCAGCAAATTTGGTGTGTCATAGATAGCTACAATTTCTTTATTTTCTATAGTTATATATGGATGCTCCATAGATGCAAGATGTATATAATTTATAATTTAATTTTAGATAATTTCATTTAATTAACAATAAATTATATATATTAATAATAAATCATCAATTAACATAATTTCCAAGATGGAAAGTGCTCTCCTATTTACAACATCCATGTCACATACAGTGGCTGAAATATTTACACCAGCTTCATGACACTGATGTAGTACGAGGGCGGGTCAATAAGTCCGTGACTTTTGGAATAAAACACAGATTTTTTGATAAATAAATCATTTTATTTTTCAACGTAGTCCCCCTTGAGCTCTATACACTTTGTCCAACGCTTCTCCAATTTTTTTATCCCTTCCAAAAAATATGATTTGTCGAGGTCCTCAAAATAGGCCTTTGTTTGCGAGATGACTTCATCATTGGAGTCAAATCTTTTTCCACCGAGCCATTTTTTCAGGTTTGGGAACAAGAAGTAGTCACTCGAAGCCAAATCTTGAGAATAGGGTGGATGTGGGAGCAATTCATAGCCCAATTCATGGATTTTTGCCATGGCAACTGCACATGTGTGCACCCTTGCATTGTCTTGGTGAAAAATAACTTTTTTCTTGGCCAAATGAGGTCGGTTTTGTTTTCAAATCCTCATTGAAGCGGTCCAATAAGTTGGCATAATATTCCCCATTAATTGTTCTTCCCTTTTGAAGATAGTCAATGTGGATTATCCCACGTGCATCCCAAAAAACAGTCGCCATAACTTTATTGGCTGACAAACCCACCTTGGCCTTCTTTGGCGCCGATTCACCCTTAGAAACACACTGTTTTGACTGTTGTTTGGTCTCTGGTGTGTTATGATGGATCCATGTTTCGTCCACGGTTAAAAAACTCCTCCATATTGTGATTAAACAACGCCAAACCTTCCTGTGAAGTTGTTACACGATTGCGTTTGTGGTCGACTGTGAGCAAACGCGGCACCCATCTTGCGGAAAGCTTTCTCATGCCCAAGTGATCATTCAAAATTGAAACCACTGAGCCATGCGAGATGCCTATGGCTTCCACAATCTCTTGCACTTTTAATCTTCGGTCGGCCAACACCATATCGTGAATTTTTTCGATTGTTTCGGGTGTAGAGACCTCAACTGGGCGTCCAGGACGTTCGGCATCTTCAGTGCTTGTACGGCCACAACGAAATTCAGTAACCACTTTTTTACCATTGAAATCGATGGTGCTGAGTCCCCATAGTATTTATCAAGCTTAGCTTTGGTCTCGGTAATGGTTTTTTTTCGCAAAAAATAATGCTTAATAAGCACACGAAATTCACATTTTTCCATTGTTTCCTTAAGTTACTGGATAGTCTGATAAAGATAGCTGTAAAACACAAACTAACTGACGCAGCAAGTTCAAATTTTGATAGGAGTCAACTGACAGATGCCTGTTGACAGGAGTAGTGTTGCTTTTTCAGTAAGGAGGTTAGAAATTCGAAAAGTCACGGACTTATTGACCCGCCTTAGTACCTGAAATAATATTTAAAATTTAATATTATGCAATACATAACACATTAATACTACTACAACTACAACTGGAAAAATATAAGTTGAAACAATTATAATTATAGTTATTGATAGTAAGTGTGATAAATTATAATCAATATTATTAATATACTAATAAACTTTACGTTACCTCTTTAATTAAAACTGCTTATCTATCTGCTGTAACAAAACCACTTGAAAAATAATGGCTGCTTTATCTTTTTTCTTATTCCTGCTATCGTGAAAACAAGGGCATAGCTAGCAATCAGCCCTGATCTCCCCTGCACACCATGGTCTTGAAAACCCTCTATTGAGTCAGTTTTGCAGTCATAATTTAAATGTTTTTTTATTGACATTTCATCAAACATTAATACATACTCATTATCACTAGGTTTTTGAGTTTTAACAAAGTTTTTCAATATTTTGACACACGTTTATTATGTCCTACACCAAACGGGATTCTATTTAAAAGATTTTTCTATGTGCTTGGTGTAGGCAAGGTAAATAACCGCCGGAGCAAGCGGTAGCAAGTCGGGGATCTTTTAAATAGTCGTAGGGCTATAATCTTCTCTTCTTTTGACCACCTTCTCCCTTTTAGATGGCATTTTGAATTCCTTATTTGCCCTTGCAAAAGTAATGCAAATGCAGGACTTATTTTTCTTGATAATTTCTTTACTGCATTGTCTGCCTCTATTTCTTTTAAAATATTTATTTTAAATTTCATTTTTTTCAGACGGTTTTGCAGCAGGCACATTTTTGCCATATATTTGCTGCATTATTTACATAAATCTTTCTCCCTTTCTGTTGGCTTAATAGAAGTGGAAGTAGATTCTGTGAGCTGAACCTGAGATACTTCAATAACATTGCTCCTCTCTCCAAGTGGTTCTCGAGGTTGAGAAGGTCCAGGTTGGCCAAAACATGAGTTGTTTAGACTGCAAGAGAAAAAAAATATATATCGCCGCCCAAACCGAATAAAATCGTAATAGAAAAATCTAAATTTTACAGGAAAAAATAAAAACGGGTTTTGGCTTATAACTTTTTAACAGGTTCTCGCAGGAAAAATATTTTTATACCAAAATAAAGCAAATTTTTTCTAAATAATTGACTTTCAATTTACTGTGTAGGTATTTGTAATTTAAAATAAATTGTTTAATTAACTGTATAAGGGCATTTTCACTATATGTGACACATGTTTCCAAAATACCTAATTTTTTTAGATAATATCATATATGGATAGTAATTGTATATACTGATTCCAAATTTAATAAAATTTAAGATTGATGTCTAAGAACGCCAAATAAATGGTTAAAATATCGATATTTTAGGTTTTTCTTAAGTAGATCGTTAATAAGTTGTCAGGTTTGTAATAAAAATCAAAAGAAAATTTAAATAAAACCAATCAATAAAACATTTAAGCAGAAACATTTATTAATTTTCAAATATGTAATCTTGAATAAAAAAATATTTGCCAGGCTCAAATTATAAAATCAAAAATATTATGGCTACATGTTGTTCAGTTTTGTAACAAGCGTTCAATATTCATATTCTTTTTGTAATTTAAACTTACAGTTATTAAAATCACGTAAATAACATATTAAAAAAAAACACTTAAATAATTTTTATTTTGACAATTACTAAAATTATTATTAATATTATAACTTAATAATTAATAAAAAATAAATTCCTTCTAAAATATTCTGAGACAGTTACAAAACAGACCTTTAGGTTACAAATCAGACTTTGTAAGGGTACATCCTCACTATAACAAAAACAAAAAATATTATGCAGATTGTACTTAATTAAAAAAAAAAAGGTTTATTGAAATAAACGATTAACTTAAATGAACAAAAATTATGCTTTATACTTCAAGATTTGTATGCAATGCCGATGCTTAGACATACAGTTTAATTTTTTAGTCACCTTGAAAAATGTTCAGGGTCATAGTAACCGTGAAATTTAACAACATTCTCCAAGGATTCTCTAAAAAGAATTAGTCCTTCCATACAAAATCCATCAGCTGACTATTGATTTTGCATGGGAGGTCCGATTTTTTTTCATATTTCGATTTTCAACCCATCTTCCTTAGAAAAAGTTTTTTAATTTCACGGGTACTGTAAGCCTGAAATTTTTTTCAAGATGACTAAAAAATCAACCTATATATTTAAGGCATATATTCGACTACAATTAAAAACCTCTTCCTTAAACTAAATCTTAAACATATAACATTTATTAGACATATAAATTTAGTCAGTCTCATAAACCATGTAATTATTGAACACGCCCAATATTAGCAAACAGTCTAAGATAAACAAAATAAAAACATAAACTAATCAGCCTAATAGGCAATTATCACAAATAAAATGTATAATATGTAATGGGCCTCCAATACAAGAAATACAGAACCATAAGTGACATGATATACATTTTCCCATTTGACTATTGACTTCACCAATTTGACACATATTACAAAGCCTACTTTTTTTCGATTTTTTTGGTATGCCTGGTTCGATTTTAATATTTTTAGTACAATCTAAGTTATAACATTTCCGTTTTAATTGCTTATCACCCAATATTGACGATTTGTTAGTTGCACTGTTGTCTTCCGTCAAATCCATATTTTCACTCATGAGACTCTGGACATTCATAAATATATCAGGCAGTAATTTCAAGTCCTCTATGTCATCTATTAATTGTGAAGGTGATATGTTTTCTCTATTTGCATTTACATCTCCGGAAAATTGTTTATCGTCTAAAAGGGAATGAGTCTGAGGGGAGTAACATAAACAAAGTCCTTTTTTATTTCCACAAAAACAGCTAAGGTCCCTGTATCGTATTTTCCCATCATTCATAGTGATAACTTGGTGCAATTGCATGGTACCTTTTAATGTAATGAGATTTTTAATTTTATCTAAATATTGTTCAATTTTGTCATCGTTCCCAAAAATATTTTAACGGTTTTCATTGATTTTGTCAAAACGTAATACAATTGAGTTGCGTTCGTTACATCATCTCCAAAAGACACACGTTTATCTAAAGTGCGTTTTACACTTCCACCGATACCATCTGCAATGTTCTTTCCATGGCCACTTTCAGAAAATGACCATTTGCAATACTCAAAACCCATTTCTTTAGGCAGGCAGTTCAGCAATTGAAAGTTTCCTTTCTGTCGGTATTGTGACGTCGGACCGTCGGAATAGAAGTGCAAAATAGTGACCGCTGGGGTTCTCCTTCTAACTTCTTCTAGAATAGGATGTAAGTGACTCCATATATTCTCTGGTTTATGACCATTATTTTCAGAAATTGTGCAAAATGATTGCATGCTGATGTTCCAAAAAATTGCTCCTGTATGAAGAGTCACTTGAGTTTTCGAAGCACCAAAGTGAAGGGCTTGGACTTCTCGCATTTTACAATCATAATTTTCACTGAAGTCACAAATTATTACTGCTTCGTTTTCATTTAAATTATTAATTATATTTTGATACTGTTTTTGCTGGTGTCGCATTATGAAGACATGTTTCTTAAACTTAATAATATCAGTTTCAAAAGCTCGCTTTAGAATTGCGACCGAAGTTGTTTTTAAAGATTTTACTGTCTTTTTTGTTTTTAACATTTTCCCCTCTTTAAAATAGCTGTGAAGTGTGAGTGGAACTCTTTCCCACTGCCACCAGTTTACAGTTTTATTGTCATCGATACTGCCGTCACTATTACGGGTATATTGAACATTATTTTTTTTGCAATCTCCACAATTATAAGCACTGCATGCATATGAATTGATATCACATGACAATGACGTTAAAATATCATTGATGTTGTTTTGTTTTAATATCCCATATAGTTTTAAGGCTTTAAATTTGAACTCAATGTTTGAATGTTTTATACATAAACACGTATTTCTAGAATTAAGCTGAGGGGAAAGCACATAATATGGCTTATATTTCCACAAAGTAGTCATACCTTATTTTTCACCTTCTTATACTTTTTATACAAATTTATCAATGTATCCACTGTATACCTTATTTGATTCTTTTCTTTTCCGCGCGATCTACATTCTTTTTTTCCAGCTGTTGATCTGCTTACATGATCTTTTAACCAAAATTCTTCTATTTCCTTGTAACATGACGCTCTTTTTTTTTCTTTGCGCAAACGAGTTACACGTTTTAGCCCTATCAATTTTGCTACATAGGTCTTGTTATATATAGTTACTATAAGTACTATTTTCTATAATGTTTTTTATAGTGTTTCTTTCTATTCTCTTTTTACAATTTTCATATGTGCGTCGTAGCGTAACTTCTAATATCTCTTCTCGTGCTTTTAGCTTAAGAATATGACTTTCCAATTCTTTAATTTTTTTAGACGTTGACTGCCGTAATCTATAATATCTTTGCTTGTATCTGAGTTGTGACGTTATTAGTTCTTTATTTTTTTTCAAGCTTTTTTGATAATTTTTATTCAGATAATTGCATTTTCTTTTTTTATAGTATTTAAGTATTTCACAGACACCTCAATTGAATAGCGAGTTTTGGCATGCGACGCTGTAGAGACATTTGAAGACGAAGCGATTATTGTGTTAGAGTCTTTACTACGTTTTTGAAATCTTTGCTTCTTTTTTTCTTCCCTCCATAACTTACGACGCTCAATTTTTTCTTGTTCTGTCATTTCAGGTACCTTTTTCTTTTTAGATTTAATTCTTTCTGACTTCTTCAGCTTTAACCGGGTCATTTTTTAACTTCTCTCTATATTTACGGACTTTATCAGCTGAGCTCTTAGCCATTGTATCTAAAACAAAAGCAGAACAAAATTTCGCAATTATTCTCCATATGGAATAATATATTATAAGCCCAATTATCAAAGATCTCAACTCAACACCTGAGGTTCAAAAATTGTCACAGAGGCTCACGAGCGGCATATCGAAAGCAAAGTACACCCACACGCTTAAGCGTGTGTGGCGTGAAATTTATGAAATTATGACGACATAACTTATTACGAATTATGCTCCGAACTGTGACCTCGGAATACCCGGTTGAGCTAAAAATACACATCTACCTATATCAAATTTCATGAAATTTTTGGTCAAACATACTCGAATTAAAATTACCATACATTACCAATCATCCATACCAAAATACAAACTACCATACAAATACCGAATAACGAAACACTGATACTAACACAATATGTACAATCTCCTATTCAAACTAATTAAAAAACTTTTACAAACATAATTTGTATTTGAACTTTTGTACAAACGCCTAAAAACACCCATGCAACTTCCTTACAAAATATTATGCAAAATCTCAAACCAACACTCATTAAAACGTTCGTACCGGTAGAATAGTAGTAATAACCAATATAAACTATATAGCGAATATAAACGACCAACATGTAGGTTAGACCAACCTTCCAAACAACAAAGTCACTTATTCCCATTCAAAGTCCAATACTAAATTTCATCGCCATTTCTGATTCATTCAATTTTGAAAAAAAAAACACATTTTCAAACATTCAAGAGCAAGAGCTTAGATAACACAGACAAACTTACAGACATTTAACTTCGGGGGTTTGAAATGTCATAACACTCAGTGAGTACATACCTTTATATATCGGTTTTGTAACGTTTCTGTCCGTCTTATAGTAACGTTACAAAAAAGACGTTACAAAATTTTCTACTAATTGAATAAATTGTTTTATTCTCGCTTAATACCACAAACAACCAAGGTAATCTATATTGGATTATTTAGTATACAATCCGCGGTTAAAAACAATTTTTAGAACAGTAATAATATACTAATAAAACATTGTTAAACGTACTTACAAACCAGACAAATTTTAGGCTCCAAGTCCTGCAAAAAACACGACCACCTCG
Organism: Phengaris arion; assembly: GCA_963565745.1. Taxonomy (NCBI): domain Eukaryota; kingdom Metazoa; phylum Arthropoda; class Insecta; order Lepidoptera; family Lycaenidae; genus Phengaris; species Phengaris arion. The sequence goes on along the minus strand of OY751444.1, from coordinate 1,918,746 downwards.
TATCCTTACGTTTTGGCAGACTAGTCAAGATGGCCGACCATTTAATGTGACGTTTCTAGTTTAGAGTCGCCACAGCAAAAAAATATCTTAGTTTCCACGGCAAAATTGATAAATACGAATGTTACAAAACCTGACATGTCCGAAATACGAAAAACCGAGAGACACACTTACAAAATTGATTAAAAATATTAATTGTTGTAATTTTATTATCCTTTTCAATGGAAAACAAAGAAAAAGTGTTAATTAATACAATAAAAAGCCAAAAGTTACAAATACTGTAAAAAGTATATTTTAAAAATTAAAGGTAATTGAGATTTTGAAAAGGAGACAGTATGTAACTGTCTTTTTCGTAAATTTTATAAAATAATTAAATATTAGACGCTCATCTTGTTACCTTGTAACTACTAAGGGTTTTTTCCCTGTTTTGTGTTATTTGATTAAACATCCGCAGTTATTTTTAAATGTTTGTTAAAAAAGTCAAAAAAATATTAATCACAAAGACAACTCAAAAACGACCATGTGTCATTTAAAGTGAAAATGCCCATAAAGATGTGACACTTTATGTACCAAGTTTCAAAAGCCACAACATACCAAAAATCCTTGTTGGACTTGAATTAAGTATAAAATATATGCAATAAATTATATCACGTCACATGGGATAGCTGTCCTTGATAAGAGCTTTTTCTTACCATAAGTGAAGTCCATCTCTTTGAAATGTCTCTCACATAGCATCCTATGCTCAGAGTACAGTTTTTTTGGACATCTAATGTATAGTTTCCATCTGGAAATACATATCTTGCCCATGACTCACAACTGAAAATAAAGGATGAATACATAAATTATAATAAACAAAACGAATTATTGTTATGCCTGCCATCTTAATATAGGTATTTAACCTATACACAAGTATTATTTACTACAATATAATAATAAAATTTAACCCAACTATTACAAGGGTAGCACATTCATGTTGATGAATTAATTTATATATAAGCTCTAAGGATACACTTTTCTTATTACTTCTAAAGCTAAACTACTCTTTATAGTTCATTACAGCTATAAATAAACATGAGAAAGAGGAGTTAGTGTTTCAAATGTGAGGGTTATTTTATATACAATGACATACATATTTACGTACCGTAACAGGTTTCTTATTCCAGGATTAGGAAAACGAAACAATTTAACGCCGTCTTCAGCAGGTGAAGAGCAGCATTTAAAGCATCTTCTACTGTTTTCTTTGTCAGACATTTTCACAAAGAAACACCGAGTCTATATCTCACTATACAACAACACCGAGTCTATTTCTCACACACACACAGTTTTGCAATTGATGCAGGAATATAAAAACGGTGGAACAGAAGCTCAACTCAAAGTTTCAATCACCAAATACACCAATAACACAAAACAGCACCGTTCGTAAAGCGCAAAACAGAACAAACGCCATTTTGTTGTTATGACCGGAGACCAGGCTTGCCATAAGGAAAAGGCAATGTACATTACGTTTACAACTGAAGGGCACAGGGGAAAAACATGCAATGTCACAAAGACAATGAACTGAGAAATTGCAAAATTAATCTTTTGATCCTTGAAAAAAGGTACAACAAAGTTTCAAATAGAAGGAAAATATATTTATTTATAAAGAAGATATATTTGTTTCTGTTGTGTAGTAAAAAAAAACCTTTTCATTCTTATGTTTATTGAGTTAGCACAGGAAAACATATCAAAGTCAGAAAATACAGGCAAATAATATGCAATGTCCATAAAATATTTATTGTTTAATTATCAATAAATTTTATCTGTGAGAAGTATTGCTTGGCTTTTGGTCCACAAAACTTTGACAGGGCCTGGATATCCATAAATTTTGCCTTTGAAACTGGAAGGCTGTCTTCATAGGATTGATCTGGCAGTACAAACTCACCAGCACTATGAGAGTCATTATGGGATTTCAACTTTTTTTTAGGTGCCATGAGAATAGATGACGTCCAAGAGGAATTGTAATGTTCTCTGTGAAAAATCAATCTTGGATGATCCTTTTCAACCCTGATTTCTCTTATGGGTCGAGATAAAAAAGGACATGTCTTCTTATACATTGGGGATAGAAAGCTTGTCCATTTTCTGACAAGCGGTTGATCAACTTCAATCACATTAAAGGGGCATGGCTTCTGTCTAGCTTCACAAATCACTTTTACCCACTCATCAGGCGTTTCACAAGGTGATTTCTGGTTAATGCAACCCATATTTCTGTCACATTCTAAATATGAGTGCCCGCGAATAGGAAATATGATTTTAATCACATCCAAGCGTTTTGCACAGTGTACAACATAGTGTATGAAACGAAACACAGTATAATTCTTATTTTGCCCACCGCAGGAATCACAAAATATCACTAGTTCTCGAGTATTTTTATCAAGCATGTTAAATATATAGTAATGGAGAAATGAACACACTTCGTCAGATCCTTTTTTTGCTATAGTTTCTGGATAGCAGAAGAAATATGATTTGGATGTAGATAGTTCATGGATGTTAAAAAGATTTAAGGTTAGTTGTCTTTTATAATAAACGTCATTTGTGGTAATGTTCGGCATACTTAAATTTTTTTGAAAGTCCATTGCAATAGCTTCCTTTCGAGTAGATGACTGACATTGAATTCTAGTTTCTCTTTTTCGTTTATAGAAAACATTAGCCTTCAATTTATGTAACTTATTCTCAGTTTCTAACTTTTTTATTTTTTTTCAATGTCACCTTTTTCGAGATCGGAAGCATTCTTTAGATTTACTGTGAGAGCTTTTGCCTTAGCCAGAAATTCATCACAAGTACTGCAGGTATCACTTCTTGGATACCCAAATCCTATGTTAAAATGATTAACGAATATAGATCGATATGTTTCGTAGGATAGTTGATTTTTGTCTTCAAACATATCATACATTTTCTTGACATTCAACTCCTCTGGTAGATAAATTTTTGAGCTGTCATGTAAGCTGTAATGACTTTTTCTTCTACGAAATGATCTTATGTGATCCATGACCTTAGATTTAAGCATTGGACTCAGTTTTTTAGGACGGTTGCAATGTTTTCCTCTCATGTCAGTTGGGGCTTTACCTGTTGTGAGTAACGATTTTTTTATTGTACATATTCTTTGTCTTGTTACTCCATGTATTGCAATAAATGCTGAGGCACACACTGGCACATCAAGCTGCTGGGTTTCGTCTACAACTCTCACTCTGTAAGCGTAATTTGCTGTATGTAACTTAGCTTCAGGTTCTTCTTTTCTAGGTCGTCTTCTTTGAATTTCCAAAACACTTATTAGACCACTTAAATAAAGGTTTTGTTCATCCCTAGATGGCAACAGGTTGAAATCCTTCAAAATTCTAGCCCTCTGTCCCTCATTCACAGCTTCAAAACACTTGTATCTCTTGCAATCACAACTTGGACCAGTTTCATGACTTTGAAGTCTAATCTTCTTATTAACATCCGACAATCGACCGTAAAGTTTACGTTTTTTGGTAGGTTGCTTCAGATTAACCTCGTTTTCTTCTTCTGACGACATTTTCAATAAAAATATAAAATTAAACACACGCGACACAACACAACACAACAGGACGAACAAAATAACCTCAAAAAACAAGATGTCATTAAACAAACGTCAACCTAACAACGATGGACAATGCTTATTTTTCTCCTGTACGAGTTGGACATTGCTTGTTAATGCACTGTATCAATATTTTACTATGAATATTACTCCGTGACTATGCATGTTACTGCAAAGTGTGTTTTGGCGTTTCGTTCTACCAAATTTATACTTCACAATGGCATTGCCAGTTCAAAAAACATAAAAATGTGACATAGCATGTTTTTCCCCTGTACCCTTCAACTGTTAAGCAATTGTTTGGCAGGTGTTAATGGTGGAAATTATTTTAAAATCACAATATTTAACACGAACAAAATAAAATCTCACAATTTATATTTCTATTTTCCGTATATATGAATATATAAACATTCACCCAATTGAGCTCACCCAAAAAATTGGGAGTATTTTTTAGTCAGTCGAACATAAACTGCCCCCGTAGGTATTTTTTTCTGCCCTTTAAAGTTGACCCCCCCTGGGCTTCACTATTTGACGTCGCCCCGCATTCAGCCAGATTACTACCGTTTCTACCAAAAAATTAATAAAAAATGTTAAGTGATATTTAACTAAGCAACTTTTAAGTAACGTTTATGAATACAAAATTTTTAATCAACTGATTAGGCTTAATCAACTAATTAGTTAAGTCATGCTTAAGTCGTTGATTAACAGATTTTTATGAGTAACGCTGTAAGATCTGTTCGGGACGTTTTTCGGATTGGCTGCATGTTATAACTAGGAGGCGCAGAAGGTACTGTCACCCACCCGGCGATCTCTTCACCCTCCGATGGATCTTATGTAAGGTCATCCGGAATTTTATAGATGCTGCGATTAATCCTACTAATATGATGAATACACTGACTATAGTCCACCATGTATAGTGATGAGGTGGGGACCAGGGAGCTTCTCGTAGTTGGGGAATATGGGATTCACTAACCCAACCGTCAACATTTAATCCGTCAAGAGATTCATGCTGGATAGGGACTCTCACATTCAGTGCAATCTCATATCCGGTTCTGAGTGTTTCTTGGACTAATTGATAAATTTGGCCTCCTATGTGGAAATAATCTCCATCTTCCGATGTTAATACATAGGGGATCAAGCTGGCTTCTATTTTTTTGTGCACTATCAAGTCCTACCTTGAGTTATCATAACTTCACCTGTAACGTTAGATGCACTGACTAAGACGCCTCCATCAAATGGCAGGACTTCTAGATCAGGATCGGATGATAGATTCCACTCACAAAGGGCGGTAGGTTGGTGATCTTCAACAACTTGCACGAGTTAAACTCGGGCTTTGTCTGTTTGGGGCAGTGTGTTAGCGTAAGCATCTCATTACACGCTGTAGGAGAAATCTCCCAACAGTTGCTTCGTGTCTTACATGCAACTACATCCGGTAAGTGGATCTTCCGAAATTCAGAACCTCTAGCTGAATGAGTAGTATAGGTCATAATTGACCTGGTGAAGAGATAATTTTCCTAATTCGTACAGCAGCGTCATATCTTTTGAATAAGCCGTCTGCGACAGAGCGGGGTGCTTGAGTATTACAGACATGACGTCAGTAGCCGGGAGTAAGTCACAACTACTACGCCGACGATCCAGTACATTGGAAATAATTTGTGCAATTGCCGGGCCGATACAAATCTTTTGAATGCCATGCTTGGTTTTAGTGCTGGTCTCTTGTTTCATCAGTAGATCCTGAACATGGCGCAGTATTCTCATGGAGAAAATTTCATTCGTTCGCGCGTCGCCTACTTTGTCCTTGAAGCATTGCAATAATTGAACATGACATTTCTTTTTTTTTTTTTGGTTGAGGAATCAAACCACTGTTCAGCCTTGAATTTTTTTTTTAATTTGGCTGAGGAATCAAAATGTTCAGCCTTAATTAGGGTGCTTCGTTTGAAATAATTGGACGTTTTTCATAAGGCCAATATTTCCAATCGCCAGACATTTATTCCTAGAAATAAATGTGCTGTCCGGCGATTGAAAATACGGCCCTTGTTAATTCAAAAATAAATACATTATGGAAGATACAATTAAAACAAAATGATTATTTAAATAGTTTTTTATTTTTTAATTTTTTCTTATATTTTAGAAGAGCCTTCTTTTGCATTGGATGCAAGTTACATTTCTCAGCCCTTTGTATGTCAGTCCCTTTTAATATTTTATTGATTACATTGCACCAGTTAAATATGCATAGTTTGATTGAAATTTTCAACAATTGGTCGAGAACGATTTCTCTGTGTGAATGGCAATTTAGAAATGCAAATGAATATTTGGAACATATTTCTTGTTTGATTGTTTCACTTATATTAGTTTTATGTCCATGCTGTTCCAAGTATTCATTTGTACACGTAATTATATTGCCAAAACTTGCGACAACATGTTCGGATGGGTATACCAATTTTTTTTGAGTTTTTGTTTTGTATTCTTTTTGTTTGATAAATTCGTGTGTGCTGCTATCTACTTGTGACAGCAAATTATTTTTGCACTCTTTGCATTTAATTTTTGTAAGAATTTTCCTGGTTACCCATCCTGCCGTATATGCTCGCGAATGTATATTTATTCTTTCACGTCTCGCCTGCTGTTGAAGATTTTCCTCAAATTCAATGCTCCTGGATTCAGTATCGGTTATTGTTGTACCAGTCGCCGATACTGAATCCTGTGATGGTGCAGTGTTTACATTCTCAAAAAGCGACTCTATATTTAATATGCCCTGACTGGCGTCTTCTTCACAATTGTAATTTTCAGAGTGAAAATTTATAAATCTAGTGATTAGCAATTATTTAAAGGTATTTATGAATGCACATGCAGTTGGGTCATTATTCCGATAATTATAGGCCCGCACTTGGCCAAAGAAGTTTTCAATTATATCTGAGTTGAAATATCGAGGCCTCATAATTTTTTTTTTTTTTTAATTCATTAGCTCCCACACCAATAAGATTTATAATATGACAAATTCAAGGGAACATGCACCAGCAGAAGTGACTATGCATACTAGACCATGTGTCTTTAAGTTGTGAATAGCAGAATGAAAGCTTAATCCTTGATCAGAAACGAGCGCAATTGGTGTAAGCCCTGTGTCTGTCACTGCTGCTATAACATTTTTAATTATGCCTTTTAATTGAAGACTCGATGTGGCACCTTCACAAAAGTAAAAGGCGATTGGTTGCTGCCATTTAAATACAGCACCCCGAAGCATAAAAACGAGGGCATGATCTGCAAACTGGTTGATTTTGCCATTCAAATCGACAAAGCCTACTATGTTGTCTTTGTGGGCTGCATAAGTTAATGCAGTTTCGATTGCCATCTCGTCATATACAACTGTACATATTTTTTTTCTAATATCCCATTTTGAGATCTGAAAGCATAAAAATATGATTACCTACCTAATGATTATCTTAAAAAAGTATATATAAGTAATGATTAAATTCAAAAATCAAAGTTATAATATGTTACCTGTTGTTTAATATGTTCAAAAATTTGTGGATTAATCCCAGCATCAATATTTAATTGGCTTATTATCTTCCTTAACGATGACTTGGAAGGCAAAATAAATATTTTTTGTAGAAACCTGTACGATTTGTGGCCTTGCTTGTATATGGATAGAGCAATGAGCTTTTCCTCTCTTGTAAATCGGCGGGCCTTCTTATTTTTTGTGCAGAGACGAACTTGCATCCACAAAACTGATTTAGTTAAGGGATTCATGTTTTTTGTTAACTCTTCTAAAGATTTTTCTTTACTGAAGGCTAATGCTCTTTTGGCTCTGCAGTTATAATCATTTTGGCGTTTCGCCTTTTTATATTCATTATAAAATAATTTGCATCTCGGAGTTAATGAATTCACATTTCTTAATAATCTCTTTTTAACCAGTTTTCTTGGTGTTTTACAAGATGAACCTGAAAATAGATACTAATATTTACAGAACATGTTTGTAACTATTTAATCAAAATAATCCTAAATAAAGTAAAAAATAGGAAGTAGACATATGAGACTACGAGGGCGGGTCAATAAGTCCGTGACTTTTGGAATAAAACACAGATTTTTTGATAAATAAATCATTTTATTTTTCAACGTAGTCCCCCTTGAGCTCTATACACTTTGTCCAACGCTTCTCCAATTTTTTTATCCCTTCCAAAAAATATGATTTGTCGAGGTCCTCAAAATAGGCCTTTGTTTGCGAGATGACTTCATCATTGGAGTCAAATCTTTTTCCACCGAGCCATTTTTTCAGGTTTGGGAACAAGAAGTAGTCACTCGGAGCCAAATCTGGAGAATAGGGTGGATGTGGGAGCAATTCATAGCCCAATTCATGGATTTTTGCCATGGCAAGTGCACATGTGTGCACCCTTGCATTGTCTTGGTGAAAAAGAACTTTTTTCTTGGCCAAATGAGGTCGGTTTTTTTTCAAATCCTCATTGAAGCGGTCCAATAAGTTGGCATAATATTCCCCATTAATTGTTCTTCCCTTTTGAAGATAGTCAATGTGGATTATCCCACGTGCATCCCAAAAAACAGTCGCCTTTACTTACTAACTTTATTGGCTGACAAACCCACCTTGGCCTTCTTTGGCGCCGATTCACCCTTAGAATCCCACTGTTTTGACTGTTGTATGGTCTCTGGTGTGTTGTGATGGATCCATATTTCGTCCACGGTTACAAAACGGCGCAAAAACTCCTCCATATTGTGATTAAACAACGCCAAACCTTCCTGTGAAGTTGTTACACGATTGCGTTTGTGCTCGACTGTGAGCAAACGCGGCACCCATCTTGCGGAAAGCTTTCTCATGCCCAAGTGATCATTCAAAATTGAAACCACTGAGCCATGCGAGATGCCTATGGCTTCCACAATCTCTTGCACTTTCAATCTTCGGTCGGCCAACACCATATCGTGAATTTTTTCGATTGTTTCGGGTGTAGAGACCTCAACTGGGCGTCCAGGACGTTCGGCATCTTCAGTGCTTGTACGGCCACAACGAAATTCAGTAAACCACTTTTTTACCATTGAAATCGATGGTGCAGAGTCCCCATAGTATTTATTAAGCTTAGCCCCAAGGCTAAGCTAAAAAAACCATTACCGAGACCAATCTCGGTAATAGTTTTTTTTCGCAAAAAATAATGTTTAATAAGCACACGAAATTTACTTTTTTCCATTGTTTCCTTAAGTTACTGGATAGTCTGATAAAGATAGCTGTAAAACACAAACTAACTGACGCAGCAAGTTCAAATTTTGATAGGGGTCAACTGACAGATGGCTGTTGACAGGAGTAGTGTTGCTTTTTCAGTAAGGAGGTTAGAAATTCAAAAAGTCACGGACTTATTGACCCGCCCTCGTATTACGAAATTTATGATACTTTCCATGCGTAAATTACTCCAACCGTCGCACTGGAGATGATATTTGCTGATTGCAATTCTTCACTTAACTCCGTTCGCATCTCATTATTTTTATCCAAATATTTGGTAGCCAGTGTTTTTCGAGATGGCATCTTAAATTGCAATTTCTCAAAAAAATTTACTCAAAGTGGGTACTCGACCATAGACAACGGAGTGGCTGTTACATAAAGTGCTTTAGAAAATTCCACGGCAAGGTCGCTCTCATTCAAGTTGTACCTGTCGTCTTCTTGTAAGATACTCGTACTCGGGCCTGGTATAGGGGGCTGCGATTCAGTACCAATATTACTAGCACTACCACCTTCTTGTACTGCTTGAAAGTTACCAGACGTGCCCCTCTTGCTACTCTTATCCAATAGCAATGTCTTCATTTGAGTTTTCACAACCGGTGGACTATTCAAACAGGCAACGAGATGTTTAGTCATTTTGGCAATGTTACTGTATCGGTATGACTTGTCGCAGAATTTGCATCTAACCGATTTGTTGGTAAGCTCGAGATAATGGCGCCATACGCGGTGGTCTTTCGGCCGCCCCATTGAAACTAAAACAAACATAAGGATTTAATGGTTTTACTATGTTCAATCGACTATATTGATTATATGATGACTTTCTTACCTACGCCGCGGAGGTTGCGGGCACCAGGGTGCGGGGAAAAATTTAAATGTGCGGTGTCGGGAGTTATTAAGCTACGTCAACGTCTCGATACTACATTGTTATTGGTCAAACACAAAGCTTGTAAGACGTATCAACCCCCTGCAGCTATGAATTCACTAAACTATTATTATTATCTCACTAAATACTCCTACAGTTCTGCCGTGATAATTAAGAATGCAGTAATCGCAAAATGGCGGTTTTGAGATAAACGCGGCAAACGTGTTTTTAAAACATCTGAGGATGAAGTTTATATTTTATTGGTCATAAAATATATCAATTGATTGAGAAAAAAATCAAGCTATCCCGATATCATTTTCCTTTATTTCATTTATCAATATATGCAAACATCTTGCAAAAACCATTTTTTATGTTCGGGACTAAGTGGAAGTGGACTTAAATATCCTCGTACACAGTTCTAAAGTCCGTTTTAAGTATTTTCTATGAAATTGACGAAAACCTTCTTCATGTTCTTTTATTATGCAATATCGGGATGAAATAAAAATAAAACATTTTTTGAGAACCGGCTCCTTTATTAAAGTCGGTTAAAAATTATAATATTCAGTCGGACTAGGAACGAAGTAGAAACTATATTGGCTTAATCATTAAGTAAGAACAATATTGGCTTTGTGATTAAACAATAAGCTCTTTCTTAATTTATAAATTGAATCAGTCTTTATTCAGTCATTGGCATAACTTTAAACTTAACTATGGCAGGTAAATACGTAAACATTAAATGAAAATAGTAATACGTAACGGTAAGCAATAGTTATACTCTCGTATATCAAATTATATTCTCTTTCTTCTATACTTCACATTTAGTCGTATTATAAACAGTCTCTTAGTACGTAGTATCAAAATGAAGTAATTGGTAACACTTAATCATAAAGATAATATATATTTATCTTGAAAGAGACTTCAAATCGTCCTATTTCATGAGAAAATGTACTACTATTTACCTACTTATCACATTTGCATAAGGCACATCGGTACACGCAGGAATGTTCTTAACCCTTAACTACAGTGGTGAAAAATAATCACGTTTCTATAGTTGTGGGGTCCATTGGACCCATGTATTTTTAAAAGGCAATAAAAATTAAAGTATCCCGAATAATTAATAAAATGTTTATTAGCTTTATTATATATTATATAACAAACATAGTGTATTAAAAAATCAACAATAGGAACATACATTTCTAACAATAATTTGTACTTTTTATAATCAGTTCAGGTTTCCTCAATCTAAAAACAAGCTTATGAAAAAAAAAAAAATATATATATATATATATATAAAACTGGTCGCAAGTAAAAAACAAAACATATTTTCTATAATAAAAAGATATGTTTTCTAAAAACATACCAAAAACAAACAAATAAATTTTTAAACAAAAATTATGACACCAGTTTCATTTAGCCTACTTACAAACATGTACTGCAAACAACTTTTGCACATGTCATGGAAATAGGCTGCTGGCACTTAGTACATAAGTGAACAGTCTTAGCTCTCTTAGCAGGCTTGCAGAATGAGCACCTCTTCCTTTTGTTCCTGTCCAATTTCTGGCTTTCATCTGGTTCAATTGTTGGAAGATGAATCTGTAGGGCCGTGGCAATGTTCGTTCTAAGCTGTGTAGGCAGTCTTTGATTGTAGCATCGTTCTTTCATATATGGTTCACATAATGATTTGGCCAGCCCCTTCAAAAACGTCATACGTGTCATCTTGGATGCTCTTTCATGGCTCTGCTGAATGATATAGGCATTCAAAGCGCTCATGTCCAGTAATCTGTACAAAACAGGCATAGGCCAACGTCGTGTTCTGTGGCTACTTGAATAAACTGAGCACATCTGATCAACAGCATCGACGCCACCTTTGGTGCTGTTGTACTGAAGAATTATTTCTGGCTTCTTAGTTGATACGTCCACAGAATTGTCGTGATGCATAGAGGACACAAGTATCACAGATTTGTTCTTTTTAGGAACATAGCTCGCAATGGTGAAGTCTTTTGTGAACCCGAACAGAGAAGAATCAATTTTGCGATCTTTATGAGGTAAGAATTCCTTAGGAATTTCTCTTTTATTTTTTTTCAGGGTTCCAATGACAGTGAGGCCTTTGGATAGCATGATAGTGAGAAGTTCCATTGATGTGTACCAGTTGTTTGTAGTTATGTTACGGTTAGTATTCATGATTGGTTGGCATAATCGAAGACAAGCTTGTACTGGAATCGGTTGTTTTTTTTCTTCATCTGTCAGCGTAAGTCCATCAGTATTTTTCCCACAATACAAATAGGTATTGTACACATTGTGTGTCTTAGCATCTGCAAGACATTGCATTTTCAAACCATATTTATTTGGCTTGCTGGGAATATACATCTTGAAGGCACAACGTCCGCGAAAACCTACCAGCATTTCGTCAATCGTTGCATAAGCACCAATGGAATAATTTGCTTGAGCATTCTTATTGAACATATTTATCATCTCAGTAGTTATACAACCAGGGTCAAATTTTTTACGCTCTTCTCTATCATCCGGATTATCGAAGCGGAGACACACCAAAAGAACATAAAATCGCAAAGAAGACATACATAATCTAAAAATCTCTCGTCCCGTTCCATCAGTTGCAAACAAGGATATCACAGCTTCATGATTCGACTCGAAAACAGCAGAATAGAGCAATAAGCCGATAAAACAGTTTAACTCCTGGTGAGTGCATTCTCTTAGTTCAGTGCGATCTGGAGATTTTATTTCAGTCTAAATACTGCCAGTTTCTTGTTTGTCCAAAAGAGTATTTTGTTTTTCATATCCTCGTCGAACAGTATATTGAATGCCTCATTTGGAATAAATGGGTCTGCAGGCCTTGCTCTTGATGTAGTAGATGGCAATATTAGGATGTTATGGTTTCGAACACGAGAATTTCTTGATGGCGGGTTTTTTAACCCATTTGAACCTATTTTTTCCGTAATAGTAATCAGACGAATTATTTGTTTCATTATCTTCGCTTTCATCTTCATTTTTAGATATTTCAGAGTTCGAGTCATGATCACTTTCCAATACAAAATCTTCGTCATTATCAGAAAACTCATTATCAGAGTGAGTATTTAGAGCATCTCTCACAGAAACCGAATTTTCTTCTTCATCACTGCTTAAATCAGCATTCAGCCATTGCTCTATTATGTCATCGCGATTGGTTGACATATTTTTAATTTTTTTCCATGATGAAAACTGAAATTTAACATAAAAACAACTACAAAACAAGAATTATAAAAAATACGTATCTATAGTCGTGGGTCCAATGGACCCACGCATAATCATTTACTTACCATTGGAGTAGCGCGCGAAATACGTCCGTCTCGCTGCGTACGCACCGCCCGGCTTACTGTCGAAAGGTACTGAGGTGCGCGGGGAGCTCCACCACCCACAGCGCTACTAGTGCTTGTTTAAAGAATCACCATGGGTCCAGTGGACCCACGACTATAGTTAAGGGTCTAAAATCCTATAATATTAACAAAAAATAAATTACACCTTGAAAACATTAGCAGCGTTATTCATAAACGTTAGTTAATTTTAAGAAAGCCTTTAAATAATGCTTTACAGAATTTTGTATTCATAAACGTTATTTAGATCTAATCAACTATTTAAATAGTTACTTAAATAGCTGTCAAATTAACCTAACCACGTCTCTTAACTTCTTAAGCAACAAAATGGCGTCCAATAGACAGCTGAATCTTATCTGTGACAGCGACAGCGCTCTCGCGCTGACAAATAGACAGAAGAAAACATTACAGTGATAATATGGATTTTAATTATTTTGATTTCGGTGACGATTTATATAATTTTGAGCAGGATATAGCAGATATAAACGAATTTTGGCAACCACGTACAAAAGTAGGACGTATACATAAAATAAAAACGCTTTCCACGGCACTATAGGCGGTATCGGATAAAACGGATACTTTCGATACAATTTATAATTCAAATTCGAAGATTGCGGCTGCACATTAAAGCACTGCTCATTTCTGAGGAGTGGAGGCGGGTATTGGGAGGAATATAAAAGGCGTTGCTCTGCTCAACTCATCAGCATTAGCATTCGATCTTTTGAAACGGTCGAGATGTCGTATAAAATATATTGTAATTCCGTTGAACGATCTACAAAAGATATAATTTGTACTAAATGTCGAGAACGCATCAAAGTAAAATCGTATACGGAGCATTTAAAGTCTGTACATGGGCAGAAATGTAGCATGATTTGCGTATGGTGCGATGGGACGTATACGTGGAAACGTGGCGATAAAGAAAATTATTCTCATCGTATTGCGTGTTTGCGGCAAAGAATCGACCAAGACCGTGAAATGCAACTGGTTGAGGAAAAGGGAGATTCGATGGATGTCGAGGAACAGCAAGAAGAATTGGATCCATTCGCAATGAAGGATGTCGCGTTCAACAATGAGGACATGTCGAAATGGCTCTGCGGCAGAGACGAGTTGATGGGTTCGTTGCTCGGGCGTAAAGTAATACCACACGAGGACGAGAGTTTCTATCGAGAATTGCCATACACCAAGACACCGGAGACAAATCTTTTCGATCCCCGCGTGAATTTATTCGAGCATTGGATCATTGATTCTGCGACAAATTCTGCTGCAGTTCGATACTATCATGTCATTATACGAATTAGTGCATGGTCTACGTTTATGCGATTTTATCATGAGCACGCTAAAGATTCCGAGACTTTGGAGTTTTTGCCATACTGGTGCTGTTGTGACGGAGGGAAAGAGACTCATCGACACATGATTGTCCGTTTGTTGAGATTGCATGAGAAAGATTTGATTAAAAAGTGGCGCGAGACTGTAGTTTCGCCCAATTCTTTGATTTCGAGATATAAAGCTAAAGTTTTGATTCGTATCCACGATACACGCCATCTAATTCATGTCATAAATTATTTGAGTAATAGAGCGTCTAGATGTATGGATGGCGCGAATGAATTGAATCAAACGTATGATTGTGATTTACAGACGTGGAATAAAGATAAAAAGAAACGTGGCACGTGTCATTTTAATATCGCTCGACCGGTGCCGCCGTATTCCGATTTATTTTTATCTCTGTTGTATGACGGTGGTTTGAAGTTATGGTTAGAAAACAGATATCGAAATGATATTTCGGCAGCTGCGTGGGTTCATGTTGATCGTGATGAAAATGGTCGTTGGCGGATACGTATTGGTAATTTATGCCAAACTTGGGGTTTGATTGTGCCAATCTCCAAAGATTGCGAATTTGCTGTAGACAATAATAATACTATCGTTGGCACTTTGTACATGTTGAACGATTGTAAAATTATGGTTGTACGAAACGAAAATTTGGACAAAATGAGTGTCGTAGAATGGAATCGTCATCAAGCGAAGTATGGTAATCTAATGTTCGATCGTTTAAAACGTGAGTTTTTCACATTTGGCAATAAACAACAAGAGATTTTGAATGTATTAGATGTTCATATGAAAGCCAAAGATATTATAATTGAACGCGAACGAAAAGAAAAGGACGAATTGATGCAGCAGTATTTGCATTTAGTAAACGAGTTAAAAAAATAAATCATGTAATTTTTTTTAATAAATATGTACAAAAAATATGTCTATTTTGATTTCTCCTATGATATTTCACAATTTATTTATTAAGTACAATTAGGCATGGCGGCCATCTTAGATTATTGTGTGACGTCATCTCCAAAGCAGCGCCATCGAGCGGCCATAGATGGAACTACGTTCCAGAGCTAAACGCCGACGCCAATGATCATCCATCGCTTGAACTGGATTGAGATTGCGATATGCGTCAATCTTTCCCTGGCACAGATACAAATCCGAACGCGTTATCGGCTGATGCATGGCGGCCATCTTAGATTCTCGTTCCAACGGCATTAGCGCCACCAAGCGGCAATTATTCGAACTACGTTCCAGAGTTCGACGAGTTCGACGACGAGTTCTACGTTCGAATATCACGTCGATGCTGTTTTGTCGACTCAATTAAAGACTTTGGTTATGGCAGTTAATCGTATGGCAATACGAGCGGTGATGCGTATCGGTACTGGTATTCTTACGTCAAATTTGTTGAAACACTTTTTGAGCGAAATTGTGGCAAAACGTTTGATCAATGTGTGCGCTCAGGTGGTGACGAAACTTGGACTTATCGAATATCGCAACCGAGAGCGGTGGCAATATAATCGTTATGGCTGTCTTGGCGGTGATTGCTCTCGTCGACATAGGTCTCATGTTTGGCGATCCGTTGAAATTAAATGATATGAAAAATGCCGAACACTTGAAATTTTATTCGGGCACGGATATAGCGTTTAAGTTGAAATCTACCGGCTATGGCACACCTGAAATATCGCCCATTTCGGTAGTGCAAAAATATCGCGATGCTGTATACGCTACGGATTTATTGCAGGGACGCGTCGACACACTCGACAAATTGCGACGAGGATCCAAAGAACTTGCTAAATTTAATTTTGAAATGCCATACGATACCGAACCGTTGACGAGGTCGATGTACACGTCAAATCCCGCCGACGATAAACCGTACGATCTCACGTTTTTCACACCCCCCAAAGAAATTGGCTATTCACCCAATAATATCGTCGACGAGTTTGATTTCGGTTTGAACATGATGTACGATTCGTATTTTGTTTGTGAATATATACGACAGTTAAAATATAATTCCAACGGTTCAAAGATTACACATCCAAAGGCGGATCTTACGGGATTATTGGGTGGTGATGATGACGGCGAGGAGGATAGTATAACGAATTTATTGAATCGAAATTTACTCAGTAGCGAGGGAAAATTTATTCGTGCATACAAAGCATATTTGGTAAAAGCATACGATACAAATGAAAAAACGCGAACTCGTTTTATAACGATAATTGCAATTTTTTGTTTCACTTGTACGGTGCCGTCAATGTTTAGACGATTACACGCGTCTCTGATAATGTGGCTAGTGGGTTGCGTGACGATACTAGTAGTGATTTCGTTTAAACATATCATGTATCATTAAGATAAGAGTACTTTTTTCGTGGATTTATTTTATGAAAAAAAATTCGGTACGAGCAATTATTTTGTGCGTCGAAAAATAAAATAATTTCAGTTTATCGAATACAACATACTATAAGCATACTTCTTTTCCACACTAGTTTCACAAAATAATAATATTTTTCATCATGCCGAAAACCGCCGCCGAAAGAAAACGCAAACAGCGACAGCTCGACGCCCAAGATCCCGAGCGTAAAACTAGAAAATTAGATTCTTTATTCATGTTCAATTGCGTGAATATTGCCGTAATTTTGGACGAGTGTCGAAATGTGTGGTTTCGGGGAGTGGATTTGGCTCGAGCCCTCGAGATGGAAGATCCTAATACATCGATTTATCATTATATTGATTCAAAATTTACAAAATCGTTTGAAATGATATCATCGACTATAGATCGATATCGTGACATTCCCAATATGCACCCAAAAACAACTTTTGTAAACGAGGCAGGAATGAATCTATTCATTCTACGTTCGAGAATGCCGAAAGCAGAAGCGTTCGCTGAGTGGGTCTGCGCCGAGGTGTTGCCGTCTATTCGTAAAACAGGCAAATATGAAGTATCTTCTGCCGACGACAATCCGTACCGAGAACTCAACGAGTTTTTAAAGAAACAAGTCGAAGAATTAAAATCTACTAACGCGGAACTGAAAGCCGATTTGAGCGAACTAAAAATAGTCAATCGTGGATTATCAAACACCATCAGTCGTACGACTGAACAGATATTCAACATGCGACCAACATGTATCGCGCCTCTTGACAACGAATGTAAAGACGAATACATGGTTATTTATCGAAAATTCAAACTGGAAGAAAGCAAAACTATCGAAGATCCTGAACTTCTTCATCTGCCATATAACACGCATGTCGAGTTCAATTGGACTCATTGAAAGAACGTGAAAATGAATTGCGTCGACGGTATCCAACGTTGGATTTATTGTTGAAATACAAAATACCAAATAGTGTTAACTTCTTCAATTTCATCCTGGAGCAAATGAGAGATGTGCTGGAGCGAGGACGTGGGAAATATTCTCAATCGTTTCGCATTCAAGACGACATCTATACAGAAAATATGGTTATAAAAATGATTGAAAATTTGTACAGAACTCAATATGGTCAACATTAAATGATTATTAAAAAAAATAAAAAAAAATAAATTGATTTCCCAATCAATTTATTTTTTTTAATGTAGGGCAGAGATAATAAAAAACATTTAGGATAAACACGTTTTATTTCAATAATATAGTATGCACACAATATTCAGTAACAATGAGCAATCTATCCAATAATATGGATGTTTGAATGACGCGTCCCTTAAAATTAGGTATTTTAATAAAATAATCAAAAGTTACATGTACCGCTTCGTCGACACCCAACGAATCTTGTTGAACATTCATACATTTCAATATATTTGATAATGTTAAAAAAAATAACAATATCGTATCGGTATCGTGTGTGATTAGTATAAACGTTGCATTAAAACATTTCATATAAATGTCTGAATAATGTTGTAATGGTATTGTGGGAAATACGAGCGCCTCTTGATTGGTGCCCGAACTAGTCAAACTACAATAATAATGTTCATTTTCGACCATCGACTTGCGTAGAAATAAAATCATTATTTGCCATCTGTTTTCATCGTCGATATAATACAATATCCTTTGTGCCTCATTATTTTCGATTTCGTTCATATATTTAATGGAAATCCACGCATCATCGTTAATTATATTATACAGTCGCGCACTTTCATAATTATTGTCGACAGCCATACGATTAATATCTATACGATAGAAATTTGCACCGTACGCGTGATAATTTAATACTTGATTGCGCGAATGATAGTAATATGATTCCGACGATTTTTGCCATATCGGTGTCATTGTTATAAAATAATATTGAGTTTCGTTGTAGACGAGCAAAGTGTCACTATTGTTTCGCACAATGTCGATAATATTAGTGTTGACTGCATCGTCGGCATTGCGTAACGGGATAGTGTAAGATTTGCCTCGCATAAAAGTTCTTCGCATACGATACACGGTATAATGAAAAAAATCTCGAAAAATCACCACTAGTATATTGCATTCGTCGATATAAAATAAAAACGCTTTCCACGGCACTATAGGCGGTATCGGATAAAACGGATACTTTGGATACAATTTATAATTCAAATTCGAAGATTGCGGCTGCACATTAAATATATTCATTGCAAACGTATCGATGAGTACAAAATTTCGGCCACCGTTGATCAATTCGCATCGACGTATCGCAGGTTCACATATTGGTAAATCGCGCACGACGATTGGTGTTTTGTTGGTGTTAGGTTCGAATATTCTTCGAATGGCAAAGTTTTTGTGTTCAAAACGATTCGTCAGATGCCACTCTTTCACGTTTCTCCAAATCATTATTTTTTGATATTCAGCCAGTGAATTGTTTTCGTGGTTCACGAGGTGGAGATCTTCTTCGCGTCGCTTGCTCGTAAATAATTCCGAATATTGACGTCTTCTTTGGCAAACAATTAATCTTGACCAATATTTGGTTTTATCCGCCAAATAGTCCACATGGCGTTTCGTTTGACGAGACACGAGACGCGTAAATTTAAACACGCGTTTATACTCATTGGGTCTTCGGTATTATTTAATAATTCACGAAAAATCATTTCTATGATTTCGTTGGGTAAAATTGTCGCAAACATGATGCCGTGAGCAAAAAAAGGTTATAGCCGATAGTGGACGACCACACGACACCACTCGGTTGTCGTCGACGAGTAAACACTCTCGAGTCACGTAACCGCTTGATAAACCCCTGTCGCACACGATTTATCCATTCGTCTTCCTCGTCATCCACCCCCACTCTACACGACCGATGTGATGTGTCATCAGTTCGAGACTCATCGCACATGTTGTTTTTTTTTTTCACAATATAATCGTGTACATATAGTTTTGCGTAAAAATTACAATTTTTCTCGGCGCGATCGCAACTTTATTAACTATTACCGTAAATTCGGGTATTTTTATGGAACAATCGAAATATAGTGGTGCAAAATAATCGTATTGCAATTGAGGCATGCAAGTTTTCATTAAATTGCGCATAGTAAAAAAATGTACTACACCCGTATCTAAAATTATTATAAATGTGGAACGATAACATTCGACTTTTATGATTGATGCGTTAACCGACAATAATTCCGTTAATATACCTTTTCGCCCGTCGCTCGAAATGACAAAACACTTTAATCCTCGATTAGAATACGATCTATCCAAATATAAATGTGTCGTTATAGATTTCAAGAATACGTTTTTTTTTACATAAATATCTCGAGTTTCGATCATACCCAAAGAACGAAATCTATACGATGTCGTATCGCAATTATCGCTAACCAATAATATATTATTATTGGGTGATAATTTATGTGTGCACGTGAGATGTTCGACATTAGTATATTTTGTAGTAATATAAAAAACTGAATCGTATACATAATAGTTGGCATATCGCATATTCAAATGTATCGGATAATAGGATGTAATACTTTGTTCCAATTTTGACGAGACATTGAGTAAATACATCGAATGACTATTAGATACAAGAATGGCATTTTCATTTCTAACAATACGTTGAATGTTTGGATTTACACGTGGAACATAGTACGGTTCATAATAATCGTTGTGCATGGGTAATTGTATGATTGTCGGTTCGTTTATGATATAATCCTTACGACGCATATATGTTCGGGCTTTTGTGTAAACGCTAAATTTAAAATAATCCAACATTTCAATGACAATTATATTTTGCTCGTCTCGATAAAATATGTGTGGCTCTCCGATGGTTGTTCTCGACAGAAATGGGAAATATTTGTAAAACACGTGTTCTGCATCTGTGGTTATATCGTAAATACTCAGTCCTCGGTTAGTCACGATAATTGCGCGTTTATCATTATCCACCAGTTGATATGCATTCAGATATTCACCAAACATTCGATTATGACTCGTCATGGCAGTTGCATATTTTGTTGGTATATTTTCCGACAATATCGTCAATGATTGTCGAGCGAAACGATATTGCGTAGTACCGCCGCCGTTGCTGTTGTTATTCTTGCCAGTCCATTGATCGACGGTGCTCCATAGTTTTGCAATATGATAATCTTCGATAGTCGCGACGTCGAGCGGTGATGAAGATTTTGATTGATCGGTTGTATCATCGTCGCAAACCGCTGACGATCGAAAAGAGCCGTCATATGCTCGTGCGAACATCTTATTTAAATGTAGACAATAAAAACCCCATACCCGTATTGATAATGAAAAATAATCGAATCGTGAATGCTACCACGCGCGAGTTGGCCAAGATGCAAGGGGAAATAGTATTCATGTGTTTCGATTTAAAATCTATTCGCGAAGGCAATAAGAGTTCTGGAGTAATGCTATTTCCCCGAATAACGATAAACGCGGCAATAATAAAAGATGAATAAATTGAAATTGTTACGAAATTACGATGTATATGTCATGTGTGGAGGATACAAATCATACAAATATGCCGTAATATTTCCTCGAAAAATGTTTTTATTCAATATGGATAATAAAATTTATTATTTCACGAATGATGATTATGTTGTGTTTTCTCATTCCTATCCGCCGTATAGAACGTCATTATCGTCTGTGCCGTTCACTATTGAAAACACGAACAATCTGTTGGAAATGGCAAATCATGACTATGTGCCCTTGTCTATTTCGTACAAAAAAAAAGATGAATTAATTTTACAAACCATCTATGTATTGATTCGTCGGGGTTATTTTAAAATCTAACGAACGAGGAGGAAATAAATATAATGATATTTCTTTTTTTTCTTTTTTTATTGAACAAAAAAATCAAAATTCAGTAAGTATGTAAGTATTTCAATTTATCAAAATTTACAAAATATTTTGTACATTTTTTTATTTCACAATTGCATCATTGCCGGATGAAATGATTATGGCTAGGCCGTACCTATGAATTAATTTACTATCGATGCGTTGATTCATCGGTAACGCACAAATCCGAACGATGGTTTCCAACAAAAAACGAGTGTCCCAACATCGGTCGGATTTGTGCATGTCGCATCGATACCGAGAAAACGCGGGAGATGCTTACAAATCCGAACGATGGTGTCGCATTCGTTTCGTAATGATATGATATGATATGATGGTATAAAAGAGCGATCGTTAGAGGGTGTCGAGTCAGTAAATCGTACGCATTCAAACACACATCATGTCTTGTGAAGGAATCGTATACGTCGTTACAAATAGATACCTGCTGAATAGAAATATCTATAAAATTGGATATACCATGGCGTCTATGGAAGTGCGTTTACACGAGTTGAACACATATATTCCAGTTCAAGAGTTGTCATATTTTGCCGTAAAAGCATTGACTACCGAGTGTCCATCGAAAGTCGAACGTCAATTACATGTGTTGTTTTCATCGAAACGCTGTCTCGAAATGAATAAACGTGAATGGTTCACATTGAATGATGAAGATTTAACGACAATTGTAAAAATGGTTGAAGAGGTGTCGAATCATCGTGAAGATTGCATTTGTACAACAACAAGAAAACGTAAATTAATTTCAAAAAATCGAAATATGATGGCTATTGATATTTGCAAGATCGATATATATGAACTTGCTAAAATATCTACAAAAATGTCATTGACGGAGGTTTGTCAAAAATTTGGTATTGACATAGAACACGACAAGCGCAACGCATTCTTTTGGAATATAGCTATGGATAAACGAGTCGTTATTGATAGCGATTTACTCTCGTGGTGTGGATATTCTGGAAACTATAAACATATGAAAAATAATTTTTTATCTTTGGTTAAAAAAAATAATCATATTTTGTACGAAGAAATTGAAGCGCCCGAGTATAAGAAGAAACGTCTCGTGGTGATGGAACCGATGGATTTTGAATCGTTGTTGATGCAAATGCGAAGTCCAAAAGCTATGGAAATACGTAAAATTTATTCAATCTTAAAACATGTAATTTCGCTCTATTCGATTTATGAAAAATGTTATGAAATTAATCACCCTCTTAGCGATTAAAAAATACTATCTGAATAAAAATTTTTAATTAACATGTTTTTTTATTTGATGATCGCGACCTCTTCCTCTGCCGAGAAAACACGGGACGCACTAGTCACCGTGCTTCATCGCGACCTCTTCCTCTGCCGAGAAAACACGGGACGCATTGTATAACTATACTTCATCGCGACCTCTTCCTCTGCCGAGAAAACACGGGACGCACTAGTCACCGTGCTTCATCGCGACCTCTTCCTCTGCCGAGAAAACACGGGACGCACTAGTCACCGTGCTTCATCGCGACCTCTTCCTCTGCCGAGAAAACACGGGACGCATTGTATAACTATACTTCATCGCGACCTCTTCCTCTGCCGAGAAAACACGGGACGCATTGTATAACTATACTTCATCGCGACCTCTTCCTCTGCCGAGAAAACACGGGACGCATTGTATAACTATACTTCATCGCGACCTCTTCCTCTGCCGAGAAAACACGGGACGCATTGTATAACTATACTTCATCGCGACCTCTTCCTCTGCCGAGAAAACACGGGACGCACTAGTCACCGTGCTTCATCGCGACCTCTTCCTCTGCCGAGAAAACACGGGACGCATTGTATAACTATACTTCATCGCGACCTCTTCCTCTGCCGAGAAAACACGGGACGCACTAGTCACCGTGCTTCATCGCGACCTCTTCCTCTGCCGAGAAAACACGGGACGCATTGTATAACTATACTTCATCGCGACCTCTTCCTCTGCCGAGAAAACACGGGACGCATTGTATAACTATACTTCATCGCGACCTCTTCCTCTGCCGAGAAAACACGGGACGCATTGTATAACTATACTTCATCGCGACCTCTTCCTCTGCCGAGAAAACACGGGACGCATTGTATAACTATACTTCATCGCGACCTCTTCCTCTGCCGAGAAAACACGGGACGCACTAGTCACCGTGCTTCATCGCGACCTCTTCCTCTGCCGAGATAAACACGGGATGCATTTGTGGCGAGTATGGAAGAAAGGGTGGGGATACATGTATATAATTGGATAAGAAATTTTTATTTTTTGCAGTAGAGTTAGTGCATTCGTCGAAGGTAGTAGTGTTATTTAGAAAACATGAATTCATCACTCATGTTGTACTCGAGTCTCGATAATTTGGACGTCAAAACGTGGATATCACCATTGAAATTAACATACTCTGAAGTTTGTACGAAATTTGGAATTGACATCAAGAACGATCATCGCAATGCATTCTTTTGGAATTTAATGTTGGATAAACGAGTTGTTGTTAACGAAGATTTGTTGGCATGGTGTGGTTATTCTGGAGAGTATAAAACAATGAAATGTCATTTTCTTTCGTTGGTAAAGAAAAACGATCATATTTTTTATGAAGAGATTCAAGCGCAAGATTACAAGAAGAAGCGGTACATCGTAATGAAAACTTTGGATTTCGAGTCGCTGTTGATGCAGATGCGAAGTCGTAAAGCACAAGAAATTCGTGAATTGTATTCATTTCTGAAGCATCTTTCCATTCAGTACACGAAATACGAAAAGTATTATGAGGAATATCGTAATGAATTGATCAGTCAACAAAATAACCAACTAACTCAATCCGTAAACGAACTGAAAGATCTCGTATTGCAAGAACGTAAACTTGCGGAGGATGAACGAAAACGCGCGGAAGATCGTTATTTGGAGGAGCAGCAAGAACGTCAACGGGCCGAGAAGCGTCATCACGAGGTATCCACCAAATTGACCAAGATAACGAAGCGCATTCGAACTGAAGTGGTGGACAAGTTGCGCACAGAAATCGCACCTCTCGTCTCGCCGGCACCGATCAACGCCAACAAACAGCGCTGTCTCGGATTGATTTGTCTGATGCCAAAACGCGAATGGTACATCGTGAGACGTCAACGTGAGAGTTTCAACAAAGCGATTGCTACTGTGATACGTGATCGTTCTCACCGAGGAAACGAAGAAGCGAAGTTGGTGAAGGAATGGCACGGTGTACCGCACTCGGTGGACATTGGCAACGCACTGAAGCTTCGTCTACGAAATCTCAAATGGCACGCTCGCGGAAACTTGCTGCGAGTCATGGACGATTGCTGCTACACGGACGAAACGATGGTCGATCAAATCGATGCCATTCTGCGAGACAACATTGCACTCTCGCTGTCCAACGAAACTGAACAAATTTGTACAAATAATTAATTTTTTATTGTTTTGTTGAAAGATGTTTCTGTTCAAAATGGATAATAAAAGAATGATGATTATGTTGTGTTTTTTGTCATTCCTATCCGCCGCATAGAACGTCATTATCGTCTGTGCCGTTCACTATTGAAAACACAAACAATCTATTGGAAATGGGAAATCATAACTACGGGTCCTTGTCTATTTCGTAAAAAAAAATGATGAATATTGAACGTTATTTGGGAGTCGGGCGAGTCAAGTTATCGACATTGTACAATCATTTGAACTTTATTCATTTCGACGTTTAAATTCCAGATATGCTTCTTCGGTGAGCCAAGTTATTCGGTTTATTATTTGTGCATAATCGTTATATGTGGGTCTATAAAATAAACGTATTTTTTCAGTATACGAATTATTAATCAAACTAATAATGTCGGTAGTTAAATATACGATTAAATAGCGTAACGGATCAGTTAAAGATAATAGTGTCGATATCGATTCGAGATCAGTTATTATTACAGTCGAAATGTCTTCAGAGTTGGTGTTCATAAACGAATGTTGTACGCATGCGATGAATTTTGTCGATACGTTCGTCGGTACGAATGCTAAAAAACATATATAATTATTTTGTGTTTTTAAATCATGAATGATTCGATTCTTCGTCGCGTCTTCGTGAGCGTTTATTAAATTTCGATATGTACAAATTTTTGGCAAATGTTTGGAAATTTTTTCAATTTCCGTCTCGTATTGTTTATTATATTCGATTACATTCGAAGAGTTGCTAGTTAATGCATTACCCGTAGTCACGGATATGTAGAGTTTACGTTCGGCTTCTTCCGGCAAATCGATAAATATGCTTTTAGTTATACGATCCAATATAGGTGCCGATATAACGTCTTTATAATTCGTGGCAAATATTACAATTAAATTGCTATAAAAAGTATAAACTCCCGCGAGAGCAGTTTGTATTGTTATCGCGATAGATTGCATACCTTCGAGGGTGAATATAGTGTCGACCTCGTCAAAAAATATCACATATCGTTGATTACGATTCGCCGTATCGGCCACTGTCGTGAATAGGGTTTTCAATGCGTTTTCCGTTTCACCGTAATAGCGCGACGACAATTCGGGAACGTTAATCATGTATCCGACAGCGTTGTATTCGTACATCAACGCTTTGGCGAATTCGCTTTTACCAGTGCCCGGTGGACCGCTAAAACACATGATCAATGGTTTTTTTTGCGTAGGTAACACGAGCAATTCGGCGCGCAACTCTTCGATGATATGTTGACGTCCAATAAATTTCGAAAAACCCAGATTCGATCCCACGTAAATCCAATCGTTTATGTCGATAGAGCTGTCGGTTGTGGCCTTTTCGTTTAAAATATCGCCGAGTGTCGGATCGGGTTTTTCCATTAGGATCAATGCGCGCAATTGACTCATGAGACTGGCGTTGGTATCGTACTCTTGACCGCCGAGAAATGCTATGGTCGCGAATATATTCGTTTTATCCGACCATTCGTTATAAAGATCCATTTGTCTAAGTGTATAACTTCCATTCTGATTGGTCAATATATTACTTAGAATGTTGCCCGCTTCTAATTGCATGAGTCTAGTTTTAGTCATGGATTGTAACCAATTCGTACGATCGCGGATGTTGTTGGCCACATCGTTTATGCGATTAGAGAATGAACTTATCAAAATCTCCAAACGTTTGGTCGACTCGTCGTTGTTGTATGTCTGTTCGCGTGCATCTCCGATCGATATCAACGACGGGTGTGAGATTAGGCGCAATAATTCAGTACTACTGTTGTTTGTAGATTCCATTTCGATGTATCGTTACATCTTATTTTGTAGAAAAAAATAATTAGTACATTTTTGTTCAGTATCGTTGGACAGCGAAAGTGCACTCGCGTGAGTTAATATTTTGAAGAACAAGAATGACTTTTTAAAAAGAATTTATTTGAAGAAACAATTTATTATAACATTTTATAATCAAACTTAGGTTTACAATATAATTCGTTAACTATAGCGGACTTGGTAGGTTGGATAGACGGCGAGCAGCGGGTTGCATCATCTTTTATACAGTCAGGCACCTTCGATGTGTGCGTGGTCAGTAGTGGGGGAACGCCAAGTGGGAGTCGTGCGGTGACGTCATTAGGCGGCATAGTCGAGAGCTCTTGACACCTCTCCCCTAAGTGTGAAGTCGTAGGCTTGATGGCTCGACGAAACATTTTCAAAAATAACAAGACCAATAGAAGTATGATAATTGGTACAATATAGTATATTATTTTCATGTGATGGTCTTGAGCTTGATCATTCAATTTATCCAATAAGTTTAATTGTGCATCTAAATCTTGTAAGTTACTCGGGTCCAAAGGCTCAGTGTTTGTAAGGGTTCCACTCGGAGTCCAGGGTGCGTTGGAGCCGGAGTTAATTTTATGTTCACAACTTGTATCTTCAATTATAGATCCTTTGATTAAGATTGTTTCGTTACAAATTGTCTTTAATAAAGTTTTCTTGTTGTAATAAAGATATTGAAGAGTTTCATTTATTTTTTCTACATATCTCTGGGGACAATTAATCATATATCTTGGACAAGCATATTGTCGGGTGATTATGCTAATATTCATACAGGGGTCTGCAATCTTGATGTCGCATCTATCGTTTTCACAATTATGGGCTTCATATACTTCTTGCTGCTGAGTTACGATAAAATGTCTATGTTTGGTACTGGGATAGGTACAATAGTTATTTTCGGGGTAAATTAAGGGTATTAACGTGAATGATTCATATTCCTCATGACTTGATAAAGGGATTTCCATTAATAACAATAGGGTATTATCATAATAATGGGTCATAGTACTAATTTCTGATATTAAACTTTGATAATTATTTTCTACGTAATATTTATTAGGAATTTTATTAACAGCTTCTATGATTTCTTTCTTCACAGGACCTTGATCTGGTTGGTGTACCGGAGAAGATTCTTCTGTGTCAGGAATGTGGTTTCAATTTCGATGTTTCGCAGAGGTTTCTTTCTTGGTTCGAAGCTCTGGAGGTTTCGATATGCCACTTAGTTGGGCGCCAGTTAATATTTTGAAGAACAAGAATGACTTTTTAAAAAGAATTTATTTGAAGAAACAATTTATTATAACATTTTATAATCAAACTTAGGTTTACAATATAATTCGTTAACTATAGCGGACTTGGTAGGTTGGATAGACGGCGAGCAGCGGGTTGCATCATCTTTTATACAGTCAGGCACCTTCGATGTGTGCGTGGTCAGTAGTGGGGGAACGCCAAGTGGGAGTCGTGCGGTGACGTCATTAGGCGGCATAGTCGAGAGCTCTTGACACGTGCCAAGCGTCGCCGCACTGAATGTGTAGCGACTAGTGACCAAAAGAGAGGGAAACTGAGGCGTGGGGGGGGGGCATTCACTATATATTCAAGTACAATTTGATTTTCATCATTAGTAGCATCCAAGTCATCGTACGGGTTACATCGTCTCATTTACGTTCGCGTGTGTGTTTCTAGTAAAGTGAGTACATAGTGTTTTTGTTTATCCGTTATAATGGAATCTAAATTTGTTAATACCGAGTGTTATAATAATATGGAATCTACAACAACAGCAACAACGCCGCCGCCGCCGCCGCCGCCATCGCCATCGTCATCAACGACTGATATTATCTCATTCGACGATGATTATTTTACATCTACCGAATATGATCGCGTTGTCGGTATGGTAAAAATGCATAAGATCGCCAATACACGTGAGAATATCAATTCGATTATAAATGAATATTCATTACGATTGGAGGAGAGTAATCACAAATATGTGTTTGACGGTGAGAGTTTTTGGAATTCGGATATGATTAGCAGCACGACACTATGCGGTGAATTATTTATGCCTTTTCCGGCCAAATGTATAGCGCGTAATATAGTGAAGAGTTCGCGTCCTAATGCACGGTACGCACCATATCAGCGTTCATCAAACGGCGAACAAGAACTATTGGACATGTGGAAACGAACGGGTCAAGAAGCGTGCAAATATGGCACATTGATACATTTAATTATCGAGTACATAATGCGCGGAGGACATTATTCGCATTTATTGTCTAAAAATATAAAACGAAAAATAAATTATGAAAATTCTTTGTGTTCGACTCTGGCGGATATCGATGTCAACGATGAAGACGACAATAAATTAAATTATTCTCGTGAATACGATGAAAAGTTATCGATTTTGAAGAAAATTCACCATCTATACGATCGAATAACTGACAAAGAAATACTTGAAACTGCACGACAATTTTACACGTTCTATTCGAAATATCGTCATTGCGATTATTATCCGTTTGTCGTGGAGATTCCAATATTCGATCGAGATTTTCCCATATGTGGAACTATAGATTCGTTGTTTTTACTCGATTCGACAACATCAAATGTTTTTGAATATGCCGATTGTGAATACGATAAAATAGCTGATGATGATGACGCGGAGGTGGACACGACACCTCATTGCGATAGTATTCGTCGTCGACATGTGATAATGTACGATTGGAAAACGTGTCGCAAAGATTTGTCGCAAGAATTGAGTAAAACAAAAAAAACGGGCCTCGGACCCGCAAGCAGTTTCCCCGACACTGCATTGTCAAAATATTATCTACAACAAAATATATATCGTTATATATTGGAGAAGAAAAAAAATGCTTACGGATTTTGTGTCGATGCCATGTATCTGATTGTGTTCAATATCAAAGATTGCAAGAATGATCGTTATCGTGTGCCGTTGGTGTCTAATCGTATCATCGAAACTTGCATATCTTATGCGTTGAATAAATTGTCGCAAAAACGAAAAGATACTAATAGTAGTAGTAGTAGTAGTCGATTGGCAGCGTCGGCGGCGAAGGATATGCATCAAAACGACAAGGCCATCACCATAAATGCTATTGCTACAGATGTCAACGTTGATGTCGCCCACGAAGGGCTATAAAAAATATTAAGTTTTTTCCTCCTTTTTTTTCAGAATTAACTAAGACTCATCAATATAATATTATAATATAATAAAACCATGGAGAATATAATATCGCAACAATCACCGGCTTCGGCGTCCGTGTTGCCTCATCAACAAACAGCGCAACAATCGTCATCGGCCGATACTAGATCACCATCACCGCCGTTGCCGCAGCAGAATACCTCTAAAATACAACAACAACCACCACCACCACAACAACAACAACAACAACAAAAAACATCATCGAGTGCGAATAGTGCTAAAAAAATATCCGAAAAGGGTATACTGGCTCAGAGAAAAAATTTAATTTCTAAAATTGTAAAATGTGATGAAAAATTAAGACGTCATATTGATCAATTCGTCAATCTTGATATTCAATATGTCGGCATGAAGAGAAACGTGTTGGCGGATCTGCTCAATGATACAAAACGATCTTCGTCTCAAAAGTACGCCAAGACGGCATCTGATGTAAATACTAAAGAAACTATCGTAAAAAATATTGCAATTTTAGACGAATATACCGATTCGTGTAATAAATTGATGAAAAAAAAAAATAACGTCATCAATGATGTTGCTGACGCTGACGATGATGATGATGATGACGAGAACAAGAATGATAATATCGATGGTGATTTACGAAATCTCGCTACGGCAACGTCGGAAGCATTGCAACGTCGCACCGATAACGATGAGGAGAATGACGTCACTGACACTGGCATCGTCGAAAAGGATGTGAGAGAGGCGAAGAAGAAGAAGGAAAATGACAAATCGTCGACCGCTATTACTACAGCAGCTACAGATGTTGTTGTCAGTAACTCGTCGAACGTTGTGGATGAAACATCGTTGTCTTCGGCGGCGGTGGTTTCTACAATCGAAGCTCAAGTAATTCGTAAATCTGAAAAAGTTAAGGAAAAATCGAAAAAAGGCAACAAAGTAACTAAAGGTTTGTAATAAATTATTAATTATCGTATAATTTCATTTTTTGAATAAGTATTAATAATGTTTTTAATAATTACAGAAAAATCGTCGTCGGCCGAAATCATTCCTGGTGCACCGAAAAAACCCAAACGAAAACGCGACGATAACAACGGTAACCGTACCGCTCAACGAAAATCTATCAAAAAACGTAAATTGACATACGACGAAATCGAGACTGCCGTTAACGAAGTCGACGACGATGAACAGCGACAACAACAATAAAGTAGCTATAGCGGTTGCGACGTCCACTACCGAGATGGACATAGTGTCGTATGCTCGTCGTGCGTTACAACACATCGAAGCTCTATTTGCGACAAGCGATTCCATAAAATCTATTCTGAACGATGCCGATAGTGTAAACTGTTTGTTGGATCCGTTGGATTTCACAGTAAACAATATTATTATAAGCGATACGCCGAAAGTCGTGTCTCGTAAGAGAAAACGCGATGCTATAATATCCAATATATTGAATAGTGAACAGCACATGTTGATTCGTCAATTGACCAATTTCAATATACCCATCGAAGAACCGTGTAAACATAAATTTAATTCACACAATAGCGTGCAAACTCGTTGCGGCGATGAAATCGATCAAAAAATGTTTGTGTGCATTTTGTGCGGGGACATTAAAAGTTCATAGAGCGGGTCTTTTGGTAATAGACAAATATGATAACGTAGAATTGATACATCGACATTATCCATACGAAAAAGACGACCATGACGGCAGCAGTAACAACAACAACAACAACAATAACGATAATGACGACAATGTACTACGCATGAACAATACAGCGACAAGTCGCGAAAATAATAAAATACTGTCATGGCGAAATAATATTATTTGCAACAGTAAGACTGCCACAGTTTCGTATATAAATTATGCATCATTGAAACGTCGTTATACTCGTAGCACAGACACAAATATGCGTAGCGACATGCGACTCGAGGGCGATCGGGACTATTGGTTTTGGGAAGCGATTCAAATACCGCGGGGTACACGAAAACGATACGAAACTCAATTGGAGAGTTGTTTGCGTGAATTTATCGAAGAGACTGGTCTAACGTTACAAATGGCCGAATCGTATTTGTATAAACGACGATTCGTATTGACCTGGATCGACAATGATAAAACGTGGCAATACGACATTTATGTGTTACACATTGACAATTGTAAAATGTTAAATAGAGAATTGTACAGCGGATTGTCGGTGCACGTTATTCATCATCATCATGCCGGCGGCAACACCACATCGGTCTCAGCAGCAGCAGCAGCTCTCACTATCACCCCTACCATCACCACAGGAGCCGACTTGAACAGAAAAGACGAGGAAATAGTCGATGAAGAAGATTCGATATCTGTTCGTATTTCGCGTATAAAAAATAATTGTCGCAATGTACAATACGAAAGACGCATATTTTCGTCATTATCGTTGTCGTTTGAACGGTATCGACGACATTTATATAAAATGTGTAAATCTCATAGTAACATTGTCAATAATTATGATGATTTTGTGAATTTTGTCGATGCCATTAGGGTATTAATAAAAGAATGTAAATTTGACGATATGTTTTATAAGGTTAATTTTTCCATAGAATCCATCTCTTGATTCATTTTTTTTAAAAATATAAATATAAGACGCTTGTATGTGCACTACTATATTTATCGTAAATAATAAATTTTTTGTGGGAATAGCTAGTATCATTTTTCATTGTATTGCCATCACCACCGCCACCCAAACTTAATCATGTCGAGACCTATTAGAGTTAAACAGAAACAACAACAACGATCAAATTTA
Organism: Phengaris arion; assembly: GCA_963565745.1. Taxonomy (NCBI): domain Eukaryota; kingdom Metazoa; phylum Arthropoda; class Insecta; order Lepidoptera; family Lycaenidae; genus Phengaris; species Phengaris arion. The sequence continues at coordinate 1,885,990 of OY751444.1, read as the reverse complement.
GGTTACATCAATCGCGATGATGATACAACTATGGATGATGATGGCAGCGATGATGGAAACGATCAATTCTATACACCTATGATAGTGGCAGTCATGAATGTACGTGTCAATTGCGAAAGTTATGAATATTCCGACACTGACAAATTGCCCATGTGTTTAATGGCGAGTAAAAAATGCAGCGGTCCCATCTGTATGATTCAACTGAAGGGGTCACACGGCTCATCGTTCACGATAATAGGATGGGGATGCGAATTGCACGTCACTCAAGTTTACAATGCCGAGGGTTGCAACATTTCGCATAACGGAAAAATTCATTTCGATTTGGTGAATCGTAAACGAATCGACGGACCAATCGGTTATTTGCCTCTGGTATGCGCTCAACCCATCGGAAGTCCTAAAGAACATTTCATGGATATATTCCGTAATCATCCCAATAACGCGGAAATCGATGGTCTTTCGCGATTGTGTTCCATTTTCGCCATGTCCACTGTCGGTATTAACGATATGAGCAAATTGTCAAACGAAGAGAAACTAGTAATGAAATATTTGATAGATTTTAGCGGGCGATTCAAATCGTACACGAAATCGTTGACCGCGTGTGCGAAACAAGATCGTGTAGTGCTGTGGTTCTCCGATGAGTATTTGAATGCCAATCGAAGTCATCGCTGGCTGCACGACATTGCTCGATACAAAAAGACCGACACGTTCACCGTGAACGGAACTCGCACATTCACCAAGTATTTAGTTCCTCTATTGGAATTCCCGTTGTTGGATCTTTTGTCGATAAAAATATTCAGTCCCAGCGTGTTTATCGATTCCCGAACGGGTACGACTCGCGTTAAAATACCCAACATTCAAATTATAGACGGCATATTTTATTTCGGCACTGGCAACGGTTTAACGCATTCGTTGCCCACGCTGAGTGAAGAGATATTCGAGAAACGCTACGGTGACAAGATTCTCGACATTACGTCGAAACGTCAGATCGTACAAAACGTCGATGTGCTCTATCTCGATTACGAATCGTATTCGTTGCAAAAGCCCATATTCGAATATAAGAAACCGTCCGAGTGCGATTTACAATACGACACCCGAGACGCCGATCTTTTGTACAATTCATATATGCAACAATGAAATATCACTATGAACGATTGGCAATGTTGCACAAAAGAGCATCGGATAGATCGACGTTCCCCGCGACGCTCGTTCGATTCGTACAGTTGCTCAGATTCGCGATGACCATAGACACGTACGACGATTTTATGTTGAATTATAATTATCGAACGCTCGTTAAAGAAGCCGAAGCGTACGATCGTGACGTTTTGGCATTTGTTACGGTACTGGAACTCGCCGAACTTTCACGAAACGACGAAACTGCAGATGATGATGTAATAAAAAAAATTAATTTAATAATTTCCTATGTGGTTCGTGAAGCCACACTCGACATGAAATTATTGAAACAAATTTTCTCATATTTGTGTGAATATGCTTTTTTATCGATTACACATTTATACAATACAAAATTCATATTGAAGGAGTAAAAAAACAATTAATATTATGTATTCAAATGTTTTTTTATTTTTTTTTACATTAATTATGATTCGTCAATTTCCACTCGTCGGACTGACCGATGCGTATATCACCATTAGCCACGCTCGCCGCCATATTGAGTACGGTAGAGGTTGATGATCATCTTCAGCATGGTTCTCTCGTCGATATGGTGATCTTTCAAACGAAACGATTGCGAGTGTCGTCCTCGCCCTCGTTCCAACACGTCTCGCATTTCTTCGAGAATGAAATTGAAAAAATTCACGCTATTCGGCAATTTGTATTTCAACAGCAATTCCATCGTGGGATAGCGTCGACGCAATTCGTTTTCGCGCTCCTTTAACGAGTCCAATTGAACTCGACATGCGTAATACGGTAAATGCAACAGTTCCAAATCTTCTATGTTCTCTGTGTCCTCGCGACGAAATTTTCGATAAATCACCACATATTCATCCTTGCATTCGTTGTCCAACGGAGCTATGCACGATGGGCGCATACTGAACATTTGTTCGTTTGTGCGACCGACGGTTTTTGCCAATTCACAAATTGTCTGTTCTTTGTGCGTCAATTGATCATTTTTCATTTTCAATTCACATTTTAGTTCGTCAACTTGTTGTTTCAAGAAATTATTCAATTCCCAATATGGATTATCTTCGGGTGTTGTTATTTCATATTTGCCCGTTTTTCGAATAGAGGGCAACACTTCGGAGCACACCCACTCGGCAAAAGCTTCGGCTCGAGGCATCCGCGAACGCAGCACGAACAGATTCATCCCCGCCTCGTTGACGAATGTCGTTTTCGGATGAATATTAGGGATGTCACGATATTTATCATTTATACATGATAACATTTCATAAGATTTGGTGTATTTTTCGTCGACGTATAACGATATTGCGACGTTGGGTTCCTCCATCTCGAGGGCTCGAGCCAAATCCACTCCACGGAACCATACATTTTGACACTCGTCCAAAATTATGGCAATATTTACACAATTGAACATGTAGAGCGAGTCCAATTTTCGATGTTTGCGTTCGGGATCTTGTTCGTCGAGCTGGCGCTGTTTGCGTTTTCTTTCTGCGGCAGTTTTCGGCATGATGATGTACTTAGTGAATACTAGCGGCAACACGTGATTTTCTAGTTGCAGACGTCCGTTTGGTTCAGTGATTGACGAGAGACTGATGCGTTTTTCGCACGTCCGTTCGGTTCAGTGGTTGATGAGGGCAGAGAGCGTAAAAAATTCACCAGTCCGGGGCGATGATATTGTTAGTAGCACGAAATACATTGTATGCGAGGATAACAAAAATATAACGAATGTTCACATCGAGGACACCATAGATATTTGTCGCGTAACAATACAACAATATTATTTTGTCTATGATTGAAAATAAAATGTCGTCGTAGTTGTTCTTTGTCACTGTCATTGCGACGACAATGTTCGATCCTCGTCCATCCACACATCGAACAGTTTCCACGATCGATCAGCACAAAGTGTGTCTGTCTCCAGGGCCATCGTAGAGCTTCGTATTTCGCTAACGTCTCTCGATTGAAACAATCTCCCGATTGTATCATCCTCATGGTGGCCGGCCGAACACATGCACCCGCCAACAGAAGCAGCCTGTAATCAAGAAAAAAAATAATGTTACTTCGATAAGCAATGAATATTCACGTGATGCGAAATATCGATATTGGAAACGACAAGCGGGGGAGACAAAAATTAACCAATATTATAGCTGATCATAATGACGAATATCGTAATAATGGTAACGAACACATATTTAGACGCAATTGCTTATTGATACGTTGTATATACGATGATTTTCAAACGCCCATATTAACGTTATGGAGTAAATTTTTCAAAGCCGACGAACACGATTTACACAAACACATTTTACACCACATTATCGAAATTATCGTACGTTTCTATGTTGTGAGCATTCAATCGGATAAAACTACATTGACTATAGTGCGAGAAATAACGCGAGATGTGAAAATAAAAACTTACGTTTTGCCGTGTTTCTTTGACGATACGAAAAATATTCTCGTAATAGACGTGGCCGCGATCCACCGTATGATACGAGATGTGGAATCGCTCGATGTATTGTTGAAATTGAATAACGCTCGATTGAACGTATGTGTCAATACAGCGGATAGTCTGACTTTACGTAAACAACGAATAAATATCAATTTATCCAAATCGTCGGGGGACGAGTCATTGTCGTCGTCGTCGTCGTCATCATCGCCGTTTGCTCACACTCGAACAACACACGCTATTATATCCTCGACTAGTCCCCACCTCTCCGCGACGAGAGGCTACGGTTTAGGAAGAGGAGAGAGATGGGTGGATGTCGATGCGGCGGACAACAATGACGTATTGCGCAACAACGGAATGAATCTGACACATGTACGTTTTAAACGCGACACTAACATAAAAAGTGTAGAACCCGACGACGAGGCTGAATTGAACGTTCGTCGTCGTCGTCTCGAACAAAGAGATAGCATCATGCATATAATTGAAAATTATAAAAAACCTCGTAGCAATGGCAATGGCGGTGGGGACATAGACGACGACGATTATCATCGTTACTATGACGACGACGGATTGGATGAAAACGGTGGCGACACAGCAGTATACGACCGCAGCACCGCCGTGCCGCGATTCGCATCCCCAACAGAGATACCCGATGACGTTATATATAACCGTAGATATCTCAACCTTAGACCGCCAGTGTCAGTCTCGCGTCGCAAGCGTTCGAATGTGTCGTATCGCGACGATGTCGACTATGTGATTGGAATATTTTCACCCGATAATACAAATGCCGAAATACTAGCTAAACGACACGATACGCGACGTTTACTATTGCAAACGTTCGGTGCTATTTTACAAAAAGCGATAGATTTACATTATTATTATAAATTTAATATCGCTTTGCCGACGACGAGTGCTAAATTGGCAATAGTCAACAGCAAGAATCGAGAAAGATACTCAACGATCGAGCCATCGACAACGACCAATACAAACAATAATCCTATAATTACAACAGCAGCTGCAACAGTGGACGCATCCACATTATCGACAACGACAACAACGAAGACGACGACGGCGGCGGCGACGACGACAGTTTCAGCGGGAACTCACACTACGAATTCATCAAATACTTCTGTTGTGAACAATAATAATATTTTATTGATTGGTCAACCGGTTAAATTTAAATAGACAAGACTATGAATCGACCCATAAAAAAACTTAGTCTGACGGCATCTTCTTCGTCGAGGCAAAGAAATGTGACATCGACGTCGAATAATAAAACGACTCGTGGTTTTAAAACTAATTTAGAAATAATGAAACAAAATATGATTTATGCTGAAATTGCTAATAAACGTGAAAACACCAGCTCTACACGTATAGACAACGAAACTAATAACGAGTTATGCAATAGCGATGATGATGATGATGATGATGATAAATCGATAGATGATAGCGATTGTGAAGATGACGATTCCGATTTAGAATTTAATGATAACGAATACGATGATCGAATGAAAAAACAAGCAAAAAATATTATAACCGACGTTTCGAAAGTTAATAAAGATACATGTTTAGATTTTTGTCAAAGAATCACACAATACACTAACAATTTGACCGAACGAATCATTAGTTATGTACATCAACGTGCAAAAAATACACAAGACGCCTCGTTATCGTCATCCTCGGGCATAAATGTGTCCACGTCGCGAAACATGAGTCTCGGCGGTGATGCTACGTATGCGTGTGAAAAAATTTTCAAGTACGTACGATATTTGAATCATGCAAATTACGAGGAAATATTATATGCCAGTACGTCCAAACGAAACAAACATATTCTCTACGATACAGAAAAAACTTTGATATTTTTTTTTGGAAAGACCATGCCCAAACAACATTTTACCTTTTTTGCAAATACAACAAAATTAATGTCTTCGTTTGACGAATGCAGTGGTGGTGGTGGTGGTGGCAATATAAACGAATTGTATCGTATAAATGTACTATTATTATGTTATGCGTTTGCTACTCTAATCGCTAACGGAGATGCGTCTATTGGGATCATTAAAGGCGATTCAAGCATTGTAAAAATATTAAAAAATCCCAATATTACATATTTAAACGTGTATATACTGAGACATTGTTTTATTCAAACCATTGGATAAGGTTAAAATATCGTTAAGAAGATGCCACTGTATAATAATGGCGACGATGATGCATCGAATAATTGGTATTTCAATAAATCACCCCTAATTATGAGCACAGTGACTTTTTTATTAATCCTGTATATATTATATTTATTTGTTACTTTTAACATTGTTTCTAATGTTATTCTCGATAATATCAATAATGAAGACACGTTTTTTCCGCGTTACGATAATGCAAAAAAAAGCATATATTTAGAAACATCGAAGAATGACATGAAATCGCCGATGACGAATAATTTGCACGATTCGTGCGATTTATTAGATTTACATCCGTGTATATTATCGTCCAACAACGACGACGATATATTATTAATCGCCAGTACGACAAAATATGATATGCTGACGGGTGATGAATTAAGCGAAATGACAAATCGCTCGAAAACCATGTGTCGATGTTTGAGATTTGAACGACCGACATTGGCGATACGTGGCAAAAAAAGTATTACCATACCGGCAACACCACTGAATTCTCGCCAAGGGATCAAAGGACGTTTGAAAATATCCAATGTACCGCGTGAGTGTATAATCGAAAAAATAGGCGAAAAACCGATAATAGTGTATGTCGATTCTAATGTACACATAAAAAATATCGATCCCATAGCTTCGTACGAGTGGCAATGTCGTTGTTTGTTGAATAATTTTTTCATAAATTCCACAGATGCGTATTCACGTTGTCATCGTTATTTGGGATGTACTTTAAACAACGCCCGACCGACGTTTGATCCTATTTTGAAAATCAACAAATGGTCAAACGTCGACGAACTCTCGTGCATGTGTCAAGATTCATGTATCGAAATTAAATATGCGGACGCGGACGATCGTAGTAACAGCCGCCGTCCACCCCAGTGCGTAGAAACAGACTATTTTAATAATCGCGTAAACGGAGATGAATCTATGCATTCGGATTATTTTATATCGTTTGATCTAGTAGACGAAGATTATATCGAATTTGCGTTTAACGATAGATCCCGCGCCGAAGCTTTGAAACCGCGCGGATTGCCGAATCCATGTCTCTATGATGCATTACATGGTAAATTTTTAGATCAACGTTACGCGCGATACAACGCAGTGAGCATTCAAGAAATCGACGGTATAGCGCAATGCGTTTCCGATACCGACGAAGTGGTCACCGTACGATACGTCGACGATTATTTGAAAAATAACGGTGGTCGTTTTGCAAACGGAGTCGTCAATGTATACGGAGACGGGGGCAGCGGTAGTCCAAATATTCGAGCGTACGATGTATTCGAGCACGGCACACACGACAATCGATACGATAGAGTCTTAGATTTAGCCGGTTGGACATATACGAATATTCGTAGACTATCACCAATGTTGCGTCAAAATATTCCATACTTAAAGGATAAACCCGATATAATCGACCCGTTCAATATGACCGGTGCCGGTGGAGGTGTTCGCAATCACGTATTCATATTCAACGCCATGACTTTGGGCGACCTCAAACAAAATTCAATATTGAAATGGAAAATCTATTTGGCTAAAACGAAACGATTGAGTAATTTTTGGCGGTTGAGTTCATGGGGTAGCGTGCATCATACCGTAGCAATACATTATGGGGGGCTCGATCCACCCGTTATAGATTATGTGATGGTACAAGAAGGTCGTAATGCACACTTAAAATTTAACTTTTCACAATTGACCGAAATAAAAAATCTCAATCTTAAAAATATACTATATGATGCTGATATGATTTTTGAACCGACGACTTTATTACACGAAGCTTTGAAAGCAGATACAAATAATTTAGGTATACAATCATATCCTCAAGTGTTTATGTTGGAAAGAGATGAAAAAAAATACACATTAGATTTAAACATTTATTCACCATTTTACACTGGATTATACACAATGAACGAAAGCGGTATACACTCTATAACTGCGATAAACGATAAATTAGTCAAAAATCATATAGACTACGTTAAAAAGATATACAAAACTAAATACCCAGACAAGATAAAAATATATGAAACTATTGCTTCAACAACTATGTTTGCGGAAATACATATTAATGACGTCAAATTAATAGATAGCGGTGAATCAATAGATTTACAACGAGAAGACGATTACGACGAATTTTTGGAACTGTACCCACCGTTGTACACATTGAATATTGCGTGACGATACTAGTAGTGATTTCGTTTAAACATATCATGTATCATTAAGATAAGAGTACTTTTTTCGTGGATTTATTTTATGAAAAAAAATTCGGTACGAGCAATTATTTTGTGCGTCGAAAAATAAAATAATTTCAGTTTATCGAATACAACATACTATAAGCATACTTCTTTTCCACACTAGTTTCACAAAATAATAATATTTTTCATCATGCCGAAAACCGCCGCCGAAAGAAAACGCAAACAGCGACAGCTCGACGCCCAAGATCCCGAGCGTAAAACTAGAAAATTAGATTCTTTATTCATGTTCAATTGCGTGAATATTGCCGTAATTTTGGACGAGTGTCGAAATTTGTGGTTTCGGGGAGTGGATTTGGCTCGAGCCCTCGAGATGGAAGATCCTAATACATCGATTTATCATTATATTGATTCAAAATTTACAAAATCGTTTGAAATGATATCATCGACTATAAGTCTTCAGACAATGGTCAATTTTTTTGAGAGTGAGGTTTTAGGTTAAAAATTATATAAGTTATATAATTCAAAAGATTGATCTGCAAGAGAAAATATTTTTCTTTCGAGAGACATGATGTATGAGAAGGATTTTTTTTCAACAAGCACACAAAATAATTGCTCTTATTCAACTATTACGAAAAAATATTTTTTATTTAGACAAAAATCAAAGCTTCTTCGACCGTGGTGAATTGGAAAAATTCTCGTTTGACGCGACGATTCGCCAACGTCTCGTGTATCGCGTGTTCGACGAGCAATCGTTTCATCTTCTCGCGTGATCAGTGCCTCCGCAAGTTTTACAACCACTCAGTCTACCATCATCGCTCATGGCGTAAGACTGAATTTTTTTATTTGAGCACACCTTTATATACCGTCCCGTATAGCAAAATACCCCCCCCCCCCCCCCCCCCCCGCCTTTTTATATAATACCAAACGACGCGAGATTAAAATATTTAGATACTCATTCGCAACCAGGTAAAATAATAGCCGAAAATCAATTTTTAAAATTCAATAATCTTGGTTACCTCAATAAGTACCCCACCGAATACGAATCGCCCCGGTAAAATAATAACCAAAAATTAATTTTTTAAATTTAATAATCTCATAATCCTTGTTGACTGTCGCCGCCGTCGATACTATATACAATGACTGTCGCGTGTGTGATTAAATATTTCAATGCAGCAGATATTTGCATATGATCATTCATGAATATCAATATATTATCCTTCATGGACGAAATTATAGTGCGAGTGACTTTGGTTATACACATATCACAAAAATCAGCCATGGGTTTCGTTTCTGTACACTGGCGCGGATCACACATGGGAATGTTGGTGGAGAATTGTCCAATCAACCATTGAAGTGTTGAAATTTGATCAAATTCTTGAATATGAGACGCTTTAAGACTTTTGTTGAGTAATTTGCGAACATCTTCAAACTCGATGATTTGATGCACATATTTAAATAATACGCAACGACAATGACAATAGGAATATTCATTACATTTTTCGCATGCCAATCCGTCCACCTGTAACAAAAAATAAATGGTTATTTTTTTTTACACGCCTCGCCCCCCCCCCCCCCTTTTTTTTCTCTTTAATATTACCTGAGTTCGAGGGGCTGCAAAACATTTCAATTTGCAACACCACGATCTTTCGAGTCGTGATACATTCCCGAGTGTCGATCGGTGCGATTGTTGCAGACGCATTATAGTAGTGTTTAACGAGCGTCGTATACGCGACAAATGATTGAGAGAAACGTCCAAATACAATTGAATCGACGTCAATTTGGACAATAATATTTTCTTTAAACATCGAAGACACGCATATGTCAGATTGTCGGTAATGAATTTGGGTAGTAGAGGAATACTCTTCGATGATGATGATGATGCCAAACTGCTAGACTTGATAATGGTTGTTGTTTCTCGTTCTAGCTGTGATGGTAGCGATGACGTGCGCATCACGCAATACGGCAAATTACAAGATTTTCCATCTCGAAAATAATGCGCTTCGTTACAGTTTATAATATTTTCAATTGAAATTAATTAATCTAGTGCATCCATGATACTCTTCAACGAGTCCTCGTCTTCTTGCTGTATGTCCATTTTCAAATCTTTTGCAATTATAATATTTTGATTTAAAAGACAGTGACACACACACTTGAATTTAAAACATGTATCACATGGTATTTCCTGAAATTAAAAAAAAATATGCAATTAAAAAATCACGACACCGTATTTTGTAAAATATAATACAACAAAAAATACTTACCAATACGGCAACCGCGGTTCCGATACATTCGTACGGACAACACGTATACATTTTTACATGTGACTGTGATTGTTGAGAATCCGTCATGATTCTTTGTGTATCGTGCTAACCGAGATGTGACACTGACAAACGCAAAGCGACTACTGCCAGTCACGTCTCGCGAAGTTCAAATTTATATCATTTGAGAGGAGGGCAGTGGCGGTGGAGGGATGCGGAGATTATCAATCGAGCAATTACACAAATCCGAACGATAATGAGATGGTCATTTTTTGTGTTGGAAAATAACGTTCGGATTTGTGCATGTCGTCGGGGGGGGGGGGGGGGGCGTGTTGCCGTTGCCATGGTTACTGTGACATCATTCGATAAATGAGAGGGGGGATAGAAACCGCCAATCAGCTTCGAGTATCGCATCGATCCATCAGCGCAATGAACAGACAAATCACATGACTCGATCAATTTATTCGCGAGCCGTCGAACTATACCTACACACGCGTCGTCTCCAGCTCTCCTCCTCATGCAGGTACGATACGTCGATAGGGCGTTTTCAATTCGGAATCGGCGTGTACACAAATATATTTAAAATTAGGCACTATACTATATTTATTAGTGGTATTATTCGATGAGGTTCCTTTGAGTTCCAAGTATGATTTGTACGTGAGTGGTTGAGATTTGACAAACTCCTTGTAAGCGGTACACGGCTGGTCATATTGTAATATCAATAAATTATTCTTCGTCTTGACAACGGTAATATCGTCCAAGGGATGCACTCTAATAGTCATCATCTTTAATTTTTCTTTGCTATCCTTCGTTATCCATATACGATTATAGTTGTACGATATGTTAAATTTGATTTTTTCTTGCAATCGCCATTGTCGTGTCTTTGTGTCGTAATAATAATCGTTTATCGGATATTCATTATCGTTTAGACGCACGAATCGTTTTCCATCGTCGGTTACACGATACAAATGTTTGGTGGCCGTACCGGTGCCATAATCGTAGTGTACTTTAGCGAATACGTTGCCCCTCTCCAAACCGTGGAGCTGAAAAAATAAATTATTATTGTCGTAATAGTTTTCGGTAAAGTGTTGTCGCATCACACTCATTCGATATCTCGTGAATAATATTATTATAGCGGCAAGCGCGACAATGTGCACGATCGGTAACAATAATCGTTGTCGCAGTAGCCGTCGTCGTAGCTGCATCACGGAGCACGATTAAATTGTTTCAAAAAACATCGAATGCGATGGTAATGACTATCTTTGTCTTTGGATGGTAATTTGCCGTCCAATTCGGAAATATACTTGGTCGTTAACGTGGGTATTATCAGATTTAATTGACTTATATTCAATATATTCATTTTATCTTTAAACAGAACCAAATTCTCAGACAGGTCGCGACGCTTTCGTATAGAATCGAATGTATTCCGATGCTGTCTAATTTTAAAAATATTTGCAGAAATTTCGGCAATCATATTATCGACCGATTCATGAACGGCGAATATTCGACTGAAGCCCAAATTCAATCTACTCACACGCAAAAAGTACTCTATATAATGAGCGTCCGTACGTAGTCGCACTATTTGTGTTTTCAAATTATTCAAACGTTTTTGCAACGAATCCATATCACTCTTTGACATTGACGATTTAAATATATTAGTTTTTCTAATGTGTTCATTTATATTTTTTGTTATATTTTCAGAATCGGCGATAAACATCAATTTCGACTCGGGCAACGTGTTGGCCGGCGACATATCCGAATACACTTCGAATATACTGTAGAAATCTCGGATCAATTGCATATATTGTTTTTTTTTATTTTCGGGCAATTCGTATTTTTGCATGAGTAAAAATACCAATTCCAACGATTCCATACAATCTAGCGTATGATTGAGCGACGACGACAACGATGACGTCGAAACTGCAGCACACATCGTAGTACTTTGTAGTTTTTTTTTTATGGATATTTTTCTAAAGCGCTACGGATTATCGATACTTGTTGAAAAGAATACGCTATTAAATACACAAATATACACGTTATCAATGCGAATATTGCTATGGATCTTACAGATAACATAGTGTTTATAGAAACGGAAAATTCACCGTCGTGTTTCAGTGACAAAATACTCGAACGATTCCTATTGCCTTACGTCTATCATATCGCGACGACTAATATTCGTCGGAGACTGTCGAATGTGGAAAAATCTATAACTTTCAAAAATACCGCTTCCCACGATCGCATATACGATTATCATACAATAATACAGTGTGCCATCGACGACAATCTCACAATATTGATTGACGGTACCTTACTTTTATGTTCAAAGGATAAATTACTCGCAAAATGTTTAAAATTTTCAAAAACTCAAACATCAACAATTAACAAGACGTATCAATATAATTATTATTTGTAACTACCCCCCCCCCCCCCCCCCCACCATCAAAAATATCCCCACTCCCTCTCTCAATTTACAGAACGAGTGTTATCTCAGAGAGTCGTCAGTGTCGAGCATCAGTAGTAAGCTGCAGTCGAACACGACACTACCGCCAACAGTCACGATGAATCGTATATGTGCCATTTTGCCCGACGAAATGATGGAATTGATATTTTTAAAATTAATGGCCAATCGCGACATACCGAGCACACAAACTCTATTGGATTTACGTCTAGTTTCACACAACACTAAACGAGAAATTGATCGTCTGTGCGCGAAAACAAACTACTGGTCGCTAATTACTCAAACTCTGGAACCATTGAGACCGATCGATGATACGCATCATCATCGTTACGACTCGATAAAGACCATCGAAGATTATCATACTGCAAGAATATGGAGTACTATCGATAAATGGAATGGCAACAACAATGGCAACAGCGGCGGCATTAGAAGAAACTGCAACGACGATAGTGTGACTTGCGATGTCGGTGGTGTTACTACACAACAGTATCGTTTTGTACGACAATGTTTATCGGAAAATATATCAACTAATAGTAGTACGGCAACGACAACAACAACAACGCAAATAGTGAGACGTAATCGCAAACCCTTCGGTGAATATTTGAATGCATATCGACTTGTGGACAACGATAAACGCGCCATTATAGTGACGAATCTGGGACTGAGTATTTACGATATAATCGATAATGAAAAACACATATTTTATAAATATTTTCCATTTATGTCGAGAACTCCGATCGGAGATGCACATGTATTCTATATAGATGAACAAAATATTATCGTCGTTGAAATGTTGGATTTTTTTAAATTTTGCGTATACACAAAAGTTCGAACGTTTATGCGTCATCGAGATTATATAATTAACGAACCGACTATCATTCAATTGCCAGCACATAACAACTATCAATTATATTATGCGTCGAATTTAAATCCGTTAATACAGAATGTCGTTAGAAACGAAGACACCATACTCGTATCTAACGGTCGTTCCATATATTTGCTTCACATCGACCACACGTCGAATCTAGAGCGTAACATTACCTCATATTATCCGATACATTTGAACATGCGATATGCAGAGTATCACTTGTACGATTCACATTTTTATATCACGGCACGCTATAATAATAATTATCATAATCGAGACGAACAAAATTGGTGTACTCATAAATTATTACTCGATAATATATTGTTAGTCAGTGAACAACGTGATGCGGTATCGTATGCATTTCGTTCGTTGGGTATGATCGAAACTCGAGTGGATAGTACGACGCTACGCAATAAACAACAAGACTCCTCCTCGTTCGCGTCGATTACGACACATCTATACTTGGATCGATCGTATTCGCATCGAGGATTGAAATGTTTGATTTTTTCGAGCGACGGACGAAAAGGTCTATTGACTCAATTGTTGAATGTGAACGCATCGATAGTTAAAGTTGAATGTTATCGTTCCACGTTTATAATGATATTGGATACGGGAATAGTGCATTTTTTGACTATGCGCAATATAATGAATGCGTGTTCACCACAATCACAACAACCGCATCAATGCGATTATTTCGCACCGCTATTCTTCGACTGTTCTATAATGATACCCGATTTCACGGGATTAGTCGATAAAGTAGTCGTAGCTTCGAGAAAAATTGTACTCGTCAATCAAACTCACATATACACGATAATTTTATAACTCATGAGAATGGGGGGGGGGGAGGGTATTAACCTACTGACACATGACATTCCTTGTTACATACGCAAACGAGTGAGGAGGAGGAAGGTATGAGTATATAAAGGCGTGCTCGAATTAAAAAAATCAGTCTTACGCCATGCGTATCATATTATTGTTGTTATTTTTGTTGCAAAATGCGTTTTTTATTTCATTATTCGAGCTAATAACAATGGAAAAATATCAACACGCATTGCCGACCGCTAAGTCAAACTTTTCTGATCGAGACGACTTTGATTGTTTCTATCCCGCCGTAGAATTAAATAATATGTTGTTTCATGTGCTTGTTATGATATTATAATAAATATTTTATGCTCATTCAACACTGATTGACTACTAATATCCTGCATCAGTCTCTCCTCGACCACTGAACCGAACGGACATCTCTAGAAAAAACGCATCAGTCTCTCATCGACCACGGAACCGAACGGACGTCTCTAACTAACCACCCGTAGCCGCTATTCCGTGCATCATCATGCCGAAAACTACCGCCGAAAGAAAACGCAAACAACGCCAGCTCGACGCTCAAGATCCAGAAAGAAAAAATCGTAAATTGGATACGTTGTACATGTTCAATTGTGTGCATATCGCAATAATTTTAGACGAGTGTCAAAACGTATGGTTCCGCGGGGTGGATTTGGCGAGAGCCCTTGAAATGGAAGATCCTAACACATCGATTTATCATTATATTGATAAAAACTATATAAAATCTTATGAAGAATTAACAACGGTTAATGAAAAATATCGTCATATTCCCAACACGCATCCTAAAACGATTTTTGTCAACGAGGCTGGAGCGATTAGATTCATCGTTAAATCACGAATGCCAAAAGCCGAAGCGTTCACAGATTGGATTTACGAGGAAGTTTTGCCGTCTCTGCGTACTCTCGGTGCAACATTTCAACTATCGCCCGAGGATATTCTACGTAGAAGAGAGGAAAAAAATCGAGCATACGTGTATGTGTTGACGAGTGAAATATTGAAAAAACAAAATGTATACAAAATTGGTTTCACAAAAAATATCAATAAACGCGTATCGCAATTGATCGTGGCTCGACCTTACGACAAATTGTATACGTTCTTCTGTCGTGAATTGTCGAATGCGCCTCGCACCGAAAAACAATTACACATCATGTTTGAAAATAATCGAGTGAATGGTGAATTTTTTACGCTCTCGGTCGATGATTTGAAACGTTTATATGCTTTTTGCGATGTAGAATAAGAACAATTATTATTTTGTGCATCAAAAAATAAAAAATAATTTCATTTTACAAAAAAACCAATTGTATCATTCTCTCTTCAACCCAAACGGACGTCTAACTAGCAAATCACGTGTTGCTGCGAAAAACGCATCAGTCTCTCGTCAACCACTGAACCGAACGGACGTCTCTAACTAACCACCCTGTTGTCGCTATTCCGTGCATCATCATGCCGAAAACTGCCGCCGAAAGAAAACGCAAACAACGCCAGCTCGACGCTCAAGATCCAGAAAGAAAAAATCGTAAATTAGATTCGGTGTACATGTTCAATTGTGTGAATATTGCCATAATTTTGGACGAATATCAAAATGTGTGGTTTCGAGGAGTGGACTTGGCTCGGGCCCTTGAAATGGAAGATCCCACATCATCTATTGCGCATTATATTGATACTAAATACACAAAAGCATACGAATCGTTAACCCTGCTAAATAATCAGTATCGTGACATTCCCGGCATGCATCCGAAAACGACATTCGTCAACGAGGCGGGAATGAATTTGTTTGTGCTGAGATCGCGAATGCCCAAAGCCGAAGCGTTTGCCGAATGGGTATGCGCCGAGGTGTTGCCTTCTATTCGAAAAACAGGCAAATATGAAGTATCTTGTGCCGACGACAATCCATACAAAGAGCTTAACGAGTTTTTGAAAAAACAAGTCGACGAATTGAAAAATCAATTGGAAAAGAAGGAAACTCAATTGGAAAAAAAGGAAACTCAATTGTCAGAATCCATGGGAATCATGTGCAAATTGAATCGGCAAATGTTCAGTATGCGTCCGTCGTGCATAGCTCCGTTGGACAATGAATGCAAGGATGAATATGTAGTGATTTATCGAAAATTTCGACGCGAAGACACCGAGAATATAGAAGATTTGGAATTGTTACATTTACCATACTACGCGTGTCGTGTGCAATTGGACTCGTTGAAGGAGCGCGAGAATGAATTGCGTCGACGCTATCCAACGATGGAATTACTGTTGAAATACAAATTGCCGAATAGCGTGAATTTTTTCAATTTCATTTTGGAAGAAATGCGAGACGTATTGGAGCGAGGGCGGGGACGACACTCGCAATCGTTTCGTTTGAAAGATCATCATATCGACGAGGGAACTATGTTAAAAATGATTGTAAATTTGTATCGATCACAATATGGCGAGGAGGAGAAGGAGAAGAAGATGATGCGCGGCTAAGAAACAACTCCGATCAAATGTAAAAAAAATAAAGACATATAAAAAATAGTACCCATATATTTTTTTGAACCTTTGAATTGGCACGTTAACATTTTTATTTTTTTTTCTCATATAACAATTGCAAAAATCTTTGCATCAATTCGTCCTTTTCACGTCGTTCCCGTTCAATGATGGCATCTTTTTCTGCAACCAACGCATCCTTTTCTCTCCGTTCTCGTTCTATAATGGCATCCTTCTCGGCAATCACAGTATCCTTAGCTCTCATATGAACATCCAGCACGTTCAATATCTCCTGTTGTTTCTTGCCAAACGTGAAAAAATCTCGACTCAAACAATTGAACATCATATTGCCCGATTTGGCTTGATGATGATTCCACTCGACGACACTCATCGCGTCCAAGTGTCTGTTACGCACAACGGTAATTTCACGATCGTTCAATAGATACAAAGTGCCGACAACGCTCGTTATATTAGGACAATCGTAGTCGTCATCATCATCATCATCATCAGCGGCAGCAAATTCACAATCCTTGGATATGGGCAGGAAGTTTTGCCTTCTCTGCGTACTCTCGGTGCAACATTTCAACTATCGCCCGAGGATATTCTACGTAGAAGAGAGGAAAAAAATCGAGCATACGTGTACGTGTTGACGAGTGAAATATTGAAAAAACAAAATGTATACAAAATTGGTTTCACAAAAAATATCAATAAACGCGTATCGCAATTGAACGTGGCTCGACCTTACGACAAATTGTATACGTTCTTCTGTCGTGAATTGTCGAATGCGCCTCGCACCGAAAAACAATTACACATCATGTTTGAAAATAATCGAGTGAATGGTGAATTTTTTACGCTCTCGGTCGATGATTTGAAACGTTTATATGCTTTTTGCGATGTAGAATAAGAACAATTATTATTTTGTGCATCAAAAAATAAAAAAAATAATTTCATTTTACAAAAAAAACAATTGTATCATTCTTTCCTCAACCCAAACCTAACTAGCAAATCACGTGTTGCTGCGAAAAACGCATCAGTCTCTCGTCAACCACTGAACCGAACGGACGTCTCTAACTAGCAAATCACGTGTTGCTGCGAAAAACGCATCAGTCTCTCGTCAACCACTGAACCGAACGGACGTCTAACTAACCACCCGTAGCCGTTATTCCGTGCATCATCATGCCGAAAACTGCCGCCGAAAGAAAACGCAAACAACGCCAGCTCGACGCCCAGGATCCAGAGAGGAAACATCGCAAATTGGATACGTTGTACATGTTCAATTGTGTGCATATCGCAATAATTTTAGACGAGTGTCAAAACGTATGGTTCCGCGGGGTGGATTTGGCGAGAGCCCTTGAAATGGAAAACGTCAATACCGCAATTTATGATGTATTAGATAAAAAATATACTAACTCATATGAAAACATAACATCCGATTTAGTCGGATATCGTGACATCCCTAATATTCATCCGAAAACGACATTCGTCAACGAGGCGGGGATGAATCTGTTCGTGCTGCGTTCGCGGATGCCTAGAGCCGAAGCTTTTGCCGAGTGGGTGTGCTCCGAGGTGTTGCCTTCTATTCGAAAAACCGGCAAATACGAAGTATCTTGTGCCGACGACAATCCATACAAAGAGCTTAACGAGTTTTTGAAACAACAAGTCGACGAATTGAAAACCAATGTAACCGAATTGAAAAATCAATTGGAAAAGAAGGAAACTCAATTGTCAGAATCCATGGGAATCATGTGCAAATTGAATCGGCAAATGTTCAGTATGCGTCCGTCGTGCATAGCTCCGTTGGACAATGAATGCAAGGATGAATATGTAGTGATTTATCGAAAGTTTCGACGCGAAGACACCGAGAATATCGAAGATTTGGAATTGTTACATTTACCATACTACGCGTGTCGTGTGCAATTGGACTCGTTGAAGGAGCGTGAGAATGAGCTGCGTCGACGCTATCCAACGATGGAATTACTGTTGAAATACAAATTGCCGAATAGCGTGAATTTTTTCAATTTCATTTTGGAAGAAATGCGAGACGTATTGGAGCGAGGGCGGGGACGACACTCTCAATCGTTTCGTTTGAAAGAGCATCATATCGACGAGGGAACCATGCTGAAGATGATCATCAACCTCTACCGTACTCAATATGGCGAGGAGGAGGAGAAGAAGATGATGCGCGGCTAAAAAACAACTCCGATCTCATGTAAAAAAAATAAAGACAAATAAAAACTAGTACCAATATATTTTTTTTGAACCTTTGAATTGGCATGTTAACATTTTTTTTTTTTTTATCATATAACAATTGCAAAAATCTTTGCATCAATTCGTCCTTTTCACGTCGTTCACGTTCAATGATGGCATCTTTTTCTCGTCGTTCCCGTTCAATGATGGCATCCTTTTCAGCTACAATTTTTCGCTCGCGTTCTATAATAGCATCCTTCTCGGCAATCACGCTATCCTTGGCTCTCATATGCACATCCAACACGTTCAAAATCTCCTGTTGTTTCTTGCCAAACGTAAAAAACTCGCGACTCAAACAATTGAACATCATATTGCCCGATTTAGCTTGATGATGATTCCACTCCACGACACTCATCGCGTCCAATTGTCTGTTTCTCACTACGGTAATTTCACGATCGTTCAACAGATACAAAGTGCCGACAACGCTCGTTATATTAGGATAATCATGGACATCATCATCATCCGCGGCAGCAAATTCACAATCCTTGAATATGGGCACGATCAAATCCCACGTGTCGCATAAATTTCTAATGCAAATACGCCAACGGCCATCCTCGTCACGACTCACACGATCCCATACAGCAGCTGAGATATTATTCCTATACTTGCTCTCCAGCCACGATTTCAATCCACCGATATAGAGTAGAGAGAAAAAGACATCGGAAAACGGTGGCACGGGTCGAGCGATATTAAAATGACAACAGCCACGTTTCTTTTTATTCTTATTCCACGTCTTGAATCCGTGATACTCGTCCGTTTGATTAAACTCATTCACACCATCCATTGTGGTCAGAGTGTTCATGCATCTCGACGCTGGATTACTCAAATAATTTATCACGTGAATGAGATGGCGAGTGTCGTGAATGCGCAATAAAAATTTAGCCTTGTATTGTGGAATTGACGAGTCTGATGAAACTATGGTCTCTCGCCATTTTTTAATTAAATTCTTCTCGTGCGATCGCAGTATGCGAACAATCATGTGGCGATGAGTCTCCGTTCCTCCGTCACAGCAACACCAGTACGGCAAAAACTCACAAGTCTCCGCGGAATCTTTAGCATACTCACGATAGAATTGCATAAACGTAGACCATGCACTTACTCGTACACTGGCATGATAATATCTAACGTTTGCCGAATTTGTAGCATAATCAATGATCCATCGTTCGTAGAGATTCACACGGGGATCAAACAAATTAGCTTCCGGTATCCTCGTCTGCGGTAACTCTTGATAAAAACTCTCGTCCACATGCGGTAAAACTTTACGGCCGAGCAACGAACCCATCAATCGGTCTTTTCCGCGAAGCCATTTCGACATTTCCGCATTGTTGAAAGCAACATCTTTCACTTGTTTTAGTGCCTGCACAGAAGTATTTTTTTTCGCATCGTGGTTAGCCAATGCCATTCCTATAGCTGCAGCGAGTGGATCCATCTCTCCATCTTGCGCGTCCTCCTTGACACAATCCATCGAATCGACTTCCGTTTCCTCTTCTTCCACAACAAGCGGTTGCATCTCCCGGTCTTGATCGATCCTCCGCTTCACACAAGCGATACGATGAGAATAATTTTCTTTGTCGCCGCGTTTCCATGTATACGCCCCATCACACCATACACAAGTTGTACCATTTTCTCGCATATGAAAACTTGTCAAATGCTCGGTATAGGATTTAACTTGGATTCGTTCTCTACAATAATCACAAATTATACTTTTTAAAGACCGATAGATGATATTTTTATACTGCTTTGACATGTTAACGCTTCAAAAGATCAAACGATAATGATGTCGAGACGGAAAAAACGCACCTTTTATATATCACACTGAGCCTTCCCCCACTCTCCGCCTTAGGGTCTCATGAATTGGGTATCACACTATATTAATAGGGACGAGAATCCAAGATGGCCGCCAAGCATCAGCTGACGTCATGCGTTCGGATTCGTGCGTGTGCCGGGTAAATCGAGGCATCTCGTTCGTGATTTCGAGCGAGAGAGGTTTGCTCGGTGGTCGACGGATTGCGATGGCCGTATGCGTGTTCCCGTTGCCATGGTTACGACTGGGATGACGTCATGCGTTCGGATTCGTGCGTTCGTGATTTCGAGCGAGAGAGGTTTGCTCGGTCGACGGATTGGCTGTAAAAAAAATAATGTGTGTTCCCGTTGCCATGGTTACGACTGGGATGACGTCATGCGTTCGGATTCGTGCGTTCGTGATTTCGAGCGAGAGAGGTTTGCTCGGTCGACGGATTGGCTGTAAAAAAAATAATGCGTGTTCCCGTTGCCATGGTTACCACGGGATGACGTCATGCGTTCGGATTTGTGCGTGTGCCGGGTAAATCGAGGTATCGCGTTCGTGATTTCGAGCGAGAGAGGTTTGCTCAGTGGTCGATGGATTGCGATTGCTGTATGCGTGTTCTCGTTGCCATGGTTACCACAGGGATAACGTCATGCGTTCGGATTTGTGCGCGTGCCAGGTAAATCGAGGCATCGCGTTCGTGATTTTCGAGCGAGAATATATTGGAGATGGGATGTTACGTCGATTGATACATGATGTGTTTGAAAGAAATCAATATGAGCATTGTCACACATCCGACGATCCAGGTCAATAGCGATAAATGCAATCGTTTGATTACCGACGCTACAGTACACGTGAGACAAAAGCTTGCAATTACAGTTATAAAACGATTTCGAGTTTTTACATTCGTTTCGTACGCTTTCTCCAAGTACGACTTGTATGCACGAACAATTTTACCCTCGCTACTGAGTAGATTTCGATTCAATAAATTCGTAATGCTATCCTCCTCGTCGTCGTCGTCGTCGTTGTCTAGCAAATCACTAACGTCCGTCGGTGGATGTGTAATTTTCGAACCGTTCGAGTTGTATTTTAATTTTCGTATATATTCACAAAAGAAATACGAATCGTACATCATATTTAAACCGAAATCAAACTCATCGACGATATTATTGGGGGAATAGCCAATTTCCTTGGGTGGTGAAAAAAATGTGAGTTTACTCGTGTCGTTGTGGTCGTACATTGAAAGTGTCAATTTTTCAGTGTCGTATGGCATTTCAAAATTGAAGGCGGCCATCTCTTTCGATCCCTGTTGTAATTTATCCATTGTATCGACGCGTCCTTCGAGTAAATCGGTAGAGTGAATGGCTTCGCGATATTTTTGCACTACCAACATGGGCGATATTTCGGGTGTACCGTAACCGGTGGTTTTTAATTTGAATGCGACATCGGTGCCCGAATAGAATTTCAAATGTTCAGCGTTTTTCATGTCGTGCAATTTCAACGGATCGCCAAACATGAGACCGATGTCGATGAGCGCGATCACCGCCATTATGGCCATGGCGATTATATTGCCAGCGCTCTCTGTGGCTATCATTGCGAATTTCGCTCCTATTTGCGCACACACATTGATCAATCTTTTCGCCACGAGTTCACCCAAAAAGTGTTTAATTAAATTAGACGTTATTATACCGACACCGATACGCATGAACGCTCGTACGGCCATACGATTCACCGCAATCACCAAACGTTTCAGTTGGGCCGTCAGAATGGTATCCACGTGATATTGAACGAAAAAATCCACTATCAATTCGGCGACGAATTTTACAATTTCCAAAGGGCTCATACTCTTCTCCGACAGAGCCGTGTCCAAACCCTCGTTGGACGGATTGGGTTTTAAATTCAACGCGGCAAACTCGTCGATGAATCGTATGCCGTATTTGTTTTTTGCATAGATTTGTGGTAACGGTGGTTGGTGTGTAGAAGTGACGTTTTTGTAAATTATACTAATCTCGTGTATTCCGCCGGGCCAACCGAATTCCGTAGTCCAAAACATATTCTCGGCGATGTCGTCGAAGATTTGTAAATCCGACAATTTAACAAACGGATTAATGGCAAACGCTTTGTGATTAGTGGTGAAATAATTTGTGTGTTCCGCGATCAATGCGGATCTTTCGTTCTGTGTGATTTCATCTAATTTGGGAGTTTTAACCGTGTACAACGAATGGCCGTGAATCGTCATGGTGAATAGATATTTGAAACACAAGTAGATCGATTCGCCGGGAAATAATGCGGCAATTTTCTCCCATGCAGTTAAGCCACACGCGGAACCGTCGCTCTCGAGGGTCATTACGAAATCGTCGCAATAATATTGATTCAATCCGAACGCGATAGTCTCGTCACCGGTTTTCTCGTTGATGTACGGTTTATCGGATAGAATGTCGAAACCGGTGCCGATGGTGTTGATGTGCGGAACCGTGTTTTTGTCTCGCGTTCGTTCATAATCATCGATGCCCAAATTGTATATATCCTGTGTCATATAGAGACATGCGTCACAACGTTTGCTATAGAATGTCGGATGCGTGAGAGTGTTCTCGATGGCTTTCACCTTCTCGTTGAGAGGCAATTCGGGATTCATGAATGAGAATAAATTGTTACACGCGTTGTTGCATGCGGTCACCGTGGAATGGCCGCTTTTGAAAATTTGCAAATCTTTCGATTTGTCGCATGTCTGACCGCGCGGATAGTGACGATTACAGTGCATCTTACGACAGAATTCGCGACTCGCCTTCAATCGTACATAAATGCACATGTCTCGAAACTCTGGATTGGCAGTGCGTAACGGACGATTGGGATGTATTTCGACGATAACGTGAGAAAATAAATTACCCGCCAATTTTAAATAATAATTGAATATCAACAATTTTAAACGTTCGAATGAGTATTGATGTGCATACTTGAAATCTAGACCGGTGGGCGGTGCCATTATGATTTTGCGCTTATTATTATTTTTTTCTTCATAGCTTCGATTGCATCCGTTAATTGTACTTCCATCTCTTCGATTCGACGTCGAAATCGTACACGATCACGAGCCACGGTCTCCCAATAGTGATTGTCGCTACGTGCTTTCCTGTATGCGTATTGCCAATGATGCATTAGGTGAATTGTATTGGCAGACTCGTTGAAAATAAGACAATGTCGTCGTTGTTGCACAATATTCATCGTATTAGTCGTCGTCGTCGTCAATGTCATTTTTTAAATAACGATAAATTACAAAAATATAAATCGTGGTCTGTGTTATTGGATTGTGTGATTGGTGAATCGAACGATGAAGAAGAATCGTCGATCGTCGTGGTCGCAGATAATGACGACGACGACGACGATAGTATTGTCGAAACTATAGATGCATACACGGGCGGACAGAATGAACGATTATTGATAAATCCCTTTACGCATGCAACTCAAAACTTATCTATACGTTCTACGTTGATAGCTATGCGTCAACATTACACGTTTGCGCGTGCTTGGACACTGTATGCGAGATTGTTCACGTATCTGGTGACAGATCCGACGCTTCAGCCGTATGGTCTCTATAGATATACCATTGGAGATATCGAACAATTGCAACAAGGAGATCCACGCATGTACACAGAAAATGATGATCGTTATTTTACGACTGAGGAGTGGGATAATAATAAAATTGAAAACATATCAAAAAATAATTTATTAATACTAAAATATATTTATTGTAAAATACAATTGTACGGTATGGCCGAGATGAACGAATTGATATCGGGTGTCGACAGGCCGAACATCACCGAATGCACCCATCTATGGAACACTATAAAAAAATATTTGATACATTACATGATTTTATATAGAACTCGTATACCTGATTTTGATGTATACAACAAAAGTATCGTAACTGCAATTAACCTCTTGACGCCTCCCTGATTCTCGGTAACATCGGCGATGAGACATCATTGGGGATACCGAGTATTTTTTTTGTTATCGTTATGTACACCAGACACACCCAAACGTGTAAGGTTGAAAGTTGTTCGTCGTTTGCGTATATAACTTGGGGGAACGTCAGCTGGTGTCGTGAGCATAAAATCGTGTCGAAGCGCGAAAAAGAAATCATTATACTCTCAAACTCGATAGCGAAATGAAGTTTCATCTGATATTATTTTTATCAACGGCAATATTGTAAGTATGCATATATGTACATATTATAATATAATTCTTGAAATTGTTTTTTTTTCTAATAATTGAATCCTCTTGTTAGTTTACTTGCTGCAACCGAAAATGAAGATTTTTCCGAGCAACGACTCACATCAAATATATTGGCATTCGACTTGGGAAACGTCAACGTATACGATGGAGTTTGGCATTTTGTTGATACCGTAAACGTTTCGCGCTTAACCGATGCATACACTAGATTACAAAATATTCAAGAGCGAATACCGAATAATAATTTGGCTATCAAACGACACGTACAAATATTGGTATCACAAACGAAAATGTGCACAGATTCGTTGGAGGGGATATTAGTAGCGGTAAAATCGACACATCATATCAAACATTTGGAAAAAATTGCCAATTCAATGACTGTTGCGAATCATTCGATAAATGTCGTGGAACGTATCAGTATTGCCGATACGACATTATTCCATAACGTGTTGATTGAAATGAACGAATTGGAGATTGCGTTGAAACTACTGGATAATCGTTCGATGAACATTAATGATGTATTAAATACGCATATCGTGGCCATTTCATTGTCGCATCTATGCAATAGAACATTCGAGGCATTCGATTATGCGCGACGTGGTGTTTTGCACAAATCTATCTTGGATACATATAATTTACAAAAAATGTTGTCGTCTATTCCCACAGTTTTCGAGTACAATCGCGATTTGATTAAATTAATGGACGACATACAAATTAACGTCAATAGAGCCACCGCGATGACGGATTCGTCGTCAGCTTTGTATTTTGTTGTTGTGTCGGTACCGTTGATGAGATACGGATCATTTCGAAAAATACACGTATTGCCGGTGTTGCAGTTTTATGAGAAAATTGGCAAAGATGTGTGCACCTATGTCTCGACCACGACACTACCGAGGCTGTTTGCATTCAACGATGTGAAATTGTATGAAATTAACGAATGTAATCGAAATTTTAATGCATGCATGGGCATTCCAGTGACGAATAAATGTTTACTCGATAGTTTTCAAAGTACGAATGTGTGGACGTGCGAATTACATTTGAAATATTGTCCAGAACTATACGAGGAGAATGTACGAAGCGAGCGATTCGAGTATAAATATGTTTTTGTGAAAAACCCCAGTACCGTACTACTGAATAATACCACGTTGAATGATGCAACTATCAATATCAAAAATAATAGCACAACCGCAACAAATATATTAACGACTGTCAATGATACAGCTGCTGCTGCTGCTACTACTGCTGCTACTGCAGCATTCATAATATCCCAAGGCGGTAGTTATTTGATTTACCAAAACAATAATAATATGTCATATCGTCGGTCATCATTTCAATTATTGCAAGTGTATCGACAGTGGAATTCTTGTAGTGAAATTAATCCCCATGAAATTTTACCGTTTGTCATAAAAAAAGAATCTGAAAATGTAACTTTAATCATCGATATAACTACCGATAATGATAGTACGATTGTGACGATAGTGTTGCCGATTATAGCGATATTTATTGGTATATTGATGATTGTGATAATTTGGCAAAAATACGATATATACGATAGATGGTTTCGTGAAACACCGCACGAATATCAAATATCATTACCGATAAAAGAGTTTCACGGTGAAATTATATTGTAACTTGACTCGATAAAAAAATAAGTATGTAATCAAAAATGGATAAAATATATGATGTATTACGACAATTGGATAGTCTTCAAAAATTAAAAGCCAGTAAAAAGACAACAATAAAATCATCGTCAGTATCAAACAAATCTACCACCGCCACGAACAACAACAACAACACCACCACCACCGATATACTCAGTCAGCTCACTTTGCGTTGTCGAGGTTTGTCGGTAGAAGAATTGCTCGTATTGAAAGATTGCATATCTGCCGAACGAGAACGATTGATCGAGTTAAATTTGAAACTCGACGAGGTACATTTCCGATTGAATCTCATACTGGATGAATCGACTAATAAACCACAAATTGAAATAAATCCCGATTTTAATTTGCCTATACATTTAGTACGCGATGTGACCGAATTGTTGCATACGAATGCCACTATTAATACTCGATTAAACACTAAATTGGCCACATTGGAATCTTTGAATCAGCGATTGCAAAAAATAAAAATACGTTTGGCTAAAATAAACGATTTCAACACTGAACGTACGTTTATCGTTCTATTCGAGGCATTAGACAATATAGAAAAGGCTATAAAAACTACTCAGACACGTACCATATCGAATGATAATTTAATAAATTTTTTCTTTACCATCAATGATATTACAACATTAAAATCGTTGAAAAATATGAGAAATATTTCTACATCAGTTGCGACAATTACCGCCGAGGATGATGATGATGATGGGATGGTTGGTTCTTCGGTCGGCGAGGATGAGGAGGAATCGTTAAATTACAACAAAGAAGAAATAAAAAATCAATTGTTTTTATTGAAACGCATGTATTCTCGTTATATAGCCACGTCGGAAAACGATGATAACTTGACACATTTCGATAACAATATAATTAAACATGTAAACAAATTAACACAATCCGGTGCAGTGGATCGTGCTTTTACAGAATTATCCCTCAAAATGCCCGAATCTTGATAGATTCGAGAGTTATAACAACAATATTATTGACTATTGAAAAAAAAATACATCTAAATCTTGATAACATTCTAAATCTAACGGGTATCGCCGTTTTCGATATCTACAACCGTGTACCATTACATTTTGAAAAAATTCATAGTGGAAATGAATCGCATAATGAATAATCAAAAATTGATATGCCAATGCATGCATAAAATTATTAAACGTTACAAACAGAGACATGATTGCTGCATTAGTGTACTTTTCGGCATCTTGCAATATATTAAAAAAATATGGAATACTAACGCTAGCTATGGGTGATTCTCGAGCGATATTATCGTTCATATCATGCATCGAAAACGTCGGTTGTAAACACGATTCGGTCGTAGTTAAAATTGACAAGTGCCCAACACTAGACATTTGCACCTCGAGAGGACACATTATCGAATCGGTGGTGTTGTTCAACATCAAAATGGAATTTGGTTCCAACACTTTTGTGAACACCTCCGAGTCTATTTTTATCGTCAAATGCATTCCCATGTCGCGACTCGATAAAAATATAGTACGTCGATTGGCATCGAACTTTAACGATTTGCCGCAAAGTTGAGACGAATGTAACACGTACGATTCTTCAAATTCACCAGATATTCCAAAAAAAATATTCTTCAAATATAACGCTTGCGTTTCTAATAAAGAGGTACAGCTGCTGCTGCTGCTGCTGCTGCTGTTGGTCGACGACGGTTTCATATGGAATGTAACAACTCCCGCTCGATATTGATCAAATTTAGCGATAACATTACTGTCTAGCATAGATGCATTGCACGCATATTCGTAGGGTATTTGCAAGTATCGTTTAAATATCTCCGTGGCCACCAGTGACGTCTGATGACACAAAGTGCGACATTTGTTCGTATCTTTAAATTTTTTCACCAAATCGAATGTCCATTTGTGCAATTTCGATTGCATCTCGAATCCGGGTATTTTGATGGTAAATATGTGTTCTTCGTCGTATACTGGTATCGAATATTTAGGTTTCAATTGGGCGGCGTTTGTCGATATTTCCGTTACAACGGCGGCGGCGGCGGCAGCAGTAGTAGCAGTAGCTATTGTGGTCGGGGCGACGACGGTTGTTGTTGTTGATGATGATGATGATGATTCGACGTGGCACTGTATGTTCGATATGAATTCTTCGATATCTTGTAAATACAACTCGCGTTCTTGATTGGAGATCATACAGTTGATAATCGAATCTTCGCTAGTAACTTCGTTGTTGAAAAACGACTCGTTCGTGGGCTGCAAATCCATATATTCTGTGTGGTCGGGATTCGTCAAATCCAATGATACCGGTTCAAAATATGCAGTAACTGTGTCGGCGGCCCCTTGATATATCGTCAAATTTGCTGGGTTATCGTCAAAGTCGTAGTCGTAATGATTATTACTAATATCATAATCGATATGTAATCCAGTATCGAGTATTATGTTACTTAGATCGATATATTCGTTGTCGTGCTGATACTGTTGTCGTTGTTGGTTATCCATAGTGATATCCATATTATAGACTGCGGTACGATGTTGTCGCTGTCGTTGTTGCTGCTGCTGATGATGATGATGATGATGGTGCTGCTGCTGCTCCTTCGCGAGATTGATCACGGTTCGAGATCCAAGGCGCTTGTGCGTAGAGTCTTCGCATCGGATGCACTTTTATTGCATTCCACCGATACACACAATACGTGCGTGCATTCACACCAAAGAATAATACTGATGGTGGGAGTTTTACGTGGAAGCGATAAGATTCGGTCGGATGTGGTTATCCTGTAAATCCCGCGGATGTGTGCATAGTGACCGCGCGCGACGTTCTTTTTATAGCTATGCAAACACACTGAGTCGTTTATTAAATAAAACAGTACAACAGTACAGTAAACAGTAAAACAGTAAAACATTGACTGCTTATCGCGCCGTTCACCTCTACAGTGCATTGATAACGCGAAAAAAATATGGAACGTCAGGGGTCAAGAGGATAAGGTGTATAAATATGAACAGCGACGCATCATCGATAATATGCGTTTTCACTGGTAACGTGCCGTGCGAAATGACGGTAAATTGGTTACATTTACCTAGCATAAATCGTATTAACGATCGCTATTTTGGAATCGATGCAAAAAAAATGAATATTATCACAAACGGTAATTTTGTAGAATCTTTATTGAATCGAATAAAAAAAAATGACAACCAGTCATCATCATCATCATCGTTGGCCATGGTAGCACTAAAACACAGAACTATATACGTCAATATCAAAGTGGAACATTTACGATCAATAATTATTAATGGCGATATATTAAAATTTTTCATTTTCGATAATTTTAATTTGATAACATGCGAAACAATAAATTATTTAATTAATAAATACACTGACGATAATATAGCTTTTTTCCAAGAAACATACGATAGTACGATATTGATGAACCAAAGGTTATTCACACCGATGTACACATTTTTAACTAGCATAGATTCGCCGATAATGCTACCGCAGATCCTCGAAGATGCAAAATTTAAACGTATCAATATATTGGACGCTAGCTGCAATTATAGCCATGACAATAATATTCCAATATCGGATATGACGAATAGTTTAAAAATAATATTAAATAAAAAGGAGCCGTGGACTATGGCATGTACTTTAACCGCATACGAAACGATCATTTCTTTTGTTTACGAAGAATATCTAATGCGAAATTATTTTTTTGAAGACTCGAATTCTAAATATTTCGAAAAATTTAATCTCCATTTACAAAAATCATTAAAAATCAATATATTTCATTTTATGCGACAAAAAAATATATTATCGTACGCCACGTTCAACTATGACGATACTCAGATACCCTCCGAAGAGGGTTGCGATTTAAATCTCAATTCGTTTCCTCTATTACTGAAACATCAAAATACCCATAATTCTATGCGATCGATCCTTTGCGATTGTAATCAAATACCCATCCTAATCTAGCGTCATATGACGTGAGAGGCGGGGTAAATTAAAAAAATAGGATTAAAAAATATTTATTCATTTTCGATTATTTATACAAGCTTTGAGGGATTTAATGTGTCGTGCTAAACTATATTTCGATGAATAAACATGTTTGCATTCGGGGCATTGGACTTGGACGTGTAATCGCTTACTAGATTGTTTAGGCTTATTACGAGACGTATTTTTTTCATTATCATTCGCAGAGATATTACGTTTTTTAATTGGTATTTCTTCATTTTTTTGCTGTTGCTCCTCGAGTTGCTGCTGTGGTGATGGTGGTGGTGGTGGTGGTAGTGGTTGCGGTGTCGATATCGAAGAAGGTGCTATTATGGCAACCCGATGAGACGATAACATCTGTTGGGACTTTGACGACGAACATGTCGCTCGATTTGATTCTTGCGACAGCGGCGGCGGTGATGGTGGTGATGGTATTACCGAGTCTGACAATAATTCGGATAAAAGTCTATTTTGATACTGTATCAATTCGCGTATAACAATATCTATATGTGTGTATACATAGCGTTGTTTCGCATCGGAATAAAAAGTTTTCCATCTATTGTCGTCGATGAGTTTATCTTCCATCGGACACTTGTGAACGCAAGCCATATGCCGTACAAAATCTTTTTTGTAATGAAACGATTTATCGCAAAAAATACACTCTCTAATGGAGTGTGCGGCCAATCGATGACGTTTCAATCCGTTTTCCGATTTGAATATTTCCGAACATTCAGTACACGAATTAATACTGTCGACATGTCCCAGCAAATGAGTTTTATAAATGTCTCGATCGTTCGTGACGAACTTGCAACCACCACATTTAAACGACACGCTATTATAATTTTTTTTCCAATTATCACGCATCGATATTTTATATTTAAAATCAATAGTGTCGTATGAAACTTTGATTTGTTTACATGAACACACACATTCGGTGATAAATTGCTGAGAAATATCCGATATATATGTCTCCATTCGTATGGATTCGGACACGTTAAAACCGCAATTTATCACCTGCGCATAAACACCCTCGCGCAACAATAATGCCGTTTCGCTGTGCTGAACAAATATCGTATAATTGATATTGTGCATTTCGAGAAATTGCGGTTCGAAAACAAACGTACCGTGCGATAGCATATTCGTGCACGCGTCGTCACTAGTGAAATTATTGCCATAATATTTCATTAGTAAATCTCTCAGTTTTTTCGAGAATCTACGCGGTATCAATAGCCACAATTTGGGAGCACCGTAATGAATGTAATGCAGGGACGCGTTGAAACGCGCCGAAGCCGTGGACATGGGAGTCACGCTACCGCCGCTCGATATTTCGATCGATGAAACTTCATCGAAACGATATTTTACCATTGTGCGTTCCATGAGCTTACTCAAGCCGCGTAATCGAGAAACATTTGTATTCGTGGCGGTCGACGTGTCATTGAACGTACGAACGTTTGTGTTTATCTCCTCGACTATGGGTTCGATCAATTGGACTCGCACTGTATTGCCATCGGACGCGGTGATTCTCGTTAAAAGATCCGAATAAATGGAAATTAAACGTGACAAAGTAGAGACGTCTCGTTCGATATTAATATTTTTGTTATTACTACCGGCGGTACCGTGATTCCATACGACGCTTTGCAAGTGAGAATTTATAAATTCCACGTCCGACTGTAAAAACGGCACGGGCAATTGACAATGATCACCGCAAATGATATTTTTCGTCGATTCCATGATACACGAAGACGCTAAACGTACGTGTTTTGTCATATACATATGAAACGATCCCCAATCGGCAAAATTAACTTTTCCGTCGTGCGTCCACATAACCGGTAAATTATCAATAGATTCGGCGCAAACGGTAACTTTGCAACGTTGCAATCGTTTAATACTTCCTCCGCAATAATTTTCAACTGTATTCCAATAATGTGCATTGATAGTATTGAAATTTAAATGTTTCGCGGTCGTAGATACGTCTGTATGGCTCGAACTACACAAATCATTATTTTTAATTTTACCCAGACAAACGTTTTTTGTAATCTCCATGTCGTCATAAAAATTTTGCGAACCTATGCACTCAAAAATAATCGCGTCCCCCATTATAAATTTATCATGCAACACATTGAATTTACCTTGAAATTTTTGTAAATATTGTTCAATATTACCGTTTGCTATTACGAATACCGTATACGTTGAATCGACGCGAATACAAACACGTTTATTTTCGCGAACACTGATAGACGGTCCACTATTATTAACAACCGGCGTTGACCAGATATAATTGGGATGCTCGGAAATGTTGTCGTTGATTATGTTCTGTGGCGAAATTGACAATGTATTATTAGCAGCAGCAGCAGCAGTAACAACAACAGCATCACTCGCAACAGCAGCGGCGGCGACACACGAAGAAAACGTCATCGATGTGCTCGTTTGCGAAGAGGTGGTCATCATCGTCGTCGTCGTCGTCGTCTCAGTATCTTTTGACATCTCGACTCCTCTCTTCTCGGAAACACGATATTCTGTAATGAATGAAAAAAAAAATCATTGTTATATAATTGATAAAAAAAAAATAATGAAAAAAAAAGTTAAAACTTGTGTTTTTAACCTCTTAATAATAATAATTAATGTTTACACGTCACGATAATATGGTTGGTGGCCGTCGCGGCGGACGATAATATACGTGCAGAGTGAACCGCGCGTATCGCTCGACTGACTCTCGAGTCTCGAGTCGAGGTACTTGTACATGGCGGCGGGCGACACACACAGAGGGATGACGCGCACGGCGCACGCGTGATTACAGCGCGGTTTTTTTTTCTATATCTTTTAAATACATATCGATTTTCTGAATTATATCGGCAGCTTCTTGTTTTATCGCCGAAGTAAAAACATTATCGGTACTTGTTAGAATTGTATTAAATTTCGACAATAAAAATTTTAATTTGCTAGGACGAAATTGACCACCATCAAGTCGCATAATCAAGTCTCGTATGTCCCCTTCATTCAAATATTCTTGGAGAATCTTAATTTCAGATTCGGATAACGAAGACAGATAATATTGTTGCTGTTGTGAGGAGGGAGTAACTGTCGTCGATGCGGCGTCGTCGACATGCATCGGTTCCATACTGTTGTCACCGCACATATTATTATTATTACTAGAACACATGTCATTTGTCGTACTAATTTTATTTTTTGCCAATCGTATTCGAGTATTCTTTGCGATAATGGAATTTGTGGGTTTGTAAAAGATGTTAAATTTGTCGAGATGTGATAAATGTTGTTCGTATTCGAATGGTATCAAATTTATGAAATCTAATTCATTCACGTCTATGGGATCGCCAAAATCGACGAAACGCAAATTAAAATATGCTTTATCTAGATCTAGAGAGTACGCACCTAAAGGAAAACTATCTATGAAATATTTAAGGTATCGTTCGTTTAGAATACCGTAAAATGTCATTTTTCCATTTCGGAATGTATGATCCATGATGAGATAACGTTTATTATTATAATTGAAAAAAAATATTAGTATAAACAACTTGGTATTTTTTCCAACACCTTATCTCATCCAGCTGACGTCCGACGTTCTTCATTACGATAACCTACATGCACAAATCCGAACGTTATTTTCCAACACAAAAATGACCATCCCAACATCGTTCGGATTTGTGATTACGGTGACGTAATGATCATTCTGCAGTAGCTTCGTCGAGTCGTCTGAGTAACGTCGAACTGGATATTGATTCGACATCGGCGGATGTTAAACAACTATCTATATCGATATCCATCAAATCTTCGCTTGTACTTTCGAGTTTTATTTGTTTGGGTTTGGTTGTAAACGATATGACTTCACCGTCTATATTGTCGTTTAACATTTTACGCTTTAACGAAGAGTATTTAAATTTTTTTTTGTCGCAATATGACATATTACCGTCCGCCGATTCATCATCAGCATCACGTTCGCGTTTCAAACACGATGAACGATTATTAGTATTATTGATATTTTTTACATTATCATCACAATCACCCAATATATTATTTATCATATCCAACTGATTGAGCATATTAGTTATTGTATAACATGTACTTTTAGCGTCGTCGTAATGCACTGTATTATCATCACATTTTTGATTTAATAATTCTCGATTAACGTCTATGGGACATTTTGATTCTGTATTCTCATCCTTGAAGCTACGACACAAATTATTATTTTTTACATTATTTTTTACTCGAGACGTTTGAACATATTGCGATCGTTGATTAGGCACATCAGTCGTCTCCGCCGCCGCCGCCGCCATAACCGCATATGATGGCAACGATGTACGATTATTATAATCTTTTGATTGTCGATAACAATTCAACAAAGAGGACGATGACGATAAAGATGTTGTTGAATCGGTAACGGCATTGTTATTGTAACATGCCGATATTATTTTTTTTGGTATGGGTTCCATCATATAAATATTTATTCTGGCGAGTATCTCCAATACGGCCGATTGCCATGTAAAAAATAGACTATTTTTAATGGAATCATCATCAGCCACCGTCATCATGGACGCGGTAGTCGTTTT
The DNA here is from genome assembly GCA_963565745.1 of Phengaris arion. Taxonomy (NCBI): domain Eukaryota; kingdom Metazoa; phylum Arthropoda; class Insecta; order Lepidoptera; family Lycaenidae; genus Phengaris; species Phengaris arion. Next base: position 1,850,735 of record OY751444.1, on the reverse strand, counting down.
TGATTTTAAACTCAATTTAACTTCATAATTAAAATCGTCTGAATCGTTTGCGATAAAATCGTTGCCGGCGGTGGTAACGATATTTGCATTGAATTTTTGCAAATTGGGTTCTTTTTCTAATGTCAATACGTTGGTGAAATCGATAGAGGTTAAATTGTAAATGCGAAAAATCAATTCGTTGATTACGTCCTCTTTGAATGCCAACACATCACAAAATATTTTCGATGGTAATTTGATCATATCCAATTTAATGTAAACGTCGTGTCGATCGGACTTTTTAAATTCGCCAATTTTTATGTATTTATAAGACTCGTATTGCATACTCTTTGTCTCGATACCCTCAAAGTACAATAGATTTAAATAATTTGGTTTAATGTCATCATCGCAGCAGCCGCCGCCGCCGCCGCCGCCGTCGCCAACATCGCCAACGTCAATGGCGGCATGTTTTTCTCCATCGCGTAGTAGTTGTCGTCGTCGTCGTTCGTCTCCTTTGTCGAACATGAGAGTAGTGCTTATCGCCACGTTTGCATATATAACATATCTTATAATAGTTTACTATGATTATTACAAGTATGATTTAGAATATGGATATTATGTGCGAGCATCCACGACGCGAGAACAACGAGAGAAATTATTTTTATTGGCCAATCCACAGGAAACATTGGCAAGCATGAGCCGAGAATTGATGTCGACAGGCGGTTCGTATATTACGACGGCCGATGCCACGACGCGTAATCGCATATCAAAATGTTGGCAGGGTTTAGCATTAACATTGACAATCAATAATGCCGACGTATCGACGTTCGACGATTCCACAATATCGACGCTATTGTCCTACGATCAAGTGAATTGTAATACGCTATGCGGCTCCGCACGAGACGACAATTACACGTTTAGATATTATCGAAAACGCGATAACATGTTCCTCCATGGCAGACAATTGATCGGCGGTTATTGTTTGCCCAGAATATATTCCGAGTGTAATCCTCACTTGAATAGACAGCTCATCGTAGACGATAAATACATATGTGTTCCGCGATATCCCGAATTATTTTCCATTTCGCAATTGAATTCTACGACCACGATAGTGGGTTGTAACGGTAGAATATACGATAAACTATTGGATAAAACGTTTGTTGGCACAGTGCCGTTCGATTATAAACTGAACGACGGTATAGACGAAATGATGACATTGGCCGACGGCACGAAAACCTATAGAATCACATGCGCGGATGCACGCGACGCTATGAAAAATGCACTAATCATGCGAGATCCCGAGTCGTCGTCGCGATTCGATTTGATACAGAATTGGTGCACGTCTATGATACGCGAAGCGCCTACCGACGTGTATCCCGATTTCAAAACTGGCACCTGCGTGAATGGTTCGAATTTAAATTTTTTGAAAAACCTACGAAACGACAAACAATTGCCGTTCACAACGTGCTACAGCGAATGGTCGCGAAATCTCGACATGCAAGGTGGCGCGTACAGTTTATCGATAGCGAGACCGTGTATAACGAAAAACACGCCCACCGCATTATTACCATATCTCGTCATACCGTGTGGGAGGAATACTATCAATGCGAAAGCGATGGATTGCGAACACGCGCCTCTTTTGTTGACTACGCACTATTCACCGTTGACATTGGAAAACATTGCGATAACAACGACTGAGTCGGCTGAGTCGGCTGAGGATGAATAAGAATGTGACAAAAAAAAACACTGCCCCCCGTTATGCTTAGTTCGGGTATATTGATAATATTGACATTGGCAATAATATTTTTCGTATTGTATGCATTGTATCGAATTATATATGTGAATTTCAGTAAATCTCAATCATTGAAATCATCGTTCCGCGGAAATTCATCGTCTCTGAATAAACTCAATGAAAGCGGTACAAACGAATCTAGTTGGTCGATGGGCAATGGGAAAACAACGGTGCCCCAAAATGTTTGGGCCGCGTATCGTAATCGATATTCGATGAAAACGTTTCCGTTGCAGGTATACGTGAACGTCGAACGTTTACCGCGAAATCTATCGAATATATCATTTTTATCGGAAGCGATCAACAATGCCGTGAATGCGTACAACGATGCGCTAAAATTTAAATTCTTCCATTTCGACGCCAATACGATGATAATAAACGGCGGACAGGAACAAGGTGCGGAATTCGTGTCGAAATTCAATCGTCGCGAAACGCAGGATAGCGTCGTACTGATAGATTTCTTTAGAGGCGATCATTTGGATCACGAATCGTTCGATGGCAATCTGCACAGATGTTGTGACGATATATTGGCTCACGCCACGTATCCGCCGTTCAAACGCGTATGCTTCGATCTTGACAATGAATTCAATTACACGTCATTCGAGTATATATTGATGCACGAATTTGGACATACTCTGGGCATGAGACATCCCAGTGACAAATCAGTGTCGTCTATAATGAACCGTCCGGAGATCGCTCGCCGACTCACAGAGTACGACGTGGACTGTCTACGCTATCTCCACCCGTGGATTCCTTTCGACAACAAGACGGAATAAAAAAAAATAACGAGACCAACTTCGCAAAATCACGAACGCGATGCCTCGATTTACCAAGCGTACGTACGAATCCGAACGCATGACGTCATCCCGGGGTAACCATGGCAACGAGAACATGTACATCCCGTGATCCCTTCCACTATCGATATATTGGGGGGGGGGTATATGAGTAACCAATCGGAAATGAGTATTCAACCAACCAATCAGAATCGAGGATTTTAGTCACATGACTCGATCGTTTTACTCGATAGTCCTATAGTAAATGCACGGGACGTCTGTTCACCTCGGTGGTCGACGAGAGACTGATGTAATTTTGCGTATCCCCTCCACTTTTTCGAAAATCACGAACGCGATGCCTCGATTTACCCGGCACACGCACGAATCCGAACGTATGACGTCATCAACCATGGCAACGGGAACACGCATTATTTTTTTTACAGCCAATCCGTCGACCGAGCAAACCTCTCTCCCTCGAAATCACGAACGCACAAATCCGAACGCATGACGTCACTCCGTGGTAACCATGGCAACGGGAACACGCATACAACCATCGCGATCCGTCGACCACCGAGCAAACCTCTCTAGCTCGAAAATCACGAACGATGCCTCTATTTACCCGGCATGCGCACGAATCCGAACGCATGACGTCATCCCGGGGTAACCATGGCAACGGGAACACGCATTATTTTTTTACAGCCAATCCGTCGATCGAGCAAACCTCTCTCACCAGAAATCACGAACGCACGAATCCGAACGCATGACGTCATCCCTGTCCCTGTCGTAACCATGGCAACGGGAACACGCATACAGCCATCGCGATCCGTCGACCACCGAACAAACCTCTCTCGCTCGAAATCACGAAACGCGATGCCTCGATTTACCCGGCACACGCACAAATCCGAACGCATGACGTCAGCTGATGCTTGGCGGCCATCTTGGATTCTCGTTCCTATTAATATAGTGACTATGCATTCGCGTGACAGCATTCGTTTTTCGAGGAGTGGGGGTAGCCGGATGGGGTATAAAAAGCGCGTTTTTTTCGTCTCGACATCAGTATCGTTTGATCTTTTGAAGCGATAACATGTCACGACTAGCGTACGATAATTTACTAGTCAGATCGACACGAGAAATAATTTGTCATTATTGCAAAGAACGAATATCGGTCAAATCGTATACCGAACATTTGAAATCCATACACGAGCGAAAATGTGGCATGATTTGTGTATGGTGCGATGGGGCGTATACATGGAGACGGGGAGACAAAGAAAATTATTGTCATCGTATCGCTTGTGTGAAGCGGAGGATAGATCGAGATCGTGAGATGCAACTGGAAGAAGAGGAACCGGGAGCTGATTCTATGGATGGCGTTGTCGAGGAGGAGGAACCGCAACAAGAGGAGGAGACGGATCCACTCGCTGCAGCTATAGGAATGGCATTGGCTAACCACGACGCAAAAAAAAATACTTCTGTGCAGGCACTAAAACAAGTGAAAGATGTCGCATTCAACAATGAAGAAATGTCCAAATGGCTTCGCGATAAAGATCGGTTGATGGGTTCATTGCTCGGACGTAAAATCATACCGCATGTGGACGAGAGTTTTTATAAAGAGTTACCACATACACGGACGCCAGAGGCAAATCTGTTTGATCCCCGTGTAAATCTATACGAACGGTGGATCGTTGATTATGCTACAAATTCCACAAACGTTCGATACTATCATGCCAGCGTACGAGTCAGCGCTTGGTCTACGTTTATGCAATTCTATCGTGAGTATGTTAAAGATTCCGCGGAGACTTGTGAGTTTTTGCCGTACTGGTGTTGCTGTGACGGAGGAACGGAGACTCATCGCCACATGATTGTTCGTATATTGCGATCGCACGAGAAAGATTTAACAAAAAAATGGCGAGTGACCATAGTTTCATCAGACTCGTCAATTCCACAATACAAGGCTAAATTTTTAATTAAAATTCACGACACACGTCATCTCATTCACGTGATAAATTATTTGAGTAATCCAGCGTCAAGATGCATGAATACTTTGACCACTATGGATGGCGTGAATGAGTTTAATCAAACGGACGAGTATCACGGATTCAAGACGTGGAATAAGAATAAAAAGAAACGTGGCTGTTGTCATTTTAATATCGCTCGACCCGTGCCACCGTTTTCCGATGTCTTTTTCTCACTACTCTATATCGGCGGATTGAAATCGTGGCTGGAGAGTCGTTATCGCAACGATATTTCTGCCGCTGCGTGGGATCGCGTTATCCGAGACGAAGACGGCCGTTGGCGTATTCGTATTGGAAATTTATGTGACACGTGGGATTTGATCGTGCCCATATCCAAGGATTGTGAATTTGCTGATGATGATGATGATGATGATGACGACTACTATTGTCCTAATCTAACGAGCGTTGTCGGCACTCTATACATGTTGAACGATCGTGAAATTACGGTTGTGCGAAATGAGGCGCTCGTTCCTATGAGTACATTGCAATGGAATAATCATCAAGCCAAATCGGGCAATATAATGTTTAACTGTTTGAGTCGAGAGTTTTTCACATTTGGCAAGAAACAACAGGAGATTTTGAACGTGTTGGATGTTCATATGAGAGCCAAGGATAGCGTGATTGCGGAAAAGGATGCAATTATTTCACAAAAGGATGCTATAATTGAACGTGAGCGAAGGGAAAAGGATGCTATAATCGAACGCGCGCAACGAGAAAAGGATGAATTATTGAAACAATTTTTACAAATGTTGAATAAATAAGAAAAAAATGAATTGACTCGGCCCAGTCAATTCATTTTTATTTGCTTTTTGTTATAATATAATATACTATATCTCATAATGCAAGCGGTAGGATATTATTTTGTACGATATCCACTACATTTTGATTGGTCTCAATCTCATTATAATTGGCACGGTATTCGGCTCGTCCGATAGTTTCTTTCAAGCAATTCAGCACGTTAACGCCGTTGGGAATATTTGTTTTAGTTAGTGCCAATGCATATGTCGAAGGCACGCGTTTCGTCAAAGTTTCGATGCTTCGTTTTTGACTACGAATAAATTTATATTTATTTTTGCATTTGTAAATTCTTAACTCGTGATTCAGTCGATTGGTGTCTGGCATCACGGCCAGCCTAGGACGATCTCGAATTATTTTGTCGACCAGTTTATCATTAGATTCAATCATTCTACCATTGTATTGAATCATTTTAGTCAACTGTTCATCTTTTTGTTTCAACATATCAATCAGCTCGGACAATTGAGATGGCGTCGCGTCGGGGGACACGTATGCTCCAGTTTTACGAATCGACGGCAGCACCTCCGACGTGACCCATCGTTTGAATTGTTTTGCCTCGGGTTTTCGCGATCGTAATATCAACGAATAGAGGCCCGACTCGTTGATAAAGATCGTGCGCGGATGCCAATTAGATGGAATTTCAAGATGGGGGCTTGAAACCACCATCTTATCCCAAATTATTTTGTCATCGGTATCTACGTTATCTCGAATAGCACATTTTGCATCTTTATATCCCAGAGCCAACGCCACCTCTTTGGCTTTGAACCATGGATCATTATTTTCATATACGAAAATATAAATCTCAAAAGATTGATCTGCAAGAGAAAATATTTTTCTTTCTAGAGACATGATGTATGAAAAAGGATATTATTTTATTTTTTCTGACACAATCATACAAAATAATTGTTCTTAT